>CM028132.1:564445000-569805000 GCA_016271365.2 Neoceratodus forsteri
GAAAGAGAAACAGTAGTGTAGGCAGAAATGTTAAAAGCAACACAAAAGGAAGTGCAAATTAAAACGCAAAGGGTATCGCACATGGTGGCGTAGACATGAACGTTAAGTGAAATGGGAATGGAATCACAAGCGGAAACGGTAACAGTAACAGTAATGGAAGTGCACATGCTGGTTTTCCCCAAAAGCTGCATAGAGAAAGACAGTGAGTACAAAGAATGTATGGATAATAATGGTTCTCGGAGCAGAAAATGAGGGGTTGGAATATTAAATTGCTTATATCTCAGGAACCGTACAACATAGAAAAAAAATTTAAAAGTCATATGATTTATGACTTTCCTGGCTAGTTTTGTACTTAGTCCCAATTAGGGTGCTAAGTATTTTTCTGATGAAAAGTCCATATCTCACACCGTTTCCGCGATACAGGCCCTGAAAGGCGTGGCGAATGCTGTAATGTTATCCTTGAGGAAAAAAAGAGAATTTTGGAGTGCCATAACTTTGGCTCCCTGTGATATTTTTTCACCAAACCACAAAAAGGCACATCTGTGGGATGTTGGCTGTGTTCCCTCCAAATTTCAGCCCAAAAGACCAAACCATTATTTTGCAGCAGGGTACCAAAGGATTCCTGTAATGCGTTGGACGCCATAATGTTATCCTATAGGAAAAAGCATCAACTTTGGAGTGCCGTAACTTTGCCACCATGTAACATTTTTTCAACAAAACACTGACAGGCACATCTGTAAGATGTCGGCTGCGTTCCCTCCAAATTTCAGGCCAAAACACCAAACCGTTCTTTTGCAGCAGGGTGCCAAAAAATTGCTGTAATTTTCCCACAGCCTAGAAAAGTACTGTCGAAGTTTGTGAAAGCTTTCACAAATTAATTCGACAGTGTCACAAGTGCGACAGTACTTTGCAAAAGTACTTTTTCCAGAAATTTGAAAAACATATTTCTGGAGTGTTTAACCCCCAAATAAAGAAATGGCTAGCATCCTCAGGGTTCGACTAGCTGAATACAAAAAGAATTAGGTTGCTAGAGGGACCCAATTTTAAATGGCAAGCATTTTTCTGATCGCTAACTGAAACCAAAATGGCAGATTTTTGACAGTAAAAGGACCATTTGCGAAAGTAAAAACTGCATTTGCGACACTGTTGAACTTTTTGTTAACTTTTCCCATTGACTTATAATGGGAACTTGTTTTTTGAATAACTTTTGAACCGTTTAATATTTTTTCACAAAATCTTCAAAAGGCACATCGGAGACTCTGGCCACATGTTTCCTGAAGATTTTGGACCAGTCGCGCAAACCATGCGACCTGTAGAGATGACAGTAAAATTCTAGAAATGCGTAAACGTGCGCACAGATAATGCTTAATAACTGTGCAGCCGTATATGCGACCAGTACAAAACTTGGCAGATCCCAAGGTGTATGGATCTTGATCATGTATTCCATATTTCAGGCAAATCCGTCAAACAGTTGCAAAGTTATTAAGGTGCAAATTTTTGGGTTTAACATGTGAATGGCTCTTTAACCCTAACTATAGTGGCACTACCGTGCCACTATAATATGTATATATTAATGCCCATTCTACCTAATCTTATTTGTAGAACACTGGTGAACAGATTACAAATCGACCACATCAATTTTCTGGGTGTCTCCTTATATATATTCCTGGAAATCCAAATACTGTTAAGACCACAGGCTTCTCTTCACCCTTCTCCTGTTCTCTACCAATGTGGTGAATAGAATCAGCTAGTGTCTGATCCATTTAAACAACTAGTTTTAGTTTCTCTGATAGCTGTCCATTTCTCCATATGTAATTTGCCACTCTTTTTTGGGCTACATTAAGCAATACAAAATCAGCAAAACCAGGATTAAGTGGCCGGATAACTTCTAGGATATAATTTCCTTCAATTCATAAATCCAATACTTCATTAAATATTTTAATAAGCCATTCCTTCAATGAATGTTTAATTTCATTATCTAATTTTTTAATCCATATAATCTTAGACAACACTCTGTATCCCACTTTTCCCAATTTTACTCAATGTTCTCCTCCTATTGAACATGTTCCAGTTCAGGAGTTTCCTTATCTTCTGTTATTGTACACCTCATTCCATTTAATTCCTGATTTTGATTCACAGTGTCAGAAGATCCATTATTTTGTGGCTCACTGTTTGATTGATTCTTTTGTTCATTTTCATTCTTTCCACCATCACTTCCCTCATGTTGCTTTATATTTTTCCTAGTTTTCATAGATTTATTACTAGTCACTATATTTTTGGCCTTTTTTAGCTTCTTCATTTTCTCTCTATTTTTCCCTTTCTTCCCCTGGTTGTTTTTTTCTTCTGTTTTTAATATACAATTGGGAATTAAAACTGTAGAAATGTCTGGTCTATTCGTTGTACCATCTTGCAACTCTACCTCTAGATCATCAATGATTAATGGTATCAATGATGATTCCCTAAGGGGATGCATATCATTCAAAATACGCATAATATCATCTAGTCTACATCCATTTATAGCAATATTTTCCTTAACAGTCTTAATTTCATTCCATATTGCAATCACTTGTTCCATCAGTATTAGGTTTGTGACATGTTAATTTTTCATAATAGTCACTATTTCATCGCTAATTGCAGTTGGGTAGTACATCATAGGCTCTTCTACTCTGTCCCTTTTATACTCCCTTTTCTGAGTGTTCTTGGGTACTAGACTTTGTATCTTCACTTTTATTTCAACAGAACTATTAGTCTTCTGACATTCATTCAGTGTTTTTAAGCCCTGTATAGTATTCTAGAACACTGAAAGAATATTTTTTATTTCCCTTTGTTTTGTACATATATCACTTAAGTGATAGTTTAACATATTAATTGTTGATATTGGGGTATAAATTGTAACATCCCTTGAGTTGTTTTCAGGAGATGTTCAGCCTATTATGATCAGGCTTAAATCTTGATTCACCAGTTCTGACTTTTTAGTCATTAGCATTTTTTTTTCTCTATTGTAGGGGTAGACATTGGAAAACCACTTAAACTATTCACTTCTTTAGTGTACTGAGCTAGGTCAGTCTGTCCCTTCACAGTTTTAGAATGATCTCCTTTCTTTACATTTGCTGGTAAGTTATTACCAGGAATTTTCTTATCAGCATAGGTGATATTTCCTGTTTGTTTTCCATCACCTCTACTAATTTTAGTCTTCTTTCTCCCCTTCCTTGTATTCAATTTCTGTTTTTGTTGTTCAGCATCTCTGTCTTGTTTTTTATTATTTTTCTGCACTTTATTAGAGAGTTCCCTTGACTTTTTTTGCCTTTCCTTTCTCAGGATTCTCACATTTCTCTGGAGTGATATCACTAAACATGTCATCTATGTCATCTCAATCCTGATTTTCCCCTAAGTGATCCTTGATTAAATATGAATCTGGCATATCTAGATGGATTACTACTGATTTATTGGAAACAGTCATTTGTGCCCTAGTAACTACCATGTCCTTACTTGAAATGAGCCCTGACTTCAGCACTTTAATTTATAATTCTAATATAATTCAAGTAATTCAGTTGTCTCAGTATAGAGTCCCTTCACTTAATTAATCAATCAATTGATCGATCACTTATATAGTTAATTATTCACTCCATTAACATCAGTGTGCAGATAAGCAAAGCATTCAATATACAATGTGCAAATAGAGTTAAATGTTATTAAGTTCAGTCCAAAGTTCTCGTATCTGGTGTGTGTTACCAAATTCTGCTCTGTCAAACCTCGTGGTACAAATAAGAGATAGTCCCTGAGTTCTGAATTTTGGTCTGGAGCAGAATGTTTCATTGTTCTCAGAAAAAAAAAAAGAAAACAGTTGCCAGTTTCAAAACAGGTTTGTTGTGGGTGAAAGAATCTCCTTAACTTCCATGGACGTCCTAGGGCTTACACTGTCTCTTACACTGTCTCTTAGTCCAAACAACCCTCTCACTCTGATGAATCCTGCAGGTCTTGATAATATCTTCCTCAGCTGTCCGTGCACTTCCTTGCAGAACTTGCCATTCCTCCACCATTAATTCAAAAGCCACTGATAAGATAAAAATAAAAAATGAGCCATAATAATGGAAAATAGTAGTGAGAAGTATACAATAATCACAGTATCACTAACACAAAATAAAACACTAAAAAGTCACCACAATAAAAATTTAACAAATGCCTAAAAATATTAAAATATTATAATATATAAATCAAATGCTTACTTCTAGATATTTTAATGACTGCCTGAGGCTCTTGTATCTGAGACAAAGCTGCAAACTCAGAGAGCTCTCAATAGCTGCGTGACAGCAAGCTTGGCATGGTGTGGCACTTGTTTAGGCCAATTCACAAACATGGCCTTCAACTGACAACAATCCCCGCTTCACTGTTATCCAAATATATTCCACAATTTTAAGCTTAAAGAGCATTTTTTGATACCTTAGGAGAAAATATTGATGTATATTGGAGCATGGGTTTACTTCAGCAGTGCTAAAAACTAAACAGAACGGCTTTGATCCCCGGAACTACCACTACTAAAAATGTAAAAAGATAGCCAAGTTTGGGAAGAAGTAGCCAAATTGATTAAAATACTAAAAAGTACTGTGAAGCTATTGGTCTATACCATGGCTGCTTATTTTTACCAATCGTTGGAGAAAACTCTAAAGGTATGTTTACAACCGAGCGTTCCAGTGCTTGTGGTGTTCTGTGTTTGAAGCATTCTGAACCAGGGATGCTACACGTGGGGCCTCAGTATTGTAATGATATCTTAAGTGTTAGTGATGTCATTAATAGGAAGCTAGGAGAAGCACTTGGTTTAAGATAAATAGCAGCTTGAATCAATAACCAATTATCTAATTCACTTAATTAACTTAATTAGCTCCTTATTAGATTAAGTGAGATAAGCCTGCTAATGGTAGTGGTAGAATTAAGTTTATAGGCTCATAACAATCAACGAGCACCAATAAACATGCTTGAGCAAAGTATTAATTACATGGCCTTATAGAAACATAGAAATAGGCTTAATTCATGAATTTAACAGGGATTTAACAGACCAATAAGCAGCTCTAGACATCAGTGCTATACAGAAATGAGCAGTGATGGAAAAAAGCACCAGGACCGACCTATGGTTTAAAATAACTCAATATAATTTAAAATAAGTTGATATGTATGCTGAGCACGTTAAAACTGAATGCAATCTATAATGTCTAAAGTTTTCTAAATATCCAGAAACTATTACAACAATCACAAGCCTAGCTACAAAATCTGTTCCACTTTTAACAACTAAAGCACACTGTCAAAGTTAACTGGGAAGACAGATAAAAGCAGAAAAGCCTGGATAAACCCTGACAGCAGTTCATTTTTGTTTAATAATTCAGGCTTTTCAGACTTTTCAGGACTTTTCTAATACAGTTTACAATCACAACAACAACACATATACCATTTTAAATTCCTTATGGAGCACAAGTCATTCCACAGTCCTTTCAGTCATGGTCTTTTCTCAGTGTTAAAGTCTGAATTTTGTGTGTGGAAGTTCCCAAATTATGTCTGATGCTACGACTCTTGGTGATAAGCCCCACAGCTTCATCTGAATGCCCACACAGTGTGGGCTATAGCACCATCTCAGACTCCTAGCACCAATGCAGGGTACGGATTGAGAGGGGCACACCAGCAAAAAATATTGCATAAGTAAAGCTGGTAAGGTCACACACTTGCCTCAGGTATGGTAAGGCAATGGTGTCATACCTGTTCTAGGCAAAAAAAGGCATTGTGTGGTCCTGCTCCCTCAGAATACAGCAGCAAACTGAACAGTGTGCAGCAACTCGTCACTCCCAGAATCAAGAAAAATTGTTAATTCAGTTGCCATAGAAAAAAAACGTAATTTTAAAGGAAAATATAGGACAATATCCCTTAAGGTGCAGCATAGTCAGCATTAAACTTTAAGGTAAGATAAGGCAAAATGTATTTCTTAAGTGCCTTTCAGGTTATCAATGCACTTCACAATAAGATCCAATATAAACAAATAATAGAAATTCAAATCATACAGAAAAAGCTTGTTGAAACAAATAAGTCTTAAAATCAGATTTAAAACTTGTGATGGTCACTGATGATAACTTCATTGCTATTGAGTTGATAGTTGATTATCTAAACTCAAAAGCAATGAATTTGAAGTAGAAAGTGCAGTGTTTTTCCAGCTCAGTGAGTAAAGAATGTAACTTTTTTTGCATCTAATTCTTTTCTAGAATATTTTAAATATATTAATATAGTTATACATTTCATCATATACTGTACAAATAAAGTACATACAAAAACTCATAAATAACAAAGCAAAACAACCAAAAAGGAACTCATTAAACAGTGAGTTAAAAACTCACTGCAATTAAAGATTTTTTTTTTTTAACCTTTGTATTTGTACTCTTTGTCTACCTCCTCCCTCCACTCTCTCTGACGTCCTCCTTTTGGACCCCCCAGACCCCCGTTATGATCTGCCCCTGGTATGCCTTGTCCACACTACCCTGAATCTCCCTTGGTATACCCCCCCCGGGTAATGGGGTGGAGAGGGCAGCCCCAGTACCTACCATTCGCCAAATCTAGTGCTCTGTTCATGTGGATCTGGCACAGCGGGAAGGAGCGAGGTGTTTTTCCCCTTGTTCCGTACCTCCCCTGATGTCGGTGTGCAATGAGGGGCTATGAGCTAGTAGGCACACTGAGATGTACCTCCTGCTCCGCCCCTCTGCCGATCGTCACCCAATCCACTGGCTGCTGTTCCCCCTACCGCACCATCCACCCAGGCTTCCCTAGGTGGCAGCATTGCAGCGGGACCCTGCGGTACCCCCCCCAGAGAAGGACAGCTGCCATCGGGCACTCTATCCTTCTCCTCCCTGGCTGACCCCCGATGACCTGTGCTCATTCCCAATTCTGGGTCGCTGGTGTGGTGTGAGGTGTAGCGTCTAGTGCATCAACCCTCAGCGCCACCGGCCTGGCCACCTGCAATTAAAGTTTAATGCTGACTGTACCATGTAAAGAAATCATCAAACTGATCTGGAGCTCTGTTTAAAGTACAAGGGGTGCAGTCAGTCAACCTCAGGCTTAAATAAGATGTTGAACTTTAAAGGGGGGGCAGGGTACTCTTACTGATTTGGCGGGGAAGGAACTCAGTGGGCCAGAGGTCTTCTTTTTTTCCTAAATTTGTATGCTTGTATGAGGCCAAATATGTGTGGAGAGAGACGGAGCCATGATTCATAGTGAAAAGGTCTTTGACTTTCCAAGGAAGGGCAATCTCAATACTTTGAAACAAGCAGACACCAGACTAGAAAGTTCTGTATCAAAAAGGCTTTTACAGGACAGGTGGTTAGACAGGTGGTAGATCACCACTTTTACTAGAATATTGTTGAGGAGTTGGAGTTTGGAGATGGGGAGAGAGAGAGTGGAGGTCAAGAAGGTTTAGAATAACAGCAGCCACCTTCATGGTTTAATTGAAAACATTATATGTTGACAAAGCATTGCCAATCAAACAAAACACCCCACGTCATGGGTGTAGGACACTCTACTTTAGATAAAAACATCTTGCATAGTTACCATTGAAACAGGCATGTTCGAAGAGGCTATTTTTTGTACTTAAAATGTATTAACCATCCCACGGAACCACTTGTTATGTTGCAAGAGTGTCTTTTCTTGTGTCCACTGGGTGACACAATAGCTCAGCTTCACTTTGTTATTCTCGCACCTGATGAAATCACATGACCGCTCTTATACTGCAGTGCATGATGCCATGGGAAGTATTAATATGCACTACTGATACATGATAGCAGAGATGTAGCAGACAAGGGTGTGAAGAATGGAGGAGAAGTGTCATGATGGGATGTGGTCAAGAATTCACAGAATGGAAGATGAGAAGAGCACGCAGAAGTGCAAAAAACTGGGGTTGCACAGGTAAAGAGGAGTAAAAGCCTGTAGTCCACAGAATGTAGACAGCACTTTGACAAAAGGCATTCTGTTCACAGAATAAAAATAGTTTGTCAAAATACATTTTAAATGGAATGAATTAAAGAAAGGACAACATGCTTTTTGTTCACAGAATGAAGTCAGTAGTTTAGCAAAATGCATTCTGTCCCCAGAATGCTGTACAATATTGACAAATACATTTTGTACACAGAATAAAGTATAAAAAATGCATTTTGTGCACAAAATAAAATAAGCTGCTTAACAAAAGGCATTTTGTCCACAGGAAGAAGTTGGCACTTTGACAAAATACATTTTGTCCATAGAATGAATTAAGGAGTTAATTATATGCATTTTGTTCACAGAAAGGAGTTTGAAAGAATGGATTTTCTTCAGAGTATCTGCCCCGATAACCACGCTAAACTCCAATATTTTCCTTATTACAGAAAGTAGTACCTGGTTCTATAACCACCCCACTCCACAATATCTGCCCCATGACTACTCTGTTATTAATTTCACTGTCACCCAGTGTTATGTCTCACAACTATCAGACATCCCAGTATATGCCTTCAACTAGTCCCACACCCATATCTGCCCCCAAACTACCCCTTTACCACAGTATCTCACACAAACTACCCCAAATACCAACATTTATCCTAATGTACCCCGCACCACCGTGATACCTCATCATCTGCCCCCACAGATATACCAAATTGTGTATCTGCTTCACAACCAGTACACCCCAAACCTGTCCAACTATACAATATCCAAGTATCCTTTCTCACAATCACCCACATTCTAGTATCTGTCCCAACAACTGCCCATACTCCAGTTTTTAGCCCACAGCTATCACACACCATGTTATTTGCCCTCCAAGTACCACATATCCCTGCATCTGCCACTTAACTGCCCAGCACCCTGATAGCTGTCCTACAACAACCCTATAATACAATATTTGCACCAGCACCTCCTTCAAACTCCAGTATTTGCCACACAACAATGATCCTGCCTAAGTGTATGTCCCACAACTACCCATTACACTAGCTTCTTTCCCACTGCTACCACACACCTATACCTATCAACAATTGGCCCAAACCCCAGTATCTGCTAAACCACCCTGACTCTCACCCCAGTATTTAACTCATATCTACTCATAGGAGATGTTAGGGTTAAGTTTGGAGCAGGTACGTGGGTGTGCAGTAGTTGTGGGCAGATACTGAGAAGTATGTTATTTGAGGGGTAGATACTAAATAAGGGGTTGTTGTAGAATGGACATTTTAGTAAGGTTTTGTGTGGCAGAAACTAGGGTACAAAATGGTTGAGGGCTAGTTAGTAGGGAAGGGGTGGTTGTGTAGTTGTGGTACATACTGGGAGTGAGGGGTTGTAGAGAAGAGACTGCGGTGTAGTTACCTCAAGCAGTATAGTGTGCTCTATAAGGGACTGCCCTGTTACCAGACCTGACACCTCTAGCTAGAAAAGGATACTGAAGCTGTCCTCCCAACCTAGCTAAGTAGGAGAAAAAGGAACAGTTTGGGGCAAAAATCGTGCAGGTTCCCAAGACAAACACATGCCTTACAGTTATAAACAACAGATAGCTCCAAAGAAAGAAGTTCTTCCATTAATAAATAACTGTTGGCTGTAGCCAACTCCTGTTTTATATATACAGTAGAGTCCCCCAGGATGAAACCCACTTTTAAAGCACCCTGCAGTATGCTGCAGCAGACCAACTGAATAAAGTGATGTAATTTCAATGGCAATTAATCCCTTTTGCCATGTAGGAAACTGTGGTATTCACTTCATCCTGGCAGTGTCACATTTTCCTGAATGACAAAAGGGGCTAATTGCCATTGAAATGACATTGCTTTATTCAGTAGGTTTGCTACAGCATTCTGCAGAGTGCTGCAAAATGCTGCAGAATTGGGGTTCATCCTGGGGGATGCCACTGTAGTTAATTTCTAGCCATCTGAGCTTTTGCACCTCTTACTACTTTAGTACTTTAATAACTTGTTTTAGAATAGAAATCTAGCTTTTATCTAATGATCCTGTGAACCCCATGCCTGTCATCTTAGTGAAAAGCTTTTTCCCTAACTCCACATGGTTGGCATCATTGACAAAATCAGTTAGGGGGAGGTTTCAGGGCCCATAACTGATGGCTTAACTAATTGGAATCCAGTCACTACTAGTACTGTATTACAAATAGGTGAGCTGTTCTACCAAGAAACACATTGACAACCCTTCTGGTATTGCTTTCCAGTGTCAATGGCTGAGATGGAGACACTGACTGTAGCGGAAGACTCTGGGTATATCACTTTTATTTCTCAGCAATTTCAGTTGCATTTTCCCCCATTTGAGTTTTATGCCTTGTGTAATACCAAAGTTTTTGATGTGGATAAGAAGACAGTTGAGTCTTTGGTTGGGTCGTATTTATTTTTCTTCTGGTGATCCCAGCAAAGTTAAGGATTAAAGTCAAAGAAATAACCTAAATATTTCATATGGAAGACCCTGTTGATACCAAGCACTTTTAAAAAGTCTTAACTGAAGTGGGAGTGCAAAAGGACAGTACTGATAAAGCCCAGAGCTGAAACAACATTTTTCATGCTACACATTGCTCACTATTTTGACAGATATTGTAAAAGAAATACTGCAAAAGTTGCTTGCTCAGTTTTATTCATGTTACAAAGACAGGTTTACATTTTACTGACAAACTTTTTTTATGTTTTTACCTTGCTCGGGAATACATTTAGTTTTAAAAGATTTTACATGGGTTACAGTTATGGCATATGCATGGTAGGTTAAAAATATCATCAGTGACAACACAAGCTTTGGTTATAATATTGGTAGTTAAAGAAATTGACATACCCTAATTTGATAACATGGGAACAGTGATGCTCATTTCTTTACACAAATATAGTGCCTTTACAGTAGGCATAACATAGGCTGCCTGTTATGTATAGACAGGGCTTCTTAGCATTTTCTGTCAGAGTTTGTTCCGACATAGGTGGCCTCATTCTCAGCTGCTATAAGGAGCATAGCAAAGTATTGTAATTGGAAAGTTGCATAATTGTACCTCCAGTTGATAATACTATGCTGAAACATGGGGCATACTGCCAGGAGGAGGATTCCCCCCGGAAATAGAGGCACAGTGCAAATTACTGTACTAATAATATTAATTTAATGGGTGTATGCTACCACAATGTGGAGTAATGCTTGTGCAGCTTGTCGTTAGGGTCAGATGTTGACTGTCATTTGTAGTTACTTTGGCCATTCACATGCTCTGTCTTCTGAGGGACTACCACCCTGCTGAGTTATCAGGAAGGCAAATTAACCTTCTTGAGGAGGGTTCCACCCCTAGAGGTTCCACAGGATTTTTATTCCTTTAGGCAAAGGTACCATAGAAAGCAGCCCAAGGTGAGATGCAAGCCACTGGAGGAGGAGGGGGTGGATGGTGAGAGAAAAGAAAAGAAAAGAAGCTTTCAAAATAAGGTTGAAGGAAGCTTGCTTATATAGACCATGAAGGAGCTGTGACTGGTTTCCCCTACTCATCAAAACACAGGCTTTGCCTTTTAATTTAATGGACATACTCAACTACAGTGTGGAGTAATGGTTGTACAATGTTTTGGTAGCCAAAAGCTAGTTGTATGGCTCGATGTTGACTGTCATTTGTAGTTACTTCAGCCATTCACATTCTTGGCCCCCTGAGGGACTACCACTCTCTTGGGGCACTGGGAAGGCAAAGGAACCCTCTTGAGGAGAGTTCTGCCCCTAGAGGTGCCATGGGAATGTGATTCATTTGGCCAACCTTACCTTAGGAAGGAGACCAAAAGAACAGTGCAGCAAGACCTGCAAACACAGATGAGCAATGTGATGATATAGACATATAAGAAGTGGTGATGACTGGTAGCAGACTGAGGCATGACCTCCAGAGGAGGAAGGGACTAGCATGATTATAGGAGGAGGCATGCCACTATCCAATCACAACTCACAGCAGAAATCCTTAGTTATTTCACTCAATAGCATACCATCCAATCTCCATGGTGGATATTGCATGGTGTACTATTGAGTGACATCACAATAAAATGAAAAATAAATCAATCTGAATATTACACATGGAAAGTCATGAACTTGGAATTTTGTGTCATGACTGATTGATTCTCTGGAATTGCTCTACATCTACAGAATCTGGAAGATGCACTGGGTTTATTTAGAACCTTTCATGCTCCTCCAGTGTTTTCCCCCTATTTGTGTACTGCAACTGGTTGTAGCAGTGTGACTCATGTTACCATCTAATTTTCCCATGCAGTCACCTGGCGGAGGTGCAGGAGACTGCAACTGTCATACAAGGGCTGCCATGTCTTTGTTTGTGGCCTTGTGGATCATTTGCATGTTGTCCCAAGCTGCTATCTTGACCAATTACAAAGACCTTTCCTACCACTTGGAAGGGATTGTGAACCTGTTGAACATAGTTACTATGTGACTGAGAATGGGCAAGTGTCCATTTTTGCATTTGCCATTTTTTGTATTTCAAACATAAACAATAACATTTAGCAGTACAAATGCTAACTTACATAGAAACATAGAATTTGATGGCAGATAAGGACCGCTTGGCCCACCCAGTCTGCCCATTTCCCTACCTAATGGATAAGCTGCAGATCCTAGTTAACCAGCAGCCTACTTCTTTCTACCCCCACCCCCTAGAATTGCCTTATGGCTGTCCCATGCATGCTTGAATTCAACCACTGTTTTTGACTCCACAACCTCATCCGGAAGGCCATTCCATTCATCCACAACCCTTTCTGTGAAAAAATACTTCCTTACATTACCTCTGAGCCACCCCCCATCTTCAAATTGTGCCTCCTTGTTCTTGCACACCTCTTTTTTTGAAAGATGCTACCCTCTTGGACTTTGTTGATTCCCTTGAGGTACTTGAACATTTCTATCATGTCCCCCTTTCCCTCCTTTCCTCGAGGCTATACATATTAAGCTCCTTTAGTCTCTCTTCATATGTCTTCCAGTGCAGACCTTGCACCATTTTAGTTGCCCTCCTCTGGACAGCTTCCATCTTGTCTATGTCCTTGCAGAGATTGGGTCGCCAGAACTGCACACAGTACTCCAGATGGGATCTCACCAGCTGTCTGTACAGAGGGATAACAACTTCCTGTTTTCTATTGGTAATGCCTCTCCCTATGCATCCTGGTATCCTCCCAGCCCTCCTTACTGCCCTTTCACATTGCTTGCCCACCTTTAAGTCATCTGATATGACTACCCCCAGGTCCCTTTCCATTTTTGTTGTTGTTAGTATCTCACCCCCCATTGTGTACTCTTCCTCTGGGTTTTTGTTTCCCAGGTGCATTACCTTGCACTTTTTAGCATTAAATCTAAGCTGCCATACATTTGACCATTCCTCTAACCCTGCCAAGTCCCTTCTCATCCTTTACACCCCACCTTGTGCATCAACTCTATTGCACATCTTTGTGGCATTGGCAAAGAGACATACTTTTCCTTCCAGTCCCTCAGCAATGTCACTTACAAAGACATTGAAGAGGACCGGTCCTAATACTGAACCCTGCAGCACCCCACTAGTAACCCCCCTTTCTTCAAAGTGGACTCCATTTACTATTACTCTCTGTGTCCTATTCTCCAGTCAATTCTTTACCCAGGCTATCATCTTGGGACCCAGTCTCAGGCTGGCTAACTTGTATATTAATCTTTTATGTGGGACTGAGTCAAATGCCTTGCTAAAGTCTAGGTAGGCCATGTCCACAGCCCCTTCCTGATCTACTACTTTGGTCACCCAGTCAAAGAAATCTATTAGATTCGTCTGGCATGACCTTCCCGCTGTGAATCCATGCTGCCTTGGGTCCTGTGCCCCACTGGCCTCTAGGTACTCAACAATTATTTCCTTTAGAAGTGATTCCATCACTTTCCCTATCACTGAGGTTAAACTAACAGGTCTGTAGTTTCCTGCTTTTGCCCTGCTCCCACTTTTGTGAAGGGGAATCACATCTGCCCTCCTCCAGTCCTCAGGTACCACCCCATCCTTCCATGATTTGTTAAAGAGGGTAGTCAGTGGTGTCACTAGTTCTACCCTTAGTTCTTTTAGAATTCTGGGATGAATCTCATCAGGCCCCATTGCTTTGTCCACCTTCAGTTTTAAGAGTTCTTTCAGAACCCTTTCTTCTGTAAATGAGCTGGTATCTACTTCTGTATCCAGAGTGTTTCTATTGTTTGTTTTAGGTAACTACCCTCTTCATTTATAAATACGGAGCAAAAATATTTGTTTAGTATCTCTGCCTTTTCACAGTCACCCTCTGCCCACCCCCCTCCCCTTTATTAAGCCTCACTATCCTTCCCTTAGTTTTCCTTCGCTCCCTGATGTACCTAAAAAATGTTTTCCCCCTTCTTAACTGAGCTGGCTATCTTTTCCTAAGTTCAGGCCTTTGCTGTTCTGACTGCCTTCCCAGCTTCCTTTTGCTTTAACTGATACAATTCTCTGTCCTGCTCCTTCTGTGATTCCTTGTACTTTCCGAATGCTTTATTTTTCTCTTGAACCTTCACTGCCACCTCCTTTGAGAACCATAGTGGTTTCTTACATCATTTTGTTTTGTTTATTTGTTTCACACAAAGGCTTGTTACCTCTGTGATGGCAGTTGTTATTATTCCCCATTGTTCTTCCACCCACTCCTTCCTGCCCATTTGCTAGTGCATTCCTTAGGCACTCACCCATTTTGGCAAAGTCAGCCCTCCTGAAGTCCAGTACTTTTGCCTTTGTATGGCTTGACTCTATCGCTGTGTTTATTGTGAACCATACTGTTCGATGGTCACTAGTTCCCAGATGGCTACCCACGTCTACATCTGTGATCCTCTCTCCATCTCCATTTGAGAGGACCAGGTCTAAGATTGCTCCCTCTTGAGTAGGTTCCAATACTAGTTGTCTAAGGCATGCTCCCTGTAGGGCATCTAGAATAACCCCACTCTTCGAAGTGGCTGCTGCAACTGCTCTCCTAAAGTTAACAAATATTGGTAGAATGAACCTATGGCTGCTTTCCACTAATATTTTTATGCAATTAATATTTATTTATTAATTTGGAATTATGGGTGCAGAAAGTATGCTGAATGAGTACTTGCTTTTTTCCAGGTGAGATGGGGTTGGGGGCTGAGACTAGAATACAAGGATAAAGAAGTTAGAGTATGCACACCAGTAAAAATTGCAATGCAATACAATTGCAGGCACCTCTCTTCCTTAAAAAATGTAAATTAGAACTCTGTTTTTCTGTTTATGTTTACTTCACCACCTTTTCCCCTATCTGTTAATATTTTCAGTGTCAGACTTGGCCCAGTGTCCTGGTGAGGCACACTCTGCATACCTGCTCCCTTTACATTCTAGTTCTGGAATGGCCCCGTGGAGTTTGCCTTTGAAACAGGGTCTGCTGGCTGAGGAGGAATCAGAAATCTGGCACCTGAGGTGATGGAGCTTATGGCTTCCATAAGGATTTGATGAAGTAGGCAGAGTGATGTCCATTAATTTATCTGCACTAGATGGTAATTTCCCCTCTGTATGTCTCATCCTCTCTGTATTTCTTTGAGATTGCCCTGACTGCATTTAACATCACATTTGTAGAAGACTCCTATATCTCTTGATTACCCATAATGTCAAGGGTGCTTCTGACACTGATAGAGGAGGTCAATTCAGCTATTAACTAACTAATAAAGGAGTGCTGCATGTGTTCTTATTGCTTAATTTGAGGATAGTAAGACTGATTGAAGGACGAGATGACAGGTTGAGTCCTTTAATCTGTCTCACTATTCTAAAATCAATTCTATTGGACAACCAGGGATTACTTATTGGTATTCAATCACAAATCATTTTCTGTGTTAAATAGAGTGTAAAAAATATATTAAAGGGGAACCAAATCACTGCAACATTTCCAATTCATATTTGCTTACCCACATTATCTTTCTGTATTTCTCTCTTCCTTGTCATTTAAACCATCTCTCTATGTAACCTGCACTGCAATTGTAAGTGCTCCAATCGGTTAGAATCAGTCAGTGGCCTCTAACACTTATACTGCACCCCTGTTAGCATGGGATTCGACTTTAATGAAAATGGAACAGCTCCTCAGTGTATTCAGTTCACAAGTAGCAACCTATGAAAGAGGCAGTATCAGCAAATACATGCTCCCTATGAATGAAAGGTAGCCTGTCACTACATACCCCAATACACAGTGCATAAGGGCAGGACATGCACATTCCTGGTGTCCAGTAGACACCTTTGAATGCACAAATGGCATGCATCCACTCCACACCACTGCCCAGGGCCATCCTTGGGGATCTTATGTTACTGTTCATCCAGTCCTGGTGGGAGTGATGAGTGGGCATGCCCATGGAGAGCTGGCAGAGCACAGCATGCACAATGTCCTTTGCACTCTGCTGGGGCAGTTTTGGGAGGCTTTCCATTATGCCCGCCAAAGCACTGCTATAATGGCTGCACACCTCCCTGACTAGAGCTCAGACTGCCGCACAATTCCCCGCAGCCATGGACCCTAACCCAGCCCCCACCCCCGCATGCCATAGTGGTCTGGGGGAGGTGAGTGTCAGCTGCAGGACACTGATCGCTGAATAACAACAATTTTGTGGAGGACTGTAGGGAACATGACAATCCATTTGTGGGCCACTGTGTCTCATGATCCCCTGCTCCCACAGAATAGTGTATCCACTCTGGTGCTGGTTAGGGCTTCTGATAGGAATCCTCTGTGCCAGCCCATGGCTGTCTTTTCCTGGTCGTCTCCCTCAGTGCAGATCTACATGGCTATGCATTGGGCTGACCAGGGGTCCTGCATACAGGCACCATGCATCCCATGAGGGCCGGCAGCATAGCCCTGTTTTTGCCCATACTAGCTTATACCTAGCTTTGAAGTGTATAGTGCCTCTATGAATTGGGAATGTTGTAGTGTTTCATTTTGCATTTAAAGTGTTACTGAATCCATATCAGAAATTCTGTGGAAAGTTGCTGTTTGACAGTGAGTATCAACCTGATTTATTTGGATTAGAAGTTCAAAAACATATTTGTAATGATAAAAATAAATTCATTTATTTAGTTTCTTTATTTAAAGAAGACTTGGTGGGAGGTTCTAGAGAGCTTCTTCCAGAGTGGACACAATTCATGCCTCAATCTCTACATGGCTATAATTGATTAAAATAAATGTATTTTTATTTTATTTTAGTCTTTGGTAAGCAGGTAATGCACACTAGGCACAAGTGCCTGTTTTCAGGGGTGACCTGGGAGCACTGGGAGGTTAAGTGACTTGCTCAGAGTCACACAGTATGCAAGTGGAGGTTGTGAGAATCAAACTCAGGTCTGGTCTGCTGGATGTATCAAGCTCATTCACACTTTGTTCCTCTAAACTGTAGGCTATACTGCCAAATGGAAACTTGGACATTTGAAGCTATAACTTTAAATGTAATACTTCAAGTATTATCTGTGCAAAAATGGTACAAGGAAGTAAAGCTAGAGGCACTGCAGATCCAGATATGTTACCAGCCACAAGGAGGCCCTTGGAGCAGTGGCTCCTAGCACTTAAGAAGACCTAACTGAACCCAACTGACAAACTCTGATAGTGACCATGAGGTCTATGGACTAGAAAATCAGCACCATTCTGGAGCAATTGGGATCCCAGGAAACTGAACTAATTCTACCAATTTGGCATGTACAGTAGATGGAAGATTAAGTAAAGTTTTTGGGACAACAGCTACAGTACACTGGTGCAAGAAAATTCTCAAATGTGCTCCTACCATCTAGATATGGTTGAAAATGCACACAAAGTAAGCAATGTAAGGATCGCTGGTGAGGCAGAAGGAAAAGAGGGAGAAGATGCAACCTCCTTAGTTTTACAGCAAGCTCAAACTGTTTTAAATTTTAATCCAGAGGAACCGGGCATACAAATAATGAGATCCTGCTGTGTTTCCATAAGAAAGCTGGCCCTTTCAGCTGACACTACAAGGACTATTCTGCTGGCCACCAATGATGTGGCAATCAGATATGCCATCCTAGCTAAAGCCAGGACTAACACCACGAACCAGTAGAATGGCAGGGACATTTCAATTTGCTCCTGATGTTTCATCTGCCATCTGCCATCTGATAGAGGCGCAAGCAATCTGATGCAGTATGACAACAATTATGGGGCCTTGGCATGGTGCATTTGCTCTTTTGCCTAGCATGACTGCACATTTCACAGGGCGGTAAAGTCTTTCAACACAAGGATCCCAAAGAAGAGGGATAGTGGGTCACAAAGTAGGCAAGTAGGCAGCTGAGTTGAACACAGATACGCTTGGGGAAAAATCAGACAAAGAGGCAGATAAGTGAGCTGTGATACTGTGAATTTTACTTGTGTCCTCTTGCATTGTGAGTACAGCCCTGGACTGCAATAGACATTGACATGGTTTAATGGAGGCTACACATTGTTGGATTTTTATGCATCTTATTGCACTATTTTTTATTAAATTAGTGCCATCTACTAGTCAGCTGCTCTAAATATAATGCAATCAGATATGGTTGACTTCATGAGGCTGCCAGCCACTAAGCACTGCCATTATAAAAATTTTTCCTGTTAATCCTTTTTTTAAAACAAGCATTTGTCAATGCCGAATGTTGACTGCGTTGGTGTGTTGAGCACACTCACTGCCCCGTGTCACTCTCTCAGTCTGTTTCTCCTGGTGCTGCAGGCTGCTCTTTTGTACTGGGCTCCTGCCTGTGTTGGCACCTTGTTCTGCCCACTAAGAAATCTGCAGCTGTCCTGACAGAGCTCCGTTGAGGTGGCTCTGCAGGCTGCCCTTTTGTACTGGGTTCCTGCCTCTGTTGGTGGCTTTTTCTGCCCTCAAAGAAATCTGCAGCAGTCCCAACAGAGGTCTGTTGAACCTGCTGACTCCCCCTCTGTCACTCACTCATTCTGTTTCTGCTGGCGCTGCAGGTTGGCCTTTTGCACTGGACTCCTGCCTGCATTGCCACCTTTTTCTGCCAACAAAGAAATCTGCAGCAGTCACCATACAGCTCCACTGAGCTTGCTCACTCCCCCTCTCTCAGTCACTCATTGTGTTGCTCCAGGTGCTGCACGCTGCCCTTTGTACTGGGCTCCTGCCTGCGTTTGCACCTTTTTCTGCCCACAAAGAAATCCACAGCTGTCCCAACAGAGCTCTGTTGAGGTTACTTACTCCCCCTGTGTCACTCACTCATTCTGTTTCTCGTGGCACTGCAGGCTGCCTTTTTGTACTGGGCTCCTGCCTCTGTTGGTGCCTTTTTCTGTCCACAAAGAAATCTGCAGCGGTCCTGACTAAGCTCCATTAAGCTTGCTCACTCCCCTTCTGTCACTCGCTCAGTCCGTTTATGCCGGTGCTGCAGGCTGCCCTTTTCTATTGGGCTCCCGCCTGCGTTGCTGCCTTCTTCTGCCCACAAAGAAATTTGTCACAGTTACAATAGAGCTCCATTGAGCTTGCTCACCCCCCCCCATTCACTTATTCTGGTTTCCCCGCCACTGCAGGCTGCCCTTTTGTACTGGGCCCCTGTGTGCATTGCTGCCTTTTTCTGCCCACAAACAAATCTGCTGCAGTGCCAGCATAGCTCCATTGAGCTCATTCACTCCCCCTCCCTCACTCTCTTGGTCTGTGTCTCCTGCCACTGCAGGCTGGCCTTTTGTACTGGGCTCCTTCCTGTATTGGTGGCTTATTCTGGCCAGAAAGAAATCTGAGGCAGTCCTGACACAGCTCCATTGAGCTGTCTCACTCACTCATTCCATTTCAGCCCATGCTGCAAGCTGACCTGTTGTACTGGGCTCCTGTCTGCGGTGCCATATTTTTTGCCCACAAAGAAATCCGCAGCAGTCACAATAAAGCTCCATTGAGCTAGCTCACTACCGCTCTGTCAATCACTCAATCTGTTTCTCTTGGCACTGCAGGCTGCGCTTGTGTATGGGGCTCCTGGCTGTGTTGGCACCTTTGTCTGTCCACAAACAAATCCGCAGCTGTCCTGACAGAACTCTGTTAAGTTCATTCAGTCTCCCTCTCTCACGCACTCATTCTGTTTGTCCTGGTGCTGCAAGCGGCCCTCTTTTGTACGGGACTCCTGCCTACATTGGTGCCTTTTTCTACCCACAAAGAAATCCACAGCAATCCTGATAGAGCTCTGTTGAGCTCATTCAGTCCCCCTGTCTCACTCGCTTGTACTGTTTCTCCCACCGCTGCAGGCTGGCCATTTGTACTGGGCCCCTGCCTGCATTGATGCATTTTTCTGCCCACAAAGAAATCTGCAGCAGTCCTGACAGCACTCCAGTGAGTTCGCTCACTCCCCCTCCATCACCCGCTCTCTCGTTCTGTTTTTCCCAGTGCTGCAGGCTGCCCTTTTTGTACTGGACTCTTGCGTTGGGCCCTTTGTCTACCCACAAACAAATTCGCTGCAGTCCCAACAGAGCTCAGTTGAGCTCGGTCACTCCCCCCTCTCACTCGTTCGATCTTAATGTGTCCCAAACAGTGATTTCCCACAGCGACCATGCTATTCTGCAGCAGGAGTGCAAAAACATATTTTACCCAGGATGCAAAAAATGGCAGCTGTACTGTTCATAAGGAGGTATGGAAAAATGCCACTGTTGAAAATGTTGCATGAAAATATTACAAAATTGCAAAGTTACAAGGGTGCGTGGAAACAGTTCAATACACACTTGTAACACAGTCATGTTATGGAGTTTCTTCACCAAACTATCAACGTAGGCATTTTAGGACCTCAGTCTGGAGTGCAAAAACATATTTTACCCAGGATGCAAAAAATGGCAGCTGTACTGTTCATAAGGAGGAATGGAAAAATGCCACTGTTGAAAATGTGACGTGAAAATATTACAAAATTACTAAGTTACAAGGGTGCATGGAAACAGTTCAATGCACGCTTGTAACACAGTCATGTTATGGAGTTTCGTTACCAAATTTTCAACATAGGCTTTTTAGGACCTCTGTTCATGAACAGTGCCACTGTCATTTTCTTAATCTGTCGAGAACAGTGATTTCCCAGCGGCGGCATTATTCTGTGCCGGAACTGTGAAAACATGTTTCGCTCAGGATGTGAAAAATGACAGCTGTACTACTCATAAGGAGGTGTGAAAAACTTCCACTTTGAAAATCTGACATGACAATATTACAAAGTTGCGAAGTTACAAGAGTGCATGGAAAGTGTGCAACGCACACTTGTAACACAGTCATTCGGTGGACTATCATCACCAAATTTTCAACCTAGTCATTTTAGGACCTCTGCTCATGAACAGTATCACTGCCCTTTTCTTAATCTGTCCCGGACAGTGATTTCCCACAGCGACCACTCTATTCTGCACCGGAAGTGTGAAAACACATTTCAGCCAGCATGGGAAAAATGACAGCTATACTGTTCATAAGTAGGTGTGGGAAAATGGCAATGTTGGAAATCTGGAGTGAAATATTATAAATGCACAAACTTACGAGTGTGCATGCAAACTGCGCAACGCATGCTCGTAACACAGTCATTTTATGGAGTATCATTACCAAATTTTCAACATAGCCATTTCAGGACCTCTACTCATGAACAGTGTCACTGTAATTTTGTTAGTCTGTCCCGAACACTGATTTCCCACAGTGACCACTCTATTCTGTGCTGGAAGTGTGAAAAAACATTTCCACCAGGATGTGAACAATGACAGCTGTACTGTTCACAAGGAGGTATGACAAAATGGCAATGTTGAAAATCTGGCATCAAAATATTGCAAATTCACAAAGTTACGAGTGTGTGTAGCAACTGCGCAGTGCACGCTGGTAAAACAGTCATTTTTTGGATTTTTTTCCACCAAATTTGCAACATAGGTTTTTTGAGAGCCCACCTCATGAACCCTGGCACTGTCGTTTTGTTAATAGGCCCAGAAGGGTGATTACACACAGTGACTGTGAAACCACCTTTCTGGGCCAATTAATGCCATGAGAATTCAAGAATTCATGAGGAGGGGTCCCAAAAACCCCATGTTGAAAATTTGGTGAAAAAATTGCCAAAAATGCCCGAGATATGCACTACAGTTGAAAAAACCCTATTTATTACATTATACAGCTCACCGGCATTTCCTCAGTTCACGGTCAGCTTTGAAGAGTGCAGACGTGTTCCTGATCCACCGAAGATCATCACGCCGAGCTTCAGAGGTAAGTATGGGGTGAGGAAGTGTGGGAGGCAGGGTGCAGTGGGTGGTGCGGTTGTGGAGGGGCAGGAGACTTCAGGACCATTTAATTTTTTCAGCTAAAAAAAAAATAAAAAGTTGTGAGACCATTTTAACTTTACAGGGGCATTTGGCACACTGGGTGGGCTCCCAGCATGCCACCAGAGCCTTTCTGTTTTTTTGGGCAGCAGTAGCCGATGAGGATTGGGCACCTGTTGGCACACAAAGAGGGTGGGGATATCATTACGTCGACGGGATTGGGGCAGCTCGCTACAGGAATAAAAGTGGGGGTTTACAGAATGTTGATGAGGAGTGGGCCCCTTCAGCAACAGAAACAGGGAGACGGTCGATGGGGATTGGGGCCCCATCGGCAAATAAAAATGGTGGGTGGTTATATAGGTTGTGAACATGGCAGCAAGCCACCGCCATGTTCACAAACAATATCAGTACTTGTATATTCCGTCCTGCAATGACGGGTCACTCCCTCATTGCAGCAGATGGCTGACGCTGCAATGACGAGGCAGCTCCTGATTGCAGTGGCTAAATTGTCACAGTTTGGTGCAAACATTCCAAACTGCTGTCACCAGCAGCATGCAACGGTATTGGGGGAAGTGGGATAAGCCTTTGCAGGCTGTGGGGGCATTGGCCACAACAGTGCCGTGCCTCCACAACCTGCTTCTCAGCAAGCTGTCCCAATATGTTTCTTGCGCTGCACACAGTCAACATAATTACACCACTCAGGTAGCTTGATGCAGTTTGGAGTGATAGTACTCCATTACAAAGTTAAAAGAAAGTTTATTCTGCATACATATATTGCATACTTAAAGTTTTAGATAGACAAAGTTGAGTTAACAGTTAGCTGGTAACAAACGGACCTAAAGTGATAGGTATGATTAAAAAATAAAAGAGACTTGACCAAGAAAGGCACACTGAGCTAAACTACTAATTTTCAGCTACATCCTAGAACTACGGACAATGCTGAATACTTTGATCAAAATAAGCAGTAAAATAATTAGTTGCAAAAATAAAAAATATTTAAGCTGCAGTGTGCAAAAGAAACACAGTAGTAATAATGGTGTGGAACAGCAGTAAACATGGTCAGTTATAGATTCACCAGGAGGTGGTACAGGGGACTAAATAAGATGATATGAGACACTATGAAACACTAAGGGCACATGAACAGGAAAAATAGAAATACTAAACCCAACTGGAATTCAGGAGACAAAAACATGGGTTTTCCAGGCTTGTGATGTGACAGCAGCCTAATAACCTGGACGTATACAGATACAGGGTACGGGATTTTAAAAGGTTGAAGCAGGGTCTGTGGCAAACCTTTCATCAAACCCATGCATCACTGCAGATGTGCCTAGGCCAAATGCCACAACAGGACCTGATTTTACAATCACGGGTACAGTTGCATCATTTAGATGTTCTTTATGGCAACTTGCAGCAAAGTTTGGCCTCTAGCACCTTGCAGGAGGTCCTAACCCTGACACACTTTAGACCACAGAAAGTGGTCTAGGAGGCATCAATATGATGCATAGGATGGGAAATCCAGGGATTTTTGGGTTTTGTTTTTTTATTGCAAGTCCGGCATGCTATATGTTTAATGCAGCTGGGGCTTGCATCAAAAATGGTTGCTTGAAAATCTGGCCCAAGGAGTGCATAGCAGCTCACATGCATATCTTTTTAATGATCATCTTGAGGTGCAGGACTGAAGGAGGGGAGATTAGGAGTTTCAGAGGGCATGTAGTGTGAAACTAGAAAGAAGTTTTGGTGACTGCTTGTTTTTTGTGTCCTCATGCCCATAGGTATTTTTGTATTCTTCTGTTGCACTGTTGCATTGGGCACTTTTACAATCAGGTATAATGTAAGCTAACTGAGGTGTCCAGGGCTGCACTCTCATTTGGTAGCACTTTAATTTGAATGCCAAAGTTGGTGAGAGAGGTCTGTGGGTACACAACACTAGGTCATGTAGGGTCATTCTTATTTAATTTCTGATTTTGCACTATTTAGGATTGATTTATTCCTAAATCTTTATCATTGATCACTTTTAGAATATTTTAACCCTGATCTTTTGCTGTAGCTCTAATTTTTATAATTTTGTGAAATAAGAGGTTAGCCTTTCTTTAGTGTGCAACATATATCACTGCTATAAATTGAAATGATTTTAATGACTTTGTATTGGAAGATAAACTAGGACTAATCTACTATTATATGTAAACTGATGATTCCTTTTGATAGTACAAATTGTATAAAATCATTCAATAAATAATTTTAAAAATATTAGAGCTGTATATTATGAACATTTTAAAATGAACTGCTATATTTTATACTACTGCAGGCACAGGAACATGGACATATCATGGTCTAGATTTTCAAAGGTTTGGAGGCAGGATGTGTGGTAGTTGTTTTGCCACAATTGTATCACTACAAATGCACACAAATGTCTTTAGGGTATTTTCAAACATTTTGATGCTAAAACAACGTATTTATTTTATTTATTTAAAATTTGGAGTATCGGGAAAAGCACACTGAGCAGGGTTTGTTTCCAGGTGCGACCCAGGGAAAAGGTACAAAATGGCTGGTACAAACATAGTGGAATACATCATGTACACATGATAAATAATGGTTATAATACAAACATGGTAGATAACATCAAACACACATGATAAATAATGGTTATAATACAAGCATGATAGATAACATCAAATACACATGATAAATAATGGCTACAGAGACACAACAGCTGGTGATACAAGTCAGCATGATGAGCAGCTCTCAGTGGAGTAGGTTAAGAATGTTACTAAGCAAATTGCCAGGTGCTGCCCATTTCCAGCTGTCACCCGGGTGGTATTGTAGGTGATAATACAACATAGCATATAACAACCTTTATACCTGATAAATAATTGCTAGAGAGACATTATAGTTACATATTTACTTGGAAACCCATTTAAAAGTGTAATAACACACTCTGAGGTGTGGGTTATCATCTGATAAGAGCACGCCCAGGGCATAACTACCCTCTTTAACAAATCATGGGAGGATGGGGTGGTACCCGAGGACTGGAGGAGAGCAGCTGTGAATCCCCTTCACAAAAGTGGGAGCAAGGCAGAAGCAGGAAACTACAGACCTGTTAGTTTAACCTCAGTGATAGGGAAAATGATGGAATCATTTCTGAAGGAAAGAATTGTTGAGCATCTAGAGGCCAGAGGGGCACAGAACCCAAGGCTGCATGGATTCACAGTGGAATGGTCATGCCAGATGAATCTGATAGATTTCTTTGACTGGGTGACCAAAGTAGTAGACCAGGGAGGGGCTGTGGACATGGCCTACCTAGACTTTAGCAAGGCATTTAACACATTCCCACACAAAAGATTAATATACAAGTTAGCCAGCCTGGGAGTGGGTCCCAAGATCACAGCCTGGGTACAGAATTGGCTGGAGAATAGGACACAGAGAGTAATAGTAAATGGAGTCCATTCTGAAGAAAGGGGGGTTACTAGTGGGGTACCACAGGGTTCAGTATTAGGACCGGTCCTCTTCGGTGTCTTTATAAGCGACATTGCAGAGGTACTGGAAGGAAAAGTACATTGCAGATGACACAAAGATCTGCAACAGAGTTAATGCACAAGGTGGGGTGGAAATGATGAGAAGGGACTTGGCAAGGTTAGAGGAATGGTAAAATGTATGGCAGCTTAGATTCATTGCTAAGAAGTGCAAGGTAATGCACCTGGGAAACAAAAACCCAGGGGAAGAGTACACAATGGGGGTGAGATACTAACAACAAGAAAAATGGAAAGGGACCTGGGGGTAGTCATATCAGATGACCTAAAGGTGGGCAAGCAATGTGAGAGGGCAGCAAGGAGGGCTGGGGGGATACTGGGATGCATAGGGAGAGGCATCACCAGTAGAAAACAGGAAGTTATTATCCATCTGTACAGACAGCTGGTCAGACCTCATCTGGAGTACTGCATGCAGTTCTGCACCCAATCTCCGCAAAGACATAGACAGGATGGACGCTGTCCAGAGGAGGGCACTAAAATGGTGCAGGGTCTGCACCGGAAGACATATGAAGAGAGACTTAAGGAGCTTAATATGTATAGCCTCGAGGAAAGGAGGGAGAGGAGGGACATGATAGAAACTTTCAAGTACCTCAAGGGAATCAACAAAGTCCAAGAGGGTAGCATCTTTCAAAAAAAGAGGTGTGCAAGAACAAGGAGGCACAATTTGAAGATAGAGGGCTCAGAGGTAATTTAAGGAAGTATTTTTTCACAGAGAGGGTTGTGGATGCATGGAACGGCCTTCCAGAGGAGGTTGTGGAGTCAAAAACAGTGGTGGAATTCAAGCATGCATGGGACAGTCATAAGGCAATTCTAGGGGGTGGGGGTAGGAAGAAGTTGGCTGCTGGTTAACTAGGATCTGCAGCTTATCCATTAGGTTGGGAAATGGGCAGACTGGGTGGGCCAAGCGGTCTTTATCTGCAATCAAATTCTATGTTTCTATGTTTCTATAGTGAGTGGTACTAGTCAAAAGCTGAGCAAAACAGGGAGTAAGTAATCACATGATAGCATTGGGAGGGCTGCAGGTGAAGGAGGGCTGAGTAGAGAGCTTTAAGAGGTGCTTTAGAGCAGGGAGGAAGTGGGAAAGCCACAGGGAAGAGGCGAAGATGGTTCCAGAGAGAGAGGTGAGCCAGTGCAAGAAAGCTGCTTGCTCAGCACATGAATGCACGAGGGATGGAGCAGGTGCAAGAGTCTTTGAAATGAAGTGCATAGTCAGAGGCAGTAATAGGTGAGAGGAGGGAAGATAGGATCATTTTTAATGTGCATCCTGTGGCACTTTCCACATCAAGTTACACTACATGTGTTATGGTTTAACTGTCATGTCACAATTACTGTAATTTCAGCACCATTGTGTCAAAATACTCCAAATCTCCAGCCCCTGATCTGTATCATCAGTAGCAGCAGCATTGTCATCACATTGATTTAACTTCTCACAGTGGGAAACCAATCAGAGTTCATTGCAGCTAAAACATGCTACTATAGAAATGCAAATCACATAATATATAGAGACATAGTAGCATAAAATACAACAAAACAAATTAAATAAGGCTAAAACCATCCAGTTCAATCCCAGCACTCATTATTGTAATCCTATTTTTTTCAAAATTTGAGAATCATGCTTCAAATGTTTGAAAACTGCTTCACCAAGTCATTTATAAAGATATCAAATAGAAGTGGCCTGATTACTGACCCCCTGTTGTCCTCCACTGGTGACCGACCTCCAACTGAGTGAGCTCACCTGTACCACCAACATCTATTTCCTACTCCTGAGTCACAGATTCTGATCCACCTACTGTATGTTTCCTTCATTCCCATAATCTCTTACTTTGCATAAGCAAGCAATAACACATGATGAGGTGTGGGTTATTGCCTGATAAGAGCATGCCTAGGGGTGTACTAAGGCATGAGGCACTTGCGCAGAGTGCCTTATGCCCTGGGTGTGCTCTTATCAGATGATAACCCACACCTCATAGTGTGTTATTACACTTTTAAGATGGGTTTCCAAGTAAATATGTAACAGGAAAAAAAAATGAGGGAAAACATTTTAGTAGTTTTAGTTTTTTTTTAATACGTGAAGTAATAAAATAGTCCCTCTGTTTAGGAAGTTTTTATTCTGTGATGTTAGTACATGCCTGCCCCCCACACACACACAGGGATATTTTAGGTTGTTGTCTCTGTGTTTATTTACTTTTAATTTTGTATTATGCTGCCCGTCTGAACATATCAATCACATGTCACCGTCTTCATCGTTTCCACACTACCATTCCCATTGCAAACTGCTGTTAATGGCAGCGAGCATGTCCATGCCAGCCACCGTATTTTGCTGTTTCTGGGTTGGTGCCATTTTTTTTTTTCAATAAATATTTTCTTTGTTTAAAAGTGTGTACCATGTTAGATAATAGGAGAAAACACTGCATGGAATGAAGGAACGATAGTGGAGGCAGCATGAAGAGAAACAGAAATCAGCATGAGCACGCTCTGTTTCAACGGTCGCAGTAGTTACATTTTTTTTCAATGCTACTGGAATTTATTGGATTTTTGGGATGCATACATTGACAGAGTCAATCAGTGTTAGTTGGTGTTTCCTGTTAAGGCAGTGTGGCATTTTGCGCTGCTGCTGTGGGTCATGTGCCCGCTTCTGAAAAATGGATTCCAGCTCTAATAGGTTAGTGATTTTTTTAGGTTGTGAGGTTGCCAAGGTGAGAAAATTGTTGGTTGGCACAGATACTCACTGATAAGGACATGGCTGAAAGGTTCTTTGAGCCAATGAAATTGAAGCAATTTCTTTACCCATTTTATAAAAGCTTTTAATGAGGTAGCATATTGAAAGTTTTTAAGACATTTTAAAAAGGATACAGGATAGTTTTATTGCAGCTTTAAACACTTCATATAGATAGACTATGTACTCCCCTATGTTAAATTATGCCTGAATAATTATAAAGACTACGATTGTTCTTGTCTAGCTGCCAAAACATGAATTTTGGGATTATGAAAGACATTGTCGCCCAGTGGTTGGAGCACAGGTCTACGAACCTGGAGATACAGGTTCGAATCCCATCATTGCTACTTATTCATTATGTGTTGTTGAGCAAGTATTTAATCTCTTTGTGCTTAACCTGCTTTGTCTCTTTAGTTTCCAAAATAAAAAGAAATAACTTTCCTTGGCATTCTTTAATGTCCCTCATTCTCCCCTCTGCCTTGTGCATGCTCAATCACTGTTGACACTCTCCATGGCTTGCATAGTGCAAATAGTGCAACTGCTTTGGACCCGTTCTGTTTTCTTCCCTGATACTGTATCTACCAGTTCAGGTTATATTATCTGCAGTCATGTATTTTGTATCTATAGTTGTATTACTTTTTTCACCTTTGATTGGGGAGGTGGCTGAAAAGGGAAATATGTCTCTGCCCACCTTGCCTGTTTACCAACAAATAATTATCAACTGAATGAATGAATGAATGAATGAATGAATGAATGGAGTGAACAATTTGAACAAATAAACAAACAGTGTATTTCAATGAATAAATGCAATGACCTTAACTCTTTCATCCCTGCTGAACCAGCCCAGCCCTCTTGCAGAGGACCTGGTCCTGTAGCCATCTAACTGCTGGACCCTGAGCGAAGATATCCAGAATTCTAGTTTAGGTCAGTCTCAGTTAAGAACACCTCTAAATATATTTGAAATGTGTCAAAGTTTGTGCCACTTTCATGACACAGTCCTACAATAATGCTTATCACTCATAGCTGCACTTTCTGCATCCTAACAAGTTGGCTGCCCCTACCTAGAAGAATAAAGTTCCATACATGTCCTGTAGCACAAAAAGTGCTTCTCGGCCTTACCCCCTGCCTTAACTGCTTCCTCTTATTTACCAGTTTCACACTGTTACATGTTATTGTAAAATTGTATGTAATGAATGTAGCCTCCATGTTATGCACTTGTTTTAAGTATTTGCAATGTTCCCATGTAACTATAACACTGACATGGAACCTTTGTAAATAAGCACTTGTGCTCAAAGGTACTTCTCAGAAATTATTAATAAATAAATAACAGTGATTTGGCACACAGTATGATAAATTGGTTCTATATATAACCAAGTTCCTTTTCTTCCATTCTCATTTACTGTAAACTACTTGCTGTCTCAAGGATGCATCACAGCTCCATACTTGTTCAATATGATGCTTTATATCTTCCACCCTGTAAACAAAGGAGCTAGATAAGGGAAGGGTATTTAAGTACTTGGAACAGTGGTACAGGAGTTACAGTACGTTGGCAATACAACCTTAATTCATGTGTTGATTACAATGCTAGTCACCCTTACCATTTAGAAAGAATGTGATCAAGTGTTTATTTTTATTTAAAATTTGGTGAATGGAATAGGCACACAGAGCTGAGACTTGTTTCAAGGTGTGAATCTTGGGGGACAGTTGCAAAAGTATGGACTACAGAATAATGTACCAAAGACAAAATGGATGAAGAACACAGAGGTAAGGAATTAAGCACTGGAAACACTAGAACCCAGTTGTGAAACAAGTAAAAATCACTACAGTTTTGTCCAAGTTGTCAGATAAATAAAAACAAGCCAGCCACTGGAGGTTTGTTACCCACCTTGGCAATACTCTGTGGCAGTGGAGAGATGTGAACATCAAGACAAAATGTTGGGTTTACAATGCAGTGGAGGTAATATTAGCACTGTGTGCATCAGAAAGCTGGACCTTGAATGTGATACTGAGCAGGAGGCAGAATGGTATTGACTGCAGGCACCTAGACAATTTCCTTGATACAGGATGGCTGAGAGTATGTAAGGAGTAATTACAGGTAGGGGCAAGGCATATGATATTGAGTGATTCTGCTGAGGAGGGAGTCCTGAAATGGGCCAGGAGCGTTTGGAAGATGGATGAGTAGCAAATTGTCAGGAAAGTCAATGAGTGAGTACCACATGGAAAAAGGCAGCTTGGGAATTTGAAGAGGAGATGAAAGCATATGGCAGCTTAAATTTCACAAGAGAACATAACCAAAGACAAACTGGATGGAAGGCAGAAGACAAGAATTCATGGACGAGGCTCCCTAGGCATTAACTAACAGATGTATTCAACTTGACTGATTCACTGAGATGAAAGTTCTAGGAACGTGTATACTGACAATGGATATAGTTCAGTCCTGGAAATGCATACAGTTGCAAAAAATGATGAAAACATCCTGGAATTAAGAAGCACTGCCAAATTATTTGGTACCATGAACTGAGCACTTTTATGCTCTGTTGTCACAAGGAACCCTAACACAAATGAGATATTGTATCTCATGGGGCTACCCTTCCATCTCTTTGATTCAAATTTCACATAATTGCTACCAGACCTACACTACTACATTTGATATGGCAGAACATTGACCTAAAGCAGGAGTATTTGCTAGTCATCATGTCATTTTTGTTTTTTGGTTGGTTTTTTTTTGGTGGTAAATTGCATTTCTGGTAAAAACATCACTACTGTATATCAAGTTTTCTTTTCTATTTATTTCATTACTGAACTAAGATATGTGATATTTTCATTTTGTTTTACGCGCTTGCTTGCATGCAATGACCACCATGAAAAAGTTAAACATCTTGGTGCTGTGTGATACTGTTACCAACAGAAACACATGCTTGTAACATCCTAATACACCCACAGTATAATTCCAGTATTGATTTACAGTCAAAAGATACCTTCATTAAACAAGATTTTTAAATACTGCAAATAGTCGCCATCTTTAATAAAAAAAATGTTTTGTAAACATCAGAGGAAATCAAAAAGATACTGATTATGAGTACGAAGAAAGTAAAAATAAATATGTATTAAAAAATAAACTATACAATGAAAACTTTTGCTGGCTAACAAATACTGCTACTTCAAAAATTCAGGTACTTTTTGATAGATTTCTGTCACTTGGTGATAATCCTTGAACTCTGGGACAGATTTTTCTAGGAAGCACTCTGCCCATACACAGTCACCTGCTTTGACATGACTCAGTTTTCTGATTGGCAGATGATTTTGTGTGAGGTCACCTGAGGAGAAATGACAAGACTGAAAAAAGGAAATACTTCTTTTAATTTCATTCCCAATCAAAAAATAAACAAATAAATAAGAATACAGTACTTCCTGCAAGTGACTGCAAAGGTGCAAATGGTATATATGTTTAATACATGTTCACCTGGACTGTAACTGTAGACAAAAGTACAGGAATTGCTGACCTCTGTTGTCAAATCTGAAAGTGCCACAAGGTCTAACTTGTCAGTTGGCTTGTGACTCACAAGCCCCTTGAAAATGTTGGCCCCTGATCTCACAGTCATAGAGGACTGCCTAAAGTAACACTAGAAACTCCACCTCCAAGCCTTAAGAGCCAAAATGCTTTATGGTGTTTTTCCTTCATTGTAAGAAAAAGACAAACAAGCCCATTCATGAAAAATTATCACATTGAATTGAATGCTTAGCAGTTAATGCACCTTTTCTGCTTGTACCATCTGGTGTGCTGCACAACAGTCCATTTGAAATGTGCAAAGGTGATTTCCCAGCTGTGGCTGGGAACCAATTAATCAAGGTCTACTGATGTTGACATCAAGGTTGTGCCACACTGCCCGGAGCAGACAATGTAGTATGGGCTTACACAGTGGAAATCAGGTGGGAACAAAAGAGCACCATGACATCTGCTGTGGTCTGAACAGTGCACATTTAACTAAGGAAAAAGGAACGTTATTTGTGGTTGAGTCAGCAAGGTACTATCAATCAACCTTATTAAAAGCATTAAGGTAAGTGAATGCTCCTGCCTACCCAAGCCATTTTTCTTGCTTTGCTTTTTTCATACATACATCATTTATTACAAAGCTTCTTGTTATAGATACATGGGGAGGAGAACCATTTCCTACTAATTTTGGGGTCCTATTGCTCTTCTGTCCCTCATCTTTGAAAGTTACCTGACCTATACTGAGCAGAACCTGTATTAAGGGTATAATTAATGAATTCATATAGCAAGCGTATGAAATACCGCTGATCATTATCACATAAAGTAACAAGATGTGTGAAACAGATTATATGTAGCATGAGATATTTTCCTAAAAGTATGTGGACTGGCACCATAGTAGGGCATCAGATTGAAACATAGAACCATAGAATTTGACGGCAGATAAGGACCGCTTGGCCCACATAGTCTGCCCATTTCTCTACCTAGTGGATAAGCTGCAGATCCTAGTTAACCAACAGCCTACTTCCTCCTACCCCCCACTAGAATTGCCTTATGCCTGTCCAATGCATTCTTGAATTCTACCACTGTTTTGGAGTCTATGACCTCCACAGGAAGGTTGTTTCATGCATCTACAACCCTCTCTGTGAAGAAATACTTCCTCACATTACCTCTTAGCAATCCCCCCCTATCTTTAAATTGTGCCTCCTTGTCCTTGTACATCTCTTTTTGATTGATCACCAAGGGTGTAATATGTCCTTGGGGGTTGTACAGGGGCATGCACTCCTAGGGAATGTGAGTTTCTTAACACTCACTGGGCTATGGCTTGTAATACATAGGCCAGCACATAGCAACAAATATACTGTATATAGTATATACTGAAGTGAAATCCAAAGACAACTGTGTCTCACCATTTCAGTCTTTAGACTAAAGCACATTCTTAACTTGGATCCCCAGATGGAAAAGACAAAGATCTCTGGATGGCACAGGCAATGTTCCAAATGGCTAGAAGCACATTACTACTTACATATGGCTGCAATCCATCAGCTTTCTTTCGTCAGTGCAAGTGCCACTAAAATAAACACAGAGCTCCAAACAGGAATCACTTCCTAAATTTGTTTCCCCACACCTAGCAAATGTTTCACGTAGGGATGGAAGAACCCCAAAAGGTTCAGTCATTCTGATTAGCCAGGAAACGTTTTGATGGTTATTGAAGCCTTATCAGAACTCTTAGAACCTTAGAGTTAAATTATAAAAACTGTTATAATGATCACTCTACACATACCTATACTATTGTCAGTAAAGTGAAAGGAATCTAAAACTGACTTGAGGTGGTACTGGAGTAAATATAATTAGTGTCATATAGCTAATTAGTACTCCTAGTGTAACACCTTTCTGAGTATGACCACTTAATACAGATCTGGTTCACCTAGTCCATTCTCCACTTCCAGCATTCTTTCTTAGTCTTTCCTCCACCACCACCCCGCTTTCTGAATAGAAACTCACTGAGGAAGTATATTAAGCTCCAAAATAAGTGTTTTAAGAATATTAGAACATTATCAGAACCTGAAAAAAGTTCTCATAAGGTTCTTGTTGCAGAAAATGGTGCAGGTTCTGGAAGGTTCTGAACTCATCCAAACTGGTTATTCCCAACCCTACTTTTGATACCATGCTTGTATCTTGGCCCAGTCCAGACTTACACTTTTAAATGGTGTTAGCAAAGGTACCATAGTTTAAAAGTGACTAACTCATTTAGCATTTATTTGATATGACTCTTAATAGCCATTCTCTTACTTGCATAAGGGGATAGACTAGAGAACAGTTCTACACTAACCTGGTTAAGCAAAATCTGTTCTGTTGTAGTCTGGACAGGATTGTTTGCATAACCATTCTCAAGAATAGTTTCTTTGTTGTGTGACTTGCAGTATTTTGTAGCCCTTCATGCCAATACCCCTCCTTCTGTGTTTGAAGTATCGCCCACCCGCATACCCACTACACACCGTAGACTCCTAAAAGTCATGTATTTTGCCTGTCCTACAAATCCTTTTCAGCATGGCTGATACAGTCCTGCCTGCCATTTTCTGATATAATAGTCCACTGACTAGAAAACACCCTGTCTACCATCACTGTTGAGTTGACCAATGCTGGTGTTCACCACTGATGCTGTCAAACTTCATTGAGCCTGCTACTAAATGTTCACATTCACCCAAATCATTTACTGTCCTCATCTGAACACCCAGTGAAATTTAACAACAGAGGCATACACCTGGAGAAGTAGGGAGATGGGTGAGAGAGGAAGTGGGGAGGAGAAGAAAGTATGGGTGCTTGCATTCTTTGGAATCAGTTCTGGTGTGTGGAAGTCAAAATATGGAAAATTCCAAATCTGACTGTTTCTGTTCTGACTCTGACTCTGGCATTAAAATGGAATTAGAAATGTAATCAGAAGTTTCAAATCTGCATCTGACTCCATTTTCTCTTAACACAGTGCCAAGTTTACTACCCAAAAATTTACAGAAGCTCTCCCTTACCTGTCTGCCGCATGCCTTCTTGGAGGCTCAGGCACCCATAGGAGAGATGGCATTGTAGTCCTGGTCTGACAACACTAGGTCACTCCAGTAAAACTGGAGTTTCTAAGATGGTTTAATAGGGGAGGAGAGGCCTTCAATTCACCACCACTATTACCTACAGAGGATGATGGAGCTCAGGATTTGGAGCAGCAGATGGGAATGTGTTGGACTGGTGCAGTGGAAGCAGGAGGGGCACTGGCATTTCAGCAGTCCAGCAGCCCAGTGGCAGGTGCTTACTAGAGTTGCTGACATACATGGAGTTAAAATTATGCTGTGGACTAGTACAGAAAGTTATGCAAACCGAACTTTGGCCCCCTCACTGATTAAATGTGCAATCACTCTGGCCTCTTGATGCCTGATTGGATGATGCATGTGAGAAGTGGTGTTCCTCTTACTCCCAGTCAAATTTAACCCATTAGTTACCGGTACTCCTTTGTCAACTCTCCACATCTTTTTTCTTTCTGACACAATTCCTGCTCAATACTTAACCCACCATGATATCCTTCTGCTTAGCCAAGACTTTACTGACAAGCTGTTACTTCCTATTAGGCTTTCATCATGCAGTGCCTATTAATGAAGGGACAAACACCTCTCCAAATTCCCTTTGCATGACCGTGCAGCACCTCATTCTTTGTCCACCCTGTACCCCACCCATTCTGAACTCTCCTTCTAAATTACTAAGCCTAACCCAGCACTATAAAACAGTACTACTCATACTCATGGTCAAGAATTTCAATAAGATTTCTTTCCTACCACCTCCATCCATTTGTTCTCTTACTTGCCTACTGGTCCTATCTGGTGTCATTGAACTGAACCCTGGACCCACCAAAGGGGCATCGACTCCTTCTTTAATGGCAAGTCCTGTCTAGTTACACTGAAAAAGATTTAAATTAGTACACATAAACCTACAGTGTCAGAAATAAAATGGCTGAACTTGAAGCATGGGTCCTGCATTATAAGCCAGATGTCCTATACGTCACTGAATCTTGGCTTAAACCCTCGATCCTGTCCCATGAAATAGCCTTTCCTGGATACTCCTCTTTCAGAACAGGCCAGCTCTCTAAAAGGGGAGTGGGGTACTGATTTGCACTAAGGTAGAGATGACAGCCAGTGTGATACCTGGTTTTGAATTTAGGTCTACCATAGAACATCCACTCCTCACAGTCACCCTTGGGCAAGTCAAAAAGTTAATCATAGGCTGTGTCTATTTTCCTCCCAACGTTGCCCCATCCTCTTACTCAGAATTTTTCACAAAATTAGATACTCTCCTTCACTGGAACATTATCATCTGCAGTGTCTTCAATCTTAATTGGCTAGGAACAAACATGAATCAGTACCTAGCTGCACTCTCAGATGTCACTTTAAAGCAAATAATTGACCAACCTACATGACTAAATATGAAGACAGGTAATCACAGCCTACTTGACTTGATGCTAACGAATGACAAATGCCACATCAGAACTTCAAGGATCTTCCCCGATGCCTTTAGAGACCATTCCCTCACCTACTGTGTTTGGAAGAACAACCCACCACACCCCCCCCTAAAAAAAACAATAAAATCTCATGACCTAACACATTTTAATCCTGATGCTTTCGTGAATAATCTGAACTCCGTCGAGTGGTCCCCATTCACCTCCCTTTTGGATACTAATCTAGCCCTGGACTATTTCTTTACAACCTTCTCCTTCATCCTTGACTTCTATGCCCCTTTCAAACTTAGAAGAACTAAAGGTAACCACTCCCCTTGGCTTACTAAGGAACTGAGGCACCTAATGCTCTCCCATGATGAACCCTGGAAAACCTTTAAAAAAATCTGACCTTAATTCAGACTGGTAACCTGTCATCACTTGTGGGATGTATGTAAATCTAAAGTCACAAAGTCCAAGAGGGACTACTTCCATTCTCTTCAAGTCAATCATCTTGCTAACCAGAAACAATTCTGATCCCAAGTCAATGCACTACTCAAGGGCAGGGAACATCCCATTCCCCAGGAAATGATAAATAAAGGTACAACTCTAACCACTCCTTTAGAGATTGCAGCCGGGATAAATCACCTATTCACAGACTTAGACACCTGCAAAATTGGCCTCTCTGTCACTCCACTCAATCCGGTCATCGTTAGTACTGAATTCCCCCCATCTCTTCCATCTGAAACTCACCTCACACACTGAGGTTCTCCAGCATGTAAACAAGCTTAATCCTAATAGCTCACTGGGATTCAACATCCTTCCACCCAAATTACTCAGGATAAGTGCAGTTGCTGTTGCTTATCCTATTGCCCTATTAATCAATAGATCCTTCCTCTTGCAGACCTTACCAGATACAGTAAATGGAAAGCAGCAATAGTGGTCCTGGTATACAAGAGTGGCCCAACCAACCTCACCAAAATTTACAGACAAATCTCCATACTTTGACCCCTTGCTAAAATTCAGGAAAGAATACTTTCTAATCAGCTATACTCCTTTCTAGAATCATCTAACACCCTTACCATCTATCAGCACGGTTTTCAGAAATTGCACGGGGCCAATACCATGCTTCTAAGGGTCACCGCTGACATATTCCATGCAATGGATCAGGGTCATGCTACTGGAGCAGTTTTTGTAGATCTCACAAAGGCATTTGACCTTGTCAATCACCAACTTCTTCTGGTGAAACTAAATGATCTCAGCATTGATACTAATTCCCTTTTGTGGTTTTCTGATTATCTGTCAAACTGGATGCAGTGCGTCAAGTGGGCTGGGATTACCTCCTCTCTATCACCCATCAGCGACAGGGTCCCCAAGGGGCCCACCCTGGGTCCTCTATTGTTTTCCATATTTATCAACGAACATCCCGGCAACTGCGGTGGTGCGTCAGTACAACTCTATGCTGATGATGGCATCCTCTACAGATCAGACAGCAACATCTCCTCCATCAAGTCTAACCTTGAGAAGGATTTCCTGTTGCTGGAAACCTGGTTCCATGAAAACTTAGTGGTGCTCAACACTAAGAAAATGAAAACAATGTTTTTTCATCACACTTCTTTCAACTTGACTAACCAGCAACCCCTAGTAGTCAACTCCTTAGCAGGTGAGGCACTCAAAGGAGTGAATTCCTTTAAATACTTAGCAGTAACTTTGGATGAACATCTCTCATTTGAAGCACATGCTGATAGAGCAATAAAGACAACCCATCAAAAGTTGGGCCTACTGTACCGAACTGCCCCATACCTGTCCTCCAAGCCCAGAGAACAATTGCCTCAGCCACTGTACTCCTGGGTCTTTTCTATGAAGCACCCCCCCCCGCCACTTCTCTCAGCTAAGCAATCTATCCTGTCCAAATTAATGCAAACCTACCACAGGATCACCCATTTTTCAGCTAATGTTCCTGCTCGCACACATCACTGCAATGTACTCCAAGCCCTAGATTGGCAGTCCTTCAAGTCAAGCTTGACTTCCCCTTACATTGCACTATGTTCAAACTCATCCACCTCCCCTCCTCATCTGTCTTCTCCAACCTGCTCATGTTGAAACCCTTCTCAAGGACCCCATGCTTCTCTCTCCTCCCATTGCTAGCTCTTCCCAAAACTCAGTTAGCCATAGGCATGAAATCCTTTCCTTTTTAGCATCTCACAGATGCAATAACCTCCCTCAGCAATTACTTTCCTGTACGCTTCTCTCCCAATTCAAAAAATTCTTCAAAGAAATCTTCTCTCCCCTTCCAAACTGCACCTGTAAATAAGCCCACCCTTATCCATAACAAGTGCCCCCCTCTCCCCTTTGAGCCGACAAACCCTCAACCTTCTTCTCTGCCAAATCCCTTTACTACTCTTTCTCTCTCCCTCAACCTCTTTCTCAGTCCATTGTATATTTGTATAAATCTTTATATTTATATTTGTAAATACACTGTCTATTTAAAAAGATATTCTCTTAGAATGTTTATTGTGTCTCCTTGACCTGCTTAACAACCTAGGCCACTTTGCATTTTTGCCCTGTATTAATCTCCAGTTGTAATCCCTACCCTCACTTGCCTGGACATGTGTATTTCTACTTATCATTGTATGCCTGTTCATGTAAAATGTTATTCTCCTGACTTTTCTGTAACCATTATCCTGAATTGCTCCTGCTGGAAATGTACTTCCCCGGATTGCCTCTGAAAAAGGGATATGTATGTCCCAGTGGGCTTACTCAGTCATCAAAATTTAAATAAAAATAAAATACATATAAAATGCTGTTTATTGGAATGTAATAACTGTCTGGTGTTTGGGTGAGTAGACAATTAACACTAAACTCCACTGTGGAGGGAGGACATCACCCACACTCTACGTAATTTAGCCCAGAAAAAAACTTAAAAAGAGGATTTATTTCAACCTGACTTTGCAAATGTTAAATGTCAGTGAGAATGTATTTCTGTACTGGATTTTATTTTATTGTTTTTGGTAACTCAGCAAGGCCCACAAGGCACAAGGCCTTTTTATGTTGGCTTGCACATGCTCAAGCAACATCTTGTGGTAGTAGCATTTTCAGAGGTGTGTCAGTGTTGTGGCCAGTGCAGAGGACGCTTTAATGGGTGCGTCCCTCAGCCGTCAATCAGAGAGCATGCTGGCAAAGACAGCAGCTTCAAAGAGAGCCATGGAGTTGAAAGAAATCTGCTGCTCCAATGAGGTACCATTTCCTCATTGGAGCGTCAGATGACAAGGCTCCGTTACTTGCCTTTCCTGGTGAAACATCCCAATAAATATGGTGGCTCCTGCAGCCTGCCACACAATCCCCACAAAACCAACAATGGGATGCCCAATCCCCATGTTGGCATGCCCCCGCAGTTCAATTTGTTTGTTGACAGGGGTGCCCAATCCCTGTCAGCATCATGTCTCCCCCCCAAACTAATAGCAAACTGGGAGCCCACCCCAGTGTGCCCCAAAATCATTTTTCTTTACCTGTAAATGAACATAACCTTCCCCTGAAGTCCAGTTTTTTTCACCTGTAAAAATAAAAGGTCCCTCATTGTCCTGCTGCTCCCCCTCCTCCAAGCTGCACCTACCCTCTGTGCATCCCACCTCCCCGCATTCCACTCACCCCACACTTACATCCAGAGGGCCGGCACTACAATCTTCTGTGGTGGGGAAACACGTCTGAACTCTTCAAAAGCCAACCAGGAACTGAACAAAATGTGGTAAGCTATATAATGGCAGGCATTGGGGGGTTCAACTTGGGTGGATATCACAGCCATTTTTGGGAATTTTGGTACCAGATTTATTAACATGGGGTTCTTGGACCCCACCTCATGAACACGTGCACTGTCATCTAATTACTCAGTCCCAAAAAGTGATTTCACTGTCACTGCGGGAATCACCTTTTGGGACTGATTAATAAAACAACAGTGCCAATGTTCATGAAACATAGAAACATAGACTTTGAGGGCAGATAAGGACCACTTGGCCTACCTAGTCTGCCCACTTCTCTACCTAGAGGATAAGCTGCAGATCCTATTTAACCAACAGCCTATTTTTTCCTACCCCCCCAAAAAAAAAATTACCTTATGTCTGTCCCATGCATTCTTGAATTCTCCAGCAGTTTTAGACCCCACAACCTCCTCAGGAAGGCTGTTCCATGCATCCACCATCCTCTCTGTGAAAAAATACATTCTCACATTGCCCCTGAGCCATTCCCCCTCTATCTTCAAATTGTGTCCCCTTGTTCTTGCACATCTCTTTTTCTGAAAGATGCTACCCTCTTGGACTTTGTTGATTCTGCTTAGGTACTTAAACATTTCTATCATGTCCCCCTTCTCCCTCCTTTCCTCAAGGGTATACATATTAAGCTCCTTTAGTCTCTCCTCGTATGGCTTCTCTTGCAGATCCTGCACCATTTTAGTTGCCCTCCTCTGAACTGCCTCCATCCTATCTATGTTCTTGCGGAGATGGGGGTCTCCAGAACTGGATCCAGTATTCCAGATGGGGTCTCACCAGCTGCCTGTACAGGGGAATAACAGCTCCCTATTTTCTGCTGGTGATGCCACTCCCTATACATCCCAGTATCCCCCCAGCCGTCCCTACCGCTTTCTCACATTGCTTGCCAACCTTAAGGTCATCTGATATGATTACCTGCAGGTCCCTTTCCATTTTTGTTGTTGTTACTGCCCCCCATTGTGTAATCTTCCCTTGGGGGTTTGTATCCCAGGTACATTATTTTGCACTTCTTTGCATTGAATCCAAGCTGCCATATCTCTGACCATTCCTCCAACCTTGCCAAGTCCCTTCTCATCCTTTCCACGCCTTCTTCTGTATCAACCCTGTTGCAGATCTTTTGTGTCATCTGCAAAGAGGCATACTTTTCCTTTCAGACCCTCTGTAATGTCACTTATAAAGACATTAAAAAGGACTGGACCAAGTACTAAACCCTGCAGTACCCCACTAGCAACCCCTCTTTCTTCAGAGTGGACTCCATTTAAAATTACTTTCTGTGTTCTGTTATCCAGCCAATGTTTTACCTAGGCTACCACACTTGAACCCACTCCCAGACTGGTTAATTTGACTATTAATCTTTTGTGTGTGACTATGTCAAATGCCTTGCTAAAGTCTAGGTAGGCTATGTCCACAGCCCCTCCCTGGTCTACTACTTTGGTCACCCAGTCAAAGAAATGAATTAGATTCATCTGACATGACCTTCCCACTGTGAACCCACGTGTATTCGGTTCTGTGCCTCACTGGCCTCTAGGTACTCAACAGTTCTTTCCTTCAGAAGTGATTCCATCACTTTCCCTACCACAGAGGTCAAACTGACAGGTCTGTAGTTTCCTGCCTCTGTCTTGGTCCCACTTTTGTGAAGGGGAATCACATCTGCCTTCCTCCCATCCTCAGGTGCCACGCCATCCTCCCAAGATTTGTTAAAAAGGGTAGGCAGTGGTGTCACTAGTTCTCTGCTTAATTCTTTTAGAATTCTGGGATGAATTCCATCTTTCCCCATTGCTTTGTCCACCTTCAGTTTTAGGAGTTCTTTCAGAACCCTTTCTTCTGTGAAAGGACTGGGATTGACCCCCCCTATCCTGAGTGCTTCTGTTAATTGGATTAGGCACCACCCCCACCTCCTCTTTTGTGAAAACTGAACAGAAGTATTCATTTAGTATCACTGCTTTTTCACTATCCCTCTCTGCTCACCCACCGTCTATTCTATTCAGCCTCACTATCCCTCCCTTTGTCTTTCTACGCTCTCTGATAAACCTATAAAAAATTTTATCCCCTTCTTAATTGAGTTGGCTATCTTTTCCTCAGTTTGGGCCTTTGCTGTTCTGACTACCCTCCCTGCTTCCTTATGCCTTAACTAGTACAGTTCTCTCCTTGTCCTGCTCCTTCTGTGTTTCCTTATACTTCCTAAGTGCTATCTTTTTCTTCCTAACCTTCACTGCCACCTCTTTTGAGAACCATAGTGGCTTTTTCTTTCATTTTGATTTGTTTATTTGCTTCACACAAAGACTTGTTGGCTCTGTGATGGCAGTTTTGATATTTCCCCATTGTTGCTCCACCCCTTTTCTAGCCTGTTTGCTAGTGCTTTTCTAAGCCACTCTCCCATCTTGCCAAAGTCAGCCCTCCTGAAGTACAGAACAATCACTTTTGTATAGCTTGACTCTGTAGCTGAGTTTATTGTGAACCACACTGTTTGGTGGTCACTTGTTCCCAAATGGCTACCCACTTCTAGATCTGAGATCCTCTGACTGTCCCCATTTGAGAGTACAAGGTCTAAGATTGCTCCCTTACGAGTAGGTTCCAAAATGAGCTGTCTGAGGCATGCCACCTGAAGGGCATTGAGAATGGCCCTGCTTTTGGATGTGGCTGCAGCAAAGGTGCTTTAGTTGACATCCGACATATTAAGGTCCCCCATCAACAGTATCTCCCCTTTCTCTGCCATCCTAAGTATGCCTTCTATCATATCCTTATCCATTCCCTCCCCCTGACATGGGGGTCTGTATACAACCCCTGTGTGGATTGTGGTGACATTTCCAGTCTCTAAGGTAACCCACAGTACCTCCTCTCCTCCCTGTTCACTCTTTTGTTCAGTTGCTTTTATCCCTTCCCTTACATAGAGAGCTACTCCGCCATCTCTTCTCACCTCCCTGTCTCTCATGTAGGTTGTGTACCCTGGTATGTTAACATCCCAGTCATGATTCTCTGTGTACCATGTTTCTGTGACTGCTACGATATTCAGGCTTCCCTCTTCCATCAAGGCCACCAGTTCAGAGAGCTTATTGCCCAGACTACAAGCACTGGTACTCATTACCCTCCATTTCTTGATTGCCTTACCCCTTTTTCCCCCATCCCTGTCCTTATTGCATTTGTCACTTTCTCCATTTACCCCTACGCTTCTCCCTATCAACATCTCTGTGTTGGTCTACCCTCACTTAGTACCCTGATTTTTTGGGAGGACTGGGTTCCTGCTCCTCTCAGTGCCTCCCCTTGGCTAGTTTAAATGCTTTCCAATGAAGCATTTAAACCTATCACCTAGGATCCTGGTTCCCCTCCTGGACAGATGCAGACCATCATGCCAGTATATGCCTGCATCCCTCCAGGTGGACCCCCAGTCCCCAGTGAAGCCAAATCCCTGAGCTCTGCACCAGTTTTTCAACCACTGATTGAATCCCATTCTGTGAAGCACCCTAGCCTCATCTGTGCCATAGACAGGCAGCACCTCCGAGAAGGTTACCGTGTGTACTATTTGTCTAAGGCCCCTTTCTATTTCCACAAACACTTCTTGCACTGCTCTGATCCCTTTCTTAGCCAGGTCATTTGTCCCTAGGTGGACAATGACATTCAGCTCCCTCCCCTGTGCAGCTGCTCCAGCAATCCTGAGGATTCGCTCCCTGTCCCTCCAAGCCATGGTGCCAGGCAGGCACCTAACCTTCCTCTCCCATTCCTCCCCCAGTTCTACTTTCCTAACAATGGAATCCCCCACCAGGAGTTGTTTCCTTCCCCTGTGGTGTCCCATGCCACCATCCTGTGGGTCTCCTTTGTGGAGGTTCCGAGCATCCTCCTTGGTCTCCACTGTGGGTGTCTCCATAGAGGAACCACACTTTTCCAGAACAGCATAAAAATTGTGGAAGGGTACAACTGGAGGGATGTGCCTCTTTTCCACCACCCACACTCTCCCCTAGCCCACTGTGGATCCATGAGGTGGGGTTCCAGAAAGCCCATGTTGAAAAATTGTTAAATTATTCCAAAACATTACTGTGTTATGACCGTGTGTTGCTCAGTTTCAATGTACGCTTGTAACTTTGACAAATTTTAATATTTTCACTCCAGATTTTCAACATTGCCATTTTTTCACACCTCCTTATGAATACTACAGCTGTCATTTTTCACGTCCTGCCTGAAATGTGTTTTCACACCTGTGGCGCACAATGGCATGGTCACTGTGGGAAATCAACTGTTAGGACAGATTAACAAAATCACAGTGCCACTGGTCCCAAAATGCCTATGTTAAAAATGTGGTTAAAAAAATCCTAAACATAATTGCACTAAGGTCGTGCATTGCAAAGTTCCTATGCACGCTCGTGGCTTCACAAATTTTTTATATTTTCACTCCAGATTTTCAACATTACCATTTTCTTACACCTCCTTATGAACAGTACAGTTGTCATTTTTCACTTCCTGCTCAAAATGTGTTTTCACATCTGTGATGCCAAATGGAGCAGTCGCTGTGCAAAATCACCTTTTGGCTAACTAACTGATAGTCCCACTGTTCATGAGGTGGGGTCACAAAAAGCCCATGTTGAAAATTTGGAGTGAAAATACCAACAAACACCTGGGGCATTAGGGTTTCCAACCATAACACTCCACCCTATAGAGACTGACAGGCATCAGGAGTGTGCTCATGCCATTCCACCCCACCCCCACCCCAACCCTGCAGCCAGTGACAGGCACCAAGGCGTGCCTTGGCATCTTCAGCCCCAAAGTTCACCTCATTCTCCTATACTGCACCCATCTCAGTGTATTTCTTTATGGAATGGGGTGAGCATAAGGCCCAAAGCCCTCAAGGCACACCGTGACATTTGTCAATGTCTGCAGGGTAGGGTGAGGTGAAATGGCATGAGCATTATGGCCGACTACCCAAAAGCACATCCCAACACCTGTAAGTCTCTGCAGAGTGGGGTGAGGGTTGCAGTCAGTTCAATACTTCACTGCCATTCCTATTATGCATCTCTCTAACTCCTGCAGTACCAATGCCAGTGCCAGTAAGACAACATTCGGCATTAACAAGTGCTTGTTTCATAGGTAGTAGTAGCAGTAGTAGTAGTCTTTATTTGTTTGTGGCAGGCCAGATGACCTAGGAGCACAAGGAGGTAAAGTGACTTGTTCAGGGTCACACATATGCAAGTGGTGATTGTGGGACTCAAACCCCAGTGTGCTGGTTGTATCAAGCTCATTCACAGCTCATTATTCTAACCTCATGGCTATACTGCCAGCCCCCAAATACATTTTTTAACATAGAAATTGTTAGCAGAAAAAGACCCATGGTCCATCCAGTCTGCTCATATATCCTGTCTTATCTCTAAAATCTTAGAGGGATTGTCTCCCTATAATGTGTACAGTCTCCTCTTGCACCCTAGTTGTCACCAAACTACTGCTAACCATCTACACCCTCCTTGCACTTTCCTTTGACATTACCACCCTCTGTATCTATCCCACACATTTTTTGTTATTCTGTTTATGCTCCTTCCTCCCCTCAGCCATTGGCCCTCTTTCTAGCCCATCCCACACACACCCCAGCCCCATCAACTTGCCTTCTCCTGGGTTCTTACCTGCTCCACATTACCTCTGTGGTTCCCCCCCCCCCATGGTGGAGCCTTCAGGATGAGGCTAGGTCCTTTGAGTGCACAATATCCAGCCATCAGGACAGTTTCCAGGTGGCTGAGTGTGGGGCCTGCAGGTATGGTGGAGCCATCATTCTGCCTGGGGAAGTACGTCTTTTTCTCCTCTTCCATTCCTTAAGATGCAGTAGGCTCAGATGGACATGTGCATGCTTGCAAGCATGCATAGCATGGCATCAGTCTGTGTCTCCCCTTAGTCACTCCATTGCACTGCCACCTGTGGTCACCCAGGTGGCAATATAGCAGTGAGGCTGGCTGCCCTCTCTCTCCTGAAAAGGAGAGCATCCTCTAGGATGTTCGATCCTCCACCTCCCAGTCAGCCCTCGATGACCCATGCTCATTCCCAAATGTAGGTTGCCAGCACTGTCAATGGTAGGACTACCGTCTGCTGACAGGCTAACTTCCCACATATTCTGGAAACCATTAACAGACTCAACCTTTGCAGTGTCAGCATGTAATCTGTGCCATGGTTCTACCACCATCTCTGTGAAGAAGTATTTCCTGATATCCTTCTGAAATCTCCCACTAGTCTCCACTCATGCCCTCTTGTCACTGTATCTTCACTCCTGGTAAAGAGGTCTTCAATGCCCACTATGTTTATCCCTTTCATAATCTTGAATGATTCAATCATGTCACCTCTCTTCCTTCTTACTTCTGATGTATACGTATTCAAATCAGCTAGATGCTCCTCATATGATTTACATTGCTGACCCTCTTTTATCTTGGTGACACTGTACTGCACAGTCTCCAATCTCTCCCTGTCCTTCTTCAGATGTAGACTCAAATCTGGGCATAACACTACACGTGAGGCCTCACCAGGGACTTCTACAAGGGCAACGTTACCTTTTTACTTCTACTTTCAAATCCTCCCTTTCTACACCCCAACGTTTTTGTTGCTTTACCGTATATTTTATTGCACTGACGTGAGGATCTGAGAGTTTCACTAATGATAAACTCTTGGTCCCTTTCTTCCATTGTTGTTTCCTGCCAAACCCCTTCCATCCAGTATTCTGTCCATATTTTTTTCCCAGTTATTAGTTACCTTCCACTTTTTGGACCTGAATCTCAACTGCCAAACTTTGGTCAACCTCTTGGGTCTCTCACAATTCTCTTTTCAATTCGCTCACTCCTTCCTCACTATCTATTCTATCAGAGTTTTATGTCATCCACAAACAGACACAGTTTGCAGTGAATACCTTATCATGTATCACAAATGGCTATATTAAATAGAACTGGTCCTGGGACAAACCCCTGTGGCACCACACTTGTAACATCCATTTCTGCTGACTTAACTCCATTTATTACCACCATGTTTTTCCTTCCTCATAGCCAATTTCCATCTAATTTGTCCCTCATCTACTCCCAAATCCTTCATTTTTAATAGCTTTCTGTGTGGCACTGAATTAAAGGCCTTACTAAAACTGAAATAAAGTAAGTCAACTGTTTGACCTTTTCTACTGATTTTATAACTCAATCAAACAAAACTATTAGATTCATCTATCAGGATCCAAACTTCATGAATCTTTTTTTTTTAAAGTCTTGTAGCAGCACACTCATTTCTAAATACTCCACTGATTTTTCTTGGACCAAATGTTCCATCATCTTACACACAATAGATGTAAGGCTGACTGGCCTGTAGTTACCTGGCTCCTCCCTGTCCCTCCTCATCCAGTGGTACCATACCTGCAGATCTCCAGTCCTGTGGCACTTCTTTTGTCTCCAATGAGCATTTAAAAAGTTCAGTAAGGGGTTTTGCCAGCTTTGGTCCCAATTCCTTGAATGCCCTTGGGTGCAGACATTAGGTAGCAGTGCCTTATCTACCCTAAGAGCTGCAGGTTCTTTCGTAACATGGCCCCCTGTAAAATCTATCTACTCCATTGACATTCATCACCTTCATGGATGCCTTTACACTGCTTTCTGGCAGTGTCCCCCATCCTTCACCTTAAAAAAAGCAGAAGAAATAATTTACATTATTGGCCTTCTGCCCATCCTCCTCTACTGTCCTTCCATCAAATATCCTAATAATTCCTTTTGTTCCCCCCCAACATGCATAAAAAAGCTCTTTGTTTCCCTCATTTACTCCATCTGCTATGCACTGTTCTGTGCTTGAGTATGCTTTCCTATTTATCCTCTACATATATATATATATATATATATATATATATATATATATATATATATATATATATGTATCAGTGGTGCGTAGCGCCACTGTAGCTAGGGTTGAGAAGGCAGTTTAATGTTAAACCTCAAATTTTGCACTTTGCAACTGTTCAATGGATTTGCAAGAAATTTGGTATGCACTGTCCTGTGGGGTAGTTCTCTTGATGTACCATGTTTTGCTTCAATTGAATTTACAGATTTCGTGAAGTACATAGTAAAATAGAGAAAAAGTCACTCTTTTCACAGATTTTTGCAGATTTTTCCTCATCACATTGCAGCTACACCATTTAGAATTGTGGCCAGAAATGTTCAGTGTAGACAGGGCTTGCCCCAAAGAACACGCCAGCATTGGTGCGGTGAAAAAATATTAATCCATTCCAAAGTTATTCAATTTTGAAATTACAAGTTCTGAGCATGCTCAGTTCAGTATTTTGGACAGCTGCACAGTTTTGAACAAGGATTTTGGCTCAAGAACAGGAATTCATTAAATCCTTGTTTGTATGACTGCAAGCCACCATATTGTTTTCAATTTTCTCCAAAAATAAAACCTTGTAACTTGCCCGAGGGATGTCTTTTGTAGAGATTGAAAGGTTTTGTTCAGGGCAATGCCCTCCACAGACCCATGTCCTTGGTTCCCTTTAGTTTAGTCAAAAAACATCTGTTGTTAAATTTGAAAATCCCTTTTCATGACTCACTTTTGATCCCTGTTCGTGAGGTGTCAAAATTCCTGTTCACGAGTCAGTCCCTTTACGTGAGCTGTCAAAATCCCTGTTCATATCGGGATGACCAGATGGCCCTATCTCATGAACAGGGATTTCTCATGAACAGGGATTTTGACACCTCACAAACAGAGATTCGGCTCATGAACAGGGAATTTGACACCTCACGAACAGGGATTATAAAAAGGAATCTCTCTTTGTAAAGTGTCAATATCCCTGTTTGTGAGCTGTCAAAATCCCTGTCTGTGAGAAATCCCTGTTCATGAGCTGTCAGAATACCTGTTTGTGAGGGTACAACCAGATGGCCTTACCTCGCGAACAGGGTTTTCTCATGAACAGGGATTTTGACACCACATGAACAGGGAGTCGGCTCGCGAACAGGGATTTTGACAGGCCATGAACAGGGATTTTTAAAGGTTGCTGTTTGCCACTTTACTGCAAAAAAATAGTTAGGGCATTTGGCTTGAAATTTGCAGGGTACAAAGGGATTGTCCCTCAAATATGACTTATGCTGATTTGGTGTAAACATTTTCATCAGTTCAATATTTAATGCCATTCTGAAGTTTAAAAATTTACCATAAGATAACATTGTGGTGAACATGATGCCTTTCAGTGCCTATATCTTGAAAATGATTTGAGATACAGGTTTTTTGCTAAGCGCAGTTTAAGCATGCATGCAAATTACCAGTCCATGATTACAACTGCAGTGGAATGTTTTCCAGGGTTTCTACAGTTACTGAGATATTGTGCCATTTGCAGTACAAGAGTTACCTGGAATGTGTCTAGGCCTACACTGCATCTCTACAACTATAGGTAGGTGGGAGTGTAGGGCCCAGAGGGCCCAGAACTCCCACAAACATAAAAGGGCAAGATTACATTATCTCACAAAGTAAGGAAATTCATTACACACAACTTCATTAATGTATCAGTTAGGGTTGAAGAGACAAAAGTAAGGAAATTATGCATTAAGGTTGACACCCTAATCCTCCTACCCAATCCTACCACCCACCCCCACCTTCTACAGATCAACAGAAGAAAGATGGTGGCCATGCTGGGCCAGCCATCACTTTAGTTTTCAGACAAGTTTTTACTTGGAGTTCCCAATGTTACATTTCATTTAGATTTGGCAAGTTCTTGGAAACAGTTTTACATAAGAAGATACTGGACAATGAGATTATCTTGGACAATAATTAATGACTTAATTTAGTGTTGTAGCTGTCCTAACTATTTTTAGATAGTTATGTTTTGTGGGTTATTATCTGGGGTGGATTGGATTTGATTCTGGAATTATTTCATTTTTATTCTATTATTGTACTGTTATTTTGATTATTTGTTATAGTTTAGGGTTTAAGAAGGCTGTTGTTATTGAGATAAGAGTTATTGAGTTTTATTGTTTTGGGGTGGGATGCCGGGTCTCTGAGTTCTGTGATTTTGCTTTTATTGTTTTATGGTCATTTATATTATGTGTTGGGGAGGTTTAGTGATGGTCAGGCCTTGCTCCCCCAACTAGGCTCAGGGAATTACATCCCTTTGAGTGTCCCCCACTATCATCTGACACCTATTTTAGGTGTCATGCTTTGGGGATATCTAGGACGCACAGAAGAAGGGGGAGAGAGGGACCTGGTGGGGAAGGGGAAAGGGGAAAACAGATAGGGTTTCTGGGGTCCAGGAGGTGTCCTGGGTGAAATGGAGTCAGAACAGAGGTTCTCCCTGTCTTGTTCCCATAAACAAGGGCTCTGAAGTCAGTGGGCAGGTGGTGAGGTCTTACCCGACAACTCATCCTACCTGGGTGGTGTTATGCAATGCCAGAACTATTAAAAACAAGACATCTATTATAGCTGACCTTGTTGGAACAACAGATCTGGCTTGCATCACTGAGACCTGGCTGGATGAAAATGTGGGCACTGTATTGGCTTCTGCTGTCCCAGTTGGGTTCTCTGTGATACATCACCCAAGGTTTGATCATAGGGGTGGGGATGTGGCCATTATATTTAAGATGGAGCTGTGCCTTGTGGATACACCATTAGGATGCACCAGATCCTTCAAGTATATCCTGGGGGAAGGTGTAGGCTGTGGGGTACTCCTCATCTACCACCCACCAGGAGAATTCCTGCTGGAGATGGCAGACTTCATCGTCGACATGGTGTTGAGGTCCTCCAGATGGATAATCTTGGGGGACTTCAATACCTGGGTCGACGATGAATTCTCACATTTTGGTCAAAATCTCCTCCAGATGATGACAATGCTGGGCCTCACACAGGTAGTTACCTCCTTTACCCATATAGTGGGTCACTCATTGGATCTGGTCATTCTTCTGGGTATGGAGATAACTGATTTAGGGGTGGAACCAGTCAGTTGGTCTGACCATCGCACTATAAGGTTCAGCTTCGGGGTCCCCCCAATAGGTCTGCCCCTATGGAAATGGTTCAGTACCGCCCTTTAAGGGGAGTTACTCCTAGTGACCTATCGGTGGTGCTGGACCTATCAGGTTTGTCAGGTGAATGCATGAATCCAGGTGATCTCACACTGGCCTATAATAAGGCTATGGGAGATGCCTTGGACAATATTTCTCCTGTTCATGTTTGACCCCTCACCCTTCTCCCAAGGAACCCTTGGTGTGATGGTTCCTTGAAGGAACTGAGGCAAGTTGGTCGAAGGATGGAGAGAGCCTGGTGGAAGTCCAGCCTTGATGATGACAGGCTTAGGTTGATGGCACATTATGATGGCTATCAATCAGAAATCACCTGTAAAAAGGCAGAATTCCTGCCCAGGGAGATTTCTGTTGTGCAAAATCGACCAGCTCAGCTTTTCTGGACTGATTGTGCAGTCCAATCTGTCTCCAGCCCAGAGTAGCTTTTTCTCAGTTGAAATGCGAGGAGTTTGCTCGATTCTTTGCAGATAGGGTTGCCAGCATCAGGTCTGGCATTGGTCCAGCTTCTCCTACAAGGGATTGCAGAGATCAGCAAGAGGGTGCATGCACCCAGTCTGTCTGATCAGATTTCAGCCAGCTGGAATTTATGGATATTGTGAAGATCGTACAGACACTGTGCCCAACCAGTTGTAGTTTGGATCCGGACCCTACACCCCTTTTAATGGGATGTGAAGATGTTATCTGCCCGATCCTTGCTGAAATTGTCTGGAGTTCCTTGAAGGGGGAGCTCTTTTCAGATCTCCTCAAGGAGGCGGTTGTTCAACCACTCCTTAGGAAAGCCTCTTGGATACAGACTGTCTAGCTAACTACTGGCCTATCTCCAACTTTCCATTTGTCTGTAAGGTTATTGAGAAGGTGGTTGTGCTGCAACTGGGTGATCACCTTGTAACTCACAATGTATATGATACTCTTCAGTCTAGATTTAGGAGGAACCATAGCACTGAGACTGCACTCATCCGAGTATTGAATGACCTCCTAATGGCAAGAGAGTAAAAGGGACATACTATTCTGGTCCTTCTTGATCTTTCTGCAGCATTTGACACTGTAGACCATGGTGTGCTGCTGGAGTGCCTCTGGCTTCTTTGTGGGCTGTCTGGTATATTCCTCAAATGGTTTTGATCATTCCTCATGGACAGGTCTCAGAGAGTTTCCACTGGATTTTATTCCTCTGGCACTCAGTCCCTGCCCTGTGGTGTGCTGCAGGGCTCCATCTTGGCCCCCATGTTGTTTGCAGTGCACATACTGCCATTGGAAGAGATCATCAGGCAATACAGTTTGAGTTTTCACTGCTATGCAGATGATATTCAACTGTATATGTCTTTTCTGCCCAGACAGACTGATGCAGTCTCTATGCTAAATAACTGCCTTACCGAGTTCAGAACCTGGATGAGTACCAGCTGGCTGAGAATGAATTCAGATAAGACTTGAAGTGTTGGTAGTGGACCCTGGACATCTGGAGGCAGGTTTGGGGTCTAGACAGGCATCGGGCTTATTGATCAATGGTGTATAGCTCACTACCTCACATTGAGTGCATAACCAAGGCATTATTTTTGATGACGGTCTGACACTGAAAACTCTGGTGTTGGCTGTCATCAAATCCTCCTTTTACCATCTGAGGAATATCACCTGGGTGAAACACTTGGTTCATCCAGATGATCTTTCAACATTGGTCCATGCCTTTGTCAGTAGCCATCTTGATTACTGCAATGCCCTCTACCTAGGGCTTCCAGGGGTTGATATCCACCACTTGCAGCTGGTGCAGAATGCGGCGGCCAGGTTTTTGACTGGAACATCTAGGTCCAGTCATATTATGCCTGTGCTGCATGAGCTGCACTGGCTGCCTGTTCAGTGGTAGATCACCTTTAAGGTTGGCTTGCTAACCTTCTAAACCCTACATGATCAGGAACCCAGTTACCTGCAAGACCTCCTAGTACCCTACTGCCCCCTCCATCCTCTCTGATCCACCTATGAGGGATTGCTAGAGATTCCCAAGGTGCAGTTAAAAACATCAGGTGCCCGTGCTTTATCCTTTTCAGCTCCAACCCTGTGGAATTCTCTACCTCGTCGGTTAAGAGAATGCCTGACTGTTGACAGGTTTAAAACTGAGTTAAAAACATATTTATTTAATTTATCTTTCCCTGATCATTATTAATTCTGTTATTTATTGTTCTTGTCGTTTATCTGATTTTTATACTTGATTTTTTGTGCAGTGCCTTGGTTTTGAAAGGTGCTATAAAAATAAAGATGATTTGATTTGATCTGAACAGGCATCAGAGTGTGCCTTGGGGTTGTCGGGCCTAACTTGCACCCCATTCTCCTGTACTGTACCATCTCAGCTTCCTTACAAATGGAATGGGGTGAGAGTTTGGCCCAGTGACTCCAAGGCACATCCCAATGCTGGTTGGTCTGTGGAGGGTGAGGTTGGGGTGGCGGGGTTAGGGTCTCAATCCTAATACCTCATTTCCTTACTTTTGTTACTTCAGCCATAACTGATGTACTAATTAAGTTTTTTTGCAATGAAAAATGTATATATATATATATATATATATATATATCTACATCTATATATATATATATATATATATATATATATATATATATATATATACACATATCCCTCCATTGTCCTCATTGCACTTAAATAGACTGCCCCTGAACCTATATGCACTGTACTAAATTACTCTCCCTTTTGTCTCTATAGTTTTTGTATTGCCAGAGCTGTTACTTCAGCTCACCCTAGACTCATTTAAAATGTCTTGCTCAACTGAGATTTGTGTCTTCTTCTACTGGTAATGTCCAGGCTCCCCTTGTCTTACTTGCTTCTCCTTCCCCAAGCTAGCTTCCCCTGACTCTCTTGCTTTCCCTTCCCCTAGCACTTTAATTGTATAATTGTGCTGTTAACCTGTTTCTTAATTGTAACCCCAATCCAGCAGTATGCTGGTGATATTGTTGGTTTTAATCTCTGTATCAAAATCCTCTTGTATGTTAAGTGTAATGTGCATGTATAATCTCTGTTGACACCCACTCATACCCCCCAGGTCGCACGGGGAGATGAGCAATTTGTTGTTTAGTGTGCCTTCCTGGTGAAACATTTCAATAAAGAAATTAATTAATAATAATAATAACAAAAATATATATATATATATTATGGTAGCACGGTAGTGCTACCATAGTTAGGGTTGAGGAGCCATTTCTATGTTAAACCCCAAAACTTTGCACCTTAATAACTTTGCAACCGTATGACAGATTTAGTTGAAATTTGGAACACATGATAAAGAACTATAGGCCTTGGGATGTGCCAAGTTTTGTAGTGGTCGGATATACAGCTGTGGAGTTATTAAGAGTGATCTGTGCGCACGTTTACGCTTTTTTTTTAATTCTACGGTCGCGCCTACAGGTCGTACGGTTTGCGCGACCAGTCCAAAATCTTCAGGGAATGTGCAGCCAGGGTCCCCAATGTGCCTTTTGAAGATTTCATGAAAAAATATTAAACGGTTCAAAAGTTATTTAAAAAACAGTTTCCCATTATAAGTCAATGGGAAAAGTTGACAAAAAGTTCAACACTTTCGCAAATGCATTTTTAATTTCGCAAATGGGCCTGTTACTTTCACAAATCAGCCATTTTGTTTTCAGTTGGTGATCAGAAAAATGGTTGGCATTTAAATTTGGGACCCTCTAGCAACCTAATTCTTTTTGTATTCACCTAGTTGGACCCTGAGGATGCTTGCCATGTCTTTATTTTGTGGTAAAACACCCCAGAAATATGTTTTCAAATTTCTGGAAAAGTACTTTCACAAATTACTTTGAGCTCACAAAAGTGTTTAACTTTTTGTGAAAGCTTTCAAATTGCGACAGTAATTTTCCATCTGTGGGACAGTGACAGCGATTCTTTGGTACTCGCGCTGCAAAAGAACCATTGGGAGTTTTGGGCTGAAATTTGAGAGGAACGGAGCCAAATCTCACAGATGTGCCTTTCAGTGTTGTATTGAAAAATATTACACGGCGGCAAAGTTACGGCACTCCAAAGTTGACGGTTTTTCCCATAGGATAACATTACGGCACCCGACGACATAGAAATCCTCTTGGCACCCTGCTGCAAAATAACGGTTTGGTCTTTTTCCTGAAATTTGGAGGGAAGACAGCCAACAGCCCACAGATGTGCCTTTCAGTGGCTTGGTGAAAAAACATTACAGGGAGGCAAAGTTATGGTGCTCTGAACTTTTCTTTTTTTCCCATAGGATAACATTACGGCGTTCACCGCGCCTTACAGGGCCCGTATCTCGGAAACGGTGTGAGATACGGACTTTTTGTTGGAAAACTTCTTAGCCCCCTAATGGGGTTAAGATTCAAATTAGCCAGGACAGTTGTAAATAATATGACTTTTAAATTTTTTTTCTACGTCATACGGTTCCTGAGATATAATGTATTTAGTATTCCAAGATCTCATTTTCTTCGCCGATAATCATTATTATGCATACATTATTTGTACTCACTGTCTTTCTCTATGCAGGTTTTGAGAAAACCAGCCTGTGCATTTACATTACTGTTACTGTTGTCCTTTCCGCTTGCAGTTCCGTACCCTTTCACTTACCGTTGACGTCTGCGCCACCATGTGCGTTATCCTTTGCGTTTTCATTTGCGCTTGTGTTTCTGTTATTTTTTGCCATTTCTGTCTACAGTACTGTTTATCTTTCTGTTTCACTTTATGTCACCATGCCCATTGACATTTCTGTTTGCAGGCACCATGTTACGATGTGACAACACATCACGTGGCAGACCATTCCCGTCTACGCCACCATGTGCGTTACCCTTTCTGTTCTCATTCGCGCTTGTGTTACCATGTGCGCCACTGTTAGCATTTCTGTTTGCGTTGCTGTCCCTGTTAGTATGCCACAAGACATCATGTGGGCCCCGCGCTCCCTCCACCGCATTACATTCACTATTTCTCGTTATCATTCTCAAAAAGAAGGGAAATTAGAGGCAAAAAACTCTGTTTAATGCATTAGTTAGGGTTGTTCCACAGCGACAAAAGTGAGGAAATTCGCTGTTAGGGTTGAAAACCCCCCTTGCACCCCAACCAGCATTAGGGTGTGCATTGGGATCATGGGTCCTAACTCTCACCCCCATTCTCCTATACTTCTGCTGCTTTTACACATGTCATGGGGTGAGAGTTAGGGCTGATGATCCCAATGCACACCCCAATGCCACCATGTGCGTCATCCTTTGCGTTTTCATTTGCGCTTGCGTTTCTGTTACTTTTTTGCCATTTGTGTGTACCGTACTGTTTCTCTTTCTGTTTCACTTTGCATCACCATGCCCATTGACACTTCCATTTACAGGCACCATGTTACTATATGACAAGACATCATGTGGCACACCGTTCCCGTCTACGCCACCGTGTGCATTACCCTTTCTGTTCTCATTCGTGCTTGTGTTACCATGTGTGCCACTGTTAGCATTTCTGTTTGCTTGCTGCTCCTGTTACTATGCCACAAGACATCATGGCGGAAGCGCCGGGCCCTTGGGCCCCACGCCTCTGCCACCGCATTACATTCACTATTTCTCATTATCATTCTCAAAAAGAAGGGAAATTAGAGGCAAAAAACTCTGTTTAATGCATTAGTTAGGGTTGTTCCACAGCGACAAAAGTGAGGAAATTCACTGTTAGGGTTGAAAACCCTAACTCCGAATTCACCCCCAGCACCACACACACACACACACACACACACACACACACACATTCAAGTATGGGGGAGGACCAAGTCAACACAACCAATGACAGGCATCCAGCAGCAGGTGACAGAAATAACAAACAATTGTCTAAATGTACTACAAGACATCCCCACCCACCTGACCAGGTACTGCATGCTCAGTGGAGATCAACAGCAAAACTGAGGCCATGTACACCAACGATACACATCCCTGATTGCAGCTGCACACACGCATCACACTTAGTTGCATGGCCTTACCTACCGATACTCCACACCAGACCACACCACTTGTAGGGCCACCTGAGCAATAGAGTTCAGCAAAACCAAGGAGTTGTAAGGTATAATATCTCTGATTATAACAAGGGTTTGAGAAATGCAGCTTTCTAATTGACTGTAAACATTGTAACAGCCTTATGTTTAGTTTTTATTAAAATACATGTAGAGCCTAACCATATGATGAACATGGTTTGATGTTGTTTAAAAACAGTTTTATTATGATAGCAAGCCACTCCCAGGTATTATGTTAATGGTCAGTTTATCACTGTCTAGCGACATGTGGCACTCGGCCATGCCTCATTCAACATTAAACCCTACAGGGTGATTAACAGACCATTTAACATAACTGTTGGTCATGCCTTATTGCTTAATTGTCTTTATGAGTAGATACTCTCCTCTGCTAGGCACTGCAGCAGCTTTGCAACACAGTGTCCCCCAGTTACACCACTACACTGTCTAGTTACTGGAGAATGGCTGTGAATATGAACTCATGAAGATGAACAGTGTAACTTGATCATTACAGTCATCAAAACCCTATTGTGATTATAACTGACAGAGGCAGTGATAGAGGATAACCCCTGCTGTCCTAGTACACTTACCCCATTGTGAGTTAAATCAATACTAAAAGACATTCTGTTTATATCTACACCATACCTACTTGATTCCTGTTGTACCACAATTAACATAGTTATCACTTTGATAGCATCAGTGACAGAAGTGTGGCAAGCCCAAACAGTAGGCATACAGCCTGAGTATGAAACAACTGTTAAAAAAATCACACTGTGTCCATAAGTGGCATAGATCACTCATTGCAACAATAGTAAATGTATTACTATTTGAATAAGTTAGTCATCACAGATGCAATGAGATTATCTTTATCAGGTACAACATACTCAGTAAGTGCCTACAGGAAAATCTATCCTATATACATCTCCGATACAGGTACATCATTGTTGGCTCAGTAGTGCTATGATATTTAGAAGTTGCTTGGCCTGATCCATTCAATTACAATGTTTCTTACAAAGAATACTTACTGCATCTTTAGTATTGAAACACACTGAAGGTCTATGTATGTACATCAGCAGTACACCTTCATCAGTAAGAATGCATGTGATACTGGCAGTACGAATTTCATAGCGTTGAACAGGCAATGCTTTTCTATACGTTTACATCAGCCTCTCTATGTTGAGTAAACCATTGCAGTAAATGTACTACTATGTAAATCACCTACTAAATGTATCACTACTTTTATCTTGAGCATGCTAGTGTCTTGTAGTTAATTTATGTGCTTCTCTTAATTAATGTATACTCACTAGTGTTAAAACCTTTATACAACTGTCATCATGCACCTTCAGCATTTATATTGAATAACGGCACAGTACCAGTTGTGGTGTGGTGGGCATCGTAGGTAAGGCCATGCAACTACTAAGTGTGGTACGCTGTGCAGCTGCAATCAGGATGTGTACGCTTGGGTACATGGCCTCAGTTTTGCTGTTGATCTCCACTGAGCATGCAGTACCTGGTCAGGTGGGTGGGGATGTCTCGTAGTACATTTAGACAATTGTTTGTTATTTCTGTCACCTGCTGCTGGATGTCTGTCATTGGTTGTGTTGACTTGGTCCTCCCCCATACTTGAATGTGTGTGTGTGTGTGTGTGGTGCTGAGGGGGGTGAATTCGGAGTTAGGGTTTTCAACCCTAACAGCGAATTTCCTCACTTTTGTCGCTGTGGAACAACCCTAACTAATGCATTAAACAGAGTTTTTTGCCTCTAATATATATATATATATATATAATATTATATTGTATGACAGTAGTGCCTCTATAGTTAGGGTTGAGTAGGCAGTTCAAAGTTAAACCTCACTTTTTGTACTTTAATAACTTTGCAATCATTAGATGGATTTGCATGAAATTTGGTATGTCTTGTCCCATGGGATAGATCTCTTGAAGTACCAAGTTTTGTTTCGATTGGATTTGCAGATTTTGTGCTGTGCATAGTGAAAAATTGTATAAGTTCATTGTTTTGCCTGTTTTGGCTGTTTTTTCCTCATAATGATGTGATCACACCTTTTAGAATTGTGATCTGAAATGTTCATGTTTGAAGAAGCATGCCCCGAAGGACAAGCCAGCATTGGTTTGGTGGAAAAAATCTTACTCCATTTCAAAGTTATTCAATTTTGAAGTTTCAGGTTCTGAGCATGTTCATTTCAATCTTTTGGATAGCTGCAAGGTGCAAAAAGGGATTTGGGGCTCAAAAAAGGGGATTTTCACAGCTCATGAAAAGAAATTCATTAAGTCCCTCTTCGTGAGAAAAGATTCCCTTTTCGTGAGCCACCATCTTGTTTTCATTTTTGCAGCCCAAACTAAATGTTGTAACTTTACCCAGGGATGTCTTCTGCATGCATCCAAGCATGGATTTTGTTCATGTGGATGTCCTTTGGTTTACTTTACTGTAGCCCCAGAATGTTTATTTTTGATTTTTAAAATCCCTCTTCGCAACTCGCTTCCAATTCCTTTTGACGATCCGAAATGGATTTTGACACCTCACAAAAATGGATTTTCACAAGTCATGAAAAGGGATTGGGTTGTCATACCTGATGGCCCTGTGGGTAATACCTTTTTCACAATGTGGAAAGGGATTTTGACACCTCATGAAAAGGGTTCATTTTTCAAATCCCTTTTTGTGAGCTGTCAAAATCCCTTTTCATGAGCCAAATCCCTTTTCGCAAAGGTGTCGAAATCCCAAATGAATTTCTGGCAGGGCCATCTGGTCTGACAATTCAAATCCCTCTTCGTGAACTGTCAAAATCCCTTCTTGCAAGACTAATCCCTTTTTGTGAGCTATCAAAATCCCTTTTTGCATTGTGAAAAGGGATTTCAGGCCAGGCCATCTGGTCCCACAACTGAAAAAAGGGATTACGACACCTTGTAAAAAGGGATTCAACTTGTGAAGAGGGATTTAGCCAGCTCACAAAAAGGGATTTCTAAAGTTTACTGTTTTTTGCCACTTCACTGCAAGAGATGGTTTGTAATTTCGAGATGAAATTTTCAGGATAGAAAGGACTTGCACCACAGATGTGACTTTTGCTGGTGTGATGATAAAATTAACATTGCTTCCAAAGTTATAATATTTTGAAGTTTGGAAATTTTCCCATAGGATAACATTGTGGTGGAGCTTTCAATGCCCATATCTCGAAAATGGTTCAAGATACGAATTTTTCGCTAAACGCAGCTAAGTACACCTGTACTATGCAAGTGTGCATGTTGCAAGGACATGATTACAACTCCGGTGGATTTTGTTTCAGGGCTGCTATGGTTACTGAGATATTGCATCATTTGCATCACAAGATAAAATTAACATTGCTTCCATAGTTATAACATTTTGAAGTTTGGAAATTTTCCCATAGGATAACATTGTGGTGGATCTTTCAGTGTCCATATCTCGAAAACGGTTCAAGATATGGATTTTTCGCTAAACACAGCTAAGTACACCTGTACTATGCAAGTGTACAGGTTGTAAGGACATGATTACAACTGTGGTGGATTTTGTTTCAAGGTTGCTATGGTTACTGAGAGATTGCATTATTTGCATCACAAGGGTTACTTGGAATATTTCTAGTTCTGCGCTGTGTCTCTACACTTAGGGTAGGTGGGAGCACAGAGCTCAGAGAGCCCTGAGCACCCACATATGGATACCATTTTGTGGCAGTGGAAGTGCATGCCCTCCATTATGTAGTACTGGGAGATGGCAGTACACTACAATGTCTCTACACCTATGGATGGATGACCCTGCACTCCCACAAATGGATACCATTATGGAGTGATGGGAGCATGATGGATGTGCAGGGCCAAGAGGGCCCTGCACTCCCACAGGGAGCACAACCACAACACTATTGGCTTTTGGGAGTGAAGGACCCAGACAGCCCTGTGCTCCTACAAACATATAAGGATAATATTACTTTTTAAAAAAAAAAGTAAGGGCATTAATTGTAAAAAATTGTTAATGCATCATTTAGGATTGAAGAAACAAAAGTAGAGAAATGAGGCATTAGGGTTTAGAATCCTAACTCTCCCACCCCTACCATCACACCCTGCCCCCACCCTCCACACACCAACAGGCATCAGGGTGTGCCTTGGAGTCATCGGGCCTAACTCACACCCTGTTCTCCAACACTGTACCATCTCAGCTTCTTTACAAATGGAATGGGTGAGAGTTAGGGCTATGACCCCAAGGCACAGCCTGACACCTTTTGGTGTGGAGGGTGGGGGTGGGGTGGATAGGAAGGGTGGTTAGGTTCAAAACCCTAATGCCTCATTTCCTACTTTTGTTGCTTCAACTCTAACTGATGCATTAACGAAGTATTTTGCAATGAATATATATATAGATATATATATAGATAGATATATAAATATATATACCTAGAATGCCAGCAGCTGTTGAAAGTAGCAGACGGGGAAGGGAAGCAGCACCCGATCACATAGTGCTCCTTATTGACTATGTTTTCTTTAGTCTCAGTACATTGTGATGTTGGTCTGAGCTTGTGCGAAGGGGGAGAGGCAGGAGGGGAACAGAGGGAGAGTTAAGAGAAGTCAGACCCGTTGCCAGGATTTTTGCAAGGGGGCACTTTTCTTGTAGTTTGTGCTCTTTTCAAAAAAGCTGGGGGGTGAGGGCTTCCAGGCTCTCAGAAGGCCTGTAGTAGTAGATGATCTGTAGTACATTCTGAGGCTTATTTTGAAACTAAATAACTCATGTATGCATTCTCCTCTACCCATTGCACTAAAGTAAAGTTATCTGGCCAGTTTTATGGTGAATACATATTTGTATTCACTACCTGAGTCTAGCAAGATACTGATTATAACTGTACCAGAGGCATAGAGTCTGCAGCTATAGCCTAGCTGGGTAGCCAGACAACCACAGCTGCCCCTTGCTTCTGTGCCTGTTGGCTTCTAGTCCAGGGGTAAGCCCTGCTGTACTAGATGCTCTGTGGTGCATTTTGTGTGTTTTTTAAGCTAAATAAATCATCTCTGACCTCTCCTCCACCCTTTTCTCTAAGGAAAAGTATTACTATCTGGCTGGCTGCAGGCTGAATGCACATATATAGAGTATGTACAGCATTCAGTACCTGAGGTTAGCGAGATGCTGATAATGTACTGTACCTGAGACAGATTCTGTAGCTGTGGTTGGTTGGGTATTGTATAGTACTAACCTGCTGCTGTGCCTGCCTGCTTCAAGCCAAGGGTCTGGGTGCCACCAGGCCCCAAGAAACCCTAAGGTACTAGATGCCGGAAGAGGTTATGGAGTCAAAAACAGTGGTTGAATTCAAGCATGCATGGGACAGTCATAAGGCAATTCTAGAGGGTGGGGGTAGAAAAAAGTAGGCTGATGATTAACTAGGATATGCAGCTTATCCATTAGGTAGGGAAATGGTCAGACTGGGTGGGCCAAGTGGTCCTTATCTGCCATCATATTCTATGTTTCTATGTTTCTATGCCCTGTGGTACAGTTTGTGACTTATTTTGAAGCTAAATAACTCTTCAGTCTGAGCTCTACTCTACCCCTAGCTGTAAGCAAAATTATCATTATCTGGCTGGCAACAGGTTGAATACATATATATCAATTCAGTACCTGAGGCAAGCAATATGTTGATACTGTACTGTACCTGAGGCGTAGTACTGTTCTCTACTGCCCACCTAATGTATTGTGTTGTGTTGCATTGCATTGTATTGTACTACATTGCACTGCAATATAGTACATTTTGGTTTCTATTATGTATTGTATTGTTTTATATTATATTGTATTGTTTCATTTGCACTGTATGTCTCTTCCTTCAAATAAAGTTGGCAAGAGAATGTGTGACAGTGGGAGGGGGAGGTATGCCGCTCTTTTGAGCATAAGGTCTTCTTAATTAATTACATTTTTAAAGAAATGAAGTCCCAGCACCAATGATAAAATGCACTAGTCATGACTTTGCTGGCAATTCCATTTGAGCCGACACCAGTACAAGAGAACAAGGCTATCATATGGACTGCAATAAAGTAGCATTCAGCATGTTCACTTCCCTCCTACTGAATAAATCCATAAGAAATATCAAAAACTGAGAACTGATGAATTCAACTCCTCGGTGTGTAACCTCTCTGATCATTATGTCATATTCTACAGGTACAATTATGGCATTTTTTATGCCCCTGAATACCTGTGACCCAATATTCAAAACTTTGTCTGGGCACACAACCAAGTTTGTCTGCAAAAACCGGGTTTTGTGAGGATAGGCAATATAGAAAATGCCAGTTAGTGCGAGCAAACAGGGTTTGTGCCTGGACAATATTCAGAGGGGGGTGCAATGTAAATGAAGGGATGGGGACCTGAATATTGGCACAGTCCAATATTCAGAGCAAGTGCAGTGCACAAGGGTGTTTTGTATGGTCCCCTTGTGTGGCACACATACCACCAATCAAAATCCTGACTTACTCCTGCACAACCTCATTGGTTGGCGAAGGAAGTGCGGTGGCCCCTCCGACCCCCAAAACAACAGTCCCTATCATCTAGTGGTACCCTTCCACTGATCACCATCCTGATGTAGATATTAAAAGTTCCCTGATGCTAGTGGTCCCCTCCACCAGTTGCCAACCCAATGTAGACTGTAAATGTTCCCTGGTGCTAGTGGTCTCCCTGCTGATTGCTGCCCAATGTTAAAACAAAGCATTCTATGATGTCCAGTGGTCCCTTCCCCCACATACACCCATGCACGTTGTTCCAATAATATTTCCTGGTATCTAGCAGTCCCTTCCCCCACCTGCACCCATGCCTTCCATTGCAATAATATTCTCTGGTGTCTAGTGGTCCCTCCCCCCACCTGCACCCATGACTGAAGTTGCAATAATTTTTCCTGGTGTCTAGTGGTCCCTCTCTCCACCCCCACCCATGCCCACTGTTGCAATAGTATTCTCTGGTGTCTAGCAGTCCCTTCCCCCACCCACACCCATGCCCGAAGTGATATTATGTAGTCCCTGGTATCCAGTGGTCCCTTCTCCCACTCAATCACCCACCTGGACACAGACCCCTTCTCCCTGGTGCACAGTGTATCCCTGCCCCCATACTGATCCCCTGTGTATGAAAGAGAAACCATTCCCTGGTGTCTAGTGAACCCCCCTCTATCCCTGATGCCCTGTACAATTCAGTAACACCATTCCCTGGTATCTAGCAGACCTCCCCACCCTCCACTCTGACAGGTAGTGCCCCACTACCCCACTTCCTCCATCCTGACCCAGAGTCAGTGACTGGCACAGCCCTCTGCTCTCCACCACAGCCAGCCACCAACTGAATTATCAATGAGTGCGTACTGTAATACAGTATATGCTCATTGACAGCTCAGAGCTGGTCATTGGCTTGGGGTCAGGATGGGGGGAACAGGCTGGTGGGGAACTACCTGCAAGATGGGTGGGGTGGGAGATCCACTAGACACCAGGGAATGGTGTTACTGAATTATACAGGAGATCAAGAGTGCGGGGAGTCTGCTAGTCACCAGGGAATGGTTTCTGTGTCATAGACAGAGGATCAAGATGGGATTGGGATACACTGGACAGCAGGGACTCGGTGTCTGTGTGTCGGGTGGGTGATCAGGTGGGGGAAGGACTACTGGACACCAGGAACTACGTAGTAACACATCACACATAGGTGTTGGTGGAGAGAGGGACTGGTAGACACTAGGGAATATTATTGTAACATTGGCCATGGCTACGGATGGGGGAAGGAACTATTAGACACTAGGGAATATTATTGCAACAGCGGGAATGGGTGCAGATGGGGGGACCACTAGACACCAGGGAATGTTTTGTTTTAACATCAGGCAATGCTTGGTGGGAGGGGCACCACTTGCCGAAAGGAACTTGTACATTTTACATTGGGACAGTGATCAGTGGAAGGGGGGGCCACTTGAACCAGGGAACTTTTACAGTCTACATTGGGATGGTGATTGTAGGGAGGAGGGGGCCACTAGCACCAGAAAACCTTTGCTTTTTCTATCGGGATGGAGACTGATAGAGGGGGAGACCACTAGCACTAGGGATAGATCTATGGGATCGGGCAAGTGGTGGGTGGCGCTGCACTAAATTGCTGGGCTACCCATGCAAATGAACTCATAATGGACATGCAGACGGTCCCTTAATGCCTTGCATACTCAATGAGCTCATTTGCTTGTGTCTTTTTGAAAATCGAAAATTTAGCACTGGCGTAAGCCAGTATGATGCTCTATTTCAGGAGCCATGTCTACCCAACACTAAATGGCTTAGCACTGGGCTGACATGGCACTATATTCAGTCAAATAGTGTCAGTGTGCTATTCCACTGAATATAGCATTTTTGGACACCTGGGCAGCCACAAGGCACAGCGCAAATATTTGTACTCCGCTTTGCCATGTTTTGAATGTCAGGCTCCTGAACATCAGTTACTCACTATGAAATGTTTTTCTTTTTCCCCAGTGGGAAACTGTGATCAGAAAGAAAAATCTAGAGAAAGAGAGAATTCACTTGACTTCTCTAAATGTTATTTTTATTGTCACATTTTCCTGTTAACATTAAGGAGTTGTTTACAGGCTGCTATAATTCTGCAATTACTGATAAGACACACATGGCTGCTTGCTGACATATTGACAGCATTTACTTTTAAACTGAATTTTTTTGGCAGTTTGTGCTGAACAAATACCATTCCTCTTTTTATCTTGGGCAAGGTGAAGAATTCAAAGCAAAAGTTTTCTGACACCAATATATTACCGGTGTCATCCTCATGTTTTACTGTTCTGGAAAAAAATCCTAAAACTGTATGTCTCGGTCCAGAAAACTTATCCCTGGCTGTATTTTGAAAGGGGGCTTAAGTCTATCTCATTCTTATTACACAAAAACGTCACTGACTGAGCCATTTATTCAAAAGCATTCCACTGTTTTTCTGGTGTACTGTATGGTGCAAAATAGCATGGATTTATTTTTCAAAGGGGAGACTTAATGTTTATTTCTCTGGTGAAGGGGAGGCTCATTAATGCGAAGTTTGAGAATGCATGATCTGGATTGAGTCAACAAAGTTTGCTTTGTTACATGTTTTTATGCACAGTCATTCCAATACATGCACTGTGACTGATGATCCCAGAATGTAGTTCGGATGACATGATGCAGTGAGGCCAGGAGAGGGATAAGTCTTTAATTGCCTGCCAGTTCCTGAAAATATAAGCTAATCAGTCAATATCCACCTGCTTCACCTTTTCCATCACAATGCCTCATCTTGACTGCCATTTCTCCTTGTGACTCATCTGGGACTCAGATATCGCACACATCTGAGGCCAACCTGAGTGGCTTCAGAAGTGCATGCCGGTTCATGCTGTTATGAAACAAACTGATTGGTGGGACGGTTAATCATTGGGAGGGACACTGGAAAGTTGGAGGTGCGGAGACTGTGTGCACTACAGACTCTGAACTGGCAAGGATTTATTTTAAAGGAGCAGAAAAAGAAAGAAAAAAAGGAAGGGGGTTCAAAAAGAGGGGTTCATCCGAACCTGATGATCCCCAGCTGGCAACAGGTCTGGAGGTGGAATCAATGTGATACTGGTGATTGGCCTGACCACATGATTGCAGCCTGCCAATAGGGTGGCTGTAGTTCATTTGGGTTAAAAGGACTACAACATGGAGGTCCAGAACACCAGCAACCACTGAGAGGAGCACCCGGGAGAAATAACATCAGCAGCGGCTAACTGCGAGCATGTTGCACTTCCTACTAACTATATTTTGTTTCATTTGGTCTTTGTGCATTCTTATGTGGACCTGAGCATGTGGAAAAGGAGAGGGGGAAAAGGGAGGAGAGGAGCAGAGACATGTTATGGGAGATGTAGTCGGTGGAGCTATTGGTGGTCAGCCTGACCACATGACTGCAGTCTGCCAATAGGGTGGCTGTAGTTCATTTGGGTCAGAAGCACTACAACTCAGAGGTCTTGGCCCAGAACACCAGAAGCCATTGAGAGGAGCAGATGGGGAAGCAGCATCAGCAGCTGCCAGTAGGGCAGCTGTAGTTTACTGGAAACCAAGAGTTCCAAGTGACCCTTCATGTGAGCGACCCTGCACTGCAGGGCTGACCACAGGCTGCAGTGGATTCTGCTCAGCAGATGCCAGGCAAGGAAATTGGGCATAACAGTAGAAAATGGGACCTGTAGCTGAAAGTGGGAAGCAGGCTAGATAAGAGTGAGAAGGTGGGCTAGGTTGCTGTTTGAGTCACTCCCTATCTGGGGTAGGCATATGTAGGCAGGAGGGATTGGTGATTAGAGCAACAAGACAAAGATGGAAACTGCACGCACACAATACTGGTGGAAGTAGAAAGGACTCCAACACAAAAATGCATGCAAAAAATCTTTATTTGCTTACATTTGTACCAAAGTGCTCATAAAGTGCTGCAGATATTGTCAATGTGCTGCAACCCCTCAGCCTGCAAAAATCAACCAGTGTTTTCTGCTACAAGTTGCTACTTGAATCCTCCTAAACATCAAGCTATGGCTCAAGTTTTACTATGAGCCTCAAGCTGCAGCTTAAAAGTTGCAACTGTTTGCACTTTCCAGCTGTTCACTTGGACATTTATTTACCTTGGATTGTTTCTTATTGTATATTTTATATTACTGTATATTATACAATATATCTGCTGTTTAATTAATTTACTTAGTGTATCACTAGAAAAGTTCTGTTACATTGCATGGGTCAACTTAATGGTTGGTTTGACCACATCGTGACTCAACACAGTACAAATTGAACACCTGAATGATAACCTGTTACTCTTGACAAAGTACCTCTTGGCATGAATCGCTGTTGGGTCAATTTTTGCAGGGTGAGTGGTTGCAGCACATTGACTATACGCAAATAAAGCTTTTTTGCTTGCATTTTTTGTGTTAGAGTCCTATCAGTTTCCACTGGTATTATGTGTGTGAGGTTTCCATGTTTGCTTCGTAACTTAGTTTTAACATATGTACTTCCTTGCCCGTGAATGGCCCCTTCCCTGCACAATAGTGATTAGAGGGACTCCTTCTCTGGGGTAGATCTGTGTAGGTATGTGGGATTAATTATTGATCCTACTCCCTATCTGGGGTAGACCTCAAAAGGCAGGAAGGGGTACTGTTTGGAATTACTTCCTGTCTTGTGTAGGGGTGCAAGGGCAGGTAGGGTGTACTTACTGGAGTACCTGTATCTAGGGTAGGACTGCTGAGGCAGGTGGGGGTAATAGAAACATAGAAACATAGAATTTGATGGCAGATAAGGACTGCTTGTCCCACCTAGTCTGCCCATTTTTCTACCTGATGGAAACGCTGCAGATCCTAGTTAACCAACAGCCTACTTCCTCATACCCCTCCCACTAGGACTGCCTTATGTCTGTCCCATGTATTCTTGAATTCCTCCACTGTTCTTGACTCCACTACCTCCTCTGGAAGGCTGTTCCATGCATCCACATGCATCCACATCCACAACCCTCTCCATGAAAAAATACTTCCTTACTTCCTTACATTACCTCTGAGCCGTTCCCCCTCTATCTTCAAATTGTGCCCCCTTGTTCTTGCACATCTCTCTTTTTTGAAAGACACTACCCTCTTGGACTTTGTTGATTCCCCTCAGGTACTTTAAAGTTTTTATCATGTCCTCCCTCTCCCTTCTTTCCTCAAGGGTATACATATTAAGCTCCATTAGTCTCTCTTCATATGTCTTCTGGTGCAGACCCTGCACCATTTTGGTTGCCCCCTTCTGGACAGCCTCCGCTCTGTCTATCTCTTTGAGGAGATGGGGTCTTCAGAACTGCACACAGTACTCCAGATGGGGTCTCACTAACTGTTTGTACAGAGGGATAATAACTTCCTGTTTTCTACTGTTGATACCTCTCCCTATGCAACCCAGTATTCCCCCAGCCTTCCTTACTGCTTTCTCACATTGCTTGCCCACCGTTAGGTCACCTTATATAATTAACCCCAGGTCCCTTTCCATTTTTGTTGTTGTCGGTATCTCACCCCCCATTGTTTACTCTTCCTCTGGGTTTTTGTTTCCCAGGTGCATTACCTTGCACTTCTTTGCGCTGAATCTAAGCTGCCATACATTTGACCATTCCTCCAACTTTGCAAAGTCCCTTCTCATCCTTTCCACTCCACCTTGTGTATCAACTCTGTTGCAGATCTTTGTGTCATCTGCAAAGAGACATACTTTTCCTTCCAGTTCCTCTGCAATGTCACTTATAAAGACATTAAAAAGGACCGGTCCCACTACTGAACCCTGCAGGACCCCACTAGTAACACTACTTTCTTCACTGTGGACTCCATTTACTAGTACCCTTTGCTTCCTGTTGTCCAGCCAATTGTTTATCCAGGCTACCACCTTGGAACCCACTCCAAGGCTGGCTAACTTGTATATTAATCTTTTGTATGGGACTGTATCAAATGCCTTGCTAAAATCTAGGTAGGCCATGTCCACAGCCCCTCCCTGGTCTACTACTTCAGTCACCCAGTCAAAGAAATCTATTAGATTTGTCTGACATGACCTTCCCACTGTGAATCCATGCTGCCTTGGGTCCTGTGCCCCACTGGCCTCTAGGTAGTCAACAATTCTTTCCTTCAGAAGTGATTCTATCATTTTCCCTACCACTGAGGTCAAACTAACTGGTCTGTAGTTTCCTGCCTCTGCCCTGCTCCTACTTTTGTGAAGAGGAATCACATCCACCCTCCTCCAGTCCTCCGGTACCACCCCATCCTCCCATGATTTGTTAAAGAGAGTAGTCAGTAGTGTCACTAGTTCTACCCTTAGTTCTTTTAGAATTCTTCAGTGAATCCCATCAGGCCCCATTGCTTTGTCCACCTTCAATTTTACTAGTTCTTTCAGAACACTTTCTTCTGTGAATGGACTGGTATCAACCCCTGTATCCAGAGTGTTTCTCTTGTTTGGTTTAGGTACCTCCCCTCCTCTTCTTTTGTGACTACTGAGCAGAAATATTCATTCAGTATCCCTGCTTTTTCACTGTCACCCTCTGCCCACATTCTCTCCCGTTTATTAAGCCTCAGTATCCCTCCATTGGTCTTTCTTTGCTCCCTAATGTACCTATAAAAGGTCTTATCCCCCTTCTTAAGAGAGTTGGCTATCCTTTCCTCAGTTTGGGCCTTTGCTATTCTGATTGCCTTCCCTGCCTCTTTCTGCTTTAACTGATAAAGTTCTCTGTCCTGCTCCTTCTGTGTTTCCTTATATTTCATGAATGCTATCCTTTTCTCTTTAACCTTCCCTGCCACCTCTTTTGAGAGCCATAGCATTTTTTCCTTCATTGTGTTTTGTTGATTTGCTTCACACAAAGGCTTGTTTTGATTACTCCCCATTGTTCCTCCACCCCTCCTTCTTACCTGTTTGCTAGTGCTTTTCTGAGGCACTCTCTCATTTTCCCAAAGTAGTGCTTGAAATATAATGCTAAGGCAGGAGACAGCAAAGGGGAGGTTGGTGTGTTTTAAGAGGTGTGGGGCTGCAGTACTGCTGTGAATAATGTGGGAGACAGGGGTTACCCATTATGTAGGAGGCTAGCCTCCTTGATGGCTAAGGCAGCTGCTAAGGAAGTTGGAAATACTGGCAGGGAGGCAAGAGAGTTAGGCCAGGCTTGGGGTAGGATCAAGAGGTAGAGAGAGTGTGCAGGATTTAGAGGTCCAATTGCACTGAGACCTACTACCTCATAGGGCAAGGAAGCCAACGGGGGGATGGAGGACTGTGGGGAGAAGAGAATGGGTTCAGCTGGGAGATAGGGGCAGGAGACCCCAAGGTGGTACCAGTAAAGAATTGCTTCCAATCAATGAGTACTGCAGAGAGGAGGAGGCTCTAGGTGGGACATAGAGGATGGAGGGGCAAGTGGTCTGCATTATTCAGTTGGGAGAGGCTGTGGTTGGGAAAGAGGGAAATGGGGAGGCAAGAACAACAGGAGGAGAAGGGAGCAGTCTTGGGGGAGTAGAGAAGAGGGGTGTTGGCAAACAGGGTTGACAAAGGTCAACTGGAGCTGGGGGTATGAAGGATTAGATGAGAAGGGGGGACATTAAGCAGACAGAGTTTTAGAGGAAGGAGGGAAGGGAAAAGGGAGTAGGAGTATGGGGGACATAGGCTGGATGGTACAAATAACGGTAAATTCAGTAGCAGGGGTGGAGGGGAAGGGCAGAGTCATAGTGATAGGAAATTCAATAGTGAAGGGGATTAGATAAGCTAGGAGGGTGTAGGGCAGCAAGACAGAAGAGTAGTATGTCTACCAAGAATGACAGCAGAGCACGTAGGACCAAAGGTAAGCACACTCACACAGGGGATGAGGGAAGCCACATGTGGTCATTCACCTAGGCTCCAATGACCTAGCTGGATGTGAGATAGGGAAAGTTCAGGAGAGGTTTATATTGGTGGGTCAGGTCTATGGGGGGGTGGCAAGGTTGGTAGCCTTCTTGGAACCGTTGCGGTATGTAGAGCCAGCACAGCCAGGAAAAAAAGGATAAAGGAATTTAATGGCTGACTGAAGGAATGGTATAGGGAGGATGAATTTGGATATGTAGGAGGCTGGAGGGGACTTGGGATGACAAAACTCTGTACCTGATAGGCTACACCTAAGCAGGAGAGGAACCAGGCTACTAGGGAAACAGTTTGGAGAATATATAAACAGGAGCATGCATTTAAACAGAATGGGGGGGCAGCAAGGGTCACATCACCCAGGGTTTCCCTGAGGAGGGGAAGGCTTGCCTCCCTCAGGCACAGTACACAGATAAATCAGATAGGATGGGGCTTAGAGAGGGTTTTTCAGGAAGAGGGTGATCAACCCCCCCTCAGTTAAACAGCACAGGAGGAACAGTGATGGAAGAGAGTGGTGGGAATGGGAGGGGGCTAAAGGTAACCAAAAGCAAGGGAAAGAATAGGGAAAGGGTAGGCCATCAAGCAGAGAGGAGGGAGGCATTTGGCCAAAAAGGAAGCGGAAGAATCAGGAATGGTGGAAGGTAGCGTCCCTTAATGCTCCAAGTCTTAGGAACAAAATGGACATCTTTCAGGCCAGGATTTAGGAGGGAAAGATGGATCTGGGAGTGGTCACCAAGACCTGGGCTACCACAAATCATGACTGGGATCTCACCATTCTAGGATATGCTCTCTACATAAGGGACAGGGAGGAAGGGAAGTGGAGAGGATGGGTGCCACTGTACACATGAGGGAGGGCATAACTACCACTAAGGAGGAAACTGAGGATGGGAAAATACGGGCACTGTGGGTACAAATCCAAAAGGTATCAGGAAGGAAATTAAGGCTGGGTGCAGTTTATAGGCCACCTAATCAGGGTGAAGACAACAATAGGAAGCTGAATACCATGCTCAAAATGGCAGCTGGAAGGGGCTAAGTGGTGGTGACTTGAGACATCAATTAGCCTATGATGGATTTGTATATCCCATCCACCAACTATGTCAGGAGCCAGTTGTTACTGGATGCAGTCCAAAATGGATTCCTGGCTGAGGAAATGACTAAACCAACATAAGAGGGAGTCATCCTGGATCTGTACTTAAAACTGGGGATCATGATTAGGATATCACAATGGAGGAGCCCTTGGGAAATAGTGACCACTGAACAGTGTGGTTCCAAGTCAACACAAGGAAGGAAACACCAAGCACAAAGACAAAAAGTGCTAGATTTCAGGAAGGCTGACTATTGCAGCATGAGAAGGATTTTAAAAGGACACATAGTTAGTCTTAAGGAAGATGTGAGTGTGGGACAAAGGTGGACAGTGATCAGGGAAGGGATTGCGGCTGTGGCAGCCACTAACAAATACCTAAAACAGAAGAGAAAAAATGTCAAGGTAAAGAAATCAAGTTGGTTCAGTAGAGAGATGATAAAGGCAATGTGGGATAAGAGGACCATATATAGGAAGTACAGGAAGTCCCACAAAGGCACCAATGAGGGGATCTACTAGAAGAAAGCTATGGATGCTGATAGGATGGTCAGGCAGGCAAAGGCTAGAAAAGAGCAGCAAACTGCAGAAGGGATTAAAGAGGGGGGGGAGAAAGCGTTCTTAAGGTATATCAATGAGAAAAAAGATGAAGGCAGGTATAGAAAAGTTTTAGGCTCCCTTGATGGCCAACCTTCCCTGTCAGCTTATCTCTCCCCCAGTCCTATCACCCACTGTCCCTGGGACATACTTTCCAACCCTACAGTGCCCCACAGTTTGTCTCCTTTTGGCGGAGCTCCCCAGGTTCCCCAAGCCCTAGAGGAATTTAGCTTGGGTGTGGGTCGGGAGCCCAGTGAGCAGATCCCAGTCCTGTGAGGAGAGGAAGCTTCATTCTGCAAGCTAGAGGATTTTCTGATTTTCTGTTCTCCTTTCCTGGCACTTCATGGGCTTGAACAGGAGCGGACATCTGCATGTAAGCATGTCAATATCCTCAGTCAGGTGGCTCCTACTCACCCATTGTGGATCCATTTGAATGGACACCTGTGATCATCCAGGTGGCAGTACTGAACTGCACAGCACCAGTCTCCCTCATCATAGGAGGAGAGTGTCCTCTGGGACTCTCAATCCTCCTTTTTCTGCCTGACCCCAGATAACTTGCTTCTGAAGCAGGGTCACCAGCATAACGAGGGGTAGAACTACTGCTGCACCGATGAGCCAGCCCTGATTAAGGACATTCAAAAAATTCACTTTTTGTACATAAAAAACAACAAGTAACAACTTTCTTTATACCTGGAACAGCTATTCTATCAGTCTGCAGTTAATATGAGCAGGCAGCATTTTAACTATCTCCCCAAGAAGTAGCTAACACTTCTTTCCATCTGCTTGTACATTATTTAACGCTGAAAACATTGAACTGTCTCCATATTATACAGTTCTCTGTAGTCCCAGCATATATTTCTATACCACAATGGGAAAATTACTGGTGGGAAAATAAAGCCAGAAGGATCCCATCTTAACAAAATTAGTAGTATGTGGTATATAAACAGAGACTCCTTTGGATTTATCCCTTGCTGGCAACTTTTCTTAGTAAATGCATTAGCACATCCATATAGAATCATTATGTGGAATAACCCATCAAATGACAGGTACAGTTTTATGCAGTCGATGACCTAGTAGAAGGGACTGAAGACAGCAGATCAAAAGCAGAGCCATATCTCAAAACAGAAGAGCTAGTTACAAGAAATATCCCCTTTTACTAGATTGGAAGATAAATAAATGGCTAGAAGAGAATAAAGAGTCTGCAGAAGCATTACAGCAGATGAAGCATTGTCTGTGGCCCTTCTGCTGAAACATGTCCTTCAGATAGGCATCTAGGGTCCCACCCACTGGGTTAGGAGGTGCCCCAGCACCACCCCTAGGGAGACCTCATGGGCCGTCCACAGGAAGGGGGCATCTGGTTGGGGGAGTAGAGTGAGGGGTTAAAAAGAGCTACAACTGAGGGCTTCCCCTCACTCTCTCTCTCCAGCCATAGATTTACAGACTGGCAGCAGGAAAGGCTTAAAAGGCTCAGAAAATGTATTGACTGTTTTACTTTCCTTGTCTGGAACTGTTTTGTAACTCCAGAATGAGGCATTTTCCTAGAAAAGTGCCAGTTGTTAGTTAAGGGGTGGGGGAGTTAGGCTTTGAGCATAAACAGAATTTAATTCTATCACTTTGTTTTAGTTTTACTGTGTTAGTGAGGGATTTGCTTTACCCAGAGCTGTTTGCTGGTACTGTACAGGTTTAATTCAATCATTGATTATTTCTAACATTGGTTTAGGCATCTGTGTTGGGGCATGATTAGTTTGCTTTAATTTTGGTGTTGATTGTTTAGGGCAGATTATTTCTGGCTATCTTAGGTACTGCTGCTCATAGTCAATCTGCTTTGCCTTTTCACCTGAGATAGCTTGTTAGCTAATGTACAGCTTTGCACTGGTTTTGATGATTTGCATTTTTATGCAGCTATCTTGCTTCTGTGACCTTATAATCTACTTTAGTAAATGCAGCAGTTACCCCAGTTAGTGTTCCACTCCAGACAGTTTCAGATCCTCCACCTCACTTCCCCATACCTGTGAGCTAGGGTACATCCTGCCATCGTGTGGGCAAGTCCAAGTTCCCTGACCTGGCATAAAGTTGTCCACATGATCTACGGGCCTGGACCAGGATGCTGATGGATTGGTGATGGTTTTTAGTGGCATTTTGTCCAATCAGGGCTTGCTGTGTAGCAGGAGTTCCTTGGATCTAGCAATGGGAGTGAATCACAGGCATGGAAACTTGGTCATGGTCAGAATGGGGCCCTGGTTGGCAACAGCAGTGGTCAGGAGAGATTTCTTAATGGTGTCCAGGGCATGCATCATTATCCACGTTGAACCATGGAGTGAGTCATGAGAGGACCGGGGTGATTCCTTGCTTGTGGGTTGCTCATTTCACACCAGTCTGCAGCTCAACATTCAGCATGGAGGTCCTCTATAGGACCAAGGAGCTCCTTGGAATGCCAGACCATGTGCTCTGGGTGGTCTTGCTCTTCAGACCACTTGTTCAAAATGCAGTGTGGTCCCTGAATCGATGTAGTACCTCCTGGTCTACATGACCTAATCACTTGAGTGAACTCTCAAAGACAAACATAAAAAAGAGGGCTGGGCCTTTATAGCATTGAGAGCTTGTGTGACCTATGTGGTGAGCCAGTTTTAGGGAAGGGAAGAAACAGCAGGTGATTCTTGCTGTTTAACAATTATTTTGTTGGATGACATCCATTTGGTGCTGCAGTTTTGCTGTGGATTTTCTGTATGTTGCTGAGAGGGGGGAAGGGAGCATTGTTCTGCTTCAACCAACTGGGGGGAGCTCCCTCATGTCAGTCAGCTATCTGTCCAGGGAATTTGGGACCCATACCCCCCTCCTTCTGGTCCATCAACCCCCGGCAGTGGGTTTGTGGTTCAGGTGGGATGGGAGCATGAACATAGCCTGCAGCATACGCTGGCCATGGGGTCAGAACTACTCTTGGATGGTTGGCCATGATGCCCGGGCCTCATCCCCCCTTCCAGGCCCACTGACAGCATGAGAGGTGTGTCTAGGATTAACAGTAAATGCTTTACTTATTCCTACTCTATTATAGCCATATAGCAAGTGCTTGGGGTGCAACATGTAGGGATTGCCATAAGCACTCTTGGCAGCCGCTGGGGTGCTCTGGCAGAATGAGAAGTCAATTCCAGCTGACCATGTGTACATGCATTAAGCCCACCAAAAGGGCTAGCTTAGGTATCCCACATAATGGGCCCTGCATTTAGAAATAAATTAGAATAAATAGATGTGTAGAGAAATATTGGTTAGGAGATAGGGTGCTTACAGAGTGTGCAAGACCACGCAGTCCCAGAATACCAAGCTCTGGGACTGCAGGGTAGAAGACAAGGCATGGGATATCTCTGTAATGAATATTACAGATACATCTCAGCCCTTAGCAGAATTTATTGTGGCTTTCTATACCCGGGCCTATCCTGCCACAGCGGCACACTATGGGAAGCTAGAAAGACATCTGTTTTGGTCCAGCATTCTATTGTAATATGAGGTAGCAATTTCTTTTTGGCTAAGGGAACTGGTTGGTCAGATATTTCAAAGTAAATGTTTTAAATTGTTTAGCACGCCAGCTGATCATGAAGGGGGGTGTCACTTACTCATGCACCCCAGAGGAGCAAGACACCCATCATCAATAGAATCCATTTAATAAAAACAATCTATCTGTCTGTCTGTCTAGCCATCTATCTATCTATCTATCTATCTATCTATCTATCTATCTATCTATCTATCTATCTATCTATCTATCTATCTATCTATCTATCTACCTATCTCTCTGTCTGTCTGTCTATCTATCTATCTATTTGTACAGATATATGTATATAAATCTTGGACACAGAGCAAGATCCAAGCCTTCACTATACAGCATTTAAAAACTACAAACCAATCCATTTTAATAATGCATCAAACTGCCAGAGATGGAGGATACTGCATGCCAGACCACAAGGCCTTGGTGTCCCAGCACGGTTGTGCAAGCATGACCAGCCTAGTCTCTGGTGGTGGTCCTGCCTGACAGTTAAAGAGCTTAGACTGCCTACATGCTTGGTTTAATTAATTACTTTCAAAAAGAAATCTTCTCAAAAGGGGTTTCCTGATTAGGTCAAGCTGGTCCGGTGCACTGGCTGGCTGTGCTGGGGTTCCACCTAGTAGCCAGCATTGGACAAAGATGCACAACTACAGGGGTACCGGGAACCAGTCAACAACTTCCTGGGGAATGGAAGCATGCAGGCTAGGGGATGCATTTAAATCTGTTGACTTAGTCCCCTTTCGAACTTATGCAGTTCCTGCCACTAGCCTGAGTACATGGAGCACTATGCAGGTTAGCCTGTTTGTCCCTTACATTCAGCATAGCCAGATGTAAGAGGGACATTTAAAATGGTAGTACATGGCTGGGCTCTGGCAGCGGTATGGCTACCGCTTGTGACGTCGATGACCGATCGGTTGGGGGGGGATAAAACATCCCAAGGATTGCTCTCCTCCTCCCGGGATGGAGGGGATCAGTGGTTGGTGTTAGGCTGGCTCCTAGTGGAAGCCAGGGTCTGGCACACAATCACTGTAAATGGTGGGGGCAGAGATGGGACAGACGCCTGGTGTGCTGCACATGGGAGTTTGTGTGGCACCACCATTGGCATCATTGCACACCACCTCCTCAGTGCCAGTGGAGAAAAAGGGTGAAAAACGCTGCCAGCCAGTATGATGAAACTGATCCCATGCAGGCTTCACACCCAGCCAGCTGGGCACCTCCAGAGAACTGGATCCTGTTTTGGTGGGGCTATGGGGGGGGGGGCAGCCAACCCCACCAGGGGAAACAAGCTCTGGGGGAAGATCTGGAGAAGGTAAGTCCCAAGTGGACACCGGGGTGACTGGTCTGCGGGGACCGGTGGATGGGGGCAGTTCAGCAAGGGGGAATAAAGAAATAAACTACAAAAAAAATAAATTAATAAAATGGTAGTACAGGGGCAGGGAATCAGGAGCAGAAGTTGACAGGGGCCTGTATTCGATCCCCAAATGCCTAAATTTCGGAAGCTTCTGATAACAGGTACACATGATTATTAACTATAACTCCTTGGACTGAATTCATAACCCAACCTGCTGCAAGTTAAGATCCTGGGCAACTTGTGTGGCCATTAGGGGTACAATTTTCATCATCACAGTGTGTCTGTAGGTGAGGGAGGTGAGTGGAGCATGGGACTAGTATGGCCAGATAGGCGGTAGGCTATTGTCTTGGCTTAGAGTGCAATGGCTTTTCACGGTTCCTCCCAATGCACCCAACCCTCCGTCACCTCTGCCATACAGCTTTTGCAAGAATCAGGAGATAATTAAAAATATAATATAATATAATATAATATAATATAATATAATATAATATAATAGGAAGAAAGGCAAATAAAGTTCAAAGGTGGTCTAGCAGAATGCAAGACTCATATTCTTGTGCTACCCATGGTGGCTGGTCTGATATACTCACACTGGACTGCTCTGTGGAAAAGCGGGGCTGTCTCTACAGCAAAATCTTCTCTCTGTTAATTTCTTCCCTTTCTCCCTCTTGCAGCTCAGTCCTTACTTGGGTGACCCATGCCAGGGAATGGCAGCAGCTTGGCACTCCCCGGCCTGCCGCGCCTCTCCACCAGCTCGCCCGCAACAAGAGCTCCTGGACCAGCCCAGCCCTTACTCGGGTGACCCACGCCAGGGAATGGCAGCAGCCTGGTGCTCCTCAGTCTGCCATGTCTCTCTCCACCAGTTTGCCTGCAACAAGAGCCCCTGGACCAAGTATGCTGACTCTCTAAATCCAAATTCCTCCTCCTTTGTTTGCCTCATGCCATATCTGTGCGGTGTGCCATTGGTGCTCCTTACTTGCTCCGCTGATGCCACTGGCTGCACTGCAATTCTCATATAGCTTAGTAAGTCTGCCACTGTCAGCCTGCTCTTTTTAACTGCCTGCAATTTAAACTGTACCATATATTTTATCCCACCCTACCTCCCCGACCCAGGCCTCTATTAAATACAGTTGAGCTCCTCCCATTGCTCAGTTTTCCCACTCTCATTGACCCCCTCCCTTAGGCTGCTCCCCTCTTCAGTAGGTCCACACTATTGCTTGCTTAATGCCCTTCCCCCTCTCTGCCTGCCTCCCTTGCAGTGATTCCAGGCTGATATTTCACTGCCACACTATACTCTATTGCCTTCACTCTCTTTTCTCTGCCGCTCTCCATGTTCTTTTCTCAGCCATTCACCACGCTGCCCCTCCCCCTGCTCTGCCTCCCCCTCCTGTTCTCCCTGGCTTCCCTTCCATCTACTTCCCTCCCAACCTCTCCCCCTTCTCCCTCTTTGCCCCCGTCCACCTCCCCTACCCGCCCATCCTCCTGTGAACACCCGCTACTTCACTTCCCCTGGTGCACTGTGGCCAGCTTCCTGGCAGGATCAGGTGCCCATCTGCCCACCTTGAGTGCCCTTCTTTCCCCAGTTGGGTCCACAAATATCTTGCCCAGTTCAGCCCACAGCAGACCTCTCACACCATCTAAAAGATGCCTATCCAACCTCAGTAAATTACTTATTTCTTTACTGTTACTCACATCTGGTGACATTGAGCCTAACCCTGCCCCCATACCCTCACCTGATCTGCCAAACTGAATAAGATTTTTCCATCTGAATATTAGAAGTCTACTTCCCAAAACTGACCTTTTGTAATTGCTCATGTCCCAACTCAGACCCTCCGTCCTCACCATAATGGAGTCATGGCTCAGCTCCAAAATCACTGACTCTGCCATTGCCATCCCTGGTTACTTCCTCATCCGACAGGATTGCAAATCCAGGGGGGGTGGTGTTGCCATGCATATATCCTCCCCTCTCAAGTACTCTGTCTGCCTCTCCATGACCACTCCTTCTGCCTATGAAATGCTTCTAATGAAAAAATATCACTCCTCTTCTCCCTTCCCATCTTTGTAGGTGGTGTCTACTGCTGCCTAAACTCTCCCTACTTCCTCCCTCTCCTCCCTTACCAACCATCTTTCCACCTTCTCCACCCTTGCCTCCCCTGGTGAGCTATTCATCCTAGGGGGCTTCAACATAAACCAGTTGTCCAACTCACAGTCAAAAATCTGCAACCATGCCTCTTCACTGAACTTAACACAACTTATTTCCAGCCCTACACGCCTTAACCACAAATCAGGGAAACTTTCCCTAATTGATTGGGTGCTGACTTTGCACCCACACCATGTCATAAACTCTGGTATTCTACCCAATGCACTCAGTGACCATCATATGGTCTACTGTGTACATAAAATTTACCATATAAAGTCCCCCCCCAGTCATACTCAACTTCTGATCTTTCCTCTCCCTTAATCTGTCCTCTTTACATAATGATATGTCCAATATCGACTGAACTCCAATTACTGCTACCTCCTCCATCAAGTCAGCCCTGTCGTTTTTTAGCTCCCAGTTCCTTAAGGTCTGGGACCACCATGCCCCATTCAGAAAGGTGCAGGCCAGCAGGAATCACCTACCCTGGGTCACTGCTGAACTCATGGCATATCAACAGGCTAGAGGTCAAGGAATTGCTGAGTATAAAATCTCTGGTGCCCCCCTCGCCCTCCAGTACTATCGCACCCTTTGCAATGTATGTACCAAGGCCATCCTCCTTGCTAAGGCAGAGTACTTCCATTCCTCCTTCCAGGAAAATATCAATAATCCATCCAAATTCTGGAAGACTGTCCATGCCCTGTTCACTCCCCCGCCCACTCCTCATCTGCTGTCCTAAAAATTGGTACCTGCACAATTGAAGACTCTCCCTCTGTGGCCGCTGAATTCAACAATTACTTCACTTCTAGTGCCTCCTCTCTTCTTAAATCTCTCCCCTGCATTGCCACTGGGGACTCCTCTGGTCCCATGTATGCCCCTCTTTCCATCTCCGAGTCCCCTTATACTCCTCCCTTCTCTTTTAAGCCTGTCCTCCCTGAGGACCTGAGGACACACTAAGCGTACTACTTGCTCTTAACCCATCCAAGGGAAAGAGCCCTGATGGCCTTGACCCCAAGCTACTTCACCTTTCTGCATACTCAGTTGCCTCCCCCTTGACAATTTTATTAAACTTCTCCTTTTTACACACTACCGTGCCTGATGCTTGGAAGTCTGCTACTGTGATCCCACTCCCCAAAGGTGGGGACACCTCAAACCCTGGCAACTTCCACCCAATCTCTCTTCTCCCCTCTCTGGCTAAACTTCAGGAGCATCTGGCCCTGGAACAACTCTCCTCCTTCCTTGACTCAGCCTTCTTTTTCACCCCATTCCAGTATGGTTTTCACAAAGAAAACTCCACTACCATCTCACTGATTTGGCTCTCTGATTCTGTTCTTTCAAGCATGAATCAGGAATGCATTACCTCTGCCATCTTTGTCGACTTGGTCAAAGCCTTCGACACTCCCCCACTCCCTTCTCCTCAGCAAGCTTACTGCAGCCAGCCTCTCTGACTCTGCCACCAACTGGTTCCGGTCCTACCTCATAGGCCACTCCCAGTCCATCAGAGTGGGTAACTCCTTCTCCCCCGTCCCCTCCCAATCACCATTGGTGTTCCTCAAGGCTTGGTACATGGTCCTATACTAGTCTTCATATTTTTGAACAATCTCCTGAATGCCTGCATATCATCGTGCATACACATGTACACAGACAATACTGTGATATTCTCCTCTGGTAACTCCCACTCCGAGGTGGCCACAAGCCTTTGGGTGAGTTCATCAATGTCCTGTGCTAGTTTCTTGCAAAGCAGCTCTTCATGAATGTCAACAAAACATATCTATGACCTTTGGCTCCAGACAAAATCTGGCCAGGCTTGATTCCGCTCCCACCTCCCACATCCTTTCTGGCTCAGCACTGGACGATATAGCCACACTTATGTACCTTGGACTATAGCTGCACAAGAATCTTGACTTTGGGGTACATATTGACACCATCCACAAAAAAAAATACTCCCTAGACTTGGTGCTCTGTACTGACACTGCAGCTGCATCCCATCGCAAGCCAGGAAAGAAATTGTCCAAAAGACGATTCTCCCTGTCTTCAATTTTGGGGATGCAGCGTACAGCACCACCCTGAAAACCACCCTAGCCAAGCTGGACACTCTCTTTAACTCCTTCTGCTGCTACATTCTTGGATGCCGCCCTCGCATACATCACTGTGACCTTTACTCCTTGCTCTCCTTTCCCTCCATGCCAGGCATTTCTCGCACACCACAAATCTAGTAGGGAAGTTCTGGCTTGATTCTCTGCCACCCTATTTGTCCTCCTTCCCATCAACTCCCCTCCCTTCTAGATATTCCCTCAGCATCTCCACCCACAGAACTCTCCTTCTCCCTCAACAGCACACTACATCTGGCTGCACCGCTTTCTCTATTTCCCCTAAATCTGGAACTCCCTCCCACTTGAAATTTGCTCTACACAGTCCCTACACTCACTGTCCTCCCTCCTCCGTAAGCACTCTGTTCATTACTGTAACTGCACCTAATACCTTCCTCTCCTAATCAATCCACCCAATGCCTCTACTCCTTCCTCTCTACCCCTTCCCTCCTCCCTACATTACATCTTTCCCATACAACTACCCTCTGCCTCTGCTCAGCATCCTCTCTACCTTCCTTCACCTCCCTCTCCACCCCCTCTGTACATCACCTCTGGCTTGTGCCCCCTGCTTCCTATTACCCACACCTTCTACCACACTTTCACCTCCCCCACAACTACCTTCCCCCTCCTCTTCCACTGGGTCCGGTCCCTTGCAGGGTGTCAGCATCCAGATGGGCCTCCTTCCCCCTCCCTCTAATCCTTTCCTGCCAGGTCCCACCCCTTGCAGAGTTTACAGCATCCTGAAGGAGATTGCTCCTGGGTTTCTCCCTCCTCTCCCCCACCCTCCTTCCCCTCCTCACCCCCTCTGCCCCTCGTGCTACCACTCCCTTTCCTCAAATCCATTTTTGACACTTAGCAACTCTTCAGGTCTGTCTTTTTTTTTTTTTTTTTTTTAATGCTGCCTTCCTTGCTGCACCAGGATCCTTTCTTCAGGGAGCCCTAGGTCGAGAGCACTCCTGTAGTCCCGCCCCAGGTACCTCCCTCTGGGTACTGGTGAGCCTGTCCCCATCCTGCCTCGGTTTACCCCCTGGGCAGGGAGGAGAGGGACTCCCCAACCCTCTCTCAGTCATTAAGTGTGTGTCGGAAGGCCTCGCCAGCCCCTTCTATGGAGCCTGGTTATGGGTGTTCTTGGGTCGACCAGGTCCTGTCTACGGGAGCCTGGTGCAGGGTTTTTTCCATTTTCTTGTCTCGCTGCCCTCAGGACGTCCACATGCTAGGGAAGCCTAGGGGTGAAGCACGTCATGACGTGCTGGCGCTCCAGCTCCCAGCAGACATCCTCCCACCCTACTGTATGCAGTCTCGCTGCACCTCCACCTGTGGTCACCCAGGTGGCGGTATAGCAGCAGGACTTGCATCCCACCCCACCCAGAGGAGGAGAGCAGCCACTGGGCGCTCAATCCTCCTCTCCCCCAGCCAGGCCTTCAGCTGCCCGAGTCCGTTCCCGAACCTGGGTCGCTGGCGCCGCAAGCGGTAGCCCTACCGCTGCACCGGCGGGCCAGCAGGTCTGTCTTTCTGACACTGGAACTGCACTTATGCCGCATGGCAATATCACGCTGTATTGGCAGAGTGATTTTGCCATGCGGCATAATATCTTGTGACATTATGACCCCGTGCCATCTCACACTGTATCTTATTGCAATCATATTAATATTACACTTTATGTAGTTGAATTGAACTATAGGTATTTGATTGTTTTGCTTGCATGTTCCCCCCCCTTTTTTGTAACCCCTCCCCCAGGACACTTCTGGAAATTAGCTGTTTTCAGCTCATGTTGTCTTTCCTGGTGAAACCTTTCAAATAAACACAAGCATTTTACCAGATGAAGCATTGTCTTTAGCCCTTCACTGAAACCTGACCTCCAGATAGGCAGGTAGATTTCCACCCATGGGGTGGGAGGTGCCCTAGTGCGGCCCCCAGAGGAGGAACCACATGGGCTGTCCACAAGGCAGGACATCCATCTAGGGGAGAAAAGTGAGGGGTTAAAAAGAGCTACTAGTGAAAGATTTTCCCTCAGAGGGTTGTTCCCCATGTTTTTTTGCCTCCTCCAAAGGGCTGTTTGAGAGTAAGGTACAGTAGTTCTATTTGTTGCAGTCAGTAGCAGCTTAGGCTTGGTACAAGGGAAAAAGGAGAGTTGAATTATTTCAAAGGACTCCTCTTTCTGGTTAGCATGAGGTGGTGGGGGGTTCAGTCCCTGTTTTCTGGTTCAGGGGGTCATGGCCAATCTCACTGTGCTTGCCTGCAGGTGCATCACCACCATATGGAGGTAGGCAGCCTGGCCAGTTGACCCCTCTGTTGTCTGAGATTTGGGTTTCAACTCAGGGAGGTACGATTCCCTCAGTCCAGACAAAGTCATGGCCCTTTGTAGGAAGGGGTGCAGAACTTCTGGGCTTGACTTGATGAGACTCCTAGCAATGCATGTCACTCTGGTAAGTGTTATGTTGGTAATTTAATAAATACATGGCTGCAGCAATTGCTTCCAAGACTGGTATTATGTGTGGTTTGTCCAGGGTAGAGGACACAGGGGTCTATCAAGGAAAAATGAATGGCCAGTAGAAAACATTCTACAGTAGCCCACACAAAGCATTTAATGCAGTACATACAATGAGAGACTTATACTTTCCATAGTTTCAAACCTCCGCAAGACCAGAAAATGGGGTACCAGGGTATATGCATAAACAAAACATCAAATCAGCACTTTCCACACGTATTAACATGGTCCGATACATTTAAGCTGGAGACAGAAATTCACACAGTAAACATGGTATGTAGGAAGCTACAGCAATTGTGGTGCAACACATCTTCTTTCATGCAACATGACACTTACAGTAGAAGGAAGCAAAACAAAAAAGTAAATACTGTAACTTTGAAAACTTCAGACAGCACATAGATAAATGTTAGTGAATTGTTACAGAAAAGGGGACATTTCTATTTTATCATTTAATTCTGGCCATTTTGTAGCTCCCATCTGGAAAATCCAGAAACTCTCTCTCTTCAAAATAGCACACCATCAAAGTCACTAGAGATGTTGTGAAGTAAAACTTCACATGCAAAGTTCAGGCAAAGTGCCAAAAATTTGCACTTTTGCGGAGCTTCGTGAAGCTTCCCCACACCTGGGAAACTTTGACTTTCTCTTGAGCCATGAAGTTTTTGCCATGAAATGTGGAATTACCCTTTTTGGCAAAATTCTGCACTTCATGGTTAATTTCCACACTTCACGATCTGCAAATTTCACGATTTTCACCAATTCATACTTCGCGAATTCCACAAAATTCACAAATTTTTCACGGAGTGAATTTTGTGGACATCGTCCATCTCTGAAAGTCATCCCTTGCTTGGGTTTCTCCAGTTTTTCTATGCTAGTAAAGCCAGTTTTTGGATTAATAAATGTGTCTGTTTTTTTATCAGCTGTACCACACAGTATTTGCAGTGTCCGCAAATGTGGCAACCATCAGGGAGAGATGGTAGCCAAGTCATGGGTGTTGGTTCAGGTGGATCATAAAGAGGATCAGGTTATCTCTAATGTGGCCTGTTTTGTAAACCATTCTTGGACCCTGTTGGTTAAATTCTTTGAGATTGGGGTCTGCTTAACAATGTGCAAATGTTAAGTTATTATTCTCTTCAGTTCATTGCCTTTTGAGCTATATGTTTTAATAAAGATGGCCATTTTTGTCCCCCTTGTGTGTTCCCTTTTACTGACCAATAACCAAAGCCACTTAGAGGCACTTTTGATTCAGTGCCCCCCCCCCCACACACACACACACACACACACACATACTGGCAGAGCCTGCCGATGCTGACAGTGTTAACAAATAAGTCCTTCTAGTGCCAGGACCCTAAAATGCCCTCTGGGGCCATGACCTGCCACTGCTGGCAATATTAAACAAAGTCCTCCAGGGCTTGCTGCTTCTGAGGGCTGGTCCAGGCTTCAAATCCCCCTACAGGGCTTCACTGCCATCAGGAAAGACATCCATAAATTTCTGGACATCATTATGGAGACCAACAGTGAGGTAAGGTGACCTGGGTAGGGACAGTGTAAAAGCTGAAACAGTAGGGTTATCCCCCTTCAAAACCTTCCATCCATCAATGGTCTTGTGAAAGTCACACTGTGACAAGCTACAATACCTACCCCTCACATCTAACTGCTAGCAATCTCATCCAGCATTGAAGAAACCACAAGTTCTGCCACAGCCACTGCTTGCTGTCTAAACCTGGATCCTATGCCAACATTGAACTACTAGCAATCAAACCAGACCCTCCTTTAATTTATAACTCTACATGGCTCTCAACTGCAGCTTGCCAGCAGCGATGCTTTTTTTTATTTATCTTTCTCTACTCAAGTCCCTTTTAACATTAAATATTCAATTTTTCAAGCATTGTCCTTTATGGCATGCAGTATTCCTGTTGTACTAAGGCTTAAATTGAGCAGAAACCCAAAGAAACTCTGTTCCACCTCCTGTAACAAATGATATGTCTTCTTTATGATATCTTTCTCTTGCTCCCACCACCAACCTGGTTTGATCATCTTCTGTTCCTCTGGGGGTTTTCTGCTAAATGGACTCCTTGTATTGCACCCCCCCAGCCTGGATCTGGTTAGCCAGTCAGTACCCAAGAGTCCCATTATTCTCTGCCTTCATCCGGATGTCACATTATTTTGAACACACCCTTGTTGCAATGGATATTGGCATATTAAGTGAGGACTCCCTCCCACACATGAAGTTTTATGTATATTCTGGCTTCACAGCACATTTGTGGAGAAATGTGCTATGTAGGACACTTCCCTCCACCATTTTTCCCCCTTCTACTCCTAAATTTTCATGTCACGCAGTTGGTGGGACGATGACTGCCATTTGAGGTGGAGAGTATGAATCTGTGAGTCAAACTGAGCACCAGAGGATTTGTTCCTATAGTCAGCTGCTTTAGTAGTGATGCCATGATCATTAATCACAAGCTATATGATAAGCTTGATTGTATTTTTTAAATGGTATGCCACCATCGCTATCTAAAACAGAGGGATTTTATCATTCATTATGATTCTTTTAAGGTTACCTGCACCAAACATAATGATCAGGGGCTCATTCCATTTATTATCCAAATTAAAGTTTTATTCTGCATTAGAAGCCACTTCCACATTTGTAAGGGTGATATTTTGTGGATGACATCATTTGGTCAGGCCTTGGCTTTAGTGTTCACCTTCTCATCATACATACGCTGCAATTCATTAAATCACTGAATTTGTCTAATAAAAATGTTTAACTTGGCAACTCAACACTTCCAATTTTACAATATATGTTGGGGGCCTAATGCACCTTTGTGCGAGTGGTTACAGGAGTCGATACCCAGCTCACACAAACTCATCTTCCTTAGGGGAGCATTGAGCCTCAAGATGTATTGTGAACTGTGATGTGCTGGGTTGCTAAGACCCAGAGAGCTGGCCAGAGGACTGTGCAAGTTTCCTGCAACTTCAGGATAAAAAAATCCAAGTGTGCTTCTTAGGGACAGTGTCCTATGGCCATAAAAGTCCATGAACCCCTAGAAGGCAGAACCATGTTTGGTCAAGATTGTCACTGAGATGAGTTAGAAAGATTTTGAGATTTCTGAACACAGCAATACTTGTGGGTATGATAAAGTGGAGAAGAGGTTACAAACATCATTCTTTTCTCTTACGTGTGTGGTGAAGCAATAAAGAGAATTAATTGGATTCTAATATTGGAGCTGACTGCATTGTTTGGATTTTGCTTCAGTAAGACAGTCATTTTGGGTTGTGTAACCCCTAGGTGGCACTATCCCAAGGGCTACTACCGCTGCCTGCTTGGCTACTGACAGGTTGAGGGGCCTAGGTTCTAGGACAGGTGCCTCAACCCAGAGGTCGGGGTTGGTAGTGGTTAAACTAGCATGGGCACAGCCCTCTGGGACACTGTAACCCCCCCTTTGTTCCCACTAGTGTCCCACACAGTACACAGGAGGTATCCTCCCTATACCCCACATATGAACACGTTTTACACATATAGATACCACTTATCCTCTAGACGGATTCTGCAGCACATCTCTGAGGATCCTCTGCAAGATAAGGTTAAGCAACATACACAAACACATATATTTTTTTGCAATGTTGGTTCTATATGTACTGACACCACAGACAGTATAAAGTTCAATAACAACAAATCTGATTTATTTAGGGGACAGTAACATGGGAGGGGCAATCAGGTTGATTTAGTTTAGTAAAGTTCAAATCACAGTACTGTGCATGCATATAGGGTCCAAAAAGTCACACTCTGGGTACCCAGGATGGGGAGGGGCTAGCCAGGTCCATTGCCCGGGGTTGGCCTGCTGGTGCAGCTGATTGGGGCCCTGTGAAAGGAAAATATGTGCACAACACACACTTGTAATCCAGAGCCAGATGGGTCAGTCCACAGAAAGAAAACACACAGAAATCAGTTAACACACTTTGATTAAAAGAGAGGTGCAGGGATGTTTCCCTGATTTGTACTCACAAAACCCCAAGTACAGAACCTGAAGGAAAGGTTGTTCTGGATTTCCAGAAAACAGGGCATGGAGATGAGGCCCTCCTGACAGAGTCCACTGCTTGGAATAGCACATGGATGCAGTCAGATTAAATTGAGTTCAACTTCCAGCTTCAGCTCACCGCTCACAGTAACAGGGAAATGGAATCGCGATTCCCTACAAGCACTAGACACATTCATATGTAAATGAAATTACTATACCAGGCAGCTGCTTCTTGATCCTGATCATAAACACTGCAAATTACCCAGGAGCACACATAGCATCAGCAGTCCCCGACAGGCCGATCACACTTCAGCAAACCTTCGGTCTTCTATGGGCAAGCCTGGTTCTGAACACTTCTGCTTTCCTTCCGACTTTGGGTTCAGCCCGTCTCACTCACTTTAATTGCTGCAGGCTGACTTCAGGGCCTCCCACGTGCTTCCCATTCAAACTATACACTGCAGCAAACAGAGCTCCTTCTCCTTACACAGTCAACTCGCATCTGACCTCCTAGCAGTAGTTCAAGGCATTTCCTTTGTCTTCATACCAGTTCTGTTGGTGGATTTGGCTGTCAATCACAGCAGGGCTCCTTCTGTTGGTGTGAAAAGGTGCCAAGGTCCAAACTACAACTCCCAGAGGCACCTGCCATATATTTCCCTTTTGAGTAGGCTCCTGGTGAGAGTCCAAGTTCTGGTTGGCCCAAGCAGTTTCCATTTTAGGGATCCCTTAACTCCATTGGCCCAGATCAGCAGTTCAGGTCCAAAATGGAGGGGCAACACACACAGAGTCCCAGCTACAATAAAGGCAGGTTAGACAAACTGCAATTTTACTAATGCTTTAAATGATTTCCAGCAAACAGTAACATCTCTCATGTGGGCTCCCTCTGCTCTTTAAGCAACTGCAGAAATGGAGTGATCAGACAGCAGCTCGGACAGGATTCAAGCATTAAATACACAGTCCCCCCATACAAACTAATTAAGTCTGCAAGCAAACAGCTCTTAAAGAGACATTATGTGGAGGCTCTGAAAGCCCTCACAGTGCCCACACTTAAACAGCATTTAGCCAAACACCACCCAGACCTGGAACATCCAGACACACTCCTGGAAGGCTTTTGGGAACCCCCATTTGCAGGCGGGGTTACAGTTGCCTAAGACCAAGAGCTAACTTGTCTCTAATTAAGAGATTGGGCATCCTGGGCTTGATGTTGTAATATAAATGTATTTTTGTACCACACATAAAGTTAATTTGTATGTTCTCTATTTTTCACTTGGGCACAACCTACTGGTGAGAGGGCAGGTGGACAAAGGGGGCCTTTGGGGATGTCCTGGAAAATACATTTGAGTGGGATCCTACAGTTTTTTGTTTTTTTTTGGCAAATAATTATATTTTATTAAAAACAAAATCATATGCACCATATACATCACATAGAGTTAGGTTACAGACAATATATATCCTAGGACAAACTAAAAAAAACATGAACTACACAAATTTTCCCTCTATTACTCTCCCCTTTCCCCTAACCCCCCCCCACAGCTATCCTAGCACTAACCAACTATTCCATTGTAAAGAATGAAAAACTATATGATTAATACAAATTAATTGCTATTAACATTAAGGGGCGAAAGAGACAACAGACTCAAACTAAGAAACAGATTATGACACTAATTACTTCAGGTATTTAGATAGTGACAGCAAAGACCCGGGGCCATTGTGGAATGATAGAAGATGACAGTGGAAAAAGAGGTGGGAGAAACAGTGAACGTAAATATAGAGGTAGGGAGGCAGTTGATAAACCAAGCATAGGGGAATACCTACTAGAGAGAAAATAAAAAAGAAAGAGGAACAGAAAGAAGCCCAAAACCGAAAAGGAAAAAGAAAGGGGGAAGAAAAAAGGGGGCTTAACAATATCATCCCCTAGAACCCGAACTTATCCTTAAGACTTTGAATGAATTCCCCCCAACATTTCAAAAACTTAGTCGAAGCCATACCCAGCATAAAAACTAATCTTTCTGCATAAAGTGCATTCAAGAATTCCTCCCACCATTCCCTGTGAGTAGGGGTCCAGTCATCTCGCCAATGGGGCAAAATTACCAGTTTGGTAACTGATGCAATCAACGCAATTGGTATCTTTGGACTTTATTTGGAACTTGGGCATACATCCCAAATATAAAAGTTTCCAATTTGAAAAAGGCCAGAGATCAGTGTACGGACCAATCCAGAGTTTAACCGAACTCCAAAATCCTGTAATCTTTGGACAAAACCAGATTTTATGAATTGTAGTTGCCAATGAGTCGTTACAATCCTTACATGCAGGAGGAGCCAATTAAACACTGGTATAATTTTGCGAGGACAGATACAAGTTATAGTAACTTAAATTGGATATCTCTTAACCTGTCTTGTTTAACATAGAGATAAATATCTTTCCATGTTTTCTCCCATACCTTATCTGTCCAGTCCAAGGCCAAATTGATTACCCAGTATAGAGGAGCAGGGAAGCTGCAGAGTCGCTCCTTTCTAAAATATATTTATAAATTTTAGAAATTCTTTACCAGATAAACTAAGCTCTCAAGAACTCATTAAAAGTCCCTGCCCTGTCGGAGCACTGACTCACAAAGAAAGTCCTTGACACTACTCTGGATTTGAAGCAATTGTAATGAAAATTGAGGTTTAACCCCAAATTTCAGAAGCAATGCCGATAATGGTAGCATCGAATTCCCAGAAAAAAGATCCGCAATACGAATCTTGTGCAAGGAGGCTGAAAAAGATCTTACAATAGGTAATTTGCCAATTAAAAAGTTGGGGTTCCTCAATAGGGGTTGAGATAAATCAGAAAATTGGGATATTTTTAATCTCGCACAGAGCTGGTGCATGGCCTTAATGTCTCACCCCAGCGGGTATCTCTAGCTATTTTAGGGACCTTAGCCCATGGGTATATAGAAAGGATTCCAAATCTAGGTTAAGTTTCTTGGAGAAGGCTCGATCAAGAGCAAGGCCAGATTCGGATGCCTCAGGATCACAAGCCCATAGGGCAGCTCTTGCTGCATGGATCGCTAGATAATATGTGTAGAAATCAGGTAGCTGAAGGCCATCTTTCATACGTGGATGACAGAGTTTACTGTAAGCCTTGCATGGAGGGCCCCCTCCCCACAAAAAATCGGTACATAACTTATAAAAAGGTTTAAAAAAAGATTTAGGGAGGTAAATATTTAGGTTTGAAAGGGGATAAAAAAGTCTAGGTAAAAACACCATTTTAACTGTATTGACCCTCCCGGAAAGGGTTAGAGGAAGTTTCGACCACCTATCCAGGTCTTCCTTTAAGGATTTGAATAACGGTTTGAAATTTAAATTGACCAACTCCCCTAAACTCCTAGAAACGCGGATGCCCAAATACAATAAAGCCTCTAATTGCCACTGCAACCCCAATGAAAGACACCAGCTCTTTGAAAGGTATGTAGAAAGTGGATACACCATAGTTTTAGATAAATTTAGTTTATAACCAGAGAATTCACTAAAGTTAGCAATGAGTTTTAAAACTTGCAGAAGTGATGTAACTGTATTTTGGACATGTAATAATAAATCGTCTGCAAAAGCTGATAATTTGAATTCTAAATCACCAATATTAATCCCTGAACTGTTCGGTCCAACTTAATAGCTCTTATTAGGGTTCAATATAAAGATTAAATAAATAAGGGATAAGGGACACCCTGACGGGTTCCTCTCCTAAAGGAAAGGATTCTGAAATTAAATTGTTGCACTGAATTCTAGCCAAGGGCAGGTGTATAGAATTCGAACCAGGTGTAGATATCCTTCAGGAATACCAAATTTGGCTAAGGCAGCAAACATAAATGGCCATTCGACTCAATCAAGTTTTTTCATGCCTAGTGAGACCAGAGATGCTCCATACCTGGACTCACAGAGCTAGAAATCAAATAAAACAGCTTCCTGAAGTGGTCAGCCGAAGAACGGCCTTCCACGAAGCCCGCCTGTTCCGGACTTAACAAATCAAGCCATACCCTTTTAAGTCTAGAAGCCAAAATCTTGGCAAAAATTTTTACGTCTAGGTTCACCAGGGATATTGGCCTGAAGTTACTAACTAGTTCTGGAGATTTACCCGGTTTGGGTAAAAGAATAATCCTGGCTTCAAATAAGGTTTTGTCCTTGACCCCTTGATCAGTCCAGAAGGAATACAATTGACTCAACAATGGTACGATATTCTGTTTGAATAGTTTAAAGAAAAAAGGTGTAAAACCATCTGGGCCTGGTGCTTTATCTACTTTGAGGGAGTCAATAGCTTGCCCTATTTCTTCTTCAGAGATAGGGGCAATTAACGCCTGGCCAGATACACCTGGCAGTTGAGGGAGGGAAATATTTGCTAGAAACTCCTCGATCTTACCCATACTTTGCGAGGAAATCGTCTGACTCGAGTATAAGCTTTTGTAGAAGTCAACAAAAACCCCTAAAATGCCTTCCGGGGCCGTAATCAGGTTATTGGAAACTGGGTGCCTCAGAGCTGCAACCCACCTGGCAGAAGCTCGCTGCTTTAATTGCCAGGCCAGCAATTTTCCCAGCCTTGTTACCTTGACCTAGGTAAAGAGCCTGGATTCTAGCGGCTGAGGATACCACTCTCTCCCGCATGGCATTAGCGTACCACGTTCTCAGTGCCATTAGTTCTTGTTCCTGGCTCTCTGACCTTAGGTTCTCCTGAATGCCCTCCAGCGCCCTAATTTTTCCCAGGCAACCATCTAGATGTGAAATTTCTTTAGCCTTATGCTTAGATGCTAACCGTATTAGCTCCCCCCTCCATACTGATTTGAGTGCCGCCCAAGCTTGATCCAGCGCCTCAATGGAGCCCCAATTTGCTTCAATCGACGTAGTCAAAAATTCCTTGAAACGAATCATGGTACTAGAATCTTTTAATAAGTTATTATTCAATGACCAGGAATACGATCTCGGTGGATTAAATACCGGTGACCAACACATTTTTATCGGAGAGTGATCAGAAATAACTCTGGGTAAAATCACCGTCTCCAAAATGCCGGTTAAGCAATGCTTGCTTATCAAAAAGTAATCAATTCTGGAATATGATTTATGGACCGGAGGAAAAAAAGTATAATCCCTAGAAGATGGGTTAAATATCCTCCATGGATCTACTAACCCTAAGGAAGAGGTAAACTCCACTAAGGCACTTTGAGCTGTGGAGTATTGCGTCCCTCTATTGCATGAACGATCCAACTTGTTGGACTGAACTAGATTCCAGTCTCCCCCCAAGACAACTGGAATTCCCTTAAAGGAGGCCAATATCACTGCCAACTGAACAAAAAAGGTTGGTGACCCTTGATTTGGTCCATACACCGATCCCAGGACTAAATTAGACCCATTAAGTCTACCTAAAAACAAAATATACCTGCCGTTCGGGTCAGAAAAATTTCTGAATGAACAAACGGAACCTCATCAAATCAATATGGCCACTCCCGACTACTCGAGGAGAAACCAGCTCAACACCTGGCCAACCCACTTTTCTTAAAGTGAGATAAACGGTCTGAGAGAATACGCTTCCTGCAGAAACACAACCCTAGGATTATAATAAGCCAGATGATTTAATATAACACATTTTTACAATTATCTTTCCCCTTTAATATTCCACAAAAGAATATTTAGTCCATTAGCCATGAATGAGCCCTATTCTCATATAGGAAGCAAGGATAGCTGTCCCCTACAAACTAAGACCCTACCACAATTAATAAAATAGGTGCTGAAAACCCTTATCTAAGAAAGAAAAACCCTCACCCCCTTCAAAAAAGTCCCTAAAACTAGCTCTCCAGGCCCGAAGCCCACTCCCCTGCGACTGGTTCATGGTGCGCTATAGAGGTAGGGTCTCCCCCTTAACAAATTAAACTGCAATTATAATTATTCGCTCTAGCCTATATCTCCTAATACTGACAAAAAAAAGGAAAAGGAAAAGGGAGGGCTTGATATAGTAAAAGATAACTTTTATATGGCTAAGAAAAGGTAATTGACTGAAACACATAAAGAGGAATGGGAGAGGAATATAAGGTTCCTAATAAGAGACTGGCTGAAAGCAGCCACAATACCGAAGCATTTTTAATCAGGAAGAACCAAAATTATTGTACAAATACCTGCTGTTGTAAACAGCAAACTATAGCTATACACTAGCTTTCAACAACCCAAAAGTTATAATCCCTCTGAAGTAACTTCTTCCACCCTATTGCATCAACATCCATCAACATATAACATAATAACCCACTTGATAGGCTAGTACTGCTTGGGGCTATAAAAAACTAAATTGTTAATAAAACATAATGATAGCTTGACATTAATAGCTAATAGCTCCCTCATGTGGTCAAAATCTTGCGTTATTCCTCCCCCCAACACTCGTGAGGCTAGGTCAGCAAAGTTCAGAGGCCAAAATAAATTAAAGAGCCTTATAGTGAAAAGTCCACTTTATAAGTCCATATGTCCATAGAAGTTGGAGAAAACCAAATATAGTAAACCTTGGCCTCTCTCAAATCTTAGAAACCAGGATCAGAAGGACCACTTAGAAAATTTTAAACATCCAAGTCGTTGCCCCATTGACAGCCTGTTTTTTATCACCAGAGATTGAACTAGTCATTTTTTGAAACGAGTAAAATGTCGGAAACTCTTATATCCTTAACACCTTTGGCAAGCCTAATTTTAACAGCAAGAGCGAGTCAGATAACAGAAAAGTCATTTTTTAACAAATAGTTCAGGAAACAAGGTCTCTAGAGAAGTTAGAGCTTCTTCAGCTGACTCAAAGCTCTTTATTCCATCCTTAGATGAGACCTCTAGTTTCGCCGGGTACAGCATGCGGTGGCGAATCCCCTCCGCCCATAACTTGGAAGTAATGGGACGAAAATTAGCCCGAGCCTGGCGCATCTTCCAAGTCAGGTCTGGAACCAGACGGAGCTTCTTGCCCTCCCACTGAAAGGCAGCCAGTTTTCTAATCTCTCGCAGGATGTGTTCTCGGTCTAAATAATTTAATAATTTGAAAATAATAGGTCTCGGTGGGTCAGAGGGCAAAGGTTTGGCTCTAAGAGCCCAGTGGGCCCTTTCGATGATATACTCGGGCCCGTTAGAAGAGGGACCAGCTGATTTTTTCAGAAGCTTCTGGAGGAAAGAAATTGCATTTGGCCCCTCTTCTCCCTCGGGAAGGCCTATTAGGACTAGATTGTTGCGCCTACTCCTTCCCTCTAAATCATCGAGGCGAATCTTCCAGCTTTCTCAGGTCCCGTTTGCACTCTCTAATTACAGGCCCATTTTTCTCCAGGGGCTCTCTCTAACGATGAAATTCTGGCTTCAGCATCCGTCACCTGACAGGCTAGCTGAGTTAGCGCCGGCTTGAATTCGGCTACATCCTCAATTAATCTGAATAAAGCGCCTTTAATAGTCATTAAATCCTCATAGATCTTAGCAGGAGTTATTTCTTCTGGCGTGATGGCCGGCGACGAGCTCCGACGTGGGCGTTTAGCCTCGAGTTCTTGATCTGGTGCTTGCATTCTGAAACGGCGAGCAACTCGGATCTGCCTTCCAATGTTATCTCCGGTTACTTAACTACTCGAGGAGTTCAAAAAAGGATCACAAAACCAACTATTAAAATGCAGATTCACTCTTACGGAGAGGGAGACCCAACAAGCTGCAGCTACTCCTCCATGCGCATCATGTGACCTCCCAGGATCCTACAGTTTTAAAGACTGATGTAACAGAAAATGGAGGCAGACTGAAAATTGACTGAATCGACTGCCAGAACAAATACTGGAGCTTTGGGAGAAGCCACTCATTTCTGCCAAGTTGAGGGAAGCACTAGACCAGGGCTTGGTGATCAATTTTCATGTTTACTCCTGAATTTTAAAATCATTGATGTACTCTTTTAAAGAAGAAGGAAGAAAAGTTTGTGTTCTGTATGCTGGAAGTGAATTATCTTTAGGCACTTTTTGCACTTTAAACTAGAGTATGTCAGTTAAAAATGTATTGAACTGCCAAAAGGAAACACTTATTTTGTCACAACCATTTTATACAGTACGTGCTAAACTTTGACTCTTCGTTGATACATGTAGCTGGATTGCAATATTGTTAATTTTTCATAGTTCTATTTGAACTCAGAGGAGCACTGTACTTTATGCAATCTAATGCTTTTGCAAATAAGGTAACTAGCTAATAAAGCACAGAAATATGGGCTTCAGGGAGGGGGCCCATTTCTCATTTACTGTACTTGTTGTTTCTTATAACATGTTAATGACATGTACTTTACAGTAGCTTCAAGAAACCCATGACAGGTTATACTTCAACAGATGTCAGAGGGAAAAAATAAACTAAAAAAGAGCCAAAATCCTAAAGTACCAAAATTGGATATAAAAGAATGAAAATTGGCAGAAATTATATCACAGGAAAAGGAGGCAATGCCATTTAAATCATTTATTTTAGCTTTGTCAGGGAAAGACTTAAGTAAAAATCTCACTGTGTCCTTTGATCATCAAACCACTATTTCAGAAGACAGCATTTTATTAGCTGAGGAAGAAAACCAAAAGTTGAATTTTCCAATATATAAAAAATAAATCAGAGAATAGGGATGGATTCCCAAAGAAATACACTCTGATTTGGATGGAATACTTACTCAAAGGGATAATTTGAATCAAATTCATAATCTAGATATTCAGTAAGAATCTTTAATATAAAATTGCACTGTTTGGATGCCTTATGTAATGACAGAGATCATCATCAAAAGATGAAAACTTCTTTAACACCAACACCATCATCATCATTATTATTATTATACTTGCAATACAATTTAAGGATTGAAAATACTAACCCCTCTATTTGATCATTTTCATGATGGTAACAAAAGGAAAAAAAAACATTGGAAGCTTCTTCTCACTTGGACTTACATCCCCCCACACATCAAAGAAGACACAGAGCACATAAATACGTAGGAGGAATTGATGGCACACTGATCCATGTCAGTGTTGTTCTGGTTGTATGCACTTTAGTATGATTTTGCCCTTTAGAAGACAGCACAGCATGTGTTAATTAATACAATTAATATTCTTCTGGACCTGATTGTGCACTGCCTCCGTGTTTGTATTGTCTTGACTTGGAACCTGATTTAATTTAGTAATTAAGTTAAAAAATATTTATACTGGTTAAAGGCAATAGACAGAAAAACTGTTTTCAATGCAATTAGTTGGAACACCTGGTTATCAGAGTATAAAACAAAAATATAAAAAGGTGAAAAATAGTAATTATTTACAAATGATCAAACAGTCATCATTTTCTTAACTTATTGTGTCAATTACACAAGTAGGGTCATTTTAAGATGTATTGTTTCAATACCACCAAAAGGTTAATTTTATTCTATTGACCCAAATAAAAATTCAGAACAAACAGCATATTGATAGACCAAGAATAAGCCAATAACTTAGCCTGCATTTACAAAATGAAGCTAAAGTTAATCAAATCATATTAAACAACTGTTTGTGGTTACTGTTGAAGTTTTCCGTATAGGAAAAAAGTAGCATTGCTTTATGAACAAACTGATGTTTTTGGTATCTAGAAGGAATACTTATAAAATGCCATTACTTAGATGTCCAAAAGGTACTCTCACAACACATGAGCAACAGGATCCTGAGGAGGAGGACAACTGGAAACTAAAGAGAATAAGACCATCTTTTCCATTATTGACATCTGAAGATGAGAAATATGGAAAACAAGCAAAAGGCAAAACAACACAAGAAAAAGGGTAAAAGTTAAGAAAAGGAAGAAAGCAAAAAAAAAAAATAATATTAAGGGCAATACAGAGGTCGAAATTGAACAGACTGAAGACTTTAATCCAAAATATAATTATTCTTTGATAACTAATAAAAAATAAAGGAGGTTATTATAATCAACGAAAAATATCCTTCCAGAGAGAGAGGTTGGATATTGTTAATTAAAAGCTGATAGGTCAGAATACTGATATATTACAGATAGCCTCCTCAACAGCATTTAATTACTCTACTCTACTATGGGTCTTGATATAATAAACCTGAAGAATACTGTAGTTTTGAAAAACATTATGAGACCCAAGAATCACTATCTGAATTCATAATTTTTTTTGTAATTATATTTTATTGTATTTATAGCATGTAAAATACAGCTATATGCATTTGAGAGCATTCAAAAATACATTCGTGAAGTGTGTGTTTCATATTTATCAACATGTTATAACAGGAAGTATACTGTGCCTCAGACTTTGTTACAGTCCTAAGGGTACCATTTAGATAAGATAACAAAAACATATGACTTTCAAATTACCATATTGCCAGGAACGAGAACAACTAAACTGCATATCTATTGGATATTTAATACATCCCCACTATCTGGGTTAAACATTCTCTTATCATACTGTTATCAGGAGTAATTGGTCATGAGAAACAAAAACAAAAACAAAAAATGGTACTGTGCTTAGATCGGTAACATTGACTGGATTAAATCAAATAACCTTGGGAGATTTCTTATGCAAACAAAACTGTGAACTGAATCCCTCTTATGCTATCCAGACTTTCTATTATTGAATTCATAATTGATTTAACTAGAGGATTAGAAATAATGATTTCATCTCAAAGGTCTATAAAAGAGGAACAATTCATCCAGGGTAAATATAATGGGATAGTGTTAATTAAACTAGATTCAAGGAATAATTTTATATAAATTGTGGCCACAATGGAAAGCTTAAAAAATAAACTTAAATTTACAGGTAGAGATCACATCACCTCTAAAGGAAAATACAAATAAAATGGAGCAGGCTCAGAGCTCTAAATAAGAAAAATTCAAAAGACTGGTTGATAACCCAAGGCTTGATGATTTCGTATGACCCCTAGTCAAATCTAGAGAAAGAAATTCTATTTTCAACATTTTCTGGTTTACCAAGATCTCAAAGCGAGATAGAAAAGTCATTATCAAACCAAATATGTAGTTTTCTTAAAAACTTACTGGAAATTTCCCCCAGAGAAAGGGGTTTTAAAAACAGCTAGACAGGAGAACTTAAAAGTTCCATCTTCACAGATAAACTGCATTATGAGAGATGAAACATTAGCTAACAGACTTCTAAAGGAGGTAGACAAATAAATCATTTAGGGACCCATATATTGGATTTAAATCCATTATGTACACAAGGCCTTATTCCAGAAGGCAAGTGTGTAGACAAAATGTATAATTCAGTTAACAGATTAAGAGCTGATCATTAAGGTTGAAGTTGAGTTTAATCATATTTCGGCAGGATTATATACTAGGCAGAGGCCTGTTTTCAGGACTGTCCTATATATGAGAAGATAAAGTTACAGTAGAATAGCATAATTATATAAACATGTGAAAAAGAGCTTAGAAATCTAAGGAATCTGATTAGCTGCCAGTGATGACAGGGGCTACATTCTCTTACAGTTAGTGCCATCTAAAAACAGGTACCAGCTGGGCCAATCCCATCACTGGTATCTTGGTGTCAGTGGAGATCTTGAAACACAAAAGCCACCATTTTTGTTCTGCTTGCTAAGTGAGATGAAAGAAGGAGTCAGCCCAAAATAAAAAAAGCTGTATCCGAAGCACCATCAATAACCCTCAAACTGCCTACAGCACCTGCTGTTCCAAGGAGTCCTTCATGCCACACATTTTTTTTTCTTGTAAACAATGTACTCTAGGCACCACACCAGACATTTCAAACCACCAGCCCCAACCTGGCTGTGCTCCTTTCCAGTACTATCCTCATCCCTGCCTATCCATCATAGAAAGATCACCCCCACAACAATAACATTCACATTTTCACAGAAAATCAAAATACATCCTTTTTTTCAGTATGAGACTTATTCAGCTGACTTCTGTATTCCCTCTTCGATCATGTCTGAAATACACTGTGCTATTCTTGATCCACCACTGAGCCACACAAATGGGCTGTCTTCTGTCAGATGTACTTATTGGCTCAAATTTTAAAATGTAAGAGCGCTGCTGGTAAAACTTAAAAAAATAGATAAATAATTTAGAGTGCTGTGTTCCCACACCATACTTGTAGGTCTTCACTTCCTTTTTTTGAGGCAGCAGGGTAGCACAAGGTCATGCACCTAACAGCCACATCTTCCCACTGGGAAAAAAAGTCTTGCAGGAAGGGTATAGAGCTGTTTTTTTAAAGCACAACAATTATGCCTACAAATGCAGTGGTGGAACTTTACAAGAAACTCCATCTCTTCTTTCACATGCAGGGGTGGAGCAGGGGCAGATAAGTAGAAGAGAATGAATCTGTGGTAGGGCAACAGGAGATTGAACAGCACAGAAATGGAAGGACCATTTTACCAAAAAGAGTATTTTTCTAGTTTTTACATTTGTTTTAAACTAATTTCCTGTCTTATTTTATTAGTTAACTAAAATTTACACAGATGCCCATTTCCTAAGTGCAATATTACACTCCAGGGTGGGCAGTATGGGCAGTGTCAGACCTACAGTGGCTATAAGGCCTTCCACCTGTGATGTTGGGCCCCATTGCACCCCTGGGCAGTCTGGTATTGCCCAATACCACCCACCCTGTCCAGTATTATTGTTGCATAGAATAGTACAACAAATAATCAAGTAAAATCACACACAAACATACACTACTTTGTAAGAGGTACTTTAAAACTGTCATAGGTGGGAAAACTTTGTATTTTTGGAGGCACTGAATATCATGCTGTTATTGCAATCAAATTAAATAACATTGTGCCATATCTTGATCTTGTTTTTGGGACTTGAAGGCCCCTTCCAGTTACTCACTGGAGGTAATATTTGGAGGAAATAAGGGTGAATTTATCTGACAGATAGGATGGAGCCTGACTTGACATACATTTGTTTAGGAAATTTAGCAAATGCCTCTCCCTCTTAATTTTCAGACATGTCCAATTTGCTTCCAAGAGCAATGTACAATGATGCATCATTGTTGTTTCCATGAGCAGTGTACAACGATGCATCAATGCTGGTGGACCTGTAAGACCTAGAATAAATCTTGCAATATTGTTGTTCAGTCTATCCAGTCTTTGTAGGTAACCCTTACCAGCCATCCCATAGATGCACTACCATATTTTTTCTCTTGTTTTTTTTTTTTGTTTGTTTTTGTCATACAAAACTTGTGTCTCCTAAGGGCACCTACCTTTTGAAAAACTTAGCACATGGTTTGTTTTTGTGATTATTGCACTTTAGCTTAAAATCAAACCAAAGGCCCAAGATGTGCATGAATTGACTTGGTAAATGTTTACACCATCCAAACAGTAGATATTCAAATCACTTGACATGGTCTCTCTTTTCCTAGTTCCAGTTTTGAATTACATTATATTGTTTTTTTAACTATTCAAAATCAATTTATTTAGAATTAGTCAATTCTCTACCTTATTAAACTCCAATTGTAAGACTTTTTGGATCACACTTTGTTTACAGGTTGGGAAAATATGGACTGTGTCATCAATATAAATGTTAATTGTTTCATATAAAAAAACTTTGATAGCTCATCAATAAAAAAGCAAAACAAATAATAATGTGTCCAAAATCTATCCCTGTGTGACTCCCCTTGCTATTGTTCTATTGTTGGTGTAGCCCCCCTGTCACCCGGGGTTACAAGAATCCCATTTAGATCTAGTGGCAGGCAGTGATGGCAGCTAGTGAAACACCAGTTAAATGGGTTTCACACTGTCTCACTCCATCCTCAGTCTCAGCTGAGCTGGAGGGATGACATCATATAGAATTCTCGCAACAGCATAAGTCACATTGGAATGTTGCAGCTGGGAGTTAGGTTAGAACACTGGGGTTTTCAAAGGCAGTCTGTAGTAGTCTATAGTGGAAGGGAGGAGATACACTGCAGTTGGCAGTCCCTCATAGCCTTCAGCTCTGTAATAGAGCTACCTTTGCAGTGGGTGTTTGTTCTCGCCCTAAAGAAGGACACAGAAGATACCTGCCTGAAGTGGTTGAGACCGTCCCAAAGTTGTTCCAGTGCCCCATCCCTGAGAGGGATGGGGGGAACAAGATCAACTCTTCAGAGGCAATTCCCTTGGCCCTGCTGAAGGAAAAGATGCTGCCTAGAAGTTTTGTGCTGAGGCACCCAGCAGTTTGTGTTTTCCAGAGAGAAGCCTGTGGGCAGCTGCAATCCAGGGTGAGTCTGCTCTGCCAGAGAGCCTATGTTTCACAAAGACTGTTGTGTGAAGTGTCTGCTACTGTGGGTCAGGAAAGGATGCCAAGTACAGTACATAAGTCGTGTATGGCTTGAAATTAATCTAATCAATTGGGGTCTACAGGGATGGACATAGCCACTTAAAGAAAGTTACAAGTCAGGACACTATTTACCAGAGACAGTAGATTGTTAAATGTGATATACATTTCAAGACAGCATTCTACAGACCAAGAGGTTCACAAGCAAAGGTGTTGATTCCAAATAAATGGCTGGGTATGAATTTGGGGACAAAAGGCAGGAGACCCCCCATCTGTAAAATCCAGATTTACCTCTACGGATTTACTTTGGGCACCTATAGCTATCTTCCAGGAACTTGGCCAGTGTTCATAGAAAGTACCCAGATGTGGGATTGATGATGAAGATTTCCCTTATGGGGCCAGGAAGTGCTCATGGGTGGTAGAGGGAGCCATGAGATAAATATCCATGCTATATGGAAAAATGTCCAAGTGCTGGCTGGAGTGCCATGCCAGGGAATCCGAGAGAGATAGAGGGAGAGAGATAGAGAGAGTACCAGTTTGGGCTGAGAGCCCAGTGTGTTCAGAACCGGAGGATAGAAGTTGTGATGATGATGAAGAAGGTGTGTTCTGACCTCAATAGTTCTGTACAACCAGTGAGTGTAGCCTCGTGGGGGTCCATCCTGCTTTGTATTCCTGTCTGTGTGAATAAAAGCCCCTCTTTAGAATCCCACACCTGGTCTGGACATTCACAGTTCTTGCTTCCTGACTCTGGAGTTACTTGGGTGCCCCTGTCCAGAAGTACAAACCTTGCCCTGATGCCAAGTGAATGTTTTCTCCTTGAACCCATGCTCATCGGGTAATGGGTTATAAAATGGAGGCACCGTGGCTCTAAATAAAATAACATCAACCCAGAACCTGGGGGTTACACTGGAAAATGTACCCCCTATCACTACCACTTGAGTTCTGTCTTTTAGGAAAGATCCAAACCATTTCAATACCTCTGGACCAATTCCTTTATGGGCCATCTTGTTTAAGAATATTAGATGGTCTACTGCATCAAAAGTTTTTGTTAGATCCATGAACACTGCTCCCATGCACCTTCTTTCTTCTACCACTTGGGAGATGGTGTCTATGAAATCCAACAGTGCCATGCATGAAGTGGAGCAGCTCAAAGCCAGAGTGCTGAGGGGATGAGCAGGTCACAGTTGGTCAAATCCTCTAACAATTGCTTTTGGATTTCCTTTTTCAATAACTTCAAGACACTAGACAGTAGGACAATAGGTCTATAATTTATAATTTCTAAAGGCTCTCCTCCCTTATGTACTGGCACAGTTCTTGCCATCTTCAAAGTAGTTGGGAAGGAACCACAGCAAATACTTTTATTTAACAATTTTGCCAAGTGTGCTGCAATTATATCCTCAACAGCCTGGCCCCAGTGCCGTCCACCTCACCAGGCTTAGATATATTAAATGTCACCAAGTGTCTCCGAATATTTTTTTTTTGTTTGTTTAACTTAAATCTAAGCAAAGGAGATCCCCTAACATTTTGGACTCACTATCTTGATTTCCATTACACTTATAGTTTTTATTACATGCAGTTGAAATTGATGTAAAAAAATGTGTACATAGCTTCTGCTAGTGTTGTTCAGGTTCCAAAATGACATTGCCCTCCACTTTCAAGGATAAAAGACTGAAGGACTTGACTGGACATTAAAGCTGTTTTATTAGTTCCCAAAACTGTCAAGAACAAGACAGTTTTAAATTTGTTTTTATAATATTTTTCCTTTGCTTCCTCTGATTCCCTGACATTTATTTCACATTTATTTGTGTGCTTCCCATGTACAATTTCAGTTTGATTTCCTCAACCTCTTCCACAATGTATTCCTACTTCCCATATGTTTATTCAGTTATCCATGACATACTTTTTTTGTTTTCTCCTCACAGAAAAAACAAGTGCATGAGTATCACAAATCTGTGAGAATTCAGAAAGAAAGAAGTCAACTACATCATCAAGTTCCAGTATTGAATGAAATTGGTCACATGGGACCTTTGCTTGGTCATTCAGAAATGCCAATGTAATGAAATTCCTGAAGGACCTAAGCTCACTATAAGGAACATTTTCAAATTAAATTAGGCAATCCAAATCAATTTTGCAACTAATTTAATTTTATCTCCCAATAAAGGTGGAGCCACTTCCTCCCCTCTGGTTTTTAAATTTTTCAAAACAAAAATTTAATCAGTCAGGCTCCTTGTGTCACCTATATTATTAATCCTTGTGAGAATTTCAATAATCTGTATTACATTTAGTGGGCATAAAGCCTCATATAATCTACCTCCCTTCAGTCTCCCCATGGGCATTAAAATTCTCAGCTATTACTAAATGTGCCAATTTAGCCAAATTTTCAAGGTGACATGATAATTCAAGCAGTGCAGAATTTATGTGTGAGAATAAATAAATAGCACCAATAATTAGGCTCAATTTATTCACCTCCAATAAATACCCTTTAACAGTGCTGCAGGAAGGATGGGGTGGGAGAGTCAGCCACTCCAGGCACAAGCCTTCAAGGGGCACACACAAAGTCTCTCCTCCTACACTGAATAACTTCTGAGTCCTGCTATTTCTTTATTTTCTCTCTGGTGCGAGTGTGTTCTACAGTGTTGCTGCCCTGCTTGGTCTCTGTTGGCTTGGCTCCCTTCCCCCATCTGCTTGCTCAGTTAGACCATCCCCCCCCAGTCTGCTTAACTTGACAGCACCTGTCAAGACACAAGACACAGGGCCAGGATTCCGACTTCAGTTATTGATTGGCAAAAATTTGAAAAACGTGGTTCTTACTTCTGTGCATGATCTGCATGTGATGGTGCTTGGCTGCAGAAGACAGAACAAGCTTCAGGGAGAAAAGATGAAAAGCACAGGAGATGTTATTGTATCTGTACTAGATTCTGTAGCTTGTCCAAGGCTTTCTACCACAAGACTCCACACAGCACCACTTGTCCTCTTTTGCTTGCTACTTTTAGGTAAGTACTCTGTGTTGGCCTAGCTGTAAGGTCGTATAGTTGCTACACTGCTGGTAGTTGAGTCGGCATGTCGGGCTAAATGTTACTTGCCAGCTTGTGGCTTACCTCTTGCTGTCTGTGCTTTGTGCAAATAAGTTGCTGGTTGCCATTGCCAGCTTGCCTCTTGCTCTTGCTCACTGGTGTCTGCTGCTGGCTACTTTATCCGCATCCCCGACTCCTTCTGAGCCCCCCCTCAGTTTGCCTCTCTCAGTCCCTCTGCCCAGATTTTGCTAATTTGCCACCTGCCTCTTTGCCTAAGTTGGTTGCCTTAGCCAGCCTATGTCTTGCTCCCTGTGCAGTGCAGCAAGTTGCTCTCGCCATGTTGCTAGTTGCCTGACACCCTCATTCACAAGAGTAAGTTTTAAAAATCAATTACATCTGTCAATCATTTATAATTTGTGACTAACAGTGTGGTAATCAGTTAATTGGTTGGTGTGAGTTTTTTTATGTCTCCAGCTCAACGCTAGACTGACAAGGCTACACAGTAGGGCCAGCCTTAAATTCCCTTCACACAACATTTCTGTTTCAAACTACAGGGGCCTAAATTGTCTCTCACATATAATAAAACACACCCACCCCTCTTATTCATATAATTCCTAAATTATTTATTTCAATTTCTGTTTCTCCTGCTGCAGTAGTCCCACATCTGCTGAGCCTTCCAGCCCCTATACCCCAACTTCCACTGTGGACTTAATGCCAGCCATCTTCCCCTGGGGCTTGCCCCAAAACAGGGATCAGTGGGGTTCTCCAACCCCAGCCATGATCAGGATCCACTTCTAGTCGGTGTGCCCAGCAGGTCAGATGTGGGACCTGCAAGCAACCAATGCCATCCTGCCACCAGCTTTTCCACCTTTGTAGTTTCCTGGCAGGCACTGTGTGCAATGACATCATGAAGCATGCCACGTACTCTCACAACATGCATCAACATCTGCCATGCTCCCCTGACATGTTGGTGCAGGCTGCATTTCTCACAGCTTCTGCTAGGGGCCAGACAAGTTCCAGACTCTGCTCACTCTCTGCCAGAAGAGAAGAGCGGTCTTACAAATGCTTGATCCTCCTCCCCTTAGCCTGTCCTCAGACAGCCCAAGTTCACTTCCAAACCTGGGTGGAGACACACAGCAGGGTGGCATGGGACCCCACAAGGGAAGGAAACAACTCTTGGTTGGGGACTCCATCTTTAGGAGGGTAGAATGGGGAGGAGGGGAGAGGGAGGTAAGGTTTCTGCCTGGCTCCATGGCTTGGATGGATAGGGAGTGAATTCTCAGAATCACAGGAGCAACTGCATGGGGGAGGGAGCTGGATGTCACTGTCTGCATGGGGACAAATGACCTGGCTGGGAAAGGGATTGGAGCAGTGCAGGATGAGCTTGTGGAGTTGGGGAGGGACCTTAGACAAGTAGCACGCATGGTAACCTTCTCAGAGGTGCTGTCTGTCTATGGTATGGTTGAGGCTAGAGTGATCCACACCATGGGATTAAATCAGTGGTTGAAAAACTGGGGCAGACCTCAGTGTTTTTGCTTCTTTGAGGACTGGGGCTCCACCTGCAGGGATACAGGCCTATACTGGCATGATGGTCTGCATCTGTGCAGGAGGGGAACCAGGATCCTAGGTGATACGTTTAAATGCATCATTGGCAAGCATTTAAACTAGCCAAGGGGGAGGCATTAAAAAGAAGAAGGGAAATCCTAGCCCCCCCAAACAGAATCAGGGTAGTTAGTGAGGTGAACACCAAGAAAGAGCAGTCGATAGTGGGTAATGGAGAAAAAGACAAAGGCAGTAAGGACAGGGATGGGGCAAAAGGCAATATAGCCATCAAAATATGGAGGGTAATGAATACCAAAGCCCATAGAATAGGTAACAAGCTCCATGAACTGGTGGCCTTGATGGAAGAGGGATGCCTGGATATTGTGGAAGTCACAGAAACATGGCACACAGAGAACTATGACTGGGATGGCAACATACCAGGATACACAATCTACAGGAGGGATAGGGAGGGTAGAAGAAAAGGAGGAGTGGCTCACTATGTAAGGGAAGGGATCAAAGCAATGGAACTAAAGGGTAAACAGGGAGGACAGGAGCCACTGTGGGTCACCTTGGAGACTGGAAATGGCACCACAATCCACACAGGATTATATACAGACCCCCATCTCAGGGGGAGGAAATGGACAAGGAAATGATAGAAGGCATCCTTAGGATGGCAGAGAAAGGAGAGATATTGCTGATGGGGGACCTGAATATGCCAGATGTTAACTTCTCACCTTTGCTGCAGCCACATCCAAGAGCAGGGCCATTCTTGATGCCCTACAGGGGGCATGCCTCAGACAGCTAGTTTTGGAACCCACTCAGGAGGGAGCAGTCTTAGACCTGGTACTCTCAAATGGAGATGGAGATGGGATCTCAGATCTAGAAGTGGGTAGCCATCTGGGAACAAGTGACTACTGAACAGTGTGGGTCACAATAAAGTTAGCTGTAGAGTCATGCCATACAAAAGTGAAAGTACTGGATTACAGGAGGGCTGATTTTGTCAAAATGGGAGAGTGCCTAAGAATAGCACTAGCAAACAGGCAAGAAGGTGGGATGGAGCAACAATGGGGAACATCAAAGCTGCCATCAAAGAGGCAAGAAGCATTTGTGTGAAGTAAATAAACAAATCAAAATGAAAGAAAAAAACACTATGGTTCTCAAAAGAAGTGGCAGAGAAGGTTAAGGAGAAAAATATAGCATTTAGGAAGTATAAGGAAACACAGAAGGAACAGGACAGAGAACTGCACCAGTTAAAGCAGAAGGAAGTGGGGAAGGCAGTTAGAATAGTAAAAGCCCAAACCATGGAAAAGATAGCCAACTTGGTTAAGAAGGGGGATAAAACCTTTTATAGTTACATTTGGGAGCAAAGAAAGACTAAGGCAGGGATACTGAGGCTGAATAAAGAGGAGGGTGATTGGGCAGAAAGGGACAGTAAAAAGGCAAGGATACTGAAAGAATACTTCTGCTCAGTATTCACAAAGGAAGAGGAGGGGGAGGTACCTAATCCAGTCAATAAAAGCACTCTGGATTGGGGGAGTTGATATCAGTCCTTTCACAGAAGAAAGGGTTCTAAAAGAACTTCTAAAACTGAAGGGGGATAAAGCAATGGGGCCTCATGGGATTCACCCCAGAATTCTAAAAGAACTAAGGGAAGAACTAGAAACAACACCACTGACTGCCCTTTTTAGCAAATCATGGAAGGATGGTGTGGTACCTGAGGACTAGAGGATGGCAGATGTAATTCCCCTTCACTGAAACGGAGCAAGACAGAGGCAGGAAACTACAGACCTGTCAGTTTGACCTCAGTAATAGGGAAAATGTGGAATCACTTCTGAAGGAAAGAATTGTTGAGTACCTAGAGGCCAGTGTGGTACAGTACCCAAGGCAGCATGGATTCACAGTGGGAATGTCATGTCGGATTAATCTAATCGATTTCTTTGACTGGGTGACCAAAGTAGTAGACCAGGAGGGGCTGTGGACATGCCTACCTAGACTTTAGCAAGGCATTAGACACAGTCCCACACAAATGATTAATAAACAAATTAGCCAGCCTGGGAGTGGGTCCCATGGTGTTAGCCTGAGTAAAACATTGGCTGGACAACAGGATACAGAGGGTAATAGTAAACAGAGTCCACAAAGAAGAAAGGATGATTACTAGTGGGGTATCGCAGGGTTCAGTACTGGGGCTGGTCCTTTTTAATGTCTTATAAGTGACATTGCAGAGGGACTGGAAGGAAAAGTATGTCTTTTTGCATATGACAGAAAGATCTGCAACAGGGTTGATACACAAGGTGGGGTGGAAAGGATGAAAAGGGTCTTGGCAAGCTTGGAGGAATGGTCAAATGTATGGCAGCTTAGATTCAACACAAAGAAGTGCAAAGTAATGCACCTGAGAAACAAAAGCCCAGGGGAAGAGTACACAGTGGGGGGTGAGATACTGACAACAACAAAAATAGAAAGAGACCTGGGGGTAGTTATATCAGATGACCTAAAGGTGGTCAAGCAATGTAAGAAGGCAATAAGGATGGCTGGGGGCATACTGGGATGCATAGGGAGAGGCATCACCAGTAGAAAACAGGAAGTTGTTTTCCCTCTGTACAGACAGTTGGTGAGATCACATCTGGAGTACTGTGTGCAGTTCTGGAGACCCCATCTCCATAAAGACATAGACAGGGTGGAGGCTGTCCAGAGGAGGGCAACCAAAATGGTGCAGGGTCTGCACCAGGAAACATATGAAGAAAGACTAAAGGAGCTTATATGTATAGCCTCGAGGAAATGAGGGGAGAGGGCATGATAGAAACTTTCAAGTACCTCAAGGGATCAACAAAGTACAAGAGGATAGCATCTTTCAGAAAAAGAGATGTGCAAGAACAAGGGGGCACAATTGGAAGATAGAGGGGGCAGCACAGAGGTAATGTGAGGAAGTATTTTTTCATGAAGAGGGTTGTAGATGCAGGGAACAGCCTTCCTGAGGAGGTCATGGAGTCAAAAACAGTGAGGGAATTCAAGAATGCATTGGACAGACAAAAGGCAATTCTAGTGGTGGGGGTAGGAGGAAGTAGGCTGTTGGTTAACTAGGTTCTGCAGCCTATCTGTTAGGTAGGGAAGTGGGCAGACTAGGTGGGCCAAGTGGTCCTTATCTGCCATCAAATTCTATGTTTCTATGTTATGTTTCCATTGGTTGCACAACTGGTAGCACTACTGCTGCGCCAGTAGGCTAGTGAATTCCTAAATGATTTATAACCTTGTATAGCAATTTCTTCCTCCCCACTTTCAGCATCCAGCCAGGTCTCAGACATACCCAGTATTGTTGGTTTTGTTTGTAAGCTCCTAATTCTCAACTCAACAATTTTTTGACAAAAGACTCTGAGCATTTATATGATGAATTGTAATTTGGCACTTCTTGTTCAGTCCTTGGTTTACTTCCACAGTACCTGCAAATAATAATTCTACTTAAAGAAGTTTTGTTTCGGATTGACCTTCAGCTACCCTAGTGCATACTTTCAAATTTTAATTTCCATATAATACTTTATTTTTTTGTGATTTAAGCAAACATTATGTATCCTTCCACCACTTTTCACTCCAGTAACTAGACTAGATTTCCTCAAGGAATGTTCCACCCTGTTACCCTCTCTCTGGTCTGCCCCCCTTTTAGTTTAATGCAGGCAGACCAGAGAAAGAACAACACCCCAAGACTAACCTAAATTATCGTCATTTTCCTTACACCCTAAATTCATGGTCCTACAACACTTTAAGATAAACACACAAGTAAAAATATTAAAAATGGCAAGCTTGCAGTTCAAGTGGCTTTAAAACAGCTCCTGCCTTTGTAGTGGCAAATAGTCTACCCCCTCATACAGTGACGAGCCAGCTGAGTAACCAAAGTAATACCCAGGGCTCTGGTGCTCGCGGAAACATTGGTGGACGAATAAAGGGCACATAACAAGATAACAAAAAGTTCAGCTACAATTCAATAGCAGATTATGGTACCTAGACTAATTCAGATGGCTAAGATCATTTATCTTGTTACTTGCAGTAGCACCGAATGTATTCAGTAGAGCTTGATTTAATACTTTAATGGTGTGAATGCAACACATAATTTACACAGCAAATACTGGTTAAATCCTCTGTCTTGAGATATCAGCTCACAATCAGATATTTAAATATATATCTGCTTGCTAAATAGTCAAAACATTTAGTGAACTAGTCTTTTATAAAAATAGAGACAGAATTGAGCATTCTAAAATGATGCTGCATGCTTTTGATTATCTGTCCTTCCTAATAAATGGGATGTAGATCATTATAACTAAGAGTAACAGATATTAACACATTAAATGTTAAGATATCTCCTCTAAAACATTATTACAACACACCACATTTATAATTGTTTATGTGAGAGCACAATAACAACTCAAGTCAGAGTCTATCGCTACTAAAAATAAAAACTTTTCTTTGCTGAGTGGCATTTGCCTTTTAATATGTCTCAGACCAGTTTTCATAAGTATTCTCAGCTGTTTTTAGTACACTTGGGGTAGAAGTCACAAAGAAGATACACTCATCACAACTCAGGTGTGCTGGCTCAAGTGAGATGCACAGAGCCCAAACATTGGTATTGACAGAAGATGCACCATAAGATGCTCCCAGCACATCCTTTCTGTGAATAAAAATGATGCACCATGGCACAACCTGAGATACCCTGGCACATCTCGAAATGGGCCGGAGCACCTGGGATCACTGAAAATGGCAACAGAAGCAACTCAGCCAGGGACAGAGGAGCAACAGAGGAAGACTGCAGAGGTGAAATGATGGCAAGGGAACAACCAAAGTAGGGAGTGCTCTTAAGTCCAAAGAGCAGGAGAGTGGCAGCACAAAGCAGACAAGGTACACAGACAGAGCATACAGGTGTACAACAGGAAGCACCACACAAACACCCTTGACCCAGGGGACAAACACGTACAGTGGGCATGCACATGGGGGGCTGGCACGCGGTGGTACAGCAGCAGAGGTGCAATGGTTAGCACTGCATAGGCAGCCACACAAGCACAGTGAAGCAAAGGCACAATGGCACACAAGCCAATTCCCATAGCCTGCACAGGAGGCACATACCTACAGGCACTGTGCACTGCAAGCAGAAAAGCATAGCACCAGGGTGACAACAACAGAACAAAGTGTCCCTCCCCCAGAATAGGGGCAATGTGCAAGTGAACACATGAGCAGGCCACACAACAGGCCACAAGCATCCTTGAGGACAAACACTGTGGTGGCCAAATGAAGTGGACAGGGCGCATGGCTGTGCACTGCCACAGACCCAAATGTTTCAAGGCAACCAAGAGAAGTGGGGCAACTGGGAACAACAACAGGTGAATGGTACAAGAGAAAGGGAATGACCACAGACACAGGCATCATGTGCAAAATGTTTACTCAAAACCCAGATACAGGAAAACAACAACAACTACACCAAAACAACAAGCAGGCAAATGTAAACAAGAATGGTGAGATGCAAAACTATGTACAAGAACAACAGGGGCAGTGGCAGGTGGGCAGGTGGATTTTGTAAGTCAGTCCGAGGAAGGGAATGGTGAGATAGGGTGGGGTACAAGGCAAATAACCAGGACCATGAACAATACTACACATAGGCCTAATGGCCCTGATAGCAAGGATGTAGCTACTGATACTCCAAGTAAGCCATGGCGTACCAAGTTTAGTAGCAGGGGGTAGCAAACAAGCTAGTCGGCATTGCTCTGCCCTCGCTAGTCCATCACATTTAAATTCCTTTATTTGGCTTTGCAGGCTTTTTCTTTTCTTTCCATTTTGTTTTTCGGGGGGGTGGCAGAGTGGAACACGGATGCTGAAGCTGAAAGTCTCAATTAGGTCCACATGGTCCATCTGCATAGTGATTGGCTGCGGCATCTGATAGGGGGTGTGGCAAGTCTGGGGCAGTGAGTTTAAATGCCCGGCTAAAAGAATGAAGACTTCATGTGGAGTGGCATATGAGTGAATCTGCCTACCTGTGGGGGAAGAGAGAATAAAGAATAGAAAAGAATGAAGACTTCATGTGGAGTGGCATGTGGAGTGAATCTGCCTACCTGTGGGGGAAGAGAGAAGAAATTTCTGCCATGGTCTTGGACTTCTGGTGCAGTCAGTGGCATTTACCAGTGGGCAGCAGGAGCTGAGCACCACACTAGCAGTGCATACAGCAGGTCAAGCGTGGGAATCATCTGACTGAAGCCAGGAACCTTGGACTCGAGTCATAGGGGGACAGGCATGAACAACAGTCGGGGAGGGGGTAGCTGTGTGGCACTGGCAGGTTGGTGTACAAATCTCAAATGCCTGGCTACACCCCTGCCTGATAGGGAGCATCCGTCCACCGCTTATGCTATCCCCTCACCTGCAGGGCATCTCTAATGGCATTGCATGCTCACAGGATCACACCCTGCCACTGGGATGGTGGTGCCAGAAGCCTCCTCATGGCAAACATGAATGTGCCCAGCGATGATGTTCTATTCTGCCTTCTCCCAGCTGATGTAGCAGCCGATTCCCATGAACCTACAGTGGGAACACAGAGAACAGGGACTCAGTGCCATGGTCTACACCGGGAACCCCCACATCACCATGCAAGTTTGATGGAGGCTGCCTACATACCAAGGCAGCCAGCCAGCCATGCACACCACATACCAGCAACAGTCTGACTCACACAGGCACACAGTGACTGTGGAATGGTACAGGGAACAATCAATACCCAGAGGTGCATGCAGATTGTTTTGCCGAGGGACATGAAGCCATGTCCCTCACAGCATGTGCAGATGACAACTGACTGCACAACTGTGCAGGCTCAGTCTGAACACCCATTGGAGACATGGCAAATGGGGAAAAACACACGGGAACCATAGCCACAGTGGCCCTAGCACATGCCACAGAGGTGATAATCCAAGTGTGTGAGTGACACACAACACAAGGACATGCATGTGAGGCAGGCAATGGCCTGATGTGGGTAAGAAAACTACCCCCCCCACCAACATTTTACTACACAGCTGAAAAACATGCATTGCACTGACCTGCCACCTCACGCCTGGCCTATGCCTGTCCACAAGACACCCTACTGTCTCTGTTGGCCACCCACACCACAGTCATCAGCTGGTCTGCCACTCCTGCAAGGGAAACACGAACATATGAACATACGAAATTTGCCAGCAGATAAAGCCCTAGGAGTCTATGAAGTCTGCTCAAATGTGCAGCTAGCACCCCTTATTCTGCAGCTTCCTTCCCTTCCACCCTTTCCCTTCATTAACCTTCCCCCTTGTCCTGTCCCATCCCATTTTGAAGCAGTCCACTGTTCTACTGGATACCACTTCTGCAGGTAACGATTCCACCCAGCCACCACCTCTCTGTAAAAAGTGTCTCCTCATCTCCTCCTGAACCTTCCTCCCTCCAGTCTCATATCATGGTCCCTGTGTCCTCCTCTCCTTACTTTGAACAGCCCTCTGTTCCTGTCTTGTTTATTCCTTTCATGTACTTAAAAGTTTCAGTCATGTCCCTCTGTCCCTCCTCTCCTCCAGTGAGTACATGTTCAGCTCCCTCAGCCTCATCTCATATGATAAGTCCCCCAGCCCCTTGATCATCTTTGTCACCCTGCGCTGCAACCCCCCCCAGTAACTTAATGTCCCTCTTCAGATACAGGTGCCAGTACTGCACGCAGTACTCCAGGTGCAGTCTAACTAATGACCTATACAGTGGCAGAATCACCTCCTCCCTCCTCGAGGATATACCCCTTGCAATACAACCCAGCATTTTGTTGGCCTTTGCAGCTGCCTTCCTACATTATGCCGAGTTATTCATTCACCCTGTAATGAGCACCCCCAGATCCTTCTCCTCCTCTGCCTGGGCTAGCTGCACTTCCCCCAGCTGGTAACTCCTCCTTGGGTTCTTCATCCCAAAATGCAGCACCTTGCACTTTTTGGCATTAAACCACAGTTGCCAGGTGTCTGACTAGGTTTCAAGCTTTGCTAGATCATCCTGCAACCTCTGCCATCCCCCTAGGTCATCCACCACCACCACTCCTACCTTGGTATCATCAGCAAACAGACTGATCTTGCTCTTGATGTCCCATAATATGTCTGCAATGAATATCCCAAACAATACTGGTCCCAACACTGAGCCCTGTGGAACACCACTTATCATTACCCTTGGGTGTGAGAGCTCGTCACCCACCACCACATTTTGTTGCCTTTCCTGAAGCCAGTTTCCTACTCATCTCACAAGCTTTGCACCCACCCCTGTGCCTATTAACTTACTTCCCAGCCTTCCATGCGGCACCGAGTCGAATGCCTTACTGAAGTCCAGATACAGGACATCCACTGCATGGCCCCTGTCCAGTTGCCTAGTTACCCAGTCATAGAACTCTACCAGATTGGATTGACAGGATCTGCCCCATATGAAGCCATGCTGTCTGCTGTCCTGTAGTCTTTTGGCCTCTAGGAGGGCCACCAGCCTCTCCTTCAGGATAGTCTCCATTAGCTTACCCACGATGGATGTGAGGCTCACTGGTCTGTAGTTTCCCGGTTCATCCTTGGGGCCACTTTTGTGGAGGGGCACCACATGAGCCATTCTCCAGTCCTGAGGTACACACTCCGAATGTAGTGAGGCATTAAATAGGTGTGCCAAAGGTTCTGCAAGGCCCTCTGCCAGCTCCTTCAGTACCCTGGGGTGGTTGCCATCTGGGCCTGGCACCTTGTCCACCCTCAGTGCCTTCAAATCCTCCCGAACTCTGCCCTCCATGATTTCCCCATCTGTCACCCCTAACCCCCCCGTTTCTGCCATTTCTCCCCCTTGGAAGTCACCTCCCTCTTCTCTTTAGTAAATACTGAGCAGAAGTACTTATTTAGTGCTTCTGCCTTATCGAACCCTGCTTCCACCCAACCCCCCCATCCTTCCTAATCCTTACTATGTGTTCCTTCCAGCTCCTTTTCTCCCTGATGTACCTAAAGAAGTTCTTCTTCCCCTTCTTAATGCCTTGTGCCAGCCTGAATTCCATAGATGCTTTGGCTCCCCTTACTGTCCTTGTCACCTCCTTCGCTTCTGTCAAGTACACCTCCCTGTCCTCCCCCCTCCCTGTTTTCTTGTACTTCCTAAAGGCAACTCTTTTCCTCCTTACCTTTTTCATGACATCTTTGCTCAACCAGCTCGGTTTCTTAGCCCTAGCCTTCTTGCTCTGGGCCTTGCAACAGGTTTTGGTTGCCTCCACTATCCCCAGATTTATGAGCTCCCACCTCTGGTTAGTATCCATACTAGATTGAATTCTGGCCAGGTACCCTTTTACCACTTCCCCCATCCTCCCAAAGTCGGCCCTCCTGAAGTCCTGCACTCTTTTGCCAGATTCCACTTCTTCCTTGCCCATATCCAATGTGAGCCATACTGAGTGGTGGTCACTCCCTGACAGCGGTTCCTCCACTGTAAGTTCTCTCACAAAGTCCCCATTTGCCAGCACAAGGCCAAGAGTATTCCCTAACCTGGTTGGTTCACTGACCATTTGCAGCAGGAAGCTGTCCTGGAAGGCATCCAGCAGTACTTGCTCCCTTTTGTTCCTGGTTGTTGGGGTACTCCAGTCCACTCCCGGTATGTTGAAGTCCCCCACAATCACCACTTTACCCTTCTCGCAGGTCCTCCTGATCTGTCCCACTAGTTCCCTGTCTAACTCCTCCATCTGAGATGGTGGCCTGTACACCACTCCCATTCTAAGAATCCTATTCTTGGAATCCTGGATTTGCATCCAAAGTGACCCACCTGTGCAGGTCTCCATAGCAGTGCCTGCACTGCTCCCCCATGAGTGGTACTCCTGTGCGAACACAAGTGAAAAACACTGTTAACAGACTGTAAGTACTGCCCCTCCCCCTGTGTCCCACTGCAACAGCACCATGGCCAGCATGCAGGGACAGCCCCCCCCATGACACAATGCAACAGTACCATGGCCAGCATGCAGCGACAGTGCCCCCATATGACACAGTGCTACAACACTGTGGCCAGAATGTAGGAACAGCCCCTAGTGACACAATGCAACAGCACCATGGCCAGCATGCAGGGACATCCCCTAGTGACACAATGCAACAACCCCCAGTGACACAATGTAACAGCACCATGGCCAGCATGCAGGGACAGCCCCCATGACCCAATTCAACAGTACCATGGCCAGCATGCAGCAACAGCACCTCCCATATGACACAATGCTACAACACTGTAGCCAGCATGTAGGACATCTCCCCGTGACACAATGCAACAGCACCATGGCCAGCATGCAGGGACAGCCCCCCCATAACACAATGCAAAGCACTGTGGCCAGCATGCAGGGACAGCCCCCCCCCAGTGATACAATGCAACAGCATCATGGTCAGCATGCAGGGACAGCCCTCCCAGTGACCCAATGCAACAGCACCCTGGGCAGCATGTAGGTAAATCCACTCCCCTAAACAGTTACCCAATGTCAAAGGGTGTGGTTGGATGTGTGCCACACCAAGGTGGACACCTCAAGGTGGTGGTCACAGTGCTACAGCAATACCCATGGTGTGCACAAGAGCACACAGGATGATACATGGTATGCATGGCCAAATAACCCATGCCTCATCAGCAGGGTATGCCACCATGTGTGTGTGGATGCATGCACCTTCCCCCCCAAATGCAAATGTGCTTGACAGACTGGAATGAGCACAGCACAGACAAATCTGGGCATGGCACTGCACCCCCATGGGCCTGGTCCTGGAGATTGTGAAGCCGTGAAGGGTCCCACCTGTGCATGGCTCCATAGTAGTGCCTGCACTGCTCCTCCATGCATGGCACTCCTGTGCGACCAATGAGGTGTCCTCACACTGCTGATTGTGGCTCCTAAAAGTCCTGGCTGCAAAACAACTGTGCCTCCTGTGGCTGTACAAGTGCCATTAGATTGGCCAGTTCCACATCACCCTAGTTCAAGACCCTTGGTCCAGCTGCCTGTGTGCATGGCATGGCTACCCATTGTGTCCCAATGGCAGCTGTGCACACCACAAGCAACACTGATGAATAGGCCTGTTCGCACCCGATGCACGATAGGTCGACATGCAAAAACACCATGCATCTCAGTAATGCACCATGGTAATGTGCAATAGCCTACATTCACACGGCACCGCACATGCGTGGTACACACAGTCTGGGCCGGAGACCAGGGTCAGGGGTGGTCACTGGGTCACGCATGCATTGTCTTGTGGAAGCACCATATTATGTATGGCAAATCATGCCACACACACATATACAACCGATGGTGCATGTACCCAGACATGCGCTGGTGGTTGCAACGGATGCACTATGCATGCACAATATGCCACACAATGCACAGAGGCAATGGAGTGTGTCCCTGACATGCACCATAGCAAACAATACACAGCATGAACAGTGCCTGATAAGTGCGATGCATGGCATACTCTGAACGATATATCATGCATGTGCAGGGATGCACCATACGGTGAAGTGCCTCATCCACGAAATGCACCAAATCAATCACGCATGCACAGGACTGTGCCGTAAAGGGATGTGCACAGCTGGTCAGATGCGCTCTGCTGATTGAGATGGTCTGGGAGCAAATCTGCAATTCATAGCCACAGCATGAAAATTAGCTCATTGCCCAATTCATGGGCATCTCACCTGCTTTGCATCTCATCAGTGTTGCTCCAAACCTCATTTGCATCTGCTGAGCCATAAATGAGCCTGAATGTGCCACTCCACAACACAGGTGACTGACAGGTATTGCAACCTTGAAGGCAGGTTTGATTACATCCAAATCAGCAGAGCTTTTCAGCCACTGCAGACAGTGGAGCTCTGCAGGCTTCCAGGTGTCTGTGAATGTACTGCTGCTTGCCATTGTGCTGGCACACATCCGTACATGCTGGAACTGTGATGCTGCCTTCCACTCTGCTGGTACACAGCCATATATGCTTGAACTGTGCTGATACCTTCCACACTGCTAGAACACAGCCATATATGCTGGAACTGTGCTGATACCTTCCACACTGCTAGAACACAGCCATACATGCTGGAACTGTGATGCTGCCTTCCACTCTGCTGGTACACAGCCATATATGCTGGAACTGTGCTGATACCTTCCACACTGCTAGAACACAGCCATACATGCTGGAGCTGTGCTGATACCTTCCACACTGCTAGAACACAGCCATATATGCTGGAACTGTGCTGATACCTTCCACACTGCTAGAACACAGCCATATATGCTGGAACTGTGCTGATACCTTCCACACTGCTAGAACATAGCCATATATGCTGGAACTGTGCTGATACCTTCCACACTGCTAGAACACAGCCATACATGCTGGCACTGTGCTAGTGCCTGCACTGTATCTCTCCACAGGCACTAGAATGTCCAATATGGATAAGCAAAGTGGGAAGTGAAGGCCTAACTTCACTCACTACGAGGACAGGGCCCTGCTGGAGGCCTACCACCATAGGAAAAACATCCTAGTTAGCATGGTGGCAACTGCCAGACCAGGAACAATGCCTGGGAGGAAGAGGCCTGGCATGTCAGTGCCCATGGGATCTTCAACAGGACACCATAGGAGTGTAGAAAGCACTGTAACACAGACAAGAGGTGGGCCAAGGAGAAGATGGCCACCATCCAGGCCTCCTTGAGGGTGACAGTGGGTGGCCCACTGACAGACATGCACCTCACACCTCATGAGGAGTTGTTGGTCTCCAGCATGGGCTGTGCCACTATCTTGGGGGTACCCAGTGGTGGCTTTCAAACTGGGGGCAGCCCATTAAAGCACTGTGAGTATGCAGTAGTCACTACCTGTGGAGGTGAGTGATTGCTTGCCATGGGTGACTGTGCCGTGCCACACCAGGCCCTGGTATGGGTCCATGTTGAGGTGTGCGCATCAACTGTTGTTGTCCAGCCCTGACCTGGGCACACATGTGTACCATTGCCCCTTGTGCTGGCCCAGCAGCCAGCAAGGGTGCACAAGGTTGAGACACTGAGCATGAACCACTGCAGGTGACCATGTAGTGGCATGTGCACCTGTGTGCTATGGGAGCCCTGTGTGCTGCCACCGGCATGTCCAGGGGTGCAGACTGCCCTGTCCTGCCACCGTGTGTGGTACCTCCACAGTATGGCGCCTGTGTGTGGAACACCGGGGGGGGGAGCTGCCACACCCCGAACAGTGGTGTGCTATACCACACATGTCCCTCTGCTGGAACACGGGACACAGTGCATTATGGACACCGCTGGTGCCTGTGTGCAGCCCTGGCCACACTGGGTCTCACACGCATGTGTGGTGGTACAGGCACACCTAAAGCACACATGCAAGACTCCATGTACAAACCTATCTGTAGCAACCATTGACGCTTGTCACTGACCATGTTACCCTTTCTCTCATTCTGCTCCATCACACCTCACGGGTGCTGCAGGGTCCAGGGTTCACTCGCACTCCTTGGCAGAGGATGAGCCCAGTCTCTCACACATCTCCACAGCCAGGGACATGGTGGGGGATGAGCCTGGTCCCTCCAACATCTCCACAGCTAGGGATGTGATGGGGGATGAGCCCAGAACCCCCAACCCCTCTGCAGCCAGGGCCAGTGCTGGTGGTCAGGTGAACCCACCCTGGCTGGTGAACCTCCTGGGTCTTGCTGACAAGGAACCAGTGGATGGAATTAACATTGCAGAATACCTGCTGGTGATAGCCTCGGCACAGAGGGGGCATATGAGGATGATGATGTTGAGGATGACATAGTCAATATCAGCATGGCTGTAGTCCATGTGCCCACACAGGTGGCAACATGCATCGTGGGTGTTCCTGTGCGCCCATGCACAACCACCGGGCAACCAATACTGCCTGTCACGGATGCAGCTGTTAGCAGCCACGTGTCAGGTGCTGCTGTGGGGCCCAGGATGGTCACCACTGTCCAGCAGGGTGCCATGGGGCCACAGCAGGTGGCAGGGGACCATTTTGTGGATGACCCTGGGTGCACAGTGGTTGCCTGTGCCCAGACCGCATCCATACAGTGGACTGCTGTGAGGCATCCACCTATGGTGGATGTGGCATAGCAGGCCAGTACACCACCTGCCCATCCGAGCCACACCCCAGTAGGTTCCCCCACTGACATGATGGAGGAGTATGTCCGCCTCATGTGGGACACCATGCAGGGTCAGGCATCCTTCAGGGCAGAGCTCATGGGTATGTGGATGCAGTTAGTCCTCAAGCATGATGCGGCATCTGCATAGCGCACTCAACTGCTGTCTGAGGTTCACCTCATGCAGGTAAGCACAAGCACAGTACTGGAGAGGATCGCACTGGCTGTGATCAGTGCTAACCCTGTGCCACATGGACAACAGTGTTCCCATCACACTCCGCACAGTGCCTCATACACCTCCATGTCACAGTATCAGGTGGCCCCATTTCTGCTGATGCCATCACCAGTACACTCCATCCCCGATGTCCCCAGATCCCACCTGTATCTTGGGGCCATCACACACGTGAGAACATGATCATGGTCTCACGTTGGTACCTCAGTAGGGGCAGTGGACTCCCCCCCCCATGGCCAGTGTCACACATGGTGTGACCACCAGGCCAGGGCATGGTCGTGCATGTGTCCACGGTGGCTGTGGGGGCTCCCACTGATGCCATGGGGTCCTGGTCACATGGCTTCTGTACCCCACCACCGTTGAGGCCCACACACCTGGCTGGCAATGTCTGGGATGTGTGCTAGGGCACATGTCTACTTCGGGGCAGTACGTGTGTGGGCTACCTGTGTGGTTCACTGGGTATGGCTGGGACCACCAGTGTTGTGCCGTGTGGCATGGACATAATGAGTGCAGCTCAGAGTCTGCTGTGCATGTGTGCTGGTGGATGCCCTTTGATCCATGCCATTCCCAACAATGCCAAAGTGTCCTCCCCCCTGTTCCTGTCTGACCTGTAGTGTGCATCTGTGCATGTTTGTCACTGCTCTACATTGCGCTCTGCACCTGCTGTGTTGAGGACACCTGCGCATGTGTGTCTCCCCCCACCTGTGGTGTGAGTATGTGTGGCTGCCATGTATTGCCTTCCTCTTCTACTCACCTTCAGTCTCCAGAATACTCCTCCACTGTGGTGCCCTTGTGCCACCAGGATGTAGTGGCCAGGTGTGGATCCCTGTAATTCAGGGGAGGCTGACCATCCCCACCCTGGGGTTCCTTCTCCTCCTCCTCCACCTCTTCCTTGTTCCCTGTACTTTTGCCCTCCTCAGCCTGCAGAGGTATTCCACGGTCAATGGTCATGTTGTGTAGCATACAACAGGCCAGGAATATGCCACAGGCCTTTTTTGGGCTGTTCTGTAGGGCACCACCAGACCTGTCCAAGCATCTGAAATGCATTTTCAGCATGTCGAACACATGCTCGATGACAGTGCATGTAGCGGTGTGTGCCACATTGTATCTGTCTTTGGCTTCAGTACAAGGCCAACATATGGGGGATAGCAGCCATGAGTGGAGGTGTTATCCAGCATCACCTGTGGGGTACATGGCAGTATGTCAGTCTCACATACACATCTGCATTGGGTTCCATGACCCCCCAAACCCCTGTTTTCTTGTCTCTTCTGCCACTTCCTGACCACCACTGTATCTGTGGCTGACCTCCCTGTGCAGCCCTGTACCACCACGGTGGGACACTGCATCTGTGATGCACCCACTGCCTGGCATGTCCTGCTAGACCCTCTCCTACCCTGCACTGCATCTGGGACAGCCTGATCCTGTCCTGTCCAGCCATGGTTACCTTCCATTACCCTACAGTTGCTCATGCCTGGGGCATGTGCTGCCTTCCGCCCTGCTGCACATGCCTGCTGTGCTGCACCCCCTGCAATGCCCGTGCTGTGCCCTGCCACAACACTTTCACTGTGTTTGTTTACCCCTTCCCGGCAGTGTGCCCAGTTCCACTGTCCGTCATGGTTGTTGGCCCTTGCACTGTCCCTGTCACAGCCGCACCCACCCAACCACTACCTCCTGACCTCAGTTGTTTCACGGTGTGTATTTTTTGGGTGTGTTTGCATGCCCCACTCACCCGCTAGGTGGCCGCTATGGATGTCCACACTCTCAAATCGGCAGCACAGGGACAAGTGATGCCATATGAAGGCATTGAGTATACTCCCAGGGTGTGTGGCACACACATCGGTGATGCGCTCTGTGGTATTGCACACCACCTGGCAACTGATGGAGTAGAAGCCTTTACTGTTCATGTACGGGAGTGCTTCATTACCAGGTGATGCACAAATTGCCACATAGGTGCAGTCAATGGCCCCTATCACACCTGGCATGCATGCCACCCTGTGGAATTGCTGCATGGGTTCTGTCCACTCTGCCTGTGTGCTTGGGAATCTAATGAACTTCAAAGAATGTGGTAGCAGTGCAGTGAGGAATTTGGGTGAGGTGCAGGGATGTGGACAACTGGGAGATGCCAGTGGTGTCACCTACTGGCTTCAGGAAGATGCCCGTGGCAAGCAGGCAAATTGCTGTTTTCGCCTTGGTCTCCACTATGATGGCATGACCCCTTCTGGTGGGTGTCTGCAGTTCATCATGGCACAGCTCACACAGCTGCCTCAAAACTGCCCTATTCAGTCGCTACTGGTCCACATTGTCAGTGTCGGCTGTTCAAATGTGAGATGGGCATGGTACCGCCTCTGGGCAGGCTGCCTACAGTTCCTTCCACCACCACATTGCTGTTCTACCTGTCCCCTCACCCACCCTCAATATCTCCACCATCAGGAATGTTTTCCCATCCATCTCTGCTGTCCTCCCTGCTGCTCTGGTACTGCTGATGCTGCTATCCTGCTAGCTGCTTGATGGGGGCTTGCACTTAGGTCTACTCCTTTTAAGCTGTATCTCACTTGTGCGCATCTGGGGGGATGCACCATAGACGCACCATTATTTTTTTTTGTGGATTGGGATGCACTGTGTATGCAGATGCATGCCCCCTCCAGATGTGCCGCATATCATTATAAGTGGTCTTAGGCACATCCGGGGAGGCGTCAGCGCATCAGGGATGTGCTGATGCATCTCTGCCATTTGTGAATCATGCTTCAGTGCATCTCCAGGATGTGCCGGTGCATCTCGGATGTGCTGGGCACATCTCTTTTGTGAATCCCACCCTAACTGTCCCCTAAGGTCAGAGAGCCCTGCCTGCTGCATGCTAGTTCATTTTACTTATATCAGAAGTGATGTTAAACAATGGGTGATCAAAACAACAGAGAATACTAATGAGAACCTGATCTGAGCCATATTAAAAGGAGCACTCCTTTTATTATTTCAAATGTGACAAAAAGCACTAAAGCAGGCTCAGAATTGGGAAAAGAGGGTGGCATTTTCAAAGAAGATGTGCTCAGCGCATCTCAGATGCGCCGGTGCAAATGAGATGTGCCGAATGAAAAAATTGGTATTTTCAGAAGCTGTGCCAAAAGATGTTCCTGGCACATCCCCTCTGAAAATACCAAAGATGAGCTATGGCCCAACCTGACATGGGCCAGCACATCTTGAAATGTGCTGATTGCATCTGAGAGCACTGAAAATACCAATTAGGAGCATCTCAGCCAGGGACACGGGGCAACAGGGCAGAAATGCTGATGGGAAATGAGGGCTGTGGAACAGCCAAAACAGGGAGGGAAGCAACCCAAGATCAAAGGGGTGGAGAGTGGCACTGCAAAACAGGCACAGACACAGCCCACATGGGCACAACATGAATCACCATACACTCACAACACAAACCCAGGGGATGAACAGGTGCAGTGGGCTTGGCACACGGGGGGTAGGGAAAAAGTCCCACAGCACCCGTGGTGATATGTACAGCAAGACCAGGCCATGTGCAGAAGTGCAAGTGCACAGGAATTAGGCAGGGTGGACATGGTAGCCACACCACAGGCACAGTGGACCACAGGCACAATGGCACACAGGCCAATGGCCATGAGTACCAGAACAGTGCCAACACTTGTCTACAGTGTGTGGCATACCATTGAGGTGCACATGGCACCCTACCACCCTGACCCACACAACAGCCTAGCCCTCCTACAAGGCCTCTACCCCAAGCAGATTGCCCTTCAGGGGCAATACCAGTACCAACCGGTTGGCTAACCCAGTGGTGTCCCAAGTAAGGGCCCTGGTCCTGGCAGCCTGCTCATGGGGCATATGTCACAGATGGCCACCTGAAGTGGTGTGCACAGATGGGGCACTGCAGTGACAGTGGCTGGTCATGCATGATAGGCACACATGGTCTGCCCCTTGCTTGACACAGATGCGCTATAGGGATGCATGATGTATGGGGCAATAGCACATCACTGTGCAGTGCTGGGAGATGTGCAATACATGGCCATTACTGCCCGATGTGCTCCACCACGCATGTCAAGTGCAGTACACCATATTGCTCATACATGGAAATGCACCCTAAGAGGATGGACCAAACTAATCAGGATGCGCCCTGCTGATTGAGATGGGCTGGGAGCAGATTTTCTATTTTTAGCCAGAACATGCAAATGAGCTCATGGTCCAATTCAGGCCCAACTTAACTGCTTAGCATCTCATTAAAGGTGCTCCAAACCTCATTTGTACGTGCTGAGCACAACTTGGACTGCCATGCTCCACCCCACCCAACATGTGAGCAACAAGTACTGCAGTTCTGGAGGTAAGTTTGTTTACATTCCTCAAGTTGCAGCCTGTGTTACACTACATCGGAGTGGGAACTGGGCCACATCCACATATGCTGTTACTGTGCGCATGCATGCCACTCTCCTGTCCTGCACTTCCCCATCCATTCTAGTGGGCTCACCTGCCACTGTCCAGTTCAGTATTTATTTATTTATTTATTAAATTCTTGGATTACAAATACCTTTGAGCAGAAACTGCTCGTTTACAAAGGTTCCACGTCAAAGGATGAGGGGCAACATACATACAGAGGTAGTAAAAGAATGCACAAGAAACAACCAAAACAACTAAAAGAAAAAATAAAGATACTCAGTTATAACATACTTTGAGATAATATTCATATAACGAGCAGCTTGAGTAGGCAGCTGGCTGCGGTAACAATAAGAGATAGAGGGCACCATAGGCAGTTAGTATTGCAGGCGTGCGACCGGGAGAGGAAGTTGGCAGGCTAATGGGCCACTGTCCGATGGTAGTGGAACATGTCTTGTACCAATGGAGATGTGTGGTCATGTCCCATCATTTTCTGTGCATGGGTGTGTGTGTTGTCTGCCACCCTACCACCTGTGCCTGCTCTGCCAAGCACCTGCCCTACCCAGCCTGTGCTCTGGTGCACCGCTTGCACTGTGTTTATAGGCCTTATTCCAGCAGGCCACCCAGTGACATTGGCCCTTGCACCATTCCTGTCACTGCCCCACCCTGACATTGCCTCCTGCTGTGTGTTGTGCCACAGAATGCATTGTGTGGGCATGGTGTCCTGCACACTCACCCACTGGATGGCCATTAGGGATGTCCCCACTCTCCTCTCACTCCTCATTATCTCCACTTTCAGGAATGGTGCTCCCTCCATATTCTCAATGCTGCCCTCCTAGTCCCTCAATAAGATAACACAAACAACAGTTCAGCCAACCTGTGTAGTTTGGTGTCTTTGATGTACACATCAGACTGTGCTCACAAATTTGCACTGCATAATAGCACACACTGCTCAGTGTACTGTCTTTACTGCTTATGAGTGCACTCAGATACTACACTGGTGCTCACACAGCCTACTACCCTGGTAGCTGTCTGTTGAGGGCTTGCACTTAGGACTACTGTACTTCTTTTAGTCCTATATATTTTTGGGAACATCTTGGGAGATGCGCCCAAGATGACCCCACATTTTGCTCTGAAAATAAGGATGCGCCATGTATTCAAGTACATGCCCTCTCGAGATGCACCAGATATCATTATAAATGGTCTTAGGTGCATCTGGGGTAAGTTCGGCATATCTGAGATGTTCTGAACCATCTGTGCCCTGTGAATATTGCAACTGGGTGCATCTCAAATGTGCTCAGTGCATCTCTTTTGAAAATGTCACCTGAAGGGTACAATATAAATCAGGAGATATGGTGCAATCTAAAATAGAAAAAAAAAAGTATTGGTCAAAATTTTCACTGCCATCATGCATTGCTGCTTTAATGGCAATGCCCTCTTCACCACCACATGTGTGCTGTCACACTTCCACTCTCACTTGCTGTGCAACCATCTGACATTCCTACACATACCATCTCACTGCCACATCTCTTCACTCTTGCTCTGTCCTCCAAAAATCCTGCAGGTGCATGCACTGTCATCCACAGACCACCCAAAACATGCATTCCTACTCCTGAACTGCCCACACACATGTGCTGTCATTCTGAACCTCCCCTCACACATTTATTGTTATCCACAGACCCCCTACACATTCACTGTCACCCACAGGCTCCCAAACACATGCACTGTTAACTTGCAGACACACTACACATTCACAGACCCTCTGTGTATGTACACTGTTACCCTTAGCCTCCTTCACAAATTATATATATACAGTACATATATATAAATATATATATATGTATATAAAGCAACACACACAAACATTGCTGATCTTTGCAAATACTTGTAAGTCTAAAGTATTGCCTCCCTGTCTGCATCAATGCAGTTCCCTCCTTAATCTTAGCCCTTTTCTTTTTCTTTCTCTGTTTCATTCTCAGATTTCATGTTCCTTTCTGTAGCCCTTCATTTGCAAGTGGTGTAACACATCCTGAGCTGTCAACAGTGCTGTAAAGGGAGACCGCATTGTATGAGGAGGTTCAGCACTTATAACAATGTGAACATAATTTTCACACACTGCCAGCATATCAGGAAGTGCAAAGTTGTTAGCAGTTACAGCACAAGGGCACTGTGCGGTAAGTGTGACTGCCAGCTCTAAAAATGCATGAGAGCTTCAAAACAACAAAAAGCATGATGGGAGCTACACAGATGTAATGTGTGGAAAAAATCCTGACACGTGTATTCTGCTATGGAATTATGTTGATATACAGAGAATTTGAATTACAGTTTACTTAATAATTATAATTAGTGTTTTATTGTAAGATCAGTTACAGAATAAGTTTAGAGGAAGATGTTCAGCTAAACAGAGATAGTCCAACCCTTAAGAGATAACACACGAGAACAGCAAAAAATAAGGTCAGACAGGCACTTGTTTTGATAGATTGTATTGCATGTTCTTTACAAAAAAAACTCATTAGGGCACCAGTTAGGGTTCAGATTAACCTGCCAAAAGCAGGGAAATTTGGAGTTAGGGTTCCAACCCTAATCCCCCTACCCTAATGCAAGCAGCAAGAGGAAAAAAACTTACACTTTTGCTTGTCCAGAGTCTTTGCAAATCATGCCGGGGTCTTCCTTGGTGTTCTCAACATTCCCCCCATTCCACAGCAAATAATCTCAGATGTGCAAACTATCTCAGAATTGGGTGAGCATTAGAGTTCATAACCCAGGGAAGACTTTAGGCTTGATTTGCGAAGACTCAGGACAGGCAAAACCATAACGTTTTTTTTCTTTATGCTACTTGCAGAGTGGTGGTGAGGCTTACTCGGTTTACTCAGTTTTTGTCAGGTAGAAGAAGGCTATAGGCCCATGGAGACTACCTCCTTCTCAAAGTAGGTGTATTTACCCCAGAACCAAACAAATGTTTGTAAGATAACGCTTAAAGGAGTTAAAGGCTTTGATATTAATCATGTCCTGTGGTAGCATATTCCATGTTCTGCACTCCCGCACTATAAAATAATTATCCTTTTTGTTAATTCTAGCATGCTAAACTTGTAATTGTATATTATGTGAATGCAGATTTGATGATCTGGTCAACCTTGTAATGTTGAACTGTTTAAACAGCTCCTCATCATTAAGTATCCTAAACCGACGGGTTCCTAATTTGGAGCAGCAGCGGCTCCTGAAGCCAGCCGCACCTGCCGTGGGCCACCTCTGCCCACTTAGGAGCTCCAGAACTGTGGGTAAGATTTCTACCTCAGATCAGGGAGCCTAGTTTAGCTGCCATTGGACAAGTGTCTGCTTCCTCGCTCCCTGATTGGACTCCTGCTGTTTGCTCTGCCCCGATTGGCACCTCTACTTCTCTCAACTTTGCTGTGCTCTCTGGGCTCTGTGCCCATTGTAATATATAGACATTGCCAAAATTTTACACCACCCTCCACCCCATCTTACTTAAATATGCCTAGCTCTGCCCCTTCCTTCCTCTCTGCCTTGTTTGACGCTGGTCTCTCCTGTTGGCTCACAGCACTGGCTTGCCTATTTCTCCACTTCTCTGTTCCGCCCAGCCCAAGCTTTTACTGCTCCCTCTCCCTAGCTGCTTACCTACCCTGTCCTTGCTGTTTCAGCCCACTCTCAGCTCTCTTTCACTACCTAACCTGGTTCATTCTTTGCCCTACTCCAGACATGAGTTCCCTTCCCTACCTGGTCCTTCCCCTTCTCTCCCTTCTTGCACTTCTCCTCCTGTTCTCTCTTCCAGGCCCATGCCACCCTCACTCCATACTCACTATCTACCTAATCATTACCAACAGCACCCTGGGAACACTTCACCACTCACCCAGCCCTACACATGGGCCTCCACTCGCCATTACCTGGCTGCTCCATAACATCACCATGTTTGCTCTCTATGCCAGCCTATCCCTACTGTAACATATTGCATATCATCGGGGCTGCCATATGGAATATACCTGATGCCCATACAATAAAAAGAAACACAAGTTATCAATACTGGACCTACGCCACTCCTCAATGAATCTTCTCCTCCTAATTTCAGGAAACATCCACCCAAACCCTGGCCCAAGCTGTACTAGCCTCTTCCAAAAAGCAGGGACTCTTACCATTGCAACCCTTAACATCTGCAGCCTATTGCCAAAGCTTGATGCACTACAAGCCTTCACCAGACAACATAATCTGGACATCCTTGCCATTGTCAAAACATGGTTGACACCTAAAGTCCCGGATCTGGCAATCATCCTGCAGGGCTACAATATTTTCAGACTGGACCGTATCTCCAAAAAGGGAGGCGGTTGCACTAGCTACATGAAGGATACTCTCCTAGGACACCTTGTTTCAACTCCTGTGCCTGTCTCCTCTGTCCAGCTCCTACCCATAAAAATCCTCCTTGTTCCCAATCAAAAGCCCTCACCATTGTATCTGTTTATATTCCACCTCAGGAACAAGATCATGGCATCAAAGAAGTTCTTAACTTTGTCAGCTCACAACCTCCTGGCTCTGAACACATCTTACTCAGTGATTTCAATATTAACTGGCTCACATCTGATGTCTGCATTCATAAGGATGTCATTGCAGCTGCAAACCTGTCACAGTTGGTTACTGCACCTACCAAGATAAATTACAAAACAGGTACCAGCACCTTGTTGGACTGGGTTCTCACCAATCACCCTTCCAGGATCACTCATACCTCCATTCTCCCCGACTCTCTCAGTGACCAATCCCTGGTTATATGTGAATGGTCTAATAAATTTCTAAAGCCACCCCCTATAATCATTACCAGCAGAGTCTTTCCATGTGGTAAACTGATCCATCTCAAACAACACCTATCTCTGTAAGACTGGATGCCTATTTACAAAGTGACGGATGTTAACATAGCCCTTGACTACTTCATTACCACCTTCAATAAGGCCTGTGACCTCTTTGCTCCCGCTAAAAACTGGAAAGCAAAAGCCCTCTATAACCCTTGGATAACTGTGGAGCTCCTCTCACAGCTAAAATCTAGGGACCACCTGTGGGCAGTGGCTAAATCCATGGGCAAACAATCTGATATCCAAAAATGCAAACATGCCCACAATGCCAGCACAAAATCCATTCATCTCACAAAAAGTTCATATTATAAGGACATCCTCACCAATACCAGGGGTAATGAACGTGCCTTCTGGGACAATATCAAGAACATCACTGGGAAACAATCAAAGTTCCATCTGGCCATGTTAATTGTAGAAGGGTCGACTACCCTTGATCCTGTGGTCATTGCTAACACTTCAACACTGCTTTTACTGACCTCATTTCTGTTCTCCCGCTTGATTTCTTCACGGTCAGTGACACCCCCTCAAGCATTCCCTGTGCTTTGTCAAACTAACCATGTTTCTACTTCAGGGAGATTAAGATGAGTGAAGCTCACCACTACATTGACTCTGCCATCTCTAAATCCAGAACCAGCAGTGATTCCTTAGACCTTAAGCTGCTGTCACTTACACTTGATGAGGTCTTTTGTCCCCTAACTAAAATTCTTAACCTGTCCCTCAACAGCAGTACATTCCCAGAAATTTGGAAGACTGCCACAGTGACCTCAGTCCACAAAAGTGGGGATAAGACCAGCTACTCAAACTATCGCCCAATCTCCATATTGCCACCACTCTCCAAAGCCCTTGAGCGTATTGTTGTGGACCAGCTCACTGACTATTTGGACAAATACAATATTCTGTGCACTCAACAGCACGGTTTTAGAAAAGGGCATAGTACCACCACTGCCCTACTTGAATTAACCGGCAAAGTGCATGGCTCCCTAGATAAGGGTCTTCTCACTGGGGCTGTCTTCATCGACCTATCAAAGGCATTCAACATGGTCCATCATCGGCTATTGTTTGACCAACTACTCTTTGTTGGCCTTGCACCTGACTCAGCCCACTGGTTCAGAAGCTACCTTGAAAACTGCTCACAAAGAGTAAAAATTTCCAATGCTCTCTCACATACCTTGCCTGTCTGCTCTGGAGTCCCTCAGGGGTCCATACTGGGCCCACTCCTTTTCAGCCTGTTTTTAAACTCCCTATCTCAATCCAGCTCAGAACAAATCATCCTGTACTCAGATGATGCTGTTGTCTTCTCCATGCACAAGGACCCTTCACCACTCCAACTCAGCCTACAACTAGGATTCAGTGCCATTGAAACCTGGTTCTCCAATCAAAAACTAGACCTAAATTACAAGAAAAACAAGTCCTTGCTTTTCTGTAATTCACATAACTGTCACAAGCATCACCCCCTTGCCATCTCCACCAAACAGGGGTCTGTCCTTGAACAAGTATACTCCTTCAAATATCTAAGGATTTTGTTTGACCCCAATCTCTCCTACTCTGCTCACATCAACAGATTGGCCAAAGCTGCCAATACACGCCTTGGATTGCTCTACAAGCATAGGCAACATCTCACCCCAGAGGCCCTGAAGATTGCCGTCCAGAGCTCGGTGGTATCAATTATTGATTATGACCTCATTATCTATGGCTCTGCATCGACATCCACCCTCCGATGTATAACAACTGCCTTAAACAAGGCTTGCCGACTCACAACTGGTGCCCATTGCCTCACCCACACCTGTGCCCTCTATGCACAATCCGGATAACTCCAATTCTCCAACCAGATAAACTATCTCACCTGTGCTATGGCAAGAAAAATCAACCTTGGCCTAACACCTCCTGGTATTACTGCCTTATTACATCAAAACACTATCCACTGGAACAACAGGAGTTCAACAACCCAGAACCTACAAGTTCCTCACTGTCGTACAATGCAGGGCCAATGCCCCTTCACCTATTAGGGCTCCTCTATGGCTGAATGGTCTCAGCCACACCATTTCCTCAGCCACAACACTAGGTCAGTTCAAAACCATGCTCCGGGCCCATCTCACTGCCTCTAGCTCCTATGACCTACACAGCTCTAGTCCTAACTTATATACTGCTAAGCCTCTGTCCCCCCAGTCCCCCTCCTCCCGGCTCTATTGGCACCACCTCAAATCCCAGGTCTACATATCACCTCATTAGTCTCTCCATGCCCCATTGTTGCACTTATTCCTCTCCCCTCACCCTGCTCCCTCTTCTCTTCTAGCACTCATTCCCCTTCCTCGACAAATGCCTCCGGCTACATCTACATCCTCCCCATCTTCTCTCATCCCTGTTCTTTGCCACCCTAGGGCACCTGACTGGACCCACCCCTGGTGGGCTCATGCATCCTTGATGTATTCACCATTTGGCTCTGTCTCTGTTAACCACCTACACTTCTTCTTCTCCTCCTCTACACCTTACTCCTCCTATACTTGACCTCTTTCAATAGCACTGTTGTACAAGAATTGTTTTACTGTTATCTCACTGTTGTTTTCTTGTTGTTTGTTATTCCTGATGTGGAACCTTTGTAAAAGAGCCTTGGCTCAAAGGTACTTGTAATCCTAGATCAAATAAATAAATAAATAAACATGGTGCTAAAAAAATAAATAAACATCAACATACACTCACCCCTAAATTCTTCTCAATTGTATGTCTTGTAAGTTGAGTAACTATTGTCTATTGACATAATGTTTACCCCTCAGTCTAGGGATTAGATGTGTAATACATCTCTGAGTACTGTTCATTAGTTTAACGTCCTGAACCAGATAAGGAGACCAGAATGAAGCTGCATAGTCTAGGTGAGGCCTAACATAAGTTCTATAGAGTGGTATAATGCATGATTCAGATCTTGTAATGAAAGACTTTTGTGAGGCCCTAACTATTCTATGCACATTTAGGGCCATTCTCCTACAGTGGCTTGCCACTGAGAATTCTGCATTTATAACAATGCCCAGGTCTTTGTCACTTTCCACCTTTCATAGTGCCTAACCATTTAATTGATAATGTCTTTGAAGATTTTTCCTACCCAGATGCAGAGCAGTGCATTTATCACCAATAACATCTTATTTGAGAAGGCCCATTTTCCAAGGTAGTTAGACCATTCACTAGGGATAGATACTGGGTATCGCTATCTGCTATGGTGCTGATTTTAGTATCATCTCAAACTTCATAATATTGTTTTGTACATTATCAGTCAGGTCACTAATAAAGATTCCAAATATGGTGACCCCAAGGAGAGATCCATGGAGTACATTGCTAGTTACTGGGGCAGCTTCAGAAAGTGAATTTAGCATCTTAACCTGTTGCGTTCTGTCTGACAGCCAGTTTTGAGTCCAGTTAACAATATGTGCGTGAAACCCAATGTTACACATTTTTTTCAACCAGTATATTGTGTGGCACCATGTCAAAAGCTTTTTTTAACTCTAAAAATATCACATTGACTGGATTTCTTACATCCAATGTTTGAGCTTACACTATCATAGAAGGCAATGAGGTTAGCAGCACAGGATCTACCTGGCTTAAAGCCATGTTGGACAGGATCATTGTACCCAGGATTTGAGCCTCTTCCTCAATGTGGGATTTAAGAAGCTTTTCCATAATCTGCCCTGTAACAGCAGTAAGGCTAATGAGCCTATAGTTACCAGCTGAAGTTTTACTGCCCTTTTTGTATATAGGAACTACAATAGCCCTCTTCCAATCTACTGGTATGACTCCAGATTCGAAAGATTTGTTAAATATGATAGTATAAGGTATTGTGAGTTGATCAGCAAATTCCTTGATAAAATAAGAATTTATCCTATTTGGGCCTTAGATTTTATAGTATTTATGGCCTGGTTTACCTCCTGTGGGCTGAAGGGTTTATATGCCATTGTGTTAGGCATAATATTTACAAGATCTCCTTTTTTTTGTCCAAAAACTGAACAAAACAATTTATTAAAAGAGGCTACAATACCTTGGTTGTCACTTATCTGCACCCCATTTTCAACAAGTGGACAGATAGATGGGTAACCATCTCTGTTTCCATTAATGTATGAGAGAAAGCTCTTTTGGTTATCTTTTGTGTGAGTTAATTTCAACTCCATTTTTTTCCATTCTCTTTTTACGGCATTTTTAGTCTGCCTGAGTGCTGCATGATAATGTTTATTTGCCTTTTCATCTTTATCCTTTTTTAAGTTACTAAAAGCTTTTCCTTTTTCTTTTTTCTTCATTAGTCTATTTACCTGTTTCGTCATCCATGGTGGTATTTTACCTTTTTTGTTATGAAACCTTAACACCACATTTCCCAACTTTTGTTGGTTTAATCTGAATCCTAACTGCTGCATTAATAAAGTTTCTTACAACAATATTCCTTACTTTTTGATATAGCGTAATCATATCCTCATTCATGCAGGTCCCTTTTGGACCTGTGTGTCCACATCCATTTGTCTAGGGAAGCACAGGGCCCAGAGGGCCCTGCACATCCATCCCTTCATAGGTGCTTACATCCATCTGGAGGGCACTGTGCTTCCATGCCTCTAAAACAGCAATGTGCTTGATTGTAATAGTTTTGGTGAGGCTCACTTCAAAGGGAAGATATATTAAGTGTGCCTCTTAACTCCAAGCACTAGGCAGTATTTGGGAAAACATGTGTTTCTTGTTTTTTTATCCATAAGTCAGTAAATGTTTGTTGATTTACTCTGAAATTTGCTATGGTTGTAGTGAAAGACTAGATACAGCTTTGGTGTATTTTGATGATGACCGGACTTTCATTGTGGATTTGTCAAGATAGTGAAGATTGGATGTATTTTGGGGTGCATTGTGTGCCCCATGAATGTTTAGGGGCTATTATATGTTAATGTTGTAGTACTCATTAACACATTTACACACACACATACACACACACACACACACACACACACACATATGTATGTATATATATATATATATATATATATCTATATATCTATATATATATATATATATATATATATATATATATATATATATATATATATATATATATATATATCCCTTAACTCTAGTTATTGATGTGGTTATGGCTTTTTAAAGTTGCAATGTAATCCAATGGTAATTTTAAATTTTTATGGTATATTATATGGCCTCTAAATTTTGTTTTGTGGGTGTTATGTATCAGTGCTGTAAAACTCATCAAGACATTTTTTTGATATATAAAGTGCCCCTTAACTGCAAATGTTGATGAAGTTGAAGTTGAAATGTGGAACTATGTCCAAATTCTTTTTCCTTATGAAGGATTATTTTTTTATGAGACTGTGTCATTCTCACAAAAAGAAACCTTTATATGAAAAACAAATGTCTAAGTCCAAATTCTTTTTTTATATGAAGGAATATTTTTCAAGAGAGTGACACAATCACAAAAAAGATTCCTTTATACAAAAAAGAATGTGAATGTGTATGAAGGAATCTTTTTTTGTGAGACTGTGAAATACTCATGAAAAAGATGCCTTCATAGGAATAAATAATGTGAAAAAACTAAGTCTAAATTATTTTTTCGTATGAAGGTAATCTTATTTCATATAGCTGATTCTTGTTTCACATGGTTATACAAAGAAAGAAAATTGCCTCACAAAAAAGATTTTAAAATACATTAAAAACACATTTGGAGTAATTTTCCCAAAATGTAGCTGCTGATCCACCTAATGGAGCCACAGTTTGCAAGATACATGTAATGGTGTGTTTCCATAATTTTTATGGGTTTTGAAAAAAAATAGAAAAAAATGGGAAGAAGATGGTGACCATACAAAAAAACAACTTTTTCTCACTAAGAAAGATTACCACCTATATGAAACAGAATACTTTTTCATATGGGTCAAATTCTTTTTTTTGTTTGAAACAGCTATCTAAAAGACCATTCTGAGTAGCGCTGTGCAGAATGTGGATTTCTGCTGATGGAATTAACTCAGAATGACCATTCTGTTGACAAAATTTTAGCCAGAATTTTGCTTGTTCTTCAGTTGAATTCCACCTACTGTGAGCCATGGAATAATATTCTATGGAACAGCATTTGTTCCACAGAAAATCATTTGACAACTGTTTTCTGCTACAGAATTCCACCATTCCATTTCTGGTGAACTTTGGTGGAATTTTGAAAATTCTGCAGAATTTCGTTCTGCTGGAAGTTGGAAATTTTGTACAGCACTAATACTGAGCATGCTCAGAACTGAAATTTCATATCCTTGTAACTCCAAAATGGATTAATATTTTTTTCACCAAACCAATGAAAGGCACCACTCTGGTGCAAATCATTTGTACCCTGAACATTTCAGTGCAAAATTCCAAACTCTTTGGGCACTAGATGATGACAAAACACCAGCAAACATCCCCAGTTTTTCCTTTTTTTTGCTACGTGAATCTCAGAATCTGCATGTCTAATCTAACGAAATTTGACACGTGAAGATGCCATGCCTCCAAGACCACTCATGCAATATTTTGTGCAAATCTGTTGAATGGTGGCAAAGTGCATCCCTCCTCCTCCCTTCCCCAGGGAGGAGGGAGGATGCAGTGCAGGAGGTGGTTCTCACTGTTGTACTATGCTGGAGTCACTGGACACTGGGCAGTGGGGACAGTGAGGAATGGTAACCAGCTGGGCATAGGGTATTCAGTGGCTGCAGAAACTTGACTGTTAGTGGAGTTTGAGGAGGGGAGAATGAGAACAGGAGATAGAGCAGAGGAGAGAGGGAGGATAAAAAGAAGCATGGTGTGGAGGAGGGGGTTGGGAGGGTGGATAACAACCAGTAGTAAGGGAGAGAAGAGAGAAAGACAGAGATTGAGCTGCATATTGTGGAGACAGGCAATAGGCTGCAAATGGAAAAATGGGCTGATTGGCTAAAAACCTTCAGCCCCCTCCTATATAAGGATGAGTTGAGCAAGGGTGGTGGTGCAGGTGGTGGGGAGCCAACGTAATGCATCGGCAGGGACTAAATTTGGAGTTGCTTGCAGGAAAGCAGATTAGGAGGGTTGAACACCTCCCTCTGGCGCTGGTTTGCTCTTTGTGAAATTACCTTACTTTGCTTTCAGGGGGTGGGGAAAGGTACTTTCACTGGCCCTCATGACCTCTGCTGTAGGACCCCTGGCAGATCCGTGACTCTGTGGGGAAGCAGAAAGGCAGGTGAGATTTTATACCCTGTGGTGACGGGGAGGAGAAGTTTTAAAAGTTGATAGAGAGGCCTGAAGGGGAACAGAGAAACACTAATGCTGCAGTACAATTACATCCAGTAGCAGTCATAGAAAACAAAAGGGCATTTCCAGCTTGAAACTCAATCTTGTACTCACTCTAAATAGCACTAGTTAAGGATTATTTAAAGCAACTACCTAGTTTTTGGCAGAAATTAATTAAGGAGCCTCCAACATCTAGGTTCACATGCACATTATAGTGGGCTTCCAGAACATAGTTAAAGCAAAAACTCTGTGCTAAGTAAAAGGTATTTTTGCCAGAAATTAATTAAGGAGCCTCCACCACAGCTTAGAAATGCCACAAGGTAGCTAGTAACTGGAGAAACAAAAAAACTATCTCCACTACCATGCCAACTTTTAGTAAAGAGCGGTGGTTAGAGTTTGAGTTAAAATGGCACCAAGTCCAAATTTAAATTCGGAGTTGCTGGCAGGCGAGCAGATTAGGAGGGCTGAGCACCTCCCTCTGGCACTGGTTTGCTTGTTGTGAAATTATCTTGCTTTGCTTTCGGGGGGGTGGGGGAAGGCACTTCCACCGTCCCTCATGACCTATGCAGTAGGACCTCAGCAGATCCGTGACTCTTGCTTTGCTTTCAGGGGCTGGGGAAGGGCACTTCCACCAGCCCTCATGACCTCTGCAGTAGAACCCTCAGTGGATCCGTGACTCTTGCTTTGCTTTCGGGGGGTGGCAGTGGGGGAGGGCACTTCCACTGGCCCTCACGATCTCTGCAATAGGACCCTCAGCAGATTTGTCAACTGTTTTTTAATTACATTGAGTAGTTTGAGCACTGCAAGTAATTATACATTAAGATGCAAATACAGAGCTAAAGTAGAAAATTGAAGTAGAATACTAATATGACTGTGTGACTGTGAGCCCTTACCTATTGCTTTTCAAGATAGGCCTCTGCATCAATTTTACAGATAGGTCCCATGTACCTCAGTCTGTCCACAGTAAGAACTCTTTTAAAGGAGAACTGCATTTTATCTCCATCCCATTTTTAAGACTGCCTGACATAGTCAGGACAGACTTCTTGGGGTTACTATAATGAATCTCTAGAATCCAGAAGAGGCATATTATCCAGCGTTACTACTGCAACTACCGAGTCAGGACTATTTTCATGCCTCATCATAGTAACTGCAGTAATAACATGCAAGTAACACCTACACATCTTAGCCACATCACTGTACTGGAGACACAAAACATAAGCCTCATTTATTGGCTTCTCCAACATCCAACGTCCACCTTGGTAGAAGGAGACACCATAAACACAGCTCTGTATCAGGAGAAATCAATCTGTGTTTATGCAGCATCTGCATAGTTGCAGTCAGTGGCATCTCTTTCCATCCCCACACACACAAACACACAAAGAAGGGAAGGGGCACAGTCACAGCAGCATCTCCTTAGCAGTTTCTCCTACTTACTCCCCCTCCACACAAACACATATACTCCGGTTACATGTGTGGTAACCAGCATCTTCTCACACCCTAACCAGCATCTCCTCACCCCTTCTCCCAAAACAAACCCACACACTCCTATTTCAGTTAGTGGTATCTCCTTTGCAGCAGGTCCCCCCACACACACTCCTGTTACTTCTTTGGCAACCGGCATCTGTTCATGTCATCCTCCCCTCCCACACTCCTGTTACATATTTGGTAATGGGAAGGTGGTTAGTGGCATCTTTCTTCCTGTTTGTCCACAGACACACACACACACACACACACACACACACACACACACACACACATATATACACAGTCCCATTACATCCTTTGTAATGGGAAGGAGGTTTGTGGCATCTTTCTTCCTGTTTGTCCACAGACACACACACACACATACACACAGTCCCATTAAATCCTTGGTAATGGGAGGGTGGCTATGTGGCATCATCTGGGATTGCCACAGTGCCATTGGGGTTTAATCTGAATCCGTTGGCCAGTGTTTGGGGAGGCCAGTTCAGTTTGGAAGGTGGAGAACCAAAATGTGGCATCAGCAGTTATGTGGGGCCACAGGAGGACTGACAGGGAGTCCTGCAGATGGCTGGATTCTAGCCATTTCCCTAGTACAATACTTCTGAAACTACCTAATGTACCACACTGTGTGCTATCGCATTTAATGTAGTTATACAAGAACAGTAAGCTCAAAATAATAAGGCACATAACTTTCCAAAATATTTGGCAAAATTCAGCCCAGCTATGCTGATCACAAGTGATAAAGTCAAAGACTTGCTGCTGATGTCCTTCAGGGTCCCCTGGCTGAGCTGTGAGCCCTTTTACACAGTTAAATGTTGCCTATGTGACATTGAGCAAGTCAGACTCTTCCAGTGTTCCAGCCGACTCTGTGGAAGCACGGCCTCACTGGGTGTAATGTACATAGCCCTTATATTTGAAGAAGTCAGTTTTGTTATGAATCAAGGTCATGGGATCTAGTCCTCACATCAGGTACTTGGAGGGAGAGGGTAACCTATGACTGACACTGTAATGTAGTACAAGAGTGTGTGTGTGTGTGTGTGTGTGTGTGTGTGTGTGTGCGCATGTTTTATGGAGTCATTTACTGTGCCTTCTGCCACTGAGTGTACTGGTGTGATGTGGGGCAGTCCTGGGTATTATCCAGTGGCTCATCCTCCCGTGTGCCTTCAGCAGATCCTAGTGCTTTGGTGTCAGCAGTGCGGCATACATATTGCATGGGTACCCATGGGTGCCAGACAGTTCTGGATTTATTTATTTATGTAATAGGCGTGGACATAAATCCTATGTGATAAATCTGAGCTACTATGAGATAAATAAAACAATTTACATTTATACACATAGTAGACACATCATCACAGATTTATTCACATAGTAGATATGTCACAATCACTCCGGAACTCATTTAGAATGTTCAGCCTCAGTACCAGTACTAACTATATTAAAATGCAAATAACTTTAAAACGAAAAAAGATAGCATAGTGCTGTGAGCATGCAAGTTGTGCAGCACAAAATTATCTACAAAATGAGTGATATTTCATTTATAGATACCTTATAGTTTTTTTATCATTAACAAAAAAGAGCAGAAAATGCAATTTTTCTTCACTTTTTTTGGCAAACATATGCAAAAAATGATAAACAGTCAAAAGCAAATGCCCCTGCATTGACAGAAAGCATCCCTATTGCATAAATGAAATATACAATGGTGAGCTGTCAGATAAATGATTTATCTACACTCTTACTTATGCCACTTGTGAGGTTACCAGAGGTCAAACAGCACTTGTGTAGATAAATCATTTATCTGACAGCTCACCATTGTATACCGGTATCCCTTATTTATTTAATTTTGTTAACTGGGTAGGCCCACTGAGACCAGGTGGTCCCTTTTTCAGGGGCGACCCGGAGTAAATTACTGAGAAACATAAATCAGCAGCATATCCATTGTACAGTTAGGTAGCAGCAAACAAAAACAAATTATACAGGGGGTGTATGGCATTTTTAGTCCACATAATACTTAACATGACATGAGACACAGTTTACATGGCAATTTTTAGGCTATAATTCAAAGTAGGTCATGTACTCACAGGTCGAGATCTGGTATGATAATTATAACCAATTTTACTTGTAACATCAACATTGGTTAGAATTCAGTAAATGAGATTTGAATTCATGCTTGAATACCCTTAGGGAGGTCGATGCTTGGATGCTACTTGGAAGGCCATTCCACTGGGTAGTAGTGAAGAAGGAGAATGACCTGTCTCCAATCAAGGTTCTCATCTTGGGCACCTGCAATAGGTAGAGTTCTGATGATCTTAATGTTCTTTTGCATTACTTTGGTAGCAAAAGGTTTTTTAGGCTGGGGGGTGGGGTTGTATCCAGCTTTGATTTGAAGGTGAGGCATTGGGTGGGGTATGCCAGCCTGCCCTCAAGAGCCAGCCAGTTCAGGGATTGTAACATTGTACAGTGATGGTCTAGCCGTCTTGCATAGTTAGCAAATCTCGCTGTTCTGTGATATAAGGTTTTCAGTGTCTGGAGTTCAGTTCCCTTGGCAGAGGCCAGCACTGGGTCTCCATGGAGAAAGGTGGGAAGTAGAGTACCTTGGGCAATTTTTCTGCAAGATTCAGGGGTGAGAAAAGGGTTCAGTCAGTAAATGAGGCCCACCTTTTGGTTAATAGTTTTAGTTAGGTGGCTGAGGTGGGTCTTGTATGTACAGTCTTGGTCAAGGTAGACTCCTAGGTATTTGATGGAGTTAACCACCTCTATTTTTGTACTATTTGTGAGACATAATTTGAATGTTTCAGTATGGTCTGAGCCTAGTCTCCTGGATCCAAACACCACTGCCTTTGTTTTCTTTCTATTGAGCACCAGTTTGCTGGTAAGGAGCCATTTTTCTAACAGAAGTAGATCATTACCCAGCTGCTTATTTAGTTGTGTTGCATTTGGGGCAGTACTATATAGTACTGCATGATCTGTATAAAGGGTAACCTTAGCATCTCCAGTGTTAAGCGGTAGATCGTTTATAAACAGTGAAAATAATAGTGGTCTGAGGATGGGAGCCTTGGCATGGCTATCTTTGCCTAAAAGCTCATTCTGTCCTGGGCAGCTATGTTGGGTCAGGTTAAGCAATGGGTGATTTGGACACCATATGGTACTATTGGAAGTAAGTCACTTTCCAGCATTATCAGATAGATGGTCAAAGCCCTCATCTGTTACCTGCCTGATGGTGCCTATCTATGTGTGCAGATCACGTGGCTTGGTATGCATGGCACACACCATACCTCTCAATCTCTCAGTATTAAAATTCATAGCAGTGGTAAAGTTCAGCCCAGTCACTCCACTCACAAGTGACAGTCAAGGAGTTGCTGCTGCTGTCCTTCAGGGTTTCACCACTGAGATGTGAGATCCTTTACGTAGCTAAATAGCATTTATGTGACATTGAGCAAGTCACAACCTTCTGGTGTTCCAGCCTACTCAGTACTAGCAGGACCTCACTGGGTGTAATGTACATAGTAAAACAGCAACAAGAAGACCTCACGCTTGTATCCCTCATAGGCATACAAACTTAACAAGAAACTCTTGTAGAAATAGAACATTTTTTATTTAACGTACATAGTTGATAATAGTGCAGGGCATATCACCTAGAACAAATACAAATATCCAGTAGTGGCCACTGAAACCTCCCAATGCCATTTCATATCCCAATGGGTACTTTATCAATAAAGTACCCTTGAGGCTATGTAAGTAAAAAAAAAATGTTATATTTCTACAAGAGCTTCTTGCTAAGTTTGTATACCTGTGAGGGATGCATATGAGAGAAGTCTTCTTTGTTGATGTTCTAGTTTGTAGTTTGACCATACACACTGCATTGACTTAGGCCCTGTCCACACTAGCATGACATTTTTTTAAAACGTTATCAAAAACATTTTGAAGTCTACCGTGCCACAGCGTCCACACTTGAAATAGTACTGTGCTCAAAAATGGTTTCTGCAACAGTATCCTGGCCACATTTGCAATAGTCTGTGTTTTGGTGAGCCGTGTCATGCGCAACAAATACCTGTATCCCAGAATTCTTGGATTCTCCATAATGCATCTCTTTGTTTACAATTGCGCTTCAAGCTCCCTGTCATTATTGGTGGCATTTTTGAGTTGTGAAATGTGGTAGTTTGTTTGATTAGGTAATCAGAAGCTGCTTATCCAGGCATGTGGTGGCACAAAACGCACAGGGAAGCCTATTGCACTTGTTTTTTATTGTTTTAAATGGTCACATCATGTCATACATATGTATTACTCCTTCTGACATGTTTGCAGACTAGGAACACCTCTATTGCCTCCCAGCTGTCGTAGTATTAGCCAGGGTGTCAGTAGTCTCAAGTGACTATGATCAGCATACTTGGTATATGGCATTGTGTGCAACTTCCATCCTGATTCGTGTTTTACTGCCTACATGGTCACAACTGAGTTTGTTGCTATTTATAGAAAGGCTAATGGCAGAAAAGTAGGAAGTGACAGCAAGCAGTTGTTGCAACTGTGTATGGGTGACCACTAGTGTCCACATGAAATTGGTCACCGTTGCATTATTTTTTTATTACCGATATAAATTGGTCACGCAATGGCCTGGCTTGTAGCCTGATGCCTGACTTTGTTGTAAGACAGATTTTCCATCACAGTTTCATAAGATGCAGTTCCTTGTCCTCTCTTCTTACTCTGCAATTAGTTGGCATGTTGTCATTCTGCCCATGACGCTCATCCCAATCCCAAAGTAATTGGATCTGCATTGTCTTTTTTTTTGCTACAGGTCTGGGCTCTATCAGACTGGATTTTCTATGCTGACTTGATAGTACTATGATGGTCAGTAATATTGGGGAATCTCCGACAGCCATTATGTACTCATTGCATAGCTTACCAATATTTCAATAATATTGAACGCAGTTCATTTGTTAAGTGTGTGTTGCACTTCTTTTTTAAGCCAACTAATTTCTTGTTACAGATCAAGAACATACAACACAAGCTTCATATCTGACAATCTGCCCACCGACAGTGCAGCACAGCTTCTATTGGGGGACATCTATGTAGGTGCTGCAGTAGGAATAATGTTGAGCAGCACTGTGAGGTTGGCCTTAATCCTTGCTGCATTTCATTGGATTGTGTGCCAAAGAATTGTCCGAAACAAGATTAACATGATTCATATAGCCAGGTTGAAGAGACAAAGGTCATTTGCGCAGCTGACAGTAAACTTGCTGAAAAGTTTATGCTATGTCCAGAATCTGATTGCAGCTGCAGACATGCAAGTTCAGTAACTCGTTCAGTGTGGGTCGTGGATAGAAATGACAAGTGGTGGGAAGAAACTGTTCTTACTACATGGAGCCCTGAGCGATGGCTAGCAAATTTCCATATGTCAAAAGCAACATTCCATTCCATCTGTAATGAAATAGGCCCTATGATTGAACGCAGAAATACCAGGCTCTGTCAAGCAATCAAGGTAGAGAAGAGGGTGGGCATTGCATTGTGGTGGCTAGCTACAAACATAGAATATCATACTCTAAGCCATCTGTTTGGAGTTGGCAGATCCACCACGGGCCTACTTGTGCTTGAAGTATGTACAGCAATAGTAAAAGTACTAATGGCCAGAATAATAACCATGCAGCACATTGAAGATGTTATCTCTGGCTTTGACCATGAATGGGGGGTTCCTAATTGTGGTGGCGCAGTGGATGGCACACATTTTCCTATAATCTGCCCACCATTCAAAGCAACAGAATATTACAACAGAAAATGTTTTTATTTGATTGTCATGCAGGCTTTGGTGGACCATTAATATCAATTTATGGACATCAATGTTGGATGGCCAGGAAAGGTCCATGATGCACGCATATTTAAAAACAGGGCATTGTTTGACAGGGGGAAGAAAGGTGCCTTCTTTCCTGCAATAACAAGAGTTATTCAAAATGTTCACATTCCAGTTGTAATACTTGGTGACCCAGCATATCCTCTGTTACCCTGGCTCATGAAACCATACCCTGATTATGACGACACTATCAAACGGCAGTTTAACTACCGACATATTAAGGCTCGCATGGTGGTGGTGAAGTGTGCCTTTGGAAGGTTAAAGGGGAGATTGCGTTGCCTTCTAAAATGAAGTGACTTAAATTGACAATGTGCCACTAGTGATATCGGCCTGCTGTGTCCTCCTCAATATACAGTATGTGAGAGAAAGGGTGAGCAATTTCATGAACCATGGATGGAGTTGGATGAGCAGGACAACAACCATCAAGCAGGCCAAGAAGTACCGTTCACTGATGACATGACTGTTGCAGCTCAAAATAGGCAAGCAACACTGATCCGAGATGTACTTGCACAACATTTCACATCACAGAACTGATGTTATCATATATGTGTTTTGGTAATGCTGCATTCATGGCAGTAGCCATATCAAGATGTCAGAATGTGATGTGAGGCTTAGCAGCAGCTGTAAGCAAATTTGTTAACCATGCTTCTAACAGCAGTTCATGCCGCCTAATGATCATTCCGAAATATTTAGATCCAAGCTGCCAGAGCGTCACCTAGCTCAATGATTAACAACAGAGTTGGCTTTTGTGTATATGTGTATGTGTGAGTGTGTATATATGTGTATATATATATATATATATATATATGTATAAGTGTGTGTGTATATACATATACGTATACATATAGATATATATATATACACACACACACATATGCATACTACATTAACATTGTGCTGAATCCTTCTGAGAATGTTTCATAAAACAAGCAGAGACACGCATAATGCATTGACATTTATTGATTGCCAAACCGATACAGCACTGTACAGTTGAGTTGTCTGATAACTAACAAGATAAATGTTTGTCACAGAAATCTGTGGTAATCCACGAACCATAACTTTGCCTATGATTATTTATATGTTCAGAACATATATCAACTGTTAAAAACTTTAAAAAAAAGTTCAAACAATCATTTCATTTTGTTTAGAATATGTATACAACACGTAACTTATTATTCTGCAGTACTGTTTTACAGGCCTAAAAATGCACTTTAAAGTATTGCAAATGCTGTTAAGCATTGTGCAAGTTACATTAAGAAACAGTTAACACAGAATGATTGAAAATGTTTGTACATTTCCATGTTTTCAATAAAATCATGACATGCTGTCTAACGCTCAGTCCAAGTCATATTTTCAGACAGAAGTTCTTCAGTCACGCTTCTAGCTTGGCCTGAAACCAGATAACCAGTGTATTGTGTCGAATTCCCACTCAGAACATTCATGATTGGTTGCTGCATGCCAACATGGGGATGACTGCTGATAAACTGTTTGCTGATTATGATGTTGAGTTGGTATGGCACATTGCTGACTCTGCATCTGATGTGGTATTGGGGATACAGCATGCTGGACGTTGGACTAAGGACCAAGAATTTGAAGCAGGGTTTGGAAGAACGCAGCATTTTGCTCTGCCTCATGCTTACGTACTTGTTCCTCCATTTCCCTATCAGCAGCTGCTCTCTCTCTCTCTCTCTGTCTCTCTCTAGCTGCAACAGCTTTTCATACTGCTCAAGAATAATTATTTTTGGTGGGTTCGAATGCACACTCGATTATTTCTTGCATACTCGACCCTTTCTTTTTCTTTCTAAGATTTGTCAGGGGCTCTGTAGTGGTTCTGTTCTGTGTATGTTGCTGTTCAGCACCAGAAGGCTGTGAAGTAGATGGGCCAGGCTCCTCAACCTCAACATTATGTATTGGTAATGGTTCTGCAGAATCATTCTGTGGCTGGTCAATACTGGCACTTGTATTTGAGGTGTCATTCTCTGTAAAGGCAAAAGTCCAGCTCCCTGTCAGTTTCAGCACCATTCATTACATATGCATTTATTACTGGTATGGATTGATTACAGGGTTGATGACATGGGACAGTATGCGTCAATGTGTAGAAGGCGTACACAAGAAACTCGACTCAGACATGCCACGCTGCATGCAGTAATATTCATAACACTGTACAGAGTCTGTATACATGTTGTTATTCAGACAGCCGTGTAAGCTGCCAACGTGTGCATTACACTACGTGTAGTGTGGTTCGTAAGATCCGAGTGTCTGTGACCATGCTTCTAAAGCCTCAAGTATCCTGTGACTTGGCAATGGGCAAATGCATTAGGCTACCAATTATTACAGAAGCTGTCCATGTCACAATTGTGCAGTGAGATGTGTACTACTAACGCAAACTGAAATGAATTGACAAACGCATTACATTCATTTTTACAAACTACAGCAGTTGTTTAATGAGCAGTATAATGTTATCAGTGTGGTAAAGGAAAATGTGCACAATATTTAACACAGAAATCACTCATCATGTGCAGTGGAATGTCAGCAAGGCAGTATGTGCATGCAGAGACAGTACACAGATAAATAGGGAAACAGGGACAGCAGGGTAAAGAGGAAACATTGTTAAAACAGGAAAGGAGCACTGGAATTCAACAGATGTCTCCATGGTTGCACTCCATTGCCATGGAGACATCACTACATTGCCGACGGTACAATGGATACCACGATGTAATGCAGTGCATCTGATAGTGTATGTTGAAGGTGCAGGGGAGCGGGGTACATAGCAGGCTGCTGCACAGCGAAGCTGAAGTGTGCATGTATGGGAAACAATAATGCTGCAATGCTGTTTATCTTGGGACGGGGTGAGCATTACATTTTGTGCTGCTTATGCATGCATTTCATGTAGCAATTACCATCATTATATAGAACCTCATATGTGATGTCCTCGTTTGCATCAGTATCATCTGCTTCTTCACATTCCCTGCTCTGAATTATGACTGGTGGGGCGGATGTTGGCCTAGTACCAAGAATGCGACATAATTCATCAAAAAATGGGCAAGTACAGTAACTCGCCCACCACCCGACCAGCGATTTCTGTCTTTAACTTTGTGATATCGGACTTTAGGCTACTTCATTTTCTCGTGGCATTGTTTAGCCATCCGGTCATGACCCTTGGCCACCAGATGAACAGATATTTGTTCATAAATTCTGCTATTCCTGTGATAGCTGTTCAATTCCTCTTGAACAGCCTCCATCGACCAGTATTCAATAAGTATTCTGGTCGCATCTTCAGATCAGCTCGCTGCTTTGTAATTTTGCAGCACTTGATGACAGCTACACGAAATTGCTGCTTTTTTACTTCCACATTATGAACTGCAGTAGTGTTCTGGGATATTGGAGGACCACACACAGCTGGGCTATAACATGCTTTATATCCACACCTACAAACAAACCGTGATTATCAGAAAACGTTTTTTAAAATGGGTTCAACACTACCTTGTCAGCTGGGTTATAGCACGGTTTTAAAAAACATTTTCAAATCAACATAAATGTGGCCACAAAACATGTTAAGCGACTTTAACATGGTTTAACCAGGTTAAACCATTTTTAAGCACCTGAAATTTGCGAGTGTGGACAGGGCCTTAGGGTAATTCCTTTTTGGTTGTTACTTTGACATACATAGCCCTTTTATTTGAAGGATAATTCTGTTGTTATGATGTAAGATCAAAGATTCTAACCCCACATCAGTTACTTTTGGGGGGGGTTACCTGTGAAAGACATTATGGTGTAGTACAAGTGTGTGTGTGTGTGTGTGTGTGTGCACATCTGTTAAGGAGGCATGTACTGCGCCATCTGCCACTGAGTGTTTGGTGTGGAGTGAGGCAGTGCCCTGGGCATCCTCCCACTTGCCTTCAGCGATCCTGCTTCTTCAGTGTCTGGGGTGCAGCATGTATATTGTTCTGCTGCCTAAGTATGCCAGATGGTTAACTAGTGGGCTGCATATATTTAGTGTTAAGCAATGTTTCTATCAGTTTAGTTCAATGTTTCAGTAATTTGTCTGTCCAGAAATACCGATAACATAATGAGGAACATCAGTAAACATTTGAGCAGCAAGAATACATTTGAATGAAAAAATGCTAGCCCTGAAATTCAGGGGGATTTCAGTTGTATGAAGTAATGGTTTCAGCAGAATAGATTAGTTCTCACCCCCAAAAAAGAAAACAAGACGATAATGTTCCATAGTAACAGATTTTTTTTTCTAAATGCTACACTTGTTAATACACTGATTAAATTGGTCTCTAGTTTAAAGTATCTTCTTGGCCTTACTATTGGTGCACTGTTCTTTGAATTACATTTTGATAATGTGATTAAATCAGTTCATAAGCAACTGGAGTTGCTCTAGCGTGTATGTAATACATTTTTGCCTTAATCAAGAAAACAATTTCCTCTATTTCCTCATATCTGTACTTGACCATGGATCTCTGACTTATTTTGTTGCAAAGGACAGTGCACTATCAAGACTAAGGGGTTTGATTTTAAGTTGGCCCTTAGACTGACACAATTTACAGCTATGTATGACTGCAGAAAACTCTGGGTATATCAGGGACCCTGCACCCTATTTTATAAAAGTGGGGGTCCCTGCACCAAAATGTCAAGAGTTGCTGCAGCTGCAAGGTTGCATCAAACATTTGGTACACATTAGGAGTTTAACAGAGGGTCCCATCAAGCACCCCTCCATAGCACAACCCTAGCCAAGCAATGAAGGTTGGAGGGGTGAAGATGCCTGCAAGGAGGGGACTGGGGCAGAGGGAGCAGAGGGGGTGCCATAGGGGGTGACGGGGTCACAGCAGCAGTGTGAGGGTATTGAGGAGGCACCCAGAAGAGGTGCTATGCACTATATGAGAGAGCAGATTGGCCTAGGTAGAGGGAGGTGGGCAGGGACAGACCATGACCTGGACACCAGGTGGACACATCCCTGATACTTGCCCCAGAGGACCTGCAGACCCTGGCAGTGTAGTTGGGCATCCACCTTCCACCACAAAGGGGGCTGTGTATATTGGGAATGTTGCACAGCCTGGGGACCATACCCATCCACAAACTGTACTCTGCAACCCACTGCCAGTACCACCTGCTGCATGTAGGGGTCTGTAGGTCCTCTGGGGCAGGTACCAGAGCTGTATCCATCAGGGCCCTGGGTCATAGTCCATCCCTGACCACCCCCTCAACCTGGGCTAATCAGATCTGTTTCATTGTACCTGGCACCTCCACCTAGTGCCTCCTCAGTACCCTCACACTGCTGCTGTACCCCTGTCACCCTATATGGCACCCTCACAGTTCCCTCTGCCCCCAGTCTCCACCTTTCTGGCTCCCCCCAAGTAGCCTCCCTGCCCAGCAGAGGCACAGGGCCCTTAGACCAGCTTCTGGCTGGTCTAAACTCAGCGCCCCATTACAACCACAGCAGGGCTTCTAAAATTTAAAAAAAAGGGGATGGTGCAGCCTTGCCATGGTAAAAGCCTCCCTGAGATCTGGCACAAATGCTCTTCTGCCACATGGTAGATGCAGGGCAACTCTGGCTCAAGGCATCCCAATTTTGACACAGTTTGTGTTTAAAAATAGGGATGGCTACAAACTTTGACACAAGGTAACATTTGTGTCAAAACTGTTTAGTGCAGGAACCTTGCACCAAAGTTTGGCTTTTGAAAATCGAGCCCTAAGTGTCCTTTATAATGGAATCAGTTTGGCTTTGAATGTCCCAGCAGGGGTTTAAACTGGTATAAGCCCGCTAGCTAATGCTGGGAGATGCTGAATCAGGCTAGTAGAAATTTCCTTTCCTTTAACTAGCCCTGCTTGCTTGCATTGGAGAAGGTAGGATTTAAGTAACTATGGCCCCCATATTCAGAGCCAGCCAGTCGCACTGCACAGCCAGTAGCACTGCATGGCACATAGCGCACAGCCAGCTCTGAGTTATATTCAGATAGTTTTACACTACTGTTTGGGGCACTCTTCTACCTGTTCACAACACTATGCCAAACTAAGGAACAATATTAAGAACTGGGTCTTGTATTTTCTCAACCAAGAACTGAAATAATCCTGTCTGGAACAAAAATAAACAAGCCAAAACATTTAAAGGGTAACAGTTTACTCATTTGTAAATAATCTCTCTAGTCTCTAAACGATAGCTTGCCTAAATTGAATTTAAACAGTCCATTTTGCTGATGTTTTTTTAATTTTAAGGTTTTGTAGGAGAAAGCATCTTAAATTTTGCTCGGCCACCTGATCCCTTTCTCTTTCTCGTGCCGATTGTTGAAAACTCCACCCTGTGCCTCCTCTGTACTCCAAAAGTTTGTGATGTAGGAGTTTGCCCCCATGCTCTATTGATAACAATGATGCATGTTTTTAGTGTGTTTTTTTAACATATATTGGAGAGGACCACTGGGTTCAAATCAAAGCCATAACTCTGCTAATAAGAGCATTGTTAGTAGAGCTGTGCCTTTGATTTGACCACAGTGTCCCTCCAGAATATTAAAAAAAAAATGACATTAAACATGCTTCCGTTATTAATAGAGAGCACTCTACAAATCCCCTCACAAAATGTTAGAGTGTGGGGCTGGCATGGGAGCACAACCATCGAAAGCCTATATATGTCAAACTAAAGGGGACATCATGTGATATTTTTGAGTCACTCAGTCCCATACACAAGTTATTCCTTTGCTTTCACATTAGCAAATTGAAATATAGGAAGCAACAAAGTCATGTGATGTCCCCTCTAGTTTTTAAATATATTTGATCTCTAAGAACACAGCTTTTGACAGTTAGCACCAGCAATAGGAATGGATTGGGCAGTCAAGAGAAATTTAAGATCCTTTCCCCTGCAAAACCTAAGAATAAAAATATCAGCAAAGTGGACTATTTTAAGTCAATTTTAGGTACGTTGCTATTGGTGGCTTGACTGCAGCACTGACATTGGTGCACTAGCCTCAAGATCTGTGCCTAGAGAGTAAGGGCAGGATTCACAAAAGGGATGTTCCCAGTGCATCCGACATGCGCCAGTGCATCTCTGACTTGCACACAGTCATGATTCTGTAAGGGCAGAGATGCCACCGGAGCATTGGAGATGTGCCACACACCACCCATAATGTTATGCAGCATATCTGGAGGGGTTGTGCAGGGGACATGCCCATGCATATGGGGAGCAGCCCTATTCACAACCCAACGCGGAGGCGCATCTCCGGAGCAAAGTCCAGAGATGTGCCTCCAAAAGATAAGTCTACAATAAGTAGACTTAGGTAGATGTCCACCAACAGGCAAGCTACCATACTGCAGACAGTGAACGCAGCCTTCCTAACAGACAGTCAGCCCCCCACCCATATCCCAGTACAACAGAAACGTAAGCTGAAGAAATTCCTGGTAGTCAAGTGGACCCCCCAAATCCCTAATCTTGAAGTATAACCCCTGTTAATAGCAGTGGTGCTATAGTAGTACCCCTCTCACCCCATATGTCTGATCGCATTGTGAGAGAAACAGCTGAAATATCCTGGTGGTCCAGTGGACCCCCCAGCCACTCAGGCACCCCCATCCACCCACCCAGCTCCACTCCCCCCATCCCAGCATGGGAAGAAGGTCGGCAGGCAGCTCAACCCACCCGCAAACCACACAGCTGCCCGCCGACTGTGCTGTCTGTGAATTACATCATACTGTACTACTGTAAGCTCATTGGTAGACACTGTCGATTAATGGGCTTGCAGCGCGTACTGTACGCTGTCATTCACAACTTTGTGAATGACCTGTGTTAGTCACGATGTTGTGAATGACAGTGTATGGTACATGCTGCAAGCCCATTGGTCAGCAAAGTGTATCAAGGTGCTTACAGTAGTACAGTACAATGTCATTCATGGTCAGTATAGTCAGCAGGCAGCCGTGGCAGTTTGCGGTTGGGTTGAGCTGCCCACTGACCTCCTGCTCATGCTGGGACAGGGGGAGCAGGGAGGGCTGGGGTGCCTGATTAATGGGGTCCACTGGACCACCTGGGCTCTTGGCTGCTACATGTCATCAGGGGCCCAGGGCAGGGAGGTACCACTGTACCACCAGGGCTATTAATGGGAGATTTACTGCACAATCGGGGTATAGGAAGGGAGGGAGGCCATTAGACTCCCAGGGGTGTTGTGTTAGTGGTTGTACTGCCGCATTTGCAGGGCATCCAGCGCATTCTGCTAGGTACAGCCCTGCAGGCTTCATGCAAACAGGGCCATAATGACATGCAAATGGCCCCATTGAGCCTTGCTTGCCTAAAGGCCCCATTTGCACATTTGGGGCTGTGAATGGCAACACTGGGTGCAGCACATCTGGAGATGCATTGCCCCATCAATTTCCTAGCCTGAACAGGGGAATGCACCAGCACTTCTTGGGTTGGGCACAACTGTGGTATTCACAGAGGGGACACGCCAGGAGCATCTTTCGACGCATCTTCTGTGAATACTAGTTTGGGCTCGGCGCCTTTCATTTGCACCAGGGCATCTGAGATGTGCTGAGCAGAAATGCTTTGAGAATCCTGCCCTAGATGTTGAAAAAATGTTCTTTCAGCTCTGTGAAGCAAACAGGGCTTTTGTTTGGGGGAGGATACTAAATTGTTTTTCTTATTGTTTTAATCTCTAGCTTGTCTTCTTTCCAGGTTTATTTTTAAGATGAGAAATATTTGTGAAGAACTCAATGTTCAAATGTCTTAGCTGGAATGTTTCTACAGTGCTTATAATTAAGTCAAGCAGACTTTAAGTGTTATAGTTAAAGAACTAGGACAGTTGTCAGTCAGTGGATTTAGGAATAAAGCGCTTGCAGCTGATCCTAGGCTTTTCATCTTGTGTGCCAGAGCTGTGTAAATTGTTCAATATAGTTAATCTAACGAAAACAATTTAAATTTACTTTTTAAAGAGAATCAGCCCTGCCAACTACCAGATTCAAATTATTTGCTAAGACTTCTGAAGGAAAGATATACACAAAGCACACAAGCATCTCTGAAATGCTATGTACTGCCAACCCTTTTGAAATGTGAACGAAAAGACACTGAGGCAGGATAATTGTGTTTTGTTTCTTCATCCAGAAATGCTACAAAAACAACATAATATGCATGCATCTGTAGTTACAGTAACTAATAAAAAGAGCTATACAAACAAGCATAAGTCAATGCCGAATGTTTTCTTTTGCTGTGAAGTTGCTGGGCACAACTAGCACAGAGGGTAAAATAAAAAAAAAATAATAATAGCAATTATAATAGTGACATTGTCATAACTGGGACATGAATAGGTTCAGACATAATGTTATAGTTCTCTTAGACTAGTCAACCTCCCTCTTCAATATCCAATACTAGCCCTTGTTCTCCATGGCTCCTGACAGTAGACTCTGTCATCCAAAGCCCCCAGAAATACTGTAGTCTATCTCCCTCTAGAACACCCAGGATTAGTCCCCTTTCTCTATGACTCCCTCCACAACCCCAAACACTAGCACTTTCCTTCCATAACTGGGGGATGGAGGGACTTACGAACTCAGCTTATCGATGTTTTGTGAAGGTTGATCATGATACCACTCATCTGCTTGCTGGCTGGCATCACGCAGATGAAAGGGGAAAACCTTATCCAAGATAGTAGTGGATCTCTCCTTTCAAGCCACACAAAGTGTCTGTCCAGTGAGCAGAAAAGAGTGTAAAGATCAGCCTGAACTGCACTGGACCAAACAGTGACATACCTCTGAAATGTGGTTCTTTGTAGCAGAAATGTTACAAGAAGCTTAAATACAGCCCCGCAGCAATGAACAAAAATACAGCCCCCTCCCTCCCACAAGATAATACCACACCATAGGTTCCCCAGTAGCCATATCATATTGCCCCCCACATAAGTGGCAAAATTCCACCCCCAGCACTAGGCAAGGCATAAATACAGCCCTTCTGAAAATGGCAAATTCCACCCCCAGCTCTGGGCAAGACATACATATAACCCACCCCATACCCAAAGAAATTATACTAAAAAAAAAGGTAGGAAAATAAAAGGTAGAAAACCTTCATAAGGTAGAAACAATGGGTAGACTGGATGAGCTTTATGGTCCTTATCTGCCTTCAGCTTCTATATTTCTATATGTTTCTATGTAAAAGCAGCAGGTAGCTAGCAGCACGGAGTTAGTTAACCAGCAAAGTACAAAATAAATCTGACCATTTTCTTAACATTCCTTGACTTGACCATTCCAGTTGTCCATATTATAATTCCCCAGAGTCATCCTGCAGTACTCCCCAGGGCCAGAAATAAATCCCTTGGGCGAGTCCATCCCGATGAGTCCTGATTCAGGAACCAGCAATACACTGACCTAGCAGGTACTGCAGCAGGAGGAACAGTGTTAGCTGGGTCGCTCACCAAGCAGCAAGCAGAGTCCCAGAATTGGTTTCCTAGGTTTAAGCACTTCAGGCCCAAGAGGAAGTCTAGCTAGACAGGAAAGAACACTGTGCTGAGCAGAGCAGCTGAACAGACAAAGACTGACCAGCAGCAGCACAGGAGCTGTGGTTCTTTGGTGGGCCAGCAAGCAGTGTAGCACAGCTCTTCAGGCAGCAAGCAAATCAGTTCAGAACTTTGGCAATAGGCACAAAAATCCATCCAGTACCTTGCTCCCTTGACCTACCCTGCACCTCCAGCCTTCTAATTAAAGGGCAGGAGCAGAACAGAGAGGAGCTGAACATTACCAGCAGGGATGGACAGACAGGCCGACTGGACAGAGAAGATACACACAGGGAGGTCTGGCCCACCGAGTGGTGATGACAGAAGTGGTTGGGGGTCATACCTCTCAACTCCCTGACTAAACAACAAGGTAGCTGAATATTACATGCAGGGACTGATAGACAGGCTGACAAGATAGAGAAAATGAGTATGAGGAAGCCAGGCTGTCTGATAAGTATGTAAGCAGTAATACCCAACAGGGTGGGCAGTATAGGGAAATAGCGGACCGCCCTGGGGCGTAATGAGGCCTGACGCCAATGGCAGAGGGCATTATAGCCCCTGGAAGGTCCAGTATTTCCCAATACCACTCACTCTGGAGGGTATTATTGCACTTAGAAAATTGGCCACTGTGTTATATATGTTTGGAACAAAATCATTTTTATGCTAACATGTTAAGTCTCTTATGTCTTTTATTTATTTTGTGGTAAAATAGTTCCTTCGCCTGCATTTATGTATTGAGCTTTTTTCTTTGAGGTAAGGACTTTTGTCTTGGTTGAGCCACTGTAGTTTGTTTATGGAACTGGTTGTTATAGTTACCCTTCCAATAATATAGGACTACAGAGACACATACATTTTCAGCTTGTTTTGCTGGCTTTTAAAATTTTACTTATTTATGGATTGAACCTTTTTTATTTTTAACTGTTTTTTATTTTTTTGTACTGTGAGCATGACTGCAATGTCAGTGGCAGGGTCAAGACGGTGGCAGGGTAAGCTGCGCATCACAGAGCCACCAGAATGAGGTACAATTATTTTTTCAATTATTATTTATTTCTGCAGTAGGAATACCCAAACTGCAGCTTATTTCCATTGCACATTAGCTGATGGAGACAGGTAGAGAGAAAGAGATTGAGAGAGAGAGAGAGAGAGAGTGTGTGCTCTACCTCTGATACCGCCACTGTGTGTGACAGGGTGGTTGCGCTTTGTGACTCACTGTATCTTCATCAGTTTTTAAATGTGAATTCTTTTTTTCTGAGAATTGTATTCATTTTTTTTTACATTGTGACTGTTAATGTTTCCAGGGGGATGTGGAAATTGGTTGGTGGTATGTGTGTAGCTCACAGCTCTCTTAGAGAGCAGAAAAACAATGGTGTCAGGTTGGTTCAAAATTTAGGGTGCCCAAGGATACTCTCAGCAATGGGGCACCCCGAATTGGAACTTGTTATTTAGCAGGCTCTATTGAAAAATACCAGCCCACTAAAGCAAGTGCGCTGGCCAATCAGAAGAGTAGAATTTGCATACCCACTTTCTAAAATAAAAATAAAAGCAAAGTAAAAAAGGCTGGCCCAGATCCCCAGAGGCATGAAAGAAATGCTACTGCCCACCACACAAGTGACCTGGGTTGCTGAGAGTTGGCCAGGGAGGGAGGGAGGATTGGCCATCCCAAAGACTGTTCTCTTCTCCTGCGTGGGAGGCATGTCTGCTCCTCCGTTGACTGCAGTGAGGTGGTGGCCTGGTGGTAGTGTAGGCTCAAGTGACACTTATGGGAAGAGCTGCAGCTCTGGAGTACATACATGCTTCCACAGGCATGTGCTCACATGTCCCAGTGGCTGAAGAGAACAGGGAAAATGGCAGAGTGAGGTTCATGAAGCTCTGCTACTTGTCTCAACCTGTACCACTGCCAGGAACCTGGATGTGAGTATCAGGGGGAAGGGCTTCCACTCATGGCCCCAGCACAGGGGCAACCTGTGAGAGGCCCTGATGCAGTGATAGCCTGCCCACCCACACAAGGACAGAAAATGCTTTATTTGGAGAACAAAAGTGGAAAAAGTTTAACTCTGCCCTTTTGCTTTGTACCCCTACTGAAATCTGGGCTGGAGTCATGCCTTTTCTCCTTCCCCAATCTGGGCTGCAGCTATGTTGTATCCCCCCCCAATCTGAGTTGAAGCCATGCTTTGTCCCCCCAATCTGGACTGGAGCCATCAGGTTTAGGGTCTTTGTGGGGGGTATTGAAGATAAAAGTGCAGTTTGTAACAGAAAATTCACTCTGCTGTCCACTCTGTACAAATATACACATCTTATGTCTGGTCCAAATAAACCATTTTGTTTTCAATAACCTCTCCCACATTTGTGTTTTTTTTTATAGTTCCAATGCAATGAACACATTAACGACATGAAGGATTCAAAGTAAACTGATAGTGCATATATTGTTTTCGGTTTCCATGCCTTACCGACTTGCAACTGTTTTTTACATTTGATGCTCATGCGCACCAGATGTTATGTTACACTGAAAGAGGATTTTGGGGGGTGTCACTGCCAAGCCCATTGCAGTTTAAAATAGCAGGGGCTTGGCAGTCTAGACCAATGACCACACACTGTGGTCATCATGACATCACTCACTGCTTGCTGGGTGGAAACGTCTTGTACTTCAAAGGACCGAGCCACTCCAATCAAGGAGGTCTTCAGTCCTTTGATTTACATGAAGCCAGTTAGCAAGCAGTTGATTAGCTTTCAACATCAGGAGCCTGTTCTGAAGTAGACTCATGCATGAACTAGTCTATCACTTTTGGAGGCATATAAGATAAATACATTTCCAGATACTATGCGGTTAACTGATTTTGCAGTATAGCTCTTTTATGAAAATGAGAGTCAAAACCCATTGATTTTAATGATTAACAAGTGAAACTATGACTCCAGGCATGTGCATCAGGGAAGTGATCGAGACAACTCCAAGACATTCCTTCTACATTCAAAATTTTAGAGGAGAGTGTGTTTATTTAGATGCAACCTGTCTCTAATAAAATGTTGGGTAGTATTTTTTAATGACAGGGTGGGTCGCCTGGGTGTCAAGGCAGTAGGAGATCAGTCCCACGGAGGAGTTTCTTTTGCTTGTCTTCCAGCTTCTTGTGAATGAATGCTGATATCTTCCTGCTCCTATAGTAACACATGATTGACCAATCGGGTGTTATTGGAGGAGGACAGTCATTCACAAGCTGGAACACAAGCACAAGCAGCGTCACCGTGGGACCAATCTCCTACTATCCAGGACTGACCAGAATGAATTTGGAGGTAATTATTTATTTCGATGCTTCGGGGAATGATGGAAGTGGGGGCCAGTGAGTGTGTTGGGCAGGGGGAGAGGACAGTGTGAGTTCCCAAGCAGGAGGAGGAAGGATTTCTGTGACAATTGATGAGCGAGGCTGATCATGATGCAGCTGAGCTGCTTGCTGGGTGGTGTCATGCAGATAAAAGAGCCCGCTGTTCTCTGATTTGAGCAGCTGGTTCTTTTCAACTATGCGAAGTTTCCACCCAGCAAGCAGAGAACAGGATTATGATCAGCTTGTCTGATCATTGGACTGTCACTGCTGTCACCACTGCAGCTTGAGCTGCATTGGACTCAATAGTGACACACCTTTAAAATGCTGTTCATCATGGAGGGGGTGCAGCGCAGAGTGACAAAGATGATCGGGGGCTGGGGGACTTATCATACGAGAAGAGGTTGAAGGAGTTGAACATGTACTCACTGGAGGAGAGGAGAGACAGGGGTGACATGATTGAAACCTTTAAATACATGAAAGAATAAACAAGACGGGTACAGAGGGGCTGTTCAAAGTAAGGGAGTGGAGGGCCACCAGGGGCCATGATATGAGGCTGGAGCGAGGAAGGTTCAGGAGGGAGATGAGGAGATGCTTTTTTACAGAGAGGGTGGTGGCTGGGTGGAATGCGTTACCCTCAGAAGTGGTATGCAGTAGAACAGTGGACTGCTTCAAACGAGGACGGGACAGGACAAGGGGGAGGGTGGCCTTACCTGGTTACCAAAGACTAAAAAGAAACAGGTGCTGTACTTGGCAGATGTTTTTGGTAAACAATCTCTGCAAATGTTCTCAATTTTTTTTTTAACATCCCTCAGTGTGTGAGACTTTCATAAACCATTCTGGCTTTGCCCTCAAGGTTTATGTAGTATTATACACCTTGGGGTTCAAAAATAATCTTTTATAACACTTTTTACCATTTTACAAATGTTGTAAGTGTAATAATCCATGCTAGGTGTGCATCAATGCTGTAATAACCTCACTTCCTGGGTTATCAAAGGCCTTCAGCTGTGCCTTGGGCATCACAAGCCACCCTTGTCATTCTATTTTATGTTGGCTATGCCTGTGCACCACTCAACATCTTGTGGTAGGAGAAGATTTTGGAGGTACATCCATGTGGGTGAATGCAGGGCATGCTTTAGTAGGAGCGTTCCTCATTCCCCAATAAGCCAGCATGCAAGCACTGACACATAAAATATGCTAAGTGGTCATGACATATAAGGAAAGTGCCGCTGCAATGAGAGACAAGCTTGTCATGCAGCGGCACAACATACTTCCTGACGTGCCTTTCTTGGTGAAGTATTTCAATAAACATGGCAGCAATTGCAGCCACCTGCCGCACAATGCCAACTTCAGGGGTGCCCAATTCCCCTGTCGACATGCTAAATAACCCCTCCAAGACTGTGTGGCACACTGGCAGCCCACCCCAATGTGCTTCCCCGTAATCAAAGCCGACTGTTGTTGGCATGTTCCACCTCCACCGCCATTCTGTGCCTCACTGGGAGCCCACCCCAGTGTGCAGAACAGTTTTACATACCTTTAAAAAAGAAAACTGTCTGCAGTGTTCTTTTTTCTTTTTTAAGTACCTGAAAGAAAAATGGTCCGTGCTGTCTATGGCACCCCCCGCCCAGCTGCGTACACCCTCTGCACACCCTCCTCCCACACCCCTGACCCATACTTACCTCCTTGGCTCAGTGCGACAATCTTCAGTGGACCGGGAACATGTCTGCACTCTTCAAAGACGACCGTAAACTGAAGAAATGCCGGTAAGCTGTATAATGGCGTAAACAGGATGTTTTTCAACTTAGGTGCATATCTCAGCCATTGTTTGGAATTTTGCCTTCAAATTTTCAACACGCAGTGGTTGGGACCCCACCTCATAAACACATGCACTGTCATCTCGTTACTCGGCCCTGAAAGGTAATTTCACAGTCACTGCACAAAATCACCTTTTGGGATTGATTAATGGAATGCCAATGCCACTGTTCATGTCCCAAAAACCATATCTTGCAAATCTGGTAGAAAATTTCAGAAAAATGACTATGTTATGAGCACGCATTGTGCAGTTTCAATGCCTCTTTGTAACTTTGATAATTGTTCATATTTTCACTCCAGATTTTCAACAATGCCATTTTTTTTTACTCCTCCTCGTGCACAGTGCAGCTGTCATTTTTCACATCCTGCCCGAAATGTGTTTTCACACTGTGGCACCAAAATGCACACTTGCAGTACAAAATCACTTTTTGGCAAACAAACTTATAATGCCATTGCTCATAAGGTGAGGTCACAAATGGCCCATGTTGAAAATTTGGAGTGAAAATACCAACAAATGCCCTGGGCATTAGAGTTTCCACCCATAATGCCCCACCCTGTAAAGACTGACAGGCGTCAAGGGTGTGACTTGGCATTGTCGCCTGTAATGCTCATGCCATTCCACCCCCATGCACACAGGCATCGAGGTGTGCTTTAAACTCTTTGACCCCAATGTTCACCCCATTCTCCTACACTGCACACGTCAGTATATTTCTTTATGGAATGGGGTGAGCTAAGGCCCAAGGAACCCAAGGCATATTGTGGTACTTGTCAGCCTCTGCAGGGTAGGGTGGGGTGAAATAGCATGCGCCTTATGGCCAGCGACCCAAAGGCACACCCCAATGCCTGTTATTCTCTGCATGGTGGGGCTGGGGTTGGGGTCACTTTACTACTTCACTGCCAGTCCTATTATGCACCTTTCTAACAACTGCACTACCAAAACCAGTGCCAGCAAGCCAACATTCGGCATTGACAAATGCTTGTTACAATATTGCCACACACATGCCTGCATTATTCTTTACAGAACACATTGACATTCATATATTATTCTCTATAACATGATGAAAGCAGGGTTTGCATTGTATTACTGACTTTCAGTCCCTGTCTGGTAGAGTTTTAGGACACTGACTCTTGGATGGGTGATCAACATTGTTCTCACCGGTGACCAGGTGATGCCCACTGCATTCCCCACAATTGGTAATGGGTGGCTCGTTACTAGGGAAAATTCCAACTACCAATAATGATGGCCTCCCAAGGGTCTGCCTCTTCATTACTCCCTTACTATGAACATATGATCCCAGAATAGGCTTCCATTCTCTTCCAGGTGAATTCTGTTCCTGGGGGAGGAGGAGGAGTAGTATCATGCAATGGAAGTGGTATGGACCACAGCCAGACAAACACATGCCAGTGCCCCACTGGGCATTGATCAGATGGAAGGCAGTGGAGGTAAGGACAAGCAGATCAGGGGAAAAAACTGAAATAAACAAAAAAATGTCCTTAGTATTTATAGTCGCACTCCAGGTATAATTTGTCCCTGAATATGAATAGCCACTGCATAGCTTGATGCAGACATAACTGTAACTTTCAAAATAATTTTCTACATAGTGTACTGGTTCTGTCTACTAAAATAAACTGTAATGGTTAACAACTTTAAATCATATGCTCCTTAAAAATCCAGCTTTTGGAAATATCATACACTCCATCAGGAGCAGCAGCCCTGGTCCCACCCAGCAGTCTAATTTAATACTAATGGGCTGTGTTTCCATTCCTGTCAATGTGACTTCTTATGTTAGCTGTAGGAACAGAGTAATGCAAATAACAAATGTACTTCCGTTTAATTATTTTTCTTTTGTTTGTTTTTCTGTGTATGAATTTTTTTAGTGCTTGTGAAATGTGCAGGATTGACAGCACTGGAACCTGAAGTCCTCTAATTAACTACATGACCAGTACAGCACTTGATCACAGTGCAAGCTTCTACATACTTCCCCGCCAGTGTGCCTCAACCCTGCTATGGAGGGACCACCATGTAGGTGAGAGGGTAGTTCAGACTGAATGCCCATTCAGTCCTTGTCTTCACATGTGAGACTGACAAAAAGGATACCAGTTGGTGCCAATTGTGTTGGTGGTGTTGTGATGTGGACACCTGTGTGCTGGAACTGGATTGACACTGCCACAACTCATTTCACATATTGTATATACCCCCGTATAAGCCGAGATTTTTTGATCAGATTCCGACATTGAAATCCAGGGTCTCGGCTTATACGTGGGTCACTCTGTCTCTCGCTAACAATTCAGTCACCCAGCTTGTTCATGGCTGCTCACAGTCACCCATTTATTCACTCCCCTTGTCAATATAGGTAACCAGACCCAGCAAAGTGTCACTATGGATGCCAGAAAGAGCACTAGTGGCAAGAGAAAAAGGAGCTTTTACAATGCAGTCTTTAAGCTGCATGTGCTGGAATTTGCTGAGACCTCCAACAACTTCTCTGTAGTGAGGCACTTCTCAATTAATGAGAAGCAAGTGCGGGACTGGCGTAGGCAGCAAGAGACACTGAGAGAAATGCCAAAAACAAAAAAAGCCCGCCGTGCACACAGACCTGCTTTCAGTGTGTTAGAAGTGGACCTAAACAACTGGGTTATTGAGTACCTCCAGAGCAGCTACTTCATTACACATTTGGCCGTCTGCATGCAGGCACTGAGGATGGCAAAAGAACCCAAGTACAGCTCTGCAGGTGCAGAGTCTTTTTTGGCTTCAGCTGGGTGGTGCTCAAGGTTCATGGAGCGCCATGGACTAATCCTCAGACAGTGTACCAAACTTTCTCAGAGACTGCCACCTGATTTAGAGCATAAGGTGGACAGTGTTCAACAGTTTGTATTAAAAATGAGACACCAATACATGTACGAGTTGTCACAGATAGAAAACATGAATGAGACCCCCATGACATTCGACCTTCCTGGCAACTGAACTGTCAGTCCTATGGTGAGCAAGACAGTCCTAATTCATACAACAGGGCATGAGAAAACCCATTTTACAGTTGCCCTGTCTTGCTTAGCTGATGGTACCAAATTAAAACCACTTGTGGTTTTCAAAAGAAAAACCTGGCCTAAATAAATGATTTTTCCCTAAGGTGTACTGGTAAACCCTCATCCCAAAGGGTGGATGGATGAGGTACTGGTGAGGATTTGGATGCAAAGAGTTTGGAGGTCACATCTGGGGGCACTGTGTTCTAAGTGCCACTTCTTGTTTGGGACATGTTCTGAGCACATTTAATGGATGGTGTTAAAAAATGTGCCAAAAAGTCCACAGTTGACCTCTGTCTTATACTGGGATGGTTGACATCCATACTACATCCTCGAGAATTTTGCCTAAACCAACCCTTTAAAGACACGGTCAGGCATAAGTGGAGTGAGTGGATGTGTTTTTGGGCTGTACCTGTAGCAAAAGCTGGCAATCCAAAAATACCTGACCTGGATTTAGTGTCAGTGGATTGTTGATGCCTGGGACTCTATCCCCATAGACATGGTCTGCAGATCGTTCCTGAAATGCAGTATCAGTAACCACATGGACAGGATAGAAGACTGTGCCCTGTTCGAGGATGAGGAAGGAGACATTCCTACAGATGCTTCGGAAGAGGAACCTGATGACTACACAGATGACATCCTCTCTGATCAGTTCCTGTCCAAAAATCTTCATGCCCTCAGTATTTCAGAATCTGATCAGGAGGAGGACGAGGAACAAGATGAGTGAGACAATGAGAGAGAACGTGGAGAATGACGGTACCATAAATGAATTTGGAAAATAGACTTGAGCGACCTGTAAATGTGTACTGACTGACTTTACTTTTGATGATGCACTAACTTTACTAGCACTTGCACAGAAGCCATGAAGCATTGAAGCACTACTTTTCTCACTACTTTGTCACTGTATGTTGTGCAGCATTCTGTAATAAATACTATTTCGGCTTTTATATGCGGTTCATTGCATTTTTCTAAAACAGTGAATGGTGATTTGGGGTGGTCAGCCTATACATGGATCAGCTTATCCGCGAGTATATACAGTAGGCCACTGAACAGCTCTCAGGTGATTATGGCTTTCGATCACTACTGCCCTGTGGTGTATTTCAACCTGTGAATTAGAGGTGAAAGTGTTCTGAACCCACTACCAGTCCACTGAGCCATCCAGTTCCCCAACTTCAGTTTAATTCTGTGTGAGAGATATGAGGAACCCTATGCATGGGGGGGTGATTCTGTGGGTTGTAGTATAAGGAACCATTTGGATGTGTGGGGTGCAATATAAGGAACTCTTTGAGACTGTGTAGTTTGTGATATGAGGAACCCTTTGTGTGTGTGGAGTGCAGTATGAAAAATCCATTGAGGGTGATGATGCAATATGAGGAACCCTTTGAATGTATGTGGGGAGTATTAGTTATGGTGTGTGAGTTGTGAATGGAACCCCTTGGATGTGTCATTACCCCTAATCACCCACCACTAAGTATGCAATACTCCATGACAGGGTATGGGATTATAGGGATTTAATACATGGCTTGGTGCATTGTGAGGCATGAGGCTACAGGTTTCAACAGGCTAGAAATGTATACCTGAACACTGACTATAAAACATTTTCAAGCAAATTGATTATTGCAACCTCTGCAAAACAAACAACAACAACAACAAAATATAGGCATAGGCCTTTGGCTTGATCCATTGGTCTTTTTTTTTTTTTTAATTTGGATTTCAGGAGGGTCACGTGATGCGGCGTGGAGAGTAGAAGCTTTGCTGTGAGCTCCGTTCCTCTTGCCCTTTAAAAGTGCGAATATATCTTCCCAAAAGCCGCGATTTATAGTATTCAGCTTATTTACAGTGCTGAAACCATTAAAACTGAAGATTTACTTACTGCTGGCTTTGGCATTATGCCTAGTTCATCGGAACAGGAAGGGCCAGTTCAAGAGTTGGAGGCCAATCGCCCCCGTTGGAGTTCTTCGCCCCCGAGTACAGCGGAGGAGTTGTCACCCACTCACGTATACTCCGAGCTAACCACCATCAAAGAAACCTTTCTAAAGCTAATAGAAGAAGTTGCCGACTTCAAACCAGCACTAACACAGTTAGCCCGGCGAGTTACTGATACTGAAGCGAGGATAACCTCAATAGAAAGGAGGCGAGAAAAAAACGAACCTGCATTGGTAGAAATTAAAAAAACAGTCAATAAACCAGAAGATTGTTTGGAGGACTTAGAGGGGAGGAACAGAAGAAATAATTTGGTGCTACTGGGGCTCCCTGAAGGGGATGAGGGGCCAAACACTATACTATTTTTGCAAATGTTTTTAATGCAAACAGTGGGCCCCTCTCCAAATGGCCCAGAGTTTGTGATTGAAAGAGCCCACAGGTCCTTACGAGCCAAACCACCAGTGTCGGAACCTCCCAGACCGCTAATTTTTAAGCTACTCAATTATCTGGATCTGGAATTTATTTTTAAAGAATCCAGGAAGCTATCAGCCATACTATGGGAGCGTAAAAAATTGAGGCTTGTCCCAGACCTGATGGAGAAGGCCCGCCAACTCAGGGTGGCCTATCATCCTATTACCTCCAAACTGTAGGCAGTGGGCATTAAACACCGAATGATGTATCCAACCCGTTTAGAGGTGTTCTTGAAAGATGGATCCAAACGTTTTGATTCGCCGGAGAAAGCAACAAAGGCTCTGAGAAAATGTTATCCAGACTTGTTCCCTAAATGATGAGACTGTGATCTATAAACATAGAGCCTGAGGATCTCTGTGGGATTTTTCCAGAAGACCTGGGATGAAGAAGCTGTTACCTGATTTTTGGCGAGATCTTTCCCCCTCGATGGAGATGTATAAATCTGAGATTCTTCATACTTTGTTATAATGACAATCTCAGACTGTAATTTATTTTAGGGGGCATTAATAGAAAGTTTGTTTTTGTTACTGCAATCTGTTTATCTATTGAGGGTTACTCAGATTTTATTTTTAGCCACTAGAGGGAGCTCTATTTCTACAGAGAAATGGGAAAATATGAGTAGTTTCACTTGTAGCTGTTAAAACTTACTCAAATGTTTCATAGACAGGCTGTCTATAGGCAAACGCTGTAATACAGATTTTGGCTGGGGTCTCCCCCAGGTAGATTAGGATCTAAGTGGCCGTGATTTGCTTTTACTGCAACCTCAGATAATTTGCAGTAAGTATAGGTTACATCCGAAGGAGTTTATTAGCTCTTCAGCTTTATTTTTAGATGCTAACTTTGCTTTACTCTCTTCGTTGGATTTTGAAGTAGATGTTAGAGTACAAATCTTTTAAGGCCAGTGAGTATAGCAGCATGCAACACCCGGTTTAAAGAAAGTGTGTATAATCTCAGCCCCATTATGTGTTATGTGCAGGGGCTATGAATAACAGCCCCTCTTCTTCATTCTCGGGCACTTCTGCAAAGCCCCAGGGAGGACAAGGGGTTAGGCTCTGCTGTTATGTACACACAATTTCGATTTTGTTTGGGAACAAAGCAATATCTAGTTTATTGAGTTGGACTCAATTTGCTCCCTCTGTACATACTCTCCCTATGCATATGGTGTTTTGCTGCAGTCAAAGAGGCTACCACATTTCTTGGGAGGGGAACTGGAGCGGAAAGTGTAGATAAGTGTTGGTGTGCAGCTGAGAGTATTAGCCAAGTTTTCTCCTGCTCATTTTTTCAAGTTCAGGTATGGGGGGAGGGAAGAGTTCACTTTCTAGCGCGCACCATGGACCAGAAGTCTAGACGTAGGCTATGGGCCTGGTTACGTAGAATGCAAGATAGATTTAGAAAATTTGGATCTAGGTTACAAGTTTGGGGGTGGGTTAAGTTTTGGGTTATCAGGGTTTTCTTAAGCATAAGGGGGCAGCAATACAAACTACTATATAGGGTATATTTGTTTGTATTTTTATGGCTGTTTAAACATTCTCTCTTGGAACGTAAAAGGAGGGAGAGACAACAAGAAGAAATATGTCATTCTAAACCATCTTGCCAAGTTTGACCCATCAATTGTGTTCCTCCAAGAAACTCACATGTTATGCGAACAGCTGCACTTCCTTAAAAAGAGATGGGTAGGCCAGGTTTTTGGATCAGGATTCACCTCTAATAAATGGGGAGTAGCTGTACTTGTGGCAAACAAAATCCCTTTTACGCTATTGGAATCTATTTCCGACCCTGAAGGCAGGTTTATTTTTGTCATAGGCAAAATTAGTAACTTAGACGTTGTCCTGGGCTCCATTTATGGACCAAACATAGAGTCCCCATCCTTTTTTATGCACTTGGCTATGGTTCTGGCCCCTTTCTTAAAATTGCCTATCCTGATGGGTGGCGACTGGAACCTGGTACAAACTAATGATTTAGATCGTACTTATTACAAAGGAGTAAAAAATGTCCCCCGCACAGAGAGCTCTACAAGAATTTACATTATCGCTGGGTCTTGTGGCTCCATGGAGGATAATCAATGCCTCAAACAAAGAATTTACATTCTTTTCCCCAGTCCACAAAAGTTATTCTCGCCTCGACTACTTCTTAATGAGTCAACAGTTGTTACCTGATATAGCTGACACTAGAATTTTGGCCCAAGTAATTTCTGACCATTCACCTATTAAGATGCAATGTATGCTACCAAATGTTTTAATAAGATCCTATTCATGGTCGCTCAATAACAAGCTACTGTCAGACGATCAAATAGTTGTGCGATTCCAATAATTTTTATCAAATTCTATTAGTACTAACTGGGGCTCGATCCCTGTAACGGATCGGGCATGGGCAGCTCTGAAGGCTACATGGAAGGGAGAACTTATTCGTATAGCATCGGTGCAGAAAATGAAAAAAAGCAATTTTTTGAACAATTGTTTGGATAAAATTAGAGCTTTGGAAAATAAGGAGGTTGGCACACTTTCCCCATCACAAAAGCAAGAACTTTCTGCTCTTAGAGCCACTTATACCAGTGCTCTATGGGAGTCAGTTGAGAGATCTGCCTCTCTGCTAAAAGCCTCATACATTGGTCAAGGGAGCAAAGCGGGCAAGCTTCTGGCCTGACAATTGAAGCAGCACTCAGCCTCTAAATGGGTTACAGCCTTAAAACATCCTCAGACGGACGTTTTGATTACCGACCCTGCGGGAGTATTGGCATTGTTTCAAGACTATTATAAATTACTATACTCTGCAGAACTGAGAACACTTGAACAAGACAGCAGGATGTGGGCTTTTCTTGAAAAGACCACTTTCTCCTCCATGTCAGAGGAAGCCAGATCTGTTTTGAATGCCCCCTTCACGGGCGAGGAAATATCAGAAATCATTGACTCCCTAAAACCGGACAAAGCACCAGGTCCCGACGGCTTCACTGGCCTATTTTATAAGACCTTTAAAAGGTCGTTAATTCCTCTGTTACTTCAAGTATACACCTACTGGTGTTCCCATGAGGTTACTGAGCAAGCATTATTAGAGGCAAGAATAACTCTTCTGCCCAAGCCAGGGAAAGACCCATCCGTATTAGGAAATTACAGGCCTATTTCGCTCCTCAATGTAGACGTTAAAATCTATGCTAAAATTTTAGCTAATAGATTGGGGAAAGTATGGAAGGGCTACTTAGTACGGAACAGGCAGGGTTTGTGGCTGGTCGATCCTCTGCGGACCACTTTAGGAAACTATTCCACCTAATTTCCGCATCTAGGGCTCCTGAACTAGAGGCAGCTCTTGTATCCCTAGACGCGAAAAAAGCTTTTGATAGAGTAGAATGGCACTTTATGTTTGCAGTATTACAGAAATTTGGCTTTCCCCAATGATTCATTAATCATATTCGTGTCCTCTACTCATGCCTATCGGCTAGAATTCAATGCAACAATCTCATTTTGGCTGTTTTCCCCCTATCTTGAGGCACCCGCCAGGACTGTCCTCTCTCTCCATTTCTTTTTAATCTTTATATAGAGCCTTTAGTGAGGGCTTTAAAATCAGACAATTTAATATGGGGTATCCATGCTGGTAACCTCGGATGCAAGTTATCCCTTTTTGCGGATGATTTGCTTATGCACATAGAGAACAGCAGGGAATCCTTACCCCGGGCATTGCAGATTATCTCTTGTTTTAGCTCCTTTTCAGGCTATAAACTTAATAGGAACAAAACTATAGTGTATGCATTATCCCCTCTTCTGTCGAGGGATTGGTGCTCCTCCTTGGGCCTACAATGGGAGAATGATTGCCTTGTTTATCTGGGCATCAGAATTTCAAAAGATCTTACCAACCTTGCAGATCTCAACCTAACTCCTTTATTTAAAACTATTAAAGAAGACCTGGAGAGATGGAATAAATTACCTGTCTTTCTGGGGTAGGGCTAATACTTTAAAAATGGTTATCTTACCTAAAAATTTTTATCCCCTATTTAATCTTAATATTTATCTGTCCAAGTCTTTCTTCAGGCCCTTATACAGAATCTGTTCAGATTTTCTTTGGAAAGGTAAAGCCCCTCGCCAAGCATACGCTAAGCTCACCCGCTCTAAGAAACTTGGGGGTCTCCAATTGCCTGACTTTTACATTTATTATCTGGCTATCCATGCCATGAGATTCTCGTGTTGGGTCTCCGCAGCTGAAGTAGCTCTGGAATTTGTCTCCTGGTTAACCTTGGACCGATCCTTAACAAACACCTACAAAGTAGACTTGGAGGCCTTGTTATATACTCCTTGGTCTAAAGTCTCAAAAAACATAAGGAACTCCCCGCTAGGTTGGGATATGAAGGCTCTACAGCAACTCTGTTCTTTACTTCACAAGTCTAACCTAAGAGACCTTAGGCAACCCCTTCTTAATAACCCAAACTTACAAATAGGTAACCATTCAATTAGTAATTTGCCAGGCAAGTACCCCTCAAAAATCTGATTGGTATGCCTTGTTTCGGCTGGCTCACTGCTGCCGATATCCGTGTTAGTCACTAAATTCGAGGTGGGTCACAAAGATCTATTATGACTGTACCAGGTTCGCCAGTGTGTACATTCCTCTTTGGGGAAAGGGCCTTGGTCGGAAGGAGCTGGAGTTATGTTAGAAAAATTGAGAAATCTAGCAGAGAGCCAGAAAGCAATATCCAAAATATATAAGTCAATTTTACGGATGTAATGTATAAGTGTACTCCTGCAGCACACTATTGGGAGATTAACCTTACCAAAGGATGGCTGGCCAAAACCTGGGAAAAGATTTGGATTGATACTTATTCCCTTATTAAACAGGATAGACTTAGGAATATCCAATTTAACATTCTGCACAATCTTTATTTTACTCCCGTCAAATTATTTAGGGTTTATAAGACCTCTTCATCCAAATGCGGAGATTGTGGATGCTCACTCACTACTCTCTACCACAAATTGTGGGCTTGTCCTAAAAATTGTTAAATTTTGGAACTCAGTCAAACAGTGGGTGGCTCCACACTTTAACATCTCAACCCTTTTTAATGAAAATACGTTTACTAGGGATGTATGCTCAAATTCCTACCCTGTCTCAAAAGATGCAAGTGGCCATGGTAGCCATGGTTACCAAATTGTTAATACTTCGACATTGGCAGAACAGATAGAAACCATCGTTCAAAGAATGGTGGGATGAGTTTTTAAAAGCCTTAAATGCGGAGAGGTGTGCAGCCCATTTTTTTCAATCTAGTGAGAAATTTCATAGATGCTGGGGTGGGTTTCTGGCAAACCTTAAAAGCAAGTACGGCTATTAAAAGAGAATTAGCCCTGAACCCCCCTGACCCTGGGTTTCCTTTTGTGCAAAATAATAGGTCAAACTCATCCTATCGTTGACTACATCCCCTCCAAAAATAGACTGTGACTTTTGACTTTGGCTTCTCACTGAATGGTTTTCTTTCTACATGTTTCAGTACCCCTTTTTTTTTCTTTTGTCCTTTAGGCAATATCTCTTCGGTTGTCGCTCCCTCTGTCTGCTTAAGAGTGTTGTCCCTTCTTTACGGTTTAACCTAAATTTTGCTATGTTACAATCCTGTAAAGAGAGCAATTTTGCATAATATTCTTATGTATTTGCTGCGAAGGTGGGGGTGGGTGGGATTGGAATCTTAGTTTTTTTTTCTTTTTTGGGTTGATAGCTTTTTTGTTTTTATAGGTTTTTTTTTTTCTTATGTATGTATTGACATGTATAAATGCTGTCTACCAGTTTCTTGGCAATGTTTGTTCGGTTTTGACTTTGTATTGAGCTGGAAAAATAAAGTTAGTTGCAAAAAAAAAAAAATTAGATTCCATTTCTTTATTCCCTTTGCAACATCAGGTCAACACTCACACCTCCTCCAAATCCAAAATACACCTTTCAGTGTATCTATCCCTCTCAAACATACTGTCCATTGCAGTAACCATCAAACAATCCCTGCAGCATCTACTACAGGTGAGGGAGAGCAATCCAATCCCTAGTATACATGGTGACCCACCAGTGAGGACAACCCTGACACTCGACTGCCTTCCTCGATCTACCCAGTGGCTGTATGTGAAGAAATCCAGCATCAGTGAGTCTCTGTTGTGGATGACCCAGTTGTTTCAACACCTGATGATGTGTAGGGCTTTATTTGCACTGAAAGATTGGGAGCAGATACTGCCTAAATATTACAGGGCATTTCCTCAAGAGCAAATCTTTGCTTCTTAGATTACACCAATCTTGTGTGTGTGTGTGGGGGGGGTGTGTGCTTCCCCTCTCAGGGCTGATGAAGCTCTATATGTTACATTAGATACTCTATCTACTTTATACAGTTGTTCTTTTTATCTTCTCTACATGTCTTATCAATTACACAACAATTACAACTTCATAAATCAAGATAAATCAAAGGAAGCCATTGCTGGCTGTAGTCAGGTATGTTGCTGTTCCAATTTACTGGCATTTCATTGAAGAGCTTGTAGCACCAAAATATAGCAGGCAGAGGATTTGAGTAATGTTTAAATGTCATCCCTCATTGCTTTTTATTTCTGAAATGTTTTCCTTTTTCTATGTGCTCATTTAATATTTTTTTTACCTAATAGTATTGGGTGCGATGTGAAAAGCATTACTTTACCTGGAAGCAGACATATCTAGCACTATTTCTCCCACTACATCATCGGCATGTGATCTCACTCATTGTTATGTCATGTGCCCTGTAGCCTGATTGGTCACATGTGTCAAAAGTTACCATTCAAGCAGCAGGAGATTAGCTCTTCTTGGTTACTAGTGATGTCAGAGAAACATAAAAACATAGAATTTGATGGCAGATAAGGACCGCTGAGCCCACTTCGTCTGCCCATTTTCCTACCTACTATAACACTACAGACCCTACTTGATCTCCAGCTTTATCCCACCTTTCCCACAATCGATGTCTTTGTCACAATCAATGAGGTCACAGATTGGGTCAGGAGGAATAGAACTATGTCAGCCTCCAGGTAGAGTGTTGCTCCACACATCACAGATAGTACTATCAGGCAGAACATTTCATAATTAGCAAAACAATGAGGGAGGCAGTATAGTGCAGTGGTTTAAGGCTCTGAGCTGCAAATCTGGTGACATCCAGCAGACCAGATGTGGGTTTGAATCCCACAGCTTCCACTTGCATACTGTGTGACCCTGAGCAAGTCACTTAACTTTTCTGTGCTTCCAGGTTGCACCTGTAAAAAAGCTTTCAGCTTAGTGTGTCTCACCTGGACAAACAACTAAATAAAAAAAATAAATAAAAAATGATAGCTGACAACTTCTGAAAGTTACTGCTAATTCCAGGCAGTACAATATAAGGAATAATGTATGGGTGGCCAATCACGACAAGCCTGTGTTTCCATTGAGGGGTTGAGATAACAGCGTATGGACCTCTAGAGCAAAGCTGGAGAAGTCCATGCTGTTATTTAGACCTCAAAACTGAAACACAAGGCAAGTTGTTTATGGTCAATCATATTTTATTTTTTATAGTATATGGTTCTGTAGAGAGAACTAGCGAGCAGCATCGAGCACTAGTATGGAGAGAGATAGTGAGAGTGAGCCGAGGGGTGGCTCTGCCGAGTAAGCACTTCCTGAATATCATACAAATGTAAAATCTGATACAGAAAGTGTGAGTGAGCTCCTGTACAGAGAGAGTGAGTGAACCAAAGAGTGGCTCTGCCTAGTAAGCAATACTGCACTCTGAGGGGAGTCCTCTGACACATCCTGAGGGTGTGTATTGTGAACCGCTATTGCGGTCATGAAGGCAGGCCATAGCCTGCACACGTTGTGCTCAGTGAAGACAAAAGCATTGCCTTATGGCAGTCAGCGCAAGCATGGACACAGGAGCACTTGATGGTAGAACATTCACAACAACTTTTAGAACATGCACATCAACTTTTAGAATGTGTACAACAACATTTGAGTGGCCACTGATTTCTATACACAATATGCTCTAACCATATAGTATTCCGTTTTAAATTATGTGAGTATTTCTGATTTTCACACTGCTGATAAGGACCAGTTAAGATCTCTACAATGTAGTTTATGTCCCTCTCAAGCTCCTGCCCTGTTGTCAGAATACAGTATATCCATGCTCTGCTATAGAGTTCTATGATTGGTGTAGGCATAATCTACATCAGGCAGCTGTAAAATGGTGCCTTGCACCATTGTGTAAGTCAGAAAGAAACATTTAGCTTTCTACTAAAGTATTTAACCAAAAGCTTCTGCAGGGAAAGAAGACTTAGAGGTTCAGTGCAGTTCTCCTTTAATACAAGTTAGTGTCCTAATTATCAGGTGTCAGTAGTCCAGATATATCTCATTATACCTGCCTTATGCTGATTTGATGTAAGAGCCATTCCATAGAACCTTGAGACAACAAGTGATGTCATGATTGGAGAAGCTCTATGCCTAACAGAACAATTTTCCCAAAAAAGCATTTTGACAGTTTTGCAGGTTACCACTTGTGTGGTTGCGGGGGAAGAAGGTAACTTGCAAGTTACCAAACTTTAGGTTTAAAAATGTTTTAAAATAACAGTTTTAAGTAGAAGAAAACTGAAGTTACAGAGAAACCAGGTCTGTATGTATGTGCAGTTCATGTTTATCAGACTTATTGCTTTTGCGTCTTTTCAAAACGACAAGTGGGAATGCTGGGTGCTAAAATGTGTAAGTTGCACATGCTCACAGAGTTATTTATATATATATATATCTATATATATATATAGATATATATATATATATGGCCTCTGGTGGCCTCCTCTGCCTGCTTCATGCTTTATTGCCAGCAACCCAGTCCCAACCACCACTTACCCCATTGTCTCTCTGGTAGGGATCCACATGGGGAGGGACCCAAGAGTGTCAGCATAGTTAAAGACGGCAACTGGTGCACACAGTATTTTCCTGTTTTTCTCTTCTGTCACCCTGGTGTAGCACATGCATACCCAAGCATCTCGGCACCATGTAACCATGTTCTGTGGGGAGGAAGGTAAGGCTAGCTGCCATGGACTCCACCAGGGTTGCTACAGTGCCAGAAGCAGGGTGCCTGTCTCTCTTGGCTGGTAGCACTGCCCGATCAACTTCCTGAGTCCGCTCCCAAAAACCCAGGTCATCTGCACAGATGTGCATGATGCTTCCGCTGAGCCATGGGGTGGCAGAGTTAGTTGTTTTAACATCAGTTTTGTTTTAACATCAGTTTTGTTTTAATCAGAATTTCTTTTTTATTTAGGAGATTTTTTTTAAATCCAGTGTTCAGTATTTTACAATTTACCACCCTCCGCCATGGCCATGTAAATGACAGATAGTAAACCAGATCCAAAATAGTCTTTTAAGGAACAGTGAATTCTGTTGTTTACATAACCACTAAGAGACACATACTGTATATGGTGGAATTAAATTGTTAGTGGAGTTATGAGTTGCGTAAATGACGTATCCCAGATTCATGAAAAATTTGTACAAAACAGAACTGCACATTCACCAAGTCTTATTCTTTTGTTGATTATAATTCCAAATATACACATTTATTGTTTGAGCCATGTAGTAAACAATAATCTTTGGGCAAACTCTAGTGAACCTGAAAGATTTAGGTTTCAATACACAGCCATTTTTGCACTATTAGTGAGCAAAAAAGGGGTCTTGAAATGGATAGTTTCGCATGCTTTCAGCTTTCTAAAATGTTTAAACCCCCAAACACACCATTAACAAATTTCCAGGATCCAGAGATTCTGGGCCCAAGAATGCATATGCCAGAGTTCAGGCTATTTTGTCCAAGGATGGCTATAGTGTTAAGATGAAGAAATCGGGATTTGATATAAAAGTGTCTTCTCAATCCCAACTGTAATGGTGCTCTTCTGCCAGTATAATACCAATGACCTTACTACTTGAGATAATTTATTAAGTGTTTTACTAAAATCCAAGCAACCTCACAGTGTACAAGAAGCACATGCATAAAATAATCAGTGACTTTTATTAAAAAAGATATATGATAGTGCCACCTGATGGTCCACACTGCCATGCTGGTGACCTGGATTTTGGCACCTCCAGGTAGTGGCACAGTGTCCTGCCACCACAGCAACCTCGGTAGTAGACCGGGGAAATTGCCTCTCCACAGGGACATGTTTCGTGTTTTTGAGGCCATGTGGCTACACAGCATTATTGATATGGCTTAAAGGACAGGACACAGGAAGAAAGGCAAGAGGACATCTGGATGAAGCTCTGACACTTGCAGGCTCCATCTCCCAGCAGATCCGCAAGTTCTGGATAAAGGTGAATAAATGTAATTGGTGGTTAGTCTGCCACATTCAAGGGATGGTACCTAAGCCCCGGGAGGGGAAACATATAACTGGAAAGAGATATATAAATATTACTCAGTACATTATTACAAAAAATGACTGCAAGCATAATTATTTGTATTCCTTTTCTAAGCTTTCCTGTGTGCAAGTCATATGGTTGTGCATTGCAGTGAACAGGTGCCACTACCAAGAATGTTTGGCTTCCTGCTATTTAAAACAGATCTTGGGACCAACAATAGGACTTCCTCAGAAGAACACAAGAGTCATATTGGGACAGAGACACAGAAGGCCAAGGAGGTAAAGGAGTCTCTGTCCAATTAGGGCTCTGTATGTTGAAACTAAGACCAGAAAACCAGTCCTGTTATTTAGGCAGACAATACAGTTTATGGAATTCAAGTGTTTTAGACACTGTTGGCCAAATGAACCTCAAAAGACTAATTGATGCACTCATTTTGTTTAAATTTATGTAAACCCTAGGTGGCGCTATCCCAAGGGCTACTACTCCTGCCTGTTTGACTATGAACGGGTTGAGGGGCCTAGGTCCTATGGCGGGTGCCTCCACCAAGAGGTCAGGGTATGTAGTGGCTAGACTAGCTTGGTCACAGCCCTCTGGGACACTGAGACTCACTTTTATTCCCTCTAGTGGCTCACAGTACACTGGAGCTACAGCCCCAATACCCCACGTATAGACACTATTCACTCATATAGATACCACTTACCCTTGAGACTGATTCTGCAGCATGTCTCTGAGCACCCCCTGTAAAGTAAGGTTAAACAACATACACAGCAAAACACAATACTGTTTCCATAAGTACCAATACCACAGACAGTATGTAGTATAACAACAATAAATCTGATTGATTTAGAGGACAGTAACGAGGAGGGAGGCAATCAGGTTGATTTGGTTTGGAAATATTCAAATCACAGTACTGTGCACACATACAGGGTCTGAAAAGTCACACTCTGGGTACCCAGGTTGGGGGGGAGGCTAGCCAGTTCCATTGCCCAGGGTTGGTTGGCAGGTGCAGATGGATAGGGCCCTGTAGAAGAAAATATATGCACAACAACCAATTGTAATCTGGAGCCAGAGGGCTCAGTCCATGAAACAGTGAAACAACAAGAATTAGGTGACACACTTGTAATTGAAAACAAGCTGCAAGGGAATACCCTGATTTGTACTCACAACACCCAAGCTGAGGATCAGATGGAGAATGTCCCTCTGGATTGCCAGAAGAGCAGGGCATGAGGACAAGGCCCTTGTGACTGGACCCCACTGCAGTTGATAGCAAATGGATGTAGTTCAAATTAAGCTGGGGGTTTACTTTCAGCTTCAGCACACAGTTCACTGTACAGGGAATTTGAATAGTGATTCCTCACAAACACTACGCACATTTATATGTAAAAGGAAAGTACTATACCAAGAAGGCTGCTCCTCGATCCCGATCGCAATTACTGCAAAATACCCGGGAGCACACACAGCAGCTTCAGTTCCTGACAGACCGAGTGCGAATCAGCAATTTCTCCAGTCTTCTGCAGGGTGAGCCTGGTTTCCACACTTCTAGTGCTTCTTTTTCCTCACAACTCAGATTCAGTCCAAACTGGCACTCACAAAAGCTGCAGACTGAAACTCAGGGCCTCACATGCGCTTCCCATGTGAAACTATACACCGTAGAAGCACACAGCTCCTTCTCTCTTCACTGCCACAACTGATCTGATCTTTCCAGTCACAGAGCAGGGCATTTCCTTTAGCTCCACATTAGTCTGTTGGCTGATTCAGCTGACACTCACAATAAGACTCCCTCTGTTGGTGGAAAAAGGTGCCAAGGTTAAAACTACATTTCCCAGAGTCACTGCCCATACAGTCCCCTTGTGGTTGGCTCAAAATTAAGAGTCCAAGTTCTGATTCATCCACAGGCTCCATTTAAGGGAACCCTTAACACAATTGGCCCAGCACAGCAGTTTAGGTCCAAAATGGGTGGTAACACCTTATGAAGTCCCAGCTGCAAGAAGGCAGGTTAGACAAACTGCATTTTACTTAACACTCTAACTGGTTTCAGGAAAACAGTTACATCTTTCATTTAGGCTTCCTCTCGCTCTTAGTGACTGCAGAAATGGAACGATTTCTCCACAGCTCAGGCGGGATTCGAGCATTAAATACACAGTCCTCCCATACAAACTAATTAAGTCTGCAAGCAGACAGCTCCTAAAGAGACAGTACTTGGAGGCTCAAATTGCACTCACTTGGAACCACATTTATATAGCTTAGATGTCGAACACCGCCCAGACTTGGAGCATTCAGGCAAACTCCTGGAAGACTTTTGGGAACCCTCATTTTTTTGGGGGGGGGTTACATTTATAGTTCATTATATTTTACAACTTACAAAGTCTCAGCTAGCACATAAACAGTCTGTTTGGCTAATCCTAGCCAGAGCTTCATACTGATACTTGGTTTATAGACTTACATTTGTTTAAACTCATCTTTATTGAGAAATTGATATCATACAAAGTTCAGATATGTTTCTCTGAGCATCCATTACATAGCATTGTTACAAGAAATGGAACTAAAATGACAAAATACATTCATGAGGACATTTCAATATGTAATCTTTATCTGGCCACAGCCCTAGATACATGTCCCACTTCTGTACCTATGTGCAGTTTCTGCCTGGGTTCAAATCCCAGTGAGAGTCAAACTTTTCATTTCATTTCTACAATTGGATTTCTAAATTTGCCTCACAGTGGCATATACTGCACTTGGGAGAGATTGAGGAGGAGTTATTTGAGTGTGTAAAAAGCCTTCCTGGTTGCTCATTGCAACACCAGAAAGGAATGTATGTATGATTCACATGGGAAAACTCAGGGACCTTAATTGACTGAACTCTCATAATTCAGTTGGTTAAGAGCTAAAGCATGGAGCCAGCCTGGTGGCGCTGAGGGTTAAGGCGCTGGACGCCACACCTCACTTCACACCGGCGACCAGGGTTCAGGAATGAGCACGAGTTGTTGGGGATCGGGAGGGAGGAGCAGGATTGAGCATCTGAAGACAGCTCTCCTCTCCTGGGGAGGGACTAGGGGGATGTCCTGCGCAGCTGGCGACACCTAGCGATGGCTGGGTGTACCACAGTCGTGGGCTCTAACGTAGGGGTCAGCGTCGGGTGGCTGCCTTCTGGGCATGTGCAGGAGAGCACACATTATGGGATGGGCAGCATTGCACTGCCCTCGCTGGGGGCGCAACCTAAAAGTACAAAATCCCTCCCTCCTCTAGTAGGTGAAGGCGGGGCCTGTGGTGTAAGCACCATGTCCAATGCTGGGCATCAGGGTGCTCGTTCTGGTTTCCCTCACATAGCTTCCCTACCAAGTCTGTAGATAGGGTGTCAGGTGGAGTAGGCGGTCCTTCCCCGGAGGACATAGACCCGAGGGGTTTGGGTATGCTTTTTGGGGACCCCTTCATACCGGATTCTAGTGCCCAAGCTTCAGGCAGGACGGGATATCCTGGCGACTGAGAGCCCTAGCTGGAGAGAGTCTGGAGGATGGAAGCATAGTAAATAACAAGTAAAAAAAAAAAAGAGCTGAAGCATGGATAGCTGAGGTCCTGGGTTCAAATCCCAGTGAGAATCACAGTTTTCCTTTAATTTCTACAACAGGATATCTTGCCTTGTACAGAATTCATTTATACTTTTTTTTGTTATCCCCCCAACGCCACCAACAACAACACCAGTTCAGTCTATTTATTCCTTTGAATAAAGTTATTAAACATTTTTAAAAGAGGAAAAATAATAAAAATGAAAGTAAAACTGTTGAAACAGTTGAAAACTTAGTGCATTTGCTCGAATTAAACATATATATTTGCCACAACTTCATGTAATCAGACCACCATAATAAAAACATGTAACATTTCTTCTTTGCATGCTGTCTCCTTCTTTCCTACACAACCTTCTTGTCCCTTCACCCCTTCCCAAAGGTGTGATGTTAAACCTTGGTTTCCCTTGTGCTCAGTCACCAAATTCTTTTTTGTTTGTTTGTTTGTTTACTTGCTCTCTCCCATGGTGATTATGAGATCTTCTTCCCCTCATCTAGGTGTCTTTCCATGTTGTTAGACCAAGACTACAATGCCCATGTTTCCTTAACTGTGTTTTATGTTACTCTAAGGGTAGCTGTAAGGCTCTCTGTGTTATGTTTAGTGTTCATGCTCCCTTTCCATTTAGTTGTTGTATGGGGGGGGTTCACATTCAGCCATCTCACAGTGATAGCTCTGAAAACAACCACTCACATTAAAGCCTTTCAATCTACTTCTTTTGATTGCAGGTACTGGGGCACCCAAAAGAAAAAGCTCTGTAGCTTCTGGAATGTCTACCCCCAAGATACAGGCCAGATTCTGTCTGACGCCTGTCCAGTATTGATTTAGTATAGGGCAGTCCCAGAATATATGGCAATGTGTGCCCCAACTGCAACATCCCCTCCAACAAGCATCCCCACCTGTTGAGCCCAGCTGCTTTGTGATGGTTGGTACATGGAAGAGTCAAACAACTGTCTTCCCTTTTAATTCACTCATCCTGCGAGGATACTTTCCACCCCAGAGCTAACCATTTTTCCCATTGCTCCTCTGATATTTCCCTCCCCACCTCCACTTGCCATTTTTCTCTAATGAATAAGAGGTTATGCCTCCTCTCCTGTACGAGGATCCTGTATACTTAACAGACATAACACATTCAATCCATTACTGCCCAATATAGAAAATCTTCCCATTTTGTTTTTCTCCATTCGAGAATTTGCATGTTGTTACCTCTCTGAACATAGCTTCAAACCTGTAGAAATCTGTTAGAAATCATTTTACTCTAATTGGAATTTTTCTTGCAAGGTCTGAAAAGAAACAAAGTGCCCCCTGTCTGTAAACTGTTTAAACCTAGTGAGTGTCTTCCTGTTCCAGAGCTTTTATCCAGAGTCCTGTCTCCTTGTCTCAGACCCTGAATACCCTGTAATGACAGTCAAACGGCCTAAGTCATTTGGTGTATTGCTGGCTCTATGTATGTGTAGTAAAATTTTAAGAAAGGCTTGACCCATGAATTATTTATTTCCTTAAGCATTATAGGTGTAATTTTAGCTGTCAGGATAGGATACAAGGGCATGGGTAGTGATGGGCTAAGTGGTCCCAATTCGCTCTGCGGAGTGATTCGCGGAGTGAAGGCGAATTCGCGGAGTGCTCCACAACATGAAACAGAGTACTTTGCATTATTAATGGGTAGCACAAACTCCATTAAAAACACTGACTTTGCATTACTCCGCCTTCCCAAACCACTACTCCACCAATTCTTAAGGCAAAGTGCATTGAAAACAATGTACTTAGCCTTGGTTTTAAGCTCCAAAGGTGAATTTTGCAATGATTCATGGGATTTCAGGTCACATGGGCTCTAGCTTGTTCTGCACAGCCTCAGTTTGGAGTAGTGTGTGTAGGAAGCTGTAGGAGACAATTTGCTCTGAGAGCTCTCTGCGATTCAAACCTTCAAAAAGCTGTTAAAAAAGCCTTTTTGAGTCATTTTTTTTATGAAACTTTAGTTCATCGATTATAGCAAACCCTCCTGTGCTCATATCATTGAGCGTTTATTGTTTGTGTATGGATTTTGAATGTTAATGTACTACATTCAGTCTGTGTACTGAGAGACAGTGGAAGTGTGCTTTGGGGGAGGGGCTTATCTGTGGTGTAGGTAGATTAACTTGGAGAAAAAGGCAGTGCTTTCTGTTTTGGTGATATTTTTCTTGTATAACTGTTAATGTACACACAGTAATATTTTTAATATTTCTTGCCATTTTTTTGCTGATTGTTGTGGTGCTGCAGTGCATAATTTTAGTTTGTTTAAAATATTTGGTTATTTTGCTGATGTTTTCAATTTGCTATGCATTACTTAGTGTGTGTGATGCGTGTCATCAAATCAGACACCCTTTATTGTGCCACATAATAATTTCAGCAATGTGAAACTGCTATCCACTGCAACTGTGTGATTTTTGTACTTCTTTGTGGTATCTTTACTGGTACTAGTACTAGTAACTGTTACTGCAGCAGTGCAGTACAGTGCCCGCCCCAACCCCCGCGGCCTGCCCCAACCAGCAAAGGTATTCTTTTCCAGATTTGAATTTCTGATGGTGAGCACTGGTTAGGTGTTGTGCCTTTGTGTCTGCATCTCTTCAGTGCAAAGCACAATCTTAATCTTCTCTGTGCATTTGCATCTCTTTAGGGCCCAATCTCCATCTGTAACTTAAGTCACAGTTTTTCTTTGGTTTCCCATCAGAGTACTGGACAGGTGTGGTGCTTAATTCTGCATGAACATTGTACTCATTAATATGCGTTTTTAAATCAGGACCATCATCACGAGTCACTTGTGATACAATTCACGTTTTTCATCATCAAGTTCACAAATGCAGTCGCAAATCATGATTCGCGATCATTCACATTATGAATCACAACATTAATTTTTTTTCTAGTTACTTGGATGTATTGTAAGCCTGTTTAGTAGTATCTCTCCAGGCTTCACCACCACACCATTGTATTCATTGATAATGTGTTTTTAAGTCTGGGAGTTTTAAGCTACAGCTCATAGGGGAAGTACAGCCGTAGGCGGTAGGCATTCACATTTCTTCATCATCACGGTCACAAATGCAGTCACAAATGACGATTCACGATCACGTCACGAATCACATTAATTTTTTTTAATGGTTATTTGGATATATTGTAAGTCTGTTTTGTAGTATCTCTCCATGCCTCACATCCCACCATTGCACTCATTAATGTTTGTTTTTAAGTCAGGGAGTTGGACAGTGTCTGTAGTACATACACAGACTGGAAAGAAGACTGACTGCACACATGCAGTTTAGTACAGTATACTTGCACTGCTCAGAATATGAAGTGTCAAGCATACAGAAGACAACAAAAAGAGGGGATAATTACACACAAGGGTCAGGGATGGTGGAGGGATACATTTTATAACACAGCAAGGAAGGTGTGGGGGGGCACATGGTGTGAGGAAAAAAAAATAATGTGGGATCCCATTGTGATCCAGCAGCAGTTCCAGCATGGACATAATTTGCAACTGCTGTCTCTCTATGTGATCCAGCTGCTGCTCCACAGCACTCACCCTCTTGTTGTTATCCTCAACAGCACTCCAGAGAACTGCCAAGTCAGCCTGTGTTACATGCAGTTCTCTAGGGTCCACACGTTCTACAGGCTGACCTGCAGGAGGTGGTGGTGGTGGTGGTGGGGGTGCTGCTGTGGCACTCCTCTTCTTAGAGATGCCACAATTCACAGCTGCACCCTCTGCCACAGAATGGCCAGCAGGTGTAGGCATGGTCTGTTCTGTGGCAGCCTGCCACTCCAACTGCTGGTGATGAGCATATAGGTGTACTGGCCCCCAGTCCCCAGATGAGTCCCCCCGGAGGCCATGGCACACCTCCACCTCATATAGGTGCACTTGACCACACTGCTGTCCCCCCCCCAACACAGTCAAAAAACTGCCAAACAACGGAGGAGCAGGGAGGACCAGGCATAGGCAGGGGATGGCCAGATGAACTGGCAGCCAGCTGGTCATGGTGCAAAAAAGGATGGAATCCACACCTGGGCCCGGGGGAACAGGCACATCCTGCTCCAGTGGACCTGGTGCTGGACTTGGTGGTGGTGGTGGTTCAACTGCCTCTGAGTCAGGACAGGAGGCGGTGCTGGTTCTGCTTCTGGGGGGGGGCACTCACAAGTTTTGAGCAGTCCAACAGAAATGGGCGCTCATGCCCTCCACACATGCGCATGGTATGACACTTACCACTACCATGCTTTCCCAGAGCCACCCCTGCCCCAGACATTCCCTCACCCTGGTTCATTTGTCCTACTAAGCTCCCTCAGTCCAAGCAATCACTACTCACACTGTCGCACAACACACACACACACACACACACACACACACACACAGTCACACAGACACAGACAAACAACTAACTACTTACAAAGGTAAGAAAAATTAAATTTACAGAAAGAACAAATTAAGTAAAAAAGAGCACAGAAAAGACAAAAAAATTTAGTTTTTAAAAAAAAGCTGTTGGGTCTAAATCAAAGTTTAAATCTCCTCCTCGCTCTGATCTCAAAGTATCAGCAATCACAAAACACACTACTCTCTCTCTGTCTGCACAGGAGAAAATAAAAGTGTCTACTTGTATGACTCACTTTCTTCCTGCCTAGCTAAAGAGCATGTGACTTACAATACTGTAAGCCATGTGATGTGTGTGGGGGGGCTACCAAATCTGAAACACCAAGTGGATCACTTAGAATCGTAATGAGGAAAGCAAAATCCATTAAAAACAATGACTTTGCCTTACTACGCATTGCTATTCTGCCTTAATGCGAAGTGGTAATGACAAGGCGGAGTGAGCACTTTGCATTGCCCACTCGCTGCATCTCTAGGCATGGTAAGGGAATTTATATTCTCCATGGTATACTACCTAGATTGTTGTCTCTGTTTTGCCCAAGTCACTAAGTAGATAGCCAGTGTCTCTAGGTAATATAATTTGAAGTTGGGAGCTCCCAGTCCTCCTTCTTCTTATGGTAACACCAGGGTCCTTTGGTTAACTCTAACTCTTGTACCTGCCCATATGAACTTTAATATTTGGTTCTCAAGTTTCTTCCAATAATTTGATAGTATCACTACAGGAAGTGTTTGATACAGGAATAAATATCTTAGTAAGATATCCATTTTTATGATTCCCACTCTGCCAAACCATGAGAATGTTGAAGACTCCATCTCTTGAGATCCTTTTCTACGTCTATCAACAGTTTGTCATAGTTCAGTTTAAATAAGTCTTTCTTAGTGGAAGTAACTCTGATACCAAGATATTTTATTGTGTTGTTGGGAGCCTATGCATATGGAAAGGTCAATTTAAATGCAACATCATATTGGCAACTTAGCCGGACTACTTCAGAATTCATGTAGCTGATCTTGTATCCAGAGACCCTGCTGAATCCTACCAGAATTTCTTGCAGTGTGGGGACCAAGATGGTTGGGTCTCAAATATAAAATAGCATGTCATCTGCACAGAGTGGCACTTTATGAGTTTCCCTTCCTACCTCTATTCATTTCACCCTGTCATCCTTCCTAACTCTACTGGCCTGGCCAAGGGTTCTATACTAAGGGCAAACAGCAGGGGTGTCAGAGGGCACACCTGCCACATATCCCGAGCCAGTGGGAACCTTGGTAATATTCCACCACTAACCTTGACTGTGGCCTGTGGTTGACTATACACTGAAGCAATGAACACCCAGAGATCCAGACCAAACCATATTTTCTGTAACATTTTGTGCAGGAATCCCCAGCAGACCCTGTCAAATGTTTTTATCAGTATCCACTGAACCTGCAAGCTGAAGCTGTTTGTAATTGGATTGGGAGAAGAAAATGTTGAATAGTCTTCTTACGTTGTCTTGCAACATCCTACCTTTAATAAAACCTGTTTGGTTGGGGCCTACCAAGTCAGCCACACATCCCTGCAGTTGGCTAGGTACAGTGCTCCCTCACTATAACAAACTGTATTATAGTGAATTCTCAATTATAGCAGATGGGGTTCATGGCTCTAGTTGTCAAACATGAAGCTGCTGTTGTTTTGGAAGGCTTTTGTGAAAACGCACACACACACACACACACACACACACACACAGACAAACACACACACAAAAAAATACTGAATAATTCAAGAACTCAATCACTCAGTTATCAAATTGTAAGCCAGCCCGGTGGCACTGAGGGCTGAGGTGCAGGACGCCGCATTTCGTGCCATGCCAGCAATCCAGGTTCGGGAGCAAGCCCAGGTCATCGGGGGCTGGTGGGGATGGGGATGGGGATGGATGGATGGAGCACCCAATGGTTGCTCTCTTTCCCTTAGGAGTGGGGGTTTCCCCAGCCACAGCTCTGGCATCCCCTGGAGGAGGTTGGGGTCACTGCAGAGCTTGGCAGCAAAAATGCAGGAGATTAGAGCTTCGACGGACATATTCCAGGTGCTCATGGGAGTGTGCACACACTGGACTGGACACCATTGCACATCCGAGCTCCGGGATGAAAAACAAGGAAAAAAACCTTATCGGGTGAGGTGACAGTGAAAGTCTGCGGTCTGACCACACGCCCAATGCTAGCTGACTCTCCGGTCTCACTGGGGTCTGGGGCCTCTCCATTGGGCTGGGAGAGCCCAAACCCCCCTTACCCGACGTAGCACTCGGGGATCAGTTCAGGCACGTAGTTGATTCCTAGTGTGCCTCAGATGGGATCCCGAGAGATGCCCCAAAGGTAGGGTGTATAAACAGATTCTACAAAAAAAAAATTATCAAATGATGGCACTTAACTATGGCTTAAAAGACTGCAACCATTAGTCACTGTTACAGCACAATGCCAACATGAAGTGGTAGTCATATTTCATGGAGTATTTGCTGACACTGGCTGGTGAGACTTGGAGCAATGTAACAGAGACAACAATAAATCACTGCTGGATTTCAACTCTGTGGCCAGCATTTGGTGAGTTCTTGCAACCAAACTATGATTTGGAGCAGGACGACACAGGCAAAATAGCCAAGATTGCCACAGAACTGCAGTTAATCCAGCCTGGGGTTTCAGCAACACATGCAATTCATTTATTTATTAATTTATTAGATCATCGGTTTACAGACCTTTGAGTCAAAGACTCATTTACAAAGGCACCTCGTCAAGACAACAATACATCACAGCAAACAAAACAGTACAGTACAGTACATAATTCTTAGATTAAAAAAGTAACCAGTGTTACAGGAATTCACTGGTGGTACATGCTTGGTAATAGGTAGATCACAGTAGTCATCATATAGGTACACAAGTACCATGTCAGGTAGCAACGAGAGATATTTTGTCACATTAGCCAGCAGATATTGCATGAGACCCCAGGTATATAGAGCAAAGCAGTATATACAGCTGGCAAACCCAGCCTAGGGGTGAAGGTAAGGGGCAGGTGGGGGATTATGTGCAGTTGCAGCAGTGAGTGCTTGTCAGATGGCTTCTAAGGGAGACCTTGAAAGGCCCAAGTTTAGTGGAGTCTGCTATATTGGCTTGGAGGGAATTGAACCAGGAGGAAGCCTGATAGAAAAAGGATCTCTGGGTCATAGATGTCCTTACCCTGGGGACAATAAGGGAGGTTTTGACAGTGCTGTAGGTGGAGACTGAGGGGGAGGCATGCTGCAGGGAGGTGGTGACCCCAGGAGGGGAAGAGACCTAGCAGAGTCTTTTTTACAAGAAGGCAGTTTTGGAAGCGGAGTCTTTTTTCAAGGTTGAGCAAGTTGGTGGTGGAGTACAGCAGGCACATATGGGTGTGCCTAGGGGCTCCCAGCATTAACCTGCAGGCCTTGTTTATAGAGAGCTGGATTCTTGCAAGCGCAGTGTTATCGGCTGCAGCATAGATGGGCAGCCCATAGTCGATTAGTGACAGGACAGAGGAGGTGATTGCCAATCTAAGGGCCTCCTGAGGTAGGCAGTCCATATGATGGTATAACAGTCCAATCCTGACATTGGTGGCAGCAGAAAGGGCTTTGATATGGGAATGGAAGGAGAGTGCTGAATCAAAGGTAATACTCAGCTACTTGTAGGAGGAAATCTGCTCAATGGGGTTTAGTGTGCTAGACAGTGTCACGAAAAGGGCACCACTGGCTTTGCTTTGGCGATGCGAGAAGAGCATAGCTTTGGTCTTTTTTAGGTTTAGGACTAGCCTTCATGATGTGCACCAATGCTCTGCTCTATCAAAAGCTTGTTGGAGGGTGGCCTGGAGTGTGTTGGGGTTGGGGTCAGCGGCGAAGAGCACAGCATCATTGATTGGGTGTTGGCAACTGCAAACCCACTGCAAACCCATGAACAAATGTCAGATACAGAGATAGTAATGGCAGTACTGGGGCAGTAATAGGAGGAAGAGGAGACTGAAGAGTCCGATGAAGAGGGAGCAGAAAGAACTGTACCCCTATGTCAGATGGTGATTTCGGGAATCAAAATAGGGCTTGAGTGGCTATAAGTGCAGGATACAGATCCACAGAAGGTATTTCAGCTAAGACAGCTGATATCGTATTCAAGGGACCTGGCAAGAAAGTAAAATAGCACACAGAAAACCATTATTAACATTTTTGGGAAAGTTAATTCGAGGTCTCTGTAGTGAACTTGATTGAAATGTGCAATAGTTAATCAGTTCCACAGTACTGTGTGTATGCTTTTTTAACTGACTGTTCACTGACTGTTTCATTGAGTTTAGAATCTCTGCTGCAACAATAAATAAAAACCCCAGTAAGACACTGAAGAGTTGTGTTGTTTTTACTGCCTGTCATACGTTTACTGTGGATCGCGGTTACTGCAAACATGCTCCTTCGATGCAACGAACAGGACAGTTTAACGAACACGTATTACAGCCCCCATTTTGTTTGTTATAGTGAAACAGCACTGTAGTATACTAGTGAAAATGTTCATGTACACTGCCAATAAAGATATGGGCCTGTAGGAAGGATCGCTGGGGCAGCAGGAAGGGAGAGAGAGTTCTGTGGACATCGTTGTCCATCTGGGGACTAATGACCTGGCTATGGATGACTCAGCAATAGTTCAGGAAGAGTTTGGGGAACTGGGGAGGGGTCTTAGGCAGGTGGCATGATCTGTGACATTCTTTGAAGTGCTACTTGTCTACAACAGGTGGGAGGACAGGATTCTCTGCACCAAGAACTTCAACACATAGTTGAGTGAATGGTGCAGAGAGGAGGGTTCGGCTTTACTGGGGACTGGGGCCCCACTGGGAGGGATATGGGTTTAAACAGGGGTGATGGCCTGCATCTGTCCAGGAGGGGAACCATGGTCCCCAGTGAAGTTTAAATGCTACATTGACCAGCATTTAAACTAGGTAATGGGGCAAGGCAGAAGGATGAAGGGTGGCATAAACTGCCCTCCCTCCCCACAGGCAAACAAAGTCAGCAAGGGAATCCTGAGGATATGAAACCCCAGAAAGAACCATATAGCAAAGGAATCCTGGGGAACAGAAGGCAAGATTGATAATGAGATAGACAGTGGAGGAAACAAAGTGGGGCAAAGGGTAAACAAAAGGGGGGGGTGTCAGCACAATCTGGAGAGCCATGTGTGCAAACACTCAAAGTCTAGGCAACAAGATTGCAGACTTAGAGGCCACCACGGCAGATGCAGACCTGGATAGGATTGCAATTACTGAGTCCTGGTGCAATGAAAACCAGGATTGGGATGTGGCCATCCAAGGGTATACTCTGTTCAGAAAAGACAGGGTAGTTAAAAAAGGGCGAGGAGTGGCTCTTTATGTTAGGGACAAAATAAAAGCCACAGCAATAAAAGGAGAGTAGGGAGGAGTTGAGGTACTGTGGATCACCCTGGAAAAATATAAGGGGGCCACTATTTGTATAAGAGTGATCTACAGACCTCCAGCACAGGGAGGGAGGTGGATAAGGACATGAAGAAAGCTATGGTGTACAGAAACCCCCTTTCCCCATGGTGCTACCAGTGGATCATTGAGAATCTAGGCTTTCTGCCCTCCCATATGAAAGTGGTAACCAGGTCATATGGGACCCTCCATAGCACTTCTGATACTGCCAGAGGCAAGTGGTACAGCATGGGCAGCACTACCATCTGGGTAGTATGCACCTTTCCCCATATGGATAGGCTGTGGTGCCTCTACCATTTCATGCCCTCCTTCAGTCCCTAATCTAAAATTTCAAGATGACACTGAGCCTTATTAACCCATCTTGGGGTCACACATTTCACAACATATTTAAAACTGTCTGCCAGCCAGTGAAGGCCCTTACCTCATACGATCTCCTCTGAACATTTAGTGTTCAAGACCATCACCTCTGTTTCCCCAGTTATTTTATTTATTTATTTACTTATTTAATGTATTTATTTATTTAAGGGAATCAGATACACATTTGAGCCAGGGGCTCTTTTACAAAGGTTCCATGTCAGGTTACTTGAAACATTAGGACAGGCAATGGTATTGTGCAAAAGAGAAATAAACATAGCAGCCGGAGGGCTTTGTCAATTACCAAAATATCACAATTGTGCAAATCATTTCTATAACAAATTAAACAATATAGATTCATATAGGTAGCTATCCGACAGAGGGAGGCGAGGCCAAAGGCTGGTGTAAAGAAGGAGAAAGAGAGGGAGTGGGGGGTGAGTCAGGGTCAGGGTCAGTGAGGAGGTGTGTGGAGGGAGTAGAAGAGGAGGGAAGGAGTAGGGAGGGAATGGTGGGGTATGGGGGTTGGGGGAGATAAACCATTTAGGTGTAGCAGTCACAGGAGGCACAGGAGATGAGGTATTGATGCAGGCTGAGCTTAAAGGCACCCAGGGTTGCTTTGCTGGTAACTTCTGCTAGCAGGGTGTTGAACCAGGAGGAGACTCTGAAAAAGAAGGATTGATTGGCCTTGGTTAGTCCTGCAAAGGGGAACAGTGAAGGAGAGGTTGTTTGAATTCCTGGTTTGTCGTGGGCCGCTATATGGTCTCAACAGTGCCTGTGATCCAGGGGGTAGTAGGTCCAATGTTCTTTTTTTGCTAGGATGTAGGTTTGATATTTAATTATGCCAGATAGTTGGAGCCAGTTTGCATGTTCATAGAACTCACTGGTGTGTGTAAGGCAGTTTGCAGATGTTTGGAGACGACATGCCTTGTTTAGTGTGTCGATGCATCAGAGAGCTGTGTCAGTGGCAGACCCATAGATCACAAGCCTATAGTCTATTATACAGATTACTGAACTGTGAATGGCAGTGCTTAGGGCTTCATCCGTGGGGCATTACTTATGTCTATAGAGTAGGCCTATCCGGGTATTCACAGTTTTTGCTATGTAGTTGATATGTTCAGAGCATCCAAGTGTTGGGTCAAGAATCACCCCAAGATATTTAAATAGATGTACTTGTTCAAGGGTGGCCCCTTTGCTGTTTGAGATAGAGTTGTCTCTGTTTTATGTTTGCTGTGGGTACCATGGAACAGCATTACTTCATTTTGCTGTAGTTAAGAAAAAGCTTGTGGGATTTAAACCATGCCTCTACATCAGTGAAGCTTTCTTGTAGTAGCAACTGAAGAAAGGAGGGGTCAGAGTAGGAGGTAAAGATGGCAGCATCATCGGCATAGAGAATGATTTTTTTCTGAGCAAGATGAAGGGAGGCTGTTTAGGAAAATGCTAAAAAGCATAGGACCCAAGATGGATCCTTGTGGGACTCCTGATTGGACCAAGAGGGGTGTTGAGAGGGATTCACCAATTTTTACCTGCTGTGTTCAGTCACTGAGGTAGCTTTGAAACCAAAGAGCTGTGTCTGGATATAGGCCTATTAGAGATAGTTGTTGAAGCAGTAGTGAATGGTTGATGGTGTCAAATGCCTTAATTAGGTCGATGAAGGTGGTGCCAACAAGATCCCCTTGGTCCAGGGCATTGTGGATGTAGGAGGAAAGCTCTTGGAGTACCATGGTCATGCTGTGGCCATTGCAAAATCCATGTTGTTCTTGATGTAGCAGGTTATATTTATTAAGGTATTCTATCAGTTGGTCGGCAGCTATTCTCTCCAGTGCTTTGGGGGGAGAATGGAGATTGGTCTATAGTTGCTTGTAACAGATTTATCGCCACTTTTGTGGATAGGAGTCACCATCGCTGATTTCCATTTTTGGCGGAACAGTGAGACCATGAGAGATTTCTTAAGGATTTTGGTGAGTGAGGTCAGGACTACATCGAGGGTAAGAGCGAGGAGTTTCAGGTCGAGGGAGTCGTTGCTTGATCTAGACTTTCCAAGTACTTGAAGGAGGTACTTTTTTGTGATGTCCTTGGAGAGGGCTTTGAAGTAGAATGGCGGATTTCCCTCCAAATTTCTGACTTTGACTGAGTCAATGGTATCTAGAGGGGGATCAAAGAAAGTTGGCAGTGAAACATGGCTAAGGTTTGCAAATGCTACATTAAAGGCATTTGCCACAGTGACTTGATCTATGATGATGTGGCCATTTAGGTGGACCATCGCGGATGGGACTTTTTTTTTCCCAGTTAGTTCCATTACGTTGGCCCAAAACTTATTTCCATCTTTCCAAGACAGCACTGTCACTTAAAATTATTCTGGCATGGTCACTAGCTTCAGTAGTGAGTAGGCTAAATTGGGAACAGTTAGCAGGATGTTGTCTGCAAAGAGCATTGGTTTAAACTTTTCCCCACCTACCTCAATGCCCTTGATTAAATCCCGCTCCCTCAGATCCTGAGCTAATGGCTTAGTGGCCAGTTCAAACAACACCAGTGAGAGAGGGCATCTCTCATGGGTTTCTCTCCCCTGGGGATAAGCTTCTAATAACAAAGCATTTCTCAGAATTGCTTTTAAAAGGAAAGAGTATATTACCTCAACCCAGTGGATGAAAGCTTCTCCAATAGTTAAGGCAGCCAACACCCGCAACTGATTCACTCTTATCCATCTGTAGGTAGAGGACTTGACTTGTTAGTAAGCTCACATAGAGTGTGTAACAGGAGTCAAGGTGAAATGGGAAAAATGTATGCACTAAAGGGGGCGGATTATTGGATGTCAAGAATGGCTCTGCCTTGTGATATTTTGTGGGTTCTAATAGCTACTGTTGACGACTACAGACACCTGGTATTGAAGTAAAAAGATATCATTCTAAGATGAGTCCAATAGTATGTACCTTTACAAGCTTAAGAGTTACTTAAATATAGTAAGGTCTATTTCATAACTAAATTCCTCTGCCTGTCTACCAGACCCTACCAACCATGCTTCCATCTCTTCATGGATATTTTGCACCCAGCTTGAGGTCATTTATTCATGATTTTCAGGTAATAACTGTGCCAGCTTGTACATCACTTTGTATGAGTCAGATATGAAAGAAAGATATAGCTGAGTGCCATCAGCGTAGCAGTGAAAGCCTAGCTTGTACTTAAGGTAATCACACCAGAGGTAGCATTTATACAATGCTCAACTGGAAACTGGAGAAATGGTCAAGGGTCTGGCAATTAAAATTCAGTGCAAGACAGTGCAAAGTTATGCATATAGGGGTCAGAATCCTGAAGACTTAATACAGAATGGGAGATGTAATGTTACAGAAAACAACAGAGGAGAAAGATATCATGGTCTTTTAATAGCAGACAACTTAAATCAGCCAGTGTAGTACAACAGAGCAGTAGCATGTTGCAGTGCATAGAAAGGGGGTGTCAGCAATAGAAGGAAGGAGGTGATCCTCTGTCTGTTCAGGTCCCTGCTGTGACCTGATTTGGAGTACTAAATGAAGCTCTGTAGTTCATATTAGAAAAAGGGCAGGAATAAGGTTGAGGTGGTGCAGAAGGGGGCAGCAAAGATGAGGTAAGGACAGCAGGAGAATTGTTGCATGGAGAGACTTGAGAATCTTAACATGTATGCACTGGAGATCGGCTGGGGGTGAGGAACATGATTAAAACTTATGTTTCTGCACAGAAAAAACAAGGTGAAAATCTTTTCACAGTGGGTCCTATCCACACAGCCAATGTACTACATATACACTATGCATCAACATCTCATAGTTGCACAGCTGTGCATCCAGTGTTCCATCAGACCCCCATGGCATTCATGAAGGGGCATGCACTTCTTCCATACCTGTCACCCTGTATGTCCATGGAACACCGCATGTGGACAGACAGGGCAAGTAGCCAGAGGAGCTGGGTATAGAGCATTGCTATGTGCCTCTCATGATATGAACTCTGCGGTGCAGAGTGCTGGTAGACTTGGCAAAGGCTACACAGGCAGGGGCCCTGCTGTAAATCATATGAATCTCTCACATAAGCTGCACACACAAACACTCAGACAGGGCATTGGTCACCCCCACCCCGGTACACCTGGCCCTTCAATCATACTGTGAGGGCTAGGGGCATAATGGGGCCTTTGCTGCTATTATTCATCCCCTCAAGGGATATATTGGTCCTTGGAGGACTGCGGTATCCCACTGACCCCTGCTGTGTGTGGAGAAGGAGATCTAGTCCAAGGGTAGACAGGGCATCCAATTGGAAGGCCACCATTATTTGCTGGGCCACTTGTGCTGTGTACCCTGGCACTTCCACACTACTATGTGTGTGGGGTGAAACATAGAAAACATAGACTTTGACAGAAGATAAGAACCACTTGGCCCACCCAGTCTGCCCATTTCCCTACCTATTGGATAAGCTGCAGATCCTAGTTAACCAACAGCCTACTTCCTCCTATCCCCCCACTAGAATTGCCTTATGTCTGTCCCATGCATTCTTGAATTCCCCCACTATTTTTGACCCCACAACCTCCTCATGAAGGGCGTAGCATGTGTCTACCACCTTCTCCATGAAAAAATACTTCCTCACATTGCCCCTGAGCCATCCACCCCCCATCTTCAAATTGTATCCCCTTGTTCTTGCACATCTCTTTTTCTGAAAGATACTACCCACTTGGACTTAATTAATTCCCTTGAAGTACTTGAATATTTCTATTATGCCCCACCTCCTTTCCTCAAGGGTATACTTATTATGCTCCTTTAGTGTCTCTTTGCATGGCTACTGGTGCAGATCTTGCACCATTTTGGTTGCCCTCCTGTGGACTGTCTCCATCCTGTCTATGTCCTTGTGGAGATGGGCTGTTCCAGAACTACACACAGTGCTCCCAATATGATATCACCAACTGTCTGTACAAAGGGAAAACAACTTCTTGTTTTCTACTGGTGATGCCTGTCCCTATGCATCCCAGCATCCCCCCAGCCCTCCTAACTGCCTTCTCACATTGCTTGCCTACTTTTAAGTCATCTGATACAACTACCCCAGATCCCTTTCCATTTTTGTTGTTGTTAGTACCCTGGGTGTAAGACCAGGGATGGCATACCAGCATTATAAATAGCACATGGAGAATGCAGATGAAGAGTTACGTACCATATGGGATAAGTGTAAGAGAAATGGGCCATTGACAGCATCAGTTTGGCTATAATTCGGGGTCCATTAATTTGGTTGACTTCAGGAATTTCAGCCAAACCATTTCAGCTCACCATGCAGCAATTGGTATGGGGTAAAGCAGACTACAAACAGGGGGATAAAAAAGCCTCATGTCAGTAATGGATATCTATTTTTTGTAGCTTAGCTGTGGCAGGTTCTGTTGGCATGTAGCTGCGTAGATTACTTTTTGTAGCATAATAAGAGTCAGCAAAACCAACTAAAACAGCCAGGGTCCAGAGTTAGCTACAGTAATTGTTTCAATTCATTGCACACCTCAAGCACACACTCCCATCTCTGTTTTACCTCTGTGCCAATTACTACTGTTGATGACACCCATATTAATCCATCACTTCCCTCCATACTTAACCCAACCTGGCTGCTCCCCCTGCTGCTGGTCTGTCTGACCTGAGTAGAGACTTGGAGGAGATTTTTCTGGTAGGAGGATACCTTGCTCATGTTTTAAATCATTAGCAAGAACACTGGTTTCCAAAATTTGAGTAGACTAAACTGACCCTTGATGGATCTTTTTATCCTATTTTATTACAACATGCTTTTAATGGATTAGTGGTGCCACCTGTAAAATACTTCTGCACTGCAGAAGACCTGTTTGTTTTTAGGTAGATGGTGGTGGCTGATGGTTATATCTAGGGGAAATGGGTAATGATTGCAAGATTATTTAGGTTTTTTTGAGGGGCTACTGTGGTATGGGGTGCCTACATACAGAATTGGGCAGAGCAGGCAGAGAAGTTGGTATCATGGTTCCATGTCAAATATCTGCAAACAAAATCACTGCGGTTGTTTTAAGCATGGTTATATCAGCGTTACTAAGTAGCATGCTGTAAAATTTCACCACAGACAATCTTGGCATGGTCTAAAATGTTTAAAATGTTTATGTTACTCTGACTAAGCCTGATCTCCCTGCAAACTGGTTACAAAGGAAAGAGACTTTGCCTATCCAGTCTGTCCATTTTGTTCCCTGCTTATACTGCAGCCCCACTTGGTCTTCAGTTTGCTGAAACCCTGATAAATATTCTCAGAAGAACCAGTAGCTTTAATTTCTGTGTGCAAGAGTTAGGTGTACCATCCCCACTGTGGTGCACTGCTGCCAGCATGAAATATATGCTGCTGTATTGGGAGTCTGATGTGTGGGTGATCGGCAATACAGGACATTGGACTTTGGAGAGATTCCTATAAAATCTACTTTTCTGGGTACCTCCTGTGCTCTGAGCAATGTTTTTATTTTTTTATTTTATTGATCCTTGTCATTGCCCTTGTTAGATCACATTAATATGTATGGGTCTGCAATGTTTCAACCCTGGGTACAAACAGACTACCATAATGTAGCTCCACTTGTGTTTTAAAGTAAAATCCTGGTGCCAGGTGGGAGAGGGTGGTGACTTCTGGTACAGCAGTTATCTGAAACTGTTTTGCTACCTGCCCAGGAAGAGTTTGCCTAACTAATGGCATACTATTAGCAGTACCCTGCCTATGTGGTGCCTAACGGGGCTGTGAACAGAGTGAAGTACAGCTGCTGTAACCCATTTCTTTTGCTGGGGTTTGGGCTGCAGTAAAACTGTGTTTTTGTTAACTAGGTACTGTTATTGACTAACAGTTGCGCAGTATTGTATTGGCGGTAGCCATTCGTTTTCTCAGGATGGAAGCACAGCGTGTATCAAATCGTTTCACCTCCAAATAAAACTCCCAGCTAGCTGCCTGTTCTGGGACTCAACCATCCTGGCACTGTTGTGGTATGTGCTAAACTGTCAAATACTCTGCATTTCAGTATACACATACCACAACACTGAAATGCTCACGCTGAATTTGATGCACGGAATTCATGTAATACCGGTATCATATATGAGAAATAACATAATCTGTAATACATGATATGTAGTAGTAATATGTTTTATTCATGGTATGAATACGGATTGCCCATCGAGCAAAGCTTGTTTTTAGTTGGGTCCTTGGTACAACATCTTGCAATAGAACATTAGTTATGTCTTACATACATTGTTCTGCTAATCTATAACATGTTTCAAACATCAAAACACATATAACATGCTGTATTCATAGGATAATTATAGATGACATACATTTTGCAATTCAGGTGTTATAAAACATACCGATACAGGCATGTAAATACTTAAGAAGGAAAAGCTGGTGTTAGTAAAAAAAATGAACCCACTTCTACTACATGCCAACATTGTGTAGGTTTCTTACCCTGCTCTGATAGCCAGGCTTTTATCTTGTGTACACTTATTAGTTTGTTTATTGGCCTTAAAGAGCTGCTGACATGCTCAGGGGAACTTTAACAAAACTTAATATATAGACACAGTCCAGCTTGTATTTCCCATTAGTGCTGTATCCTCCTCCCCATTATTTATTACTGAGGTCATCTGTATGAAAACAGGATCTTTGCTCCTGAAATGTTTGTCTATTCCTACTGCTTTCTCTCTACCTGATGTCATAGAGCACTGCTTGTGACATCACAGTTACTCCTATAGCAACAGACTGTGATGGAGTAAGATATAGAGGCAAATGGACTCTAAACGAACTCTAAGGGATAAAGATAATATATTCATGCAAATTTCCTTAGTAATAAATAATGGGGAGGATAAATATATAAAATATAAATGGAATGCAAGCAGAATTGTACCTAATTATTATGTTTTTCAAAGTTTTCTTTGAAATGTCTGTAGCTCTTTAAATTACAGGCAATTGCATGCCAAGTTTTTGGTCCTGTGCAGAAAAAGGCAGATCCCCCAATAGTAGTTTTCTGGAAGGCATTACAAATTCAATTCTTTGTGCTGATCTTTGCCCATCTTTAACTTTTCTCTGAGTTCAATTATTTAATATTGAGTCTTGAACCTTATTTTTATAGCATAACTGCATGAAATTTACCAGATGCATATTTCTTCCGTTAATCAATCTTAGCCAACCTAGTTCTAAGCACAGATAACAATGATGTGTCTGCAGGGGTGTGGGGGGCATCTATGAGAAGCTAATATAATCTGATATAAAATGATACACTATATAAGAAGATAATATAATCTGATATAAAATAATATTATATACTTTAAGATAATTTGTATTAATTGTTGTTATTTATTATTTTGATATGCCCAGAAAATATGTATCATTAATCTGAACTCATGATTTTGACTTGCCACTTACCACCCTTCCCTCTTGCTGGTTTCAGAAGCTGCTACTGACCAAGGTGGGGACTTTAAGGGATTGGACAACAAATTCAAGATGACTTGTTTTTCAGGCATTAGACTTTATATTTCTGTATGGATGACTGTTATCCTGAGTAGGGCAACATGAATCCATTACAAAGAAATTACAAAGAAAAAGGGCAAAACTGGTGCATTTCTGGATTGTGCAGTATGGTTTCAAACACCAGATGCATTGGATAGGCAACAGGTAAGGCTGCTTGCACTGTAGTTCAACTGGAACTGAGGATTTCTGGGAACAAATGAACAATGATTTCTTTGACTATATTGTTGTGTGGCCAGCCTTTGTCCTTACTGCCCCAAGACCATGACTCCCAGTCCCTGTGCCACCTTGACCAATTCCTTCTCAGCCACCACCAACTATTGTAGTACTTTGTGTAACTGGCATGGTGGAACATTTATCTGCTCCTTTCTTCCCCCATACATCTCTTTCTCCTCCTGTTCATTGTCACAAACCCACTTAGCAGGTCAGCCCTCTACTCCCAAAGTGCCAACCTCCAAGCGCAGTCTTGTGAACAGTTAACAGAACAAGGTAACCCTCTTGTCTGTTTTTGTGGATTTGAATCAGCCTTTTGGTCTCAAGTCTTAGAGGGATTCAAGCTGTGAACCTCTTGTTAGTGTACCCAATGTACAGGCTCAGATAATTCTGTCTTTGGGGGGCCAGATATCTTTGCCTACGGGTACCTAACCAGGTGTACAGAAATGAACCCTTAAAAACTGTAATAAAAGACCTCAGATTTAAAATCCTTACCTTTTTCCAGTTTGGTATCACCATTCAAGCTTATATACAGTGTCTTCTTTAACCATATTTACTCCACTTGTAAAAGGAAAGAAATCAAAGACAGACCAAGAAGGCTCTAAAAAGAGTTTTACTAAAACAGATAAAAAGTATGTAACATATAAAATACCTACTATATCACAAAACATACAAATCACTTGAACAAAACAGGTTTTTAACAGTGCATTTCCTACTACAGTACTTAGATTTGTCTCTTTCTCTCTCTAAATACCTGCTTAAAGTGCTCACAGATGTTTCTTTGTCATTGTATAGATAGAAGTGTCTCTGAAGGAAAACTGAATAATGTTTAAAAGCTGGTTTTGCCCACCTCTTTTGCATGATGCCACCTAGCTCCTCCCTGTCAGAATATATATAAAAAATATATCTACATAAAAAACAGGATGTCTTTTCCAAGTATTAAATTCTGCAACCTCAGCATAACTCATGTTCTTCAAATGACTCTCTTTGATCTTATGATAAGCTTCCCCCTTCCAGGACACCAAAGCATCTTATGATTTCACACTAAAACGTCACAACCTGCTCTTCTTCCTCTAAGCGTTATCAAAGTTTATAATTTTCCCTCTTAGCAACTACAGCTATGATTAACTTAGTTAAAGTCTATAATTAGCTTCAGGCCTTCCAGGTAACACCCTTGCATCTAAAACCTGTGTGTGTGTCATACTCACATGCTGTTTCAGCATTTCTCAAGAGAGACAGTCCATAACCCATTTTTACATCACAAACAATGATACAGTGATCAGAACCAGCTGTCCAAGTGTCACAATTCCTCCTCATCTAGACTGAATTTTGGTCTCTATCCCCTACATGGGATGAGCTTCCCAAATCAGATCACTCCTCAAAGACCCTAGACTACCCATCTGAGTTCAGATTTTTGGCTTCAGCCCTATGTACGATTGTCATATCATACCCTTGCAAAGCAAGACTCCATCTTAGCAATCTGCCATTGTTCTTTCCCATCTGCATCAGCCAACCCAGGGGTTGTGGTCAGTCTGCACCACAAAATGCTGCCCATATAAGTATGGCTCTAATTTCTTTAGGGCCCACACTATGGCAAGACATTCCTTTTCCTACTCAGGTACACTACTGGGTGATCTGTCCGTTGGCTGGATGCCTGACTCAGTACTGCCCCAATACCCACATATGAGGCATCAGTCTGAACTATAAAGGTTTTGCTATAGTCAGGACTTGTCAAAACAGGAGCACTGCACAGTGCCTCCTTTAGTTTGGAAAAGGCTTCCTCATAGGCTGGGCCCCAGGTAATTTTCTTGGGCATCCTTTTCTTTGTCAGGTCAGACAGGGGAGCAGCCAGGGCACTGTAATTAGGTACAAATTTTCTGTAGTACCCTGCTATCCCTAGAAAACTCCTAACCTAATTCTGTGTTTCTGGTCTGGGCCACACCTGGATTACCTCTATCTTTATTTAGTTAGGATGGAGCTGTCCCTGGCCTGCCACATGCCCGAGGTATGCCACTTCTCCCATGGCCACCTGGCACTTCTCAGCTTTGACAGCAAGACCGGCCCTCTGTATCCTGCCCAGCACTTTCCTAAGGTGGGATATGTGTTCCTCCCAGCTGGTACTGAAGATGGCAGTGTCATCCAGGTCCACCAAGGTGTACTCCTCAGCACCATTTAACACCTGGTTCAGCAAACTTTGGAAAGTGGCAGGGCGTTCTTCATTCTGAAAGGCATTACTTTAAACTCAAATAAGCCTATCAGAGTGATGAAGGACGACCTCTCCCTAGCTCTGTCAATCAACTCTACCTACCAATACCCCTTGGTCAGGTCAATTGTTGTAAGGTAGGTCACCCACCTAAATTGTCCAGGAGTTCATCTGTCTGGGGCATCGCGTGGGCTTCTGATTTCATGACTGCATTCAGTCCATGATAGTCCACACAGAAATGAGTAGAGCCATCTGGCTTGGGCACAAGGACTAAGGGTGAGGCCCAGGGGCTGTGAGATCTCTGGATTGCCCCTAAATCAAGCATCTCTTCCACTTCCCTCCTAATGTCCTTTTGGACAGCTTCTGACACCCGATATGCTGTCCGCTGTATGGGCGTCTATGTCTCTTTCTCCACGTCGTGAGTCACTAAGGGGGTTAGTCCAGGCTTGGGGCTAAACAATGGGGCAAAGTCTGCTAAAACCTCTCTTACGCTTTCTAGATCTGCTCCTGGGCCAGCTGGGGAGAGAATTTTACTGCCTCCACAGAGGACTCCTACTTACTTTCTTCCAACAAGTCCAGAAGGGGGTCTCCTTTATCCATCCCCTCCCCATGACTACATACTGCAAACACCATGTCAGCCCTATTTGCATATGGCTTCATCATGTTGACATGGTACATCCTTTCTGTCTGTCTTTGGTCAGGTAACTCCACAATGTAGTTCATGTCATTTAACTTCCTAACCACTTTGTACAGTCCTGCTCACTCAGCCTGCAGCTTGTCTTTCTGGACTTGAATAAGGACCATGACTTCCTGACCCACCATGTACAAATGAGCTCTGGCTCTGTGGTCATACCACACTTTTTTGTTTCTGTTGGGCAGCTGCCAGGTTGCTCTGGGCAGTCCTCATAAGCTCCTTCAGCCTTTCCCTTAATCTAAGGATGTAATCCACAATGGGAGTTCCCTGCGTGGTGTGGTTGCCTTCTCAGTGCTCCCAGATCAAGTCTAGAGGCCCATGTACCCAGCGTCCATATAAAAGTTTGAAGGAGGAAAATCTTGTCAACTCTTAGGGCACCTACCTGCATGTAAACAACAAGTGGGGAAGGTATTTCTCCCAGTCCCTCCCATGCTGTTCAGCAAACGCTTGGAGCATTGACTTTAGGGTACTATTGAATCATTCTACAAGACTATTGGCTTGTAGGCGATACAGTGTCGTGCATCTCTGCACCACCCCACACTTCTCCCATAAACATTTCATCAGGTCTGACATGAAGGAACCCCCTCAAATGGTGATTACCTCCTGTGGAAACCCAACATGGGAGAAAATCCCAAGTAAGGCATCTGCCACTTTGTCCATCCTCAGTGAGGATAGGGAGACTGCCTCTGGGTACCAGGTGGCATAATCCACCACAGTCAGGATGAATCTCTTCCCTGAGGAGCTGGGCATATTTAAAGGCCCACAATATCCATTCCCACCCTCTGGAATGACTTCTCCACTATGGGCAAGGGAATCAGGGCATCTTGGGTTTTCTTGCCCACCTTCCCTATTTCTTGGCACCGGTGACAAGACCTGCAATACTCCTTCACCTGCTGGGTGAAGTTAGGCCAGTAGAAATTCTGGGCCAACCGCTACATAGTGCATGTGATTCCCAGATGACCAGACAAGAGAATATCATGTGCAATTTTGAGCAACTGTTCACGATGTCCCTAGGGAACAGCAAGCTGCCTGACTAGCACCCCTCCCTCTGCCTGCACAGCCTGAGTGTACATAAGTCCATTTTCCCAATAAACCTTATGTCTGCTGTCACACCCCTGTGCTCCATCAGAGTCTTCCCAATCCCTCAGCTTCTCTAAACTAGGGTCACTTTTCTGAGCAGCTACAAACCCCTCACATATTCCCAAGGCATGGGATAGGTCCTCTTTAGTCACTAAACTAGGGTCCGTAGCACTAGCATCAGGGCACTTAGGATCACTGTCAATCTCAAACCTCTGACAAGGGGTCACCCCTCCCTCTTCAGAGTAACCCTCTGTAGCTGTGTGGTTACTTGCTACTTGGGAAATTTCTATCCCCTCTTCATTAACCTCCATATCAGGAGGCACAGGCTGAGGAACCAGCCTTTCAGTGGTTTTCACAATGGTTTCTGTGGAGTTCAGGGAACTACAATTTTCCCTTGCCGCTTGGCTATGGGCAACTGCACACATCATCTCCTGCTTGAGATTGTTGTCCAGGATCACTTCCACTGCTAAGGTTTTGGCTACAGCTACCTGTTGCACAGTTCCCCTGTTTCACCCTAGTCTTGGAGAACACTAGCAAGGTGCAATGTTTTCACCTCCCCAGTGAAGTCCTGTACAGTGATGTATTAATTGGGTATAAGCTGACCAGGCACTACCAGATCCCCTTTTACCAAGATCAGGGATGCCCTTGTGCCTCTTTACCCCTGTATCTGTGCAACATTCACCATGACTGGGTGCATGTGTTCCCTCATGTTCACAGGCATGCTTCCAGGGACACACAAACATCCCACTTCTTTTCTAGCACCACCTTGAATATTATTGCTCGCCTTTTTGGGACACTGTCTGGCAATATGCCCAATTTCTTTACATAACCAACATGCACTTCTCTTTTCAGAAACATCTTTTCTCTGAAACCTGGGGCTAACTGGTTTTGGTGTAGGCAGTGAGGGTTTTAGCTGCCCTGAAGGCACGCTTTTCCCTTTCTGTGCTGCCACACCCTCCCCATTCACTCTCAGAGCAGGTCTGCTCTTGGCATAGTGGTTCATGAGTTCAGCAGCCTCTTGCACTGTTTTGGGTTCTTGGTCCTCTAACCAGGTATTTAGCTCTGCTGGGCATGCCTAATAAAACTGTTCTAATAAAACCACATTTTCAATTTTATCAACAGAGTTTGCCTCAATTCCTTCCCACCAACATTTTAAAAACTGACATTGTTTCATGGCTAGCTCCTCATAGCTACCGTCACGGCTTCTCCTGAGCTTATGGAATTTAGCTCTGTATGATTCAGCAGTTAATTCAAACTTATTAACAGTGCAGCTTTAAGTTTGCTGTAATTATCACTGCCCTCATTGTCCATTTGATCCAGTGCATCCCAAGCTTTCCCAGTAAGTAGAGGGGATAGCTGGAAGCTCCAGGACTCTCTAGGAATTTTAGCCTGAATACAAAATTTTCCAAAAGAATTTAAAAAAGGCATCCATATCCTTCCCCATTTCAATTCAGCTATTAATTTGGAATTCAATTTGTAACCCAGCCCTGTAGTCCCAGTTAAACGCAAGCCACTTACCTACTGTGGTGCCACTGGTTGGAGTCGAAGCTTCTCCAGTTCGTGTTCCCTCTGGCGCTCCTCTCTCTTCTCCTCTGCAGCTCACTGGCACTCACAGTCCTTATGCTTTGCCTCTTGGCATTCTCGCTCTGCCTCATGGTCCGCCTCTCACTTCTGTTGCTCTGCCTCATGGCCTACCTCTTGCTTCTCTCGCTCCCTCTTCTCCTGGAACTCCAGCTCCATCCTGTGCAACTCAATTTGCAACCTGAGTACTTCCAGGTCCAGGATACTGGTGACCTTTCCCTGCTGCTGTGGCCCTTCACTGACAGTGGCCGTGTTGCCTTCCTCATCAGATCTGGACACAGCACTGGCCGCTAGCTTTGCCACACTCTAGGTTTGGTTCTTTTCAGTCACAGTCTGTGACTCACTGCTCTGGGTATCTGCTACCATCAGGTCATCTATGAGGTTCTGCTTGTTGGCTTTCACTACAAACAGGACTCCTCTGTCCCCATGCAACTGCTTTAAAGAGTCTACAGTGTACCTGCTATAGTTGGAAGCCATCTTCTTTCCTCACTACTGCTGCTCTGACTTGCACTTTTAGAAAAAAAATCAAATGGGTAGGAACTTGACTGTACACCAAGTGACATAATTCTGTTTCCTTTTTAAAAATTAAATCACTGCCTTTTTCTTTCTTTGCAAGTGAGCTTACAGTCTCAAGATGACACGCTGAACAATAAAAGCTTGTAATACCAAAATGTATCCCACCACTGCCAACCAATCTGTCACAAACTCACTCAGCAGGTCTGACCTTTACTCCCAAAGTGCCAACATCTGAGCGCAGTCTTGTGAACAGTTAACAAAACAAGGTAACCCTCTTGTCTGTTTTTGTGGTTTTGAATCAACCTTTGGTCTCAAGTCTTGGATGGATTCAAACTGTGAACCTCTTGTTAGTATACCCAATGTACAGGCTCAGATAACTCTGTCTTCAGAGGGCCATATATCTTGGCCTACAGGCACCTAACCAGGTGTACAGAAATGAACCCTTAAAAACTGCAAGAAAAGACCTCAGATTTAAAATGCTTACCTTTTTCCAGTTTGGTATCACCATTCAAGCTTATGTACAGTGTATGCTTTAACCATATATACTCCACTTGTAAAAGGAAATAAATCAAAGACAGACCAAGAAGGCTCTAAAAATAGAGTTTTACTAAAACAGATAAAAAATATGTAACACTTAAAATACAGAACTATCATTTCACAAAACATACAAATCACTCAAACAAAACAGGTTTTTAACAGTGTAGTTCCTACTACAGGACTTAGATTTCTCTCTCTCTCTCTCTCTCTCTCTCTAAATACCTGCTTAAAGTGCTCACAGATGTTTCTTTGTCAGCGTCTAGATAGAAGTGTCTCTGAAGGAAAACAGAATAATGTTTAAAAGCTGGTTTTGCCCACCTCTTTTGCATGAGGTCACCTAGCTCCTCCCTGTCAGAATATATGTATAAAAACATATCTATATAAAAAAAAATGGGATGTCTTTTCCAAGTATGAAATTCTGCAACCTCAGCATAACTCATGTTCTTCAAATGACTCTCTTTGATGTTATGATAAGCTTTCCCCTTCCAGGACACCAAAGCATCTTTTATGATTTCACACTAAAACGTCACAACCTGCTCTTCTTCCTCTAAGTGTTATCAAAGTTTATGATTTTCCATCTTAGCAACTACAGCTATAATTAACTTAGTTAAAGTCTATAATTAGCTTCAGGCCTTCCAGGTAACACCTTGTATCTAAAACCTGTGTGTGTGTGTTGTGTGTGTGTGTGTGTGTGTGTGTGTGAGATATGTGATACTCACATGCTGTTTCAGCATTTTTCAAGAGAAAGACAGTAGATAACCCATTTTTATATTAAAAAAATGATACAGTGATCAGAACTAGCTGTCCAAGTGTCACATTCATTTCTCCAGATTTTTTACATGCAGTGACAGCACACACATGGCAGATAAAGACACAGTGAAGCTGCCATTGGAAGCTCTAATTAATGACTCCCAATAATTAGTGATGATTCTTAAATGGCCAGGTAGCATGCACACCTGGTGCATGCTCAAGCAGCATTGCTGCATGACTCACTAGGCTCGTTCACACAGCAAAATCTGATCCAGCTAGCTCTGAAGGTGTACCTCACAGGGATTGCTGCACTGTGTCTCATCTGAATGCTGGTTTTGTTTCATTTTCCGTGGCATAGTGGTGCGAGCATGATCCTTGTTTTCCTAGGATCATGTGGTGGTTTACGGGATGTCACTGGCTGTCTGACCGCCCAACAAACACTGCACTGCTCTCCCATGCTATACCAAGCCTGCACAGTGACAACACCGAGACAGAAATGTGCACCTTCAACATCGGTGCACAAGGCTGCTGTCTGAATGGGGGTCAGTCAGTGTTTCCTAACTGGAAGAAGCAAGGGATTCATGTGTAGTCCTGCCATCTAAATGAGCCTATAATGTGGCAGGGAAAAGAGACACCATCAGGCCACACCCTCCCCCTCTACTGACAGACCACACACACCACACTCATTAAAAATATTTGTCAAATAAATCTTTCAAAAACCCCAAGGCACACCTTTCCCAGTCTCCTGAAGTCACACTGCCCTGCTCCTGCTGCAGGGCCTGTCGCTGCCAATGCAGGACTGTAGGCTCACACTGTGCACTCCCTCCTCTTCAGCACCGTTTCAATAGCTGACCTGCCAGAAACTATATTTAAATGTAGTGAACTGGTTAACTTGAATGATAATGCTTGATTCTCTGATGACTTCTAAAGTTTTCTGATGAATACACTTTTATCACAGAAAAGAAGCTACAGCAGTAGCCTCATCTTTCCTCTGTGAGACAGAACTGTAAGTGGCACTGAGATGGGCTCAAAAGGAGGAGCCTTGCTGTTTGACTGCTGCAGGTCATGCAGCTTGCCAACAACTTGAGCATGATCAGTGGGTGCTCCCTGTACCAAGTGTGGCATCAAGACATCAAAGTGATGAAGTGAAACTGAATTCCTTCTGACCTGCTTTGCTGGTGTCTGAAACTGCTGGATTTCAGCACATTCACTGAATGCAAATTCAGCATTGGCCCATCATTAATATGGAGCTGGTGAAGACAGCAGGGGAAGATGATGGGGAGTAAGTGACCACAATGCCATTGATATCATACTAAAGGTAGATCTGAGCATACTGGATGAGCTGATAAGCCTTTTTCTGCTGTTACTTTCTATGTTTTTATTTTCCTGACACAGATTCATCAACACAACATAATTTGCTGTCTTAGGATTCCATAAATGCCTTGATTTGCATGTGACAGAATGTACAATTTAATGAGATGGCCATATTGCAGGAACTTTGACCACTGTAAGTTTCAGTTTAGTAGTTACACGACCACCAAAACTGAAGAAGCTTTTTTTGCAATTTGATAGGACTGAAGAATAATATGCTTGGTTGGATAAGTCACAGCATTTTCCACTGAGTCAGTACAACATCAGAAGTGGTAGTATGCATGTAAAACCAGCACTTCAGTGTTATGATCACACTGTTACAATGCAATATATATGGAACAAATTTCATTCCCAAAAAATTTGTTTAGGCTTCAATTAGTATTGAAGCACCAAACCATAAAAGTTGGTTAAGGAAATGGGAAATTTGAGGAAAAGTCCCCTGAGTCTTGGTGAAAAAGTGGATTGGAGAACTTTGGGGTTTGGAAGACTGCACAAAGCAGCAGTGGCATTACTTCAACTTCTACTCAGTCTTTTAAGGCACAGACGTATACTCACATGCCAACACTTTGCAAGAGGGTGCCAAAGTTAGGGTAACGTCATTTCTTCAATCAATCATTCAAACCACTCACAGAACACTGTATTACATATTCACCAAGATTTAGGCTACATTTTACCTGAACTTTGTATTTTTCTACTTTTGAGGCTTTGTAATTTGACCCTAATACCTCAATATATATATATATATATATATATATATATATATATATATTTGTAAATTTTATTAAAAACAGAATATTTTATAACATACGCACCCTAGTTTGACTTGGCAGTGTTGGCCTTCAGTCACCATTGTCAATTATGTTTTTTACAAAGAAGTTCCTGGTGTCTTTTGGCACCCTCTCACTCATCCTGTCCAATGCCAATTTGTCCCTGGAGCCCAGTGGCACTCACTTTCACCAAGCAGGCCCTGATTTAGAGAAGACAGCACAGGTCCCTCACACTCACAACTGGAACATATGATGCTGATCCAAACTAGCAGTAATGATAAGAACACAGAAAGACCAAACTTGTACAGAAAGAAAATAACAACAGGCACTAGCTGCAAAACTCTCTTGGTTTAATTTTCCCTGATGAAGGGTCACATTAGATATGTAGCACTGGGCTACTTTGTGCCATGCTTCTGTATCACTTGTTATAAAATAAATCCAAGAGAGGTGTTTAGCTACTTAGTGCCTGTTGCTATTTTTGCTGTTTGAGTGTAGGTTCTTGTTGTTCCTGACCTGAAGTGCCACCCCTCCCACATCCCATATATTTATGTGCATTAGTCCCTGGAGTCAAGTGCCCCCCCCAAACAACCACTGCCCATTGAAGTAGTCCCTAGTGTCCAGTAACAGCCCTCTCCTTCATCCAGGCCCCACGACAAACAGACCCTTAATTCCAGTTACACTCCTCTGTCTTGCCCAATCCTGTACCAGCAGTCTCTGGTGTTCAGTATTGCCCCCTCATTCACTCTGCCATTATGAAATGTTCAGCATTCATCAGTAATAACTGATTAGCTTAAAGAGCTAGTACACCACCAGAAGGAAATAATCAGTTGCTCCTTGTTATACTTTAAGTACTTTTATTTTCCCTTTTGCTCTTTAAAATATACTGTAATTTATCCAACAGCATTAGATGAGTTGTGGGGAACAGCACTCCTCCTGGAGGCTGACATGTTTAGTTTGATTCCTCTTTGTACTGCATCAACCTTGTGACCTCATTGAATGTGACATCACAGTTGACCAAGAAGAGCCAATCACCTGCTGCCAGATTGGTCACTAGTTATGCCACAGTTACTGAGGTCACAATGCTAATGAGGTACGAAGAGGAACAGAATTAGATATATCAGCTGCTATATAAAGTACTGCTCTACACATCATACCTTGTATTATCAGTAATATAATCTATAATGTGAAAAAAGTAAAGAAAAACTACTTAAAATACTGACAACTAGCTACTTTTAAAAATTAATAACATTTGCTGTCAAATCTTTGTTGGTACTACTAGCCCTTGGAAAAATATATGGACTGCTTAAAGCAACCCTGTATCTCTCAGATATGAAAACACAACACTAAGAGCCACAGACCAAGTAAGGAGCAAATTAGGTACTTAGGCCCAGATATTCAAAAGGGTTGCGCCATGCGCAACAGGGTTGCGCATGCGCAAGTCCTACATTGTGCCATTCTGCGATATTCAGCAGGAGGCAGTTGCGCCACTGAAAACAGGTTGAGCAACAGCGCAATACAAATGAATGCATGCTCAACAGGAGGGGGAGGAACCATGCATAAACTGCGCAACCTGATATTCAGTCGGGTTGTGCAGAGTTGTGCAGGCGCAACCCCAACCTGCGCCTGCACAACTTTGAGCCAAAAAAAAAGGATCAAGTTGAGGGCCACCCACAGGTGAGCTGCTGTATTGCAGGGTGCAACACAGCAGCTGCCACCTGGCTGCCTAACTCAATCCCTATGCCCCCCACCAGCCCGATGGCGGGCAGAGCAGTAAAACAACCCCCGCCCAAATATCTCCCAATGCCCGATCGCGGGCAGAGCGATGAAACAACCCCCAGTGCCGATCACGGGCAGAATGTAAAAGACCCCCCAGCGAATATCTCCCTGGTGGTCAGTGGACCGTAATGCCGATCGCGGGCAGAATGTCAATGACAACCCCCAAACATCTCCCTGGTGTCTAGTGTCCCCTACACCCACCCCGAAGCACCACACCGCTCCCCGGCAGCCAGCGGGCGGCAGCATCCACCGCCTGCCGCCCCACCACCTGCCGACTGACTGTCCGGTGAGCTGCATGCCATTGGTGCAGAGCTGAGCCAATGGGCGTACAGCCGCCACCATACATGACAGTCCAGATTTGTGAATGAACCCATTCACAAATCTGGACTGTCATCTCGCTATGAACTCTGCAGCCGTGTCTAACTACGCAATAGCATGCAACCCGACTGGATCAGTCGGCCGGCGGTGAGGCGGCAGGCGATCAGTCTGATGCCGCTGGCTGAGGAAGTGAGTGGTGAGCTTCGTGAAGCAAATGAACACAGAATATTTAGAGGTGTCACTGGACGTCTGCCGATCGCTGTCTGATCACTGGACTCCTGAGGCTATTCGGGAATGAGATACCCCGTCTGCCATGTTCCGGGCTTTCGGTGTCATGTTCTGCCTGTCGACGACCACGAAAATGAGCCGGTGAAGTGTTGTCATGATACGTTACGCGCGATCGGCATTGGGAAATATGTGGGTGGGGGGTTGTTTTCACGTTATTGCCCTGTGTCCGGGCTGCAGGTGCGTCCGGTCCCCGATGGCTGCTGCCTGGCAGGGCGGCCAGGAGCAAGTCCTCGGGATCGGGCGCACTCTACATGCTAATCGAGAGCGCAAATGGGGCCATAATCAGATGCAAATGGCCCCCTGTGCCTTGCATGAATTATGGCCCCATTTACATGTCACCTTTTGAATATCGGAAATTTGTGCATGGCGCAATGGTACTTGCGCCCACCGCAAGTTTAATGTTCAACTCTGACAACTTAAGTGTATGCCAAGTTCCACACACCATGCACAGTGGCTGTGGCTGGGAGGTGATATTCAAAGGGAATATCGCCCGGCCACCCCTCGCGCAACTATTTTGAGCAGTGCAAGGGCTTGTGCCTCAGAATGGCGCAGTTTGAATATCCGGGCCTTAAAGCAATAAAGGAGAATAAAGGATGAGCAGGATGCAAGGAATCAGTAAAAATAAATGGAACTACAGAGACAAACTGTTAGAGAGCAAACACACAACCAATTAATCAAATGCTTAATTGTTCGAGTTGTCATGAGTCACTACAAACATATACAAATATGGACAATTTAAAAAGAGACAAAAAAAAGAAGATACATAGATTATTCATACATATTTACAATACATTTCAATAAAATCCTTCGTAAGCATTGCTCATCGTCTCAAACAGTTACCCTGGAATTCCATCCTCATATCCCTCCTCCTCCTCCTCCTCCTCCTCTTCCTTATGTCTGGAAATATCCATCCAAATCTTGGCCCTCTTCCAACCTCTACACCCAACCACACCTCCGCCAGCAGTCTTAGCATTGCCATCCTCAACGTATGTAGCTTACTAAACAAGCATTTGTCAATGCCTAATGTCGCGCTGCATTGGCTTTGGTAGTGCAGTGTGGAAAAACATTTTGGGCAGGATGTGAAAAATGAGAGCTGTACAGTTCATAAGGAGGTTTAAAAAAATGCCAGTGTTGAAAATGTGGCACGTAAATATTGCAAATTTGCAAAGTTACAAGGGTGTGTGGGAAATGCGCAATGCACGCTTGTAACACAGTCATTTTAAGGACGTTTGGCACCACATTTTCAACATAGGCATTTTAGAACCCCTGCTCATGTACAGTGTCACTGTTATTTCCTCAAACTGTCCCAAAAGGTAATTTCACACAGCGACCGTGCTATTTTGTGCTGGATGTACGAAAACACATTTTGGGCAGGATATGTGAAATAACAGCTGTACTGTTCATTAAGAGGTGCGGAAAAATGCCAATGGTGAAAATCCAGAGTGAAAATATTACAAATGCACGATGTTAAGAGTGTGTGTGCAATCTGCCAATGCACGCTTATAACACAATCATTTTATGGAGTATCGTCACCAAATTTTAAACATAGCCATTTTAGGACATCTGCTCATGAACAGTGTCACTGTTATTTTCATAATCTGTCTCAAACACTGATTTCCCACAGCGACCGCGCTATTGTGTGCCAGAAGTGCGGAAACACATTTCAGCCAGGATGTGAAAAATGACAGCTGTACTGTTCACAAGGAGGTGTACAAAAATGACAATGTTGAAAATCTGGCGTGAAAATATTGCGAATTCGTGAAACTAAGAGCCTACATAGCAGCTGTGCAATACACGCTCGTAAAACAGCAATTTTTTTGATTTTTTCCACCAAATTTGCAACATAAGCTTTTTCAGAGCCCACCTCATGAACAGTGACACTGTCATCTCCTTGATGGGTCCCAAAAGGTGATTCTGCGCAGTGACTGCAAAATCACCTTTCTGGACAGATTAACGATATGACAGTGACAGAATTCATGAGGAGGGGTCCCAAAAACCCTATGTTGAAAATTTGGTGTTAAAATTCCCCAAAATGCCCGAGACATGCTTTAAAGTTGAAAACTCCCTATTTATTACATTATACTGCTTATTGGCATTTCCTCAGTTTGCAGTCAGCTTTGAAGAGTGCAGACATGTTCCCGGTCCACTGAAGATCATTGTGCTGGACTCCGGAGGTAAGTACGGGGTGAGAGGGTGGTGTGGGGAGGCAGGATGCGCAGTGGGTTGGTGCGGGTTGTGGGAGTGGGTTGGAAGACTATGAGAGACCATTTCTGCTTTATAGGTAAAATAAAAATAAAAGACATCGGGGGACCGTTTTCACTTTAATAGGTGCTTTGGCATGCTGGGGTGGGCTCCCAGCATGCCACCTGTATGTGTGTGAGTGAGTGCTTTAGCCAATGGGGGATTGGGCACCCCCATTGGCAAGCAAAAAAAAGGAGGGAACATTATGCCGATGGGGAGTGGGAGGGATGGATACATGCCAATGGGGATTGGGCCCCTGTCAGCAAAGAAGAACTATTGGAGGAGCGCATGATGCCGAGGGGGATTGGGCACCCCCTCAGCAGTCAAAGAAAGGGGGGTTACAAGATGCCAATGGGGATTGGGTACCCCCATCGGCACACAATAAAGCAAGGGGGGGTTGACAGGCAACAGTGGCAGTCACTGCCACCATGTTGTCTGCACGTAGGGAGAGGTGTGTTGTGGTCATGCTGCATGAGACCTTTTCTGTGATGTCTTCACCTGATTAGCTAGGCAGGGTGTCGGCCTCTGCTGCTGGCTGATTGAGGAATGCAGGACTGTGTCTCCAAATCTGCACTACTCGCAAGATGTTGACTGCACAAGCACCAACATAAAAAAGTGGGACCCATATCAGGGATGGGTCCTCCAGCATCAGCCTGATGTCATTGCCTTGAGTGAAACCTGGCTCTCCCCTCCCAACTCCTGACTTGACAGTAGCTCTTTCCTGGTACAACCTCTACTGGGCTGATTGGTTGGGTAAATGTGGGGGAGGCTGCACCATCTACATTAAAGACTCATTACATGGTCAGCTACCCCCCTAATGGAACCTGGACCATAGGCCCTTATACTCAAAATCACACTGGGACACTCCCAAACCCCCCTTCTCATCACAGTAGTTTACATTCCCCCCAGGGACCAGAAAGTGGCTTTCCACTTTGTCCTGTCCTATGTCGCCACCCTCCTGCCAAAAAATGAAAAAAAAGGTTCTTGCCAACTTCAGTATCAATTGGCTGGCTAAGACCACAGCCCCGCTAATTGACACAGCTATGGCCCAGGACCTCATGCAAGTAGTCCTCTCTTCCATTTGACTGGATCTACACACTGGGTTCTCCTCGCTACTGGACCTGGCCTTCACCAATCGTCCTCACAAAATTACTAGCACCACCTTGCTCCCAAATGCGCTTAGTGACCACTCCCCAGCTCTCTGCACCTGGTCCTGCAAATCCCCTAAGACCACTCCCAAAATATTCTTCCAGCACAAGCTTGACCCTGGTAAACTTGCTCTCCTTAAATCTCACCTTAGATCGCTGCACTGGTCCTTCTTAACTAATACCCTCGACCCTACCAAGCCCATGACCTTTTCATTCTCACCTTCAACACTATCTGTGAAAAGCCTGCCCCACTTACCAAGAGAATGGTCAAAGGCAACCTGATACGAACTCGTGACTCACTATGGCACTTCTCCAATGAAACTGGCCTCCAGCCAATATACAGAAGTATAGACAGGCCCAGAACAAATGCACATGGACATTAAGCAAAGCCAAAGCTGAGTAGTATAAATCCTCCCTAACCACTACATGGGGCATAGGATGCAAATTCTGGAACAATATCAAGTAAATCTGTGGCAAAGACCCAAATCCCCCCCAATCAGATTGCTGTCAATGGGTGCCTGACCTCTGATCCCACTCACATAGCCACAGCTTTCAATTACGCCTTCACTAGCCTCAGCCATGTCCTCCCTCCTAACTTCTTTGATCCACCCCCTGCCGGTCCTGCCCCCTAAAACAGACCATCCCTTTTACCTAAGTTACATCACCCCCAAGTCTGCTGAGCTTTATCTCAAAAAAGTCCTAAGCCACTCCCGCTACAGTAGTGACTCCTTAGACCTGAGGCTTCTCTGGCTCACCCTCCATGATGTACTCATCCCCCTCACCCACATCCTCAACCGCTCTCTCTGCCAAGGTAAGTTCCCCACCTGCTGGAAATCTGCTTCTATTACCCCCATATTTAAGAGCAGGGACCATACAGCCACCAAGAACTACTGCCCTATCTCTTTTCCCCTCCCCCATCTAAGGCACTCAGGTGCATTGTCTATGATCAGCTCACCGAGCACCTTATCAAACATGATCTACTCTGTAAACAGCAACATGGCTTCCACAAATGACACAGTACTACTACTACCTTTCTGGAATTCACGCACACATCCTCTCCACCTTAGACAAAGGTCATATCACTGACACTGTCTTTGTTGACCTCACTAAGGTATTTGACACTGTCAACCACTCCCTCTTGCTAACCACTCTCTCTAACATTGGCTTCTCACAGGATGCCCTATGCTGGTTCACTGACTACTTATCAGACCAATCCTAACAGGTCAAAATTGGCATTACCATATCCAACAGACTCCCTGTTCACTCTGGGGTCCCTCAGGGGGTCCTCGGTCCCATACTCTTCAGTCTCTACCTTAACTCCCTCCCTGTATCCTGCTCTGGCAACCTACTAATATACGCAGATGATGCTGTCCTTTATTCATTCAACCCTGACCCTATTCAACTCCACTAGTCCCTTCAATCCTCCTTCAGTGAAGCCAAACAGTGGTTCTTCACACAATGCCTTATACTAAACTATAAAAAGACCAAGATCATGTTCTTCTCACACCCTCAGAACTCCGGGAAGGAACTTTGCCCACAAGTTCTAACTGCAGATCGGACCCCTCTCGAGCAAGTGGACTCCTTTAAATATCTGGGCATCACCCTAGACCCTGCCCCTAATTTCCATCAGCAGCTCCATCACCTGTCCATTGTACTTAATGTCCATCTCAGCATACTCTATCAGTTTAAACATTGCCTGACACCTGACGCCCTTCAGCTCGCTGTCTCATCCTCAGTCCTCTCCCTCCTTGACAATGATATACTTATTTATAGAGCTATGACCACCTCAGCCCTCCACAGGTTCTGTCTTTCTCTCAACAAAGTCTGTTGCCTTGTACTGGACTGTGACCATCTCACCCATACCTGCTCACTATATAACTATACTAACTGGCATAATCCAGCCAATAGGATCAGGTTCTACACTTGCCTCATGGCCAAAAAGATCACCCTTGGTCCCCCCCACCGGTCTCACCTCAATAATTTAGCCAGCTTTGGTGCAAAAAGCCATTCATAGCTCTAGCAAGAAGCTCCTCATGGATCCCCACTGTCAAACCTCTCAATTTCAAAGATCCTTTAGCTACAAGGACCCTTCTTGGATGAACGGTCTGCCAAACTCTTTCACAAATGAAAACAGAATCAGCCTCTTCAAAACCTATCTTAGGGGCCATCTCCAGTCCTCTAACAGCTGTGACTGCCAATGAACCCGACCTGCACTCCACTCTCTCCCTTGACAATGGCCTCTGGCTGGCTTCCCCTTAGCCCCCCCAACCTCCTTTATTGAGTATCTCTATTTAAGTGCCTATATGCTAATCTGTTTGAGCTATGTACTAAACTTGTTAAGAACTGATTGTTAGCCTCTACTGTATCTTTCCTTGTATGGTTTGTTCTGTTTCCTGCCTTGTATTTACCTTACTGTTGTAATGTCATATCTCTTGTGATGTGGAACCTTTGTAAATGAGTCCTTGACTCAAATGTATTTTCTGTATCCTCAATAAAAGGAAAAGATTTTAAAAATAGATATAATACATGCCTGTGAGGAATAAAAATGTTCATGGCTCTCTCAATTTGAAATTTGTCAAGATAACATATGGGGAGGGGATTTAAAAACAGAGTGGCAGCTAGGTACAAATTCCTTGTGATGCACAACATGTTGCACATTATAGAAAAAAAATGTGTTTTTTACAGCATATGGCATGACACAGAAGAAAACATGATACAATATCTTGGTCTCTCATTATTATAAGTGGTATGGTAAAAATTCCACTGTAGTAAAACTTTAGAAAATGCTGCTTATCTGAGGAAGGATCCAGTAGCATGTAAACAAGTCACTTCGCAACTGTGACTACTTTGAGTGTAGATTAGCGTGTATTCTCCAAAGATCTAGATCTTCTGGATGAAGGCTTATACAAATGTTAGCCATCAAATGTTGCCATACCTAGAGAAGATTTATTAAGCAATAAGACATGACCAGGGGCTAGAATAACAATCTCTTAACCCCCCCCCCAGGTGTGTAATACATCAAGAGTGAAGCTCAAGAGGTCTCCACGACATCATCAACTCCCGAGATGGAAACACAGACTTAGTTGTGGATAGTCAACTATCCACTATTTTTTATAGTATATGGTTTCCCCCAAAATGGACAAGGTTCATACCTTGCGTTGACACTCCTGCACTGGTTCGCACTTGAGTCCCCCAAGATACTGTCCATTTTCACTGCGGTTATGCTGTTCCAATCGCATCCCCAAATATAGCGGTCCCTCTCTACTTTTGCATAACTGTGCCAGAGATTTAAAAAAAAAAACCTGCAAATTGAGAATTTGGATACATGGAGCCAATTATGGTAGTCTGTGTCCAAACTGTCTGCTCTCCCAATCGCTTGCTAAATGAATGCGCCATTTTAGAATGTATTTTTTTAATCACTGCCTGTTTCCACCAATCAGGTGGAAGCTAAAGGGGCAAAAGTTGTTTTACTATCAATGTGACATCAGAACGATAGTACAACAAGTTTTTTGACCTTTGAACTGTCCTACAACAGGCTTTGGAAAACCATTGTTTTCCATCCACAATAAACCCTAATCATATACTATAAGGCACTGTTAATCTAATTACTGGGAATGTTGTATTGCTATTTTAAAAACTTATTTCAAAACAAAAGCATTAAAAGCATACCTTTTGGATCTTTTTCTCATTGAGAAGGAGATTTCTAATAAAATAGTGTCTCTGCCAACTGTTTAAGAATGCTGGTTTAGAACTGGAATACATCGTTTCAGTCATTCAGCAGTTCTAGGAAATGGAATGTTGACAGGAAGAATTCAGGGGCTATGGTGATCAGTCTGTACATGACAGTGTAACAAGCAAGCAATAAGACACTCCAGGGTGTGTGTTAGACACTTTAACACATGGCTAGGAGGCGTAGTGAGGCACGAGGCCACTGGCCGAGTGCGTCTAGCCTCCTAGCCGTGTGTTAAAGTGTCTAACACACACCCTGGAGTGGCTTATTGCACTTATGAAATGGCCACCTAAAATACAGAGGTATGTGTTAAGTAAAATATATAGCATTTAACAGTGAAAAATGTAAAAGTTTGTGTTGATTTTTAATAAAATAGTTCCTCCGCCTGTTTTTTTTTTTTTTGAGGTGAAGACTTTTGAGTTATTTAGGCTTCCGTGATTTCAACCGAGAGCATTTATTACCTCAGGTATGCACCGTCTCTAAATGTGTTTTGGAGTGTGTTTCTTTACCACTGCCGAATTTGCACGTTTTGAGGTCTGCAGCCAGCCCTTTCCGGTTTGGCGGCTGCACCATTGGAGTATTATGTATATTATGACGGTTTCCGGTCACCAGTGTTATCCAGTGAATGGGTTACTGGGACATTGAATCACGGTAACGCTGTGTTTACTGGCTGTGTGCATGCAGACACTGTGACAGTTCATGCTGCCTACTGCAACCCCTGCTTAACCTGTGTTTTTTTTTGACCCAGCAACGAACATTTCACAGCGAGTTTTACCCCCATCCCCCTGGGTTTCTCGTTGCTGGGGTTTCAGATCTGTGCGGAAATGAGACAGGGAGTCCATCACGTCACGCGAGAGCACACGGCCACAGAGAAAGAGAAGAGAAAAAAAACATGGCGGACAGGAAATCTGACTCCGTCCAGATCGTCTTAAAATTCCGCGATCTGGGGTACGGAAACACGGAACAGGTAAGATGCAGAGAGACAAGGAACTCACAGTTGTCACAATTTGCTATAATTCATTAAACTCTATCAGTCACTGAGGATGGCAGGAGGGAAAAATAAAACACTCATCTGCGGCCAGTTGATCACGTCGCGTCACGCATTGCTCCGCGCGCAGGTTTATGATGGTTATGGACCGTTTTTTTATACATATATATTGCTTAAATTCAGGGCAGCCGAACTCAGGAGTTCATTCCCATGTATTTGCTTGCACTTCAGCTTGTGAAAGTGAAGTGTGTCACAAATCGTGGGTAGACCATAAGTAGTGGAAGAGGGAGCAAGTGGGGCTGGCAGGCGAGTTTCAGTTTCTGTGAGTGGAGTGAGAGCGCCACCACAGAGGAGCACTAAGTAAGGACATGAGCGGGCAGGTTAAGAGATGATTGTGATCGTGGCAGTTGTTTTTTAAAAAAAAATCACACAGGTTGTGCATTTACTTTAGCATGTGCGAGTTACTTTTACAGGAAGGGTGGCATCGCTTGTGGCACAAAACAAGATGGCGGCTATTTGATTTTTTAACCTTCTTTGTGGGCAGCATCACCCATATCAATGCCCAGCTGGCATGACCTGATCTAGCTTTTGTGTGTTAGAAACTTTAACACACACCTGGCATCCAATGAGATGCCTTGAAATTGACAAGCCATTTCATAAAGATTAATGTAAGACTTTCGGAATGCTGACAAATAATAATAATAGAGCACTTCTGAGAACCTTTTTATAATGTACCTTATGTGTCTACTTATACCTGTCAATAATACATTTTTGCTCATTTTAATTACCAAAATGCCCTTGTCATGAGGGCATAAATCCATTTGATGTGTTTTATTTAGTTAGTTAGTTTTTGTTAACCAGTAAAGGAGGGCTAGACAATTCTGCCTATTTTCAGCCTCATCTCAGGGAAGGGAGAAGATACAGATGGTAACCAACCAAAATTGAACAAGATTAAGCTGTTGGTGGTATTTGTATGGGGGAAATTTAGTCAGTACACAATATAGTTAAAAAAGTATGGAGCAAGGTCTCAAAATGGAAAATTTCTTAAGTATCTAAAAACCAGAAGTCAAGTACAGCATATTTATTCCTTAGTAAACAAAACGTCAGAGGACTTTTCAGAACAAATTAAAACTTGAAAGTCACAAATGCAACATTATCAATAAGACAGAGAGGCTACATTAAAAGCAGATTTAAATTATGGAACAGTAAAATCACCAACAGGACACTCATATGCCACCATAATAACTTGGTTAAAGGATACAAATGTGAAACTGAACACTACCCAAAAAGAAACAGTACAGATTATAAATGACTATATGAATGCTCTAAATGCTCAAAAACAATGTAGTAACTCAGGAAGTTTATCCATTTAGACATAATTAAAATCAAGCTCAAGGACAAAGATAAAAGGGAATTAGGAAAACCCATTACAAGAGAATTTTCTTAAGATATTTCTTATAAGCCCCTCATGTTGGGCTAACATAGTTTTTTGGGAGGGCTTAGCCCATGATTCAATGCAGGAGGAATAAACTTCACCCCCTATCCATACTTAAAACATCTTTCCCTCTCCTTTGTGCTTAGTTTTTTTTGGCTGAGCCCTGTGTGGTCCCTGTGGCTGTGCGCTCCTATTGCTTACTCTTGCTGCTTGCTGTCTCGCTTTTGTGGGCATCCATGTTGCTCTCCAATAAATGTCCTTTTCTCCCCCTGGCGCTGACAAATATAGTCCTATCTCCATTTAACGTATTATTCAGAATCAAAAAAAAAAAAGTATCAATCCCATCAATCTTATCTCTAACAATCAAAACCCTATCCAGAGAATTGCAACCATGTGCAATTTAGCATAAGATTAAAAGACGTTTGTCTCAATGTGCTTCATATTGCCCTTACACTTATCCTACAGTGATGTAAGCTACAATTTAGCTAGCAATTAACTAGTATTGATGACTGTAGGTCCTTTCCAAGACATATTCTGTACATTTTTATAATATATGAATTTGTTGACATATGTAGAAGGCAGTCCTGCAACCTTAAATGTCCCAAAAATCATCCACAGATCGTACTTCCCTAAGAAGAGAGGAAGACAAATATATACTGCACCAGTTCTATAGCAGGGGCATATATCAAGAGTCAATGGTCTTTGGCAGAAGTCCTTCCAGGTCTCAGTACTTAATGTTTCCTTTACAAAGTCCTCCAAACCCTCTTGAATGAGGTACAGTTTTGACCAGTTGCCTTTGAGCAAAAGACTGTGTGTAAGAACAAAGGTCAGTAAGAATACGTGACCCATCTCTTGTTCTAGTTTTAAATCATCCAGTGACTAGTGTAAATAATCTGTGATAAGGTTCTATACAAAACAGAAATTATTAAATGTGCCCCAAAAGATGCTGTAATTATCAAGTTTAATATTTAAATTAAACTAAAATCTGAAAGAGATTTATTATGGCAGTGCAGTCTCAATACAGAATCTATATCAAGGTGCTTATGCAACATGTTATTTTAAAAAGGTTATTAGTTTTAAAAAGTGATGCCCTGGTTCTTCGACCTGTTGTGTCAATTCAAAAGGCTAGGCTTGCTTTGTATAGAAGCCTACTGCGTATTTAGGGAGCTAGCCAGCTAACAAGGTTTTAACACTGGTTAGCTAACAGACAAAGAAAAAAAATGCATCTACTGGTGTGGGACCCCAAAGCCTTTCAGTGGAAAAACTCAGTGCTAGCTGTATGCTTAAAAAGGGAGCATAGCACATTGTTTAAGGAATGTAGAAGCAGTGCTAAAACATAATGGACTATTTGTTATTGCCAGAGTGATAAATAGTCAAATATGCAAAGTAAATATTTGGACTGGCGGTATACCCTGGAAGTTAGAATAACTGTCTGTGAATGAGCTTGGTACATGCAGCAGGCCTGGGTTTGATTCCCACAACCTCCACTTTCATACTATGTGACTGAGCAATTCACTTAACCACCCAGTGCTCCCGGGTCACCCCTGAAAACAGGCACTTGTGCCTAGTGGGCCTTGCCAGTTACCAAAAAGAATAATAAAACAAGCATTTGTCAATGCCGAATGTTGGCTTGTTGGCATTGGCATTGGCATTGGTAGTGCAGGAGTTAGAGAGATACATAACATGAATGGCAGTGAAGTATTGAACTGAGACCAACTCCACCCCCACCCTGCAGAGACTGACAGGCAATGGGGGTGTGGCTTTGGTTCATTGGCCATAGCGCTCGCACCATTTTACCTCACCCTACCCTGCAGACACTGACAGGTGTTGTGGTGCGCCTTGGGGTCTTCAGGCCTCATACTCACCCCATTCCATAAGGAAATATGCTGAGATGGGTGTGGCATAGGAGAATGGGGTGAACATTGGGGCCGAAGACCCCAAGGCACACCTCAATGCTTATCACTGGCTGCAGGGTGGGGGTGGAATGACGTGAGCATTATGGCCAATGATCCCAAGTCACACCCTGATGCCTGTCAGTCTCCCACAGAGTAGATCATTATGGTTGGAAACCCTAATACTCCATCTGTTTGTTGGTATTTTCACTCCAAATTTTCAAAATAGTCTTTTTGTGACCCCGCCTCATGAACAGTGGCACTATCATTTCGTTACTCAATCCCGAAAGGTGGTTTTGCACACTGATGTGCCATTTGGTGCCACAGGCATGAAAACACATTTCTGGCAGGATGTGAAAAATGACAGCTATACTGTTCATGAGGTGGGGTGAAAAAATGGCAATGTTGAAAATCTGGAGTGAAAATATGAAAAATTGGTGCAGTTACATACGTACGTAGAAACTGCGGAATGCATGCCTGTAACGCAATCATTTTTTGGAATTTTTTCATCAGATTTTCAACATGGGCATTTTTGAACCTCTTCTCATGGACAGTGGCACTATGATTTTGTTAATCTGTCCCAAAAGTTGATTTCCCACTGTGACTGCACCATTCTGTGCCACAGGTGTGAAAACACATTTCAGGAAGGATGTGAAAAGTGACAGCTATATTGTTCATAAGGAGGTATGAAAAAATGGCAATGTTAAAAATCTGGAGAGAAAATATTAAAAATTGGTGAAGTTACGAGCATATGAAGAAACTGCACAATGCACGCTCGTAACACAGTCATTTTTTGGAATTTTTTCACTAAATTTGCAACATGGGCTTTTTGGGACTTCCCCTTATGAATAGTGACACTGTCATTTTGTTACTTGGTCCCCGTGCACACACCTCTCAAGTGTCCCTGATTTTCAGGGATGTCCCTGATTTCACCTCAAAATTTTACTCTGTCCCTCCTAAAATCTGTGTTCCCCTGACTAAACAGCGATGATTGTAAGAATAAAATTATGTCATACAATACAGTTGCAGACTTCTTATTCTTCAGAAACTGTGTTATACAATGAGTCCCTTATTCTGCCAGCTTCCTGAATGGATAGCACCAATTTTAAAAAATGTGTCCCTGATTTGGGGCCTTTGTCCCTGATTTTTTTAAGCCTCGTCCCTGATTTATGAGGCAGGAGGTTGAGAGGTATGCCCGTGCAGTGACCGCAAAATCACCTTTTGAGACAAAGAAACTAAATGACAGTTACATGTTCATGAGGTGGGGTCACAAGAACCCTATGTTGAAAAATTGGGGCCCAAATTCCTAAAACTGGCTGAGATATCAACCTAAGTTGAACCCCCCCATTATAAAGCTTACAGTCATTTCTTCAGTTTGCAGTTCAGCTTTGAAGAGTGCAGACATGTCCTGGTTCAAAGAAGACTGCAGCTCCCAACCTCTGGAGGGTAAGTACGGGTAAAGGGGGTGCGGGGAGGTGGGTGCACAGCAGGAGGGTGGGGTTAGGGGAGAGGGATGAGGAAGACAATGTTGGACTGCTTTCTTGTTCGCAGGGGGGAAAAAGACCCCAAAGGAAGGTTTTCTTTATTTACACAGGTTACACACAAAAGGAAAAATAGACACACTGGGGTGGCCTCCCAGTGTGCCACAATTGGGGGGGGGGTGCCGACACCAGGAGTGGGCATCCCGGTGTCAGAAACTGGAAACTGTTTAACCAGGAAAGACACACTAAGAGGGGGGATGCCAACATGGGGAATGGGCACCATGATGTTGGCTTTTCAGGAGTGTGTGGCGGCGGCAGGATCCGCCATGTTATGATGTGCCACATGATGTGGGGGGGCATGCCGACACAGGGATCTGATACCCCGATGTCAGCTTTGTGGGGATTGTGTGGCAGATGGCAGGAGCCATCATATTTATTGAAATGTTTCACCAGGAAAGGCATGTAATAGAGGCGTGTCATCTGCTGCTGCAATGACGAGCCTATCTCTGATTGCAGCGGCAGATTTCTTTGAACTCCATGGCTCTCTCTGAAACTGCTATCATCAGCAGCATGCTCACTGGTTGGCAGCTGAGGGACACACTGACTAAAGCATCCCCTGCATTCGCCACAGCACTGACACACCTCTGAAAGTGCTACTACCACAAAATGTTGCTGGCGTATGCGCTCAAGCCAACATAAAAAAAATACCATTAGTCATAAAAATAACATTTTAAAATAAGTTTGTTTAGTTCTAAAAATTAGAACTTAAAATAAAGATCAATTTCAAGTATCAAATAACAACTAAATCAAGCATGTCATCATATTTCATTATTTGATTTCAATATACGTCTTACTATAGCAACCAGAAACACCTCCAAAACACTTGCACAATTTAGTAAATGACCATGATTCTAAATGAAATCTCAGTGGTCATGTAATAAACTGAGATTATGAGATCGAGTGTGGTAAGAAAGAAATATTGTCAATTTATTTTTCTGTTCTTTAAATAATCCTGTACATATGACAATATCCAGGGGGAATGTCTTGGAGTGATGCCTGATGAATAACCAAGCAAAAGTAACAGTTCTGCATTATGGATCCAGGATACCACGAAGCTCCATTCAGTTCTCCACTGCTCATCTTTTCTGCTTCTGAGTGAGCCACTCTCTGAGAATAGACACAGTACTCGACTCCTGGTTCTCAGCTCTTGATACTCAACATTCCATGCAGATCATCACAGCCCAGTTCAACCACAGTAGCCACATCAGGTCCCAAGAGTAAAATTTTATCACTCACCAATTCACCATTGCACTAGGTCCTGCAAGAAGCCAAGTAGTCAGCACCAGTCTCAACTGTTACATTGTTTGGACATTAGGTTTCAAATCTCCAACTGTGGCTAAAACAGACTTAACACAGAAAGCAGTTAAGCAGCATCCACTGCTCTGTGTGTAGGTCCACAGGCAAGTCCAAACTCACAATCAGATGAGTCAAACAGGCAGTAGAGGAACAGCTAGTACTTATAGCCAAACAATTCTTATAACAAACAGCTCTTCACATACATACATGAGATGAAATTAAGCAGACAGAACTGTACGTCCATTAAAGAATCATGAAATGGGTGACATAATTACAAATGATGATCAGGAGGTACAATGGCTACATACATATGTCATGCCCTGTTAAGCCAGACTGTGAAGAGGGAACTGGGTCTTGCTTCTGAGCACATGTGCCACCTCAAGCTGGTGTTGTTGTGAGGGGACACTGTAGGTTTGCTGGTGAAATTGCAGCGAAATCGGCAATTTCACCACACGAAACGTTTTGTGAAAATGCTGTGTAATTTTGCCCTCATTTTCACCCTTTGAACAGTCCACCAATAGGGGCGAAATTTTGCCTGCGAGTGGCAAAATTCCACCCAAAATGGCGAAATGCCGCCAGCAGTGGCAAATTCCGCCAACAGTGGTGGAATTTCACCAGGGTGAAATTCCACCACAGGCGTAAATTTCGCCGGCATGGGGGGTGAAATTTTGTCACAAATGTTGGCAAAATTCACATTTCACCCAGCAAAATATTTAGTGTAATGTGCTAATTCTGTGAAATATTTCTCCCAGCAAAATATTCCAGTTTCGCACAACACTAGATGGATGGAGTCACCCAGCAAGGAGAGGCAGTAACTGTACTCAAAGATCAAAATGAAGCAAGGAATTTGTTTGCAGGAAAGTTGGCAAGGATCACAAAGCAGATTTTCATCAACAACAACAATAGTACAAAAGGCAATGAAATAAGTATGCAAATAAGTGAATGATTAACTCTATCAATAAAACTAAGGTGCACCTCTAATCATTTACTTTACATTATTGCACCCTGCTGCAGCTGCAGTTGTTTTGCGGTGCCATTTCTACCTGGTCAACTAATACAAGCCTATGTGTTATATACAGTATGTAAATATTAGTGACTTTAAATGCATCAATTCAAGACAAACAAGTCACTTTAGAGTCTAAATCAGGACACCGAGAACAATATAGCAGAAGACTGAGACCTGAACAGGGCACCTGGACCAAACAGGGCACTGGTTGCAACACTTGGACTGATACTTCAGTAAAGAGCCTCAGTTAGGCCACTGGGACTTGGGAAGGACTTTGCAGCCAAAAGACAGATTTGTCAGTGTTGAAAAAACCCTCCTGGGCCACGGGAATGAGGAGAAACTGGGTGCCAACTTTGAAGAAGATTTGTCAGTCAAAGCACACCCCCCGGGCCACCAGGACAAGGAGAAACTGGGTTGTAATTTTGAATAAGATTTGTCGGTCAAAGCCCCCAGGATGCCAGGAGAAGGAGAAACTGGGATGCAGCTTTTAGAGAAGAGGAGAAGCTGATCTGTGGATGCTGCTCTAGGTTGTTGATTTCCAGACGATAGTTCTGGATAAAGATTTTCAGATAATGGTCCTGGATACTGATCTTAAGATGATGTGTCAGATGCTGGTTCAGTAAAACAAAACACCACCCCACTGCACAATGTAGGCCCTCTCTAGTGGACAGGGTTGGCTCCTATGCTTCCTTTATTTTTTTATCGGGGTAGGGATATAGCTTGGCAGAGTAGCAAATGGGTCTGTCCTGACTATCACCATGATGCTAGATGGGATGACCACCCCAAGTTGTAATCCAAGGAGGTGGGGGATATGATAGGTGTTGGGGCAGACACAGTCTTTTAGTAGATGTAATACCTAGGCAGTCTGTAGGTAGCTACAGAGCATACCAAATTAACTTTACAACTGAGATAGGATTGCCAAGCAATGAAGTGGTTAAATGCTGGGTACACAGGGATTCAAGGCAATCTTTTAGGAGTGTACCTGGGACAATAGTTAGTTGGAGCATAATACACCCAGATCTGGCAGTCTATTCTCTGAGCACGTGGGTGGTTAATAGATTGTAACAGGGCAGCAGAAAAAGATAGGCAATCTCTTTAAAGGGTACCACCACTTTTAGACATTCACTAAGGGGCACCACAGAGTTAAGGCAGATACTTCAGGGATACTACAGATTTAAGGCAGTTACTTTTGGGCAAACAGGGCACCACACAAGTTTAGACAGTTTGTCTGTGGACAAACAGGGCACCATATAAGTTCTGGCAGCTTGTTAAACAAACGGGTCACTGCACAAATTCTGTCAGTTTGTTTGCACTAAATGGGGCACCACACAAGTTCAGGCAGTTCACTTGAGGGCAAAAGGGGCACCACACTACCTTTAGTTTAAAAGGGCTTTCTCATGAAGGAAGCGGTGTACCTTTAAAAGCAGTTCAAAAGGCAGTCTTTTAGATAAGGTGCACTGTCACTTTAAATGCAGTTCGCTAGGCAGTCTGCAAACATTTAGTAGTTATTTCAACACTTGCCCCTTAGTATCCACTCCTATGGAGCTTACTTTGCCCCAACCCCACTGTATCTGCTGTTATGGAGATTTTATTGTTTCACTGTATGGGTGGTTCTTTCACTGGGGCCTAGACTGACCTGATTCAGCTCCTATGGAACTGGCTGTCAGCCACCTCTGTGGGGTGGCCCTGAAGTGGGGAAAACACCAGCCCACCTGCATGGCCTCAGTCGCTTAACTAGATGCCGCTCAGCATGATTTCTTTAAAATGAACAGGTAAACTTGGTTTGGAACAGGCTCTTGCTCCTCGCTCCACCCTCTGGGAGTTCCTTTAAAATAAATAAGGACCTCTTGTCCATGGTTTCTTTAAATTAAATAAGGGCCTCTTGCCCACTGCTCCCTCATGGCCTCAGACACTGCCCACTGCACCTTCTGGCACTTAAAACATATATATATATTTTCACAAATAACTGTCTGAGCCGTCAGCACCTGCCTTGCCGTGCTGCTGCCACCTCACAGCCCACACTTGGGGTGAAGCTGAGTATCAGGAGAGTAGGTTGTAGTGTGTGAGGATACTGGAGATGCTGGCACTGGAGCAGCTGGCTGAGAAGATTGCTTGGTGGGTTGCAGTGGTGGCACTGTGGGTGGTCCGGTGTACAGTCTCACTCTGGTGCCACTCCTCAATGCTGCAGCTCACTGTTGCTCCTCACACTCGGCCCTGTCCCTCACCTCCACAGCCCCAAGACTTGCTACCTCTGACAAGGAAGGGACCTTAGATTAAAAAAAATGGAGCTGAACTGAGCCCACACCATCACCGCTGCTCCGCTTCAGTTTGCTGACTCTACTTCAGGGAACTGTCAACTGCTGCTTCTGCCTCTCCCCTCTTCCTCAGGACCTGCTGCTACTCTTGACTGAACCACTGCTGCCACACAGAAGGGACCGTCAAAACTGCATACTGCCTGTGGAGGGCCAAGAGGAGGATAACAGGTAAGCCCCTTTCTTTATCAAAGTTCCTGTGTCCTTTCTCTCCCTCACTGCACACTAGAGAACCCAACTGCACTTCTCTTCAGCACCCAACTGAGCTCTCATGTCACTTGACAGCCACTTGTCCCTTATTTCTGTCATTCTGGACTTCTTATATTGCACAAGCATTCAGGATGCTGAGTCCCTGGCAAAGTGGAAGACCACCAATGGTCCAGCGTGATCTGGACATTTGAAGATGGTACTGGTCTCGGGCCATAGCTGGGAGCATGAATTAAAACTACAAGAAGCAGTTTTATGTATGTGGGGCCCCATTTCACTATCTGTGCTCTTCCCCTGCTTGCCACTGTTTTGTATTACCTGCAACAGATTGGGGCACCTTGACTGGGTATATACTAGTTGCTACAGGGGAGTACTGAGTTCAGGCAGTGCTGCAGAGAAACAAAGTGTTTCACTTAATAAAACTAAGCCCTGGTTTGGGCTGGCAGGAGAAGGAATACTGTGGTGCTGTGGAGGTATTCTGGGGCCCTGTTTGCTGGGGGAATATGCTGGCTACTCTGGTGGGGGGTTTCTGATTGCTGAAGGGGGTAACTGGCAGAGAGTGTCTGATGCAGGGAACACTTAACAGTGGTCAGAGTGCCCAAAACAAATGTTTTCTTGTCCCCATCCCCGTACTCTATACCCCGGGGTCCCAGGCACACACTGTGCCTCCCAACCTTCCTACTGGGCTCCGGGGTTCCATAACACCTACTCTGCTTCCATCTATGCCCCCAGGGGTCCCAGAGTTCTATTTTTGTAGGACCCCTAACTCTGGGACACTACACTTATTTTACATTAGTGTTTACAGAGGGAATGGATGGAAGAGGAAGCAATAGAAATCTTTGCATGCCATATATGTAACTCCCAAAGAAATGAGCATAGAAACTTAGAAAATGATGGCTGAAAACAACTAGTGGTCATGCAGTCTGCCCATGGGCCTCTAGAGAACCCAGTGACCAGGCATCGACTGGAGATTTAACCTCTCCCCCCATGTCCTTTTTCATCCCCTTCCTTGTCACTACCAGTGATAACCATACCTTTCATTCTATCCCAAGGATGTTTGAAACTTCCCACAGTTTTCACTACCACCACTTTGGCCAGCAGGTGGTTCCACAGTTCCACAATCCTTTCTATAAAGTAATACTTTCTTACATCCCTCCTGAACCTTGCCCACCCTCCATCCCCTTCAGCTTCCAGTGGTGTTCACATTGTCAAGCTGGTCCTTCTGTAAAACAGTTCTTTGGAGCTCATCTTATTTATTCCCTTCAGGAATTTAAATGTCTCTATCATATCCCCCCTCTCCTTTCTGGTCTCCAATGCATACATATTCGGTGCCCCAAGTTGTTCCACATTGGACTTTCCTTGTTGGCCTTGACTCATCTTCATCACCCTGCACTGCACCATCTCCAGCCTATCCTCTTCTCTTCTAAGATGAGGGATCCAAAACTGGACACAGTACTCCAGCTGTGGCCTCACCAAGGAACTACAGAGTGGTAGTAGCACCTCCTCCTTCTTCCTACTGTTAATACTTCTCGCTATACAACCCATCATCCTGTTTGCATTACTGTAAACCATATCATATTGGCTAGCCTGCTTAAAGGTGTCACTAATTATGACTCTGAGGTCTCACTCTTCAGTTGTAGTACTGAGCTTTATCCCACCCATCCAGTATTCTGTATTGGTGTTCTTTTATCCCTATGCACATTACCTTTACATTTTTTGGCACCAAAGTTCAACTGCCAGACCCTCTACCACTCACCAGCCTCTGTAGGTCCTCTTGTAGTTCTCTAATTCCTTCTGCTCTGTTCACTCATTCAGAAAGCTTGGCATCATCTGTGAGGAGGCATAGCCTATCTCAGATCCCATCTCCAATGCCGCTGATGAACATGTTGAAAAGGACTGGACCCAGGACAGAGCCCTCTGGCACTGCACTTGTGACTTCCCTCTTCTCCACTTTTACTCCATTTACCACTACCCACTGTAGCCTCCCTTTAAGTCAGTTCTCCACCCAGCTAACTACATCCCTAGAGACCCTGAGGTCCACCAACTTCTCCAGCAGGAGTCTGTGAGGCAGAGTAGAAAGTCTTACTGAAGTCAAAATACAGCAGATCCATGGCATGGCCTTTATCTAATTCCTTCATAACTCGGTCAAAAAAGACTATTTGGTCTGACATGACCTCCCTGCTTATCTGTCTTGAGGGCTGCTAGGCCCCTTCATATCCTATCCCCAATAAATGTTGGTCTGTCCATCTCTGGTATCATTTCTGCAGCTGTTTTATCACCACTCTTGGTAATACCATCGCTATCCTCCCTGGTGAAGATGGAGCAAAAGTAGTCATTTAGGAGTGTAGCCTTTTGCTTGTCCTCCTCTATTACATGGCCCCCATCCAACAGCCTAACTAACCTCCACCCCTTCTCCTTTTCTCACTTATATAGCGGAAACATGTTTTTCTCCATGACTGATCCTCTCATCTAAGTGCAGCCATGTGTCTGTCTGTCTTGGCCCCCCAAATCACCGTTTTTGCCTTCTTTAGTCTTCTGAAAGTGTGCCTCCCTTTATGCCTTACCCTGTTTCTCTTTATATTTGTGAAAAGCCATCCTTCTGGCCCTTATTGCTTCCCAGACCCTCAGAGAAAACCAAGGTGGTTTCTTGAATGTATTTATTTAGTTATTTTCCTTAAGCAAAGCTTAAATTACCTCTCATCTCTCTTCTACCCCTTACCCCATTGCCTGCCCCCTTTAATTAAATTTGAACCACTTCTTTGACTTTGTTAAAGTCTGCCCCTCTAAAATCCAGGACCGCCATTCTAGAGTGTGTTTTCTCCACCACCAGGGCTACTTCAAACCAAATTGAGTTGTGCTTACTGTTTGCGAGTGGCTCCCCAACTCTTATTGCTTTAATTACATTGGTGTTAGTGAACATCACATCTAGGATGGTCAGGCTGCCCTAGTATGCAGTTTTGAAAGGTATCAAGCATAGCCTGATTTCTCTTACTTCTGGCCACAGAAATGCTCCAGGTCTATATCAGGTAAGTTAAAGTCTCCCACCACCACAACAGCTCCCTTTGCTGTACCCCTCCTAATTTCTTCACCGAGCTCCCTATCCTCAGTGTCCCACTCCTCTGGTGGTCTATAGCATACTCCCAGGCATAATTTTTTTACCAGGTGCTACTGCTAGTTGAACCCATAGAGACTCCGTCTCCTCTGAGCTACACCTAATACTCCCATCCTCCAATACCTTAATACCTTCTCTGATATAGAGGGCCATGTTGCCTCCTCCCCATTCCTCTGTCCTTTCATAGCAGTGAGTATCCAGGCACTGAAATGTCCCAGTCAGGCTTATCCGTAGCCCAAGTTTCTGTGATGGCTACTACATCTAGTTTGGTTTCTGCTATCAATGCCTGAAGTTCACTGATTTTGTTGCCCAGACTCCGGGCATCAATACAAACCCCTTTCCAACTATCCATGGAATGTTTTTTGTTCCTTACCTGAAATTCTCTAATTTTCTTATCTAGTCAGGTTGATTCCATGTGCTAATAGTGAAGATTAAAAGGCGACTGAAAATACAGCGAGTGCAAATTGCCAAAAACAAAATCAGTGATCAGTACTACACTGACTAGTAGAAACAGTGATGGCACTCTACTCTCTGCACAGGAGAGGGCAATCTAAATTTACTATTTATGTAGGGTGCTACACCCCCATATATAAAATAATCAACTTCGGGGGGGGGCGGACACTGGGAGACATAGGAAAACCTGGAGGTGTGCTACTTCATGGGGATACCAGTCTGCAGAGGGGGAACGTTGGGGGAGAGACAACCTGCGGGTTGGGGGAACACAGTTGGGGGAATGGGAGGTCATCAAAAAAAAAAATTAAACTACTAGAACAATAAAGAAAAAACAACCTACATTCAGTCCCAAACCCGGATCCATCAGCTTCATAGGTGGTGACTGTAACCACCAGACCAGGTGGCCAGCTTGGAACTGGCTTGCTGAATGTATCATATACCCTAATCTAGCAGGCTCTGCCTTGCCATTTACTGACTCTGAGATCGCTATTCATAACCCCTTGCTATTCTAGAACGGTTGCTATTTCCTAGGGTGTTCAAATTGAGTCGCTCAATTTGAGTCACTCAATTTGCTTCACCCATATCACTGGATACCGTCAGGTTTGATCAGCAGCATCCTTTGTGTGCATACCTCCTGTTAATATATCAGTCTGAGCCTGAATGCTGCTGGTCCCCAGGAGAGGGTGAGGACTACCTAGGATCTCCATCCCTATGTCCATCAGTTTGGATACCCCAGCCCCAGCCTTCCCCATAGCTAATTTAAACATCTGAGATAGACATCAAACTTTTGCCCCAGTGCACTGGCCATCTCCCTCATCAAGTGGAGTCCATCACACTTGAAAAGCCTCCTATCCCAAAAGTCTTCCCAGTCCCCAATGAACTACTGGCACAATGCTGAAGATGGTGAATAAGAACGTGGCTATGGGCAGTTTTGTAATACATCAAAAAATCCTGAAAGGGATAGCTAAGGTATTTTCCATGCAATTTGTAATTATTTTCAGCAAGTCAATATTCAGTTCAGTTTATTAATCGACTTCCAAGGTCTTTTCAATGATTTAAAAACACTTAAATATAATAGATATCATAACAGCATTACAAATTCAGTCTTAAGGTTGGTATACAACTTACAAGATGTTGAATACTTTCACAAGAGAGGGGGTTAAATGAAATTAACTACAGTGAATTCTGCTTATGCAAGAAATTAAACAGGGCACCAGTGGGTTTGGGTCTGGTGATCTACACTGCCAAATAATGTTTTGTAACCTGCAATCACATTTCCAAAAGCAATAATGGGCCATTTAAGGCCTTAAAAACTTTTCCCGTGTGTTCCCTTTCTACTTGATATAATACTTATAGTATTCCTTTTTATTCCAACTAGCCAATCATCTTTCTAAGCTTAAATAAAAACAAGGTGTAGAGACTCTATATCATCATCAGTACTACATGTAACCCCTAGGTGGTGATATCCCAAGGGCTACTACCCCTGCCTGCTTGGCTAGTATCAGGTTAAGGGGCTTGAGTTCTGAAACGGGTGCCTCCACCCAGAGGTCAGGGATGGTAGTGGTCAAACTAGCCTGGGCACAGCCTTCTGGGACACTGTAACCCCCCCTCTTTCCTTGCTAGTGGCCAAACCAGTACACAATAATTACTTTCACAATACCCCTGATATGATTTGCAAGTACCCACACAGTTCACACTTACCACCAAGGCTGGATTCTCTGGTTCAACCCTGGGGACACCCTGTAAAACAAGGTTAGACAGAGCAAATGGCAACAGTACACTACTTCGAGCACTAACTGGAACCACAGTCTGGTTGAATGCAGAAAAAAGTAGATCTGATTTATTCAGGGGATTTGAATATGGAAGGGGGTAATCAGGTTAATTAGCTTAATTGCTCTATCAATCACACAGCTGTGCATGCAGTAAGAGTCCCTAACACAGTCACACTCTCTGGGTACCCAGGTGGAAGAAAGGTGGGCTAGCCAGGACCATTGCCCAGGGTGGGCCGGCGTTACAGCTGGTTGGGGCCCTGTGATGGAAGAAACAACTTGCACAACACACTATTTGTAATCCGGAGCCAGATGGCTCAGTTTGTGAAGGAAAAGAAACAACAAAACAATCAGATGACACACTTAAATTAAACTGTAGTTGCAGGGAGCTACCCTGGTGGCTACTCACGATACCCAAGACTGGACACAGGATGGACAAAAATTGAGACAGCAGGTGAACTCTCTGGAGTGCCAAGAGAGGCAGGGCCAACACGATTCACTAAGGTGTCATTCCTGTTCAAGCGTGGAGCAGGGGCCTGACCCTGGGCAGGTCTCTCGTCGATGGCTCTTCTCTGTGCAGTAGGGTAGTATTGCAGCGCCCTCATGGCAAGGCCCAGCTACATGGTGCTAACTGTGGATTCAGTCTATTTGAGCAGGCTACAGTTTTCAGCAAGCAGAATGCAGTCTACAACATGGGGAACCAAATTGCGAGCCCCTTTCAGTACACAGCACATTTAAATGCAAGGAAATCTCACTGCACCAGGTAAAATGCTCCCCTGTTACGACTGCAAAGTCCCTGCTCAGACTGGGAGCTCAGAAGTAGCTGGAGTTCCTGACAGGCCGATCACATTCAGCAAAATCTTCGGTCTTTCTACAGGTTGAGCCTGGTTACACTTCAGTGGCTTTCTTCAGTCTCACCACCTCGGATTTAGTTAGACTACAATTTTCTTTTCCCCCTCTGGGTAACGGGCAGACTTGCAGGCCTCAACTCAGGCCTTCCCACAGTTCTTCCACTTGAAACTATGCAGATCATTGCTCGAACTATCATGAGCTGCTCCTCTCTCCACTTCCAACTTAGATCTGCCCTAAATAGCAGGCAGCTAGGGGATTTCCATCAGATCCAAAAGTTCGGTTGGCTGGTTCAGCTGTCAGTCAAAGCAAGAGCTCCCCCTTCAGTTGCAAAAAAGTGCCAACAATCCAAAATTACAGTTCCCAAGCTTTTATTCCACACAGCCCCTATAAGCAGGCTCAATTTTAGAGTCCCCAAGTACTGATTGGTCCAATTCGGCAGTTTGGGACCAAAATGGTGGAGATAGGCAGAAACCCCCACGCTGCAAAGAAGGCAGGTTAGAACAAACTACAATATCTTTATCACTCTAAATGATTCTCAGCAAATAGCTACATCTTTCAACAGAGCTCCCTCTGCACAATTAGCGATGGCAGAAATGGAGCGATTACCTGGCAGTCCGAGTGGGCCATGAGCATGACAATACTCTGCCCTCCCTTTCAGATTAACTATTTCTGCAAACTAGGCAGATCTTAAAGTGACAGTACATAGAGGCTACACAGGCAGTCTTTGGCAATAATATTTAAAAGGCTATAGCTCCAAACACCAACTTGACAGTGAGCATTTAGGCAAGCTCATGGAAGAATATTCAGGAACCCCCATTTGTAGGGGAGGTTACACCCTTCCCTGCCTGGAGAAAACTTGGCATCCACGTCAAGTCAGTACCATCACGATAATTGCAAATACAAACTATATTATACATTTATACCATTAGCATGTTATGCAAATAACATCTGATGCATCAGTCAACATACTTAACTTTTACTATACATATCCTCTACATTTCACAATACTATATCCATTCTGAATTACACTATGCATGTTTCACACAGGTAATTCAGACATTCTGCTATACAAAATCAGGTAATCACTTCCTGTACATTGAAAAAGGTGAGAGGGTACCCTTCCCTATCAGCTAACTTAGGGCTAGATGGGGCAGGGGCACCATACCTAGAGGGCAGAACAATCAACCTGCAATTGGTACTTAGACTCAGTTTGGACAGTGAGCTCTGGGAAACATAAACCCCCTTGTGGACCACATTGAGAGGCAAATCCACTGGCCTCCCAGGAGAATCATAACTGAAACGTACTACTGGCTTGACAGCTCGGCCAGTCTTTCTGGGGGGAACTACCACAGTCTCTGAACTTTCAGCACTGGCCCTGGGGATTTCATCACTTGTGAAGGGGGTCTCTGCCTGGGTAGGAAGGTTCAAACTTGGAGCACTGTCAGCCGCTGGCTCTGTACGTTATTTTTCTACAACACTTTGCTCACTTGGAAGGCACTCTGGCACTGAAAGAGAATTGTCAGCACTCTTATGGCAGTTTTCAAGTTCTGGCATGTCACCAGAGAAACTCATACCCTCAGCCCCCTCCCCAGGCAAATCATACAGTTCCATCATACACAGACATTCAGCATCTTCAGATGTGATACTTTGCACTTCACTTTCTGGGAGCATTGGCTCCAAGGATGAAGCTGGGGGGTTTGGAAGTCCAGAAGAATGACACATAGAGTGGACCTGTATAAGGAATTGGACTGGTACACTTTATCTCAAAGGCGAGGTTTTAGTACAATTATACTTATGTTAAAATGTATTTCAGGGAAAGTTCCTAGGTACCTGGCTGAGAGTATTGATTTAAAGAATCCAGTTAAGGGATTGCATTCTGCAAATAGTCCAGAATGTAATGTTCCAAGTCGGAGAACGGTGTGTGTGGGGGGGGGGATAATCATTTTTTAAGTATGGGACCCCCCCATGGAATAACTTACCTGGGAAATTTAGACCTCTAGATAGGGATTTTCAGTTGAATCCAATAAAAGAATGGCTTATTGAAAATATCAATATTGAGGGGGTTTTAGCTGAGATAGAATGGATAATGGTACGGAAATTTTTGTATTTGTATTTATTGTTTATGTACTGATTGTCTCATCAGTTAACTATTGTGTTTTGATAAATGTATATGTTGATGTTTTGGAATTGTGTTATATTTATTGACAAAGAGTTACACTCTGATTATTGTTCTTATTATGTATATTGTAACATGATGTAAGAGTAACTGGAACTGGCACCTTGGACCTCTCTGTAAAGGAGCTGAGGCTCAGTGGAGTTATCCATATTCATTATATTATGAATAAAATTTTTTTACTACTTTTACTACTTACTACTTACTAGAAGGCCCAGCCTCATCACCAAAATTAATCATGGGGTTACCTCAAAACAACTGACTCAGTTCATAAGAGGGGTAATAGGCATAGTTGCACTCAATCTCATCAGACGTGGACTGACAGTCACTATCATTCTGGGCTTGCTGTGGAGAAAACCTTAAGTCTGTGACCTCTGTGGTAGGTTGACTCTGTCTTTGTTTTGCAGCAGCACGAGTCACCGGTCCAGGGGGAACAATCTCAGGGGGTTCAGACTCAATCATGACTTGGCCAATAGGTAGGAAGTGGTTACGGTGCATGGTCTTGACAGCTTTGGAGTTGTTTTCAGGGAGCACTTTGTACACAGGTAAATTATCCAACTTGCTACTGCTATATGGGGAAGATGGTGCCATCGGTCAGCAATTTATGTTTACCATGCAGTCCCAAATTGTGCAACAACACACGGTCTCCAGGTCGAAGTTCTTGAGCCTTTTCACTCTCTTTTATCATGCCTCTCTTTGTTGGCTGAATTTCTCTTGGTGGCCATTGTCTTGGCCAGTTGGTAGGCATAATTCAATTGCGCTTTCAGTTTTTGTACATATTGCAGATAATTTTTTGGCTCAGACCCCATCTGGAGAGACCCAAAACAGACATCCACAGGCAATCGAGCCTCTCTCCCAAACATGAGGCGGTAGGGAGAGAACCCGGTAGCATAATTATTTGTGCAATTATAGGCATGTACCAAGGTGCTAATCTGCTGGCTCCATTTATGCTTGTCTTTTGGGTGAAGGGTGCCTTGCACATCTAGCAGGGTGCAATTAAAGCTTTCTGGTTGTGGGTCCCCATGCGGGTGATAAAGAGTGGTTCTTGACTTTTGCACCCTCCATAGAGAGAGCATTTCTTTGATTAAACGACTCTCAAAGTCTCTATCTTGATCAGAATTGATTTTCTGGGGGGCTGTGTAGTGGATGAAGAAATTTTCCACTAGAACCTTGGCCACAGTGGATGCCTTTTGATCTTTGGTAGGGAACACTTGGGCATACCATTTGAAATGATCCATAACCACTAACACATTACCAAATGTTTCACTGGTCAGGCTCCAACTCAAAAAGTCTATGCAAACTAATTCCATTGGGGTGCTGCTAGTAATGTTGACAAGAGGGGCAGCACTCTGAGGCAGGGTCTTTCTCTGCAAGCAGCGACTGCAAGTCCTTACATGGTGCTCAACATTGGCCCCCATCTTGGGCCAGTAGAATTGAGATCATACTAGATCAAGGGTTCAGTCGATACTGAGGTGGCCCATATGATTGTGGAGGGACCTCAGCACCAAATCTCTGAAGGCTGTGGGCAGAACCAATTGTTGCTTGTCTACTTGGCCACCCCGATTTACTGTCTCTCTATACAAAAACTGATTAATCAGCTTCAACCTGGGGCCTTCTTTAAATAATAAAGTCATTCGCAAATCAGAGGAACGCAACTTGGACATATCTTTCCCTGCATGGACGGCATCAAGGGCTGGCTGAATCACAGGATCTTGGGATTGAGCCCACTGAATGCTGTCATTGTCAAATTGAGGTAGTGCACTAATATCTAGAGCAGAGAAGTGACAGTACATAGCTGGTATACATGTATCAGAAGGGTCCAAGCAATCTACTAAGCAGTCCACTGTGTCTACAGACATCTGTTCATCTTTATCAAACTTTTGGCACAATGCTTGAATGTCAGATTCAGGCAGCCTGACCCAGTCACTCTTGGAAGTGGACCTTCGGGATAGGGCATCAGCATCGATGTGATTCAGGCCAGACCTGTATTCAACAGCATAATCATAGGTAGACAATGCAGAAAGCCACCGATGCCCTGTGGTGTCTAACTTAGCTGAAGTCTGCACATAGGTCAATGGGTTATTGTCAGTCTTCACCAGTATCTTTGCCCTATATAGGTATTCATGGAACTGGTCAATGATGGCCCACTTTAACACCAGGAATTCTAGCTTATGCACAGGGTAGTTTCGTTCTGATGGGATCAGACTCCTACTAGCGAAGGCCACTGGTCTCAAACCATCCTCATGGTCTTGGTACAGCACAGCTCCTAAACCTTGTAGACTAGCGTCGGTATGCAGCACATAGGGTTTGGTAGGATCAGCATAGGTGAGGATGGGGGCATGGATGAGCTGGTATATGATTTAGTGGAAAGCTGCAGCTGCTTCATAGTCAGGCATCCAGTGAGGCCTGAAAAGTTCACCTGGGTGGAAGTATACTCTCTGGTCCTGGGGTGCCCCTTTTCTTGTATTTACGATTCGTGGGAGGGTAACCCTGGGTAAGATTCAGGAGTAGGCAAATCACCATGGAATAGTCCTTTATAAACCTGCGGTAATAGCCACAGAACCCCAGGAAGCATTGTAATTCTTTCAGATTGTGGGGCTGGGTCCATGTGGTCAGGGCCTCAGCTTTACTGGGATCAGTCTCTATCCCCTCTGTGGATACTATGTGCCCCACATACTTCACGGAGGTCTGGAAAAACTGGCACTTATCGATGGACAGCTGGAGACCGAAATCCTCCTGTCGGTCTAGTACTTTGAATAATTGACTCTCATGCTCCTCCAATGAACTTCCAAACACAATGATGTCATCCAAGTTCACCAGGCATTCTAGCAAATTCCTATCTCCCACAGCACGTTCCATCAGTCGCTGAAAGGTGGCCGGGGCACCCAATATCCCCTGTGGCATCCTCAAAAACTCATAGAACCCCAAGGGACAGATGTAGGCTGTTTTCTCACGGTCTTCCAGGGCCATGGGAATCTGGTAGTACCCACTGCAAAGATCCAACACCAAGAACCATTTGCTCCCATTCAAATAGTTCAGAGCATCTTGTACACAGGGCATGGTCTATTGATCAGGGATGGTCCACCAGTTCAGGGTTCTATAATCCATGCACATTCTCACAGACCCATTCTTCTTATGCACAACCACAATGGGCGAAGCATAGGGGCTCCTGGATTCTTGTATCACACCATCCGCAAGCATTTCCTGCAGGTGTCTTCTTACATCATCTGTGTCTGCTGGAGCTAAGCACCGAGACCTCTCACAAAATGGCCATTCATTGTGCAGGCGTATGTGATGCTCCACACCCTGGATACATCCCACGTCCTATTCCTTCAACGAAAACACTTGGTCTTTCTGGGCAAGTTTCTTGCTTATTTTAGTCTTCCATTTAGCGGGCAACAGGGAGTCACCAAAGTCAAACAAGTCAGGAGTCACTCTATCAGTCTCACCAGGGTGCCTGTTGCTGGGTAACACTGCAGTGTCGGCGCAGTGTACCGTAGCTAGGGTGCAGCCTCTGTTCACCCGAATCTCCCGATCTGACACATTGTGAATCTGGACCATCACCCATCATGCATAGGTATGAGCACAAGTGGGCAAGATGCTGGACTTGACCAATAATCCTTCTGGCAATTTTTCATCACCTTGCTCATCCAGTATCAGTATTCTATTCTTGACATTTTTCCATAGGCGGACCTCCCCTTGTAGGGTACACTGGGCATTAGGGGCCAGCACCATTGACTCGGAATCCTTCTTCCATACAACCCCTACTGGTTCATCCTGGTCTACTTCCTCGGGATTCTGCTGCAACTCAGGCCGTCTTGATCAGATCTGGACTTCTCAGAGCCCTACCAATCCTGTGACCCTGTTTCTCGTAGCAGAGTTGTGCCAGTCTCCCAAACATATGAGCGCTGGTCCCAGTTAGCAGGGGAACCCCATCATACAGTCCAGTAGGGGGACACACTAAAGCTAGGGTCTCGACTTGCTCTGCCACACCAGCCACCGAGGTAAGAAAAGACAGCCAGATCCGAATATACTCTGAGTATGGATATGACTTCTCACTCAACCCTCAGACATGCAAACCTTCCAAGGGTTGTAAGGGCACATCAGGCAGGTGCCTCCAATACCAGTCTTGAAACATGATAGTCACTTGTGACCCACTATCAAGCACGGCTCGGGTGGACACACCGTTCACCTTCACTGTCGTCTCCATAGAAGGACCCACCACCTTGGACATTCTGGTGGCACAGACTTAGGTGTCAACTTGGCCGTGGCCTTTGAAGAGTAACCTTTCCAAGCAGCTCCACCTGGTGGCTGGTTGTTATTTTGTCGAATTAAGGCTAATAGTCTAGTAGTGACCCTCCTCAGATTCTCTGGTGAGTGACAAAAGAAATGGGTGTGTCCATCCTCCCCACAATGATAGCAAAAGGTGGGTTCTCTAGGGTCTCTGGGGGGCCGTGGGCCATCCCCTGTTTTGGGTACATATGGGGCATTTCACAGTTTATCTTTGACTTGTGACTTGCGTTCTTGATCCTCTGGACTTCCACCAGGTTTGGGGGTTTGTGTGGTTCATAGTAGGTCTCCCACCAGGGCTCTCAACTCTCGTACTTCTTCCAATAAGTTACTCTCAGTCCAGGTATCTGAAGAAACAACATGCACCCCCACCCCAGTTTTTGTCTCTGGGGGTGCCTGATAAAGGTCAGGCTTTCTGGCAGCCTCTGTCAATTCTTTGATCAGTTCCCTCAGCTGCTGTGCCTCATCTGTGTCACTTTTCTTAGGGGTCTGGCGGGTACCAACAACACCAGCATAGGGCTCCCAGCCCTCTTCATCATTCTCTGTTTCACGTATCTCTTTTATAAGATGACAGTACTCGGGAGGATTAGCCTTCCTGTCTTAACTTAAGTTTTAACATCATCACACTGGAGTATCTGGCTGACTTTAGAATATGGTCCAATCTGACCCGATTCAGTTAGTTAGCCGGCACCCCTCCTTTTCCATGGGCCCTCTGCAGAGCCCTCTCAATTCTAGTAACAAATGCAGACAACTTCTCATTTTTCCATTGCTTGGCAGACTTGAAATTCCACAACAAATCATCCCCTGACTCAGTGCTTCCAAACACTCCTTCCAACGCAGAGAGATATTCAGCCGCAGTAGCCTCTGGGCTAGTGGCTTGTAAGAAGTGGATGGCCTTCAGTGCAGGGTCCCTTAAGCTTTTCATAAGTCTCTTTCTCTTTCTCTTTTCCCCCTCAGAGCACTGCCATTCCTGTACCAAGGGGGTAGCATAGTCCATCCACGTTTCAAGGTCATCCTCCCCCATAGGCACTGGGACTGTGCCTGAGAAAAGTCTGAGTTTACGGTATGAGTCCAAATGTACAGATGGAATTATTATGGGGGAGGTGACTACAGGGGAACTCTTAGGGGAAGCAGGAGATGTGGCCCAGGACTGCAGGGGTGTGTGTTCCTTGGAAAGCTCTAGCACCTTTACTAGCTCTTGAGCGGTTTCGTCCTTCAGACGCTAATAGCTTGCTCAACTTGTCCTTAATCCCCTCTATAATGGGGGACCCGCCAGGGGTAGCTGGATCACTATGCAGGTGAATGACCCTCCACCCCTTCTGGGTCCCTTCTGGCAGGATAACGGGGGTACCTACTCTGGATCTAGAACTACAGGAGAGTAAAACTATCATAGTCTGCTCAAACATGTCTGAATCCCTCCCCTTCACTTCAACTTTGCCCAAACCTTTGACATGTTCCATAGCTTCTATAAAACTAGCATTAGTGGTCCCTAAGGGGACATCCAATAACAGGAGGGATCTAACCCCTCAGCCTCACTCCACCCCATCATTCAGTGCACCAACAGCTTATGGGTGTGATTTTGAGCTTGGGCATAGCAAGGTCCTCCATTTTCTCACCAAAACTGAACATATCGGGGTAATTCCCTCCTTTGGCCACTACAGGACACTAATCCCAGTGGTGCCTCCAAGATGTAGCCCCTAGGTGGCACTATCCCAAGGACTACTACCCCTGCCTGCTTGACTAGTAGCAGGTTAAGGGGCCTGAGTTCTGAAACGGGTGCCTTCACCCAGAGGTCAGGGATGGTAGTGGTCAAACTAGCCTGGGCACAGCCCTCCAGGACACTGTAACGCCCCTCTTTCCCTGCTAGTGGCCAAACCAGTACACAATAATTACTTTCGCAATACCCCTGATATGATTTGCAAGTACCCACACAGTTCACACTTACCACCAGGGCTGGATTCTCCAGTTCAACCTTGGGGACACCCTGTAAAACAAGGTTAGACAGAGCAAATGGCAACAGTACACTACTTCAAGCACAAACTGGAACCACTGTCTGGGTGAATGCAGAAAAAAAGTAGATCTGATTTATTCAGGGGATTTGAATATGGAAGGGGGTAATCAGGTTAATTAGTTTAATTGCTCTATCAATCTCACAGCTGTGCATGCAGTCAGAGTCCCTAACACAGTCACACTTTCTGGGTACCCAGGTGCAAGAAAGGTGGGCTAGCCAGGACCGTTGCCTGGGGTAGGCCGTCGTTACAGCTAGTCGAGGCCCTGTGATGGAAAAAACAACTTGCACAACACACTATTTGAAATCTGGAGCCAGATGGCTCAGTTTGTGAAGGAAAAGAAACAACAAAACAACAAGATGACACACTTAAATTAAACTGTAGTTGCAGGGAGCTACCCTGGTGGCTACTCACGATACCCAAGATTGGACACAGGATGGACAAAAATTGAGACAGCAGGTGAACTCTCTGGAGTGCCAGGAGAGGCAGGGCCCACATGATTCACAGAGGTGTCATTCCTGTTCAAGCATGGAGCAGGGGGCTGACCCCCGGGCAGGTCTCTCGTTGATGGCTATTCTCTGTGCAGTAGGGTAGTATGACAGGGCCCTCGTGGCAAGGCTCAGTCGCATGGAGCTAACTGTGGATTCAGTCCATTTGAGCAGGCTACAGTTTTCAGCAAGCAGAAAGCAGTCTACAACATGGGGAACCAAATCACGACCCCCTTTCAGTACACAGCACATTTATATGAAGGGAAATCTCACTGTACCAGGCCAATCACTCCCCGGTCATGATTTCAAAGTCCTTGCTCAGACCGGGAGCTCAGAAGCAGCTGGAGTTCCTGACAGGCCGATCGCATGCAGCAAAATCTTTTGTCTTCTACAGGTTGAGCCTGGTTACACTTCAGTGGCTTACTTCAGTCTCACCACCTCACATTTAGTCCGACTACAATTTTCTCTTTCCTCTCAGGGTAATGGGCAGTCTTGTAGGCCTCAACTCAGGCCTTCCCACCATTCTCCCGCTCAAAACTACGCAGATCACTGCTCAAACTATCACAAGCTGCTCCTCTCTTCCCTTCCAACTTAGATCTGCCCTAAACAGCAGGCAGCTAGTGGATTTCCATCAGATTCAAAAGGTTTGGTTGGCTGATTCAGCTGTCAGTCAAAGCAAGAGTTCCCCCTTCAGTTGCAAAAAAGCACCAACTATCCAAAACTATAGTTCCCAAGCTTTTATTCCACATAGGCCCTATAAGCAGGCTCAATTTTAGAGTCCCAAGTACTGATTTGTCCAATTCGGCAGTTTGGGACCAAAATGGTGGAGATTTGCAGAAACCCCTCTCTGCAAAGAAGGCAGGTCAGAATAATTAGCGATGTCAGAAACAGAGTGATTACTTGGCAGTCCAGGCGGGACTTGAGCATGGCAACACTCTGCCTCCCCTTGTAGATTAACTGTTTCTGCAAACTAGGCAGATCTTAAAGCGACAGTACATAGAGGGTACACAGGCACTCTTTGGCAATAATATTTAACGGCTATAACGCCGAACACCAACCTGGCAGTGAGCATTTAGGCAAGCTCATGGAAGACTTTTCAGGAACCCCCATTTGTAGGGGGGTTACATACACAACGGTATGCCATATAAATATACTAGCTACTTTAAACTCAAGCATTCATCTGATACATTGTACATTTTATTACATTAAAAACTAAAATCCAGGCATCTTGATGTCATAACACTCCAAGAATAGCTCTTACTTCATTCCATTTGGAGCTGTGAATAACCTGACAGTGTCAAGGTGAAGTGAGTCAAGAAGGCTAGTAGTTGAGATCTATGTCTCTTCTTATCCCATCTTCTATCGTTGGGTCGACACACGTATCCTGTCTGTGACGCCAGGTGAACTGAGTCAAGAAATGAAATACAGAGATATGATATATGTGAAAGAGAGAGATAAAAAGATGGGCAGTGACGAAGTTTAGTTGATTTAATGGTGGATTTGTGGGAGTCAGCAGGTAGAAGACATAAATTGACTGGGTGGTAAGGCAGTTCTTTTCCTGTTTGGTTACATGATGTTAATGTCACCAAAATGGAGAGGCAGGAGGCACAACCCATGAAAAGAACCAGTTTATTAAGCAACTGACCTCAGAACAGGAGGAAAGGGTACAGCAACAGTCACTTCCACTTACAATTTCTACTATGACTCTAAAGGGTCTTATATTACTAATACTGCTATGGTTACTAAATGGATTTATTTGCAATAGTCTAAAACTCTAATTCATGACATCTATACGATTTCCACCCCAGAGTACATACAGGGCTGTTAGGTGCCATGAATAGCACAGGGATGCACAACAAGGAAACCTCTGCACATGTGCTTCCATTGGTCGGCTTGTAGAGCAGGTGAGGTAACCAAATGGCTACTGGGTGTCGACAGACCCAGCGAGAAGAACAGAACAAACATTTCTATTCCAAGGGATTTATGCAAACTGCAAACTTCAGGGTTGTCACCACTAACCCAGGAAAAGGCTTGAAACTGAAGACTGAACGAACTGAAGAACTGTAGAACAAGCACAACTCTGGCCCATCATCACTGACCCAGGAAACTGGCAGAACTCAAGTGAAGATTTGACAAACTGAAGATCTATAGCAAAAGAACACCTCCGAGCTGTCACCACTGACCCAAGAATCTGGAAGAACTGAAGACTGGAGAATGAAGAACAAGAACACTTCCGCTGAAGAACCTCTGGAAAGCTAAAATCTGCAACACAAACCTCAACCCATTGGGCTCAGATCCCTATCTGCGAACTGGTGGGATTCTTTGCACTACCTAGCTCCCTGTTAGGAAGGGGTTGGCCTGAAGATCTTGAAGAAGAAGCAGGTGACAGGGAGCTGTCAACACTATTCTTATGCCGATGACCATCCACAACTTGTCCATAAGAGGATGGCTATCACAGTCTCTGGGTGGTCACTGTTAGTGACAGTCTAATTGAGCAAGATGATATAGGCAAGAGGCAGAGAAATTCATGAAGAAGCAGGCAGCTTGATGGCATGCAGGGTAGTTTACCACATAAATGCAAGGCAGATTTCTGGGTTAATCCAAATGGTTGTTATGCTAAACAAGGCAAATTCAAGCAAGAAAGGCAATTTGGTGCATGCAGGGCAAATTCTGGGTTAATCCGATAGTCTTTGGAATAACTAGGCAAACTTAAGCAAGAAGGGCAATTACACTGTTACGTTTCAGGCACCATCCCTTTAAATGCAGTCTTAAGTCAAAAAGTTTTGCCTTTTTCACAGTTCACACAGAGTTCATCATTTCACTTTCAAAAATGTTCCACAGAACCATTTTCTTTTTTTTTATTTTAAATTCAAAGTTTATTATTACATTTTCATTACAAAAACAGATCTACCTCATATATGGAATACAAGACATAATCATAATTTCTGGGAGATCCACAGAACCATTTTCTATAACAGGTGGTAGCAAGGAGAAGCCTGGCAGATACTGGATATACTTAGCTATGTGGGGAGCCTGAGATACAGTATGTCCTCCCTCCCACAGGCATTTGGGTTCCAAGGGGCCTAACAGGAGGATTACCGTATTGGCTGAGTATAATCAGGCTAGCTGGCATGCTGCAGATACCATGCTAATTGTCCATCTGTGAATTGGGGGGCTAGAGGGCAGTTGTTCAGGTTACTAGTCATTGGCTATGGCTATGACTTTTACACTGCTGGGGTGGCTAACTGGCTGGCCCACTCCCTTCCCCTTGCTCCTGACTGAAACTGACTTCTGATGCACTTTGACTGGCAAAATTTTACAATTTTAACACATCAGCCTTAACCTGGCTACTGGTAGCCACTTGGCTACTAGCCACCTTTGTCACTCCAGGGCCCTCTCCCTGACAATCTGGGGCTTGATTCTCCTGACTGGCCCACCTGGAGATTGATTAACTGCACAGAATATGGAAAACAACTTCTAGGCTAACTAGTCCTTTTTCAGTAGCCCAGCTGGCTAGCTTGGCTACAACTTTAACTGGGCTTTCTTTGCCCTGACTGGCTTTATTTTTTATTATTTTAAATAAAAATCAAGCTTTGGGCTAACTAGCCCCTATCCATTAGTAGCCTACCTGACTGACTGTGACACAAATCCCTCACCAGGGACTTCAAGTTCACCACCACCACCGTGTTGGGCTTTACCAACAGGACCCAGGAAACCTGTATATTACCTCCTCCTTTGCACAAGATCAAGAAGGTCAACACAAAAACTGTAGGCAGAGTGCCCCTTCAGAGATGGACTGCAAACAGAGTCCAGCAGAACTAGTAGAATTACTCTCTTAAATAAACAAGCAGTCCCTGATTCTATAAAAATAGAAGCTTTACTAAAATACTATAAGTATTTACAACAGGATTTATGTACAGTCAGACAAAAGGATTACAATTTACCACAAATTAAAATAAATGGAAGTTATACAAGACAGGTTGCAAATAGAAGAATCTGAGCTATTCTCACTTTAAAACCTGTCTACCTGCTGCTGTCTGAAGAAAACACTGTTCTCTTTGCTGTCTTTCTTATCAGACTTCTAGCTGCAGGGCTGTGGCATTTTCAGATGTTCTATGTCCAAGAGAAAGAGACTTCTTACAACCCCTCAATATATTTCTAATTCACTGTGGAGAGGGGTCTCAAGTCACTTTGAGTGACAGTTCCATGTTGTCCCAGTCCTCTTTGAGAGAGTGTGTGTGTGATAGAATCATAGAACTTGACAGCAGAAAAAGACCCCGTGGTCCATCCAGTCTGCCCTTAACCCCCCCCAACTACCTTCTTCCTCCCTGGGAACCAACCTACCCCCCATAGCCCTTCATGCCTGTCCCAAGCCCTCTTGAACCCCAGCACTCTCTCCACCCCCACAACCTCCTCTGGAAGCCTGTTCCAGGCATCCACCACCCTCTTCATAAAGAATCGTCCCCTCATGTTCCCCCTGTAGTGCTCTCCTTGTAGTCTCAGGCTATTCCCTCTAGTAGCAGTGTCCTTCTTTATTTTGAATAAGCCTCCTGGGCCCCCTTTGTTTAACCCCTTGATGTATTTGAAGGTCTCAATCGTGTCCCCTCTCTCTCTTCTGGTCTCCAGAGTGTACAGCCCCAGCTCACAGCATCTCTGCTCATATGGTTTGCCCTTCATCCCTAGTACCATCTTGGTTGCTCTTCACTGGACCCTTTCAATCAGGTCTATGTCCTTATGCAAGTGAGGCCTCCAGAAAGGGATTCCGTACTCCAGGTGTGGTCTCAACATAGCCTACTACAAGGGCACTAGTACTTCTCTCCTCCCGTTGGTGATTCCCCTGCCAATACTAGCCAGCATCCTATAGGCCTTCCCCACCACCTTAGTACACTGTTTCCCCACCTTAAGGTTGCTAGAGACTACTATACCTAGATTCTTGTCCTCCTCTGTTGCCCTGATTCCCTCTCCATCCATTGTGTACTCTGTCCGGGGGTTACCATGTCCCAAGTGCATAACCGCACACTTCCTGGTGTTAAATGCTAGTTGCCAGGTCTCCGCCCACCGTTCTAGTGCCCTTAGGTCCTGCCGTATATCCTTCACCCTGCCCTCAGTGTCTTCCCTATTGCAGATTTTCATGTCATCTGCAAAGAGCATCACCCATCCTTTCTGTCCATCCATAATATCACATAGATAGATACTGCAAAAGAGTGCCCCAACACTGACCTCTGGGGTACCCCGCACATCACTTGCCTTTCACTAGAATGCTTCCCCCTCATTACTAACCTCTAGGTACTGTCCACTAGATTGCTTTGCATCCATCTAGTTATTTTGTCCCCCACCCCCATACTTTCCAGTTTATTGACCAATCTTCTGTGGGGGGCAGTGTCAAAGGCCTTGCTAAAGTCCAGGTAGGCCACATCCACTGCCCCCCCGCTCTATCTCCTGCATCACCCAGTCAAAGAATTCAATAAGACTGGACTGGCATGACCTCCTTCTAGTGAACCCGTGTTAGTTATTGTTCAGCAATCCATACCCCTCTAGGTACTGTGCTACCCCTTCCCTGAAGAGAGCCTCCATGACCTTCCCCACCACTGCGGTAAGGCTGACTGGATGATAGTTCTCCTTTGCCTCTCTACTCCCCCCTTCTGTATTGGCACAACTGTGTCTCTTCTCTAATCCTCTGGCACTTTCCCAGAGTCCATGGACAGGTTGAATAGGCTTGCCAGAGGGGCAACTTACTCCTCCCTTTACTCCCAGATCACCCTCAGATGCAGTCCATATGGCCCCATGGCCTTGTCCACTATTATCCCTCCATGGTTCATCTCATGCTCTCTCTGTACTAAATGGACCCATCTCCAGCTCCTCCACCCTCTTCCCTGACCAGGCCCTTCCTCCCCCTCCTTCAGAAATTTGAGCAGAAGTACCTGTTCAACTCTTCTGCTTTCATGTAGTCATCCTCCAGTGGCTCCCCCCAGAGCCTTGTGATCCCTTGACTAGTCTCCTCCTTTCCCTCAGGTACCTAAAATATTTTTGCCCCCAGCCTGTCTCACAAACCATTTCTTCATGGTAACTTTTGCCTTTCTCATCACTTTCCTCGCTATCCTCCTTAATTCTCCGTAGGTTTCCCTGTCCTCCTCCTCCTTCTGTGTTTTTTTGTATTTCCTAAATGCCCTTCACCTGCCCCCTACCACCCTTGCTACACCCCTGCTGAACCACAGAGGCCTCCTGCTTTTTGCTCCCTTCCTTATCCTTCTTATACACCTGTGTGTGGCCTCCTTGACCCAGTCTCTAATAGCCCCCCATAGGTCCTCCACTTCCTCTATATCCCCTATTTCACCCATTGCTTCTTTCACTATCCTTATCTCATTAAAGTCTGCTCCCCTGAAATCCAGTACCATCGTGTTGGTCCGGGGCACCTCCCTGCTCACCCTCACCTTAAACCTGATGATACTATGGTCTCTATTACCCAGCTGCTCCCCCACCACCACCTCCTCTACGTTCTCCCCATTTGTTAGGAGCACATCCAGTAGGTTGCATCCTCTTGTTAGTTCCCTGACTAGCTGCTTAAGGAAAGCCCCCTGTAACACTTCCAGATTTTCCTTGCTTCAAGTTGAAGCTGCATCTAGGATGGACCAGTCAATGTCTGGGAGGTTCAGGTTCCCCACCAATAACATTTCCCCTTTTAGAGCTACCCTCGCTATATCCTGTGTCATCTTCCTGTCCTGCTCCTCCCCTTGAGTGGGTGGTCTGTACATCACTCCAAGCCTTAACAACTACCCTGACCTTCTGCCTAGTGTTGCCCACAGTAATTCAGTCTCCCCATCGCCCTCCCTCTCCTCCAAAACTTCACCTTTTCCCTTATATACAAGGCCACTCCTCACCGTCTCCTGTCCTTCCGGTCCCTCCTGATCAGTCTGAACCCTGGAACCTCTGCCTCCCATGTGTGAAGCTCCAACCACCAGGTCTCCATAACTGTTATTATGTCCAGCCTATCATGTGCAATGGTGGCTACTAACACCTTCATCTTGTTTTCCAGGCTTCTGGTATTGACTACCATGCCCCTCCATCATTTCCCCCCTTCTATAGATTCCCCCATTGGCCTGCTAGATCCCTCATCCTCAGTTCTGTCCTGGCGGGACCAAGGGTCCCCCGACTCTTCCATGGAGCTGTGAGGCTCCACCTTCAGCCCCCCTTCCTCAGTTTAAATGATACTCTTTCTCGAAGAATTCCCCCAGTCTGCACCTCAGCATGGCTGACCCATCCCTGCTGAGGTGCAGCTGGTCCTGGGCATAGAGGCTCTCATCCTCATAAGTTCCTCCATCCCCCTATCACTCTATACCCCATCTGCCTGCCCTATCTCTCCAGCCAGTGGTTGCTTTCTTTTACTCTTTGCTTTCTCTCTGTGCTGGCCCTTGGTACTGGCAGCACTTCTGAGAAGACTAGAGACTTAAAGCCTAGCCCCCAGCAGAATCTAGCCAGAGCCTTAAATTGCACCTACACCTCCATGAGACTGTTGCCATCCAGGTCATTTGTACCCAGGTGGAACACTAGGTGTACATTCTTATACTGGTCCCTTCCCCATGATGGGATGTGGTGGATTACCTCCAACACTGTCATCCCTGGCATACACTCCACCCACACTGTGCTTCCTCTGCCCCCATTTGATCCCTTTCAATATGGAATCCCCTATCAGGAGTACCCTACCCCCCTCTTTCCCCTGTTTTATCTGCAATCCGATTTTCCTTCCCCGTGGTGCAGGTGTCTGAACTACTTTCTTGACTCTTGTCTCCCCCCTTCCTGTCCCCTTCCCTGGTCCCCTTCCCCCTCATGCACTGTTTCCCCACTTCCAGTTTTCCCATTTACATCCCCTCCTCCCCTCTCCCACCCTGCTCCTCACCTTGTGCCTGGTCACCACCTGCGATCTTCTCCATGACTTGGAGATCCTGATATCCTCTTCCAGCTTCTTCCTGCTGTTCATATTTACTCCATTGCCCCTCCAGTGCCTCTTGTACCACACCCCACTCCTCTTCTTCCAGGTTAATGTCCTTCCCCACTTCTGCTGCCTACTGGTCCCTCTTCCCCTGAGAACCCTCCTTTCTTGCCAATCAAATCACTACCCTATCCTGGCCTGCCTGACCTTCAGCTTCTTTTCCCTTTTCCCCCCCAGACTCCCCACTCATCCTATTGTCCTCCCTCCTGGTCACCCTCTTGCTTGCTACCACCTCCTCTCTCTTGCCCCCTGCCCTCCTTGTTACCTCTGGGTCCTTGTCCTGGTCTCCTCTTGCCATGGTTGCTCTCAGTGGCAGGTACCTATTCAATACCGTGATCCCACCTCTAGTGTGCTTGCCTTCTACCTGTGATTCTGGGCTCCTCATTGTAGACCCCATGTCCCCCTCCTCTTAGCCCCTACCATGTGCCAATGTTCACCTTTCTCCTGCACTATTCCCCATGGCCCCACTTCCTGCTCACCCCTCCCCTGAGCTGATCTGACCTTCCCTGGTTCCTGCTGGCCTGGCCACACTTGGAGTCCTCCACCCCTGTCTCCCTACAACTGTTGTTATAGGTCTGCCCTATGCTCCCCTGCCCTTCATCCAACTTTGTGTGTGTGTGTGTGTGTCCATCTTTCAGCACCACCTTGCTAACATTATGACATGAACCTAGGTCCTTTGTCCAACATGGGAACATCTCCAGGAAGGATTCCCCTCTGGAGTTATTGCTTTATTGCCTCCTCCCTAGCTTTTCTGTTAGCTTTCCCACAAGAGCATCAGTCCCTCCACCCTGGCTGACATAAGCTGTCATATGCTACTTGATCATGTGATCTGTTAGGCATCTTGTACCTGAAGCAGAAGCATATGCAGAAAAGAATAAATGAATCAAAAGAATACATGGTTCTGGTCCCCTTTCCCGTCACATCTCGCCCACTCAAGAAATGAAGGTGTTTCTCTTTTGGGCAACCCCCAAGAGACACTGCCATTCATGTAGGACCTGGGGAGTACCTAAATGAATATGTCATGCACTTAGCTCTGCCTCTACCGTCCATCTGCATTAGCATTCTGCACCCCACTTCAGTGCTGAATGATCATTTATATGACTGTAGTACCAAACTCCAGTGCAATATCTTTGTGTTTTTGCCCACTAGTCCTATGGAGCCATGTCAAGGGGTTATGATCTGTGACAACAGTGAACTCCCTGCTGTACAGATATGGCTGCAGCTTCTGGAGGGCCCACACTATCCCCAAACATTCCTGCTCACTGTGGCATATGACTCTTCCTTGGGCAGAAGCTTCTGGCTCAGATACACTATGGCGTGCTCCTCCCCTCGCAGTGTAACCTGGCTCAGAACCGCACCCAGCCCATTATCCAAGGCATCCACATGTACTATGAACATTTAGTCATAATTGGGGCTAGCAAGCATAGATGACCCACATAATGCCTCCTTTTACCATCAGAAGACAGACTCACAGTCCTCTGTCCAGAGAACTTTTTTAGGTATTCTCTTTTTTGTCTGGTCTGTCAGTGGTTTGGCCATCTCACTGTAGCACCCGGCTGTCCCAAAAATGTTCTTACCTGCTTCTTTGTATCAGGGGGGGGCCAGGCCTGGGTGGCATCAGTCTTTACTGGCTTTGGATGGATGTGTCCCCTGCCCAACTAGTGCCCAAGGTAGGACACTTCAGCAGTGCCTACTTGGCATTTTTCTGCCTTAACTGTCAGCTCTTTTGCATTCAGTCTGCAGAACACCTCCCTCACATGCCTGACATGTTCCTCCCATGTCTGGCTGTAAATGATGATGTCAACCATGTAAGCCGGTGTATATTCATCTGCCTCATCCAGGATGCAATCCACAAGCCTCTGGAAGGTTGAGGACACATTTTTCATCCCAAATGGCATTACTTTGAATTCAAATAAGTCATATAGGGTAACAACAGCAGACCTCTCCCTGGCTGCGGGGATTAACAGCACCTACCAGTAGCCCTTTGTCAGGTCTAGCATGGTCAGGAACTGGGCTCCCCCCAGTCGTTCCAAGGTCTCAGCCATTCTGGGCATGGGGTAGTCAAAAGAAGAAGAAGAAGAAGAATCAGCATTTATATAGCACTTTTCATACACAGTGTATCCCAAAGCGCTCTATGAGCAATGCTAGACTTGTAGTGAAGTGACTGAATGTGTAGTGGCAGCCATATCGCACATCATGACCCACACACAGCCTGGATAATTGCATGAACCAGTTTACGGGAAGGGGAATGTTGGCCAGGACACTGGGAATGTCCCCTACTCTTTGCGAAGAGTGCCATGGGTTCTTTTACTTCCATCTGGATACCCACCAGGACAACACCAGGATGGGTAGAAGGGACCTCAGTTTAATGTTTCATCCAAAGGACGGCACTCCCCAGCAGTACAGCACCCCCCTAATACTGCACTCAGATGCCAGTGATTTTTTAGGTGCAAGCCCAGTCCCGGTGTGGGACAAGAACCCATGACCTTCTGGTCCAGAGGTGGATGTGTTGCCAACTCAGCCATGCTGACAGCCATTGAGACTCCAGTAGTTGACACAGAATCATGTGGTAACGTCCTTCCTGAGAATCAGGACCACAGGTGAAGCCCAAGGGTTACTGAACTCCTGGATCGCTCCAAGAGCCAGCAGCTCCCTAAGTTCCTTCAGCATAGTCTTCTTAACCCCCTCAGATACCATGTAGGGGGACTGCCTCAGCAGAACTGGGGCCCCAGTGTCCATGTGGTGTTCATATAGTCAACATCACTCATTTTCCTGATTATGGAGAATAGGCCCTCCCATTCTGCCTGCAGTTTATTGTGTCAGACTAGGACAAGTACAATCACTCACTGTCCAACTTCATGCTTCTAGGGTCTGGCCCCATGGCCGTACCAGGCTTTCTGTTGCTGTTGTGCAGTGGCTAAGTGCTCCAGAGCGAGTCCCATGAGCTCCTTAAGCCTGACCCTGAAATTTAGGATGTACTCCACAACAGACTCCCCTTGGGAGGCATGGTTACCTTCCCATTCATCCCTGACTAAATCTAGGGGCCCCCTCACCCTGTGACGAAACAGGAGCTCGAAGGGTGAGAACTCTGTGGACTCCTGTGGGACTTCCCTGTATGCAAACAGGAGGTCTAGCAAACATTTGTCCCACTCCCTTTTGTGCTGGTCAACAAATGCCCTGAACATAGTTTTAAGGGTTCCATTGAACTGCTCTACCAGACCAGTTGTCTCAGGGTGACAGGGCAAAGCATGGAGTTGTTTCACCCCACACTTCTCCCACAAACTGGTCCTTAAGGATGACATGAAATTCATCCCCTGGTCTGACAAAATCTCCTGTGGAAATCCCACTCAGCTAAAGATTTCCAGGAGCTCATCAGCAACCTTTTCAGCCTCAATGGAGGACATGGCCACTGCTTCGGGGTACCTGGTTGCGTAATCCACAACAACCAGTATGTATCATTTGCCCATGCAACTTGGGGTACTCAAAGGCCCCACTATGTTCATGGCTACCCTCTTAAAGGGTTCATCGATAATAGGCAGGGGCACCAAAGCTGCCTTAGCCTTGTCCCCGACCTTTCCAACCTGCTGACACTGTGAATATGTCCAACAGTAATTTGTCACATCTGTGTACATGCTTGGCCAAAAGAAATTGTTGATGAGCCACTTTTTTGTGCAGTTAATACCCAGGTGACCTGAAACAGGAATGTCATGGGCCAGGGCCAGAAGCTGCCTTCAGTAGTCCTATGGGACAACCAGCTGCTGGAGTATCTTTCCCTCTAGCTCCCTTTGTGGTGTACACTCCTTGTACAACAGCCCATTTTCCCAATAAAATTACTTTTTACTCCCTTGAGAGGCCTCAGCACTATCAGCTCTATGTACCATGCCCAGCTTCTCACATCTGACCCTCCCCAGTTCCCCTTCAGGAAGAAAGTTGCAACTGGTGGCAACCTCCTCTGATTGCAGCTGGGGCTCAGGGATGCTACTCCTAGCTAGACCTTCACCCACACTAGCCACTACCTCAGCTGCTGAGGGATGAGTCTGCAAAGGCTGTGTCCCCCTCTCCTCCCCCTCAGAAGCTTCTCCTTTTGCCTAGCTATGGGTAGTAACACATACTATGTTTTCACTGTTGCCAAAATCATGCCCCATGATCACATCCACAAAGAAATCAGGTACAACTTCCACCTCCTGTACCCCATGGCTGCCCTCCCAGTTCAGGAAGACCTGAGCCATTGGCACTTGGACCACTGGACCCTTGACTCTCTGAATCTTGGAGAACTGCCCAGCAGAATCTGCTCTGCCTGGATCAGATCCTGCCTCACCATGGAGATGGAGGCGCCTGTGTTCCTGAATCCCTGTGTTACTGTCCCATTGACTAGAACAGAATGCATATGCTTGCTAGAATTTGGTGGCACTACAGTGTGAGCGCAGTTTACCAGTAGTAGTGTACTGTCTTGGTCACCCCTTCCCCCAGCTTTTGCCCTTTACTCCTGTTCTTAGGGCAGTCTTAGAATAGATACCACATTTTCTGGCAAATCTAGCATTCCTTTGACCTCAGCTCTTTGTTCCCCTTAGAACCAGTGGGTTCTGTTTTGGGCTTGGATGCAGGCTGGTTTCTTTTAGGCTTCCCTCCCTGGGTCCCCTTAAAACCATGTGCTGCCCCACCCCATAGTTCTAACGATGCGAATGTGGTCTGCTGGCCACATACAAATCAATACTTTCTGCTGCCTTCTTTTGCACAGTTGTATGCCCAGTCCAGTAGCCAAATGTGTAAGTCATCAGGTACAATTTTAAGAAACTGTTCCATTACAATTAAATATTTAATTTGCTCTACAGTCCTTGCCTTAGACCCAACTACCCAATGGTCTAAATAAGCATACATTTGGACATGCAGTTCTACATAACTTCTCTTAACTCTCTAAATTTCCATCTCTAAGCCTCAGGAATCAGTTCAAAATATTTTAATAACATTCTTTCAACTTTATCATAGTCAATGCAATCATTAATGTCCATTCGAGCAAATGCATGCAAAGTATAATCAGTAAGCAATGGGGACAGGTGGTCATCCACAAAGCCTTGTCTAATTTAAACTGCCCACAAATCCTTGCAAATGATTTTAAAAAAGAAATCCAGATTATCTGCCTCTCAGTATTGTGGGAACATTTTAGAATTAATCATGGCTTTGTGGGTTGAACCCCCTTTACCATTACTTACAGTTTACCGCGGTGTTTGCTGGTGCTATTCTCTCTGTCTGGCTCTGCTCATTCCTTCTCTCTTTCCTCTCACATCAGGATCTCATGCTTGCAAATCTTTTCCCTTTCCTCTGACTCCAGCCTTGCTCTCTTCTCCTGCATCCCGATTTCATGCTGCCAAGCCCTCTGTCTTTCCTCAGCCTCCAGCTTTGCCCTCTGTAGTTTGGCATCACTCAGCACAAACTCTGCCTTTAGGATCTCAAGCTGAGGTTGATTGGGCTGCACAGCTTCTCCAGCTTGTGACACAAGATGCCCCCCTTGCTCAGCCTCTGGGAACTCAGTCTTGCTACCTTGGTCACTGTCCTCAGCAACTGCCCTCTGACCAGGTATTAAGCCATGCTCAGTTGAGACCATCTGCACTTCCTGCAGTCGGTCATGCACCAACAGGGCTTCCATGAGTGCACTGTTTGTCATGCCCTCATAGACAATCCCTCTTTCTGCCTACAGATCATGAAATTGCTGTACATGAAATATGACATAGCACAAGGAGCTCATATTCTCTAGCTAAACTGCACTAAGCTGTCTAGAAATTAAAAAAAAAAGTTGTTAATAATGCAACCTTTTGAAATCCTGTTTCATGACCGTTAAGGTATATTTCTGCTGGCACTTCATCACCAGTGTGTTATCTCCCTCTCTGAGTTCCTGCCTCACAGGAAAGCACACTGTCCACTGCTCTGTATTTGTACCAGTTGCAACACTGATCCCACCACTCTGCTAATCAGTAGGACACACATTCCTCACCAAGGACTTCAAGTTCACCACCACCACTGTGGGTTTTTACCAACAGGACCAGGGAACCTGTTTTTAACCTCCTCCTCTGAACAAGGTCAAGAAGGTCAAACAATAACTGTTGGTAGAGTGCCGCTTCAGAGACAGACTGCAGAGTCCAGCAGCAATAGTAGAATTCCCCTTTTAAATAAAACTAGCAGTCACTGATTCTATAAAACTAGAAGCTTTACTAAAATGCTACAAGTATATACAACAGGATTTATGTTAAGTCGGACAAAATGATTACAGTTTACTAGAAATTACAATAAATGGAAGTTATACAAGACAGGTTGCAAATAAAAGAAAGATAGATAGATAGATAGATAGATAGATAGATAGATAGATAGATAGACAGACAGACGGACAGACATACAGACAGAAACAGTACTTTATTTATATAGTACAGTTTTCTGGAGACTCGGGCCACTTCACATATCGAGTAAACACAGTGGACATACAAATACAAATAATAAATAAAATCATGAATCAGATCCAAATGGAGCTAACAGCAGCAGACTTAAAATATATCTATCTTTATGCTTTAAAATAGGTTGCTAAAATATATTTATTTATACAGTAGGTTAAAAGCCTAGTTAAATAAAGAGATCTTTAAACACTTTTTAAAGGCTTCCACTGAGGGTGCCTCACGAAGATGGTCAGGCAATGAGTTCCACAGGGTAGGTGGGGCAACAGAAAATTCATGGTCACCCAAATGCCGCAGCCTAACCCTGGGAACCCTAAGAAGGCAACCCTCGGCAGAAAGCAGACGCCTGGTACACAATGAGAATCTGAACTATTCTCACTTTAAAACCTATGTTTTATCTGCTGCTGTATGAAGAAAACACTGTTCCCTACTGTAAGCTGTCTTTCTTGCCAGACTTCTAGCTGCAGGGCTCTAGCATTTTCAGATATTCCAAGTCCAAGAGAAAGAGTCTTTTGACAGCCCCTCAATATATGTATAATTCACTGTGGGGAGGGGTCTCACTCTCTTTGAGTGACAGTTCCATGTTGTCCCAGCCCTCTTTGAGTATATGTATATGTGTGTGTGTGTGTGTGTGTGTGTGTGTGTGTGTGTGTATGTGTGTGTGTATGCCTGCACCCTTCAGCACGCCCTTGCTAACATTATGACAAGCACATGGGTCCTTTGTCCAACATGGGAAGATTTTGAGGAAGGACACCCCTCTGGGGTTATTGCTTTATTGCCTACTCCCTAGCCTTCCTGTTAGCTTTCTCACAATAACATCAGTCCCTCCATGCTGGCTGACATAAGCTGTCATATGCTACTTGATCATGTGACCTGTTAGCCATCTTGTACCTGAAGCAGGTGTATATTCAGAAAAGAATAAATGAATCAAAAGAATACATGGTTCTGGTCCCCTTTCTCATCACACTGACTTAATGATAAGCTGGGGCTTTGCTTGCCTGCTGTTGGCTGGAGCTTTAATTTAATGCAGTCCACTTTAAAGAGGGTCTGCCTGCCATATGCTCTGCTACTGAATGCTTCTTATTTTAAATAGCCTGCTCCTGCCCTTCTGGTCCCTTACTGGAGCTTATTTTAATAAATTAATGAATCTGAATAGGGCTGGCCTCACCCTATGCTCCCTTACCGGAATGCTGTTAATAAATTTAAATAGATCTGCTCTCAGGTGGTCCTTTGTCCTGGGGCCTTGCTCTTCCCCACTAATGGCTGTGACTGTCCCTTGATGCACCCTCCAGCATGAAAAACTTTATTTTTATTTATTTATTTCACAGTTGAGGTGGTTAGCACCTGCCCAACGGTGCTGCTGCCGACTCACCACCCTGGCCCGGGGAGAAGAATACAGAGACAGGATGCAGAAGAAGGTGTATGCTGGCTGGAGGCAGGCAGGAAAAGGTCTTCCCCTTGGGTACTTCCTGTGCACAATGCTTCTCCTAATGCTGCACTGGCCCAATGCTCTCTGAAGATGCCACCCTGCTTGTGGGTGCCACCGCAAACAGACCGAACCTTAACTTTTTTTTAACAAAACAACAAATGGGGCTGAACTGAACCCACTCCACTGCTGAAACCAAGTGCTGATGCTCTTGGGACTCCACTGATCACTGGGAGCTGCAGCAGCACTAGATTGCTGATACTACAAGGACAAAAGAAGGACTGAAGGTACAGTTACCTTTTTGTTAACCTCCCTGCATTCTCTCTCTCTCTCTCTCTCTGCCACAAAACTGTACTTTTCTTTGCTTTTCTTTGTTGGGGTGCCTGAAAGTGCTTCACGCTGGCCAAAAAAAAAAAAACACGGCTGTTACTGGCCACATATGGAACCCTCCCTGCCATTCAGGACACTGAGGTTCTAGCCACCAGGGAGGCTAACAGCTGTCCAGTGCAAGCTGGACCTTGGATAACACATGTTTGTGCCATTTCTGGGCAGGCTGCAGAATGAGTGAAAAAAAAAAAGCTTTTTAAACTGCAGCATGCTGTTTATTGTGAGGGGCTTCTGTTTACCCCCCCAACACATATGCCACTAAATCTATCAGAGGCACCTGAGCACCTTACTGGGGCACCTGGGGACTTGCTAGGGGACCCCAAATTTGGAACATTACACAGGTACTACTCTTCCCACTGTGTTATTTGTTTCAGTGCTTTTACTACCAGTTTGATCCTTAACATGCTATTCCAATGGTTCACTAGATATTTAGTCTAGAAGATATTTAATGACAGTAAAAAAAATGACACCTTATTGATCATAATAATGTTATTTGTAAAAAGCATAATTGACAACAGTGTTATTGGAGAGCTATATATATTACCTGAACTCTCCCCCAATCAATTTTCTCTTTGTTGCTTATAGAAAGGTTAGAAGGATATGTGTTCAATATCACCAACCTCTCCTGCCCCACATTTGCAAAAGGGAGATACCGTATTGGGCATATGTTGCTTATAGTGGAGAAAATTACTTTTAAAGATCTCTGAAGTTCATATAGCTGTTTCTTGCTTTCTCATCTATGATTGTTGCCAAACAGAGTTCTCTTCCAAAGAAGGTCTTGTCAGTCTTGTAAAAGTCATGTACTTTAGAATCTAACATTTTTAACATGTTTGGGTCAGATTTAACTCTCCTGCACCTTTGTTTAATTTGTTCTATTAACTTCAACCTTGAAACCCAAAAAACATCAGTCATTATGTGCCTCAGTTCTAACAAAAACGTTTTTTTCTTTGATAAATTTCAGATATGGAAATTCAAACCCTCTGTCCGAGTACTGGACCTGCTCTCCAAAGAAAGCCCTAGGAAGTCTTATTTCAGACATGAGTTGTAGCTCCATTATACATATGATTATTTTCTCTATGGTTATATTTTCTATTGAAAAATTACCTAGTTCTAACCATAAAATACTAGCTGGGACATAAAAAGGGACACCTAAGTGAAATCTATACAACTTGTTTAGTACCACCTCAAGTGGTTGGGTATTTTATTTTATTTTGAAGTTAATTGCCAACAATGACATTCTAACTGAATGACCACCATAATTTTTCATCAATCTGATTATTCCAATTGAAGATTTCATGAGTTTAGATTTTAAATAATCAATGGGTCTCTTTCAGCTTAAATTATCTGCAAAACTGTGTATGTTTTACTGTAACTCCTTGCACCTGGGGCTACTGAGGGTTGATATCCAGCACTTGCAGCTAGTGCAGAATGCTGTGGCCAGGTTGCTGACTGGGTTGTCTTGAGCCAGCTGTGTGACACCTGTGCTGTGCAGACTGTACTGGCTGCCTGTTCAGTGGTGGATTACCTTCAAGGTCAGTTTGCTGACCTGTAAAGCTCTACACGGACAGGGTCCAAGATACCTGCAAGAGCTCCTTCATCCCCACCACCTCCTCCAGCCACTCCACTCAGCTGACGAGGGATTGCTAGAGGTTCCCTAGGGTTCAGTTGAAGACATCTGGGGCTCAAGATTTTGAGTTTGTGGTCCCTACTCTGTGGAACTCTGTACCTCATCCAATACAAGAATGCCTGACTGTGGAGGGCTTTAAAACTGCTTTAAAAACATATTATTTCAGACTTGCTTTTCCAGATTGTAACTATTGATTGAGTTTGTTTGTGGTTTTTTGGCTGAATTTTTATTCATGAATTTTAATGTACAGGCACTGTGGTCTTTTGAATAGCACCTTTTTAAAAATAAATTAAATTGAATTGAATATGTGCCTAATGACTGGAAATGGTCCAGGTGGTGCCAGGATTCAGAAAAGGCTCCAAAGTAGAACCACAGAACACTAGGCAAGTCAACCTGATGTCCATAGCAGGAATAATTCTGGACACAATCATAAGAAATACAGTTGTTGAACATTTACAAAAAAATAAAACTTGGAATGGGATGGGTTGTATAAGAGGAAATCATGCCAAATAAACCTTGCTATTTTTTGTAAATGTCACCAATGAATTGGATGTGTTGGGAAATCCCATACATGATGTATATTTAGACTTTAGTACAGCATTTGAGACTATATCACATATGAGGCTAGCTCATAAACTAAGAACTGAATTGGAGAATGTGGTCTAGTGATCTAGAAGTGCAAGCCTGGGAACCAATTGACCTCTGGCTCAACTACCACCAGAGCTAAATACTCACAATGTGACTCTGAACTAATCACTTAACCTCGCAGTGCTCCAGCCCACCCAGCTGCAAAAATCAGTGAAAGCAGGACCCCTGAAATGAGATATTATATCTGAGCTGGGTTATTCTGAATAAATACATATATATATATATATATATATATATATATATATATATATATATATATGTATATATACACACACACACACACCCATGTTTATGGACAAAGAAATAAACTGTAAAAAAACAACAACTAGAGAAACTAGGTATAACTGGAGGTGTGGTGAAATGGGTTGAAACTGGCTGCTGGATAGCAAACAAGGAAGCTTAATAACTGGTAACCTATCAACATAACAAATGTTCTGTAGCGCTCCTTATGGGTTTGTCCTGAGACCTACCAGTGCTGCCCACCAGGATGAAATGCTGTTATGAAATGGGGGCCAAAACAGCAGAAGAACTTCAATGTTCAGACATGCAAGGTGACACACTCAGGAAAAAAGAATAAGAAAGCAAGATACAGAAGTTTTTAAATGACATACAAATACTGAAACATAGCAGAAAAATGTCTTGGGGGTATTGATAAGAAGAAACTTTAAATTGAAGAAGCAGTGAGGGCCAGCAGCTGGCAAGGCAAATTAAATTATAGCAAGAATTAAAAGAAGCTTTGTAAGCAAGTTGAAAGACATTATAATGACATTATGCAGATCTAGTTATACATCCTATGATGTACTTCAGAACATGCATAGTAAAATCAAGAAAACTGCACAAGTTCTTCATTTTCTGCATTTAGCAGAATGCTTAATTCACACACAGCACAACAATCATATAAAATAAATAAGTTGCAGAAGTTCCAGTTAGGGTCGAAGCGACAAAAGATGGGAAATGAGGCATTAGGGTTTCCCTAACACCCAACCCTGCCTAACCAGGCAGGAGAGAAGGTGTGGGGTGTGCCTTGGGCTTCTCAAGCCTAACACTTACCCTATTCCATTTGTAAATAAGGTCATATGTGTAGACTTTATGAGATAAGCTCTGAGAGCTGCAACTCAAACAGACTAGATAGACCAAAATGGCTTGTTTCTGCTGGCATTTTCGTATGTTCACATATTTGTATGTTATCAGTCTGTGTAAGTATGACCTGAATCAGAATGAGAGTGCAGTATTTAACCATGGACTTTCATTCACACCCACCAGTAGATTTAATCTATTTGAGACAATTATGGATGAAAACAAGGTTTTACATAACCTGAGCCTGAAATTTTTCTTTAATGGAAAAATGTATTTATTCAAAAGTTGGTAACTGAGAAATGCACTCTGAGCTGAAGCTCATTTCCAGGTGTAACCTGAGGGTACAATCTGGGTGAAAATGCAACAACAAAAGAAATGTAATATCAGATCAATACAGCAAAAAATATGAGACCAACACAAAAATCGAAGGGTAGCAGGACAATATGAGATTACAAATTTAGAGGCAGTAAGTGCATTGGAGACCATACAATGGAGTTATTCTCACTCAGGAATTGAGCCAGGGGATTTAGCTTAGGGGGCATGAAGCTGGGGTGGAGTAGTAGGGGGACAGAAGAGGAGGAATGACATGAGCAATTTGTGCTAGGGAGGAGATGAGGAAGGGATTTGAAGGAACTGAGTGACGGGGAATGCTGAATGTCCCAAGAAAGCTGGTTCCAGAACGAAGGGAGGTGATATGAAAAAACTGACTGACCTGTCGTAGTGTGTGGGTGGGGGAGGGAGAAAGAGGGAGAGTCCATGGAATGAAGGGAATAGGTAGAAAGGTGTGCAAGCAATAGGTGGAAGGAGAGGTAGGAGGGGAGTGTCCCGAACCAGTATTTGGCAATGAGAAAGAGAGGCAATGGACCTCACACCCATGGGATAGTGGCTTGATGGATAGAGTCTAGTAGAGGAGACAGTGGTGAGTGGGGGGAGGTGGCAAAGTGACAGAATTAATTAAAAAGAGTGTCAAGTCTAGAGAGGGAAGGGGAAGGGGCAGGGGCAGAACCATAGACAATGTCAGTGTAATCAATAATAGGTAAAATCATTTTTGTGGCCAGATCACGACAGGTAGGCAGTCTTTGTTGTAAAGAAGGGACTCAGAAGACATTGGGGAGGGGCCTGTGGTAAGACAAACATGTGTAAGTGAGTTTAAGTCTAGATCACTGTTTTGTCTACCACCTACCTCAGCTCTATAGACTTTTATGATATGCTGTGAGGATTACATTGCCCAATTAGACAAAGACACAGGAAATCATTTTTTTCATAGTCTGAGTAATAACGAGATGCTGGTTTTGAAAAATCTGGGTGGGAATAAACAAATTACTATCATGACAGTGTATAAAGGGAGATTCATAGTAATGCTCAATGGTGAGAAGAATGATATGGCAGTGTGTAGACAGCTGAATAACACAAAGTAGTATGAAATATTACAGAGGGACCCCACAAATCAATTTAAACAAGTGATTTTTAAATATCTTGTGCAAGCCAAAAACAGTAACTGGTTGCCCACCCAGATAGTAGATTGTTTCATAGTGGAGACATCAGTCAGGGCATCCTTTTACTACTTTCTCAAGGTACTCAGTGATATGGTCAAACAATCTGGGTGACCAATTGAGTGGGAAAATGAATCTCTTACAGAACTGCTGGCTAAATTCATAGATTCCCCTATAGGTCACCTTGATAAGGATTTACTGTCCTATATCAAGGACACAATGGAAATTCTTAGGATCCTTAACAAATTAGCCATTGTTGAGAACATCTAGTTGGTTACGTTGGGTGTGAGAGCATGTTATTCTATTATTCCATGCAGTGAGAGTTTGGATGCTATGGAAATGTACCTGAACACTAGATTAATGATGGAGCCCCCTACAGAGATCTTGGCAACACTGGCCAAATGTGTATTGGAGTACAACACTTTCTTTTATAAAGAGAATTTCTACCTACAAAAGGTGGACTGTGATGGAGGACAGTTTTGCCTGAACTATGTTAACCTCTTTCTAGGTGGATGGGAAAGTGAGGTTGTCCATAATGGTGTCATCAATCCATTACCATTCCTGGAAGACAATGGTTGCAAATACTAGGAGCCTAACCAACAAACTTCCTGAACTCACAGCCATCTTGTATACAGAAAGACTGGACTGGGTGGCTGTAACAGAAATGTGGCTCACTGAAAAACACAAACTGGATAAGGCCATTCCCTGTTACAATCTGTTCAGGAAAGATAAGCAGGGCAAAAAAAGAAGGGGGAGCATAGCTATTTACGTTCAGGAGGAAGTAAAAGCCACAGAAGTAAAAGGGCAACCTGGGGACTTCAAGTAACTGTGGTTAACAGTGGACACGGGCAAAGGAAAACCCTTCAGATTCAACGTTGTGTACAGGCCCCTGTAGTGATAGTATAATATGTTGATTATTGTTACTCCATTTTGTATGCTATTTCATGTAATGTATGTCATTTTATACTCCATTTTGTATTGTGTGACTCCATTTTACATGCTGCTTCATTTAATTGGTGTTTTGCTCTTTAGATAGCCTCATTATTATGTTTTGCTTCAGACAGTGTATTTTGCTGACTTGAAGGTCGCATACAAGATGTTGTGAGAATCTCTGGCATTGTTTGGCTATGATGTTCTGGACACCTGGCCAGTGCTTAGGGCATGATGATCTAACGAATGCCAACTATTTATTACGAGAATAAGTGGTGTTTGTCATGATGAACTCGTGATGTTCTGGGCACCTGGCCACTGCTTAGGACATGATGGTTTAGCATTTCTAAATACCAGATAAAACATAAAATGGATTCTTCCAGACGCCTGGTTAGAAGCCTCCTGCAGGGTGGACCATCGCCAGGGGCCAGTTCCCGTTCGAGAGACTCTAGCCAGGCTGACAAGGGGGCTTCCCAGCCATTGGAAGAGGGCTTGGATGATGCTTTATTGAATCGGTGATGTATAACCTTTTGTATTATATTTTGTTATAATAAAGCTTTGGCTTGCTGTACTTATTGTATTGTTATTGTGTGTATGTGAGTGTGAGTGAGTAAATAGCTGCTTGGTTTGAGTTGGCACAACAGCCCCCAAATCAAGGAGATAAGGGAGACAAAGGCCTAAGAGGAAATCCACAAAATGCCTGATAAAGGTGAAGTAATACTGGGGGGGGGGGACTTTAATCTACCAGATATTAACTAGAGCACACTAATAGCAGCAACAACAAGAAGTAGGGATTTCTTGTTGTCACTACAAGGCACAGGACTGTGCCAGCTTGATAAAACCCCAACAAGGGGAGATGCCATTCTCAATCTTGTCCTCACAAACTCAGAAAGGATCAAGGACATCAAAGTGGGATGCCATATGGGCAATAGTGACCATCGCATGGTAAGCTTTAAGGTAAACATAACACAGAACACCAGCCACTCAAAGTAAAAGGTGCAAGATTTCAGTAAGGCTGACTTCCAAAAAATGAGGAACAGCATAAGTAGCCAGTTAATTGAAATAGAGGTTGAAGAGGGAGCAGTCATATGGGGAGAGTCAAGAGAGCAATAAAGACTGCCACAGATCAATGTGCCAGATGGGTCAGCAAAGCAAAAAGAAAAATAAATCCTATATGGTTTTCCAAGGAAGTGGCTACCACAGTCAAAGAAAAAAAAAAGGCGTACAGCGTATACCAGGAAACCAAAACTGAGAAAGACTGGGAGTTGTACAAGGAAAAAAAAAGATAGTCTAACAAATAAATTAGAAAGGAAAAAGCCCAGACAGAAGAAAAAAATAGCAGAAGTGGCAAAGAGAGGAGACAAATATTTTTTTAGATTCAGTACATTAGAGAATGTAGGAAGGCAAACGGGGCATAATAAAGATTGCTGCTGAAGAAGGAAAATGCACCAAACATGACCAAGAGAAAGCCAAAATCTTCAACAAATACTTCTGCTCGGTATTTACCAAAAAGGACCCAGGGGATGGCCCAGCCCTGAAAACACACAACACCCCAGGACCAGGGGTAGACACAAGTCCTTTTACAGAAGCCAAAATATGGGAGGTGCTAAATAAATTAAAAGCGGACAAAGCCATGGGACCATACGAGATGCACCCCAGAATCCTTAAGGAACTGGGGGCCGAATTAGCAGCCCCTGTGGCACTTCTGTTAATTAAATCCTTGAACAGCAGTGCGGTACCCGAAGACTGGAAAAAGGCAATAGTGGTTCCACTTCACAAATCAGGTAGTTGTGAAGAGGCTAGTAATTACAGACCAGTGAGCCTCACATCTATAGTAGAGAAACTAATGGAGACACTACTCAAACAGAGGATCATAGCATTCCTCAAAACTAACAGCCAACATGATCCTAAACAGCATGGTTGCACAGCAGGTAGGTCATGCCACATGAATCTGCTTGAGATTTTTGACTATGGTACAAAAATAGTGGACGACAGTGGGGCAGTAGATGTGGTCTACTTAGACTTTAGTAAGGCCTTCGACTTGGTTCCACACAGAAGGATAGTAAAGAAGCTTGACCACACAGGGGTTGGTCCAGAAGTAGTCAGATGAGTACAAAACTGGTTACAAGGCAGAACCCAGAGGGTACAGGCTAGTGGAATGCAATTGACAGAAGAAAGGGTGACCAGCGGGGTGCCCCAGGGCTCAGTGTTGAGGCCTCTGCTCTTCAATGCTTTTATAGCAGACATCGCTGATGGACTGGAAAGGAAGGTGTGTTTGTTCGCAGCTGACGAGCAAGATGGAAGCTGACCTCAAGAAACTAGAAGAATGGTCTGGATTGTGGCAACTGAGATTTAACACCAAAAAGTGCAAGGTCATGCACATAGGAAAGAAAAATCCAAGAAAGGAGTATTACCTAGGAGGTGAAAGACTGGTGACCTCAAGCCAGAAACGAGACCAGGGAATCATAATCTCAGATAACTTGAAGATTAGTAAGCAGTGTAAGAAGGCAACATTGAAAGCCAACAGAATGCTGGGCTGCATTTGGAGGTGAATCACAAGCAGGAGAAGAGAGGTGGTACTACCACTGTATAGATCGCTGGTCAGGCCTCACCTGGAATATAGAGTCCAATTCTGGAGGCCTCACCTCAGGAAAGACATTGACCAAGTGGAAACAGTACAGAGAAAGATGACAAAAATGATTCAGGGTCTGCAGTACATGTGCTATGAGGAAAGACTTAAGGAACTGAATATGTACTCCCTGGAGCAGAGAAGAGAGAGAGAGAGGGGACATGATTGAAACATTCAAGTACATAAAATGCATTAACAAGGTACAGGCGTAGGAACTTTTTCATGTCTAGAAGGGCTTCAGGACCAGGGGACATGACCTCAGGCTGCAAAGAGGGAGGTTCCCTACCAACAGCACTAAGTTTTTCTTCATAGAAAGAGTCATTGACGCTTGGAACAGCCTGCCCCAAGATGTTGTGGGGATCAAGAGTGTGAGGAGATTCAGGAATGCATGGGATAAACACAAGGGAGCCCTGACTACAAAGGCTAACTAGAGTGTCAAAATAGATCTAAAACCAGTGGGCAGACTAGATGGACCTAGAGGTCTCCTTCTGCCATTATTGTCAATGTTTCTATCTTCCAAAATAGATCTTTGTAGACATTTTATTAATGACATCATTTCTACGTGGCACAAGAATGCAAACTGAACTGTCTGACTTTGTAATTTTTCTTGAAGCAAACAGCTACCTTAGGTGTAGTATTTCTTTGAGTTGCACAGGATACAGTTCAAATGAACACGTCAAGCCATCCATTCATCCTGTCTTATGAATATCTTGGCACGTCCTACTAATCATCCCTTCACAGTTATAGATCTGTTCCTGTCCATTGCCCACTGACCCTTCATGTTAAGTTCTTCCTCCTATCCTATCCTATCCTATCCTATCCCATCCCATGCTATCCTATCCTATCCTCATTATCTTAAAACAATGCAGTGCAGTGTATATAAATGTTTCCTATTTTGCTCAGTTTGCTATTCTCCAAGAAAGTAATGTAGCATAGTGGTTAAGGGCACTGAGCAGCAAACCTCGAGACCTGGGTTTGAATTCCATCAGCTCCCACTTGCCCTGACCCTGACAAAACTTCCTTGTGCTCCCAGGTTGCACCTGGAAACAAGTTCTGGCTTAGTGTGTATTTCCTGGTTAAACAATTTCCCCTTTCCTTTCTCCTGAAGAAGGGACTGGTGGGGACCTCAAGAGATTTAGTCTAGGAGCCAGGTGTATTTATCTATGTGTCTAGGTCCAAAAGGTTTGATGACTGTTTCTTATGTAAAAAAGTGTGTAGAATCCAGATTTACAACTATTATTCACTCAAAGTTTAATGTTTTCTTGAAAAATGTACTTCTACAATGAAAAAATGAACTGTCTGTGATAATTGTATATATTTTAATGAATGATTCCTTCTTTAATTTCAGTTCTATCAGCTTTTATTGAAATACTATAGACATTGTAATAAACAGCAACATATGTATCAAAGGCTTAATATTAATGTTATTTATTTTATTCTATATTAAACTTGAAACAATCAACTTTTTATGATGTTTTATGAACCGTGTACAACAATCAGTATTCTTGTTCACTGTCTTCATTACATGGCATGTTAAGCAAATCTGTCTTAACAGTATCGACATCACAGTCACTGTTATCTTCTTCATTGGGTTTGTTGTCATGTTCATTCTATTGTTCACTTAAGGCTGGTGCTACAACTTTACATGTGAACCATGTTGGCTTGTATTTGCCTTCCTCATAGGCCTAGCCATTGTCCTCTGGCTTCAGTGGTGTCATTTCTGGTTTGTCTGCATTTTTCCATAACAATGAAATGTCATTTGCATGGCAGATGTGTTGTATCATAGTTGATTTGCATGGTGGCAGTGAGCTTGGGTCTGCAGCTTTGACCTTTTTTAAGGGTGCGTCTTTGTCACTCAGTCGGTACATGACATTGAACATACTATAGCGGGATGTGTTGATACTCTTCACTTTCTGTCCATACAAGGTACACACAAAGCTCTCAATTGTATCCTCAGTTTCTTTAGACACATGTGGACATCCCAGTTTTCCAAATGCCTGTGTGTACTCTGTATTCTTTTCCATAATTGTTATAGGTCGCACCTTCCCCTTGCCTTTCAGCACTGGTGAATAGTCATATCCTGTCAGTGCATGGAGACCTGGTAGAGCTGCACACACAGGTCTGCCTAACTCTTCTGACAAGTGGGATACATCTATGAAACTTCCTGAGTTATTCCCTGAATGGCCAATGTCCATGTGCAATTTGAGATTATTGCTTAGACTTGCATGATACAGCAGAATGACCAGAATATCAGTATCAACTGCCCTGACCACTACATGCACATATTCACCCACATTTTGACTGCATCTGTAGTGTATGTGTTGCATGATTCTTGTGTCTGCTTCTATGTATTTGCTTTTTAGGGCCTTGCACTCTAGTCTGAGCATACAGTATGTCCAGCTTCCACTTTGTATGAGTAACAAGTTTTTCCTACTGCATACATGAGCTTTGTATCATCTAGGACTTCACAGTACACATCAGAATTCCATGATGTAGCTAGAAAACCTAAGAGTGCCATCTTGAATGAAGAAGACAGAGATCCAGAAAAGTCTCTTGGTTGGCTTTGGTCAGGACCAGTTATGAGATAGAAGAGTGGAGCAATGCTATTCTTTCCTCTCTTCTCTTGTTCAAGACCTTTGATCAATGGTGACTTGTAACAGTCACTGACACAGTGGACCTCACTTGCAGAAGTACAGCAAACAAGTAACAGGATGTTTTTGCCACACCAAGGAATGTTGGTGGCAGGTTTGTAAGAGTTCTGATCAAGAACATGGCATCAACCACAATGGCATTTTGAGCATTGGGGTAGCTACTTTGGACTCTGGTCTCAAGTTTCTTCATCAGTGTTGACTTCATTGTCGTGTTCATTGATCCATCAACATTTCCTAAGGAGAGGGGTACCAGGGTTAGCAGGCAGGCAAACACCATCATACAGTAAGTTCAACTGTTGAAGTTGCAGATAGATATAGCAAGCGTTCAGAGAGGTCTCGAGTTTCTTTCAACCCAACAATTGTCTTGTCCTTGTTCTTAATCTTCACCTTCATTGCATCAAGTGCAAGTTCTTCAACTTATATCTTTTGATGGGTTCCTGGAACCTACTGCCTTTTATAATGCATTCACCTTTAAACACATGGTACATATAAGTACCTATCTTAGTGACATGTGACACTTTGTTTGCTACCTCCTGTGATACCGCTTTTCCACTGCCTATTGAATAAAGACTGCTATCCTCAAACACATCCCAGAATGGATTCATGAAAGAGTCTAGTGTGTTCAACAGTTTGTTTAAATCCTTTAAATCTCATTTAACTCTAAAACTCTTTTGGCTGGCTTCTTTATGGCTGACAAGACCAACTTTTTCCATAAAACTTCCAACAATTTTATTTTGAGCTGACCACAGAATGTTCCACCTCATCCTTGCATTGATGTTCTGTGTCAAAGAAGAAATCCCAGTTAATCTTGATGCAACATCAACATTAATTGTCTGTTCCAAGGTCAAGTTTACGTCATGCCTGCTAAACCCTCACTTTGATCTTGCAATGGTTAATGCTCCATTCTCAAATTTGTTCTTTAGTCCAGGGTGGGGCTCATCCATGTTTAGAAAATTCATAAGGTACAGGCCCATCCACTTGGCATAGCTGTGGTGCCCAGTTGCAAAGTAAAGGGGTGTCATTTTCTCCAAGCTTTGTACAAAGAGAGGCAAGTCATTTGTATTGATGGAACAGCGGAAGAGTTGGTACAACTCTACCAAACTGCAGTACTGTAGGCAAAATTGGGCAGTTGCACCATGCTCATCGTGGTGTGTGGAATTTGAGAATATTTCATATGCTTCCATGAATGTCTTGAACTCAGTTGTATTCTCTAGGTTCACCATTGAGGAAGGCAATTGGTCATTAAGTAGCTGCTGCAGATGTTTTGAGCTTGGAAAATCTGACAAACCTTTATATTGTATAAAGCACTGCAAGTGTTTAATTCTGAATGCTGCTGATAGCATCTGGTGAAGCTTCTTTGCTTGATTGAAAAATGTGCCTTGAAGAAGTCCATTCAGGGATCCCAATACCAATGCACCACTTTCAACAAGAATTTGGTCTTTACCAGAACCATTCAGTAGGTATCTAAGACCTTTGAAATATGTTAATTTTATATGGAATGCTCAAAAACATATGAAAAGTCTGTCATATTCTGGGGACTTTGGGCCTGATTTTGTAGTGCAGGTTTTGCTATGGCCAAATCATAAGGAATAAACACATAGTCCTCCTGGCATTCATCCATAACCAGTATTCATGGTGTCTTGCGCTACATCAAGTCTTGTAGGAGACTTTCCTATTGGGTCCATGTATGATATGATCTGATGTGGCAGGTCATCTACAGAAACAATGGTATTCCATCCATGCCACATTGGAGTAGCATCTACACTTGCACAAGATATCATCCAGGCAACATCCTTTCTCTTAGTTTGCATGAGGTTTTTTGGTTCAGAGCTTTCTGTCACCTTATATTGATACTGTCTTATTTTTGGTTTTCCAGATATATATAGTCAAATGTCTTTCTCATCAATATCTAGAGGTCTTTTCCTCTGAGACGTTTGAATGCACCTGGGTACAGTGTCTTGTTCCTGTTGTGCCATTGGCTGCAATATGTGCTTCTTTACACTTGGCAAATAGTCTTTATCAAAATCTTCAGCCTTTGCATTTGATGTTCTGGGTTGTTTGATCTTTGATGTTAAAGATGGCCTTGCCTGGTCATGGGCATCAACTTCTGATCTTTGCCTGTCTGTGTTTGTTTCTATCATGTGTGTTTCATTTCTTGCTGGTGCTTGGTCATCCATGTGTGTTCTTGTCATAGCTTCTTCAGACCTTTCTTTGGGTACAGCTGTCTCCTCAATACTGGATGGTATGTTTTGGTTTTGCTATACCCACTGTATCATAATTGTCGAAAGCCAAAGCAGTAGCTAAACCTGTCATATTCTTCTCTGTTATATTGATTGTGACTGCAGTTTCAAGTTCCTCCACAACATAGTAGCTGGCACAGTGACCAAACCTGTTCAAAATAGGTAAAACTTTCTTACTGCCTGTCATGGATTTAATACCCATGCCCAACAAGAGGTGTTTTTGTAGTTTGATTATTCCCCTTGACGCTGCAAACACTATGTCATCTTCAATCGATTTAACTACCCTCTCCTGTCATTCACTGCCCACTTCAGATGAACCTGTGAGTACAGTACGTAGGAATGTCTGAAGAATGGGAGGCAGTTTTACATTTTCTTCTATTAAGTCTTCAACTTTAACTTTGGTTTTATTATGAGGCTGTACCTTTAGGCATTCCAACAACTGTTCTCTTTATGTGTTGTGCTGCTGGTGCTTCCCTCCAGTCAGCCTGTTTCTTAGCAGACTGATGATTGTACTCACTTTTCTACTTTTGGTATCAAATATGATACCATCTTTGAAGTGATCCATCAGTTTTGACTGCAAGCTCTGTGGATCATGATTTACTTCATGCCCACTACACTCCATAAGACTGTCCATGTACCTTTTGTGTAGAGATAGCAATGATTCATCTTGCTTTCCATTAACAATGATAAACTGCACATACTTAACAAGTCTGGAAAAGCCAACCTGGTAACTGTCCCTCAACTGACTGTATTCACATTTTCTACCTGTGCCCTTTATTCATTCTGTCTTTTTTACATACCTGTTCTTACAGCTGTTGTGGGACTTCGCTTCTTTGGCTATGCGATCAATACTGTCTACCATCATATCCATTTGTTGATTGTCCATTTTTTTTGCTGCATTATTTATGCTGTCTGCTGCCCCATAAGTTACACATGTTGTAGGATATTCAAAAGTCTCCTTTGACCACTTAGGATTCATTTTCTTCTATGATTTGCAAAATATACATTCATTTGGGAATATGCCTGATGTAGATGCTGCAGATTCAGACAGAGCACTATGAACTTGGGAGTGAAGCAATTTTGCCGGATAACACTTTATGATATATTTTTTTAAAGTTTCATCAGCTGCAAGTTTACCAGAACTCTTATATGCTGTGAAGTTCCTGTAGCAGAAACAATGATACTTATGGCTGCTGGAGTAATGTTCAGGCAATTCAAGATGCACCATGTTGTGCTTTGATAGTGTTTGACTAGAACGCCTTTCCTTTGCATCAACTACTTCCTCCCAATGAGCATCATCAAACAATAGCGGGTCTCCAGGGTCTGTACTAACTCCTGGATCAGTGTGTATGATGTATTGCCTCTGCAGTTTGTAAGAAGTCTTACTAGCCATATCTGAAGCATTAAATAAAGTACATTAATAACTAAGTAAACCGAGTCTATTAAATAAATTAGATAAAGTAAATAAATAGCTAAGAAAACTGAGTCTAGTACATAAACGTAAAACTTTTAGTTACTGTTAAGAAAGTGCATTTTCCAAGAAAACGTACAATTATGGATGAATAAGAGTTGCAAATCTGAATTCTACACACTTTTTAACATGAGAAACAGTCATCAAACTTTTTAGACCCAGACACATAGATAAATGCACCTGGCTCCTGCTCTATTGTGTACTGTACCATATTTGTACTATATGTTGTTCCAATAAAAGTTATCAAACTATTTAGTGACTCCTTTGAGTCATACACAAATCAGCTTCTTGGATTTGATTATTATGAAGGACAGTAAAGGGGGAGTAACTACAGAGCTGCTTTTCTGGAAGGTCATTGACAGCAATATGTTCCTGTCAACCAGTAGTTGCCATCTGCACAACACAATTTCAGCAATACCAAAGGGGCAATTTATTTGCACCAAACAGAAGCAATGCTGAAAGATATCAGGCTAGAGCAGAATAACTGACAGACAAATTTCAAAAAAGGGGTTAGTCAACCAATATTACCTAACTGGCAAGGGAGGAGGTTGACAGGAGCCCTAGATCTGACCTCCTGAAAGAAAGGGAACAGAAGGACAACCAGGATCCATAGATTCATTTTGTGACTATATACGGTCCACATGTCAGAGAGATAGGGTCCATAGTTAGGAAACATTGGCATCCAGTGACTATGGAACTGGGCCTTACAAATATCTCAGAAACCAACCCCAGACATATATACAGGAGGAATAAAATATCACAGATATCTCCGTGCCTTCTCTACAGCCACTACCTGAAGGACCTAGAATGTGACTTCCTGACATGAAAGATGGTTGCAATAGATATGGTAACTCTAAATATTGGCCAGTGATAACCACATCAAGGTCATTTACTAATTGCAAAAACTAAGAGATGTCAAAGGAAGAGGAGAGGGTTCATTACTTGAAGCACTGAAGGTATGATTTGTTTACCAAAATATAACTGTTGACGTTTCTATGTGGGAAAAACTAAGAGAGCTTTTAAAGTGAAAATTGGAGTACATATAAGGGCAATTGAAAATTGGGGCCCTAAAAATGTAAAATGTTCTGGCAACCCACATAAATAACATAGTAAACAAAGGTGAACATCAATTCATGTTCACTGGTGTCAAAAATAAGTTTTTAAAAAAACTGAAGGGAAGACTATGACATATTATTGTTAAAAAGATAGCAATACTGGATATTTGCTATAGGAGTCACTGAAAAGCCAGGCCTAAATGATAGACTGAAGGTAGCCCCATTTCGATAGCGATCTCAACATTAGCTGAATGTTGAACATTCCTGTCACCTTCTGTGATGATGGCAACCAAGAACTGAGACTCATTTGTACCCAGTTTTATTCCCATTGTTTAGTGTTGCTTTTCAGTCCTGGGGGTTTTAAATTCACTTCAGTGATGTCCTTATGAGGTCCTGGTGCCTCGAATAGCGCATGTTACAATGAACATGTTGTCTTAAGCAAAGGCTATGTATTTAATATTCTTAGTACTACTTCAGAATACTAATATTGTTTGCTTTTCCTTTCAGGTGCCATATTTTTGGCTGCCCTGCTGTGACTGGAAGCCATTGGGATATACTGTATGGATTTGCCTTAAGGATGGGAAATAATGTGAATCATGATCACTGAAGGAATAATTGAATGCTATTCTACGACATGGTTTATTTGGAGTCCTTGGCAATTCATGTCTTAATGTAAAATTCACAAAAACAGTGGTTTAAGCTTCTGTGATTCTCATATCAGCAAAGAGGGTGAAACATAGAACTGTTGTCCACTGAGTTACATGTATGTGTTTTGATATGTGTTGAATTGTTGCCTGTTTTGCTGTCTGTGATTCAGGCATTTTAAATGAGAATGTAGGAATTTAGTCTAGCAACCATCATCATATTTATGTGGCTATTTAATATACACAAGATATTCTCATTGATACCTGTATATTTTTAAAGTTTTAAAATGCTCTTTATATATCTGTTTCTATGTCATGAGCACTTGCACTTTCAGTGCACCTTTGTGTTTGTGGTGTATATATCTTTAAGACTATACCATTAAAAAGGGTATTATTTCTGATGCTGTCCAGCCTGTGGCAAAGCACTTTTGCATGCAACACATCAGGTATGATGACATTAGTAAAACTAAGGAGGGGGGTTCTGGATACATGCCATGTGTGGTGTTTCAATAGCATTTAACTTATGCTTAATGTCTGTGACTGTTCTGCCTTTAAAGTGTGTGTCAACTGCATGAATCTGTAAAAAATAAAGAAGAAGAAGAAGCACTAAAGTAAACTGTCTCCAATTACTTATTAGACAGGATTGTATAAGGTTATGCCTAGAGTCTGTAGTGGATACCAGTCACCCTTCCTGTTTGCTAGTTTAAAATAAACTCTCTGTTGTTTGGCAGTTATTCCAGTATGGAAAAAGAAGTTTGTTTTTATTTATTTCTGAATGCGAGTTTTATGCATTTCTAAGCTGTGTTCCATGTTCCCTACAAAACACAATAACTAATGTGGTCCCTGACAGACCCCTCTTAAAAATAGCAGGAACCATAGTAACCTTAACCAGTCCAGGGGCTGAGGGGTTACATCAGCACTACTCATCAGGCACTGTTCCCCCAGGGTACATACTACATGCTATTATGCTTTACTTTAAAAGCAGCATAAAATCTAATTTAGATATTACCTACCCTTCCTCCTGCCCAACCCATTCTATTATGTTTCCTATACACTATCCATGACTCCCTAATCCATGCAATGATTCTACTTTTCACATGAGACATTGAATCTAAACCTGGACCAAACCCTCTCACCATCATGCAGGAATCCTATTTGGAATTTATACCATGGGTACACAATTGTGCACATAAATGTTTTTAGCCACCTTCCCAATTTAGTGGAACTCGAAACTTGGATTAATCCATACCACCCAGACATACTTTGTATATTCAAAATATGGTTAAAACCCTCAACCCTGGCTTTGCTTGCTCCCTATAAATTTACAAAAGTTTAAGAAGTCAAAGGAGAGTATCCAGAAGGGTCAGTGTAGCCCTCCTGTATTTTAAAGACTACCTAATGGTAACTACTGTAGAATCAATAGCAGTCTCAGTACAGGTTCTCTATGTCTGGGCTGAAGTAAGGCTCCTGTAAAAAGTATTACATTTGCTGCTGCAACAAGACCCTCAAAATATCAACAATGTTAGTAGCTACATTCCTCAGACAGATGCCCTAATTCTTGAGGATTTCAACATAAAGTGGAACAAAGGGAGCTAATGTACTTATAAGAAAATTCTGAAGTGTAAACCTCAAGTCATCCCATAGACATCCCTACTTGACTAACCCTAAAGATTAATAAATACACTGTTTTGGCCTGGTTGTTAACTAACCAAGATGGCAGGGGTAAGGGACCTGAAGCATTTGCTGATTCTATCAGTGACCACTCCTCCACATACTGCATCTGGTCCTGCAAACCTCAGTTACCACCCCCAAAATCCCAGATCTATCTCTCCTTCTCCAGCACAGATACTACCCCAATCCTATCAGAGATGTTCACTCCAAAAGATTGGTATAGACTTGGCTTGCTTCCTAGCATTCACACAGCCACTTCCTACTTGTGTACCAAGCTGGGGTCTATCCAGGGCAAATACTTCCCTATTATCCCTACTCTTACTGAAAAAATGTAAGGTTTATAACTGATCTCTCCTGATTAGTAAGAATAACATAAGAAAAAGTGTATTAATGTCAAAATTACAGTAAGTCTTTGCATGACTGCAAACATTTTATCAAATGCACAAATTGTCAATTTTCTTGCATGACTAAATGCACATTTATTGCAAGTGCACAAAAGGTTTTTTGAAGATCATAGTATAAGTTTTTACATTAGTCAAGAAATGTGCAAGTTTAAAATGTAGTGTAATATAGAATAATTATACTTGCACTGTATGTGTCTTGACTTGTGTAAGCCCACAATTTTTTTCTGGCAGAACATATACCAGGGTTGCTTAGATAATCCATTATAAAAACAGATATCTTGGATTTCAGCAAACATTTAGGATTTAGGATTTTCAGATAAAGCTGCCACAAATCCTAAATATTAGAATACAAAATCAGATTTGGATACAGAAATCCAATCTGCTTTGGCATACATTGGCATCTGTTGGGAATCCCCCCACCCTGCATCAGAACAATCCCCCAGTGAAAACCACCCAATTAGCTCCAACATCCCTCCTCCCCTCGAGATCCTGAGAACACATACCTTAGTAAACCACATTGAATTATCCCTTTCTTTTTCCTAAGTAATCTTTCCTTAGTAAGTTATTTTGTTATGGTGGGGAAGGGCACTACAGGAAGACTTGGAGATGCTTGAAAGGTGGTCATACACTTGGCAGCTGAGACTTAATGTTCGGAAGTGTAGCAAACTACATTTGGGTGTTATGAATCCTGGGTATTACTACCATTTTGGGGAGGGACAGTTTATGGTCTCCAAGGGGGAAAAAGAACTGGGAGTGGTAATAGATGTCAAAATGAATAACTCAGAGCAATGCAGGAGAGTGGCTGCAAAAGCAAATAGAATGCTTGCGTGTATTTTTCCCTGCTATGCTTAAACTTATATCAACTGCCATCTTAAAACCCCTCACCTACCTCTTTAATCTGGCATTGACTACCTCCTCAGTGCTCAGCACTTGGAAGCATGCCAGGATGGTCCTGATTTTTAAGACTGGTGACCTTCTATCCCCAGATAACTATTGGCCTATATCCTTGCTCCCCTGCCTTACTAAATTGCTAGAAAGGATTGTCCACCGACAACTGTTTGACTATATTGACACACAAAACCCACTGACCAGACAGCAACATGGCTTCTGTAAACATCACTCCACCACATCTGCCCTCTGTCTGTTTACCAGTCATATTCTTAGAAACATGGACCTTGGAAGAGCAACGGGTGCCGTCTTTGTCGACCTGTTTAAAACTTTCAACCTGGTCGACCACACCCTGTTGCTCTCCTCCCTCTGCATCCTTGGCTGCTCTACTGAGACAAATGAGGTGGTTCCAAAGTTACCTTTCAGATAGATTTCAGTCAGTATCTGTAGGACCTTCTACCTCCCCTGCCCTCCCAGTTGCTACCGGTGTATCCCAGGGCTCCATCCCAGGCCCACTTTTATTCTCCCTGTTTATAAACTCTCACCCCTATGACTGTCTCACTTGTGATGCTCTATTTTATGCAGATGGTCTTGTCCTCTTCACTAGTGACAAGGCTTTTAAGAATATATCTAGGGTTTTATTCGATAACTACTCTGTGGCGCATTCCTGGTTCCATTCACATCGCCTAATTGTTAATGCTAAAACAACTAAATCCATGCTATTTGGATCTAAACCCTTCCTATCTAAGGTTGCCAAGGCTAGGTCCATCCTTTCAATAGTCTCATCAGAAAACACTGTACTTGAAAATGTACTAACTTTCAAATATCTGGGAGTTATCCTGAACCAGTCCCTCTCCTTTTCCGATCATATCTTTTCTGTTATCTGCCATATTAACCAGAAACTTGGTGCAGCCTATCGGATAAAGTCACTCCTGACCAGGGAAGCCCAATTAGCCATTGTCCAAGGCAACCTGATAACCTTGATTGACTACTGCTCCCGTATTTACTCATATGCATCCTTAGCCTAGCGTGCTCACCTCTGCTCCATGTACAACAACATATGTCATTTCACTCTCCTGGCACCATATTCCACTCACAACTGCCACCTCTACCAGACTCTTGGCTGGCTTCCACTACACTGCAGATTTGATTATGAGCTTGGCTGCCTCCTGGACAGCACCATCAGGCATGGTGAAACCTCTCCTTATACGTCTCTCCTCAAGACCACAACTCCCTCAAGGTGTCTGCGTGCATCCTCAGTCCCCCCCCAGATATCCGAAAAGTCTCCTTGGTTACAGGTAGCAGAGCATTATCTGCAGCTGCTCTCACTCTGTGGAACAGAATCCCTATGCTCATCCACTCTCTGGACTCCCGTGCCACTTTCAAGATGCATCTTAAATCCTGGCTGCTTGATGAGGCCACATTTATTTATTTAGCTTTTGTTAACTAGGTAAGTACATGAGGCAAAACATATGCCTATTTTCAGGTACGACCCAGGAGAGTACAGAAATTACAAGTTCAATACAGAGGCAACATGATACAAGTAAGGCAGTTACACAGAGTCAGGAGAGGTATAACATGTTCAATAAGTTAACACAGTTACTCAAATGGAACAGTCAAATATAAAATATATAGAGTCACCAAGGCAAAGTGCAGTGCATTATATACAAATATATACAGTTCAGGATACCTAGTAGAATCACAGTCATAGCAAATGCCTGAACAAGAGAGTAGAAACATTTTATGCAAGGCCACACCCCAGCAAGCAGGCTACCTCAGCAGAACCAATGCCACGGTTCAGGAAATGGTACACTCCAGTTCAGTACAGGGGACCAGAGGTAATCATGGAGGTCTGAGACAATGACGTACTGAGGAGAGCTTCAAGTGTTTCCATAGAGAGGTTTGAAGGCATCCGTGGGAGGCGGAGGAGTGGACTGGGACAGGAAATGAGTTCCATAATCTGGGAGCACACGAGGCAAAATCTCTGTCCCCCATTTGAGTACGAGTAGTAGGAACCTTAAGAACAGCAGGGCCCAGAGACCTGAGGGAGTAGAAAAAGGAGGCAGCAGGAACAAGGAGCTTTGCGAGTCCAGAGAGGGTGCCAGTGCCCAGAACCTTGCCGGTGAAACAGCCCAGGACAAAATTCAAGTAATTGAGTGGAGAGAGCCAGTTAAGCTTGCTATACAGATCACAGTGATGAGTGAGGCAAGGGGCAGCAAGATCAAAATGGCAAATGTAGTTGTAGGCTATGGTCCACCTAGTAAGGTGGACTTTGGAAGTACGAGCAAACAGCAGGAGTCCATAGCAGAGAGAGGGAAGAAACACACCTTTGTCCAGAGCAAGGTGAGCGGCCAAAGTGAGATTATTCTTCACCCTGTAAGCCAGACCCAGTTTTCAGTTAACAGTTTGGCACACATTTTGGATATGGTGTCCAAGGTCAAGCTGAGGGTCAAGTGTCACCCCAAGGTATTTGACTGAGTCAGTGATAAGGACAGGAACACCATCAAACCCAGTGACGCACAGAGGGACAGGGGAGGCCTTTAACTTGGCCAGGGACCCAAAGAGCATGGCTTGAGTTTTTTTTAAGGTTGAGGACCAGCTTGTGGGTCGATATCCAGAACTGGATATTCCTGAAGTCCTCACTCATTTGGTGGTTATTGACCCCAATGTCCCATGAATGAGTGAAGATGACCAGGTCATCAGCATAAAGAATGGACCTGCAGTAGGCGGAGGAGGAGGGAAGATTGTTGACAAATATGTAGAAGAGCAGGGGCTGGAGGACTGACCCCTGGGGAACTCCTGAGGACACGGTAGTGGCATCTGAGAGCACCTTACTGTATCTGGTGAGTTGCTGCCTGCCAAGAAGGTAATTGGAGAACCAACTAAGTACAGGAGGGGACAGACCAAAGGACCTAAATTGAGAGCAAAGTAGGACATAGTCAACTAGGTCAAAGGCCTTGGAGAGATCAATAAAGATGACACCAGAGAGTCTGCCCTGGTCCATAGCAGCCCTGATCCCAGAAGTGACAGTGACCAGGGCAGAGGATGTGCCTTTTATGAAAGCCATGCTGAGAGGGAGACAGTAGCTCATGAGACTGAATATACTCCATGAGTTGCCTCGCCACAACTTTCTCAAGAAGCCTACTGATAGCATACAAAATAGCAATAGGTCGGTAGTTGTCAAGAATCCTAGGGTTGCTCTGTTGAGAATAGGGACAACCCTCACCACCTTCCATAGGTCAGGGATAGCCCTAGAGGCTAAGGGCAAGTTGATGATATGGGCCACCAGTGAGGCAATAAAAGTAGCACTAAGATGGAGGAGCTTAGGATCCATGCCATCATGGCCATCACTGGAAAAGGGGGAGAGACCAGAGAGCAATCTCTGTATCTCTCGTGCCTTCACAACCTTGAAGTAGAATAATGGACGGGAGATAGGGGCTGGTTGAGGAGAGGGACCTGAACATAACTATCACATCAACTAGAGGAAATGAATGGAGAGGTGAAGGAGGACAGGTCCAAGAAATGTGAGTTAAATGCATTGGCGATGGTTAGCAGATTGTTACAGCTAGGGACATCAATGAGCATATCAGCGGCCTCACAATTGGAGGAACCACTCACTATGTTTTTAATGTTCCTCCAGAAATTCCTAGGGTCTTTAGCTGAATTTCATAAGGCAGTTTTACAAAATTCACTTCTGGTAACCCTAATTGCCTTTTTACATTCATTTCTGAGCCTCCTGTATTGCTGAAATATGGCCTGGTCCATCGTGACCTTGAAGTTGGCCCTGCATTTGTCTCTAGTCCTCATGAGAGCAAGAAGGCTCCCATGCAACCATTTAGTATCAGTCCCCCTTACCCTCCATCTGACTAGAGGGTCATGATTATCCTGCAGCACCCCAAAGGTGCTGAGAAAATGATGGACTGCAGTAGGGGCACTCTGGGCATTCATCACCGCAGACCAGTCAGTGAGCCAAAGAACCTCATGGAATGACCCCAGGTCAAACCTAGAGAAGTCCCTGACTTGAATGATTTTATTAGGAATTTTCAGGGTTGAGATCTTCCATATGCAGTATATAGGGGCATGGTTTGAGATGGAGTCCTGGAGGGTACCAGAATAGCTAATCCTCTGAGGCCTATTGGACAGAACTCAGTCCAGGAGAGAGCTAGTGTCACCAGTGGATGACCACCTAGTAGGCTCCTTAATGAGTTGGGACAGTGAGATACTTGCAAGCAGAGGCTCATACTGTTTGGTGTTACCTCCAAGCCAATTTAAGTTAAGATCTCCCAGGATCAATAGCTAGTTATTCTCAGTCTTCAAGTCAACAGAATCAAGGAGGCAGTATAACCCTGATAGACCACCCACGGGAGATTGTAAGTACAGACAATGTACAGCATTTGGGTGTTCCTGAGTAACAACACTGTGTGCAGTAGCTCACAGGAAGACTGCATAGGCTATTGGCAGGACAGAACTGACAGATTGAGGTGACTCTTGTAGTAGACCAAGATACCACCTCCCCCTTCTTTCTACCTGGACGGTGCTGCCTGACTAGATCAAAGCCAGGGAGCACATAGGCCAAATCAGGGGTAGATGGTTTAAGCCAAGTCTCAGTTATACCAAAGATGTCAGGCTTGTAGTGGGTGACCCAGGCAAGGAGTTCAGCCATGTTGGGCAGAAGGCTGCGAATATTAAGGTGAGCTATTTTTAACCCGTTGCCTGACAGCCAGCCCACAGGAGAGGTAGCGGCTTGGTAGGGTGGATCAGGAATGAGCTCCACATCCCCTGCAAGCACGAGGGTCATCAAAAGAAGCCAGAGGAGATGCCTTAAAGGGGGAAGCCAACACAAATGGATGACCTGCAACCAGAATGCCTGACCATTGTGACAGGATACAGGAAACACCTAAGGTATAGACAGTAGATAGGCCAGGGAGACTGTCTGCCACAGGCTATTAAATTAAAGAAGGTAGAATCTGTCTCTTCAAGCTGTCCAGGTGAGATACAGGGGTTCCCCATCAGAGGAGCACTGTCAGCAATGAGAAGTGGGAGGAACAGAACAGTGAGCAGGCCAATGGTGAGGACATTGGTGAAAGGGAAGGGCCTAGCTCCCCCCCCTATAAGAAGCTTGGGAGCCCCCATGTCATGCAAACCTGCTCCTGAGACAGACCAATGAACTCGAGGGTGAATTTGTGAAGAGCAAGGTCACACCTACCAGTCCCAACAGAGGCCCCGTAAGGGAGATCCCAGGAGTAATAGCCACCCAGACCCCACTGGGCCATCCAGGAGGAACAAAGGAGTAGGTAAATAGATGGATGGTTTGTCCTGCTGCAGTCCCATCAACCCGGATCAGTAGAAAGTCCCCCCTATAACAGGAAAGGCCTAGTTGCCATGTTCAAAGGTGTCTGCAGTGTGTGTATTTTAAGGGGAGATTGCAAGTCTTTAAAGGAAGGGAAAAAGCAGAGATCCTATGGAAGCGAATTGCACTGGCCACTAGTGGTGTTATCTGATAAGCTGCAGATGGCAAACTGCACTGATTGGTTTTGTAGCACGTGACAGTGTGCTGTTAGAGGCAGAGTTCACCAAGGGTGGTGGAGGGAGCAGTTGGGCAGCTGGCGCAAAGAGCCGGTGGGGTCAAACCTCAGTCCACACTTCACTTTACACAGCTGAGCCATCTACGGCCATTTGTTCCAAATTACAAATCCAGTCCAGATTCCTGTGTCACAGATTTTCTGCATGCCTGATTTCCGTCCAGTGAGCTAGGTGCTTGGGGAAGGGGGAGGGCTCCTGTTCAAGTCCCTCACAACCACTGGAGACCTGCAGGAGGAAGGAGAACAGTTTAAGTAATAGGTAGGCGGAGGAGGGGCTTCAAAAAATTGGGAGGGGAGAGAAAACTTAAAAGAAGGGAACATTTGCCTGGCTCACTACAGTAGTACAGGAGCCCTGAAAATAACTCAGAATCCCTGCCCCTTTTACTTTGAAAATTTGAGCCCAGTGAGAAAATTGAGGAATGGGAAGGGGGGGTCCCAAAAGCCAGAATGTGCAAGACATCTCACTTCTATGGCTAGCTTAGGATGAAGGTGCCTGAGAACGGAGCACAGACAATAATTGTTACACTCGGGGGTCCATTTTGTTGATAAGCGAGCAAGCACACTTTTACAGATTTCAGGTTTCAGAAACGGAATTCAAACTGGATTTGTGCTGAGAAATTAATCAATTACTGCCATGAGGGGATAGCAAGCATATTACAGGGAGCACTATGCTCTATGAGGTTATGGGGTGTATTGTGAGTTTGGAGCATTTATATTCACATGGCTAGCTCCCCAAAACAGCAATTAAAGTGACCAGCACCCTTTAAAACAAGCTTTGGTTCACATTAAATCACAGCAATTAAAGTAACTGGCAGTAAATGCTCCCTAGCATTGCTGGTCCTGAAATTTTAGAGCTCATAAAAAACTATCTGCACTGCTGTGGCAACAATAAAAATTAAAGTTGGTGGTTTTGGTGCCAAAAGGTCCAGGTTCAAAACTCAGCCCACACTCCATGTTACACAGCCAAGCCATCTACGGCCATTTGCTCCGAATTACAAATCCAGTCCAGATTCCTGTGTCGCAGATTTTCTGCATACCTGATTTCCATCTGGTGAGCTCAGCTCTCGGGGGAGGGGGAGGGCTCCTGTTCATGTCCCTCACGACCACCAGAGAGTTGCAGGAGGAAGGAGAACAGTTTAAGTAATAGGTAGGTAGAGAAGGGGCTGCCAAAAATGAGGAGGGGAGAGAAAACTTAAAAGAAGGGAAAATTTGCCTTGCTCATGACTGTAACTCAGAATCCCTGCCCCTTTTACTTTGAAAATTTGAGCCCAGTGGAAAAATTGAAGAATGGGGGTGTCCCGAAAGCCAGAATATACAAGAGAACTCACTTCTATGGCTAGCTTAGGCTGAAGGTGCCTGAAAACGGAGCACAGACAATAACTGTTACACTCTGGGGTCCATTTTCTTGTTAGGCAAGCAAGCACACTTTTACAGATTTCAGGTTTGAGACACAGAATTCAAACCGGATTTGTGCTGAGATATTAATCAATTACTGCCGCGGGGGTACAGCAAGCTTGTTACGGAGACCGCTATGCTCTTTGAGGTTAAGGGGTGTATTGTAAGTTTGGAGCATTTACAGTCACATGGCCAGCTCCCCAAAATAGCAATTAAAGTGACCAGCACCCTTTAAGACAAGCTTTAGTTCACATTAAATCACAGCAATTAAAGTAACTGGCAGTAAATGCTCTAACCAACTGTCCTTCATTGCTAAAAAAAAACAAAACGTTTCCACGACTTTTGGCACCTGACAAAGGCTTACCAGACTCACTCCTCTCCCTTTATTTTATACCCTTAATGGTGCTAAGATTGAGGATGACCCTCTTTTAAATACCTCAGGGTCTGTCTTGACCATCATCTTAATTTCTCAGTGTGTATTCATGCCATACATCATGAGCTTCACCTAAAGCCTGGTGCACTGTACAGGGACAAAGCGAGTATCCTGCTTCCTGCCTGCCGAGAAATTGTTTTAAAAATGATTCTCAGCCGGCCCGGTGGAGCAGATGGCTGAGGCGTTGAACGCCACACTCGCCCACGCCGGCGACCCGGTTCGAGCGGACTCGGTAGCCGGTGGTCGGCCGGGGAGCTAGGCTTGAGCGTCCGGCCACAGCTCGCCACCCGGGTGGGATCTGACCGCATTCGCACTTGTGCTACCTCGAAGCGGAGGCACGAGAAGTGCAAGTCCTTGTAGGGATTGGCTGGGTGGCGAGAGTGGACGCCGACGAAGCGCCATGACGCCGGGGATTGCAGTCTGCTTGGGGAGGGAGAAAACGGAAAAGAGCCTGCCTCGTCTGGGAGGAAGCGAGACCCAGGACGTGCTCCGATTTGCCCGCGCCCACTGACAGTCCACGGGGCCGACTTAAACACTAAGTTACGGGGTTGTCCTCACCTCGCTCCTGGGGGTAAGCGCTGCTCCTTGGGGCCTGTGGACTGTTCGTGGGGTTGCGGTGGTAGTGGGATGTTTACGGGTCATCGCCGAAGTGTCAGAGGAGGCAGGCTGAGGGAGGAGGATAAATTACGATTTCAAAAAAAAAAAATGATTCTCTCTATTTTTGACTATGGAGACATAGGGCTGTTTTCAAAGAATAATGCAGGTCTTGCATCAAGTCCTGTATCAAATCAGTTTCTTGGTGCAGCTGCGCCAAACTCCTTTGATGCAACTGCACCTGGCTTTGGTACAACGGGCATAGTTGCAACAGGTTCTTCAATTTACGTCAGCTTGTACTAAAGATGTGGTGCAAGCCTTGTAAAAAGGGTCCCCCAAATGATGCAAGTTAGACCAGGGAAAAACTGGTCTAACTTGCAGCATTTGGCACTCAGGGTTGAAAACCCCAATCGCCAGCTGGGAGAATGCTGCAAGCCCCATGTGCCAAACAATCGGTGCACCAGGGGCTTACGGCAATCACTGGGCTTTGAAACCCGAGCTCACAGTCTATAGTGGAGCTCCAAAATCCTCCCTTGCTAATCTGAGCTCCCCCTTCACTCTTTTTGTTGTTTTGCTTTAGACTCTTCCTCTCATACTCACTACTGCTCCCTCTACTCTGCCTTTTGTCTCCCTCTGTCATTGCCAGGTGCCTTTCCCATCGTGCCTCCTTTATTTCCAAATTCTACTTTGGTTCCCTTCCCTCCTACCTGAAATCCATACTATCCTTTCCCTCTTCTTCCTCCTACTCTCTCCATAGCAATATTTCTCATTCCCTCTATATTCATTCTAGAAAATTTACTGTTGGTCAATTTGCTTTCTCATATTACTTTCCCAAACTTTGGTTTTCCCTTCCCCTAACAATTTGCACTGCCTCTTCTGCTTCCTCCCTAATGTCTTCTCTTCATGACTTTTCCTGTCCTATCTGCAACTGCTCTTGATCATTTTTCTCTTGTCTTCCTTCCCTACACTAGTTTTGCCCTGGTCACACTGTTCCCCTTCATCCCCTGTTCCTGTAAGACTGGTTTCTCATGCCTATGTAACTCAGTTTTATTTACTGCATATTTTCATTTACTGATTTGCCTTTAATATTTTTGATTATGTTTCTTTGATGTATTATATACTGTATATGACTCATAATTTTGTATTTTAATATTCTTACTATAGTTTAGCCTTCTTCATTTACCCTCTCCCCCAAGACGCATCTGGAAACAAAGTGTCAGCAGCTCAGTATGTCTTTCCTGGTAAAACTTTTGAAATAAATAACTAAATAAATAAATAACTAAATAAAAGTGATAAGTAAGATCTGACTTACATCAGATTGCAGTGATCCAGGGAGAAGGGATCAATAGAAAAGGTATGTGTTATTTTATTTATAAAATGTTTTTTCATGCTAATTGTTTTCTTCATTCATATTTTTATCCTGATTCCAACCCTTGGTTTTTGTCTGCTGGGTAACCACCAGCCCCACCTGCAGCTTCTATGGTACTTATTATGCCTTGTCCCCATGGCTTACTCCCCATTGTGAGCTCCAGGATGTAGGAGACTCCCTCAGGAAACCCATCAATAGGAGGGCAGTCACAGTATCAGGGCTTGAGGATACTCAGCTGCATTCTGCTTGGACCAGGGCTGTTTTCATGCTTTCTCCCAAGTTCATTGGCATGCACAGGGCCCCAGCTGTGCTCATGCAAGAGTGACAAAGGGGGAATCTGACCAATGTTCTACCTCCCCTGCTATGCCTACACTGTACTGCCACCTTTAGCAGGTGGTAGTATTGTAGTGGAGGCAATCACACACCCTTCCTGGAGGAGGAGAACATTGTCTAGGATTCTCAGTATGTGTCCCGACTGTCTGACATCCCAGGCTTGGGGTACGGTCCCAGGTTGCCAGAGCCACAAGCAGAATCACTGCCACCATGCATATGGGCCTGTGGTGAATTAAAGAGTTTTTTAAAGCACCTTCAGTCAGTATATGCATTTTGCATATTAGTGCTGCTACAGTATCTTTTTACAGATACTGTAACTACACTAAAACTATAAGCCATTGTTCCCTGAAGAAGCTGTGTTTAAAATGCTGGTTACAGTCATGTTGTGCCATCTTTGCAGGATTTTTAATAAACTCAGTAGGTGGTTCTAATTTATACACTGGTGGTAAGGACTATTTTAGAACTGCAGTGATATAGTTTATGTCCATGCTAAGCTCTTTAACTGTTGTTGCAATTCATAGCCATACTATAGAATACAGTGACTAAAATGGATGTAAGCTACACTATCACATACACTATTTCAGCCAATCAGTGCTTCAAACCACTTTTCCTGTGTACAGTGTCAGCAATCTTTTATGCAGGAATGTTAAGAGTGGAGCATTCCATGTCAGAGTATGGCTAGATTAAAATGTAATTTTTTTAAAGTGTGGCTTAAAGCCTTAATGTAAATTGCTCTGGTTTACTTAAGACACTTATAATTCATTACTACAGTGGCCACACAATGTATCTTATGATATAAGAGAGTCCTTACATGAGTTTTGGGTAGCCAGAACTGCTCAGCTTTGCTGTGTGACTTTCTTGCCAAAACCTCATGCTTGGAGTCTCTTACACTACAAGGGAAACCCTTCAGAGGGTGTATTAACATATCACACAGTTCAAAATGCTGCTTCTCACCAGCGTGTAAATCAGACACACCCACTGAATATATTAAAGGAAGAACAATAACAAAACTGGAACCAGTATTAAAAAATAATCTACTGGAACACATACTGTAACTTACAGTTTCAGTGCAGTTCTTTAAGAGCGATGTAAAGTGCTGCTTACATCATCATTCAGGTTTTTTTGCAGTGTATCAGAGTATACTCTAGGAGAATTGTGCCCACGATAACTTCTATACACTGATTCCTTCATCAGTTCAACTCACTTGTCAGAGTGCATCATCATTTCTCCCTATCACCCACAATAGATGCCAAGAACCTCTGAAAATGCCCCAAATGACACCACCAGCTGTGCCAGCTTGGTGGTACACTGCACTCATCCCCTGCTCGAACACTACCAGGCAGGGGTTTGATTCCAGATTGCTGTGCATATTACTTTTTACCACATTGGGCAACAGGCACCATGTATTCTACCATGGTGACCCATGATGGCTCACAGTTAGAATAGTAAACACCTTAAACAAATGGTTCTAAACAAAAGAATGTGTTCACATGTCACTGATGCAAATCTTTGGAACAATCAGCCCAAAGAAGAACAGTTGCTCTACGGTCAGTTTTTGGGAGCATGGACGTGTTGTTTATCATGGTTAACCCCCTTTAGGGCACTTTTACTGTTCCAACACACATTGCCATGGATCCCCTCTAGGGTGATATTTGAGGTTAAAGGAAAATGAGGGGACTTGGGATTCAAATCTAGATCTGCTGTTCTTCAGTGCTGTGCCCTAATCACTAGCTGGCTGCTGTATTGCAAGCTTATGGTTAGACACATCTTTTAAATTAACTGAACTTAGACCAGTTTAGCTGGAAAATGGACAGAAAACTGAAACACAGCACCAAAATACCCTCAATAAAAGCAGATAAATGCTTTCTGATGTATCCAAACAATTTGTTTTCGATATAAATACAAAGAACTCAAACATTACAGGCAGTGTGTTTTTTATTAATATCAATAAATTGTCTGGACACATCAAATATCATCATCATCAATTATATTTACTGAAAATCATAAAAGATGTTACAAACCATTGAACTGAGGCTCATGCTCACTGGTGTCCTCTACAAGAGCTCCGTTATTTTGGTAGAAAAGATTACACAATACCTATAGAGGTCACACAATACCTGCAGCATAAAAGCTAGTACAAGAATGGAAAGGAAATACATTTCCATCATTACAGCATATCAATCCTGGCAGTAAACTGCATTCAGCATTCAGTTTAAGCCATTCTGTTTCTATGTCAATGTTTACCAGGTGATGTGAACAGAACAAGAACCACATTCCACCCTAAACTGGCTTAGGTATAATTTTTTCAGAGAAGGTACGGCCAGTTAAGAACATAAGAAAAGTGACAGCAGATGGGAACCGTATGGTCCATTTAGTCTACTCAACATGGCAACCCCCCATAAATTCTTTTTCCTAAGTTGCCCACATTGCCTGTCTCAAATGAGTTTTAGTTACCTTACTGTCTTTGATGCCACCACTTCTGATAGCAGGCTGTTCCATGGGTCTATCACTTTTTTGGTGAAAAAGTAGTTTCTAGAGTTGCTTTTAAACTTGCCTCCCACCAGACACAAGTTGTGCCCTCTTGCACGGGTCGCCCTGTTTTCCTGGAAGAGGTTTTCCCTCTGAGCTGTATTAATTCCCTTGACATACTTAAATGTTTCTGTCATGGCCCTCTGTTTCTTTTCTGTTCCAGAGAGAATAAATTCACCTCTTTGAGTCTTGTCTCGGATGGCTCATGATGCAGCCATTGCACCATCTTTGTGGCCATTCTCTGCACTGTCTCCAGATGGTCAATGCCCTTTTTTAGGTGAGGCCTCCAGAACTGGACACAGTACTCGAGGTGTAGCCTCACCAATGATCTTTAGAGGGACATGATAGCTTTATGATTTCTGCTTATAATACCCCTTCCTATAGAAATGTAGAAACATAGAAGTTGACGGCAGATATGGACTGCAAGGCCCATCCAGTCTGCTCATTTGTTCTGCCTTATGAATGTGCCATAGGCCTTTACTCTGTCAATGTCCTATTTATTCATACTCATTTGTTTTGCTCCCTTATGCCTATCCCATGCCTGTTTGAAGCCCTGCACTGTATTCATATCCACCACTTCCTGAGGTAGGCCGTTCCATGCATACACCACCATCTCTGTGAAAAATAACTTCCTCACATTACCCCTTAATCAGCCTCCCTCTAATCTCATGCTGTGTCCTCTTGTCTTGCTATTTTTCTTATATTGAAACATGTTAGACTCTTTCACCTTGTTAATGCCCTTAAAGAGGACAGGAAATCATTTCTAACTAGCAGCTGTTTATAAGGTTCTTATTCTCAGAAATTATATGCATTCCCTAAATTATCCATATTTAACTATATGTGAATAAAAAGTGTTGTGAAAAACTGTATTTTACATTGTTTTGTTTTTATGGGCAGTATTCTGTTACAGTTTTCATCATGGAACCAGTAATTTGGAGTTTTTACTATGTCGTGGTTTGTGTACACAATGCTTATCATGAGCTGTTGACCTGTCAGAACCCTGTTTAGAGTTCTGTGTACAAACTGTAACATACCTAAAACTCCAAATTATTGGTTCCATGATGAGAACTGTAAAAGAATGCTGCCAATAAAAATAAAACAATGTAAAATACAGTTTTTGTATCACTTTTTATTCAGGTACACTGAAATATGTATGGATAGTTTAGGGAATGCATAACATTTCTGAGAATAAGACGTTTATTTATTTATTTGGATTTTGATAACCGGGTAAGCCCACTGACACCAGAGGTCCCTTTTTCGGCGACCCGGAATCAGTTACATAAAGAGACATTTATAGGTACTATATACAGTAATTACATATTGTACATACATAAACCCTATGACAGCATACAGGGATAGTACAGTTAGGCACCCAAGTAGACTTCAGTCATGATTTACAGTTATGACATAATTTCATAGATAGTCATTAGTAAACAGCATACAGTAGTAGACATCAGTTTCACGTTCAGACACCTGGCTCCTATCAGTTAGTGTGTGTTAGCCAGTCCAGATGAGGCTAGGTAGAAAGACAGGATGTAGAGAGGTTCAGAGCAGTTCGGCGGGCATGAGACCAGGGCTTGGAGGCTAACGGTTGCAGCCACAGAGGCTGAGATTGAGTAGGTAAAGTTTGAGTCCAGACTTAAACTGGTTGAGGGTGGGAGAGTGAGTTAGACTGGAGGGAAGGGAGTTCCATAGGTGGGAGGCAGAAAACTTGAAAGAGCGCTTGTCTTGGTTGGAGCGCACCCGAGGGATGTCCAGTAGATGCTTCGCGGATGATCGCAAGGTTCTGGTTTGTTCTTTAGGGGAGAGTAGTCCTTTAAGATGGGGAGGGGAACCCAGGGTAGAGAACTTGAAGGTAAGGCAAGCGATGGGGTATGCGAGTTTGTGTCGCAGAGTGGGCCAATTAAGTTCCCTAAGTGCCTCGCAGTGATGCCTTCTAGGAGAGGAGCTGGTGGCGAACCGAGCCACTCAATTATAGAGTACAGGTAGTTTGTTGAATCTGACTCTCAGAGGAACTGCAGTGGAGCACCATATAGACTGGTGGGAGAAGATTGCAGCTAGCAATGGCCCGTCTTGCAGTCTGGGAGGAGAGTCCCCAGTCGGTGGGAGACCAAGTTTTGGTGGATGGCCGGGTGGCCGGAGTCGGTGTGGGACTTGTAGGTCATCTACTGGTCAAGATGTACTCAAGGTATTTAAAGCTGCTCAATATCTCAACTCTTTTTCCTTGGTTGGTGCTGATCTGGAGCATCTGACTTCTGTCAAGGCCTAAGTGTCTAGACCCAAACAGCACCGCTTTGGTTTTATCTTCATTGAGTGAGAGGGAATTCGCTGAGAACCAGGCCTCAAGCTTTGAGAGACTGTCCTGCAGCTTCGCGGAGATGACACTAGGTTGGAGGTCACTGCAATATAAGACAGTGTCATCCGCATACAAGATGAGCTTACTGAGTGAGCAGTTTCCCTCAATATCATTGAGGAACAGTGAGAATAGCAGTGGGCCCAGGATTGAGCCCTGAGGCACCCCAGTAGTGACGGGTCTGAGTCCCGATTGAGTGCCCTTCCAGCTGACATTTGGGAGCTGTCACTCAGGTAGCTCATGAACCAGGAGAGTGAGTGGTGATCCAGTCCTAGGAGTCGGAGTTTGGTGAGTAGGAGATCATGCTTGACCAAGTCAAGTGCCTTGGATAGGTCAATGAAGAGAGCACCTGTTGGGGAACCCTTGTCCATAGAGGCAAGTATGTCTGCCATGAGCCGTATGAGAGCTGTGTCAGTGCCATGTCCCTTTCTAAAGCCATGTTGCACATCAGTCATGAGTAAGTGTTGTTCAAGGTAGACCTGTATCTGGGTAGAGACCAGTCTTTCCTGAATTTTCCCAATGGGACTGAGAAGGGAGATTGGCCTATAGTTCCCCAGTTTGTCTCGAGAACCACTTTTGGGGACAGGGACAATGGTCACCACCTTCCACATTTTTGGGACTTTACCTTCCTGGAGTGATCTCTTTATTAGTAGGGTGACGGATGGGCAATGGCCAGAGCAGCAGCCTTCATAAATAGTCGCCAGCTAGAAATGATTTCCTGTCCTCTTTAAGATGTTTGAATGTTTCGATCATATCACCTCTCTCCCGCCTTTGCTCTAGGGTATACATATTGAGCTTCGTTAATCTTTCCTCATATGTTTTCTGATGCAGTCCCTGCACCATTTTGGTTGCCCTTCTCTGGACTGCCTCCATTTTGTTAATGTCCTTGTGCAGATGTGGCCTCCAGTACTGCATGCAGTGTGCATCTTAGGATACCACTTCCCTTCTGTGTTACTTTTTAGCATTGTTTTCCTACCTTTAAGTCCTTGGTAATGATTATACCCAGATCCCATTCCATCTTTGTCTCCTCTAATTGATGCCCTTCTAGTATGTACTTTTTTCCTGAGTTCCACTTCCCCATGTGTATTACCTTACACTTCTTGGCATTACATTTTAACTGCCAATTTCTGGACCATTATTCCAGTCTCCTTAGGTCAACTTCCATACCTAATGCTTCCTCTAGTGTATGCACCCTGTTGCAGAGCTTTGCATCATCTGCAAACAGGCAAACCTTCCCCTCCAATTCATCAGTGATGTCACTGATGAATATGTTGAAGAGGGCAGAACCCAGTACCAATCCCTGTGGAATGCCACTGGTCACACCTCCTTCCCTTGGTAATGCCCCATTGACCAAAACTCTCTGGGTCCTATTCTGCAGCCAGTTTCTAACCCAGTTTATTATTTTCTGTCTGACTCCTGTGTATTATGGTTTGATAGCAAGTCTCCTGTGGAGAATGGTATCAAAGGCCTTGCTGAAGTCTAGGTACACCACACCCACTGCCCCATCCTGGTCCACTGTTTTGGTAACCCAATCAAAGAAATTAATTATGTTTGCTTGGCATGAGTGTCCTGCTATGAAGCCATGCTGTATGGGGTTGAGTTTTCCAGTTTCCTTTAGGTAGTCAGTTACTGTATTATCTCCTTTAGTAATATCTCTATAATTTTACAGAGGTCAGGCTGACTGGCTGGTAGTTTCCTGCCTCTTCCTTGCTTCCACTTTCGTGCAAGGCCACAACTGTTACCCATTTCCAGTCTCGAGGTACTCTGCCACTTCCCAGAGATAGATTGAAAAGCTCAGCTTGTGGTGCAGGTATTTCTTGCCAAAGCTCTTTTAGTATTCTGGGGTGGATACCATCTGGCCCAATTGCTTTATCCACCTTAAGTTTGCTTAGCTCTTCTAAGGCCCTGTCTTTTACGAAGGGGCTTTTGTCTGTCCCTCCACTATCCTGCTCTGTCTTACTTAGTGTAGGTCCTTTGCCAGTATCTTCTATTGAGAAGACTGAGCAGAAGAATGCGTTTAACAGCGCTGCTTTGTCTTCATCTTCCTCTAACTGCTGGCCCTCTCTTGTTGCTAGTCGGACTATTCCCCCTTTACTCTTCCTTTTTTCTCTTATGTAGCGATAGAAAGTTTAATCTCCCTTCCTAACCCCCTGTGCTGTTCTTTCCTCTGTTTGGGCTTTGGCTATCTGAATTGCTTTTCCTGCCTCTTTGAGTTTGTTCCTATATTCCTCCCTGTCCTTTTTTCCTTTTCTTTCCTTGTACTGCTTAAAAGCCATCTTTTTTCCTTGATTTTGGCGTGTACCTCTTTGGAGAACCAGAGAGGGTTCATTCTTCTTTTGGATTTACTGATTTGTCTTGCGCATTGTTCAGTGACTGTATTTAAGGCATTCTTTAAGTTCTCCCAGCAGTGTTCTGCATCCGTCTTTTTCAAGTTCAAGTTCAAGTTCAAGTTTATTGCAGGAAAACTCTGTTGAGCAAGCTCATTCACAAGGAGGTCCTAGATCATAATAATAGCCAAGTGGCTTGTCATAAAAAGACAACATATACAAAGTAACATAATAAAAATATACACATAGGATTGCTATACATCAGTTTATAAAATTACAGTCTGACAGATTGAGGCATAGTAAGGTTCATATATTACCTGACGCAGAAATTCGACCGAACAGGTAGGGATTATTAGTGTAGGATAGTAGGGAGCTGGGCAGATTGGGAGTGTGCTGTGGGAGGACAGAGTAGGTGAGTAAGAGGAGGGTGTAAAAATAACAGAAGGGAGTACTGGAATAAGAAGGAGGGGTTAGAAAATATGAGATGAGTAAAGGAATAGTGCTAGGGAGAGAAGGGTGAAGGGGATAGAGAAAATGAAGGCAATAATAGGTGAGAATTTAGTGGTTAGCTGAATGGTTTCATGTCCTGGTAGGTATAGGTTTGAGGTGATTGATCTTGAGGCTATAATGGCTCAGGGAGAGGCTTAAAAGCAATTACAGATATATTTTAATTTGGTTGCTGTTAACTCTTTGAAGAAGTTGACTGAGACCATACTGGATAGTTTCAGAGTGGTTTGGAGCCAGTTCCATGTTGTTGGAAGAGCATATGTGATAGCACATTTACCAAATGTGGTGCGAGTCCTAGGCACATCCAAGAAGATAAAGTCCGATTTCCTGAGGGAATATGTACAGTGGGAGATACTGATGAGGGATGTGAGGTAGCTTGGAAGTTTGTTCAGGAGTATCTTAAGGGTCCAGATACCAGCATGAAGCAGCCGTCTAGTGGTAAGTGACGTCCAGCCAACTGCTGTGTAAAGGTCACAGTGATGGGTTCAGTACAGTAAATTGGTGATGAACTGCAGGGTACGGTGATAGAGTACATTTAATTTATTTAGGTTAGAGGTTGCACTGGAGCTGTAAATTAGGTCCCCATAATCAAGCAAGGGAAGAAATGTGGCCTGTACTAGCCTGGTTCTAATCTCATTCGGAAAGAGAGACTTGTTTCTGAAAAAGAAACCCAACCTGGCTTTTAGCCTTCTAGAGAGGTCCTCAAGATGGTCATTGAAAGAAAGTTTGTTATCCAGCCAAATGCCAAGATATTTGAACTTGGGGCAACTTCCAAGGGTTCGCCTAGAGAGGTGACAGCAAAGTCCTTTGGTGGTCCAGAGGGGGAAGAGAAGAGTTACTATGAGTAAAAATCATAGCCTTAGTTTTCTTGGCATTAAGAAGAAGCTTAGTATTAATGAGGTTAATTTTCAGCTGAGCAAAGTCAGCTTGCAGTACGTCCCTAACTTCAGACAATGTAGAGCCAGAGGTGTACAGTACTGTGTCATCAGCAAAGAAGTGAAGGTTGGAATTGATGATGTGAGAGTCAAGATCATTGATACACAGGGGAAAAAGGATAGGTCCTAGGATGGAGCCTTGAGGGACTCCCCAGGCAATTGGCAATGAGCCTGAGAATATGCCATCAGCTTTCACTTTCTGGATTCTCCCTGAAAGATAGCTGGTAAACCACTGAGCGGTGGAGGGAGTGGCACCTAGTTTTATAAGGCTGGCAATTAGTAAGTTGTGGTCAACTGTGTCGAAAGCTTTACTCAGGTCCAAGAAAATTGCACCAGTGATCTTTTTGTTGTTTTTTGCAGAGATCCAGTCATTTGTAACTTTAGCCAAAGCCATGATAGTGCTGTGCTTAGACCGAAAACCAGATTGTGCTGGGTTTAACAGTGAGAAAGTTTCAATATGAAGTTTTAATTGATTATAGATCAGTTTTTCAAATACTTTAGAGATAACAGGCAAAATTGAGATAGGCCTGTAATTATTTAGATCACAAGGGTCACCTGATTTGAATAGTGGAAGGATATGGGCGGATTTCTAACAAGAAGGAACTGTTGCAGTAGAGATAAAGAGATTGAGAATATGAAGAATGGGGGCTGTGAGATAGGTATAACCTAGTTTTAGAAAAAACGGTTTAAGTCCACATCTCTTGTTACTGATGTGAAGTGCAGTCTTGATCCTGGATTTCATTTCAGGAGAGTTTGCTTTCCTGAAATCAAGTATCTTGGTTTTTATGTGACTTTTACCTTCCTCTTTATTTACTGACAACCAGACTGACCTGTGGTTGCTGGTGCCCAGATTGAGACCCACATGAATGTCTGAAATCCTGTTGCTGTTCGTGAGCACCAGGTCCAGAGTCACTTTGTCTGTGGTGGGTGAGTCTACCAACCAATTTAGACCTGCTCCCTGCAGTGTGAACAGGAATTCTCTGCTCTGCTCTGTGGCTGATGTGTATAAGGTCCAATCCACATCTGGCAGATTGAAGTCCCAGACAAACAGCAACTCACCCCTGTCCACCATCACTGAGATGACTTCCAGGAGCTCTTTGTCAATTTCACTTTCCTGGGTTGGGGTCTGTAGATAACTCCCACCCGGAGGGGGCCTTTTCCCTTGCTCCCAGGGTGACCCATAGGGCCTCTGTTTTACTGTGTTTCCCCTAGATCTCCACTGTACAGATTCTATCTCTTACATACAAAGCCACCCCCCTCTTTTCTTTCCCTCCCTGTCTTTTCTGAAGAGTATGTAATCTGGGATAGCAGCATTCCAGGTGTGATTGGTGGTGAATCAAGTTTCTGTAACCTCCACCCAGTCCAGTTTTGCCTCTGCCACTAAGGCTGTGATTTCAGGGATTTTGTTTGGTAGACTACAAGCATAGATGCACATAGCCTTCCACCCCTGGCATTCATTTTGCTGTGTACCATTTCCTTGTTCTGATATAAATTTTTGGTGTCTTAATAATTTATGCCTCTCCCTAGAGGATCAGGCTGGCAGTGCCTTTACTATCACTGCTGTTGGTATCTTTGTGGTATCTAGGCACTGTGGTAGCTGATGCTGGGGAAGGGGTAGTTTGCGACCCTTCTGATGTGAGAGTTGCCTGCGACTCATCCCCTCCACTAGTTTAACTGATCGATATGGACGTCAAATTTCGGTCCAAGTGCTCAAATCTCCTCCTTAGTGAGGTTCAGGCCATCAAATTTAAAGAAGCACCTTTCCCAGAAGGTCCACCAGTTTCCTAGAAAGTGATGCCCTCTTTCTTTGCATCACTTTTCTAGCCAGTAGTTAAGTTCGGCGATGTCCTTTTCTCTTAACTTCTGCCTGCTGTGCCCTTTTCTCCAGACAGGCAGAAGGTCTGAGTTCTTTGGTAGTTCCTGTTGGGGCTTTGCTGATGCCATGTTTCAGTTTTTCTGACAGTTAATCTACACTGTGCATGGCTGATCCCTTTAGAGGCTTTCTTGTTTTTTTGTATGTGTTTGTTTGTTTTCCAAATTGGAAAGATATGCTGATTTCAGAGTAGCTGTTGTGGGCGCAATTTCTGTACAATGACAGGGTAGCAGACATGGTGGAGATGGAACTACTTATGAAGCAGTTCTTCTGTGGCTTTTGCAGTATTTGGAGTGCTGCTGTTGTATATGCACAATTGTTGGTGATAGTAATACTGTGGGTTTGTCAGTATTTTGTTATTAGTTGAGTTTCTGGGTTTGTTAGGTTAGGGCTTTCTTTGCATTGTTAGATAATTATGTGGACTTCTGGAGTATTTTCTTTTTATGTTTCTTTCCGCGTGTGCAAGAAACATTCTGCTTTGCTTCAGAGAATGTCATTTCAGAGGTGTGTCAGGGACTAGCCCAATGCAGACTAAAATCTACATTGGGCTCGTCCCTGAAAGACTAATGACCACACAAGCAGAGTATGACAGTGGTCACAGTTTCATGTACGTAAACTTTGTGTACTTGAAAGAACTGAAGTGCTCCAATGAGAGAGCGCTTCAGTATTTTCATTTGCATAAAGCTGGCTAGCAAGCAGCTAAACAGCTTTATGTGTCTATCTGTTCTTTGTGTCCTGCAGAATCCAAAATGATAATGGCAGTCATGTAAATCCTTGCCTGCCCATACATCAGTGTTGAGCTCCTGCACGGAGAGCAAGAGAGAGACATGGTAATTTAATCCACAATTACTGCAGTTGTGTATGCAGCTATGTAAACCCCCTGTCACCTGTACATCATCTGCACCTGCAGTGAGACCATGACAGAAAGAGAGCAGGACATGTAATGCTGAATGCTTTTTTGCACTGCCCCCCCAGATTAGTGCATGCCCTGTGTGACCTGCTGTGCCCACTTCCCCCACTGTGAAGGAAGCATTCCCCCCACTGTTCATTTAGTCATTGGTGGTGTTTTTTGAATTTGGCATCTTTTTTTGGGGGGAGAGGTATCTCTGTGCAAGTGTGCAAAAGAGTGAGGAATCTGATTGGACAGGGACTATGGCAGCAAGGAATTGAGGAGGGTGACGGCATGGCAGATACAAGCGGTTGACGGTCGATGAGAGTGAGTGATCAGTGACTGGTAGCATTGAGGGCAAGAGCAGGCAGGATATCACAGGAGAGGTGGCACTGTAGTTGGTGGTCCAGAGTGAGAGTCAATGATGGAGTGGGCCCTTGTGATTCATAGAGGCCAAGCCGAGGGAGCAAGCCAAGGTGAGGGAGTCGAGCAGTGGGCAGTGTGTAACACAGTCAGTAGACTGTGAGTAGCCAGCGGGATGAGTGCATCCATGTCCGTATCTGTCCTCTATGACTGATGAGCTGCTGAAGAGGATGGTACAGTACCTTAGAGCTAGGCAGAAGGAGCCAAGTAAGGAGGGGAGAGGAAGCCTTGAGGCTGTTCATTCAGTCATTTAACCAGTTGTGGGAGGGAGACATATCCTAATTCAGGTCTGAGTAGATCCAGGAGTTTGGTAAATGGATAGCTCACAGATTGATGGAATGCATCAGACTATAATAGTCAGAGTACGTGAACCTACACACACCCAAACAAATTTGCTACTACTCTCAAATAAGAACAAGAATAAGAATAAGAAGCAGTTGAAGCCTATTATTAAAACTTTGGCTGAACAACATCACTAATTTTCAGAAGGATGAAAAATAAAAATCCCAAATATATAATTGTTATATTTTGCTAAAATCATTATGATCATATTTTGGATCAATAAAGGCATGTTCACATAATTCCTTTATTTTATGACAAACTGGAAAAGAATTGGCAATAGGTAAATTTGTAAACAGATGGTTTTCATCTTTAAGGCATTGCAGGTAAATTTTCCTGTTGACTTGTCTGAATTATTGTCAGTTTATACCCCATACCATTCTCTAGGTTCTGCTGATGACCATTTTCTGTCAGTATTGTCTCTCATAGTGCAAAACGTCATGGGTTTATGTATTTTAGTCCCTGTAGTCAGAACAAATGGTCCTTGGATGTTAGAGCAGCAGAACCTCAAGGAAATTAAAAAAAAGGTTTCAAACAGTTGTATTTAATGTTTAATGTTTATTTAATGTTTGTTTGTCATTTTATCTGTGTTTTGCACTGTTGCTTTGTGACTTGTGAAAGGTGTCTATCAAAAGTTTTAATAAATGAATAAATCATTTAATCAGCTTGGTTGTGGAAATCACGGGCGAAACAACTTCCCTGCTACTAATTTTCACATGAAGCAATAAATTTCGATAAAATTCATCCTGAGGGACTTGTAGAGCTATATGTGATCAGTGCAGATTCTACTCTGATTGAAGTTCTGCACTATGTTCATTGTGCTCATGTTAAGTAACCTGTAGTCCCCAGGTATGGCTTAAAAAGGGAAAGTGAATAAATCCATCAGTCAATCACTCAGTCAATCAATAAAACCCTCATTGTAATCCATTGGTGAAATCCCCCACACCACAGTCTCACCCATTCCCCCAAATATCTGAGCAGCCTGTGTCCTCAGCACTGCAAAGTGTGACGGTGCCACTGCAGTGAGATGCTGCTCTTCATTGGACAGGGGCTAGATGGGACTACATATCACCATTTCCCAGGGTCCTTCCTGAATAACTGAGAATCACAAGACAGTTAAATAAGCTTGAGAAAACAGTGTTATCTGATCCAATGGAGCAGATAACCACCTGATATCCACTTACTAACCACTTTGTGTGGCTAGCAATGTTATATTAAAATACATATTGCACTGAGCACTGGAATCATAAGGTCCCATCTAGTGTTGGCGAATGCCAAAAGGGATGTGGTGAGTTGATCTGAAGAGACCTCTGAGGTCCTACAAGCTTATATAAAATTCTTCAGGATTAACAAAGAACATATTCTAGATTAAATTTATCTGGAACAGAGCCGCACCCACACTCACCACTAAAGTAATTTGCTGCTCACAGGCTTTAAAGGCATGCTATAATTTTATTAATGTGCCAGTGACAAAATACACGTCTTAATGCATTTCTGAAAAAAAAATCCTTTGTCAAAAGACATGTTGCACACAGGATAATAAAATATTAACAAACAACAAAGTTATGAGGCTATGCTGAAGCTTGCAAATGCAAGCTCATAGCTTTAATACACCCCTGCCACATATACCATGCAAGGAAACATTCACCATTGACAAATGCTTGTTTTAGTTGTTGTTGGTCTTGGGAACTCCACTGACATTTGATTTTGCAGGTGGACTATTTCTTGTTCTTTAGGTTGCGGGGAGGGTGTCTGTTTACCAGTTGTATTTTTGGTTTTGTAAGGGTGGGGATTGCTTGCTAAACAGGGTCCCAGATCTACAGGAATTCTGATATTTCACAGGGGATCAGAACAATCTACAGGTAAATTATCATAGACTTCCACTGGTTATACAAGAAAACAGAGCAATCTAGATCCATAGGAAATAAAGTAATCTAAAAGAAAACACGGGGTAACTACAGGTTAAATGTCTGATGTGGGAGGCCCAGTGTTTGATTTCTGTGGGCATTTTTTTTCTGCTTTCACTTTGGTTTGGGGGTCTTTGTTCTGCAAGGGGGAGTATCTGATATGGATTTGTTATGTAATTGTGTTTCATTTAAATAAAGACCTGTTAACCCAGAAGGGTAAACATTATTACCATTCCCCTGACACAGCTAGGTTAATAACCCTAGTGTCATGTGACCAGGGCTTGACTACTCGGGAGACAGAATTTACCGGAAAGTATACTCGAAACCAGGTCTCAACCTGATCACATGGAGTGGTACAGCAGACATTATCCTAGCCTAAACTCTTATGTGTGCTGTTTCTTATTTTATTTTTTGTTGTAATATCTGTTAATTCACATGTTTTCATTTTTACAGCAATACAACAAAATAAAAGGCTGTGATTTTCATGGTTAACATAAGCAACAACAAAAATAATCATAAATAAGTTTCAGTCCAGATCAGATAGGATATTACAGATAACATTTCTTAAAAACTGAGGTGCATAATTTGAGATACAAAATAATTTCTCATATTCTGCATAAAAAGTACCATTCTGTGCCAATGTAGTTCAAATATGGCCAAGGCCTGATTTAACTGGCAGTCATTTTTTTTAACATATTAAAAATATCTACCATCAGGTCTTGCCAGAGTTCAATGTTCTAAGATGACGGGGACAGTCAATTTTTGGTAATGTTTCTTTTTAGCCATGCATGGGCAAACAACCAGTAATTTATGAACTGCTGAGCTGTGTAATCCCAACGAGGTATCTAAAAACAGTAAAGTACAGGCAGAGAGAGTTGGGGATTTCTCAAAAATTTCCCTCAATTGTGTAGTTAGTAGGTCCCCAAAAGGTAGTATGTGGGAGCACTGCCAAACATCTGTTCATAGGTTGCTCTTGTTGTACAGCATCCTCTCCAGTAGTGTGCTTCCCTTCATGGTAAGTATTTTACTTGTCTTTCTGGCATACATATAATGAATTACTGTTTTCCATTATAAATTCCTTCCAGATGTGGGAGGAAGCTGCATAGTGAATGTTTTCTGTATACCTATCCCACTGCTGGGGTGTGTTATTTCTTACTTTCATACTGCAGGCCATTACAGTACATATGGAGTTGATTTATAAAGCATTTTAAAAGGTATGATGTTTTTAGTCTTTGTTGAAGATTACCCAATTTCTGTTTGAGTTTAGATGCTTACATTTGAATGCATGGTGCCTTTGGCATGTCATCAAGCACTTTGAAAGCTGCGACCCTTCTGGATGAGTGCTGTACTGTAGGTCATCCATCCAGCCTGATCAGGTTTTATCTTGTTCAGTTCATTTTCTTTGGAATCAGTCTGTCTCATTGCCTTTTGGTTTACTGAGGCATGTGCCTGTCTGCCTATGTGCTCCAGTTTTTATATCATGCATGGAAGCCATCCTTTGCTGCCTCTCAGAGAAGACAGGAATATTGAACATTAGATTGACTGAGGCTGCCTCAAGCCTAACACCCCTGAGAAAATCAGAGCAGACTGTAGATAGTGAGTCAGGATACAGCATGGTCTGTGGCATCCATACCAATGTTTTAAAAGGGACAGCTGCCTTTTTTGGCATTAAGCAATAGCTTGCAAAGCCTCTTGCCATCATGTACACTCATTTATGTCAATTTCCAAGACTTTTGTTATGTTTACTGTGTGTGTGAGTTGCCTATGGAGAGATCTGAGTAGGGACATGGCCAGTGGAATGCTGGGCCAGTTGAGAGACTTTCTGTACAGTTTACTCCCCCTCTCCACACACACACATACATGCACACACAAGGATTTGCATTCACATGATGCATTGCACTCAGTTTTAGGCTTTAGAATGTATGGATAGTTCTTGGAGAGATTAGCAAAGATAAACAAACAAATTGACAATTATCTGTCTTCTTGTATTATTCATGCATTCTACATACTGCCCTTATTGCAAACTGCCTTTGTTGTTGTAGGCTGCTTCTCAGGCATAACTTCATGTGCTGACTGTTATGGTTGTCTGACACACTGGTCTGGAAGCACTCAGTAGGGTCCCACAATCCAGGAACTGGAATGGGGAAAAAAAGAAAAAAGCTGAGGAGACAAAAGACATTAAGGTTAAATGAGAAAGATTGCTTTGGCATCTGTCAGCAGCTTTGGTACTTTGATGAATGGTAATGCACAGAGAATAGAACAGTACAGAATTCACATATTCAGTACTTTATGTGAGAAACATCAAATTCTGGATTCAGCTAACCCAACTCCTTACCTAAGATATAAGATACATATCTGTGATGTTTTGCACAGGCTATTAGACTTTAAATTGCATGTATGTGACTAGGAGAGATTTAAAAAAATGAAATTAATTTTAAATTATTAGTCTTCTTGTAATTATATGTATTGTACATACCTGTCTTGATTCTCAATGGGCCCTTTGATCGACGCAAGTTGTGGCAATAGGCAGCTTATGTCAAAGCCTGGTGCACCGGGGACCCTGTGCCCAATTCTCTATTAGGCAGTGTCCCGGAGGCAAAGTCCCTCATCTTGCAGCAACCCTGACCATGCACCAAACAGATGACATATCCAGAGGGTTTGCCACAAGCTGTGGGCTATATGTGCACCACTCTAGCACATCCCTATTAGCAAGTGGCACACTCCCTCTGTAGCACTGATCTGGCCATAAATTAAAATAGTAAACAAAATCACACCCTGTGATCTAGCAGACCACCTCCCCAAGCCCTGATCCTCTGTTATGAAAAATGAATACATCCATGGTGGTCTAGTAGACCCCCCAAGCTCTGATCTCCCATTATTTAAACATAAATCATCCCTGATGATCTAGCAGACCCCCCAAGCCCTGATCCCCCCATTACATAAAATTAACAAATCCCTGGTGGCATAATGGATCCCCCCCCCAACCTGGCAGGCAGTGCCCGCCACCCTGCTCCCCTCCCAAAACCGAGCCAGTGACTGGCACAGCCCTCACACCACCACAGCCTACCACCAACTGAGCAGTGAATGAGTGTGTACTGTATACTGTATGTGCTCAGTGATTGACAGCCCACTGAGCTATCAATCAATGAGCACGTACCAAATACAGTGTATGCTCACTGAGAGCCCAGTTGGTGGCTGGCCATGGTGGTGACCAGTAGGCTGTGTCAGTTGCTAGCTTAATTTGAGGATGGGGGAGTAGGGTGGTTGGGCACTGCCTGCTGTGGTGGGAGGGTGAATTTCACTAGACTACCAGGGATGTGTTAATTTTACATAACAGGGGATTGGGGCTTGGGGGTCTGGTAGATCACTAGGGATGATTTAAATATGACAACTGATGATCTGGGTTTGAGAGAGGGGGTCACCAGGTTACCAGGGAAGTTTTACTGTTACATAACAGGGTATCAGGGATGGGGCTGTCCACTAGATCACCAAGGACAACTTTATGTTTAATAAAGAGGGATTGTGGCTTTTGGGTGGGGGGTCCGCTAGACTGCCAGGGCTTTATTTTAATAACAGAATGATCGGGGTTGGGAGGGGGGACTGCGCACATTGCTGCAAATTGCTCAACTCTCCCAGTGGACAAATTTCTAAGTACCCTTTGACCAGCCCTGAGTGGTCTAAGGGTACTTAGACATTTGCCCTCTGGGAGAGTTTTGGAATCCCAGTTTAGGGGATTTGGCAGCCTACATCTTCCACTAGCCCATAGAGCCATGTTGTAGCCCATTTTGTGCTGCATAGATGGCGCAAGCCCCCTTTGGTGCACGCAACCTGTGGTTGATACAGGCTGCATTTGAGAATCACTCCCAATGCATCTTTTAACAAAAGGGGCACTTGTTGCCATTCCTTGTGGCACAGGCCCCTTATGCCATGCTGGAAGCTTTGAGAATCAGGCCCATTGCCTTTGTTGTAAATTGCATTTGTATTTGGCTGCTTCTGAAGCATGTTGTGTCAACTATAATGGGCATCTCATACATTGGTCTAAAAGTTTTACAGTAGGAATATATGTAGTGTACAATACTTTCTTGGTCCTCTACAGCTGGCAGTGATTGCACAAACTGCTTTCTTCTGTCATCCTGATGACGAACAAGCAAACTGACACTCAGTACGGACCTACAATCCAGGAAATGGAATGGAGGAAGCTAAAAAGAAAGTGTTTAGGTGACTTAAGAAATGAAGGCAATGTGAGAAGGATAGCTTTGCATCTCACAATAATATTAGTACTTAATTATAATACTTTTAGCACGTGAACTGTAGAATAGTTAATAATTTACATAGAGTGTTATGTATACTTTAACCCAAAGGGGTTTACAGACAGTTTATTTACACAAGCTAGTCTAACTGGGATGCCACATCTCATTTCCTATGGTGTTCTGCTGCTATATGGGATAGCATTACACCACTCAGCACCACTTATTCTTCAATTATTTACTGTTTCTATAATTTTCTCATATAGTGCTTTCTTGACTATAGCTTCTACTTCCTATTGTTTCTGTGCCTTGGGCCACCAACACCCCCCAGTTGGGCATTAATCATTAGGAAATGTGCAGTTGTTCAGGTATTATCACTTACATCAATTTCAGGAGTTGGAAGGCAAATGCACAGTGACTAGTAGAAATCTTAGCAAATTAGGAGGACAGAATCCTAGTGAGAGATATATTCTGTCATTGCATAAATAATCTCTATCTTCCCTTGCATTTCCTCTTTCTAATCAGGTGCACAAAACATGAAATAAACTTAATTTTTCTAAGCTTTGAATGCACCTTGCATCTGGGTTTTTTTTTCCCAAAGGGTTGTACTCTTTCCACTATGCCCAGATTCAGTTTTGTATCAGTGGACACAACAGCCCCAAGACAAAGTCTGTGCATCCATTGGTGGATGCAGTGGCTAAAGTATCAAGTTGGATACACCATTTTTAAATGTATTATCTTTTGATGCTTTAATACAAAACAAATTGTTAAGTGCACATCTGCCTTCAAAATTGCCTCATATATTAACCATCCACAACCCGCAACACTGTGGAAAAACAACAAAAATGCAGCACTCACTGGCATGAGGCTTAAAGATTTATTCAGCAGCAAGATCCAGTGGTGACACAGAAAAAAACGACGTATCCCCTTATATACGGGGCTTCATCATCTTCTGATACTTTCACAAGGAAGGCCTGCAAAAGTGAGGATGAATTGGTCTTGTTGGTACTGCTACAGGGGAGACTGAAATGTTCACAAAATGAATAAAAATGAAGTTGAATATTACATTTACTAATTAAATAATGTGTAATAATGCCAACATTCAGAAAAAGTTGAAAAATATTTTTATTACATTAAAAAACTGTCTTGTAATTTTATTTATAAAATGGGCAAAGGATTTCAAGCAATCTGATTGGTTGTTAGCCATGCGTTTGAAGTATGTAATGCACAGCTAAAACTAGAAACCCCATTTAGAATACACAGATCCATTTTATAACCTCAATAAGCCATTCCAGGGATGTGCATTAGACAGTTCTAATGCATGGCTAGGGGACTGGACACACTCGGCCTATGGCCTCATTCCTCACTAGGTCCCCCTAGCTGTGCATTAGAACTGTCCAATGCACACCCCATTGTGTCTTATTACTTACATATTGACAGAAAACTATTATCAATGCAAACTATCAAAAAGTTAGCAATAAGACATGAGGGGGTGTGCATTAGACATTTCTAACTCACAGGAAGGGGCGTGGTGAGGCATGAGGCTGCAGGCTGAGTGCCTTCAGCTCCTGGCTGTACATTTGTAATGTCTAACGCACACCCCCAGAGTGTCTTATTGTGCTTATAAAATGAGCTTTAAAACTTAAACAATCTAAACAAAAAGTTTTAAGTTGATAATATTGGAAAATGTGACTGACTGTGTAATAAAACAGTCCCTCCACCTGCATACATGTGAGTTTTTTTTTAATTTGGCTTTTGACCTACTGCTGCTTCTCTTGTTATATTTTTTTAATAAACATGTGGTTTATCCCCCAACACACACACATACATACACACACACACACACACACACACACACACACACACACTCAGTCCTGTAACTGTTTCAATGACATTTTAACAGCAGTCCGAAAATGTGCCACTTTTATTTTTTTGTTTCTTCTTTTTTTTAACATTTTGCTTTAGTTTTGTGTAAAACATAGATGAAGAAAAAAGAAGAAACAGAGCTGCTATAATAGTAGGAACTGAGAACACAACTGGACGAGGCATAATTCTCACAGGAATGAGTAGCACAGCAATATGAAGGGGGCATACGAAGAGATTGCGGCTTTCGTTTTACTTGGAAGAGTGAATCGGGACCTCAAGCAGGAGAAAACCAGTATGTGATTTAAATAGTGAGGTAATGGTTTTTCACCCCTCAGTTGGAGTAGGCTGCAATAGCAGATTATTTTTTTTTTCTCTTTTTACAAATGATTGCTTGTTTTGCCTTAGTGTGCATAGACTGGGTGACTAACCAAGTGCATACACTCAGAAAGCTGTGAAACAGTTAAGATTGGTCACTTTTTTAATGTGTGTGTACGTCTTTCAATTGTATTTCAAAATAAATAATGAAGCAGCATATTGGGGGGGGAGTGTCCAAACAGGTGTGGCTTGAGGACTGCTAAACAAAGCGGGATTGGGTCAGCAGTTTCTCTGTTCTGTAGGAGTGAGTGGTAGCTGGCAGTCAACCTGGAAGATCTCTTAATTCAACAGCAGTTGCAGTTATCAGTTTCTGTGAAGTGGCAGCACTTCATGGGTTCAGCACAGTGATAAAAATGGATGTGCCGTGAGAAGCAGTCCATTGTTATTTAAAGTGCTTTTAAATATTAGAAAAGCCTTTTGAACATTAAAAAAAAAACATAAGGGAGTGATCGGCAGGTGTGGGACACATCGCTGGTGCTGCAGATCCAAAAATGAGAGTAAAAAAATGTGTAGAAACTTGTGCTTGACTTTTTCTACCTGTTTTCTGTTGTATGTGGCATATGGAAAGAACCAGCTACCACATGGGAGAGTTAGGGTGTGAAAAATATTACTTAAGTGGGGGGAAAAATGGCGAATATGTTTTTTTAAATTCTAAGTCACAAGGATTTCATTCGTAATCTGTGTCCAGGCTGTTAGCACTTGTTTTTAGCCATGCATTAGATACTTCTAATGCATGGCTAATAACCAACAAATTGCATGATTTTCCCTTCCCATTTTATAAAAAAAAGTAATATCAGCACTATGGATTTGCTGTTTCTTAGCTGTGTCACAGCTAAAAAAATGTATCAATAATATACTGAAACAGTAGGCTCAACATACAAAATACGAACATACAAAAAGTTGCCGGCAGAAGTCCACCCCCTCTCATCAACTGCTACTCCCCTTTTTGCCCCCCCTCCTTGACCCTGAACATTCCCATTACTTTGTACCACCTTCTTTTGAATTCTTCCACTGTTTCCAGCAAGACCACCTCCTCTGATATTGATAAGATATGGCATTGATACATATAGACTAGTACTGACACTTAAAAACAGTATCAACAGAGCTAATTCTTAACAGCTGGATTCCAAACCTTCGTTTAAAAAAAATAGTTTCTAGACCCAACAGTTCCACATTTAGACCTTTCAAAAGAAAATATATTTAAAATGTTAGAACTTTAGAACAATTAGGGCTAGAAATGTAATTTTTTTTAATGAAAGCTTGGAGTCAGCTAAATGGTTATCATTACGATATTGCTACAGTGACCATATATTGATAAAAAACATAAACTGTACAGTATCATTCATTTTTAAAGTCCCATTATTTTTAAAATGTTATGGTGACATGTATAGACATGACACAGGTTAACTGTATCATTAGGACCTTTACATATTGATCGGACTCCAAACTTTCATTAAAAACATTTTTTTACAACTAACATGAATGCAGGCTGAGGCCCCAGCAGACTGTTTCACTCCGTGCACTGAAGCATAAGTGCTGGATTGCTCTGCTACTGCGGTTAGATGCACTCAACAGATTAATGCCCGGCAAGCAACAGGGATTCATTGGGTCTTCCCCCAATAAAATTGAGTCAGATTAGCCCTGGATCACGTCTGTGTACCTTGGATTGTGTCCAGGTAAGGGCAGAATGAATGATTTAGGCAGCCATCACGCAAGTGCTCAAACCACGCCCCTCCCGTCAAGTACTTTTAATGTCTCTATAATGTCTCGTCTTTCCCTTCTAAACTCCAACGGATACAGATTTAATTCTCTCAATCTTGTCTCATGGTTTCCCATTGCATACTCTGCACCATCTTTGTTGCCCTTCTCTGAGCCTTTTCTATTACATCTATGTCCTTTCTTAAATGAGGCCTCCAGAACTGTACCCCGTACTCCAAGTGCGGTCTAACCATGGTCTTATATAATGGCATCAGCACCTCTCTCTTCCTACTAGTTATGCACCTTCCTTTGCATGCCATCATTCTGTTTGCTTTGCCAAACGCCTTACTACATTAATCAGGTTGTTTGATATTATAATCCCCAGATCCCATTCCTGTTCTGTTTGCTTTATCTGCTCTCCTCCCCAGTGAGTACTTGGCCAGTCGATTTTTATGCCCTATGTGCATCACTGCACACTTCTTTGTATTGAACTTCAGCTGCCATTTTTCTGACCATTTCCCTAGTATACTCAAATCCCTCCTCATGGCCTCAACCCCTCCTTCAATGTCGACCTTATTCCATAACTTTGCATCATCTGCAAACAGACACATTTTCCCTTCAATTCCCTCTGATATATCACTAATATATATGTTAAAATGGATTGGTCCTAGTACAGACCCTTGAGGAACCCCACTCGAAACCTTCCTTACCCCAGAATTTTATTTTGTTTATTTATTTATTCTAGGATTACATACCTTTGAACCAAAAGGTTAATTTACAAAGGTTCCATGTCACAGTACAGAAATGAAAACAGACTATAGTAATACAAATAGTGGAACATGAGTCACAGTCAATTACAGAGTGTAAACACAGGTATACAAGGTAATAACAGAGGTACAGCAGTGTTGGATAACTTAGCTGTAGGGTTACAATTAATGGGTGACAATAAACAAAGGAAAGAGAACGAGAACAGATGACAGGATTTATGGGAGGGTGGAGCAGGAGGGGAGAGGTTGGATGCGACAGTCAAAGGAGTGAGTTTGTCATGAAGTGCTGAGGGTAGTAAGAAGTGCTTTGGGGGCCCACTGGCAGAGGGAGGATTTAAGAAGGAGCAAGAGTAATGGGAAAATAAGGGGAGGAACTAAGAGGAGAGCAGGAGGCTAGACAAGGTGGAAGGGGTAGCAGATGCGAGTTGCAACATATGCCGCTACGCCAGGGACCCTGCACCAGATTCCAGAACAGGCAGGGTCCCCAGTGACTACATCCTGCAACTTGCGGCACCTCCAGTGGTGTGCCAAAAGAATGGTGCACCCACACCCATTGCGCAAGCCACACTACTGGCTTCTGACAGGGCACAGGACTCATGGCATGCCCCCCCGGCCTGCACCCTGACACAATGGACATGCCATGCAGGGCTGGTGGAGGGTTGGGGGGCCACTGGACCTCCATGGTGTGCATGGCATGCATGCCAACAGTGGCATGGTAGTGCGATATAGCACTGAGTACATGAATGTGGACAAGTCCTCCGTGTACATCACCTCCATATGGCAACATCATAGGCAATCACACTGATGCCACAGAGGCACTAGAATACTGTATACTGGAAGTGCCATGACCCACATATGACACCTACACAGTGCTGTCATATAGGAGGATGTTGTGTCTAGCAATAATTATAGTTTTAGTATGTGGTGTACTGCTACATTGACCTCTTACTCATTCCCAACAGCAACCTATAAACCACAGATATGTACTGCTAACAGTAATACCACATTAAGTCTATAGGATAGCAATGTGGAGCTGTCACAGTTGATCCATGTCAGTGATAGTATAGAGTATATGATGCACCTTCAGTGGTGTCATTGCGATTGGGTATAATGCTGCCATGGGGGGGGGGGGTTGTGCAGAGCTGACATGTCCAGGGTCATGAAATTATTGTGATGTTACATCATCAATATTGGTGTATACATACTAATACAACTATTGATTTGCTGTGTTGTAAAGCATGCAGGTGAGCATTGCTCAGAGATGACCATGGATGCCCCCAGCTCTACCCTGCAGTTAGGAGGGCTGGGGCATGAAGGTAGGGGTATTCCTCATCCCACCAGAGTTGGTGGGTGGCATTAATGGGGTGCATAACACCAGTTATGGCAGAGTTTCCTCCTCAAATAATTCATGCCCCCCTTGTCAGGCACTCTATGCCAGCTCTATGGCTTAGTGAATGATGTGGAGTACAGGCATGCCCCCTGACATGCCCTTGGACTGCCCATGGTGCATAACTGCGTGGTCATCTGGGGGATCAAGTTTGCAAGGGGCTTGCATACCTGATGTGAATGCTGCTAGGGGTCTGCTGGTCCATGCTGTGTGGCATTCAGACTTAGGGCTGCCTATGTGCCTCAGGTACGCAGCACATTGGCAACCTGCACTTTTGTGCATAGGCCCCAATTTGTGCTTCTACTATACAGTTGATAAACCTTAATAATGATATACTGTCCCAGTTAAAAAGTTTTGCTTGATAAGCTTTAAGTGCAAAACTGTCCACTCAGCCTGAGTTTGGTGTCGACTGTATTTCTGTTTTTTCTTGTGAGGAGCTTGCTATTTCTGTCAATAGGCTATAACAATACTAAATAACAGTTGCAGGTAAATGATGCCGAGTTTGAATGAAATGAGATGTTAATTCTGTCCAGCTATCACTTATATATTGTTTGCACTTGCTACTATTGGGCCCTATGCACGTAAGTGCAGAGTGGCAATGCGCCACTTATCTGTGGCGTGTAGACACTCCACACCCATTGTGCTCCTCCATGCAGGATGCACTATCTGGGGCACGCAACCCCAATGCACCCGATCCCCTGGCCACACAGACACCAAAACACTGGGGGCAGGAGATTGGTGTGCTGAGGGCATGCCAGCACTACATGCCATGCACCAAGATGAGTAGTACTGGGTACTGGGAGGCATAGGAAGGTGCCTGTTACATAAGGGTGCACCCTGCCATAACAGCCATATGTGCCCAGCTCCACGCACACAGCCGACTGGCACTTGTCCGTAACCCTCCAAACACACACAGCCATGCCCCCGCCTGTGGGGGAAATTGACACCCAACCCCCAATGCACACAGATGGCCCACACCCTGAGGCCATATACAGCATCCCCCCCATCCCAACTCTCAGTGGTACCCTGATTCCAGATACCAATTTGGCATCCCCCCTCCACCACACAGTGCTGCCCCATTCTTGCACTGGTATTTTCACTCCCTCTTGCATGCCCACAACTCAGTGCCTGGCATGTCTTGCAGGGCCACCCAACCACCCTAAGGCAGACCTCAGCCCCTACCCAGTGATGATCAGCACCCACTGCAGCACCGACAACCTCCCCCTTGCCCCCATACCTACCCGATGGTGCCACAACCAGGAATGACCAGTGGCACAACCATTCACACACCTCCTTGGCCATCGACCCTCTGACTGCTGCTGGGAGCATGCTGCCTATTTACAGGGGATGCACTCCCAGCATCAGTTGGATAGCTGGTGGCTAAGGCAGTGTGTGGAGGGCTGTGCCACTGGCCATCCAGGGCAGCAGCACCGACAGGCAGGAACAGGGTATAGGCAAGTGCTGGTGCCATGGGGGGTGGAGCGACCACTGATCACCAATGATGGGTTGGGGGTACGGGACCAGACCAGGGGAGGATTGTAGGTGTGCAGTACTGTGCATCCATTCTGCTGTTGGGGGGAGCACCGCAGACCTTGATGGGGAAGTGCGGGGGGGTTGATGTACTGAACCAGGGCCATGGCTTGACATGTGTGTGTGTGTATGTGTGTGTGTGTGTGTGTGTGTGTGTGTGGGGGTGATGGCAATGCAACATCAGGGTAGGGGCAGACCAGCATTGTAGTGGGGTGGGAATTGGCAGACTCAGGGATGGGGTAGGATTGTGTTGGGGTGGGAGGTTCTCCAGTCATTTGGAGACTAGGCAGCCATGTGATGGGGGTGGATCTAAGTCAGGGGCCTCAGTGCCCAGTGCAATCAGCACAGGGGATGTGGGAAATGCAGCCATGCAGGTCTGGGTGCCTGCAGGGGAAATTCTTGCACCCGGACCAATGCCTGCCCGTGAAAGGGATCCACTGTGGCACCTATTTCAGCCATCCCATTGGATGCTGACTGGGTCCATGACTCTGCCCTCAGCTGCCCTGTGGAGCACTGTACACCGGGTGGAGGCAGTGCCTTGGACAGGTTGCGGCCAATGGTGAATGCCGGTCATGCACACCTGTCCACAGGTACGGAGCTTGACGGGCAGAATACATGCCTCTGGCATGTATTTCCCACCCAATCATGACTAGGTCCCATTTGCTGCACATTACTTGTTGGTTATTCTTTGTCACTGACTGTTTTTCCATTAACTTTCCATCTTTCAGATGAGGCGTTAAACCGAGGTCCCATCTGCCTGGATTGGTGGTAGTTCAGGTGGATGTTAAAGATCCCATGGCACTTATCGAAAAGAGTAGGGGAAATTTTTATTGAAACACAAAAGAATCACATAAAGAGAGAAGAACAAACATATTTTTTCCAAATAAGAAACCATAAGTCATAATCGAACACTTGATCTACATACCATACAAACCCTGAACACCACTCTATATTTGATAAAAAAAGTGAGACCCTTCCACCACATCAAAACCTGATGTGCAGAATACAACGAACAATCTGATTTATAAATATTCTGAAGCTCGTTGCTGATTAATATACTCAGGCAGTCATATGAAATCCTATTCTGATGTAGTACCCATTGACATCGGCCCTGTCATAGATAAAATCTAAGGCAACAAAAAAAAAAAATTAAGGTGTCAGGGTGAAATTGAGATAAACCTACCCCATATTTACCCATTACAAGTATATCATAAGTTAAAAAACGAAGCCAGTTTAAATGCCATTTGTTTGCCAGATAGTCCCATAAGGCTACAGTATAAGAGCAGCGTAATAGAAAATGCTCCATAGTTTCTGTCCATGCTATCCACACCACATAGGGACAATTTCATTCATTTATGCTTTTATGTTTAGCATTACCCCTCAAATACAATCTCCCATAAACCATAAGCCAAAGGTTTTCTCACATTTTCTGTGGTATCCTTGAGAGTGTCAATTGGTGTAGAATATAATGATTATCAACTGAGGGGCAATTTTTAAAACTAGGTTCCCTAGGATAGTTGTTAGACATAATGGCCCAGATATTCAAACTGCGCCAGGCTGTGTCGCAAGCTTGGGCACAGCTCAACTTGTCTGCGCAGGGGTGTGGACTGGGTGATATTCAACGGAGCTGCACCATGGCTCAGCAGCGTTGAATATCACACCCTGGCCACCCCCAGTGTGCATGGCGCAGTGGCACTGTGCTAGTGCAAGTGGCCAGAGTGGATCATGGAGATGCACTAGCACAAGTTCCATTGCGCTATGCACAGCAACGCGCGATATTCAAAACTTGACATGCAAATGGGGCCATAATGTATGCAAGGCACAAATAGGGCCATTTGCATGTCATTATGGCCCCATTTGCATGCAGGTGTGCCAATCCCCAATGACTTGCACCTGGCGCCCTGCCAGGCAGCAGCCGTCGGGGACCGACGCACCCTGCAGCCAGCAATGTGCTCCACAGCACAATTGCAGGCATTTGTATAAATAAAAAAGAAATAAGTACAATGTCCCTGGCAGTCCAGTGGACTGCTGTCTGCCCGATCGCGGGCATTTGTATAAATAAAAAATAAATAAGTCCAATATTCTTGGTGGTCCAGTGGACCACTATCTGCCCGATCGTGGGCATTTGTAAAAAAAAAAATGTCCAATATCCCTGGTAGTCTAGGGTACCCCTCCCCACCCACCCATTGAACCCCACCGCCCTGCTTCCCTGTCAGCCGGGCGGGTGGCAGCACCCCACCCACCTGCCACCCCACCGCTGTGAGCCAACTGACACTATGGTGTCAGATGCCCATTGGTTCACAGCGTGAACCAATGGGAGTGCAGCCCATACCATACTACACATTCCAGATATGTCTATGATTTTTATACAAATGCCCGTGATCAGGCAGATAGCGGTCCACTGGACCACCAGGGATATTGGACGTATTTCTTTTTAATTTATACAGATGCCCATGATCAGGCAGCTAGCAGTCCACTGGACCACCAGGGATATAGGACATGTTTTTTTTTACAGATACCCATAATTGGGCAGAGGGCGGTCCACTGGACCACCAGGGATATAGGACATGTTGTTTTTTACAGATGCCTGCGATCGGGCAGAGAGCAGTCCACTGGACCACCAGGAATATTGGACTTATTTCTTTTTTATTTATACAGATGCCCGCGATCAGGTTGACAGTGGTCCACTGGACCACCAGGGATATTGGACTTATTTCTTTTTTATTTATACAAATGCCCGTGATTGGGCAGGCAGCGGTCCACTTGACCGCCAGGAATATTGAGGAATTCATTTTTTTCTATTACAAATGCCTGCGATCGGGCATGGGGGGCACCGCCAGGTGCAGCCGTAACTTGAGTGGCCACCCACAGGTGGCAGCTGCTGTGTTGCACCCTGCAATGTGGCAGCTCACCTGTGGGTGGCCATCAGTTGTTCCTTTTTTTTGGATCAACTTTGTTCTGGCGCAGGTAGGGGTTGCGCATGCATGGCTCTGCACATCCCAGGCTGAATATCGGGTTGTGCAGAGTATGCATGGGACACGCCCCACCTGTGCCTGCGTACATGCCCCCACCTGTGCCTGCATTACTGATGCGCTGTGGTGCATCGGGATTTGTGTTCGCGCACTTTTTCCCTTTGAATATCATGCCAGGGCGCATCAGTGGTTGTGCATGACACAACACTGTTGCGCCATGTGCAACCTTTTTGAATATCTGGGCCAATATCGTTATATAAGTTTTTCATAAAAAGTGTAGGGAGACTGTTTCATAATACTCCATTTATATAATTTCTGGGCAGCAGGTAAAAAATAGGGGGGAATCTGTAGATGAGGATGAGGTTTAGGTGCTAACTGTGACCATGCTTTAAGATAGACGGCTAAGGCTTTTCCCATCCAGGCATTAGGGAGTATATTAGTATTCTGTAATAAAATACTAAAGGAGTGTTTAAAGAATAAAGCATGAAAGAAAACTACATGTTCTATCATGTTGAGACCTCCTTTTCTTAATTTCAAATAGGTATAATGCCTTTTAATAGGGTTCATTTTTGAACCCCATAACATTTGAAAACACAAACTATAAAGTCTTGTCTCCAGTTTAGTAGGTAACGGGATAATGATGCTATAAACTGTAAAAGTGGCAAGATAAACTTTTTTAAAACAGCAATACGTTTTAGTTTGGAAATTTTCTACTGACGCCATCCATTTACTTTTTGTTCTGCTTTGCTTAAACCCAATTCCCAATTTCTTTCTGGTAGATTTTGTGGCACAAATGTAATTCCCAAAATGTCCAGGGGGCAGAAGAAATGGAGAGTCCATACCACAGGGAGTCTGGCTGAACCATGGGCCCTATAAAGAGACCTTTGCTTTTATCCATATTCAGTTTGGCATTAGAGACCAATTGATATAATGCAATTTCATGTAAAAAAAGTCTGATTTGTTCTGGGTTGGAAAAAAAAGCACAGATATCATCCTAATAAGCTTGTATGCATAAGGCCAGTGGGACGCCGAGACCAGTGAGGCCTGTCCATTTCGGGGATGATAAAACTGTGTGAAGTAAAGGGTCAAGGGAAAAAATGTATAACAAAGGGCTTAAATGGCACCCTTGATGGACACCACAATGTACCAGAAAACTATGCCCTACTATACCTTTTATCATAGGTCTGACTGAAAAAAAGGAATATAGTAACCTTAACTGGGTTGCAAAAACCAAAGGTATTTTGTATGTTTGTAATACTGAAAATAAGTAATTGTGAAGAACTCTATCAAAAGCTTTTTCCTGGTCTATGGCCACTACACAACCTAGAAGCCCTGAAACATGCAGTGATAAATCACATCCCTCATGGTACGTAAGGCCTGTTGAATATTCCTATTGGATAGGCCACAATACTGAACTGGAGAAATCACAAAAGAGGCATAAGCTTTCAGATGAGCATTTAGAATATGTGCCAGCACCTTATAGTCAGTTTTCATGAGAACTATAGGTCTCCAATTTTGTATTTGCGAATGGTCACCTTTTTTAAACAAGTAGTACAGTAGCCCTTCAGAGAAAGATGGATGTATAGTGTTATTAGAGAACCAAAACGTGTAAGTTAAAAATAAACATACTATTAATTGAAGAATGAAAGCTTTATAGAATGAGTGAGGGATACCATCCAACTCTGGTGCAGGATGAAGCCGTAAGGCTTTAATGGCTTGTGAAATTTCTTCTTTAGTAATGAGGGTTTGTAATTTTTGAATTTTTCCTGGTGAATCAGGAATATTCACCGATTGCAAATACTTAATTATATCAGTTGATGAAATATGTACATTTGGACTTAGAGTGCTGTAATGCTTCTGGATTTCAGTTTCCAAATCTTTTAAAGAAGAAACTGTCCTGCCATCTGGGGTATGTAAGGTTGCCATTGAGATTGTATTTTTTAAAGTTTTACAGGCCTTGTAGGGGTCACCTATGGGGGAGGTCTTTGTATTATGATATAATATTGACTGAATAGATTTTGCTCTAGCAGTTTCAAACAACTTCATAGCATCTTTTATAGTACAGATCTGAGAAGTACAGTTGTATTTAGAAAGAAAGATTTGCCAAGGAGATTAGTTAATATAATTGTTGCCTGAGAGATAAGTAGTGCAAGAAATCAGTATTTCCCTTTTTTTTCCATATTTGGAAAACCAGTTCTTAATGTCAGTGTTAGTGTCAACCCACCATTCACCTTTATCAGTATACAAAAATTCAACTGATAATCTGGCCTGGAGTAAGGCCATTATTTCCTGAATGACCCATTTATCTTGTAAAGTAGAGACATTAAGCTTCCATTGTCCATGTAAAGTAGTCCGGGAAACAAAATGATGTACAGAAAAAAGTAATAATATACTATCTGAAAAAGTAACAGGAATGACAGATACAGAACCTTTGGGGACATTTGTAGAAATGAAAATATAGTCAATAATAGATACATAAGTGTTACGCTTATAAGTAAACTTAGGGCCATTAGTATTCAGCAAATGACAATTATATTACCCAGTTGTAGAAATCCTGTGAGACAGGGCATTTGAATCACAATATATTTTTTTGTTGTCACATTTTTTCCACTTATCCCCTGTGGGTAGGGTACAATTAAAATCCCCACATAAAAAAATGTTGTAATGCGTAACCAAAAAAGGTTGTATTGTATTTATAAGGGAAAACCTTTTCCACTTTTATTTAGGAAGTATTGACCGAAATGAAGCGACAGTTCATATTATTCCATAGACCATTGAGAATCAAAACCCTTAAATCGTACAATTTATGTAAAGTAAAATTAAAAGAATGAAAAGGAAATCCCACACCATCAGCAGAGTCAAGGCCGAAGGACCAATAGGATGGACCCCAGACCCATTCTCGCTGAAAAAGGGGTACCTGTTCTGCTGTGTAAATCCAAGTCTCCTGTATCGAGTACACATCAATAGCTTTATCATGTAAGAATTGAAAGACCACACTTCTTTTTTCATAATTCAATAAACTATGCACATTTAAAGACCCAATCAAACCTTCAGCCATTCAAATTGTCTGGGTGAACCAATTACTAAGTTTTTTTTTCCTTTTTTTCTTCTTTTTCCACTTATAATCACCCTCTGCAACTTTTTGCTGACCGTGATCATTCATGGATTTTTGGGAGTCAGAATCCCCCACCTCCATTTCGGAATCACCCCGGGGGTAAATAAAGCAGCATAAGAGTTCTTAGATTCTACCTGGGTGGGAGGGTCTGAGGAAAGAGATTTGGAAAATCTGGAAGATCTTCTACAGGGTAAGGGGTCAGGAAAAGGCAGACTATCAACCTCCTTCTGGGGAGAGGATAAGTCTGTATAACAAACTGGAATCAGCATATCTGATTCTAGAAGTAACTGTACTGGGTTCTGGGGAACCTCATCCTTTAATTCCGGAGTAGTGGGAGAAGAGAAGGGAGAGGAGGAGGTGAAGGTTCTAAGGGAGGGGGGAGGGGGGCCACAGGGATGAGATGGAGAAAGAGGTGCTGAATGGATTGGAGAAGCTCCCTTTGGAACCTCATGAGTGGACAAAACAGGCTCAGCCAGGTCTTGTGCCTGTTGAATGAGAAGCTCAGGGCTTATACAACTAGCCTTATTGAGTGCTGCCCCAGGGCATTCCCCAAAATTATGACCATATTTCTAACAAAGGTCACAGTGAGTGTGGTTCACACATTGTATTGTGCTGTGACCAATTTCACCACAATTGTTGCAACGGGGTTTGTCACAGGTACTGGAAAGATGTGTGCGGGATCCACATCTATAGCAGGCTCGAGGCTGTTCTGCATAAAAACACATGCCCCAATCTCTCCCTAGGAGGAAGGAATTTGGTATGTGCTTTATACCTGCCTCCCCCTGTCATAGTTTTACCTTATACTTCCATCCTCCCATCCAGAAAAGCTCGCTGTCAAGAATAGCCTCAGGTGTACCAAGAACCTCACATTTTTGAGATAACCAATATGAGATATCTTCAACATGAACCCATTCGTTACCAAACATAATAGTTACATATTTAATCAAGGGTTTTGTTAGTGGAATTACTACAAAGGGGGTCCATGTTGGAGATGTCTTCACTTGCCCATAACTCTCCCAAAACAGATCTAATGCATAGGAGGTTCTAAAACTGACATCATAATTATCCTTGCCAGAGATGTTAATAAACGCATAGGCTTCCTTGGGAGAAAAATGCAGTGAATCCTTCAACAAAATTTTTCCAACATGGTATCTATCAGGCCTGTCCTCCAACCCCCCATATCTTATCCTGACAGCATTCCTCCGAGGAGCAGCTACTTGCTTTGAGTTAGAAAATAATTCAGACAATAAGGGTTTAGGGTCCCGAACAGGATCTAAAACTGAGGAAGGGGGAAGACCTTTATCTATATTAGGTCCTGATGTTTAAGGTGGAAAAGAATCAGAATTTGAAGGGATTAAAACAGTTGAGGCCTGCTGAGGTACTCTTAAATCATGAGGGATGGATTGTTCAGGATGATTAGTTACCGGTCTGGAGGAAACCCCAGACTTCCATTCTGCTGTGGACTGTGAAAAAGAAACATCCCATGAAGGGTCTGGGGTCCAATTTCCTGCTTTTGATCTGATCCATTCTGCCTCTGAAAGTGCTTTTTGGGGTGACCAGTCGTCAATCTGCTGAGAAGCTGAAGAAAAATTAAGCTCAAGATCAGCGTTAATGATAGCATTGTTAAAGGGGTTTTCAGCATGGGTTTTCTTGATAGAAACCTTCTTTATGTCTAGACTGTCCTGTTGCTTTCTCAAAGCTGTGTGTTGTTCCATTTTAATCAAAGATTCTGATGAAAAAAAGAAATATGTGGCGCCTTCCTGAGAAGTAGGCTGGGTTTGATACTGGATATTCGCCCCCTGCTCTACCACCATTGGTTGCTTAAACATGAAACCTGCAGTCTTTGACAGAGTAACCCCTGAGGAAGGTTTTGCAAATGTTTTAGTCTGAGGGTGTACAGCGCTGCTAGAGCAAGCACTTGATGCTGTAGAGGGGCTTTCATGCTTTTCCAATGTCAGACTCGCACTTACACTATCGGCTTGACAAGCCTAAACTAAGAGAATCTCCTGAGTAACTGCTAACAGCTGTGCCAGTGAAGACTGCGGCTCTGAGCAAACCGGGAGCTGCAAATCCAACTGTGGGTGAGACTCAACATTGTCTTTTATATTCACAGAGTCTACAGTGAGGGTCAGAGGAGTCGAATCACTCCTATCAGGCTCTGGGCACATACCAGACATGGTATTTCTACTGCCACCCTTAGAAATCAAAAGCTTTGCATGAGAAATCATAGACTCACCCAATTCTTCCAGGGTGGTTTCTAAGACCATTTAAGCCATCCAAGAGTTTGACAGTCATGGGAGCTGTGTTGACAGCCGGTAGGCCAGACTGCAGTGTAGCTAGCTGTTGTACCAGACGCTGTTTCTCCAGTAAATGCCATTCTTCTTCAAAACAGACTAGTTGTAAGAGCTCTCGTTGTTGTAAATCCAAATTAACTTCCAGAGATGTTTCTGTTTTAAACTGGGTTCCATTCGCAAATCTTCTGTAGAAACATAGACATCCATGATGTCTTCCTCAGAACTATTAGGACAAGCTATTAAACGTCCATCTTCAGCCTCTACCAAATGCAGATCAGGAGATGAGGCCCGCTCTCCTGTCTGTAGCATGGCTGCAACCTCCAGAGCTCCAGGTAAAGTGGCCATATTGCAGACCAACAGCCCATTCCCCTACTGGCCAAGAATAGGGGAATTTCCTTGGTGTCCTGGCCAAATTTCCCTCATTCACTAAAAATACCACCAACAGTTTCATCTGGTTCAAGGTCAGTTGGCATTCATCTGTATCCCCCTCCCCCGGGTCGTGCCTGAAAATAGGCAGGATTAGCCTAGTGCACTTACCCGGTCAACAAAAACAAAATAAAAATAAATAAAACTCAGTAGTGGCTTGCTATGCTCCTCCCAGCAGCATGAATATTCATGAGCTGCCACTTAAAAGTGCTGGCTGGGGTGAGGGTGAGCATGCTCTAAGAAGCTAGTTTCGCACCTGGCGAAACATTACCGTGTGCATACATATCTATGTGTGCTCCCTGCACAAGTGAAGGTAGAGGTTTGCTTACATGAGAAATAGTTTTCTGTATCTGCATTGTGCTGATAGATTCTTGCTAATAAATTTCATTCATCACACAAAAAGTTAAGTGGAGTCTTCCTAAGTGACTGTTTTTGAATTAACTTTCTTGGTGCAGTGTCCCTTACCTAGTTGGCTAACCAGACTTTTTGCTGTTTCAATTATCTATCCAGAACCGGCATTAGAACTAGTCATCGTCTTAATGTATACCCTCAAAGGGGTCTGAGCATCTAATAATGCACCCTTTTGTGTCTTGGTTTACCTCCATTTGAGCTTTGGTGTTCAGCCATTTTTGCAAATGCATGACCTTTGAGTTTTCGGGATTCACTGCTTCACTTAGAATTGCTACTATTTAATTTAAAGTTCACCAGTGCCAGCAACCATATGCAATATCAGCAGGCCTACACCAGTTCAGCAACTAAGTACAAGTAACCGGCCACAAATACCTTTTAATTAATATGGCAACATCCAAGCCTGCATACAAACAATGACTCTAGGAGGATTCAAACACATCAATTTTAAGCCCTTTGTGAAAGAGAAAAAGAGAGAGAAAAAGTTGGATGATTTTGTATTGCTATATATGAATTCTTTGTATTTATCTGATGTCTTTATTTTCTTTTCAAGCTTTTCTTTATGTTGGCTTCTGGACATTTGGACTGATTGATCCCCTATACCCAAAAACTGAATCCAATAATGAGATGGGTGATCACTTTTCCTTTACTGAAGAACCACCATCTTATTCTTTGCTCTGTCTTCTCACAGCAGGAAGTGAGATCACCTTTTCTTTTTATATTACATGCTAAACTTCACCTGCAATGCTTGTCTTAATGTTTTGGAATCCACTTATCAGCTGCCATTCTGCCCTGTATCTGGCAATTAGATTAGTCTAAGATTAGCAGCCAATTAATTAATTACCTAAAATTAAAAATTGAGAATGAGTTTAGTAAATGAACTGGGTTTTTTTTTGTTTTAAGTATGATGTGTTTTGTATGGTAATTAGAGTATTTAAAATATATTTTCCTGGTTTTGGTGTTTGCAGTATGCTCACTAGTTCACATGTTTGAATAATTCTAGAGCCACTGTTTGAATAGCAATTAGCAATGCTTCCATTAAGGGGCTGTAAAATGATGTTATAACTGTAACAGCATTTAAAGGAGGATGTGGCCACTCTAACGCCACCACCTGATGAAGACTTTGATTGAAGTTCTGGGATATTGGAATGGTATTTGATCACAGCAACAACACTGCCTGCTTGGATGTTGTTATAATAATAAAGAAGTACTTGTTTATTAAACGAAGTCTCTGAAGGATATTTTCATCCAAGTTTCAACCTGGAAAGTGCTGGGTTCATCTAGGACTGAGTGTTCATATATTAGGTGCTATCTACCCCTTCCTAGCACTGGGCTTCTCTACTGTGCACATCACTGTTAGAGTGGCTGGATCTGTACATTTTAGTGACAGCCCAGAGAAGCATTTCATGTGGCTGCGCTGAAGTGGGACACTAAAGAATAGCTGCTGCTATTGGGCTGGGCCTACACATGGCAAAAAAAGACCAGCAACATTATAAGAAGCTGTGTCAGACTGCCAATAACCCCTTCTCTCCCCTCAGGGATGGCTTTATTTTGTTTTTGATCAAATCACTTGTCTGCCAGTATTCTGTTTGTAATGTAAGTGCATGTGCATTGAGATTGTACTGCCATTGAGTGTGTCCAGGGTTGGGATGTCCGCAGTGGGGAGATAGGTAGGTACAACATCCCAGGAGTTGGTTGTACTGAAATGTCATCAGGCCCACTTAAATTTTACTCTGGGTGGAGGCACCACATTATTTCCACTATCAGGTTACAACCCCCCACACACACACTTGTCAAGGAAAACATAACAAGCCCAGGAGCCACTGTGGCATCTATGACAAACCAATGCAGGTCAAGCGGTTGTGGTTCACGCCCAGTAGACATCTGGGAGGACACCTGCCTTACTTGGTGTCCCACTTAGAAAAAATAAAATCTGTCACCACCAAATGAACTCTTCACCTGGGCTTTAGCTTTTTGGTGTTCCCCTGGGCAGTCATAGGTCCCACAAGTATCTGATGGAAGCATCTGCTTTTGGCCCTTTGAAAATTTGGCCCAACTAGATTCATAAGGAGGCTGATAGCTAATTGTCAGAGCACAGAACTGTGAAGTATGAGATCCAGGTTCAAACTTCACCAGAGGAACTTGTGATGTGACATTGAGTAAGCCACTTGACCTCCTTGTGTTCCAGATTTCTTAGCTGAAAAATCAGGCTGAAGCCAAACTCCCACTGAGAATGAAATGTTTCATATCACTTAGTCTATCCAGTGTAAGTAGACTGTAGTCTGTAAAATAAAACACATGTCATACATTGTCTGTTCAAACTGTAGTTGGAAAAGTACAGATATCACAGGCTAATGTCTGTAAACAAATCTGTAACTCTAACCTACATTAATATGTTATTAATGATTACAATGATAATAAAAAAAGGAATCACCCCTGAACTATGATCTATTAAATAATCACTGCTGCAGAATGTTTTGATATGCTTAACCACGTGTCTTCAGATAAGAAATAGTGCAGTCAAGAATACTGAAAACCCATCAGCTTCTCCATCACATAATTGAATGTTTGAGATAAAAGCTATAATGTTAACCCTTTAACTTCTGTGAACTTGAATGTTAGATTTATTGAATATGGAACTCTACAAATTGCAATGCAAGGCAGTACAAGATCACACCAGAAATATATTAAATACAGAGAAGGGTTCCGTACAAGTATTTTCATTTTTTTTATTATTATTTTTCCCACTCCACCCCCTTCCATGGGGGCTGCTCTATCTCAGCCAACAGCAAACTCCTGCGTCAGCAGTGGCATTTGCTACTTGGAGGCTCTCCTGCCACTATTCCCAACACTCATGCAGCTTTGCCATGCAGTGGGCCATTCACATCCTGCAAAGATGAAGCATGGGGACAGGACTCTCCTGAGAGCACCATCTGGCCTCTGGGGTTTGGGCAGTTCTGAGACAAAATATTTTTACTGTGCCGCAGTCCTGACCTCAGCACTCTGAAAAATCTATATAGTCCATCAGTTGTCATTCACCATTATAGCTTAGGCACTGGTGCACTGACTGTGAGAAAAAAAACAGAAAATTAATGAAGTGCTCAAACCACTAGATCACACTACCTTCTTGTTATAAATCCTAATGGTCAGTATTAGCAGTTGTAATTTTCAATGGTCAACATGAGCAATTGCCATTTTAAAAGTAGCAAAAGTCAAAAAAAAGCATGAATTTACTTTTCTTTTAAAAATCTGTAAAAGCCGTAAGAAAGGTTTCAGCCCTTGTATTGTTTGCAATTGACTTAAAGCACTAGTGTTTTTTCTTGGCTAGGGATGCAGTTTTGCCTCATAGTTAATGTACAAAGCTTTCTTTCTTGTTTACACAGGCCTAACCAGATTAGATTAGTTTAAATGATTATGCGTTTATATTTATTGCATATTTATTGTTTGTACAGTTTATTTTATTATGTATTCACTGTAAATAAAATTTGTCTTGCCTATCAACCTGAGGATAAAGACCCAGGTTTGAATCTTACAACAGCCACTTCTACACTGTAAACATGAGCAAGACATGCAACATCCCTCTGCATAACAACTCTGTAATATTTGTTTCTGACTCTAATTCGTCTGTTGCAGTTTGAATCCCCTGTGCTTATTAAATAGTAACAGCTTTCACTCCCTTCTTTCCTCTCCCCACCCTCATCTGTTTTGTAAAGTACTTTAATATACAGTTTGTATGAAAGGTGTTATGTAAAACCATGTTCCTTGGTTTATGAGCTACTGTTGTTTTATGTATTTGCTATTCTATTGAATTATGCATTTTGTTTTCATTGTTGTTTCTTTCACTTCTGTGCAGCCCTCTGAGCCTTTGGGATGGGATGTCTCATAAATAAAATTGGCCTTGCCTTTCCTTCCATAGAAACATAGAAAACATAGACTCTGATGACAGAAGGAGACATAGGGGCCATCAAGTCATTCCATACTATACTACCTCAACCCGCCATCCGACTGCTGTGGTGAGTTGCCTCCCCTCTTCCCTCTCTTCCTCTCTCCTTAGTCCCATGTTGCCCCCTAGAGATTACGAGTCCCCTTTGCCCTGTCCCAGCTCTGTTTAAACATGTTTAGGGTAGCCTTGCCTACCATGTTCTTCTGCAATCTGTTCCATGATTTCACCACCCTTTCCATGCAATAAAACTTTCTCACATTTCTCTTGAACTTGCCCCCATGAACTTCCCATCATGCCTCCGGGTTACTGCATCCCTAGTCCTTATAAACAGGTCCTTGCTTTATACTCTGTTTATGCCACTCAGATACAGTACTTACCTGTTTCTGTCATGTCCCTCCTCTTGTGCCTCATCAGTAGTGAGTAATTATTTAGCCCCACTAATCAGTTCTCATGAGATATGCCATGCTGGCCCTGGGTTTTCTTGATGACCCCCTCCCCCCCTTGCACTGACTCCAGTCTGTCTATGTCCTTCCTTAGGTGCAGACTCCAAAACTGAGCACAGTATTCCAGATGACTCCTCACCAGAGATCTGTATAGGGGCAGTGTACCTTTGCTTCCCCTACTATCAAAACCCACCCTCAGACACTCCCTCTTCCCTGATGCCTTGCAATATGCTTTGTTTCAGTGACTTGTTTGCTTAAGGGAGTTACTGATGATAACCCCCGGATCCCTCTCATGTGCTGAAGTGGCCAGCCTAACCCTCCCATCCAATATTCCATGCATGGGTTCCATCTGTCTAAGTTCATTACTTTGCACTTCTTGGCACTGAATCTCAACTGCCTCATTTAAGTAAGTAAGTAAGTAAATAAGTTAATCTTTACTTATATAGCGCCTTTCCAAAACCAAGGCACTTTACAGTTAAAATACAATACACACAATTTAAATAACACTAAAACATAACAAATGCATCAGTTACTTAAAATTCTTCTGAGAACACTAGATTAAAAAGACATGTATTAAAATCAGATTTAAATCTCTCGATGGTCAGGCATTCTCTTAACCAACAAGGCAGAGAGTTGCACAGGGTAGGGGCCACAAAAGAAAAAGCACGGGCGCCCAATGTTTTTAAACAAACCCTTGGAATCTCTAGCAATCCCTCGTCAGTGGATCAGAGCGGCAGAGGGGGCAGTAGGGAGTTAGGAGATCTTGCAGGTAGCCAGGTCCCTGTTCACGTAGGGCTTTAGAGGTCAGCAAGCCTATCTTAAAGGTGATCCACTATTGAACAGGCAGCCAGTGCAGTCCACACAGCACAGGCGTAATATGACTGGCCCTAGATGTACCAGCCAGAAGCCTGGTCACCGCATTCTGCACTAGCTGCAAGCAGCGGATGTCAACCCCAGGAAGCCCTAGGTAGAGGGCATTGCAGTAGTCAAGGTGGATGGTGATGAAGGCATGGACCAATGTTGGCAGGTCAGACACTCTCTCCAGCTTCTCTAGGCCATCTGGAGCTCCCACAATCCTTCCTCATGATCTACCCTGCCACATAACTATGTGTCATCAGCAAAAAGACACAGCTTGCCCCAGATACCTTTCCCTATGTCTCTGATGAACATATTGAGTAGGACAGGTCCCAGGACCGATCCCTTCAGTACACCACTTATGAACTATCTGTCCACTAACTTGACCCTGTTCACTACTACCCCCTGTTGCCTCCCCCCAAGTCAATGTCCTACTCACATGATGAAACCCTGTTCCATTCCCAAGTTGTCCAACTTTTTCGGCAGCCTCCTGTGTGGTACCAGATTGAAGACCTTACTGAAGTCGAAGTAGAGCAAATCTACCGCTTGTCCTCAGTCTATCACATTAGTGACCCAGTTGAAAAACAGTATCAGGTTGGTCTGCAATGACCTTCCTGACACAAAACCATGCCGACTGTTGTCCTGCAGTCCATTATCCTCTAAATCATCCATCATGCTTTCTTTGACATGTACTCTGTCAGCATTCCTACTATAGAGCTATGACTGATAGGCCTGTAGTTGCCCAGATCCTTGTCTCCCCTTAGAGTGGTACTATGTTGGTGGACCTCCAATCTGCTGTCATGAGTCATTAACTAGTTGGGTTAAGGGTATCACCAGTTTTGTGCCCACTTCTCTAAGTCTGGACCTGGTGCCTTACCTACTCTGAGGGCTTCCACTCCCTTCCTCACCCAGTCCACCATTATCTCTACCCTGCCCATTTCCTGAATCACCATGTGGTGACCTTGTAATTGCTCTTTGGTAGAGGTCTGTCATCCTCACTAGCCCAACAGCACAGCAGTGCTACTGCTTGTGGTGTCAATGACCTGGGTTTGGTAGCTCGGGCTATCGGAGGGTCAGCCAGGGGGAGGAGGTTTGAGCAACCACAGGACTGCACTCATCCTTCAGAGAGGGAGGGATTCTGCACCCAGTGTAGCACTGACCCCTAGTGAATGGCTAGGGGTTAGGCACCCTGGGACAGCAATTCAGCGGTGGAGGAGCAGCGGCCCCCAGTGCCTGGTGTGCAGGTGTGCACATGGGCACCTTGCAGTGGCAGTGCATGTCTGCCCACCAGGGGAACATACAGCAGGAGGAGGAAAAATGTGGCTGGTGAACATGACAGGACTGACCCCTCGCAGGCCCTGTGCCCAGCTGTATGGCATACCTCTAGTCTGAGGATCCTGTCTGTGGCCCCAGTGGTGGGGAGGCTCTGCCACGGGGGGGGGGACTGTGGGTAAAACTGAAGTTAGATGGTAAGTCCATATGGGGCTAGAGTAATGGGACTGGAGTGGTCAGTCCCTGATGATGGGGCCAGTCTGGGTGGAAATGAAGAGCACTAACTGCAAAGAAAAAGGTCTGTCATCCTGTACAGTGAATACTAAGCAGAATTCCTTCTTCAGTACATTTTCCTTCTGCTTGTTATCTTCAAGTACTCCCCCCCCACTAGCCAGACTATCTCACCTGTTTTCCTTTTTTCTACAAGATGATTTTCCCCCACTTTTTGTACACTCAGCAATCTGCAGCTCTGTGTCTGCTTTTGCTCTTCTAACCATCCCACTTGCCTCTTTAAGCCTAGTCTGATGTTCCTGCCATCCTTCTTCCCCTTGTTCCTCTTGTACCTAGTGAATGCCCTTCTTTTCACCCTTGCAGACTCCTCACTCCCTTTGAAAATCAGATTGTTTTTCTGTGCTTGTTTTTTATTGGGGACCTTCCTTCTGCAAGACTCAGTCACCTTCAGAAGTACCCCCTTAATCCTACCCCACAGTTCTTCTACCCTCCCGATCTGGTCTACATCCACATATATCTAACCAGTTCCCACATCTGGCCAGAACCTGCTTGTTCGAGGTCCGGAACTACAGTCTTCAAGGGACCATTGTTCTGCACTGCTAGTTTGAACTACACAGTGATGTGGTTACTGGACCCCAATGAATCCAGACTGTCACCTCCACCGTCTCTGAATTGGTGAGTAACAAGTCAAGCATGGCATCTTGTCATGTGGGATTCTTGATCAGCTGCACCAACAATCAGTTCTTCAACATATCTAGTGGTGGCTGACTCTCTTGGGGCTCAATTCTCTAAGCCCAGAGATTGACGCAAGGTGCTTGCATCAAACATCAATGGTGTGAGCGCCACCTTGTGTCAAAAACTGAGCCCTGAGGCATTCACAAAAACAGCCAGTGTCAAACGCAGGCTGCATGTACCAAAGGGGACATGCACCAGCCTTGACCCACAAAATGGGCCGCAACATGGTGCTAGGGGGCTTGTGACAGACACAGGCTGCCACATCCCTGAAAATGGGATTCACAAAACTCTTCCAGAAGGAGAATTTGTAAGTACCCTTAGACCAGCTAGGGCTGGTCTAAGGGTATGTAGGCATATCCCTCTGGGAGAATGTAGCTTCTTGAGGCACTTTGTGACTGTACCACGCAGTGTGCTAGATGTGCTGCTGTCCCTGATCCCTGATGTCGCCCATTGTTTTAATATTTAATAAACTGACCTTCCCTAGTGTTCTAGTGGAACCCCTACCCAATTTTGCCCATTGTTTAACATTTAATAAATTGCCCTTCTCTGGTGTTCTAGTGCCCTCTACTCCCTGATCCCCAATTTCTCCTGTTGTTTTAATATTTAATATACTGCCCTTTCCTGGTGGTCTAGTGCTCCCCAGCCCTCACCCCAGCAGGTAGTGCCCAACACCCCACTCCCCCCAGTCCTGAAACACAGACAGCTACTGGCACAGCCCACCTGTCACCTCCGTGGCTGGCCGCCAACTGAACTGTCACTAAGCGTGTACTGTAATTTGTACAGCATTCTTTGAATGACCGCATTCAATGAGCACTGTGCACATTACAGTACATGATCAGTGACAGCTCAGTCGGTGGCCAGCCACGGAGGTGACAGGTGGGCTGTGTTGGTCACTGATTGTGTTTTGGGACTGGCGGGGAGCAGGGTGGTGGGCACTACCTGCTGGGGTGGAGCGGGAGGGGGCACTAGACCAGCAGGAAAGGGCAATGCATTAAATATTAAAACATTAGGCAAAATCATGGATTGGGGTGGGGCCACTAGAACACCAGGGAAGGGCAATATATTAAATATTAAACAACAGGAGAAATCAGGGGTCAGGGCGGGGGGCCACTATACCATCAGGGAAGGGAAACTATTTCTATGTTGAACACACAGGTGACATCTGAGGTTGGGGTGTGGGGGTCACTGCACCACCATGGAAGGGGTTTTCTTTGTTTGACCCAGGGAACGGGGATGGTGGGATGCTTGCCTTTGTCGCAGGAGCTTGCAGAAAGCCCCTTCTCTGTGCTAGGTGTTTGTCACACAGGAGGGGTTGCCGCAAGTGTGGGGGCATAGGTGCAGGACCTCTCCCTTACCAGAATCTAGTGCAGTGTTTCTGGCACACCAGGCATTGGCACAGACTGCTGTTTACCACAGCTTGCACTGTTCTAAGCCCGTTTGAGAATTGAGCCCTTGGTGTTCATTGCCATAGGAATATCCCAGTCGATATCTGTGAGGTTCAGGTCTCACACAAACACTAGATTTCCTTTTGCTGCTCCTATACTGATCCCCCCAACCCCCTTTCTTTTTTCTGCCTGGGTGATCTGTGGACCACCCCATCCTAAACTTCTTTCCAACAGCTGGTGTCAGTTGCACCAAGATAGACTTCACTGCCAGTATCCAGAAGGAAGTGTGCAACATTGCCTCTTACACTGGAAAGAAATAAGCTTTAGCTGTGTGAAGAAAAATGCAGTCCACAAGATGTATATCCTGGTGTAAAACACTCTGTAATTTATTCAAATCAAAGTCTCTCACAGTGACAAATAAAAAAGTAACCAGTGTATCAGAACTTCTGCAAGTCAAAATAAACACCCTTAGCACCTCGACTCTCATGACACCACTGCCCCCTCCTCCCCCCCTCTCCTTTTTGATGGCCCCACTTCTGTCATCTTGATTCCTTCCTTAATATATGAGGTATTCCCCCTCCTTTATCCGTGCCCCTCCATCTCCCCTAAGCAAAGTATACCCTGGAACTGCCAGTCACACCTATTGTTTCCACTGGCCCATGTCCCATTTCTTCTTATGTTGATTTGCTTCCTTAATGTCATTTCTTTCAAGTGGAAGTGTCAGATGTTCTGAATGCATATCGACAACCATGTTTGCCCTCACACTCTAACTCATTGCTTTGTAAAACACTTTGAAATACAGTACTTTAAATTTGAAATAAGCTATATAAAACCAAATCCTGTTATCTCACAGCTTAATCTGTGGAATACCACTGCTACTTGGTAAACATTTCTCCTTGGGTTGCTATCCAGCAACAGTATTTATAAAGCAATGAAACTGTAGAACTCTGTAACACTAAAGTCACTCTGAGTAATCTGTAGGTAAGACACCAAAGTCAGAACTGTACAGTTCAAGTTAGTTCAACTACAGTACATTGTTGGGAAGGCCCTGATCCCTGCAGTCCCAGAAAAGCAGAGGTATATTAACATTTGTATTCTAGCATACATTAATTTAGTTTTTGATTACTGGGTAAGTGCAGTAGGCAATAATGTGCCTATTTTCAGTCACGATCCTGGACAGTACAGTTACAGGCACGATGGAGTACAAATACCGTAAAGAATAATGGCATTAGAAACATTATAGTTTCACAGTACAATATGTGAGCAGAATCACTATAATACATGATCGAGGTAGCAAAGATACAGTACATTGCAACAAAAAAATAACTAGAGCATATGGTACACTAGTAATAAGGTACATCAAGATAATTTAACAAATTCATTGACCACCTTCTAGCATGAGTAATGTTAACTGAACATAGGTATATTACTCAGGGAGGCAAGAAGCAAGTACAAGAGTCAGAGACAATTAGATGATGGTAGAGGTCCCTTTTGAAACTGGTGTGGGAGGGCGAGTACTGCAGGGAAGCCAGAATGGAATTCCTGTAACTGGGTGCAAAGTGGGATAAGGCCTGAAACCCAATATTGGTAGTATGCCTGGTAGCAGTTAGAAGGGACAGGTTACGTGATTGTGGGGGATAAACCAGGTCAAGGGGTTTCAGCAAAGCAGCTAGGGAGGAAGGATCCCCAATCTTAAGAATGTTGTCCATAAGACTCTCCATGGGCAATGTGCAGGGGAGACCAGTGATCATTTTCATTTCATTTTATTAAGCAAAAGGTCCTTTAGGCAGGGACCTGTTTTCAAAGGGTCCAGAGTCAAGATGCTCATACAGCAAATAGCAGTATAGGAAAACTTTGTACAATTAAGCAATAAGGCATGACCAAGGGTTATGTTAATGGTCTGTTAATCATCTTCTAGGGGTGTGCTGTGGCATGAGGTGCAGCCAAGTGCCACATGCCCCTAGAGGGTGATTAACTGACCATTAACATAATCCCTGGGAGTGCCTTATTGCTATTATAATAAAAAATGTTTTGAAACAGTGTTAAAACTTGTTCAGCATATGGTTAAGCTCTACATGTATGTTAATAAAAGATTAACATAAGGCTATTAGAATGTTTACAGCCAATCAGAACGCTCCATTTCTCAGACCCTTTTTATAATAACATATTATCATATATCAAAAACAACCCCATTATCTCGTTATTTTATCTCTTACAGTCTGCATAGTCCCTGTGTATTATCCCCAAACTCACTGTGTTATTTTTTTATATTGCCTTGTCCAGCACAGTATATGGTGGAAACTGTAGAATGGCTTATAAGGGGCTTTGCCTAGTCCTTTTGGCTTTTGAGCTATTTATTTTATTCAACACAGTGTTCTGCTGGATAACTGTGCACACTCAACACAGACCTGTGACCAGTATCACCCACCATATATCACCCCCATTGCATAATCTCCACATCCTTGGGATCCTCTACAAGAAATAGACCCATGCCCTGGGTCATTATGCTAACCACTGTGCACCCTGCACTTTCTCACATATTTTGCTCTGTTTTTCAACATATGCAACAGTTTATTATTGCACTCTGAGGACGTAGAAGCAGCTAACCCTGACCCCTCCTGAAAATGCTTGTGCAACCCATCAGATCTGTACTGGCCATAAAGGCCTTCATTTCATACACATAAATGCTAGAAACATGCTCACAAAGTTACTTGAACTGGAGGCCTTTACCTCCCATCACAGACCTTATGTTCTAGCACTCTAAGATAGCTGGCTTACTCCAACACTGAAAGACTATGAAATCTCCCTTCCCAGTGTCAACATGTTTCATAGTGATAGGCACTTCTATTGAAAGAATACTGGTCTCAGGAGTTCTAAACGATTTGATCAGTGACCATCTGGCCACATACTGTCTATGGCACAACAGTGTTTCCCAAAATTCTCCACCCAGGTTAATCGCATACAGGAACTGTTCTCACTGTCAGGTAACATCCTTTTTGTCTGATTTGTCCACCATCGACTGGTCCTGTCTTAACACAATACCAGACATCAACTCTGCCTTAAACTTCTTCATTACAGAGTTTACATCAGCACTGGACAGGCATGCCCCATTATGTATGTGTAGAGAAAAACACAAAAAAATCCAACTGGTTAACAGGTGATATCTTTGCCTTAATGTGCAAAAGGGACGAGTCCTGGGTAAAGTATAAGGGGACCAGACTTACCTCAGACAGGGACACCTACAGATCACTAAGAAACAAGTGCAAGCAAGAAATACACAGGGCCAAATCCATAATTTAAAAACCCCAGCAATCTTTGAATCTATGTGACCTCAAAACATTCTGGCAGTCTATAAGTTCTCTGCTGAATGCAAAACCCCAACCCCAACCTGCCACAATTGGTTTGAATGGAGTTAGCCACACAGACCCCTCTAAAGTAGCAAACCTCTTCAATGACGTCTTCTGCGACCTGTATAAATACAGACCAACTGGTCATCCAGAGTCCATAAGTGGTGATGGGAATCTGAACCAGCCCTGCTTCTATATCAAGAAGGTTACGCTTAACAAGGTTTTCAAACTACTCATCTCTTTAAAAACAGATATATCCGCTGGCTCAGACGGACTGATTCCCAAATTCCCTAGACTCATTGCCTCTCAGATAGCCCTCCCCATAGCCAAAATGTTCAATCTATCTTTCACGACTTACATCATGCCCAATCTTTGGAAGACAGCAATAGTTGTCCCACTATACAAAAAGGGTAATAAGACATCACTTGAAAATGACCACCCCACCTCAATCCTCTCAGCCTTAACTAAATTGCAGGAAAATATTGTACACACCCAACTAACTGACTGCCTCCAGCAGCACAACCTAATATGTGGGGAGCAACATGGATTCAGAAAAGGACACGGTACCGGTACGGCCCAGATTGAGTTAATTGACATCATCTACCAGGCAATGGATAGGGGCCTAGTAACAGGTACCGTGTTCATGGACCTGACTAAGGCCTTTGACCTGGTCAACCAGAAAGTATTAACCCATAGACTTCATGAACTCAGTCTCAAATCCCCTGCTCTTGCCTAGTTCAAAGATTACATGAGCGATAGGAAGCAGAGGTGAAGGTATACAATGCAGTATCTGGTGTCAACATAATGGCTCTCTGAGCATACTCAGAGGGTGGCAGTTGGAGGGTTAACCTTATCCCCTAGGTGGGTTACTAGTGAGGTTCCTCAGGGGTCAGTGCTGGGGCCATTCCTGTTCAACGCCTATATCTCAGACATCAGGAGGGGGATCAGGAGTGAGATGAGTTTCTTTGCAGACGACTCAAAGCTGGGTGCAGTGGTGGATGGGGAGGAGGGGAGGGTGGCCTTGCAGGAGGATCTGAAGGCTCTGGAAAGGTGGTTGAGAAAATGGAAACTAAAATGCAATGTGGGGAAGTGCAAGGTTCTGCACCTGGGAGTCAGAAATCCAGGCCAAGGGTACACCCTGGGAGGAGACACGATTCAAGTCATGGAGGGTGAGAGGGACCTGGGGGTAGTGGTAGATGTCAAAATGAACAACTCAGAGACTTGTAGGAGGGCAGTAGCAAGGGCAAATAGGATGCTAGGATGCATCACCAGGGGGATTACCTCCAGAAAGGCGGAAGTGATTCTTCCACTGTACAACTGCTTGGTTAGGCCACACCTTGAGTATTGTGTATTGTGTACAGTTTTGGAGACCACATTTAAAAAGGGATATTACACTCCTAGAGAGGGTCCAAAAGAGGGCAACCAAAATGATCTGGGGCCTGGGGGAGAAGACCTATGAGGAGAGGCTCAAGGAGTTCGACATGTACACCCTGGAGGAGAGGAGGGACAGGGAGGACATGATATAGGTCTTTAAGTACATGAAAAGGATCAATAAAGGAGGCCCAGTCAGGGTGCTCTAAAGGAAGAAGGGTGGGGCAACATGAGGTCAGGGGTGTAAGCTAGAATGGAGCAGGCTCAAAGGGGAGAGGAGGAGATGTTATTTCACTGAAAGGGTGGTGGATCCATGGAATGCACTCTCCAGGGAGCTGGTAGAGGTGGAGACTGTGGACGGGTTTAAGAGGGGATGGGACAGGTACAAGGGGAGGCTAAATCTGACCAGACCCAATACAGGGGGAACATCTGGGACTGGGGATGGTATAACCCAAGGGGAAGGGGGAACATCAAAATCGGCACTCAGTGCAGGTGCTAAAAATTGAGCAGACTCGAGAGAGACTGTTAGGCCTACTCTGCTGGCATTTTAGTATGTTAGTATAATTGGAAACAGGGTCCCGCAAGGTTCCATTTTAGGGCATCTTTTATTCTCTATCGTCATCAACAACCTGCCTAGGGTCTGCAAGCCTGTGTGTACTCTTCTTTATGCAGATGATGCAGTCTTACAGACCCAGTGATGATATCACCTTGATCAATCATGTACTAGGCAACAGCCTCAAAAAATAAGAGCAATGATTCATGCGAGAAAAAATGGTCCTGAACCTCTGAAAAAAAAAATTTGATGTTGTTCCACACCAGCCACAGCCTGAAGAATTTTTCCCCAGTGTTTTATATTAAGGCAGAAAATGGCAGCTGTCTAGAAAAAGCTAGCTCCTTCAAATATATGGGTGTCTACATAGACTCTACCCTGTCCTTCAAAACCCAGATTCAAAACACATCTAACCTGCTTCATCAAAAGCTAGGCTTCCTGTACAGGATCCACAAGCATTTAACACCCGAAACCATGATCAGAATATCCCAGGCAAATTGCCTCCCTTCACTGGAATATGGCTCGCTGATCACCAATACTGCCAGCAAAACAGTGCTTCAAAAAAAGCACACCCTCTACTACAAAGTGGGCAAATTTGCATCAAGTATCAATAGTAAGATGCATCAATGCCTCCCACTGCACACTCTAAATTGGCTACTCCCTGAGCTCAAATCCAACCTAACATTTTCCAGGTTTATCAAAAAAATCATGCAAGCAAGCCGTTCTACTTTCTTAGCAGAACAGGTAACATTTATTGATATGCACTCCTCCCGTTCAACTGCAGAAAACAACATTGCAATCCTGCTGTTTCATACAAACATGGGACAGCGAACATTTTGCTAACAATCCACCTCAGTATGGCCTCAACCGTGTCTACCATTACAAAGATGCTGAAAAACTATTATTTTTCACTCTGTAACTGTCAATGCTTTGGCTAATCTTTCCCTTGTTTCCCCTCTGTACACATAATTCCTGCTCCATATGTATCAAATTTCTTTCTCATCCTGCACTCTCTTTACTGCACCTGTACTTTTATGGTATCCCGTAATAAGGGTGCTCGCTATTGAGCACTCACAAAAAGGGCAACTCAATAGCACTGCCTGTTTACAGGGCTACCGAGCAGGGAAGGTGACCGGATGGGGGGGTCCGCGAATATAGCGAAAGGATGTTGCTATATGTACATGGGCAAGGGGAGGGGTGAGAGCGATGGAGGGGGAGGGAGGGTTTGTGTGGTGTAGTACAGTGGTGGGCTGCCGAGCTGGCCCTGTGGCATGGTGGGTGGGTGGCAGGCTAGAGCTACAAGGGTGCTGGGCTTGGGTCCGGGCATGCATACATTTTGTTGCGCCAGTACCCACATTTTTTTTTCTGAATTTGCAACCCCCCCCTCAACATGCACCCCTGGAATTGAATATCCTTTAGTAGAGGGATTTGGGGGCAAAGCCCTCGCATAAACAAAAGAAAACTAATTCCACAGTGTCCTTTTGGTGTGCACCTGGAGTGTACATCGGCACAATTGGTTTTCACCGATGTACATTCACCCTAACAGTGATCACCTTTGTGCAATCGCTGTCATCGCATAGACCCTACTTTTATGCATGCATCACATTTTTGTGTCACGTTCTGTCTGTACCGTACTTACGCTGTTTGTATGTACACAACAATTGCTGTAAATTGCACTCACTGTACCCAAATGCTGTAAATTTCTGTTACTCACTTTGTCTGTGCATTTGTATCTGGGTTGTGCCTGAAAAAAGTATTTGTTGCCAGTGTACTTACCTGGTCACCAAAGTCAAAATAAAATAAATAAATAAGTAAATACATAAATAAAAAACAATTGCAAGGCAAGGATAAAGCTATGTCAGAGTGTAGTTGTTGTTTAAAACATGAAATAAATTCACAACTCACTAATTGTTCAGAGAAATTCTTTCAGTATCTGATAAACCATTACATAAATCAGACCAAGGCTATTCTTCCTAAACAGAGGTTGCACAGATCTGAGAACCATAATCATTCCACTTTCTTTAGCATGGCAGTGCAATAAGTTTCTGTTGGTTTTGATAAAGAATATGAAACACACTTCTCAGTAATGAACCTTTGAATGATATACCACATAACAGCATGAAGAAGAGTTAATATTTCTATAAAGCTTTGCGTATTTGTTGCATCCCAATTCCCAAAGCATTTTACAACCACTGACTAAGTTAATGAAGTGACTGTAAACATGAAATGTCAGCCATTGCATTCATATACATCCACACACAGCCATGGATAACTGCCTGAACCCATTTTATGGGAAGGGAAATGTTGGCAAGTATACTACTGTACTCATGCAAAACATTCCATGGGCGACTTTTGCCTGGACATCCAACAGGAAAGTGATAGAGATGAGCAGAAGAGACCTGGGTTTATCATCTTATCAAAAGTAGGGCACACCCAACAGTACAATGCTCCCCCCATACTACACTGGAGTATCAGTGTTTGGGTATCAGCCTAAGTAGCAGCTTGATACTAGAACTCCTCACCGACTAGTTCACAGGTGGATATGCTATTATGTTAGCCAGGCTGGCACCATTGTATGTTAATCCAGTGTAGTGCCTTTCCAAATAGGGTCAGCCTTAAGCCAGGTCAGGACCTGTGGGTTCTAAATCATTTTCATCAGCCTTCTAAATTTGATATAAAAGTGGTTTTCTTACAGTGAGGTCAAGGGTACATTCCTGGGGACAGGCGCATTGGCTCAGCTTTTTCCACCTAGCCTGTACTGATCTGCCTTAGAAAGCAGAGCCTGAAGACGTGCATAGATAGCACTGCAGATTACTCTGAAACTCGGGCCCTGAGGGTCTTGTTGTAGCTGTGAACATTGCCAAACAGCTGTTAGTTAGTTATGACAAATGACCATGAGGACCATGTATATGGGCAAATGAGGTGGCTGACTAATCTCTGATTGGCTGTTAAGTTTATTCGATGCGATTGGAAGGTCGCAGGAGAGCAGCATGCTCCTATGTGTATTGTTCTGTCACAGATAGGAATTGGAGGGAGTTTTGCTGCCAGGTGTGTGAAACACAGCTAATGTTTAATTTTTTTTTTTCCATGAAAAGGGTACAGTCCTTTGATTTCCCAGCAGGTATCTCTTCTGTTAGTTAAGGTGTTCACTTTGCTGCAGACAGCTCAGTGGGTTCCCAAAGTAAACAGCTGAATTAATCAATGCAGGTGGTAGGCTTCTGGATTCTAATTTATGTACACATTCTGTTAGAGAACAGGGAGGGGGGGGCTGAGAGAGAGAGAACTAACTCCCTTCCACTAGTCACAAACAGTTTTTTTTTCCTTACTCAGTGTTGTATTCTGTGCTCTATTCAGTCCTTACTGATGATGTAATCCTTCATTCTGATTTCTGTTTTGTTAATTCAGACCCTGTATTTGTTGGATATTGTGATACCTCTTTGCCAGCAAACATTTGCTATAACTTTTGTGTACAGTATCTGTGCTGGTGTAGCAAAAGATATCACATTTCCCAAGTCAACAGCATTTGAAAGGACCATCATAGCTAATGAGCCCAACAGGACTCTCTTTGTTTACTTGGTAAAGTATGTTTCAAAGTAAATAAACAAACAAATAAGTAAACAAATGTCAGATCCCTAAGAAAGTTGTTTTTTTTTTTTGCTACAGAAAGGGATATTGGAACTCAGCCACTGGAATTTTAAGGTCACAATACCATGCTAATCATTAATTTATATCTAATTATTATATTGTGTAACCTGTTCAATTCAGAATGTGAGGAGCAGACCTGATGCAGATTATAAGTCCAGTGATTCTAGAGCTGCCAATAGATTGAGCTCGTACACAGCAACACATGCTTCCCAAAATTGATTACCTGGACTCCCTGAAGATAAAAGATGAAACACTCTAGGATACTCTCAATAGAGACTTTATTCACAGGTTAGGTTGTTGGCTGGGCAGAATAGTGCAACCTCCATGCTATGTTTCTCAGTGACCCTCAACTCTGACCTGGATGAACCTGCTTTTCCAGGGTCAAGATGTTAGTTTCAACTCCAGGCTGATTTTTATTCTCAGGCTAGGTCTGAATGACAGAAAAAAATTCTGTGCGCCCTGGTGAAAGCATTGTGTGATGCATGATGATTACCAGCAACATACTTGTGTAGAGCCGAGACTGCTAAACCCACTTCAGCAGAGTCCTAAGCTAGACTTGAACTGAAGTTTCCAGAGGTGAATGACCATTGTGCCTTCTACCCCTTGACATGTCTTTATCCCATTAGTGGACTTCGTATTGATTTCACAGGTAAAGTGGTGATTGTAGTTCTGCCTTTGGTAAGTGTCCCAGTACTCCACAATGGCAGCAGGTCTGCTTTTCTTACATGTGAAAGGTTTCTTTTGCCCTTGTCAGCTTTGTCTGTTAGATTAAATTCTACTCGCTGTATTTTCTTACACTGTAGGCTGTAGGTTTCAGGAGAAGCTCATTACCAGGACTACTTAATGCCTATGCACTGATAAATGAGATTAACTAGTCTGAGAGCCCTAACTGAAAGAGTTGGCACTTCTAAACCTGCAGTGGGTTGCAATTTGATTACTGAAATCCAATAATAAATGAGAATACTTATTCATAAACTACACCACTTCACAGAGACTTCACTTAATCTTCCCATTTAAAGTACTGACCTCATTCAAAAAACCTGTGCTTGGAATAAACTCGGAACACTCAGCCAGAACCCTAGTGCTTATATCACCCTCACAAGCATCCAGTCAGAAATGGCAGAACGTAGTAACTTTATTTGCACTTAGTCAAACTCACGAGCCCCAGTGCTGTGCAGCAGTGTTTGCTTTAGATGCCCCCAAACATTAGCTAACCCCCTTATTGATTTTAATCACTGTCTGTTTTGTTTACGCGATCTAGCCACGTTTTAAAATGGACACCTGCTAACGTGGCTGTAGGGGGTGTGCATGAGTTCTTAGATTCCAATTTGGATTTGAATGTGGGGCCCTAAGGCCGAGACACATGCACACTCTCCCTTCCCCAGTTATTGCACTGCTACAGGAAATTATATTTGTTTTAGTTGTTTCATAGAAACTGTATTCCAAAGAAATATATAATCAGGGAAAAGTGAGGAATGTTGCTACCATTTCAGTGTGCAGATGGTTCAAACATTAGCGATATAGATTAGAAAGAGAGTACAGAGAAGCTAAGTACTGAGAGGTAATGTGACTTTCTCAGGATCCCTGTCAGTGTCACAGTAAGTAGCAGTTGTAGGATTGGAAGAGTACTAGTCAAAAGTTGTAAAAAACATATGTTGTGCAGTGTGTTTTAGTTGTTTGTGTAGTCCAAGTGTGTCCTTCCCTTTGTTTACCATTAGAATTTTTTTCTAAATTTACGTGCTAGTTTTATGGCCCCTGGGACTCTCCATGTTTGTATTTTTTATTACTCTTCTTTTTCCTACAATGCCTCTTGTCCCATATGATAGTAATGCATCTGTGACCACAGATTAAGCAAGTACTAGTTTAGAGTCAATGTGACAGCAGTACAGCTGTTATTGTAAGTAACTTTCCTGATCCTGAGAACTAAAACTACCTATACAGTTTAGCAAATGCTGAGGGATAATTGAGTGGGCTATTCTGTAAAAAGAACAGCTGGGGCCAGATATTCAAATATGCACAAAGCAGAGCACAAAAATTTGCGCTGCACCTTGTGCTTGCCTGGGTGCCTGAAGATGCTATATTCAGTTGAATAGCACATCAGCACTTATCAACTGACCATAGGGCCATGTTGTTCCAGTGCTAAACTGCTTATTGCTGCCCTGAAAGGGGTCCTGAAATATACTGTGTGCCAGAGTGCTAGTTCCAATATTCAAAGGGACCCATGCAAATGAACCCAATGGACATGAAAGACACTGTGGGGCCATTTGCATGCTCATTATAGGATCAATTGCATGGGTAGTGAGGCGGGTTAGCGGGGCCCCACCCCTTCAATTGCCCAGTCCCAGACGTGCATATAACTCAGGTTCTAGTTGTCTCCCCTTGCAGCACCCAGCCCCATAAGTAGAATTAAATGTCCTGGTGCTAGTGGGTGTCCTCCCCCTCTGAACCCCAGCTCTGTAAATAGAATTAAATGCCCTGGTGCTAGTGGTGCCCTTCTTCCCATCTCCTATCCCATAAGTAGAATTATATTACCTGGTGCTAGTGTGTTAGTGGTGTTGCCCCCCCCCATCCCCAGCCCAGCAAGTAGAATTACTTTCCCTGCTGCTAGTGGTGCCCTCTGTCCTCCAATCCCCAGCCCAGTAAGTAGAAGTATATTACCTGGTGGTAGTGGTGCCCTCTCTCCCTTCAATCCCAAGCCCTGTAGGTAGAATTAAATGCCCTGGTGGTAGTGGTGCCTTCCCTCCCATTCCAGCCCCATAAGTAGAATTATTTTCCCTGGTGCTAATGGTGTCTCATCTACCCCCAGATCCCCAGCTCTATAAGTAGAATAACATTCCCTGGTGTTAGTGGTGCTCTCTCTCCCTCCGATCCCCAGCCCCTTAAGTAGAAGTATATTCCCAGGTAGTAGTGGAGCCCTCCCTCCCTCCCATCTCCAGCCCTGTAGGTAGAATTATATTCCACGGTGCTAGTGGTGTCCCCCGGCTCCAATCCCCAGTCCAGTATGTATAAATATATGCCCTGGTGTTAGTGGCACCTTCCCTTCCTCAGATTCAGCCCCGATGTAAAAGTGTATATCATGGAGGTAGTGGCGCCCCCTCAATCGCCAGCCTGGAAGTACAAAAAACCCTCCCTAGCATCCAGTGGTTTCCTCCAGGTGGCACTGGCCACCCCCTCTCACTGTATCCTCATTAGTGGTGCCATGGGTACATACAGTGACCAGAACAGTCCTCCTCACACCTCCTCAGCTGGCCGCTGTATGTACAAGCAGCTAGCATGCCTCTTATTTATAGGACAAGGCACATCAACCTGTCCTATAACTAAGAGGCATGCTCCCTGCCTATACATATGGATACAGGCTGAGGAGATGTGAGGAGGGCTGTGCTGGTTGCCGTATGCACCTGCAGTACCACTGATGAGGATATGGTGAGTGCAGATGGGTTCCCGGTGCCAAGTGGAGGTGAACCACTGGATGCCAGGGAGGGGTTGTTTGTACATCGAGGCCAGTGATGGGAGGGGGGAACTACTGCCACCAGGGATATACACTTTTACATCTGGGCTGGGATCGAAGGGAGGGAGGGCACCAGTACCACTAGGGCATTTCATTCTATTTAGGAGGCTGGTGATTGGGGGGGTACACCACAAGCACCAAGGAATTTCATTCTACTTTTGGGGCTGGGAATTGGAGAGAGGGATGGCATCACAACCACCAGGGCATTTCATTCTACTTACTGGGCTGGGGATTGGGGGGAGGGGAACACCACTAGGACCAGAGAATTTCATTCTACTTACAGGACTGGGGATCAGAGGGAAGGAGGACACCACTAGCACAAGGGAATTTCATTCTATTTATAGGGCTGGGGATCGGAGGGAGGGAGAGCACCACTACCACCAGGGAATGTAATTCTACTTATGTGGCTGAGGATCAGAGGGGCCACCACTAGCACCAAGAACATTATGTTCCGCATAACAGGCCGATGATTGGGTGGGATGCCAGGAACCACAGGGGGAAGTTGTGCAAACCCAGTGTCCAACTGGCTCAGTGGCCACATTACCTCTGAAAAAAAAAGACATGATGGGAGTGGTGCAGTGCAGTGGCTATGGAGCAGCAGTCTTCTGGGAGACATTCTGGAGGATGCAGTGTTGTCCCATCTGCAGGCACCTCTCTGGGCTGAGAGATGAGGTAGCTCATCTCCAGGCTGAGTTGGCCAGGATTTGTGGGACCTCCTCTCCCACCCAGGGACCACCAGGATCACTGCCGTTGCCTCAGAGGTTGCCAAGAAAGAGGAGCAGTTGGACCACAGTGGGCTCAGGGAGGGTGAGGGAGGTGGAATGGAGGTGCATCCCTCCAGTTGTACCGCTCCACAATTTCTATGCCATTCTGGAAAAGTGTGGTTCCTCTATGGAGGCACCCACAGTGGAGACCAAGGAAGATGCTGGGAACCTCCACAAAGGAGATCCACAGGATGGTGGCATGGGACCCCACAGGGGAAGAAAACAACATCTGGTGGGGGACTCCATTGTTAGGAAGGTAGAACTTGGGGAGGAAGGGGAGAGGGAGGTAAGGTGCCTGCCTGGCACCATGGCTTGAGGGACAGGAACGAACCCTCAGGATCGCAGGAGCAGCTGCACAGGGAGGAGCTGGATGTCATTGTCCACCTAGGGACAAATGACCTGAGCTAAGAAAGGATCAGAGCAGAAAAGAAACATTTGTGGAGATGGGGAGGGGCCTTAGACAAATAGCACACACGGTAACCTTCTCGGAGGTGCTGCCTGTCTATGGCACAGGTGAGGCTAGGGTGCTCCACACCATGTGATTCAATCAGTGGTTGAAAAACTGATGCAGAGATCAGGGATTTGGCTTCATTGGGGACTGGGGTCCCTGGAGGATGCAGGCCTATACTGGTGTGATGGTCTGCATCTGTCCCAGGAGGAACCAGGATCCTGAGTGATGGGTTTAAATGCTTCATTGGCAAGCATTTAAACTAGCCAAGGGGGGGAGGCACTGGAAAGGAGCAGGGGAATCCTAACCCCCCAAAAAAATCAGGGTACTAAGTGAGGTAGACACCACCATAGAGATGTCAATAGGGAGAAGCACTGGGGTAAATGGAGAAAGTAACAAACATAATAAGGACAGGGATGAGGCAAAAAGGGGTAAGGCCATCAAGAAATGGAGGGTAATGAGGCCAGCACCCATAGTTTGGGCAACAAGCTCCCTGAACTGGTGGCCTTGATGGAAGAGGGATGCCTGGATATTGTAGCAGTCACAGAAACATGGTACACAGAGAACCATGACAGGGATATTAACATACCAGGGTACACAACCTACAGGAGAGACAGGGAGGGCAGAAGAGGGGGGAGTAGCTCTCTGTGTAAGGGAAAGGATAAAAGCAACTGAACAAAAGAGTAAACAGGGAGGAAAGGAGGCACTGTGGGTCACCTTAGAGACTGGAAATGGCACCACAATCTGCACAGGGGTTGTATACAGACCCCCATGTCGGGGGAGGGAATGGACAAGAATATGATAGAAGGCATACTTAGGATGGCAGAGAAAGGGGAGATACTGTTGATGGGGGACCTTAATATGCCAGATGTTAACTGGAGCACCTTTGCGGCAGCCACATCCAAAAGCAGGGCCATTCTTGATGTCCTTCAGGTGGCATGCCTCAAACAGCTAGTTTTGGAACCTACTCATGAGGGAGCAATCTTAGACCTCATACTCTCAAATGGGGACAGTAAGAGGATCTCAGATCTAGAAGTGGGTAGCCATTTGGGAACAAGTGACCACCAAACAGTGTGGTTCATGATAAACTCAGCTACCGAGTCAAGCCATACAAAAGTGAGGGTTCTGGATTTCAGGAGGGCTGACTTTGGCAAGATGAGAGAGTGCCTTAGAAAAGCACTAGCAAACAGGCTAGAAGGAGGGGTGGAGCAACAATGGGGAAACATCAAAACTGCCATCACAGAGCAAACAAGCATTTGTGTGAAGCAAATAAACAAATCAAAATGAAAGAAAAAGCCACTATGGTTCTCCAAAGAAGTAGCGGTGAAGGTTAGGGAGAAAAAGATAGCATTTAGGAAGCATAAGGAAACACAGAAGGAGCAGGATAGAGAACTGTACCAGTTAAGGCAGAAGGAAGCAGTGGGGTAGTCAGAATAGCAAAGGCACAAACTGAGGAAAAGATAGCCTACTCAGTTAAGAAGGGGGATAAAGCCTTTTATAGCTATATCAGGGAGTGTAGAAAGACAAAGGAAGGGATAGTAAGACTGACTAGAACAGATGGTGGGTGGGCAGACAGTGACAGTGAAAAAGTAGGGATACTGAATGAATACTTCTGTTCAGTATTCACAAAAGAGGAAGTGGGGGAGGTGACTAATCCAATTAACAGAAGCACTCTGGAGAGGGGGGGTCGATCCCAGTCCTTTCACAGAAGAAAGGGTTCTGAAAGAACTCCTAAAACTGAAGGTGGACAAAGCAATGGGGCCAGATGGAATTCACCCAGAATTCTAAAAGAATTAAGCAGAGAACTAGTGACACCACTAACTACCCTTTTAACAAATCATGGGAGGATGGTGTGGTACCTGAGGACTGGAAGAAGGCTGATGTGATTCCCTTCACAAAGTGGGACCAAGACAGAGGCAGGAAACTACAGACCTGTCAGTTTGACCTCTGTGGTAGGAAAGTGATGGAATCACTTCTGAAGGGAAATAACTGTTGAGCACCTAGAGGCCAGTAGGGCACAGGACCCAAGGCATCATGGGTTCTCAGTGGGAAGGTCATGTCAGATGAATCTAATTGATTTCTTTGACTGGGTGACCAAAGTAGTAGACCAGGGAGGGGCTGTGGACATGGCCTACCCAGACTTTAGAAAGGCATTTGACACAGTCCCACACAAAAGATTAGTAGTCAAATTAACCAGCCTGGGAGTGGGTCCCAGGGTGGTAGCCTGGGTAAAACATTGGCTGAACAACAAGACACAGAAGGTAATTGTAAATGGAGTCCACTCTGAAGAAAGAGAGGTTACTAGTGGGGTACCGCAGGGTTCAGTACTGGGCCCAGTCCTTTTTAATGTCTTTATAAGTGACATTGCAGAGGGACTGGAAGGAAAAGTATGCCTCTTTGCAGATGACACAAAGATCTGCAACAGGGTTGATACACAAGGAGGCTTGGAAAGGCTGAGAAGGGACTTGGCAAGGTTGGAGAAATGGTCAGAAGTATGGCAGCTTGGATTCAGTGCAAATAAGTGCAAAGTAATGCACCTGGGAAACAAAAATCCAGGGGAAGATTACACATTGGGGGGGGGGAGTAGTAGCAGCAACAAAAATGGAAAGGGACCTGAGGGTAATCATATCAGGTGACCTTAAGGTTGGCAAGCAATTTGAGAAAGTGGTAGGGAGGGCTGGGGGGATACTGGGATGTATAGGGAGAGGCATCACCAGCAAAAAACAGGAAGTTGTTATCCCCTGAACAGACAATTGGTGAGACCCCATCTGGAGTACTGCGTCCAGTTCTGGAGGCCCCATCTCTGCAAGATCATAGACAGGATGGAGGCAGTTCAGAGGAGGGCGGCTAAAATGGTGTAGGGTCTGCACCAGAAGCCATACAAGGAGAGACTAAATGAGCTTAATATGTATACCCTTGAGGAAAGGAGGGAGAGGGGGGACATGATAGAGATGTTTAAGTACCTCAGTGGAATCAACAAAGTCCAAGAGGGTAGCATCTTTCAGAAAAAGAGATGTGCAAGAATAAGGGGACACTATTTGAAGATGGGGGGGGCAGCTCAGGGGCAATGTGAGGAAGTATTTTTTCACAGGGAGGGTGGTGGATGCATGGAACAGACTTCCTGAGGAGGTTGTGGGGTCTGAAACTGTGGGAGAATTCAAGAATGCACGGGACAGACATAAGGCAATTTTTGTGGGCATAGGAAGAAATAGGCTGTCGGTTAAATAGGATCTGCAACTTATCCACTAGGTAGGGAAATGAGCAGACTAGGTGGGCCAAGCGGTCCTTGTCTGCCATCAAAGTCTACATTTCTATGTTTCTATGACAGCCACTAGGTTGCCTGGAGTTAAGTTGGGGTTTTCTTAGGTGGTATTTGAACTGTGCAAAAGGACTGTGCTAAACCATTTTGGGAAGTGCAATGCCACTAAATATGGGGTACTGCGCATTTTCATGGCCAAGTCCCTCCCTTTGCCCACATGCACACATTGGGCCCAATTCTCAATGCTGCCAGGGCAGCACAAGAGGCTTGTGTCCAAATGATTGGCACAAAGTGCCCCTTGCACCAAATGATGCCCTGGGAACAATTCACAAAGGCCGACTGTTCCTACAGCATGCAGCCTGCACCTAACAGTGCTTGCGCTGCCCATATATCACACACTGTGCTGCGGCATGGCACCAAGGGCTTGTGACAGATGTAGGCTGCCAATAATCCTGAACCACAATTCACAAAACTCCCCTGGTTGTGACAGCTCTAAGTACCCTTAGACCAGCACTGGCAGGTCTAAGGGTGCCAAAATTTCACCAGGGGAGATGACTCATCAGCAACTGCAATGTGCTTAAGCCCCCTCCCTGATGTCCATGATCATTGTTACATTAAATGGATCATCATCCCTTTTCCTGGTAGTCTAATGTCCCCCAACCACGAACCCTGATCTTTGTAAAATAAAGTATTAGCCCCTTTTCCCTGGTAGTCTAGTGCCCCCCCATGAACCCCAATCATTGTTAAAATAAATAATAAATTTACCCTTTTTCCTGTTAGTCTAGTGGCTCCCCTCCCCAGTCCTGATGACTCTGAAATTACCGCATGAATTAACACCTGGTGGTCTAGTGGGCCCCCCACCCAGCAGTGCCCTACCACCCTGCTCTCTCCCCCCAACTCGTAAGGAAGCTGGCAACTGGCAGAGTCCACCTCTCACCACCATGGCCAGCTGCTGACTGGGCTCTGAATGAGTGCATACTGTATATATTATGTGCTCATTCAGAGCTCAGTTGGTGGTTGGCTGTGGTGGTGAGAGATAGGCTGTGCCAGTTGCCGTCTCACTTAAGATCTGGTTATGGAGCAGGATGGTAGGGCACTGTTGAGTGGGGGGCCCACTAGACCACCAGGTGTTAAATGATGTGGTAATTTCAAGGTCATTGGGATTGGAGAGGGGGGGCCACTAGACTACTAGAGAAAAGGGTCAGTTTATTATTTAGCAATAAGATATAGCTGCACAGAGGTACGGGTGCTCTGAAACCACTCCAATATAGCAAAAGAACAGGTCTTGGCACACCTTTGCAGGACAAAAATGGACTCGACACAATAAATTGGTTCAAAAAACTCTTTTACTATATCCAAAAATAGAAAGGCAGTTAACATAAAGTGCAAACAAGTGCAGACACAGACAATCTCCTCACGCACGTTTCACCTGAACACAGGCTTTGTCAAAGGTAACAGCCACCTAGTACTGAATTACTTAAAAAGCATATTTTACTAATCATGTGACATTTCTTAAAATCACAGTACCCACTCTATTTTAATTTACTCTCAGAAAATCTTATTTCAAAACACCAAGTGACACAATTATAAAAAAAAAAAAAACAGGTGTGTAGATCATGCACAAATGTCCAGGTTTCTATCTCATTTTAGTTTTTTTATTTCACTTTCAAATAATTCTACAAGTGTACTTAAAATACACTTGATCAATCAAATTAATTTACCACTCAGACAAAAGGCATGATCTGCATGTACCAGAAGTTCATATAATAATTCTTGTTATTCTTAAAAAGCATGCCATAAATATTCTTCAGATTTCTATATTAAATATCTTATTTTACCCCTCCACGGAACATTAACTGCAAGGTTATAGCATCAAAAAGAAAAACACAACAAATGGGGGGGGGGCTGTTTTAGAGGGAGGACAGGACAGGGGAGCAAAGGACAGGAGTATCTATAGGTCACTAGTAGAGAATCAGAACTAAATATTAAATTAAATTTAAAGGGGTAATAAGGTAAAGAGGGCTATACATATAGTACACAACAATAGTATTTTTATAGGAGGAAGGAAAAAGGAAAAACCTTTTTATATAGAGATTTTGAATAGTGGAGGGGAAACAAGAACAGAGGAACCTAAACCCCACAGTATATATTATTATTTCTGTACATGTGCTGGTTAACTAAATATACATAATTTCTTTCTTTCATACTTCAAAATTCTTGAATTTATTTAACTTCTTTTTCCCAAAAAGGGTTTCAGTTCTACACATTCATTTAAGCCTTTGTTCTGATATGCCCCCATCATATATATCCAATAATTTTCCTCTGACTTAACAAATTATCCATATTTCCTCCCCTCTTACCCAATATTACACTCTCTATACCTATAAAACTAACTTTGTGATCACTCATATTAATAAGTTCTTTTACATGCTGCACCCAAGCATTCTGCAAATCGCTATTCCTGATTGCACTCAGGTGTTCTTCTATTCATTCTTTCCATTTTCTTTTAGTTTTCCCCACAGAAAGAAAAATATATAACATTTTTTGTGTCACAATTTAGCAACCCTTTTATGTCATGCATCCCACCATCGTGTGGATTTCTAAACATGCTACATTCATATATATTCGGACAAAATTTGCATCTTCCACATTTTCTATATCCATTCGGAAGCGGTGGCGGCCAATTTCTAGGTTTCTCAATTTCTTCTACTGATGACACCAAGACATCCTTCAAATTCCTTGCTCTCCTGTAGGCCATTCTAGGCTTAATCAAAACTGTGTCCCTTAGCCTATGGTCAGCACCCAAAACATGCCAATGTCGAAACACAATATCTCTGATCTGATTGGACCTAACATTATAAGTTGCAACAAAGTTTATTCTATCCCCTTTATTGTCATTTTCTTCTAGAATTTTCCTCTCCACTAGTAAACTCTCTCTAGTTTTAGAATGGCATTCTTTTCTAGCCTTAGATATTGTACTAACTGCATACCCCCCTTTCCTTTAGTCTGGTTTCCTGTACATCCAATTATATTTCCTGATCCACCCTTTCACTACAATTCTTCTTTATTCTAAACATCTGTTTTTTTGGAATATTTTCCTTTGTATGTCCTGGGTGACAGCTACTAGCTGGTAATAATGTGTTTTTATCTGTCTGTTTCCTGTATAGAGATGTTTTTATCTCAGTGTCCCCCACTACCATTATGTTAAGGTCCAAAAAAGAGATTTCTTCTCTGCTTACAGAACTTGTAAATCTCAAATGACCATTGGTGCCAGGAAGGTACACAATAAAATCATCCAGCTCATGCTTTGTCCCTCTCCATATAAGCAAAATATAGTCAATAAATCTAATCCATAAGGCTATCTTGTCTCTGAACTGATTTGTTCTCGAGTATCGAGTTTACTATTAATTTTAACAGTGATCAGGATTTGGGGAGAGGGGCCACTAGACTACCAGGGAAAATGGGCTAATATTTTATTTTACAGTGATCAGGGTTCGGGAAGGGGGGGGGGACTATACTGCCAGGGAAAGGTGGCTAATATGTTATTTAACAATGATTGGGGATCGAGGAAGGGGGCCACAAGACCACCAGAGTTATTTTATACATTTTACCGGTAATGAGGGGGTGCTAGACTGGGTGTGCTAATGCACATTTCTGCACATTGCCTCAGGCTTGTTGCAGCCTGTCCAGGTACACCCTCTGTTTGGCACACTGCTAGGGTTGCTGCAAGCTGTGGGACTTTGCCACCAGGACCCCACCGAGGGAAATTTGGGGGCAGGGTCTGAGGTACATAGGTGATTGGCACAAGCCATCTTTGGTGCTAGAGTTGGGCAAAATTGGAAGATTTCTTTCCGTGAAACATTTCATGAAATTCATGCATTTCATAAAATTTTTTGTGGGTGTGAAGTGCAGTATTTCACCCTCAGAGTGCAAAATTTTGCCCCGGAGCATGGAATTTGCCCACAAAATGGCGACATTTTACCATTCACGGGTGAAATTTCACCAGTTTTGGGTTCAATTGTAGAAATTAAAGGAAAAGTGTGACTCTCACTGGGATTTGAACCCAGGACCTCAGCAATCCTTGCTTTGGCCCTTAACCAACTGAGCTATGAGAGTTCTGCCAATTAAGACCCCTGAGTTTTCCCATATGAAACACACATACTTTCCTTTCTAGTGTTGCAATGAGCAACTAGGAAGTCTTGTTACAGACTCAAATAACCTCCTCTATCTCTTCCAACTGCAGAATATGCCACTGCAAAGCAAATTTAGAAATCCAATTGTAGAAATGAAAGGAAAGGTGTGACTCTCACTGGGATTTGAACTCAGGACCGCAGCAATCTGTGCTTTAACTCTCAATCAACTGAGCTATGAGAGTTCAGTTTCGGGTGAAATTTCACATTTCACACCAACAAAATATTTTGTGGAACGGCTGAGTTCCAAAATGTTTTGCACTATGAAATAGCTGATTTCATTGGAATTTTGCCCTCAAAATTTAATTTCGCCACATCTCTATTTGGCACAGCATGTGCTTAGTTTCGAGAATTGAGCCCATTATGTTTTGCATGGGCTCTAACCCATTTTGCCAATGTAACAGTTCCATTTGAATATGGGGCTCCCATGGTTTGCACTGGCAAAGACCCATTTCTATCCATGCAAACTTTTGAATATCAGGCCCCTGGAGTTTTAACTAATTATAGCATTGATGACCTTGGGTAATTTGTATGCTTTTTATGTCTGTCTTCAGTTTAAGGAATTGAAAAGCTTTAAAAACAATAAATTTACTCCTGCTAGCTAGACCTATAGACATACCTAGTAAACATACAGTACTTAGAAAATAAAAAAGATTTAATAAGGAAAAGTTATTTGATTGAGGCTAGCAGCACATCAGGCTCCTAACAGCAGATTGATGCTGCAGCCACTTTTACCAACTGATTCAATGGTCTTGAATGCATCACTATCACATGGGACAGGATGCACTGTAGGAAAAAGAAGAGCAATAAAAAATGTGAACATGGAGATCTCCAGGGGCCATAAATCTAATAGACAAAATTAGGAAAAAACTCTTAATGGCAAACAAAAGAAAGGAAATGCTAAGACTACACAGACAAATCAAAACATTCTGCACAACATAGGGGGATCCTCGTAGCTGGGGAATGGATACAACCTAATTCTAGGAAAGCTTGAAGAGGCACAGTTACTAGCATTTATTGGCAGGCTAGGTGGGCTGGAGACACTTATCTGCCGACAACATCTATTTATCTATGTAATATATGTTTCTGGAAACTTTGTCTGTAGTATTCCTTTAAAATCTGGGTCTCCAGTTCATAGAAACATGGAAACAGATTTTGTCAGCAGAACAGGACCTCTTGGCCCATCCAGTCTGCCCAAGCTCAGAGGTCTGAACTCTACCCACTAGACCTCTTTACTCTCTTTGCCTGTTTACTACCAAGTGGTGCTGATGGCTCTGCACCACACCCACCCCTGGAAACTTGGCTATACAGTGTATAGTATCTCTTACACATACTGCATCCTGAAGCACTTTATAGGCCAGGGGAGGAAGGGGAGAGAATGTGGAACCATTTGCTTTTATCAAGCTGCCGACATCTGCAATCCCAAAGAATGCTTTAAAACACAAACAAGACTGATGGCAATGTCAGTTCCATGGGATTGATTGTATGAAACTGCAACAGACAAATGCCTTCAACTTTTAAACTATATAGTAGAACCAACTAGCAACAATCCACTGGTGATACCACTGAATTTAATAATTGCATACATCAGATTTCAATCCAGATTAGAAGGCAATCCCCCTTTCACTATCTGCAGCACATAATCGATTACTTATTCAATGCTGCAGACAACAAAATGGGGCAGGGACTATTACTCTGAATTGGGAAAGTATTGTTAAATTCAGTGGCTGCACAAGAGAATATTAGAACATTGGTGCATCTGCATTGCAGCGGCACTGATTTGAAACTCTCATGTCCAGCTTTGCAATCAAGAGCATTTGTCCATCTCAACTGTTTATTTGTAATACCACTGAGGCGTGATACTATTTTTCTCATTTGCATGCCAAGCCAGCCTTTACATCGGAAGATGGTGGTGTGTGACTAAGGTCCATTTCAGGTGGACAGGGATAGCCAAACAGCACAACCTCAGACATTATTTCTCACACAGAGCAACGTAATTAAGGCACACTTACACGTCTGCTCTTACCCTTGTGTACTGTTGATTGGTATGGATCTGCAAGGATCTTAGCAACCTCCCTTCTACTGGATGGTGTTCTCAGGGTTTACTTCATCTGTCAGGCCCTGGCTGGGTCTTGAGCCTCTGGAGACCTCACCAGAGGGGACCAGTGCCACCCGACCCCAGGGACCCTGCCATCATTTCTGAGGTCACAGATCCCTAGCTTTGGTCCAACCCAGATCTGGGATGAGCAGCATATTAAAACCTAAAGTGTGGTGCAGGGGAATAAGAGGGGGCTAACCCCCTTTAAATGGTCAAACAGTTCCATAAAATGTTATCCCTTGCACTCCATATGGTGGTTAACCAATGCTTTTAAATGCTTCAAAGGTGAAAGCTGTTATAATCACTTCTCAGATGCAGATGCATGCATCACTATTTTATTCAGTGACGATAACATTCACTATAAATAAATTTCAAATTACAGTTCTCCATAGTTGTTCATATAGCATCCACATGAATCATTTTCCAGAAAAATGCTCTCGAGCTGTGCAAAAATACAGTGTGCAAAATATTTATTATCACCATAAGATCCAGATCTACTGACCGCTAAGCCCCGGTGCTTCACTTTTCATGATGAGCTTACAAAACCTTGTAAGGAGCGACTTTATTTTTACCGAATGTATCTCCATTGAATAAAATAGAGAAGTATACATCTGCATCTGAGAAGTGATGATAACAACTTTCACCTCTGAAGTGTTTGAAAACTTTGGTTAACCACCATAAGGAGTGCAAGGGGATAGCATTTTTAGGAACCCTAGGCTCAGTCTCAGTCAGAGAGGCTGGATTCTCTTTCTGTCATTCCTGTCTCCTTCTGACCTCCTATCTCTCTGGGCACTCAGTTTGCTTTCCCCTATTGTACCATAAAAGGGAAAGGAAGGGCCATAAATAGTCATGCATGAGTTTTCCACGTCTGGCTTTCAGGAAACTCAAAGCATAAACTCCAGACACCCAGGGCTCAATTCTCAAAGGCTGGTGAAAGCTGCACCAACAGCAGCTTGTGCTGATTGCCAGTGCACCACAGACCCTGTACCTAATTGTCTATTGAGTAGGCTACCAGCAGCAAAGTCCTGTAGCTTGCGACAACTGTAGCTATGCGCCAAACAGATAGCACATCTGCGAAGTGTGCTGCAAGCTGTGAGACAATAGGGTGGCAGCTGCTCACATGGACAACAATGATTGTGTAGCAGTCCCCCCTCCCAATGTCCCCTGTATGCTGTCAGAACAGAACTATGTGGTGGCTAGCACCCCCCTATTCTCGATCTCCTTTTAAATAAAATAAATCATGTCCCTGGTGGCTACTGGTCTTCCACCAGCCCCGATCCCTTTTTATTAATGGAATTCACATCCCTGGTGGCTAGCAGTCCCTCCCCATCTCTGTTTCCATTTTTTTTTTTTTTACTGGTCTATTTTATGCACTACCCTCGGGAACCTCTCTCAGGCATCCACCTCCTCCCAACTCTACCTCCTTACCTGAAACTCCTCCTTTTCCTGGCACCAGTTCAGCTATTTCCTCAGCTCTGAGCCCCTCCGAGGTAGGGCTGCCTTATCTGCCCAGGGTGCTCTATCTACAATTTCGGCCGGACTGGGCTTGGCCCAGGCAAGGAGGGAGTCCGGTTGGTGGAGTGTGGCTGGTGGTGGTGGTGTCATCGCCTATCCCCGACAGCAGGGATTTTTTCCTTATTTCCTCCCCTGAAGCTTGGATGTGCAATGACACCCAGCTCGGCAGACGCACGCTCCTGTACACCTCTGAAAGACATCCACCGAGCTACAATCCCCCTGCATTCCATGGCCGTGCACTGTGAACCTTCAGTCTCCACTAGAGGTCAGCAGCGCATCGGCAGGTGGATTCCCCCCTCCCCAGATAAGGAGAGCTGTCCATAGGACACTCAATCCTTCCCCATCTCTGCTGACCCCTGACTACCCAGGCTCATTCCTGAACCCGGGTTGCCAGCATGGCACGAGGTGTGGCGCCCAGCGCCTCAACCCTCAGCGCCACTGGGTCGGCTTCTGTTTCCATTTTTATTAAAGGAATTAATGCCTCTGGTGGCTAGCAGTCCCCCCAATCCTTGATGTCCCCTATGAAATATTCATAAATTTGTCCCTAGTGATCTAGCAGATCCACTGGCACCTTGGCACAAGGATCTAAACCCTCTCAGAGGACACACTTCTAAGTATCCTTAGACCAGCCCTGGCTGGTCTAACAGTACTCAGAAATTTGCCCTCTGGGAGGGTTTTGAAAATCCTAAATTAGGGGATATGGCAGCCTGCGACTTCTGCAAGCCTCCTAGCACCATGCTGCTGCCCATTTTGTGCAGCAAGGATGGCATAAGCCCGCTTTGGTGCACGCAGCCTGCATTTGCTGCAGGCTATATTTGAGAATTGCTCCCTGTGAATCTTTTGGCGCAAGCCACATCTTGTGCCATTCAGGGAGTTTTGAGAATCAGGCCCCCTGACTCTAAGCTGATGTCCACTAAGGAACATCTCTCAGGGTCAGGAATAATCCTTCAAGTGCTCTCTAGTAACCTGTCTTGAACTGGATGAAGCAAGAGGTTAGTTACTCATAGACACCACATACATACATGTACAACGACACACACACACACACACACACACACACACACACACACACACACACTCACAAACACACACAGATGCACATAGTCAGTTTGCATATGTAGACAGGGGCAGACACATTCCCTACACTTGTAGAATGGCATGCTGAGGTTATGCAGACTCTTCGCACAGAAACAAATGTGGCCTTCCTTTAATCATATCCATGACTCCTTTCACTCCCACTGGCAATTTTTTTATGCCTTAATGGAGATTTGAGAGTTGGCATAATTTGGCATTGTCCTATGCTGCAGAGCACTGGTTTGTGTAATATGCAAGAGAGGTGGTCTACTTCAATAAGGAGAGCATCTGCCGACCCTTACTTGAATGAGCAGGACAAGGCTGGGTGGTAGGGATAATGGGGGTTGGGTGTCTGTTTTAGTTTTGCTTTATGTTATGGTGTTGTGCATTGCTGCCGTTTCATTGTCTCATTTGTAATTTACACTGCTTGGCAGTTGGTACTTGTTTTTTACATTCGCATGTGCACATGCGCAATGAACGTTTTGTAACAGTACGACTTTTTGGAGGTGTGTGACCTTCCTATGCAATCCAGTGCTCTTTGTAGCAGGCACGACTGTACCACACCAATGGATGTGTGAGCTGTCTATAACAGCAGTTCAGCTGCCCTGGTCTTCAGTTCTAAGAAAACGTCTGCTGCAGTCAGCGGTGGGAACGTGTATGCACTTAGCATATTTACGTCATCCTTTCCCTCTGCTTGAAATCCCTCCCAGCTAGCAATCACACCAAACAGACTTTTTCCCTGCTATAAATGAATGCATTTTACAGGTTAATTCATACAGGGCCCTTATCAGAGGATTTGTTTTAACTTTTCAACAGACACATCTAAAAAGTAACCAGATACTGTACACATTTGTAGACAAACACACATAAAACATACAGGGCCCTTACCTGAGTGAAGTTTATACATTTCCACAGGCTTACTCTCTTTAAATAAATGTTTTTAGAAGAGTTACATTAATTTAAAGGATTTATGGGTAAAGACATGCAATTAATCATAAATAAAACACATATTTAAAGGTAAATAAAGGTGGGGCACTTCCATGCTTGGAAAGTTTCATTCGCCCTATCCTCCTCAGAGGTTGTACTTTAATTCCTGCCTGTATTTAAAACTGTGGGCCCTTCTCATGTAAAGTTCCTCACTTGTCCCATTTCTGTCTCTCCCTCCCAGCTGGTTCCCCGAGAACACATCCATCCATCCACCCTGGCTTCCTCCCCATATCCCACAGGGCCCCTACTGAAGCAGCAGCTGCAGGGCAGTGGGACACTCTGGTTCCTCAGGCGGGGTTCAGGTGAGACAAACACATGCTCCAGGCTTGGCTGTCTCACTGCTCAGGACTGGTTGAAGCGCTCGGTACCACTCAGTGCTTACACTATGGGGCTGGTACTGTTCACTGCTGCTGTCTGGCTGTAGCTCCTGTCCCTCCATCTGTCTCTGGTTTTGTTCCCCAAAACTTCCAACTCAGACTGCAAATGGGAGCAGTGAGAGGATGTGGCTGTGCCAACAATGATGATCCTCCCACGCAGGGTGCAGACAAATGTCTCAAACCACTGATCCAGTGAGCGCTGAGCAACAAGAAACTGGTGCAGACAAGCAGGGACACGTACCACCATAACAAATCACTGCAGAGGAAAGTCAGTGAAGAACTCTGGCTCTGCTACAATATGGAAAGTTTGAGCCCTTCAACGGAGTGGGAGGCACCCATTCCAGTAACAGCCAAGCCTGGAACTTCAAAGCAGAGACTCATAGTGCTGACAGCAGGACCCACCCTAGAGAGTGTGTAAGGTCAAAGCAGGTCAAGCCTGGTTAGGGGGGGCAATCAAAGCAGCCAAACCATAGAACAGAGGGGGAGAGTGAGGGTCTTTGGGTTCAAAGCCAATCCAAATCTAGAGGGCAGGAATAGGGGACATGGAGGGAGAGGTGTCAGAGCAGTCCCATCCCAGTGTGGGCAGGGACAAAGGGGGACATGAGGGTTCAGACCAGATCCCATCCTAGAGGTCACAAAGAGAGGGGGACTTGTGGAGTCAAAGCTGGTTCCACCCTAGTGGGCAGAGAGGGGGAGTCACATGAGTCAGAGCAGTCCCATCCTAGAGATCAGGGAGATAGGGGGACATGGCAGATCAGAGCACCTGTGAAAACAGAAAATGGTCCCTCATGGTCTCTCATACCCCCCCACCATCTGCTTACCCTACCTTCCCCCCACCCCATACCCTCTGGAGCCAGTGCGTCAATCTTGATGTACTAGGAACATGTCTGCACTCTTCAAAGCCGCGGAACTGAAGAAATGCCGTAAGCTGTATAATGGCATAAATGTTTTTTTTTTCAACTTTGGTACATATCTCAGCAATTTTTGTGAATTTTGACACCAAATTTTAAACATGGGGCTCTTGGGACCCCACCTCATGAATTCAGTGACTGTCATGTCACTATTCAGTCCTGAAAGGTGATTTCATGGTCACTGCACACAATCACCTTTCAGGACTGATTACCAAAATGATAGTGTCACTGTTCATGAGGTGGGGTCCCAAAAAGTCTATGTTGTAAGTTTGGTGAAAAAAGTCCCAAAAATAACTTTCCAATATTATGAACCCATTCTTGCCAGTTTCCACGCACACTCGTAACATCTCAATTTGTAATATTTTACTCCAGATTTTCAGCATTGGCATTTTTCATACCTCCTTATGAACAGTACAGCTGTCATTTTCCACATCCAAGCCATAATGTGTTTTCACACATCCGGCACCCAATGGCATGGTCTATGTGGGAAATCAATATGCAAGACAGATTATGAAAACCACAGTGACACTGTTCATGAACAGAGGTCACAGAATACCTATGTTGAAAATTTGGTGAGAACATTTCAAAAAATGACAGTGTTACTAGTATGCATTGTGCAGTTTCCACGCACACTCCTAATTACGTGAATTTGTAATATTTTCACTCCAAATTTTTGACATTGTCATTTTGTCACACCTCCTTATGAACAGTAAAGCTGTCATTTTTCATACACTGTGTTTCCGCACATGTGGCGTACAATGGCGCAGTCGCTGTGGGAAATCAAAGTTCAGGACAGATTAAGAAAAATCACACTAATACTGTTCATGAGTGGCAGTCCCAAAATGCCTATGTTGAAAATTTGATGAGAAAATTCCACAAAAATGATTGTGTGACTGTGTTACCAGTGTGCATTGTGCAGTTTCTACACAGGCTGCTAACAGTGAGAATGACTGGGGTGTTAGGGTTCCTAAGACAGACAGTTAAGAAGTGTGAGGCTGAAATTTATTTTATTTATTTTTATTTAGTTTTTGTTAACTGGTTAAGTGCATTAGCCATAAAATGACTATTTTCAGGCACGACCCGGGAGAGTACAGACATGCAGAAACTTAACAGGATAACAAATTATAAGTGCTTTACATACAATGAGTTAAAGAGGATAAAATATATCAGAACATACAAAGTAAAGCACTTTACATACAGTGAGTTAAAGTGGATACAATATATCAGAGACATACAGAGTAGACCATTCATAAGGTCATAGGTGCCTACCTGTGCAATGAATAGAGAGAACCTTGGACAATAAATTATCAGGTGACATATCATATGAACAGAACAAGGTACACAAAAGCAAAAACAGGTAATACAAAAGGAATAAATAACCATTGAGAGCAGGGAGTGTCATTAAGGAAAAGGTCGGTAAGTGAGGAAGAGGGGAGCAAGCCATGAAATTAGATTATATGAGTGTATGTAAGTGTAAGGGAGATGCCTGCAGTGCAAGATTGTCTATGAGCAGGGAAAGGGACCCAGGACAGGCTGAGGCAGTAAGAGGGTTATACAGAGGTGAGTAAATACTATTGTATGGCCAGAGACATCAGTCATTAGGTAGGGTGAAAGCAGGAACAGGTGTCAGCAATCAGCAGATTCGAGCGCAGTTTTCTCTTAAAGCATGTGTGGGAGCTAGAAAGTCTAATGTCGAGGGGAAGGGAATTCCACAGCTGTGGAGCCACATGCTCAAATGCAACAGTTACTTTCCTAGTGCGGCACCTCGGCAAATTCAGAAAGGATTTTTCAGCTGATCATAGACCATGGAGTGTGTCCTGAGGAACAAGCATTGCTGCAAGACACCTAGGGATCTGATTTCGAATTATCGAATCAATAAGAAAGCCAAGGTAGTATTTCCTACTAGCTAATGGAGATAGCCAACCAAGATCATTATAAAGCTGACAGTGGTGTTTAAGCGGAGGAGCAGAAGAGGCAATGCGACATATGTTGTTATACGTAATATCCCATCTGAGTAGATCAGTTTTTTGAGAAGCCCCAAATAAGGGAGCCTTATAGGTTAGGGTGGGGAGCAGAATCCCCCTCGCAATGGCCATTTTAGCTGATGGCATGAGCATATAACTAGTCTTCTATGCAACACCCAGTTTGGAGTTGACAGCTCTGTAAACAGACTGTATATGAAGATTAAGATCAATAGATTGATCTAGCAGGATGCCCAGGTACTTGAAAGAGGTCACACATTCCAATAATTGACCTTCTAAGTCCTGCACCATCAGTGCTGTTGTGCAAGCCCGGAGCTTTGGGGCCGATCCAAGCAGCATGGCTTTAGTTTTGCTAGTGTTGACAGCCAGTTTGTGGTCATATAGCCAGTTTTGGATATTGTTAAAGTCAGAGGAAAGGGTTGTGTTGATAGTGTCTATATTAGCAGAACTTGTATAGATGACAAGATCATCAGCATATAGAATAGCAGAGCAGGATTTTAGAGCAGCTTCAATGTTATTTATATAAAGAGAGAATAGGAGGGGCCCCAGGATGGAGCCCTGAGGTACGCCAATGTTAACGGGGCTACTATTAGATAGAGAGGAATGAAATTTCACTACTTGAGTTCTATTTGTCAAGTAACTTTCATACCAGTCAACAACAAAGGAGGAGAAATGCAGGTGTCAAAACAAGGAGAGAAGCAAAGTGTGATCAACAAGGTCAAAAGCCTTTGTGAGGTCAGTAAAGACAGCCCCAGTCAGATTGCCAGTATCCATTTTTGAAAGAGTGTCTGTGGTGAATCTAAGGAGTGCAGTCATTGTGCTATGTCCTTTTCTGAAGCCATGTTTGGTATCCAAGAGCAGGCTGCGCTTAAGTAGATAGTCAGTTGTCTGAGTTGTGACAATTTTCTCCAGGATTTTGCTCAGTACCGAGAGTATGGCAATTGGTCTGTAGTTCATGACAACCTTAGGATCCCCTTTTTTAAGTACAGGTGTGATCCGAGCAGCTTTCCAGAGGTCAGGGACCACTCCACCTGAAAGTGATAACGTATACATTTTAGCCAGTGGTAATGCAATAAGGGGAGCTGCAAGTTTCAAGAGGCGGGGTTCAAGGGAGTCTGAGCCAGAGCTGGTATGATCAGAGATGGACCTCAGGAGCTTCAGGACTTCCTTTCTAGACACAGCCTTAAAATGGAATGAAGGAGTATAAGGAGGCACAGGGCACAACACTTCCAACTTATCCAGACAGGTTCCTGATGAGGAGTGGGAGGATACTGCAGTGGGATCGAAGGAAGAGGTATATTGGGAGAGATCAGAGAAATGCAGGTTGAAAGAATTAGCTATGGTTTGTGAGTCATTGCAATGTACATCATTTATCAGCATATCACCAAGGGTTGTTGACTGTGAGGATCCTAGGAAGGATTTGATGTGTGACCAGAATTTTCTGGGATCATTGGCCGAGTTAATCAGTAGGTCTTTACAGTACTTGCTCTTAGCAACTCTGACTTGTCTTTTACATGAATTCTGTAGCGTACGATAAGCGTTGAAATCTATTTGCTGGCCTGATGTTTTGTAGCACTTCCAGAGTTTATCTCTAAGGCGCAAACTTCTGAGCAAGTCTTTGTTTAGCCATCTTGTTTGTTTACCCCTCACTCTCCGGGTGATCTTTGGGGCATGTTTACATTGAACCATAAGGAATTTAGTGATGAAGAGGTTAAGAGTGTCCTGAGAACAGTGTGATAGATAGATCTCCGCCCAATCAATTCTGGAGACGTCATACAGAAACACCTCTTGGTCTAGGTGAGCAAAGTTTGTGAGAGTGATGAGACATGGTGGAGGAGATGGAGGTGCCCCCAAGGACAGGATGCAGAAAGTAAGAGAATGGTCAGTTAAGGCATCAGCAAGAGTACCAGCGGCTGAGATGTGTTTGATCCGGTTTACCAGCACCCAATCCAATAGTGTGCCTAGTGGTGATGAAGACAGACTTCTGGTTGGCACTGTTACCATCTGATGCAGGTTGTAGCTATGAGTCAGAGATTGAAGAGAACTGAGAGCTGCCCCAAGCCAGTTTAAGTTTAGGTCCCCTAAGATGACAACCTCATCATGATTAGAATTCTGAGAGGTATTTTCCAACAGGTACTCTAGACCCACAATCCCTCCCGCTGGGGGGGGTTATACGCACAGATAACATGCAGTTTCTTGGCTCCCAACGCAAGGATAGCATGCAAGTATTCACATACCGATTGAGCATCCGGGATAGCGAGAAGAGAGACAGTCAGATTATTTTTGTAGTACAGAGCAACTCCACCACCATGTTTGTTGGATATCCTATCCCTTCAAATAATAGAGTAATTTGGCAGGGAGCAGAGGGAGTCAGTAACCAATGGTTTTAGCCAGGTCTCAGTGAGACAGAGGATATCAGGATTGTACAGTTTGACCCTTGACTCCAGTTCCACGAAGTGACACATCAAGCTTCTGATATTCAAGTATGCAATTAACAGCCCATGTTTGGACATACTATGTATGTCATCTGCTGAGAAATATGCATCTAGTGGCCCAGGATTTGTCTCTATATCCCCAGATAGCAGAATGGCAATGATGACAAGGACCACAGCCCCACATTTAGAAAAGGATGGGATAATGCAGACTTGTTTCATAGTTTCCTAAACATGTAAAGAGAATGGTAGGGATAGCCCTTTTGGTACAGAAGAAGATTAGTTTGTAGTATCCTTGTATTGTAAACAATAAGGTTGAAGAAAGTAAAATCATAGTGCTCGGTCCTAGATTTATTTGAACCATCCTCATTCCATAAGGATAGTGTAATTCTGTCAAGGCAAAGCAGGACAAGAAAAGTTACGAGGGCAACCCCCAGACAGCTGTTGGACTTGGTGTGACTGTTGTTACAACATTGGTTCAACTCATGACTGTGGTCATTCAGGGTCACAGCTAGGCAGGGATTGACAAGAGGCTTTAGCTATGCAAGACCTTGCAGGCATGCACTCCCCAGCCCCATTACATTGATAGCCTGGGGCACACCTACTGAAGTACAAGAGCAGGATGTGAAATCCTTTTGTCCTTGTGCTTCCTTTGTTATTTAAAGAGGTTGTTTAAAAGCCCTCAAATAGATCCCTTGGGAGCAAGCCAGAAGAAAATGTGGATTTGAGCAGGACCCAGAGTCATTGGAGTTTGTCAGACCTAGTTGCTTGATTTCTGTTTTGCTTGGTATAGCTTCCAAAAAGTTGATTTTAAATTGAAAATGCAAATACCTTGTGGTGATGTTTTGCAGAAAATCCAGTCCAGGAGACCTTCACAGATGTAATGAGCAAGAATGGTGTAGTTACTCCAAGCAGAAGATCTTGTAAATCCCAAAAAACTTAGCTACAGACACAGACAAACACAAACAGCCACCCACATTTCCATAGATAGATGTGTAAATCAGATGCAAGAGGAGTTGCAGAGAGGAACCCTGTTGGGGCATGGGTGCTGGAAGGACATGGATACAACTAAGGTGGGGGACAGTCACAAACACCATTGCAAATACCCACAAGCGAATGCTCGGCATTGACAAATGCTTGTTTCTTCTGTTATACTAACATACTAAAATGCCAGCAGAATAGGCCTAACAGTATTTCGTGTCTGCTCATTTGGTCAGCCCCCACCCTGGGAGCTGACCTTGCTGCCCCCCTCGCCTTCTCTGGCTTCTCCCTTCCCAGTTCCAGATATTCTCGCTGCACTGGATTTTGCTTCCAGTACCCTTCCCCTGTACCTGTCCCACCCCTTCTTGAATCCCTCCACCATCTCTACCTCCACCAGCCCCCTGGGCAGTGCATTCCATGGCTCTACCACCCTCTCAGTGAAGTAGCACCTCCTCCTTTCTCCCCTGAATCTTCCCCCTCCAGCTTCCACCCATGTCCTCTAGTTGCCCCCTCCTCCTTCCTTCGAAGCACCCTGACTGTTCCTCCCCTATTTACCCCCTTCATGTACCTGAAGACCTCTATCATGTCCCCCCGGTCCCTTCTCTCTTCCAATGTGTACATATTTAGCTCTTGAGCCTCTCCCATAGGTCCTGTCCCCAACATAGAAACATAGAAACATAGAATTTGATGGCAGATAAGGACCTTGGCCCACCCAGTCTGCCCATTTCCCTGCCTACTGGATAGCTGCAGATCTAGTTAACCAGCAGCCTACTTCTTCCTACCCCCACCCCTAGAATTGCCTTATGACTGTCCATGCATGCTTGAATTCCACCACTGTTTTTGACTCCCGACCTCCTCAGAAGGCTGTTCCATGCATCCACAACCCTCTCTGTGAAAAATACTTCCTTAAATTCTTCTGAGCCGCCCCCCCTTTATCTTCAAATTGTGCCCCCTTGTTCTTGCACACCTCTTTTTTTGAAAGATGCTACCCTCTTGGACTTTGTTGATTCCCTTGAGGTACTTGAAAGTTTCTATCATGTCCCCACTCTCCCTCCTTTCCTCGAGGCTATACATATTAAGCTCCCCAAGCCCCAAATCATTTTGATTGCCCTCCTCTGGACCCTCTCCAGGAGTTTAATGTCCCTCTTTAAGTGTAGCTTCTGAAACTGCACACGGTATTCGAGATGCGGCCTCACCAAGCAGTTATACAGAGGCAGTATCACTTCCCTCCTTCTGGAGGTGATCCCCCCTAGCGATGCATCCCAGCATCCTGTTGGCCTTGGCTACTGCCCTCCTACAAGTTTCCGAGTTGTTCATCTTGACATCCACCACCACCCCCAGGTCCCTCTCAGCCATCGAGACTTGTAGCATTCCCCCCCCCAGGGTGAACACTTGGCCCAGGTTTCTAGCCCCCAGGTGCAGTATCTTGCATTTCCCTGCATTGAACCTCAGCTTCCACTTTCTAGACCATCTTTCCAGAGCCTCCAGGTCCCCCTGTTGGGCCACCTTCCCTTCCCCTCCTCCCCATCCACCACCGCCCCCAGTTTTGAGTCATCTGCAAAGAGACTCATCTCACTCCTGATACCTGTCCTCATGTCAGAGATGTAGGTGTTGAACAGGAGGGGCCCATGGACTGATCCCTGTGTGACCCCACTAATGACCCTCCTTGGGGATGAGACTATCCCACCAACTATGACCCTCTGGGTCCCGTCCTGGAGGCAATTGCCTATCCATCTGATCATCTGGTTCCCCACCCCCATTTCTCCCAGCTTATCCAACAGGCCCTCAGGAGGAACAGAGTCAAATGCCTTGCTGAAGTCTAGAAAGAGGACATCCACTGGCTACCCAGGTCCAAGGCACTCGTCACTCAGTCATAGAACTCCACAAGGTTTGTCTGACATGATTTCCCCGGGACGAATCCATGCTGTCTATTGTTCAGGCACTCTGACTTTTTCAGGTCCCCCCTAACCTCTCTTTGACAATGCCCTCCATCACCTTGCCCACCACCGATGTCAGGCTGACAGGCCTGTTGTTCCCTGCCACCTCCCTTAATCCCCCCTTGTGGATAGGCACTATATGCGCTACCTTCCAGTCCTGGGGCACCCACCCTGTCTTCAGAGAGATGGTGAAAAGCTTCGCCAGTGGTTTTGCCAGGACATCCGCAAGTTCCTTCAGCGCTCTGGGATGTAATTTATCTGGCCCCGGTGCTTTCTCCGTCTTAAGGGACCTGAGGGCTTCCCTCACTCTCTCTCTGCTGTGATTCTCACCTCCGCTACCTCTTCTCCCTGCTTAAACTTCCCCCTCCTGCCAGTGATGCCGTCCCCTCTCCCCAGACCCGCCAATCAGTAAGGGTCCCCCCCAGTATCACTGTCTCCTCCCATGTATGATGCAGCACCCCCATTTTCCTTGGTGAAAACTGAGGTGAAGTACTCATTTAGTACCTCAGCCTGATCCCCTGGGTCTTGTGCCCATCTCTCTCTCTGTTTTAATCCTGCTAATCTGCCCCTTCACCTTTGTTTTCCCCATTGTATCTAAAAGACCCTTGTTCCTCTAATTTCCCTGGCCAGGTTCTGCTCCTTCCTTGCACCATACCCTCACCACCCTAGTGGCCCTTCTGGCCATCAGCTTGTACTCCCCTTGATCCCTCTCACTCCTTGAGCACTTGAATTGCCTATAGGCTGCCCTCTTTACCCACACCACCTCCTGGACCTCCCTGGTCCACCAGCAGGGTTTTCAGGCCCTACTGCATTTTTATCTTACTCTTGCACAGGTGCTGGTAGCATCCTGCACCCCTCTCCAGAAGATTTCCCACCTACTGTCAGCATCCATCTTATTGCCTTTATAAAATCAGTAAAGTGCATTAAATAAAAAAAAAAACAGATGGGCACACAGTGACATACACACAAACAACATAGCCAGTTGCACATACACACATCACCTGCGGAGATGCACTCATGTATAGTATAGCACTACATACATAGATTCATACACAACAAACTACATGGACATATCTACACACTCAACCCTACATACACAGGTGTGCATGAGTACTATATTACAGATGCACACATATACAGTACATACAGCTATGCATGCATACACACACACACACACACACACCACTACATGTACTGTTTATTTTATTTATTTATTAAAGTATTTGATTGCCGGGTAGGTGCACTGGTCCGAGGGACTGTTTTCAGGCACAACCCGGGCCAACAATATGGCACAAAAGAATTTCATACAGATACAAAGGAATACAGTAAATACAATACAGTTTACAATGAGTTGAGGGAATTCAATAAATACACTACAGTTTTCAATGGGGGGGCAGGTGACAAAACACACATAGGGAATAATAGGACATATTGAGCAATATGTGCACAACCAGCACTACATACGCGAACACACACACACACACACACTACCTATACAGATACACATACAGCAGTATAGACACATTAAGCACTACATACATATGCATGCACACAACACTTCATAGATACACACACAGAGAACTACATACATAGTTACGTGAATGAGCACTACATAAGCACATACACACAGCAGTTACTACAGATGAACAAACACACACCACTACATACAAAGATGCAGAACATGCAGCGCTAAATACAAACATACAGCACTACACACAAACATACACTAGCTACAAAGAGGAAGTGACACACACACAGCACTGCATGCACACACACACACCACTGCATACATGGATGCACACACATACAGAGGCATACTATACACACAAACAGTTCTACATACACATATGCACACATATACACAGCACTACCTATAGTGGACAGATGCGGACACACACACACACACACACACCTCACTACATACTGTGCACAGACATGCACAAACAGCATACTAATATTATACACAGATGTAAGCACACTTTTGTCTTGCCAGTTATGCTCACCTTGATGATGATGCATGACTTGTCCAGTCCTTAAGTATTTTGTTTTACAACTTATTTACACAGGATTTCCCAGCTGAGATGCAACATCTTGTTTTCACAGCGGTCCTGCTTCCAGCCATTTCTGCATCTGGGTGGACTGATAGACAGGAAGGTTAAGCTCAATGTCACATTAAGTATTCAAGAGCTGCATAGGTGATAAGACATTTAAAGTAGTAGTGCAGATAAAAAAATGTTTTTCCTAAAAGCTAGTTTCAGCCACAGGTAAGAAAAATATTAGCATACCTGTCAAATTTATATTTCTAGGTACCTCCTATGCTGCGTACCATGAGTTTTTTCTTTTGTCCTAAACGTTGCCTGGTCTACAATTATATTTCTAAGCCAACTATAGTGGGCATCTTTTTTCTTGAAAAAAAAAATGAAAATCATTTATAAAATATTCAAATGTTGGTGGAACTAGAAATTATTACCACCAAATACAACTGGAAGATGACTGGACTGTTTTATAGTGAAAAGTAGCAGGGTCAATTTGTTGCCCAATTTCTTTGCACTGCTGCTATAAACTAGTTGTAGTCACCACACTTGACACCCGTGGCAGAGAGAACTAGCATTTGTCAATGCCGAATGTTCACCTTGTGCACTGGTGTCATAGGGTGTGTGTGTGTTTGAAAATTGCTTCAGTGAAGGAATCATATTATTAACAGTTAAGAATACAAAGTAGAAGTGATGGTGTTGGGCAGCATAACTGTCTTATTTGGTAATATTTGCCCCAAATTTTCAACACACCATTCTTATGACCCCACCTCATGAACATGTACAGAGAAAATGTGCAGCTCCTGACTGAAAGATGATTTCACGCAGTGACTGCAGAATCACCTTTTGGGAAGCAAAAACACATTTTGACCAGTATCTGCAAAATGACAATTGTCACATTCATGAGGTGCTGTGAAGAAATGACAATGTTAAAAATTTGGGGTCAGTATATTAAAAATTACCAAAGTTACAAGCCTATGTTCACAAATTTAAATGCAGGCTCATACCTTTGTTGTTTTTTAATATTTTTGCACCAAATTTTCAACATTGCCTTTTTATTTATTACTGCACTTCATGAACAAAGGTAGAGGAAATTTTTAACTGCTGCATGAAAAGTAATTTTGTGCAGTGTCAGAGAAATCACCTTTCAGGATGCAAAAACATATTTTGGCCAGGATCTAAAAAATGACAGCCATCACATTCATGAGGTGTTATGAAGAAATGGCAATGTTGAAAATTTGGTGTAAAAATATTAAAAATTACCAAAGTTATGAACCTACATTCGCAAATGTTAACGCTGGTGCATACCTTTGTTGTTTTATAATATTTTTATATCACATTTCCAACATAGCCTTCTTATGACCCTATTTCATGAACAAAGGTGAAGAAACTTTTCAACTCCTTCCTGAAAGGTGATCTCGCACGGTGACTGTGAAATTACCTTTTGGGGTGCAAAAAACATTTTGGCCAGGATCTAAAAAATGACAGCTGTCACATTTATGAGGTGCTGTGAAGAAATGACTGTGTTGAAAATTTGGGATCAAAATTTTGAAAATTACCAAAGTTACAAGCCTACGGTCATAAATTTCAACCTAGGCTCATAACTTTGTTGTTTGTTAATATTCTTGCCCCAAATTTTCAACATAGCCTACTTATGACGCCACCTGATGAACAAGAGCAGAAAATAATTTAGGTGATTTCACACAGCAACTGTGAAATCACCTTTTCGGATGCAAAAAAACATTTTGACCAGGATCTGAAAAATGACAGCTGTCACATTCATGAGGTGCTGTGAAGAAATGGCTATGTTGAAAGTTTGGGGACCAAATATTAAAAATTGCCAATGTTATGAGTCTGCATTTGAAAATTTTAATACAGGCTCATAACTTTGTTGTTTTTGAAAAATTTTTCACCAGATTTTCAACATAGCCTTGTTATGACCTCACCTCATGAACCAAGATGGAGAAAATGTTCAACTCTTGCCCGAAAGGTGATTTCACGCAGTAGCCATGAAATAACCTTCCGGGGCAGAATTGCATTATGTAACTTCATTGTTCATGAGGTGGGGTCCCCAAAAAGGTATGTGAAAATTTGAGGCAAAAATGTTAAAAAATAGCCAAGTTATGCCACTCTATTGAAACCCCCCATTGAAATACATTGAAACTGAAAACCCCATTGAAATACATTGAAGCACATACCTCAGTTAGCAGTTGGGCTTTGAAGAGTGAAGACATGTCTGCGGGTCTAGGAAGAGTATGGTGACGAACCTCCAGTGGGTAAGTATGGGGTGGGGGTCCTGAGTGGGAGGGTGGGATGGGGGTTGGTTAATGGCACAGCAGACAACAATGGACAGTTTCCTTTTTTTCAGGTTTAAAAAAAAATGACGGTCAGTTTCCTTTATTTCAGGGACACTTTTATGTTAATGGAGGACACTGAGGGATTGGGTACCCCCAGTGTCACTGGGAGGGACACTGTTTAAATGTTTGAGGACACTGGGGGACTGGGTGCCCCTAGTGTCACTGAGTAATATTTGGGGGGCCGTCACAACAGACATCGATGGATGGGTTTCTTCTTGTCAGGAGAAAAAATGACGAGGGGCAGTTTTCTTTAGTTTAGGGACAGTTATGTTGAGAACACTGGGGGATTGGGCACCTCCAGTGTCACTATGGTATGTTTGGGGGGGGCAACAGATATCAATGGATGGTTTTCAAACAGGACGAGGGACAGTTTTCTTTATTTTAGGGAAAGACACTGGGGGATTGAGCACCCCCAGTGTCACTACTATTTTTGTGTGTGTGTGTGTGGGGGGGAGTGTTGACATGGAGGGTCATGTTGGCAACAGGGTCACCAGCACCAGACATCGATGGACAGTTTTCTTTGTTGCAGACACACATTCCACGCATTCCTGGCTGACCATGACAGATCAGCCTGGCTTGCTGGGCAGTGTGGCTTAAAGGGACAGCAACTTCTTTTGAAGTTGGTGAATGTCCCTGCCCAGCAAGCTGAAACTCTGTCATAGTCAGCCTGGGTGCTGACTGGTCTGCCACTGTCATGCCCCTGCAACACTGCTCTGCATTGGGTGGACAGTGTCACACCCCTCAAAGGGTACTCTCATACTGAACACAAAAATGGTGCAGGGATGTTTGCATGAGAGATAGCTTGGCAATCCTCTGAAAGTAAGATACACAACCTCAGATACATGTTACCACCGAAGGGTGCATGATAAAGAGGTTTGTTTACCCTCAACCCTGCAGGATTAAATATATGTACATAAAAGAAAAAGTAGTATGTGTCACCCAGGTAGTACTTTTAAAAGGGTGTAGATTTTTTTTTGCTGTTAGCTCAGTTGGCTAATGAAATGTACTGTATACAATGGTGGTCCAGTGGTTCAGAGCCTTCCAGTCTCTGTAATAGACAGCCTATATTACAGAAATAATAGAATCCATGAAACTGAAAATAAGTAAAAGTTCTTTTAAAATGTTAAATAGATGCATGGCAGACGTGATTGTTAGCACTACTAGCACAACTGGAAAATGTGAAGGAGGGTTTTTGCATTGAAAGAGATTATTCTGTGTTATACTGGCACTGAATGCATCTTCAGGGAAAGCAGGGATTCCCTATGTAAGGCTCAACCAAGACAGTGGTCAAAGACACAGGCTGTGGCCTGTAACCACAAATAGAGATCATGGATGAGGCAGGCATGTGGTACCATGCTCTCGTGTGTCATCAAGGTACAACAAAATCAGCTTGAAACATTAGTTGGCAGTTGGTGGCTAGCACCAGGAGAAATACTGAGTGATGGATTGTAAGCTCAGTATTTAAACCTTCTAAAAAGACCTAGAGGGGTCAGTGAAAGGAGTTAGAGGACTCAGGACTTCAGGGAAATTTTGGCCAGCACTACAAAAAAAAAGTAAAAAAGATGGACCATCCACCATAGAGTAGCTAAAGCATTTACTTATTGACCAAGCATATAAAAAAATGCAGAGCTACTTGCATAGATGTGCAGATTTGTCAGTGAGGATGCCAACACAGCTAAAAACAAAATGACCAGACTGGTTTTGTGTTTGCATGCTTCATCAGGGAGGGTAACCTGTGCATCTTTGTGCCTTTAAGTAACAGTAATTAAAAAGTGCATGTGCAAATTTTAAGTCAGGAACTGTAAAAAGTTGGGTACTCACAGCCACCAGTGAATCAGTTCTCAAAGCAAGGATAAAATGCTGTAATTCAGATAATTTCATTATTTTCATGCAGAACTTGCAAAATGTGCAAATATTGCAGTAAAGTGCAGACCCCAGAAGCAGCCTGTAAGGCATGTCACCAGATGCATTTACTATCCACTGAATGGTTTCTTCAAGGCTGAGCTTATGACAATGACACACTGCTTTTATCGTGAAATCTCTCAAAGATATAATTATATGCCATGGTCCATTGACCTCCCATTTAAAAAGCATATTCCAAAAATTTGTGTAACGCCCCAGCCACACAAACACACATGCACATTTAGGGGGGCTCACCTGAAATATCTGCTTAGCCTTGGACTCTGCTCTCCTTCATTTCCTTTCCCCCTTTGCCCCGGGAATGCTGATGGAAAGGAGACTGATTGGGTATTTGTGTAGGTAAATGCACCATAAGGGACTAAGAACTGTCTAACTGTGTACTGTCTCTTTAAGAGGAGAGCTTCAGTTGTTGCAGCTTATGGGAAACAAGTAGGGAGGACTTACGGGGTACTTCCCCGACAGGGTCCCTGCTAATCAGATCACATCCGTCTTAACAACGGAAAACAAGGCGAGAGTATCTATCAATAAGTGGAACTGTTTGTTTCTAAACATGTGTGTGCTTCTGGTAAAGAGACTTTAAAGTTTAACTCTGAATAAACCAGAGACTCTTCCACAATCTTGGTGTGACCCCTGACCCTGATAGCAGCTAATCAGGGTGTAGGGATAGCATCATATGACAGCTCAAAGATTTATGGGAGAAATCTGTACTGTGTCTTGGAACCTTTTTGTTTGACCTATCAAGTGTCAAGTTCTTGTGTTGACAGATCTATGGACCAATGGGACACTGCCTTGACCTAGCCAGATGGAAAAAGGGCAAGTTCAACAGTTGAGTTCTTTTGGGGTCCTGGTAGAGGTTGGAAGTTTTTGCTTTCTCTCTCTCTCTCTCTCTCTCTATTAGTCCTGGGTCTAGCCAAATGAACAGGGCCACAAGTGATTTTAACAATCCAAGGATGAGTAAACAGAGGAAAGGTTTTATCAGCCTGCTCTTGAACCGATTTATGACTAAGCTGCTGGTTGCCATCAAAGTGTAAATCCAGTGAATGGTAACAGACTGTTCCCTTCCTAAAGCCAAGGAGAAATCTGAGAGGGAAACCTGATCAGAAGTAAAACCAAAAGCCTGCAAGTTACTGGCAAGGTTGCAAGGAATCATCAAGATTGCAAGCAACAGCCAAGCCTGCTGCCATGAAGTTAGCTGTCCTGGAGGGCTATGCCAAAGGATTTATGAGAGGAGGCAAGAACAATTTCTTGGTGCCTAAACAAGAAACCAATCAAGCAACAAAGGAGCCTGATGAACATTCATTTTCAGATGGACAGCTTGTTTTACCAGTGGGATGCTGCCCTAATTCCCTAAAATCTGGAGGACCAAGGCTGTTCAGTTCAGTTCAGCTGAAGCCCCTCCTGAGGAAGGGGGGCTCCGTCCCCTTGTTCCAAGATGTTGCTTCAGAGTAGGAGGAAGGCCTGCCTGGGAGACTACACAGCCACTAACCCAGGGGCCCTGCATTTGCCTTCTGATGTTCAGAGGGACCTGCTTCAGAATTAAAGTGTATATTTGATGTTCAGAAGTGGACATGGGTTTGAGAAGTTCCCAAGGAAGAGGAAGCCTTTCTGTGATCTTCAAGGAAAGGAGACCTGCCAGTGGGGCTTGCATAGCTGCTAGCTCAGGAGGCAGTCTATGCTGCCCTGTGTTGCCATCCAATGACTGGAATGAGTGTGTCGTCTGAATGGAAGTATCATTTGCTGGCCAGAGCTAAAGGAATTGTGCCTGGGAGTTTCCAGGGAGAAGAGAAATTCACCAGCGATGTCTGAGAGACGTTCAGAGGCCTACTTGGAGGCTTGCACAGTTGAATGTCAAGGGAAGCCTGCCTTTTGTGTTCCTATGGATGGAAAGTGAAGTGAGAATATTTGTTCTTCTGTTAAAGTCTGCACCTGCAAGGTGAGAAGATTCAGTTTTCTGTTCAAGTTGTGTTAGCAAAGTGAGAAGATGTTTCCCATCTTCTGCATCACATTTGAATTCAAAATGCCTGAATCTGAGAGACTGTTCCCTGATAACATTTGGTGGTAAACCCAGAGACTGTGTCCTGTTTCACCATAGTGAGTTGAAATATCTGGAAAAGGGGGACTTCCATTCAAGATCAGTTTGAAGAATAAGCCAGGTGGTGTAACCGCTAGGCATTACCAAGTGCATCTCCCCCTGAGGAGTCGAGCCTGGACATGGGGGTTGAGACGTGCTGACCCCAGTACCCAGTACTAGTCCGCTCCAGTTCTGAAATGACCAATGATAGAAGATGACAATCAGCCACAAGTGGCCAAAGAGGCTGAGAGATGTCCAGCCAGCTACAGCTGCAAGAGCCTGCAGCGGAAAAGGCTCAAGCTGCAAGAGCTACAGAGAGGTGCCCCGAAACTGAGAGGTGCCTGCTGCTTGTCTCAGCTTATCAAGTGTTCAGTTGCTACTATAAGCTCCCCAACTCAGTTGGGCTTACCTGGGTTTGCTTCCACTGCCCCTGCATCCTCACCGCCACCTGACCCAGGTTCTCTGATGTTCCAGGGCTTCCATCCAGCCCTTCCTTATTTCTCTGTTAGCTTGGAGCTGGAAAAACAAAAGCCACAAAACTGCCATGCTGCTGCCACACAAATGTGCAAGCCAGTGGTCTGTGCATGCGTGACAGCACAATCTCATTTTCTTGCCACTGCTGCAGCAAGAAAAAGCCTCTCTGGTGCTCCTGGACCCCTAGATTGGCAAAACAGGGTTCAGAGACATAGAGGCAATTGAGGAGCCATAAAAATGGTTATGTTAAGGGCATCAATGAATGCTAAGGAAGTGGGCTTTAAATATTAATGAGAGGTTAGAAATATTAATGAGTTGCCTGTCACCTGGGGGACTGTATAATGCGAGGCGCGACAGGCAAGGGATGAAGTTTTAATCCATAACTGTGCAGCCATAAGACAAGGCAGCTAGGTTGCTACAGAACATTTGTATATTTATTAAATAAAAGTATTTATTCTGGTTGCACATAAACTGAAAAGTTGGGACTCTGTTTTGGGACTGCATAGATGGTTTCCTATTGCACCCATACTTGTCACCTTTAACCTTTGCACAGCCAATCAAGAGGTAAGGATTTGTCATAGGGATTATGGGACTGAAAAAAGAGGATTTGGTGAGAAAACAGAGGGACATTTCTTGGCACGCAAAGAATGGCCAATAGGGCATCAATGGAACCAAATGAATATAAATTTGTTCACTGGGACAACTGCTGCAGTCAATGGGAAGAGGCTGCTGGAGAACTGATAAAAAGGACTTTTGCCCACAAAAGTGGGAGTCCTGAGCAATCTGCCAGAGAGCCCAGAGAGGAAAGAGACTGCTGTGGGCTTGCTAGTCCCAAAGGTCTCCCTGTTTGCCCAGAGGCCTTGTCTGGCTCCAGGATTGGACAAGCTATGGAACACCTGGAGAAATAAATAGCCCCCTTGGGAAAAGAACAGGGCAGTGTAAGAGATTCCCATTGTGAGACATGAACCTGTGACTGAGTGGATTTGCTACTGAGAATTTTGAAGTTGCTCCTGAGAATTGAATCTGCTGCTGTGTCAAGAAAGTTAGAATCTGCAGTTAGAGTGAGAGACTTTTATTTATATATTTGTTTTTCAGAAAATACCTTTGAGTTAGACGCTTGTTTACAGAGGTTCCACATCAAACATTGTCAGAAAACAAAGAATAATAAAATAAGAATAACAGAGACTTATGTATCTGGGCAAACAATCTGTTGTGAGTGAACAATAGGATATATTTTACAACGGCTAAATTAAACAATGTATGAAAACATAGGCAAGATCCAACAACTGAAGACAGCTCTGTTGTCTAAGTGCTAGCAGTACAAGTAATAGATTTTTTTGTTTTATATTTGTATTTTTTACATTTTGAAGATTAGGGAGAGAAAAATTGAGAGTATGGGGAAGAGAGAGAGAGGAGAGAGATAGAGGGAGAGAGAGAGAGAGAGAGAGAGAAAGGTAAAGGGAAGAGTGGAAAGGGGAGAGAGTGATCAGGGAGTGAGGGTAGAAGAGGTGGTAGTGGTTAAGAGGAGGAGAGACTGAAAGTGGAGTGCAGCCAGGCAAGCAGTAGGTAACAAGAGGATGAGAGAAAGGGAGCACAACTGTAAGAACAGAGGAGGGAGGAGGGAGGGGAGGGGAGGTGGAGGTGGTCCCAGGGAAAGGAAGCAAAGAGAGGAGAAGGAAGCAGGGGGGAGTTCTAGATGATGCAGAATGGGAACTGCATGGGAGGGCAGAGAAGAGGACTAAGTACCAGTCACAGACACTGGATGATGCCAGCAATGCATGAAGTTTGGTTTTAAACCATTGAAGGCCTCCTCTGGGGTACGAAACCTTGGTGTGACCTTCAACAGTGGTTTGACGCTTGAATCTCAGGTGTCATCTATTGTCCAGACCAGCTTCTACCATGTTAGGAATATAGCCAGGGTCATGCCCCTAGTTCCATCCATGGACTTGCCCACATTAGTGCATGCTTTCATGGTGTCCAGACCTGATTACTGTAATGCACACTTCCTCGGGGAGGTAACCTCTGCCGGCTGCAGCTGGTGCAGAACGCAGCTGCCAGGCTGCTGACTGGGCAGTCAATATTCTGCCACATAACACAGGTGCTGCGTGCACTGCATGGGCTACCAGTGCAGTGGAGGATACTCTTCAAGGTGGGCTTCCTCACCTGTGAGGCCTTACACAGGTTGGGCATGGCTATTTGTTGGATCTCCTTATACCTGCTGTCTCAGTCCGCTCCTTCCAGTCCTCCTCTATAGGCCTCCTGGTGATTCCCAGGACGAGGCTTAAAACTGCCAGTGACAGAACATTTAGTGTCACTGGCCCCATCCTATTGAATTTGCTTCCTCCATCTGTTCAGGAGGTCCCTTTGGTTGAGGATTTTAAGACCTACCTCAAGGCCCTACTGTTTAGTCAAACCTTCCCGGACCAGGTATGCTAGCCTTTTTGGGAAGCCCGCCTTTTGTTTTCATTTCTGACTATATGTTTTAGAGAGTTCTGTGCTATCGCAGACCATATTTATTGTATGTTATTTTTATTATTATTACAATTTTAATTGATATAACATTTTATACCGATAGTGTGTTTTACAGTATGGTGCCCAGAGCCTCTGGGATTGCGCACCTGGAAAAATAAAATTTGCCTTACCTTGCCTTTGCCTAAATGGTCCCAGTTTGAGTTCCTTATGTGCCTCTTCTCCGAGCTCATTGAGCCAAAGTGGTGCACAGTATTCTTAGGAACATTGGCTCTGAGTGGTCCGGCGGAATGGGATTTTTAGTGTATGGTTTTTTGCCCTCCTCATGGATCTGTTGGAGAACTGAGGGTTAAGGAAGTAAAACATGCTAGGTGGTGTGAGACCTAGAGTTGATTTCTTGGCAAGAAGGCAGACCTGAAATTGTATTCTTCTCTCCAGGTTGAACCAGCCTGACTGAGCATAAAGCTCACAGGTGTGAATCAACTTGTCAGCACCTAGGACAAGCCTGCAAGCCTTATCGAATGTAGTTTTGATACATTTGAGGGCTAATGGTGTTGCAGACCCATAGACCACCAGACCATAGTCAATGACTGATAGTATGGACCATGAGACCACAGTTCTCATTGTTTCATTAGTTAGGCAGTGTTTGTTCTTGAAAAGTAGACTCAGCCTAATGTTTGCCATTCTGGCTACAAGGTCAGTATGGTTGGAGCAAGACAAAGTGCTGTCAAGAGTAATAACCAAGTATTTTAATTTGTTTACCATTTCAAGGGGTGTATTTAAATTATTACATATTTGAAGTTGGTAGAACCTGTGTCTGTTATGGGTTGAGGCAAATAACATGGTTTTCATCTTCTTGTAGTTTAAAAGTAATTTTGAACTGAGGAACCATTTTTATACTTCTGAGAAATTAGCCTGCATTTGGTTTACTAGAGTGAGAGGGTCAAGGTGGGATGAGAAAAGTACTACATCATATGCGTATAATAATAAATTGTCCTGGACAACTAGGGGGAACTGGTTAGGAAGCAGGCTAAAGAGCAGTGGCCTGAGAATTGTGCCTTGGGGTACTCCTGTAGTTACTGGCCTGATATCCGATTGGGTTTCTTGAATTTTTACTTTTTGTTCTCTGCCTGAGAGGTAGCTCCTAAACCATGAAACTGATTCAACGGACAGACCCTTGTTGGACAGTTGGGTAAGAAGCAATTCATGGTTCACAGTGGTGAAGGCCTTGGTGAGGTCTATATAAGTAGCACCCACCAACAGCCTCCGATTCAGGTTACAGCGAATAAAGCCAGTGAATTCAAGAAGAGCAGTAGTGGTGCTGTGTAGCTTCCTAATCCATGTTTGCTGACAGTATTGCAGTTTGCATTTGTCGAGATAGTCAGCCAATTGATCAGATACAATGCATTCTAATGCTTTGGAGAGGGGAGGCAGAACTGATAGCAGGTGGTAGTTCGAATGTATGATTTTATCCCAACTTTTATGTACTGGGGTAACTACAGCTGATTTCCAGAGCCTTGGGAATTTACCCATCACTAGAGACAAGTTTATGATTTTGGTTGGTGGACAAATAACAACATCAAGGGTGGTCTTGATGAGTTTGAGGTTGAGCCTATCGCTACTGGCTCTTGATCTGCCAAGAGCTTTTAGAATGTACTCTTTTGCTGTTGTAGGGGTGATGACCTTAAAACAGAAAGGGGGAAGGGAGCCAGCAGTGGCCTCAGGGGATAGGGGAGGTTTCTTCGACTCAGGGGTTGAAAGAAGCTGGGTGGCAATATACCAGTGAGGTTGGTAAATGCCTTGTTAAAGGTGTTGGCAATGATGTCAGAGTCCTGGCTCTGGGTTCCGTCCACTAATAGGAGGGTGGGGGGAGGCCTTATTTGGTTTACCCGACAGTGATTTGATGTTGTACCAGAAGTGACGGTCATTACCCCAGGAGTTTGCGAATTCAGTTTTAAAGTTTTGTCAAACAAAAATACAATTAGTGTCACTCAAAACTCTACCATGAGCTGTGGTGCCTTTAGGTACAAAATGGCAGGGTTTGAAATATTACAAGTGCCAGTAGTACTTAACTGCAAGCATTCCCAACTGCACACTCTTTTATGCTCCTATTTTTCTGCATTCTATCCACACACTTATCCAAGTATAAGGTCAGTTTTCAAACTTTAATTTTTTTCTCCATGCACAAAACCTTCCTTAAAATAGTGAAACACTCTTTTTTGAAATATTTAATTAGCAGTCACATACCCCAAGGGTTAAGTCTTTACTTTACCCAGTTTCTGAAAAGTTTTTCAGGTATCATTCCGGTGTCCACTTTTTCTTCGTGGCGCAATTGCCTAATCCTGTGTTTCCTTATTGCCAGATCACAAAGCCTTCCTTGGCTGACCATCATCTCGTTTCCTTTTTTGTGCTGCCATCTGCCCACAGAACATTAGAAGATTAACACTGTTCATTTATCTCTCATTGCAGGTCACTTGTAAATATTTTCTTTTCAATTTCTTCTTCCTTCTGCCTCCTGCAGCCCAGTCAGCTTAATCCTCGATCAGGTGGTCTGCCAACAAAACGTACTGATGTTTTGGGGATAATGTCCCCATCCTCAGAGCTGATTTGTCAGACAGAATTTGATCATTTATTGCCATTTTTATGTTGTCTTGCGAATGTTCAAGCAACATATTGGAGTAGCTTGGAATAGCAGGTTTTGAGGTACAGTCATGTTGTGGCAAATGGCACCACTGCTTTTTCGGGCTGGGCTCTGTGGCATGAATGAAATACCATGCTGTCTATGACAGCAGTTGAAAAGCATGCCACCAACTTAAAACAATTTTGCGCCTGCAATGAGGGAGCGACCCATCATTGCAGGCATGCCTTGCCTGATGTAACATTTCAATAAACATGGCAGCATTACAGTGCCACCTGAAAGCCAATGTCAGAGGTACCCAATCCCCCTGCTGGCATGCCCTCTCCCCAGGTTGCTGATGGGGGAGTACAATCCCCATTGGCATAATGTGCACCTCTTTGAATTTGACTGCGAGGGGGTACCCATTCCCCCTCAGTATCATGCATTCCCCCCCCCAAACATGGACATGTTTTGTGTGCCGACAGGGGACGTAATCCCTGTTAGCTTCAGTCCCCTTTGCAAATAAACACAGATGGCACACTGGGAGCCCACCCAAGTATGCCAAGACACACCTGTGAAAAAAAAACCTTCCCACAAAGTTTTTTTTTTAAACCTGTAAAACAGAAAATGGTCCCTCATTGTCTCCAGGCCCCTCCCCAAGCCTGAGCCCACCCTCTGTGTACTCCATCTCCCTGCACCCCCCACCCCATACTTACCTCCTGAGCCTAGCGCAGTGATGTTCGGTGGACCGAGAACATGTCTACACTCTTCAAAGCCGACTGCGAACTGAAGAAATGCCGGTAAGCTGTATAATTACATCATTTTTTTTTTAACTTTGGTGCATATTTCAGCTATTTTGACAAATTTTGGCACCAAATTTTCAACATGGGGTTCTTGGGACCCCACCTCATGAACTCAGTCACTGTCATTTCGTTAATCGTCCCGAAAGGTGATTTCGTGGTCACTGCATAGAATCACCTTTTGGGACTGATTCACAAAATGACAGTGTCACAGTTCATGAGGTAGGCTCTTAAAAAGGCTATGTTCCAAATTTGGTGAAAAAATTCACAAAAATGACTGTGTTATGGGTGTGTGTAGAGCAGTTCCCATGCATGCTTGTAACTTACAGAATTTTTAATATTTTCACTCCAGATTTTCAATATTGCCATTTTTCCACACCTCCTTATGAACAGTACAGCTATCATTTTTCACATCTGGCCCGAAATGTGTTTTCGCACATGTGGCACACAATGGCGCAGTCGCTGTGCAAAATCAATGTTTTGGATAGATTAAGAAAATCACAGTGACAGTGTTCATAAGGAGAGGTCCCAAAAAGCCCATGTTGCAAATTTGGTGAAAAAATTCCCCAAAATTACTGCATTACCAGCATGCATAGTGTAGTTTCTATGCACTCTCATAACTTCACCAATTTTTTGTGTTTTTACTCCAGATTCTCTAAACTGTCATTTTTGCACACTGCATGATGAACAGTACAGCTGTCATTTTTCACATGATGCCCAAAATATGTTTTCACACCTGTGGCACACAATGGGCACAGTTGCTGTGCAAAATCAACGTTTGGGACAGTTTAAGAAAATCACAGTGCCACTGTTCATGGGCGGAGGTCCCGAAATGCCTATTTTGTTTTTATTTTTTAGTCTTTGGTAACTGGGTAAGGCCCACTAGGAACAAGTGCCTGTTTTCAGGGGTGACCTGGGAGCACTGGGTGGTTAAGTGACTTGCTTAGAGTCACACAGTATGGAAGTGGAGGTTGTGAGAATCAAACTCAGGTCTGGTCTGCTGGATGTATGAAGCTTGTTCACACCTCGTTCCTCTAACCTCTAGGCTATACTGCCAGCCCAACACCATATTGGAAATCTGGTGTAAAAAATCCCCAAATAGTTGCATTATGGGTGTACGTTGCACAGTTTCTATGCAGGCTCGTGACTTCACCAATTTTGTTATATTTTCACTCCACATTTTCAACAATACCATTTTTTTACACCTCCTCATGAACAGTGCAGCTGTCATTTTTTACATCCTGTTCGAAATGTGTTTTCACACCTGTGGTGCCAAATGGCATAGTTGTTGTGCAAAATCACCTTTTGGCTAACAAACTGATAGTGTTACTGTTCATGTGGTGGGAAAAAAAAAACATGTTGAAAACTTGGAGTGAAAATACCATGAAGCACCCAGGGTGTTAGACTTTCCCACCATAATGCCCTACCCTGTAGGGACTGACAGGTGTCAGTGGTGTGACTTGGGATTGTTGACAGTAATCCTCAAGCCATTCCACCTCCACCCTGCAGCCAGTGTCAGGCGTTGAGGTGTGCCTTGGACTCTTTGGCCCCAAAATTCACCTCATTCTCCTATACTGCACCCATTTCAGCATATTTCCATATGGAATGGGGTGAGTGTAAAGCCCAAACACCCCAAGGTACGCCTCGACACATGTCGGTGTCTGCAGGGTAGGGTGAGGTGAAATAGTGTGAGCTTTATGGCCGATGACCCAAAGGCACACCCCAATGCCTGTCAGTCTCTGCAGGGTGGGGTGGGGTTGACACTCAGTTCCATACTTCACTGCCATTCATATTATGCATCTCTCTAACTCCTGCACTACCAATGCCAACACCAACAAGACAACATTCGGCATTGACAAATGCTTGTTAGTTGATAGTTGGCTAGCAACCTTTCTGCGTTTTGAAGTTATAAAATATTTATTACTTCTTTTCCTTTTTCTTTCTCCTCCTTATTTCTTTTTTCTTTTTTTTTTTACATTATTCTTTTTCTTAATCTGTTTTTAATATTCCATGGAGTTCCATTAATAGTTGCACCACCATTTCATTCCATTTTTTTTGCATCTTTCTAATCTAACATTTTCTTCCTTTTGGTAATTTCTCTTTTTTATTGTAACTATCTCCTTGTTGTGTTCAAACACACACTGTGTCAGGTTGTCCTTCATATTCTATCAGACCTGTTACTATCTTTGACAGTCTCTCTCTAAAAGTTCCAGTCTCTATAGTTCCATTATGTGACCTTTTAACCTTCCATTTTCATTTGGTGTCTTTTTCCATTTTATGGCTATTCTTTTTTGCTTTCTTATCTTATATGTAATCTGTGTTCTCCTTAATTTAATATTTTAATCTATGTTTACTTACTTATTCTATGTCATTCTTCCAAACTTCACAAGTTATGTGATTTAACCCTTTGGCCTCCCATCATCTGCTTCATGTTCTCACATTTAAAAAAAAAAACTGTTCTAATTTCCTATTATCTTCCAGTTTCTTATTATAAACCCCATTTTTTAATTTTTATTTTTTCACATTGCTACCATATCACATAATTAATGGCCTATGTATTACAAATGAGTTCTACTTGTGCTACATCATACCATATCATCCCATTACTATTTAAATTACTTACCACCTATTTTAAGAAAGGTGTTGTGCATGGAGAAAAAATTAAAAAGTTTGAAAACTGACCCTATGCTTGGGTAAGTATGTGGATAGAATGCACAAAAATAGGAGCATAAAAGAGTGTGCAGATGGGAATGATTGCAGTTAGGTACTGCTGGCACTTGTAATATTTCTAGCCCTGCCATTTTGCACATAAAGGCACCCCAACTCATGGTAGAGGTTTAAGTGGCACTAACTGTATTTTTGTTGGACAAAACTTTTTATATACACCACAAAGGGAGGTGATAAGTGCAAGGTCCGGGGGGGGGGGGCTAGATAAAAGAAAGGAAAAAGAAGTCAATTATTCATGAAGAGAAGATAGTGAAAGTATACTCAGAAGAATATCAGTATAAAATACAAAATAGTAGAATTACAAGAAGCAAGATGGCAGCACAGAAAAGAACACCAGCAACAGGCATGTTCACCTTCACCGAAGAAGAGGGGAACAAATTAGCTTTTTCTGCAACTGAGTATGCAGAGATGGTTGGGATCACTGGGAGTAATACTGAGAACACACTCAATGAAGAAACATACAAAAACATAGAAAAAAACAAACATGAATGCAACTACATGCTTTAAGCTTGAGTAAATATTGAAGGGATAAACAGATTCCAAGGGGTCTTAGAATTCAGAAAGCACCCATGTTTGGAGAAGATGATAAAGAATACATAAGAGATTGGGAGATGATTCTAAATAAAGCATCAAATGATTTGATGCTAGCCACCATCAGGAAAGCAAAAAGAGATGTTGAAAAATTAGAAAATGAAATAAAATTAAAAAAATAGAAGTTTTTAAAAAAGTACAAAACAACTGTGGAATTGGAATCATTGAAGAAAATAGAAATCAGTATGAAGAAATTTAAGGAATATTTGATGGAATATAAAAAAGGAAAACATGAAAAGGATGCGAGAGATTACCATAAGGGCACTATATACAACTGGCATGGAAAAAGGTATAGATATAACAATCAAAAAAGTAAACAATTTTCAACAGAAAATTTTGAAACAGCCAATGAAAGTGACACAGATTCAGTGGACAACAGACAACAACAACAACAAAGATGAGGTTTTCAGGAAGACCCCAAGCATACCTCTCAAGTGTACCGGATTGCGCGTGACGTTCCGGATTCTGGACCCAGTAGACTGCTTGTACCGCTGCCCCGCATTCTCCTCTTCTTTTCCGCTAGGATGCCAAAAACCACACAGCTGCACCACGCGCACCAACGGCTACATTAATCCCCTTTGTTTGTGCAGCTGCAGCAGCTCAGAGTCCTGCCTGGCACGATGGCGCCTGGGCTCTCGTCATGCCTGCAGCACGTCTCAGAAATGATGATGTCAGGGAGGAGGGGGGCTAGTGGGAGTCATGGACTACTGGCTGGGAGTCGGGACTCGAAAAGCAGTGGCACGCTCCTCCCCAAGGCTACCCTACACCCCCGCCCTCCCAAACAGAGATTAATTTAATTTGTTTTATTTCGTCACTCTCAGGTCCCCCCTCAGGTCCGCTGCCCCACTATAAGCAGCCTGACTCCACTGAGGGGGAACCATAGCATCAGGAGGAGCATTTCTGGAGGACACTGAGCAAGAAGGACCACTGCCAGAAGCTGTACCAATCGCCATTCGCCGTGCAGCAGTGCCTGGAAGGAACTGGAAGAGGAAGCCACCCTCCCCGAAACAGGCTGAGGCTGTGAAGCAGAAACGGAGGAACTTGGAGAAGCCAGGTACCGCGCCACCAACTGAGCGAGTGTCCCGACTCCTGAGCAAGCAGTGCAACAGACAAGTAAGTTACCAGCTGCAGAGGTTGGTAATCAGCAGCCTTGGGCTGTTGCTGTGCTTGTGCTGGGGGAGCAGAAGAGTGGAGTGACAGAGGTGTATGGTGATAGAAGTATTTCTTACACTGGATGGGCAAGATGTGATGTGCTATTATTCTGGGGACTACAGCAAACAGACTCAGACCCATGGTGGTGGAAGGAACTCACAGGAGTGGAGGAGGAAACCAGATTGGATTGTGCATGTACATTAGGCACAGTCTGAGCAGAGGGGCATGGAGGAAGTAAAGGCAAGCTTTTTTGCTCTGGGGCACAAAGTTAAGGAACAGACAGAGGCAGTAACCTTCTCTGAGGTACTACAATGGCCACACCCCAAAGAGAGGGCACAGTTTCACTTGTTCCAGCGCAATGCATGACTAAAAGGGTGGTGCAGGGAGGAAGGATTTCATTTCTTCAGGGACTGGACCCAACTTGGAGGGGATGGAGGCTGTTTAAAGGAGACTGCCTTTATCCTAACAAGGGGTGCAAGGGGGTGCTGGGGAAAGCATTTGCACAACACATCAGGGAAAGCTTAAGGTGGGGAGCAGCTCATTTGAGTGCAGGGACACTAACATGACTCGGGAGAGCCCTACTGCCTCCCACCAAATGCAAAAATTGAAATGGTACATGGATGCGGGAAGGATGAGGCAAAGGGGGGACAAAGTGCTGGGGGGTAGCATGTGAAAACACCAGAAGTCTAGGAAACAAGGTCCCAGAATTGCCGGCACTAATGATGCTAGCAGAGCTGGGAAAAATGAATGTCACAGAAACATGTGCTATACCAAACCACAACTGGGACCATTCCAGAATATGCATTGTTCAGGAGGGTTCTTGACTGTCAACCCACTACACAACATCTCTACCAACGGATTCATCTGTCTGCAGGTGACAGGGGATGGGGTCAGCAGGGTGTGAGAAATTATTCTGCCGTGGGCTGGGTTGACTAGTGTCAAGTGATGCTGATTGCTGATGCTCTGCTGGGCGGCTGGATTGACACTTGGGGTGGGGTTCTTCTGCCATGTTTTTCGGGGCTGGGGGTTCTTGTTCTAACTTCTGCCAGGCAGGATGGTTTGCTAAAGGGCAGCCAGGGGGGTTGTTCTGTCACTGAAGGGCAAGTGCTGTAATAACAAGAAGAAATGCACTGCAGTGCACTAGCTACATTAGTTTGTGTCCAGCTGACCATGGGGAAATGGTAAGAACATAACAAATTACACACAGTTGCCCTGTCCCTTATCCAAACAATAGTTTTAGTGTGGTAAAATTCATTTTACATGACACCAGTGCGCGACTCCGCGCACTGTGAAAAATGAGGCGTACCACATTTTTGGTATTTGTCACACATTTTGTAGCCCTCTGTCACACATTGGCAAGTTGGGAGGTTGAGAGGTATGACCCCAAGAAAGGACAAGTGGAGGCCCGGGCAGGGGAAGAGGACCAGGAGAGGGGAAAAAGCAGAGAATTCAGAGGAAGAGGGCAGAGAGGACATTATGGGAGTTATTGTGGTGAACAGGGCCCCTGGAGGTCCCAGCAGAAAAAGAACTGGAATTAGGAAACCTTACAGGGAATACACTTACATAGAAACAAAAAGATGTCTTGTAAAGAAGACTTTTCTTTATGGTAACACAAAAACTAAATTTTCTGAAAGTAAAAATACACCTTTTAAGACATACAGACAGCTCCATTTAAAATCATTTTGTTTCTAGGCAACAGCCTATGCAACAAACGGTACCAACAATAATGGTAGTAAATAGCAAAAATAGCCAGGATGTAGAGGAAGAAGGATGAGAAAACATAAGAGAGAAATTTACAAAAAATCTAAATTTGTGCTCAATATGCAGGCAAATGGTGCAATTAACACCTTTAGTAAACTGGTAGATACGGATGTGGGAAGGGTCCTGCAGAGATTTGAAAGTATGAAAAACATAAATCTGAGCAAATCAGAAAGGATGGCACTTCAAGAAGTCAATTTTTTTTTTGTTAGTCATTTGTTTTTTCTTACCATCCATGTCCAGGTATCCCACATTCTCTGGCCACCATCTAGATTGCCCCGGCTCCTAACTGGGTTCTCACTGCATACCCCCATGACTTCACACCCACAGCAGGGCAGTGGAGAGGCCCCCCCTTGTCTCTGCCAACACAGGATTCAGTAACTGCAGTGAGCCTTTGGAGCTGGGTGTCCTGCCGAATGGCCATCAAGCTGCTGTGACTGGTTTCATTTTCCCTCTTCCTGGGTTGGCATGACCTGGGGCATGCAATGATGCCAATGGAGGAAGTGCGTGCATGTCCTCACGTGCTTCCTCCAGGCACCGGGCCACAAGTTCGCCTCCCTCCAAGCAGTGCCAATACACCATCCCCAGCCTCTGACATAGGTCACTAGTGCACTGACAACTGGTGACCCCCCTCCCCCAGAGAGGGATAGCAGTCCATGGAAGCTCAAGCCCTCTCTGGCCCTTACTGACCCCTGGTGACCTGGGTCTGTTCCTGAACCCGGGTCACCATAGTGGGGTGAGGTGTGGCATCCAGCGCCTCAACCCTCAGCACCACCGGGCCAGCACAAGAAGTCAAATTGTTACCAAATACAGTGATTAAAAAAGCAGATAAAGGAGGGGCAGTAATATTATGGTGATGGCATCTGTATGTTCAAGAGATGCAAAGACACTTGGAAAATAAAAACATTTACAAAAAAGTGAAGGGAGACCCGACAGAAGAAATTAAAATCAGATTCATGACAGTAATAGAATAAGCAAAAATAAAAACAATGGATCACAAAAAAAGAAGACTTTTTTAATAATAGAAACTCCAGCCAGACCAACAATTTACCTCTTGCCAAAAATACACAAAAACAGAGATGTCCCTCCAGGAAGACCCATTATCAGTAGTCTGAATTTTGTGACTGAACCATTGTCGAAATACATTGATATTTTTCATTAGACCATTCGTGAAAGAAGTAAAATCATATATTGAAGATACATTGGAACAGACACATGGCTAGTTACAAGTGATATAGAGAATCAGTGTAACAATATACCACACATGGAAGGGTTGGAATCAGGAAGAAAAAAGTTAGAAATGAGAGCAAGTAATGAGGTACCGCTCTAGTTTTATAATAAAACTCACAGATTTGACATTGAAAAATAATTATTTTCTCTTTGGCACAAACTACTATTAGCAAATTCACGGTACAGCAATGGGCACAACATTCACCCCTTCTTTAGCTAACATTTTTGTGGGAGAATGGGATGATAAATATATATGGGATTGAACAAGAAACAGAAGGCATAAAAATATCCAGAAATGGAACTGTTTTGTAGATGATGTACTATATATGGACTGGACAGGAAGAATATTTGAAACAGTTTCTGGAATATATAAACAAATGTGACAAAAATCAGTGAACTTTTTGGATTTAACAATTTATATAAAAATTGGAATTGTGGAAACAAAGCTATTTAGAAAAGATACTGACCATAACACTATAATACACCATGATAGTCAGCATCCATTCCACATGAAAAAGAATATTCTATATGGACAACTTCTTAGGATTAAAAGGAATTGTAGTGAAGAAGATATTAGAAAACAAGAATCAGCTGACATGTGCAATGTCTACTCAATAGAGCATATAAAACAGGAGAACTTGTGAGAGTGATAGAAAAAATGAATCAAAAATTGAGAGAGGAGCTCCTAGCAAACAAAAATAAAACTAATACAGAAGAACAAATATGCTTCTGTACAGAGTACAATGAAGCATATGGAGAGATAAAACAAATCATAAGCAAACACTGGGTTTTACTAGGAGCAGACAGCAGTTTTAAAGAAATGGCTGAGAGAGGACCTCTCTTCACCTACAGAAGAAACAAAAAATTAAAAGATACATTGGTACTAACATTATTTACACCTGATTCAATAAATATAAGGTCTAATTGGATACCAGAACCACCTGAGAGAAACTATAAGTGTGGTAACCATCCACACTGTAACAGTACAAGAAATACAAAAACAGTTAACCATCCAAGAACTGCAAAAAAATTACAAAGTAAAGGTTTTTTTCAATTATGCAACAAAATGTGTCATATATGTGATAAAATGCCCTTGTGGAGAAGCTTAGGTAGGCCAGATCAAATGGGCATTGAAACTAAGGATAGTAGAACATAAAACAGCTATCTGCTGTAATAATTTGAAATATGCCATGGCAAAACATTACCAATAAGCTGCTATGGGTCTGCAGCATCTCTCACTCATGTGGGATTAGAAAAGGTAAGCTTGTCAGTAAGAGGTGGACATTTAAAGGATCTACTTCTTCAATGGAAGGCTTGTTGGATTCATGAAATGCAGACCCTAGTACCAAATGGACTAAATGAAGACAGTGGCTACAGTAGCTATATTTGAGGTTGCTCTAGTGTTGTGAGAACATTTATGTTCAAGATCGCTAAGAGACAGAGAACATTTTTTAGAATAGTTCCATTGGTTTCTAAATGGTATTTCTATCTTTGACATTGTGTAAATTATAATTATTGCATTTTATATTATATACTCTAGCCTAAGGGGGGCAAGAGTATCTGATATTACCACTGTGGCTAAAGGAAGTATTGGTGGGGGTAGGTAAAAATCCTATGTTTGTTATACATGCTGGCACTAACAATATTAATAGAGCCATTCTGGAGGATCTTAAACAGGACATTATTGCACTCATCCATTTACTGGCTGAAAGAGACAGCTTTGTTTGTTTCTCTGAAATACTTCCCATCCCCAAGGCAACCAATTCAATAACTATCAAAATTAAAGCCTTTAATGACTGGCTTAGGAGATGGTGCCTCAAGCACGGCATTTTATGTCTTGCTAACTGGGAACAATTTTACCAAAATTCCCCATTGTACTGTTGGGACGGATTGCACCTCAGCAGAAGAGGTAGTACCCTACTGGACAAAAGTGTGAATACAGCAATTAATAAACTTTTAAACTAAATGCTGGGGGGGGGGACAGGTCTTTCTCCTGTTCTCTAAAAAAACTTGACAGTCACAACATCACATTTGAGGTACTTTCCCTTAATGCTAGATCATTAAATCAAATTAAAATGGCTGAACTTGAAGCAAAATGTTTATCATCCAATTATGGACTTATATCCATAACTGAAACATGGTGGGACCCTGATTCTGTATGGATTAAATGACTACCCGGATATAAGTTATTCTACAGAGATCGACTAGGTCGCATTGGTGGTGGTGTCTGCCTATACATTAGGGAGGACATAACTTCCTACCAACTCTCCCAGTCTAATGACATTGAAACCCTTTGGGTCAATGTTCAAATAAGGGAACAACCCCACTTGCTAGTCGGCACATGCTACAGACCCCGCGCAGCCAATGCTGATTATACCTCCTCACTAATAAAGAAATAGCAGATATGGCTACCAAAGGCAATATTTCAGTCTTAGGAGATTTTAATATGCCTTCTATCGACTGGGCTACCTTGTTAGGGAAAACACATGGTGAGAAAGAATTGATCTCACTTACGGTAGATCTAGGTCTGGAGCAGCTTGTCACCGAGCCAACCCGGGGGTATAAATTATTGGACCTAGTAATAACTAATATAGGAAACAATATATATAATGTTAGCACCAGGGACCCCTTAGGTTCAAGTGATCATTATTATTATTTAGTTTTTGTTGACCGGGTAAGTGCACTAGACAAATCCTGCCTATTTTCAGGCACGACCCGGGGGAGGGAGATACAGATGAATGCCAACTGACCTTGAACCAGATTAAGCTGTTGGGATTATTCAATTTCATTTGAGCTACTCTTCAATATTATGCAGAATCTAAGTAATTCTGAATTTAAAAACTATGACAATGCTAACTTCTCTGCCATTAATGAACATTTAAATAGAATTTTATGGGAAGAAATATTAAGCCCTCTCTCAGTTGAGGATTCTTGGGAATATTTAAAATCAACAATGTATGATTTAGAGTTACTATATGTTCCTACAAAAAAGAAATATAACAAAAAGGGGATGAGCCCACTGTGGTTAAACAAGACTATTAGAAAACTGATTAAAAAAAAAAAACAAAGGTTGTTCTCAGCTTTAAAAAAGAGTGAGTGAGCCAATAAAGAACTAGTACTCCTTAAGTATAAACATGCCTTAAAACTTGTAAAATACGCTATTTTACAGTCTAAAAAGAAACTTGTATTCCATTTGTCACACTGTAAAGATAGTTATAAATCTTTATATTCATACATTAACAATAAAAAAGTTAATAATAGATCTATGGGCCCCATAATAGTTAATAATACTTTAATATATATGGATAAGGATATTGCTGATGCTTTTAATGAGCAGTTTTGCTCAGTTTTTACAAAAAAGAGGATCCAAAAATCAGTTTGTCCCTAGTACACATTCTCATAATTTATAATAGTTCTGTAACTGAAACATTAGAGATCCTGCAATCCCTAAGAAAGACATCAAGTCCTGGACCTGATGACATCATCCCAAGATTTTTATTAGAGACAGCTGATGCTATAGACAAACCCCTAACCTTTATATTCAATAAGTCTCTTCATGAAGTCCATATTCCCCATGATTGGGCTATTGCCACAGTAATAGCTATATTTAAACAAGGTAATCATTCTAAACCAGTAAACTATCACCCCATAAGTCTAACATCTATAATAAGCAAACAAATGGAAACATTTATCAAACACTCTTGGAACAGGAAATAATTTCTGACAATATAACTGATTGCACTCAGCATGGTTTTAGGTCTCAGTATTCCTGTATTACCAATCTGGTTTCTTTTTACAATTATATAAATGAGGGACTTGATAAGGGGGGAGCCCATGGATGTTATCTTATTTGATTTCAGTAGGGCTTTTGACAAGGTCCCCCACGGCAAACTTGTTGACAAACTGCTGAGTCTGAGGTTTTCCCACATCTTGGTCAGATGGGTCTATAGCTGGTTAGCCAATAGATCTCAAAATGTTAAAATTAATGGTTCTCTTTCTGATGTGGGGAGTGTCACCAGTGGGGTCTCTCAAGGTTCTGTCCTGGGACCCATTTTGTTCAATATATATGTTAGTGACATGCAGGTCAGTACAGATAATCTTTTACTAAAATTTGCTGATGACACAAAGTTAAGGAGGACAGTTTCATTGGCTACTAAAGGGTCATTCTCAGTAATAACCTCAGATCTATTGAAAACTGGGCAGTAAATAACGGGATGATGCTTAATCCTGACAAGTGCACTGTGCATCATTATGGCAATGTTGAAAATCTGGAGTGAAAATATGAAAAATTGGTGACATCACGAGCATGCATAGAAACTGCGCAACACACATCTGTAACCCTATTATTTTGGGGAGTTTTTTTAGCCACATTTTCAACATAGGCATTTTGGGACCTAAACTCATGAACAGTGGCAATGTGATTTTGTTAATCTGTCCCAAAAGTTGATTTCCCACAGCGACCATGCCATTGTGTGTCACAGGTGCAGAAACACATTTTGGACAGGTTGTGAAAAATGACAACTGTACTGTTGATAAACAGGTGTGAAAAACTGCCAGTGCTGAAAATCTGGCATGAAAATATTGCAAATTTGTGAAGTTACAAGGGTGCGTGGAAATAGCACAATGCACGCTTGTAACACAGTCATTTTATGGACTTTCAGCACCAAATTTTCAACATAGGCATTTTAGGACCTCTGCTCATGAACAGTGTCACCATCATTTTCTCAAACTATTCCGAAAATGGATTTCACACAGCGACTGCACTATTCTACACCGGACATGCAAAAACATATTTTAGCCAGGATATGTAAAATGACAGCTGTACTGTTCAAAAGGAGGTGTGGAAAAATTCCAATTTAGAAAATCTGGAGTGAAAATATTACAAATTCACAAAGTTATGAGCATGCATGGAAACAGCACAATGCACACTCGTAAAACAGCCATTTTTTGGATTTTGTTCACCAAATTTGCAACATAGGCTTTTTGACAGCCCCCCCCCCCCCATGAACAGTGGCAATGTTGTTTCCTTACTCGGTCCTGAAAGGTGATTCTGCACAGTCACCTTTCGGGACCGAATAATGCCATGACAGTGACAGAATTCATGAGGAGGGGTCCCAATAACCCCATGTTGAAATTTGGTGCAAAAATTCAAAAAAATGTCTGAGATATGCTCCAAAATTGAAAAAAAAACAATTTATACCATTATACAGCTTACCAGCATTTCCTCAGTTCGTGGTCGGCTTTGAAGAGTGCAGATGTGTTCCCGGTCCACTGAAGATCATCGCGCTGGCTCCAGAGATAAGTATGGGGTGAGGGGGAAAGGCAGGGTGCACAGAGGGTGGGCACGGGTTGTGGGAGGGGGCAGGGAGACCACGTGGGACCATTTTCTTCTTTGACAGGGTTAAAATAAAAAAAAAACTTTGCTGGATGGTTCTTCTTTTTCAGGGTGATTTGGCACACTGGGGTGGGCTCCAGTGCCAATTAAGTGTTTTTTTTGGGGGGATGCTATGGCTGACAGGGGATTAGGCACCCCCATCGGCACACAACAAAAGCAGGGGGGGCAAGACCCGAGGGGGATTCGGCACCCCCTTTGGCACATAACAAACGGGGGGGTGCATGATGCCGATGGGGGGAGGCCCTCACGTCACACATTGAAGCAGGGCATGCCAACAGGGATTGGGGCACCCCAATCCAGGCATTATGGCAGGCAGTGTGACACCATGTTATGTTCTGTTTTTCACCAGGGAAAGCACGTCAGGAGGTCCGCTGCATATGACGAGCTTTGCTCACATTGCAACGGACCTTTCGTTTGATGTGATCACCACATTGAGTATGCATGGTGTGGCGCTGGCATGCAGGCTGATTGGGGAATGGAGGACTCACCTACTGATGTGTGCCCTGCATTCGCCCAACAGTGACCACACCTCCAAATCTGCTACTACCACAATATGTTGGCTGCGCATGTGCGAGCCAGCATAAAAAAACACCAAATGAAAATGGAAGGTTAAAAGGTTACTCAATGGAACTATAGAGATTGGAACTTTAAGAGAGGCTGACAAAGCTAGTAACAGGTCTGATAGAATATGAAGGACAACCCGGACATAGTGTATGCTTGAATACAAGAAGAAGATAGTTACAATAAAAAAGAGAAATGACTGACAGGAAGAAAATGTTAAAGATTAGAAAGATGCAAAAACATGGAATGAAATGGTGCTGCAACTATTAATGGAACTCCATGAAACATTAAAACCTGATTAAGAAATAGAATAATGTAAAAAGAAAAAAGAAATAAGGAGGAGAAAGAAAAAGAAGTAATAAATCTTGTTTAATTTCAAAACACAGAAAGGTTGCTAAGCAACAATCAGCTAAAAATGGCACTAAATGATCAAGTTCTCCCAGACAAATCAGTGCTGAGGATGGGGACATGATCTCCAAAATGTGAGCATGTTTTGTTGGCAGACCACCTGATCAAGGATTAAGCTGACCGGGCTGCAGGAGGCAGGAGGAAGAAGAAATTGAAAAGAAAATATTCACAAGTGACCCGAACTGGGAGATGAATGATCAGTGTTAACCTTCTAGTGTTCTGCGTGCAGACAGCAGCACCAAAAAAAAAACAGGATTATGGTTGGACATGGAAGGCTTTGCAGTCTGGCAATAAGGAAACACAGGAGTAGGCAACTGCACCACAAAGGAAAAATAGACACCAGAATGATACCCAAAAAACATTTCAGAAACCAGGTAAAGTAAAGTAAGGACTTAACCCTTGGGGTATATGACTGATAATTAAATCTTGCAAAAAAGAGTGTTTCACTATTTTAAAGAAGGTTTTTTGCATGGAGAAAAAAATAAAAAGTTTGAAAACTGACCTTACTGTACACTTGGGTAAGTATGTGGATAGAACACATAAAAATAGGAGCATAAAAGAGTGTGCAGATGGGAATGCTTTCAGTTTTAAAGTGTTGGCTTTTAGCCTTACATATTGTCTATGTACAATTATTATGTGCCACTTTATACCTCTGGGTATTAGCAGGTGAGCCAGTGCTTTTTACGTTCGCTTGCGTGCATGCTCAAGGAACATTTTGGGAGAGTAGCACACTTTGGAAGTGTGCCTCTCCCTTTAAATCCAGTGCTCCGTTGAGCAGGTGTGGCGGTCCTGCACCAATGGGTGCAGGGCTGTGTATGACAGCGGTGGTCTTGCTTCAAAACCACCGCTGTCATACTGAGCTGCCATCACGCCACCCCCAAATCTTTGGTGCCATGCTGGGGCCCACACCAGCGTGGCTAAACGTCCCAGCGTTGTTTACCGTGAGGTGCCCAATCCCGTTGGCTCCACGGCCCCCCAGCCATCCTTCTGCCAGCTGGGAGCCCACCCAGCGTGGCAAGCGTCCGTGTTGTTTGCCGACAGGTGCCCAATCCCCATCGGCTCCTCGGCCCCAGCCATCCTTCTGCCATGCTGGGAGCTCACCCGGCAGGCAAGCGTCCCACATAGTCTTTTTTCTTTGACCTGTAAACCTAAAACAGTCCCAGGCGCTTCTCCCAGTCCCCCTCCCACAACCGCACCACCCACTGCGCACCAGACTTCCCACACCCCCTCACCCCATACTTACTCTCTGGAGCTCGGCGCCGACGATCTTCGTGGATCGGGGAACACGCTAGCACTCTTCAAAGTCGACCGCTAACTGAGGAAATGCCGGTAAGCTGTATAATGGGCTAGATAGGGGGTTTTCAACTTTATTGCATATCTCAGGCATTTTTTTGGAATTTTTGCACCAAATTTTCAACATGGAGTTTTTGGGACCCCTTCTCATGAATGATGTCACTGTCATTGTGTTATTGGGGTGCGAAGGGTGATTTCGCATTCACTGCGCAGTCACTGTGCGAAATCACCCTTCAGGCCTGAATAACACAATGACAGTGACATCATTCATGAGAAGGGGTCCCAAAAACCCCATGTTGAAAATTTTGTGCAAAGATTCCAAACAATGACCGTTTTACGAGCGTACGTTGTGCAGTTCCTACGCAGGCTCGTAAGTTCATGAATTTTCAATATTTTCACTCCAGATTTTCAACATTGCCATTTTACCATACCTCCTTTTGAGCAGTACAGCTGTCATTTTCACATGCTGCCCAAAACGTGTTTCCGCCCATGTAGCGCATAATAGCGCAGTCGGTGTGCAAAATCAATGTATGGGATGCATTAAGAAAATCACAGTGACACTGTTCATTAGCAGAGGTCTTAAAATGGCTATGTTGAAAATTTGGTGAAAAAATTCCTAAAAATGACTGTTTTACGAGCATGTGTTACGCAGTTCCTACGCATGCTCGTAGGTTTGCGAATTTTCAATATTTCCACTCCAGATTTTCAACATTGCCATTTTACCACACCTTCATATGAGTAGTACAGCTGTCATTTTTCACATCTCATCCATAATGTGTTTCCACCCCTGTAGCGCACAATGGCGCAGTCGGTGTGCGAAATCAATGTATGGGACACATTAAGAAAATCACAGTGACACTGTTCATGAGCAAGGGTCTTAAAATGGCTATGTTGAAAATTTGGTGAAAATTTCTAAAATGACTGTTTTACGGCGTCGTTGCGCGGTTCCTACGCCGCGCTTTCGTCGTTCAATTTTCAATATTTGCACTCAGATTTTCAACATTGCCATTTTATCACACCTCCTCATAAGCAGTACAGCTGTCATTTTTCACATCCTGCCCAAAACATGTTTCCGCCCATGTAGCGCACAATGGCGCAGTCGGTGTGCGAACTCAATGTATGGGACACATTAAGAAAATCACAGTGACACTGTTCATGAGCAGAGGTCTTAAAATGGCTGTGTTGAAAATTTGGTGACAAAATTCTTAAAAATGACTGTTTTACGAGTGTTCATTGCGCAGTTCCTATGCACGCTCGTAAGTTTGCGAATTTTCAATATTTTCACTCCAGATTTTCAACATTGCCATTTTACCACAACTCCTTATGAGCAGTGCAGCTGTCATTCTTCACATCTTGCCCAAAATGTGTTTCCACACATGTAGCGCTCAATGGCACAGTCGTTGTGCGAACTCAGTGTATGGGACACATTAAGAAAATCACAGTGTCACTGTTCATGAGCAGACATCTTAAAATGGCTATGTTGAAAATTTGGTGAACAAATTCTTAAAAGAACTGTTTACAAGCGTGCATTGTGCAGTTCCTTGGCACGCTTGTAAGTTTGCGAATTTTCAATATTTTCACTCCAGATTTTCAACATTGCCATTTTATCACACCTCCTTATGAGCAGTACAGCTGTCATTTTTCACATCCTACCCAAGACGTGTTTCCACCCATGTAGTGCACAATGGCGCAGTCGGTGTGTGAAATCAATGTATGGGACACAGTAAGAAAATCACAGTGACGCTGCTCATTAGCAGAGGTTTTAAAATGCCAATGTTGAAAATTTGCTGAAAAAATTCCTAACAATGACTGTTTTATGAGCTTGCGTTGCACAGTTCCCATGCACGCTCGTAGGTTTACGAATTTTCAGTATTTCCACTCCAGATTTTCAACATTGCCATTTTACCACACTTCCTTATGAGCAGTACAGCTGTCATTTTTCACATCCTGCCCAAAACGTCTTTCTGCCTATGTAGCGCACAATGGGGGTAACAAAAAGGTCATGCTGAAAATTTATTGTGCAAATACCAGCAATCGCACAGGGCATTAAGGTAAAGCACCATACGTGCCAAACACCACTGCAAATACCTGCAAGCAACCGTTCGGCATTGACAAATGCTTGTTTTTTTCTCACAAGTTGTTTCTGTGCTTCATTAAGTCGAATAATTGGGGTGGAGGGGTGATCCATGAGTTAGCAGTGTCCCTTATTTTCCGTTTCATAAAAGGAGCAAAGATATTGCAGGCCTCATTAAATTTATGGATAAAAGCCTCCAGTGTGGAGTCAATGTCTATTGCAAAGTCTAAGAAGCTCCAGTCTTGGTGTGCCAGGTGCGCTTTAAAGGCAGCAGTTTTCCCCTTTTTAGTGTTCTGTATGTGACTGTCCTAGTAGGGAGTTTGGAGAATAGCTACCAGGGAGAGGGAGTGACCGTTCTGCAGCTCAGAAAGTGCTAGTGGAGGCTGGAAATTAGAAAACATAGACTGTAAAGGTCACGACATAACCCTCAGTGTCTATAGCTGGGTTGCAAGTGACCTGCTATCTGTGTTCCCTCTCGGTGGGATAAGTGCAGGAGAGACTGCTTTTGCTACAAGGATGTAACTGAGTGCTTAGGCTAGAGATACTGAGTCAGAGCCCAGTTTCTTTACTGCAGCTTAGAAAAGTGTGTGCCAGTCATCAGTCTGGAGAACCACCAGCCTGCTCAGTACCCAGACCAAAGAGGAGACACCAGAGAGAAAGATGTCAGGAGGCCTGCCAGATGAACACTGCATACAAAGGCCCCAGGAGTGAAGAATGGAAAGACCTGGCAGGTGAAGACTGGCATTCTTCATTTCTTCAACTATCCACTACCGTGGTGTATCAACTCCTGATATACCATCATGATACTGTGAAAAAAGTTTCTGCCACCCCTTTTGAACTGCTGAACTGTAAGTACCCTGGGCTGTGGCTTTGGGGGAAGTCTTTATTTAGCTAGCTAGCTAGTCAGAGAAAATTGATGGGGTTAAGTCCTGGGCAGGAGTGTGCCAAGATTAAAGCTGCACCCAGGCAAAAAGTGAAGTTTGGTATCTGTTTCTACTATTTAAAGTTAGTTGGGCCCCAATGAAACCCCAGCGTCTTCTTCGTGGTGGTCTGGTACCCACCCAAGGGACTTTATAGACTTTGTGGGCAGCTGTCATTGGGAAGTCAGGTGCATCCATAGGTGGGAGGTGGGGATTGTGAGGGTTAAAAGTGCTTTATCTGTTTTTAATTTTATTGTGCTATTTTTCCTCCCTTTTCTCCCATTCCCCCAAAATAAAAAACATTAATTGTTAATGTTATATTCTGGTACTGTGACTCATTGCAAGGTGAGGGAATTGTTACTGTGTGGTAAAGGCACAGTGGGAGCAGTTACTGTATTTTCCTGGGGGTTGTTAACCTGTAATTTATCCACAGGTATTCCCTATCACTACCTCAGGTGGAGGTACCACGTGCACCTATTGTTTCAGTACCTCTTAGCTGCCAGAGAACCTAGGCTGGCCCTCTTGAGGTGTGTTCAGGGAACACTTGAGGGCCCAGAATCAGCTGAGGTGAGTCAGATTGACTGTTACACTACCAATTTTGACTACCCTAGACCCACAGTCTGAGGATCATCGGCTACATAAGCAAAGGCCTGATCTGCAAAACCGAGTAATTCAAGGTTTGTCCTGCATCTGGGAAACTGCAAATAGTTGCTTCTCAGAGTTCTGAGTTTAGCCATCAGGCCCAAAGTGTCCAGGTCTGCTAAATTATTGTTTGCCATCACTCTATGAGAGGATTTGCATTTAATTTCAATTATTTAAAACAGGTGCACTGATGTCAGCCAACCAGCTGCACCATACAGGCCTGCAGTGCTTCAACGGCTGGGTACCCAGGAATAAAGTGTCAGGACTACTATCTGATAGACTGGGAACTGGTACCAGCTGGGAAGTGGTCATTGGACCTAGACAGCTAGTTACTGTAGATGGAAAGTACCGATCTGTAACCATTGAAGTGCTTGTGAGAGATGGGCACTGAAATGTTTTAAATTACAAAGTGATTGATTGATGTTTACCAATTACCAAATGCTAATGCTAAAATGCTGTTTAATCTCACATTCACTTTCCCTTTTCCTAGCCCTACTCCATTGTAAATAAATTGCGGGTTAACCTTTTCACAAAAGTCTCACGAGCATATTAGTAGCTTTATTCAATAATTGCAAGGTATTGGAAATAGAGATGTGTGAAGACTGCAAAATTCACTTGGCTAATTATTTTGTGACTGGTGTGAAATTTGCAAAGCAAAATTCACCAATTTGCAGAGAGTGGGCTGACCGTGAAGTGTGGAACTTCACAGGTGAAATTCCACACTTGCCACAAAACGTTCCCCGGGGCCTATTAGTGTGCACCCCCGACCGATATCCTGCTACAATGTGAAAAAATATATTTATTTATATCCCTGGTGTCTAGTGGTCTCCCCCCTCCCCTCCAATTGCCAGCCACAGTGTGAAAAAAAAGTTTATTTAAATCCCTGTTTTCCCCCCTCCCAGCGCAGATTGCCAGCCATAGTGTAAAACAAGTGTTTATCTAAATCCATGGTGTATAGTGGTCCCCTCCTGAATGCTGACCACAGCCCTCCACTCACCTTCATGGCCGGCAGCCCAACTGAGTTCTCAGTGAATGAGCGCATGCTTGTACAAGTACACGCTATTCATTGAGCACTCAGATGGGCTGCCGCCATGGAGGTGAGTGAGGGCTGTGCTGTGGTGGCCTGCTTGCAGTCAGGGTGGGGGTGGAGTGAGGTGGTGAGGTACTACCTGATGGGGTGGGGGTCCACTAGACACCAGGGATTTAAATGATATTTTTTTTACACTGGGGCCAGCAATCACCGGAGGGACCACTAGACACCACAGAGATCTAATATACAGTATTTATTTTTTACTTTGGGGTTGGGGTGGGGAGTGGGGGTTGCAGAAACTGATGGGGTGGGAGGTCCACTAGACACCAGAGATTTAAAATATATATTTTCCATTTTGGCCAGTGATTGGCGGGGTTGGGGGGTACCACTAGACACCATGGATTTAAAATACATATTTTGTTATTTGGCCAGTGATGAATGGTGGCGGGGGGCTCTAGACACAAGGGATTTGGAATTTGTAACTTCTCCTTGCTGATCATAGGAGACTCCATGATTCGGGGAGTTGATACCTATCTCCAGCCAGGGGTAATGGTCAGATGTCTCCCAGGTACGTCAGCATGGAGAGACACTGACCGCATTGCTAAAATTGTACAGGAAGCATGAGAAAACATTGACATCCTGGTACACATAGGGACTAACGATCTCACCAACCGGTCAGTTGTGGAGAACAAGGAACACCTGACCAGGCTGGGTGACAAATTATCATCCATTTCATCTGGCATCTCCTTCTATGAGATCCTGCCAGTCTGGGAGAGGGGGGCAGATGGACAGTAGGTCAGAGAAGAGGAGATAGGGGAGTTAAACATGTGGCTCAAGGGCTGGTGCCAGGAAAAAGGACACAAATTAGTAGGTAACTGGCAACAGTTTTGAGAGCAAAAGTTGTTTAAATTTGATGGACTGCATCGGATGAAGGAGGTAGTCAGTGCATTGGGGCAGAAGTTTGATGTCTTTACAGAATATTTAAACTAGCAAATGGGGAGAGGGGTGCAGCACCCGATTCATCAAATGGGAAGAACACCCCCCCCCAGCTAGTGATCAAACAGGAGTTCAGCATGTTTGTAGTTTATTTGCATCACCAGGTAAGGAAAAAGGTCCGGCTCCCTGTACGATGCACAGAGAAAATGCCAGACCTCACCCAACACCCAACACACCAAAATCTGGCCAGTGGAAAATCACGTACACAAATGCTCGCAGTCTGGGAAACAAAATCCTAGACCTGCAGGCAATAATGACAGAGGCTAGACTGGACAAAGTAGCCATTAGCAAGACATGGTTCACCAGTAACCACACTTGGGAGACTTCAGTGCCCGCTATGTACTGTTCAAAAGAGACCGAGGTATAAAAAGGGAAGGTGGAGTGGCCCTTTATGTCAATGAAAATATCAAAGCTACAGAAATTCAGAATACACACAAGGAGCCAGAAGAAATATGGGTCACCCTGGAAACAGGAAATGGGACAGCCATATGAACTGGGGTTGTCTACAGGCCTCCAGACCAGAGGGAGGACATAGACACATTACTATAAGAAGATATACAAAACATGACAGCTAAGGGGGATGTTCTGATAATGGGTGACTTCTACATGCCAGATACAGATCGATCAATACCAGCAGGAACATCTGCCAGAACTAGACACATAGTGGAATCTCTGCAGGGGGAGGGCCTCAAACAACTGGTACAACAACCCACAAGAGACAGGGTTATCCTAGATCTAGTACTGACTAACAGGAAAGGATCACAGATCTCCAAGTAGAATGTCACCTGGGGGGGCCAGAGACCATCACATGGTATGGTTCAATTTGGCCACTAGAACTAAATCATCCCATTCCAAGGCAAAACTATGGGACTTCAGAGGAGCTGACTTTGATAAGATGGCCAACAGAGTTAAGCTAGCCATGGCAAGAAGAAATACAGGTGATGGGGTACAGGCAAAGTGGGCAAGTATTAAGGATGCAATACTTAAAGCTACATCCCATTGTGTTAGAGAGAAAAGGAAGTGCAAAAGAAGAAGGAAGCACTTTGGTTCTCAAAAACAGTAGCAGAAAGGGTCAGAGCCAAAAGGCTGGCCTTCAGGAAATACAAGGGAATGCAGCGGGATGAAAATAGGGAGGCATACCAAACTTCCCTAAGCGAAGCAGGGAAGGCAGTATGGCAGGCAAAGGCACAAACCAGGAAACACTAGCACGAACAGTAAAAGAAGGTGACAAGACTTTCTATAGATACATTAGTGAAAGGAGAAAGTCCAGAGAGAGTATTGCTATGATCAAAGGGGATAAGGGAGCATGTGAGGAGGAGGACCATGTAAAAGCATCTATGCTAAATAGATACTTCTGCTCAGTATTTACTGAGGAGAAGTTAGGGCAGGACCCACAGCTCAGCACCATGGGCACAGGAAGGAGGAAGGGAGGTGTGCACTAGTCCTTTCACAAAAGAAAGGATCCTACAAGAGCTCGATAAGCTCAGGGTGGACAAGGCAATGGGACCTGAAGTCATACATCCCAGGGTACTAAAGGAGCTAAGGGTGGAACTAGCAGAGCCATTATCAGAGCTGTTAAGTGAGTGTCTGAGCACAGGAGAGGTCCCAGAAGACTGGAGATGGGCTCATGTGATCTAGCTCCACAAGAGTGGTAGCAGGAAGGAGGCAGGGAACTACAGACCGGTCAGTCTTACCCCAGTAGTGGGCAAGATTATGGATCACTCCTTAAGGAAAGAATAGTGCAACACCTGGAATCCATAGGCGCACAGGATCCAAGAAGGCATGGGTTTACAACAGGAAGGTCCTGTCAAACTAATCTCATAGATTTCTTTGACTGTGTAACCAGAGTGGTGAACCAAGGGGGAGCAGTTGATGTCACCTACCTTGACTTCAGCAAAGCTTTCGATACTGTTCCTCATAGAAGATTGATTAATAAGCTGGATAGGCTCAGGGTGGGTCAGATGTTGGTCAGCTGGGTCACAAACTGGTTGACAGGCAGAAAACAGAGAGTGGTGGTTAACAGTATACAGTTAGAAGAGATGCAAGTCACAAATGGGGTACCTCAGGGATCAGTCCTGGGGCCAGTCCTCTTCAATATCTTCATCAGTGGCATTTCAGATGGACTAGAGGGTAAGGTTTGTCTGTTTGCAGATGACACCAAGTTCTGCAACAGAGTAGATGATCCAGATGGGGTGGGCAGAATGAGAAGAGATCTGGATAAACTGGCAAAATGTTCTGAAGAGTGCTAACTGAGGTTTAATGCAAAGAAGTGCAAGATCATGCACATAGGAAAGACAAACCCTGAAGCCACCTATAGGTTGGGAGAGGAGCTGCTGGCAGTCACAAGGGAAAAAAGAGACTTGGGCATCATCATCACAGATGACCTGAAATCATCCAAGCAGATCACTAAAGCAGTAGGTAAGGCTAGGGGGATGATGAGGTGTATTAGTAGATGTATCACAAATCGTAAGAGGGAGGTAATAATCCATCTTTACAAGACTCTGGTTAGGCCCCATCTGGAGTACTGTGTGCAGTACTGGAGACCACATCTTCACAAGGACATTAACCAAATTGAGGCAGTCCAGAGAAGGGCAACCACAATGGTGCAGGGACCACATCAGAAAACATATAAGGACAGATTAACAGAACTCAATATGTGTACCCTACAGCAAAGGAGGGAGAGAGGTGATATGATTGAAAGATTCAAACACCTTAAGGGCATTAACAAGGTGAAAGAGTCTAATATGTTTCAATATAAGAAAAATAGCAGGGCAAGAGGACACAGCATGAGATTAGAGGGAGGCCGATTAAGGGGTAATGTGAGGAAGTTCTTTTTCACAGAATGGGTGGTGAATGCATGGAATGGCCTACCTCAGGAAGTGGTGGATATGAATACAGTGCAGGGCTTCAGACAGGCATGGGATAGGCGTAAGGGAGCAATACAGATGAGTATGAATAGATAGGCCATTGATAGAGCAAAGGCCGATGGCACATTCATAAGGTAGAAAAATAAATGGGCAGACTGGATGGGCCTTGCGGTCCTTATCTGCCATCAACTTCTATGTTTCTGTGTTTCTATGTTTCTTGCTTTGGGGGGTTTTAAGTGCAATTTGCACCTAAAAAAACACAAAAGCAAGGCAAAGTTACAAATGGTGAATTATCACTTAAGGGGACAACTTCACGAATTGATCTGTGGAGGCAAATTTGGTGACTTTGCAGATAATTTGAGGGTGAAGTAAAACTTCACTGCATCTTTAATTGGAAATAGAAGGTTTTGGTTTATGGTAATCCATGTATGGGATGACTGCAAGGGAAGGTGGTTTGGTACAGCATCTCAGGGGGCTGTACTGCTAAAATATCTGGCCCACTATATTTAAAATCTGGGTGATGGCACCGTGGTATTTGTTTTATCTTTGGAAAGAATCCCCAGCCCCCATCAGAACAGATCCAGACCCCTCAACATGTACTGCGGCCATCAGGCAGAGGTAGTAGCCCACAAGTATATGGCACCCAGGTTACATCTGCAAAGTCCAAATGACATGAATTAAAACATTTGCTAAGACAACATTTAAAAACAACAGTTCTGAAAGATCAAATTGTGTTAATTTCATAGAGCATGACAAAAGTCCTACAATGGTAAGCTTTAGATTATACTCAAAAGAAGTTGATCTATGTTGGAGGGTACACTTGAACAGATACCAATTCCTTTTTTATGGCTGCTTTGGCAAATATCATTCATTCATCTGCAGCAAGAGTTAAAATGTTTGGTTTCTCCTGAAAGAGAAAAAGATAATTTTTTAGAAGTTACAACAAGTTTCACAACATCTAATACTGCAGTTACACTCAGAACAAGCAGAACACAAGGAATTTGGCATTAATCACTTTAAATGGGGGGTTAAATCTAGGGTTGCAATTTCGGTTCATCCTTGTCCCTAAAATATGCATACTCTCCATGATTGTGTTTGTCCACTTAGCGAGAACATTTTCTCTAAAAATGCGAACTTTGGTCCGCCTCAGTAACTTGTAAAAAAAATATATTACCTAGGCATCCACACATGCTCCTGCTTGCCAAGTAGGCTCCACAATGGCAGTAGTGAGTTGCATCATGTCACTCATCATGTGGTGCAGAAGAGGGAGTGTCACAAGACCACTACCATCATGTCAGTCATGCTTTCATCCCTCAGTGTTACGTATGATGATTGAATGAAGGGGAATCTCTCTCTCTGCCTCTCCCTCTCTGTACTAGGCAGCAACACCTGCAACCATTGGTGCAGCAGGTCCCAAAACACGTGGGATGCTGCCAGTTAATGGCTGCACTTTGCCATTTTCTGGCATAGTGTGTGATAGGCATGAGTGAGTGGTGGTGACTCTGTCTATGAGAGCAGAATTTGATACTGGACTGGTTCACAGAATCACAGATCTGTTCAATGTAAAAGAATCACATCAAAAGAAAACAGCGTTCATGTATTTATTGTGGCAACTGGCATAATAAAAACAAATCAGCATTTAACTTTCACTAGGCAGAGTATAGCAGCACTATCTAACAGTCTTCTGCATTGTGCAAAACTGAAAGTATAACAAAAAACAAGCATTTGTCAATGCTGAATGTTTGCTTGCTGATATTAGCACTGGACGTGCAGGAGTTAGGCAGATGCAGAATAGGAATGGCAGTGAAGTATTGAACTCATGCCAATCCCCACCTCCACTCTGCAGAGATGGACAGGCATTGGGTTGTGCCTTTGGGTCATCACCCATAACGCTCACGGCATTTCACCTCACCCTATCCTGCAGACACTGACAAGTGTTGAGGTGTGCCTTGGGGTGTTTGGCTTCACAGTCACCCCATTTCATAAGAACATATGCTGAAATGGGTGTAGTAAAGGAGAATGGGGTGAACTCTGGGGCCGAAAAGTCCAAGGCACACCTCGATGCCAGTCAGTGGCTTTATGGTGGTGCGGGTGGAGGTGGAATGACGTGAGCATCACAGCCGGCAATCCAAAGGCACACCCCTGATGCCTGTCAGTCTGTACAGGGTGGGACATTATGGTTAGAAGCCCTAATGCCCTGGGCATTTATTGGTATTTGCACTGCAGATTTTCAACATGGCATTTTTGTGACCCCCACCTCATGAAAGCATTTGGGACCTCTGCTCATGAACAGTGGCACTGTGATTTTGTTAATCTGTCCCGAACTTCGATTTCCCACAGCAACCATGCCATTCTGCTCCAAATGTGCAAAAACACAGACAGGACATGATGTGAAGAATGACAGCTGTACCATTCATAGGGAGGTGTGAAGAGATGGCAATGTTGAAAATTTGAAGTGAAAATATTAAGAATGCTCGAACTTCCGAGCATATGTGGAAACTGTGCAACTCACGCTTGTAACAATCATTTAGTGGAATTATTTCACCAAATTTTCAACAAAGGCATTTTGTGACCTCTGCTCATGAACACTGTCACTATGATTTTCTTAATCTGTCCCAAATATTAATTTCCCACAGTGACAGTGCCATTGTGTGCCAGATGTGCAAAAACACATTTCGGACAGGTTGTGAAAAATGACAGCTATACTGTTCATAAGGAGGTGTGCAAAATTGACAATGTTGAAAATTTTGAGTGAAAATATTACAAATTTTTAAAGTTACTAGTGTGCGTGGAAACTGCACAATGCATGCTTGTAACATAGTTATTTTATGGACTTTTGTCACCAGATTTTCAGCATAGGCATTTTAGAACCTCTGCTGATGAACAGTGTCACTGTAATTTTCTTAATCTGTCCTGAACACTGATTTCCTACAGCGACTGCACTATTCTGCGCCTGAAGTGTAAAAACATATTTCAGCCAGGATGTGAAAAATGACAGCTGTACTCTTCATAAGGAGGCATGAAAAAATGCCTATGTTGAAAATCTAGAATAAAAATATTACAAATTAGTGAAGTTATGAGTGTGCATCAAAACTGTGCAACGCATGCTCGTAACACAGTCATTTTTTGGAATTTTTTCACCAAATTTGCAACATAGGCTTTCTGAGAGCCCACCTCATGAACAGTGACACTGTCATTTCGTTAATCAGTCCCAAAAGATGATTCTATGCAGTGACCGCAAAATCACCTTTTGGGACTGAATAACCAGATGACAGTCACTGAATTCATGAGATGGGATCCCAAGAACCCCATGTTGAAAATTTGGTGCCAAAATTCACAAAAATGGCCAAGATATGCACCAAAGTTGAAAAAAATCCCATTTATGCCACTATACAGCTTACCGGCATTTCTGGGTCGGCTTTGAAGAGTGCAGATGTGTTCCCGGTCCACCGAAGATCGTCGTGCCAGGCTCCAGAGGTAAGTATGTGGTGAGGGGGGATGTGGGGAGGTGGGGTTCACAGAGGATGGGTGTGAGTTGTTGGAGGGAGCATCGGACTCAACGAGGGACCATTTTTCTTTTACAGGAAAAATTAAAAAAACAACACAGGAACGCTTTCTTATTTTACATGTACTTTGGCATGCTGGAGTGGGCTCCCAGCATTCCATCTAAGTGTTTCTTGGGGGGAGGGTCTGTAACTGATGGAGATTGGGCAACCATGTCGGCAGAGTGTTGGGGAGGCAGGATCATGAGCCGAGGGGGATTGGGCACCCCCCTCGATGCACAAGAAATGGGGGTGGCATTATGCCAATGGGGATTGGGCTACCCCATCAGCAAATGAACTGGGAAGGGGTCATGCTGAAACAGGGATTGGGCACCCCCCTGTCGGCTTTCATGAGGACTGAAGAGGTGGTGGCTGTCCATCGGATTCCGTGGAGACTGTGAGAGGCTGACGAAGAAGCCGCAACCATGTTTTTTGAAATGGGACACCAGACAATGCAGCTGTAATTCACTGCTGCAGTCAGGGACCACCCCAGCAGCAAAAACAGCTGATTGTTAATGGTGGGGTGCTCCCTGATTGCAGCGGCTAGTTTCTTTCAAGTTGGTGGCAAGCTACACTGCTGCTGTCATGGACAGCATGATCCACTATTGGTGCCACACAGACTAGCCCCAAAATGGGCTGCTGGCATTGGCAACAACACTGCCGCACCTCCACAACTTGCTACTGCAGCAAGCTGCCACAATATGTTTCTTGCACATGCATGCAAGCAAACATAATAACAAAAAAGCTAAACTTTTCTTTTGTACTGATCACTGCAGCAGGGAGTGAAAGAAAATACAGGGCAGGCTCCTCAGAAAGACATCCATTAGAGAGAGACTAATGCTGCTGTTACTGTCTGTGCAGTGCTGTGCTCACTGCTGATGCTGAGCTGACTAACGGTGTTGTTAATCTCTCTATTCTCTGCTCTCTACACTGACTACAGCACAAAAGGCCAAAGGCTAAACAAGATAAATGTTTGTAAAAACAATTAAAAAGAACACAACCATCAATTATACAGAACAGGCTGTATAGCAGTAGTTAACGGCATTGTGCTGCAAGTGCAAATCTGGACAGCCGAGTTTGAAGGAATCCCATTAACTCCCTCTTGCATACTGTGTGACCCTTGAGCAAGTCACTTAACTTCCTTGTGCTTCCAGGTCGCTCCTGGAAACAAGATTAGCTTAGTGTGCCTTTCCTGGTTAAACAATTTCCCCTTTTCCCTTAAATTTAGTCCTACTAGTGTTTTACTGACCTACTGTATCTGAGAATCATTTTCACTGTGTTTTCAAAGTTCAAACTTGATACATTCAGGAGTGCTGTACTGACCTGTATGGGAAAAAATCTCCCTGTTATTGGCGCAGCTACTCAACACAGCCAGCAGTGCTGTACTCACCTTTTTGGGAGTAAATTTTCCGACTTTGGGCGCAGCTACTTGATGCAGCCATCAGTGCTGTACTGACCTGTTGGGGGGGAAAATCTCCAAGTTTTCACCACTAAAACTACTTACTTGATGCATTCAGCAGTGCTATACTGACTGGTTTAAGATAAAATCTCATTGTTACTGGCGCAGCTACTCAAAACAGCCAGCAGTGTTGTACTGACCTGTTAGGGAGTAAATTTCCTAGTTTTGGGTGCAGCTACTCGATGTAGCCAGCAGTGCTATACTGACCTGCTAGGGGGAAAAAATCTTCCTGTGTTTTACGACTTAACTCATTGCCTCCACAGGAGCTCTCTGAAGTTGTACTACTTGTCTTCTGTATACTGTTAATAGTAAATCCTGGGCCTTTCTAAACAAAATCAAGCTATAGTCAGCATGCCACAAACAAATCCTAACAGCGCAAGAATCGCAAGTGTTAGACACAAAGTATGAGTGACAAAGTTATTCAGCACAAAATTACTGTTCCAGTGGTGATATGCAAAGAATAATATGTAATTTTGTTTTTTTTCTATGCTGGTTGAAACAGTAAAAACATTTTTTTTTCACTAAAACAGGCAACATAAGCCATACACACCATACCATAAACAAATATGAATAACTCCTATAGTATACATGATATACACAGAATATCAGTGGCAAAGTTGTTCAGCACAAAATTACCTTTCCAGTGGTGCTATGCAGTCAACTATTTTTTATATTCTATTACATTATATATTAAAATATATAGGTGACTTCTCCAGACATTGCCAGGGCACACAGGAAGTCAGTAGCTGACTTCTGTATGAAACATAGAAACATAGAAACATAGACTTTGATGGCAGATAAGGACTGCTAGGCCCATCTAGTCTGCCCATTTCCCTACCTACAGGATAGGCAGCAGATCCTAGTTAACCAACAGCCTATTTCTTCCTACCCCCCACAAGAATTGCCTTATGTCTGTCCCATGCATTCTTGAATCTTCCCACAGTTTTAGACCCCACAACCTCCTCAGGAAGGCTGTTCCATGCATCCACTACCCTCTCTGTGAAATAATACTTCCTCACATTGCCCCTGAACCACCCTCCTTCTATCTTTAAATTGTGTCCCCTAGTTCTTGTAAGTCTCTTTTTCTGAAAGATGCTACCCTCTTGGACTTTGTTGATTCCACTGAGGTACTTAAAAGTTTCTATCATGTCCCCCCTCTCTCTTCTTTCCTCAAGGGTATACATATTAAGCTCCTTTAGTCTCTCCTCATACGGCTTCTCTTGCAGACCCTGGACCATTTTAGTTGCCCTCCTCTGGACTACCTTTATCCTGTCTATGTCCTTGTGGAGATGAGGTCTCCAGAACTGGACGCAGTACTCCAGATGGAGTCTCACCAACTGTCTGTACAGAGGGATAACAACTTCCTGTTTTCTGCTGCTGATGCCTCTCCCTATACATCCCAGTATACCCCCAACCCTCCCTACTGCCTTCTCACATTGATTGCTAACCTTAAGGTCACCTGATATGATTACCCCCAGGTCCCTTTCCTTTTTTGTTGTTGTTACTACCTCCCCACCCATTGTGTATTCTTCCCCTGGGTTCTTGTTTCCCAGGTGCATTATTTTGCACTTCTTTGCATTGAATCCTAGCTGCCATACTTCTGACCATTCCTTTAACCTTGCCAAGTCCCTTTTCATCCTTTCCACGCCTCCTTGTGTATCAACCCTGTTGAAGATCTTTGTGTCATCTGCAAAAAGGCATACTTTTCCTTCCAGTCCCTCTGCAATGTCACTGATGAAGACATTAAAAAGGACTGGACCCAATACTGAACCCTGCGGTACCCCACTAGTAACCCCTCTTTCTTCAGAGTGGACTCCATTTACAATCACCTTCTGTGTCCTGTTGTGCAGCCAATGTTTTACCCAGACTACTACCCTGGGACCAACTCCCAGGCTGGTTAATTTGACTATTAATCTTTTGTGTGGGACTGTGTCAAATGCCTTGCTAAAGTCTAGGTAGACCATGTCCACAGCCCCTTCCTGGTCTACTACTTTGGTCACCCAGTCAAAGAAATCTATTAGATTCATCTGACATGACCTTTCCACTGTGAACCCATGCTGCCTTGGGTCCTGTGCTCCACTGGCCTCTAGGTACTCAACTATTCTCTCCTTCAGAAGTGACTCCATCACTTTCCCTACCACAGAGGTCAAACTGACAGGTCTGTAGTTTCCTGCCTCTGTCTTGGTCCCACTTTTGTGAAGGGGAATCACATCTGTCTTCCTCCAGTCCTCGGGTACCACCCCATCCTCCCATGATTTATTAAAAAGAGTAGCAAGTGGTTTCACTAGTTCCTCCCTTAATTCTTTTAGAATTCTGGGGTGAATTCCATCAGGACCCATTGCTTTGTCCACCTTCAGTTTTAGGAGTTCTTGCAGAACCCTTTCTTCTGTGAAAGGACTGGGATCGACCCCCTATCAAGAGTGCTTCTGTTAATTGGATTAGGCACTTCCCCTCCTCTTTTGTGAATACTGAGCAGAAATATTCATTCAGTATTCCTGCTTTTTCACTGTACCCCTCTGCCCACCCACCGTTCATTCTATTCAACCTCACTATCCTTCCCTTTGTCTTTCTACGCTCGCTGATGTACCTATAAAAGGTTTTATCCCCCTTCTTAACTGAGTTGGCTATCTTTTCCTCAGTTTGGGCCTTTGCTATTCTGACTTCCCTCCCTGCTTCCTTCTGCCTTAACTGGTACAGCTCTCTGTCCTGCTCCTTCTGTGTTTCCTCATACTTCCGTAATGCTATCTTTTTCTTCCTGACTTTCACAACCACCTCTTTTGAGAACCATAGTGGCTTTTTCTTTTGTTTTGATTTGTTTATTTGCTTCACACAAAGGCTTGTTGCCTCTGTGATGGCAGTTTTGATAATTCCCATTGTTGCTCCACACTCCTTCTAGCCTGTTTGCTAGTGCTTTTCTGAGACACTCTCCCATCTTGCAAAGTCAGCCTCCTAAAGTCCAGTACCCTCACTTTTGTATGGCTTGACTCTGTAGCTGAGTTTAACGTGAACCACACTGTTTGATGGTCCACTTGTCCCCAGATGGCAACCACTTCTAGATCTGAGATCCTCTCACTGCCCCGTTTGAGGTACAAGGTCTAAGATTGCTCCCTCATGAGTGGGTTCTAAACTGGCTGTCTAATGCCTGCCACCTGTAGGGCATCAAGAATAGCCCTGCTCTTGGATGTGGCTGCAGCAAATGTGCTCAGTTAACATCTGGCATATTCAGGTCTCCATCAACAGTATCTCCCTTTCTCTGCCATTCTAAGAATGCCTTCTATCATATCCTTGTCCATTTCTTCCCCCTGACATGGGGGTCTGTACACAACCCCTGTGCAGATTGTGGTGCCCTCTCCAGTCTCCAAGGTGACTCACAGTGCCTCCTCTCCTCCCTGTTTACTCTTTTGTTCAGTTGCTTTTATCCCTTCCTTTACATAAAGAGCTACTCCTCCCCCTCTTCTACCCTTCTGTCTCTCCTGTAGGTTTTGTACCCTGGTATGTTAACATCCTAGTCACCAATGTATTTTACTGATGCCTACAGGCGTCGGCTAGGAGATGAGTTAAAGTACTTTACTTGTTGCAGCCAGCAGTGCTGTATTGACCTATGTGGGAGCAAATCTCCCTGTTTTGGGCACAGCTACTCAATGCAGTCAACAGTGTTGTACTGACCTGTTAGGGAAAAAATCTCCCTGTGTTTTATTATTTAAAATACTGGCTGGAGCAACCACATGCTGAGCTCAAGGAGTCTACAGCAGGAGCCTGACATGCAGTATTGCTATTTATAATAAGTAAACCACCATTGCCTATTAAGGAACTTGTGCATTTTTTATTTTTTTGCTGTCATGTATTTGTGTAAAATCTATACACGTTACTGCATTTATACCACAATAAATTGTTGCACACTATTTGAGCAAGGTCAGGTTCTTTCTAGACCACCTTGTGTTGCAGAAAATTTCTTTTGTCCTTTTCTTTGTCCTTTACTCTCCCCCAGGTCGCGACGGTCCTGTGGTGGAGGAGACCGTGCCTGAGGGAGAAGCACTGGAAACCCCATGGGGGGTATTGCATTGGAAGGCCGGAGAAGTCTGGCTGAACTAAGGCAAAATCTGATACCATCAGACAACATTCCAGGGGAACAGAAGAAGCCTACCTTTCTGAGGCACACTGACGAAGTGTGAAAGCATTTTTGTTCTCCCTTCGGATGAATTTTGTTGGGAAGTAGTGTTAAGTATTGTTGTTTGTTTGTTTGGGGCTTGTCCTTGCATTGCTTGTGCTGCACCGCTTTTGCTGCATTTTCTTTTTTTTTTGATCATCTCACCATTTGCTTCATTTTTTGTTACCAGTGGAGAGTCACTTATTTGTATGATAGTTTAAAATAGTTTTTTTAATGTTAGGTAAATGTGGATTTATTTTAAAATATTCTAAATGTTTGTAAAGCTGCAGATTGGCTCTTGATCCTCACATGACTTGAACTGTTAAAAACGCATGTGTGGCATTCTGTGTCAGCATTCACTTTTTGCCTGGACATGCAATCCTCTGCATCTTGCTGTTAGTGAGAGCTGATTTTACTTTTCAGTTTAAATGCCAAGAGTGCTCTGCTGCTAGCTTGGATAAAGGAGCATGTTGAAGTTAACTGCATTGTCGACCTGAGTGACAAGATTCAAAACTAGACTTTTTTTTCCAGCTGTCGAAGCGCGACGTGGTTTTCCAATTGGTATGGAAATAGCTGCTAAACACTCACTAAAAACATACGTGAATAACCGAGCGCCTCCGTGGATGTATTATTATGGTGTGGAGATGGATGTAAGTCAAAAGAGTATTTTATAATTAACACCCAATATTTGAGACAGTTTGTTCTCTAGTTATTGTATGTGGTTACAGCACTGAATAGTGAACTGCTAGCAGGGCCTGTGATCTGATCATTACTTGTTTTTTTTTGGTCACTATCTGCCAATAGGCATTACTACTAAAAACAACTATAGGAACAGATTTAGAGAATTGCAGATACGTTGTTGTATCTCCTTATTTTTTGAGACATTAAAACCCTTTTTATTCTCATTCATCTAGCTCTTGTCCATTCTTCCACTGTTGGATGGACAAGCAAATAGTCAGCAAGAACATCATTGCCTTTCAAAAGACCAGGAAGAAGCACTGGAGTGTGTGTTTAAAGTGTTTTGCCACCAAAAAGTGTTGAGGCTAAATTTAGGACATTGTTTCCTGAACTGGCTGACATGTCGATGATGTGGAATGCATGAGAAAACACAACTTAAAGACTGGTAAATGTAGTGAGACTACTCTTAAAAGTGGATTTGCACATAATTTTAGGATTCATTGGTGACAGTGCCAAATATTATATTTCTGTTTAGGAAGTGACTTTTAGAGGGTTGATAAGTATAAATAGGGTAATTTGTGATTGTTTCTTACAAAGTCAAATTTAACTGCATAATATTTGGTGACTTCAGGTATGTTAATCAGCTTACTGGATCTTTTAAATTGATAAGTATTTCTAATCAATTAAGTTATTAAGTCACTTATTTATTTTGCTTGTCTTATAAATCCACCATGGTCAACACTAGGTTACAAAGACTTAACAATAGTAAGCCCTCTCCTTTACAAGAACTATCAAAGAATGCTAGGGTTTTTACTAAACAAACAAAAATCATGGATCACTTGTTCACTAACAGTAATAAAACCTCCACCCCAGGGGGGTAATGAAAGGAGCCACTATCTCAATAACAGAGCCAGGGAGTGATGAAGGCAAATGTCAATACTCACCACTTAGTCTTGAACTATTAAAAGAGTAGGAGGTGCACATGAGTCAGAAAGATATTACAGCCATTAGGGAATCTAATCCAGAGAACAGTATACCTGATAACACATATTGTGGGAGTCAGGAGGAAACAGAGAGTGTAGCTAAGATCGATAGTATAGAAATATCACCAAAACTCTGGTATACAAACAAGTTATCTAATTTCACTAACCATTCAGATAACATAGCTACTAACTACCAGGATAACAAAATTGAAATAGGTGAGGTCCTGGAGGAATTACAGCACACCATAAATGGTTTTAAAAGACTCAAGGAATAGATTAATTGCTCATGGTATTGTAGTAGCTGTGGTGTAAAACAAATGAAACAATAGAAAAAAGGACTGGAAATTTCATACCTACCTATTTAAGCAATGCTCTGTTAAAGAATCCCAACAATGCCTTTTTGATTCTGAAAGAACAATTAGTTATTAATAAGAATCTGATTGAGAATATGGGAACTGATATTACCTTTAAAGAGGCAAAAATAAATCAGATACTTATGAAATTTGAGCAAGAATCATCCCCCACAAATAGTGAAATAAGGATTAAAGAACATTTATTTACACCTAAAAAGGACAAACTAAGGCCAGATTTTAATGTAATCAAAGTGCCAGATATACCGGTAATACAAAGGAAACAAGTTAAGCAGGGAATCCAGAAAAATAAGAGGATGAAACCAAAGGGGGAAAAAAGAACACAGACAAGAATATTCAAACCTCAGCACAGGTCAGTGAGTCAAATAGTACCACAAATGGAGAAAGTCCAAGTGGGGTAAATGGAGTATTCCCCTATCCCCTCCGGATAGTAACATAAATCAAATACAAAATAAATTGTTAATAGAGCTGGATAGATTAGAACAAGACATGTTCAACTTAATCAGGAATTGGGACATGCCAAGGGTACTGTACAGACAAACACATCAGCTAAAACAGAGAATGAAAGGAGAGATAAAATAACAATTAGTGATGTAAATATACAGAGCAAGCCACAAATTGAGCCCATAAACATACAGCCTATAATTAGATAGCATGGGCCCATGAATTGGGGCAATTTTGAGCCAGCAAACTGGGACTATAATGTTATAGCTTACTTAAATAGAGGGTTAGACATTGAACTGACAGAGGAAGATATTGTGGAGATTAGAAACTACCGTATTAACTCAGCAACAATAATAGATATTCTTCTTGTCTCACCCAGAACTACAAATTATATCTGGGTTAACAGCGTGGAACTAAAGGATAATGACGTAATTCTCCTATATCCAAATAGAGCACAATTTAATAAAATAGTGGCGAACAATAATAACAAAAAAAGAGTGGAGAAGCCAAGAATGTTGACTCTATTTGGTATGAGCTCACATGATCAGGAAAATGGTTATAAATTAATGCAGGCAATTAAGGATTTATTAACAATTTTTTTTGGCAGTACCAGTTCAAAATATGGGATCCATACTAGCCAAGAGAGTTCATGATGGTGGCCAAGTTGATTTATCCATCAGGAATGACAGGCTGGCTGACCTACTACTTCTACAGGCCCCTAAGCTGGACAATCTGGGCTTACACATAGTGGACTCAATAGTTCTTGATAATGCTATTGTGGGTGATTTACCACAACAATCAAGGGAAAATGATATTTCATTACCTCTGACAAATAGATTCATGTTGCTTGCTGGATATAATGAAGAGTGACTATGTAGTATGGGGATATACACAACTGATTGTGATAATGAGATGAATGTACCTAGCTTGGATAATCATTTATCTGTAGGAACCAAGTTTATTTCTTGGAATATAGCTGGCTGGCATAACAAGATGGCTCATAAAGAATGTATAAGTTTTCTGACTGGATTTGAGGTCATTTGTTTACAAGAGACATGACACAAATTGAATAATGTGGTATACCTAAATGGCTTTGAATGTGTTCATGTACCTGGGACCATGGACACAAGAGTTGGCAGACTATCTGGTGGACTTAACACCTTTTTTAAAATTGGAAGCTTTCATAAGGTATCAGGCTGGGGGACATATACGAATTGTCTTGTGAATATAATAAGGGATGGGGAAAATGAGAAAGTAATTGTTAATTTTTACGTACCCCCTGAAAATTCAAGTTATTATTCTGATATAATATGGAGAGAGCTGTATGACCTAATAATGGAGATACAGCTGGCATTTTCTGCAGTCAAACTACTGGTACTGGGTGATTTTAATGCCCGTATCAGCCCATTTGGTGGCCTTTCGGACCACTCCATGTATTTACATTTCTGCACTACAGACTCTTTGCAGATGAGAAAAACTAAAGGTAATGTGTAAAATAATTCTGGGAAACTCCTGATTGAGATATTAAAGGAACATAATTTATATTCATTAAATGGGAGATTTCTAGGGGACAAGGAAGGTGAATATTCTTTTGTATCCTCTAGGGGTGCCTCTCTTGTAGATTTTGTCTTTCGGTCTAGCTTCCCGAATTACTTGTGTAATTGTTTTGTTTGCATAAGGGCACAGAGTGATCATTATCCAGTTGTAGCAGAAACAAACAAGAATAGAAATACTATATCTGAACTTGACAACCTAGTGTTTACTGAAATCAGGGCAGCCTGTAGAATTATATGGAAGCAAGAATCATATGTGAATATCCTGCCAGTTCTAACTAATTCCATATTGAATCAATCACTTAGCACTATTATCTCCTTGGATTTTTGCAGTCTCTTAACACAGACTTCTATACTCATTACAGAAATCAAAATGAGATTAGAGTGCCCCATAAAAAATACACAAGATATGGTTATAGATACTTGATATGATAAAGACTTCAAGAAGGCAAAAGCAGAGGTTAGAAAATTGTACAGATGCTACAGTAGACCAAATGTAAACAAAAGTTAGCACAATTAAATAAAGCTAGAAGGTCATATAAACAACTAATAATGGGGGGGAAAGGATTTTATGAAGCCAAATGGTCTAGTATGTTAAAAGCCGTAAGGACAAAAGACTCAAAAGAAATTCTGGACACTAGTTGCGAAGGGGACTGATAAGTATAGAGTAAATGTAGACTCATATATATCAGAAGAAAGATGGTTAAATCATTTCAAGAGAATTTATTTTGATCCTACAGAAGACCTAACAACTGAGCAAATTATTTTGGTCAATAACACATTTCATCCAATAAGAATAGACAAAGTATATTTAGCAATATACACATTAAAAAACAGAAAGCCCCAGGTCTATATGGGATTCCATCAGAAGTATTCCTTACAGAAACACCCTTAAGGTGCCACTTTCTCACCATCCTTTATAATAAATGTATCTCTGCCAACAAATACCCAGATACTTGAAAGGGGCAAGCACAGTACCACTTCATAAGAAGGGATCATTAACAGATCCAGCAATGTATAGACCAATAAGTCTCGTGGATATTAACCTAAAAATATTTTTAAAAATTATTTTGAACAGATTCCAGGAAGAAGTTGAGAGAACTGGTTGAATTTCAATATATCAAGAGGGATTTAGATGTCATTATTCCATAATCGATAACATCTTTGTGTTAAAACACCTAATCAAAAAATATGTGAAACTCTGAGACTAAAAGTTGTATACCATGTTCATTGACTATAGTTCCACCTTTGATAGTGTGTCCAGAGGGTTATTATGGAAATCTTTTTTAGATAGAGACATTGATCCTAATATAGTTGCAATAATATTGCCACTTTATATGAACACCTGGGCTGAGATCAGATTGGGAAGTAGAGGTCAAATGTCTTGCACCTTTATAAGTAATAGAGGTGTTAGACAGGGCTGTGTGCTGGCTCCCTTGCTTTTTTCTCTATACCTTGAAAACATGTTGAGTAAGTGCGCAGCTGCCAACCAAGATATACCAAAAATAAAGAACCTCTCTTGTCCGCTGTTAGCCTATGTTGATGGCATCATATTAATGTCACTATCAAGAAAAGGGTTACAGAATAAACTAAATTTTATTTATGAGGAATCCTCAGTATTAAAACTAAAAATTAACATGAGTGAAACTAAAGCCTTTATTTTTGGAAGCAAAAAAAATTAAGGAAACTGGCACATAGGAGACAACAAAGTAGAAGTTGTAGCAATCTATGTCTACCTTGGAGTAGCTGTGCAACAAAATTGTAGTTGGGCCATACACTTGGATCTGCTTCTAGAAAGATCAAAGAAGACAGTAGCGGGGTTAATTAGGTTTACCCATAAATATGGTGGTTTAACTATTAAACCACTTGTGAATGTGGTGCAGGCAAAATTTGAGGCACAACTCCTGTATGGGTGTGAGGTTTGGGAATCGAATAACCCAAATAAATTAATGACTCCATTGTACAAAGCCATAAGAAGCATCTTGAGAATTGACCACTCATGTCCAGCAGCCTATATTAGATCTGAACTGGGACTAACTGATATTAATGCAGCTATTGAGGTCAGAAAAATTAATTACTGGATTAAATGTACAACACTAGTTAAACAGTGTCTAAAGGAAAAAGAACAATGGTTGGGCTTGGGATATAAGGCAGGGTATTGGCTTAATATGGAATACATGAGATTGAAAAAATACAAACTTATCCACCTCAAGAAAGTTGTAGAGCAAGGAATAGTGCTAATCATGAAGTACAAGAAGTATGTCTTGAAGAAAATTAAGGAAACTGGCACATTAAGGACTCTGTCCCCCACAATGGTCTGGTGGAGAAACTGATGGGGTTAGGAGTAGGCCCTTTGATGGTCAGATGGATTGAAAACTGGATAGCTGGACGCACTCAGAGAGTAGTGGTCTGTGGGGAGCTCTCGAATCCTACAGAGGTTGGTAGTAGGGTACCACAGGGCTCAGTCCTGGGTCCAATCCTGTTTAATGCATACATATCAGACATCAGGGATGGTATAGGGTGTGAAATAGTCTCTTCGTGGATGACTCCAAGATGGGAGCAGTAGTTGAGGAGAAGAGGGAGGTTGGACCTGCAAGGGGACCTGGACACCCTGGAAAGCTGGGCTCACACATGAATTAAATTTCAATATCACCAAGTGCAAGGTGTTGCATCTTGGTCGAAAACTCTAAACACAGGTACACCCTGGGAGGGAGGCGCTGGAAGCCTCAACAGGGAAAAGACCTAGGGGTCATGGTGGATACATGTATGAATAACTCTGAGCAGTGCAGGAGAGCAGCTAGCAAGGCAAACAGGATGTTGGGATGCATCATGGGGATCACCTCTAGGAGCAAGGAAGTGATTCTGCCACTGTACAATGGACTGGTTAGACCACACCTTGAGTACTTGTACAGTACTGGAGACCACACTTGAAGAGGACATACAGCTCCTGGAGAGGGTACAGAGGAGGGCAACAAAGATGATCCGAGGGCTAGGGGATTTGACTTATGAGGACAGACTTGAGGAGCTCTGCCTGTTTTCATTGGAGGAGAGGAGAGCGGGGACATGATTGAGGTCTTCAAGTACCTCAAGGGAATAAATAGGTAAACATGGAGGGGATCTTTAGACTAAAGCAGGGAGGTATCACCAGAGGGCATGGTTTGAAGTTGGAAGGTGGAAGGGTGAGGGGGAAAAGAGGAGGAGGTTTTCACTGAGAGAGTGGTGGACCTTGGAATGCTCTGCCTGGTGAGCTGGTTCAGAGATCACAGTGGAGGGCTTTAGAGAGGTGGGACAGACACAGAAAGTGGATGTATCAGATGATGGCCTGTCCCGGGGGGGTGGGGATGGATGATAGGGGTTTCTGGAGCACAAGGGATGGGAGGGTCTCAGCACCCAACTAAGGATCTAGGTTCGAGCAGACTCGATAGACCATAAGGCCTAATCTGCTGGCAAATAGTATGTTAGTATGTTAGTATGAAAGAAAGTTATCAGGTTCTGGAATAATTTAGATCTGGACACCATTGTTGGAACACACTAGTCCAAGTGGTTTGCTGTGAATAATTATTTTCATGGGTATAAACCATATTTGGATATCCTAATGGATTATAAGCTTAGACAAAACTTCATAATGTACAAATTTGAACAATTCCCATGTAAAGTTCTAGAATTCCGATATAAATAAAACAGGATTGTGTCAGTTGACTGTGATTGTGGCTATGGGGAAAAAGAAAACCTACATCATGTTCTATGTAACTGTAAATTGTATGTCCTTTAAAGGATATACTGGTTGGGACCATTTATAAACAATATTTATCTGGTAGATAAAACAATGTTAACTAGTATTTTAATACATACAGAGGATGGGTGGACTCTGGAAAGATTAGCTAAGTATTTTCCAGCCATAAAAAATGTTAAAAGTAAGATTAGAATTATATGAAGTTGACTGTGCTGACTTTAGGATTATGATTCTTGCACTTGAGTCTCTATACTGTATTCAACTTTTTTTTTTAACAGTTGCCTTGAATCATGATTACTGTATAAGTAGGGGATTATAAGTATGCATATATTTATTGTGCTGGTCTGAATTATGCCTCTTGCACTTTATTCTTTCATTGTATGTAAATTCTCCCAACAGATTGTTCCTAACCATGTGCACTACATGCATGTATTTAAGCTGATATGATTTTAAACAAAAATATTTATTAATTATACGTATTGAGATTGTGAAGACTTTTTAGTCATACAATAACATTTGATTGAATTGAAATATTTAAAATACTTTACTAGATGCAGCCAGCAGTGTTGTACTGACTTGTTAGAGTAAACATCTTCCTGTATTTTACAACTTAAAGTACTTTACTCAAAGCAGCCAGCAGTGATGTATTGACCTGTTTGGGCACAGCTACACGATGCAGCCAGCAGTGCTGCACCGACCTGTTAGGGAAACAATCTCCCTGTGTTTTATTATTTAAAGTACTTGATTCAACACAGCCAGCTGTGCTGTATTGACCTGTTTGGGAGTAAATTTCCTTGTTTTTGGCATAGCTACATGGCACAGCAAGCAGTACTGTACTGACCTGTTAGGGAAAAAAATCTCCATGTTTCACTACTTAAAATACTTTACTTGATGCAGCCAGTAATGCTGTACTGACCTATTTGGGAATAAATCTCCCTGTTTTGGGCATAGCTACTCGATGCAGCCAGTAATGATGTACTGACCTGTTTGGGAATAAATCACTCTGTTTAGGGTATAGCTACTCGATGCAGACAGCAGTGCTATACTTACCTGTTTCTTGGTTTCACTTGAACCTGACCAGTCTGTCAGAATGAAACAGCTTCTTCTCTCTCTCTCACATATATAGAAATACTTGTTGGTTGTCACATCTACCATATATCATATAAACCAAGAAGTTCTGTTGATAGAGAGAGAGAGAGAGAGAGAGAGAAGTGGGGAAGGGGTGTTAGGGAGGGTGGAAGAAATGGGGTAATACTGATGTAGTTAACTATGGAAGGTATGGGGAGCAGAGCAGGAGAGTGTACTAGAGGGACAGGAGAGAACGAGGGTGGGTAATACTGATATTTACTCAAAATAACAGAAACACCAAAACTGATACTGGATGCAAGCCATCCCTGCATTTCTTTATGTACCATGGCTACAGCCACTGGGCTCTGTCAGGACCCGGGTCCAACAATGGGGAAGAATTTAAATTACTGTAACAGGGTGTAGCTCAGGGGGTTAATCTTTGGGCTGCAACTCGATTATAAAGCAAAAGTTGTCAGGGATGATACACAAGTTATATATTGTCCATGACCTTTATCACTTGCTAAATATGTTTCAACACTATTTTACAGCATCTGCTGGGTATAATCAGGTTCTACAATATATAATCAAGTTCTACTCGAGTATAAAAAAATCCACATATTTTATTTTGCATGTTTGGGAACTTACATGTAGTACTAAGATTCTAACTTAAAGAAAATGGTAAATATTGCAAAGCTTTGGTGCACTGAGACAGAATCCTATGCACCAAAGTTCTACAATACATATCATTCTTAGTACCACATGCACTTTTCCAAACATGCAAAAACAATACTTCTGTGGATTTCTTAATTAAGTAGAACCAGGAAAAATAAGGTTATATATTGTAGAACCTGGTTATACCCAGTAGAACTTGATTTTGCTTGCTAGAACCTGGTTTACATGCAGGGGTGTAGCCAGGAATTTTAAACTTGTACTCAAAACTGATGCACTGTTGCCCCCCGTTATGTAAACATAAACTAAAATATGCACTGCCACACCACACCATTGCCCCCCCCGCTAGCCATGTCTGAGTTCAAGTAATCAGTTTCCTCCTGTAATTCTCCTTCCTTTGTTTTTCTGCCTGCCTGATAAGTTGCTCTTGTGTGTGTATTTGGCTGGTGGCATCAGTGCCCCACAGCAAACAACAAAAGCAAAAGGATTCAGCATGACACAGACACAGTGTGACTCACAGTGTCCCTGCTTTCCTCTTTTTGTTGCCCCTGCCTGATTTTTTTTTTTTTACTGTACTCTGCTGCGTACAGTGCGTATGCCTGCTGACACCCCTGTTTACATGGTAGAACCTGGTTTTACTTGGTTGAACTTGGTTATAGCTGGTAGAACCCAGTTTTACCGGGTTCTACCTAGTAGAACCAGATAAAACCTGGTAGAACATTTTTGGGTTCATGAAGTAGAACTTTAGAAGATTTGCAGAGCCCTAGTTAAATCAAAGCCTTTGTTATATCCTGGCCACTGTGTTGCCCCCAATATAAAGCTCCAAGAGCATTGTTTTTCAAGCACTGATCATCCCAACTGTCACCCCTAGGGTTTGGAGAGATTTTATCGATACCTGAAAATTTGAAATTGTGTGTTGTTGTGGGGTTGGAAGGCATTATGTGTTGGGTTGTTGTGTATTCAGCATCTCTATTTTGGATGGTTCTGATGTGTTCTCCTATTCTCTGTCAAAACTGGCAGAGTTCTCCCTACACAGAATGCTCCACAGGTGCAAACAGCTAGGTACACTATCCCCATGGTAGCACATGTAATCAAGCTATGAAGTTAAAAGGTTCTGCCACCTTTTGGACTCTGGAAGCTTTTACAGGACTGAACAAATTTATAAACACTACTTCTGTGGCAGGGGAAAGCAACCTTTCCAAAAACTGGTGTCACCACATTTGTATAGAATTTACTCTGGCTGCTGTGAACTAGTCTATCTTTTAAAGTGTGTGCTCGCCTATATGCCGTTCTTGGCAGCTTCTTCACTATGTCTCTAAGACCAGGTTCAAATCCTAACCTCTGCCAGTGATGATAGACAACATCTTCCACCTGCTTTGTGTGAGCAGAAAAAGTAGTCATAACAATGATTATGTTATTGCAGTTGTTCCTACTAGGGTTTCCTAAGAGCAGCTGTTCTCTATTTTGTTGTGCAGCATTTGTATAAGTTTTCTGAATAATTCTTCAGCTGTAACTTCTCTCAGTGAATTTATTTCTCATGTCATCTGCATTTCTTTCAAAGTTTTTGTTTGTGTCACAGTTATATCTCGGCCTACGATATTGCCCCTTTGATATGCTCTGAACAGTATGTGGAGCACGGTAATGCAGGGCCATTAAAAGAGTGTTCCTATCTGTTGTTTTAAGAAAAATATCTATGTTCACACTGTTAGAGTCCCCCCTCCTGATTTCTAAATCTAGGAATTTAATTCTGTCAAGATCACTAGCAGTTGTAAATCTCAGATGTGGGTTGGTGCCATGGAGATAGTGTATAAACTTTCAACTTTGTGCTAGTCCCTTCCCATGCAACAATTAAATCATCAATCTAACATCTCCATAGTGCCAGCTTCTCGAAAAATTTATTTTGCTTTGCATTTTATACAAATTCAGACTTCCATTTGCAAATATATAAGTCAGTAAGACTTAGTGCCATGGTGGCATCCATGGCTGTCCCCTTTGTCTGTAAGAAAAAATAATTTAAAAATGTAAAACAATCAAATTTCAGAACATACTCTGACAATTTCAGGAGAACATCTGGAGGTGGGCTAACTGGTTCAAGACAGAGGTTCAAATAGTAGGCTAAAGCATTGAGGGCACCCTCATGTGGAATATTCATACACGATGATGCAACATCCATTGTAAAGAGGATGGGACTATCTTCAAGATACTTGTCTTTCAAAAGTGTAATGACAGGATTACTACTTTTGATGTATGAGCATAGCTCTAATACAAAGGGCCTTATATAGTGGTCAATGTATTTTGATAATGGTTCTGTGATAGAACCAGTCTTACTCACAACAGGTCTACCAGGAGGCTGGTGAAGTGATTTATGCACCTTGGGTAATGTGCAAATAATTGTGCAGACCTGGTCTTTGTATGTTAAAAAGTTTTTGTTTCAGTGTCAATCCATCCTACATATGTATAAAGCATTATTTATACAGTCGTCAATTACCCACTTAAATTCCCATGCTGGGTTATCATTCAGCTTTTTATAAAATTCAGCACTGGACAATTGTCTCTGTATGTCTGCTGTGTAGTCTGATGTGTCCTGAATGACAATAGTGCCACCCATGTTGGCTGGCTTGGTTAATCTGTTGTCATTTTGAAGTCTAGTCAATGTCTGCTTGACGTTGGTTGTTAAATTTCTGTACCTTAACTGTGACAGTTCATCAGATCAGTTTCAAAATGTCTTTGGAAGGTTTGTACAGTTTTAGATAAGGATGGGGTGATTGTAGACTTTTGGAAAATGGATGTTTCACTTGTCCGGAGTTACTGGATTCAACACTTTCATTTGATGTAATGTCTGCTGCTGTATTTCCATGTTCATGCATACTGCAGGCTTCCATTTTTTGACAGTTTTCATTTTAACCAATGACAGATTTGAGATTTATTTTGCAGCATGCAACTTGCAAAACTATAAAACTCTGGTACTGATTTATATGTGCTGTCTGAACAAATGACAAACCCTTACTGAGGAAATTTAAATCCGCTTTGGTCAGTTGTCTTTTGGATAAATTGGCCTTGGCCCCTTCTGCGATGGTGACTTCTTCCTCCTGCCACTCCTGGTCTGCCTCTTTGGCCTCCTCGGAATCCTACATATCTGTTTTCCCTGATGCTGCACCTCAGGGTGTAATGTACTTGTTCTTCAGGCCTGTCCTCGGATAAAAAAGACAACCTTTAAGCGCTAGCATCAGTATCGCTACATTTGGCACTGTAATTAAAGAATACCAATGAATTTAATTTTAAAATACATCTGGGCTATGGGTTCTGAGGGTCCTGTTCTTTTTTCTTCCAGTCATATACCTGGTTCAGAGCATAATCATTCTTGTTTCTTAGGAATTGTCTTTGCTTTACTGCTTTAAGATCAGAGTCTAGTTTCTCCAAGGTATTTTGTAAATTCTGATTAAGTCTATCAAACTCGGCATGCCTGGTAAGGATTTTAAAATTTCTTCTTTCTCATTTTGTTCTTTAAAAAGTTTCACCTGAATTATCTTCCTGTCTTCAATAATGAGGTGCATAATTTCGATGGAAGTTTCATGAAGTACACTTCTCCATTTAGTAAAAAACTGTTAAACATTCTTGTCCATAGGCTAGGCAGGGTTCTTAAGGATTCTTAAAGATTCTAAACCCCCTGGGCACACATGCAGCTTCAATGTAAGCCTTTATGCCTGTTCAGTTCCAAAGCAACTTTCGTACTTCTATCGCCACTTTTTCAAACTCACGGAAAGCTTCCACTAGTGTATTAGGTGGGTTATTTGTAACTTCTCCTTGTAGTTCTAGTAACTCTAGATTGGATTCACTGCCCAGCTTTTTACAGTTCCTGGTTCTGGCAGTTTTGCTGAAGAGCACCTGTATCTGAGTGTGGCTTTGTTTTTAATTTAGTGAGCAAATTTAAAGTGACAACAGGTGCAATAGAAAAAAGTTAAAAATAACAGTTGCAGATGCAATTTAAATCACCACACAAGCCTCTGTATAATCAATTAAATATAATCAGTTTCATAAATAGTAAATCATAGTTTAACATCCAAAAATATAAACAGGCTCGCAACCACTGTACTAAACAGATCCGCTTGATGAAGAGCTCCTACTTCAAGAATGCCCTCTCCAACTCCTGGGGTGAAGGGAAATCCTTCTGGGACAACATAAGAAATATCATGGGTCAGCAGTCCAAATCCTCTCCTACAATAATGAATGTGGATGGAACCACTACATTAGACCCAGAGATCATTGCAAACACCTAAATGATACCTTCACGGACCTTAGTGGTGTCCTCTCATCTGATTTCTTCACTGATGCTGACCCTCCAATTTCTACTTCTACTACTGCCTCTCAACAAACCACCCTTCCATTTCAAACTAGTAAAGGCACATGAAGTCTATAAATATGTAAAGAAGGCAATTTCTAAGTCCCGAGCAAGCAGCGACACTATTGACCTTAAACTTCTGTCCCTCACTCTGGAGGAAGTACTGCTCCCCCTCACAAAAATTTTCAATCTCTCCCTCTGCTACAGCCAATTTCCCTAGGAAATGGAAGGCTGCAGCTGTCACTCCAGTGCACAAAAGTGGTGATAAGTCACTGCCTGGTAACTTTCACCTGATATCAATACTACCAACTCTCTCTAAGGCTCTTGAACGCTTGGTGGCGGACCAACTTTCAGACTACCTGGAAAAGCACAACATCCTATGCACTCAACAGCATGGATTTAGGAAAGGGCACAGCACATCGACTGCCCTACTTGAATTCTCAGGAGCAATCCACAATGCCATGGACAAAGGAAACCTAACTGTAGCAGTCTACATTGACTTAACCAAGGCATTTGATACAGTACACCATGGCCTACTTATCAAACAACTACTATCCCTAGGGCTCTCACAGGGTCCTGGTGACTGGGTAAAAAATTACCTTGCTCAGCGCTCTCAATCTGTAAAAGTAGCTGGAGTTCTCTCAGATTCAAAACCGGTTCGCTCAGGAGTTCCCCAGGGATCCATCCTGGGCCCCCTCCTTTCCAGCCTTTTCCTAAACTCCCTCCCCAAATCCTGCCCTGAACAAATAATCCTCTATGCTGAAGATGCCATGATTCTTGCCACTCATAAAGATCCGAACCTCTTACGCCTCAACCTTCAGCATGCTTTTTCCAAAGTTGAGATGTGGTTCTTTGAATATAAGCTGGTTCTAAACCACAAAAAAAACTAAATCCATGCTCTTCTCTAACCCGAAAAACAAGAAACGGCAAATCCCACTCACCATTAATACATACCTGGGAAATACCCTTGAACAAGTGCCAATCTTCAAATATCTTGGAATCAGCTTTGATCAAGGCCTAACCTTTGCAACTCACATTGATAGTACAGCAAAAGCTATTAATCAGCGAATTGGGATTCTGTATTGGAAGCGACAGCTCCTTACCCATTCTGCACTGAGGATTGCCATCCAATCCTCTATCATCTCAGTCGTTGACTATGGCTTAGTTATATACAGATCTGCCACTACTACAGCACTTAGTAGCACTACAACATCCCTAAATAAGGCCTGTCAGCTGCTCACTGGTGCACATCGACGTACCCCACATGTGAACTCTATGCTGACTCAAGTTGGTTGCAACTCTCAAACAGGATAAAGTACCTTACCTGCCTGATGGCGAAAAAATCCACTCTGGGCCTCACTCCACCTTGTATCCAAGACCTGTTATGCCTGAGCGCTAGCACCCGTTTTACCAGAAGATCAGAACACCAGCCTCTCCAAGTCTCCCGATGCCGGACTTCTCAGGGACAAAGATCATTTGCCTATCGTGCCCCCAGCTGGCTAAATGCCCTCAGCACTCATATTACTGCCTCCACCTCTCTAGGTATTTTCAAATCAAGGCTATTCTCTCCTTGCCACCTCAGCTCCTGTGACTGCCCTGATTAAACCTCCTATTTTCTCACTACCCACCCTGTTCCATTATTTGACAAAGACATGTTTGGAAACCTTTTCTCCTGCTATTGTCTGCTCCCACACCTTTCACTTACCCTCTCTGTTCTGGACTTTTCCCTATTTGTTTCTCCTAATCTGGCATGACCTCTTTCTTGTAATAATAATGTGATTATTGATATCTCATGTTCTTTTGCACAAATGATTTGTTATGTATTTGTATATGTTTTCTCGCTCTTGACACATCACGCATTGTTGTGTTATCTATGTAACCTTTTTTTGTACTGTACCTAATTGACGTGGAACCTTTGTAAAAGAGCCTCTGGCTCAAAGGTAGTAATTCCTTGAACAATAAACTAAACTAAACTAAACATTTTCAACACAGGCCAACATTTCTTTTTTTTTTTTTGCTTTTAATTTGTCCTTCTGTTGCTGTGGCCCTACCTCTGGAGGGAGCCCCAGTCCCTTCCCTGACATCTACCAGCTGGTACTGACCTATACCCCCAGGGCTTCCCCCTGGAGGGGCTCCCCAACCCCTATTGAGGACAAGATCCAGTATGTCTAGTGCCATGGCTAGTCAGGGGCAGGACCTGTGAGGTGCCCTCCATCATCTGCCACATCAACCTTTTTTTCTCCTCCTGTTTCCCCCCTCAGAGAGGGAGCGTGCAATGACTCCAGCGGCAGCAGCCCGAATACTGCTGTGTGCACTCATCCAGGCATCTGCCCCATCTCTGCCCACTTCGACAGCATCAGTGTGCTGCCCCCAGCCTCCACTAGGGGCCAGGCATTTGCCAACCACTGGCTCCCCCCTCCCCAGAGAAGGAGAGCAGTCCCTGGGACACTCAATCCTTCTCTTAACCTGCTGACCCCCAGTGGCCTGTGCTCATTCCCGAACACGGGTCGCCAGCATGGTGCAAGGTGTGGCATCCAGCACCTCAACCCTCAGTGCCACCAGGCCAAAGGCCAACATTTCTGATGTAGCATTCACTTGTACCATTTGTTACATGTCATGAGCTTCACACAAGTCCAGACTTGCTTATTTCTGTAAATGACTTCAGGAGCTGGAGCCCAATATCTTAGGTACTCGAATGGATAAGAGAGACGTAAGAGATAAGACAAATAATAGGTAGTGAAGGCATTGCAGCAATGTTACAATATGTTAGCACCCTTTGCAAACTGTGTGAGAGGCTTTCAACACCATTCAATTCTGCTTAAAGTTGAACCAGCATAACATTCTGTGGTGATTTGCATATGCAGCCCATGATGCTTTGCATTGTGTGGGCATGTGTGATTTTGTATTTTCTTGAAACTTGGCTTCCCAGCCAAATGCCCTTTGGGGTAACCCTTGCCTCAGTGTTTGCTCACAGAGGTTCTTTGTCTTTTAAATAGTTTTTTATTTTAATGGGTTCACCACAACATAACCCAGATAGACTGTCTTAGGGTAACTGGTTCATTCCACTGGGGTGTCAAACAGATGAGGCATACTGATAAGTCCTGGTAGGACGAAACACGTGTCTATGTCATCTGTTAGCACCCTTTGCAAACTGTGTGACAGGCTTTCGGCACCATGCAATTCTGCTTAAAGTTGAACCAGCATAACATTCTGTGGTGATTTGCATATGCAGCCCATGATGCTTTGCATTGTGTGGGCATGTGTGATTTTGTATTTTAATGTTACAATATTACTCAATTGTCAGCCATACAATAATGAAAGGCACCAGACCAAATGTGGCATAAAAGACAGTGATGATGAGGAGGAGGATGGGAAAAAGAAAAAGAAAAGGAAAAAGGAAACATGGAATAAAAGGGAAGACAGAATAATCACATAAAACAAAACACATGAAATACATAACACTACAAAAATGAAAATGACAGGGGAAATAAAAAACAAAAACAAAGTGAAATATTGAAAAGAGGGAAAGGGAGAAAAGCAAGAAGGGGAATTGAGGGACCATGCACAGTTGATATATAACACAAAAAGAGTCTATATCTAAAAATAGTAACTGACTCAGTTAGACACTTTGCTTCAAAAAGGGCATAATGTCAAAATGATCATTTAGACCAGGGATGTGGAAGGTGCTTTACTGGAATATCTAGAACCCCCCCTTCTGTAGAATTTTTGTATCTACCTCACCATCAGACACATTACAACTTGCTGTATGCAAATTCATGATGTCCATCATTCTTACTGTCCATAATATGTTTAGCTAGAACAGTTTCTTGCCTGCAATGTCTGGTCTCACTAAGATGTTCTCCCACCTTCAATTTAAAGGCTCTCTTTATTATATCAACATAAAATGCTTGACAGGAGCAGGTAGTCAGGTAAATAACCTGGCTAGAGTAATTAATAAATTAGTGAAGATTGTAGGTTTTTGATGTGTTCATGGTGTAGAAAAAGAAGGTCTTTGTTACCACAGTGCAATACTTGCAGTGGCCACATTGAAAACAATCTTTTTTAACCAATCTGGTAGCTACATGCTGGATGTACATTGTAGTGGCTGGAGTGAATGCACTATGATGTCTGACATACATCTATCTGCACACACCTCTCTTTTTTGAAAGAGGAGCTTGTTAGACTCCAGGCAGAGTTGGGTAGGATTCAGAGGACCTCTTTCCACAAGTAGGGGCCACCATGTCTGCCACCATTACCTCAGTGGATGCCAGGGAGGAGGAATGGCTGGACTATGTGGGCTCTGGAAGGCTGGGGTGGTGAAATGGAGGTGCATTCCCCAGCTGGTACCACTACATAATTTCTACACTGCTCTGGTGGGGCAGAACTGCTGAGAGGAGGCACCCACTGTAGTGACCATGGAGGTTGTGGGGGCCCTCCATAATGGAGACCCCAAAGAGGATGGAATAGGACCCAGAGGAGGAAGAAGCAGCCTCTGATGGGGGACTAGATTATGAGGGGTATAGTTCTGGGAATAGTAAAGAACAGAGAGAAGCAGGCCAGGTGCCAACACGACACCATGCCCTGAAGTGATGGGAAGCTGATGTTTAGTATCACTAGTGCAGCAGGACAGGAGGGAGAGCTGGATGTCATTGTCCACCTGGGCATTAATGACCTGGCTAGGGACAGGTCTGGGATAGTGCAGGGGGAGTTTAAGGAGTGAGGAAGGGTCTTAGGTTGTTCACTCAGTGGCTTTCACTGAGGTGCTGCCAGTCTATGGTGGGGGGAGGAAAGGGATCTCCACACCAGGAGCTTTGACTCATGGCTAAAGGAATGGTGCAGAGAGGAGGGGTTCAGCTACATTGGGGACTGTGGAAACACCTTGGAGAATAAGGGCCATGTGTGTGAATGCTAACAGTCTAGGAAATAAGATTCCAGACCTAGAGGCCCTCATGGTAGTGGCCAGTCTGGATACTGTGGCCATTACCAAGTCATGGTGCACTGGAAACCATGACTGGGACATTGCCTTAACAGGCTATTCTCTGTTCAGGAAGGATGCAGTGGGAAAGAAAGGAGAGGATGTGGTGCTTAATGTGAGGGAAAGCATGACAGTTAAAGAGATACAAAGAATACAGTGGGAGGCAGAGGTACTCTGGGTCACCATGGAGACAGGGAATGGAGCCACTGTTCACACCGGAGTGATTTATAGACTTCCACCAGAGGGGGAGAATTAGATAAGATACATGTGGAAGCCATTAGCAAGATTGCAGAAAAGGGGGAGGCGCTGCTGGTGGGGGACTTCAGCCTGCCAGATACAGATTGGAGCCTTCCAGTAGAGGCTTCAGTTAGATCCAGGGACAGCTTTAATTCTCTGCAGGGAGCATTCCTCAGGCAACTAGTCAATAAACCCATTCATGATGGGGCAATACAGGACATCGCACGCATTAACAGATTGTAGATATCATTATTGGGATTGTATGGTGGGAGACCACCTGGAGACAATGATCACTGTACAGTGTGGTTCAATATAAGGACGACTGTGGAATTGAATCACACAAGGGCAAAGGTCCTGGACTTCAGGAGGACACATTTTATAACTATGGGTGAATGCCTAAGGGATGACCTGGCAAGGGTATGGCATGGCTGGGGTGGAGGAATAGTTGTTGAAGCTAAAAGGGAGCATAGTAAAGGCAACAAAGCTCTGCTTTAAACAAGTGAACAAAAGCAAGAGAAAAAAAGAGACCACTATAGTTCTCAAAAGAGTGCTGAAAAGGTAAACATTAAGAGTAGCATTCAGAAGGTATCCGGAGATACAGAAGGAGGAGGATAGGGAAGTATATCAGGGGAAACAGAGGGAAGCAGGGAAAGCAGTAAGGAGCGCAAAGGCACAGACCGAAGAGAAAATAGCCCAGGAGGTAACGAAAGGGGACAAGAATTTTTTTTTAGGTATGTGAAAAGTGAAAAGAAGAAGACAATTGGGGGAGGGATTGTAAGATTAAAAAGAGAAGGGGGACAGTGCACAGGGGGACCAGGAAAAAGCAGATATCCTGAACAAATACATTTTTTAGTGATCACAGGGGAAGGAGAAGGGGAGAGACCACGGAAAAGTAACAGAAACTTTGGAGGGAGAGCGGTCTTGAAGGGACTCACTAATCTGATGGTGGACAAAGCAATGGAGCCAGATGGGATGCATCCAAGACTATTGAGGGAGCTCAGGGAGATACTGGTTTTACCCCTGACAGTCCTATTTAACAGCTCACTGGAAACAGAAGTGATTCCAGCAGACTGTAGGAGGGCAGATATAGTCCCACTACACAAAAGTGGTAAGTGGGAGGAGGCTGGCAATTATACTCCGGTCAGCCTGACATTGGTTTTGGGAAAGATAATGGAATCACTGCTGAAGGAAAGGATTGTGGAATATCTTGAATTCAGTGGGTTACAAGACCTGAGGCAGCATGGGTTCATGGGGGGGAAGTCATGTCAAATAAATCTGATAGATTTCTTTGACTGGGTGACAAAGGATTTAGATCAGGGTGGAACGGTGGATGTGGCCTTCCTAGATTTTAGTAAGGCTTTCGACACCATTCAACATACAAGATTAGTAAGCAAGCTAGATAGTTTAAGAGTGAGTCCAAAGGTAGTAAACTGGATATGAAATCGGTTAGGGAATAAGTGACAGAGGGTGGCAGTAAATGGAGTTCACACCAAAGAAGGGAGGGTGACCAGTGGGGTTCATCAGGTATCAGTGCTGGGACCAGTCTGCTTTAATGTCTTTTTATGTGACATTGCAGAGGAGCTAGAAGGGAAGGTCTGCTTCTTTGTGAATGACACTAAAATCTGCAATAGAGTGGACACTTCATCGTGGGGGGGGGAGGATGAGCAGAGAGCAAAAAAAAATAGACGAGTGGTCAAGGGCACGGCAGCTGGGTTTCAGTGCAAAAAAGTGCAAAATAATGCACTTAGGGCACAGAAACCCAGGGGCAGAGTACAAAATAGGTGGAGTGGTATTGACAACTGTCAAGCAGAAAAGAGACCTGGTGGTAATCATATCAGATTACCTAAATGTGGCCAGGAAGTGTGACAAGGCAGTTTGGAGGGCTTTTGCAATTCTGGGGTGTATAGGGAGGGGCATCACCAGCAGAAAGAGGGAGCTAGTGTTGCCTCTGCATAGATTGCTGGTAAGACCCCACCTAGAGTACTGTGTCCAGTTCTGAAGACTACATCTCTGGATGGACATAGACGAAGTAGAGGCGATCCAGAGCAGGGCAACTAAAATGGTGCAGGATCTGCATCAAAAGACCTACAAGGAGTGATTAAAGGACCTCAGTATGTACACCCTGGAAAAGAGGAGAGAGATGGGGAATATGATAAAGGCCTTTAAATACCTTATGGGAGTAAATAAGGTACGGAAGGGAAGTATTTTTCAGAGGAAAAGGTGCTCAAGAACAAGGGGACATGCGATGACGCTGGATGGGATTAGATTCAGGAGAGATGTGAGGAAGTACTCCTTTTCAGAAAGAGCAGTGGATTCCTGGAACAGCCTTCTAGTGGAGATGGTGGGGGTGAAAACAGTGACAACATCGGTGGGGTTCAAAAATGCATGGGATAGACATAAGGGAAATCACAGTGAAAAGGAAGGGGGAGAAGAGCTGTCAAATACGATCTGCGGTAACAGAGTATGTAGGCAAAAATGGGCAGACAGGATGGGCCAAGCAGTCATCTGCTGTCAAATTCTATATTTCTATATTATTTCTGCTGCTTTTATACATCATCCTAGGTAGTACATCTTCCACACCCTCTAGAAGTGATTCAGAGGACAGTATATGCCAGTTCATATGTAATACATCCTGCACTGCCCAAGTAAGGAAGCTAGTCTGTTTTTGTAGGTGTACAGTACTCAAAAGTGAATTGCTTTTTCTATGCTCTGACACCCTGTGTCCCTCCTGATCTACCACTTCTCCCCCTTTCTTCTCAACTCTTTTACAGGGAGTGCTTTATTTCCAACAACAGAATTCCTATTTCAGATTGTTGCACGGCCCTCAGCTGAAACCCTTTCCAGCTATTGTACCATAGCTCGTCCTCTCCCCACATCTCTCACTCTCTCTCTCCCCCCCCCTCGGCTTTCCTTGTGACTCACTTCCACCAATTACTTTAATCCTCTATGTCTTGCTCCCCTGTTGACTGTCTTTCTCCTGCCTCCAAGTCCCAGTCTCTCTTTGTGGCAACCCCTTCCACCGATTCACAGGTTATTAAATTAATTGTGTTTCTCCCCTTCTTTCCCTTTAGATTTGTGTCCCCTGACTGGGCACTCCTGCCACCTTCTGTGGTGTGGCTCACCTCCTGGCTCTGCTGCCCACTCATCTGCCTGCCCACCAGCCCAAGGGGAAAACCCGCCGGTGCTTTGTGCCAGCCCCTGCATCCACCCATCCTATCTGGTCAGCTACTAATATAGCGAAAGGCAGTCACATGACTTGTGAATGGTACGGTGTATGGAAAAAACTAAGAGTTGACTTTTCCATTGGCTTCTTATATTTCTAGTCCACTAGAGGCACCTTAACTTGTGACTACTGTTGCTACTCGGCTATCGTCCCCTCAATCAGCTGCTCTGTGGGCTCTAAACTAAATTAAATTAACCCTAATCTAATTATTCTCTCCTCCCCTCTCCCAAACTCTCTTTGGTAATAAAATATTTCAGCACTTCACTTGTATATCCTCATTCTCACCATGTTATCAGCCACTCCTTGCCTACCCCATTCTCCTCATCATCCTCTCTCTCCACTTTCTCCTACCCCCCAGACCCCATCCCTACTACTCCACCCCTTGTTATACACCCCTCCTACAGACTACTATGTTCCTCTATGTGGTAACAGTATGACCTTTCCATTATACTTGGTCCTATTTCCCTCTACTACCTCATGCATCTCTCCTGTCAGTGCCTAACTCCTATGCACTAATATGGCTACTAAAGATACAGTCACCACCCTCCCACTACCTTGCTGCAATCCCAAGATCATTCAGTTCACAACCATGGTATAAGAGTTCTAAACTTCACTATCTCATCATAACACTATTACTCCTCTCTGCAGGTGATATTAATCCCAGTCCTGGTCCTAACCCCTCCAAGGCCTCTGAGCTAACAGTCCCTCACTCTGCAAATTTCCCCTCCAACTCAACTCCCCTGTGGCCTCAAATTACTCCACCTCAATATAAGTAGCCTCCTTCCAAAAATCGACCTACTACAACCGCTCGCTGTATCGCTTGCCCCTGATAGTCTCATCCTCTCAGAAACATGGCTATCCAACAAAATACATGACCCTACTATCTCTATCCCAGGCTACACCATCTCCCGACAAGATCGCGCAGGTAGCGGAGGAGGAGTGGCAATGTACATCTCCTCCTCAATCCAATACACAACGATCCTATCTATATCCCTCCCTGCAGCCTATGAGGCACTCATCATAAGACTATCCCTGCCCTTTTCAATCCCCATCTTTGTTGCTGGTGTCGAATGTCACCCTGGGCTACCGTCTTCCATTGCCACTGAACTCATTACCACCATCGTATCTCATTCATCCTCATGCAAACTGTTTATTATGCGAGATTTCAGCCAAAATTGGCTATCCTCCTCCCTAAGTAAGACATGGAATGACCTAACTGCTCAAAACCTAACACAACTAATCCATGAACCAAGCCAGCTGAATCTCCAAACCATTAATCACTCCTTGATCGACTGAGCCCTGACTTCACATCCACAATGGGTCATCCAATCTGACTTACTTCCTGATGCTCTAAGCGATCACCATATGATATACATGGTTTATACAATTCACAGGCTCAAAGCCCCCCAACAAAATACTGCAAATTCTTTCTTACAAATCTCTTGACCTTGCCTCTCTCCACCAGGACCTAGCTCACGCGGGTTGGGCCTCTATAGCCTCAGCAAATACAATTGATGAAGCTCTGGAATATTTCAAAATTAATTTCCTCAACATCCGGAACCATCATGCCCCAATAAAGTGCTCCAGAGTTCATGGAAATCACCTCCCATGGGTTACCCAAGAATTACTGGCCTTCCAATGGGCATGAGACCTTGCATGGAAGACTCATAAAGCTGCCAAGCTGCCTAGGGACTTTGAAGCCTACCAGGCACTTCACAACTCATGCACAAAAGCTATCTGGCTGGCCAAGGCCGAATACTTCAGAGCTGTCTTCCAAACAAATATAAACAACCCTTCGAAATTTTAGAAGGTTGTCCATGCCCTATTCCCCCCCATCAAAACCACCAGCTACACTCAACAAAGTTAGTAACTTACTAATTTCTGAACCATTCTACTGTCATGGCAGAATTTAATTCCTACTTTACATCCTGTGCCTCTGCCCTCCTGTCCTCCCTTCCCCCTTTTTTCCTTATCCCATCCCCTCTACAAACCCCTCTATTACACCCCCACTTGTGAGTTTCTCTTTCTCCCAAGTCTCTCCCGCTGAAACCCTGAATTGCACTCATTCCCTAAAAGGTAACTCACCCAATGGACTCACCCCAAAGCTCCTATACCTGTCTGTTTCTGCAAACTCCCCTCCACTGTCTAAGCTACTAAATATCTCCTTCTCCTCTGCATTCATCCCAGCTGCCTGGAAGTATGCCATCATCCTACCCTTACCCAAGGGCAATGACCCCTCCTCACCTGGGAACTATCATCCTATATCTCTTCTCCCTACTCTTGCTAAACTTCAAGAGCATATTACTTTCTCCCACCCCTCCTCCTATCTTTCTGACACCTGCTTCTTCACACCTTTCCAATCTGGATTTTGGAAGAACCACTCAACCACAACCTCCCTACTTATGCTCACAGGTTCCATCCTCTCAGGGATGGACATGGGGCTAATCACTTCCACTACTTTTGTTGACCTTGCCAAGGCCTTCGACATGGTCTCCCACATTCTCCTTCTAAAAAAACTCTTTTCAGCTGGCCTATCTGACTCTGCCACAAATTGGTTCAGTGCCTACCTTGTAGATAGGACTCAGTCAGTCAAAATTGCTGATTCAAGTTCCCCTCCACTTCAAATTAACACTGGTGTGCCACAGGGCTCAGTACTTGGCCCACAATGATTCTCAATTTTTCTAAATGACCTCCCATCAGCCTGTACTTCATCCTCCATCCACATGTATGCTGATGACACTGTCCTCTTCACCTCTGGCCAGTCTCCCTCCAATGTAGCTACCAGACTACAGCATGACTTTGATAAGGTTCAGCACTGGCGAAGCTCTCATCAGCTCTTTCTCAACACCAAGAAGATAGTCTCCATGACCTTTGGCACTAGGCAGGGACTCTCTAGGCTACATTCCATGCCCTCCTTCCACACCCTTGATGGGACTACACTTGAGAATACCTCCTCTTTTAGATGCCTTGGGGTTTGGGTCAACCAGCACCTCAGCTTTTCTGGACATGTGGACTCCATCCTGAAAAAGCTGCACCCCAAGCTTGGCACCCTATACTGGAACTGTAGTTGCCTACCTCTATCGGCTAGGTGAGAACTTGTTCAAAAAATTATCATCCCTATTTTTCACTACTGTGATGTAGTCTATAGTGCTGCTCCCAAGTCTTCCTTAAACATGTTGGACACTCTCTTCAACTCCTTCTGCCGCTTCACCTTGAACTTCCCCTCCCTCACTCATCTCTGTGACCTCTACCACTCTCTTGCTCTTCCTTCTCTTGATAACAGATGTCTGTCCCACACTGCTAAATTCCCTTCAAAATTTTGGTTTGGGTCTCTTCCCCTCCTACCTCTACCCCTCTCTATCCATCCCTCCACCCCCCAACTCCCTTAGATCAAATGACTCCCGCACTTTGGCAGTCCCTTGCCGCACTGCCTCAGCAGGTCAGTCAGCATTCTCACACCAGTTTACTAAACTTTGGAACTCATTACCCCATCAAATAAGGTTCTCCTCTTCCCCTCCCTCCATCTCCTCATCCCTGAACAATTTAGTCTCTTCAAATTGTACCTGCTCCTAGTTACCCTAATCTCCCCCATCTATTGCTAACTAAGACACTATATTTACCCAATTATGATAACTCTGCCTGTCTGTCTTCTCCTCCAATAACTTGTCTTACCCTTTCCCTTTCCCCTAGATTTAGCATTTCCCCTAGCTGTAGCAATTGCCACCAATGCACTTCAAGGTGTTTACTTAACTTTGTTTATAAGTGTTTCGCTCAACGTCTCAACAATACTACTGTATATGTTCATGTTCTTCCCACTCCTGTCTTATTATAAGCATTATCTAAGTTGTTGAAGCAAGCACTTATTACACTTTCCTAGTTATTCACTGTATGTCACCTTGTTTAAGCACTACTTATTTTTCTCGCATGTGTAGAATTCCATTTTTATGTATTAATTGCTTCCTTGTCCTTGGTAAATGTGCTGTATGATTGTTACTCCCTTACCCTCTCCCCCAGGATGCATGGAGAGAAGAGCAACTTGTTGTTTAGTGTGCCTTTCCTGGTGAAACATTTCAATAAATAAATGTGAATGGTTATTAGAGGCTGTGACAGAGTTTTATTTATTTATTTGAGAGATCAGAATTACAAACCTTTGAGTCAGAGATTCCTTTGCAAAGGTTCCAGGTCATGGAAGTACAAAACAAGAGAAACTGACAATACAATGAACGGTATTACAAATGAATGAGGAGGGTAAAACAATCCAGAGTTAAGTATGGTACAAAGGTAATGAGCAATATATTGAAAGGTATTGAGTTCATCACATCATCCCATACTGACTCTTTCTCTGTAGCTTAACAGACCTTTCCCATCCATCAGTGGGACCTGTGATCTAGCACTAGCTATGGTTTCCCTACTATATCCATGCTGACAAAATCCAAGTTTTGGGATCGACAAATCCAATAGCCCAATTTCCTGGGCTACAAGTTAATGCAGTGGGGAAAGCATAATTGAAGCAACTGGTTGTCCAATGGACAGCCATTTCAAAACATTGAGAAACATGGGAGAATATTGTGAGTGCCATTTCGATTTTTGCAATTATCGTGGACAGACGGAGTGTTTTTATTAACGCCTTACCAGCCTCATACTTATTTTAGTTAGACAGCCCATCACCTCTTCCTTGATTATTTCTGACAGCAATAAAAAAATAACAATCTGAACAAGGGGTAATAATTAAAAAAAAAACAGAATAAAGGAATCAAGGCTTTAAGTTGAGATGGGTGGAGACTCAGAAGTCGGTTGGTTCAGTGAACAGCTGTGATCACAGTCGGGGACTGCAATTACAAGGGAAAAAGAAAAAATATATAAACATAAGGGTTTGCTTTGCCTATCACTGAAAGACTGAAGTTGGGGAAGGGAGTTGTTGATTGTAGAACTTGATCAGGTCAGTCAGGGGGACTTGAATTGTCAAAAAAAAAAAAAAAAAAAAACTGGATTTGTTAAATTTGCCATATACTGAAAGGACTCAGCTTGAAGGGGTGGAGTGAGTTGGTTGGAGAATGCTGAGGGATAATCAGGGAGTGGAATTACAGCAAGAAACCAGGAGACTACTGAAGTGGTGGAGTCATAGATCATGGTGACTGGAAGCGTTTTTCCTAATGCACAGGGCATAGCAGTTTGAAACAGAGACTAGTCACCGAAGATAGTGGGATTGGTTCTGGGACCAAAAAAAACCCCAGCAAAAAATAAAATATTAAAAAAGCTCTGTAGCTAAAAATAAAGACAATAACTTAGAAATTCTGAAAAAGTCAGTGAGGACTTGTTGATGTTGGTGACATTGTGGGACAAAATCCAGAGTTAATTGGTGTACAAAACAAGTTCAGTAGAGAGAGAAGTGCATTCTTACTAGTTCATAACTAACTTGCTAGTTCAGTTCTGCCTGCCTCGTCTCTTCTTTCTTTTCCAAGACAGACCCTAACTGTCAGCTCAACTAAAAGCTAATAACAAGAACAGTAAATCAGAACAACAAGGAGTAGAATAAAGAGCTCCTATTTGTATTTGAAGGGTTTTTTTCTGTTTTTTTCTGGTTTGTCTAGTAGGGTCTGGGAGTCAAGTGTGCTGTAGTTGCCACTTGCTGCCACACTTGCCAGATAGATACAGCGAGCAAGTTATCTTGCCTCTCATAGAAGATCAGACTGCACTAACTTCCCTGCCTATTGCCTAAGTGTAGAGGTGTTTGGATTTGCTTTGTGGATGTTCAGTGTGGTATTGTGTCTGTTGTAACTTAAAGTGCCACTGCCAAGTGCCAATCCTGTTTCTGTTTTTTTTTTTTTTGCCTAAGGTATAGGGCCCAGTCCCAGAGTAGAGTGCCTGCCAGCCACACAGTCACTTTCTGCACAAGAGTCCTAACCTTTCTAGCCTAACTACTTGTCGCTGTGTTTGTGTGGTGAGTGAATTTAACAACAAAAAAAAAAATGAGGACTAAGAGAGGAGCAGTCAGCTACCTGAAGGAGCAAAGGGCAGCCTGAGGTGTGTGTGTGCTGTTGCCCACAGCAGGGGAAAAAAGTAAAGGGAAGAATTAAAGAAAAACTAGAAGTGACAACTCACGGAAAAACAATCAACACATTACACTGTTGGGCTGAGCCTGTGGACCGACCTGTGCTGGCTGTGCAAATTGTACAACAGTTGCAAGTGAGCAAGAAGGAAAATAAAAAGGCAAAAACTGCTTAAGGATTGTAAAGGAAATTTAAGAAGGGTGACCCACTGGACCGGACTGGCTGCTACTGAAGTAGTGGTACTGTAGGTAGGAAGGAAGGGAACTGACTGACTGACTACCAGTGCTCTCAGAACTGTCCGTCACGGGGGTGGGAGGGCATCTGGAAGACACCCGGACTCACTGGGATGGGACAAACTGCAGTTTGAAAACAAAAAGTTTAAGCTAAGCAAAAAAAAAAACATAAAATGTAAACATCCCATACCATCCTATTGAAAAAAATGTAGGCTTACTAAATAATCCTTAAATTTCTCATCTCTTCAATAACTGCCCTAGTCCTGAGCAAGCCTGTGACTGCCTGTCTGCCCTCCCTTGTTTGCACAATCACAACTTTCAAGACACTACAGAGACCTATTTAAAAGGCTAAGCAAATAAAAATAAGCGAGCTCGCCTGGTGGCTCTGAGGGTTGATGCGCTGGATGCCACACCTCGTGCTATGCCAGCGACCCAGGTTCGGGAGCGAGCCCAGGCGCTGGGGGGCAGCAGGGGAGGGAGATGGATTGAGCATCCTTAGGACAGCTCTCCTCTCCCTGGGGAGGGATCCAGGGTCTTCCTGGCACAGTAGAGACCCCCGGTGGAGACCAGAGGTACTACTCGCGTGGGAAAAAGAATCGGGGATGAGTGCGGCGGGCATCGACAGGGCAGCCGCATGCTGACGCCATTGCATGGCTACTCTTGGGAGGGCAAGTATAAGAAAAAATCCTTCCAGACCACCGATAAGATGACGGTGGTCCCAGTAGAACACCCATATCCCAAATGCCGGCACAAGCACGCCCGGGACTCTCCATGGCCAACCCGACGAATGAAGGTAAGGCATCTCACACTTAGGAGATGACCACAAAGGGAAGGGCAGAACCAGCCCTGGAGGTGATCTGGGTGTTGGGCCTGCCTAGGTCATTCAGGGGAGACAGCCTGGGAGATGCGGGGGTTCAGGCTGGGAGTTAGGGTGTATCCGTGTGGGCACTCCTGAAGGATGCCTGGGGGTCTGGATGAATAAATAAAGTCAAAATAAATAAATAAATAAATAAAAATACACATCATTACTAGACTCTGTCTGACTCAGCCCTTACCCTCCTACTCAATTCACACCACCCCAGCACACATTGAAACACACACCACACAGTGACTAGCTGAATACATTTTATTAGCATCAAAACAAAATGTGTGCAACAATATGCAGAAGTGGAGTAGTAAACAGCAGATTCTTTTTTTCTCTTGCTGGTCAGTAGCCTCAGCAGTAGTACCAGCATCAGCAGCAGCCTCTTGCAGGACACCACAACCTGAAAAAGAAGCACAATGTACTTCTGCAGATAATAGTATGAAAATAAGCCTACTGTATATCTGTGTCAGGGGATATAACTACTGATCAGTCTGTTGAATTAATAAATGTAACCATAACTGAAACGTCACATCCACTCCCTAGGAAATGTTCTTTAGTGCTCCATGAGCAGGATGAGAGGGCAAGTAAAGATAAGAAATACGATGAAGAGAAAAGGGCCAGATTGTTTCAAAGGCATTGGTTGATCATATATAAGTGGCTGAGATATGATTAAAGAACAGGAACTGATGTATTACTCAGTGTGTGAAAAATATCCAGCTATTGCAGTACCAGCCTTTTCAAAGAAACCAAATGTGTTTGCCACAGCCTCAAAAAAAATTAGGATTGAGTCACTACATGCACATGACAAGTCCAATACACATGTGCAGTGTATGAATCAACATATTGTGGACAGTGGTCAGCATGCAATACATTTTTATATCACTGTGTCATCACTGTATCAAGCCTTTACACAATTGGATAAGGGCACTAAGGTCAAGATACGACGACTGATCAACACTGCATACTCCATTGCCAAAAATCTGCACCCTTTCTTGGACATGGAGTGGCTCTGTGAATTACAGGAAAAAAATGGGAGTAAGTTTGGTTCTAATTATACTATCAATAAGTGAGTCAAGGACTTTTGCAGTGCTTTATCAGCAGTTATATCCCAAACCCAGGTGCAGACTCTTAGTAATGTTAATTACAGTATGTGACAGTTCTTGCTGATGGCAGTACTGATAGCAGCATAACTGAGTGTGAAAATGTTTTCTTATAGTTTGTTGAACCCAACTCAAAAGAGGTGCGTACATTGCTTATCTAAGCTGTGCCATGGGAACATGCACATGCAGAAGGTGTATCTAATGTGATATTGACTGCATTGGAGTCAGTACATCTTCCCCTCAGTACCTACAAAATGTGAAAAATCCAGGGCCGCTCCTTACTTCAGCCAATTTTGATGGGGTCAGTGTCATGGTGGGCGAAAGAGGAGGAACCATAGCAAAGTTGTGGGAGCACAGTCCCTCGAATAATTACAATGCACTGTGTTGCCCGTAAGCTAGATTTCACAGTTCTCGATGTGTTAAAAAAAAATCCATTTGTATCACAGCTTGAAAGTACTTTCAAGGGAATATTTAAATGTTATCACTTAGTCCCAAAAAATGAGAGAGCTCAAATAAATTGCTTATGTGATGGATACTGATCTGGTTCACTTTAGTGCAATTAAACAAGTGAGATGGCTTGCCAGTAGGTCACGACCAGTTCATGCAGTTCAGGTTAACCTACCTACTGTCGCTCAACACCTGGAACATGCATCTTTGGCTGCTGATGATAAAGGTTCAAAAACAAAGGCCCTCTTAAGAGAAGTACAGAGTGTGCAGTTTGTAAAAGCTGCTTATATACTGCAAGATTTCCTGCCAATACTGAAAAATCTGTCACTGCAGTTTCACAGAGATGACATACTAATAGTGAAAGTTCCACAACTTGTTGAGACCTGTCTACTCCAGCTGATGGAACTGAAAACAACGCCAGGGCAATACATGGCAGCTTTCCTCAGCCACTACAAACCTGAACAGAAATGTATGGAGTATGTTTTGTCAAAGAGGGAAGGGGAGGAGAAGACTGTACAGTTCCCATTCTGAGGAAACTGCCTAGAAATCAATTTTGTGACAGATGGACAACTGAAGACTTTAATAGATAAAGCAATAATGTACATTGATGAGAGATTTCAAAATTTCTCAGAGGCCCCTCTCAAATGGTTCAGCTGTTTAGATTTTAAGCAGTTTGATCTGCCAATAGACCAACCAGCAGTGTTTGGGACCTCTGAACTGGCAAACTTGGCTGAATACTTTAATTTTTTTCATGGAGGAGCAGCAAGATCATATAAAGTCAGAGTATGCTGCACTTCAAACACTACTGAAATCTGCAGTTGACAAACTCTATTTGCAGGTACAGTATGTACCAGATTACTTAAAGAAAAACCACACCAGATGGGGCACATTCTTGATTGGTTGAAATACTAATGGCCATGAGTGTATCAACTACAAAGTGTGAATTAATTTTTCTATTCAAAACCTAATCAAAACTGGCCAGCTCCGTGGCATTAAGGGTTGCGGTGCTGGATGCCACATCTCATGCCACGCCGGTGACCCAAGTTTGGGAATGACCTCAGGTGCCAGGGGTCAGCACGGGAGGGAGAGGATTGAGCATCCAATGGACTGCTCTCCTCTCCCTGGGGAGGGATCCATGGTGTCTCCAGCACAGTAGAGACTCCCGGTAGAGACCGGGGGTACAACTAGCACAGAGCTGCTAAAGGGAGGAGCACAGCAGACATCTACAGCTTAGCTGTGCTGACATCACTGGATGCTTGCGTTCCTGGGGGAAACAAAAAGGAAAACCTTGTGCCTGGATAGGTGATGGCTCCCCTCTGGACCGCATCACCACACACCCAATATCGGGCCCTTTCTCTATCCCTCTGTCCTTCCATCACCTTGGTCAGCACATTAGGTTTGTACATAGAGTGCTGGAGTGGAGGCGGCCCTACCTCAGGGGGCTTAGAGCTGGGGAGGTCTGCCAGCAAGAGGATGGTGGAGGGTGGCTACCCTCTGAGGAGGCAGGGCAACATGTGGGCGGTAGAGTTGTGCCGGTGAGCAGGAGCAGTTCGAGAGAGTTCCAGGTATGATGCATAAATAGAGTCAACAACAAAAAAAAAAGAATCTAATCAAAACAAAAATCAGGACACTGATGGTTGATGATTCTCTACAGTGTCTCCTGCAGATGGCAGTAGAATGTCCTGAACTGGATGACTTTGATCCCGATCCAGCAATTAACCATTGCCTGCTCTCTGGTCCAGGCACTCAACTTGTTCATGGGCATGCTGCTGCTGCATCTGCTGGTACTGCTGCTTCTGCTTCTTCTACTGATGGTCCTGATGCTAGTACTCCTGCTTAGGGCTGGGTGAAAATTGCAGATTCGGCTTCTGCAAAAGATTTTCAAGAATTCCACGATTTCCATGGAATTTCTCCAGAGATTCGCCTTTGGCGAAATTCGTACTTTTCACGGAATTTTCACCAGATTTGTGGAATAATTAAGTGTACTACAGAAAATACATAATGAACCACGGAAAATATCTATTACAGAAAAAAATGCCATTCAGAAGTGTAATTCATGAAAAATGTATTCTGAAAGATATGTAGTCATCCCCTGCCTCCTCAGCACTTCCCTCTCTCCCCTGAGTAGTCCCTCCTGCTTCCCCCACACACTTAGCACCCTCTCCCTCTGCCTCCAATCTAGTCACCCCCCTCAATCCCTACTATTATACTGATATTACACTCTCCTTTTTGCACATTGCACATGGGCTCCTCCCCTTCACCCCTTTTTTCATTTTTTCTTCTAACATTTAGCAACGCTCCAAACAACCTCTTGTTTGCTGACAACTGACTAGTTTCACCGTTGGGCACTGTCAATTGTGTTTTCCTATGACCTGTACAGTGTTTGATATATAATCCTGTTTGTTTACTTTTGTAATTCTGCAATTCTTTTTATAATTTCACCTATCTGTTGTACTGAAATGTCCTGACATAGAACCTATGTAAAGAGCTTTGAGCTCAAATGGTTTTCCGAGTACTGAAATAAATAAATGTGATTTCATTAATTCAGGAGGGAATTGAATTTGCAAAGCACTGTTTCTTACCGTTCCTGTCTCTTTCTTTAGTGATACTGTCCTTCCTATCCAAAGTTAAATTTTATATGATATAATTTAAAACTGTAATTTACTGTAATTTTGTCAAAAAAATCCATGGTACGTTACAAAAGTACGCTGTTTGCTAACATTTTCAGAGGAACACACAAAAAAATGCTGCACGCAATGCTGTCACCTGATCGTTTTTTGATTAGGCAGGAGTCTATGGGTCAAACTGTGAGTTGCTATAGCAATCCTCTCTTTCTCTCTCTCTCTTGCTCTCCCTCCCCCCTCAAGTGACTGCTCCTCCTACTCTGCTGGGCAGTTTAACAGCAGGTGTTGAAGAAAAAAAGACCTACAGCTCTTTACAACTTACTTTTGTAAATCAAAAAGCTATGTTTCAAAGTACTTTGTGGCATTTCGTATTTGTGCAAGTTCTTTGTGAAATCTCTGATGATTTTTTGCAGCGTGTTTCTGCACTATAATTGTTAGCTTATTGATTTTAGATGTTCTGAGATGCTTATTTGTTTGCACACTGGTGGTGATGAGAGAAAATGGATCTTGCTGCTGCAGAAATGTGGGGACAAAGATATTGTTCATCATCAAGCAGTGGTGGTGGTGGGCATGGAGGTGGTGCCGGCACTCTCTGCTGGGTGTCGAATGCTCCCACAATTTGGGGTGGGGGGGTTACTCAGTCAGCCGGGGCCAGCCTCAGTATTACTAGTTTTTTGTGGGACAGGATGCAACTCTAAACCAAAAGGCAGAAATATCTATTTCAAGCACAAAAATAATTCAGGCAAAGCTGTGACAGCACTAATGCTGGACATAAGAGATGCTGGGTACTTATGCAGGTGAAAGCAATTGAAACAGCAGTAGCGACTAAAATATGAGTTATTACAAGAACAATGAAAGAGGAATCCACAGTTTGCAGGATATTATGAGGTTTCCGTAGGCCACTGCTTTTTTTAACTTTCTCTTTATAATCCCTTCCTGTCTCTCACACCTGCCTCCTTCAGGAGCTCACAAGGCACACACAATCCCCTGTACAACTACCTGTGATGGCTACCATCCATGGACAGCAGGTAGTCATGTAAAGTGGCATTTTTAAATTATTATTTGCCTCAGAAGGGCTTTTTTTTAACAACTGTATCCTGTTAGCATGCCCCAAATGTCATTAAAAGGACTTTTGTATCTTCAAGCTCTTAAAAGGGATATTTATTTTAAATGTATTTATTTATTCCTTTGTTAACTGGGTTGGTGCACTGATCCAAGGACCTTTTTCGGGCATGGCCCTGACCAGACACTGGCACATACAGAAAGGTCACAGTAAGGACAGGTAAATACACAGTGTTCTGCAGTAACAAATAGCAGGCAGCATATATATAGTAGCTACACAGTGTTTGGCAGTAATAGCTGCAGCTCAGAGTTAGCACTGAGAGGTAAAGAGTAGTGCTGAACAAAAAATGTGCATACTTCTTACAAATTATAATTTATGGGAACATTTACAATTTTCAGATAGCAGGCAGCTGACTCCTGCACAGGGTGCTGGCCAGCAAGCTAGTCCCTAGGTAGGAGGAGATGGCAGGGTCAATGGAGGCATAGACAGATTTTGCAAGAGTGCCTGGGGACAGGAGCAGGTCATGGAGAACAGGAAGTGGGTTTTTAGTGGGGTATGTAAATTTAGTGGGGATCAATGGAACGCAGTGGGGGAAGCGGGAGGGTTGTTCCACAGGGAGGTCCCAGCAATGGAGAAGGCTCTTTGACCAATCCTGGTGGTTATATATGGCCGGAGGAGATGGAGGTGGGATGAGTGGCAGAGATTGCAGCTATGAGTCTTGGGGCAGACTAAACAAGATAGAAGGGAGTATGAGGGGGTTATGGATGGCATCCCCAATGGTCTGGACCAGTAAATAGGAGCGTAAGGCTTGAAGGGGAAGCCAAAGAAGGGACTGGTAGAGAGAGTAGTGGTGCATGGAGAGAGGAACGCAAAGGATGAAGCAGCAAATCTAGCCAGTCAGTGTGCCCTTAGACCTTAAAAGGACTTGATAGCCACTAGACCCTTATGAGAACTTTAATACCAGCCTGCATTTCTTAATAAGACCTTAGCTCCCAAGCCCGGAAACGTTTTTTTTTAATGATTTTTCTCCTTCCTGCTTGCATTCACTCAGTTCTTTCAAAGACTCACTAACCCACAAGCCCTGAAAATGGATGTAATAGCAGCCTGCATTCCCTAATCCCTGAATTTTTTTTTTTATGATTTTCCTCCTGCCTACCTGCATGCCTCTAGTCCTTAAAAGAACTCTTGTTAGCTCCCAAACCCTGCAAAGGGCTTTTTAAAATGAATTTGATGCTTGCTTGCCCTGATACAGTAGGTCCTTATAATTATTTATCTCCCAGGCCTTAAAAGAGCTTTTAACTATATATTATGCTGCACTGGTGAGGGTCCCTAAAACTCCATATCAGTAGCCCTTAAAAGGATGGTTTGTGAGTACTGATTTAAAGCCCTTAAAGAGACATTTTTCTGTGTGCTGTCTGCTGCTCTGACAACCAATTCAACTCCCCACCTCAACATGATCTGATGGGCTGAATACCACTCACCAGCAACACTTATTGGGGAAAGGATCAGTTGCCAGCAGCAGCCAACTAATGCCTCCACTCCAGACTGTGATCTGATGCCTAGTGAAAGTACCTGCCATGTGACACCAGCTGTGTGACTGAGTCAGAGGGATTCTCAGTGCACAGACTTTATGGTCACATGACAAGCTGTCCACCACACTGTTCCTTCTTGGTCCTGGTTTCTCCACTACACCTAAGGGTAACTGCTCTGATGAACTTAGTCATGCAATGCTAATGCAGCCACTTGGGGAGGGGGTGGTCTGGGGAGATGAAAAAAAAAGGTAGGTGTACAGGAGAAAAAAGTTAAGATACAGTAGCACTAATGCCTAGGTTGCCCCAGTGGGTAGGCACTGAGGGTCTGTAGATGTCTTTAGGCAAAAGTGCTTGCCTTGGGGCACCTAAAGTATAGGAAATTTGTACCCTGGCAGTGCCTCCTCCCAGCTGAAATTGTTTCTTCTCACAGTTGTGTTACTGCATCCCACAAAATTCAAAATTACACATATCTCACCATAGCTTATTATATCTGTGTCTCACCACAGTTACACCAGTTTCACCAGTGACAATTGTGCGTTCAACTGACGGCTTGTCCTTCTAACTAATTTTGTAACATTTCTCCAATCTCTTCTAATACATACTTCAGCCTTTGCCCTTACCCCGTATTAACAGAAAAACATAGGAAACATTGTTTTTCCTGATTTATGAAGTTCTTCTACATCTACATCTCATCTTATAAAATAATACAATAAAACCCCACCACTCACACCATTTAATTAATTTCTGTGGAAGCTGGTTCTAAATTTTCATTGAAACTTTCAATTTCAGTCTAAAATATACCTTCTGACTGTTTATACAGTGTGTTATACTGGGAGTGTGTGGGGAGCGCTTGTAATTGTGTTTTAAATCAAGTGGCAGTTTTATATTGTTATTTTGGAGCCCTACTCCCTTACAGGAAGTAGAAAGGGAGTAGCTAGTCCCAGTGCAAAAGGGGCTACTACTAAAATGCTAAAAATAGCATTCTTTTTAGGCTTTTGCTGTGCTCTGAGGACATCTAGCCCATATACTAACAGGGCTGAAGCTCAGAAGCTAATTTATTTATTTTAAAATGCAAGTTTTGTTGCGAGTGCTCCTGTGACCTTAAACATGCACTTCCGGGTCACAGCTGCTATATAACTCATCCCTGCTTTGAGCAGGGCGTGCGTCGTCGCGCGTGGAGACGCTACAAGAGACACGCTGCAGATTGGGGTGTGTCAGCTGTGTCAGCTGGAGAGGCTGGATATAACATCCCTTAAAATGTTCAAACAGGTACTCAGGTATGAAGCTGTGTGGGGATTGTGAGATGTATGCTGTGGGTGAAGAGCAGTTAGGGTTTAAATGTCCAAAATGTTGTATGTTGGCAACCCTACAAGCTGAGATTGCCCTATTAAAGCAAAGAATACAAGTACAAACTGACATATCCTCACTTGAGCAGTATATTGATACTATGGCTAACAGTATTTCTGAGGAATTTCATTCATATACATGTGAACCTCCAGTACAAAATGAGGAAAATGGTAGAAGCAATACTGAGGGGTGGAGCATCGTTCAGAGGAAAGCAAAAAATAACAAAAAGGGTAGGAGAAATATACGGGGTGCATCAAATTTTTTAACACCAAACAGATATAGTGCCCTCCAACCCAAAAATTCCCCCGTGAGCGAGGAGGCCCCGGTTATATCAACAAACCAAGACTCAGAAGAAGGAAATCACTTCAGTGGGACAGATAATATAGCAGTGGACACGCGTAACAGTACTGGATTAAAAAATGTGGGAATAAAAGATGTGCTTGTTGTTGGGGACTCAATGATAAAATATACAGATTCTGTGATCTGCAAACATAGAAAGGAGTATACAACGGTTAGTACACTCCCTGGAGCAGGAATTGGGGATATAAAAAGATTACTTCCTGGACTCACTGAAAATGCTTTCACACCAGTTACACTCCTCCACGTAGGTGTAAATGATGTAGGCAAAATAAATATTACAGAGATCCAAAGAGATTTTGAGGAGGTAGGCAAGTCCCTAAAGTCCCGGGGTGTGACCTAATAATTTCCAGAATATTGCCTGTACCTAAAGCAAATGTAGCGTTAACAAGGGAAATACTTAGGCTAAATGGTTGGATGAAGCGATGGTGTCAGCGAGAAGACTATAAATATATAGACCATTGGCAGGATTTCCAGGGACATTATTTATTTTCCCAGGATGGGTTACACCTAAATAAACAGGGAAAACGCATCTTTTCCTACAAATTAAAGCAGATAATTGACATACATTTAAACTAAAAAATGGGGGGATCAGGAAACTACACATAATATAGCACCCAAAAATAGCCAAACAAAACCCAAAATAAATTTTATCTCACTAAATGCAAGAAGTTTGAACAATAAGATGGATGAGCTTCAAGTTATCTTGCATACCCATGATATCCACATTTGTGCAATCACTGAAACATGGTGGAAACCGGAAGATACTTGGGATAAAAACATTCAAGGCTATACCTTATATAATAAGGATAGAAAATCGACAAGAGGCGGGTGGCCTTATACATATCCAAAGATATTGTATCAGAGGGCTTGGATACCTCAAAATGGGAAAACAGTGAGGTATTATGGGTGAAAATTTCTTTAAGGCAAAATACTAGGCTAAATATTGGGGTAGTTTACAGATCTCCCTCGCTTACTACATTGGAAGATATTACACTGTCTGACTTTGTCAAGTTGTTGTCTAATTTAAATGATGTTATATTATTAGGTGATTTCAACTTACCAGGCATAAACTGGAATACACTGCAAGTTAATACAGCTATAGAAGAGCATTATTTAGAAATAATTAACCTAGCTGCTTTAGAACAGTATGTTACAAATAACACCAGGGGAAAACACATCCTGGACCTGGTTTTGAGTAATTTAGATGATAAGATACAGGACTGTTCAGTTTTGCCACCACTAGGTTCTAGCGACCATTCAATAGTTAAGTTTAAGTATATGCAACAGACAAGTGTTACTTTAGGTAAAACTTCCATTTTTAGGTATGATAGAGCAGATTTTGAGGGCATGCGAAGTGATTTGCTTAACTGGAACTGGGAGAACGAATTTAAGGATGCCTCACTTACTGAAATGTGGGACAAATTACAAACTAAACTGCATGGCCTAGTCAAGACTCATGTCCCATTTTTCTAAAAAATATGAGTCATTAAACAAAAAACCCCTTCCTGTATGGATGACATCAAAAATTAAAAAGGAAATAAAGAAAAAAAATATAGAACAGCAAAATTAAGCGGCGATGAGGGAAGTTGGGCGAAATATAAAGAATGTTTAAGGGTTACAAAAAAACACATCGAGCAAGCGAAAAGGAATTATGAATTTAAGCTAGCTACCAAAGTAAAGGATAACTATAAATCATTCTATTCATATATAAATAACAAAAAAGGTAATATAAAAAATATTGGCCCCCCTAAGAAATCAAGATGGAACTATCATATTGGACAACCAGTTAATGGCAGAATAGTACAATAATTACTTTGCTTCAGTTTTTAATCACCCTACAAATACTACACCTCAATGTAGTATGGCATCCTGCAAGCCGATTATCACCCTAAGGGAATGTGAGGTGGAAAAAAAAATTAAAGTTGCTGAATCAGAATAAAGCCCAAGGTCCTGATGAATTGCATCCAAGGGTAATAAAGGAATTAGCTGAACAACTGGCAGGTCCTATAACCTGCCTTTTTCAACAATCTTTAAAAGAGGGGGATGTACCAGAAGCATGGAAACAGGCAGTGGTTATCCCTATACATAAAAAGGGATCTATGCAGGATGTGGAAAATTATAGGCCAATTAGCCTAACTTCAATTTTGGGCAAGGTACTGGAGAGGGAATTATAAAAGATTATATTATAGATTTTCAACAACAGACTGGGAAAACGGATAATACACAGCATGGTTTTGTAAAGGGCAGATCATGTCAAACAAATCTCCTTGAATTTTATGGTAAAGTAAATAAGGCCTTGGATGATGGGAGCTCAGTGGATGTGATTTTCCTGGACTTCGCTAAGGCCTTTGATAAAGTGCCACATGACAAACTGATTGATGCACTTAGTATGTTGGGGATACATTCTGATATTGTTCACTGGATTAGGTCATGGCTTATGGGTAGACAGCAGAGGGTTTGCATAAAGGGAGAGTATTCAGGATGGACAGATGTGACCAGCGGGGTTCCACAGGGCTCCGTGTTGGGTCCCTGTCTGTTCAGCATATATATTGGGTCTATGTGCTCTACACCGGATGTATGGCTTTCAAAATTTGCCGATGATACCAGATTGGGTAAGGTAATAAATGATAAAGAAGATGCAAATGTATTTCAGGCCACTTTAAAAAACTTGGAAGAATGGGCACTAAGACAAGGGTCAACTTTCAATGTGACAAAATGCACTGTTATGCATATTGGTAAGAATAATACAATGTTCCAGTATAGGTTGGGAAATGAGTTATTAAAGGTCATCACTGAAGAAAGAAATTTGGGAGTTAAAATATGCAATAACTTAAGTTTTAGGCCACATTATAATCAAATAATAAAAAAAGGCTAGTAATATACAATATTGCATAAAAAAACACATTAAGAGCAATAAAAAAGAAGTTCTTTTACCACTTTACACATCATTAGTGTGTCCTCATATGGAATACTGTGCCCAGTTTTTGGGCTTCTGGGGGCAGAGGCGATATAAGATTATTGGAAAGGGTACAAAGGAGAGCAACACGGAGGATAGCTGGGGTCCAGAGGCAGGAGTATAAACAGAGGTTGTCAGTCTTAGGCCTGTATACCTTGGAGTATTGTAGACTGCGAGGTGATCTATGTCTGATATATAGGGCACTAAATGACCCCACACTCTGGGAACAGCTAAATCTTGTATTAAGGGATCAACCCTACAGTACTAGAGCTCATCCACTACAGATTAAACCAGATAGGTTTAATACACTTAGGAGGAAGCATTGGTTAACTGTGAGAGTGGTTAAGATCTGGAATAAGCTTCCAATTGAAATAATAGTTAGTAGAACAATGGAATCTTTTAAGATGCAAATTGATCAATATATGATCAGTAATAATATTTTTGGTTGTACATAAGACAATGGCGAGTATATGGACTATAGTCTTTAAAAACTCTGTAAACCTATGAAACCTATGAAACGTAATGGACTACCACTCAGAACTCGGGGAATACCATTTTTGTCAAGGCCAGTTGTCCTGGACTTGCATGCCATTTTGAAATTTGTCAGTCTCTGTCTAAGTTCCATTTCAACTGCTTTCATTTGGAAATCCAGTTTTTGGCTACAATTTCTTCTACAGTAAGTCTCATACATTAAGACTTAGGGATGTTCCTGCTGGTATGGTGGAGATATCAGCTGGAGGCTTATAAAACAGTGTTCTGGTCTGTTGGCTTCCAGAACAAATCAGTGTTTACAGTGCCATTTGATTTATTACAAATCTTAACATCCTAAAAATGAACTTCCTCCAGATCATAGGTGATCAAGAACTGTAAATCTGGGATGGTAGAATGTAGATAGTGTACAAACTATTGATGACTGGATGGGCCTAAAGGTCCTTTTCTGCTGACAACATCTACGTTTCTACTTTTTTATGTAACTCTTCCACTGTGCCCCACCACACCATCATGATGTCATCAATATAGTGTCTCCCCAGTTCTATGAGGCCAAAGAAAGGATTACTATTCTGATCACACACAACATCCTTCTCCCAATGTCCCAGGTAAATGTTTGCATAATTTGGGGACTTTACAAGTGAGGACAAAAGAAATGCAACTTAGAGTTTGTCAGCATGGGTATAGTAGTGAAACTATAGCTAATGCTAGATCTCAGGTTCAATTGATAGATAGGAAAGATTTGTTACATTTTGTACCATACAGCAAGTCAAATGGGTCCATGGGGTGGCAAGGTACTGTAGATACAAAAATCCTCCAGAGAGAGGTGTTCTGGATATTCCAGTTGAGTACCCTCCACCCTCGTGGGTTAAATGATCATTTTCTTTTTCAATTTAATATACTGTATTGAAACTTTCCAAATACAAATATGCTATACCATTATAATCACAAAAAATATGTAATTCAGGAACATCTTAACAAACAACAAAGAAAGCTAAACCACACACCCCCATGCCCCATGCCCAATCACCCCCCCCCCAGCACAACTACATAAGGAAAATAGAAAACAAAATTGAACCAGCTAGAATCGGGAGCAATATCCTAGAATAAAAAACAAGATATCTACAAAATTAAAATAACCCTACTAACCCAACCTACTCCAACCTAAGAACCTGCTGAGATAGGTAACAAAGCCAAAAATGGCCCCCAGCATGACTGAAATTGAACATATCTGTCCTGCCAATGAGCTCTATGCTTCTCTATTTCCAGAGCCTGCAATATCTCCATTCACCATTCTTGGAGTGAGGGTGTAGACTCATCAACCCAGTGCCTCAGAATAATCATCTTGGCAGTCAGAAATCAAGGATATGTAAGCACTCTGGGGACCAAAAAGTTGTGCTGGAAGATGACCCACCAGGCAGATCTGTGGCATGAAAAAGCATCCAGTTCCAAAAAAGGACTTAAAGATCAGTGAATGGCCTGCCAAAAGGGAGCCACCTTGGAAACATCCCACAAAATATGCTTTAAGAACCCCTCAGCAAGTCCACAAGTGATACATATTGAAGAACCGGATTTACCCATTCTGTATAATCTAAGGGGGGGTATAGTATAAATTATGCAAGACGCAAAATTGGAGCAGCCAATAATTATCTTGCTTAAGATCCTAATACAGACTACTCCAAATAGACTGCCAGACTTTCTCCTCCAATGTAAGGTCCAAAACTTGCTGCCAATATAAACATGCCCCTCTCAGACTTCTAGGATCTAGTCTCTGAAGGTGTGCATAAAACCCAGATATACTGTAGGGTGAGGTTGCTCCCCAATGGCCAGCAATTCCTGTAACACTGAGTTGGGTTGTTCAGACCAAGGGAAGGGGCCCAGAAAAGTAGACACAGCCCTCAAGAGGTGCAAATCTTTAAATGGATGATACTTGGGGATATCAAATTACTGTTGAAGGACACTGGCCGAAATGGGTTTACCATCTTCAATCAGAGAAGCCAAAGAAGCAGGCCTGAGTGGTGGACAAAAATTAAATGGTTCAGGACGATTAGCAAGTTGGATATTCAGGTTACCTAAGACCAGTTGTGTCAAGCCTTTACTTCAATCGAAGCCCAAATAAAGACAGATCTATTGTAAAGCCTTAAGGCTCCATAATAAGGAGGAAGAGCGAACTGTTTGGGAAGGGCCAAAGACTTGACATAGAGTAAACTACAGAGATGGAGGCCCTGCTGTTGCCATAACTGTCTCTTTCTAGAGAGAGCCACAAGAGACACTAAGATTGATCATTTTGTGCTTGCGGAGGATGACCCCATTGAAATGTTTTACTGCAATGAATTGCACAATAATATAGGAAGAAATTGGGCAAATGAAGGCCCCCAAATTCTTTTGGAATGGTTATCTTGAAGAAAGCCTTGCGAGGAGCACCACCTTTCCACAAAACATTTGAAAGCAGGCTCTGGAGGCATAAAAACCAGGATTTGGGGAGGAAAGGACCAATCAAACCAAGTGGATATAATATCTATGATAGAATGTTTATTTTTATGACACTCACCCACCCCAAAGGGAGACAGGAAGTATCATACAACACTGAAGATCAGATTTAAGTGCCTGAAAAGGGGAGTTATATTACATTTAAGCAAATCAGAAAGAGAGTGGGTCACCTGGATCACCAAGTATGCTAGTGCCTTGGGTTCCCAGGAAAGGCTCAATTCTTCAATTCAGTGTTTACGGACCAAAGCATTTAAAGGCAGTACCTTGGACTTATCAATATTCAATTTGTACCCCACTACATGAGAAAACTTCTGAATCTCATCCAGGGTAGCCAAAATAGAATTCTGGGGGTCTTCCACATGTAAAAGAAGATCGTCCGCATATGCAGAGATCTTAAAATCTAAGCCAGCTACTTGGATCCCCTTAGCACCTGGATTCAATTGTATAGAACGAAGAAGAGATTCCAAATAAAGATTAAAAAGAAAAGGAGAGAGGGGGCAGCCTTGTCTCATACCCCTCAATAACATAAAAGGGTAGACAAAACTCCATTACAACAGATCCTTGCGGATGGACGGCTACACAACACCTTCAACCTAATCACAAGAAAAAGGGAGGAAAACCAAATCTATGCAAAGTGGCAAAAAGAAAGGACCAGGAAACCCTATCAAATCCTTTTTCTGCATCTAAGGAGACCAAGGCCTCAGGGATCTTGCCCTCTCCAGACACAGAAGTCAAATACAGCACCTTCCGTGGGCGGTCACTGGAAGTGCGACCTGCCACAAAGCCGACCTGTGTAGGACTAATCAGGCCATTCCAGACCTGGAAAAGGTGATTAGCCAACACCTTCGACAACATGGATTCAATGATCATTTTGACATTATGCCATCTTTGAAGTAAAGTATCTGACTGAGTCAGTTATTTTTAGATACAAATTCTTTTTTTTTTAATTTAAAGTTTATTCACACAGTTTCCACCATAAAAGGCAGCATACAAAGAAGCTGACAGAGACACATTGATACATAGTAAAAAGATGCTGCCCTCCCCTCACCTCCCCTTACTGCAGTAACCCATCGCAGAACTCGTAAATGCCGAGCCTCTAATTAAAAGGCCTTATAAAAGCATTGATCCTATTGTAAACTTAGTTTGGAACCAAAGAGATTAATGAGTGAAGGGGATCCCAGATTCTAACATAAGTTGCCAGTCTGTTATGTAGGCTGGCTATTGTTTTTTCTGTGCTCAAGTTGGATAAAACTTCTCTTACCCATTCCTGGAAAGAAGGGGAGGACCTGTCTTTCCAATGACGGAGAATTATTTTCTTAGCCGACAAGGTGACCATGGATATGTGAAATTTATGCACCTTGACTCTAATGGAAGACAGGTCCCCCAAGGCACATACCTCAGGGATAAAGTATTCTTGGAGGCCCAACAAGGGGTCTAAGGAGGTTTGAATTGAGACCCAAAAGGTGGAAATACTTGGGCAAGACCAAAGCATGTGAAAAAGCGTGCCCTCATCTTGCAAACATTTGTTACATTTATTGGAGTCTAAGTAGCCCCACTTGTGGAGCTTAACCGGGGAATAGTATAGGTTGTGTAATACGTGATATTGCATGAGACACAGTCTATCCTGAGAAATAAATTTGTGACATGACTTCCAGAGAGAATGCCAATCTAACTGCAGATGAGGGAAAAAGTTACTCCAAAATCTTGATGGCCCAAAGGGGCCCCCAAACTTTTTGTGAAACAAAACCTGATATAATTTAGAGATTATGCCAGAGGACCCAGAAAGCGGGGATATCTCAGGTATCAGAGAGAAGATGCTCTGAGAGGGAGGAGTACTCCCCAGGGAGATTACTAGTAAATGCCTCAATTGCAAGACTTTGAAGAAAGAAGAAATCGGAATATGAAATTTTATAACCATCTCCTCCGCTGATAGCCAGTGCCCCTTATCATCAGTAAAGGTCGAGAGCTTCCCCTCTTCGAGTTGAGGCAACCAAAGATGGGAGATTTGATTCTTGTTAATAGTAAATGATGGAGAATTCCATATAGACTGGGCCAGGTCCAGATGGGGAGAGTACTGCAAAAAGGAGCATATCTGTAGGTAGACCTTTAAAGAGGTCCTTATTATGGGACAATCTACAGCCGTACTTACTTGAGATAACTTAAGAAAAAATAACGCTAGAGGTCCAGATTATTGGCCTTAATTGCATCCAATTCTATTTTGAGCCAAATGGATTGTGCTTCCTCTGGGCAGGGAGATACCCATCGCAAACATTTCACAAGGTGACTAGCCCAATAATATATGGCCAGGTGGGGGATTCGCAACCCCTCTTCCAATTTAGGAGCTGCCAGCTTATGGTAAGCCAGGCAGGGATACCTATCGGCCCAGATAAATTTAGTAAAAACACAGTGAACCTTTTTGAACTAGACTAAAGGAACAAAAGCATTAAGAAGGGACAACGGGTAAAAAATCCTAGGAAATACATTGATTTTAATCATACTAATTCGGCCCCACAGAGAGATAGGGAGTTTGGACCACCTCTCTAAATCATGTGTAATTCCCTGCAGTAAAGAATCTAGGTTTTCCTTGAACCATACTAAGGGGTTACATGAAAGTTTAATACCCAGATACTTAAAAGACCTGGGAGTCCAGCATAGCCCCAAGGGACTAATATCAGTTTTGAAGACTTTGTGATTTAAGGGGAAAAACAGGGACTTACTGGCATGTAATTTATAGTTAGACAGAGCACTGAACCTTGCCATTTCACTTAGTAAGGCTTGAACAGAGGATACCGGATGGGACAAATGTATTAACAGATCATCAGCATATGCGGTAACCTTCACTTCATGCCACCCAATTCTAACTCCTTGTATGGAGTCATTATTGAGAATGTTTTGGATAAAAGGTTCCAGATATAAGTTAAATAATAAAGGAGAGAGGGGGAGGCACCCCTGTCTAGTACCTGAATGAAGCGGAAAAGAGTAGGAGAAGGCCCCATTTGCAGAAATCCTTTCCGATGTTTTTTTATAAAGGGTGGCAATCCAGGAGATAAACAGAGAAGGGATTTGGAAAGCCTCCAAAGTGTGGAACAAGAAATTCCAGTTCACACGGTTGAATGCCTTCTCGGCATCCAAGGAGACCAGGCCCAATGGGAACCCTGCATCCCTGGTAGCCGAGAAGACATGCAACAAAGTGCATAAATGAACAGAAGATAATTGCCCTTTCATGAATCCAACCTGGTTAGTACCTATTAACCCAGGAAGAACCAATGCTAACCTGTTGGCCAGTATTTTAGAGAGAATCTTGACATCTTGGTTTAAAAGAGAGATGGGTCTATAACTTTGAACCTTATCAAGGTCTTTATCAGGTTTGGGAAGCAGAACAATCAGGGCCTCATAGAGATATGGATCTGTATCCTCCCCAGATAGGATATGTCGAAATAAATGACCAAGTATTGGTACAAGAAGGTCTCGAAAGACCTTGTAGAATAAAGGAGAAAATCCATCTGGACCAGGGACCTTATCGTCAGGCAATTCACTAATAACCTTGGCAATCTCCTCCTGAGAAATAGAGACAACCAGATTTTCACTGCACCTGTCAGGGAGAAGGGGCAAGAGGGAACCTCTTAAATAACCTTGTATATCTTCTGGACAGGGAGGGTGCTCCATGTCACTATACAGTTTAGAATAATAGGCAGCAAATTCCTGGGCTATTTCATTTGAGACACTTTGAGAGCTCCGTCTGCTGATGACCTGATTGGTGGGATAAATCTCATTGACTTCTGCTGTTTATTACACAATGCCAGTAAACGTCCCACTTTTTCCCCTTGATCTGTGTATTTAGCTCTGGTACGAATAATAGCTAGTTCTGCTTTCTCTTGAAGTAATCCCAGATATTTATCCTTTAATTTCAGGTGTTTCTGACTATCCTCATGTAGAGGATTAGTCGGAAGGTTTGTTTCCATAGATCTAATCTGGGATAATAGGGATTTAAGGTCTTCCTCTCACTCGCTCTCTTTTTCTACCAACCGCCATGCTAATCAGTATCCCTCTCATGAAGACTTTAAAGGCCCCCCACCAGATATCAGGTTTTACACCATCTAAGGGGTTTAGTGAGGAAAATTATTCTATTTTTTCCCTAATAAGTTTGCAATATTTAGCATCTTTAAGAAGTTGATCATTGAGCTTCCATCTAGTTTCCCTGTTAACTGAATTGAGCAGTACCAAATTGCATACCACCAGTGAGTGGTCAGAGATTGGGCCAAGCTGAATTGAGGAGGTCTTCACCCCAGGCAGGAGGCACTGAGAAATAAGTAAATAGTCAATGCGGGACTGCGAGCCATGCGCCGAGGACCTAAAAGTAAACTCTCTGGTATCAGGGTGTAAGACGCGCCAGACGTCACAGAGCCCACATTGATCTAGTAGCTCCCCGGGCCACTACCCAGTCTATCTAAATGAGAATCAAATACGTGATTGAAATCTCCCCCTAAAATAATTTTAATGGGAATCATTGGAAGAATGATAGATATAAGTCTCACAAAGAATCTGGGGTCATCCTGATTAGGGCCATAAACACAGCCCAATAAAATTGGGACAGACCAGAGGGTACCTCTGATCAAAATAAACCTACCCTCGGTATCTTTGATCACTTGTGTAGGAGAAAAAGGAATACTCCTGTTAATCATGAGCGTGACCCCACAGCTATTTGCTGTGCCCTGGGCACTGTAAATCGATCCCACTTGTTGCCTCCTTAATTGCAAAGCTTCACCGTCTAATAAATGGGTTTCTTGCAAAAGGTTATCTGTGAATTAAACAAACTTAAGTGTTTAAGAACCTGAAATTGCTTATGTTGCTTTCTGATCCCCTTAACATTCCAAGACACAAATGTTAACTCATTTACCATCCAGAAGAGATAACAAACCAAAATAATTATACTCAGCACACGAGATGTAAACCTCCATTACCTGTATCCCCAGGGTTACTGCAGTAAAACCCACCCTCTTCCCTAGCCCACCCAAAAGTGGATACCACCCATCCCCAGTAACCCCAACCACACCTCTGCCCCCCCAATCTGTCACAAGCTACGTTCAGCACAGTACTGGTTCTAATCCCTCTGCTCCCGCCCCCGATAGTAAACTTTGCTATTTAGCGCTGTTGCACATTAAGGACAGCATTCAGAAAATGAGCCCTGACAGTTGTACCCTCAACAAGAATGAGTAGTCCTGGGCCTTCACCTCATTCAGACCAAGGTATGGGTATGAGAAAAAATAACATGGGGAGCTATGATAGAGCCATCTCAATGCCCACTTGCTCGTGGTAACCCATATTAAAATTGGAAGCACTGGTTTCAGCTACACCTGGAGGGAGAAATGCCCCATCACGCATTAAGGATGAAAGTTAAAATAGTAAAGCTGGAAACTATAGACCAGAGGAGAAAGGCATAAAAACTACCTTTCCCCACTCTCAGTCAGAGTCCAGTAAACAGGGCCTCTGTGAGCAATCGGGAGTGCTGCCTCGCAGCTAATCAATGCTCCTGTTAAAGCCCTCACGAGTGGAGTTTCCTCGCATGTCCCTAAAGGTAGGAGCGCCCTCTAGCGGTCAATTCCCAGACCCAACCAGAGTGGAGGATGAGATGGAGAAAGCCCAGGACCATCCCAACAACAGCCTTAAAGGAGAAAACAAAAAACTAGCCCACAACCAAACTGGGCCCTTTCAATCCCCAGCAAAAATTATCACCAAAAAACCCTGGCTTGCAACCCCCCCCCAGAAGGCTTGAAACCCCAGTGTCCTTTACATCGGGCCACTATAGGCCCACTATGAAATGGAAAGAAAAGAAGGAACGGGGCGGCCCGCGGTGACCCGCCAAGTTCACTGCAAACTATGCAGACGCCTGAGTCTTTACATTCCTAAGATTTCTCTGAGGAAAGAAAAATAAAAGTTTGAGTTCTTGGCTCCATGCAATGCTCGATACTATGCCACCACCATTCAAGGGTCTTTGAAGAGATCAGGCAACATGGACTTAAGGCTCCTCAGGGTTTCTTTAGGGTCTTCATAGCTTTTCCAGGATCCGTTAGTTGAAATCTGTAGTCTAGCTGGATAACTCATTTCTGAACTTCAGGCCTGCAGCAATTAGCTTGGAAACAACAGGGTGAAACTCCTTGCGTTTCATGCAGACCAAGATGGGTAGATCTTGGGAGATTCTCAGCTTTACATGTTCCCAGCAAACCTCTTGCTGGGCATGCACTTTTTGTAGAAAATGTTGTTTCTCCAGATAATTCAGGAACCAGCACATGATAGGGTGGGGGGGTTCCTCAGGGGGTGGCTTAGGCCGTAAAGCCCTGTGGGCATGCTCTATTATGTAGCCAGAGCCAAATGGGGATGGGCCTGTCACCCGCTCAACCAATTTCCGAATAAACACCTCAACAGTTTGGCCTTCCTTTCCCTCCGGTAAACCAAGAACCACCACATTGTTTCTTCGGCTCCGACCCTCAAGGTCCTCAAGCTTGGATTCTAGACGAGACATTTTCTGGCGCATTGAGACCAATTCAGAGTCAAGACTACCAATTCTTTTCTCAATAGAAACAATTCGGGCTGTGTTGTCAGAAACAGACAATGAGAGCTCATCTAATTTTCTGGATATCAACTTCAAGTCCGTTGCCATATCCTTCATTTCCTCTTGAAAGGGTTTGAATTCCTAGAGAAATCTCACCAGCGTTAGAGGTTCCTGATCACCACTTTGGCTAGGGAGATCAGAGGTAGAACCACCCGAGGCCCTGGATTTCTTAGGGGCCTTCTCGGGAGTTGCTGGATGGATATGCTTCTGTGGGGCTTTCTTCATATAAGCCTCCATCAGTTCAAAAGATAACCAGACCAGATTGCAACAGCTATTGTACAGCGTAAAAACTTAGAAACGAGAGAAAATAATAAAATAGAGCACCAAAACGAGCTAAATAAGAGACGGGAAGCGGGAGCTGCTTGAGGGAGCTGCTACTCAGCACTCTGCATCACGTGATCTCCTTAGATACAAATTCTTAATTGATGTATTATATCAACTGTTTGCTCATGGTCCCTCAATTACCCTTTTTTCCTTCCTCCCTTCCCCTTCTTTTTTTCAGTTTTCCTCTTTTTTTGTTTTCACTTGTCATTTTTGTAGTGTAAAGTATTTCATTTTTTTGTTTTCTGTGATTATTCTATCCTTCCTTTTATTCCATTTTCACTTTTTCCTTTTCTTTTTCCCCTCCCCCTCCTCATCAGCCTCTTTCTCTCCATGTTTTGTCTGCTGCCTTTAATTATCGTATGACTGACAATTTTGTAATATTGTAACATTGCTGCAATGCCTTCTGTACCAATTATTTGTCTTACCTCTTATGTCTCTCTTATCCATTCTAGTACCTATGATACTGGGCTCCAACTCCTGAAGCCATTTACATAAATAAGGGAATCTGGACTTGTATAAAGCTCACAACATGCAACACATGCTATACGTGAATATTACATCAGAAATGCTGGCCTTTACTTAAAATGGTAAAATATGACTTGCTGGCAATTATTTATAAAAATTGATTATGTTTAATTGATTATACTTGGGTAGAGATTTAAACTGCAGTTGCAACAGTTATTTTTATCTGTTGTACCTGTTGTCACTTTAAATTTGCACATGCACTTTTGAGTTACTGGCATTTAAAGGCACTAAGTCACACAGGCTGGCCTCTCTGTTGAAGTGTGCATGCACAAAACTGGTTGGGCTGTTTCATTTTTAGCTGTGTTGGCATACTCGCCGGCAAATACTTGCACAACTATGTAATGGTTTTATATGATAACAGTGACTCTGGAATGACGAGTCCAGAATCATGAAGGAATTACAGTGAGGATAAGTGAGGATACAAATGGTGACTTTTCTGTTTTGCCCCCACCCTCTTAATTAAATAACCAACTCTGACATCCTATCACCTCATGGTTGGAGTAATACTTACATCACCATTTGGTCCTTGCTGTAACTCCCTTGCCCTCTTTTCCTTTTGCCATTCTGTAGTTGCCCACATTACATGCTACCCTATGTAAATAGCTCTGCATTTTTTTCAGATCCTTGATTAATAAAGAGTTGTTTTAGCTGCTCTGCAGTGGATGGTGCCATTTTTTTTTGTAGTACTGAGTATTTTGATGAGTTGTGACATGTCTCACTTCAAAGCGGCTGTTTCCCTTTTGCGCTCAGAAATGTGGCCAGCTCCCAGCTTTAGGAAAGCAGAAACAATAAGGGCACAATTGTATTGAATAAACCCCATAAGGTGCAGTGTGATGTTGGGGCAGATGGAACTGCATGTGGCACTGCTTCCAGTGCAAACAAGCATTTGTCAATGTCAAGCAGTTGATGCTTGTTAAACAATTCGTTTTTTTGCAAGTTTGACCCCAAATTTTGGAGATACTTTTTTAGGGTTCGCCTTTAGACATGACATGTACCATTTATAGTACAATATATTGACCAAAATGTCATTTTGCACCACAGGTTCGAATACACATCTCATTCAAGATTTAAAAAATGGCACGTTACATTTATGAGCTGGTGTGGAAAATGGCTATGTTGAAAGCTTGGAGTCAAAATATTGGAAATTAGCAAAGTTATGAGTGAACGCTGAAATAGTGTAACATTCAGTCATAAGCTAGACATTTTACTAGTACACCAAATTTTCAGCATAGCCTTCTTTTTTTCAAATTAAGTAAGCTTTATTAAGTATAATACTGGAAAGTAACAAAAGAAACCAAACAAACAAGAGGGAGGAAAACTCATACAGTAGTCACTTGAATAAGTTGTCAAACATTCAAAAAAGGAATAACAATACAGTAGTAGGCAAGCAAACAGATATAACAACCAGTGAATATAGAAATTCCCACACCCACCCCTACAACCCACCCACCCACCACCGCTCCTCCACCGGGAGAGTAGTACCATAGCATATCTTCAGATGTAAACCACTGTATAACATGGTGCTCTAATAATGGATAAAAGACAGAGACCCAAGAAGCCCACTCAAAAAGTTAGGAGTGAATATAACGGTTCCCAAGTTTTCATTTACCTGGGCAAATGGTCTGTCATATTAGCAATTAACCATTCTGCTTGTTGTGCAAATAGAATTTCCCTGTACCATTCTAAAAAGGGGGTAGACTGGTCACAACAGTGCCTAAGGATTACTTTCTTGGCACAGGCCAATATCAGAGACATGTAAGGTTCTTGATTGCCAAGCAATTTGTCACCAAATTCCCCAAACAAACATATTTCATGAAGAAAAGCTTTTGTTAGACTTAAAATAGGATCTAACCATAATAGGATATTGTTCCAAAAGGAGGTAACTCTTTCACAAGCGTAGCCTTTTTATTACCCCACCCAAAGAACTCAGTAGATGAAATGTTCAAATCCCCACCAGAGCATTATTTGATGCCACCAAAATATCGTTCTGTGCCACAGGTATGAAAACACATTTTGGACAGGATTTGAAAAATGACAGCTGTCACATTCATGAGGCACTGTAAAGAAATGGCTATGTTGAAAATGGGGACATAATGCCAAGATGAGTAACCACACCACACTGAACTGGGTCCTGACATCCAATCCCTTAAACATCCAGGTGGCCGGTGCTTTGGCGGACGCCCTGAGTGACCACTCACCAATCTTCTGCACTTGGAAAAACAGAGAACCCAAGGTCCCTCCTAGGCTCCTCACAAGCTAGAGACTTTTCAAAGTTCTCTGAGAATGCCTTCCAGCAGTACCTCTATAACACTGACTGGAGCCCCATTCGGCGACTACCTAGCCTAGATGAAGTTCTGGAGTACTTCCAAAGCTCCTTTATCTCAGCAGGCAACCAGTTCGCTCCCCTGAGGAGGCTAAGAACCAAAGGCCGCAGTTACAAGTGGATTTCTCCTGAGCTGAAATACATGACGATGAGCCAGGACAAGGCCTGGAAAAATACAAAACCTCAAATCTCCCAGAGGATCTGGTGACCTACAGAACCTGGAGGAACAAGTGCAAACAAGCAGACAAGACTGCGAAATGGAGTATGTCAAGGGCCTTCAACAGTCCAATCTCGCAGACCCCAAATCCTTCTAATCATGCATCAATGCCCTGATGAAAGGCAGTGGCATGCCACCTCATGGTCCAATACAATACAATGGCTGCACTCTTACTGATGGGCAAGAAATGGCCTCAGCCTTTAACAAGCTATTCACAAACTTGGAGGACTACAAGGCAAGCTTTCCCCCAAGACCCATGGGACAACAACGCATGGACTCTCAGAGCCCAGACAGACCACTCTTTCATTTAAGGCTGGTAAGGACTAAGGAAGTGCTCCCCCTGCTCAAATCCATCAAGGAGAAATGTCCAGCTGGGCCAGATGGACTGGACCCAAAACTGCTCAGGACAACTGCTCCAGCCATCATGCTCCTGGTCACATGGCTCATCAATAGGTCACTAACTGAAGGGGTGGTACCTAATAGATGGAAGCAGGCAAAAGTGGTTCCATTCCATAAAGGGGGGCCTAGAGAGTCCATGGGCAACTACAGGACTATCTCTCTACTATGTACGCTAGCCAAAATCCAGGAAAGGCTAGTCTATTGCCAACTCAGAGACTACTTGGAAACTAACAAACTGCTAGAGCATACACAGCATAGATTCAGAAGAAGCCATGGGATGGACACAGCCCTCATTAGGCTCTCAACAGACATAATCACTGCCTTGGACAAGAGTACCCCCACCAGGGCTGTCTTTATAGACCTGACCAAGGCCTTTGACCTAGTAGATCATGACCTTCTGCTAAGCAAATTAGGTAACCTTTGGCTCAATCAGCACTCCCTAGCCTGGTTTGGTAGCTACCTGACAGAGCATTCCCAACAGGTCAAATGGAGAGGCTCTCTATCTGAACCACTCATTCTCAAGGAAGGGGTACCCCAGGCATCGATACTGGACCCTCTCCTATTCAAGCTATTTGTCAATGACCTGAACAAACACTTCGGAGGATGCTCGCTGGTCCAGTATGTAGATGATGCAGTGATCTACTGATCCTCAAGTAGCACTGCGGATATTGGGGCCTACCACCAATCGGACTTTGCATCACTAAAAACCTGGCTGGCAGAAAACAGACTAATCCTCAATGCCACAAAAACAAAGGCCATGGTCTTTGGCCCCAGAACACTTGGGCAGGACTGAACCTCTCTACTCTCAATAGTCTCCTCTACGGGTACCTCTACTGAGGTTGTGAAATCCCTAAAGCATCTGGGTCTGAAACTGGACCAAAGTCTTACTCTGAAGCCTCATGTTGATTAGGTAACCAAAACTCTGCACCACAAATTGAGCCTGCTCTACAGCCTGAACCCTCAGCTAGTCCCTGAGACCAAGATCACAATAGCCAACAGCATCCTGCTACCAACCTTGTCCTATGCTTCCTCTGTCATGCAGGGCCTGGGAAAATAGGAGCTCACTAGAATGCAGGTACTATACAATAAGGTGGCCCACTTTGCCACATCGTCTCACAAAATGAGACACGTGTGAGGCACTGGCCTCCCTTATATGGCTGTATCTTACAACTCAACTGCAGTACCCATTGTTATGTAATGCATATAAGTTGCTCAACAACCCCCCAGACAGTCTGACTGGGCTGCTCATCCCTAAGAGTACGGACAGACAGCTCCGAACCACTGGGAGAAAACTCCTTGAAATACCCAGGGCTCACACTGCAGCAGGGGAGAAATCCTTTGCCCATGCAGCCCCGACTCTATGGAATAAGCTCCCAAAACAATTGCAGGACAAGACCTCCTTGGGAATCTTCCAATCCGGGTTGCGGGCACACCACTTAAGGAATAGCACTTGTACATGTGCAAGAACACTAAGCAAGAGAGACTAGTTCACAGACCTATGCTGGCCCAGGCCAGTCCAGTCCTCTTCCAGGTGGAGTCACACTGTCCATTTCCCTGATTGTCTACTAAGTCCATTCCCATACTAATTACTCTTATTCCTAATGTATGAATCCTTAAACCATACCATGTACTAAAGACCTGACTTCTGACCTCTGAACTGTGATGACCAGATTGTAACCTGAAATGCTCAAATGCTTGCTTTGTACCTTCTCTGTATATGAAATGTTCTACTGTGTAACTAACTCCGGGTCACCCCTTAAAAAGGGACATTCGGAGCTCAGTGGGCTTACCCTGTTGTCAAAATTCAATAAATAAATAAACCCAAAGTTGTGTTGAGCACCTCTGGGCAGAGACATCCTGCATCGAATTGCTGCTAAATTATGCTCCCTGGTCACTGAACTGCAGAGACCTCTTTCATGGCTGCCGTGAAGGAACTGTTGCTTTTCCCAAACCTGGTGGATTAGTGAAGTGTGTGGCTGTTCAAGCTTGAGCTAGGGAGTAGTTAGGCGAGGCCCCCTCTTCTGATCTTCTGTGCTATGTCCCTACCCCGATGAGGAACAGTGAAGTAAGAGTAGAAGCCGCCCTCAAGAGACACTTTTCTTAAACCAAAGTTGCCTCTGAGGCAGACCTTGCTGCAATGCAAAACTTAGTTTTTTGCATTTACTCTTTCTCTCACGAAGTCCCTTCTCTTTTATATTTACTATTCGAACACTGTGACCACGCTGTCATGGATCACCGCTGAAGTGAAATTTTGACAAAAGAGAAGTAAAAGGACCATGTGGGGATTTGAACGCTCATCCTCTTGTTCATCTGGTAGTAGACCATTCCACTAAACCACAAAGCTGGCATAGCAATGTAGCTCAGCTCTTCAGCTCTAGGCATTCCTGTGAGGCAGCCCTATCTATAATGTCTGCTTCAGAGACAGTCTTATCTCAGAGGCAGCACTGCCTCTGAGGCAGGGTGAGTGTCGTCTGCCTCCGAGGCAACTTTGGTTTAAGAAAAGTGTCTCTTGCAGAGTGGCCCTGGCTCAATAGTGAGGACTGCAACATGCAGTGGGGTGGGATTTTCTGTTTCAGGTTTGGCAAAAGCTGCAAGATAGAGGACAATGAAAGTTGCAAGATCAAGGATGACAAAAGCTGTAAGATACCTGTATTGTCAAATTTCTGAGTTCCCTGTTGACTGTAGTAGGCAGTCTGACCTGACCTCCCACCAAAGCCCAGAGGGTCCTGTGAATGAGAAAGCTGTTTTTCCTGGTGATTAGCAGTTTGCCTTCACCTTCCACTGATTGAGAAATCCTTCGTGCATCCAGCCTGGTGGTCTGGGATGACCTGTACCAGGCAACTTCGTCCCTGTTGTTCAGCGGTTTGCCATGATCATCTGCAGACAGCGAAGTCCTCAAGTGTATCTAGCCTGGCAGTCTGGAACAACCTCTACCGAGCTATAAGTTCATTAGCTTGGGATAAGGAGCCTCCTTTGCTGGTGCCCGCTTTGAAGATAAAGTGCTATCATTTTCCTAGAAAATTTTCATGCTTGGTCCTACCTTGGTGCATTCATTTCTGAAGGTATCCACACAGATGCACCCCTTTTGCTAACAGGTTCCTTCACGACTGCAATGAGAGATAACCCAAAAGTACTGTACTTTAGTAACCCCTGGCCAGAGTAGCAGCAGTAGTAGTAGTAGTCGTAGTAGTAGTGTTAGCATTCATAGATGCCTTACAGTTCAGAGTTAATTCATATTACCATAGAGCTTTGAATACATTTTAATGCCATAGAGTGTATAGTTAATCAAAACTGCTAGTGAATGTAGAAATCTTAACATTTTCCTTAGAGTGACATTACCATCCAAGTAAAGTACCTCCAGTGTGCCTGTCGCAGTTCACTCAACAGTGATCATGACTCCGGCACTTATCCTTAGATAAAAACCAATTGCTGCATCTAAAGTGTTGTCGGCCTCTCCTTGGAACCAATTCCATCTTCATTTCTCTGTAGAACAGTTTGAACTCAGAGTCTCTTGTAGGTGGTGAAAGGTTGTGAGCACCACAAAAAAGTTCTGGTACCAATGTTACTCAATTACTAAAAATATTAATGTGCAGTTACTAGTTGTTGCACTCTAATCTCAGTTTCACTTCTGTGTACACTACAACCTTGCTGGTCCACTCAGTTATGGAACTAAAGCACCTGGTTAATTATTTCCAATTCAGATCCACAAAGTAAAATATCATCAAGGTTTTTTTTAATTTAAAGAAACAAAAATGGATGGGGGTGTGACCTCAAGAGACAGTTCATACAAAATGCAAACACCACTATGGCTCACACAGTGCAACTCAGCCTAGCACCCTGTAGTGACAGTCCATCTGCAGAGGAACAATGTCACACAAAACTACTGATTTTTTAAAATGTTTACAATTTTATTTTTAGTGTTCTCACTTTGTAACACAAAACCCATTTTATAAGTGCACTAATATACTCCAGGATGTTGGTTGTGCTGCTGGAACTACACTTCAAGGGGCTGAAGACACTCAGCTTGCAGACTCATGCCTCACTGCACCTCTGGGCATGTGGTTGAGGCAGCACAACCAACACCTCATCATGTCTTATTGTTTACACAGATCCTGACAGCAGAAGACCAATGGTCCATACAGTCTTTCCTAAATATACCCTATCCATGGATGTAGGAACGCATATGCCAAGTGAGCCATGGCTTGCAAGTTATTTGAAGACTTGGGGAGGGGGGGTATTCTGGGTCGTAACCATTGGTTTTGGCCACTTCAACAGTCTGATAGCAACACCAACTCAAGTGAATATGAATGCTTTGCTCTGTTTGGATTAAACATAATGTTAAATGTATAAAACAAAGTACTGTTATATTCTTTGCTCTTATTGGGGCCTACGCATGAAGCCTACATGCCACACATACGTGGTGCATAAGCTTCCTTAAGTCTACCTGCTGCCCATCTGGGGTCCCATTGGACCCCTGTGGCATTCTTGAAAGCAGCTTGGGTCCCTTCCACACCCGATCCCCCATCTGTTTGTGGCTCCACATGCATGATTGATCAGGGGGAGTAAGCAGGGGGTGGTGCTAGACTCGATACCATTCACTAAGGCTTGGAGTGCTGGTGGAGTAAGCACAGGCTACATGGGCAGAGCCTGCCATAGCTGCTACATGCCCCCTCCATTCTGCAAACTGGCCCCCCGCCCATGCTGCCACAGCCTCTAGATTTGCAGTGAGGGCTGAAGGGAAACATTGGGGCACTTGCCCTGTATGATGTCTCCTTAAGGGACTATGGGACCCACCTTCTCCCACAGCCCCCTGCTTTATGCAGAACAGTTGATCAAGTCAGCCAGCAAGGTGGGCATCTGACTGAATGTCCACCTGCCCGTGTACTGCACTCTGCCTGTGCCCCACCCCCTATTCCAACCACAGTCCAACATGCCTGTGGGACAGGGCTGCAGAGGGTGGACCAGATACATGAATTATACATGATGTTCACCTAACCTGGGGTGCTGCTGATGCAGCCTGGGTAATTGTTAACTGCCAGTTGTGCATTGACCCCATTAAGCAGTTCCTGAAGTACTGTACAATATGGTGTATACAAGGGGTCTAAATAACAAATACATGCATGTCTATAATGGGGTGGGAGGCAGCAAAGAGTCCCCAAATGGTTCTGGCTTACAAATCTTATTTTCCTAGCTATAGCACTGACTCTACCTTACCCTTTGACCTACTGCCTTGAAGAAATTCCTGCCTGTCTCACCCCACTGTTCCATTACTAGATCCCCTTTACTTGATTAGCTGCCCTTTACTCTGTCCCAGCCATGCTTGAATCAGTTAATAATCTTTGCACTATCACCTCTGCCGGTAGCATTTTCCATGGCTCAGCTACCCTTTCTGTGAATTGAAACTTCTCCATATTCCTCCTGAATCTTCCTCCTGTCAGCTTTCATTCATAACTCTTCTTTATTGACTCACTTTGTCTATTGACTATGCCCCAGCTGTCCACCCTGTTTATTCCTCTTATGAAACTGAATGTCTCAATAATGTTGCCCCTCTCTCTGCTGTCCTATAGTGAGTTCATGTTCAGGACATCAAGCTTGTCTCTTAGAATCTTCCCTGTTGGTCCTCAATCATCACCACTGCACAGACCCTAGCCTATTCTTGTCTTTCTTCAGGTGTGGACCCCAGAACTGGGCACAGTACTCTAGATGTGTCTTCACCAGTGACTTGTGTATGGGCAGTATTACCTCTTTTCTCTTCCTATCAAAACTCCTCCCAATGCACTCCAACATACCGATCATCATGCTATATGCCCTACTGATCACCGGTACCGGGTGAATATAGCGCAGACAAAATTGTGTATGCAATATCGCACTGTAAGAAGTGCTAATGGCTCTACAGTGACAGGGGTTGTTTCAGCATGCAGTAAGAACTGCTACCCCTGTTGCTGTAGGATGCTATGAGGGGGTGTGAAGCATGCTGCTGGGGTGGTGCCTGGCCAAGCCACTCCTGTGGTGGAGTGGCTAGACCACCTGCCTCCGGCAGCAGCAGGGACCTGTGGCTGCAGTTTGGTTCTCCCCAGGTCCCACTGTAATGTGACTTTTATTTTTATTTTTTTTTAATTTACCCACTCTGACCTTTCCTGTTTCCTCAAAGTCCATGACCAGCCAGAGTTTATTAGTATAAGTCCAGGGGTGTGTCAAAGCCCCCCACATCGAGGGGTGTGGGGGTGGAAGCCCCCCAAAAAGAAAGACAGTTGCCTTCTTTTTTCAACGGTGTGCGCTGTTGTTGTTATAGTTGGGATTTTGTCCCGACGGTGTTCATGCCATTGTGTCTGCACCAGTGTGGTTATGCATGGTTTTCTCCATGATATTATGACCCCATGTTCTGATCACCATACTATGTCTTGTTAAATTTAGCTACTGTTTGAGGGAGTCACTTATGATCTCTTTCCTCAGCAGCAGTGGCCAACCTGACCACCCATCCAGTATTATGTCTTAGGATTTTCTCCCTTATGTGCCTACCTTTGCATTTCTTGGCAATGAATCTCAGCTGCCATATTTTAGACACTTTTCTAATCTTTCCCAGTCTCTTTGCAACTCCATCATCCATTCATTTCTGTCCAACCTGCAGTACAGCTTTATGTCATCTGCAAAGAGACAGATTCTGAATTGAATATCCTCTCATATGTCACTGATAAACATATTAAAAAGGACAGGTCCCAGAACTGAACTGACATTGAGGCAACCCACTCTTAACATCTCTCTCCCCTTTTTGATCCTGTTGACCACCACCTTCTGCTGTATCCCCCAGGCAATTTCCCTCACATCTAACTACTTCTTCCCCTATTCCAAACAAAAAAAAAAACTAAACAGAAGCTGAAGCTTTCTGCACCGCCATCCCAGAGCCCACTTCATTTTTCTGGAACAGTATATGTATTAAGGAGAAGGCAAGGGTTTATTACTAAAAACCTTCCAGAAAACTAATTTCAGCCCCTACTACTGAGATGGAAAACCAAAATGTGGATAACTGCATACAAGGAAGCGACCATGGAGAAGGCATTTACGACTCTCTGTTTAGTGGTAGCACTGAGAATCTTAATATATATTCTGCAGACACTGGTGCAACTGTAAGTACTGATTTGACTTTTGGGCAAAGTGAAGAAAACATTCAGACTGCTTTTTTCACCTTAGAAAAATTAGCGACTAGAGCCAGGCGTCTTCATTGGCAAGAAAAAACTATGGAAGCTTATTTAACAGCAAAATGTGTACCCAGAGGGCTTAGATTAATTAAAAGACTTATGTTTGGTGTTGATAGGTTAAATTTCATTAAGGAATGGGACACTATTATGTTTGAAGCTTCAGAAAAACTTATGGAATTAATTCGGAAAGTTAGTGTAGAAATGCATGAGGAGGTTAAACAAGGATTAAAAGCTCAGGAAATTATAGTGGCAAGTTTGAAAGAACATACAGATTTCAGTCGTTGTGAGAAAAAATGTAAGGACTATCTCAAAAATTACGACTTAAAAATACAAGCCTAAAAGAAGAAGAAGAAGTTTATAAGGAATTACAATGACTATAAAAATAACTTGATATTTAATTGGAAGAAATCACCAGCCACGATAAAAACTGCTAAATTAATTAATGCTCCTGATGCTGAAGCAACAGATGTCCCAGCTACAACAACTAATGAAGCAACTATATGCTTGATTTTAAGATGCACGGAATGAACTGATTATAGTACTGGTGAAAGCACTTCCGAATTAGAGGACAGTGAAAATGAAGGCCCTTTTATAGGGACAACTCCTCCTGGGACAACACCCAGGAGGAGTACGCGTCATTCAATTTCCAACAGAAAACAGATGGGAAATAAGAAGAGGATGTGGAAGACGAGGAGGGCAGGAGGAATAAGAAGAGGATGAGGGGAATGGCGTTGGCCCCCAGGAACAACCAACAGATATTAACTGTTATTAATATCTCTAGCCGAACCCTCACAGAAAATGAGGTAAAAGTACTGTCTAAAGGACTGTCATTTATTCCTACCTATAGGCTAAATGAATTTGATGCATTTGTTGATATTAACAAATTTGCTAGAAATTTGAATTTAAAAGTGTTTTTTGCAAATAAGAATGCAGTAGGTAAAACCATAGGTAGTCAGGACGAACAAAGTGGTGCAAATACTGATCAAAGTATAGACAAAAACTCCTTTAGACCACCATCTACTTTTAGCCCCCCCCATGTGCAAGCGTAAGTACTTACCTAGAGTGTTGTTTGAAAGATCTTACAGAATTGTATGAACAACCATTGAACATGTCTTTCAACAACTTCACTAAACTAGAAAGAGAAGCATTAAATGTTTTAATGGGTGACTGCAACATTGTCATAAAACCAGCAGATGGTGGGGGGGGCTCTATAGTCATTCAGGATAGGGACAAATATGTAGCAGAGATTAATAGGCAGTTATCTGATAGAACATTTTACAAACACCTAACCTTTGATCCTACGTCTAAAATACAACAGAATATTGAAGTGTATTTATTGGATGCCTTTTACAATAATCTGATTAAACAGGATGAGTTATTTTTTCTGTCTGTTGATTGTCCTAAGAAAACCAGTACTATATACACTACCAAAGATACATAAACATCCTACAGAACCACCTGGTCACCCTATCATTTCAGGGATTGGTTGGCTCACTGAGCCAATTTCTGTATATATGGATAGCTATATTTGCTCCTTGGTTCCTAAATTCAGGAGTCATTTAAGAGACACTGGACATCTTCTATCTATTTTAAATGAAATGCAACTGGAAAAAGATTGGTTACTTGTAAGCTTAGACATCGATTCCCTATACACCAATATCCCCCATGATGGGGACCTATCGGCCATTGAACATTATTTAATTTCAGAGACTGATCTTGCAAAACAAGAATTAATTTTCTGTTAGATTTGACAGAGATTGTCCTGAAAAAGAATGTTTTTTTGTTCGTAGGAAAAAATTCCCTACAGCTGAAAGGGACAGCAATGGGGGCAACGTTTGCATCCAGTTTGGCAAACCTATACTTAGGTAAATGGGAGGAGAAGTATGTGTTTGAGCCTGCAAATAATCCATACAGAGATAAAATAGACGTGTACAAATGTTTTATCGATGATAGATTTTTGGTGTGGAAAAGTGATGAATCTGAATTGATGGAATTTGTCAAATTTTTGGAAAAAACAATTCCAATCTAAGATTCAAAATACATGCAAATAAACACAGAATTAATTTTTTGGATTTAATGATTGAAAAAATTGAACATGGTACCATCTTAACCTATTTGTATAGGAAACCCACAGACAGGAATAGTTTACTGCATGCACATAGCTGTCATCCAACATACAGAAAAGAATTTGCCGAAAGAACAGTGTATAAGAATACACAGGAACTGTGGTAATGATACTTTGTACTGTAAGAGTGCCAAGGAACTTGAAATAAAGCTGGTAGAAAGGGGCTATAAAATGGAAAACGTATCTAAAACAAGACTTGAAATTGATGGAATACCCAGGGAACAGCTACTGGAATTAAAAAGTAAAAACAAAACAGAATGGGGCATTAATTTTGTTACCACTTTTGGGGTGGGTTCTAAAGAACTGGTAGACATTGTTAAGAAAAACATACCCATTTTGAGGGGAACACCAGAACTGCAGAAACTGTTTGAGAAACCACTGAGAATCTCTTATAGAAGGGGCATTAACTTGAGGGACCAATTAGTCCATAGCTATTTACCCAGTAAAGATCCCAGTGCTCAGAACCAAGACAGATGGGGTTCAAAACCATGTGGTATGTGCAATACATGTAGTCTTTTAGTAAGAACGAAATAATTTGTTAACAACAAAACTGGTGCAGTTGAAAAAAATATGAGGAGAAATTACACGTGATACAAAAGCAGTTATTTACATGCTTACTTGCACATGTGGTAAATTCTACATAGGTAGAACCAAAAGGCAACTGTACCTTAGAATTAATGAGCATATGGCTGCCATTAAAATTAAGACTATTAAATAAGTAATGGCAGTACATATCAACTCACAAGACAATAAAACTGCACACAAGGTGAAAGTAACTGGGATCGATAGACTTTCTGTAGATATCGGGTTGGAGATTTGCAAAATGCTTTGAATTGTGGAGAACAAAGGTGGATATATAAGTTGGGTGCACTTTATCCACCAGGTTTAAATGATAAATTTGAACATAAACCTTTTTTGTTAAACAAAAGATAAGTAAGTAAATGATGGTTACCTTGTCTACCTTTCCTCCCCCCTCCCCGGCCCCATTCTGCCCTAAATGGGGTTCTACTTGTGTATGATTCTGAAACAAATATATACTGTTTTCTATAGTAAATGGTTATTATTTGGGTGCAAAGGATTTTACTTTGGTACAATATGTATATATGGACATATGATTTGTTGTGCACTTTATGAATACTATGGATCTGCAAAATATATATATATATATATATATATATATATATATATATATATATATATATATATATATATATATATATATTCATTTTAGATTCTTAGTGTCTACAGTATATAAAGACCGTGATCACATACAGTATGTGAAGAAGTTACAAGAAAACAGCCGTGAAAATAAAACAAAAATATATAAAGTTTTTTTCTTTACTAAATGTATGCAAATGCTTTATCTAAAACTACAGTGATTATTAATGTATTAGCTGATAGTGACCACTAGATGGTAGTCACAACAATATTTATGTATATGTCATTTTTTGTGAAGAATGAAACGTTTAATTGTATTAATTGATTGACTAATTAAGGAAAAGCAATTCTATTGGTAGTTTCAAGATTTGAAATGTACTACGTGTATAAATTTCTAACTGTTGTACTAATGGGTATCTCTGATGAAACACCGAAGGGTGTGAAACATAAGATTTCCTTGGCAGTTTCTTTCAGCAAGGGGCTGAGGCTGCAGAATAAAAAGTTATGAATTAGAATCTACTTCTTCCCCTAGTCTTAGGTCCTCTAGCTTCTTCAGTACTCTCTTGTGTGGTACAAAGTCAAATGTCTTACTGAAGTTGAAGCAGAGAAAATCTACTCCCTGCTCCTTATCCACAGCTCTTGAAATCCAGTCTAAGAAAACCATCAGACTGATCTGATATGACCACCCTGCTACAAAATGGTGCTGACAGAGCAAAGGCCGATGGCACATTTATAAGGTAGAAAAAAGAAATGGACAGACTGGATGGGCCTTGCGGTCCTTATCTGCCGTCAACTTCTATGTTTCTATGTTTCTATGTTTGCTATCCTGGAGTCCATTGCCTTCCAGGTAGGTAGTGCTTAGGAGTGCTTCCTGACACCTTGAGTTACCACTGCCCAGTCTTTTGTGAGTAGTCTATTAGGATGGTGAAGCATTCTCCTAAGTATACTGAATTCAGAAATGTTTCGCACTTATCTTCTGAAATGGTCGAGAAGACCTGTGCAGAAATAAACTGGACTTATTTTGATTCTATTAATAATCTAGTTACAATGTTAGAAACTTTTATTTTAAACTATAACACTGCAATTAACAAACTTGTTCCCTTAAGGAAAATGAGGATTAGGGCCAATAAGCAAAAATGGATATCTTCTGAGTTATTGCATTTAATGAAAATCCATGATAAAAGTTGGAAAAACTATAAAACTCTTCTTGATTCTAGCTCACTTCAGAATTATAAGGCTCTAAGAACCCAACGTAAATCTGAAATTCAAAAGGCTAAGGTCAATTATTGCTTCTCTGAACAAAATAAGGCCTTTGGTAACCCCAAGAGATCATGGGAGACCCTTAATAATTTAATTGGACGTGGAAAAAAAGAAGGCACCTTTTCTGTGCAGGTTGTGGATCAATTAATTAGTGATATCCAATTGGTCTCCGAAGCTTTTAATAAGTTCTTCGGTGAACTGGGTAATTACAGAAAATCTTTCCAGGGTAATTCTTCCAGTGTCATTTCCCCGACAAGGAAAATGTACAGTATTGTCTAAATTTGCCTTTAAGTCAAGTCATTCCAGATATTGTTAAAGAATATAATTTGAAATATGATCCCCAGTCGTCTATCTCTCATGATGGAATTGATTTCTGGTTTATTAAGCTGGGTATTAACTTCTTTTCCTACCCTCTCTCTGTAATTTTTAACTCCTCCTTGTCTTCTGGTGTTTTTCCTAGTTGCTGTAAATTGGCTACTATTATTCCTGTATTTAAATCTGGAAACCCTTCGCTGTGTTCTAACTATTGTCCAATTTCACTACTGTCACCTCTCTCCAAAATTTTGGAGAGAATTGTTATGGATCAAACCCTCGAATACTTAGAAAAATATTCTTTGCTCACAGATTGTCAACACGGATTTAAACCATTACATAACACCAAAACAGCCTTGGTGGGGTTCACAGGTGCTATTCAGGGTTCCCTTGATAAAGGGCAGACTGTTGCGGTGCTGTTTGTAAACCTCACCAAGGCCTTTGACTTGGTTGGACACCGCCCGATTGACGGTGTTCTTTCTGGCTTTTTTCCTCTGGTGGTACCATTAATTGCTTCCAAGATTATCTTACTAATAGGTTTCATCATACCAGAATCGGCAATAGTGTTTCACTCCCGACTCCCATCAAGTGTGGTGTACCTAAAGGGTCGATTCTCAGGCCTCTTATTTTCTCATTATACATGAATGCTGCTTCTTCTGTTTGTTCTCGATCTCCTATGTTATTATATGCTGATGACGCAGTTATATACAGCGTTGGTTCATCTCCAAATGAAACTTTGGAAAGAGTGCAATATGATTTTGAACTATTCCAGAATTGGCTGTCATCTAATTTTTTCTAAAAAGATATTTCTTCTGATAATCTTCTCACTGTTATGGCTCATGACGGGAATACTGTTGAACTTGATAATACTTATAATTATCTGGGGATTACATTTGATACTGTGTTATCTTTTGAACCCCATATTATTAAGCTTAGAAAGTCTCTTCACCAGAGATTGGGTTCACTTTACAGGGTAAAGCAATTTCTCACCAAGGATTCCAGGCATTTACTTGTTCATAGCTTCTTGTCAAGTGCCATGGATTATGGATTGGTGATTTATTGTGTAATTTCAGGAAGGCTACTTGACAGACTAATGGTTACTTATTATTCTATTCTTTGCTTTATGCTTGCTGTTCCTTTTCAAACTCACCACTGTTCCTTGCTTTCTAGTTCCCATAGTTTATCGTTTGAAAATAGAATATCTCATAAAATGGGTTTTTTATGTATAAGGTTAAGAAAGGCCTTATTTCCCCTGCAATTTCAGCTTTGTTCCCTAGATCTCTTAATTTGTATGGCACTAGGTCTCAGTCTAAGTTTACTTTTAAACTTTCCCTGTTTCCTACAGCCCATGGCCAGAGATCTACATTGTACAGGGCTCCCCTACTTTTTAATACTCTGCCCCATGAAATCATTGAAAGTAAAACAATTTGGTCTTTTAAATCCAGGTTAAAGCAATGGTTGATGGATAAGGATGTTTGCACATGTTTTGCATAATTTTGTAGGGATTTATATTTATTGTATGTTTGCATTTTTTTTAACATATAATATTTTATTAGTTATTTCCAAGTACACTCAGCCATCAAAAGGCACATCCATGCCTTATTCAAAAAGGGCCATACTGCTTTAAACTGGTAGCCAAAGCAGTTACTAAAGTCTTATACATCTCATACGGCTCATAAACTTATAAAGGATTAATTTATCCAATATACAGGGGACTTAAGCCTTATATCAAAGAACAAGTACTAAGATTGTTTATACCAATCTCCATAAACACCATACATTTTAGTATTATTATACTGAAGCATCATAAGGTGGTATGGCATATTCTATTACCTAATATATTCACCTGGTTATGGTATCATAAATACAACTTTTTAACATCTATTGACTCAGCCTGATAGCTGAATATAATGCTCAACTTCAGCCAAGAAAGAGATAGGATAGTACAATGCAGTAACAGACGGTGGTGGGAGCATGCAGACATCCCCATTTGGTGCCCCAGTGACCGTCCTCTATAACATGCTAGAAAGTGGGGAATTTTGCGGTGGAGGGAGTGCCACAGAGCATATATGGGAGTTTAGATACATATCTCATTTTCTGTGATACTTAGCAAGGTCTCCCTTGGCCACAGCAGTAAGCCTCTCAAAAACAGCTAGCCTAGCTATGGCCATTCACTATTGCACTAACAGGGGGGATACTGGCTGCCTCCATCTCAGGAGGATGACTCTTTTAGCCTCCATTAGAGCTACCAGAAGCCATGCCCTAGTAGGGGGGGAGAGTGGGTGCAAAACCGTAGTGTCTCCTAGGATGAGAGATAGGTTGTTAAGAGAGATGGATTTTCCTATAATCCTAGAGCAATCAGCAAGAACCTGCGACCAAAAGACCTGCAGGCTTGGGCAAGTCCATAATATGTGAAGTAAATGAACAGGGGAAGTCGACATCTCCAACAACTATCAGAGGAGCAATTTTTAAGCTATGGAGGGCTGGAGGGGTTCTGTACCACCCTAAGCAAGATTTTCAATTAAATTAATTGACTCCTGGCATCTACATATGCTGTGTGAGCATCCCTGAGGCATATTGACCACAGTTGTCGGAATATGGGATGCTGTAGTTCGCGTTCCCAGGCAGCTCTGCTAAATAAAGTAGTATCAGGTTGTGCATCTCTAAGGGTCTTGTAAAATGAACTTACCGGACCTTGGCCTCTGCTACAATAAGGGGGAGTGGTTAAGCCATGCCATGGTGAATGGGCTGCCGGTACCTTTAACAATGGAGTTAAGGCGCTCCTAATCTGTAGGAACTTCCAAAAATCTGTTGGGGGTAGCCCGTATTGCACACGGACCTGCTCAAAGGACAGAAGGGTCCTAGTGTGTGGGAGGAGAAGGTGCTCCAGTATGTGAATGCTTTTGGCAACTCACAAGGGCCATTTAAGTACTTTGTGTTCTATTGTGATAAGAGGGTTATCCCATAGTGGAGCATATATAATGGGAGGAAGATAGTCTGAGCTTGGGGTCCCGGTAAGTGCCATCACCCTACGCCATGCCCTGCACATTTCTATCATGACTGGTGTAAGCTGGTGTTCCCTAGGCTTTCTCTTAGCTAATAAGGAGTACAGTGAATTAGCCGTAGATAGGGCTGCCTCCAGACTAACCCATTGAGGTGGGGGGGTAGTCCGGGGAAGGAACCAAGTGGCGGCCTGGGCCATCCTAAAAGCCATATGGTAGCCTGTAAACCAGGGAAGCCTGAGCCCACCCTTGGACATATGGGACTGCAGCTTTGTACGTCCCCATCTTGGGGCCTTACTCTCCCACAAAAAGAGGGAGACTAAGTTATCTAGGGCTTTAAACGGCTTTGCAGTGCGGAATTGAGAGGTTATTTAGGAATGGAGACTCTGGAAAAACAAACATTCTAATGGCCTCAATCTTACCTTTCAGAGTTAAATTAAGCTTTCTCCATCACTGGACCTCGGCTGCTAGTGAAGTCAAGAGAGGAGAGAAATTAGCTGACTCTATGTCTTTCCAGGATGAGGGAATGTGTATCCCTAAATACGGAAATCCAAGGGGGGCCCAGGTAATGCCGGTGCAGGCCAGATAATGCCTGGTGCGTGCTCCATTCAGGGAGGACAGGGTAGTTTTCTTTTGGTTTATTGTTAAACCCGATAGAGAGGCAAACTCCTGCAAGATAGTCAGAATAGTAGGTATAGAGATATGAGGGTTAGAAAGGGTCAAGAGCATATCATCAGCATATGCATTGACCAAGTAGGATGACTTCTTTACAAGGATGCCAGTAATCTGTGGGGTGTATGTGAATTTCCTGATTAGTGGATCCAGAGTGATTAAAAACAATAGGGGAGAAAGAGGACAACCCTGTCTGGTTCCTCGTTGTAACATAAATGGGCGAGAGGTGTCCTTACTAGTGATAATACGGGCTGTGGGTGAGTGGTACAGTGTTGAAACCCAAGAGCAGAAGGAGTCCCCAAACCCATACAGTTTAAGCACATTGTGGAGATACGCCCATTCCAGCAAGTCAAATGCCTTGGCAAAGTTTGTGGCAAGGCCGGCCGTTGGGGTTTTAGACTGTAGTGCCAACCATTTAAGATTTAGAACTAGCAGGATATTGTCTGCACTGGATTTCCCTTTCTGAAATCCAGTTTGTGAAGGGTGAAGTAGAGTAGGCAGGATACCCTGTTCGCCAAGACTTTTGCAATTATCTTAGTGTCTACTGATATCAGAGATATGGGTCTAAAATTGGCACAGAGTAGCACATCTGAAGCTTTTTTTGGAATTAGGGTAATGAGGGTCTCGCGCATAGTGGGGAGTAATATACCATCTCTTTGGGCTACCTTAAGGGCCTCTAACAGTGGAGCAGTGATTTCATCCTTAAGGGTCTGGTAGAGTTCCACCGACATCCAGTCTGGCCCGGGGGCTTTCCCTTTTGCCATCTGGGACATAGCAGTGCTTAACTCTTCAGTTGTGATTGGGGCTTCCAAATCCTTGCAATGTTCTGCTGAGAGCTGAGGGAGAAGTATGTTCTGTGAAAAAGCTTTCAGCCGCTGTGAAAGCAGCTCCGCTGACATCATATTCTGGGACTGGTAGAGCTCCTGATAGAAGCTAAGCATCTCCTCGTTGATGGCCTTTGGTGTCACCAGTAGTTTGTCATGTCTATTCTTAAGGGCCAAGATCCTAGAGGATGCCTGTTGTTTCCGGAGCCAATAGGCTAGAAACTTCCCGCCCTTTTCTCCACCCTCCCAGACTCTATGTTTAGCTCTGATCAATTGCCACTCTGCTTTTTTGTTCAGCAGTATATTTAGCTATTTCAGGCCTGTGATCTAGGCCAGAAGCGGAGAATTAAGTGGGTTCTTAGAGGAAACTTTAAACTGGTGCTCCAGCCTAGTGAGAGTATCCTGCAAGTCTTGTATCTGTTTTTTCCACTCTCTGTTTTTAGCTGCAGAGTACGAGATAATTCTTCCCCTAAGAACCGCCTTGAATGCTTCCCAGACAGTGGTCAGACTGGTCTCTCCCCCAGGGTATTAATAGAGAAATAAGATTGTGCCTCTTTCTTCATATAATCTCAAAAGGTCCCATCCTGGAGCAAGGTAGGGTTGCATCTCCATCTCGTGGAGGGGGAGCTTTGTCCTGGTGGGGAGAAGGTGATCATGACAGGGGCACAGTCCGAAATAATTATGTTCCCGATGTCTGCACCTCCTATCCCTGACATAGCTATGTTGTTGGCCATCCAAAAGTCTAGCCGACTATAGGTGCCATGGACGGCAGAGTAAAATGTGTAATCTCTCCCTTTTGGGTGGTTCATCCTCCAGAGGTCCCCTAAGGCCCACTCTGTGGTCAAAGCATTTAGGGCTGCCAGTACCTTGGGATGGGTTTGTGGGGTGAGGAGGGATTTGTCCAGGAATATATCTTGGACTAGGTTATGGTCCCCTCCTATGAGAATGGGTAGATCTGCCTCACCCTCTGTCAATTCTGTAAAGGCTTGACCAAGCTCTGCATAGCTTTCACCTGTGTCGGAGTTGTGTCTGTATACATTAGCTATTATAGTTTTACCACCCAAGTAGGAGAGTTTGGTGGCTATCCACCTCCCCTGGGAGTCCATCCGGTGAGTCTCGACTGTCCATGGTCCCCTCTTACTTAGTAGGATGGCCACCCCTTTAGTCTTTGAAGTGACACAACTAGGCAGGACCATTCCCACCCAAAGTTTCTTTAACCAGTTTACCGTGCAGCTTGTGAGGTGTGTCTCCTGGAGCAGGGCTATGTCTGTCCCTAAGGTGTGCAAAAATTGCAAAACCTTAGTTCGCTTAGCCGGGTGGTTCAGTCCCTTGACATTCCAGGAGACGCACTTCCAGTCTCCCCACATGTTGGGGCAGGCTGCCATCAATGTTCACCACCACCAGAAAGGAGAAGACAAGGGTACTCACCCTATAAGCAGGGATACAGAGCAGAGTCAACAAAGGAGATAAGAGCCACCTTACCACTGCTTCAAGTTAGGTCAGATGTATCTGTGCACCTCCATGGAGATATATTTAGAGAAGGCTGTAGATATAGAGAAGGGTAGAAAATATCTTATGAAGATCTTAGGTAAATTGGATAAGTAAGTAAAAATATACCACCGTTTAAGATAATTAACAATAACAATAACTAGTTTATATAAAAAAGAGAACAATAAAGTATTTTGTAGCACAGAACTGATCAATCATACAATAAGAAAAATCTTCATTCTTGGTGCTGAGGTGAATGTGTGAAGAGGGGGAATGTCCCCCTATAAGCCACACTGCTCCAGTCACCAAATCGGAGGCGCAGAAAGGAGCACATCAGTCATGGGTGCTCTGTCCCAGCCTGACTTTATGCGGCCGGGTGTAAGGCCGGATCTGAGAAGTCGAGCTGCGCTATGAGTTCGGTTCCTGCGCCACCCTAGGCAAGCCTAGGGCCCCAGGTAGGAGTTACCTATGGTGGGGGGGAACCAGGGAGTGTGTGGATATGAGGGGGGGGCCTCTGTCAACCACCCATGCCATCCGTCCCATATAACAGAACAAGTTAGCAGGAGGGGGAGTAAAATAATCAAATGTGCGACCTAAAGTGACTGCCAATCATTTATTTTAAATGCTGGCCTCTCCAGGTATTTGTAACTCGCTGCCATATAGTTTCTGTATTACTTAGGGTCATCCATCAGTGAGTTTCCCCACAGTGTAATAACGGAAACCTTAGCTATGAAGGTAAGGTGGGGGGAGAGGTATTACTCCCTTAAAGACAAGGTTCAGGTGATGGGGGGAAAGTGTAGAGGGGGGATGGATATTCACTAAGGTTATCGAATTAGATGATGGAGTTACAATGGATAGCAGCATCTGCTGTTGAGCAGATTTACAAACCCCCACCTTCCTAACAATATATTCATGTCTGCTATTCCTAATGAGAAAGCAGCATGCGGTAGGAATGTAGGGAAACTCGGGAGCAGCTACATAGGTAGCTGGAATGCTTAGTCAAGGCAACTCCCATTCAACAGGTTGTAACAGTTCTCGCCAGTATGGCGGGCGAAGCAAGAGCCTCTGCAAATGTCAAAAGTTCAGGTTTCAGCATTCTGTTGTTCGCCGCTTCAAGGTCTTCGGCCATTTCTACAGTGGTCGCCCAGTCTATGGGGATCGGGTCGCTCAGCATATCAGGTTCCTCTTCGGGTTGGACTGTGTTCATTTCGGCAGCTGTAGGGAGTGAATCTGTTCTCAGGAGTTTGGCAGGGGGAAAGACACTTGCGTTATCCAATACTAACGCATGAGGACTCCTGGATCATTGCCGCTGTCTAGCAGGTAGCAGTTGTAGGTCGAGATTCTGAGGTTGACTGAGGGGGTTTTCTTTGGGCTGTTCAGTTGTTGGAGGTAGAACTAGATCAGCCTGGTGTCGTCTGTTCTCCGAGATCCGAGTGTTTTCTGGCTGGTTGCGAGTGGGGGAATCCTTATAAGGCGGACCATTCCATCTGTGATTCAGGTTCCCTGTAGAATTGGATCAGTGCCTATTAGGTCCCAGGTCTTTGTGGTTTTGTGGCTCCCAGAGGCATCTGGGAGAGACAGTTCTCAGCACCATACCTGGCCAGTGGTTCTGTATCCAGGCCTTGGCCTCCTTAGGTGATTCCGCTGTAAAGGATTGTCCATTCTTTGAGATATGAAGAGCAGTGAGGCCTTTGAAATGGTACAGTACAGAGTTGGCACTCAATATCTTTTTCAAAGGGTTGTACACCTGTGTAAAATCTCTATAAAAGGAGATAATGTTGCCTCTCCAGGTTAGCTCCCCAAGGTCTCTTGTAGCTCTTAACAAGCGCTCTTTAACAGAAAATTGCAGTAGATAGGCGATGATTGTCTGAGGCCCTCTGGTGTTGTTTGGAGTGCCAGGAACTCTATGGGCATGCTCCACCCCCACCGGCTCTTTCCAATGATCCCCCAATAGTTGTGGAAGCCACTCATTTAGGAAACGTTCCATGTTTGGGCCCTCGGCCCCCTCAGGCACCCCCAGTATCCTGATATTATTTCGCCTAATGCTATTCTCCTGATCTTCCGCCCAGATCCACAGTTGATCCAGTTTAACCTCATGGTCTTTCATTTTATGTAACATGTGGAGGTGTTGCTGCTCTAATTCCTCTGTCCGCTGCTCAAGGACATTATGCTGGTCCTCCAGCCGATGGACATCAGCCACAGCCCCTGTTAGTGAGGTGCCTATTGTGTCTACTCTAATTAGCAACGCCTCGAGCACTCTAGTTATATTTGCCAGTGCTTCTCCTACCTGGGCTTGGTCAGTAGCTGTTGGCTTATCCTGACTCAGCGCTCCTGCCTGCGCACTCGCTAGGGGATCCATCTCGCAACTAGGAGCCATGTGTAGCCGACTGCCCGGCTCCGTAAAAAGTAGATCAGGAACTCTGATTGTAGTGCTCACCATGTGTTCTTGGAAAGCCAATACTGATTTAACATTTACTTGGCCGTTCTCTGCTGTTCGAGAGATGGATCAAGCGAGCAGAGGTGGTGCCAGGGGATTCTGTTGATAGTGAGAGAGCTCCTCCCGCAGTTCGACAAGTCCTATGCTGCCTAGTGATGTCTGAGACTCCGACTTCAGTGCAGTACTAAGGTGGCAGTAGAAACATGATTCCCCTCAGATTAGCTGTGGCATAGCATTGACAGAGGTCTTAGGGATTAACCATCGGGAAAAGTGACTTCTCAATCCAGCATAGCGGTGGATTCTGTTCGATTGTTCGTCAGGCTGGGGCAGAGGAGAAAGATTATGCTGCCATCTTCTCTGGGTCCAAGCCACGCCCCCCCCATATGTTTGCATTATGTATTCTCCTTTGTATTTATTGTATGTTGTATTATTTGTATTTGTTTTATGTTATTGTCTTAACTTGTCATTGGTGAAAAAGGGTAGATTTGATCATCCAGCTTACAAGTATAAAAATTAAAAATGAAATGAAATGAAGTTGTTTCTCCTTGATATTATCTTCATCAGCTTTCCTACAATGATGGTAAGACTGACAGGCCTGTAGTTACTTGGATCCTCCTTGTCTTCCTTTTGTGAACTGGGACCACATCTCTGTCCCATAATCCCTCAGAACCACCCCAATCACAGCAAGCTATCGAATAGCCCTGTCAAGGGCTCAGCCAGTTCCAACGCCAGTTCCCTGAGCACTGTCAGGGGATCTCATCTGGTCCTGGAGCTTTATCTATTTTCAGGTTAGCAAAGCCCCTTCTCACTCTTTCTGCTATCTCTGCTTGGTCCATTTCCCAGATCTCTCATGCTTCTATTTTAATACCACTTTCCAGCAGAGGCCTGCTGTCCTCTATTGTGAATAAGGAACAGAAGTAGTCATTTAGAACAGTTGTCTTCTGCTTGTTTTCCTAACTACCCTCCCTCTGCTAACCAAAAAATTCCTCCTTGTCTACTGGTTTCCCTTATGTACTTGAAGAATTCTTTCTCCCCTCCCTTGACCTTTTCCACAGTCCACAGCTCTGTTCTTGTTTTTGTGCCCCTGACACCTTTTTGACTTCCTTAAGCTTACACTGATATTCTCCCCACTCGTTGTCCCCTTTGTGGATCTTGTAGTTCATGAAGGGTCATTTCATTACCCATATTGTTCTCTTGTGCTTGTTCCTCTTGGTGATCATTCATAAGCCAGTTTCAGATGCTCCAAGAATGTCCCCCTTTTACTTCTCCTCACTTTCCTCCATCCAAATGGTTTCAAGCATGGCTGGGACAGCAAGAAGGGTATAGCGGTTACTCATGGCAGCAGTAGTAGGGATGGAAACAAGGGTTTGGATAGTGAAGGACAGGATGGACCAGTGGTCTTCTTCTGCCATCATTGTCTATGTTTCCATGCTTCTATCCACCCAGCCTTAGCCAGACATTCAATTCTTTCCCTGACTTTTACCTTCATCTGTTTATAGTCTGCTCTTTTGAAACCAGAGCCACAGTCTTTGACAAGGGTTTATTAATACCCAAGGCCAACAAAAAACATACAGGATTATGGTCACTGGGCCTTGGATAGTTCCCCAACATCCACTCCAGTCACCATTTCCAAGCTGATAAGCACCACACTGAGAATGTCCAACAGCCTCATGGGTTCTATAAGTTGCACCAGCACACAGTCCTGCAGTGTGTCAAGTGGGGCCTGATTTCTGGTACTCCTTGCTGTTAGGGTATTCCAGTGTACATCTAGTAGATTGATATCCCTCACCATCACTAACTTCTCTTTTGTGTCCCCCTTCCTAATTCCTTCTCCTGATTCATTATCTTCCCCAGTTCCTGGGCCTTGCAGTCTGTAGCCCACTCCCATTTGGAACTTTTTCCTTGTGGTTGTTGACAACTGTACCCAAAATGATTTTGCCTCCACTCCTCTCCCTCACCTTTAATGGACCCACCCTCTGTGGCCTCTATGCTGTCCCTAACATGCAGTAGACTGCTACCACAATACCTTTGCCCTTTCTCCTATTCCTCCTATACATTGTATACCCTGGTATTGCCAGGTCCTAGACATTGTTCCCAGAGGCCCATATTTTGGTAATGGCCACCAAGTCCAAACCTGCATCTGCCACCATCACCTGAAGTTGGCTGATTTTATTACCCAGACACCTGGCATTAATGATGGCTGCCTTCCAACCATTTCTAGTATCCCTTCCCTTGAATCCTTCTTCTGGAGAAGCCATGGCTAGGTTCTCCCCTCCATCCCCGATGGTTCCCCCACAGCATCACTCCCCTTTTCTCTGTTTAAATGCCTGCCTACGTAGACATCTAGTTTTTGTGGAAGAGTGCTTGTCTCCTCTATTTTCAGATGAATCACCCTTAAAGAGACATCTGTCCCAGAAATCCTCCCAGTCACCCACAAAGTGCTACCCTTCTCCCTGATACCACTCTTTTAACCAACTATTTAATGCCTCAGTTTTCTCTCTTCTTACCCTAATATCCCCTTTGTCTTCACAGCAAAAATCTCCAAAAAGTCACGTGAGGTCGTGTTTTTTCAGTCTGTCTCTCAGTTCCTAGAAGCTTAACTTGACTGCATCCAAAGGCATGTAAGCCAAGTTATTGGTAACCAACTGTATCAACACTCTAATTTCCCCTTCTGTTCATTCTACCATTGTTTGTATCATATCCATGTCCCAAATTTGCACTTTGTACCTGGGAAACATTTGACCACTCCACCCTCGTCCATACCACCACTCTCTGCACTCACCTGAGCATGGAATCTCCTACCACTAGGAATCTCTTAGCTTTCTTTTTGCCATGACCCCCCTGGGTGTCACAGTGCCAGCCTGCTCCATCCTCTCAACCAACTCACATAAAATCACAATAATGTACTCCAGAGTGTGTATTGTTGTGGAAATATCCATATATCATGTGGGTTAAAGCACTTGGCTGTGCTTTGCGGCACACCAGCTGAGCAGCTGTAAAATGAGAAGAGATGTAAGAACCCAGGTGATTACTATAAGGGGCTACTTTCTTGTGAGGATACTGCCAGGTGGCTATATTGTTCACATCAGAAATGGAGATGGCTGAATGGTCCTTCCCCAAGGCACTTCAGAGGGAGCAGACAGAGATTAAAACACACAACACAATGGCATAAATCTGGAACTTCTCAATGGCTGTCAGCTCAATGGAAAGCAAAACAGATTAGCCAGCATTTCCAATATTCTATTTTGATGCTAAAGATGGACTAACATTACCTTAGGGCTACCACCTTTCAAGAAGCCCAAAGTGGGACATTTCTTACTGAAACATGATTTTTCACAGAACAGTACGTAACCTCGACCAATGCAACAGACTTGTTTTCACTATATAATCAGAATTAAGGCTAAGTATTGTAGTTTCTCAGTAGCTTATATTGTTTCTTATAATTTTAGGGTATTTTAGTTAAGGTATTGTAGTTTTCTGCAGCATTTAGTGGAAAGCTAGAAAATATTTTTTCTTCTATAAAGTCAGGACATTTAGTAATTTTCATGTTTTTTGGCAGGACACAGCTGTCCAAATCAGGACTGTCCTGCGAAAATCAGGACAGGTGGTAACCCTACATTACCTAGTTCCTCTTGTTTTTGGTGCAGCTCACAAGGTGATCACAAGAAATAGAGTGCAATACCACAACTTTCTAAAATTGGCTGCAATCAATATACAGTAGGGCAAACATAGCTGTCGATAATCTCTGGACCGCTGCCAGTTACAGGGTCAACTCATTTAAAAAAAGCTTGTCATGGACCAACACATTCTGAAGGACACTGTTCTTGACTTCAAAAGCAGAGTAATAGGACAGAGCACTGGGTAGGGGTAGTGGGGTGTTGGGGGTGCCTATTGAGGGATCTCTTTAGCAGCAGGAGGGAGGGAGGTGGTGTTGCCACTGTATCACTCACAGGTAGGCCTGGGTACTGTATCCAGTTTTGGAGGCCCCACATCAGAAAGGACATAGGGTGAAGGCAGCCACTAGCCCTACCCACTGCCTTGTCACATTGTCCTGCCACTTTGAGGTCATCAGTTATGATAACACCAAGGTCCCTTTTCTGCTTAGTGATTGTCAGTACCCTCCATACTATACTCAGCTCCTGGGTTTCTATGCCCTAGGTGCATGATTTTGCTTTTTTATTGACATTGAACCCAAACTGTCATGCTCTTGACCACTCTTCCAGTTTCCTAAGATCACTGCACATTCTCTCTACTCTTGCTGTGTGTCTACCCTGTTACAGATTATGGTATCTTCTGCAAAAATGCATACCGGGGGGAAATTACCCGGATTACCTAGGGTCCTTGGGTAAAATGGAGACAGAACACTTGGTCAGACTCAGTGGGCCTGGAGGTCCTTATCTGCTGACAATTTCTGTGTTTCTATGTTTCTCTACCAGTACTTCTGCAATGTCACTTATGAAGAAATTGAAGAGGACCAGTCCTAGTAATGAGCCCTGGGGCACCCTGCTGGTCACGCTCCCATCATTAGAGGAATGTCATTGATCCACACCCTCTGTCACCTATCCATTAAAAAGTTCCTAACTCAGTTCACCACTTTGGGTCCCAGCCCTAGCCATTAACCATTTCATTACCCAGCTCACCATTTTAGGTTTCACCCCTAGACTGCTCAATTTCCTCATCAGTTTCCCATACAGCAGAGCATTGAAGGCCTTGCTAAAGTCAAAATAGGCCACATCCACTGCCCTACCCAATCTATTCCCATAGTCATCCAGTTGAAGAAATCAATCAGACTCATCAGGCATAATCCCACCCACCCCCCGCTTTACATAGAAAATTCCGCATAAACATTTTAAAGTACATATTCAGAACTGCGATCAGGCAACACTATTCACCATTTAGAGGATCTTTATGGGGTTTCAGGATCTCTGAAATGTTGGCATATCTCCAGATGAGAGGTGGGGTGCCTTCAGTCATAATCTCTTGAATGGCAGCTTGCAGTGAGGGAAATAAAAGTGTTTTAAAGGCCTTAAAGAATTCTGCAGGGTATCCATCAGGACGTGGGCTTTTGTTCATTTTTATATTAGTTATGGTCTTATACATCTCAGCAGCAGCTATAGGTATCTGAGAGTCTGCTTTATGCTGGCCTTTGAGGGTAGGCTAGGTGACATTAGGAAAATAATGAGTATAACACTCTGGAGTAGACTCCGGCCTTTTTTTATATAGTGTAGCATAAAAATTGTAGAACGTGTCCATACTCTCTGATGTGTAGGATCTGATCTGCTTTGTGGACCATTCCAGTTCTAGTAAGAGTAGCCTGTTTTTGGTGTTGTCAAAGCCTGTTTGTTAATACCCTGGAAGCCCTGGAGTTCTGATTATGTTTTTTGAATCTGGGGCAGTAGGGAGGTGTCACCCTTCATATGTACCTCTTGCAGAAGCTGTCATTTGTCCTACATTGGTATTTAACATTGTTCTTGTTGCTTGTTTCTGTGTTCTGCAAAACTTGTAATTTCATCTCACAACAAAATATTCATGGTATCCCATTGGATAGCCTCAGTGACATCCTGAGTTGCATTGTTGGAAGTAATAGCTAGGATCCAGATTTCAGCAATTCCTGAAATTCCAGATCTCCGAGTAGGGTGAAGTTTAACCACCATTGCTGTACTCCCCTGTCTAGTCAGTGCCACAGTGCCAGCTCCACAGTGATCAAAGCAAGAGTGGATCCAAAGACAAACCGGAGAACTCTAGGCGAGTAAGCCTAATGTCCATAGTGGGGAAGCTAATGGAGACCATCTTAAAGGAGAGGCTAGTGGCACTACTGGAAGTGAATGAGGTGCAGAACGGGAGGCAGCATGGTTTTGTCAAGGGCAGGTCATTGCAGACCAACCTGGTAGAATATTATGACTGGGTGACTAGGCAAATTGACGGGGGCCATGCAGTGCATGTCGTGTACCTAGACTTCAGTAAGGACCTTGATTCAGTACCACATGGGATACTTAGAAGCAAGCTATGGGGCATGGGGCAGGAGCAAAACTGGTGGGGTGGGTGGAGGACTGAGTAAAAGATAGGCAGCAGAGGGTGGTGGTGGTAGGTGGAGAATACTCGTCCCCCAAGCCTGTGACAAGTGGTGCTCTGCAGAAGTCAGTGTTGGGCCAAGTGCTGTTTGGCATATTTATTGCAGACATCTCAGAGGGCACCAGCAGCAAAATCAGCCTATTTGTGAATGACACCAAGATGTGAGCGGTGGTGGACGACTAGGTTGGGTGGCTGGGGCTACAGGAGGATTTGGCAAGGCTAGAGACATGGTCTGACAGATGGCAGCTGGGGTTCAATGTTAAAAAAATGCAAGGTACTGCACTTCAGAACAAAAAATCTTAGGAGAAGCTACCATTGGGGGGGGTGCCAGGAGGTAACAGAAGAAGAGAAGGATCTGGGGGTGCTTATCACGGGCACAATGAACAATTCCACGCAATGCAGAAAGGCAGCAGCAATGGGCAACAAAATGTTGAGGTGTATTACAAGGGGTATTACCTCGAGAAGAAGGTAGGTTATTCTACCGTTATACAGATCGTTGGTTAGACCCCACCTGGAATACTGCATGCAGTGCTGGTGCCCGTACCTGCAAAAGGAAATTAGGCTGCTGGAGGGGGTACAGCATAGGGCAACGAAGATGATTCAGGGCCTCAGGGAATTGCCATGTGAGGTCAGACTAAGAGAGTTAAACATGTATACTCTGGAGGAGAGGAGGGATGGGGGACATGATTGAAACCTTCAAATACATGAAGAGGATAATCAAAACAGACACAGAGGGTCTATTCAGGAGGAGGAGGGTGGGGAGAGACACTAGGGCCATGACATGAGATTGGAGGGGGGTAGATTCAGTAGGGAGGTGAGGAGGCATTTCTTTATGGAGAGGGTGGTGGCAGAGTGGAACACACTACTGGCTGAGGTGGTGGCATGTAACACAGTGGAATGCTTCAAGAAGGGGTGGGACAGGCAAAGGGGTAGGTAAATTGAAGGAAGTGGAGGGGGTGGGGCAGCTGCTGAATAGGGAGCTAGCTGCAATCTCTAGCAGCCTAGATAGACCAGGATGGCATTTTGCTGCTGGCAACTTTCATATGTTCATATGTCAGAGAGCAGTATTGGGTCTATTGTGGCCTTCTCCACCCTCCCAACATGCTTTGAGCTGATCATTAAATAAAGTAATCTTAAATAATATGAATGAACAGCAATTAAAATGGTATATGAATGAAGCTGGTGGTACAAATATTGCCACCTGTGGGATCAAAGTCCTTAATTAACTGACAGCCATGTTTCTGACTTGCGGGGGACAATGGGGGTGGTGGATTAGAACAATGTTTACTTGGATCCAGAAGTAAACTATAGTCCCCACCCAGAAGTAGGGTGCCCCTTAAATGCTTTAATTTTGTCAGTTAATCAATGGATATCCATGGCATCCTATCTTGGTAGGACATACTGTAAATACTTTCTACTGTGAGCAATATATCCTGCAAGGAACCCACTGCAAGAGCCAATCAGCTCTCTTTATCTGTGTAGGAGTGTTCTAATTAGAAGGATGAATTATAAGGGATCAATATCACTGACCACTCCAATAACCATATTTATGTTGTCTTTCGCTTGCGCAAGCAACATCTTGTGGTAGTAGGAGAAATGCAGAGGTGTGTCAGTATTGGTGAACGCAGGGCATGCTTTAGTAGGTACGTTCCTCATTCCCCAAGTAACCAGCATGCTAGCGCTGACACAAGAATTATGTAAAGTGGACACAGCTTATAAGAAATGTGCCACTGCAATCAGAGACAAGCTTGTCATGCAGCGGCACAGATGACACACCTCCCATATGTGCCTTTCTTGGTGAAACATTTCAATAAAAATGGCTTGCAAGAAATGTGCCACTGCAATCAGAGACAAGCTCGTCATGCAGCGGCACAGACGACACGCCTCCAATACATGCCTTTCCTAGTGAAACATTTCAATAAACATGGCAGCGGCACGCAATCTCCAAAGAAGGCTGACATTGAAGGTGCAATCCCTGTGTCAGCATGTCCGCAACCCCCTCACATTGTGTGGTACACTGGGAGCCTACCCCAGTGTGCTTCCGCTCACAGAAAACCAACCACATCGGCATGTTCCTTCCCCCGCCCCACCCCCGTTGCATGGCACACTGGGAGCACACCCCAATGTGGCCAACATCACCCCCCAAAGTCATGGGTCACACTGGGAGCCCACCCCAGTGTGCCCAGCATTTGTTTAATTTCACCTGTAAAGAAAGAAACTGCCCCACTATGCAGTGTCCATTTTTTTTTTGAACCTGAAAAAGAAAATGGTCCATTGTCTGCGGCCTCCTCTCCCCAACCTTCACCCACCCTTTATGCACCCCTCCCACACCCCCCTCACCCCATACTTACCTTTGAAGGTCCAGCGCTGCTATCTTTGGTGAAGCGGGAACACATCTGGACTCTTCAAAGCTGAACTGCAAAATTAAGACATGCCGGTAAGCTGTATAATGGCATAAATGGGGGGGTTTCAACTTAAGTGAATATCGCAGTCATTTTTTTAAATTTTGGCTCCAAATTTTCAACATGAGGTTCTTGGGAACCCACCTCATGAACACATGCACTGTCATCTCGTTATTCGGTCCCGAAAGGTGATTTCACGATCACTGCATGGAATCACCTTTCATGACTGAGTAATGAAATGACAGTGCCACTGTTCATGAGGTAGGGTCCCAAAAGCCTATATGTTAGAAATTGGTGGAAAAATTCAACAAATGATCATGCTATAAGCGTGCATTGTGCAGTTTCCACACACGCTTCTTAACTTCAACAATTTTTAATATTTTCACTCTAGATTTTCAACATTGCTATTTTTTCACACCTCCTGCTGTCATTTTTCACATCCTGCCCAAAATGTGTTTTCGCACTTCTGGTGCACAATGGCATGGTGGCTGTGGGAAATCAACTTTTGGGACAGATTAACAAAATCACAGTGCCACTATTCATGAGAGGAGGTCTCAAAATGCCTATGTTGAAAATGTGGTTAAAAAAGTCCCCAAAATAATTGAATTACAGGTGTGCATTTTCACAGTTTCTATGCACGCTCGTGACTTCACCAATTTTTCATATATTCACTCCAGATTTTCAACATTGCCATTTTTCTACACCTTCTTATGAACAGTATAGCTGTCATTTTACACATCCTGCCCAAAATGTGTTTTCACACCTATGGCACCAAGTGGCCCAGTTGCTGTGCAAAATCACCTTTCAGCTAATGAACTGATAGTGCCACTGTTCATGAGGTAGGGTCACAAAAAGCCCATGCTGAACATTTGGAGTGAAAATACTAACAAACTCCAGGGGTATTAGGGTTTCCAACTGTAACACCTCACCCTGTAGAGACTGATAGGCATCAAGGGTGTGACTTGGGATTGTTGACTGTAATGCTCATACCATTTCACCCCCACTCCCGCCCTACAGCCAGTGACATGGATCGAGGTGTGCCTTGAACTCTTTGGCCCCAAAGTTCACCCCATTCTTCTATACTGCACCCATTTAAGCGTATTTCCTTATGGAATGGGGTGAGCATATGGCCTGAGGACCCCAAGGCACATCATGACACTTGTTGGTGTCTGCAGGGTAGGGTGAGTTGAAGTGGAGTGAGCATTATGGCCGACAACCCAAAGGCACACTCCAATGTCTGTCAGTCTCTGCAGGGTGGGGGTAGGGTTGGCGTCAGTTCAATACTTCACTGCCATTCCTATTATGCATCTCTCTAACTCCTGCACTACCAATGCCAATGCCAGCAAGACAACATTCAGCATTGACAAATGTTTGTTATAGTCTGAGGCTACTTATATGAGAAACTGCAAAAAAAAGAGCACACTCATAGACTAAGAAATAACAAGAAAATGAGGGAATACAGAATAGAGACACCAAAAAGTAGGTACAGTGCGATAATGTTCTCTTTTGCTGCAATGAAGATCTGGAATGAATTAAATATACAAACAAAAAATGTAAACGTAAGTCTAAAGCAACTCAGCACCACCCTGAAACAAGAACTGGCTGTAAGATGTATATGTTTTGATTAATTATGAAAGATTAAGATGCTACGTACTGAGAGAATGTTTGTATGTCCAGTAATATATATAAGCCTTTATTTGCATGATGAAATTCAAGATCTTACTACAGGAACACCTTGTAAAATAGGACTTGTCCTAACGGTGATTGAAATGAGTTGTCATTTTATCTCCTGCCTAAAAATCAAAGTTTTTACTGCTACTACTACTACTAGGCTGTTACTGAGGAGAAACCATATTTAGCCAATCTGGCATGTTCTGTTGCTAAGTGTTTTTACTGCAGCAACAGCAGATGTCCCTTTTTTTTTTAAAGTGAGTTATTATTTTGCTGTGTGTCACTGGGTTGCTAAGCCTGTTTACATTTTGTGAAACCACTTTGAAACCCAGGAGTTTATACATCAGACTGTTCAGTAGGATTAACTTGCCACCTGTTGCCCCCCCCCGTGACATTCAATATTAAGGGTACCCTCACTAGTCTGCAATTTACCCTATATAGCCCAGTTCAGGTTATAAATGAACCTCAACCTGTGGGTTGAAAATATCACTGAGAAACCTCTGTGAAAATGAAAAAAATCAAACTCCATTTTTAACCAAGGAACCAAAAACAACATGAATCATAGAAAACAAGTGAAGCAGTATATCTCCTACAAACACAAGGCTCTCTGGTCCAGCTGGGAGCAGAGTTACCCAACAGGTCCCAGTCTCAATAACCACAGGAGCTGGTATGGCCAGAATCTGTGTATGTTTGACCTCCAAGTGTGGTAAAGTGTGGTTCCTCTATGGAGGTACCCACAGTGGAGACCAAGGAGGATGCTGGGAACCTCCACAAAGGAGACCCACAGGAGAGTGGCAGAGGACCCTGCAGGGGAAGGAAACAACTCCTGGTGGGGGACTCCATTGTTAGGAAGGTAGAACTGGGCAAGGAAGAGGAGAGGGAGGTAAGGTGCGCCTGCCTGGCGCCATGGCTTGAGGGACAGGGAGCAATCCTCAGATTGCCGAGCAGCTGCACAGGAGGGAGTTGGACGTCATTGTCCACCTAGGGACAAAATGACCTGGCTAAGAAAGGGATTAGAGAAGTGCAGGAAGAGTTTGTGGAATTGGGAGGGGCCTTAGTCAAGTAGCACGCACGGAACCTTTCAGAGGTGCTACCCATCTATGGCATAGGAGAGGCTAGGGTGTTTTCCGCACTCCATGCATTCAATCAGTGGTTGAAAACTGTGTGGAGCTCAGGATTTGGCTTCATTGGGGACTGGGGGTCCACCTGAGTGATGCAAGCCTATACTGGCATGATGGGCTGCATCTGTCCAGGAGAGGAACCAGGATCCTAGGTGATAGGTTTAAATGCTTCATTGGCAAGCTTTTAAACCAGCCAAGGGGGAGGCACTGAAATGAGCAGGAAAATCCTAGCCCTCCCAAACAATCACGGTAGTAGTGTGGCAAACACCAACATGGAGGTGTCGATAGGAGAAGGGCAGGGTAAATGAGAAAGTGACAAAGGCAAGAAGGAGTTGGTAGCTTAAAACAGGTTGGTAGAAAAGAGGTCAGGAGTTATATTTTGTTTTAACTGAAATATTTGAATAGTTTGTAAGTGAAATTAGTTCTATGTGTTAAAAATTATTACCTTGAATTGAACTGTTACTTGGGCTGTGATATTGTAGGTTTGGGGATAGTTGTTTGGCAGGAAAATTAGAAGGTAATTTAAATGTGTTGTTTGCCTGGTGTTAGGGGGAGGACATTAGCTGCAATTAACTTGTCTTTAAACAGGAATTACCTTGGCTTTCATTGTTCACTTGGGAGCTTAAGAAACAGGTTGGTAGAAAAGAGGTCAGGAGTTATATTTTGTTTTAACTGAAATATTTGAATAGTTTGTAAGTGAAATTTGTTCTATGTGTTAAAAATTATTACCTTGAATTCGAACTGTTACTTGGGCTGTGATATTGTAGGTTTGGGGATAGTTGTTTGGCAGTGACAATTAGAGTGAAATTTAAATGTGATGTTTGCCTGGTGGTGGTAGAGCCCTCCCACCCAGCCTGTTTTGTAGGCTTTCTTAAATACTGAAAAGCCACTGGGGGTTGGGATTGAAGGGCTGAGTATTTCTGTTTGGGACTGAAATTTGAAGCAACAGGAGTTGGTGGGCCTGTGACATCATACAGTACCTGGTGTCTGCTTACACACACTGTTAGTGGGACCGAACACATACTGGACTGTATGTGTTTGTGAGACTTGGGAACTTTGTTGGTGGGGTTGAAATTGGGTTTGTAAATAACTACAGTCAGTATAGAGAGAAACTGTACTCAAGGGGAAAGGGACTGAGAAAAGGGGGTGTGCTATTATAAACAGAGGGGGATAATCAGGGTGGCCATATTCCACCATGGCAGGCATCTTCGGAAGGGTTGTAGGCTGCACAGGCTGTGGGATGGCAATAATTCTAAATTGGGCCTGGAGAGAGGGAGGCTGCCCACTCTGTAGACAGCTATCTTGTATCAGGAGTGAGGTATATTGGTTAAGGAGTAAGCTGTGGGAGCTGGGGGGTGTCCAAGGATAAGGGGTGTGGATATGGGCAGCAGAAGGGTGGGGCTGAGGGGAGGCTGGGGCAATGCTCTGAAATTACAGGACATTATGCTACAGCAAGCAGAAGGGGGGATATTAGGGACAGAGGACCCTTAGATAGGGAAGCTGATGCTAAGGGGAAAGCGTACAGGGTGAACATTCTGAATTCAAAGAGACTGGAGGGGGAAGAGTCAGGAGGGGCTGTTGTGCGGAAGCCTAAAACAGCAGACTGTGGGAAGGGAGCTCCTAAGGTGAACAGTGCAAGAGAGGAAGAAGAGGGTCAGTTTAGAGATGCAGTCAGGGGAAACTCGGGTTACTTGATGGAGGCTGACATAGAGTGTCACAATAAATTTGAGATACTAAGCATCCTAGAGGGGAGGAAGTGGTTGGTGGAAATGAGGAAACTTATACAGAGGCCGGGGGAGGGAGTCAGATACCCATAGGGCATCACAGACCAGCTATGGAAAGGATAGACATAGTCCCAGAGGGAGAAGGGGAAACATATATGTTAAGCAAATGGGGGAGATGCAACATATTCCAGACATGAGGGAGGAGAGCATGATTGGAGAGAGACTGGGAGACAAGGAGGTGGGAGAGGAGCCCCCCTTCAGCAGGGAGGTCAGTACCAAGGATGGGGCCCTAGCTAAAGGGGACCCACAGAGAGCCTCTGGAGACAGGGGTACTATTACAAGGGGGGGATGGTGGTGCAGGGGAAGGGGAAACCATCAGGGCCAGGATAAATGGTTCAGATAAGAGATGGTTAAAGGGACACCTATTCAGAGGAGGTTTGAGTTAGTGGGCAAAATACAAGGGAGGCAGAAAGGGAGGGTGACAAGGGGTCTCTAATAAGGCAGGAAGACTCCCATGAAATTTCGATCATGAATAAAGTGGAGGAGGGGGGCTGAGAGGCCATAGTGGAGGTAACCATAAGGATGATGGCGGTGTTAAGGTTCTGTTACTGGGAGACTCGATGATTAAGGGTATCCATTGGGAGGGACAGGGGGGTGGATGCCATAGCCAGGTGAAGGTAGTGAGTATCTCTGGGCTGACAGTGCACAGAGCAAAGTTCATGGTGTATGAAATGGTTAGGGATTGTGGAGGGAAACCGGATTTCCTGGTGCATTTAGGAACTAATGATCTAGAGGGAAATAGCATTTTGGAAATCCAAGCAAGGTTCCAAGAACTTGCCAGAGTCTGTCAGGATAATGGATGCAACATTTCCTTTTCGGAGATATTGCCAGTACCAAAGGCCTCAGTGGAGAAAAAAATGAAGCTTACAGAGGTTAATGACTGGCTCAGGAAGTGGGTGAAGAGAATGTGGGGGTGTTAGAGAACTGGAATGGAGTTTGGGAGGATAAGGACTATATTCCAAGGACAGGTTTCATCTTGCCCCATTAGGGAAGGAGTCCTTAAACGAGGATGGCTGACTACATACAAGAAAGGTGGGTTTAAACTTGTAAGGGGGAAGGGATAAGGGAGGGGCTGACCAGAAGCCCTCCCTCAGATGAGGGAGTAGCCTCAGCCAAGGGGAGGGGGGAAACAGACTGGAGGTGGAGGTTTCAGGAGGAGCAGGGGAGGATGGAAGTATAAGGAACCTGGGTGGGGTTGCACAAAGAGGATCAGGATAAGGGTGGGGGTTAGTGTTAGTAAATGCCAGGAGCTTGGGAAACAAGTTGCCAGAGTTCCAGGCCATGCTGTTCGAGGGGTGGATGTGGCGGTCATCAGAAATGTGGCCAACAAAACCATGACTGGGACCTAAATGTACGGGGACACTATGCTTAGGAAGGATAGAAAGGAGGGCAGAGGGGGTGGAGTGGCTATGTTCATTAGAGATGACATAGAAATTGCTATGGTAGAAGAGGCAGAGGGAAACGTGGAGGCCTTATGGGTCACCTTACAATCCCCAGCAGGAGATAAGGTCAAGCTGGGAGTAGTATATAGGCCCCCCGGGATGAGTGATGTTCTAGAGGATGGTTTGCTGGACAACATCATTGCCTAGTGTGGTCCAAAAGGGGAAGGAGTGGTGTTGATGGGAGACCTTAATATGCCAGGTACAAACTGGGGAACCATGTCCTCTAAGGTGGCCAAGGAGCAGAGGCTGCTGGATGGCTTCCAGGATGTGTTCTTAACACAGCATGTGATGGAGCCCACAAGGGAGGGGCATGTCCTGGATGTGGTTCTGGCAGATGGGGTCTGGTAAGGGACATGGTTGTACAGGACCCCTGACTGGGGAGTGACCACAATACTGTCTGGTTTCAAATAGCATTGGGGGAGTGAGGTGAGATCTAGGACACTGGCAGTGGACTTCAGGGGGCAGACTTTATGGGCATGGGAAATATTCTTAGGATCACTTGAAGGGGATTACCTCAAAGACAAGTGTGGAAAGGAGATGGGAGGTCATAAACGGGACTTCAAGGAGGCAGTCAGGATCTGCGCTAAGTTGAAACGTAAGGGAGCAAGGTCACATAAACCATGCTGGTGGTCCAGTGAGGTCCAGGTAGCAGTCAGAGAAAGAAGGCGGCTACAAAAATATAAAACAACAAGAGGGGTTAGGATAAGGAAATGTACCAGCTTGCATCTAGAAAAGTCACCAGTATGGTGAAGAGAGCAAAGTCCAGTAAAGAGCAACGCTGGCACAGGGGATACATGGAGGGAAAAGGGGTTCTTCCGCACATTGGGGAGCGGAAAAACTAAGGGCCATCTCAGCAGATTGGAGATCAGAAGGAGGGTGGGTGGAAGAGGCAGGACCAAGCAGAGGTATTTAATGAGTACTTTGCCTGTGTTCACTAGGGAGGGGGATGGACATCTACAAAGCAAGGCACAAAGGGATAGAAGCGGCAGGGAGTGGGATCGGGAGCAACAGAAATGGAGCAAAAGGGAGGAAAGGTACCAGGGTGTCACATCTGGATAAGGATAAAAAGACCAGTAAGGTGGAGGGGACAGATGATGCCATCCCGCCAAAGGTGGGTTTGCCCTCAAGGCCCTAAAGAAAGACAAATCTCCTGGGCCGGATGGCATTCATCTGAGAGTACTATGGGAATTGGCGGACATACTGGCTGCACCCTGGCGGAGCTTTTCAGCAGGTCACTTGAGACAGGGAGGGCACCTTGGGATTGGCGAGGAGTAATGTGGTACCAATCCATAAGGGGGGTCAAGGAAGTACCAGGAAACTATAGACCCATCAGTTTAACCTGGTGGTGGGAAAATTAATGGAGAGTATACTAAAGGAACGATTGGGGTTTACTTGGAGGAGGTGGGAGGTCTGGATAGTCGGCAGCATGGGTTTGTGCCAGGTAGATCATGTCAAACCAACTTTGTGGAGTTCTATGAATGGGTAACATCAGAACTGGACGAGGTAAGCCTGTGGATGTATTATTCTTGGACTTCTGTACGTTTGACTCTGTCCCACAATGGTCTGGTGGAGAAACTGATGGGGTTAGAGTAGGCCCTTGATGGTCAGGATGGATTGAAAACTGGATAGCTGGGCGCACTCAGAGAGTAGTGGTCTGTGGGGAGCTCTCGAACCCTACAGAGGTTGGTAGTGAGTACCACAGGGCTGGTCCTGGGTCCAATCCTGTTTAATGCATACATATCGGACATCAGGGATGGTATAGGGTTGAAATGAGTCTCTTCACGGATGACTCCAAGATGGGAGCAGTAGTTGAGGGAGAAGAGGGAGGTTGGCCCTGCAAGGGACCTGGACACCCTGGAGCTGGGTTCACACATGGAAATTAAATTTCAATATCACCAAGTGCAAGGTGTTGCATCTTGGTGAGGAAACTCCTAAACACAGGTACACCCTGGGAGGGAGGTGCTGGAAGTCTCAACAGGGGAAAAGACCTAGGGTCATGGTAGATACATGTATGAATAACTCTGAGCAGTGCAGGAGAGCAGCTAGCAAGGCAAACAGGATGTTGGGATGCATCGTAAGGGGATCACCTCTAGGAGCAAGGAAGTGATTCTGCCGCTGTACAATGGACTGGTTAGACACACCTTGAGTACTGTGTGCAGTACTGGAGACCACACTTGAAGAGGACATACAGCTCTGGAGAGGGTACAGAGGAGGGCAACAAAGATGATACGAGGGCTAGAGTTTGACTTACGAGGACAGACTTGAGGAGCTCTGCCTGTTTTCATTGGAGAGAGGAGAGAGGGGGGACATGATTGAGGTCTTAAGTACCTCAAGGGAATAAATAGGTAAACATGGAGGGATCTTTAGACTAACGAGGGAGGCATCACCAGAGGCATGGTTTGAAGTTGGAAGGTGGAAGGGTGAGGGGGAAAGAGGAGGAGGTTTTCACTGAGAGGGTGGTGGACCCTTGAATGCTCTGCCTGGTGAGCTGGTTCAGAGATCCACAGTGGAGGGGGCTTTAAGAGAGGTGGGACAGACACAGAAAGTGGATGTATCAGATGATGGCCTGTCCCGGGGGGGGGTGGGGATGGATGATAGGGGTTTCTGGAGCACAAGGGATGGGAGGGTCTCGGCACCCAACTAAGGATCTAGGTTCGAGCAGACTCGATAGACCATAAGGCCTAATCTGCTGGCAAATAGTATGTTAGTATGTAAGGACAGGGATGGAACAAAAGGGGGTAAGGCCATCAGGAAATGGAGGGTAATGAGTACCAATGCCCGTAGTCTGGGCAACAAGCTCCCTGAGCTGGTGGCCTTAATGGAAGAGGGATGCCTGGATATTGTAGCAGTCACAGAAACATGGTACACAGAGAACCATGACTGGGATGTTAACATACCAGGGTACATAACTTACAGGAGAGACAGAGCAGGGAGAAGAGGGGAGGAGTAGCTCTCTATGTAAAGGAAGGGATAAAGCAACTGAACAAAAGAGTAAACAGGGAGGAGAGGAGGCACTGTGGTCACCTTGGAGACTGGAAAGGCACCACAATCCGCACAGGGTTGTGTACAGACCCCCATGTCAGGGAAGGAATGGACAAGGATATGATGGAAGGCATTCTTAGAATGGCAGAGAAAGGGGAGATACTGTTGATGGGAGACCTGAATATGCTCCAGATGTTAACTGGAGCACATTTGCTGCAGCCACATCCAAGAGCAGGGCCATTCTTGACGCCCTACAGGTGGCAGGCATGCAGATAGCTAGTTTCGAACCCACTCGTGAGGGGGCACTTAGACCTCGTACTCTCAAATGGGGCAGTGAGAGGATCTCAGATCTAGAAGTGGTTGCCATCTGGGGACAAGTGACCATCAAACAGTGTGGTTCACATTAAACTCAGCTACAGAGTCAAGCCTACAACAAAGTGAGGGTACTGGACTTTAGGAGGGCTGACTTTGGCAAGATGGGAGAGTGCCCAGAAAAGCACTAGCAAACAGGCTAGAAGGAGTGTGGAGCAACAATGGGAATTATCAAACTGCCATCACAGAGGCAACAAGCCTTTGTGTGAAGCAAATAAACAAATCAAAACGAAAGAAAAGCCACTATGGTTCTCAGAGAGGTGGCTGCGAAGTCAGGAAGAAAAAGATAGCATTCGAAGTATAAGGAAACACAGAAGGAGCAGGACAGAGAGCTGTACCAGTTAAGGCAGAAAGAAGCAGGGAGGGAAGTCAGAATAGCAAAGGCCCAAACTGAGGAAAAGATAGCCAACTCAGTTAGAAGCGGATAAAACCTTTATAGGTACATCAGTCAGCGAGAAAGACAAAGGGAGGGATAGTGAGGCTGAATAGAATGAACGGTGGGTGGGCAGAGGGGGACAGTGAAAAAGCAGGAATACTAAATGAATATTTCTGCTCAGTATTCACAAAAGAGGAGGGGGAAGTGCCTAATCCAATTAACAGAAGCACTCTTGATAGGGGGGTCGATCCCAGTCCTTTCACAGAAGAAAGGGTTCTGCAAGAACTCCTAAAACTGAGGTGACAAAGCAATGGGTCCTGATGGAATTCACCCCAGAATTCTAAAAGAATTAAGGAAGGAACTAGTGAAACCACTGGCTACTCTTTTTAATAAATCATGGGAGGATGGTGTGGTACCCTAGGACTGGAAGAAGGCGGATGTGATTCCCCTTCACAAAAGTGGGACCAAGACAGAGGCAGGAAACTACAGACCTGTCAGTCTAACCTCTGTGGTTGGGAAAGTGATGGAGTCACTTCTGAAGGAAAGAATAATTGAGTACCTAGAGGTCAGTGGAGCACAGGATCCAAGGCAGCATGGGTTCACAGTGGGAAGGTCATGTCAGACGAATCTAATAGATTTCTTTGACTGGGTGACCAAAGTAGTAGACCAGGGAGGGCTGTGGACATGGCCTACCCAGACTTTAGCAAGCAAGCATTTGACACAGTCCCACACAAAAGATTATTATCAACTCAACCAGCCTGGGAGTAGGTCCCAGGGTGGTGGCCTGGTAAAACATTGGCTGGACAACAGGACACAGAAGGTGATTGTAAATGGAGTCCACTCTGAAGAAAGGGCGGTTACCAGTGGGTCGCAGGGTTCAGTATTGGGTCCAGTCCTTTTAATGTCTTCATCAGTGACATTGCAGAGGACTGGAAGGAAAGTATGCCTTTTGCAGATGACACAAGATCTGCAACAGGGTTGATACACAAGGAGGCGTGGAAAGGAAGAAAAGGGACTTGGCAAGGTTGGAGGAATGGTCAGACGATGGCAGCTAGGATTCAATGCAAAAGTGCAAAATAATGCACCTGGGAAACAAGAACCAGGGAAGAATACGCAATGGGTGGGAGGTAGTAACAACAACAAAACAGGAACGGACCTGGGGGTAATCATATCAGATGACCTTAAGGTTAGCAAGCAATGTGAGAAGTGCGTAGGGGGCCCGGGGTATACTGGGATGTATAGGGAGAGGCATCAGCAGCAGAAAACAGGAAGTTGTTATCCTCTGTACAGACAGTTGGTGACACCCATCTGGAATACTGTGTCCAGTTCTGGAGACCCCATCTCCGCAAGGACATAGACAGGATAGAGGCAGTCCAGAGGAGGGCAACTAAAATGGTGCAGGGTCTGCAAGAGAAGCCGTATGAGGAGAGACTAAAGGAGCTTAATATGTATACCCTTGAGGAAAGAAGGGAGAGGGGGACATGATAGAAACTTTCAAGTACCTCAAGGGAATCAACAAAGTCCAAGAGGGTAGCATCTTTCAGAAAAAGAGACTTGCAAGAACAAGGGGACACAATTTAAAGATAGAAGGAGGGCGGTTCAGGGCAATGTGAGGAAAGTATTATTTCACAGAGGGTAGGTGGGATGGCTGGAACAGCCTTCCTGAGGAAGTTGTGGGGTCTAAAACTGTGGGAGAATTCAAGAATGCATGGGACAGACATAAGGCAATTCTTGTGGGGGGCAGGAAGATATAGGCTGTTGGTTAACTAGGATCTGCGGCCTATCCTGTAGGTAGGGAAATGGGCAGACTAGATGGGCCTAGCAGTCCTTATCTGCTGTCAAAGTCTATGTTTCTATGTTTCTATGTTTCCAAGGGGGGTGGATTGAAACAACTACCCTAGTAGGTCATGGAGCCCAGCAGACGGTATCAGTGGCGAACATAAGCAGAAGGTCTGCCTCGTATGTAGAGAGAATGGACCCTCTGAGAGGCTGCTTTTGCCCTCTAACTAAAGGAGTGAAGAAGCAAAGCCATGAACTCAAACATATAAAAGAGGAAAGAAATTTGTCATTATGATGTTCCTGTAGCAGCTTCTTGACCCCCAAACAAATCTAATCAAATTTATTTTTGAGCGCTGTTCCAAAAGATCACAGCGCTGTACAAATAAAAACAGTAGAAGTAAAATACAATAATAAACAGAATAGGATCAAACAGTAAAAATACACTTAATAATAACACTAACTGTCGCACAATTAAAACACTCAGATTCAGATTCATAGAAGTTAAACTACAATGTATGTCTTCCAACCAAACTAAGGGTCAGAGTGCAAATTAAAAGGTGGGGCAATTTTGGAGGTACCTGTCTAGTACACCACTATAAGAAATCTATAATTATGTCTCTGGCCTACAAAGCTACTGCACCTGTGGAATGTGGGGCCATTAATGAAAACACACAAAAAAAAGAAAGTCCCACTTCTCAAAAAACTGCAGGAGACCACTTCACCCTTGGTTAGCAATAAAAAGAATAACAACATTGAAAAAGAAACAAAAACACAGTCCACTGTAATGCTTTCCTTAACATCAGGGGAGTAAAAGTGGGAAGGGCATGTGAATCATAGGAAGGGCTACTCCCCTTTAAAAAAACAAGGTTCTGAATGTTTGTTTTTTTTTAATTTGTACTTTCTGTGTCTTGTTCTCCCCTTGGCGGCCCCTATCCAATTGACTCCCCCAGCTCTGTAACTCGTATCCTCCATGATCTTACCTTTAGCCGTCCTTGGCACAGGAATGGCTGCCTGGCCACCGGTGTGGAGCCTGTGGAGGGTCAATCCTCATGCTGCCGCTGTGAGGTGTTTTCCTCCATTTTCTCCCAAATGCTAGGGTGTGACATGTCAGCGCATGTATGTGGAGTCATATGCATGCTGCAGAGTCCCGCAGCACCCACTCTTCCATTGGTAACCCCATCCCATCCTATCCTACCCTCAGGCCTCCACCTGGGGGTAGTCATTCAGTGGGGCAGCCAAGTCTTTCTCCCTGGGAGAGGAGAGCTGTCCTCCAGATGCTCAATCCTCTCCCTCCCTGGCCAACCCCGGGCGACCCACTTCCACCATGAACACAGGTTGACAGTGTTTCAGGAGGTAATGCAAAGATGACTCAGCCCTCCACGCCACTGGACTGGCCTGGTTCTGAATGTTCTGAGGATCTAGGATGGCAGGAGTGCCTGAAGGAAATTCTTCTTCAGCCCCCCCCCCAAAAAAGCAGAGTTATCTTGGCCCAGTATCCTTAGTGCTTTCATCAACCACCCATCTCTAATAGTGGTACACAGTTTGGGGGGGGGGGCAGACACTAGAGAATTAAACTTCCCCAAAGGGGGATTGGGGCAAGAACTGGAAAAGAAGGGCAGAGGTCTCAGATTTCACTCATGTATCTCCCAAGAGAAGCTCTAGTAAAAAAGGCAAAAAGCCTAGTATTGGGGCTCATGTTCAGGATGCCACCCTCTGATCGCCACCTCCTCATTACTTCTGCAGTATATAAGGAATATATCCTGCCCCAGATCTATTAGGATTGCATATTGTAGCTTCAAAGTTCCTGTAGGAAGCTCATTGAACTGCATGGAAGCCTGGACGTACTCCTCCCATGATCCCTTCAGGGCCCACACCGAGAACCTCAGCCAACTTTCAAAAGCCTCACTGAATCAGTGGGGAATGCAGACATTTAAGTCCAAACAGCCAAGTTAACATTATGAGAGGCAGCGTCTGGGAGGTGGCCTCACTCAGCCAAGTTACCATAATTGAAAAGTGTCAAGTACCCCCCACCTGCTCCCACCCCCCAGCCTCTCCCAGACAAAGATTGCCGGTACTCAACCCCTCACATCAGTAATTATAGGGACTTAGAACCTATGATAATTCATGTGGCAGCAGTTTCTTAATGCATGCCCTTCAGATGCAGCACAGTTTCTGCCATGGTGTCCACTGCCTTTTTATGCTGTTGAGATCTTGGTCCCCCTTTTTTTGCCACATCTCTTGAATCCAGGGCTGAGTGTTGTCCACACAATGAGGGGCAGACAGTACACTTGAATCCCTTAGACCTCAAATCCTCCATTGCTTCCTGGGATGAGTGGCATGTACACTGTTCTTCAGTAACTGTGCAATCGAGAGAGCAGAATAGGGAGTTCTAAATTTCACTTGCCTTTTCCCAAGGGCCCACAGGATTGATACATATTCCCTTTGGCACTCCATGACCACCTGGGAGTAGTCATTATCTAAGAAGATACAAGTCTGGCCATAGAAAAGTTACTTTTTCTTCCATGCGGTCTAGAATACCTGATCCTTGGTCGTGTACCTCTGTTAGCAGATGATGATGATGGAGCATGGATATGTTTCAGGAGAGAAGGGCTTCGAACCCAGTGCTCTGTGCATTCATTCGTTGTTGAGTTGGAGACCAGGAGTTAGTTCTGAGGCAGTGTAGAGGAGATTTTTCCAAAGAGTCTTTCATGTCCATGCCCTTGTTATTCTCTGGCACCCCATACAGCCTGATATTCTTCCACTGAGCACAATTTTCAGTGTCGTCCTGGTGTTTTATACTACAGTATATAAATGTGTGAAACAGTTTCTCACACTAGGTAAACTTTACTTTAAACCCATTTAATGCCATATATAGAAAATTTATGTTATATAGTTTTTTTTTAAATATAACATTTTCACAGACTGTATTCACATAACACACTTAGACATTCAGTTTTTAAGTTAGTGGAACTTTCTGCTTCAAGGATTCTTATCTTATTCTGTGGACATTTGGCCTTGGAAGGCTGCTCAGCTAATACCAAACTGGTGAAATCTGGTTCTTCTTATTTAAACTTCAGTAATGGTTTAAATGAGTATTTTAAACAAATGAGAATTCTTTATTTTTTTATGTATGATCTGGGTGTTAATAGTATGTGATTTTATAAATAACTACCATAAGCTTCCGAGGAAGGACTTGGTTGGTCCGAAAGCTTAGGCACTTTGTTCTTTTTGTAACATCAATGTTGGTCTGGAGTACTGCGTCCAGTTCTGGAGACCCCAGCTCTGCAAGAACATAGACAGGATAGAGGCAGTCCAGAGGAGGGCAACTAAAATGGTGCAGGTTCTGCAAGAGAAGCCATACAAGGAGAGACTAAAGGAGCTTAATATGTATACCCTTGAGGAAAGAAGGGAGAGGCGGGACATGATAGAAACTTTTAAGTACCTCAGTGGAATCAACAAAGTTCAAGAGGGTAGCATCTTTTAGAAAAAGAGATGTGCAAGAACAAGGGGACACAATTAAAAGATGGGGGTGGTTCTGGGGCAATGTGAGGAAGTATTTTTCACAGACAGGGTAGTGGATGCATGGAACAGCCTTCCTGAGGAGGTTGTGGGGTCTAAAACTGTGGGAGAATTCAAGAATGCATGGAACAGACATAAGGCAATTCTTGTGGGGGGTAGGAAGAAATAGGCTGTTGGTTAACTAGGATCTGCGGCCTATCCTGTAGGTAGTGAAATGGGCAGACTAGGTGGGCCAAGCGGTCCTTATCTGATGTCAAAGTCTATGTTTCTATGTTTCTACGTCCAATAAAAGGTATCAAACCATTTGCTTCTGGATCTCTCCTGGTGTTCAGTGATTCGAATCTGAGTTGTGGCCTATTGTGCCACCTCTGCTTCTAAGCGGCCCAACCGGTCCTTAGTGTCTGTGTGCTGTTGATCCACCAAATCCACTTGTGTCTTTAGGTGGTCCACCTAATCTTTCATCATGGCCATGGTAGCAGCCATGTCCATTCTGAAAGCTTTATGCTTGGTCAGAATTATCTCTAGCATGACTTTTTTCTATTGAGTGTGTTGTTGGGGAAGCGCCATGGTCTTTGAGGCCTGAGACAACTGGGAGACCTATGATATATCTGAGTCTGTGGGATCGTCACAGGATTCATTGGCATCCATCAAAACAGTAAGGAGTTTTTGCTGTCCAGTCTGCACCCTCTATTCTCTACCTCTTGCAATGTTTGGTAGTGGTTTGATTAGAATATATTCCTCTGTAGGAGGCTTTTTCAGTGAGTGTGAGGGAGAGCTGTAAAGATCAGGCTGCAGGCACCATCATGATGTCACTGGAAGCCCTCAGAGTGTTAAGTTGTTTGTTAATGTCAGTCTTCTCCTTAAAACAAAAATGCTAAAATATTTATTTAAAACACACAAAATGTATTACTACAAATTTTATAGTAATAAATGTTGTGGGTTTTATCCCACCACATCAGAAAAAAAACACATACAAATGTGTTTCCCTACTGTTTCCTCTCCCCAAAATAAAAAATATATACATATATTATTCTGTATTTTGTTTTTTCCCCTGCCTCCTCCCCTCTAATAAATAAAATCACAAACAAGTATTTTGTACATACTATAGTCAGAAGGTACGTGTGCCCTCCCTTCATACAAGAAACATGAAAAACATTTTAAAAAGGTCTTGGGTGTGTACCCTTGTGTTTGAGTAATTCACAGATATAATATCGTGTCTTGTACATTGATGTTTCTGTGTCCTAGAAATGTTCCCAATCTGGGTACCTGCCTGCTCTACACTGAGAATGTAGATTGGCAGTGGCAAGGTAATTGCTTGTAGAAAATTACTTGGTTCAATTTCAGTAATCTTTGATTGTTAAGTGGTTACTCAGATCTTAAAGTGACACATACATACTACTTTTTACACAGGGAAAGACTTTTTTCTTTTTATTTGTTGCTGCTGACCCGGCCCCCCCTCCTTTTTTTTGTTTATGCAGCACTTGGAGAATGAGATAGATCAGTTTTTCGCTACATTGAACACTGAGTTCCTGAAGTGTCATATGTGCAATATGTATGAACAGTACTCTCAGTTCTGTCTCATATTATAAACTGCTAACAGTAGGAAAAGAGATTAGTGAATATTGTGACCAATGGTGTTCCAGTCTGTCTATTAACCACTGATGGCTGAATGTGGCTGTTTCGACCTGCTCAGTTTTTAATTAGGCTGATGCATCAGATTCACTCATCTGCAACAAAGGAAAGACAAGCACATTTATTTGATTGATTTTGGTGATTTCTTTGTGTTAAAATATACATGTTATTGTATATTAGTGTCATTTTATTTCTGACATTACACTTCTGATATGTACTTGTGCATGGGTGCTGCTGTTGCATTTATCATTTATCATACTAACCAACATGCCATGTTGACGAGGGTCCTGAACTTCAGGAAGGCAGATTTTAAAGAAATGGAAAACTGCCTCAGAGAATGCCTAATAGTGGGGGAAGGCAGAGGGGGATTTCAGACCCAGTGGAGAAAGATTAAGGAGGGTATAGCCCAGGCAACAGTATGCTGTTTAAAGGAGGTGGGCAAGGGAAAGAAGAGGAAGAGGCAGCTATGGCTGTCTAAGGAGGGGCAAAGCAGTCACGGAGAAGAAAATAACATTTAGAAAGTACAAGGAGACCCAGAAGGATGAAGACAAGGAGATATATCTGGCAAAATAAGTGGAGGCAGGAAGGAGGGTGAGGGCAGTGGAGAGGATAGATAAGGATGTCAACAAAGGGGACAAGACCTTCTTCAGGTATGTGGGAGAAAGAGGAAGACAAAGGGAGGGATAATGAGAATCAGGAGGGCAGTGGGGAGACTGCACAGAGGAAGATCAAGAGAAAGTGGAAATACTAAACAATTACTTCTGCTTGGTCTTCAAGGTAGAAGGTGGGGGGATGGACCACCATGCTACAGTAAGCGCCAGGGAGAGAGGGAGTGTGCACATGTTCATTCTTGGTGGACAGCATCCAGAAGGGATTGGAAGCCTTAAAGGAGAATAAGGAGATGGGGCCAGATGGGATTCATCCAGGGGTCCTATAGGAACTGAACACAGAGCTGGTCACCCCTCTGGCAGTGCTTTTTTAACACCTCAGTGGACATGGGGAAAGTTCCAGAGGATTGAAGGAGAGCTAATGTGGTCCCTCTGCACAAATGTGGCAGTTTGGAGGATGCTAACAACAACAGCGCAGTCAGTCTCACATCAGTGGTGGGGAAGTTAATGGAGACATCATTAAAGTAGACGCTCATGGAGCACCTGGAGGTAAATGGCCTGCAGGACCACTGGAAGAATGGTTTCACAGTGGGGAGGTAATGTCAAACTAATCTCATAGATTTCTTTGAATGGGTTACCAGAGAGGTGGATCAAGGAATAGCAATGGACGTGGCCTATCTGGACTTCAGTAAGACTTTTTACACTGTACTGTAGAGGAGGCTAGTTAAGAAACTAAGCAGGCTGGGGGTGGGGGAGAAAGTGGCAAGCTGGGTATCAAACTGATTAAGGGATAGTAGGCAAAGTGTGGTTGTAATGGTAGCCACGCAGGCAATAGGTGGTTGACTAGAGGGGTGTCATAGGGTTCAGTGCTGGGACTGGTTCTCTTCAATGTCTTTTCAGTCTCTTTGTGGATGATACAGAAGTCTGCAAGAGGGCTGACACTCAGGAAGGGGTGGAGAAAATGTAAAGGGATCTGAGGAAACTAAAGAAGTGGTCTAGGGCGTGGCAGCTGGGTTTCAATGTCAAAAATTGCAAGGTTATGCATAGGGCTGTGGTGGTATCCATTTATCTTCCTGTAATTGCTCTGCTCGACTCTCACTATCCCGACACCGGGTGCCTGAAACACGGGTGTCTGATATCAGGATTTGCCAACAGTGGAGTTGGAATCTTAAAGTAGGGGGTGTGGGGGCACAGCTCCCCGAAACATAAAATAAGCTCTTCTGTGGGGAAAATCCCGATGTTTGGCACCCGTGTTTCGGGCACCTGGCACTGGGATAGGGAGAGTCAGCCAGAGCAATTACAGGAATTACTAGTAGACCCGCTGTGGAACCTAGAGGCTGTGAATAAGATGGGTGGAGTGGACCTTTCAGTTACCAAGCAAGACAAAGACTTAGGGTTCATCATATCTGATGACCTCAAGGTAGCTGGGCAGTGTGACAAAGCAGTGGGAAAGGCTAGCAGGATGCTGGGATGCATTGGGAGAGGAATTTCTAGCAGGAGGAGGGAAGTGGTGCTGCCATTGTACTGGTGAGACCCTAACTGGAGTACTGTGTCCAGTTCTGGAGGCCATTCCTCTGCAAAGACATTGAAAGGGTGGAGGCAGTACAGAGGAGGGCAACCAAAAGAGTCGCACAAGAAGCCATATGAGGAAAGCCTGCAGGGACCCAACATGTACTCCTCTGAAGTGAGGAGAGCAAGAGGGGACACAATTGAACCTGCAAGTACCTCACAGGAGTGAACAAGGTGCAAGTGGAGGGTCTATTTCAGAGAAAGGAAAGCACTAGAATAAGGAGGAATGCATTAAAGCTAAGACGGGGACGTTTAGGAGAGCTGTGCGGAAATACTTCTTCATGGAAAAGGAGGTGGATGACTGGAACAGCCTGCCAGAGGAGGTAGCAGGGGCAAAGACTGTGAGGCGCTTCAGGCATGCATGGGATAGGCATGGAGGCATTTTAGGTAGAGGAACAGGGGAGGGAGTGACACTGATGACCAGCTGGGGTCAGTGGTGATGGAACAGGCAGAGACAAGGGGCAGACTGAATGGGCCCATAGGGCCTCTTCTGCCAACAAAATCTATTTTTTGATGCTTCTATATTTTTCATACCCTTTCTCTGCAGCAACTAATTTAACAATTCATTCAGGATTACTCACTGATCTAGTCAGCAGTAACATCCTCTTTCTCTTCAGAAATCCTGCTAGGAACCAGCATACCCTGGCTTTGGCCATCCTCCTTCTCCTCAAAAATCCAGACTTGGGACCCAGTGCAGCATGGCTTTGGCATTCGACAGCAATTTCCTCCTTCTCCTCAGCAATCCAGCCTCAGAAACCATCACAGTGGCCGTCTCCAACAGCCTCCTTGTCATCTACCATTGGCAGCTACCATAGTGCTGGCTGCAAGCACCAGCATGTCTAATGTGAACCTGCAGCCTCCTACCTAATATCTTGGATGTCTGTCTGCAGGGCCCTCTCTCCTCAGCTGCCAAGGTAAGCATTCAGTGTTGCATTCAGTGAAGCACAGCTAAACTGTGAAATTGGCTGTTTTTCCATTCTCAACAGGTACAGTAGGTATACTTTATCTGTTCAATCATTATAAAAATCGATAATTACAAAAGCATATAAAATGGATTTAAAAAAGTATAAAATACAGATATAAACAGAAAATTAAAAGTTTAAATTTTTTATTCTTGACTTAGATCATAAGCATCTAGGCTTGTACAGACAATAAACATTGAAACATCTGGGCTTATACAGACTAATGGTTTAAAATCATTCATTTTCTAACCTTCTGTATGGTTACTAAATAATTGGCAAAGTTGTTTATTATAATGTTGTCTTCGGCTATAAGTAGAATAGCAAGAATCGTTTTTCATCAGTATTTTGTATGGAATTTACAATAGGAAGGATCCATTTTTTTCTGGCCTTGTTGTACCAGGAACAGTGTAGTGCAACATGTTGAAAATCTTGTTTTTCTTTGTTATTACAGTTGTATAATTTTGATTCTGGAGAGGAGGCTTTACTGAATCTAGTCTTGAGTATATCTGACTCAAAAATCTCTGTTTTGAAACTGGCATATGTTCTCCTAAGGAAAGGATTTGTCAGGGTATCCAAATAGCATCTAAACTTGAATGTACAGTCATTTTTGCTGTACCACCTTGCAAATTCAGCCTCTGAAACTGCTTTGAGATCTTTCTTATTATAATGATCCATAATTGTCTTAAAAATATAAGAATTAAGGCCAGCCTGGTGGTGCTGAGGGCTGAGGCACTGGACACCTTACCTTGCGCTACGCCGGTGACCAATATTTGGGAACAAGCATGGGCCTCTGGAGGTTGGCAGGGGAGGAGAAGGCCTGAGCGTCCAAGGGACTGATCTCTTTCTCAGGAGTGGGGGGGACACCAGTGGTAGGCTTATGACTAGCCCCTGGTGGAGGCTGGAGGGCAGCGGCCAATGCTGTAGAAAGTGTGGAGATGGACAGATGCCTAGAGGAATGCATGTGGGTGCGTGTGTGCTCCCACTGCTGGCATCATTGCACACCCCATCTCTGTAGGAAGAAAAACATGGAGGACAAAACTGGTTGTTTTGGTGCATGATGGAGTGCACCTCGCAAGTCCCGCTCCCAGCTAGCCACACTGGATCCAATCTCCAACAGGGATTGGGGAACCCTGCTGGCCCTACCGGGGGGGTAGGCCCTGGGGGCAAGGAGCAGCGCTGGCTGGTGGATGCCAGGGGATGGATCTGAGGGCTCCCTCCAGATGTAGGGGCCGCAGCAACAGGAGATAAAAAAATCAGTAACAAAGATATAAGAATTATATTTTTTACTAATGGCAATGTTTTCCTCTGGAAGAGTTAGAAGAGCTTCCATGCTGTATTTACACAGAAGGTTGTGCACCTGGTCTAACCAGAGAGCGGTCCTACACCTCATCTTTATCCAAGACTCTTTTTCCTTTAGGTATTTATTGACCATTCTTTCCTCAGTAAGAGAACTCAGTTTGATCCAACAAGTGATCATTTTGCTTTTGACATGAGCCTGCATACTAGTTAAGCCTAACTCAGCCCTAACCATACAGCTTGGGGTAGATTTGTTGAAACCAAGGGCTGTACGCAGAATTTGGATTGCTGTTATTTCTAGTTTATCAGTTTGAGAAATGGCTCAAAATTCTGCATCATACATTAGACCTGGTTAATGTATTTTGCATTTATTGGACTCAATCCTCAAAGCCCCCAGTGCCATGCAAGGGGCTTGCACCACAAAGAGTGGTGCAAAGTGCCTCTTGCACCAAACGATGCTCTGGTAGCAATTCTCAATGGCAGCCTGTGTCAGCCACAGGCTGCCTCCCCCAAATGGGGCTTGTGCTGCCCATGCACCCATAAAGGGGCTGTAACATGGTGCAAGGGGGCATGTGGCAGAGGCAAGCTGCCACATCCCTGAAAATGGGATTCTCAGAACTTTCCCAGAGGGAGAAATTCTAAGTACCAAGTCTGGTCTAAGGGTACTTAGAAAAATCTCCTTTGGGAGAGTTGACCTGTTTGTAGCAATGTGCCATGTTCCCCCCCTCCAAACCCCTATATTGCCCTCATTTATAATGTAGAAGGCCCCCTTCCTGGCGGTCTGGTGGCCTCCTCCCTGATCCCCGATGTCACCCCTATTTATGATATATAAAAATCCCTTCCTGGTGATCTTGTGGCCCCCCAGTCCCCGATGTTGCTGGTAATTATAATGATGAAATTTCTGGTGGTCTAGTGACCCCAGCATGTAGGGTTTCACCCCACCCCTCCCATCCTGAAACACAACTAGAAACCAGCACAGCCCACCTCCCACCTCTCAGGCTGGCACAGTCATCTCTCACCTCTGCGGCCGGCTGCCAACTGAACTATCACTGAGTGCCTACTGCATAGTGTACACACTCAATGAGTAATCAATGAGTGCGTACACTATACAGGAGGCACTCAGTGACAGTTCATTTGGCTGCTGGCCGCAGAGGTGAGAGGTGTGCTGTGCTGGTCACTGGCTAAGTTTTGGGATGGGGAGAGCAGGACGGTGGCATTACCTGCTGGGGTGCAGGTCCACTAGACTACCAGGAAGGGGGAGGTTTAATCATTGTAGTTACTGGCAACATCAGGGATCAGGAAGGGGGACCACTAGACCACCAGGAAGAGTTTTTTATACATTATAAATAGGGGCAACATCAGGGATTGGGGAGGGGACCACAAGATCACCAGGAAGGGTTTTCTTTAATCATTGTAATTACCCGTGATATTGGGGATCGGGGAGGCCACTAGACCACCAGGAAGGAAGGGGTTAATCATTGTAATTGCCAGTGATATTGGGTATCAGGAAGGGGGCCTCTAGACCACCAGGAAGAGGTTTTTATACATTATAAATGGGCAACATCAGAGATCAGGGATGGGGCCACCAGACCACCAAGAAGGGGGTTTTATACATTATAAATAGGGGCAACATCGGGGATTGGGGAGGGGGACCACAAGACCACCAAAATGGGGAAGGTTTAATCATTGTAATTATTGGTGACATCGGGGATCAGGAAGGGGGCCACTAGACCACCAGGGAAGGGGTTTTCTTTATTTGACCTGGGGATCATGGATTGGGGGACTGATTGCCTTTGCCGTAGGAGCCTGCAGCAAACTCCTCCTGTGTGCCATGTGTTTCTTGTACAGGAGAGGTTGCTGTAAGTGTAAGGACTTAGGTGCTGGGAACCCCTCCTGTACCAGAATCTGGTGCAGGGTCCCTGGTGCACTGGGCTCAGCGCAAGCTGTTATTTGCCACAGCTTGAACCAATCTAAGCCATCTGTGAGAATCGAGCCCATTGCCTTTAGCAGTGGTCTGACAGAGTACCCACCATAGAGGTGGTTAAATGTTTTAAGGCCAGCCGTAGCTGATTTTGCTTCGGTAAATGTATTATCGAGGTGGGTTTTCCAGGATAAATTTCTGGAGAAAGTCAGACCAAGGAAGCAGCATGACTTAACTGATTCTATTTTTTGGTTCCCAGGTGCCAATGGAAGTTATTTTTGTTGGTTCCAAAGGCAATAATCTTTGTTTTATCTATGTTTATTTTTAATGATAATTTCATTGTTGAGGTGTTTAAAATTTCTAACTTTTTTTGCAGACCACTAGGTGATAGAGATAAAATAACCAAATCATTCATGTATGCCGTGGCAGGGCAAAAAAATCTTGCCTATCTTAGGAGAGTCTGTGCCAGTGGTCAGCAGGGCTGTCAGTAGTCCATTAATATATATTGAAAGTAAAGTGGGTGCTAACATGCAGCCTTACCTCTACTGGCAGAAACCATCTTCAAATGACCACTGTCCTCTTATACCAGTGTGTGTGTGATGTGAACTTTCAGCTACATACTTCACCATCTTAGATGTCTTCCTTCAGGGTCCTTTCTCCTCAACTGTCAAGGTAAGCATTCAGGACTGCATTCAGTAAAGCACAGCTGGTCTGTGAAACTGGCTCTTTTTTCCCCATTACCAACAGGCATTTTTAAGGAGGTGCTACTCACAACAAGATCATCCGAAGGGCACTTAGAACATGCTCTGTGAGTAGCACATACTAAAACACATATTTTTTTTATTTACCTTTACAGGCAGCAACAGTCTCCTAATTACTGCTGGACTCTTGCTTTGAACCTCCAGTCTCCTACTCCACCATCTCAAAGGTCTGTCTTCAGGGCCCTCTCTCCTCAGCTGTCAAGGCAAGCTTTCAGTGTAGCATAGCTGAAATGTGAAATTGGCAGTTTTGCCATTCAAAACAGGCATTTCTGAAGGGGTGTCATGTACAACAAGATTGTCAGAGGGGCAGTTGGAATACATTCTGTGAATAATACCTACTAAAGCACACTTTCTTTTGTTTTATTTACTTTTAGAGACAGCAGCTATCTCTGCATTACTTCTGGCTTCATGCACCAATAAAGCAGTAGCCAGCACCTCCTACTCCTCAACTGCCATCAGCACAACCCAGCCTCTTGCACTAGTGGTGCTCAGATGGATCCCCATCAATCTGGATCCACTAGATACCTGCTCTTTGTGACAGGATAGTGAAACCACCGGATACCAACCCCTATCTGCCCGTGGATCCGGCCATCATATACCTGGTCGTATCCTGTATTATCCAATGGCCTGGATCTGGGGATCGGGCGCTGGGATCCGATGCTGGATCCAGGGATCTGGTGTTGGATCCCTGGATCTGGCACCAGATAATGTGGGATCCGACCCGGATCTGACATCCATATTCGGCCAGATCCCGGTCTGGATCCCACTTGAATAATGATGCCATCTGCTGGATCACAGGTGGATCCATGGTGGCACTATCCAAGCAACACTATCTTGCACTAGTGTAATGTAGCAGCAGCCAGTACCTTATCCCTCTTTCTCTTCCTCAGCTGCCATTAGCATAACCCAGCCCCTTGAACCAGTGTAGCAGCAGTAGTCAGCATCTTCTGCATTCTTCTCTTCCTCAAATGCCATCAGCACAACCCAACCTCTTGCAGCAGGGTAGAAGCAGCTGGTACCTCCTACATTTTCATCTTCAACTGCTATCAGCACAAACCAGCCTCTTGCACCAGAATAGCAACAGCCAACACCTCCTGCCTCCTATTCCTCCTCCTCCTTCTCAACCCAGTAACCCAGCAGGCACCAGCATGGAAAATCACCTGCTCCCCACCCTCTAGTCTCTCTTCAGGACCATCCCTCCTCAGCTGCCAAGGTAACACAACTTTACTGCACTTGCCATAGCACAGCAATAGGGATAATGTCTTGCTTTTTCCTATTCCCAAGATGCTGAAGTGAAGGAGAGCTAAGGATCAAGGTCTTTCAATACACATGGGAGGTGTGGCCCTTAGAAGCAAAGAAAATAACTATTTTCATTTGTTTTCATGTACTCTAATAGGTAGCAGACATCAGCATATCCCAGTAACCTGGCCTGTGCCACTGTAGAAAACCACCTGCCTCCTCCTCCAGTCTCTCTACAGGATCTCCTCAACAACGAGCACCCAGTCTCTAAAACCAGCATAGTAGCCAGTATCTACACATTCTCATTTCTCATTCTTATTTCTCATTCTCATCCTCCTCAACAACCACCAGCACTCTCCAGTCTGTAGCAACAGTGCAGAAGAAGGCAGTGGATTCAGAGATTATTCCTTTCATTCTCCTGTTCTTTAACAGCCAGCAGCACCATCTGGTCTCTGGTACCAGCTGATAAGGCAGTGGTTTCACAATTTATTTTTTCATTCTTATCCTTCTCAACAACCAGCAGTATCACCTGATCTCTAGCACTAATGTAGAAGCCAGCAGCTTCAGGGATTGTTCCTTCACTTTCTCCTTCTTAGCAACCAGCAACAGCACACGGTCTCTGCCAGAAGCATATGAGTTAGTGGCTATAGAGACTCTTTTCTCATCCCCCCCTTTTCAACAATTAGTGGCACCACCTAGTCTCTTTAAACAGTGCAGAAACCAGTGGCTTCACAGACTTTCTTATTTTCCTACTCCTCAACACCAAGCAGCTCCACCTGGGCTCTAACACCAGTGTAAAAGAAGCCAGTGACTTCAGAGACTGTTCCTTCTCATTCTCCTCCACAACAACTAGCAGCACCACCCACTCTCAGGTACCAGCATATAAGCCAGTGGCTACAGAGATTATCCTTTCTCATCCTTCTCAACAACCAGCAACCCCACCTAGTCTCTGGCACAAGTGTTTAACTCAGGGGCTTCACAGGCTCTTTTCTCTTTTTTATCCTCCTCAGCGGCCAGCAGCACCATGCAGTCTCCAACACCAATGTATAAGCCAGTGGCTTCAGAGAAACTTTTCCTATTCTTCTCTTTGGTACCAGGTCAAATATAGCACTACAACAACAGTGCAGCAATAACTGTGCTGTGTAAAGCGCTAAAGCATTCAGAGTGACAGGGGCATAATAGTTGGTAGGGAATTACACGCCACCTCACACTCTGCGCTTGACACATACAAGGGATTGTTGCCGTGGTGTGTGAAAGCCTGGTTGAGTTTTTGCCCTGTGGTGGAGTGCCAAGGCACCAGCACGTGGCAGGGTTGGAGACCTGGGGCCATGGCTCTGTTCCCCCAAGGTCTCTTGGTGTTGCGACTTTTTTGGTTGTTTTTTTTTTTAATTAATTTTTACCCCTCCTGAAGTTTCGCCCCATCTCCAAAGTCCACACCCCCTCGGAGTTTGTTATTTAAAGTTCAGGTGTGTGAGGGTGAGGCCCCTATGTTGGGGGTGTGGGGGTCAAAGCCCCCCTTAAAAAAATAAAGTCATTATTTTCAATGGGGCGCACCATTTGTGTTGCAGTCAGTGTTTTTTCCAACATTATTTTGGGCACGCTGTGTTGCTTGCGGCATTTATTGCTGCGTTGTCTTTGTTGGTGACATCATGACCCTGTTCCCTCCTCTTCAACAACCAGCAGCACCACTGGGTCCTTGGTGCCAGTGCAGAAGAAGCCAGTGACTTCAGAGACTGGTCATTTCATTCTTCTACTCCTCTTCCTCAGTAACCACTGTTCTCCAGCACCAGCATGTAAGCCACTGGTTTCACAGTCTTTTTTTCTCTCCATATAATCCTCCTCAGAAACCATCAGGATTACACAGTCTCTTGCACAAGTGCATAAGATAGTTGCTACAGAGGCACTTTTCTCATTCTCCTCCTCCTCAAGAACCAGCAGCATCACACAGTCTCTAGCACTAGTGCATACACCAGTAGTTTAAAAGTCTTTTCTCATTCTCCTCCTCCTCCTCAGCAACCATCAGCACCTACCAGTCTGTGGTGCTAGCACAGAAGAAACAAGTGGCTTCAGAGACCATTCCTTCTCATTGCCCTTCTCCTCAACAGCTAGCAACACCACCCAGGCACCAGAATATAAGCCAATGCTTTCAAAGCCTTTTCATTTTCTCATCCTTCTCACAACCAGCAGCATCACCTAGTCTGTAACACCAGTACAGAAGAAGTGAGAGGCTTTAGACTATTCCTTCTATTTCTTGTCCTCAACAACCAGCAGCATGACCTGGTCTCCAGCACCAGTGTGGAAGCAAGTGGCTTCAGAGAGTATTCATTTTTGTTCTCTTCTCCCCCCCTTCTCAACAACTACGAGCACCACCAGATTTTTGACACCATCACATAAGCCAGTTGCTACAGAGACTATTACTTCTCATCCTCATCCTCCTGAACAACTAGCAGCACCACCTAGGACCTGGCACCAGCTTATAATCTTTTAGCTTCACAATCTCCTTTTTCTTTCTCATCCTCCGTAACAACCAGCAACACCACCCGACCATTGACACTAGGGTAGAAGAAGCCAATGGCTTCAGCCTATTACACCTTTGTCTACCCCTCCTCAACAACCAGCAGTGCCACCCAGTCTCTGGCAACAGCATATAAGCCAGTGGCTACAGAGACTATCCCTTCTTATTCTCATCCTCCACAGGAAGCAGCAGCACCACACAGTCTCTGGCACCAGCATAGAAGCAAGTAGTTTCAGAGACTCTTTTCTCATTCTCTTCCTCCTGAACAACCATCAACATCATGTGGTCTCTGGAACCAGTGTGGAAAAAGCCATTAACCCTAGAGACTATCCTCATTCTTCTCTTTGTAAGCAAGCAGCAGCGCCATCCACTCACCGGAACAGTGAAAAAGCCAATGGCTCCATAGAATTTTTTCTCATTCTCCTCCTTCATCCACAACCAGCAGCACCAGCTAGTCTTTGACACCGGCATATAGGTCAGTGCCTTCAAGGACTTATTTCTTATTCTCCTCCTCCTCAGCAACCAGTAGTACCACCCAGTCATTGGCACCTGCATATAGACCAGTGGCTTCAGAGTCTCCTTTCTTATTCTCCTCCTTTCAACAAACAGCACCACTACCAGGTCTCTGGCAACAGCATACTGTATAAGAACAAGCCAGTGACTTTAGAGACTATTCATTATTATTTTCTTCCTCTTCAGCAACCAGCAGCATCATGTAGTTTCCGGCACCAGCGTATAAGCCACTGACTTCAGAGACACTTTTCTCATTCTCCTCTTTTACGATCAGCAGCAGCACCACCAGGTCTCTAGCACCAGCGTAGAAGAAGTCAGTGGCTTCAGAGACTATTTCTTTCATTCTTCTACTCCTTCTCAGTAACTAGCAACACCACTGGTCTTCGGCCCCAGCATACAAGTCAATGGTTTCACAGTCTCTTTTCTCATTGTAATCCACCTCAGCAACCAGCAGCATCACACAGTCGCTGGCACAAGCATGTAAGATTGTTGCTATAGAAACTCTTTTTTTCATTCTCCACCTCCTCAAGAACTAGCAGCATCACATAGTCTCTGGCACCAGTGCAGATGCCAGTTGCTTTACAGTCTTTTCTCATTCTCCTCCTCCTCTTCATCAATATCCAGCAGCACTAATCAGTCTCTGGCATTAGCATAGCAGAAGCAAGTGGCTTCAAAAGACTATTCCTTCTCATTCTCCTCCTCATCAACAATTAGAAGTACCAGCTGGTCTCTGGCACCAGTGCATAAGCCAATGGTTTCAAAGCCTCTTTTCACTCTCTCATCCTCCTCACACTCAGCAGCAGCACCACACAGTCTTTTGCATCAGCATAGAAGAAGCTGGTGGCTTTGGACTATTGCTTCTCATTCTCCTCCTCCTCCTCCTCAACAACTGGCAGTATGACCCATTCTCTGGCACCAGTGAAGAAATCAGTGGCTTCAGAGACTATTCATTCTCATTCTCTTCTTCCCCAGCAACTAGCCACACCACCAGGTCTTTGACACCAGTGTATAAGCCTGTAGTTACAGATACTATTACTTCTCATCCTCATCCTCCTCAATGATTAGCAGCATCACCCATGATCCTGCACAATGATATAGGCTTCGGCTTCACAAACTCTTTTTACTTTCTTCTCCTCTGCAACAACCAGCAGCACCACCCAGCCTCTGGCACCAGGGTAGAAGAAGTCAATGGCTTCAGACTATTTCTTCTTATTCTCCCCATCCTCAACCAGCAGCACCACACAGTCTCTGGCATCAGCATATAAGTCAGTCACTACAGAGACTATTCCTTCCTATTCTCATCCTCCACAGTGACTAGCAGCCCCACGCAGTCTCTGGAACCAACATAGAAGCAAGTGGTTTCAGAGATTCTTTTCATATTCTCTTCCTCCTGAACAACCATCAGCAACACCTGGTGTCTGCCACCAGTGCAGAAAAAGTAATTAGCCCTAGAGACTATTCCTTCTCATTCTCCCCCTCCTTAGCAGCCAGAAACACCACTCACTCACTGGAACAGTGAATAAGCCAGTGGGTCTAGAGACTTTTTTCTTGTCCTCCTTCTTCCTCGACAACCAGCAACACCACACAGTCACTGGCACCAGCATATAGGCCAGTAGCTTCAGGGACTCCTGTATTAAAGCATAAGGGGACCTGTCCTCACTGAAGGTCTTGCCCCGAGGCATCCCACAAGGCTCTATATTGGGCCCTATCCTCTTCGCACTCTACATAAACCGCATAGACTCTTGCATACTCATGGGAAATGTTCACCTTTTCACAGATGACACTGTGCTTTATACAATCAACCTCTCCCTTGATCTAGCTCATAAGGAGTTACAGCATGACTTTATCACCCTCCAACACAACATGCTGAACTTCAAGCTCTTGCTTAATGCCAAAAAGACTAAGGCCATGATTTTCTCCAATCACGCCTCCTATACCATGGGGACACCAGCTAACCCCCAGGTTACCACGCTCCTTGGTGAATCCTTGGAAACAGTGGATAAGTTAAAATATCTGGTTGTCTGGCTAGATAATAAACTTAGTTTCATGGTAGATCTAAATGAGCTAACAAAAAAGCTAAGACAGCACCTTGGAATCTTTTACCGTATAAGACATCTACTCACTCTTGAAGCTAGGAAGCGGCTGGTCCAAACAACTCTCTTACCTCTGCTCGAGTACGCTGACTTTCTTTACAGTCACTGCCCCCAGCAAGTGCTCCAGAAGCTCCACACCCTCTATCACCATGCCTTGAGATTTATATTAAACATGCTCCTGCGCACCCACCACTGTTTGCTGTATCAGGCAATCGACTGGCCATCCCTTACCTCGAGGAGACAAATAAACACCCTCTTGTGGCTCCCCAGGGTTTTCTCTAACAAACTCCCACCCTATATCTGTAACCTGCTTGAATGGTCTAAGGGTGTGTATGGCCTAAGAAACTCTTCCTTTGTCTATCTCAAGATACCTCGAACAAGGACACGACTTGGCACAACCGCTATCAGCTCCTTCCTACCTTCTCTTTGGAACAACACGCAAAAGGTCCTTAAGCTTTCCTTCCTGCCTAGCCCCTATGTATTCAGGCAGCTGCTTTATCAATACATGAAGTTGGCTTGTGACTGCTTTAGGTGAGCACTTGTTTTTGGACAGCATAGCCTCCCAGCTCTGTACTTACCCTGGCCTTCTTATTCCCCCGTCGGATGGCATTCCTACATGGGGTAATTACCCCCTTCTCCTGCCTTCCCTCCTTCCATTTGGCATCCCTCTCCTCGGGGTTCACTGCTCAGTCATTGTTGTCCACCCCATTCCCCTATTCATCTTGCCCTCCTCCTTTCTACCTTCCTCCTTCAGTTGTCTCCCATCTCACCTATGCCTGTATTTGTCTTTTGTTACCAAGCCTGGCTCCTAATGCTTAATGTGTATACTTTTAAACTTAGCTTGTTTTATTGACCTGTGTTTTATTGAATTACTGTACTTGTATTTGTCCTTTGTGTCCAGGACCATCTTGCAAATGAGCTCACTCAATGATGAAACTGCTTGGTTAAATAAAGTTTATTTTATTTATTTATTTTAGTTTTTGTTGACCGGGTAAGTGTACTAAACAAATTCTGCCTATTTTCAGGCATGACCAGAGGGAGGGGATACAGATGAATGGCAACTGACTTTGAACCAAATTAAGCTGTTGGTGGTATTTTAGTGAATGGGGGGAAATTTGGCCAGGGCACCGGTGAAATTCCCCTACTGTCCAGTAGGGGCTCTGAGGCTGTGTGGTGTGTCACTTGATGTCTGACGTTGGTGGAGAGAGGTTGGAGAGCTGCCTGTTATCAGCTATGGACATGGAGCTCCAGGAGTCTGGGGAGCTTGGAACCACTGTGGTGGTGGCTTGGATGCATCCTCTGGATGGCCAGCAAATCACCCGAGGCAGCAGTTCCACTCCTGATACTGTGGATGCCTTGAGCTTGGTACAAAAGAAGATGTGCCTAGAGGCAGAGTTAAGAAAAATTGGTGAACAACTAGCTTCAGAGGACTTACAGAAAGAGGAAGAATGTAAGTGCAAAAGCTTGATCACTTTTTCCTTGAACAAGGGTTCTTCTGGACCCACTAAACTTCTGGAAGCAGCAGACAGACCGGATATGCCTGTAGGGCAGGCAGACAGGACCCCACACCGGGATTGGAGCCAGGGAGACAACGCTGTTTGGTCACCAGAGCATGCATTGTCTTCCACTAGGTGGATCTCCACACCTCATGGGGATTGGCAACTGGATCCACAGATTCCTTTCCCAGGTGCTGGCATGACTTAGCCTGTGGAACCTGTGTTACTTGCTACTTTGGCCTCGGTGGATGTGTTTAGTGTGCCAGGACTTTCAGGTAAAGTGATACCTCCAGGAGTTCCTGGGCCTTCTACTTCTGTTAACTGTCTGGGTGGGACTGGGCCTCAGCCCACGGAGCTATCAGTGAGCACCAACACCACGATGGTGCTTCAGCCTGCCCTGACCCTCCGACTTACGGGAGTCATTTCCACAAACCTGTGGAATTAGCTAAATGGCGGAACACCGTTCGACTCTGTAATATTGGCATTCGGGATTGTATCCCTGATCATTTCTACGTGGTTAAGATCTTATTGAAGCAGTCCCTAGGCTTCTCCCCATTGGAAGTGTACGCCCTGATCCATGCACAGGGGGAAAGTACTTTTGATGTCAGTTTTAGGACCCCTGCTTTGTTGGAATGCTATTGGTGTTGTTATACTAATCTGAAAACCAGCCCTTTATGGGTAGACTTTATTGTCATTCCCTTGACGAAACAGTCCTTTTGAGTCATTACCATCCTTTTTCAGAATAAGGGGTGAATATAACTGACATAGTTTTTGGGTTGGAGAAATGGTGCACCATCCAGGGTAACCCTGCCCCCATAATAGACGAAGAAGGTTTTCGGAATGGGGGCTGGAAATTTAAAGTGAGGTTGCAACATTCTGACCAAGATATTGTACACCTTCCTAATTTTTTTTTTTATTGGCTGGGATAAGGGGTTTCTGTTTTACCCAGGTCAGCCCAGGATGTGTTCCAAGTGTGGCTCTCGTAGGCATATCAGAATGGCCTGTGATGTCCTCAAATGCACTCATTGTGGGGACCTGGATCATTCCGGTGCACACTGCTTCCAAGACCCTAAGTGTAATATCTGCGATGATCTTGGTCATTCTTTTACTGATTGCCTGTGGGCTGCTAAAAATACTGAAAATGCTGATTTTGGGGTGCAGGATTATTACATTATGGAAGCTACGGCTCCCTCCTTAGGTCTTGGTCCTAGACCTTTGCCTGCCAGGCAGGATCTTGGGGTTTCAGAGCGGTGTCCTCCCCCCACTCCCCCAGTGTTGTTGGATACAGTACTGGTTGCTGGGTCAGATCCGGGTGCTTCTCAGGTGGATATGGAACCCCCCCCCCCACCAACGCAGTTACCTCCAGCCCTGGAGTTTTCTGTGGTTCGCAGCAAGAGAGGAAAGGGTTCTAGACACAAACTTCTGAAGTCTCTGGTTGCTCCCTTAGAGGATCCTAATCAATATGCTGTGCTACAGGATATGCCCTCTGATATAGAGGGGGACTCTACTCACCCTTCTGCCCAACCATCTCAAGCATGTCAGGTGTCTGACTCTGGGGGTTGGAGGATTGTAGACCAAAGTGGCAGAGTTACCCAAGCATCAAGTAAAGTTAAATGATAATTTGGTTGTTTCATGGGTTCCCTTTTGTATCATTTTAAACTAGCATCCCTGAATGTTAACAGTATTCAATCTGAATTTAAAAGATTGGCTACCTATACCCTCTTTTTAAAATCTGATTTGGCTTGTTTGTTTCTCCAAGATGTTCGCCTCCACTCTCCGGTACTCTTGGAGGCTGCCTCTGCCAGTTGGATATGGGGTGCTAGTTACTGGTCTCAGGGTGTGGATGTTTGTTCTGGTGTGGGGATTTGTTTTTTCTCCCAGGTTAAAGTGTTTAGACAGTTGGATATCTTGGAGGGGAGAGCATTGTTGTTAGATATCATGTGGAAAGGATCACCATTTTGACTCCTGAATGTGTATTGCCCCTCAGCTGAAGCATGACAGGGTGAGGCTTTTTTGGGCCCTCCAGCCATTTTTGTTCACTGTCATGCATGTGACTTTAGGTGGTGATTTTAATTGCACTCTTTCGCCGCCTGGTCTAGGTCTTCCTCCCAAAAAACAGTATTATGATGCCTCTTCTTTGCAGGAAGTTATTGACGATGTGGGTTGACGGATGTTTTTGGCTCCCATTTTCAGGTGCCCCACATACGTACTTTTGTGGGCCCCGTTTGTCCAGGGTTGATTATTTTTTTGTTTCTGCCTCCCTCCAACTTCAGGATGCTCGGGTTGTGGATGTGGCCACGTCTGATCATAGAATGTTGGTTCTTTTGGTGGGTAGTCACCCAGAGCAGAGAGTTGGCCTGGGGGTCTGGAAATTGAATTTGTCTTTGCTGGATGTTCCTCACATTCAGGAAGGGTTTAGTCATGTTTTGTCGGGTAGGAAGTCAGTTTTCTTTTTGCATGAGGATACTAATGCTTGGTGGGAGGACTTTAAGTGGGAGTTTTGTTGTTACTTTAAGTCTGTGGGGAGGCTTAATGGGAAGTTTAAGCGGGACACGTTGTACCATTTACGGTCCCAATTACATTCTTTGACTACCCTGCATTCTGAGGGGGGTAAGGATTGTTCCAGTGACCTTAAAGCTCTTAAGGATAGGGTGGCTAGCCTGCAGCAGGATATGATGAAGGGTTTAGTGAGGCAGCAATGGTATAAGGTGATTGGCGAAAAACATGATACTGTACCTTTTGATACCTGTGCTCAGGTTAGAGAAAAACGATATATGCTTTCTTTGAGTACTGCTAGTGGAGACACAGTGATTGAGAAATTGGCCATTTTAACTGAGTTAGAACATTTTTTTGCAGCTGCATTTACTAGCCGGTCTCTGTCTCAGGAGGTGATTAGACAGTGGTTGCGTGAATGCAATCTTCCTATCCTTTCTGAGGATATGGGTGGGATGTTAACTAACCCTATTTCACTTGCTGAAGTGAGACAGGTCATTTGGTCTCTTCCTTCTGGTACAACTCCTGGTTCTGATGGTTTACCACACACCATTTATAAATCTATCTGGGAAACATTAGGGGAAGAATTGGTGGCTGTCTTTAATGGGGCTTTGAACATGGGTGCCCTGCCTGTTACTATGTCGAAAGGGGTCCTAGTCCTTTTATTTAAGGATGGAGATTGAGGGGATTTGAGGAACTAGTGGCCTATAACTCTACTTAATACTGACAGTAAAATCTTGATGAAGGTCCTGGGGAACAGGATGGTGGTAGTCCTGGACACTATTGTTCATCCTACGCAATTTAGTGGGGTTCCCCTTAGGAAGATTCAGGATGCACTGATATTTCTCAGGGAACTCCTTCATAAAGGTAGTACCCAGGAATTACTAGGTCATCTTGTGAGCCTGGATCAATCCAAGACATTTTACCCAGTGTAATATAATTATTTGTCGGAGGTTCTTCGGTGTTATGGGTTTCCTGACACTTTAATATCTTGGTTACAGATTGGCTATAAAAATATTAGTGTCCTACTGACCATGAATGGTTGGGTGGGTGTTAATGTCCCTGTTGGTAGAGGGGTGAGACAGGGTTGCCCATTGAGCCCCTTTTTATATTTATTGTCCCTGGACCCCCTGCTCCATAGACTGCACAGGGCTGATGACATCATTGGCTTCTCTGTGAGTAGTTCCGATTGGCAGATCAAATCCATTGCTTATGTAGATGACCTCTGTTTGGTTTTGACTGTTCAGACCTCAGTCCAACTCACCCAGAATGAGTTTTAAGTCTTTTCTGATGTTACAGGATCTGTCTTGAATCAAGGCAAGTATTGTATCCTACCAATTGGTTGTGATGGTTCTGTGTGGTCCCCTATTTGGCAGTTCCTGGTGGTACAAGGCTATACAAAACTTTTGGGCATTTATTTTGGTGGACTGGACCCACAATTTTACAATTGGGAACTAAAGCTCCAGGCTACAAAACTTTTGGTAGCCAAGTGGAACAAATGGCTTATGTCCAAACTTAAACAGATCTACATGATTAAATCTCATTTGTTGCTGGGTTTTTTATTTCTTTTGGTGCTTTTTCCTCCTCCATGAGCTTTGGAAACTTCCATTTATAGTGTTTTTTTCAATGCTTATGGGGGAGTAGATTGAACCCGATTAAAAGGGGTATTACCTACTTACCCCTGGTACAGGGTGTGTTGCGAATGATTAACCCTGTTGTGTTTTTTTATGTTACCTTTTTTCATAACATCACCCCTATCCTTAATAATGTTCCTAAATTGTGGAGTCCATGGGTGTTAGATGAGTTTGGCCTCATACTACTGACGTGGAGCTCAGTCAGCTCCGTTTTAAAAAAAGTTAAGGTTTCTTTGTTGGCTGTTCATGGGAAGGACGTGGTTGGGAAACTTAAAGTTTGGCAGGTGACCCGTAGGCAGCTTACTAATGGATCTCGGAAGGAAGTATATAAATGGCTTGTAGATACACATTTTGTAGTGGATCCTTGGTTTGTGGAGCATCCTCCTTTGGTACGGGATTCTTTTACCCGGTTTCTCCGCAGTCCTTGGATCCCTGCTTATATGTGGGATTTTCTATGGCTCTGTATTCATCAGAAGTTGAGGCTTAAGGGGAATATGATGCATAAAGAAGTTGTGGAGGGTACCTGCCCTAGAGACTCTTCTTGCTCTGGGGTTGTCGAAACTATGCAAGATTTGTTTTTGGATTGCCCCTTTGTGGTTGCTTTTTGGAATGTTTTCTACGCTTTTTGGTTTTTCAGCCCTTTTTGGGTCTCAGCCTTGGATGTATGGGTCAGTGGCATCCTCCCTGGGTCTTGGGAGAAATATGACTCTTGTACAATGCAGTTGTTTATTGGGTACGTTAAGTTTCAGATTTGGCAAGCTCATTGTGAATTGACCATGTGAAAGAGATTGCTGACCTGTGAACAAGTGTTTTCTGCTATCCTTAGATGGCGTGCCTTTGAATATAATTTGGCTTCCCCAGACCTCTGTTGCTTACAGTGGCGACATATGTCCTGGTTGGATACAGGTTGAGGTGGCTTTTTCCCTTTTTTATCTCAGGGTTTTGGTATTGCTTTTCTTTCCTGTTCTGTTTAGGATTTCCCGTATGCTGTAATATTGCTTTCTACAATTTTCCCTACTCTTATGGTAGGGATGGGACGGGGTTGTGCTTCAATGCTAATCCTTTCTTTATTGCCGTTTATGTCTGCTGTAAGACTTTTTTATGTTTCCTTTGACTTTTTTCTTATGATTTTGTTTGCTGTTCTACGATCTTTATATACTTTGTTTTGAGTTTTGAATATCAAATTCCCCTACTCTTTTCATGGGGGGGGGGGTGTTTTTTCAACATTTCTTACTAAGTTTTGGGACTATCACATTGACATTTTGTATTGAAAGTATGATAAAATACTTATTTATATTTACTTTTCTGTTTTCATTATGATTTTGTGTGATGCAACACTATTATGTATTTACTTTCAAGTTTTCATGAAATCTTCCCCTCCTCTTTTAGTGAGGATGGGACAGGGCTTATGTACTAATACAGATTATTTATGTTTGAATTTCATGTCTGCTGTAATACTTTATGTTTTTGATTTATTTCTTTATGATTTTTGTATGCTGCAATACAATTTTGTATATTTTTTTTTGTTTTGAATAAAAAATTTCCCCAACTCTTTTTGAGAAGTGCCATGGGATCTTTAACAACCACCTGAACTACCACATGGGACCTCGGTTTAACGTCTCATCTGAAAGTCGGCACCTCAGGAGTGCAGCACCCCACCCTCTTGCTGCACTGCAGTGTCAGTATTGGGATAGTAACCCAAGTGCCTGATGTGGGGATAGAACCCACAGCCTTCTGATCTCCCGGCCTCAGAGGTGATTGTGCTACCTGCTGAGCCACTGACACCCATTGATTGATTGATTGATTCTCCTCCACTCAACAACCAGTACCACCTGGTCTCTGGCACCAGCATATAAGAATCCAGTGCATTCACAGACTATTCCTTCTCATTTTCCTCCTTCCTAGCAACCAGCAATACCACATGGTCTTTGGAGGAGAGGGGGTACAGTAGCAACTCCTAGTGGACACTGAATGTAGTGAGCATAGGGCACAGGATAGTGAGGCAGTAAAGTAGAGTAGAAATAGAAAAGGGGAGGCAGGCAGGTTCAGTGAAAGGAGAGAGAAGTGCACTGTGCTACCACCTAGCGGTGAAAACATATAACCTGCAAAGGGAGATATGGGGACTTAGAAAATACTGCAGCAGGAAATCAAGTGACCAGGGGTGGTCCTTAAATTAAGGGATGCCCCTGAGTGGGAGGATGGCTGGGGTGGGCGGAGCAGTCGACAGACTAACACCGCTGCACACAGTGCTGTTCCCAGGTGGATCCGAATTACTTTTACAGGCTCCAGCAGTCCTTTGCTGTCCCTTGTGTGTGTATCCTGGCTCTATGGGATGGGGTCCCATGGCCTAAAATAGTAGAGCAAACAAAGGATTCGCATTAGTATGCAGCAGGAGAGATATAGAAGGTAGTGAGCCCAGTTTGCATGCGCAAACTGTGGGGCAGCCAGAGTGAGACCTGTGGAGGAACAATGGGGCCTAGGAGAATTACTGGAGAATGCCGAACCATGTGGTGGGTCTGCAGCAGCCTCAGTCAACCTGACACAAGTGAGTACCCAGGCAGAAAACCAACAATCACAGTATACATCATTAAATGTAACTGCAGAGTAGCAACTAGAGGCTATATAGTAACAGATGGGACAGTTGTTAGCACAGTAGCAGAGAGTGGGAGAGAAACAGTTGTTCTAAATGCTCTAAAGTAATAGTGGATACACAGGCTAGCAGTAAACGCTGAAAATGTATCAAATGATGAGTATCCTAGGCTTTTAAAGCTCCGCTTGAAAATCGCTGAAAAGCATGCAGTGAGCAGCCATATAAAGTCCCACAAAAACTATCAGTTGGAATAGAAGGGCAGAAAATACCCCTGCAAACAGTGCTGTCCCAAGGAGAAGCCAAATTACCTTTACTGGCTCCAGCAGTCCTGTACTGTCCCTTATGTGTGTATCCTGGCTGTGTGGGATGGGGTCCCGTGGCCTTTACAGGCTCCCATGGTCCTGCACGGTCCCTTGTGTGTGTATCCTGGTGTGTTGTGTAGGCAATCAGTGGTACCAAGTGTATGGAGTGCATAAGAGGGTGGGTAATTTGGATGGTGAGTGTGGATAGTTGTGGGTTTTGGTGATAGGGCTGGGGGGGTTGTTGTGGGTGGGTGATTTATTAGGGGGTTGGGCAGGTTATTTGCAGCTGGGATGTGTTTTGGGTAGCAACTCCCTAGACTGTTACCTCCCACCCCTCCTCTGTGACCTACACCCCTGTCTTGACCCACCTTGAGTGCTGCGTACCATCAGTGTAGGCAAGTGGGAATTTTGAAGAGGCATGGTGGCTGCTAGTTGAGTCTGGGGAGTACTGTTGGGGAGAGCTCTATTAGGATGGTGAGAACTGGGACTGAGAGGCACCCTGAGGCAAAATGGAACATAGAGAGAGGTTAGACGTGTTTAGTTGTCATATTTCAGGTGTCCACTGGACCGAGTGGACAGGTAGCCATAAAGCCTACCACCTCTGCTCATTCTCTTTGCACAGTATTATGCAGTACCAGATCTATGAGGTATAAGGCCGCTTTTGTAGCAGATGCTATACTATGTAGTATCGGATGCCTTGGTTGATCTGGATTACATCACAGAGGATTACCCAGAAGTGAGCTAACTGAAACAGATCAATGGTAAGTGCTGCGCAGAGAAAACAGTGACTAAGAGCAGCGTGGCATGACAGTATGCCGCCGCACATACTGTACCACATGCTAATCCTGCCACACATCACACACCGTGGTCGAAAGAAACATAAGTACAACCCAAACAAACCAAAAACACAAGGACAGCAATATAATGGAAAACAAATGTAGTTCATTATCCAGATGAAATCATATATGCAGACAGCATAACAAAGAACAGCAGACTATTCATATAAAAATCATAATACTGCACCAAATCTGTAACAGAAAAAAAAACGAAATGTTTCTGTACATACAGCAGACTGGTAGTAAAACACACTCACCCCTGTATATAAAGGAAGCACTTAGAGCAATTTCTTTAGGAAGTTCCTAGTTTATTGCCACCATCAGTGTAGCTGACAAAAAATCCAAACATTAAGGCCACAGCCCTACTCTTACGTTTCACCTCCCCTGGAAGCTTCTTCAGAGAATTGCTCTAAGAGCTTCCTTGTTATACAGGGGTGAGTGCATTTTACTATCAATCTGCTAAAACATTTTTTAAAACTGCACCACCATCCATGTGCTCCCACTCATCTTATTACAAGTTTTTGTACATAACAGATTACACAGCACTTCACACCTGCAGATGAAAATTATGAGCAATGCCATGCCAAAAATCGCTCCTAGGGGATGCAACTCAGGGAGAGGGAGAAAATCGGAAGGGGGCAGATTTATTAATCTCACTCCAGGGAGGGATGCAGCTCAGGGAGAGGGAGAAAGTTGGGGAGAGGGAGAAAGTCTGAAAGGGGGCAGATTTATTAATCTCACTCTTGGGGGTAGATGCAATTTGGGGAGGCGGAGAAAGTCAGGAGGGGGCAGATTTATTAATCTTACTCCAGGGGGACACAACTTGGGGAGAGGGAGAAAGTCGGGAGGGGGGAAGATTTATTAATCTCACTCTGAGGAGTATGCAACTCAGGTAGAGGGAGAAAGTCAGGAAGGGAGCAGATTTATTAGTCTCACTCTGGGGGGGGGACGCAACACTGGGAAGGGGAGAAAGTCAGGAGGTGGCAGATTTCCTATTACAACTCGGGGGGTCGGAACTTGGGGGGTGCAACAACAGGTGCAACAGTTGAAAAAAAGGAAAAAAGTAACCAGGCAGAATCAAACCCAGGTCCACTGAATGTAGGAAGGCCAGACAAAGGTGGTGACTCCAACCTATAGGCTACACTGCCAGCATGGCTACATTGCACAGACTCAAGGACTTAAACACACATAACACTGCATTAGCAACAAACAACAGCATGCTGTAAAACCCACAGCTCTACTCCACTTCACACAGTCCTTCCGACGACCATTTCAGCACAATCTTTTTCTTGCGTTATATTGATGGGATGCCCATTACAGAGACCTGACTGACTGATGATGCAGGCCCTGTGTTGGAAGCAGCTGTCCCAGCTGCCTGAGGAAGGATCATGGGGAAGGGAGCCATCTGTTTTAGATCCAAATTGATTTGGGTTGTTTACCAAATGGGAGAAACCTTGGTGTTTGAATGCATGGCTGTACGAGGGGGTCCAGGTGCAGATTGTAGGATCTTCCTGGTGTGCCACCCTCCAGGGCATATGAGGGAGTTCCTTTAGCAAATTGCAGACTTTGCTACTGACAGGGTATTGGAGTAACCCAGATAGTTAATTCTGGGTGACTTCAATGTCTAGGTCAACAATGAACTCTCACATCTTGGACAAGATTTCTTCTGGCTGATGGAGTCCATGGGCCTCGTACAAGTAGTTACTTCTGCGACTCAACAACATGGTCATGGATTGGATGTGGTATTTTCCATGGGGTTCAAGCTGGAGGGTCTCAAGGGTGATCCAGTCAGTTGGTCAGATCACTGCATGATCAAGTTCTCCTTCAGGGCCCCACCTTCTAGTCCACCCCTTGTAGAGACAGCTTGGTACAACCTTGTAATAGGACTTTGTTCAGAAGGACTTCAGGCAGTACTAAACATCTTAGGTGTGATGGTGGCATGTGCCTTGTGGTCAGAAGAAGTGGTGGTGGCCTATAAAGTGCTATAATGGGGGCTTTCCAACTTGTGGCACCTACTGCATATGCTCCTTGTCTCATGCTGTGGCTCACCGTGGTATGATGGTGAGCTTAAGGAGATGAAGGAAAGGAGCCTGAGGATGAAGCATTATTTGAGGAGATCTAGGGCTGAGGAGGACATACTGGCTTTGAGTATTCACTATAGTTTTCTATCTAGGGAGATTGCTGCCTGGAAAAATTGACCTGCTCAGCTCTTCTGGATTGTTGATAGTTTACCTTATGTGATATGTCTGGAGTCCAAGAAAGCTTTTTCACTCACTAAATGAGGGGAGTTTGTCAGAGTCCTTTTGGACAGGGTGTTCTCCATTCAGTCCAGGATCTCATGAAGTGGGCTGTGGCAACCCACCATGGTTGAGCCGATACACCACATACATGCTCATTTGTCATGGGGAGAGTTTAGACCAGTAATGGGGGAGGAGGTGATGGGTAATTTCAGAGCTGTGACCAAGTTGTTGCTAACTGGAGCCAGGCCCAACGCAGTTACTTGGGGTTGGGATGGACATCTGGGCCTGGTGTTCACAGGGATTGTCTGGTGCTCCTTGATGAAGGGTTTTTTTTCCCAGCTGCATTGAAGGATGCGTTGGTGAGGCTCCTCCTGAAAAAAGCTACCTTTGGACCCAGACAGCCTTGAAGATTGCTGACTGGTCTCTAACCTGCCCTTTCTGGTCAAGGTTATTGAGAAAGCAGTTGTGTCACAGCTTGAGGCACACCTCATAACCTTTGACATCTATGATCTTGTCCAGTCTGGATTTTGAGCTAAGCAATGCACTGAGACTGCATTGGCAGGGTGCACAATGACCTCTCAAGGTGAGAGGATTGGCTGAGGGAATATGTAGCTCATACTGGCCAAGTTATCTGCTGGTTTGAGTCCTACCTCAGGGACAGTGCACAGAGAGTGGTGCTGGGGAACTTCACCTTGTTCCCAGTGTCATGGCCCTGTGGTGTTCTCCAGGGCTCAGTTCTCTCGCTCATGTTGTTTGCAGCGTACATGCTGTGCTGGTAGAGATCATTAGACAATATGGTCTGGGATTTCACTGTTATGCAGATGATAATCAACTGCACAGTACCTGCCTTTTGCATGCAGGATGCTGGGTGCAGTTGAGGTGCTTAATAAGTGCTTGGCTGAGATCCAAGACTGGATGTCATCAAGTTGGTTGAGGCTTAATCTTGCAAGTACTGAGGTTTTGGTGGTTGAACCAGGTTATAGGTGGAGAGCGGTGGCTGCCTTTAATAAGACATGGCTTCGGCTCGAGTTGTCTAGGTGTGTGGCTGCCATTAAGGTAAGAAATCTGGGGATCATCTTAGATAAAGTGCTGACATTTGAGGCTCGGGTGTCAGCTATTACCCAGAATGGATTTTACCACCTTAAAAACATCAGCTGGATTGGATCCCTTATTCTCCAGGGATCTGGTGACACTGATAAACGGGTTTGTGACGTCTAAGCTCAACTACTGTAATTCTGTATACCTCAGGAATGTTTTTTTATTCTTTGTTAACCAGGTAAGGCCCACTAGGCACAAGTGCCTGTTTTCGTAGGTGACCCAGGAGCACTGGGGAAGTTAAGTGACTTGCTCAGAGTCACACAGTATGCAAGTGGAGGTTGTGGGAATCAAACCTAGGTCTGTCTGCTGGATCTATCGAGCTCATTCACAGCTCATTACTCTAACCTCTAGGCTATACTGCCAGCCTCAGATCAGTAGGGCTATGCTACAGCACCTGCAGTTGGTGCAGAACGCAGCTGCTAGGCTGCTGACCAGCCTTTCAAGGGGGCGTCATGTCTCCCTGGCACTGTGTGAACTTCACTGGCTGACAGTTAAGTGGCATACAGTATGCCCTTTAAAGCTGGTTTATTTGAGTCCTGGTTACCTATTAGATCACCTGCATCTTTACATGACCTCATGCTCTCTTTGCTCTACTGAGGTGGGCCTCCTAGCCATACCAAGGGCCAGATTAAAAACCTCATGTATGCAGATGGCGCATGTGGGACTCACTAAAGCAGACATTAGATAGGTGGAGGGGGCCTTTACAACATTTATCTGGCTGGGGAAGTGCCCGAGGGTCAGTTTACAATGCCTGAAGGTGAGTGCAGATGGTGGTGGGGGGGTGAATTTCCCAGATTTTCAAAACTTTTTTCTGGTGATCCAGCACTGGTATATACAAGATTGGGTCAATCGTCCCTCTGCAGTGAGATGGATGGACCTAGAGGAACTGGATTGCTCAGGGAGACTGACGGCATACCTGGCACAAAAAGGACTCAGAGCATATAACATTATGGGCAGGACCAGTACTTTGGTATCTGCCATTGTAGAGAGCTGGGAACAACTGGGGAGAGCCCAGGCTGTGGGGAAGGAAGAAACACTCTTACTCCCGGTTCCAGGAAATCCATTTTTTTGCCAGGGATTAGTGACATGGGATTTAGAGAATGGGAGGATAAAGGAGTAAAGTGTGTGGGAGATCTAAATACAAAAGACGGGCTCTGTTTCTTTGCTGAAGTGCAGGAGTGAACAGGGCTGGATCATTTGCACTTCTTTTGATATCTGCAGATTAGGGTATACAGCTGAGGGCTGGGGAGAGACCAGGTGAAGACCTCCCCATTAGGGCAAATAGAACACCTGGTGTATACCACCAGGAGAGATGCTGTGGGTATAATACGCAAGGCGGCCCAGGAGGGAAAACAATTATTTGTGGATACCACACAGAAAACGAGACTCCTGTGGGAAAGGGACATGGGTCTGGCGATCACTGAAGAGAACTGGCAGGTGCTTTTGACACTCCACATGGGCATTCTGATCTGTAATAAATACAAAGAGTCTTTCCATAAGTTTATTCACTATTTATATTGCCTACCACTAATTGTCCACAAATTTAATCCTGCCATATCCCCAATGTGTGCAAGATGTAATAGTGACCTGGGATCTTACTATTACTACTTCTGGTCTTGCCCAGTGCTACAATCCTTCTGGTTTGAAATAGCTGTTGAAGTAGAGAAACTATTGGGGAAAAGGTCTCCAGTGACCCCGCTACTTCTCCTGTTTGGCATAGAAGACCTGGGGAGGAGGGGTGGTGTCCCTTGCCCCGCTGGACCCAAGTACTTCTTATCCTGGCACAACATTGCATCTTGAACACCTGGGTATCTGGGACTCTCCCCACTGTTCAGCAATGGCAGAACCTTCCCATACAGGCTTTGGCAATGGAAAGACTATCCCATGTAATGAAAGAGAGAGGTGAACAGTGTCACAAATGCACTCAGCAGCTCAGGTCCTCTGATCCCACAGTGCCAACCTCTGAGTGCAGTAATGTGAACAGGTAACAGACAGGATAACCCTCCTGTCTGCTTTTAGGTCTGAATCACCTTTAGTCTCAAGTTCTGGGGGGATTTAAACTGTGAACCTTATGCTAACGTACCCAAAGTACAGGTTTAGATATGTACCCTCTTCAGAGGATTGCGGTACAATCATTCACCAGGGGCACTAAGCCAGGCTTCCAAAATGAACCCTTAAAACTCTGTAAAAGACCTTAGGTATAGTCTTACCTTTTCCAAGTTTGGTAACACCATCAAGCTTTTGAACAGTTTTTATCAGTCTTAACCCACTATACGTCACATACAAAAAGAACTGACAGATAGACCCAGGCAGTATCTTTCAAATAAAATTTTTACTAAAAGATGATAAAATATGAAAAATGTAAACACAGAACAATATATCAAAGAGCTTACAATCATATAAAAGAACAAGGGAAGATTACAAAACAAAAACTCCTTTCCCTATACAATTAGACATTTTCTATCTAATGTATTACCTCTGTAGTGCTTATAGTTAGATCAGAGACCTGTCTTTCTTGAGTCCCAAAATGATATGATATATTCTCCAGTTACAAGGATACATTTTAACTCCATCTCCCCTCTCCCTTGATGAGTCATCTATCTCCTTCCTTTAGAATATAAAATTACAAAAAAAAGATTTCCTGTCAGGAGGTCTATTAAATAATGTGACATTAGCAAAAACTCATTTCCCAGATTATGAGTCTTTGATCAGCCAGTTCCTTTGAAGATTCTCAACCCTGCCATCTGTCTCCTACGTGCAAGATAGCCATGTCCTGTCCTGTAATAAAATGAATATTTAGCTTCCCAACTTCAAAGCATGTCATAAGAAGGCCATAAAATGCAATTTCTCAAGGAAGTTAATTACGTTACAGAGATCTCCTGGTTAATTTAATATATCCTGTAGCTTCAGTGAAACTTGGTTGGGGGGGGTCACCCAGGCGCACAGGCTGTCTTATGTGAGACAATCACCTACTATATTTGTATATTACAAATATCACAGAGCAAACATAACCAACTGACCAAGCATCACAAACAGTTTTATAAGACATGGGAGCCCTTTCTTTCTTCTCTAATGCTGGTGAAGAATCAAAGCCTGTGTGAGGAATGGTTATAAAGGTGGGAGGAGGCCTGGGAGAGATGTGTGGTAGGGGCACTGAGGATCACTCCTCCTTAAAAAAAACCCTGAAGGTGAGATGCATTTTTATTCTGCATTATTTATTTATTTTTTTTTTATTTATTTATTGAGAAGTATCGGAATTACAACCTTTGAGTCAAAGACTGTTTTGCAAAGGCTCCATGTCAGAGTTACATATAAAGTAGACAATGCAAACAAGCAGCATGACAGAAGTAACCAGCAGAAACCAGTTACAGAGCTGGGAGTGGTAATACAGACCCCGTGTCAACAATACATTAGCAATAAAGACACAGCTAGTTAGCATTCATGGCCTGTAGGGCTGAGCAGAAGGGGAGGTTTTGTGAATGTAGCTGGCTGCCATGTGTCTAGGTGCAGCAGTACACATTAGGTGCATTCACAGTTGGATTGGGAGAGGAGTACTGTGCTCAGTGAGGACTTATAATACCCTAGCCACTACCCTGAGGGGTACAGTATTTGAATGTTGAGGATCTGATAATATAGACCATATGCAATGCCTAGATAAATTGATTTATTTATAAGCTGAGGACATGATTTAATTTTCATACCATACTATAATATTTTGTATAATGAAATGGACCCTTGTACATAGTTTGATGAATTTGATTTGTGTGTGATGTATGTTATTGTTTGTTTTATGCAAAAATATTTAATGAAAAGATTTTGCAAATAAAATAAAAAATCATGTGACTAGGCCTTCAAAGTGGCTGGGCCAGTATTATGGAATTCCCTCTCGAGGGCCCTTAGGGAGGTGACCCCATGGTGGAGGCCTTTAAGAGAGGTCATAAGACCTTCCTGTTCAATCAAGCCTTTGAGGAGTGATCCATCTTCCCCATTAGTCTCTTCCTAGATGAGTTTTATGGGTCTGAAATCATCATAATCATTTGATTTATTATATTTGTGTTTTATTTATTTATTGACTTTTATTTCTGAACTTTTTTTGTGTAAGGTGCCCAGGGCCTCTGGGGAAGGGTGCAGATATCAATAAAATCTACTACTACTACTATACATGACAGATGTCCTGTCTTCAAGCTGGGGCCCACTAGATAACAACTCTTAGGGTCAGGCTCAACCCTTTGAGTGCTTTCTAGTAATTGACCTCCAGCCACGTGAAGGAACGCTGGATGCATACATAACAATCCAACCATGGATCCAAAATCTGACTTTGGCCAGATAACTTTTGGATTCCAAGAGGGATTTCACCACTATCTGACAAAGGGTGGGAGGATCCTCAAAACTGCTATCCAAGTACCATTAATCAAGAGATATTGGTAACATGATAACCTTAAGAGCAAAGCTTCTGATGTTTCAGAATGTCACCAGTACTTCAAGATAGTGATTTTAGCTGACTGGAACAGAGCTCTGTTTTTCTTTTTCTTTTCTTTGTTTGTAATATATGAATCCAAGGTGTTTTACATAAAATAAACCTGAAAACTGACTGTTTTGTAGTCTTCTAGTGGGTTTGTTGCAACTCCCAGAGTCATTGAAATTTCCATTGACTCACTCAGTACTTGGCCCACCAGCCCACTGACGTAGTAAATGTATAATTTGGCAATAGAGCTTATGTTATTTCCTGTTTAGGTCTCTTGATTCTCACTACCCTAGTTTTGAAATAAGCATTTCTACTCTTTGTTGCCATGTAGTGCATCACACCACCTTCTCACTGAGTGATGATGTTCATCCTAAGCAGCAGATGAAAGGAATCTTGAAAGACAGATTCAATAAAGAGATTTCATTAAACAAAGAACAATAATTCCAGTGTTTGGAGACATGGTGAACTGGGTGACTTGGAATTGTTGACCACCTGCTGCTGAACAAAAGGCAAGGCAAATAGTTTACCCTACTCCTCGTTGTTTTCACAGAGCATTAGATCCCTATGGAAGAGCACATTACTCATGTTTCTAAAGAGAGGGCTGGACATTGGGTACCTGGTGCTCTGATCTCTGTTTTACCTTGTTGGTTTTGTTAATGTCATTCATGTATGCTTCAGTACCATTGTTTGGTGGACCACAACAATGGATCCACCTGGGTTACACCTAGGTAAAATGTTTCTTCAGCAGATGCCCTTCTACACTTTATGTATGGATCTCTGTACAGAAGATGGTGTATGAGCCCCTTTTACTTTTTCCCCACTACGTTTACCATGCTACTGTAGGTAAGCTGTCAGTCAACTGTGTCCCATTATTCCCTTCCCATGGCTAACGTTACCTATTATAGTTTGCACCTTTGGGAGCTAAACTCTCCAATCAAGAAAAAGCCATTACCCATTTCAAACATCTTAAAGCAAACATTTATTTTCTCTAGGAAACCCAACTATTATCTCCAGAAGCTGCTAAACAAAAAAAAGAGAGTGTGTGGGACTGGAGGCAGACCATATGGCTAAGGTAAAAGGGGTATTAATACTCACTCACAAAACCCTGTACTGAACTAGGGAGTAAAGCATGCCAGTGGTAGAAGATGAATTCCAGTGCAGGAAGGACACCTAAAGGTCCTTTGACATTGGGTAATATATACAGTATGGTTCTAATACAGAGTTCCCTGAATTTTTCATACCTTTGACCAATGCCTCATAGAGATTCATCTCGGGGGGCCCTTGTTCTTCTTGGTGGTGACTTTAACCTCACTCTGGACTCCATCCCCGATAGAAACTTCAGGCACCAAGAAGTCTACTCAAAAGCAATACTAGCCATGAAAGCCCTTATACAAGACTGCATAATGACTGATATTTGGAGCCTAATGCACCCTGGAGACAGAGACTATATGTGCTACTCTGCCTCTTTCCTTACACATAGCCAACTTTATATTGTTGACATCATCAGAGGTCACCCAAAAATCTTTAGTATCACTCCTAGAGTCCATAATAATCATGGGGCACTCTCCAATCTTGTTAAAACTCTTATGGGTTCCTGTGGTAATGCAGTACTCCTCCTGGAAATTGGAACATCTCCTCCTCAAAGGTGAAACGTTCTTGCAGTGGCTGAGGGAAGAGGCCAAGCACTGTTTTCAGATTAATGATAATTGTAAGGTTAGCCAGGGCACTCAAAGAGGTATTCAAAGTAGTTTAAAGGGCAAAATAATAAACTTTCCATTAATAGAAAAAGAGAGCAGGAGACAGAAATGAAAACCTTAGAGGCACTTCTGACACAAGCATAAGAAGCTTACAAATCAATGCAAGATAAATACAGCATTAGCAACATCTTAGCCAAAAATCAACAGGCTCAGAATTAAACTTAACACCCTCTCCACTCAGAAAGTTGAGTTAGTCATCCTCCGGTTACAGCACAAATATTGGGAAGGAGGGAACAAGTGGACAAGGTCCTAGCATTTCAACACATGATACAACAGGTGGAATGTCACATTGCAAGCCTTAAAGATTCTCCTGGGAACTTGCGTACTTAACCTAGAAAAGTGAATGAAGCCCTGGAAAAGTTCAGCTCTTTACTTTATGCTTCCCCCTTCCCTCACGATGATGCCCTGATCAATCAATTACTCTGTAAACTCCCTATCCCTATAATAATGACCACTCAAGCTGTTCTACCGGACTTACTGCTGTCGGTGGAGGAAACAGAAAAAAAGTATCTCGGCTTAACCCACATAATGCCCCCAGAGTGATGGACTATCAGGTGACCTCTATCAATACCATAGCAACCTAATCTGCCCTGTCCTCCAAAAGTTAGTCCTAGAATTTCAATTACACAGCCTTCTTCCCACTTCCATGCAAGAAGCAGTCATCACAGTTCACCCCCAAAATGGTAAGGATCCCTACTTTCTGGCCCACTACCACCCCATATCACTTACAAATGCAGTCATCAAAATCTTGGCCAAGGCCTAGCCTCCTGGTTTGAGACTCTGCTCCCAGTACTTATTCTCACCTCTAAGGTGGAATTTTCATGTGCTAGACACAGTTCTGCTCATTTCATGTCACTAGTAAATCTTATTCATTCAGCCGGTAATACCAAACTGCAACTGTTGCAGCCTTGAAAAGGCTTTCAGTTCAATGGAATGGGGGTACTTCCTTACGGTTCTATACTTCATGGGCTTTAGTCCTGCATTTCTTTGCTGGATAAGCACAATGCATGAACACCTTTTGACCATAGTACTTCCTAAGTCTTTTGTCATTTCCCTTCTCACTCCATAAAGGTACCAGACAGGGATGTCATCTCTCCCCACTTTTATTTGCAGTTTCTGTTGAGCCCCTCACATAGCCATGTGAGAACATCAGTCCCTGGGTGGCATCTGCATAGGTTCCCATGAGTGTTTTACAAAACATTTAGCCAATTAATTTTTTGTTCATACTGTCACAGGCCTCACGTGTGATTGACCCCCTCCTAAAACTGTTAGACAACTTCTTGAATGTCTCTGGTCTCATAGTAAACCACAGTTAGACAAAAATCCTTCTGCTGAACAAGTTCCATCATAACAGGCTTTTCAGTAGACTCAGTCTCAAGTGGTAACCTGACAGCATCACCTATAGTGGAATAAAACTTACCCTGAATATCTCTCAGCATTGTTTTTTTGATCCTGTCATCTAAGATCTCACAGAGGAATGTGGCTGGTGAAAACAGTTAAATATGTCTCTGCTAGGCAAGACAGAGTTCATCAAATTGGCCACTGCTCCAGAAATATTCCACAGTTTCTCCCACCTTCCAATTTCTAGTCACCCACAGTGGGGTTTACCACAATTAACGCCATGATGGGCAATTTTCTCTGGGATAGAAAATCACCTTAATATAGTAGAATCAAGCTTAGGTCTTGCTGGTTAAAGGGTTGATGGGGTCTCCCCTGGTTCCAAGGCTACTATTTGGCTTATATGGGTGCCTAAATGCTTTGTTGGTTTTCTGCACCAGCTGACTCCCCCTCCCCAATGGACACAGACAGAGATGGCCATATATATATATATATTTATTTAGCTTTTGCCGACCAGGAAAGCACACTAGACAAATATATGCCTATTTTCAGGTATGACCTGGGATATTACAAGGAACGTACAGATGGTGCAAGATACAACAAATTACAAAAGATATACAGAGAGTGCAGGGTTCTGGTCACCAGCAAGTTTCCAATACTCTCCTTACCCAGCACTCTGTGTTATCACTCCACTATTTCAAGTTAGTTACACTCTCAGGAAATCTAGGCAAAATGCTCAGCTTACCTTTCTCCCCAATTAAGATTGCCCCACTATAGGGTAACTCATAATTTTGTGTAGGGCAATAATACCTCCAGTGGAAAGAATGGGCATAGAAGGGTATCTTTCAGGTCAAGGATATCCTTATAGCATGAAAATCCTGTTTAGGTTCATTTTAAAATCTAAAATCTAAAGGGCTGGCACCAGCTCAAACTAGGACATCTGGAAATTTCTGTAGTTTAGGAGCACACTGGCCCCAAGATTAGGAGAATAAATTAAAATCCAGCCTGGAGCTGTCCCCACTAGCTCAATGGCTTAAGCTGCAAAATGATAAGGCAGGAAGTTCTATCAAGTCATCAGCAGTTCACTCCCAAGTAGTGGTGGGCAAAGTGGACTCAATCCATTCTGCGAAGCATTTCGCGTAGCAAAGACGGATTCGCGGAGTGCCCAGCAATGCGAAGCGGAGTACATCGCGTTATAATGAGGAACGTGAAGTGCATTAGAAACAGTGACTTCACATTACTCCACCTCCACTGGTCACAACTCTTTCAATTTTTAAGGCAAAGTACATTGGTGGCAGTTCACTTCGCCTCACTTCACCTTGTTTTTGAGCTCTGAAGGCAGATTTTGCAGTGATTCATGGGACTTAAGGTCACATGGGTGCTATGTTGATCAGCACAGCCTCAGTTCTGGTAGTATGAGTATGAAGGAGTAGGAGACAGAGTGCACTGATAGCTGTCTGTAGGAATCTTGTAAAAGCTGTTGAAAAAGCATATTTGCTTTTTTGGGGGGATCCAACTGTAGTTCATCAATTGTAGGAAACCCTCCTGTGCTCACATCATCGAGCATTTTTGTTTGTGTGTGGATTTTGAATGTTAATTTACAACATTGAGTGTATGTGGTGAAAGACAGTGAAAGTGTGCTGTGTGGGGGTGGGACGTATCTGTGTCTATGTAGATTTAAGTTGGAGAATTAGCGATTTCTTTGTGTTTTGGTTATATTTTTGTTATAAAACTGACTGTGTTAATGTACACATAGTACAATTGTCAGTAATAGTAGGAATTTTCTTGCTGTTTGTTGAGTGTATGTGGTGCAGCATTTCATAAGGTCAGGTTGTTTAAATAAGAAATTGACATTGCATGGCAGTACACTGAACTTTTGCATTTGCATCGCATTCCTCATTGAGCATTGTACAAAAACTGTTCTGTGTTGTGTGTGCAGTGTTGCGTGCATCCAATATAATACACCTTTTAAAATTTGTAACACAGGCTAGTGTAAGTGCAACTAAGCGCAGTAGTGTGAACCTGCTATCCACTTTAGCTGCCCGATTTTGTACTGCGATCGTGTTCTTTGTGTTAGTTTTGCTGTTTGTATTGTAGTGCCGTAAAAATCAGTACTGTCTGTATTCAGTGCTTCCCCCCACCCCCCACGTTCAAAGGTTTTTTTTTGCCAGACTGGATTGTTTTTTGTGAGTTTGTGATTTGTGACCCCATCAGCATCACTGGTTACTGAAGTTGTATTAATTGCAAGACAGTGTCACAGTAGTCTCTTATCTGTTGTGGAAGCCACAGTTCTTTATTTTGCTTCACATCCAGCCAGCGTCCCTCCAGTCAGAAGGTGAACATATCAAAATCTGAATTTGGTAATAATATTTGTTGTTGATCCCCAAAATGTCTGCAAAGAGACGTGCAAGCAAAGCTGTTTCTGGCCACGGCAATGTTGGCAGCAAGAGGGTCTGTGGGCATGGCAGTAGTACGCAGACGGAGAAGTGCATTGCTGATGTGAGGAAATATATTTCTCCTGCAATGTTTTTTACAGCCCAATCAGTAGCTTCACTCATAGTTGGAGGAGATGATGTTTTCCCAGCCGGTGGTGTTAGTGTTACTGGTATTAGTGGTGGTGGAAGTAATATTAGCATTGTTGTGTCAAGTTCTAATTCTGACCAGTGTACCGTATCCAAACATATTGAGTGTGAAGCAGTGCAAGTGAGTGATGACAGTGTAGCTGATGTCATACTTCCCAGTAACATCCCATTAACTGAACTTGAGAATTCTGATGATCATGTCAACGATAGCAAATGTGATATTCCGTCCACCGTGGCACTTAATGTCACGCATTTTCTATGCAGTGATTCACAGTGTGGTAAAAAAATATCAGGTGATGGTGGTGTAGATGCTGATGATGAATGTGATGATGCTGATGATGATGATGATGATGATGCTGATGATGATGATGTAGTTGTTGTTGCAACATGCAGTCCACATGCTAGCATCCAAGCAGAAGATGTGGATGTGTGTGACAGTGACGTTGATAAATATGATGATGATGTAATTGACCCCAGTTGGGAACCGGAGAAAAATAAATTAAAAGTGGCTGTGTCTGAGTCTGTTTGCAGGAATCCCTCCCCTGTAAAACTTGTGATATACCGGTTTTAGTTGATAATGATGATGACCCAGTAATCAGTATGATAGGTAGTCGTGGTGTTCATTTGCAGTCCAGGTGTGCAGTGCCCGAATCATCACGTGCCCCCCCCCACTTCAGTGCTTAAAATAACAGACTTTAATAAGCCACATCATCATGAACATGTTAAAAGCAGAGCAGCACATTCCCTTGTTTGGGATTTTTTTGTTCAAGATGCAAATGATGATTCAGTTGCAATCTGCCAGGTTTGCCATGTGCGCATGAGTCGAGGTAAAAAGGGGAGCCATCTTGGGACAGGAGGACAGCATGCGCATCTTAAGAATAGGCACTTGACTTTGTGGACCCAGCACAAGCTGGCAGCTAATACCACAGTGTGGTGTTCACCTGTGTCACCGGCAACCATAGCCATCATGTTATCCCCTTCCATGACTGTTAAGCCCAGTAGGAAATTAAACGTGTGCAGTAGTGTGGTAATAACAGCAGAGGATTACTACAGGCATGATGAGGTGGAGGATCATAATGACTTTGAAATGTTGTCCAGTGCTGGTGAGAGTAGCAGTTTTTGTGGTGGTGGTGGTGGTGGTGTTGAATGCAGTATGTCTAGTGCAAGTGGTACATCAAACCCAGTTGGCAAATCTGGCAAAAAAACTTCATTTCTGGGTTTGTCATCATCACCTGTGCAACCATCTTTATCAAATGTCCACACTCCACCCCCTGCCAATGCCATTCATCACCGAGCACAACCATTTGTGAGCAACAACACATGCCATGCAAAACATTTAAGTCAGCCCACGTTACTGAGTGTTTGTGCACATAAGCTGAAGTACCCCCCCAATCATACAGTGTCACGTGAACTTAATGCAGCTGTAGCGGAAATGCTGGCAATTGATCTTTTGCCCTTCTCCTTTGTGGAGAATTCTGGGTTTTAGCGGTTTGCTGCACATGCCTGTCCAAAATGGAAAGTCCCATCCAGGACATACTTTTCTACCCGTGTTGTTCCCAAGTTGTTCCACACTGTCTCCAACTCAGTAAGGCATGCCCTTCAACATTCCTCCTCTTCATTCATACATTTAAGTATGGATATGTGGACAAGTGGCAAAACAGCAGGGAGTTCATATTTGTATATAACTGCACACTGGGCGCAGGTACCGGGGGTTGTTTGTGATATTGGTAGTGTGAATAATCAGTGCAGTAAGGTGGAGTGTCATGGTAGCAATCTTCCTGGAATTTGCCAGCATGCAACCATTGCTATGCACAGTGTGACCTGTTCACACACTGGTGAGAACATGTTAGACATGGTACTGACTGAAACTGATAGATGGCTGAACCCTCTGTCCCTGGGAGCTGGGTTCATAGCAAGTGACAGTGAGTCAAATGTGGTGAAATGCATCACGAATGGTGTTTTTTTGTCGTGTTCCATGCATGGCCCACTGTTTAAATCTTGTGATTCAGGAGTTTCTGCAGCACCCTGACATAAAGTAAAAGCTGACCATTGCATGACGTATCTGCTCTCACTTTTCAAGATCTGGAAAGGCCCGTGACCAACTGCGGCAGTTGCAGATACAAAACAGCCTGCCTCAGCATCTCTTGAAGCTGGAAGTTGTCACCCGATGGAACTCCACGTTATACATGGCAGAGAGGTTGTATGAACAATACAAAGCCATCTCAGAATATCTTGTTATGCACACTAGCTGTGACAATTCCGGGGCCTCCATGTCTATGACGACTGAACAGTGGTGCCTCATGGACTCTGTAATAACAATTTTGCGGTCTTTTGAACATGCCACTCAGGCAGTCAGTGGTGAGTCTGCCTCCATTAGCCAATCAATTCCACTGCTGCGGGTGCTGAGGCAGACATTGGTGAATGTACAGCATAGCCTTGATGTTGCGGGAGACGGTGGTAGCAGTATGTTGCTGCAACACATGCTGACAGTATTCAACCAGAATTGCCACATTGTCAGCATTCAGCATAGTGACAACTTTGCCATGGCAACAATGCTGAACCCACGATACAAACGTGGAATTGCATCAGTACTGGAGGGAGGGTGTGGTCAACTGGTGCGCTTGGTTCATGGGGCACAGAAGACACGTGCCAAGGTAAGCAAACCTCAGCAGCATAATCCAGCTGAAGGTGTAGTTGGAGGACCATCAAGCATATCATGCAAGGGTAAGGGGACTGTAGTTCCAGGTGGTCTGTCATCCAAAGTGGATGGCATCAACCTGCTTTGGGAGGCTTTGTCTCAAGTGGGTATTTGTGAAATAAATGATTCTGGAGAACAGGCTGATGCATCAACAATTGGATGTAGTGCTGCACAGAGAATGGTTGAATCATATTTGTCTGAAAACAGGCATCTGACAATAAATGAAGATCCTCTTTTGTACTGGAGTGGAAAAGTCAGTGAATGGCCAGAGCTGACTGCAGTGGCACTGAAGTACCTCACATGTGCACCCGTATTCAGCTCAGCAGGTGCAATAGTCAGGGATCATCAGACAAACCTGTCTCCTGCAAATGTTAGTTTGCTAACATTCATTAAAATGAATGAGAGGCACATACCAGCACAGACTGCAACCTCGGTATTCATACCCTGGACTAGTCATGGTGGTCTTGCTGATGTGGAAATGGAGTATCCTGGTGGCACTGGCAGTGGCTGCCTGAAATGGCCCACCACTGATGTAGATGACGATACAAAGGAGAAAGAATTTCCCAGTGGTTAGACTTCAGACATTGATGACTGTGAGGGCAGTTTTCTTTATGAAGATGATGATGTAGTTAATGTTAGCAGGTTTTAAGTGCAATATTTAAAAGGTGGTGTGCAAACTCCCCCCACCCCAGACCACCACTGCCACTACCGGGACTGATGTTATCCAAGTCTGCCACCACGAGTCTGTATGCCCCCCACAGACCACCACCATCACCACCACCACTGAGACTGATGTTAGCCACTGCCACCACTGAGCCCGAGTCTGTATGCCCCCTGGACCACCACCACCGGGACTGATGTTATCCAAGTCTACCACCATGAGTCTGTATGCCCCACATGGACCACCACTACCACCACCACCGGGAATGATGTTAGCCACTGCCACCACTGAGCCTGAGTCTGTATGCCCCCTGGACCACCACCACCGGGAATGATGTTATCCAAGTCTTCCACCACGAGTCTGTATGCCCCCCATGGACCACCACCACAACAGGGAATGATGCTAGCCATTGCCACCACTGAGTCTGAGTCTGTTCGGGCCACCACATCCATCAGCCACAGACGCAAAGCTTCTTAATATTTAAACCATAAAGGGAGTATGTGTACTCGGTCATGTTTGTTATGCTGCTTCACTTCCTTTAGTTTTATGTTTTTCTTTTCTGTGGCTTTTCAGAGCCACAATGGTAAAACACATATGGTGCACTTATTTTGTTTCTTTTACAGGGTAACCAAAAAAGGCTCCATTGATAAAAGACATTGGGATCGGAATGGTACTGTAGCTATTCCGTTCAAAGAGGAAGCAATGTAATATCCATGTGAAATCCATTCTAGTAAGTATGAACATTTTATTTCATCCGTTTCATGGTGTTGTGAAGACTGCAGGAATTATTGCACACAGGTAGTGAGAACCAGGGAAAGACACATAACTATTAAGTTGTAAGAAGTCATTCATTTCTTTTTTTAGGAAACGTCAAGATGCTTTGTTGTTCTGTCAAAGTGGCCTCATCCCAAAAAGTTCTTCAAAATCAGGCACTCCCTTCCCCTGAGCTTGGGCACACATATCAACATGCAGAAGTCGTTTCATTAGATGACCATGACCATCATAACAACCGGACTCCAGAAGGATGCTGATGAAATCTGTGAAAAAGTAACAAAATAAGAAACCATTAAATACAGTATAAACCTGCAAATATGATTCCCCTCCCCAGAAAAAAAACTTACCTTCATGTACTTGAGAGTTATCTGTTTCCAATTTCAGCGCAAAAAATTCTCATTGAGCATTTGAATGTGCACACCAACAGTTTCTGTATGACCTGTGATGAGTACATGTCCATGGTTGTCAACCCCCCTTCCCACCTAGAAAATTCACAACCATGTATCTATATATATATGTGTATATAAATACATATATATATATATATATATACTCACCAAGCCTACTACTGGTGTACAGCCAAAGGGCACCCTTCAATCCAGTTGAGATGATCACATTGCATTTGCTCGGATCGTCTGTCAGAACACAATGGACCAGCAACACAATACTCACAGTCATCATTTTATACTGGTGTATGTGTAGAAACACTTCCATTTCACTGTCTAACTACTTGTCAATTTTCTGCAGACAAGCAGGATGCATTTTGGGCCGGCAGAAAAAATCTGGGGACCCTGTGACACTTCTGTGCGCATGACTGATTGCGCCATTAATTCTGGGGGACTTTGTATGTGTTGAAACACTCCCATTTCACTGTCTAACCACTTCTCAATTTTCTGCAGACAAGCAGGATGCATTTTGGGCCTGCAGAAAAAATCTGGGTACTCTGTGCCACTTTTGTGTGTTCTGTGATTGTTGCTGTGAGCTCATGATGTCATGCTGACATTTTCACAATTAAAGCAGCAGTGCAAGAATGTCCCCACAGCTTTGAACTGTACTTTTTTATGCTACTTTACACTGCCACAGCCACCACTAGTTACCTCCGAGCCGTGACTTGAATGACATGCTTCTTTTCACAATTTATGTCTGCTTTCCTTACTTGACAACTTTTTTCTTGTATGAAAAAAAAAAGAGGACACCTTTCAGTATTTTTCTCACAGGTATGTATTTTTTTGCAGCTGCTTTTCAATAAATATTGTTCCATGCTGTTATAAAACACTGACTGCTGCATAATTGTTAATTTACAACTGAAGTTATATATAACAACTAACTGATGCAATGGAGAAAAGCAGAGGAAAACAATAACAAACACCTGGTCAGAAGTTGAACCAATTTAAAAGGAATGCTACTTTCATTATTTCACACATGAACAAGCATTTGTCAATGCCGAATGTTGCTTGCTTGTATGTGCTGTTTAGGTATTTGGAAGTGATAGTTCCATGCCTTCCTCCCAAGACATCCACTGTGCCTTTCCATTCAGTATTCAGAGAAGAGTGGGAGGGGCAAAGACTACAGTAGTACAGCAGTTGCCAAGGGGGTGAAGAGGTGGACAATAGTCCATTCAAAGGCAAGACAGTCCTGCAGGAGCTCACTAAATTGAAGGCAGACAAAGCGATGGAACCAGATGGCATACGCCCAAGGATATTAACAGAACTGCGAAGGGAGATAGCAGTACCTCTGGCAGCCATGTTCACTGAGTCATTCAACATGAGTGAACTGGAGGAGGGCACATGTGGTCCCTCTACACAAGTCCGGCAGCAGGGAGGAGGCAGGGAACAATAGGCCGTTCAGCCTCACCTCAGAGGTGGGGAAAATCATGGAGACATTGCTTAAAGAAAGGATAGTGAGGCAGCTAGATGCCATCGGAGCCCAGAACCATAGACAACATGGATTCACAGCGGGGACGTCATGTCAGATAAATCTGGTTTTGACTGGGTGACAAAGGAAGTGAATCAGGGTGGGGCAGTGGACAACGCTCACCTTGATTTCAGCAAAGCCTTTGACACCATCCCATATAGGAGGCTGATAAACTAGCTGGGTAGGCTGGGCATGGGGGAAAGGGTGGTAAACTGGGTTAGAAACTGTCTAACAGACAGGAGGCAGAGAGTGGTGGTAAATGATGTGCATTCTAGGGAGAGGGGGCGATCAGTGGGGTGCTGCAGGAACTCGTCCTGGGGCCAGGTCTGTTCAATGTCTTCATTAGTAATATTGCAGAACGTCTGAAGGGAATTTTTTCACCAAATTTTCAACATAGCCATTTTAAGATCTCTGTTCATGAACAGTGTCACTGTGATTTTCTTAATCTGTCCCAAACATTGATTGCACACACTGAATGCGCCATTGTGCACTACATGCACGGAAACACATTTTGGGCAACATGTGAAAAATGACAGCTGTACTGCTCGTAAGGAGGTGTGGTAAAATGGCAATGTTGAAAATCTGGAGTGCAAATATTAAAAATTGTGAACTTACGAGCATGCGAGGAACTGCTATAATGCACACTGTAAAAATAGTCATTTTTAGGAATTTTTTCACCAACTTTCAACATAGCCATTTTAAGACCTCTGCTCATGAACAGTGTCACTGTGATTTTCATAATATGTCCCATACATTGGTTTCAAGCAACGACTGCGCCCATTGTGCGCTATGGGGGCAGGAAGCATCGTTTAAGTAGATGTGAAAAATGACAGCTGTACTGCTCATAAGGAAGTGTGGTAAAATGGCAATGTTGAAAATCTGGAGTGAAAATAATGTAAATTCGCGAACTTACGAGCATGCGTAGGAACTGCGCAACGCATGCTCGTAAAACAGTCATTTTAAGGAATTCTTTCACCAAATTTTCAACATAGCCATTTTAAGACCACTGCTCATGAATGGTTCACTGTGATTTTCTTAATGTGTCCCATACATTGATTTTGCACACCGACTGCGCCATTGTGTGCTACATGGGCGGAAACACGTTTTGGATGAGATGTGAAAAATGACAGCTGTACTGCTCAAAAGGAGGTGTGGCAAAATGGTAATGTTGAAAATCTGGAGTGAAAATATTGAAAATTTGTGAACTTACGAGTGCGAGGAACCGTGCAACCGACGCTAGAAATAGTCATTTTAGATTTTTTCATCAAATTTTCAACATAGACTTTTGAGAGCCCACCTTATGAACATTGGTAGTGTCATTTTCATAATGGTCCGGAGGTGATTTCCATGCAGTAACCTGCAAAATCACCCTCGGGCCCACTCTAACGCCATGACAGTGCAAGAATTCATGAGGAGGAGGGGTCCCAAAACCGCATGTTGAAAATCTGGTGCCAAAATTCCAAAAATGCCTGAGATATGCACAAAGTTGAAAAACCCTATCTATCCCATTATACAGCTTATCGGCATTTCCTCAGTTCGCAGTCTGCTTTGAAGAGTGCGGACGTGTTCCTAGTCCGTCAAGATCATCGCGCCAAGCTCCGGAGGTAAGTATGGGGTGAGGGGGTGGGAGGCAGGGTGAGCAGTGGGTGGGTGTGGGTTGTGGGAGGGGGTCAGGGAGAAGCGCCGAGGGACAGTTTTTGTATTTACAGGTATTTTTATTTCCTAAGACGATGAGGGACATTTGCCACGCTGGGGTAGGCTCCCAGTGTGGCAGCTGGAAGGATGTTGGTGGGGGGCAGGAACCGACGGGGGATTGGGCACCCCTGTCAGCCATAACATCATTTTGCCATGCTGGGGTGGGCTCCCAGCTTGGCACCTGGATGCTTTGGGGGCGTGCAGCCGACGGGATTGGGCACCCCTGCCGGCGATAAATTTTTGCCACGCTGGGGTGGGCTCTCAGCGTGGCACCTGGATGCTTTGGGGAGAGGGAGCCGACGGGGATTGGGCACCCGCCGCTGCAGTGTGAGGGGAGGGGAAGGTGCATGAGCACGCAGTGTGCATGCGCAGCATGTGTGTGTGTGTGAGGAGGGGAGCTCTGCTCACTGAAGCGGAGCCTCCCTTCAACTGTATGCCACTGCATTTTCAACGCTGTCATAGACAGCTGCAGCAGTGATTGGGGAACTGGGGCTGTGCCTGCAAACACACTGACTGCATTGGAAGATGGGTGTCACACCTCCGAAAACTCGGATGATGGCACTATGTTTCTTGCACATGCATGCAAGCAACATAAAAAAGATAGTACAGCAGACTCACTCAAGTTAACAAATTCTCATATCATTCCAGTCACTCAGGATGTAAGTAGAGGAACTTGTAACATAGCACTAAAAACTATAGGTCAGAGTTATCAACAGATTGTTGTGCTGCTGCTTTACAGAGATTCAACACGTTACATAGTAATGGTAATTGCACAGAACCTAATATATGGGGGCCTTACTTCCTCTGGAAAATTTCTTGCTCCACAGAGTGCAATATGTATCTGGGAAAACCACCCATAATTTCATTACAGTGTGTCACATGATGGAAGAATTTCGTTAGAAAGCCATCCACATCCGGCCCCTTCTCTGCAACATTAGATGTGATGCCGGGGAGTGCAAGTGCATGCTCCACTACAGTGAATGTGCGGCAGATATCCCAATATTTTATTATGTTATAAGGTTCACTTCGTGGTGAAATGTGGGAACATTTCCACTAACAAGGCTTTTCTTACAGGAAATGTGCCCACACATTTCAAAACAAACTGACCATTATAACATAAAGAAAAATTCGGAAAGTTGCAGGACAATCGGACATTCACTGTAATGGAGCAGGCACCTGCGCTCTCCCTGGCATCATGTCCTAATGTTGCTGAGAAGAGGTATAGAATGTGGGCGTCTTTTCAGAATGGGAATTCCTCCATCATGTGACACACTGTAATGAAATCAGGGGCAGTTTTACACAGAAATGTATTGATTATGTGGATCAAGAAAGATTGCCCTGGAAGGGAAAATGTGGATTACTAAACAACAACAAAGAAAAAAGCACACAAAAAGCATACAACACAACAGTGGGATGGGGGGCATAAAGCAATATCTTATTGTGGTCGTGGGATGCCGTGGTGGTCCAGCAGCAAGTGCAGCATTGTTATTATTTGCTGCTGTTGTGCTTCGTTGGTGCCAATTTGCTGCTGCAAAGCACCCACTCTCACACTGTTCTCCTCCAGGGCTGCCCACACGAAGGTGAGGTCTGACTGTGTTATAGGGACTGTGGTGGGGTCCACCGCAGGAGGAAATCCAGGGAGTGGTGGTGGAGAGGGTGGTGCTGGTGGCTGTCATGGTGGGGAAGGTGGTGCAGCTGCTCCACTGGCCCTCCTTCAGCTGTGGCAGAGAGGCACATGTAGTTCATCAGCAGCATCCTCTGCCACTGCCACAGAAGGGCCAGCAGGTGGACATCTGGCCCTTTCCTTGGTAGCCTGCCACTCCACCCTGTGGTGAGTCATCATGTGGCTGCACTGGCCCCTGGTCCCCAAATGTGTTCCCCAGGGGCCACGGCGCACCTTCACACCACAAAGGCAGCACACCACCACTATGCTGTTCCCCCCAACACAGTCAAAAAACGCCCATGCTGGGGAGCTGCAGGGGGCACCAGACACATTCCTTGAACCACCAGGATTTTCCAAGGCCACCTCCTGTGGTTGAGGAGGTGGTGGAGGGGGTGCTGCTGGAGCACCTACATCTACCAGAGGTGGTGGTGGTGGTAGTGGTGCACAAGGTGCATTGACAGCACCCACTGGTGGCACTGGTGCTGCTTCTTCAGCACGGGGGACCTCAGAAGTCAGGAGTGGTCCAGCCTGACACGACCACCCCATGTCCGCACTCTCCTCCTCAGATGATCGCACCCACGGGCCACCGACTCTCCTTCCAAAGGCTCCATTTCAACTCCTCCAAGCCCCGTCAGTCTGACACACACAAACACACACACACACACAGTCACACATGCACAAAACAAAACTTCTAAAAAAAATTCACTAACAAAAAAAATCACTAGCACATCAATAAAATTAAACAAAGATATAGCTTTTAAAAAGCTGTTGTGGCTGCAGTAAAGAACTAAAGCATCAGATCTCTCCTTCTCTCTCCACAGAGCTTTCTCAATCTACAAATGCAAAGGAGAAAGTGAAACTGCTTCTCTGACTCACTTCCTTCCTATCTGGCTAAACCATGTGACTTACAGTACTGTAAGCCATGTGATGTGTGGGGGTGCTGTCTATTTACATGGCACTTCGCCTTACTTCACCTTAAGGCGTTATTGGCAACGTGAAGTGGTAATGATAATGTGAGGTGAGCACTTTTTGTTGGTCACTTCGCATTGTGCTCCGACAACACAAAGTGGTCACTTCACGTCCACTTCCCCGGCAGAATTTAAATTCACTGCTTCTCTACTCCCAGGCCAGTCCAAGAAAGCTAGGCTTAAGTCGGCCGAGGTCTTTGGTATCACACCTACCGATGAAGGATAGTTCACTTGATGGCTGAGCACGCACAAAGGATGCAGAGAATGTCAGTCACTTGATTCAGAATGAAACACTTCCCAGTGGTCCACAACCAGCTAAGCTCCACTCTGTGAGGTGGCTAGATAATAATCAGTGTTGGAAAATCTAATGTTCATGTCCAGCCGTCACCTATTTCTGGTGTGGAATACAAGAAGTATGCACTGGGGTGATAGCACCCACTTCAACTCACACCCCAGCATAACTTGATTGGCCTAACAGATCGTGGCCAACTGGACATATCCTTGGAAGCTCACTGGATTATGGCTATGAGTCTGGAAGCCAAAATGCTAGTTCTTCACCACTGACTTACCACTGAAGGGCCATCCTGATGGAATGGTAATCTACTGTATAATAGGCCAACTGGCCTCTTATGCATGTCTGTCTTACTGTATCAAGCACAGCATGCTAGCCTGCACACACACACACACACACACACACACACACACACACACACACACACACACACACACATATGATCGGGGCCCCTAAGTCTCATCTCAGCTCTGTTGCATCTGTACCTCAGCCCACGCTTCAGTAGGCCTATCCTGAAAGTTCCCAGAAGCCTCTGGCCCTCCCATTCCTATGGCTAGCCTTGCATCAAGAAGGCACTCTTTCATGTTTGTTAGGCAGAAGGGATAACATAACGCCTAGGCCGTAAGTCACTATGCTGCACCCCAAATATGTCCTGGAAATCAGAGTAGGGGGATGCAAGCTCTTTTATCTGATGCCCCCCTCCACGTGGGAGGTATGTATAACAGTAAAAGGCCATAAGGCCTCTTTCCCTCCGCTATTTCATTGGCCTTGTTGACATGACATACGAACATACGAACATACAAAATTTGCCAGCAGATAAAGGCCTAGAGGTCAATCAAGTCTGCTCGAATGTGCAGCTAGCACCCCTTATTCTGCAGCTGCCCCTCCCTTCCACCCTTCCCCTTCATTAACCATCCCCCTTGTCCTGTTCCATCCCCTTTTGAAGCAGTCCACTGTTCTACTGGATACCATTTCTGCAGGTAATGCATTCTACCCAGCCACCACCCTCTCTGTAAAAAAGTGTCTCCTCATCTCCCTCCTGAACCTTCCTCCCTCCAGTCTCATATCATGGCCCCTGGTGGCCCTCCCCTCCCTTACTTTGAACAGCCCCTCTGTACCTGTCTTGTTTATTCCTTTCATGTATTTAAAGGTTTCAATCATGTCACCCTGGCTCCTCCTCTCCTCCAGTGAGATATGTTCAACTCCTCAACCTCCCTCATATGATAAGTCCCCCAGCCCCTTGATCATCTTTTGTCACCCTGTGCTGCACCCCTCCAGTAACATAATATCCTCTTCAGATACAGGCACCAGTACTGCACGAGTACTCCAGGTGCGTCTAACTAATGACCTATACAGTGGCAGAATCACCTCCTCCCTCCTCGAGGATATACCCCTTGCAATACAACCCAGCATTTTGTTGGCCTTTGCAGCTGCCTTCCTACATTGTGCCGAGTTGTTCATTGACCCTGTAATGAGCACCCCAGATCCTTCTCCTCCTCTGTCTGGGCTAGCTGCACTCCCCCCAGCTGGTAAGTCCTCCTTGGGTTCTTCATCCCAAAATGCAGCACCTTGCACTTTTTGGCATTAAACCCCAGTTGCCAGGTGTCTGACCAGGTTTCAAACTTTGTCAGATAATCCTGCAACCCCTGCCATCCCCCTAGGCATATTTCATGCTGTTTAAACAAAAGCAGACTGTATAAACTTTTAACAAAGGGTACAATATGCTAAGACTGTGATGGTGCTGAGTCAGTAATACAAGTAGATTGTACATCCTATGTAATATCCAAAAACAGTTGCTACAAAAGCTATTATTGACTTAATATTGTAAGTTCTTGGAACTAGTTGTATCATTGTATATTGGCTCTGAAAACTCAATGAAAAGACTATCCATATAAAAGGCAAAAGGCAAGAGGTTTTCCTGAAAGTTCACTCCCATAATACTTTCATTGTGATGTCGCAATAATGGTATTATGACAAAGATGAAGTCACAACCATGGTATTGTGGAATTCTGATTCCACTAGTCCCCTATGTGGACAAATGACTATATATTGAAAATCATTACATTACAGCTATATAATCCCACTTCATGGTAGATTCATTGCACAGTATTTTGAAGAGCCCTTTCAACACTTAAGTGTAAACAAATTCCTTTCACAATCTTTAAAGCACTCCTGACACAGCACATTCTATATATGAATAAGCTAACAGTATGTGGCTTACTTGTCAGTAGGTTTAACGCTGATACAGAAAAAAGGCATAGAATGCTTGCCAATTTCTGGAGTGAGCTTTTTCTATTACCTCAAGGTTTTCATCTAGCTGAGCTGATAGTGTGCTGCAGTTTCATTATTTATGGCAGGTCCATCACTGAAGCAACTGAAAGCTGAAACCCTGATTATTACTTATTCTTGTGTGAGGTGCTGGGGAGAAGCTGCTGGAGCATAAATGATGATTGCATGTTAACAGCTTCTTGTGAACTACTTTGCATTTTTCAGTGACAGCATTCCATGTATCATTGAGTTGTATGCCATATTCCTTATCTGACATTTTTGTCTCTAATGTTAATTTTCAACACCCCACAGTTCAATCAATCAATCAATCAAATCTTTATTTATCTAGGCGGACACAATTGAGTAAGCTCATTTACAAGGTGGACCTGCATCACACAAGGTCAAGTAGCAATACATTTATGTACAGGCAAGAAGACAGTCAGTGTAGGTATACATAAGGATATAGCAGTAAAATAGCACAGTAAACAAATAATTGGTAATGGTTTAGCATACATATTCATGGTCTAACATTCCTATATAAATTATAACATATTCAGGGAAAAAAGAGGGTAGCTAAGAAGGGTGCTGCATGAAAAGAAGAAGACTCATTAGCAAATTAACAAAACCTCATGCATAGCAAAGGAAATCATGGGGTAGAGGAAGTAAGGCAGACAAAGGTGGAGCTGGTACCAGGAAGCTATACTACCAGGAGAGGAAGGTTAACAAGCTGGGGACATGTAAAGATGGGCAAGTGTAGAAGGGAGGACTAGGGATGTAGGGTTTGTAAGTAATTAGGGATTGATGTGTGCAATAATAAAGATTAGGAGTACAATGGGAGGTTAGTTGGAGGCCGAAACAAGCGAGCTAGGGTTGATGGAAGCAATTGCATACTTCTGTGACAGTTTTTGCATACAGGGTCTTGAACACAGCAAGACTAACAGGAGTCCTCAATTTCAATGATTTCTGAAGCTCATTCCAGAGCGATGGCAGTACGAAGTCTATGGCTGCTCTCCCAAAGCACGTACAGGCCCTGAGCACTTTCAGAGAAATCAGAGAGCAGCTTCTTATAGCATAGTTTCCTATTACACTTGGAGGCAGACAATCAGCAATATGCTGCAGAAGTTTGTCAGTAATAGCTCTGAATGTCCAGAAAGCCGCATTTCTATTACACCTATATTGTAGAGAGGTCCACCCCACAGCTGCATATAAAGATCAGTGGTGGGTAGAGAAGGGGAGACCAGTAATGAAATGTAGGGCTCTGTGATAAAGTATGTCCAGTTTTCCAAGGTATGAGGCAGCGCATTGACTATAAATGAAGTCAGCATAGTCAATTAAGGAGAGGAAGGTGGACTGAACTAGCTGTCTCTTGGCCTCTGTAGTTATTAGGCAGTTTATTCTGAAGAGGAAACCAAGTCTCTGCCTCAGTTTTTTCAGAAAATCCTCCAAATGATCCGCAAAGGAGAGTTTGTGGTCTAGCCAGACCCCCAGATATTTGAATTTCGCTACAAATTCCAAGTTTTCTCCTAATGAAGTGGAGATGGGGGAGAGGACCAGCAATAGCAGGGTATGCCACGTGATTAACAGGTGAAAATAGCATCGCTTTTGTTTTCTCGGCATTCAGTAGCAGTTTTTTGCTAAGGAGCTGGTGTTGCAGCAAGTTGAAATCAGCTTGCAGGTTTCCACAGGCAGTGTCAGGTGATGTACAGCTTAGGTAAAGCGCTGTATCATCTGCAACAGGTGGATACTTGCCTCCTTGATGCCGACATCTATACTATTGATGTAGATAGCAAATAGAAGTGGCCCCAGGATGGAGCCCTGTGGGACACCTCTTTTTAATGGTTTGGGAGAGGAAACCTCTCCTTCAGCCTTGACCTGCTGGTGCCTGTCAGTAAGGTAGTCATGAAACCAGCACAGGGAGGTAGAGTCTAGACCTATCGTTTTTAGCGTAGAAAGAAGTAGGCTATGGTCGACAGTGTTGAAGGCCTTGCTTAGGTCTAGAAAAATAGCACAGACAAACTTTTTGTTCTCTAGATCATGCTGTCAGTCATTTGTCACCTTAGCCAGAGCCGTAATCATACTATGTTTAGCTCTGACGCCGGACTGTGTAGGGTTTAAAAGATTTGTATTATCTATGAAAGATCTCAGTTGGGCATTCACAATTTTTTCCAGAAGTTTTGACAGAATGGGGAGGAGAGAAATCGGCCTATAGTTATTTAGATCACAGAGATCCCCATATTTAAATAGTGGGATGATATATGCAGTTTTCCATAGGTGGGGGAGAGTCCCTTGTGAAAGAGACAGATTAAATAGATACTGCTGTCATCTTCATGTGTTCTCTCTTTATTGTTTTGTACTACTGTACAGCTAAATGTGTGGCAAGTATTCCAAGCTGGATTTTGTTTTCAATTTTGTTTTCACTGTATTTTGTGTTGATGTGGATCTTCTCACAAATATTTACATGATCTTTGTGTTCCCTAATATACTGTAAAAAAAAACATATATATATATATATATATATGTATAAATACATATGACAGTGTCAGTGGCTCAGTAGGTAGCACACTCACCTCTGAGGCCGGGAGATCAGAGGGCTGTGGGTTTAGTTCCCACGTCTGGCACATGGGTTAATATCCCAGTACTGACACTGTAGTGCAGCATGAGAGGAGTGCTGCAATTCTGAGGTGCTGTCTTTTGGATGAGATGTTAAACCGAGGACCCATCTGCCTTGATTGGTGGTAATTCAGGTGGATGTTAAAGATCCCATGGCACTTATTGAAAAGGGTAGGGGAATGTTTTATTTAAAGAAAAATTAGTGCAGTACATTCAATAAACAAAATACAATGTCAACTTTACAGAAACTGTAAATAAGGTTTGCAAGAAAGACAAAAGGAAATCAACCCACAAATAAAAACAATAAACAAGGGTGGGGGGGAGGAAGAAGAAGTCAAAAGAAACATTTCAGTTTAAATGGTGCAAAATAAATGCTTACCAATATAGAGAGGAAAAAAGCAAAACATCTTCAGGGTACTGCAGTTTCAATCCATGCACAGTTGTTCCAATATGAACTGTATACAGCAGAATTCAACAACTTTTTTTCCACATTTTGGATTAACACAAGGCTAGAAACAATCTGTGCAACTATTTGCATTGCAGAAAACACTTTCTGTTGCAGGAGAAAGGCGCACCTGGCCTGTCATAAATAATAGCGGCAGGATGCAAAGATGAGACGAAGGTCCCTGTGTGATATTTCTGTAATCCAGGGGTATCTCCATAACCAGGATATCATATGTTACATTCTGAAGTGCCCTTTCTTTCCATTTATGTAAAGGAGGGTCCAAACAACTTGACTATATGGGCAATCAATAAAAAAAATGATGCATGGTTTCCAGTACCGCTGTGCAAGAGTCTTGGGGGCATATTCGCTCCTCTACTGATTTATGTTTTAGGTTGTTCTTGACACCCAGTCTTCCATGACAAGCTAGCCAGGAGATATTCCAAAATTGTGTGGGGATCCTGGGCTCAGTTAACTGAGAGAAGGGTGTTTCTAATTCCAGAAGGGAGACTTGTGTTGATACTATCTGTGGTAAGTCAGAAAAATGGGTATCTAAAACAAAGTTATAAAGCTGTCTCCTGGTTTTAGTAAATAAATGTGCTGGGGAGAGTTTCCATGCCAGATCTTCAGAAAAGGGGGGGGGGGAGAGGAAGCTGGGAATACCTAGTTTTCTGAAGTTCTTAGGGATGTCATGCGGGAGTTGTTGCCATATTTGGCATACCTTAATGGTAAAAGAATATATAATTAAATGCCAAAATAGGGGTGGATCATGGAGTAAGTGGGGTATCGTAATTTTCAGGAATAGGCTATGGAAAAATACTATCGGGTTCAGCATTCTTACCCCACCATGACAATAATCCATGTATGTGTATGATCTTTTTATGGGATTTAAATGGCTGCCCCAGAATCCTTAAAAAAAATATTGTAAACTCTTGCCTCCAGAGAAAAAGGGACCAGAAACACTGATGCTACGTGTAAGATGAGGGGAAGTATTCAAGTTTTCAATAAAAACACTCTTTTCCGTTTTGCAATGCTATGTCCTTTCCAAAACGAAAGGGAGTGTGCTGCTCTATTTAATACTATATTCCAGTTATAGCTGGCATCATCCGAGGTGCCATAATGTAAGCCCAGGATTTTTATTGACGCGATTGCCAGAGGGATATCTACAATATGAGTTGGTAAGTCTATGTTGGCTGAAGCTGGCACCACTAGTGCTGTGCTTTTTGCAATATTTATTTGGGAGCCCGAAGCTGTCTCAAATGCTTTGAAAATAGGGGGAAGTACTATCTCCTGAAGATAGGGGGTAGTACAAATGCACAAATCATCAGCATATGCACATACTGGAGGTAGAGGTCTTCCAATGTGGGAAGAGATTCTAGGTAAAGATGGGTGCAGCAGTAGGGCTTACAATAAAGGGTCCAGTTGGAAAATATATAAAAGAGGACTTAAGGGGCAGCCCTGTCGCACTCCTTTAAGGCCTAAAAAAGGGGGACATCGAGGACCATTTATATGGGATTGTATCCAAGCAGTACTATATAAGAGTTTAAGCCAAGAGATGAATTTCTGGGGAACATGGTAGTGTGCAAGGACCTGGAACAAATAAGCATGACTGACCCGGTCAAAAGCCTTTTCTTGGTCCAATGAGAGTAACAGGGCAGGTGAAGAGGGGGTACTGTTTGAAATAATGTCTCAAATGAGGGATAGGTTGGAAAGGATAGATCTGCCGGGAAGGGCACAGGTCTGCACCTCAGAAATAATCTGAGCAGCAACAGGGAGCATCCTATTGAGCAAGATGGAAGTGAATATTTTATAAGACAAAGAACCTCTGTACGCAAACACTGAGGCAAGGGTTACCCCAAAGGGCATTTGGCTGGGAAGCCAAGTTTCAAGAAAATACAAAATCACACATGCCCACACAATGCAAAGCATCATGGGCTGCATATGCAAATCACCACAGAATGTTACGCTGGTTCAACTTTAAGCACAATTGCATGGTGCCAAAAGGCCTCTCACACAATTTGCAAAGGTGCTAACAGATGACATAGACACGTGTTTCGTCCTACCAGGACTCATCAGTATGCCTCGTCTGTTTGACACCCCAGTGGAATGGACCAGCTACCCTAAGATAAGATGTCTTGGATATGTTGTGGTGAACCCATTAAAATAAAAAACTATTTAAAATACAAAGAACCTCTGTGCACAAACACTGAGGCAAGGGTTACCCCAAAGGGCGTTTGGCTGGGAAGCCAAGTTTCAAGAAAATACAAAATCACACATACCCACACAATGCAAAGCATCATGGGCTGCATATGCAAATCACCACAGAATGTTACGCTGGTTCAACTTTAAGCAGAATTGCATGGTGCCAAAAGGCCTCTCACACAATTTGCAAAGGGTGCTAACAGATGACATAGACACGTGTTTCGTCCTACCAGGACTCATCAGTATGCCTCATCTGTTTGACACCCCAGTGGAATGGACCAGCTACCCTAAGACAGGGTGTCTTGGATATGTTGTGGTGAACCCGTTAAAATAAAAAACTATTTAAAAGACAAAGAACCTCTGTGCGCAAACACTGGAGAGGAGGTTCTTGTGCCAGGGTAGAAGTGGCAGGGGCCGGAGCTTCCCTGCAGCATAAGGCCTGAGTCTGGAAATCCGTTATAAGTGCTATCTGATCCTGGGAAGGGCGGTTGAGCCTATTATGATCCACCCAAGGGCACTGGTGATAGGAATGCCCTGACTCATCACACAGATTGCAGTATAGAGGGTTTGGACAACCTAAACTTACATGTCCATAGGATAAGCACAAAGTACATCTGGGCTTGTCGCAAGTGCTGCTCAGGTGGGTGTGAGAACCGCACTTATGACAGGTCTGTGGTTGTCCAGGGTAAAAACATAAGCCACGGTCCCTGCCTATGTGAAAGCTGCCTGGTAAATGAGAGATACCTTTATCTGTGTTTTTAAGTTGTACCTTTACTTTCCATCTCCCAGTCCTTACTAGGTCCTCATCCAAAATAGGTTGAGGGACCTCTAGTATATTGCAGCGCTGCCTGAGCCAGTACTGGATGTCTGCTATGCTCACCCCCTCACTATGAAACAGTAAGGTAACAATTTTCACTGTTGGTTTCATGAGGGGGATAACCATAAAGGGAGCCCAGAGTGGCAGATGTTTTACATGCTCATATTTCTTCCTGAATTTCTCCAAAGCATACACATTTTTAAAACTTAAGTCATACACAGATTCCCCATGCACATGAATGAAGGCAAATAATTCTGTTGCCCCATCCCTAAAGAGTCTAGCAACATACTATGCAATACAGTTCTTCTGTCAGGGCTTGTAGCAATGTCCCCCATGAACTTCATATATTCAGCATTCCTTCGCTGTGCTGGCTCACCTAAGTTTGTGAACAGATCACTGAGTTTAAATGGGGTCGAGTTAGTGCCCTCACCTGCAGGCTGTGGACCAAATGGCTCAGAAGTACCAGCTAAATTGTGTTCTGAAGTTGAGGAGGATGAAGTAGATTCATGTCTGGCTAAGTTGGGGCCCGTGACAATATCTGTACCATTAGATGTTGTTCGGGAGATAGCAGGTGTGCTTGAAGCATTACTAGGGAAAGATACTGGTTCTGGAGCTTTTTTCATTGGTAATGGCGTGTCTCCTGAAGATCGGAGTTCGTTGTGTGCCTCAGAGATGATTTCCTGGGCTGAAACAGCCCTTGGGAAGGTCCAGGGGTGCTCCTTCTGAATGTTGCTGCCAGCCAGCAGCATGGAGCGCTGCCGTGGGTGACCAAATGCTCTCAATGTCCTCTGCGGTGCGATGACTGTCCCATAGATGCAAAGAGAGAGGAGCTCCCGATGCAGAGTTTGTGGCATTTCTGGTGCTAGGAGTCATATCAGAAGCGGCTGCTGCAGGGTAAGTTGACAAAAAAAGGCTGTGATGAAAACTGTGAATCAGAGTGCATTAGACCAATAAGAAAGTCCTTGTGTGCAAAATACATGCTTCGCAGATAATTTTCTGTGTCATTAGAAGTGCTCTGAGTTCCTGAAACTGGGTAAAGTGGTGTCTGAGGCAAGTCTTCTTGATGATTGTCTGGCAATTCATTTAGAGTGGTACCTTCAGTATTTGTTTCTGCAGATTTCAGCCTTGTAGGTTCTTCAGAGGTAATGTCAGGTATTCTTGACTCCATGGGTGAAGCTGTAGTCAGGCCAGAATCCAAAATATCTCCAGCAATTCCACCAGCAACTACACTGTCATCCGCCATCTTGGTACAGCAGACAAAAGGGTCCCCTCTGCTCACAGAAAGCAAGGTCCCTGCAGGCAAAGAGTAGGGGAATTTTTATTGAAAACTTTAAAATACAAGATAAACAAAAATTGTATTACATCATACAAAATCATAATAAAAGAAATTGAGACAGAAATAAGTATTACAGCATACATGAAACTTAAACATAAAAATCCACATTTGCACAAAGGAAAAATCCCCTTCCCCCCATCCCTACCCCACTAAGAGTAGGGAAATTTTTATGTGTCATAATCAGTAAACCAAATACAAACAGCATTAAATCCCACAAATAATAGATAACCAAATAATAAAAAATTACAGTCATACATGATTAGAGCGATATAAAAAGAATACTGTGAAAAACAGTCCCCTTCCCCCCACAAAAGGAGTAGAGGAAAATTTTTTATTATGAAAGACATCAAAAACAAAATAATTAAAAACTGTTAAGTCACACAAAATAAAATACAACATTAGATGGCAAACAAAATTAAATAAGTATTACAGTCATACAATATCAGATCATTATGTGGAAAGCAACTGTGTATCGGCTTCCTTCCCCCTCATTAAAGGAGTAGGGGAATTTTTATTCAAAATGTGAAAGTAAAAGACATACATAATAGTGTTACATGCACACAAAATCATAATACAAAAAATAAAAAGAAACAAAAATAAATATTTTTCACATTCAGAAAGTCTCAAGTCTCATAAACTCAAACAATTCATAGACCAAGTATACCATGTCTATAAAAAGTATTAACAAAAATACCGTTATACCTATAGTGTACCATAAATATATGTACACAAAAGAAGACCATATAGTATATGCTGAAAAACCTCAATAAAAATACTACCCCGTATCCAACTAGTGTAAAAGTTTCCAATACTTTTGAATTGCAACTGCCGGAAAATGTTTTTTTTCAAAAAAATTAATTTTAAGAACAGTAGTGTGAATCTTCCAAAACAACTGTATCGGGGTCAAATATTGTTTCTGCAAGGACCACGCACATCTTGCTTGCCAAATATGATATTTAATACAGGCCAAAATAACATGAATCGTATCCGGAAAATAGTCACTCCAGGAAACGGGTAATATTCCAAAAAATAAAACCTCATTTGTTATCATTTGCAAAAGGAAAAGTATGCCACTGAATGTGTGCATACGACCAAAATTCCACTACATATGAACATTCATAAAACAAATGTTGGACAGTTTCCATTTGTGCTTGACATAAATTTCCTCTCTGGCAACCCCTAACAGACACTCCTTTGTGCTTCAAATTCCTCTTCACATTTAGTTTTAAATGGGCTGTAAGCCAAACCACATCCCACATATATGCGGGAATTTCTTTGATGTAGCATATCACCAATTAGTAAACTGCAGAATTGGAATATACCAAAATGAGAAGGAACCAACAAGGACTCCATTATCTTTCCATATAATGTTTTTCTTTGATAAGTTTCTAAATGAGAGCTGAATAGCCCCCAAACTTTAAGTTTCGAAAAACAAGACTTAAAATGTACTGGAAGACCTAATAAGGAAACTTGTTTAGGGATACTTTTGGAAAATCCCCATCCTAATATCCATGGGGAGACAGTATCCCACACCCAACTGTCCCAAATTTTCCCAACTTTACGTAACAAGAGAGAAAGATTTTTAGAAAGAAACAGAGAGAAAAAGAAAACAACGGGATTCACCATCTTAATCCCTCCCATCCTAAAATCCTGATACAATACACCTCTCTTAATCGGGTTCAGCCTACTACCCCATATTGTGGAAAAAACAAACCATAAAGGGCAGTATCAAGAGAGGATGGGGGTGGAAAAATAGCTCCTAAATATAAAAACATACTCAATAAAAAGGTTTTAACCATAAAAACCCTTTTCTTCTTAGACATCCTCCATTTATTCCAGGTTTCTACCTTCGACCTAGCAAAATCTAAGGAAAGATCCCAATTATAGCGAGCAGGGTCCTCCATACCCCAATAGATACCTAAGATTTTACCAGGACCAATGCAAACCGGAATATTAGGACAGTCCATCACTACCACTGGATCCAGATTAAGAAGGAAATACTTACTTTTTGCGAAATTGATTTGTGAACCAGAGCCCTCCGCATATGCCAATAACAAGGCCACAGTAGCTTGGCACGATGGGAGATCTGCCAAAGTAAGACAAAGATCATCAGCATATGCAATTGTTCTAATTTCCATACACGTACTATTGAAAGACAGACCCCTAATATCATCCGTAGCATTAATCAATGTAATAAGGGGTTCCAATGATATAACATATAATAAAGGACTTAATGGCAGCCTTGTCTGACACCCTTTCTAACAAACACCGGACCTCCCAACCAACCATTTACCAAGGGGATTGCCAAGGCCGCAGTGTAACATGTTTTTAACCAGGCAATAAAAACTGCTTGAAAATTCATACAAGCAAGACATGCCCACAAATAATTATGGGAGACACTGTCAAAAGCTTGTTTCTGATCCAAGCTAAGGATGAAACCCATAATGTCACCTGAAAGACCTCTAGAAAAGACTTCACATAATAAAATAAGTCCATCTTGTATAGATCTTTCCGGCACAGAACAAAATTGAGTAGGATGTATCACTGTCTCTAAACAAAGAGATAAACGATTACTGAGAATTTTGAGAGAATCTTATAATCACAATTCAAAAGGGTAATAGGTCTCAATTTTCCAAACAAGTTCTGTCACCCTGTTTATACAATAAGATAACCAAACCCTCATACATACTAGAGGGTAAGAGCCCAAAATTCAAATTGTATGTAAAAGCTCTGTCAGTTCAGTCAATAACCAAGGTGTCAACAATTTATATAATTCATTTGGTAGGCCATCTGAGCCAGGTGTCTTTCCTGAATGAGTATTATCAATAACTACTCTCACTTCCTGAAGAGAGATTGGTTTCAGTAAACTGGGGAAAAATTGTTCAGGAATCTTTTGAAGAGGACAAGAAGATAACCACTTCTGAACCTCTGAGTCCATAGGCCTTAAGCCTGCAGTAAATAGTGACTTAAGCTGACTGTCCACCTCCCTTAAAATATCATCTTTCTCATAAATATCTCTCCCAGTGGATTGTTTCAGAGATGTGATATCTTTTCTCTGCCTTGATGCTTTACAAAAATCAAAAGGATTCGTATGAGCCCTGGTGCCACTAATACCAAACCTCTGTTCTTGACGCAAAGAAGACATACGATCATATTGTAAATAAGTCAATCGATCTTTTAAAGTATGGAATTCCTGTTCATTATAAACTTGACCCTTTATAATGTGTTCCTGAAACCTAATAAGAGATTGTCTTGCAGCAAAATATTCCTGAGTTTTTTGTTTACCTAATAACCTACCTATTTTTTAAAATAAAGTTGAAAATCTAGTTTTGTATCTTCCCACAATAGTTGCTTATTTTCATAAAAAAATACTGAGCGTCTTGCAACAACTATTGCTTGAAACCCTCCTTAACCTCAGGAATATCCAATAAAGACAAATTTAATTTCCAATACCCAGACCCTCGAGAAGTCTTATGGCAATTGGGAGGGTAACACTCAGAAGAGCATGGTCAGATGTAGCCACTAAGGTAACAGCGGCTTACTTGTTTGCAAGGAGGATGACACAAACCAGTAATCTATACGAGAAGATTTTTTTCCTTGAAAAAAAGTATACGGAATAGATGTATGATGTAAATAAATATCCATCAATCCTGACTGAATAAGTAAGGAATTGAGAAAATGAGTATCACAATAGATTTTTGAAGTAGAAAAATGTCTATCCTTAACCGTACGAGAGATATTAAAGTCACACCCAAACAAAATGTTCCTACTGGAAAAAAGATAAGGCCTTATTTTTTTTAACAAAGAAATTCTACCAGTTTTTGTTTGTGGACCATAAATGTTAATTAACCTAAAATCTATAGAAGCTAAAGTGATGTCTAACAATAATGCACGACCAGGTAAAATGTCCACAATATGAGTAATCTTAACCTCAGGAGTGGTAAAACAAATTCCTAAACCTGAACAAAGATCCTCTCCCCCTGACCAATAACTAGGTCCCCATATCCATGCCTCTGAAGCCCTTGAAAAATCCTGCAAAGAATAAAGTCTAGTATCTTGAAAAAATACAATATCATATTGTAAAATGGAAAACATATCAAAAGTAGCCAACAGTTTAAATTTAGAACGAATACTATTAGTATTTAAACTAGCTATGTTAATATTATGACTAACAGTATTCGAAAGAGAAGTCATAACCATTATGGAATAGTTTTAGACAATCTGACACTTTTCCTAGTACCCTTTCTTGGTTTGGTAACACTTTTCTTTTTAACAGTACTAATTATCTCAGTATCAGAATGAAGCCCCAACTGGGAAGAGGCTAGAAGCTGAATCAGAGTCTTGATCCATTCCATCATTCCCTTCTACCAGCACCGAATATCTATTTTCAGATACAGGCATACCCAGCACAAGTGGTGTATTGTGCTGTAGGGAAGATTGTGGTTCAGGCAACTTCAACTGAGAAGGAGCCAATGCACCAGGTACCACCAAAGGAGAAGGGGGGGCATAACTTCTGTAATTTGGCCATCTAAGTGAGACTCCAAAACAGACATACCAACAGGAGTGGTTGGCAAATCCTGCAAAGGTTTCCCTATACCAGCATTGGCAGAAGGAGTTTGTAAAATGCCAGAATGTGGACTAACACGTTTCGACTGAGTCCTCTGAGGTTGGGGTTCAAAGGGACAGGGAATTATTGGTTTTGTGGCCCTGTGTACATAAAAGTCCTGAATCCCATAATCCGCCTCCCCTGTATTATGGGCAGCCCAAGGACATTCCATAAAATTGTGACCATTATCTTCACAAAGATTACATTTTGGTGTATTTATACAGTGAATACTAACATGACCAGTATCCCCACAATACGTACAGCGTTGAACAGTGCAGGACGAGCTAAGATGCCTTAGAGATCCACATTTAAAACAACGTTTAGTTTGACCAGGATAAAAAAATGAACCCCTTATCCCTGCCAATATAAAAACAGTTTGGTAAATGCTCTAACCCATCTGCAGTTTGTTGCAATTTTATCTTCATTTTCCATCCCCCATTCCAGAACCCTTCTGCGTCCAAGATTGGATCTGGAGTGCCCTGTAATTCACAATGCTTTTCTAACCAAAACAAAATGTCAGAAATATTTACCCCCCTCGTTCCTAAATAAAATGGTAATAACTCGAAATGGTTGCTTTGTTAATGGGATAACTTGAAAAGGGGTCCATAAAGGGTTGGTTTTAACATTCATATGTTTTACCCAAAAACGTTCTAACAGCTCAGGAGTCCGAAAACTAATATCAAAAGTCAGATCCCCAGAGGCATGAATTAATGCATAGACCTCTGAGGGTGTAAAGCCCAATGATTGCTTAAGTAAAATACGCCCCACATAATACCTATCTGGAATAGGATCCATACCACCTAAATACCGTAACCTAATAGCATTTCGTCTCTTTGCTAGTTCGATGGGTTTTTTAAAGAAGTCAGCATAAGTAGAACGAGATGCAGTATCTGAAATTTGGGCCTGCTGAGGGCTCTGTGAGCTCAAAGGCTCTGAAACAGCTGAAGGAACAGTTTCAACTCCGGCACCATTTGGAAGAAATGAACCCCCTAATAGTGCATGCGGATCATGAGAAGGAGTAGGAGAATCTGGTCGTAATAGTTCATTACCTTGCTCCATAGCGTCCGCCTCAGTACTCGCCCAGTCCTGAGAAATCGGTAGAACAGCATCATTTTGTAAAATCACTGAGGAGATAGTAGAGGGTTCTTGCGGAAAAGAAGCATCCAAAATGGGATGTTGCTGACTCGCAGCAGTTGCGGTCCATTCTCCTGTCCCTAGTTGGCTCCAACCGGCTCCTCGCAGTGCTCGTTCCGGGGACCATCCGGGACCTCCTGGTACTTCCAACGCATCCTTAGCAACCAAGTCGAGTTCTTCCAGCTGCGCAGGATCCACTGCGAAAACTTTAGACAATATTGAAGGAGAAGAAGCAGTCCCCAGGCTCCGTTTGCATTTCTTTTCCAAATCCAAGTCCGATTGTTTCCAATGTAGTTCCTCTTCTAACAGTAGCAATTGCTGTTTTAAAAAGGTACGTTTATTCTCCAAATCTTGCGAAGTATCCAATTGTGAAAGTATAGATGATGTACCGGTCTCTAACAAAACCAGCGTTGCAGACAAACGAAAGTCCTCCACCTCAGTTAACTCTAAGGCTTTAGTAGAAACAGCAATAGCAGGAGGTATAGATGTTGTGAGAAGAACATCCTCTTCTCCCGAAGGACCTTCTGCGCCACCAGTGTCCAGCTCCGAAGTGAGCTCCGCCATCCCTGCAGACAGACGGACAACGCCACCCATCTACAGAGTAGGAGAATGTCCCCGGTGTCCTGGCCAAATTTCATCCTTCGCTAAAAATACCACCAACAGCTTAATCTGGTTCAAGGTCAGCTGGCATTCATCTGTATCCACCTCCCCCGGGTCGTGCCTAAAAATAGGCAGGATTTGTCTAGTGCACTTACCCGGTCAACAAAAACTAAATAAAATAAATAAATAAATATGACATGCAAGCTTTATTTTACATTCTCTACACTTCTAACATTTGGGCATTTTAAAAAGTTTGGGGTCCAACATCAGCAAAGCAGACTCTGGCTGGATTCTATGATAAGGACACATGAAGATGACAGCAGTGGAATCAATTTACATTACCAGCCACCCCAAATATGTACACATGCACTATGTAATCAATGAAAATTGGTGCTGATTCCCTGAAAATCATACCAGCCCTCCTAACACAGAAAAATGAAGCTGATGCACTACTAAACTCAACAATACCACAGAACACACCAACCCCAGTGGTCAGAAAAGTGAAATTAGCAACACAGTGCAACCTAATGCCTTACAGATAGTCTCTTCCCTCAGGGCTTTAAAAAAGGTCTAAAGGCACATACTGTATACTAGAATGAAATCAGTGCAATTGTTACTGTTGATATGCCAAAACATTGCTATATCACTGGTTGTGACCAAGTTGTCCAAATTATTATCCTAGCTTTCATGGTAATATAATTAAAGCTCATTTTGTACACTTTTATAAACTCATGGATAGATAATGTGTGTGTGTATATTATATATATATATATATATATATATATATACATACACATATATATATATATATATAAATATATACAGGGCTGGATATTCAAACTACGCCATTCATAGGCGCAAGCCCTTCGCTAAAATAGTTAGCAGGGGTGTGTCGAGGCGATATTCAAGGGTGGCACTTATTGAGCAACCCTTTGAATATCACCCCCAGCCACAGCCACTGTGCATGGTGCAGTGGAACTTGTGCCACCGCAAGTTGACAAAGTGGAGCATTCAACTTGCGGTGGCGCAAGTACCATTGCGCCATGCGCAAAATCCCTATATTCAAAAGGTGACTTGCAAATGGGCTATAATTCATGCAAGGCACAGGGGGACCATTTGCATCTGATTATGGCCCCATTTGCATGCCATTAGCATGCAGGTACGCCGATCCCCAAGGACTTGCGCCTGGGGCCCTGCCAGGCAGCAGCCGTCGGGGAACGACACCCCCTGCAGCCCAATCACGGGCAAAAGAGCATAAAAACCCCACCACCACCACCCCCACTGGCCCGATCGTGGGCATAGCTTAAATACCCCTGCCTCACCAGCCTGATCTCGGGCAGCAATGTGTCTCCCCCCCAACACATCCCTGGCAGTCCAGTGGACCGATAAGCCTGATCACGGGCTGGAGTTTTCAAACACACACCCCTACCTCCTGAATATATCCCTGGTGGTCCAGTGGACGAAAATCCCGATCGCAGGATGTAGTTGTCAACCCCCAAACACATCCCTGGTGACCCTAGTGTCCCCCCACCCCACCCCACCCACGAAGCCCCCACGCTCCCCACAGCGCGGGCGGCAGATTTCCACTCTTCTGCCACCCGGCACCCACCCGACTGACTGCCCAGTAGAGCTGCCGTCCATTGGTGCAGAGCAAGAGCCAATGGGCATGCAGCCCATACCGTACCAGACAGTCCAGTTTTGTGAGTGAATTTCATTCACAAAACTGAACTGTCTTGTACGGTATGGGCTGCACGCCCATTGGCTCTTGCTCTGCACAAAGGGCATGCAGGCCCTACCGGCAGTCAGTCGGGCGGCGGCGGCAGGTGGTGGGATGCTGCCGCCGCCGGGCTGTGGGGGCGGGTGGTGGGGCTTCATGGGTGGTGGGGTGGGGGACACTAGGTCACCAGGGATGTGTTTGGGGTTGACAACTACATCCCACGATCGGGATTTTCGTCCACTGGACCACCAGGGATATGATCGGGAGGTGGGGGTGTATGTTTGAAAACTTCAGACTGCGATGGGCTTATTGGTCCACTGGACCACCAGGGATGTAGTGGGGGGGACACATTGCTGCCCGCGATCGAGCTGCTGAGGGGGGGCACAGAGAGTGGGTTGAGGGCCAGCCACAGGTGGCAGCTGCTGTGTTGCACCCTGCAATGCAGCAGCTCACCTGTGGGTGGCCCTCAACTTGATCCTTTTTTTTTTTGGCTCAAAGTTGTGCAGGCGCAGGTTGGGGGTTGCATCTGCACAACTCTGCACAGTCCGGCTGAATATTGGGCTGTGCAGTTTATGCATGGTTCCTCCCTCCAGTTCAGCATGCATTCATTTGCATTGTGCTGTTGCTCAGCATGTTTTCTGTGGTGCAACTGCCTCCTGCTGAATATCGCAGAATGGAGCAAGTTCAGACTTGCGCAGGCGCACCCCTATTGCGCATGGCGCAACCCTTTTGAATATCTGGCCCACAGTATATATTTCCCACAATGTTTCTCTGTACCTAACCTGTCCATTGTACTGTAACTGTCCTACCAATGCTTTCTGTGATTGTAATCTGTTAAAATATCTCTGTAATCAATTCCAGTTTGCCCTTAAAAAAGTGACTCTCAGAGACACAGTGGGTTTACCTGGTCAACAATATTCAATAAATAAATCAAAATATATGACTTACATTGGCACCCCATTCCCCCTGCATTTGTTTAATTTTCCACCTCTTGAGTGAGTCTGACAAAACTGGTGATACTACCAAAAATCTTATATTAAAAGCCCACCCACTCAACTGCCTGATCACAACACAGTAACTGCCCAGTCTCTTCGTTGTGCATCCAGATATTGTTCTTCCTTTAGGAGGCAACTAGCAACCTCAGAGGCATTTGCTCCATTTCACTATTAATTGATTAACTGATATGCCTGACAGCATGGTGAATGCTGAATGCTGATGAATGCCAATGACCATGGCAATGTGGGAAAGCTTTTCGCCACTATGGTGGAATTCTTATCTTTTCATATCAACAAAGGATTGTTTGATGTTATGTTTACTATTTCATTCATTTAGCACACCTTACCATGAACAAACATAGCAAGATTTTTTTAGCAGCATAATTATTGAATTCTACAGTAGGTAACTGGGACGTTCAAGATGTCTCTTGGCTAATCAAGAATGCCCTCTTTTATTTATTTGTTAGAGATCGGAATTACAACCCTTTGAGTTAGAGAATCATTTCCAAAGACTCCACTTCATAAATACACACATTTAGATACAGCAGGGTAAAAAAACATGACATACATACATTCAGTTGCCACATACAGTTCATAAGCTACAGAGTTGTATACATGGTAATTGTAATGTGAGATAAGAAAAAATATACAGGAGGCAGTGAGAGAAAGCAGTGGCCTATACAATGGTTTAGCTAAGCCTGTTGGAGTAGCCAGTACAGTAGTTTGCTAGGAATTTTCATGTTGAAGTGGAGAGAAAACATTGCTGTGCAAGAGAAATTCAGGCAGTCCAGGCACAAGACTTTGTCTAAGTTGCAACTTTGGTACTAGATACCATGCTTGGTCGGTGGCAGCCCCATGGCCGGCAGCTCACTGCTGTGGGCAATGGCAGGTGTGGGTTGTATGTGGTTCCTGAGGGCAATTTTAAATGCACCAATTTTAGGGAGGCTGGTGACACTCGCAGGGAGGGAGTTGAACCAGGTTGGGGTCCTGTATGAGAAGGTCCTTTGTGCTAATGAGGTTCTTACTTATGGGACTGCTAGGGAGGGATTATCGGTTCTGCGGGTGAAGATGATGGAGGTCAAAAGGTGGAGGGAAGATGCAATTCCTGGTGGTGTTAGTCCGAGGAGGGTCTTTTGGGCCATAAGGCAGGACTGGTATAGTAGCCTTTCCTCAAACCTGAGTATTTGTGTGAGGGAGTAGAGGATGCAGTAGTGGGTTAGCCGGTCTGCACCAGACAGAAGCCTGCATGTCTTGTTGATGGACACTTTTATTTTGTTGAGGGCGGTGGTGTCCATGGCCATGTAGATCATTAGGCCGTAATTGATTAGTGATAGTACTGATGAATTGATGGCTAGATGGAGGACTTCGGGGGTAGGCAGTCTCTGTGATGGTAGAGGAGGCCAGTGCGTACATTAGCCACAGATGTGAGAGCATCAATGTGAATGTGGAAAGTGAGGGCTGGGTCTAAAGTTATGCCTAAGTACTTATAGGAGGTGACCTGCTCAATGGGTTGGGGAGAACTGGAAAGGGTCCGCAGTGGGGAGTTTCTTTGTTTATGTTGGTGATCAGCAAATATCATGGCCTTGGTTTTTTTCAAGTTCAAAATAAGTCTATGGTCCATGAACCAGCATTCAGTCAGGCTAAAGGAGTGCTGAAGGGAGGTCTGCAGACTGGTGGGGTTTGTGTGGGATGCACAGAGGACAGCACCATCTGCATAGAGTAGGACCTTGCTGTCACATGAGTTTGGTAGCGCATTGATGAACAAACAGAAAAGTAGCAGACCCAGGATGGACCCCGAGGGACCCCTGATTGGATGGGGCAGGTAGTGGAGAGTGTCGTATTGATCTTGACACACTGTGTTCTAGAGGATAGGTAGCTTGTGAACCAAGCTAGGGGGCCCTGTGATAAATCTAGTTGCTGGAGGGAGTCAAAGAGGAGGGGGTGACTGACCATATTGAAAGCCTTGGATAGGTCAATGAACACAGCTCCAGCTAGCAGACCTTTGTTGAGCATGCCATGGAGGAAATTAGAAAATTTGAGAAGTGCCGTGGTGGTACTATGGCCTGGGTGGAAACCATGCTGCTCCTTGCAGAGCAAGTTGTGGGTTGTGAGGTAGGCGTGAGTTGGTCCACTACTACCTTTTCCAGGGCTTTGGGTGGGTGGATATTGGTTGGTAGTTCCCGGGAGATAGGTTGTCCCCACCTTTGTGAATGGGAGTTATTACTGCAGTTTTCCAGCCACTTGGGAACTGTCCAAGACAGAGGGATTGGTTGATCAAGCCTGTTGGGGGGAGCAGAACATCCAAGGCCAGTCAGAGGAGCCTTATGTCCAAGGGGTCATTTAGGGGGCTGGACCCATTGTGGGCTTTGGTTAGGTATGGCTTGGCTTCCCAAGGAGTTATTGTTCATAGGTAGAAAGGGAGGTGGGAGAAAGTGGGCGGTTGGGAGCTTGTTATAGGGTCAGAAAAGTTGTTGGGGAGCACCGAGCTTAGGTCAGTGAAGGTTGTGTTGAGACTGTCCACTATACACTTTGGGTCAGTGGTGATGGTGTCTTTGAGGGCAAGCTGAGGGAGGGGGGGCCCAGGATTTGCCATTTAGAAGCTTGATGTTATCCCAAAACTTACGGGATGACCCCTAGGAGGCAGTTAAAGTAGATCTGTAGAATTTGGCTTTTGCCTTTCAAATGGCCCAGGTGCACTTATTTTATTCAGCTCGGTACACCTGTATGTCAGCTGGTCGGTTGGAGTCAGTGGCTTTGTGCCAGAGATAGTCTCTTTTCCTTAGTAGAGAGAGGAGGGATGGGGTAATCCAGGGGGTATTGTGTTGTTTAGTGTGGGTCCTTTTTGAGTGGGACAAAGACGTCACAGACCTAGTTGAATGAGCTGGTGAAGTAGTCAAGAGCAGCATCAATGCTGGGGGCAAAGTATATTGGGGACCAGTCCCACTGGGAAAGATGTTGTTTGAACTTGGTAATGTTACCTAGGCAGAGGCATCATCTGACTGTGACTTTGGGTGTGAGCTAGGTAGCCTACCAGACCACATGAAGATCACTGTAGAGTGGTCACTGAGGGTGTTAGGTAGGATCTGGATGTCCATGATTTTGTGGGGTCAGTTGGACAAAATGATGTCCAGTAGGATGCACCTGCCAGTAGAGGGGTTGCACCTAGTGGGCTGCATCATCACTTGGGAGAGGTCCAGAGCTGCAAGAGTAATCTTGGCTGAGGAAGCAGGGCTGGCAAGACAGTTTATGTTGAGGTCGCCCATTAGGATGCACTCAGATTTGTGGGGGAGGCTGGTGAGGTACTCCATGAGGGAGAGGAGTGCAGAGTATTGTTTCTGTGGGGGAAAGTAGGCTACCGTGATGATAAGCGGTGCCCTCGAGGGGTCCAAGGTGATTTATATGGACATAGGTTGGGCCCTGTGGTCTAGTTTTGGTGGGAGTATGTGCTGGCCAAGTAAGATGTCACACAAGAATACTTCGCAACCACCACCCCACCTTCCAACCCAGTCTTTTCTGAAGAAGGAGTATCCAGGAATGGAGACGAAAGAGTCTGTGGTGGATTTGGAGAGCCAAGTCTCCACTAGTCCAAGGACATTAGGTTGGTGTTGTGTGACCCAGCATTGTAGTGCAGTGGATTTCTTTAGAATGCTGCATATATTTATGGATGCTATACATAGCCCAGTGACTGGGTGTGAGCATGGAGGGCCCGTGGTGCAGGGGCCTGGGTTTGGGTGGATGTTCCCAGATAGCATAAGCAGCATGGAGGTTATCCTGATCAGGGGAGATACCGTTTGTACTGCTCTGGGGGGTGTGTGAGCTAAATTCATGGGCATGGAGCATGGTATTAGTAGTGACTGTAGGGTAGGAAGAGTAGCGAAAAGGACTGGCCATGAGGAGTTTGGGTTGGTCAGAGGCATAGGAGTGTGTACTGGCCAGTTGGGGGAGCATGGGGGTAGCCAGAGTGGGGGAGCTACTGGAGGGGACTGGGTTTACCTGATTGGGGTGGAGCAGTGGGTTGGGGGTGGGCACACTAGTGGGAGGGACAGCATCAGTAGTAGGAGGGGGGCCAAACTGTGGAGGTGGACATGAGCAGCCATGGTCATGCATTGCAGATTACCAGGGACTGAGTATAAGGTGAACACAGTGACATCCTGAGATAAGGGACGTCACTGTGGTGCAGTGGTACAGTGACGGACTATGGTGCGGAAGGTACCAGGTTCGAGACTGGGGGGGGTGCTCCTTGTGGTACCTGGGTAATTTTAGTGTGTCCATGAGGGGAAATGCCCACAGAAAGGTGTCCGAAGTGCAGGGAAAGTGGTGCTCGGTAGTGACTCCTAGTGGCCATAGGAGGAGGGGCAGAGGGAGGGAGATGGTGGAGAGCTCAGAGAGGGGCAGTGAGGGGGTGGGCAGGCAGTGGGAAAAGGGAGAAATGGGAGGTAGTGTTGGAGTAAAGGGGGGAGGTAAGGACAGGGAGGATGCTAGAGTGTAGAGTGGGGGGAGAGGAGGAAAAGAGGAAAGACAGGCTCGGGAGGGTGAAAGTCAGAGTTAGTAGATTATCCCTCTAGTGGGGGGTTTGTATAACCTACTAAGGGGAAAGTTAAAACTGACACAGGAATTCACGTGACCAGGGAGGTCTTTAAAGGAAGGGACAGCTGGCCCTGGGTGGGAGGGTGGCTGGGGCGGTCTAACATACCCACACAAAGTCCAGTAGCTGAGAAGGGAGCAGGTTTACCTTTTGGGCTCTTGGGACCTCTCTGCCCCACATTGTGTTGGCGTTCTGGTGTGGTGTGGGACTATGGGCTGGGCTGGGCTGGGGTCCTGGCCTAAAATAGGGAGACAAACAAAAGGCCACTCGATTGGTATGTAGCGGTAGCCCTGCTGGGCGTAGTTCTAGCCCCAGGACACTACTGCACATGCACAGCCTAGGAGGTCCGGAGGAACCATACAATGCCTACTGTGCATGCGCAAGCTCGACAATCTCTTCCCCCCGTCCCAAGATGGTGTCGTGCAGGAGCGACTCTCTAGAGATTCCACACTACACTGCAGATTCCAGGCAGCAACTCAGTGGACTAGGTAAACTAGTACACCCTCTGAAATCCCCACAGTAATGTGCACAGTACCCCCTAATCACAGGCTACAAACGACTGGATGGAGGTCTCTCCCTAGCAGACAGAAGAGCTAAGCAAAACAGTGAAACAGGCTAGACACCGCAACTGCAATGAAAACAAGCAGTAACTCAAGTACTGAGCATGTCCCAATACGACAACTCTTAAAGCTACTTGTACAACACTGCGATATGTCCTAGTGAGGTCTGTACCAGCAGTATGCCAAAAACAATTAGTCGCATTCTGGGGATAGAAAATGCAGACAGGCAACACCCATTTCCCCCACAAAGTCCAGCAGCTGAGAAAGGAGCAGGTTTTCCTTTAGGGCTCTCTGGACCTCTTTGCTCCACATTGTGTTGCCATTCTGGCATGGTGTGGGACTTTGGGATAGGGTCCTGGCCTTTAGGCTCTTGGTACCTCTCTGCTCCATGTTGTGTTCATGTTCTGGCATGGTGAGGGACTATGGGCTGGGGTCCTGGCCTTTAGGGCTCTCAGGACCTCACTGCCCCACATTGTGTTGGCATTCTGGTGTGGTGTGGGACTATAGGCTGGGGTCCTGGCCTTTAGGGCTCTTGGTACCTCTCTGCTCCATGTTATGTTCATGTTCTGGCATGGTGTGGGACTAGGGGCAGGGGTTCTGGCTTTTAGGGCTCTCAGGACCTCTCTGCCCCACATTGTGTTGGCATTCTGGTGTGGTGTGGGACTATGGGCTGGGGTCCTGGCCTTTAGGGCTCTTGCGACCTCTTTGCCACAGGTTGTGTTGGCATTCTTGTGTTCAAGAACTGTGAAGCAAGGCTGAGCAGTTCTGGAACACAAGAATGTCTTGAGATGACACTCTCTATTTGTCAAGAGACATCTTGAACATCCCATTTAATCTTTATTAAGCATTTTTTTATTTGCGTTGCTGTGTGTTTTTTTTCTCATTGCACTCATTTTAGTCTGCTTCCTACAAATCACAGATGCAGCACCACGAATGTTGAGCATCACTGTATGGGGCCAAGAGAGCAGTCATAGAGAGGTTAAAAAAAACATTAAAAATGTGAAAGTCTACTTTTTTGCTGAATGTCCTCTGCTGTGCATTGTACTCCTAATTCTGTGATCTGCTTACTAAACTACCGAGCATGATTTTCCTACTGTCTACAATTCACAGCTGCAGTGAGAATTGAGCATCACTGTATGCAGCTATGACAGTGGTCATAGGACTAGAAAAATATGAAACTTACTAATGTAATTTGTAATGAGAGGGCAGTTTGCTAATGATTCATGTTGTGCTGCTTTTTTATGGCTAAAACTTTTTTTAAAATGTAGATTCCTGTTTAATTTTGGCCTTATGTGTTGATTGTTTTGGCACACATCTTTCTGGAGTTATTGTTACTTATGTCTAGATCAGTGCATCCACATCCTGGGCCTAACTTTTCTTCTGAGATAGACTGTGAGTCAGCCACTGTTAGTATTAACAAGGGTTCTGTCTCTCCTACTCTTAAAATTGTTCATTTGAACATACAGAGTTTGTTATCTAAATGGTCTCAATTTGTGGCCTGGTCCCAATATCAGTCTTTTGATATTATTACTTTATCTGAGACATGGTTGCATAATGGTATTAAGGACTCTGAGATTTATCTCCCTAATTATAATCTCATTAGACAAGACAGAGAAGGAAAAAGAGGAGGTGGAGTTGTAATGTATATTCTTTGTAAATTTGATTACACTATTTTTGACTTTTCTGTGACAAACTCTGGATGTAATATGATTTCTATTGATTTGATTTTTGGACAAAGTAAACATTTGACTCTAAGCACTGTTTATTTTCTCCCTGGTAAAATTTTAAATGGTTTAGATTTATTGACCCTTTTTCGTGAAGTTTTTTTCCCCCTAATAGAGAATGGATCACTCTTGGTGACTTTAATTGCAGTTGGGATAAAAGTTTGAAGGGAAGAATCAGAGAGACTTTGGTTAATCAGGGTGTAACACAATTAATTAAGGAAACTACCAGACTCAATTATAAAACAGGTGTAGGGACCATCCTTGATTAGATCATTGTCACTCATGTTGACAGAATTTTTAAATCTGAGGTTATGGCCGACACCATGAGTGACCATTGTCCTGTCAAATGTGAGTGGTCCATAAAATTATTAAAAAGTCCTCCCATATATGTTGAATGTCAAAATTTGGCCAAGTTTACCCCCCAGGAAATCCAAGATTTATATAATAAAATTGACTGGTCCCCTTTGATAATTAGCACTATCATTGATGAAATGTGGGAATTGTTTTGGCATAGCTTATCATGCAATTGCAAATATAATCTCTCCCTTAAAGAAAATAAGGATTAGATCATCCAAACAAGAATGGGTTACAAGGGACAAGGGACCTCATTCACTTAATGAGAAAACATGACACGTGTTCACCAGCTACCTTGATAATCAGATCCAACATGTAAGGATTGCAGGGATCTGTTCAGATGAGAAACCGGTCTGCTCCGGAGTCCCCCAGGGGTCTATTCTGGTCTCTCTACTCTTCTCCCTCTTCATCAACAATCTCCCCAGAGCCTGCCACCAAAAAATATTACTATACGCAGACGATGCAGTCCTGTTTTCCAGTCACCATGATATTACAGTCCTTGAATCCCTGCTGCAGCTTGACTTCAAGCGCATCGAAGACTGGTTCAATTCTCATAAACTTGTCCTGAACCACAGCAAGACTAAAGCCATGTCCTTCTGTAACCGACGGAGCAGGCACAACTCTCTGTCCCTCACCATCAAGAACCACACTGGGAACCCACTCGAACATTTCAAGGAGTTCAAGTACATTGGTATTACCCTGGATAGTACCCTCTCCTACATTCGGCATATTGACACTGTTATATGAATATTATCTCAAAGTATGTTATAACTGAGTATCTTTATTTTTTTCTTTTAGTTGTTTTGGTTGTTTATTGTGCATTCTTTTACTGCCTCTGTATGTTTGTTGACCCTCATCCTTTGACGGGGAACCTTTGTAAATGAGCAGTTTCTGCTCAAAGGTATTTGTAATCTGAGAATTTAATAAATAAAAAAAATAAAAATAAAAAGTGTTGGAAATCTTATACTCTTTCTAGAACCCTGATTGCTCTTCAAGAGTATAAGACACTTAGAAATAAGTGTAAATCTGAAATTAGGAAAGCTAGGGTCACCTATTATTTAAATGAACAAAGGAATTCCAGGGACAATCCTAAAAAGACTTGGAGTTCCTTAAATAAAATTTTGGGACAGGGTAAAGTAGATTCCATTCCTATTCTTCATCATAATGGACAAAGTATAACTGATCATCTTAGGGTATCTAATATTTTCAATAGTCATTTGGGGAACTTAGGCCCCTATAGAACTCCCACAGATTTGGATGATGTATCTGATAATAAAGATATTCATAATGACACTAATCCAAAGTTTGATTTTAAGTCTCCTTCCCCTTCCTCAGTAAAAAAATACTTTTGGAAAAATAATCCAAAACCTTTTCAGGGCCAGGATGGTGTTGATGTTAGGATAATTAGAATGGGTACTGATTGTTTTGTTTATCCATTAGTTCATATCTTTAACTTTTCCTTATATCTTAATGTTTTTCTGAGTAGCTGGAAATGAGCAGTTATAAAACCCATCCTAAAGAATGGAAATCCTTCTTTAGTTACTAATTATTGTCCTATTTCCCTTTTATCGCCTATTTCAAAAATTATGGAAAGGATTGTCATGGACCAAACCTTGGATTTTCTTGGGAGGTATTCTTTGTTATCAGAGAACCAACATGGCTTTAAGCCAGGATATAACACTGAAACAGTATTGGTGGGGTTCACGGGCAGTGTCCATGGAGCACTTGATAGTGGACTTTCATGTGCGGCACTGTTCGTGGACCTCATCAAGACTTCTGATTTGGTTGAATTTGATCTTCTTCCTGGTGTGCTTCAAGGTCTTCATTTTTCTGATGAAGTAAATATGTGGTATCAAAACTTTTTGTCTGAAAGATCATTTAGTACTATTATTGGTTCATCTTTATCCCATTCACTTCCCTTAGTTTGTGGTGTGCCCCAGGGTTCAATTCTGGGACCACTTATTTTTTCCTTATTTATGAATTCTGTATCTGATATATGTACAAAAACTAAAATAATTCTTTACGCAGATGACACTGTTCTTTTTTGTTCAGATCCCAGACCCAATGTCGCCCTTTCCTATCTTCAAACTGATTTTAATTTCCTGCAGGATGGGTTGTCCTTAAGTCACCTGGTTTTGAATTCCCAGAAAACCAAAGTAATGGTGTTTTCTAAGAAGAAACATTTACTAATTGATTTGCTTCCAGTTTCTGATAGGACAGGAAACATAATAGAAAATGTATCTGTTTTTAAATACTTAGGTATTATGTTGGATACACATTTTTCTTTTGAACCTCACATTCAGAATCTTAGGAAAATCCTTTATCAGAGGCTGGGTATGCTTTATCGAGTTAAATCTTTTTTGACTTTGGAATCCAGAAAACTCTTAGTTCATAGCTTTCTGTTCTCCATACTCGAGTATGGCATACTGATTTATACATCATCATGTACTAATGTTTTGAGTCCTCTTAAAGTAATTTACCATTCAGCTCTGAGGTTTTGGTTAAATTTACCCTTTTGAACCCATTGCTCTGATCTGTACAACCAGTCATCTTCCTTATCTTTTGAAAATTGAGTACTTTATAAGATTGATCATTTTCTTATTTAAAGTTAAATGTTTTTTTTTTTCCATATTCTATTTCTTTAATGTTTTCTAGATTAGTTAATGCATTGTTAACTAGGTCCCAGCACAATTATAAATTTAAAATACCATTTTTTAAGACTACTTTTGGGCAAAGATCCTTATTATTTAGAGCACCTAGTTTTTTTTATAGAATTCCATTAGAAGTTGTTCAGAATAGTTCTTTTCAGGTTCACATGAAATCTTCAGAAGTTGTTAATAATAACTCCTGTCAGGGTTTTAAGACGCGATTAAAACAGTGTCTATCTTTGGAAACATGACGTATTGTATTTTATTGATTGATTGTTTTGTTTGTAGGTCCCAGCACAATTATAAATTTAAAATACCATTTTTTAAGACTACTTTTGGGCAAAGATCCTTATTATTTAGAGCACCTAGTTTTTTTTATAGAATTCTGTTAGAAGTTGTTCAGAATAGTTCTTTTCAGGTTCACATGAAATCTTCAGAAGTTGTTAATAATAACTCCTGTCAGGGTTTTAAGACACGATTAAAACAGTGTCTATCTTTGGAAACATGACGTATTTTTATGTATTGTATTTTATTGATTGATTGTTTTGTTTGTATTATGTTTGTTTGTTAATATTTTGTGTGTTTTTTTGTTTTAAACTTGTCTCCAATGAAAACGGGCAGTTTGCTCATTTGGATTTACAAGTATAAAAAATAAAAATGAAAAATGAAATGAAAATGGAGTGCCATATATTTAAATACAATTAGAACAGACCGTGTCTTGTGAGATCCGACTTCTTGTGAAAAGATTGTCAAAGTACCTTATCTGGAATTTGGCATGCAATCAAGTGGTACTGTGACTGTCAGCACTTAAACAGAAACAGTATGTTTGATGTTGACTTTTACTGGATTTTTGTTGAGACTTGTTTAAATGAAAATAAATCAAACTTAGTATCCGACTGTGCATCACAGCTGCAGCGCACAAAGACCTCTTGGCACTGTAAGAGGTCATGACTCGCTGCAGTCACTTACATTGATTTCTACATAAAACAAATATCCTTTATAAAAAAGTTAATGGATTGTCCGAGCTGTCTCTTAGCTATTCAATTACATCATCTCAAGACACCTTTGCATTCCAGAACTGCTCATTTTCGCTTCGCAGTTCTTATATGCAAAGATGTCTCGAGATGACACTCTTGAATAGCCAAGAGACATCTTGGACAATCCATTTACTTGTATATTATGCAGTTATTTTTGACCTCTTTATATTAGCAGGTTTTTAGTAATTGTTTTGTTTTTTTACTTACATTTGGGGTTGAATTTAGTGTGCCGTGACAAGCTACATGACCTTCAACCAAATGGTGAAGAATGAAATCTCGACTCTCACAAGAGTTTGTGGCAAAAATATGCCATTCAGCAGTAGTTTGCATTTCTTTTACTCCTTGTCATTTCTTATTTCACCTACGTAATTTTTTAACTTACTTTTAAAATAAATAAATAAGTAAATGTGGGGTTAAATTCTGTGCAGTGTTATCCACATGCGACCTGTGTGCGAGTTCTTATATATATATAAAGTGATATGGCTGTGTGCTCAGAGCTGGGGATTTTGTTTCACTTTTAAACATTTTGTTCAGGGATTTTTCAATTTATTACCAGTAGGTAAAAGGGCTGTAAATGAGTAGTGAGCTATATTACACAGAGTTTGTGCCCCTTCATTTTCATTTGACCTACACAGAGGTCCGTTGTGAACTAGGTGGCGAGTTGTACAGTAAGTCTTTGAAAAACAAAGCATCTAAAATGCTGCAGCAGTCACAGGATGCAGCATGTGAAGACCTCTTGGCTGTATAAGAGGTCTCCATGTGCTGCAGCCTCTCTCTTTCATCTTAATGAAATAAAAAAAATTAATGCATTATAATGTCAAGGGCTCTTTGTGTTCCTGCCATACAGTTGAGCTCAGACTTACAACTCAAATCCCTAGTTTACAATCTGAAGACAAGGTGCACTGTAGGATGACAGAGTGGGTTGAAGACAGCTATGGTGACATTTAATTATTACAGTAATTGACTTGTATTATTGTGTTGTCTTGCAATATTATTTTAGTCTTTGTAGTGTATGACCGTTGCTTTGCTTGCAATCCAATACAGGTACTGCTGAGCCTGCCTGCTTGCTCCACTGGACCTGCCTGCCTCTTTGGGCCTGCTTGCTGCACTATGTCTGCCTGCCCCATTGCATCTACTTGCTCCACTGGGTCTGCCTGCCCCATTACCCCTAATCAATGAAGAAATAAACGAAGAAATTGGAGGCATGGTGGCCAAATGTATTGCTGCGAATACTCCTCCTGGAATCCAAGGTTGGACACCATGAATAGATGCCATCTGATAGCTTTTAAGCATATAGACATAGTCAAGTTCATTACTTAGGCATCTGCTTTTTTTATTGATTTACAGTTAGTAATTACTTATAAGTTTCAGCGTATGCTTAACTTTAGTCATAGCCAAGCTCAATACTTAAGCATCAATTTTTTATTGATTTGCAATTAATATTTACTTATAAGATTCAGTCTGTGTTTAATGTTTATTTTTATTTCTTATTTCTTAAGTTACTGAGTGTGAACTTTTAAATCGCTTAACCTTTAAACCTTTTCTAATGATGATTCTAATCTTAAACAAGATAATTGCTGAGAGTAACATTTTAAAAAGTCTAAACCTCTATCACTTGTTAAGTACTTTCCTCTGGTAACCACAAAGGTCAACTGAAGACCAGTCTTGTTTTTTCTCATAAACATCCCACCAGTACCAGTTGCCAGATGTCCCTGTGGATCATTACACCTTTTACTCAGTGCAACATACTTCAGGTTGCATGTCCGTCCTAAAAGCACAAACTTATTTTTTGTATTCAAGAAAAATTCCCCGGTCATGTTAAGTGTGATGTCATGACGTCAGACCACGATTACAGCCCATATGTTTCCCCATATTAATCAGATGTTTTTGAGCTACTGATCATTTTCTAACACCTAATCTTCAATTAGTGGTCACCTGACCTCAGAAAACTGGCCTAAGACTAAAAACTGTCAGAATACTGACCCACTCATTTTTGCCTTGGCAAAACTGTATACATCCACAAAAATCCAAGTCAAGTTAAGCAGAAGAAAGAATGGAGCTGTGATAGCAGATCCTTCTTTCAGGACTTCATTTGGGACATCAGGTTATGGCTCTGTGTGGTGAGTTGCTTTTATGTCTGATATTAGGAGCAGACAAGGACAATCCTTGCATTTTTATTTTCTGTATGATTGTATTTAAAAGTAGGAAAGGCTTCCTCTCCAGTTGAAAAATATATTGTTTGCTTGCACTGCTGATCAAAATGATGTTAATTTTGTATACAAGTTTTAAGTAAAAAAATAAGACAATATGACATTTCCTGGTATTTCTTTTCGATTAAATATTTTTACTTATAAAGTTGTTGACTTACAGTACAGCGGTAAAACTTAATTGTGACTATTGATATATAAGTTGAACAAAAAATATTAAAAAATAACTAAAAAGGTTTAGCATAAGGTAATTTTATCCAATAAAAGTAAAGTAAAAATGTATTTTTTAAGCACTTTTCAAAGCCAAAGCGCTGTACAAATAAACAATTAAAAATACATACATATAACATACAACAACAATAACAATATGATTACAATAAAATCACCAGGTGATATCCAGGTGAATAGATTAGACTATGTTTGAACTATAGTGTTTATAAAGTAAGAATAACCTAACTGGACACCCAGCCATCTGCATTATTAAGCACACCCAGTTAGACTTCACCCTAGGCAAGCTAAATTTCTGAGTAGGGTGGATGTTCCCACTGGTTCCGAGAAATCATTCCTGGAACACGGAACAACCCTTGGAAGTCGGATCAGGAACTGGACCCAGTAATTACCCTGACACAATCAGATGGTGATCCCAGAAGTGCAAACAGTGACCCTCAACATTCAGATGGTGACCCCTGATGTACAAATGAATACTATTTTCATATGCTACTATAACCAAATCCATATATCAGTCATTAACACATTTTACTTACAAAAAAAAATAACTCAATAAATAACTAACATTTCTATAACACCTGCCACATGTTATACTACAACATCATAAATTAATGCTTATCAATCTCATAGTTATTCTGCCACCATATAACAACAAAACAAGTTAATTTCTTATTATACAGGGTCATTTTATCATGCAAAAGTAATCTTTTCTAAACCACTTAAATCTTTACATGTTCTTCAAACTGTTATGCAAGCACCTACTTTATAGTATGCACTGTCTATTGTAGTCTGTGTAGAAAAATACACACACTATAGTCTTGGTTGCAACCCCCACATACACGTACACATACACATTCCACTAAAAGTGTTTGTTCTGCCATGCATTGACTGTACAGTACTTCATTATCAGTAATCTTACATGTACAAAGCCACAATTACAATGTTTTATCTGTCTAATGCGTGTATTAAGCAGTACAAATACTACATCAACACATTTTGCCTGTCCTTCAGACTGAGGGCTAACATGACTGTATCAAGTTTCACAGCCCTAAGTGTTGTATTTTCCTTTTTCTCTCTCCTGTCTATAGAATAATGTAATACTAGGCAATACAATCATGCTAAATACTACACACACAAAAATATTGGGTTTGTTTATTGATCACAAATTGGTTGTTATATTTGTATATAAATGTCATCCTACTTGCAAAGCAATCCCAACTTGTACTGTGCCTTTCTTGTCTTAATACAGCTTTAAACAATGCAAAACAGTTCCACATGGTAAAGAGCATTCGGTAATAAAATTATCAGAACAAACTAACATGAAACCACACCACTCAGAGGTAGCTTCCAATAAGTAGCTTTTAATGAAAAAATTATTACAAAGCACCACCTTTAGTGCAAAAATGCATCAGGGACGTTGCTATGAACCTCTACCAGTTTCACAACCAAACATGCATCATCAGGAGGATAGCGAATCAAAATCATGGTTCCCTTTTATAAAGAGAAAAGGGGGTTAGATTTAAAGTGACAAAGCATATAATATATCTAATCCTACATCCATTATGAAATACTAAAAATCCAATAACCATTAAAAACATTCAATAATGCATACTACAGGAGAACATTAGGGAAAGCTAAAGTGGAGGACTGATTGGCAGATACTATGATTAAATCTTGGTGTACATTGTCCTTAAAGTGGAAGCATCTTGTCATGCAACATTTCATAGACTTAAATAGCCATATTAATATATCACCACTATTTCAATGGTCTCAGTGTTTTTAAATATGTTTTGCTACAAATAGACACCATCCTACAGGGAGACGCACATTAATGCTATATATATATATATATATATATATATATATATATATATGTCAAATGTAGTAATTCATATTAAATTTTAACCATTAACATACCATCAGTGGTGACACCCACTCATCAAATAATGTCTGAGAACAGAGCTGGTGGCGGCTCAGACCTCCTCTCACCACACGGCTGGCCGACCAACTGAGGTAGGAAGGAGCACTTCTTCCTACCTCAGTAGGTAACCGACCTTGGTAATGAAGGAAAGGCATGAACTGGTGGCCGCTCTGTTTTCAGACATATTTGGATGAGTCAAGTTCACTGCCAGGTGGGGGACCGCTAGACTACCAGGGAAATGTTATTGAAATCCGTGGACCGGGCTTGGGATACATGTGTGGGGTGGGCAGACCACTAGACTACCAGGGAAAATGTTATTGAAATATGTGCACCGGGGTCAGGATACATATGTGGGGTGGGGGACCACTAGACTACCAGGGAAAATGTTATTGATATATGTACACCGGGGGTCAGGATACATGTGTGGGGGTGGGGGTGACCACTAGACTACCAGGGAAAATGTTATTTAAATATGAGCACCGAGGGTCGGGATATGAGTGTGGGGGGGGGACCACTAGACTACCAGGGAAGATGTTGTTGAAATATATACACCAGGGGTCAGGATACATCTGTGGGGACCACTAGACTACCAGGGAAAATGTTATATTAATATGTGCACTGGGGATCAGGAATCATGTTTTGTGGGGGCACTGCCACCACATTATGTCGGCACATTACCACCGACCTTTATCAGCAATATTCAGAGCAGTGCTAAAGGTTGTGCTAATGCCTGTAGCGTGGCACTATACCCTTGAATATGCCGGTGTGCCGGCATTCAGGGCCCCTCCCCTCAGTCCCTCCCTGGCATACATTATAATTTAGTGTCAGCGCTATCTCCTAGCGCTGGCACTAAATGTCCTTTTAAATATAGCAGTCGGGTGAAAATTCAGCGCTTGTCCAGTGCAATGGATTTGTGCCCCACGCTAAACTTTGAATATCTGGCCCCTGGTCTTTCACTTTGTCAAATGCAAACACAAATGGTCCTGGATGCTGATACCAGGCAAAACTGCTTTTAAATAAGACAATACATAGTGGCCCAGATATTCAAAAGAGTTGAGCCATGCGCAATAGGGTTGCGCCTGCGCAAGTCCGAATTTGCGCCATTCTGCGATATTCAGCAGGAGGCAGTTGCACCCCCGAAATCATGCTGAGCAACAGCAAAATGATAATGAAGGCATGCGCAACCGAAGGGGGAGGAACCATGCATAAATGGCACAGTGTGATATTCAAAGACTTGCACAATGCGCAACAGTGGAGCAAGTGGAAGTTGCGCCATAGTGGAAATGAGCCAAAATAAAAAAGGAGCAAGGAAGAGGCGCAAGAACGCTACAGGGAAGCCACATGAGGCAGAGGCAGAGGCACACAGACAGGGCAAGTGGCAGGAACAGGGCAGGCCAGGGAAAGACCACAGTTAACAGCCAGGAACAGGGAAGGTGTGGGGAGCCACTCAGCATAGAGGCCAGCACAGGCAGGTGTACCCGGTGCAGGGGAGGTAGCAGCCAGGACAGCGGGAGGAATACAGTAACAGCTGCCGGGGGGTGAATGCAAGCCAGGAACATAGCCAGTGCCACCTTCCACATGGAGGCCATAATGAGGGGGGTGAGAAGGCAGGTGGCAGGGGGGCATGGCCGTGGAGGGGCTCGTTGGCTGTATGCCCCCAACAGGCAGTACCGAGCCCGCACCAGCTTTGAGCTGTACACTGATACTGAGATTGTGGGCTGGTACCGCCTGAACAGGGCAATTCTGAGGTGGCTCTGTGAGCTGTGCAGTGATGTGATGGAGGCACCCACATGACGGAGCCATGCCCTGTCAGTGGAGACCAAGGTAACAGCCTGCATGTGCTTGCTCACCACGGGTACCTTCCAGTGACCAACCAGGGACACCACAGGCATAACCCAGTCAGCCATGTCACACCACCTCACCCAGTTCCTCAGCGCACTGCTGCCACATGCTGAGGAGTATATCCATTTCCCCAGCACAGTGGCAGAGCACACAGCAAATATACAGGAGTTCCACAGTGTAGCACGTATGCCTGGCGTGCTAGGGGAAATAGACTGCACCCATGTGGCCATACACACACCACCTGGCCATGAGGGGGCTGCATACATAAATCGCCACGGGCTATGACAGCATCAACTGCCAGGTGGTGTGCGATGCTAGGGGGCACATCATCAATGTCTGTGCCACGCACCCTGGGGGAGCACACGATTCTTTCATCTGGCACCATTCGGCACTGTGCCACAGATTTGAGAGTGGGGACATCCCCACTGGACACCTAGTGGGTGAGTATGCAAACCAAATGGACAAATATAGGGCCTGGGGGGGCATGGCCAGAGGTGCCATGGGTAGTGGCCTACATGGCTTGGGGCAGGGTGATACTGATCACCAAACTAACCTCCGCCCTCTACACACAGGTGACAGTGAATACCCACTCCGTCCCTGGCTGCTCACACCCTACCGGCGGCCAACGACCCTATCGCAGCAACGCTACAATGAGGCACACGCCACTACACGCAATGTCATCAAGTGGGTGTTTGGGATGCTGAAGGCACGTTTCTGTTGCCTGGACACCTCTGGTGGTGCCCTACAGTACAGCCCCTCAAAGGCCTGTGGGATATTCCTGGCATGTTGCATCTTGCACAACATGGCCAACGATTGTGGGATAGCTGTACAAGTCGAAGAGGGGACAGCGATGGGGACAATGGGGATGCCGGTGATGATGGTGATGGGCAGCCCCCCCTTGGTTGACGGGACCCCCAACTGCTCCGGCTGGCACAGCTGCACTGGGACACCATCATGGAGGAGCACTTCAGCCAACCCAGGTAAGTCATGGGGCCATGCGCAACCACCAGTGACCAAGGCACAACCCACAAACATGCAGGAACCCACACTGAGGGTGCATGCCATCAAGGGAAGTGGCAGGGCACAGAGGCACACACACATTCAGGGATGGGTGAGGATTAACATGCCATGTTGAAGGACACACACACACACAATGCAACAAATGTGCAGAGAGGCCAGAAGGCACACCGACTCAGAACGCACACCCTAGTAACACACATGTCCACAGGCCACCACGCCCAATGCCTGCCCATGTGCGTGTGTCAGATGCTGAGTACCATTGCACTTTGGTGCACAGCACAATGCAGGCATCATCATGAACACATAACTGCAGACAGCAGCTGGGAGGGTGTGCAGGTGGACTGTGTGTCCATGTGCAGGGCCGGGTACCCACCCGTGCACTGCCCAATGAAACACACAATGCACACAGGGCAGCACCAGACAGTAGCTGCGCTGGGAGATAGGTCAGTCCCGCGACACTGTGCCACAGCTGCCACGGATGCATGGGCAGTCCCGCTGAGACCCGCCAGCACTGGCAGGCTTACCACTGGCCTTATGGGGTGGCACTGATGGTCCCCCAGGGGTTCCACTGTGTGAATGCGACCGTGCCCGTGCAGGGGTCTGCAGCACACTGAACATGCCTGCACCAGGAGTGCTCCGGATGCCCACAGCTGAAACCGGTGTCGACAGGGTGGGAGTCGCACAACGCCGGGAATGGGGGATGGATAGTGAACTGCGTGGTGTCCACGATGCATGGGCACCAGACTGTGTGCCCATTGTGGCCATGACAGCAATGAATGCCTGTGCATGCCTGTCAATGGCAGCGGTCACATCCTCCCGCAAAACAGTCCATCCATGCCAGGATCCGTTCGGTGTCCCTGCTGCGATGCCCCTCTGCCTGCTCCAGAGCCACACACAGTGCTTCCATGGATGTCACAAGCCGCATCTGCTGCTGGACCGATGCTTGCAGTAGGTGGGTGTGCTCGTCCAAGAGGTCATCAGCCTTCTCGGCATCATGTCCTTCAGGGTGTGCAAGGGCCTGATGTTCTGCACCCTTGAGGATGAGTGCTGTGCACCAGGACCAGGTCTGGGCATGTCCACAGGTGGTGCACAGATGCTGCCACTGAACCCTGTACCCCCAGGCCCAGTGGGCGACTGCTGATGCTGCCCCTCTGGCTGCTGCACCCCAGGTCTCAGTGGTGCCACCGCAGTGACAGCAACAGTCCCAATGTCCTGGACAGACACCAGTGCTGCCCCACTGGTGCTGACAGGTACAGCCTGGGACTGTGCTGACACGCAGGCCCCCATGGTGGCACCACCCACAGCCATGGGCATGAATTGCCCTGCTGTGTGTCCATCCTTTGGCACACACATGTCACTGCCCATGACGGTCGTGTCATCATCACTGGTGCCGGACTCTGCCCTGGCCACAGCCACAGCGTGCTGGCATCCATGGATGCCAGCATGCTGGGACACAGGCAGGGCTTCCTCCACACCTGTCTCAATGACATCAGTGTGGACAGCCAGGTGGCCCCACTGTCGTACAGATCCACACATACCTATGGAGGTGGATGGTCCCACCTCCAACTCCATCCAACTTTCCACAGTGGACAGGCCCACCACAGCTGACCCATGCAGATACTCAGGATCTGTAAGGGAAAGCAAAGTCGTGTTACTGCGTGTGACCTACCCTACCCCCCCAGACAGACCATGACTTACCATGCAGAGATGGGCCACCACCCATCTGGAAGCCACCGCCCGGAACTCCCTCTATGGCACTTCAGTGCATGCTTGCAGCAAGCCTGTCCTCCACTGGGGTGAGCTGTACCACCTCCGGCTGTCCCCACCTGTTGCAAGACATGCTGCCCTGATGGCAGCCACCTTCTCCTTTACCCCCTCCTGTCTGTGCCCATCTTCTTCTTACACTCCTGCACGGAGCACTGGTGGCTGTCATGCAGGTTTATGGCACGTGCCACCTCCTCCCATGCAGCAGCACAGGCCTGAGTGGTGCCCCACCGTCCATTGAGCAGTGGCTCCTGAGCCAGGTAGGCCTCGAAAAGGGCCTCGGTTTTGGCCTTAGTAAAATTCGGCCTCCTCCTCCTCCTCCCACTACTGTTGTCCTCCTCTCCAAGAACGTGCTCGGTCGTTATGAGCCTGTAAGAATGGCAGTTGTTACCTGTGACTGTGCAGTCCCATGCATGTCCCTGAATCCACAGTCCACACTCCCACACAGCATGCAACTCACCAATAAACTGCAGTAACTGACTATGGCCACTGCAGCACATTGTCACACCTTTATAGCGCAATCCATGCAAATGAGGTGAGGAGCAACTTTAATTAGATGCAAATTGCAGTGCTGCACCATTGAATGGCTGATCAGATGATTTGCATATGATGGCTGAATATCACGCTGTTGCGCTTTGCGAAATTGTGTCGAACATGCTGAGCCAATGGTGCAGTTCTGTGGCATGCGTTGCACACCTCACTGTGCATGCCCAAGTTGCTGATGCAGGCATCTGCCACACTATGATGTGCTGTGCATGGTAGGCAATGCAGGGCATGGCCACCATTGTGCCAGTGGCACTATACCAAAGGTCACTACATGGCGCTGTGGCAATGGGCCTTCATAGGCGCAATGGCCCAACTGCCCAATAGTCCGCTGTGGCGCTGGCACACAGGCAGCCAATTGCGCTACACGCATTGTCATCCGATGGCGCTGTGCATGGCCTTGCGCCAGAGACCCTTGACCCTGTGCCCTACCTTTGCCCCCTTGGTGCCATGCATTAGGCATAGGTGCACCTCCTTCGTGCTGTTCGGTAACAGCACGATAGGGAATGGCAGTGCTGTACCACGCAGCATCTGCATATGGGGTACCGTGCTGCAGAGCACCATATTGCCTACTATAGCTATTGCAATGGCGTGGAGAAGAGCTGCTCCCTGGTCGGCCATCGAACTCGCGAATCTGGTGGCCATAGTCAAGCCACACCATAGGCCTCTCTTTGGGGAGGCCCCCCTGGATAGGGCAAGGACCCAGGTGTGGCAGGAGGTGGCCACAGCCCTTGAGGAGGCAACAGGCAGGGGCCATACTGCTGAGCAGTGCAGGCACCGATATGGTGACCTGCAGAGGAGGGAGCCAGAGCTACTGGCCCGACTGAGGTCACATGCCAGGAGGGGCATGGTCCCATGTCCAGGTAGGGGTTCCGTCAACACACTTTTATCGTCCATATGAGTCACAGTGTTGTATGTGTCCAGCACATAGCGGAGGGACCATATGGGGTTGGCCGCATGGGGTGTTCACAGGGTGTGGGGTGGGTGGGTCTGGCTGGGCACACTCCTTGGGGCAGGGGGACTTTGCTTCGGGAATGTACTGATGTTCTTCTCTCCTTTTTGTCCCCACAGGCCTGAAAGAACTGCGCCGAGTGAATGCAGAGCAGACGGGAGTGGAAGCTGCAGCCAGGCGGGCCGAGGGCCAGCAACGGCCACCTGACTGGCCTGATGTGGGTGAGTGCCAGACATCCATGATTAATATTGCATGCTGTGTGACAAGGTGGGCAGCGGGGCATGGCCACCATTCATTGACATCTCTGTCATGCACACCACTTGTTACAGTCAACACTGTCCAGTGGCAATGCATGTCTGGGTGTGCGTCACTGGTGGTCCATGCATGCACCAGGTGCATGGCTGCACCACTGCCTTTGCACCACATAGCCATGTCACTAGACGGCCCTGGTGGTGCTGTGCATGACTTGGCCAGTGGGTGTGTGCAGCATTCTGCATGGCTGTATGCACCTGGGTGGGCAGGTCCTGTGGACGTGATCACTGCGGCTGGTCACACACCATCACAGTGGTATGTCCCATGGCCGTATGCCATGCACAGTGGGCAGGCTGTATGGGGTTGTGCATTCACACCTGTTGACTGTGCTCCCTTGTCCTAAGTGCGAGATATCTGAGGGAGATCAGGGACACCCTGTGGGAGCTCCTTATTCTGGCCCGTGAGACAGTGACAATTCTTCGGAGGATTGATGAGTCAGGGGTTCTTCGAAGACACAGAACCAGAGGGGGGCCACAGCCAGGACCGGCATAGCCAACAGTAGTCCCTTGGTCCCTGACTTCCCCTACCCCCCTGGACCCACCCTCTCACCCCTCCTATCCCATCCTATTTGTCCACCCCTTCCTTCTGCCCACCCCTACCTTTTTTGTGTCCCCCACCACAAACCTGTATATAGTTCTTATTTATGTACATAGTTGATTTTTCTATTTTTATAATACATTTGACTTTTATATGAATACCGTGGTGGTCTCTGATTTGCAGCAGGCTATAGGTGCTCAGCTGCAATGGTGTGCATGGCATCAGGGATGGTGCAGTCATGGGTATGTGTGTGTGTGTCCTTGTGGAGGTGTCTATGGTGTGGGGGTAGATATCAGTCAGTGTCTGTGTTGTGTGTGTTGTTCTCTGTGCACTGGGTGACTGTGTGCAGTGGTCCATGGCGTGTGCTCTGTGTCCATGGTGCACCCATCGGCCCATCCATGGCCTGTGCAGCTGACACACATGCCTGTCTGTGACCTGCATGGTCTGCTGGCATGTCAGTGGTGGCATTCCCTGCAGGGCGGACACTGTACCCATCACTTTGCTGGGTTGCCCATGTCACTGGTGTGGTGCATGTCTGGCTCAGGTGGCACTGTGGGTGACATGGTCATTGTTCCACCTCCATGCTGTGGCTTGTGTGTGTTGCAGGGGATGTGCCCCACTGCCTGTGGCTTGTGCTCCGGGTGACTACTGGTGGCGTATTGGTCCATGGTGCCTGTGCAGGGTGGTTGGCACTCCAGTGCCATGGTGGACTGCAGGTTGTGTGTACACGGCTTACATGGGCCCACAATGGGGGCTTGGTTGCCCCACCACTGCATCCCTGTTTTGTTGTGCCCTTGGGTATGGGTGAGTGTCTGTCCAGACCCTGTGTGGCATCTGGTGTGGTGCATGCTTCCATGCACCACTGTGGGTGTCTGTGCTGGCTGTTGTGGCCAGTGGTGGGCCGGGGTGTGTCACTGGAATACTGTGCAGAGCACTATACCACTGGTGGAGGTGTCAAGGACATGACCATCCCATATGGGGTAACTCTTGTGCCGATGCATGGTCGGTCTCTCAGCAGTACCTCGGGGGACTGTGCGTGGTGGCACTTTGTCTGCCATTGTTGCATTGCTGTGTGCTGCAACCTGCTGATAGATGCTCATGGTGGGGCTGGCTTGCATGGTTCTGTGGTGCACAGGGTTGCATTGACACTGTGGGGTGGTGGCATGCATGGGGTTTCCTGCAGTGGTGGTCACTGCTCATGGGGGGGTGTCTGGGGGTCATGGTGCAGGGTGTGCTGTGCACTGGGGGGGATAATGTGGCACAGGGTGGTCTGCCCTCCTTGTGTTCCAGTCACAGCTTGCTGGTAGGTGTGATGGGGCACCATGGCCAGGCTGTGGGTTGGTTGCTTGTCTCCATGGACCAGTGGTTATTCCAGCCTTCCCCTGGTTGTGATGTGCTTGGGGTGTGGGGGGACAATGTCTGTTCTGCTGTGTGTTCCTGTGCCCAGCTGTGGCATGGGTGGTGGGCCCCCACCTCCCTGATTGTGCAGTTACATTGCTCTGCAGCTAGGGGGCATCCCTGGTTGTGCTGCGGTGCCTCTGGACTGCTCAGCTGAACATCCCTGGTTGCGCTATGGTGCATCAGATCTGCTCAGCTTCCCCTCCCTAGTTGCGCTATGGCGCAGGTAGTGCCATATTCAGTCGTTGGCTGTAGGCACAATTTGGCCTGCTCCTTTTTTGAATATCATGTCTGTTGCGCATGGGCGCAATAGACTTGTGCTTGCTCCTGCTATTACGCACTTTCTGGGCACAGTTTGAATATCTGGGCCATAGTCTCCAGTAAACCCTTATGACATTGGAAACTGGGTTTGCTTAAAAAGTACTAAACACCCATGGGTCTTAAATATACCAAGCCCTTGCAAATAAAACAAATCTCTAATAATGTAGCACTTCTAAAAATAACACATTTTGAGATCATAATCTCACCAACTACTGTTTGTTTTGCTGTTTTGTGATTTTAATTTTTCTCGCCATTTGGCTGGTGTTTATTCTAGCCAAATTGTTTATTTAAATGCTTAAAAGGTTTAAAATTAGTTATAGATTGGAAAAATCCTTAGGTGAAAACTAACACCTAGGGTAGTAGAAAAGAAGATATAAACATTTTTAAGATTATAATTTTACCAACTAATTCTTGCTCTCCTATTTTAATTTGAATTTTTCTCAATATTCCCTCTGGCTAACCTGCTTGGTTTAAAGTACAAACAGCAAATGTTTAACAGTTCCTACCTTTGGTAACATATATAGTGTTTTCATTTCAGTCTGATGCAACCCAGTGAGCCCAAACCCTTCTTAACGAAGACAAATACTGCTTATACCATGTTGAATGAACCTGCTATGTCTCATGCAGTATCACATAAGGTTAAGAACAAATCTCAACAATACCCCACATGTAAACTGTTACAAAAAGTTATTAATACAGTATTCTTCATTAGCATGTTTACCTTATTAATTCATGCCTAGTTACCATAGAAACATTAATACTTTATCAACCCAATACCATTCATAATCTCAACAAATGCCCCACATGTAAACTGTTACAAAAAGTTATTAATACAGTATTCTTCATTAGCACGTTTACCTTATTAATTCATGCCTAGTTACCATAGAAACATTAATACTTTATCAACCCAATACCATTCATAATGTAATGTCTTTCTAGAATATAAACTAAATTAATCTTTAAAAAGACGATTGGTTGTTGGGCTAAATGTATTACAATTGCACTGCAAAACAATTAACAGTCCACCTCATATTACAAATTCCAATAGTTACTACCACATAACAAGGCCTCATTCAAGACTCTATATTCAAGTTAAGCACTGTTCTGGGCACTGTGCCACATTTTCAAGCTTACCTTAAACAACAAAAACATGCAATTTCAACAAACATTCAACTACAAAAAATACACACTACAATCCATAAACAATACACAAAATCTCATTTTAACACACCTAAACATTTTACAGCAGCAAACATTGGAGCTTTAGTTAATCTAATTAAAGTTAAAATCCATTAAATGAGATTAAAACATTGTGTTCTTAGTTGTTATCCCCCTTAAATACAGTACTGGTGGTATTTGGTCTCGTTGTTGTTGTCTTACTGTTCTGCAGTTGCCAAAGATAGTGTGCACCTCTGCTGTTATCATGTTTCTTTTTCCTTTCAGAAAATGGCCATCAGCACAATAAGGTCCATGCACCATTTTCATACAGCCATAGCTATGTTGAAACATCATGGCATGAAGCCCCCCTTTGATGTAGGGAAGCAAATAGTCTCAGCTATGGCCTTATTCTTTTTTTTTTTAATTCTGTATTTTTCGTTGCCCTCGCTCTGCCAAGGATCAGCCTGGTCATGGACCCCTAGTGCCCCCACTTTCATTGTAGCCAGACTCCAGGTACCGCCGGCTTGCCCCCTCGGGGTGGGGTCACGATACCTTTGGGCATCAGTGCTGCAAACATAGGACTAGAATCATGGAGCTGGCCCTGAAAGCTGATTAGGGCAGTGGCAGGCTTCATAGAGGTGGGCGAGAGCTGTCTTTTTCTTGGTTTTTGTCTCCCGAGGGGCGGTGACGTGAAATGATGTCCTGCATCTGTCCCGCCCCTCTATGGCTGCTATATGCCTGCACTAGCGATTCCTGCCAGCCTCTGCTAGGAGTCATCGCGCATCGGATATTATCCCCAACCTTCCCCCCGAAGAAGGAGAGCAGCCCGAAGGTGCCTCAATCCTTCTTCCTCGGCCAGCCCTCCAGCTCCCGGGTCAGCTATGGCCTTATTCATTCAACCATACATCAGTGACAGAGCCCAGTGTGTCCTTTGTGATCTGATATACCCAAGTGCAAGTCACTGCCAAATAACTGCTCGCCTCAGAATTCATATGCTGATCCACCACCTATTTGACTGCTTGACACTTGATTGTGATGGACAAGACTGTCTCTTAGCAGATATACTAACCATTTATCCCATACATGAGTCAGTAAATCCTCTATTTTATCTCCCAATGCACTTCTGTTAAAGCAGTGAAAATTGCTCTGCTTACAATCCAGTACAGGCCCCACTGGGCCTGCCTGCTCCATTGGACCTGCCTGCCCTTCTGGGCCTGCTTGCTCCACTGATTTTGCCTGCCCCATTACCCCCAATCAAGGAAGAAATAAACCAAGAAATTGGAGGCATAGTAGCCAGATGAATTGCTGCGAATACTCCTCCTGGAATCCTGGGTTGGACACCATGAATAGATGCCACCCAATAGCTTTTAAGCATATAGACATAGTCAAGTTCATTACTTAGGCATCTGCTTTTTTGATTGATTTACAGTTAATAATTACTTACAAGTTTCAGTGTGTGCCTAACATTAATCATAGCCAAGCTCAATACTTAAGCATCTATTTTTTTATTGATTTGCAATTAATATTTACTTCAGTCTGTGTTTCATGTTTATTCTTATTTTTTTATTTCATAATTACTGAGTGTGAACTTTTAAAATACTTAACCTTTCAGCCTTTGCTAATGATGATTCCAATCTTAAACAAGATAATTGCTGAGAGTGACATTTTAAAAAGTCTAAACCACCATTACTTGTTAGGTACTTTCCTCTGATAACCGGAGGCCAGTCTTGTTTTTTCTCATGAATGTCCCACCAGTACCAGTTGCCAGATGTCCCTGTGGATCATTACACCTTTTGCTCAGTGCAACATACTTCAGGTTGCACGTCCCTCCTGAAAGCACAAACTTATTTTTTGTATTCAAGAAAAATTCCCCGGTCATGTTAAGTGTGATGCTATGATGTCAGACCACGATTACAGCCCATATGTTTCCCCATATTAATCAGATGTTTTTGAGTTACTGATCATTTTCTAACACCTAATCTTCAATTAGTGGTAACTGGACTGAGAAAACCGGTCTAAGACTAAAAACTGCCAGAATACTGACCCACTCATTTTTCCACAAAAATTCAAGTCAAGTTAAGCAGAAGGGAGAATGGAGCTGTGACAGCTCATCCTTCTGTCAGGACCTCATTTGGGACATCAGGTTATGGCTGCGTGGTGAGTTGCTTTTATCTCTGACATTAGGAGAAGAGAGGTATGATCCTTGCATTTTTCATTTTATTTTTATTTTCTGTATGATTGTATTTAAAAGTAGGAGAGGCTTCCTCAGTTGAAAAAGTATATTGTTTGTTTGCAATTCTGATCAAAATTATGTTAATTTTGTATACAAGTTTTAAGTAAAAAAATAAGACAATATGACATTTCCTGGTATTTCTTTTCGATTAAATATTTTTACTTATAAAGTTGTTGACTTATAATACAGGGGGAAAATCTTAATTGTGACTATTGATATATAAGTTGAACAAAATATTAAAAAATAACTAGAAAGGTTTAGGATAAGACAATTTTAACCAGGTGACTAGATTAGACTATGATTGAATGAGGATTTTTATAAAGTAAGAATAACCTAATTGGATACCCAGCCATCTGCATTATCAAGCACAGCCAGTTAGACTTCACCCAAGGCAAACTAAATTTCTGAATAGGGTGGTTGTTTCTGCCGGTTCCGAGAGATTATTCCTGAAACACGTAACAACTCTTGGAAGTTGGGTCAGGGAACCGGACCCAGTAATTACCCTGACACTTCACTGTGGGACAAATTGTTAACTTTTCCCAACATATGCATTTTGTGGTTTTCCACAAACTTCTGCATGGGAGAAGCTCAGCATGAACATCAGTTCAGTTGTTTGCTGAAAGCAATGATTTGAGGCAGGCACTAAATTGAAGTGAGATGAGAGTGAGATGAGAGCTGATAAGCAGTGAAAAATGAGGCAGAGACTGGGGCTGGACCAGGACTTGGTTTTGAAAACTTCCAACTCTGTGGAATTCCCACCTCCATCTCTCTATCTGACATATCTTCTTTGCTGATTCTCACATCTCTCTTGCTGGCACATTTCTCACAGGCATGCACCTGGAGCTAGCCATTCTCTAATTGCCCCAGCATTACAATCTTCTGCCCTTCCATTATACTTTGTACATGTGGCACTGTGTTTTGTACCCATGGTTTCAATACGTAATCAATATTCTCCTATTGTATGTAGTATAACTCTGTGTGCTTTTGTAAGTTGGTATTTTGCTCCTGCAATGTTTTGATACATGCACACGCCTTATTGGTTCATTGCTGACTACAGATTTCCATTTGGTCTCAGCCTGTTACTTCAGTAAATCATGGATTTTGCATGCATTTGCATTATTGCATATTTCTAGAATGTATTACTTTTACTTTACACTTTAGAATGCCTGTTGCTGTTATTGTATTGTTTTTGACACATCACTAATTTCTGTAAAACTTTCTTGGGTTTGACCTGGAGGAAAGCTCTAGTGCTCCATCCTGGTCATCAAATAAAAAAATTAAATAAAAGGATGCAGCAATACTGTCTGATCAGCAATGTAAAAGCAAGATGATTTGCTACACACTACAGCTGCTGTAGTGTATGTATGAATGGATTGGGAAGGAGCAAGATGCAAAGAGAGAGAGAATGCATGACAGAGAGAAAAGTGTGTGTGTGTGTATGTGTGTGTGTGTGTGTGTGTGTGTGTGTGTGTGTAAGGGGGAAGAGAGGTGGAGACATAGAAGTCCAAAATAATATACTATAATCATGCAATGCAGGTTTAAGAAGGAGCTGACAGAGAAAGTAAATTAAATAGTGGTTGAGGAAAAGCTATATCTGTTTTTGGTTTTTTTTTTTGCCATGGGGGCCTGAAAAGAGCACATTTGAAAATGTGAACCAAAATGAAGGGATCCAGTAGGTTCCTTGGAGGAGGCTGATGATCAAGGCCCCTAAAATTCTGCTACTGCAGAATTTTGCACAGAACTTGCAACTTATCACAGAATATCTGCAGTGCCACAAAATTCACTGTTCTTGGTGATTCTTTATTTATATTTACAGTTTTACATAGCACCTGGTTACCTTCTTCTCCTTATATAGCCAGAACCCCTCTGTGCACAATATGTGATGTTATCAAAGTCATCACATCACAGTTTAGTTACTGACAGGGTTGCACTCTGCCACAGAAAGGAACAGTCATTTATCTACCACTGCTCCTACTCCCCGAGGAAGTGGCAGAGCACATCAGGTACTGTGACATTTGTACTACCTGTACTACAACTTAATTAAATTTTCAGTTCTTAAGTTCATACACTGGGGCCAGCTTAAACAAATACTTGACAACAACATAGACCAACATCTTACTTTGTATAGATTTATGTGTGCCTTTAAGGTATAGGGAAACCATCTGAAATGAATAACTGATAACAAGAATTAATCTGTCTTTAAAAAAATAAATTATGCCTAGAAAGGTGGAATATAATGATGTGAAAACCTGTTGAAAGAAAAGATGTGTCACATGAGTAATTGTGCTGTACACATTTTCTGCCAAGGTTATTGATTCCATGTTATTATGGGTTGATAGAATTACCTAAAAGTTATGAAGAAATGTTGTGTGCACAGCTGGCCATAGGACCAGTGGGTAGCATGTTGTGTTTCTATGCCAGTGACTCAAGTTCAGGGACGAGCTCAAGAAGCTGGCTGGGCAGCATGAGAATGAAGGCCAGTGCTGTTGCACACCACCGCTTTGATCCTGGAAAGGCATGGCACAGTGTTCTGTTGCACAGGTGATACACTGTGATGAGCCAGGGAGCCTTCCCTCACAAGGTGTTCACGTGCCTGTTATGGCCTGGGGAGGGGGGTGAAGTAGTATGTTAGGAGAAGTGGGTTGGCATGAAAAATGGATTTTGAAATATCTCCACCATTGTGTTTATTCAGTTTGCAAAGAGACATATATGAATGAGGATACAATTTCACAAAAAGGGATTTTTTTAAACTTCATTACAGACTGCTTATAAATATATTAGTGATATGCAGTGAGGACCACATGAGTGGCATAAATAGCATTGCTTCCTTTATCTGCAGGTTGGTTGGCCATCCCTTAGTGTCAGGAGGTGCAGCAATTCATCCCTAAGTGTTTACAAAGCTCTAACCCTGAAACTCCCTCCCTACATCTGCTGCATGTTTAAATGTGTCTCCAGTGTGTACACTCTCAGAAAGTTCTCATTTATAACATTTGATACTCCATGGATTAAAACCTGGTTAAGTTCTTCATCCCTAAATTATGCCCTGCCGACCTTATGGAACACTATACAAAAAACCCTTAAACTTAACCTTACCATTGGCCTGTGTACATTCAAGTCCTTGATTGGGCGTATGTTGAAGGACGAATGTAACTGCTATGCTTGAACCTGCTTACTGTAATCATGAATATTCTCTGACTTCTGGCACTTAATCCTCCCCCTACTCCCCTCCTTCCCTTCGGGCCCAGTTTGCTTCCAACCCCTCTATTCCCTTTATCCAGATCTAGTACTAAGCATTTGTATATCATCCACCTTCGATGCTTCTTAGTTTTCTGCATTCTTCATCCCCTCCCTTCCCCCACACCTGCTCTCTCTCTCTCTCCCCCCTCCTGTTATATTTCTGTAACCTGTATTACTTTTTCTGCCTTTGACCATCCTCTAGTGCTATAAAATCCATTGACCTTGCACTCTATGTCCTCTTCTATTGTTTCAATTTATTTTTCTGCACCTATCATTTTTCATAATTGTTGTACTCAACTAGCTTTGCATGTATAGGCACTTGTATTAGACTTAGAAACATTTGTATTCAGTAATGCACCTAGTTAACTTACTTTTGTCTGCTTTTCATGTATATGGTATCTAAGCTGTATTTGTACTGTACCACTGTAACTGTTCTGTATTTTGTATTGTAATTAAGTCCCATCAGGACCTCCTCGCAAATGAGTTGTCTCAATGGTGTTATCCTGGTAAAATAAACTTTGAATTGAATTGAACTGAGTATAGATAAATCATTTATCACACTTGGTCCCCTCTGCATATTTCATTTATGGAACAGGATAGGACCTTAAGTGATAGATTCTTTTTTTAGCTGTTTTTTTTGCATGATATTTCTAAAAGTCTTTGGGTTTATTATTTGAACTACTGGTATTATGTGTTCCCCCATCCCAGTAGCCAATTCCATTGCCATTGAAATGGTGTCAGAATGACAAGCTGACACTGTGATATGGTAGTTCATTGGTGCTGCAGAACTTCCATGGAAATTACAAACCACCGCCACAGAGGTTCTGCAGTAAAGGGTAATCCTACCTTAGAACTTGGTCCCAAAATACTGCCGAAAACTTGAGGCCTTGCTGATGATCAGTCTACCACTGTAGAGGCTACAGAGGGGCCTCAAGTACTGATTCTAATGCCACCCCTGCAACATTCATGGAACTGGGAGCCTGACCTGCCTGTTTCTGCAGAGGGACTACAGCCTCAGCCATTAATACTTCCCAGGAGCCTTCATGTGAGCCTGTGGCAGCTGAAAGAAGGGCAACCCATTTCTTCTGTGGGGGCTGACAATAACAACACCATGATGAAATACTCACTTAGAGCCAGTACCTTCTGGCTCTGAGGATAATGTTGAAGGTGAGGTGTCAGCTAGCCTATGTCTTGGACTATCCCTCCAGCCACACACATTGTCACTTGTAGTTGGCATCTGCTATTACTGCACCTTCAGCTCTCCTGGCTCACAAGACAGTGGGCAGCTCTGTTCATAACAGGGCTGTTACTGGAACTGGCAGCATATGGGAGTTGTGCCATGCACACCAGGGCCAGAGCTGAGGAGCCAAATTCAAGTGAACTTGACTGGCACAGGCTATAAAACTGCATACGTTACCAAACCCTCCTGATAGCAGGTCAACATTGCCTGATGGTAGACTCACCACCAGGGCCTAAGTAAATCTAGTCAGAACACAGACCAAAGTATTGTATATAATTCCCTGAAAAGTTACAAAAAGACATAAAACAAACAAATAATGACCAGAAAAAAATACCAGCATTAAAACAAAAAACTGACTGAAGACTGAATCTTGAATCAAATTTAGACCCACCAAATAGTAAGTGGTCCCAGTTTACCATTCAATGTGTGGTACATAGTGGGATGCTAGGTAAATGTAGGATTGAAGGCCCAGCGCAAGGTGAGATATGAGTGCTGGAGATAAGGGGGAGGCAGGGGTGGATGGAGGGCGAGTTTGACTTGCTAAGCAGAGGAAGCGGATGTAGAAAGCTTTTATAGTGAAAGGGGGAGGAACTATCCCCTCCCCCCATTGAACTACAGACAGAGCCTTCCATTTCAATGTGTTGTACATAGCTCGGTGCTTGTGGTAGAAGAAGAAGAATCAGCATTTATATAGGCTTTTCATGCACAGTATCCCAAAGTGCTTTTACAAGCAATGATAGACTGGTAGTGAAGTGACTGAATGTGTGGTGGCAGCCATATCACACACCATCACCCACACACAGCCTGGGTAATTGCATGAACCAGTTTATGGGAAAGGGAATGTTGGTCAGGACACCGGAAATGTTTTCTGCTCTTTGCAAAGAGTGCCCTGAGTTCTTTTACTTCCACCTGGACACCCACCAGGACAACACCAGGATGGGTAGAAGGGACCTCAGTTTAATGTCTCATCTGAAGGACAGCACACCCTAGCAGTACAGCACCCCTCAATACTGCACTGGATGCCAGCGATTTTTAGGTGCAAGTCCAATCCCAGTGTGGGACGAGAACCCATGACCTTCTGGTCCAGCAGCGGATGTGCTACCAATTGAGCCACGCTGACACCTGGTACATAAGAGTTGGGTAAGATATGGTTTGTACTTAGGTATGTTTGAGCTGGATTGGTAGATAAGTCAGTATTTGTTTTACATAGGAACTTGATGAGATATGATTGATGCTTAGAACTGTGAGCTGGATGAGATTTGGTTGCTGTTAGAACTTTATCTTTTGGCCTTTCTCTATATCTTTGGTGGGATGCTAGGTCAATGTAGGACTGAAGGCCCAATAAGAATGTAATTACTCATGTGATTACCTCCTCCAACTCTGGAGGCTGTGGCCAGTAACATGCATTAGAAGAAAAAAACCCTTGGGGGAAACCTCCGAGGACCCATGACTACTGACCTGCCCGTCCTCTGGGCATACTAAAAGGAGAGTAATCCTAAGATAAGCAAGTGTTAATAAGGTGTCTTCCAGCTGGATCCAGAGTATTGGTTGAAGAGGTATATCTTGAGTCTGATTGCAAGCAGGTAATCCTGGCAAATGAGGTACTGGCAATGAAGAGTCCACCATGGAGAGAATTGTTTAAGAGGTTATCAAATCCATGTCCCTAATATCCATAGGTGTAGAGGCGAAGAGTTGTGCATCTCGGCTAGAAGCTGTTTGTGGAATCACATCCTGGCGGGGCAAGAAGTAGAACTGGTCAATGGTGAGTCCTGGAGTGCGATGAAGGAGAAATCCATTGTAGAAGATGCAAGGAAGCATGGTGAGCAAGCAGCTAGGTTCTCTTTGCAGAGTAGAGTAGAAGAATGGCGAATCCCATGTAATTTGATTTGCACAGTTCCAGTAGAAAGGGCGCTAAACCCCTTTTGCGGGACAAAGCAGATAGAAACCTCCAGGCCCCCTTGCGGGGTGAAGCAGGACTGTACATCAAGCAAATAGGCCCCATTTTAGGATGTAGCCAGGCCCTTCATGGCGAAGCAGGGAATGGAGGACCTATACAGTCTGCTGTAGCATGGGTTCCAGTAGAGACGGTGAGACCCCCATGTCAGTCAGCTGAGAGGGAATGGAATGTGGAAAAGAAAGCAGCCTGGCCCTATGTGGGTGAAGCCAGAAACATGGTGGGATCCCATGTGGTTCATCAGTGCATAGGTTACAGTAGGAAGATGACATCCACGTAGGTCAGCCAAGGTGACACAGAGCATGAGCTAGGCCCTTTTTTGTGGCAGGGTGAAGCAGAACTTAGAAATTATTCAGGATAATGTGAAGACCATAGGCCAGAGCAGTAACCAAGGTGGTGAAGATGGTACTGGGTTATAATGTCACACGCTTAATAGTGTACGACATTAAGACTAACCCGGTACAGTGCAGTATGCTACCACTAATGGTGCAATGCCGCGTATACTGCTGTATGTGGTATTGCACCAGTAGTGGTTTCCCAGGCAGAGGATAAGACCTCTGCTGGAAGTGGGTTCTGACAAGCAGTTGCCATGGCTCACAGGACTGAGCCACAGCAGTAGAAACCCAGGCACTGCATCTGGGACTGGGTTTGATTCCCAGTCCCAGAAAAATTTTTTTTGGGGGGGGACTTGTGCACTCCCTGAGTTGGACCCCACCGCGGAGTTGAGAATCTTTAGTGGGTGGATGGTCCAAGGGGTGTGGGGGGCAGACCCCCCCACAGAAAAAAGACGTATGCCTCATGGCATAAATCGCGCTGTACTGGTAGCAAGATTTTGCCATGCGGCATAATGTCTTGCAACATTATGACCCCGTGCAGGTGAAGACCCATACAATGTCAGATGTCCATCTATGCTTTCAAGAGGGAAGTGGAAGCAGGATCAGCAAATGTTTTCTGAAGGGGGAAGAGCTATGTACAGTCTGGTGAGAAAGTAAGACAACTGTCTGCACACAGTAAATGTAGAAATGCATAGGAAGGCTAGATTTCCTTGTTTGATTTCCATGTCCTGATGTCCAAGTTGATGAGTGGGGAATTCAATGCTGAAGATGCAGTTCTGACAGATGGAGATATCCAGCTAGGAGGGACGTCTGAATATGGGTCAATGGTTAATCCATGATTGATGGAGCTGTGAGTGAAATGGCAATAAAGTGTTCATGGACAGTCAGCATGGTTGAAGATGAGTGCTGATGGGAATAGTTGAGAACATAGAAATCTTAGAGGATAAAATGGTTGGCAATGATGCCTGCAGAGAAATGGATGCGGTAGGAGTCTATGCGAATGGGAGGCTTGCCTGAAGCTGGACTTCAGTGCAATGGTAGGTTCCACTCGAGTACTTTATCGGAAGCGAGAAACATCCTAAGATGTCCTGAGATACAGGAACACTCTACGGAGATGGGTGTCACAGATGTTAGGTTGGAACTGGATCGGACATGGAATGGCTTGCAGTAGAAGACATAATGAACAATGAAGTAGGGTAGGCCCGGATAGGCAGCTGAAGTATGGATCCCTAGAGGTCCAGAGGTAGCAATGAGTGAATGCCCTAGTGATTGAGTAGGTATCTGGTGGTCAGTTTCAGGAATACGAGACCCCCACATGGGTCTGTGTTTGTGCAGCTGGAAGCTGGTTGAGCAAGGAGAATGTACTGAGGCTTGATGGATTCGGGATGGTGAGACCCCCACATGGGTTTGCCATTGCCATAAGAAAATATGCTCCGAAGTAACAGGAGTGAACCCCCAGTAGGTCTGGCTTAGAGACTAGAGTACGTTTCAACAAAGAAGAAAGGCCACCTCGTGGGCTTGTAAGTCAGGGATGGCAGATCCCATGTGGTTCGCCATCGCCATAGTATTGCACTTTCCAAGTAAGGATGGCAGGACCCCCCATGGTCTGCCGGTGCTGTAGTGGTGCATAGTCCAAATACAATGAAGAAAAGACCCCAAGGGAGTCCACATGTAGATATGGAAGCATGAGTGATGAGGAGATGCCTACTGTGGGCATGGATGCTTGGGATGATGGACCCTGCATGGGTCCACTGTCGCTGTGGTAAGTGGATGACATATGAACTTGACGAGGTTCCACAGAGGCCAAGCTGCACAAAAGTCTGTGCTGGATGAGTGGGTAAGTTGATGAAATGCAGAGAGGCCATCTATAGCTTGGCTAAAGATGAAATCTGTGCAAGGCATGGCAAGGAAGGTATAGAATGATTATGTGCAAAGACCATCAGGTGCCAGGATTGCAAGATTCAAAAGTTGCACTATCATGGCAATATGAGGTTTCCCGATCATACACCAGAGGGAACCCCTGAAGTCCTCAGAGGACAGCATGAAAGTGTTCGAATAGCTGGCTCAGCCCCCCATGTGGGACAGCTGGAGCGGTAAGTCCTTCTCATAGGTCTGCCTGAGAAGGAGTAGAGGAGCGGGCTAAGCCTCCACGGAGGCTAGCCAGACCAGCAGGATCTCCATGTAGATCTACCTGAGAATTGTGGAAGTGAGTCGAGCTAGGCCTCCATGTAGGCTAGCTGGACTGGTGGGACATCCACATAGGTCCATCTGAAGTGGTAGAAAGGGAATTAATTGAGCTAGAATATGATTTTAGCAAGCAGTCAGGCTCCATTTGCAGGGCAAAGTAGGAGAGGATGGGGAACCCCCGTGGTCCACCATCTCAGCATGACTAAGGTCCAAGAAATGGAGGCAAACCGCCACATGGATTTGTCCATAAGAAAGTGGCTGATCACAGCCATGATGCCCAGGTGTCATCGGAGCAGAGGACGGTGGAGACCCTTCATAGCCCGTCATGCCAGATGAAGGTCCATGGTGGCTGGATCCCAGAACAGCTGCCTGTAAGAAGAGAGAGACCAGGGTAGCTAGGCTGCCACGATGGCAGAATAGGCATGACTGGAACAGTGCATAGGTGGAAGCAACAAACATAGGCCATGGAAGGGAGCAGTAGCTAGGTACATTGTGGCTGGAGTAAACAGCTGTCCAAGCGAGCCATGTAGCAGAGCAGAAAAGGGGTAGACATTCCTAGATAAACCCCACATGACATCTGGAGGCCGTGAGGATGGGAGTGAGCAGAGATGAAAACTTCTGTGCAGCAGCAAAGGAAGGTCCAGAAGCTGCAGATGTCAAGTGGCAAATTAGGCAGGGCATTATGCAGTGACCCCCAATAATGCACCACAAGTGGCATGAGGCGAAAACAGGAAAGGCGAGCAGAAGCAGCATCTCTGGCAAGAACAGACAGAGTAGAGAAGGGTGCATAGCTGTGATGCCCATGGGCTTAGGAGCCAGGAAGTACAAGCAGCAGTCATGGTGCAGCCAAAGGAGCAATGGAGGTCAGCACAAGATCCAGAAGCGGTGGCACCCAGCCGTGAGGAGAAGCAGGAAGCAGGATGTTGCAGACCACACCTTGCGAAATGGCAGAAGCAGGGGTACCCCACAGCAGAGTACAGAAATGGGTAGGCGGCGATGAACATGAACAGAGCAGCTGGCAGGAGAAACCCCAAAAGAGACAAACAGGATGGTAGGAAAAACAAAGAGGTATGGGCACACCAGAGAAAGGGGGCAGGTTAGCAAAGGCACAGAGCAAACAAGGAGGGCAGGAGAAGAAATGAGCGAGGGGAGGACAAAGACCCGGGCAGAAGGAGAAGGGGACAGGCAGGAGGTGGAGGGGAGGCAGAAACGCGGGGGGGGGGAGCCAAAGCCTGCCAGCCACAAGAATGATGGCGAGTTTGACGTGCTAAGCAGAGGGAGCGGATGCAGAAGGCTTTTGTAGTGAATGAGGGAAGAGCTATTCCCCCCATTGAATTACAGGCAGAGCCTTCCATTTACCCACATCCATGGTTGTTCAAGGGAAATTTGAATATTTAAAAAATGGTTATCAGTAGCTATGGGTAAGCTGGATTAAAAGCCAGTATGGGGAGCATTGGGTTTGCATACAGCTGCAAGTGCCTATGGCAGTTCTGTTAGTATTTACATTGTTCTAAAACCATAGCAGAATCAAATGAAGCTAGAATAAATAATAGGCAATTGTGAATTACAAGGCTGAAACTCCACCAATGGGTTTGGTGAAATCATAAACAATGAAACTCCTTTTATTTATTCATTAATTTCTTATTTCTCCATTGGGTAGGTGGGCTGGTACCCGGGACTATTTTCAGGCATGATGCAAGCTAAAAATGGCACACAACAGTACAGTAGGAATGCAGTACATATGGGGCAAGGCATAAACATTGTTATTAAGAAGGATAAACACAGTTAACATAAAGGACAGCCATACATAGTCAGCAACAGGAAGCTGAATGGTTTGTAAATGTCACCAAAGATGGAATTGAAAACCTTGTAATTTGCTGTTGTACTATTTTTTATTTGGTACACTATAAGGTCAAACTCTGTTGATATGATTTAAACTGATCTCATGTGAATGAAGTTCCAAACTGTACTGAGAAAGAAATAATGTAACCTAGTGGGAATTAAACCCAAGCCCCCAGAATACCATCCAAGCGCTCTAACCACTAAGCTTCAGGCTCAGATGGTTAGGCTTGAGGTTCCTGGACACACTTCTTTTCCCTGATATTGCACGTTCTGCAACTAGGAATAATCAAGATGACAATTAAATGGTTCTGGTGCAGTAGTAGCCACTGCTAAGCAACTTAAATTGCAAATTGCAGTGAGAAAGAAATAATGTGACCTACTGAGAACTGAACCCAGGCCCCTGGTATTCTGGGGGCCTGGGTCAATTTCCCAGTGTCATTATCTCTTTCTCATTACAATTTGTGATTTAAAGGGGGCAGGAAATTTGTATTCATTCATAGCAGTTAGTAATGTTCCTGGTAACAGAAATGAAAGACTTACCCTCAAATGAATTATATTTAAGTGTACAGTACCTGAAAAAAACACTGATGTGATTTTTTTTTCTTTTTATGGACAGCATTCTGCACAGTTCCCTTCATGGAATCAGTCATTTGAATTTTTTTCTGTCACGGTTTGTGTACACAGTGCCAATCATGAGCCATTGTCCTATCAGAACCATGCTGAGCATTCTGTGCACAAACCATGACATTAGATCACTGGTTCTATGAAAAGAACTATAAACGAGTGCTTCCCATTAAAACAAAACAATGCAAAATACAGTTTTTTGCACCACTTTTGATTCAGGTACAGTTACATATGGATCATTCAGGATTAGAAAATGGGCATGAAATATCCAGTATTCTGATTGGCCAGTGCACTTGCTTTAGTGGGTGGGTATTTTTCAATATAGCCCACTAAAAATAAGTGCCAATTCGGGGTGCCCCATTACTTAGGGTATCATTGGGCAATCCGAATTTTCATACTGGCACATTGCCATTTTTCCCCCCCTCTTAACATCCGGATCCCCAGTAGGCCAAACCCCCACTCTCCCTTCACGAGTCTCTTGTGTTTTTGCTCTTTCCACATTACAAAACAAAAAGAAAGAAAAGACATAGCAGGCACACAAGAGCAATTGCCCGATTGGCTTCTTCACCAGACACCCACTTAGCTATGTTCCGAGTTCCTGGTCGGCCAAACCTCCATTCTCCCTTCATGAGTGTCTTGATCACCATCTTCAGCAACAGGTACAGCCCAGTATATCTGGCAGTGGTAAAAAAAAAAAAAAGAAAACAACAGTACATCAGAAGCGGTGGTCACAAAACTGACCACCGACAAGGGTAGGGCAGTAAGAGATTTAATTCTGTGTCCCAAGTTATTTTGGAGTGTGCCTAAAGTTCCTGCTGGCTGTTCTCTCCCCTTCTACAGCTCCTCTATTTCTGCAGCTGCATCGAACCACCATCCAGCTCTCTCAGTCTTCCCAAGGCAATCCTCTTCTCACTCCCGGTCCTCAGGGCAGGCAGCAAGGACCGGGAACCGTAAAAAACCATCAACAAAGGAAAACATTATTCAGTCCCGGTCCTCAGAGCAGGCAGTGAGGATTGGTAAATAAAAAACATCAAATCCCTACAGCAGGCAATGGGGACCAGAAAAAAATAAAATAAATAAATAATGGCAACAATCTTAATCAATCCCAGTCCTCAGAGCAGGCAGCGAGGACCGGGAAACTGTAAACAAACAGAAAAAAATAAATAAAAAAACACAAAGCAGGGCAGGCAGTGAGTCACCACTGCAATCATACATTACAGCTCCCCCTAATGATGACTAGCAGAGGAACTGTTGCCAGTTGTACAAGGACTACTTTACCATAAAAGATAAAAAATTTCATTTTTTTAGAGAATGACTTTAAGTTTTTTTTTGTAATCCTATAAAAAATGACACATATGGCCCATTTTCTAGGTGCAATAATACCCTCCAGGCTGGGCAGTATTGGGGAACACCAGACCTTCCAGGGGCTATAAGGCCCTCGGCCTGCAGCGTCGGGCCTCATTACGCCCCTGGGCAGTCTGGTATTCCCCAATACCGCCCACCCTGGAGGGTATCACTGCTTACTTATGGATATTGTTTCTGTAAAGGGGAACATTATAAACAACTACCAATAAATATTTCCTGTCCTCTTTAAATTGCTTAGCAGTAGCTGATAATGGCATCAATGACATCTGATTGTCATCCTGAATGAAGTTGTTTCCTTGTGTGTATAACTGAATTTATAAAATGTGTAGAGAATTTCCTGTATCCTGATTGGCCAAGAAGGTTCTGAAGCCAGATGGTTTAGGAAAAGAAAACCATACATTCTGCACTTCTTCCTGCAACCAGGTTGCAGTGCACTCAGATTTCAATTACTAGACAGGGAGGATCCTGAGGCATCACCCGAGGACTAATAGTGGTGCCAATCTATCTGTGGCTGCTCTTGTCAGGGCAGCCAGAGACCTGTAGATCACAGGTGAAGAAGGTGCATTTCTATTCCCTGCTCTCCCTTACCGATTTTAATTTTGCTGTTTATCCTCCCTTCCTTTCTGTAACTCTTCACCCCAGGCCACAGCTGGAAATATGCCTTGGCTCCATGTGCCACCCTCAGTCACTGATTTCTAATAAATAAATAAAAAAAAAATGTGCCTTGGTGTGAATACACAATGGTTGAAATGGCATTAAAAAGGGCCTGTGTCATAAAAATCTGATTCTCTATGTTAGATACTACATATTGCTTCTTTAGGAGTTTGATATAGTTGGTCTGAGTCCTTTTTGCAGTTTTATTGATCAGTGCCTGAAGCCAGCTGTTTTTCTGAAGTGTGAATCTGATATGGTGTATTTTCTCTGTTAAAAGCCTTGGGATTATTGCTACAGACTGAAACTGCACAATTTGTTAAAGATCTAATGACTCCAGTTTTTTTTTTCTGAAAGCAATACCTCCCAAGTTTGGAAAATAAATGTGCCAGCTCTGTAGCTTCCTGGAGACTCACTGTTCTATTAGGGTGATAATAAGTCATTAATCTGTAAATATTTACTTGTATATACAGCACTCACTGTATTACATGTTGTACTGTGGAGGCACATAAAAACTTATTATCAACAGTAATCAGTTTTCCATATCCAACAGCATTCATGCCTGGTTTTACTTTAGTTATTTTTCTGTCACATTAAACAACAGTTCACCTGACATGCGTGGCATGGCAAGTGTTTGCTAGTATAACCCAGGCTTCTCTGTAATGGGTACGAAAGACAGGGGATTAAGATCAATAGATCTTATGAGCCCAAGGGAGACCTCTCATTGAGCAGTAATGACACACTAGACACAAATAACTGCTGTCTGCACATTACAATATGTACAGAACAGGACTCGTCTTTAATTATAGTAGGTTAAGCAGTTATGCAGGGAGTCATCCAACACATCAGCTCTTGCTGAGGAATTTGCCTAGTGCCCCTGATTGAGAATTGGGAGGGGGTGTCAAAGTTCCAGTTTTGTTACACCTTTGTTTCTCTTTTAAAGGCTAAATCCTTAAGCAACCCCACTACTACTTAGAGTATTAGAAACATAGAAACATAGACTTTGATGGCAGATAAGGACCGCTCAGCCCATCCAGTCTGCAAATTTCCCTACCTATTTGAAAAGCTGCATATCCTAGTTAACCAACAGCCTACTTCTTCCTACCACCACTAGAATTACCTTATGTCTGTCCCATGCATTCTGAATTCCTCCATTGTTTTTGACCCCATAACCTCCTCAGGAAGGTCATTCCATGTGTCTACCACCCTCTCAGTGAAAAAATACTTCCTCATGCTACCCTTGATCCTTCCCCCTCTATCTTCAAATTGTGCCCCCTTGTTCTTGCACATCTCTTTTTCTGAAAGATGTTAACCTCCTGGACTTTGCTGATTCCCTTGCAGTACTTGAAAGTTTCTATCATGTCCCCTCTCTCCCTCCTTTCCTCGAGGGTATACATATATTAAGCTCCTTTAGTCTCTCTTCGTATGGCTTCTGGTGCAAACCCTGCATCATTTTAGTTGCCCTCCTCTGGACTGCCTCAATCCTGTCTACGTCCTTGTGGAGATGAGGTCTCCAGAACTGCACGCAGTACTCCAGATAGGGTCTCATCAACTGTCTGTACAGAGGGATAACAACTTCTTGTTTTCTACTGGTGATGCCTCTCCCTATGCATCCCAGTTTCCCCTAGCCCTTCTTACTACCTTCTCACATTGCTTGCCTACCTTTGGGTCATCTGATATGACTACCCAACGGCCATTTCCATTTTTGTTGTTGTTAGCAGCTCCCCCCATTATGTACTCTTCCCCTGGGTTTTTGTTTTCCAGGTGCATTAGTTTGCACTTCTTTACACTGAATTTAAGCTGCCATACTTTTGACCATTCCTACAACCTTGCCAAGTTCCTTCTCATCCTTTCTACCCCACTTGTGTATTAACCCTGTTGCAGATCTTTGTGTCAACTGCAAAGAGGCATACTTTTCCTTCCAGTCCCTCCATAATGTCACTTATAAAGACATTAAAAAGGACCAGTCCCAGTACTGCACCCTGCGGTACCCTGCTAGTAATTCCCCTTTCTATGGAGTGGACTCCATTCACTATTACCCTCTGTGTATTGATGTCAAGCCAACTTATTACCCAGGCTATCACACTGGAACCCACTCCCAGGCTGGCTGACTTGTTTATTAATCTTTTGTGTGGGACTGTGTCAAATGCCTTGCTAAAGTCTAGGTAGGCCATGTCCACAGTCCCTCCCTGGTCTACTAATTTGGTCACCCAGTCAAAGAAATCTATTAGATTCGTCTAACATGACCTTCCCACTGTGAATCTATGCTGCCTTGTGTCCTGTGCCCCACTGGCCTCTAGGTGCTCAACAATTCTTTCTTTCAGAAGTGATTCCATCATTTTCCCTACCACTGAGGTCAAACTAACAGGTTTGTAGTTTCCTGCCTCTGCTTTGCTCCTACTTTTGTATAGGGGAATCACATCTGCCCTCCTCCAGTCCTCAGGTAGCACACCTTCCTCTCATGATTTGTTAGAAAGGGTAGTCAGTGGTGTCACTAGTTCTCCCCTTAGTTATTTTAGAATTCTGAGGTGAATCCCATCAGGCCCCATTGCTTTGTCCACCTCCAGTTTTAGGAGTTCTTTCAGGACCCTTTCTTCTGTGAATGGACTGGTATTGACCCCCTGATCCAGAGTTCTTCTATTGATTGGTTTAGTTACCTCCCACTCCTCTTCTTTTTTGAATACTGAGCAGACAGATTTGTTCAGTATGCCAGCTTTTCACTGTCACCCTCTGCCCACCACCCTCCACTTTATTAAGACTCACTATCTCTCCCTTGGTCTTTCTTCTCTCCCTAATGTACCTATAAAATATTTTATCCCCCTTCTTAACTGAGTTGGTTATCCTTTTCTCGGTTTGGACCATTGCTATTCTGACTGCTTTTCCAGCTTCCTTCTGCTTTAACTAATACAGTTCTCTGTCCTGCTCCTTCTCTGTTTTCTTATACTTTCTGAATGCTATATTTTTTCTCCTTACCTTCCCCATCACCTCTTTTTTGAACCATAGTGTCTTTTTCCTTCATTTTGATTTGTTTATTTGCTTCACACAAAGGCTTGTTGCCTCTGTGATGGCAGTTTTGATTTCCCCCTATTGTTCCTCCACCCCTCCTTCTTGACCATTTGCTGGTGCTTTTCTGAGGAACTCTCTCATTTTGCTAAAGTCAGCTCGCTTTTGTATCATTTGGCTCTACAGCTGTGTTTATTGTGAACCACACTGTTTGGTGGCCACTTGTGCCCATATGGCTACCCAGTTCTAAATCTGAGATCCTGTTTCCGTCCCCATTTGAGAGTACCAGGTCTAAGATTGCTTCCTCCCTAGTGCCTTCCAGCACTAGCTGTCTGAGGCATGCCCTCTATAGGGCAAATAATGACCCTCCTCTTGGATGTATCTGCAACGAAAGTGTTCCAGTTAACATCTGGCATATTCAGGTTCCCATCAACAATATCTCCCCTTTTTCTGCCATCCTAAGGATGCCTTCTTTCATTTCCTTGTTCATTTCCTCCCCCTGAGATGAGAGTCTGTATACAAACCCTGTGTGTATTGTGGTGTCATTTCCTGTCTCTAGGGTGACCCACAGTGCCTCCTCTTCTACCTGTTTATCCTTAATTCTGTTGCTTTGATACCTTCCCTTGCATAGAGAGCTACCCCTCCTCCTCTTTTACCCTCCCTGTCCCTCCTGTAGATTGTGTACCCTGGTATGCAGACATCCCAGTCATGATTCTTTGTGTACCATGTTTCTCTGACTGCCACGATATCCAGGCATCCCTCTTCTATCTCGGCTACTAGTTCAGGGAACTTGTTACTCAGACTATGGGCATTGGTACTCATTACCCTCCATTTTTTTATGGTCTTACCCCTTTTAGCTCCATCCCTTTCCTTACTGTCTTTACCTTTTTCTCCATTTATCCCTGTCCTTCTCCCTATGGACTTCTCTACCTTGGTGTTTGCCTCGCTAACTATCCTGTTTTGTGGGAAGGGGGATTTCCCTGCTCCTTTTCAGTGCTTCCCCCTTGGCCAGTTTAAATGCTTGCCAATGAAGCATTTAAACCTATCACCTAGGACCCTGGTTCTCCTACCAGACAAATGCAGACCATCGCACTAGTATAGACCTCTATCCCTCCAGGTGGATCCCTAGTCCCCAATAAAGCCATAACCCTGAGCTCTGCACCAGACTTTCAACCATTCATTGAATCCCATATTGCAGAGCTCCCTCTCCTTGCCCATGCCATAGAGAGACAGCACCTCCGAGAAGGTTACTGTGCATGCTACTTGTCTAAGGCCCCTCCCCAACTCCACAAACTCCTCCTGCACTGCTCTGATTCCATTCCCAGCCACGTCATTTGTCGCTAGGTGGACAATGATGTCCAGCTCCCTCTTCCGTGCTGCTGCTGTAGCGATCCTGAGGATTTGCTCCCTGTCCCTCCAAGCTGTGGTACCAGGAAGGTATCTTACCTCCCTCTCCAAGTTCTATCCTCTTAACAGTTGAGTCCCTCAGTAGGAGTTGTTTCCTTCCTCTGTGGGGTCCCATGCCACCCTCCTGTGGGTCTCCTTTGTGAAGGTTCCCAGCATCCTCCTTGGTCTCCACTGTGAGTGCTTCCATAGAGGAACCACGCTCAAGCTAGAACAGCATATGTATTGTGGAGAGGTACAGCTGGAGGGATGCACCTCTGTTCCACCACCCTCACCCTTCCTGAGCCCACTTGAACTCATGACTAGTTGCCCCATATTTCCCTCCTTTTCAGAGCATACCATTTCCCCAATCACGGGGTATCTGAACCAAAATAAACTTTGCACCGCATTAGTTTACTAGACTGACAAATATTACATGAACACAATGTGGCACTGATGAAACACCACCTTTTGGTTCAAATACAGTAACCCAGGCCATGGCTCTTTCATATTCATGAGCAGACTCCTGGACTATGGGAGAGCCATTGCATTAATTTCTGTCCACTCTCAAGAACTCTGGAGCCTCTGGCCAACCAAGTCCGAGGACCAGCATCTAAGCCAATGGTGTAACCATACAGATGAACTGCTTGTGAGGGAACTTTCATTACAGGTCTAACATTGCGCCTCTGTTTTTTTCTCTGTTTCTCTTGGACAGTAGTGTGTAAGCCAGATCTGGTGATAAACCTGTGCTGCCCCTATACTCAGGACCCACAGTGTCAATCATTGAGTCTGGCAGATCCTCCATCAGTCAGTCACAGGCCGTGGTATGGGCTGGAGGGAACCTGTCTAGGCTCCTTGTAGCTTCTGTTCTCTTCTTTTGCCATCCACGTTATTCTGATCAACATCTGTTTCACTCCTCAACCACACCATATAAGGGCCATGTCCTGTGGCAGGGAGACATTGGATATGAACACATACCCCAGACCAGAGGGAGGAGCGGTCACGTTATCTTTTTCAATTTGGCTACAGAAGTCTGAATGAAACAGTTGCATGGTTGTAATAAATGACCTTTTGAATATTTTGTTTTCCTTCTATTTTATATGAATTATATTTAAATAAATGTTCTATTTGCTAGATTTATCTTTTTTGTAAAGTGATATATTATTTCACTTCTGGGAGATTTAAGGAAGGTGGGAGAAACTGGTTAATTTCAGAAAGACTCCCTGACAGCCAGCATGGTTTGTGTGAGTTACAGCGTATTTATCCAGGACAGCCCAGCTGAGATACACCTCCTTTCCAGTGGGGTCTGGCTACAACCCATTTCTGCAGCTCAGTAGACTGAAGCACTGGGAGGTTAAGTGACATGCTATGGGTCATACAGTGAGTATTTGGCTGTTGCAGGGTTGAAACCCATGATGTACCACACCACCTTTAACCACTAGACCACACTGCCTCCACTGTTTGGGAATCACAGAGTCAAAATGTAGGTATCTGGGTGCATTTTCACTGAAATGTAAACTGCTCTACAGATTTTGAGAAGCTAACACATTTAGGAAAGGAACATCATTTTTGTCTTAACAGGAATGTATGGAGGGGCTGAAGTTTAGATGTGGTAGCTTTCAAATGAAAGTTCTCTTTCTTTGTCTGCCAGCTTGGTGGCTCAGCGGCAGTGCTGCTGCCTGCCATGCCGGTGACCTGAGTTGGAGAGAGAACATGGGTTTCTGGAGGTTGGTTGGCAGGGGTGAGAGGATTGATCATCCAGAGGACTGCTCTCCTCTCCTGGGGAAGGGCGGTTCCCAGCCCCATTGTTGACTGCCAACATGGGGAGGCTTTTTGGTGGTGTAAGTGTGGGGGATGAGGAAGGGTGAGAGCTGTAGGTTAGATGTGGGATATATGTGTCACCACACAGCATGTCCTATTGTCTGCACCATGGCAGGGGTACTGGGGAGAGCAAGGAAAGGTGGCACAAGCTCAGTGAAGCCCTGCTTGCCTGCCTCTAGTCCTCACCACCAGGGAGATGCTGGCCCAGCTTCTGGATGCAGTCTTGGGTGGGGGAACTCTCCCCCTCCTGGTCTCACTATGGAGGAGTGGGTTCTGTAGAGAACTCTGGGGGAAGGTAAGTCCCAAGGGAAGGTGGCTGCCAGATGGGGGTTGCTGGCAGTGACAGAACTGATAGCCTACCTGTAGCTCCAACTGGAAAAAAAGAATTATGGAAAAGAAAAAAAAGGTTTTCTCTCTTTCTCTTTCATGGTGCCAGATTACAGATGTACTGTCTGTATACCTCATACACAATTTTGGGATTAAATGTGACTAACTGAGTACAGTTCCCCCAATTTATGATGGTGAGGCTACAGTGGCCCTTTCTACTTGTGGTTCCATGTCATTTGACTGACTTTTTCACAGCGATTTCAATTTGAGTGAATATTTATTAGTGACTGCAATTTGGACAATGCTACAGCGGAGAAATGCACATTTCAGCTAAATATTTACATACACACTTCTTCATGTTTTGCAGGGGGGCTGTGCACTCCCAGCATCCCCCCCCCCCCATGGGCTGTGCTTCTCCAGACCCTCCTATCTCTAGGATTCTAACTCCATGGTGCACATTGACTCTGGGGGTCACTGTATTTGTGGAGTCGCTGTAATGTGCCGATTGCTGTAAAGTGACTGTCCCTCATTTTGCTTTTGCTCATATTCCTTCGTTCAAATGCCTTCACTCAAATTGAATTGCTCAATTGACATGCTACCTTTATGGTTCTATGGAACTGGCTTTCTAATTTAAAATAATGGCTTTTAAGAAAGATATACTGCAGCTGATAAGGTCTATGATATTGTCTGAAAATAACTCCATCATTTTTCTCAGCTTCTTGTACTATTGATTTGTTTCTGAGTGTAAGACAGGCTGCTGGGTCTGTGATCACTGGTAGAAAAAGAGCTACTACATCTAAACTAACAAGAAGATCTCAGTGTTGCAAGTTGACTGAAACAGACTGCTCTATGAAGTGACCAGAGTTTATCACAGACATTTTATTACCAATTATTAATATCGATGAGTGATGCACTGTGCAGTAGGTGTGCCGAAAGTACTGATTATGCAGTATAGTGATGACAGTGAGTACAGAGATGACAGTGATGTCTTAAAAAATGTAGGAAGTTCATGAAATCTGGAAGGTATGAGTGAGGTACCTCAGCCTGTGAGTGAAATAGGGAATGGGTTGCCTTTCTAGGCATTGTTTTTGCCAGCTGGTGGTTAATTGGTTCTATTTCTGGGCATTTTATTGGAAGGATGCCTGTGGATTTTTCTGTATAGTATTTTGCCAAATGATATTTTCTACTTTATTGTCCACGTGACTAATGAACTAGTTCATAGGGCAACCATTCAGAGTCTATTGACTACTGTCATGGCAGCAGGAATATAGCAAAAACTATGTTTGGTCATGTGACTGTTTTAAAGGAGAAGTGTACTAAATCTAGAAGATTTTCATTCTTGTACAAGTTGCTTTCTAAACACCAGTTCCAGTTATGTTATTTTTACTCTACTGGCCTTTTGGTAAATTCAGCAAGTATTTCTAATTCACACACTAAACAGTCTGCAATGCCTTGCAGCAGACAAAACAGTGTCTTCAGCTCTCCTTTGAAACCTGGAATCAAGGTAGTCACATAGGGTTCTGCTCACAGGGGTGGGGAGGTGTCTTGGCATCACTCCCAAGGGATGGAGCAGTGGGATTGGCCACAACACAAGGGCATCCAGGTAGGGGAGAGAGTGAGGGGTTAAAAAGTGCTGTGGCCTCATGTTCTATGTCAGTCACCTCTACCAGCTGAAGATTGCATCAGGATTGCTAGCACCAAGGAAAACTTCAGAAGGTTCCAAGTATTAGCTCTGCTTCAGTGGCAGGGATTCTGTAACGCTTTATAGACACATCCAGCCCAGGAGGTTGGTGATATGTGTCCTCTCAAACTTCTGCAAGTTTGTGCTAAAAATGTTTGTTGATAGTCATGCTTGCTTTACTGTGTGTTAGGTTAAGTCCAGCTGCTGGTAGGCCTGGTCATCTGTTCTTCTACATAGGCAGTTTCTGTGCTAGTGGGGGCCTTCCAAGTATTCGCTGCTTATTTGGTGGGCCAGCCTTCCAGAATGACTAGGCAAGTGCCACAAGGCTGAAACAGTCATGCCTAGCCCCCTCAACGGTCACTTACTGGGGTGGCAAGTGGGTGGGTAGAGTTGTGTCATTGGGGTCCAACACAGTTCTTCACAGCCCCAGAAAACCTGGAACCATAGGTGAGTGGGCCCGGCAGTGGGGTACTATGCAGCCACATGGCTGCAGAATGCCTGGAAAACACAAGAACAGAGGAAGGCAGTCTGCTTGGGACATACTGTTGGAGACTAGCCGACATGGCTGTGGCCTTGTGCCATTGGCATCCTCCACTTTGGTTTCCTGTGAGCCGTATAAGGCCAGGGGGCATTCCCCCCATACTGAGGATAGCCATATGGGTCAGGGGATCTGAGGAATAATCATCTCTTTGTTGGTTAAGTTGCTTTTTGTGTAACAGGCTGGTGCTGTATTGCCTATGGTGTGGTCCCCTTACGGTTTGTCTGCAGGGGTTAACTCTAGCAGACTCAGCTGGATCTTTCTACACTAGTTTGTTATAGTGGGAAGTTAGTTCTGCTTACTGTACAGTGTTTTAAGCTGGATTCTGTTGGTTAAATGTATTTATTTATTTGCTTTTGGTAACCGGGTAAGTGTACTAGACAAAACTGTCTATTTTCAGGCACGATCTGGGAGAGCACAAGTCAAAACAAGTTACAAGGTAGAAATTCAGAGAATAACACATACACTGCGGTACATAAAGTGATAAAGCAGCTTTACAGAGTAGCAAAATTACATAGCACATAAGTGTAAGGTATACATTACACACGGTAAGAGACAACAAGAAACAAGGCAAGATGGGAACACTAAGGAATAAATTGATGCAAACATGTTAGACAGATGCAGTACAGAAATGGCAGTGATGTATTGAACTGATGCCAACTCCACTCCCACTGTGCACAGATGGACAGGCATTGGGGTGTGCCTTTGGGTCATTGCATATAAGGGTCACGACATTTCACCTCACCCTATCCTGCAGACACTGACAAGTGTCGAGGTGTGCCTTGGGATGTTCGGGCTTTACACTCAGCTCATTCCATAAGGAAATATGCTGAAATGGGTGCAGTATAGGAGAATGGTGTGAACTTTGGGGCCAAAGATTCCAAGGCACACCTCAATGCCTATCACTGGCTGCCACTGGGGGTGGAATGGCGTGAGCATCAATTCTTGTGGGGATTTTTAGTACCAGATTTTCAGTGTAGTCATTTTGGGACCTCCGCTCATGAACAGTGTTACTGTGATTTTCTTAATCTGACCCAAACAATGATTTCCCACATCAAGCACACGATTCTGCACAGAAAGTGTGAAAACACATTTTGGCCAGGATGTGAAAAATGACAGCTGTAATGTTCTTAAGGATGTGATCTGTCATTTCTTTAATTAGTCCTGAAAGATGATTCCGTTAATCAGTCCCGAAAGGTGATTCCGTGCAGTGACCGCAAAATCACCTTTCGGGACCTAATAACGAGATTACAGTGACTGAATTCATGAGATAGGGTCCCAAGAACCCCATGTTGAAAGTTTGGTGGAAAAATTCAAAAAAATGACTGAGATATGAACCAAAGTTGAAAAAAAACTATTTATGCCATTATACAAGCTTACCAGCATTTCTTCAGTTCACGGTCGGCTTTGAATAGTGCAGACGTGTTCTGATCACCGAAGATAGTCACGCCATGCTCCGAAGGTAAATATGGGTGTGTGGGGAGGTGGTGTGCACAGAAGGGTGAGCACGGGTTGGGGAGGGAGGCATGAGAAACAGCGAGGGACCGTTTCCTTTTTTCACAGGTTTATTTTTTTTAAAAGATGACAGAGGACTTTTGCCATGCTGGGGTGGGCTCCCAGCATGGCACCTGAAATTTTGGGGGCAGTGGAGCCAATCGGGGAATGGGCATCCCTGTTGGCCACACAGTGTGTGGGAGCACATGACGATGCAGGACTTTTGCCTCGCTGGGATGAGCTCCCAGCATGGTAGCATGAAGTTTGTTTTTGGGGGGTGGGCACTGGAGCCAACAGGGATTGGGCACCCCGTCCGACATACAGTGTGCTTGGGGGGGGCATGTGCCAAGGGATTGGGCACCCCCTCAGCACACAACAAATGGGGGGGTGCATCATACAGATGCAGTGGCGTACAGTTCGACTGCTAAGGTGGTGACGTGTAGGCATTTGCATACTGCTGACGGCGGGGCAGTATGCAAATTGCCTACACATTACCACCGCTGATTGTAGCTGTCATTTGCTTTCAACTGTACGCCGCTGCATCTGAACTGCTGTCATAGACAGCTGAGACAGTCATTGGTGCGTTGGGGCTGCACCTGCAAAAAGAAACAGTGCATAGGAAGTGGGGTGCCACACCTATGAAAACTCGTATGGTGGCACTATGTTTCTTGCACATGCATGCAAGCAAACATAAAAAGGTCAGTGCTTTCAAGTCTGCTCAGACCATGTGGCTGACCAGGGTACAGCACCACCTGGTGGGCAGCCAGGGCATTGCAGTCCTTTGGCTATTTGATAACTTAAAAAAAAAAAAGAAAAAAGCCAGGCAGATCTGCAGCTATGTATATTGGCTTATATGTATGCAGGTATTACTGCAGTAAGTTCATATTATGGACCCACCAGGTATAGGTCAGCATGCTTTGGGTAGGTAGATATGCATAGGGGTATAAAAAAAACAACTTTCAGTCCCTGAGAGGAGAAATGCACAAAAGTGTGAGGGAAGCATTAGTAGAAAGCTGGGCTGTCATGATGAGGCCCTCCCCCCAGTAGTCTGGCTTCACTTAGACAGATTGACTGATGAGTAGAGGTCATGACAACAGTAATAATATTGTTTTCTTTTCGTTAGGCAGTACCATCTTGTCATTTCAGGGGTTTGCAGTATGAGAATGCCCACCAAACAGAAAAAGGCTCCATCTTGCAAGGCAGCCGTGACCATGGCACTGGAAGACCAGCTGAGGGCCATGAATATGGAGAAAAGTCGAGCCTGGTTGGACACTTTCCTAATGGGGACCCCAGCACCTAGAGAAAACCTGACACCTTGGAAAAGCAGCTAGCAAAGGTGCTGGGAGCCAGGGGGGCACTAGTGAGTGGCCAAGATGGTGGCTATATCTTAAGATAGCTCTGGGTCTATACTATTTAATTTCAGATACTTCATACTTTTCTGGGACTGTGCTTTCAAGAACAAAATGAGGCCAAAAAAAGATAATTGGCAGACTCCTCATGGTACGGATGGTTTTCTTTTACCTGAGTCAAACATGTGGGGAACGGGGCCTATGCAGCATGGTGGCACTATGGAATCTGAGCTGCATTCACACCAAATAATGGCGATACTACAGAAGATCTACCTGTGAAGAAACAAACCAGCAGCTGGCTGCCATGAAAACAAAACTGCTGGCATCCGATACAAACATAAAAGAAAATACATCTGCTGTTCAGGGGCTTACTGAAGGAATGAGCAAACAGGCGGATTGGAACTCTCTATTTGTCAGAGACCTGCAGTACCTCCGTTCTAAGGTGAAAGTTTTGGAAAACTTTCAGTGGGAAGCTAACATTTGTATAGTGGGATTCCCCTCCGTTCTAGAAAATGGCACAGATCTACTAATGAGCTTAACAAAAATTATCTTCATGGATTTACAACTGTTACCTACTGAATCGGGGATCCACATAGTGCGATTCTTCACCACCCCTCAACGGGCCTGTTCGTGGAGGACAGAAATATCCAGACCTTTAATGGTCATCGCCACATTACCACAAGCTGAGGCTCAAATTCATTTTCTGCAAAATGCTAGGAGTCGTGGAGACATCAATTGAGAAAATCGCACACTCTCTTTCTTTCCGGACCTTGTTGCACAAACTCAGACTGGAAAAAAAGAGCTACAAATTATAAAAAAGTCTCACCTAGAACACAAAGTATATGTGCAGCTATTATTTCCAGCATGACTGCAAGTCAAACACCAAACTAAAACTCACATCTTACTGACCCTGAATCAGCATCAGCTTTTGCTGACAAACTTATTACTAGCATTACCATGATGACCAATTTGGAAGACAGCGATAGGTGAGTATTATAACATTCGAGATATGCAAGTACACTTCTAAGTATGCCCATGGCTATAGCAGTTATGAGGTGGTGCCAGTAAGACTATAAAGGCTTAATGTTCAATTGTGCTACTCTTATGCAATGCCTGTCATATCTTATGTCTGGTTCCCTGGATCCATTTTTGTTTAATATCAAATGCACACTATCTTGCCCCAGTTATGGGCACTTTATATACTGAAGTTTCTCTTCCTCTATTCATTTTAATATTTTCTTTTACAAGCTGCCATGTTAGTCCATTTATTTGTATAAAATTGTACAAATATCCTTCATTCCTGGTGGGGTGAGTTGGATTTCCTATGGCATGAAGTTTCACATTACTCAGTTTGTGAACTTTCAGTGATTTTATGTCAGTAAGGTTTTGACTCCCTATTTAGTAGCAGATAAGTCTATCTTTGAGTGTAGGATAGTTCCTTAGCTTAATCGAGCCCAGGCTTCCTTCAAGTATGTGTTTTCTCCACCAAGGCGCTAAGTTCCCCGCACAAATGTTCTCCCATGAGGGGTCTGAGATATTGGCAGCCCTCCTGTTTTGCCAGTGTATAGGTGAGAGTGCTCTATCCTACAATATTACTAGGCTGGACTTTAATCTTATTTACTATGTGGGCATTTTCTGTTAGAGTATATGCATGGACACTACTATATCACGTTATTGTTTATTGTATCTCCCTATACATACAATACTGGAATTGCTTTTAGTAATTATTTTATGTAACATGGTGTTTAACTGTACGACATGGATATTTATAAATAAAGTAAAAAAAAAAAGGTGCAGGCAGCCCCTCCAAGAGCAAAATAGCCAAGAAGCCTAAGAAGAAACTTAAGACAAGCCTGGAGGATAATGTGTTGCCTGATGAGGAATTCAGGCAGATGGGTTTTGAGAGTATTCAGGGTGTGCTCTCAACAATGCTCTCCCTGGACTGGCCCTCATTCAGCACCAGTGTGAAGAGAGCCTTCAGTCACAGAGAATCTGATCCCAAAGTGGTGGTGATAGGGGACTCCTAACCCCCATGCCAATCCCGTGAGGTCGGTTCTGGACAGCTACCCTTCTCCCCAAAACTGCCAGAGCTCTTGTTGGGTCTTCCTCTCCAGCAGGACAAGCTGCTGGCAGCAGCAGTATGGCTTGCTTTTGCAGTTCAGGCTCAGCAGCAGGGGGCAGCCATGGTCCAGACAGCATCAAGGGGCCAGTGCCAGCAGAGCAGTGCTAGCAATGGTGGCCCCTGTCCCAGGGCACTATGCTGAGCTAGTGGGAGTGCATCTGTTAGACAAGGTTCACCAGCACATTTGTGAGCATGAGTATGTGGAGATGTTCTCATTGTTGAACTAACCCAAGGCACTGGAGGAGAACAAAGACAAGAAAGGGGATGACCCAGACAGAAAAAGGGTAAAGGTGGATAGGACAATCGACAATGGTTGGGAGACAGAGGATTCATAAATTTTCCCAATACAATTTGTCAGACAGACCCTGAGAAAAGTAGTGGCCTGTTCAATTATTTGAACTGGAATATGTGTGCCCAGAGGCACAAAAGGGGTGCTGGCTGGCTGGAGTATGATGAAGAATTTTGTTGCTGCATGAAGTATGACCCATCCAAGGACTGGGGTACACAGGACATACCCCTATTAGTAGAGGTCATGCATTGGGGGGGGGGTCCTCCTTACAGACAGTGAGTTGTCAATTAGAGAGTCCAAATCCTACATACCCAAGCCGAGTGTGTTCCAGACTCAAGAGTGCTCTGGGTTCATTAGTGGGACTTACAGCAAGACCTCTTACAGGTTCTGACATGAATGTTTTGCTTGTGGCCAGAGGTACCCCTTCAGCCAGTGCAGACTTGGCAACTCTCACCAGGGAAGGCACTGATCCTTTCAGAAAAAGCAAGACAAGCCTGACCATAGTATGCCTCACTTGAAGGGAGCCTGGACTGCATGGCGGCAACCCTGCTGGCAGATGGTTTCACAGTTGGATTCAGGATCCTGTTCTAAGGCTTAACATAAAAATATAGAAACATATAATCTGATAGCAGATAGGGATCGCTTGGCCCACCTAGTCTGCCCATTTTTCCCTACCTACTGCATCACCGCAGACCCTACTTTATCTGCAGCTTCCCCTCTTCTCTTATTACTAACATTTCCTTATGCCTATCACATGCTTTCTTGAACCCTGTTACAGATTTTTCCCCCACCACATCTGCTGAGAAGCTGTTCCAGTCATCCACCACCCTCTCTGTGAAGAAGTAATTCCTCACATCTCTCCTGAGTCTAACCCCCTCCAGCTTCATAGCATAACCCCTAGTTCAATGACCTATGCAGCGAGTATAGTGTTATGCTTGTGTAATTGTGTTACTTAGGTTTTGGCCATTCACACTCTATTCCAGAGGAATTACCATCCTGTAGGGGTACCAAAGACAAGGAACCCTGTAGAGGGTTCCACCCCTAGAGGTGCCACGGGATGATTCCCATGGCTAAAGGTACCTTAGGAAGGATCCCAAAACAGAAAGTAGTAGTATGAAGCATATAAGCAATCAGTAGTTGTGAGACATAGTACTAGATAAAGCATTAGGCAGCTTGATAATGTAATGGGATACGCAGGTTAGCAATGGCAGGGGATTAATGGGTTGGAAGACAGAATGAAGGGACCTCCAAAGGAGACAGGGAATGGCAATAGGGACACCATCCTCTTCCATCCAACAGCGGATCCTGCCTAAGGAACTAGGGAACACTATGCTAACTAACAGTTACCACCTGAGACACGGAGGAGAAAAAAAAAAACACTTTGAGGAGGAATCTCTGGGGATCCAAGGTGTAGGTCGCCTTCCCTCCAGGCTTGGGATATTTTATTTAGTGATGGCTCTGCTGCTGCAATTTGGAAATCCAATTAAAGGGAGGTGCAAAATATTCAAATTTGGAGGGGAAACTCTCGCTCTATCCTTCTAACAGGAACGCCATGAAGGATTGTGAGACAGTAGCTCTACAACTGCCACTCCAAGGCAGGAGGAGGAGAGTAACGACCACCGAGGCACTCACTCAATCTACCAATCTAAAAAAAAAAAAAAGAATAGGTGAACCAGAGGTGGTCGTAGGGAGAATGCGGTGAAGGTGCCTTGCTAGGGAACCACTAAAGCCAATGGACAACTGTTATAGTGGAAACCGCTAGAGCTAAAAGAAATTGTTGTAATCTCCCTTCATGGCTTAGTCATAAATTCTACAACATGAGGTGTCATCAGTACGGTTGATGACTGAAGGTCCACCTGGAGTGAAGACATTCCCAGCTATGGGCCAGGTGAGAAGGACCCTGCCCCAAGCTTCGCATGCTCAAGCTGTGGACTCAGGTGCAGAGCAACATTTTCCTATCATTGGTTGATTACGCTGACTTCCTCTACAGCCAATGCCCCAACTCTTACATGGCTAAACTGGACACACTCTACCATCGAGCACTGAGGTTTATAATGGGACTCCCCTTCGACACACATCACTGCACCCTATATGCGGCAGTGGGATGGACATCACTAAAGTTCAGGCGCCACAGAAACGCCGCTCTCTGGACCTATAGAGCCATCTCTAATAAGCTGCCTTACTATATCTCCTGCTGTCTTCCCCTGAGTATAATTGGGAAATACGCATTAAGAAGTTACTCAGCTATTACACTTAAAGTACCCAAAGCAAAATCCCGCTTCGGCAGGGCAGCCATAAGCTTCGTGCTACCTACCTTATGGAACGATCTACAAAAAACCCTCAAATTCAGCACTCTAATCGGTATAAATGCTTTCAAGATGCTTTATTTCCGTACAATCAGAGAAGTATGTAACTGCTTCACCCACTCAGACCCAGTACCGGTGTCTGCACTGGTATATAGCCACGCCTAGACCCAATTTTAAGTACTGACCCCCCCAGCTTGCTCCTCACCAGCCTAATTGTTCTCTCTCTTATCCCCCTGTCTTATTAACACTAGGCCCATCCATCCCCTTATTCTTCCTTTCCCAACCTCGGATAGGAGCTCACTACCCTGGGTTGTGACATCCTACCATGCCCCGTACTTTATAGCACTCAATCCCTGAGCTCACACATACTCCTTTTCTCCATCCACCTTCTCTACATCCAGCTTTACCAACTCCTTTCTGTGCACCGTGCCCTCCTAGCCTTTCTCCCGCTACTTCCTCCTCTCTTCCCCTACCTTCACCTCTACCTGGTGTATATTTTTATTTTTATTTTTCTTCCGCTACTTCCTCCTGCAACCTTAGATAACCTGCTTTATCTTCCTATAGACACTTCTATGTATGTAAATACCGTGTAATCTGTACAATATCTGTATAATTCTATGTACATATGAACTTCTTTTTCTTCCTCTCTGTAAAGAGTATTATCTGTCTTGCCTTGTAAATACCTGTGTTGACCTGTATATACAATTGTTCATGCTCCACCCAGGTCCATCTTGCAAATGAGCTTCTGCTCAACGATGAACGCCTGGTTAAATAAAGACTTGATTGATTGATTGATTGAAGATGGTCAGCTGCAGGGGAACCCTGCATTAGAATGGTATGGCTGGTATGCCCCAAGGACTGATAAGAAGCAGAATGAGTGTTGAGTGCTGAGACCTTGCAGAGGGCAGATGGCAAGGAGCATTGAGCAATGATGATGTGAGCAGGAGTGGATCTAGATGTAGTTCAGTAAGGCAGGGTAGTTCAGTAGGCAGGGTAACAATAGTCACACCTGCACGTAGGTCAGTAAGCAGTAGGGATAGTCAGACCTGCATGTACATTCTGCAAAACATGGAAGCAATGGTGGGACATGAACATAAGTGGGAAGGGCAGTACTATGATAGTGGGCAAGCCAGCCAGGCATGCAAAAAAGCAATGAATGTGACAAATACTCAGGATTTTTGGTGGCAGAGGGAGGATTTTGAACATCAGTAATTAGCTATATGGGGCCACGACACTCCAAACACTTCCAAGTCCCCGCCATAGGAAAAAAAGAAAGTGATGGAAGGGGTCGAGAACCACATGCAGATATTAAAGCTAGTTTACAGCATCAGCAGTAACTTAGCTGACCTCATGAGTATAATAGCAGCATACAAACAGGCAATAGCATCAGCTATGAGAGGTAATATTCTATAAGCATGGAATGGAGGGAAGCAGAATATTCTGAAAGCAGCTATGACCGTGTGGGATGTAGATTAAACTGAGAAAGCATGATTAAGCTGCATAGCAAGGTTCAGAGGGACCCTGAATCAGATGAAAACAATTAGGTGTGTAGCATGGGGAGCAGCTATAGTTTGAGTAGAACACAGGTACTGATTGCAATAGCAATGTGAATAACTGAAAGCAAGTAGCTTGACCTCTAAATGAGCAAAATGGAAGGAGCTTAGAAAACAAATCCCCCCAAAAACAAAAGCAAAACAAAACTAAGACACACAAACACAGAAAAAACAGGGAAGGAACAAAAGGAAGCACACAACTGGAGGCAAAATACAAACAAGAAGCAGAAGAACAAAACACAGAAGTCCAGCAGAAAGAAGCAGTAAGGCACGGGGAAGGGGGGCAGGCTTCAGCCAGCTGCAGAAGACAAACAGACAGAGTCTCCGACTGGCAAAGAAAAAGTGAGTCAGAAGGAGGCTGAGGGGAACTGCTTATATAGCCCAGGAAGTGGGAGTGACTGGCTGCTTGTCCATCAAACCATAGGCGGAGCCTTACAATTCTTGAGGATCTTTTTTCTGAAAAATGCTTCTCTCTTGAACCTTATTCATACTTGTGAGGTATTTCAAAGTTTCTGTTATATCCCCTCTCTCCCTTCATTCCTCCAATGTATACAAATTAAGGTCCTTCAGTTTTTCATTGTAGGGCTTTTGATGCAGACCCTGCACCCTTTTGGTTGCCCAACTCTGGAAGGCCTCCACTCTTTCTATGTCCTTCCAGAAATTAGGTCTCCAGAACTAGGCACACTACTTCAGGTGAGGTCTGAACAATGGTCTGTACAGCGGTAACACCACCTCCCTCTTTTTGCTGGTAATCCCCCTCCCTATGCACCCCAGCATCTTCTTAGCTCTCCTGACTGCCTTGTCACACTGCCTAGCCACCTTTAGGTCATCAGATATGATAACTCCCAGGTCTCTTCCCTGTTTGGTGACTGTCAATACCTCTCCCCAATTTTGTACTCCACCCTGGGTTTCTGTGCCCAAAGTGCATGATTTTTCACTTTTTTGCATTGAAGCCCAGTTGCCATACCCTTGACCATTCCTCTAACCATTTCAGATCTTGCCTATTTTCTTCCACCACCCCCCTGGAGTGTCTACCCTGTTGAAGATTTTAATGTGATTCATAAACGGCAGACCTTTCCCTCTAGCCCCTCTGTGATGTCACTAATAAAGACATTAAAAAAGAACAGTCCCAGTACAGAACCCTGCTGTACCCCACTTGTTACCCTCCCTTCATTGGCGTGAACTCTGTTTACCACCACCTTCTGTCTCCTATCCGTTAGTCATTTTCTTACCCAGTTTACTACCTTTGGACACAGCTGAAGGGATACAGGACCTACAGGAAGATCTGGAAAAGCTAGGGAGGTGGTCCAGGATCTGGCAGCTTGGCTTCAATGACAAAAAATGCAAAGTTATGCATAATGGATTGAGAAATCCCAGGAAAGAGTACTACCTGGGTGGAGCCCGAGCATCTGCATCAGAGGAGGAGAAGGACCTGGGGGTGATGATCACTAGTGACCTGAAACACTCCACCCAGTGCAAGAAAGCAGCAGCAAAGGCAAACAAAATGCTGGGTTGCATATCTAGGGGGATCAGTAGTAGGAGAGAGGCGATTATAATGCCTTTGTACAGGTCACTGGTAAGGCCACATCTAGAGTATGGAGAGCATCACTGGTGCCCACACCTCAAAAAGGAGAGAGGAGGAGGAGGAAAGGAGGAGGGCTAAAAAGATGACAACTGGTCAGCAGAGTAAGGCATATGAGGAGAGGTTGAGGGCACTGAACATGTATTCCCTGGAAGACAGGAGAGAGAGAGAGAGAGGGGGGACATGATTGAAATGTTCAAGTTCTTGAAAGGGATAAATAAGGTTGATAAGGAAAGTCTCTTTAAGCTGAGTGGCAACCATAACATGAGGGAACACAGTCTTAAGCTGGAGGGTGGGAGATTTAGGAGGGAGGTCAGGAAGCACTTCTTCACAGAGGTGGTGGTAGAAATTTGGAATGCGCTGCTGGAAGAGGTCTTCTTGTTGAAGACAGTGGGCAGCTTTAAGAGAGGATGGGATAGGCATGGGGGAAGGTAAGAATCATGAGTAGGGAGGATGGGAGAAGTTGGGAGGGAGGGCAGGGACATTAGCTCAAGCTGTGGACCCTGCAATACAAGCAGACTTGATAGACCAAATGGCCTTTTTCTGCTGGCTTCTTTGTATGTTCGTATGTTAAATACATAGTTTATATAATAGTTTTTTTGATCAAAATGGTAACCAAAATATTTTTATGTAGTATTTAGAATCCTTGATATTTAGAACCATGGTTGTTCTAGACTTAAATAAGAACTCAATGTCAGGAGTTGTGATGGGGTTCTAATCTTTTTAGAACTTATCCTTACAACCCAGCTGCATACTGCCTATGTGACTGGAGCAGCTGCATAAGGCTGGTAATGTAGAGCACATACGGCATTTGTTAAAACAGTTGCTTGCAAAAGCCATGGATATCTGCATCCCTGTAAGAAATAGGAGACAAAGGGGAAATTAGCATTGTTAAATATCAACAATGATTGTTTGCAAATATTAATAGTGATAGTGTCATGTGATATCAGTAATTGACAGAAGGGAAATTTGTTAATAGAGGGACTCACCTTCTCTGATGGAGCTGGGGAATCCTGAGGACTTTGGAAATGGAGTGGCTAACACGCATGCAGACACACACATAACTGTTAAGAAGGAAGGGCACACTACTTCAATTTCATGATTCATGTTTTTGTGGTGCATAAATAAAAATATTAACAAAACAAATAAAATTAATGGTATATTAAATTATTATACATCATGCTATATCAGATTATATTATCTCCTCATATATCAGTATCAGATTATAGTGTATGGTAGAACATAGTTCAGCATGGATTTCTATGATCTGTAAAAAGCTGTTCTGCTGCACTAGTGACATTGGTACTGTAGCAGAATGACTTTTCATTCTGCTGCAGTAGACAATGCTTCCAAGCTGTTTGTCACTCGCGCTTCTGCCACTAGTGCGCAAGTGAAGTGAGCAGTTGATAGTGATTTGAAAATAAGTTTTACCTAGCACAAAGCAAAAGTTGAGAGGAGGTGTTCATGCTCACTACTTTTCAGGTTGGAGGGCAGCTGCAGCGGAAAGCGATCGGTTGTCTGTCAGAGGAGATGGGAGTGTGTAGTTTATAGGTCAGAGGTCAGGATTGGAGACTATTACAGTTTTTTGTTATGTTGTTTGTTTCCTAGATTGACCCTGTTCTTTTTTGGATGCAGTTTCCCTGTTTCTCCTATCACTGAGGGTTCATCCATATACTATATAGAAACATAGAAACATATAAATTGTTAGCAGGTAAGGCCCACTAAGCCCAATCAGTCTGCCCGTAGGCCCTATACATTGTATGTGGCCACTGACACTATGTGGCCAATGGCTTTTCATCACTCCCTCCCCTCTCAAGCTTCCCTTGTGCCTGTCCCAGGCATGCTTGAACCCCTCCACTGTGCTTGCCCCCACTACCTCCTGTGGCAGACTATTCCAAGCCTTGACTACCCTTTCTGTGTAGAAAAACTTACTCACATTACCCTTTAATCTACTCTCTTCCAATTTCATATTGTGCCCCCTTGTTCTAGTACTTTTTCTACATTGGAAGCCCACCTGCACCTTGTTTATGCCCCTGAGGTACTTGAAAGTTTAAATCATGTTCCCCCGCTGCCTCCTCTCCTCCAGTGAGTACATATTGAGGTCCCTTAGTCTCTCCTCATATGTTTTGTGGTGCAAGCCCTGCACCATCTCTGTTGCCCTTCTCTGGATAGGCTCCACCTTATCAATGTCCTTGAGCAGGTGTGGCCTCCTGAACTGCATGCAGTACTCCAGGTGAGGCCTTACCAAAGTTTTATTCAACGGCATCACCACTTCCCACCTCCTGCTAGTCATACCCCTGCCTATGCACCCCAGCATGCTACTGGTCCTCCCTGCTGCCTTTGTGCACTGCTTTGATACCTTAATATCATCAGAGATGATAACCCCAGGTCCCTTTCCTCTTTAGTGACAGTCAGCTCCCCCCCCCAGCCTGTAGCTCTCCCCAGACAGACGACTGAAGGATCTCTCGAGCTTCGCTTTCAAGGTCAACAGTTGTCATAGTAACCACTCAGATAAAGAATAGCCTTGTTGTGTCTGGGACGCCATAAAATATCTTACATATATTATCTTATATCTAGAAATGGAAATTTTTTTCTTTCTGCTGGTGGTGATATTCGAGTAAAATTATGTCTCTGCTTCTGTAAAATTTCATTACATTTCCATCACAATTTAGAGAAATTTCACCAAATTTTAAATTTCAGTTATTTCCCTCTAATGTTAAAGAGCAACTCTACACTTCAGCATGTACTTTCATAAATAGGATGGTTCAGCTATTACAATTTACTAAATAATGCATTTTTATTTTCCTCTTTAATGTTCTTTTTCAAGGTTTACAGCATATCTTGGTAGTCTGTCTAAAAAGCCTTTATAAAAAACATTTGCCTCTCCCCTGTTAATCTCACAGTGCATTTGTTTATGACATCATAGTGCTCACTATGACAGCAGCATGGGTTTACAAACAACAGTTATGAGGTGAGCAGGGGAGAGCCACACAGATTTTTAAAGACTCTGTAAATAAGTATTGCTTTATCAGCAATATTTTGCATATCAACAACAGGGAAAAGTTAACACAATAACAAATAACTAGAAAACACTAAAGTTAAACCATAATTGCTATAAATCTTGTGATTTTAAACTTTTTATTATAGCAGAGATTCACTCGTTAAAAGTTCAAGTCTAAATTGTACCACATCTGGTACATTTATAGTTCACTACTTCATAGAGTTATGTACCTTGTTTCAGATCTCTAGCTTTAAAGGGCACTTAGTTATAAGCCACCAAACATTTAGAATTTGTTAAATTAAATTTTGCAGTACACTCCTCTTATGGTCAACAAAAATTAAATAAAGCAAAATGGGATTAGACACACACACAGTAGTAACATCAACTTACCATCCAACATCCAATGGTGAAGTAAAGTGAAATGTACTGTACAGTCTTTCAGGAATTCTTAGACAAAGCATGTTTCCTCTTAAGTGACCCGGCAGCACCTGTGAACCAGCAGTTGGCACTTTTCTTGTTTGTCTACTGCAACGCTCCTCACAGTCACCAAACTGACACCTTCAGAATAGTTTTTGAAATGGCAACAATATAGAGACTACTGGATGGGCAGCTATGCACAACTAGTGTGTTCTGCCACACATGAGTTCTAATTTTCTCTGACCTTGAGAATGAAGCTCAAGAGGTCCATGAGAATCAGAACCCGAGGTGGCAGAACTCTCTGGCTGTGCACAAAGTTTCTCATCCTCTATATTTTATACTGTATAGTATTATGTGAAATGTGCATGATGCAGTTCTTACACTTTCAGAACGAAAGTGACTTGTGCAGTCTCTAGAAGTTGCATAATGCTCTTGTACCACAGAAGGGTACAATCATGTTCCATGACTTTTGAACTGAGGTCCAAAAACAGTATTTTTAAAAGGGATGGAATGACTAATGCTCTACTTTAAACTCATTTCTCAGTGACTATCTTGAAACCAGATTTGCTCCACACCAAGCAGAAACAACAGCAGCAGAAAGGGGACAAAGCATCTAAGCTGGTACTGAGGTTTCATTCAGGGGACATGGTGATGGTTCAGGGCTTCTGAAATCCAAAATATATTTGGGTCCCAGGTTCAGTGTGCAAGACTAATGGACCTTTAACCTCCAAGGATATGTGGGCCATCATTTGGTTCATGTATAAGTGAATCGCTCATTGTCAGCAGAGGCCCCTTCTCCTAGTCCAGCTGTTGATGCTACTTTGGAATGAGAGAAGAGAGCAATGCTGGGGGCATTGCTCCCGAATCTGGTGCTATGCCTGGTGAGGTGCTGGATATTCAAGATGTTATTGTTCCAGCTCCATTAGCTCATATCGTTCCACCTGCAGCAGTAGTCTTTTCAGTTTGAAGATACTGCATATGGTGTAGAAGAGCGTCACAGTCTTGAGACCTTTAATATTTAAATGTCTGTAGTGTGCCATGTCTCTAGTGTGCCATGTTTCTGTTACCAGTTGTGTTACATAAGCAAAAAGACACTCTGGGGGTGTACATAATGCTGTGATAATCGCACTCCAATTGGTATAGTTAGGCCTGAGGCTATAGGTCAAGTGCCATCTGCCCCTGAGAGTGCGGTTATCACAGCATAACGTAGACCCCCAGAGTGTTCTATTGCAGTTATAAAACAGGACAGTAAAATAAGTGACACCACAGCATGAGTCAGATTATAAATAAGCTAATTTTATTTAATTAATTTAATGGGTGTGGAAGAAAAATAGTCCCACAAGTTTGGGATGGGGTGAAGAAAATAACAGAACATTAATAAACCCACTGCCATTGTGGCCAAAACAACAAAATCACTTGCTAATATTGATAGAGTTTATGGGGCATTAAATACGCAGTTCAGAAGGCTGAATGGAATGAGATGATACTGCTGATTGCTGGATGATGGTAACTCAGTGTTTGTTTGCTGCTGTTTGCTCAGTGGTGTTGGCTATTTTGCAGGTGCTGTTTTTTCTTCCATGTTGAGAATGTCACGCTATTTTTTACTATCTTCCATGGTTGCTGACCAGTAGCTTCAGATGCTTGCTTTGTTCCTGTGTTCCCTGATGCCATTATCTCCTGGCTTCCTAACCCACTGTTTGACAGTAATTGCACTTCCAATGCTCAGAGAGTGGTTGATGTAATGCTGCAGAAACTTTGTCTCCTGGCTGATTTCTGCCATCATGGAGGACAGTTAGTTTACCTCAAGTGACTCCTTTATGCACCATACCAGAACTGTGATAAAATGCAGTGGGAGGTGCTGCAGGCACATCTACAAAGCTGCTGTCTTTGAGTACAGCTTGCTTAAATATTTTTTGAAACTTGCTACAGGGGACAGTGGGCCTCCAGGTCTGGCCCATATTTAAATCCTTGATAGTTTTCCTTCCCCTATTCAGTTGGGTTGCCTGATTTTTTGTGTGTGCTCGTTGAACGCTAACGGGATATACAGTACATGGCTCCATTTTCATCACTCTGGGCCTGAAGCCAGATGGTTTCAGGTGATGCAGACCCCCTTCCCCATCCCCATCTTTGTCTGGCCATCATGAGCTGGATATCGGTCTAGACCTTCCTGAGCAGTCCTGGAGCTGTGTCCAGGGATAGAGCTGGTCAATGCCACTTTTTGATCAGATCTGCACTGGAGATTGTGGGTGATACTTAGCTAGATCTTTCTGTGCCTTCCTGTATCTTTTTAAAACAGAGATAAAAATATTGTTTGCATTCCTAAAATCAGCATCTGTCACTATGTTGAATGGGTAACTGATGGGGGCTGTGCTGAAGTGTCTGTTTAGCTCTGCCTTATGGCTGTATAATGAATTCTCAGAGTGCTGTTCCTAACATCAGTGTAGACCTCAGGCAGCAGAGTCTTCAGGTAAGCAGTTGGAACAGTGAGAAAATCAATTTCTGTGCCTCGGAAGCTGCTGTTGTCTTCAGATGTTTTTTTGTACTGGTCTTGCTCTGTCATCAAGATCCCTTCCTCAGTCAATGTGAGGTGTCGGGTTGTGACGCTCTTACCTCCTGGTGACTTGATTCTTGTGGCAGCCTCCTCTGTCAGTCAGGAGTGTTGGGATGGTGCCCTCTCATCTCCAGACTGCTCGAGGGTTGTGATGGCCTTCACAGAGTGACCACTGGTGCTATCAGGAGCAACAGTGGACTTGGAACTGGGAGCAACAGATAATACATCTGTCTGTGACATGAATATCTCCTCAGCATCCTTTTTTTTTTTTTTATTTAATGTATTTTATTAATTAATGATTCGTGACAGTATACAAGATCTACGGTACTGAAGTAACACCATTATACCAGACTGCATATTATATCCAGAGATAATGACAGAAAACAAAACTCTACACACCCGTCAATCAAGGATTATTGGAGCTCAATATAACAAAATTAAACCTTCCCCCCCAATCACCTCCCCCCTCCCTAAGCTGTGGTGCACATTAATTCCTATTCACACAGCTAAGCTAACTAATTAAATAAAGAAGCAGTACATGTTGGGTCGGCATCATGGGAAATGAGACTACTAAGAAAACTAAGAATCGGCCTACCCTAGCCGTGTCGTATTCTTATTACCAGACTAGGCGCAGAAAAGTTGACCAGATGAGAAACCAGAAAACAACAATGGCATAAATATATTCAGACACAAATACAAAAAAAAAAAAGGGAAAGGAAAACACAGAGGAGCTCGCAGCCCATCATACACCCAGGTATCATTTGAGGTACAGGGCATATAACTTGCCCCATTTTTTAGTGAAGGAAGGTAAACGCCGGTTCACCTGAGCTATCAAATTCTCCACACGAAGCGCGAAGGAGATCTCATGTAGCCATTCCGTATAAGTTAACACAGTCTGATCTTTCCAATGTCTAAGTACTAGTTTTTTGACCGCCATTGATATTAATGCCAAATGAAATCTCTTTTCCTTCACTTGAATTTCGGAATAGTCGCCCAGAATACAAGTTTTAGGGGAGAAGAAGCCTTGTAACCCCAATAATGGATCAAGAGAAATTTCTATTTGTTTCCATAGAGGGGATACTGATGCACATGACCAGAAAATATGTATCACGGAACCCTCCTCTTTATTACACCTGGAGCATATTGGTGAAGATATACACTTCATCTGCGCCAGTTTAACCGGAGTATAATAAAGGTTATTCAATATACAGTATTGTGTAATCCTGTACCTGTCTTGAGTATCTCAGCATCCTGTGTAATGGGGAGATTGAGCATCACTGGGAAATATTTAGACATTTTTAGAGTCTTATTGTTCGGCAAGTAAGTGGGTAAAAAATTGGTGGTAGCTGTCTAAAACAAGCATTAAGAAATATGTCACCATTTCAAATGCATGACATTCTACATGTGCACTTAACATTCTGTGATATTCCTTGTGAAACTGGCACATGTTGCTTATGATTGTCACTAGGAATAGTGCCTGACAGAACAATGTATGGTTAACTGCCCTTTTTATGAATCTATTTATTTTTAGAAAGTTTTTTGTTTTTTAATTGTGCTGTACAGGGCAGAAGTTTCACATTACAGAGGCTGCCAACTGACAAACAATGCCAAGAAGTGGTGTGTGCATGTACTATGTATGGCCGGAGCAGACTGCTATGAGTGATTGTCTTGCCAGCAACATGCTACCATCTGCAGTAACATAATTCAGAAAAGTACTGCTGGCCTGCCTCTTGAGCCTGCAGACAGCTAGAATGTGTCTTCAGTGAGCTGAGTAGAGCAGAACTTGCCTGCAGTTATATGATCGAGTGAGTCACTTTTTGGGAATCTCCAGGGGGGAACTGTTTCAGTCAAGCACTCAATCTCTCCCAGATAAAAATCACTGCTATCAATTTTAAAGTGAATTATTATAAAATAAAGCAGTTTGCTTGCAGGGGAAAAAAATGGCAATGTTCCAAAAGTTTAACATTCTACCATGAGCATGAATTTATTTTCATGAGCATTCTGTGGTTTGCCTCTGGAAACTGGCACTTGTTACTTACAGTACATTAAACTCTCATAATGCACTATAAGAAACCAATCAAAAAGTTTAATTTTGCTCTCCTATTTTGTAATTAATAACAAGTTCTAGAAAGGGCAAAATAATTCCTAGAATTTGATTTGGATCTGGACAGTCTACGTCATCCCTGTAGTTAGTAAAATATCAATGTTATGCAACCTTTTGTCAAAAAGGCAGAATTGTAGTAGAAATTTAATTGTATCTGACTTACCTTAGCCTGGAAATCATGAAATGTCATATTCATTGTAGTCTCTTTCATACATGTTGTAGTCTATGTCTGGACTTCCTGTCATGTGCCTGGTATATTGCATGGCATATAGTAAAGGTGGTGGCTTTACTTAAGTACCTGAGCGAAGTCTTTTTTGCTCTCACGTTACAATATATTCATCAATAAAAACAGGTCCATGTAACCCATCCCACAGGAAACACATGGGAACAAGCTATCACAGCTTAACGTGCCTTTTCTGGTCAAAAAATATACATATATAATAATATACCAATCATGAAGTATACCATGGTAAATAATGTTGTAGTATAGATAGTGTGATGAGTTCAACTAAATAAGATTACAGTTTTTCTTATCAAGACTGAACAATGTTAGAATTATTGGATGCTTCATTTTACTGTATATGAAGAAGAGTCATAGTACATTCTCAGAAATATAATTACTGTATCACTTTCATAAGTCAACAGAGCTATATATAGAGAAATTTCAATGTAGAAATTGGTACTTCTCAGCTGCAGCCAGACAAGCAAAGGTAGCCGGACAGGATACAGGAAACATCAAAGTCTACAAAAATGCCAAAGCTTATTTAGCTGATAGAAATGTTTTGATGAGTAACATAAGTGACCTTTTTATAGTCTCTGAAATCTCTTATAAGACATCACACATTTAATACACATTTCTATAACAATGAGTATACAAGACTTATTTTACATGAAGAGAGAGATTTAAATTTTATTCTTTGCATTAGCTTGGTAAGAAAAACACAATAAGAATAATATTTGCATTTATCAACAAGATTTGCAGAATTATGTCTCAAGTTGTTTGAAGATGCCTCCTATGAGTTATGCTTGGTTTCCTCTGAAGCTAACAGTCACTAGGTGAGACTTGTCTTCTCTGAAACACTCAAGAGCCCTTGTTCAGGCTATTCTTGAAAAACAGATCAGTGTATTATTGCAGTACAGTCTGGTAAACAGTGATTAACAATGCAGTTTCGAGACTGTGTAAGACATGGGTATCAAACGTCTACACAATATTTATTTATTTATTGAACATTGAATTGAATTGAAACATGAATTTATTTATTTATTCTTTTAACAGGTAAGCAAAAACCATGCAAGTCTCATTTACAGATGCAACATGGGGAGGAATAAGGGTACATGGAGGGAACAAGAACAGGGAGAAATTGGTAGTAGCAAATTAATCATAGCAATTAGGGAAGCTTTCCCCTGTAATGCTCAAAACTCCTACTGTGGATTCAACAATTATTTGAAAGGCTCAACTTTTTCATTAATTTCAGGATAAACCACTTTTGCTTTGTCAACTTAATTGATAAGCTGGTACACCATCAGTTCTGGTATGGCTTAAGGCCTCCCTGTCACAGTAACATATACTGCATTAACACAACTCTTGTTTCTTCTGTTAGGAGGTGACAAAACAATTCCCTTAAGGGCTTGTTAGCATCTGCTAATTGTCTTAGCACGAATGTTGCTTTATCTTAATTGTAGAAGCTAGTACCAGCTGACATGCCCTGATGAATGTTTTTTGTTGTTGTTGTTGTTGTTGTTGTTGTTTACATGCTCACCAGATCACATTTTTCATTTATTTAATTTGTTCACTAGGTCATGCATTTGAAATAAATGAATACATTCTGTAAGTTAGTCTCATAATAGTAGTTAAATCTCCCTCAATTGCTGGACAGTTTCAAACTGGTTGAACATGTCACCATTCACAGTAGAAAGGGTTCTGAAAGAACTCTTAAAACTGAAATTGTACAAAGCAATGGGGCCTGATGGGATTCACCCCAGAATTTTAAAAGAACTAAAGGTTAGAACTAGTGACACCACTGACTACCCTCTTTAACAAATCATGGGAGGATGGGGTGATACCTGAGGACTGGAGGAGGGCAGATGTGATTCACACTTCACAAAAGTCAGAGCAGGGCAGAGGCAAGAAACTACAGACCTGTTAGTTTGATCTCAGTGGTAGGGAAAATGATGGAATCACTTCTGAAGGAAAGAATTGTTGAATTGTTGAGTACCTAGAGGCCAGTGGGGCACAGGACTCCAGACAGCATGGATTCACTGTGGGAAGATCATGTCAGATGAATCTAATAGATTTCTTTGACTGGGTGACCAAAGTAATAGACCAGGGAGGGGCTGTGGACATGGCGTACCTAGACTTTAGCAAGGCATTTCACACAGTCCAACACAAAAGATTAATATACAGGTTAGCCAGCCTTGGAGTGGGTCCCAGGTTGGTAGCCTGGGTAAAAAATTGGCTAGACAACAGGACACAGAGGGTAATAGTAAATGGAGTCCACTCTGAGGAAAGGGGTGGGGTTACTAGTGGAGGTACCGCAGGGTTAAGTACTGGGACCAGTCCTCTTTAATATCTTTATAAGTGACATTGCAGAGGGACTGGAAGGAAAAGTATGTCTCTTTGCAGATGACACAAAGATCTGCAACAGGGTTGATATACAAGGAGGCATGGAAAGGATGAGAAGGGACTTGGCAAGGTTGGAGGAATGGTCATATGTATGGCAGCTTAGATTCAGTGCAAAGAAGTGCAAAGTAATGCACCTGGGAAACAAAAACCCAGTGGAAGAGTACACAATGGGGGGTGAGATACTAACAACAATAGAAATGGAAAGGGACCTGGGGGTAGTCATATCAGATGACCTAAAGGTGGACAAGCAATTTGAGAAGGCAGTAAGGATGGCTGTGGGGATACTGGAATGGATAGGGAGAGGCATCACTAGTACAAAACAGGAAGATGTTACCCTCTGTACAGACAGCTGGTGAGACCCCATCTAGAGTACTGCATGCAGTTCTGGAGACTCCATCTCCACAAGGACATACACAGGATGGAGGCTGTCCAGAGGAGGGCAACTAAAACAGTGCAGGGTCTGCACCAGAAGACATACAAAGAGAGACTAAAGAAGCTTAGTATGAATACCCTCGAGGAAAGGAGGAAGAGGTGGAACATGATCGAAACTTTCAAGTACCTCAAGGGAATCAAAACAGTCCAAGAGGGTAACATCTCTCAGAAAAAGAGATGTGCAAGAACAAGGGGGCATAATTTGAAGACAGAGGAGGGACGGCTCAGAGGTAATGTGATGAAGTATTTTTTCACAGAGAGAGTTGTGGATGCATGGAACAGCCTTCCTGAGGAGGTCCTGGAGTCAAAAACAGTGGGGAAATTCAAGAATGCATGGGGCAGACATAAGGCAATTCTAGTGAGGAGGTAGGAGGAAGTAGGCTGTTGGTTAATTAGGATCTGCAGCTTATCCATTAGGTACTGAAATGGGCAGACAAGGTGGGCCAAGCAGTCCTTATCTGCCATCAAATTCTATGTTTCTATGTTTATTACTTTGATGGAATGTCCTTTGGCTGGCATATGTAGCATTACATGCAGACTAAAAGTAATCTAATTGTGATATGCCTTTAACATTGATTTGAAATGTTTTCCATTGTAAGTCATTTAACATGACTTATTACAATATGAAAAAACATTACTTTCTATAATATTTTTCATGAACACTGTATCACAACACGCTTTACAGGATTAGCAAAAAAAGTTGCATACAAAATCATCATTGGCTCAATGATAAAAATTCATAGAGCAGGAGACAACAAGCCGTTGAGGTTATGATAATAGTTAAACGCAAGAGAGAAGAGATGTGTTTTGTGATGAGATGTCAAAGGATAAGAGGGCCAATGAGGTGGAGAGGGTGGAGAGAGTGAAGGGCCTCTCCAGGCAGAGAGGGTAGCAGTTGAAAAGACTCTGCCACAAACACTGAATAGTTTGTGGGTAGTAACAGAGAAAAGAGCTGCAGAGGGGGAGTGAACGGAGCAAGAAGAACAAGAATGGCAGATGGCAATATTAGAGAGGCAGGAACAGAACCATAAATGACTTTAAAGACAAGTAATGCAGTTTTAATCTAGATCTGGAAAGGAATGGGAGGGGCAGTTGGATTCAGGGTGAACAGTAACTGAATTCAGGGTGAAAAGGAGTGATATGATCATGCTTCTTAAGGCATGTGAGGAGGAATCCGTCAGCAGTGTTCTGGATGTACTGAAGTCTTAGTAACTGTGTGTTAGGTATACCAGAGAGAAACGAATTGCAGTCAATGAGGCAAGGAAGCACAAACACATGATGACTAATGATCTGAACAGAGGACGAGTCAAGACAATAATAGACATGGGAAATATTATGGTGGAGATAACATGCCGTTTAGACTCTCAAGCAAGGTGAAGAAAACGAGAGTTTGAGGTCAAGGAGAACATCAAGGCTCCAGTCTAACAGGGCAAAACTGAAGTCAGATTTGAGGAGAGAGATACAGGGGAGAGAGAGAGAGAGAGAGAGAGAGAGAGAGAGTTGAAATTAAGAGATCTGTCCTTGCACAAGAGAATAACCACAGTTCTAGATAATTTGAGCTGATGGAAATTTTAGTTGGAACCACACATTAACCCTTGCTGTGCTGTGGACTGATACTGTACATCAGTCCAGAATTCCTATATGTTCTAATTCTGTTGGCAGCCTAAGGGTTAATGTAGTAGAGCTAGGAAGCTGAGGTGAGTAGGGAGCAGTTCAGGAAATGGTCAACTGAGCTGGAAGCCATCAGCATAGAAGTGATAGTTGAGGTTAATGGAGGACATTAGTTGTTCCAAAGGAAGAAGCTGGATGAAGAAGAGTAGAGGACCAAGAATGGAGTCCTGATAAATGCTATATATAGAAGACAGTATGGGAATGAGGTGCAGTGAACAATCCAGTAAAATAGCCTACATATTAGAAAAAACATAATTATATATGTTTTGTTCCTGCAGTTTTCTGCGTATATGAGAGCTCTGCTCTGTGTGTTGTTTTACCCCACAGGTCTAAGATCAGTTTATTGTCAACCTTTTTTATAAACATGGAAATCTGTATATGTATGAAGAACATTTTTAAATTTGTTTGTGGCTCACTTTCATATTAAAGATTTTATATTGTACAGTACCTGCATATCTGCATATCTGAATTTGACTGCAATTTTTGAGGTTGGTGGCGGGGCAGTAGTTTTGCCTTACTTTATAAAAATCAGGCATACTGCAAATAATTCAAGAAATATTTTTCATATCATCTTGGTTGCCAATAAAAATGAATCTCCCTTAACACTTACAGGATTAGATGCTGAGAAAGCATTTGATCATGTCGATTAGAATTATCTGTTTGGATCTACAGCATATTTTTCCACAGTCTTCCAAAGGGTTTTATAAATTGGGTTAAATTATTATATGATATGCCAACAACATCAGCAGTTTCAATAAATGGAAATAAATCAAGCTTCTTTAAAACAGAAAGAGGCATCAAACAGGGATGCCCTTTATCTCCCTTATTATTCAGTCTGGCCCTTAATCCTTTATTATTGAAAATGAATAGTAATCAAAACATCAAAGGGATACAACAGGTAATAAAAATACTAAATGTTCTTTTTATGCTGATAATATGTTACTTTCACTCTGAAATCCAGTAGTGTTCACCTGAAACCTTTTGAACCTACAATACACACATTTACATCAGAAAAGGCACAAGCACCCACTGACCAGACAAAATAAAAACTCAGACGCTTAAACACTGTATCAGTGTTAGTCCATTTTATGTGCACAAAAATGGCATTACAAAAAACAAGTGACAGGAGCAAGACATGCTGTGGCAACACAGAATAACTTAAGTTTCACCCAGCTAACTGCTAGGCTTCCTCAGAGTGAACTGGGAATCCCAAATCCAGTACTTTTAGATATGATCATGTGCTCAATTAATTGACTGACTGAATAATCACCTTCTAATCCTGGCGATCACACAGTGACCTTACAATATTGCACACACTTTGTGTTAAAAGATTACACATAAATCATGTACAACTTGGATAATGGTTTACAAAGGAGAACTATGATATATACATATATATATATATATATATATGTATATATATACATATATATATATGTATATATATATATATATATATATATATATATATATATATATATATATATATATATTCTATGCAAAAAACTTCATTAATGCATCAGTTAGGGTTCTTCTGCTGCAGCAAAAGTGAAAATTTGACATTAGGGTTCCCACCCTTGCCCCCACCCCACCCCCACCCTGCCCCACCAACAGGCATCGGTGTGCATTGGAGTCATCGGTCCTAACTCTCACCCCATTCTTCTACACTGCACCACCTCAGGTTGTTTACATATGGGATGGGGTGAGAGTTAGGACTGATGACCTCAACACACACCCTGATGCTGGTTGGTGGGGGCGGGGTGAGAAGTGAGGCCTGAGGTGGGGATCCTAATGTCAAGTTTCCTCACTTCACTGAAAGAACAATACGTGCATTAAAGGTTTTTTGCATAGAATTTCCATGCTTTTAAGAAAGAATAGAAAAGTAGAAAGTTATTTTCAAGTTGGTGGAGCGTGGCTCCTTGGGCCCTGTAGGCTCCCTGCCCACCACGTGATTTTGTATGACTATAGTAACAGTAAGTGCAATGCAAGCACAAGCACAAAGGGTTATGCACATGGTGATGCAAACGTAAATGGTAACACAAACAGTAATAGAAATGCAAGCACAAAGTGACACCAAAGTGAACAGTGACATAAACGCAGACACAAACAGAACTGCGTACAGAACGCAACTGGTAACATGCACATTCACGGTACCACAATTGTAAACGCAAATGGTAATGGTAACAGCAACAATAACGCCAAAGTAAACAGAAACACAAGCGCATACAAAAACGCAAACCATAATGCACACACTCACAGAACCACAATTGTAAATGCAAATGATAACGGTAACAGCAACAATAAAGCCAACAGAAACAGAAACACAAGAGCGTACGAAAAAGCAAACCATACCACGCACGGGCATGATACCGCAGTTGCAAATGCAAATGGTAATGGTAACAGCAACAATAATGCCAAACAAAATGGAAATACAAGTGCAAATGAAAATGCAAACCATAACGCACACAGTGATGTAGACGAGAACGGTGATGTGAATGGTAATGGAAGCGCAACTGGAAACGTTAACTGGCACAGTAACAAAAGGGCACACCCTTCTTTTCCCAAAAAAACTGCATTGAAAAAACACATTGAAAATAAAGAATGTATGCATGATAATTGACTTCGGAGCAGAAAATTATGACTTGGAATACTAAATTGCTTATATCTCAGGAACTGTATGACGTAGAAAAAAAATGAACATTTCGTATGAATTATGACTTTCCTGGCTAGTTTTGTACTTATCCCCCAGTGTGGGGTCTAAGCATTTTTGTGACAAAAAGTCTGTATCTCGCACCGTTTCTGAGATACAGGCCCTGAAAGACGCAATGGATGCCATAATGTTATCCTATGGCAAAAAGCATCAACTTTGGAGTACCGTCACTTTGCCGCCCTGTAATATTATTTCACCAAGCCACCAAAAGGCACATCTGGGGGATGTTGGCTTTCTTCCTTCCAAATTTCAGCCCAAACAACCAAACCGTTATTTTGCAGCAGGGTGGCAAAGAATTCCTGTAATCCGGCGAATGCCATTATGTTATCCTATGGGAAAAGCATCAACTTCATAGTGCTTTAACTTTGCCACCCTGTACTATTTTTTGACCAAAGCACCAGAAGGCACATCCGAGGGATATTGCCTTTCTTCCTTCCTAATTTCAAGTCAAAAGACCAAACCGTTTCCAAGATATTCGATATCAATGATTGCTACAATTTCCCTATCTATTCCATTTTTAAAAATCTGGCCATCTTGTCCCTCCCTCGCGATCAAAGAATCTCAGAATCAAAGAATTTGCAGGCTCGCGATCAAAGAATTTGCAGGCTCACGAACAAAGATTTTAAAACCTTATAAATCAAAAAATTGAAGGAATTGCGGTAAACCACCACCATGATTCAACAGAACTATGCCCCCTGAGTAAAACCCACCCTCATTTGACTTCCTAGGACACCCCTGGGCTGGGAAAATTGATTTTTTTTAATTCAATATTTTATTGAATTTACATTCCACATATCCAGAAAGGAAGCTACAGGATTAACTGTACACAATATTGGCCATGATAGATACAGAGTAGCATACATCAGACTGTCTCTGGATCCAATAAAACCAAAACAATACCAATACCCCTTTGAACCCTCCATCCCCCCTCTTTACTCCCCCCACCCACCCCTGGAGTGTGCCTCATAAACACAACAACACCAAAGAAATTTGTGAATTAGAGAATAACAGTTGGCATTTACCAGAGATGACTAAGACCAACCAATTAAGGTGAACAGAGACATGAACCTTCCTTATTTCAATTTAAGTATAGGGCGTATAATTTACCCCATTTGTGATTAAATACATCCATACAATTCCGGAAGCTAGCTATCAATCTCTCGGTATTGAAGCAAAGTGACATCTCCTTCAACCATTCTTTATGTGCTATAACTGATTGATCCACCCAATGCTTACGAACCAATCTTTTAACCACAATAGAAATTAAGGCCATGTGGAATCTACGTTCTTTAATGTTAATGGTCGAGAGCATCCCAAGGATACATATCTCTATAGTGAATAGGTCTCCTAATCTCCATAAAGGATCTAGGTTAGATTGAATAACATTCCAGAGTGGAGCCACTTTGCTACAATGCCAGAAAATGTGAATCAGGTTTCCTTCAGATAAACCACATCTGGTACAGGTTGCCATAGGAAGCCTACCCAGCTTGGCTAGCTTAATCGGAGTGTAATACATATTATTTAGAATATGGTACTGAATAAGTCTGTGTCTATCTTGGGTAAGACACCTATGTAGGTCCTTCCAAACCTGACTCCAGTTGGGACTAACATCAGTCAGACGGGAATCCCAAACTTTAGAACCCGGAACAGCATTCGGGAAATTGATTCCCAAAAGAAAAGAATAAATAGCTGATATACCATGGGGTTTACTGGCATATCTCTGTACCTGTTCCATAAAGGGCTTAACTCGAGATTGTGATAATGCGATTCCAAAATTGGACACCATAAGGTGTCTCAACTGAAACACTTTGAAAATATATTTCTGAGAGATGTTGAATTTGGCTATTACATCTGGGGATGACAGGAGAGCGGTTTGACCATATAGGTCCTGTACTGAAACTTCCTGTAACTGAGGAAGCCAATCCAGAAAAAGTAATGAGTCCCCAATTTTAATATTTGGATTCTGAAAAAGGGGTTGAGCCATGTCTTTTTTATGTAAAATATTTAAAAAATTCCAGCATTGCGATAGAACCTTAATGGAAACTCCCACCACTGAATCTTATATGGAGTTTGGTAGCACGGAACAAGGAGAGAAAAATATTCCTGTGGAATTAAAGCCGTGAAAAGCGAGAAGTTTTCTTTCCAATTGTAGCCAGATGGGTAAGTAACTGTCACTTGTGTCTGAGAACCATCTTCCCATTTTTGACAGATGGCTCGCCCAATAACAAAAATTGAAGTTAGGGAGATGAAGCCCCCCTAATTCCTTAGGGAGGCTAAGTTTGGTGAAAGAACGCCTGGGAAATTTACCCCCCAGATAAATTTGGAGAGGACTGAGTGGAAATGACGAAAATAGGACAGTGGGAACCAGAGATTTAATACATTTAGGGGATAAAAGAGATGAGGGAGGACATTCATTTTAACAATACTAATACAACCCCATATTGAGAGGGGGAGGTTCTCCCATCTTTGAAGGTCCTGTTGAATGTTCGTTATTAAGTCATCTAAATTAAGCTTCCTAAAAGTCTCTGGGTCCTTGGTGAGATGAATGCCCAAATGTTTAATAGAGTGAGGGGACCACTTCATGCCTAGATGGGTAAAGTTAGCCTGGTGGGTAAGAACATTTAGAGGAAAAATTACAGTTTTCGACAAATTTAACTTATAATTGGATACAAGTCTGAACTGTCTAATAATTTGTAATGCATGTGATAATGATATATCGAGAAGCCAAATGGAGTAGGATGTCATCTGCATATACTGAGAGGGTTAAAGACTGTTGACATATTGTACAGCCCTTGACCTAGGAAGTGCACTTGAAACTACGTAGAAGGGGTTCCAAATATAAATTGAAAAGAAAGGGAGATAAGGGGCAGCCTTGCCTGGTGCCTGTAAATAAAGAGAACCTTGGTGAAAAAACACCATTACAATAAATTTTAGCAGAGGGAGCTTGATAAACCGTCTGTATCCATCGAATGAAAACTGTTGGAAAGCCCATTTTTTTGAGAGTAGCCCAAAGAAATTCCCAGTTTACTCTGTCAAAGGCTTTTTCTGCATCTAATGAGATTAAAGCCATGGGAAACTGGGAGTTCTGGGCAGCCTGAAAAATATTCGAAAGGGTCTGTAGGTGATCAGCTGAAGATTGACCCTGAACAAATCCCACCTGCTCAGGGCTCAACAGATGAGACCACACCCTCTTAATTCTGAGAGACAAGATTTTTGTTAGGATTTTGATATCATAGTTTAAAAGCGAGATTGGACGATAACTGGCAGGATCATCGTGTGGTTTATCGGGCTTCAGGATAAGAACTATTGTAGCTTCAAGCAGGAAGGGTTCAAGTATCTAAAGTGAACATATATTCAAATAAATTTAAGAGGAGGGGGGCTAATTCAGTGGAAAAAGTTTTATAGAAATTGAAGGGAAAGCGGTCTGGTCCTGGCAATTTATCCAATGCAAGCTCCCTAATCACCTCCTCTATCTCCCCCAAAGTGATTGGGGAAGACAGAGTCGAGCAATGTTGTGCCTGAAGGGACGGGAGGTCCAGGCTATCCAGATATTGCTCTATGCTTGGGGGTGTGGCCTGTGCAGGAATTTTACTATACAAATTTTTATAACATTTTTCAAAAACCTGAGAAATATCATGTGGAGAAGTCTTAATAGAGCCATCTGAGGCCAGAACAGAGGGGATGAGCCGTGAGCTCTCTAATGCCCGTAACCGAAGGGTCAGCATTCTTCCTTGCTTCTTGCCTTGATCAAAGTAGCGAGCTTTAGTTTTTAGGATGGCATATTCCACCTTTTCTTTTAATAAATCTGCATATTCGTTCCTAAGTTTCAACAGGGTTTCCAAGAGACCTGAAGGGGAAGAGGTAGATAAGATATTTTCTGCCTCCTTGATTTGGTTTGACAGAAAAGTAAGTCTTGCCTCCCTTTGCTTTTTCTGCTTGGAAGCTAACTTAATGAATTCCCCACTAATACAACATTTAAAGGAACACCATAGTTGATCAGCCGTTCTAATAGAACCTTTATTAGTTTCCATAAAAAGCAAAATCACATCCTTTATGTGAGAGATTGTGTGTTCCTCTTTTAGAAGTTGTGTGTTCAATTTCCAGGTAGTATCCCATTGACTACATGGATCAGGAGAAATCACTATCCATGCCATCGAGTGATCTGATATGACAATCAGTTCCATACCAGTCTGGTGAAGGCTAGCTAAAAGTGAAGAGCTAGTTAGGACATAATCCAGCCTAGACCACGACTGATGAACCTGGGAATGAAACGAGAAGACCTGACCAGAGGGATTGAACAGACGCCTTGGATTGCACAGACCCAGTAATCCCATAAAATCCCTTAGGGCTTGCTGTGGAGGGGATAGGGGTTTTAGTGGCCTATATGTTCTAAGTCTTGCGTTGGAGGTATATTCCAATCTCCCCCAATGATTAACTTGGAAGGCAAAAATCTACTCAACTTATCTGCCAGACACATAAGGAACTCTGGACTACCTCCCACTGGGCCATAGACTGCACCTAGAATGACTGTATTGTTATACAGCGTGCCCTTAACTAGAATAAATCTGCCTTCTGGATCCGAGAGAGTTTCCTCCGCTACAAACAAAACATGCTTCTTGACCAGAATTGCTACCCCCCTGCTCACAGATGAACCACAGGCAGTAAAGACTTGGGAGAACCCCTGTCAATGTAGCCCATTTGTTTCGGCAGCAAGAAGGTGGGTTTCCTGTATCAAGAGGATGTCTATGTTTAGGAGAACGCAATTCTTGAGAACTTGATATCTTTTAGTCATGTCTCTTACTCCTCTAACATTCCATGTGGCAATTTTAACTGTTACTGCAGTCATCACCACTCTTTGAAAGAAATAATAATCCTGAGTCAGTAAGTGAGAACATAACCCCAAGAGGCACACTCCAGTCCCCTCCACTACCCTCCTCCCCTTGAACGAAGATGGAGCCCAAACCAGAGAACCTTTCCTAATATTCATCAGTGTATGTTAGCAAAGCTGAAGAAATGAGATAATATAATTGTGCCCTTTTGACTCCCAACATTACTGCATCCAGAAAAGTAATCAACCTTGAGAATTCGCTCTCCCCCCACAACCCACTCAAACTATGTACAAAAGGTCCCTCTTTGAAAATAATTCTCAGTATGTAAATCTCCAGTATAGAGGAACCAGCCAAATAGGCGACATTCCCCTGGGAAGCTATAGCTCCATATAAATACCAGGTCTGAACATTGGTGCCAAAGACTACCTCAGTAAAATATATCAGAAGTGGCCAACAGCTGGCTTGCCCTTTAAACCTCCCCTCCTTGTCTGGCACGATATGCAGTTCTCCCAAAGATTGCTCCGTCCCAAAGCCACCCATCCACCACCCCTCCAAAAGGAAAAAAAAAAACAATGTAGATTAATCTAGATCAGGAGAGTGATTGGAGAAAGTGCAGAAATAATTCAATGAAAGGGAAAATGAGACCATCTGGATGTAGGCTAATCATCCTACATGAGATCGAGAAAATTGCCCCAAAAGAGATTAAATATATCCAGAAAACTCGTGAAGACCTCCAGGGTTAGAGATCCCAAAAAAGAAAGAAAACACACAGAGAACAAATCTCCCTTGTAGCTTAACTTAATAAAGTTAATGGGAATGAGGACACTCTCAGGAGTGGGGAAGTAATCGGGGGACCTGAAACTGATGGGACTAACACCAGAACCGTCCCCTTCAGTGGCGCTGGGAAACGCGCTCCGACCAAAAGGTTCCTACTTCCCACTCGGAAACCCCAGCAATCACACCGCTACACCAGGCCTGCTAGGCCTCAGGACTCCCCGGCAGCACCTCAAAACCAGCCCGAGGAGAGAAGAGAGAGAGGAGAGAGAGGAATGAGACAGAGAGAAGGGACCCCAAACAGGTATGCAATCCACTCCAAACGAGACGAAGGCTTAAAAGCCTGAGATATCTGAAGTAACAGTTCAACCAGCCTTAAATAGGTTAGGTAGCTTGATTGTGAGATCCACAGTTGCCTGCTCCAGAGATTCATAAGAATGGCAGACTCCTTCAATAGCCACTTGCAGTTTAGCCGGGTAAACCATCTTGAAATGGATTCCTGCTGCTATTAACTTGCTGACCGTGGGATGGAATGCTGATCGCTTTTGGCGAATTTCGAAAGGGAAATTTTGAGTAATCCTCAGCTTCGCATTACCCCATAGGAAAGATTGGAGCTCCTTAGATTTGGAAATGACATGCTGCCTCTCTAGATAGCTAAGGAATTTCACTATTATTTGACATGGTGGTGATCCAGGTGAGAGTTTCGAATTGAGAGAGTGATGGGTCCGTTCTATATGGTGCTGTGGGCTTAATGGAGATGGGCCCACAATCTTGACCAGAAATTTCTGAAGGAAACCAATAGTATCAGGGCCCTCTTCTGTTTCAGGTAGGCCTAGTATCAGGACATTGTTCCTTCGACTTCTGCCCTCAAAATCCTGTTTTCAGTTGCAGCTTCTTAAGCTGTAGTCAGAGCTGAACAATTTCAGGATCCATTCTCTCCTTCCACCTCTCCAGAGAGGTGGTTCTCACTTCGGCATCTCCCATTCTTTGTGACAGGGAGCTTAGGTCATTACGGAGTGATTTTAACTCTGCCAATATATCCTCGAGAGTTTCTCTGAAAGGGAGCAATTCTTGCAAAAAATGTACCTCCCTTAGAGGATTCGTCGAGGAGCTGGAAGAACTTGTCTTAGAGGTACCCCCAGAGCTCTGATGTTTCGATTTTTTAGCAGTTTTCTCTGGGGTAGCTGGAGGAGTATGCTTGATGGAGGCCTGTTTCATCTCGGCTTCCATCCCGTTGTTTAATACCGAATCTCTCAACTAGAAAATGCTCCTTTTGGCAATTGCTAATGTTCTGATCTCTAGTACAGCGTATATCTAAGGCCTGCAACTATTTCTGCACCTTAAATGAAGAAAAATAAACCTTTTAATGAGGTTGATAGGCGGGAACTTCGGCTCAGTGCTGCCTCTAGGTGCCCTGCATCACTTGACCTATCCGGAAAATTGATTTTTAAATTGGACCATCTCACCCCTCACTCACGATGCACGATCATGATCAAAGAATCTCATGATCAAAGAAATTGCAGGCTCACGATTGAAGAATTTGCAGGGTCATGACCAAAAAAATGAAAAGTTGTGTAATTTTCAAAATTCAAATAATTGAGGTAAACCACCACCATGGTTCATCAGAATGAAGCTCCCTGAGTAAAACCCACACTCATTTGTTTTCCTAGGACACCCCTGAGCAGAGAAAATTGAGTTTTTTATCTGCCCATCTCGTCCCTCACTCGCGATGCACGATCGTGATCAAAGAATCTTGTGATAAAAGAATTTGCACAGCCACGGTCAAAGAAGTTGCTCACTCATGAAAAAAGAGTTCTGAAAGTAGTGCCTCTTTCCATTAGCACTCGTAAAACACACAGTCGGTGGCTGGCCGTGGAGGTGAGAGGTGGGCTGTGCTAGTCGTCGGCTGGGGAATTGTGGGGGAGTGCTGGGTGGGCTGGTATGGCTGGGTGGGGGTGGGAAGCCACTAGACTGCCAGGACATAAAGAATGCACATTCATTTTATTATGATGGGGGGACTGCTAGACTACCAGGGATGTCAGTGATACTCATAATGAAGTACAGATCAGGGGGGGCACTAGACCACCAGGATATAAAAATAAATAGATAAATACACAAGGGGGGGGTCCACTTGACTACCATGGATAAAAAATATAAAGATATAAATAAGATACTCATTGGGGGGTCCACTAGACTACCAGGGATACAATCATGGTTAAGTACATTACCATGATGGAGAGGGGGCCGATAGACTACCAGGGATAATGACAACTGTTGTTTTTTTATTCAGATGGAGCAGAGCAAAGCCCCCTGAGCAAAACCCACCCTTATGTCACTTAATAAGGCACCCCTGGGCTGCAAAAATCTATTTTTAAAACTGGCCCTCTCATCCCTCACTCGCGATGCACGATCACAATCAAAGATTCTCGCTATCAAAGAATTTGTAGGCTCACTGTCAAAGCTCGTTAGCGAGCCACGAATGGAATTGGACTGATTTGGATGGAACCAAAGCCATGGCTCGATATATCGGGGTCCCCTGAGTGAAACCCATTGAAGTTTTACTTCAGAAGTGACCCCTGAGCCGAGGTATTTGTGTTTGTGCAATCAGAAAACTGAAAACAAGATGGGGGACCTCATGATCAAAGAATTTTTGAAATTCCTCGGGGACAAAGATTCTTGAACCATGAGGCTGCAAATTCTTTGATCGCCAGGCGGGACTAGATGGCCAGAACCCCATTCTTTGTTCGCAAAACATACATATAAATGTTCCCCATGACTTATAATGGGAACTTAAAAGTGCCATAACTTTTGAATGCCTTTATATTTTTTCACCAAACAAAATGCGGCATGTTCAGCCATCAAAGCTCTTTCAAATGAGCTATCTCACAGAGCAGCATGCCACACGATGGCCGTGCAGGACCACATTCAGAATGCCAAAAGGTGCATCCAAAAATGGATAATTTTGCATTTGTCAGTGCTTTCGTACACAAAGTCTGGCACTCTGACAGAAACACAATTTGGCAAATCAAGAGATCTACCATGCCCCAATGTGCGTACCAAATTTCAGGCAAATCCATTGAATGGGTCCAAAGTTATTAGCGCCCAAACGTTTGATTTTAGTATGTAAATGACTGCTGAACCCTAACTATAGTGGTGCGACCACGTCACTAAAATATATATACACACACAGATGCAGCAAATTTAAATTCTGCCGGCGAAGTGCCCGAGAAGTGTCCACTTTGCATTGGCACTTCACTATGTGGAGTACCCAGAGGAAAGATTCACTTCACCTTGTGATTATTACTTTGTATTGTCATTCCACCTTAATGCGAAGTAAGGCAGAATGACAACAATATTGGCAGCACTGCACACACAGTCGCCAGAATGAATGTGCATCTCCAAAGTGCTACTGTCTTGTATCCAGAAAACTGCCCAGTGCTGATGAAGTGAAATGAGAGCATAACAAGAAATGCAAAGTCTTCCAGAGTTAATGGCGCACTCAGTCATGCATGCAGTGGTCACACACCGAGTCACCAGAATTAATGTGCATCCCCAAAATGCTACTGTTTTGCATACAGAAAATTCCCCAGTGCTGACGAAGTGAAATGAGAGTGTAACAAGAAATGCAGTCTCCCAGAATTAATGGTGTGCTACAAATGCACAGACAGATTAAAATTACGCTGTGCACTCAAGAGACGCATACAAAAAGGCACAACAACACCTAACCAGTGTTCACAAGTCACAAATCCAAATCTGGAAAGGAATACCTTTTGCCAGTTGGGGGATTAGTGCATGGCAGTAACAATCCACTACCAGTAAAGATACCACACAGCAGTACAAAAAATTCATGCAGGTGCGGTGGATAGCAGGTTCACACTGCTGCAATTACTCTGTGGCACAATAAAAGGTGTCTGATTTAATTTCACACATCGCACACACACTCACACTCACACACACACTACAAGTAATGCATAGCAAATTGAAAACATTTAGTAATATAATCAAATGTTTTAAAAAGACAAATTATACACTGCTGCACCACAACAAGCAGCAAAACAATTTCAAGAATTACTGAAAATATTACTGTGTACATTAACACAGTTATACAAGAAAAATATAACCAAAACAGAAAGACAGCCTTTTTCTCCCAGTCAATGTATCTACACCACAAATACGCCCCTCCCCAAAGCACACTTCACAGTACACAGACTGACTGTTCTAAATTAACATTCAAAATCCACACACAACAATAAACACTTGATGATATGAGCACAGAAGGGTTTCCTACAATTGATGTACTAAATTTTGAGCAAATAAAATTACTCAAAAAAGCATTTTAAACAACTTTTAGAGGTTTTGAATTGCGGAGCTCTGAGAGCAAACTGTCTCCAGCTACCAGTACACACACACACACTACCCAGGCCAGAACTGAGGCTGTGCAGAACAATCTAGAGCCCATGTGACCTGCAATCGCATGAATCACTGCAGATTTCATTTGGAGCTCAATTACAAGGGGAAGTGAGGTGAATTACATTGATTTCAATGTACTTCACTTTAAATTGGTGGAGAAGTGGTTTGGGGAAGGCGGAATAATGCAAAGTCATTGGTTTCAATGGACTTCACATTCCTCATTATGAAGCAAAGTACTCCGCTTCACATTGCAGTTTGCGGAGTGCTCCATGGATTCCGCGTTACTCCGTGAATCACTTCAAGGAGAGAATTGGGGCCACTTCACCCACCACTACTTTCAGTACTGTAACTCACATGCTGTAGAGGAAGGAACGTGAATGCCTATTGATGTACTTCCCTGATGAGCTGAGCTTGTATCATACATCTCCCCAATTTAAAAACTCTAATTAATGAGTACAGTGGTGGTGATTGGGTGAAGCCTGGAGAGATACTACAAAACAGGCTTACAATACATGCAAGTAACTAGTAAAAAAATTAATTTTGTGATTCGTTACATGATCGTGAATCGTGATTTGTGACTGAATTTGTGACTGTGTTGATGAAGAACATGATTCGGTGTGAGATAACCAATATGAAGCTGTATGAGAATGCAAATGCCTATGGCTGTACTTCCCCAATGAGCTGTTGCACAAAACTCCCCAATTTAAAAACTCTTATTAGTGAGTACAGAGGTGGGGTGGTGAAGCCTGGAGAGATACTACAAAACAGGATTACAATACATCACAGTAACTAGTTAAAAAATAAATTTTGCGCTTCGTGACGTGACTGTGATTCATGCACTGGTGACTGAATCTGTGAACCAATATGAAACTGTGTGGGAACACAAATGCCTACAGCTGTACTTCCCCGATGAGCTGTAGCACAAAACTCCCCAATTTAAAAACTCTTATTAATGAGTACAGTGGTGGGGTGGTGAAGCCTGGAGAGATACTACAAACCAGGATTACAATACATCCAAGTAACTAGTGAAAAAATTGGGGCTGGCAGTATAGCCTAGAGGTTAGAGGAACGAGGTGTGAACGAGCTTGATACATCCAGCAGAGCAGACCTGAGTTTGATTCTCACAACCTCCACTTGCATACTGTGTGACTCTAAGCAAGTCACTTAACCACCCAGTGCTCCCAGGTCACCCCTGAAAACAGGCACTTGTGCCTAGTGGGCCTTACCCGGTTACCAAAGACACACAAAAAAAATAATAATTTTGTGATCCGTGACACGATCGTGAATCATGACTGCATTTGTGACCGTGATGATGAAGAACGTGATTTGTATCATGAGTAACTTGTGATGATGCCCTGACTTAAAAACGCATATTAATGAGTACAATGTTCATGCAGTGATATGCACCTCACCAGTCCAGTACTCTGAAGGAAAGCCAAAGAAACAACTGTGACTTAAGTTACAGATGGAGATTAGGCACTAAAAGATAAAATGCACAGACAGATTAAGATTGTGCTGTGCACTGAAGAGATATAGACACAAAGGCACAACACCTAACCAGTGCTTACCATCAGAAATTCAAATCTGGAAAAGAATACCTTTGCCGGTTAGGGTGGGCCGGTGGGAGGGGGACTGTACTGCAGTAACAGTCACTAGTGCTAGTACCAGTAAAGATACCGCAAAGAAGTACAAAAAGCATGCAGCTGCAGTGGATAGCAGGTTCACATTGCTGAAATTAATATGTGGCACAATAAAAGGTGTCTGATTTGATGACATGCGTCACACACACTCACACACACACACACACACACACACACACACACTAATGCGTAGCAAATTGAAAACTTCAGTAATATAACCATGTATTTTAAACAAACTAAAATTATGCACTGCTGCACCACAACAATCAACAAAACAATGTCAAGAATTATTGAAAATATTGCTGTGTGTACATTAACACAGTTATACAAGAAAAATATTACCAAAACAGAAAGAACTGTCTTTTTCTTTCTCCAAGTTAATTTACCTACACCACAGATACGACCCTCCCCCAAAGTACACTTCCACTGTCTCTCCGTACACAGACTGAATGTTGTACATTAACATTCAAAATCCATACACAAACAATAAATGCTCGATGATATGAGCACAGGAGGGTTTCCTACAATCAATGAACTAAAGTTTCAGCAATAAAATTACTCAAAAAGGCTTTTTTAACAGCTTTTAGAAGGTTTGAATCACAGAGAACTATCAGAGCAGACTGTCTCCTAGAGCTTCCTACACACACTACCACGAACTGAGGCTGTGCAGAACAATCTAGAGCCCATGTGACCTGAAATCCCATGAATCACTGCAAAATTTGCCTTTGGAGCTTAAAAACAAGGTGAAGTGGGGTGAAGTACATTGTTTGCAATGTACTTCTCCTTAAAAATTGGTGGAGTAGTGGTTTGGGAATGTGGAGTAATGTGAAGTCATTGTTTTCAATGAACTTCGCGTTACCCATTATAACGTGAAGTACTCCACTTCGCATTGTGGAGAACTCCGCGAATTCTCCTTCACTCCGCGAATCACTCCACAGAGCAAATTGAGCCCACTACGCCCATCTATATTTATATGTGTGTGTGTGTATATATATATATATATATATATATAAAATCCTTCTAACATGTGCACTGTAAATAAATAAGCAAATTGCTCACTAACAGGTATTATAAAAAAAAGACCATTATGGCTTTAGTGCAAATATGCAAAAAAAAATGTTATTACCAAACCCAGGCACTTATACTTAAGACTATCAATTACTTAAAAGCTATTGCAGGAGAACCCCAATGAACTGATAATTTCATGAACAAGTTCTACTCAAGTACGTATGTATAATACATATTCAAAAATACATATACACAATTATCACAAGAAATAAGATAAAATGCAGAATTAATTTTTAACAGGATGCTGGCTTTATAACCAAAAATAGATACTTTCACCCAAACAATGGTGTTTTAAAAACACACTAATCCTGTATAAATAATGACTGTTTACATTATGTTTGTAATTCCACATTTGATCTTATTTCATGTGTTTATTGTGTGTGTGTGTATTTTGGGTATGTATTATACATATGTATTTGAGTAGAACTTTTTTCTTCCATTAGCAATATAGGTATAAGTGCCTGGGTTTGGTAATAATATTTTTTTTTGCATATTTGCACTAAAGCCATAATTTTTTTTTTATAATACCTGTTAGTGAGCAATTTGGTTATTTATTTATAGTGCATATTTTAGACGGGTTCTATATAATGTATATTTATTATAGTTCTCCTTTGTAAACCATTACCCAAGTTGTACATGATTTACTTGTAACCTTTTAGCACAAAGTGTGTGCAATATTATAAGATCACTGTGCGATCACCAGGGTTGGTAAGTGATTATTCAATCAATTAATTAATTGAGCACATGATCAATGTATAAAAGCACTGGATTTGGGCTTCCCAGTTCACTTTGTGGAAGCCTAGCAGTTAGCTGGGTGAAACATAAGTTATTTTGTGTTGCAACAGCATGTCTTGCTCCAGCCACTTGTTTTTTTGTAATGCCACTGTTTTGCATATAAAATGGACTGACACTGATACATTGCTTATGCATCCATGTGTTTATTTTGTCTTATCGGTGGGTGCTTGTGCCTTTTCTGATGTGTATGTTTACGCTACAACACCACTGTTTGCTATCCTGGTGCTTCTAAACCTATTTGTCTTTTGAGCCTTGTTTGTATGAAGCACGAGTGTCCCTTGAGGAGTAAAGATAGGCAATTACACTGCATGCCAAGAGAGTGTATTTCGTTACTCTCACTGTGAGTGGTGGTGATATAAACATTTTGGCTTACCAGAGTGTGAGGCATAGATGATAGAGAATCCTCCGGTTCAGCTGAGAAGAAAACTCGAGACTTGAGATTGAAGTTTACCAACCAAGAAACAGAGCACAGTTCTGGGTCTGTAATTGTTGACTGATGGCCAATCAGGGAGGGGTGTCTGATGGTATGACGTCCACCTCGAGCATGTAGGCTGGTGGCTTTGTGGATATGGTGTTTGCAATGACAGGAGAAATTAATCCCATTTTGAATGAAGAGGGAGTGAATACAGAAGCAGCAGGTGAGTCACATATCAGATTTATATACCACAACTTGGAAAAACTTGTCCTTAAATGGCATCAAATGTATTGGCATAAGACCATGCTGGAAGCATATCTTGCAGTGAAAAGGGTTCCACGTGGTCTGCGTATTACACAAAAGCCTGCTTATGGCACAGACAATGTGGAATTCATGAGAAGGTGGCGGGACAATATGCATACTGCTTCCATTAACAATATAAACCTTATTCTTGAGTATGCCCAGCCTGTAAGAGAGCAATTAACAGCTGACACTGGGAAAGCAGAAGCATTATTAAAATCTAAAACTGATGTGGAAGAATATGAAAGGCTGAATAAATTGCTTTTTGATAAGGTGAATCGATATGACATTATGTTAAAGAAATAAAAGCAGAAACATTTTTAAGAGATGAACATAATTATCAGAATGACAAAGTCTTCAACTAGAGTGAAAATGCAGGGGGACAATCAAAGACAGGGACTTTAAAATCCATATTTTAAAAAAAGGTACTGGGGCAATATATGAATGTTTACCAGCCCTATTGTCCTTGATTATGCCACTGGTCCCTCAGATACCGAGGACTCTGAGCTTCCCCCCCCCCTTGGACAGTGACTCGGGGGAATCAGAAACAGGACAGTTCCCTTTGCAAAATCAAGGAACCAGTCAGTATTAGAGGAAAACCTCCTTTCGGCCTATATACAATCAACAAGGAGGACGAGTTGGGGGGGTGGCATGGAAGAAGTACAACTGCACTCCCCCCCATCCCCATTACAACTGGAACTTTGTCACAACATGCTGGTTCAGATAATGTGTTAACACCAATTGTGAATTTGTCTGATTATAATCAGATTATAATTGTTTTTTGGATGAGATGTTAAACCGAGGTCCCATCTGCCTGGATTGGTGGTAGTTCAGGTGGATGCTAAAGATCCCATGGCACTTAATGAATAAGAGTAGGGGAATTTTGTTTTTATTAGATATTCACAGCAGCACATCAAAATGGAGTACACCAATTAAACCATATAGAAACAGAAGCAAAAAGGAAAAAAAAACCCACATGTCATTAAGTGATAGGTACGTCTGAATCAGTAACCCAAGGAAGATTCCTCCACACATTCCGAACATATAAGTCAATTTGATAAGATTTTTCCTTATAATGAATACATCTTATTTCTTTAGTAATACTACCAACAAGGTCCTCATATGGAAGCAGTTGTTGCTGTAACGTAAATAAGTGGCAGGCATTCCAAACATACCATTTGATTATAGAAAAAACTCACATCCAATGTACACGAATCCCATTGAGACCATTCCCTACCATACACCCCATAAACCAATGTCTCATAAGAAACTGAACTAAGAGGTATCATATCCCAATAGGTGGCTAAATAAGGCCAGAAAAACTGAATAAAAGAGCAGGAAAAAAATAAATGATGCATAGTTTCTGACTGAACCAAACATTGCTGTCTAACACACAGCCTTTCAATTAAAGCCTTATGCTTCTGGTTAGCCTTCACATTCAATTTGTCATGGCAGCAGAGCCCCAAAACATCCCAATATTTAATAGGAACTCGTGTATTTCAAAGCAATCTCAAAAGACTAGGCACAGAAGATTGAGGGCACAAAGGAAAGGTATTGGACTCCTTAAAATGATGATCTTGTACAGACGAATATAAAAAAAATTTCAATTGATGCAGAACATGTCCAGACATGATACCCCACCTTTTTAAACACACAAAAATATCTCTATCATAAGATGGAGAAAATGGAACAGATTTAAAGATTTTCAAGGAACCCAAAACCCAACCTCCATACCAAGCCTGGAGTTTAACCCCAAATAAATGTGTCCACTAAGTGGATACCTGTTGACAAACAGGGTGAATAATGGAAAAAGGAAAATTAATGAAGAAAAATAATACCGGGTTAACCATATTCAGACTGCCATCCGATACCTTCAGGTACAAAACATTTCCTTTTATGGGGTTCAATCTGCTCCCCCAAACTGCCTGAAAGAACAGACCATAAAGGGCAGCATCCCTTTCTTTAGGGGGAGGAAAAATCATGCTGACATACAAAAAAAGATGCAACAGGTATGTCTTGATTAAATACACCCTCTTAAGAATCCCCATACTACACCATTCCATCCTTCAACCAAAGCTTTCCCTTGCTTAATTTTCAAATCTCAGTTAAAAATATCTTGCCTACCAGTATCAAAAGCAATTCCCAAAACCGTAATTGGACCTTCTGTAACCAAAATACCAGCCACAACCGTGGCAGTCATTCCCACCCCAAGACATTTGATCACACACTTGTCCCTATTTAAATGCACACCCGAGGAAGCTCCATAACAAGCATAAAAGTCAAGCGCCCTCTCAAGACCAACAGTAGACTTCAAAATCAGACATATGTCATCCGCATAAGCTGCCGCAGTCCATGGCACATGATGCCCAGAGAACTTGATAGGAGTAAAAAAACGAACATCATTTAAAATCCAAAGAAGAGGATCAATACTAAAAATAAGCAACAGAGGACTTAAGGGGCAACCCTGATGTACTCCTCCCCTCACAGGAATCAGGGTCCTCAAAAATCCATTCACCAGTGGCTTGATAAACACAAAGCGATAAATATCCTTCAACCAACTAATAAAGACATCAGGAATACCATAAAATCTTAGAGTAACCCATAAAAAGTCTTTATCAACCGAGTCAAGAGCCTTACTTTGATCTAAAGATACCACTAAGCCATTTGTAGTAGATAATGTTCCCGACTCGAAAACTTCCCTTAATAACTGAAGCTGATCTGTCATTACCTTTCCTGGAACAGCACATGACTGAACCTGGGAAATAACACATGCTGCCACTTTAGATAACCGATGTGCCAAGATTGTCATAAGAATTTTAAAACCCATATTCAAAAGGCAAATCGGCCGCCAATTATCTAAATTTTCCTGATCATCCTTTTTAAACAGCAGAGTCACAACACCCAGCGTCATATCTAAAGGTAAATGTTCCTCCTTTAGCATATAAGTATAAACTTGGGCCAATTCCTGGGAAATATAGGGCACAATAAGCTTATAAAGTTCTGACAGGAGACCATACTGTCCAGGTACCTTTCCTTTGGGCAGTGCCAAGACTGCCTCCTGCTCTTCAGTCAAGGATACTGCCAAGGTCCAATCAGTAGCCTCAGTACTAGAAAAAGCAAGGATATTCAGTAAACTAAAAAAATGGGAAAAAGCACCAGCATCAGTATTCTGTTTTTCAAATTGCCTCCCCAAATAACTAGACACCACCCTCAAGATGTCTGATTTCTGAGTGACATCAGACATATCAGAATCCCAAACAGCTGTCATTGTTTTACGTTTAATTCAATCTTTACAACTAATGAAAGGATAAATATTGTTCAATGTCCCCCAAGTACCAAATCATTGCTGCATGGTCAGAGATGCCATTTGTTTCTCATGAAAATCCCTCATCTGACTTTGGATAGTCTGAATCTGTCCCCCATAATCGTGTTGAGTAGTTCGTGCCAGACTCATCAAATGTTGCAGCTGTTTTCTGAGTTTCTGGTATTTCAATTTCTCTGAATCAGAAACATGCTTGCTAACAGTCAATAATAAAGCCTTTAAATCAGATTTAATACTATCCCACCATAAGAAAGGGTTATCAAACAGCTCAAACAATGTTTTCTTTTCACACAACGAATACAAAATTTGATGGTGAATGGAATCCTCAGAAAGTAGTAAAGTATTAAATTTCCAAAGACCAGGACCATGAGGGAGATCAGAAGAGCCTATCACAATGGACAGTGTCTTTTGATCCGGATATTTTACTGAATCCACCTGAGCAGTCCGTACCGGAGTCCCCTTACTGAAAAAAAAGATATCTATGTGGGTGGCATGAATACCTCTCTGAAACATAGGTGTACCCTGTTTATGAAGAGATTTATAGACATCCTTCAACTGAGCCAATTGCACAGTAGAATTCAAAAATGACATATCACAAAAAACTTTTGTGGTAGAGGTACCACTCCCCCGATCATGATTGATGAGACCACAATTAAAATCACCTCCCCATGGTACATTTTGTGCTGAAAAAAGAAAAGGACGTATCTGAAGAAACACATCCACCCTCTCTGCCTTTAACTGAGGCACATAAACTTAATTAATCAAAAATAAGTGCCCTGAATCTTAACATCCAACAATAAAACCCTCCCAGGAATCAAATCCAACAATATGAGAAGCTGAATTTCCAGAAAAAACAGAATCCCCACCCCAGTACATGCACCGAGGCCAAGGAACCAATAGGATGGACCCTTATACCATTCTCTTTGGACAGTGCAAACCTCAATATCAGTATGCATTCGGGTATCCTGCAAAAAAATAACATCTGCATTAGTGGACACCAAGTGTGAAAAAACACCACCACGTTTTATGGTGTTCTTAACACTATTGACATTAATTGTTAAGCATTTCAGTTGGCTAAACTGACACATTAAAAGACTCAAGGTGGCTTATGTATCCTGGTTTTACTGGCACCAGTAACCCTTTTCTTTTTCCCCTTAGAAGCAGGCTTACCCTTCAAGGTACCAGACGGCTTTTCACCCACATTCCCCAATTCACTGGATTCTGAATCAGAATGAAGCTCAACACAGAGGGAATCCTCAGAAGAAATTTCAGAGTCTTTCCCCACCAAATCAGGTTCCTGAAAAAGCGATGGAAATCTATTAGATGTCTGAGTTTCTAAAATCTTACGTACGTTAGAAGCAGGTTGCCACCAACTCTGACGTCTGGTCACACGTTGCTCAGGCTCCCCAACAGGGACCGACGGGGGAGGTGGGGGGGTGGCATGTCCATAGAAGGAGTTACGGGCTGTAACTGCAGAGCTCCCTCACCCTGAGAGGTAGAGACAGTGAACTAGGAGAGGCCATTTCCACCCCTTCATCCACCACCACCTGACCCACCACTGCAGAGGTAGGATCAGAACAAAATTCTTGGGGGGGGGTAAAGTGGAAAAATCAGAGGAAGGTCAGAACAGGGATCTTTAGGTGTTTGAGGGCATGGGAGAACCCCCCCCACCAGACTTCACATTTGCCCTCTGAGCTATTACCACCAGCAACCTTTGTTCTTCCAGATCCCCAGTCCCAGATTTTGTAAAGGCTGCATGCTCACAGTTCATGTAGGAATGACCAGATAGGCCACAAAGGTTACAACAGACTGCATCCAAGCATTGCATATACATGTGGCCCAGCTTACCACAAAAGGAACACAATGTACCTTATCATAGGCATTACTAATATATCCCGGGGCACCACATTTATAGCATGTGTTGGGTTGGCCTGGATAAAACAAAACTCCTCAGTCCCTTCCCAAAAAGAAAGAATTTGGCAAAAGTTGTAAAGAACCATTCACATATTTCAAAACTATATGGATTTTCCAACCCCCCATCAAAATATTTTCATTATCAAAAACGGCTTCAGGAGCTCCCAACACAGTGCAACGTTATTTGAACCAGAAAAGCAAATCATTCACACTCACACCTTAATTATGAAATAAAACTGTAATATTTTTCTGAGCAGGCCTAGTAAAAGGAATGACCTCAAAAGGGGCCCACAAAGGTGTGGCTCTTACCTTATTATACCTGACCCAGAAAGCCTCCAACCCACTTTGTAATTTAAAGCTGACATCAAAGGAACGCTCCCCCAACGCATGAATAAGCACATACAACTCCTTAGCATGAAAATGCAAACTGTGCTTTAGCATGTTTTAACCCACATATTCCCTATCTGGGAACACATCCAGACCCCCTTTATAGACAATACAAACAGCATTATGATGCTTAGCAGAGAGTACTTTTGATTTAAAAAAAAGAAGCGTAGGTCCTGGAATGATGACTTTTATCTTCCCCACGAGACTGGCCAGAGCCCATATCTGCCTTCTGAAAAGGAGACCCTGTAGGGCCATCCACAGGAACACTGTCAAATCCAATAATAGGGGTCTGCAAGCCTTGTGGTCCCAAAGCAGCCATCTGTGCAAACTCAAGTTTAGGACTGGGGGTTAATTCCAAATCCGTATCAAGAGGTAAGTCCAAAACAGTGCCTGCTTCCACATGAGAAACCTGAGAATCCACAACACCAGTCATGGGGAATTTCTCCAAGATATGAACACCAGGAATATGGATGGGAAGAAACCCTGATGTCAATTGATAGGAGACAGGCGAGCGGACCCACCCCACTGCCTTCAGGGTTTGTTCCACCTACCAAGGTTCAGGATCATCAGCCACCAATTCGGCCCACCCATTCTGTGGGGCCACTGGTTTAGTAATGCGATTCTCCATAGTTCCAGATGAAAAGGAAAAGATGAAGACTCCCTCCTGTTGAAGGTGTTCTGTCTGAAACACCACAGCCGGCCGTGGGGACGAGGCACAAAGCTGATCACCCGACACACCCGCGGGCTGAGTATTCTGGGCTGGTGCTGTCTCCTGACAACTCCTGCCAGTCACCGGGGAGTCACCCAGGTTGTTTGGGGGCACCTTTGTTGCAACCTCAAGCTCCATAGTCTCCACATTAAGCACAGAAGCCAAACAATCAGAAGAATGTAAAGAGGTACCTGCAACTGCTAGCAAAGGATCCTGCAATAACTCCATAGAGATGGCTTGAGAAGCAGGTCCCAAATCCAGAGCAATATACGCCAAGTTGGCAACTCGATCCATAGCTCCCTCGGGACTTTCTATCACCTCTTCAAAACAAACAGCAGCATCAAAAAAGGTATCTACATCACCAACATTTCCCAACAATGGTGCAGCAAACATACTGTGCTCCTCCACGTCCAGCTCCATCGCACTTCAGAAGGAGACTGACTCCCACAATGGACACCATAGCCCTCTACTGTTAGAATAGAGAAATCCCCAGTGTCCTGGCCAAATTTCTCCCATTCACTAAAAATACCACCAACAGCTTAATCTGGTTCAATTTCAGTTGCTTACCATCTGTATTCCCCTCCCCCTTGTTGACCCTGAAAAAGGGACTTCTAGGCCCAGTGAACTTACTGGGTCAACAAAATTCAATAAATAAATAAAATATATATATTTTTTTGATTATGTATCTCTTTTTTAGCCGCCGGACCCCTAACCCCGCGAACGGGTTTGCTCCGGCCACGGTACCTGACCCTTACTCCAGGAAGGCCCCCCCCGGAGTGGGGCCGCTGAAGTGGAACTTGTAGTGGCTGAAGGGTTGTGGCACCATGCCTGGCTCATACACGGGGGTGGTGATTTTTCCTTGACTGGAGTCCCCTTTTTGGAACTAGGAAGTGCAATGACACAAGGGTTCATGCGTCTGTCTTAGCTCCACCCCACATCTTGGTGTGGCATGCTTGTCCCCTAGCCTCCGCTAGCAGGCAATCAATGCTGGTGTTCTGGTCCCCTCCCACCCCAGAGAAGGAGAGCAGTCCTCCAGATGCTCAATCCTTCTCCTCCCCTGCCAACCCCTGATGACCTATGCTTGTTCCCAAACACGGGTTGCCGGCATAGTGCGAGGGTGTGGCATCCAGCACCTCAACCCTCAGCACCACCGGGCCAGGCTAAATAAAATAATTTAACTGTAAAGCAACAGCACTTATCAAAGTCCTTTCTTTTTGCCCTACAGTTAATGTGAATTTCTTTAATACATGTGTAGATCTTCACAAGTTTGCTTAAAACCTTACATTTAAATATATGTACAATGAAAGCAACGATTGTGTTGATGGTACAATCAGATTTAGCCCTAGGTCTGAATATTGCCCGGCCCCTAATTTGATGGTTTCTACTTCCATTAAAAAGTGGGAACTGGACCTTGAAAGTTTGGGCAGGCTCCATCTGGCCCAGTAAAACATAACTGTAGCCAGGAAGAAAAGATGGCCCTTAAAGCATTGGGGGAGAACACCAATATAATAATTAAGCCTGCTGATAAGGGTGGTGCCATAGTCATCATGAATAAAAGTGACTATGTAGTTGAAATAGAATGCCAGCTGGGGGAACACCAACTTTTATAAGAAAGTTCCTATGAGTATAATTTCAACATTTAAGTAAGTGGTGGATGCTACCCTGAATAGAGTCTTTGTTAAAGTTTACATTTCAGATGTTTTGTATAGAACTATGGTGGTAAATTGTCCAATCCCACCAATAATTTATATTCTACCTAAAATACACAAGGGGCTGGATCACCCTTCAGGATGGCCTATTATCTCAGGATGCGGTGGCTTATTGAGCCTTTGTGCATGTTCATAGACCAATTTTTGCAATCCTTGATTAGTAACCTTAGATCACATGTGAAAGAGTTCACTGAGATCATTAATGTGGTAGTAAATCTCCACATGGAACTAGACTGGTACTTTGCAATTATGGATGTGACCTCCTTATATGCAGTTTTTCCACACCAGGAGGGGTTAGAGGCTTATAGTTTTTCTCAAATACTAGATCAGAAGAAGTTCAAGTTGCTGTATCTACTACTTTTTTAGTACAACTGGCTGAGGAGGTTCTTATTAAAAATGTATTTATGCTTCAGGACCAGCTTTACTTACAAATTTGGTGTACTGCTATGGGGGTCACTATGGCCCCCAGTTTTGCTAATCTTTTTGTTGAAAAGTGGGAATATGACCATCTCTACAGTGCCAACACAAATCCATTTTATGATAGGGTGGATTTGTGGCAGCGCTTTATTGATGATGTCATAGTAGTGTGGAGGGGCATGAGGGATGAGTTTGGACAATTTGTGCAATGAATGGAGAGCACCAATTCATGTCTTAGGTACAAGTATGAACTTCATCAAAAACAGATCACCTATTTAGACCTTAAGATTTACAGGAACATCGATGGTGACATTTGCACCACCGTTTTTCAGAAAGCAACTGATAGAAACAGTATTTTGAGATATGAAAGTTGTCACCCTCCACGTGTCCATTTTAAGATACCAAAGGGACAACTGTACATTCCCTTAGGAATTGTACAGAGCCCAGTCAATTAAGACAGAAGAGGGCACTACAAGTTAAGAGGTTTGTGGATCGTAGGTATAGTACAATAGTATAGCCACTGCTATTAACAAGGTAAATGATATGGACAGTGCTAATACATTGAATTATGTGAAACCTCAGGTTCTTAGAAATCAAGAAGTCAGCTGCCCCTTTGTCACTATGTATTCGAGTAGGGCTGAGAAGGTAAAGGAGATTATTGCAAGTAACTGGTCTATATTAAAACTGGAACCCAGACTTAAAGAGGTTGTGAAAAGAGGCCCTAAGATAGTCTTTAGAAAATTCAGAAGTATAAAAGACATGGTAGTTAAAAATATTGTACCAGGACCAGAACCTTTGAGACAGTCAGTGTGTGCCCCCACTGGCACACATCGGTGTGGCCCGTGTGCTTACTGCAAATATGTATGCACATATAAATGTTTTATTCATCCCATCACAGGAAGAGAAGTCAGTATTAAAGATATGAATACTTGTGACAGTTCAGGTGTAATAAATTTGCTGCAGTGTGATTGAGGAGCCTACTGCAATATGTGGGCAGAACCACTAGGAATTTTAAAACAAGGATGGGGAGCATGTCAGAGCAGTACAGCGAGGGGATGAGAGCTATGCTATAATCAGACATATAAGATCTAATCCCCAGATAAAGCACAGTTTTAAATTTGTAGGTACTGAATTGGTAAAAGTTGAAATAAGAGGAGGGGACATCAAAAAGCGTATAGGTCAAAGAGAAAGCTTTTGGATATTCGAATTGGGAACAAGAAAGCAGCAGGGCCTTAATGACAGCATAGATTTATTAGCTGTCTTGAAGAAATTCAGATGTTAGACAGTATGCTGGTTTTATATCCTAGGGCTACTTTCTATATTTATTTTATTTATTTATTTATTTATTTAAACAGCCGTTTGGAAAACCTTTGAGCCATAGGCTCATTTACAAAGGTACCTTGTCACAGTAAGACAAACCAAAATACACAGTATAGCAGTACAACACATAAGTATAACAGTAAAATTAAGACATAGATACAAACAAGCTGGTACAGGTAGGATGGATGCAAACAATACCAGAGTTATGTCGTCCTTAGCAGCTTAGTAATAAGCTTTGTCATAAGTAGATATATATTACATATATTTTGTTGCTACTATCTATATCTTGTGGCTACTATGTATACAGCCTTGTAAAAACGTGGTCCTGGTTCATGATATTTAGTTTAGTTTTTTGAAATCTTCTCTTCTTACCTGGATAAACTCCTGCTTCACATTGATTCCACTTCATTCTTTGCTTGAATGTGTATACTTTTAGTGTGTGATTGTGTGTACAAACATAATGTAAACAATCCTTATTTATACAGGATTAGTGTGTTTTTAAAACACAGTTGTTTGGTTTAAGGTACCAGATTTTAGTTATAAAGCCAGCATCCTGTTAAAAATTAATTCCTCATTTGATCTTATTCCTTCTGGTTATTGTGTGTACATATTTTTGGATACGTATTATACATATGTACTTGAGTAGAACTTGTTTATGCCTTTAGCAGTTCATTGGGATTCTCCTGCAATAGCTTTTAAGTAATTGGTAGTCTTACATATAAGTGCCTGGGTTTGTAATAAAAATGTTTTTTTGCATATTTGCTCTAAAGCCATGATGTTTTTTTGTCATACCTATTAGTGAGCAATTTGCTTGTTTATTTATAGTGCATATGTTAGAAGGTTAATAATATATATATATATATATATATATATATATATATTTATAGTCCTCCTTGTCCTCCTTTGTAAACCATTACCCAAGTTGTACTTGATTTATGTGCAACCTTTTAACACAAAGTATGTTCAATATTGTAAGGTCACTGTGTGATCACCAGGGTTGGTAGATGATTATTCAATCAATTAATTAATTGAGCACGTGATCAATGTATAAAAGCACTGGATTTGGGCTTCCCACTTCACTCTGAGGAAGCCTAGCAGTTAGCTGGGTGAAATGTAAGTTATTCCATGTTGCCACAGCACGTCTTGTTCCAGCCATTTGTTTTTATGTTGGCACACTTGCTCAGCCAACATCTTGCAGTAGTTCAGATTTGGAGGTGCAGTCGCTGTAGGGTGAATGCAGTGCACGCACCAGAAGGTGCATCCCTTATTCCCCAATCAGCCTGCATGCCGGCGCCACACCATGCATACTAAAGTGGTGAGCACATCTAAGGAAAGGTCCGCTGCAATGTGAGCAAAGCTGGTCACACGCAACGGAACCTTCCTACGTGCTTCGCCAGCTAGAAACATGGCGGCACAGTGGCCGCTAAACTGCTGACTTCGGGGGTGCCCAATCCCCCAGTCAGCTTACCCTGCCCCTCAAGTATGTGCCAACAGGGGAGCCCACTCCCTGTTGGCAGAATGTGTCCTCCTCTTTGTTGTTTGCCGACAGGGTGCCCAACCCGCCGGCATCCACCCCCTTCCCGCTTTTAATGTGCTGATGGGAAGCCCACTCCCCGGGTCGGCATGATGTCCCCACCTTCTTAGGCTGATGGGGTGCCCAACCTTCGCTGGCTACTGTACCCCCCAAAAAGAAACCACCTGTAAAAAAGAAAACTGTTTGCAATTTTTTTTTTACTACCTATAAGCAGAAAACGGTCTCTCGTAGTCTCCCTACCCACCACTCGCACCCACCCAGTGAGCACCCTGCCTCCCAACACCCCCCTCACCCCATACTTACCTCCAGAGCTCAGCGCAATGATATTCGGTGGATGGGGAACACATCTTCACTCTTCAAAGCCGACCGTGAACTGAGGAAATGCCGGTAAGCTGTATAATGGAATAAATAGGTTTTTTTCAACTTTTATGCATATCTCAGGCATTTTTTGGAATTTTTGCACCAAATTTTCAACATTGGGTTTTTGGGACCCCTCCTCATGAATTTTGTCACTGTTATGACGTTAATCAGTCCCAATAGGTGATTTCACAATCACTGCATGGAATCACCTTTTGGGTATGATTAACGCAAGGACAGTGGTAGTGTTCATGAGGTGGACTCTTAAAAACCCTATGTTGCAAATTTGGTGAAAAAAATCCAAAAAATGGCTGTTTTATGAGCGTGCGTGTGCAGTTGCTATGCACACTTGTAACTTCGTGAATTTGCAATATTTTCATGCCAGATTTTCAACATTGCCATTTTTCTATGCCACCTTGTGGACAGTATAGCTGTCATTTTTCACATCCTGGCCAAAATGTGTTTCCGCACTTCCGGCACACAATACCGCGGTCAATGTGGAAAATCAGTGTTCAGGCCAGATTACAAAAATGACAGTGACACTGTTCATGAGCAGAGGTCCTAAAATGCCTATGTTGAAAATTTGGTGACGATATTCCATAAAATGACTGTGTTACGAGCGTGTGTTGCACAGTTTGCACGCACGTTTGTTACGTGCATTTGTAATATTTTCACTCTGGATTTTCACCACTGGCATTTTTCCACACCTCTTGATGAACAGTATAGCTGTCATGTTACATATCCTGCCCAAAATGTGTTTTCACATGTCCGGCGCAGAATAGCGCAGTCACTGTGCGAAATCACTTTTTGGGACAGTTTGAGGAAATGACAGTGACACTGTATATGAGCAGATGTGCTAAAATGCCTATGTTGAAAATTTAGTGCCAAAAATCCATAAAATGACTGTGTTACAAGTGTGTGTTGCGCATTTCCCACGCACCCTTGTAACTTCTCAAATTTGCAATATTTACATGCCACATTTTCACCACTGCCATTTTTTTACACCTCCTTATGAACAGTACAGCTGTCATTTTTCACATCCTACCAAAAATGTGTGTAACCCCCTGTTACCTGGGGTTACTAGAATCCCAGTAAGACCTAGTGGTAGACAGGGAAGGCAGCTTGTGAAACTCCAGTTAAATGGATTTCACACTGTCTCACTCTGTTCTCAGTCTGAGCTGAGACTGAGGGATGACATTACCATAGAACTTTCACAGCTGCATGATCCACACTGGAATGCTGCAGTTGGAAGTTAGGATAGAATGTTGGGGATTTTTTGAACAGTGTGAGAGAGTCTGTGTGCAGTCTTGAAGAGAGGAGCAGCACAGCAGTCTGAGTGCAGGCTCTCAGAGCCTTAAGCTCTGTTTTAGAGCTACTGTAAGGGAGGTGTGTGTTTCCACCAAAAGAGGAACACAGTAAGCTGATTGTGAAGTGGTGGAGACCGCTGTTACTGGTCCATGTGCCCCATCCCTAAGGGGATGGGGGTAGAAAGGTTTGCCTGTCTTCCAGGGGCAACCCTCCTGGTTCCGGTTAAGGAAGAAGCTGCCTTATTTCAAGTTGTGCTGCGGCACCAGAAGCTGTGGGAGAGAAATTCCTGTGAGGAATCACCTGTGGGGCACCTGCAACCAAAGGGTGAGTTCGCTCTGACAGAGGGCCTATGTTTTCACCTGAACTGTTGGAACATGGGGATTGGACTACTTAATTTGTAGGAGGTCTAGAGTAATAGACATTGCTGATTAATTCAAGTAGGTTCAAGTCCAGCACAAAGAGTAAAGTAAAGTGGGGATTGGACTGCTTAATCAGTGGGAGACCTAGAGCAATGGGCTAAGCCAAGTAAAAGTATGTTCAAGTCCAGCACAATGGGAAAGCAAGACAAGTACAGGAAATGTGACATGCATTTAACCTTAATCTACATTGCCAAGCTTTACAGAATGAGATGTTTAATGTCCAGAGAAATGGCCAGGTATGAATTGTGGAAGCGAGAGGTGGGAGAACCCCCCATCAGTAGTAACCAAATTCACCTCTGCAGATTTGCTCTGTGGCACCTTTACATTCTCTCAGGTACTTGGCCAGTGCCTGAGGAAAGTACCCAGATGTGGGATTAAAAGGAGAACTCCCTGATAGAGCTGAAGTGCTCTTAAGTGGTTTAGGGAGCCACCAACAAATGTTTCCATGACATATGGAAGGTGTCCAAGTGGCCAGCAAGAGATCCGAGCCTGGGAATCCCAAATAGTGTACAAGTTCAGGCTGTGTACCCAAAACAGCATGCAAGTCCAGGCTGTGTGCCCGGTGGGTTCAGAGCCTGAGGGCTGACCTGTTGAAAAAGGGTTCTTGTTTCTCTTAGTCTGCATTACCAGAAGTGTAACCCCATGGGGGTCCATCTATGTTTGTTATTCTGTTTGGATGTGAATAAAAGTCACACTTTAGAATCCCATTCCTGGTATTGGACGTTACAGTTATTGTTTCCTGTGTTCGGAATTACTGGGGTGCCCCAGTGCAGAGTAACCAAACCTAGCCCTTGTGCTGAGTAACCTATTCCTCCCTGAACCCAGTCCCCACCTGGTACTGCTGTCAGATTCAAACAGCATACCACCTGTCTTTTGCAAAAAGGCAGGGAGATGGGGGTTACATGTGTTTCCGCACTGCACTACCAAAGCCAATGCCAGTGCGGCAACATTCGGCATTGACAAATGCTTGTTTGTAACACCACTATTTTGCATATTAAATGGACTGACACGGATACAGTGCTTATGCATCCAAGTGTTTATTTTGTCTGGTTGGTGGGTGCTTGTGCCTTTTCTGATGTGTATGTTTACACTACAGCACCACTGTTTGCTATCCTGGTGCTTCTAAGCCTATTTGGCTTTTAATACACAAATTTTGTAGAATTTCTGGATACGTGTTGAATATGGATAAAGCTCAATTCTTATCGCTTAATGGGGGAATAAAAAGTCAACACATAAAAGAACTAGGAACTACATGGGCACCAGACTATATTGGTTATTTAGGCATAACAATTTGCAAAAACATAAAAAAAAGAACCTATTATTTCAAATTTCAGATCCAAGCTAGAAAAAGGTTTAGAAAGATGGCATACACTTCCCTTAGGTCCATGGGAAAGGTTTGATTCAATAAAAACGATCATTTTACCAAGAGCTCTGCATATTTTTGCAATGATTCCAAAACATATTCCCAAAGCCTGGTTTATCACTTTACAAAACAAGCTAAGTTGATATGGACCCACAAACAACCTAAACAAGCCTGTTATAAACTTACTAGGCTTAAAGAACAAGGTAGCCTCAAAGCGTCAGACTTCAGGTTATACTATCTGGCCACCAAACTCCACCAAATTTTTTGTTGGAATAGGTATACTTTAGATAATGAACATTCATCTGAATGGTTGCAAATAGAAAAAGATTTAATGGAGACAAGAAATATTAATTTAGAAGTATTACTCTTTGCTAAATCCACTAGTAGTATGAACAACTCAGTCCTCTCAGATTCAATCAAAATTATCTCACAAGTCACAGAAATTCTTAAACTAGAACTAAAGAAATTTATATAACAACCTCTTTGGAGGAATCCAAACTTCTCCTTTAATAAAAAAAAAAAAATAAAAGATTAGTATTTCAAGGGATAGCAGTATCTCTAAGGTCAAAGATATGTATGTCCCCAATAGTTTAAAAAAAAACATCAGTACTTTGGAAATAGAATTTGACCTACCCGAAGAGAGTAACAAGAACATTAAACTCCTGTTGCACACTGTTAAAGACCATCTCAGTAGAGGACATCTAAATCCCCAAACTAATAGCAATACAAACAATTTTTTATTGGTTAAGAAAACTAAATCTACTATATCCTCTTTATACAACTTCCTAATTTCAAATGTTAGGGGAAATGCAGAAGAAACTATTTTGTGGTGGTCTCAAATAATCAGCAATGACATTTTCCAGTGGGAATGGGATGAGATATGGGCTTTTCCATTTAGAACATTTTCAGTGGTTAATCACAGGATTATACAATACAGGGGTATCCATAATGTATGCTTCTCTCCAAAACATACCTTTAAAATGAAGATTATGAGGGACAGAAGTTGTCCAAAATGTGGAAGCCCTAACGTTAATTCCATTCATATGTTTTGGGATTCCTCAAAATTAGTTTCTGGGGGCACAAATAAAGCAATGCATGTTTAGAATTTCCTCTATACCTGGCTTAATGAATATTACAATTTGCATTATTGGGCAATTGTTTGATGTACCCCATTTATCCAAAGAACAAATTTTCATCTTAGCAACTGTTTTGGTAGTAGCTAGAAATTGCATCTTAAGACAATGGACAGACCCAAAAGCTCCCACTAAATCAGAATGGAAATATGAATTAAAAGAAGCCCCCCAAATGTGAAAAAACTTGCCAGAGGAATAAGAAATGACAATACAACATTTGAGAAATATTGGGGTTCTTTATTAAACACACTCACAATATAAGATATTTCCAAACTTTATTACATTAGTAAGGATACTTTACATAAGGAAATGAAACTTATTTGATTAGCTTCCTTACAACACATATTCCCTTCCTTTTTACTCTCTTATTTATGTTATTCTTTCTTTACATCAATGAACTCCCTTCTTTTTTTTTTTTGTCATATCCTAAGTCCTTTACTCAACTTTCTTATTTTTCACTGCTTAGAATTTTTACCACTAGGCCTTCTTCTTCTGAAATGAATAGGTGAACATGCTCTATGAGAGGTAAGAGAACGTCAAAGATTTATTCAGTTTTGACTCTTGGCTTGATTAAACCATTTTCTCCCTTTTCTTATTTGGCATCTATTTATTAGATATCTCATGGACTAGTTTTTTTATTTTGGTTTTCTGTCTCTCTCCTTAAAGGAAAAAGGTGATGTATTAACTATTTTAAGGACTTATTTCTGATTCATCACTTATGATAGATATGGTATATTTGAGAAAATATTTGTAAACTTTTACATATTCCTATTAAGTCTTATTTTCTTTTAGAAAAAAGTATTTAAGTTTTTGTAAGTTACAGAATGTTAAATTATAGATCTTCTATAATATTTTAACTAAATGTATATTTATGTAATTGCAAATGTAATTTTATGGTTTCTGTTTGTAAGATGGCTGTGTTTCATATTAGGCATACAAATGTAATTAATAAAAAAGTGTGATAGGTAGGACAGCATTCTGCCTGGCAGCTGACATATTTAGCTCCATGCTCCCCCCCACACTTTTTCATTTTATTTATTTTTTATTTGAAAGTTTGTGACTGGGAGAGGCACACTGAGCCACAGCTCAATTCCAAGTGTGACCCAGGGGCAAGGGAAGGGGAATATTTGTACAGATGTAAACTGATTTACAGAACCAGATTAAGCTGTTGGTGGTGTTTTAGTGTATGGGTGGAGTTTGGCCAGGACACCTGGGAAATTCCTTTACTAGCTGGCAGGGGGTGCTGTCTCTCTGTTGGGGAGTGGATCCCAGTGTGATAGAGGATGTGGAAGGTGGAGGAGGTATAGACAGTGATGTGGCATCTGGAGCAACTGAGATGGCTGGAATGTACCCCGTGGAATGCCAGCTCAACATTGCTTCAGACCTTTTTCAGAGAATGGACAAGGCAAGTACTGACACTGCATTGGGGAGCAGTGTATTAACATCCCCACATCCTCAAATCTCTGGAATATAGTACATTTAGCCAGAGCAAGTTCTCAATCCTGAAATGCAGGATGAATTGCAAGAAATGAAGAACTTCTTGGTGCAAGTGGGAAAAGAGTACATAACAGCAAAGCAGAAACTGGAAGACAAAAAAAAAATAGGAGAAGAGAGCTACAAGACTCACCTGAGAAGACATCAGAGGATACATCCAAGGCTTTGTGTTTTCTGGCACCACTGTGACCCCAACAGCTAAGTGAGTCACACAGAAAAAGCAGGGGGAATGCCTTGCAAACATGCCACAACCTTGGTTGCCGGAGACAGCACTAAGTGGCGCAGGCCGGGTACAGACGGACAACAGAACATGGGTCTCTGACCCAGCAATACTGCTACTGGGGCCTCCCAACCATCAGCAGACACCAGCACTGATACAAGGAACAGAAGATAAGGCAGCAGAATCCCAGCGGCAAAAACAAGGAACTATCAGAGATGAAGAAGATAACATCTCACTTTCAGCAGTAGATACTCCCATTCTTGATGAATTTTTCAATGCTCAAACAGGCATACAGGCTTCACAGAGGGTGGTATCACAGGGGGAAGTTAACTCTGACTGCCATGATGAGAATATTGGGAATGAAGCATGGGACTCTGCCCCTCCTGACCCACAAACATCACAGGCAGAAGTACCAACATATGCTAGCTTGTTTAAAAAACCCATTGAGTTAGGAAAGTGACGTAATGCAGTGCATCTTTGTTTGTTGGGGAATCCTGATGAAATGCCTGACCAGTTTTATGTGGGCAAGATACTGTTGAGGCAATCATTGTTTTTTTTCCCATCCACACACCCAGAAGAAAACACCTTTGACATCAGTTTTAGGACCCCAGATATCCTGGACAGATTTTGGTTAAAATATGCTGTACTAAAGACATTTTCAAGCCATACCCCTTACTAAGCAAACCTTTAAAGTCATTGCAGTACTCTTCCGTAATGAGGGGTAAACATAGCAGACATTACATATTGGTTAGAGAAACAATGTAAAATCCAAGGCAACCCTGAACCAATATTGGATGATGAAGGGTTCTGGAATGGGGGCTGGTGGGAGAAAATCAATTTACTGCAAAATGATACAGGTTTACGGCACTTGCCAAGCTGTTTTCATCTCAGGAGAGTAAAGGATTTATATTCTATCCAGGCCACCCTTGCCAGTGTTACAAGTACGGTTTTCCCTAGACATCTGAGCTGCACTTGTGAAGTGGTTAAATGCATCCACTGTGGGGGAAGTTGGACATTTCATGTTTCATTGCAGGGGCTCTTTGAAATGCAGTTTGTGTGAGGAGAGTCACTCATTTACGGAATGCCCCTGAACAGCACATAATACCACTGATGCTGATTATGGTATATATGACTTTTACATCAATAAAGCAGTTAAAACTAATCGAGCAGCACAGCACCAGCCATCTGCCACACAAAGACAGACAGTACCATCTGAAGGGGAACACCCCACTGGTTCCCTGGGCGACCAGGACATAGTGCCCACAGAACTAAGGGTATTAACAGGTACAGAGCACAATATTCACATACAAGGGCAGTCCACAACTGCACAAGAGGCAAGTCCAACCATGCCCCCTCCCGGATGAGGAAACCTATAAGGTGGTCAAAAAACAAAAGGGATCCAAGAAAAAGCATCAAAGCAAACCAGCAGCACCACATTTACCGGTTCAAAACAAATTCAGTGTTCTGCAAGAAGTAGAAGTAGATATAGAATCAGAATCTGATTCGGTGTCCTTTCACTCCTTGCAACTTGATGGAGGATCAGATGCACAGCTTGTGAATGTGAATCCAGATCCCAAATCTAAGAAAACAAGGATGGGTACGAGGTCATGGGTAAAGAAGAAGAAAAGGTGACAAACTGAACCATGAGGCATCCCTTGTATGACTTGTCTGTGGCCTCACTGAATGTAAATAGTATCAAATCACAAAGAAAGCGGGTTCTTACCTATGTCCAGTTTGAATAGTCTTACTATGATGTTATTTTCTTGCAGGATACTAGACTCCATTCAGTTGAAGAGATACAGGAGGCCAGTAATGCATAGGTATGGGGGGATGCTTATTGGTCCATGGCAACTGATGCATGTAGTAGTGTAGATATTTGTATTAATAATCTGACCGCAAAACCAATCCATCTTGCAGACATAATACCTGGCAGGGCCTTTATGTTGCACATCATATTACAGGGTACAGACTTTCAGTGTATTAATATATATGCTCCTCAGATGAAAGCAGCTAGGATTGAATTATTTCAGACAATTCAACCCATTTTGTTTATAGCCAAGTATGTTTTGTCAGGAGGAGACTCTAATTGCAGTAGATATGTTACTGACAGTGGCCTAAGAACTAGTAAAGTCTATTGTGATGCCACATGTTTGAACAATTTGTTAAAACAGACTGGATTAGTAGATGCATTTGCCACACAGGCGGTTACACCTCAGAAGACATACTGTACTTCCGGGGTACCCACTCTAGCAGGATAGATTATTGGTTCATTTCAGACAGCTTAGAAATTAAAACAACGAAAGTAACACCAGTTGCATCATCAGATCATGCTGTATTAAGCCTAACTGTTTTGAATTATGAGAAAATGGAGAATTAACCCAAGTTTAGTATCTAATCCCCAGATTAGGCAAGACTTTGACAATGTGTTGGAGGCCAGAAAACCAGTCCATTTCATGTATGACAGCCCCCAAGACTGGTGGGAAGACACAAAGATGGACATACAAAATTATTTTAAACACATAGGGCAACTAAATGGAAAAGGGAAAACATATCAATATAATGAATATAGGAAAAAACTTTACAGTTTAGTGACTCTCCAACAAGAACAGACTGATCTAACAACACTAATTGCAGAAATAAAACAAAAAATTGCAGATTTCCAATATAACAGACTTAAATCTCTGGAAATGGAAAAAAAGATTTGGAACACAGGGGTGCCAGGACTATGTTAGGCCATTCCAGTTTTGCATTACACAACAAAACACAAACTTCATCCCCAGTATCACCACACCAGATGGTTGGACAATTACACAAAAATCAGAGATATTAGTTGAGACTGAGAACCATATTCAAAATCTGTTCAAGGACCCCAAAATTCCCCCACAAGATAGAAAGAAATGGTTGACAGAGTGTGAGCTTCCTCAGCTATCATGTCAAGATCAAAATATCCTTGTACAACTCATATTGAAATAATAGATATATGGGGTAATTAATAACTTAAAGGTGGGCTCAGCCCCAGGACAAGATGGCTTGCCATATGAGATGTATAAGTATATTATAGCTACACTATTAGATGAGATGGTATCCTCATATAATGCAATTTTACAATGTACCATTCTTCCAGACAGCATGAATATTTGTCTGGTAGTACTTATGTATAAGTCAGGGGATAAAGGTTTGCTGACAAATTGGGGACCAATTACTCTCCTAAATGCAGATTTTAAAATTTTCACAAAGATTTTGAGCAACAGACTTGGGTTAATAGCAAATGACATTATTCACCTATCTCAAACTTGTGCCACATCAGGAAGAATGATATCTGACAACTTGATACTAATACACAAAGTGATGGTAAGAGAACAAGAGGGGGAGATAACAGGTCTCTTATTATCCTTTGATCAGTCTAAAGCCTTTGTCAGGATGCTACATGAGTATTTATGGGACTGTATGAGAGTATATAGGAATCCGATACTTTTATAGCTTGGATCCAAGCCTGTTATAAACATGCTGTAGTACAACCACACTGCAACGGGTGAATAGGGGAGGGATGTAGAGAAGGCAGAGGAGTGTGGCAGGGGTGTCCATTGAACCCCTTACTGTACGTTTTATCACTTGACCCCCCTAATAAGGAAAATACCATATGTACTTGCATATAAGCTGACCCGCATATAAACTGACCCCCAAACAGATCACTGAAAAAAAAAGAAACTGCATTGACTTGCATGTAAGCCGAGTTTACTTTATTGCACAGTTCAGCACACTCTACCACCACGTTTACACCTAAACTGAAAATGAAATTTAGCACAGTACAGCCCCCCAAAATAATAATCTTAGCAGTTATGTTCCTGTTTTGTTTATGTTCCATTGATTTCTCTCTCTTTAGACCTAGGAGAGAAAGAAACCAGGTTGAAGTGCCATATACATTGAAGTACCATAAAAATAAAGCAATATAAACAGGGACCGTCAGTAACATCATTGGTACAATACTTTAGTCAGAATCATTTTCCCTTCTGAATCTGAGAAGCCAAGCTCCTGTTCATTCTGTGCCATAAATTCATCTGTGAGGATGTCAGCATATTGATTGTCATCCGCTTCCAGCCCTTTCCTTGTGGTCCTGATCAGTTTCCTTCTCAAAAATAGCATCATCCTGAGTGCCATCAAGATAATTGCTGATGCCACACTTCAAGAAGGATTTTATCACCATCTCTGCTGGTATGCTATCCCATACCTGAACGACTTACTTGCACATAAGCTCTATATCATGTCATTTCAGGTTACCCCCTTTGGTCAGTGTCCCGGCTCCAGAATACATGCATTCTGCCCACAGTTTTCTAACCCTGTCTTTAAAGGGGTTATTGAGGCAAACATCGAGGGGCTGTAACATTGAAATCATTCCCTCAGGGATAATGCACGCATCAGTGTGGATTTTTTTAGCAGTTTTTTGACATCCGCGTAACAGTATATCCGTCCTGCTGACACTACAGAACCCAATTGTTCAGCTTATGCTCAAGTTCGTTGAAGGTAGGGTGATCCCCACAGCAGGCTAGCTTTGATTTGGTTAGTTTAGCAAGCATCTCCTTCTGCTTTCTTCATTCACAGACCTACTTCTCATTAATGGAGTAATGCCGAGCAGCAGCACAGTTATTGCTGATCTCAGCAAACTTTATCACATGCAGCTTAAAAGCTGCATCATATGAACTTCTTTGGTGTTTCAGGCTCATTTTGTCACCAGTAAGACACTTTACTGGTACCTGAGCCTTTGCAGTGTCTGTCAGGTTAATTTGCAGCCATTGCCAACAGCTGCGGAAAATTGGTATCACAGACTGACTTGCGTATAAGCCGAGGTACCTTATTAAAGGCAGCTGGAAACAGAACAAAAACTTGGCTTATACACAAGTATATATGGTAAATAATTCCCCAAATATTACAGGCTTGTCATTCTCTAGCACAGACCCAGAGATTAGGGCAACATCCTATGCAGATGATGTCTGTTTATTAATAGCAGATAAAATTGCATGTACACAAGTGGGGAAAATACTCCAAGAATTTTCACAATATTCTGATTCCACTGTTAACTATACCAAAAGTAAGGTGAAATGGGTCTGAAGGATGAGACCATCATTGGTATCCCTATGACAGAAGGACCATGTTCCATCTTAGGCATTCTTATTGGAAAAGAGGACATGGCAATGATAGATTGGCAAGAGAAATTACCCAGGATAAAGTTACAATATGGAATAAGTGGAAAATGTCCAAACTAAAAAGGATCTACATGGCAAAAATCTTTTTACTGATGCTAGTTCTTCACTTGAGTGGCATTTATGCCTTATCAAAACAGCTAGAAACTAAGATTTACAGCTGTTTCTTTAAATGCATATGGGAAGTAGACTCAACCCTATTAAATGGAGAATTTTATTTCTAGACAGATCACCGGGAGGGTTGAAGATGACAAAACCCATCTCCATCCACTTCTTTTGTACGATGTTTATTAATGTGAACATAAAACCGGTTCTCCTGAGTAAAGACAAATATGGATCCCATGGGTCTATGATAGTTTAGCACCTATTTTACAGGTATGGTCTCTTCATAGTGAAGTCCCAAGACAACAGTCCATTCTTACTTTATCTCAGATCTACTAGCCTTGTTTTGGCAAGATAAAGCTGTGGTTACTGACAAAAACCATATTCTTTCACTACCAAGGAAGACCCTACATGAGCATATTATGCATAGATTTTTTAAAGAGCCTACTCAGTTTGAAACAAGATAAGGATCAGAAAGGAAGACTGTAGGAGAAATGTTGACCCCCTCATATCCCTCCCCAGATATGGAACGTCACATGGTTGATGCTTCGTTGGAAATTAAATGTGAAGGGAAACCTAAAACATAAAATTACAGAGGAAAGATATTGTCCTAGGCACACATGTATAGCAACAATAGAGACCATGTCACATTTATTCTTTGACTGCCCATATATAAAGATTTCTGGATTATAGTTCAACATAAATGGTCAAATTCACCTTTCCACAACCTTTCCCCTGAAACTTTGTATTTAGATATATTACCATTCTTATGGTCAAAATATGATAAACACACTCTGTGACTTCTTAGTGTATTTTAAGTACTACATATGGCATGATAGATGTAAGTTATCTATCCAACAGATAGAGACATCTGAAGATCAGTTATTTTGTATGATAGAAAAAGCTATTATAAAACTGAGAACTTGAGAAAAATCTTTGTTTTCCATTCAGGTATACCACAGCTGGTGGGGAGCCATAGACTAGATTTAGGTAGATGCATGGAAAACGTTTGAGGGAGAATAGAGCACCTGTTTTGCCTTGAAAACAAACGGTGTAAGTACACCTGTCCTGTCTCCAGAGCAATAAAGAAGATACCCAGCCTTATAATGTATAGTAAGAAAGTTGTTTGCACAGTGTATGTCCAAATATTTTCATTCCTCTTAGAATTTTAGGTAGGTGGTATCCCCCACCTTCAATATGATATGATTTCACATATGGTCTGTATAGTCCTGGAACAACATTGCAGGTTCCCATAAGTAGATCCTGGAATGGATGAGCTCAGATTGAGTTCAATGGCCCTTATGCACATAAGGGCAGGAAGTATGTGCCCGAGGCATGCATCCCGCCTGCAGAGCTCTGCACCTGCAGACAGGTGCACACTGACAGCATTCATCACCACTGGCCATCTGTCCATGGCCCTGTCCCCCTGGTGTGTAGGTGCACACAGGGCAGGCACGGGTGGAGTCATGGACCCAGCCGGGCATTCAATCTGATGTCCGGCATGGAATCAACAGTGAATCCCTTACGCAGTGGGGTGAGCATTGGTAGCATGCCCCATGGATGTCCAAGGGATGGCGGTTGTTGTGGCAAGTGGGAGGAGGGCAATGCTGCCAGCCCTCTGATGGCACTGAAGCAGTGCAGAGAAAAGAACTCCCAAGGACTGTAATACAAGCCAGTTCCTGGCATTGTATGTCAGGTGGCGGGGGACGGTGCCACCTGTAGCGGAGGGGTGGACATGTGGCACCATTGAGGGCAGCATCCATGTGTTGGAGCCCCTATGATGGGTTTGTGTTTGTGGGGGCTGCGCTGCCGCCACGCGTGCTGGGGTGGGTGGGTGGCACTGGGTGGCTGTTTGCTGTTGCCCTGGAGGGTTGGTGAGTTTTTTCCCTGTCCTGTGATGTTTTCCAGGGTGTGCATGGGGTGCATGGGGATTTAAAGCAGGGTTCTCCATGGTATACCCTGCACCCCTATACCCCTACAGCGAGCACTACATGCCTTAGTGTGTGTGTAGTGCTGTCCCACCCTCACCCACCCCAGCATGTTCTTTTTGCATGGCTAGGGGATCGGGCAAATAGGTGCTGCATGCCCCCCAAGGTGCATCCCACAAGGGGGGGCACAATGGATGAGGAGTTGCTATGCACCCGAGTTATGTGGTGTGTAGCCACTCCACCCATTAGTGCATAGGGGCCAGTATGAATACAGCATCATCTTATTTATGTCTTCTCAGTTAATTTAATTTATTGCCCTATGTATGAAGATAATACAATAAGGGTTCATTTATGAGGTTCTTATGTATCTAAGTAACTAACTTGTTTCTGTAGCAGCAGGGTGAACTGGATGTGTTAATAGTGATTTTTATGTTATAAGTTCAGTTCCTTTTGATGCGATAATAACAGGTACAGTACGTAACATTATTTGTTTGGAGATCACGTGATGCAGCCGACCCAATAGCACCTTTCTCCATGTTCTCCCACTCACCCCTCTTAAAATATAAATAAAACAAACTTACGCTCACATAACTCGCTCCAGTGCACTTGTGTGATAAGAGGCAATTGCTAGGACTCTCCGGGTTCAGTTTTGGCAGCTGAGACAGCAAATGGAGGCTGAAATGTGACACACGCTACCTTACCACACACTGCCAAGTACCCCAGACAAGGTGAGCAAGAAAACTAAGGCCCAGACTCACTCTACTCAGTCACAGGCTGCGGGGCAGCATCAGCAAACCCCACTAACACTGGAGATTTTCGGAAGGAGTTTTGCCCTTTTAAAGATGAGCTGCATTCGCTGGCTACTGATTTTAAAAGCTTATCTGGAGCTTTGGAAGATCTGACACAGTTCACCAGTGACAACAAAACCCGGATCATATCAGTGGAGAAAAGAATTGCAGTGTTTGACCAGATAATGGCAGCCACAAGGAATCGGATTGCAAAATTGGAGGCGAAGGTTGAGGACCTTGAAGGAAGGAGCCTCCAGAACAACTTAATTCTGATCGGGCTCCCTGAGAGAGAAGAAGGAGACAATCCAGTGATATTTGTGCAAAAATTCCTAACTAAGTTAGCCTGCTCATCACCCTTTGGCTCAGGGTATACCATTGAGCGTGCTTATAGGGCACTACTGCCCATGCCTCCCCTTGGGGCTACTCCAAGGACTTTAATTTTTAAATTCCTGAATTACCAAGAGTGACAACATGTCCTTGTAAAGGTGAAGGAATTAAAAGAAGTCCGGTGGGAATGGACCCTGCTTTGTGTGGCCCACGACCTTCCTCTGTCGGTCAGACAAAAATGATCCTCCTACCATGCCATCATAACCAAACTCATAGCGGCTGGTATTAAGTTCCACATGGGATATCCTGCTCAATTTCAAGTTTTGGTTGCCGGGTCCTGGCTGTCCTTTGAAGACCCCAAAACAGCAGAAGATTCTCTGAAAGAATCGCTCCCCAAGTTATTAAAGACTGTTGAAGAGACAATGGATTCAGTTATGAGGAATCATGCTTTTTTCTCAGTGGACTGGGACTTATTGATTTGATGCCACCTTGATGCTACTTTAGCAGGCTGGTCGAGGGAAGTGGAGGACACCCTTCTGATGGGGGTTTGTAGCAGTACACCCAGGCTAGCAAAGCAGCTCTAGAGCATCGAGTACCCAACCCCTTCTACACGTATGGACTCTCCAGTGGTAAATGGGCCAATTGATTTCCTTGTGAAGGTAAGACCTGCACTATGGCTCAATGGAGTGTTGATTTGACTGTTCCAGCAGCTTGGGAGTGCTTGCTCAGCTGGAATACACTCCATGGGCGGACGCGTGTCCTTGGCTCAGAGATTGCCAGAATTATGACTTTTAATTAGGACTGTTAGACATGTTTAATGTGATTTGGGGCAAAACTTATTTCCTTGTTGGGCCTTAAGAACTCTTGCTTTATGGCAGTACCTCTCCAGAAACCACCTCGATGGTCCTGTGGATTTTCTTTTTTCTTTCTCTTACACATGGGTCAGCTCTGCTCAGACTTTGAGACTATCCAGTACGTGCCATTCCTGGTTATACACAGTTTGTTAGTTGGGTTATAACTGGAGACACGTTTTAACCTTAGCTGGGAAGATAACTGTGTAGGCTCTTCAGTTGGTAGGGCCAAGGGGAATTCCCCTTACTTTTTATGTTGTATATCTGTGCAGAGGTCTGACTACTTTGGTTTAAGATGTTTGGGGGGCTACGGTGGCAGAGGTTGGTTAATTATGGGAAGGTGTGTTATGTGCTGTAATGTTGTGGAAGGAGGGAGGGGATTAATTCATTGTATTGGGTATTGTGTTTTGGGTTTGTTTGGGGAGGTTGGGGGACCTTCTTTGCAGGGAATTCACTTACTGTGGGTGATCTATCTGACGATAATGTTTCTGACAAATTTATTCCATAGAAGACTGCAATGTTGAATGCTACCAGATTTCTTTCATGCAATGTTTGTGGGGTGAGAAGCAAAAACAAAAGGTATCAAATCTTTAAACATGTGAAATTACTGAAAGGTGATGTCACATTCCTCCAAGAAACGCACTTGCTAGAAGATGAGGGGACTTTACTTAGACGGCAGTATGTGGGGCAAGTTTTTCATGCTGGGAACAACACCCACTCTTGGAGGGTGGCCATCTTAGTGGCTAGGGGTACATCATTACTTAGTGAACAAGTTCTAAGGGACCCTGAGGGGAGGTATATCCTTGTGAAAGGAGTCCAAATGCTAATACACCCCAGTTTTTGATGGACCTTCTCATGATTTTGGCACCTTTTACCAGCATATCGATAATTTGGGGGGGCGATTGTAATCTCCCCTTCGCACCTGACTTGGATAAATCACATGTGAAAAGGAAAGGCCTTTCCCCAGCCCAGAGGGCTCTTAGGGACTTGAATGATCACTTGGGATTATGTGACCCATGGCATCTCCTGCACCACAACCTGAAGGAATTCACTTTCAGGTCTACGGTTCATGGCACCATGTCACAGATTGATTATTTCCTGATTAGCCATTCGTTGCTGAGGGGCCTTACGGATTCCACAATTGACCCTGGGGTGATATCCAACCACTCCGCAGTGGCCTGTTCACTGTCTCTTCATGTAGATACCCCCAAGGAATCCATATGGAAACTTAACAACCAATCGCTTAAGGAGGAGGAGGAAATAGTAAACCAGATAAATCAAGAAATTAAGGATTACACAAGTTTGAATTTAAACTCCATGGGGAGAGGTGACTTAGAATTGGGTTGCATTAAAATGTGTAGTTTGTGGGGTTTTAATCAATTAGCCTCTCAGCAAAAGAGACCAGAAAGCACTGTCCCTTTTATCAAGGATTCGGAGTCTAGAAGTTTCTTTATCCCCCAGTACCACAGAAGCACAGCACTCGGCCTTAATAGGGCTCTGGGATGAGTATTCCCATCTCCTGCATGGGAAAGCAGAACATGCAATACTAAAAACAGGCACGAAATATATTGATCAACGGTAAAAAGAAAAGAGGTAGAACAATCCAGGTTGGTTCAGAGTATTAGATCCCAAGTTAATGAGTCCCTGTATTTTTCCCCTAAAGACATAACAGAGGAATTTGCAAATTATTACAGAGAACTGTATGGACCCATGGCCAATCCCCCAGCAAATGAGATCACCCAAGAATATCTTGATGCCATCTCCCTTCCTTTCCTTACTCTGGAGCAGCAACAATTCTTTACTACTCCAATCTCAGACTCCGAGATACAAGTGGCTATTACTTCCCTAGTCTCCAACAAAGCCCCTGGGCCTGACGGCTTTCTCCCCAATTTTCATAAAGCTCTTTCTACCCACCTGATTCCCTGACTGAAGCAACAATTTGAGTGGATACTGAATTCCAATCCTCTGGATCGTTCTCTGCTGGAGGCATTAATTATTGTAATACCCATGCCTGACAAGGACCTGGAAAATGTCAGTAGCTACAGACCCATTTCTTTATTGAATTATGATATTAAAGTATTGGCTAAGGTCCTTGCCAATAGATTAAAGAGAGTCCTGCTCCACAAAATCCATCCGGACCAGATGGGGTTTACGGAAGGCAGACACTCGGCCGATCACTTCCGCAAACTTCACAGTGGTTACCCTGCCTAGGCAACTATAAGGTTTTGGACTTTTTTTGAGAGGGGAAGCATCTGGATTCAAGGGAAATTATGGATAAATTTAAACTGGCTGGGTCCTGGATTTTCAAAGTTCTCCAATTGAATCACTTGGTAGTTCATCCCCCGATGGACCCAAACATAGGTCCTGAGATGAGCGATTGTTTTGAAGTACTGACATCTCAGTGGCAAACCCCATGCAATTTCTATGTTGTATGTCCTTCTTAGTGAAAGGACACTGGATCCTCATAATAGCATTCCCAGGGCCTGGACAGATCACTATCTGGGTACTGTCACTAGATTATTTGTTTGTACAGTCAAAAATTAAAAAAATAAAACATTCTCCTACTCTTTTGTGGGGATATGTTGGTTGTCTGCGAGTTAAATTTTGAGTTTCTACCAAGTCTTTGTAGATCATGACAAATGCAGTATATTATGACTTGTTTTTAGTGTAGGTTTTTCTTTATTTACCCAGTATGAACATAATATTGATTTTATCTTTATTTATTTACTTCATGTAAAATATTTTGAAATGTGCATAGAACATACTTGTTTTTATGATTTCCTTTTTGAAGTTCCAAATAAAATTCCCCTACTCTAAAAGTATTGGGAGGGTGGGTAGGGTGTATGATGAAATGCAATTACTTTCTTATAATTTCAATTTGTATATTTATTTCCATGTGATTGCTAACATGTATTGTAATATAATTTGTTTTGAAGTTATAATAAAAAATTCCCCTACTATTTTAGTAGAGGGCCCTGTGGTCGGTGTTGGATGGCCAGTCCTTTCTGGAGCTCGAGCTGTGTGAACATCGGGGAGGCTGGGGAGAAGGTCTCCTCCCCTGCCTCTGAACCCATTGAGACCGAAGAAGGAAGTAATATACCTATGAGGAAAGTGGTTGACATTCAAGCCTTACCAAACTGTGGAGGCCCATTGCCAGTGGGCACAGTAACGATGACTATGGAATTGATGAGGGAACAGCCACAGGCTCATTCTAAAGAGGAGTTGCAATGCATGTTACAGGAGGAAGAATGCTGGTACATGGAACGACGTAGCGCTTTGGAGACAACAATCCAGATGCAAATTGGAGATGGAATACAGGGAGCAACACAGAAAGAGTCTGATGCACACACTATGGAGGTGGAAGAAGAGTTCCATGACCTCAGAACTACTCCAGTATTGGAGAACAACAATGGGTTAAAGGAGCATTGATGGTAAAGGCTGGGATGCTAACTTCCCAGGCACCTCAATGACACTTACAGAGCAGCCCTTGACGGCAGTGGTGGGGGGAAGGTCACAAAATGCCCACATTGGACACCCCTTCCCAACTCCCTCTAGGACAACTTTTGGACTCCTCCGGCCAGAAGAGTTGGCAGCAGAAGGCACCTACATAGCAGGATTTGTTACAGGACATTATTGAAATGGAGGGGGAGGAATAGGTACAAGTGGTCCAGAATGCTTTAAATGAGACACAAAACTCTGTTCCCGTGGCTGAGACTACTGAGGCATCAGGACCACCAGAGCAAACTTTGTGACAGGGAAGGACAGGGCAGGATAGAGCATTAGAATCCAGCCAGCCTCGCCCTGCAAATTTGTGGAGTTCTAATGTCAAGGAATGATTATTTTCTGAAACTGCCAGGCTTGCATCTGAACCTGCCAAAAAGTGAAATTTTGATCAGCTCAAATACAGGGAAGGCCTAGTAGATCTTCCAGACAGACTATTTGTGGGACGGTCCTTGACCGAGGACAGCATGAAATACTATGCATATGAAATACAGTAAATGCACTAATTCATAGACCTAGCGACTCCCTATTTGACATCAATTTCAAACATCCGCAGGTTTGGAGCAATTTTGAAAACAATACCAACTTCTTAAAAATACCCCCCTTGTGGTGACCCTTCATAGCAATACCCCTCATGAAGCCCTCCTTCAAGTGGATCATTGTGTTGCTCCATAATGAAGTTGTAAATGCAGCAGATATAACCATGTGGCTCAAGCAACGGTGTAACATTAATGGATTCCTGGAGCCCATTTTGGACCAGGAACATTTTTGGACTGGAGGCTGGTGGTACAAGGTTACCCTAAAACAACTTAATGGAGAAGTACAACACCTGCCCAATTGCTTCTTCTTGGGAAGGGATAGAGGGGTGGTTTTCTACACTGGGCAGCCCCCAGCCCATTACAGGTGTGGAGACACTGGCCACCTCAGTAAAGCCTGTGAGAAACTGAAATGAGGGTTGTATGGAGTCGAGGGGCACAACAGCACCCAGTGTCCAAGCTCTATGAGGTGCAACCTATGTGAGGAGCAGGGATATACATTTCATACATGTTCCTGGGCTTCACACAACAGACCTGAACCTGGTTCTCCAGGCAGAACAAGATGCCTATGTTACGATGGCTCAAAAGGACAGGTTGAAACTGGTTACAGAAACTGTTGGCCCTGGACCTTCCAGCATGGACAGACATGTGGAACCTGCTGTTGTGGAGAAAGCAGGGCCTGTTCCCACAGCAGTGCCTCCTAAACCTCCCCTTCTGAATCCCCCAATATCAAATGCTGAGTCTGCACAGATCTCACAGCAAAACCTTCTTGTTAGAAGGGTACCATCTGCAGAAGCATAGTCAGAAGGGACACCTATAGAGGCAGGCCACAACGACACACCACCACTACTGATACACCAGAGCCAACTGAGGTGCCAATCATGACCCCTCCCTCAAGAGTAGGGAGAGTACTTTTAAAATGGTCACCCATTCCAATGCTGCATCCAAACCTCCTCTATCCCCTGCGCAACCAGGAGAGGGAGACCCAATCATGTTGCAAAATCAATATTCTGCTCTACAAGAGGATGAATGGGCTGAATTGGAAGGTGACTCAGAAGTCTCCTCTGTGGCTTCTTCCCAAACAGAGACTGAAATAGACATAACTTTGCTGGAAAAAGTGAAATCAAGAAAAGGAAGAAAAAGAACTGAATGTCTTTGTAGTTTCTGATTATGTTTCTTTTCCCACTCTTTCTTGTATTAATGACTTAACTTAACATCATTACTTGCTATGTGAACAACATTAAATCTGGGGTTAAGAGACAGGTTACTTTTTTGTATTGCAGGATGTGCAGGGAGATGTTATTGTTTTACAGGACAAATGACTGCACACTACTTCAGAGATTAAACAAGACCAAAAGGAATGGAGATGGGGGCCATCTTTGTGGTCAATTGGAGAAGAAACATGTTCTGGACTGGGTATCTTACTTAAGGGACAGCTGCTCAAAGTTACAAGGGTGGAAGATGTATGCCCTGGAAGGGCCATGATTGTAGATGTTATGCATGCACAGAAACCCCTAAGACTTATTAATGCTTATGCACCACAAGCAAAAGCAGAGAAAACCAAATTGTTTCATCTACTGGAGCCATACCTCCATAGCTCTAAATTAACTTTATGTGGGGATATTTTAATTGTGGTTTGGCCAAAAGGGATTGGGGGAAGAAATCAAATAAAGTATACTGTGACACTAATTTATTAAACACTATTCTACGACGCTCCTGGTATCAGGATGTTTACGATATGTTAGGCACTTCATCTGAGCACACCTTTTATAAGAGCTCTCTCTCTCTCTTGTCCAGGATAGATTTCTGGTATGTGCAAAATAGAACACCTATCACAGTAGTGAGAATCTTCCCACTGGAAATATCTGATCATGCTGCAGTGTGGGTCACATTGAACCTAGTGCAGCATGCTCAGATGGGACATGGGTATTAGCGCATGAATATTTCTGTGCTACAAAAAGATAGTATAAGTGACCAGTCCTAGTTTTGTCTCCTATGAATAAAATTGCAGAAAGGTTCAGTATTTTCTTTGTTAGTTTTCATGGAAAAAGGAAGCAGTTCAGATCCTATTTGCTACCCTCCTTAACTAAAATTGCACACCACGGAGTGCTTGGAGTATGCCTGCCTACACCCATGACAAGAAATCTTAGAATTATTCCCAGTTAAATGGTCTGTCAGATTCTTGCATGATAACCCTCTGTAATAGTGGGAGGACACTTATGATATACACCTTGCAGAGAATAACAAAATCACAATATAGCGCATATTTGGGCTGGTGGGGTCAGTTTCTATGTCTCCTCACACAAATGAGGGAGATGGGACTGACCTGTCAGAGCAAATAGCAGAGGTAAAAGACAAAATGTTCCATTTCCAGTATGACTAGGAACAGTCATTAAAAATGGAACAAAGATTTGGAACGCAAGGCTCCAGGATTCACGTAATTCATTTGACAGTCACGTGGACAGACTGAATAAACATAGAAACATAGAAACATAGAAGCTGACTGCAAGGCCCATCCAGTCTGCCCATTTTTTCTACCTCATGAATGTACCATAGGCCTGTACTCTGTCAATGGCCTACCTATTCATACTCATCTATATTGGTCCCTTATACCTATCCCATGCCTGTTTGAAGCCCTGCACTGTAATCATATCCACCACTTCCTGAGGTAGGCCATTCCATGCATCCACCCCCCCTTTCTGTGAAAAAGAACTTCCCCATATTACCCCTTAATCGGTCTTCCTCTAATCTCATGATGTGTCCTCTTGTCCTGCTATTTTTCTTATATTGAAACATTTTAGACTCTTTCACCTTGTTAATGCCCTTAAGATGTTTGAATGTTTCGATCATATCACCTCTCTCCCTCCTTTGCTCTAGGGTATACATGTTGAGCTCTGTTAATCTGTCCTCATATGTTTTCTGATGCAGTCCCTGCACCATTCTGGTTGCCCTTCTCTGGCCTGCCTTCATTTTGTTAATGTCCTTGTGCAGGTGTGGCCTCCAGTACTGCATGGAGTACTCCAGATGGGGCCTACCCAGTGTCTTGTAAAGAGGGATTATTACCTCCCTCTTACGACTTGTGATACCCCTACTAATACACCGCAATATCCCTCTAGCCTTACCTACTGCTTTAGTGGCCTGCTTGGATGATTTCAGGTCATTTGTGATGATGATGCCCAAGTCTCTTTCTTCCCTTGTGATTGCCAGCAACTCCCCTCCCAACCTTTAGGTGGCTTCAGGGTTTCTTTTCCCTATGTGCATGATCATGCTCTTCTTTGCATGAAACCCCAGTTGCCACTCTTCCGACCATTTTGCCAGGTTATTCAGATCTCTTCTCATTCTGCCCACCCCATCAGGATCATCTACTCTGTTGCAGATCTTGGTGTCATCTGCAAACAGACAAGCCTTATTGTCCAGTCCATCTGCAATGTCACTGATGAAAATATTGAAGAGGACTGGCCCCAGGACTGATCCCTGAGGCACCCCACTTGTGACTTGCATCTCTTCTGACGGTATACCGTTTATCACCACTCTCTGTTTTCAGCCTGCCAACCAGTTTGCCACCCAGTTGACCAACTTCTGACCCACCTCAAGCCTATCCAGCTTATTAATCAATCTTCTATGTGGAACAGTATCAAAAGCTTTGCTAAGGTCAAGGTAGGAAACATCAACTGCACCCCCTTGATCCACCTTTCTGGTTACCCAGTCAAAGAAATCTATGATATTAGTTTGACAGGACCTTCCTGTTGTAAACCCATGCTGTCTTGGATCGATCCTATGATCCTATGTATTCCAGGTGTTGCACTATACTTTCCTTAAGGAGTGCCTGCATAATCTTGTCCACTACTGAGGTAAGACTGACTGGTCTGTAGTTCACTGCCTCCTCCCTGCTACCACTCTTGTGGAGCAGGATCATATGAAGCATTCTCCAGTCTTCTAGGACCTCTCCTGTGCTCAGAGGCTCACTAAACAGTTCTGATAATGGCTCTGCTAATTCCACTCTTAGCTCCTTTAGTACTCTGGGATGTATGCCATCAGGTCCCATTGCCTTGCTCACCCTGAGCTTAGCGGGCTCTTGTAGGACCCTTTCTTTCGTGAAGGGACTAGTGCACACCTCCCTTCCCTCATGTCCATGGTGCTGAGTTGAGGGCCCTGCCCTACCTTCTCCTCAGTAAATACTGAGCAGAAGTATCTATTTAGGATAGATGCTTTTCCTTGGTCCTCTTCCACACACTGCCCGTTATCCCCTTGGATCTTAGCAATACCCCCTCTGGACTTTCTCCTTTCACTAATGTATCTATAGAAAGTCTTGTCACCTTCTTTTACTGTTCATGCTAGTATTTCCTCCATTTGGGCCTTTGCCTGCCTTACTGCCTTCCCTGATTCCCTTAGGGAAGTTTGGCATGCCTCCCTATCTTCGTCCTGCTGCGTTCCCTTATATTTCCTGAAGTCCAGCCTTTTGGCTGTGACCTTTTCTGCTACTGTTTTTGAGAACCAAAGTGGTTTCCTCCTTCTTTTGCTCTTGTTTTTCTCTCTAACACAATGGGATGTTGCTTCAAGTATTGCATCCTTAATGCTTGCCCTCTTTGCCTGTACCCACTTACCTGTATTTCTTCTTGCCAGGGCTAGCTTAACTCTGTTGGCCATCTTATCAAAGTCAGCTCCTCCGAAGTCCCATATATATGCCTTGGAGTGGGATGATTTAGTTCTAGTGGCCAAATTGAACCATACCACGTGATGGTCACTGGCCCCCTGGTGACCTTCTACCTGGAGATCTCTGATCCTTTCCCCATTAGTCAGTACTAGATCTAGAATAGCCCTGTCTCTTATGGGTTGTTGCACCAGTTATTTGAGGCCTTCTTCCTGCAGGGAATCCACTATGTGTCTAGTTCTTATGGATGTTCCTGTTAGTATTGACCAATCTGTATCTGGCAAGGGTGATGACAGCCTTAAAGGATGAGACAGGCCCAATTGCCACTGATATGGTTTCTATCAGGATGATGGTGCAACAGCATATTCGACTAAAATTTCAGGAGGGTGGATCACCAGTTCAAGACACTTTTCTTACAGATGTGGTTTCCCCTTAGGCATCACTGATAGATGAACACTATTATGTGAACCGTTTAAGGAAATAGAGATAGAAAACACCATTAAATCCTTGTCTACAAATACAACACCAGGATTAGATGGCATCCCAAATGAGTTTCATAAACTCTTTTCTGATCGCCTTGTCCCTGTGCTATTTGATGTTTTTACAGCCCTCCATCAAACAGGCACTTTGTGTCCCAGTATTCAGGAGGGGGTGCTGTTCTTCCTGTTCAAAGCAGAGGACCATATGGAAATGAAAAACTGAAGAGCATTATGCTTATTAACATCGGAGTACAATATTCTGGCAAAACTGATTATGGTCAGACTGGCACAAGTAACACAAATCTTGTTGTTAGAGGCCCAGACCTGTGCGGTACCAGGTCAGACTATTACACAAAATTTGATCTGTATCAGAGAAGTAGTAGAACAAGGCCTGGACATGAATTTAGAGGGTTACTTGTTGACAATAGACCAAGAAGCTACATTTGACTCTGTATGCCATGACTACCTATAGCAGGCACTCCGGAACTATGGTATTCCAGAGGCATTAATTTTTTTAATACCGCTTCTTTACAAAGAAGCACAGATACAACCCCTAGTGAATGGACACTTAGGACCCTCTATGTATGTATGTATGTAAGGGAGTTCAGCATGAGTGCCACCTGAGCCCCTTGTCATATGTGTTTAGTCTGGACCCCTTACTATGGGTTATAGAAGAAGAACATACGTGCCATTGCAAATATAGTAGGTGCAAGTTTTAGTAAAGTGTCCGCCTACGCAGACGATTGCATTTTGGTGGTGGCCAATTTAGAATCTGGGGCAAATGCCCTTGCTGTTTTTGGAAAGCATTCTGCCCTTACTGGGATCACTATCAACAAAAGAAAATGTTTGGTCTTGGCATTAGGAAAGGCTGAGATTCCAATGGCTTTTGTCATTCCTGTGATGAAAGGGTCAGTTTAAGATCTTGGGCCTGCCGTTTGGGGAGTGGAATGCAGCACAGACCAAGGTTCAAAAATGGAAAATCATGGAGTAGGATGTGAAGAAAAAAGGATTTTTTTGTTATGTATGTTTATAGTTCCCATTTTTTTGACATGTAGCACATACCTTTCCTTTGCCACTTACTATGCATACTAAGTTTTTAAGCCTATTTTTCCAATTGGTATGGGGTAGTAGGCTCAACCCGATTAAGTGCTGTCATACATACAGAACATAGCAAGAGGGGGGTTTGAACATGATACAGCCCATAGTTTTCTTTTTTAGTATATGTATTTTTACAATAATATAAAGCCTCTTGTGAGTGGGAACACTGGATTGTGGTCCCCAGCAGCACAGCATGGGCAGACAGGGTTTTTTTTGGGTAGGGGAAATGGAGCGTGGGAGAAAAACAACTTCTAGAACATGTGCAAATATACTTAAAATATGTCTGTCTCTGGAAGTTAGACTCCCTATGGTTTCAGGGTATGCCCCGGACGTAGTTCTATAATGAGATTCTTAGTAATTGTTATTTTGAGTACCCTGTGTTCGTGGTAGCTCAACATATACAGAGCAATATCTTTTGGATGCAATGTTAGAAAGGCGTACCTTCTAAAATGAAAGATACCGTGTGGTTATATGGGCATGGGATGTTGAATGTAAAAGCCAACCACGAACATAAGGAAATGGCGGAATACATGTGTTTAGCTGTAGGGTGTATCAATCAGAAACAATGCAACATTTATTTTTCAGTTGCACATTCATGCAACCTTTCTGGGCAATGTTGGATGCTTTTTGGATGACTAACTGTTTTGCTCATGACATATGAGGTGCTAGCATGTGACCAACTTACTGCACTATGGCTAAAGTGGAACCAAAGAATGGTGTATGTGATCTTAGCATGCCTTAAATGGGTGATCTGGCAGGCCCGTTGTCAAATCTATCTGAAAGGAGAAGCTGTTATTTTGAATGATGTATTGTTTAAGCTACAGGATGAACTGGATAAAATTTATCAATATGAACTCTCTCATTTAGGAGACAGTTTGTGCAGACAGAATTGGAAAGGCATTGATTGGGTAGTGTAAAGGGGAGAAGGTTTATTTTTTCCTCTCTAAATCAGGGTAATGCTTTGGAGCAGATGTTTTGGTTTCTGTATGTGTGGGATATATTACTCCACCATGGAGACCTTCAGGAGAAGGACTGTTGTGAGGCCAGCCATCCTTTATGGGGGATGTGGGCATGTTTGACTGCAAAGACATATGCTTTATGTTTTCATAACCAGTTCTATTTCAGTAACTACAGTGGCGTGAAAAAGTATTTGCCCCCTTCCTGATTTTCTCTATTATTGCATATTTGTCACACTGGGTGTTTTCAGATCTTTAGAGAAAATGTAATATTAGATAAAGGGAACCTGAGTGAACAAATAACACTTGTTTTTTTTTTTAATTTCACTTATTTAATGAAAAAGTTAACCAACACCAACTGGCACTGTGTGAAAAGTAATTGCCCCTACACTTAATAACTGGTTATGCCACATTTAGCTGCAATGACTGCAACCAAACACTTCCTATAATTCAATATCAGTCTTTCACATCGCTGTGGAGGAATTTTAACCACTCTTCCTGGCAGAACTGCTTTAATTCAGTAACATTTGGTAGGTTTTGAGCATGAACTGCCTCGTTTCAGGTCCTGCCACAGCATCTCTATTGGGTTTAAGTCTGGACTTTGACTAGGCCACTCCAAAACTTTAATTTTACTTCTTTTTAGCCATTCTGATGTAGACTTGCTTTTGTGTTTTGGATCATTGTCTTGCTGCATGACCCAACTACGCTTCAGCTTCAGCTGACGGAAGGATGACTGGACATTCTCCTTAAGAATTTTCTGGTACAGAGCAGAATTCATGGTTCCTTTAATTATGGCAAGTCGTCCAGGTCCTTAGGCAGTAAGCATCCCCCACACATCACACTACCACCACCATGTTTGACTGTTGGTATGGTGTTCTTACTGTGGAATGCTGTGTTTGCTTTACAGAGACATTATGGGATCCATGTTGTTCAAAAGTTCCACTTTGGACTCATCTGTCCATAGAACATTTTCCCAAAAGGCTTGTGGATCATCCAGGTGCTTCTTGGAAAATGAGAGATGAGCATTTATGTTCTTCTTGGTTAGCAGTGGTTTCCGCCTTGCTACTCTCACATGAAGCCCATTTTTGCCCAGTCTCTTTCTGATTGTGGAGTCATGAACACTGACCTTAGCTGAGGCAAGAGAAGCCTGCAGTTCTTTGGATGTTGTTTTAGGATCCTTTGAGACTTCTTGGATGATTTTACACTGCGCCCTTGGAGTAATTTTGGCGCCCACTCTGGAAGGCTCACTACTGTTCCAAGTGTTCTCCATTTGGAGATTATGGCTCTCACTGTGGTTTGATGGAGTCCCAGAGCCTTTAGAAATAGCTTTGTAACCCTTTCCAGACTGATAGAGGGCAACACATTTTTTCTGATCTTTTCAGAACTTCCTTTGATCATGGCATAATGTGCTTGTTGAATCTTTGTGCTGGCAACGTGACTCTGATGGTAGGGCCAAAATAAGTGAGGTTTATATTGAGCAGGGCTGGCTGTAATCAAGCCTGGCTGTGTTCAATCAACTGACTCTAATTATCCCTTTAATTGGGTTGATTTAACTAGGGGCAATTACTTTTACACAGTGCCAGTTGGTGTTGGTTAACTTTTTTCATTAAATAAATGAAATAAGTAAAAAAAAAAGTGTTATTTGTTCACTCAGGTTCCCTTTATCTAATATTATATTTTGTCTAAAGACCTGAAAACATCCAGTGTGACAAATATGCAATAATAGAGAAAATCAGGAAGGGGGCAAATACTTTTTCACGCCACTGTATGTATGAAGTAATAGTGTTTTATTTTGAAGTTTGGAATGTTTTCTCCCCCACACACACACTTTTCAATACTGTGAAATGAACAGAGTTGTATCATGATTTGTTTTTGTTGCTTTAATAAAAATATTTCACTGCTCTTATCGAGAAGTACCATGGGATCATGAACGCCTACCTGAACAACCACCAGAACAGGCAGTCGAGACCTCAGTTTAACATATCATCCAAAAGATGGCACCTCAGGAGTGCAGCATCCCCCTCTTGATGCACCACAGTGTCAGTACTGGGATTTATCCCACGTTCCCAGTGTGGGGCTAGAACCCACCACCTTCTGATCTTCTGGCCTCAGTGGTGAGTGTGCTACCTGCTGAGCCAATGACAAACCACTATCTCATCCGCATTATGACCTCACAGACTATGACATCACTACTGTTTAGGAACAGCCAATAAGTGGCTTCCTGGTCAGTTACCTGTGATGTCACAGTCAGTGAGATCACAATGCTGATGATGTAGTGGGGGGAGACAGAGATAGATCTAGCAGCTGTCAGGCTAAGAGCCGTTTCACACATCCAGCACAATATTATCACATAAAATGCTTTCTAATGAGCAAAAGGAAAAAGAAAAATACTTTAGAAATAAAATGTTGCAACTGTCTACTTCCTAAAATTTTTATTATTTTCCTGTCTTCCTATTTTGGCTTCACTAGCTCTTTAAGCCATATATCAATTGCTGTTAGGTGACAATAGGGAGTGCAACTTATGACTGGGATCACAAATTCTAAAAATAACTTATTTGCCATTTCTTCTCTCCTTAAATACAGTCTCTCCAAATTACACTTACTGCCTCATCATATGAGACCTCAGGCCCTAGAATTATTTTTAGGGTTAATTGTTATTCTTTCTTACTCCTTACCCTCTATTTTTGTTAATCCCCCATCCCATTTTGAGGAAGTATTTGGTCTGATTGCAGTACAATAGAAATATATCAAATCACCTTGACTAGCCCCAACCCTTTCTAACATATGTCAAAAAAACAGCCTCAAATTTCCTTCTTTTAACATTCCCCAGAACTTGTTTTTTCTATCCAAAATCATGTCAGACCATGATTCCTAGTAATTTTACACTATGAACAATCTCAACTGCAACCCCCCTGAACACCAGCAGAGGGCATTCATTTGCTTACTTTCCCAAACCTAATTTCCTAAGTTTGTCCAGATTTATCTCCATAAAACTCTGTTTTGACCACTCTTCAGTTTTACTTACGTCTTTACGTCTATAACGCTGACTTAGTTCTGTAAATTTGTCAATCACAGTGGTAAAATCCACATACCTGATACAGAATCCAACAGTTGGATTGTTTATCATTATCAGGAATAACAGAAGTCCCAATTTTGTTCCTTGTGGCACTCCCCCATTTATACTTTCTATAACAAATCGAACCCCCTCCACTTCCATCCACTGAGTCCTACCCTCCAAGAAGTCACAGACCCATTTCACTATACAGAATGGAATATTTAGCCTCTGTAATTTTCCTGTCTTTGTACTATGGTCTATGAAGTCAAAGGATTTTCTGTAATTCACCAACACTACCCTCACCACCTCACCTTCCTCCATGATTTCATGCAAAATTCTAAGAACTTTCAGGCTGACAAAGTCATAAAACTCCCTTTAGTGATCCAAACTAATATTTATCGAGTTCACTGGAGATCAAGTTCTAGCATCCATCTTGTTATAAATCCCTCACATACAATACTTAGATACCACACAGGTAAGTGAGATGGACCTAGCATCTTTCTTCACTTCCTGTGGCAGAGTAATTTTAGGCAAGGGGATTACACGGGTCTGTTTTCATTAGTTTGGTAATGTTCCTGATGTATGGGAATATGAACATACGAAGAAGTCAGCAGAATAAGGCCATTAGGTCTTTCTAGTCTGCTTGTATTGCAGGGTCTTCAGCTTAAGCTCTAGACCATACCCCCTCCCCAATCTGACCTTTCCCTCTGTCCACCCCACCCTTATCCCTGAATCTATTTTAGATTTATTGAGCATGTTACATATCCAAGGGGCAATTCAATCTGTCCCTTCCCTCCACACTCAGTCTGCTATTACAGCAGGATCAACTGTCTTATTTACTTTTAATTCCTTTGCCACATCGTCTACTTTTACAAGTATTTCTCAGACGCCTTCCATTCTTCCCCTTCCCTTCTCCTTAAAGGTTTAAGATCTTTACTCACCTCACATAGCATTTTGTTTATCTCCTGTATGAATTTTTCTCCTTTATCACTTCTTTCAAACCCACATTTTTCCTGCCCATTTATCCACTTGGGGCCCCTGTTTACTGTTCTCTAGAATTTCCTTCATTTTACATCACCACTTCTAGGGATCTGACTTCCTTAACACTTCAACTTTACGAATATATTATGTTCTCCTCATTCTTGTTCCTGAATTATTTACTTCATTTCTCAACTTGTTATATTCCATACTATCTTTCCTTTTCCCAATTTGTCTTTTATGTATCAGCTCCTTAAATTCCTCTGTTACCCATAGCTTATCACCCCTTTCATCTCCGGTTCTTTTACTGGGACAATCTGATCTATTATTTCTCACAGGGTACTTATCATATTTTCCCAAGTTAAATCAGCAGTCTAGTTTAAACCAGTTAGTGCTCATCTCCCCGCAGTCGCATTTATCACTTTTTCCTTCTTTACTTTAGATTATCTTCTGCTCTGGGTAACCAGTTACTTTTCTCTTTGTTTTCTGCCCCCTTCCAGACTAGATGACATTAAAACCACTTTGTGGGCAGATAACCCAGTATGAGATAAGATGACTAGGGTTTCATATCACTCACTAAGATTTGTCACAGTGACATCCAAAATATGTTTCCCTGTTGCCACCTCTTTCACTGTCTGTTTAAAATTTCTCCCTTGTGTTATTTTTGCCATCAGTAAATTAGTTGCATCTCCTATGAGAATAAGCAAGGATACTTTTCAAAGATCCTGTTGATAAACTAATTTGGATGTTTGACCATACTCATATTATTATTTGATGGGGTGGGTGGTACAACCCTCCCACAAACAAAGGCCTACAATTTCTGGGTAAATTAAACATTTTTATTTCCATCCAAAATGTTTCAAAATCCTCTTGTTCCAACTCAGCCATTCTTTGGTAGTTTATACTGTCATGGATATAACAAGCAATACCTCCTCTTTTTTCCCCAAGCAGTCTTTTCTTTCAGCAACATACCCATTTACTGCAACTGCATCTCCAGGAACATAGAGATTGCACCAAGTTTCTGTAATGATAATCATTACGAGAGGAAAGAGGGGGTCAAAACTAGAAGGCACAGACTCAGACTGCAAGGAAAAAGATACAGGGGCAATGTGAGAGAGCGTTTCTTCACAGAGTGGGTGGTGGAGCTCTGGGACAGACTACCAGACAGAGTGGTGGGGTCTAAATCAGTGGAAGAATTCAAGAGGGCATGGGACAAACATATGGGGCTGAGTATCAGGGGAAGGGCAGGGCTGGCAGTGAGGGGTAGCTGTAGGGGGAAAAAAAAGGGCTGATTAGATGGGCCAGTATGGTCCTTTTCTGCTGTCAGGCTTCTATGATTTGTTTGTACCTGGTTTTATTTCAACACTTCATTAAGGTCATCTAAACTAATGCCCTCACATTTGTATTCATAACAGTGGGGACCCATGCTTTTACCATCTCTATCTGACCAAATTGGACACTTCTCTTGTTCTAAAGTTTATATCAAACTGACTACACCCTTTTCTTCCATCTGTAACCAAAACAGATATTTTGGATGTTGTTATCAAATCTCCTTCAGCCACATTTTTGCACTTAACAGCAGCCACATTTCCCCCAATTTACACCCCCTCCTCTGTTCGTTCTAACTCTAGAATGGCATACAGTACTAACACAGGAATTTTGGATAGCACATACATTTCTTTTTGATGTGACAATGCATGCAACTAATTTAAAAAGCACCACACACTCAGTTTAAACCATCTTTAATGCTACGACCAGTTTCAGATTACACAAGATTTTTTTTCTTTTATCTTGCAAGAGATCCAGTTCAAGTTTAAAATAACTAGAGTTTCTGGCCTCCCCAGCATCCTCTGCATACGTTATATTTGCAAATGACCACTACAGCTACAGATTGGTGCAGTACTATCTACTGAATAAAGGAATCAGGCTCTAAATGAATGCAGTGTTAGTGTTAATGGTTATTGTTGGGCATCAGCCTTTTGGATACTGGGGCCTATATTTTAGGAAAGTAAAGCTTTGTAGATTTTAAAATCCTCAAATCTGTGAGTTTTTTTAAGGAATTTCTGTGCTCCCCTGAGTGTTTTCAGAGTTTGCTTAGGGAGAGGAAGCAACACATGCAGTATGATCTAATAACACCCCAAGTCTTTCGTTCTCATTGATTGATAGAAGTAAGTTTTGGATTGCAGAACAAATGCTTGGCCTCTTTCCAAAGAAATTATTTTATTTTGCCCTGTCCCTCTTTTTTTATTTTATAATTTTTGGCTAGGAAAGACACAGTAAGCCGAGGCTTGTTTCCAGATGTGTCCTGGGAGCACAGGGAAGTTAAGTGACTTGCATTGTCACACAGTATGCAAGTGGTGGCTGGGGGATTCAAACACAGTTCTCCAGGTCTACAAATCAGTGCTTTTAACCACTACACTATATTACCTCCCTGTGGGGTTCTCTTTAACTGGATCAATGCAATTTTCATCCTGGGACATGGCAAGTGTGCCTTCATTTTGTTCTTCCAGGCAGCCCTCTGAGCAGTAATGAGAAAAATCACTGAACCAATCAATCAATCAATTCTTTAGTGTAAAAAAGTGCCTTTCTAAAACCAAGGTGCCTGTACAATAAAATCTAACCACATTAATAAATAACAGGATGAAATTAAAACTAATAAATACAGTAACAACTTTAAAAATCAGAAAATGCCAGGCTAAAAAGATATGTTTTTGGGCAGCTTTAAAACTTTGGACCTCTCTTACATTCTTTTTTGGGACAACATGTTTTAAAATGCAAGTACATGATTTGAAGATGTTGTGCTATAGTACTTAAATAAGTACCACTTGGATAAGTAATAATTTTTTTAATTTTCATTTCCCACCTTCAGTAGAGCAGCCATGCTTCAGCCTCCAAGTCTAAACTTTGTCCCATGCCGACAGTAACAGCCCTGCTGCCTAAGATGGACATTTCAGACCATGGAGCAGCTCCCTGCTAGCCCACCAGCAAACCAAAAGCCCCCCGACCGAGCTGGGCACCCAGCGAATGGAGCAGCTCCCTACCAACCCACCAGCAACCTGAAAGCCCCCCCTGCCTGATCTGGGCATTCCAATCCATGGAGCAGCTCTCTACCCACCAGTAACCCAACAGCCCCCTTGCCTGAGCTGGGCATTCCAGCCCATGGAGCAGCTCCCCACCTGCCAGCAACCCAAAAAGTATAGAAAAACTGCTGCTAATCCTGTTTTCTGTCCTCTCTGTCCCTCCACTGCTTTTTGCCTTTTTTGTGTGCCTCCCTCTCCTCTCCATTTTCTGTGTCCCTCTGTTGTAACTCATGTTGTAACATAGAAATTTCTGCATATATCTTCCAAAACTGTGTCTGCAATGATGTAATAAGCTGTATCTACAATGATGTAACTGAATGTTGTACTGTATTTGTTTTCTTTGTGATGAGGTACCTTTGGAAACGAGCCTCTGGCTCAAAGGTTATAAACCAATGTACAAATAAATAAAAAAAATAAATAATTCAGAGCCACCTCCCACATCACTGTTTAATCCTCTGTCCACCTTCTTCTTTCTCCTCAGTCCCACTACCTGATCTGGGCATTCCGGCCCATGAAGCAGCTCTCCGCCTGAGCCCCAGCAACCCAAAAGCTATGGAGCAATAGGACCTGCTCGCAAGACGTGGCTCTGCCTTTTGTCTGTTTAAATTTGGTGCCTTTTCTGCCGGATTCGGCTCACATGGCTCCTGCTATTTTTATCCTCCCAAACTCTGATTTGATTCAGGCTGAACTCAGAGGAGTTCTCGGAGTTCTTAATTTGCAGCTTTGCTTATTTAAAAATGAATAGTGTTTAAATTAATTTCTCTGCTACCCAGAGCAAGGAACTCAGTGATCTCTGTCTCTCTCTCTCTCTCTCTCTCTCCCCCGGTCAGAGCTTAGGATTTTGGGGGTGTAAAGCTGATTTAGCTTCCTAAAGCTATGTAGTAGCCTGTGTAAGATTTGATTTAAGGACAACTGTGGTTGTTTTAAAACATTATGGCAAGTACATCAAAGACTGTATGAAAATGTGTAGCCTTTATGTTTAGAGAGTAATTGCTGTGTAGAAAAACTGCTGCTAATCCAGTTTTCTGTCCTCTCTGTCCCTCCCCTGCTTTCTCTCTTTTTTGTGTGCTTCCCTCTCCTCTCTATTTTCTATATCCTCCTGTTGTAATTTGAATTTGGAGCCACCTTCCACAGCACTATTTAATCCTCTGCCAACCATTTTCTTTCTCCTCAGCCACCCTGCCTGAGCTGGGCATTCCAGCCCATGGATCAGCTCCCCGACCAACCACCAGCAACCCGAAAGGTATGGAGCAACAGGACCTGCTCGTAGAAAGTTGCTCTGCTTTTTGTCTTTGTTTAAATTGTCTGCCTTTTGTACCAGATTTGGCTCACATGGCTCCTGCTGTTTTTATCCTCCTGAACTCTGAATTGCTTTGAGCTGAACTCTAATGAGTTCTCTGAGCTCTTGATTTGCAGCTTTGCCTATTTAAACATTAATTTTGTTTAAATTAATTTATCTGCTATTCAGAGTGACAAATTCAGTGACCTCTCTCTCTCCCAGTCAGAGATTAGCCCCACTGTTGCTTTGCAGCATCTTCCTGCCCACACCATCTGGACACTTACTCTTATAGATATAATGCTAGTTCCTGATTGGATGACTGCTAGTCCCTGATTGGATGACTAGATGTCCACTTTCTCATTGGCTCCTTATTTGTTTCTACCACTAGAGGGACAGCACTATTCTGAATATCAACTAAAGACCTACTCATATCATTCAAGAAATTTTAACCTCAGTCAACACAGTGTCTCGCATCCTTCACTTGCAGCTCAATTTTCTTCCACCCACCTTGTATCAAACTCTTTTTTACCCTCATCCTTTGCATTCTCAGTTGTCTATATTCTCTGTACCTAGCCCCTTCTCCAGTCCAAAGTGCACATTTTAACCCTCTTGCTCACTTTCTTTTACGAGCAATGTGGCATCTAGGACAGGCTCTTGCCACATTATGTATTCTCATATTCTTGTCCTGTGACCTCTTCATCTCCTCATGCACAGCACATGAACAAGAATCCCACCAAGAACAGTGCTTCCATATCCCCCCACAGAACATACTACGTGACCACCCCCTGGACTACTATCACTTCCCTGCCAAATAAAAAAGATTACCATCTAGCTAGGCTTCTGGCTACATAGCCATCTATGAGTGCCTACTATAATAACCAGAAAAATCAAAAACCTCGCCCTCACCCTCCCCAGCATGCACTACTCCACTTATTCAATAGAATCTTGCTAGCTGGAGATGTGGAGGCCAATCTAGGACCCCCTTGCACCACTATGCCATCCCTGCCCCCCCGACCACCATATCAGCTAATGCTAAAGGCCTCAAAAAAGCACAACTGAACTGTCAGAGTCTGTATCTGAAAATGCCAGAACTTGAAGCCTGGGTCACTTCCTTCAATCTGGCAGTATTCAGAGTTTTTGAAATATAGTTAAAACCATCCAGCCTACCCCACGAAGTTGCCCTGCCTTGGTCCACTACTTTCATGTGGGACAGGGTGGGTAAAAGAGGTGGCGGTGTTCTCCTATATATCAAGTTCAATATTACAGCCACTGAAATCACACCTTCAGCTTCCCTTACATCCCAGACAGAATCATCTTTGCATACTTAACCTTAGGTAACACCAAAAAAAATAATAAGAAGATGTACCTACCTACCACCAAAAACTGCTGCTGCAGCCCTACCCAACCTCATCTCCTCCTTCCCTGAGCTACCACCACAAGAACTAATATTGTGTGGGGATTCCAACATTGACTGGTCTTCCAGCAAAAAAAGCACAACCCAGTCCACCCTGGCTAATGCCAATCTAACTCAACACATCACCGAACCCACAAGAAGGAATAATAGAACAGGAAACCACTCCCTCACAGACTGGATTATATCCAACTGTGGTCATCTCAGGAGTATTACCCAACAGCATCAGCAACCCCTCACCAGTCTATTGCATCTGGAGGAATAACTCCCCTAACCCTCCCAGCAAAATTATAGAATCCTGTAACATGTCCTCCTTTAATCATGCATCCTTCCTCAACTCACTTAATACTGTAAACTGGGACCCCATTCATACCATGCCTACCATTGATCAAGCCCTGGAATACCTAATCCACACTATCACTGCCATAATTAACTGCCATGCAATGCTTACCCAATGTAAGTCCAAGGGTGCTAAAGCACCATGGCTGAGAAAAAATATAAGGAACCACACATCAAAATGGAATGTAGCCTGGAAAACATACAAGAGAACTGATCTCCCTTCAGACTATCATGCATATAGACAGCTCAAAAATTAATGCAAGTCCAAAATAACTAATGCAAAGAGGACCTACTACCATTCTACCCAAACAGAAAATCTTAGTAACCCCAAAGAATTCTGGGCCCAGATAAATTCCCTCCTCAAAGGTAGATATCCAGACCCCGACCGGGCTTGTCTGTGCTGCCGGAGCGGCCACAGCTCATGAAGCCAGCCACCCACCCACTCCATCTTCAAGCCATCCAGGAGCTCCGCAAAGCTGGATCTCCAGTCCCTGATTGGACTTGTCTGTGTTGCCAGAGTGGCCATGGCTCATGAAGCCAGCCGCCCACCTGCCCATTTCATCTCCGAAGCCACCCAGGAGCTCCACAAAGTTGTATCTTCAGTCTCTGACCAGGCTTGTCTGTGCCACCAGAGCAGCCACAGCTTGTGAAGCCAGCCACCTGCCCATTCCATCTCCGAAGCCTCCCAGGAGCTCTGCAAAGCTGGATCTCCATCCCCCGACTGGGCTTGTCTTTGCTGCTGGAGTGGCCATGGCTCATGAAGCCAGCCACCCACCCACTTCATCTCTGAAGACACCCAGGAGCTCCACTAAACCAGATCTCTAGCCCCCAACTGGGCTTGTCTGTGCCGCCAGACCAGCCATGGCTTGTGAAGCCAGCTACCTGCCCACTCCATCCCTGAAGCTGCCCAGGAGCTCCGCCAAGCCAGATTTCCAGACCCCAACCAGGTTTGTCTGTGCTGTCGGTGGGTGTGGCTCATGAAGTCAGCTGCCCGCCCATTCCATCTCCAGCCATCCAGGAGCTCCATAGAAGCCAGATCTCCAGCTCCCTGACCGGGCATATCTGGCCTTGCGCTGGGTGGCCCGACTTGTGGAAACCCGGCCGCCAGCCCACTTCATCTCCAAAGTCGCCCAGGAGCTCCGCCAAGCTGGATAAGACCTCAGGCCCAGCCGGTGAAAGCTGACAGAAGCTCAGATTGGCCAGCACTCTCTGCTGCTGCCTCTGATTGGATTGGTACCTTACACTCCGGCCCCTGATTGGACTGGCTTTTCTCTCTCTGTCTGTGCTTTCCGAGGCCTCTGTGCCCATTCAAACTACATTGAAAAAGTCAAACTTTTATCTCTAGGATTGGTCTAGCCTGATCTTTGCTGTTTTGTTACTGAATTTTTGCTGATTGTACTGCCTAATTGCCTGCACTGTATCTCTATCCCTCACCCCCTAGCCCACCTGTTATTTTACCTCTTGCTAGCCCTGTTTTAAAGTAAATATTAACTTTTTTCCTAGCACTCCTTCCTAGCTAACTCTGTCTAACACCTGCTTTCCTGTGGTACCAGGGCTGATTATTCTGGCCACCCACCCCCCGACCTTTATTAAACAGTCCTTAACCCCTCCCACTGGCTGTGTTACCTCCCTGCTTAATACCGTTGGGTCTCTCGCAAGGACCTCCTCTTACCTGGCTCTTGCGCTCTCTCAACCCTGCCCCCCCTTCTCTCTCTCTCTCTCTCTGCAGCACTATTCAACTCTTTAATTTCTCCTCTCCCCACCCTTCTAGCACTTTTCTCGGTAGACTCCCTCCCTCCTGCACCCCACCCTGCTCAGCCAGCCTTGGCTGCTGGCAGTTATGTCTCACCCCACCATGCTTCCTCCACTACTCATTCTCTTGTCATCTCTTCCCCTTTTCTACCTCCCTGGAGCCTGTTACCCCTCCCCTCTATCTAGTTTCTGTTTGACTTTGTCCACTACCACCCATGCACTCTACACTCTTTGCCGCACTCTCCCCTTCACCCCTCCACTGATGAAATATGAATGGCAACTCCCAGATACCCATGACTGAAGGCCATGGACTATTTCACCTCCCAACTCATTCTTGGTACACATGACATCACTCTGGATCAGTGCCATCAGCCCTCTCCACCCATCAGTACGACACGCTCCCATAAACTCTCCATCAGGGAATTGCGCTTGTGTACCCTGAAGCTATTGCTCCTCCTGCTGCTTCTGTCTGGCAACATCCATCCCAACCCTGGCCCAATAACTCATGGGTCGAACAACCAAGTTAAGCACTCTGGAGCACACTCCCTAGCTTCTCTAAATATCTGCAACCGTCTCCCAAAGCTCGATGCCCTGCAAATCTTCTCTTGCCAGTACAAACCGGATGTCATTGCAGTAGTCTAAAGCTGGCTATCGCCTAAAATCCCTGACTTGGCACTCTCCCTGCCTGGCTACAATGTTTTTAGGCTAGATTGTACGGCAAAAAGAGGAGGGGGATGTGCCATCTACCTCAGAGAGACTCTCAAGGGCCATCCCCTAAACACCCCTCTCTCAGACTTATCTGCACAGATCTTTCCCATTTGTGTCATCCTAGGAGCTCACGGCAAAGCCCTCACAGTTGCTGTGGTGCACATCCCACCAAAAGAGCAGGTAAAAGGCCTCAGTGCCATCCTGGACTTTGCCCATACATAACCCCTTGGCTCTGAGATAATCATGCTTGGCAACTTTAACATTAACTGGCTCACCCCTGACACTAAATGCCTCAAGGATGCCCTCACCTCTGTAAACCTCATACAACTGGTTGCCTCCCAAACCTGATGCAACTACAAGACAGGAACTAGCTCCCTTCTGGACTGGGTCCTAATCAGCCACCCCACCCATATCACCAATATCTCTGTCCTCCCTGATTCTCTAAGCGACCATTCCCCTGTCACCTGTGAATGGTCTAATAAATTCTGCAAACCCCCACCATCAGTCAGACCAGCAGAATCCTTCCCCTAGGGAAGCTGAAACTTCTCAAATCCCTCCTCAGACAGCAGGACTGGTCTCCTGTTTTAAAAGCTACAGATGTTAGCTCAGCCCTGGATTTCTTCATCACCACGTTCAATTCAGCCTGTGACTCCTACGCCCCCTTCAAAAAGCATAAAGTCAAAGCCCTCTGCAATCCTTGGCTCATCGCCGACCTACTTGCACAATTAAAATAAAGGGAACACCTTCTGGCTCAGGCTTCCGGCATGCAAACCAACATTCAGAATTACAAACGTGCCCGTAATGCCTGTACACAATCAATCCGGCTTCACAAAACCACCTACTATAAGGAAGAGCTCACCAATACATGAGGTAATGGGAGAGCATTCTGGAATTAATATTAAAGAAGTAACTGGAAAACAACCAAAAACCTCCCCAAATATGCTAGTCACGGATGGGACTGTTACCCTCGACCCTACAACTATTGCCAATACTTTCAACACCGCTTTCATGGACCTCAGTACTGTTATCCCCCCCCCGACTTCTTTGATGACTCTCACTCCCCTGATCTACCTACTACCACTCCACCCTCCCCTACACATCCTCCATTCTGCTTCAAAGCAGTCAAGATGCACGAAGCCCGCAAATACATTGCTAAAGCAATCACTAAAACAAGAAATAGTGGGGACACACTTGACCTAAAACTGCTGTCCCTCACCCTTGATGAGGTGATTAGCCCACTAACTAAGATCTTCAGCCTCTCCCTCAGCCTCAGCCAGTTCCCAGACAGATGAAAATCCACCACCGTCATCCCCATCCATAAAACTGGAGATTGGACCAACCCTGGAAACTACCAACCAATCTCCATATTGCCTCCACTATCCAAGGCCATTGAATGCCTAGTTGCTGACCAGCTCACAGATTACTTGGACAAACACAATATCCTATGCTCACAGCAACGTGGTTTCAGAAAAGAACACAGCACCACATCAGCCCTCTTGGAATTCACCAGAACAATCCACAGCTCTCTGAATAATGGTCTCCTAACTGGATCGGTCTTTATAGATCTAACTAAGGCCTTCGATGCCATATTCACCACCATATGCTTCTGGAACAGCTCTTAAATGCAGGGTCTCCCCAGACTGCACAGCTTGGTTTAAAAGTTACCTGGAGAACAGATTGCAAGGAGTGAAAATTGCAGGTGTCCTTTCCGATACATGACCAGTCCACTCTGGAGTACCTCAGGGTTCCATACTGGGTCCCCTTCTTTTCAGTCTATTTCTGAATAACCTCCCCCAGTCGTGCCTGGAACAAATCATACTCTACGCTGATGATTCTGTAATTCACACCTCCCATAAGGATCCACTACCCCTACAGAACAAACTTCAGCTTGGTTTCACTTCCATTGAGAACTGGTTCAGCAAACACAGACTCATCCATAACTATAAAAAAACTAAATTTATGCTCCTCAATAACTCCCACAATAGGAACCATCAGCACCCACTGACCATCACAAACTGTCTTGGAGTGGCCCTCGAAGAGGTGCATTCATTTAAATATCTTGGGATCTCTCTTGACAATAACCTGTCCTATGGGGCCCACATTGACAGCATAGCCAAGGCGGCTAACATGCAGCTTGGTCTCCTCTATAGGCATAGGGCACACCTAACCCCTGTAGCCCTAAGGGTTGCTGTCCAAAGCTCGGTAGTCTCCATTTTCGACTATGGCCTCATTATATATGGCTCTGCCACTTCAACTGCCCTCAGACGCATTTCCACCTCCCTAAACAAAGCCTGTTGTCTTATAACTGGTGCCCATCGCCTTACCCATAGCTGCGATCTATACGCCCAAACTGGATGGCTACAACTATCTAACCATCTAAAATACCAAACCTGCATCATGGCAAAGAAGATTACCTTGGGCCTTGCCCCTCCCTGGTGTCCAAGCCCTCCTCAGCCCAAGAAGTAACCCCCGTCATACCAAGTGATCTGGTTCACAACTCCTGCTGATTCCTTGCTGCTGAACAACCAAGGGCCAGCATTCATTTACCTACAGGGCCCCAAGCTGGCTGAATAGCCTCAACAGCGAGATTGCCTGCATTCCCAAGCTTGGCCCCTTCAAATCAAGACTCCACCTCACTATCTCTGCCTCCAGTACCTATGACTGCTTCATCTAGCCAGCCATCCCATCCTATCAGTGCTGCCTCAGCACCCTTTCTAGCACTTTACCCCTTTTTCCTTGTCTTGTCTACTCCCCCTCCTTCTCCTTCCTCCCTCCCTTCCTCCCCCTCCTCCTCACCCTCTCCTCCTACCCCTGCAATCTGCACTTCTTCATGTGCTGTGATAATGCCTTTGGCAGCTCATACTTCCCTGTGTCCTACCCATGTCTTGTATTGCTCTTGTACACCCTAAACTGCCCTTGACCAGTCTTCTCCAAAGTGTATGTATTTCTCTCTGTAACTGATTGTTAACCTGTTCTACCTGTTTATCCTGCCTGTAATTCCTTGCCTTGATGTATTACCATGCAATGTTGTAGATTGTTGCACTGTCCTCAGACTGATGTGGAACCTTTGTAAAACAGCCTTGACTCAAAGGTACTTGTAATCATAGATTTAAATAAATAAAAATTAAAATAAATAAAATCTCCACCTGCCCTGTTTCACTTTCAACAAAGGACAAAGTACTATCAGACCCAGCATCAATAGCAAACGGTTTTAGCAATTTCTTCACAGATCTTAGCAACTACGTATCCCACTTCACTACCAATCAAGTCAACCAACCCTCTCCAGTCACAAATCCCTCTGGGCCTATGCCACCACAATTCCATGTCAAACTAGCTACCTGTAAAGAGGTCCTCAGGCTACTCCAAAACCTCAATGAGCATGGCTCCCCTGGCCATGACTCACTTGAGCCTAGGTTCCTAAAGTGGGGAGCACCAGCACTTGCAGTGCCAGTTAGAAATTTGATTAACAGATCCTTTCTTGAGGGGATGTACCCTCAAAATGGAAAACAGCGCTTGTAATCCCTATCCACAAAGGGGGATCGGCCACACCTATTGAAAATTACAGGCTGATTTCAATTTTCTGCCAGCTAGCTAAGGTTCAAGAATTAATCCTATGTGCTGGCCTAGTAGCGCTGAGGGCAGAGGTGCTGGATGTCTTACCTTGCACTACACCGGTGACCCATGTTTGGGAATGAGCACGGGCCACTGGGGGTTGACTGGGGAGGAGAACGATTGAGCGTCCGATGGACAACTCTCCTTCTCTGGGAAGGGGGGTCCTCAGCAGTTGGCGCTTGCCTGATCCCAAGTGGAGGCTGGGGGACAGGGCACCGAGCTGCAGAAGAGGGAGGAGTTGGGGCAGACGCTCAGAGAGAGGGTGTGTGTATGCTTGCTTGCTCCTTTCTGTGGGCATCATTGCATACCTGAACTCCTGGGGGAGAACACCAGGAAAAAACACAAGATGCCGCAGCAGAATGGTGGAGAGCACCTCGCAGGCTCTGCTCTCGGCCAACCACGGCACTGGCCACACTGAATTGGGTTTCTGTTGGGGGTTGGGAAACCCCACTGTCCCACCAGGGGTGGCAAGCCCTGGGAGTACGGGCCAACACCAGTAGAAGCCGGGGATGGAGTTGGGAGCTCCCTCCAGATGACAGCTGGCAGCGGAAAAAATAACTAAAAAAAAAAAAAGAATGAATCCTATATAACCAGCTACAAGACTACCTCGAACATCACCAGTTCCTGTCACCCTGCCAGCATGGTTTTCACAAAAATAACAGTACCTCTCAGCACTCATTAAAGTCACCTCTGACATTTACCATGCCTTCGACCAAGGACTAGCAATGGGGGCCATCTTCGTTGACCTCACCAAGGCCTTCGACCTGGTGAACCACGCGTTGCTGTTAATGAAGTTAGAATTTTTACATCTTCATCAGCCTTCCACATCCTGTCTCCTTGACTACTTATCAGGTCACTCCCAAAGTGTCAAATGGGGTAATTGTCAAGCCTCATTCAAACAAATTACCCATGGAGTCCCACAGGGATCCATATTGGCACCCCTGCTCTTTTTGTTATTTATTAATGAGCTGACAAACATCTGCGGTGGGGCATCCATTCAGCTGTATGTGGATGACACCATCATATACTGTTCCTCAGTTGATACCAAATGGCTCAATCTACAGTACACCTGGAGTCCGATTTCAGACAATTAGAAGCTTGGTTCATTGAACATAACCTACTACTTAACACAAAAAAAGAAAAAGTGATGCTTTTCCATCCTCCCTCCAATAAAGCTGCCCGCAACCCACTACTATCCATCTGCTCAATTAATGGGGAACCACTTGAAACAGTAAATTCCTTTAAATACCTGGGCATCTTGCTTAATCCTAACTTCTCATTTGAGGCCCATATCCACAAAACCACCAAAACCATACACCAAAAGATCGGTGTGCTATACTGTCTTCTTCTCTTGCTCTCCAATGCATCCTATCTCAAAATTACCTCTGCCTCACTTCTACCTCTACTATCCTATGGGGCTTATTCTTATCTATCGAGGTCTCTCTAACAAACCAACTTAGGCAACTGTACCATAAGATTGGGCACGTTACACTTGGAGCAGCCCCACGTCAACACCACTGCACTGTACTAGCATTGCTGGGCTGGCCACAGCTCGAACACAAGTTCCAATACACCTCACTATGTCTTAAGCCATGTTTACATGGCTGACCTTGCTCCTTCAGTGGAGTGTTGCAGAGATGCCACAACCCAAAAGACACTTGTCTCATGCGTGTCTACACAGCCCCCCTCAGCGCCAATGTAAAAAGTGCTGGAGAGAGACTGAGAGTCGGGGGAAGTCGACTGATGGAAGCACCCACAAGGTGATTCATGTGGGAGTGAGCAGTGCAGCCTGTCTACATGGCCACTTAATCTGCTCACTTCCAAATGTGTCCTCAGACTTTCTGGGAATGCAGAGTGGAGCAGGGAGCAGCTTACTGCAATTCAGTGAGCGTCCACATGGCGGCATTTGCACCGCAGAAACCCAGATGCTCAGGTTGCTGTGGCACAAATGTCGCAGTGTAAACACGGCTTTACCTTCAAGCTCACACATCTCCACACTCCACCTAGTCTATCTGACATCATTGTACGAAAACAGCCCAGATGATCTCTCCACTCTACCTCTTTTCCACTTCTTGACTTACCTAAGACACGTTTATCAGCAGGTATATGATCCTTTGCTTATACTGGCCCCCCTGGCTTGGAACTCCCTTCTCCCCCATCTAGCCTTTCCTGCTGTACCCTCCCTTGCTTCAAACTTACGCTGTATAACCACCTTGCTGCTTCAGGAACCTGTTCCTGCCTCTCTGGACTCACAGGCTCCTTCTCTTACCCCGATTCCCCTTACAACTCTAAAGCTCAATTCTCTTCTCCTCCATGATCCATTTTTGGTAATTTGAGTTGCCGTGTTGAACACTGCTGTTGATAATATGTTATACTGTGAATCTCAATATCTACCATTAGCCCTGTTGCATTGCATTACCTTTGATACAATTGTCTTTATGTTAACTGACTTGGTTTAGCTCTGTGCATCTACGTATGTTGTATTCAAGTTTTTATATTAATTATGACCTTGTATAGCTCTGTGCATCTATGTCTGGTGTATGTTATTTTTCCCTATGTACCTTCCCCTGGATCACTCCTGAAAAACAGATTGCATGGTCTCAGTGGGCTTACTCAGTTACCAAAATTCAAATAAATAAAATAAATAAGTACTATCATACATCCCTTCAAGTTACTCAAAATTTCCTCAAAGTTTTAGTGTCTGGAATTCCATTTTTATTACTTAAACATTTTGCATGAAAACAAGCTCTTAGCCCTGAGACTTTATCAGTTCATGATGTTATTTCTGCACTGAACTCACAATCCACCGCTTGTGAAATCAGAATAACTGGTATGTGTAATGTATCTGTTTCTGACATAAGCATTTAGGTGTAAAAGATTAAAAAAAAGCTTGCAGTGTCACAAAATCCTATATATGTACTGTCTGCTTTCGATTTTATATAACAATTGAAAACAGACACAGTACACGAACTGGGTTTTGTGACACTACAATTTTTTAAAATCTTTTACAAGTAAATGTTTATTTTTACCTCAGTGTCAGTGTTTATTATGAGGTCAGGAGACTGACTGTTCTTAGTTTTGGACAGTACAGAGCAATGCATTCAAACTCTGGAGATTGGCACATTCATACCAACAAGCTAGTGTTATGTGAACATACAGCAGCCAAAATGTAAACAAATGTCTGGAGCTGGTGTGGTAACACCAGTGTGGCATGGCATTAGATTTATTTGAAAAACTGCAAACCAGAGCTTCATTTTGAAAAGATAAACCTGTACAGGTTTTAATAATGTAATAGGCAAAACAAATCCATAAAAAAGTCAAAAATTTATCATAATAGATGTTGACAGTACTCCTTTAATACTTTAAAATTTTGTAGGAGATTTTTGCCATTTTGAAAGGGTCGGAAAATGGCAGAGGTATTGGGGCAATTTTCCAGAAAAACATTGAACTTCAACATTTCACTGTAGCCCATATTGCTGTGACAGTTCTCAGGACAGAAGCTGGGGGCAGGTGATAATTTTAGGAAGAGGGAATGGTCAGAATGCTCAGAGACAATTCAAAACCCAAGACTTTAAATATGGTAATTTTTGAGAGCATAAAAAAGGTTGCACAGCCAACTTTCTGGTCGTTAAAGCAGGGACAGTTGACAGACCAGACCTTAGGGGGTCAGACCTGCCTATAGAGGCCTTCATGCAAGATGGGGCCTGGGGGCAGTCTGTCATACAGTGAGATAGAAGGCAGGGACCCCCCCCGGGGGGGGAACCCCCATAATTCCCAACTTGATGCATCCCAGTGCAGGGTCAGTAGAACAGAGACAGTGTTAGATCAGGGAAAGATTGACACTTAGTGCATACAAGAGATGGCAGGCTCAACAGATCTTGAAGACTTTATTTATTTTATTAAGTCCAAAATTCTTATACTCGCATTTGCTAGGCAAGTCCTATATAGGCACTTCCTAAGGGGGGTAGCAGGTTTGCACTTGCCTGCATCATTGACGTGTAAGATTTAAGGTTCAATGTTCTAGTCTTTCTACTGTTCCAGTCCAGTCATCCAAGAAAAAACATTTGGCTCCATAAATTCAGCCTGCTTCAGCACTCTGCTTCTTCTGCTTAACTTCCAGCTATCACCTTAGCCCAGGACTGATTCCTTTTTTCAACTTTAAGGGATTCAATGACTTTGAGTGGACTTAAGAGGGGAGCTGCCTATTGTTAAAGGAATGACAATGAGAAGAGTATTTTGAAAAGTTAATATTAAAGCCAATGTTTATGTAGAACTATAGCGTGATAAGTTAAGTCATAGAGTATTGGGTTAAGATATCCTAGGAAGGGGGTATGTCATGTCCTTTAAGGGGTAATCTGGCATACAGTGCTGCCCACCAGAATGAAGCCTTCTGATTAGATGTCAGTTTTCTGCATGACAAATTAGAATCATTATTATAAGTCACTTACGTGAGTTCAGCCACTGGATGCTTCTTATCCTGAGTACTGCAATCTCTCCTGCAAGAGCATTAAGAGTGGGAGTTCCACTTCAACCTTGGCAGGGGGAGGGCTTCATCAACTTTTAAAATAAAATAAAAATTACTTAAAACTTATTATGACTCAGTAACACTCTAGTTAGCTTCAGTGATTTCTAATAAGTTAAAAGGGCCTCTGATGGATCTGTGTTAAAGTATGAGACTTCACTGTTGAGGTTTGGCAGCCATAGCCACTCAGCTTCACTTTGCAGTTCTATCATCCAAACTTTGCTCTGATTTTGGGCCTCCTCTGAGTGCATGGAGTCCCAACAATGTAGGTCATCAATTTAGTTATGTATTCTTGGGTTCTGTTGCCTACCCAGAAACCAAGAAGTGCTTTTTTTGCAAAAACCTGCCACTCCGTGGATTACTTGGTGTCACAGCATTTGTGTCGGTTAGAGCTGGTTCTCAGCCTTATTTGAAATTGAGGAACTCTGGCTGTGTTGTGCATATGCCATGGTGCCCATGATGACAATACAGTGCTGCAGCTGTATTGCTGCTAACTCTGCTTTAGTCCCAAGGGTGAGGGAACACCAAAGAGGCGTCTAATGGCATGTCCTGTCCAGTCCTGGTCCCGACCCTGCTTGCAAATACAGGAGCCAGAATTGCTGGACATTAGTGTGGCTGCAGATGCTTTGTTTCTGGCTGGGAGCATGGGTTAGTCTACTACCAGAACCACTTGCCAAATGTCACCCTGCCCTGCCAATCCATTCTTTGTTGACCAATGGGGATCAGAGGGTGAAAACAAAAAGAGTCTGCCAGAAGGGAGCAGCTGGAGGATAAGCAGAGTACTAGATAAACTTCCATAATACAGGATGGGCCAATACCGATAAAAGATTACAGTTACCTGATTTGTAGAGGTAGCACCACTACACCTCTGGCTAAGCTAGATGATCTCTACCAAAGGGCTCCTCATTTTATAATCTCCCTCCTAGGACCCATCATAATATGCTCTACTCTACCATAGGCAAGCCCTACCTGACCACAAGATGAAAAATCTCTATTTGTGGACCTATATAGCTGAACTGAATGACATACTGCCTTTCCTCATGACACTGTTCCACAGAACCACCAGTCCAGATGGACTGAGGAAAAATAGTGTTGTTGTTCTTGAGATACCAAGGCATCTCACTCTTTTTGGAGAGTCAGCACTCAGCTGGCTCATCCTGTGCTCTGAAATGAACTGAAAAGTACCCTAAAACATGGTTCTGTGATTAGTCTCAATGCTTTTAAAACACTTCTTGACAACCACTGCATGGATATTTTTAACTGATGATAGATTCTATTGATCCATATATGGTCCCTAATGTCTGTAACAAATTGTAACTTCTTATACAGTAAGCTATACACCATGAAATGATGCCATGTTATATATCCCTGCCTCGATATACCAGTTATGCTGGGCTTTTCTGTACATATTGCTTTTCTATCGTGGCATGAAATATGATTTTATTTTAACTGTATTTTCAGTTTGTATTATGATTTTGCTGCCGTGTACTTTTTATTGTCATACCATTTTTATGTTGGCTCATCCATGCGCAGTCAACATATTGCAGTAGTAGCAGATTTGGAGGCACGGTCACTGTTGGTCAAATGCAGGGCATGCATCAGTAGGGGTGTCCCTCATTTCCCAATCAGTCAGCAGCAGGTGTCAGCACCCTGCATAGATAATGTGGCCACCAGATCGAAGAAAAGGTCCGCTGCAATGAGGACGAAGCTGTCATGCAGCAGGACCACAACACGCCTACTGACATCCACGTAACATGGCGGCAGTGACTGCCGCCGCCTCCTGTGACAATGCCGATGGGGGATCCCACCCCGCTGGCATAATGACCCCTCCCATTTAAAATTATGCGAAGGTGCTCAATCCACCTGGCATCATGAGGCCCCAATGGTTTTCTTTGCCAACGGGGACCCAATCCCCATTGGCGCTTATCCCCATCCTGGTTTATTTTGCCGATGGGGACCCCACTCCCATTGACATAATGTCTTTCTCCCTCCTGCTTTTGTTGTGTGCTGAGGGGGGTGCCCAATCCCCTTGACTCGTGTCTCCACCCCCTTCAGTGTGTGCCGATGGGTGCCCAATCCCCGTCGGCTACAGCATCCCCAAAAAGACTTGGGTGGCACGCTGGGAGCCCACCAGCATGCTAAATCAAAAAATAAAAATCCCCGATTTTTATTTTTTTTTTGCAACCTCTAAAAAGAAACAGTCCCCTGCAGTCTCCTGCCACCTCCCACAACCTGTGCCCACCCTCTGTGCATTCTGCCTCCCCACACCCCCTTTACCCCATACTTACCTCCGGAGTCTGGCGTGATGATCTTCGGTGAACCGGGAACACGGCTGCACTCTTCAAAGCCAACCACGAACTGAAGAAATGCCGGTAAGCTTTATAATGGAATAAATAGGGTTTTTTCAACTTTGATGCATATCTCAGGCATTTTTTGGAATTTTGCCACCACATTTTCAACATGGGGTATTTTGGACCCCTCCTCAAAAATGCTGGCACTGTCATGGCGTTAATTGGCCCTGAAATATAATTTTGCGGTCAATGCGTGGAATCACCTTTTGGGACTGATTAACAAAATGACAGTGCCAGTGTTCATGAGGGGGGCTCTCATAAAGCCTATGTTGCAAATTTGGTGGGAAAAATAAAAAAAAATGGCTATTTTACCAGCGTGCATTGTGCAGTTTCCATGCACACTTGTAACTTTGTGAATTTGTAATATTTTCACTCCAGATTTTCAACATTGCCATTTTTCCACACCTCCTTATGAGCAGTACAGCTGTCATTTTACATACCCTGGCCAAAATGTGTTTTCGCACGTCTGGCACAGAATAGCGTGGTCACTGTGCAAAATCAGTTTTCAGGACAATTTGAGGAAATGATGGTGATACTGTTCATGTGCAGAAGTCCTAAAATCCCTATGTTGAAAATTTGATGACGAAATTCCATAAAATGGCTGTGTTACAAGTGTACATTGCGCAGTTTCCACGCACCCTTGTAACTTCGCAAATTTGCAATATTTTCATGCCAGATTTTCAACACTGGCATTTTTTCACACCTCCTTATGAACAGTATAGCTGTCATTTTTCACATCCTACCCTAAATGTGTTTTCGCACATGTGGCACACAATGTCATGGTCACTGAGCGAAATCAAAGTTTCGGGGAAATTAACAAAATCACAGTGCCATTGTTCATGATGGGAGGTTCCAAAATGCCTATGTTAAACACAGAAACATAGAAACATAGAAACATAGAATTTTATGGCAGATAAGGACCACTTGGCCCACCCAGTCTGCCCATTTCCCTTACCCACTGGATAAGCTGCAGATCGTAGTTAACCAGCGGCCTACTTCTTCCTACCCCAACCCCCTAGAATTGCCTTATGACTGTCCCATGCATGCTTGAATTCCACCACTGATTTTGACTCCACAACCTCCTCCGGAAGGCTGTTCCATGCATCCACAACCCTCTCTGTGAAAAAATACTTCCTTAAATTACCTCTGAGCCGCCCCCATCTTCAGATTGTACCCTCTTGTTCTTGCACACCTCTTTTTTTGAAAGATGCTACCCTCTTGGACTTTGTTGATTCCCTTGAGGTACTTGAACGTTTCTATCATGTCCCCCCTCTCCCTCCTTTCCTCGAGGCTATACATATTAAGCTCCTTTAGTCTCTCTTCATATGTCTTCCAGTGCAGACCCTGCACCATTTTAGTTGCCCTCCTCTGGACAGCTTCCATCCTGTCTATGTCTTTGCAGAGATTGGGTCTCCAGAACTGCACACAGTACTCCAGATGGGGTCTCACCAGCTGTCTGAACAGAGGGATAATAACTTCCTGTTTTCTACTGGTGATGCCTCTCCCTATGCATCCCAGTATCCCCCCAGTCCTCCTTGGTGCCCTTTCACATTGCTTGCCCACCTTTAGGTCATCTGATATGACTACCCCCCAGGTCCCTTTCCATTTTTGTTGTTGTTAGTATCTCACCCCCCATTGTGTACTCTTCCCCTGGGTTTTTGTTTCCCAGGTGCATTACCTTGCACTTCTTAGCATTGAATCTAAGCTGCCATACATTTGACCATTCCTCAGGACCTTGCCAAGTCCCTTCTCATCCTTTCCACCCCACCTGTGCATCAACTCTGTTGCAGATCTTTGTGTCATCTGCAAAGAGACATACTTTTCCTTCCAGTCCTTCTGCAATATCGCTTATAAAGACATTGAAGGGACCAGATCTAATACTGAACCCTCACGTGCCCCACTAGTAACCCTCCTTTCTTCTGGGTGGACTCCATTTACTATTACTCTCTGTGTCCTATTCTCCAGCCAATTCTTTACCCAGGCTGTCATCTTGGGACCCACCCCAGGCTTGCTAACTTGTATATTAATCTTTTGTGTGGGACTGTGTCAAATGCCTTGCTAAAGTCTAGGTAGGCCATGTCCTCAGCCCCTCCCTGATCTACTACTTTGGTCACCCAGTCAAAGAAATCTATCAGATTCGTCTGGCATGACCTTCCCGCTGCGAATCCATGCTGCCTAGGGTTCTGTGCCCCTCTGGCCTCTAGATACTCAACAATTCTTTCCTTCAGAAGTGATTCCATCATTTTCCCTATCACTGAGGTTAAACTGACAGGTCTGTAGTTTCCTGCTTCTGCCTTGCTCCCACTTCTGTGAAGGGGAATCACATCTGCCCTCCTCCAGTCCTCGGGTACCACCCCATCCTCCCATGATTTGTTAAAAGGGTAGTCAGTGGTGTCACTAGTTCTACCCTTAGTTCTTTAGAATTCTGGGATGAATCCCATCAGGCCCCATTGCTTTGTCCACCTTCAGTTTTAAGAGTTCTTCAGAACCATTTCTTCTGTAAATGGGCTGGTATCAACTTCTGTATCCAGAGTGTTTCTACTGTTTGTTTTATGTACCTCCTCTTCATTTGTAAATACTGAGCAAAAATATTTGTTTAGTATCTCTGCCTTTTCACAGTCTCCATCTGCCCACCCTTCTTCCCCTTTATTAAGCCTCACTATCCCTCCCTTGGTCTTCCTTTGCTCCCTGATGTACCTATAAAAGGTTTTATCTCCCTTCTTAACTGAGTTGGCTATCTTTTCCTCGGTTTGGGCCTTTGCTGTTCTGTCTGTCTTCCCAGCCTCCTTGGATGTGGTTAAAAAAAATCCCAAAAATAATTGGGTTACGGACATGTGTTGCACAGTTTCTATGCATGCTCATAACTTCACCAATTTTTCATATTTTCACTCCAGATTTTCAACATTGCCATTTTTTTACATCTCCTCATGAACAATACAGTTGTCATTTTCCACATCCTGCCCAAAATGTGTTTTCATTCCTGTGTCACCAAATGGCGTAGCCACTGTGCAAAACCACCATTCAGCTAACAAACTGATAGTGCCACTTTTCATGAGGTGGGCTCACAAACAGCCCATGTTGAAAATTTGGAGTGAAAATACCAACACACTCCTACAGTGTTAGGGTTTCCAACTGTAGCACCCCACCCTGTACAGACTTACAGACATCAGGGGTGTGACTTGGGATCATCGGCTATAATGCTCATGCCATTCCACCCCCACCCCCACCCTGCAGCCAGTGACAGGCATTGTGGTGTGCCTTGCAGTGATCGCCACAAAGTTCACCCCATTCTCCTGTACTGCACCCGCCTCAGCATATTTCCTTATGGAATGGGGTAAGTATAATGCCCAAAGACCCCAAAGCACACCACGACACTTGTCAGTGTCTACAGGGTAGGGTGAGGTACAATGGCATGAGCGTTATAGTTGACCCAAAGGCACATCTCAATGCCTGTTGGTCTCTATAGGTTGGGGTGGGGTTGGCATCACTTCAATACTTCACTGCCATTCCTATTATGCATCTCTAACTCTGGCACTATTAATGCCAATGCCAGCGAGACAACATTCGGCATTGACAAATGCTTGTTCTACTCTGTAATTGCTTCACAGTGAATATTTTTTAATCTTACTGCTGTCCTAACCAGGACCTCCTTGTAAATGAGGCTCAATCAATGGAATCCTTTCCTGGTGAAATACTAAATACAAATACACTAACCATAACATCATCAGATTCACAGTTTTAAGGAACATGGTATAACCTAAGGGAATGACAAGTACCATGTTTTAGCAAAAGACTGATTTTAAGAAGAACAGGGAGCTCAAAGCATGGGTACCTTGTGAAACAAAGCTCATGGTCATCAGCATTCAGCAACAATTGTATTGTATTGTACCTGTCCTGCTGTATTTTTGTGACCATGTAACCCCCAGGTCGCATCTGGAAGCGAGCGGTCTCCACTCAGTATGCCTGCCTGGTTAATCTCTTAAATAAATAAACAATTGGACAACCTTAAAAACATATGCACAGTATAAAGCAGGTATGTCTCTTACAGGAGGAAGTAGAACAGTAAGAGATATAGTCCACTACATTCAGAAGGTTAGTGCTGCAGTAACTGGACTTACCCCAACCAAGCAGGGCAAGGTGCCATATTCAAAGGGGCCCGCTGCGTGACACACAGCAGATAACATGATCACATGGAATCCATAATTGCACCTATGCAAATGAGGGTGTCCTCTTACATACAGGGGGAAGTGGTATATTCGGAGGGTTCTGTTAGCTAAGAGGCTGATGGGACAGCACACTAATTAATGCTCTAAGAAACCTGCTCTTATCAACTCACAAATGTGATTCCTTATTTACCTAATAGTCTAATGTTTTCCCTTCTCGCCTGGGATATTCACTCCTCTCCTCTCGGCTGGTCTTCCAGCAGCACTCGGACTAGTTACCAAACCTGGTGGCCAGTGTCGCAAGTGGCAGTGCCCTAATTGGACCATCTTTATAATGAATTGTAGTTATGGCTATAGACCATTCTAAATAAAATGGTAAAAATTGCAAAGATTTTTAAAACATTACGTTGTAATAGAATTTGTATTTCTGGCACGTGTTTGGATCTGGCTGATGTTTTCAAGGTTTATTAACTCAAGTACTGTCTACAGATCATGACACTTTTTGCCTAATCTATCCACTGGTGTATGAGTTCCAAATGAGCAAAACTCAGTGGTTTTATATAAATGTTACCAGCGAACATATAGATACTGATGGCAGATAAGGGCCTTTGGCCCACCTAGTCTGCCCATTTGCGCATGTAACTTTGCTTCTTCAATCTTCTCTAGAACTAGGTTATCCCCTTCCCCCAACTTCCAGGACCCCCAATGCCTATCCTATGCATTCTTAAATCCTGTAATTGTTTCAGCCCCCACCGCCTCCTCCAGCAGGGCGTTCCATTTGTCCACCACACTCTCCATGAAGAAATACTCCCTCATGTTTCCTCTGAACCTCCCTCACTCCAGGTTCCTTACATGTCCCCTAGTCCTAGAACTTCTTTTTAACTGAAACACTAACTGACGAAGTATGACTGTGCTCCCATAATCATTTGACAAGATAAAATGCTGCAGGTCAGTATAAGTTCACAAATAAGGCTTCAGCAGTGGACATCTGCATGGCAGGGATCTTCTGATCCCACTCCCCCACCCAAGAAAATGCAACCCATACCTGCCTCCCTATAATCATATGCACAAATGACTTAAGCATCTGTTCACAAAACTGGTCACAGCTAATGCTTTGCACTTAATGTACAGTATCATGGACAATGAAGCAGAGTTGATTCTTGCAGTAAAAGTCATATGCACTGATTTTTTTTATGCCTCGGGTTATTATGGAGCACTGTTCCAGTAAGCTTGAAAAAGTTCAGGACACTACTATAAAAATGGGCAGATTAATTTAATGCAATTCATTACCTTGGTTACAGTCACCTCTCTGCTATGATTTCTACCCTTTCAAGAGGATATGTTAATGCTAAATATAAAGAGAAAAACTGGGAATCTTAAAGGTTGCATTAGAATTAAATGCCTAAAGGTCAAAGGAAATGATTTTTATGGTCTGGCCTCACAGCGGCATCTGGTCATGCTTTGACATCACTAGCTACTGGGAAATTCTGTAGTATAAAGAAATACACTAATGTTCTTACCTTTCAGCACCAAACTACACTGGACAAAAGGAAAGGAATATTGGCCAGAAATATAAAACTGATCAGTGTGTGTGTGTTTGTGTGTGTGTGTGTGTGTGTGTGTGTAGAGGATGGCAACTGAAACTGAGTTTGGATAAGTAAGGTTCTTTACTTAGGCCCACAAAATTCATATTGGAGGTACTGTTTAGATAAGGGACCCTCAGATGACAGTCAGTACTGCTAGAGCACTATACACTGAGAGGAGGCCAGCTGGAATTCTCTTAAGTAGGGGTGGGACACTAGGGGTCGAGGTATGGGGTACATGCAGCAAACAACCAATAAACAAGACATTGCAGAAGCACTGTACATCTACTGCATGGTCCGCACTTCTGATGCTGACACACAGAAGGCTGAGTTTATTGCATATTCAGTTTACAGGTAGAAAATCAGTTAATTACACACACACTTGATTTGCAGTCTTCAGCAAAAGCTCTGCAGCAAGAACATTAAATTCCACAGCCTTCCTAATGCAGGACCTAAGTCTGACATGTAACACATACCAGGTGTTACACTTGGTCAGAGTTCCTTGCTGCAATCCAACCCTAAAAGGGCAGAACAAGAGTACATAGATCTTGTCCCTTGCCAAAAACCTACGGCAATACAACTTGCTTGTCATCCAGTGCTTGGGTGGTATTAAATGGATACAAATTCAGTACAGACACATTTCAAGGAGAGAAGGGTTCCAAGATAACCCACAACTCATAGGTGCCTAGTGGGTTTCTGCTACAGAGGTGGGGGTACAACCTCTAGAGTTAAGGCTAAATATTGTATTTCTCTCCCCAGTTAGCATGGGAGACATACAAGGTAGGAGATTCTGGGAAGCACAACATGGGCTGCAAATCTAATCCTGAAATAATATATACTGCCATGGAGCCCATCTGCCCATCAACCTTCCCTTCACAAGGCTCCCTTCATTTCAGCACTGCACTTGATCTGGCTTGGCTTCCTGGAGAACCCATGTGGCTCAGAATCTTCAGCCAAACTGTTCTTCTTGTGGTTCGGCCAGCCGTAGAGCCTGCCCGCTCATCAGCCTGCCCTCCACAAGGTACAGCGCTCCATGGAAAAGTGCCACTGGACGTTTAAATTTGGCACCTATCTTCTCACTGCTTGCTGGCTCTGAGTTAGGTGAATTCGGGCTCTTATAGCCACATCTTCCCTAAAATTAATTCTTACCATGATTTAAGATAATCTAAATCCTGCATGAGATTACAGCAATTCCTGGAGAGCTAATTTAGTGATTCCTTAGTGAACTAATTTTGCCTGCATATTGCCTGTTTAAGGCTGATGTACCCTGCTATATGTTTAAAGTTGATGTACCCTGCTAAATGCTATTTTTAGTAGAAGAACTTTCAAAGGATTGCTATTTCTTGCATTTTATTCTAAGGATGATTTAATTTTTGTCCAATTCCCAATCTCTCTCTTTGCCTTTGACCCCCTCGCTTCTATTTTTCTTAGCGATCCCATCCCTCTGATTTAACTGCACAACAGTGCCTGATTTAACCTAAACAGTAGTGTGCTGTAGACCCACCCAGCCTGCGCCCACCCCCCTGATTACTGTGTCTGCAGATAAGATAATCTTCTAATTTCTTCCCTCTCCCCTAGGTTCCCTCCATTTCGGCACTGCCTTTGATTGGGCTTGGCTTCCTGGAGAGCCCTTGCTAACTCAGAATCTTCAGTTGAATTACTCCTTTTGCAGTTCAGCCAGCCGTGGAGCCTGCTCGTCAGCCTGCCTTCCTCAAGGCTCCCTCCATTTTGGCACTGCCCTTGATCAGCCTCTTCTTCCAGGAGAGCCCCGTGGCTCAGAATCTTCAGCCGATCCTCTCCTCTTGCTGTTCAGCCAGCCTTGGAGGACACTCACCTATCAGCCTACCCTCCACAAGGTACAGAGCTCCAAGGAAAATCACCACTGGACTTTCAGATTTGGCACCTATCTTCTCACTGCTTGTTGGCTCTGAGCTAGACGAATTCGGGCTCTTATAGCCACATCTTCCCTAAAATTAATTCTTACCATGATTTAAGATAATCTAAATCCTGCATGATCTTACAGTGATTCCAAGTGAACTAATTTTTGGCCTTTTTCCTTCTACTTGGAAATTAGTGAAAGTGGTACCCATTTCAAAAAAAACTCACACTGATAGTCTTGACAATTTTAAGCCGATATCCATTCTCAAATCTTTAAGTAAGCTACTTGAAAAAATTGTCTCCAATCAAATTTTTGCGTATCTAGATCCATATGGTTTGTTGTGCCTGGAACAACATGGGTTTAGGAAAAACCGTGGCACAGAGACTGCCTTAGTCAGTTCACGAGTGCTGTCTTCCAAGGCTTTGAAAAAGGCTTTTTAGCAGGGGCTATTTTCATGGACCTGACCAAAGCATTCTGCCTTATAAACCATTCTTTGCTGTGTCTAAAACTGAAACATCTTGGATTCTCAGAAAATGTCATAGCCTGGTGTAGAGATTATTTAGAGTATTGGTCCCAGATTGTCACTTTGGGGTCTGAAGCTTCATCTGTTAAATCTATTAACTTAGGGGTCTCACAAGGATCGATATTGGGTCCTTTATTATTTTCATTGTTTATTAATGTACTTCCCTCCATTTTTAGATCAAGCCAATGTTTATTATATGCAGATGATCTAGTAATTTTCTCTCAGGCAATGATTGTTTCTCAGATTATCTCTGTGCTTGAACCTGATTTTCAAAATGCGTGTAGCTGTTTTTTTGTTAATTGTTTGACACTCAATGTGAAAAAAAAACAAATGTATGATCTTTGTAACTTCTCATTCCTTGAAAAGTAATCCTATTATTTGCAGCAATTGAATTTGTTCAAGAATTTAAATATCTAGGTGTTTTATTGGACCCAGGTTTGAATTTTCCCCTTCAGATTAAAGAAGTCAGTAAAAAAGTTTAATCAGAAGCTGGGACTACTTTATAAGTTTAGGAAATATTTTTCTTTTGACAGCTGTAGAGCAATTGCAATAGGGACATTACTCCCACATTAGGATTACATTGTGAGCCTTTATTTTAGGTTCTTAGATAAAGAAATTAAGATATTGACTGTCACCTAAAACAATGTCTGTCATTTTGTCTTGGACTCTTCTTATCGTCTTCATCATTGCTGTTTATATGCTCAGTTGGGATGGCTGTCTTCATATTCTAAAATTACATACTTTTTTGGCTGCCAGGTGTTTAAACCTATAGTTCTGAATATTATTTATCCACTTAAGGATTTGGTCAAACTTCTTGTTTGGCAATAGGAAGGGAAGGATCATAGAGAAACATTGGTTTAGTCAACCCTAAAGGAAAAAAGTAGCTCACTCTCCCCCCAGCTGGTGGTGGTCTGACACTGAGCAAGGAAGAAGGAGGCTACTGAAGAATATAGGAAGTTGCTGTCCCAGAACAGGAAGGGTGAGAGCTGTAATGAGAGGAGAAAAGAGAGTAAACATACAGAGAAACAGGAGAGGGGACACAAAATAAGACATGATAGGAGTGGTACAGTGCAATGGCTGTGAGATGGCAGTGTTCCGGGAGACATTCTGGAGGCTGTGATGCTGCCCTATTTGCAGGCACTTCTCTGGTCTGAGGGAGGAGGTTGCCCATCTCCAGGCTGACCTGGCTAGGATTTGTGAAACCTCCTTCCCCACCCAGGTACCACCAGGGCCAATATCACTACCTCAGAGGTTGCCAAGAAAGAGGAGAGGCTGAAGCAGGATGGGCTGAGAGAGGGAGAGGGTGGTGGAACAGAGTTGCATTCCTCCAGCTGTACCTCTCTACAATTCATTCACTCTTCTGGTGGATAGTGGCTCCTCTATGGAGGCACCTGCAGTGGAGACCAAGGAGGATGCTGGGAACCTTCACAAAGGAGACCCACAGGAGGGTGGCATGGGACCCCACATGGGAAGGAAACAACTCCTGGTGGGGGACCTCAATCATTAGGGGGTAGACATGGGGAAGGAAGGGGAGAGGGAGGTAAGGTGCCTGCCTGGCACCACGGCTTGGAGGGACAGGAAGCGAATCCTCAGGATCGTGGGAGCAGCTGCACGAGGGAGGGAGTTGGATGTCATTGTCCACATAGGGACAAATTACCTGGCTAGGAATAGGATCAGAGCAGTGCAAGAGGAGTTTGTAGAGTTGGGAAGGGGCCTTAGATGAGTAGGGCATACGGCAACCTTCTTGGAGGTGCTGCCTGTCTATGGCAAGGGTGATGCTAGGGTACTCCTCACCAGGGAATTCAATAAATGGTTGAAAAACTGGTGTGGAGCTCAGGGTTTTGGCTTCATTGGGGACTGGGGAGCCACCTGGAGGGATGCAGACCTATACTGGTGCGATGGTCTGCATCTGTCCGGTTGAAACCAGGATCCTAGGTGAGAGGTTTAAATGCTTCATTGGCAAGCATGTAAACTAGCCAAGGGAGGGAGGCACTGAAAAGGAGCAGGGAAATCCCAGCATCCCCCCACAAAATACAGTAATTAGTGAGGTAAACACCAAGGTAGAGAAGTCATTAGGGAGAAGGACAGAGGTAAATGTAAAAAAAAGGTAAAGGCAGTAAGAACAGGAATGGGGCTAAAAGGAGTAAGGCCATCAAAAAGTGGAGGGTGATGAGTACCAATGCCTGTAGTCTGTGTAACAAGCTCCTTGAACTAGTGGCCTTGGTGGAAGAGGGTTGCCTGGATATTGTGGCAGTCACAGAAACATGGTACACAGCGAACCATGACTGGGATGTCAACATACCAGGTTACACAATCTACAGGAGGGACAGGGAGGGTAAAAGAGGAGGAGGAGGAGTAGCACTCTAGGTAAGAGGAAGGGATCAAAGCAACAGAACTAAAGAGTAAACAGGGAGCAGGTGAGGCACTCTGGGTCACCCTGGAGACAGGAAATGGCACCACAATCCGCATGGGGGTTGTATACAGACCCCCATCTCAGGGGGAGGGAATGGACAAGGAAATGATAGAAGGCTTCCTTAGAATGACAGAAAAAGGGGAGATATTGTGATGGAGGACCTGAATATGCCAGATGTTAACTGGAGCATCTTTGCTGCAGACACATCCAAGAGTAGGGTCGTTCTTGATGCCCTACAGGGGGCATGCCTCAGACAGCTAGTACTGGAACCCACTCAGAAGGGAGCAATCTTAGACCTGGTACTCTCAAATGGGGATGGAGAAAGAATCTCAGATTTAGAAGTGGATAGCCATCTGGGAACAAGTGACCACCAAACAGTGTGGTTCACGATAAACACAGCCATACAATCAAGCCATACAAAAGCAAGAGTATTGGACTGTAGAAGGGCTGACTTTGGGAAAATGAGAGTGTCTCAGAAAAGCACTAGCAAACAGGCAAGAAGGAGGGGTGGAGGAACAATGGGGAGTAATCAAAACAGCCATCACAGAGGCAACAAGCCTTTCTGTAAAGCAAATTAACAAAACACAATGAAGGAAAAAACTGCAATGGTTCTCTGGCCCGTCAGCGTGGCGGTAGCGCTACTGCTCATGACGCTGGTGACCCAGGTTTGGAAATGAGCCCGGGGAGCTGGAGGGCCGGCTGGGGGGAGTAGGCTGAGCATCCGTGGGACTGCTTGCCTTCTCCAGGGAGGGAGGAGGGACAAGGTTTAGAGCTTGACTGACCCCAGGCGGAGGCCTGGGGTACAGCAAGGGTCTGACCAATCCAGGAGGGGTGGGCATGCCAGACATCAGCGGAGCTCCGCCTTGACGTCAGGGTGCATGGCACACCCAGAAAGAACAGGGGAAAAACACCTCCATCGCTCCGGGTAGATAGAGCACCAGCACAGACCTACTGTCCCCTGTCTGTCCCACACGCGTCTCCGACGGCTAAAGTTAGTCTGGTGCTTGGCCCCACCTCATCCCCACCTTGGGGCAGATCCAGGCCACATGGGGACACCACCATGGGGCTCCAGGCATGGAAGGAACTGAGGCAGATGCCAGGCACTCCCAAAGAAGTGGAGCATAGGGGGCAGGAAGGTGGAAACACGGCAAGTTCAAAAAAAAAAAACTGCTATGGTTCTCAAAAGAGGTGGCAGGGAAGGTTAAGGAGAAAAGGATAGCATTCAGGAAATATAAGGAAACACAGAAGGAGCAGGACAGAGAACTTTATCAGTTAAAGCAGAAAGAGGCTGGGAAGACAGTCAGAATAGCAAAGGCCCAAACCGAGGAAAGGATAGCCAACTCTGTTAGGAAGGGGGATAAGACCTTTTATAGGTATATTAGGGAGCATAGAAAGACCAAAGGAGGGATACTGAGGCTTAATAAAGGGGAGGGAATGTGGGTAGAGTGTGACAGTGAAAAAGCAGGGACACTGAATGAATATTTCTGCTCAGTATTCACAAAGGAAGGGGGGGGTACCTAGACCAAAGAAGACAAACACTCTGAAGACAGGGGTCGATACCAGTCCATTCACAGAAGAAAGGGTTCTGAAAGAACTAATATAATTGAAAGTGGACAAAGCAATGGGGCCTGATGGGATTCACCCAAGAATTCTAAAGGAACTAAGAGTAGAACTAGTGACACCGCTGACTACTCTCTTTAACAAATCATGGGAGGATGGGGTGGTACCTGAGGACTGGAGGAGGATGGATGTGATTCCTCTTCACAAACGTGGGAGCAGGAAAGAGGCAGAAAACTACAGACCAGTTAGTTTGACCTCAGTGGTAGGGAAAATGATGGAATCACTTCTGAAGGAAAGAATTGTTGAGTACCTAGAGGTCAAGTGGGGCACAGGACCCAAGGCAGCATGGATTCACGATGGGAAGGTCATGTCAGATGAATCTAATAGATTTCTTTGACTGGGTGACCAAAGTAGTAGACTGGGGGGGGGGGCTGAGGATGTGGCCTACCTAGGTTTTAGCAAGGCATTTGATATAGTCCCACACAAAAGATTAATACACAAGTTAGCCAGAGTTGGATTGGGTCCCAAGGTGGTAGCCTGGATAAAAAATTGGCTAGACAACAGGACACAAAGGGTAGTAGTAAATGGAGTCCACAGTGAAGAAAGGAGGGTTACTAGCAGGGTACCTCAGGGTTCAGTACTAGGACCGGTCCTTTTTAATGTCTTTATAAGTGACATTGCAGAGGTACTGGAAGGAAAAGTATGTCTCTTTGCAGATGACACAAAGATCTGCAACAGGATTGATACACAAGACGGAGTGGAAAGGATGAGAAGGGACTTGGCAAGGTTGGAGGAACGGTCAGATGTATGGCAACTCAGATTCAATGCAAAGAAGTGCAAGGTAATACACCTGGGAAACAAAAACCCAGGGGAAGAGTTCACAGTGGGGAGTGAGATACTGAGAACAGTAAAAATGGAAAGGGACCGGGGGTAATTATATCAGATGACCTAAAGGTGGGCAAGCAATGTGAGAAGGCAGTAAGGAAGGCTGGGGGGATACTGGGATGCATAGGGAGAGTCATCAATAGTAGAAAACAGGAAGTTGTTATCCCTCCATACAGACAGTTGGTGAGACCCCATCTGGAGTACTGTGTGCAGTTCTGGAGACCGCATCTCCACAAAGACATAGACAGAGTGGAGGCTGTCCAGAGGAGGGCAACCAAAAGGTTGCAGGGTCTGCACCAGAAGACATATGAAGAAAGACTAAAGGAGCTTTACATGTATACCCTTGAGGAAAGAAGGAAGAGAGGAGACATGATAGAAACTTTCAAGTACCTCAATGGAATCAACAAAGTCCAAGAGGGTAGCATCTTTCAGAAAAAGAGATGTGCAAGAAGAAGGGGGCACAATTTGAAGATAGAGGAGGGATGGCTCAGAGGTAATGTGAGGAAGTATTTTTTTCACAGAGAGGGTTGTGGATGCATGGAACAGCCTCCCTGAGGAGGTCGTGGAGTCAAGAACAGTGGGAGAATTCAAGAATGCATGGGATATACATAAGGCAGTCCTAGTGGGGAGTAGGAGGAAGTAAGCTGTTGGTTAACTAGGATCTGCAGCTTTTCTGCTAGGTAGGAAAATGGGCAGACTAGGTGGGCCAAGCGGTCCTTATTTGCCATCACATTCTATATTTCTATATGTTTAATAAGGATTTAGTCAATATATCAGAACTACTAATAGTTCCTTACATTCATCAAATGTTGTTCTTCTTCATACCATTCCACATCATTCCAACACTGGTTCTCGATCATTTTCAGTTGCTGCCCCCATATTTTGGAACTCATTACAGGACGATCTTCACCATTCTAGTGTGTTGCTTCAATTTAAGAAAAATTTTAAGTTGTACTTGTTAGAATTAGATGTTTGTAATTGTTATGTTTAAAAATGTTTTGTATTATATTGTGCATGTGTCAATGTAATTGTTTTGTTACTTGTTTGTCTTTTGTTGGGTAGAGCCTGAAAATGGACTGGATCCAGTGTTCTTACCCAGTTAACAAAATTTTAAATAAAAAAAAAAAAAGTAAACAAAACTAATTTAGTGATTCCTTAGTGAAACAATTTTGCCTGCATATTGATTAAGGCTGATGTACCCTGCTATATGTTTAAGGCTGATGTACCCTGCTATATGCTATTTTTAGTAGCTAATTTCCACCCTCCCACCCTATCTTGACACTTTTATTTATAGCCCTAGACCATCAGTTGACCTATCTTCATGTGAATAATGAAGCACCTACTATCCCCTTAGCAGGTTTTATTGTTCCGCCTTTACAGGGCACTACATTGGTTAAAATTATCTGGTTTCCCTTCTGATCACTTCTTAAACTACAACTCAACCCCTCCATCTGACCAGCCAACTCCTCCGTGCTCCCTGCTTACAAATCCTTCCTTCTCCTAATTCAGTTTGCTCACTAAATTCTCTGCCTTTCTGAACAATGCATTCCCTACTCTCCTCTCCTCTCCTCTCTCCCCCCCAGTTCTACTCATATCCCTCTCTCTACCACCTCCACTTGCTCACTACTTGTCAACACCTAATAACCTTCCCGCCCCCATCAGTTATTATCTCCAACCCCTACTCACATTCATGCTATTATCTCCCCATTTGAACTATGGTCCCACTCTACCATTATTTCTCATGCAGCTTTGTTAATGGTGTCCACTTTCACTGTGGTTCTCCATTTTCTGCTTCCACACTCATCCACTCCCTTCTCCTCTAAACTCCTAACTTTCTTGCCAGCCCCTTCCAAATCCCTTAAGCTCCACTTCCTCATAATCACTCTCCACTTGCTCTCCGCTGGGGATATCCACCCCAACCCTGGCCAAAAAATGCCCCATGCTCCTCTAGTGCTTCCTCCTCTATTACCACCCCCTGCTGTCCTCTCTCAACCCTCCCAAAGGTTTTAAAGATCCTACATCTTAACATCTGTAGCTTATTGCAAAAATCAGACCACCTTCAGACCATGGCAAGCACTCTAAATCCAGACATTCTAATCATCTCTGAAACCTGGCTAAAGAAAGAGCTCTATCCCCGACCACTCGGTCTCCATTACTGGCTACTCATTGCTAAGGCAAGATCGTACTGGCAGGGGAGGCAGTGGGCCATATATGTCCTTGCCTCCATCCAATATTGCATTGCCTACTTATCCTCCAATCCTGAGACCCATGATGCCCTAGCTATTCATGTGACCCTGCCCTTCATTCTCCCTATCTTCATAGACGGCATATACTGTCGCCCAAATTCTTTTTATTTCTTTTAATTTTTTTATTTAAAATATATTGGAATTATGGCCAACCTGGTGGCACAGAGGGCTGAGGTGCTGGATATCTCATCTAATGGCATGCCAGCAACCCGGGTTCGGGAGAGAGCCTGGGTCATCAGAGGTCGGCATGAGGGGGGTGGGCGGAGCTGGATGGAGCAGCCGTCAAGGCAGCTCTCCTCTCTGGGGAGGTGAGTGGCATCCCTCGATCACGGCTACCCCCTGGTGGAGGCCGAGGGGTTACGCAAGCAAGGGTGCTGGCGATAGGCCAATGGGGCGGTTGGAGGAGGACCATTACTGGGGCTGTAAGGTGCATGCATGCCTTCACCTGCATGCATACTTCTCCTGGAATCCTTGGTTAAAAAATTGGGGAGAAAAGTGGAAAAACACCGGCAGCAGGATGGCGACTGACTCTCCACAGGCACCATCCCTGGACCGGGCATAAGGTAAGCCCCAGTAATTCTGGGGGGACGGAACTGGGGGAGTTGGATAGATGGGGGCCATATGGGGACAGGAGAAATATAGATGATATAAAAAAAAATATATATAGGAATTACAACCCTTTGAGTCAGAGACTCCTTTACAAAGGCTCCATGTCAAACAGTACATGAGTTACAATATTGTAAGACACTAAATACATATGGGTAAATTACAGACAATATACAAATCCACACAGTAAACAAATCCAGTTAGATACAATAGTCAGAATAACATGCTGATTTAAACAGTCAAATGCTAGGTTAAATGTCCAGCTTTGGTCACTCTAGACGTCCTAACCTCCATCACTGCCCTTGCTCACTCAAGGGAACTATTCATCTTAGGAGACTTCAATATAAATTGGTTGTCACCTAAGACTACCAAAACTATAAATTAAATCAGAGCCCTAAACCTCTCCCAACTGATCTTGGAACCCACCCATCCAGACCACAAGACATAGCAACACTCCCCACTCAACTGGGCCCTTACCTCCCACCCCCATCGTGTCATCACCTCTGGCATCCTCCGTGATGCTCTCAGTGAGTATCAGGGAGGATACCTTGTATTTCGGAGACTTAAAAATAAATTTAGTAACCTGAGATTTCCCACAATTGTAAATACAATATGGAACTCTATGGTTCCTGTCATAAATAGAGTATCAGGAGATACAAAAATCTTTGTAACTGACAAACGCAGAACTAAGTGTGCGAGGTATATGTTTTGGTTAGCAAATCCTGTTAACATCTAAGTTGTGATTAATGGATGTAAATTTCAAGTTTTTGGGTATTTGTAAGTGTGGTCAACCCTCTTTTAGCTTGTAATGAGTATGTTGTACAGTGCTGTTTGTATGCATATTTACTGGATTTTGTACAACCAACAAATATGTTGTAGTGTGTTTTACTTTCGTATTAAAAATCAACAGAAACATCTTGAAAATAGGACGTTGTCCTAATGATGTACATACACCATCTATCTCTTGTATAAAAATAAAGATTTTTACTACTACAACCCAATATTTATAGTTAGGAAAGTCCACAGAACTAAATCTCTACACAAAACCATATAACTACGCTCTTTCAAAACCCTCAACCTTGAACCTCTCCTGAGTAACCTTGCCTTTTCTGACTGGTTCCCCTAACCTCCTTCCCCTCGGTTGACAAGGCCCTTGCCTACTTTAAAGAAATCTTTCTTGTAAATTGGAATACCTTTGCCCTGCTCAAACAAACCAGAGTCAGAGGTAACCACTTACCTTGGATTACCCCTGAACTTCTGACCTGCCTCAGGGCTAGAGATTGAGCCTGGAAGAATCACAAAGCTACCTAGCATCCTAGTGACCTCACGAACAACTGCATGCTCTGAAACACTTGCACCAGGACTACTAGGTTAGCCAAATTTGAATATTTAAAATCTGCCTTCATCGCTAACATAAATTCCCCTTTAAAGTTCTGGAAGGTGGTCCAAGCCCTATTTACCCCCCCATCTCGCCCTCCCCCGGTGCTTAAAGTAAATGGCTCACTAGTGACCAACCCACATGCCATAATTGTGGAATTTAACTCCTATTATACCTCCTGTGCTACAGAGCTACTGAAGTCTCCTCCCTTTTACCCTCCCCACCCTCTAATGGAGTGACCCTCCTACCACCCTCACACCTTCCCTTCTCCTTCACTACTGTAACCCCAAATGATGTCCTAAGCACCCTCCTCACCATCAACCCCTCTAAAGGTGCCTCCCCTGATGGCCTCAACCCAAAATTCCTCTCCATCTCCACCCCGGCCAGTGCCTCTCCCCTCTCAATAATCTTAAATCTCTCATTCTCTACTGCCTCTGTCCTCTCTCCATGGAAACATGCAGTGGTCCTCCCTCTACCCAGAGGGGGGCAAACCCTCATCCCCTGGCAACAATCATCCCATTTTTCTCCTCCCTACCCTTGTCAAGCTACAAGAATATATTGTCTTCTCCTAGTTCACCACTTTTCTATCAGGCACCTCCTTTTTTACCCCTTTCCAATCTGGATCCAAGAAAACCCATTCAACCATCACCTCTCTCCTACGGCTCACTGACTCCATCCTAATCAGGATGGACAAGAGCCAAATCACCTCTGCCATTTTTGTCAACCTGGCCAAGGCCTTCAACACCATCTCCCACTCTCTTCTCCTTGACGCACTTCTAAGAGATGGTCTGTCTCCCACTGCCACTAACTGGTTCAAGGCCTACCTTACTGGCTGAATCCAATCAGTTAAGATCTTGGACGTCATTTCCCTTCCCCTCCCGATTAGCACTGGCATCCCACAGGGCTCTGTACTAGGGCCACTCCTATTCTCTATCTTCTTAAATGACCTTCCCCCGTTTGCTCCCTCTGTCCGCTGTACACATGTATGCCGATGATATGGTCCTGTATGTATCTGGCTCCCGTCCTGCTGAGGCTACAGCCAGCTTCCAGCAAGTCTTCAATAAGGTTCAGTTCTGGTTTGCCAACTATCAACTTTTTCTCAATGCCAAGAAGACTGTTTCCATGACCTCTGACACAAGGCAGAAACTCTCTAGACTTCCTTCCCTGCCCACTTTTCATGCCCTTGATGGGACTTTACTTGAGGACACATCCTGTTTCAGGTAACTGGGTGTTTTGTTAGACTAACACCTAAACTTCTCTGTACATATTGACACCATCCATAAAAAATGCACTACAAGCTTGGTGCCCTGTTCAGGAACCATAGTTGAATCCCTCCTATGGCTAGGCATGAACTTGTACAGAAGATGATATTGCCCATTTTTGACTACTGTGACATAGTCTACGGTGCTGCTCCCAAGTTCTCCCTGGCCAGATTGGACACCCTCTTCAATTCATTCTGCTGCTTTGCCCTGGATGCTCCCTCTCGCACCCACTACTGTGATCTTTATCATGCCCTATCCTTCCCCTCTCTTATAAATAGGCGGCTCTTCTGCTGCACTAAATTTACCTCCAAGCACTGGCTGAGCGAGTTTCCTTTCTACCTCTTCTCCTCATTTATAACACCCTCCACCCTCCCACTCCCTTAGGTCAACTGACTCCTACACCCTTGTAGCCCCCTGCAGATTCACCCTTATTGGCCAATCTGGTTACTCTAACCACCTCCCAAAAGTTTGGAATTCCCTCCCTCCTCAAATCAGTTATCATCCTCCTTCTACTCCATCAGCTCTGCCCTCAATAATTACCTTGCACCTAGCTGTTCCTGCCATGACCCTCCTTAATTCACCTCTCTACCCCCTGTCAGTACTCTCACTCTGACCCTGATGCATCCCATCCCCAAAATTTCCAGCTCTCCTCTTCTTCCCCAAACTCCTTCCCCTACTGGCCTCCATTGCTGTGTTTCTCTGCACCCAAAGTTCTATCAAGAGCTTTTCCCCACTCCACCCTTACACCCCCCCAAAACAAAGAGTCTCCTGTCATTCCTGTCCCCTTTCAGGGTTTCTCTGCACACTGTGAAGACTCCTTTTGGACATGGCCTCTCTCTCTCTAACCATAACCTCTTTTCTGGTTTTCCTCAAACCTTATCTGGCTCCCAGCATCCTGAAGCCTATTCACTCTAACTGCCTGCCAGCCTACTTCCCTCCTATCATGCTTCACCTCTGCCTTGCGCAGGCAGGGTTCTCAGCATACTGCAGTGGTCAGGCCCGGCAGACCTATCTCCTTCTTCCTCTTCCTTCCCCTCCTTCTCCATTGTCTGTCCCCTGAAGGGGTCCTCAGCTCCCCTAGGGTCATAGCTCTTGTTAAGCCCTTACCTCTCTCCCCCTTCTCTATTTACCTTCTTCCTCATCCACCTACTTCTCCCACCACTTCACCCTAACACTTGCCATGCACCATCCCCTGGCAGGGTTCTCAACACCTGGAACTGGTCTGAATCAGATTAAGTCCTCTGTCTCACCCTCACTGCCTAACAGCCTGCTTCCCTCCTGTCTGCTCCACCTCTGCCTTGTGCAGACAGGATTCTCAGCATCCTGGAGTGATCAGGCCCCTGCAGACCTCTCTCCTCTTCCCTCTTCCTTTCTTCCCTTCCTCCCCATTGCCTGTCCCCAGAAGAGGTTCTCAGATCCCCTAGTGTCTTAGCTTCCCTACGCTTGCCCTAAATTGACCTCTGGCTGGGGTTTACTTTCCAGTAAGACATGAATCTTAAATTGCCTCTCACCTCCCTTTCCTCTCTCCACTTCACCCCCTCATCTTCTCCCCACCATTTCTTAGCCTTAGCTCTGGCTAACCCTATTCTTTTGCACTTCTACACAAATTTGCACTTCTGTTTTACCTTAGCTAACCTGTATTCTCTGTGTTACTCCCAACTAGCTTCCCCTAAATCAACTACTAGAACTCCTTTCAGCCATAATCAATGTACTAATGTATGTGTCATTATGAGTTTACCATTAAATGTCTTTTTGTGCTATTGTATTTGCCCAGTTCTAAACTGTTATCATTGTACCCATCTAGTTCAAAACTGTTAGCACCCTGCTATTTCATTGAGTCATTACAGTTTACTCACTGTTATTTGAATGAAATAATATCCCACATCAGGCACTTGGGTTAATATTTCAGTACTGACACTGCAGTGCAGCATGAGGGGCATAGGTGTAGATTGTAGGGGGGCAGATGGGGCAAGCTGCCCCCATGAAAAATTAGACCATGACTTTTTTAGGAGCCCAGCCACCGTTCTCCGGTTATCTTTTTTTTTTTTTAATATTGATTGGGCTCAGGGCTATGCCTGGACTGCCTGCACCTCTCCGGGGGAGGGAGGGGGGTGGTGGCGCAGCGCAGTGTCTCTTAAACAAAAACTATCCCCTTTTCTGATTGTTTGCAAGCCTACAACCATAGTAGCCTGCATGTTACAGACAATAAGAGAGTGCTGCAAGCTGGCACCATCGCATGAGCAGTACTCAGTTAGTGGCACCATTTAGTTGTCTGTGTGCCTTCCATGAAGGAGCAGCAGCAGCATCTATATAGCGTAGGGCTGAGGACAGATAGCTATTCAAGGATGTTGAGCAGCAGTCGTTGGTTGTCTGTCAGGTGTCACCATTGTCTCAATCAGTCTAGTGTTCCCACCCTCCTCCTGTCCTGAACAGCCCAGCTTAAATATACCTCACCCGAGTCCTCTGACTACCTACTCTCTGTTTCTCAGTGCAGCCAGCTGTGCTCCAGGCTCTCGCGCTGCCACCTGAGCCTCCCACTCCTGAAAGCCTAGGAGGCCTGTGGCCACAAGGCCTCTACCACCAGACAGACCAGGCGGAGGAGCGATTGGTTACAATTACAGTGAGACTGAGGCATGGCCAGGCTTGCCTGCATACCCGGCACCTGTGTCCAGCAGGCCAGAAAAAGATTTACTGTGTTGTTGGTGAGTCCCACACCACGCCCATTGCCCACCAGTTCCACGGTCCACCGAGAGGGATTATTCAGGTCAGTGAACAGCCAGACCCAGAACAGTGAAGAAGCCGGCGGTCATGCAAGCTATAGCAGAACCATAATGCAACAGGTTCATCTGGTGTCAGAAAAAATGAGTTGCTGTCTTATCGGGGGATTAATTGGGAGAGGAACGGGACTGTTGGGAGAGGCTCAGCTACCTGACCAGCCTTCTTGGCCTTGCTGTGCCCTGCTGCATGCTGCCCTGTCTGTGCCCTTACTGATTTGGTGAGTAACTGTGCTGCAAGCTGGTTGTTGGACATTAATACCATTCACATCCCAGAAATGTGGTTTTTTGGGGAGGGTTGTCTTGGCCATGGCCATGTGTCTGGGGGGTGGGTGGAAGGTTTGCTGTCAGCTTCTGTTTCTTTGGGTGGGAGGGGATTTGCTGGCTGTTGAGGCTGTCAATGTTGGTGGGGTGAGTGGGGGAGCCTATTTGTTTGGTATGGTGTGGACACTGGTCATGGTGGTGGGGTGGGGACACTCAGTTACTGTACTACTGGTGTGGTGGGGTTTGTTGGGGAAACTCACTGGATGGTCTGTGTTTGGTGGGGCTGGGGGGATGTTCTGTTTTGTGGGGTTGGGGTCAGGGGAGACAGTCTGTGTGTTTTGGGGCTGACTCACTGAGAGGATGGTCAGTGTTTGGTGCTGGGGGAGGGCCTGTGTTTTGGTGGGGCTGGGGGGGACAATCAGTGTTTGGGGCTGGGGTGGTTAGTGTTTGGGACTGGGAGGGTGGTCAGTGTTTGGTGGGGCTGGGGGACAGTCTGTTTTTATTCTGGGGTCTGGTGGGGTGGAGACACAGGCCATGGTGATGTGGGGACACTGGCTGTGATGGTGGGGTGGTGACACTAGCCATTGTTTGGTGGACTTGGCTTGAGTTGTCTGGGGGACTGTCCATAATGGTGGAAAAGGGGGACTGTCCATGTTTGCCTGCCGGGTGTCTCTGTGGGAGGGGGGACTATTTGCTGGTCGGGTGTCTGGGGAACTTTACATGTTGGCTTATGGGTGGGTGAATGTCGGTGATTGATGATCAGGTGTCTAGGATGGGCTATCAGTGTTGTTGGGGAGGGGAACTCTCCGTGTTTGCTAGCCAGGTGTTTGGGGGATTGTTCATGTTGGTGGGGGGGAAATTCTGTGTTTGCTAGCTGTGTGTCGGGAGGTGGGGACTGTCCTTGGTGGATATGGGGGAACCGTCCATGTTTGCTGGCTGCCTGGGTGTCTGGTGGGACTGTCCTTGTCGGTTGGGAGGGGGCATTCTATGCTCACTGGCCCGGTGTCTGGTGGGGAGGGGGGACTGTTCAGGTGTCTGGGGACTGTCCTTGTAGTGGGGTGAAGGGGCTGTCCATGTTTGCTGACTGGGCTTCTGGTGGACTGTCTGTGTTGTTTAGGAGAGGGGACATTCTGTACTTGCTGACTGGATGTTAGCACATAAACATAAGTAAATGTTAAAACATAATTTCCACCTCATCCTTTACCTGTCAAGGGATGTATCTCATTGACCTATGCCCGCAGCTAGCATACGAACATTAGTAAATGTTGAAACATTATTTCCCCCTCATCCTTTACCTGGCTGTAAAAGTAATCTTTCACTTTTTTGATTTCTCCGATCGTCCACTGTGGAGGGGTGAAACAGACAGATTCCTTGGCCTTACTGTCTCTGTCTTCATTGCCTGGCAAACACAACCAAAGGGTAGCTTTTGTGTTCGCCTCGAGACAGTGTTACAAGACTAGCAAAAAAAAATCTTGCACTAAAACATGCACCCTAAAAAAATGATTATACTACTATCTGGCTATTGTTATAACGACTACTGACTGGCCATGATTCTTGGGGGGGTTGGAACACTGGTCATGTGTGTGGGTGGGGTTGCAGACATTGCTGGTTTTGTGTGTGTGTGTGGGGAGGTTGGGGACACTGCTGATCGTGTGTGTGTGGGGTTGGGGACACTGCTGGTCATGTGTGTGTGTGGGGGGTTGGGGACACTGCTGGTCATGTGTGTGTGTGTGTGTGTGTGTGTGTGTGGTGTTGTGGACACTGGTCATTTGTGTGGGTGGGGTTGGGGATACAGGTATTGTGTGGGTGTGGTGGGGGCACCGTTGTGTGGGTGGGTGGAGACACTGGCATTGTTTCGATGGGGCGGGGTTGTAATTGTATACCAGGCAAACTGTGCTGACCAGTAGCTCAACATCTCTCTTTCCAGACAAAGAAAGAAACATAAACAAAATGCAGTATAAAATGTGGTTTTATTTATTTTTGTGTGCCTGTGATGGGGAGGCACAGACCTGGATGCCTGGAGCGGATACCAGATAAATGGAACTGGAAATGGTGTTTGTTGGGTGGGGTGGGGAGAGTAGCTGTGCTGGTGCAGTGGGGAGAGTGGCTGTGCTGGTGGGGTGGACATAGAGTGTGGAGAGTGGCTGTGCAAGTCCATCAGGGTGCAGAGAGTAGCTGAGCTGGCCAGTCTGGGTGGAGATAGTGGCCTTGCAGGTCTGGGATGGGGAGAGTGGGCTGTAGCTTTTTGCATGGACATTTAATTCACTGTTGCTTGCTGTGCCTTCTGCTGCCCTGACAGCTTTGTGCTGCTGTGCTGACCAGGGTGGACTGGTACACATGCTGAAAAAAATGATTCTGGCCACTGGTGATGGGGGGGGGTGGATGGGCATACTGGCACAGAAATATTTCTTCAACATGTATGCCAGTCTATTGGGTCCATGCCATGCTTACTTCCCTCATACAAGGGGCTTCTGAGCACTAAAGATAAGTTTCTGTGTCAAACTTTGGAACTGTTGGAAAGTATGAAATCCTACAGTATAAAAATTGTGCATGTTTATGTAGTTTCACCTTACTGTGTGATTCGATAAGAAGTTCTGTGGTCTCTCCTCCTCATTTAGCACCCTGACCTGTGACCTAGCCATTCCTCCCCCAGGCAGGGGGAAGGTCCATTGTTTTGTGGTCTTTTGGTGGTTTGTCGGGCACTGTAAAATGCATTGTTTCATTTACTGTGTTGTACTGCCTGGACCTGCTTTATCCTGTCTCTATCCTGAATGTAAACATGGTGTAAAAAAAGTTCATTTTTTGGTGGTGTGTGTGTCTGTCTGTGTTTGTGTGTAGAAGAATAGAGACACACGCATGGACAAAAAAACTGTATTAAACCACATCAAACTGAAGCAACCATGTTTCATTTGTGCCCTTCAAAACTGTCAGATGAGAGGATTTTGAAGTAGTCTGTGGGGGGGAGCATCCACGGCAACCTGGGCTACCACAACCGGCCCACCACGCACTGTCATAGGTGATGCTAATAAAAAACACCAACCAAGTACTTACCTTTCAGGGTGGGTCCTGCAAGGCTGTGCACAGGTGTCTGGAGTTGTTCCAGCAAACTTCCTGTGGCATCTGTTCTCTTAGGTTATGTGATGCGACCACTTTTGTGCCAGGGCAGTCCCTGTTTGCTTGGATGGGGTTGTGTAACCCTGGGCATGGACAGAGATGCATATTCCTTAGGAGCCCATGAGAAGGAGAGTGGTAGGGGTTGTGGTGTGACCACACCATGCCCATGATCATCTTGAACAATTAGGTTGATTTACATTGTTCTGTTGCACTGTCACAGGTACATCAGCATGCTTGTTAAGAGCACCACCTGAGGGATATCAGCAAGTCCCATGCTTATGTATGCAATGCTTGCTTGCTTGAGGAGAGCATTATCCTCTTCGCTTACCTTACCTAACCAGATTCAGGCATGTGACATTGAATAATATGGGATGGGATGGGAGACTAATGAATTAACTTGGTTATAACAAAGAAAAGTGTTAACACTGGGTGCAAGTAAGCAATAATGCCTGACAGGGCGTGTGTCATGCTGGGATAACATCATGCATCAGGTGGTTGGGCACGAGTGCATCCAATACATAAGGCATGACATTATCCTACCATGACACACACCCTGGAGGGCATTATTGGTATTATACAATGGCATGTTGTTATACAGAATTTAAAAAAATAATTTTAAGGATGTTTTACTTGATGTGGAAAAATATTTTTAAGAGAAGATACAAAAAAAACCACACTAATGCTAACAATCATCAAGAGGTTCACGGAGAGGCTGAGACTAGACCTGTGATGAATCAGATGTACTGGGTTAACGTCATGGGTCTAGCCCAAGACTGACCAATCAGAGGCCAGCATTCATTCTTGTCATTGTATAATCGCATTTTTTTATGTAATCTATGTAAATAACGGCTCATGCTAAGGAGGATGCACATGCTGGGATGTTTTATACCATTCACGCTTATAGGTATACTTGAGGTGGGCATTCAGCCATTTGTTGCACTTCCTTGAAACATGCTTTTGACTCCTCAAGGGTGGGAGGGCTAGCTCAAGCAGACATTTCAAGAGTTCAGGATCCACTATAAGGGCTGGACTTGGAAGGGTTATGTAAGCAGCAAAGGGGAGTGAGAGACTAGTGAGCTATCCACCTAGAGGTTCAGGATGGGGCAAAATTAGGTCAAGACTGATTTGAATTGAAGCTGAGGTGCGGTCCTGTCCTCTTGAGAAGGAAGTTAATTTCCTTACATATTTTCAACTTTATAAGTAAGTCCTCACTCCCAAGGCAGAAGAACGAAGAACTGAATACAAAACAGATCTCGGTCAGTTTTTCGACTCTGGTCTCAGGAGGAGTTGGTCCGAGAGCAGGTTGCAGTAAAACTGGTGGGATGGGGAAGTGCTCTGACTTGGCCTGGGCTGGTCCCTCTCAGGAGTTATTCAGCTGTAGTCCTAAATTTTTTGGGGGCATTATTTGATGCTGGTTGATTTGTTTGCATTACGCAAGCCACCCACCCTCTTCACTGTCGTGATACGTGAAAATCAGGACTTTTTTGTTACTTTGCCCTCCCTGTAAAAATAACAAACTACGCCCCTGATGAGGGGGGTGCTGCACTCCTGAGGTGCTGTCTTTCAGATGAGATGTTAAACCAAGGTCTCATCTGCCTGTTCTGATGGTAGTTCACGTGGATGTTAAAGATTACATGGCACTTCTCGAAAAGAGTAGTTTTTGTTTTATCGAAATTCACATATTGCATACAGGGGTACATACAAAATCAAATGTTCACATAAACAAATTGAAACTCAGTGAAAGTAAGAGAAACCAAAAAAAAAAAAAAACAATTTCCATAGGTAGATAAAGTGTTTAAGGAATACAATCAATACTCTGTAAGAGAATGTAGATTAAACAAAATTGTATAAATCATACTCCCTTTTTTCTAACACAGTATATAAGATTTAAACTGTTATTATATCATTTATATTTTATGAATATTTGGAAGCCTTTCCACCATCTATAAACCTTATTACCTGGATACTGTAATAAATCAGTTTGGTACACAGAATTCATTGCTTGTGTCACTAGAAAACTATACACTGGATATAGAAACATATACTCTGGTTAAGCACTGACATCATGCTTGCCATAAATAATATCGCAAACAGTAAAGCAAAACCATATAGGTTTCAAGATATAGATCAACCACCTCACTGGGAAGAAAACCTAACATCAAAGTCTCATAATTCATTAATAACAACAATCCATTTTCCATTTAGCACTTAAAAAGTTCAAAGGGGTTTAGAAAAGGAGCAATCAAAAAAATGACTTATGATTTCCTCTAAATTAATATATGCTGCATGAGGACAATTCCTATCTGCTGTATTCTTGTGCTTCACATTTCCTCTAACGTTTAGCCTACCATATACAGTAAGCCATAGGATTTCCCACATAGCATGAGGCACTCTTTTATTGACCAATTATGTTATAACTTGTGTGTTAGAAGTAGGAGGACAGTTTTTAAAACTGGGTTCAGTTGGATATAACTGGGTTAATGGTACATTATAAAAAAATTTCCTGTTATTTTGTAAAATACATGGTTTTAAAATTTTCCATTTAAATAGTTTCTGAGCTGCTGGTCAAAAATATTCTGGCAGCTGTAGCCAGGAGTGCAACTGTGGTGCTACCTCATGCTATGCAGCTAGGTAATGTTTTAATACATATTGCACCAAACCATAGACATCAGTTGTTATACTAGAGATGCCATAATATATAGTGTGATAAAAAAACAAAGAATGGAAGAAAACCACTGGTTCAATCATGCATAGTCCTCCCTTTTCCTTACTCAGGTAGGTATAACAATGCTTTACCGGATTCAATTTATTTCCCCATAACATTTGGAAAAATATTTCATAAACTGTTGTTTTCAGAGATAGGATGTGGAAAAATATAAGCAACATACTGTAATTGGGGAATAATAAACCGTTTCAATATTTGGATTCTCTTAAATTGTGTTAGTTTCCAAAACTGCCATCTCTTAACTTTATTGTGAACTTTGGACAAGGCCAATTCCCAATTATTTAAGGGCAGATTAATTGCCCCAAAAGTGATACCTAAGATTGTTATTGGTTCTGTTGTGAGAGTAGCTCCAGATATTTGACATGAACTAATATTCCAAGGGCCTACCAACAGTCCCAAGCATTTAGCAATGTTTCATTTTGTAGTAGACACTTTAGCATATCTTTGAAGTTCACTTAAAAATAGAGGGATTTGGTCATAGTGTGAAAAGAAACCACAAATATCATCGACATAGGCTTGTACAGTAAAGATATCCAATTCATGTGACCCCAACAACTCATTCCAGTTAGGATTGTCAGTCAGGCTTCGAAGTAAGGAGTCAATAGATAAAATATATAATAAAGGGCTTAAAGGATAGACCTGCCTGTGCCTGAAAAGATGACAAACCCTTTCGTTATCTGTTCCCTAATTAGAACTTTAACATAAACATGAGAATATAACAACTGTATTTGTTTAATTATTGCCATGGGTATCCCATATATAGCCAATGCAAAAAATAAAAAGGGCCTACTAACATGGTCAAATGCTTTCTCCTGATCCACTGAAAGTATACATTCCTTAGATTTTTGCATAATGAGATTCTTAATTAGATCTTTAATAAAAATGAGAGTGTCCTGTATTTTTTTATTAGGGATACCACAACATTGCCATGAAGAGAGTACTAAGGAAGCATAGTGCTTAAGCCTAGAATTAATAATGTGGGCAAGAATTTTACACTCTGAATTTAACAGTATAATTGGTGTCCAGTTTTTAATATCAGTTCTATTTCCAGTTTTATATAAGTAAACTAATAGACCTTCAGAAAAAAACGGTGAATATTATTACTTTGAAAAAAGAATAGATAGATGGACTGCAAAAAAAAAAAAAAAGATATTTCTGCTATGAAGACCTTATAAAACTGGTTCGGCAGACCGTCTAAGCCTGGTGAGGTGTTTGTTTTAAGGGCCTTAATTGCCCTTACTATCTCATCTACAGTAATATTTTTAAGCAATAAGAGGGCTTCATCAGAATAAGCTGGAACTTCTACATCATGTAAATAATCTGTAATATCTTGTTCAGAAGGGTCTTCCCAAGGTAACAATAAGTGATAGTAGGTTTTCATAAGTTCTTCTTGTGGCAGGATGAGGATGTCAACATAAAATTAAAAAAAAAAGTTATTCTTTTCACTCTGTCCTATTGTCTTAAACTTTTCTGTCTATCCTTAATTTCTTGTCAGGGTGGCCAACCTGACAATTCTGTTTTCCTATCTGTGCTGTACCTTAATCTGTTGTCATTCTAGCCATCAAAACTGCCACATGAAGTTAAAAGCAGATCCCCTTTAAAGCCTTCTGCTATGTAAATTATGTGAACGATTTTGAATCCCCCAAGAAACAAGAGTGTTTCCAACACCAGAGCAGATTTCCATATAGCCCCATTTTGAAGCGAGTCTTGGCAAGACTGGAAGATGAGCAAGCAGGGTGTTATAAGGGAGAACGTAAGCTCTCCCTGCAGCCCCTCACTGTAGATCTCGCTCTGCTGCCTGAAAAACAAAGAGATTAAATAAAAAGTTAAAATAAGTACTGCAGTGTTAGTGCAGACTGTTCCTGAGTATAAAAACATGATTTGGGGTGTTTGGCTTGTTATTGGGTTGTTTAAAGCTACCAAGAAGTGAAGTACAGTATGGGGAGTGAAATAGTGCAATGTTTGCTGACTGTCAAAATGGCAGAGCTGCCATGGGGTTGGGGTGGAGAAATGTAAAACATAAAAATATGTTTAAATACAGTTCTGGCACATTAATTTAAGAGATAAATAAACAAGGCTGAATAGTGATAGAGCTACTCTGGCTTCACAGACTTAATAGGTGGAGTGTGCCCCTACTTTGTTTTTATCTGGGAAGATTAGAGTCCTCTATAAACAAGTTTGATTTTCTTGGTTTGTTTACCAGAAATGGTGGCAGGTAGCAAGAGATGGCTTCTATAGAGCTGGCAGCCCAGAAAATGGCTGCTAATATAGAAGTGGTGTGGTGATGTCATTGAAAGGGGAGGGGCTAAAAAGGTCCTTAATGATGCTTTCACCACCAATTAAGGTTCTTCCAAGTTAAAATCAGTACCTATGGAGTATTAGTAAAATTATGTTGAAAAAAGACATAATAAGCTTTAGATTTAGAGAATTTGAAGCCTAATCTTAAGTTCCAGAGTAGAGGAATAAGGTTTTTTGGTATCATTGATAGTCACATGTCAATGATGTCATGATTTTTGTGCTATATTAACCTCCCCTCCAGAAGGCTAATTTGGGTGTGCTGGTCAGTTTCTTCTGACCAAGCAAGTGAGAGGAGGTGTGAGTGTTTACACACCAGAGTGGAGAAAATTACTGAAGATACAGAGAAGAGCAGGGAGTCTGAGGAAAGACTAGCCTGATTATTTTTTTTGTTTGTTGTTATTTTGATGTGAAAGTTTAAACACCCATTTCTTTTCTGTAAATGTTTTTGAACAGTTAATTTTGTTATTATCATTTTTGGAAAATAAAACGATAAATGCTACACCAGCATTTTTTATGCACTTGATTTAAGGACTGGTGTCTGTTATTGAACCCACATGCTTACACTTCTATACCTGAAATTTCCTCTATTTTATTTCCTTCTGAATCTTGCAGATAGTCTATCGTCATGTCTTCATAGATTTTGTGACAGGCCTCATAGGGATCTCCCACAGGTGATTCCTGTGTTCCCTTATACAGCATTGTCTGAATTGTTTGGGCTCTGTCATACTGATAAACTAGCATGCCTTTTTTTAGTTTAATCATTTGTGATGAATAATCATGTTTAGTAAGGTATGAAACAGTATAAAGGTGTTGAAGCTGCTTCTGAAGTGAGAGGTATTTTAAAAATCTATTATTCCACATTTGTTTACTATGAGTGCTAAACCATAACTTCAAATCCAATTTAATATCAGCCCACCATTCACCAAGATTATTATATAGACATAATTCTGATAATCTAGCAGATAATAGAGCCATAATCCCCTTTTTAACTTCAGGAACTGTTAGTAAGGAAACATTTAACTTCCATCTATTCTTAATTTTATTATTAACAACAAGGGTTGGTATGCAAAAGTTCAATAATAAGTGATCTGAAAATTCAATGGGAATAATTAGTAATCTACCCATGGGTAAATTCTTAGAAAGAAAGAAATGATCAATAGTAGTTTTGTAGGAACCCCGAGTATATGTAAACTGAGAACCTGTGTTATAGATGCCACAGTCCACAAGGCATGCTGGTTTAACTACCGTGCCCAACATATTGGAGTCACAATAAGTTTTTTTCTTTTTTCTCTGCTAAACTGTTCTCTGGAGATGTCACAATTAAAGTCCACCCCAAAAAAGACCATATACTGTAAGAAGTTACACGGTATGGTTGAACAGTTCTTAAAAGGGATACTCTATCTGCCTTAGTCTGAGGCCCACATACAGTAATAAAATGACAAGCCAATGATTTCCATTTGCCATCCAACAAAAATAATCTACCTGAGATTAAGCACTAATTGTATTAAAGAAAAATTATAAGAACCGAATAAAATTCCCTATCCCATCTGTACAATTTGGGCCAAAGAACCAGTAGGAGGGGCCCCGAATTAATTCCCTTTTAGACAGTAATAACTGTTCTCTAGAACACATCCATGTTTCTTGCAGAAAAAAAATATCATCATTGTTATCATGAAAAAATGGCTTGTCATTTTATATTATTCAGTATACTATGAATAGACAGTGATCCTATAGAAAGGAAACCCATAAGTTAGCTAGAGAATGAAGTCACACCAGTTTTTTCCTTTTTTTCTTTTTCTTATTTTTATAATCTCCCTGGTCCACTCCTGTAGAAAGCTAGCTGCTCCCCACTGATTGGGAATCTAATTCTCCCATTCCATGTCAGAATCACCATCTGGTGAAACTAATGCCGCATAAGTATTCTCTGTTTCAAATGTTGCATGACCCTTAACTGCTATTGGGGGGGTTTGCCTGTTAGTTCTCGAGGAACGTCATCGAGGTAGAGGCTGCATCTTGCTAGTACTAGTAAGTTCTTGCCTTGGGGTTTTCTGTTCCACATAACATACAGGAGCCAATAGTGAATCACATAACAACTCTTCACCAGTTGGAATCTCTTCTTTTTTCAGAAACTCCAACATAGGGAGAGTCAGGGATGGGGGGGTCTTCCTGTACTATAGTAACATCTTGCTCCTCTTTTTTCAGTAAGGAAACAGCAAAGGAAGAAACTACTAGAGAAGAGGGAGGGGGGTTGGTGGAATGGGGTAAATCAGATTCAGTGGGAGCAGAGGCAGAATCTTGTGCCTGTTGTATCAGTAGTTCTGGACTGGCACAAGAAGCTTTGTTTCTAGCGGCCCAAGGGCACTTACTAAAAACATGGCCATAGTCCTCACAAAGATCGCACCTTGTATGGTTGGCATATTGCATAGTTATGTGACCTAATTCCCCACAATTATCACAACAGGCTTGGTTACAGGTACTGGACAAGTGAGTTCTAGAGCCACATTTGTAACATGCTCTAGGTTGCTCTGCACAGAAACAGACCCCTCTATCTCGCCCCAACATAAATGAGTTTTGAATATGCTCCATCCCAGTGTCAGTAAGCCTAAGTTTAACCTTGCATTTCCATCCACCCGTCTAAAAAAATTCAGAGTCGAGAAGTGCTTCAGGGTTCTTAAAATGTCACATATTTGGGATAACCAATATGTAATGTCATCTACATGAAGCCCCTCATTACGAAACATGACAGTCACATATTTGACTAGTGGTATAGTCAGAGGTATTACCAAAAAGGGGGTCCATGTGGGTGAATACTTAACCTGTATATAGCATTCCCAAAACAATTCTAGAGCATATGCAGTCCTAAAACTAATATCGTAGTTATCCTCCCCGGAAATATTAATTAGAGCAATTACTTCTCTAGAGGAGAAATGCAATGAGTCTTTTAACAATATTCATGCTACATGGGACATGTCAGGCCTTTCTTCCTGGCCCCCCTTATAACGAATGCGCACAGCATTTTATTGTGGTGCAGCTTCTTTCTTTAGTTTGGTAAAAGGTTCTGATAATAGAGGCTGTTGGACTGATGGAATGTCATGAGATTCTTTTCTTTCCCTGCAAGACAGGGACCTCTACTACTGCAGATATCTCTACTTTTGGCAGGTTCAATGAATCAGGGCCTACCGGGAAGTCAGAGAAGTCAGAATTAATTTTGTCCATTTATTTTACAATATCCAATGGCTGGGATCTTGAAACCATATCTGCCAATTTGATATAATTCGGCTTCCGTTCAGGAGGTGACTGTGAAAAATTCAGTGTAGGATCCCAGTCAGGGTCAGGAAGTCAGTTCCCTTTAGATGTTTTAAGCCACCCTGCATTTTGCAAGGCCTTCTGTGGGGTCCAAATACCATCAGGTACAAGTAGTAAAGGATACTGAGCCCCAGTTTTAATAAGTGATTCCTTAAGTTTAGTTCTCTGGTTAATTTCAGGTTGTTGCAAGGTATGGTTTTGAGTATTCATTTGTCTGGAAATAATGTTTCTGGGGCACCTGAGAATGGAATCATTATTCACTTGGGATGAAAATAAAAATGATGTAGCCCCAGTCTGTGATGTTGGATTAGTTTGATAAATCACTCTTGGTACAGGGACATTACGATCAACAAGAAGTGGATTAGCAGGATGCCAAAAAATGAATTTGGACTCTCGCCTCATTTGTGAGAGGTTCTGAACCAGAGTTGTTAACTGTGAGTATCCCACAACCCACGGGAGGCCAATTCTGGTTACTAGGCTGTCTCCCTCAGTCTGGATTTTCATTAGGCAGGAAAACAAGTCCTTAGCAATGGGTGTTTGGCACACACCATCCTCTGTTTTCAAACTGCCAGCCCTGGATTCTGTACATGTTACAGCAGCTGTTTGTTTAGGCTGAGGCTGTTGGCACACACCATCTGTGTTTAAAATGCCAGCCCCTAAATTATCAATTACAGCAGGTAAGGGAACAGTTTTAACAGCTGACTCACCCAACTCCGCTTGGTTCTCCTCAGTGACAGCGCTCGTAGGGTGTTTGACAGGCAATACTAAGCCCTGCAGTACCAGTCCTGCATTTGCAGTATTCGCTTCTTGCTCTGAGGGTGCAACAGGTTCTGCTGAGTGTCACTGGGTTTTCTCTGTGTCTGTTAAGCAGATTTCATTACCACAAAGTTTTGTACATTCCATGTTTATCTCTGTATCTTTCCTGATAGTCATTAAATCCTCCGTTGAAACAAAAACATCACTCGCTCGCTTCTCCTTCTAAGTCAGTTACTCATTGCACAACATCTTCAGCCCTTTACAAGTTGAGAATAGGAGAGGAGTCTTGCTCTCCTACCTCCATGTCATCTGTTTCATCCAGTGGATTGCTCCAAGTGGCCATCTCAATGGCCAAAGGTTCCCCTACAGGAGAGATGGGGAATTTCCCTAGTGCCCTGGCCAAGTTTCCCCCCCATTCACTAAAATACCACCAACAGCTTTGGTTAAAAGTCAGTTGGCATTCATCTGTATCCCTCTCCACTGGGTCATGCCTAAAAATAGGCAACATTTGCCTAGTGCACTTACCCGGTCAACAAAAACTAAATAAATAAATACGTAAATCTTTGTTAGTGCTCCAAAGCTTTGTATACTATCCTCATGTTCCCCTTCCCCCAGGTCACACCAGGAGATGAGCAACCTGTTGCTCAGTGTGCCTTCCTTATGAAACTGTTCAATAAATAAATAAATAAAATACTGGGTTGCTGTTCATATCAGTACACTATCTCTGCTGTATGAGCTCAACTTAAGTTGAGAGGCCTGGGTCGATAACTCCTGAGGTGATTTATTACCCAAAAATGTTGTAGTTTGATGATAAGCTACATAGAGTCTCCATCCAAGGAACACTTCATTGGGCAAGATTACAAAATAATGCAAAGCTATGGGACACAATACCAACCCACTTTGGTCCCCTCTGGTAAAGCCCACCCAGTTCCTACACAACACAAACACAGTTGTAAAAAAGATACAAAACTTAGAAACAAAAAAAGTGTAAACAATATGGAGGCAATAATATAGTGGACACTCAGGCCCAGATATTCAAACGGTTTGCGCTCGCAAGTCCCAAACTGTGCCATTCTGCGATATTCAGAAGGAGGCAGTTGCGCCACCAAAAACATGCTGAGCAATAGTGCAATGAAAATGAAGGCATGCGCAACCGAAGGGGGTGGATCCATGCATAAAGAGTGCAATGCGATATTCAAAGACTTGCGCGATGCGCAATAGCGGCACAGCCGGAAATTGGCGCCATTCAGCGAAATGAGCCAAAAATGTAAAAGGTCTCAAGAAAGCGGCCAAGAACGCCTACCAGGCTGCCAAGTGGGGAGAGAGACAGAGACAGACAGACAGGCAGCAAAGGGCAGGCAGGAAAGTGTGGCCCATAGTCTGTAGAGGCCAGTGGGGGTGCCGTGCAGTGGAAGTGGCAGTCAGGACAGTGGGGGTAACACAGCAACACCAGCCAGGGGTTCAGAATCCAGGAGATGGACAGTGCCAGTTTCACATGGAAGCTGTAATGAGGGTGAGATACACATGCTGCAGGGGACGTGGCCGTGGAAGGACCCGTGGCAGTTGTGCCCCAACAGAGCAATGCCGTGCCCACATCAGCTTTGAGCTGTACACAGATGTAGAGATTGGGGCCGGTACCGCCTGAACAGGGCAATACTGAGACGGCTCTGTGAGCTGTGCAGTGATGTGATGCAGGCACCCTCACGACGGAGTCACGCTCTGTCGGTGGAGACTAAGGTGACAGCCTGCTTGTGCCTGTTCGCCACAGGCACCTTCCAGAGGCTGACAGGGGACACCACAGGCATCACACAGTTGGCCATGTCACGCATCCTCACCCAATTCCTCAGCACACTGCTGCCACATGCTGCGGAGTACATCCATTTCCCCAGCACCGCGGCAGAGTGTACAGCAAACATGCAGGAGTTCCACAGGGTAGCACGTATGCCTGGCATGCTAGGGGCCATAGACTGCACCCATGTGGCCATTCGCACGCCACCTGGCTCCGATAGCCAGGCATATCGGAACAGAAAGGGATTCCCCAGTGTCAACTGCCAGGTGGTGTGTGATGCCACTGGGCGCATAATCAATGTCTGTGCCACACCCTGGCAGAGCACATGATGCTCTCATATGGCATCAGTCTGCACTGTGCCATCGATTCGAGAGTGGGGACATCCCCACAGGACATCTAGTGGGTGAGTACACATGTATGGAATGCAAACTCGGGGCAAGGGTGGGAATGCCACAGGTGCCATGGTAGTGGCACACAGGGAGATGGCCAATATGGACCTGAACACGACACTGATCTCCACTATCTCCACACAGGTGACTGCGGATACCCACTCTATCCCTGGCTGCTCACACCATACCGGCGCCCCATGACCCCAGCGCAGCTATGCTATAATGAGGCACATGCCGCAACACGCAACATCATAGAGCGGGTGTTTGGGATGCTCAAGGCACACTTACGATGCCTAGACACCTCTGGCGGTGCCCTACAGTACAGCCCCCAAAAGGCCTGTGGGATATTCCCGGCCTGTTGCATCCTGCACAACATGGCCAAAGACCATGGGATAGCCATACAGGTTGAACAGGGGGACAGCGATGGGGACGCCAGTGGCGCCGGTGATGATGGTGATGAGCAGCCCCCCCCTAGGACAGAGGGACCCCCGACTGATCCGGCAGGCCCAGCTGCACCGGGACACCATCACAGAGGAGCACTACGCACAACACAGGTAAGTCAAGGGGACATGTGCAACCAACACTTTCCATGCGCAAACCACAGGCACACAGGGGAACACACCAGGGGTGCATGACAGTCAGGGGAGTGGAACGGTCCAGGCATACAGACACACCATCGGGGAGGGGTGAGCACTCATATGGACACACACACACCAGGCGCAGAGCGTACATGGGCAGATGCACAGCACTGCAGAAATGACATTGCAAACACACAGCACCACTGACCACCCCCACCACCCGTACTGTCCAAGTAAGTGTGTCAGATGCTGGGCACCCTTGCACCTTGGTGTACAGTGCAATGTAGGTGATCATCATGCACACGCACCTGTGGACAGCAGTTGGGAGGCTGTGCAGGTGGTCCGTGTCGGCGTAGAGCAGAGCACCCAGCAGTGCACTGCCCACCATGACACACACATTGCATCATGGCAGCACCAGACAGGGGCCTGCACTGGGAGACAGCTCAGTCATGTAGCACTGTCCCACAGCCACCACAGATGCGTGGGCAGCCCCGCCATGACCCAACAGCATGGGCAGGCTGAGCAGGGGCCACATGGGGTGGCACTGTTGCACCACCAGGGGTCCCACTGCGTGAACGCGACCTTGCCCACACAGGGGTCTGCAGCATGCTGAACAAATCTGCACCAGGGGTGCTCAGGATGCCCACAGCAGAACCCGGTGTCGACAGGCCTGTTGTCGCACGACACCGGGAACGGGGAGTGGAGAGTGCACTATGTGGGGTGTGCGGTACAGGGCACCTGACTGTGTGCCCAGTGGTCCACGACAGAGACCACTGCCTGGGTCAGTTTGTCAATGGCGGCGGTCACATCCGTCCGCATATGGACCAGCTGGGCTCGGTCCCGAGCACACTCCCTGCTGTGCCGCTCCATGGACTCAGACAGTGCCTCCACGGACCTTGCAACCCGCCCCTGCAGCTGTACTGATTCCTGCAGCAGGCGGGTGTGCATGTCCAATGGGTACTGTGCCCCAATGGCATCCTGACCCCCAGGGTGTGGAGGTCCTGATGCACAACACCCCTTGAGGGTGGACGCTGTTCACCAGGACCAGGAATGGGCGGCTCAAAGGGCGGCGGACATGTGCCACTGCTTGACACTGTACCCCCAGACCTGGTGTGAGACTGCTGCTGCTGCCCCTCCAACCGCTGTGCCCCCAGGTCCACCTGTTCCACCGCTGTGCTGGCAACAGTGCCAGACACCTGCACAGCCACCGGTGCTGCCCCACCGGTGCTGACAGGCACAGCCTGGGACTGTGCCAGCATGCTGGTACACATGTTTGAACCAGAAAGGCCCAGGGCACGCGTTGGCCTGCCGTGGTGTCCGGCCTGCGGGACACACAAACCATCACTGCCCATTGCAGGCCTTCATCATCAATGGTGCAGGTAATGCGGCTACTGCCACAGACAGTGTGCTGGCATGTTTGCATGCCAGACTCGCTGGAGACACAGGCTGTGCACCCCACTGCATCACTGACACCAGAGTTGTCGGCCCAGCGCAGCATGCTGCTGGCAGTGCCTGCTGGCTGGTGGTGGAGGTGGATGGTCCTCCTCCATGTCCAGCAGGTCAGCATCACTGTCTGGACCCACCACCACCATCTCCTGAAGACAGACAGGATCTGTAACAGAAAGACAGTACATGTGAGTGCCTGTGAACAACCACCCCCCCAAACACCAACACCATGTCATACCATGCAGTGATGGGCTTCCACCTGTCTGGAATCCTCCACCTGGTATGCCCTCAATGGCGCTCGGCTGCATGGCTGTGACCAGTGTCTCCTCAGTTGGGGTCAGCTCCAACACCACTGGCGGCCCCGCCAGTGCCAGCATCGCGGCCGCCTGAAGGCCGCCACCTTCTCTTCAACCTCCTGCGGTCTGTCCCCATCTTTTTTCATTCCTGCACGGAGCGCTGGTGGCTTCCGCGCAGGTTAACGCCCAAGCTACCCCTCCCATGCAGTCGCACAGGACTGAGGGGTGCCCCTCCTCCCCACTCAGTATTGGCTCATCATCCAGGTAGGCCTGGAAGAGGGCCTCCGCCTCTGCTGCTGTGAAGTTGGGCCTCCACACCCACCGCCCTCACCCTCACCTTGGCTCTGCTCGGTCATGGCGATCTGTATGGGGGGAAGTGGACACCTGTCACTGTGCAGTCTACAGCATTTCCCCATGGGCATTGTCCTGAACATCACACAGCATGTGACTCACCTCTCACCTGCAGTAACCGAATCTGGCCAGCGCAGCCCAATGTCGCACATTTATAGCGCAACACATGCAAATTAGGAGTGGAGCAACTTTAATGACATGCAAATCACGCCACTGCGCCCTTGAATGGCTGATCAGATGATTTGCATGTGTTGGCTGAATATCACGAATCTGCGCTTTGCGCAATACGGAAGAGTCGGCTGAGCCAATGGCGCAGATCTGTGCCTGTGTGGTACACTGCATTGCGCATGCCCAGATAGCTTACGACGCGCTGTCACGCTGCTGACGCTTGAGCACGACGGGAATTCAGGCCATGGCCACCATTGTGCCAGTGGCGCCACAGCACTGGGCACTATATGGCGCTTGTGGCAGTACTGGCGCACAGTCCACTGTGGCACTGGTACGCAGCTGGTCGGTCGCGCAGGATGCCCTATACGCCAGATGGCGCCGCGTAGCCTTGCATCATCGGCGCATGACCTGTGTGCCCTTGCCCCTGGCGCTGTTCGCCTGCCATGTGTACGTCCCTATTGTGCTGTCTGGTGACAGCGCTATGTGAAGTGACGGCGCTGTTCGAACAGCGCTATTGGAGCCTGTGGTGGTCTATTGTGCAACATCTCCACGTGGGGTTACGGTGCAGCGGGGCTCCATATTGCTTGCTGTAAACTTGCTACCATGCCTAGGAGGAGGGCTGTGAGTTGGAGCCAACTGGAGGTGGCCAACCTGGTGGCCCTAGTAGAGCCCCACTATGAGGCACTCTATGGTGAGGCCCCCCTCACCATAGCAAGAACAGAGGTGTGGCAGCAAGTGGCCACTGACCTGGTGGGGGTCACTGGATGGTGCCAGTCTGCTGAGCAGTGCCGCACTGGTACAGTGACCTCCGCCGGAGGGAGCCAGACGTGGTTACAGGCTGGCGCGGCACGCGTCAGGTGGGCATGGTGCCCAGGCCAGGGTGTACCCATCTATGCACCTGTATTATCTGTAGGGGTCTGTGTGTGTTTTGGTGGCTGTGCATAGGTGATGGCTCAGCCACGGTTGGCTGTGTCAGTGTGTGCAGCTGTGAGATGAATGGGTATGGCTGTGTGGGCAGGCACTCTCACTGGGGCAGGGGGCACTCTGCTTTTGAGTCACACTGATGTTTGTCTCAACATATGTCTCTCACAGGCCGGGATGTGAGGATGCGGGCCCAGGTCAATGACGGCCATGCCAGGGACCCGGGGCCAGTGGGGGTGGCACCCCAACAGCACTGATCAGCGGCAACAGCGAGTAGACAGAGCTGCTTGAGCAGTGTGAGTATCATGACTTCATCGATGCTATTGCATGTTGGGGAGACCAGTAGCCCTGCACAATACAACCATGCAGGAAAGGGGAGGTCATAATTCCACTATACAGGACACTAGTGAGGCCCCACCCTGGAATACAGTGTATTTTGAGACCATCCCCACGTAAGGACGAGAGTGGGCAGGGGAAGGTTCAGAGGAGGGCAACAAAGATGGTGCATGGCTTGCATCACCAGTCCTATGGAGACAGGTTGAAGGAACTGAACACGACTCCTGGAGGAGAGGAGGAGAGAGGGATAAGGATAGAGACATACAAGTATCTTACAGGGTGGAACAGGGTGCAGGGAAACACTATTTTGAAGTACAAAAGATGTTCCAGGACTACAGGGCATGGGATGCAGTTGGAGGGTGGATGATTCAGAGGAAACATGAGCAAGACTTACTTCACAGTATGGGTGGAGTACAAGTGGGACACCCTGCCAGAGGGAGTGGTGGGGGCTGACACACTCATAGGATTTCAGACTGCACGGGATAGACATAACGGTATTCTTGAGGTCAGGGGTAAGGGGCAACAGACTTCTAGGTAAACAAAGTAACTTACAGGCTGAAATGTACAGACTGTGTGGGCCATAGGCCCTTATCTGTCGACACTGGCTATGTATCTCATGTCTGTAGGCATGACACAGGTGACATGCATCACTGTCCAGTTTCACAGCACGCCTGTGTATGCATCACTGGTGGTCCATGCATGCACTGGGCACATGGCTGGGCACTTGGCACCGCACCACGCTGCCACGCCACTTGCCAGCCTTGTTTGTGCTGTGATGAACATGGGCAGTGTGTGTGTGCAGTGGTGCGATAGCTGGTGCCCCTGTTTGTGTTGGTCGTGCATGTTCACTGTGGGCGGGTGCATGCCATCACAGGTGCGGACATAGGGCTATATGGCTTGCAGGCTGGTGGTGTCAGTGTTGTGGTCTGTCACAGCCATTGACTGTGTTCCCATTTTCCTAGGCCTTGAGGTTCTCCGGAGGATGGCAACAGATGTCAGGGCCATCCGACAGCTGGTGGGGCAGAACTCTGACATCCTGCACTTTATTCACCGCCATGGTGTACAGCGGAGGTGGCACAGACCAGCAGGAGACCAGCCAGAGGACGGGCGGCCAGCTGGCCCATGATTTCTCCACCCTTCCCACTTCTCCCATCCCTAGCACCCTGCCTTCCCTCTCCAAGTTTGTAATCCCTACCCCTTGACCAACCCGACCTTGTACCCATCCCCTCCCCGGTAAATAGTTGGACTTGTTTTGCTACTGTTTGTTGCTCTTAATACATTGTTATATTTTTATAAGAATAATGTGTTGGTCTGTGATTTGTAGCCGCCTATGGTGCCCAATTGTAGGGTGTACATGCCATCTGGGCTGGTATGGTCCTGGGTATGTGTGTGTGTGTGCGTGTGTGCATGGGGAGGTATCTCCAGCATGGCAGTGACTTTGGGTAGGTCTTACATCTGCCGCTACCTACTGGGCTGGGTACAGGGTGTCTGGGCTTGTGTATTTCTGTGCTGCACAGGGTTGACGTGGTGCTGGGATGTATAGTTTCCTGCAGTGCCAGTCACTGCACATAGGTGGTGTCTTGGGGTCACAGTGCAGGGTGTGCTGACGATGGGGGCTGATGTGCACTGTGGTTGTCAACCCCTGTGTGGCACCTCAGCATGCCAGTGGTTGTGCTGGGGTGTCATGGCTCTGCTATGCTGTGTTGGCTTGTCCCCATGGGCAAGTAGGTCATCCGTCCCACCCCAGTGATGATGCTTGGGGTGTGCAGGTGTGGTGTGGGTTCTGCAGTGTTCCTGTGCCCATGTGTGGCATGGCTGGGCGGTGGCCCAACCTGCCTCCTGGATATGCAGTTCCATTGCTCTGGGGGCTCTGCTTGTGCTATGGCACCTCTGGAATGCTCAGCTGGTTGCCTTGGCTGCGCCATAGCGCAACATTTCGGCTCAGCTTCTCCTTCCTGGTTGCGCTATGGCGCAGTATGTGCAATATTCAGATGTTGGTTGCTTGCGCAATTTGTTCTGCTCCATGTTTGAATATCGCACCTGTTGCGCACTTGCGCAACTGGTTTGTGCTTGCTCCTGCTGTTGCGCTCATTTTGGGCGCAGTTTGAATATCTGGGCCCTAATGTTTATGAAACAAAACTTTATGTCAGTACTGTATGGTGCAGAAATCTGGGTCTGGAGAAATCTCGATTTCCCTGAAATTAATAAGCAATTGATCTCTACAAACACTACACTGGCTTTCCAGATTTTTTCCATCTGTCTTTGTTAGATTTGAGGCAGGAGGAACAATTCATATTAGGACTCAGACACCTTCAAAAACAACTTCTAACTGAATCACATTCTGCAGATAGAGGTGGAAAGATTTACAAAATTATGCTTAAAAGAAGCAGTTATGCTTAACAGAAGCAATGTGCATTCATTTTCATGGATCACACATATTTTCATGGGTCAGAGACCTTCTACACAATAAGAGATTTCTGTTTAGTCTGCTTAATCTCAAAATATGACTGATTGATTTATATTGAAAAACAAATAGAATTGGCCAACCTTCATGATGGTAGAGTAGACATCTTTTATCTGAGATTTTAAAAAGCACAAGTATGGAAAACTAACATAATGGCACTTAGAATTTGAGACTGTTATGTAGCATACACCAAAATCTGAATGGAAAAAATGACTACTGTGATCTTAGCTGGTAGATACAGTAGAATACCCGTGGAACTGAGATTTAATCCTTGTAAATCAGGAGAAATACAGTCCCTCAAGCATTAGTTATTCAGTCGTAATTTATATACAGTAATAGAAGGAAATGCAGGCTTAGGCCATTTAATAGCAAATGTATATTTAGAACTCAATTCCATGTTTGTTCTTTTTTTGTGCCAGATCAAAACCTAGGATAAGGGAACTATAACATACATTCCCTATTAATGAGCTAGTGGAGCCCAAAAAGGCAGACAGGAAAATGTTACAAATTCTAAGAAGTAGTCATTTGTAACTTTTTGTGTTGTCTTGCGTGTGTACAATTAACATCTTGTGGTAGAAGGAGAAATGCAGAGGTGTGTTCGTGTTGGCGAATGCAGGACACACTTTAGTAGTTACGTCCCTCATTCTCCAAAGAGCCAGCATGCTAGCGCTGAGACAAATATTATGTAAAGTGCCACTAAATTAAAAGAAACATGCCACTGAAATAAGAGACACGCTTGTCATGCAGTGGCACAGCTGACGCACCTCCTGTATGTGCCTTTCCTGGTGAAACATTTCAATAAACATGGCTTGTAAGAAATGTGCAGCTGCAATCACTGCAAAATAATCTATTGGAAGTAAAGAGTTAACTCATTCACTCCACAGCAGCTCTTTGATGATTCCACCCCTTCTGCCATGTACACTCTTACTGCATCCTTTTTTTTTTTATTTAGTATGCTTTTTGTCCCCCTTGGTCACCATTCCTTCAGCGGCACTCCACTAGCACCCACATCACTCTCCTGATGCCTTACCTCCAGGATACCCCCTGGCTTGCCCCCCAGGGTGGGGCCACGGCACCTTTCCTGGCCCATCTATGGCTGAGAAGATGTCTGTCAGCTACTGCCGACATTGCCTCCCTGGCTTCCCCCCAGGGCAGGGTTCAGGGCCCGGCGATGCCATCCTTGGAGCCATATTAGTTTAAGGAGAAGCATGGAGCAATTGAGACCAGGTGCTGGGGTGGCCGTCATCCTCAGCGACCAACAAGTATTTTTCTGTATCTGCCCCAGGGGCAGGGATGTGCAATGATGTCCAGCGTCCACCCTGTCCCACCCCTCAAGTATGCTGGTGCCTGTTACTCGTGGTTCCCCCGGCCTTTGCCAAGGGTCCCTCAAGCACCAAACACTTTACCCCTCCCTCCCCTGGTGAAGGAGAGCAATCCATGGGATGCATGATCCTTCTCCCCCGGCCAGCTCTCCAGCTCCCTAGGTCTGTTGCTGAACTCGCGTTGCCAGTGTCTCAAGTAGAAATCCAACCGCTGCACCAGTGGGCCAGCCCACTCTTATTGCATCCTGACTTTTTCTAAGAAAATGAAGTAATAATCACCATACCATAAACATAAACAAGTAATACCTGTGTATAAAAGCATTGGAGCTATGTATGCCCTTTTTACAAGGTGCACCTTTTTGTAAATTACAGAATAAATATACACAAATATAAACATACATAAAAAATCACTTCACAAGGAAACATTGTAAAACTCATATAGTCAAACATAATTTTAACAATATAAATTGATGGCTAGCATCCACAACGTATCCATTACATGCGCAGCGATATTTCAATTCCTTTTGTGAGCTGAGTGAGCTTTTTCAGTCTCACAGTTAGAAGCAAGTTCAAGCTACCTTAAATCTCACTAACCCATTCATCTATGGGAATGATGCATAACATTCCAAAAACAGGAAACCGGCGGTATCTCCATTTCAAATCCTGTGACATTCACTGTAATAAATTATTTGCATAGCTGGGGCATGCAGAGGGGTGCATGACAGGGTTTGGTTTACTGTGTTTAATGTCAGACACTTTTTATGTTGTCTTGCACTTGCCCAAGCAACATCTTGTGGTAGTAGGAGAAGTGCAGAGGTGTGTCAGTGTTGGTGAATGTAGGGCACGCTTTAGTAGGTGCGTCCCTCATCCTCCAATTAGACAGCATGCTAGCGCTGGCACAAGAATTATGTAAAGTACACACAGCTTGTAAGAGATATGCCACTGCAATCAGAGACAAGCTCATCATGCAGCGGAACAGATGACACACCTCCCAAATGTGCCTTTCCCGGTGAACCATTTCAATAAACATGGCTTGTAAGAAATGTGCCGCTGCAATCAGAGACAAGCTTGTCATGTAGCGGAACAGATGACATGCCTCCCGTATATGCCTTTGCTGGTGCAACATTTCAATAAACATAGTGGCAGCATGACAGGCATCAGGGGTGTGATTTGGGATTGTCAGCTGTAATGCTCATGCCATTCCATCCCCACCCTGCAGCCAGTGAGAGGCATAAAGGTGTGCCTTGCACTCTTCAGCCCCAAAGTTCACCCCATTCTCCTATACTGCACCCATCTCAATGTATTTCCTTATGGAATGTGGTGAGCATAAGGCCCGAAGACCCCAAGGCACACCACAACATTTGTCGGTGTCTGCAGGGTATGGTGAGGTGAAATGGTGTGTGCGTTATGGATGACGACCCATAGGCACACCCCAATGCATGTCAGTCTCTGCAGGCTTGGGGTAGGGTTTGCATTAGTTCACTACTTCACTGGCATTCCTAATATGCATCTCTCTAACTCCTGCACTACTGATGTCAATGCCGACAAGACAACATTCAGCATTGACAAATGCTTGTTATTTCTGCAATGGTTTTCTTTTTCCTTTTGCCCATTAGAATGTCTTCTATGTGATAACACTATACTGGATGTGTGGAACAGCTCTTAGCCTGGGAGTTGACATATCTATGTCTAGACCTCCCCACCCCCGCACATCATCAGCACTGTAATCTCACTGACAGTGACATCACATGTGACTGACCTGACAGCAACTGTGTGGCTGTTCTAAGCAGCAGTGATGTCACAGTCAGTGAAGCTGCAATGCTGATGATGCAGTGGTGGGTGGGGTTAGAGATAGATATGTCATCTGTCAGGCAGGGTGAAGTCCTTCACATCAGGCCTACTAACATCAAGTAAACTATCATCTAGTTAAACAAATGAAAAGAAAAAGTACCGCAGACATAAAAGGTAATGGCTGACTGCTTTTGAAAACTAATGTTAGTTTTAGGCAGTACATCAGCTCTTAAATCTTCTATCTTGAGATAAGATATAAATAACTTTTCAGATTTTCTTTCATACTTGTAAAGTTTATTGCATTTTTACAAATGAATAGAGACAAAGGAACAGGCAGAATTAAGAAATGTATAGAGAAAAACTGATACGGATATGATAATTAGAAGGAAATCAATAAAAACAATCACAACAAATATCTGGTGTGTCAATTACTGTGTCAAGTATATCAAGAATAGACTTAGCAATATAAATACCTACTACTTAAGAAGGATAAAAAGTATCTAACCAATCCCCAGACACAAAACATCAGGGTTTAAATATTTGCAATTTCAACCCAGGGTAACAGAAACAGTTGGTCCCTATCAGCTTGATTACAGAACAAAAGGTGTCATGATATACAGCACACATTGCTGCATCTTGTCCCTAAATTGTGGGAGCCTGCCCTGCAAGGTGAAGGCCAAACACTCAATGGTACAGATAGAATTAATTATAGCATGCCAAACATGTTAGCTTCTGAACTATGACAAGATTGCTCTGCAAATAATGGGTATCTGAACTACTTCTGATAATGAAATCTCAAAAAAAAAAAGAATATGTTGAAAGTGTTTACTTTTAGATTCACACTGAGAAATAAATTACCACTTCTGCCTAATTTTAATTATGTAATATGAACTTACATGGGTCATGATAATCAAATACATTTTTTGAAATTAATGTGTAGATTAAAGCAAGCATTTGTCAATGCCGAACGTTGGTTGCTTGTTTAACGCTGGCACTTCCCTAAGCTCCCTTTATACCCTGCAGTGTACCTCATCTGGTCCCATAGCTTTAAGTTCTTTCAAGGCAGCAGCTTCTTTCAGTAACACCTATTTAAATCCAACCCTTCTAATCACTCAGCACCTGCAATTTCTTTTTCTGCCGAAAAATACTTTTAATGGAAACTGGCACAATCTGCTCGCCTCCACAGACAGCCCCCATTTTATAAACTAATGTAAGTGAGAGGCAGCAGTGCCAAGAATACAGCATAATCCCCCAAATTTAAGTGAGAGGCAGCAGCACCAAGAATACAGAGTAATCCCCCTCCCCAGCAGCAACAATCACTGACCTAACCACTCTGTCCATCCATCGCCCCGCTCCACACCCGCACCCAGCACCCAATTTTCCTTATTAGAAGGCAATTGCTGCTGCTGCCCGCCGAGTCCAGCAGAGCATAACTCTCCCTCCTCCACTGCCGAGCACTGGCTTCTAATGAGTGAAACCGCTGCTTTTTGTTGCTATAGTATAGTCAGTAGATCACATTGTAAATGGCAGCACGCATCAGTTAGAGTTTTTATCTCAAAGTGTAAAATCTGATGTTGGTTCCCACCTCACTCCACCCCACCCCCCAACATCCACACAGCATACAGAGGTGCCACAACAGAGCCAGCCCACCCCATTCCATGTGTGTACAAGCTGACATGGTACAGTATAAGAGAATAGGGTGAGAGTTAGGCCTGATGAACCCATGGCACACCCGACGTCTGATGGTGTGTTGAGGTGGGGTGGTAGGGGTGGGAACCCTAACATCGAATTTCCCAGCTTTTGATGATGTAATAAAACCACTAACTGATGCATTAACATAGTTTTTTGCAATGAATTTCCCTTCTTTTTGAGATAGTACAATAGTATCTTTATCCCTGCACTCCAGTCCCACACAGTTATGTGCTTGTGTAGAATAATTTCAATGGACGCACATAACTTGGGCACTTTTAGGAATTTTTTCACCAAATTTTCAACATGGCCTTTTTTCGGATCCCACATCATGAACACTGGCACTGTTATTTCATTAATCTGTCCTGAAAGTTGATTTTGCAAAGTGGCCACATTGTTCTGCTCAACAGGTGTGAAAACATGTTTCAGTCAGGATGTGAAAAATGACAGCTTTATACTGTTCATGAGGAGGTGTGAAAAATGGCAATGTTGGAAATCTGGAGTAAAAATTTGAAAAAATTCTGAAGTTACGTGCAGGCATAGAACCTGCATAACACGCACTCATGATGCGGTCATTTTTTGGAATTATTTCATAAAATTTTCAACATGGGCTTTTTGAGACCTCCCCTCATGAGCAATGCACTGTTATTTTGATAATCTGTACCAAAAGTTGATTTTTTACAGTGATCGTGCCGGTCTGTACCACAGGTGTAAAAACACATTTTGGGCAGGATGTGAAAAATTGAGGAGGTGTGAAAAAATGGCAATAATGAAAATCTGGAGTGAAAATATTAAAAATTGGCAAAGTTACGAGTGTGTGTAGAAACTGTGCAATGCATGCTCATAATGTAGTCATGTATGGGACTTTTTGCACCAAATTTTCAACATGGGGTTCTTGGGACACCACCTCATGAACACTGGCACTGTCATCTCGTTCATCAGTCCTGAAAGGTGATTCCATGTGGTGACCACAAAATCACCTTTCAGGACCAATTAATGAGATGACAGTGCCAGTGTTCATGAGGTGGGGTCCCAAGAACCCCTATGTTGAAAATGTGGGGTCAAAATTCCTAAAAATGGCTGAGATATCAGCATAAGTTGAAAACCCCATTGACAGCTGGGCTGCTGTTCCCAGAAAGAGTTACCTGGTGGTCCAATGGTACCCCCTCCTCACCCTCCCACAGAGGTCCCCCACCACCCAGCACCCCTCTGTCATCAGCGGGTGGCAGCACCCTGCCCGCATGCCGCCTGGCCGCCCGCCAACTGACAGTGTACAGTACTATCTGTACGCCTGTTGATCCACTGCGTGGACCAATGGGCATGCAGACCATACTGTACTACACAGGCCCATTATGTGAACGTACTGTATGCTGTAATTGGTGGGTGGCAGCCAGGCAGCATGAGGGTGGGTGCTGCTGCTCCGCCAATGACAGGGTGGGTGCTGGGTGGTGGGGACCTATGTGGGAGGGTGGGGAGAGGGGTACCACTGGACCACCAGGTAACTCTTTCTGGGAACAGCAGCCCATAATCAGGCTATAGGAGGGTTACCACTGGACCACCAGGGAACCTTAATATTACAACAGTCTGCATCGGGTAAAGGGGGTTGGGGGGTCGACTGGACCACCAGAGTTCTATACTACTAGCTAAATCTGCAATCGGGTAAAGTGGGGTTACCGCTGGACCACCAGAGTTCCCATTAAGTCACAACTGCCCATGATTGGGCAACAGGGTGGGGGGGACATGTCTACCAGGTCAGGGTGCTTGTGGATGGTGTACCTGCTGGTCAGGTGGCCACCCAGGGCTGGTGGCTGTTGTGTTGCCCCATGCACTATAGCCACCCACCTGTGGGTGGCCAGCATTTGAGCCGTTTCTTTTTGGGCTCAACTTTGAGCACCAGTGTGTGTTGCATGTAGGGGTTGTGCCAGCATATACGCCGCACATCCTATGCTGAATATTGTGATGTGCGGCATATGCACGGGCACACCACCCTGCATCTGCACTGCATACATACCAACGCGCCCAGCGCATTGGGGGTTGCACCATGCAGCCTCGCCCTTTGAATATCGCCGACGCATTAAAGCTGCACTGGTGCAACCCTGTTGCACCAGGTGCAACCCTTTGAATATCCGGGCCAGAGTGTTAGGGTTACCCGGGATCTTACTGCTCTTGGAAAAGAGAATCTTGTTTCCCTTCTGAAAGACGTGTCAGCTGACCTCCAAAGGTAGATGCACTTTACCCTTTCCCTATGGGGCAGGGTAAATGTTATCAAAATGAACATATTACCTTGTATTTTATATCCCTTGGGAATATTGGGACTTTTCCTACCCAAGACCTGGTTTGCAAAGCTTTATCCATCCCTTTCTGCTTTTCTTTGGAAGCAGGAAGCCTCTCGTTGGACCTATTTTAAACTCACCTTATCCAGAGAGAGGAGTGGCCTCAGACTTTCAAAATTTTTCTTGTATTATTGTGCCCTGCATAGTTCTAAGTGTTTCCTTTGGGCTTTTTACCCATTCCCTCCCAATGCTGTGGATTATCAGCCATTGTGGTTGTCTTTGGAACAACGCCTTTGTGCACAACCAGGTCTCCAGCTTCCTAGCCTCCTATATCTCAGATAAACCCAGTTTCCACCTAAGCATTGTGGTATGCCCTTGGGGTGGTCACTACATGTTCTTCGGGAACTTTGTTTATATATGGGTTGGGACTGGTGTAAGGATCTGTCTCAGCCAACTTTGGGAAACCCCAACTTCCAGACTGCCCACCAACCCATCCTTTTTCAATTTTGTCCTTGACTCCAGTCAGCCCCTCTCTCTTCCTTGATTGAGGGTGATGTAATGGTCCTTCTCCCTATTATCCAACATCAATTTGCTCTATCGGTGCTTCACCCTTTCAAATATTTGCAACTCTTCAGTATTAGCTCTCACCTCTTTTTTGGGCCCTCATCCTTGGCTTTCTGCACCTGTGGAAGTTTTTTCTGAACTCCTTCATTTGGTGACTCAGCCTCATGCTGTCTCTGTTTTTTATTGGTTCATTCAGTTGAAGGACCCAGTTAACCTAGATGGTATTTGTTATTACTGGAGGCAGGTGTTACGATCAAGGCAGAGGTTAAGGTCTGGCAGAATGTCTGCCAACTTCTATACAAATTTGTTAAGCAGGACTGATACTGACTGTTGCAGTTTTGTATCCTGCATATTCTTTATTAAATGCGAGGATATTTTTACTTTTATATGTCAGTAATACCTAAAGTGCCACCTTAACAAAGCAGGTAATATAAATGAAACCATACGTTAAAACACACATGAAACTACACACCAAAATAGTGTAAAAATAGATTAAAAATAGTAACTCTTTCATATAATATATTCCTAGTTCTACTTTTGCTATCCATCTATTGGGGCCTATTCACCAATGGGTGCGGAGCAAGCACGCAATGCAAGCGCAGCTCCACACCTGTGGGAGAACTGCACAGGGACTGCATTCATGAAGCAGTGGTGTCCACCCCACTCCCTTCTATGTCCCTGCCCCCCAGGCGTGGAGGTGCACAGAGGTGGAGATGTGAGCCCAGGCAGCAGCCAATTGGCTGCCCTACTCAGGCCACTGGTGGATCCCTTGCCCTGGTAAGGTGCCATCTTGCCAGGAGATGTTGAGCATTGGCACTGTGGCCAGGGGGGTCATGTACTGGACACCCGTCCTCAGCCTGATTGCCATCCCCAGACCACAGAGGCACCTTCCTGCGGGGTTCTGATGACCCCTCACCAGCACCAACAGGTCCGGCGGTGGTGACTGGAGGGGGTGCATAGCTGGTATGCCTGGTGTCCAGATGCATAGCCACTGGCACCCTGCATGTGGCACTCCACCCATTCATGCATGGGGTGGAGTGCTGGAACACTCCCAGCGGTGTCCTCAGCCTGCCCATGTGTGGCGCTCCTCAGTCATCTAGGGATCTAGTGTGGTTGGGGGGGAATAACTCATTTGGGCATGCTGTGGTAGGTTCACATGGATGCAAGTGGGCTATGCATCTGGGTTATGTGGTGCGTAGCCCATCCGCACCTTTGGTGAATACAACCCATTGTGATTATTCATCACATTTATTAATCTTAAAACACAAAATTTCAAGGCACAGAATTTATAATATTTCAACTTTTAGACTTCTAATCTCTTGTTCATAATTCATGTAATATTTATTTAATTCCTTGTGGATGTTAAACTACTCCCTGTTTTAACTAAATTATTCCTTATTTGATGTACACTCCTGCTAATACTGCCTGCATTGAAGCTGTTTTCAATTACCTGGTCAGTGATGGTGTAGCTGAATTCACCATCTGCTATGTGAGTATAACAAAAAACTAGCCACTAGAAGCCACTGTTGCTCCATAGAGAAGTTATTTGGCAGCCACCTGGAGTACATTACATAACTTGTTTACAACATTGTTAAAGGTCAGAGCCAAGGTCAGAACATTTTATGCACTCCTAAACTCTCCTGCAGGGTTATATTACCTCATACTGTCTATTGCAAAATATATCTTAGTAGGGGGCTGCTAACATCTAGAAAAAGCAGACACAAGTTTTTTGTAATTTTTATATTAAGAAAGCCCTCTCATTTTGTAACTGTACTCTTAGTTTTGTTATAGCCATCCAAGCAGCATGTTGGACATTATATACAAAATATAAACTGCTTGGGGAAGGGGTTTCAATTTATTCCAGGGGTGTACACTATGACAGGGGACACCCTGTCACAGGGTTGTTGGTTTCATACATTTTTTTCTACTGTACTCACTATTATGGTATTTGGGTTTGTGTTTCTTGCTATTATATTGTTAAAACTTAATAAGGTTTAGTAAATGAGCTTTATTACCTATGTTTGTTAATCCTACCTCCCACCCCTCCACCCTCCCTTCCCTCCCTGCCTCTATACTGTGCTATGCCTTATCCCTCTTTCTATTTATACTTAGACTCCCTTGTTTGTCTCCCATTGTAACTGCTGCTGATAGAACTATAAGTGTATGCATACCCTTACTTATTGTAATGTCCAACTCATGTGTGGTTTATGGAATCCTATATTTTTTGTTGCTCTTCTATTTGCTATTCCCATGCACTATTGTAACCTTTATCTTGTGTTTTTTTTTTTGTCAACATGCTTTGTTGTTTGTTACATTAGTTCCTGTGCCACAGTATGTGACCCGGGTCAGGCTGGAAAAAGGTCCCTGGGATCAGCACACCTACCAGGTTACCTAAGTCATAAATAAATTAATTGAAAAAGGAAAAAATGACAGAATTGATATACATTATCAGACTAAAATTCAATAGTAATAAAAATTCTAAAGAATTTCAAGGTAAAAAAAATATATATTATTAAGGGTTAGAGATTTCCGGCTTACCAATTGGCTAAATATTTTTCAAGACCCATATGTTGATTTCCCAGAAATGCATAGGATGGAACAAGTTCAGATGTGGTATTTGAAATATGGGCAAATTATGTACAGAATATACTACCCACTGCACTCATCCCTGATTGCCATAACAAATATGACTACTGCCTTTACTCACTGAAAAACTTCAGTAAGGCCTGAAAGGTAAAACTTCAATTAAAATGTAATTAAAAAATAATAAATAATTAAACATTCTCTCTGCTCATAAAATCTTCCTTGCACACATAAATTAAAAATGAAGTACTATATACAGTTTTCTTTATGCTAACCATGGAAAATCTCCCTCCTACCTTTGGGAGCTTGTTGAGCAATCTCTGCTGCTTTCCCTGTCACAGATAATAAAACTGATACCTTGGCTCCACATTAGGCCTTCTGTTGTATATGAGTGGGTGAACCTTCTGCTATAGGAATTCTGCAGAAGTCTGAATTCTTGTATCCAATATAAGCAACAATTCTATCTATTGAATGTGTGGAAAGGCAGGTGATTGACAGTTGGTGAGGGATTGCTTTTTATGATTTCCTTCCTTTTTCCATTATTTGTTTGTCTTCTGAGCTGACCCAGCTGACCCCCTTCCTACCAACCCCACCACATCCCCATCACGTGGCTTCTCTGGGACTTACCTTCCCACTGTTGTCCTCTGCCACAGGACTGTGTGGGGTGCCTCGTCATTGGTACGGAGCCTGTGAGGGGTTGGTCATCATCAAGCAGTGGGGGGATTTTTCCCACTGATTTTCTCTCTGAGCCTATGGACATGCAGTTGGTGTCAGGTCAGCTCCACCTCCATGAAGATGCCCCCAGTGCTCTGAACATGGTTTACCTTTCTGCTCCTGGTGGCATTGCATGCACTGCCACCCAGCTGCTGCTGGAAGATAGTTCAAAAACAAACCACAGAAACCTTCCTCCCAGTGGCAAGAGAGCAGTCCTATCAATGCTAAATCCTCCCTCACCTGGACAGACCCAAAGCGACCTGCATCCGTTTAAAAATCCGGATTGCTGGTGTGGCCAGAGGTGAGATGTATGGCACCTCAGCCCTCCATGCCACTGGGCTGACCCTTTACAATTTACTTTTAATAAATAGATGTAGCTATGGTATAAAAGTGAAAGATATGGTGCATGAAGAGTCAGAAAGAGCTAACACTTTGTTTCTGCTCTCATGTCCCAGGAAATGAAGGTATGTATTCCAGTTTAAAAGTCTAAACCACAGAGAGGTAATGCTCACATGGTGGCAGCAGTGATAATAACTCCTGGGGCTTAGCAAGTGAGTTACCTTGTTAGGCAAACATTTGGAGACCCACCATGAGACAGAACCAGAATCCACAGAGATTGTGGAGAGAAGAGCACAAAGACTCCCAAGTGATTAATATATTGAGTGTGGGTCTCTTGCCTAGCGTTTCCTAGTTTGTACCAGAAGGAGATGGGAAAAATAACAGAGCTGCATGGGGAAAGGGGAGTTTGAACAGAAGACCTTTCTAAATTAAAGTCTAATGAATGGGCCCAGAGATTTAAGTTCTGTTTGATCCATGGTGGAAAGAGGTTGCACCCTATAGGTACAGTCCAACCATTCAGAGCGGGAGTTCAGGAGAAACCCTCTTCTAGATGGCATACCATTGTTACAGCAATGCTGTAACAATGAACCCCCCACAATGACACAACCTGTTCGACACTCCCACTGTCGGATGAGTTGTCGGAGCGATGAACATATTCATCGATTCTAAAGTTTGGCCGCTCACCCCATGAATCCACCCCACCAGAGTTAGCCCTCAAACAATACAAAATGCCCCATTGTTTGGGGCACTGCAGCCATCCACCGACAGATTTGCCAGGCGACGTGGTCGCTGTTGGCAAAATCCTGTCTCTGTGCCAGGTTTCAACAAATTTTTTGTTGAACCGGCTTGGTGGAACCCTTCCAGACTGATGTTGAGAAAAGGAGGATGTGCCCTTCAGGTACAGTTCAACCATTCAGAGGGGGGGGGAGTCCAGGGGAAACCCTCTTCCAGCTTGATGTTGAGGTCCCACATGTGCATAGTGCTAAGAAAGACACTGTTTCTGTTGCCAGTGAGGACCCATAAGCTCTTCACACAAGGGAACTGGTGACTGAAGGTAGAACACAAGGAAAAGTAAAAAATTTAGACTGTAAATTAGAGCTGCACCTTTGTGCAATAGTGGGGAGTGAGAGAGATCAAAATACCCCAAAGTATTGTTTGCATACTCAAGGAGGAAACAAAATGCAACTGGAACAAAGCAGAGAAAGGAAAATGTGCATGAAGGGCAAATAAATCCCTTCTGCTTGACTGGACATTTTTGTGTGGACATTGAATTTGTTTAAAGTGATTCAAGCTGTTTTAGTGTTGTCTGTTGTATGTATGATCTCACATGCTGCTAAAAGAAGTCTCTGCAGTTCTCTCTTATGGTGGAGGCATAGTACCTGTTTATTGCGTCAGCTACACTAATTCCTCCAGTGATCTGGAAGCCTTATATAAAACAGAATCATCAACATTAAGACAGGCTACAAACTCAGCTGAGACCCAGAGGGAAGTGAAAACATCTGACATAGGTCTCCTGAAAAGGGTGTGTTGATCCAAGGTGGTTATGTGGAGTCAAATTGCTCAGGGCATTATATACATCAGAGGATGAAGTGATGGAAGATCAATCAGTATTGTGCAGGGCAGACAGGTCAAGGGACTTAAAGGGCTTAAACTGGATTACTGGGAGGGTAGCAGATCTTGCACACACAGTAGGCCATCTGGTGGTCACTGAGCATATATTGGAGAGTTTCATTATCTTCAGTGAGGTGGGGATGGGAGTAGAAAACCCAGTCAGCAGGAAAGTGGTTTAGAATTAAGTAGCTGACCAATAGATTTATATACAAGTTTAGTGAGATGGAGGGCCTGAATATGTTGAGACAACATTACGGAGGAGGGTGAGGATCAATTCGAATTTAAGACACCTGATTCTAGGAGCTCCCTAGAAGAGGAGAGGGTGGAGGTAAAGTACAGGATATCAAGGCTATGTGGTATGGACCCATGGCAGCAATTGACACCTGAAAGCTGGAAGATTGGTCAAGGGAATGGCAGCTGGGATTCAATTCCAAAAAGTGCAAAATCATGCACTTGGGGCACAGAAACCAAGGGGAATTTTACCAATTGAGTTGAGAGGTATTAGCAACTACAAACAAGCATTTGTCAGTGTTGAATGTTGTCTTGCTGGCATTGGCATTGGTAGTGCTGGAATTACAGAGATGCATAATAGGAATGGCAGTGAAGTATTGAACTGACGCCAACCCCACCCAACTCTGCAGAGACTAACAGGCATTGAGGTGTGCCTGTGGGTCATAGGCCATAACGCTCATGTCATTTCACCTCACCCTACCCTGCAGACACTGACAAGTGTCACAGCGCGACTTGGGGTCTTCTGGCCTTATGCTCACTCCATTCCATAAGGAAATACCCTGAGATGGGTGCACTACAGGAGGAGGAGGGGGTGAACTTTGGGGCTGAAGAGTCCAAGGCACACCTTGATGCCTGTCAGTGGCTACAGGCTGGGGGTGGAATGGCATGAGCATTACAGCCAAAAATCCCAAGTCACACCCCTGACACCTGTCAGTCTCTATAGAGTGGGGCATTACAGATGGAAGCCCTAATGCTCCAGGCATTTTTTGGTTATTTTCATTCCAAATTTTCAACATAGGCTTTTTGTGACCCCTCTTCATGAGCAGTGGTACTATCAGTTCATTAGCCGAAAGGTGGTTTTACACAGCGACTCCGTCATTTGATGCCACAGGTGAGAAAACACATTTCAGACAGGATGTGAAAAATTACAGCTGTACTGTTCATGAGGAGGTGTAAAAAATGGTAATGTTGAACATCTGGAGTGAAAATATGAAAAACTGGTGAAGTCATGCGCATGCGTACAAACTGAGCAACAGACACCTGTAACGCAATTATTATGGGGATTTTTGTAACCATATTTTCAACATAGGCATTTTGGGACCTCTACTCATGAACAGTGGCACTGTGATTTTGTTAGTGTGTCCCAAATGTTAATTTCCCACAGCGACTGCACCATTGTTCACCAGATGTGCAAAAACACATTTCAGGTAGGATGTGAAATATGACAGTTGTACTGTTCATAAAGAGGTGTGAAAAAATGGCAATGTTGAAAATCTGGAGTAAAAATGTTAAAAATTCTTGAATTTATGGGCATGCATGGAAACTGTGCAATACACGCTCGTAACACAGTCATCTGTTAGAATTTTTCACCAAATTTTCAACATAGGCATTTTAGGACCTCTGCTCATAAACAGTGACACTGTGATTTTCTTAATCTGTCCCAAACATTGATTTCCCACAGCAACTGTGCCATTTTGCACCAGATGTGCGACAACAAATTTCAGGCAGGATGTGGAAAATGACAGCTGTTCTGTTCATAAGGAGGTGTAAAAAAATGGTGATGTTCAAAATCTGGATTGAAAATATTGAAAATTATCAAAGTGACATGTGTGCGTGGAAACTGTGTAATGCATGCTTCTAATAGTCATTTTAAGGAATTTTGTCACCAAATTTGCAACATAGGCTTTTTGTGAGCCCGCCTCATGAACAATGGCACTGTCATTTTGTTAATCAGTCCCAAAATGAGATTCCATGCAGTGACCATGAAATCACCTTTCAGGGATGAATAAGGAAATGACAGTGACTGATTTCAAGAGGTGGGGTCCCAAGAACCCCATGTTGAACATTTGGAATCAAAAGTAAAAAAAATGGCCATTATACAGCTTACTGGCATTTCTTCAGTTTGCAGTCGGCTTTGAAGAGTGCAGACATGTTCCCGCTCCACTGAAGATCACAGTGCTGGACCTCCGGAGGTAAGTATAGGGTGAAGGGTGTGTGGGGAAGTGGGGTGTGCAGAGGGTGGGTGCAGGTTGGGAGAGGAGGCCCAGCCGACAGTAAGTGACCGTTTTCTTTGTTTCAGGTTCTAAAAAAAAAAAAAAACAGCACGGACCGTTTTCTGTTTTACAGGTGTATGACAAATGTTGGGGACACTGAAGTGGGCTCCCAGTGTGCCCTATGTCTTTGATGGCATGATGTTTGCCACACTGGGGTGGGCGCCCAGTGTGGCTCACAATGGGGGTGGGCGGGGGCAGGAAAATGTCAACATGGTCAGCTTCAGAACACATGCAGGCACACTGGGGTGGGATCCCAGTGTACCACACAATCTTGGGGGGGGGTTATAAACATGCCAATAGGGGGATTGGGCACCCTCGAAGTTGGCTTGCTGGGGATTGTGAGAGGCGGATGGCAATGGCCACCGCCATGTTTATTGAAATGTTTCAGCAGGTAGGCATGCCCTGCAATGACGGGGCACTCCCGCATTGCAGCTGTGAAATTCTTTCAAGTTGGTGGCACACTTCTCAAGTCCTGTCATGGACAGCATGCTCATTCACTGGTGCCACACAGACCATCCAAGGAAGCAGTGGCACCATTGGTCACAACACGGCCACACATCCACAACCTGCTACTCCAGTAAGCTGTTACAAAATGTTGTTTGCGCTGCATGCGCAAGGCAACATAAAAAAGGAAAGGGACCTGTGGTAATCATTTCTGATGACCTGAAAGTAGCCAAGCAGTGTGATAAGGCAGTGGGGAAAGCTAACAGGATGCTTAGGTACATAGGGAGGGGCATCACCAGCAGAAAGGAAGTAGTATTACCTCTGTATAAATCACTGATAATACCCCACCTTGAGTTCTGTGTCCAGTTCTGGAGACCCTACCTCTGGAAGGACCTAGGTAGTGTAGCATTGGTACAAAGGAGGGCTACCAAAATGGTACAGTGTTTGCATCAAAGCCAAATGAGGAAAGACTCAAGGAACTAAATATGTACTCTCTATTGGAAAGGAGAGAAAGAGGGGATATGATAGAAATGTTCAGTTACATCACAGGTATTAATAAGGTACAGGAAAGTAACACTTTCCATAGAAAAAGATGCTCCAGGACAAGGGTTCATGCTATGAAGCTGGAGGAGAGGAGTCTCAGAGGAGATGTGAGAAAATACTTCTTCATGGAGACCCTTACAGAAATATAAGTGTGCTGTATACATGCAGAATGCATGCCACTTGCTTAATTGTGCAATGTTTGCATGCAGTTCACATACACAAAGTGAACCTACGTGAACCAGGTGTAAAAAACAAATCAGGTTTGCATGCTACAAGCTTGACATGTGTGCATCAGGTAAGTTGGAGTGAACATCTAAATATTACATCAGGTATGCATGTTGCACACTTGACATGCGTGCAGCAATTAAGCTGGTGTGAACATCATTTCAAAATCACATCAGGTTTACATGCTGCATACTTACCATGTATGAGGCAGCTAAGCTGGTGCAAATCTCATCTAAACAACACACCAGTTTCTATTTTTTATACTACTGCTAGCAATCAAAACCATTAAAATACATTTTCATTGAGTTCTCATTAAAATGAGGTAAACTCATTAATTCTGATCCTTTTGCAAGTTATCAGCTTTTGATTTTTGTCATTAAGTCGCCATTAATTTGTAAAATATAATTTGCTTACTGCATTAAATGCCTAGGATATAGCCAGCCAACATCCCCCATTCTGGATGTGTGAAGAGGGGTCTCTGTGTTGTGAAACCTGACCTTTTTGTTTTGGACCATGCAATTCCTTATGCATATTAAGTGCTACAAATATGTTTCTCCATGACTGTTTTGGTTCATTTACTTTCCCTTTGTCATTCTGTATGGAGCATATACACTATGGCCAAGCACTCCTTTTGCTGAGTAGGGTCTTGGAAGTATGGTCGCAGACCATGTTGGGGAGGGGACTTGGGATGGCTGGTTTTAGCATCCAGTTTCTGGCAGAAGGATGGTGGAGGGGGGGTCTGAAAACTGGGCTATTGGCACACTGGGCCAGGTTGTAGATTCTGGTCAGATGGCTGGGTAAGTAAAAGTAAAAAAATGTTTTATGGTGGGATTAGGAAAAGAGGAAGGACTGAAATATTGATGTGTTTTTCATGTTTCTGCACATTTGGGCAGCTTCATGACCCATGTGGAATGGGTATTGAATGAAATGGAGTTGGAGAAAGGAATTGGGACAACTATTGTTTGGGGGGGTCAGAACATCAGCCAGGAAAATAATTGGTTAGTAACTGGATGGGTTTAAGTCCAGATCTGATGCACTGCTCCTTCTGCCCCTTCAGCCATCAGGGGAGACAGAGACTCACTAGGAGTACAAACAGATAATTCTTATACATTTGAATTTTTTCTGATTTGCATATCACTTTTCAGTCACAACAAATAAGTTTTGCCTGTTAGAGATGTTCCAGACATTCTAGAGCTTGCCACCTAGGGGCTAACTAGTACCTGGCCTCCATTGGTTCTTGGATCCTCCTGCTGAAATCTGAAATGGCACCCCTGGCATAAAGTCTAAATTTTTTCAGGACATCCTCTGTGTGAACAGCATGTTTTCCATGAAGGATGGATGAGGAGCAGAACAGTTTTCAGGAGTAAAATGAGGACTAGCTCTTATATTCAGGGACAGCTGAGCAGCATGATATGCACAGACTATTGGAGACCCAGTATAGTCAGGCTTATGCTCCCCCCCAGTGAAGCCAACTTCCATATCCTCATGCTTAGGCACATTGTGACATAGGGCAAGAGAGAGACTGCAGGGGTGTGCACCATTGAAGTGACTTGGGGTATTTTTTTATTACTATTTTATACATTATTGATGGAGAGTTGGAGGTTAATGAAGGCCACCACTCAACTAACAAGGGACTGGTTAGTAGAACAGTGGCCTTTATTATTCTCCAACTCACCATCATAATGTATAAAATAGTAATAAAAAATAAATCCATTAATTTTAAGGGGATACGCCCCATCATTCTAATCCATGGACATCATGTCTTAGGACTCCTGCCTCTGGCTCTCTAGTACTAAAGTAAGAGACTCTTGACATGTATCTGCACTTGTTGGGTTGTCTGTTGCAGTATGGCTGCACCTGCTAAAGTGTGTGTGCATGGGGGGTGGATGTGGGGACTTGTCATGTGGTTGAGTGTTGAGTTATCGCTACTTTTTTGTTTGCTCTTTAAAGTCTGTTTTCTTTCAAAACTATGGAGAGAAACTAGTAGGAGTACAGGCCAGACAGAAAAAATTAAGTAGTTTTGTGGGTAAGTATGTGTATTGGGGATAGGACGAACCATGTGTATTTCCATTGGTATGTGTGCTACAGTTCAGTTGTGCAGCTGAGATGAGGGAGGACAAGAAAACTAAAATGTATAACAGTGGCTATAAGCATGCTACATGCGTGCAGATGAATTCAGATTTATACTGAAGTACAAGTGAGCCATATATATGTGCAGGCAATGTGACTTACTGGTAAAAGGCACTGAACTGCAAACCAGGAGACTTGGAGACCTGAAGACCTGGGTTTGTACAGTATATAGTGTGATCCTGAGCAAGTCACATAACTTTTATGTGTGCAGTTATCAGCGGTCTCTTGCTTTTGCACGCATGCCTTAAGCATGCAGTCTGTTTCAATTTGACATAAAAGCATGCTTTCCACACTTGCTTGCTGCATGCATGCCACATGCATGCAATCGGTTCCAATTTAACATTTAAGTCATGCTTGCAGCACGCATATCACGTGGGTAGTTTTATGTGTGCAGCATAAAAGCATTTCATATAATTATTTCTGTAAGGGGGAGGGTGGTGGATGCCTGTAACAGCCTCCCAGCAGAAGTGGTGGTTGCTAAAACGGTAACAGGCTTCGAGCATGCATGGGATAGTCAGAAGGGGACCTTAGAAGTAAGCCGGGGGGAGGGGGGGAGAAGACCGGAGACTGAAACGGGTCTGCAGTGGCACAGTAGGTAGGGAATATAGGGCAGACTAGGTGGGCAGAGAGGTGCTAATCTGTTTACATCTTCTATGTTTCTGAAATGAAAATGGGAAGGGAGAAGTGGATAGAGAACTTGCTGGAGTTCATGGGAGATGGAGATTGAGGAGCTGTGCAACAGCTCGTGATGCTTGAAAGAGACAAATTGAGCCACATTGCCATCTTTCTTGCAACAGTCCTGTCTGATATCCACTGCATGAATCCCTAGACATATGCTCATGTACTGTATGTTTTTATTATATATTGAAAACTATTGAGTGTGAAGGGCTGTCTTCCCAATCTCTTCCTGTTGCTGGGTCCCAACACTTTGTTTTAAAATTGCCTGGAAGCAAAGCACTGCATGGCAGGCCTCTTCCCAGGACTCTGAGGTCCCCAACGTGTACAGTGTTAACCATCATAATTTTGCACTCTACCACAGAGACGTTTACTGCACTAAGGTATTGCAATATGAAATCTCCTCCTTACAGCAGTATCATTCAAGGTACCACATAAGCTGAAGTGTTACCTTATTATGCTTATTCAGCACAATAAGGTAACACTTTAGCCAGAGTGGCACTTTGACTAAACATAGAAACATAGAAGTTCTCAGCAGATAAGTACCGCTTGGCCCACCTAGTCTCCCCTAAATTCCCTACTTATACTGCCACCAGAGACCCTATTTGGACTCTGGCATACACCCTTGACTTGCTTCTAAGTTTCCCTTGTGTCTACTCCATGCATTTTTAAATCATGGGACTGTTCAAGCCTCCACCACTTCCTCTTGGAGGCTGTTCCGAGCATCCACCACCCTCTCTGTGAAGAAGTACTCCCTCATGTTTTCTTTCAGCCTCCCCCCCAGCTTCATATTGTGACCTCTTGTCCTTGAGCATTTTTTCCTTTGGAAAATGCTCCCTTCCTGTACATTGTTCATTCCTGTGAGGTACTTGAATGTCTCTATCACATCTTCCCATTCCCTCCTGTCTTCTAGGAAGCACATATTTAAATCCTTAAATCTTTCTTCATAGGGCTTCTGATGCAGGCCCTGCTCCATTTTGGTTGCTCTCCTATGCACTGCCTCTATCCTGTCTATATCCTTTTGATGATGGGGCCTCCAGAACTGTACACAGTACTTGTTTTATTTTCCTGAAAACAGGTTCTATCTGAGAAATATGGATTAATTTGAGTTAATTGGGTTTGAGTTTTTGATTTTTGGTTTATGTTTGTTTTAATTTTGTTGGGTTAATTGTTATCTTAATCCTTGGGATTTGATTTTTATTAGTTTTTGTGAGAGTAGGAGTTTATTGTCTTGCTCCATGTTGAAGGACGGGGATATTTATTATTATCCCACCCCCCTGTCATGCACTATTCATCCTCCACTCTTCATGCCCTCCGCCCCTTCCCCCCTCCTTTACTCTTTTCTATCTACCAAAGTTGTCGGGCTTTGAGAATTGCCCGTAGGAGGAGGAGGAGGAGTGGGGGGCCTGAACAGTGAAGGATGGATGTGGGAAGTGCTCATATCGGGATTGTTAAGCCCAGAAGATGCCCTGGGGTGAAATGGAGGTCAGAACGTGGGTTTCCTTGTCTGATCCCCATACCCAAGGGCACCACCACTAGTAATGGTGGGCAGGTGGCAGGGGCATCCCAGGAGTTCTGTCCAACTCGGTAGGTGTTATGCAAAGCTAGATCCAGGAGGAACAAGACTGCTATTGTTGCAGACTTGGTGGGTACAGGGGATCTGGCTTGCATCACCAAAATCTGGCTGGATGGAAATGCTGGCCCCGTACTTGAGGCGGCAGTTCCGGATGGGTATTCAGTGACACACCGTCCAAGATTGGACTGCAGGGTTGGGGGGGTTGAGGTCTGTTTTAAGACCGAATTGGGTCTCACCAGTGTTCCAGTTGAGGAGACCAGATCATTCGAATGTGCCGTAGTGGCAGGTGGGGGCTATAGACTGGCTCTCATCTACAGTCCACCCGGAGATGAGAAGACATTCCTTAAGGAAGTGGTGGACTTCGTTGTTGACCTGGTATTGGAGTCCCCCAGGTTGATGGTACTGGGCGACTTCAATGCTTGGGTTGACTATGAACTCTCTCAATTTGGACAGCACTTCCTCCAATTGATGAATTCATTGGGCCTGTCACAGGTGGTTATCTCTGCCACTCATAAATGTGGCCATTCCCTTGATCTGGTTTTCCTCCAGGGGATGGAAGCCTCTGGCATGGGGGTGGAACCTGTCTGATGGTCTGACCATCACACTGTGAGATTCAATTTTGGTACCCCCCTGCGTAGACCTACCCCTATGGAGATGGTCAAGTACCGCCCTTTACAGGATGTGACTCCCAATGGTCTAACTGTGGCACTTGACCTATCAGAATTTCCTGTGATTAGCTCAGATCCAGAGGTCTTGGTCCTGGCCTATAATAAGGCCATTACCTCTGCTCTGGATTCCAATCTGTGTGCGTCCTCTCTCCATTCGCCCTCAGTCCCCACAGTTTGATGGAGACTTGAGGGAGATGCGACGACTAGGACGCAGGTTAGAGAGGTGCTGGAGGAAATCCTGATTTGATGCCGATCATCTTAGACTGCTAGAGCACTATCAACTCTATCAGTCAGCAATTGCTCGTAAGAAGGCAGTATTCCTGTCTGGGGAAATTGCTACTGCTCAGAACCAACTGGCCCAGCTCTTTCGAACTGTGGACAGACTGTGCAACCCAGCCTGCCTACAGGTTCGTACAGTCTTTTCACAATCCCAGTGTGAGGAGCTTGCTCAGTTCTTTGCAGATAAGGTGGATGACATCTGGGCGGAGACCTGTGCAACACTCTCTATGGGAATAGCTGTGGACCAGTCCCTGGTCGCACTTCCTCTTTTTTCCTGGAGTCTCTTCAAAAGGCCAGAAATTGAGGATGTTATGAGGATTGTCCAGGGTATGTGCACTACATGCTGTAATTTAGATCCGGGCCCTACAGCCTTGATTATGGGCTGTGGGGAGATTATCATCCCGGTTTTGGTGAGGATAGTCTGGTGCTCCTTAGACTCTGGTGAGTATCCCTGCTTCCTGAAGGAGGCAGTGGTGACACCAGTGTTGAAGAAGGCTTCTTTGGACCCCGACTCCCTCGCCAACTACAGGCCTATCTCAAACCTTCCCTTTGTTGGGAAGGTAATTGAGAAAGTAGTGGCTACTCAGTAAGACAACCATTTGACCATCCATAGCATCTACGATCCTCTTCAATCTGGTTTTTGAAAGAGGCACAGCACTGAGACTGTGCTGGTTCAGGTGCTCAATGATCTCTTGATGGCGAGAGATGAGAAAAAATGGTCCATTTTGGTCCTACTGGATCTGTCATCAGCATTTGACACTGTAGACCATGGGGTACTGCTTGAGCACCTGAGAATCATCTGTGGGCTTTTAGGTTTGGTCCACAGATGGTTTACTTCTTTCCTCACCGGTAGAACTCAGAAGGTGGTATCTGGGATGTTTTCCTCTGATCCTATCTCTCTGTTTTGTGGGGTGTCCCAGGGCTCAGTGCTGTCCCCCATGTTGTTTGTGGTGTACATGCTTCCCATCAGAGACACTGTAAGACGGTATGGACTGGAGTTTCATTGTTATGCCGATGATACCCAGCTCTACCTGTCTTTTGCACCTGACCAGAATGGAGCACTCTCGGTGTTTAATAACTGCCTCGGTGAAATACAAGGTTGGATGAGGTCCAGCTGGCTGAAGTTGAATTCTGGGAAGACGGAGGTGATGGTTGTGGATCCTGGTCACCGGATAGGGGGGTGGGGGACAAACCATCCCTCAGGTCTATTCCTGGGGGATGTTGAGCTCCCTGTCTCTGAACAGGTGTGTGACCTAGGGGTGATTCTTGATGATCGGCTGACACTACATGCGCAAGTGTCGGCTGTCATTAAGTTATCCTTTTACCATCTTAGGAACATCGCTAGGATCAAGCACCTTTGTGACCTCATGCTTGGACTACTGCAATTTCCTTTACTTTGGTATTCCAGAGTTTGATATCTGCTGCTTGCAGCTGGTGCAGAACTCCACAGCCCGGTTGTTAACTGGGACGCCTCATTCTTCCCATATTACACCGGTGCTGCAGGAACTGTACTGGCTGCCGGTTCAGTGGCAGATCACCTTTAAAATTGGCTTACTAACTTATAAAGCCCTGCATGGTTTGGGCCCTGACTACCTGAAAGAGCTCCTGGTGCCTTACCTTCTAGAGCGACTACTCTGCTCAGCCAACGAGGGGTTGCTGGAGATTCCGAAGATAGTTTTAAAATCTTCTGGTGCCCGGGCTTTTATGTTCGTGGCACCGACTCTCTGGAATTTTCTACCCCATTGTATTAGAGAGTGCATGACTGTGGGGGGTTTTAAACAAGCATTAAAATCCTTTTTGTAGATTAAGGCATTTGGGGACGATGCTGACTTGGTCTGATATTAATATTTTATCATGATGTTTGATATTATTTATTCTATTGGTTTTACTATGATGTATTATTCTGGTGTGATTTTATAATCTGTTCTGCACCTTGATTTTTGAAAGGCGCATTAAAAATTAAGATTATTATTATTGTTACTATTAATGTGGGGTCTCACCAGCGATCTATACAGGGGTATTATTACCTTCCTCTTTCTGCTGGTGATACTCCTCGCTATGCATCCGAGCCTTCCACTAGCCTTTCCCACTGCCTTGTCACACTGTTTAGCAACTTTCAGGTCATCAGAAATTATAACCCCAGGTCTCTTACCTGTTTTGTGACCACTTATACTCTCCCCCCTGAGTTGGTATGTTGCCCCAGGGTTTTTTGTGCCCTAAGTGCATGATTTTGCACTTTTTTGCACTGAATCTTATCTGCCAAACTCGTGACCGTTCTAACTTTTTTAGATCCTCCCTCATTCTTTCAACCCCTTCTGGCGTGTGGTGTGAATAATATTGCCAAAAGAGAAAATACTGTAGTGCTCTACCTTAATGTGATAAATGTTCCTGTGTTAAAGCAGATGCTCAGGATGGCTACCACAGTATGTTTTCCATATTGGGGAGAGGTGCTGCTTTTCCTGCCTCCACCTACATGGACCACAGCATGTTATAGCAACCACACTACTGTGGCTATCTGTAGACTTGATCACATGGCTAACTTTGAGCCAATGTTGATGGTGCACAGCAGCCAGATCAGTGCCACTGTGCACTTCTGAACACCACCGTTTCCCGTATGACTGATTGTGTGGCAATGTGACCATGATCCCTCTTTTCTTGGGATTGCATAGTGGTGTTGGAGTTTTGTACTGTTCTTCTCAGTTGTATGAATAGGCTAGCCATCGCCACCCACAACGTTTTGATGGGCTTTTCCCAGCCTGCACCTACAAGGCTTGTGCATGGGTCTTCTGGCTTGAGTTCAACTAAAGGTTGTTTTTAGGACCATAAATACAACTGTACTCGGGGAAGTGGCTCTTTTTGTAAACCGAGGGCTGTAAAATGCAGAAAACATGGAATTCAATGTTGAGCGTGGCAGATGCGCATGCATAAGCGCAGTGTCTGATTATACCCTGAGACCATGTTTTCTGCATTTACTAGCCCCTGTGTTTACAAAAAAACACTTCCTGAGTTCAGCTGTGTTTTTACATTCTCCAAAACAACTTTTAGCTGAACTTGAGTCGGAAGACCCATCCATGATCTTTTTGGCCATGTCACCCTGACTCTACCACCCCCTTCCCATTCAAAACCCTCCAGAAAGCACCACAACTTAATTGGGAACATCTCCAGTGCTCCAAGGTCATGCTGTCTGAATGCTGCTTCACAGCATTTTAGCAAGAATGGCCACAGTGATAACTATGACACTGATGTACATTCTTGCCATGTGAACAAGTCATGTGATGAGCTTTCCCACTTCTGTGGTGCTACTTTACCTGGGGGGAGCTACTTCTAGCTGCAGGGATGATCTGTCTCTCTTTTCATCAGCAACAACAACAGCAGCAGCAATCTACAGAGCACCAAACCATTACTGCTGCAGCTGTCACTCTGCAGATTTTCAATAGGCTTTTACCTTCTCTCAAGTGACTCGAACTTATTATATACAGTATAAATAAATTTGTTGTGCTTCCCCACTAGAGCACCAGGGAACAGGGCCTAACTGCACTTACATGGCACCAAATAAATATAAAGAGGCCTTTACTCATCTGATCTGGAGTACAACTGGTGATTATTTTCCCCCAGTTACTGTATACGTTTCCTGGTATAGTATTTCTGTGGGACTAAGGATCTGCTTCAGCCTGTCACAAGTCCTTCTGCCTGTCTGGGTAGCTACCCTAAACTAATCACCCCACCTCTCCAAAGCTGCTGTAGACTTCCTACCCTCTATTGTGTGATCCAGCCAGTCCCCTAGTTGCAGTCTCAGAGAAGTAACCAGTGAAGTAGGAATGGGGCCTACCCAGAAAGAGAGTGGAGTGAACCCAGCAGGCACTTGGACATAGTGGCATTGATTACCCATGAATCTCCTCTTTTTCCTCTGGGATCTCCATAGGCCCTCCAACTGTTCAGGGGACATTGGGACATCAACTCACCATGCAAATGACCCTAAGGCTCCCAGTCTTTCCCCACCTACACTGCTACCCAGGCAGTGTTCTTAATTGAGAGAGACCTAGAACAGGAATCACATTGTGAATAAACATAGAAACATAGAACATAGAAGTTGACGGCAGATAAGGACCACAAGTCCCATTCAGTCTGCCAATTTTTTTTTCTACCTTATGAATGTGCCATTGGCCTTTGCTCTGTCAATGGCCTATCTATTCATACTCATCTGTATTGCTCCCTTATGCCTATCCCATGCCTGTTTGAAGCCCTTCACTATATTCATATCCACCACTTCCTGAGGTAGGCCGTTCCAGGCATCCACCACCCTTTCTGTGAAAAAGAACTTCCTCACATTACCCCTTAATCAGCTTCCCTCTAATCTCATGCTGTGTCCTCTTGTCCTGCTATTTTTCTTATATTGAAACATGTCAGACTCTTTCACCTTGTTAATGCCCTTAAGGTGTTTGAATGTTTCAAGCATAACACCTCTCTTCCTCTTTTGCTCTAGGGTATACATATTGAACTCCATTAATCTGTCCTCATATGTTTTCAGATGCAGTCCCTGCACCATTTTGGTTGCCCTTCTCTGAACTGCCTCAATTTGGCTAATGTCCTTGTGAAGGTGTGGCGTCCAGTACTGCATGCAGTACTCCAGATGGGACCTAACCAGTGTCTTGTAAAGAGGGATTATTACCTTACAATAAGGGTCTGGGGAGTGAGAGGTCCTTTCATTTCAAACATGAATTGCACTGTGGATATGAAACAATAAATTATTTGAAATATATAACATTTTTGATTTCTTCTTTTTCTGATCAAATAGGGATTTTTGCTAGTATGATAGTGAGGTTTGATGTCTTTAAACTCACTCAGCCTGCATACAGTATATCCTCAATTTGCAGTGAAATATGGCAAAATGCCTTTATCTGGCTTCTCCCTATATAGAGAAACAAACTACGGGCTTCTCTCAGACTGAATTCAATGGTGAGCCTTCATACTTTCAAACTACTTATTGATACCGATTGTACAGATAACCTGTACATGTCTCCCAAATTCTCCATTTTTACTGAGTGTAATTTGACTGCTATTATCTAAGCTGACTTGTGTGTAATGGCTTGCAATTTTAATATGCTTATTTTATTTTGTTACTGTATATCATGATTTCGTATACCAGTGTATCCCCTCCTAGTAAATTTTGTACTATACTCCTTGCCTTGCATCTTTGGTAATTACTGTGTTTCTTTCATATTACTACTATCCTAATCAGGACTTCCTTGCAAATGAGTATTGCTCAATGGAGCTTTCCCTGGTAAACAAATACAAATGAAAAATAAAAACTTATGAGCATTAGAACTGAATAAACAACACATTGCACATCTAGTTCTAGGTGTAAGCTCCCCATTGCAGGCTTACCTCTTGTGGAACTCTGGAGGCTCCAATCTCTCTCCTCACAAGTCTAAGTTTTCCTGTCTCAGTAGTTTGGCTTCATTTGTAGCCTTTCTCTTGCTTGCAGGAGTGTACACTCTTTGTCTATGGGACTTTCCATACATTCTGAGAAACTTAATCAGACCAAGGAGAGAACTTCCCAGAGTGTTACCCTTTCTTATAGTTGTATTGTTTCAAACATTGTTTATATCCACTACCTGGGTTATTAGTAGTGAAATGCCTTTCATACTCTCCATGCCTATGTTTTGATATGCTCGTTTTTATTCATATGTTGCACTTTAAGTATTAGTCATGTTATTGTATTGTATTATATTGTCATGAGCCTCATGGAACCTCCTTGAAAATTAGCTTCCTCAATGGAGTTTTCTTTGAAAATAAACTTAAACTTGCACTTGAAATGCAGCACTGGTGGTTGCTCTTTCCTGCCCTCACTGTTACGCATGAGTAGCTTCATCTAACCCCTTTTACTACTTCCTTTCTGACCTATTCTGTGGTCCATACTGCCCTCATGATGTGCTATGTTGCCTTTGAACCACCTGTGCCTATGCCCAATGCTGCTGAAGCTGCTCCAAGCCAACTCCACCTCTTATCAAGAACCTCAGCTGTTTATGGGGTTTCACTGCCATATGTCTCACATTACTTGTATCACCAAGGGCAGGTATAAGGCAATAAATGTGGCCCTCCCTCCATCTCCGAAGTCTGAGTGTGCCCTTTGGGACTGACTCAAACCTTCTGCTGCTCCTGACTAGGAGCTGGGCATTGGATGTGAACCCAGGTCACTTCATATGGTAGGCATGCCTTGCCAAAAGGCTATCCAGGCACAGGCATAGAAGTGCTATTCCTGTCCTTAAAGGGTATCTCTTTTTTTTCTGGTACCATACCCTGAATCATTGCAGAAACCTAAATCTTTTAAGAACTGAAAGATCTTGATGAGGAAAGAAACTTTGAATTTTATACTGTATGTTTGGGCACAGAGACTATAATATTTGGATCCCAAGTTTCTAAATTCCATGGCCACTTCACTTGCTACTGAGCATGCATCTAAATCTAATGTGCAGGTGCCACTCAGGTGCACACAGCTACACTAATACATTTGCTGAATAGTTTGATTCCCCATGATGTTTGAATCTACCAAACAGAAAGGAATAAACACTTGCAGTTCATTCTCACATACTGATGCACAGCTCTGGATGAGAGAGTAATTTAGTCTCCATGCATACTGTATGTGGTATGGGTGGATCGTCTCATCAGTGTGAACTGAGCAAAAGTACTCCAAACTATATGTGTTGGTGATGTTTTGTGCACTACTGTCCAGGAGAAAGTGAGCTTAGACCATTTGTTATGTAATACTGATTAAAGTCATTGTAAAAATAAAACTGTGTATTTATCTTAATGCATTGCTTAAAGGGCATTCCAATAATTGCAGATTTGTCTTTTAAAGAGGGGATCTGGCCTATAGCAAGAATACACAGTTGACATCAGAAGAGCTCAATTGCATCATCATTGCAAATATACATGACTTTACTTGCAAGCCATTAAACTCTTTAATTATCAAAGTTATTTGTATGAAGGCAGAAATACTGTATTTGCTATTTTATCTAATGCTGCAACTAGTCACATCACAGTAATATCCAGACTATGATGTCACAAGTGGGATGATCACTTCAGCTCTTCACTGAATCAGCTTTAACTGTGAGTGAGCTGTTCTGGACAACGATCCAGTTTTTATGTAGATGTCTTCAGTAATGAAGAACAGACTATGGCTTGGAATTTCAAGTTGTTTATAATGTTGAGTAACTGAGTTCTGCTAATACCAACAGTGAATTTATTTATTTTATTCTGCTGTCTTGGTCCCCTCTTTCAGGATTACACAAAGCCTGAAAAGTTGACAGTGCCCTAATGTTACAGTTGAAGGAGAGAGATTTCCTAATGTCAACACATACTAGATGGTGGGGAACCTACTGGGATTACAGGGAGAGGGCATACAGAGCTGCTTTGTTTAGTATTTGATATAGGTTCTGAAAAGGGCCCCTTTATGACACAGATGAAAGGGCAGAATACTATAATAAGAAATTGAATTAATAGGGGATGTTAACACTTTAAAGAACTTATATACGAGTGCTATGGAAAGCTTTCTGTTTCATATGTCAGTCAGAAGATTCATTAAAATGAAGGGTCATCAGTGATGGCACTAAACTCCCAAGAGAGTCCTAGAATAAAAGGTCTTTGAATTCAAGCTAATACACTTGATACACTCTGAAAGAGGGAGGCCTTTGTTGAAAATGCTGTGAATTTAGCTACTTTTGGTAGCATGGTAGCAGTGCTCTCTTTTGTGACATCTGGGTTTTCATGCAGACTTATATCAGTCAGGGATGGCTGTCTCACATGGGGTGACCTGCTCAATTGCTATTTAAAGGAACCAATGCTCACTGTGTATAATCTCTACTAGACTGTCAACCAAGGATTGGCATTAAAGTCTGCATTAGAGCCATCTGCTTATCTTGCCTTGCCAGTCAAGACATCTGTATAGTTAGCAAGTTGCCAGATGGAGGTGGTAATGAAAATGTGGTAGTCCTGAGCTGACCAGTTCTCTACTTACTATATGAGACTAGTGTTATTTGAGTACTAGTGAAGGTTTATTTATATACTGTAAGTAATCACGTATAAGTCTAGTTTTTGATGCTAAAAACAGACGCCTCAGAAGAGGGAGTCGACTTATCTGCAACATCGACCTATCTGTTGGATTTATGCTAGTAAACCATTTTTGCTACTGTGTAACCTAATTTTGAGTCCAATCCTGGGCACAAAGACAAATTCTGTGCCTGATGTTGGTCACAAAACAAACTTTTCCATCTAAGTCGGAAGCAAAATAATGTTTGTGATTTCGCTAAAATATACATAGTAAAAAGGTTTTACTTATGTATGAGGTTGACGCATAAGCAAGTATTTACAACAACCTCATGTTTGATGTTGATCTTAATAGCCATCCTAGTTTCTTTCTTTGAATAATGTTGTTTTTTTATTATCATAAAAGACATACTTTGTAATACAGGGAAGTGAACTATGAGCATATCATGAGAGGCATGATGTACAGGAGCTTGTTAAGGACAGACAATAATGTAATTTCCACCACTAGTGATATACAGACAGCAGTTTATTTATTTATTGAGTTTTGCTGACTGGGTAGGCCCACTGAGATTAGAAGTCCCTTTTTCAGGGGTGACCCATTTGGGGGGATACAGATGGTAACCAACTGAAATTGAACCAGATTAAGCTGTTGGTGGTATTTTTAGTGAATGGGGGAAATTTGGCCAGTTCTCATTTATGACCAGCTTACTGTGAAACAAAAATTGCAAAAAATGACTTATTACAATGTTCAGGCCTTCGCTTCATAGACACATACCTTTTGTGATTACATACACAATACTATAAAACCAAGTGCCTTGCATTAAATTTGTGTTTTCCCAATTATTTTATACCATTTAGGAAAGAATTCTATTAAAAGTCAGTGTGAACATATTTTTATTTTATTAATTAGTTTACCGGGGAAGAGTATTGGGACAAGGCCACTTTGACAGACAACCCAGTCCACAGGGAAGAACACTACAGAATGACAGATGACACATTGTACTGAGAAAGAAATAATGTGACCTACTGGAAATGGAACCCAGGCTCACAAAATACAATCCCGGTGCTCTAAACATTGAGCTATAGGCTCACATGTTTGGTCATGTTGTTCCAAGACGCACTTCCTTTTTCTGGTATTGTATATCCTGCAACTACAATAGGGATAATCATGATAACAATTAGACATTTTTTGGTGCAGTATTAGAAACTGTCAAGCAATTTAATTCGCAAATTGTAGTGTGAAAGAAATAATGTGACCTGCTGGTAAACTGGTATCAGGTCACTATGCCACTGCTAAAACAGTGCGGCAAGAACCATGCTGTGTAAAGCATGGAAAATTTAGAGTGACGGGTAAAATAGCAGTAGGGAATTACCGCTTCCCCTGTCACTGACTGTAGACTGGCAGAAGGGCTGAACAAGCCTTATGTGTGGTAGCTGGTTGAACTGCTTCTGTGATGGAGTGGCTAAGGCATAAGCACCTGTGATGCTGGAGACTTGGGGATCAGGGTTTAGTTTCCCATCTCCTGACATTTTTTTATTGCCAGAAAATAAGTTCCCCTTTCCTGAGTTTCCCCTTATCCCCTCAGCCCACACCCCCTCAGAGTTGATTATTATAATTATGTGGGTATGGAGGTGAAGACCCCCATGTTGGGGGGTGCAGCAGGGAGCCCCCCACAAAACCAAAAAATTTCAATTTTCCCATTACTTGCTATTATGTGGGCTCTTTTTGCATCGGTCTATGTTTTGACTGACTTTATTTGCACACACGTGATTCTGACTGGGGTATTGTTAACATAGAAACATAGACTTTGACGGCAGATAAGGACCGCTAGGCCCATCTAGTCTGCCCATTTCCCTACCTACAGGATAGGCTGCAGATCCTAGTTAACCAACAGCCTATATCTTCCTGCCCCTCACAAGAATTGCTTTATGTCTGTCCCATACATTCTTGAATTCTCCCACAGTTTTAGACCCCACAACTTCCTCAGGAAGGCTGTTCCATCACATCCACTACTCTCTGTGAAATAATATTTCACATTGCCCCTGAACCGCCTCCTTCTATCTTTAAATTGTGTCCCTTGTTCTTGCAAGTCTCTTTTCTGAAAGATGCTACCCTCTTGGACTTTGTTGATTCCCTTGAGGTACTTGAAAGTTTCTATCATGTCCCTCTCCCTTCTTTCCTCAAGAGTATACATATTAAGCTCCTTTAGTCTCTCCTCATATGGCTTTTCTTGCAGACCCTGCACCATTTTAGTTGCCTCCTCTGGACTGCCTCTATCCTGTCTATGTCTCATGGAGATGGGGTCTCCAGAATTGGACACAGTATTCCAGATGGGGTCTCACCAACTGTCTGTACAGAGGGATAACAACTTCCTGTTTTCGCTGCTGTTGCCTCTCCCTATACATCCCAGTATACCCCGGCCCTCCTACTGCCTTCTCACATTGCTTGCTAACCTTAAGGTCATCTGATATGATTACCCCCAGGTCTCTTTCCTGTTTTGTTGTTGTTACTACCTCCCCACCCATTGTGTATTCTTCCCTGGGTTCTTGTTTCCAGGTGCATTATTTTGCACTTTTTGCTTTGAATCCTAGCTGCCATATGTCTGACCATTCCTCCAAACTTCCACAGTCCCTTTTCATCCTTTCCACGCCCTTGTATATCAACCCTGTTGCAGATCTTTGTGTCATCTGCAAAGGCATACTTTCCTTCCAGTCCCTCTGCAATGTCACTGATGAAGACATTAAAAGGACTGGACCCAAACTGATCCCTGAGGTACCCCACTGGTAACCACCCTTCTTCAGAGTGACTCCATTTACAATTACCTTCTGTGTCCTGTTGTCCAGCCAATGTTTTACCAGGCTACCACCCTGGGACCTACTCCCAGGCTGGTTAATTTGACTAATAATCTTTGTGTGGGACTGTGTCAAATGCCTTGCTAAAGTCTAGGTAGGCCATGTCCACAGCCCTCCTGGTCTACTACTTGGTCATCCAGTCAAAGAAATCTATTAGATTGCGTCTGACATGACCTTCCGCTGTGAACCCATGCTGCCTGGATCCTGTGCTCCACTGACCTCTAGGTACTCAACTATTCTTTCCTTCAGAAGTGACTCCATCACTTTCCCTACCACAGAGGTCAGACTGACAGGTCTGTAGTTTCCTGCCTGTTGGTCCCCATTTTGTGAAGGGGAATCACATCCGCCTTCCTACAGTCCTCGGGTACCACACCATCCTCCCATGATTTATTAAAAAGAGTAGCCAGTGGTTTCACTAGTTCCTTCATTAATTCTTTTAGAATTCTGGGGTGAATTCCATCAGGACCCATTGCTTTGTCCACCTTCAGTTTTAGGAGTTCTTGCAGAACCCTTTCTTCTGTGAAAGGACTGGGATCGGCCCCTATCAAGAGTGCTTCTGTTAATTGGATTAGGCACTTTCCCCTCCTCTTTTGTGAATACTGAGCAGAAATATTCATTCAGTATTCCTGCTTTTCCACTGTCCCCCTCTGCCCACCCACCGTTCATTCTATTCAGCCACACTATCCCTTCCTTGTCTTTCATCGACCACTGATGTACCTATAAAAGGTTTTATCCTCTTCTTAACTGAGTTGGCTATCTTTTCCCAGTTTGGGCCTTTGCTATTCTGACTTCCTCCCTGCTTCTTTCTGCCTTAACTGGTACAGCTCTGTCCTGCTCCTTCTGTGTTTCCTTATACTTCCAGAATGCTATCTTTTCTTCCTGACTTTCACAGCCACCTCTCTTGAGAACCATAGTGGCTTTTTCTTTCATTTTGATTTGTTTATTTGCTTACACAAAGGCTTGTTGCCTCTGTGATGGCAGTTTGATAATTCCCCATTGTTGCTCCACACCTCCTTCTAGCCTGTTTGTTAGTGCTTTTCTGAGGCACTCTCCCATCTTGCCAAAGTCAGCCCTCCAAAGTCCAGTACCCTCACTTTTGTATGGCTTGACTCAGTAGCTGAGTTTAACGTGAACCACACTGTTTGATGGTCACTTGTCCCCAGATGGCAACCCACTTCTAGATCTGAGATCCTCTCACTGTCCCCATTTGAGGAAGTACGAGGGTCTAAGATTGCTCCCTCACGAGTGGGTTCCGAGAACTAGCTGTCTAATGCCTGCCACCTGTAGGGCGTCAAGAATGGCCCTGCTCTTGGATGTGGCTGCAGCAAATGTGCTCCAGTTGACATCTGGCATTCACGTCTCCCATCAACAGTATCTCCTTTCTCTGCCATTCTAGAATGCCTTCCATCATATCCTTGGCCATTCCTTCCCCTGACATGGGGGTCTGTACACAACCCCTGTGCGATTGTGGTGCCTTTCCAGTCTCAAGGTGACCCACAGTGCCTCCTCTCCTCCCTGTTTACTCTTTTGTTCAGTTACTTTTATCCTTCCTTTACATAGAGAGCTACTCCTCCCCTCTTCTCCCTGCCTGTCTCTCCTGTAGTTATGTACCCTGGTATGTTAACATCCCAGTCATGGTTCTCTGTGTACCATGTTTCTGTGACTGCTACGATATCCAGGCATCCCTCTTCCATTAAGGCCACCAGCTCAGGGAGCTTGTTGCCCAGACTATGGACATTGGTACTCATTACCCTCCATTTCCTGATGGCCTTACCCCTTTTGCCCCATCCCTGTCCTTCTTGCCTTTGTCACTTTCTCCATTTACCTCTGCCCTTCTCCCTATCAACACCTCCATGTTGGTGTTTGCCACACTTACTAACGTTATTGTTTGGGGGAGCTAGGATTTTCCTGCTCCTTTCCAGTGCCTCCCCCCTTGGCTAGTTTAAAAGCTTGCCAATGAAGCATTTAAACCTATCACCTAGGATCCTGGTTCCCCTCCCGGACAGATGCAGCCCATCATGCCAGTATAGGCTTGCATCACTCCAGGTGGACCCCAGTCCCAATGAAGCCAAATCCCTGAGCTCCACACCAGTTTTTCAACCACTGATTGAATCCCATGGCACGAACACCCTAGCCTCCTATGCCATAGATGGGTAGCACTCCAGAAGGTTCCCATGTGCTACTGACTAAGGCCCCTCCTCAATTCCACAAACTCTTCCTGCACTTCTCTAATCCCTTTCTAGCCAGGTCATTTGTCCCTAGGTGGACAATGACATCCAGCTCCCTCCCTGTGTAGCTGCTCTGGCAATCCTGAGGATTCACTCCCTGTCCCTCAAACCATGGCGCCAGGCAGGCACTGCCTCACCTCCTCTCCCCTTCCTTGCCCAGTTCTACCTTCCTAACAATTGAGTCCCCCACCAGGAGTTGTTTCCTTCCCCTGCAGGGTCCCCTGCCACCCTCCTGTGGGTCTCCTTTGTGGAGGTTCCCAGCATCCTCCTTGGTCTCCACTGTAGGTGCCTCCATAGAGGAACCACATTTTGCCAGAATGGCATAGGAATTGTGGAGAGGTACAACTGGAGGGATGTGCCTCTGTTCCACCACCCTCACCCTCCCTGAGCCCACTGTGGTCCAACCACTCCTCTTTCTTGGCAACCTCTGAGGCAACAGCAGTGGCATTGGTGGTCCCTGGATGGAAGAGGAGGTCCCACAAATCCTGGCCAACTCAGCCTGGATATGAGCAACCTCCTCCCTCAGCCCAGAGAGGTGCCTGCAGATGGGACAACACCACATCCTCCAGAAAATCTCCCGGAAGACTGCTGCTCCACAGCCACTGCACTGCACCACTCCAATCATGTCTTATTTCTGGCCCCTTAACTGTTTGCAATCCTTACTCTTTCCTCTGTTTTTTTTCTCTCTCTCCTTACTTTATGCCTGTGTGCCCTTTAAGCTCCTGATTGTCCTGTTCTGAGACAAGAATATCCTATATTTCTCAGTAGACCACTTATTTGTTCAGAGGCAGACCTCCAGCAGCTAGAGGGGGCCGGAGAGCTACTCTTGCCCTTCTAGGATGGTGGGTCCTTTCTGTGATTACTCACTTCCTGCCCCTAAACAGGAAGTTCCTGTTGTCAGTCAAATCCTGTGTCTATAAAAATAGAACTAGCTTTGGGTGGTAGGGTGGAGGGGAGGGAAGAAGGGCAATATAGTCCCAGTAGAGAAGTTCAGTCACACAGCAGTCCTTTCTCCTGGTGCCTTCTGCCAAGCTATTAGCTGAAACTTTCTAAGGCAGTCTTTAAATGTGGCTTCCTTCTAGCTAAGCCCTCCCCCTACTTACCAGATCTTTCTACAAGTAATTTAAACCTCACAGCAGTTAAGTCCTTTCAGTCACCTGAGATTTACACCTAGATGACTTTTCAGTTACCCATTCAGTTCAGTTAACCCAAACCCACACTTTTTTTTGTTTTGTATGTTAGTTTTTTTACCCTAAATTAAAGGTCCAAATACAAAAGTTCTTCTACTTTAGTCCCAGTAGAGAAGTTCAGTCACACAGCAGTCCTTTCTCCTGGTGCCTTCTGCCAAGCTATTGTTTGCCACACTGTTTGGAGTTTTGACATTATGGCCCATGCCTAATATATTGCACCCAGGCTCCCACAATACCATCCTGGTATTCTTGCCACTTAACTATAGGGTCACATGCTTGGACCTATCATTCCCGGATACACCTCCTTTCTCCGGTATTGCATATTGAACCAAGCCTGTACAGTAGTTCAGTGGTTAGAAAATGGGGAGGTATTCTGAGGGCCTGGGTACAATTCCAGTAGGTCACAATATTTTTTCTCACTACAATTTGTGAATTAAATTGCTTAGCAATGGCAAATACTGCACCAAAAACAACTAATTGTAGTCATTATTATTCCTAGTTGCAGGATATGCAATACAGGAGAAAGAAAGTATGTTCAGGAACCCTAGTTCTAACTATGTGAGCCTGTAACTCTGTGGTCAGAGCACTGGGATTGTATTCTGGGGTCAGGGTTTAATTCCCAGTATGCCACATTATTTCTTTCTCATGGCAATTTGTGAGTTAAACTGCTTAGAAGAGGTGCATACTGCACCAAAAAACATTGAATTCTCATCTTGTTTATTCCTACTTGCAGGATATGCAATACCAGAGAAAGAAAATGTATCTGGAAACACTAGGTCCAACCATGTGGGCCTGTAGCCCAGTGGTTAGAGCAATGGGACAGTAATCAGGGGCCCTGGGTTCAATTCCCAGTATGTCACATTATTTCTTTATCACTACAATTTGTGAATTAAATAGTTTAGCTATGGCCAATACTGCACCTAAAAACATCTAATTGTCAGATGACAAAAATAAATACTGTTAGTGTTTACTATATGTGTGTGTGTGTGTGTGTATACATATATTTATATATATATATAAAATATATATATATATATATCATACAGTCTTATAAAACTTACTTTAACCTTTTATGAACAACTCAAGAAAATGTAAATCCAAATGGAATTTCAGGACATGATCAAAGACAAGGTTTATTTTCCCATATCTTTGCCACTATACAGTGAAATAAAACTCTCAGAACTGCTACCCTGCCTATCCTAGCAAGTCAGCTAAAAATGCATATTCAAAGTTACCAACTAATGCCCATTGACCCATCCTCGTTGGAGGTCTCTAAGACCTGTACTGCCTCAGATGACTGGGCCTTCGTGGCATGGGCGTCAAGGCCCTGGAACTCTTTCCCTTCTATGGCTCATGGGGCTGTCTCCCATATGCTTTCCAAAAAGATCCTCTGGGAATTCTTGAAGGCCAACTCAGCCTGCTTGTGCACTTAATCTATGTGGTATATCTCCTATGGACTAGATCTGCTTGTCTTTTTTCCTCCCATAGTGCTTATCCTATTCAAGGTGGCTTACTGTCCATGCTTGCTAGGGGTTGGCTATCTTGTATACCATATTTTGAATTGCTATGATACTGTACCTGATTAAAGGGAAAGTCCCCTCAACCTTTTTTTTTCTGTTTCCAATATAGCATGTAGGCATGAAAAATGACTCTTTCTCTTGCAACCCCCAATTTCATCCTAATTTATATTTAAATTAAGGTGTTTCACTCTGTTCTGCCTTGGTGAGAAAAATTGTTTGACACCATTGCAAATGGCAGGACCCCACTCATAAAAGGAAACAGCGAACCTGCAAACAGTGCCGGTGGCTTACTTTCTAAATGCCAGCAATAATATTTACATGTTTACGTGGAGGGGGAGGCCACCTGCACCCCCCTATTTTGGGGGCAAGCCCCCACAACCCCCAATTTTAATATAATCAACTCTGGCTGGGTGGACACAGAGGAAAGAAAACATAAAATACCCACAGCAACCAGACCTGAACCCAGGTCCACTAACTTCAGTCTCAGTGACTGAAGCCACTACTCCAAATGGCCAGCTCAGCAGTGCTTGGCTGGAGATAGCCCCATATCCTGCTACAGCTGGTATAGCTCATTACTACACTCGCTATTTACTAATCCTCACTGCAACTTCATACTCGCTATTGATACGGGTGGTCAAATTGGATAACTCTAAGTCACTCAGTTTGGCTTACCCACATCACTGCACACCCCATAATTTCCCCAGGCTCTGGAATTCCCTCCTTCACACTATCCAAAATGTCCCATCAGCTTGAGCACTCTCTTATCTCCTCTGTAGCCTCACCCACTCCTCCTGTAACAGTTCCTAATTATCTTCCCCCCTCCTGCACTCTATTCTCCAACCCACCTGCAGCCCTCCCTTTTGTGCAGCAACTTTCATGAGACAATCAGTACATTTTGCACTTAGCACCTATAAACTTTGACCTTGTCACAGCTCAGAACTCCACAGTGCAATTCCATACTGTATTCTGGGTGTAATACTCACAAAATTCCTACAATTCAGTTTTGCTATGTATTCTTGAATTGTCTGTAATTTTCCTGAATTGTACTATCCACCTTCTTCTTCTTCTTCGCCCCAGGACACATCTGTCAATGAGCTTCTAGCTCAGTATGCCTTTCCTGGTGAAACTTTTAAATGAATAAAATAAATAAGGATGGGATTAAATGTTTGCAGGGGGTACAAAGGAGATCAACCAAGAGGACTGTGGACATGAAGGATTTGGGTTATGAAGAAAGACTGGAAAGACTAGGACTTTACTCACTGGAATATAGGAGGATGAGGGGGATCTATGTTTGGTGTATGGCACATTTGAGAATAATGATTTGTGGTTCTGGATAGGGATGGAATTGAAAAAAGGGGAGTTTACAACTTGATCTCATAGTCTTAAGCTACATGGAGAAATTAGCAGAACTAAACAGAGGGGAATGTTGTTCTCACAGAGGGTGGTGAGTGTTTGAAATAGTCTGTCATTGGAGGCTGTGGGAAGTGCTAGTATGCAGGATTTAAGAATAAAATTAAACAATCATTTACTAAATAGAAATAAGAGGGGCTACAATCAATAATAACAAATAAGCAAAAAAGGGCAAGTTGTCTATCTGTGCTCAAAACAGCCCATGAAACCTATAGAACTTCAGGAGACAAACAGTACAACAGAACTGACTGACAATAGCACTTCTGCTGACTTGTGCATGTATGCCCTATGATGCCTTGCATGAGTGGGGTCATGAGTGTTGCAATGGCTTCAAACAGGTTTTCACACCAGAGCAGAGAGAAGCAACTTTATTTAAATTTAACTTAGGATGAAATTATGAGGTTGTAAAAGAGGGAATAATTGTTCATGGTCACAAACTATACAGGTATACATGACATAGGTTTAGGGGACTTTCCCTTTAAACAGCTCCTGACACAGCTGAGACAACTTTGAAAAACTGAATATTCAGGCATAAATATGGCTTATATGTCAAATTTTATTCTATAATTCTCACCCTTATTTCCTTATTACTAAAGGTATTTGCATGAATACAGGATCTCTGCCCTTCTAGCTCTGGTTGGCTGCCTACACCTGACATCATAATTCTGTTTATGACATCAAAATATGTTGCTGTGGAGACAATTATGATGTCATAAACAGGGGGGTGTGATGTCATGTGTATAGATGCAGCTAGAGTAGATATAGTCTAGGGGACAGAGATCTTGCTTTCATTCAGCTGTTTTCAGTAATAAAGCAAATAGGGAATTCATTACTGAAAATATATGAAGAAATCAAGAAAATTGGGATGGAGTTGAATATAAATCTTACTTTTCAAAGTTTTCCTAATGCTGTCAGTGGCTCTGTATGGAACTGGTTTGCATTCACAGTTACCTGTAATTTCATTCTTATGCTTATTTTTATTACCAATCTGCTATTCTACAGTTTGTGTCACTGTGTTGTTGTACGGTTGTATATTGCTTTGTAATTCTTCCAGGTCACACTTGAAAATAGGCACTGTGATTGTCTAGTGAGCTTACCAGGTCAAAAAAGCTAAATAAATAAATACAATCATTTTAAAATGTGGTTCATACAGATTTATTTATTTAGTTAATTTTTTATTTATTGAATTTTGGTAACTAGGTAGGCCCACTGATACCATAGGTCCTTATTTAGGGGCGATCTGTAATTAGTTACAGACAAAAATTACAAACTACATACACAACATGAAATGCAATAGGTACAGCTATTGGTCAAGAAGCAAGAAATTAGGTATATCACACAGTAAATTATAAACCACAGTTACTCATAAATAAGACAATGTATGTTAGCAGCAACAATCAGCAGAAATACAAATATACAAGACATGAGCAGGGATATGGCAGGTGCAGTAACCATACACTATGGACAGGGACATTTAGGAAGTTATTGAGTAACATAGCCTGAAGTGGGTATCATTCAGCAGTAGCTAGAGCATTGTCAGTGCTCTAATAGATAGGTTTTGAGAACTTTCTTGAACCCACTAAGAGACGATGAGTTAGTTAAAGAGGCTGGTAGTGAGTTCCAATAATATGGGGCAGAGTGGGTGAAGGACCTTTTGCCCGAGTTAGGCCTAATTCTGGGGATGTCTAGTAAGTTGCAATTTGAGATGTGCAATGATCACCTCAAGGGCTTAGGGGTAAGCAATCCATTAAGGCTAGGGAGTGTATACTAGAATAGGAAAAGAATGTGTCAATTATATTTCACGCTAGCCCCAAAGTGACTATATTTGTGTAAATTTATTTTCACTTTAAATTAAAAGTCTTTCATTCATCTTAATAGAAAAAGTGCTAAGTAGTGTAATTTTATTTTCATGCTTCTGAGCACTTCAGTGAATATAGTGAAATTTTAAGTACAGTGAATATTTCCTATTCTACAATATATTCTAGTCAGTTTATAGGCTAGACAAAGGAGTGGATAGGCCATCCTGTCACTTAGAGTGGGCCAGTTCAGTGAGGCGAGGGCCTTACAATGGTGTCGCCATGGGGGAGCCTCTGATGCAAAATGGCTAATCTTATTGTACAAACAGCCAATTTATTTGTCCACAAATTTCATAGAAACTGGAGCACTGAGGCACCATATAGCAAGAAGGGGAGTAGGGTATCATTTGCAAAGGCTGGCCTGGTTTCAGGGGCCAGAGAATAACCCAATCAATATAGAAGGCCACGTATCTGATTTATGTCTTTTGCAACATGGTCCACATGTGGTTTGAACGTAAGATGTTGATCAATTTAGATGTAAGAAATTTTTTTATTTATTTATTAAATTCTCAGATTACAAATACCTTTGAGCAGAAACTGCTTGTTTACAAAGGTTCCACGTCAAAGGATAAGGGTCAACATACATACAGAGGTAGTAAAAGAATGCACAATAAACAACCAAAACAACTATAAGAAAAAATAAAGATACTCAGTTATAACATACTTTGAGATAATATTCATATAACGAGCAGCTTGAGTAGGCAGCTGGCTGCGGTAACAATAAGAGATAGAGGGCACCATAGGCAGTTAGTATTGCAGGCATGCGACCAGGAGAGGAAGTTGGCAGGCTAATGGGCCACTGTCCGATGGTGGTGGAAAATGTCTTGTACCAGTGGAGATGCGAAGCAGGAAAGGAGTTCACAAGGAAGGCCCAGTGCCAGAGGGAATGAGACTGGGAAAGGGCGGGCTGTGAGACATGAGTGAGCTGGGAGGTGTTTAGAGAGATCTCTGTTCAGAGAAGCAGTCACATTGAGTGGCAGAGGTGAGGTAAAGTTTGAGATTATTTTTGAAAGGTCCAAGTGTAGTAGAGGAAAGTGCTTCTTTATTGAGGAAATTGAACCATTGAGCGGCTCTATAGATAAAGGACTGCTGACCCATGGAGGTACAACATCTGGGAACCTGAAAGGTTAGAGATTGGGCACCACGTGTTTGTTGAGTGCCACTGTAGGTAGTAAGGAGTGAGCTAACACCAGGTGGCATGAGACCGAGGAGAATATTTTTGGTAAATAAGCAGGTCTGGTATTGTATTCTGCTGCATAGGGGGTAGCCAGCTGGCCTGTGCATAGAGGTTACAGGTGTGAGTTTGTCGGGCCACACCCATTAGTAGTCTACAGGCTTTGTTGAGAGAAACTGAGATCCTGCAGAGGGCACTTGTTGAGGCAGAGCCATAGATGGCAAGGCCGTAGTCAATGATAGAGGTGACAGAGCTGTAGATGGCTGGTTTGAGGCATCCACAGGCATACAGTGCTTGTGTTTGTATAGTAGTCCAATCCGTATATTGGCGTCTTGGCAACAGTGTCAATATGCCGAGTGTAGGAGAGGGTACTATCCAGGGTAATACCAAGGTACTTGAACTCCTTGACATGTTCAAGTGGGTTCCCAGCATGGTTCTTGATTGTGAGAGACATAGAGTTGTGCCTGCTCTGTCGGTTACTGAAGGACATGGCTTTAGTCTTGCTGTGGTTCAGGACAAGTTTATGAAAATTGAACCAGTCTCCGATGTGCTCAAAGTCAAGCTGCAGCTGGGATTCAAGGACTGTAATGCCATGGTGGCTGGAAAATAGGACTGCATCATCTGCGTATGGTAATATTTTTTTGGTGGCAGGCACTGGGGAGATTGTTGATGAAGAGGGAGAAGAGTAGAGGGCTCAGAATAGACCCTTGGGGGACTCCGGAGTGGACCGGTTTCTCATCTGAAGAGATCCTGCAATCCTTACACATTGATCCGATTATCAAGGTAGCTGGTGAACCATGGAAGGGCATCACTGGAGATCCCAATGGAGGACAGTTGCTTGAGCAGTGGGGGTGGTTAACTATGTCAAATGCCTTGGTAAGGACTATAAATACTGCCTCCACAATTCCTTTGCCAAGCGTGGCATGGATGAATGTTGTAAATTCCAGTAGTGCAGTGGTGGTGCTGTGCCCTTTTCTGAAGCCATGCTGCTCTGGGTACTGTACATTGTACTTATCCAGGAATTCAACTAGTTGGTCCGACACTATTCGCTCCAGCACTTTAGATAGTGGGGAAAGGAGTGAGACAGGTCTGTAATTGGTGTGCAGCGTCCTATCTCCGCTTTTGTGAACTGGTGTAACAGTGGCTTTCTTCCAGAGAGAGGGGAAATGGCCCAATCTAAGCAAGAGATTGAAGATCTTTGTAAGTGGTTCTAAGACTTCATCGAGGACTAGTGCCAGCAGTTTCAGGTCAAGGGAGTCACCACTGTAGCCTTGTTTGCCAATGGCCTTTTGAATGTATTTTCTAGCTACTTGTGGTGGGACCTCCTTAAAAACAAACTTTGGGGTTGTACATTCTAGTTGGGTATTTTACCTTATCCACTACCTGTAACAGTAAGCCAGTGGAAGTAAACTGGGTTAATAGGTATTGCCTGGATGTACCAAGATACCTGCCTCCAAATAAAACTACTTTTGTCTTATATTCATTCATTACTAATATTTTAATAGCAAACCACATTTCAAGAGCATTCAGACTTGCAGAGAGCATAGAGGCAACAGTCAATCAATCAATCAGTTATTTATCTAACCAAGTGAAGCATCATTGAGTGTACTCATTGACAAGGTAGATCTAGAAACAGTTTACAAATAAAGCAGCAGTTGTACATAGGAACACGAGCCACATTACTAGGCCACACAGTCATAAGCATGCAATATACAGAACTGAGATGCACAGAAATCAATACAGAGTTCAAAGTATAGTCAGGCATATACATATGATGGAAAACTATGTACAATATATACACGCATATGCATTTAAGCCAAGGGGACCTCTCCATGTTGGGGTGGAGTGGGGGAGTAAAGCAACCATGGGGAAAATAACAGGAAGAAACAAGCATAAGAGGATAGGCAGGTATGAGGAAGGGTAGGCACAATGCTCACTGTTAGGGAAGGGAGTGGCCTATCAAAGGATGAGTTGAGATTGGGGAAGAGATTTAAATGGGCATTAGCAGAAACAATTATATGTCTCTTTTAATGAACTCAAGAACAAGCTTTTGAAAAGAGACAACTTCACCGGTAGTGCCAGCCTCAGGATTTTTTTGTAAATTGTTCCAAAAGAGTGGAAGGGCATGGCTTATTGCCTCATGGCTGTAGCATGTACTAACCTTTGGGATTATAAGGGAAAGGTAGGAATGACTTCTTAAAGGATAGTTACTGGGAGTGCAAACAGGCAGACAGTCATTAATATATTGTGGAAGCTTGTTAATAATGGCTCAATAAATCCATAGGTCTGCATTTGTATGTCACCTATAGTTGAGTGAATTTCAACCAAAGGAGGCATAAAGTACCCAATGGTGAGTGGAGTAAGGGGCCCCAGTAATAAATCTAAGTGCTCGATGGTATAAGATGTCCAGTTTAGAGAAGGCTACACTAGTGCAACAGTGTTGACATCAGCAGCTCTCCAGAAGAGTACAGCATCATAGGCATATAGTAAGAGGTTTGCATCACCGCAATTGTTGCCAACATCATTAATAAAGATGGAGAAGAGTGATGGGCCTAATATGGAGCCCTAGGGAACACAACCATAACTTAAATTCCAAACACAATACAGCTGGGCCCTATTCACAAAAGACTTCTAGAAAATGGGTTGAAAATTTCCCAGTCTCTGACTGGCAAAGAGGGTACATTAATTACCAAGAGAGACCTGGGAAATAACTAGTGCTGCCACAATCTGCCTCACCACAATAATATCACTGCACCCAATTCAAAGTTTAACAAGCTGAATGTCAGCCAGTTTTTTTTTTTTTGCTCAGTAACAGCAATAGTAGTAGATTTTAGTCATATTTGGTTCCCTTCCCATGAGGCCCAGGGCACCATTAGAATAAATAAAATACAAGTACACTAAAGAACTATACAATCCAAAAACCATAACAATTCCCAACACTTGCAACAACCACCTTACTCTAATAAAATGATATAAATACACTAAAACTCCATAAAACAATAAACTATATGATGTACTGTCTGCATACGTTATGGAGCTTGTCCATAAGCTTATTGAAACAAATAGCTCTAGAGCCCCTTTTTAAAGATGTCTACTGAGGGGGCCTCCCTCAATGTTCTGGGCAAGGAATTCCAAAGTGATGTGCCAGCTACTTAGAAGGCCTGATCACCAGAGGTCTTCAGTCTTGCCCTCAGAACCACCAGGAGACCCTCCCCGGAAGATCAGAGTGGGTGAACTGAGGTGTGCGGGTGCAGGTGCTCTATCAGGTAGGTTGGAACCAGTCTGCATAGGGCTTTATATGTTAACAAGCTTATCTTAAATGAGATAAGCCACTTGACCGGCTGCCAGTGCAGGTCACGCAGTGCTGAGGAAATATTGCATGATCTTCACAAGCCCATGAGTAACCAGGCTTAACGAGCAAATGCACCCCCATTCATCTTCCATGATTGCCAAGGTCCTAACTTCCCCTGCAATCAACAGAAATATATTTAGTGCAAGTTAAAAAACCCTGTCCAGTCCACACACAAATAATTTTTTTAATTTAAATTGAACCACCACAGCTGTTTCTTTCAGTGCTACAGTCTCATGTTATTCCCTTGCTCAGCGCAGACTCTTTTCTCTGTTCAGCAATATAAAAAACACTTACTCTGCCCAACTGTTCTTCCTTCACCTGATTGCTTCAGTCACTCTCAAGTGAAGAATATTTTTTTTTCATAATCAGAAAAAAAACTTTAGCTCCATAGCACCATTATTTACTCTCTCTCTTTCCTTGGCTGCTCCATCAGGTCTGAACATGTGATCCTGCTTACTGGCTACATGTCTTCTAACAACACTCAGAGTCTTGACAATGATTGCCATCGGTACCATGCACTAGGAGTGAAGTCAAACACAAGTCACTATTTAAAACAAGGAAACAACAATAAAACAATGTTTCTCCACACCACACTGTTTCAGGGTTGTGTGTGTATGGGTAGGGTGGGGAGGGGAACGTGCACAGAGCAAAAAGCAGACATTTGTATATTAAAACCAAAATAGTCTGTCTCAAACAGCAGTGCCCTCCACTGACGAATCTATCAGAGGAAGGACTACTTTTCAAGAATATGTTTTCTTTACTCATTTCTATTAATTTTTAAAGTATTTTTTAAATAACTTGTATAAAGTGGGCAGTGACACATTAACTCATTTTCTAAGTGCAACAATACACTCCATGGTGGGCAGTATGGGATATACCTGCCCTTCCAGGGGGTATAAGGCCCTCCGCCTGTGGCACCAGGCTTCATTACGCCCCTGGGCAGGCAGATATAGCCCAACACCACCCAGCCTATTGTGTATTACTACTTACTTGATGTAAGCACAGAATGACAGAAAATCTTTTGTCAATAGGGCCCAACATACATATTATAAAATCAAAGACAACATATTCAAACAATTAATGCATTTTAACAGGGTTTGGGATGCACTTACTATGCTTCATTGATACGCAAGAGTTACTTAGCATGACAAGTGCTATGCAGAATGGTGAAGTTAGTGTGACACAAAGTTTTTAGCACATGAGCACTAAGCCACCCCAGAGGCACATGCTATTGAAAGGCCAAGTCATGCATATAGGGCATACTGCCATATTTGAAGCTTTATGAAATGCTAAACCATTGTTTACACTCAATAAATGCTTTCAAAAGCCAGTTTCAAACAAGTCTAAATAGTATGGACCCTCCCCTTCACTATCCCAGTGAAGCATCTCCCTGGTATCCAGTGGAAGCCCCCTCCCACTATTCTCAGTAATCATATCACTGGTGCCTGGTGGCACCCCCTCCTTTTCCCTGCATCTGTTATTCTGATCTCCCTAGTGTCTGGTTGCACCCCCAGAGCACATCACCCCAGTCCCGTGACAGCAATCAGCTTGCTTCCTCAACTCATTGCCTGGGCCATTCACCAACCATCTGGCTCCCACTAACACTAAGGATATATCAGTGGGTATATTGATACAGTAGTTGTGGGACATCTATGAAATATCCTCTATGATTTTTCATAGGCCTCTCACACCTACTGTATTGCTATACAGTGCCAACTGGTATATTGACACACTGTTTGCCAGAGTCAGATTGCAGCAGGCTGAGGAGGTGAACTGAAGATATGTGCTGTCTGTCACTGCAGCATCAGGGAGGGGGCTGATTTGCTGGGGAGGTGGGGTTGCCTCCAGTGAGACCAGAGTACTGGGGGACAAGAGAGTGAGGGGATACCACTGGACACTAGGGACATAATTACCGGGATGGAAGAGGGAGAGAGTGACCTGATTGTCGGGGATAGAATGCCAGGAGATAGGGACAGGGGGTGAACTAATTATCATACTCCACTTGAATAGGAGGAGCACCTACAATGCAGCTGACAGCCTTCATCAAATGCATATAGCAATGTGCCTTTTAATGAGAATGTATAAGATGGTAAGTATATGATAAGGGGGTGTAGAACCCTGCATGTTGAGTAGGGTAATTATCATTTTATGCACTAATGCTGCAGTTCAGTACTTCATCTCTTCAGGGTTTGTGCCATGCAAACTGCCCAGTGTGGCAGGTTGAAGGAGTGTTTGGCATGTGTGCTGTCATCTGTTTTATGTACTCAAGCAAGGGTTAGGGTTTTGATTTTCACAGTTCTCACAGGAGGTACAGTATGTGATGGTAACCTCTTTGCACAGCCCAGAGAATTAGCAGGAGGTTTACAATATATCATATCTTGTGACTTGTACAGATCAGTGTTAGCACACTGCCTATTGCATGGCAGATAGCACAAGGTTCTAATATGCTGCACTTCATGTTTTTAACATTCAATCCATTAATCCAAGCTTATGTATCTGTTTTCCTTGAAATCTTAACTACTTTTCAACCACTTCTTTTCAAACTTGATGAAATGATATTGTATTTGATTCCACCCAAAATATTGTGAAACCAATTGTTTATGAACCTTACCTTAGGTCAGAATTACAATTCTTTCACTTCTTTCAGCTAATTCTTTTTATATGTTTCAGTAGGCAATAATGCAAGACAGTGTGTGTGGTAACTGTGTAATAACTGCATGCAGCAGGTGAGTTGTGAGGCATGAAGTGTCAGCTGAGTGCCTTCAACCACTTAAAAAGTGCATTATTACACAAAGGGCTTGATTCAGAGATGTGCTGAACTGGTGCAAGCCCTGGGTGTGCCAAACACATGGTGCTTGGGGCTTGTGGCCATCAATCGGGATTCATTATCTGGTGCACCCTTTGCCACATGTTAAACCAGCTTTTTGCTGGTCTAACTTTGCAGTAAGTGTGGAACATTTTTACAGGGCTTGAGCCAAATTGTTGGTGAAAACTGCCATAAAGTAAGAAAAGTGTTGCAAATGCATGCAGCCTTTCTGAATTGGATGCAAGCTGTGTCAATGTGTTTGGCACAGCTGCAGGTTTGACTCAGGGCTTTATGCAAACCATGCATCAACCTTTCTGTATCGAGCCCAATAACTCCACACCATGGAATGTGTTATTGCCATGGCCACTGGTTTTCAGTTTGTACTGGAAAAACTGGTAAACTTCTGGACTATGGAATTCAACATTTTATACCAGATCAGTAAATCTATAGAACTTGTATTTTTCTAGTAATTGCTTCCTGTACTATTTTCAATTTACTTGCTTTAATGCTCTATATATTAAGCCTTCTTTTATTCTGTGTATTTATACACAAACTAAAAGAGTGACCCTTGTAAAATCCAGAAATTAGACCTACAATCACCAGTGCAATTCTCAGAATTTCACGTCTTAAAAATGTTTCACTCCCCTGGTTCCAGTAGATGTGTGCTTTTGAGAACTGCATTGTAATTGTTTTTTTGAAAGCAGTTTTGGTTTGCATCTTCACATTTCCATGAATCTCTCCCACCTTTCTCCCACATTCTTTATATTGTTTCTTCCCCTCCCCACCCTGTTTTTGTTCTCTCCTTCCTCACCCATTTGCAAGTGATGCCTGGAATATGTACCACAAAATACAAGCATTTAGAATTTTTCATGATTCCACTGGCAGTATTTTCAGTACCTCACCTGAGGCATGTGGCTGATCAAATTTGCTGGAATCTGTTCTATTGTTGGACTATTAAAAATCAATTTCCTGCTCCAATTCTAATCTAAAACCACTTAAGGCATTGGAATCAGGAGCCAGAGTTAGAATCAAATATTCTGATTCTGCATCCAACACTTAGTTAAACCACCCCATGCAATAAAACAATATGAAAACAAAAGATCTGCCCACTTCCCCCACCCTTGTTCACCACTTCTATATCTTAGCTGCAACAGAGCCGCAATCTATCCTCCTCTTCTACCAGGTCTGTCCAAGATAGTTCCGGTATTACTGATGCTGTTTTCTTTAAGCATCCCTCTCCTTTCCTAGCAGCAACAGATCCAGTTCACTCTCTGAACAGCTGACCTGCACCCCCCAATGAGTGACCCCATGATCCCACCAAAGCCAATAGCTAGTTAGTACTGCAGTATAGTAAGTGCCACCCCCTTCCTCACCAGCCTAGTCCTCTCCTCTGTTGAAGCAGAGCAGAACAATCAGTCCGGAAAGACTTCCTCTTAGTTCCAGGTCAACCCTACTCCATCCCACACTTATCCAACTCTGGTGGCAGCTTAACCATCACAGTGACTGATTACCCCTGTGTGAGATGGATAAGTGGAGGTCAATTGGACAAAGACCCTGGTTAAATACCCAGTCACCTTATTGAAACAGCATCTGTCAAAGTTATTTTACCCTGGATTTTTGTCTGGTAACCATCTAGCACCTACCTTCGGTTTTATTCATCTCACAAAGGGACAATAAGTCACAATGATGGCCTGGCCAGAAGACTGCTTTTGCTGTCACTGGAGTTGGATGAGTATTGGCTGGGGGGGGGGATCAGGTCAATCTGGGAGTGGGAGGGAGTCCTTCTGTATTGTCTGCTCTGCTCTGACTTAAGAGAGGGGGACCAGGTAGTGAGGTGGAAGACATTAGCTGTATTACTAGCTACTGGCTATAGCAGGAGTATGGACTCACCTATCGGGGCTGGGGCAGGCCATCGGTCTGAGGGCAAACGGGATCTGTTGCTGCTGGTAAGGGAAGTGAAGGCTTGGAGAAAACACCAGCAATATGATAACTGCCTTGGAAGGACCTAGTAGGAGAGGAGGATGTAGTACATTTTTGTGGCCTCTGCTCTGCTGCAACTATGATATGGGAGGAGTGAACTAGGGTGTGCGAAGTCTTTTGTTTTGCATGTTCTTTTGCAATGTTTTACCAAGTGCAGACTGGTTAACTAAGTGTCAGCTGAGAAATCAGGATTTTGATGATGCTTTTTTCAGATTCAGGATGTTTGCCCTTGATTACTGAAAATCTTAAATGAAAAAAAAAAAACCTAAATCCTAGTATACCTGATTCCAATAATTGTATTATTAACTCCCTCCAACATAAACTCACACATCAAAATGCCTCACTTGGAGCCAGGCCCTCAGTTTTATCTGTGGTAGGGTAAGATGATGAGGTTTCCCTGGTGAGCAGGTGAGGAGAGGAAGGAGATTTTTTAATGGTCAGCAAACAAACTCTTGAAATTCAAACTGTAATTAATACCTTTCATAATCAGTATGTGTGTAAGGGAAGGGGAACTTAAGGGAAAACCATTTTTTTGTGTGTAAATGAAACGACACTTTTTTGGCCTAGTTGTAGGCTTCTAGTGATCAAAGGTGGCAGCTATATTTATGATAGCAATCAGGGACAAGTGAAATGTCTCATGAATCTTCTTGAAAGTTTCACAGCTTGAGTAAAACACTTTATGGGGAAAAAAACAAATAAAACTGCAAGTTCTGAGGATTGGGACTCATTCAAAAAATTATGCAATCAATATAAAACATTTTAAGAAACTAAAAATGACTTATGACAAAACAAATGCTAATACCAAGACCCAAAAAGTTAATTTGAATATAAAGAAAATCACAGTCCAAAATTAAACTAACACAAGAAAATGGGGAGGTTTTAACCCCCAAAGACTGCTGCCAACAATTTAAATAAATATTTCTGTACCCTCCCTGATAGCCAGGTTCAAATGGATCCCTAAATAAAATCTTTAAGGAAGACAACAATAGAGCTACTAATAAATTCAGACTTACATCTAGTTTCTACTTTAGACAAATAAAAACTAAAAAAGGTGCACTGAAATAAAAAAAAAAGAATGCTAAAAAAGTCATGTGGCCTAGACGGGATGGAAATCAGATTTATAAGAGATGTGGTAAATATAATTACCCCAGTTGTGACTCAGATATTTATCCATAGTATTATTTCCCTCTAAGCTGGAAATGTGCATAGGTGGTGCCTGTTTTTAAAGAGGGAGAACCTAGTGTACTATCAAATTACAGGCCCACTGCTCTCTTGCTTGCTTTGCCTTAATTATTAGAGCGCATGGTTTACAACCAAATATATGAATACTTAGAAAAGCACTCTAAGTTGGCAAATCACCAATCAAGCTTTAGGACAGGTTTTTCAATGGCAACACACCTGAGGACATCATAGACTTGGTGACTAATGCCTTGAATGGGGAGGGGGGGGTGTCATTTGGCACTGTGTTTGTTGACCTGTCCAGAACTTCTGATATGATTAATCATAACATCTTTATAGCAAGAAAATGGACCTGGCTGCAAAAACAATTACCTGGTTTCCATCATATTTGGATAAAAGGAGGCAGTGTGTTGCAGTGGCTGGACATTTGTCAAGTATGGGTGATTTAGCTAGAGAGATACTGCAAGGATCAATTCTTGGACCCCTATTGGTTCTGATATTAATGATTTGCCCCAGTACATAAAAATATACTGCTATAAGATGGATGCTGATGATACTGTTATTCTGTCATCTGCTAAAAATCAACCAGCAACAGAAAGTAGACTTTAGACTGATTTTACTGTACTTCAGAACTGTTTCTATGAATCTAAGTTTGTTTTAAGTACAAAAAAATCTCAGGCAATATCCTTCCGTAATGTGTACACTAAATGTAAATGTCCTCAGGACATATACATTCTATCAAGAGATGTACAGAAATTAGATGTAACAGAACATTATAAGTACTTGGAGTCACTTTAGATAATTCACTTTGTTTTGATGTTCATATCAGAAATGTATCTAGAAAAGTGTATTCTAGAAAAGTGGCATTGCAAATCCGTACTATCTAAAATGTAAAATATAATTGGTATTTAACTGATTTTACCCCATTCTTGAGTACGATAACTTGATTTATAGATATACTAACCAACAGAGTTTGGATAAATTGAGTATCTTTTACAACTGATTGGCTTGATTTGTACTTAGATGTCATTTCACCACCAACCACTGTCTAATGTTACAGAAGTTAATGGGAGTAGTCTTGGATTAGGGAAAAACAATGGTTGATAACAGCATATAAGACAAAGCATGAATTGCTTAAGAGAAATGTGCATTTATAAATACTGTACAATTCAAGAACACCAGTACCCTTTAAGGGAAGTCTTGCATTGAAGAGCTTTTGCTCCAAGTGTACATAATAATACGGAAAAATGCTGATACAATTTAATATATTTAAATACTAAAATGAAGTGACTCACAAGCCAAGAAATGTTTCAAATTAACTGCATTTGGTCATTCATTAACAACTGAATTTATTGATATTTGTAGTACCTGTGAGATTTATATTATTCAGGTTAAATCACTTACTTAGCAAAATGGTAACCATTTGTCTATGTATGAGTTTCTAATAGTGTAGTCTGTCTGGGTGCATTAAGTATGTTTTGTTTTTTATATTTAAATTTTGGAATGTCAGTTATGCTTTATTTCATATTATTTATTTAGTTTGATATTAGTTTTTCTATTTTGTTTAACTGTAACAGGACAACTTTGCAAATAGGCCCAGTTAGGACCGAAAGTTCATTTTCTGCCAAAAAATAGTTTTTACTACTACTACTACTACTACTACTACTACTATTATTAGATTCACCCATGTTACCATGACAAACATTTTGCCATCTCCAATTACTGCATCTGCAAAATGCTGCCTGGCATTTGGTCTCCCGTGAGTTAGAATGCCAAAGCACCTTCCCGTAAAGCACTTGCTTTTGTTGGGGGCTCTGCCTTATCCCTCCAAAAATAAATATAACCTCTTCTGGGTGGGCATGCTCCAGGGGTGGTAGAAATTCTATGGCCACAAAGGATGACATGAGTGAGGGCAATCTAAAATCAAGATTTATCCTTTTACTGTTGCCTTTGTTGTGGCACTGTAATTGCTGCAGCAAAATTGAGTCACAGCACTAATGGTATACCCTACTGTTACTACTACTAGCTTAAAAAACAAACAAACAAATCTACCACTTTTCAGCCTGTGCAGTTATGATCTATTTACTGCGCAGGTCTGAGCAGCCATCAATCAATTAGATTGCTGATTTTTTCTTACCCATTTTACAAATAAGGTTAACTTCAATACACACCTTAATCAAATCTTAAACTACCTCTCAACAAGGCTGGTCAATCAGTTTTTATGATTTTTTAGTTCCAAGAGACTCAAACTAACTTTGTGATGGAAGTATAGCAACCATGTCAAGGAAACTCCCAGAGCTGGGTCCCTATCCCTTTTTATAATGCTTCTGACCTTTTCACGAATGCTGTAAGTGGAATTATTCACTCCCATTGCTGGATTTTCAAAGGGGCTGGATTGACACATGCCCCAGGTGCGCCACAGATATGGTGCACTGGGACTGCAGCAATCTAACAGGATTTTTTGTCCTGTGCTGCAATTGCTACATGATACACCAGCTTTCTGTGGTCTTATTTGCTTCAATTCCAGGGAACCTTGTGCCAGAAATTTGGCGCAAGCTACTGTAAATCAGGTAAACTGTAACAAACTGCATCTGACCTGCTAAAATTGGACTCAGTTGTAGCAAAAACATTCTGTGCACTGCCAGATTCAAAGTGCTGTTGTGCAGGGCTTGATGTAAGCACTGTGCCACCGTTTGAATATCTGGCCCCAGCTGAGTGTCAGTATCACAATAACTCCATTACCCTGGTTGTTGAAGACCCATAACTGCTCCTGATGTCTCACGCCCCAGCTGGGTTATGCAACTGTTGCAAAATTGGTGCACACCTGACCAAGCCCTGTCTAAAATATAAGGAATAATATATGGAAGACCTTACACAATGAGCCTGTGTTTCCATTGTGGGGTTGAGATACCAGCATATGGACCTTGAAAGTGAAGAGAGAGTAGGGGTATTTTTATTAACAGGAGACATCAAACAAATAAACACAACATAGTACAATTGTAATTACAGTGCATTACATCATATACGAAAACAATGCAAAATTAAGAAAAAAATTGAATGAAAACCAGACCGTAATTTTTGAAAAGAAGATGCAGGAAAAGTCCTTCTGTCCTTCAAATAGAAGCTTTGAAGACATGTGCGTACCATGTCACCAGTTACTGGTGAGGGAATAGTTTTTTTGTTGAAGTGTGAAAGCACAGCGTGCTTGCCATAAATAATATTAACAAGCAGCAAAACAAAATTGTAATATATGAGCATCAAAATGTTTCCAAACAGGAGGGTATATCACCAAAACCGCTATTGAACAGGATACAGTAGAGAATAAAGAACATTGCCATTTCCTACCAAATTTAATCCAGAACAAGTGATTAAGTGGACGTTCAAACAAAAAATGAATTTGAGTTTCAGGAAACTCAATACAAGTATATTTTGGACACATTCTTTCAGCCAAATATTTATGTTTCCAGGAATCCTTGACTGAAAACTTGTCATGAATGCTGAGCTATAAAATATCCCACATGTTTTGAGGTTCTTTAACATTACTGAGTTGGGAAAGAGCACAGTCCACTTTATCAGGCAGCCAGAACTTATGAGCTATAGGGGTGAAAAATGCTCAGCAACAATGGATTGAAATAGGCCCCATCTTCCTAAACTAGCAAGTCTAGCAAAAGACATGTGCCAGAGATATATTTTTCTCATGGTAAATTGTATGTAGGAAGGAAGTGGTCACAATCATAACCAATGGGCCTGTTACAACTAGTACCCCAAAACTACAGATCAGTCAAGTTATACAAACAAAAAAAAAACAAAAACAAATCTTTTTGCTCTCATTTTCCTCCTTCTAATTACTCAGACCAAGTTATAAACTCAGCAGTTCAACTAGAATGTATATTATTAACTGCAGGCAATGTGGGACTCTTTTTAAAAGGGTAGTTATACAGGATTTAGAATGCTGTCCTACATGCTGGACCATTGGAGATCTAAGGGCTCAGCTCCAGGCAGCATAGGCAGAGATTGTGTGCCTCAAATTGCATATTCATGAGGAAATATATTATAAGAACCATCTGTCATTTACCCAACATCCAACTGAAGCACCTTGACCACAGAGGGTAGTTGGTCTGGGAAGTTGACAGGTGGTTAGGACGGGCAAATCGGGTGCCCTATCACTCAATGCTCTCCAACGTATCATCTCCACAAACCATATAAAAACTACAAACAGGTATCTGCCTCTATCTCCAAAATCAAACAAGGGGTAGAGGACGCTGCAGAGCAGGACACTCCAGAGGGGGAATTGCTAATTTCAAAGGGGATAAGGGTGAGTGTGTGGAGGAGGACCAAGGAAAAGCATCTATCCTAAATATATACTTCTGCTCAGTATTTACTAAGGAGAAGGTAGGGCAGGGCTCACAGCTCAGCACCATGGACACAGGGAGGAGGGAGGTGTGCACAAGTCCCTTCACAAAAGAAAGGGTCCTACAATAACTTGCTAAGCTCAGGGTGGACAAGGCAATGGGACCGGATGGACATACATCCCAGGGTATTAAAGGAGCTAAGGGTGGAACTAGTAGAGCCATTATCAGAACTGTTTAGTGAGTCTCTGAGCACAGGAGAGGTCCCAGAAGACTGAAGAAGGGCTCACATGATTCCGTTCCACAAGACTGATAGCAGGAAAGAGGCAGAGAACTACAGACCTGTCAGTCTACCTCCGTAGTGGGCAAGACTATGGAGGCACTCCTTAAGGAAAGGATAGTGCAGGACTTGGGATCCATAGGAGCAAAGGATTCAAGACATCATGCGTTTACAACAGGAAGGTCCTGTCAAATTAATCTCATAGATTTCTTTGACTGGGTAACCAGAGTGATGGACCAAGGGGGTGCAGTTGATGTCACCTACCTTGACTTCAGCAAAGTTTCCGGTACTGCTCCACATAGAAGATTGATTAATAAGCTGGGTAGGCTCGGGGTAAGTCAGAAGTTGGTCAACTGGGTGGCAAACTGGTTGGTGAGCAGAAAACAGAGAGTGGTAAAAAATCGTATACAGTCAGAAGAGATGCAAGTCACAAGTGGGGTACTTCAGGGATCAGTCTTGGGGCCAGTCCTCTTCAATCTCTTCATCAGTGACATTGCAGATGGACTGGAGGGTAAGGTTAATCCATTTGCAGATGACACCAAGAACTGTAACAGAGTAGATGATCCAGATGGGGTGGGCAAAATGAGAAGAGATCTGAGTAAACTGGCAAAATGGTCAGAAAAGTGGCAACTGGGGTTTCATGCAAAGAAGTGCAAGATCATGCACATAGGGAAGAGAAACCATGAAGCCACATACAGCTTGTAGGGGAGTTGCTAGCAATCACAAAGGAAGAAAAAGATTTGGACGTCATCATCACAGATGAACTGAAATCATCCAAGCAGACCACCAAAGCAGTGGGTAAGGCTAGGGGGATGTTGGGGTCATTAATAGGGTTATCACAAGTTGTAAGAGGGAGGTAATAATCCCTCTTTACAAGACACTGGTTAGGCCCCTTCTGGAGTACTGTGTGCAGTACTGGAGGCCACACTTGCACAAGGACATTAACAAAATGGAGGCATTTCAGAAAAGGGCAACCAAAATGGTGCAGGGACTGCATCAGAAAACATATGAGGACAGAATAATGGAGCGACATGTGTATACCCAAGAGCCAAGGACAGAGAACAGTGATATGATCGAAACAGTTAAACATCTTATGGGCATTAACAAGGTGAAAGAGTCTAACATGTTTCAATAGAAGAAAAATAGCAGGAAAAGAGGACACAGCATGAAATTAGAGGTTGGTCGATTAAAGGGTCATGTGAGGAAGTTCTTTTTCACAGAATGGATGGTGGATGCATGGAATGGCCTACCTCAGGAAGTAGTGGATATGAATACAGTGCAGGGCTTCAAACAGGCATAGGATAGGCATAAGGGAGCAATACAGATGAGTATGAATAGATAGGCCATTGACAGAGTAAAGGCCGATGGCACATTCATGAGGTAAAAAAAATGGGCAGACTGGATGGGCCTTGCCGTCCTTATCTGCCGTCAACTTCTATGTTTCTATGTTTCTGTGTAATATGTCATGAGTGGCAGAAGCCAGTCCTCAACAAACAAAACACAACTGTTCAGTGGCCCTGTTTAGGATGGGGTAAAATTCATGATGATACTAAAATAGAAAACATTGGGGTTCACCTTGTGAAGTGCACCCCTTGCTCGTGTCTGATATGTAACATCCCTTTTGATTGGATTAAGGTGAGAACCCCAAAGATCTTTGAAAAACAAGCTAAATAAGCAGGTTTCAAGGGCTGCAGGGGATGGAAATATAAAACTAAGCTAAGTACAACAAGGAAGTAACAATGTCTTTATTAAATAAACCATTTTAAACTTAGCCAGGATTCTGTGCTTCCAAAGAGCTAGATTCTTTTCTGGCTTTCGAATGCTCAAGTCCCAATTAAAAAAACACACATCGGCATGATTACAGTAAATTCCTAGTAATTTCACAGTATCATCCTGTACCTCAGTCCCAGAAATTGTATTAACAGAAGGTAAAGGGGATTACATACTGGCAGAGCTACACTTTTTGCATAGTTAATGTTCGACCTAGACAGAACTGAGAAATCTTGTAACTGGGAATTGACCAAGTCCCCCGAAGCTGGGTCTTGCAGGACCATACATAAATCATCAGCATAAGCTAAAGCTTTAAGTTCAGCAGTGTCAGGCATTAGTTGAATACACTTGATTAGGACATAGTTCAGTAATCACCGAAGTAAAGGATCAATTGCAGAAATATAACATAAGGGCCTTAATGGGAAGCTTTGATGTACACTCCTCTTATGAGGAACAGAAGCATCAACAGAGGAATTTACATACAGGATTAAGCTAGCACCAGTGTATAATGACTGAATCCAATTCCAAAAAAGGGACCATACCACTGTAGAACCTTAAAAAGGTAATGCTGATCAACCTGGTCATAAGTGTTTTTCCTGATCAAGAGAAAGGACATATTCATGACATCCGCTGGCATGGGGTTATAATGTCACAAGACATTATGCTGCATGCATATATTATGCTGCCAAAACAGCACAATATATGCCATGCAGCATCAGGGCCGCAGTAATGAGGGGGAAGTGGGGAGGTTGTCCGGGGCCCTGAGATCAGGAGGGGCCCACCTGAGGAGCTGGCATTACCCCTGGCATTAGCTGGTTTGAGAAATGTGGGTCCATTTCAAGTGACTTTGTCCGGGGCCCCAAAATTCATAGCTGCAGCCCTGTGCAGCATAAGTCTTTTTTTATGATGGGTACCAAATGCATTGCATCGTTTTCTTGCTGTCAGTGGCTCACTGCATCGAGCCACGGCAGCTGCTCGGTTGAATCCCATCCCAGCAGAGGTCTTATCCTCTGCCTGGAACAGTGAGAGGGTGCAGTACTGCGCACAGACTAATTTTCTGTATTGCACCCTCTCGCTCAGTTGTACTACGCTGTTGCAGTTACAGGGTTTTGTCATATGCTACTAAGTATATGACATTTTGACTCAGTAGGCATCTGCCTTGTTTACCCCTTTCAAATAATTCTCAGAGTATGATTAAGTAATTTTGAATGGGACATCCAGGAACACTGTGACTGATGCAATAATTCCTGCTGCTTCATTTCACAAGCAATTTTGCCAACATTTTAGTCAGTGTTGAGTAGGCATAAAGTTCTCCAATTGTCCAATAAAGTTCTGTCCCATTTCTTACACAAAACAATGAGCGGTACCACAGCTAAAGAGGAAGGTAATTTATCTGTAGCCAATAACTGAGTGTACAACACTTGTAACATGGGAACTAAATAATCTATAAAGTTTTTATAAAATTCTGACGTTAAACTATTAGAGCCTGAAGTGATATTATTATGCAAACATATAATAGTATCAATGACTTCAGATAGTTGTATGGGTTGCATTAGGCATGAAATAACAAGAGCAGGTAATTTGGGTATCCCAAAGGGGAGAGTGGAATGTGTTAGAACATGGAGTACTGGCACTGCCAAATTTGTGTGTCACATAATCATGTACAGACGTCAAAATGTCTGAAATATCAGTGTGTGGTGGATCAGCAGCAGTAGGTATCAGAGCAGATATATGTCTATTCTGAAGTCTGTCATGACACTCCTTGGTACAATCCAAAGATCGCTTTGTTCCTTGTGTTCCAAATTTATACTCCTGTTCTAACGATTTAGCTCTACCATTTTGAAATTCAGTTGTTCAAGTCTTTACAGACTCTATTTATGTCATAAGATCAGTGTGAAATTCAAACATTCTTGAGATACATTTCTGCAGTGTAGATCTGAGCTTTAGATACCATAAATATTTATTTTTACCCAAATGCCATGCCATACTCTGAAAAAAGGACTGAAACTTACATTCGGAATCCTTCCACCACTCCCCAAAATCATCATAAGCATTGAGGAGGAACCAACACACTACAAAAACATCTAACCAATGGGTCACAACAGTCAGAGTCTCCAAAAGTGTATTATTAAGTCTCCAAGCTTTATTACGTGAGGAAGAGGAAAAGGGGAACCCCATCGTGCAGGAACAGTATACTGCAAAATGGTCTGATGTTTCAGTTGGAAAAACCTTTGCGTGTCTAACCTGGAAATCAAGGTATAAACATAAAAAATGCAGGTAGCTAAAGATCCTTTCATGAAAGTAACTTGGGAAGTGCCTGCAGCCTGCTGACTATCATGTAAGCATGTATGGAATCCATATTGCATAAAAAACAGTTACTAAATAATTTGGTCTTTTGCCTCCCCTATTACTAACCTATAGCCCACAATGAAAATCCCTTAAGGGACACTGATCAAATCAGAAATCTAAAAGTAAAGCTTGCCATGGGGAATTACAACAAATTACAAAGTTTGAAAACAAACCCTCAAAGACGAGTCCTAAAACCATCATAAGAATCCAACCCCTGGGACCAATAAGACAGCCCCTGATGCCATGCGTTCTGCACAGTAGTGATCTCAAAAATAGTTTTGATCCATGTGTCCTATAAAAAAATGATATTACCAGGGACAGTGTCCATGACAGAAAAGGACAATAATCTCTTTCAATAAGATTTTATACTGTTTACATTCAATAACAGAAAGGAAAGCTGATGAGGTTAAAACATGAGGGGTTAATTAGGGAAAATTCCACCTTTCCCAGTCTGGGACTGAGATCATCCCTTAACTCTCTTGGCTATCTGATTCCCCTGTGAATTTTCAATGTCAGAGGAATTGTCCTTTTTAGAGGATGGTAAGGAAGTATCTGAACTTCCCTCTTCATTGTCAACGTCACCCCACTGTGGGTGGGTGGGTGGCCAAACTGGCAAATTTATTTTGTAAAAGTATGTCAGACTGTTTAGCAGACTTTGGTTAGGTTTTAACTGTCAACCTCATGTTTTTGCTGATACAACAGTCATGTCCATATCCAAGGGTGGAGTCATGGGGGGCATGTCAGGATTAAGTATAGGAGAAATAGCACGGGAAAGAACATCAACTGAAACAGGTGCCAGAGCAGGACCCTCAATAGGGGAAGAAGAAGTGCCAGCATCCCCGTCAAGGAGAGGAGGAGACATTGTAGTAGGGAAGTTCATGAGGGGTAGAGCAGGCTGGTGGTCCTGTTCCAGGTCAACAGGTGAAGACTGTGTTCCATTGTCATCCTCCCCCTTTCCTGCCCTCAAATAATTAGTGTATCCTGATTTGAATCATCCATCCTAAACACATAAACACTGACAAAACAAATGTCCCTGGTCCTCACACAAATTACAGTTGAAGGGATTCAGGCAGGTAGAACTAGGATGTCCATATTCCAGGCAGCTGCTACAGTGATCAATGGCGGAACTAAAATGAGTGCGTGTCCCACACCAATGGCATGTTTTAGGCTGGCCTGGATAGAATTGGCCCCCTTATCTCTCCAAGGAAGAAACTCCCTAGTAGATGATTAATACCTGCAGTGGTCTGGTGTAATCATACTTTAAATTTCCATCCCCCTGTCCAGACTTGCTCACTATCAGTGACAGGAACCAGAGTGTCTAAGACCTCACATTTTTTCAACCAATAGAGAACGCTAGACACATTTACACTTTCTATGCAAAATAATATTATAATAGTCTTAATCGTTGATTTTGATAATGGAATGGGTAAAGGGGGTCAACAAAAAGATTCATTAAGCTGTTCATATTTAAACCAGAAACAATCTAGAGATGACATTAGATGAAAACTAACATAAAAATGTTCCTCTTCCTATATATGAATAATAGCATAAATATCAGAAGCAAGGAAGCCAAGAGACTCCTTTAGTAATTTTCTAATGACATAAGCTCTATCAGGAGGGAAATCTAAACCTCCATGGTATTGGATTCAGGCAACATTCCTATGTTGCATCAGTTCACTAGGCTCAGTAAATAAGTCTGACAGTTTGAATGAAGTATTCAAGGTAGATGTCTGTTCCCGAATAGAAGGGGATGGATGTGCAAGTCACATAGTAGAAGGTCCGTCATCCAAATTAGACAAAGAAGAAGCAGCAGCAGGTCCAGCAATAAATGGCTCAAGAGCAGATAAAGAGCAAGCTACAAGAGGGACAGCAGGCTGTTGGGTAGGTATGGGAGTTGCAGGAACTGAAGTAGGCAAATGTGTCTTAGAAGCAGTGAAGGCCTGAAAATTTGAACTGGAGTAGCAGTGGGGATCTATCAGTTACCAAGAAACTCCATCAGCTGCTCTAATCCAGCCAGCTACCAGCAAATCCACTTCAACAGACTAGTTTTGTTAAATGTTTATGAGTATGGATAGCCAAGGAAGAGAATCCACGGTCAGTGTCTAAGACCTGCCCAGAAAAGACCAGACTTGAAATGGCAGCTCCCAATCCCCAAAAATGTGTGGCAGTCCCTGGTGTGGAAACCAAAGCTGTAGAATGTAGAGAATCATGCTCAGGTACTGGCAAAGAAGGAGCCCATGGGACAGAATCAACACCCTGTGCCTGCTGGGACTCCATAGAAATATCAATAGAGAGAGCAGGAATTGCACAGGACTCTTGTTCCTTTGGCTAAGCCATAATACTGTCTAGATCAGCCATGGTATGGTTTACCTGAGCAGCTGGGCTATGGCAATGGCAAGACATTGATGATGTTGCATCAGAGAATGAATTCAAATGTTGATCTGGAGAGTCAATACCAGTGTCAGCAGCACCATTTTAAAACTTGGCAGACATGGAAAAGTGAAAAGACGCAGAGGCAAGCTATTTCTTTTTCCATGCAAAAGACTTTACTTCTTCTTCTGCAATCAAAAACAACAGCTGCCACTTCCAAGAATCCAATTCCCACTGCAGGTGAGCTTCTTCAGATTGCAGTGTCTCCTCAAGCATGGCTCCATTTAGCAAAGGAGAGGTAGGTAAAAATTCACAAAGTGCAATATCAGCCTGCAGAACAGCATCCAGTAAGTAAGTATCAAGTACACTTGAAGCCTCAGATGATACAGAAGCAGGGAAGGAGGTTAACTTCCCAGCTTCCAAAACTTCCATGCACTTGCCTTTCTCTGTCGAAGTGGGCATCTTGGCAACACACCAAAAAGCCAGAAGTCTCCCTCTGGAGAGTAGGGGAACTGTTTATTGAAGAAAATCAAATAATAATTACAAAAACTAAAATGAACACAAAACATACCATCTGAAAAATACAAAAACAAATTCAAGATGCCACAGAAAAGAACAATGCTACAGAGAGATCAACAAAAACAAGAAAGAATGTCAAAGGCAAAAAAAAAACACAGCAAAGGTACATAACCAGCAAGCTCTGACAAGGACATATGCAGTCACAATATAACCCAAGGGGATTGTTTCCACCATTTAATCCACCTGGAGTTAGGCAAATTAGTGTGTTCTAAAGCACAAGCACCCCCAGATATCTCCAGAGAAGGATGGCTATGGTCCAAAACAAGTTCTTGCAAAACCAATTTACAGTGAACATACCAAATCATAACCTTAATGCTAGAAAGAATCAACAGTATCACAGACCACTCATATTTAGCAGGAAAGAGGCGCAAATCACCATAATTAGGGGCATCATAAGAAACAGATGCCCATGTGGGATCAGACCAAACCGTACCCAACAAAGGCCAAAAAGCTTGGATAAATGGTGATCAAAATATAAGTGATGGATCATTTCACACTGGATCCCACAACCACCCCAGGGAAAGTACTGTTCTGTGATACTTTTGTATTAATGATTATTTTTGATGTTCAACCTGTTATGACAACAGAGCCAAGCAACATCCCAATAATGGGGAGGGATATTCATATCAATTAAATACTGTAAAGCAAATAGTTTCAGAAGCAAGGAGACACCAGGCATCACCTTCACCTCAGTACTCACCAAAGACTTATAAAAGGCTTTCTGAGGTTGTGTACAGATAACATACCAGGACAATTTTCTCAGCTTAATAAATTACAAAAAAAGGCATCAAAAACAATGGACAAGGGGCTAATATTTGAAAAACAATATTTGGGTCTCTGCTATTCAAGTTAGAGAGGTGCCAACCAGACCTCAGCCCAGTCATGTCACCACAACAAGCACCCAGAAACCCAAAGTATAATATTAAATTGAAAAAATATGCTAAAAAAGAAAACCACTGGATTAACCATATTCAGACCTCCTTTATCCAGGAGTAAATACAGAACGTCTCTCTTAATCAGATTCAACTGACTACCCTAAACCATTTGAAAAAAATACTAAGTAAACAAGTTTCATACTGCTGAGGTAAAGGAAATATTGTACAAACATTCAGTAGGCACTAAAAATGTCCAAATAATACCGACCCTTTTCTTTATAAAGAGTCACCAGGACTTCCATTTTGCGACTTGCAAGACATCAACATCCAAAGCCTTTTCCCAATTCAATTCAGGTAAGTTACACCGGCTGAAATAAATACCCACTATTTTAATTTGAGCTAGGAACACCAGGATAGTACTGAAGGCTTGAGGAGGAGATTTGTGTGTAGTAATCCTGCAGTGCTTATATGTACATATACATTATGGACCCTAAGCACTACTGTGTGGAGTGGCTACATGCCTTGTATCTGTGGTGCATAGCCACTCCACACCCATTGTACCCCCCATGCCACATTCATCAATAGGGGCACTCAGCCACTTGGCACCCGATCCTCGAGCCACATGGACAGCAATGTGCTGGGGATGGGCATGTGACGGGTGTGCCCACACTCCATACCATTCATAGAGGTGCGGAGTGCTGGCCACTGGGGGTGCACCTTACTCTGGGTAACACCCAGCCATAAGGGAAATGCATCTCCCAGGATGTCGCCACTGGCAGTGGCACTGATGTGGGGGCACTGCAGATTCCCTCACATGCCACCCAGCCCATGGATCATCATGGAGGGCTGGGGCAGCTGACCGGGCATCCACCTGGCCTGAGCTTGCGGTGCAAATCACACCTTCCAGTGTTTTCTGTGCCCCACAGGTGCATGTGATCCTTTCATGGACCGGGTCCAGGCATCCTACTGGATGTCTGCCAGGTCTGCAGAAATGTCCTCTGTGCATCTGCGCACTGGGGGGGTGGGGCTGCAGACAGGTGGTGACTGGTAGTGACTATCGGCCACTGCACAGCTGTCCACAGGTGTGTAACTCTGTGAGTGGGTAATGCACCTCCGGTGCATATTACCCACTAGTAAGTGAATAGGGCTCAATATGTGTGTCTGGGCATTGCAGGGCCAAGAATTGGATTATAAAATTGCTAGTGTGCTTGTGGGCCAAGACCAGATGGATTATATAAAAGCACCTCTGGGACATGACAAACGGTCACAAAAATAACATTTTCTATACCATATAAATAGCTAAGGCCGGATTTAACTAAAAATTTGCTAGCCTGGGAACTACAGGAATAGGAAAAGTACATGAAGATACATACTATATGCACTTAGGAAAAATAGATGCAAACAGAGAAGATATATTTTTCTGACTTATTTTTGTTAGCAGGTACTTTCACAATATTTCTTCCTTTAGACATGTAAGGCTTGTTTCCTGGAAAAGATAGCTGGTGGAATTATGACATCATGGGAGTAGTGAGTCCTTTGTAATCCATATAAACCAAGAGTGCAGATGGTGAGGTGGAGAGCCTCTCCTTCCTGTCTGAACATTCATGCTGATAGAGATGTAACAAAGCTGAAGCAACCTCCATACCAGAAAGGCACTTCACAAGTCCTCAAGGCTAAGATGTCTGATTGAAGGCACTGCTGGGTAATTACCTCTCTTTTATCAGCACAGAATTGTTAGAAATATTGAGTTTTGATTCTTCCGTGCCAAACTAGAACAGTTTTATAATTTGTAACTTGTAACACACTATGCAATAAAACTTGATAGAGATTGTACAGGGAGTGTTTGTGTATTACTTTTTGGTGCCTGTTTTCCTAGCCTCGAAGGCTAGATTAGAACCCAGATCTTATTACATAACAATTGTCATCCAATGTGGACTTTCAGGAGTATAGAATGGCACTAAAACTATACTGGCCAGTTTTAGACTTTAAATCTTACATTTTAAGTACATACCTAGGTATATTATTTAGGAATTACTTATGGCTGCCAAATCAGATGATAATCTAGACAGCGTTATCAGTAATATTGCACCCAGAAAGGGGCAGATAAATGTAAAGATGAGGTGAACTCTTTAAGGGCTAAACCAGACCCCTTACTTAAGTTAGAACAACTTTACCAGCTATGGACAACAGACCACAAAGGTGGTCCCAAGAACTGCATTTTGAAGGGTGTGGTAACATCAGACCTATATGTTATTACATTATTATTATTATTATACAGAAAGAAATTTCAGCAATGTAATCAACAGCTTCAGAACTTACCCTTATTGCATCAGGAAGCTACAGGTCAAGTTAATCACATTCAAGATAAGTATCAGACTTTGCAGTATCTGCATATGGATGCTAGGCAGAAAACCATTGAATTAATAGAGAAACTTGACACCTGTGCCCAGCACAGGCAAGTGCTTTTTGAAGAGACCAGAGATATGATCAATGAATTTGACAGTTTTACCACCGAGTTGCATAACTTATGCAGAGACCACAAAGGTGCGGCAGAGAACATTTCTTATCTACAGTCTAGTTTACAAGAGCTATACTCACTTCTTACTGAGTTTCTGAATAGTAATACTTCTATTGCCTCATGGAACTATTCAGTTTGTATTGCCTCAAAACATTTAGCTAACACATACATTTTCTTAATTTTATCTAGTTTTAAAAATGTAATTACCATATCCATGTCCACCTTTGTCTTATGTTTTGGTAATAATGGAGCTAGCCAATGATTCCTTTCTATAGTCCATCTATCACATTCAAATATGATATGTAAGATAAAGGTAAAGCCATAGCAGCAATTGCTTGTCTCAAAGCCTTGTGTCCTAAGTATTTCTTTAGGTTAATATACATATTACCAAGACATGCGAACCTTAAAGCACTTAATGTGTATCTATGCCAAGCATTCTCACATCTCATTAAGTAAATTTCTACTCCCCAATCTTCTTTTAGTCTAGAATAAATTCTTCCAGTATCTGTTTCATTGATCTTGCTTCTGTCTAACTGCACAGCATTGTGTTGTAGCCGAACAATGGCTTCATTAGTAAATGAATTAACAATATTAGTATTTATAGCTGAGAATAGATGAGTGATACCTACAGTTTTAAAAATATTATTCATTCTGGTGAACCAGTTCTCAGTTTTGTTGCCAATTTCTATCGACCTTAATGTCTCAAGCCAACACATTTTTGGTAAACCCTCATTATTTATGGCCATTGTTCTTTTCCATAGAGTAATAGCTCTAATTTGTATTCTTGTAATAATTGATAACATATCTGCCTCTAATCTTAGGAAGCTAGTTGGGCAATCTCTTAGGAGATGTAATGTATTTTGAATAAATGCATTCTGTATTATTTCAATATTCTGCACAGCCGATCTAGCTAATCCTAGGCCACAAATTTCACTTCTATATAGCATTTGCCCTATTATTTTTGCTTCAAGGGCCTTTTTCGTTGCCACATAAGAATTATTAGTAATACTATTTGCAAATGATGTTATGGCATTAGTTGCCCTTTTTGCATGACTCTTTAGGTCAGACAATTGTCGATTCCATTAAATCCTTGAGTTAAAAATTATACCTCAGAATTTGTACTCATTAACGACCTCAAATTTGTTTCCCCAAAATGGACCTTTTTTTATCTTATTTTTGTTATTCTTTCTGAATATCATTATTTTAGACTTCTCAGCATTTATTGTTAGATCTAATGATACCAATGAGTTCATAATACTAGATGGGCCTCTTCTTAATCCCAAAGGAGTTCTGGATGCAACAATTCGATCATCTGCATACATTAGTAACCAAATTGTTTCATTCCATATTGTTGGGGGAAGTGTCAATACATCTAATATTCTTTATTAATGTCTCAATATATAGATTGAATAATAGCGGGGGCCAACCAACACCCCTGTTTGACACCATATTTGATATTAAACTCTCTTGATAGAGCCCCATCCGTAGTGTATCTGATCTCTGCAGATGTATCAGCATGAAGAAGTTTGAAAACTGCTAATAGATGAACATGAATTTTTAGTTCTTCCAATGCTCCCCACAATTTAGCTCTATTGACTGAATCAAAGGCTGCTCTGATATAAATAAATCCAACATATATTAACCCATATTATCCATAACACACTTATCCAATAGATAATTTAAAGTAAAAATTAAGTCCAGGGACTTCAGAGGAGCTAACTTTGATAAGATGCCCAACAGATTAAAATTAGCCCTGGCAAAAAGAAATACAGGTGAGGGGGTACAGACAAAGTGGGCAAGCATTAAAGATGCAATACTTGAAGCAACATCCCATTGTGTTAGTGAGAAAAGAAAGTGCAAAAGAAGAAGAAAACCACTTTGGTTCTCAAACACAGCAGCAAAAAAGTGTAGTAAAAGACAGGTGCCAGAGATATATTTTTCTCATAGTGAATTTTATGTAGGAAGGACATGGTCATAATCACAACCAATTGGCCTGTTACAACTAGTACCCCAAAACTACAGATCAGTCAAGTTATACAAACAAAAAAACAAAAACAATTCAAACTTTTGCTCTCATTTTCCTCCTTCTAATTACTCAGACCAGGTTATAAACTCGGCAGTTCAACTAGAATGTACATTATTAACTGCAGGCAATGTGGTACACTTTTCAAAAGGGCAGTTATACGGGATTTAGGATGCTGTCCTACATGCTGGACCATTGGAGATCTAAGGGCTCAGCTCCAGGCAGCATGGGCAGAGATTGTGTGCCTCAAATTGCATATTCAGGAGGAAATATATTATAAGAACCACCTGCCATTTCCACAACATCCAACTGAAGCACCTTGACCACAGAGGGTAGTTGGTCTGGGAGGTTGACAGGTGGTTAGGACGGGCAAGTCAGGTGCCCTATCACTCAATGCTGTCCAACGTATCACCTCCACAAACCATATAAAAAACTACAAACAGGTATCTGCCTCTATCTCCAAAATCAAACAAAGGGGTAGAGGACGCTGCAGAGCAGGACACTGCTGCTCAGGAGCTAGCTCTACAAAACTCACCCAAAACAGGGACCAAAACAAAAAAAAGGCAAAAAGGAACTCCAAAACACTTCTGATCATAGGAGACTCCATGATTCGGGGAGTTGATGCCTACCTCCAGCCGGGGGTAATGGTCAGATGTCTCCCAGGTACATCTGCTTGGAGAGACACTGATCACATTGCTAAAGTCATGCGGGAAGCAGGAGAAAACATTGATGTCCTGGTACACATACAGACTAATGATCTTGCTATGCTGGTCAATTGTGGAGACCAAGGAACACCTGATCAGGCTAGGAGAAAAACTGTCATCTATTTCATCCAGCCCCCTGTGATCCTGCCAGACTGGGAGAGGGGGCAGATGGACAGAAGGTCAGAGAAGGGGAGATTGGGTTGCTAAACATGTGGCTCAAGGGCTGGTGCCAGGAAAAAGGACACAAATTTGTAGGTAACAACAGTTTTGGGAGCGAAAGTTCCTTAAATTTGATGGACTGCATCTGAATAAGGAGGGAGTCAGTGCATTGGAGCAGAAGTTTGATGTCTTTGCAGAATATTTAAACTAGCCAATGGGGAGAGGGGTGCAGCACCCGACACATTGAACAGGAAGAACACCCCTTCCCCCTCAGCTAGTGATTATACAGGAGTTCAGCTTGTTTGTAGTTCATTTTCATCACCGGGTAAGGAAAATGGTCTGGCTCCCCATACGACATGCATGGGAAACACTATACCTCGCCCAACAACTAACACACCAAAATCTGGCCAATGAAAAATCATGTACACAAATGCCCGAAGTCTGAGAAACAAGATCCCAGACCTGCAGGCAACAATGACAGAAGCTAAACTGGACATAGTAGCCATTAGAGAAATATGGTTCACCACTAACCACACTTGGGAGACTTCAATACCTGGCTATGTACTGTTCAGAAGAGACCGAGCTGCAAAAAAAGGGGGGGAGTAGCCCTTTATGTCAATGAAAATACCAAAGCTACAGAAATCCAGAATACACATAAGGAGCCAGAGGAACTGTGGGTCACCCTGAAAACAGGAAATGGGACATCCGTATGAACTGGGGTTGTCTATAGGCCTCCAGATCAGGGGGAGGACATAGACACATTACTGTTAAAAGATATACAAAACATGTTAGCTAAGGGGGAGGTTCTGATAATGGGAGACTTCAACTTGCCAGATACAGATTGGTCAATACCAGCAGGAACATCCACCAGAACTAGACATATAGTGGATTCCCTGCAGGGGAAGGGACTCAAACAACTGGTACAACAACCCACAAGAGACAGGGCTAACCTAGATCTAGTACTGACTAACAGGGAAAGGATCACAGATCTCCAGGTAGAAGGTCACCTGGGTGCCAGAGACCATCACATGGTATGGTTCAGTTTGGCAACTAAAACTAAATCATCCCATTCCAAGGCAAAAATATAGGACTTCAGAGGAACTGACTTTGATAAGATGGCCAACAGAGTTAAGCTAGTGCTGGGAAGAAGAAATACAGGTGAGGGGGTACAGGCAAAGTGGGCAGGCATTAGGGATGCAATACTTGAAGCAACATCCCATGGTGTTAGGGAGAAAAGCAAGAGCAAAAGAAGGAGGAAACCACTTTGGTTTCCAAAAACAGTAGCAGAAAAGATCAGAGCCAAACAGCTGGCCTTCAAGAAATATAAGGGAACGCAGCAGGATGAAGATATGGAGACATGCCAAACTTCCCTAAGGGAAGCAGGGAAGGCAGTAAGGCAGGCAAAGGCCCAAACTGAGGAAACACTAGCACGAACAGTAAAAGAAGGTGAAAAGACTTCCCATAGATACATTAGTGAAAGGAGAAAGTCCAGAGGGGGTATTGCTAGGATCAAAGGGGATAAGAGGGCATGCAAGGAGGAGGACCATGTAAAAGCATCTATCCTAAACAGATACTTCTGCTCAGGATTTACTGAAGAGAAGGTAAGGCAGGGCCCACACCTCTGCACCATGGACACAGGGGGAAGGGAGGTGTGCACTAGTCCCTTCACAAAAGAAAGGGTCCTACAAGAGCTAAATAAGCTCAGGGTGGACAAGCAAATGGGACCTGATGGCATACATCCCAGGGTACTAAAGAAGCTAAGGGTGGAACAAGTAGAGCCATTATCAGAACTGTTTAGTGAGTCTCTGAGCACAGGAGAGATCCCAGAAGAATGGAGAAGGGCTCATGTGATCCCACTCCCCAAGAGTAGTAGCAGGGAGGAGGCAGAGAACTACAGGCCAGTCAGTCTTACCTCAGTAGTCACAAGATTATGGAGACACTTGTTAAGGAAAGGATAGTGCAACACCTGGACTCTATAGGAGCACAAGATCCAAGACAGCATGGGTTTGCAAAAGGAAGGTCCTGCCAAACTAATCTCATAGATTTCTTTGACTGGGTAACCAAAGTGGTGGACCAAGGGGGAGCAGCTGATGTTGAATACCTTGACTTCAGCAAAGCTTTCAATACTGTTCCACATAGAAGATTGATTAATAAGCTGGGTAGGCTTGGAGTGGGTCAGACGTTGATCAACTTGGTGGCAAACTAGTTGTCGAGCAGAAAACAGAGAGTGGTGGTAAACGGTATACAGTCAGAAGAGATGCAAGTCACAAGTGGAGTACCTCAGAGATCAGTCCTGGGGCCAGTTCTCTTCAATATCTTCATCAGTGACATTGCAGATGGACTGGAGGGTAAGGTTTGTCTGTTTGCTGATGACACCAAAATCTGCAACAGAGTAGATGCTCCAGATGGTGTGGGCAGAATGAAAAGAGATCTGGATAAACTAGCAAAATGGTCAGAAGAGTGGCAACTGGGGGTTAACCCAAAGAAGTGCAAGATCATGCACATAGGGGAGAGAAACCCTGAAGCCACCTATAGGCTGGGAAGGGAATTGCTGGCCGTCACAAGGGAAGAAAGAGACTTGGGCGTCATCATCACTGATGACCTGAAATCATCCAAGCAGACCTCTAAAGCAGTAGGTAAGGCTCAAAGGATGTTGGGGTACATTAGTAGGGGTATCACAAGTCGGAAGAGGGAGGTAATAATCCCTCTTTACAAGACACTGGTTAGGCCCCATATGGAGTACTGCATGCAGTACTGGAGGCCACACCTTCACAAGGACATTAACCAAATTGAGGCAGTCCAGAGAAGGGCAACCAAAATGGTGCAGGGACTGCATCAGAAAACATATGAGGACAGATTAACTGAACCCAATATGTATACTCTAGAGCAAAGGAGGGAGAGAGGTGATATGATTGAAACATGCAAACACCTTAAGATCATTAACAAGGTGAAAGAGTCTAACATGTTTCAATATTAGAAAAATAGCAGGACATGAGGACACAGCATGATATTAGATGGAGGCCGATTAAGGGGTAATGTGAGGAAGTTCTTTTTCACAGAAAGGGTGGTGGATGCATGGAATGGCCTACCTCAGTAAGTGATGGATATAAATACAGTGCAGAGCTTCAAACAGGCATGGGATAGGCAGAATGGAGCAATACAGATGAGTATGACTAGATAGTCCATTGACAGAGCAAAGGCCTATGACACATTCATAAGGTAGAAAAAGAAATGGGCAGAATGGATGGGCCTTGGGGTCCTTTTCTGCCGTCAGCTTCTATGTTTCTATTTTTCTATGTTTCTAGGGTACTGTGTTGTTTTTTAAATCCACACTGAAACTTTGATACTAAACCTTTTTCCTCTACCCAAGCTACTAGCTTCTCTAAGATTAGTGTTGTAAAGATTTTTTGCACAACTGGAAGTAATTTAATTGGTCTATAACAGCTTAGATCTTGTTTGTCTCCTTTCCTAAATAAAGGAGCAATAATTCCTTTATTCCAGTGAGTGGGGAGTATTAAATGATTGCTTGTAAATGAGAAAGTTAAAGCTAAAACATTGGAGCAAAAATCTGAATTATGCAGAAATACCTCTGCTTGTATCCCATCTGCGCCAGCAGCCTTATTCCTTTTCTGATCTATTACCTGTTTTACTTCTATTGCAGTAAAAATGAACATACCTTGGTCTGTCCACTGACTAGAAGCTGTGGTCACTGCCAACATGTATTTACCTTTTTCCTCATGCCTATTGTATATTCTATCAAAATGATCAACCCATCTATTTTCAGTCATCATTCCTAATGTGTTACAACAAATGTTGTGTTCATCAAGGCCATACACAGCCAAAGCCCAAAACATTTTTTAATCTTTTTTTTTTTTTCTCAATACTCTCCTCTAGTTTTTCCCATAATGTATCTTTATAAGCCTTTTTCTTAGCGAGTATTAAACTTTTATACTCCTTTTTAAAAGTTCTTAATGCTAAAAGAACTGTGGTGGTTGGTTTCATCATCCTCATGTTGAATATTTTCTTAATCTCTTTCCTTAGAATGTGGCAGTCCTTGTCGAACCATGAACTGGCTAAACCTATGGTATTCACATTATTTTTGTACCTTTTTTCATACCCTAGTTGATTCTCAAATGTGCTCATAAGGGAATTAAATTTTTCCACTACGTCTGTCGCTACCCTAGCATCTTTATTTATAAAATTATCTACTGCAGTACATGTTTCCTCACTATTTATTATATCATCCACCATCCCCTTTGTGTATTCATTCCATTGGATTTTTTTTCATGTTTTATACACATATGCTGATTAGCTTTCCACTCTCTATATTTCTTTTTAGAATATTGAAATCAGACTTCAGAGTGCATATAAACAGATAATGGTCACTTTCCCATGCTTTTTGCACTGTTATCTATTCCATAAGATGATATTCAGTAGCAAAAGTCTCTGGTCTTTATAACCATAGCAATAGGGAATCTGGATTTAACTGATACATACGCATCTCTTATTTCCTGGATTACACTTTGAAGTTTTCTACAGTTTAAACTGGGGGGATATAGATATTAAATCGTGCCCATACCTTGCCATTAATAGATAATAATTACTGTCCACAATTTTTTCCAATACAAAAACCGAGTTATAATTTGCCGTTATAACTACCTCAGCCAGTTATAACAGCAAACACGTGCCACTGTGCTCTAGAGAAGCGCCAGACACAAACAGCTGACTGACTCAGGCTCTCGCAGCTCCAGGTGTCCTGTCAGATCCAACGTTGGCAACGCCATAAGCAGAACTACACAGCAAGCAAATGAAAATCAGTGCCAAGACATCTTCGAGCCACACCACATAACCAAATTAACAGTTTGAACTCTTAGTTTAAAAGTTTGAAGAGTTTTTAAATCGTTAACAGTTTACAACCTTTCACAGTTCCTCCACATGAATGAAGCCATCTAAAACTAACATAATTTCATTCACAAACTGGAAGTTAAAACATTTAAAGATGCTGACAAATGTTGTAATGTTACTGTTCATGTTTCTTTTCCAAACATAAAAAAGAAGTTTTAAAAACACAAATCATTAAAAACTGCAATGTAATACAACACCACAAATAAATTGTTCATTATAGCACAACTGCCTTACTCATTTCTTTGCAAATTGAATAGATTACTGCTGAAAAAATTGTGACTAGCAATTATAAAAAATAAAGTAATGGACAGGTGGTTATTCATGAGAATTTTACACAAACCGTCGGTGTGTGTAAAATTCTCATAATTACCACCTCCCCACACATTATTCTCTATTTAATGAACACATAAAAAATGTGTTATACATACTTGTTTCCAATATTTTAAAATCCAATCTAGTATTGATGAACACTGCCGAACCACCTGTTAATCTTCCAAATTTACATGTTCTAGATGCAGGTAAAATCCAAGAATTATAACCTTCTATTAATATTTCCTCCGATTTGCAAATCAATGTTTCTTGAAAAAAAAAAAAAGAATAGTATAATTTTTAAGCCAATCTACACAGTCCTTATCCAAAAGTTTTCTTTTTAGGCCTGCTACATTCCTACTAATAACTGTAATATGATTACTACTATTCAATGATACATTACCACACAGTCAATTAGACTCATCTGACAGGTTTATTGTACTGTTAGTATCATTGCAGCTTACCAATGTAGTGTTATCAGAATTATCCAACTGTGACTCAGTTGCACTCTCTACTTCTAACACCTCACTGCTATTAATGCGAGTCTCTGGCTGAGTTCTTCCTCTCCATGTTAACTTCTCTGTGTCTTCTCCCTCTAAATTATAAGTCATCTCTAAAGGTTTCATATAGGCGGTGATACAAGGTTGTTTTGATATTGTAGTCCCTGTTTTGTTTGCAATTCCATGATTACCCATTTTGTTATCTACTTTGTCCTCTACATTGGTGTCATCTTCACAATTTATGGTCACATCAAGTGTTATCCCCACATCAAGGAACTTTCCTTTGTCTAAGAGAAGATGTCTTCTTTTGTCAGGGCTTTTTAGAGCAACACATACCCATCACTTATATGGGCTAACCTTATACTTATATATTGATTTTAAATCCTGCCAGCCAATCTTGTTTCCCATTAGTCCCTTTACTAAGTCATATATTGCCAGTTTTAATAAAATAACCATTCTCATTTTTTGATTTGGGTACTCCCTCAATATAGACTATAGGTAAAATCTCTCCAGACACCACTAACTTGTCCTTTTTTTCTTCAGTTGATTCTAGTTTCTTTTCTCTTTGCCCACATTTCTTGTTTCACCTTGTATTACATTGTTAAATTTAACCTTTTTGTTGGTAATTACTTTATCAATGACCTTAATAGTTGTTTCTAGCTGATGGTTGTCATGTTGCCCAGTAAAGGACTTTGATTTTTTCTCATTACCAGGACAATTTTTAGTCCTCGGCCTCCTTTTTGCTTTCTTATCAGCATTAATTAAATTCCTTCTTCGATTAAGAGGAGATTGGGTATGAAGATGTGAGCAAGATGGCGGCTGTGCTATGCCGCGGTCTTTGAGCATGCTACGTTGCTCCTGAAATTTTAAATTTTTAGTATTTTATTTTCTTATAATAGCGCTTTGTGATTAGACTTTAGTTTACTTTTATTTGTTGTGTTTGAATGCATTTGAGCTCATATTTATTTTATTTTATTTTTCATTTCACATTCGATTTCAGTCTGTCCCGGGCAGTGCAGAGTCCATTTGCCGTAGTAGTTTTTTGGCATTCTGGTTCCCCCAGTTTCGCCAAGTGCAGGCATTCATTTGCAATAGTGGCGGTCCTTTTGTGGATTGAAGAAGACTGGCATCTGGAGTTGGGGTCAAGCTTTACTACTGTTTGACACTGTGCAGTGGAGCGGAGGATCGGAGTGGAGGAGTACGGATGTAACTGAGGGCTGTGGAGCTGTTTGTTTGGAGGTTTTGCCACCTCTTGGATTTACCTGCTCGTGAGTGGGGACCTGTTCTACCAGTGCATGGATTTGCGCTCAGCTCCCTTGTCCTGGAGAAGAGGAGAGCTTGGGGAAGTAAGATCCAGGACTTTCTCAGGGTTCCTGTCTGTGGCTGGTGGGCTGTGCTTTGTGCACCTGTCCTCCTGAAGGTGGTGGGCCAGGAGGCTGCTGCTATTTGGTGGCAGGCATCCTGGCACTTCTGATCCACACTGTGACAGCTGGAGAGCTGACCAGGAGGCGGTAAGGTCTGAGGTGAGGTGGGTTGTTCCTGGGGTGAGTCTCTGGTGCAGGCAGTGGTTCCTCTGGTACATTTCCTCCTTGATATATCCTTGGATGACTACATCAAAGTAAGACCTCTGCTTTTTTTTAAATCCATTTATGCTGCTGCTGCCTAATTTATCTAGTGGTGGAGTTGATTCCGGTGGGGTTTCTCAAAGGATACAGTTTGGGGTGTGATCTTTCATGGTGGTGAGAGCTCATGAAGGATTGCGAACTTTTGGTACTGTACTTTTGTTAACTGCTCCTGGATCCACCTACCATAGTACATCATTTTGTTTTGGAGGGTCTCCTGCCTGTACTTACTCCACCTGGGTGCTGAGAGTTCCTTGGGGGGTTTGAACTGGTGGAGCGCCTTTGGGATTTCTGACTTAATCTTAACCTGCATTTTCCTAGTTATTGGATCCATGGAGTGAGAGTCCGTGGCCTCATATTTGGACATTTTGGCTGTGGAAGGTGGGAGTTCCATGGTCCTAAAAGAACTCTTGGAATTCATATGGACTGGATATTGTTGTTAATAAATTATTGTTTTTATTGTTTGTTTATTTAGGTTTTTTGATTGTGTAGCTTAATGTATGCTAAGTAGACTTGTGTTTGTTAAGTCTTGTTCCATTTATGGTTTAGTCTTTTTCCCCAAGTTATTTTTATTGATTTTTGAAGTTTGTGTTGTGTTTTTTTTTTTTTTATTATAGGGAGTTTAGATATTACTGTCACTGGCTCCATGTCTGTGGATGACGATATATATTGTTATTCCACCCCCCTGTCATGCACTATTCATCCACTGCTCTTCATGCCCTCCACCCTTTCTTTTCCCTCCCATTGCTTTTCCCTGTTTACCAACTCTGTAGGGCCTTGGGAATTGCATGTAGGAGGTTGTGGAGGGGTGGGGGACATGAACAGTGGTGGATGGATGAGGGGGGTGCTTGCATCGGAGTAGTTAAGTCCAGAAGACTCCCTGGGGTGAAATGGAGTGCTGAACATGGACCTTCCTGTTTGGTCTCCATACCCAAGGGCACCACCTTTGTAAATGGTGGGCAGGTGGTTGGGGCATCCCAGGAGTCCTATCCAACCCCGGTGGTGTTGTGCAATGCCAGGTCCATTGTGAACAAGACTGCCATTGCAGCTGTCTTGGTGGGCACAGCAGACTTGACATGCATCACTGAAACCTGGTTGGATAGCATTGCTGGCCCGGTACTTGAGGCAGCAGTTCCAGCTGGGTATTCGGTGATACACCGCACGAGATTGGATCGCAGAGGTGGAGGGGGGTTGCGATCTGTTTCAAGACCGAATTGGATCTCACTAGTGTTTCAGTTGAGGAGACCAGTCCTTCAAATGTGTCATAGTGGCAGGTGTGGGCTATAGGATGGCGCTCGTTTATTGTCCACCCAGTGATGAGAAGCTATTCCTTAAGGAAGTGGCAGACTTTGTCGTCAACCTAGTATTTGAGTCGCCAAGGTTGATGGTGCTGGGTGACTTTAATGCCTGGATCGACGACGAACTCTCACAATTTGGTCAGCACTTCCTCCAATTGATGTGTTCATTGGACCTCTCACAGGTGGTTACCTCTGCCACTCATAAACACAGCCATTCTCTGGATCTGGTCTACCTGCTGGGGATGGAGGACTCCGATGTGGGGGTGGAACCTGTCGGATGGTCTGACCACCACACTGTGAGATTCAATTTTCACACCCCCCTGGGTAGGCCTACCCCTGTGGAGATGGTCAAGTACCGCCCTTTATGGGAGGTAACTCCTGAAGGCCTAACTGCGGTACTTGACCTATCAGAACTTTCTGGGACGAGCTCTAATCCCGAAGTGTTGGTGCTAGCCTATAATAAGGCCATTACCACTGCTTTGGATTCAATTGCTCCCACCCATGTGCGTCCTCTCTCCCTTCGCCCTTGATCCCCCTGGTTTGACCAGGATCTGAGGGAGTTGCGGTGACTAGGACGCAGGTTGGAGAGGTGCTGGCAAAAATCTGGCTTAGATGCCGACCATCTTAGACTCCTAGAGCATTATAAACTCAATCGGTCAGCAATTACTCATAAGAAGGCGGTATTCCTGTCCGGAGAAATTGTTGCTGGACAGAACCGACCAGCCCAGCTCTTTCGAACTGTAGACAGGCTGTGCAACCCAGCCTGTCTACAGGTTCATCGAGCCTTTTCACAAATACAGTGTGAGAAGCTTGCTCGATTCTTTGCAGATAAGGTGGTCAACATCAGGGCCGAGACTCGCACCACGCTCTCTATGGGAGTTGCGGTGGTCCAGCCTGTGGTTACAAGCCCCCCGTTTGCCTGGAGTTCCTTCAAAAGGCCAGAAATTGAAGATATTATGAGGATTGTCCAGAGTATGTGCACCACAAGCTGTAGTTTAGACCTGGGTCCCACTGCCCTGATTATGGGCTGTGGCGAGGTTATCATCCCGGTTCTAGCTAGGATAGTCTGGTTCTCCTTAGACTCTGGTGAATATCCCCACTCCCTGAGGGAAGTGGTGGTGACACCAGTGTTGAAAAAGGCTTCTCTGGACCCAGACTCCCTAGCCAACTACAGACCTATCCCGAACCTCCCCTTTGTAGGGAAGGTAATCGAGAAAGTGGTGGCAGCCCAGTTAGACAACCATTTATCCATCCATAACATCTATGACCCTCTTCAATCAGGTTTTTGAAAGAGGCATACCACTGAGACTGCAGTGGTTTGGGTGCTCAATGATCTCCTGATGGCGAGAGACCAGAAAAAATGGTCCATTTTGGTCCTTATGGACTTGTCAGCAGCATTTGACACCATAGACCATGGGGCGTTGCTTGAGCACCTGAGATGCATCTGTGGGTTGTCGGGTTTGGTACACAGATGGTTTACCTCCTTCCTCACAGGTAGAACTCAGAGGGTGGTATCGGGATATTTTCCTCTGATCCTACCTCTCTGTCCTGTGGGGTGCCTCAGGGCTCTGTGCTGTCCCCCATGTTGTTTGCAGTGTATATGCTTCCCCTCGGAGACATTGTAAGATGATATGGGCTGGAGTTTCATTGCTATGCCGATGATACCCAGCTCTATCTGTCTTTTGCACCTGACCAGAATAGAGCACTCTCAGTGTTCAACAACTGTCTCAGCAAGATCCAGGGTTGGATGAAGTCCAGCTGGTTGAAGTTAAATTCTGAGAAGACAGAGGTGATGGTTGTGGATCCCGGCCACCGGATTGAGGGTCTGGGGGCAAATCATACCTCAGGTTTATTCCTGTGGGATGTGGAGCTCCCCACCTCTGAATGGGTGCATGACCTGGGGGTGATCCTTGATGATTGGCTGACATTGCATGCGCAGGTGTCAGCAGTTGTTAAGGTATCCTTTTACCATCTAAGGAACATTGCTAGGATCAAGCACCTTGTTCCATCCAGCGACCTGCCCATGCTGATCCACGCCTTTGTGACCTCTCGTTTGGACTACTGCAATTCCCTTTACTTTGGGCTTCCTGGGATTGATATCCGCCGCTTTCAGCTAGTGCAGAACTCAGCTGCCTGGTTGTTAATGGGGACTTCACGTTCCTCCCATATTACACTGGTGCTGCGGGATCTGCACTGGCTGCCAGTTCAGTGGTGGATCACCTTTAAAGTCGGATTACTGACATATAAAGCCCTACATGGCCTGGGCCCTGACTATCTGAAAGATCTACCTGAAAGATCTTCTGGTTCCTTGCCTTCCGACGCGACCACTCTGCTCAGCCAATGAGGGGTTGCTAGAGATTCCGAGGGTAATTTTAAAATCTTCCGGCACCCGAGCTTTTATGTTCATGGCGCCGACCCTCTGGAATTCTCTACCCCATTGGATTAGAGAGTGCATGACGGTGGAGGGTTTTAAAAGAGGTTTAAAATCCTTCTTATGGAAAAAGGCCTTTGGAGGTGAAGTAGATACTGACTACTGATGTGTATTTTAATCTTGATTTTAATTTGTTTTATGATGTTTTTAGGTTGTCATTTTATTGTAATGCGGCTTGATTTTAGAAAGGCGCAAAAGAAATAAAGCTTATTATTATTATTAGTAATCAGTTGCTCTATTTCCATTAACTCTTTATCTGCCACTTTTTCAGTAATACTTTTTATTGATTTTACTGGTTTTACTCTCTTACTTGTCTTGGAAGTTCTTTGATTCAAGTCCTTCCTTTCAAAACTGGTCTTACTATTTTTATCTTGGTCATTCAAAACTCCTACCCTCTCTTATTCTTCAACTCCATTGTCTTTCTCCCTTACTGTCTCAACCTCTTTGTCTCTATTTAAGCAGCCATAACATGCCTTTGCTGCTTTGATTGCAGTGGTTTTATCAGCATAAAATTCAATAAATGTTTTCAGTAAGGCTACCAGTTCCAATAACTGAGTGTTCCCAAACTTTATTTCTTTCCTTATCTCATTTTGTACAGTCACCCCCCCCACAACATGAGTCATTTTCTCATCTACTATCTGGCTTTAATTTTGTGATTTTATCTAATGCTCCAAGTTTAGAAGGAGGGTCCGAATTATCCTTGTTAATATAGGCTGTCAAAAGAGACTAAGATTAATTAAGATATGACTCTTGCATGTTGACTTTAACTTTTTCTTTTTGCTGGCGGCTTAAATTACCAGCTTTAGAGTTTGGAACAGACTCAGATATTGAAACTGTTATTACAATTGCATTGTTACACCTGATCTGAACTTCTTTATCAGGGGACAAAACTAGATCTGACATATGTAATTCTGGCCCAGTTATAGCAGTCTGATGATCATCTGCCTTTTTTTCCTTAACTACCTATATTTGCTTAATTGTATAAATTTCTTCTAGGCTTCTTATCTTCATTAGAAGGGGAAACATAGAAACATGGAATCTGATGGCAGATAAGGACCACTTGGCCCACCTAGTCTGCCCATTTCCCTACCTAATGGATAAGCTGCAGATCCTAGTTAACCAACAGCCTACTTCCTCCTACCCCCAACTAGAATTACCTTATGTCTGTCTGATGGATTCTTGAATTCCCCCACTGTTTTTGACTCCACTACCTCCTCAGGAAGGCGGTTCCATGCATCCACAACCCTCTCCATGGAAAAATACCTCATCACATTACCGCTGAGCCTTCCCTCTTCTATCTTTAAATTATGCCCCCTTGTTCTTATACATCTCTTTTTCTGAAAGATGCTACCCTCTCGGACTTTGTTAATTCCCTTGAGGTACTTGAAAGTTTCTATCCTTTCCCCCCTCTCCCTCCTTTCCTCAAGGGTATACATATTAAACTCCTTTAGTCTCTCTTCATATGTCTTCTGGTGCAGACCCTGCACCATTTTGGTTGCCCGCCTCTGAACAGCCTCCACCTTGCCTATGTCTTTGCAGAGATGGGGTCTCCAGAACTGCATGCAGTACTACAGATGTGGTTTAACCAAATGTCTGTACAGAGGGATAACATCTTCCTGTTTTCTACTGGTGATGCCTCTCCCTATGCATCCCAGAATCCCCCAGCCCTCCTTACTGCCTTCTCACATTGCTTGGCCACCTTTAGGTCATCTGATATAACTACCCCCAAGTCCCTTTTCATTTTTATTGTTGTCAGTATCTCACCCCCATTGTGAACTCTTCCCCTGGATTTTTGTTTCCCAGGTGCATTATTTTGCACTTCTTTGTGCTGAATCTAAGCTGCCATACATTTGACCATTCCTCCAACCTTGCCAAGTCCCTTCTCGTCCATTCCACCCAACCTTGTGTATCAACCCTGTTTCAGATCTTTACGTCATCTGCAAAGAGACATACTTTTCCTTCTAGTCCCTCTGCAATGTCACTTATAAAGACATTAAAAAGGACCAGACCCAGTACTGAACCGTGTGGTACCCCACTAGTAACCCCCCTTTCTTCACTGTGGATTCCGTTTACTATTACCCTCTGTGTCCTGTTGCTTAGCCAATGTTTTACCCAGGCTGCCACCATGGGACCCAGTCCCAGGCTGTCTAATTTGTTTATTAATCTTTTGTGCAGGATGGTGTTAAATGCCTTGCTAAAGTCTAGGTAGGCCATGTCCATGGCCCCTCCCAGGTCTACTACTTTGGTCACCCAGTCAAAGAAATCGATTAGAGTCATCTGACATGAGCTTCCCGCTGTGAATCCAAGCTGCCTTGGGTCCTGTGCACCAAAGGCCTCTAGGTACTCAACAATTCTTTCCTTCAGAAGTGATTTCATCATTTTCCCTACCACTGAGGTTAAACTGACAGGCCTGTAGTTTCCTGAATCTGTCTTGCTCCCACTTTTGTGAAGGGGAAATCACATCTGCCCTCCTCCAGTCCTCAGGTACCACACCATCCTCCCATGATTTGTTAAAAAGGGTAGTCAATGGTGTTACTAGTTCTCCGCTTAGTTCTTTTAGAATTCTGGGGTGAATCCCATTAGGTCCCATTGCTTTGTCCACCTTCAGTTTTAGGAGTTCTTTCAGAACCCTTCCTTCTGTGAAGAGACTGATATCAAGCCCCCCTATCCAGAGTGCTTCTATTGACTGGATTAGGTGCCTCCCCTTCCTCTTCCTTTGTGAATACTGATAAGAAGTATTCATTCAGTATCCCTGCTTTTTCACTGTCCCTCTCTGCCCATCCATCCTCCTCTTTATTCGGCCTTAGTATCCCTCCCTTTGTCGTTCTTCACTCCCTAATGTACCTATAAAAGGTTGCATCCCCCTTCTTAACTGAGCTGGCTATCTTTTCCTCTGTTTGGGCCTTTGCTATTCTGACTGTCTTCCCCAACTCCTTCTGCTTTAACTGGTACAGGTCTCTGCCCTGCTCCTTCTGTGTTTCCATATGCTTCCTGAATGTTATTTTTTTCTCTCTAACCTTCCCTGCCACCTCTTTTGAGAACCATAGTGTTTTTTTCTTTCATTTTGATTTGTTTATTTGCTTCACACAAAGGCTTGTTGCCTCTGTGATGGCAGTTTTGATGTTTCTCCATCATTGCTCAACCCCTCCTTCTTGTCTGTTTGCTAGTGTTTTTCTGAGGCACTCTCCCATTTTGACAAAATCAGCCCTACTGAAGTTCAGTACTTTCATTTTTGTATGGCTTGACTCTACAGCTGAGTTTATCATGAACCACACTGTTTGGTGGTCACTTGTTTCCAGATGGCTAATAATTTCTAGATCTGAGATCCTCTCTTCATCCCCATTGAAAGTACCAGGTCTACGATGTGTGGGAAATTGTGTCCCCACATTACAACACTTAACTTGAGATTGAAGTACAAGTGGGATTAAAATCCTTAATTACTCTCTTATTACTCATTAATTCTATTAAATTTTCTCCTGGATGCAAGAATTGTGTGATTTCTGAGGGGTCCCCTGTTGATTCCTAACACCATTGTCCCTCTTAACAATAGACAGATATTGTTTCTTATTACTTTTATTTTCTTTTGTAACCTTATGGTCAGCATCATGCTGGTCTTTTTCTTTATATTTTTTTGTTTTGTTGTTTAACCAGGAGTAACACACTAAGCTGAAAGCTTTTTTACAGGTGCGACCTGGGAGCACAGGGAAGTTAAATTACTTGCTCAGGGTCACACAGTATGCAAGTGGAAGCTGTGGGATTCAAACCCAGGTCTGGTCTGCTGGATATCACCAGATTTGCAGCTCAGAGCTTTAAACCACTGCGCTATACTGCCTATACTTGACATAACAATAGACCAGTAGATTGTGCTTTAAGCAGAAAGGAAATCCCACACCTAAATTGGTTTACAGAATGACGACTAATATTCTAGATACTTCAAGGGTATATCACGTTTAGAAAATGGCAAAGATATGTAAAAAAGTAAATAAATAAGTAATGTTGAAATTACAAAATCCCAGCTGAAAATACATCTGGAAGTGTGTGTCTGGAAGAGTAAAGGCTCTTGTGTCTTCCTGCAGAAACACTGTTACTGGTGCACATTTTAAACTTCTTGTTCTCTTTTGTTTCTCTTCTGTTTCCGATTCTGCACTAGAGACCCCAAAACTGAACCAAGTAGCTTTCCTTCCTTTCCACCACAAAGCAAATATAGGCACAACAGCTTTGATTCCCAGGATCACTATTGAAGAAACAAAGGTAGTTTTTTAAAGTACTTGGAAGATAGTAAACCAGCTTCAATCAGAACCAGTTTATTATTAGTGTAGTACTAGTTCATCCTATCGACATAAAGCTGCAGCTGCAAAAAATGGTTCAGATACAGAGTACCCTGTCTCTTTTCTAATAGCATGAAGGGCAAAATAAAATTATGAAGCTAAATATGATAAGTAGCCATATAAATACCCTCAAGATTGCCAAATAATCCAATCAAAAGTGTGCAATATGTGCAATAGTGTTCAATATAACAATATCATATATTCACATCAGGAAAAACAAGAAAGGGAAAAACTCTTACTTTTTCTAGATGTAGAGACTGCGCGTAGCAGAATTGCATTGGTAAAACTGAGGAAAAAACTCCGGTGAAAAATTGCAGCACAGATGGCACAGCTTATCTGCTTCACCACACAGCTCCACGTAGGAAGGCAACTAGACTGCTAGTTGGCTAAAAACGGCTAAAAACGACTAAAAACACATCAAACAAAATCATATAATTTGGCATCTATTGTCTGAAATTAAGTGAAAATAAATACAAGACTTCATGCAGAAACTGTAGAAAGACAAACAATCGAGCCAAAAAAACTAGCAGGACAAGGTAGCAGGTAATGCTAGGAGCACTGAACTGTCTAACTGCAGCAGACAATCTGGTTGTCTGGCAGCATGGGCTAGCGCATGCGCTTTTATACACAATGCCTCCCACATGGCCAATTACGACACACTACTGATTTTAAAATTATTAAAATCTAAGTTTTAAACCCTATAAACCACTATAAAATCCACCAATTCACAGATCCAGTAATAAGATACAAACGCTATTTGTAAACTGCAGCAGTAAACAACAAAAGGAGATACAAAGATAATATGATTCTCTTTTTCTGTTTGGTTGTCCGTTTTTCATCTGCTGTTTCAGTTACCATTTTCACAAAAAAAAGAAACAAATAAATAACATTAAATAGACTGAATAGACTAAGAAAAGTCTAGCAAACTAAGAAAAATCTAGGAAACCTCCTTTTGAGACTTCCACAGGCAATTCCTTCTTTCAAGTAGACATTGTAGACGTTGTAGAATGTAACAATTCAAAGCAACTACCATTCAGCAAGGGCGCAGCTTTCCTGATTCCACTGGTGTCCAAGCCATTCCGAGTGGCCTCTTTGAACTCTATTTTGCTCAGTCTATCCACCATTTATGGTGCAGATGCATTGGCTTCAGACTTCAAAGGCCTCCAGAGGCAAGAACAGCCAGAGCCCACACCTATCACCCGATAGTCCACCAAACTACCGTCGGCGTTGCACCTGATGGAAAGTAAAGAAGACACTGACAGAAAACCATGCCAGCTGAGGATTCACAATAAGATGAACTGGAAAGAGGTCAAACAGAAAGGTAACGGTAGCATACCTATTCTAAAACAATAACAAGCATTGACCCCCTGTTTCTCTGGCCTACTCCACAAACTAGAGAGCACGTAGTGAACCCTCAGCTCTGTTGCTCTGTCTCCACTCTCTCAAGCTTGATATGAATACAGATGTTTGAAACAAAATATAGACTCCTTTTCAAAAATACATGGCAGCTTATTTGATTCACTGGATAAAATGAGAACAATGCTTGGTGATGACACTTCTGTTAATGAGAATGAAGAATTTCTCTCTGCTCTGGATAGTGTTGATTATGATGTGTATTTTGATGCTGGTGACCTTGACCCTTGTCTAGAGAGCATTGGTGCTGGAAGACAGTAAAATCTGAGGAGGCTGAGGATCGGAAGGGCACTTATTGGGGTACAAAGGGCACTTTTTCTAAACCAGTTTTTGCCATACCGAAATACAATAAATGCACATTTATGATGACAATCATGTTAAGAATGCAGTTATACCATTTAGGAATATTTAATACGCAAGCAATAACACACAATGAGGTGTGGGTTACGTGCTGATAAGACCACGCCCAGGTGTGTCATAAGGCACGAGGCGCTTGCGCCGAGTGCCTTATGCACCTGGGCATGCTCTCATCAGCACGTAACCCACACCTCGGAGTGTGTTATTGTTCTTATAAAATGGGCTCTTATTAAAGAAGTATATTTAAAAAAAATGCAGATGTGTATATAAAAAAAGTCAAGAAATATGATTACTTAAGTGAAAAAAAAAGTAGTCCCTGTCATTGTGTTGCAATGAAGCTTTTTCATTGAAATTAAATACAGGAGGCTGGTGTTTGTAGTCCCCCCCCATTTAAAAAAAAATGTGGTTTCGTTTTTGTTTTATGTTTTTCTTTTCTTTCTCTTTTTGTTGATTTGTATCATTGTTTTTTCTTTACATTAGACAGATAGTTTGTGTAGCAGCGAGAGTGTCTCTCAGCAGCTGATGTAGACTGTTGTTTTCAGATAGGTGTCAGTGAGGAGGTAGAAACTGATTTTTTGTTTCCTGCTGACTGTAATGGGGTGCAGTGCTGGAGAGGAATTTATTGGTGTTTTTTTTTTTTTACAGAGCTGCATTGTGTGGCAGTGAGCATGTCCATCGGGAGCTGCCATAGAATGTGGTTTCCGGGTTCGGGCTCTGACAAGATAGGAAGTCATTTTGTCATTTTTAAACTGATTGACGAGATATGAAGTCGTTTTGAGGCAAAGGGAAGCGGGTGCAGTGTTAGTGAGGAATTTATGGGTTGTTGTGGCTCTCGTTTGAAGAAAAGTATGGAGTGGGGGAGAATCCAGAAATGGTACAGAGCATGCGCGTGTAGTCAAGCCCAACGATACTGAAGGATTACGGCCAGTTGCGCAAGTAAACAAGGAAGTATTATGGTGAGATGCTTGCGTCTAAAGTGATGCCACTCTGTCACGCCTCTTCCTGAGTCACCGAACAGTTCATAGAATAGTCATATAATACTTATAGTAATGTACAGTGCAGTGTGTGTAATGTACCACATTGGACCCGGGGGGGTGTGGGAGGCGGAGCACCCCCACAGAAGATACAAACAGTTCACTACACAATAAAAGAGAGAAGATATTCGGGGAGTACATAGCAACAATAATTTAAGTCATAGGATCCGGGGTGGTGTTGGGGGCAGAGCACCCCCACAGAAGATTATAAACAATTCACTAAACTAACTAAACAAAAAGAAAGATGATATTTGGGGAGTACATAGCAACAATAATTTAACTCATAGGACCCAGGGGGCGTGGGGTGTGGAGTGCCCCCACAGAAGAAAGAACAAACAAATATTGTCTTGATTATTTTAAAAAAAGTCTAAATACTGATTGCTTCTTTCTTGTGTGGGGGGTGCTCTGCCCCCCCACACCCCCGGGTCCTCAGTGGTTATTCTGTATTCAGTAATATGGTATCCAAGATAAAAATAATTTCACTGCATTTACTGTCATGCCTGCTTGCTTTCTTCTGTGGGGTGCTCCACCTCCCACAACCCCTGGGTCCTTAGTGGTTATTCTGTATTCGGTAATATTGTATCCGAGATAAAAATTATTTCTCTGCATTTACTGTCATGTGCTATGTTAGTAGTGATTGCGTAGGAAGCACGTGCAGTTTCACTAGCTCTCCAGCTGTTTTCACTCGCTCGCGTTGCTTCAAGATACACATTACAGTGAAGTCTCTGAAAGCTGCACAGCGATGCGATCTGGCCGTAATCCTTCAGTATCGCCATCAGCCCAGTATTAATTTTTTTAGCAGCGGGCCAGAAGGATTGAGCAGCTATGAACAACAGTCTGAGTGAGTAAATATGTAAATGATAGAAAACATTGACGTTTTTTGGAAATGTGTAGGATTGTGCTGTGGGCTGTCTGTGTATGTCAAGGTAAGGGGGCAGAGCAACAGTGTGGAGCAGCTCATCTAGTTAGCATGGCATGGGGCTGCAGATCATTTTTTTTAAACAGGGTGGTGTTGAGGACAGTGCTATTTTTGTGTGGTGTGGTCAGCTTGGCAGAATTAGTGCCGGTTGGCACAATACATGCTGATAAGGACACGGCTAACACTAGGTTTTAGCCAATCAGCATTCTAGATTTTTTAAGCCTATTTTATAAAGTATATTAAGAGCTCAGCTGTCAACCCATTTCCTCCAATAGCTTCATCTGAAGTCTGAACGATCCATTGCTTAACCTGATACAATGGCTGCTCAGGTGATCAGGTTTTCATCACTATTCCCAGCTGTTTTTGAACACCTGTTGCTCTCTAAGTTCAGGGAGCCCTGCCTGCTGCATGCCAGTTCATTTTAGTCACTACAGAAGTGATTTTAAGCAATTGATATACAAGAACAGCCTAGAACACTGATGAAAACCTGCTCCAAGCCATATTAAAAGGAGCGCTCCTTTTATTATTTCAGATGTGAAAAAAAGAACTAAAGTGCACCCAAATTGTGGAAAGAAGGGTAGCATACAAGTCAGTAGATTTGGGGCAATCTAAAATAGAATGAAAAAAATAGGTTACAATTTTCACTGGATTCTTGCACTGCTGCTTTAACATTATGTACAATTATAATACATTGTAAAGAATTTCATTCCATGCAAGGCCTGGTGTCTGGAAACATTGAAAAAGTAAATCTGATCTAACTGTAAGAGACAAATCACATACAGAATACAAGACTAGCTCATAGTCAGAGTCATAATTCCCTCAGGGACAGAGCTGAACATCCTCCAACTATCTATTTTATTTATTTATTGAGTACTAGGATTACAACAGTCTACTGCACATTATTTATTTGCTAGCTTCCCATGCACTGCTTCTGGGACCCAGTATGCCAAAAAAGGAGTATCAAAAGCCCATCTATTGGATGGAGAAGAAGTATTTGTTTTTATTTTATGCTAAGAAATACAGTAGTTTACTTTACTCTTAGGGCCAGATATTCAAAACTTTGCGCTGGGCAAAAATCATTTGCGCAGGTTTAGCGCGGGATTAGCGCAGGTCTGCCATATTCAAAGGCTGCAAATAGCGGGCAAACTGCATTAGCACCAGGCAAAAGTATAATGTATGCAAAGGGCAAACTGACATGAATACCAAAAGCGCAATGCGATATTCAGTGGCTGGCGCCCGCTAAGTGGTTTAGCGCGACCTAGCCAGCGACAGTTAGCGGTGTGAATTACCGCCAGAAAAAGCTGGTCTTAATCCTGGGCAATCAGCTTTACGCAAACAAATGGCTGTGAGCGGATTTGTTGGTTTAGCCGGTCTTATGCCGACCTCTAATACATAAATATAACACATAGATAAAGCCAAACATAGTGGAAGCTTGCTGCTAACCAATGGCATCACAATGATGCCATCATCTGCCACCAGTCCCAGCCATGCCAGGCGAGTGGTGACCCTGCCGCCAGTGGACAGCATGGCAGTGCAGCCGCCAGCACACACCTGCTGACCACACATATCTGTGGACAAAACAGATGCCAGCACACACATGCAGCACTGTGGGCATGGAGGATGTTGAGGGAGTGTGTATGGGTGGCCAGGCTGTGCCACGAGACCAGGTGTGGCCACAAGGCTGGGACTCAGCATGCAGTGCACATAGGCCAGTATTAGAATACCCCAACACTAGTGTGTCCTTCGGATACTATATGCCCCCCAGCCACATACCACACAGCTGTACAACTGCCACAACACACAAAGCCAGATATGTACATGTCACTGTGGACATCACATGCCACAGGTACAGCATCTGTGGGTCACACAACAGTGTAGCAGTAATGTCGACTGTCAGTAAACACCTGCAGGTTGGGCCTGTCACTGTGTACAGTGCAATCAGCATCACTTGCCCTACACACCATAGGCAGTGCTACGTCCCTCACACTACTGTCTCCCTTGCTACTGTAGTGTCTGCTGTGCACTGTAGCATGCCCTACAGTGTGACAGTTGCATGCAGCACCACCACCACCTGTGCCTATGCTGTCCTGTCCCTGGGGTACAATATGCTATGCTATGCTATGCTGTACTGTTTACCTGTAGCCTGTTATCATCGTGCACTGCCAGACTGACCTACAGATGGAGCTGCGGTTGGACCTTGTCTGCCTGTACTTCAGACTGACCTACAGGTGGCTCTTGGGACCCTGCAGTAACGCTAGGCAAACTGTGTGCAAATCAGGGTATAATGAGATGCTAATCCGGTTGTTTTGCCCAGAGACTACCTAAGTAGGCTCATTTGCATAGCACTTTTGAATATGGCACATTTTTAGCTCCGGGCAAGCGTGTTTGCTCCAGGCTAACTAGCAACTCCTGTCAGCAATGTGTTAGGCGCTAATAATGCAAGGAATATTGTAAAGTTTTGATCACTGTTCTTTCTCATCTGCTGCTTCCTGCAACTGTACTGAGTCCATGCATTTGCTGGCACACACATTGGCCACGTAGTTCGTCTGTACCTGCCCTCACGTTGCTGTGTACTGTGTTGTTGTTGTGGGTTGCACTTCCTGGTTGTTTTATTCAGTGCTGTCTTATTCCAGGGCAATGTTTGCCCTGCACTCCCAGCCCAGTTTGCATGGCCTCATTACCATGCTATATTCAGAAGCTGTTTGCCCTGGGCTATTCCGTTTGAATATGGCTTGCTTTGTGCTCCGGGCTCAGTTTGCCCGCTGGGCAGTGCTAATTTTGCCCCTGGGCAAAGTTTTGAATATCTGGCCCTTAGTCTTTTGTTTTAAAGCCCTGACATATATGATGACAAATAACAGACTACTAATTCCAGCGGGCTCAGCCTCTGGCTTCATGCAATTGCAAAGCTGGCTGGGAAAACTGAAACAGGAGGAGATCGAATGGTGTGTGTCTGTGAGGTTAAGTAAGAAGTCAGTCACAGCACAGCACTGGTTAACACTGAATCAAACCACAGTCTTCTGGATTACGTTTTTTTAATGTTAAAACTTTGACCTCAGTCATCACAAATACTTTTTCCCTGTAGATGAGCTTTTCTTGATACTCCTTTTTGCCCAGTCAGTGGGTTCTAGAAGCAGTGCATGTGAAGGCTAGCAAATAAAGAATGTAGACTGTTGTAGCTGGAGGTAGTCCATCTCTGTCCCTGTTCAGTTATGGCTGTAAAATGACTTTGTGCCCCAGTCCACTTACTGGTAAAAAAATAAATGAATGAATTGTAAACCCCCTACAAATGGGGGTTCCTGAAAAGTCTTTCTTTAGCTTGCCTAAATGCTCATTGCCAGGCTGGTGTTCTGCATTTTAGCAGTTTGAATGTGTTGCCAGAGAGTGCCTGTATAGCCTCTGTGTACTGTCTCTTTAAGAGCTGCCTGGATTGCAGTCATAATTAATCTGAGCGGGAGCTCTGTTAGAAGATGTACTTGTTTGCTGATCATTTGTTAGAGTAGTAATAATATTGCAGTGTGTTCTAACCTGCCTTCTTTGCAGCATGGGCAGTTCTATTTGTTTCCATCTTCTTGGTCTTGGACAGCAGAATGGGCCAATCAGTACATTTGGGACTCTAAAATGGAGCCTGCCTACAGGGACTTGGTGGGGCCAAAACTTGTAGGAATTGTAGTTGTGAGCTTTTGGCACCTAAAATAACCTGGAGGGGGATCACTTGTTGTGACGGACAGACAGATCAGCCAACCGAACCTTTTGGATTTTGGGAAAAGTCCCACACTGCTTGCAGCTTCAGTTAGATCTGAGTTGGGAAATGAAGAAGTAACAGCTCGAGATAGTTCGAGCAGTAATCCATAGTGGATTCGCATGGGAGAACTGTGGAAAGGCCTGAATTTGGCCTGCATGCCTGCCTGTTGTTCCTGAGAGGGAACTTGTGATTTTTTCAGACTGAATCTGAATTTGGAGAGTGAATTAAGCCACTGAATTGTGACCAGGCTTTAACCTGAAGAAGACCAAAAATTGTTGAATGCAATCAGCCTGTCAGGACTTCCAGCTACATCTGAACTCCCGGATTGTGCAGAGACTCTGTTATTGCGACCGGAGAGCCATTTGCCTGATACAGTGGAATTTCCTGACATGTGAATGTGCTGTGTGCTTATAGTGGGTCATGATTTGGTTCCTCACTGTGTGTCTGAACTGTGTTTTGCTTGCTGGAGGCTGTATCCAGCTCCATGGAATGAATCCATATCCATTTCCATTTGCCTGGGCCTTGCTACACTGGCCCAGCCAGAATACCTGCTACACAGAGAAAGTCATTGACAAGAGACCAGCCTGGGGATCAGCCCCCCTGCTCAATGCCTTGAACAGGAAAGATGCCTCGGTGATTCGTGTGGGGCCTGCTTCTCTGGGCACTCCAGCTAAACAGCCTGCAGTCTCAATTTCATCCTGCCTATGTCCAGTATTGGGTATTGTGAGTAAACATCAGGGTAGTTCCCTGCAACAACAGCTAAATCTAAAAGTGTTGTCATCTGATTGTCTTGTTGCCTTTTCTTTCACGAACTGAGCCCTCTGGCTCTGGATTACAAATAATGTGTATTGTGCATGTTACTTTCTTCTATCACAGGGCCCCAACCAGCTGCAACGTTCCTGGCTAGCCCATCGTTTTCCTACCTGGGTACCCAGAGTGTGTGACCGTGTAGGGACTCTGAACTGCATGCACAACTGTCTGATTAATATAGGAATCAACCTGATTACACCCTTCCCTTGTTCAAGTCCCCTGAATAAATCAGATTTAACATTGTTTACATTTTACTTGACCGAGGTTCTAGTTTGTGCTAAAAGTATTGTACTGTTGCTATTTGCTGTGCTTAACCTTGTTTTACAGGGGGTCCCCAGAGTCAAGCTAGAGGAACCAGCCCCGGTGGTAAGAGCAAACAGTGTTGGTGATCGCCTGGTGAATAAGGGTCATTGTGAAAGTAATTCTTGTATATTGTTCAGGCCACTAGAAGGGAAAGAGGGGGGTTACAGTGTTCTGGAGGGCTGTGCCCCGGTTAGCTTGACCACTAACAACCCTGACCTCCATGTGGAGGCACTTGTTTCATTACCCAGGCCCCTTAACCTGCTACTAGTCAAGCAGGCAGGGGTGGTAGCCCTTGTGATAGTGCCACCTAGGGGTTACAGAATGTTACCTTTAAGTTACATGCTTGAACCTCTAGGGATCTGGCCCTGCATCTCACAATTGTCATGAAGTTTACATTAATCACATATCACACTCCTTCAATCAGGTTCCCTTCTACAAGCCTATATTTGCTCCATCATTGCAAGACAGAAGCAGCAAACAAGTATTCATGAATACCTCTCCAATGTCTCCTATTTTACCCCTCAAAATCAAAACATGAAGTGCCTAGTCCCACAGTAGAAAGTTGATGTAAACTCAGACCTTAAGGCAGAAATTGTTTACATTATGTAATGCTAACATTAACTTTGAGCAGTATAAGCATTGAAACAAACAAAATAAATAAGCATTGAAACAAACAAAATACCATACTTAATATTTTGTCACTGAAGTGAGGGACAGAGCTGCTCAAAAATAAATGAAATGATGATGAACAGTTTGAGGCTGGGGCACTGGTCAAAACCTTGAAGATACTAGTGCTGCACTCATATCTTCAAGGTTTTGAGTTTGCATCTTCATGGTTGATTATGTCTTATGTGTCACTCACATAATCCATTCCATGGACCAGTGCCCCGGCCCCACACTGTTCATCATCATTTATTGTCATGTATTTTTGAGCATCTCTGTCCCTCACTTGTCATGTCTTTGTCCCTTTCTTGTCACCTCAATGACAAAATGTTGAGGCATGGTATTGTGTTTCTTTCTTATCAGAATTTATTTAATGCCCCAATCAGAATATTGCTTACTCTTCAGCCAGCTGCTTCACAGGGCTGGACAAGCAAGCAATGAAATCCCCCTAGGTCAATCAAACTCAGTGGCTTTCAAATCAGTGTGATGAACGTTGAAGACACCAACAGGCTGTTCTGCTTGCAGAAATGCAGTGTCCCTGATTCACTGTCCCAACACTCAACTCGGTAGAATTACAGTATGCCTCGCTACTTGTTCACAACTGAATAAAGGGGCAGAAAATGGGGCTCACAAGTTTGCAATTGACACCAAGGTTAGGATGCAACAGACAAAGAGAAAGCTACTAAAAGCGTCTATAGAGATGTGGATAAAATAGTAGAGTTGGGAAAGTTGTGGGCTGTGAACTTTTATGATAGTAAATGCACTGTGCTGCTGCTGCATCTAGGGAAGAACAACACCAAGGCTACCAGTGATTTAAATGTTGCTGAACTAAGACAGAATTATTAAGAGAGGGATTTCACTTTTATAACAGCAGACTTAAAACAAGGGCATCATCAGTGTGCGTAAGATAGCTTGTAAAAAGGCAGCACAGGCAATACAGTGCAAGCCTGTTGTAATGGATGCATCTGTGCACACAACAGTTGTCCATTATATTCAGTGTCCATTATATCCAGAGGAGGTGCAGCCTATGTGTTAGGTGGGTCGATGTGTGTGAGCATAGGCACAGAGTGAATGAGAAATTATTATAAAACTTAACAGATTACCCAGAATCCTACCTAGCATATGTTTATGTATTCTGTGTGTTGATGTGTTTAATGTTAACTGTCAGGGAACATGAGCTCTGTTAAGGAAGTTTATTGCAGAAGGTAAGAGGAAGATAATAACTCTGGCTGGATGTTGGGATTCTAAGACACTAAGAACAAAGGCAAGTATACAATAAGGGTTTTATCAAAATATAAAATAATTTACTTTTAGTTTAGTTAATTTACTAATAAATGTTTATGTAGCTTGTGTAGAATTATTTTGTTAGAATGTTATCTCTGTAGTTCCTTGTTCTTAATTCCAAATTTGCCAAATCTCCTCACCAGCTCTGCACACCCCCCCTCCCCAGACAAGCACTACAAACGCCCATAAAAGCTTCACAGTGTCCATTATAATCAATGTTTCTGTCTATTATAACCAGAGAAAAATGCACTGGATTTGATATATTTGGTTTGGGAAATCAGTTTTTGTCTGCTATAACTGATTATCCATTACAACAGTGTCCATTACAAGTGGAGTGCACTGTATTTATTTATTTATTTATTACATTTTGATAATCAGGTGAGCCCACTGGGCCCCGAGAGTCCCTTTTTCAGGGGCGACCCGAGGATTACATAGATTATTACATAGGATTGAGTGCAACAAGATACATAACATGTGTCACATAGATACATTACAGGGTAAACATGGTAGGAATGTAACAAGTTACAACGGTACAGGAGTTGGACCACAGAGTATTGGCTAACGCTTGGGAGTCCCTTAACTTAGCAGTTGCAGTATGTGGAGGTAGTCAGGTGCGCCTTAAGCCTAGTGTGGAAGTTGTAGGAGAAGGAGGTTTTCTGAATACCTTGTGGCAGGGAGTTCCATAGGGTGGGGGCGGTAAAGGCAAATGACTTCCCGCCCACCTTAGTTCTCACCCTGGGCACTGAGAGGAGAGTCCTGTCAGTCATACGGAGTTGCCTTGGGTTGCTCTTGATGGAAATGAGCCCAGCAAGGCTGGGTGGGGGGGAGGAGTGGAGTAATTTGTGGGTGAGGCAGAGCGAGGGGTAATGAAGTCTATCTTCCCAGGCGGGCCAGTTTAATAAAGACAGCGCGTCACAGTGGTGAGTCATCGGGCCCTTTAATGTGGCGAAGTGGGCCACCTTATGGTGGAGAACCTGTAGCTTGTTTAGCTCTTGCCTAGCTGCTCCCTGGATGACAGGTGCAACATAGGTGATGGTGGGGAGCAGAACGCTCATGGCGATGGAGACCTGGGCAGCTGGTATCAGCTGGTCTTTCAGCCTGTAAAGGGTCCCGAGTTTGGAGTGGATATTCTTGGTTACTTGGTCTACGTGCTCCTTGAAGGTGAAGCCCTGATCCAAGGTGAAACCAAGGTATTTTATAGAAGGGACCACCTCGAGCCTCTTGCCTGATGTGGTCGTAAGTTGGAGGAGTTGGCCTCTATCCCGATTGAGGGATCTGGGGCCGAACAGCATGGCCTTGGTCTTGTTCAGATTGATGACCATTCTATTGGTGATTCGCCATTCCTCAAGGGATTCCAAGTCATTTTGGAGCCCTGAACATAGTTCTCCCATGTTGGTGGAGGGCCGGTAGAGGACTGCGTCATCCATACTGTACCACTGAACTCCCGCCACAGTGGTTGCAGAGGTCATTGGTGAAGGCGAGAGAGGGGTCCAGTATAGACCCTTGAGGCACCCCTCAGTGAGAGGAAGGGGCTCCGGACAGGCAGTCGTTCCATTTTACCTTCTGTGACCTTCCAGTTAGGGTAGCTGGAGAACCACGACAGGGAGTGACTGTCCAGTCCAACCTCCCTCAACTTAGAGAGCAGCAGGTTGTGGTTGACGAGGTCGAATGCTTTGGATAGGTCTATAAAGACTGCTCCAGTAGGGGTCCCCTTGTCCAGTTCTCTGAGTACATCAGTAGTGAAATTGATGAGAGCAGTGTCAGTCCCATGGTTGGTTCTGAAGCCATGCTGTGAGGGGGCTAGTAGTTGGTGGATCTCTAGGTAGTCTCAGAGTTGATTGTATATCAGTCTCTCTTGGATCTTACCAAGGCTGCAGAGTATGGAGACTGGCCTATAGTTGTTGGGTGATTCTCTTGTTCCACCCTTGTGGGCAGGGACTATGTGGGCCATTTTCCAAGTACCTGGGCTGTCCCCTTCAAGGATGGAACGGTTGAGGAGCCAGGTTAGGGGCCTAGCGAGTGCTGAGGCCCCTTCATTGAGAATTCGGGGGGGGTATACCGTCAGGTCCAGCAGATCCCGATGCTTTGAGGGGTTTTAGTAGAGGGAGGACTTCCTTAGGTCTAACTAGCCTGAGGTGGTTAAACTTTGCAACATGGTCAAGGAAAGTAATGGCATACATGTAAGGCTTCAATTAGAATGCTGTTACCAGTTCTGAAGTCCTTTTCACAGCAGTGAGAACATTTATTTGTTTATTTTTTTATTTATTGTGATATTCAGAAAGACCTTTGAGTCAGAGACTCATTTACAAAGGTTCCACATCATACATAAATTGAATAGGGACGGGACTTAAGATACAGAAAATACAGTACATAACAAGGTAACAATAATCATAAAAAAAACAGGTTACATGGTTGTTTCATGGAGGGTTTACAGAGATTTAGGTACTTTAGCACAGCCAGGAGGAAGGAAAAGACAGAGAGATTCTGTAGGAGGCTGATTGTCATGTTTCGTACATGCATTTTATTTATATATTTTTTTTTTTTGTTTGTACATTGACCTGCTAATAGATTTTTTGTAAGGAGGCAGTGGCAGATCAGGTCTAATGAACTAGAAAATTCAAAAGTACAGCAAATAAAGTGTTTATAGTATCAGTTCTTTTTCTACTCCATTCCAATACTGGAAAAAAGAAGTATCCATGGGTCGTGACCTGCTGTGGCCAGCAGATGTTGCAATACAACATTTATTGTGCACATGTCTGATACTGACTTGCTGCAAGGGATGTCTCTTTGAAAAAAAAAAACACTGTTTCCCCAATTCCTACAGTGTCCCTCATTTCCATATCAAGCGACTGAAAGGTAATGTACTACATTCAAACCCATATACATATAAACAGATTTGCCTTAAAACCAGATATATTGACAGCTATTGCTCACATAGCACTCCACGTTTCCCACCTTGTACAGTGCTTCTTCACACAGAACCAGACAAGCACAGCCTGAGCAGAGGTCGATACCCCCCTCCAACCCACCCATGGATCGGAAAAGTGCATGTGGTAGGATGAGATAGACAAGTATCTGATCAAACACCCCTCGAAACAGGCCTCTTAGGAAGGGAAACTGAACACAGACTAATGGATTTCTTCTATAATATGCAGCATCATGCTCAGTCAAAATGAATAATATTTATTTATTTTATTTTATTTATTTAGTTTTGTTAACTGGGTAAGTGCACTGGGTATAGCAATGACTATTTTCAGGCACGACATGATTTAATGTCACAGGTACACTATTCTAGTACACTAGTTTACAGTGTGGTTATACTAAACAGGAACAGTATACTATAGTTGTACCGAATGATAAAACAGTAATAGTTATACTAAACAAGAACAGTTATGCTGAAAATGGAATCCATTCTATAATGATCACCCCAGCTACCCATGGTGTGTGGTTAACAGGGTGGACTCAGATACTGTATAAATGAAATAATTTTGTGAACTACGTTCTGCATTATCTTCACAATTTAGTTTGCCAAGCTCTGATTAGCAAGTCAATTACTTCACTTAACCCCCCCCCCCCATGGCCAATGCAATGCTCCCTCTGTAGCACAACATACTGTAAAGTACTGTTTAGTGTAACTGTGATATTGAATAGCATACTGTTCATCTGGTGCTGAGCATGATGTGCACATTATAGAGGAAGCCCATTAGTCTGCTCCCTCCAGGTCACCCACCACCTCTGGGGGAAAAGACAGGCACTTGTGACTCCTGGATCAGTCCACCTCCTTATTTCATTACCAAAACATAAAAAAAATTAATTAAAAAATCAGTGTATACCTGTTTGATTGCTGGCAAATGAGCAGTAGTAATGGGAGCAGCAGCAGAGAGAGGGAGAGCAAAGTGAAGTCCTCTTTGGTTCTCACTCAGAGTTCTGTTCTTCTTGACTTCTTCGCTTGACTCGATGACTGGGCATCCCATAATCTTAACTGGTGCTGCTGTACCGAGTCCAATCAACCCAGTATTTAAGGGAAAATTTTTAATGGCAAGCAAACCGGCAAATGCAATGTCAGGAGCCAATGATGCTACCCACACCGAGTCTCACAGACATGGACTGGTCTGGAATGGACTGCTGGGAGGACTGATCACCAATGGCATTGGCAACTGGGAAGTGAGTGTGGCTGGCAGGGCAGTGGCTTATAGCTCTGTTAGGCTACAACTTAGGACTGAGGCTGGCTCTGGAGTCTGGCCTGAGGGGCTGCCTGTCCTGAGGCTGTTTGAACTCGTAGCAGCATTCACTCACACAGGGGTCCCCTACCGGTCCAGCAGCAAGCAGGGTGAGGGCAGGGGAAATAATCACAGCCATTGGTTGACTTGGTTCAGCTCAGGCTCAGCAGCAAAATACAAAAAAATTAAATAAATATATAGTTTAAAAATGGCCACAGCCTTAGTGGAGATGTGGGATGATGCTGGATCGACCAGAGAGTTGAGTAGCAAGAATCAACCAAGTCTGCCTATCTGAGTCCAACTCCACATGCAACCTTACCAGCACCATCAACACCATCAACAAAGCAAGTTGTTTAAGCAAGGAAGGATGGAGTAGTCAGTCAGTCAGGAGCAAATGGGATCAGTGCGATGATGAGGGGGTATCTGTATACCCCCCGCCCTGGCTTCTCTGCTCGGAACTTCACGACAGAGTTGGTCATTTTTTCAAATAAAATAAAATTCATTTATTTCCCCAGTTGTTGTTACTGCAGAGGGGAGGGTGGACCTGGAGGCGCCAGCACATGCAGGAGGACAAGCTAAGGGTCAAGTCCTGAATCCAGGGAACAAAGATTTGTTAAACACAAGGCTGATGGATCATGGATGGGCTCCTTAAATTAAAGGGAGATGAGAGACCGTTCCACTGGAGTTGTAAATTAGAGCTGTTTTCAACCGCTTTGCAGTCATGTAAGAGATAACGACTCAAGTTAACAACACCGATGGGACTGGGAGGCACTAACACTCTCTCTGTCTGAGACACAAGACAGCAGCTTGCAGATATTTTTAATGATCTTTCTTCTGTTGTGTTTAGTGGGGGAGGTGTGAGCTGCTGTGGCAGATTCAAGAGGCAAGAAGAGCAGAGCACTGCTTAATGTCAAGCGCTGACATGCGGGCAGTGAAACAGTGAAATAAAGAAATGAAAAGGGTAATCTATTTTCGGCCTGAAAAAGTGGGGATGCAGACTTTCCCCCTCACACCCCTGGTTCCTGTGCCTATGCTAAAGAGATAGATGATTGTTACATGCTCCAACCCAGAGAACTGCCAGATACACTCTCGCATAGGCACTTGTCCAGAAATGACATTAACTACTTTATAGGTCCCACAGCCATAGAAAGACCAGTTCAACTTGAGACAGGTGATCCTTCTGGTGGAAGGGCTCATGAGGCTTTGGTGAGTAATACACCAGCCCCTCAATACTGCCCCTCCACCACCCCCTTTGGGCTATAGCCCCATCGCCCAAGGCTTAACTCCATCCCTTCACACTCCACCCCACACCCGGGACCCCACAAGCCCACATATTCAGTGGCAGCACCTTTACCCCTGCCATCTAACATGCCTGTCCCCCAAAATATGAAGACACTTCATCACATCGCCACTATGCAAGATACTTATCAAATAGGAGATAATATTTTAATGCATGCTAATAACCTGCAAGATAAGTTTGCATTGTATAATGTCAGAGATCCTAAGGATCAAATGAAACTGCTGCAAATGACAGTGCCTGGCTCCTTGTGGGACCGGTTGCCTGCCAACATTAAAAATGTCTCAGACACCTTTGATAATATGTTATAGGCTCTAATAACAGTAACTCACCCGGGAACTAATGGCACAGCTATGGCTGTTAACACAAAACAAGGTCAGGATGAGCATCCTGAACATTTCTATACAAAGCTAAATGCAGCTTTCTTGATGGGCAAACCAGCTATTTCTCTTGATAAAGAAAATTTAGAATTTAAGGGTATATTGCTGCATAACGCACACCCTGATATTCGCCATAGAATTGGCATGGACACTGATGCAGATCAACCAATTAATACAATTCTAAGCAGAATGACTAAAGCTTTCAGTTTGGTCTAGACTTTATGAGAGGACAAAATCCAACTACAACCAGATAAAACTAATACTCCTGATAAGCAACAAACAGGTGCAAATCCAAAACCTGTCACAGGTGTGGTTATACCAAAAAAAAAAAATAAACAATTTTAACAGACAACAAAATGGTAAGGCACTGCCCAAATGTCAAGGTCCAAAATGGGTAGAGTCCCCCCCCCCCCATCAGCCAGGGGTGGAAGAAGGGAGGGTGGCACAAGAGGAAAATCACACAGTAGAGGATGTGGTCAGGGTTGACCTCAGCCCAACCCACGCCCACAACCCACTTATAATCCTGGTAAACTCCAACACATAATTGGAGATTTAAAGAAATACTTAGCAAAACTTGAAAAACTAGGTAAGCCAAACAAATTCTACTGATACAAGGGTGCCTGATTCAGGCATTTGGACAAATCCACAATGACTTGCACAAGCCCCTTCATGCCGCCATCTTATTGATTTGGTACAAAATGATCATAGCTGGCCCTGTATCAAAATTTGGGTTGGGGGCTGCCCACATTTGTTTGTTATAGATACAGGGGCTGCTGTCTCAACTCAAGATGATAAACACTCTGGATCTACAATTCGTAGTGTCATTGTAAAAACCTTTGATGGCACAACAGTGCCTGTTACACAGACTGCTAACCCTCTTCAATTACAAACTGAAGACTTAATATTTGAAAAATCTCTATTGGTAGGGTCATGCAACACTGAAGGAATTTTAGGCTCAGACATTTTAAATGAATTAAAAGCAGTTGTAGAGTATCCTAACAATATCTTATGGGGGCTCCAGCTCCACATGACCTGAACAAAATCCCACACACATTAGAGGTTATAGAAATTTTGGTTGTTGAACCAACTCTGAGTGACCCTTCTATGTTGTTTGAAAATCATCCTTTACAGGGGAAATATTGGGGGACTGAATACATGGCTTGTTGGAGAAAATGTGGGCATTCCCCAGCGGCTCTAGGACATATAGTGTGGAGTTGCCCAGTGCTTTTTTCTATTTTTCAGGAACTACAGCTGGATCTACAGAAGATTTTAGACTCTGGATTCCAGATTACCCCTACAGGTTATTTCTTTTTAGATCTGCCAAAGGAATATAGGAATCCTAACACAAGTACATTTTTAAAGATTTCTTTCATGGCAGCTCAAAAGGTGATAACCAAACATTGGCACTCCCCATTACCTATCTCATTACAACTATGGCATGACCTTATAATTTCTATATATAGAATGGAAGCCCTAACAGCAGCCACGAATAAGAGGGTATCACAATTTGAGATACTGTGGAGACGTTGAGTAATATATATATCTGAGGAGAGACTGGATTTTATCCCCTGAATGAAAGGAAAAAAAAAAAAGGGAGATGAATCCACACAACAGATTTTGACCCCCTTATAAAGTAATTTTAAGAGGGGTTAGAGTACTGCTCCCCCTTAGCAATTCAGCAATCTCATGTCCTAGTAAATAGGCCCCTACGTTAAATATCCAGTACATCTTAATCCTTCGCATACCCCTAGGAAGGTCCTGAAAGATATATATGAGCATCTCATGTCTCCACTAAGGGTATAATGTGGAATATTGGTATAAGTATAATTAATTGAATGTGAACTAAGATAAATAATATAAGTATGTATGTATTCTTTGGGTGTGCATAACCTAATTGAAAAAAAATATAAATAAAGAAAGTTATAAAAAGAAAATCACCCTTTAAAGTATGACTTGTTACCAATTTTAAATGAATATGAATGAATAATTGTCAAGCACAAAATGGATTGTAGCAGAATGGCTGTATCTTTAAATATCTCTGCATCTGCCTCCCAACGTCAGTAGTCATTTCCAGCAGAGGCACGTGTAGAAATTAGGAACATTGTTAACTCCCTACTTGAGCAGGATGTTATCAGACCCTATTATTCTACCAATAACTCACCTTTGTGGCCGGTCAAAAAGCCAGATAATAGCTGGCAGCTGACCATTGATTACTGCAGGCTCAGCTCTGTAACTCCGTTGGTTGCACCAACAGTAGCCAGTTAACCGGATGTGTTGTCCAAAATTCCACCAGAGTCCAAGTGGTATTCAGCCATTGACATTTCAAATGGATTTTGGTCCGAACCTCTGGCACCTGAATGCCAATACAAATTTTCTTTACAGTGGATAATACCCAATATACATGGTATGTCCTGCCTCAGGGCCTACACTGCTCACCTACTCTCTTCCATGATGTTCGAACAAAAGTCTTAAAACCCTTTTCTAGGCCTGAGTGTTTGTTACAATATGCCGATGACTTGCTTATTTGCACAAAATCTATGGAGAAATATTTGCTGTTGCAAAGAGAATTGTTTCAGTCATTGCTGAATGTTTGCCATAAAATTAACCCCAAAAAAGCACAGCTGATTCGTCAGGAAGTTAATTTTCTAGGTCATGCAATTTTGAGCAAAGGCAAGTTTCCAGATCAGAAAAAAGTGCAAGTGATTCTAAATTTACCAAACCTCACTGACTTGCATTCTCTCCATTCATTTCCAGGCCTCTGCAACTTTAGCAGAATGTTTATCCCACAGTTTGCAGAGGTTGCTAAACCATTATTTGACTTACTGAAGAAAGGAGCAACTTGGGACTGGACTACACAGCATGTTGATGCAGCCAGCACTAAAGAAAGAACTTACAGACACACCATGCCTTCTGAATTCTAATCCATCAAAACATTAGCATTTTGAGGTTGCAGTGTCTGACATCACCATAGCTGCATTGCTAGGTCAAACAATACAAGGGGAGCTCAGATCAGTAGGCTATGCATCACGTTTACTTACATCCACTGAGAAAGAGTACAATCAGTGTGAAAGATACCTACTGGGTACCTTTTGGGCAATAAAATATTTCACTTACATTACTGATTTTAATAAAATTATTCTACATACTCCCCACAAATCTACTTCATTTCTTTTGCCCGATAAATTAAAGGAAGGAAATGTATCTAACACTAGGTTAGTCCATTGGGCTCTCCTCCTGCAGGACTGAGACATCGAGCTGGCAGGCAAGACACACCCATCAGCCATGTCTCCTCTGTTGGAACACCCTGTCCGGGAACCACACAGTTGTGGAGCGGCCCTTATGACTCACCAAACAAAAAAGAAAATACAGTATACTTCCAGGAGTGCCCTAGTGCAGACTTTGCTAATAACTGTACCTATATTTTTACTGATGATGCTTCCTTCAACTTAAATGTCATTCCTCACACAGGAATAGGGATTTATATTCCCTGCAAACATGTGAAAGAGGCAATGTTTTGTACACTGCACTGATCCCAGGCAGCAGAACTGGTAGCTATCTACAATGTCCTGGAATTGATTGAAACACTTGACCTTCAGCCACCTGTTTGCATTTGCTTCTTGGATGTTTATTGCCTTAACAGAATTATTGTCCTTGTGGGTGAAAAATGACTTTTCTGCCTCAGATGGCAAATCCATTAAACACCTAGATTTATGATATTATTTACTCAGCCTGGTTAAAAATATGCCAGCACCTTATGTTCTTAAGGTAAAAGCACATTCCAAAAAGACTCCCTTTGCAGCTGAAAATCAGCAAACTGATTCCCTGGCATGATTAGGTGCAAGGAAAGGTGAATTCTGGACTTTGCCAGAGTCCACTGCTTCAGAAATGGCCACTTTGCAGCATCCCCATGAAAAGCTGGAAGTGTTGGATTTAAATATGAACATATGAACATACGAAATTTGCCAGCAGATAAAGGCCTAGAGGTCTATCAAGTCTGCTCGAATGTGCAGCTAGCACCCCTTATTCTGCAGCTGCCCCTCCCTTCCATGAGTTACAAAATCAGGATGATGACATCAAAGTTTTTAAACCTAAACTACAAAAAGGTGAACGCCAAGGCAATATTCTTTCAGATGCAGATTCTGTCCTACTAATGTATCAGCCACCTAAGACTGGACATTTGGTTTATTTTGTTCCCAAGGAATTGAGAGGAGAACTTTTACGGTTGGCTCATGATGCCCATGGCCATCAAGGAGATGTCAAAACTAGGCAAATTCTAGCACAGTTAGCTTGGTGGCCGAAACTTTACAATGATGTTAAAATGATTTTGCAATGATTGTATTACTTGTGCTCAGGTAAATCAAGCACAATCTACACAATGCACTTTATTGAGACCTCAGCTGAGGGAAGAACCATGGCACAATTAACAAATTGATATTGTGAGTCCTCTCCCAGGCACAGCTTGGGACCATAAATACATTTTGACTATTACACACTTGTTTTCTAAATGGATTGAGGCTACACCACTAAAGAATAACACAGCCTCAGCCACAGCGTGAGCACTAGTTGAGAAAGTGTTTTGCATTTGGAGTTTGCTTGCTTCCATTGACTCCGATCAAGGTCCACACTTTGCGGGAAAAATCGTGAAAGATTGTTTGCAGTTATTGGGTGTTATTCAGAAATATGATATTCCTTATCACTCCCCAATCATCAGGACAGGTAGAAAGGGCTAACAGAATGATTAAAACAATGCTTAGAAAGTATATTAGTCTGCATGGAAAAGACTGGGACCAGAAATCATGGCTTGTACTTATGACTATCAGAAATAACCCTCCACCTCCACAGGACTTACTTCTTTTGAAATAATGACTGGAAGATCCATGTGAGTACCAGCTCACCTATTGTATAAAGGATTAGGTACCCCAATCTTAGACAGAGTTTCAACAGACAAGTATGTTGCTACTTTAAAAGAAAATGTAATTGCCATTAACAAATTTATGGCTGCTAACATTGGTAAAAATCAACTTTTATAGAGGAAATATTTTGATGCTAATGTTAAAAATCCAACTGAATATCAAGTGGGAGACAGAGTAATGATTCTAGATTTTCAGGGACAAGAACATGCATTACATAAATTCTGGAGGTGACCTTTTTACATTACTGATAAATTGTCACCAGCTGTTATTAAAGATAGAATTACAGATAAAAAGAAAACGGTAGAAAAATGGTTAGATATGCATCAAGCAAAGCCATTTAAAGGGACAGATGCTTAAATAACAAAAATATTGATATGTTTACATTTTTGCTGTCTTGCTCTCGTGAGTATGTGTTTTATCTTTGCAGTATCAGAAGCAACCATGCGATACAAAGTCTTGTGGGCAGTGATTGCTGGTGTAGCCACCTTCTACCTAACCATCTTGATTACTTGCATCACAAAACTAACCTTATACATGAATGGTAGAGAAGTATGGACTGTGCAGCCAGAGTCTACTGAAAACGTGAGTATAAATATTACTGTTATGGACATTGTTATAAGGGACTTCTTGCCTAACGAATTAAAGATTCCACCAACACTGAATATTGACCTTCTGATGCAGTACAAACAGCTGAAAGTGGCTTTCACAAAATGGGACAAACCTTTACCTATTGGAAAAGGACTTGTGCATGACCAGCTGATTTATCCAATATACATATAAAATCAGACACTTATCATACCTGTTAAAATTCCTCTAAACCCTATTGCAATGTACAAACAAATGGCAGGCTCCACAAGTTACACCATACATCTTCATACCTCGAGCAAGAATCGTCAGTCTTTACTAAATGCTAGTTCTACTGATCTTAAGAATCTTTATGCTACTTATATTAAAAATATACCCAATTTTGATTTTTCTTTTGTATATCCAAATTTTGATAAAAGGGCACACAAACAAACATGTTTTGAAACTTTTGGCCTTTGCACTATACTTATTTTAGATAATGAACAGCAATTTACCTTTGGCTCTGCTGGTGTAACAGGTATACTTTAAAGGCAACTCAATTGGACCTAATTTTGTTATTAATTATACAACTATTTTGATGCATAAGATCATTTTGGCTTGCCCTGATGAGCTTTATAATTTGTATCACCCTGCTATGCCTTGGTATGAAACCTTCAACCACATTTTAACTGAAAAGAAAAATGAAATAAAATTATTACAGTTATCCTCAGCACCTTCAGATTACTTAATCAATGCAGCTTGTGACTTAGAGCTATTTGCCCTTTGACCGCTTGACTGTCTTATTTCTAACCCTAAGCATGTTAATAAGAAGTACCCTTCCACTTCTCCACATGACATATGCAATAAAACTTTAGATTCTAAACCTTGTGTGGATAAAATTATCCAAAACAGGAAATATCCTTGCAACGTTGTTGCATGTGTTTGCGTTGAAAAACATTCTTTATATTATTCACCTTTCCATTTTTCCTCAGTGCTTTTAACGTCTAAAGAATGTATAGATATGGAATGGACTGCAAATACCAGAAACTTAATTGTCAGAAATTGTAAAATAAATAAATTAAGAAGTCAAGGTAGCAATACTGTACAGTACAAGCCGCATAAGCGGGACACCATGGTGGAAGAGTAATTGTCCTGCTTATGCAGCCAAATTTTGTATGACTCCCAAGCCCATGGGCTGTAGGATGCTGGTTGTGTTTGGGGGGAAAATGACAGCTTAATGAATTTAAGATGCCTTGCCATGTCAGGAGGATGTGCAGAGCAATTGTCTAGGAACAAAAGGATCTTCCACCACCTTCGATGGAGCTCAGTCTCCCATGTCATCAGCCACTCTTGAAAAATGTACACAGTCATCCAGGCATTGGATGAGCTGGTGTATGTTACAGACAATGACTTAAGGTCTTTTGGCAAACATCGAGGGTGTTTACTTTTGCCAATTATGAGCAGCTGTCTTTTTTCTGTCACTGTTTGATTAGCACAGCAAAAAAACTGAGATCCTGTCTTTAGCTTTCTTGCCGTCAGTCATTTCCGTATGCTTCATAGTATGCCTATGGTCAGGGCAGCCTCTGGAAAATAACCCTGTCTAGTCAGCATTCCAGATGTCCTCAGGTTTATAGCCAGAAAGAATATCAGGAAGAATGTCAGCTGCCCAGGTGTTAGCAGCATTTGTGTTGGGATCTTGTTTTTTGCTGTGTTCCCTTTGAACACAATTTGATGCTGCCATTTCCACCTGGACAGCCAACCATCTTTTACATCAAATGTGTCATGGCCCATTTGCCTAGACAGGTCTAAAGCTTTTGCTTTTAACATGGGCCGTGATATCCTAGCACCTTTACTCAGTGCCTGAGAGAACCACAAGAGAAGGGCATTATCGACGTCAGTGTCCTTGCACTCTCTCTTTGTCTTGTGGCTAGGATTTGAACTAGGGTGCCATTCTGCAAGAATGGCATTGTGATTTTTACTTATCACACCAGCTTGACTTTTTGAGATCCTGAGCTCAGCAGCCACAGATGATAAAGAACTGGTTTGGTTGCTGAGAGCATCTATGACTTGAACCCTTTCAGCTAGGGTGAGCTCATTTCTGGGGAGAACAGACGTTGCTTCAGCATGAAAGATAAGCACAGATCTGACTAGCTCTCCCACTTACACAATACATAACGATCTTGCAAACAGGAACAGCTGATTACAATCAGCAAAATGATTCTCAGGCATCTCTCTAAAGCGGCATATGTGATTAGTAATGTCTCATTTAAGCAAAATAGGGACACTATGTTACTCACACAGGCAAATCCATTCCCACAGGTGTGTCCCACTTAAGCAGCCATCCTGCTTAAGTGCATCCCGTTTAGCTGGCTTAGACTGTACTTACTTTTATGAGCCCCTATCTGACTTTTGCTATCCATTACCTACCACACCCCAAAGACTACTAGGATTACTTGAACCCATTTTATTAGGTTATGGCACATATCATATTTTTAAACAAGGTCAAGCTATAGAACATTTCATGAAATCTATTGCCAGTGTTATTACAGCACTTAATAAAATGGAACAAAATTTTGTGACTACTACATAGGGGATTGAAATGTCTTTTAACATCACACAGTCTAACATCTTGGATGTTCAGCATGATAGTGTTATTCAGTCAACAATACACAGCTTGTTACAAAATACCTTTTCAGAATTAAGACAGGGTATTATACCTATGGAGCTTGTTGGGCCTACCTTTGTTTATAATCTTATGTATAGTTTGAATGTTGCTGTCACCCCATTTTTAGACATACTGTAGATGCTATGTTATTTGCGGCAACTCTTTAGCCATACCATTCTTCATTGCAAAACCGTACCTATTATTTATAATTTGTTATGCGCATACCTGTAATATATGAGGAACAATCTAGAACTGATTACATTGTATTATACAATGGTGTGTGAACATCCTGTAACCTCATTGGTTAAAACTTATCACATGACCATGGGTGAATCCTGAAAAACCCATGGCTGAGGAATGGCATTTATAAAAGACATAATTAAACGCATTTTAAATTTATTTTACACAAGGGTTCATTGTATAATCGCAATAAGGCACTCCAGGGTGTGAGTTATTGGGTGATTTACCCACTTCTTGTGTGGTTAAGTCACTTGGCTGCACCTCATGATACACCACACAAGATGTGGGTAAATCTCCAATAACTGACACCCTGTTGTGCCTTATTGCTTAATTTAATGTTGGTTTTTATTCACCTGATCAGACACTCTGTGCTGTTTTAAATGTATCCTATGACTTTATTACATATGCTGTAGATGCTTGGAAGGCTTTTAAGCAAGATTCTTGTGAACTCTGGCAAAATAGATTTTATACATATGATGGTAAAGTATTTACTACATGTGAAATCTCCAAGACATGCTTTTTTGATTTTGAACATAATACTGTACATAGATTACTTAATGGTACTTAGGTAATTTTTTATCCTGATTATGTTTTAACTAATGGTTCTACTTGGCGTGTACTTGTTACTTTCTTGAAACGTACACATGAATGTGATTATGACTTTTTACCTGTTGTTCCAACTGTATATACTATTTACCCTGCTATTCAGCAAATTCATGTCATTACAGTATCTTATGGGTTACGTGATTTCATTAAACTTAAAGAAACCTTTCAACTGACATCTCTGGCACCAGATATACAAAGTATTAGTGATAATTTAGCTGCAGCACAGCAACTATGAATGCTATGCTTATTTATAATCCATAAAAGTTAGGTGATGCTTTTAAAAAGGCGATACAGTGGCTTAATAGTCTGATACCTGGTTTTGGATCCTTTTGGCTATGGTTTGGTGTAATATTGGTTATTGGAGTGGTTCTTGTTATGAAGTGTTGTCCTAGGCATGCCCCAGTACCATCTAATGTGTATGCCAATGTTTCTCTACAATGACTGGTTTTTGGCAATACAGACAAAATTTGCTACTGTGTCTGACTGGATCGTATATCACACAATCTCCCAATCTCAGCCCAGGATTTTAGGTCATAGAATGGAGGGAGAATGGCCACCCCCTCCTGTCTAACAATGTTTGGCCTGAGATCTTTCTGTGACCACCTCATGCCAAAGGACAGCGAGGTGCTCATGGGGGGGTAATGATCCTGCAGTGCTTATATATACATATACATATACATAATATGTGTTCCTTGGCATTGCAGGGCCAAGAATTGGATTATAAAATTGCATATGTACTTGTGGGTCAAGACCAGATGGATTATACAAAAAACTCCTCTGGGACATGACAAAAGGTTACAAAAAGAACATTTTCTATACCAGACAAATGGCTAAAGCTGTATCTGACTAAGCCCCACACCTACCTAACTGAGGAAAATATTTACATAACATTTGCTAGCTTGGAAACTACACAAGTAGGAAATGTACACATAGACACATACAGTACGTACTTAGGAAAAATAGATGCAAATGAAAAAGATACATTTTTCTGACTTATTTTTATTAGCAGGTACTTTCACAATGTCTCTTCCTTTAGACAAAGAAGGCTTGTTTCCTGGAAAATATAGCTGGTAGAGGTATGACGGCATGGGAGTAGTGAATCCTTTGTAATCCATATAAACCAAGAGTGCAGATGGTGAGTAGGAGAGCCTCCCCTTCCTGTCTGAACATTCATGAAGATAGAGATGTAACGAAGCCGGAGCAACTTCCATACTAGAAAGGCACTTCACAAGTCCTTGAGGGTAAGATGTCTGATTGAAGACACTGCTGGGTAATTACCTATCTTTTATCAGTACATAATTGTTAGAAATATTGTACTTTGGTACTTTCTTGCCAAACTAGAAGAATTTTAAGATTTGTAACTTGTAACACGCTATGAAATAAAACTTGATAGAGATTGTAAAGGAATTATTTGTGCGTTACTTTTTGGTGCTTGTTCTCAAACCTTGAAGGCTAGATTAGAACCCTGATCTTAATACATAACGTGTGAACCACAATTGATAAAATTAGACTTTTGGCAAAATTGAGCTGAGCCTCAGTTACTAGAGCAACTTTGTGAATCAACTGTATAGCAGCCTCTCCCAAAGGAGCACTCTTCAAACTATGCAAATATCATCAGTGTAGGCTGAAATCTTCAACTTCAGTCTAGACACAGGGTGTGGCATACATTGACACTGATGGGCAAAGCAAAGGGAGCACTGTAAAGGACCTAAAGTTAATAAATACAAAATGGGGCTAAGGGGGCACCCTTGTTGAATACAAAATCAAATGGTCCCCCAACCACCCATTCACATTTGGGATAACCATAATATGAAAGAAAACAGGGTGATCCAGTTAAGAAAGGTAGGCAAGAAGCCATATTTACACAATACTAAGAAAATATAATCATGGGGGACATTGTCAAAGGTTTTAGCCTGATCCAAAAACAATAAAAAGTGCCCTTGTAGATGTCTGTTGCAATGGTTGGTCAGTTCTCAAATTAAAAACAAATTATTCTGTATTTTCCTGCCCATAATGGAACATGACTGGAAGGTGAATTATAGTGGCACAAATCCTAGCCTAATGGGTGCAAAAATCTTGGCAAGGATTTTTGCATCCTAATTAAGAGGGAACATCAGTCTCTAACTAATTAACTCTGATGGGTCACCTTTCTTAAATAAAAAGATTTGTAATGCCTCAGTAATTGAGCCAGAAAGTGATACATATGTGAGAAAAATATTTATTTATTGTGATCTCAGATTAACTCCTTTAAGAACAAGCTGATTACATAGGTTCCACGTCAGAATTACATTAACAGTGATTAAAAAGAAAAAAAATATATAGGTATACAATATAGCTGTAAGTACAGACTAATAACAAGTATGAGTCTAAGTATTAATATAAACATAAACAAACAGACTTAAAAATGAAAGCTGAGATCGAGGTCAGATAGGGAGAAAAAGTCAGATAGAACTCAGAAGTGAGATCATTGGTACAAGGAAAGATGCATTTTCACAGGGCAGAAATTGCCAAAGCAGCTTTTGAACTACTGACAGGATGCGTAAAAGAATGGCATTCTCCAAGAAGAAAACTTGCGGTAGGTTTAAAAAGTCTAAAAAGTGGGAGGCAGGGTTGGCAAGTGGGAAGCGAGTGCCAATGGTAACCTGTAAAAAATCCTGAATGACTTGCAGCATATCAAAAATCTGAAGGACTCCCTGACAATCAACTACAGAATGCCTTCTCTGTTTCCCAGCTCAGGCAGAACAACTATAAAAATATGTCCCACCAATTGATGACCCTGTGTCCCATAGCTCTGTTCAAAAGATAAAGTCTTAACCCTGTCATATTGAATTGCAGCCATACTGGCCCTGAGGCTCTCAGGCTGCTTTTGGAGAGAGACAGCACTGTCATATTGAAATGAAATCACTTTGTAAAACTGATGCCATAACTCCAAATAAGTGGTGTAATGACTTGCACACGAGGATCTAGAGTAACACCTCACCTGATCTCCAAGATCTTGTTTGCTTTCCTCCCACCAAATAGAAACATCAGTATATAAACCAAGGACCAAAGTAAAGGCCCATAATACTTCAGGAATAGCAGCTTGGAAGGGTAAGTCAATGATCGATGAGTTATTAAGTGTCTAGCTAGGTTTCCACATTTGAAGTTAGGGAGTATATGATGCCGTACAACCACAAGAAGATGATTAGTGGTCTCTGCAGGTACCATTTTGTTATCTGAAAGAATACAAGTGCAGGAAACAAAGAAAATAATCAATTCTCATAGCAAACTGTGCCCTACAGTATGTGTATATCCTTCAGTAGAAAACTGAGTGAAATAAGCATCTGCTAAATAGGCCGCTTTCCAAATATTACCCAAACAAACTGAGTCATGGAACAATTTAGATGTCTTTGCACCTCTATCCTGGAGTTGTAGAGGACAATTAAGGTCCCCACCAAGAAAAACAATTCTGGAAGTATATAAATAGGGATGAATTAACTGAAAAAGGGAAACCATCTCAAATTTGGACTGAGGTGTATAGGTAACGATCAAACGATAAGACAACTGATCCATGCTGCAATCCAGCACTAGAACATTCCCATGGAGGATATCCAGGACCCTCATTACCCTAGGTTGCGTCCTATTGAACAGAATCACCACACCAGTGCATACTTCTGTGCTATTCGAAAAATAGGACACCCCATGAATCCATAGATGTTGCATAGTCCCAATATCAGATAATGTATGAAGCCTGATATCCTGCAGAAAAAAATATCAGCAGGAAAGGTAAGCAAAATCTGAAATGTCACAGTTCTGCAGGTGGTATTTTTAATGCTATTATCATTTAATGTGGCAAAATGCATGCACAATGGAAAAAGAACAGCATTTTAAACATAGCAAAAAAGTTCTACTGGGAATGAGTATGTTTCTTCTTGGACTTAGTTTTGGCAGGCAAGCTAGGGCCATACTTCCTTTTGTGGACACTGGCAGGCAGGCAAACATCATCCTTAATATTAGAAGAGACCAACATCCGAGAAGAAATAGAAGAAGTCTCGGCATCATGATCATCTTCCATATCACACCAGTTTTTCACTGGAGGAAAAGAATCAAACCTGTTCTTTGCTGGCACTATTCTGGAAGAAACAGCCTTTGGAGGGCTCTGCAGGGGCTTGAGGTGCAAAGATCATTTTTATATAACCTCCTGGAATGGGTCCAGGAAGGCATGGAAACAGCAGCAACAGGAATCAAAGGAGTGACAGAAGATGGACCAGGCAAGGTCTGGGGTTGCAGTGCAGACTCAATCACCCAGGGAGGCATCTTGCAGAGGAGCCACAGAGATTGTCACATCAGAGACCATAGATACCTCTGGAAGATCAGGAGCAACAGGAGGAGCCAGTAATCCAGAAGTGGGGGCTAAGCGCAAGCTGGACATCTAAGCCGCAGCCAGCATATCATCATGCGTTGGGTCGATCAGTTCTATTATGCAATGCTCATGGACAGGTGCAAAAAGAATGACCTTCAAACTGGCAGAGGTTGTACTTCACCTTATTTGAGCACTGGGCTCTGATGTGGCCATAGTCTAAAGACAGGTTACAGAATCTCTGTTCACAGACATTACTCAAATGAGAAAGGGATCCACATTTAAAACATGCATTTTGCTGCTTGGAATAGAAGCAGACCCCACTAACCCAACCTAGAGAAAAGCTGTTCAGGAGGTGAGAGGCTCCAGAGTCTGTCGCCTGGAGCTGAACTTTGTATTTCCACCCACCCGTCCAGGTACTGTATTTAGCCAAAATAGGGTTGGGCTTAAGTAAAACATCACAGTGTTGCTTAATCCAGTAGGTAATGTTATTTATGTCCATTCCTTTATTATGAAACATGACTGTAACTGTTTGGGTCATGGGTTTAGTTAGAGAAATTGCCTGGAAAGAAAGCCAGTGTTCCAAAAATGTCAGATTATTGTATTTGGCCCAGAACCAATTCAGATATGAAGGTAATTGGAAGCTGATATAATGCAGTGTGTTAACCAAAACATAAATCAAAGCATAAATGTCAGCTGGCTGGAAGTCCATTGATTCCATCAAGATCTTTTCAGCCAAAAAAGCACTGTCAGGAGGGAGTTCAAGGCCCCACTCATACTTTATTATGACCACGTTATGATGGGGAGGAAGGGGCTGGTTGTGACACAAATAGGTCCAAAAGCCTGAAGGGAGGAACCGAACTCTGTCCCAAGGCATAGAAACATTGAAACATAGACTTTGATGGCAGAAAAGGACCGCTTGGCCCATCTAGTCTGCCCATTTTCCTACCTACAGGATAAGCTGCAGATCCTAGTTAACCAACACCCTATTTCTTCCTACCCCCCACAAAAATTGCCTTATGTCTGTCCCATGCATTCTTGAATTCTCCCACAGTTTTAGACCCAAAAACCTCCTCAGGAAGGCTGTTCCATGTGTCCACCACCCTCTCTGTGAAAAAATACTTCCTCACATTGCCCCTGAACTGCCCCCCCCATCTTCAAATTATGTCCCCTTATTCTTGCACATCTCTTTTTCTGAAAGATGCTACCCTCTTGGACTTTGTTGATTTCTCTGAGCTACTTAAAAGTTTCTATCATGTCCCCCCTCTCCCTCCTTTCCTCAATGGTATACATATTAAGCTCCTTTAGTCTTTCCTCATATGGCTTCTCTTGCAGACCCGCACCATTTTAGTTGCCCTCTTCTGGACTGCCTTTATCCTGTCTATGTCCTTGCAGAGATGGGGTCTCCAGAACTGGACACAGTACTCCAGATGGAGTCTCACCAACTGTCTGCACAGAGGGATATCAACTTCCTGTTTTCTGCTGGTGATGCCTCTCCCTATACATCCCAGTATCCCCCCAGCCCTCCCTACTGCTATCTCACATTGCTTGCTAACCTTAAGGTCATCTGATATGATTATGCCCAGGTCCCTTTCCATTTGTGTTGTTGTTACTACCTCCCCCCATTGTGTAATCTTCCTCTGGGTTTTTGTTTCCCAGGTGCATTATTTTGCACTTCTTTTCATTGAATCCAAGCTGCCATAGTTCTGACCATTCCTCCAACCTTACCAAGTCCCTTCTCATCCTTTCCATGCCTCCTTGTGTATCAACCCTGTTGCAGATCTTTGTGTCATCTGCAAAGAGGCATACTTTTCCTTCCAGTCCCTCTGCAATGTCACTTATAAAGGCATTAAAAAGGACAGGACCCAATACTGAACCCTGTGGTACCTCACTAGTAACCCCTCTTTCTTCAGAGTGGACTCCATTTACAATTACCTTCTGTGTCCTGTTGTCCAGCCAATGTTTTACCCAGGCTACCACCCTGGGACCCAATCCCAGGCTGGTTAATTTCACTATTAATCTTTTGTGTGGGACTGTGTCAAATGCCTTGCTAAAGTCTAGGTTGGCCATGTCCACAGCCCTTCCCTGGTCTACTACTTTGGTCACCCAGTCAAAGAAATCAATTAGATTCATCTGACATGACCTTCCGCTGTGAACCCATGCTGCCTTTGGTTCTGTGCCCCACTGGCCTCTAGGTACTCAACAATTCTTTCCTTCAGAAGTGATTCCATCACTTTCCCTACCACAGAGGTCAAACTGACAGGTCTGTAGTTTCCTGCCTCTGTCTTGGTCCCACTTTTGTGAAGGGGAATCACATCTGCCTTCCTCCAGTCCTCAGGTACCACACCATCCTCCCATGATTTGTTAAAAAGGGTAGTCAGTGGTTTCACTAATTCTCCCCTTAATTCTTTTAGAATTCTGGGGTGAATTCCATCAGGCCCCATTGCTTTGTCCACCTTGAGTTTTATATATTTATTTATTTATTTGAGCTTTGGTGACCGTGTGAGTCCACTGAGACAATACAGTCCCTTTTTCAGGGGCGACCCGGATATGGATTACATACAGTTACAGTGCAAATTAAACAAAGTGGTAAAACATTGGACATAGAGGGATTCGATCAAATGTTGTGCTCCAGCACAGATGTGTGCCTTTGAGCTCCGCTACGGCCTACCTCCACAATGGCAGAAATGAGACCAGTAACTGTTTTTTTCGTAATTTTACACTAAATTTGCAGACGCTTCTAATTTTTGCGGCTCTTGACAGGGAAAACACTATTTCCGTAAACACTACATATTGCTCTGAACTTTGGACTAATCACTAAGAAAACATACAAACGGGAAAGATAATAGAAAGTTAATTGATCCTGCCACACCACCTACTGGCTCATCACAGTATTCACATGACTCGACAGGTTTGCTTGGTTATCGCTGTGTTCATAATTCCCTCACAACTCTCAGAGTTGTAAATAACATTTCTGATTAGTTGAATACTATCACAGTTTCACCAAAAAACTAATTCACCTTTGACAACATTCTTTTACCACTGTTTTGAATAGAAACAAAGCAGAATTTGTTTATAAATATGGAGGAAAATCTAGTTGTGATGTTCAAGGGGCTAGAATCAGATATAGAGGCTAAAAATAAAAAGAGACCTTTGGGCATAATGGACAATTAATCGGGCAGCTCTTTAGCCCCTGAAGCCAGGAAACAAAATACTGACAAGTCTCTAACAGTTTTCCACTTTGATATGCTAATGCAAGAAATGGGCAACATTAAACACACACTCACCTTGATGGCAGAGGATATTAAGTCAGTCAAAACTGATTTAGTTGTGCAGAAAATGAGAATATCAGATGTGGAGGTCCGCATTAGCAGCCTAGAAGATAAAATAGCTAATGATCACAAAAATAAAATAACCTCTAACAGACAGATAACTAAGTTGATGGCTAAAGTGGAAGACTTAGAGAGCAGGAACAGGAGAAACAACTTTAGAGTTTTTGGGTTAAAAGAAGGGGTTGAAGGATCTGACCCTATTGAATTCACAAACAGACTATTAATTTCCATAGCGGGTCCTCCTCCTGGCATAGCAAGATTCTTCATTGAAAGAGCTCCTAGATCTCTAAAGCCTAAACCATCCAAAAACGAAAAACCAAGATCTTTTGTTTTTCGTCTGTTAGATTTCCAACAGAAGTTATTTATTCAAAAAGCTCTAAGAAATGCAATGTCTGTTTCTTTCGAAAGTAACACAATAAAAATCTTTAATAATCTACCCCCTGAGGTGATTCATAGGAGAGACGCCTTCTACCCCATCAAAAGAAGAATGAGGGAAACTGGGCTCAGCTATGGTCTACTGTACACCACAAACATTAAAATCTGGTCCACAGATGGTATTAAGGAATACAATGGATCTGATGCTGCCAAATCTGGCTTAAAAAAAGATTTTCTGAATCTCTTTACTAATTTCGACTTTCAACAATAAACTGTGGCTAGGTTTCTCTGCTCAAACTAATTAATTAATAGACTGTTATCTGATTCTAGGATAAATAGAATGGTTGGTGTGGGGAGAGAGTTTTGTTGGGGGTGGGGAGTTGAGGAGGTAGAAGGTGGATGCTCTTGACTGCAGACACTTGCTCCCCCCAGATAATTCCAATTCATAAGATGTGCATCAGCATCACTAATAAAGAGATAAATCTGTCAGGAAGTTAAAGGAGCTCCACATTCCCAACATTATAATGAGATATGTGAAAAGGTATCTTCTTTTAGGAGAGGAGAGGAGAGATACTTGTAGGAAGTGAGATCACTTTAGTGGATGGATTTTCTGTCATTAATTCTTTAAAAAAAATAAAGGAAACATGCTTTGCGGTCAACAGGCTAGCCGATTAGGCCTCATCAGGAGTTCCTGTTATAATCATCCAAGTTTAGGATGGATGAATATGGGATCCTCATTTTTTTTTATTTTATTAATATGTGGGATATGTACAGTGCTCCTTTAATCTATATACTTTACTAATCTATAGTTGCCTTAGTAGAAGGAGAGAATTATTTGAGTAGCAAGAAAAAAAAATAACTAAGTACAGCCTGGGAATCTCCGAAGGAATGGGGAGAGCGGTGCCTGTTGGGTCATATAGTGCTTTGCCTTCCCGCTTTGATTTTCCAACCCCAGATTCTCTCTTTCAAGCGCCCCATGCATTAAATCAAAACATACAGATTTTTTTCATTTCAGCCATCTTTGTTGTTTATTGTTCACTTACCTGATTTTCCATTTCCAACTGTCAGCTACAGGTTTTGGTGCACTAGGATCGGTTTGAGAATCGAAATCTTGTGCCTGTCTTTGTGCAAGAAGACGTCAATATCCAGCATCATGCAGCTAGGAATTCTGGCACGTTTGACACTAAACATGGCATTGAAATTGCATTCTGAGATCAAAAATTGCCATAGCAGATTGTTTTTCTTTGACTGAACACGGCCACGGTAGGATTGAAAAGATATTAGTAAAGAACTGGATTTATTTGTGCAGTTTCCTTCTGATGGATTTCTTTTTAAATCTTAGAATCATTTTTTTATTTACGGATATATAATGTTGTTACCATCTTGTGTCATACATGGAGGGGCTCTTTTGGGACCATAAACATCCAAAGGACAGCAGTGATGCTATTTTTGTGTGAAATTAACAAAGTCTAAAAAGGTAGACATTGTAGTTAAGATTATCGATATGTTGGTACAGTATTTAGTTTTGGGTTGGAAAGGTCTTAACATGCATACTAACAAATCAACTGAGGACTGTAATATTGGAGCAAAATGTTTTTTTCTCTTTGTATTATACACTGGCATGTTAAATAAGTGTTTGCGTTCCTAAAAAGTGTTAAGATAAGTAAGGATGGTCTATTCCTGTTTTTAAATGTTCACTCATTGGGATTCAATACTGATATTTTAGAAATAAGCCATTTAATGGTGTTTGGGAGTACAGTATTTTGGGTCCTTATCAGGATATTTAGCTGTTATAGTTATAGAATAACATAGGTTGTGTTGACCTTTACGTTACTGGCATACAAAGGATATAGGATACAAATAATACAGTTCTCTGTTCGAATGGGGGGGGGGTGCCAAGCATAGGGGGTCCTTGTTCTACAACATTCAAAGATGTACTGGGAAGGGGGGCGGGAAAGGAGAGGTATTTATTATGATAGATAAAGGGGAACAAATTACACCTTCTTCTATACAAGATTCATCACAGGAAAAGACAGATTACCTTATATATGATTGTATTCAGAACTCCAACTACTTTTTTTCTTCTTCTTGGTACTTTCTTTTCTTTCTTTTACTAACTTGGTGCGCCAATGATATCTTATTAGATACAGAGTTACTTGCGATTAGTATGGGAGGATTATTAGGCACACCTAAGGTTGAAAGAGAACATACAGTATTTTGGATTTGGTCATGATTGCTATCCAAAATTCTCATACCATGTGTACTTGGAATGTTAAGGGATTAAATCATAAATTGAAGAGATACTTGGTTATTAGACACCTTAAGAGATTAAATGTTTCATTTGCTTTTCTACAAGAAACTCACCAAAAAAATAGAACATTATAACCTTATGAGAAGGGAAAGGGTAGGTCAGGTTTTCAGAGCAGGGAATATTTCCAAAAAAGCAGGTAGGTTGATTTTAATTAACAAAAGACTAGATTTTAAAGTTACTTCACAAGTAACAGATAGTGAGGGACATTTCTTAATGGTTCAGGGACAAAAATTAATTAACATATATGGTCCAACTGCCCCAGGTCATGACAAATTTAACACAACTCAAAACAGGTTTATTAATAATAGATATGCAAACATTATAATAGCGGGGTATATGAATTCCATTTTGAACCCTAACCTAGACAGATCCCAAATCAGGAAAAGTCGGTGTAAGTCAGAACGTGATCTAAACGACTTAATCTTGACACATGATTTTACAGACATATGAAGACTGCTGCACCCAAATGTCAAAGAATTCACTTTCTGGTCTCCATGTAATAGGTCAGGTTCCAGATTAGATTATTTCTTAATTGAGTGAACTTTGGTAAGTAGGGTTAATTATGCTACCATCAAGCCCGTGGTAATTTCTGACCATGCTCCCGTACTTTTAAACATCTGTGTGGCACAGAAATCTCATAGGTTCAGTAGATGGAGGATCAACAATGGGATACTGTCCAATCCAGAAATGGTTGCAGACTTCAAAAATAAAATTGTTGATTTTCTTGAGTTAAATGACTTAGCAGAAACAAAAACCGGGATAGTCTGGGATACACTTGAATGCTATCTTAGGGGTTCCTTGATAAGTGTTTGTTCATAACAAAAAAAGTTAAGAAATAAGCAGAAAAGTGAGACACTTACTAAACTCAAAGGTATAGAACAAAAATTGAATAATTCAGCTGCTGATGCCTTATGGAATGAATGGACAAAACTTAAAAAAAACAAATAATGACCTAGTTAGTCTTGAGGCAGAATTTGCCATCAGGAAAGTCAAACTCTCTTACATAGACACAGGATCAAAGGCATCCAAGATGCTGTCCATGAGAATAAAGCAAAACAGTAACTCGACTACCATTTCTCCAGTGAAATCAATAATAAACAACAGAGAAATATACAGGGACCCTAACAAAATCAACACAGAATTCTATGAATTCTATAAAAATATTTATAAATCAGAGGACTACATCTATAATAAAGAAAGTGAATCCTTTTTAAAAGAGCCACTGATTAGAACTTTGAGGAACAGAAAATAGACTTAGAAGCAGACATTTCCATCTCGGAAATACTGATGGCCATTAAGTCTCTAAAAAAAAACATGGCCCCTGGCCCAGATGGCTTTTCCACCAGTTTTATGATACATTTGCAAAAGAATTAGCACCCATCCTTAAAAAAGTGTTTATGAAAGCATTGGAGGAGGGAACACTCTCAAATGATCAAACCAGATACTTAATCACCTTAATACTAAAACAAGGAAAAGACCCAGTTGATTGTAACAGCTACAGACATATCTCACTGATAAACATGGATATGAAGATTCTTGCCAAAATTTTTTCAGCAAAAGTAGAATCCGTTATCCCATTTCTGATATCCCCACAACAAATGGGCTTTATGAAGGGAAGAATCTCATCCGATAATACAAGAAAAATCTTTCATATTCTTGGTATCGTGAATAAACTAGATACATCTTGTGGACTGTTATCGGTAGATGCTGAAAAAGCTTTTGATAGGATCTTATGGCCTTATATCTTTAAAGTTTTACACATATACCTTTACAAAAAAATTTATGAAATATATCAATATACTATATAATAATCCAACATCGGCAGTAATTATAAATGGAATAATTTCCCCTTTCTTCACAATTACGAAAGGTACCAGACAAGAATGTCCACTGTCTCCTTTGTTATTTAGCTTGATGATAGATCCACTGATAAGGAAACTTAATAATGATGAGAGGGTCTCTGGCCTCAGAATTGCTGGTTTAGGTATTCGCACATCTGTTTATGTGGATGATCTCTTATTATCATTGACAGATATAGAAAATTATATTCCCAGGGTTCTAGAGGTGATAAACAAATTTTGGATAATATCTGGATGCAGACTAAATATAGGCAAAACTACAGTTTTACATCTAAATAATAAATGCTTTAAAAATAGTTTGCTTAAGCTACAGTTGATATGGGCTACAGAATATATTGATTATCTGGGATTAAGAATATATAGAAATATTACTTCAACAATGTCCAAGAATTTGTGTATTACTAAAGAAAACATCCTAACGTCCCTCACAAGATGGAATAAATTAACACTGGGTACCTGGGGAAGAATTGAAATGGTTAAAGTGATGCTTCTCCCCAAAGCTGTATATGTATTTATTATGCTTCCATGTGCCATTAACAAACACTGGATGGAAAATATCAATTTTGAAATTTCTAAATTTATATGGGGGTTATAATAAAATAAGATTAGCACATAATAAGTTAACTAGAGCAAAAAATAGGGGTGGACTCAAATACTTGATATATTCTTATACTGTTTAGCAGCTAGATTAGCCCAAATATCAGAATGGCTCTCTAGTTCTGATTCTGACTGGTATATCCTGAAGTGGGTACAAATAGAAAAAAAAAATGCTTAAATTTGGGAGTCTCACTAAGATCAGCATTCTTTGCTTGGAAATTCTCAATCCTTCATAACAAGGTTATGATAGATTCCCTCAAAATATTAAGATATGTATCCAATACATTTAAATATAACCTCTCACAGTCAAGACATCAACCAATCTGGATAATTATAATGTCAATATTAGCTCAGCACCATAATAAAACAGGAATGGGTCAGCAAAAAGTTGAATAAACTGCAGGATATTATATGCGGGAATGCATTTTATACATTTGAAGTATTAGCCAAGAAATATAAATTGACAAACATAGGAAGAGATTTCTATGATGAGTTAAAACAGAAATTACTCCCTATGTTATTGGAAAACCTGACTCTGTCTGAAGAAGCGAAATCATTTATTGCCTCAATGCACCTTTCTCCTTCTATCTCTTCAATTTACAACTCTCTTTTAGACACATCCAGAGGTTCACTGACTGACTCCATTAGATGGTGGTTGCAAGAGTTGGGGGGTTAATGGAGAAGAATGAGATTGGTCCAAAATATGGACCTTTGCAGGTAAGGCACTTAAAACCTCTAATCTCAGACTGTTGCATTTTAAGACTTCGCATAATCTCTATTTTACTCCTGTGCACATGAACAAAATGGGTCTGAGAAATGATGCCATTTGTCATAAGTGCAAAATAGGAAGAGGATCCCTCTCCCATATGTTTTGGTTCTGTCCCAATGTATATATCTTATGGAAAGAAATAATAAGTCATTTAAATGACATCCCTACACTTAAAAACAAACTAACATTGAACAATTGTATATTAGGATACTTCAATGAAAAAGACATTTGGACACAGGAACAGAAACACTCTCTCATACTTATAGGAAGCTCAGTTAGAAACAGTTTATTAAAATATTGGATAGAAGAAACAATTCCTTCATTTAGAGAGTGCATAGCCAAATTTTTAGAAGACCTCAAAACAGAGAAATTGGCCCTCTCTTTAAATGATTTATCACATAAATTTGCTAACAGATATATAACAGTTGAACAATTCATGAAGAATTAATTTATCAATATTCTACTCCCACAATAGATAGTCTTATAAGGATTTCATAGTGTAGATTGTTGAATTAAAATAAGTGACATGAAGTAGATGGATCCTCTGATTTGGTGTCCTATTAGTTAAAGCTTTGCTGTTCTTCTTGCTATTTCTTTTTCTCTCTCAGCTATTTGTGACTGTTATCTTTGTTCATGGTGATTACTTTCCTGTCTTCCTTCTTTGGCTTTCCTTTTTTCCTCAACCTCTGTTAATATTAAAAAATACAATATTATTGATAGCAAATATATGACTAATGTTATATTAAAGTATCTGTTGTTACATTGTTATTGTATGTTACCTTGCATGACATGTGATCTTGTTGTGTACATGTAACTGACAATAACAAGCATTTGTCAATGCCGAACGTTTGCTTGCAGGTGTTTGCAGTGATGTTTGGCATGTATGGTGCTTTACCCTAATGCCCTGTGCGATTGCTGGTATTTGCACAATAAATTGTCAGCATGACCTTTTTGTTACCCCCATTGTGCGCTACATAGGCGGAAACACATTTTAGGCAGGATGTGAAAAATGACAGCTGTACTGCTCATAAGAAAGTGAGGTAAAATGGCAATGTTGAAAATCTGGAGTGGAAATATTGAAAATTCGCAAACCTAGGAGCGTGCGTGGGAACTGTGCAATGCACGCTGGTAAAACAATGATTGCTAGGAATTTTTTCACCAAATTGTCAACATTGGCAGTTTAAAACCTCTGTTAATGAACAGTGACACTGTGATTTTCTTAATGTGTCCCATACACTGAGTTCGCACACCGACTGTGCCATTGTGCGCTACATGGGTGGAAACACGTTTTGGGCAAGATGTGAAAAATGTCAGCTGCAGTGCTCATACGGAGGCATGGTAAAATGGCAATGTTGAAAATCTGGAGTGAAAATATTGAAAATTCGCAAACTTATGAGTGTGCGTAGGAACTGTGCAAAGCAGACTCATAAAACAGTCATATTTAGGAATTTGTTCACCAAATTTTCAGCACAGCCATTTTAAGACCCCTGCTCATGATCAGTGTCACTGTGATTTTCTTAATGTGTCCCATACATTGAGTTCGCACACCGACTCGCCATTAACCTTCATGGGCAGAAACACATTTTGGGCAGGATGTGACAAATGACAGCTGTACTGCTCATGAGGAGGTGTGGTAAAATGGCAATGTTGAAAATCTGGAGTGCAAATATTGAAAATTCGCAAACATACGATTGTGTGTAGGAATTGCGCAACGCACGCTCATAAAACAGTCATTTTTAGGACTTTTTTCACCAAATTTTTAACATAGCCATTTTAAGACCTCTGCTCATGAACAGTGTCACTGTGATTTTCTTAATGTGTTCCATACATTGATTTCACAGACCGACTGCGCCATTGTGTGCTACATGGGCAGAAACACGTTTTGGGTGAGATGTGAAAAATGACAGCTGTACAACTCATAAGAAGGGTGATAAAATGGCAATGTTGAAAATCTGCAGTGAAAATATTGAAAATTCACGAACTTACAAGCCTGCGTAGGAACTGCATAGCATGGCTATATAAAACAGTCATTTTTTGGAATTTTTGCACCACATTTTCAACATGGGGTTTTTGGGACCCCTTTTCATGGATGATGTCACTGTCATGGTGTTATTCGAGGCTGAAGGGTGATTTTGTGCAGTGACTGCACAGTGCCTGCGAAATCACCCTTCAGGCCCGAATAACACCATGACAGTGACATCATTCATGAGAAGGGGTCCCAAAAACCCCATGTTGAAAATTTGGAGCAAAACTTCCAAAAAATGACTGAGATATGCAATAAAGTTGAACCCCCCCCAGCCCATTATACAGCTTACGGTATTTCCTCAGTTCGCGGTCACCTTTGAAGAGTACAGACGTGTTCCCGGTCCACGAAGATCGTCGCGCGCCCGAGTCCGGAGTAAGTATGGGGTGAGGGGGTGTGGAGGCTGGAGTGCGCGAGTGGGTGAAGCGGGTTATGGGGGTTGGAAATGCGCATGGGACAGTTTTTTGTTTTACAGGTTTGAAAAAAAAAAAGACGATGTGGGACGTTTGCCAAACTGGGGTGAGCTCCCAGCGTGGCAGAAGATGGCTGGGGTGGCCGAGGAGCCAACAGAGGGTTGGGCACCCCCGTCGGCAAACTATGCTGGGGGGGCACCGAGGAGCCGACGGGGGATTGGGCACCCCATCGGCAAAATAAAGCAAACATTTGCCACGCTGGGGTGGGCTTCCAGCATGGCAGCAGGATGGCTTTGGGGGGGCCGTGGAGCCGATGGGGGATTGGGCACCCACGTCGGTAAACAATATTTGCCACACTGGGTGGGCTCCCAGCGTGGCATGAAAGCTTGGGGGGGCGTGACGGACGGCGGGGGAGGTAGCACGTGACATGAGGGGCGGTCAGTATGGCAGCAGTGTTTTTCTTTGAAACAGAGGAACACCGCTGTCATACTGAGCTGCTGCACCCATTGGTGCAGGACTGCCACGTCTGCTCAAGGGAGCAGTGCATTGGTTGGGAGATGCACACCTCTAAGTGTGCTATTCTCCCAAAGCGTTCCTTGTGCATGCGCGCAAGCGAACGTAAAAATGTTTATTGATAAAAAAAATTGGACATACAGTAACGGCAAATAAACAGAGTTGTAAAACTTGTGTTTTAGGAGTTCCTTCAGAACCCTTTCTTCCGAGAAAGGACTGAGATCGACCCCCCTATCAAGAGCACTTCTGTTAATTGGATTAGGCACTTCCCCCTCCTCTTTTGTGAATACTGAGCAGAAATATTCATTCAGTATCCCCACTTTTTCTCTGTCCCTCTCTGCCCACCCGCCATCCATTCTATTCAGCCTCACTGTCCCTCCCTTTGTCTTTCTACACTCCCTGATGTATCTGTAAAAGGTTTTATCCCCTTTCTTAACTGAGTTGGCTATTTTTTCCTCTGTTTGGGCCTTTGCTATTCTGACTTCCCTCCCTGCTTCCTTCTGACTTAACTGGTACAGATCTCTGTCCTGCTCCTTCTGTGTTTCCTTATACTTCCCGAATGCTGTCTTTTTCTCCCTGACCTTCCCCGCCACCTCTTTTGAGAACCATAGTGGCTTTTTCTTTCATTTTGATTTATTAGTTTGCTTCACACAAAGGCTTGTTGCCTCTGTGATGGCAGTTTTGATGTTTCCCCATTGTTGCTCCATCCCTCCTTCTAGCCTGTTTGCTAGTGTTTTTCTAAGGCAGTCTCCCATCTTGTCAAAGTCAGCCCTCCTGAAGTCCAGTACCCTCACTTTTGTATGGCTTGACTCTGTAGCTGAGTTTATTGTGAACCATACTGTTTGGTGGTCACTTGTTCTCAGACAGCTCCCCACTTCTAAATCTGAGATCCTCTCACTGTCCCTATTTGAGAGTATGAGGTCTAAGATTGCTTCCTCATGAGTGGCTTCCAAAACTAGCTGTCTGAGGCATGCCACCTGTAAGGCATCGAGAATGGCCCTTCTCTTGGATATGAATGTAGCAAATGTGCTCCAGTTAACATCTGGCATTTTCAGGTCTCCCATCAACAGTATCTCCCCTTTCTCTGCCATCCTCAGAATGCCTTCTGTTATATCCTTGTCCATTCCCTCCCTCTGACATGGAGGTCTGTATTCAACCCCTGTGCAGATTGTGGTGCCATTTCCAGTCTCTAAGGTGACCCACCGTGCCTCCTTTCCTCTCTGTTTACTCTTTTGTTCAGTTGCTTTCATCCCTTCCCATACATAGAAAGCTACTCCTCCCCCTCTTCTCCCCTCCCTGTCTCTCCTGTAGGTTGTGTACCCTGGTATGTTAACATCCCAGTCATGGTTCTCTGTGTACCATGTTTCTGTGACTGCTACGTATATCCAGGCATCCCTCTCCATCAAGGCCACCAGATCGGGAGCTTGTTTCCCAGACTATGGGCACTGGTACTCATTACCTCAATTTCCTGATGGCCTTACTCCTTTTGCCCCATCCCTGTCCTTATTGCTTTTGTTACTTTTTCCATTTACCCCAGCCTTCTCCCTATCGATATCTCTAATTTGGTAAGTTACCACTTACAACTCCCGACTTTTTGGGGGCTTAGGGATTCCCTACTCCTTTCCAGTGACTTCCTCCTTGGCTAGTTTAAATGCTTGTCAATGAAGCATTTAAACCTATCACCTAGGATCCTGGTTCCCCTCCTGGACAGATGCAGACCATTATGCCAGTATAGGCTTGCATCACTCCAGGTGGACCCCAGTCCCCAATGAAGCCAAATCCCTGAGCTCTGCACCAGTTTTTCAACCACTGATTGAATCCCATGGTGTGGCACACCATAGCCTCACTTATGCCATAGACAGGCAGCATCTCTGAGAAGGTTACCATGCATGCTACTTGCCTAAACCCCCCCCAACTCCACAAACTCTTCCTGCACTGCTATGATCCCTTTCTTAGCCAGGTCTTTTGTTCCTAGGTGGACAATGACATCCAGCTCCCTTCCCTATGCAGCTGCTCTGGCGATCCTGAGGATTCGCTCCCTGTCTCTCCTAGCCATGGAGCCAGGCAGACACCTTACCTCCATCTCCCCTTCCTCCCCCAGTTCTACCTTCCTAACAATGGAGTCCCCCACCAGGAGTTGTTTCCTTCCCCTGTGGGGTCCCATGTCACCCTCCTGTGGGTCTCCTTTGTGGAGGTTCCCAGCATCCTCCTTGATCTCAACTGCAGGTGCCTCCATCAAGGAACCACACTTTGCTAAAAAGACATATAAATTGTGGAGTGGTACAACTGGAGGGATGTGCCTTTGTTCTGCCACCCTCATCCTCCCTGAGCCCACTGTGGTACAACTGCTCCTTTTTCTTGGCAACCTCTGAGGCAACGGCAGTGACCCTGGTGGTCACTGTATGGGAGAGGAGGTCCCACAAATCCTGGCCAACTCAGCCTGGAGATGAACAACCTCCTCCCTCAGCCCAGAGAGGTGCCTGCAGATGGGACAACACTGCATCCTCCAGAAAGTCTCCTGGAAGACTGCTGCTCCACAGCCACCGCACTGTACCACTCCCTTGAAAGCAGGTGGATAAATAGAATTCTGAGGAACTTGATGAGGTGGTACTGCTGAGGTAGCCACATCAGCCCCATGAGATGCAGTTCCAGTAAGAAGAGGCTCACAAGGGTTAAGAACTGAAGGAGCAGATGAAACAGCAGCCCCAGCTTGTTCAGCAAGCATAAAAGATCCTGTAGCAACATCCAATGTGGCTCTCCCCCCATGGACAGTATCATTGTGTGACTTATCTTAATCAAAGGTAGCAGCACTGCCAGGCACCTGAACCTGGGAAACAAGTCTCTGGCTCCCAGTATCAATTTTGTATGCAGGGACTGACTTAGGATCCGGGATTGAGCTCTGACCATTCGATCTAATGGTTACCCTCTGTCTTTCAGAACCCTGGCTGGGCTTCAGTCACTGGCAGACTCCACAGCCACCCTGATAGAGGGTTGAGTTGAAGGCATCACCTCAGGGGATGCAGCTGTCTCCGATCCTGGAGCAGCTGGATTGGAAACACATTTTCTGACACACAGCCTAAAGTAGACTCAGGTAGCAGGGTAGCAGCAGTAGAACATACTGTCCAAGTGGTAGGGAGCAGGATAGCTAGATTTACTACCATTTCAAAAGCTGTTCCAACAGAAAAGCATTGAAGCAGTAAATGAAGGCATAATACCTAAATCGCAACCTGGAGAACCAGCCATGAGAGAAGCCATTTGGAAAACTAATTAATCCTTTCGATGACCTGGCCACAGCAGTAACTCAGGTAACCAGGCGAAACCATTTGCAGTGTTTGAGGCAGTGTTCATTGCAGTAAGGACAGCAGTATCAAGAAAAGAACCTCCCCCCAGAGGGTAAGGACCCAATGGTAGTCTCGGGGGGAGGAAGCGAAAAACAAACCGATTGTATTTTACCTTTAGTGCACAAATCCTGCATTGCCATGCAGTATTTATGCTCTTCATATTCCAATAAGCCCAGCAACTGCCTCTGTTTTCCCCAACATCTGATCAAACAAACATTGTTCTGCAAATGAGAGCTCTGAATTCATGGAGGGAGCTTCTGCTGCACAATGTAAGGAATCATGGGAAGAGCAGGGCTCCACTGGTAGTACCAAAACAGCAGTATCAACTGCCACCAGCTCCGCATCACAAACTTTCATTTGACCATCGATCACCAATCCATTCAGTGGGACAGGCACTGCTTGCATGACTTCCATATCCATATCCATAATTGGCATAGCTCTCTCTCCTCCTGCTCTGTCTCCTCCACCAGCAAGGTCAGCCATCATGGTAGATGGCCAGAGATTCTTCTTACTGGTAGAGTAGGAAAATTTCCCCTTTGTCCTCACCAAATTTTCCCCATTCATGAAAAATACCATTAACAACTTGATCTTGTTTAATGTCAGTTGGCTTCCATCTGTATACCCCTCCCTGATAAGAAGCTGAAAATAAGCAAATATCCCTAGTCCTCCTTTCCCAGTCAACAAAAACTAACTAACTAACCAACCAACTCTCTCACTCACTCAATCACTAAAGAAATACTGCCAACAGAGTCAATAATTCACATGCAGCAATGGCAAAAAAAGTAAAGTTGAGGAAATGTATCACTTGTACTACTGCCTTTGTTATAATTTATTGTGGTGCACATGTGGGAAACTGTACATAGGGCATACTTTTCATCCATTAAAAGAAAGAGTGCAGGAACACATTAGAAGTATAACAAAGGAAAGTGAGGAGACTCCTGTGGGGGTCACTTTAAAATCCACCACAGCTCAGACCCACATCATATGAGATTTATGGGAATAGAACATTTGCCTCAACTGAGAAGACATGGTGACAGGCTCAAACAAGCATTTGTCAATGCCGAATGTTGCTTGCTTGTATGTGCTGTTTAGGTATTTGGAAGTGACAGTTTCATGCCTTCCTCCCAAGACATCCACTGTGTCTTTCCGTTCAGCATTCACAGAAGAGTGGGAGGGGCAAGGGCCACAGCAGTACAGCAGTTGCCAAGGGGGTGAAGAGGTGGACAAAAGAGTCCTGCAGGAGCTCACTAAATTGAAGGTAGACAAAGCAATGGAACCAGATGGCATACGCCCAAGGATATTAACAGAACTGCGAAGGGAGATAACAGTACCTCTGGCAGCCATGTTCACTGAGTCATTCAACATGAGTGAATTGGAGGAGGGCACATGTGGTCCCTCTACACAAGTCTGGCAGCAGGGAGGAGGCAGGGAACAATAGGCCATTCAGCCTCACCTCAGTAGTGGGGAAGATCATGAGACATTGTTAAAGAAAGGATAGTGGGCATCTAGATGCCATCGGAACCCAGGACCATAGACAACATGGATTCACAGTGGGGACATCATGTCAGATAAATCTGGTTGATTTATTTGACTGGGTGACAAAGGAAGTGAATTAGGTGGGGCAGCGGACAACGCTTACCTTGATTTCAGCAAAGCTTTTGACACCATCCCATATAGGAGGCTGATAAACTGGCTGGGTAGGCTGGACATGGGGAAAGGGTGGTAAACTGGGTTAGAAACTGGCTAACAGACAGGAGGCAGAGACTGGTGGTAAATGGTATGCAGTCTAGGAGAGGGGCGACCAGTGGGTGCTGCAGGATCGGGTCCTGGGGCCAGTTCTGTGCAATGTCTTCATTAGTAATATTGCAGAACATCTGAAGGGAATTTTTTCACCAAATTTTCAACATAGCCATTTTAAGACCTCTACTCATGAACAGTGTCACTGTGATTTTCTTAATTTGTCCTGTACATTGATTTCGCACACCGACTGCGCCATTGTGCGCTACATGGGCGGAAACACATTTTGGGTGAGGTGAAAAATGACAGCTGTACTGCTAATAAGAAGCTGTGGTAAAATGGCAATGTTAAAATCTGGAGGAAAATATTGAAAATTCAACCACGAAAGAGCGTGCGTAGGAACTGTACAACGCACGCTCATAAAACAGTCATTTTTTGGAATTTTTTCACCAAATTTTCAACATAGTCATTTTAAGATGTTTGCTCATGAACACTGTCACTGTGATTTTCTTAATTTATCCCGTGACATTGATTTCAAGACAATCGCATCGCTTCTATTGTGCGCTAGCATACGAAACACGCTTTGGGTGAGATGTGAAAATGACAGCTGTACTATTTATAAGAAGGTGTGGCAAAATGGCAATGTTGAAAATCTGGATGAGAATATTGAAAATTCGTGACCTTACGATGCGTAGGAGACAGTCAGCTGCGCTCAAGTAAAACAGCCAATTTTTGGAATTTTGGCACCAAATTTTCAACATTGGGTTTTTGGGACCCCTTCTCATGAACACTGTCACTGTCATGGCAGTATTCAGGCCCAAAGGGTGATTTTGCAGTCACTGCGCGAAATCACCCTTCGGCCCCAAATAACGCCATGACAGTGACATCACTAATGAGAAGGGGTCCCAAAAACCCCATGTTGAAAATTTGGTGCAAAAATTCCCAAAAATGCCTGAGATATGCAACAAAGTTGAAACCCCCTATCTAGCCCATTATACAGCTTACCAGCATTTCCTCAGCTCACGGTCGGCTTTGAAGAGTGCAGACGTGTTTCCGGTCCACGAAGATCGTCACACTGGAGTCAGAGAGGTGAGTATAGGTGGGGGGGTGTGGGGAGGCTGGGTGCTCAGTGGGTGGGTGGGGGTGGTGGGGGTTGGGAGATGCGCCGGGGACCGCTTTTGTTTTACAGGTTTTAAAAAAAAAAGACGTCGGGACGCTTCCATGCTGGGGTGGGCTTCCAGCATGGCACAAGGACCTTGGGGGTGTTCAGCCAATGGGGATTGGGCACCTCGTCGGCCAAAGGACTGCTTGCCACGCTGGAGTGGGCTCCCAGCGTGGCACCTACTACGAGGGGATGCAGCTCAGCCGATGGGGATTGGGCACCCGTCGGCTATACAGTGCATGTGGGGTGCACGCCTCGTGTGTCTTGTGTGGGGAGCTGCGCGTGAGCAGCCAATATCTTATCGGTGCTCACTGAAGTGTAGCTCCCTTTAATCAGAGTGTTGTTTACCTTGGAGCGGCCAGCAGACAGCTCCAAAATGCATTGGCTTACAGGGCCACGCCTGCCATCACACTGACTGAATTGGAGGAGGAGGTGACACACCTCCGAAATCTCCGATGATGGCACTATGTTTCTTGCACATGTGTGCAAGCAACATAAAAATTGCTACAAAAAGAAAGGCGATGGATTTTCATCCTAGGAAGCCTAAGCCTCAGGGGACTGAATGAAGAATGGGGCCTAAAGGCATTTTTAGTGCTATAATTCTGGACCCATGTCATAATTATAAAATTGGCTGCCTGTATCCAGCAATAGTCCCCTTTAGTCAGCAGACTATCTTGTAACCACCCAATCCTTCATCCTGAAATAAGCCAGTACTTGATGTTCTCTTGGCAATCAATTTTTATTTGAAATAGAAACAGCTAAGTATGCATCTGGATGTAACTTGTATGACATGCTGATGGTATTTGCTTCAGTCATGGAAAAATTTATTGTTTTTCCCTCTCTCCTTTATCTCCTTCAGTGTTCCTTGCCATTTGGTTGTTTACATGACCCAGCCACTTGGAACCCCAACAGGGATACTGCAAAGTTAAACTTAGTCAGTGACGTTATCATGAAGTTGTGAAAATTCAACTTTGTGAAGTTTCATGAAGTTCCCATTGTCAGCACCTAATTCGATTTTGTCAACTTGCTAACATTTTTCAGATGAACAAACAAGGGTGAGAAAGAATAAATGCCTCAGGTGGGACTTGAACCCAGGCCGCCTGAAATACCATTCCAATTGTGCTAACCAGCTGGACCACTGAGACAACTGGAATCTGGGATGTCCCTGGGAACATTACTCCTTCTCAAATGCACAACCCAATGGCAACACAAATATTTACTTGTAACAATCACACAGGAGTGTGGTGTGCATATTTTATGGAACACAATCAACAAAGGGTGAGAAAGAATAAGTGCCTGGGCTGGGACTTGAACCCAGGCCACCCAGAATACCATTCCAATTGAGCTAACCAGCTGTACCACTGAGACAACTGGAACCTGGGATGTCCCTAGGTACATTACTCTTTCTCAAATGCACAACCCAATGGCAACACAAACATTGTTTGTATGTGTTCCATAAAATATGCACACCACACTCCTGTGTGATTGTTACAAGTAAATATTTGTGTTGCCATTAGGTTGTGCATTTGAGAAAGAGTAATGTGCCCAGGGACATCCCATGTTTCAGTTGTCTCAGTGGCACAGCTGGTTAGTGCAATCGGAATGGTATTTCAGATTGCCTGGGTTCAAGTCCCAGCTGAGGCACTTATTCTTTCTCACCCTTGTTTGTGTGTGTTCCAAATAATATACACACCACACTCCTGTGTGATTTTTCAGATAAAGTTACACTTTTTTCCTACAAAGTTGTAACTTTGTGGGTGAAGTTTGGTCACTTTGCAGAAAAAGTGGCACTTTGTTATGCAAAGTTGGAACTCTGAGCGTTACGAAGTTGGCTAACTATGCAAAGATTTGTCAAAGCAGAGTTTTCTCAACTTCATACATCTCTAATCCCCAAATAGTAGGACAGTCCTGATCAACAAGTTGGGTGATCACGGATGGTCTACTGGTGCCATGAAGGGAGCTGGACTACATAATTTCTATCTCTGTCTATTCTGGTACACACTCACTTCTCTGTAAAAGCAGGTACTTGCAATTTGTTAGATTTTTCATTTAGAGACAACCTTCAGTGCTTATGCAATATTTTCTGCAACTTTTGAGACACACCAGGAAGATCTATAAACTGGACTAATATATGTCTGAAGTAAAGTAATAATAAACCAACTGCCATGCGTGACTTTTTGCTCATATATGAAATATGTAGTGATACTGAGATTCAGATATCAGCACAGTAAAGTTTAAATCAAGATTTTTTTGAAAATGTGTTTGAAATATATAATTGTTGTATGTGAGGTTTTGATATGGTGTTTTTACATTGGTAGTGTGTTATTACACTGAAATGTTCATCTCATAAAAATTTATATAGCCATGCCATAATAAAAAAAATGATTAAATTATGATGTCAGCATGATGTTCCAGGACAGAACAATTTAAATATGGTTAAAGCTTGGCTGTAAGCGTGCCCCCCTAAGGAAACTCAATGTGAGAAAAAGTGCAGAGCTGAGTGACCTAGCAAGGCTATATCTTGCACTTTTGTTGTTGATGGATGGATCTTGGCTACTGCAGCAGTAAATGTAGACACTTTTGCAAGAAATACCATGAGCCTCCATCTAAACCCTGTGTGGAATGCTCACTGTGTGCATTTGGACTGGTTGGAGTTTTAGGAGTATGGCAAACTCCTTCAGTGTGCACCCAGTATCAGTATCGTAGAGCTCTGGAAAACCTGTGCAACTGTTAGTCTGGTGGACCCCTCCCCTGATCGCCCCATATAGTTCTTATTGTAAGATCTCTGGTGGTCTAATGGACCCTCTGTCAATGATCACTCCTGTATTACACATAATTGTAAGATCCCGGGTAGTCTAGTATAACCACTACCCCTGATTGCTGTGTGTCCTCTGTAAAATAAAAATCCCTGGTGGGAGCTAACACCCCCATACTGAGTGCCACTGCCCTTCCATGTGCGTGCCACACCCCCAACCACCTGCTGAGGACCCACCACCCCACTCAATACTCATCAGTAATTATGTGGCAGATCACTGGCCAGCAAAGCCTTCCATTCACTTGCCAGATCAGCCACCCTCTGACAGTCACAGAGTGTGAGCTCAATATTCAATTTTTATAATATGACACAACTGGGGGGGAGGGGTCCACTTGACATAGGGATTGGTGACTGCAGTATAGCTACCGTACCTTCAGGGTGTGGGGGTGCAGCCTTAGTACTGCAATAAGACTGATTTTTTCAGGGCTATTTAGCACTGCTGAAACTGTTTCAATATACTGTACCACTGTGCCATTATGCATGAGGGAATCCATGTGCAGCGGTATAGTTGGTGTGATCACTCTGCCGGCTTTTGGACAGCACTCTCTGGGCCTCTGAATATGGCCTGCCTGGAGTACTGGCACAAACTGAAGTTAGCATGGGTGCTAACTCATTAGCATCCCTACTAACATCTTGAATATTGGGCCCTTCGTGCACTGATAGAATCACAGACAAGGTCATTCATAACCCCAATTGGATACAGTACTGAGAATAGACATTAGTTTAACTAGACAGGTGGAAGGATGACATGTTTGGTAAAAGTTGAAATTCCCTACAGTACATTAGAGTGGTTAGAGGATTGATTGAGTGATTAATTGTCCTTTATTGCAACAACCAAAGATGCTAAGTTATTACATAATACAATAAACAAACAAAATTAATACAAAATTGTATAAAACAATACTAGTACATATATCAATACAACCCATAGATTATGTATATATAGCACAACCAACAATCCATAAATATCAAGAGAGAGACAGAATATTAGGATAAATGAATGGAGAATTCTGGTGTCAAATCAAAATTGCCTTGTGCCTTTAACACCCTTTCTGATTTGTGTAACTTATCTTCCACTGAATCAATATAAAAGCAGATCATAAAAAGTCTGGAGAAATCCCTTGACAGTGTTTCAGTGAAATATGGTGTAATCTTGATGGGTATTTTTAATTTATTTTGATGGGTGATTTTAATTTGTGTCCTCTGTAACATGTGTACAAAAATAAACAAATAGTAGAGCATCCCATTAGAGGTGAAACATGTATGAACCAGATGATCACTAATATATTTGATTATTTTCAAATACTAAAAAAATGTCATGTAGTGGGTATCTCTTATTACATGGTAGTCATCATAGGGCATACTGCTTTAGACTGATTTTCATCAATGATCATTAAAAAAGATGGTCCCTTGATAAACCACAAATAACTTAAAGATAATAAAGAGTTGATCTCAAGTAGACTAATAACTTTTAGAATGGGTGATACATATTTATACCACAGTCATTAGAACAAGGTTAAATGCATACTCTGTTGACTTCAGGAAGATGTCAATGGTAGGCTTGCCAACATGGGCAAAGTTGATCCTAGAGCTTGCTGGAAGGAGAATCCATCCTTTTAAAGGAAAAAATTATGATGAGTTAGTCCCTTTCTTAACCCTTGCTCTGCCATGGACAGATAAATCCTATATGTTTAAATTATGTTGACAGCCTAGAGGTTAGATGTAATCGAGGAACCCCATGGGCCCCATATTCAATGCTGGCTGACAGCACCACACAACTGACACTGCAGCATGTTAATAAGGGCACTATGTGTATGCTGCAGTATTTGTGCATTCAGAATGATGTGTCCACGATACACTGCATGTATGAATATAAGGCTGTGATAGCACCACACAAAGTCCACTTGGAGGCCATTTGCATGCCATTTCATGTTCATTAGCATCTCAACACAATGCTTCTGCACCATTGCATGTGCAGGGGCATTTTGCAGAGCAGCAGCCATTCCCTCCTCATGCCCCAATCCCTTTTAGAATACAAACATCATACCTGGTTCTAGTAGTAGCCCCCTCCCACTCCTATCCCAGTTAAAAAGCATGCATCATATCAGGTGCTAATAATACTCCCCCTCCACCCCTTTCCTGGTAAGAATGCAAACATCTTCCCTGGATCTAGTGGTGCTACCCTGCTGCCTCTGTCTGGGTTAGAATGCATACATTATCGCTAGTGCCATTGGTACTCCCTCCCACTCAATTTCCAGTTAGAATGTATACATTATCTCTGGATCTAATGTTAACTCCTCCTTCCCCATTCCAGGTTAGAATTCATACATCATCATTGGTTCTGGTGGAACCCCCTCCTGCCCTGATCTTCATTATAATGCAAACATTATCCCTGCTGCTCTTAGTACCTCCTTCCCACCCAATCTACATTAGAATGCATTTGTTATCCCTTATTCTACTGGTACACTCCCACCCAATAAAACAAGACTGACCTCCTTCCCCCCACCCACACAGCACCCACCACCTGCTGATCTTCATCTACTTCTATGCCCACTGATGGTGACCAGTGTATTCAGGTGGGTCAGGTGCTAGATGGGAGTGTATGGATGTAGATGCTGAGATAGTAGGGGAGGGAGTCAGTCTTGTTTTTTGGACTGGAGGTGTGCCACTAGAAACAGGGATGATGTATGCACTCTAATGGGGATTGGGGCAGGAGAGGGGTAGCAACAGCACTAGAGATGATGTATTAATCTCAACTGGGATAAGGGTGGATGGGGGTACCAATAGAGTCAGGGATTATTTTTGCATTCTAGTGTGGAGTGGATGTGAGGGAGGTAGAACTAAAAGCAGGGATGCATCACTTTCTATAACAGGGATCAGGTGCAGGAGGTGGAACTTGTATATATGTCTTACAGACACCAGTTCTACTGGGTGGGAGGGGCTTCACACATCACTGTGCGTGTTGATGAATAGGGCTTTGGAAGCATTAAATAGTGCTGCCATGGCAACATTGTAATGCTTCCAAAACCCTTTCACTATACTACTGTGCGCTGTATGCACATGGTTCACCTCATCTGCATGGGCACCATTCTGTATTTTGTATGGCCATTCTATCCACTTAGTGACACGCTACATGTACATTTTAATATACTGTAGTGGCAGTCATGCTACCAGGCAAATGGCTGTGCTATATCCCATTTGCTTTGTGCTAAACCTGTTAGTTCCAAATAATGGTTTATATATAGAGGCCCAAGTCACTCTTGCAAATGAAATTGATTACCAGTTCATATCAGTATCTAGTAATAACAGTGCCAGAATATGGGAGACCGCAAAAACAGTGATTCATATTTGGTTCTTTTATCACAGGGTGACTGCAAGGGTAGCGACCCACTGTGACATGGAAGGAAGGAGAGAGCAACTGGAAAGGGAGGTTAGCGAGGGGAAGGGGAGGTATATGGAAGTAAATTTACAGCATGTACTGGGCCTGCTGCTGCAGATCCAGTCATGTGGTGTGGTGGTGAGGGAGGCTGGCCCCAGTGAAGCAGGCTCTGGGTTCAGGGCTGGTGCTGGGAGGAGTGTAATTTTGTTGGTGCCTGCAGCTGCAGGACTTGGGATTTTTTTGCAGGTCTGGACTGTGCCCACCCCCCAACATGCACCCCTCTGGAGTTAAGAATCTAAAAGCAGGGGGGAGTGGGGGGATTGAGGGGGGGCCCATAAAAACACTTCTTGTAATGCTTGATGTCGGGTTGCCTGCATATCACCAATTTGGTGTTCAGCGATATGCACTCATCATAATAGTGATTGGTGTTCAACGATCACTATTATGACATAGAACCATTTTGTATCAGTTTTTGTTACAGACCCAGACTATATGGTTCAGACACTGGAATGCTCACACATAACAGTACTTAGTTATTGTTAGTGAAGGATAGGACAGGACAGTCTAAGGCAGGTTAAAATTAGCAAGGCTGCAGACCACAAACGCATCTCCAACTGGTTATGGTGAGCTTGTGTATCTGAAATGGTGTCTGTAGTGTCTTATATTGTTAATGCCTCAATTTCAGAAGGGTATGTACTAAATAAATGGAAATATACCAGTGTTATCCTTGTTCCTAAGGTTAAATCCCCAACAAACTTTAAGAAAAGTTCTAAGGCTAATTTCCCTAAAGTCAACTATTTCTAAAGTGTATAAGAGTGTCATGAACTGATAGATATATTTAACAGTTTTAACCAGGTCTGGTTAAAAAAAAAAAAAACTGGATTTATTCCCAGTTCCTCATCTATCCAGATAACTGGCAATTTTTTGCACCAATGCCATGGGAAAGTAGACGAGAATGAGTGTTATAGAACAGTTTTAATTGATTTTTCTATGGCATTTGATTTAAGAAATAATTTATTGATTTAATTTGTTAACTGGGTAAGTGGGCCAAGCCACTGGCCAATTTTTACTGCAGTTGATATGATATGCTAGTAGGCAAAATGACTGAACGTTGTATTTACAGTTACACAGTTCTCCTGTAAGGCAGAAATGGCTTCATCTTAGTTACAATCTCATGGATGGGTACATTTCTTTACCACAAAATGGAGGCTAGCCCCATAGAGAGGCAGTCACTCAAGGCATACAGATATGACCTTGGCAAAATCTCTATTAATATTAATCATTCACAATTAACTGCTCACTTGCAGTTAGTCACAAAAAAAAGTAACAATCTCCCCCTTTCAGGATATCTCCCAGTCTTGTTTATCACAGACAGCAAGCAATTCATTTGGCATACAAAGAATGTAAAAAATTTGTGTGGGATTAGTCTCACACAGACTCATTAGGGAAAAGGAGGGAGCATCCATTTAGAAAATCCCAGTCATATATACAAAGAGAAGGAAAGGGGGTGCAGAATTGATAGAAGGAGACAGTGAAAAACATAGAGCAAGGCTGTCTACAATACACATATTCGGGAAACCTCAAACCACTCAGAAAGTGAATGTTAAGCATTTCTAAGCTGCCCACAGTACCATAAATACATCTGGTCAGAGGTAAAATCCTTTGCTTGGTATTTGAATGACTCTTAAGTTGGCATTTTTTCAAATTAAGACATAGATAGAACATCATCTGGTATTTAGCATTAAGCCCTGCCCACAGACAAAACTGTGTTTGGTCAACATATTAATGACTTTCAGGAGGAGGGGTTCAGCATCTGAAGAGCATAACAGCTGCCGAGCTGCACAGGTTCACTTCTGCTGGTAGCTCACTGCTGGGAATTGACTTCTGGTTATTGTTTTGCTGCATTTGTTTTTTTTACATAATGTGCTGTTTCTGACATCGGGGGACATGGGGGGAGGGGGGAGTAGGGAAGTGGGGGCTTGAGAGAGGGACAGGGATGCTAGAGAAGGTAGTTGATCTAGGTGCCATTATGGTGGGGGACCAAATCATATGATTGCAGGCAGCCAGTCACGTGGCTCAGTCACGGTTTTAAAGAGCAACAAGTGTGCTTGTTTTGAAAAACCTTCCCAAAGCCCCCATTGGTGTTAATAGCTTCTCGTTGAAGTGGAAGGGATCATAATTCCTGGCTTGGAGGAGATGGCTGCCTGATCCCTTCCCCTTCCAAGTACCAAGAGAAGCAATCTCTGCCCCGTGCTCTGACTTTCTGTGAGGTAGTTGTTTGTAGAGCACAGGGGTGTGCTCCGTTAAAATGAATGGGGTGGATATGAAATGTTGTTTTCTTGTATTTTAGAGGTCCACAGGTGTCAAATCAAAGCCCCTGCTCAACTAACAAGATCCTTGTTAGCTGAGTGGTGACTTTTATTTGACAGCAGCGGATCTCTGAAATTTAAGAAACAGCATTTAAAATCCACCCCTATTCATGTCAATGTAGCATGCCCGACACTCTACAAACAACTACTTCACAAAATATGGGTCACGGGGGCAGCACAGGGGTAAAGCATGCTTCTCTCAGTACCAGAAAGGCAGCTAGCTCCTCCAAGACAGGAATTATAATCCCTTCCCCTTCAAAAATGGCTAATAAGAACATTACAGGATAAGGACTGTTTCAGTCCTACTGAGGTAAGACAACAATAGGGGGCTTGATGGTAGCACCAAAACTGATGCTCTTTGAAAGGCAGTTCTGTGTATTTTTTTTCCACACAACGGAGCAGTGTCTGAAGAGCAGAGCAGCTGCCAAACTGCATAGGTGCACCTTTACTTATAACTCACTGCTGGGTTTTATCTTCTGGTTATGTTTTGCTGCATTTGTTTTTTAAATATTGTGCTGTTTCTGAGGTTGGGGGACCTAGGGAGGGGAAGGAGGAAGGCAGAGGCCTTGATGGAGGAAGATGGTGGCAGAAAAGCAGTCCACCCCAGTGTCATTGTGATGGGGGCAAATCACATGACTACAGCTGGCCAATCATGTAGCTGCAGTCCTTATATGTAACCCAGTGTTCATAGCAACCCCTCAAGTGAGTAGGGGTTTGCATGTTGGCTATTCCAGTTCTGAATAGTTGGGTTGGGTCAGGTCAGTCAAATCAGAACCAGAGTCAAAACCAGAGCCAAAATGCAATATATAGAGAAAAGAAATTATACACTCTATCTAAAAAATAGAATAAAGTTACATAGCAGTTTTGGGGTTACTTCACTCAAAGAGCCAGTGTGAGCAAGTGGCTTAATTTTCTACCACTTCTGTGCTACTGCGATCCCACTCAACTTATTTGAAGTCACCTAAGAGAAGTAATCTATGATCTCATCACCCCATAGACTTTGAATAATCCTATTTATGCAATACCTGTGAGAATATAAAATGGAACATAACAGTGAATTTTTTTGTCACCCTGGACATTGAATGAGACTATCATGAAATTCTATCTTGGGTCCCCTTGACAAAAAATATTCTCACTGTTGGTTCTCATTGGCTGGAGACAGCAGCATCAGCAGCATGCTTCTATTTTTAGATTACTGTACTACAGTAGACTCGCATACCAGCTCCCACTCAACAATAAGGCTCTGTCCCCTAACAGACTGTTGTTACCACACAGCATTTTAAAAAGTTCTCCATACAAAAATCTAGGACAGTATTTTTTTTTTATTTTCCCTAAGCACTCACATCATCCACAAAACTCCATATTCATTGGCTCTGTAAGCAGCATAAGTCACTACCCATCTTAGAATTCACTCCAAGTCTTTGAACGGCACTACCCTAACTTTAAGACTGCTGACATATTCCCATAAAGCAGACAATACTCTGGCACAGCTCTGCTTCCCCACTAGGTGGCATCCTCCCTCACTCACTAACTCTGTCAAGTTGGTGGACACTAGGGGCCCGATTCACAAAGGGTCTGCATTCGGTGCAAGCTGAGGACTTGCGCCAAAGCCCCATGCACCATGGACCCTGCACCAGATTCTGATACAGGAGAGGTCCTGGCACCTCAGTCCCATTGCTTGCGGCAACCTCAGCCATGCGGCAAACACATAACGCATGGGAGGGTTGGCCACAAGCCCCTTGGACCATCTGCTGCACGGTCCGTCTGAATAGGGACCGGACATGGAGGTGTGCAGAGGGCTGTGCTGGTTCCCTGCTCTGTCTGGGGATGGAGAGACACTACCTGCATCGATGGGGGTCACAGGGCACCAGTGGGAGGGCTGGTGGCATTTGTCCTGGTACCAACTGGGACACCAGGATCTGGAGGGGGGCACTATCAACATTCCAAGGGGCACATCGAGGATTGGGTGGTTACTTCTGTCCTGAATGCCCTATGGGGGCACAACAAGGATGGAGGGTCCACTATGTGGCACTTGTGGGGCACAGTGGGGTTGGGGAGGTGGGACACGCTGCACTACCCATAGGACAGCTCACCCAGGGGAGCGATGTCTAAGTCCCCTTATGCCAGCCTTGGCTGGTCTAAGGGGGCTTAGAATTTCTCCCACCGGTTGCTGTCTATGAATAGCAAGCTGCAGCTTGCATTGGCGCAGTCCACCTAGTGCTATTTTGCAGGGCAGTGCAGGGTGCAGGGTTGGCGCAAGCTCTGTTTGGGGAAGGCAGCCTGCGTTCAATGCAGGCAACCTTTGTGAATTGTGTGGAGGCAGCCCTGGGTGCAAGGTGCACCTTGCACCATATCTGTTTGGTGCAAGCACCTTGTGTCAGACGCAGGGCTTTGATAATCGGGCCCTTGCTCTTCCCTTACATGCTGACTCACATAATAGCATCACAGGAGTCAAACAGTGCTCGGTGATCTGAAAACACCACTGCCATCTGAGGCGGCTTAATTTTAAAATAAAAAAAAAAATGGCAAACAAGATTAAAAATATAACTCACAAGGGACTGCTTACATAGAATATGCCATAGCCCCAAATGAAAATATCACTAATATTTTCCCTCATGGAGCTTGCTTGACCTTTTGACATCATGTTTGGCTTTGCTATCCATGATGTCATAAGGTTAAACTGCTCTTGGGGGGAAAATATCTGTGACGCTTTTGGCCATAGCATATCACCAGGGCCACTGGAAAATTGCGGAAAAGGTTACCCAAAATTGCGGAGCATTTAGCAAAAATTGCGGGAAACTGCGGGGGTTTCTACTATAGACCCTGAGTGCTTCACAATAAATCTTTTCATGTTTTCTGCAGCATATTTTAGTCAGTATAAATTGCTAAATGAATACACTGACACTTGAATATGTTTTTTTATGTTCCTAACAATACTAAACTGATAAGCTATCATAAGCGTTGCCTATCTTCCAAAATTTAAAAGCATCTGCCTCACACAGTGCTAAATAGATTCTATAAAGTGAGCCACAGCAAATAAATATTAAATAAAGCCAGAATAAATATTTTTTGTTTCTGACTGTCGAATAATGAAGCCTAATCAACAGCTGTTTACAGTGCTCTGCCAACTATTCACCTACTTTGGTAGAAGAAAAAATAAGCAGACAGAGTGGTGAATAATGAGTTTTAGTTAAATCTTGTTAAAGTGTTTAATGGTCATAATTTGTTTCGTAGGTATTGTACACTATTTTTGAAATCACAGATTTAAACATTAAATCTGGGGGTTATTGGGGCTGGCAGTATAATCTAGAAGTAACAGTAACAAATTGTGAATGAGCTGACAACATCTAGCAAACCTGGGTTTGATTCCCACAACCTCCACTTGCATACCATGTGATTCTGAGCAAGTAACTTCACCTCCTCAGTACCTCTGGGTTGTACCTGAAAACAAGCACTTGTGCTAGTGGTTCTTACGTGGTACCAACAAATTAAAAAAAATGCCAATATATTTTTACTGCATCATACAGTAGTCAGGGTACCCTGTAATTTACCTTTGTTTTACTCTGGCTGCAATGACTTTGTTTAGTTAAAGATAAATGTTCAGATACATTTTGTGTTTTATAAGCTTGTTTTTAGACTTCAGTCAGGTTTTTATTGTAGTATTTGCATGTGATCATCTAGGGGGTAGTTGCTAAGAGTGAGATCACTGTTACCAATTAGATTATTCATGTTTAAAATTGGTAGGGCCATCCAAAAATCCTCAGCTGTTTGCATCAAAACTAGTCTGAATAAAAGTATGCTCACAAGGAATAACTTACCCTGCCACTTACAAAAAGTCTTCATAGTTAGCACCCCATTTAAGTGATTGGGATAACTTACACCTTTTCTCCCATCTTTTGTTTCAGTCTGTGTATCAACACAAAGTTTTCTGATAGACTGCTTCAACACAGAACAAATGTTAAGTGTTTAAGAGTACTTATGCTTGGCCAGTGGATTTTGAAACCAAACAAGACAAAGATTCAAAAGAAGTCAATGTCACATAAAACCCTTGCTCTACCTTGCACTTCATAGTTTTGGCCAAACCCGAGTCTGCATGCAACCGTGTCAATATATTGAGAATATTTTATTAAAAATGTTAATACTTTTTATACAGTTCAATATAAAACCTCAAAAATTGCAAGAAATTGTGGAACATGTCAGTTTTTGTGGAGAATGGTGAAAATTGCAGATTCGGAAAAAAAATTGCTGACTCAGTTTTCCAGTGGCCCTGCATATCACCTATAATCCCACTCAAATTCCGTGAAAGACTTCAACACTGGTCCACCACTTCTAATTGTAATCGTGCAGCTACATGTGGGCCAGCCACCTTGATACAAAATCAATAAAGAGTGCAAAAGGCAAATAAGTCAGGATCAGCTAAACATTTAGTTAGCAAGGCAAGACCCAGACAGCATGCCAAAATCCCCAAGTGCTTCATGCCTCACTCACTGGCATGTCATCAGGTTGTCCTAAAGTGCTGAGGGATCTTGGCATGCTATTTCAGAGCCTTGCCTTGCTAAATGAATGTGTAAATTGCCCTAACTGATTAATTTGTCTGTTGTGCTCTATTTTGATAGCCTCCTCCCTCATCTCCTTTTTCAAGCCACCCCACCACCACCCCGAACGCATTCCTTTTTCCTGCTCCCTTACCTGTTTGGTGTCTTCAAGGGTACAGCATTGTGTACCCCCATCCCCATCCTTTCCTTCCATTCCTGTGATTGTTGGGAGGACTGCAGCAAACATCTAGGTGGGCCTGTCTGTAACTAAAAGGTCCCTCAGTCTTCAGGGGGCACAGTTGCATGTGTCCCTCATCCTCAAAACTCCTCCCCCAAGTAAACAGGGTGCTTCCTGATGCTCCTTTACATCTTACATAGGGGAGCAGCAGAAAATTAGCAGTGGTGCAGGTCTACATAAGGCCTCTGCAACCCCCCTTTCTGTTTGTTTTTAATATATGATCTTCAGGGGATACAGCTGTGAGTGTGATCCATCCTCCACACTTGCCCCAAGTCATTTGGCTGCTCCTCAATGTCCCATTACATATAGAGCAGCAGAATAACCCACATGTGACTGGTCATGCATGAAGAATAGAAAACAACAAGAACATTCAGTGAGGTTCAGTGACGCATTGTGGGGGAGCGGATCTCATGTAAGAATATTTTTGTAACTGGGAGCTCTTGTATGACTCCCAACCCCGATGTATCAATGTGTTGACTAACACCAGTTTGCTTGCTGTGCTCTCTGCTCCCGTCTTGGCTGGCCAGGACACATTCTGCTGCTCTCCCATGTACCAGAGTTTCGGGGAAACAATCAATGAAGTTATGGGGGAGTCTGGAAGATGGGGGGGCACATGCAGCTTTGCCCCTGTAAATAAGTTAATATTTTTTTGTTAGGGGTATGTAGGGGGAGTAGGTAAAAATCTCAGCAATGACTTCCACAACATGTTTGAATTTTCTGAAACCTTGGTCCTGCCATCTACCACATCAGTCAAGCTCACACCTGCCACTTAAATCACTGCTGAGCCAGGGCCAGGCCCAGTCCACTCTGAGGAGTTGAGCACACAGCAAGGACTTTATCTTTTTTAGTTACAGTATAAAATTCAACACAACAATGGTACACAGTGCACCAGAGGATAAGCTTTAGAAGTAAAAAGATGTCAGGGAGGTGTGGCTGTTACACCATTGACAGCATCTGAGACTTCAAGTGAAAAAAAAATTAACTAACTAGCAGTGCTGTGCAGCACAGCTAGTGAGTGTCCACCCCTTGGCTTACGCTGTCCGTTCTTTTTCTTGCATTCATTCATCCTAGCGTAATGTTCACGACTTTGTACTGTGGGGCTCAGTCAGTCTTGATCAATCTAGTCATCAGGCACTGTTTGTTTGCCCCACAAACATATTGAAGGCTACAAGTTAAACATGCAAAGAAAGACCAGCCCAAGGCAAAGTTCTGTCCTCCTGCACCCTAGTCTGCTGTTGTCCATCTGTTTGGGGTATTTGGCACATAGTGGTCCCTCTAGTAACAATGGGGTGGTGGGTGTGGCTTGAAAGGGATGACTCAGAGGAGGAGCCACTGATCAACCATAGCCAGTGAGGCATAGATGCTGATGCTGCCACTGCCAAATGCCTGTTAGTCCAAAGCAAACCACATAATCAGCTACCATTCTGAAAGCAGATGGCACATGGCATGAATGCACAGGCACCCATTATCAGGGTGGTGCTTACTGACACTCACAGCAGATAGCAGGACTGCACACACTGACCTTTGCAGATGGCATATGGCTTGCAGGCACAGGGGTTGTTATCAGGGACTGGGGGCTTACTGACACTCAGAGCAGGTAGCAACACTGAAAAACTGACCTTGACTATTTAGAGCCATTATGACCAAAATCAGACCACAGATCAAGCTGGACTAGCTCTGATCCAATTTTGGCCTGATGGGTTGGACCTGATAATACCAAACCAACCTGAATCTGTGACATGACCTACTGCACACCCCTATGCATGAGCAGCCCTTCAGGAGAGTGCCACTTATCAGGAGTTTGGCATCTTACTAAGGGGCATCTGTAAAGTGTCTGCAGGGTAAACCTGCAGGCCCAGGCCTGCAGAGGACTCTGTCCTACAGGGGAAAGGTAAGGGGTCAGGGACAAAGGGGGAAGGGGGCTTTCAGATCCTCTAGGGCAAGCAAACCCTAAACAGGTAGTTCTCCAGAGGTGGGTGGCTGTCCCGTTCAGAATTACTCCTTCACTAGGGTAGGCCTGTGAAGGCAGGTAGGTGTACTGTGTAAAACTCACTATCTGTGGTAGGTCTGCAATGGCAGTTGGGTGTTCTTTGTAGAACTACTTCCTATCTGGGATAGGCCTATGAAGGCAAATGGGTGTACTTTGTAGAACTGCTCCCTATCCGGGTAGGCTTGTGAAGGCAGGTAAGTATACTGTGTAGAATTACTCCTCTGGTGTAGGTCTGCAAAGTCAAGAGGGTGTACTGTTTAGAACTACTCCATATTGGGGGTAGGCCTGTGACAGTATGTGAGTGTTCTGTGTAGAACTACTGCCTATCTCTTGCAAGCTTGCAAAGGCAGGTGAGTGTTTTGTTCGTAACTACTCTTTGTCTGGGGTAGGCCTGCAAAGCCAAATGAGTGTGCTGTGTAGAGCTACTCCCTATCTGGGGTAAGCTTGTGAAGATAAGTGGGGTAGTGGTTGGAAAATAATGCTGAGGGAGGAGGCAGGCAGGGTGAGAGTGGTGTGATGCAGGGGATGTGGGCTGCAGTGTTCCTGGGAGAAATGTAGAAGTCAGGTGGTTGCCCACTATGTAGGAGGCTACATTTTCTGATGTCTGAGGTATAGACACTAAGGAAGGAACTGGGATTACTGACAAGAAGACAGGAGAGCTGAACCAGACCAGAGAAGGGACAGATAATAGAGGGCTAGTAGGTGAGTTGGAGATAGGATAGGGGACCGTGGAGAGGAATAGAGGGGTTCAGCAGGGGGGAGGGAAGTGTAGGAATACCCATAGTGGTACCAGTAAGGAATTGCTTCCAACCAAAAATTACTGCAGGGATGGGGGGAGCTAAGTGGGACACAGATGGTGGGGGTCAGTTGGTTAGTGTAGGATGGTTTGGGAGAGGCTGCACTGAGACACGAAGTAAATAGAGGGAGAGGTAAGGACAACAGGGCATTAAGGGGCAACTTTGGGAAATCGAGAGGAGACTGAGGTGTCGGGTCAGAGGAGGCAGGGTTTCATTGGAGCAGGGGAGGCATGGAAAGCAGATGAAAGGGGGAGATGATGTTAGACAGCACTGAAGGGGAGGGAAGGGGACGGAGGGTGGGAGGCAGAGAAGGGTAGCAGTAAAAGGGGGGGGACAGTAAGAAAGGTTGAGCAGGAAAGGGTAGCTCCAGCAGGGGAGGGATGGGCGAAGAGAAGGGTAGTAGTAGAATCATAGTACAGGAGATTCCATAGTGAAGGGGATTAGGTGGGCTAGGAGGGTGTAAGTACAGTAAGGAGGAAGAGGTGATCTACTTCTTATGTGGGACATATTTAACAATCCTTATTTGTTTAGTGAGATAGGTTTTTAGTTTAAGCAGGAGAAAGTAGAAACCAGAGGTGATCTGCTTCAGTTGTGTTGCATGAAATATAATACTGTTAAAAGAAGATTTTATTTTTCTCATAGGGTAGTTAATCTGAGGAACTCACTCTCTCTCGATGTAATACTTTGTAAAAGTAAGTCCATCTTTAAGCACAAGGTGGACACATGGCTTTTGGGAAATGGTAGGATGCACTGTCATGGGCTATGAGATGGGAGTCTTTCATGGGCATCTTGCCTCTTGCTTCCCCTTTTACCTCAGTATAAGTAGAGTGGTGTGCCTTCTGGGAGTGACAGCAGAATGCATAGGCCTGAAAGTATGCCCACTCACAAGTGGGATTGGAGAGATGCCACATGTGGTACTTCAACTAGGTGCAAATGACTTAGCTGGATGTGAGGTAGAGACAGTGCAGGAGAGGTTCAGAGTGGTGGGGCAGCTTTGCAGGAGGTGGTTAGATTAGTTGCCTTCTCAGATGTGCTGCTGGCGTCTACAGTGAGCACAGCTAAGAAATGTGGGGCAGAGGAGTTTAGCTACTAGACTTCAGGAAGACTGATTATGTTAAGATGGGTGAAACATTGAGGAGGTACCCGATTAGCCATAAGGATGATATGAATATTTATCAAAACTGGACAGTGATCAGGGAAGGAACAGCAGCAACCTCAAACTTCTGCCTTAAGTAAAAGGGGGAAAAACTCCAAAGCCAGGATACCAAGTTGGTTTATTAGGAAGGTGAGCCAGCAGTGAGGGATAAGAGAGATGCATACAGGAAGTACATGAAGTCACAGAAGGATGAGGCTGAGGGGGTCCACTTTGAGAAAGCTAGGGAGGCCAGAATAATAGTCAGGCAGGCCAAGGCTAGGAAGGAGCCACAAATTGCAGAAGGGAATGGGGGGGGGGTCTTATTCAAAAGAGAAACATGAAGGTATTCATAGTGAAGCTAAAAATGGAGAGGAGGTGGGTGGAAGGCAGTAAAGAGAAAGGAGGGGTGCTGAATGAATACTTATGCTCTGTCTTTACTAAAGAAAAGGGTTGACCAGTACTGCAAGGGAGGCTGGGTAGAAGAAGGGAGGAGAGGGTAGGATGGTTGAGGATAGGAAAATGGAAGACAGGGTTTGGAAAAGGCCCATGTTTCTAAAAGTAAACAAGTCCTAGGAGTAAATAACATGCACCTAAGAGTGTTGAAGGAACTGGCAGTGGAGCTGACAGGTTCGCTGGCAGATCAGTTTAATTATATGGGGGGCAGTACCACAGGAGTGGGGAACCACTCATTTTATATCACTGCATAAGAGTGGGCCTAGTGATGATCCTGGGAACTACAGGTTGGTCAGTCTGACCTCCATTGTTGCTAAACTGATGGAGACAATTCTGAAGGAAAGGCAAGTTGGGTTCCTTGAAGCCAAAGGGCTTCAGGATGAGAGACAACATGGGTCATGTCCGGAAGCTCATGTCAAACTAACGTGATCAACTTTTTTGATTGGGTAAAGAAGGTGATGGACATGGGTCAGGCAGGTCACATTCTGTATTTGATTTTAGCAAAGCCTTCGTCTCATTCCCCCCACAAGAGGTTGATCAGGAAGGTGGAATACTTAGAGCCAAGGAGCAAATTAACAAGATGGGTAGCAAATTGTCTCAGTGGTAGGACCCTCAGAGTGGGAAGGGGGAACTCTCTGGTACAAGGGAAGTTACAAGTGGTATCCTGTAGGGGTCAGTGCTCAGCCCACTGCTGTTCAATGTGTTCATTAACATAGAAACATAGAAACATAGACTTTGACGGCAGATAAGGACCGCTAGGCCCATCTAGTCTGCCCATTTCCCTACCTACAGGATAGGCCGCAGATCCTAGTTAACCAACAGCCTTTATCTTCCTGCCCCCCACAAGAATTGCCTTATGTCTGTCCCATGCATTCTTGAATTCTCCCACAGTTGTAGACCCCACAACTTCCTCAGGAAGGCGGTTCCATGCATCCACAACCCTCTCTGTGAAATAATACTTCCTCACATTGCCCCTGAACCGCCCTCCTTCTATCTTTAAATTGTGTCCCCTTGTTCTTGCAAGTCTCTTTTTCTGAAAGATGCTACCCTCTTGGACTTTGTTGATTCCCTTGAGGTACTTGAAAGTTTCTATCATGTCCCCCCTCTCCCTTCTTTCCTCAAGGGTATACATATTAAGCTCCTTTAGTCCCTCCTCATACGGCTTGTCTTGCAGACCCTGCACCATTTTAGTTGCCCTCCTCTGGACTGCCTCTATCCTGTCTATGTCCTTGCGGAGATGGGGTCTCCAGAACTGGACACAGTATTCCAGATGGGGTCTCACCAACTGTCTGTACAGAGGATAACAACTTCCTGTTTTCTGCTGCTGATGCCTCTCCCTATACATCCCAGTATACCCCCGGCCCTCCCTACTGCCTTCTCACATTGCTTGCTAACCTTAAGGTCATCTGATATGATTACCCCCAGGTCCCTTTCCTGTTTTGTTGTTGTTACTAGCTCCCCACCCATTGTGTATTCTTCCCCTGGGTTCTTGTTTCCCAGGTGCATTATTTTGCACTTTTTTGCATTGAATCCTAGCTGCCATACGTCTGACCATTCCTCCAACCTTGCCAAGTCCCTTTTCATCCTTTCCACGCCTCCTTGTGTACCAACCCTGTTGCAGATCTTTGTGTCATCTGCAAAAAGGCATACTTTTCCTTCCAGTCCCTCTGCAATGTCACTGATGAAGACATTAAAAAGGACTGGACCCAATACTGAACCCTGCGGTACCCCACTAGTAACCCCTTTCTTCAGAGTGGACTCCATTTACAATTACCTTCTGTGTCCTGTTGTCCAGCCAATGTTTTACCCAGGCTACCACCCTGGGACCGACTCCCAGGCTGGTTAATTTGACTATCAATCTTTTGTGTGGGACTGTGTCAAATGCCTTGCTAAAGTCTAGGCTAGCATGTCCACAGCCCCTCCCTGGTCTACTACTTTGGTCACCCAGTCAAAGAAATCTATTAGATTCGCTCTGACATGACCTTCCCGCTGTGAACCCATGCTGCCTTGGATCCTGTGCTCCACTGACCTCTAGGTACTCAACTATTCTTTCCTTCAGAAGTGACTCCATCACTTTCCCTACCACAGAGGTCAGACTGACAGGTCTGTAGTTTCCTGTCTCTGTCTTGGTCCCACTTTTGTGAAGGGGAATCACATCCGCCTTCCTCCAGTCCTCGATTTATTAAAAAGAGTAGCCAGTGGTTTCACTAGTTCCTTCCTTAATTCTTTTAGAATTCTGGGGTGAATTCCATCAGGACCCATTGCTTTGGACACCTTCAGTTTTAGGAGTTCTTGCAGAACCCTTTCTTCTGTGAAAGGACTGGGATCGACCCCCCTATCAAGAGTGCTTCTGTTAATTGGATTAGGCACTTCCCCCTCCTCTTTTATGAATACTGAGCAGAAATATTCGTTCAGTATTCCTGCTTTTTCACTGTCCCCCTCTGCCCACCCACCGTTCATTCTATTCAGCCTCACTATCCCTCCCTTTGTCTTTCTACACTCGCTGATGTACCTATAAAAGGTTTTATCCCCCTTCTTAACTGAGTTGGCTATCTTTTCCTCAGTTTGGGCCTTTGCTATTCTGACTTCCCTCCCTGCTTCTTTCTGCCTTAACTGGTACAGCTCTCTGTCCTTCTCCTTCTGTGTTTCCTAATACTTCCGGAATGCTATCTTTTTCTTCCTGACTTTCACAGCCACCTCTCTTGAGAACCATAGTGGCTTTTTCTTTCATTTTGATTTGTTTATTTGCTTCACACAAAGGCTTGCGTCTGTGATGGCAGTTTTGATAATTCCCATTGTTGCTCCACACTCCTTCTAGCCTGTTTGCTAGTGCTTTTCTGAGGCACTCTCCCATCTTGCCAAAGTCAGCCCTCCTAAAGTCCAGTACCCTCACTTTTGTATAAGCGACTCTGTAGCTGAGTTTAACGTGAACCACACTGTTTGATGGTCACTTGTCCCCAGATGGCAACCTACTTCTAGATCTGAGATCCTCTCACTGCCCCCGTTTGAGAGTACGAGGTCTAAGATTGCTCCCTCACGAGTGGGTTCCGAAACTAGCTGTCTAATGCCTGCCACCTGTAGGGCATCAAGAATGGCCCTGCTCTTGGATGTGGCTGCAACAAATGTGCTCCAGTTAACATCTGGCATAATCAGGTCTCCCATCAACAGTATCTCCCTTTCTCTGCCATTCTAAGAATGCCTTCCATCATATCCTTGTCCATTCCTTCCCCACACATAGGGGTCTGTACACAACCCCTGTGCGGATTGTGGTGCCCTTTCCAGTCTCCAAGGTGACCCACAGTGCCTCCTCTCCTCCCTGTTTACTCTTTTGTTCAGTTGCTTTTATCCCTTCCTTTACATGAGAGCTACTCCTCCCCTCTTCTCCCTGCCTGTCTCTCCTGTAGGTTATGTACCCTGGTATGTTAACATCCCAGTCATGGTTCTCTGTGTACCATGTTTCTGTGACTGCTACGATATCCAGGCATCCCTCTTCCATTAAGGCCACCAGCTCAGGAGCTTGTTGCCCAGACTACGGGCATTGGTACTCATTACCCTCCATTTCCTGATGGCCTTACCCCTTTTGCCCCATCTCTGTCCTTCTTGCCTTTGTCACTTTCTCCATTTACCCCTGCCCTTCTCCCTATCAACACCTCCATGTTGGTGTTTGCCACACTTACTACCGTTATTGTTTGGGGGCTAGGATTTTCCTGCTCCTTTCCAGTGCCTCCCCCCTTGGCTAGTTTAAAAGCTTGCCAATGAAGCATTTAAACCTATCACCTAGGATCCTGGTTCCCCTCCCGGACAGATGCAGCCCATCATGCCAGTATAGCTACATCACTCAGGTGGACCCCAGTCCCCAATGAAGCCAAATCCCTGAGCTCCACACAGTTTTCAACCACTGATTGAATCCCATGATACGGAACATCCTAGTCTCTCCTATGCCATAGATGGGTAGCACCTCCGAGAAGGTTACCGTGCGTGCTACTTGACTAAGGCCCTCCCAATTCCACAAACTCTTCCTGCACTTCTCTAATCCTTTCTTAGCCAGGTCATTTGTCCCTAGGTGGACAATGACATCCAACTCCCTCCCCTGTGCAGCTGCTCTGGCAATCCTGAGGATTCGCTCCCTGTCCCTCCAAGCCATGGTGCCAGGCAGGCACCTTACCTCCCTCTCCCCTTCCTTGCCCAGTTCTACCTTCCTAACAATGGACTCCCCCACCAGGAGTTGTTTCCTTCCCCTGCAGGGTCCCCTGCCACCCTCCTTTGGGTCTCCTTTGTGGAGGTTCCCAGCATCCTCCTTGGTCTCCACTGTAGGTGCCGCCATAGAGGAACCACACTTTGCCAGAATGGCATAGGAATTGTGGAGAGGTACAACTGGAGGGATGTGCCTCTGTTCCACCACCCTCACCCTCCCTGAGCCCACTGTGGTCCAACCGCTCCTCTTTCTTGGCAACCTCTGAGGCAACGGCAGTGGCACTGGTGGTTCCTGGATGGAGGAGGAGGTCCCACAAATCCTGGCCAACTCAGCCTGGAGATGAGCAACCTCCTCCCTCAGCCCAGAGAGGTGCCTGCAGATGGGACAACACCACATCCTCCAGAACATCTCCCAGAAGACTGCTGCTCCACAGCCACTGCACTGCACCACTCCAATCATGTCTTATTTCTGACCCTTAACTGTTTGCAATCCTTACTCTTTCGTCTGTTTTTTCTCTCTCCTTACTTTCTGCCTGTGTGCCCTTTAAGCTCCTGATTGTCCTGTTCTGAGACAAGAATATCCTATATTTCTCAGTAGACCACTTACTTGTTCAGAGGCAGACCTCCAGCAGCTAGAGGGGGCCGGAGAGCTACTCTTGCCCTTCTAGGATGGTGGGTCCTTGGTGGTTCTGTGATCACTCACTTCCTGCCCCTAAACAGGAAGTTCCTGTTGTCAGTCAAATCCTGTGCCTATAAAAATAGAACTAGCTTTGGGTGGGGAGGGAAGGAGGGAAATATAGTCCCAGCAGAGAAGTTCAGTCACACAGCAGTCCTTTCTCTTGGTGTCTTCTGCCAAGCTATTCAACCCTGGGGATGGTGTTAAAGGCAAGATCTGCCTCTTTGTGGCTGACACTAAGCTCTTTAGGAAGGTGGACACAGATGAAGGGGCGCAGGACCTAAAAGAGGATCTGAGGAAGCTGGGTAGGTGGTCAGGTATCTGGCAGCTGGAGTTCTATGCTAAGAAGTGCAAGGTTATCCACACAGGAAGGAAGAACTCAAGTGCTGAGTACAGTCTGGAGGGGTCAAGGTCACTGAATCAGAGGAGGAAAAGAACTTGAGGACAAGCATCACCAGTGACCTTAAACTGGCTATGCAGTGTAGGAAGACAGCAGCCAAGGCAAACAAAATGCAAAGCTGTATTGGTAAAGGGCTCACAAGAAGATGGCAGTAGGTTATACTGCCATTGTACAAGTCCTTGGTGTGACCACACCTGGAGTATGGCAAGCAGTACTGAGGCCCCTACCTGAAAAAGGATATCAGCCAGTTTGATGCAGTTCAGAGGAGGGTGACAATGATGGTTTACTCATGGCCATTAAGGTATGGGGTGAGGGGTATTTCTTTAATGGTAGTGCAATGTTCCCATGACATACACCATGGATTGCTCCCTGAGACTGTCATTGTCAAGTGCGTGTTTATTTGTATAATGCTTTGTTCCCTTTGGGAACCAGTGCAAGGCTTCTTGGACCTGTCCCCACCCATTCCCCCACTTGTCCCTGCCTCCCCCAGCACTTACCTGATCCAGAGATCCCCACAGCTTTGCCATCCGTGGTGAGACAAGGAAGAGAAGGGCCATCCTCCACCCAACCTGGATACATTATCCAGTATGAATTGGTAGTTTCAGGTGGCAGTGCAAATTGAGCAGTAGCAGGCAGGATTTCATGGAGCCTGAGTACCCCTTGTTTCCATGTTCTCCCCTGAGCCCTGCCACACAGCGCGTAAGCATGCATGGATGGAGGTGCATGCACATCATGCAGCCACAGCTTCTACGTTCCTTGGTGCTCAGACATCATGCTGTCCATCAGTCCTCCACCTGGGGGCAGCCAATGACCAAGATGGCTACCCACCCCACCCCCAGGAGAGGACAGCAGTCCTCCAGACACTCATTCCTCTCCTTTCCTGACTGACGCCTGGTGACCTGAGCTAGTTCCTGAACTTGGGTTGCTGGTGTGGCAGGAGGTAACTCAACCTTCCACACTAATGGGCCACATCATCCAGTATGTTAGTGGCTGCACAGCCTATAAGCAACCACTAACATTTGGAGAGGTAATTTACATTACTGTATTCTGCACTCTTGTCATGGGGAAGAATTCACCACCTGCAAACAGCAACACCCATTTGTGCATGACAGTTTGGGTGGGTAACAGTACAGGCAGAGCTCTGCACCTCCAAACAGTACCACCCACAACTCCCTAGTTTGGCAAGGAACTGTATATCTACATACTAGCATGGCCAACAAGCCACAATCAAAGTAAAATGTAAGGGGGGACAACTTTGGCAGTACCACTGTGCAGTTGTCAGACATGCCTCAAAATGTATATTATATATGTTGATATGGCTTTTTTCTTGAAATCATTGGATTTATGGGTCACAAAAAGGACACTTTAAAAAAAAATCTTTTGCCATAACGTGGACATTTGGGTCCGATTGACCACATATTTTCAGGGTGGGTATATTGACACCACACCTCATGGACACATAAGTGTCATTTTCTTAATGCCCCCCAAAATGCATTTTTGACATTTTACACATAAAACACAATTCAGCCTGCACTAACAAAATTACAGCAATTATCTGCCCATGATGTGAGCAGCTAATTCTCCCATGCTGATAAATTGGGGTCTATTTGACCCCAAATGACCACTTTGTTGCCAAAAGTTTTAAACAAACTGAAACTATCCTTTCCATGACTCATGCTATGAAAACAACCCCCCATACCATCTTTTGTTTGGCCACTGGTGTGCCCAGGCCTGGTGGCTCTTAAGCACCTCCCTTGAGTAATTGTGTTCTTCCTATTATTTATTTGAAAACTGTGGTGCCTGAGCCTGGAAGGCATTGCTTTTTGTTTTGACCACCAGTGAGTCAAAGCTTGGGGGCCATTCTTAGTATTTATTTAACCACCAGGTTGCTGACACCCAATAGCTATTCCTGATATATATATATATATACATATATATATATGTATATATATACATATATATAGAACCACAAATGAGCCCAAAGCCCAGTGGCCATGTATTTTAAGTAACCCCTCCACCCTCTTGAAACTCATGCTACCCACTTCCCCTCTCTTGCCACTAGTACCTGAAGAAAATAATCCATCCCACACTAAATTAAATCTGTAAACCTGTAAAAAAAAAGTCAATTGTCATCTTGCCCTTCTGATTTACCTGTAACAAATAGAATGGTTCATTGTCCTGTCCCCCACCCAACACATTCCCACCCCGCCCTGACCATCCATTTAGAACCCTGCCACCCCTCAACTCCAAGTCACTCACTTACCTGCATAGGGGTCCACCATTGTGATTATCTGAGGGACTAATGATGTGCACTCTACCATGCCTAAGACCTGCCTGAAACTAAAACCATTTTGGGGTGTTTTGTTTTTTCATATTTTTTAAGTTTTATTCATAACTTCAATGTTTTTAAATATTTTGACCCCACTGTTTCAACATAGCCTTTGTTTCTCCCCACCTAATGAACCTGAAAGCTATAATTTTTCAAATTCCATCCAAAATGTCATTTAGCAGTCATACCAAGAAACAATGGTTTGGGCAAGATTTGAAAAACAACAGCTGTTTGGTTTGTGAGGTGGGGTGAGAAAGGTCATATTGAAAATTTTTGGTTAAAAATCTAAAAAATGATGAAGTTATGAGAAAAAGTTGAAAATTAAACTAACAACCAAAAAGCATTAGTTGGCTAGTCCCAAAAGTGAAATGCATTTCATTTTTGATTCATAACTGCTGTTTTTATTTTAATTTTGACCCCTACATTCTCAACATGATTTTATTTATTCACACCACCTCATGAACCTCACAGCTGTTGTTTTTGAATCTCACCCAAAATGTCATCATTTTGCAGCCAGTTGTTAAGCAAAATTTTGGGCATGATTTAAAAAACTAGTATTGTACAAAAGGACAGCATTGTACCACCACCACTATACACTGTAAAAATGTGTTTAACACATCAGCAATGGTTACTTTTGGCATGTAAATACACAGTGAAATGTTTAGAGGCCATAATGGCCCAATTGGTTTTGCACATGTGTGCTTTGTCAGGAGGACAGATAGCACTACATCACTTGTTTAAATACCCTTAGCCAAAAAGTGCAAGTTCTGTTTCCTAAACATATTAAAGTGACAAAATAACTTTTGGCTTAAAAGTTAAAAACAACAATTTGAGCTGCAGTTAATAAGCTCCTGCACTATCAAACGATGAAATATAATTCCATGCACCTAATTATATAAACATTAATATATATTATTTAGATAAATAAATATACTTAAAGAAAATTGCACAAATGCATCCAGTATTTATGTAATATAGTGTGGAACACCAGCAGCCAGCATAGATTTGGTCTCCACAGAGTCATGCTTCAATTAACTGCAAAATAATCATATACATGAACTGTAGAAACATCAATTATAACTGGAAAAAAAATACCAAACAAGAGTATTATAACTACCATAGTACATCATCATGTAAATCATGGGAACAAACACACTTGACTCTAACTAGAAATCAAAAGAAAAGAGGACAAAAAAGGAGTCAATGATTTTACAAAAAAGAGATCATTCGCAGTAACATACATCTCATTTCAAAACTGGCATACATTTAAAGGAATCATTGAGGCCCAGGTAGTGAAGTGAACCAAGTGGGTAAATCCAAAATGATTCTCTCTGTAATGTTTTGTTTCCAGATTGCCACTTCTTGGCCCCAGTGAAACCTTTTCCATCCCAATGAAACTGAATTTGTGCTCCATTTCTTGATCACTCTCCAGAATGTGTTTGTACAGTGAATTTTGAATGCCCGCTTGATCGTGCCAAAAAAAAAAGCTTGCCACATGCATGTGGCCTGATAAATAACTACTGTTGTAGAGCAGTTAACAAATTGTCTGATATCATAAGTTTTCTTTGATGTGACAGAAGAAAACGTTGTGATCTTTGTAACCATACTGTAATTTCAGCAGTGACCACATGGGTAGCAGCCTATCGGCTGTTCTGGTAGCCACAAACATAAATAATATATGCATTTATGCAATATTCTTTAAATATATTTATTTTTCTAAATAATATGTATTAGTGTTTATGCAATTAGATGCTATTGAATGAAAATAAGGCCTTTGATTGTGTAGGAACTTATTAGACTTGGACTTGGTGATTCCTTCAATATTATGCCATACTACATGCATTTGTGCAATATTTTTTTAAATATATTTATTCTTCTAAATAATATGTAGTAGTGTTTATGTAATTAGATGCTATTGAATGATAATAAGGCTTTTGATTGTGTAGGAGCTTATTAGTCTGGGCTTCAGTGATTCCATCAATATTATGCCATACTACATGCATTTGTGCAATACTCTATTTTTTTTCTAAATAATATGTATTAGTGTTTATGTAGTTAAATGCTATTGAATGATATTCAGTCTTTTGATTGTGTATGAGATTATTAGCGTGGGTCTCAGTGATTCCGTCAATATTATGCAATTTTTTAAATAAGATGTAATGTTACTACATACAATCTCCTGCTTATAAATTCATTAACTCCCTTTTTGTCCTCTTTTCCTTCCAGTTTCTAGTTAGAGCCAAGTTCCTCTGTTACCATGATTTACATGATGATGTCTTAGGGTACTTATGATATTCTTTTTTTTATTTCTCCAATTATAATTGATGTTTCTACAGTCCATGGAATTATATTCTGGTTTTTGATTGTGTAGGAGAGTATTAGGGGCTAAACTGTTGTTTTCGACTTTTAAGCCTAACATGTTATTTTGTCACTTTAATGTTTTTTGCACATGACATTTGCACTTTTTGGCTGGGGTATCTAAACAAGTGATGCAGTGATGATCAGCCTCCTAATGAAGTGCACATGTGCGAAACTGGTTGGGCTATTTTAAGAGTTATGTTGGTCCTGGGACATTGCTGCCTCTTTCCAAGGTTATTATCAGGCTCTGTATAGGCCCCCCCCCCCTCTCTGTATAACCCATTTTGACAGCTTTTTCAATGGATAGATTTTCCCCAGCTGGATGCCCCTTAAATAGACATATTGTAGGCCCCTTTGACACTGTCCAAAATTCTGGTAGCTATTGATTACTGTCCTCTGACAAATCCCCTGATCCAGATGGTTATACCACAAGTTTTTATAAAGCTTTCAAAAAGTTGTCGTGTCCAGTACTTCTGGACACCTTTAATTATGTTTCTCAAGAAGGCCTTTCTGATTTCTTCCTGACTGAAGCTACCATTGTGGTTCTCCCAAAACCCGGTACAGATCCCCTGTTGGTATTGAACTATCTACCAATATCAGTCATTAATGTTGATCTTAAAATTCTTGCGAAGGTATTGGCCAGTAGATTGAACCAGGTGTGGCACTCCCTTATTAGCCAAGAACAGGTTGGTTTCATGGCGGGTAGGCTTTCAGCGATCCATCTGCATAAACTCTGGCACTTAATTTCCACGTCCAAGGACTCCAGTATATCATTAGTGTTGGCATCCCTGGAAGTGGAAAAAGCTTTCAACAGGGTTTCATGGGACTATCTGTTTGATTTGTTACCTAAATTCCACATCCCTCAGGATTTTATTCAGTGTGTTCAGATGCTCTACTCCTGTCCTTTAGCTCACATTCTGTGTAATGGCGACCTGTCCAATTCTTTTCTTTAACACCGTGGTCCCAGGCAGGGATGTCTGCTTTCTCCCTTTCACTTTAGCTTGTTTTTAGAGCCATTAATCAGAAAGCTTAAATCCTCCCTGAATGTTCTGGGTAACACAGAAACATAGAAACATAGAGGTTGACAGCAGATAAGGACTGCAAGGCCCATCCAGTCTGCCCATTTCTTTTTCTACCTTATAAATGTGCCATCAGCCTTTGCTCTGTCAGTGGCCTATCTATTCATACTCATCTGTATTGCTCCCTTATGCCTATCCTATGACTGTTTGAAGCCCTGCACTGTATTAATAGCCACCACTTCCTGAGGTAGGCCATTCCATACATCCACCACTCTTTCTGTGAAAAATAATTTTCTCACATTCCCACTTAATTGGCCTCCCTCTAATCTCATGCTGTATCCTCTTGTCCTGCTATTTTTTCTTATATTTAAACATGTTAGACCCTTTTACCTTGTTAATGCCCTTAAGGTGTTTGAATGTTTTGATCATATCACTTCTCTCCCTCCTTTGCTCAAGGGTATACATATTGAGCTCCATTAATCTGTCCTCATATGTCTTCTGATGCAGTCCCTACACCATTTTGGTTGCCCTTCTCTGGACTGCCTCAATTTGATTAATATCCCTGTGAAGATGTGACCTCCAGTACTGCATGCAGTACTCCAGATGGGGCCTAACCAATGTCTTGTAAAGAGGGATTATTATCTCCCTCTTACGACTTGTGATACCTCTACTAATACACCCTAACATCCCCCTAGCCTTACATACTGCTTTAGAAGTCTGCTTGGATGATTTCAGGTCATTGGTGATGATGATGCCTAAGTCTCTTTTTTTTTTTGTGACTGCCAGCAACTCCCCTCCCAGCCTATAGGTGGCTTAAGGGTTTCTCTTTCCTATGTGCATGATCTTGCACTTCTTTGCATTAAATCCCAGTTGCCACTCTTCGGGCCATTTTTCTAGTTTATCCAGATCTCTTCTCATTCTGCCCACCCCATCTGGATCATCTACTCTGTTGCAGATCTTGGTGTCATCTGCAAACAGACAAGCCTTACCCTCTAGTCCATCTGAAATGTCACTAATGAAGATGTTGAAGAGTACTGTCCCTAGGACTGATCCCTGAGGTACCCCACTTGTGACTTGCATCTCTTCTGACTGTATACCATTTACCACCACTCTCTGTTTTCTGCCCGTCCACCAGTTTGCCACCCAGTTGACCAACTTCTCACCCACCCTGTGCCTACCCAGCTTATTTATCAATCTTCTATGTGGAACAGTGTCAAAAGCTTTGCTAAGGTCAAGGTAGGTGACATCAGCTGCTCCCCCTTGGTTCACCACTCTGGTTATCAGTCAAAGAAATCTATGAGATTAGTTTGACAGGACCTTCCTTTTGTAAACCCATGCTGTCTTGGATCCTGTGCCCCTATGGATTCCAGGTGTTGCACTATCCTTTCCTTAAAGAATGCCTCCATAATCTTGCCCACTGCTGAGGTAAGACTGACTGATCTGTAGTTCCCTGCCTCTTCCCTGCTACCACCCTTGTGGATTACATGAGCCCTTCTCCAGTCTTCTGGGACCTGTCCTATGCTCATAAACTCACTAAACAGTTCTGCTAATGGCTCTGCTAGTTCTACCCTTAGCTCTTTATGTATCCTGGGAGGTATGCCATCAGATCCCATTACCTTGTCCATCCTAAGCTTAGCAAGCTCTTGTAGGACCCTTTCTTTTGTGAAAGGAGTAGTGCCCACCTCCCTCCCCCCCGTGTCCATGGTGCTGAGCTGTGGGCCCTGCACTACCTTCTCTTCAGTAAGTACTGAGCAATAGTATCTATTTAGGATAGATGCTTTTACAGGGTCCTCCTCCTCACATGCCCCCTTTTCTAATTTGAGCTTAACAATACCTCTTCCAGACTTTCTCCTTTCACTAATGTATCTATAGAAAGTCTTGTCACCTTCTTTTACTGTTCATGCTAGTGTTTCCTCAGTTTGAGACTTTGCCTGCCTTACTGCCTTCCCTGCCTCCCTTAGGGCAGTTTGGTATGCCTCCCTATCTTTATCCCACTGTGTTCCCTTATATTTCCTGAAGGCCAGCCTTTGGGCTCTGACCTTTTCTGCTACAATATTTGAGAACCAAAGTGGCTTCCTTCTTCTTTTCCTATAGGACCACATCAGTACAAACTCTCAGTATATGCAGACAATATACTTTTGCATATGACCTCTCCCACTACATCCCTGCCTGCTGTCCTGGATATTATTCAAGAGTTTAGTTTCATATCTGACTACAAATTAAACTTGACAAAGAAGTAGGTGATGCCCCTTAACAGTGTGACTCTGAGGACGGAGGTGGAGTACCTAGGCCTGGTCTGGATTTGAGACAAATTGAAATATTTGGGCACCTATTTAAGTATTTTGGCAACCAAAATGAAACTATATAATCTGGATTCAGTGGTCACCCATTTAAAGACAGACCTAGACCGTTGGTCTCAATTGCCCCTCTTAATGTGGGGTTATTTGAATATTATAAAGATGAATGCGTTACCACATCTTCTCTATCCATGACAAATGTACAACTATGTCTTGCTAAAATCATGGTTCCTTCAAATTGACAAACTTATCTCTTCTTTCCTCTGGTGAGGCAAGACCTCTTGAAGAGCCCTTTTTAAACTCATGCGTACAAGAGAATAGGGTGCCCTACAGGTGCCTAATTTCTACCCGTACTACCTGTCCATTTGCTGTTCTAGATTTTTTTAATTGGCTTCGACCCCCATCTGAAGATGATTACCAGTTTTACACTCCATTATGGTTGGAAATCAAACATATCCAGTGTTCACAGCATGTACTGGACACGAGAGCCCTTCTTTGTATTCCCCCAAAAAAATTGCCCAGGTTCTTACATGGAACCTCTATAGCTGCTATAGAGGTTCCATTTAACAACTTGGGCAATTTTTACAGTTTTGTTCCTTGCTTAAAACTCAGCCATTTAAATACACCTCTCAACCCCTAGTTGGTAATCCCAACTTCAAAATTGGGGGACACATACTGACTAAATTGTTCTGGCCTTTTAAGGCTATAAAGGATGTGGAGGATCAGGTCTGAGTTTAGAAACCTCTTACATTCCAGGAGGCCTAGGATAACTTTCAGTGGCCCTCCTCCTTGTCCTTCAAATACTTTCAACTTCACCATATGCTTTTACACCACTTTGGTGTAGGCCACTGGGATTCTCCCTATGGCAGAATGGTCCTCCCAATGGCCCTATCTGCCCCTTCTGTTCATGTTACCTCATATTATTATCACCAGTTAATTGAATTTCTGACCAATATGAAACCCCAGTTGTTTTATTATTGGGATCTGGCCTTATCGCCTGCTGCTTCTCCTCACAATTGGGACAGAATTTGGAAATGATTATACAAGTACATTAAATGGGACAGATATAATTTCCTTCAATTCCAGGTTCTACATAACCTTTACTATACCCCTGATAAATTACATAGCATGGGTAGACTCCCCTCCAATTCTGTTCCAGGTGCAATAAACACCATAGGAGGCTGGTGAGCAAGATGGAAAGCTTGGGGTTGGGTAGGAAAATAACAAGTTGGGTGGAGGCCTGACTGGCAGGAAGAACTCAGAGAGTGGTGTAAAATGGGGTGCACTCAAGGGTGGTGAGGGTGAAGAATTGATTGCATGCCACAGGGGTCAGTTTTGGGTCAGCTTTTCTTCAACATCTGCATCAGTGATATTGCAGAGGGTTTGAGGGGAAGGGTGTGCCTATTTGTTGATGATACAAAAATATGCAATAGAGTGGACAGCCAGGGAGGGTTAAGGACATGAGGGGGGACTTAAAGATGCTTGAAAAATGGTCTGGGATGTGGCAGCTGAAATTTAATGCCAAGAAGTGTGCTGTGATGCACTTGGGGAGTAGGAATGGAAGAGCAGGGTACACCCTAGGTGGAGAGGAAATCAAAGTAACAGAACAAGAAAGGGATCTGGGGATCATAGTCTCCTCGAACCTTGAGGTAGGAATCCAATGTAGCAGGGTGGCTGGAAAGGCCAATGGAATGTTGGCATGCATAGGCAGGGGCATTACTAGCAGAAGGAGGGAGGTAATAATGCCCCTTTACAAAGCCATGGTGAGGAAGCACCTGGAGTATGGGGTTCAGTTCTGGAGGCCACATCTCTGCAATGATATAGATGTGCTGGAGAGGGTTCAGAGAAGGGCAACTGAGATGATGCAGGCTATGCAGGAAAAGTCATATGAGCAGATGTGTAAGGAGCTGGATCTGTACATGCTGGAGACAAGGAGGGAAAGCGGAGACATGATTGAAATTTTTAAATATGTAAAGGGGTTCAATAAAGTGGGAGAAGAGGGTTTACTTAAGAGGAAGGAGGGGGTCAGAACTAGAGACCACAGCCTCAGACTGCAAGGAAAAAGATACAGAGGCAATGTGAGAGGGTGCTTCTTCACAGAGAAGGTGGTGGAGCCTTGGAACAGACTACCAGATGGAGTGGTGGGGGCTAAATTGGTGGAAGAATTCAAGAGGGCATGGGACAAGCATATGGGGCTTAGTATCAGGAGAAGGTGGGGGCTGGCAGGGAGGGGAGGTGTAGGGGGAAACAAAGGGCAGACTTGATGGGCCGGTATGGTCCTTTTCTGCCGTCAAACTTCTATGATTCTGTGATAAACAACTTGGCATGTTATTTCATATCATGTGGTCCATTGAAAAAAGTTACCTCCTTTTAGGTGATGATCAGGACATGGCTTAACCCAATTCTAGGGCTATCAGATGCTTTTACTCCTGATGTGTGTCTGCTAGGAGACTATGGTGACACCTTAATTGGCAATCAGAGGTTCCATATGGTACTTATTACGGCATGTGCAAAAAAAGTAATTTTACAGCACTGGCTTAATCAAAGTGTCCCCTCTCTAACAGAGTGGTATAAAGAGATACTCTTCACTTTACAGACTGAGCGAATCATTGCTAATGCGTCAAATGCATTTCATACATATCAAAAAGTATGGGAGCCTCTGTGCGCAGTACTAACTATGCAACCCTTCTGGTTTATCACCTGCCTCTAAACTGTGGTTGATCTATTTGGTAATGCCCACTTTTTTTATTTTCCCTAATTGGATTTCTAATTGAGCATTTGCTTTATTGTTTGGTACTCCTATACTATGGGCTTCTGTATAGGTATTCTGACCTTGTTTTCCTCTGGTGGTAGGGGTGGGAGGTACCCTTTAGTGGGGACAAGGGGGTGGTTCTTTGTTTTTTTTTTGTTAATGAATGCTACTTTACCTTGAGCAAAGCTTCATGCTCCAATTCATCATTTTTAAATTGTACACTTTGTATACTCTTCCTCGGGAGATAATTATCTTCTATGTACCTTATAGTTGATTGTGTTTGGTGTTTTCTTAATAAAAGTATATTCAATTAAAAAAAAGAGTTATCTTGGTGTCCTACATGGCACTGTGTATTTGCACATAGTGTAAGTAACCATTTTTGCTCCACTGAACATGTTTTGCAAAGTACAGTGATGGTACAGTATGGTGCTGTCCTTTTGTAGAATACTAGTTGTGCTGCAGGACTTTGCACATCACTACAATGGAGTGGCCCTTTTCTGTTAGCTTGTGATTTAAAAAATGGCAGCTGTCATGTCATGTCATGAGAGTATGTGAAAAAAGACCATGTTGAAAATTTGGGATGAAAAATCTCAAAAAAACATAACGTTAGGGCACAAAAATTAGGCCACAGCAAAACCTTGCATGAAGCAACATTTGACTTATCTCCTATTTTGCAGATTTTATGTATGTTGCATTGCTCATGGCCCTGCATGATGCATTACTACGGCTATTTAAATTTTAAACAAACATTTGTTAATACCGAATGTTTGCTTTCAGTATGACCAGGCTTTAAATAGCCTCTGATGTTGTTGTGACAACTCTGAAAAACATAATACTGAGTCACAATTTAGCTAATATTTCACCCTTTTCTGTAATTGTCACCCTTATGTGTTTATGACTAAAGGCATTTGCATGGAAACAGTACCTCTGCCCTATTTGTTCTGTCTGCTTACCCACTTTTTCAGTCACAGTTCTTTTTATCATCCCCCAAACTGTTGCTGAGGAGATATTATGAAGTCATAAGCAGGTTCCTGCAGGAGGTTGTGTACTTCATCACTGAGGTGGTGTTGGAATCCCCCAGATGGTTGGTTCTGGGGGGGTTTCAATGCTTGGGTCGATGATGAACTCTTACCACTTGGACAAAACCTCCTCCAACTGATGGATTTATTAGGCCTAACACTGGTTATTACCACTGCTACCCATGAGAAAGGGCACTCATTGGACTTGGTGTTCCACCTGGGGATGGAGATCTCTGATGTGGAGGTGGAGCCTGTCAGTTGGTCTGACCATCATGCCCTGAGATTCAGTTTCGCAGCCCCCTGAAATAGGCCTGCCTCAAAGGAGTTGATGCAGTACCGTCTTTTGAGAGGAGTTGCCTCAGAGGGCACAATAATGGTGCTGGACCTCTCAGGTTTTCCAGGGGATTGCACTGATCTGGGACCTCTTGTGACAGCTTATAATAGGGCTGTTACTGAGGCCTTGGATATCATTGCTCCTGCTCATGTTCGCCCTCTTACCTCTCACCTGGGTGTTCCTTGGTTTAACGGGGAAATCCATGAGTTGAAGAGACAGGGGCGAAGGTTGGAAAGGCACTGGTGGAAAACTCTCCTGGAGGTGGACAGACTTAGATTGATGGATCATTATCAGACCTACCAATTATCAATTTTCTGTAAGAAGGCAGAGTTCCTGTCCAGGGAAATTGCTACAGCAAAGATCAGGCCAGCCCAGCTGTTCTGGAGTGTGGTCAGACTGTGCAAGCCAGCCTGTCTTCACTCTGGTTGAGTGTTGTCACAAGTGCAGTGTGAGGAGTTTGCATAGTTCTTTGCTGATAAGGTGTCCACCATCAGGGATGAGATCAGCCAGTGCCTTCCCATTGAGCCTTACATTGATCAATCGGGTGGTACTAATGCCCATCAGACCTGGTCCAACTTTAGTCAGCTGGTAGTCATGGATATATTGAGGATCATACAGACTCTGTGACCTGCCTCCTCTAGTTTGGATCTGGGCCCTACATGCTTACTAGTGGGGTGTGTAGAAGTCATTGACCTGGTACTTCCTGGGATAATGGGGGTTTCATTGGAGGGAGGTATCTTTCCAGATCCCTTAAAGGAGGCAGTAGTATGCCCCCTTTTAAAGAAACCATCCCTTGACCCTGACTGCCCAGCTAACTACAGACCAAGCTCAAACTTACCTTTTGCAGTGAAAGTTATTGAGAAGGTGGTCACTCTGCAGCTGGAAGACCATTTAACTAACCATGATATCTACGACCCTCTCCAGTCTGGCTGCAGAACAAGGCGTAGCACCGAAACAGCCCTGGTAGAAGTACTTCATGACCTTCTGATGGCGAGAGATTGGAGAACCCATTCCATCTTGGTTCTCCTTGATCTCTCAACAGCATTTGACACCATAGATCATGGGATACTGCTTGAGCACCTGTGGTTCTTCTGTGAACTGAGAGGGGTGGTCCTCAGCTGGTTTCAGTCTTTCCTCGAGGGTAGATCCCAGAGAATGGTTTTGGGGATTTATTCATCTGCCACTCATGGGCTCCCCTACGGAGTTCCATGGGGCTTGGTGCTGTCACCCATGTTATTTGCAGTGTATATGCTTCCATTAGGGGACATTATAAGATGGTACAGGTTGAGTTTTCATTGCTATGCTGATGATTCTCAAATGTACATGTCTTATGTGCCTGAACAGGAATTAGACTCTGCTGTGGTGTTTAACAGTTGCTTACTGGAGATTCAGAACTGGGTGAGTGCCACCTGGCTTCAGTTGAACTCAGAAAAAACAGAGGCATTGGTGGTGGACCCTGGTTATAGGACAACAGGGGCATGGTTTGGAAAACCCTCAGGATTAAATCTTGGGAGGACCCCAGCTTATTGCCTTGGGCCAGGTGCAAAACCTGAGTGTGGTATTTAATGAAGGCCTTACCCTGAGGGCACAGGTTTGGGCTGTAGTCAAATCTTCCTATTACCATCTAAGGAACATAGCCCGGGTGAAGCACCTGGTCCCGCCCGAAGATCTTCCTACCTTGGTCCACACCTTTGTCACCAGTCATTTTAACTACTGTAATGTTCTCTACCTAGTGCTCCCGGGGGTAGATGTCTGCTGCTTGCAGCTAGTGCAGAATGCGACAGCCAGGTTGTTTACTGGAATTTCTAGATCCAGTCATATAACATCTGTGCTGTGTGAACTGCACTGGCTGCATATACAGTGATGGATTACATTCAAGGTAGCTTTGCTGACCTATAAAGCCCTACACGAGCAGAGGCCCCACTACCTGAAAGAACTCCTATGTCCTTACTGGCCCACCCATTCACTCTCATCATCTGGTGAGTGATTGCTAGAGATTCCCAGGGTATCCCTAAAAACATCAGGAGGAAGATCATTTGCCTTTATGGCACCTACCCCATGAAATTCTCTACCTCGCCAGATATGTGACCTCCAGACCATAGAGGGTTTTTTTTTGTTAGTCCGTTTTCTCCCTGGCCACCTAGTCTGCTTACCTATACTTCCAGGCATCCATCCCGAGTACTCCCCAGCTCCAAATTCGGGCCCACGGCACACCCCCGTGGCTTGCCTCCCATGGCAGGGAGGTGGAGAACCCCTCTCTCAAGCTCTCACACCAGACCAGGATCCAGTTAAGCCACACACCCTAGGTGCCGAGCTAGTCCCTCCAGGGACGGCCATCATGCCGCCGTGACTAGTACCATATTTTCCATGTTCTCCTTCCCCATGACATCTGCGGCATGCAATGATGCCAAGGGACAGGAGCACGCACGCTACCACATGCACCCCTTCCTGGCGTCTGCCGCAGCATGCCCCCCCATGTCTGCCTGTGACCTGCCATCACCCCCAGCCACTGCTAGAGGCCACCAGGGCACCGAGACAACCACCCCTCCTCCCAGGAGAAGAAGAGCAGTCCTATGGGTGCTCAATCCTTCTCCTCCCCTGCCGTCCCCCGATGACCCAGGCTTGTTCCCAAACCCGGGTCACCAGCGTGGTGCAAGATGTGGCGTCCAGCGCCTCAATCCTTAGTGCCACCACGCCGGCTATCATAAAGGGTTTTAAAAAATTGCTGAAGACCCATTTATTTAACCAAACTTTCTCAGTAATTTATTAATGTGCATATTGTTATCTGTTTTAAACTGTAATATTGTGTGTTTTTATCTTGTACTGTAAAGGGGCCCTGAGCATGGGAAGGGGACCTTATACAAATAAAAATATTGATTGATTGATTGCATTATGATGGCATGTATAGACAAGCAGCCAAAGCTAATAAAGTCAAAGGGACAGCAATCTTGCTTTTATGTCAAGTCCCATGGTAATAATGAAAACCGGGAAAGAACTGTGCAAAATATTGTTCTGGCTGAATGGTACAGAGGGCAAATGCACATAAATGAAAAACAGTAGGTTGCAGTTTCAGCCCCCCTCAGAGCCACAAAAAATATAATCTATGGAAATCTGTACTATAGTAACTTGTAGCTGGGTCAGTAACATGGCGGGTTAAGGTGTGGATGCCTCACCTCTCTTCACACCGGTGACCTAGGTGCAGGAATGGACCAGGGTTGCTCGTGGGCTGGCAGGAGGAAAGAGAATTTAGCGTCCATCAATGGATCTCCTCCTTTTATGGGGGGGGGCAGTGTGTACTGCTACTTGCCTGCTAACTAGTATAGGGCAGGTGGCACAGTACCAGTCACCAGAATTGAAAGTTGGAGGTAGTCATTTAAAGCATGCACTGTCTTCACGGTCTAAGTGTGCAGCATTGCACACCACCAGTTCTGACTCAAGAGGAGTTATGGGCAGAAAAGAACCTCTGTCTGCAGGATGATGCTGTGACCCTGAAGGAATCACACCACCACTATCCATGGCACCCACTCACACAACAAGGTAAGAAGTAGATGAGGTAAATCCTTGAGATGGGGTGATGGGCCTGGAGTTCGACAGCAGAAGGGAGCTGATGGGGTGGGGTTGGAGGATAAAGTGCATATAAAAAAAAAAAAGACTGCAAAAAAATATTTGAACTACAGAACTGTAGCTTATTCTCACACTTTGCAGATGTATCCAACTGGTATCAAGGGTTCTTTAAAGGTAACATAAAAAGTATCCAATATACAGTAAATCAATTATTGCTGATGCTTACTGTTCATTATGGGTATGCTGTTAACGTATTTGAAGCTGTTATATTTGCATTCTGCATGCTTTTTTCCACCCAACTCTGTAGGTGCTTTCTGTCTGGGGCCAGGACACACACAAACACACACACACACACACACACACACACACACACACACACACACACACACACACATATGCACACACTGTGAGAGGCTTGATGTTTATCTTTAAAGCCTGATTATGTCCAGAGAAGGGCAATGAAAATGGTGAAAGGAATGCACCAGAAAACATGTGAGGAATGACTGAAACACCAAAATATGTACACCCTCGAGGAAAGGAGAGAGATGAAGATATTATGGAGACATTCAAATACCTCAAGGGCATCAACAAGGTTCAGTAGGGCAGCATATTTCAGAAAAAGAGATGTGCAAGAACAAAGGGTCACAATATGAGGCTAGAGGGGGAGACTTGGATAATTTGAGGAAGTATTTTTTTCACAGAAAGGGTGGTGAATGCATGGAACAGCCTCCCTGCAGAGGTCATAGAGGCTAAAACGATAGGTGAATTCAAGAATGCATGAGATAGACAGATGGCAGCCCTGGTGGTAGGAAAGAGAGGGTAAGCTGCAGATCATTTAGGATCTGGAGTTTGAGTAGGTAGGGAAATGGGCAGACTAGGTAGGCCAGGCTATCCTTATCTGCCATCAAATTGTATGTTTCTATATTTGCTAACTGGCTAATTGGCAGAAAACCAGTGTGATTGATGAGGTTTTCTCCTTTGAACTACAAGAAGTTTATGCCCATCAGCTACTTAAACATTGTCATCACCAGCCTTCTTATACTGTAACTGGCTTTTGACAGGCAAGCCTCCTGCAGTTCTACATCCATTGGCTTATACACTACACACCTACACAGCCCCCTACACTACAGTAACAATATGTTAACTTTGCACATGCCTACAAGCAAACACAAAAACTAGAACATTCATGGCAAAAAAAAAAAATGTTAATGTATCCATTAGGGATTTTGAAACATCAATAATAGGCAAACTGATGTTAGGGATTTTTGTTAACCCTAACTCCCCTGCCCCCATGCACCTCCCTGGGAACTCTGCCAAACTGACTGCCAAATCATAATTCAGATCCAAATCCTGAAAGGGTCTGTGCAATGGAAGTTAAGACTTGGGTCCTGTTTTGTGCAGGGCCTGAAGTGTCCTGCATGAATTAAGTTGGAAGTCAGGACATGTTTAGCATGGGGCCTGAAGTCCTCTGCATGTTCTGCTTTCTGAACCTGCGTGATGCAAGTTAGTAGTCAGGCCCTGTTTCACAGAGGGCCATGTGTGTTAACTACTTCGAACATGGATTTAAGAGCCCTGTGTAAAGCAAGTTAGGATGTACCACCTGCTTTGCGCAAGTCCAAAAGGCCTTGAATGAAGCAAGTTAGTAGTCAAGTTCTGTTTCATGTAGGGTCTGAAGGAAACAGTACAAAGCAAGTTAGGAGTCAGATCCTGTTTATTCCTATTATTCAATACACACCACTCAGACTTTGACTTTGGTTTTAATTTACACATCAGGTTAAAGAGCAATGATGTTGCAATTTTAAGCTTCAATGGTGAAGTTGGCATAAAGATGAGAACTTTGCATAGCATAGCAAAGTTCCTGACTTTGCCCCCAACTTTTCTTGGAGATTTTTCATTTTTAAATAAACTTTTCCTTAATATTTATCCGACCCCCTCACCACTATGCAAATGCTTCCTATACCCCTCCCACCTCCCAGATCTTTACAAATAATTTTTCTTCTCCCTGCTACCCTCTAACACCCACCTTCCTCCACTCTCACAGTTCCAGTGCAGTTCCTTATTATTAAAAGTGGCAGAGACAGTAAAATTCCCTTCCCCATACCCACACTAAATCAAGTAACCACCAACCTTTCCCTTCCCTACCAATCACCCAACTCCCTAAATCATGAAGTAACCCCACCCTACCCATTCACTTTTAACCCAACCTCCCTCCTCCCCCTAAGCCCCCAAAGATGGAGGGTATAAGTAGCAGCAGCAGTAGCAGTACTAGTAGTAGTTACATTGTTTTCATACACTAAAACTATTAGAACAAAAACGTCCATTTTCAAAGTTGTCCAGCTGTACAAAATGTTGCAATTAGTATGACATCTATCACAATGAGAAAGGAAAAGTATGGCCCATTGGGAATTGAACCTCAGACCCCTGATATGCCGTTCCAGTGCTCTAACCATTAATCTATGGGCTCACATAGTTAGCAGGCCTCAGGCTTTCCTTAAATCCACACAAATTTCTTTCTCAAATGTTGCACAATCCTGCTTAATGGGCCATGCTTTTCCTTTCTCATTTCCATCCTTGATTTTAAATATGCCTGGCAGGGGCTGAACTGCACTGAGAAGTGATCTGTTTGTATTTCTGACATGTTCTTATGTTTCAGGATTGCACAACAATTGAGAAAGGAATTTGTGTGGATTTAAGGAAAGCCTGAAGCTTGCTAACTATGTGAGTCCATAGTTTAATGATTAGAACACTGGAATGGCATACCAGGAGTCTGAGGTTCAGTTCCCAATGGAACACACATTTCCTTTCTCATTTCCATCCTTGATTTAAAATATGCCTGGCAGGGGCTGAACTGCACTGAGAAGTAGTCTGCTTGTATTTCTGATATATTCCTAAGTTGGAGGATTGCTCAACACTTGAGAAAGGAATTTGTGTGGATTTAAGGAAAGCCTGAGGACTGCTAACTATGTGAGCCCATAGCTTAATGGTTAGAGCACTGTAACATCATGCCGGGGTCTGATGTTCACTTCCAAGTGGGCCAGACTTTTCCTTTCTCATTTCCACCCTTGATTTAAGATATGCCTGACAGGGGCTGAATTGAACTGAGAAGTGGTCTGTTTGTATTTCTGGTTAGTTCCCTCTAATTTTAAAACTACATATCCAAATTTAAACAGAGTTGAAATATTTAAACTACTATACCACATGGTCATTTCTGAAAAAGTTCATATTTTCAGCTTTAAATGGGATTGAATTAAAAGTAGTCAAACTTTCACAACATTTAAAAATGTAATTTTACAAGAATGTAAACTACAAATTTATAAACCCCTGAAACTTTAAAACTAGAGAATGCAATACCATTAATTTTGGTAGGTTCTTAGACCTTACAAGGAAACTGTGTGTGTCAATTTTATTAATTGCTTGCTGCGAGAAATTGCAAAATAGCATCTGCACTTAAAGTCAAAGCTCATGAGTCTTTGTGAAAATTGTAGAATTTCATGAACAATTGCAAAAAGCTGGAATTTCCTAATTTCACTCAGCCTTATCAGGGGGATTCTAATTAAGGGATAGGGATATAACAGCAGGTAGCACAGGGGATCACCAGTAGGGCAGTGTGAAATTGGAACATGTCACCTAGTGAAATATTTCACAATTCTTCACCTAGGCAAAACATTTTTCAATTTTGCTTGCAACTTTGCAATGCATTGCGGGTAAATAGCTGAACTATCATATGCAGGCTGTTTCCTGCACAGTGTATTGTCTGTTGAGTTGGACAGCAGTTCAATGTGGTGCATCATAGCCAATAAACTCTTCAAAAACCTCTTTATTTGTTATTTTTGACAGCCAGTTGCTCCCAAAATCTAAATTTTGTTCCTAGTGCTGCTAGTGAACATTTTATTGTTTTGGTATCAGGATTATAGTTAAACTTAGGTAGTGTTTTCAGTTTTCTCTGTGTCTGTGTCTGTGAGGGAGTTAAATGGGGGAGGGTTGACCATGTGGTGAGTGTGTCTGTGTGTGTATGTGAGTGTGTGTGTGTTTGAGAGCAGGCTAGTTCTTAATATTTGACAGATTCCTCACAAGTTGTGAGTGAGTTTGTAACTTCTTTTAAGTCTTAATATTTTTGTTGGAGTGCTACTTACAGTATTTGTAATATTTCTGTTGCATAGTGACTCTTTTTTGGGTAACTTTATCTTAACAGTTACTCATGCTGAGTAGTTATATTCCTGTTTCCCTTTGTTAAATCACTTATCTGCTTTTTTTGTGTTGGAAACCATTGTAAAAGATGCAGAAAACAGCAGATTGCTGGTGGTGGTGGATGTGAACCATCTAACAGCATGACTGACACCAGATTTCTGTCTCAATTTACTGTAACATTTTTTGGGAAACATTTCTGGACTTCTGGGGCATGTTCGGCAGTGGCAGCACCAAGATTAGGCCTGAAAACCATTGTAAATGGTGCAAAAAACAGCAGATTTTGGTTCTGTTGGTGGATGTGAACCATATAACAGTATGACTGGTACCAGATTTCTGTCTCAATTTATTTTAAAATTTTTTGGGAAACATTTTGGACTTCTGGGGCATGTTTGGCAGTGGCAGCACCAGATGTATTTCATCTTCAGAATGTTGCACACAACAATAACTGATGCAACATCACATAGCTTTGTGATACAATTGTTTTAATAGACACAATACTTGACATTTGTGGATAAGAGGAGGAAACATGTTAAATAGCAGGTGATGCCTTCAACATAACTTTTACAAAACATAACATTGACAAAAAATTCAGTTGCATTCCACATATATGGAGTTTGCAATGGAAAGGTCGGCACCTGTCGAAGGCTGTCGGCTGTCTATATTTTTTTAATTCAAATACCTTGCGTGAGTTGCTTCACCACATCACATATCCATAAAGTACTCTTTCTTTATTCCAATGTGGCAAGTAGACAATGTAAAAAAATGCTCCCATATAACTAGGATAAAAATGTCCACTCCCTCAAGGCACCGTACATCATGATACATCAAAGGTTATATCACACCTGACGCATTTCACACATGCGTGCTTTCTCACACACAAAGCACGCATGTGAAAAATGCATGCATCAGGTATGACATAACCGGTACTATATAAGGAATGATGGTGACTTGGGTGAGCAGGTGTTTTTATCTTAGTTACATGCTACACTCGCATAAAGAATGAGCACTTTATGGACATGTGCTATGGTGAATACTTCTAACTTTGAGTTGAAAAAAATCACACAAGGTATTTGAATTACAAAAAATATGCACTCTGTGCACAAGGCCCAGAAGGCCGACAGCCTTCGGCAGGAGCCGGCCTTTCATTTGCAAACTCCATATACATGAAATGCAACTGCATTACGCATCATTACGTTGTTAAAAGTAATCTTGTAGGTGTAACCAGCTCTAAGAAGTAAACACACCACGAATAATAAAGGAATAAGGTGTTTATTAGGGGAGGGGGACACGGACATGGTACAAAATAAGTATAACAAATGACAGGCAGGATCAGGGGGACAAGAGTAATACAACAATAAGCAGGGAGAAGTAATAGAAAGAGAACAAGAAAAGGGACTACATTATATTGGGAGCATTAGACAGTAACAAACAGCAGCAATGGTCAAACAAATTATTTTACATACAAAATAAAGAAACAAGAGGACTTAAGGAAGTAGATTAAAGAGGACAGAACATACTTTTTTGTTGTTTTAATTTTTTTAGGGGGTAACATACAAACAACAGAATAGAAGACAGAAAAATAAAAACAAAAAAGACAAATTAATTTGTGCTGCCACATTTACTGCCAGTGGGACCACCACACAGTTCAGACAGGGTGCCCATGATTTTGTCGACATCACCCTGGAGTTTAGCAATCTCCCCCCCCCACCATCATTAAATTCCTGTCTGAAATCATTTAACTCCTGTCAAAGCAGGTTGACTTCTGACAGGACAGCTGATAAGTCTGCATGTGTCACTACTGGCATGGTGGAGGCTACCTGTGCTGCTGCTGCTGGATCTGGAAGGGAGGTGGCACTGGTAGAGTCTTGATGCTACTGCAGACTGCTGCTGTTGTCTGGTCCAGCGAGCCAGGCGAGGACACTTAACAGGTCCAGCCATGCCTCCCTCCTGCTCACCCCCTTCAGTGCTCATGCCCGCACTGCTTCCCACAGCTGCAGTTGATGCTGCTGCCCCCTCTTGCAGTTTGAGGTCCCATTGAAGTGAGTGGTGGTGCAGCATGCAGCTCCACTGGCTGCTTGTCCTGAAGTGGGAACCAGAGTTACTGCAACACACTTCGTGCCCACATAGACTGCAGATGACCACAGGGTCACCTACTGAACTTGCATAAAAAAAACTCCCAGGCAGGAGAAGTTCAGGGATGATGGGGCCACGGGGGTTCAGCAGATGCTGCCCCAGGCATGGACTCTTCCTGCTGCTTGGGAGAGGGCATGGTCTCCTGCTGCTGGGGAGGAGGAACAGTATCCCAGTGCTGGGGAGGGGCACTGTCTCCTGCTGCTGCTGAGGTGGAGGGGCCATGGTCATCTCCTGCTGCTGGGGAAGGGGCATAGTTGTTTGCTGCTGGGTGCTGGCGCAGGGGCCAACAGCCTCCTACTGCTGTGGCATTTCATTTTTAATGGACATCTGAAATGTGCTCCTGTCAAGGCGATGTACAGGTGCCTCACTGCCTCTACCCTTTCACACTATACCCACCACCACCACCAATTCAAACAAAAGCAAAAAAAAAAAGAAACAAAGATTGAGACTCTGAGAGAGAGAGAGAGAGAGAGAGCAGGGGGGAATCACACACACACACACACACACACACACACACACACACACACACACACACACACAGGCTCTAAAATATGAAGTAGAACAAAGACAAACAAGAAAAAGAAAAAAATAGCACAAATTAAGGAGTTTATTTATCAAAGTGCACTCTGCAATAGTTCAGGTGAAGTGCCATGCACAGTATTTGACGCAGAACCTGAATTTAGCATAATATTCCACAAAGCATAGCGAATAACTTCACATCTCAAAGTAATGTAAAGTTCCCATTATTCTCTATGGACTTCACGTTTGTTTGCCTTTTTTTGCTTTTTAAGGTGAATTTTGCAGTGATTCGATGGATGTAAGGTCACATGGGCTCTACATTTTCTTGCACAGCCTCAGTTCAGTGTACTATGTGTGTAATGGAAAGCTGGAGACAGTTTGCTCTCAGAGCTCTGAGAATCAAGCCATTGAAAAACCTTTAAAAATGCATTTTTGCCACAAAATTTTTTTATCTGTTTATGGCCCCATTTGCATGCCATTAGCATGCAGGTGTGCTGATCCCCGAGGACTTGCGCCTGGTGCCCTGCCAGGCAGCAGCCATCGGGGACCGATGCCCCCTGCAGCCTGATCGCAGGCAAAAGAGTAAAATCCCCACCCCCACTGGCCCAATCACGGGCAAAAGCATTAAACTCCCCCTCCTGACTGGGCTGATCATGGGCAAAGCTGAAATAACCCCCCCACCAGCCCGATCGCGGGCAGCAAAGTGTTTCCCCCGACACCTATCCCTGGTGGTCCGGTGGACCGATAAGCCCGATCGCGGGCTGCAGAAGTATAACAAACCCCCCTGACACCTATCCCTGGTGGTCCAGTGGAAGCCCGACTGCGGGCTGCAGAAGTATAATACAAGTCCCCCCCTGACACCTATCCCTGGTGGTCCAGTGGACCAATAAGCCCGATCACGGGCTGCATAGTTTTAACCCCCAAATGTATCCCTGGTGGTCCAGTGGACCAATAAGCCCGATCGAGGGCTGCATAAGGTGGCAAAACCCACTGCACGCCACTGCACGCCCATACCCGTACAATGCAGTCAGATTTGTGAATGAATTCATTCACAAATCTGGACTACTATCTGTTATGGGCCTACCTGTAGCTCTTGCTCTGGCTCTTGCTCTGCACCAATGGGCGTGCAGCCCTACCCGGAGCAGTCAGTCGGCAGTCAGTGGTGGGTGGCAGGGCTGCAGGCAGGTGGGATGCTGCTGCCCGCGGCTGTGGGGGCGGGTGGTAGGGCTTTGTGGGTGGGTGGGTGGGGTGGGGACACTAAATCACCAGGGATATGGTCTTGGGGCAGGGGGTTTTGCCCGTATGCAGCCCAGCGATCGGGCTTATTGGTCCACTGGACCACCAGGGATAGGTGTCGGGGGTTTGTATTATACTTCTGCAGCCCGTGATCGGGCTTCCACTGAACCACCAGGGATAGGTGTTGGGGGTTTGTTCTGCAGCCAGCGATTGGGCTTAGCGGTCCACTGGACCACCAGGGATATGTTGGGGAAAACACTCTGCTGCCCATGATTGGGCTGGTGGGGGGTGGTTTGCTTATGCCCGCGATCGGGCCAGTCGGGAGGTGGGGGGATTTTCTTACACTCTTGCCCACGATCGGGTTAAGTGGGGGCACAGGGAGTGGTTGAGGGGCCAGCCACAGGTGGCAGCTGCTGTATTGTGCCCTGCAATGTGGCAGTTCACCTGTGGGTGGCCCTCGACTTGATCCTTTTTTTTTGGGGCTCAAAGTTGTGCAGGCGCAGGTTGGGGGTTGCGCCTACACAACTCTGCACAGCCCGGCTGAATATCGGGCTGTGCAGGTTATGCATGGTTCTTCCCCCTCCAGTTTAGCATGCATTCATTTGCATTGTACTGTTGCTCAGCATGTTTTCAGTGGCGCAACTGCCTCCTGCTGAATATCGCAGAATGGCACAATTTCAGACTTGCGCAGGCGCAACCCTTTTGAATATCTGGGCCTCAGTCTCTACTGACAGACACTGTAGAAGTGTGCTTTGGGGAAGGGGCAGCTCTGTGATGTATGTGTATCTGTGATGGATCTGTAGATTGTAGAAGGGAGATTCACAGTGAGAAAGGCAGTTTTTCCAACTGTTGTTGGCTAGTGTTTTAGTATTTTTGTGTTTAGGTACAGACAGTAATACTTCTAGTAAGTTTGTATCAGTTTTTGTTGTTGCTGTGCTGCTATGCATGTTTTCAGTCTGTTTAAAAGACCGTGTTGCAGTTTACTGAACTGTTGAAGTTTCTGTGCATTACCTTTCATCTGTGTGCATGCCATCAAGTTAGATGCATTTTATTATACCACCATAATAGCAGTACTCTTAATTTCTTATCCCATCTGCAGTATTTATTCCTGCTTCTATCTAGCTACTGCTGTAACCCCCGCAAAATAACATATTGTTGTTCCATTGTAGGATTTCTGAAGACTAGTTAAGATCTTGTGTGCCTGTCTGGCTTCATCTGTTTAGTGCTCCATTTCTCTCTGGAAGTCACTGTTGTTGTTTATTGGCTTATCATCCACCAAAAACTGAATAAACAAAACATTGCTGTTAATTGTTTGTGTTCAGTTTGCTGAAACTGTTGTCACTGTACCACTAGCATGTGTTTCCCCTACTACCATGATTGAATACTATCTCTAACTGCATATTATAGCATTTAACTGAAAGGAAAAGACATAATAAAGAAACATACCTGTTGCAGTATTTTTGGCATCATGCTGTCTTGTAAATGCTCTTAAATTTGTTAGCAACTCACAAAATTAGAAAAAAATCACTGTTTGCAAGAAACATGTTTCTTTTCTTGGTGACTCTGTGTATTCTAAAAAAATGCCCACAAAGACACAGTCAGGCAAAGGTGTTTCTGACTTTGGCGCATGAGTCACATAAGTCTGTGGGTTATAAGCTTTGGCTCTGTGGTCAGGGCATTCCATCACATCATGTGGAATAAATAAAAGAAGAAAAGAAACCTTGAAGGGGAAAAAGTACTGTGTCGGAGAGGGTTAGGCCAGGCAAGGTCCCTAAGTCTGCGTGGGTAGCAGCAGTGCCTGCAGCATCACCCTTAGCATAGGTGGAGTGTGAAATACATTCTGTGCATGTGTCTGATATAAAATCCGCCAGCCAGTCCTCAAGTAAAAGCAAGTAGCCATGTAGGTAAAAGTTGTGAATTAACACCGGAAATTTACAACAGGCATGAGGAGGATGACTTTGAATGTTCAAGTAGTGCTCAGAGTACCAGTGTGGTGCATATCTCAGTTTGAACATTGTACTCATTATCACGTCATGATCATGGATTCACGAGTCACAAAACAAATCATGTTCTTCATCTTCACGATCACGAATCACACAATTTTAACTTTTTTTGGTTTAATCCTGTTTTTTTTTAAATCTTCAGTTTCTTCACGAATCCGGACTTCGGGATATCCAGTTATCATGTCACATCACTCAAGATCCTTGGTCTAGTATGATGCTTCTGTTTGTGTTCACATTCTGTATGATGCCCTACTCGAATCTTTGTTCTCACAAGAAGCTGGATCTATTTAATCCTGTAGATATTATCTCAGTGTAAATATTGTACAGCTCTGGGAAGTTCATCATTACTGAGTCACATCATGTCACCATCATGAGTCATGAGACCTTAGCGTAGGTAGTGTGTGAAATAAATTCTGTGTGTGTGTGTGTGTGTCTGAAATAAAATCTGCCAGCCAGTCCTCAAGTAACAGCAAGCAGCCATGTAGTTAAAAGTTGTGAATTAACACCAGAGGTTTGTCAGAGGCATGATGAAGATGACTTTGAATTTTCAAGTAGTAGTAGTAGTAGTTGTTGTAGTAGTTAAATCTTTATTTTTATACAGGACTTGGAATACACACCATCTTTGTAAAAGAGCCATGGCTCAAAGGTATTTGTAATCCTAGACTTGATAAATAAATGATAAATAAATAGGTCCCGAAGGTCCTGTTTTCAAGATAATCCTGTTTAGGCACAACAAAGGAATACAGGCTAAAACAATAATACAAGATCTGTCTAAAATACATATAATTGTAACAAAACACAAACACATATCCACAGCATACACAAGTACACAAATTTCGTGTACTGTCAAACATATTTTCAGGGCTCAATTCAAAGTATAAATGAATGATCTAAGGTATTTGGCACATTGGCAACAGATATTTATCCTTATTTTATAGCCAATTAAAAATTTCTTGGGAGGTTCAGAGTACTAGTGTGGTACATAGCTCAGAATGTTGTACTTATTGTCACATTATGATCATGGTTTCATGAGTCACAAAACAAATCGCATTCTTCATCTTCTTAATCAGGAATCACAGCACTTCAACTTTTTTTGTCAAACATACAAAGCAGGACAACCACATCTATGTTTGTACCCAGTCACGATAATGGTGGTGCTAAATAATGCATGTGAAGCAGACCATCCTGGTGCAGTGTAAAACTCAGGAATATGATAACAAAAGGGGCAAAACTCAAAAGCAGAAATATGGCAGTAAACAGAAACACTGACTACATATCAAACTAGCACTATGCAGACACTCTCAAAAAGCTCCTTCTCTAGCACAGGGCAAGGGAAAGTGAAACTAGTTCACTGTCTTGCCTGATTAACTTCCTGCCTGCATCATGTGACCTGCAGACTGTCAGATATATTATCTGTAGGCTGTTTCTTGCCAACTTTGCCTTCTCAAAATGTAACGCAAAGTGAACGTGAAGTGGACAAACACGAAGTCCATTAAGGCGAGTTTTTGACTTTTAGTGGGAATTTCATGTAGTATTACACAAATTCGAAGCTGCCCACCTTAACTCCAGAGGCAAATTACAATTTCACTGTATCTCTGCTCTGCAGTCACAGGACTGTGACTCTGAGTCTAGATGCTGCCTGCTTCCTCAAGATATGTAGCACAGGAAATGAACCACTCACTTCTTGCCTGTTTAGACTCAACCATGTGACCACCAGTAGAGAGAAAAGCCCAATTTCACCTAATATCTCCTCATAGAAGTGCAAGGTGAAATTCAGGGTGAAACTGGGTGACAACAATTTCCCAGAAAGGCCATAATTAAACAAAATGTTTCACTGGGCGAAATTGGCAATTTCACTGGAATTTCGCTGATGAAATAAAATTGTGATACATCTCTAGGTTCTGGAATTAGATGCACAGTTTCACCAAGAAATGGACAGCTGAGCTGGGTAGCACAACAGTGGCAGAGCCCCAGGTTGGAGCAAGAAAGCAGAGTATCAACAATTCCAACCTGAATGCAGGTGAGCTGGTGAGCCTGGTGTACATGCAAGTCTAGGTCTCAGAGGTACTCAAAAAGATGTAGTGAGGGAAGACAATGTATTGGGCAGCAGGAAGAAAGAATTCTGGCTATTCCAACAGGGTAGGTCAACAGGAAAAGGAGTAGGTGACTCACGTTTTAAGGGAGTTTCTCACTGTAAAGAACAAAGAGGATATCAGTGGGATCAGTAGTTCTACTGAGTCAATCTGGCCGTGCCAAAAGAAAAGGGGAGGAAAGTCACCCTGAGAGGAACAGCAGGACTGCAAAAAGCTCAGCCCAGCTTATGAAATGAAGTAGTGTTATGTGCATTGTTAACGTTAAATTCTACAAAAAAAATTCTGGATGCTTCATTTACAGTATATGCTTTCATAAATATGTGAGAAAATGTTACTAATCATTTTTTTTCTTCTTCAAACTTAAAACTTAGTTAGACACTAGGATACACTGACTATGGATATGCATACCAACTGTTATCTCTATGCATGCAAGAGCAGAGAACTTACAAACATCCACATTTTCAATATTTTTCACAAAGGTATGCAAATATTTACATAGTAAAGTTTTGAACCCCTCTAACTTAAAACCTCTTATCTAATTCTCTCCATATTTAGATCATTCTATAAGCATTACAAAAAGGTTATCCTACTAATTTACACATGTCTAGCTCCAAAGGTGCCTGAGTTATACTCAGATGAATTTTTTTCATTAATTTTCTTGAAAAAAATAAAATGACAGATTTTGTGCACATATAATTCTGAGACAATGCATAATATTGTCACGAATTCTGGCACATTGTTAGAACATCTATCATCAAGAAATCATGCCAAATTTAAGATCCCTAACCCAATAGATGGTTAAGGTATATGCAGATAAAAATGTTAATAAAATTACGCACAAACAATAAAATGACAATATTTAAGCACCTATAAGTTTGCTACTGTCTATCTGACTTTCAAGATACTGACATGTTAGTGACCATTGATCCAAAGAGTATATATTCCAAATGTCAGAGCTCTAGCTTGATCGGTGACTGAGTTATAATCAAATTACTACATTTGTCAAATTCTATGAAATTCCAACAAAATTCCATGAAGTTTCATGAAATTTTGCAAAATGTTATTGAAATTCCACAGATTCAGAGTTTTCCCATTCCACACAGCTCTACCTGGATCATTAAAATGGCACATCAAGGGTAATAGAAAATACACAGACATATTGAGATACATTAGATTGTTACAATACAGCTGACTGACCTACTTGGAGGGTACAGGTAGGACAATACATACATCAGTTCTGTATGTGGAAATAAAACACAAGGTCATAAGGGTGCATTTGAGCAATAAACAATGACATTGTACACAATTTACAGAGTATACACAGCAACAAAATGCCAAACTACGTGAGAGAGAACTGCAGAGTTGGCTAGAAATAAACCAGGGATATTTGACCTCTCTGTTGGGGGGGGGCAATTGCAGATAGAGACATCTGTGAGGGTGAACCTACTGCAATGTGAATATGGGGTTTGACCCCAGAGGGGAGTCAGAAGACTGTTCCAGTGATTTGGAGTGGAAGTGGAAATGGTCTTTTGATTCATGCTGGTGGCAACTCCAGGAGAAAGCTAGAGGAGGACATGGCCATGGGGACAAGGCTTAGGCTGGAATAGGGATATTAGGGGATTACACTTTTTCCTGAAGAGATTTATCTATGAGGCAGACTAGTAGGTATTTGCAGCTGGCCTGCAGGGAGAGCCAGTCATTGGCCTGGTAGAGGGAGCAGTGATGCACAGAGTAAGTGGACAACAATGTAAACCTGCAGATGTTGTAACTTTTGTTGAGTTTGGAGAGGTAGGAGGACATGGTTTGCATATAAGTAGGGGAGCAGCAGTCCAGAAGGGTGAGTAATGTACCCTGGGAAATGGTAATCATTTTCTCTGGTGACATAAGGTCCTTGAGATGGAAGCCAATCCCCAGTTTCTGGTTCACTCATCTAACTGTGAGCCTGATATAGTTTGTAAAGGTCAGGGAAGGGTCAAGTGTGACCCCCAGATATTTGTAGGCAGACTTTTGCTCAAGGGGAGTCCTTCCAGGGGAACAAGATGTTTTGGTAGAGGGTTAATGCTGACTGCCCACTTTGCTAATTAGAGTTTTGACCCAAATAACATAGTTTTAGTCTTCTTGGCATTGACTAGGTGTATTTTAGCTAGGAACTACTGCTAGGTGGCACCAAACTCCTCTATAAGGGAATAAACTGTCCTCTGCAAAAGGATATTTCAGCTAGAGTCTCTGCAAAGTTGAAGAGGATCAGGTCATCAGTATGTAGCAGTGTGCTGCATTCCATGCATTACTAAGGGAGAACAACTATAAACAAGGAGAACAAAACTGGCCCAAGTATGGATCCCTGAGGTACACCCTTTTGGACCCCCAGTGTGTCAGAGGTAGCTCCTCTTGCACAGACAACCTGGATTCTCCCAGAAAAATAATTGAAAAACCAGGATGTGGTCATGGTGGAGATGAGATGCAATTTTTTTTCTGTTAGGATGCTGTGGTCTACCAGCTCAAAGGCCTTGGTAAGATCCACAAAGATGGCACCTGTCTTCATTCAGGCCTCTGATAACTTGGTTAATGAAGCATGCTAAGGCAGTGGTTGTGCTTTAGACTTTTCTCAAACTATGTTGCTGGAGAGGAAGAAAGAGAGAAGGTAATTTTATTTATTTTATTTCTTTATTTGTTAACCAGGTGGGTACACTGGTACCAGGTACCATTTTCAGGCATGACCCAGGCCATAGAGATAGCACAATACAAAGATACATAAGAAATAGATACATCAAGTAAAAGGTACTAGGATGTAACAGTTTTAGATGCACACATAAAAAAATGAGCAAGGATTTTGCAGTCTAATACAACAACAATATGATAAAGTCATGGCGTACAGTTGCAGACAGATTTTGCTAGGAGAGCTGTTGATAAGTTCAATTTGAAGGCCTGAGTAGAGCCTACATTAAGAACAGAGGCAAGGAGGCTGTTCCAGAGCTTAGTAGCCACTACACATTATCCCTTGATATGTGCGAGTCAAATTGAGTGACTCAATTTCAACGACTCATTTTGAGCACCTGTGATATCAGCTAGTATGAAAGGATAGCGAGGGGTGATAAGAACGAGAATAAGGGTACAAAAACCATGACAGGATGAATATGGCGACTGTGATAGGGAGCTATAGTGAAAGTGAATATACTTTGTTGTTTGGCCAGGCAGTTTTCAGCTGGCCATTTGGTGTTGTGGTACCAGTCACTGCCTGTGGTGCAGTAGGACCTGGGTTCGGAGCTAGCTAGGTTGCTGTGAATATTTTTTTCTGTTGTTTGGGCACTTACATTTTTTTTGGGAGGGGTTCCTCGATCTCCCGAATTTGTGCTTCATTCCCCCACCATCTTGAATGGGGTCCCCCTGTTGGCAGGTTGCCCCCCAACATTCTAATGACTTAATTCCCCCCAGAATAGCCCCCTTACAAGTTTCCCCTGTACCCCAGTGTCAGACCCCCACCTCAGAGCTGATTATATAATAATGGGGAGTGCAGAGAGCATAGCCCCCCCCACATAAAACGTTTAGTACATATTACCCTGGAGAGTGTATTGTGGACCATTGCTGTTTTTGATTCCACTGTAGTGTATGTTGCAATTTCAGTATTCAGCGATGTGCACTCACTGATTTTTCATGGTGCTATTGTTGCTTTGCTGATGTCACCTGGAACTCCACTAAACAGAATGCTCTCTAGCCCATGTTAGTGTTTGAGCAAGGGACTCTTAGCAGTTGTTGAGTTCAGGACCTCATCTCCCTTGTGCATTGCTTGATGCTGAGGAACCTGCCTAGGGGGGAGGTAGCACCAGCCACAAGGGTTTTATGAACAAGGTCTCCCAGGTGAAGTTTGCATCGAGCATGGGGTGATAGACAACCTAGGGAGAAGTACAGGGAGAAGTGATGGGTAGCTAGAGAGGCAGAGAGAATAGAATGACAGATGCAGTTGTAGGCAGTGTTTAGCTGGGTGAGTTCCCTAGATGAAGTCTGGGAGATGACAGGGGAGCAGTACTCCAGGAGAGGGAGCATCATACCTCAACCGATTGCCAGTCATGCTTTGGGGTAAGAAAGTGTTTCAGGCTGTACCAAGCCCAAATCTGCTGGTGAACTTTCTTGATCATTGTTTCTGTATGTTCCCTGAATGTGAGGGAAGGGTCCAGTGTGACCCTCAGGTATTTATAACTCCTGACATGCTCGAGGAGTGTACCATCGGGGGCTGAGATAGAGAGTGAGTTGACCATTTGTGTAGGTATTTTGGAGAGCTTCCATCTAGACCCAAATAGCATGCTTTTAGTTGGATTTATGTGATGTGGTGACTCCCCAAGGGTGAGTCCACACACAGTGACTGACAGCGAGTGACTGCAGGAAGGGCGAGTGCACAATAGGGGTGAACACACGCAAAGGGTGAGTGCGTAGAAAAGGTGAACACACCAATGGGTGACAGCTTGGAGAGCGAGCGTCAAATGAGCAACTATGGGGAATAGGGTGGGGGGTGTGGGCACCTGTACTGGGTGGCACCACTTGACTGCTGGGCATGGAGCCAGCCAGGAGCCCATGGTATGCAGGTGCAGATGCACAGGGACAGAAAGTGGTCCACAGGTGGCAGGGAATGGTGGACACTAGTACTACCAGGCCATGGCTGGTCACAAATGAGAGGTGAAATTGTGTGCCAGCCCATGGAGGTAGTCGTAATGGCTCCTGGTCTCATACTTGGTGACCACAGTGGTGATGCAGGTGTTCAAGTCCTGGTAGTGACGCCGGGCATGTGGGACCTCTGCCACTGAGACCAACTGCTCAGAGCAGACCACAGTCAGCCATTCTTCCTCATGGAGGCAATCCAGCAGTCTCCAGATACTGGGGTGGCACTCCCTGAGCCTGGTATTGAATGCCTGGTGCCACCCCTCAACTGCACTTTTCATCCCGGTCAGGCCCTGGATGGTCACTGCATGGCAGTTTCACTGCTTAATCAGGATTGTGGCATGCCAGTGGATGGACCAGGCACTGCGATGACCGATCCAGGTGTCCTTCTAGTAGTCGAGGACTGGCTGCAGCACCTCCTCATTCTGCACCATGTAATCCCCCTCCTGCATCTCCTGGAATACTGCTAGCATGTCACTGGGTGGTACAAATGCCAATGCCAGCAGCATCTGGAGGTGCAGGCAAGGTCTGGGTCCATGGAGTACCGGTGCAGGACCTCAGAGCACTGCTGTATCCTGCGCCAGATGACCTGGGAATTGTGGAAAAAGCAGCCCCTGATGATGGTGTCTGGAAAGGTGGTGGACACTGTGCCCACTGGCACACTCAAAATCAAGCAGCACAGTGGCGGGGGCTAGTGACAGATGGTGGATTTGTAGTTGGTCCAGAAGCTGCGTGTAGGTCTGGGCCCTCTTGGTGCAGGTGAGGGCATACACAGCTGGCAGGACTGCATCTGACTGGATGGTGTGTATGGTATAGAGCTGCCCAAACAGTGTTGGGCATGTCTGGAAGGTGCCATCCATGAACCAGTCAGCACAGTCCGCCAGCTGCTGCAGACCCCAGTCAGTGGCATAGATCACAAGCCAGTCATGGTCCTGGCCACTTTCATACAACAGGAACTGGCTCCCTTCTCCCATCATGGTGAGCTAGGCCGGTATGGCCAGGTAGGTGACTGTGGCCTGTATCATGGGCCACCCCTGTGCCACATGCCGCACATGCTGCATGGTCCAGCACAGTAAGCGCACCCCTGGCAGTCAACCAGCAATGGCCGCAGGTATCCCCAAGGTGCTCACTGCAACTACTTGTGATGCGCTGTCCAATGACCTCAGTACCCTGTCCAGTATTGAACCCAGTACCCGATACACACCGACATCCACTGCATCAGGAGCATGGTTATGCTCCTGTATGATGGCCACCATTGTGTCGTCAACTGTGTGCAGGTGGGTGTGGCAGCTATACCTGTGTGCCTCTGCGCACCACCAGTAAACTTTTTCTGGGCCAGCCTTGTCCCTGCGATAGATGTAGCCACTGTGCATGGCCAATGGTTTGTCTTGTTGGCTCTGTATGTAGTGTATGGACAGCTTCAGATTCAGATGGCATTCCTGCTTCCACTGTGCCCATCCACCCTTTTGTGTGTGGTTCCCTGTCCCAGCCCACTGTGGTATGTTGCCCCCCCTTCCTGTCCTGCCTCTGTATCAGGCATCAGGCTGTTGGCCCCTGCCCCTTGTCCTGTGTCTGTCCCCTGGTGCCTTTGCACATCCTGTGCCCTGCTTCGGTGAGTATCCTGTCTTCCTGGTGTGTGGTGTGGTGTTCTGCTGGGGGGGGACGTAGGGTACCTCCTTGCCGTCTGTCTCATTGCACTGCTTTGGTGCACAGGCCATGCTACCTCTGTGCTGTGGGCTGGGGCTGTGGGCTGTGTGTCTGCCACCTGGTGTTTGGCTGTGGCTTCCTGCCTGTGCTTGCCCCTCTGCATGTCAATCCTGTCCGAGTCGCTGTGCGCCATCTCTCTGCATGAGCATTCACCCATGCTGGCCTGCAGTGCACCTCACCCTTGTGCTGTCATTCAGCCAGGCTGTGTAGTTGCACTTTCAGTATGCGTTATTGCTTTCTTGCCCCCCCGATACCACACCTATGTTTCGGTGCTCGGGATGGCTGTTACCGTTTTGGTTTTCTTAGTACTGTATTAAGCAATAGTCTGTTAGCCGAAACCAATTGTGTGTGATTGTGAAATCGTGATAAAGGGATTGAGACAAGGAGGGGAGATTGGGGTTATTACTGTTCATGATTATATCATCCGCATATATGATATTCAACCAGCCAGGGCTAATGTGTAGTAAGTTATAGAAGAATACTTAGACATGGTCTGAGACTTGCTGGAAGAGAATCATTTCAAGGATTTTGCTAAGATGAGAGAGTATAAAAATGGGATGGTAGTTGCCAAGAAAGCTAGGTCACTGGAATTAAATATAGGGACCACTCCGGCTTGCTGCCAGATTGAGGATATAAATGAGGAGGCACAGATAGAATAATTATTGTGGCTAAAGGTTTTGTGATAATATTGGCCATTAATTTAAGAAACTTCAGGCAAAGTTCATCACTGCTGATGCTACCTTGTTAAGGTAAGACCTTAAGGAGTTTAAGGATTTCATGTGAGGAGATGGCCTTAAAATGAAAGGGTGGAATGCTAGAGCCACCAGTAACCTGGTACTGAATACTACAGGAAGGGTCCTTTGGTGGAAACTTACCCAGGTAATAAAATAGGTCTGTAAATTTTGTGTTGAGGGCTTCTGCAACTTTGAAGGAGTCAATTGGGGATCCAGCCCCTGTTTTCAGATTGATAGCATTTTGTTTGATCCCAGGTTTGATAAGAGAGTGCACTGCTGTCCAGACATTTTTGGGGTTGCCAAGGTTCCAAGACTGTAGGTTTTTAAGATTTTTGGCCTTGAGGGATTTTACCTCTATTTTGCAAAGGTTGCACTGCTGTCAGTATTCATTCTGGGAAGAAGGTGAGGGAATGGCTATGAAAGCCACTCACATGGCCCCCCTCTTCTTCATTTTTCTGAGGAGGTCTTTGCAGAGCAATATTGAGTTCCCACCATGCACTCTCTGGATGGTTGTGGGAAGTGCTTGTCCTGGATGGCTCTACTATGCCAGTTTGACAGCTTCATTGTCAACCGATGTTACAGCGATGGCATAAAACCGTTCACTACAGACTTTTTCTTTGGGGAGCTTCACGCCCTAAGTCCCCATGTGGGGGGGGGTCTGCCCTCTGCACCCCCCATAACTAAACTAATCAACTCCAAGTCAGAGTTGATTCAAGGAGAGAGAGTGCAAGGCCCCCAGAAAGCAGTGCTGGGTCATGTGGTGACAATACAGTGACCTGTCGATGTTGTCGCTGCACTGTCTTTCGCGATGTAGGTTTCATTGTGCGATCGGCATACGGTCCCGGATGGTGGTTAAGGCAGCAGTGAAGAAGCTCAGGGCAGAGTTTACATTAGACAAATTGTATAGAACTAACCAGTCAACTGCACTAAGGTCTGAGAACAAGCAGGGAGTAGCATATTTAGAGAAATCTCTAAAGGACAGAAGCTTGGGGAAGGGGATGGTGCTTGCATGACCAGATGCAAAAAACTGGGGAGTGGTCACTGATGGAATCAGATAGCACTCTTGGCTGGAGGACTTTATCTTCATGATTAGTGAGAATCCAGTCCAGGAGGGAGTGGTCAAGGATCTATGGTTGAAGTGGGTGGTGGTAATAAATTGGAAGAGATTAAGTTGCTTCAGTAGTCCATCACACTCTATTTGTGTGCCATGCAACTAGTTTAGGTTGAAGTCCCCCAACATAACAATCTGCAGTGACCACTGCCCTTCATCAATTGGACCAAGCCAGGTAAACTGCATTGGGGGGGAACTGTAACTTCAACCAATATACACATTTTTAGCAGACCCTAGAGAGTGTTCTGTGATGATCCATTCACATACTGAGTTTTCAGTGGTTCTGCTAGCAATTAGGGTAGTACTCAGTGAATCCATGAAATATAAAAGTACACACACACACCTTTTTTGAACCCACAGCTGTCCTACCTGATAATAGTAAAACCATTAGTGTGGCATCTGTAGTCAGGTGGAGGGTCTCAGCCATGTTTCAGTTATGGCAGTGACATTTGGGTTGTAGAGAGATACCCATGCTTCCAGCTCTGAGAATTTGGACAGGAGGGCTGCTATTTTTAGGTCATGTCTATTTTCCCATATGGGGTTATTGTGTGAGAGGGGGGACATAACAGGGCAAGGACTGCTTTCAACATCCCTTGCCAGGAGTAGCAGCAATAAAGGGATCAGAGAGTTTAGGATACTAGTGGGGTGCAGGGGATAACCATGAAAGCTTACCGAGGATATGAAAGTACCTAAGAAGTGTTCTTCTCTTTTTTGCAGATGGGCCAGATTGAGTGAAGGACTGGTGTGAGGCTCATGACTGGCTGAGGGGGACAGGGGCAAGGTATGGCTTCTTTTTGCAAATTACAATTGGGCAGCCTGATCTAGAGCCAATATGTATACACAGGACGCTGAAAGTATGAAGAGCCCAGTTAAGAGGGAGCCCATAAATAAGGTCATTGCTATAAGGTTCATTGTGCCAGGGATAGGTGACCTGAGACTAGGAGTAATGATTTAGCCACCCTCATGGGTTGTAGGTTGGGTCTGATAGTAGGCTGCAAAATCTCTAGGGAAAAGTACAATAATGGGTCAACCCAGATGAGGTAGAACAGATAAGCTGCAAAATCCCTAGGAAGTGGCACAACAGAGAGTCAACCTAGATAGGATGGGGCAAGGGAGCACTTAAAACCCAGTGAGAGATAATTAGGCTACTCACCTATGTAGTAGAGTAAAGCAGGGTAGGCAGTGGGCACAGCACCAGTGAACGCTATATACCTAGTATGCTTTGAAGGACACACTTCTAGTTAACAGCACATGATAGTTATGTAAGCAGTAAAGCAAAGGCTGAACAACAGCATGAGCAATAGGCAATAACACAGTAGTGGAGGCAAAGTCTTTCTGCACAGCTCTAGAACTGACTTTTTCACAAGATCATATACAAAGGCTATTATTGAACAGACTTACTGTTTGTCCAAAATCGACAGTATAGAACAATGTGAACTTACTGGCATGGGTGAAAGCAGTACAGTGGTGGTAGGCTGACTGGGGCTTGGAGGTCTCATATTGGGGGGGCAACATCCCCTGCTGACTGCCCCACATACTGACACCCTCAGTATGACATCCTTAACTCTGTCCACCCTTTACGATGGCCTGCAGCTGAAGAAGAATTCTCCTAGGAGGTGCTGTTTATTTGGTGTGCAAGACTATGCCCAACAAACACTGCTACCATGCCCGATTGGTCACTGTCCTCAGAGGAGGGCATGGCGTAGAGGACAGGTCTCTTGGTGCAGTGCAGTTGCAAAGATTATGGGGCTGCTGCTTTGGGCAATCGGTGGGGGGGGAACAGCTGTTCAATGTGCTCTCACAACCCAATCTACTGTCCCTCCATCAAGTGGCCCTGGCATGCTGGATTGAGGACACTGCATGGAGATTAGAGTTCAGTTGGCTTCTCAGACTCCACCTGCCAAATGCTGCTGAAACATCCAGTTGGTTACTGTCCTCAGAAGGTGAATAGCTAATTTATTTATTGATTTTTAATTTACGTCTTTGATAACTGGGTAAGTGCACTGATCCAAGGGACCATTTTCAGGCATGACCTGGGCCACAAAAACTGCAACAGATCATAAGAGCACAAAATACAATTACATTCCGGTAGAAATACAGTTTACAAGCTGTACAACACAAATTACAGAGATTACAATCAGTGAAAAATGATACATGGTAAAGTAATAACAATGCAATACCTAAAAGGGGATATTGTAATGGAAACTGAATAAGTGCAGTGAGTTAATTGCAAGTGGAGGTTTTGTGCCCCATCGACATTGTCACCAAGAGCTAAGCAGAGGAAATTACAGAAGCATTAATCAAGCAAGTTAGTAAATACTCAGAGAAGGCAAGAGAAGAGAAGGGAAGGGGTAGCATGTGGAGAGATTCAAGGAAAGCTAATAAAGGGGAAGAAACAGGTGGAGGTAGAGGGCTAGAAATATTTGATGGGGAGTGAAAAGTACTACTGTTGAGGGAGGAGCACAGGAGCAGAGGGGCTCCCTATAAGGAAGGGGTTACCCCAGCAAGCAAAAGCAGCTGGTTTCAGACAATAGCCAGGTTTTGAGTAGGGATTTGAAGGAGAGGTGCGAGCTGTCCAAGTTGAGGGATGCCGGGATACTGTTCCAGAGTGAGAAGGGAGCTACTGACAGTGCTTTACCTCCCATTACCATGGACACTTTGGGGACCTCAAGAAGAGGGACTGATGTTTCACGGAGACACCTAGTGGCAGCCTGGGCTTTCAGGAGGGATGCATACTGGGACTCAGCTCCACCACACAGGGTGCTATCAATGAAGCATCCCAGTGCATAATCATAGCAACCCTTGAGTGGAAGCCACCCTAGAGACTGATACAAGTTACAGTGGTCATTTGAGTATGGAGCCAATAAAGCAAAGTGGCAAACAATATTGTAGACAGAATTGAGTCTCAGGTGAACGGTATAGGACAAGGCAGAGGAATAAATAGGGGAGCAGTAGTCAAGGATAGGGAGTAGGTTACCTCAGGCAATAGCTAATCAGGCATCTGGGGCTAGGTAATTCCTTAGTTGGTAAGCAGCACCCAGTTTCTGGTTTACCCTGTGTACAACAGTGTTAGTACATTCCATATAGGAGAGGGAGGGGGTCTAGGGTTATGCCCAAATATTTTTTTTTTTTTTTAGTTGTTTAACCAGGAGTAGCACACTAAGCTGAAAGCTTTTTTACAGGAGTGACCTGGGAGCACAGGGAAGTTAAGTGACATGCTCAGGATCACACAGTATGCAAGTGGAAGCTGTGGTATTCAAACCCAGGTCTGGTCTGCTGGATGTCACCAGATTTGCAGCTCAGAGCATTAAACCACTGCACTATACTGCCTCCCTATTATATACTATATATTTGAAGTTGGGGACATTCTGCAGGGGAAGACCTGATGGAGAGAGCACACAGAGTGAGGAATTGGATTTAGCAATACTTTCCAGGTAAGGACTGGATCCAAGTAACATTGCCTTGGTTTTCTTCTCGTGTATAAGGAGCATGTAAGATAAAAAAGCAATTGTGGACAGAACCATAGTTTTGGGTGATGCTATGTTCTGAAGCAACTTATTACTATGGAAGAAAACTAAGACATCTGCATACAGAAGAGCAGAGCAATTTAGGCTGTCAGCAGGGAGGGAGTTGATGAATATAGAAAACAGTAGGGGGCCAAGAATGGAACCCTGGGGGACACCTGTAGAGGCAGGCAATTCAGGGGAAGTGGCAGTTCTGATAGCCACTGACATGGAACGGCCAGTTAGATAACTCTGGAATCAATACAAAGTCTCATTAGAGCAGCCAAGTTGATGAAGTTTGGTATGCAGTCAAGGGTGGTTGACCAGGTCAAAGACCTTGGTCAGGTCCACAAACTCTGTGCCAGTGGCTTTACCCCAATCCATGTTTCTGTAGACATGGTCAGTGGGGAGGGCAAGAGCAGAAGTGGTGCTGTGGATTTTATGGAAACCATGTTGCTGATCACACAAAAGGTTGCACTTGTCAATGTGGTCTGAGAGTTGGCTGGGGACAATTTTCTTAAGGAGTTTGCTGAGGTGGTAGAGTACAGAGATCGGTCTGTAGTTGTCTGAGGAAAGAGGATCACCAGCTTTAAATATTGGGGTGACTTTGGCTGTCTTCCAGGAAACAGGCATGGTTGCTGAGGTTAGTGCAAGGTTAAAAATGAAAGTCAGGGAGTAAGAGATGGTGGTGGCAGCGAGTTTGAGCAGGGAGTGGTAGAGGCCATCGGTACCTGGGCTGCCCTGAGTAGGGAGACTCTTGAGAAGCTTGGTTGTAATGTTTTGGGAGATGGCCCAAAATAGAAGGGTTGGGGGGTTACGGGGGAGAGGAGGGAAGGAACGGGTCAGTAGTGCAAGCAATTTGACTTGGAGGTTGCTGTCAGGGGGAGGAGTTTGCTAAGGTGGGCAGTGAGGTCAGTGAATTTGGTGTTGAAAGCTTGAGCTACCTCAGTCAGGTCTGTCAGTAGGCCAGTAATGGAGTGTAGGTTGATAATCAGGCTATGGGACTAAGGAGTGAGGAGGGATCCCAGGGAGCTCCAGAAGTGTTGAGGGTTTGCAAGGTTTTCCCTTTGAAGTTTCTGGTAGAAATTACATTTCTGAGACTGGGCAGTTTGCTTGCATTTGTTACACAATCTCCAATATTTATTCCAGAGATCAGGAGTAGGCTTCCTTTTATAGGTGACCCATATGGAGCCCCTTTCTTTCATGAGGGCCAACAGCTTCTTTGTGATCCATCTGGTGCTGCCACTTCTCACCCTCTAGTGGTGAGTGGAAGTAGCTGTCTTGAATCTCAAGGAGGGCATCAGTGAGAAAATATATGGCTGCCGACATATCAGTAATGGAGTAGAGAGCCAACCAGTTAACAGCGTAGATGTCCTCAAGGAGGTTTATGGTGTTGGGGCTGTTAAAATTATGGAAGAACAGTTTTTTTTTTTGGGGGGGTGCTTGGTTTTGGTAAATTAGAGAATATAAGTAGGAGAGTGGTCACTGAGGGAGTTAAACAAGGTCTCTGCCTGCAGTACCTTGACCTCCCTGTTTGTGACCACCCTATCAAGAAGACAGTGATTTTGGGTGCGGGTGTTTTGCCTGGTGGGATAGGATTAGTTGCACCAGGTGGTGTTTGAGTAGGTTGGCATAGTCAAGTTCCTGGGAACTTAACCAGTTTAGGTTGAAGTCTCCCAGGAGAATGGTGTCCCTTGGTGGACAGAGTTGACCCAGGCCAGACAGGTGATTAATGAGTCCTGGTGTGACTCCATTTGGGGGGTTATAGCAGCAACCTAGGCACAATTTTTTTGATGAGCCCAGTATCAGCTCCAAGATGAGCCACTCACTAGGAGAGTTGGGGTCAGAGGAGAGGAAGAGGGTGTCTGTTAAGGGTTTCCTGATGAAGAATGTGATACCACCACCTTTCCTTTTCCCTGGGTGATCTTGGCACAACAGGGAGTGGTCTGGGAGTTGGTAGATGACTTTTGAAATATGCAGTTTCAGCCATGTTTCCATGAGACCCAGGACTTGGGGTTTATAGAGGGTCACCCAAGCTTTGAGATCTGTGTATTTGGATTTATTTATTTATTTATTTAAAAGTTTTACCAGGAAGACATGCTGAGCAGACTACTACTCGATTTCAGATGTGTCCTGGGGTTGGGGGGGGGTTATGGGAGAATACATATCAACTACACTGTATAGTAAACAGTAATCCAGACATACAAGAACAGTTAAAACAAATGGGACAGTACATATCAAGTACAGTGTATAATAAACAGCTGTCAAAGACATACAAGAGCAGCTCCAAACAAGCAGGTTATTGCACAGGGAGAGATCTGAATAGGTCAGAACAGGCCCTGGTGACAAGACATAATTTAGTCACATGAGCATGTGGAGGAGAAATGTACTTTGAGGAGGAAATTGAGGTGCTGAGTGGGGGGGGGAGGCATGCTGAATGTCCACGGAAAGGGAATTCCACAGTTTGGGCATATGATATTTAAAGGCTGCCTGGCCTTCCAGCAGTGGACATGTGTGGGATGGCCAAAGAATGGGAGTCATGGCTCCTAAGTGAGTATGCAGGAAGGATAGGGGTCGTTAGGACTGAGGCAAGGTAGGGAGGTAGGGTTTTGGCCCAAAATTTAGCTGTGATCTGAGTGCAGTGGGAATGTCTCCTGTCCTGAAGTGAGGGGAGGTCTAGGGTCTGATAGAGGACACAGTGATGGGTGGAGGGAGGACAGTCAAGGGCAGTTGACTGAGCACACTCTTTGCCTACGGTTTCCCCCATGTCCTGCACATTGTATACGATGCACAAATTATTTATTTGTAATTAATGTTTTTTTATAATCTTTTGTGCCATTTTACTTGTATTTTCACTGCCTTTGCCTAATTATTGTACACATAACTGACATTGTATGTTGATCTCACGTAAATTGTAATTTGCTGTACACAATACTTGAAATCGTCTGTTGTTCTCACCTATATTGTATTACCTATTGTTTGTCCCAGGTCCACCTTGAAAATGAGCTTGCTCAATGGTGTCTGCCTGGTTAAATAAAGATTTTAATTGATTGACTGATTGAAGAGGGGATCCAGTCTGGCTAGGGTGGACTTGGGAGCGACACTGTAGACTACATCTCTGTAGTCAAAAATAGGGAGAATCATTTTCTGCACAATTGCACAGTGAGCTAGCAGAGGGATGCAGCCATGGTTGTGATATAAGGCACCCAGTTTGAGGTGCAGCTTTTTGTGGATGGCATCGATATGAACAGAAAAATTGAAGTGCTGGTCAAGCCAGACCCTGAGATATCTAAAGGAGGTGCAAGCCTCCAGGGTAGTCCCATCTAGGGTTTGGAAGCTGGGGCTGGATGGGAGCCGAGAAAATCTCTGTCTTGTGCTGAAGGTCATGGAGACAGTTTTTTTTGGCATTGAGGAAGAGCTGATTTGAGCAAATCCAGAGCTGAACATCGTTGAAGTCCTGCTCGAGTCTGGTAACCACTTCAGCAGAAGAGGGGCCAGCTGTATACAGTACCATATCATCTGCATACATGTGAATAGATGTGTGTGGGCAGGTTGAGGGCAGGAAGATGTAGAATAGAAGTGGGCCAAGAACTGAGCCTTGTGGAATACCAGTGGTAACAGGGGTGGAGGCAGAGGTGGTGTTACCAATTCAGTTGGATTGGGACCTGTCTACCAGATAGGTGTGAAACCAGCTGGTGGCCTCACTGAAGAAAACCCTGCGAGAGCTAGTTTGGACAGGAGGAGTGAGTGTGAGACAGTGTTGAATGCTTTTGCCATGTAAAAAAAAATGGCTGAGGTGATGTGGCCTTTATCCATAGCAGTAAGGATGGAGTCTGTGAGCCTTAGGGGTGTGGTGGTGGACTGGGACTTCCTAAATCCAGACTGGTAAGGTGAGAAGAAAGAGGCGGATGGGAGGCTACATATATTCAGAAATACCATCTTTAGCCTTGGGGAGCTAACCCACATAGTACGGGAATCAGCAATTGGGATGTTTATGAGGCCAGGATTACTTTCAACATCACCTGCCAACGGCAGCAGAGAGAGAACTGGGCGGTAAAGGGGAATAGTAATTGGGAAGATAATGAGAGAGAGAGAGAGAACAAGAAAAGACCAAGTTGCCATCATTCGAGGTTAATGAGAATTGTGTGAAAAAGGGTGTCCGTTGGGGTTAGTTCCCGTCTAAGTAACTGTGGGGTGGGGGCAAATGGTCGTTGGGTGGATGTACAGAAGGACTGGCTCATTTGCTCAATAGCAAGTACAAAGGCACAGAAATCAATCCACAGCAGAGTGCCTAGTAGAGAGGCTGGCAGCAGAGGGAGCAAGAGAAGCTTCATATTGTGTGTTATATCTACTGATCACCATAATCAGTCTATGGCAGTGTTGACCAAATGGTTAGGGCTCCTGCCTTTGGTACAGAGGCTTAGAGTAGAGTTCTCCTGGTGCAGAGCAGTTGTGAGGGTAATGAGGATACTACTTTTGGTGATCAGTGAGGGCCAAAAAAAACTGTCCAGTGTGCTCTCACAACCCCTTCTCCCATCCTTCCTATGAGTGGTCCTGGTATGCTGGAATATGGATGTGTCATGGAGATTTGAGGTTGGCAGATTTTTTTAGACTCTGCCTGCCGAATGCAGCTACCATTCCTGATTGATTGCTGCCCTTAGAAGGGGACACAGCTTAGAAGAAAGGTTTCCCAGTGCAGTACAGTTTTGAGGGTTATGGGGTTGTTGGTTTTGGTGATGAATGAATGTGAGGAAAGACAGAGAAAAAAACAGGATGAGGAAAGGATGCAATAATATAAATAAAGTTAGGAAATGTGGGAAAACATCAACAATAAAAAATATTAATTTTTATATAGAAACCACATTCAGGAAGAAACACAATTACATATTTTATATTTCTCACCATTTAGTGCACCTTGAAATATAGCCAACATGGGTGCATTTTCTTTTTTTGTAAATTCCAAACTTTTACTCTATTGTATTTTATCATCATTTGCTCATATTTAGTATATACCTTTGGAACTTTTCATCAACAAAAGCATACATACGTCATTGGATATACATGGGATATTTATGATATACTGATTCTGTTACATCAGTTTTGCCTCCAAGGACCAGATCCTTAACCATTTTAAACACCCTAATGGCCCATTCTTTATTTTTCTTAGCTGAATTGCCAGTCAGTCAGGTGTTACTACAGAGGACATCATCATTCATTCCTGTATTGAAGAGCTGAATAGAGCACAACCACTTTTCTGAGGCAATGTTTTCATGTTTTTTTAGGTGTTCACCATATATCATTAAGCTTTGGGGACTTGGAGGAAAACGAAGTTTGGATGCTAGAGGGTGAGGGGGGTTACCTCATAATATAGAGAGGGTAATTGATAAGGTCGAGTGAGGTTGATGGTTATTTAATTTTGCACTAGCTGAAGATAGGGAATTTTTGCTACCACTCACTTCATTTATTAAAAAGGAACTGCTCTGGGATTGTGGGGGAGGGAGATGGATTCTAGAAGGTGGCAGGGTGGGGTAAATTATTTTTAATGCTCTTGGATTTGGGAGGGGGGGATATGATTGCAATGTGGGTGAGAGTCAGTAAATATTAGAAAAAAGGTTTCTATTTTTTAAGGAGTATAATTCATGTAGTTCTTCACTGGAGAAGAGCTTCTTTGCTGGTGAAGTACTATTTTGCCTGGTGAAAACTATGTGTAGGCACTTCAGCAACAATTTCGCTGGTGAAATACCAATAGATGCAGACTCTGCTGGGCAAACTTCACAAAGAATTTTGCAAGACATAGTTTCCAGATTTCATATACCACTAATCAAGACATTTCTGGCATTTTGGGATTTGGAGACCTCCATGGTTGTCACAAGCCATCATGCTAGCAGCTGCTGACCTTGTTTGTGTCCACTAACATCTGGCAAAGAGATCTGCATGGTGGCTTAGTCACTGAGAAGACTCCTGCCTCAAGAAAGTAAGTCAGGCCTCTGTTGCTAGCAGATTTTGGTGGCAAAAAGTTGCAGTGCAAATCGGCTCCCCATTGTGATGCCACTAATTATGACCAAATGAAGCCTCAAGTATTAGGGCATGGTTTGGAACATATCTTTTTCTTGTGCATTACAAGACAGTCTAAAATACTTTCATTGATGATACAGTTCTTTTCCTGTGATAGTACATGATGTATTAATAAGGAGGTTGCTAAGACCAAATTCTAAAGGCTGAGCAGACAAGTGAGGGGCAAGACAGTCACGTTGTCCTTTTGGAGGTGCTGCTTATATCAGGCTAGAAAAGAGGATAAGATGAGGCAGAAGGAAACTAAGACATTCAATGCCTGGTTGAGGGAATAGTGCAAAGAGGTGATATATTAATATGTGGGGGAATAAGGAGGATTCTGGAGCAGAAGGCTTTTCTAGGGACATGGGCTTGGGGATTGGCTTCATCTTTTGAGAGAAGGGCCTAGTGCACTGGGGCTGAAATTAGATGTCTACTTGGACAGTCTTCTAAATTGAAGGGTGGTACTGTAACTGATGTTGGGAGTCCCTTTTGTGGGTGGTAGGTGCAGGGTGAACTCAGTAGAGGCTTCCAAAGAAACAGAAATGGGGTGAGAGGAAGCCAGTAGTGGCAGAAATGAGGGACAAGGGAAGGTAGTGAGGGGGAGGATGGATAGCAGATGTATTGATATCAGAGGGGGTGGTAGAAGAATGGGAAGGGAGAGGATGGCATGAGGAGGGGAGCAGACAAGAGGAAAGGGAGAAACATGGGTGTGTGATGGCTGGTTTGCATAAACACCAAAAGTCTAAACAACAAGATAAGCAAACTATTAGCATTTGTGGCAAAGGCTAAGATAGTCTTAATGGCCATCACAGAGGATTGGACCAGTGGTAGCAATGATTGGGATCAACAGTATCTGTTCCAGGGTAGAACTTACTTAGGAGAAACAGTGGCAAGTGTAGAGGTGGTGATAGCCCTACACATTAGGGAAGTTTTCATGGCAACAGAGGATGGGACCATAAAGAAGGAAGGGGAAGTGGAATCAGTTGGGTGCAGCAGACAACTGCTGGTAAGAGGGTCATATTAGGAGTGTTTACAGACTTCCAGGGCAGAAAGAGGTGGAAGACACACTGTTGGGAGAAGCATCACAAAAAGGGATCCAGTGCTGGGGGGGAACTGAACCTGCCAGACATACTATAGATTGAGATATTCTCACAGCAAAGAGCACCAGGAATCAAACACTGCTTGATATGCTGTAGGGCCGCATACTGGTGCAGCTGGTCAAGGATACTACATGTCAGGATGCCATACTCTACTTGGAACTCTCCAATTAGGAGATGGTGGAGGAATGACTGTCAGGGAACCATTGAACTCGTGACCACAACACTATGGCTCAAACTGGCAGGGGTGAACAATGCACCACCCTCAATGACTGTGGTTTTAGACCAAAGGCATGTGGATTTTGGGAAGCTGCAGGAACTAGTCAGGGAAAGACTGGCAGGTATAGACCAGATTGAGTGGGTGGAAGAACAGTGAAGCAGGATTAGGATGACACCCCTGAAGGTGAGTGAATCTTGTGTAAGGAAAGTCACCAAGAAGAACAGATATGAAAGGCTGATCTGGTTCTTCAAAGGGGTGAAGGAGGCTGAGCACAAAAAGAATGGCCTTTACTGAGTACAAGGATGAGGAAATCTGACAGGGCTAAGAGGTGATGGTGGAGGTCAGGAGGCAAAGCCAGACATAGAGCAGACTGCTATGGGGGCAAAAGGTGGGAAAATATTTTATTATGTACATAAGGGGAAAAAATGGGGGATAGTTGGGCTAGCCGAGGGAGGAAAAGTAGTGGAGGATAAGCAGAAAGCAAATGTATGAAACATTTACTTCTGCTCCATATTCACAGTTGAGTACAACTCTACTCTGCTGGGGAGTAGTAGCAAGGCTGCCACATGGGTGATTCAAGAAAAGGGAGGAGTATAGATCTTAGTTGGCAGGGTAGTAAAAGAATCTAGAAACTCTCAAGGTAGACAAAATGTCAGAACTGGGATGGCACGCACTTAGGGGACTGGCCACAGAATTGTCAGTACCCTTAACCAATCTATTTAATGACTCACTGAATTTTGGTGTGATGCCATTGGTTTGGAGATCTGCTAACATAGTACCATGACACAAGGGAGGACAGGGATGATCCAGGCAACTATAGTCCTGTCAGTCATACCTTCCATTGTAGGCAAGCTGATGGAGACCAGTCAAGGAAAACTTGTTGGTCTAAGAGGACAGTGGACTACAGGACAGCAAGCATCATAGGTGTGTGTCAGGGAGGTCATGCTATACTAATCTAATACTGTTTTCAACTGGGTCACCATGGCGACTGACAGAGGGCAGGCACTAGATTTGTTCTACTTTGACCTCAGCAAGGCCTTTGGTTTGGTACCGCACAGGAGACTGCTGATGAACCCGGAGGACTTGGGAGTAGAACTAGGTTTTGGTAGACTGGTAGGAAGTTGGCTGTGGAGGAGGCAGCAGAGGGTAGTGTTGAATGGGGCTAAACCAGGGGACAGGAAGATCACAAGCAAAGTGCCACAGAGCTCAGTTTTTGGACCTGTCCTATTTAAAATGCTCATAAGTGACATAGAGGAAGATATCCGGGGAAGGTTGTGTCTTTTTGCTAATGACATACAACTATGTGGCAGGGTAAATCCTGAGGAAGGAGTGTGAGAACCCCAGAAGAACCTAGAAAAATTTGAGACAAGGTTTAAGGTCTGGCAGCTGAGATTCACCACCATGCAATGTAAAGTAATGCACTTAGGAAGACAGAATCCAGGCACAGAATACTGAATGGGGTGGTTAGATTGATCACTTTGACAGAGGAGAGGGATTTGGGGGGGTCATTATCATCTTCTGCACTCAAGCAAATGAGTCAGTGCAACAAAGCAGATAGCAAGGCATCAAGTATACTGGAGTATATTGGGAGGTGTTTTGAAAGGAGGAAAGAAAGCATGGTGATTCAGCCACTCTACAGATTCCTGGTGAGGTCTTGTCCGGAGTATTACACCAAGTTCTGGAGTCCTCACCTGGTGAGAGACATTGACAGACTAGAGTCAGTACAGTGAATGGTCACCAAGATGAGCCTGGATCAGTAGGGCAGATCCTTTGAGGATCATCTTGAAGCCCTAAATAAATATTCACTGGATGCAAGGCTGGAAAAGGGAGACAATACTTTTTTTTTTTTTTTTAATAAAGTATATTTTATTTGAGCTTAGATCAAAGCAGTGTTTACATACATTTTCAGCAAATTGCATTAGTACATAATTGGTTATCATCAGCTCATTCTTTTCAGATCTGTTCTCCTAGATCCCCCCAAAAGAAAAGAAAAAGAAAACACATAAAACACATCTTCCCACCCACCACACCTCCTTGCTGACCCCCTACCCCCTGCCAAGTGCAATATCCAATGATATTAGCCAAGTACTGTCTCCTATTGATCAGAGTAGAGAAGGGAGATGCACAAGTATGTGGACGAAGGGAGAGTAGTGACTCTTAGGGTTTCCATACTGTCAATGCGGCATCAAGTGGGCCCCATAAAGCTAAATATGCATCTCGTCTATGTCTCATATAAGCAATATGTTTTTCTAACTGTAATGCCAATAGCATTTCTCTATACCATTCTGTCGCTGAGGTGTTTGGTCATCCTTCCAGTGTCTTAGAATAATCAATTGACATTAAGCTTCCGCTGAGACAATGTGGAGCCTTTTTGCCTTGATATAGTTCTTGGAAACAGGTATATTAAGCGAGCTTCAGGGGTAAGCAATGGTTGCAGACCAAGGAGAGGCTCTAACCCTTTCATCAAGGCATGCCAGAGGGGCCTGATTTTCGGGCAGGTCCACAGCATATGGAACAATGTGCCCTTTTCCTCTTGGCATCTTCTACAAAGAGGTGTGGGGATAAGTCCACACTTATATAACCTTGCTGGCGTGTAATATAAGTTATGCATTATGTTAAACTGAACCATGCGGAGCCTGTCCTGTTTGATAAATCTATAGCAGTTTCGCCATATTCTCTTCCATAATGCCTGTATCCTGTGTCAACTCTAGTTCATGCACCCAATGGTAACATACCCCCTTAGGTAATTGTGGGTCTAATGTTTGCAGTTTTTTATACACCCCAGAAACAGGGTGGGATTTGGATGCTACCTAAATTAACACTTGCACCTCTGGATCCTCTACCATTTGATCTGCTGTATATCTTGTAAAAGCAAAAATTGCCTGTTTAATTTGGATAAATTTAAATATGTGCGAGTCCGGTACTTTGTAACGAGACTGGAGATGAGAGAATGAAACTACTTCCCCTTGGTAGAAGAGGTCTGCTACTCGGAGCTCATTCAACGGTGCCCAAAAAGAGGAGGGGATAGGCCTTCCTCCTATTTTAAAGTGAGGGTTCCCTGCAATCGGTTGCAAGAGCGACTGATGTCAGCTTAGAGAAAGTGTTGTTGCATCTGATGGGCTGCTCTAATGACCACCCTATTGGGGGTATTTCGAGCTGCTTGGGAGCCTGGGAGGGCGAGCAAACATGAAAGCCGGTAGTGAGTATTGGTGTCTGGCTACTAAATGTTTCTCTACCTCCACCCACAGAGGCACGATCTGTCAACTCTTGAGGAGATCGGCCTGTAACCAGAATACTATCTTACTCAGGTGTTGAGCACAGTAATAGGTGAAAAAGAAGGGATGCTAACCCTCCCTGTGTTTTAGGAACCGTTAGTTTATGGTATGCTCTCTGGGCTTGTTTTCCCTTCCATATGAACGTGTTTAGCATTTTCTGCACTTTAGCAAACCAAACTTTGGGGAGGTAGCATCCTATCATTCCCAAGGGGTATAGTAGACGGGAGAGAATATTCATTTTTACCATGCTGATTCTACCCCATATGGAGAGTGGTAAGGCCACCCAACGGTCAAGGTCAGCCTTCAGGATCTGGATAAGGGGACTAAGGTTTTCTCTTGCCAGATAGTTGATATCTCTTGTTATTTTGATACCCAAATACAGAAGTGATCTAGACTCCCAGGACATGTTGAAGGGTGCTACCATGGCACGTGTGAGCCAGTTATTCAACGGGAGAATCTTAGTTTTAGAGCAATTTAATTTATAATATGAAACCCTTGAGAAGGCCTTAATTTCTCTTTCAGCAAATTGGGGATAGCTTGCTGTGGGTCTTCGATATGCATAAGTATATCATCCGCATAGGCCGAGAGTGAAAATCTCTTTTTCCCCAACTAATATACCTGGTATTCCTTGGGAACTGAGGAGGTGCCGGATTAGAGGTTTTAAATAAAGGTTAAAAAGGAGAGGGACAATACTGAAACATATAAGCTTCTCAGGGGTATAAACAAGGTGGAGAGTGAGGACCTGTTTCTAAGGACTAGGGATGCAGTCACTAGGGGGCATGATTGGATGTTGTGGGGGGGGTAAGTTCTTTAAAAATGTGAGAAAATTCTACTTCACTGAGAGGGTTGGGGAACCATGGAATTAAAATGATCTTCTGTACTCAAACAACAAAAGTAGTCACACACAGGCAATCTGACAGTTAAGAAGGTTTAATCCTCAAAAGGAAGGCATTACCTAGCCCTAGCCTAGCGCTTCAACCAGCTAATAGTCTTCATCAGGGGTGTGGTCATGATTGGTGTTCTGCCAGTTTTAGATGCACCTCTTAAAAAGGACAGGAAATGATTTTGAATTGGCAGCTGTTTATAATGCTCCCATTTACAGAAATGATATCCGTGAGCCTAAATGATCCATATGTAACTGTAACTGAATAAAAAATGACATGAAAAGCTGTATTTTGCATTATTTTGTTTTTTATATGCACCATTCTGTTACAGTTTTCTTCACGGAACCAGTGATTTGGAGTTTTAACTATGTCATGGTTTCTGTATAGAACTCTAAAAAAGGTTCTGATAGGTCAACAGCTCATGGTTGGCTCATGGTTAGCATTCAGCACACAAACTCTGACATAATAAAAACTCCAAATTACTGGATCCAAGAAGCACAAATGCGTTCGCTTCTGTATACCAAGCACCCTGTGCCTGCCCCTAAATGCATAGATAGCTATGCAAGCCAGGTATGCACCAATCGCTTGTGCCCAGCTCCACATTAGCACATAGGCCTGATAGTGAATTATTACTGACAGAGTGATACAATGAATAGTAGGAATTTCAGTAATGGATTATAGCACAGTTGGCTATGTTCAAATATTGCATCAGATATTTTATATTAGCTAGTAAGTCAAGATGAGTCTGTAGGTTATATTTTTAAATTGTTCTGGCTGTGCACTGTATAACCATATCTGGAAATTCACCTCCCCGCCACACACACACAACCACTTTATTTGTATTGTACAGTTAAAAACTGGGTAATTGGAAATATCACTTTAAAGGAGATGGGAAATTTGTGCAAACTGGCAGCATTTAGTAAAGTTCCTAGTAACAAATGAACAATTCACCTACAACTAAGGCATATTTAACTGTAACCAGAAGAAACACTGATGTGAAAAACTGTTTTGAATTTTTTTCTTTTTATGGACAACATTCCCACAACTCTCCTCATGGAATCAGAATTGTCCCTCCATTGTGAGCACTAAGATGGCCACAGACCGAGAAGAAAGTGATGTTCAGCTGCCACTAGTGCTAGAAACAAGCATTAGTGTGCTGCAACTCACAACAGCACAAAGTAGTATGTCTGCTGCCTACACATCAGGCATCATGCTATTGGTGGGGGGAGGAAGGAAACTTACTTGTGGGGGGATCTGACTGTAGCCCAGCCCTTTTCCTGGGGCAACAGAGGGCAGGATTGTAGCAAGAGCTGCTGCTGAGTTCACGTAGCAGGCATTTTATTATTTATTGAATTATGTTAACCAGGTGGGCCCGCTGAGACATGAAGTCCCTTTTTCAGGGGTGACCAGGAATTAACTACAAAGATACATTGCAGGAATATACAAAATCATAAAGCTAAACAGATTACAGATACTGTATGCACAATATTCACGGTAGTACAAGCAATTAGCAACCAGCTCATTTAGAGCAACAAAGCAGGATTACACTAATGCAAATCAATATAGGATAGATTGCAAAATTGAAAGCAGTGAAGCAAATATACCGATAGTTCAGTACAGTTCAGGGGCATAACAACATTGTCAAGTACAGACTAGGGCACTGAAAATGGAGAAGCAGCAGCTAAAGGACAGTGATTACAGGAACCTTGACTACAGTATGTTCAAGTAAATACACCTTTATCCCTTTGTAAGGCCTCCAAATGAGAACTACACAAAAGAATCCCAGAGCAAATGCACTGGGGTATGGGTTATCCAGAGATACAGATAAGGCATTCTGATGAGTCCAAATGAGGATGAAACACATGTCTGTATTTGCTGTTCTCAGCCTTTGCCGATTGTATTGTGAGGCCTACTGGCACCATACAATTCTGCTTAAACTTGAGCCAGCCCTAATTAATTCATGGGCATTTGCATATGCTTCCCAAGATGCTTTGCATTATTGGGGTACAGTATGTGCAATTTGTGTTTTCTTTAAAATTTGGCTGTGTGGCCAATATTCTCTGGTATAACCCATACCCCAGTGCATTTGTTCCGGGGTTCATTTGTAGTTCTCTTCTCTTCTCTCTCTCTACCTTTGGGCTGCCCATGACCCAAACAAATAAGATCCCCCTATAGGGTGGCTGGCTACCTTTCCCTGGGCTGAGATACAGATATGGTACACTGATAAAGCCAAATGAGGATGAAACATGTGTCTGTGTCTGCTGTTCTCAGCCTTTGCTGATTGTATTGTGAGGCCTACTGGCATCATACAATTCTGCTTAAAGTTGAACCAGTCCTAATTAATTAATGGTCATTTGCATGTGCTTCCCATGATGCTTTGCATTATTGGGGTATGTGCAATTTGTGTTTTCTCCAAATAAGAAACAGTTTTGAAGGGTTGCAGGAAGAGTGTTCTAGAGGGAAGGTGCTGAGTTGGTCAAGGATCTCTTCTCTGCACTAGTCCTCACCCTAGGTTTTTCAAGTAGCATGCAACCAGAGGACCTGAGCATTCTCCTTAGAGGTTTGGGAACCAGTACATCTTAGAGGCAAGGGCAGGGTGGGCCTTTGACAAGTTTATAAGCAAGGCAGAGGAGAGGATATTCAACCCCTGCCTCCCAACAAAGGCCAGATCAGGAAACTGAAAACATTGCAGTGGTGCTCCCTTGGTGGAGCACCAGAAGCAAAGCTGCCAATCTTATTGCAGAGGACATTGAGCTTATTGTTTTCAGAACATCTCAAGGACTGGAGGACAGGGGCACCATATTGTAAGAGAGGGAGCAGAATACTCTTGGCAATAATAAACCAATATTCCATGGATAGGCAGTTACCAAACAGCTAGAGTAATCCACTTTTTAAATGGAAGGATTTTGAAACATAATCAGTGTGGGTTCTAATAGTAACTTCTTGGTCTAGATAAACCCTAAGGTACTTGAGCACCTCAACCACCTTGATATGGGCTCCCACTGAGGTGGAAAGGGTAAGCATGTGCTGCAGTGCTACACCCAGATGTTTAGTACCAAACAAAATAGCCTTAGTTGTCTTGGCATTGAGTATCAGTTTATTGGAGGAGAACCGTTTTCCACCTTAAGACTAAACTTAAGGTTAGTCTTACATATATTGAGCTCCCTATACTTTTTCCACTCTGTCATGAGGCCAGATGGTTTGAAGACACCCCATGCTTTTTATCTCAGCTTCAACAGTTTTCTAAGATTGGCATCCAACCATTTAGACTGTAACATTTTTATCCTGATCGGCAGGGGAGAGGCATATAAGTTGGCAGCTGATAGAAAGTTATTAATAAAAAAGTATAGGGTGGTGTTAGTATCAAGACACGATTTTAAAGAGGCCCAACATACTGTATACATGATAGGGTGGTTAGAATGGAGGCAGCATCGAATTTTGAAAAATCCTAGACAAAGGGAATCCTTGGTGGAAATTTGGAAGCTTTATTTTGCCAAATACAGTAGGTTGGGGAGTGGTCACTTAAGGAGTTTACAAAAATGCCTGCAATTCTAATTCTGTCTGGATCAGAGACTAGAGTCCAGTCAAGCAGAGTATGATTCCCTGATTTATTGTTTAATGTAGTAGACTTGCAAATGTTTTGGGTGAGCTGGGCTTAGAGCACAGCCTCTCTAAGCCCACCCCTCCTGTCAGGTGTACAATTAATACTGAAGTCACAAGTCACACAGGAATTTTAATTCACCACGTGGAAGAACTGATGTGGCCTTCAAAAGGGTATCTAGTGCCATGGATGTTACATGGGAGGAGTTGTAGACACTGCCCACATGAAGGGGTGTAGTGCTTCCAAGGAGAGCATTGACTATTAAGATCTCATTAAGTGACCCATCAAGTGCAGGACGAGATACCATTTATTTATTTATTTAGTGTAAGCCCCCTCTCTTCATATGGGCTTATGTTCCCACAAGGAACTCCTTTTCCCCCTTCCTACCCCCCACAGAGCTAGGGAATTTATTAGTGCTCTGGGGGTTAGTCACCGCTCAATGCCTCAAGGTGGCAGCAGACGGTAGGTTAGGCAAGCTATATATGGAGTGGAAACAGGAAGTTTGGAGCCTTTTCCAGCCCAGGCACTAGGCTTGAGGCTGGAGGGGGATGCCTGAAAGAGCAGGAGAGGCAGGCAAGGAGGGAGCTTGATGGCCCAGGTTGGGCCTGTGGGGGGAACCCCCCCAAAGTTGGCAAACAGGGGTGGCCTCTGCAGCAACATGACATTGAGGAGCCAGGAAGGGAGCTCTGGAGGGAGGATGGCCAGCCAGGTATCTACGTCACAGGGATGAGGGAGGCTTGGGTGGTAGGAGAATGCCAGGAAAGGCAGGAGTCCGTGTGATCCTGTGTAAGAGTGTTTGAGATGCCAGGGCTGTGGGTATGGTGGCAGGGTTCCCACAGGGAAGAGGCTAGTGCCAGAGGTCCTCTCCCATACCCGGGGTGGCAGGGCAGCTCAGACGTAGAGGGAGCCAGGAGTATTCTTCACCCATACAGAAGGACCTGCATGGAAGGGCAGGTTCTGGGGCACCGGCATTTAAGGGCCAGGCAGGTCACAGGTCTTAGGACAGGCCATGGGGGGCAGTTCCTGGTTGGAGCTTAGTTCAAGCCCAGAATGTGGCAGTAGGGATGTGGACCTGAGGCTGGGACCATAAGGGTCATCGGGGAGCACAGTAAAGAGAAAGGGTGCATTGTAGAGGAGTGGGCTGCTCGGGGGGCCTGAGCAGTGGCAGTGCAACCTGGCAGGTGCAGCTCGGAGCATTGGAGCAGGTCTTGGTTTGAGGTCCTCTGAACTAGAAGTGAGTGAGAGAATGTACATGGCCATAGTCAGGGGATTGGTGCGAGAAGTGCTTGGTGCACTGGCAGGTTCAGGTTCCATATGGGAGGACATCATTTGGGTTACAGGGCCTGGGTCAGAAGGAAAAAAATCCTGGTACCTCTCAAGATTTGGGCCAAAGTCCAAGGACCAGGTGGGGGAAGCAGCAGGCTTCTCCACACTGGAGATAGGGCAGTCGACCAAAGTCAGGTCAGACAGGGAGATGAGGAAAAGGGCAACCCAGAACAGTTAAAGAAAGAGTTTGGATTACTAGCACCAGTGAGCCAGGAGCCTGTTGATTCTTCAAGGCAAGGATCTGCTTGGATAAACCATCCAAGTTTCAGAGGTGAAGATAACCTGCTTGAACTGCCTGTATAACAATTAATCTGCTCGATAGATCCAACATTGGGTGAACTGCAAAAAGTTTAAATAGTCCCATGGGGCTGGTATATTTACTTGGTGAAGGATGGGACCCTTGTACTCCTGAAATCATTTAATAATAAATTTGGAATGTTGGTGCTAAAATAAAGAAGTTGTTTGGGAAGAAACTTGGTAGTGACTTCTTCTTTATTTAAGTTGAAAGGGGGGAAAATGAAGTGGAAATCCCTTGTATTTAATTTTGTGTCATAAGTTGTAACTCCAGAAGGTGACCATCAAGCTGCACCAGGATCGAGGGGCTCAGGAGCTCAGAGGAGACATGAGGCTGCAGGTTTGGAGGTCCTGCATCTGGTGGCCAGAGGTTTGGGGCAAATCCAGTTCATAGAAGTAGAGATCGAGAGTGCATGATGTGGTGAAGCCATCTAGAGGTAGAACAACTGCTTTCCTATCTTTATGTCAGGTGCACTAGCTCAGAGTTGTTTTGCATTGTGGTAATCCTTCTTTTTCCCCCCGGAACATCTGCGATGATAAAATTATGCCACTAAACAGAGGGGGGAGGAGAGGTTACATTAGTTTTTTTTTTTACCAGGTAAGTGCACTAAACAATTAAATGCTTGTTCTCAGGCATGTCCCTTGAGTTTACATAGGGTCAGGGTCAGTGAACAACAAGTTACAGTACAGCAGCAGTAAGTGACTGTCAACAGCATATATAACAGATTACACAACAAAGGCAGTACATAGATAAGCACAGATGATCAAAATCACAAGGCACTGGAGGAGCAAGCCAACTGTTTGTTAATGAGATCTGACAAATATAAATAGTTTATCAAGCTTCTACAAGGCAAGTCTTGCTAGAATGGGCAGACTAACATTAGGGAAGATGGTAAGCAACCAGTATGCAAAAAAAAGAAAAAATGAAATAAAAGATAGAGCTATAGACACAAGAGCATACATAAGATTTAAGGAGGCGATTGCAATACCCTTTTTGAAGGTAGAGGCAGTCTGGTACTGGTGTAGGCTAGAAGGTATAGAATTCCAAAGCCTTGGGGCAACAGCAGAGAAAAAAAATGTCCCCCCAACTACATCCTGTTTCTTGGGATAGGCAATTCTTCATGAATGGCAGACCTTAGTGGGTAGGTATCATTTGGAGGACAGAGAAGACTAAACAGTGAAAATGGAGACTGATTTTACAAGATGTTGTAAATGACCCCTCCAAATTCTAGGTCACTGACACCACTGAGGCATTAGGAGAGGATTTGATATAAAGAAGCTCTCCCACACCCTTCTTATCAGTTCTATCCTTTCTAAATGTGGTGAACCCAGGGAGTTCAATCTCATGGGTGAGAACAGAAGGGTTTTACCAGTTCTCAGACATGGCCAGTATGTCAGGAGCATACAAGTCAACCCAGCCTTCTAAGTCATATAGCTTAGGCGTAAACTGCTAATGTTCATGTGAGCAATATTCAAACCACGAGTGTTACACCAGCATGATTCTAAGGGAGAACATAATCTGTGGTTTGATGGGGTATGGTCAGGATTCTACTGTATGTCTCCTGTCAAAAACATACAAGAGTACACAAGGTTAACTAAGTAGGCTGCTCTGTTTTTGCCTGTAGGCAGTACAATAGTTTATAAAAGTAACCTTTTTCTTACAAGCCATATAGAGCCAGCAGGAGAGGGTTAGTATTAAAGGAGACAGGGGGTAGGGCATGGGGGGTTGCATTCCTTGGTGTTCTTGGTGAGGTAAGTCAGGAGCAAGTAGAACCTGATCTATCCCAAGTACAGTAAGCGTGCAGAGTACAGCTAGGAACATTTCTCACATGGCCATTGATGAGAGGAAGGTTACACGAGTCTGTCAGTATAAAGTCAATAAAAAGGGAGGATAGAGACAACAAGTTTACTCCACCTAATAAGAGGTATACCACAGTCTTGTCACAGATTGTGTTAAACTTGTTCAGAGTCAGCTGAGAGCAGAATCAGGTACCAGGTAGTATTTGAGACTCTACAACAAGCATCAGCGAGCTATAAATCTTATAGCAATAGTTGCATGCAAATGAAACAGTTACTGGCAAGAATAAAATGTCACAGATACACACTCTACCCAGATGGGGACAAGCAGGTACCTAGAGGAAAAGGTTTAAACCAACCCAGTGGGATATGGGTGAACTCTTATAGGCGGAACTGGATTGCAGATACACTGCCTACCCAGATAGGGTGTAACACCAATTTAATAAATAAATAAGCACCTGGAATTGAAGGCAGTTAAGCAGTAATACACACAGGCTAAATAAACACACCAGTATATTTGCTGAAATCTTGCCGAAGCGACACCTAAAAGCTATAATGCTTAAAGTGTAGTGCAAACATTAAGAAACTCAGTACTACAGATAACCGAGGACCTCATTGTAAACCATGATACTCAAACATTTACTGAGATAACATACATTAAGAATTTCCTTCATTTTCTAAAGAATGTTAAGCACTGCAGTGAGTCAGGACAGCAGTTACCTCTAGTTCCAGTGCCTTTAAACACTGCAAGAGTTGTGCTAATGGTAGCCTGGAGAAGCAGAGTTTCTGGCTGCTGGCCACCTCTCTGGTTGACTCCTGGGTAGACTGCCTTGTTGCCTTTGCACTGTGGCCCTTGGTACAGAGCATCACAGCATGGAAGAACCACTAGGGACTGCAGCATTTGTAGGGATCCAGACGATAGAATAGGGCACTGGTGGATGGCTTCCGATTGGTGGCCTCAGCTATGAGGAGGTGTGGCTTCTGGCAGGAACATGCAGAGATTGGCTGCTGGCAAGTCCTTGAAGGGAGTATATTGGACAGCTTCTTGTCCCCAACTGCAGCTCCAGGAATCAGTTGTGAGTAGCAGGAGTGAGGCACGCAGAGGCAGGTGAGCCCTCCCACTCCAAAAGCAGAAGCAGTGGCATCCTTCAGAGACTGCACATAGACTTCTGCACACCCAACTAGAGCCCAAGCTTGTGGAGTGAATGCATGTCTACATTAGGAAAGTGGTGAAACGTAATCTCATTGCTACAAGGGCAGCATTGCAGCTCATAATGCTGGCAACATACGTTCAGAAACAAGCCTGGAAGTCAGCAGGGGAAGAGAAGGCTTAAACATCAAAGAGGAGGAACATCTCCTCCAGAGAGGAAGGGAGGGCACCTGACTTTGCCATGTGATCACCAAAAGTGTTAATGCAGCCAGAGCATACAGGGAGGAAGGACTCTGGCTGGTTCTGCATGAGCATGCTGGCATTCAGGCACCTTGGAACTGTTGATGCTGACATCCTATGGAAAGGTAGAAACTAGGAAATACCTATGTCCATGAGTGTAGTGACCCAAGAACACAGGATCTGATCCTTGGAGGGGTCAGGGGATTCCTGAAAAGCCCACCATAGGAGGTCAGCCGTGGAGTTAAACTATGTGTGAGCAGTGATTTGGTTAGCAGGTTGCTGAGGTTTAATTCAGGAGGGCTTGGAGGAGAGTGGACAATAAAGAATAAATCAGCCAAAAAATGAAAAACAGCTATGGTAGCTGTCTGTAAGGCTAGGCTATTCTGTATATTTTAATTTCTTCAGTCAACGGCACAGTAGATGAACAAGCAAGTGTGTCATCTGTACGTAAGAATAGATTAGCCTAAATAACACAGATTATATTGTTATAAACTATAAATTATATGAGTTCTAAAAAAATAGAACCTAATGGGACACCTTTGCAAATATGTGTCAAAAAGCTTAATATATTGGGACTTATTGGTAAATAACATAAATAGAATAATATATATAGTATTTGCTTTCATCTCAACATACAATAATACTGTATTGATTAACATTTCTCTTTAAACAGCATGCACTCTATTGACTCTGCCTGACAATCCTCCTACATTGTCCCCTATCAAGACATTTTCTTTTTATGAATGCAGCTTGAGTGCTCTGACAATATTTCTGTCTCCATACCCCTCATGTAGTCTGTTGTGTGAGTAACAAGATCCATTAATGATATTGCAGGGCAGTAAATTTCCCCTGGCTATGTTTGTGTCCTATTGCTACTACAGATATTACTTAAAGTCCTTTTGATTGACACATGAGACTCTTCTTGTAGATTGGACCTGACATGTTTTGATGCCTTGAAGGCCTCACATCCATGCGGTTAGGAAAAGAGCCAGAGGGATGTGATTGGTTTCGTTAGTCTGGATGCCAAGTAATCTGCTTATAAATAAAAAAAATCTGTCTTTTTCTTTTTATGACAGGTTCAAGAATTATTGAAATTCCTTGCCTAGCACCCTGGACTTACAGGTCAAAGGTTGAGAGTATGAGGTATAGTTATAGTTACTAATTTATTGTTCTCTGCCCTTAGGGATTTGCCAACTCCTTCCTTGGTAGGTTATTTTGCTTTTGTTTTGCCTGACTTCGCAATTCCATTTTACTTGTAAATGACACAATTGGTCCATTGCTGCTGGAAATCTGCATGTCTGGTTGTTTCACTCCATGCCTCATTTGTACATATGTTCTGGTTGTTATAGTTTCCCCACTGTTCATAACTTCTATTTTGCATAATTTATTGTTCTATTATGTGTACTATCATTCCCCTGTACCTTCACTCCCTTGATGCCTCGGGAAAATAATTGTTAACAGTTCTGTATGCTTTCCTGCTGAAACATTTAGTGAATAAATAATATATCAGTTTACAGCTATGGTCAAGGGAGGCAGACAGAAAAGGTAGTGTGGTGTAGTGGGTGGAGCAAAGAATTCTAATGTGAGCAAGATTATTTCTCCATTGAAATTTAACCCCAGCCACTGACACTCAACAACCTTGAATGAGCCATGAAGCCTGTCTGCTTCCATCCACCCAGCTGCAAAGTTGTATAGAAGCAAGGCCTCACTATAAGTCCAGTTGAAAACCAGAGACCCGGGTTCAAAGTGCAACACATCACCTTACCCTCTGTCTGACTATAAACAAGTCATGCAGCCTACCTCTGCTGCCTGTCCATACAGCTTTAAATCTGGGTAAAAGATTGACCCTACAAGAACTGAAATGGCGATTCTCAGTTTGGCTTTTCTGGGAACATAAATTCTAAAATAAAAAAATGTGTAATTTTACATATGCATGGGTCTATACTGGGTGAATATATAGAGGATTATATCTGGTGGTGATTGGAGAACAAGGTGACAGTTTCATTAAGTGGTGCTTGGGGCAGAGTAAGCTATGAGGCTGAAGGCTGAATGGGTTTTCCTGGCCCCAGATTCAGTTGATGACAATACCACTGCCTTCTTCACATACAACCATGCCTTATACGAGATATGATCTTAGCAGGAAATATATTTAGACTTCTGAATGCAGGAGAAAGATTTTTTTTAACAGAATCCAGTCCAGGGTTTACCTTGACCATAGCATTTAATTATTTCTGTTTTTAGTGATAGTAGCTCCAGTCCAGGAAGGCCTCTTACCTGTTCCTGATATGCTGGGATTCTCTAATTTTGCCTCAAAATTTTCCTTGGTCTATACTTAAATTTTCATATTTTTATTTATGCTTCCTCATTCCCAGCTGGCACTCCTTTCCCACTGATCCTCCCAGCCCATCACCCTCGCTTCTCCCAAGGATTATCTCTCTCTTAGTCCCCCACGGCTTGTCCTCCATGACAGCATGGCAGGGAGTCCCTTTACCCACCAGGAATGGAGCCAGATTTCCTGGAAGATCCTGAGTTGCTGGGTGCGGGGCATGTGGAGAATGGTAATCATCCTTCAGCAGCTGGAGTGTTTTCAGTTTTCATCCCCAAGGGAGACGTGGTATGCAATGATGTCATGGCACACGTTTTCAACACCTGCCAGGCCTCCCCAACCTTTTAGCTTGGACAGCCTTTCCTCCAGCTTCCATCATGGGCCAGTTGAGTGCCTGGCTTTTCCATAACCTCTCCCTTGCAGGAGGAGAGCAGCCCTTTGGATGCTTGACCCCCCCCCGGCTGGCCTGAGTTGTCGGCGTCACAAGGCGTAGCACTACCACTGTACTGGTGGGCCACCATACATTAGGCATGTTTCAATCAAAAGATTGCTGTTTGAGTTCAATGTCTCATGTGACAATTTATTTATTTATTTATTTTATTTAAACATCAGTTTAATAACCTTTGAGCCAGAGGCTCATTTACAAAGGTACCTCGTCACATAGAGGACAATAGACAGCAGCACAAGATACAACAGTTAATACAGATTCAAGCAAGTTACAATTCAGGGTTACAGTAGGCACAATACATATGAGAGTGAATAAGTTAAAAGTTAGGGTAGGGGGTGAGAGTAGGAGGGGGGTAAGAGGGAGAAGGGATGGGGAGCAGAAAGAAGAGGGAAGGCCAGAGAAGGAGGGTGTTAAAGGGAGGAGGAAAGTAGGAAAGGGGGGGTGCTGCTTAGCGAGCATTGTCAGAACTTTTTTTTTTTTAGTGGCAGCAACACCTGTGTGAGATGAACAGGTGGTTTCTGAGGCTGAGTTTAAAGCTTGCTAATGTGGGAGAGTCAGAGATACTGGTAGGGAGTGAGTTATACCAGGTAGGTGCTCTGTAGGGGAATGTCCTTTGGCCTTGTGAAGTCCTAGCCCTTGATATGACCAGAGTTGTTTTGGATGAGCTGCGGGTGTTCACAGCCGGTGCAGTATGGTGAATAGAGCCAGATAGGCCAGTGGGAGATAGGCCATGCAGGGCTTTAAAGGTGAGCTGGCAGGTTTGATACATGAGCCGCTCATCCAGGTTGAGTAGGGTAGCCAAGGCATACAGCCGACATGTGTGTGTATGTCTAGGTGCACTGGTGATAAGTCTGCAGTCTTTGTTAAGTGCAAGGTGGACCTTGCTGAGGGCTGTCTGATCAGCTGACCCATAGACCGGGAGGCCATAGTCGATGAGAGATATGACAGAAGAGGTGACAGCCAGGCGGAGGGCATCCAAAGGGAGACATTTTTTGTGCCGGTAGAGAATGCCCAGCCGCAAGTTGGCGGCAGAGTTCAAGGTGGAGATATGGTCATGGAAGGAGAGGGCAGGGTCAAAGATAATTCCCAGGTATTTATAGGACTGCACAGGTTCGATGGGGATTTTGAGGGTGGAGTGAACAGTGAGGGGAAATTTGCTGAACTTGTTTTGGGGGTGGGAGAAGAGCATTGTTTTCGTTTTCTTTAGGTTGATTACGAGTCGATGCTCAGAGAACCAGGTTTCAGCGGAATCAAAAGCAAGTTGGAGAGAACTCTGAAGCAGCTTAGGGTTACTATCAGAGGCAAAGAGTACAGCATCGTCAGCATATAGCAGGATCTTACCCGAGCATTTACTGGGTAGCGATTTGAGGAAAAAGGAGAAGAGTAGAGGTCCAAGAATAGAGCCATGAGGGACTCCAGAGCGAATAGGGCAGGTGCTGAAGAGATTTCCACTAACTTTCACACATTGGGAGTGGGCTGAGAGATAGCTAGCGCACCAGGAGACTGGTCCAGTGGCAAAGCCTATGTGGTCCAGGGTAGTTAACAGGAGTGGATGCGATACGGTATCAAAAGCTTTAGACAGGTCAATGAATACCACGCCAGCCAGGGCACCAGTGTTCAAGGAGGTGTGGGAAGTTGGCAAACTCCAGGAGTGCCGTAAGGTACTATGACCAGCTCTGAACCCATGTTGCTCAGGGCAAAGAACATTGTACTTTGAGAGGTAGTTAGAGACTTGAGTGGCAACAATTTTCTCCAGGGTTTTAGAGAGGGGGGAGGATTGAGATGGGTTGGTAATTACCTGGCAGAGTCCTGTCGCCACCTTTGTGGACAGGAGTAACCGTAGCCACCCTCCAGACAGCAGGAAATTGTCCGAGGCAAAGGGATTTGTTAAAGATGCATGTGATAGGGGCGAGGACCTGATCCAGGACCTGACGTAGGAGGCAGGGATCAAGGGAATCATTACGATGGTGTTACCTATTAAGGCTTTAGCAGATATGGCTAGTTTCTTGTAAGGTGACACAACGCAGGTGGAACAAGGGGCGGTGATGGGAGGAGCGGAACTAGGGGTGGAGGACTGAAGAAGTTACCAGGGAGTACTGAGCTAAGGTCAGTAAAGGAGTTATTGAGGTGAGTGGCAATGAGGGTAGGATCAGTGGAGACAGTACCATTGATGTTAAGAAGTGTGGGAGAGGGGGACCTGGAGTGACCATTCAGCTGCTTGACGTTGTCCCAGAAAGACCTAGGGTTCCCCCAAGAGGAGGTAAGGGAGGCTTGATAGTAGTCCGCCTTTGCTGTATGGATAGCCCAGGTGCACCGGTTTCGAGCAGCAGCATAGGTCTGCCTGTCAGATGGTTGGCCAGAGGCAACAGCAAGGTGCCACAGATTATCCCGCTGCTTAAAAAGCCACCTCAGGGCAGGGGTGAGCCAAGGAGCATATCTTACTTTGGACCTATGGGCAGTTATAGGAGCGAAGATGTCACAGGCAAAGTTGAAAGTGTTGACAAAGAAGGACAGAGCCATGTCAATGTTAGTTGCATTTATCAGTGGAGACCAGTCTGTGTGAGCTAGGTAATGCTTTAGGTCTTTCAACCCCCCGGGTCTAAGCCGCATTTGAGAGGTGGTTTTGACTGAGGGTGTGGGCTGAGAGGTTACCCAGCTGAAGAGAACAGGGGAGTGGTCACTAAGACAGTCAGGGAGAATTTGGATATTGTGGACGCGGCTTGGCCTATTAGTAAGGACCACATCCAGGAGAGTGCTAGTACCCCATCTGGGGTTGATTCTAGTGGGCTGGGAGACTAGTTGGGTTATATCAATTGCAGCAAAGGCCTCATGGGCTGAAGAGGATGAGGGGCAAAGCCAATTAATGTTCAAGTCGCCCACCAGAATTTGGTCAGAGGGGTTGGGTAGGGAGGTAATGTAGTCAATTAGTGGGCCCAGCACCTGAGATTGGTTTTTGGGAGGTATGTAGGCCATAGTCAGGAAGATAGGACCTCTAGAAGGGTCAGGAGATAGTTTTATTGTTAAGGCCTGGGCATGATGGTCAAGGTCAGGGGGAGGGAGGGCTAGTCCAGTGAGCTGGTCCTTTAAGTAGAAGGCACAACCCCCACCTCTCCTACCGACCTGGTCCAGCCGGTGGAGGGTGTAGCCAGGGAGAGAGACCAGGGAGTTAGAGGTGGAGTCAGACAGCCAGGTTTCAACCAAGGCAACCACATCTGGTTTATGAACCAACATCCAGCAGTGTAGTGAGTCCAGTTTTTTCAGGAGGCTACAGATGTTCATAGATGCGATACGAGGTCCAGTGGATTTAGAGGGAGGGCTAGTGTTGCCAGGCCCAGGATTGGGATGGATGTTGCCAGACAGAAGTAGGAGGAGGAGGGCTGCTCTTGGGAGTAAGCGGCAGCATAAGAGTTTACGATGACTGAGGTAGGGGGGATGAGGGGGTGAAGAGGTGCAAGAGATAGGAAGCGTGGTACAGACAGGACAAGCAAGCACGATGAGATGCAGAAGGGGCAAGGGGGGTGAGTGAGGGGGTGACCATACGATCGGTGATAGGTAGAGGAGCATGCAGGGTGAGTGAAAGCTGCAGGAGGGGGTGTGGCAGGGTGGGATGTGGGGTGGGTTGCAGGCAGATCACTGGGGGCATAGGAACCGCTCAACAGCGGGGATATAGTACCCCTAGGGGAGGTGACTAAAATTAGAATTAGGGGAAGGAGAGGGAGGGGAGCGAGAAGTAGAGTGATAGACATGCATGGTGGTGGTAGAGCCACTGTTTTTTTATTAGGAAGAACTAACAGGGGCTGGGATGGTAGCTGAGGGAGAGAGGGGATAGAGCCTAAATGGGAGGTCAAAAGCACAGTAGGATTGCTAGGAGGGGAACAGTGCCCACTGGTGGCCAGCAGGTATAACCTGCTAATGGGAAAGTGGGGACTTAGGTTCAAGTGCACACAGGAAGTGACATCACAGGAAGTGACGTGCACAACCCCGAAACAAGGTCCACGCCGCCCCTGGGCGTGGTGGGGCAGATGACGCCAAGCGCCGCCGGGCTAGCACCCTGCCAGCAGATGCCCGCTGAACAATCAGTGGACTGTGGGGCAGAGAAGCCAAGAGTCTTTTGGTTGTACGGCTGAAATGTCCCACGGTCGTCTAGGGCAGGAGTAGTTTGCAGTTTAGCCGTTAACCTGGATGTGCAGCAAACAAACCTGTAACCAATGATTCAGGGATTCATGGGTTATAGGTTTGTTTGCTTCTTTCTGTCAGATTTTTGCTATAGCTTTAAGTGAATTGTTGTTAGTGGGCAGTGTGTCTTTGTGTTTGGCATGTTTTTTGCAGACTGGTTTGGCAGACAGTGGAAGACTGTGTGACAGCAGTGGGGGGGCTAAAATACTTTATTTTAGGTAGGTTGGCTTTAGTTTGCCTTTGCAAGCAGCAATATATGTTCATCATTGCAGTGGTTCTTCCTCTAGGATATTTGCTATAGGTTCATTTGAATTTTTTGTTGGGAACAGTGTTACATTTTGTTGTACACAGGTTTTTACTTTGCTTTTGGGGGCAATAGTTTGTCTTTGCAGTGTGTGACAACACACAGGGGGTAACAGATGAGTGATGTGTCAAGTAACACACAATTATTTTCTACAGTTACATGAATCAGAAAATAATGGTATGTTAATTGACATGTCAAACATCCATTATCCACTGTGTGATGCCATCACAGTAGGTAATGGGGTTTCTTAGCAACCAGAAATTAGGGGGTATTAAGAATCAATCAGTAATGAAACTAAACTATTAAAAAATAAAACATATATATATATATATTTGTCTTTCTTCATACTACACCTCTGCACACTCAGCAGTACAAGACAGACTGCCAGCCTGTCCAAAGTGAACTAGGCACTTCTGTCTCCTTTCATCCTCCTAATGACTCTGTCACCCTATAGTACCAGTAGTACTAACTTAACTGAATGCCATTCGTGGGGGAATGTATAACTCAGCACAGAACTATGGTTTGTGAGTTGGATTAAACCAAATGACATAGTCAGTCATATCCAGTAGGAAACAAGTGTCCACTTCATGGGGGAATGCATTCTCATATCTTCTATGCCAATTACATACCATGGGAATGGGAGTTAACCCTTAACTAATTAAGCAAAGGCATGACAGGGTGTGGCTTATTGGGGGATTTACCCACACCCTGTGTGGCATGTCATGAGGCACAGCCAAGTGACTTAACCACACAAGAAGCATGTAATCCCCCAATTACCCACGTCCTGGAGTGCCTTACTGCAATTGTACAATGGACCCATATGCAAACTACTTTTAAAAGCATGTTAAATTATGTTTGTTTTGCTTTTCATAAATTTCCCTTTTTAGCTGTGGGTTATTACAGGATTTACCTGGAACCCCCCACTGGCCCTTTATTTAACTAGTAGGTAAACCTCCCATACCATTTCTGTTTTGGGGAAAAGAGAGGGGTGGGGGTAAAAAACAATTGCAATAACACAGAAAAAAAAACTGAAAATGTGTGTTCAAGTTCAAGTTCAAGTTTATTGCAGGAAGACTCCATTGAGCAAACTCATTCACAAGGAGGTCCTGTGACATAAACACTTAAAGTACAAACACAGATAGGTAATAACAGTATATACATGAAATGCACGTTACATGATACAGGCTGGATATACATACAAGGGTACCACATAGGGTGACCGCAGGTGGTAAACATTGATGTGAGACAGGGAAGTGACTTACAGGTTGCATACTGATAAATGAAACATGATGACTGGTGTGTGCAATACATATATTTTGGCAGCTAGAACAAACAACAGACTACAACTGATATGGGGGGAGGAGTGATTTGATAGAGTAGCAGTGGAGCGTGAGCATAGATAAAGCCAGGAGTAGAAGGGGAAGGGAAAGCAGTTAATATGACAAATCAATTATACCTTACCAGTGGATAAATATGGCACACATGGGGAAGGAAGAGACTTAATGACAGTTACAGGTGTCTTTTATTTTGGCTGAACTTAGCGATTTGTAGAAGTTTATTGAAACTGTGCTAGTTAGTTTCAGTCTGGTTTGTAATTGGTTCCAAATGAGGAAGGGCATATGCAATATGCGTTTACCAAAGGAAGTCCACGGCCCTGGTATGTCAAGCATAATAAAGTCAGATTTTCTTAATGAGTATGCACTATGTGAGATACTAATAAGGGAGAGAGATAGTTTGGCAATTTCTGCAGGAGCAGTTTAAGAGTCCATAGCCCAGCATGGAGCAGGTGTCTAGTAGTAAGGGATGTCCAACCAACAGCTGCATATAAGTCACAGTGGTGCGAATGGTAAGGGGAGTTAGTAATGAACCGTAACGCATGGTGATAAAGAATGTCCAGTTTACTTAGATTTGAAAGAGTGGTGGAGGAATAGATTACATCGCCATAGTCGAGTAGGGGAAGAAAAGTGCCCTGTACAAGCTTGTTTCGAGTTTCAAGGGGGAAAAGGGGCCTATTTCTGTAGAAGAAACCTAACCTTGCTTTTAACCTTCTAGAGACATCTTCGACATGGTCATTGAAAGATAATTTATTGTCGATCCAGATACCCAGATATTTAAATTTAGTTACAACTTCCAGAGGCTCATTTAGCGTGGTGACAATGAAGTCTTGGGCAAGGGTATTGGGGGGGCCTGTGACAGCACTGCGGGAGAATATCATCGCTTTAGTCTTCTTAGCATTGAGCAGAAGCTTTGCCTTTATTAGATTATGCTCTAGTTGTGCAGTCCGCTTGAAGCACTCCTTGACTTCAGATAACGATGAGCCAGAAGCATACAACACAGTATCATCTGCAAAAGTGCAGATTGGACGTAGATATGTTAGCATCTAAGTCATTAATGTACAAAGAAAACAAGATAGGGCCTAAGATGGATCCTTGGGGACTCCTCTTGCAACTGGCAAGGCAGCAGAAAAAAAGCCTTCTGCCTTTACTTTTTGGAATCTTCCAGTTAGGTAGCTAGAGAACCACTGGGTGGTATGGTATGTGGCACCCAACTTTGCAAGGCAATTGACTAATAGTTTATGATCAACAGTATCAAAAGCTTTGCAGAGGTCCAAAAAGACTGCACCAGTTACCTTCTTAGCATCTATAGCAGAGATCCAATCATTGGTTACTTTTGCTAGTGCAGTGATTGTGCTATGATTAGCCCGTAAGCCAGATTGAGCTGGGTTAATGAGAGAGAAGGTTTCCAAATGAGATTTTAACTGAATATGGATCAGTTTTTTGAGAACTTTAGAAAGGATAGGCAATATGGAAATAGGCCTATAGTTGTTTACATCGCATGGGTCACCAGATTTAAATAGAGGGAGGATATGTGCTGATTTCCAGCAGGACAGCACAGTAGCAGATGTAATGGAAAGATTGAAGGTGTGGAGAAATGTGTGTACACTAGACACAACCAGACCTATATCAAAACCCAGGTCCTGAGGAGAGAACATTGGCTAAGGGCTATGCTAGATTTGCACTTCTGGACGGGGCACCCAATAAATCCACACAGGAAGCAGTAACTAGATTGTCCACACTAAGTTGGGATTCTAGAGTGTGGCTTTATTCTGAAACAAAGTTGGAAAACACAAAAGCAACGATGGACCCCGAAGTGTTTACACTTCGTGGCACAAGGCATTGCAGAACACATCTGTAGAAACAGAAACTTGAACCTCCCATATTGCATAGGATTATGCATCTGGTATTGTGAAACTAGCCACAGTGAACACACACAAAATTCTCATAAAAGCAGCACTAGGCCAGTACTTAGAACATCTCCCATATGGCATAGGATAGGAATGTGGCACACTGGCCACGATGGAGCACTGAAGGTTCAAAATGAGGAAAAACACTCACAAGGGATAAACTTCTTTAGGCAATGGCCACATGCTCTAGAAGAAACAGGCAACCTTACAGAACCTAAACAGCTGAACTGGTCATTCCAGATGGGGGGGGTCACCCACCTTTTACTTCCACGTCCATACCCAGCCATTCTCTCAGAGTACACCTCACCAAAATACTGAAACTGTAGAGAATGATGCTGTCTTAAAATGTTTGTCACATTTAACATCAGGAACACCACTAGGGTGTAAAGTCGCATATGGGACATCCACTATTGTCAGCCAACTTTAAAAAACACAGATCTTCTGAGAAAATCCTCACAGAAGTGGGTGAATGGGTCCCTTTATCAGAGTGTCACCCCACAGAAACAAAGGCAGGTACATATGCTGGGTAACTCGGTCAGAATCTACTCACAGTTAGTGCACCAAATGCAGCTTCACAAAAGTTCAAAGTTGGATCAGGGGATTGCCCCTAAAACCCTCAGCAGACCCTTTCATCCCACATGGGATAAAGGCACAGGAACCCCTGAAGATGGTTTCCACCACTTCTCAAGTCAGGAAAAGATGTCCTCCACTAGAGTGAGAAATACAGACACTCCACACACTGAGCTGCTCACTCTCTGAGCTGCTTCTACAGAACTCCTACCAGCAACACTGCTGGCACTGAACTGATTTCAGAATTCTAACTCCTCCCCTAACACAAGCTGTGTGGCTTATGTTGCTGCGAGAGTTCTAAATTACATCACCTCTCTGCTCTCAGCCGTGACCAAGCAGCAGAGAGGGGCAAGGTGAAAATCCATTTAACTAGATATTCACCTAACACTGGCACTGATGGGATTCTAGTAACCCCAGGTAACATGGGGGTTACATAACCACTGGTAAAGACCTTAGCTGACCACTTAGGGTACAGGATTTTTTATATCCTTTGTATAATAGTAGCTATATCACACATGCTGGGCCTGATTTAGAACAATTTAAGACATAGTGCTATTACTGTATCTGCATAGTCTTGTGTAGGTAATGTAAAATGGGGTGGGGGGAGCAGAGCAATACATTTGTATTGGGCTGTGTAGTACTGACTTCCTGAAATAATTTTCATAAATCCTGGACAATTGGTTATTATTTTGTGTATGTGTGTCTTGGGGTGGGGTGGGGGTGGCAAGACCTCATAGCCCTCCTCACCTAAGTTTGCACCTGATGCTGTTGCAGAGAAGTGGTAAGGGGTGCTGAGGGCCATGCAGATGAAAATATGAAATGAACCCAGCCTGTGATTAAAATTATAGATGCATTTGTTATTTTATAACTATGGCTTGGGGGTAAGATAAGTAACTTTATTTTCAGTAATTGTGCAGATAATCACTTCACATCTGAGCATCCAGTCTGAAACATTTAAAATATATTAAAATCTTCTACATTTGCAGTTGGAGGAACACATCACATGGAATTTTTAATCTGAGCTACTATATGTATTCAACAAAATAATCCCTAGTAACCTTGGATCTAATAATGCATGTTCAGGTTTATATTTTGCAGAAAACAATTCCTTTCCTGGATGAGGTGGTGATAAGCTGTTCTTTAAAATTGCATATATATCCATGCTTAGTTCTTTTGTAAAAACAGTTTTTCAAAAATGTTTTTATGAAGTCAGTACTTGCAAAAGGTTGTCAAAGCTTTATGTACTAGTAACAAAAACTGAAGACCCTTAAATCATCCATGGTCAGTTATTGTGCCTGTTGGGAACAGCATATCATCATCATCATCATATGTCTCTGGAAATGCTAAAAACATCTTTTGGATGTTGTAAGACTTTTTCATCCTCTGTAGGACTCTCATGCCCATATGGTCTTGGGTACGGCATCTGACTCCCCCAAATTCATATTCAGGTAGTCCTATTTGAGCTGAAGGGTGTAGTAAAAGTATAATTTAGTGTTTTTCACCTTTTTATTTTCCTAATGATTTCAACTGTGCTAATTCAATCACTTATAGATAGATTCAATTTAAATTTAGATCCACTGAAGACTCTCACAAAGCATTATCTAGGTGTACGAGTAGTCAAATCAGCTCCAGTAGCAGCTGAACCCAGACTCTGCTCATTCATAATGCAGTGTTCCTTCCTGCCTTTTTCTACTTTTAAAATGCAGCTTTTGAAAATAATCAGTTTTTTTTAAATGTGGTAAATATTTTTGTATTTACTGTTTGTGAATTTGACTATCTGTATTTTGGTAAACCTTGGTAAACTGTGCAGCACTCTTACCCATATGGGAGGGGTGCTGATTGATTGATTTGAAATATTTTAGTGAGACCCTATATCAAAAACAAAAATAAAAATAATGTTAATTATACAATGGCAAGAAAGAATCCTGGCTCCTGATTGGTCAGTTGTCTATCACAGCAGGGATGTTATCCTGGCATAACATCCCTGCTGATGTTATCATGGATGACATAGAGCACCTCTTGCATCTTTTCTTAAAAAAATATTTTAAAACACTAAATAAAATTCTTTAAAAATATTTTTTTTCTGTATAAAACAATGAGCCTTTGTATAATAGGAATAATGCCCTCCAGAGTGGGTGTTTTGCTAGGATAACATCCCTTCTCGGGTGTTGGACGCCCTCAGCAGGTGGCCTCGGGCCCAACCACCCGAGGTGGGATGTTATCCCAGTATAGCACCCACCCTGTCAGGCATTATTCCTTTAGTATCAAGCTACTGCATCCCCAAGGATATGTTATATTATGAAATATATGGCTCAGTTTACTTTGAGGAGAAGTACATGTCAGTGTCTGTGAATCCTTTTCACATTTGTTGTTTGTCCAAGTTAAACAAAAAGCCAAATCAGAGGAACAGAAGTCATTACTCTGGTCCTCTGACATAAAACACATTTGTACATGTGTCTTGCTCAGTGTTACTGTGACAGATTTCTATGTAAGCCTCTGCTGTTGCATGAGCCCTGGAGCCATTCAAGGTACTGTATGCTCAGCACCCAAATTACTGGGCATACACTACAAATACACACTCTTTCATTACTGTACATAAAATGCTCAAGAAAAACAATCCAATCACAGTCTAAAAGGCAGGAATTTTAAATCAGACAGTAAATCAGCGGAACAGAGAGAAACGCTGCTCTTGTTTGTTTGCCCTGAAATGTTTACTGTCTGATAAGAAATAGGGCCTTCATCCAAAGATTTGTGTTCCATTTTTCAATTACCACCCGCCTTTCTCTGCTGCTTTAGCACTAAAGGGATCATAATAAATGTATCCAAGCATTTCAATTATTCATCTAAATCATATGTGTATCACTGTGGAGCAGTGCTTAGTGACAGACTAATTCAGTTCTTTAACTCGGTCTGACATTTAGCATATTACTACATCATCTGTCCTGTGCAACTTGTGCGATGCAAAAGATTATTCCAGGTTACAGCTTTATGAATTCTTTAGCTTTCATCTGCCTTTTTTATTCCAGGTTTATACAGTTTCAGGCATTATTGTGCTTCCCACCCCCCCCAGGTCTGGGTTGACAAACACAAAAGAACTCTGAAAGAAGAGGCAGGGTCACGGGGTAGAAGATCAATGTATGATTTTGAACCCTAGCACTGTAGGCTAGGTAGAAACAGTGAAATGTTTCTGTGGAAGAGGCATGAGTTTGGCCCTTGGTTATTGGTTGTTTTCCTTTTTGACGTCGATTTTGGCTGTTTAGAGGCTATCTAATCAGGACTATCATGCCCATATTGAAAGGAAAGTGAACCCCCACAAATTTCCTTCCTTGTGACCCAAAGAAATTCTTCTGACGTGATGTCCCTGATCTAATATAAGGTATGATTCATTTAATCCTGGCATCATACTGGTTGCTTTGAATTACTGAGAGGAAGTGACAGGAGGGACTTGTAATTGTGTTAGACCTATATTTTATAGCAGTTGGTACTTGCTGTGAAGCCTGAATATGTGGTTTGCACAAGCATTTGTCAATACCAAATGTTCACCGAAGATATTGCTGTTCTACCAGGTCTTGCTTGCACACATTTTTACAACATATTCACCCAGAATGCAGTAGATGAGTTGCAATATCTCATTTTCAGTGTGTCCTATTTTGACAAATTGTTAGATTGTAATTACCCAGGACAGGGCAGCTGAAAGGCAATATGTGTTTTCAAGTGGGCTCTCATATTTTGACCCCAAATGTCAAACAATCTTTTTATGACTTGACATTATAATCAAGACAGGTGGAATTTATAAAATCTCATCCGAAAGGTGATTCTGCTGTTCTACTGTGACAACAGGATTCGGAGGAGATTTGAAAAATAACAACTGCCATGTTCAGGAGGTGGGATAACACAAGGGATATGTTGAACATTGGGGGCCAAATCTGAAAAAAAAATTATGAGTAAATGTTGAAACAGCTTAATTCCTCATAACTTTGTAGGTTTGTCACATTTTTACCTCCACATTTTCAGCATAATCTTTTTATGACCACTCCTTCTGAGCATGACAGGTGTCATTTATGAAACACTGACTGAAATGTAATTTTGTGCCACAAGTGTTAAAACACATTTTGGGTAGGATTTGAGAAATGACAGCTGTCATATTCATGAGGTGAAGTCACAAAATGGCTATGTTTTCTGAGGGGTATGCCCCCCACACAGCAACACTTGTACAGCGGCATACATCGATGCCAACAGTATCAACATGTCACTGTAAAAGTACACCCGGGATCTGGCAACACTTCCCCCTTTCCCAGAACCAACTCCAACTCAGAGTTGGAATCCTTTAGAATGGGGGCTGTGGGGCAGAGACCCCACATGGGGGCTTGGGGCAAGCCCCAATGTAAACACAGTTGCCCCGATGGTTTTCGTCAACCACAAAGTGTGGCTGACAAAGCCATCACAGTTAGGTTCCATTACAACGAAATTGTCAATGAGATGTCATAGAGCCTTTCCAAGGGATGCATCTCTGCTTGTGTTAGGTAATACTTATAAACTCCTGGTAACCCATAGGGCTCAGCGGGATTGGTTTATAGCTGCAACCATGGAAGCTAAGCTGCTTCTTTTACACAGATTGCGTATTACTGAGGTGCTCTCTTGTAATGATTGGGTAGATGAAATGTTTAAGCTTGCAGGATAGGAAGGACTGTCATGTTTAGCAGCTGGTAAAGAAGGACAATTGTGTCAGATATGGCAGCCCTTTCTATCACACTTTGGGACTGAAGTTATTCCTGGGACACTCCTGTTGTCTCCTGCACAGGTTATCTTTCTTATTAGCTGTAGCATTAGTTATCTTTGGCATGAGCAAAAGAATGTATGCATTCTTATGGATGGCTTTGGGCTGTGGCCACCTTCCCCCTGTCTTTTCCCTACGTTTCTCCTTTTAGGCAGCAGCATGTTATTGTTGTTTGTTTGTATTTGTTTGGTTTCGAGTTTGGAGTTGGTTATCAACTTATTGTAATCCTGGTAGAATTTAGCTGGAGATAGTTCCCTGAATTGACTATAAGTAAGGGACACTGTTTCATCTCTATATAAGTATTGGATCCTGGTAGGCCATTACTAATTAAAGGGAAAATAGTATACATATGCATTGGATAGGGATCTAATTAGTTATTACATCAATGTGAGGTTTTGGATTACTGTTTGTTCTTGAATTTTGCTGCTTTCATGTTAGAGATGGGGGTGAGTATTATATTTCTATAATTTATTTCTGAACTATGTTTTGCCTTCTGTAATGACTAGATTATAACGCCAAGAAGTGAGAAATGCTCTGTCTAGGTACCATGTTATTGTTGTTTTTGGAAATGTTTGTTGTTTGTTTTAATATTAAAATTCAATAAAGTATTATAAAAAAATGGCTATGTTGAAATGTTGGGGTCAAAATATTGAAAATTACCACAGTTATGAGTGTGCATTGAAAAACTGTAATGCTGACTCATAACTGTGTTGTTTTCTCATATTTGTACCCCAAATTTTAAGCATAGCCTTCTCATGACGCCACATACTCTTCTTCTGAGCCCACCTCATGAACAAGAGTGGAGAACATTTTCAAATCCTGCCCAAAAGGTGATTTTGCACCACAAGTATGAAAACACATTTTATTTATTTATTTATTTATTAGATCATGGGTTTACACACCTTTGAGTCATAGACCCATTTACAAAGGCACCTCGTCAAGAGAGCAATTCATCACAGCAAACAAAACAGTACAGTACATAATGCTTAGATTAAAAAAGCAACCAGTGTTACAGGCATTCACTGGTGGTACACGCTTAGTAATAGGTAGATCACAGTAGTCATAATATAGGTACACGAGTACCATGTCAGGTAGCAACCAGAGATATTTTATTACATTAGTCAGCAGATGTTGCCTGAGACCCCAGGTATATACAGCAAAAGTAGACAGGGCAGACCCAGCCTAGGGGTGAGGGTAAGGGGCAGGTAGGGGATTATGTGCAGTTGCAGCAGCGAGTGCTTGTCAGATGGCTTCTGAGGGAGACTTTGAAAGGACCAAGCTTAGTGGAGTCAGCTAAGTTGGCTGGGAGGGAATTGAACCAGGAGGGAGCCCAATAGCAAAAGGATCTCTGGGCCATGGAGGTCCTTACCCTGGGAACAATAAGGGAGGTTTTGACAGTGCTGCGGGTGGAGACTGAGAGGGAGGCATGCTGCAGAGAGGTGGTGACCCCAGTGGGGGAGAGACCTAGCAGGGTCTTTTTTACAAGAAGGCAGGTTTGGAAGCGGAGTCTTTCTTCAAGGTTTGAGCAAGTTGGTGGTGGAGTACAGCAGGCATGTATGGGTGCACCTAGGGGCTCCCAGCATTATCCTGCAGGCTTTGCTTATATAGAGCTAGATTCCTGCAAGCACAGTGTTGTCGGCTGCAGCACAGATGAGCAGCCCATAGTCAATTAGCGACAGGACAGAGGAGGTGATTGCCAATCTAAGGGCCTCTTGTGGTAGGCAGTCCCTATGGTGGTATAACAGTCCAATCCTGACATTGGTGGCAGCAGAATGGGCATTGATATGGGAATGGAAGGAGAGTGCTGAATCAAAGGTAATGCCCAGATACTTGTAGGAGGAAACCTGCTCAATGGGGTTTTGTATGCTAGGCAGTATCACAAGAGGGTCACCACTGGCTTTGCTTTGGCGATGGGAGAAGAGCATAGCTTTGGTCTTTTTTAGGTTCAGGACTAGCCTTTGTGATGTGAACCAATGCTCAGCTCTATCAAAAGCTTGTTGGAGGGTGGCCTGGAGTGTGCTGGGGTTGGGTCAGTGGCAAAGAGCACAGCGTCATCTGCGTAGAGGAGGATCTTACTTGGGCAGGCCAAGGGGAGGGAGTTGAGGTAGAGACTGAAGAGGATAGGGCCTAAAATGGAGCCCTGGGGAACCCCAAAGTAGACAGGTTGTGTGTCAGATAGGGTGCTATTGATTTTTACACACTGAGTTCTGGCAGAGAGGTAGCTGATGAACCATGCAAGGGGGCTGGGGGATAAACCAAGGCATCTGAGGAAGTCAAGCAGGACAGGATGGAAAACCATGCCAAAAGCCTTGGAGAGGCCAATGAACACAGCACTGGCAGGACTTCCGACATCAGGAGCAGAGTGCAGAAAGTTGGAGAATTCAAGTAACGTGGTCATGGTGCTGTGACCTGCACAAAAGCCATGCTGTTCAGGGCACAGGATATTGTGCATGGCCAGGTATTCAGCAAGCTGGTTGGCAACTACTTTTTCAAGGGCCTTAGAGAGTGGGGGGAGGATGGAGATAGGTCGATAGTTACCCGGGGTAGCTCGATCGCCGCTCTTTAGGATGGGAGTGATGACGGCAGTTTTCCATGTGCTGGAGAATTGCCCCAGGCACAAACAGTGGTTGAGTAGCTCATTAAGTGGGACCAGAATAGCATCCAACATCAGACAAAGTAGGCTAGTGTCCAGTAGGTCAGTGCCGGAGTTGTTACTACTAACAGCTTTTTGCAAAAGGGGTCTAGCCTCTAATGGGGAGATGGTACATAGGTAGAAAGGAGGTCTCTGGAGAGTGGGCAGGGTGCTACTGGGATGGGGTCAAAGAAGTTACTGGGCAGGACTGAACTCAGGTCTGAGAAAGTGTGGTTTAGGCAGTCTGCAATGCCAAGGGGGTCAGAGCAGACAGTTCCATTAAAGGAGAGTTGAGAGGGGTTGGGGAGTGGGATTTCCCATTCAGCTCCTTTACATTGTCCCAAAAGTATCTAGCCGACTCCCAGGAGGAGACAAGAGCGGATTGGTAATACTGGGCTTTGGGCTGTCGAATGGCCCAAGTACACTTACTGTGCTCAGTGTTGTATGCTTGCCTATCAGCTGGCTTACCAGATTCCATGGCAATGTGCCATAGGTTGTCTCTCATTTTAAGTTTGTGAAGGAGGGAGGGGGTAACCCAGGGCATGTTTTGCTTTTTGGTGCTATTTCTAGAGAAGGGGGCACAGAGGTCACAGGCAATGTTAAAAGTGCGAGTGAAAAAATCCAGTGCCTTGTCTATGGATGGTGCAAGCCTGATTGGGGATCAATCCAGTTGTGAGAGGTACAGTTTAAGGTGACGCAGGCCTCCTAGGTGCAGGCGATGTCGCTGGGTGATTTGTGGTGCAGGATTGCTGTTGGAAGCGGACCAAGAGAATACAACTGGGGAGTGGTCACTAAGTGAGTTGGGAAGTATACTGATATTGAGCACCTTCCGTGGGTGGTTAGTAATGGTGATATCCATGAGGGTTCTGGAGCCAGTAGAAGGGTTGAATCTAGTTGGGGTGGTGACAAGCTGAGACATGTCAAGGGCGGCAAAGATATCTCTGGTTTGGGAGGGCGCGCGGTAGAGAGCCAGTTGATATTCAGGTCACCAACAATTATCTGGGCCATTTTGGGTGGTAGGCTAGAGAGGTAGTCAGCAAGTGCCTGAATGGCGAGATCTTGCTTTCTGGGTGGAATATAGGCAATGGTGAGAAAGAGTGGGCCCTTACCAGGGTTGGGGAGATTTTTAGCGTGGGGGATTGTGCCCCGTTATCAAGCTTGGGTGGTGGAAGTGCATGTCCAAGGAGGGAGTCAGACATGTAGACAGCACAACCACCTCCACGCTTACCCACCCAATCTTCCCTGAAAAGGGTGTAACCAGGGAGGGAGACAAAGGAGTCAGAGTGGATTTGGATAACCAGGTTTCAACGAGTGCGACAATGTCCGGTTGGTGCTGAGTAACCCAGCATTGGAATGCAGCAGCCTTCTTAAGGAGGCTGCAAATATTCATAGAAGCTATGCAGAGTCCTTGAGCCTGGGCAGGCTTGTTCATAAGATTGGGCATGGGGCCAGGGTTTGGATGAATGTTACCTGATAGAAGCAACAGGAGGGTGATTAGGTGCACCAAAGCGTGGTAATGAATGTGGCATCTCCCCTTGCGACTGGACACTGGGCCGGGTGCTGAGGTGCAAGGGGTGAGTAGAGTACGAAGGGTGAGAAAGGCATTGAGGAGAAGAGACCAAGGTATGACAGGGAAGTAAGAGGTAGCAGGGGTGGAAGTGTGGGGGGGTACCGAGGGGGGAAGGTGATCGAGCGTTGGGGATGGTCTGGTAGACATGTTGCAGGTAAGAGGGGGGTTACTATGCATAGAGGGTGATGGTCCTAAGTGAGGTGGAGCTGGTGTAGGAAGTAGGAGGAGGACCATAGTCAGTGTCAATTCACTTGATCCCAGATGCATTGTGGACAATAAGTTATTTGAGCACGAGAGAGGATCTCCCCTTTAAGAAGTTACAGAAAGGAAAGCCTCTTTAAGGAGTTGCTGTAATTGACTAGTGTGAGGCCTCAGGGGGTGGGGATCACTGGGGAAGTGTATTTAATAAAGGAGGGAGGAGGGTGGTGGGTGGGTGAAAAAACTGTTCAGAGAGCAGTACAGCAAGGCAGTGGCCGAGCTGTGTTTTGAAAAAGGTGCCTTGTGTGCTTTCTTTCTCAATGGGAATCTGCAGCATCCAATCGGGAAGCAACCACAGTCCCCAGGAGCCAGTCCAATTACAGGGACTGAAGCCTGATAGCTCTGAGCCAGGAGCTGACCAAATGTACCTGCTTTCCTTAGTCAGGGGGTGATGGGCTGGATGCAGAGGTCCGGCCGCCAGCAGGTAGCAGCACCAAGGCCACTCGGCTGAAGTGGAGAGCCTGGTTTGGGTTTGTGGCTGCTTTCCTTGGTAAGGGCGTGGCTGGCTGGATGCAGAGGTCCAATCGCCAGCAGGTAGCAGCATCAGGGCCACTCAGCTGAAGTGGAGAGCCTGGTTTGGGCTTGTGGCTGCTTTTCTTGGTCAGGGGGTGGCAGGCTAGATGCAGAGGTCTGGCCACCAGCAGGTAGCAGCTCCAGGGCAACTCTGCTGAAGTGGAGAGCCTGGTTTGAGCTTGTGGCTGCTTTCCTTGGTCAGGGGGTGGCGGGCTGGATGCAAAGGTCCGGTCACTAGCAGGTAGCAGGGCCAGGACTACTCGGCTGAAGTAGAGCGCATGGTTTGGGCTTGTGGCTGCTTTTCTTGGTCAGGGCGTGGCAGGCTGGATGCAGAGGTCTGGCCGCCAGCAGGTAGCAGCACCAGGGCCAGTCATTTTGGCAAGGATTTGAAAAATGACAGCTGTCACATTCATGAGGTGCAATGGAGAAATGGCTATGTAAACAATTTGGGGTCAAAATATAAAAAATTATGAAAGTTACAAGCCTACATTTGTAAATTTCAAGGTAGGCTCAAAACTTTTGCTGTTTTTTAATATTTTTACCACAACTGGTCAACATAGCCTTCTTATGACCCCACCTCATGAACAAGTGCAGAAACAATGTTTAACTCCTGCCTGAAAGGTGATTTTGCTCAGGGACTGCAAAATCACCTTGTGGGACACAAAAACACATTTTGGCCAGGATTTGAAAAATGACAGCTATCACATTCACGAGGTGCCATGAAGAAATGGCTATGTTGAAAATTTGGAGTTAAAATATTAAACAATTACCAAAATCAAGAGCATGTTTTTACAAATTTCAATGTTGGCTCATAACGTTGTTATTTTTTAATAGTTTTACACCAAATTTTCAACATAGCCTTCTTATGACCCCACCTCATGAACAGGGGCAGAGAAAATGTTTGACTCCTGCCTGAAAGGTGATTTTGAACAATGATCATGAAATCACCTTTCAGGACAGATTTACCTAATGTCACTGCCATTGATCATGAGGTGGGGTCCCAAAAAAGGCACATTGAACATCTGGGGCAAAAATATTCAAAAATGGCCAAGTTATGCCTCTAAGTTCAAAACACCATTGAAATACATTGAACCACATACCTGATGTTCCTCAGTCTGTGGTCCAGCTTTGAAGAGTGAAGATGTGTCTGCAATCCACAGATGATTATGGCGTTGAACCCCCAGTGTGTGCGGAGTGGTGGGTGCTGAGTGGGAGGGATGGGTAGAGGGACTAACGGTGCAACAGACATCGATGGACAGTTTTCTTTTTTACAAGGTTTAAAAGGAAAAAAATGATGAGGGATGCTTTCAGTGTTATGTTTGTGGGGTAATGGAGTCTGAGTGGGAGGGTCAGGTGGGGGAAGACAGTTGCAGGGGCACCAGCAACAGACATAGATGGCCATTTTTTGTTTTTTATAGGCTATATATAAACATATATAGCTGCAAACCTGGAGACCTGGGTTTGAATCCAACAGCCCCCACTTGCATACTGTGCGACCCTGAGCAAGTCACTTAACTTCCTTGTGTGCCCAGCTCACACCTGTAAACAAGCTTTTAGATTAGTGTGTCTCTCCTGGTAAAATAAAACATACATACATATATATATATATATATATATATATATATATATATATATATAGTGTGTATATATATATATATATGTATATATATATATATATATATATATATATTAGAGGCAAAAACTCTGTTTAATGCATCAGTTAAGTTGTTCCACAGCAACAAAAGTGAGGAAATTCGGTGTTAGGGTTGAATACCCCCTTGGACCCCCCAGGCCCACTTCCCCCAGCCCAGTCAGGCACATTGGGGCGCTGGCCTTAACTCTCACCCCATCACATGTGTAAAGAAGAAGAGGTATAGGAGAATGGGTGAGAGTTAGACCGACAACCCCAATGTGCACTTGATGCTGGTTGACCACCAGAATTATAGGACTGCTTTTATTTCAACAGATGCCCATGATCGAATGGAGGGTCCCACCATGAAGGTGCAGTCGAGTTAGGTGGCCACCTACTAGGTGGCAGCTGCCGATTGGCGCCTTTGCAGCACGGCAGCTCACCTGTGGGTGGCCAGCTGTTGTTCCTTTTTTTTTTGGCTCACCTGTGTAGGGGTTGTGCATGCATGGACTTAGCACATCCCGGGCTGAATATCGGAATGCACAGAGTATGCATGGGCACGCCCCCCCACCTGCGCTGCATACATTACTGATGCACTCCGGCGCATTGGGATTTGTGCCAGGCACAATCCCCATTTCAATATCGCACCAGGGCGCATCAGTGGGTTGTGCATGGTGCAACACTGTTGTGCCATGCACAACCCTTCTGAATATCCAGGCCAGGGTGTTTAACCTCAAAATAAAGACATGCCTAGCATCCTTAGGGTCCGAACTAGGTAAACACAAAAAGAATCGTGTTGCTAGAGGATCCCAAATTTAAATGCCAAGCATTTTTCTGATAACCAACTGAAAACAAAATGGTGGATTTGCAAAAGTAAAAGGGCCATTTGCAAAAGTAAAAACTGCATTTGCAAAAGTGTTGAACTTTTTGTTAACTTTTCCCATTGACTTATAATGGGAAATTGTATTTTGAATAACTTTGAACCGTTTAATATTTTGTCACAAAAATCTTCAAAAGGCACATCGGGACCCCGCTGCACATTCCTGAAGTTTTCGGACCGGTTGCGCAAACCGTGTGACCTGTAGGGACAAGCAAAGAATTCAAAAAAGCGTAAATGCGTGCGCAGATCATGCTTAATAACTCCACAGCTGTATATCTGAACAGTACGAAAGTTGGCATATCCCAAGATGCATGGTTCTTGATCATGTATTCCAAATTTCAGGCAAATCCATTGAACAGCTGCAAAGTTATTAAGGTGCAAAATTATATGTTAACATGTAAATGGCTCCTCAACCCTAACTATGGTAGCACTGCCGTGCTACCATTATATATATATATATATATATATATATATATATATATATATATAAAAAAACTTTGAGGTGGCAACACGGGGGGGGAATTGGGCACCCCCAGCATCAGTGTTATTTTTGTGGGGGGGTGAGGGGGTGCTGAGAGGGAGGATCGGGTGGAGGAGACAGTTGCAGGGGAGCCAGCAACAAACATTGATGGACAGTTTTCTTTGTTACAGGGTGAAATTTCTGAACAGACAGATCTTGACAGATCAGCTGTGCTTGTTGGGCAGTGTAGATCAAAGGAAAGAGATGACCTATGATTGGGTTGGCTCTTTCCTTTGAAATACATAAAGTTTCTGCCCAGCAAGACAGAATAGTGTCACAATCACTGTCCAAAAAGTAAAGTGCTCCAGCCAACATATACATATATATATATATATATATATATATATATATATATATATATATATATATATATACACACAGATATATATTGCACAAAACTATCTTAATGCATCAGTTAGTGTTTTTATTAAAGTGTAAAAGCTGGGAAATTTGATGTTGGGTTAACAACCCTAGCACCACACCCCCAACCCTCCACCCTCCACACACCAACAGGCATTGGAGTTTGCCTTGAAGTCATTGGCCCTAACTCTCACCCCAGTTCTTGCGTAAACAAGATGAGATGGTTCAGCATAGGAGAATGGGGTGAGAATTAGACCCAACAACTCCAAGGCACACCCAACACCTGTTGGTGTGTGGATGGTGGGATGTGGGGAAGGGGTGGTAAGGTTGTTAACCCTAATGTTGAAATTCCAAGCTTTTTATGTAGCAATAATGCCCAACAGAGTGGGCGGTATTATGCTATATGGACTGCCCAGGGGAGTAATGATGCCTGATGCTGCAGGCAGAGGGCCTTATAGCCCCTGGAAAGTCCGGTATAGCACAATACCGTCCACTCTGAAGAGTATTATAGTACTTAGAAAATGGGCACTGTAAAAAAACAAAAAAAAGTTTAATAAAAATTGCTAAAAAAAATTATTTTAAAATATGTTTTGTCATAAAATAATTCCTCCACCTGCATTAGAATGATTTTTTTTTTTATCAAGGGAACTTTTGTGCTAGTGGAGCCTCTATACTTGTGCCATTGAGTAACTGTAGTTGTCAGGATTACCACCACCCCCAAAACACACACAGAGTGCTTTTGCGAGCAGTGGCAAAATTAGTAGAGAAAGAACGTTGACTTCGGGACCACCACTTGGTGTGACACAAATCCTGTCCTGGAGTGGCAGTGGCAGTGGCAGTAGAGGGGCAGTAGCTAGCCATTCTGCTGAATGCAGTAGTCCTTCCCCCATCCCATTTGGTGATCATATCTACAGCCTTTGTTTCTTTCTTTCTTTTATCAGCCTGTTTTTTTTTTCTTTCTTTATTGACGTTCAGTCAGTTTTATGGGAAATCCAGCCATCACCTCACTCATCCCTGATGACGTGACTCTCTGAAGTACTAGTGAATGGAGGACCAGGAAGAGGCAGCAGAACACGAACTTCTATTTTTATTTTAAAAATCAAACTGAAGCTTGGCATTAAATGTTTCATTTTTCATTGGGCTGTGTATGCAAGCAGATGCTGACTACATGAGCCCAGAAGTATGCAGGAAGGGGAAGTGGGTGCGAGGAGCAGCCTGTTGCATTAATATGTACTTTCTTTTTACCGTTTAACTCCCTTCCATTCTCCAAGTTGCATACCAGTTTTCTTTTTTTCCGATTTGCACGGTACAACTATTGCGAACTGCTGCACAATAATGTGGTTGGCAGATGGACTGCAAGCGAGATCCAGGATTATGATGAATAGTACAGATGACTGTTGCAATGGATTCGGCGATGCGGCACCTGCCTGTCTTTGTGGTCAGAGGTAAGCATACTCTGTGCTACCGACCGATACTGTAATGAATATTTAAAAAAAACACTTTTTCATCGGGCACGGTTTAAAAGAAAGAAAAAACAGAATGTGACACAGGTTGTGGCAGTATTGGGAGTGCTGAATCTCTTGCTTAGTGAGAGAAAAAAATGGTGGCTTTTGAAAACAGAACATTCCATGCCCACATTGATATCTGTAATCAGGTCATTTCAGACTAGCACTTTTTTACCTGGGCTTTGTTGACTGATAAATGCCCACCTTGCCAGCGGTATCAGCCAATCAGAGCCCAGAAATGTCTTAGCCCATTTTCTAAGCTTTAATAAAAATCCTAAGTGATACATTAACATAGAGTTTTCCAATGAATTTCTCTTCTTTTTGAGAATGTGTAATGTAACTGGTATGTGGTTGTGGGAGAGCAGGCCCTCCAGGCCCTGCACTTCCCTCACACTGCTCATTGTTGCATAATGATATGCATAAGTGGGACCACAGGCCTTCTGAACCCTGTGCTCCCACTTACACATAAGTGCGGACAGACTGCAGCCCTATAGTAATGGAAAGTAACCCTTTTAACACAATATCTCAGTAACGGTAGCAACTATTGAAAAAAATTCCACTGCAGTTTTAATCATGGCTTCGAAACCTCTAAAATGTGGACTAAGCTGCGGAGAACTAAAACTACGTATCTCGAATAGTTTTTGAGATACGGATGCCGAAAGATGCCATGGGCACCACAATTCAATGGATGCAGGTAATTCAGGCATTTTTAGGATTTTTTTCCACCCAATTTTCAACATGGTATTTTGGGGATGCCACCTCATGAACAATGTCAGTGTCATTTCGTTAATCTGTCCTGAAAGTTGAGTTCACAAGGAGAAAATGCCGTTCCGCGCCACAGGTGCAAAATCATGTTTTGGGCAGAATGTGAAAAATGACAGATGTATATTGTTTACGAGGAGGTGTGGAAAAGGGTAATGTTGAAAATTAGGGGGGAAAATATGAAACATTGGCATAGTTATGATAGTGCATAGAAACTACACAATGCACACTAGTAACGTGGCCATTTTTGCAAATTTTTAAGCAAATTTTCAACATGAGCTTTTTGGGAAATCCTCTCATGAACACTGGCACTGGGATTTTGTTAATCCATCCCAAAAGTTGATTTCGCACAGTGACACACCATTCTGCGACAGAAGTATGAAAACACATTTCAGGCAGGATGTGAGAAATGACAGCTATACTTTTCATGAGGAAGTCTGAAAATATGGCAATGTTGAAAATCTGGAGTGAAAATATAAATAAATTGGTGAAGTTACGAGCGTGCATAGAAACTGCAGAACACACACTTGTAACATTGCCATTTTTGGGATTTTTTGCACCAAATTTTGAACATGGGCTTTTTGGGACCTCTGCTCATGATCACTGGGACTGTCATTCATTAATCAGTCCCAAAAGGTGGTTTCACATCCTGAAATGTGATTCCATGCAGACTATGCAGAAATCACCTTTCTGGTTGGAGTAATGAGATGACAGTAACAGTACAGTAGTGCCTGTATATTAGGGTTGACGAGAGTGTTTAATGTTAAAGGATAATTTTGGACCATAATAACTTTGTAATGGTTGAAGTGATTTCTATTAAATTTGGCATGCATAATTTCCCTGGGTAGGTATTTGTATATTAGAAATTTTGTCTTACTAGCTTTAGCCATATCTGAGATACAGAGTGTTGAAAATAAAGAAGGTTTGGGGTGGTTTGGCACTTTTTTGTCCACCTGTATCTCAGAAATGGCTTTAGCTTCTTGGCTGAAATGTACAGGGTAGAGAGCCTTGGACTCACAGGTGTGCCTTTTGAAGGTTTGGTGGAAAAATATTAATCTGTTCCAAAGTTATTCTGTTTTGCATTTCCCATTGTTTCCTATGGGAAAAAATAGATGTTTAGCACTACTAAGGATCCCATGTTGCAGAAGCAGCTGCTATGTGGGATTCTAGGTTGAAACATTATGCTGCTGGCCATGTTGTTTCTCCGCTTAGCAAGAGAAACAAATTAATATACTTTTGATGTGTGGAAACTGGGAAGCCCACTCCCAGTGTCCACAAATTATTTTAGTAGTGTATCCCTCTCCAGCACTGTGGGACACTGGGGAGCCCACTCCCAGTGTCCATGAAAAACTATATATTTTTTAACCTAAAAAAAAGAAAACTGTCCATTGATTTACTTTCCAACATCAGCGTGCCCAATCCCCATGTCAGCATTTATAGCACCCCCCAGCAGTGTGGGATACTGGAGAACCCACTCCCTGTTTCCCATAAATTAATAATTTATTAACTGCTGATATCAGGGTGTCCAATCCCTGTGTCAACATTTACAACCCCCCTTTCCCCAGCAGCATGGGACACTGGGGATCCCACTCCCAATGTCCTATAAATTTGTGTATTGCCTACATCAGGGTGTCCAGTCCCAGTGTCAGCATTTACATACCCCCCCACAGCAGTGTGGGACACTGGGGAGCCCACTTCCAGTGTCCCGATCCATGTATGACCCCCCAGTAGTGTGGGACACTGGGGAGCCCACCCCCAGTGTCGCAAAACAGTTATGTCCCTGCAAAAAAGAAAACTGTCCCCCTGTTGTCTTTTTTTTTATTTACAATAACCCTGTAAAGAAGAAAATGGTCCCTCATTGGCTCCCTTGTCTCCCTCCCCATCCCAACCCTCTCTCTGTGCACTCACCTCCCCTTACCCCCCTTGCCTCCAACTTACCTCCAGAGGTCAGGCACTGTCATCTTCTCTGGACTAGGACACGTCTGCAGTCTTCAAAGCCGAACTGCAAACTGAAGAATAAAGGTAAGCACCGTCAGGCAGTCAGTGGTGTTTTGAACTTATGTTGATATCTGGGCCATTTTTAGGAATTTTGGCACCACATTTTCAACATGGAGTTTTTGGAACCCCACATCATGAACACTGGCACTTTCATTTCATCGCTCAGTTCTGAAAGGTGATTTTGCAGTCACTCCATGGAATCACCTTTCTGGAACAATTCATGAAGTGACAGTGCCAGTGATCATGACGTGGGGTCCCAAAAAGCCCATGTTGAAAATTTGGTGAAAAAATTCTTAACAATGACTGCATTACGGGAGTGTGTTGTGAAGTTTCTATGCAGGTGCATAACTTTGGCAATTTACGATATTTGACTCCAAATTTTCAGCATTGCGATTTTTTCACACCCCCTCATGAGCAGTACAGCTGTCATTCTTCATATACTGCCCACAATGTGATTTTACACCTGTGGGGCATACTGCTGTGGCTCATGTGCGAAATCACCTTTTTCGATGAATGAACAAAATGATAGTGGCATAGTTCATGAGATGGGATCCCAAAAAAGGCCTAATTGAAAATTTGGTGAAAAAGCTCTGAACAATGGCTGTGTTATGAGCAGTTGTTGAAAATGTTGTACCGGTGCGCGTAACTTTGGCTATTTTCCATATTTTCACTCCAAATTTTCAATATAGCCATTTTATCACACTACCTCATGAACAGTACAGCTGTCATTTTTTATATCCTGCTTGTGCACATGGGGTCATCCAATAAAGTCCAGAAAGCAGTCAGGATCCAATACTCCGAAATTTATTCGAAGCAGAAAAAAATAAAATGAACTTAAAGCGGAACTTGTACATAACTTTCAAAAAAACATAAGGCACAGGAAATCATATCTTTAACAAGAAATAAAAATTCCTGCCAAAAAGGCACCTAGAATCTGGCTAGGCATCTGGTAGGTTTGCCTTCCTACCACACACTGACTAAACACTTTACATTCACTCTGCTTTTATACAAGTGGAGGAGCACATGACCTAGTTAACTCCTCCCTCAACTTGCATTATAAAAGTGGGACAACAAGAGCCACCCAGTCCTATAAGGAGTTGGACTGAGAGGACGGGAAGCACTTTACAAGTAAGATGTTAGTCTAAGGCTTTTCTTGACCACATTAGGAGTTTTTGGTCCTTTTAAGTTAAACATTTTTCTATCTTCTTTTAAAAGTGGCCTGTATTGCATTTCCCCTTTTAAAAGTACTATTTTAACCTTTTGATTTAAGGAACAAACAAACACTACTTTTCAAATGATTCTCAGTTAACATTCTGAGGTATACCATAACTCTGAGCTTCTCATACTAAAAACTAAGCAAAAAGGCTGTTAACTTGTTCATAAATTCACCAAACAATGAAAATGCTATAACAACTCTCTTTTTGGCGTCTTCACACATTCGCACGATCGCACAGTCGCACTGCGCGAACGTGCGCACATTCGTGAAGGAAAATTAATCTATACGGCTTGTACTGCAAGCACAGAATGTTTTAAACACTGGGGCTTTAATATTTAATGAAAATGAGCTGGAATTAAGGAAAGGGACAGAAAGACTGCTCAAAGGTGGCCAAGCTTGAGTAGGGGAATGACAGAGAAGGAGCGATAGTAAAAGGAAGAAATCAGAATACCAGAAGACTGTTGCAACAGATTTCTTAAGTGTTTTTCTTAAAAGGAACAATATTTTAGCCCACAATGTTCTCAGTCCACCTCCAGTAACACAGGCAGGTGGTTACATATGCTCTGTAACCATAAGAGCATATCAATGTTTTTGAGGGGGGGTCACTGACCCTACCACATTCCTCCCCACTCAAAATGAAAACTAGTAGTTTTCACTACTTGCATAGCATGTAGATCTCTTTCTATAAACAAAAAGAGAGCTTTAGCCCACCCACTCCCAAAGCTCCACCTCGGGGCCCTTTAATATTCTCTTTTTACTTAAATACAATGCATTCTCAAATACAAATATATTCATTCCCCGAGGTCTACATTTGGTTCTAACATTATGTCTGCTCCAAAGTGAGACATGAAGTCAGCATTACTATTAGCGGTCCCAGCTCTATGACTAACAGTAAATTTATATGGTTGCAATGTTAGATACCATCGCATAACCTTGGATTGCTATCTTTCATGTTATTTATCCATCGTAATGGATTATGATCTGTCCATACTGTACATTGAGTTCCCCATAAATAATATCATAGGGACTCTATGGCCCATTTGAGTGCCAAACACTCCTTTTCTATTGTGGAGTACTTGGTTTCCCTGACATGTAATTTATGACTAATATACAGTACAGGATGTTCTTTTCTGTGGTGGATTTGAGATAACACAGCCCCCAATCCAACATTAGAAGCATCCGTCTGTAACAAAAACGGTTTATCAAAATCAGGACTTTTTAACACTGGGGAAGAACAAAGTATCACTTTTATGGCTAGAAATGATTCTTTACATTCTGAATTCCAGATTACTTTTGAGGGCTTGTTCTTTTTTGTTAATTTGATTAGAGGGCTAGCTAAAGTAGCAAATTGTGGCACAAAACATCTATAATAGCCTGCTAGGCCCAAAAATGAACGCACATGTTTCTTTGTGAGGGGACAAGGACTATTGGCTACGGCATCCACCTTCCCTACCTCCGGTTTTACCTGCCCATTACCAATTATAAATCCCAAGTACCTGGCTTCCCTCATAGCAAGGAAACATTTGTTGGGGTTGATGGTGAGACCAGCTTGTTTTATAGTCTTTAAAACAGCAGTAAGGTGTTTAACATGGTCTTCCCATGTTGGACTATAAATGATTACATCATCTAAATAAGCAGCGCTATATCCAACGTGAGGTCTCAGGAGTTTATCCATCAACCTTTGAAAACTAGCTGGGGCTCCATGAAGTCCAAATGGCACCATAGTAAATTGAAAAGACCTCAAAGGAGTGCAAAAAGCATTTTTTTTATTTTGATACTTCCTCAAGCGGAATTTGCCAGTATCCTTTAGTTAAATCAAGTATACTAACATATCTCGCTTGCCCAAGTTGGTCTATGATGTCATTTATATGGGGCATTGGATATCCATCAAACTTTGATATTGCGTTGAGTTTTCGGAAGTCTAAACAAATTCTTATCCCTCCCTCTTTTTTAGGGACAAGAACCATAGGAAATGCCCATTCACTATTAGCTTCTTCTATAATACCCATTGCTTTCATCCTTTCTATCTCTGTGATGACTTCTTGTTTTAATTTCTCAGGAATCCGATAGGGCTTTACTCTAATGGGTGTGTTTTGAAATGTATGGATCTGATGACATATTTCCGTAGTTTTCCCTGGGACTGTTGTAAAGGTATCAGGAAACTGACTTAGAACATGGGCTAGTTCTTGTTTTTGACTGTCTAATAAAGAAGGATTTATTGTCAAATCTTTAGACAATTGTTCTCTTCCGGTCTATCATATGCCAGCTCCATCTCATTGTCCAATGGGTTGGAACATACATACATGACTTCAGTAGGCCTATCATGCCATCTTTTCAATAAATTGGCATGGTATATTTTTAGTTTTTGTTTTCTGTCTGGTACTTCCACCAAATACGTAGTGGGGCTAATTTGTTTCTGTATCACATAGGGCCCTTGCCATTTCATAGTTAACTTATTTTCAGTGGATGGAAGTAACAATAAGACACGATCCCCAGAGTTGAAGTGTTTTTCACCCACCCCTATATCATATCTTTCTTTCTGATAGTCTTGCTTGACTTGATTCTGTTCTTGTGCAACTTGAGTATACTTTGCTATTTTTTTACATAACTGCATAACATAGTCAAGGGTAGTAGGATTTTTCCAGGTAGTAATATCCTCCCACTGTTCCTTAACTACGTCTAGGAGACCTCTAGGATTCCTACCATATAATAGTTCAAATGGTGAGAACCCAGTTGATGCTTGAGGTACCTCATGATGTGCAAAAAGTAACAGTGGCAGATATAGGTCCCAGTGTTTGCCCTCATCTTCTACATACTTTTGTACCATTTTTTTCAGCGTTTTGTTGAAACGCTCGACCAAGCCATCAGTCTGGGGATGGTATGGAGATGTGTAGACAGCTTCTACCCCCAGAGCTTGGTAGAGATGTTTCAAAATGGCTGAACAGAAATTGGTTCCCCTATCCATTAAGATAACTTTTGGTATGCCCACTTTGCTAAATACTATGAGCAACTCCTCTGCTATTTTATCCACTGTTATTGTGCGTAGAGGAATAGCCTCAGGATATTTTGTAGCATAGTCACACAACACAAGGGCAAACCTGTTGCCTTTAGTATTTTTGGGGAGAGGTCCTATAATATCCATGGCCAATCTTTCAAAGGGCATAGTAACCAATGGTAAAGGTTGAAGAGGAACTTTGTCCTTTTTGTAACGGTCACGCTTTGGCACTAGCTGCAACTTTGCAATATTCAGCCACTTGATCATGAAATGCCAGGCCAAAAGAATCTGTATAATAACCTTTTTAAAGTTCTATCGCTTCCTGCATGTCCCCCACATGGTACATCATGCGCCAAGAATAATAACTGTTCTCTATACTGACTAGGAACCACCAGTTGATCTACCATTTCCCCAGTTTTTGGATTTTGGCAAACTCTATACAATTTATCCTGTTGCAGCTTAAACATTGGAGGTGTACCTTCCACCCCATCAGCAATAACCTGGGAAAACAAAGGGGTTAGTGTAGGGTCATTCTTTTGATCACTGATGAAAGAGTCCGACTTTACAGTTTTTATCATGGCATCATCACAACCTAAGTCCTTTGTTTTATTCCATGTCCATTTTTATAGTTTCTTTTGTTTTTTTGATTTCACAGTTTTTCCAGGAACATCAAATAAGGTATCATCAAAAGGAAACAGTTCACTGTCTATTTGTTCCTGAGATGCTTGAGATTGTGTAGCCATGGCAGATATGGAAGAAGAAGCAGTCAATAAATTGTTAAATACAGGAAAGTCATGTCCCAATATCACAGGTACAGGTAGTCTAGGAACCACGCCTATCTTCAGATGATGTGCCATGCCTGATGCAGTAATAGTAGCTTCCTGTACAGGATAGAAATGAGTGTCCCCATGAACACAAGTCACCCCAGTTTTCTCTGAGTGTTTCTTTATAAGAGCACCACTGAGTAAATCAGCAGGTACCAGGGTTTGCTTACTTCCTGAATCAATCAATGCCATCACATCCTGTCCTCCAACATTAACAGACACAGTATATTGCCCCCAGTTTGCTAAGGCCAGATGAGAGGGATCAGATTTTCTCTTGGGGCAGAACCTAGCGATGTGTCCCTTGGTCTGACACTCGTGGCAAATAATATCTGGATTAAGTGTTCTCATACTTTTTTCTTTCCTCTTTCATCTTAGTAGAAGGACTAGTGGGTGGATGTTTTATTAATACTTGAGAAGTATTTGTCCCATGAGACCCTTTCTGATGTTGTGGGCGAGCTGTAATATAATCTTCGGCTAAACTGATAGCTTTTTCTACTCTATCAGGTCGATGTTCTGTTGCCCACATTTGAACGTCATAAGGTAATATTTTTATAAATTGTTCTAACACAACTGACTCAATCACTTGATGTATGGTACGAGTTGCAGGTTGTAGCAGTTTTGTGAATAGGTCTTGCAATCAAGCACAAGCTTTCTTGTGGGGACTCAACAGTATGATATTTAAATGCTCGAAACCTTTGACGATAAGTCTCTGTACTGATGTCATACCTTTTTAATATTGCTTGTTTAACATGATCATAGTTGGTAACATTTCCAGGTTCTACATGACTATAAGCTAGCTGAGCCTTGCCTGTGAGATATGGGGCTAAACGAATAACCCACTGATCCCTAGGCCACCCACAAGCTGTTGCCACTCTTTCAAATGTTGTAATGTATGCTTCAATATCATCATTGTCCATTAGTCTGGAAATGTTAATGTCTTTTGGGCCCCCACTAGGTAAGATAGGTCTAGTAGTTCCAATAGCCTGAATAGCCTTAAGGGTCTCCACCCACCTGGTCTCATTTTGTAGACGGTCTCTCTCTCTTTGCTTTTCCAGATCGATCTGTCTCACACATAACCATCTCAGCAAATCTTGTACTTCGGAAGGGGGTTCCTCCTCCTCCTCCTCCTCTTTGACATCTTTGCCCCCAATAGCTTCTTCCGCTGCCTTTGGTTTACCAGTCTCTTTCCTTCTGACATCACCCAATCCAGCTGCTAGGGGTAGTTGAAATTTGTCCACCATGGTTCTGGTCCATTTACCTTCTGGTGCAGACATTTCCACTTTCTCCATCTTCTTCTGCTCCTCCATAATGGCTCTGGACAATATCCACAAGAAAGGTGGCTCGCCTTCCCTTGTGATCCCACTTCTGATACCAAATGTGCACGTGGGGTCATCCAATAAAGTCCAGAAAGCAGTCAGGATCCAATACTTCGAAATTTATTAGAAGCAGAAAAAAATAAAATGAACTTAAAGCAGAACTTGTATATAACTTTCAAAAACATAAGGCACAGGAAATCATATCTTTAACAAGAAATAAAAATTCCTGCCAAAAAGGCACCTAGAATCTGGCTAGGCATCTGGTAGGTTTGCCTTCCTACCACACACTGACTAAACACTTCACATTCACTCTGCTTTTATACAAGTGGAGGAGTACATGACCTAGTTAACTCCTCCCTCAACTTGCATTATAAAAGTGGGTCAACAAGGGCCTCCCAGTCCTATAAGGAGTTGGACTGAGAGGACTGGAAGCACTTTACAAGTAAGATGTTAGTCTAAGGCTTTTCTTGACCACATTAGGAGTTTTTGGTCCTTTTAAGTTAAACATTTTTCTATCTCCTTTTAAAAGTGGCATGTATTGCCTTTCCCCTTTTAAAAGTACTATTTTAACCTTTTGATTTAAGGAACAAACAAACGCTACTTTTCAAATGATTCTCAGTTAACATTCTGAGGTATACCATAACTCTGAGCTTCTCATACTAAAACTAAGCAAAAAGGCTGTTAACTTGTTCATAAATTCACCAAACAATGAAAATGCTATAACAACTCTTTTTTGGTCTTGGACATTGCGATCGACAGTCGACCGCGCTCGAACGTATGCATATCTCGTGAAGGAAAATTAATCTATATGCTTTGTACTGCAAGCACAGAATGTTTTAAACACTGGGGCTTTAATATTTAATGAAAATGAGCTGGAATTAAGGAAAGGGACAGAAAGACTGCTCAAAGGTGGCCAAGCTTGAGTAGGGGAATGACAGAGAAGGAGCAATAGTAAAAGGAAGAAATCAGAATACCAGAAGACTGTTGCAACAGATTTCTTAAGTGTTTTTCTTAAAAGGAACAATATTTTAGCCCACAATGTTCTCAGATCACCTCCAATAACACAGGCAGGTGGTTACATATGCTCTGTAACCATAAGAGCATATCAATGTTTTGGGGGGGGTGTCACTGACCCTACCACACTGCTCAAAACATGTTTTTGCACCTGTGGCACATAATGGCATTTTATTTATTTATCTATTGATTTATTTCAATCTAGGATTACAATACCCTTGAGCCAATGCTCTTTTACAAAGGTTCCACATCAGTGTGTGCAACAGTCATCAATTTTAGTTACAAATATATAATCATTGACTTACAGACATGTAATAACCAGTACAAAGACTTAAGCTATGAGCAAGACAAGGGAAGGGGGTGGGAGGGGGAAGTGAGAGTAGGAGATTGAGGGAGGGAGGAGGTGCAGGGGGTAAGGGGGAGTATGAGAGGTGGTTGGGGTGGAGGCAGGAGTGGAGATATGGGGAGGAGGTGGGTGAGGGTGGGAGACAGTGCAGCCAGGGGGCCTTGTCAAGGGAATATGACAGGTAAGGTGCTAGGGATGCAAAGACTGATTGTAAGTGCTGGGTACTGGATTTCAAAATTTTCACCTATGGGGTTCATTAGGTGGAGTGATAAGAAAACTATGTTAAAAATTTGGGGTCTAAATATGAAAAAATGACAAAGTTATGCCCATTCATTCCAATTTGGGTATGCACACTTGCAACTGCAGTTCTTATTTAATAAGGGTCACAACTTCACTGAGTTCTCCAAGCCCAATAATTATACAAATTTTTTTTTTAAAACATAAGGAAATTCATATAAAAAAACTGCATTTAATGCACCATTAGGGTCGAACATTTACAAGCAGGGAATTGCAAACTTAAGGTTCCCAAGCGTAAGGCCCCACTCCCACTGCGCATGCAGGAACAGGCAAGAGGGGAACTTAGGCTTCTCAACCTCAGCCTCAGCACCCCACCCACACCCTCGGCTTCCAATCGTAAGACCCCACCCCCACCTTGCATGCAAGAACAGGTGTGATGGATGTACCTTGGCGTTTTGAACCCTAATGATCACCCCATTCCAAGATTAAGTAAGGTAACATGGGTATAGAATAAAAGAATAGGGTGAGCATTAGAGTTTGAAATGCCAAGGTCTACCCGTCACATCTGAAGTGGGAGTGGGGCATTATGCTTGGGAACCCTAAATTTGCATTTCCCTACTTGTAATCATTCAACTCTAATGGTGCATTAAACACAGATTTTTTTGCAATGAATATATACTACTAGGTTTTATACTACTAAGATGGTTAAGGTGCAAGGGGGCTATGAGGCCCATAACTGCTCCTGAATTAATTATAATAACCAAAACTGACTTTGTTGATAATAAATTTATACAGGCAATTTTTAAATGTTAGCTTATTTTTACTTGCAATAATTTCAAATGGTAGATTATGCCAAGGATTAATAATCCTCTGAGTGAAAAAATACTTTCGCGATGTGTGATAAAATTTTGCCCTAGTTATCTGGAGTGGGTGACCTCTGGTGTTGTAGGCATTATGTTTGAACATGTAACCCATTTGGGTAAACAGATATGGGTCATTAACAATATCAGACGTACAGATTAGTTCACCCCGAAGGTATGTAAGTGATAATGGCATACGGTCTTTTAGACATTTTTCACATGGAACATTAGATAATTCAGTTATACATATATATTGCAAAAACTTTGTTACTGCATCAGCTAGTGTTGCTAAAACAAAAGAAGGGAACTGAGGTGTTAGGGTTTCCCCCTAACACACCACCCCTGCCCTGCGGAGACCAGGAGGTGTCGGGGAAGGGGGTGGCATTAGGGTTGCCAACCCTAACACTCACCCCATTCCATTGTAAAATAAGCTGGGTGGCTATAGTATAGGAGAATTGGGTGAGTGTTAGTAAGCCTAATGCTACCCCCTCCTCCTGACACCTTCTGTCTCTGCAGGGCAGAAGTGGTGTGCTAAGGGGAAGCCCTAATGCCTCATTTCCCTTCTTTTGGCATGACAACCCTAACTGATGCATTAATGAAGTAATTGCAGCTAATTTCCTTATGTTTTGAGGCAGCATAATAGTATCTTCCCTTTACTGTGGGAGCACTGGGTCCTTTGGACTCTGCACTCTGCATTCCCATCCCTCCATCTAGATAGTATAGCAATATCCACATGTTACAGTGGGAGCACAGGGTCTTTTGGACCCTGTGCTTCCATCCCTTCATCAAGATAGTATAACTGTATCCATATGTTATGATGGGAGCTCAAGATAGTACAACAGTATCCATATGTTCGGACCCTGTGCTCCCTTCCCTCCATTGAGATAGCACAACAGTACCCATATGAAAGGACCCTGCACTTCCATCCCTCCACTGAGATTGTACAACAATATCCATATGGTACAGTGGGAGCTCCATCCCTCCAATAACATAGTACAACAGTATCTATATGTTATGGTGGGAGCACAGGGTTCTGTGGACCCTGCGCTCCCATCTCTCCACTGAGATAGTATAACAGTATCCTTATTTCAGCTCAGATTTTCACCATTGTCTTTTTATGACCTCACCACATGTACCCAGCACAAAAAAAATGTTCACATCCCTGCCAAAATGTAAATCTTTGCAACCACAATGCTGTTCTATGCCACAGGTGCAAAATCATGTTTTGGACAGGATTTGTGAAATTACAGCTGTGACACACATGAGGTGGAGTAATAAGAAGAGTATGTTGAAAATATGGGGTAAAAATATTGACAATTACAACCTTTGTGAGCGTATGTAGTGAGATTTCAATTAATGCCCATAATTTTTCAAAATTTTGACCCCAAATTTTCAACATAGCCTTCTTATGACCCCACCTTATCAATAATATGACTGTCATTATGCAAATCCCACTGGAAAGTTGATTTCACCAACTGACTGTAAAATCACTTTTCCATTGAGATTTGCCTAATGTCATATTATTCATGAGGTGGGTCTCCAAAAGGCCATGTTGAAAATTACATAGATACATAGATACATAGACAGTGTCAGCAGATAAGGGCCTATGGCCCACCCAGTCTGCCCATTTGAGCTTGTAAGTTCAGTTTATGTTTTCCTAGAAGTCTGTTGCCCATTACCCCGACCTCCAGAATTCCTTTATGTCTATCCCATGCATTCTTAAATTCCATGATTGTTTCAGTCCCCACCACTTCCTCTGGCAGGGTGTTCCACTTGTCCACCACCCATTCTGTGAAGAAATTCTTCCTCAAATTTGCTCTGAATCATCCTCCCTCCAACTTCATCCCATGCCCTCTAGTCCTGGAACATCTTTTTCACTTAAAAATAGTGTATTCCTGCACCCTGTTCCTCCCTGTAAGATACTTGTATGTCTCTATCATATCCCCTCTCTCCCTCCTCTCCTCCAGGGAGTACATATTCAGTTCCTTCAACCTGTTAAAAAATGGCTGAGTCATGGCTGAAAGTTGAACCCCCCATCCCCATTGAGATACATAGGACTGCATTTACCATTCTTCACATTGCAGTCACCAGTTCCAGCAGCAAGATGTGTCTTCAATCTGTGGAGCAGCTCTCAAACCTGAGACCACCTGAGGTGAGTGGTTGTCTGGGGGATGTCAGCAGGATATCAGGAGGTGGGTGTATAGTGGGTGGTCAGGTACGGGAGTGAACAGCAATGGATGTGTTTTCTATTTCCAACTAAGGGGCAGCACAAGAAATTGAGGGACTTTTTTTTCTTTACAGAAAAAAAAAATGAAACAGGACCTAACATGGGGGGAGGGTGGATACCACTGCCTCCAATGATTTGTCTGTGACCGATGGTGGGGGTACCACTTGACACCAGGGATAAAAGGCAAAAAAGGGCCACACAAAAAAAAAAGAAAAATAAGCAATAATATTTAAAAAAAATATGGGGATTCAGGATGGGGGGGTCACTAGACACCAGGGAAATAAAGGAGGGGTGATTGGGTGAAGAAAACGGGAAGATTGCACCATTTTTAAATCCTTGCTCATCAGCCAAATTCCTTACCCGTAGGTACTTGTCCATCATGGCAGACAAGGAAAACAGCTGATGGACAAGCATTCCCGGTCTAGCCATCTGGTCAACAAATACTGTCAAGCAGATGGCCAGAAAGGAATCCTTGTCTGCCAGCCAAATTCCTTGCCCATCAGTCTTTGCCCATCATGGCAGATAAGGAAAACAGCTGATGGACAAGCATTCCCGGTCTAGCCATCTGGTCAACAAATACTGTCAAGCAGATGGCCAGAAAGGAATCCTTGTCTGCCAGCCAAATTCCTTGCCCATCAGTCTTTGCCCATCATGGCAGACAAGGAAAACTGCTGACAGGCAAGGATTCCCGGTCTGGCCATCTGCAGATGGCCAGACAGGAATCATTGTCCTCCACTCAACTCCTTGTCTTCCAGTCTTTGCCTGTCATGGCGGACAAGGAAAATGGCTAACAGGCAAGCATTGCCAAATTTGTTTGACCAGATGACCATACCGGGAATCCTTGTCTATCAGTCATTTTCCTTGTCTGCCATGATGGACAAAGAGTGACAGACAAGAAAGTTAGTGAGCCATGAGCAAGGATTTAAATGACAAAAAAAATAAAATTCTGAGGTATTCAAACCCCACAAAGCACACAACACAGCTCATCAACTCCCAATGAGCAAAAATCACACTTTGATGTGTGACACATTCATCCCTGACCAGATTTATGACACTTTTTCTTGGCCAAAATAAAAAAAACAGGATGGCGGCTCATGGACAAAGACATTTTTGTGACTGTCAAGGATTGCCAACTGATGGGCAAGGATTGCCCTCTCAAGGGCAAGGATCCTTGCCAATACCATGCAGTTACCCTGAAAAAAAAAATCCCATTGAAAATAATGGAACTGAAAAATGCTATAACTTTTGAATCAATTTAGATTTTTTCACCAAACAAACACTGGCATATTCTGTGATCCATGTTCTTTCCACCATAGAAATTTCATACCAAAATTCCACATTGTCTCTTCACAGCGCGATGAGAAAAAAACTGCAAAAAGTAGTGGATTTTGTGGGGGATTTTTTCACTATCTGCATCTCAGAATCTGCAAATCTGACCAGAACGAAACTTGGCATATCATGAGCTCTATACCAAGAGACAGTGCATACAAAATGTTGTGCAACTCTGTTAAATGGTTGCAAAGTTATTTAAGTTCACAATGTGAAGTTTAACATAGAAACTGCTGCTCAAACCTAACTATAGTGGTGCTAGTGTGCTACTATAATATATATATATATATATATATATATTGAAAAAACTCTGTTAATGCATCAGTTAGGGTTGATAGTGCAGCAAAAAAAAGTCTGGAAATTCGGTGTTAGGGTTACCGACTCTACCACCACCACATCCCCACCCTCCATACACCAACTGGCATTGGGCTGAGCTTTGAGATCATTAGGCCTAACTCTCACTACATCCTTCTATACCATACCATGTCATCTTGGTTACACATGGAATGGGGTGAGAGTCAGGGCTGACAACCCCAAGGCACACCCTGATGTCTGTTGGCATGTGGAGGGTGGGGGTGGAGTGGTAGGCTCGGTAACTCTAACACCAAATATCCAGACTTTTTTCGCTGTACTATCAACTCTATCTGATGCATTAACAGATGTTTTTTTTGCAATTAATATATATATATATGTATGTATATATATATATATAAATATATACACACACACACATATCTATATATATTCATTGCAGAAAACTCCATGAGGCATTAGGGTTTCCATCCCTAATGCCGCACCTCCAAGGTTCCCACCTCTACCACTCCACTGCCACTACTCCACGCTCCACATATGAACAGGTGTTGGGGTGTGCCATTGGGTCATCAGGGCTAACTCTCATTCCATTCTCCTATACTGTACCATGTCAACTTGTTTACATATGGAATGGGGTGAGAGTTAGCCATGATGACACCATGCCATACCCCAAAATCTATTGGTGTGTGGATGGTGAAGTAGTGGGGTTGGAGTGATAGAGGTGGAAACCCTGAGGGTAGGGCGTTAGGGCCGGAAACCCTAATGCCTCATTTCCCTATTTTTGTCGCTATAGTATTCACCGTAACTGATGCATTAATGGAGTTTTGTTTGCATTGAATTTCCCTTCTTTTTCAGATAGTATAATTTTATCCTCATTTTTACTGTGGGAGTGCAGGCCCTCTATCTAGATAGTATAACAGTGACCATATGTCACGGTGGGAGTGCAAGATCTGAATCCCTTCATCCAGATAGTACAACAGTGTCCATATGTCATGGTGGGAGGACTTTGTGCTCCCATCCCTCCATCCCTCCATCCAGATAGTACAAAAGTGTCCATATGTCACGGTTGGCACAGGGTCCTTTGGGCCCTGTGCTCCCACCCCTCCATCCAGATAGTACAACAGTATCCATATGTCACAGTGGGAGCACAGGGTGCTTCAGACCTTGTGCTCCCATCCCTCCACAGATGCACATACTGTGTATATCTGGCTGTGGATACACAGGGGTCTTTGGCCCCTGCGCTTCCACACATAATATTATGAGCAGGCATAGCAAAATGTCAACAAATAGTTATAACTGTGCCATCTGAAATAATTTTCACCCCAAATTTTCAACATAACCTTCTTATCACTTCACCACATGTACCCAGTACAGAAAACTTTGAAATCCCTGTTGAAATGTAATTCTGCACAACTATAATGCCGTTTTGCACCACAGGTACAGAAAAATTATAGCTGTACTATTCATTAGGTGGTGTGAAAAATGATAATGTTGAAAATCTGGAGTGAAAACATAATAAATTGACGAAGTTAAGAGCATGCATAGAAACTGTGCAATGCATGCTCATAACTCGGTCATGTTTTGGATTATTTTCACCAGATTGTCAATATGTTTTTTTGAGACTTCCCCTCATGAACAGTTGCACTGTGATTTTGTTAATCCATCCTTAAAGTTGATTTTGCACAACAACCATGCCATTCTGTGCCACATACGCAAAAACATGTTTTGGGCAGGATATCAAAAATGACAGCTGACTGTTCGTGAGAAAATGTGAAAAAAATAGCAATGTTGAAAATCTGGGGTGGAAATATTAAAAATTGGTAAAGTTATGAGCATGAATAGACACTGTGCAATGCATGCTCAAAACGTAGCCATTTTTTTTATTGTTTCACCAAATTTGCATCATGGGCTTTTTGGGACCTCACCTCAAGAACAGTGGCACTGACATTTCATTAATCAGTTTCAAAAGGTGATTCTGTGTAGTGACCAAGAAATCACCTTTCCAGACTGAGAAACAAAATGAGTGACTGTGTTCATGAGGTGGGATCTCAAAACCCCCATGTTGAAAATTTGGTGCAAAAATTCCTAAAATTCGCCAAGATATCAACATAAGTTGAAAACCCCCATTGACTCCCATTATATGGCACTTACCTTGATTCAAAAGTCAAAGAATAAAAGAAAAAATAAAATAAAAAGAAAACGTTGTTGAAAAACTGAAAGGCATGGCTGGCCATTTTTCTTTGACTTTTGGATTATATCCTCCTACCAGCCCCCAAATAACAAAGACTTTACTGGGAGGGAACCCACATTTCCTGGATTTTTTGCTTACCTTGATTCTTCAGATTGTAGTCTGGCTTTGAAGAGTGCAGACATGTCCCAGTCCACAGAAGATGACAGCGTCGACCTCCTGAGATAAGTATGGGTTAAGGGGGGGCTGCAGGGAGGTGGGTGTGCAGAGGGAGGGTGGGGATGGGAAGGAGGATGGTGGAGACAACAAGGACTGTTTTCTTTTTCAGGGTTAAACAAAGACATTGGGGACTGTTTTCTTTTTTTACAGGGAAAATTATGATTTGGTGGACACTGGGAGTGGGCTGCCCAGTGTCTCATAGTTAGAGGGGTTGTTGTTGCTGTGCGGACTTGGGAATTGGGCACCCCAATGTTGGCTGTTTAAAAATATAATATGGGGACACTGGGAGTGGGCTACCCAGTGTATCACAGTGGAGGGGGGTTGTTGATGCTGTGCTGACTCAGGGATTGGGCACTCTGATGTTGGCAGTTAAATATTATAATTTGGGGACACTGAGAGTGAGCTACCCAGTCTCCCACAGCTTGAGAGGGGGGTTGTTGCTGTGCCGACTTGGGGATTGGGCACCCCGATGTCAGCTGTTTAAAAGTATAATTTGAGAACACTGGAAGTGGGCTACCCAGTGTCACACAGTTGGGGGGGTTGTTGCTGTAATAACTCAGGAATTGGGCACCCCGATGTCAGCAGAAGCTGCCAGTAAAGAGCAGAAAAACAGAATGGGTGAACCTTAACTCTGCAGCCAGCAGCATTTGCAGCTGCAGAAGTCAAGAAAATGCCACTCTTCTCATACAGAGAATGGGCTACAAACCATGCTCTGGCTGAGCTGGCACCCGAGATTGTGGGACTTGTTTGGGACCACTTAAAAATAACTCATCAGAATACAGCTAAATGACTCCTCTTTAGCTATGTTCTGTGTTTTTTTTCTTTTTAATTGTATTTTACTGTTTCTGCAAGTGAAGATCCTTGCTATGTGGCAAACAAGATGGCGGACACAAGGCATTTCCACCTTTTGCCCTAGGGTAAACTTTGCGAAAACAACTGACCTTCTTTTCACAAAGAAGGTTGTACTCTGTACAAACTACCACCTTCTTTGTGAAAAGAATGTGGTACTTTGCTCAAAGTACTCCTATTGTGCAAAGGTTTTAACATTTGTGCCTGACGTATAACTCTTCCCATAGGAAATAATGTGAACATTTAAAATTGTATAACTTTGGAATGGATTAATATTTTTTTCACCAAATCTTCAAAAGTCACATTTGTGACCCAAAGGCTTTCTACCCTGAAAATGTCAGACCAAAATCTAAAACCGTTTCTGAGATACAGGTGGACAAAGGCATGTTTTTTGACACTCTGTATCTCAAAAACAACATAACCAATTCACATGAAATCTGTAAAGTCAAGAGACCTTCCACTAGAAATCATGCATGCCAAATTTTGTGCAAATCTGTTCAATGGTTCCAGAGATATTGAGGTTCAACATTTCGGGTTTAACAGTTTGCACTCAACCCTAACGTTACCGCAGCACTATAATATTATAGTTAGGGTTGCACGGTCTTTTCTATGTTATACCTCAAAGTTTGCACTTTAATAACTTTGCAACCATTTCTATGATTTGCCTGAAATTTAGAATGCACAACCACCTACCATAGATCCCTGGATCTGGAAGGATTTATTCTGGTCAGATGTACAGTTGCGGAACTGTGGGGTGCTCAAAATGTGAAAAATCATGCTTCTTGGTACAGTTTTCAGTAAGCCATAATGTACTGAAGAATGCACTTCAGTGGCTTCAGATTTGTTGTCTACATGTGGCCTAGTGAACTGGTGCCTTTTGAAGATTTGGTGAAAAAATATTGCTCCGTTCAAAAGTTATTCAAGTTTTTCATGTCCCATTATAGCCAAAGAGAAAATTTATGTGTGCATTGCGAAAACTGAAGCTGTAAAATTTTTTTGTGCATGACAACATCCCATTATAAGGCATAGGAAAGCATGAAAATATTTTTGTTGCCACGAAAGCATTTTTTGTGCCGCAACAAGATTTCTCCACAACATTGTCCCATGTGTTGTTTTCTTTGTCACTTCATTGTGCCAAGGTGAATTGTGCTTTTGGGCTGAAATTTGCAGGGTCCAAGCCCTGGTCCCACAGATGTGTATTTTGGTGGTTTGGTCCCAAAACATTCAACGGGCCCATACTTACAACATTTTGAACTTAAAAAAATTCCCATAGGATAACATTGCAATGCCAGCTGTGCCTTTTGGCACTCATATCTCGAAAATGAAACGAGATACGGATATTTCGCTCCCCTCAACTTAGGTCATCCCTAAGCACATAAGGAAGTTTAAAAGCCATGGATTACACCTGCACTGGAGTTTTTTGCCTAGGTTGCACAGTTACTGAGATATTGGCAAATTAGTGTTATGAGGGTTCCTTTTCAGGCCTATGGGGCTATTGTATGGCTCTGTTCTTATGTGTCAGTGGGAGTGCAGGGCCTGGAGGACCCACGCTTCCACAGACACATATCATTATGCACAAATGGGCTAACATTGCAACACCTGCGGTGCCTTTCAGTGCCTGTATCTTGGAAACAATGCGAGATATGGATTCAGTTGATGTATATTGCGAGGAGGTCTTGCTGTCACGATTACAATGACACTTGAATTTTTTTCCTAGCTGCTACAGTTCCCGAGATATTGGCAAATTTGTGTTACTAGGGTTTCTTGCCCTATAGGGCTACTGTATGGCTCTGCAGCTACATGTAACTGGGAGTGCAGGGCACAGAGGGCCCGTGCTCCCACAGACACATATCATTATGCACAAATGGGCAGCTTGCTGGGGCCCCACATTCCCATCAACATATACCCTTTATTAATTATATTACACTTTTCAAAAAGAAAGGGAATTCTTTGCAAAAAAAACTTGTTACTGCATCAGTTAGGGTTGCTTCCACAATGGCAAAAGTGAGGAAATTCAATGTTAGGGTTTTCAATCCTAACTCTGAATCCCTCCCCACACATACACATTCACAACACACATGAAAGCATGGGACTGTACAAGGCAACACAACCAATCAGAAACAGACACCATAAGGTAACAGAAAGAACAAACAACTCTGTAAACATACCACAAGAGGCATCCATCATCATGTTTCAGCAACTGTATCACTTCTGCTGCCATCCCAGTGTCTTGGGGGGGTACACTCACATGCTGTGCTACCATGTAAGATGTCCACTGCATGAACTGTATTCCTCCATGCAGATAGTACAACAGTACCCATAAGTCATGACAGGACCAAATAGTGAGTTGGGCCCTGTTCTTCCATCCTTCCATTGAGATAGAACAACACTCTACATATGTCACAGAGGGACCGCAGGGTGCTAGTGTACCCAGCCCTACCATCCCTGCATTAGCATAGTACAACACTATCTATGTGTCACTGTGTCCATATGTCACAGTGTCACATCATGGTTGTTCAAATACTGCACTCCAATCCCTCCATCAAGATAACTACAACACAATCTATATTTCACACTATCCATATGTTACAGTGAGAGTACAGGGTGCTTCGTATTATACTGTACCATTCCTCCATCATCATGCTACAACACAATACATACGTCACACTGCCCATATGTCATAATGAGAAAAGTGAAACAAATGCATAGTGTAACACATGGATTGTGTTGTACTATTTCAACAGAGGTATGATAGTGCATGGCTCAAACAACCCTGTGTTCTCACTGTGACATATGTACAATGATACATATGGATAGTGCTGCACTGTCTTAATGTAGGACTATGAGTGCAGGGTGCCACAGTGATATATGAACACTGTGTTCTATGGATTCTGACATGCTATGTCAATGTATGGACAGGAGTGCATGGTCCAAAAGACAGTGCACTCCCAGACCACATTGACATAATAGAATAGTGTCTTTATGAAATGTTGGGAACACTATTGGTCCATGTAGGTACTACAACAGTCTGCATAGATCAGGTTTGGAATGTGGAGTTATTCACCATGTAGTCACTTCCCTACATGCAGATAGTAGAAGAGTGTACATAGCTAACAGTAGAACCACATGAAACATCACATCCTGCACTTCCATACCTCCTTTCACACAAAACAACAGTATGTATAAGTCACAGTCACACAGTAGGTTGCTTTACACCCTGCATTCCTATCCGTTCACAGGTGGATATACAGTATGTATCCATCTCAGGAAATATAAAAGAGTGTGGCCCATATACTTCAACTCATTAAGTTATGAACAGGTGTAGCAAAATAGTATGAAATAGTCATAACCATCTCATATTAAAGAACTTTCATCTAAAAGGTTCTACATAGCCTTCTTAACACCTACCAGCATGTTTGCACAGCATGTAGGTGTACCAACCAAGATACTGGGACGGCAGCAAAAGTGATACAGTAGCTGAAACATGATGATGGATGCCTCTTGTGGTATGTTTACAGATCTGTATGTTCTTTCTGTTACCTTATGGTGTCTGCTTCTGATTGGTTGTGTTGCCTTGTACAGTCCCATGCTTGTATACGTGTTATGTATGTGTGTGTGGAGAGGGGATTCAGAGTTAAGGTTGAAAACCCTAACATCGAATTTCCTTGCTTTTGTCACTCTGGAAGCAACCCTAAATGATGCATTAATGAAGTTTTTTTGCAAAGAATATATATATATATATATATAGAGGATACATGATGAGCATGAGTGTGATATGGAAAATATTTTCACTCCTTTAGAGTGACCTCTGGATATTCACGAATGGTGAAACCATGAGTGAGACTATTCAGAGGTCACTCTGCAGGAGTGCAAATATTTTCCATAGCACACGCGTGCACATCATGTGTCCAATTTATACAATTGGAGTGTGTTTTTTTGCTGTTTTTTTGGTTTGATGATGTCACCACAGTAAGATATCACACTACAGTGAGAATACATATTTTTATCTAATGAGTTGTCCACTCACTCCTATGTGTATATGTGTGTGTGTGTGTGTGTGTATATATATATATATATATATATATATATATATTATGGTAGCATGGTAGTGCTACCATAGTTAGGGTTGAGGAGCCCTTTCTATGTTAAACTCCAAAACTTTGCACCTTAATAACTTTGCAATCGTTTGACAGATTTGCCTGAAATTTGGAATACACAATCAAGAACTATAGGCCTTAGGATCTGCCAAGTTTTGTACTGGTCGGATATACGGCTGCGGAGTTATTAAGCATGATCTGTGCATGCATTTACACTTTTTCTGGAATTCTACGATCGCGCCTACAGGTCGTACGGTTTGCGCGACCAGCCCAAAATCTTCAGGGAATGTGCAGCCAGGGTCTCCAATGTGCCTTTTGAAGATTTCATGAAAAAATATTAAGCGGTTCAAAAGTTATTCAAAAACAATTTCCGTTATAAGTCAATGGGAAAAGTTAAAAGTTCGACATGTATCGCAAATGCACTTTTACTGGCAAATGGCCCTGTTACTGTCGCAAATCCACCATCTTGTTTTCAGTTAGTGATCAGAAAAATGCTTGGCATTTAAAATTGAGACCCTCTAGCAACCTAATTCTTTTTGTATTCACCTAGTCGGGCCCTGAGGATGCTAGCCATGTCTTTATTTTGGGTAAACACCCCAGAAATATGTTTTCAAATTTCTGGAAAAAGTAGTGTATAAGTAGTGTAAGTACTCACGAAAGTGTCATGAATTTTCTTTGACTTTTTACAATGCGACACTACTTGCCACTATGCTAAAAATAACAGTAATTCTTTTGCACTCCGCTGCAAAAGAGCGGTTGGGAGTTTTGGTTGAAATTTGGAGGGAACGCAGATGACATCTCACAGATGTGCCTTTCAGTGTTGTATTGAAAAAACATTATACGGCGGCAAAGTTACGGCACTCCAAAGTTGATGGTTTTTCCCGTAGGATAACATTACGGTGCTCAACGCATTACAGGAATCCTTTGGCATCCTGCTGCAAAATAACGGTTTAGTCTTTTTTCCTGAAATTTGGAGGGAACACAGCCAACAGCCCACAGATGTGCCTTTCAGTGGTTTGGTGAAAAAATATTACAGGGAGGCAAAGTTATGGCACTCCGAACTTCTCTTTTTTCCCCATAGGATAACATTACGGCGTTCGCCGTGCCTTTCAGGGCCCGTATCTCGGAAACAGTGCGAGATACGGACTTTTTGTCAGTAAATGGCTTAGCCCCCTATTGGGGGCTAAGTGCAAAATTAGCCAGGACAGTTGTAAATCATACGACTTTTACATTTTTTTCTACATCGTACGGTTCCTGAGATATAACGTATTTAAAATTCCAAGTTCTCATTTTCTGCTCCGATACTCATTATTATGCACACATTATTTGTACTCACTGTCTTTCTCTATGCAGGTTTTGGGGAAAACCAGCCTGTGCACTTACATTACTGTTACTGTTGCCCTTTCCGCTTGTGGCTCCGTACCCGTTTCACTTACCGTTGACGTCTGCGCCACCATGTGCGTTATCCTTTGCGTTTTCATTTACGCTTGTGTTTCTGTTATTTTTTGCCATTTGTGTCTACAGTACTGTTTCTCTTTCTGTTTCACTTTGCGTCACCATGCCCATTGACATTTCCGTTTGCAGGCACCATGTTACTATGTGACAACATCACATGGCAGACCGTTCCCATCTACGCCACCATGTGCGTTACCCTTTCTGTTCTCTTTCACACTTGTGTTACCATGTTCGCCACTGTTAGCACTTCTGTTTGCATTGCTGTTCCTGTTACTATGCCATAAGACATCATATGGCGGGAGCGCGGGGCCCTCCGCCGCTGCTGCATTACATTCACTATTTCTCATTATCATTCTCAAAAAGAAGGGAAATTAGAGGCAAAAAACTCCATTTAATGCATTAGTTAGGGTTGTTCCAGAGCGACAAATGTGAGGAAATTCGGTGTTATGGTTGAAAACCCCACTTGGACCCCGCCCACCCCCAACCGGCATTGGAGTGCGCATTGGGATCATGGGTCCTAACTCTCCCCATTCTCCTATACTTCTGCTGCTTTACACATGTCATGGGGTGAGGTTAGAGGCTGACAATCCCAATGCACACCCCAATGCAGTGGCTTGAGATCAAAGGGGGTTTCAACCCTAACATCGAATTCCTCACTTTTGTCGCTGTGAACAACCCTAACTAATGCATTAAACAGAGTTTTTTGTCTCTAGTATATATATATATATATATATATTTACATTTATGATACATGATGGGCAGGAGTGTGATATGGAAATTATTTCACTCCTGCAGAGTTACCTCTGGACACTCATGAGTAGCAAAGCCACGAGTGAGAGTATTCAGAGGTCACTCTACAGGAGTGAAAACATGTTCCATAGCACATGACTGCACAGCCTGTGTGCGATTTATACAACAGAGGTTTCCAGAACCTTCTTTTCTTTCACTTTATCTTGTGGAATAAACAAAGAAGGCACAGGACAAATAAAGGAAAATGCTACTATAACAAGCTGAAATACTGTCTTGCCATTTGGGATGAAGCAGACTGTATTCCTTGGTAGCTGAAGTATTTGTGGATGTGGAAGACTTCACTCTTTTTTGGCTTCTTTTCCAGTATGAAACTCAGGCAGCTGTTTGCTTGCTTTGGGGCTTTCATAGAGTGCACAAGATGAAAGTGAAAGAGGGACTTACAGGTGCAGGTGTGACAGGTGAGCTATATTCTTGTCATTAACTTCATGAAAGCAGTTCCAACACTTAGGCAGAATCTTAGTGTTGCTGGATGAGATCAGCATAGTTGAAATAAATGCTGATAAGGTAAGCACAGCATGTATAAATGTCAGGCAGCAAGATTTATCACACTGGGGTGAAAGTAACAAGATTGATCACACTCATCCCTATGAGATATATATATATATATATATCTATCTATGTAATAGATAACCCACTCTGAGGTGTGCGGTCACGCTGTAATATATGCACACCTTGGTGTGCATGCTGCCTTGTGCATCAACCACCCATGGTGTGGGTATATCAGAGCATGGCCGCACACCTCAGAGTGGGTTATCAATCTTTTTTTTTTGTTTTTGAAATTAAATGTACTTTGTTTTATTTTAGGTATACATGTGTGTAGAGATGCAGCAAATTTAAATTCTGCTGGCGAAGGGAATGTGAAGTGGGCACTTTGCTTTGCCAATCCACTACATGGAGTGGCAATGCAAAATGCTCACTCCGCCTTGTAATTACCACTTCATGTTAAGGTGGAACGGCAATGTGAAGTAAGGCACATTCATAGGTTTTAATGGACTCCGCGTTCCTCATTATGATTCTAAGTGATCCACTTGGTGTTTCAGATTTGGCAGCCCCCCCCCACACATCACATGGCTTATAGTACTATAAGTCACATGCTCTTTAACTAGGCAGGAAGAAAGTGAGTCATAGAAGCAGACACTTTTACTTTCTCCTGTGCAGACGGAGAGAGAGTAGTGTGTTTTGTGACTACTGATACTCTGAGATCAGAGGGAGGAGGAGATCTAGGCTTTGATTTAAACCCAACAACTTTTTTAAAAGCAACATTTTTTGTATTTTCTGTACTCTTTTTTACTTAATTTGTTCTTTCTGTAAATTTTATTTTTCTTACCTTTATAAGTAGTTAGTTGTTTGTCTGTGTGACTGTGTAAGTGTGTTGTGTGACAATGTGAGTAGTGATTGCTCAGACTGAGGGAGCTCAGTAGGAGAGATGGAGCAGGGTGAGGGAATGTCTGTGGTGAGGGCAGCTCTGGAAGAGCATGGTAGTGGTAAGCATCATACCATGCACATGTGTGGAGGGCATGGGCACCTATTCCTGTTGGACCGCTTGATACTTGTGAGTGTCTCCCCCTGAAGCAGGACTTCCATTTCCTCCTGTCCTGACTCTGAGGCAGTTGAACCACCACCACCACCAAGTCCAGGTTCTCTGGAGCAGGATGTGCCTATTCCCCCTGGCCCAAGTGTGGATCCCATCCCTGTTCAGCACCATGACCAGCCGGCTGCCAGTTCATCTGGCCATCTCCTGCCTGGTCCTTCCTGCACCTCCATTGTTTGGCAGTTTTTTTACTGTGTGGGGGGACAGCAGTGTGGTCAAGTGCCGCCTATGTGAGGTGGAGGTGCGCCGTGGCCCTTGGGGGACTCACCTGGGGACTGAGTCCCAGTGCACCCATATGCTCAATCACCAGACGTTGGAGTGGCAGGCTGCCACAGAACAGACCATGCCTGCACCTGTTGGCCATTCTGTGGCAGAGGGTGCAGCTGTGCATTGTGGCATCTCTAAGAAGAGGAGGGCCACAGCAGCACCAGCTGCTCCACCAGCACCCCATCCCCCCTCCACCACCAGCAGGTCAGCTTGTAGAATGTGTGGACCCCAGAGAACTGCATGTAACACAGGCTGACTTGGCAGTTCTCTGCATGTAACACAGGCTGACTTGGCAGTTCTCTGGAGTGCTGTTGAGGATAACAAAGAGAAGGTGAGTGCTGTGGAGCAGTGGCTGGATCACATAGAGGAACATTAGTTGCAAATTATATCCATGCTGGAACTGCTACTGGATCACCATGGATTCCACATTATTATTTTTTTCCCCACACCATGTGCCCCCCCACACCTTCCTTGCTGTGTTATAAAATGTATTCTTCCACCATCCCTGACCCTTGTATGTAATTATGCCCTTTTTTGTTGTCTTCTGATGCGTGACACTTTGTATTCTGAGCAGTGCAAGTATACTGTACTAAACTGCATGTGTGCATTCAGTCTTCTTTCCAGTCTGTGTATGTACTGCAGACACTGTTCAACTCCCTGACAAAAACAAACAATAATGAGTACAATGGTGGGGTGGTGAAGCATGGAGAGATACTACAAAACAGGCTTACAATACATCCAAGTAACTATTAACAAAAATTAATGTTGTGATTCTTGACATGATCGTGAATCATGATTTGTGACTGCATTTGTGACCGTGATGATGAAGAAACATGAATGCCTACCGCCTACAGCTGTACTTCCCCGATGAGCTGTAGCTTAAAACTCCCAGACTTAAAAACACATATCAATGAGTACAATGGTGGGTTGGTGAAGCCTGGAGAGATTCTACAAAACAGGCTTACAATACATTCAAGTAACTAGAAAAAAAATGTATGTTTTGATTCGTAATGTGAATGATCATGAATCATGATGTGTGACTGCATTTGTGACCCTGATGATGAAGAACATGATTTGTATCATGAGTGACTCGTGATGATGGTCCTGACTTAAAAATGCATATTAATGAGTACAATGTTCATGCAGAATTAAGCACCACACCTATCCAGTACTCTGAAGGAAAGTCAAAGAAACAACTGTGACTTAAGTTACAGATGGAGATTGGGCCCTAAAGAGATGCAAATGCACAGACAGATTAAGATTGCACTGTTCACTGAAGAGATGCAGACACAAAGGTACAACACCTAACCAGTGCTCACCATCAGAAATTCAAATCTGGAAAAGAATACCTTTGCTGGTTGGGGCGGGCCACGGGGTGAGGGGCAGTGTAATGCACTGCTGCAGTAACAGTCACTAGTACTAGTACCAGTGAAGATACCACAAAGAAGTACAAAAATCACATAGCTGCAGTGGGTAGCAGCTTCACACTGCTGAAATTATTATGTGGCACAATAAAAGGTGTCTGATTTGATGACACGCGTCACACACATACTCACACACACACACTAAGTAATGCATGCAAATTGAAAACTTCAGTAATATAACCACATATTTTAAACAAACTAAAATTATGCACTGTTGCACCACAACAATCAGCAAAAAAATGGCAAGAAATATTGAAAATATTACTGTGTGTACATTAACACAGTTATACAAGAAAAATATTACCAAAACAGAAAGCACTGTCTTTTTCTCCAAGCTAATCTATCTACACCATAGATACATCCCTAGCCCAAAGCACACTTCCACTGTCTCTCAGTACACGGACTGAATGTTGTACATTAACATTCAAAATCCATATACAAACAATAAACACTCAATGATATGAGCACAGGAGAGTTTCCCTATAATCGATGAACTAAAGTTTCAGCAAAAAATTACTCAAAAAGGCTTTTTTAACAGCTTTTTGAAGGTTTGAATTGCAGAGAGCTCTCAGAGCAGATTGTCTCCTACAGCTTCCTACACACACTACCCCAAACTGAGGCTGTGCAGAACAATCTAGAGCCCATGTGACCTGAAATCCCATGAAACACTGCAAAATTCACCTTTGAGACTTAAAAACAAGGCGAATTAAGGCAAAGTACATTGTTTTTAATGTACTTCACCTTAAGAATTGGTGGAGTAGTGGTTTGGGAAGGCAGAGTAATGCAAAGTCATTGTTTTTAATGGACTTCGCATTAATCATTAATAACACGAAGTACTCCGCTTCGCATTATGGAGCACTCCGCAAATTCACCTTCACTCCATGAATCACTCCTCAGAGCGAATTGGGGCCACTTTGCCCATCACTACATGTGTGGCATAACAAGGCACATATACAGAAAAAGAAAAGGCAAATAAACATACATGTTTAAGGCCCTGAGGTTACATTGTCCTACTAATATCTACTATCACTATTTCTAAGTGTAATCCTTACTATAATCCCCTCCCTCACCTTATCCCACCTCCCTTCTACTAAGTGCTAATAATGTCATATACTGATGGGATTATGATTGTATATCTAATATTACCGTAGATAGCCTTAATAAAATCCTTATTTTACCTTATAATTGAGGTTAATTTATAAATTTGGCTCCATTTCCTATCAAAGCTAGCAGGGCAATGTCTGAGATTAGCTATCATCTTTTCTATTCTTAAATTATATAAAAACTCCTTCAGCCATTCTGTATATGGGATCATTTGGGTATCCTTCCAGTGTCTTAAAACTATTTGCTTGACTGTGTTGGAAATTAAAGCCATAGCATATCATCTTTCCAGAACTGGAATCTGGGTGTTGTCCCCAAGGATGCATATTTCAGGTTCAAAATATAACTGCAGCCCAAGAAGGGGGTCAAGTTTGTTCTTAATCATATTCCATAGAGGCCTAAATGAGGGACACTCCCAGAGCAAATGGTATATAGTGCCCTCCTTTAGGCCACACCTATTACATTTGGGATCTTGTAGTTTCCCCTTGGTAAACAACTTTTCTGGGGTGAGGTACATATTATGCGGTATATAGAACTGAATCAGGCGCAGTTTATCACTAGAAGTATAGGAGTATATAGCTTTCCAAGTACTGTCCCAACAATGTTGTGAATCTGGGAGTTGAGTTTTCCAATATGATGACTCCCCCTGAATGTCTGGATGGATTTTTGGATATAGTTCTGCTGTTATTTTAGATACTGCATGAGGATTCCATGCCAGACTATGGAACATGTTAAGAAGATCCATTTGGTCTGTATCCCATATATCAGAACCCATTGTAGATACTGAAAGGTGTCTAATCTTAAATGCTTTGAATACCTGATTGGGTGGGAGACCTAAGGTCTTGAGGAATTCAGGTGAAACCTTAATCTTGACTGATCCAGTATGTCTAAGACCTTAACTTCCTGCTCGGGGAGCTCTCCACTAGTTTTTAAGTATTGTTTGTCTAGTAACAAGTTTGGATTAAAATGAATAGGCTGGAAAATATCCTTAGTATTATTATATTTGAGGACTTTACACAATTGGGCATGTACTTTCAGGGACATACAGAGTAATTATTTTTTTTAGAATCTTAGTCCAATGACTAGATGTTCTATTTTTAGCCATATTGGCACATAGATAGGTGCTAATCCATTAGAAATAGGGGGATACCAATGGAAATATTTAGCTAGATGGCTTGCCTAATAATGGAAAAAATTTGGCAACTTAAGGCCCCCTTTTTGCTTTGGAGTTCCAAGTTTAATATATGACCATCTCAGTGGTTTCATTTTCCAAAGAAACTTGGAAACAATCTGTTGAACCTTCTTAAACCAGTTTTGTGGGAGATAAAAATTTAGCATATTCAGGGGATAAAATAATCTCGGGAGTATATTCATTTTAATTACATTGATTCTTCCTTGTAAAGAGAGATACGGGGCGCCCACCTTTCAAGATCCTGTTGTATAATTCCTAATTTAGCAACAAGATTCAATTTTCAGATTTGTAACAGATTAGGTGTGAGTATAAACCCCAAATAGGTTATTTGGGTTGTCCAGCTAAACTGAAGACATCCTAGCTGTGAGCGATGAGTGTGATAATTTAGTGGCATAATTGATTTATTTATATTCAGTTTATAATTTGACAGGGTACCACATTTCTTTATAATGGATAATATCACTGGAAGGGAAGTTTGTGGATTAGTGATGTGTAACATAAGGTCATCTGCATATGCTGAAAGGCGAAGGTCCCATTCACCAATCTGTACACCCTGTACCTGCAGAGAATATTGTAAATGATGTAGAAGTGGTTCCAGGTATAGGTTAAACAGGAAAGGTGATAGTGGGCATCCTTGGTGTGTTCCAGAAAATAAGGGGATTAGTTCTGAGAAAACACTGTGGTAATAAACATTTGCTGTGGGGCATGTATATAATAGTTGTATCCACTTTGCAAATTTATGTGTAAAACCAAATTTTTTGAGAACTTCAAACAGGAAGGTCCAGCTTACCCTGTCAAAAGCTTTATCTGCATCCAGAGACACCAGCACCATAGGATAGGGTGCTGCTCTGGATGAAGAGGAAACATGGAACAGTTTCCTGAGGGGGTCTGCAGAAGAGCTGCCCGCTACACATCCCAACTGTTCTGGAGTAAGTAGCGGTGTCCAGACTCATGCAATTCTGTTAGTTAGAATCTTTGCAAAGAGTTTTATATCATAATTCATCAGGGAAATTGGTCTGTAATTAGAGATCACTTGTGGGGAGTTATTCAGTTTGGGGAGTAGTATTATTAGAGCTTCTAATAATGAAGGGTCCGATAGTCCAGAATTACAAAGATAGGTAAACATGCTCAATATTCAGGGCAATATAGGGTCCTTGAATACCTTATAGAACTGAGGTGGGAAGCCATCTGATCCTGGGGCTTTATCATCCGGCAGTGAATCAATAGCTTCCCATAATTCTTGCTGGGTTATAGGCCCCTCAAGAAGATTTGCTAGCGATTGCTGGAAGAAAGGGAATGGAATAGCATTAAGATAAGCCTGAATTTCCTCAGTAGAGTGGGTAGGTATGTGTGGGGAGTATAAGGATCTGTAGTATGCCTCAAATTCACTAACAATTTCTATAGGAGTAGTAAGGAGAGAGTTATCTTTAATAGAATTGAGAGATACTACAATCCTGGATTCTTGTCTTCTCAACCGAAAGGCTAGTAAGTGACTAGCTTTATCTCCTTGTTCTATATATTTAACATGGGTTTTAAATAGCATATATTGAGCTTTTTCTTGCAGGGATTCCAAATATTGACTTTTTTATTTAGTTAAATGTTCCTGTGTCTCTTTGTTTTGTTGGTTAATTTGTTGGTTTTCTTGAACCTGGATTAGTGATAGGAGTGAAGAAGATTGCTTCTCTCTCTTTTTCTTCTGAATGGTAGATAACCAGATACACTCCCCTCTAACCATGCATTTTAGGACTCACCAAAGTTGATCAGTATCCTGTATTGACCATTGGTTTTGGGCAAGGAAATGGATAATTGTTTTTTTGAGTGACTGCACTCGTTGCTCATCTTGAAGAAGTTGTATATTTAGTTTGCATATGATATTTTTAACCATGTGATGTTATAATGCACCTTCCATCCAGATAGGTGATCAGAAATAACCCTCGGGGACATACCACTACCTAGTAAGCCTTCAAATACTGAATTATTTACAAGGAAATAATCAATGCGAGAAAATTATTTATGAACAGGCCAGTAAAAGGTAAATCCCCTAGTAGTAGGATTTAGCAATCTCCAGAGATCACTAAGGTTAAAACTCCTAATAAGTTTCATTAGAGCATTTTGCACCAGAGAAAGATTACTTCCCCTACTAACTGATCTATCTAGGGTTGGAGTAAGGACCAGATTCCAAGCCCCAGCAATTATTATGGGCAATCTAGGAAGGAGGTTCAGGACCTTCATTATTTTTACAAAAAATTCTGGTGAATCAACATTAGGTCCATATACAGTTCCCAGGATTACTTCCGTGTGGTTTAGAAGTCCCTGAAGAAATACATATCTCCCTTGATTATCTATGTGGGAATGCTGTAGCTTAAACAACGTCCCCCTGGAAAATAAGATGGCTACCCCTCTTTGCGCAGTTGCATTGCCTGAGGCATACACCTGTTCTATTTGTCTTCTTCTGAAAAAATTACCTTTTGTCTCTAACAGATGCTTTTCTTGCAAAAAGGCTACCTGGCATTGTAGAGTTTCCAGGTGTCTAAGGATTTGATAACATTTAATTCTAGATTGGGCCCCTTTAACATTCCAAGATATGATCCTCACCGCCATTCAAAACCAGAATCACTCTCTAACTCATAGATTATCCACCCCTGCATATCCGGGTATCTATGGCTTTTAGAGCAAGGAATAACTACATAAATGTAAATATATGGTAGGCTACCTATGGTTAGTTCACATTTATTAATCCTCCTCATCTTAATCAACTTAGGTATTATAGCTAGTACATTTCCTCTGTTGTCCAGACTCATTGTTGCACTTAACCCCTAACCTTAAACAAAACTCTTCTACCTCAACAAAAATATTGTTATCCCCTGATCCACTCAACTGCCCTCCTCTCAATTAGTTGGTTGCAATCATATTCACCCTGCCAGTAGACATCCACATCTGTCCTTCCCCCCTCCAACTTAAGTAGAGGTTGAAATATCAAAGTTTAAATCCACCAGCAGTTCCATTTTTTCTAAATGAGAATCAGGCATATACCAACTTGAATTTCCCCCTACTATAAGTAACAAAACATATGGGTAATAGCAGTGAACAGCATATGAATATCAAAAAACAAACAAGCAAGAAAATGAACTGGAGAGTCCATCTAACATGTCACTGTCAGAGTCTAGGCTCCTATGACCAAGCAGACACTTCTGATACTATACTTCCATCTGTATCTAGTCAAAAGTGTATATAGGCATCTGCCATCTCACAATCCTTATTCCCAAATAAAACAGCCCTTAAGAAGGAGTTTATTAATGTCTTATAACTTCATTTCTCCCCCATTGGATCTTAATATCTTGAGTTGGTAAGGGAGACTATTCGGGATTCTGGGCAGCTAAAACAGTACTCACTCTGCTTCATCAGTCCCAACTACAATTAAGCTGGTACATCAATGAAAAGGCAGTTTAACAGTCAGTGGATATATTTACCACTGGAATACCGCTTCCTTAATCAATGAAACAGATCTGGGTAGAGTTTCTTAAGTTCTGTAGTAGTCTTATTTACGTCTTCCAAAGAAATCCATTGCCCTTCTTTATTTACTTGCAGTATTGCCTGGTAGTGCATTTGAAATTTAACTCCTGCAGCAATGAGCTTCACTACAATAGGGTGCATTGCTGTATGCTTCTATCTGACTGTTAGTGGCAAATCTTGAGCGATCCATATTCTGGAACTTTCCCATTGAACTTCTTTCTTCTCTTTTAATTTGTCCAACCTTGTTTGTTTATCCAGGTAATTTAGCAGTCTAAAAATAAGGGGTCAAGAGGGAGAGCCAGCTGGGGGAGTGGGTCTCAGCACCCAATGTGCTCTTTTGATAACATATGTCAGGCCATTTGGTAAGGGACCTGCTAATTTAGTACACAGTTTTTGAATGAAGGAAATAGGATTGACTCCCTCCTCACCTTCTGGGAGTCCAAGTATTACTAATTTCTTCTGGATCTCCCCTTGCGATACTACAATTTATCCTTTGTTTTTTTATCCGCTGTCTTAGAGACAATCTCTGGATCCAGCTGAGTCCTCCAGTCATCTAAAGAAGAAATGCGTACCTCATTGTCACTGGTAAGTATTGCTAGTTAATCCATGGAGTTATTGAGCACTTGCAAGTCTCTGACTACTGCCTGGAGTCATACATCTCAACTGTCCTTGATTTTCAGGGACATCCCTGATATTGCCTCAAAATTTTACTCCGCCCCTCTTAAAAATCATGTTTCTATGACCAAACAGTGGGGGATGTAAGCACAAAATAATGTCAAACATTAAAATTTCAGATTTGTTCTTCCTCAGAAAATGCATTTTACACAAAACCCCTTATTCTACCAGCTTCCTGAGTGGATACCACCCATTTTGAAGACGTGTCTCTGATTTTAGTCCTTTGTCCCTTATTTTTTTAAGGCTTGTCCCTGATTTTTGAGGCAGGAGGTTGAGAAGTATGCCTGGAGTGAGTCTTTAATTGAAGCGAGCCCCTCGAAGAAAGTCTCAACTGTTAAAAGTTGTGGAGCAGCCGTATCTTCAGTGCCTTCTGCTTTGGTACATTTCACTGGGAGATCCTTCTTGGGAGATGGTGGGGGCATATGTTTAGGCCATTGTGGTTTCATTTTTTGCTGTAAAGATCAGTCGTTCAATGTAATGATCAGTCGTTTGATTAACCTTTCAGGAGCAGCGACTGTGCTCTATGCATTTGTTTCAGGGAAAATTCCTCCAGTATTTTTGCAGTTTATTTTAAGAAGTAAAGTGGGTTTCTAACAGAGGGGTGGGGGAGCGATGCACAGCATGCCTATCTGGCGGCCATCGCAACCAGAATGTCCTGAGTGTGTTATCAATCTTATAAAATGTCAAAATTGTTTTGGAGGTAGGTAAAAGTGCAGATGTGCCATCATGCTCTGAGATACTCATGGTCATGTGATGCTTATCATCCAATAAAAGAGCAGTAATCTCCTACCCATTATATATATATATATATATATATATATATATATATATATGCAAAAAACTTCATTAATGCATCATTTAGAGTTAAAGTAAGAAAAGTCAGGAAATGGAAGATTAGGGATGAGCTCCTAACCCCCCCCACACCCCACACCCCCATCTTCCACAGACTGACAGACACTGGGGTGTGTCATTGGGGTCATGTGGCCCAACTCTCACCCCATGCTACAGTAAAGGAGAATGGGGTGAGATTTAAACCCTCACAACTCCAATGACACACCCAATGTCTGTCAGCCTAATGTAGGATAGGTGTGAGGGAGGTTAGAGGCTCAACCTAATGTCCCATTCATGACTTTTGCTAACCCTAAATGATGCGATATCTGATCTTGCATAGAATATCCTTACTTTTTGAAAAAGTGTAATGTAAGTAGTAAAAACATGTATTGGTGAGAGCACGGGACCCTTCTGGCCCTGCACTCCCACCACATTGCCCATTACTGCATAACAATATACATCTGGCATAGCTATTCAGCATCCCTAAACAGCAACAAACCCTTGGAACAGAAATGTAACAATATCTCATGAACTATGCAACCTAGTAAAAACATTCCACTGCAGGCTTACTGTGTGGTTTAAAATCTTGTTCCAGCCACCAGTAGCAAAAAGTCTGTATCTCATTTAATTTCCAAGACAAAGGCACCGAAAGTCATGACACACACCGCAATGTAATCCTATGGGAAAAACATCAAATACGTAATTGAATATCTCTGCAACCAATTAATTCCCCAACACCTACATAATTCACATCTCTAGGACTTCTCCATAACACTCTGCAAATTTCAAATAAAAAGACCAAACCGTTATTGAGATATGCAATTTTAACATTTTTAAACCTTTAAAAAATATTTGTTCTCAAGAAAATCTTCAATCACGAGCTTCGGCCGTGAGCTAACATAATCGGCTTCAAGCGGACATCTGGTCTTTCCAGTTTGGGCCATCTGGTCATCTCTAGGGTAATCTGGTCTTCCCCATGGACATCTGGTCATGAATATCTGGCTAGTTGGTTGTCCTCCGCATAGGAAGCTCACTAACGAAAAACGTCTCATGGCTGAAAAATTTGCAGGCTCATGAAACGAAGATCAATAGCAAGTCACGAACGAAGAATTTTAAATTTTAAAACTCTGTTTTTTGAGAAAACCAAACCAAAGGCATGGCTCAATAGAGGGGGCCCCCTGAGCTAAACCCATGCCTCACTTCCCTTAAAAGTCACCTGTGGAGTAAAATATAATGTTTTTTCTGACTGCAAAGTAAAAACAAAATGGTGGATCATGCGAACGAAACATTTCTGGAGGCTGAACATTTTTCTGCCATGAGCCTGCAAATTCTTTGACAGTGAGGGGATGACTAGATGGCTAGAACCCCATTTTTCTTTCGCAAAATTTACATATAAATTTTCCTAGAGGATATAATAGGTACTTCAAACTTTAATAACTTTTGAATGGATTTATATTTTTTCACCAAACAAAAAGTGACATGTTCATTAACCTAAGTGCTTTCCACATCCCAGGTTTCAGACTAATTAACCTCATGGTGGCCACGCAGCATCATGGGCAAACAATGTGCAAAACTGGTGAAAAATGCATTTTTTTGGTGCTTCACTGTGCAAAAACTGTTTGCCTGATTGAAATGCAACTTGGTAAATCAAGCAATCTACCATATAACACCATGTATTCCAAATTTTTTGCAAATCCATAGAACGGTTGCAAAGTTATTAATGCACAAAACTAGAAGTTTAACATTAAAGTGCCAACTCAACCCTAACTATAGGGGTGCAACTGCACCTATAATATAAATATATATATATATATGGGTGCAGTTGCACCGTCAGTTAGGGTTGAGTAGGCAGTTTAATGTTAAACCTCAGCATTTTGGATGTTAGTCAACTTTGCAACTGTTCAGTGGATTTGCATGAAATTTGGACCCGTAGTCTGGTGTGTAGATCTCGATTTACCATGTTACATTTCAGTCTGAAATCTGATTTCTGTTCAGCAAAATGCCAAAAAATGCACTTTTCACCAGTTTTGATGATTTTGCCCATGGTGCTGCGACCACACCATCTGCGGTCTTTTGGTCTCACATTTGGAACATAGAAGGAGTTTGGTCAAGGAACAGTCCAGTATTGGTTTGGTACAAAAATATTAATCCATTCAAAAGTTATTACATTTTTAATTTTAGAGTTCTGAGCTTGCTCAGTTCACTCAAAAATTTAAATGTATATTTTGCGACCTAAGAATTGTCTCACAGTCAACGATTTTGCAACCTCCTGAAAGAAAATCCTAGTCCATCAGAAAAATTCCTTGTCCACAAGCCACCATCTTGTTTTCAGTTTTTCAGCCAAAGAAAATGTTGTAGCTTTCTCCATGGGTGACTTTTGGGCCAAATGAGGCATGGGTTTTGTTCAGGGTGATGCCCTCTACAAAGCCATCCTTTGGTTTGGTTAGTTGTAGTCAAAACATAGCTTTTTAAAAATTAAAAATTCTTCTTTCACCACTTGCTAATGATCCTAGTCCACAAGCCTGCAAAATCCTGGTCTGCGAGACGATTCTGGTCCTCGAGTTTTTTCCATCAGGGTACAACCAAATAGCAGAAATTTCATGACCAGATGTCCTTGGGTGCGACTAGATGCCCATTTGGATGACCTGATGGCACTGATGGCATGACTAGACATCCTCTCATGGACTAGAATTATTTTAGCTCGCAGACTAGGATTGATCTGGCAGTCCAGGATTTTGCTATCTCACAAATAAAGAATTTTTAAAGGTGTAAAACTTTAGAATTGGATAGCTCATTAACGGTTTGGTCTTTTTATTTGAAATTTAAAGGGTGTTGAGGAGATGCCCTACAGGTGTGAATTATGCTGTTTAGGTGTTAGGCAATTAAATAGTTCCATAGATATGTCATCATGAAATTGAGATTTGCTGCAGAGGATTACATTGCGGGGTCTGTCACACCTTTCGGTGCCCTTATCTCGAAAACGAAGTGAGATACAGAGTTTTTGCTATTGGTGGCTTAGGTGATCTATGCTGCTGGAGCAAGGTTTTAAACCATAGAGTAAGCCTGCAGTGGAATTTTGTTCCTTGAGTTGCACGGTTACTGAGATATTGTCAAATTTGAGTTACAAGGGTTGTTTGCCCTATATGACTGCTGTATGGCTCTGTAGCTATGCGTAAGTGGGAGCGTGGTGCTGGAGGACCCGCGCTCCCATAAATACATATTGTTATACAGAAATGGGCAACTTGGTCAGGCCCCACACTTCCACCAATACATGTTTTTTACTAGTTATATTACACTTCTTCAAAAAGTAAGGACATTCATGGCAAAAAACTGTATTTAATGCATCAGCTGGGGTTAAAGTGACAAAAGTGGGAACATGAAACATTGGGGTTGAGCCCCTAACCCCCCCACACAACCCACACACCCATCCTCCACAGACTGACAGATGCCAGGGTGTGCCATGGGGTCACGAAGCCTAACTATCACCCCATTCTTCTTTACTGTAAAACAGGTCAACCTGCTTACACATGGAATGGGGTGAGAGTTGGGCCTGATGACCCCATAACACACCTTGGTATCTGTCAGCCTGTGGAGGATGGGTGTGGGATGTGTGGGAGGGGTTAAGGGCTCAACCTTAACATTTCATTTCCTCACTTTTGTCACTTTTACCCTAACTGATGCATTAAACACAGTTTTTTTTGCCATGAATATATATATATATATATATATATACACTATATATATATATATATATATATATATATATATATATGCACTGAAGCAATGGTTAACCCAAAGGGCATTGGCTGGGAAGCCAAGTTTCACAGTAATACAAAATTAGACATGCCCTCATAATGCAGAGCATCATGGGCTGCATATGCAAATCACCACAAAATATCATGCTAAATATATATATATATATATATATATATATTTGTATATCACATTAAAAAAATATGAGGTGGTGACACTGGACGATTGGGCACCCCCAGTGTCAGTGTTATGTTTGTCAGGAGGTGGGGGGTGCTGAGAGGGAGGGTCAGTGGGGGTGGGGCAGTTACGGAACACCAGCAACAGACATCAATTAATGGTTTTCTTTGTTACAGGATGAAATTTCTCAACAGGCTGATCTTGACAGATCAGCTGTGCATTCTGGGCAGTGCAGATCAAAGGAAAGAGATGACCAATGATTGAGTTGGCTCTTTCCCTTGAAATACATAAAGTTTCTACCCAGCAAACCAGGACAGTGTCATAATCACTGTCCAAAAAGTAAAATGTTCCAACAAGCAAACTATGCAATTGTCATCTTTGCTGGTTGGAGCACTTTACTTTTTGGACAGTTTGTATTGCTTGGGCTAGCCACCCTCTTTTTGCACACTGTCTTCACTACCTCAAGTGCAGTAGTTTTCCTTGGATTTTCAATTGTAGTGTCATGATCAACCTGGCTGATGATTGGTGTGACATTGATGAGCCCCTTGCAGACCACTCTGCCTAGAACTGATAGTGTCACACCACTCGAAAGGCATTCTCATAGCAAGATGTTTGCTGCACATGCATGCACGATGAACAAAAAATGAACTACATGAAAGATTGGGTCACATTGGGCCTACTCTTTGTAAGTTGTATTGAAGTGAAAATGAAAAGAATTCAGTTTGGGCAATTATTGACAGTGGCTAAATTGGTAATGTCCAAGTAAGAGACTTCTCCTTTCTTGATCTGCAGGTGTTAGAACATCCATCTCTATGTTGTGAGTCTCTCCTGTAGTATTCAATGGAAAAGATGGTAGTGGAGCAGGAACTCTCATACAATTTGTTATGAGGCAGGGGGACTGAAGTCCTGTGGGTTCCTTCCCAATTTCCCCTTGATTATTCCATTAGGCACATAACTGTATGTCCTGTAAGAACTCTATAAACCACCTTCTTTGTAGGAAATTACAATAATTATGTATGTTTAGGGTCAAAAGGGGTTGCTACTCTAACAAACCAGATGAGCTAGAGAAAGTTTATGTTGGCAAGTAACCTTCTCCCCAAAATAGCCAAAACAGAAAGGTGCATACTGAAACTTACAAATAACAGGCAAAATAGTGACAATGCAACATGTGGATTCTTTAATTCTGGCAAAAATCTGTGACCCCAACTGAGCAAAAACCTCCAATATTTTGCTTTCATACCACTACTTCAACCCCGAATGCACTTTGAGCATTTTTCCTCTCAACTGTGTGTTGGAGTATGTGCCTTTCCATTTTGTGATTGTGTGTTCTGTTCAGTAGTGGTTCGAATTTTCTAGCAGCACTTTTTATTTACCAGTGCACATCTTTCACTATTTGTTAGCCCTTTTCCCACCATTTCCATCCCTGAGCTAGTCATGTGGCATTGGGCTGTATAAAATATCATGCATCATGGCTTTAACTGGTAAATGGCCATGACCCACTAGCACTGGACCTGGGTCTGCTACATTCTGGGCCATTTCCTCCAGAATTGCATATACAGTAAGCTGGGTCATAACTAACTTACAACTCATTTATTCTGAATAAAATTCCATTGGTGACATCATCATTTTACTTTGCAATCTAATTGGGCAAGACTCACAATAGCAACTCTAAACAATGGGTACAGCCTCTTGAGTCCAGAACCTGACATTAGAAATCATAAAAAAAAATGTTCTTGTGCAAGTAAATGTTTTTTATTCACCAATAATCTTGGCAACTTTTTTATTTCTGCACCATCAGCAGCAACTGTGAATACACTGTAACACAGTTTCCCATTCTTCTGTCTTTAAACACAATTTCTCATACTACAATAATTACAGCAGCAGAAGAAAAACAATGATCACAAGCTGCAATATTACTAATTACAGTCACTTTTTCATCAAAACAATACATGTTGTTAATGGATTTTTAAAGTTCTATCTGTAGAACCTGTGCCCACCCCCACCCACCACCACCACCACCATGTTGTAAGGAATGTCCTCTCTCTATAAAACACACACATAGCACTCCTATTTTTGTAGCAATAGTATACATAATAAATAAACAGCAAAATATAGTAGTAACATGTTGTGGAGTACCTTGCAATGCTGCCTACAGAAGCTGGATACTGGTACTAAGAAACATAAATGCAGAAAAAAACACCTGAGATGGCACTGAGGCCATTGATGGCTTCTGGGGTTTGGTATGTTCATATTCAAGCCAGACTGCATGGTGCCAAAGGACCTCTCACACAATCTGCAAATGCTGAGAACAGAAGACATAGATATGTTTTACCCTTCTCTGGACTCATCAGTATGCCTCTTCTGTATCTCAACTCAAGGGAAAAATGAACCAGCCTAACCATCGCGTTCAACACTGTTCCACATAGAAGACTGGTAAACAAACTGGGCAACCTCTGTGTGGGTCCAAAGGTAGTAAAATGAGTCCAAAGTTGGTTAAGTAACAGGAATCAGAGGATGGTGGTAAATGGGGTTCACTCGAAAGAAGGTATGGTGACCAGCGGGATGCCACAGGGGTCAGTACTGTGACTCGTCCTCTTCAGTGTCTTTGTTAGCAACATTGCAGAGGGACTGGAAGGGAATGTATGCCTGTTCACAGATGACAAGAAAATCTGCAACAGATTCAACACACTAGGAGGGGTGGAGAAAATCAGGGAAGATCTGAAAAAGCTGGAAGACTGGTCAAAGGTTTGGCAACTAGGTTTCAGTGCCCAAAAGTGCAAAATCATGCACATGGGACACAGAAATCCAAGGGCAACATATAATTTGTGGGGAGTAAGAACCCTAAGACAGACAAGGGACATGGGGGTAATCATATCTGATTATCTGAAGTTAAAAAAGCAGTGTGATAAGGCTGTGGGAAAGGCTAGTAGAATGCTGGAGTGCATAGGGAAGGGTATCACCAGCAGAAAGAGAAATGTAGTGTTAACCCTTTACAGATCGATGGTGAGGCCCCAGCTGGAGAACTGTGTCCAGTACTGGAGGCCACATCTCCAAAAAGTCATAGATCGGGTGGAGGTGGTACAGATAAGGGTGACCAAAGTGGTGCATGGCCTACATCAGAAGTCCTATGAGGAAAGACTCAAGGAATTAAATATGTACTCCCGGTAGGAAAGGAGGGAAAGGAGAGACCAGAAAGAAACATTCAAATACCTCATAGGTATTAATATGGTACAGGAGGGGGGTATTTTGCACAGAAAAATGTGATGAAGGACAAGGTTGCTTGATATGAAGCTGGAGGGGATATGAAGAAATACTTCTTTACAGAAAGGGTGGTGATATCTGGAACAGTATCCTAGCAGAGATGGTGGGTACAGAAATAGTAACAGGATTCAAACATGCATGGGATAGACACAGGAGGACCTTAGTAACAGGGCTGGAAGGGGTAAGGCTGGAGACTGAATATGGTCTATGGTAGCACAGTAGTAGGGACTTTAGGGCAGACTAGGTGGGCCAAGAGGTCCTTTCTGCTTACAGCTTCTATGTTTCTTAAACCATGACCCAATCCCATATGACCACGTAAGGGCTGATTCATTTTTCCTAGGATTAAAAGAGAACTGTGCTGAACCTGTAAGTCATTTTCCCCAGTATCAGCTGTTTTTAAGTACTGGTTCCAATTCTGAAATTGTTCCCTCTATGCAGGCCTTTAGTAAACATAGTGGGTGTTTCTGATTTACACTCTGATGTTAAGCACTGTTATGGAACTGTATGATGTACTTTGTGGCCCTAAAATCCTGCCAGCAAGCCTTCCTGATGGATCTCAGCAACATTAGATGGCAAGACTTCTATCTAGTCTCCTCCCAAAATGAGGCATTTAACATCTTCCACAGCCATTTAGTGGGGTTAATAGACAAACATGCCCCCTAAGGATGATTAAGTCCAAGAAAAGATCTCCTGGCTGGTTATCTCCTATTTTAAAGAATGCCCTCAAGGATAGAGGCTGCTGGTGAAAAAGAGCAAGGAAGTCACACTCTGATGCCAATTAGCTTGCCTTCCGTGTCTCTAGAAATGCCTGTACCAAACTAATTAGGTCTGAAAAAGCCTGATATTTCCAGTTGGCCATGGATGACAACAAAAACAATGCTGCCAAGTTCTGGAGCATCCTCAAAGAGGTCGATGGGTCACAACACCGATGCCCCCATTCCAGCCAAAATAGTGTCCGGTGATACCATTTTCACGGATAGAGTGGATATACTTGAACAACTCAATAAACACTTTGCCACAGCGGGGCTGGCATTTGATGTCTCTCCAATCAGTAAGATAAGCCCACATGGGGATACCAACAATGACACAAGCCCTAGCATTGACACCAATCAGAGTTACTCCTCCCCTTTCAACTTTTTCTCCCCCCCCCCATATCCTTCAAGCAAGTGGAGGACCTTCTACTGTCCTTGGATACTAAAAAGAGTGCTAGTGCCAACTTCATTGAACCTTTCTTCCTAGGCCATTACCACTTGACCGCCCCCATCATCCAAATATTCAATACCTCCCTGCTACAGGGTGTATTACCCTTGCCTTGGAAAATTGCCCACATCATCCTTTTGTTCAAGTCAGGGGATCCTAGAGACCTGAACAATTATTGACCTATTTTCATACTCTTCACCCTTTCAAAACCTGTGGAAAAAATCGTTAACACCCAAATTAGGGAGCACCTGGATTCACAAAAACTGCTAAATGCTGCTCAGTCAGTCTTTAGAGCCAAACATAGCACAGTTTCTGCCCTTGCGAAAGTAACCGCTGATTAGCAGATTGCCTTGGATTCTAAGAAGCAAGTGTTTGCACTCTTCCTTGACCTTAGTAAGGCTTTCAACACTGTAGACCACAACATTATGCTTAATGTATTGAGTAACATCGGGCTCGATAGCACTGCCATTAAATGGTTCACCAGCTACCTTACCAATAGATTGCAATGTGTCAAAGCTCTGGGAGGTTTGTCTCCACTAAAAACACTACCGTGAGGTGTTCCTCAAGGCTCTGTTTTGGGCCCTATATTATTTGCAATCTACATCAATAACCTCAACACTTGTGCACAGCTAATGTGCACTTATTTGCTGACGACACGGTCCTTTACACTTCTAACTCTTCTCTGGACATAACCCACAAGGAATAACAGCGAGACCTTATCTCCCTCCAATACAACCTGAAGCATAAGCTTTTGCATAATGCCAAAAAAAACGAAAGCTATGATCCTCTCACCGAATGCCGCCCCAGGACTGACTTGCAACCTTCAGATTCTAACCTTATTGGGTGAACCCCTGGAAATTATTGACACTTTTAAATACCTAGGATTCTGGTTGGACAATAAGCTTAACTTTCTGTGCCATCTGAATGAGTTCTTGAAAAAGTTAAGGCAATGCTTAGGCATATTCTACTGCATTAAGCATCTACTAACCAAGGAAGCTAGAAAGATGCTAGTGCGAGCAACTTTCCTGCCACTACTTGTTTATGCTGACTTTCTCTACAGCCACTAGCCTTCTTCAGTGCTTTGTAAACTCGACACTCTTTACCACTGGGCACTGAGATTCATCCTTAACCTACCTTTCTGCACCCACCACTGCCTACTTTACTAAGAGATGGGATGGTCATCGCTTACTACAAGGAGGAGAAGAAATGCCTTCCTCTGATTCTACAGGGCTCTGACTGATAACCTACCAACTTACATCTCATACTTTTTTGAGCATGCCAAGGGGTTGTACAGCCTGAGACGCTTCTCCTTAATCATCTTCCACTTACCTAGAGTAAGGGCTCTCCTAGGATCAGCTGCAATTAATTTCTCCCTTCCTGCCTTATGGAATATTATGCAAATAACCCGAAAATTTTCAACTCCCCCTGGTCCTTTTACATTCAAAGCACTGATAGCAGGGTACATAAAGGAATCATGTAATTGCTATAGGTGACCAGTCCCTCCCAATTGTTGTGGCGACCCCAGAACTCCATGCCTCCCAAGAATTTTGAGGATCCCATTTTCTCTGTAGTGGGCCTTCCAATTTACTGCAATTCCCACTCCTCTCTCCCTCTGTTGACCATACCCTTACCCTTCCCAATCCCCCATACCTCCCCCTACTTACCCCTCCCAATTCCCCTACCCCTCCAAATCCCCTCTGTACCTCCCCCCAATGTACCTCTCTACCCCCTCCCAAGTCTCACCTTTAGCAATCCCTCCAGACTACCTATCGTATTGGGTGTCTGGGGTTGAACCATCCCAAACATGGACATATTTTATATGTTTGTTTTGTGTGCTATGTGTATCTCATAATTTGTGTTATCCCTCTGTAAAGGCCTGTTTCAGTCCCTTGTATGTACATTTTTTTTAATTTTTACCTTGTAACTACCTGTGTTTTATTGCTATGTCCAGGACCACTTTGAAAATGAGCCTGCTCAATGGTGTTATGCCTGGTTAAATAAAGTTTGATTGACTGATTGATTGATTGATTGATTGAGTTCTATAATAGAAGATAGGTCCCTGTTCTGTCAATGGAAGAGCTTAGCAAGGGACATAAACTATAGCATATAGTTCTAAACATACCTCTCAACCTTTTGTCCCCCAAATGTGGAACATTGTCTGTCAAAATGTGGAACAAATGGGCAAAATGTGGAACACTTCATCAAATCTCTACCTAAGAAGCTCAAAACACTGTTAAAATGTTGCATTTAAGTTCAGAATGTCTGTCATTAATTGAATAAGTTATTTTTTCCATCATTTACTATGGATTTTTGCTTTAAAATGTTGACTTTGAATGTGGAACAAGTCCTCACAATGTGGAACAGGGACCTTTTCTGAAGTAAAATGAGGAATGTTCCTCGTAATGTGGTACAGTTGAGAGGTATGGTTCTAAAATGTCTCGTACTATCTGTGTGTAAACCAGAAACACCCACTAAGATAACTAAAATGCCTATAGAGATGGAACAGTAACAGAACTGATACCAGTGTTGAAAAATTGGAATTTGCAAGGGAAAACTACATATACAGTAAGTTCAGTGCAGTTGTCCTCTAAAGAAGAACTGCACTGAATCTAAAAGTAATTTTTTCCAGTAGAAGCTGTTTCTTTAAATACTGTTTTCAAATTCTGTTGTGTCTTTAGCTATGCAGGCTTTTCAGTTATCCGAGTGGTGTTTCAGCTTCACATGCTGCTAGGAAGAACAATTTTAGAATAGTGTGATGTCATTTATGTCCCTGTTCTGCTCCTCTATTTTTGGAATGATGCATCCATGTTCTGTTACAGAACTCTGTGGCTGATTGGGACATAAACTGCATCATTCAGTTCTAAAATGGCACTTAACATCAAGTGTGAATCAGAAACGCCCACTGAAGTTACTAATAGGCCCATATAGATGGAACAATAACAGAATTCAAACCAGTACTTAAAAAACAGCTTCTACTGGGAAAAATGACTTACAGGACCAGCACAGTTCTCCTTTAAGATACTGATGAAGCATACTGATGAGTCCTGAGAAGAACTAAACGTGTCTGTGTGTTGTGTTCTCAGCATTTGCAGATTGTGTGAGAGGCCATTTGACACCATGCAGGCCTGCTTAAAGCAGAAACAGTCTACAATTTCATGGTGATTTGCAAATACTTGTATAATCTGATGATGCAAGGTATTATTGGGGTATGTACAATATAATTTTTCTTTAAAACCTGACTTTGCTGCCAATGTTTTTTTCATGTAACTCTTACCTTATTACTTTTGTGCTGAGGTTCTTTGACTTTTTAGATAATGTTCTTATTTTGGACTCACCATGACCAATATACACTTAAAACCACATATGGGCTGGATTATTTTCCCCTTGGTTGAGATGCAGGTGAGGCAGACTGATGAGCCCTGAGAAGTACAAAACACATGTCTGTGTCTTCTGTTTTCAGCCTTTGCAGATTGTCTGAGAGGCCATTTGGCACAATGGAGTCCTGATTAAAGCACAACTAGTCTAAAGTGTAAAGGTGATTTGCATATACACATCCCATGATTCTTTGCATCACTGGGGTATGTATGATTTTGTTTTTCCTTGAAACTTGGCTTTGTTGCTAATGATCTTTTCTGGTAACCAAGTAAGTTTGTGCTGTGGCTCTTTGTCTTTATAGAATACTATCTTAATTTGGGCTGACTGTGACCCAAAAGAAATGAAGTTGGAAGTGGGAACCTCAGGTCCAACTGTGTGAGCCTGTAGCTCAGTGATTAGAGCACTGGTATGGTATCCTGGGGGCCTGGGCTCAACTCCAATAGGTCACATTGTTTCTGTCTCACTGCAATTTGTTATCTAAACTGCTTAGCAGTGGCTAATACTGCACCAAAAACATCTGTCTGTCATCTTGATTATTCCTAGTTGCAGGATATGCAATAGCGAAGAAAGGAAGTGTGTCCAGAAACCTTGCATCCAACAATGTGAGCCTGTAGCTCAGTGGTTAGAGCACCAGAAAGTTATTCCAGGAGCCTGGGTTCAGTTCCCAGAAGGTCACATTATTTCTTTCTCACTGCAATTTGTCATTTAAATTGCTTAGCAGTGGCCAATACTATACTAAAAAACATCTAATTGTCATAATGACCTAAAACTGTAAAGCCACATAAGAGCTGGCTCATTTTTCCTTAAGTTAAAATGCAGGTGAAGCACACTGATGAGTCCTGAAAAAAATAAAATGAGTGTCTGTGTCTTTTATTCTCAGTTTTTGCAGATTGTGTGAGAGGCCATTTGGCACCATGTAGTCCTGGTTACAGCAGAAGCAGTCTAAACCTGCATGGTGATTTGCATGTGCATCCCATGATGCTTTGCATTATTGAGGTATGTGTGATTTTGTTTTTCTTCTAAACCTGATTTTTTTGCCAATGCCCTTTTCACTTAACCCTTGCCTCAGTGTTTTTGTCCTTAGGTTTTTTGTCTTATCAGGTTGTGTTCTTATTTTGGGTTCACCATGACCCAAATTGTAAGGCCACATAAGGCCTGATTCATTCTATCCTGTGTTGTGATACAAATGAGGCATGCTGATGAGCCCTGGGAAGGATGAAACACATCTGTGTCTTCTGTTCTCATCCTTTGTAGATTGTGTGAGATTCCATTTGACACTATGCTGCCTTGCTTAAAGCAGAACCAGTCTAAAATGCCATGGTGATTTGAATATGCATCCCATGATGCTTTGCATTATAAGGGTATGTTTGATTTTGTTTCAGTTATTTATGTATAAACTCTAGAACTGAAATGCTTTGCTCTACATATATTATTGCTATGTTCACGGAATGGACCAGAGCATGAAACTGGAAGTATAGTGGTAATATATGTGCACCCAAAATCATTTACAGACACTGTACATGCTTGCTTGCCTGTTTGTTTTACTCCTAGGCTGTGGCCATCCACTTTTTGATGCAAATTGTGATGTTCTTCTTTTACTGTTGCTACCTGTACAGGTAGAGGTTCTAATTTAATGTGTTTCAGAGGAATTTGTTTGTTTTTTAACTTCACGTCACAGCATGGTGTGCTGTCGGTGTGTGAGACCACATGGTCTACATTTAATCACTTCCATCTACAATGATGGCATTGATGGCAAATAAACAAGTATTACTAAGCATCCAACACCAAGAGTGTGTGTAAAATTCAGGTTTTACACCACCCATGTTTTATTTTGTATAATTGTTGTGGAGAATTTTTTTCACCACAGCAATTATATAAAATAGAAACACATCATTGTGCAGATGCAGTTCAGTCCAGTTTAAGAGCGGTCCATGGTCGGGTAGAAGCAGCTGTTGAAATGTTTCCTATTTTTTTGTAAAGAAGTTCATTCTGAGAGTGTAGTTAAAAGAGGTGAGGTGTTTTTTTAATTTACTTGCCGCTGAGTCCAAATGGTGGTGAAGTGTCCAGCACAATGACTGGAAGATGGTGGCTAGCACATACATGGAGTGAGGGAAACCTGACGTGTATTCACTGTTATAACCAGCTGGTTATGCTGGTAAATTAAAACTGGGTTTCCCTGTGAGAAACAATGCTCTCCAGTTGTTATACAATTATTGATGCCATGAGTTACATACCAGTCTCTAAGGAAATTGTATGATGGATGACTCGCATCAGTTTTTCCCTGGTAAATCACTTGAGAGGGATCATATCACCAGCAAGTGTATACCCAAGCAATAATAAGATTTGGCATTTGTCCCCAGGGCCAGTGACTTCAACCTACTTTGAGTCACTCTCCGCCATAGTCTACTGGGAACAGAGACCAGGTTTACCCTGGTCTCATTAACACTGATGACCAGTTCCTCTAGTACTGGTTCATTTGGCACTACAGTCCAGATTCTTTCTAGAAAGTCTGTTTTAAGGTGAAGAAAGCAGGTAGGTGCTTTCCATCCTGCTTAGAAATGTATAGAAATATATGTATCTATATCTATATCTATATCTATATCTATATCTATATCTATATCTATATCTATATCATATCTATATCTATATCTATACCTGATGGTCAGTGATGTGGGTGAAGATGAAAAAGCTGACACCCGGAATCGCACAGCAAAAAGGGTGAAACTGGAATGGTGACAAAGGTTTTACTGGTTCCCAGAGGTCCTACGACCTTGGAGTTAGTTATATTAGTAAGGGGGCTGTGGGGGGGGTGAAGCCCCACAAAAAAATAAAAAGTTGGCATTCCAGTTTCACCCTTTCTGTCTTGTGATTCCTAGTTCTGTCTTCAAATTTCACCCTTATCACATAAAACCCTATATCTATCTCTATATCCATATAGGATATGACATGACCTGACTGAAAATACAATATTTATCTTCCTAAGATGCCAATGATATTATGATATCTCACAAGTGGTGAATGAAGATAATTTTGCTATCTTCAGTCATGTTCAATTTACACATATGGTATGTTTGGGAATAAATTTGATTGTAGGTGTTAAAAATGTGATAGTGACTTTCATGTGTTTATACACATCAGTGATGCTTTTATACCTGTTACAGGGCTTGTAGTTACTATTGATATTTGAAGGGTACATTCCCCTTTAGGGGTGTAGAATAAACTGGGATAGCTATCCTTTGTTGTCAACACTTCCAGAAAAAGGCCTCCTGTGGTCAAAGCACTGGGGCTGCTCTGTGGCAGTTTGCATTTTTGTTCACAATAAAATCTGATGTGTTGCTCACTTACCCATCATGATGCTGCTCGAGTCCATTGAGTACATACAATGATATAATGGTACAACAAAAGATATCACCTGACACAATGCATCATGAAAATATATTAATATATTTTCATGATTATCTGTTGTATAAATAGGGGATACATGATGGGCATGAGTGTGTTATGGCAAATATTGTGACTCCTGCAGAGTGAGCTCTGGATAGCTCACTAGTGCTGAAGGCATGAGTGAGCTATCCAGAGCTCACGATGCAGGAGTGACAATATTTGCCATATCTGCCCATCATGTATTCAATATATACAATAGGGCCAAGAGTTTTAGTTTTGTTATGCTGTCTTGTGTTCTGTTCCCATTTATGTGTTTGCTCATTCTGTGTGTGAGTTTTTCTGAATTGGCTGGCAGTGTTATAAACTCTGGGAGACACATGAGTGTGTTTTGCAATGCCAAACAAGTTAGTTTTAGGTAGGAGTGAGAAACATACTTTTGTGAGGCTATATTGTATAGAAGTCTGGCTGCAGTAAAGCTGAGAGCATCACAGTAATTGTAAGAGCTGAGAGACAGAGTGTCAGAACAGCTGGTACTGTTTTCAGTGGTAATTAAGTTAGCTGCAGGCAGAGTGCAGAGTGTTTTGTGAAATTGTGCTCTTTAGGATTCTGGCTGCAGTCAAGCTGAAAGCATCACAGAAATTGTAATGGGTGAGAATCAGAGTTTGAGGAACAAGTGAGAGTGTGTTTCAGTGGTAGTTGAGTCAGCTGAAGGCAGTAGTTTAGACTGTTCTGTGAAGCTGTGCTGTTTAGAATTCTGGCTGCAGTCACAGTAATGAGCTGGAAGTTGGGGGGGGGTAGGTCAAGGATCCTAGAATTCTCTGTGGCTGCAGATTTTGCATAAGTTTCCGAACTACTGCCGAACTTCTGCGGTGCTGCAGAATTCACTCTTCTTGGTGATTTTTTATTAATATTTCTGTTTATCCAAAGGATCTGGTTCCCGCCCCTCTTTTTATATCCAAACCCCCCAATATGCTCAGAAAGTGATGTTATCATTGCTATAACATCATACATTAGCTAATGAAATGACTGCATTCTGCAACAGAAATGCACAGTCACTCATCTACCACAGCTCCCACTGACAGAGACGGTGGCACAGCATATCATGCATGGTGATATTTGTTCAACCTGCACTACAGCCTAATACAATTTTCAGTCTTAAATTATTGCACTAGGGCCAACTTAAACAAAACCTTGGCAATAGCACAGACCTGTTAAGTCCATACCTCACTTTGTACAATCCTATCTGTGCCTTTAAGGTATAGAGATGCCATCTGAAATGAATAACTGATAAAATGAATTTAACTGTCATTTTTAAGAAAAATAAAGTCATTATGCCCCAAAAAGTGGAATATAATAATGTGCAGACCTGGTGAAAGAATAGACCTGTTAAATAAATAATTGTCCGGTATGCATTTTTTGCCAGGATTATTGATTACATATTGTCATTAGTTGATAGAATCACCTAAAAGTTATGGAGAAATGTTGTGTGCAGGGACAGCAGTTGGGCCAGAGGGTAGCATGCTGTGTTTCCGTGCCTGCAACTCAGGTTAAGAGATTAGCTCTGGGAGCTGGCTAGGCAGCACATGGACTGGTGGAACACATCACTGCTCTGAGCCTGGGAAGGTATGGTGCAGTATTCTGTCACATGGTGGACACATTGTGATGGGCTGGAGAGTTTTATCCCACTATCGGTTCACATGCATGCCATGGCCTAATAGTGTTACACAGTGTGTCAGTGAAAGCAGGTTGACATGAAAAATTAGTTTTGCAATAACTCCTCTATTCAATTTCCAATGGGACCTGAATGAATGAGGATGCAAGTTCATGGAAATAAAAAAATATAAAAATATATACACACACACACACACACACACACACACATATATCTGTATGTATGTTACAGATTGCATATAAATAAATAAGTAGTACACAGTGGGAACCTCATGAGTGGTGTAGAAATCACATACTAGTGATAGACAGTGGAAACCTCATTAGTGGGATAGATAGCATGCATATAGAAATACCTTATTTATCACATAAGATCACCTCTGCATATGTCATTTATGCAACAGGCTAGGACCTTAAGGGAGAGACATTTGTTTTGCTTTTTTAGGCATAAAATTATTTTTATAAGTCTGTTATTTTTTGAATTAGTGTTACCATGCTTTCCACCATCCTGACTGCTATAACCACTGCCATAAAAGTGAAGTCAGCATGACAAGCTGACAAGGTGATGTGGTAGTTTGTTAGTGCTTCAGAACTTCTGCAGAAATTACAAACCACCACCGCAGAAGTTCTGTGGCAAATGGTAGTCTTGTCGCAGAACTTGGTCCCACTGTGCCTCAGAAAAGTAGGGGCCCTGGGGTAGGTGTGTTTTGTAATGTTCACTGAGTTAGCTGTAGGCAGCAGTGAGACCTCTGAAGTAGTTCTGCATTTGTGCCTATGGTAACAGCACAGGTGTTTCTTGCATGCTGAGGGGAAAGCTGCCTAGAGTGATGACCTTCTGTGACCTGTGAGTGTAAATGGCTGATATCATCACAGTAGAGCAGAGGATAAAACTATCACACTGCAGTGGATGATACACTGTTTTATCTCACTCATTTACCATTCACCCCTATTGTATATATACATTTTTTTATTAAATGGGTTGAGAAATTCCTGCTTCCTGATTGGTTAAGATGTACGTTTGGCTGTGTCCTTATCAGGACATATTGTGTCAACCGGTACCTCTTTAGCCAACCAGGACATAGAGCTGGCAAAGATCCATGCCTGCCACAAAGCTTTTTTCTAGTCTGGCTGAAGCCGTTACTGCCAGCAATGTGGCAACTCTCTGACTGAGACAGCCTTCTCGAAGGCATGCTGCTGTCCAGGAAACCTCCTATACTCCGTCTACATCTCAGAAAAAACAAGTGCTGTACCACTTTCACCTTCTTGTTCTCTTGACCATTCACAACTTTCCCACTGAGTTGGATACTGCAGCAGCTTCTCTCCATTCCTGCTCTGTTTCTCAGTTTCTCCCATCCCTATGTGTATAAGTTCCTCCGCAACCTCCCCACACCACAGACCATCACCAGAAGTAAAATACCTCCCCACCACATTTCTAAGAGCTGCCACAACTTCCACATACCACAGACTGTCACCAGAAGTAACTTCCTTTGCCAAAAAAACCCACATGCACATTTACATAGACTAGCACCCGGGATGAGTGCCAATGGAAAGAGCAGCACAACTATGACAGCTGAAAAAGACATGCTGTCTCCCTACATTACTGCTATACACAGTTTAAAAAACATACTGTCAGGTTCTGAGAGGGAAAAACATGTAAAGTATGAAAGTGAGAGAACTAAGCACTGTGATGGGGGGGGGCACAGGACAGTACTGCAAACCAAGCCAAATACATTGCATACAGGACAGTAGAAAGAGGGACTATTTTATTCCTCTAAATAAAAAACTACTCTTCCTTCATTCTTTTAACAGTTTGTTCTATTTTTAATTTTCAGTCTACTTGGGGGCCCATTTAATAAGTGCAATAAGACACTCCGAGGTGTGGGTTATGGCCTGATAAGAGCATGCCCCAGGTGCTAAAGGCACTCAGCGCAAGCACCTCATGCCTCATAATGCACCTGGGGTGTGCTCTTATCAGGCCATAACCATCACCTTGTTGTGTCTTATTGCTGGCACACACACATACACACACACACACACACACACACACACGCACACGCACATGCACACATCAGTAGAGTATGTGTCGATACAAAGATATATACACAGATGTGAAGGACAAATGAGGACAAAAACCAATTTGGTCTGCCCTGTTACTTCTACCTTAGATTGCTCAGTCTATTTAGAGCCCCCATTTGATAGTTTCCAACTATCCCTTTGTAGTTACCACATTGGGTTTTGAATCCCATTAGAGTGTAGTGCCACTCTCAGCCCCTGTTGGTGTGTGGTGTAGACATACTCCAGGGCCAAGGTGTTTGGTAAACCTGAGGGATTCCTTCAGTCTTTCAGTAAAGGTTGAAGGACTGGTGTGTCAGGGATCCTGTGGGATGTAAACACAATACTAACAGTTTTGGCTTCTCAGTGCTTCAGCCCTTTATGGCTCAGCCAGGTGCCGGTGTCTAGCTTCAAAGATGGCATGGAGACATTTCTGTGATGAGAATACAATTGCTTCCTCAGAAGAAGATGAAAATGAAAAATTGGCATTTATATAGTGTTTTTCATAGATACTGTATGCCAATGTGTTTTACAATCAATGAGAGACTGCTGGTAAAGTGCAGTCATTTCAAAGATCAACATTCACACACAGCCTTGCAAAATAGCATGACCCAGTTTTATGGGAAGGGGAAAGTTCCCTACTTTTGTGAAAAGTGCTTTGGGTTTTTTACTTCCACCTGGAAACCCACCAGCACAGCACCGGAGATGAGCAGAAGGGACCTTGTTTTAACATTTTGTCCGATGGATGGCACACAACATAACAAGACTCCCCTAGTACTGCACTCGAGTATGAGCATTTATGATAGAAACCCAACTCCGATGTGGGACCAAAACCTATGACCTTCTGTCTCAGATGCTGATGTGCTACCAACTGAGCCGTGCTGACACCACATAGACATAGCAATCTCAGGCAATCTATCAGAATATCAATGGTACCAAAACATTCACAGTAAAATCAGACAGTTTCAAATGGGCAAAAGACATTTGATAGTTCAAATATGATAAAACAGAAAAGAAACAATACATGTGAGCCACTTGACTGTTACAACACCGAAAGCCCAACGTGCAGGTAGGGCTCTGAATTCAAATTGTTCAAGTGGGTATAGGTATGGGTATGGGTATGGGTATATATATATGTATGTTTACAGTGGTCCCTTATGACAAGATACACTAATTATCAGGATATATTGGGAAATGTCACAGGAAATCTGGGACCTGGAACCTGGGATTTAAAATTAACTCAGACTTTAAGAACAGTCAGTACTGTGAAGTAACAGCTGAAAATAGCCCATAGAATAACAGGGTGTTTTAGAAAATGATTTGAGATTAGGCATCTGAAAGCGATGATGGTGCTGTAAGACCTGTAAGAATGGAACCCAGGTCTGGTCACCACACCTCTGGGAGAATATAATCAGATTGGAGGGTATTCAGAGCAGAATGACTAAATTGGTAAAAAGCTTAGAACATCAGATTTGGGCTGCCCAATGGTCCGGTGGGTAGCACTATGTCAGTGACCTGGGTTCAGAAACAAGCTCTGAAAGCTGGATGGGTGAACCCACAGACTAGGTAGTCACGGCCATGCAGCAGTGCTACCAGCCAGGGAGGGATGGCATCAGATACCATCACACTAGTGACCCCTCTAGTGGGCCAGGGAGCTTGCCTCTGCCACAGGGGCAGGAAAGAGCTTGCAAGACCACCTCAGGGCTAGGTGTAATCTCAGGGATGAGGGGGGTGGTGGTCTGAAAATCAGAAATGCCTGGGCTGGTTGCAGGATGATTCCCTGATTACCACAACCCCTACACCACCTACAAGGCCATGGGGACTTCTAGACTGTGCCTCTGAGGAAGGGAGGTTGAACATCCCGGTTTGGACCCTGCCATGGGGGGGTAGATCCATGGAGGACCTTTCCCAGGTTAGTCAATGAGATGGTGGGTGATGAGGGGTGGGAAATCAGGGAGGAAGGAAGGGGGTTAGGTGGGACCTAAGGGAAAAAGTATGATGGGGAGAAATAAAGAACATTAGTCTTACTAGCAGGAGCTAAGTGAACTAAATGTTTTATCTCTAGAAAGGAGATGACTTAGGGGGAATTTAATTCTGGCTTATAATGACTCGCATAACCGGCATGGCCCACTCTTCTTAAATTGTTATGCCTAAAAATCAAAGAAGATACCTCAGGTACTAGGAGTTATAAGTTGCAACTTATGGACAAACAGCTGCAATTCAGAAAAAAGAAGATATTTCTTCACACCAAGCATGGTTCACTGACCTACGCAGCCAGTATAGTGTTATGCTTGTGTAACTGTGTTAGTTTGGCTTGTGGCTATTCGCACTCTCTATTCCAGAGGAATTAACCACCCTGTACGGGTACGAAGACAAGGAACTCTAGGAGAGGGTTCTACTCCTAGAGATGCCACGGGACATTTCCTGTGGCTAAAGGTACCTTAGGAATCCCACTAAGGAGAGAGCGCTGTTGCTGGAGGAGGAGGGGAAGATGATGGGGCAAAGAAAAAATGCGTCACCGTGAGGATGCAAGGAACTGTTTATATAGCTCAGGAATTGGGAGTGGCTGGCTGCTCGGCCACTGAACTGCAGGCAAAGAATTACAAATTCACTGACCTACACAGCCAGTATAGTGTTATGCTTGTGTAACTGTGTTAGTTTGGTTTTTGGCTGTTCGCACTCTCTATTCCAGAGGAATTACTACCCTGTAGGGGTACAAAGGCAAGAAACTGTTGGAGAGGGTTCCACCCCTAGAGGTGCCATGGGATGATTCCCATGACTAACGGTACCTTAGGAATCCCCAAAAGAAATGTAGTATCATTCCCAAAAAGGAGGCAACATGAAGCATATAAGTAAGCAGTAACTGTGACATAGGAGCAGTAACTGTAACGTAGTAGTAGAGAAGCATAGGCAATTTGATAATGCAATGAGATGTTCAGATTGATAATGTAATGACTGCCCAGGTTTGTTTGCTTTGAGGTTAGGGGATCCCCTAAGGAGAGAGGGAGGGAAATGCAGGACATCCTTCACCTCCATCCAACAGCGGAACCTACCTAAAGAAACTAGGAGAAACAACTATGCTAAGTGTTATGATCTGACGCAATGGAGGAGAGAAAACCCCCCCATGAGGAGGAAATGTCTGGGGATCCAAGGCCTAAGTCGCCTTCCTTCTAGGCTTGGGATAGTTTATTTAGTGATGGCTCTGCAGCTGCAATTTAGAAAACCCAATTAAAGGGAGGTGGAAAATATTCCAATTTGGAGGAAGGCTCTCACTCAAACCCTCTAATGGGAACGCCGTGGAAGGTTGCGAGAAAACTCTGCAACGATATGTGCATCCAAGGTGCAGGAGGAGAGCAACAACTGCTGAGGCACTCACCTGGCCTACCCACCCTAAATCAAACCAAGTGAACCAGAGGCAGTAGTAGGGAGAATGCGGTGAAGGTGCTTTGCTAGGGGAAACCACTAAAGTCAATGGCTAACCATTATAGTGGAACACTAGAGCCAAAGGAGATTGTTGTAACCACCCTTCACTGCTGGTCTTAAATTCTACACTAGGAGCTGCTGTCACATAGTAGGCAGCTAATGCCAAGCCTGGGGCAAGGACATTCCCAGCTATGGGCCAGGTGAGAAGGCCACTAACCTGCGGCCGTGGCTGGAGAAGCCAGCCAGCCAGCCGTGTGCCCTTCAGCCTGCCCATCTGGGAGCCCCACAAGTCAGGTATGCTATTTCACAGCCTCAGGGAACAGCTTGAAGCCTTGATTGGTGAATGACTCACTGGGAATCCTTCTGACTGGCTGCCGCTGTGTGACTTTGCCTGTGATTGGCCGCCTGCAGACTCTGCTCTCTGCGGCTCTTTTTCAAACTTCTTTCTCTCATTTTCGGTGCTTTAGCCTCCTCTGAAATTTCTTCCCACACCACCTGCCCCGACCTCGGCCTCGGCCTCTAATAAACTTCTCCCGCGGAGAGCAAGCCCAACCCTCTACACACCTATTGGACCAAGCACTGTTAGTCACACCTATCTTATGGCCCCCTCCCCCAGCTAGCCTTGCCTTCTCAAGTAGTCTCACACAGATCGGTCCTATTAACCTCACACATGTTACCCCTTCTAGGACATAACTCACCATTAAAAAATGACTCGTGAGGATATTCTCTTGCTTAGCTGCCTCATCTTGCTAACCCATGCCCCAGTCAGAATCCCAGTTACCAACCTGCATCATGGCAAAAGCTCCTCCCATGTTGATTACCAAGCTATGCCCCTTCTTGATAGGCTATGGCAGCACATAATGGGGACAACTTCCCTTTGGTCTTGTCCATCCTCACATCAGGCGTTGACCAGAGAGCATGTGAGAGCGCCCCTGAACCTATCTGCAAAAACAGTCATTTATGCATTTTTTATAACAAATCACACTGACGTCCATAAGCCAGTGACCACAACACCCTCCCATGCCAGACAAAGCAACAAAAAACTGCTCAGCAGGCTAAGACACCACCTCAAGAAACTACTACTGCTTCTCTTACTCTGTTCTGGAGAAGTCAAACTTAACTCTGGCCCACGTGTTACACTCAACACCCCTGCAGACCTCCCATAGTACAAAGGTATCAGCTTCTTGCATGTGAATGTCAGTAGCTTACTAAAGAAGCTTGACCTAATACAGACTTGGGCTCTACATGCATCCCCTGATTTCTTTATGATATTGGAATCCTGGCATACATCTTCGATCCCTGACAAATCCATCAACATACCAGGATACAGCACCCACTGATGCGATAGACTGACCAGAGCGGGGGTCATAATATATGTTAAGAGCAAATTTGTTGTCACAGTCATTGATTACACCTCTAAGGCTAATGAATTTGAATGCCTGGCACTAAAATTATCCTTTTCCACAGACAAAGCACTCCTTATTGCTGCATGCTACAGACCGCCCTCTGGTGGCATGGCCCTCCTACAGCATCTCCAAAGCCTTTCCGAATCGACTATCACCGAGTGTATTCTAATGGGGGATCTCAACCATAACTGGATTGATCACAGCTCCAAGAAGCTTAAAGACTTCTGTGATGTGAACAGACTGGAACAAATGACACCTGCAGTTACCAGACCCAACATAAAAAGGCCGGAGCAAAGCTCCATATTGGACTTCATGTTAATAAATAAACCTCATAACATCTCGCATACTGGAGTGTTCACTAACAACCTAAGTGATCATTGCCCCACTGCCTGCATCAGACATTCTCCACAAAAAAATTGGCCTCTAAATTCAAACTGAAAAGATGTCTGAAAACATTTTGCCAGAATGCCTTCCTGAAAGACCTGGGTAACATCAGATGGCAGGACTTCTATCTAGCCCCTTCCCTTAATGAGGCATTCAGTATCTTTTGTAGCCTCCTAGAGGGCATAATAAACAAACACGCCCCTCTAAGACTGATCAAGGTGAAAAAAAGACCTCCCAGCTGGTTCTCTCCTATCCTGAAGAAAGCACTCAAGGATAGAGATGCCTGGTGGAACAGAGCTAGGAAATCACACCTGGAGGCCGATTGGCAAGCATTTCATACTTCTAGAAATGCCTGCACCAAACTAATTAGATCTGAAAAGGCTAAATATTGTCAAGCAGCTTTAGAAGACAATAAGAACAACTCTACCAAATTCTGGAATATCCTCAGAGAGGTTGAAGGTCATACTACTGATTGCTCCCTTCCAGCCAAAATAGTGTCCAATGGATCTACCGTCATGGACAGAGCTGCTATATTAGAACAGCTTAATGAACATTTTGCCACAGCAGGACTGGCCTTTGATGCCTCTCCTAACAACAAGCTCAACCCATTGGGGACTACACTGCTGACTATATTGCTAATTGCAGCTCTACCCAACCTCATTCCTCCTCCTTCAGCTTCCATGCAGTCACATTTAAACAAGTAGAGGACCTCCTATTGTCACTGGGATACAAGAAAGAGCTCCAGTGCCGACAACGTTGGACCCTACTTTCTTAAATTAGGCCATTACTACTTGATTGCCCCCATCAACCATTAATTCAACACCTCACTAACGCAGGGTGAGCTCCCTGTGTCATGTAAAACTGCACACATCATACCCTTGTTGAAATCTGGGGATCCAAGCGACCTGAATAACTACTGACCCATTTTCATACTACCTATCTTATCAAAATTCCTGGAAAAAAATTGTCAACACTCAAGTCAGAGAGCATCTGGACTTGCAAAAACTACTAAACCATGCACAGTCCAGATTTAGAGCCAAACATAGCACAGTATCTGCCCTTGCAAAAGTAACCACTGATTGGCAAATTGCCTTGTACTCTAAGAAGCATGTGTTTGCCATCTTCCTCAATCTTAGTAAGGCTTTTGACACTATGGATCACAATATTATGCTTGATGCACTGAACAATATCAGACTCAATGGCTTGCCATCAAATGGTTCACCAGCTATCTTATAAGCAGGTTACAACAAGTTAAAGCTGCAGGTGAATTGTCTCCACTAAAATCTCTTCCTCGAGGTGTCCCCCAAGGCTCCATCTTTGGTCCAATCCTGTTCTCAATTGATACTAATAACCTTGACTCATATCTGCACACAGCTAATGTGCACTTATTTGCAGATGATACTGTACTCTACACCTCAAACTCATCCCTGGATCTGGCCCACGAGGATTTACAGTGAGACTTTATCTCTCTCCAATACAGCCTGATCAGCCACAAGCTTCTACTCAACGCCAAAAAGACTAAAGCTATGATCCTTTCCCAAAGGCATTCTCAGGACCTACACACCATCCCAAGATACTAATGCTTTTGGGAGAACCTCTTGAAATAGTGGATACCTTTAAATACTTAGGGTTCTGGTTGGATAACAAACTTAACTTTCTGTGCCACCTGAATGAGGTATCGAAAAAAGTAAGGCAGTGGTTAGGCTTATTCTACCACATTAAGCATCTACTCACCAAAGAAGCTAAAAGAGACTAGTGTAAACCACATTCCTACCTTTACTGGACTACGCTGACGTTCTTTGCCCCTCAACAGCACTCAACAAACTCAACACTCTTTATCACTGGGCCTTAAAATTCATCCTTAATCTGTCCCCTCACACCTACCACTGCCACCTGTACCAAGAGATGGGATGGCCCTCACTCTCAACTAGGAGAAAAAGAAATGCTCTCCTGTGGTTCTTTAGAGTGCTGTCTGATAAATGTCCTGCATACATCTCAAACTTCTTCGAATGTGCCAAGGGATCTTATAGTCTGAGACACTTCTCCATAATCTGCTTCCAGATCCCCAGAGTAAATACAACCCATGACTCGGCTGCTATCAACTTCTCATTCCTATCCCTATGGAACACCATGCAAGGCTCTCTGAAGCTTTCATCCCTTCCAGGACCATTCACATTCAAAGCACTAATAGCTAAGTACCTGAAGGAAACCTGCAGCTGTTTTTAAGTGACTATGTGCTGCAGTTTTGGGTATCTTCCATAAATTCCTCATTACAGAGTCTATTGCAACTCATATCCCCATTAGGGGGTTCCCAGTATTTATTAGCCCACCTCCCCCATAGGGGGTACCCAGCACTAATTAGCACATCTACACTTCTCCAGGCTCTCACCATTCTATTCTTGCTCCCTCCTCACATACTCTTTCCTCTTCCCCTCTTCCCCTCATTCTGTTATGATTTATAGCTGATACTACCTATATTAGTTCTGTATGTATAGTCCTAAATTATCCTTCTCACGTACAATGCCTTGTTTTTGTCCATTTTATTTGCAAATATGTGTTATATTGTTGTCCAGGACCACTTTGAAAATGAGCTTGCTCAATGGTGTTTACGCCTGGTTAAATAAAGTTTGATTGATTGATTGATTGATTGATCTCACCTCAGGTTGGACATGCTCAAGATGAGGACTAAATGCAGGGTGAGACTGTTGGCTGCAGGATCCTCTGTGCCAGAATAGAATGGTTGGCATGCTCCAGAAATTGATTGAGCTCTAAAAAGCTGGTGAGCTGAATGAGCACGGTGTGCTGAGATTGTAATGCTCATTGAGTGCTGAGACTTTGCAAGGTCAAATGCAGATTGAGTGCAGCAGAATCCCAGATGCTGAAGCCGAGGGGGTGGCAGTAGGCATGAAGAAATAGTTTGCGTAAGCAAGGAGCAACGGTTGTTTAAGCAAGTGAGGACCTGCATGAAGGTCATTAAGCAGTAGTAGTGATAGGTGGACCTGCATAACATACTGTATAGCAATTAAACAGCATTAAATTGGGGGCAAGTCAGCCAGACATGAATAGCTAAATCAAGATGACAAATACTCTGAGGATTTTTCAGCGGTGAGGCAAGATATAATAACAAAGCTATATTAACAGCCTCAGCAGGAGCTTAGTTGTCTGACCTCAGAGTTGTAACTGCAATAAAACATGGAGACAAATGCTTTGAAAGCAGGTGTAGCCAGGCAGTGCAATGAAGCTGCAAGTAGAATGAGAGCAGCATGGCTAGGGTCAGAGTAAACTGTGTCAGGTGAAAAGAATTGAGTATACAACATGGAGCATGGTTGAGCTGAAACATACAGATAATGACTGTAGTTGCATTGCTGTAGTTTGAGCATGATGAGCACAGTGTAAAAACACAAACACTGGGTACAATAGTAATTAAGTAAACAGCAGCAGTGGCTGCAGTTGTAGGTAACTGAAAGCAGTAGCATGAGCTCTGAGAAGCAGTATGCTAAGAGTTGCAGTGCAAGTAGTTTGAGAGTTGTGAGTAACTGAAAGCAAGCAGTATGATATCTGGAGTAGCAGTATGCTAGGAGCTTAGAAACAAAGCCTCCCCCCCAAAAAAGGAAGGAAGCACATACAGCCGAAGGCAAAATACAAACCAGAAGCAGGAAAATAACACAGAAGCCCAGCAGAGACAAGCAGGAGCAGCAAGGGGGGCAGTCTCCAGCCAACTAGGGAGGCTCAACCAGCTCAGAGGACAAACCAAGAGAGCCTTCGGGTGCAAAGAAAAATGTTTCACAGTGAGGCTGCAAGGAACTGTTCATATAGCACAGGAAGTGGGAGTGGCTGTCTGCTTGGCCAATGAACTCCAGGCAAAGCCTTACCAATTGGGTACTGGAACAAATTATTTGTCTTTATAGTTCATGGTAAACCTGTTGAGGCATTTAAGCTAAATTTGGACAAACACATAAGTGCTGTGGGTTTATTTATTTGAAAACTGGTATCCAGAAAATGCACATTGAGACAAGGCTCATTTCCAAGTATGACTCAGAGAGGGGCAAGATAGGAGACAAAAGTACAAGGCAAAAGCAGCAAAGTGAGGAGAAGAAGTAAGATAAGGGTACAATTTAAAATGCGTACAGTGTGTAAAAATACAGGAGGTAAAAATGTAAAGGCAGTGGTATAATTATTGAGATGGTACAATGAGTAGCTAAAAGGTACAATGTAAAGTTCATACAGTGCACAGGAAATACAGGTGATAAAACTGCAGTAGCAACAGTTAACATAAATTCCAGGTAAACGTCAACCAGGTGATAAAGAGCAGTAGCAGTGCAAAACTACAAATGGTGGAAGCCACTTGTTACTGTTTTTGAGTCTGAAATAAAACATGTTTACTACCAAAAAGGAAGCAGGATTAAGTCAGACCAACTAAAAAGCAGGGAAGGATGGGGGCACCAAGGCCAGAAGGGGGCTCAGCAGGTGCAGGATAGGGCAGGGAGAAGTTTCATCTTGCATTTAAAGGAAAGGGGAGTGGGAGAGAGGTGGAGAGCAGAAGGGAGATTGTTACAGATGGAATGAAGCTGACAGGTGAAAGGACATTGCCCAGCAGTGTAGTGGGGGTGAGGAAGAGAGGGAGGAGATGCAAGAGTCTCTAGAACAAAAAGTGTAAGAGGCAGGGGGAATGGGAGAGAGATGGGAGGAAAGGTCAGGAGAAAAAGACCTGAACCAGTATTTGGAAATGAAGGAGACAAAGTGAGATAGGCAATATGAAGGGAGAGGAGAACTAGAAAGAGAGGAATAGAGGGAGCAGTGATGAGTGTGAAAGGGAGCATTTTCAGTGAACTGGCAGAAAGCATTGCAGAGGGCATGCAGTCTGGTGAGGGAGGAAGACAGGGCAATGCCATAGACCAGATCCATTTAGTCAGTTACCTGGAGTACCATGTTGGTGACCATCTCTTGGCAGACCTGGGAAGAAAGGCAGTCCTTGCAGCAATTCAGGGCATCAAGCTTAGACAAGAGTTTGGATTGGGTGGCATCAATGGGGGTGGAGAAGTCTAACCTATATCCAACCACGCACCCAGATACTTGAAGGTAGAGACTGCTTCAAAGGGCAAGCCATCCAGGGTGATGAAATTGGGGGGGGGGGGCCAGGCCAGTTTCTCGCTGGTAGAAAAAGTCATGAACACTGGTTTTAGTGTTGGCCTAGAATTGTTTGGCTTGGAACCAGCATAGGAAATTATAGAAATTGCACAGAAGCAAAACTTCCAAGGCTGGAACCAAGGGACAAGAGTGGGAAGATGACTGTGTCATCCAGATACATGTGGATATGCAAATTGGCACAGATGCATAAGAGGTCATTTAAGAAGATTTAAAATAAGATGAGTCCCAGAATGGAGCCCTGGGAGACCCCAGACTGAATGGGTAAAAACAATGCTCAACCAACCTGTACCAAAAGGAGATGGCCAGAGAGGCAAGAGTGGAACCAGTCAGCAGCAGAAGTTGAGAGGCTGGCTGAGTTTAGCTTATCGGGGCACCAAGTTAAAGGCCTTAGCCCAGTAGATGAAGATGGCTGCTGTGATATGACCCCAATCCATCCCAGTAAGTATTGAGTCAGTGACTCACAGCAGGGAGGAGACTGTGGAGTGGTGTTTAGAAAAGCTAGACTGGAAGGGAAAGAGGAAATTGGAGGTGTAAAGGAAGCCGGCAAGCCAGCAGTAAACAAATTTCTCTTGAAGCTCAGGGAGAGTGGGGAGAAGGGAGATGGAATAGAAGTTGCTGGGAAAGGTGAGGTCACCCACTTTGCACAAGAGGAGAACCTTTGCAAACTTCAAGGACTGAGGGACAGCACAGAGGGAGAAAGACAGGTTTAGAAGGTTGGTGGGGGGGTGAATGGCAGGGGCAGAGAGATGAAGCAGCTTAGGATCCAATCCATCAGTGCTGGATTTGGACAGGTTGAAGGGGGAGAGAGTATGCAAGGTCTCTTGGGGAGTTATAAGAGGTAAATGAAACCCCCTGTGAGGGGATGAAGCAAAGGGCAGGAGGGTTGAGAATGGGATAGGGAGCACAGGTAGTGAAAAATTTGATAACGTGAGCATCACCTGAGGAGGGATCTGAGACAGGTGAACCATTCACCAGCAAGACAAGGGAGGTGGATTGGGTAGGGGACTTGAACAGGAAGTGAATATCCTTACAGAACTTTACAGGGGAGTTGAGATTATTTTGGAGGTTAGTTTTAAAATAATTTGATCTCACAGCTCAGATGGCCATAATGTAGCAGTCTTTAAGCTTTCTGTATTAAAGGAGATTGGAAGGGGAGCACGATAATGTGAAATGGGCCCAGGCAAGGTCTCAGGACTTACACTGATCTATGAGGTTCAATGTAATCTGGGGGTTGTGGGAGCCCTTGACCCTGAATTTTCTATGGGAAGCATGGTTGTCTCAAACCTATATAGAAACATAGACTTTGATGGCAGATAATGACCACTTGGCCCACCCAGTCTGTCCATTTCCCTACCTGTTGGATAAGCTGCAGATCCTAGTTAACCAATAGCTTACTTCCTCCTACCTCCCACTAGAATTACCTTACGTCTGTCCCATGCATTCTTGAATTTCCCCTCTGCTTTTGACCCCATGACCTCCTCAGGAAGTCTGTTCCATGCGTCCACCACCCTCTCTGTGAAAAAATACTTCCTCACTTTGCCCTTCAGCTGCCCCCCATCTTCAAATTGTGCCCATCCCTTTTTCTGAAAGATGCTACCCTATTGAACTTTGTTGATTCCCTTAAGGTACTAGAAACTTTCTATCATGTCCCCCCTCCCTCCTTTCCTCAAGGGTATACTTACTAGGCTCCTTTAGTCTCTCTTCATATGGCTTCTGGTCTGGACCTTGCACCATTTTAGTTGCCCTCCTCTGGAATGCCTCCATCCTATCTATGTCCTTGCAAAGAGGGGTTCTCCAGAATTGCACATAGTACTCCAGATGGGGTCTCACCAACTCTCTGTACAGAGGGATAACAACTTCCTTTTTTCTACTGGTGATGCCTCTCTCTATACAACTCAGTATCCCCCCAGTCCTCCTTACTGGCTTCTCATGTTGCTTGCTTACCTTTAGGTCATCTGATATGACTACCCCCAGGTCCCTTTCCACTTTTGTTGTTGTTAGTATTCCCCCCCCCATTGTGTACTCTTCTCCTGGGTTTTTGTTTCCCAGGTGCATTACTTTGTACTTCTTTGCATTGAATCTAAGCTGCCATATGTTTGTCCATTCCTCCAACCTTGCCAGGTCCCTTCTCATCCTTTCCACCCTCCTCTGTGCATCAACCCTGTTGCAGATCTTTGTGTCCTCTGCAAAAAGGCATACTTTTCCTTCCAGCCCCTCAGCAATGTCACCTATAAAGACATTAAAGAAGACTGGTCCCATTACTGAACCCTGCAGTACCCCATTAGTAACCCTGCTTTCTTCGGCATGGACTCCATTTACAATTGCATTCTGTGTCATTTTGTCCAGCCAGTTTTTCACCCAGGCTACCACCATGGTACCCATTCCCAGGCTGGCTAACTTTATTAATATTTTGTGTGGGATTGTGTCAAATGCCTTGCTAAAGTCTAGGTAGGCTATATCCACAGCCTCTCCCTTGTCTACTACTTTGGTCACCTAGTCAAAGAAATCTATTAGATTCATCTGACATGACCTTCCCACTTGAATCCTTGCTGCCTTGGGTCCTGTGCCCCGCTGGCATGTTGGTACTCAATAATTCTTTCTTTCAGAAGTGATTCTATCATTTTCCCTACTACTGAGGTCAAATTAACAGGTCTGTAGTTTCCTGCCCATGCCTTGCTTCCACTTTTGTGAAAAGGAATCACATTCACCTTCTTCCCGTCCTGAGGTACCACATCATCCTCCCATAATTTGCTAAAAAGGGTAGTCAGTGGTGTCACCAGTTCTCCCCTTAGTTCTTTTAGAATTCTGGGGTGAATCCCATCAGGCCCCATTGCTCTGTCCACCTTCAGTTTTAGGAGTTTTTTCAGGACCCTTTCCTCTGTGAATGCATTGATATTCACCCCCAGAATGCTTCTATTGTTTGGTTTAGGTACCCCCCCTTCTTTTGTGAATGCTGAGAAAAAGTATTTGTTCAGTATCTCTGCCTTTTCACTGTCACCTTTTGCCCACCCCACCCATTTTATATAAGCCTTACTATCCTTCCTTTTTTTTCTTCACTCCCTAATGTACCTATAAAAGGTTTTATCCCCTTCTTAAGTGAGTTGGCTATCTTATCCTCAGTTTGGACCTTTGCTGTTCTGACTGCTTTTCACACTTCCTTCTGCTTCACCCGATACAGTTCTCTGTCCTGCTTATTCTTTGACTCTTTTTTTTATTCAGTTTACTTTATTAACACAGTGATATTAACAACCTTATACTTTCTGAATGGTATCTTATTCTCCCTATCCTTCCCCACCACCTCTATTGAGGACCATAGTAGTTTTTCCTTTTGTTTTGTTTATTTGCTTCACACAAAGGCTTGTTGCCTCTGTGAGGGCAGTTTTGTTTGTCCTCATTGTTCCTCCACCCCCCTTCCTGCCCATTGGCTAGTGCATTCCTTAGGCAGTCTCCTATTTTGCGAGAGTCAGTCCTCCTAAAGTCCAGTACCCTCGCTTTTGTATGGCTTGACTCTATGGCTGTATTTATCGTGAACCACATTGTTTGGTGGTCACTTCTTCCCAGATGTTCCTTGTTACCAGAATGCAGACTGACACCATAAGGGACATGTAGAAATTTTCAGTCGAACAATGAGAGGGAAACATTAATACTGAAGGCAGAGAGTTTGGGAGAATAATCAGAGGCCACAAGGTCTCTTATGATGTGAGTTGATGTTAAGTGACTGGAGCAGTCTGCTTGAATTGTTATTGACTTCTGAACAGCTACTGTCAAACTTGAGAAACCACTGCTGGATTATCTAGTTGGGTGTATCTATACCTTGTGCTAGAAATCCATACTGTTTAGCTAACCTGAAATTGACAGATTTTATACTGGAAGATAGGGTGATCTTACCTGTGCAGACTAAGGAATGGGACTTTCTCAGAAAGATTCTGATTACTTATCTGGTACAGAAATTTTTATGAGCTAATAAGGAAATGGGTCAGTGTCCATTTACTTGGGATCATTTGAATGAGATTGATTACTCACAACACCCCCTCTTAAAAGTTTACATGGTACTGTTAGGCTTTGTGAGCTCAGAATCCAAGGCTCAAATATTGTATTGGGAAAAAGTCTAACCCCCCTGAGGCCTGACTGGAAAGAAATTTGGAAAAATTTTAAATTCTTGCCTATACCGAAATATAAGATTATGCAATTCTTTATTTTTTCAAATATTTACTACACCCCTGTTAAGCTATTTTCTAGAAAACTCAGACAGACAGATCTGCATTTTAGATGTGGAATGAAGTCAGGAGACTTGTTACATGTGATGTGGATCTGTCCCAACATACATTCAACATGGGTTCAAATTGGTCAAAACATGGATCTGTTATTAAACTATTCGGAGCATATTAAACCAGAGATCTGTGTTTTGGGAGATATGAAAACAGTTGTGAGTGACACAGCTAAGCATCATGTGTCACTGATGTCTGCTTTGGTCAAGGCATTTGTCCTAAGACATTGGAAAAATGATTGTGCTTATAATTATGATCAATGGGTTACAGACCCACTACAGGTCTTAGATAGACTTAAAATACAAATGATAATAGATGAGAAAAAGAAAATATATGATAAAAGATGGAGGGCATTAGAGGCAGTGTACTCAATACAACTGAAGAGTGCTCAAACCCAAATCTGTCTGTCTGATTGGGATTAGCTAGCAATTACTTCTCAAGAGAATGTGAAAAGGGATTATGATTTTATTGAGGTGTGTGATTTTGTTTTTGGAAGGTTTTCTATCCAGGGAGGTATAACACTCTCTTTAGATAGTTCTTAGTTGGACTTTTAATGTCTCTTATATCTAAAAGATTAGGATGGGTTCTCTATCTCCTCTAGGGACACAGTTTTTAAAGCTCAGTCCTGAGGATTTATAGTTACTTCAAAGTTAAGGAGAATAGTAATGAGGGATATCTGAATCAGAAGTATATCAGATTTATGGCTAACTTTGAAGGAATATAATCAAGTGTTATATTAATAAAATTGGACTTAAATTAGTGGGTACAATACATTACAACTGTGTATGTAAATAGTTTAGGGGATGTATATAGAAGCCATATCCAGTTTTGGGATGTGGGCCTGGGATCAGCCTGGGATATACGTATGTATGTCTTCTCTGTTGAAATCTTAAACTTTAATAGAGAAGTTTCAAAAAAAAGAAATCCATACTGTGGGAGGAAACATCAGAAAACATACAGTGTTGTATACAGCTATGCTGAGAAACTCCAGAGAAAATAAGGCAGAGTGTCTTGTGAGTCCTTCCTCCAGGGATCCTCTGAAAAAAGGTTTTAATGTAATCCTTGTCAGTTGCAAGCAAGTGTGGGGCTGGGAAGTAAACATGAGCACTCCTTGATTCAGGGTTGGTCCCCAGACAATAAGTTTCTTCCAAATAGAATGCAATCCAAGAGAAGCGCTCCAAAAGAAATACAGCAGCCAGTAATTCAACTACTATTGAAATTAAATTTTCCACCAAGTGCAGAGCCCCTAGCGTCTCGACTACAAGCCTTCCAGGGGGTGTGAACTACAAAAAGATCCACAATTCAATTTAAACTTTAAAGACATGTCATCACAGTGACTTAATCATCAAACCACACCAATAAAGCAATCTTATAAAGTTGTATAAAAAGAAACTTATTGCAAGATATTTTAATTAAATCATGACTAAATGTCTAGTTATTATTTCATGTTATATAATCCAGATTGCATTTAGATACAATGCATAAGTTCCAAAGAAGGGACAAACAGCTTATAAGGCTACAAATACTCTTCAAATATATTAAAGGCAGCAACTAACAATATTTTCTCATGTTACTGGGCTCTCCTAACCAGCGATTCACCTTAAGTAACTAATCATTTAATACAATGCCTTAGATACATAAGCACATTGAAACATGCAATTTTCAAATTCCAATTGTAAGACAAAAAAAAATCATCATTTAGGAGGAAGAATAAAAGATAGGACAAGAAGTCTGGGATGAAGGAAAACAATTTCCAGGCGATAAAATCAATGGAAATAGTTCCTGGACACAGTGTACTAGAAAAAACAGGGAGTCATTAAATCCAATAAGAGAAAAATAATAATAAATACAAGTATTCATTAATTTCAAATCTGTATAAACCAATAACACTAATGTTACTCAAATAAGAAAAAGGAAGGTAAAAAGGGAGGGGGAAGGGGGTGAGGTTAAATGGGAAAATGGGTAGGGGTGAGGTTAAAGGAGAAAATGGGGGAAGGCAAAGGGGGGTTGGAGGGGGAACCAGGACCAGATGGGCAAGAGAGGTTTTAGCTATAAATAGATAATCACATAATAATCATCTTTTGTATTTCAAAAAGAGCTTCAAATCCCACCTCTCATTCAAGCCCTTAGGCTTGACAGTCTCAGCTTTAAAGATCCATTGACTTTCTTTCTGCATTAGCAAGTTCTGTCTATCCCCACCCCTTACTAGACACTGGAAGCAATCTAGACCCATCAATCAGAAGCATTCAGGATCAGCATTATGTACTTGTGTAAAGTGCCTACTGACTGGTTTATCCATTCAACATCGAATGAATGTGCTCCTGTATGCATTCTTTTAGCATTCTAACAGTTTTACCTATATAGTGAAGGTTACAGCTGCACCATAGTATGTAGACCACAAAAGTAGTAATGCATGATATGAAATCCCTAATTTAAATTGTTGTCCCATTACGTAAATCAATTTTATTACCCACTTGCATATACTGTACTTACAGATTTTACATCTCATACTTTTAAGCATACCCTTATGTCTTGCCAGCAGCCACATTCTAGACTCCTGTTCCTTTTGATAAAACTGACTCCTTGCCAACTTATCCTGTAAGTTGACAGTTTTTCTGAAAGCGACTCTAGTGCTATCAGAGACTATTTCTTTTAGAATAATATCACTTTTAAGAATGTCCCAACAGTTCCAGATTACATTATCCACCTGTCCTGCTATTCCATTAAACTCAAGAGAAAGTGTTATTTTGATATCATTTTCCATACTTTTGTGAGTCACTCCACCCTCTAACAAATCTGTTTGGGTTTTATTCTTGACTTTACTGAGGGCTTCAGTGAGAACTGACTCCTTGTAACCTCTAACTCTAAACCTATGTAGGAGCTCTTCTGCCTGATACTGGAAATCTTGGTCAGTAGCACAATTTTGTCTCAACCTGATTAGTTGGCTGTAAGGGATGGACTATTTGAGTTTTCTCGGTTTGTGAACTTGTGTTTCTCAGTAATGAGTTAGTTGATGTTATCTTTCTAAACCCCCTAGTGCAGATCCTACCTGTAGTGGTATCACTAAGAAATGTTATGTCCAGGATCTCAGTACAGTTCTTTTGTATATTAGAGGTATATCTGAGGGTTACATCATTCACATTAAGCCAAGCAACAAACTCTTGTGTACTTTCCTGACTGCCTTTCCAAACACAAAGGCAGTCAGCAATAAAGTGACCCCATTTCACTATACATTGTATTTGCCAGGTATGGGTTAATCTCAGGATTATACAGAGTGGTAAGTTCCCACAAACCCATGAAGAAAATTAGCATATGCAGGGGCTATGGATGCCCCTATAGCCGTACCTCATTCCTGCAGATAGAAAACATTATCCAACTCAAAATATCCATGGTATAATATAAAACGCAAAGCTTCTTTGAGAAAATCTATGGGCATTGGTTTCTAACTGGTCGTGTTCTGGAAAGAACCTAGCTGCTCTGATGCCATCATGGGGTTTAATTGAGGTGTATAATGCCTCTACATCCACTATCAGCCACAAATAGTAAGGCTGCCAAGAAATTTCCTGAAATTAAATTATGGTGCCCCCTGAATCTCTCAAGTAAGAAGGCAATTTCAACATGTTATGCTGCAAGAACAAGTCTGTGAAACAACTAAGGTGTTCAGTCACTGACCCCACACCTGATACAATGGGCAACCCTGTGGGTCCTGCATATCCTTATGTACCTTTGGGAGACAGTAATGGGTGGGAACTACTGGATGTTCACTGTACAAATATTTGAACTCACTGTTGGTAATGCTTCCCTCGTGTACAGCTCTATCTAGAAGCACATATAGCTCTTTTTTGTATTGATGTATAGGATTACTTTTAAGTCATTTCTAGCTATTAACATCAAAAATGAGTGTTTCCACCATTAATTTGTATTTTAAAGTGTCCATCAGTACAATATTACCCCCTTATCAGCTTTTTTAATTATGACCTCTTTGTTTTCCCTAAGATCTTTCAATGCAAGTTCTTCCACAGCATTCATATTCTTTTTAGCCTACTTATTCTTGTTCTGCAGCATTAATTCCCTAATCTTATGAAGTACAGTATTTTCAAATACAGTAACATTATTATTATTCACCATTGGGCAGAAATCAGACTATCACCTAAAAAGAGTGTCCCTCATAAGTTTAAGGTCAGATGATTCGATGCGCCTGTGGTTTCCATCTTAAGAAAGCCCAACAGTTTCAGCAAAGATCTCATTCTCCCCCATGTCCTTGAACTCTTGTGCTGCAGTAATCAGATAATCCAGATCTTCCTCATGGGTTCCCTCCAGACCAACAATATCCTCTCTAAACCCGATCTCGGATCCTCTCCTGTTGGGCTCCTTGTTTGCCAAAAAATGCTCAAGTCTGATTTTTCTGAATAATTTAAATAGATCCACAAATATTGAAAAGTAATTTATAGGTGGAGTTGGCACGAAATTAAGACCTTTCTGTAATAGTGCTATTTAGGGGGCACTTAGTTCCAAGTAACTTAGGTTGATTATCTGTAAATTGGATTCTTCAGTACTCTCATGGATCTCTTTTTGTTTCCTGAGTCTTCCCCCTCATTTCCATCTTCTAGTCCATTTCTTCCATTTTTTGGTAACTGATCTGAATCCTTTTCTGAAAAAGGTCCTGCAGCTGTGTTTTTAGTCAGGTCAAGCATAACTGATTTTACAATTTTGCTGGTAGAGGGCATGGGTGCTGTTCCTTTTTGGGTGTTACCAAAACTATTTTTATTGTTTCTGCTTTGATTCCTAGATCTCCCCTGCTTCTTGATCTGTTCTCAGTATTTTCAGGTAAAATATATGCAGTTCCGTGCTTATAATCTCTACTGTCTCTGAGCAATTTTGTTTGTTTTCATTCAATTATTTCTTTTCCATGCTTTAGTATTTTATTTTTAGGCAACTTAACAAGATGGTTAAATTCTGCATGTAATTTGAATTTAGAAACTTCCTCATTGGCTGTTTTAAGTTCTTGCTCAAGATCTGTGTAATCTTCTGAATCTTCTCCAATAATTAGCCTAGTACAGGCTAATGAAGCTGTTTCTGATATTTTAAGCCAAGCTTCTTTTCTTTTAAAGTTTTCAAGAGTGCATGAGGGCGGTTTAGTTACATGCAGCCCTCTTGGAGCCTGATTTTTCTCAGAATAAGTTTCTAATGAGGTGATGTTACAGCTTATATTAATTTCCTTAATTAGCAGCCTTTCTAATTTCAAAAAAAGCCTGATTTAATATTACCTCCATTGGTATTAGGTGGTATCTCTCCTGTAGCTCCAATTCCTTCCAAATTCACCCTTAAATGTTGCTTCCTAGATTACAACGTTGGAAGATCCTCCAAGCAGAAAGACAAATTCTCCACAGTTCCGCCTATTACTCTAGGCACATCCTCAGATATTTTCTGCCAGTAACATGATGTACAGACCAGCTCCTCATTGTAACTAGCTCACTATATACCACTCACATACCTCTCAACCTCCTGCCTCATACATCAGGGACAAGACTTAAAAAAATCAGGGGCAAAGGACCAAAATCAGGGACACATCTTCAAAATTAAAGATATCCACCCAGAAAGCTAGTAGAATATGGGGCTTAGTGCAAAATGCATTTCCTAAGGAAGAACAAGTCTGTAACTTTAATGCTTGACATTGTTTAGTGCTTACAGTCCCCACTGTTTAGCCACAAAAACACAAATTTTAGGAGGGACAGAGTAAAATTTTGAGGCAAAATCAGGGACATCCCTGAAAATCAGGGACACTTGAGAGGTATACCACTCGGTAAATCCCCCAAGCATATAGTGCCACAGATACAACAGTTATTATTGTCATTTCAATTATTTCAGAAGTTGCTATGCAAGTCTGGTCACAGTGAGAGTGCAGATTAAAAAAATGGCCAGTCATGTAAGCAAGAATTGTGAATGTAGCTCTTACCTCAGCTGGTAATTCAAAATGGATGGTTTCTCCTTCACCTGTGCTTTCTCAAAGCACAGCCGTTCACAGGGATAGGTAGGCAGTTAGCACACAGACTTCATAAAACACTCAATACCTGCACTCAAGTGATGAAGGTGGTGCGCTAGTATGAGTGGCCAGCCCGAAACACAGCACAATGCAAACTCCATGAGAAGCACTCCAAAAGAAATACAGCAGCCAGTAATTCAACTATTTTTGAAATTTAATTTTCCACCAAGTGCAGAGCCCCTAGTGCCTCGGCTGCAAGCACTCCTTTTTCTTATTTGAGTAACATTACTGTCATTGATTTATACAGATTTGGAATTAGTGAATACTAATATTTATTATTATTTTTTCTCTTATAGGTTTTAATGACTCCCTGTTTTTTCTGGTACGCTGTGTCCAGGAATGATTTCCTTTGATTTTATGGTCTGGAAAATGTTTTCCTTCATTCCAAACTCCTTGTCCTATCTTTTATTCTTCCTCCTAAATGATAATTTTTTTTGTCTTACAATTGGAATTTGAAAATTGCATGTTTCAATATGCTTATGTATTTAAGGCATTGTATTAAATGATTAGTTACTTAAGGCAAATCCCTGGTTAGGAGACCCCAGTAACATGAGAAAATATTGTTAGTTGTTACCTCTAATATATTTGAAGAGTATTTGTAGCCTTATAAGATGTTTGTTCCTTCTTTTGTACTTATGCTTTGTATCTAAATGCAATCTGGATTATATAACATGAAATAATAACTAGACATTTAGTTATGATTTTATTAAAATATCTTGCAATTAGTTTCTTTTTAAAAAATTTTATAAGATTGCTTTATGGGTGTGGTTAGATGATTAAGTCACTGTGATGTCATGTCTTTAAAGTTTAAATTGAATTGTGGATCATTTTGTACTTCACACCCCCTGGAAGGGTTGCAGCAGAGACGCTAGGGGTTCTGCACTTGGTGGAAAATTAAATTTCAACAATAGCTGAATTACTGGCTGCTGTATTTCTTTTGGAGCACTTCTCTTGGAGTTTGCATTGTTTTGTGTTTGGGGCTGGACGCCCATGTTAGCGCATCACCTTCATCACTTGAGTGCAGGTATTGGGTGTTTTGTAGAGTCTGTCTTCCAAATAGAAGGTGGACATGTTTGTGCAGAAGAAAATAGTCATCAGCATGCTATTTATGAAACTCCTGTAACTGAAATTAACAAGATATATATAGAATAATTTACCCCCAACAGTGAAAAGTAAGATGATTCAGACACCAAGAGGGTACAGTGATGTCATGTGCACTACATGGCATCACAGTACTAATGTGGTGTCTCAGGCAGCTTGTTCTTTACAGCCAGGGGGTTATTATTTTTTTATAACAGGGGATTTTCATGTTTTACAAATGGAAAATCAAATCAAACTGATTTAAACATTGATGGTGAAGGAGATTATTTTCCATACTGTTACCAGAATGCAGACTGACATGGTGAGGGACAGATTTTTGTAAGGATACATAAAGATTCTTTCTACACATACACTGTTTTGCAAACCCTCCTGTGGGTTCATAGTGCACATGGTAATCTGCCAATTGATAATCCTAGTTGCCTTAATAGTTGATATTTCCCCAGGTTTCATCATGATAAAAGAGCAACTGACACCACTCTGGCCAAAAGTGCTACATTGCAGAATTGCAATGAGCATACCCCCAGTAAATCTCATACCAAAAACTAGATTTCTATGTTACTTCATTTTAAAGTTATGACCTATTTTGTAACCCTGATTTCACTACTTGTTCAAAAAAGCCTGTGTCAGTGAAGAGCTGCTGCTGATGTCATCTAAGGAACTCACAGTCTAGTACTCACTGTCAGCAAGCTTATATGACATTTTTCTCCAAAATTGTAAGGATCATGTGCAATGGTTTTCACAAGTAAAACAGGCAGTACCATTCAATAAACATTGCTTTAAAAACTATGTGTATTACAGGTTTTATAACAACGCTGACAATGTTTTGTGGGATGCTTTTTTGGTGTAGACCGTTTTTCCCCAAGGTTGCTGGATGCTGGTTCATAGTACACTGTTGTGAGGTTTGTAGACTGAATATGTTTCCAATGGGGTGAAAGGCTGAGATCATTTATACCTAGTTATACCTATTATACAACTGAGGTGATTTTTAAGGATGGTACTTTAAAACAATTATTCCATCTCCTTGTCAATGCGGGTGGGGGAGGCAATGCTGTTTAGAAACCTTACTAGGAGTTTCTAATTTAGCCAGCCCAATGTTTTCTCCCTGTCAGGCTGTTTTTTTTTTGGTTTTTTTTTTGTTTTGTTTTGTTTTTTTTACCTACATTCAGGCTCATATATGTTCTACTCTAAATTAAAATGATCATTTTACCAGAGCTAAAATTTCCACCCCTAGTAGGAATTAACACATATAAAGTCCATATTAAAACTTACTGTAAAACAGACACTGACAAACAACAGTGCAGTTACCAACATTACAATACTAGCAGAAATACAATTTCCTAACAGGCACTGTAGAGTAGCACTCCAAATGCATCAGCAGCTTGGAAGCATGCTGACTCAGCATCCAGCAACCCTGGAGCCTCTCAATATAGGTAAAAACTGCCTGACAGGGAGAACAAAGTGTGCTGGTTAAATTAGAAACTCTTAGTAAGGTTTCAAAACAGCATTACCTCTCCCACCCCCATTGACAAGGAGATGGAACAATTGTTTTAAATGCCATCCTTAGAAGGCGCTTCAATTGAATGATAGGTGTGAATAGCCTTTTTATCACATCAGAAATGTATTCAGTCTCCAAACCTCACAACAGTATGCTATGACCCAGCATCCAGCAACCCTGAAAAAAAGGACCTCAACAAAAATGCACCCCTCCAAAAACTGTCAACTTTGTTATAAAACCTGAAACACACATTGGTTTTAAAGCAATGTTCATTGAATGGTGCTGTCTGCTTTACTTGTGAAAATCATTGCATATGATCTTTAGAATTTTGGAGTCACAGGTCCCATCAGCTTGGTAGGAGTACTAGATTGTGAGTTCTTGAGATGATGTCATCAGCAGACCTTCACTGCCACAGGCTTTTTTGAACTGGTCAGAACTTACATTTGCAATGGTCCATCAATACCACAAAAGAAATCTGACTGTTTAGGAAATCTCAAAGGCTGAAAGATTCTACAGCTGTTTGTGGGACATATGCCAGAGGAAGTGTTGCTTGTTTTATAATTAGGCTGGTCGCTGCTTTTGAGTAGCTAACAGTCGAATTTAAAGCCTGAGTTATTAGTTGATTTAATTAGTTTTAGCATATCCATATGTTTATTCTGACTGATTGGGGCTTGAAGTCCATGAAGGAAACATATCTTAAATGGAGGCTGAATGTTGATCAGATGGAAGAAAGGCATAGGTGATAGGTTAAGTTTTATTTTTTATAATGAAAACATTGGATGTTCATTAGGGTGATGGTTACACAAAAATAGTAACTATCTGCCTCATTATTAGCCAAAGTACACTTAGGGTGCCATTCTCAGTCATAAAGGCTAGTGGCATAAAATATGGTTGGGTGGCAGTCTTTTGCCCTCTTACAATGCTACACTTTTGTACTATACACAATCTTGTGTCAGTGTGTGTGTGTGTGTGGGGTCTCCCTACTACTCTATAGCTATGGAAATCAGTGTTCCATATACTACTTATTTGTATGGACATAGTTTTATTACAGTGTATGTTACCAAACACACATTTGTGCCCCCAACATACTGGTAACTACCACCTACCAAGTAGTGCTGTGCTGAATGTGGAATTCCACCAGCAGAATTAGTGCAGAATGACCATTCCGCCAGTGGAATTTCCACCAGAATTTCACTGGTTCTTCTACAGAATTCCACCTACTGAGGTCTGTGGAATAATATTCTGTGGAACAGGATTTTATTCCTTGGAAAATTATTCTGCAACAGTTTCTGTGGAAAATATTGAGATCTGCGAAATAATATTCTGCAGAACAGCATTTTTTTCACAGAAAATCATTCCACAACTATTTTCTGCTGTGGAATTGCACCATTTCATTTCTAGTAGAATTTCAGCAGAATTCTTAAAATTTCATGGAATTTCATTCTGCCAGAATTTGAAACTTCCACATAGCACTACTACCAAGTCACAGTATGGCATTACACCAGTTGATTAGCACTGTGTTGAATGCCTTATAAATTGCTATGATTAAAGATGATGGGCTGGCCTAACACAGCTGTTAAGCTCATATGTGTGCACTAGTTATTTAGCTTAAAGCAAATACTGTGGCCAGATGTTGCATATTAGATCTTAAAGAATCTGAAGGAAGACCTCTGCTAAATGGTTCCAGTCTGGAACATAGCGGGTAAACACATCATGGACATAACATCGCAGGCATCACATCACCACCTGCAATATCGTGATGCTAAAACATCAGTGGATACAACTGTGTAGGTGGGCGGCAGGCAGTACAATGTAAATCAGCCCTGGTGTCCAGCAGGTCACCCACCCCACCTGCCAATGGCTCCAGTAATAGGAACTGTACCAGTCCCCCCCAACAGCCAACCCACTGCCGCCATCGCTGGCTCCGTTGTCACAGACTGCATATTATGGCACAATAACTGTGGTGTCTAGTGGCCCCCCCAGCTGGTAGCTTCCCACTACTTCTTGATGAACAGTACAACCGCCATTTTACACATCCTCCCAAAATGTGTTTTCGCACGTCTGGCGAAGAAAAGTGCGGTCACTGCGTGAAATCACTTTTTGAAACAGCTCGAGGAAATGACAATGACACCGTACATTAGCAGAGGTGCTAAAATGCCTATGTTGAAAATTTGCTGCCGAAACGCCATAAAATAACTGTGTTACAAGTGTGCGATGCGCATTTCCTATGCACCCTTGTAACTTTGCATATTTGCAATACTTACATGCCACATTTTTACCACTACCATTTTTTTACACCTCCTTATGAATAGTACAGCTGTCATTTTTCACATCCTGCCAAAAATGTGTTTCCACACTGCACTACCAAAGTCAATGCCAGGGCGTCAACATTTGGCATTGACAAATGCTTGTTTATTTAGGCACACTTAAACATGGAACATTTAGGCACATGAATATCACTTCTGAAACTAGGAACATTATTAACAGCTGCCAGTTAGACACAATTTCCTGTTCCCTTTAAAGAGAAGTTGCAGCAGCAGAATCCAAGCCAGAATATACACTGGCAAAGTAAAGCCATAGCTGGATTGTGAGGAAAGATTTCAGAGTTCCAAATAAAACTGATTTTATTCAACAAATAAAAGAAAAGGGTATTTGTCTCATCCATCAGTTTAAACACAAGACAAACAAAAAAGCTTTATTCACAAAAAAAATAGGTAATTATCCCACTTGTTTTAAATATTTGCCCTATAAGGGATTTAGTTCTCCACTGTACAGGTTCTCTTTCTTCCTTTTTTCAGTCTTTCAGAACTGCAGCTTCCACATTTACTCTGTAGAGTCAGTTTCTCCCCCTTCTGTTGCAGCCCCTCTGATTAAATACTGTAGGCTAGGCTGTACAGGTGAGTTGCAGCAGCCCTAATTACTGTGGCAGCAGCCCAACCAAACTGACTTTTTGTCCTCTACTTTTTTACACTTATAAGATCTAACCACTAGATCACAGGAGCGGCACTATCTAGCATGCAGTACAGGCTTTTAAGTTCCCTTCAGGGCCTTGTTATCACTGCCAGGAAAATGTCTTGTTGTAGTTTGAGTGGGTGACAGGGGAAGGAAGAATTCATTCCATCACAGATCCACATACCTCTCAACCTTTTATCACTGAAATGATGGGCATGGACACTTAAAATAAGGGACAATGGCCCTCTTAATGAGGGACACAAAAATGGAGCTACACGCTCAGAATAATGTGGAAAACATTATGTTTGCTACTACAATGTTTATTTTTGATTTAACATCGTAGAATATTATGAATTTCTGCTGTAACGTCTAAATTTACAACACATTCTTTGTGTGGGCAGAACATTTTCCATGAGGGCTGGATGAGGGCAGAGCATTTTTGAGGGGTACAAAAGAGGGATGTCCCTTATAATCAGGGACAGTTGAGAGTTATGCAGACCTGGTCAGACATTCTCCTCTCAATATATTACATACTGTGGTTTTTTGAAGGCTTGGGAATTTGGTGGTTAGCTATGTAATACTCTCATACCTTTATTTTCATTTTTCATTGCTTATATTACTATTTATACTGTTTTTTTTCTTTGTGTCCCTGGTTTTGAACAGTCACCCAAGCCCATGTCATCTGTTTATGATGCTGACATGCTCATACACTGTCAGCAGCATCCATTGCATCCCTCTGTGTTTACGCATTTCTTTCATGAGCACACTTCCTTGAGTGAGTTGTTTGCGAGACCACCTGCTGAGGGAGTGCACACTCTGTGTTTCACTGTTATAATTACTGCCAGAATACAATGGGAGCACTCAAAAAAAGCTGACATGTCGCAATTCACCATAAGCAACTTGTTTGTAGCTCCCAATTTAATGCTGTACTGTACAAGTGATCTTTGATACAGAAATTAGTTTGCATTGTGCCATAACATTTACTGTAAGTTAAGGCTGCGGTAACTGTCCTCATGGGTGACGTGGCAATGTAAAGCTGGGCATGGGTTTTAATGTGATTTACATGGACAAACAATTTACAATTATCTCCCAAACCTAGCAAAATATATTTCCAGATTCACTCTCTTGCCCTTTATGCTCATACCTGCCCAGGGTTAATCCTTGTACTATACACTGAACGCTAAACTACAGAAGTGCTTTACATCTTGTGGGAACCGATGGTGTGTTGTGCTGGCAGAATGAGCTAGCAACAAACAGTTCTTTTGTTCTGTGACCACAATCCACTCAGTGGTATTTTCTTCCTGGTGCCCCTTCTCACACACATGCAGTGCTTGAATAAACTGAAGCTGCTTGGCAATAGTTTCTGTTATGTGCTCCCCATTCAAACATATCAGTAGAACCTGCCATCAGTGACAGTGTTAACAAACAAGGACCTCCAGTGGCAGGACCCACCATCACTGGCAATATTAAATAAAATGCCCTCCAGAGCCAAGACCTTCCACTTTTGGCAGTGTTAACAAACAAATCTATCGGGGCCAGGACCCACTGCTGCTTAGGTATGATCTTGGCTTTGAAAATGCTCTGCAGGACTCCACTGCCACCAGGACAAACATCTGGAAATTTCTGGACTTCTTTCAGGAAAACCAGCAATTGCAGTGAAGTAAGGTGGCACGAGGAGGGACAACTGGATAGGAGAAATAGGGATATCCCATACATCAATAGTCATGAGAAAGCTGGGTGGGGGCATAAGATATCGTCCCAACATTGCACTACTATTAATCTCACCCATTCCCAAAAATAGCACAAATTCTCCAACGTCCCCTGCTTGCTGTCTAAACATTAATCCTACACACACATCAAACTGCCAGCAATCCCACCTAGTATCCCCATTTTATTTATAACTCTGAATGATCTCAGCTGCAACTCACCAACAGTGACCCTGTTTCTTATTTACATTTGTTTACCCCAATTCCCTATTGATATTAAATATTCAATTTTTCAAGCTGCTATTCTATGAATTAGGGCCTGCAGTTAGAAAAAAAAAACATTTTCTTTTACTCTAAATATAATTTAATTGGAAAGGAACAGAAAGGATGTCCATTCTGAGTTCTCTTCAAATTATATGGGATATGCCTTTTTTGACACTTTTCTCCCACTTCCACCCAGGTAGTCTCCGCTCCTGTTTCTCCAATGGTTGTCCACACATCAAGGCCCTTGAGTTGGGCTTCCCTAACCATGCCTAGATCTGGTGGGGAAGAGAGCCAGCTGCTTAGTATCCAAGAATCTCATCCTTCCTTGTCTTCATCCTGATGTCAGGGCATTTTTGAACATACCCTCACTGCAATAAATGGTGTGTTCAGTGAGGAGTCCCTTCCACCCTAACATGATGCTTCACGCATGCTGTGGGTCACAGATCATCTGTGGAGAAGTGTACCATGTAGGTTGCTTCTCTTTGCCTTCTACAGAATACTTGAATTAATTCAGTAGGTCCAGTCGGGAGTATAGGGCTCAAAAATGCTTTGCTACTCTACCCACCCCCATATATGCAATGTCTTCTTCACACACCACCATGCACATGTAATGCAATTCTCATTTGCCCCACAACATACAATGTACAATAATCATCCACACAAATGTGCTATCACCCTGGACCCCTGCACACATGTGTTGTTATCCTCACACCCCCACATGCCCTGTCATGTAGACGTCACACATGCCCTCTAACTGCTACACCCCTGTACACTTGCTCTGCCCCCACAAACCCTACAGATACATTCACTGTCGCTCCCAGACACCCAAACACTTGCATTCTTACTTGTAATTCACCCCTTACATTCACCATCACACAGACCCGTGTACACATGCAGTGTCACCTATGGACCCCCACACTTTGACAGACCCCATCCCACATAAACACTGTCACCCTAAGACCCTCCTCAATCATGTTGTGTCATCCATAGACCACTCATGTACATTCACTGTCACCCACATAATACCCCATGCATTCAACATACCCATGGACCCCCTACACCCATTACACTTCAACCCATATGTTCTCTTCTCCTCTGCGTATGTTTGCGCCACCTACAAAAACTAAAATTGCTGCAATAAAACCATGCAAGCAAGCATTGTTGACTTTTATCCACTCTTTTTATAGCTGGGAGAACTGAGGCACAGTAAGATAACCTATTTCAGGTACCACATTGTGAGAAAGTGGCTCTGGTGGGATTTGAACTTGCTTAGGGGGACAATGAATGATTTGATGAAAACATTTGCTCCCAGAAGAATAGAATGGCATTTTAAAATCAACAACCCAAGGATCTAATTGTCAGTTTTCAGTTTCTAGATAACAAAGTGTTAAAATCTTTCTTGAACAAATGTAAAATAGTTAGAGTTGTCTGTGACAGAGCATCATAAATTTATGCAGATTGGCTATTTACTATCAAAACCATACTGAATGTTATAATTATCATTCAACAAATATTCTTAGTACAGTATATTACAGTAGCGATCATCTTAAAGTGGAAAATGTTATATTTTTATATCAGAAAGTTATTTTTTCAAAGCACAGATATGTACTTTTACAGAGTGAATAACGAATGAGAAAACAAGTTGAATATTACTACTGTACATGTGCAGATATCTAGGAGAACAAAAATACTGTATGTAAAATAACAAAGTGAAATACTGTACATGGCAAAACATTAATTGTAGAGAAACAACATGATTCTGCTCCCCACTCACCACAACTAAAATTAAATATGATACTGTGCTTGGTTATAAATACAGATGGAACCAAATATATAATGGCTTATTATTCTAGAAAGGGGGGCAATGTTGCAAGGTACACATTCAATGTCACAAACAAGGGGGGGCATGCAAGCCTCACCCATCAACTAACGTAATGGAGTCAACCATACCAAGGGTAAAGTGAAAAGGAGCGGGAAAGGACAGTTGTGGGAAAATGAAGTGCACCAACCCAAGGAGCCTTGGCAACAAAATGCCAGAACTACAGACAATGATCATGGAAGTGAACTTCAACCTGGTACCTGTGACAGAGATGTGGGCAGCCTTGAAACAGGAATGCAACATGACAATATCAAGTTACTCATTGTTCAAGGAGAGCAGAGCAAAAGGAAGGAGAGGTGGCAGTACTGTATATAAAATAGGAGATAGAGACAACTAAAACAGACAGGTTAGGTCTTTGGGAAATGCAGCAACACTCTGGATGCTGGCAGTGACAGGGAAGGGGAAGCAACTCAGGATTGAGGTGGTCTAATAAAACACCAGAATCAAGGAGCAGAAAAGAAACTGGGTAAACACTAAGGAAGGCATCTAGTTTAGCAGAAGTGTTGGTAGTAGGGGACTTTAGTATCCCAGAAGTGGACTGGAAAGTTCTAATTGCACCAAGCACTAGAAATCAGTTCCTGGAGTTTGCATGACAGGAGGCATGCATAGCTCAAATGGCCCAGGGTCTAACAAGGGAAGGGGCTGTGCTAAATCTGGTATGGTCCAAAATGTAGTAGTTTCAAAACCACTTGGTTCCAGCTACTATAGAATTGTGGCTTTTGAAGTCCAGACAGGGACTGGCAGATGGGCAAACAGAGTAAGAGGGTGGGACTTTAAAAAGGCAGATTTTTGATGGAATATGAGGACTGTTGGACAGAGTGAGAGAAGAATAGGACAGGTAGAAGGGGGTAGAGGAAAATGGGAAGAATGAAAAAAAGCAATGCTAGATGCAGCAGAAAGCTTAATTGGGAGGGTATTGATGGAAAAAGAGCAAGTGGTCCAGTATGATTTATGGTCAAAGTAAAGATGATGATAAAAGTCAATAGGAGAGCATTCTTGAAGTATAAAAGAAACGAAAGGGGCAAGATAGGGAGAAGTATCTGGAGGTAACAAATGTAGCCAGTAGGAAGATAAGAAAGGCAAAGTAGGAGATGGAACTTTGGCTTGAAATGTGAGTGAAGCAAAGTAAAAGGGCATTCTTCAAGTACATCCAGGAGAAGTGTAAGGATAACAGAGAATAATGAAGTTGAAGAGAGAGAGGAAGGATAGGAGGAAAGGGGCAAGGAAAACGCACAGACAGTGAACAGTGAACCAAAGTAATGCACCTGGGAAACAAAAACCTAGGGGAAGAGTACACAGTTGGGGGGGGGTGAGATACTGACAACAACAAACATGGAAAGGGACCTGGGGCTAGTCATATCAGATGACCTAAAGGTGGGCCAACAATGTGAGAAGGCAGCAAGGAGGGCTGGGGGGATACTGGGATGCATAGGGAGAGGCATCACCAGTAGAAAAAAGGAAGTTGTTGTCCCTCTGTACAGACAGTTGTTAAGACCACATCTGGAGTACTGTTTACAGTTCTGGAGACCCCATCTCTGCAAAGACATAGACAGGGTGGAGGCTGTCCAGAGGAGGGCAACCAAAATGATGCAGGGTCTGCATCAGAAGACATATGAAGAAAGACTAAAGGAACTACAGATGTATAACCTTGAGGAAAGAGGGAGAGGGGGGACATGATAGAAACTTTCAAATACCTCAAGGGAATCAACAAAGTTCAAGAGGGTAGCATCTTTCAGAAAAAGAGATGTGCAAAAACAAGGGGGCACAATTTGAAGATAGAGGGGGGATGACTCAGAGGTAATGTGAGGAAGTATTTCTTCACAGAGAAGGTTGTGGATACATGGAACAGCCTTCCTGAGGAGGTCATAAAGTCAAAAACAGTGGGGGAATTCAAGAACGCATGGGACAGACATAAGACAATTGTTGTGGGGGGTAGGAGGAAGTAGGCTGTTGGTTAACTAGGATCTGCAGCTTATCTGTTAGGTAGGGAAATGGGCAGACTAGGTGGGCCAAGCGGTCCTTATCTGCCGTCAGATTCGATGTTTCTATCTTTCTATGTAACACATACTTTTGTTCATTATTTTATAGGGGGACAACAGACCACTACCAGAATGTGGGGTAAAGATCGGAAGGGAGGGGCAGGTACACAAGCAGCATGGGCAAAATAACAGATACAAGGGTGCTGGAAAAAATTAAAGGGCTGAAAGTAGATGAATCTAAGGGACCTGATGGCTTACACCCACTGATGCTCTAGGAGGCAGTGGAGGTGATAGCAGTGACACTTGCAGAGATATTTAACTGCTTGCTAGTCGCAAGGTAGTCCACTGGTCCCTAGGGACTGGAGTACAACAGATATGGTCCCTCTACATAAGAGCAAGCAAGCAAGCAAATCTTTATTTTTATAGCGCCTTTCAAAATCAAGGTGCTTTACACAGTATAAACCACAAATACATAAAAACAGTCAGCAATATAAATTATTTAAAAGCAATCAATTTGGAAAAGCCAATGGAAAAAAAATAAGTTTTTAACGTAGATTTAAAATTGCTGATGATCAGACCTTCTCTCAACCGATGAGGTGGAAAATTCCACAGGGCTGGAGCTACAAATGACAAATCACAAGCTCCAGAAGTTTTTAGGTGAACCCTGGGAATCTCTAGCAATCCCTCATTGGCAGATCGGAGAGGACAGTTAGGGGAGTAGGGAGTCAGTAGATCTTTCAAGTAGCTGGGTCCCTGGGAAGGAAGGCAGGGTGAGGTAAGGAACTGTAGACCAGTCAGCTTGACTTCTATAGTGAGAAACATTTTGGATCCTATACTACGGGCAGACTAGTGGGCTTCCTGGAGGAAAAAAAGACACAGAACCCCAGACAATATGTCTTCATGAGGGAAAGGTGTTCCCAGATGAATCTGATCAACTCCTTCAGCTGGATGACCAGGATGACAGATAGGGCTTAGATAGTCAATAATATATTCTTGGATTTCAGCAAGACCTTTGATGCAGTCCCTACAGGAGGCTGGTCAAAAAGCTAAGAGACTTAAGGGAGGAGGAATAATTGGAAACTTTGGTGGAAAAGTGCCTGAGGGGAAGAACACAAATGGTACTGGTTAATGGTGCATTTTCATAAATATGGGAATTAACAAGCAGAGTACCACAGGAGTAAGCCCTGAGGCCAGTCCATTTCAATGTGTTCATTTGCAACATAGGGAAAGACATGCCTCTTTATAGGAGACACAAAGATATACAGTTTGTAAGAGTGGACATGGATGAAGGGAAAAGAGAACTCAGAGAGGATCTGGGCAGGTTGCAGAGCCGCTCAGAAATCTGGCAGTGGGACTTCAACTTGAAAAATATGAGGTGATGCACACTGGGAAAAGGATATCAAACAATGTGTAAAGAATGCTAAGGCTTCCACAGACAAAAAAAAAACATACTTGATTTTGCAGGATAAAAACATATTTATTAAAATACTTAAAAGATAAAAAAAGATAAAAGCACTCATTAGGACACTTGCCATTTTTTTTTCCTTTTATCTTTTAATTCTATACCACTATTACATTCTGTTTACACTAGTGACACTGTTTTCTTTTTTTTTCTATATAGCTGTTTGCTCCAAATGGCCACCTACTCCTGTCATCGGGCCCCTTCCACCCCTAACCCCGTCAGCCTCTTCCTCCACCGTCTACTGTAGCTGATGAAGATATACAAGGAGTGGGATGTAAGAGTTGAGAAGCCATCACATATGGCCACAGAGAGACATGGATTTGTTGTTGCTATTGATTTTCTCCCTCCCTTCCAAAGCAGTGGCAGCACAGACAAGCATGCTAACATGGAGGTGTGCACTTGCTCCCAGAAAGCACATGCTCCTTCCACCCACCTGACGTTCATCAGTCTCCCAGAACTCCCTTAACCTGGCATCCAGCCTCCACTGAGTGTCAGTCGAGAGCAAGGTGACTAGCCTCCGTGATCTGGGAGAGGAGAGCAGCCCAGCAGCCACTACAGTCCTCTCCCAGCCCCTCCCCACTGACCCCCAGCTGTCTGCACTCACTTCTGAATGTGGGTTACCAGCATGGTGCGAGGTGCTACATCTAGTGCCTCAACCCTCAGCACCACTGGACCGACCCATGGCACTGTTTTTCGTTTGAACATGTTGGCTCACTTAAATAGGTTATGGAATTTTACATTGTTTAACCCTCCTCATAAAGACATGACCTCCCGACCTAATTTTTTGTGTTCTTTTCCTACCCCAGTTGCTCTGGGCAACTACTAGTGGAGCCTGTCTGACAGACCAGTTGGTGGTGGTGTACAGTTGGGGTGGGGGAGTTGGAGCCTCTGATAGATGGCTTGACTGGGACATGGTGACCCAAATGGGATTTTGCTTTTTTCCTGAGCAACACTTGTGTTCCTTCCTCCAGGCACTGTTGGAGCTGTCCATCTCCTGCCATTTCCTCCTGCCCTGCATGCTTTATCAGATGCTCTATTTGTTAGTCCAAGTGAACAAAAGGCTTCATGGGTGGTTCGGGATGAATGGGGGGAGGGGCACTAGATGTCTCATAGTATTAACATAATTCATCTTATACACAGGGCTGTATTTATTGTGTTGTACTGATGCAGTCTTCAACATCCTATTGTATTTCTACTGATTATGTATGGCAGAAATAATATAGCCAGTGCTCAGTGTCAATATAGCCAGTGCTCAGTGTCAATCACTGCAAGAATGCCAGTGAGCTGACAAGCCTCACTCTTACTAGTCAGGCCCAACTAGTAAATACATTCAGAAGAAAAATTAATTCTGTTTTAAATTTCTTCCTAGGCACAAAACCACAAAATTATAAAGAATGCAAAAAATGCTTATGAGTGCTCTGGAAGGGGTTGTGGCCCCCTGTTGAGCCTAGTTCAGTTGGTTAGCAATCAGAGCAGTGGTGACAAATGGTCACTCACAATAATTATTTCCCATCACCTTTTTTGGCTGGAAATGGGGCCCACTTAGTTTAAACTAAGACTGGATGAAGGCCAAGTCCACTGGCAATATGAGTAAGGGAGTAGAAGAGGAAAGAGAAGAACAAGAAAATTAAAAAAAAACTACAGAAAGGAATAAAACATTATACTGAAAAAATAAAGACTAAAGGTTTTGTACAGTAATTACAGTCTCCCAGGCAGAACTGCAGTGTGGTTTTGCCACTGAGCTGTCAGTGACAGAACATTATAAAATGGGTAACAGAAACCAAGACCTGTGATCAGTCAAACATGAGCCACATGACAGTGTGTTTTCAACACAGCACAAGTCACACATTCTTAACTTTTTGAACCATTTTCTAATAGCATTAAGTCATTCCAGAGTATGTATATTTGAGTGATAATGGTTCTTCTTAGGTGCACTGCATAAGGCACTCAGCTTTGCCTCATAACTCACTTCACTGCAGTGTGATATTATCTCACAGCAGTGCAAACTCCATCATGCCATATTGCTTAACTAGCATATGTCCTGTGTTGTATGGCTGCTTAAGGTCTTAAAACTTTCCAGTGCCTATTGAAGTGCTTAAATTTATACCCTTCAATTTCGACTACTCCAGGTCACAACCAGTTAACCATGAAAGACTTATTTCAAAGGTCATATGGATATAATGAATGTCATTCCATTGTACAGCTGTTGAACTGAGCAGCAATAGCAATTATAATCTAGATATGTATCCCTTCTGTTGTGTAGAGGCAGATGCTTTTCAGCATGTAATACACACACTGCAATGACCAAATACCAGACACTGCATCTCAGTTCAGTTTTTCCAGAATTGCAGTATAAAACATTTCCCAGGAATTACATTGTGTAAATGAGCTCTTTAAATGCATGCGGATGAAATAGACGTAACCAGTATTGTAAATATGTACTAGTATATGAGTAGCCAAACTGTTGGCAATGTGCCAGTGTAAGTCCAGTGGGTGACCTTTGTTAACTGCACTGCATTGCCTCCTTTCCCCCACCTCTACCAGCATGTAGGCAATTAAGACACAAGTTTCCTTAGGCATATATGCTTTGACAAAGATAACACATAACACATGTCTATAGTAAATGGAAAAACTAAATTGACTATTTGCAGGATGGCTTGTCCCTCCATGACCTTCTTTCATTGTGTTTTACCTACATGCTGAACCTGCTTGTACATACTTTTCCATGCTAAGTATGCAGAATATGTTTGCTATTACCTGTAACATTTGTGGACATGTGAGGTACTTTGGAATGGATTTTCAAAGCTTTGTGGTAAGAATTTGCTACAATTACGCAACTTCCACCAAGGCTCATAGACCACATAAAAGGTGAGACAACTTCTTAACTCAGGTACCACAAGATGTGTATCACAAACGATGCAAGCATCATAATTTTGGCTAGAAATGTTGCAAAAGTAAAACTTTAAGAGCGAAGGTGTTACAAAGAGGGAAATCTTTGCCTTTGTGACATTTCATGAAGTTCCAATTTCTAGCACCAAATCCATAACTTTTTCTTGGAGGACTGCTGCTTTTTCTAGTAAGTTAATGTGAAGTGGCAATCTCGCACTGTGAATCTGCATGACTTTACTGGAAAAATAATCCCTTCACATGCCCAACAACTTCATAAAGTCAGCACTTTGCAAACTTGCAATCTTCACAAGTGAATTCACAAAGCAAGAATTATCAGCTTTGCACATCTCTCATTCTGATGCATACATCATTTATTTTGCCATAAAGTGAGTAAACAGTTGTAACTGCATCAGAATGTTGGAGAATTGGCCACAAACATTATGGTGCATTTACAGGGATGCAGCTTCAGCATTAAAACTACTGCAAGTGCTGTGTCTAAACTGCTGAAAACCCAGGCCTGTGTATGGGCTAAGCAAATGAAACAGTTGCAAAAGGAGGACAGCCTTCCACAACATTATCTATAGTTGGAGGTCATCACCCAGTGGAACTCCATCTTTTATATTACAGAGGTTTTTAGTGGTGTAAAACAGTGTGCCAGTCTTCAGTGAAACACTACACAGGGAAAAATAATACTGAATTTTGCTCAGTGGTCATTTATTACACACTTTGGCTGCGTGACACAGTTGTTTAAGGAAACCTTCAGTACATTCAGTTCAGACAGTGGCAGTCAAATTTGTCACATAATATATCCTCTGATGACCAAATAAAAAAGAATCAGAATGACGCATTCTAAAATAAGACTTAAATATCGCTGTTAACCTTGCAGGCATTTGAGCTCTGTCTCACATAGAAGCACCATAGAACTTCGGAGATGTAAGAATTCTAACCTCACATCCAAGCAACATTGCTGGATTCACATTTCACAGACAACGTGGCACCTTTACATGGTACAAACTTTGAAAAAGAGCTAGATATACTACTTATGAAAGTGTAGTCTGAAATGGAAATGCAGAATGGATCAAATGAGAAAACTGACCCTTTCTCTCCACTTAAAGGATCAGGAGGCATGCAATATCAGGGAACCATAGCAACAGCAAAAATACCCAACAAAATCCTGAAAAATCTCAATCTGACTGTGACAAATGCGAAGCTGATGCACTTGATAGTAGGAAACATGAAGATTCTAGGCTGTTGTCTGTAAATAACAGTCAGAAACACATTTAGTCCCTCACTGGGGCTGGCTGAGGGATTAGTGTGTCATGGAGGTGTGGCACTTGCTTTTTGGGGAGGGAAACTATTGATTTATTTTGGAAGTGAATATTGCAGGAGTTATTCCAGTTTTAAAGCCCATTAAATGTTCTTTCAAACTAGGTATTGGGCACTCCTGTATATGTCAGGAGTCCTGAGATATAAATGGATAAATCATCTATGCATGAAATCAAGGTAGCTACCACTTCATGAACTCTTGAAATATAAATGACGTCACTGGAGGGTGGGCAAGCAGTATGTTGTAAATTACTGCTTGCCCCTCTATGGCAATTACATACCTTTGTGTTTCAAGATTCCATAAAATGACTGCTGCCTTGATTTAATTTACAGTAAACTTATATTTTCATATCTCAGAACACCTGATGCCTATATGTAAGCCCAATACCTCATTCAAAAAAGAGTTTCATGGGCTTTTACAATTTAAGTGATAATACAATGTTTACTTAGCCCTTTCAAAATGTGAACACAGGATAGGTCCCATCAGTCCATGGTCTTATTTAACAGAACACACTGACACAATACACACAGGAAAACAGTTTTAAAACAAGCATTTGTCAATGCTGAATGTTCTCCATGTGCACTGGTGTCATGGGTTGTGTATTTGAAAATTGCTTCACTGAAGGAATCATTGTATTACATTTAAGAATGCATAGTAGAAGTGATGATGTTGTGCAGTGTACATAGATACATAGACAGTGTCGGCAGATAAGGGCCTATGGCCCACCCAGTCTGCCCATTTGAGCTTGTAAGTTCAGTTTATGTTTTCCTAGAAGTCTGCTGCCCCTTACCCCTGACCTCCAGAATTCCTTTATATCTATCCCATGCATTCTTAGATCCTGTGATTGTTTCAGCCCCCACCACTGCCTCTGGCAGGGTGTTCCACTTGTCCACCACCCGTTCTGCAAAGAAATTCTTCCTCACGTTTCCTCTGAATCGTCCTCCCTCCAACTTCATCCCATGCCCTCTAGTCCTGGAACATCTTTTTCACTTAAAAATAGTGTATTCCTGCACCCTGTTCCTCCCTGTAAGAATACTTGTATGTCTCTATCATATACCCCTCTCTCCCTCCTCTCCTTCAAGGAGTATATGTTCAGTTCCTTCAACCTGTCCTCATAGGACTTGTGATGCAATCCATGTACCATCTTTGTTGCCCTCCTCTGAACCTTCTCTACCCTGTCTATGTCCTTACATAGGTAAGGTCTCCAGAACTGTACATTGTACTCCAGGTGGGGCCTCACTAGTGTCTTGTATAACTGTCTTGTTTGTTAATATTTGTGCCCCACATTTTCAACATACCCTTCTTACGACCCCACCTCATGAGTAAAGGCAGAGAAAATGTTCAACTCCTAGCCAAAATATGATTTCAAGCAGCTACTATGGAATCACCTTCAGGATGCAAAACCACATTTTGGCCAGGAACTGAAAAATGGCAGCTGTCTCATTCATGATGTGCTGTGAAGAAATGGCAATGCTGAAAATCTGGGGTAAAAATATTGAAAATTACCAAAGTTATAAGCCTGAGTTCATAAATTTCAATGTAGGCTCATAACTTTGTTGTTAGTTAATATGTTTGGAACACATTTTCAACATAGCCTTCTTAATTATGACCCCACCACATGAACAAGGACAGAGAAAAATTTCAACTGCTGCCTAAAAGGTGATTTTGTGCAGCAACTACGAAATCACCTTTCAGGATGCAAAAAAACATTTTGTCGAGGATCTGAAAAATGACAGCTGTCACATTCATGAGGTGCTGTGAAGAAATGGCAATGTTGAAAACGTGGGGTCAAAATATTGAAAATGACCTAAGTTCCAAGCCTGCTTTCATAAATATCAATGTAGGCCAATAACTTTGTCGCTTGTTAATATTTTTGGACCAAATTTTCAGTATAGTCTTCTTTTGATCCCACCTCATGAACAAATGCAGAGAAAAAATTATTCTCCTGCCTGAAAGGTGATTTTGCACAGCGACTACAAAATCACCTTTCAGGATGTAAAAAAAAAAAAAAAAACATTTTGGCCAGGATCTGAAAAATGACAGCTATCACATTTATGAGGTGCTGTGAAGAAATGGCAATGTTGAAAATCTGGAGTCAGAATATTGAAAATGACCAAAGTAACAAGCCTGCATTCATCAATTTCAATGTGAGCTCACGTCTTTGTTGTTTGCATTATGTTTGGATCAAATTTTCAACATAGCCTTCTTATGACCCCACCTCATGAACAAGTGCAGAGGAAAATTTCAGCTGCTGCACAAAAGGTGATTTTGCACAGTGACTGCAAAGTTTTCTTTTGGGATGGAAAAAAAAAAACATTTTGGTGAGGATCTGAAAAATTACAGCTGTCACATTCATGAGGCACTATGAAGATATGGCAATATTAAACATTTGGGTTTAAAATATTGAAAATTGCTACAGTTACAGTACAAGCCTGCATTCATAAATATCAATGAAGGCTCATAACTTGGTCATTTGTTAATATTTTTGGGTCAAATTTCCAACATAGCCTTCTTATGACCCCACCTCATGAACAAGTACAGAGAAAAATGTAAACTCCTGCCCAAAAGGTGATTTCATGCAGTGACTGTGAAATTACTTTTCGGGATGCAAGAGAACATTTTGGCAAAGATCTGAACAATGACAGATGTCACATTCATGAGGTGCTGTGAAGAAATGGCTATGCTGAAAATTTGGGGTCAAACTATTGAAAAATGCCAAAGTTACTAGCCTGCATTCACAGATTTCAATGCAGGTTTATAACTTTGTTGTTTGTTAATATTTTTGTCTCAAAATTTCAACAAGCCTTCTTATGACCCCTCCTCATGAACAAGTACAGAAAAAAATTCCAACTCCTGCCTCAAAGGTGATGTTGTGCAGCGACTGCAAAATCGCCTTTCGGGATACAAAAAAATCTTTTGGCCAGATTCTGAAAAATGCAGCCTACAGTTCTGTTATGCACATAGAAATGTTACAGATACACTAATGACATGATCTGCCACATTTCCTGTGCATAACATCCTGCACTACCATGCCTACCACATGTGATTTACTCCCCCTACCCCCACACACACTGTCTGTGTGGATGCTGTACTCTCTGTGTCTCTCGCTCTTGCTCCTCTCTCTCTCTCTCTCTCTCCTTTGCACTTCGCTGAAATACTGGCACAGAGAAAGCCACAGAGAGCACACTGGAAGTTAAGGTACTGCTCTCTCGCAAACTGCCTCCTTTCAACTGATGTCCAAGAGACAGCGCACATCCTCACTTCAACCTTGTCACTCCATTTCATATTGGTTCACTGCTCTCTCTGTCTCTCCACCCCACTGGAGACTACTTTACTAACAATGACTGACTCAGTCTCTTGTCCTCGCACTCCTGTCCTCCCAGGTACCTTAATGACACTGCAGGAGCTCTTTTCTATGTCCCAGTTTCTCTCTCCTGTCCTGTCACCATGTGTCCCAACTGCATCCACTAACAAGTGTCCAACTAATTAGGCATGGCTGAAATCTGATCTTTTCCATCCAATCCACCTTCCTGGTTAAATGGGAATAAAAATAAATAATTTGCATTAGTTGAACTGCAACATTATCCCTGGGGAGACTCTCACCTTCACCACTACCACCTTAACTACTGACCAGGCAACCATTATAAACTTCTGTCTGTGACAGTTTTAGGTGGTGGCACAATGAGGTGCCTATTTTCACCCCTAACTTGTACCACCACCAACAGCAATTACGAACTGGTCCCAATGTTGCTCTGCTGCTTATGGTGCAGCATAGCCAAAGTGCTTACTATGCAGCTCTGCCTAGGCAATCACATGTCACTGACTCTGTACTAGATACAGGATAGCATCTGTCTGTCCGGAGAGGATGTTGTGGCCCACCTTTCTAGCCTACAAAACATGCATGTGGTGTGTACATTCCCATCCCATCCAAACTAGTTTCAAATTCAGCCCCCACCACCCTCAACCAAAAAGTGATGCAAGCCCTAGTGTGTGTGTGTATATATATATATATATATATTTAACTGTGGCTCATTTTACTAAAATTGATACCAATTAAGACAAAAAATTGAGACCCTGATTTCCAACTAAGACAATGAAAAGGATAAAATAAAGTACATCAGAATGCATCACCTTACATATAATTTTCAAAATGTTCAGGAGATTATGCCCCCTGCACTTCTTTTGGGTTACCACCCCCCCCACCCCCAATTTCTCAGTTTTAGAAGTTCCTCCATCTGATAATGCTTCCAAATCTATCCAGAAAAAAATCACTTTTACCAGTTTATTTGTGATAGAAGTTTCAGAATGAAGCAGTTTAAATACAATTAAACAACTTTTTAAAATGATTTTAGTTGTGTCATATGACTGCAGAACCCTGACTGCAATTCAGAAAAAACACGTGATTTCCATTCCTTTAGAGAGCCTCTCAGAACAAATTTTTTTTTAAGGTATTCTACACAGTCTCAATTTAAAGTATAACAGTTAAGCTGTGAGACAATAACGTTCAATGCATTTTTCAGAACTGTATTTCCAACTTACTTAACTGATGGTGTGAAAGGTTTCCTCAAAGGATTAAGAAATAGCTGATTTTATCTGCCTGTTTTGACCAGTTTGGAAGCACCAAATTTGGTTGACAGTGACAATGCCGACCTCCTCCACAGTGATGGCACTATACCGACGCAGGTATTGTGCCACCTGTTTAAAAGTTTTCTGTGGGGGGCAGCACCCCCCCACACCCCTGGACTTTAGGATTCCAACTCCAGGTTGGAGTTGGTCCGGGAAGGGGGCGGAACACTGGGGGAAGATGAAACATGGAAAAAGGACCATTACCGTAATGGCCTTTTTTCCTGTTTCGCCATCAGGGTGTCGACCAAAAGGGGGTGCACCAGGCCAGTTTCATGCAAGAAAGTACTGTAATACCACTAAAATATGTATTCAAAGATATTGCATATAAACCCTACCCAGGAACTTCAGCTTGCAAGAAATAAAAAATTTCCTTGCTTGGACTGCAGTTTACAAAGAAAAAAAAAGTTTCCTCAACATTTTACTTGCTTGTTCCAGCCAGTTTTATACAAGAAAACACCGTGATATAATGTACACAAGTCACACGTGTATTTTATTTGTATTTATTTTTTTTTTTAACTGCTGTTTACCTTTGCTTGTTCCAATGCTTTTCACTTTTGGTGGCCGAAGCTGGAGTGACATAGAAACTACTGATTTACCACCTTATTTAATATTGATGAGTAAGTAAAGTTCCTATGTCACAATTTTGGGACGCAGGACCTTACCAACAATAATAAGTTTACAAATGCAATGCCTGGAATATATAGGATATTACATTAGGGAGGGATACATAATAATACATACGGCCACGCGTACACCTTACCTTGCTAACTGGCTTGTTTGTTGTTGTAGTGGATGGTCAGTCGGAGTTAGAACAATTGGATCTTCAAGGGCCTACTCGAGTCAGGAGCCAGGAGGCAACAAGAGGTTTATGGCAGCCATGGGCCCACGGCTCGGAGTCAGAATCCTCAGTGGGACTGAAATGGCAAGCGGCGGCAGTGCTGAGAGCAGACAAACACCAGAGCATAGTGTACAGGTGACAAGTTTAAAACTCAAAGTCCGGAGTGAAGTCAATGATCAGACAGTCATACACTTAGGTTAGCAAAGATAAATGGGCTATGCACGGCCCTACTTTTATATCTCTTTGCCTTCTTAGAGTAGCCTGGCTCCTTCTGTTCCTTCCCAAATGTTTTAGGCTTGCAGGCACAGCAGACATGGGGGCACCAGCACAGGGCACACATCAATCAAACCCCAAAGTACAGGAGTGAACTGGCCATGGGGGACAGAACTCAAATAAGAATTGGAAGTGCATACTATACAGAGATTAGAGTCAGACTCATGAACTCATTATTACCAGGCCAGCACTTGACACTTCCTTATTCTGGAAAGAGAGCAATGCAATTAGGAAAGGCTTTTGTGTGTATGGCTGTGGCAGATATTAAAGCAAGGGACAGTTTATCAGTCTTGCGGGGACTGGCCATTTTGTTTATGGGATGACATAACATGTAAACACCTCTTTTGTATTTGTGGGGCACAGCACATCAAAGGGACACTTAGTTTCTTAACTTTTTTTCAGTTCCTTGCAGAAGTAATTTAAACTGTCAAAGGGCAGTCTCTTTCAGAATAGAAAAGTGATGCTGCAGCTGCCCCCCCCTGCATTTCCTGCACATGTGGGCCCTGACAGGAAGGGTCAAGTTGGGAGACAGGGCCACCAGCAACAGACATCCATGGTTGATTTTCTTTCTTGCAGGCACACATTCCAGGCCGACCATGATAGATCAGCCTGCTTGCTGGGTGGCACGGATCAAAGGGATGGCAACTTCTTTGAAAGTTGGTGACCATCCCCAGCCAGCAAGCCAGAAACTCTGTTATGGTCAGCCTGGGTGCTGATTGGTCTGGCACTGTCACGCCCCTGCAACACTGCTCTGCATTGAGCGGACAGTGTCCATACCCCTCAAAAGACACTCTCACACCAAGGTGTTCACTGTGCTTGCACGCACGGCAAACACAAAATATGGCAAACTGTATGACTTGGAATTTGGTCTTCAATATGGAGGAAAAGGAAGCTACACTGGGGCAGTTTCTAAGTGCAGGATCCAAGAAATTCCAGGAGACAAAAAGTATAGTCTCCTCCACTCCATGCTGACCCTCCCAGAAAAACAAAACAATGCTTTGACATGACATGTAATCTGTATGCAGGAGAATAATAAATGTATCATGAAGGTAGCAGAGCGATTGTGAAATGTCTTAAACACCAGTTTCAGCTAATTTACTAACCTGCTGGGCCAATGAGTGTCTGCAAATCTCTTATCCGCATTTCCCACAGTTTGTACTCCCTCAGGAAATCTGACTTCATCCTCCCTGATGTACCGAGGACTCGCACCTCCTTTGGCAAACGTGCCATATCGACTGCCCTTCCAACCCTTTGGAATCAGCTCCAGTCCACACTGAAAGCATCCAGCACTGTTTCTGTCAACATTTTCAAACGTCTGGCTACATCTAAAATAAAAGAAAATTGCAGCTGTTTCTAAGCCACCTCTCCACCTTTCCTTCACCCTATGCCTTCTCTACTAGCTCTAGCCCATACGGAATCCACTCAGCATTTGCCGCAGCCCATTCTGTTAAAAAAAAACAAAAAAAAGTCCTCAGAGACCAACCATAATGGTATCTATCTCCTTTCTCCCTGCTCTTCTCTGACCCCTCTTTTTCTATACCATACCCCCCCCTTGCTCTCTCACCGTCCCTCTTCCTCTACTACATCCCTTTCCTACACTATATCCTATCCCCCCACTCACTCCATCTAGCACTCTGGCCCCCTAGCCCTTTTTCTTGTCCCCCACTCATATTCTTATTTATCTTATTTTGGTGGCTGGTAACCCCCTGCCCCAATGCTTCTTACCCTTCTATGATCCCTGTACCCACGTTTTCATTCCCTAATTTGAGCAATATGTATCATATTACTTGAAACTGCATTTAATTACTGTAATATCTGTTATTATGTACTTAATTACTGTGATGTTTGTTATTATGCAATATGTAATTGCCTACACACATGTCGCAGGACCTCCTTGTGAATGAGCTTGCTCAATGGAGTTTTTCTGCAATAAACTTGAACTTGAACATCTCTGTTGACCAATCATGGAACAATGCTAATGCTAGTGGGGAAGGCAGCTGCTCTTCTGACTGGAACAGGATATGGTACAGCCAGGGAATCCCTGATTAGTGATGGGAAGAGGGAGCAGGACAGAAAAGCAGCAACATCTGTTGATAACGAAATGTTTCAGTCACCACAGTGTTGGTTCCAGAAACAAAAGGCAATACTTAGACATTTGGTTAAACCACTTAATTTTTACTCACTTCCTCTTTTGTTTTGGCCATATACTCAATTTTTAATATGGATACTTGCTAACATGGCAAAAAAAGCTAGCCATTGGTGGCTAATTAAAACAATTTGGCAAAAAGTAGTTTTTAGCAAAATGAAACTACAAAAAAAAAAACAATATCTCAGTGGCTCAGAGTCAACACTTTTCACCAATGTAGCATTCTGCCATTGCAATCAGCCACCATTATCTTGAAGGACTATATAAAGATCCTAAAAAGATGGCATGGGCATGTCAGCAATAAGACCTGACAGGGTGTGGATATTGATGGATACCTGCATGCCCAGTGGCCATTTCCCAAAGTGCAACATTTTAATTATGTGCATGCACAAACACACTGGCTGCTTTGCACCATGGATGTGATATACTCATGATGGTACAACAGCAAGTTGATGTCACATCAATTGCCTAAAAACATTAGCTTCCGATGGATTTCCACACATAACAACATTCTTCCATACAGTATAATGAATATATTGCTTAGAAAATGTCAAATAATCCCTCCACAGATGGTTTCTAACTGTCAAGCATTTGTCTTTTTACACATGCAGTAGAAAGTTTGGTTATTCTGCAGTATTTCTCTAATAGAATGTTTTCTCTTATCCACCCCAACAAACATGGAATGTTAACATGGAATGACTGAATTTAAAATTCTGTAGTATTCCACTGGCATAGGATTACATAGACATACACAGGCCTCATATGGAGCCAGAGGATTAATTTCATCTATTGCAGGGTTAGCAGCAGAGATTGTTTGTCATGCTGCTTAGGGTATGCTTATTAAAGAAACCTCAGAAATGATCTGAATAGTGCTTGTTTTTTTTATTTCCTTTTGCTGATAAGGAAGGAATTATGAGTAGAAAGAACATTCAATTGTTTATGTATTTTTTTTTATTTGAGTTTTACTTTTAGGACCTAGTTGATATGTAAGTGTAAAGGTAGCAGCTAGTTTTGTGATGGAAATCGCAGGTGAGTGAAGTGGCTCATGAATCTTGTATGTAATTTGTCCAAATTCTAGATGACATGGTTGGATAGTTTTCCCCACAGGTAGTACTGGCACATAAACACATGCCAAAGGAAAAGCAATAGCTAATCAGAATACAGTAGTTCACATGCTCATTTTCTAAAATGCAATTAGATGTTATGAGCTGGAATGTCAGTAGTACTGTTAGTTTAGAATTTGAACTCCTTGTGGTACTAATGTGACTTTTTGTATCTTAGTTTGCCAGGTAAGAAGAGGAAGAAGGGAAACACACAAATGAGTTAGCATTTTATTTTTAATCCATGTCCATGCTCCCCATTTTAGGGGCCACCGCAATGCTACCAATACTCTGCAAAGAAATGAGAATGAGTAGGTAATTTTTATTTAGTTTTTGTTGACCTGGTAAGTGCACTATGCACTAAACAAATCCTGCCTATTTTCAGGCACAACCCAGGGAGGGGGATACAGATGAATGCCAACTGACCTTGAACCAGATTAAGCTGTTGGTGGTATTTTTTTTAGTGAATGAGGGAAATTTGGCCAGGATACCAGGGAAATTTCCTACTCTTTTCGATAAGTGCCATGGGATCTTTAACATCCACCTGAACTACCACCAATCCAGGCAGATGGGACCTCGGTTTAACGTCTCACCCGAAAGACGGCACCTCAGAAGTGCAGCACCCCTCTCATGCTGCACTACAGTGCCAGTACTGGTATATTAACCCAAGTGCCAGATGTGGGAACTGAACCCACAGCCCTGTGATCTCCCGGCCTCAGAGGCGAGTGTGCTACCTACTGAGCCACTGACACTGCCTAATTACACAGCCAGCACTAAAGCTCCTTCATGGCCGATCATGAGTGGTTGCTCATATAGAATTCTGTGTACATCTGCTTGTAGTGTGGACACCTGAATCCACGTGTGAATTCTTGTCTTCCAGAATGCAATATAAAATGACGCAGAGAAACATAATTTTAAGTATTCTAGGGTGCTGACAAAATGCTTAAGTCACTGAGTACTTAATGGAAGAAGATGCAGACAAGTGGTAATATATATATTTCTTGAGCACCAAATACAGACACTAGTTTGTTCAAAGTGGAGGGTAAATTGTCACACTGGTTGGATTAGAGGCAAATCATTTCAAAGCTGAAACTTGTCCTGTATCATAAATAGATACTCCTATCATCCAGGTTTTGCTCCCCTGTAATCAAATCAAGTGTAGCCATAACTGTCTTCTTCCTTATATTGTATTAAAATATGGCCCTCTAATACCCCACCAGCTGTGGAAGCATTTCCCTCAGTGATGTTCTAGATGGTATTGTTTCTACCTCAGCTGTGGTGCCTCTGATTTTGAGATTTCTGTAGTTTAGTTTTTTGGCCTTCTGTTGCATCAATTTTAAAAACATAGATTACAGGCCCTAATTATAAATTACAGCCTGAAAAGACAGATTGAAGCCCTCCAGCCTTTAGCCTGGTGATCAGATCTGACATCTGCAGCTGGTATAGAATGCCATCATGAAACATCTGACCTCTGCACAGAGGCGAAGCATCTGACTTCTGCACAGAGTTCAGAACATCGCTCCATTGCTACTTGCCTGGCACTAGCTGTCTGTTAATTAGAAGGTGGACTACAGTGTTCTTTTACTTGTCTTTGGAGCCCTGAAGGGACTGAGCCCCCACTGCCTCCCTATACTACTGATCTCTATGTTCTCAGGAGAGCCACCTAGCCTGTAGGCCAAGGGCTACTGCATGTGCCAACCTCATGTCTGAAATCTGTGAGGGAATTATGGTTTTGCTGTGGTACTGCTGGAATTATTGAATACTCAGCCTTGAGAAATCCACTTTGCCCCTTCCCTTACAATATTTAAATCAAAGTTGCAGTGTTTCCTTTTTAGCCAAGCATTCTCCAATATAATTTATTTTGGAATTATTTAAATATTTTTAGCCTTTAAGGATAATTAATTTGTATTCATTTCACAAACTGTTACGACTGCACATTTTACTTTTTTATCTGCTAGTCGTATATTTATATTATACCTGTCTCAATGCTCTGAGCTCAGGGAGGATGTTTAGAAACATAGAAATACAAACTTTGACAGCAGATAAGGACTGCTTGACCCACCTAGTCTGCCCAGTTCCCTACCTATAGGATAAGCTGCTGATCCTAGTTAACCAACAGCCTACTTCTTCTTCCTACAGGGTTGATACACAAGGTGGGGTGGAAAGAACGAAAAGGGACTTGTCAAGGTTGGAGGAATGGTCAAATATGTGGCAGCTCAGATTCAATGCAAAGAAGTTAGTGTCAGTGGCTCAGCAGGTAGCACACTCACCTCTGAGGCCGGGAGATCAGTAGACTGTGGGTTCTATCCCCACTCCAGGCACTCGGGTTAATATCCCAATACGGACAATGTAGTGCAGCATGAGGGGGGTGCTGCACTCCTGAGGTGCTGTCTTTCAGACGAGATGTTAAACCGAAGTCCCATCTGCCTGTTCTGGTGGTAGTTCAGGTAGATGTTAAAGATCCCACGGCACTTCTCGAAAAGAGCAGGGGAATTTCCCCTGTGCAATGGCCAAATTTCCTCCATTCACGAAAAATACCACCAACAGCTTAATCTGGTTCAAGGACAGTTGGCATTCATCTGTATCCCCTTCCCCCGGGTTGTGCCTGAAAATAGGCAGGATTTGTCTAGTGCACTTCTCCGGTCAACAAAAACTAAATAAATAAGTGCAAGGTAATGCATCTGGGAAACAAAAACCCAGGGGAAGAGTACACAATGGGGGGTGAGTTAATAACAACAACAAAAATCAAAAGAGGCCTAGGAGTAATTATATCAGATGAACTAAAGGTGGGCAAGCAATGTGAGAAGGCAGTAAGGAGGGCTGGGGGGGATACTGGGATGCATAGGGAGAGGCATCAACAGTAGAAAACAGGAAGTTGTTATCCTTCTCTACAGACAGTTAGTGAGACCCCATTTGGAGTACTGCGTGCAATTCTGGAGACCCCATCTCCGCAAAGACATAGACAGAATGGAGGCTGTTTAGAGGAGGGCAACTAAAATGGTGCAGGGTCTGCACCAGAAGACATACAAGGAGAGACTAAAGCAGCTTAATATGTATACCCTTGAGGAAGGGGGACAGATAGAAACTTTCAAGTATCTCAAGGGAATTATCAAGGACAAGAGTGCAATATCTTTCAGAAGGAGAGATGTGCAAGAACAAGGGGGCACAATTTGAAGATGGGGGGGTGGCTCAGAGGAAATGTTAGAAAGTACTTTTTCACAGATAGAGTTTTGGATCCATGGAACAGCCTTTCTGAGGAGGTTGTGGAGTCAGGAACAGTGGGAGATTTCAAGAATGCATGGGACAGGCATAAGGCGATTCTAGTGGGGGGGGCAGGAGGAAGTAAGCTGTTGATTAAATAGAATCTGCAGCTTATCCATCAGGTAGGGAAATGGGCAGACTGGGTGGGCAAAGTGGTCCTTATCTGCTGTCAAATTTTATGTTTCTATGTTTCTAACCCCCTCTACAATTGCCTTACATCTGTCCCATGCATTCTTGAATTCCACCACTGTTTTTGACATCACAACCTCCTCAGAAAGGCTGTTCCATGTGTTCCCCACCCTCTCCATGAAATATATACTTTCTCATATTGCCCCTAAGCCATACCCCCTCTATCTTCAAATTGTGTCCCCTTGTTCTTGCGTTTCTCTTTTTCTGAAAGATGCTACCCTCTTGGACTTTGTTGATTCCCTTGAGGTATTTGAAAGTTTCTATCACGCCCCCCCTTCTTTCCTCGAGGGTATACATATTAAGCTCCTTTAGTCTCTCTTCATGTGGCTTCTTGTGCAGACCCTGCACCATTTTAGTTGCCCTCCTCCTCTGGACTGCCTCCATCCTGTCTATGTTCTTGTGGAGATGGGGGGGCCCGATTCTCAAAGAAAACCTTAGAGTGGCACAAGGTGCGTTGGATGTGCCATGCGCCAAAGCATCCTGCATCATCAGCAATGCACCCTATTCTGCAAAGAACGCACCATGCACCAGACACAGCTCACATGGTACAAGAACACATAGTGAGTCAAATAAATAGAATAGCCAACACGCAAGGTGCAGGCAGTGTCAGAATGCAAGGGGCAGATGAATGGCTGGACCAGGGAGGATGCAGCAAGAAGAGAGGGGGCAGCCAACCCCAGGAACACGGAGGTAGAAGACTGGGCACTCCAGGAAGAAAAAACTTCATGGACCAGGAAACAGACATCCTCCTGGATGCAACTGAGGCCCAGGTAGGTGGGACTGAGAGTGACAGGAGTACAAGAGCATGATGGCCAGTGGGGCAAGGCCCTGATCTGAGTGTGACATTCAACAGGCAGACTTGCTGCTGTCCTGGGGAGGGGACCAGAAGGTTTGGACACAGTGGCAGGAGGCATGGGATGAGGTAGCCAGACTGGTGAATGCAGTGGCACCATGCAGGCACAGTGTGAGGGAGCTACAGAAGCGGCATTGTGACATCAAGCACCATGCCAAGGAGAAGGCAGCCCACAATAGGTGCTGCACAATGGCAATGGGTGAAGGACCCTCACAACCATGGCCCCTCAGCAGACATGAGGAATGTGTAGTGGCTCAGATCAGCATGCACTGTATACAGGGTGACACTGAGCTAGACCTGTATTGGCAACAACACGCACAAGGTAAATGCCGAGCATGAATGTGGAGAGTGACACCACCGTGCAGACAGCAGATGTGGCACCACCAGTGGAGGATGGCACACTGCATGGGCACCAGGGACCCACAATGGGCAGGGACCAAAGGGGACAGGCTCAGAGGGACACAGTGTGGCCTGTGCCACCATGAAAATGCATGGGATGCAAGAGGCAACCCCTCCACTGGGCGCCACAGGCTGGACATGCACCATGACAATGGACACATACCCGCACATGGGCACCAGAGGTAATGCACTGTGCACATTTGTCTGTACACCCAGCAGGTGCCCGGACTACATCAACTGGAGGACATGCCACTGCCAGGTGGGCAACACCACCACAATGCCATGCTGTGACCCACAGTGACAGTGAAGCCTCTGAGCACAGCACAAACAGCAGCAGTGATGAGGAACAACAGCAGACATCCACCAGTGACAGCACAGTGGGCCAGGCCCACAGGAGGGTGACAGATAGTGAGGCGGATGACCAACAGGGAAGTGACACTGACAGAAATGCTGTGCTGTCCAACAGCTGCAGCACTGTGGGGCACAGCACACCTGTGGCCTGAACTGCAGACCAGCACCAGACCACGGTTTACACTCAGCAGCAGGAGGACAGAAGGGATGACACTGTGGTGGGACAGATGGACAGTGCACTCACCACTGGAGGCTGTGACAGCCAGGCACACAGCACCACCACACCAGATCATGGAGGTGCAGGTGGGACAGGTGAGCATGGTAAAACACCACTGCCACAGGATGATGACCTCAGGAATGACCTGTCACGATACTGCCAGAACATCCTGCTCACCCAGGAGGCAGCACAGCATGAGCTGGCAGGGATACAAGATAGCATACAGGAACCTACCACTGCCATGGTAGCACACATGGGACAGTTGCAGCTGACAGTGGCAGATATCCACGCAGCCGTCATACATGGGATCCATGAAGGGGCATGCCAAACAACACAGACAACAAGGCTACTCCAGGACATACGGCTATACGTCACATACGGCTGTGCCTTTCACCTATTTCCAAGTTGATTGCCATAGAATGGCAGACCATGATCATGGAACGCAGTATGGTGCTGCATATCACCCAGACAGAGGCAGCAATGGCAATAGCAACAGCACTGCAGGAGATCGCAAGATGCATGCAAAACATGCAGCCAGTGTGGCACCGGTCCCACAGGTATGTCCAGAATGCAATGTGCAGTGGCACAACAGAGGGGCAGGACACAGCCTCCACAGCATGGGGAACACAGCCAGCATACAGGATGTGGAACAGAGCCATGAGGGCACACAGGGCACAGGGCAGCCATTGAAGCCTATGGGACAACAGCCAGACACAGTGATGATACAGCACGTGACATGCACAGCCGTGCCTGATAACAGGGCAGTGGGCAACACTGCAGGCTATCGTGCAGACAAAGTGGACCAGCAGCTGAACACAAATGCCCCTGAGGACAGACAAGTAGGCCTGACAGGCATCAGGGATGGGCCAGAGCCACACAGTAATGCCAGTGTGGACGATGGCCATGGTGCAGTGGGGCACACACTGCAGGGGTCCACAGCCGTACAGGACACAGAGGACAACTGCAGCACCACACCCATGAACACTGCTGAGGGTGTGCACAGGCACATGGGGTACTGGAACATGAGGGGCACAGGGGGCAGGACATCCACCTGCCTGTTAGTGACATGTAGCAGTCCAGACAGACACAGAACAGTATGATGCTGGACAACAACATGGCCGTGCCAACATCAAGCGCAGCATGGAAGCCAGGACAGCACATGACATCCTGATCCCGAGGCCGCAAGAGGGCCCACCCTGAGGCAGGTGGAATGGCCTGCAAGGGGCGGATGGCTGGGCAAGGACCACCAGCAGCAGAACCTGTTGCACAGATGGCTGCAACAGTTAGCAGCACCAGATGGAGGGGGAACAACAGCAGCAGTATGACAGGGACCGCTGCAGCATAACAGACACCCTCGGTGACACGATGCTGGTCACAGAGACACAGGGTGCACACATTGCCAGCTGTGGCAGAGGTGCTGACAGGGTGTGCCACACTGCAGGATGCCACACAGAGCAGCAACACAACGGTACAGCCACCATGCACTGCACAGAGTGAGCCACCGGCCACTGTAGGCTGTAAAGGGAAGCCAGCACAAAAACACCAGTAGGATGCGTGCATCATGCCAGACATGCACAACGGACGGGGGTGGGGCACCAATGTTTTTTTTTTTTTTTAAACCTCTTTATTAAGATTTTATTGTTGTTTCCAACACATTCACAAACACACACACACACACCCCAGGATACACACCCAGGCCCACATCCCTAAACTGGATGTGGAAACTATATATATATCCCCCAAACTATGTACAATCACAGTTACATTTTATTGTCCCCGAACCGTTTACTCCATTCCCCATTAAAGTAATCTACACATCCGTTATTCGAGTTCGGAATTTGTCTAGCCTTAACCGTGGCCTGATTTGTTATTTCTAATTGTTAGTCCAGTCCATAGGTGTACTTCTTCCGGACCATCTTTGAATAACTGTGTCCCTAGGAAGGAGAGAGAATCCCATGTGCCCAACCGAGAAGAAGCATATCTTATAACCTAGGCAAACAAGATTATGTGAGAGTTATAATTAAATGTATATAGAACTTATCTAGTATCAATCATATAATTCCATTCACTGACAAACCCCTCAGACTTTGTCCTATGAGAATTTAACCAGCTACTCTTCTTCAGACACAGATACTGCCTCTAGGGTCCCCCATTTTCTGTCATATAATTTCTTTTTCCCTTCCATCAGCATATGCTGTTTAAGTCTCTCCAAGACCTGTAGGAGGTCCCCCACCCATTGATCATAGCCATAAGTTCTATCCTCCTTCCAGTGTCTTAGGACAAATGCTTTAACTAAGGCTGACATAAGGGACACATGATATTTAGCTAAGCCCGTCAATATCCTTCCCAAGTCCCCTAATATGCATATCTCTGGGCTGATGTACTCCGAGTAGTTTAATATCGGGTCCATTTCTTTTGCAATTTGAACCCAAAATGGCTGAATTCGAGAGCACGTCCAAAATACATGTAATAGGTCTCCTGGTTCTATGCCACAGCAAAAACACCGATCTGTCTGTCTGAGTTTTCTAGAGCACAACTTAACAGGGGTGTAGTAGATATTTGAACAGATAAAAAATTGCATAGTATTATACTTCGGTATAGGCAAATTTTTCATGTGTTTCCAAACTTCTATCCAATCCAGTCTCAGGGGGGATAATGCTTTTTCCCAATATATTATCCGATTTTCGGGTTCTGTGCAAACATAGTCAGATAGAATCTTGTATACTTTGGATAGGGGATGTTGTAAAAGATCCAATTCCCTTAAATGATCCCATGTAAACACCTTTTTTTCTCCCCAATTTTTATTATCTCGCATGAACTTCTGCAACAGGTTAGTAATCTGGATCTTTTTAAAAAAATCCCAGTCCCTAGTTTGTATTGGCAAGAGCACCCTGTCTGCGGCTATAAAATCAGCCACTTTGGAATCCGACAGCAGTGATGCCCACTGACCTCTCAGTATTCAATTTCCCAGGCGAAGATTGGGGTTTCCCACTGTGGGCTGTTCCCTTGCCCCCCCTTTGTGTTCTCCTTTGCCCTGGGGTTAACCACTCCCACCATGCTTTAACTGATTTATATATCGGAGATTGCTTTTCTATGCCAGGCAAAGTCTCCGGATCTACATATAATAGTGCATTTGGGGAGAGTTTTATGTCTTCTAGGATAAGTTGTTCAATTCGCAGCCATATTGGCGTGTATGCCTCATCTCCCCAATGCCTGTCCCACCATCCCATATACCCTAATTGCCCTGCTACATAATATGATATTAAATCAGGAAGCTTCATGCCACCCTTCAGGTAGGGGAGACGTAAAACGGCATGTTTCCTCCTAGGGGGTTTTGAATCCCATAGGAATTCTGAAATAATCCTTTGCATACTAATGAGCCTACCCTTCGGGATAATATAAGGAGAGAGACAAATCGGGTACAGCAGTCGAGGCAGAAGGTTCATTTTAATTAGTCCCATTCTGGCAGTGAAGTTTAGAGGAAGCTTCCTCCATCTTTCAATATCCTGTTTAATTTTAGCCTCAATGTTACCCACATTCTCCTCCACCCCATCTCCTGATCTAGCCAAAATCCAGATTCCCGGGATTTAATTTTTTCTGGGGCCCAGTTAAGTTGGAGATGCTCAAAATCTGCCCTATGAGTGTGCACTGTGAGTGGAAGAACTTGGGTTTTAGACAAATTTAACTTATAATTAGACACCCTCGAAAATTTCCCAATAATTTCCAGTGCATTTTGAAAGCTATCAGACGGATTACTTAAGTGCAGCAAGATGTCATCGGCGAACACCGATAGTTTAAGCTCTATCCCCAAAACTTCAATCCCCTGAACCCTTGGTTCCATCACAAGGGATCTTAGTAGAGGTTCCAGGTAGATATTAAATAAAATTGGTGACAAGGGACAGCCCTGCCTTGTTCCATTTCTGAGAAGAAACTCTTTAGAGAGATATCCGTTGCATAGGACTCGGGCTGTAGGGGCTTCATGAAGATTTCTAAGGCCACCCAGGAACTCCCTTGGAAACCCCATTTTCTCCATTGTGAGAAATAAAAATTGATGGGAAACCCGGTCGAACGCCTTCTCAGCATCTAATGCAATTAAAGCCATAGCGGAATTTGAAGCAGCCGCTCTCTCTAAGATATGATGGAGTTTCCTTAATGCATCATGAGCCCCCATCCCTGGCATAAACCCGACTTGTTCTTGACTAATCAATAAAGGAGCAACTTTCAAGACCCTATTAGCCAGAATTTTTGTAAGTATCTTAATATCTTGGTTTATTAAAGCTATGGGCCTGTAATTACCTGGTAAGTGTCTGGGTTTATCTGGTTTTTGGATCAGCATGATATAGGCCTGATACAGTGGAGTGTGGGGAACCCCTCCATTCATAATGGTTGAGAATAGTTCTTTCAATAAAGATATTAATGTCGCTGCATGAACTTTATAAAATTTGGCTGGGAGACCATCAGGTCCTGGTGCCTTCCCATTTGGCAAGTCATTAATTACCTCCAAAATTTCCAGCTCTGATATTGGGGCAGCCAGGGCCTGGGCCTGCTCTGGACCTAATCTAGGCAAAGGTATTTCATCTAGGAACCCCCTGATTTCTGTCACCGAGCTAGGGCCCCTCCTGGTATGTTGGCGTAGTAATCCGCAAGGCATCTGCCAATCCTTGAGGTTCGAGATAAACTCATCTCCAAACTTCACTGCCACAATCGTTCTCTCCGCCTCCCGCTCCTTAATCCTATGGGCCAATAATTGCCCTGGCATGTCCCCCTGCAGCAAATATTTAGCATTCAATCTTTCCAGCCAGCGGTCTGCCCTATAATACAGTATACCTCTAAATTCCTCTTTTAGTTCTCTTAGCTCCCTATCTATCTCCTTAGAGGAGCCTTCTAGAGGTGATAATGACTTAATGGCCCCCATTATGAATTCCTCCCGAGCCCTATTTAGTTTGTTCCGCCTGGTTGTATATTCCTGTGCCCATCCCCTATACAGCACTTTGCAGACGGGCCAGGCTAAATTCCTATCTTCAAGAGTTGGGATTTGGTTCTGAATAATTTCCTTAAGTTTACTCTCCATTTTAGCTACTATATTGTCCACCGTTAACACCCCTTCATCTAGATGCCATCGAAATGGCTTAGGGGGAATGTTGTCTATCTTCCATAACAGTTGTATTGGGGAATGATCAGAGAGTGTCCTCTCAAGAGTATACATACCTACAATCCCCCTTAAAACTTCCCTATTAACCAAAAAAAAGTCGATCCTGGTGTAAGTCTTATGTACTCCTGAATAAAAGGTCATCTCAGTCTCCCCTTTTCTGTAAAACCTGTATGGGTCAACTAGTGCAGTAACTTCCAAAAATCTATGTAATGCTGCTTGCGAGGGGCTGGGTACTTTATCGGAAGGGGGACTCCTATCGACCCTATTGTCCAAACATATATTCCAGTCACCTGCCAAGATGGATGAGCCCTGTGGGAGTGTGACAATATCAGCCTCCAATGAGGCGAAGAATTCTGATTTGGCCGGAGTGGGTCCATAAATTGAAGCACACACCAGTGGGTGTCCCAAAAATGAGCCCATCGTGTATATTCCCCTACCATCCTCTCTCAATCGGGTGCACCCAATTACATATGGGCAGTCTTTCCTAATTAATATGACCCCACCGAGGCTTTCGCACATCCAGTTCGATTACCTTGCCCACCCATCCTTCTTAAGTAAATGCAACTCATCAGTCAATAAGTGGGTTTCCTGAAGTGCAGCTATATGTACCCCATCTGGTTAATGTATCTAAGTATAACCAGTCTTTTCTTCCTCCCCTAAGACCTTTCACATTCCATGATAAATTTTCAGTGACCCCATCTACTACTATCGCCTTGACCTTCACTCTCATACTTTTGTTTTCTTTACATCACATGTCTTGGTTTCTCTCTCGTTCCTTCCCCCCACATAATTCCCCTTCATACTACCCCCAATCCTACGATCGCCCTCCTTAATCTTCCCAAAATGTGTATGAGTCAGCTCTCAAGATGTCTCCAATCGGCCCCCGAGTCCCATTATGAACCCGTGGTATCCCTCTTCTCCCCTAGCTTCAGGTTCAGACCAACCTACCATCCCATTAACTCTAAAGTATTGATGGGGGAGCCTGTTTCTCAGTAACTTAAGCCACTATATCCATGGCGGTCTGCTGCAGCAGCCTATCAAATACCCTGAATAAACTAATAAAAAGAAAAGAAAAAGGGCTTTGTTTTGCCACCTCATAAAGCTCTCAAACCTGTTCTTCCCACTCATAAAGAGGGGAATACCAAAAGGGAAAGCATCTCCATAACAGAAAATTGTTCCCACTAGTATCCCATTTCCCAACACTGCTAGACCCCTTTCCCACTGTCATGTTAACGCTTTCCCAGTCCCTTTCTTCCTTCAGGTCACCGATTTGAACAAATCCGGTAGCTCCACCTAAGGTTTTCCAAGGCTTCTTCTGCTGTGAGATACTTTCTGTCCCCTTTTGCCAACTTTACCACCAGGGTGGCTGGATATTGCAGTCTAAATTTCAGCCCTGCCATGTACAGCTTCTTTTTTATGTCGGCATACTCCTTTTGTTTTTCCCTCACCGAGGGAACCAAGTCTTGAAACAGCCAGAGAGAAGCCCCGTTCCAGTGTAGATTTCTGTTGGCTTTGGCTTTCTTTAAAACATGAATTTTCTCCTTGAAGTTCAGGAACCGCATTATGATAACTTGAGGCCGTGCTCCCGTTGGGGGGGTCTCTCTCAATGTGTGGTGGGCCCTCTCGAGGTTGTAGGAGTCGCCGAACGGCGTGGGCCCAAATAATTTCAAAAGAAGATCTTGCATGAAGGCAACACAATCTGAGCCTTCCGTTTTCTCAGGCAGCCCAGCCATTATTAAGTTATTCCTCCGGCTCCTCGCTTCTTGATCCTCCACACGATTTTCCATTTTTTTCACTTGTCTTTTCAAATTAATCAGGTCCTGTTCCATGGTTCCCGTTTTTCTCTCCTGTGATGCAACTCTGGCCTCAATATCCCCCACTCTCTCATGTAGAGCATGCAGGGCAGGCTTCAGAATTGTAAAATCAGTGACCAGCCCTTTCAGGAGTTGCTTTATTTCCATAATATCCTCTGAAGTTGATTGCCCCTCCTGACCTTCTGCCTTCCAGTCCTCAGGTTCTTCTGAAGTCGGCGAGTAGGGTTTTGAACGTTTAGTCACCGGCATTCTCACTGCCATAGGCTCGGGGCTTCCTTGCTCCCTCTCAGCCATTTCGCTTGCCGAACTCGCTGGTATTGTGGTGCTATCTTCGCCCACCGTGCAGAGCCTGAAGTCGCTTTCCACGCTGCAGTAACCTCTAAACAATCGAGACTCCTCGCTTTTTTGGTTCTGTGGGTCCCCAAAACTTTATATTTTATAACTATTTTTCTTCGGGACTCGGGAGCCTTGTTGAAGACGTCTACTTCCTGCTAGCTCATCACGTGATCTCCGGGGGGGGCACCAATGTTAATGGCCGCCACTACTCCCTGGTCCTGTGCCCACACCACACCCCACCCTGAGCAGGGACCCTCAACAAAACACACACCACACATGGATGTGCATGTACCATGCATACCCGTGCTATATGCATATGTACCCCATGTCCCTGTACAGTGCCCATGGCCATGGCACACTGAGTCATGCCACCACACCATGGGACACACACATAAGCCTGCATCCCCAGACAGTAGCACCCCCACACGAGTGATATGCACACCACCATCCCAGACAGCACATACTGGACACCTGCACAGCCCTCAATGCCTGCCCTGGGAGCAGTCGCACGCACCTGGGTGTGTACACCATGGCATGCCAACAACCACTGACACTGCACAACCACACCCATGCACCACCAGCCACCACCAACCAGACAGCCCCCCATGTAACCAGAGAGCAGTGGGTGCATACACCATGGTGCTGCACACCAACACAGGCAAAGCCCGTGGCACACATGGCACCATACTGTGCATGGTGCCATGCATACCCGCACACCTGGGCACATAGCCACTGCAGGACTGTTGCCTTCCCACCGCACAAGGGGCACCACATACCACCCAGCACCAACACTCACAAACAGTACCCACCATGAGACATGGCACCACGGCAGCCATGCAGAGTTGCGCAATGCATGCCACTGGGCGGGCCCTGTGGTATTCCACATACTGTGACACACCACCTGGTCCCACCATGGACATGTGTACCACATGTCTGGTACCATCACATGCATGGCATATGCAGGCCCAAACCGTGGGGTCCCACCTTGTCAACTGGTGGTTAGGCTTAACCACCATGGCATGCCACTGTGGAACTAAGAGGACCCCAACACTGGGTGACAGATACCCACAGGAATACAGTGTCCAGACACTGTGCCCAGCGTGTCGCACTACCAAGCTCTGTGGCACAATGCGGTGCATGCCACAAGATGCTGGACAGCAGTCCCTGTTGTCCACATGTTGCCCTGTGTAGGCCTCTGTGGGCTGTTATCCACACATTGGCTGGCACCGAACAGTACAGAGCATAGGCAGGTGAAGTGCATGCACAGTACGGAATGACACACAGACACAGCTTGCATGTGAAACAACAATGTATTTGTAACTCAACCGCAATACACTACATCGACAGTGAAGGCAATCCAAGAGGTACACAATGCAATGGGCACAGCTCCCCACACAGCAACAGGGGTACGACGGTGATACAATTAACTGCATAGTATGCTCATTTGCAGAATCCCCTGCAGTACCAGACATCTGTGTCCATTCTACCCTATGTGCCCTGTCCATTGCATGTCCACAATTGTATGTGTGAGGCCAGGACTATGTTGCACTCACAGGCACACCACTCAATGTCCACCAATCTGGTCCAGGTAGTCCAGCAGGTCCTGCACTGCATCATTCAGGTTGGTCAGCAGCCTTGCCATTGGGCGTGATGCACAGGCAGAGTCCCTGAGCAAAGTCACGGAGGGTGGGTGGGTGGAGCTGCATGCCATCTTCGCTCCTCGCGTCCCTGTCTGGTGATTTGTCCCTGTCACTCAAGGGCTGTCCTGGACCATGTACAAGGGCTGCTTCACCACCACCATGCATGGGGGCAGCACCATCTCCAGTCTGGTCAGCACCTGCCCGTCGTGCGTACCATGGATGGCCCCGCCTGTTGCCATGTTGGCCATGTCTCCAGCTTCAGACAGTCCCACAGCACTGTTGTCTGGCCCTGCATACTGGTGACAGTCCTGTCAGTCACCCAGGACATCCTCCTCCCCCTCTGTTGTGTTCTCTGCACCCTGCTGCGATGCCACCTGTTGGCCGCCCTAGGCCATCACCCGGGTCCTGGCTGTGTACACCCGTGCATCACTCTGATTCAGGCGGTGCATCGCCCACTTGAGGGAACACCACTGTGCATCCCAGCCCTGCTGTCCACTCCTCGCACCAGCATCGGCACCTGGAAGACAATGTGACAGCCTGTGAGTGATTGTGCCATGCGTCCATGCCACTCCACGCACTGAATGAATGTATGTTGCCCAGACCACCAATGCAGTCCTGACAGGCCATCACCATGTCAGGCAATGTGTTGCATGGGCTATGGCATGCACTGACCATGTGTAGGGCACACGCCCACACATGTGTCTATGGTGCATGTACCCACCAGCAACCAACAGCCGTGGCTGGCATTGCAGGCCCTGCCAGTGTGTGTGTGTGTGTGTGTGTGCATCCCCCCACTTGCTGGTCCTACACAGTACCCTACACAGCTGCATACATGTCATGACCACTGTACACCTACCTTGGCGATGTTGCTCTCTGTGGGGTCCTCTTCCCTGGCTGTCTGATCCGGGTTCCCTGGGCCTGCCCTGCCCTTTGGTGTCACTGCCCTCTCCTGCAGAGACATAATGGTGTGTGACATCATCAATTCCCATCTGTGCAATCATGGTCACTGTATTGTGCTGTGTGTCATCCATGTTACTGGTTACACATACCTGACCAGTGTGGCCGTCCTCCATACATCTGGACATCTGCCTCTCATGCCATCCTCCTCAGGTGGGCAAGGAGCTGCTCCTCCCTCCAGGCCAGGTCATTCCATTGGCATCTGACCTGCCACATGGTCCTCCTGATTCCAGACACAGCCTGGAGCCTGTTGCCTATGGTGGACCACACCCTCTCCCTGTCTGCTGGGCTGGACTGCTGTGTTCCCTGTGGGAACAGCACCCTGCTCCACTGTTCAGCCAGGCTGATGAGAAGAACTGTCTCATCATCAGTAAAGTTTAGTGCCCTGCTCCAGCATGCCATTGCAACTGGGACTGCTACCTGGTGTTTGCCCCTGGGATTGTTTAGGTCCCTTGACTCCCTCTGCAGTGTTTGTGGAACAGTGTCCTGTGCTGCACTGTCCTGTGCAGCCTACAGTTCATGCTACTGCAGTCCTGCATATGTTGGTGGCTGAGCTCCATGTATTCCCTGCTTTCCCATGGCTATTCACACGTTGCAATGCACACTGCATTGCACAATGCAGTGTGCATTGGCACGTAGCACGCAACGCACTGTGCATTGCATATGGGGATGCCATGCTACGCAAGCAATGTAGCTGCAGCTGTCACCCAGTGCAACATGCATGCTCTCATTGCTGCTGCACAGCACACCCTGCAGTGCATGGGTTGTTATCCCCCCTGTTGCTGCACACTGCGTTTGTGCAGGGTACCATGGTTGTGCTTGAGGGGAGGCATGCCCCCAGTGACACTGTGCCAGTCTTCATGGCATGACCTATAGGTATGCCACAACATACCCATGTCCTGCAGTCACGTGTGCACTGCACCCAGCCATGTGCCACACCTTTAGCTATGCTGCACGGTGTGTGCAGCCACCCACCCACACAGTCCTCCATATCCCTATTGTGCCTGCCTCTGGTGCCCACCATGCAATGACACTGCATGGTGGCACCAGCACCGGTGTGCTGCGTGACACATGACCATAGTGCTGTTCCCTTTCCCTGCAGTCTATGTGTGCTGCCTAGCACTGTGGCTGTCGTGCATGGGACCCCTCATGTCTCACCATCCCTGCCAGACACTGTTGGCCACATGTTGCCCATGCTAGCAATGGACACCCAGCCACTCATGCTGTTGTCAGTGTCACTGTGCATTGAGCTATCTGGGTCAGTACATAGGCACTAGGCACATCTGTGTCAACTGTGCTGTCATTGCCTGTGTGGTGGCCCAGGTGGTGACACCTCTGTATCACCACAGCTGTTCTGGTCCAGCTGCAGTGTGTGCACTCTACGGTGGCCCCTGGGTTCCTGATACTGCTTTGTTGTTCTCCACAATGCCATGGCAATGCTGCCCAGTGTGTCTGTTGTGTGTGCCATTGCTGCATGAGTGTGGTCTTCCCGTGGCCTTGAGGCTGTGGTCCATGGCCAGCACACAGCGTGGTGGTGATGCTGTACCTGTGTTCTTGCACACTGCATATGCTGTCATGTGCTCATCCAAAGTGTGACCCAATGATCTGTGCTCACATTCGTTGTCCAGCCAGTGTGTGTTGTGCCTGGCCTTGATGTCACCAGTCATTGGCAGGCCCCATTGCCACCTCCTTGTTCCCCACAGTGTCACCATCCTCCTTGGGTGACTCCTTATCCTCCGCTAATGGTGTACCATGTTCAAGTGCTATATTGTGCAGAACACAACATGCTATGAACAGTTTGTATGCCATTACTGGTGTGTACTACAGTGCACCACCTGATCTGTCAAGGCAACAGAACGTCATCTTGAGGATGACAAATGTGTGCACTATCGCACTGCATGTTGCTGTTTGGGCATCGTTGTACCGCTGCTCTGCTGCACTCTGTGGATGCCTCACTGGTGTCATCAGCCAGGGCTGTTGTGGGTATCCGCTGTCTCCTGTGGGAAGGGGGTTGTAGGTTAATGTTGTGCCCACATGCTTCCCATGCCCACCCATGCTGCATGTGTCTGTGTGTGCCTTACCAATTGGCCAGCCATCTGTGAGTGTCTCACTCTGGAAGGCCTCACACATTCCACAGTTCCTGTAGATGTATGCATCATGTGTGGACCCAGGATACTGTGCCATGACGTCGAGGATCTTGCACCTGCTGTCACGGATGACCTGTACATTCATGGAATGGTATCCCTTATGATTGACATAGGTCTCTGGTTCATCCGGTGGTGCCCTTATGGCAATGTGTATGCAGTCTACTGCACCAAGTACATGTGGGAATCCTGCTGTGCTGTAGAATCCCTGCTTGATTGCCATTTGCTCTTGGGCATCTGTGGGTAGGTGGATGTATTGATGTGACCTGTGTAGAAGGGCATCCATGACTGCCATCAGGCACTGTGAAACAGAGGGCTGTGAGATGCCCACAGTGTCACTGCTCGGTGTCTGGAATCTGCCAGTGGCTATTACCTGTAGGGCTGCACATACCTTCACCTCTGTTGGTATGGCATGGCCTCTCCAGGTCCTGCTTCTCAGGTCAGCATTAAGTTCCTGGCATAGCTGTGCTATGACTGCCCTGCCAAGCCAATATAGTATAATGCACTGCTCCTCAGTCAGGTCAATGTGGGCAGTGCATGGACAGTACACATGCATGGCATGCCTCCGGTGTCTGGGTTGCTGCTGTCTGTGCACCTGCTGTACAGTGCCACCCTGTTGAGCATCCTGGCAGACACATCACCTATGGCGTTGCATGGCCATCTGTATGCCCAGTAGGGCCTGTGGTGCAAACATCCTCCTGGGATTCATCTGTCTCTGTCCTGCTGCAGTCCTGTGTCTCAGTCCTGTTACACTTCCCTGCCTGTTCCCTTCCTTTTTCTAAGTCCCCTTAGATCAGCTCTGTGTGGTGTATCAGGTGTTTGAAATCTCCTCTTTGGGGCTCCTTTGTGAATTGCACTCCTGCATCCTGCATGTCTTACCCTGTCACAATGCACCATGAATCATGGCACTAGCAGCCATCTGGCACTGTGCTGGCACATGGGGTGGTTGACCCAGCAGGTCTTTGCATTCACACGTGGTGTGTTTGTGAATCCCATCTTGCTTGCATCTTGGTGCAGAGCGCTACTTGCATCCTCCTGCTTGGTGCATGCACCTTGTGTCTTGGTGCAGCGTTTGAAAATCGGGCCCGGGGTCTCCAGAACTGCATGTAGTACTCCAGATGGGGTCTCACCAACTGTCTGTACAGAGCGATAACAATTTCTTGTTTTCTACTGGTGATGCCTCTCCCTATGCATCCCAGTAGCCACCCAGCCCTCCATACTGCCTTCTCACATTGCTTGACTACCTTTAGGTCATCTGATATGACTACTCCCATGCCTCTTTCCATTTTTGTTGTTGTGAGCACCTCCCCCCATTGTGTACTCCGCCCCTGGGTTTTTGTTTCCCAGGTGCATTACTTTGCACTTCTTTGCACTGAGTCCAAGCTGCCATACTTTTGACCATTCCTTCAACCTTGCCATGTCTCTTTTCATCCTTTCCACCCCCCCCCTTGTGTATCAACCCTGTTGCAGATCTTTGAGCCATCTGCAAAGAGGCATACTTTTCCTTCCAGTCCCTACACAATGTCATTTATAAAAATATTAAAGAAGACTGGTCCCAGTACTGAACCCTGTGGAACCCCACTAGTAACCCCCCTTTCTTCAGAGTGGACTCTGTTTACTATTACCCTCTCCATCTGGTTGTCCAGCCAATTTTTTAGCCAGGTTACCACCCTGGGACCCATTACCAGGCTGTCTAACTTGTTAATTAATCTTTTGTGTGGGACTATGACAAATGCCTTGCTAAAGTCTAAGTAGGCCACATCCACAGCCCCTCCCTGGTCTACTACTTTGGTCACCCTGCCAAAGAAATCTATTAGATTCGTCTGACATGACCTTCCCACTGTGAATCCATGTTGCCTTGGTCCTATGCCCCACTGACCTCTAGGTACTCAACAATTCTTTCTTTCAGAAATGATTCCTTCATCTTTCCTACCACTGAGGTCAAACTAACAGGTCTGTAGTTTCCTGCCTCTAATTTGCTCCCACTTTTGTGAAGGGGAATCTCATCTGTCCTCCTCCAGTCCTCAGGTACCACCCCATCCTCCCATGATTTGTTAAAAAGGGTAGTCAGTGGTGTCACTAGTTCTCCCCTTAGTTATTTTAGAACTCTGGGGTGAATCCCATCAGGCCCCATTGCTTTGTCCACCTTCAGTTTTAGGAGTTCTTTCAGAACCCTTTCTTCTGTGAATGGACTGGTATCCACCCCACTGTCCAGAGTGCTTCTATTATTTGGTTTAGGTACCTCTCCCTTCTCTTCTTTTGTGAATACTGAGCAGAAGTATTCGTTCAGCATCCCTGCTTTTTCACTGTCACCCTCTGCCCACTCCCTTCCCCTTTATTAAGCCTCACTATCCCTCCCTTGGTCTTCCTTCACTCCCTAATGTAACTATAAAAGGTTTTATCCCCCTTTTTAACTGAGTTGGCTATCTTTTCCTTGTTTTGGGCCTTTCTATTCTGACTGCCGTCCTGCTTCCTTCTGCTTTAACTGATACAGTTCTCTGACCTGCTCCTTCTGTGTTTCCTTATACTTCCTGAATGCTTTTTTTTCCCCTAACCTTCCCTGCCACCTCCATTGAGAACCATAGTGTTTTTTTTTTCCTTTGTTTAGTTTTGTTTATTTGCTTCACACAAAGGCTTGTTGCTTCTATGATGGCAGTTTTGATTTTCCCCCATTGTTCTTCCACCCCTCCTTCTTGCCCATTTGCTAGTGCTTTTCTGAGATACTCTCCCATTTTGCCAGCATCAGCTCTCCTAAAGTACAGTACCCTCACTTGTGTATGGCTTGACTCTATGGATGTGTTTATCACGAACCACACTGTTTGGTGGTGGCTTGTTCCAGATGGCTATCCACTTCTAAATCTGAGATCCTCTCTCCATCCCCATTTGAGAGTACCAGGTCTAAGATTGCTCCCTCCCGAGTGAGTTCCAACATTAGCTGCCTGAGGCATGCCCCTTGTAGGGCATCAAGAATGACCCTGCTCTTGGATGTGGCTGTAACAAAAGTGTTCCAGTTAACATCTGGCATATTCAGGTCCCCCATCAACAATATCTCCCCTTTTTCTGCCATTCTAAGGATGGTTTCTATAATTTCCTTGTCCAGTTCCTCCTCCTGATATGGGGGTCTGTATACAACCCCTATGTGGATTGTGGTGCCATTTCCTGTCTCCAGGGTGACCCACAGTGCCACCTCTCCTCCCTGTTTACCCTTTAATTCCATTGCTTTGATCCCTTCCTCTACGTAGAGAGCTACTCCTCCTCCTCTTTTACCCTCCCTGTCCTTCCAGTAGATTGTACCCTGGTATGATGCCATCCCAGTCATGGTTCCTTGTGTACCATGTTTCTGTGACTGCCACAATATTCAAGTGTCCCTCTTCCATCAAGGCCACTAGTTCAGGGAGCTTGTTACCCAGACTATGGGCATTGGTAATCATCACCCTCCATGTTTTGATGGCCTTACCCCTTTTAGCCCCCTCCCTGTCCTTACTGCCTTTGTCTTTTTCTCCATTTATCCCTGTCCTGCTCCCCATTGACTTCTCTGCCTTGGGGTTTACCTTGATAACTACTCTGTTTTGTTGGGGGGCAGGATTTCCCTGTTTCTTTTCAGTGCCTCCCCCCTTGGCTAGTTTAAATGCTTGCTAATGAAGCATTTAAACCAATCACCTAGGATTCTGGTTCCCCTCCTGGACAGATGCAGACCATCGCACCAGTATATGCTTGTATCCCTCCAGGTGGAACCCCAGTTCCCAATGAAGCCAAAACCCTGAGCTTGGCACCAGCTTTTCAACCATTCATTGAATCCCATGGTATGGAGTACCCTAATGTCAACCATGCCATAGACAGGCAGCACCTCTGAGAAGGTTACCATGTGTGTTACTTGTCTAAGGCCTCTCCCCAACTCCACAAACTCCTCATGTACTGCTGTGATCCCATTACTAGCCAGGTCATTTGTCCCATGGTGGACAATGACATATAGCTCCCTCTCCTGTGCTGCTGCTCCCAAGTTCCTGAGGATTCACTTCCTGTGTCTCCCAGCCATGGTGCCAGGCAGGCACCTTACCTCCCTCTCCCCTCCCTCCTCAGTCCTACCCCCAATGATTGAGTCCCCCACCAGGAGTTGTTTCCTTTCCCTATAGGGTCCTGTGCCACCATCCTTTGGGTCTCCTTTGTGGAGGTTCCAAGTATCCTCCCTGGTCTCCACTGTGGGTGCCTCCATAGAGGAACCACATCCACCAGAATGGTGTATGAATTGTGAAGAGGTACAGCTGGGGGGATGTGCCTCTGTTCCACCACCCTCACTCTCCCTAAGCCCACAGTGGTCCAACCACTCCTGTGTCTTGGCAACCTTTGAGGCAGCAGTAGCAGCCCTGGTGGTCCCTGGGTGGGATAGGAGGTTTCCTGAAACCTCACCAGGTTGGCCTGGAGATGGGCAACCTCCTCCCTTAGACCAGAGAGGTACTGCTCATAGCCAGTGCATTACACCACTACCCACATGTCTCTCTCCCTGTTTAAATTTTTTTTTTGTTCGTGTGTGCAAGTGTGTGCATGCGTTTACCCCCTACACAGTGTGCTGGGCTGCTAAGGATATGACAGGTGTATGCCTTTGCCCTTTTGAGGAAGTGCTGTCAGAACCCCTGGTATAAAGGACATTGTACCCTTGGGGTGGGTGGGGTGAGGGGCAGAGTGGGTGGGACCAAGCCTGTGCCCTTCAGAAATAATCAGCTACAGCTCTGACCCACCACCCCGGTGAGTGCTTTCCTTCCTTTCAGCAAGACAACCTGCACAACAATTTAACAGAAAATATATCCTGCAAAAAACAATGTCAGCTGCTGCTCTCTTACTTTCCCTTGCTTCTCTGTTGTCTTCCTAGTCTGCTGGCTCTGTCAGAATTTAAACAAACAAAATAACCTATCAATAGTACCTTTGTACTCTTTTCTTTTTTTATTATTTATTTTATTTTGCAATAAATAGAAACATATCATTGCAATACTTCTCCAATATGTTCAAGTTGTTACATCTTAATATGACTCCTCTCAAAACCCAAGTCTCTGGTTTTATAAATATACAAAGAAAGACAATCTTAAGACCTTCTATCTGCAGGGTTAATATCAAGGGAACAACTTCATCATAAATAATGGATTTATTGATTCCCTCATGTATCATTTTAACCCTGTCCTGAGGTGACCTCCCTGAGGTTCTTCACATAGCAATAAGCATCTTGGCTATCAGTATTCTAAATATGCAAATTATTTTATTTACTACCATCATGGGATAAATTCAGGATAATGCTCCAACTGATAGGAGATCCATCATCTCCATCTGTTATCAAAACTTTTACTTCTATTGTTTGGTTTAGCCGAGATTCTTTCCATGTTATAAACCTCATACATCAAGTTTCTCCAAGGTTCTTTAACTGGAATTATATCTGTGAGCCGAAGCCTAGTGATTACTTTTTTAGCTATCACAATCAAAAGTGTTATTAACTTATATTGTGCCCAGTTATGTTTTATATCAGTGGGTGGAGTCACTGTCATGACAAATCCCAGTTGGTCTTTGTCAATAAGGTAGGGTAACAAATTATCTATTCTGAGTGTGATCTACTCAGGAATATCAAAATATTTGTAATTTCTGTCATGATCTCCCCCCAAAACACCTGTAGGGATGGGCAAGACCAGAATATATGCTAATTCCCTGCCAAGGGGAAACCACACCCTCTCCAGCAGTGACCCCTGCTTGTCCCCCCAAATTTAGCTGTGATGTCTGGAGTTTAAAAAAACAAATTATTGTTGTCCCTGCAAATTCTCTTTAATATGTGTTAGGAGAGATTTTAGGATAAGGTAAGGTTGATTTTTGCCACAAATCCTCAGGTATTGGTATATTCAGTTTCTTTGCCCATCGCCCTCTGACCATGTTAAGGTTTTCCTTTCCATATGTTCTTAGTGCCTTGTACAAATTACTAATAATATGTTCCATAATTCCCCCTTTTAGATAGTGCATAATTATTAACACCGAAGCAGATGGTGATTTAGCTATCTCAGTTGTTACTGCCTCTAATGGGAGAAGTTTATTTTTAAGGGCCACATAAGTGTGGTATTGGCTACTGGGTAGTTTATATGTGGATTGTAAGTATGGGAAGGGGTAAATACCTTGAGGACCCACCATCTAGAATGTGAAGGATACAGAACATGGTTCCAAGCCTGGAGTTGAGATGTCAACTCTGGTGAATAAAGATTTAAATTATGAGCAATATCTGTTAAGTAATGCCTCTTTAAGGTTGAGAGGAGGACCTTAAGTATATATAATCAATGTTTGAAGAAGTCCCTGATACGCATAGAAAATTTGTCAGAGGAAGACATCTCAGAGGGTGTCCCAGGAGGTAGGGAGGTAAATGTTCCAGCCCATTCAATGTTACCTCAATATCCTTCCAGTGTGAAAGGTATCCAGTGGTTAAAAGTAAAAGGGCTGTATGAATCTACGCCACCAGTGCATAATCTTTCAGGTTTGGCATGCCCAGTCCTCCCTGTGCCTGAGGAAACTGCAATAATGTATATTTCATTCGGGGTACCCCCTTCCCCAGACAAATCTGGAGAACAGTTTATCCCAAGATTGAAAGTATGCCTCTGAGGGGAAGATGGGTAGGGTTTGTAAAAAGAAAAGTATACGGGGCAAGATATTTTATTGTATGGTCTCCACCCTGTTAACTAATCCCAGGTACATTTGTGTCCATTTTGATAAATCTGAGGTAATTTATAAGGTAATAGGCTCTAGGTCAACTAATTCCAACTGTATCGGGTTCAAAGGGATTTTGATGCCTAAATACCTCATCTCTATCCTGCTCCACCGAAATGGGTATTCAATTTTTAACTGTCAAGATGGGGTAAAAGAAAAATTAAGAACTTTGGTTTTTGAGCTGTTAATTTTATACCCTGAGAGGTCACTACACATGCTAGGTTGTGCCCATACAGCCGGGATAGATGTTTCAGGAGAGGTTAGGATTAAAAGGATATAATCCACAAATAAAATAAGTTTGTATGGTCTACTCCCTTCCCCCCCTGAGATCCCCTCTATATTCAATTGTTTTCTGATATTAGCTGCTAGGGGTTCCAAATAAAGGGCAAATAAAAGGGGGGATAGTGAGCAGCCTTGCCTCATACCCCTAGAGAGTGGCAAAGGGGAGGAAAGTGAACCATCTAATTTGAGATATGCTACAGGGGATTGATACATAGTTTGAATTTGGGCAATAAGTTTCTCTGGGAAAGCAAACTTTCTCAGTGTAGCCCATAAATATGGCCATGATACTCGGTTAAAAGCCTTATCGGCATCTAATCTGAGAAGAACTAAGGGTATTTTTCTTTGGGTGGCATATTCTGTAAGTAGGAGAACTCTACAGACAGCATCATGTGCCTGCCTCTTCATGACAAACCCCACTTGGTCTTTGTCAATAAGGTAGGGTAACAAATTATCTATTCTGTGAGCTAAAACTGACATAAAAATCTTATAGTCACAATTTAATTTTGAGATCGGGTGGTAAGATGCCATTAAAGTAGGATCTTTCCCAGGTTTAGTGATGGCAGCTATCTCAGGGTACCTCCAGGAGGAGGGAAGGGGTTCTCCTTCTTGTATCTCCCGAAATGCTGGCAACAGCACGGGGAATAGTAACTTATGAAACTTTTGGTAGAATTCATTTGGGTACCCATCAGGGCCTGGGGCCTTTTGGGTTTTGGTCCATTTAAGGGTGTTTTTAATTTCTTCCATCATAATAGGTCTAAGCAACATTTCTGCTTGTTGCTCAGAAAGGTGTGGGAGGGGAGTTTTTTTTGAGGTACCCATTTAATTGTTCAGGGGAGGGACATGCTTCTGCAGTATAGAGCTTTCTGTAAAATTCTGTCATAGCTTGTCTGATGGCAGTGGGTTGGAGCAGAAATTTGTTTGTCCCAGGATCCAGCATTTTACTGACCACTGTCTGTTGCTTAGCCCCCTAAGGCACCTGGCCAAATTCCTAGTACCCTTCAGGCCTCCCTCCTGTGACTTAAGCTTTAAATTAAGCTTTAAATAAAGCAATTGCTGCTCGATTTGTTGATCCATTAGTCTTTGGAGCTCCTGTTTAGTAATTAACAGCTGGGGTTTAACTGACAGATCTCCCATATGAAGTGTCGCCTGGACACTGGTCAGGTCTCTACGAAGCTTTGCTTCCAAGGCCTCTCTTTACCTTTTCTTATGGGCAGAATACTTAATAATCTCCCCTCTTAAGACCATTTTGAGGGTATCCCATCTAACAGCTGCAGAAAATTTCCAGGGAATCATTATCTGCTAGGACAAGTGAGTTACAATCCTGTACTTGTATAAATTCTGGATCCTGTGAGCAAAACAAATTCAATCGCCAAAACGTTTTTTTTTTTGGTTTTGAAACATCTATTTTTGAAAAAGTGGGGTATGATCAGACAATATGGATGCCCTCATGTAGATGTCTCTAATAGATTCCAAGTGTTCCACAGAGGACATAAAATAGTCCAGCAGTGCCAAGGTGTTAGTTTTAGGAGAATAGTGTGTGTATGTCCTAGTGGAGGGAAAAAAATGTCACCATATATCTGCTAATCCCAATGTGAGAAGATTTTGCAGAAGATACTTTTGGAGTGCTGAGGCCCTGTGTTTAGAGTGCACCGAAGCATCTAAAGTGGTATTCAATGTAATATTCAGGTCCCCTTCTATTATACACATGCCCTGTGCTTGAGCTAGAAACTCATTACAAAGAATTTTTGTGTCACTCAGGCTGTACTCCCCGGGGGTAGATAAATTGATGCTAAGGTAACCTGTACTGAATAAAGCTTACGCACCACTATTACATATTGTCCCACTTTATCTACAAATTGATTTTGGATTTGAAATTGTACACCATGAGGAACCAAAATTGCTGTACCCCGTCTCCTCCCTGAAGTACGTGATGAGGCTATCATTGCTTGAAACTCCCTAGCTTTTAATTTAGAGTGTTCCATTGGGGAGAGGTGGGTTTCCTGTAGAAATATTATATCAGGTTTGCTCTGTTTACAAAAGTGCAGCAAACGTTTATGCTTAATAACGTTATGTATGTGATTTACATTAAATGACATCATAAATGAAGTGTTAGCCATCATCAACATTTAATAATATTGTCAATTTCTGTTCCTGGCCCCCTCCACCCCCACATATCAGGCAGCTGCCCAAGCGGAAAAGTGATTCTATTGGTTTTCTGAAGCATAGTGGAGGCCCCTGTATAGTTTTTCAGTCAATCCTTGATCTAAAATCTCAACGTAGTCTTTCTCAGTAAGGTACTTTTTCCAGTGAACCTTCCTTCTGGATACATGAGACTTGGATAGTATTGCATATGAATAAACATAATACATTAATAACCATGCCAACTGGGCATGATATAAACTATGAACCTTAAACAACAGTGAAGTATCTAGTAACCTTCTAGAGATTATCACTTTTTGTCTGTCAAAATAAGACCCATAAAACAAAATAAATATTGCTTCCAAGGTGGGGGAAACTATATTACGTTTCCCTATAAACACTGGGCAAGCAGGGATGGAGTAAAGCTTCAACTCAGGTTATGGGTTAAATCCAGGGCAATCTCTGTCCCAGGCCCACTGCTAGTCTCTAGGATTCCAACATAAGAATGAAAAACAATCTATGTGGGAGCAAAACCAAAGCTGGGCTAATAGGGAAATAAACACCCCAATAAGTCTGGTTGTATGGCTAGCCAAAGGGTACATCGCTTCAGTGCATTCCACCTCCACATAAATCCTAAATTACTCATTTTACATTGAGTCAGTGATAATGAAATGGTAAACTTAAACATGTTGTGGACTGGTATATGTAGAATAGGTAAATTAGAACAGTCCTCAGATGTAAGGCAATTTGCTGAGTAAGAGTCCTCCTCAAATGTTCATGGCTGCTTCTAATTAGATCTGTACAGGCACAGAATGGTGAATAAGCAGTCACAATAGACCCCCCCCAAGATAAAATCAAGTTTAAAGTCCTTTCAATAACTTGAAGTTCCCGGTGCTTTTGTCTTTTCATACTATTTTCATGTGTTAATGCCTAACATGTATTGAGAACATTATTTTACTTTGGGCAGTACTGTAGTGACCAGGGTGGCAGGGATGTAATCAGGGAAGATTCAGTGCATGGGGGGAGCTGCAACAAGTGACCATAGGTTGCCCAACTATAGAGGGCTAGACCGATATATATCAACGTGATCTAAAGTTGAGCTCAACCCCTCAGCCCAGGTCTCTTCTTGCCTAACCATTCACCCTCTCCCCCCCTCCCAGTCTGCCATCTTGTACCTTATTTTACAGCCTTGCATGCTGTATTCAAGAAAAAAAATCAGTTCCCAGAGTTTAGGTGGCAGTTTGACTCTCCGCATCAGCTTCAGCTGAGTTCTGTAATGGGTCCTGCACCTTCACACTGTTCTGTTTCTTCTCCAAGCTAGAGGCCTTCTTGAGCACATTCTGCCAGAGTGCTGGTCTGGGGGGCTGCACTGTGTTGGAGCGTGGCCTCTCCAGAAATACAATACCCTTCACCATTAAGGCTTCCTTGGCTTCTTCAGCTGATGAGTACTCGAACTTTCCCTCAGGCATGAATACGATTAGCTTTGCAGGTTAGGGGGTGTTGAACTTGATACCTTGTGATTTTAACGTCAAAAGCAATGGCAGGTATGATCTCCTCTGTCTCATCATTTATGGTGCATAGTCATGATCTATATAAAATCTTACTTTACCACAAAAGACCTTCTGTTTACGCCAGGTAGTTAACAAGATCTGCTCCTTAACTGCATAATTATTAAAGTGAGCAATGATGGAGCGTTGGCTGGCTGTTGGTGAAGAGGGTTTTGGTGCCAGAGCTCTATGTACTCTCTCCAGGTCCAGGGGCAGGCCTTCTGTTAAATTAAGAGCAGTTTTAAGTAAGTTAGAGATTAAATCTTTGGTTTTTGTCCCCTCAGCTCCTTCTGGAATACAATATAGGTGTATATTTTTCACCTCACCCTGTTCTCTGCATCTTCCTGGCATGCAGTTAACCGTTCTTGTTGCTCCTGGAGTTGCTGTACGAGTTTCTCTAAGTCATCTACCTGATTTTCTGTTGCAGTAATCTGGTGTTCTTAGTCATCTGCCCGCTGCTCCAGTAAGGTAACATCTCTTCGTATTTTTTCATATAATTGTTTAATATCTGCTTGGAAAGCACAAAGTTCATGGTAGATCATGTCCAACTTGATTTTTTTATTATTCTTGCCTTTCGGTGTACAATGGGCCATTGTCGCCAATTTAGCGGGCAAGTGAGCCTGTTGTGTAGCTGTGCTGACTGACTCTGAGGCCTTGAAGTCTGATCTGCCAGCATCCACCTTGTTTCTTTCATCTGTGGTTATTCTTTTCCGGCAGGGGAAGGGCCCAGCCACCCACCCCCATCCCCAATCACGCCACACTAAACTCCTTTTATATGGTAGCACAGTAGTGACATTTCCTGTAGCAAAGCAGGAAGTGGCGGATCAGAGGGGTATCCACACAATGACCTCATTTACAGGGGCACTAGTAATTTAACATGTTATAACAAGTTATTCATAAACAAACAAACAAAACACAAAATCAAACTTTTGCTTTCATTTTCTTCCTTCTAATTACTCTGACCAGTTTATAAACCCAGCAACTTATCTGAAATGGATATCATTAACTGCAGGTACTGCGGAACACTTTTCAGAAGGGCTGTTTTACAGGATTTAGGACACTGTCCTACATGCTGGACCATTGGAGATCTAAGGACTCAGTTCCAGGCAGCATGGGCAGAGATTGCGTGCCTCAAATTGCATATTCAAGAGGAAATATAAGAACCACCTGCCATTTCCCCAACATCCAACAGAAGCATCTAGACCGCAGAGGGTAGTTGGTTCAGGAGGTTAGCAGGTGGTTAGGAGGGGCAAATCAGGTGCCCCATCACTTGATGCTTTCCAAAATATCACCTACACAAACCATATAAAAACTACAAACAGGTATCTGCCTCTATCTCCGAAATCAAACAAAGGGGCAGAGAACACTGCAGAGCAGAACACGGTAGCACAGGAGCTAGCACAACAAAACTCGACCAAAACAGGAACCAAAACAAAAAAAAGCAAAAAAGGAAATTCTAAAAACTTATGCGGGTTTGTGCTAGTCACGCTATGTGCTTTGGTGAGTTGGACGTGATGGGAGTCGAAGACCGCCCCTTAGCGAGCATTCTAACATGGCGTATCTGCAGTTTGAATTTCCTGGGTCGGATGATTTGTCAGAGATGCAGCAGGCTGGCACCTTTTGCGGTGATTATCACAGGATTTACAATGGAGGTAAGGTGCCAGCCTGCCGTTCTCATTGGTCGGTGTCTGAGGTCCATGGTATAACCTGGGATAACCACATGCTCAGGGACATAATGAGGTAGAGTACCAAGATATAAGCAGCACAATCACAATCAGTCCCTGAAATGTTTTACTGCAGTTTTAAAATGGGTTTTATGTTGAAATGTAAGAAATAAGTGCAAACGAAATTTTAAAATGTTTTTAAAAGGTTCTGCAATAAATATTAGAGTTCAGTTGGCTAAAAATGGAAACCCTGAGCAGCCATAATTAATATTTTAGATTGTGAGAGCATCTTGTGACACTTCCAACCAATCACAGCAGTTGTTTTAGTTGTGTGTGAGATACTCTTATTTCCATAACAGTGTCTCACGCATTGTGCCCTAGTAACAGGCTTTTTGGTTGCACCACTCAGTCCGCATAAAGACATCAAACAGGTAATGTTTTCAAAAGTAAATACTTGACCAATTGGTAATACATTTTATGCCCCTTGTCACCACTCATTCCCATATAAGAGTGGTTTCACTTGTGCTCAGATCGAGCTAGAACAGCTCAGGTTCACTTTACTGTTCCCACTCAAGCAGAACACATATGAAAACACTTTTATGCAGCAACGAGTAGCTCCAGAGGTCATATTTATGTATATAGGAAAACACAACTAAGTACATAAATATTATAAAGTCAGACTGAAAAAAGTGTTAAGTGAAACAATCAGCAGACAGTTGAAATGTAGTTACCACAACACAGGGGAAAGCTGCACATTGTTGAATAGGAACACTGGACCAGTAGAAATAAAGGTCTGGAGACTCAAAACTATGGGCAGGATCTCATTTTGCCCTCTCCTGTTCCTGCACATAATTTTCAGTTTCAGTCCTTTTGTCTATACTGCTCCAGACCCTCTATTCAACAATTTGCAAGATTGCTCTGTGCCATGCAATTGCATTTCAACTGACTGATGATTTTCAGTTTACTTTTTTTTTTTGCTGTTTGACAATATAATATTTATGCATGTGTTCATATTTTCCTCTTTTGATTATTGCTGCTTTAGTTTACCCATCTTAGCTGCCTGAATCTCTAATATTTATTGCTCAGTCTATCGCCTTATTGCTTTTTGAAGTATTTTGAACCACCCCCATCAACTTAGACCCAAGGCAGGTGGCTGTATGATCACGTGCTGCTGATTAAATAAAATGCTATGCTTAACTTAGCTCAGTGTGTGGTCATCAGTTTTATTAAACTGAACATTCCTGTGTTTACCAAAAGGTTTTAGTGTCTCCACACATAAAACTTAGTTCCCCTCTCTGTGGAGAGAACTCTGTTACCCCTCTCTACCTGTGAGAATCTCCCAAGGGCAGCAGTTACATCTGAAATCAAATCAAGACAGTGGTAAGTTTTACTGGCCTTGGAGGACCATTGCCAATACATCTCACTTTACAAACTGCCTGCTTGGCATGACCCACCAGCCTACAGTGATCCCTGAACCCTTTGATGTGTAGACACATTGCACATAACATAAATTAGAAGATGCTTTTCATTTAACACACTTTCCAGTTTTTCATAATCATTTAAAGAAATATAACATATTCTTACTCCAGGCATCACAAAAACTAAAGCCTTCAATATTGTCCCAGTTTAGTACTTGAGTAATTTTAAGAAATGAGTTCTTAAATTAATATAGACAGGTTAGGCTGAGGGAATTCAGTCAAGCAGGAATAATTACTACCACTATGCAAAGAAATTCTTCTCTTCCCTGAAATAAAATGTATAAAATCTCTTTGGTTAGACTCCATGAACAACTGCCAAATTTAGAGAGCAGTAGCAAGGTCATCAAAGAATCTTTTTTTAAATTCCTGTACTGTACAATAGGTCTGACATGACTGGACCTTCTGCTGATGTAGCACCTTGCTTAGCTTTTGTGGGGTCAAATCATGGCTTAATGCTGATGCTGATTGAGCTGCAGCTGTTCTAGGATTGTCCATACTTCCTTAATTGGCTACAGCTTCGGATCTTTACAGGTTACCCTAAAATGGTCACTTAAACTGCCACTAACAGAGTTTTTCTTTTAGTTCCTCTTTATGTTCCTTCTTCTCAGCTGTGCCCCATCTTCTATCCTTTGGGTGACCTACCATCCCTAACATGGCCTTAATTGCTATCTACTGTATCCCCATGGCTTACCACAAGTAGTGAGGCCATCAGCAAAGGCCCTCTCTCTGTCTCTGCTGACCGAATTCAGTTGTCCCCAGCTGGCTGTGTGAGGGTTCAGAGTACCCCAGGTACCATCCTACTAAACTTGTATTTTCCCTGTTTCACTCCTCCCCATAGGACTCTGATGGCAAGGGCTCTGGGGCACATGCACCCAATGCAGACTATTGTGAACTCTTCAAAGAAGAATTGGGGACCTTTGCCCCACACAAGTTCATGTTAGTAGTATAAGTTCATATATCTCATCAAATGTTAAATTTCAGCCAATCAGTGCATGCCACGTCATTTGACAGGTGGGCGTGGCCTAAAACGGACCAATCAGAATTGCCCCTTGTTAAACCGTAAGTCCTCCCTAAAATGCGCTAGCCCGCCCCTTCTCTGGCAGAGTCGACACGCTGCTCAACCCATGTCCCACCCCTTGCGCAGGAATGACACGATTCAACCTGTGTCCCAACCCTTATGCAGGAAAATGACCCACTGAAACCCTGGAAGTGACCTAACACCACCATTTTGTAAGTGTCTTACGCCCCTCATTCTCGTACACTCCTCGAACCCTGCCACCCACCATTTTGTAAGCGTCCTGTGCCCCTCCTTCTCGTGCACTCCTCGATCCCCTGCCAGACCATCTTGGCTGGAACCCGAGTCCCACCATGCTAGTTTGAACTCCTGCGTCCCTCCTTTCTCCTGCACCCCCACCAGCCTGGCTCGAACCCCTGTCCCCAACCCCTCCTTCTCATACACTCCTCGATCCCCTGCCAGACCATCCTGGCTGGAACCCGAGTCCCACCATGCTAGCTTGAACTCCTGCATCCCTCCTTTCTCCTGTACCCCCACCAGCCTGGCTCAAACCCCTGTTCCCTTCTCCTGCACCCCCCACCATCCTGGCTCAACCCCTGTCCCCTTTCTCCTGAACCCCCACCATCCTGGCTTGAACCCCTGTCCCTCTTCACCACCGTGCTCCTCCCACCCCAAAAATCAGTTAGTGTTATGTAGTGGTATGTGCCCCTGTAGGCCTGGTGTATAATTGCGACATGTGTGTTTTGATTAGGATATTTTCAGAAAGAAGTATCTAGGAGGGAACCTGTCTGCAGAGGTTTCATAGATCTGTGTGGAGACCCCCACCCCGAGGAAATTCATCTGCCTGTGTGAGTACCCTTTTTCTGTTTTGTAACAATATACAAAATTATTTAACATGCATCTGTAGGACTGTGTCAAACTTGCATCAAAAGGATAGCTTTATGTATACTTATAACATTTATAAGCTAAACCGGGGGGACCTCTGTGTAAATAAGATGGTTCCGCAGTTTTCTCTGGATAGCATTGCAACAATCGCAAAAAACTAATTATTTATACTTTTGTCATGAATTAGAAAGAATAAAAATATATCAGAAAAAAGGAATACACATACCTATAGTTCACCCCCCTCAGCTCTGTGTAGTATCAAGTATACCTCATCACTAAGGGGGAAGTGGATGATGCCAATGCTTGTTTTTCTACTCTTCAATTTTTACACGCTTCACAATACCCCGAAACAGCAACTTTGAGCTGCATGTTTTATACAAGCATTGGTATCGTCCACTTCCCTTAGTGATGAGATATGCACGATACATACACACATATGCCATACACCTTCAAAATAATAAGCCTGATTTTTAAGACATTCTGTTACATCTAAAATGACGCTCACCTTGCATACTGCTCTACGGTTACTGTTTTCCATTACGTCAACATAGAGTCTCCATACAAGGGGTGGCAACTCTTTAATCAGAGTCAGTGTGTTTTCTGCCAGTTAAGCAGCAGCATCTTTAAGTAGACATTTAATGCAGGCTGCTTTCCAAAGTATATAGGTTCCTTTAAAATGTCCTTTATCACACGGTACATTGTAGACATCAAGACTGTCTGGAATATTGGAGCATGCCAGTACGCTCCATCTGAAAGTACATTATAATACACTATTTAGGAAAAGCATATGCTAAATCTGGTTTATGAAACACAACAAAAGCGATAAAAGAAGCAAAATTTATAATGTCAGACTCAGACCCCCCGTTCTGCAAACTAAACACTAAAAAGTCAACAGCGGTACAGATAAAACCACAAAAGTGTATTACATCATAAGGGTTATGCATAAACTCTATAGCAATTTTAAACATTGCTTCCTCAAGAGTAGCCCCCTCATCCTTAAAATAATCCACAGTTTCCTTTTGGGGTCCCTCTGGGAGACCATCAAAAAGACCTTGGCATGTCTCTAAAAGTACAGACGGTGCTTGTCCTGTAGGTAGATTTAAACCAGGTTGTTTAGCTCTGTGTCTGACTAGTTGGTAAATAAGCCTCTGGATGCACTGACAGGGTGTTTCCCATTATTGTATACTCTGGAAAAAAACACACATTTAGCAAGTGGTACAAGCCTGGGTAACAATATGAACAATATTAAAATGGTAACAAGTAACAGTTTTTTTTGGGAGGTAAATGTTTTTAACAATGTAAACAGTGTTCCTGAATTTCCTTATATAATTTTTTAAAGGGTCCTTTTTTTGACCAGTGGATCATTTCAGCAAGCAGAGAAGCCAGGTTAACAACACGCACAATATCACAAGGTTTTTTCTGCTTTGTAGTACACACACACATGACTATGACGATCATGATATAAAGTCCACAAAGACATTCATCGTCTTCCACGAATATATCGGCAATCACTTTAACATTTTCTACAAGTGGTAACACAGATTCATTTATATATTTATCTGTATCCTCCCATACTTCTGGAAGGGCAAACATCATCAGTTCATAGGCTGCATGTATCTCACAAAGGCAAATGTCATATTGAGGTGAACCAAACAGTGATGGATGACAGTAATGGCTTAGGATCAGATACATAAGCCTTTGGATTCTCTGTACTTGCATCCCATGATTATCTGTAAAAATAAAATATGACACATTTTGGCACTGAAATGTTTCCATGTAGTAATTTGGGGGAGGGCAGGGGTGGGGTAATTTTTACAATATAAACAGGGTTCCTGAATTTCTTTTAGAAATTTTTAAAGGAACCTTTGCTGATAGACAGCAGGCATCTTTTTAATTTCACCATCTGTCTGCTGTAACATTTGCATAACTAACCACATGGGGTCATGGATTTTCTCACATCATTTAAAACATGACTTATAGTTTCAGGGTACAATTGGTCATATTTAACCCTGATGCTTCATAGCAATTGCCAAGATCACGGGCATGAGCTGCCCTTATATGTATGGCTTCAGAAACATTTCTGAATGCTTTTTAGACCTAAGTCATCAAGGACACATGAATGGTTTTTCTGACTCAGATCATCTATCTCACACCCAGGACAGGAATCGACCAATTCACAATGTATCGCCCTCTGTATCACTGAAGAAATTGCGCCACGGATGGTATGATACATAACGTACTTACAATACATATCGTTGTCAGTTTTGGGGGGTTTACTACTGAGGCCTGGTTTTTCACGTGAGGTCCTCTGTCTAATCTCAGTAGAAGAAGAGGGTTGTGTAGTGATCACAGCCTGTTCTGTAACATTTTGAAACATTCTATCGCTCTCTGCATTTCTAACATACTGGTTCTCACACATCTCATTAACAACCACATTTGTATCTTTCACACAGCAAACACAGTCGAGCAGTAGATTTGTGGAAAGTCGAGAATCCATGCTGTCCGAATATAACTGCTGCTCCATCGCAAATCCTTCAGTCTATTAAAGTAAAACAGAAAACAGCACTGGTCCTCTGACTCATTATAGGTAAGATTTAGTTCTACTGCTAACTCATCTCCCTCAGTTACACCATGTCACCCACTCACATTTTTTTTAAATGTTACATTTTTAAATGTTAAAATGCATTTACCTCATCAAGGAAACTCTTTTCTTCTTCTTCTTCTTCTTCTTCTTCTTCTTCTTCTTCTTCTTCTTCTTCATTTTTCTCATCTTTCACTTTCTTAGCCTGGGCTTGACTGCTTGTGGCTGCATTATCATCATCACCCTCCTGGTCAGAGCCCCCTCTTGGCTGTGTCTTGCATTTCTTTTTCACAACTTTCTCTGATGCTTTTTTTGGCAGTGTCTCATTGACCATCTTCTCTGGCTCCCCCTTCTTGTCACTCTCTGTTTTTGGTTTCATAGTAACTTCTTTTTCTGCATCAGATTCACACCCCAGCAACTCTTCAAGGTCTTGCAGTGGTGTCTCTTCAGAAGGACAGTCAGATTTAGGATTTTCTGATTCGCCAAACTGTTCAGCGAGTTTCTTTTTTATGTCAGACACTCTTCCACTCAACAAGACTTGTGTGGGGCATTCGTTTTCACACCTCACGTAGTACACATACGTTGGCTTGGGTTGTGGGGCCCCGACAGCTATCTTCTTGCTTGGCTTTTCATCGCCAGACTTTTCATTAGGTGGTGTGACAATCTGGTCTGTTACAGGGAGGTTGAATTTTTCATTAGGTGGTATGACAATCTGACCTGTTACAGGGATGTTGAAATGAGAAGCGCTTGCCATCTTCTTGCTTGATGTTTTTGATAATCTGCTCCAAGTCTATAAAACAGAATCTGAGAAATCTCTCAAAAGCTGTGCCTTCTGGCTTCAAATACAGGGTTTATATAATGCTTAGCAAGATGGACTGCCCCTTGGTAAAACCATCACCACACCCCATCATACTATACATGGTAACGTGTCAGAGGCACATCTGTTGTAGCTCCAACCCCCCTTTTTCAAAACATTATAAATATCACACACACACATTTCATTTCAGCCTTCTCCTTGATACTACACAGAGCTGAGGGGGGTGAACTATAGGTATGTGTATTCCTTTTTTCTGATATATTTTTATTCTTTCTAATTCATGACAAAAGTATAAATAATTAGTTTTTCACGATTGTTGCAATGCTATCCAGAGAAAACTGCTGAACCATCTTATTTACACAGCGGTCCCCCCGTTTTAGCTTATAAATGTTACATGCGTATACATAAAGCTATCCTTTGATGCAAGTTTGACACAGTCCTACAGATGCATGTTAAATAATTTTGTATATTGTTACAAAACAGAAAAAGGGTACTCACACAGGCAGATGAATTTCCCTGGGTGGGGTCTCCACAGATCTGTGAAACCTCTGCATGATCAGGTTCCCTCCTAGATACTTCTTTCTGAAAATATCCTAATCAAAAAACACACACATGTCCCTGCAGTTATACACCAGGCCTACAGGGGCACATACCACTACATAAACACTAACTGATTTTTTGGGGTGGGAGGAGCACGGTGGTGAAGAGGGACAGGGGTTCGAGCCAGGATGGTGGGGTTCAGGAGAAAGGGGGACAGGGGTTCGAGCCAGGATGGTGGGGTGCAGGAGAAGGGGGACAGGGGTTGAGCCAGGCTGGTGGGGGTGCAGGAGAAAGAAGGGATGCAGGAGTTCAAGCTAGCATGGTGGGATTTGGGTTCCAGCCAGTATGGTCTGGCAGGGGATCGAGGAGTGTACGAGAAGGAGGGGTGGGGGACAGGGGTTAGAGCTAGGCTGGTAGGGGTGCAGGAGAAAGGAGGGACGCAGGAGTTCAAGCTAGCATGGTGGGACTCGGGTTCCAGCCAGGATGGTCTGGCGGGGGATCGAGGAGTGTACGGGAAGGAGGGGCACAGGACGCTTACAAAATGGTGGGTGGCAGGGTTGAGGTGTCACGAGATGGAAGGGTGTAAGGCAGCTTACAAAATGGTGGTGTTAGGTCACTTCCAGGGTTTCAGTGTGGGTCATTTCCTGCGCAAGGGGCGGAACATGAGTTTGAACGCATGTAATTTCTGCCAGAAGGGGGCGGGGCTAGCGCATTTTAGGGAGGAACTTCCGGTTTAACAAGGGGCGATTCTGATTGGTCTGTTTTAGGCCACGCCCACCTGTCAAATGACGTGGCACGCTCTGATTGGCTGAAATTTAACATTTGACGAGATATATGAACTTATACTACTCATGTTGCAGCCCATATGATGCAAAATGTTGCCCTAGTGAACTCACCATTGTGTCAGTAGTCTCGACTTGGGTTGGAAGCACTTTGAGTTGCTTTGAGTGAACATTAATCTAACCTCTAGGCAGTGTAACCGAGAGGTTAGAGTAATGAGCTGTGATTGAGCTTGGTACATCCAGCAGACCTGGGTTTGATTCCTACAACTTCCACTTGCATACTGTGTGACTTCGAGCAAGTCACCTAACCATCCCAGTGCTCCTGGGTCACCCTGAAAACAGGCACTTGTGCCTAGTGGGCCTTACCTGGTTACCAACAAGAATAAAAAATAAAATTGCCATGAAAATGTACTGCTTATCCATTTCCATGTAGTTGATATGAGTGTGCTCCCAATGTGCTGCCGAAGACCAGGAATGGAGAAATGCTGATGGAGGGTGATAGCAGGTTTTCACAAAAGGTGCACATTAGTGGACTCAGTTCTGAATGTCTTAATCTAGTCTTGGCTACCAGAAGTATCCTAACATCAAATGTTTCATGCTGTTGACTCCTGAAATACTTTTGAGTAAATTGAAAAGTAATGTTTTCAACAATTTGGGGAATATCACAACCTGGACGCCCCAAAACTTGAAGTCTGTGAAGTTGTATCATATATGAAACTGGGCATTCCATTGAGTCCAAATTCCAGGATCTTTGACAATACTAGATCTCATCTGGTTTGTTTTGCAGCCTCATGGCAAGTTACAGGTAGCTCGGTTCGAGGCAGTATAGCACAGTGGTTTAAGGCCTTGAGCTGCAAACCTGGAGACTTGGGTTAGAATCTCACAGCCTCCACTTGCATACTGTGTGACCCTGAGCAAGTCACTTAACTTCCCTGTGCTCTCAGGTTGTACCTGAAAACAAGCTTTCAGCTTAGCGTGTCTCTCTCCTGGTAAAAAAAACATACAAACAAGCTCACCAGAATGCTAAATTTCTAACACTGGCCTGCTGCCCTCTTTTGTCAAAGTCAGCACATGGCAATCAGGACTGTGTGTCTACATTTGCATTGACTTGCTAACACTGATACACAATGTTGTAGTCCTACAACAACAGAGTTATGACCCACACTGCATTCAGAGAATTGCAAGCACTGGTATTGCAGTATTGCTGCTTTTGGCCCTAGTATCATCAGTTCAATAGGCCTACACAACCAAAGTAGTAATATGCTTGTGCAATTGTGTAACTGTTTGGCCATTCACACTCTCTATTCCGTGGTGAATTATCACCCTATAGGGGTACTGAAGGCAAGGCACCCTCAAAGAAACTTCCACCCCTAGAGGTGCTGCAAGAAAGATTCCCTTGGCTAAAGGTACCCTAGGAAGCAACCTCTGAGGAGAAAGGTGTGCTAATGAGGAGCAGGGGAGGATGGTGGGGCAAAGAAAAAGTACTTCAGAAAGAGGATGGGAGGAACTGCTTATATAGCTCAGGAAAGGGGGGGTGTCTGGTTGCTCACTCAATGAACTACAGGCATAGCCCTTCAATTCAGTGGGCCTATGCAACCAGAGTAGTTTTATGCTTGTACAGCTGTGATAACTGTTTGGCCATTCACACTCTCTGTTCCACAGGGAATTACCACCGTGTAGGGGTACTGAAGGCAAGTAACCCTCAAAGAGGGATTCACCCTTAGAGGTGCCACAGGAAAGATTCCCTTGGCTAAAGGTACCTTAAGAAGGAGCCCCAAAAAAGAACAAAAGAGGCAGATTTGCAGCAATGAGACAGCTTGGTGAAACACAAATGAGATGCGTGGGTTGTCAGGATTGCACTGATAAAATGAATTGAACTGATGACATCAGGAGGCTTCCTAATGAGAGTGGGAATGGCAAGTAGGGCCACCATCCTTCTCCACCCAACAGTGGAAACCTACCTAAGGAAACTAGGGACTATACTATAAACAGCTAACTGTATGTTATGACCTTTGGCATGGAGGAGAGGAAAAAAAAGCCTTTTTAAAAGGAGGAAACCTCTGGAGATCCAAGGCTTAGTTCATCTTCCTTCCAGGCTGGGGGTAGTTTATTTAGTGACAGCTCTGCTGTTGCAATTTAGACACCCAGTCCAAAAGGGAGGAAAATATTCCAATTTGGTGGAACACTCTCATGATCCCTCTAATGGGAATGTTGTGAGGAGTTGCGAGAGTCCTCTGTAGCAAAGGATACTCTAAAGTGGGAGCGGGACCCACAAGGCTGGAGGAGGAGAGCAATGACCACTGAGGCACTCAGCCGGCCTACTGACTAAAAACAGAACAGGTGAACCGGAGGTAGTCATGGGGAGAATAGCAAAGAAGGTGTCACTTAACCCGATTCAGCTAGCTAAAGGAGCACTCTTGGGCATGAGGACCCCATCCTTCATAGATGAAGTCTTAAATTCTACATCATGAGGTGCCATCAATTGACTGCAAGTCTAAAGCTCCTCTCAGAGTGAGGACCCTCCCAGTATGGGCCTGATGAGAAAGACCTTGCACAGAGTTTTGCATGCTCAACATGCGGACTTTAGTGCAGAGCAAGACCATCGACTGCAGGACAGACCCTGAGGCATAGAAAATAATGGTCATGGAAGGCATGCTTCAGATTTATAAATGGAGCATGCAGTCAGTTATGAAGCACTAAATATGAGGCAGTCAGGCAAAGTCAGTGGTCATCGGTTAGGTATTGGTATGCTGGGTGATATGATTGACTGGGATGATTGACTGAGATGCTTGACTGATTTAATGAACTGATACAATTGACTGATGAGATTGGCAGATGAGGTTGACTGATAGGAATGCTTAATATGATTGACTGATATGAGCAAAGTCAGCAGTAGCAAGCCAACCAATACCGTTATGGAAGCCAAATTAGTGGTGACATAGAAGGTAGATAATTAAATAATAAGAGGTTGTGATGCCAGTAATGGAATCAATGAGGTTTAACGTAACTGAATCAATGCGGTTTAGAAGCAATTGCTATGTTATCAGCATGAATGGTGATTTGATATAATTTGGCATGAATAGCTTAAAAGCCATCATGGCAGAGTTGAGCTATTCCAATAAGGAACATTTGCAATGCAGTAATGGAATGCTATGAATTACTTGAAATCCATGAAGGCTGTGAGGATAATGTATTTACTGTATGCATGGATAATTGAAAAGCCATGTAGGCAGGGGAGCAAGGAGCAGCAAGGAACTGGATGATTCATATAATTTATGGAAAGCGTGCTCCTGCTACCCAGAGCCATGATGCCCCACTGTGACACCACAGTCCCCTGTCACAGAAATAACAGGGAGTCACAAGCAGAGCACCATGAGACCAGGCAGCTAATGTAATAGCTGAAAGTTTTCAGTACAGCAATGCAGCAGTTGGTTGAATAGTGCTAGCACTGAGTAAAGTAAGAGCAGAGCTGTTGAACACCCATAGCCCAACAGGGAGTGCCTGGACCAGGTGCAAATAATTAAGGTGGAAGCACAGGGGACAGCAGAGAAACAGCAATGTGAGTTGAAGCATACACTAACTATTGCAGGAAATCTGAGGCTTGCTAAGCAGGTAAGCAGGAGCCTGAGCTGTAACATATTTATTTTTTAATTTATTTTATTTATTGAAAAGTTTCACCAGGAGAATTACACTGAGCAACAAGATGCTCATCTCACGGTACATCCTGGGGGAAGGGGAGAAGGAGCAGTTACATAGTACAACAGTATACATCACACAGGAAAAAAAATAGCTTCACTTTTACATAGCCAAATAAATGAGATAACAAGCTGTCGAATATTTACATATCAGCAAGTGGGATGGAGCAGGAGGGGTAAAACGTTAGGATGCAGGAGAGCTTAGGAAAGTGGAGACAGTTAATAGGTCTTACAGGAGAGTGGGGGAGAAATAGAACCTCAGCAGAGACCAGCCCAGAGGGACTAGGTGCAATTGCAGTTTGTCACTAGATAGTTATACACAGATAACAATGTAGTGAACTGAGGGTTTGCAAAATCTGGTGAGTAAATGTGATCCTGAGAGCACAGGTACAGGATTAACACAATACAAACAAAGGGAAATAGGATGCTAGGAAAACTAGAAAGCCCCCGAAAAGAAACACAAAATGAAAAATACAAACCAGGAGAACAGAAAAAACAAGCCACACAAAGAAGCATGCAGATGCAAAGAAGCATGAAGATGCAGGCAGCAAACACTAACCAAAGCAGGAGAAACACAATGAACAGAGACCAGCAAAAACCAAGCAGAGCCCAAAGCACAAGCAACAAGGGTGGGGGGGGGAGCCCCAGCAGGCCCCAAGGGAGAAGATGGCATAGGGTCATAGTGTTGTAGTCGAAACTGTGCAAAACAACAATGCCGCACACATAACGGTGTGTGGCAAAATAAGGTCGGGAGAAAACACTTAATCACAACACAACAGCGCACACCATTGCCAACAATATAAAAATTTTTGTTTATGAGTGGGGTCTGCCCCCCTGACACCTCAAAATGGGGGTACCCCCCCAAACTCAATTAACTAACTCCGATGGGAGTGTGAACTGAGGAGGGAAAAGAGAAAACTAAGTAGGGGGAGAACTTTGGTTTATTTTGGAAAAAAACAACGTATTGGGAGACGGGGAATCAAACCCTGATTGCTGGGTCTCTACTACACCAGGTGCTTGTGCCTTAGCCATTCCACCACCTCTAGCCTCTTCAGTCCTTCCTCCAGTTCCTAGTGAGTGACAAGGGTAGCGGTAGTTTACCACTGCTGTTATACCTCTGTGCTGTAATTCATTCCATGCTTTAGACTGCACGGTTCTTCATGCACTGTTTCTATAGCACTATATTGACCCACTACCAGAGAAGACAGACTGACAGAGCTTCTGGCTGGCAAAGAAAAAGTGCTTCAGAAGGAGGCTTGGAGGAACTGCTTATATAGTTCAGGAAGGGGGCATGGCTGGTTGCTCACCCCCATTGAACTACAGGCATAGCCTTTCAGTAGTGACTTGTGATTGGTTAGCAATGTGGTTTTCAACCATATAAATACCTGCCAAATTTCTTAGGTTTTTTTTTTGTCATTCAAATGTCAATTTCTTAACTCTAAACCTTATTCTCATTCTGAACACATTTCTTTTAGCTGGAAGACGGGGTCCTAGATGCAAAAAACATAGGTTGTTCTTCACCTGAAGGCATGAACATAGGTCATTCTGCACCAGAAGACAAGATATGAGAGATACGACTGCAATCAATTTATATGGGCCTGCATCACGCACCAGTCTCAGAGGCTAACATGGGTCATAGTGAGATTGCCACTTGCTGTTTAGAAGTCACAGTTTAAACACCTGGAATACTGCATCACATTGCAGTGACCAATTCCATTTTGTAACCTTTTGAAGCAACACAGAGCTGAGGTATTGTGTGCAGATTTGTTAGAATACCTGCATAGTAGTTCAACAGACACTGAAAATATTATAACTCAGCTGCATTGAAAGTTACATGTGTCTTGACAATGGCTGTCACTTTACTCTTGGTTGGATGTACCCTTGTGCCTCAGTCCCACAACCCGTGTACTGGACTGATTCGTACAAAAACTGACATTTGCTGAGATTTACTCTTTAACAGAAAAACAAAACATGTTGGTTATTTTGTTCTTTTCCTTTATCCTTTTACAGACCCTGGGTGAGTTTTTCAAAAGGGTTCAACACTGACGCAAATGTGCACTGTGTCTCAGTCTACATACATGTTCTTGTATCCAGGCAGCACTGCTGCTGTCTTCAAAAGTTGCATCTGTTTATGACAAAAAAAGCCATAATTTGCAGCAATAAATGAACACAATTATATCCAAATTGGACACAAGTGCAAAACTGTTTTTGGACGCAGTGGCGTCCATTTTTGGATGCAAACTTTGGACACTGTTAGACCATCTAATACATGGATTGATAGGTTTGGATGCATTTCTGCATTGAAAATAGCAGTAGACACATCTTGGGTAGCTCTCTTTGAAAATCCCCTCTTCTGTGTACTACACTTTCTGAAAACTGTTGCTTCAGTGTACTGCTATAAATGCCTGACCACTTGGTAGTTACCTGAGACAAGGTCTGCACAACCCTGACGAATATCAGAAGGATGAAACTTGTCTGTAGTTTGTCATTCTCCAGCTTTACTGGATCAGATGTACATGTTTGTGTAGAAGGCAATAACTGTTCTAGCAAAGCCTTGTAGCCTTTCTTACAGAAGGGTTTGTATACCCATAGTGCCTGCACTGGAACTGGGGCTTGGGAGTAGGTGTATGGTTTGAAGAGCTGCAGAAAAAACAAACAATCTGTTTATGTTTTCTCTCTCAACCTTCTTTTACAGATTTTTCAAATAGCCCTTCCTATAAACTGCATCATTGGTATGCTACCACTACCTCTGAGTACTAATTGTTTGATTTCTTTGGGTATTACTGTTTGCTTGCTGGAGATAATGACTGCACTACACAGAAGAGTGCCAACACAATGAAACATGTGTCTGTAGTTTGTGGTTCTCAACCTATCCTGGATCAGATGTACAAGCCTTTTTAAAACAGTAGTATTTGTTTGTGGAAAAAAATTGCATCATCTCGCTTTTTAGTACTAATGTATATTTGGCACAAATATCAAATACAGTTCAACCTTGACTGTGCAAATGCTCCAGAAGACATCAGATGTGTTCAGATAATCAAGAGTTTGAAGGATTGGGGGTCCAGAGCATTAGACAAACCAGAGTTGGGGGACAACGTCAGCGTTCGGATGATCAGAGATCTGAATAATCAGGGTTTGTTTAATCAAGGTTGTACTTTATATTCATTCTTTGCACTGTATTTCCTTCCTGAACTGAGATATGGAAGCATGGTGTTTCAAAGTTTAAAGTCCTTGTTCTCTGGTCACGCCCAAATCTTAATACATCCACAGTAGGAATCTCTTATGTCAAGCCATAAAGTAACCTTAAAGGAAGAGATTTAAAAAAAAATTTCTTCAGGTGGCCGTATTCAATGACTTTTGAGTCATTATAAAATTAGTTATAAACACTCTTTTAAAAGCATCTTTAAGAAATAAAACTATACTGATGGCTCATCTAATTATGTCAGAAATATAATAATGCAACTGCCCCAGTGCAATGGAGGTATGAGGCATTGGGTGCCTTACCTCCTACCATGCCATTGACCCAGGTTCAGAAAAGAATGTGGGTCACTTGGTGGCTGGCCAAGGAGGGAGGACTGAGTGACCCTAAGACTAGTCTCCTCCCTTGGGGAGGGGGTTGCCATGGTGCACTAAAGGTGTCCAGATGGCGGCACCAGTGAACCACACATGCAGGGAAGCAGTCCCACATTCAGGGTGCTGGAGTGGGGGTGTCCCCACAGAAGCAGAGCTTGCATATTGTGCCCACTGCACATCCTGGTGGCCCACATAACAAATTGGAGGAAAACACCTCTGGCTGCAGGATGATGACCAATCCCTCACAGTCCCCACACTGGTGACCGGGCACCTCTCCTCCCAGTCCTGTGGCAGAGGACGATGGAGGAAGTTAAGTCCTGGAGAAGGTGGATGATGGCAGGGAGGGGGAGTCTGTCAGACAGAAGCAGCCAGGGCAGCTCAGGAGAATACATCCTATATAGCAAAAAAGAAAATGTTTAAAAATATGTAACAATATTTTTACTAAGAAATACTGTTGCTTTAAAAGGCAGTATCTGTTCTGATGAAGTCTTGTCAGTCTGCCTTCCAGAATGATTTGCATACCCATGATGCCTTGCACTGGCATTGCAGCTTTAAAGTATGTGAATGGTTTGGAAAGATGCACAAATGTAAACAGTTTGGATATTTCTAGTCTCCTAGCACCCTTTTATGGATCCTATGTACTGCTCTTCCTGAAAACTGCCTCTTTGACAAGCTACAAGCAAAAAAGCCTCACAATTTCACCCCCACAAACTATGCAGTTGCGAAAACAAAAGAAATAAAAAGCATGTGTAAGATGGATAATTCAGTGAATTAACCATCTACACATGCTTTTTGCCTCTTTTGTTCTCTCACTTGTATAGCTTTGGGGGAGGAGACTGTGAGACTTTTTTGCATGTGTTATTGATTGCGTTTAGCCTTATGCAACCACTCTTTGGGTGACCCCATGTGTGTTTTGCTAACTCTTTGATATGCTACCTAAGAGTGTACTAAAATTCTCAGTTGCATTGACTCTGACCTTATACTTGGCTGAAACAATGACTGCACTACACTAAGGAGTCCCAAGTGTCCGTACTTTGTTGTTCTCTGCCTATAATTGATCAGATGTGCAAGACTGTTTAAAAAGTGATGATCCATTCTCATGAAGCCTTGTCAGTCTGACTTGTTCAGTGATTTACATAGGTAACCCCTAGGTGGCTCTATTCCAAGGGCTACTACCCCTGCCTGTATGGCTTTGCACAGGTTGCGGGGCCTGAGTTCTGTAAACGGGTGCCTCTACCCAGAGGAATGGTATTGGGAAAGCTCAATAGCTCTGTTATAGCCCTATGGGATGCTAATACCACCCACCAACCTTTCTAGTGGCCTAAGAAAGAACATAATGATACCTTCACAATCAGTGTGTAACAATAATAATGTGCTCGCAACCCTTTTACTTACCAGCAGGGCTGGATCTGCTGCAATTGCCCTGGAGACCCCCTAGAAAATAAGATTAACAATGCAATCTTACACAGTAACCCAACTAATAATATGCACACTAGCCAGATTAAATGTGAAAAAAGACAATCAGATTTATTTAGGGGAAGTGAAGAAGGGAGTGGCATGAATCTAGCAGAATGATTAGCAGTCTGATTTGAATCAGGATTGTTCAGCATGCACTGTAAGTCTCTTTTAAACAGTTCAACAACCCTGGGAGGTTAGCCCGAAGCATTGCCAGAGGTGGTTGGAATTGCAGCTGTTGTTGTGGCCCTTAAGAAAGAAAATAGTTAAACATGCACACAACCCAATTATTTGTAATCCAAGCTGGACGGCTCAGTCTGTTGCAATAACCCATAACAAGAAACAATAAGATGGTAACACAATGATTGTTCCTTTTGTTACAGGGTGCTACCATGGTTTTTACTCACACTACTGGGACCTGGATACAGGACAGATGAGATGTGGACCTCATGGTGATGATCAGGGAGGCCAGGGGAAGCAGGGCCAACACAACTCACCTCTGAGTGGTCGCTGCCTGTTCGATGGTGTTGAGCAGGGGGCCGAATCCTCAAGCCGGTCTTTCACTGAGGTGGTCTATGGAGCGGGAGTAGAGGCCTAGGCCAAGGTGGCAGGGCCCAGGCAGGATGAACAGTTCTGCAAAAGTTTGTGATTTTCTGCTAGTGAAGTCTCCAGCTGCCATAAAAGATTCTGCCATGGGGAACAAAATCGTGACCCACAAGAGACATTCAGCACGTTTAACTCACTACTTTCTCTAAATAACAGTTTTGATACAGTCCAGTTGCAAATGACAGCTTCCCTGTGCAAACCTTTCAATCCGAAACAAATTCTGTCATCAGATGCTTCTGGAACAAGTCTTTGGTCCAAATCGCAAGTTACAATAACAAACTTCTTTTTCCTTCTGCTGCAGATTCCAAGCATGGAAATCAGAACCAGATCTGACTTCTGCAAAAGGCAGTTCACTGGCAGGAGAATGTGGCAGGCAAGCCAGCGAAACCTCTTCCCACCAATTCCCCTACACTCCTTCTGGGAGCAGCTGCTCAAAAGCTCGAACTGTTCACTCTTCAACCTCCAACTCTAACTGATCCACTGTTTCAGGCAGTTCTGATCATTTCCTTTGTAATCCAAAAGGTTCTGTTGGCTGAGGGAGCTGCCAGTCACAGCAAGGGCTCCCCCTCCAGGTCCATATAGGCGCCAACACTTAAAACTACAAAAACTATAGAATTCTTTCCCACAAGACACCTGGGGACAGTCTCCATTTTAGGTCCCCAGTGATTTGATTGGTCCAATACTGAAAGTCTAGAACCTAATATGGAAGCTCCCATCCAAATGTTCGAGCTGCAATAAAAGCAGGTTAGACAAACTTCTCTATCTTTACTATAACAGCATATAAACAGTAAACAATCACAGTTCCTAAGAGAGCTCCCTCTGTGCAAGTAACAACTGAAGAATGAAGCAAAATAGCACACTGTCTGGCCAGTCAGAAGCCTTAAATAACTTGGAATCATCCCCGACTAATTTCTAAACACAGATTAGATTGGTTCTTAAAGAGATAGGCTCTGAGGCTCACTATGGCACTCTCAAACACACAAATAGAAATACTGAAAACAGGACATCAGCCTGACAGTGGGCATTAAGAAGCCCAGGAAGACATTATAGTAAACCCCAGTTTTTTTTTTTGGGGGGGGTTACACTTTTTCCTGCCTGGAAAAACTTGGCATCCACATCCACATCAAGTCTACACATGCCATAAGCTTCTGTAAAAACACTATACGAAATTACATGCATGTTTCAATTGGTATACCACAAAAGAAAAACGGATGCATCAGTAAAGTACAGTAGCTAGCCATAACAGTACAGTATTGCTATACATTTCCATTTGCAATGAACATATTCATAGTAACACACATTTTCATAAGCATATTAGCAAATTCAAAACAGTTTCAAACAGTTAAACACATTACTCTCACCATTCTTGTTTATATTACCTCCTGCACACTAACCCACATGGCTTGGGGTCTATCCCTATCAGTTACACAAGGGCTGCAATGGGCAAGGGTGTCAGTACGCTGCTTAGCGAGTTTTACTGTTAACTTAGATGTGGCAGAATAACTCAGTTTTGGAAGAGAGCTTTCAGAAATATACACCCCTTTGTGTACTACATGTAATGGAAGATCTACAGGCCTTCCTGGGGACTCATAACTGAGGCGTACCACTGGCTTGGTAGCTCTTCCAGATTTCCTAGGAGGAGGCAGGCACAAGCTCAGTTCCTTCAACATTTACATTTGGGTCTTTCAGTCCTGGCTTATTACTTATCAATAAGTCTGCTTCTGTAGAAAAAGGCACCTCTGCACTGGTTGTTCTGCACTGGAAACACTGTGAGCTTCTTGTCTTCTTAACTCTGGCTCAACAATATTACTTTCATCAATGGATTCTAAAGAAATTCCAGGTTCGTCATCTAGAGGAAATTCCATGGAATTTAAATTTTGTAACACATTACTGATACTTTCAGAATCATTAACTTAATCAACATAATTTTCCATAGCATTGTCAGATTCATTGTTTGTAAATAGTTCGGTACTTACTGGTATGTCACCAGTGGTGCTTCCTGTTTCCGGTTCTCTTTCTTGGGGCTCAGCTATTTCCACAAGACACAAGGAGTCAGCTACATCAGAAATCACAATTTACACCTCACTTTCAGGGGGGGCACAGGGGCTGTGGAGAATGCTGGAGGGTTTGACAGTCCTGAAGGTCCAGCTTCATCTCCAAAATTTACCTGGGGTTACCTTGAAACAACTGACTCAGTTCATAAGATAAGTAATAAGGAGCTTCACACACACTGTCATCAGACTCTGATTGGCAATCAATTTCATTTAGGGTGTGACTGATAGAGGGCCTTGAATCCTTAACAACTGTAGAGGGGGTTAACTCTTTCTTTTTAGCTGCAGCTCTGGTTACAGGCCTGGGAGGGGCAGTGTTTTGTGGTGCAGACTCAATAATAATTTGCCCAATCAATAACAAATGATCTCTGAGCATTGTCTTGACAGCTCATGTGTCATTTTCCAGTTGCACTTTATAGACTGGCAGCTCCTCTAGCTTGCTGGCAACAATGTAGGGGGTATGATGCCACCTGTCGGCAATTTTGTGTTTCCAGTGCAATCCCAAATTTCATAACAAAACTCTGTCTCCAGGTTGCAGTTCTTGGGCCTTGACACCCTAGTTTTGTCTCTCTTTATTTGTTAAGTTCCTCTTTGCAGCCATGGTGTGTGCTAGTTGGTAGGTATGGTTTAACTGGGCTTTTAGCTTTTGAACATACTGAAGGGAATTTTCAGCTCTGACTCCATCAGGTAACACTCTGAAGCAAATGTCTACTGGCAACCGGGTTTCTCTGCCAAACATCAGGTGGTAGGACAAGAACCTAGTGGCATCATTTCTAGTGCAGTTATACTCATGTACTAAGGTGCTTATCTGTTGGCTCCACTTGGACTTGTCCCAGGGATGAAGTGTGCTCAGCATGTCTAGTAATGTTCAATTAAACCTTTTGGGCTGTGGATCCCCCTGGAGGTGATAGTGGGTGGTTCTGGACTTTCACACTCCCCAGAGTGAGAACATTTCCTTGATCAAGCAGCTTTCAAAGTCTCTCCATTGATCAGAGTGAATTCTCTGGGGGGGCACCATCATGGACAAAGAACTTTTCAATCAGGACTTTTGCCACTGTGGATGCTTTCTGGTCTTTGGTTGAATATGCCTGGACATATTGAGTAAAATGATCAGTCACCACTAGCACATTGCCAATATTCTTTTGATCTGGTTCAAGACATAAGAAGTCAATGCACACAAGCTCCATGGATGCTCTGCTACAGATATTGACTAAGGTGCAGCCCTCTGGGGCTGAGCTCTCCTCTGGAGACAACGACTGCAAGTTCTAATGTGAGTCTCAATGTCTGCCCCCATGTTTGACCAACAGAATTAAGCACAGGCCAAATCTGTAGTTCAGTCACAGCCTAAGTGTCCCATCTGGTCATGAAGGGCCCATAGAACTACATGTTTGAAAGCTGTAGGTAACACTAGTTGTTGCTTGGCAATTTAACCTTGTCAATTTGTGGTTTCTCTGTAAAGTAGTTGGTTGCGCAAAATAATCTGGGCCCCTTTCTAAACAACAGGGCAGTTTGTGGATCTGAAGAATGAAGTTTGGACTTATTTTTCCAGCATGAATAACATCCAACACTGGCTTAATCATGGGGTCTTGAGCCTGAGCCCACTGTATATTATCAGGGGTGAGTTGGGGCAATGTGCTGAGACCTAAGGCTGCAAGGTGGCAGTAGGCTGCAGGAATGCAAGTGTCAGGAGGGCCCAAGCAGTCTACCAGGCAGTCAAATATTTCAGGGGAAGTGGCTCATCTTTATCGAATTTTTGACAGAGGGCTTTGACAGACTGTTTAGACATTCTCACCCACTTTGCATTAGAGGCAGGTCTTCTGGAGAGGACGTCAGCATCAATGTGGTTCAAGCCCGGTCAATAATCTACTGAATAATCGTAAGTGGAAAGTGCAGATAACCAGCAATGCTCTGTGGCATCCAACTTAGCTGAAGTCTGGACATAGGTTAGAGAATTGTTGTCAGTTTTCACTAGAATCTTTGCAGCATAAAGATATTCATAGAACTTGTCCACTACAGCCCACTTCAGTGCAAGAAATTCAAGCTTGTGTACAGGGTAATTCTTTTCAAACAGTGTTAGACTCTCACTAGCAAATGCCACTGGGCATAAGCCTTTCTCATATTCTTGATATAGAACAGCACCTAGTCCCTTCAAGCTGGCATCCGTGTGCAACACACAGGGTCTGGCAGGATCTGCATATGCAAGCACAGGGGCATGGGTGAGTTGGTGAATGATATCATAGAAGGCCACCTCACACTTGGGAGTCCACCTGGCTCCAAAAGGTTCATTTATCTGAAGGTAGACCTTTTCCTCCTCTTTAACTGCACTCCTCTTATATTTCTTGTTTGTAGATGGGTAACCTTAAGTTAAATTGAGTAAAGGGCGGATGACTTTGGCGTAATCTTTTATGAACTAGTGATAATAGCCACAGAACCCCAAGAATCTTTGCAGTTCTTTCAGATTGTTAGGCTGGGGCAAGGTGGTCAAAGGCTGTACTTTGCTTGGGTCTGTCTAAATCCCTTCAGCCGACACTATGTGATCAATACATTTCACAGATTTCTGGAAAAATTTCCAGTTGTCTATTGATAATTTTAGTCCAAAATCCTCTAGTCGGTTGAGAACCTTAAACAGATGGGCTTCATGGTCCTCAAGGGTCCGGCCAAACATAATGATGTCATCTAGATAGAAAAGGCATTCTAGTAAGTTCATGTCTTCCACAGCTCGCTCCATCAGCTGCTGGAACATGGTGGGTGATCCCAAAATAACCTGTGGTATACGCAAAAACTCATAGAAACCCAGGGGACAAATGAAGGCTGTTTTCTCTGTCTTCCAGGGCCATCAGGATTTGATAATACCCACTAAGAAGGTCTAGCACAGGGAATCACTGATTTCTGGTGAGGCAGTTGAAGGCATCTTGGATGCATGGCACGGTGTATTGGTCAGGGACAGTCCTTCAATTTAACATCCGGTAGTCTACACACATCCTTACTGATCCATTTTTCTTCCAGACTACCACAATTGGAGAGGCGTATGGGCTTCAAGGCTCTTGGACGATTCCCACTGCCAGCATTTCCTGGAGATGGCGTTGAACATCATCAATGTCAGTGGGTACTAGGCGACGGGATATTTCTCAGAACAGCCTCCCATCATGAAGACTAATGTGGTGTTCAGCCCCTGTGATGCATCCCACATCCCACTCTTTCAATGAGAACACTTTGCTTCTCTGAGCCAATTTCTGGCGGATCTTAGCTTTCCATTCGGCAGGAAGAGGGGATTCTCTAAAGTCAAACAGATATGGGGTCACTTCATCATCCTCTCCAGGGCACTTTTTGCTGGGCAGCACAGCAGTATCTGCACAATATACAGTAGCCAGGGTTCACCTTGATTTACTTGAACCTCCTGGTCTGACATGTTTTGGACTTGCACCACTACCAGCCAAGGATAGGCATGGGCCCAGACTGGTAGAAAGCTAGGCTTGACCAGTAGTCCCTCAGGCAGTTTCCTCTCTTCTGGGGTGTCCTGCATAAGAATCTTGTTTTTGACATCCTTTTTCATGTGCACTTCACCACTAATGGTACAAAGAGCATTTGGAGGCAAGACAAGTGATTCTAGGTCTTTTTTCCATACTACCCCATGGGTTCATCTTTCTCAAGTCTCTTTGTTTTAAGTTTGTAAATCATAGGCTAGGTGCACCAAGGCCGGAATATGTAGGACCTTTTCCATCTGCTTGACTTGTTTCTCTTGACAGAGCTGGGCTAGCAGCTGAACATATGGGCGTTGGTGCCAATCAGCAAAGGGACACTATCATACAGTCCAATCAGTGGGAACACCAGGGCCAGGGCCTCCACTTGTTCATCCATGCCAGCAATAGCAGTAGGGAAAGACAATCAAATTTGTATATACACCCAGTAAGGATAGGATTTTTCACTCAACCCTCACATATGCAGTCCTTTGAGGGGTAGGAGTAGATGGTCAGATAAGTGCTGGTCATACCAATTTTGAAATATAATGGTGACCTGCGAGCCACTGTCTAGCACAGCTCACGTGGAGATGCTATTAACTGTTACTGTAGTTTCCATCGAGGGACCCACCATCTTGGACCAATCTGGGGAAATCTGTTTTGCAGACTGGCCCACAGCAGTTTTGGAGGAAAAAGATTTTTGTGGCGGGCTTGGCTGAGGTTTTATATGGTTCTGCTGAACCCAATTGAGCAGTTTAGTAGTGACCTTCAACAGATCCTCTGGATAACTGCAACTGCATCAGGTATGGCCATCTTCTCCACACCTGTAGCAGAACACCTGTTTTTCTATGATCGCTAAGGCGATTTGGTTCTTCACAAAATCTATTATGGTTGGAGGAGGGAGTTCTGTTGTCCTCTTTTGGTTTTAGCTCAGGTTCCCTTTCTCTGCAGTATTGCCAGGGGGCAGAATTGCAGGTGGTGCGTATGAGGTCCCCCACTAAAGCTCACAGCTCTCTCATTTTTTCCACCAGTTTGGATTCAACTCAAGGTTCAGGGCCAATAGCATGAGCCCCCACATCCATTGGTGGGGCCTCACTGCCAGTCCCAGTTTCAGGTGGGCAAAGGTTAGAGTTCCTGGCTGCTTCAGCTGTGGCTTGTTGGTTGGCCCACATCTCTTTTATCACTTTCAGCAGCTCTCGGACCTGCTGTGTCTCAAGATTGTCCTCTTTCTCTTCAGGTCAGTCTGGGGTCGGGGTAGTATGTGCAACCTCAGCATATGGTTCCCAACCATCCTCATTATTCTCAGCCTCACAAATCTCCTTCATCAGCCAACAATATTTGGGAGGATTAGCTTTCCTGTCTTGAAACTTCAGTTTTAATATAAGCACACTTGAGTAATGGGCAAATTTTAGGATGTGCTCCAGCCTGGCATGATTCAGTTCACTAGCTGGGACACACCCCTGTCTATGGTCTCTCTGCAGAGCCTGTTCCATTCGAGTGACAAAAGCAGATGACTTCTCATTCTTCCACTGTTTAGCAGACTGGAACTTCCACATTAAATCTTCTCCAGATTCGGTGCTGCCAAACACCCCTTCAAAAGTGGATAGGTACTCAGCTGCAGTGGCCTCGAGGTTTGTGGATCAAAGGAACTGAATAGCCTTCAGTGTAGGGCCCCTTAAACTTTCCATAAGTCTCTTCCTCTTCTCCTCCTTGGAGCACTGCCACTTCTGAACCAGTGGAGTAGCATAGTTCATCCATGTTTCTAAGTCGTCCTCCCCCACTGGCACAAGAACTGCACCAGAGAACAATCTGAGCCTGCTATAGGAGTCCAGGTGTACAGAGGGTGTCACAATGGTGGACGCTACAATAGGGGATGCCTTGGAGGAGGACAGAGAGGTTGGAGGATATTGTACAGAAGTAGCCTCCTCCGAATCCTCCAAAACATTTAGCTGTCTTCCCTTCAGCAGCTAGAAGTCTCAATAGACCCCTGTCCTTTCCACTATCCTGCAAAGCTCCCCTGCACTCCTTTCTGCTAATTATCCTACTTCGCACAACTCTCCCCCCCCCACTCCTCTTTTTAACCTTTCTCCTACTTTTTGGCCCATCCCTACTTCCCCCTCCAGTTAAGTCCTATCTTTCTCTTCTTACACTCATTTCTATCTATCAGTGTTGTACTATTGCACATTGCTTGCCCTTACAGGTTTTCTCTGCTCTCTCTCCCTACATGATCTACATCATGTTTACTGCTTCTGCTGAATGCTATCCCGGCATAAATTAGTGCTTGTTTCTTTTAGCGTGTAACTGTTTACCTAAAGTCTGGCATTATGTTTTGCTGGTTTTGACTACCTATGTTATTGGTCATTTATGCTGATCTGACCTACCCCTTTTTGTAACTGTCCTGCTCTTATCTAATGTTTACCAATATGCTGCTTGACAACTTGTATTACTTGTTTATACTGATTTGACCTTCCTATATATGTAATTGTTTTGTTCTCTTGAATTGATACTTGTCTATTATACTTGTCGTACTTTCCCGGGTCATGCCTGAAAATAGTCAAATCTTAACTAGTGCACTCACCTGGTTAACAAAAACTAAATAAATAAACCCCTCTACCCCCAGGGGAAGATGGGTCACTATGCAAATGAATAACTCTCCACCCCTTCTGGGATCCTTCTGGCATGATGACAGGGGATACCATTTAAGGGTCTATGGGGAGGCTGCAAGAAAGGAGGGCAACCAAGGTCTGAGCAAATAGATCTGAGTCCTGCCCCCGTACTTCAAACTTTCCCAGACACTTAACCTTCCCCACTGTTTCTTCAATAGTTTCATTAGTGGTCCCCACAGAGATATCAAGTAGTAGTTTGGCATGGTGGGAGTCAACCCCTTTGCTCTCACTTCACCCCATCATGTGATGCATGACCAGCTTGTGGGGGGGACATTTTCAATTGGGCATAGTAAGCACCGCCATTTCAAATCTTGTCACAAACTTGTACTTAGTCGACATTTTAACGTTTGACCACTAGAGGGCGCTAATCTCAGCAGTCACTCCAAGATGTAACCCCTAGGTGGCGCTATTCTAAGGGCTACTGCTCCTGCCTGTATGGCTTCGCACAGGTTGAGGGGCCTGAGTTATGTAAACGGTGCCTCCACCCAGAAGAATGGTATTGGGGTAGCTCTACTGCTCTGGTATAGCCCTCTAGGGTGCTAATATCACCCACCAACCATTCTATAGGCCTAAGAAAGAACACAATGATACCTTCACAATCAGTGTGTAACAATAATAATGTGCTCACACCTCTTTCACTTACCACCAGGGCTGGATCTACTGCAACTGCCCCAGAGACCCCCTGGAAAATAAGATCAGCAGTGCAACAATACAGTCTTACCACTGTAACCCAACTAATAATATGCACACTAGCCAGGTTAAACATGAAAAATGATAATTAGATTTATTTAGGGGACGTGAACAAGGAAGGGGCGTGAATCTAGCAGAATGATTAGCAATCTGACATGAATCAGGATTGTTCAGCATGCACTGTAAGCCCCTTTCAAACAATTCAACAACCCTGGGTACGTAGTATGTCATGCAGACTAGCCTGAAGCATTGCCAAGGTGACCGACAATGAAGCTGTTGTTGGGGCCCTTAAGAAAGAAAATTGTTAAACATGTACACAACCGAATTATTTGTAATCCAGCCAGATGGCTCAGTCCGTTGCAATAACCCAGAACAAGAAATAATAAGATGGTAACACAATGATTGTTTCTTTTGTTACAGGCTGCTGTCCTGGTTTGTACACATGCTACTGGGACCAGGATGCAGGACAGGTGAGATATAGACCTCATGGTGATGATCAGGGAGGCCAGGGGAAGCAGGGCCAACACGACTCACCTCTGGGTGGTCGCTGCCTGTTCGATGGTGTTGAGCAGGGGGCTGAATCATCAAGCCGGTCTTTCACTGAGGTGGTCTTAAGGAGTTGGAGTAGAGGCCTAGGCCGAGGTGGTATGGCCCAGGCAGGATGAACAGTTCTGCAAAAGTTTGTGATCTTCTGCTGGTGAAGCCTCCAGCTGGTGTTAAAGAGTCTGCAGTGGGGAACTGAATTTCAACCCACGAGACACATTCAGCATATTTAACTCACTACTTTCTCTAAATAACAGTTTGGATACTGTCCAGTTGCAAATGACAGCTTCACTGTGCAAACCTTTCAATCCAAGACAAATTCTATCATCAGATGGGCCGATTGCTTCTGGAGCAAGTCTTTGGTCCAAATCACAAGTTACAATAACAAACTTCTTCTTTCTTCTGCTGCAGATTCCAAACATGGATATTGGAACCAGATCCAACTTATGCAAAAGGCAGTTCACTGGCAGGAGAATGGGGCAGGCAGGCCAGCAAAAACTCTTCCCGCCAATTCCCCTACACTCCTTCTGGGAGCAGCTGCTCGAAAGCTCGAGCTGATCACTCTTCAACCTCCAACTCTAACTGATTCACTGTTTCAGGCAGTTCTGATTATTTCCTTTGTAATCCAAAAGGTTCTGTTGGCTGAGGGAGCTGCCAGTCACAGCAAGGGCTCCCCCTCCAGGTCCATTTAGGCACCAACACTTAAAACTACAAAAACTACAGAATTCCTTCCTACAAGACCCCTGGGGACAGTCTCCATTTTAAGTCCCCAGTGGTTCGACTGGTCCGAATACTGGAAGTCCAGAACCTAACATGGTGGCTCCCATCCAAACGTTTGAGCTGCAATAAAAGCAGGTAAGACAAACTTCTCTATCTTTACTATAACAGCATATGGACAGTAAACAATCACAGTTCCTAAGAGAGCTCCCTCTGCACAAGTAGTGACTGCAGAATGGAGCAAAATAGAACACTGTCTGGCCAGTCACAAGCCTTAAATCACTCGGACCAAGCCCAGACTAATTTCTAAACAAAGATTAGATAGGCTGTTAAAGAGACAGGTGCTGAGGCTCACTAGGGCACTTGCACACACACACAAATAGAAATACTGTAGACAGGACACCAGCTAGACAGTGGGCATTTAGGAGCCCAGGAAGGCATTATAGTAAACCTCAATTTGTAGGGAGGTTACATATACCCATCATCCCATGCTCTGGGTTTGAGGCTTTTGAGTATGTGTGGTTTGGTGAGATGCACAAGCAACAAAAAATTGGATATTTCTTCTCTCTTCGCATCTTTTTATAGACCATATGCATGTTCTTCCGGCAAATTTCCTCATGAGTATGCTACCTCTAAGTGTACTAAATGTCCATTTCACTGTCTCTCTCTCTGTAGCATTGCAATCTGTTTATGATTTACATACTTTTATACTTAGGGGAAACAAGGCTATCAATCCATTGAGTTCCTCCCTCCCACTAGCTCAGTAGTAATATCATGTCACCCCACATTCTTATTAGTAGTTGTCAAGCCTACGTATGAAGGTTATTATAATGTCGACTGATAACACATGCTCTGGTAACTTATTACTAGTGTTCACCACTTGTTATGTGAAAAACATCTCTCTGATGTCTTCCTTGAATCTACTTCCCTTCAGTGGCTTTGAGTGCTTCTTGTCCTTTCTTCATTGTGTAACTTAAACAGTTGCACTTAGTCTGATGGTGTTATAACTTTTAGATACTTCAATACTGCAATTCTGTTTCCCAAGTCTTCTTCTGTGGAAAACAGTCCCAGTTCTGCCAGTCAGTCTTCATAGCTCATGTTCTCCAAGCCTTAACCTTCTTGGTTGTGCGCCTCTGTACTTTCTCTATCATATCAATATACTTTGTCACATATAGGGACCATAACTGTACACTGTACATAACAGGGAGCAAGCCCATGGATCTGTATAAGGACATTATAACATTTTCTAGATCTACCTACAAAGTTTTTCTTAATGCATGCAATGATTTTGTTTGCCTTGCCAGCTGCCACCCAACACTGCTGCTCACACTTAAAACTTCCACTGATAAGCACTCCAAAGACTTTTTTCCTGCTTGATTTTAGTAATCTCATAAAAACAGAATCTGTTGACAGACAGGGAACACTTGGACCACCCAGTCTGCTCATTTTTAAAAACGTAAAGATCAAATGGAAATATGTTTTAAAAATCAAACATTTTTTTTCTAATACAAGGACAACCAGCCCTTATGTATTAAAAATAAACTGCAGGAATTACAATTTTTATGTTTGCCATGTGCGCACATGCAGTGAACATCCTGTTAGCAGAGTGGCTTTTGAGAGGTGTGACACTGTCAGTCCAATGCAGAGTGGTCTGCAAGGGGCCTGTTAGTGTCACACCAATTATCAGCCAGGCTGATCATGACATTTTTCTGGCTTGCTGGGCAGAAACTTAATGTAGTTCAAAGGAGAAAGCTAACCCAATCATAAGTCAGGTCTTTTCTTTGATCTGCATAACTGCCACTCAGCAAGCACAGCTGATCTGTCATGATTAGCCTGCTGCAGTTGAATTACACCCTGCAAAAAATAAAAATATCCATCCATGTCTATTGCTGCTACCACCCTCCATGTCCCCCACCCAACCTTCCCATTCAGCACCCACCACCCCATACGTCCCCCACACACATAACACCAACACTGGGGGTTCCCAATCCACAGTGTCGCTACCTGAAATAAATAAAACTGTCCCTCATAGTTTTGTATAAATATACATTGTAACAAAGAAAATGGTACATTGATGTATGTTACTTCCACCACCATTACTGTTCCTCCACCCAACTCTCCCATTCAGAATTCACCACCCCACACACCCCAATAAACATAACACAACACTGGGGTGCCCAATCCTCCAGTGTCACCATCTGAAATAAAGAAAACCATCTCCTGTAATTTTTATATATGTGTGTATATATATATATATATATATATATATATATATATATATATATATGTACACACACACACACAAACACATACTTGTATATTCTTTTGCAAAAATAAATTTGTTAGATCAATTAGATTAGCAAAACAAGTTTGAATGGTGTTAGGGTTTCAATCCAACACCCCACACCTCCACCCTACATGCATCAACATGTGATTTGGGGTTGTCAGCCCTAACTCGCACCCATTCCATGTGTAAATAAGATGAGATGGGTACAGTGTAGAAGAATGGGGTGAGTGTTAGTGCCCCTGATGCCTATTGATGCAGGAAGGGTGGGGATGGTGTGGTGTGTTATGGTTGGAAACCCTAACACCACATTTCCAAACTTTTGTTGCTGTAACCCTAATTGATGCATTAACAAAGTTTTTTGCAAATAATTTGTTTACTTTTTGGGAAAGTATAATCATAGCCTTATTTGCTTATGGGAGCATCCATCCATAAGTTTAGAGAGATTGTAGTGCAACTGTATCCTTATTTCCCTGTGGGAGTGCAGGGCCAAGAATGTACTCCCATCAGTCCATAATGGTATCCATATTTACATGTGGCAGCACAGGGTTCTCTGGGTCCTGCGCTCCCATCCATGCCTAATTTTTCAGATACAGTAGTAATATCCTTATTTGCCTGTGGGAGTGCAGGGCCCTCAGGGTCCCACACTTCAATCCCATAGTGTACAGCACCAAAAAACACCTCACATTGCAATCTTTTCCTATAAAAAACACAGCATAATTTTGAAGCTACGTAACTGGACACCAAATTAATATATTTTCATGAAACTACCAAAAGGAACATCGGTCGCACAAGTCCCTTGTACAGTGAACATTTTCAGAGGAAAATTGCAAACCCATTCTTAGCAGAACAGTGACAAAGAAATGACTCAGTAAACCTCTCATTACAATTTTATCCTATAGGATATCAAGCAAAATGTAAATCTGCAGAACTTCAAACTAAAGTAATATATTTACACCAAACCAGCAAAAGGCACATCTGTGGGGCAAGCCCTTTGAACCCTGAACATTTCAGTTCCAAATTCCAAACTGTTTCTTGGCTATGAAGTGGCAAATAAACAGCTATAAAAGAAATAGCAATATAAAACTTATTTTTTCACAAATTGAGAAAAAGAATCCTTTCTCACAAATCCTTTTTCACAATTAGTGGAAAAAGAAAATTCTTTTTCACAAATTGCAGAAAAAGATCATGTTTTGTGGCAAAAGTTTTCCACGGTTTATGAAAAAGGATTTCTGCATCTAAAAAAAGCACATTTCTGACTAATCGAAAAACTAGCCCCAGGTTCAGATTCTACTGGCCCTGATTAGGTAAACATAAATGTCTGTGTTTCCCAAAGCCCTCTATTTTTTGTAATTTAAGTTTGTTGTCACCGCTAACTGAAAACAAGATGGCGGCGGCACGAAAAAAGCTTCCACATTTGTGGTAAAGGATTTCACGTTTGCAGCAAAGGATTCTGCATTTGTGATTAAGAATCCTTTTTCAAGGTGAACATCAAACTTTTCCCATAGGAAATAATGGGAAACTTTGAAGTTTAATAACTTTTGGACAGATTATTATTTTTTCACCAAACCTTAAGAAAAGCACCACTGTGACCCAGGACCTATATACCCTAACAATTTCAGACCAAAGCTCCCCACCGTGTTTAGGCAAAACAGTGACAAAGAATTTCAAAAAAAAAATTTAATTTACAAGTTTTTTTGACACTCCGTATGTCAGCACCTGCACATCTGACCAGAATGAAGCTAGCCACATCAAGAGATCTGGCATCCCTGATGGTGCATGCCAAATGTAATGTGAATCACTTGAATGATTGCAATGTTGTTAAGGTGCAAAGTTTTCAGTTTAACATAAAAGTGAAGACTTAACCCTAACTATAGGGGTGCGACTGTGCCCTTATTATATATATATATATATATATATACCTTGTAAAAAAGAAAACCATATGCCGACCCAGTGGTGCTGAGGGTTAAGGTGCTGGATGCCACACTCACGCCACACTGGCAACCCGGGTTCAGAAATGAGCCTAGGGTGCTGGGGGTCAGCAGGGAAAGGAAGGGATTGAGTGTCTGCAAGACAACTCTGCCTTCCCTGGGGTGGGTTCTGGGGAAGCACCACACCATAGTGGCTACTGGCAATGGCTGGGATAGTGCACACATAGTGGTGCTAAGCAGAGCTAGTGGGTGGAGTTCAGCAGGTGGCTGTACCTTGTGACCAGCCGTCATTGCATGTCTGAATTTCCATGAGATGAAACAAGAGAAAATCCCCTCCTTTTGGGGATAGGCAATGGCATTTCCTCCCAGGACCACAGTCCCAAAGCTGGTTGCTTTCCTTGCTCCTGCCGTGGCTCCTGTACCCAGTACTTTATACTTAGATAGAGCACCCTGGACAGATAGGGTGGCCCTTCTCCATGAGGGTTCAGATCTGGGGGTTTCACTGGGTTCGAGGAGTGGAGCTACAGGAGTAAGCCTCACAGCGAGAGGTAGAGACCTGGGGAAGGAAGACACCAGAGAGAGTTCCCCTCAGTGGAGATGCAAGAAACAAAGTTGACAAAAAAAAAAAGAAAACCATCCATCAATGTCTGTTGCTGCTGCTGCCATTACTTCCTCTCCTGACCCTCCCACTGAGCACCCACCACCCCACACCCCCTCCATGAACATAACACCAACATTGGGGGTGCCCAATTCTCCACTGTCACCACCTGAAATAATGAAAACTGTCCCTTGTAGTTTACATGATGTTATATATCCTGTAAAAAAGAAAACTGTCCATTGATGCCCGTTGCTGCCCCTACTGTTATTCCCCCACCCAACTCTTCCACTCAGGACCCACCCCCCCCACAACCACCCCCTACAAACAGAGCAGCAACACTGGGGTGCCCAATCCCTAGTGTCACCTTTTGAAATAAAGAAAACCATCCCTTATATATTTTTTTACTATATACCTTGTAAAAAAGAAAAATGTCCATTGATGTCTGTTGCTGGTGCCACCATTAGTCCCCCCACCTGACTCTCCCACTCAGCACCCCCCACCAACATAACACCTACACTGGGGATTCCCAATCCCCCAGTGTCAGCACCTGAAATAAAGAAAACCATCTGCGATATTTTTTGTTGTTGTTGTTTTACAATATAACCTGTAAAAGAGAAAACCACCCATCGATGTCTGTTGCTGCCATGACCATTAGTCCTTGTTGCAGAGTGACCTATGCCAGGAGAAAAAAATGCCTAGGGGTATAGAGAGACAGAAGAGAGATAAATGGTGGTGGAAACCATAGGGTCTCTTAACTCCCCCCATCATGTTATGTCACGGCCTATGGAAACTCCCCATTATGTAACGCCACAGCAAATAGAAATTCCCCCCAACAGTGTGATGTAATCCCTAGGGTATAAATAGGGCTCACCACTAGGGAATGTTAGAGAGGGAGTCCGTCTAGAGCTGGCTGTGGAGGACAAAGGACCTCTTGAGAGTGTGGGCTCACACAAAACTTGCTAAATAGGCTGAAGGAAATGCCTGGTGACCCTGCTAGGAAAAGCAGCGGTTTTGTTTATTTGGATGCATTGAATAATCTTCTTTGTTTTTCTTTATATATTTTTCTTTCAGTTTTAAAGAAAATAAAATAACAAATGCTTTACAGTACTTTTCATGAACCAAAAATCTTGTCTGCCTGTTCCTGTGTTTGAAATCCCATGTCCTCTGCTACACTTGGTGTTAAAAGTGGGATCTGGCTAAGCATCTAAGGGATACAAGGGTGAGCTCAGTCAGGTGGTATCAGCCCTGGTACTGTTTGGGGAGAACAGGCAGTGGTGCATGGCAACAGAGTCAAGGATGTGGAGTACCAGAGGTGATGACCTGGACAAGGTACCACAGCAGCCTGAGAGATTCGGAGAGCAGATGGTAGAACTTGCCCGACTGGTGAACTGGCTATGTGGGAAGTGGCTAGATGTGGACTGATGTCAGAGGGAAACTGAGCACAGTTACCAGGTGCTTTTGGAGATGACCCATTTGGAGGAATCAGATGTTGTTGAGGATGACCAGGAAACATGGGATCTAGAAGAGGAGGACCCCCCCCGATTGAATCTCTGTTACTGGTATTGCCAATTTTTCCTGGCTGTTATATGAAGGAAGAGAATTCCCTGCTGGGGCATGTGCAGCCAGTACTTATGGATGTCCCATTGTTGCCCATTTTCCTGGGCTGTTACCTGGTGGAGGATGGTATTCGGGAAGGGAAGGACCATAAGAAATCCCCAGGTAAGACTGTGTTTGGACATGATGGTGCTGGGGTGAAGACTGCAAGCAAGTTGTAAGAAACTGTAGTATTTAAAGGGACTTGTGTAGCTGATGTATGTACCAGTAACCCTCCTACTGACTGGGAATTGTTGCAAGGTGGATATGCTGAGTTAACCAGCTTACAGGCTTATGTTTCTGTGCACGAGGGTAAAATGTTAAATGGAGGTAGGGAAACTAAGTTGTGGTGGTATGACCAAAAAGGGGGTGTTCTGCATCACATGAAGCCCAATTCCTATACTGGGCAAATAGATGCCAGGGTGGTGGTACCCATGACTTATAGGAGGGAGGTGTTGGAGTCTGTTTGCTTCAAGCACACTAGGTCCTTAAACCATGGAGAAATCCTGCATGAAATCACTTCAAGATATTACTGGCCAGGAATGTATAGGCGGGTGGCTGCCTATGTAGGAACCAGTGCTGTGTATTGGGGGTACCTGACAGATGGATAGAAGGTGAAACTCAAAGGCGGGAGGACCTACAGAAATGGCACCCATGGAAAAGGAGGACACACCCACGTAGGTTAAGGGGTACTAGATGGTAGTTAGCACTGGACTGTGCTCTACTTTCACTAGTAGTTGTTTCTGGAATAAAAACCTCAGAAGGTTGTAGTACACACCCCTTGTGTGCTGATGGAAGTACATGTAGACTGGTAAAATAGGAAGGTGGATTGATCTCCCATGCTGTTGTTTTTTTTAACCCCAGGGTAGAGTAATGTCAGTGAGTAACTGGTATATCACTAAACTGATTATTGATTTAAGGGACCCGGGGTGGAGCTAATGGATGAGGGCGGGCCATAACTCCATCCCCTTCCAGGATGAGGGAAGGGGAATACTGTTTATTCACACAACATCTGAAAACTGAAAATACTGTTCTAACAGTTTTTGCTTCAAATATCTTCTTCTCCATCACCTTTTTCTATTTTGTCTGATATGTTGGCCACTCATCAGATTGTCTTTTTGATCTGTTCCTTGCTCTTTTCTGTATCTTTCAGTCTGGATACAAGGAGGTTACAGTGGAAATTGACCTCCAGGGGGAATATCTATTGGGACACATTATTGGTAGATGTCAGATATGCCAAACAAAAGTTTAGAAACCTATGCTATGTGATTAGTAACTTGTCTTGCTAGTGAAATAAAAATACCAGTGAATTTTATGAAAGTAATAAGAGCCCCAGGGTATTGGAAGTATGTTATCAGTGAGGGAATGATGATTACATACTATGTTTAAGGGACCCTGGGGTGAAGCTGCATGGTGAGGGATGGCCGGAGCTCCACCATACCTCTTGATTGTGATGGGTATGTGTATCAGACGACCATAGGATGGTTGCCCTCTTAAGTGGGAAAAGCAGTGGTTTTGTTTATTTGTATGCAATGGATAATCATCTTTATTTTTCTGTATATATTTTTCTTTCAGTTTTAAAGAAAATAAAATAACAAATGCTTTCCAGTATTTTTTATGCACCAAAATTCTTGTCTGCCTGTTCCTGTGTTTGAAATCCCACGTCCTCCGCTACAGTCCCCCCACCCAATCCTCACACTCAGCACTCACCTCTTACCCCTCAAATAGTGGTGGGCAAAGTGGCCCCACTTGCTCCTTGAAGGATCCGAGCATAGCATCAGGAGGTTTCTGCAATGCGAAGCGGAGTACTTCGCGTTGCAAATGGGTAATGCAAAGTTTATTGAAAACAATGACTTTGTATTACTTCACATTCCCAAACCACTATTCCACCAATTCTTAAGGTGAAGTACATTGAAAACAATGTACTTCGCCTTACTTCGCCTTTTTAAGCTCCAAAGGCAAAAGTTGCAGTGTTTCATGGGATTCCAGGTCACATGGGCTCTAGATTGTTCTGCACAGCCTCAGTTTGGGGTAATGTTTGTAGTAGGAAGCTGTAGGAGACAGTCTGCTCTGAGAGTTCTCTGCAATTCAAACCTTCAAAAAGCTGTTAAAAAAGCCTTTTTGAGTAATTTTTTTGCTGAAACTTTAGTTCATCAATTATAGGAAACCCTCCTGTGCTCATATCATTGAGCGTTTATTGTTTGTGTATGGATTTTGAATGTTAATGTAAAACATTCAGTCTGTGTACTGAGAGACAGTGGAAGTGTGCTTTGGGGGAGGGGTGTATCTGTGGTGAAGGTAGATTAACTTGGAGAAAAAGACAGTGTTTTCTATTTTGGTGATATTTTTCTTGTTTAACTGTGTTAATGTACACACAGTAATATTTTCAATATTTCTTGCCTTTTTTTGCTAATTGTTGTGGTGCAGCAGTGCATAATTTTAGTTTGTTTAAAATATGTGGTTATGTTACTGAAGTTTTCAATTTATTATGCATTATTTAATGTGTGTGTGAGCATGTGTGTGACATGTGTCATCAAATCAGACACCTTTTATTGTGCCACATAATTTCGGCAATGAGAAGCTGCTATCCACTGCAGCTGTGTGATTTTTGTACTTCTTTGTGGTATCTTTACTGGTACTGGTACTAGTACTAGTGACTGTTATTGCAGCAGTACAGTACACTGCCCCCCCCCCATGTGGCCTGCCCCAACCGGGAAAGGTACTCTTTTCCAGATTTGAATTTCTGATGGTAAACACTGGTTAGGTGTTGTGCCTTTGTGTCTGCATCTCTTCAGTGCACGGCACAATCTTAATCTGTTTGTGCATTTGCATCTCTTTAGGGGCCAATCTCCATCTGCAACTTAAGTCACAGTTGTTTCTTTGCCTTCTCTTCAGAGTACTGGACAGGTGTGGTGCTTAATTCTGCATGAACATTGTACTCATTAATATGCGTTTTTAAGTCAGGACCTTCATCACGAGTCAGTCATAATGCAAATCACGTTCTTCATCATCACAGTCACAAATCACGATTCGCGATCATTCACCTTATAAATCACATACATTTTTTTTCTAGTTACTTGGATGTATTAAAAGCCTGTTTTGTAGTATTTCTCCAGGCTTCACCACCCCACCATTGTACTCATTGATATGTGTTTTTAAGTCTGGGAGTTTTAAGCTACAGCTCAACAGGGAAGTACAGCCGTAGGCGGTAAGCATTCACGTTTCTTCATCATCTCAGTCACAAATGCAGTCACAAATCACGATTCACGATCATTCACGTTACGAATCACAAGATTAATTTTTTTTCTAGTTACTTGGAATATGTATTGTAAGCCTGTTTTGTAGTATCTCTCCAGGTTTCACCACCTCACCATTGTACTCATTGACATGTGTTTTTAAGTCTGGGAGTTTTAAGCTACAGCTCAACGGGGCCCGGGGAAGTACAGCCATAGGCATTCATGTTTCTTCATCATCATGGTCACAAATGCAGTCACAAACAAATCACAATTTATGATCACGTCATGAATCACCACATAAATTTTTTTTAATAGTTACTTGGATGTATTGTAAGCCTGCTGGTCACGGTGCTGAACAGGGATGGGATCCACACCTGGGCCTGGGGGAACAGGCACATCCTGCTCCAGAGGACCTGGTGCTGGACTTGGTGGTGGTGGTGGTTCAACTGCTCAGAGTCAGGACAGGAGGCGGTGCTGGTCCTGCTTTGGGGGGGCACTCACAAGTTTTGAGCGGTCCAACAGGAATGGGCGCCCATGCCCTCCACACATGCACATGGTAGGATGCTTACCACTACCACACTCTCCCAAAGCTGCCCTGTCCCAGACATTCCCTCACCCTGGTCCATCTCTCCTACTGAGCTCCCTCAGTCTGAGCAATCACTACTCACACTGTCACACAACACACACACGCACAATCACACAGACACAGACAAACAACTAACTACTTATAAAGGTAAGAAAAATAAAATTTACAGAAAGAAAAAATTAAGTAAAAAAAGTACAGAAAAGACAAAAAATGTAGCTTTTAAAAAAGCTGTTGGGTCTAAATCAAAGTTTAAATCTCCTCCTCGCTCTGCAGGAGTGTAGCCAGAAATTTCTGTTTTGTACACAATCTCCAACAGTTACACCCCCCATTAAAAATTTAACTCATCCTTTTCAAATGGCACCCCCTTCCAAACAAGTCAGATTGTTGTCAGATGATTCCTCTACTCTCTAAAGTGATTATACATGTATCGGACACTCCTCAATGGCCTACACTAACCCAAATACTACAGATTAGAATGATAATATTAACAGAGTGGCTTATTGTTTGTGACTGGCACTCAACAAAACTGTACACAAATGTGTACAGTGAGTGTGCCTGTCTACACCCTTGCGCTCTGATCTAAAAGTATCAGCAGTCACAAAACACATTACTCTCTCTCCATCTGCACAGGAGAAAGTAAATGTGTCTGCTTCTATGACTCACTTTCTTCCTGCCTAGCTAAAGAGCATGTGACTTACAGTACTGTAAGCCATGTGATGGGTGGGGGAGCTGCCAAATCTGAAACACCAAGTGGATCACTTAAAATCCTAATGAGGAATGTGAAGTCCATTAAAAACAATGACTTCACCTTACTTCGCATTGCCATTCTGCCTTAATGCGAAGTGGTAATGACAAGGCAAAGTGAGCACTTTGCATTGCCCACTCCACATAGTGGAGTAGCAACGTGAAGTGCCCAATTCGCGTTCACTTCACCAGCGAATTTTAAATTCACTGCATCTCTATCCTCAAGCCCTTCCTTACCCACCCAAGATCCAGTGCTGTAATCCTCTCTGCACCATAGACACATCTTCACTCTTCAATGCTGGACCACGAACTGAGAAAATCAATTATACGGTTTAATGTATTTCAAAGGGGTATTGAACTTAGTGGCATAACACTGGTTATTTTTGAATATTTTTGCCCCACATTTCCAACATGCATTTTTGGGGACCATCCTCAAGAACAATGGTAGTGAAATTAGGCAAATCTGCCTCATAAGGTGATTTTGTGGTCCCTATGCAAAATCACTATTTGGGAAGGACTAGAAAATTTTCTCCACCCTTGTTCATAAGGTGGGGTCATAAGAAGGATTTGTTGAAAATTTGTGGTGCAAATATTAAAAAACAACAAAGTTATGAGCCTCTGTTGAAATTTATGAACACAGGCTCGTAACTTTGATCATTTTCAATATTTTGACCCCAAATTTTGAACATAGCCATTTCTTCACAACACAGCATGAATGTGACAGCTGTCATTTTTCAAATACTATCCAAAATCTGTTTTTGCACTTCTGATGCAAAATCATCTTTTGGACAGGATTTGAAAATTTTCTCCACCCTTGTTCATGGCATGGGCTCATAAGAAGCCCATGTGGGGTCATAAGAAAGCTATGCTGAAAATTTTGGTTAAAAATATGAGGAAAACAACAAAGTTATGAATCTATGTTGCAGTTTTTCAATGCACAAAACTCATAACTGTGGTAATTTTCAATATTTTGACCCCTTTTCAGCATAGCTATTTTTTCACACCACCTCATGAATGTTACAGCTGTTATTTCTCAAATCCTACCCAAAATGTGTTTTAACACTTGTTGCACAAAATAACATTTCAGCCATTGTTTTGTAAATGATACCTGACATGCTCAGAAGGGGTGGTCAAAAAAGATTATGTTGAAAATTTGGAGTAAAAATGTGAAAAACCAACTAAGTTATGAGGAAACAAATTGTTTCAACATTTACTCATAACTTTATTTTTTGCACATTTTGGCTCCAATGTTCAACATATCCCTTGTGCTACCCCACTTCCTTAACATGGCAGGTGTCATTTTTCAAATCCTCCTCGAAACTTGTTTCCACAGTCACACAGCAAAATAATATTTTGGATGGGATTTAAAAAATTCTACCTGTCTTGATCATAGTGTCAGGTCATAAAAAGACTCAGACATTTGGGTCAAATATGGGAGCCCACTTAAAAGTTGAATATTGCCTCTCAGCTGCCCTATCTTGAGTAAGTACAATCTAAAAATTTGTCAAAGCAGGATGTCACTGAAAATGAGATATTGCATCTCATCTGCTAGGTCCTGGGTAAAGATATAATAAAAATGTGTACAAGTAACGCCTGGTAAAACAGCAATACCAGCAGCAAACATTAAGCATTGACAAATGCTTGTTTATGTATAAATGCTGTTTTATTGTCTTTATTATTTGCTGGCTTCATAGAAAGGCCCTCAGACTTTTTCAGACCAGTTGGTGGAATATTGGGTGGGTGTTGATGTAATATAAAAGAAGAATGACATCAGTTTCTTCAAGGTCCCAGCAGCTTAGTATCCACACAGTACATCAGATTAGAAAATGGGCTTAGAACTCTTGGGCTCTGACTGGTTGATACCCTTGGCAAGCGGGGAATGTCTCAGACAACAAAGCCCAGGTTACAAGAAGTGCCAGTGCCAACCGACTGCATGATGACAATCAAGGGGCCAGGTTGAATTTTCAGTCTGTCGCCATGTTAACCTCTCACTTACCAAGTGAGTTGGCTGCCACCAAACCCCTACCTTCCTGAGTCTGGCTTATATATGTATATTTTTTTTAATAAATATGGTAGGCACACATTAAGAAAGCAAAATTAAAAAATCTAGTCCGATTGTAACAATCTGATTCTGTTTGAGCAGCAGTGAAAGACACAGCATGCTATGTCCGGTAGCACAACTGTGTATGACAGCACTGGTATTTTCTTCATTTTCCATACCGCAGATGGATGTCCATTAGCGGTACAGAAAATGAAGACTATACCGTTCCTGTCATGCACTGTAGTGCTACCGAACATAGCACTCTCTCACTGTCTCACTCAGCTCCTTGCCAAGCCAGCACGTCTTTCTCCTGATAGACAATCTTGATGTACTAGAAAAAAAAAAAAAGCACAATACCCACTCCCGATGATCCTGAGCAGCTTGCAAATACTTCTTTGATCCAGCCTAACCTGCTGTAGCTGAGAAAAAGAATTACAGCTGACTTCATAGTTAGTTGGAAACTAGTAATGTGATGTTTTGTTTTGTTTTTTAAGTCCCAGGACCTATTCTGTGCTGACATAACTTACAGTTTCTTCAGCCCTTAGCACAGAAGGTTTGTTTGCCAGCCAACAAGTCCAATAGCCACCTGTGTCCCTGCTACCAGCCCACTGTCTTCTGAGTAGTGGTGGGCAAAGTGGCCACAATCTGCTCCATGAAGTGATTTATGGAGTAATGTGAAATACACACAGTACTCTGCAATGCGAAGTGGAGTACTTTGCATCATAATGTGGAATGCAAAGTCTATTAAAAGCAATGACTTTGCGTTATTCCACCTTCCCCAAAGCACTACTCCACCAATTTTAAGGAGAAGTACATTGAAATCAATGTACATCGCATCACTTCACCTTGTTATTGAGCTCCAAGGTGAATTTTGCAGTGATTCATTGGATTGCAGGTCACATGGGCTCTAGATTGTTCTGCACAGCCTCAGTTCTGGGTAGTGTACATAGGTAGCTGTAGGAGACAGTTTGCTCTGAGAGCTCTCTGCGACTCAGACCTTCTAAAAGTTGTTAAAAAAGCATTTTTTGAGTAATTTGTTTGCTCAAACTTTAATACATCAATTGTAGGAAACCCTCCTGCGCTCATATCATTTAGTGTTTATTGTTTGTGTGTGGATTTTGAATGTTAATTTACAACATTTAGTCTGTGTGCTGACAGACAGTGGAAGTGTGCTGTGGGAGAGGGATGTATGTGTGGTGTAGGTAGATTATAAGTTGGAGAAATAGGGAGTTCTTTATTTTTTGGTATATTTTTGTTGTATAACTGTGTTATTTTTAGTACATACAGTAATATTTTCAGTAATTCTTTACATTTTTTTGCAGATTGTGTTGTGGACCTGGTGCAGGAGTGCATAATTTCAGGTTCTTTAAAATACATGGTATATTACTGAAGTTTTCAACTTGCTACGCATTACTTGCAGACAAAGTGTGTGAGTGTGTGTGCGATGCATGAGATGAAATAAAAAATAATACACCTTTATTGTGCCACAGTGTAATTGCAGCAGTGTGAATCTGATATCCACTGCACCTGCGTGATTTTGTACTGCTTTGTGGTATCTTGGTTTTGCACCATTACTGTAATCTGCAGTCACAGTTCTCCCCCCCCCCGCCCCAACTGACAAAAGGTATTCTTTTCCAATTTGGATTGTGACTTGAGCACCACTGGTTAGTTAAGGTGTTGTCGAGCTTGTTGTGACTTTGTGTGTCTGAATCTCTTGTTGAAGCCACAGTTGTTTGTTTTTGGCTTCACATCCAGTGGCCCAGAGTGAACGTTCCAAAATCTAAATTTGTTTAGAATTTTCTTGTTGATTCCCCAAAATGCCCACAAAGAGAGGTGCAAGCAAAGCTGTTTCTTGCCATGGCACTGCTGCCAGTGGTAAGATTGTCTGTGGGTGTAGTAGTACACAGAAGTGTGTTGCTGATGTGAGGATAGTTATTTCTCCTTCAATGTTTTTTACAGCACAATCAGTAGCTTCACTCATAGTTGGAGGAGATGATGTCCCAGCTGGTGGTGTTAGCACAGTTACTGGTGGTATGAGAATTGATGCCTCAAGTTCCACTTCTGACCAATTGACCGTATTCAAAAATATAGTTGAGTGTAAAACAGTGAGTGACAAAGTAGATGATGTCATACTCCCCAGCAACATCCTATTGGTAACTGAACATAAGGATTCTGATCATCATGGCAATGATAACACACAATGTCACATTTCTTCCACCGCAGTTCAGGTCACTGATTTGCCATGCAAAGATTCACAGTGTGGTGAAACAATATTGGGTGATGGTGTTGTTGATGATGATGAATCTGACGATGATGATGTTGCTGTGGTTGCAAAATGCAGTTCACATGCCAGCATCCAAGCAGAAGATGTGGATGTGAATGATGTTGATGAATATGATGATGATGTCAGTGACCTCTGTTGGGAACCTAACAAAAAGAAATTCAAGGTGGCTGTATTGGGATCTGTTTGCATTATCTCTCCCCCTCCATAAAAAGTTGTGATTTGGCAGTTACAGTTGATGATGTTGATGACCCAGTAATAATGATAGGCAGTTGTGGTGGTCAGTTGCAGTCCAAGTGTGTCCTGCCTGAAAAATCATGTAGCACACTCCCCACTTCTGGGCTTAAAAAATGGAGTCCAATCAGCAGCATCAGGGACATGTTAAAAGTAGGGGATCACAATCCCTTGTTTGGGATTTTATTGTGCAAGATGCAAATGATGAGTCAGTTGGAATCTACCAGCTTTGCCATGCACGCGTGAGTTGAGTTAAAAGAGGAGCCATCTGGGCACAGGGGGACAACATACACATCTTAAGAACAGGCACATAGCACTGTGGACCCAGCACAAGATGGCAGCTAATACCACAGTGGGGAGTTCACCCTTGTCATCAACCATAATGAGCATGTTATCTCCTTCCATGACTGTAAGATCAAGTAGGAATGTGTGCAGTAGTGATGAAATAACAGCAGAGGATTACTACAGGCATGATGAGGTGGAGGAGGATAATGATTTTGAAATCTTGTCCAGTGGTGGTGAGAGTAGCAGTTGTGGTGGTGGTGGTGGTCAGTGCAGTATGTCTAGCAGTGCAAGTGGTACATCAACCCCTGTTCGTAAATCTGGGAAAATAACTTCATTTGTGGATTTTTCATCACCTGTGCAACTGTCTTTAGCACACGTCCATACTGCACCCCCTGCCATTCACAAAGCACAACCATTTGTCATCACACCCCATGTAAAATGTTTGTCAGCCTATGTTGCAGAGTGTTTTTGCCCATAGGCTGAATCACCCACCCAATCATACAGTGTCACGTGAACTTCTGCTGTACCTGAAATGCTGGCAATTGATCTTTTGCCCTTCTCCTTTGTGGAGAATTCTGGGTTCTGGTGGTTTCCAGCATGTGTCTGTCCAAAATGGAAAGTCCCATCCAGGACATACTTTTCCACCTGTTCTCTCCCCAAGTTGTACTGTACTGTGTCCAACTCTGTAAGACATGCCCTTCAGTATTCCTCCTCTCCATTCATTCATTTAAGTATGGATATGTGGACAAGTGGCAAAACAGCAGAGAGTTCATATTTGTGTATAACTGCACATTGGGCGCAGGTGCCGGTTGTTGTTTGTGCTGTTGGTAGTGTGAATAATCAGTGTAGTAAGGTGAAGTGTTGTGGTAGCAATCTTCTAGGAATTTGACAGCATGCAACAATTGCTATGCACAATGTGACCTGTTCACACACTGGTGAAAACATGCTGGACTTGGTACTGACTGAAACTGACAAGTGGCTGAACCCCCTGTCCCTGAGAGCTGGATTCATAGCGAGTGACAGTGGGTCAAATGTGGTTTAAATGCATCATGAATGATGGCTTTGTTCAGGTTCCATGCATGACTTACTCTTTAAATCTTGTGGTGCAGGAATTTCTGCAGCACCCTGATATAAAGGAAATGCTGACTGTTGCACACCATATCTGTTCTCACTTTTCACGCTCTGCAAAGACCTGTAACCAACTTCGGCAGTTGCGATCCAAAACAGGCTCTCACAGCATCACTTGAAGCTGGAAATTATCACCTGGTGGAACTCCACTTTACATATGGCAGAGAGGTTGTATGAACACTACAAAGCCATCTCAGAATATCTTGTTATGCACACTAGCAGTGATAGTTCTTTCATTTATTTATTTATGTTTTTGGTGACCGGGTAGGCAAGCTGATCCAAAGGACCATTTTCAGTTGTGACCCAGGCCATACAGTGGCAGACAATATAAGGTTGAAGCAATAAGCACAGGTTACATTACATAGAGAGCAATATACACTGAGTGGCATGAAATCAACAGCAATGAAACATTACCCATCAAATCCACACACAAGTTTCATAACAAATACAAAAGTGCATGCCTAGGTCTCAGATACATGGTTGATCACTTGTGGAGCAGTCAAATCATAGATCCACACATCACTTGATCAGTCAGGATATGCAACAGTGCAAGGTGGAAGTGTCTTATGGGGATCCATGTAAACCCAGGAAGGGGCAAGCAGTAGTCAACGTCCAGGTGGTAAGTTGAGGGATATAGTAAGGTTTATACAGAGGCTGTTTGGTGGAAGGGTTGCCTAGGGAGCATGCACAGATGGCCCGGGACTTTAGCCACTCTCTCAGTTGCAGTTTGAAGGACTGATGAGAGGGTGCAGTTCTGATGACAGGTGGAAGTTTGTTCCACAGAGAGGGTGCAGAAATAGAGACGGACTTACTCCCCATGACAGTAGTTACTCGGGGGACTACCGGGGGGGGAATGGAGGAGTCTCTGAGAGAACAAGTAACCGCACAGGCAGTGAGAATCGGTGATAAAGGTGACTTCAAGTGGTTTCTGAGAGAGGTGTCAACTAGCTTGCCCAAGGCATATTCATAGCGGCCATGAAGGGATAGCCAGCCTAGTGACTGATAAAGAGAGCAGTGATGAGTGGAGTAAGGAACCTGGAGGACCAAGCGACAAATGGAGTTATATGTGGTACTTAGCCTGGAGAGAAGTGAGACAGAGGTGGTGAAGAAAACTGGAGAACAATATTCAAGATAAGGCAGGAGGTTTCCCTGGGCGATAGCAAGGTGAGCTTCAGGGCTCAGGAGGTGTTTGACCCAGTAGGCTGCCCCCAACTTCTGATGGACCCTTTTTACAGTATTATCATGTGGGCATTAAAAGTAAGAGAAGGATTGAGAGTTACTCCTAGGTATTTGAAGGAGGATACTATATCAAGGGGAGATCCAGCAGGGGTTTCTATCAGAAGTGTGTCATTTGTTTTAGCAACCTTTTCGAGGAATGGCTTTGAGCCAAAGAGCATGGCCTTTGTTTTTTTCTCATTTGCTGGGAGTTTTTTTGAAAGGAACCAGTTTTGTGCTGCCCCATAGTTGTTGGTGAGGGTGGAGGATAAAGTTTCGAGGGATCTGGCACTATGGTAGATGACAAGATCATCAGCATAGAGGAGGGCGTTGCACTTTATGCTCTCTGCAGGAAGATTATTTATGAAAAGAGAGAACAAGAGAGGCCCCAGTATGGAGCCCTGGGGTACCCCAGTGTGGACTGGCAGGGTGGCAGAAGTAACCTTGCCTATTGTGACAGACTGGGTTCTGTTTGCTAGGTAGCTGCTGAACCAAGCAGCTGCATCCATGGAGCAGCCTATGTTAAGTAGGGTGGTATGTAGTAGGTGGTGGTCCACAAGGTTGAAAGCTTTTGAAAGGTCTACAAACACTGCACCTGTGGCCAAGCCAAGGTCCATGTTTCTAAGGACATGGTTGGAAAAAAGGGCCAGGGCTGATGAGGTGCTGTGGTGTTTGTGGAAACCATGTTGGAGTGGGGTCAGAAGGTTGTAGTTTTCCAGATATTCGGAAAGTTGGTGGTGTATGATTTTTTCTAATAGTTTGCTTAGGTGCAGGAGGAGGGAGATGGGATGGTAGTTTTCTGGTGCGGTCGGGTCACCAGCTTTGAAAATAGGTACCACATGCGCATGTTTCCATGGGTCAGGCATCGTGGAGGATGAGAGAGCGAGATTAAAAATGTGGGTAAGTGGCCTGACGAGAACTGGGGAGATGAGTTTCAAAAAGGAGGGATACATGCCATCACTGCCTGGGCTGCCCTTAGCAGGTAGCCCTCTTATTAGTTTACCAGTGATGCTGTGATCAATGGCCCTTAGGTAGAAAGCAGGGCAAGGTGGATAAGGATTTTTTTGGTGGTTATTTTCGACAGAGGCGAACTGAGGAGGGATTTTGGCGGTGTGGGATGTGAGGTCGGTGAACATTTTGATGAAGGTGCCGGCAATGCTACCTAGATTATTTATGGGACCAGCAGGGGAGGTGAGTTCAGTTATTGGTTTGTTTGGCTTCAGGTTCAGGAGGGTGTTTATGGAGGCCCAGAATTTATGGGGGTTACTAAGCAACTCATTTTGCAGATTGGTAAAGTATTTACGTTTTAGTGTTTTTACCGCCTGCCTACAGGAGTTACGGAGTGACCTGTAGGCGTTCCATAAAGGAGAAGAAGGGGATGCCTTGAAGGCACTCCATGCTTTGTCCCTTGCTTTCATTTGGGTCAGCAGTTCATGTGATAGCCATCGGGTGTTACCTCCTTTAATTCTCCTGGTGGTGATTGGGAAGAATCTGTCCTGTAGTGTGTGAAGAGCCCCTGAGAAGGCTGCCACTGCCTCCGAGACATCTTTAAGTTGGTAGAGTGAGGATCAATTTATGTCCCAGGCTGCCCTTAGCAAAAGGTTCAAGTTGGAGGTTTTAAATTTCCTAAAAGATATTAATTTGTGTGGTGGCTGTATCAATTTGGTGGTCAATGCAATATACGTGGGTGTGTGGTCACTGATAGCATCTGCCATCATGCCTGCTTGGAGGACTTGGTTTGGACAGTTGGTGGCAATCCAGTCTATGGTGTAATGGTTGGGTGAGCGAAGATTGTATCTGGTTGGAGAGGAGATGACTTGCTCAAAGTGATGTGACTTTAGGAGGTGTGCATATTCAGTGGCAGGGGATTCAGTCCAGTGGAGGTTAAAATCCCCAACTAAAATGGTGTCCCTGGTGGTGGGGGTAGAGGCTAGGCCATTCAGGAAACTAGATAGCCCAGTATTCCTCCTGAGGGGGGATTATAGCAGCAGCCTATATACCATTTTTTAGATGATCCCAGGACAAATTCAGCAACAAGCCACTCACTAACCTCAGAGGGGGCAGAGAGGGCAATAATGGTGGCATTAATGTGGTCCTTCACGTAGAGTGCAACACCACCTCCCCGCTTTCTGCCTGGTCTATCAAGTCGCAGAAGGGAGTAGCCAGAGAGTTGGTTGGAGGCATCACTGTGATAAGGCTTGAGCCATGTTTCAGATAGTCCCAGGATATGTGGCTTGTATAGGCATACCCATGCTTTGAGCTAAGAGAAATTTGCTGGAAGGCTGCACACATTCAGGTGTGCAACCCTTAGGCTACAGCACCCAGTCCAGACCACATAGGCATGGCTAATGTGGACGCTAGAGGGACCAGGGTTGGTTTCCGTATCCCCTGAAAGCAGGATAAGTAAGAGGAGGTGGCAGGTAGAGGGGTGCTAGTAGGAGGACAGTATAGTGTGGGAATGCAGAAAGAGAGCAAGGAGACACTGATCATGTTTAGTCAGGAGAGCCAAGGTTGCAGGGCCCATGAGAGAGAGCTGGTGTGCTGTAGGTTTGGGTGGGGGGTCATTGAATGACGGTGCTTCACTAAAGAATTGAAAATCAACCTGGTCTGAGGCAAGGATGATGGCACAGAATTCAGTAACAAGTAACAGGCCTGTTAGGGAGATAAAACAATAGAGGACAGGGGAGAACATCTTCATGTGTACTGACAGGTACTGGGGCCTCCATGTCTATGACGACTGAACAGTGTTGCCTCATGGACTCTGTAATAACAATTTTGAGGCCTTTTGAACATGCCACACAGGCAGTGAGTGGCAAGTCTGCCTCCATTAGCCTATCAATTCCATTGCTGTGGGTGCTGAGGCAGACATTGGTGAATGTACAGCATAGCCTTGATATTGCTGGAGACTGTGCTAGCAGTGTGTTGCTGAAACACATGCTGACAGTATTCAACCAGAATCATCACATCTTGAGCATTCAGCATAGTGACAACTTTGCAATAGCAACAATGCTGGACCCACGATACAAACATGGAATTGCCTCACTTCTGGAGGGCGGACATGAACAGTTAAAAACTGTCAGTGGGCAACTGGTGCGCTTGGTTCATGGGGCAAAGAACTCACGTGGCAAGGTCAGCAAACCTTTGCAGCATAATCAGGCTGAAGGTCAACCTGGAGTAGTATCAAGCATATCCTGTAAGGGGAAGGGGACTGCAGTTCCAGGTAGTCTGTCATCAAAACCCATTGGCGTTAATATAGTTTGAGAGGCTTTGACCCAAGTGGGGATTTGTGACATAAATGATTCCAGAGAACAGGATGATGCATCAACCACTGGACTTAGTGCAGCACAGTGAATGGTTGAGTCATATTTGTCTGAAAACAGGCATCTGTCAATAACTGATGATCCTCTTTTATACTGGGGTGGAAAGGTCAGTGAATGGCCAGAGCGGATTGCAGTGGCACTGAAGTACCTGAGATGCCCACCTTCCAGTGTAAGTGTTGAGAGGTTATTCAGCTCAGCAGATGCAATAGTTTGGGATCATCATACAAACCTCTCTCCTGCAAATGTCAATTTGCTGATATTCATAAAAATGAATGAGAGGTACAAACCAGCTCAGACTGCAACCTCAGTATTTGTACCTTGACATAGTCATGGTTTTGCTGATGTTGTAGAAATGGACCATCCTGGTGGCACTGGCAGCATGAAACAGCCTACCACTGATGTAGTTGATGACACAATGGAGAAAGAATTTCCCAGTGGGTAGAATTCAGACATAGATGACTGTGAGGGCAGCTTTCTTTATGAGAATAATGAGGAGGTTAATGTTGGCAGATTTTATGTTAAGTGGATAAAAGTCTGTCACATGTGTTGTATGATACATATTTTCTTTTTCATAAAGTTAAATCAGTGACCCACTCAGAGTGACTCAAATTCCATATGTCGCGTCACATTTGTAACACAGACCACAATATATCCCGGCCCCTGGACCACCACCATAAAACCACTGTTAGCCAGTGCCACCATCAGATGCAGGAAGATGTGAGAGGGAATGTCATTGTGTGCCCCCCCCGGACCACCACCATAAAACTGCTGCTAGCCACTGCCAACAAGGGGAATGACTTTGTGTGCCCCCTGGACTGTCCACCACCATAAAACCATTAGTAGCCACTGCCACCACCAGATGCAGGAAGGTGTGAGGGGGAATGTCATTGTGTGCCTATGACCACCACCCGCCACCACCACCATTCTGACAATGTTTTCCATTATATGTCTTGCCCATGCCAAGGCAGAGGAAGTCAGACAGGAGACCACATATCTCAGCCAGAGGCACAAGACTTCTTATGATCAATACTTTAAAGTGAGTATGTGTCCTAATGTTTTCATGCTATTCAATTTCCTTTAACTGTGTTTTGTTCCCTGTTGCTTTTCTGAGTTGCAGTAGTCAAACACATACGGTCAACTTATTTTGTTTTTTACAGATTAACGAACGATTCTCCTATGCTGAAAGCCTGTGTGGTACAGCATTACTGTCTACAGCAAACTACAGGATATACATTTTCCATAGTGGTAAGTATATCAATTTCATTTCATCTGTTCCTTTTTTTCATAAGAGTGCAAATCCAACTGATGGTTCATAAAGTAGATGACATGTACGTCACATAATATTTGTCCAACACATCATACACTGTATTGCAATTTGCAGCAGCTGTAGCCATGCCAGTATTGAAAAAAGTTTGACCCAGGTCATGTGACTTGACAAGATGTGGTTTTAAAATGTAACTTGAGTTAAGATGCAGGGACACTGACACAGTGTATTGGTTACAGCCTGGTACTAAATTTAATTGTGATCTGATGATTTGGTCTTCATGTGGCTTCAGTGGGACAGCTTGCTATCTGCTAATCAGCATATATGACGGGGTGGAACAGCCAAGACTTAAACATAAAGTGTTACTGCTGCAATCAAGCTTAATATGTCCTTGATTTCTTTTTTAAGGAAACTTCCAGATGCTTTATTATGTCATAGTTGCCTTATCCAAATAACTTGTTAAACATCACCCCCCCCCCCCCGGGCTGGCAGACATGCAATAAGTAGTATGAATCGATGATGGCCATGAACATCATTACTGGACTGGAGAAGGATGCAAATAAAATCTGTGAAGAATTAACCAAACAATAAACCATTAATGAGACCTACTTGTAAATGATAACCCCCCCAAAAAAAAAATACTTACCTTCATTGTCTTGAGAGTATTCCAATTCCAATGTCACAATTTCTCATCAAGCACAGGAATGCACACACCAACAGTATGTGAGTGACCTGTGACACAAAACAATACAATGATGACATGTAGTGGCCATACAGCTGGAGAACCATTTGACCATCCATGATATCTATGAACCCCTCCAGTCCGGTTTTCGAAAGAGGCATAGTACTGAGACAGTGCTGGTTCGGGTGCTCAATGATCTCCTGATTGCTAAGGATCGGAAGAATCATTCCATTCTGGTTCTTCTAGATCTCTCATCAGCCTTTGACACTGTGGACCATAGGATTCTGTTTGAGTGTCTGAGGATCATCTATGGACTATCGGATGTAGTCCGCAGGTGGTTTACATCTTACCTCACTGGAAGAATGCAGAGAGTGGTTTCCAGGGTTTATTCCTCGGACCCAGTTTCTCTGTCTTGTGGGGTTCCTTAGGGCTCTGTGTTGTCCCCCATGTTGTTGGTAGTGTATATGCTGCCCCTCAGAGACATTGTAAGAAGGTATGGACTGAGGTTTCACTGCTATACTGATGATACCCAGCTCTACCTTTCTTTTGCACCCAATCAGGATGGAGCTTTCTCGGTCTTTAATAACTGCCTCAAAAAAATCCAGGAGTGGATGGATTCAAGTTGGTTGAAGATAAACTCAGAAAAGACAGAGGTGTTGGTAGTGGATCCGACATGCCAGATGGGGGGCCATGGGTTGGTTTACCCTCTGGACTCTATCTCGGGGTGTTTCACTCCCGACCTCTGAACAGGTGTGTAACCTGGGGGTAATGTTTGATGAAGTATTGACTCTGCATTCACAGGTGTCTGCCATCATCAAATCCTCATTTTACCATCTGAGAAATATCTCCAGGATTAGGCATCTTGTTCCATCTGGCAATCTTCCTACGCTGGTCCATGCCTTTGTGTCCTCATGTCTGTACTATTTCAATTCCTTTATCTAGGACATCCTGGGGTTGAAATCTGCTGCCTACAGCTAGTGCAGAATGCAGCATCCCAGCTTCTGACTGGTACCTCCTGGTCCAGCCATATTTTGCCAGTGCTGTGTGGACTGCACTGGCTGCCAGTGCAGTGGCGGATCACCTTTAAAGTTGGTCTTCTGACATTCAAAGCCCTACATGGACTTGGTCCAGACTACCTGAAAGAGCTCCTGGTCCCTTATTGCCCTGGGCAATCGCACTGCTCAGCTGGCGAGGAGTTGCTAGAGAGCCCGAGGGTGTCTTTGAAATCTTCTGGGGCCTGTACATTCATGTATGCGGCTCCTACCCTCTGGAATTCTCGACCCCATCAGTTACAGGAGTGTGCGACCGTGTAAGGATTTAGAAAGGCTCTGAAAATGTATTTATGGACCCAAGCATTTGGAGTCTGATTTTATTTGTCTATTTGTGCTAGTTGTTTTTAACTTTAAGATTTGAAATGTTTGGTTTGTTTTATTTTGTAAGGTGCTTGGTTTTTTGAAAAGTGCCATAAAATTAAAGTTTTATTATTATTTATTATTATTAACCCCCACCCAAGAAAATACATACATATAAATATATTTAAAAGACAAAGAACCTCTGTGCGTAAACACTGAGGCAAGGGTTACCCCAAAGGGCATTTGGCTGGGAAGCCAAGTTTCAAGAAAATACAAAATCACACATGCCCCCACAATGCAAAGCATCATGGGCTGCATATGCAAATCACCACAGAATGTTATGCTGGTCCAACTTTATATATATATATATATATATGGTAGTACCTCGGAGTTACGGACACCAAGGGAATTCATAGTGTTCATAACTCTGAAAAGTCCATAAATCTGAAAAAGTCTGAAACATATCAGAAAAAGAGTAAAAAAATGGTTTTATTGTTAAATCTGTTAAGAATTAACACATGGCAGACCTATCTGTACTTCAACTGTGCCGGCACACGGAAAGCTACTTCTGTCCTGAGTACTGTGACAACACTCTCACTTCCTCTCAGAGATATACAGACTGCAGACATGGCTGTAACTAGTTTAGTGTGGTAAACAAGCCTCAGATAGAGAGAGAGATGTCAGGTTTTGCTACAAACGGTCCCCCTGCACGATGTGTGCAGAGAGAGAGAGAGAGAGAGAGAGAGCAAAGTGTTTCAGTCCCATTGCTCACTGTCTCTCAGCTGGCAATTCTGCCATTTGGGGTGTGCCACAACATGAAACACCACGCTACCAACTAGCCCCCACACAGTCACTCACCAACAGTGACATCGGTCTGTATCTGTATCCACTACTGTCGGGTAACACCAAGACGGAGGCCATTCTGGGATGTAGACAAACTCTGTAAGGGGTAATCTGTCATCCATGCTGTCTCTCTCTCTCTCTGCATCACTGCTCACTCTGCTTCCCTTGCCATGAAGGTACATGAGTGAATGACTGGCCCATACATATGCAGGGTGGGAATGGGGGGCAGGGCAGGAAGGGGGTTTGGTTGACTGGTCGATTCAGATGTCTGAGGTCTGTAACTGTGGGGCTCTATTAGATATATGTGTGTGTATATATATATATATATATATATACACACACATATATATATATATATATATATATATATATATTCCAACTCACCAAGGGTACTATTAGTGTACACAAAGGCACCCTTCCTGTTGCAGTGATTTCACCACACTTTGGGCAACCAAAAGTTCTCAATGTCATCATTTGGGATGGTAAGCTCAATGTTATCTTTCCTTCATATGGTTTGGCAAGACACTGTGCATCATCACATCATCATCACAGTAAGGTCAATACACAGCAGAATTACATGTAATTGCAACAGCAGCAGCATTTCTTGTTATGCTCCGATTTCACTTCATCAGTACTGGGAAATTTTCTGGACACAAGACAGTTGCATTTTGGGGATACACAATAATTCTGGTGACTGTGTGAGAGCACTGCATGCATGACTGAGTGTGCATTAATTCTGGGAGATTTTGCAATTCTTGTTACGCTCCAATGTACGCTCCAACTTTGTGGGCACTTCGCCAGTGAAATTTAAATTCACTGCATCTCTACTTCTGAGCATCAGAAACAGCAGCAGCTTCCAGACTGCATCTCCAGGTCTCCAGCCCAACTGTACACATCTAACTATGTTTTAAGAACAAAAGGAAACAAACTGAAACAGACCCCAAACCATTGAAATGTTATTTTATTTTATTATTTTAATGTATACCACTTATGATAGGTGACTTCTTATTGATGGCTAGATTGTGGTCGGGACCGGATGGTGACTTTACTGAAAGTGCCCCATTTAACGCAATCACAATGCTGAAGCAGGTAATAATCACTAATGGTTCTGAGAATTCTGATTAGCAGAGCAAGTGTAATTCTACAAAATGCTGTTTGCAAATGTTAAAAATCATCTCTGTCTCAATGAAGCACCGTTTGTGTGTGTGGGGGGAGGAGACTATCACTAATGGTTCTGACAATTTTAATTAGCTAGCTGAAAAAACAGCATTGTAATGCAGTCGGAGGAACTATTTTACTACAAAATAAATGAAACACTTAGGAGTTTTAACATTTAAACATAAACAATATGTATTTTTCAAACATATGTAATACAGTTGCCCATTTTCTTAAGCACAATAATACCCTCCAGGGTGGGTGGTATGGGCTACACTGGACCTTCCAGGGGCTATAAGGCCCTCCACCTCTGGCGTTGGGCCTCATTACACCCCTGGGCAGTCCAGTATAGCCCAATACCACCCACCCTGTCAGTTATTATTGCTTACTTGTGAAATGGCAAAATCAATTGTCACTTCAAACAGTATTAAATATACCATAAGATATTAAATATATAGTAGCTTTCACAGGCTAATAAGTAAAACTTTGGGGACAATATTAAACAAGAGAAAGAGTGCCCAAACATGATCAGGTAATTTTTTTTCCAGTTTTGCTGACTAACCTACATGCATTTCTAGTTTGATTCACCCAATTTGCTGAGGTTCTACCACATGTTCAATATTTATGCATTTTCTCTGTAATGGGGTCTCTTCTTTTCAGACTCTGCGCCACCACCCTTGTAACCCTTCCAAAATATTTACTTTTGCTATGCACCTCTTCCCAGTTTATAATTCTACCGTCCTCTGTTAATGTTAGACCTTTATTCATCTTTCTCAAAATGTGCACCTCTTTTACTGCACCCACACAATAGTTTTTACCTTTACACCGCCTCTCTCAACATCTACACTTTTACTCCTTCCCATATCCAAATATGAACCTACCTTTCACAGCCCTCTCAAAATTAGCACTTTAGCCCACACTGACATATATGTATGCATTTACCCCTGCATTCCTCCCAAATGTACACCATTTGCACCACTCTTCAAATGTGTACTTACTCCATCCTAAATTTGCACTTTCACCCCATACCCCTTCTAAAATTTGTAATTTCACCCCCAAAATGTGGACTTGTACCTCTGCACCTGTCCTAAGATTTGTACTTACACAACAGAATCCCTCCCCAAAATTGTGCTTTCCCCTGCATCCCTTCCAAAATTTATACTTGCATCCTGCACTATTCCAAAATGTGTACTCATACGCCTTTACCCTTCACAAACTTTGTATTTGTATCTTTGCACCCCCTCTCAAAAATTGTACTTGTACCCCTGTACTCTTCCAAATTTTGTACTTGCACCCCTGCATTCTTCCCAAAATCTGTACTTGTACCCTGGCATGCCTCCCACAATTTGTACTTGCACCCCTGCACCCTACACACCTCTTAGAATTTGTACTTGCACCCATGTACTCCTCCCAACATTTTACTTGTACCCCTGTAACCCTCCTAAAATGTTTACTTGTTTTTTTTGGGGGGGGAGCACTGGCATGCTTCTTATACCTGAAACACACAAGCAACCCACCTGTATCCCAGCACACCTCCCAAAATTTGTTTTTGTACCCCTGTACCCATCACAGCATTTGTAATTGCACCATTATAACCTCCCCAAATTTGTAATTGTACCCGCGCACCCTCACAAAATTTATACTTTCACCCCTACCCCTCATAACATTTGTACTTATACCACTGCACCTTTTCCCAAATTTGTACCTCTGCACTCCTCCCAAAATCTGTACTTGTAACCCTACACCCAAATCAAAATTTGTACTTGTACCCCTGCATCCCACATAAAATTTGTATTTGCACACCACACAAAAGTTTTACTTTTACCCCTGCTCCCATTACACAATTTGTAATTGTACACTGGCATACCCTCCAAATTTGTACTTGTACCCTTGTACCTCTCCTAAGATTTGTACTTGCACCACTACACCCTTCCCATTTGTACTTGTACCCCAACACCCTTCCCAAACCTGTACCTTTACCCTACAACCCTCTCACAATTTGTAGTTATAACCTGCACACCTTACAAAATGTTATTGTATCCCTGCACATGTCCCAACATTTGCACTTGTACCCCTGTACCTCTCCCAGAATTTTTACTTGTACCCTGCACATGTCCCAGCATTTGAATCTGTACCCCTGTACTGCCACCAAAATGTGTACCTGCACCCTGCACCCCACCCAAAATTTAACTTCTACCCCAACTAAAATTTGTACTTGCACCCCTGCTGAAATAGGCATCCATCCCAAACTTTGTTTCCCTACCATCTTACACCTCTTAAACTGCGCAAAAGGATTGGTGCAGACTTGGGGAGTAATGTCTAAAAGGTGCAGTGCACAGTTTGGAGTAGTGTGGAGCAATGGGTACTACTAATATATGAAAGAGTGTAGTGGTATCCGTGTAAATTGTGTGAAGGATGCAAGAGAACAGATGCAGATGTTTGGTGACCTTGCTAATTTTGCTATTTGTGCAGAGAATGGGATAATACATTCTGGAAAAAAGTATGGATTGTGGAATGAATTTTGGGAGGGGTACAGGGGAAGAGAGAAATCTTGGGGAGAGTGGGAGTGGGAGTAGGGTAAATAGTTTGTAGAGTGTAGGGTATGGGTAAACCTTTAGAAGGTTCCATAGGTAATGGCACAAATTTGGGAAGGGAGTGAGGCAGGATGTATAAATTTTATATTGTTGGGGTAGAGTGGGAGTACAAATTCTGGAAGAGGTATGAGGGCTGAGTGTGCTAATATTGGCATACTGTAGGTGTAGAGTAGGAGTATAAATGTCAAGAGTGAGAGGACAGATTAGGGAGGCATGTAGAATTTTTCAAGAGGTGTAGAAGTATACATTTTAGGAGGGGTGTAGTGGAAGTATACTTTTCAGGAAGTGTGTGGGGAAGGGTTTCAGGGTTAAAAGAGTGGTGCATGGCAGAGTTAGAACCATGGGAGAGGTGTGTGGGCATGTTTTGAAATATTTGCAATGGAGTGGATGGGTAGAATTACATTTCTGTGGGATTATACATTTGGGGAGAGGTACTGGGGTTGTAGTAAATGTTTTGTATGTGCTGTGGAACACCACCAAAAGGAGTAAATCTGAAAAGAAAAAAAAGTAAGGAGGAAATTGTGGTTGCTGCATTCAGTGCTGGAAAGGGAACGTAAGAAACCAAAATTACTTTTTTAGAATACGAGGGTTTTTTTTTTTGCTCAGAAGTTTTGTGATCAACCTAGGGGATTTGCCAGATATCTACCATTTTGTTCTACTGGTATAGTCCATTAATAAAAGCACCCATCAGAAAATTTGTAGCAAAGACTGATTTTTGCCATGTCACAAAATTTGATTACAGTTCTATGTGTACATGCCGCGTTTATTCTGCAATATTTTGCTGCATCCCCAGAGTGTATGCTCATGAAGAAAAGTTTTGTGAGTGTTGGAGCATTGGAGCCAGCAGTCGTGTGTCAGAATTAATAGTGGCTACAAGAATGGGAGCTAGTGAGATGGTATTAGTGAGACGGAGAGACGAAGAACCAGAGAGCAGTCTCCGAGAGTCCCCCTCTTACTTGGGATTTTGAATTCACCTTTTGTCCTGTTGTTTTGTTGCACCTGCTCCATTGGACATAAAGACCTGGGACTAGGGCTTTCTCCAAGGACACAATTTATGATATTGGTTGAAGAGATGGCTGTGGCTTTCCAGGAGTATTGTGAGTGAGAGGGACCAGAGTACTGTGAGTCAGAGGGTCTGATTCATTGATCAGAGCCCTTTCTTTCCAGCAATTTTATTTTAAACTGTTTCTTGAGCTGTGTATTTGGAGGCTGGGCCATGGCAGTGGTCTGGTGGTGAAAAGCTCTTTCCCCCCTCCCTTTGTGCCTGGGTAATTTAGGGAGCCTTTCGGGACTGAGCAAGAACTAACTAACTTTTTCCCTAGGGAACTAGGGATTGATGGTGGGCTCCTAAGATATCTTGGAGCCAGTATGAGTGTTTCAGCCCTACGATATCTGAAGCTGCAGGTCCTGGTGGTGTAAGTTGACCTATTAGGCAGTTTTGGGGGTGTGGGAAGAGGGGAGCACCGCTTTTAAGGGCTTGGCCTATTTCTCCTGTTCCTTCTGAGACTTTGTGGCTTTGCTTCTGGAATTATATCGAGCCTGCGTGTGACTACATTGGAAGTTTATTTTTGACATTGATGGAACTTCCGTAACTTTATTTATGCTGGGTTTTTTGAATGTTTGGTTTGGATTTGGATTTATTGTTTTGAACTTCTTGTACAGCTCCTCCTACTGTTTGATGACTTTTCCTAGATTTATTAATTCTGTTTTGGTCTCCTGGTGGTGAGAGTTCCAGGGTGCCTATATTTATTTATGTTATTTTTTGATGTTTATGAGTATGTTTTATATTTATTGTTTAATTATTTTTCCTTTCCTCCATGGCAGTGAGAGAGCTGTGGGAGGGGGGATTTTATATGTTGTTTGTTTTAATCCTGTGAGAGGGGACTGTGTTATCCTGTGGGAGGGGATTATTATTGTTTATTTTATTATTATTTATTGTTTGGGTCAAAGTCACCTTATAATGGGAGGAGGGTAGTTTAAGATAGTTTAATATAATTTTATATTTTTGTTAGGGCAAGGATTATTGGATAAATTATTGTTTTAGGGTTTTCTTAAGTGTTCACCATTTTTCTTTGAATCTTGAATTTGGTATTTTATGAGTTTCCCCTGCTATTTTGTTATTTTTATTAGTATTATGTGCCTGCCTGCCCTTCCTGTCCTGCACTATTCAGCCTCAGCTCTCCATGCCCTCTGCCCATTTTCTTCTTCCCCCGCCTTCTGCTGTCTATCAACGCTGTCGGGCACTGGGAATTGTTTGCAGGAGGGAAGTTGAGGGTGGGTGGGGGGTTGTGGACAGCAGTGTCTGGATGAGTGGTGCTCTCCCATAGGGTTGGTTAGGCTCAGAAGATGCCCTGGGGTGAAATGGTATCTGGAATGTGGTAATTCTGTTCTGGTTCCCATACCCAAGGGCACCTCCAGTGTCAGAGGGCAAGTAATTGGGACAGTTCACCAATCTCATCCAACTTGGGCGCTGTAATGCAATGCCAGATATGTCTGTAACAAGACTGGTTTTATCGCAGACTTTGTTGTGAAGGCAGATCTGGTTTGCATTACGGAGACCTGGCTGGATGGAAGTGTTGCCCCTATTTTAGAGGCAGCTGTTCCAGCCGGGTATTCGGTTTTACATCACCCGAGATTGGACTGCGGGGGGGGGGGGGTCGCTGTCTGTTTCAAGACCAAATTGGACCTAACAAATGTTGCAGTAGAGGAGGCTAGGTCATTCGAGTGCACTGTGGTTTCTGGTGTGAGGTGCAGGATAGCTCTCATCTACCATCCACCAGGTGATGAGAAGCTGTTCCTGCAGTAAGTTATAGATTTTGTTGCTGAATTGTCATTGGAGTCACCCAGATTGATGGTTCTGGGTGACTTCAGTGCCTGGGTCGATGATGAATCTTCTCTTTTTGGTCAACACTTCCTCCAGTCGATGATATCCCTGGGCTTCACAAAGGTCGTTTCCTCAGCTACTCACAAGGGTGGTCACTCTCTTGATCTAGTCTTCCTCCTGGGGATTGTTTCCTCTGACTTGGTGGTGGAACCAGTTGGTTGGTCTGACCACTACTCTGTTGGGTTCAGTTTTTTGGCCCCCCCGGGTAGGTTGGCCCCTGTGGAGATGGTCAGTTATCACTCCTTATGGGAAGTGGTCCCTGATGACCTGATGGCAGTAATTGACCTCTCGCTTTTTGACGAAACTAGCATGGATCTTGAGCAGCTAGTTACAGCCTATAACAAGACCGTTTCTACAGCTCTCGATTTAATTGCTCCTGTCCATGTTTGCCCTCTTCCATGTCACCCTGGGGCCCCTTGGTTTGATGGGTCTTTAAGGGAGTTGCGGAAACAGGGGCATAGGTTGGAGCACCGTTGGCGGAGGAAAGCCTTAGATGCCGACCACCTTATTTTGATAGAGCATTATAAACTCTATCAAACAGAAATTTCCCGTAAGAAGGTAGAATTCCTGTCCAGGGAAATAGTTGTCTCACGGAACCGACCGACCCAACTCTTCAGGACTGTTGACAGACTGAGCAACCCAGTCTGTCAGCAGTTCTCTTGGGTTTTTTCACAAAAGGATTGTGATGAGATCACTTGCTTCTTTGCGAATAAGGTGGCAGATATCAGGCATGAATGCCTCCAACTCCACTCTGTGGGTGTTGTGGTGATCAGTGCTATGTCACAGAGCATGGAGTTTCCTGGATTACCTTTGAGCTGCCAGAGTTCATGGATATTATGAGGATCGTCCAGGCAATGCATCCCACTTGCTGTAGTTTTGATCCTGGCCCTACTTCCCTAATTTTGGGTTGTATTGACATCACTGGCCTGGTCTTAGCTTGGATTGTCTGGTGCTTTCTGGATTTGGGTGAGTTTCCCAGCTCCCTGAAAATGGGAGTGGTGAGACCCCTCCTGAAGAAACCTTCTTTCAACCCGGATAACCTAGCAAACTGCAGACCTATCTCTAACTTCCCTTTTGTGGAGAAGGTTATTGAGAAAGTTGTGGTGGCTTAATTGGACAACCACTTAACCATCCATAATCTATATGAGCCTCTCCAATCAGGTTTTAATAAGAGACATAGTACTGAGACTGCTCTGGTTATGGTGCTCAATGATCTCCTGATGGTGAGAGATCGGAGACATTGTTCCATCTTGGTTCTCCTTGATTTATCATCAGCTTTTGATGCTGTGGATCATGGGGTTCTGCTCGAACATCTGAGGTTCATCTGTGGGCTGTCTGGTACAGTTCTCAGATGGTTTACATCTTTCCTCACTGGTAGATTGCAGAGAGTTGTCTCAGGTATTTTTTCTTCTGGGGCTTTCTCTCTGCCTTGTGGGGCACCTCAGGGTTCGGTGCTGTACCCCATGTTATTCGCAGCATATATGCTGCCTCTTGGAGACATTGTAAGACGGTATGGGCTGAGGTTCCACTGCTACGCTGATGATACCCAGCTCTACCTGACTTTTTCCCCCTTCCAGGTTAGTGCTATCTCAGTACTGAACAGCTGTCTCACAGAAATCCAAGATTGGATGAGTACCAGTGGCTTAAAGTTGAACCCAGGAAAGATCGAGGTTCTGGTTGTGGACCCAGGTCGCAGGACAGAGGGGTTGGGGACTGGACTTCCCTCCAGTTTAATCTTGGGAGGGGCCCAGATTCTCACCTCTGAATGAGTACGTAACCTAGGAGTGGTGCTTGACGATGGTCTGACACTTCGTTATCAGGTGTTGGCAGTTGTCAAGCTGGCCTCTTATCATCTTAGGAACATTGCTAGGATAAGGCACTTTGTTTCACCCAGCGACCTTCCTGTTCTGGTCCACGCCTTTGAATCATCGCTCCTTGATTACTGTAACTCCCTTTACTTAGGGCTTCCTGGGGTTGATATCTGCTGCTTGCAGCTAGTGCAGAATGCAGCAGCATGTTTGTTGGCTGGGGTATCAAGAAGAACTCATATTATCCCTGTGCTGCGCAATCTGCACTGGCTGCCTATTCAGTGGTAGATCACCTTTAAGATAGGTCTATTGACTTACAAAGCCCTACATGAACAGGGCCCCGATTACTTGAAAGAGCTCCTGGTGCCCTACTCCCCTCTGTGACAGCTCCTCTCGGCTGATGAGGGGTTGCTAGAGATTCCAAGGGTACGTTTAAAATCATGTGGTGCACATGCTTTTGGGTTTGTGGCACCTACCCTCTGGAATTCTCTGCCACGTCAGCTTAGGGAGTATGGGATGGTGGGGTGTTTTAAACAGGCTCTTAAGACTTTCTTGTGGGGGAAAGCGTATTTTGTACTGTCCTGATTTTATTGTATTTTATTGTATGCTGATTTGATTCTGACTGTACAGCACTTTGAAATATGAAAAGCGCTAAACAAATACATTTTATTATTATTATTATTATTACTAAGCTGACAGGACCCGAAGGAAAATGTATGTATGTGTGTGTATGTATTTACTTATTTAATTTATTGGATTATGTTAACTGAGTAGGCTCTCTGAGACAAAGGTCCCTTTTTCAGGAGTGACCCAGATTAATTACATACAGTACAAAGAATAAACTTAGCATCAAGGTTCAATGGTCAACAACAGACATCATACAACATGAGACAATCAGTAGTAACAAGTGAGACCATCCAGTGCAAACAGTTTGCAGCAATAACAACAGTGGTAATCATAGATACACATACACTAGAGGTACAATATAGATAATATGTTTATGCAGCATGGGTCAGCAGACAGGAATTAGACAAAGGTTAGTAAACTGTTTAGGGTGAGCATTGGGAATATGGGACAACTCGAGGGTCAGTGGAGGCAATTACAGTAATTGTTGGGTGGGTGACATTCTTTGAGCTGCTTTTTTAAGGATAACAATGATATGCTGCTCTGTATATGAAGGGGAGCTCATTCCAGAGCTAGGATGCTTTGTGGGAAAAGCTGCATCGACCTACTGTGGTTAGGGCCCTTGGATCTCCAACAGCAGATGGGAGGACGAGCAGAGGTGCCTTTTTTGAGGCTTACAGACCAGGACATCTCCAAGACTGGGGAAGTAGCCATTTAGGAACTTTTTGGCCAAGCATAGGGTGGGATAGTTAAGTCTGTCTTCCGGGGGGAGGGGGTAGTTGAGGGAGGTAAGGACATTACAGTGATGTTCTCTATTATAGGCACCAAGTGCAAACATAGAAACATAGAATTTGACAGCAGTTAAGGACTGCTTGGCCCACCTAGTCTGCCCATTTCCCTACCTAATGGATAAGCTGCAGATCCTAGTTAACCAACAGCCTACTTCCTCCTACCCCCCACTAGAATTGCCTTATGTCTGTCCCATGCATTCTTGAATTCCCCCACTGTTTTTGATGCTACAACCTCCTCAGAAAGGCCATTCCATGCATCTACAACCCTTTCTGTGAAGAAATACTTCCTCACATTACCACTGAGCTGTCCCCCCTCTATCTTCAAATTGTGCCCCCTTGTTCTTACACATCTCTTTTTCTGAAAGCTGCTACCCTCTTGGACTTTGTTGATTCCCTTGAGGTATTTGAAGGTTTCTATCATGTCCCCCCTCTCCCTCCTTTCCTAGAAGCTATACATCTTAAGCTCCTTTAGTCTTTCCTCATATGTCTTCTGGTGCAGACCCTGCACCATTTTGGTTGCCCTCCTCTGAACAACTTCCACCCTGTCTATGTCTTTTCGGAGATGGGGTTTCCAGAACTGTACACAGTACCCCAGATGTGGTCTTACCAACTGTCTGTACAGAGGGCTAACAACTTCCTGTTTTCTACTGGTGATGCCTCTCCCTATGCATCCCAGTATCTCCCCAGCCCTCCTTACTGCCTTCTCACATTGCTGGTCCGCCTTTAGTTCATCTAATATGACTACCCCCAAGTCCCTTTCCATTTTTTTGTCAGTATCTCACCCCACCTACTAATTCTGTGGTACAGCAACTTCAATTTGTTGATCCTGGTGCCCTCCTGGGGGACAGTATAGCAGCTGCAGTCAAGTCTGTAGGGAGCAAAACACTGGTCACTATGGACAACCAGCCATCTGTGGTGAAGTAGGCCCTAAACCTATAGTGTACACACAGCTTCTGTGTGAGGAGCATGGTTACTCATTCAGTGTATGATTTGAAGTCTAGGTCTTGTCCAGCCAAACACCATGGTACTTGTATCTATTTATTTATTTATTCATTCTTAGATTACAATACCTCTGAGCACAGACAACTCATTTACAAAGGTTCCAAGTTAGTGGGGAGGGGAGACAAAACATACAAAGGAGGCAAAGTACAATGCTTCCAAAAACAGTAAAATAAACTGAGCAAATATATATATATATATATATATCTGCATGCAGTTTTATCATTCTAATAGGAGGAAAGTGTAGATGAGAGGGGGAAGGATAAAGGTGGGAGAAAGAAAGATAGGAAGTGGCAGCTATAGGCCTTGTCAAGCTGGTGTGGGGGGTAGGGGCAGGGGGTGAGGAGAGATTGGCAGAGGGGTAAGAAAGGTGAGGCCATAGCAGCCATAGGCCTTATTAAGCAGGTGTGGGAGGGGTAGGGGTGGGGGGGTGAGGTGGACGGGGATAAGAAAGGTAGGCAGTGGCAGCCATAGGCCTTTCAAGCTGGTGTGGGAGGGGTATGGTCAAGGGGGGGAGGTGAGGTGGACAGGGGGGGTAGCCAGGGGCCTTGTCAAAGTGTGAAAAGGGGGGATAGCCTCAGATTTATTGAGGTAACAACAGAGACACAGGGTTAACCAGTTGTGAAAAGATTGAATGCTAGTAGATGGGAGTCTCAGATGAAGCAGTCACAAGAACTGTTGGCCGAGAGATGTTGGCGTAACTTCAATTTGAATAGTCCCAATTTAGGTAGGGTAGTTATATCACCATGAAGTGTATTAAACCAGTGAGGTGCTCTGTACACAAATGAGCATTGCCCTTGGGCTGTCCAGCATCTAGGAACATGGAGATGATGGCTGTTTGAGCTTCGCATATCCTGTGAACTACAATGGGGGTTTAGCAGGTTTGCAGTGCCTGGTGGCAGGAGGCCGAGAAGTGCTTTTTTGGCCAAAATACAGGTTTGGTATTGGATCCTCCTGGACAGCTGTAGCCAACCAGTCTCAGGGTAATGAGCACAGGTGTGGGTGAAACGTGTGGACCCTATGAGTAGTCTGCATGCCTTATTCAGAGCAACAGATATCCTGTGCAATGAAGACCTGGGGGCTGCTCTGTAGATTATAAGACCACAGTCTACAATGGATATGATGGAACTATATATAGCAAGTCGGAGGGCTTCTGGAGTAAGGCAGTGTTTATGTCTATGCAGGAGATTAATCTTGATGTTGACAGCCCTGGCTACGTTTTCTATATATTTAGCATAGGATAGACAATTGTCTACGGTGACTCCCAGGTATTTGAAATGTGGTATTTGTCCAAGATGCACTCCAAGACAGTTTCTGATGGTAAGTGTATGAGATTTGTGTTTGTTTCAGATGTTGCTGAACATCATTACTTTGGTTTTCTAATAGTGTCCATGACCTCTAGCTGTGTACCCTTTGTGGTACAGATCTGCAGGAGCCCCTACGGTTTGAGCCAAATTTCCTTATCCTAAATAGTATGGCCATGTTTTTTATTATTGGCATTAAGGACAAGACGGTTTGAGGTGACCCATGTTTCCAGTTCCCTAAAGTCCTGGTTAAGTTCAGTGTTTATGACATTGGGGTCTGGGCCTGTTCTGTAAAGCACTGCGTCATTTGCATAAGAAAACACATTGGCTCCATGATAGTTGGATGGCAGTTCATTGATAAATATTGAAAAGAGGGGGTCACGTGATGGCAGCCTAGATGGAGACAGTTGCCTCCCAGAGCTCCGCTCTCAATCTCCCGATTTCGGCTTGTTTTAGCGGCATTTGCGAATTTAAACCCGTCCTAGCTAAGTGGAGTGTGTGTGGATTTTTCCCCCAGCACTAGCGACTGATGATTTGATGGAAGCCTATATGAAAAAAGCGAGGCACTCCCTCCCGGACGCCAGAGAAAGAGAGGCCCAAGCGGCCAAACAGCAGGCAGCTAGCGTTCTTAAGATGGCCACACCAGAGGCTGCCTTGTCGGAAGCCAGGTTTCTGGAGATCATGCAACCCCTCCAGACGGCCATCACGTCAATCTCCGAGGATCTACAAGATATTAAAGGCGCTGTGGATGTACTATCCAGAAGGGTTGGGGATTCAGAAGCTAAGATTATATCAATGGAGAAGAAACAAGAAAGGAGCGAGACTGAGTTAATTAATATGAGGCGCAGAATGAAAAAATTAGAGGATAAGCTGGAGGATTTGGAAGGCCGCAGTAGAAGGAATAATCTGATTATTATCGGGTTGCAAGAAAAGGAAGAAGGAAGTGTTATAATTACTTTTTTACAGAAATTCTGCTGTAAAATAGCTAGCGCTCCTCCTGGGGGGGGGTATGTTATTGAGAGAGCCAACCGAGCACTGTGCCGGCCCCCGACCCAGGGCCAGCCACCCAGGCCAATAATATTGAAATTTTTGAATTATCTGGACAAGCAGCATGTCTTTTCTAAGGCAAGGGAGGCAAAGGAGCTGACATGGGAAGGCAAGAAGATTCGCATTGCTCAGGACTTGCTCCACTCGGTGAGAGTTCGAAGACAGGAGTTGCACCCGATTGTATCTAAATTAGTGACGACTTCCAAACCATTCAGGGTCAAGTACCCTGCCATATTGATGATAAAACATGAGGATAAATGGTTGACATTCGATTCCCCAGTGCAAGCTACACAAGAGCTGAAGGTTATCTTCCCAGATCTCTACAAATTACTTTGTGCTAGGAGGATCCCTCGACTGGGGGTCTGCAAGTGCAGATATAATTGTTTGAATCGAGGGTCCAGAGGGCAATTTTTGACACGTGGGCAGTACTATCTGTGAGAATCAACAGAGGAATGCTAACTTAGAAATTCGGAGGTGATTGCTAGCCCTGTGACCACTGACCCCTGCTGGTGGTCTTAGACTGTGCAGAATAGTACAGAGCTGTCTACAATTGAAATCCTAGAAGTGGAAGGAGTTGATCCGGGTTGTTTATTTTTGCATGGACACTGGCCTGCTCGGTCTCTGCCGCCCCAATGTATATAAGCTCCCTCATCTTGGGTCACTCGGATTTATGTCGAGGGAGTGTGTTGGATTGGTATTGCTTCAGGGCATGAGTCTGCCTATCTTCTGTGAATGGATTTACTTAGGATGATGCAACATGTATCAGTTATTCTGCTTCTTGGTGGAGGGCACATCTTGGATGCTCTGATGTCGGCAGTGGAAAGAATGATGGCCCTATAAATTGGATTATCTGACACCGTGGTGACTGCATGGAGGCTTGAGGGGCTCTACGTTGCTCTCATTTCGTGGAGCTTGAATATCGAGTTACCTAATATACATTAGACTTGTCTGCAGGACCTAAATATGAAGGATTTCCTTCCCCTTTCCCCCCTTTTTTTTTCCTCTCTTCTAGGAACCTGTGGTTATTCGGGGGGGTTATTAACTTTGGTCTTGAATTATTAATGCTGCCTAGTTGAGGATAGCTAATGACTCAAATTGCTTTTTCAGTAATGGTTAGCTCAAGTATATTGGGGCGGGCATTTACATAGTTAGGAATAAGATCTTTTAATAAGGTTTGTCTGTTGTTAGAGGTAGTCTTTGCATGATCATTTTAGGGGGCTCAGGGGTGGGGTTGAGTAGTTGGGGCTTAGAAGTGAATTACGTGGTGCTGAATACTTAAGAGGACAGTTTTTTTTTGGAACTGGGGTATGTGTGTGGTTTTGGGGCAGGGGGGTTTCAGTTGGGTGATATTGATATTGGTATTTGGGGGTGATTGGGCTGTGGGTCAGGAAGAGTCGGTTGGACTCCAGGGAGGGAAGGTGGGGCTTCAAGGTTACACATTGTCAGGATTTGTTAAGGATTTCTTAAGTCAGGGGGTTTGTATGTACCTAAAGAGCACTGTAGCACAATTAACTGAAACATTTTTTCTGCATCTATATCTGAGTTTGATGGTTGGGCATAATGAGCAACTCATATAAGTTCATTAGTTGGAATGTTAAAGGAGCCAAGGATAGGGTTAAGAGACAAATTATATTAAGGCACCTACATCAATTGGGAGCACAAATTGTCTTTCTGCAAGTGACACACCTAAAGAGAAGTGACATTCATTACTTCAGAAGGGCATAGGTAGGGCAAGTTTTCGGGGCAGGGATATCCACGAATAGGGAAGGGGTTGTTATCCTTATAGCAAGAATACTCCTTTCAAATTGGTGGAAGAGTTTTGGGACCCGGAAGGTCAATACATCATTACACATGGCCTGCTAGAGTCTCACCCGATATTATTGGGCTCAGTATATGGCCCCAATTGCGATTCCCCAGCCTTTTTCATGAGATTACTAAATATGGTAGTATCCAACCCCGAGAAGCTTACGGTATTAGGAGGGGATTGGAATTTAGTTCTTCAAAATGATCTGGATAGATCATGTAAAGAGAGGCAAGGTTTATCGCCAGCACAAAGGGCGTTGAAGGATCTCATTAGTAAGGCCGCCCTGGTTGATGTTTGGCATGTAATTAATCCTATGACACGCCAATACACCTTTTTCTCCGCCGTACACATGACATATTCACGAATAGATTATATTTTAGTTAGCTCACTTGCAATGCCTGGGGTAACACGGGCCGAGATAGCTGCCAGAGTAATATCCGATCATGTGCCGGTCAGTCTGGAATACCGGTTAGCCATGGGGTGTAGGCGCTCTCCACAATGGAGGTTAAATTGTCAGATGCTGAAGGAGGAATCTTCACTGAAGCATATTATGGACTTCATCAAAGGCTTCCTGGAAAGTAATCAAGGCTCAGTGGTTCAAAAGGACCTAATCTGGGCTGCCTTAAAGTGCTCCTTGAGGGGAGAATTGATTAAAATGGCCTCTAATAAGAAACGTATGCAGCAGGCGCAATTAGATTCCCTGCTAGTTTCTATTAGGGTTGTAGAAAGTAATTTATCCCGTGTCTCGACTGAGGCAGATTGGGCAAGGCTTCATCAGTTGCAGGCCCAATATTCTGGTTTAATATCACAGAAAGTGGAGCTGGCCCTTTTGAGGACTAGGCTTCAATATCTAGACATAGGGGAGAGAGCGGGGAAATTACTCGCTATGCGCATCCGCCACTTAGACTCAACCCATTTTATAGCGGGAATACGCAGGGCATGGGAGCAGGTCTGTACGGACCCAGGAAATTACAATGCCTTTGGGTCGATTTGCATGCGCTTATATGTAGACCCAGAGCTAAAACCCTCAAGGATGACATTAAGCTATTCTCAGGTCAGTGGAGCTGCCAAATAACGGAGGGAGGCGGCCTCTCTGAGTGCCCCAATCACGGCTCTAGAAATCCAGCAGGCCATTCAACAAATGCCTTTAGACAGGTCCCTGGCCCAGACGGGTTCCTAGTAATTTTACAAGGCTTGCCATCCGCTAATATCCCCAATTTTAAAGGAGGTTTTTCAGTATTGGTTTGATAATGGGTTATCAGATCCTAGCTTCCTGGAGTCGACGATTTCTTTAATTCTAAAACAGGGGAAGGACCCTCTCAGTATGGATAGTTATCGTCCTATCTCCCTTCTAAATACGGACATTAAAATTCTAGCAAAAATCTTAGCTAACAGGTTGTCCAATGTTATGGACAAGCTGGTTAGTAGGGAACAAGTGAGCTTTATGAGGGGGAGGTCGCCCCAAGATCATATGAGGAAGTTATTGCACCTTATTACTACTGCTAAGGACGCCAAGACCCCAGCAATACTTATTTCATTAGATGCCAAAAAGGCATTCGATAGGGTATCCTGGGATTACTTATTTGCCACCCTGTCTGCCTTTGGTTTACCTGACGTGTTCCTGAGATGGGTCCAAATCCTATATTCTTTCCCTTCTGCCAGAGTAAAGTGTAATGGGATTATGTCACCGGTAGTAAAGCTGGAACGAGGCACGAGGCAAGGATGTCCCTTATCCCCGCTACTATTCAACCTATACTTAGAGCCTTTATTACATAGATTGGCAAGAAACTGCTTGATTAAGGGTATACAGGTGGGGGATGCCAGCTACATGTATTCGGTATACGCAGATGATGTACTATTACATATTGAAGACCCAGAGACCTCGGTTCCAGCTATCTTGGCGGAAATTGATTCCTTTTCCAAAGTATCCTACTACAAGTTAAATCGTACGAAAATGAAGATTCTCCCCTTAAATACCAAAGTTACGAAGGCTGATTTGTCGTCGTTTGGCCTCTGTTGGGAGGCAAAGTCGCCTACGTACCTAGGGATAAATATTAGCACAGGACTGAAGCACATGATCAAAAATAATCTGAGTAGTCTAGTTAAAACCATTACCGGGGATATGGATAGGTGGCGATTGCTTTCTCTGTCACTTTGGGGTAGGTTGAATATCATAAAATGAATATTCTGCCCAGATTATTATACCCTTGGGTATGCTGGGCATACACCTCAGGCGTGGTTTACCAACTTGAAGGCGTTAACCTATTTATTTGGAATGGGAAAAGCATGAGTCTTATAATAAATTGACAGCCGAAGTTAAAGGGAGGATTAGCTGCTACCTCTCTTTTTTTATATTATACACACTGTACGTAAGCAAGCTGGTCTATTGGAGTGAATGGAGCAGGCAACCGACTTACTTACCTTTATGGGTTGACATAGGCGTGGGTTGGCTTGAGGGTGAACTGCTCTCACGGGCCCTGCTATATGTTTCTCCGTTGGCTATACCTAAACCCTTGAAAAACAACCCTATGGGATGGTCGTTAAAGGCCTTTCAGCAGTTGCAAAACTACCTCACAGTTAAATGGTATCTATCAACCAACCCATTTTTGAAAATCCTCACATTAGGGTTGGGGGTATGACTTTGTCCACTGCATTTTGGCCTCAGGTAAGTCACCTTAGAGTCTCGGACTTTTGGGTGAATGGGAGACCTCGGCCCTTTGATCAGTTGGTGAATGTTTTCGGAGTTGTGGGTCAGGACCTCTTTAAGTGGTTACAAATCAGTAAGGCCCTAACTTCCATTTTTTCTCAGATGACTCTAGTTGACCATGGGGACAGAGATATTGACATACTTTTTACTATAGCCTCTCAACCAAGTCCAGTCTCTAAGATATACAAAACACTTCAGGAATGGGACTACAGGCTTCCTTTAGGGGTATGTTATTATTGGACAAGGGAGTTAGGAATACCCGAGGTACCCGATCTCTGGAAAGTTGTAGCTCACAATGTATAAATCATTAAACAAAACAGATTGAGGATGGTACATTTCAATTTAATGCATCTTTATACCTAACCCCCATCCCGATTGCGCCAAGTATGGGGCAAAGGATCGCCCTTGTCTGAAGTGTAGGAAGGAAGATGGTACTTTGTATCCATGGTATGGTCATGCCCTTCAATTCAGGTCTTCTGGCGGGCTATCAATAATCTCTTAGACCCTATCCTTGGTTTAACAAATATGTTTACCCCTGAGGTATGTCTGATGAGCCTTTTTCCAGCTGACATTTCTAAGGTTAAAAAGGCCCAAATGTCACTTGTCTCAGCTGTGGCGAAACTGACAATTTTAAGGCATTGGACCAGTGATACAGCCCCCTCCTCGTTGGAGTGGTACCGAGAATGTACCCTGGTGGTACAATTAGAAAAACATATTGCTCGTATGCAGAGTAGACTGAAAACATATACGGCGCTTTGGAGTTCTTTTGAAACGCTCCTTATGGCATGGAGGCCTGGCTCTCAGAACACCTCAGGGCTGGTAAATTAGGGTTTGCCTATGTGTGTAGCCTTGGGAGGTGGGGAGGAGGAACTTTAATTTCCCAATGAATGGGCGAGTTAACTTTTGGTTGTTTTATATTGCTTCATTTCGCGCTCTCAACTATGTGTATGTATTGCGGTGCTTTTGTGGAAAATAATAAAGATGATTAATTAAAAAAAAAATATATATATTGAAAAGAGATGGGTCCCAAGACAGAACCCTGTAATATGCCATCTGTGATATTGCTGTGGGAGTTGAGACAGGTTCCTATCTTGACTGATTGGGTGTGGCTGGAGAGGTAGCTCATAAACCAGCTGCAGGACAGGTGATCAAGGCCCATGTTCGAAAGCTTGACCAGGAGGAATTCATAATCTGCTAGGTCAAAGGCCTTGGTGAGATCTATGAATACTGACCCTATAGGTTTTCCATCAGTGATGGCCCACTGGACATCAGAGATGAGGCACACCAATGCAGTATTAGTGCCATAGTGTTTGCAGAAGTCGTGCTGGGCATCAGTGAGAAGAGTGTGATTCAATGTGGGCTAGTAGTTGGTTGTAAATAAATCTCTCTTGTACTTTCACCAGGGTACTAAGTATGTAGAGAGGGTGGTAATTTCTTATGGCTTCAAGGGCTCCTCCTTTTTGATCAGGAACGACATAAGCTACATTCCATTTTTGGGGCTCCACTCCTTTAAGCAGGGACAGATTGTGTAGCTTGATCAAGGGGTATGTCAGGATGGGGGCAGTGATTTTAAAAGCCAAGGCTCAAGGCTGTCATGTCCAGCAGTCTTATTTATTTTGATATCTAGTAATTGTTTCAGGACCTCCTTTCTGTAATTAGTCAGAAATGAAAGGTTAAGTAGCTGGGGGGATACAGGGGTGGGAGCAGGGGCGTCCTTATAAGCATCCAGGTACATGAAGAATTTATTAATGCTTCTGTAATCTGTTGGGGTCACTAAGCTTAGCCCCATTGTGTAGGATTTCAAGTTAGGCACTCCAGTCTGCCCTTTGAGGAGACTGCTGACCTGATTCCACAAGCATTTCAAACTCAGCAGATTGACAGACTACAGGCCCTTTAGGTAATTTATTTGGGCCTTTTTTAATTTGCTCTTGCACAGGTTTCTGAGCTGCCTGTACTCGAGCCACTCCTGCAGGTAGCCTGAAGACTTGTGGCGCCCACACACACAATCTCTTGTTTTCATTAAGGTATGCAGTGCTGGGGTTAGCCATTTGGAACAAGCTAGCTTAACCCTCCTATGTACTAGGGGGTCATGCATATTCACCACATTTGTGGAATTATTGGTAAGAAAGTCTTATGCAAGTTTAATATCCTGAAAAGACCCAATGTCCACCCAGTTCACCCTGGCAAGGTCTTTGAGGAAGGCAATAGTGTCCATTTTGGAGTAATCCCTAGTGTGTGTAGTCTGGGGTGGGATCTTGGGAAAGGCGTTACTCCAGGTGCAGTACACAGGGGAGTGGTCACTCAGTGCATCAGATAAGATGCTTGCTGTACATATTCAGTCAGTTCCACTGACCAGTACCCAGTCGATTAAGGAGTGTCTCCCGGGTTTGGCATTAAGGCAGGTGGCTCCCCATTGACCTAGAAACATAGAAACATAGAATCTGTCAGCAGATAAGGATCATACAACCCACCTAGTCTGCCCAGTTCCCTACTCACTGCTGCAGCCCCAAATCCTATTTGATCTGTGGTTTTCAGGCTCTGCATATCTACAGGGTACCCTTATGTCTATATCATGCACTCTTGAACCACCGTATTGTTTTCACCACCGCCACTTCTGCTGGAAGGCTGTTCCATGGCTCCACCACCCTTCAGTGAAAAGTAGTTCCTAACATTACCCCTGAGTCTTCCACTCTTCAGCCTCATGTCATGCCCCCTTATTCTTGTGAGGCATTTTCTCTGAAATATGCTTTCCACTTGTACCCTGTTTATTCCCGTAAGGTACTTGGAAGTATCTGTCATATCGCTCCTCTCCTCTCCCTTCTTCCCTCCACTGAATAGATATTAAGGTCCTTAAGTCTTCCTCATAGGGCTTCTGATGTAGTCCATGTACCATGTTTGTTGCCCTTCTTTGAACTGCCTCTGTTTTGTCAATGTCCTTCTGGAGTTGTGGTCTCCAAAACTGGACACAGTATTCCAGCTGAGGCCTCACCAGTGATCTGTAAAGTGGCATCACCATCTCTTTCCTTCTGCTTGTTATGCCCTTCCCTATGCACCCCAACATTCTGTTTGGTCTCCCCACTGCCTTTTCACACTGTTTGGTCACCTTCAGGTCAACAGACATGACAACCCCTGGGTCTCTCTCCTGACATGTGGTGGCCAGAATGTCGCCACCCAGCCTGTACTTCTCTCTTGGATTCCTGTGACCCAGGTGCATGATCACACACATTTTTGCATTAAAACTCAACTGCTAGACACCCGACCACTCCTCTAATAGGCTTAGGTCCTTTCTAATTTTTTCCACCTCCTCCAGTATGTCCACTCTGTTGCAGATCTTGGCATCATCTGCGAAGAGGCACACATTTCTCTCCAGATGCTCAGCAATATTGCCAATGAAAACATTGAATAGGACTGGCCCCAGCACTGACCCCTGTGGCACCCCAATGATAACCTCCCTCTCTTCAGATTTCATGCCATTTACCACCACCCTCTGAGTCCTGTCCCTTAGCCAGTTCCCAACCCACTTTACCACCATAGGACCTGGTGCAGATTAGTATCCCTGAATGACTTCTTAAAGGAGTATAGGCCTTTATCTAACCAGTTGAGGTTAAAGTCTCCCAGCTGGATGAGCTCACCAATAGTAAGCTCCTCTATGTAGGCTAGAAGCTCATCCAGCATAAGTCTGGTTACTATTAGAGGGCACTAGTTGCAGCCCACATAAAGGGGTTTTGGGATCCCCTAAGAATACTTTCATTAGAACATATTCAAAAGATGGCAAATGATGTCCTTATTGCTTGAATGCCATCAGCACTCACCCAATATTTTGCTGACTGGTTTGAAAAAGTCTTAGGACATTATTGCAAAACCATCAAATAAGAGAGGCAAATAAAATAGCATATATGCATGATTAATTGCAATTTCTGAACTTTATTTGTAACAGATGAGGCGTTGGTGACCTCCTGGAGAGCAAATTGTAAATTTTTAAAATGTTGCTTTTGACCATTAAATATTTACTGTTGATCTCCATGCTGCTCAGGTAATATTTTGCATGTTGTTCTTTTTTTCTAGCTGCATCACTTTGGATTTCTCAACTGAAGTTGATCTGCCATTTTATTGTCTATTTTTCTAATCTGGCTAGATCCTTCTGCATTTCATTTACCCTCTGAAGTTACTACTTTTATCATCTTTGTGTCAACAGCAAACCTGGGGTCCAGATTCTGCTACCCACCTCCAGGTCTCTTATAACTATATTGAACAATGCAGGTCCCAGAAACATCTAGAGTTGTATGAAATTTTAAAATTCTGCTTCTGCCCAAATTTTGTAGAATTTCAAAAGTTTCACCGAATTCTGCAGAATTCCATTAGAAGTAGAACTATGAAATTCTGAAAGTGTAATAGTCACTGCAGAACTGTATTTCACAATTTATGTACATCACAGATTCATTTTCTGAAAACTGCTGGATTACGTGGTCCACAGAATATTATTCAATAGTTTACATAGAAATTATTTTTGGAAGTCTATGGAATGAAAATCAGAAAGTCTGAAAAGCATATTGGAAGTGGAATTGTCATTTGTCATAAATTCTACTGGGAGAATTCTGCATTCTTCACAGTTTTAGAACAAGCCCCTGTGTAACACCATTAGTCTTTTGTTTCCATGTTGACTAGTTATCATTAATTATGGTTCTTTGCCCCCTATCCTGCGACTATTTTTTTCTATATATACACCGTCATTCCCTTAGATAAAACTCTGTAACAGAGTGGACATGCCAGAGGGAGTGGGTAGAATGAGGAGAGACCTTCAGAAGCTTGAGGAATGGTCAATGGTGTGGCAGTTAAGATTTAACACAAAAAAGTGCAGAATAATGCATATGGGGCACACAAACCCTGGAACACCATATCATCTCGGGAGGGAGGGGGAGGATATAGCATGCTCCAAGCCGGAAATGGACCTAGAGGTTATCATCTCCGATGACCTAAAGTTTGGGGGTCAGTGCAACAAGACAGTGGGTAAAGCAAATAGGATGCTGAGATGCATAGGCAATAGCCTTGCTTGTAGAGCAGAAAGCAGCTAAGTAAAAGAAGCTACATTTTCTTATTAATTTAACACTTATATCTCAGCAGGAGTCAGTGTCTGTTGAGATTAAGCAAGACAGATACTTTATTAGAAGTAGAAAGGGTCCTATTTAGGGTTAAGAAAAAGAAAGAAAAGAAAGAAAGTCAGTGTGTGTTCTGTGCTGTGAAGGGTACTGTATCAACTTACTTTGCTAAACCAGTAGGAGGAGAGAGAGCTTAATTGGGGGTGTGGCTTAGACACTATAAAAGCAGGTGACTTAAATTACAACTTCCTGTTGCTAGTCTTGCTTGTAGAGCAGAAAGCAGCTAACTAAAAGAAGCTACATTTTCTTATTAATTTAACACTTACATCTCAGCAGGAGTCAGTGTCTGTTGAGATTAAGCAAGACAGATACTTTATTAGAAGTAGAAGGGGTCTTATTTAGGGTTAAAAAAGAAAGAAAAGAAAGAAAGTCAGTGTGTGTTCTGTGCTGTGAAGGGTACTGTATCAACTTACTTTGCTAAACCAGTAGGAGGACAGAGAGCTTAATTGGGGGTGTGGCTTAGTCACTATAAAAGCAGGTGACTCAAATAACAACTTCCGTTGCTAGCCTTTTCTTACTAATTGCCCTCCATCCACCCTCCACCCACCATCCTAAGCCAGTTCTACTTTTATAGCCACTGGATTTGACTGTCAACAGGAACTTCCTGTTTGGCAGTAGGAAGGGAAGGATCATAGAGAAACATTGTTTTTTTCAACCCTAAAGGAAGAAAGTAGCTCACTTTTCCCCCCAGCTGGTGGTGGTCTGACACTGAGCAAAGAAGAAGGAGGCTACTGAAGTATATAGGAAGTTGCTGTCCCAGAACAGGAAGGGCGAGAGCTGTAAGGAGAGGAGAGAGTAAGCATACAGAGAAACAGGAGTGGGGACACAAAATAAGACATGATAGGAGTGGTGCAGTGCAATGGCTGTGGGGCAGCAGTGTTCCAGGAGACATTCTGGAGGCTGTGATGCTGCCCTATTTGCAGGCACCTCTCTGGTCTGAGGGAGGAGGTTGCCCATCTCCAGGCTGACCTGGTTAGGATTCATGAAACCTCCTCCCCCACCCAGGGACCACCAGGGCCAATGCCACTACCTCAGAGGTTGCCAAGAAAGAGGAGAGGCTGGACCAGGGTGGGCTCAGGGAGAGATGGTGGTGGAACAGAGTTGCATCCCTCAGCTGTACCTCTCACAATTCATTCACTTTTCTGGTGGATAATGGTTCCTCTATGGAGGCACCTGCAGTGGAGACCAAGAAGGATGCTGGGAGCCTTCACAAAGGAGACCCACAGAAGGGTGGCATGGGACCACACAGGGAAGGAAACAACTCATGGTGGGGACTCAATCATTGAGGGGTAGAAATGGGGAGGAAGGGAGAGGAGGTGGTGCATGCCTGGGGCCATGGCTTGGAGGGACAGGGCGAATCTCACAATCGTGGGAGCAGCTGCACGAGGGAGAGAGCTGGATGTCATTGTCCACCTAGGGACACATGACCTGGCTAGGAATGGGATCAGATCAGTGCAAGAGGAGTTTGTAGAGCTGGGGAGGGGCCTTAGACAAGTAGTGCATACGGTAACTTTCTCGGAGGTGCTGCCTGTCTACGGCAAGAGTGATGCTAGGGTACTCCTCACCAGGGAATTCAATAAATGGTTGAAAAACTGGTGTGGAGCTCAGAGTTTTAGCTTCATTTGGGGCTGGGGAGCCACCTGGAGGATGCAGACCTATACTGGTGCAATGGTCTGCATCTGTCCAGGGGAAACCAGGATCCTAGGTGAGAGGTTTAAATGCTTCATTGGCAAGCACTTAAACTAGCCAAGGGAGAGACACTGAAAAGGAGCAGGGAAATCCCAGCCTCCCCCCACAAAACACAGTAATTAGTGAGGTAAACACCAAGGTAGAGAAGTCGTTAGGGAGAAGGACAGAGGTAAATGTAAAAAAAGGCAAAGGCAGTAAGGACAGGAATGGGGCTAAAAGAGGTAAGGCCATAAAAAATTTCAGGGTGATGAGTACCAATGCCCGTAGTCTGTGTAATAAGCTCCCTGAACTAGTGGCCTTGATGGAAGAGGATTGCCTGGATATTGTGGCAGTCACAGAAACATGGTACACAGAGAACCATGACTGGGATGTCAACATACCAGGATACACAATCTACAGGAGGGACAGGGAGGGTAAAAGAGGAGGAGGAGTAGCTCTCTTTATAAAGGAATGGATCAAAGCAACAGAACTAAAGAGTAAACAGGGAGCAGATGAGGCACTCTGAGTCACCCTGGAGAAAAGGAAATGGCACCACAATCTGCATGAGGATTGCATACAGACCCCCATCTCAGGGGGAGGGAATGGACAAGGAAATGATAGAAGGCTTCCTTGGAATGACAGAAAAAGGAGAGATATTGTTGATGGGGGACCTGAATATGCCAGATGTTAACTGGAGCACCTTTGCTGCAGGCACATCCAAGAGCATGGTCATTCTTGATGCCCTACAGGGAGCATGCCTCAGACAGCCAGTATTGGAACCCACTCAGGAGGGAGCAATCTTAGACCTGGTACTCTCAAATGGGGATGGAGAAAGAATCTCAGATTTAGAAGTGGGTAGCCATCTGGGAACAAGTGACCACCAAACAGTGTGGTTCACGATAAACACAGCCATACAATCAAGCCATACAAAAGCAAGAGTATTGGACTTTAGCAGGGCTGACTTTGGGCAAATGAAAGAATGCCTCAGAAAAGCACTAGCAAACAGGCAAGAAAGAGTGGTGGAGGAACAATGGGGAGTAATCAAAACAGCCATCACAGAGGCAACAAGCCTTTGTGTAAAGCAAATCAACAAAACACAACGAAGGAAAAAAACACTACGGTTCTCAAAAGAGGTGGCAGAGAAGGTTATGGAGAAAAGGATAGCATTCAGGAAATATAAGGAAACACAGAAGAAGTAGGACAGAGAACTTTATCAGTTAAAGCAGAAAGAGGCTGGGAAGGCAGTCAGAATAGCAAAGGCCTAAACCGAGGAAATGATAGCCAACTCTGTTAAGAAGGGGGATAAGACCTTTGGTAGGTACATTAGGGAGTGAAGAAAGACCAAAGGAGGGATACTGAGGCTTAATAAAGGGGAAGGAATGTGGGTAGAGGGTGACAGTGAAAAATCAGGGATACTGAATGAATATTTCTGCTCAGTATTCACAAAGGAAGAGGAGGGGGATGTACCTACACCAAACAAGAGAAACACTCTGAAGACTGGGGTCTATACCAGTCCATTTACAGAAGAAAGGGTTCTGAAAGAACTAATAAATTGAAGGTGGACAAAGCAATGGGGCCTGATGGGATTCACCCAAGAATTCTAAAGGAACTAAGGGTAGACCTAGTGACACCGCTGACTACTCTCTTTAACAAATCATGGGAGGATGGGGTGGTACCTGAGGACTGGAGGAGGGCAGATGTGATTCCTCTTCACAAAAGTGGGAGCAGGACAGAGGCAGGAAACTACAGACCAGTTAGTGTGACCTCAGTGGAAGGGAAAATGATGGAATCACTTCTGAAGGAAAGAATCGTTGAGTACCTAGAGGCCAGTGGGGCACAGGATCCAAGGCAGCATGGATTCACGATAGGAAGGTTGTGTCAGACAAATCTAATAGATTTCTTTGACGGTGACCAAAGTAGTAGACCAGGGAGGGGCTGTGGACATGACCTACCTAGATTTTAGCAAGGCATTTGATACAGTCCCACACAAAAGATTAATACACAAGTTAGCCAGCCTTGGAGTGGGTCCCAAGGTGGTAGCCTGGATAAAAAATTGGCTAGACAACAGGACACAATGGGTAGTAGTAATGGAGTCCACAGTGAAGAAAGGAGGGTTACTAGTGGATACTGTAGGGTTCAGTACTAGGACCGGTCCTTTTTAATGTCTTTATAAGTGACATTGCAGAGGAACTGGAAGGAAAAGTATGTCTCTGCAGACAACACAAAGATCTGCAACAGGGTTGATACACAAGATAGAGTGGAAAGGATGAGAAGGGACTTGGCAAGGTTGGAGGAATGGTCAGATGTATAGAAACATAGAAACATAGAATTTGACGGCAGATAAGGACCGCTTGGCCCACCTAGTCTGCCCATTTTCCTACCTAACAGATAAGCTGCAGATCCTAGTTAACCAACAGCTTACTTCCTCTAACCGCCTCAAGGACTTCCTTATGCCTGTCCCATGCATTCTTGAAGTCCCCCACTGTTCTTGACTCCACAACCTTCTCAGGAGGCTGTTCCATGCCATCCACAACCCTCTCAGTGAAAAATACTTCCTCACATTACCCTGAGCCGTCCCCCTCTATCTTCAAATTGTGCCCCTTGTTCTTGCACATCTCTTTTCTGGAAGATGCTACCCTCTTGGACTTTGTTAATTCCCTTGGGGTACTTGAAAGTTTCTATCATGTCCCCTCTCTCCCTTCTTTCCTCAAGAGTGTACATATTAAGCTCCTTTAGTCTTTCTTTGTATGTCTTCTGGTGCAGACCCTGCACCATTTTGGTTGCCCTCCTCTGGACAGCCTCCACTCTGTCTATGTCTTTGCAGAGATGGGGTCTCCAGAACTGCTCACAGTACTCCAGATGGGGTCTTACCAACTGGCAGTTCAGATTCAATGCAAAGAAGTGCAAGGTAATGCACCTGGGAAACAAAAACCCAGGGTAAGAGTACACAGTGGGGGGTGAGATACTGACAACAGTAAAAATGGAATGGGACCTGGGGGTAATTATATCAGATGACCTAAAGGTGGGCAAGCAATGTGAGAAGGCAGTAAGGAAGGCTGGGGGGACACTGGGAGGCATAGGGAGAGGCATCAATAGTAGAAAACAGGAAGTTGTTATCCCTCTGTACAGACAGTTGGTGAGACCCCATCTGGAGTACTGTGTGCAGTTCTGGAGACCCCATCTCATAAAGACATAGAGTGGAAGCTGTCCAGAGAGGCAGCCAAAATGGTGCAGGATCTGCACCAGAAGACATATGAAGAAAGACTAAAGGAGCTTAATATGTATACCCTTGAGGAAAGAAGGGAGAGAGGGGACATGACAGAAACTTTCAAGTACCTCAAGGGAATCAACAAAGTCCAAGAGGGTAGCATCTTTCAGAAAAAGAGATGTGCAAGAACAAGGAGGCACAATTTGAAGATAGAGGGGGGATGGCTCAGAGGTAATGTGAGGAAGTATTTTTTCACAGAGAGGGTTGTTGATGCATGGAACAGCCTCCCTGAGGAGGTCGTGGAGTCAAGAACAGTGGGGAAATTCAAGAATGCATGGGACAGACATAAGGCAGTCCTAATGGGGGGTAGAAGGAAGTAATCTGTTGGTTAACTAGGATCTGCAGCTTATCTGTTAGGTAGAAAAATTGGCAGACTAGGTGGGTCAGGCGTTCCTTATCTGCCATCACATTCTATGTTTCTATCTCCAGCAGGAAAAGGGAGGTCATACTTCCACTGTACAAGACATTAGTAAGGCCACGCCTGGAGTACAGTGTCCAGTTCTGGAGGCCTTACCTATATAAAGACATAGTCAGGGTGGAGACAGTTCAGAGGAGGACAACCAAGATGGTACAGGTTTTGCATCACAGGTCCTACAAGGACAGGGAGTTATGTGATGGCAGCCTTGGGGAAGGGGTGAGTTTGTTGAGCTCCATCCTGATCTGGCAAAACTTTGATATTTTTTACCATCCTCCTCTTCATTCAACACACAATAAAGACTTTCCTACCTCAGCTGTGCAATGTCAGGTGGGGAAATGGAACAGAGTGACCCTGATCACCAAAACAAATCTTCTCTGCAGTCAGAAGATTCCTTCTACGCCATGGCCCTGGATCCGAAAAGGCCACATCACAGTAATTTGCTGGCCATGCCACCTCCTGCTGCTCAAATAACTCTTTTTCCAGAACAAGTCTTTGGGAAATTAACAGATTAAAGCGGCAGTATATGCGATCTTAGACAATTTCAAAACAATGAAGCTGGCACTCCAGGGGCTCACGCAAAGGGTCTCAGATGCCAAGGTATGCATCTCATCTGTGGAAGATTGCCAAGCACACAATGAGCCAGAGATCATTTGCATTACAAGATCCCTTTCAAAACTTGAAGGCAAAGTAAATGACTTAGAGGGATGGAACCGTAGAAACAACCTGGTCCTGATCGGTCTCCAGGAAGGTGAGGTGGGGGTGAACCCAGTAGAATTTTTACAGTGGTTCTGTACTAAAGTGGTAGGCCCTTCTCCTAATGGCCCCTATTACATCATTGAGCAGGCACATCAATCATTGCAGGCAAAACCCGAACTGGGGGAGCCTCCAAGGCCCTTTATATTTAAGTTGTTAAACTTTCTCAATCAGGACCATATCCTCAGGTCAGTCCGCAAGCTAGCAGCTATACAGTGGGAAGGGATTAAGCACTGACTGGTGCAAGATTTGACCCTCAAGGTTAGGCAAGCTCACTAAGCATACCGCCCTATACTGTCGAAGCTATGGGCAGCGCAGATCCATCACCGACTGTTACACCCTGCAAGACTTGTGATGCATACTAATGAGGGCATCAAGAGATTCAAAACAGCAGAACTAGCATGGCAGGTGCTGCCTGGTCTCTTTTTGGACCTGTTTGCTAAGAAAGTGTGAGCTGCACCGACTGTCTCTCCTCAGCTGTTACAAGAGCCTTTATTGTTATGTACTTAGCATACCAGCATTTGCTATGACAGGAGATGGTATAAGAAGCTTTTCTATCATGTTATACTACCCAAGCTGATTCATGTGTTATTGACCACTCTTTGTGGATCCCTTTTTTGATCTCACATGGGACATTATTATTTGCATCTTGTGAATTGTTTTATTGACAACTTCTGTAGCTTCACGCTGATGTCTGGACCAAGTTTGCTACATCTTTTATGGAGCTTAATAGTTTGGTTCCTCAGTTTTCTATTCTGTCTTCAGGGTGGACACTTAAATGACTCTCTGTAATGCCTTGTATTATAATTGTTTAATTGTTCTATTCATTCGCAACTGATGGTGTACAAACATATCTATGGGATCATATTAATGCCAGGCTTTCAGCATTGCCATCTATTTGTCCGCATTGCATGTTTTATCTAAGTGAACATGATTCTGCCAATTTTCTTTTGGGGAACTGATACTGCAAGATTTGCTGTTATATCAGATTTATCTGTTGCATATTTGGAGATGCATCAGTGCCATGTGAACTGTTATAGGACAATCTCCGGGTCAGGGCTTCAATGGAGTACTGTTTCTTTTTATTTTATGCTAGCCTTAGCTCACATATCAGTCAGAAGTTAAGGACAATAATGTGTTTTATGTTTTACTATGTGTATGAAACACAACTTTTACATATTGATGTTGGGGGAATCCCCTTTTCTTATTAGTGGCAAAGTCATATTGTATCTTGTTTGCAAAGCTAAGTGCTGTTAACAATATATTTTAGTAGTTACTATGAGTTGTTGTAACATGTGTTGCTTGGTCTTCTCTGGCTCAAGTTATGCCTTATATCATTATAAATGATGGGGCATACAATTCCAGCTGATACTAATAGTGACTGCCAGACCTTAGGAATATCATAAGCATTTTTTTTACATAGTTTAGGCAGGTTCTGGTTTTGTTCAGGTTGGTATCAGCTGGATTATCTTTATAGGCTTTAACCTTAATGCTTACGGTGTTATAATTATACATTGTTGTTCTTGCACCCTGTTATGTATCTGCCTACTCTTATATCATTGGAGACTAGTTTATTTGATATTATATTTTCTTGTGTATGTAGGGAAGGGAAAATAAGGGTTGATTATATTAATGATACAGTGCCAGATTGGGACGGTGGACACTGTGGTTTTCCCGCAGTTCCTTAGGACTGGAGCAGGCTTTGGCCTGGGTTAGACTATTTTCTTGAGTTATTGAGTTATATAGCTTTTCTTTTACCTTTTTTTTGGGGGGGGGGTTGTTATTAGTGATTTATATAGGATGCACCTTTTTCCTTTTGGGGATATGGGAAAATGGAGAGGGATTGTCTGTGCGTACCTAGTAGCCCAGTGAGACAGTTTTTCTGTCAGCGTTAGCATCAGTATTATTCTTATGATTAATGACTAATTGTGTTAACATTGTTTCCTGGAATATTAAGGAAGGGAAGGATAACAGGAAAAAATATGCTGTCCTTAGACATTTGAATGTTAGCAGTCCGCACGTATTTTTTCTCCCAGAGATTCATCTTTTGGAATCTCAAACCCAGAATTTATGTAACCTTTGGGTGGTACACATGTATTCCTCAAGTAACAGTCCTTAGAAAAGAGGGGTTGCCATTTTACTAGCAAAATCCTTGCCATTTATCTCCTTCAATACTGTGAGGGGTACAGAAGGTAGATATCTGTTTTCACACTGTACATTTGGGCATCTTAAATTAGTACTCGGTGCAATCTATGGTCCCAACATACATTCACCCTCCTTTTTCCCCACTCTATTAACAAACTTGGCACCATTTTCCCATCTTCCCCTAATGTTGGGAGAAGATTGGAATCTTGTCTTTGCTAATGACCTTGACAGGATGTACAGGAGATGGGTTGACCTCTCGCCAGCCCAGCTTGCACTTAGGGAACTAATAGACTCCCTGGGTCTAATTGATCCCTGGAGATTCTTGCTCCCCATGACCAGGATTATACTTTTTACTTGACCCCACATAAAGTGTACTCTAGACTTGATTATTTCTTAATTAGCCAATTGCTAATCCCCCACTTACTCAATTGTAAAATTTTGCCATGGGTTCTGTCTGACCATTCCCCAGTTTTACTCATCTTAGATCACCCCCATATACAGAAATATGCACGAACCTGGTCATTGAATAATTTTCTTTTGAAGAACTCAGATACTATCAACAATCTGCATTCTTTTTTAACTTCTTCTATCTGGGAGAAACTTGTTGGGTCCTCGCAACCGGATATGATTTTGGGAGCTCTTAAGGCGACTTGGTGGGGGGAGTTAATAAGACTAGCCTCGGTGCACAAGAGGAAGATGCAGGCCCAGGCTGATGCTTGGTTGTCTAGAATTCATCACTTGGAAAAGAACCTTTTGCCGCAATCCCCTGATAACATTCGATCAGAGCTAGCCCACCTCAGGGCAGAGTATTTGGCGTATATGCTAGATAAGGTAGATAAGACCTCAGCAGCTATGAAAGTCAAATACATTGGCCAAGGGAACAAAGCAGAGAAGTTTTTGGCTCCTAAGCTGAAGCAGCAGGCATCTTCCCACTGGATGCCCTTCTTGTCTAATCCCACAACAGGTGAACCTACTAGTGATTCGAACAAAATGACTAAATTATTTCTATCTAGTGTTCAACTTATATTCCACCCCTCCTCCTGATCCATCCTTGGATGTTGTCCAAGAAGAATTTTTGGGCCAAGTGAATCTTCCCCAGTTGTCAGAGGTTCACTGTCATTCCCTGCTAGGTCCTATTACTGAGCAAGAGATCAAGGAAGCTATTGCATCCCTTCCCTTTGACAAAGCCCCTAGACCTGATGGGTTTTCACCACTGTTTTACAAAACTTTCTCTGAGGAACTCACCCCAATTCTAACTCATACCTTTAATTTCCTGGGAAGGTTATCTCCCAAGGATTTTACTTTTGTTTGAAGCTAAAATTGTTCTACTGCCCAAACCAGGGAGGGACCCTACAAAGATAGAAAACTATCAGCTGATATCGTTAATAAATGTCGATATGAAGATATATGAGAAAATATTAGCTACTTGTTTGGCAAAGGTATGGACCACCTTTTGGGCCCTGAACAAGCAGTCTTTGTGGCAGGGTGTACGTCAAGTGACCACTTTCAGAAATTATTCCACATTAAATCTGCCTCTGGGAAATTCAGTTCCAACTCATTGCTGGCTTCCCTGGATGCAGAGAAAGCTTTTGAATGAGTCAGCTGGTCGTACTTATTTATCCTTCTACCAAAATACGGACTTCCAGATTAATTTATACGTAGAATACAGGCATTGTACACCAAACCAACAGCGTGTATTCTGCGTAACAATATATTGTCGGAAACTTTCCCATTGACAAGGGGAAGCCGCCAGGGCTGCCCCCATCCCTGTATTTATTTCATTTTTATATTGAGCCCCTTACCCATCAGAACAATCTCTCTCAAGAAATAAAGGGGCTAACCATTGGTGCTCATGAACTTAAATTATCCACCTTTGCAGATGACATACTCCTTCACATTTCCAGCTGGCACACCTCCTGGCCTGCTGCAATGCAGCTCCTTACTCAGTTTGGATTGTTCTCAGGTTATAAGCTAAATTTGACTAAAACAGTTGCTTATCCACTGTCGTGTCGCTCATTTAAGAGTGAGATTGAGAATAGGGATTAAAGTGGAAATCTAAAGCAATATCTTACCTGAGAATTAAGATATCCATGGACCTGCATCAGTTAAAGGCCTTAAATCTAGTTCCTTTATTACAATAAATTGAAATAGACCTTAAATGCTGGGAACAATTATCACTATCCTTGTGGGGCAGAGCAACCATACTAAAAATTAATGTAATGCAGCATTTAATGTATCCCTTGAATGCCCTTAATATTGTTATTTCCAAGGGTTTGTTTAGTCGCCTACACTCTATCTGTTCCGCACTTTTGTGGCTTCATAAACCACCCTGGAGAGCATATTTTAAACTTTGCAACCCGGCAGCTGTGAGGCCTCCAGGTGCCAGATTTCTTTCTTTACTACCTTTCTATGCACGGAGCCAATTACCTTCGGTAGTGCACCCCAACCACTGATAGTGCTTTTACCCCAGTATGGCTGTTTATAGAAAGGAACTTGGTCGGTAGGTCTCGTGTTATGCTTTCCTCATTATTATTCGTTCCTTTTTCTAGTATCTCAAAGGAGTTAAAAAACTCACCTATAGGGTGGTCAGTTAAAATCCACTACCAATTGTGTAGACTATTAAAAATGTTGTGTTTTAAAGACTCAGGGCAACTTCTATATGACAATCCTAATTTTTCTATTTCAGGTTCTCCAATAGCATGCTCTCTGACGAAAAACTTGTTGATTGCCACCCTGGATGATTTTATTTGTAACGATAAATTTGTTACATTTGTGGAATTTCAGGCAAGAGTATAGTGTTCATCTATGTCCTATTTTAAGTTCTTGTAAGTAAGCCTTTGTGTGAAGGTGTATGTAGGTTAGTCTCCTCCATCAAACAAGGTGAGCCCACTATTCAAACACTGGGCCAATCTATTGTCTAAAGACAGAGCCATTTCTCGATTGTACAGAGAATTTGGAACACAGGTCTGGAACCCGGTCAGTCCTGAAGCTTTCTATTGGATGCAGGCTTTACATTTAAGTCACACTGTGTCACAATGGAAGCAGATCTGGAGTGATATTTATCATTTTGTAAAACAAGACAGACTTAGACTAGTCCCATTTAATATTATGCACAATCTCTACTGTTTCCCTACTAGACTTCACAGGATGGTAAAGTTGGCTTCTCCCTCCTGTGAATTCTGTGAAGCCAAAGAAAGCACCCTTTTTCATAAAATCTGGGAATGCCCAAGAGCAAGTGTGCTTTGGGCTATAGTAAAAAGGGAACTCCATCCCTTTTTTGGGGAATTCCTCTTATTTTTCTAATGTGGTAGGTCTTGTTGGTGACTATTCAGCTATCTCCAGTGTCCTACATAAGATCTACCTGGCCTTAATCACTCTGGCTACTAAATTAGTATTATTGAGGCACTGGAGAGGAGACTGGACACCAAACTACTCTGAGTGGCTACAGGAATTCTTATGTGCATACAATGCAGGACGGGCAGTTGCCCCATCCAATCATAGGTGGCACACGTTCCAGGCCTGTTGGACAGTTCTAATTTCATTTTTACAGGCTTTGGTACCTAAATAATTGTTCCTTCCTCCTTACAGGGTTAAGTTAAGTTAAAGTTACCCTTGTAACTTTTAACAGGTGCCTACTACATGGATGGATTTTTAGGCCGCTCGGACAGTGGGAGTGGGTGAGCGGGTGGGGGATTGGAGTGTAATTATTTTGGTTATGTTCTGTACATGATACTGTATTAGTTTCAAATACATTGTTCCATGTATTGACAAGGTTTTTTTTTATTTACTATTTTCATTAGTTTGTTATGATACTGTTGATGTGCTAATAAAATAAAGTTAATTGTAAAAACAAAACAAGGAAAGGCTGAAGAACTTGAATATGTACTCCCTGGAGGAGGAGAGGAGGATGATAGAGACATACAAGTACCTCACAGGGAAGAACAAGGTACAGGAAAACACTTTTCAGAGGAAGAGATGTTCCAGGACTAGGGGTCATGGGATGAAATTGGAGGAGGGAGGTTCAGAGGTAACGTGAGGAAGTATTTCTTCATGGAAAGAGTGGTGGGCAAGTAGAACACCCTGCCAGAGGAGGTGGTGGGGGCTGAAATGATTATGGGCTTCAGGAATGCATGGAATAGGCATCAGAGGATCCTAGTAGTTGGGGGAAGGGGACAACCCAGTTCAAGAGAAGCTTGAAGAGGCAAAATGACATGGGCTATTGGGCAGACTAGGTGGGCCAAAGGCCCTTATCTGATGTTAGTATCTATGTATCTATAAAGGTTTTCATCCTCTAGGCCTGACCAGGCAGCTGTTCAGCCCATCCTCAGGCACCTCTGACCATCCTGTTCCTCCTTCCATGCTGGGAGGGCTAGTTCTCCATGGATTCCCCCTACAGTTGGGTTAGGGAGGGTATGGCTTTTCTACCCCAGAGTACTCCATCCAGAATGCCCATGAACTGGTGTGGAAGTGCAGGTCAAGGTGTCCCAGGTGGGCTACATGAAGCCCTGACTGACTCTTTTCCCTCCTATTTTCCCTCTACATCCACAGGGCCATGATGGCATGGAGGCATGTATGCATGCATGCATTCTGGAACTGTGGCTCCTTCCACCCTATATTTATGTCTTGCCTCCCATGTGTTCATAGCCACCAGGCCTCGCCTGGTGACAGCCAAAAGCCAGGAAGACTCACCACCCCAATCCAAGGAAAGAGATCTGCCAGGTGGTGCTCAGTCCTCTCTTGCCCTCCCCCACTGACTCCTGTGATCCGAGCTCATTCCTGAACTCAGGTCATGGCCATAGCAGAGAGGTTAGATGCTTACAGCACCTCAGCCCTCTGCGTCGCTGGGCTGGCTCCCTGCAGTCAGTTTTCAGCTCATTTCTCATGCCTCCAGTTATACCTAAGTTTTTAGTTTGGGAACTAGCCTCTTGTGGGAAAATCATCATATGCTTTTCCTAAGTCCAGATATACAACAGTTACTAGATTTCCCACATCCAGTTCCTGGATGACATTGTCAATTGGAAAGCATGCCTGTGGTTCAGAGGACAAGCAGCCAGCCACTCCCTCTTCCTGTGCTACATAAGCAGTTCTTTGGAACCTTTCTCTCAAGCACTTTTTCTTTGCAGCTGGATGCTCTGTTGGTCTGTTCTTTGCAACTGCTGCCCCCCCCCCCTTTTTGCTGTGTTTTGGCCTCTGCTTGTTTTTGCTGGACTTCTGTTTCATTTCTATTGCATTTGGTTTGTATTGCTTGTCTCCAGCTGTGTGCTTCTTTGTGTTGCTTGTTCCCTGTTCTTCTGTGTTTTTTTGCATCTTTTGTTTTGCATTCTATTTGGGGGGGCTTCTGTTTCTATACTCCTTGTATTTTGGCTAATCCAGAGCTCATGCTACATACTCCCATTTACTTACAATGCAACTGCAATAATTATCTGTGTGTTTCAGCTCAAGCTGCTTTGCTGCTGCTGCTCTCCTTGCTATGCATCTTAATTGTTTTCTCCTGGTTCAGGCTCACTCTGAACTGTAGCCCATGCAGCTCAATCCTGCTTCCGGAACTTATACTACATACCTCATTGCTGCTGTTTTTACTGCACTGCCTAGCCAATTTGCTGCTTTCAGAGAGTTGCCTCCCTACAGTCTATGTTCATTTGAATTGCTACTCCTATAACTCATAATTACATAGTGCTGATGCTGCTCTATTACATTTGCACACTGCTATTATCCTCTGGAGGTCAGCTAAGCTATCACTGATACTGTAAACTAGTTTTAATATCTGCATGTGGGTCACGGTGCCATCCCATTGCTTTCTTGTTTTTTTCTATGGTGGGGAACTGGAGGTGTTGTTGAAAAGCCATGGCCCTGTGTGGCATACTAACTCATGTTCAAATCCTGCTTTCACTACTAAAATCCTCCAAGTATTTTGTCACCTTTCATTGGCTTCCTTGATGGCCTGACTGGCTTGCCCTGCTATTCATATTTGCTGCTCCTTTAACTTCAGTGCAGGTCCAACTATTTGCTTACTCTGCTTCAGACCTTCATGACCTTCTTACAGGTCCTCATTGCTTATAGTTCATTTTGCTCAACTTGCTACTACCATATCTGATGTCATGAGGGTCCCAGCACTCTATGTATCATTCAGCTCCTCCTCAATTGTTTTCTGGGGCATGCCAGCCATAACCATTCCATGGCACAGGGCTTCCCTGCATCTGTCGGCCTTGCTCTGCACCTATGAAGTCCACATCTTCAGCATGCCTGACTTGGGGCAGGGTCCTTCTCACCTGGTCGATAGCTGGGAATGTCCTTGCTCCAAGCCTGGCTTCAGCTGTTCGAGATTCAATGGCAGCTCCTGGTGTAGAATTTAAGACTAGCCATGAAGGGCAATTACAGCTATCTCCTTTAGCTCTAGTATTCTACTAGCAAGGCATATTCACTGCATTATCCTTACGACTGCCTCTAGTTAACCTGGTCTGTTTTTAGGGAGGGTGACCAGGTGAGTGCCTCAGCAGTCGTTGCTATCCTCCTCTTGCCTTGGTTGCCCCTGATGTTGCAGAGCACTCTCGCAACCTTCCATGAGATTCCTGTTAGAGGGGTCAAGCGAGAGCTTTCCTCCAAAGTGGAATATTTTCCACCCCTCTTAATTGGGTTTCTAAATTGCAGCAGCAGAGCCGTCACTAAACAAAACATCCCAAGCCTGGAAGGAAGGTGACCTAGGCCTTGGATCCCCAGAGTTTCCTCTTCAAAGGGTTTCTCTCCTCCATGCCTCAGGTCATAAATGGTAGTTAGCCATAGTTAGTGTTCCCTAGTTCCTTTAGGTAGGTTCCACTGTTGGATGGAGGTGGATGGTGTCCCTACTTGCCTTTCCCTCTCTTATTAGGAGGCCCCCTCAGTCTCTAGTGCAACTCATCATACTCATGCCATTGCTAATCTGGGCATCTCATTACGTTATCAAGCTGCCTGGTGCCTAATCAGCTACTATGCCTCACAGCTACTGATTGCTAACATACTTTCATACTACTAATTTTCTTTTTGGAGATGCTTCCTAAGGTACCTTTAGCCAAGAGAATCATCCCACGGCACCTCTAGGGTTGGAACCCTTTTCGAGGGTTTCTTGCCTTTGATGCCCCTCCTCCTCCTCCAGTGGCATCATCTCTCTCCTTGGGATGCTTCCTAAGGTACCTTTAGCCAAGGGCATCATCCTGTGGCACCTGTAGGGGTGGAACCCTCTTCAAGGGTTCCTTGCCTTTGATGCCCCTACAAGGTGGCAATTCCTCTTCAATAGAGAGCGTGAACAACCAAAACCAAGTAACACAGTTGCACAAGCATTACATATACTGGCTGCTTAGGCCATTGAATTGGAAGGCTATGCCTGTGGTTCAGTGGACAAGCAGCCAGCCACTCCCCCTTCCGGTGTTACATAAGCAGTTCTTCTGAGCCTCTCTCTCAAGCACTTTTTATTTACCCCACCATCCTCCCCTCCTCCTCCTCCTCCTCCAGTGGCATCATCTCTCTCCTTGGATGCTTCCTAGGTACCTTTAGCCAAGGGAATCGTCCTGTGGCACCTGTAGGGGTGGAACCCTCTTCAAGGGTTCCTTGCCTTTGGTACCCCTAACAGGGTTGTATTTTCTCTGGAATAGAGAGCATGAATGGCCAAAACCAAGTAGCACAGTTGCACAAGCATTACATCATACTGGCTGCGTAGGCCACTGAACAAAAAGCAATGAGATTTCTTTGCTGTGGATTCACCTAACAGAATCCATACATAATCTCTGAATTCAAGTTCTTGTTTTATAAGTCTTGAACTTTTTAGGACTGTCTCCAGCAGCTTACTCAGTTTTGGGCACATGACAATATCTTATCCCAAATATTCAAGCTGAAAATATGATTTCATGCTCTGACTGAGAGTTGGTATTTGAGTATTCATGAAGAAAACAAACAAGCAAACAAAACAAAACAAACAGCTCCTGCACAACCCCCTGGCCTCCTTGGCCAGCCACCATCTTTCTAAATCAAAAAAAAATGCTTGTTTATATAAAAAATATTAATGACCCCCCCACCTACCCACATTTGCAGCAGCTTGCTCCTACCATCTCCATCCAGCACCCAATGCTAAGCTGGAGAAGCTGACTGGCACAGCTCACTCTCCTCCACAGCCAGCAACCTTCTCAAGAATGAAATTGCTCCTATTGTGCCAGTTGCCCATAATGGATTCCATTTAAAATCTAATTAAATATCAACATATCATAGTCGCTAGGGGAGAAGGGTGGGATAGGACTTCTGACAGAGGGTGGGGGATGGGACTGTGTGTAACTGGATTTGGGCTGTGTGTGGAGGGTGGGGGACTGTTTTTTTATACTTTTTTTAAAATGAATAGAAGACCCAAATAGGGATAGTTTCCAATTCAGTAAGAGCTCCTGAATATTTGGGAGTCCTACTATTCATGATATTCAGGAAATACTATTTGGTCTGTGAACACCCCTACTCGATATTGACATCATGCTCACTGCCAATAGTTTCCTGGTTTTAACTTAAGAAACATGAATCCATGCACTCTGACTGCCACTAAAGGTGCATCCATCATTCAGTTACCTGAAGCAAAGCCAAAATGAAAAGGTGAGCACATTTCATTGCTGGAGAAAACAAATACATTTATTTATTGCAACAACCTCATGGCCAAGACACCCTATGTAGTGCCCTTAGAGGCTTCATCAGGGGGCAGTGCTTGGACACAAATCACATGATTTTACAGCGCAGTGATTAACATATATACATATTTATATAAATCTTGTAAACCATGAGAAAAAACTCAGTAGAACATTCTAGAGTAGAACTCATGTACGACAATTAACCAATGCATATAAAATGATTGCACTTATAAAAAATTATCCCAAAATTATAAAACAATACATTGTATGTTAAAATTCATAAACATTTCAAGATGAAACTATTATTATAATTCTTTACAATTGATAAAAATTAGCCTCATGAAAAATAGTCAGCTTCTGCAAAAATTACTTTCATTTTAGTAACTTCTACTTGATTCCATATGAGACTGAGCCTTATTGAAGCTTATTATAATTCAAATAAAGATGGCGGGGGGCAAGATAGAAACATAGAAATTGTCTGCAGATAAGGACCGCTAGGCCCATCCAGTCTGCCCGTAGACCCTATACATTGTATGTGGCCACTGACCCTATGTGATCAGTGGCTTTTTATCACTCCCTCTTCTCTCGAGCTCCCCTTGTGCCTGTTGAAGACATGTTTAAACCCCTCCACTGTGCTTGCTCCCACTAGCTCATGTGGAAGACTATTCCAAGTGTCGACTACCTTTTCTGTGTAGGAAAACTTCCTCACATTACCTCTTAATCGATCCCCTTCCAATTTCATATTGTGCCTCCTTGTTCTAGTACTTTTTTTACATTGGAAAAAGTTCTCCACCTGCACCTTGTGTATGCCCTTGAGGTACTTGAAAGTTTCAATCCTGTCCTCCTGCTGTCTCTTCTCCTCCAGCGAGTACATATTGAGATACCTTAGTCTCTCCTTATATGTTTTGTGGTGCAAGCCCAGCACCATCTTTGTTGCCCTTCTCTGGATAGTCTCCACCATATCTATGTCCTTGCACAGGTGTGGTCTTCAGAACTGCATGCAGTACTCCAGGTGAGGTCTTACCAATGTTTTATACAATGGCATCACCTCCTCTCTCCCCCTGTTAGTGATACCCCTGCCTATGCACCCAAGCATGCCACTGGCCCTCCCTGCCAACTTTGTGTACTGCTTTGATACCTTAAGGTCATCAGAGATGATAACCCCTGGGTCCCTTTCCTCTTTGGTGACAGTCACCCCCCCAGATGACCAGAACAAAGAAGGAAGGGGGGAGAAAAAGGTAAAAAATAAAGGAAAAATGACAGGAAAAACTTATGCCATCCTTAAAAATAATACAGTTTCAAGAAACACGTCCAACAACAGAAGTGTAAAGTGCATATACAGTATATTAAGACCAACTCCAATCATTAAAAACTACCTTTAAAAGCCATATTCTGAGCAATTGTGCACCCACATACAGACTCTCACATACAATCAGTCATTTATTCAAAGATATTTTCTCATCCAAGCACTATGCATGGGATCCTTTCTATCAGATAACTTAATTTTAGCCAATTCTTAGAGAATAATAGTCATGACCTGAATCACCAAACCCACAGCACTAGTATTTATATAACAGATTGTGCATGGTAGTCCACAGCCACTTAAAAGGCAAAAGATGGTAATAAGACTTTCTTATGTTATTAACTGCCATTCATGTTTGGTACTCTCTTAGGAGAAGAAACCACAAAGTCATACAGAAATGCAGGCCTCAGTGGAGGATGGTGTAAGTTTATGGGTACAATGGTGGGAGCTCTGTCTTCCTGCAACCTTCAAGTCTTCAAGTCTTCGCCGTGGACTCCACCTCCTTCACCCATCACTGCGATCTCTACTGCTCTCTGGCTTTTCCTTCACTTGAAAATAGACGTCTCCTACATAGTGCTAAATTCATCTTAGAATTTTGGTATGGGTCTCTGCCATCCTATCTCTCCTGCACTTTAGTAATCCTTCCACCTCCTGCACATGCCCTTAGAGCACACGACTCCCACACTTTGGTAGTCCCTCGCTGTTCTATCTCAATAGGCCAGGCTGCATTTTCACGTTATTTCCTCAAACTTTGGAACACTTTCTCCCACCAAATATGGTACTCCTCCTCCCCCCACTCCATCTTCTCAGCCCTGCACAACTTCCTCTCAGTAAACTGTACATGCCTTTAAACTCATATTGCTTCTCTTTCCCTGTACTTTCCTATGGGCATTCTTTCTATTAACCCCTAATATCTGCCACAAGCGTCTCTACTTCCTACTTATCCTTCCCCACTTATCTACTAGCATTCATGGTTTTCTTGACCCTACATCTTATTTTTTGAACTTATGTGTTTATCCCAAATGCAAGCATTTGTATTGATGCATGTTGATTTTTCTTCCATGCTATACACTCATTTATAGCACTTCCCTTGCTTTCTGCTAATTGTGTAATATTATCATCTCTGTACAGTGGTTGTTACAGAAAAGTTTCCCGGTACCCCAGCATGATGCTTGTTATAGAGTCTGGTACCTCGGCATGATGCCTGGCATAGAGGTGGCAGCACAGCAGCACAGTGCTCAATGTGCAGCACATTAGCTGCCTAAATTCACTCCAGAAGTTATCCACATGATGGCGATGATCAATTGTCCAAGAGGAATTACTGTCCTGGAGTGCGATTGGGTTGGTTTTTTTATTGCATTCTTCCTTTCACCATAAGATGTCACTGTTTTTTGTTTTTGATTTTTTTTTAGTTCTGACTCCAAAACAAGAGCAGTCTAAGCTAGGGTACATAATAAATGGAAAGCATTACCGCTCCACTCCTAACTTCTGTGTCCCATAAAATAGTTTGGATCAGCAACAAAAATACCAGTACTAGGCTCCAGTACCATCAATAATTTATTAAGTGCAAGAGTGCAAACAATACCACAAACTGAGAAAGCTTGGGGATGAAACCTGGTCAGGAAGTTTTGTTTGTGACTAAGGCAGATTGTGGTACTGTATGCACTCCTGCATGCTAATAAATTATTGATGGTACTGGAGCCTAGTTCCCTTGTTTTTGTCACTGGTACACAACAATATCATACTAGTTTTTTTTTTCATTCATGTAGAACCTGGACCCCCCACACACACACACACACCTCTCCTGTACAGGACACTGGCTTACTTACTGCCTTGTTAGAAAGCACAACCTGTTGCACACATTTAAAGAAAAAAATTCAATTAAAAAAAAACATGAGAGGCACAGAAGAATTCATACTGTACTTTTATTTATGTGCCCATAGGATTGTCAGACATGCCACATCATACAGATAGGTGGCTTCAGGGTTTCTCTTCCCTATGTGCATGATCTTGCACTTCTTTTCATTAAACTTCAGTTGCCACTCTTCTCCCCATTTTGCTAGTTTGTCCAGATCTCTTCTCATTCTGCCCACCCCATCTGGATCATCTACTCTGTTGCTTATCTTTGTGTAATCTGCAAACAGACAAACCTTACCCTCCAGTCCTGCAATGTCACTGATGAAGATATTGAAGGGTACTGGCCCCAGAACTGATCCCTGAGCTACCCCACTTGTGACTTGCATCTCTTCTGACTGTATACTGTTTACCACCACTCCCTGTTTTCTGTCTGTCAACCAGTTTGCTACCCAGTTGACCAACTTTTGACTCACCCCAAGCCTACCCAGATTATTAAGCAATCCTCTATGTGGAACAGTATCGAAAGCTTTGCTGAAGTCAACGTAGGCAACGTCAACTGCTCTCCCTTGGTCCACCACTCTGGTTACCCAGTCAAAGAAATCTATGAGATTAGTTTGACAGGACCTTCTTTTTGTAAACCCATGCTGTCTTGGACCCTGTGCTCCTATGGATTCCAGGTGTTGCACTATCCTTCCTTAAGGAGTGCCTCCATAATCTTGCCCACTACTGAGGTAAGACTGATTGGTCTGTAGTTCCCTGCCTCATCCCTGCTACCACTCTTCTGCAGCAGGATCACATGAGCTCTTCTCTAGTCTTCTGGGACCTCTCCTGTGCTTAGAGACACACTAAACAGTTCTGATAATGGCTCTGCTAGTTCCACCCTTAGCTCCTTTAGTACCCTGGGATGTATGCCATCAGGTCCCATTGCCTTGTCCACCCTGAGCTTATCGGCTCTTTTAGGACCCTTTCTTTTGTAAAGGGACTAGTGCACACCTCCCTCCCCCCTACATCAATGGTGCTGAGCTGTGGGCCCTGCCCTATCTTCTCTTCAGTAAATACTGAACAGAAGTATCTTTTTAGGATAGATGCTTTTACATGGTCCTCCTCCTTCTCACATGCCCCCTTATCCCCTTTGATCTTAGCAATACCCCTCCTGGACTTTCTCATTTCACTAATGTATCTATAGAAAGTCTTGTCACCTTCTTTTACTGTTTGTGCTAGTGTTTCCTTGGTTTGGGCCTTTGCCTGCCTTACTGCCTTCCCTGATTCCCTTAGGGAAGTTTGGTATGCCTCCCTATCTTCATCCTGCTGCGTTCCCTTATATTTCCTTAAGGCCAGCCTTTTGGGTTTGACCTTTTCTGCTACTGTTTTTGAGAACCAAAGTGGTTTTCTTCTTCATTTGCACTTCCCTTTCTCTCTAACACAATGGGATGTTGCTTCAAGTATTGCATCTTTAATGATTGCCCACATTGCCTGTACCCCCTCACTTGTATTTATTTTTGCCAGGGCTAGCTTAACTCTGTTGGCCATCTTATCAAAATCAGCTCCTCTGAAGTCCCATATGTTTGCCTTGGAATAGAATGATTTAGTTCTCGTGGGCAAATTGAACCATACCATGTGATGGTCACTGGTCCCCAGGTGACCTTCTACCTGGAGATCTGTGATCCTTTCCCTGTTAGTCAGTACTAGATCTAGGATAGCCCTGTCTCTTGTGGGTTGTTGTACCAGTTGTTTGAGGCCCTCCCCCTGTAGGGAATCCACCATGTGTCTAGTTCTGGTAGATGTTCCTGCTAGTATTGACCAATCTGTATCTGGCATGTTGAAGTCTCCCATTATCAGAACCTCCCCTTTAGCTGTCATGTTTTGTATATCTTCTAACAGTAATGTATCTATGTCCTCCCCCTGGTCTGGAGGCCTGTACACAACCCCAGTTCGTATGGCTTTCCCATTTCCTGTTTCCAGGCTGACTCACAGTTCTTCTGGCTCTTTATGTGTATTCTGAATTTCTGTAGCTTTGATATTTTCATTGACATAAAGTCAGCTGTTCCTGAACTCCACTGTTTTTTTTTCTGTGGAATAATGCAATAAAAGCCGGCCAGACTAGAAACAGAGTATGCTATGGTCGGGGTATGTTACCTGTGAAGAAACAGAATGACTACCATGTGCTGTAATAAAAAAATATATTTCATTGCTGTGTACAGGTTAAGTAAACATCACTGGATGGCAGCTCTTGCAGAGCTGAAGATGCTGCCCAATTTCAATGCTGGGACACTGTCAGAAGCCAGGGTGTAGCTAGGAATGTAAAGTTTGTACAGCCCTGACCTGATTCTTTTTACACTTTCCAAAAAAAAACCTGGCAGTCTAGCAGTTTCACCTCCCTAACCCCAGTCCCCTTTGTCCTATAAAAAAATTCCCTGGTAGTCTAGCAGTCCCCTCTTACTAAACCAATCCCCCATATAATGTTGAAAAAAATGCCCTGGTAGTCTAGTGGCCCTCCCTCCTAATTCGATCCCCTTTATACTTTGAAAAATTCCTTGGTAGTCTACTTGCCCCCAACCCAGGCTGATTTCCTGTACTGTATGTTGCGGAAAAAATGCCTTGGTGGGCTATTGGGGATTACAGTACCTCCAGTCAATGTGTAATTTTCCATGTTTGACTTTGTGCCTCCCCTGTCCAGTTCTCTTCCATGGACCACCTCCCAAGCAATACATGTTCTGTACTTGAAATTCTGCCTGTCTCCAGCTTAATTTTGTATATGTGCAGAGCTTGTGGCCAGACTTGACAAGAGGAAAAGATTTGTGGTTTGTTAGAAAAAAAAATAATTTACAAGAAATGCAGTTTGTGTAAGACATCTGCAAAGACTGATGGGTGGGAGTGCTTTGTTATGAGTGGCTCTTGAGTTAGCTTTGGTGTCTCATGAGTGCAAGATAAAACTGTTAGGAGAATGAAAGCTTTGCTTTCCTGTGGAAGCCAGACATGTAAGAGAGACAGCGAGCAACAGAAATGTGCAAATTGCAACCAGGAAGCCTGAGTTTGTTTGAGTTGGAGTGACCCCAGGTAGTGAAGAACATGTATAAAAATAATGGAGAGAAATAACAGAATGATGGATAAATCATTTGTGTTCGGTCAATTGGGCATTACATAAAGAGAGTGCCAGCTTAACTAAATGGAGACAAACACGAGTTCAATAATGGCTGCGCACAGCAGGAAAACAAAGAAATAAATGGAGTTGCAAAAAATTAAATTTTATTGGGAGGGAGCATGGAACAGTACTTTGCCTCATGGAGGTGAGGCTTCATCGGGGGCACGGCAAGTGGGAATAATCTTGATTAAATAGTGCAGTCTTAAAAGAGAAATTAATTTGAGACATTCTCACATAATTAAGCACATCAGTTCAGCAGCCCAACACCCCCATTGTAAAATACCCCGTTATCAAATCACACTGAAAAGAAGTGAAAATTTGTGCAGCAGCAATCAGCTAATACATATCGGGGACCAAATTAATCACAAGTTATAAGCTGAATTCCTTAGTACTTGTTATCCAACTAAACGTATTCAGTATTGTTTTTTAATTTTAGTCTTTGGTAACCGGGTAAGGCCACTAGGCACAAGTGCCTGTTTTCAGGGGTGACCTGGGAGCACTGAGCTGTTAAGTGACTTGTTCAGAGTAACATAGTATGCAAGTGGAGGTTGTGAGAATCAAACTCAGGTCTGGTTTACTGGATGTACCAAGCTTGTTCACACCTCGTTCCTCTAACCTCTAGGTTATACTACCAGCCCAGGTTGAGGTTATACTCATTTGCACAGTAGGAGATTGTTATGACACAGTAGTAGTAGACACAGCTGAATCTACCCTGATAATCCTCACACATGTAGGGTGGCTAGCCCTTGCACCCATACAGAACAGCAAATGCAGAGGTCTAGTATCGGTGTGCAGAACTCTTTTATGACAACCCCCAAATCATTGACTGGTTAGCAAAATTAAAAATGTATACTGTATATTGTATTGTTTTATTTTTTCTCACATACTTTTTTTCCTCCTGAGTTACCCCCCACCCCATTCCATGATGACCAGAGAGCATACAATAATTGTAATGTGACATAAATTATTTGGAAAGGCCGCTAGGTCCTACAGAGGTATTAAATAAAGATGACTGCCTACCAATGAAGAGTTTTTAACAAAGCACAGTAGTGGGTTTGCCAACAGTCCAGTTTTTATACAACATTTAATTGCCAGTCATATTGATGATAATGTTAAAAGAACCTGACTGGCATGTTTTCATGTAAACCTCAACTGGTGATTTTTTGAAAGAAATAAAATAGTGTTACTACTGTATAAATGAAAGCTTGATGTCTATTGTAATAAAGAAACAAGCATTTGTCAATGCCGGACGTTCGCCTGCAGGTATTTGCAGTGGTGTTTGGCACATATGGTGCTTTACCCTAATGCCCTGTGCAATTGCTGGTATTTGCACTACAAATTTTCAGCATGACCTTTTTGTTACCCCTACCTCATAAAAGCATTTGAGACCTCTGCTTATGAACAGTACCACTGTTATTTTGTTAATCTGTCCTGAACGTTGATTTCCCACAGTGACCACACCATTCTGCTCCACATGTGCAAAAACACAGTTTGGGCAGGATGTGAAAATGACAGCTGTAGCATTCATAGGGAGGTGTGAAGGGATGGCAATGTTGAACATCTGGAGTGAAAATACAACAATTTCTCGAACTTATGAGCGACATGGAAACTGCGCAATGAATGCTCATGACAGGGGGAGTAGAGGAGGCGGAGGGAACCGTGGAGGCGATTTGGGTCACCTTGATAACAGGGGAAGAGAGTAAAAATAGGAGTGGTGTATAGACCCCCTGCCCTGGTGGAGGAGCTGGAGGACAGTCTGGTGGCAGATGTTAGGAGACACTGCAGACTGGGCAGAGGAAAGGTGGTGGTGTTAGGGGACTTAAACATGCCAGGAACAGACTGGGAGACTATGACATCCTCTGTGACCAGGGAACAGAGGTTGTTGGATGTCTTTCAAGGCGCGTTCCTAACTCAGCAGGTGAGGGAACCGACCAGGGAGGCATGGGTACTGGATGTGGTCCTGGCAGACAGTGACCAGATTGGGGGCCTGGAGGTAAGGGACCCATTGGCGGGAGTGACCATGCCACGGTCTGGTTCTGTCTGGACCTAGGAGGGTAGAAGGCTGCACAAAGGCGGAGTAACCGACTTCAGGGGTGGATTTTCAGGAAATGGGAAGGATCCTTAAGGAGCATTTGGATGGGATTGGGTCAGACATGGACGCTGATGGTAGGTGGGAAATCATCAGGAGAGGGTGCAGGATGCTACCAGCACCTGTGCAAGAGTAACGAAAATGCGGTGGGGCCCAAAACCCTGTTGGTGGACCAGGGAGGTCCAGGAGGTGGTGTGGGAAAGAAATCAGCCTATAAGAAATTCAAGTGCTCAAGGGTGAAAGGGATCGGGGAGTATGAGCTGATGGCTAGAAGGGCCACTAGAGTGGTGAAGGTGGCTAAGGCAAGGAAGGAGCAGAACCTGGCCAGGAAATTAGGAGAGGGAAAAGGGTTCTTTAGATACATTGGGGAAAGACGAAGGGTGAAGGGCAGATTAGCAGGATTAAATCAGGGAAGAGATGGGCACAAGACCCAGAGAAGCAGGCTGAGGTACTAAATGAGTACTTCACCTCAGTTTTCACCAGGAAAATGGGATGCTGCATCATACATGGGAGGACATAGATAATGAGGAGGGGCCTTACCAATCGGCAGGTCTGGGAGGGGCATCACTGGCAGGTGAGGGAGGCTAAGCAGGAGAAGAGGTACTGGAAGTGGAAATCACAGCAGAGAGAGAGAGTGAGGAATCCTCAGCTCCCTTAAGACGGAGAAAGCACCGGGGCGGATAAATTACAACCTAGAGTGCTGAAGGAACTTGCAGATGTCCTGCGAAACCCTGGCAGAGCTTTTCACCATCCTCTGAGGACAGGGTGGGTGCCCCAAGACTGGAAGGTGGCGCATGTAGTGCCTATCACAAGGGGATCAAGGGAGGTGGCAGGGAACTACAGGCCTGTCAGCCTGACATCAGTGGTGGGCAAGGTGATGGAGGGCATTGTCAAGGAGAGGCTAGGGGGACCTGGATAAGTCAGGGTGCCTGGACGATAGACAGCATGGATTCATCCCGGGGAAATCGTGTCAGACAAACCTGGTGGAGTTCTATGACTGGGTGACAAGTGCCTTGGACCTGGGTAAACCAGTGGATGTCCTCTTTCTAGAATTCAGCAAGGCATTTGACTCTGTTCCTCACATGGGCCTGTTGGATAAACTAGGAGAAATGGGGGTGGGAAACCAGATGATCCGATGGATAGGCAATTGGCTCCAGGACCCGGACCCAGAGGTCGTAGTTGGTGGGATAGTCTCATCCCCAAGGAGGGTCATTAGTGGGGTCCCACAGGGATCAGTCCTTGGGCCCTTCTGTTCAATGCCTCGTATCTGACATAAGGACAGGAATCAGGAGTGAGATGAGTCTCTTTGCAGATGACTCGACTGGGCGGTGGTGGATGGGGAGGAGGGAGGTGGCCCTGCAGGGGACCTGGAGGCTCTGGAAAGATGGTCTAGAAAGTGGAAGCTGAGGTTTAATGCAGGAAATGCAAGGTACTCCACCTGGGGCTAGAAACCCAGGCCAAGTGTACACCCTGGGAATACTACAAGTCTCAATGGCTGAGAGGGACCTGGGGGTGGCGGTGGATGTCAAGATGAACAACTCTGAGACTTGTAGGAGGCAGCAGCCAAGGCCAGCAGGATGCTGGGATGCATCGCTGGGGATCACCTCCAGAAGGAGGAAGTGATACTCCTCTGTATAACTGCTTGGTGAGGCCGCACCTGGAGTGCTGCATGCAGTTTGGAGGCCAGCTTAAGAGGGATATTAACCTCCTCGAGAGGGTCCAGAGGAGGCAACCAAAATGATTTGGGGCTTGGGGACAGGACCTATGAGGAGAGGCTCAAGAGCTAAATATGTACACTTTGGAAGAGAAGAGGACCGGGGGACATGATAGAGGTCTTCAGGTACATGAAGAGGGTAAATAGGGAGGAACAGTGAGGGTGCTTGAAGGAAGGAGGAGGGGCCACTAGAGGCATGGGTGGAAGCTGGAGGGGAAGATTCAGGGAGAAAGGAGAGGTGCTACTTCACTGAGAGGGTGGTAGAGCCATGGAATGCACTACCTAAGGGGCTGGTGGAGGCAGAGACAGTGGAGGGGTTCAAGAGGGGGTGGGACAGGTACAGGGGAAGGGTTCAGGAAGCAAAATCCAATGCAGCAAGAATATCCGGAACTGGGAAGGAAGAAGCCAGAGAAGGCAAGGGAGACAGCAAGGTCAGCACCCAGGGTGAGGGCTGACCAAACGAGCAGACACGAAAGACCATTAGGCCTATTCTTCTGGCATTTTAGTATGTTAGTATGTTAGTATGACACAGTCATTTTGTGGACTTTAGTCACCAAATTTTCAACATAGGCATTTTGGGACCTCTGCTCATGAACAGTGTCACTGTGATTTTCATAATCTGTCCTGAGCATTGATTTCTCACTGTGACCACACCATTGTGTGCTGGATGTGTAACAACACATTTCAGTCAGGATATGAAAAATGTCAGCTGTACTGTTCATAAGGAGGTGTGAAAAAATGCCAGTGTTGAAAATCTGGAGTGAAAATATTTCAAATTCTCAAAGTTATGAGTGTGCGTGGAAACTGCACAATGGACGCTCGTAACACAGTCATTTTTTGACATTTTTTCACCAAATTTGCAAAATAGTCTTTTGGGAGCCCATCTCATTAATAGTGACACTGTTGTTTAGTTAATCAATCCCAAAAGGTGATTTTGTGCAGTGACCATGAAATCACCTTTGGGGACCGAATAACTCACATGACAGTAACTGAATTCATGAGGTGGGGTCCCAAGAACCCCCTGTTGAAAATGTGGTGCCAAAATTTGCAAAAATGCCCGAGATAGCCACCTAAGTTGAAAAAAAAACATTTATGCCATTATACAGCTTACCGTCATTTCTTCAGTTTGTGTTCGACTTTCAAGAGTGCAGACGTGTTCCCACTCCACTGAAGACCATTCGCCAGGCTCGGAGGTAAGTATGGGTGAGGGAGGTGGGGTATGCAGAAGTGGGTGTGGGTTCTGGGAGGGGCACAAGACACAGCGAGGGACGTTTTCTATTTTCACAGGTTTAAAAAACAAAAGATTTTGGACAGTTTTCCCATTTACAGGGACAATGGGCATGCTGGGGTGGGCTCCCAGCATGTCACCTGAGTGTTTGTTGGGGGGGGGCCTGGAGACAATGAGGACTGGGCACTCCATCTGCACATACAATGTGTTTTGTGGGGGCAATAACAAGGGAGCAGGGTAGACGGCAGCAGAGGGAGGAAGGAAGTGGGAGGGATTTTATTAGCAGCCAGAGGGAAAAGGGTGACGTCAATATGTTAAATACACACACGTTACCACCGCTGATTGCAGTGGTACTCTTCTCAACTGAAGACCACTGCAGCCAAACTGCTGTCATAGACAGCTCATGCATCCATGGTGCAGTAGGGTTGCACACGTTACACAGGCACTGCATTGGACAGGAGGCACACCTTCAAAAGTCGTACTGTCCCAAAAGCGTTCCTTGGCCATGCATGCAAGCGAATGCAATAATAAACAAACATTTGTCAATGCCGAATGTTGCTTGCTTCTATGCTGTTTAGGTATTTGGAAGTCATTGGAGTGCAAATATTGAAAATTCGCGAACTTACGTGTGTAGGAACCGCTAGCAAGCACGCCAGAAAACAGTCATTTTAGAATTTTTTCACCAAATTTCAACATAGCCATTTTAAGACCTCTGCTCATGAACAGTGTCACTGTGATTTTCTTAATGTGTCCTTACATTGAGTTCGCACACAGACTGCGCCATTGTGCGCTACATAGGTGGAAACATGTTTTGGGCAGGATGTGAAAAATGACAGCTGTACTGCTCATAAGGAGGTGTGGTAAAATGGCAATGTTGAAAATCTGGAGTGAAAATATTGAAAATTCGCAAACTTACAAGCGTACGTAGGAACTGCATAACGCACGATCGTAAAACAGTCATTTTTAGGAATTTTTTCACCAAATTTTCAACATAGCCATTTTAAGACCTCTGCTCATGAACAGTGTCACTGTGATTTTCTTAATGTGTCCCATACATTGAGTTCGCACACCGACTGCGCCATTGTGCGCTACATGGGCGGAAACATGTTTTGGGCAGGATGTGAAAAATGACAGCTGTACTGCTCATAAGGAGGTGTGTAAAATGGCAATTTTGAAAATCTGGAGGAAAATATTGAAAATTAGAACTTACGAAAGCGGAGGAACTGCGCAACACACGCCATTGTGAAACAGTCATTTTAGGAATTTGCTCACCAAATTTTCAACATAGCCATTTAGGACCTCTGCTAATGAACAGTGTCACTGTGATTTTCTTAACATATCCCATACATTGATTTTGCACGACTGCACCATTTATGCGCTACATGGGTGGAAACACATTTTGGGTGAGATGTGAAAAATGACAGCTACTACTCATAAGTAGGTGTGGTAAAATGGCAATGTTGGAAAATATGGGTAGAAAATATTGAAAATTCACAAACTTCACGAGCCTCTGGGCAAAAGGAACTGCTATGCAGCTCAAGTAAAGCGGTCATTGGAATTTTCACCAAATTTTCAAAATAGGCTTTTGAGAGCCCACCTTATGAACACTGGCAGTGTCATTTCATTAATCAGGCCCAAAAGTGATTTCATGCAGTGACTGTGGAAATCACCCTTTGGGCCCGAATAACTCATAACAGTGACATCATTCATGAGAAGGAGTCCCAAAACCCATGTTAAAAATTTGGTGCAAAATTCCAAAAATGCCTGAGATATGCAACAAAGTTGAAAAACCCCATCTAGCCCATTATACAGCTTACCGGCATTTCCTCAGTTCACGGTCGGCTTTGAAGAGTGCAGATGTGTTCTTGTCCACTGAAGATCGCCGTGCGGACTCTGGAAGTAAGTAAGGGTGGGGGGTGGGGAGGCAGGGTCTGCAGTGGGTGGTGCGGGTTGTGGGAGGGGTAGGGAGAAGCGCCGTGGGACTGTTTTAATTTACAGGTTTAAAAAAAATAGATGGCTGCGGACGTTTGCCACGCTGGGGTGGGCTCCCAGCGTGGCAGTTGGGAAAGCTGTTTGGGGGACATTGAGCCAATGAGGTTGGGCACCCCATCAGCCAAAGTAAGGTTTGCCACGCTGAAATTGGGCTCCCACTGTGGCACCAAAGCTTTGGGGCGTGGCCTGCCAGCAAACACGCGTGACGCTGGGACGCTTGGCATGCTGGGGTGGGCCCTGTGTGGCAGCAGGGAAAGCTGTTTGGGGGGACGTGGAGCCGACAGAGGGATTGGGCACCCCCGTCGGCCAAAACAAGATTTGCCATGCTGGGGTGGGCTCCCAGAGTGGCACCAAAGCTTTGGGGGCATGAGGCGCTGCCAGCACACAGCGGTGGTTTTCTTTGAAGTGAAGACCACCACTGTCATACACAGCACCCGCATCCATTGGTGCAGGACTGCCACGCCTGTTCAATGGAGCAGTGGATTGCACAGGACAGTCACACCTCCAAACTGTCCTATTCTCCCAAGACATTCCTTGTGCATGCGGAAGCGAACATAAAAATGTAAGTCAGAAAAAAGTATAACACATACATTTTATTTTTAAATGTTACAAACCAGTCAATGATTTGAGGGTTGTCATAAAAAAGTTTTAAAGTGCAAAGCATTTTCTCAAAAGGTCTGAACATCCCTTGCTTTAAATTACATTACAGCCCATCAGTTAGTTTCCTAGGATTACTGACAGTGTCGGCTTTCAGTTTGGGGTGTTGAGTGCCCCAGTTATTCATTTGCAGTAATACAAATCGTGCAGCAAGTCTAGCTAGTGCTATGTGTTTGCTTGTTCTCCCAACTCTTGTAACCACAGCCCCCTCCCGCCCCCAGACGCTTCTGGAAACAAGCTGTTTGCAGCTCATGTTGTCTTTCCTGGTGAAATATTTTCTATATAAATAAATAGTGTACCCCAGTGTCCATAAATATTTAAGCATAATTCACCTCATACTGTATGTTTTTTTTTGTCTGAATTTACCTCCCCTTATTCTTTATTACTGAGTCAATTTGCATGAGAGTAGAATCTGTTGGTCTCTCACTTCATCTGCCTTACTTGCCTTTTCCTACAAGAAAGTGATAATCTTCAGCTTGGGAGGTTATACTCATTTGCACAGTAGGAGATTGTTATGACACAGATGGATGACTATGATGACAGCAGAGGAAAATGCAGACAACATCTGGAGGATCAAGATCATGTTTCCATGCAAATTGTCTCAGTAATAAAGACAGAGATGTAAGACAATGGCAGAAGCTCTGTCAGTTATCTGGTTAAGGTGACATTGGAGTAATTATTCTAGCCCTGCCATTTGAAAGTGTTCCCCTACCACTGGTACACTACCTCTGCATCTTGCTAACTCTATCTCTCCCTCTGAAAAATAAAAAAAGGAGAGACAGAGTGAAATAGCAAAAAATCTAGTAACCTATAATGTCAGCCTCCTGCCTATCTATTGAATAACGTGTGCAGAGCATTCTGCAATGCATAGTCCTGTGGGGAAATGGACTATAACAAATGAAGTGCTGCTTTTGGTGTTCATTTAAATATTATTTTAAAGAAATAACAGTATTTTTCTGTGCAGCCAAAGTAGAGCTGTTTGGTTCAATTTACAGTAATTGCACATAAACACTGTACTTCTGGTTGGTAAATGTTAGAAATATGGACACTTGCTACAACCAGAATGTGATCATTTTCTTTTATCAATGTGCACAGACTTCCCTATCAGCTAATAATTGTTCTAAACCTGATTTTACCCTTACGAGTAGAACTTTCATTATTAATTAATGGCTTATTTGGAATGGGGTGCAGAGGAGAAGGTCACTCAAATAATAAATGAATATGAAAGTCAAGATTTGCTTTCTGAATACTTCTTTATTCTGTAATATGTAATGAATGGTACAGATTCTTACTCCAGAGACCGTACTGGGAGCAGAAAATTACTGAATTCAAACACTTGGACACATAAGATTTTGGGAATGGTCTTTCACCACCACCACAAGCGCCTAACCTATGCTCCAATAGGAAAAGGTCTAGTGAATTAAATTATTAAATTTACAGGTTCTTTGGAACTTACCTTATAGTCGTGTAGTGGACTAACCTTATAGTCTTCAGGTGAAGCTACCTCTGGCTGCAAGCTGCAACACTGGACTTAAGATTTGCAAGAAAGCGAGTAGTGCTCACAACAGAGGGAGGTGAACCTTACAATTTACAATTGTCTTTGGTTTGAAGCAGATTACTTAGGAAAGTTAATATTCTTCAGGTGGAGGATACTTGTAACTGAAGGGTGAAATAAGGAACTTAGAATTATCAGAAAAGGCAGTCTTTCAATCAACAGAGGGAGGTGGAGTTTGCTTTGCTTGTTACAATTGTTAAGATTTTACTGTTTTCTGTGTTTCTGCCCTTCTGACTTGATTGGAGTTAGTGATTGACTGTTTGCATTGCAATATTTGTAATACTGTGAGTATTCACTGGGCTAAGAATTTGTCATAAGCCCTGAATTGAGAGCAGGTTACAGGCTGTGTATTGGACCCAGACAGTGCTTAGGGGATGGAAACTGTTTTTTCTTTTGTTTACCTCCGTGTGCCTTATAAGGCCAGGCCAGACTGTGTCGGGAAGTGCTTACATCACAGCTACTTAACAGCCAATTGCTCTGGAAGAATCTTACAGACCTTGATAAAAGTACTAATTTTAGCAGGCTCATCAGATAACCTTATAGTCTTCAGGTGAAGCTACCTCTGGCTGCAAGCTGTAACACTGGACTTAAGATTTGCAAGAAGCGAGTAGTGCTCACAACAGAGGAGGTGAACCTTACAATTTACAATTGTCTTTGGTTTGAAACAGATTCCTTAGGAAAGTTAATATTCTTCAGGTGGAGGATACTTCTAACTGAAGAGTGAAATAAGGAACTTAGAATTATCAGAAAAGGCAGTCTTTCAATCAACAGAGGAGGTGGAGTTTGCTTTACCTTTGTTACAATTATTAAGGTTTTCAGTGCAGGAAGAGTTTAAACCCACATAGGCTGAATACTGTTTTCTATGTTTGCCCTTCTGCACAACTGATGTGTTTTAGGGCTGACTGTTTTCAGAGCACAAGTCACAAGGCTCTTTGGGGCTGGGAAGTTCCTGTGTCTGACTTGGATGTTTGGATTTTCTCTGTTTGATTAGCAGGGTATTTTCTCTATCAAATTGGTTTGAGCGGTATTACAAATTGTAGTGTATGGCATCTTGCTGACAGAAAGGCACTCATCGCATTAGTAGGTCAGGCGTTTAGCTGATTGTTTCATGAGGGCACAGTTTAGGCCCAACCCCTTGCCACCCCTCACCCCACCCACCCCTGGAAATAGTTAATTTATACCTGAGGTTCTGACATCATTTCCTCAAGAAGGCAAGGTACATATCACTGTCATATCATCTCTAGCACACTGCACTGACAATATAAACATACACATTCTATAAATACATATATTTCTATATAACAGCACCAATCACACACACACACACACAAAAAAAACTAAACAAGGTAGACAGTTATGGGGAGTAGTACAATGTAATGGCTGTGAGGCAGCAGTCTTCCGGGAGTCTTTCTGGAGGCTGAGATGCTGCCCTATTTGCAGACAACTATCTGCCCTGAGGGAGAAGTTGCCAGTCTTCAGGCCGCACTGGACGAGTGAGGAACCTCCCCATCCAGGGAGCACCAGAGCCACCACTACTACCTCAGAGGTTGTGAAGAAAGCACAGCAGTTGGACCACAGTGGGCTCAGGGAGGGTGAGGATGGTGGAACAGAGGCACACCCAGTCACCTGTTCCACCCCACAATCCATACACCATTCTGGGGGAGCATAGTTCCCCTATGGATGCACCTGCAGAGGAGACTAAGGAGGGTGCAGACAACTGTCACAAGGGAGGCCCTCAGGAAGGAGGCAGAGGGCACCACAGGGAAAGAAAGCAGCTCCTGGTGGGGGACTCAACTATTAGGGGGATAGAACTGGGGGGAGCAGGAAAACTGAAGTAAGGTGCCTGCTGGTGCCATGGCAGGAGGGACAGGCGCATCCTTAGGATCACGAGAACAGTTGCAGGAGTCTGAGCTGGATGTCATTGTCCACCTGGGACAAATGACTTAGCTCATCATGAGATTAGAGCAGTGCAGAAGGACTTTGTAGAGTTGGGGAGGGCTTAAGAGAAGTAGCACACACAGTATCCTTCTCAGAGGTGCTGCCTGTCAGTGGCATGGGTGAGGCGAGGTACTTGCACCATGCAGTTTAACAAATGGTTGAAAAAATGTGTGGAGCACAGGGTTTGGCTTCATTGGGGACTGGGGTTCCACCTGAGGACACCAGCCTATACTGGCAGGATGGTCTGCATCTGTCCAGGAAGGGAACAAGTCTTTGGGCAATCAGTTTAAATGCTTCATTGGCAAGCCTTTAAACTAGTCAAGAGGGAGGCACTGATAGCAGCAGGAAAATCCCAGCCTCCCCACAAAACAGGGTACTAAATGAGAAAAAGACCAAGGTAGAAAGGTCAGTGGGGGATGCTGCTACAGAAGGTAAAGCCATCAAAAAATGGAGAGCAAAGAGTACCAATGCCCGTAGTCTGGGTAACAAGCTTCCTGAATTAGTGGCCTTGATGGAGGAGGAAGATCTGGATATCATGGCAGTCACAGAAACATGGTACATACAGAACCATGACTGGGACATAAACATACCAGGATACACTATCTACAGGAGGGACAGGGAGGGTAAAAGAGAAGGAGGAGTAGCTCTCTACATAAGAGAAGGAATCAAAGCAACAGAACAAAAGGGTAAACAGGGAGGAGAAGAAGCACTGTGGGTCAATTTGGAGACAGTCAATGACACCACAATCCGCACAAGGGTTGTATACAGACCCCCCTCCAGGGGGAGGAAATGGACAAGGAAATGATAGAAAGTATACTTAGAATGGCAGATAAAGGGGAGATATTGCTGATGGGTGATCTGAATATGCCAGATGTTGACTGGAGTGCAGTTGCAGCAGCCACTTCTAAGAGTGGGGTTATTCTAGATGCCTTACAGGGGGCATGCCTTAGACAACTAGTATTGGAACCCACTTGAGAGGGAGCAATCTTAGACCTGGTCCTCTCAAATGGAGATGGAGAGAGGATCACAGATGCAGAAGTGTGTAGCCATCTGGGAACTAGCGACCACTGAACAGTATGGTTCACAATAAACACACCAATAGAGTCAAGCCATACAAAGGCAAAAGTACTGGACTTCAGGAGGGCTGACTTTGCCAAAATGGGTGAGTGCCTGAGGAATGCTCTAGCAAATGGGCAGAAAGGAGGGGTGGAAGAACAATGGGGAATAATAAAACTGCCATCACAGAGGTAACAAGCCTTTGTGTGAAGCAAATAAACAAAACAAAACGATGTAAGAACCACTATGGTTCTCAAAGGAGGTGGCAGTGAAGGTTCAAGAGAAAAAGAAAGCATTCAGAAAGTACAAGGAATCACAGAAGGAGCAGGACAGAGAAGTGTATCAGTTAAAGCAAAAGGAAGCTGGGAAGGCAGTCAGAACAGCAAAGGCCCAAACTGAGGAAAAGATAGCCAACTCAGTTAAGAAGGGGGATAAAACCTTTTTTAGTTACATCAGGGAGTGAAGGAAGACTAAGGGAGGGATAGTGAGGCTTAATAAAGTGGAGGAGGGTGGGCAGAGGGTGACGGTGAAAAGGCAGAAATACTAAACAAATATTTTTGCTCAGTATTTACAAACAAAGAGGGGAAGGTACCTAAAACAAACAATAAAAACACTCTGGATACAGAAGTTGATACCAGCCCATTTACAGAAGAAAGGGTCTTGAAAGAACTCTTAAAACAGAAGGTGGACAAAGCCATGGGGCCTGATGGATTCATCCCAGAATTCTAAAAGAACTAAGGGTAGAACTAGTGACACCACTGACTACCCTCTTTAACTAATCATGGGAGGATGGGGTGGTACCTGAGGACTGGAGGAGGGCTGATGTGATTCCCTTCACAAAGTGGGAGCAGGGCAGAAGCAGGAAACTACAGACCAGTTAGTTTAACCTCAGTGATAGGGAAAATGATGGAATCACTTCTGAAGGAAAGAATTGTCCAGTACCTAGAGGCCAGGGGCACAGGACCCAAGACAGCATGGATTCACAGAGGAAGGTCATGCCAGACAAATCTAATAGATTTCTTTGACTGGGTGACCAAAGTAGTAGATCAGGGAGGGGCTGTGGACATGGCCTACCTGAACTTTAGCAAGGCATTTGACTCAGTCCCACGCAAAAGATTAATATACAAGTTAGCCAGCCTGGGAGTGGGTCCCAAGATGACAGCCTGGGTAAAGAATTGGCTGGAGAATAGGACACAGAGGGTAATAGTAAATGGAGTCCACTCTGAAGAAAGGGGGGTTACTAGTGGGGTGCCGCAGGGTTCAGTATTAGGACCGGTCCTCTTCAATGTCTTTGTAAGCGACATTGCAGATGGACTGGAAGGAAAAGTATGTCTCTTTGCAGATGACACAAAGATCTGCAACAGAGTTGATGCACAAGGTGGGGTGGAAAGGATGAGAAGGGACTTGTCAAGGTTAGAGGAATGGTCAAATGCATGGCAGCTTAGATTTAATGCTAAGAAGTGCAAGGTAATGCACCTGGGAAACAAAAACCCAGGGGAAAAGTACACAATGGGGGGTGAGATACTAACAACAACAAAAATGGAAAGGGACCTGGGGTGGTCATATCAGATGACCTAAAGGTGGGCAAGCAATGTGAGAGGGCAGTAAGGAGGGCTGGGGGATACTGGGATGCATAGGGAGAGGCATCACCAGTAGAAAACAGGAAGTTGTTATCCCTCTGTACAGACAGCTGGTAAGACCCCATCTGGAGTACTGTGTGCAGTTCTGGAGACCCAATCTCTGCAAGGACATAAGACAAGATGGAAGCTGTCCAGAGGAGGCCAACTAAAATGGTGCAGGGTCTGCACTGGAAGACATATGAAGAGAGACTAAAGGAGCTTAATATGTATAGCCTCGAGGAAAGGAGGGAGAGGGGGGACATGATAGAAACTTTCAAGTACCTCAAAGGGAATCAACAAAGTCCAAGAGGGTAGCATCTTTCAAAAAGAGGTGTGCAAGAACAAGGGGGCACAATTTGAAGATAGAGGGGGGCTCAGAGGTAATGTAAGGAAGTATTTTTTCACAGAGAGGGTTGTGGATGCATGGAACGGCCTTCCGGAGGAGGTTGTGGAGTCAAAAACAGTGACTGAATTCAAGCATGCATGGAACAGCCATAAGGCAATTCTAGGGGTTGGGGGTAGAAAGAAGTAGGCTGCTGGTTAACTAGGATCTGCAGCTTATCCATTAGGTAGGGAAATGGGCAGACTGGGTGGGCCAAGCGGTCCTTATCTGCCGTCAAATTCTATGTTTCTATGTTTCTATGTTATTTCTGAATAGGGCCTTCTCATGGTTTGTAAGTCAAACCATTTTTTACCAATCTAAGTTATAACGTTAGTTGTTAAATTATTTGTATGCATAGCTCACTTAGAACAGTACTTGACAAAATATGACTCGTATGTCAGAGTTGGGCATGAACAAAAAAGTTAATCAAAGCTGGAGACAGAATATTTCTGAGGTTTTCTGTGAGTTTAGTGAAACTTCAACTGCTGAACTGCAGTGTGACACATCATTGCCAGAACACAAATGAACTGACACAGCAGGCAATGTGGGGAAGGGGAAGCTATCATTACAGAAGTGTTTCAGCGACAAAAGTCTGTAATTAAGCACAACCTCCAGTCAAAGACAATGCCCATAGGTGTGAGAAATTTAACTCCTAGGCAGTTAAATGAGGCCTGAACCAAAGGTAGCACCGTTATCTCTCAGTAAGGAGTTGCTCAGGGTCACACAGCATGTAGGTCTGGGCCTCCTTCATAACCTCTCACCCTCCCCCAACTGACAGAATAATTTCCACAGAACACTGACCAAACAGGGTCACACAGAATGAAGTTGTGGGCCTCCCTCATAATGTCTAGGCTCTAATCCTTCCCCAAGAATAGATTAAAGCTGCCTTTACTTTGCCTTTTATTGCATTATCATTATCAGAAAGAAACCTGCAGAGTTCTATATCGTTGCTTGGACAATTAAACACAGCATTGTATGTTTTTTTTTTTTTTTTTTATAACTAAAGGTTTGCTGGATAAAAGGAAATTTTCTCCCTGTAGGAATAATTGAGCTGATAGCTCAGATTCAGTTGAAACAATTTATTACTATCATCTCATTATGTCATTTCCATTGAATAGTTTACTATTAATTGACTCGGGGAGCAGAGGAGGAGACGGTGTGAGGCAGAAAACACACAAGCAGAAGAGCGAGGCCACAATCGGTGGCCTGAGGGAGAATCAGGTTGCGGTTGACCACCATGTGGGAGGAGGAGTGCAGCTGTAGCCAGAGCTGCAGAACTAAGGTACTAGACTTGGCGAATAGGTTGTCAGGAGGGTGGCCCTTTTACAGATGACACAAAATCTGTAATTGAGTTGACTCCACTTGGGGGTTGGAGGACATGGGAAGGGACCTGAGATTACTGGAGAAGTGGCAGAGACCTGGCAGCTAAAATTCAACATCAAGAAGTATGCTATTATGCACCTGGGCACAGGAACCAAAGGGCTGAGTATAGGCTGGGTGGGGAGAGATTCAGGGTGTCAGAGAAAGAGAGGGACCTGATGTAATAGTCTCCAGCAACCTCAAGGTAGGGAAGCAATGCTTGAGGGTGGTGGGGAGGGAGTATGGGATGCTAGCAATTATTAGCAGGGGGATCACCAGAAGGCATAGACAGGTCCTGTAACAAGCACTGGTGAGGCCACACCTCTAGTATGGTGTCCAGTTTGGAGGCCTTTTCTGCACAAATACATAGATTCTTAAAGGGCCAAGTAGAGGAGGTGACCAAGGTGACACAGGAGATGGAAGGCACACCATATGTTCAGAGGTACAAGGCATTGGGGCTATATACAATGGAGACAAGGAGGAAGAGGGGGGACATGATTGAGATCTTTAAATATACCAAGGGGATGAACAAGGGAGGCCCAGGAAAGTTGTTCCACATGAAGGAAAGAAATATAACAAGGGGGCACAGACTGAAATTCCAGGGGGGGCACTTCAAGAGCAATATGAGAGGTCAATTTTTCACAGAAAGGGTGGTGGAGAACTGAAATGGGCCTGCAGAGGAGGTGGTGAATTCAGAGATCACAGAGGGATTTAAATCCGCTTGGGACAGACACATAGGGATAAGGAATGGAGGTGTCTAAATATATGGTGGGGTGGTCTAGAGGATCAGAGGAAGACTTGATGGGCCATGAGGTCATTTTCTGCCATCACCTTCTGTGATACTAAACCATTCATATTCCCTGTAGTTTACCTTCTTAGTGTCCCCTAAAAGGTGCCTATGTGTGCCAAAAGGATCTTCTCCCAGCTTTACTGCTTTCACCAGTTTCAGATCTATGAATTGCAAAGGGCTGAGTCACTTTTCAGGCCCATCAAATCTTTGGGGGTAAAACTGTATATGCTAATCTTTTGTTTTAATTTTTACTTTTATGATTAGGATTTTCTTATTATGTAATTTCCATTTACTAGTTTATGAAATCAGGAGACACTTTTTCACGGAAAGAATAGTAGATAAGTGGAACACTTTGTCCGAGTGGTGGTATCATGTAGAACAGTGGGAGGATTTAAGAGAGGGTGGGACAGAGTGAGGGAGTTATGAGAAGGGAGGGGAGGGTGGGGCAGCTGCAAGTTGAGGGCTAGCTGCACAATTAAGCAGACTTGATAGACCATGAGGCCTCTTTCTGCTGGCATTTTGTATGTATGTATGCATGTATTTTTTATCCCACTTCATTTAATTTCAAAGAATGTGAAGTAGAGCCACACTGATCGTGCTGCCTGGTGCAGCTCCCAACTCTCAGTTTGTTTACTTTCCCTAACACTGTTGGGGCAGGGCACTAGTTTTATAGGACTGACAGCACAGGAAGCAAATCTTCAGTCTGTTCCACAGCTGAGAGGAGGGAGGCGAGGTCTGCTGTATAGCTGAACCCTTTGTCTACTCTATGCATTGTGCTGGGTGATGTCTACAGGTGGAGGGAGAGACTGATAGCCTTCAGGAAAATTTGCACATGTGGGGAGGGTGGTCACAATATCCTAACGGAACCATTATTCAGCTGGGATACAAATTTTTGGGGGTTGTTTGTTTTTAATTTTTTTGTTTTTGTTTTGTTATTTACTACCTTGTGACCAGATGAGACATTATTTTTTAGTTTAAAAGACAATCCCTTATGAGCAGAACTTCCATTATTAATTAATGGCTTATTTGGAACAGGGATGTAGAGGAGAAGGTCACTCAGATAATAACTGAATTTGTAACATGGCAAATTTCAGTAACGCTAAATCAAGATAAGTAATTGGTCAGAAAGCATCACATGGTATAGTTTGGAGATGGCATTAGTTTAGCAATAATGCCATCCTCAAACTGAAATACTGATGTGTGTCACAGAGTTCAGAATCAACACTAATGAACCAATAGAACTGAGGCCGCTCAAAAGAAGTGTTTGTCTGTCCCACCCACCCGAGTGCCCAAGTGTATCGCATGAAAGATGGGAGTCCAACAACTAGGGAAATGTGTCCGGGAGATAGAAGTGCAAGCTAAGGGGCGAGATAACAAAGTTGTGTACCGTTCAGCATAAACTGAGCCACCATGCAACTCAGAGGCACAGTGGAGCATGAAACAGACATAGGGCGCAATTGTTATGGAAAAAAAGAACTGGAGGAGTGAGAGACTTGTGTTGAGAATTGCTTCCACAACATTGGACGATTGAGTACAGCAGACTAAGCAGGTCAGCAAATATTTAAATTACTGTAGGTGTTAGGTTTTCTGCAGTTGAGATTGTGGCATGAACACAGTTAACAAACTGAAACCTCCTAAGCACTGTAGTTAAATAAGTACCGCATAAAATTGGGAAAGAATGAAAAGAAAACATCAAGTGATATCTGATTGTATCAGATGAGTGGGTTGTTGTTCTCAACATCAGTAATTGAATAGATGTATGTAGCTAGATCCGAGGAGTTAGAAAAGTGCAGTCAACATATTTCCACAGAATAACCTCAATCTGTTCCTGATATACTTAGCAACACACAACATGCTTCAAACAGTAAAAATATAGCCATGTTACAAGCACATTAGCCATTCTGAAGGTGGCATCTAATGGGGAATAAATGCATGGTTGGACTGTTGTAGGAACTCGACGCTTCGGCCTTGCACCACAACCCTCCAAACCATGCATTCATTCACCATTAGATGCCACCTTTAGAGTGGCTTAATGCTTACATGGAAACTGATATGTTGTGACTACTTTGCTAGGGATTTTTAGAACAATACTCATCAAATACATTGTTGCAAATAGTTCATCAACAGGAGTCTTGCTTTTGTTTATAATGAATACAAGTAGAATACATTGTTGCAAAGTGTTCTTCACGTAGAGTCTTGATGATAATCCTAAAATATGCATGATTTGCAATTGCAACTATTCAACTATGATTTGAAACTATGTGATATTTAACTTACAGTGTTTCATCCTTCTGTGACTTCTGTAAATGGAATTAATGTTAAAGAAAGATAACTGTCTACATTTCTCACTTATTACACACACACACACATATATATATATAGATACTTATTTTGTCATTTAGTACATTACCAACAATAAACGTGGAGTACCACAGACAAAAGTAAGTATGGGTTAGCGCGTAATCAATGTCATTTAATAGCATTTCAATGCATGAATTTCAATGTGTATTCATGATATAGTAGTGTTTAGATCACTGTTCGTAGTGTAAAACATAAATAAAATTCTCAATTAAATCACTGGTGTGTTTTTTTTGTTTGTTTGATGCTGGAACTGCTACTGAATTTCTTGCCGGGGAAGACAATCACACAGAACTGTATAAAAATACGGGCTCCCATTCTCTACTGGCCCTGGGGGCTTGGGGCCTCCATTCTCTACTGGCCCCCTGCAGATCCTGGAGAGATCAAGTTCCTCCATGCATGAATTTTAATATGTATTCTTGATACACCGTACAATAGTAGGGTTTACTGTAGATCTCTGCACACAGTAAAAAAACATAAATAAAATTTTATTGCAAACAGCTGATCTTTTTTTTGCACTACTCTTGATATCCTCTATTTATTTTTAAGAACTGTTGATGTATTCCCTAATAATTCTCATTTGAATTTGTGTATCATTAATCACAATCACATTTGATCTCTAGGGCATAACCACATGCTGCATAATGAGAGCTAATGTAGTTGCTAGTGTGGGTTGTACTGTATGTTTCTATGGCAAAGGAAATATTCACAGTTAGGTATTCAGTGTAGTCATTTAAATTTGCTCATGCCGATTCACGTTGAAATGCATTTTGAAATTTCTTATCTGACTGTCAGTAATGACAGAACTTATGCTTCTGCACCATGAGGCCGCCTGATTATTAAAGTGATCAGGACTGATAACTCTGTCATTTTCTAAAGGCTAATAACCAGATGGGACACGTTGCTGATACATTGTAGGCTCTGGATGCTTAACTTCATGATGGCTCATACAATATTGCTGTGATTCTGTGAGCTGTGCCAGTCATTTCTAGGAGAATAATGCCCAGCAAAGTAAACAATTAGGAGCTGCAGTTTCATTGTCAATGTCCAGTTATTATGTTAATACCCAACATCAAAATGTTACAATTAACGTTAATTACAATTAATGTTAACATCCTAGCAGACTCGCTCAGTGACCACTCTCCTGTTCTATGTTGCTGGTCCTCCCCCACACTCAGCCCTGAGTATAATGGCACCCCATCATCGTTTCCACCCCAGGGGCCTTGACAATCTCAAGCAGCACCTTGCCCAGCTCGACTGGTCCCCAATCACCCTTGCCACCAGACATAGATACTGCCTTAACCACCTCACCAGTGCCTTCAGCAAGGCCTGTGACCTATTTGCTCCATCACTAAATCTGCCCAAAGAGATGGGCTGCTGCATGGATTTCCCGCACTGATCCAGCAACTAAAACAGAGGGACAATCTATGGCACATTGCAGTTGAGTCCGGCAGTACGGTGGATAGGCAAGCCTATAAAACAGCCCGTAACCAATGCACCTGGGCTATTAAATAAGCAAAAGCTAGACACTATCAAGCAGCTCTGACATCTTCCTGTGGCTCAGCCAGAGCCTTCTGGGATAATATAAAAGAACTGAATGGGAATACCCACTCCCCCCCAGATCGTTATCAATGGGGCAGTTACCACGGACCAAACGTGCATTGCAGACTGCCTAAACAAAACCTTCTCTGACATAAGTGTGGTTCTTCCTGCCCATTTCTTTGACCCCATCCTCCCATCCATCCACTCCACTACCTCCTGGCCCCTATTCCACTTCAGGACCATCTCACCCCGTGACACCAAACATTTCCTCTTAAAAGCCCTCACCTCCCACAACCCAAGCGGTGACCCCTTGACTCCAGAATACTCCGCCTCCACGCTGGATGTCATGCTAATCCCCCTCACAGATATCCTCAACCCGATCCCTATGCCTTGGTCAATTCCCAGATGCATGGAAACAGGCTGAAATCACCCCTATCCATAAGTCCGATGACCGAACACTACCAATTAACTATAGGCCCATCTCCATCCTCCCCCAAAAGCCCTGGAGCAAAGAGTATCCAAGCTCATGGACTACCTATCTAAATATGACATACTATGCCTAAAGTATGGTTTCCACCTGGGTCACAGCACCTCCACAGCCCTTTTGGAGTTCTCCCACCAAACCCATACTGCGCTTGATGCTGGGAAAATTGCTGTGCAGTATTCATCGACCTATCTAAGGCCTTTGATACTGTGTGTCACCCTCTACTGCTAAACTCCCTTAGCCAACTGGGATTCTCACCTGGCCCTCTGGACTGGTTCTCAAGCTATCTACAGAATAGATCCCAAAGGGTCAAAATGAATGGGACCTTGTCTACAAACCTACCAGTATGCTCTGGGATCCCCCAAGGCTCCATCCTTGGGCCTACCCTTTTCAGTCTCTTCCTAAACACCCTCCCTAGCTCCTGCACTGATAAAATACTTCTATACGCTGATGCCGCTGTCATCATCATATCACATTCGGACCCACTCTTGCTCCAAAGCACCCCACAACGCACCTTCAGCCAAGCAGAAAAATGGTTCATCAGCCATCGGCTAGTCCTAAACCTGAAAAAAACAAAATCTATGCTTTTTGCACACCGACAAAACAACTCCAGTGATTCTCCCCTTCTCATCACCCCCAGCACACTCCACCCCCTTGAACAGGTAGCAACCTATAAGTACCTGGGCATCACTTTCGATTCAGGCTTTACCTTCCATAGACATTTAAAAGCTCTGTCATCGGCCATGAACTCCAGGATTGGTCTCCTCTATCACCACAAAGACTGCCTCCCTGAGTTTGCCTTAAAACTTGCCATCACCTCGTCCGTGTTGTCTTTGGCAGACTATGGACTCCCGACCTATGCAGCTGCAGCCCTACCGCCCTTACTAAAGTCCAAACCTCAATCAACAAAGCCTGCAGGCTCCTGACCGGTGCCCATAGCTGAACCCACACATTTCTATATTCTGCCTCTAACATACTCACCTTTGAGGAACAGCTGAAATACCACACCTGCCTGCTGGCAAAAGACCCTATCTGGCTATGCCCTCCAGGGTCACTACATCCTGCAACAGGCCTCCGGCCAGCACTCATGCATAATTCCAATTAAGCCACCTTCCTAGTACAGTACCTAGAGCTAGGACCTCACTCTGCCAAAGATTCTTTCACCATAGAGCACCTGCCTGGTATAACTTTCCCTGTGCACATCAAAGACATCCCAGAATTGGCCAGTTCAAAATAGCCCTTCAAAAATACCTTGTTGATAATGGAGCTGTAATTGCCAATAATCGGAGCTGTATTTTGTCCCGAATAGTACCTCCCAGAGTACCCTGGGATCTCACAAACTACTAAGCACTGGTCTCTATTGCAGAGTATGAATATGCCTTGTATAGTTAGTACAACTTGTGTTTGCTTATTTACACCCGTATCTCACTTGTATTGTTACCATTGTCTTAACTTCACATGATTGTTTGTCCACCCTCCCTGCAATGAGGTACCTTTGTAAACGAGCCTCTGACTCAAAGGTTGTAAAACTGATTATCAGAAATAAATAAATAAAACAATAAGACATTTAAAAAAAAGGTATGAATGAAAAGACGTCATTCTATGGTAGTAACACCTGACTGGCTAACAGTCAGCCAATCCGATAGTTACTACTATAGGAAGGAAGTGTTTTATTCATATTACCAAATTAAGAATAGTGCAGTCTGCTCAGTGTCACTGCTTTTAAACAGAATTTTTGGATAATTTCAAGGAACATAACTATGGGTCTGGTGGGTGATCGGAGGGAGTAGGTACTGCTAGCCACCAGGGAATTTTGTTTCATGGGTTGGGCAGATGATTGGGTGGAGGGAAGTACCACTAGCCATCAGGGAATGTCTTTTAAAGGAATTTGTCCTTAATAAAGTTATTCAATTTTAAATGTGTACTGTATGTGTGTTTCTTTATGATCTGCCTCATGTACAGTATGTGAATTATCCACTCAACCTGGTCTAGATGCTTTTTTAAACAGGAGTTATTTTTTCTTGGTTTCAGTTCCTGGCTCAAGCACTTGGCTGTGCAGTGACATAACAGTCTACCTTCACAAGCTTACGTTAGCAGTAGTCATTTTTATATGCTCATCAGTTCATCAGTAATAGTATATATGGCTATTTTATTGTATTATTAAATAACAAAATATAAAGTCAGCACTGTATCTGCTGTCAGTATAGGTTCTGGTGGCATGAGATGTTGGTGGATTTCACCAATGATTTTCTGTTAAACTAGCATTTATGAATATCTCTAATGCCCCTCTAGTAGACTGTCACATCAACATGCATGGATTCAGGAGGGCCACTACCACTAGGGATATTATAGAGGACTAGTACCACCAGGGAATAATTTTTTTTTGGGGGGGAGGTCCACTAGCCAACAGGGAATAATTTTTAAAATTAGGGGCATGGGTTCAGGAGGGTAGAAAGACCACTAACCACAGGGAAATTAATTTTATTTTGCATTGAGGTATGATCATTGGGGGGGGCGGATTTTTTTAAATATTGCTGCTTTCATTTGGCTTACTGGCTCTTGCATGTCACAAACTCTGTTTTTCAGCTTGCTTTTAAGGAAGAAATCACCCTCCCACTGCCAAGAATCAACCCAACTCTCAGCCCTTTAGTGGTGTCATGTCTGCAATGAAAAGAATTTACCCTCCCATAACCAAGTATCATGTAACCTCATCCCCCTGTGTTCCAACTGTAATGATCAAAATCACCATTCAACTGCCAAGTATCACCCAAACCTTATGATAGTTCCCTCATACTCCATTTGTAATAAAAAAACACCCCTCCTAATGCCAAATATCCATCCATCTTTTGATCTTTCCATTTGCCCAATATTTAATGAAACAAATTCCCAATCCTTCCCTGTGCCCCATCTGTAATGAGAAAAAACTCATTTTAAATAACTATGTTACATGAGCAGCCAATCTCTGAACATAGTCCATGAATGTGGTGGTAGTTAGACTCCTCATGCTGGGTGGATAGCATGGGGCCCAAGTATGCCCACTTTATTTTGCCATGCAGGGAGGTGTTTATCCCTTGTACTGGCCCTGCCCAAGATGTTGGGTCATAGGCAGGTGGCCAATCATGCAGCAGGCTTGTGCACCCTGATGTTTCTGCATCACCTCTAGGTTGCTCTGATCCTGTAGAATCTGTTTTGCTAGAATGTGGTGGGAGTTTGGAATTTCCAATTTTAGTTTCATGCTGCATTCAATTAAGACATAAGATTAGGAATGGAATCAAAGACAGAACCAAAAGTTCAGATTTTGCATTCAATGCTGTTAAAACAAAAATCAGAACTTCCCCCAGAGTAATGTTTACCCTTCCTAATGCCCTCCCCACCCTTGCCACCCTACCCTTACCTCAGCTACTCACTGGAGTGGCCCATCAGGAGTTGAGGTGACTTAACATTGTGTGTGTCCACCAGTGGCAGTCCAGTTTGTGTAAAGACTAGAGAAGGTATCCACATCATTCCATCCACCCACATCACCGCCCATTGTCCCAAGGACTCTATGGCCAGCATCAATTTCTTATCCCATCTTTGTCAAGTCCCATTTAATGACTGTCCCACTCCCACACATCTTCAGTCCCAGACCTTGACCCTCTCCCCCACAAAGAAGATCTTAATTCAGGAATTAAGGGAAAGTTGTAGAATTTATCCTTTATCCAGCATAGAAAACAACCCTGTATTGTTGTCCCTCCTGTTTTCCTATGTAGACCACAATAATTACATTCTTTTGCCTAGTATTGTTGCTGAATGGAAAAAGTCAGAAGCAACTGTGCTTAACATTTGCAAAAGAGTAGATCACATAATAGAAAAATGCAAAACTATGTCTCCCTAAATAATTATATGAACATACCAATGAATGATTTTTTTTTCCTATGCAAGTGAATGATTTTTTTCATAATCACCAATGAAGCTGTGTTACTTTATTATTCACAGTGTCCTTTGCAGCTTTTCCCTCGGTGTGAAACATGATTTTTTTTTTTGTCCGGTCAGGGCAACACTCAGTCAAAACCCATGTTACTTTGTTTGTTCACAGTGTCTGCTGCCACTCTGCCCTCAGTGTGAAATATGTTTTTTTTTTTTTTTTTTGTCAGGGAGACATTCAAACAAATCTATGCTCCACTACTGTATGGTATGTCTAATCCTGGTAGTTAGTAGGGAGGACATTTCCAATCGTGCTACAGGAGGAGAAAATAAGCAAAATTATTTGTCCAAAATTCCCTCTACAGAAAAGCCACTTCAGGCAATGTGCAATATTTCCAACAGTAAGAGGTGCAGTCACTTGGACAGTCAAAATCACTTTATTTTGTTAAATAATGTCTGATTTTGATTGATTTAATGACAAGTCACGGCATATCACACATGGTACCGTTTCATCATACACATGCATAAAGTATACAGTATATGAACTGGATGATAAAATATTTATACAGGTTAATTCTAGGGAACTAGAAAATTAATTATTTAACAATCACAAATGTTTTATGAAGTAGTTGGACAGTTTGCTATTAGCTAGAGATACTGAGGAATGAAAGACACTAAAGTCAAAGCTGCGTATAACCTTATAAGGAAGTATGGCATATTCAAAGTGTGAATAACAGTAGTTTTTGTTTGTGTGTTTGCTTTGTAAGAGCCAATACTTTTTTTTTTATTTGTATTCTTAGTAACCCTATTCAATGATGCCAAAAAGGCTATCCTGATGCAATGTTAAGACAAAGACCCCCCTAATCTGAATGTAAAGTTAGTTGGGAGGGCCATGTGAATTCCTTTTCATTTACTATGCACTAGCTGTGTATGCACACTGGTACAAAGAAAAATCTTGTGAAAAAAACTAACAAATAAAAACAAAAGAAGACTGAGGGACAGGGGAAACATCAGTGATGAGACACAAGAATTATTGTGACACAAACGTTGATGCATGATCTGCTCGGTATTCATCTAATGCAATTAGTACAAAGAATGCTCAGACTGATTGGGATGTGCAACAAGTATCAGCCCTCAAAATATTTCTTCAAAGCTGTAGAACAATTAAAATATGGGGTCTGATTCCAAGATGACTGGTGTAACTTGCATACTGTTGCGAGTTATACCAGTTGCCCCTATGCCAGGGACCCTACACCACATTCCAGAAGCAGCAGGGTCCTGGCACTTGCAACATATGAGATACACCATGCATGTGGCAGTAGCCCATGCATGGCATATCACAGTCGCATGCTGCATCTCGCAGCCAGCACCAGGAGGCCACCCAAAACCCCCCCAACCCGGACCACCTCAGTGCACACCAGGGGCATGGGGGCCAGGATACATGGCACAGGCATTCAGGGAGCATGCACCAGAATTGGACTTCTGGGGGTCCCTGAAGATCAGGTGGTTGGGGGTAGGAGTGTGCTTGAGGGGGCTTGGGGTCCCTATGGCACCGTTGCTGGGGCTCTGCATGGTGGCATCTGATGGTGTCAGCCATCAGATGCCACTTAGGACAGCTCCAAGCTGTCAAAAGTTCCCTATGCCACTGCGGCTCTGGGAATTGCAACTGCGGGTTGTCATAACCTGCAGTTGCACCAGGGGTATGTGGGCTGCAATGTAGTGGGTGCTGTAACCCGTGATTGTCACAGCCCGCATATGCCATGCCACATGGCATCTCTTAGAATCATGACAAGTATATCGCATGGTGTAAGTGGCAAGATATGCCATGGGATTTGGCATATCTCACCTTATGCCGGCATAGCCCATCCTGGAATCGGGCCCCTAGAGAGGTCAAAATATTTTTTTTATTGACAAAGATTGCCAACCCATGCATTAAAGATACAAACCATTCAGAAATAATGGGTACTGTATCAGTGTGTGCAGTTAATATTCACACACAGAACATGATCTCCACTTGGCAAATGCATAACACTTACTTGATGTCCACTACATGAACCTGGATCTCCCCACAAGCAAACTGGCAGAGCACCAAGGAATTACAATTGTTAATAATTATACTGAGTTGGGGATTCAGAGGCACCTGTACTGTTAAAAAGTAAGCATGTCAGTTTGACTTTGTGGGCTTCAGGTTTTTTTTTTATTATTTTTTTAGTTTGCTAAAAAAAAAATCAGCCTTGATTTACTGCAGTAAGCCTGATACTTAATGTCTTCAGCATACTTCTCTGCTGTCCCAGATTTGCATTAAAGTTGAAGACTTGAACTTCATTACAGATACATTGTACACTGAGACCCCATTCTAGCAGATTCCTGAGTGTACAAAATGTTATCAGTTTTCAACATGTGTCCCTAATTGTGGTCCAAGATTAAAGTTTGAATAGATGGTTGTGCCTCCCCCCAACAAAAAAAACAACAGCTGAAGACTAAGGAGTTGTGGACATGTTAAAATAGTTAAATTAAACACATCCAGCAATAACTCTGATAAGGTGTCCACATACAGTAGATTTCACTGATACCATAGGTTTTGTGATACATTATACTCTGGTTTAGACAGTGTTTAGCTGCTGGACTGTAACTACTGCTCAGTACTTCAGACTTTGTTGTTTGTTTAAATCTGATGAAGTTACAATTCATTGGTGTCCTGCCTCTACCCAATGACAGCATACAGCTATGCAAGAGCAGGAGCTCTAAAGGAATCCAATGGCTATTCAGTGATTAACTGATTAGCTTGTTCTTTTGTGATTTGTAGCTGCTTTTCTCACCTTCTTAGCAACCCGTGACTGCCCTTTGCAGAATCCGGATCACAATAAAACAGCACTTTGACACCAGGATTCACACAAAGGCATGAGTGCGGACAAAAGGTGTTTTTTTTGTGTTGAACTATACAGTTAGAAAAAAGCAGCCTGCCAGTGTTACTGTGACTGACATGTAGGTATTATGTCCTGTTTTTAGCATCCACTACTAAGTACACTGAAACAAAGATGAGAAATGAAATAACAACTGAAGTGCTTTTCAATAACACTTATGACCTTGCCATTCCTGTAGCCCTGATGAGTAAGTTTAAAGCTCCTGTCACAATGTGCAGATTAAAGTGCTCCGTTGTAGTGGAGAAAAACAGGTGCCAAAAAAAAAAAAAAAGAAAAGAAACACAGTATCTCAGCAGAGCCCAGTGCAAATATAGTATACAATTATGCAGTTGTTTATAAATGAAAATCAAAACAGTCTGGTAGTCCATAATGTACAACAGTCTAAACACGAACCAATGTAAATCAACCTCTGGCTGAGCACTTTAGACAGCAAGAGCAGAGCTGAGATGAAAATGTTATATTTGATTAAACTGGAGCGTGTATGCTTTGTCATTTACATGACAACAGTTATCAGGGTAACTAAAATAAAAAGCAGTTATTTTTGTGTGGGTTTTGCTCTTCTGACACGTCACACTAATCGCTCACTCTGAAATATACTACATACTGTTTTACTTTATTGTGATTGGGTGGTGTGAGGAATCGTAAGCCAGCAGGAATTTCTTTGATGGAAAATGGTATAATGCCTGAAGTCTCCAGTTATAGCTGTCAAGTATATTTATTGTAGTAAGTACTGTGTTTTTGAACTGCAAACCAAAAAGCTCAAAACAATTTGCTCTTATCAATTATCAAAATTAAGTTGTTGTCCTGAACGCACAAGTGCTGTGTAATATATGCTTTTCTTCATTTCATGCTAACAATGTCTAACAAAATATTTACTAGTTTTTATTTTGTGTGAAATTTTTTATATATAGTATATATTTTTGAGGTGGCTTGGATTTTTTTTTTTCACTGAGAGAAGGATCCTCTGCTCTCCGGTCTGATGGCAGGCAGAGGCAGCCCCTGTGACTGGAGTGAGCTGGGAATAATGGAAAAGTGAATGAGTACACATCAGCTGCTAATGTAAGTTTCTTATTGTGCAGGTGGAAAAAAAAGAGAGAGGTGTGCATATACTATACTTCTGATCAAGTACAAACACACGAGAGAAAGAGGGGAATAAGTCAGATAAGACTTGAAAGTTCATCTGTGTCGGCAAGAGTTCAAGTCCTGCTGGGCAATTTCTTTCTTTCTCACATCCGCTTGCATATCTAGTCAGACCTCAAATTATCCTATGGAATCATTTGTAATTTTATGAGCAAGGAAAGTCAAATGTATTGCAACCGAAAAAATAAAATCTCATCCATAACTGAGTATACTGCAGTTTGAAGCTCACGCATTTTTCGCAGCCAACTGCCAGAATAAAAAAAAAAAAAATCAAAAGGGTTCTCATAGCTGGCCCAGTGGCACTGAGGTCAGGCACTGGGCGCCACCTCGTGCCACACTGGCGACCCTGGTTCCGAACCTGAGCCGGGTGCGTCAGGGTTTAACAGGAGGATAGGATCGAGCATCTGGAGGACTGCTCTCCTATCCCAGGGAGGAATACAGGTTTCACCGCTCTGCGGCCCCTGAGTGATGACTGGAGGCACTACTAGAGGTGATAGCATGGGGAAGAGCGCTGCAGACATCGGCACATTGTGCCTAGACATCATTGCTTGTCCGTACTCTGAAGGGAAGCTGAAATGGAGGACAAAGTCGGGGGGCACTCGGCAGCTCATGGCCATGCCCCACACCCCAGACCTGAAGAGAGCACCTGTCTGGGTATGGCATGGTGCTGGCCCGTCCCTGGTTCTGTGGGTTTGTGTGTGGCCCGTGCGCATGACCGGGTCAGGGGTGCAGGCGATGACAGCTGGAGATTGCAGGAGTCAGCTCCACCGTAGGCAGAAAAAAGTGTTAGAATAAAAAAAGGGTTCTCATTCTATTGAAAGGGTCAGCCGAACACTACATAAGGGAAAGTCTCAACACCCTGGCTCTGATCGAACAAAATGTGGCTTCTGGAGACACCTACCGGAGAAACAGAAAGTTGCACAGAAAACTGTGCATGGAAAAGCACCACCTGGTGCACTTTGCAGGCAGGTACTGAAAATGCATTACATAAATTTAACTCTGAGCTACTGCATACCACTCCACTAAGCATGCCGAATACTCCACCGCATAACACACAGCATTCATTAATGCTGCCCCTACCACAAACATGGCAAAATTATGGGGTGCCATGAAACTTTTCTGTAATGACCACTGTACTTTGTCATTGTAATTCTGTTTATGTTTGCTGCTATATACCTCCAAATACCCTTTCCCCAAGGATGCACCAGGAGGTGAGTGAGCAACTTGTTGTTCATTGTGCTTTTCTGGTGAAACTCTTCAATAAATAAATAAATAAATAAAACCTGCAGGGGTACACTATGAGAGGCACATAACATATACAACATGGTCACTACTGCTGTTTTATGTGTTGCCCTGACCCAGCACTCTGCACCTTTGTGAATGGCATAGAGTGCAGGCACACCCCAGGACATGCCCCTAGACTGCCCACAGTGTGTAGCTGCACAATTGGCCTGGGGATTGTGTGCACAAGGGGCACACAACCCTTCCATGCATGCTGTTGGGGGTCCACTGTATCACCACTGCATGGCATGCTGACTGAGGGCTGCCATCCACGGTATGTAGGAAATCCGCACATTTTGCATAACCTTCAGTGAGCTGAAGGGGGCTTTTCCTCAACTAAGCATTAATGTTTACTTGAAAAAAAAAGATCAGCAGCCTGTTCTTCACTTGTTTCCACACCTCTTATTTACTCCACAGCAGTCAGCATCAAAAATGCAAGCAGGAAGTAAGGGGAGTAACAAATATCATACAGTTGATAAGTGAAGGTAGTAAAACAGGCACAGCCTCAGCTTTCACAGCTAGAGAGAAGTACAGTGCTTGGCAAAAGCTGCAGGATGAAATACTACATCACAGACCTAACAGAGAGAGAGAGAGAAGCGCTCAGCACAAAACAGTCTGTGGTGCTCTGGATCAGGGTGTGCAAAACCTCTTTAGAAATGCCAAGCAACACAAGAGACCAGAGCACTCCAAAGACAGAAGCTAGGCAAACTGATTTACTACAAAAAGTGTATTTATTCAACCAAACAGGCTCAGCTGGCACAGATGCATATTCATATTGCAGAGCTCAGGCTAGAACCCAAGGAAGACCCTTGGTCAAAGTGCTGGGGTTCTAGCCTGAGCCCTGGAATATGTATCTGTATCAGCTGAGTCTGTTTGGTTGAATAAATACACTTTTTGCAGTGAATCAATTTGCCTAGCTTCTGTCTTTGGAGTGGGCTGGTCTCTTGTCTTGCTTGAAACACTACATCAATTGGGAGGAAAAATGATGTGCTTTGTTTTATGCGAAATTAAAAATAAACAGTACACAAGCAATTTTTTATTCTTATACCTCACTGTACCCACACAAAAGTAAACTAAAATGTCTTTCCTTGTTAGAAAGGAAGCATGTCTAGCAGCTCAGGTGGAAATTGTTTTGTTCTGAGCTGAAAATCATTCCAAGCATCACAAAGGTGCAGCTTAAGATGCTCTGAGTGAGCATTCTGCAGAGCAAAAAAAATTGACTGCTTATTTCTAAATTGTAACTACTCCACCAAACATTAAGCTACAGAGGTAAACTTTTAACAGCAGACAGAGAAAGATTCTAGATACTAACAGACCATTATTTGTTTATTAAAACAGAATTAATTTAAAATAATCAATTGAAAAACAGTGTACACATGGGCCACTGGAGGCCCACCAGTTAAAAACATACCTTGACCCACTCGAGAATGGCCCTTGACAGTGATAGGGTTAAAGGCTGAATCACTGGTGATGAGATGTTGACTGCCTGCCTGGTTTTGAAGGCTGAGCTTCTGGTGATGGAAGTTGACTGCCTGCTACACTGCCTGCCTGCCTGCTATACGGTTCTGAAGAGGCCAAACTTCTGATGATAGAAGATTGACTGCCTGCTACTCTAGTTTCTAAGGCCCAGACACTGGTGCAAAGGGGCTGACTGATTGTCTTGCTGGTTCCAAAGGAGGTGAGGAATGAGATAATGATGAAGATGATGGTGATGATGACGAATTAGCCTTTATACAATGTTTTTCACACACACTGTATCCCAATGTGCTTTACAAGCAATGAAAGATAGGAAGTGAGTGAATGTATAGTGGCAGCCATGTCTCATATTAGCACCCACACACAGCCTTGGACAGTTGAATGATCTGGTTTTGTCAGAAGGGAACCATTGGCCAGAACACCGGGGAAAGTTCCCTACTCTTGCAAAAAGTTTCTTGGGCTCTTTTACTTTCATTTGGACAGCAACCACCAAGACAACACCAGAGATGGACAGAAGAGACCTCGGTTTAAAATCTTATATGAAGGATGGCACACACCAACAGTGCAGCAACCCCTAGTACTGCACTTGGGTGTGAGCATTGATGGATTAGTATGGGCGAATCCCAGTGTGGGACAGGAACTCATGACCTTCTGACCCAGAGGTGGATGTGCTTCCAGCTGAGCCACACTGACACCGGGATGACAAGAAGTGCTTCCTTCAAGCCTAGGGAGAAAGACAAGAGGGGAAGACTGATTTAGAAACATAAAACAATCTTGTGCAGAGTCACCACCTACAAGAGAAAAGGGAGAAAAAGTTATTAGTGTTGGTGACTGATCTGGGCATCACCCAAACACCATGTCTTGGAACCTTTGAATGTGTCAGGTGGATACTTTGATACACATACAGTACAGTGAATTGGCAGCTGCAGAGACAGGATCCTTAGGAGAGATGGCTATAGAGGAGGAGGAGTAAGAAATAGCCCATTGTGGTATGCTGGTACCAGGGGTGGCCTGAGTAGAGTGGCTGCCTGACATTCAAAGAAGAAAGAAAAGAAATTTAGTAACTGAGTTGGGAACATAAAAGAAACACCTTGTGGAAGGAAAAGGGAGAAAAAAGCTGGTAATTTCCTATACATTTTCTGTTTATTCCACTATCATGGAGCAGCCCCCTTCTGGAAGTGACCCTCAGCCCCATCACCCACCATCCCGGGCCACACTCCAACTACTTGCTTACTGCTATAGGCCAGTGGATGCCACAGGTGGTGGAGCAGAGTCTATGGGGTCTCTGGCCATCATCCTGCTGCTCTGGGTTTTCCATGATTTCCTTCCATGTCTCTTCGGGCCAGCAACATATGCTCTGGTGTGGGTGGATGGCATGAAGATGCCTGACATAGTCAGTGGCTGTGCCTGATCATTCAACAGGCAGCCACTGATGCTGCTACCAGTCTCCACTGGCTGTCAGGCAAGCAGTGGCATGACATATCCCTCCCCTCCCAATAGAGGAGATCTATCTGTGGACACTTGATTCTCTTTCCCCTAGCCAGCACCCAGCAACCATAGCCCATTCCTGAAACAAAGTTGTTGGTGTGGTGGGTAGTGTAGCACCCAGTGCCTCAGCCCACTGTACAACTGGGCCAGCAAAGTGGTTAATGTTAATAACCAATCTTGGAGTCACCCGAACGTCAAGTCTTGAAACCAGTTACCATGAGACAGAGTGAGACACATACTTTGTAGTTAAGGAGGCTGGAATTTAAGTGGAGGGAATTTAAGGGAAAGGATCACAGATCTCCAGGTAGAAGGTCACCTGGGTGCCAGTGACCATCACATGGTATGGTTCAATTTGGCCACTAGAACAAAATCATCCCATTCCAAGGCAAAACTATGGGACTTCAGAGGAGCTGACTTTGATAAGATGGCCAACAGAGTTAAGCTAGCCCTGGCAAAAAGAAATACAGGTGAGGGGGTACAGGTAAAGTGGGCAAGCATTAAAGATGCAATACTTGAAGCAACATCCCTTTGTGTTATTGAGAAAAGGAAGTGCAAAAGAAGAAGAAAACCACTTTGGTTCGCAAACACACTAGCAGAAAAGGTTAGATCCAGAAGGCTGGCCTTCAGGAAATATAAGGGATTGCAGCAGGATGAAGATAGGGAGGCATATCAAACTTCTCTAAGGGAAGCAGGGAAGGCAGTAAGGCAGGCAAAGGCCTAAACTGAGGAAACACTAGCATGAACAGTAAAAGAAGGTGACAAGACTTTCTATAGATACATTAGTGAAAGGAGAAAGTTCAGGGGGGTATTGCTAAGATCAAAGGGGATAAGGGGACGTGTGAGGAGGAGGACCATGTAAAAGCATCTATCTAAATAGATACTTCTGCTAGTATTTACTGAAGAGAAGGTAGGGCAGGGCCCACAGCTCAGCACCATGGACACAGGGGAGAGGAGGTGTGCACTAGTCCTTCACAAAGGAAGTGTCCTACAAGAGCTCTATAAGCTCAGGGTGGACAAAGCAATGGGACCTGATGGCATACATCCCAGACTACTAAAGGAACTAAAGGGGGAACTAGCAGAGCCACTATCAGAACTGTTTAGTGAGTCTCTGAGCACAGGAGAGGTCCCAGAAGACTGGAGAAGGGCTCATGTGATCCCGGCTCCCAACAGTGGTACTTGAGGAGGAGGCGGGAACTACAGACCAGTCAGTCCCACCTCAGTAGTAGGCAAGATTATGGTGACACTCCTTAAAGAAAGGATAGAGCATCACCTGGAATCCATAGGGCACAGGATCCAAGACAACATGGGTTTACAAAGGAAGGTCCTGTCAAACTAATCTCATAGATTTCTTTGACTGGGTAACCAGAGTGGTGGACCAGGGGGCAAATTGATGTTGCCTACCATGACTTCATCAAAGCTTTTCGATACTGTTTCACATAGAAGATTGATTAATAAGCTGGGTAGGCTCAGGTGGGTCAAACATTGGTCAACTGGATGGCAAACTGGTTGGACAGACGAAAACAGAAAGTGGTGGCAAATGGTATACAGTCAGAAGAGATGCAAGTCACAAGTGGGGTACCTCAGGGATCAGTCCAGGGGCCAGTCCTCTTTAATATCTTCATCAGTGACATTGCAGATGGACTGGAGGGTAAGGTTTGTCTGTTTGCAGATTACACCAAGATCTGTAACAGAGTAGATGATCCAGATGGGGTGGGCAGAATGAGAAGAGAGCTGGATAAACTAGCAACATGGTCAGAAGAGTGGCAACTGGGGATTAACGAAAAGAAGTGCAAGATCATGCACATAGGGAAGAGAAACCCTGAAGCCACCTATAGGCTGGGAGGAAGTTGCTGGCAGTCACAAGGGAAGAAAGAGACTTGGGCGTCATCATCACCGATGACCTGAAATCATCTAAGCAGACCACTAAAGCAGTAGGTAAGGCTAGAGTGATGTTGGGAGGTGTATTAGTAGGGGTATCACAAGTCGGAAGAGGGAGGTAATAATCCCTCTTTACAAGACACTGGTTAGGCCCCATCTGGAGTACTGCATGCAGTACTGGAGGCCATACCTTCACAAGGACATTAACCAAATTGAGGCAGTCCAGAGAAGGGCAACCAAAATGGTGCAGGGACTGCATCAGAAAACATATGAGGACAGATTAACTGAGCTCAATATGTATACCCTAGAGCAAAGGAGGGAGAGAGGTGATATGATCGAAACATTCAAACACCTTAAGGGCAATAACAATGTGAAAGAGTCTAACATGTTTCAGTATAAGAAAAATAGCAGGACAAGAGGACACAGCATGAGAGGGAGGCCGATTAAGGGGTAATGTGAAGAAGTTCTTTTTCACAGAAAGGGTGGTGGATACATGGAATGGTCTACCTCAGGAAGTGGTGGATATGAATACAGTGCAGGGCTTCAAACAGGCATGGGATAGGCATAAGGGAGCAATACAGATGAGTATGAATAGATAGGCCATTGACAGAGCAGAGGCCGATGGCACATTCATAAGGTAGAAAAAGAAATGGGCAGACTGGATGGGTCTTGCGGTCCTTATCAGCTGTCAACTTCTATGTTTCAATGTTTCTATGGAGGATAAGACCTCAAAACCATCATGTACCATACATAATCTATATGTATATTTTAACTCTTTCTTCTTAACTCAAACAAGAAATAATAGAGGTGACAAAACATGTGATCTGGTTTCCAAAAGTGTTATTTTCCACCCCTGACTTTTGGGCTCAAATAATGCTGAGGGGCCTGTGCTGATAACTACTGAAGGGGGGGAGGGAGTTCTTTCCCAAGATACAATTTAAGTTGTGTTGTGTCTCCACCAAAAGAAGTGTTTAAGTGTGTCTGGTGTCAAGTACAGTACAACCCCTTGAGATGCAGTACCTCCCCACCTCCTCACAGGATCACCCCACCCATGAACCAACACAATGCAAGAACAATTTCCAAGACATGTAGTTATCAAACTCTACTAATAATATGCTTATGTACAGCAAATATAAACAAACAAGGAGGTCTTTATTAAGGGTAGTGGGAATAGGTGCTAGAGGAAGAAAAATGAGTTGTGCAATGCAAAATAGCAGTTCAATTTAAAACATGCTTCCCATTGCTGTGTTTTAGGTAGCCCACTCCCATGCTTCCCACTCACAGTTCTCATGTGCCAGACTGTACAGTCTAGGCTCCACACCACACGCACTGATAACAGCTATATGCAACTCCTTGTCACTAGGGAGCTCCATTAACATAAAAGATATGGGTACCCGGTTGTTGGCTCGTTGCAGACCATTAGTCTGTCAGTGCTGGGACCTTGTGATGGTGCATCAAAGAATCAAGCAAACAAATAAGCAGCAAACCCAAAGTTAAACCCTGCTAGGTATTTGTAAATCCTGTCCAGATGGCCTACTCCAGTAACTAAGTTCCCAAAATGAGAACTAGCTATTAAAAGTTGTTCTGCAGGGATAATCCCTGAGTTAGTGGAATGTTCTTCATTGTGCAGGGTGTGGTAATAGGGAGCCGGGTCCTTGTATGGATGGTTTGACTCCTCTCTTAATTTTGTGTCTTTGTGTGACATGCAAAACAGCTATTCACAGGTTCACTCAATCATCTCTTCATCTCCACATGTAGCAGACGATCTCTCCTCTGAACTCAAAGATACATCTTCAGTCCATTAGACCAGAACAGCACACCAGGCAATCACTCCCTATATGTACAGCAACAATAGTACTTAGTAGTTGGTAATGGTGCTGGATGGCCAGCTACCCAGACATAGATCTGCTCTTTGCTACAGGATCAATGCTATGATGTAGCAAAGTCTCTCCGAGTGCTTGAAGAGCAATCGCAGGGGGATTTATCTTTGCAAATACCTCTCCTAGTTTCTTGCTGTAAGAAAGTATCTCATGTCTGTGTTGTACAAGTGCATGATTATTCTCCATGTTTCCGTGCATGGAATTCTTCTGGCAGATCTGGCCTGGCAGATCTGTGGCCTGCCTCTTTTAATCAATAGCTGCAGTTCTCTGTAGTCTGACTCCTATAGCAGCCACATGCAAAATGACGAGTTCTAGAACAGAATAACCCTTCTGTTCCTGTGAAAATCCAGCACTCAGTTGGTCAGTGGAACTGCCAGTCAATCTAGGCAGTGCTAGAGGTCTGTCACCCAATGAATGATTGTCTGCATAAGCCATGCTGGTATTAATTAGAAACATAGAAACATAGAAACATAGAAGTTGACGGCAGATAAGGACCGCAAGGCCCATCCAGTCTGCCCATTTCTTTTTCTACCTTATAAATGTGCAATGCCTTGCCTGTCAGTGACCTATCTATTCATAGTCATTTGTATTGCTCCTTATGCCTATCCCATGCCTGTTTGAAGCCCTGCACTGTATTCATAGCCACCACTTCTTGTGGTAAGCCATTCCATGCATCTACCACCCTTTCTGTGAAAAGAATTTCCTCATTCCCCTTAATCGGCCTCCCTCTAATCTCATGCTGTGTCCTCTTGTCCTGCTATTTTCTTATATTTAAACATGTTAGACTCTTTCACCTTGTTTATGCCCTTAAGGTGTTTAAATGTCTCGATCATATCACCTCTCTCCCTCCTTTGCTCAAGGGTATACATATTGAGCTCCGTTAATCTGTCCTTATATGTCTTCTGATGCAGTCCCTGCACCATTTTGTTGCCCTTCTCTGGACTGCCTCAATTTGGTTAATGTCCTTGTGAAGGTGTGGCCTCCAGTACTGCACGCAGTACTCCAGATGAGACTAACCAATGTCTTGTACAGAGGGATTATTACCTCCCTCTTCTGACTTGTGATACCCCTACTAATACACCCTAACACCCCCTAGCCTTACTCTACTGCTTTAGAGGTCTGCTTGGATGATTTTAGGTCATCAGTGATGATGATGCCCAAGTCTCTTTCTTCCTTTGTGACTGCTAGCAACTCCTCCCAGTCTATAAGTGGCTTCAGGGTTTCTCTTCCCTATGTGCATGATTTTGCACTTCTTTGCATTAAATCCCAGTTGCCACTCTTCTGACCATTCTGCTAGTTTATCCAGATCTCTTCTCATTCTGCCCACCCCATCTGGATCATCTACTCTGTTGCAGATCTTGGTGTCATCTGCAAACAGACAAGCCTTACCCTCTAGTCCATCTCTGAGGTCACTAATGAAGATGTTGAATAGGACTGGCCCAGGACTGATCCCTGAGGTACCCCACTTGTGACTTGCATCTCTTCTGACTGTATACCATTTACCACCACTCTCTGTTTTCTGCCAGTCAACCAGTTTGCCACCCAGTTGACCAACTTCTGACCCACCCGAGCCTACCTAGCTTATTTATCAATCTTCTATGTGGAACAGTGTCAAAAGCTTTGCTGAAGTCAAGGTAGGCGACATCAACTGCTCCCCTTGGTCCACCACTCTGGTTACCCAGTCAAAGAAATCTATGAGATTAGTTTGACAGGACCTTCCTTTGTAAACCCATGCTGTCTTGGATCCTGTGCCCTATGGATTCCAGGTGTTGCACTATCCTTTCCTTAAGGTGCCTCCATAATCTTGCCCACTACTGAGGTAAGACTGACGGTCTGTGGTTCCCGCCTCCTCCCTGCTACCACTCTTGTGGAGTGGGATCACATGAGCCTTTCTCCAGTCTTCTGGGACCTCTCCTGTGCTCAGAGACTTCACTAAACAATTCTGCTAATGGCTCTGCTAGTTCCTCCTTTAGCTCCTTAAGTACCCTGGGATGTGTGCCATCAGGTCCCATTGCCTTATCACCCTGAGCTTAGCAAGCTCTTGTAGGACCCTTTCTTTTGTGAAGGAGTAGTGCTCACCTCCCTCCCCTGTGTCCATGATGCTGAGCTGTGGGCCCTGCCTACCTTCTCTTCAGTAAATACTGAGCAAAAGTATCTATTTAGGATAGATGCCTTTACAGGGTCCTCCTCCTCACATGCTCCTTTTCTCCATTAAGCTTAGCAATACCCCTCTGGGCTTTCTCCTTTCACTAATGTATCTATAGAAAGTCTTGTCACCTTCTTTTACTGTTCGTGCTAGTGTTTCCTCAGTTTGGGACTTTGCCTTACTGCCTTACCTGCTTCCCTTAGGGCAGTTTGGTATGCCTCCTATCTTCATCCCGCTGTGTTCCCTTATATTTTCTGAAGGCCAGCCTTTTGGCTCTGACCTTTCTGCTACTATATTTGAGAACCAAAGTGGTTTCCTTCTTCTTTGCACTTCCTTTTCTGTCTAACACAATGGGATGTTGCTTCAAGTATTGTATCCTTAATGCTTGCCCACTTTGCCTGTACCTCCTCACCTGTGTTTCTTTTTGCCAGGGCTAGCTTAACTCTGTTGGCCATCTTATCAAAGTCAGCTCCTCTGAAGTCCCATATTTTTGCCTTGGAATGGGATGATTTAGATGTAGTAGCCAAATTGAACCATACCATGTGATGGTCACTGGCCCCCAGGTGACCTTCTACCTGGAGATCTGTGATCCCTTCTTTGTTAGTCAGTACTAGATCTAGGATAGCCCTGTCTCTTGTGGGTTGCTGTACCAGTTGTTTGAGGCCCTCCCTGCAGGAATCCACTTTGAGTCTAGTTCTGGCAGATGTTCCTGCTGGTATTGACCAATCTGTATCTGGCATGTTGAAGTCTCCCATTATCAGAACCTCCCTTTAGCTGTCATGTTTTGTATATCTTCTAACAGTAATGTGTCTATGTCCTCCCTCTGGTCTGGGGGCCTGTAGACAACCCCAGTTCTTATGGCTGTCCCATTACCTGTTTCCAGGGTGACCCACAGTTCTTCTGGCTCCTTATGTGTATTCTGAATTTCTGTAGCTTTGATATTTTCATTAACATACAGGGCCACCCCTCCCCCCCTTTTTGAACCTCGGTCTCTTCTGAACAATACATATCCAGGTACTGAAGTCTCCCAAGTGTGGTTACTGTGGTTAAGTGCTTGTGTGTCCCACTAGCTCCCTGTGGCTCCCTCCACAGGCTGTGAAGCATGACTGCCTGTGTTGCCACCCTCTGACCCTATCACCCTGCCTTAGGGGTCATCAGTTGTTAGGATAGCTTCAGGTTTGTTGCTCTGTGGGCACTCAGCTCAACGTCCTTACTTCTCAAATGGCTCCTGCCCTAAAGCAAGTCTTTTTTATATTGAAGTTTATTTCATTTTAAACACATACAATAAAACAAAAGCTTGGTATATTAGGTATTGTCTATCCATTTTTACAAGGGCATACATACTGTACATCATTAAGCTTAATATCTGGTACATTGTTAGTGGTTGTCTTCTTATAATTCAAGGCACTCTTTATTTATTTAGCCAGAGCATACCAGCACCCCCCTTCCCCTGGAGTATTTTTATTTATTTTTTAAATGTTTCACCAGAAAGGCACACTGAGCAACAACTTGCTCATCTCACGGTGTGTCCTGGGGGAAAGGGTACTGGGAGACATAGATACAAAGTAACAGTATTCATGAGAAGATGGTCAAAAACAAACTGGATAAACAAACACAGTTACAAAAATGTGGACTAGTTCAGACCCTGGATTACATGACATTTACATGCATAAAATTAGGCTAGTATAGTATATATGATACAGTTTCAGTGCAATAAAAAATTTCAGAATACAGGTCCAGGACAAATTTGTAATTGCAAATGGGATATGCAAATGCGAAGGGGCAATCTATTGCGTGAGACACAGTAGCAGCCATGTCCACATTAAGCAGTGCAAAGACATTAGCACAGCACAACTAGAGGCATGAACAGCTGGAGGAGTAGTAATTAGAGAGGGCTAAGGAGACAGAGTGAGGAGATGATGAGTGTCTGATTCGAGGAGGTGCGAGTTCCAGAGCTTAGGGAAGTAGTGGGAGAAAGTGGGTGCCCGCATTGGTGAGTCTGCAAGGGACAGCCAGCAACCTAGCGTCAGCGGATCTGAGTGTTCAGGGGTTGGGGGGATAGTCAGTGCAGACAAGAGATAGGAAGGGAGGGAGTTGAAACAGAAGTTAAAGGTGAATTTTGCAATATGGTACAGGTGACGGTTGGTAAGAGAAGGGAAGGCAAGAGAGTGATAAAGGTCATAGTGATTGTTGCATGGAGGTGCGTCAAGTGCGAAGTGGCAGAAGGAGTTGAAGATGGAGTCCAATCTTAAGGCAAACTTCAGTGTTGGAATCTTTAGGGTTCCTCTCACCCATTACATGCCTTCTATGCCTCCTCATAGGATAAATTCAGGGTCCTGCCCACCTATATACAGTACCCATCTTTCTTAACCAGTGAAAGCTGAAGCTTTCTATCCTGTCATTTATCACGAAGGTTAACTCTTTCATTTTGTAGAGCTCACCCAAAATTCCCATCAACTCCTCTTGTGTGAGTGGTTGCTTTAGTAGCCATTTGCAGGTTATGGCCTTTTGGGCTGCCACTGTTAAAACTTTCCAGAGGTAGAGTAACTCTCTATCCCTGATCTCCCCTGGGTGCAGTCCCAGCACCACAAGTTGTATCCCCAGTTCTGCTGTGACACCAAACATCTCCCCTAGTGTTTGCTTCTCATTCTGCCAGTTTGTGCATAGTTTAGGGCAAGACCAAAATATATGGGAGTGATGGGCCCGGGCCTCCCCACAATGTCTCCAGCAATGTAGGGTATTCCCCACCATCCACTTCCCTTGGATTGTTGGTGTGAAAAAGAAGTGGGTCTTCACCTTCCAGCTGTACTCCTGCCAGATGGGGGAGTAAGTTGTTTTAAATAAGGACCTGAAGGCTGCTTTCTATTCTTCTTCTGTTTAGGGTAATACTGTTCTCCCCTTCCCACGTTTGTCGGATTTTGTCTGATTTTATTGGTGTCATGTCTCAGAGTGCTTTATATAGGGCTGAGGTGTGCCTTCTCTGAATTGTACCCCTCAAGATATCCTGCATTGTTTGTAGGAATGCTGTAATGTCTGAGGTGGGTGTCAAAGGCATTCTCCATTTAGTAGACTGGCCTATCACATTACTGTAAGCTTCAGATTTATTCACTGCTATGTACATCCATCATAATAGTTTGTTTAGAGCAACAGATATATATGGAGTGAAGCAGACTTTCACAGGGTGGGTGGGTGTTGATGAACATTTGTCCCTTTATATACCATGTGATAGTGATTTAAATGTGGTTTTCTTGGGTACTGCAGGAGCAGGCATTATTGGTTTTCAGTCTTGTCCAATGGCGATTTAAATGTGTATTTTGTCGGTACTGCACTAGCTGGCATTATGTAAACATTAATCCCCACTGAGTTTTGATCACATGGGTGCATTTCTACTAATGGCTTTCTGTTATTTTCCTTAGCAGTAATTGCCATGTTACAATCCCACTTACTTTGTATGTCACTACTTTACTAAAAGGTGTAATTCTGTGGTTTTTAAAATCAGAATCTGCTCTTTATTCACAGCTGTGTTTCAGAATATTTCCCTGCCCATTGTTCATATGTACCTGCACCTTGAATGTGTATCAAAACACTTTCAACTAGACTACATAGTCCCTTGTTTTTTTATTTTAATTTTTATTAATTTTTCATTTTTTTTTTTTAATTCATACATTCAGAAATAAACTCAGTAAACAATTAATTTCACTGTTAACAAGTAGATCCACTGGAACCCCACAGGAGATTGGTTGCCTTGGCTCAGTATCATTGTAGCAGGCCTACATTTCCTTCAACACCCTAATGTCTCCACTAGTCAACACTGACTGTTTGGGGGGGCTTTCCACTCCCAGTCCCCCATACTTGGCTTTCTAGGTGATTCCTGAAAGTCTGTCTCTCCCAGACTGAGTGAACATCTTAGACTGTGTCACCTGACAAGTCTATATATCCATTTTTGATGGTAGAAAGACAGTGTAGGGGGTTGACAGCCTTAGTTTTACCGCCCCTCATATGTTTGGTATTTTGCTATGTTCCTATTCACAATTGTTTTGTGTTATGCAGTGTCCCCCAGTCCCCTAAACATCATTTGGCTTACCTAACTGAAGTGACATCCCCTTCCCCCCTGGTCCGGGGTGGATCCATGGCTGCATCAGATATGGGAAGGTGGATTTTAATTAGTTATGTAGCATTGAGTGTTTTTTGTTCCATTAATTAAACTGTGTAACACCAAGAAAAACATTTTTCATCTCCTTCCCCTTTTCCCCTCTCCCTTCCCCCCTCCCCAGTCCCTCCCTCCTTCCTTCCTTCTCCCCTCGTCCCCTCTTTGGGGGGCCTGTCGACCCGTGTCAGGTAGATGTTTCAGGGTACCTTCAAGATGCCCACATGTGGGGTGAGTGATGCATTTTATTCATGATCACCACTAAGGCAGTCAGCGGCAGACAGTGGGAATATCACTCCTACATTGGAGGAAGAGAGTTCTTCCCACCCCTCTTCTCCATGAGAACTACTGCTCAGGTCAGGAGGTGTGCACCATGTTTCCACCAATAGATACCCCAGGAGGTGGGAGATCTGTAGTGTGTCACCCTGGGCAGTAGTATTTCCAGTTGGCTTGTTCTGGTTTAGCAGGGCAGTCACATCATGCAGCTGTTTATTGCCTGTCTTTATTTTTCAGAGTAGCCATAATCCTATAACGTGCTGTCTGTTTTGATTGGTAGAATCCTCTGAAGGGTCACGGGTCTGTACCTCCTGTGATCCCTGTAGGCCTCCATACAGCATGCTGTCCTCCCCTACTGAACCTTTAATCTCTCCAGTTACCTCCCTTTGCCCCCAGAACAGGCTGCCCCAAATATCTTTGGCCTTTTGTTCTGGAGACCTGTACCTCCAACGGCCTGTCAGCCACATCCAGTGTGCCCCCTTGTCCTTTGGATAATTTTACCAATCCCTGGGGTGGACTGCATTCTTATTGCATGGAGAGGTCACCGTCCTGGATGGCACTGGGTATCCAGCCACCATCCCCATCCCTGCATGCTTCTGACTTTCAATAGCCCTCTGGGGCTTTCGACTAGTCCCCCGTACCCCCACCCTTAAATGCTCAAAGATGACTAAAACCCCCAGCCCACAGATCATGTTCATGAGACACAGCTGGCTCCAAGGCTCCTCAGAGAAAGGACAGTTGCCCACACCAGCATCAGGGTTGTGCCCACCCCAAGAGGCTTAATGCAACCCCATGACTTCTGTATCTCACAAACCTCCACCCCATGCCCCCCTGGCACTGAGTGGAGGGACACATTCCTAAACTGGTAGTTAGTGAGGACACTGTCCCCTGCATTTAGAGCAGCCCCACACTGAGACAGAAGCCATAACACAGCATAGCCCACTCTGTCTACTTACTTAGGAATTTACTTTTGAATCGGCATCTCAGAATATGGTAACTGTGTACTTTAAAGTCTGAACTTACCAAGCTCTCTCCCTGTAGGCAGCGTTCCTTCCATGTGGGATGAGTGTTGAGCATCACAATTTCAGGGAGCAGAATGAGGGGTAGCCTCTGCAGCAAGGGGAAGCTGACAAGAATGACCGCCCCCCATCCAGGCCCCCCTCAGCCCTCCAATGAGGTGGCTGCAGATGCCCAGAGTGATGACACCAGTGAGTCAGCACAGGTAGACTAACAATCCACCCCTACACAGAAGAAATGCATGCATCCATGTTCACAACTGCTGCTGCCAGACACAGCCAATAACCAGCCAAACCAAGGCAAGACCAGGCTGGCCCCTAAGCCCACTCAACCCACTTGACTATACTGCTCCATGACATAGCCTCCCACACACCACCTTCACCGCTCCATAAAGATCACTTTCAGGACTCAAGACCAGCAGCCTGGGTGGGAGGGTCTGAGAGTGCAAGGCAACACCCAGGTACACAACAGACCACCATTCCCACATGAGGAAGTTGATATAAAGGGACCCCCCAGGATACTCCAATTTTTCCAGGAAATCATCTAAGTCCACAATACCCCGATACAAAGTAGCTGCAGAAATAAGGTCAGCACCAGCAGACATAGCTCCACCACCACAAGTCTCTACCCTGGAGCTGGTCTGTTGTTCCAGAGCCAGAGGAGCCAGAATGCACCATAGAGAATGCTTGTCAGTTCTAAAGCTTGTGTATAAATGAGTCCAGTACTTAAAAAAACCCTGAAGCCCTGTAGTGGTACCCCTCACTGCCAGTCCCCAGCAACAACAGTCACAATAGCAGACCGCACTCCCAGTTCCCATGCCAGGGCCCAAGATGCCACTGTACCAGCAGCAAGCCCCGTCCCCACAAGGGCAGAGGCAGCATGCTAAAGAGCAACACAAGTCAGTGCAGGAAATATAAGAGGAGGCTGGATATATACCCACTCCCATGCTGATCCAGGCAAGCCCGTCCCACGACCTGTAGCAGCAAGAGGGGGCCCAGGTGCCTGCCCTCACCCTGCAAAAGGGGTTAATCCACTGGGGGGCATTTCAGCAGCCCCCCTAGAACTGAGCACACTCGCTACCCACCAGGATCACTCTCCAAGCCCAGAACTGTGCTTGCCCATCCCCATGTCAGTGAGGACAACACACCGGCAACACAATAGTCTGCATCACTGTTCCCATGAAGGCACAAGTCTGGTGCCAGGTCCAGAGTGCTCCCCAAGGGAAAAGGTGCACACCCTGCCCCCATGGCACTGCTGCCACTGCACCACACACTGGCAGCAACCATCCAGACAGACCAGGAGACATATCCAAACCAGGAGAGAAGGTCTCTCACATCTCTCAAATGCAGCAAACCTGTTCCAAGCCCCACCAAGCAGACCCAACACCAGTGCAGACACCGCCCATCCTCCACGACCATGAGACTTTCCCCTCCAGACCTAATTTGCTGAACTATCAGGCCCACGCATCCTTCAAGTCATTAATGGAGTTATGTGTATCCTCCACCTTCCCTTCAACTCTCCATTCCCACTAGTTAATAATACACAAGGCATGATAAAAGAAACAAGAATAGAAGATTATAAAACAAAAGAAAAGAAGGCAAAGAGACAAGAAGTCTGGAGGGTTAGATGGGGTGAACTCATTGTCTGTCAGGTGTGTCTTTTTTCCCCCTCTTTTGAGTTCTGCCTAGCATAACTATTAGCCCCTAAGGCTTTGGCAAGTTATTCTGGGGTTAGCAGGCATGAGGATTGTCTGTAGCGGTTATTGTTCTTTGGGGTGGGGTACTCACCACCTTTCAGTTTCCTGACTCCTCAGGCAGGGTCCAAGTGTTGCTGCGCCAAAGAAATGCTTCCTGCTCCTTGCTGGTCTGCAGCCTCATTGGTCTCGAGTTGGGTGTTGAGTTCCAGCTGCAGGAATCCCCATATTTGGAAGTAGTGTATGATGCCAGTCCAAAAGGGGAGCACGATTTGAGGTTCTGCTCTGTGTTTTCCTGCTGCCTCTTGCCACGTCCAGTGCTGAGTTCTGTAAGTGCCTTCCCATTTGGTCCTTCTGTGCTGGAGAAGTCAATTTCTGTTCCTTTAGAAATGCTGAAGTGGCCAGGAGGTCTGGGTATATTCTCAGGACATCAGTGATCTCAACTGTAAGGCATGCTGGATACAGCATCTGTGCTTTAATGTTTTCGCTCTGAACTCTTTCCTACTGCCCACCAGTGCAGCACTTATCCTGCATGATTGTTGTGTAGTCATTGTTGATGGTGATCGGTGTCTCTTCTGTTTCACATCTGGCTGTTGCGCGCTCATCTCAAGATCTCTTTTGCTAGGTGGTCTGTCATCTTTGCAATTCTTGAGTGCGGTTTCAGGTTGAGGCCTGTGGGATGAGGTCCCAGGGCTCTGTCAGCATGGTCCATCCACAGGTCAGAATCTTTGGGCAGTTGCAGTCCTTCTCAGAACAGCTATTGCAGGAACTGTGTTATAGAGGCAGAAGTTTTCTCACTCCCTCAGGTAAACAGATATCCTCAGGTTCTGTCACCTGCAGCACCCTTCAAGGTCATGAATTTTGAGCATGAGCTCCAACTCTCTCGCTAGCAGGTAGAGAATGAGATGTCATGGCAGTCTGTAGTGACTGTGTGTTCCACTACCATATATTCCATCATAGTTGTCCTCTTTTCAATTTTAGGGATATCTTTCTTGAGTTCTGTGATTGCCTTTTCTTTTCAGCTGAGTGCTGCAACTGTGCCTTTAACTGCTGCTATCAGATCACCCATCTCTTCCATTTCCATTGCAGGCCTGTACACTTCTTTTTTCAGAGGCCCACAGGCCCAGTCCTATGCAGCTGTGGGCTGGGATTACTGTTTTCTGCTGTCAAGAGCAGTTTACCTATAGCGCTTGACAGTGCTAAGCATCCAACATCCACTACAGCGACAGCTACAATGCTGACTGCGGGCATTGTAGCCACAGGGATGCGGCACTCACAATTGGGGGCTGCACCCCAGACCCTCCCCCATCCCCAGTCTCTAGGATTCTAACTCCGAGGTCAAGTTGGACCGGGTGGGCAATCTGTGAGGCAGTCCCAATTAGCACACAGACCACCACAACGATGGGTGGATTTTGCCCAATTCCTGTCGCTGTGGTGGTCTTTGCCATTGGGGAGTCATGCAATGATGGTACACTGTCAGAAGCTCCTTAAGTTTCTGGGACAGAGTGGCTGATCGCTTCGTCTTGAACAGAGCCTGCCTGGTGTTTTTATGTTGGGTTGCTCATGCGCAGCCAACATGTATGGTAGTAGCAAATTTGGAGGCGCGGTCACTGTTGGATGAATGTAGGGCACGCATCAGTAGGTGCACCCCTCATTCCCCAATAAGCCTGCATGTGAGCGCCACACCATGCATACATAATGTGGTGAGCACATCTAAAGAAAGGTCTGCTGCAATGCGAACAAAGCTCATCAAATGCAGCGGACCTCCCAACGTGCTTTCCCTGGTGGTGAAAAAACATTTAACATGGCGGCACTCTGCCTGCCATAATACCAACTTCAGTGGTGCCCAATCCCGTCAGCATGCCTGCCCCAATGTATGTGCCAAAGGGAGCCCACTCCATGTTGGCATAATGCACCCATTTTGTTATGTGCGAGGGTGCCCAATCTCTCGGCTCTTGCCCCGCTTTCATTGTGTGCGAAGGGTGCCCCAATCCCGTTGGCTTCAAGCTTCCCCATCAAAACACTTAGGTGGCATGCTGGGACCACTCCAGTGTGCCAAATCCCTGAAAATAAACAAGCATCTGTCAATGCGAACATTCACTTGCAGGTATTTGTAGTGGTGTTTGGCATGTATGGTGCTTTACCCTAATGCCCTGTGCGATTGCTGGTATTTGCACAATAAATTGTCAGCATGACCTTGTTGTTACCCCCATTATGCGCTACATAGGCGGAAACACGTTTTGGGGAGGATGTGAAAAATGACAGCTGTACTGCTCATAAGGAAGTGTGGTAAAATGGCAATGTTGAAAATCTGGAGTGGAAATATTGAAAATTCGCAAACCTACGAGCGTGCGTGGGAACTGTGCAGCATACGCTCATAAAACAGTCATTTGTAGGATTTTTTTCACCAAATTTTCAACATTGCCATTTTAAAACCTCTGCTAATGAACAGTGTCACAGTGATTTTCTCACTGTGTCCCATACATTGATTTCGCACACCGACTGCGCCATTGTGCACTACATTGGCGGAAAGACATTTTGGGCAGGATGTGAAAAATGACAGCTGTACTGCTCATAAGGAGGTGTGGTAAAATGGCAATGTTGAAAATCTGGCGTGAAAATATTGAAAATTTGCAGACTTACAAGCGTGAGTAGGAACTGCACAACGCAGAATCATAAAACAGTCATTTTTTGGAATTTTTACACCAAATTTTCAACATGGGGTTTTTGTGACACCTTCTCATGAATGATGTCACTGTCATGGCATTATTCGAGGCTGAAGGGTGATTTTGTGCAGTGACTGCGCAGTGCCTGCGAAATCACCGTTCGGGCCTGAATAACGCCATGACAGTGACATCATTTATGAGAAAGGGTCCCAAACCCCATGTTGAAAAATTCGTGCAAAATTCCAAAATGACTTGAGATATGCAATAAAGTTGAAACCTCTATGTAACCCATTATACAGCTTACGGCATTTCCTCAGTTCGGGTCGGCTTTGAAGAGTGCAGGCGTGTTCCTGGTCCACGGATCATGCACCAGAGTCGGAGGTAAGTATGGGGTGAGGGGTGGGGAGGCTGAGTGCGCAGTGGGTGGGTGCGGGTTGTGGGAGGGGCTGGGAGATGCGCCCGGGACACGTTTTGTTTTTCAGGTTAAAAAAAGATGCGTGGTACCTTTGCCACGCTGGGGTGGGCTCCCAGTGTGGCAGAAGATGGCTGGGGGCCCAGGAGCTGGCAAGTTGGGCACCCCGTCGGCAAACTCACGCTGGGGGCGAGGCCGACAGAGTTGGGCACCCCGTCGGCAAAGTAAATGACGGTTTGCAACGCTGGGGTGGGCTCCAGCGTGGCAGCAGGATGGCTTGGGGAGCCGTGGAGCCGACGGGATTGGGCACCCGCCGGCAAACAACATTTGCCATGCTGGGGTGGGCTCCCAGTGTGGCACCAAAGCTTTGGGGTGGCGCGGCGGCATGGGGGAGGTGTGCGTGACGCAGAGGTGGCACTCAGTATGGCAGCGGTGCTCTTTGAAGCAGAGGAACACCGCTGTCATACTGAGCTCCTGCATCCATTGGTGCAGGACCACCATGCCTGCTCAAGGGAGCAGTGCATTGGGTGGGAGAGGCACACCTCCAAGTGTGCTACTCTCCCAAAATGTTCTGCATGCAAGCAAATGTAAAAACATCCTGTGATGTTTTTTTTTTGTTTGTTTAAACCCTGTGAAAAAAGAAAATGGTCCCTCAGGGGCTCCTTGCCCCCACTCCTGCAACCTGTGCCCACCCTCTGTGCACCCTGCCTCCTCACACCCCCCCTCACCCTACTACTTACCTCCTGAGTCTGGCGATGGATCTTCCGTGGACCAGGAACATGTCTGCACTCTTCAAAGTCAGACGCAAACTGAAGAAAATGCCAGTAAGCTGTATAACGGTATAAATAGTTTTGTTTCAACTTTGGTGCATATCTCGGCATTTTTGGAATTTTGCACCAAATTTTGAATATGGGGTTATTGGGACCCCTGCTCATGAATTCGTTCACTGTCATGGCATTATTCTGTCCCGAAAGGTGATTTTGTGGTCACTGCATGGAATCACATTTCAGGACTAAGTAATGAAATGACAGTGCCACTGTTCATGAGGGGTGCTCTCAAAAAGCCTATGTTGTAAATCTCGTGAAAAAAATCCCAAAAATGGCTGTTTTATGAACATGCATTGCGCTGTTTCCATGCATGCTCGTAACTTAGTGAATTTGTAATATTTTCACTCCAGATTTTCAAAATTGGCATTTTTCCACACCTTCTGATGAACAGTACAGCTGTCATTTTACATATCCTGGCCAAAATGTGTTTTCGCACATCCGGCGCAAAATAGCGCAATTGCTGGTGGGAAATCAGTGTTCAGGACAGATTAAGAAAATCACAGTGACACTGTTCATGAGCAGAGGTCCTAAAATGCATATGTTGAAAATTTGGTGCCAAAAGTCCATAAAATCACTATGTTACAAGTGTGCATTGCACAGTTTCCACGCACCTTGTAACTTCGCAAATTTGCAATATTTCCATGCCAGAATTTCAACACTGGCATTTTCTCACATCTCCTTGTGAACAGTACAGCTGTCATTTTTCACATCCTGCCCAAAATGTGTTTCCGCACCTGTGGCACACAAAGGCGTGGTCGCTGTGGGAAATCAACTTTTGGGACAGATTAACAAAATCACAGCGCCACTGTTCATGAGGGAGGTCCCAAAATGCCTATGTTAAAATATGGCTAACAAACTCCAAAAATAATTGGGTTGTGGATGTATGTTGCACAGTTTCTATGCATGCTCATGACTTAACCAACTTTTCATATTTTCACTCCAGATTTTCAAAGTTGCCATTTTTCGCCTCCTCATGAACAATACAGTTGTCATTTTCCATATCCTGCCCAAAATATGTTTTCATCCCTGTGTCGCCAAATGGTATAGGCACTGTGCAAAACTAACTTTCAGCTAACAAACTGATTGTGCCACTTTTCATGAGGTGGGCTCACAAAAGCCCATGTTGAAATTTGGAGTGAAAATACCAAAACACCCCTATGGTGTTAGGGTTTCCAACTGTAGCACCCACTCTGTAGAGACTGAAAGGCATCAGGGTGTGACTTGGGATCATCGCCTGTAATGCTCATGCCATTCCACCCCCACCCCACCCTGCAGCCAGTAACAGGCATCATGGTGTACCTTGCATTGTTCAGCCACAAAGTTCACCCCATTCTACTATACTACACCACCTGTGTATTTCCTTATGGAATGGGGAAGTATAATGCCCAAAGACCTCAAAACACACCACGACACTTGTCAGTGTCTACAGGGTAGGGTGAGGTACAATGGCATGAGCATTATAGCTGATGACCAAAAGGCACACCCCAATGCCTGTCGGTCTCTACAGGGTGGGGGTGGGGTTGGCGTCACTTCAGTACTTCACTGCCATTCCTATTATGCGTTTCTAACTCTGGCACTGCCAATGCCAATGCCAGTGAGACATTTTATATGAATTTAAAACCAGGGTCAAAAATGCTTTTACCAACAAAAGACAACACCAGAGGTAGCTCGCAAAACAACTTTATTGAAGAGCAACTAGAAAAAAAGACTGCATAGAAGCAGTGGAACATACTGTGGTCTTGCCTGTCACTGTTTGCTGATAGAAATCTGAGATATTTCAGAGCTGAACTTAAAAAAAAACATAAAGTGGGTGTACCTTGGCTTCTCAAATTTTGTAATGTATAGTGTATGTACTTGTGGCCACCTTTTAAATTCATTTATAAAGACTGAAGTAGCTATTTTTAAATTCATGCACTAAGTACTTAGTATACTAGCACAACCATGTCATGGAATGACCCATATAAGAGGCTCTATGTTGCAGGGTAGGGTGGTGGAATGGCCCATGTAAGAGGCTCCATGTATCAAGGTAGGGTGGTGGAAAGACCCATATAGAGGCTGCATGTCCCAGGGTAGGGTGGTGTAATGACCCATGTAGAAGCTCTATGTATCAGGGTAGAGTGATGGAATGGCCCATTTAAGAGGCTCCATGTATCAGGGTAGGGTGGAGGAATGACCCATGTAGAAGCTCTATGTATCAGGGTAGGGTGGTGGAATGACCCATGTAGAAGCTCTATATATCAGGGTAGGGTGGCGAGAGTGATTGGCTTCACTTCACACTCCTCTCACCCAAAACCTCTTGCTTGGCTTCTCTGATACCATAACAAACACACCTCAAGGTCTTTTATAAGTTATGTATAAGTGTAACCCTCTTGTCACCCGGGGTTACTATAATCCAACTTAGAACTAGTGGCAGGCAGGGAAAGGCAGCTTATGAGACACCAGTTAAATGGGTTTCACACTGTTTCACTCTGTTCTCAGTCTCTGCTGAGCTGGAGGGATGACATCACAATAGGATTCTCACAGCAGTATGAGCCACACTGGAATGCTGCAGCAGGGAATTAGGTTAGAATTTTGGGGATTTCAAAGTTAGTCTTTAGCCAGACCCCAGAGAAGGAGGAGGAGGTGTGCTGCAGTTAGCAGCCCCTCAGAGCCTAACCTCTGTTATAGGGCTACACCAGAAAGTGGGTAGTGTGTTCTCACCCTAGAGAAGAACACAGAAGAGACTGAAAGAAGTGGTAGAGACCGCTCCCCGTGTTGTTCCAGTGCCCCATCCCCGGAGGGATGGGGGGAACTAGCATTTCAGGGGCAATCTTCTGGCCCTGCTTGGAAAGGGAAAAGCCACCTGAAAGAGAAGTTGTACAGAGAGTACCAGAGAATGGGTGTTTCCTTTGAGAGAAGTTCTGGGGCACCTGCATATCACGGTGAATCTGCTCTGAAATAGAGCCCCTGTTTCACCAAGACAGAGTTGTGTAAAAGTAGCTGCCTACTGTGGGGTCAGAAGAAGACTAGCCAAGTACAGTGCTTTTAACTTTGTGTATGGCTTGGAAGCATCTGAGACAGTGGGGGTCTAAGGAATGGCAATAGCCACTAACAGAACTGTTTGAGTCAGGACACCACCTAAATACAGAGTAGAATGTTAAATGTGTCATAGATTTTGAGATAGCATCTACAATCTGTAGTATCGAGGAAAGGTGTAGTTTCAAATAAATGGCCGAGTATGGATTTGGGAACAAGAGGTGGGAGATCCCCATCTGGAGTAACCAGGTTTACCTCCATGGATTCACTTTGGCCACCTATAGATTTCTCCCAGGCACTTGGCCAGTGTCTGCAGAAAGTACCCAGACATGGGATTAAGGATGAGATTTTCCCTTTAGAGCTAGAAAGTGCTCATGGGTGGTCACGGGAGCTACCAACAAACTCCATGATTTATGGAAAAGTGTCCAAGGCCTGGCCAGGGTACCATGTCAAGGAATCCAAGTAGAAGACGTACCATTTCAGGCCATGTGAGCCCTGTTGTGTTCAGAACCTGAGGGTATTGTGGAGCAAAGAAGATGTGCTCTGACCTCTGTGAATCTGCATTTCCAGTGAGTGAAGCCCTGTGGGGGTCCATCTTGCTTTGTTATTCTGGTGTTGAAGTGAATAAAAGCCACAGTCTAGAATCCCATTTTTGGTTTGGACATTCTCAGTTATTGCTTCCTGTGATTGGATTTACTAGGGTGCCCCTGACCAGAAGTACAAACCTAGCCATGATGCTGAGCAAATGTTTTCTCCCCGAACCTAGACTAGCCCGAGTAGTGCTTACAAAATAGAGGCACTGCGCTAGAGGGCTTACAAAATAGATTCACCGCTGAGGATTTGGTTTGGAATTTATGGAGAAAATAAGAAAGGTTTGCTCAGATTGCGGTTAGCATTTTTGCTGTCTGGCAGTAGGTAGCCCAAAAAGTCAGAAGCATTGCCACCCAAATGTGCCGCTGTGTGCTGCTGTTCATGTGCTGCTGTAATTGTGCCACCTGTTTACCAAGGAGCAGTAAAGCCAGATTGAGTATGCCCCTTGTCCTGCATCAAAACTACAACGTTTGGCAGCTTTTAAAGTTTATGTGTGACAAGAAAAAGTGTGGAAAACTGTGGGAAACAAAGAGATATTTGTGCCCTAGAAGTTGGAAGTGCTTGTTGTATGGACAGAGAGAGTCACTGAGTGAAATGCCATGAAAAATGGTTGAAATGGTGCTCCCACAGAGAAGTCACAGTTGGAAAAAATTAAAGTGTGGTTTGCAGTTTCAATTTTGTCTGCTCGACAATCGCCGTGGAGGAGAATAGCACAAGAAGAGAGAGGTTCATTTGCATGGCGTCGAGTGATTGGTGAGACTGCAGTCAGTCCGGCCCCCAAGCCAGCTCTAGAGTGACCACACAGTGTTCATGAGGGAGACAGAGAGAATAGTGTGTGAACTGGCTTGCCAGAAGGATTGTCGCGGTGACTGAAAACATTGTAAAACTAATAAAATCCAACTTTTCTGTTTAAAATCAGGCTCAAGCCACATTTTGATCATCTGGGAAGAAAGCAGGGTGTTTGAAGGGACAATTGGCAGGACTGCCTGCCCGCTTCATTTAGAGGCCTCCAAGACCAGCTGTAGGCCGAATTTTTCCATCGCAATAACAAGCTACTGATTAAGTGAGTACCAACCTGAGAAACAACTCAAACTGTGTGATTTTAACTAAAGCCAGCTGAATCTGTGTGTAGCAGTGTGATTGTTATGCAAAGAAGGACTGTCAAGTTAATCAAGCTAAGCAGGAATTCTAAGCATTAGACTATGAGCATAATTGCGGGTTCAGCAACAATATGATTTTCAAAGCAAAGTGAGAGACTATGGGTTGTATGATAGATGCAATGAAATACAGGCAGTCCTGTGTAATGAAATAATGTGGCTTTAGGGACTTTAAGCAAGAACAGTGATTTAAAGCAAATGAAAAGTCCTGTAAAAATCATATAAATGTGCTAAGAGAATGAACAGTGCAGTTATGCAGTCTAAGTGAACTTTATCTGTGGAGTGTGTAAATTGGATGCGCAGTGGCTTGAATCAGAAACAGAATGTTGATGTGCCAGGAATGCTGCTGCCACCATTACAGGATGGGGTAATAAAGTAAACACAGCAGCAGGAGAGCCATTTTGTAAAAGTTTTCCAACAGAGTGGGACTTGAGATAACAGTGAGTTTTGTTTTTTCTCTGCAGTCATGGCTTCGGGATCAGCCCGCTACCTGGATCATGCCCGGGCTATGAAGGTAGATGAAGTTAACAGGTTGAAAGACATTGAGAGATGTTATTATGGGGACATTGCCTCCTCATGTGACGATTTCTGAATATCCAGTAAGTGTGCATAATGTGCTTAAAGGCTGGAAGGGACGTCTTCATTGTTCCTCACTGTTCTGGGTGCCTAGAGACATGACCTAACAAAGCACTCAAGATTCATTTGGCTCCACATGGACAAAGCTTCAAGAATCTGCAAGTGGCAGCACACAGCACCAGGTGGAGCCTGTTGGAGGAAGCTCAGCAGAGCGTGGCACAAGGGAAGAGGGTATAGATCTACAGGCAGAGCAAAGTGCTGATGTATCTGAGTCCGGGTCACTGAAAGACAATGCGGAGGGAGCATCAGCAGATTGGTGGAGAGAGGGGCCGAGCTCTAGTCTCATCAGAGAAGATGAGATGAGAGAGACTCTTGAATGGGAGGTGTCAACCTCCACGCCCAGCGAAGAGTGGATAGTCTCAGGAGTGAGGACGACTGCTCACTCCTGGGCTCAGATCCTCAGCGAGGAAGAGGATGAGGGGGAACCTATGTGGCCTTATGAAGAAGGTGCGGGTCTACAGCCTCAGGCTCTTGCCTCAGAGGAGCAAACAGAAGGAGAGACTGGTGACTCCACAGCCCTGTCCCCACAATGAGGAGTCAAAGATCCATTTTACATTGCATTAAGTATGCGTAGCTGGCAGAACCAGGACTGGCAGCCCCCAAGCCAGGCCAGAGGTCTAAAGTTGACCAAGTGTAGTAAAGAGGAAAGACTAGTTCATAGGAAGGTGAATGAGATCTATGGGATATCCTTTCTCACCTTTCCTCGGAGAGTCTGGGAGGAGAGAGAAAGAAACAGGAAATCCTGGATTGTGGAAGAGGCAACAAAACGTGCATCCAGGTGCAAGTCGGTATGTCCGAGACAGAGTGTTCCAAGAAAAATTCAGACAATAGAAAGTGGGCACAACACTATTCATAGACACTGTTCGGATCATGGATGGAGAGGGCCATGAAACCTTCTACAATGTGAATTATGAGTGCCCAGATGGGGTAATAATTCTTGCACCTGACCCTTTGTGTTACTTTCCTCAATGCAACCAACTTCCTGCGAATGTGCCCATGACTACCAAGTGGAGAGCAGAGCAGTGGTAGCCACTGCTGCCATCCAGCCATTGTCATACCTATGTTGTTCTGCCAGACTGGCATTCCAGGAACCGGGTGCCCCAGATTTGTCAGCCTTGCAGTGTACTGGCTTTCCAGATTCCATCGCCTGGCCTTCCAGATGACTTCATATCCAGAGAGGACACCAGCCCAGCTGTATCCTGATTCATCGCCTGGGATTTTGGATGACTGCAGACCAGCTGTTTCCTTTCCTGTTCCAAGGTTCCATCTCCTATATGACATCATCCCAACAGTTTCCAGATGTGCCATCCTGTCGTTTTCTGGAAGATGTCCACCCAGCTGTATCCAAAGAAAGCTGACAGGGAGAGTCTTTGGCTGGAAATCCAGGTGCCGTATTGATTTTGTTCTTTAAGATACTGGCAAGTCCAGACTTTTCTATTTTAATGACATTGCAGTACACACCCTACACCTAGCAAACTTCAGACTGTTTGAACTGTCCTCAAAGACTCCCCTTCGGGATTACAGTCTTACCAGAATTGTGCTTCACCGGGCTCCGGCCCAAGAGAGACTCTTTCTTGGACTTGCCTTCGGGCATTGTTGTCACTAGAAGGGACTATTAGGTCACTCCATCCCCAAAATGTGTATTGCAAATAATGTTGTCGTTTTCTACTGTTTACACTGTTTTTCTACTTTTCTAAAAATATATATTTTTGAGGATTCTCCAGTGTTTTGATGGTAGGGTTAGATAGTTACTGTGTTTACAGATTAGGGGTCATTTTGTCTTTCTTTTGCAGGTCCTGAAGACAGAAGAAGACAAAAGAGGAGGAGGACTCAGTGGAGTCCCTCATGTGTTAAAGTAGTAGTGTTAAAGTACGGTGTTATTGTTAACTGTGTTAACTTTTCCTTCCACAGGTATGGTTGTGGGGGAGTGTGGGAGTAATGCTTAGAGAGTAGTGTTAGCTCCTTGTGTTTTGGTTGCAGGTGTCCAGGGATGGGGGGAGGTTCCCCTGTGTTTTGGGGTAATTTGGGTTCTGGTCAGATAGGTTTTCCTTAGAGGGTTAGGGGGATAGACAGGCTGTGTTCCTGACCAGCTGTAGGGGCAGCAGTACTGATCTATTAGGGCTATGCTCTGGGCAATACTCCCAGGGGCACTAGGTAACCATAGCAAGATCATAGAGTAGATTCTGATGCATCAGCCGATGGCCTCTGAGCTCTTAGTGTTGCCTACCTGTGCCTAGCACATGGTAGGACAGGGCCTGATCACTCCACTCTGTAGGTAGCACATAGGGTAGGATGGCATGGGTCGGGTAAGTAATGACTGCAGCCATTCATTTTTCTGGCTGAGGGTGGGTGTAACCCTCTTGTCACCGAGTTACTAAATCCCACTTAGAACTGAGTGGCAGGCAGGAAGGCAGCTTGTTGAGAAGCCAGTTAAATGGGTTTCACACTGTCTCACTCTGTCCTCAGTCTCAGCTGAGCTGGAGGATGGCATCACAATAGAATTCTCGCAGCAGTATAAGCCACACTGGAAGGCTGCAGCAGGGAGTTAGATTAGAACATTGGGGAGTTCAAAGTTAGTCTTCAGCAAGACTCCAGAGAAGGAGGAAGAGGTGTGCTGTGGATGGCAGCCCCTCAGAGCCTAGCTCTGTTATAGAGCTACATTAGAAAGTGGGTAGTGTGTTCTCACCCTAGAGAAGAACACAGAAGAGACTGAAAGAAGTGGTAGAGACTGCTCCCCATGTTGTTCCAGTGCCCCATCCCCAGAGGGATGGGGGGAAAAAACAGCATTTCAGGGGCAATCCCCTGGCCCTGCTTGGAAAGGGAAAAGATGCCTGAAAGAGAAGCTGTACAAAGAGTAGCAGAGAATTTGTGTTTCCTTTGGAAGAAGCCCTGGGGCACCTGCATACCACAGTGAGTCTGCTCTGAAATAGAGCCCCTGTTTCACCAAGACAGAGTTGTGTAAAGTAACTGCCTACTATGGGACAGAAGAAGACTAGCCAAGTACAGTGCTTTTAACTTTGTGTATGGCTTGGAAGTATCTGAGACAGTGGGGGTCTAAGGAATGGCCATAGCCACTAACAGAACTGTTTGAGTCAGGACACCACCTAAATACAGAGTAGAATGTTAAATGTGTCATAGATTTCATGATAGCATCTACAACCAGTAGTTTTGAGGAAAGGTGAAGTTCCAAATGAATGGCAGGGTATGGATTTGGGAACAAGAAGTGGGAGATCCCCATCTGGAGTAACCAGGTTTACCTCCATGGATTCACTTTGGGCACCTATAGCTTTCTCCCAGGTACTTGGCCAGTGTCTGCAGAAAGTACCCAGACATGGGATTAAGGATGAGATTTTCCCTTTAGAGCTAGAAAGTGCTCATGGGTGATTTAGGGAGCCACCAACAAACTCCATGATTTATGGAAAAGTGTCCAAGGACTGGCCGGGGTGCCATGTCAAGGAATACAAGTAGAAGAAGTACCAGTTTGGGCTGTGTGAGCCCTGTTGTGTTCAGAACCTGAGGGTATTGTGGAGTAAAGAAGATGTGCTCTGACCTCTGTGAATCTGCATTTCCAGTGGTGAAGCCTGTGGGGTCCATCTTGCTTTGTTATTCTGGTGTTGAAGTGAATAAAGCCACCTCTTGAATCCCATTTTTGGTTTGGATATTCTGATTATTGCTTCCTGTGATTGGAGTTACTTGGTGCCCTGACCAGAAGTACGAACCTAGCCATGATGCTGAGCAAATGTTTTCTCCCCAAACCTAGGCTAGCCCAAGCAGAACTTACAAAATAGAGCCACCAAGCTACAGCACTTACATAAGTACCTGGAATGTTTAGAAATAAACACCCCAAACTGTCCAAAAATGTTCATTATTTAAGCTTATAGGGAAAGGGAAAAATTGTTTAACCAGGAAAGGCACACTAAGCGGAAGCTTGTTTCTAGGTGCAACCTGGGAGCACAAGGAAGTTAAGTGACTTGCTCAGGGTCACACAATATGCAAATGGTAGCTGATGGGATTAAACCCAGGTCTCAGGTTTGCAGCTCAAAGCCCTAAACTGCAGTGCTATACTGATACACACACCTTGCAAATCACTTGCGATCAGTTAAAATATATTTGCTTAATGAATGGAAACTAGTAAGGCAAGGTCAAGTAAAATGATCCTGCACCTTTTGAAGATTCCATGTTCCCCACAGGGTACAAACTGCACATAAAAACAACCAGAGAAAAGTGACCTATAAATGTGCTACACGTGAATACATACAGTAGATGCCTGTTCAAACATAATTTTTTAACCCTTTCCTAAAAGAGCAGTTTATGTTACTCAGACTCCTCCCTCCCAAAGATTGCCTTTTTTGATACAGTAATTGAGTGTTTTGACCCCATTGCATAGGAACACAGAAACATAGAAGTTGACAGCAGATAAGGACTGTGTGGCCCACCTAGTCTGCCCATCTGCCTATTAGTTCAAAAACCAAGGACCCTAGTTTGTCTGTGGTTTATCCTTTCTTCCGTCGCTAGGTCCTTTTTCTATCCCATGCATGTTTACATTTCTTAACCATTTTGCCCCCAACCTCCTTCGGGAGGCTGTTTCCAAGCATTCACTACTCTTTCTGTAAAAGGTGTCCCATCATATGGTGACAAATTGACTGACTCAAATATAAGTGACTCAATTTGCATGCCTGATGGAATATCTACTGTGAGCTTAGCGAGGGAGGCCAAGAGCAAGTGTGCTTTGGGCTATAGTAAAAGGAACTCATCCCTTTTTTGGGAATTCCTCTTATTTTTCTAATGTGGTAGGTCTTGTTGGTGACTATTCAGCTATCTCCAGTGTCCTACATAAGATCTACCTGGCCTTAATCACTCTGGCTACTAAATTAGTATTATTGAGGCACTGGAGAGGAGACTGGACACCAAACTACTCTGAGTGGCTACAGGAATTCTTATGTGCATACAATGCAGGACGGGCAGTTGCCCCATCCAATCATAGGTGGCACACGTTCCAGGCCTGTTGGACAGTTCTAATTTCATTTTTACAGGCTTTGGTACCTAAATAATTGTTCCTTCCTCCTTACAGGGTTAAGTTAAGTTAAAGTTACCCTTGTAACTTTTAACAGGTGCCTACTACATGGATGGATTTTTAGGCCGCTCGGACAGTGGGAGTGGGTGGGGGTGGGGATTGGAGTGTAATTATTTTGGTTATGTTCTGTACATGATACTGTATTAGTTTCAAATACATTGTTCCATGTATTGACAAGGTTTTTTTTTATTTACTATTTTCATTAGTTTGTTATGATACTGTTGATGTGCTAATAAAATAAAGTTAATTGTAAAAACAAAACAAGGAAAGGCTGAAGAACTTGAATATGTACTCCCTGGAGGAGGGAGAGGGGGATATGATAGAGACATACAAGTACCTCACAGGGAAGAACAAGGTACAGGAAAACACTTTTTCAGAGGAAGAGATGTTCCAGGACTAGGGGTCATGGGATGAAATTGGAGGGAGGGAGGTTCAGAGGTAACGTGAGGAAGTATTTCTTCATGGAAAGAGTGGTGGGCAAGTAGAACACCCTGCCAGAGGAGGTGGTGGGGGCTGAAATGATTATGGGCTTCAGGAATGCATGGAATAGGCATCAGAGGATCCTAGTAGTTGGGGGAAGGGGACAACCCAGTTCAAGAGAAGCTTGAAGAGGCAAAATGACATGGGCTATTGGGCAGACTAGGTGGGCCAAAGGCCCTTATCTGATGTTAGTATCTATGTATCTATAAAGGTTTTCATCCTCTGAGCCTGACCAGGCAGCTGTTCAGCCACATCCTCAGGCACCTCTGACCATCCTGTTCCTCCTTCCATGCTGGGAGGGGGCTAGTTCTCCCATGGATTCCCCCCCCCTACAGTTGGGTTAGGGAGGGTATGGCTTTTCTACCCCAGAGTACTCACATCCAGAATGCCCATGAACTGGTGTGGAAGTGCAGGTCAAGGTGTCCCAGGTGGGGCTACATGAAGCCCTGACTGACTCTTTTTTCCCTCCTATTTTCCCCTCTACATCACAGGGCCATGATGGCATGGAGGCATGTATGCATGCATGCATTCTGGAACTGTGGCTCCTTCAACCCCCTATATTTATGTCTTGCCTCCCATGTGTTCATGGTACCACCAGGCCTTCGCCTGGTGACAGCCAAAAGCCAGGAAGACTCACCACCCCAATCCAAGGAAAGAGATCTGCCAGGTGGTGCTCAGTCCTCTCTGCCCTCCCCCACTGACTCCTGTGATCCGAGCTCATTCCTGAACTCAGGTCATGGCCATGGCAAGAGGTTAGATGCTTACAGCACCTCAGCCCTCTGCGTCGCTGGGCTGGCTCCCTGCAGTCAGTTTTCAGCTCATTTCTCATGCCTCCAGTTATACCTAAGTTTTTAGTTTGGGAACTAGCCTCTTGTGTGGAAAATCATCATATGCTTTTCCTAAGTCCAGATATACAACAGTTACTAGATTTCCCACATCCAGTTCCTGGATGACATTGTCAATTGGAAAGCATGCCTGTGGTTCAGAGGACAAGCAGCCAGCCACTCCCTCTTCCTGTGCTACATAAGCAGTTCTTTGGAACCTTTCTCTCAAGCACTTTTTCTTTGCAGCTGGATGCTCTGTTGGTCTGTTCTTTGCAACTGCTGCCCCCCCTTTTTGCTGTGTTTGGCCTCTGCTTGTTTTTGCTGGACTTCTGTTTCATTTCTATTGCATTTGGTTTGTATTGCTTGTCTCCAGCTGTAGCTTCTTTGTGTTGCTTGTTCCCTGTTCTTCTGTGTTTTTGCATCTTTTGTTTTGCATTCTATTTGGGGGCTTCTGTTTCTATACTCCTTGTATTTTGGCTAATCCAAGCTCATGCTACATACTCCCATTTACTTACAATGCAACTGCAATAATTATCTGTGTGTTTCAGCTCAAGCTGCTTTGCTGCTGCTGCTCTCCTTGCTATGCATCTTAATTGTTTTCTCCTGGTTCAGGCTCACTCTGAACTGTAACCCATGCAGCTCAATCCTGCTTCCCGGAACTTATCTACATACCCCTCATTGCTGCTGTTTTTACTGCACTGCCTAGCCAATTGCTGCTTTCAGAGAGTTGCCTCCTACAGTCTATGTTCATTTGAATTGCTACTCCTATAACTCATAATTACATAGTGCTGATGCTGCTATTACATTTGCACACTGCTATTATCCTCTGGAGGTCAGCTAAGCTATCACTGATACTGTAAACTAGTTTTAATATCTGCATGTGGTCACGGTGCCATCCATTGCTTTCTTGTTTTTTCTATGGTGGGGAACTGGAGGTGTTGTTGAAAAGCCATGGCCCTGTGTGGCATACTAACTCATGTTCAAATCCTGCTTTCACTACTAAAATCCTCCAAGTATTTTGTCACCTTTCATTGGCTTCCTTGATGGCCTGACTGGCTTGCCCTGCTATTCATATTTGCTGCTCCTTTAACTTCAGTGCAGGTCCAACTATTTGCTTACTCTGCTTACTGACCTTCATGACCTTCATACAGGTCCACTCATTGCTTACGCAGTTCATTTGCTCAACACTTGCTACTACCATATCTGATGTACGTGAGGGTCCCAGCACTCTATGTATCATTCAGCTCCTCCTCAATTGTTTTCTGGGGCATGCCAGCCATAACCATTCCATGGCACAGGGCTTCCCTGCATCTGTCGGCCTTGCTCTGCACCTATGAAGTCCACATCTTCAGCATGCCTGACTTGGGGCAGGGTCCTTCTCACCTGGTCGATAGCTGGGAATGTCCTTGCTCAAGCCTGGCTTCAGCTGTTCGAGATTCAATGGCAGCTCCTGGTGTAGAATTTAAGATAGCCATGAAGGGCAATTACAGCTATCTCCTTTGCTCTAGTATTCTACTAGCAAGGCATATTCACTGCATTATCCTTACGACTGCCTCTAGTTAACCTGGTCTGTTTTAGGGAGGTGACCAGGTGAGTGCCTCAGCAGTCGTTGCTATCCTCCTCTTGCCTTGGTTGCCCCTGATGTTGCAGAGCACTCTCGCAACCTTCCATGAGATTCCTGTTAGAGGGGTCAAGCGAGAGCTTTCCTCCAAAGTGGAATATTTTCCACCCCTCTTAATTGGGTTTCTAAATTGCAGCAGCAGAGCCGTCACTAAACAAAACATCCCAAGCCTGGAAGGAAGGTGACCTAGGCCTTGGATCCCCAGAGATTTCCTCTTCAAAGGGTTTTTTTCTCTCCTCCATGCCTCAGGTCATAAATGGTAGTTAGCCATAGTTAGTGTTCCCTAGTTCCTTTAGGTAGGTTCCACTGTTGGATGGAGGTGGATGGTGTCCCTACTTGCCTTTCCCTCTCTTATTAGGAGGCCCCCTCAGTCTCTAGTGCAACTCATCATACTCATGCCATTGCTAATCTGGGCATCTCATTACGTTATCAAGCTGCCTGGTGCCTAATCAGCTACTATGCCTCACAGCTACTGATTGCTAACATGCTTTCATACTACTAATTTTCTTTTTGGAGATGCTTCCTAAGGTACCTTTAGCCAGAGAATCATCCCACGGCACCTCTAGGGTTGGAACCCTTTTCGGGGTTTCTTGCCTTTGATGCCCTCCTCCTCCTCCAGTGGCATCATCTCTCTCCTTGGGATGCTTCCTAAGGTACCTTTAGCCAAAGGGCATCATCCTGTAGCACCTGTGAGGGGTGGAACCCTCTTCAAGGGTTCCTTGCCTTTGATGCCCCTACAAGGGTGAATTCCTCTTCAATAGGGCGTGAACAACCAAACCAAGTAACACAGTTGCACAAGCATTACATATACTGGCTGCTTAGGCCATTGGTGGAAAGCTATGCCTGTGGTTCAGTGGACAAGCAGCCAGCACTCCCCTTCCGGTGTTACATAAGCAGTTCTTCTGAGCCTCTCTCTCAAGCACTTTTTATTTACCCCACCATCCTCCCCTCCTCCTCCTCCTCCTCCAGTGGCATCATCTCTCTCCTTGGGATGCTTCCTAAGGTACCTTTAGCCAAGGGAATCGTCCTGTGGCACCTGTAGGGGTGGAACCCTCTTCAAGGGTTCCTTGCCTTTGGTACCCCTAACAGGGTTGTATTTTCTCTGGAATAGAGAGCATGAATGGCCAAAACCAAGTAGCACAGTTGCACAAGCATTACATCATACTGGCTGCGTAGGCCACTGAACAAAAAGCAATGAGATTTCTTTGCTGTGGATTCACCTAACAGAATCCATACATAATCTCTGAATTCAAGTTCTTGTTTTATAAGTCTTGAACTTTTTAGGACTGTCTCCAGCAGCTTACTCAGTTTTGGGCACATGACAATATCTTATCCCAAATATTCAAGCTGAAAATATGATTTTCATGCTCTGACTGGGGATTTGGTATTTGAGTATTCATGAAGAAAAACAAACAAGCAAACAAAAAACCAAAAACAAACAGCTCCTGCACAACCCCCTGGCCTCCTTGGCCAGCCACCATCTTTCTAAATCAAAAAAAATGCTTGTTTATATAAAAATATTAATGACCCCCACCTACCCACATTTTGCAGCAGCTTGCTCCTACCATCTCCATCCAGCACCCATGCTAAGCTGGAGAAGCTGACTAGCACAGCTCACTCTCCTCCACAGCCAACAACCTTCTCAAGAATAAATTCTCCTATTGTGCAGTTGCCCATAATGGATTCCATTTAAAATCTAATTAAATATCAACATATCATAGTAAGCTAGGGAGAAGGGTGGGATAGGACTTCTGACAGAGGGTGGGGATGGGACTGTGTGTAACTGGATTTGGGCTGTGTGTGGAGGGTGGGGACTGTTTTTTATACTTTTTTTAAAATGAATAGAAGACCCAAATAGGGATAGTTTCCAATTCAGTAAGAGCTCCTGAATATTTGGGAGTCCTACTATTCATGATATTCAGGAAATACTATTTGGTCTGTGAACACCCCTACTCGATATTGACATCATGCTCACTGCCAATAGTTTCCTGGTTTTAACTTAAGAAACATGAATCCATGCACTCTGACTGCCACTAAAGGTGCATCCATCATTCAGTTACCTGAAGCAAAGCCAAAATGAAAAAGGTAGCGCACATTTCATTGCTGGAGAAAACAAATACATTTATTTATTGCAACAACCTCATGGCCAAGACACCCTATGTAGTGCCCTTAGAGGCTTCATCAGGGGGCAGTGCTTGGACACAAATCACATGATTTTACAGCACAGTGATTAACATATATACATATTTATATAAATCTTGTAAACCATGAGAAAAACTCAGTAGAACATTCTAGAGTAGAACTCAAATAGACAATTAACAATGCATATAAAATGATTGCACTTAAAAAAATTATCCCAAAATTATAAAACAATACATTGTATGTTAAAATTCATAAACATTTCAAGATGAAACTATTATTATAATTCTTTACAATTGATAAAAATTAGCCTCATGAAAAATAGTCAGCTTCTGCAAAAATTACTTTCATTTTAGTAACTTCTACTTGATTCCATATGAGACTGAGCCTTATTGAAGCTTATTATAATTCAAATAAAGATGGCGGGGGGCAAGATAGAAACATAGAAATTGTCTGCAGATAAGGACCGCTAGGCCCATCCAGTCTGCCCGTAGACCCTATACATTGTATGTGGCCACTGACCCTATGTGATCAGTGGCTTTTTATCACTCCCTCTTCTCTCGAGCTCCCCTTGTGCCTGTTGAAGACATGTTTAAACCCTCCACTGTGCTTGCTCCACTAGCTCATGTGGAAGACTATTCCAAGTGTCGATCTACCTTTTCTGTAGGAAAACTTCCTCACATTACCTCTTAATCGATCCCTTCCAATTTCATATTGTGCCTCCTTGTTCTAGTACTTTTTACATTGGAAAAAGTTCTACCTGCACTCTTGTGTATGCCCTTGAGGTACTTGAAAGTTTCAATCCTGTCCTCCTGCTGTCTCTTCTCCTCCAGTGAGTACATATTGAGATACCTTAGTCTCTCCTTATATGTTTTGTGGTGCAAGCCCAGCACCATCTTTGTTGCCCTTCTCTGGATAGTCTCCACCATATCTATGTCCTTGCACAGGTGTGGTCTTCAGAACTGCATGCAGTACTCCAGGTGAGGTCTTACCAATGTTTTATACAATGGCATCACCTCCTCTCTCCCCCTGTTAGTGATACCCCTGCCTATGCACCCAAGCATGCCACTGGCCCTCCCTGCCAACTTTGTGTACTGCTTTGATACCTTAAGGTCATCAGAGATGATAACCCTGGGTCCCTTTCCTCTTTGGTGATCCCACCCCCAGATGACCAGAACAAAGAAGGAAGGGAGAAAAGGTAAAAAAAAGGAAAAATGACAGGAAAAACTATGCCATCCTTAAAAATAATACAGTTTCAAGAAACACGTCCAACAACAGAAGTGTAAAGTGCATATACAGTATATTAAGACCAACTCCAATCATTAAAAACTACCTTTAAAAGCCATATTCTGAGCAATTGTGCACCCACATACAGACTCTCACATACAATCAGTCATTTATTCAAAGATATTTTCTCATCCAAGCACTATGCATGGGATCCTTTCTATCAGATAACTTAATTTTAGCCAATTCTTAGAGAATAATAGTCATGACCTGAATCACCAAACCCACAGCACTAGTATTTATATAACAGATTGTGCATGGTAGTCCACAGCCACTTAAAAGGCAAAAAGATGGTAATAAGACTTTCTTATGTTATTAACTGCCATTCATGTTTTGGTACTCTCTTAAGGAGAAGAAACCACAAAGTCATACAGAAATGCAGGCCTCAGTGGAGGATGGTGTAAGTTTTATGGGTACAATGGGTGGGAGCTCTGTCTTCCTGCAACCTTCAAGTCTTCAAGTCTTCGCCGTGGACTCCACCTCCTTCACCCATCACTGCGATCTCTACTGCTCTCTGGCTTTTCCTTCACTTGAAAATAGACGTCTCCTACATAGTGCTAAATTCATCTTAGAATTTTGGTATGGGTCTCTGCCATCCTATCTCTCCTGCACTTTAGTAATCCTTCCACCTCCTGCACATGCCCTTAGAGCACACGACTCCCACACTTTGGTAGTCCCTCGCTGTTCTATCTCAATAGGCCAGGCTGCATTTTCACGTTATTTCCTCAAACTTTGGAACACTTTCTCCCACCAAATATGGTACTCCTCCTCCCCCCACTCCATCTTCTCAGCCCTGCACAACTTCCTCTCAGTAAACTGTACATGCCTTTAAACTCATATTGCTTCTTTTTCCCTGTACTTTCCTATGGGCATTCTTTCTATTAACCCCTAATATCTGCCACAAGAGTCTCTACTTCCTACTTATCCTTCCCCACTTATCTACTAGCATTCATGGTTTTCTTGACCCTACATCTTATTTTTTGAACTTATGTGTTTATCCCAAATGCAAGCATTTGTATTGATGCATGTTGATTTTTCTTCCATGCTATACACTCATTTATAGCACTTCCCTTGCTTTCTGCTAATTGTGTAATATTATCATCTCTGTACAGTGGTTGTTACAGAAAAGTTTCCGGTACCCCAGCATGATGCTTGTTATAGAGTCTTGGTACCTCGGCATGATGCTGGCAGAGAGGCAGCACAGCAGCACAGTGCTCAATGTGCAGCACATTAGCTGCCTAAATTCACTCCAGAAGTTATCCACATGATGGCGATGATCAATTGTCCAGAGGAATTACTGTCCTGGAGTGCGATTGGGTTGGTTTTTTTATTGCATTCTTCCTTTCACCATAAGATGTCACTGTTTTTTGTTTTTGATTTTTTTTTAGTTCTGACTCCAAAACAAGAGCAGTCTCAAAGCTAGGGTACATAATAAATGGAAAGCATTACCGCTCCACTCCTAACTTCTGTGTCCCATAAAATAGTTTGGATCAGCAACAAAAATACCAGTACTAGGCTCCAGTACCATCAATAATTTATTAAGTGCAAGAGTGCAAACAATACCACAAACTGAGAAAGCTTGGGGATGAAACCTGGTCAGGAAGTTTTGTTTGTGACTAAGGCAGATTGTGGTACTGTATGCACTCCTGCATGCTAATAAATTATTGATGGTACTGGAGCCTAGTTCCTTGTTTTGTCACTGGTACACAACAATATCATACTAGTTTTTTTTTTCATTCATGTAGAACCTGGACCCCCACACACACACACACCTCTCCTGTACAGGACACTGCTTACTTACTGCCTTGTTAGAAAGCACAACCTGTTGCACACATTTAAAGAAAAAATTCAATTAAAAAAAAAAAAAACATGAGAGGCACAGAAAGAATTCATACTGTACTTTTATTTATGTGCCCATAGGATTGTCAGACATGCCACATCATACAGATAGGTGGCTTCAGGGTTTCTCTTCCTATGTGCATGATCTTGCTTCTTTTCATTAAACTTCAGTTGCCACTCTTCTCCCCATTTTGCTAGTTTGTCCAGATCTCTTCTCATTCTGCCCACCCCATCTGGATCATCTACTCTGTTGCTTATCTTTGTGTAATCTGCAAACAGACAAACCTTACCCTCCAGTCCTGCAATGTCACTATGAAGATATTGAAGGTACTGGCCCCAGAACTGATCCTGAGCTACCCACTTGTGACTTGCATCTCTTCTGACTGTATACTGTTTACCACACTCCCTGTTTTCTGTCTGTCAACAGTTTGCTACCCAGTTGACCAACTTTTGACTCACCCCAAGCCTACCCAGATTATTAAGCAATCCTCTATGTGGAACAGTATCGAAAGCTTTGCTGAAGTCAACGTAGGCAACGTCAACTGCTCTCCCTTGGTCCACCACTCTGGTTACCCAGTCAAAGAAATCTATGAGATTAGTTTGACAGGACCTTCTTTTTGTAAACCCATGCTGTCTTGGACCCTGTGCTCCTATGGATTCCAGGTGTTGCACTATCCTTCCTTAAGGAGTGCCTCCATAATCTTGCCCACTACTGAGGTAAGACTGATTGGTCTGTAGTTCCCTGCCTCATCCCTGCTACCACTCTTCTGCAGCAGGATCACATGAGCTCTTCTCTAGTCTTCTGGGACCTCTCCTGTGCTTAGAGACACACTAAACAGTTCTGATAATGGCTCTGCTAGTTCCACCCTTAGCTCCTTTAGTACCCTGGGATGTATGCCATCAGGTCCCATTGCCTTGTCCACCCTGAGCTTATCGAGCTCTTTTAGGACCCTTTCTTTTGTAAAGGGACTAGTGCACACCTCCCTCCCCCCTACATCAATGGTGCTGAGCTGTGGGCCCTGCCCTATCTTCTCTTCAGTAAATACTGAACAGAAGTATCTTTTTAGGATAGATGCTTTTACATGGTCCTCCTCCTTCTCACATGCCCCCTTATCCCCTTTGATCTTAGCAATACCCCTCCTGGACTTTCTCATTTCACTAATGTATCTATAGAAAGTCTTGTCACCTTCTTTTACTGTTTGTGCTAGTGTTTCCTTGGTTTGGGCCTTTGCCTGCCTTACTGCCTTCCCTGATTCCCTTAGGGAAGTTTGGTATGCCTCCCTATCTTCATCCTGCTGCGTTCCCTTATATTTCCTTAAGGCCAGCCTTTTGGGTTTGACCTTTTCTGCTACTGTTTTTGAGAACCAAAGTGGTTTTCTTCTTCATTTGCACTTCCCTTTCTCTCTAACACAATGGGATGTTGCTTCAAGTATTGCATCTTTAATGATTGCCCATTGCCTGTACCCCTCACTTGTATTTATTTTTGCCAGGGCTAGCTTAACTCTGTTGGCCATCTTATCAAAATCAGCTCCTCTGAAGTCCCATATGTTTGCCTTGGAATAGAATGATTTAGTTCTCGTGGGCAAATTGAACCATACCATGTGATGGTCACTGGTCCCCAGGTGACCTTCTACCTGGAGATCTGTGATCCTTTCCCTGTTAGTCAGTACTAGATCTAGGATAGCCCTGTCTCTTGTGGGTTGTTGTACCAGTTGTTTGAGGCCCTCCCCCTGTAGGGAATCCACCATGTGTCTAGTTCTGGTAGATGTTCCTGCTAGTATTGACCAATCTGTATCTGGCATGTTGAAGTCTCCCATTATCAGAACCTCCCTTTAGCTGTCATGTTTTGTATATCTTCTAACAGTAATGTATCTATGTCCTCCCCTGGTCTGGAGGCCTGTACACAACCCCAGTTCTATGGCTTTCCCATTTCCTGTTTCAGGCTGACTCACAGTTCTTCTGGCTCTTTATGTGTATTCTGAATTTCTGTAGCTTTGATATTTTCATTGACATAAAGTCAGCTGTTCCTGAACTCCACTGTTTTTTTCTGTGGAATAATGCAATAAAAGCCGGCCAGACTAGAAACAGAGTATGCTATGGTCGGGGTATGTTACCTGTGAAGAAACAGAATGACTACCATGTGCTGTAATAAAAAAATATATTTCATTGCTGTGTACAGGTTAAGTAAACATCACTGGATGGCAGCTCTTGCAGAGCTGAAGATGCTGCAATTTCAATGCTGGGACACTGTCAGAAGCCAGGGTGTAGCTAGGAATGTAAAGTTTGTACAGCCCTGACCTGATTCTTTTTACACTTTCCAAAAAAAAACCTGGCAGTCTAGCAGTTTCACCTCCCTAACCCCAGTCCCCTTTGTCCTATAAAAAAATTCCCTGGTAGTCTAGCAGTCCCCTCTTACTAAACCAATCCCCCATATAATGTTGAAAAAAATGCCCTGGTAGTCTAGTGGCCCTCCCTCCTAATTCGATCCCCTTTATACTTTGAAAAATTCCTTGGTAGTCTACTTGCCCCCCACCCAGGCTGATTTCCTGTACTGTATGTTGCGGAAAAAATGCCTTGGTGGGCTATTGGGGATTACAGTACCTCCAGTCAATGTGTAATTTTCCATGTTTGACTTTGTGCCTCCCCTGTCCAGTTCTCTTCCATGGACCACCTCCCAAGCAATACATGTTCTGTACTTGAAATTCTGCCTGTCTCCAGCTTAATTTTGTATATGTGCAGAGCTTGTGGCCAGACTTGACAAGAGGAAAAGATTTGTGGTTTGTTAGAAAAAAAAATAATTTACAAGAAATGCAGTTTGTGTAAGACATCTGCAAAGACTGATGGGTGGGAGTGCTTTGTTATGAGTGGCTCTTGAGTTAGCTTTGGTGTCTCATGAGTGCAAGATAAAAACTGTTAGGAGAATGAAAGCTTTTTGCTTTCCTGTGGAGCCAGACATGTAAGAGAGGACAGCGAGCAACAGAAATGTGCAAATTGCAACCAGGAAGCCTGAGTTTGTTTGAGTTGGAGTGACCCCAGGTAGTGAAGAACATGTATAAAAATAATGGAGAGAAATAACAGAATGATGGATAAATCATTTGTGTTCGGTCAATTGGGCATTACATAAAGAGAGTGCCAGCTTAACTAAATGGAGACAAACACGAGGTTCAATAATGGCTGCTGGCAGAAAACAAAGAAATAAATGGAGTTGCAAAAAATTAAATTTTATTGGGAGGGAGCATGGAACAGTACTTTGCCTCATGGAGGTGAGGCTTCATCGGGGGCACGGCAAGTGGGAATAATCTTGATTAAATAGTGCAGTCTTAAAAGAGAAATTAATTTGAGACATTCTCACATAATTAAGCACATCAGTTCAGCAGCCCAACACCCCCATTGTAAAATACCCCGTTATCAAATCACACTGAAAAGAAGTGAAAATTTGTGCAGCAGCAATCAGCTAATACATATCGGGGACCAAATTAATCACAAGTTATAAGCTGAATTCCTTAGTACTTGTTATCCAACTAACGTATTCAGTATTGTTTTTAATTTTAGTCTTTGGTAACCGGGTAGGCCACTAGGCACAAGTGCCTGTTTTCAGGGGTGACCTGGGAGCACTGAGCTGTTAAGTGACTTGTTCAGAGTAACATAATATGCAAGTGGGATAGTCGAGAGAATCAAACTCAGGTCCCTGGTTTATCTACTGGATGTACCAAGCTTGTTCACACCTCGCTCCTCTAACCCCTAGGTTATACTACCAGCCCAGGTTGAGGTTATACCATTTACACAGTAGAGATTGTGCCATGACACAAGTAGTAGACACAGCTGAATCTACCCTGATAATCCTGCACACAACTAGGTGGCTAGCCCTTGCACCCATACAGAACAGCAAATGCAGGGGTCTAGTATCGGTGTGCAGAACTCTTTTTGACAACCCCAAATCATTGACTAGTTAGCAAAATTAAAATGTATACTGTATATTGTATTGTTTTATTTTTCTCACATACTTTTTCCTCCTGAGTTACCCCACCCCATTCCATGATGACCAGAGAGCATACAATAATTGTAATGTGACATAAATTATTGGAAAGGCCGCTAGGTCCTACAGAGGTATTAAATAAAGATGACTGCCTACCAATGAAGAGTTTTAACAAAGCACAGTAGTGGGTTTGCCAACAGTCCAGTTTTTATACAACATTTAATTGCCAGTCATATTGATGATAATGTTAAAGAACCTGACTGGCATGTTTTCATGTAAACCTCAACTGGTGATTTTTTGAAAGAAATAAAATAGTGTTACTACTGTATAAATGAAAGCTTGATGTCTATTGTAATAAAGAAACAAGCATTTGTCAATGCCGGACGTTCACTTGCAGGTATTTGCAGTGGTGTTTGGCACATATGGTGCTTTACCCTAATGCCCTGTGCAATTGCTGGTATTTGCACTACAAATTTTCAGCATGACCTTTTTGTTACCCCCACCTCATAAAAGCATTTGAGACCTCTGCTTATGAACAGTACCACTGTTATTTTGTTAATCTGTCCTGAACGTTGATTTCCCACAGTGACCACACCATTCTGCTCCACATGTGCAAAAACACAGTTTGGGCAGGATGTGAAAAATGACAGCTGTAGCATTCATAGGGAGGTGTGAAGGGATGGCAATGTTGAACATCTGGAGTGAAAATACAACAATTTCTCGAACTTATGAGCGTACATGGAAACTGCGCAATGAATGCTCATGACAGGGGGAGTAGAGGAGGCGGAGGGAACCGTGGAGGCGATTTGGGTCACCTTGATAACAAGGGGGAGAGTAAAAATAGGAGTGGTGTATAGACCCCCTGCCCTGGTGGAGGAGCTGGAGGACAGTCTGGTGGCAGATGTTAGGAGACACTGCAGACTGGGCAGAGGAAAGGTGGTGGTGTTAGGGGACTTAAACATGCCAGGAACAGACTGGGAGACTATGACATCCTCTGTGACCAGGGAACAGAGGTTGTTGGATGTCTTTCAAGACGCGTTCCTAACTCAGCAGGTGAGGGAACCGACCAGGGAGGCATGGGTACTGGATGTGGTCCTGGCAGACAGTGACCAGATTGGGGGCCTGGAGGTAAGGGACCCATTGGCGGGGAGTGACCATGCCACGGTCTGGTTCTGTCTGGACCTAGGAGGGGTAGAAGGCTGCACAAAGACGGAAGTAACCGACTTCAGGGGGGTGGATTTTCAGGAAATGGGAAGGATCCTTAGGAGCATTTGGATGGGATTGGGTCAGACATGGACGCTGATGGTAGGTGGGAAATCATCAGGAGAGGGTGCAGGATGCTACAGCACCTGTGCAAGAGTAAGACAATCTGGTGGGGCCAAAAACCTGTTGGTGGACCAGGGAGGTCCAGGAGGTGGTGTGGGAAAGAAATCAGCCTATAAGAAATTCAAGTGCTCAAGGGTGAAAGGGATCGAGGGAGTATGAGCTGATGGCTAGAAGGGCCACTAGAGTGGTGAGGGTGGCTAAGGCAAGGAAGGAGCAGAACCTGGCCAGGAAATTAGGAGAGGGAAAAGGGTTCTTAGATACATTGGGGAAAGACGAAGGGTGAAGGGCAGATTAGCAGGATTAAATCAGGGAAGAGATGGGCACAAGACCCAGAGAAGCAGGCTGAGGTACTAAATGAGTACTTCACCTCAGTTTTCACCAGGGAAAATGGGATGCTGCATCATACATGGAGAGACATAGATAATGAGGAGGGGGCCTTACCAATCGGCAGGTCTGGGAGGGGCATCACTGGCAGGTGAGGGAGGCTAAGCAGGGAGAAGAGGTACTGGAGTGGAAATCACAGCAGAGAGAGAAGTGAGGAATCCCTCAGCTCCCTTAAGACAGGAGAAAGCACGGGGCGGATAAATTACAACCTAGAGTGCTGAAGGAACTTGCAGATGTCCTGGCGAAACCCTGGCAGAGCTTTTCACCATCTCTCTGAGGACAGGGTGGGTGCCCCAAGACTGGAAGGTGGCGCATGTGGTGCCTATCACAAGGGGATCAAGGGAGGTGGCAGGGAACTACAGGCCTGTCAGCCTGACATCAGTGGTGGGCAAGGTGATGGAGGGCATTGTCAAGGAGAGGCTAGGGGGACCTGGATAAGTCAGGGTGCCTGGACGATAGACAGCATGGATTCATCCGGGAAATCGTGTCAGACAAACCTGGTGGAGTTCTATGACTGGGTGACAAGTGCCTTGGACCTGGGTAAACCAGTGGATGTCCTCTTTCTAGAATTCAGCAAGGCATTTGACTCTGTTCCTCACATGGGCCTGTTGGATAAACTAGGAGAAATGGGGTGGAAACCAGATGATCCGATGGATGAGGCAATTGGCTCCAGGACCCGGACCCAGAGGGTCGTAGTTGTGGGATAGTCTCATCCCCAAGGAGGGTCATTAGTGGGGTCCCACAGGGATCAGTCCTTGGGCCCTTCTGTTCAATGCCTCGTATCTGACATAAGGACAGGAATCAGGAGTGAGATGAGTCTCTTTGCAGATGACTCGAAACTGGGGGTGGTGGATGGGGAGGAGGGAGGGTGGCCCTGCAGGGGACCTGGAGGCTCTGGAAAGATGGTCTAGAAAGTGGAAGCTGAGGTTTAATGCAGGAAATGCAAGGTACTCCACCTGGGGCTAGAAACCCAGGCCAAGTGTACACCCTGGGGAATACTACAAGTCTCAATGGCTGAGAGGGACCTGGGGTGGCGGTGGATGTCAAGATGAACAACTCTGAGACTTGTGGAGGGCAGCAGCCAAGGCCAGCAGGATGCTGGGATGCATCGCTGGGGGATCACCTCCAGAAGGAGGAAGTGATACTCCTCTGTATAACTGCTTGGTGAGGCCGCACCTGGAGTGCTGCATGCAGTTTGGAGGCCGCACTAAAGAGGATATTAACCTCCTCCCGAGAGGGTCAGAGGAGGCAACCAAAATGATTTGGGGCTTGGGGACAGGACCTATGAGGAGAGGCTCGAAGAGCTAAATATGTACACTTTGGAAGAGAAGGGACCGGGGGACATGATAGAGGTCTTCAGGTACATGAAGAGGGTAAATAGGGAGGAACAGTGAGGGTGCTTGAAGGGAAGGAGGGGCCACTAGAGGCATGGGTGGAAGCTGGAGGGGAAGATTCAGGGAGAAAGGAGGAGGTGCTACTTCACTGAGAGGGTGGTAGAGCCATGGAATGCACTACCTAAGGGGCTGGTGAGGCAGAGACAGTGGAGGGGTTCAAGAGGGGGTGGGACAGGTACAGGGGAAGGGTTCAGGAAGCAAAATCCAATGCAGCAAGAATATCCGGAACTGGGAAGGAAGAAGCCAGAGAAGGCAAGGGAGACAGCAAGGTCAGCACCCAGGGTGAGGGCTGACCAAACGAGCAGACACGAAAGACCATTAGGCCTATTCTTCTGGCATTTTAGTATGTTAGTATGTTAGTATGACACAGTCATTTTGTGGACTTTAGTCACCAAATTTTCAACATAGGCATTTTGGGACCTCTGCTCATGAACAGTGTCACTGTGATTTTCATAATCTGTCCTGAGCATTGATTTCTCACTGTGACCACACCATTGTGTGCTGGATGTGTAACAACACATTTCAGTCAGGATATGAAAAATGTCAGCTGTACTGTTCATAAGGAGGTGTGAAAAAATGCCAGTGTTGAAAATCTGGAGTGAAAATATTTCAAATTCTCAAAGTTATGAGTGTGCGTGGAAACTGCACAATGGACGCTCGTAACACAGTCATTTTTTGACATTTTTTCACCAAATTTGCAAAATAGTCTTTTGGGAGCCCATCTCATTAATAGTGACACTGTTGTTTAGTTAATCAATCCCAAAAGGTGATTTTGTGCAGTGACCATGAAATCACCTTTGGGGACCGAATAACTCACATGACAGTAACTGAATTCATGAGGTGGGGTCCCAAGAACCCCTGTTGAAAATGTGGTGCCAAAATTTGCAAAATGCCGAGATAGCCACCTAAGTTGAAAAAAAAAAACATTTATGCCATTATACAGCTTACCGTCATTTCTTCAGTTTGTGTTCGGCTTTCAAGAGTGCAGACGTGTTCCCACTCCACTGAAGACCATTGCGCCAGGCTCCGGAGGTAAGTATGGGGTGAGGGGGAGGTGGGGTATGCAGAGAGTGGGTGTGGGTTCTGGGAGGGGGCACAAGACACAGCGAGGGACGGTTTTCTATTTTCACAGGTTTTAAAAAAACAAAAGATGTTGCGGGACAGTTTTCCCATTTACAGGGACAATGGGCATGCTGGGGTGGGCTCCCAGCATGTCACCTGGGTGTTTGTTGGGGGGGGGCCTGGAGACAATGAGGACTGGGCACTCCATCTGCACATACAATGTGTTTTGTGGGGGCAATAACAAGGGAGCAGGGTAGACGGCAGCAGAGGGAGGAAGGAAGTGGGAGGGATTTTATTAGCAGCCAGAGGGAAAAGGGTGACGTCAATATGTTAAATACACACACGTTACCACCGCTGATTGCAGTGGTACTTTTCTTTTAACTGAAGACCACTGCAGCCAAACTGCTGTCATAGACAGCTCATGCATCCATTGGTGCAGTAGGGTTGCACACGTTACACTGAGCACTGCATTGGACAGGAGAGGCACACACCTTCAAAAAGTCGTACTGTCCCAAAACGTTCCTTGCGCATGCATGCAAGCGAATGCAATAATAAACAAGCATTTGTCAATGCCGAATGTTGCTTGCTTCTATGTGCTGTTTAGGTATTTGGAAGTCATTGGAGTGCAAATATTGAAAATTCGCGAACTTACGAGCGTGTGTAGGAACTGCGCAACGCACGCTCGTAAAACAGTCATTTTAAGGAATTTTTTCACCAAATTTTCAACATAGCCATTTTAAGACCTCTGCTCATGAACAGTGTCACTGTGATTTTCTTAATGTGTCCCATACATTGAGTTCGCACACAGACTGCGCCATTGTGCGCTACATGGGTGGAAACATGTTTTGGGGAGGATGTGAAAAATGACAGCTGTACTGCTCATAAGGAGGTGTGGTAAAATGGCAATGTTGAAAATCTGGAGTTGAAATATTGAAAATTCGCAAACTTACAAGCGTGCGTAGGAACTGCGCAACGCACGATCGTAAAACAATTATTTTTAGGAATTGTTTCACCAAATTTTCAACATAGCCATTTTAAGACCTCTGCTCATGAACAGTGTCACTGTGATTTTCTTAATGTGTCCCATACATTGAGTTCGCACACCGACTGCTCCATTGTGCGCTACATGGCGGAAACATGTTTTGGGCAGGATGTGAAAAATGACAGCTGTACTGCTCATAAGGAGGTGTGTTAAAATGGCAATTTTGAAAATCTGGAGTGAAAATATTGAAAATTCGTAAACTTACGAGCGTGCGTAGGAACTGCGCAACACACGCTCGTAAAACAGTCATTTTTAGGAATTTGCTCACCAAATTTTCAACATAGCCATTTTAGGACCTCTGCTAATGAACAGTGTCACTGTGATTTTCTTAACATGTCCCATACATTGATTTTGCACACCGACTGCACCATTGTGCGCTACATGGGTGGAAACACATTTTGGGTGAGATGTGAAAAATGACAGCTGTACTACTCATAAGTAGGTGTGGTAAAATGGCAATGTTGAAAATATGGGTAGAAAATATTGAAAATTCACAAACTTCACGAGCCTGCGGAAGGAACTGCTATGCAGCTCAAGTAAAGCGGTCATTGGAATTTTTCACCAAATTTTCAAAATAGGCTTTTGAGAGCCCACCTTATGAACACTGGCAGTGTCATTTCATTAATCAGGCCCAAAAGTGATTTCATGCAGTGACTGTGAAATCACCCTTTGGGCCCAATAACACCATAACAGTGACATCATTCATGAGAAGGAGTCCCAAAACCCCATGTTAAAAATTTGGTGCAAAATTCCAAAAATGCCTGAGATATGCAACAAAGTTGAAAAACCCCATCTAGCCCATTATACAGCTTACCGGCATTTCCTCAGTTCACGGTCGGCTTTGAAGAGTGCAGATGTGTTTGGTCCACTGAAGATCGTCGTGCGGACTCTGGAAGTAAGTAGAGGGTGGGGGTGTGGGGAGGCAGGGTCTGCAGTGGGTGGTGCGGGTTGTGGGAGGGTAGGGAGAAGCGCCGTGGGACTGTTTTAATTTACAGGTTTAAAAAAAATAGATGGCAGCTGGACGTTTGCCACGCTGGGGTGGGCTCCCAGCGTGCGTGAAAGCTGTTTGGGGGACATTGAGCCAATGAGGTTGGGCACCCCATCAGCCAAAGTAAGGTTTGCCACGCTGAAATTGGGCTCCCACTGTGGCACCAAAGCTTTGGGGGGGCGTGACGCGCTGCCAGCAAACAGCGGTGTGACGCGGGACGTTTGGCATGCTGGGGTGGGCTCCCAGTGTGGCAGCAGGAAAGCTGTTTGGGGGGACGTGGAGCCGACAGAGGATTGGGCACCCCCGTCGGCCAAAACAAGATTTGCCATGCTGGGGTGGGCTCCCAGAGTGGCACCAAAGCTTTGGGGGGGGCATGAGGCGCTGCCAGCACACAGCGGTGGTTTTCTTTGAAGTGAAGACCACCACTGTCATACACAGCACCCGCATCCATTGGTGCAGGACTGCCACGCCTGTTCAATGGAGCAGTGGATTGCACAGGACAGTCACACCTCCAAACTGTCCTATTCTCCCAAGACATTCCTTGTGCATGCGCGGAAGCGAACATAAAAATGTAAGTCAGAAAAAAAAAGTATAACACATACATTTTTATTTTTAAATGTTACAAACCAGTCAATGATTTGAGGGTTGTCATAAAAAAGTTTTAAAGTGCAAAGCATTTTCTCAAAAGGTCTGAACATCCCTTGCTTTAAATTACATTACAGCCCATCAGTTAGTTTCCTAGGATTACTGACAGTGTCGGCTTTCAGTTTGGGGTGTTGAGTGCCCCAGTTATTCATTTGCAGTAATACAAATCGTGCAGCAAGTCTAGCTAGTGCTATGTGTTTGCTTGTTCTCCCAACTCTTGTAACCACAGCCCCTCCCGCCCCAGACGCTTCTGGAAACAAGCTGTTTGCAGCTCATGTTGTCTTTCCTGGTGAAATATTTTCTATATAAATAAATAGTGTACCCCAGTGTCCATAAATATTTAAGCATAATTCACCTCATACTGTATGTTTTTTTTTGTCTGAATTTACCTCCCTTATTCTTTATTACTGAGTCAATTTGCATGAGAGTAGAATCTGTTGGTCTCTCATTCATCTGCCTTACTTGCCTTTTCCTACAAAAAGTGATAATCTTCAGCTTGGGAGGTTATACTCATTTGCACAGTAGGAGATTGTTATGACACAGATGGATGACTATGATGACAGCAGAGGAAAATGCAGACAACATCTGGAGGATCAAGATCATGTTTCCATGCAAATTGTCTCAGTAATAAAGACAGAGATGTAAGACAATGGCAGAAGCTCTGTCAGTTATCTGGTTAAGGTGACATTGGAGTAATTATTCTAGCCCTGCCATTTGAAAGTGTTCCCCTACCACTGGTACACTACCTCTGCATCTTGCTAACTCTATCTCTCCCTCTGAAAAATAAAAAAAGGAGAGACAGAGTGAAATAGCAAAAAATCTAGTAACCTATAATGTCAGCCTCCTGCCTATCTATTGAATAACGTGTGCAGAGCATTCTGCAATGCATAAGTCCTGTGGGAAATGGACTATAACAAATGAAGTGCTGCTTTTGGTGTTCATTTAAATATTATTTTAAAGAAATAACAGTATTTTTCTGCAGCCAAAGTAGAGCTGTTTGGTTCAATTTACAGTAATTGCACATAAACACTGTACTTCTGGTTGGTAAATGTTAGAAATATGGACACTTGCTACAACCAGAATGTGATCATTTTCTTTTATCAATGTCACAGACTTCCTATCAGCTAATAATTGTTCTAAACCTGATTTTACCCTTACGAGTAGAACTTTCATTATTAATTAATGGCTTATTTGGAATGGGGTGCAGAGGAGAAGGTCACTCAAATAATAAATGAATATGAAAGTCAAGATTTGCTTTCTGAATACTTCTTTATTCTGTAATATGTAATGAATGGTACAGATTCTTACTCCAGAGACCGTACTGGGAGCAGAAAATTACTGAATTCAAACACTTGGACACATAAGATTTTGGGAATGGTCTTTCACACCACCACCACAAGCGCCTAACCTATGCTCCAATAGGAAAAAGGTCTAGTGAATTAAATTATTAAATTTACAGGTTCTTTGGAACTTACCTTATAGTCGTGTAGTGGACTAACCTTATAGTCTTCAGGTGAAGCTACCTCTGGCTGCAAGCTGCAACACTGGACTTAAGATTTGCAAGAAAGCGAGTAGTGCTCACAACAGAGGGAGGTGAACCTTACAATTTACAATTGTCTTTGGTTTGAAGCAGATTACTTAGGAAAGTTAATATTCTTCAGGTGGAGGATACTTGTAACTGAAGGGTGAAATAAGGAACTTAGAATTATCAGAAAAGGCAGTCTTTCAATCAACAGAGGAGGTGGAGTTTGCTTTACTTGTTACAAGTGTTAAGATTTTACTGTTTTCTGTGTTTCTGCCCTTCTGACTTGATTGGAGTTAGTGATTGACTGTTTGCATTGCAATATTTGTAATACTGTAGTATTCACTGGGCTAAGAATTTGTCATAAGCCCTGAATTGAGAGCAGGTTACAGGCTGTATTGGACCCAGACAGTGCTTAGGGGATGGAAACTGTTTTTCTTTGTTTACCTCGTGTGCCTTATAAGGCCAGGACAGACTGTGTCGGAAGTGCTTACATCACAGCTACTTAACAGCCAATTGCTCTGGAAGAATCTTACAGACCTTGATAAAAGTACTAATTTTAGCAGGCTCATCAGATAACCTTATAGTCTTCAGGTGAAGCTACCTCTGGCTGCAAGCTGTAACACTGGACTTAAGATTTGCAAAGCGAGTAGTGCTCACAACAGAGGAGGTGAACCTTACAATTTACAATTGTCTTTGGTTTGAAGCAGATTCCTTAGGAAAGTTAATATTCTTCAGGTGGAGGATACTTCTAACTGAAGAGTGAAATAAGGAACTTAGAATTATCAGAAAAGGCAGTCTTTCAATCAACAGAGGGAGGTGGAGTTTGCTTTACCTTTGTTACAATTGTTAAGGTTTTCAGTGCAGGAAGAGTTTAAACCCACATAGGCTGAATACTGTTTTCTATGTTTGCCCTTCTGCACAACTGATGTGTTTTGGGGCTGACTGTTTTCAGAGCACAAGTCACAAGGCTCTTTTGGGGCTGGGGAGATTTACCTGTGTCTGACTTGGATGTTTGGATTTTTCTCTGTTTGATTAGCAGGGTATTTTCTCTGTCAAATTGGTTTGAGCGGTATTACAAATTGTAGTGTATGGCATCTTGCTGACAGAAAGGCACTCATCGCATTGGTAGGTCAGGCGTTTAGCTGATTGTTTCATGAGGGCACAGTTTAGGCCCAACCCCTTGCCACCCCTCACCCACCCACCCTGGAAATAGTTAATTTATACCTGAGGTTCTGACATCATTTCCTCAAGAAGGCAAGGTACATATCACTGTCATATCATCTCTAGCACACTGCACTGACAATATAAACATACACATTCTATAAATACATATATTTCTATATAACGCACCAATCACACACACACACACACAAAAAAAAAACTAAACAAGGTAGACAGTTATGTGGGGAGTAGTACAATGTAATGGCTGTGAGGCAGCAGTCTTCCGGGAGTCTTTCTGGAGGCTGAGATGCTGCCCTATTTGCAGACAACTATCTGCCCTGAGGGAGGAAGTTGCCAGTCTTCAGGCCGCACTGGACAGTGGCAAGGGAACCTCCCCCATCCAGGGAGCACCAGAGCCACCACTACTACCTCAGAGGTTGTGAAGAAAGCACAGCAGTTGGACCACAGTGGGCTCAGGGAGGGTGAGGATGGTGGAACAGAGGCACACCCAGTCACCTGTTCCACCCCACAATCCATACACCATTCTGGGGGAGCATAGTTCCCCTATGGATGCACCTGCAGAGGAGACTAAGGAAGGTGCAGACAACTGTCACAAGGGAGGCCCTCAGAAGGAGGCAGAGGGCACCACAGGGAAAGAAAGCAGCCCTGGTGGGGACTCAACTATTAGGGGATAGAACTGGGGAGCAAGGAAAACTGAAGTAAGGTGCCTGCTGGTGCCATGGCAGGAGGGACAGGCGCATCCTTAGGGATCACGAGAACAGTTGCACGGAGTCTGAGCTGGATGTCATTGTCCACCTAGGGACAAATGACTTAGCTCATCATGAGATTAGAGCAGTGCAGAAGGACTTTGTAGAGTTGGGGAGGGCTAAGAGAATGCACACACAGTATCCTTCTCAGAGGTGCTGCCTGTCAGTGGCATGGGTGAGGCGAGGTACTTTGCACCATGCAGTTTAACAAATGGTTGAAAAAATGGTGTGGAGCACAGGGTTTGGCTTCATTGGGGACTGGGGTTCCACCTGGAGGACACCAGCCTATACTGGCAGGATGGTCTGCATCTGTCCAGGAAGGAACAAGTCTTTGGGCAATCAGTTAAATGCTTCATTGGCAAGCCTTTAAACTAGTCAAGAGGAGGCACTGATAAGCAGCAGGAAAATCCCAGCCTCCCCTACAAAACAGGGTACTAAATGAGAAAAGACCAAGGTAGAAAGGTCAGTGGGGATGCTGCTACAGAAGGTAAAGCCATCAAAATGGAGAGCAAGAGTACCAATGCCCGTAGTCTGGGTAACAAGCTTCCTGAATTAGTGGCCTTGATGGAGGAGGAAGATCTGGATATCATGGCAGTCACAGAAACATGGTACATACAGAACCATGACTGGGACATAAACATACCAGGATACACTATCTACAGGAGGGACAGGAGGGTGGTAAAAGAGAAGGAGTAGCTCTCTACATAAGAGAAGGAATCAAAGCAACAGAACAAAAGGGTAAACAGGGAGGAAGAAGCACTGTGGGTCAATTTGGAGACAGTCAATGACACCACAATCCGCACAAGGGTTGTATACAGACCCCCCTCTCAGGGGGAGGAAATGGACAAGGAAATGATAGAAAGTATACTTAGAATGGCAGATAAAGGGGAGATATTGCTGATGGGTGATCTGAATATGCCAGATGTTGACTGGAGTGCAGTTGCAGCAGCCACTTCTAAGAGTGGGGTTATTCTAGATGCCTTACAGGGGGCATGCCTTAGACAACTAGTATTGGAACCCACTTGAGAGGGAGCAATCTTAGACCTGGTCCTCTCAAATGGAGATGGAGAGAGGATCACAGATGCAGAAGTGTGTAGCCATCTGGGAACTAGCGACCACTGAACAGTATGGTTCTCAATAAACACACCAATAGAGTCAAGCCATACAAAGGCAAAAGTACTGGACTTCAGGAGGGCTGACTTTGCCAAAATGGTGAGTGCCTGAGGAATGCTCTAGCAAATGGGCAGAAAGGAGGTGGAAGAACAATGGGGAATAATAAAACTGCCATCACAGAGGTAACAAGCCTTTGTGTGAAGCAAATAAACAAAACAAAACGATGTAAGAAACCACTATGGTTCTCAAAGGAGGTGGCAGTGAAGGTTCAAGAGAAAAGAAAGCATTCAGAAAGTACAAGGAATCACAGAAGGAACAGGACAAGAAGTGTATCAGTTAAAGCAAAAGGAAGCTGGGAAGGCAGTCAGAACAGCAAAGGCCCAAACTGAGGAAAAGATAGCCAACTCAGTTAAGAAGGGGATAAAACCTTTTTTAGGTACATCAGGGAGTGAAGGAAGACTAAGGGAGGGATAGTGAGGCTTAATAAAGGGGAGGGGGTGGGCAGAGGGTGACTGTAAAAGGCAGAAATACTAAACAAATATTTTTGCTCAGTATTTACAAACAAAGAGGGGAGTACCTAAAACAAACAATAAAAACACTCTGGATACAGAAGTTGATACCAACCCATTTACAGAAGAAAGGGTCTTGAAAGAACTCTTAAAACAGAAGGTGGACAAAGCCATGGGCCTGATGGATTCATCCCAGAATTCTAAAAGAACTAAGGGTAGAACTAGTGACACCACTGACTACCCTCTTTAACTAATCATGGGAGGATGGGGTGGTACCTGAGGACTGGAGGAGGGCTGATGTGATTCCCTTCACAAAAGTGGGAGCAGGGCAGAAGCAGGAAACTACAGACCAGTTAGTTTAACCTCAGTGATAGGAAAATGATGGAATCACTTCTGAAGGAAAGAATTGTCGAGTACCTAGAGGCCAGAGGCACAGGACCCAAGACAGCATGGATTCACAGAGGAAGGTCATGCCAGACAAATCTAATAGATTTCTTTGACTGGGTGACCAAAGTAGTAGATCAGGGAGGGGCTGTGGACATGGCCTACCTAGACTTTAACAAGGCATTTGACTCAGTCCCACGAAAGATTAATATACAAGTTAGCCAGCCTGGGAGTGGGTCCCAAGATGACAGCCTGGGTAAAGAATTGGCTGGAGAATAGGACACAGAGGGTAATAGTAAATGGAGTCCACTCTGAAGAAAGGGGGTTACTAGTGGGTGCCGCGGTGTTCAGTATTAGGACCGGTCCTCTTCAATGTCTTTGTGCGACATTGCAGATGGACTGGAAGGAAAAGTATGTCTCTTTGCAGATGACACAAAGATCTGCAACAGAGTTGATGCACAAGGTGGGTGGAAAGGATGAGAAGGGACTTGTCAAGGTTAGAGGAATGGTCAAATGCATGGCAGCTTAGATTTAATGCTAAGAAGTGCAAGGTAATGCACCTGGGAAACAAAAACCAGGGAAAAGTACACAATGGGGGTGATATAACAACAACAACAAAAATGGAAAGGGACCTGGGGTGGTCATATCAGATGACCTAAAGGTGGGCAAGCAATGTGAGAGGGCAGTAAGGAGGGCTGGGGGATACTGGGATGCATAGGGAGAGGCATCACCAGTAGAAAACAGGAAGTTGTTATCCCTCTGTACAGACAGCTGGTAAGACCCCATCTGGAGTACTGTGTGCAGTTCTGGAGACCCAATCTCTGCAGGGACATAGACAAGATGGAAGCTGTCCAGAGGAGGCCAACTAAAATGGTGCAGGGTCTGCACTGGAAGACATATGAAGAGAGACTAAAGGAGCTTAATATGTATAGCCTCGAGGAAAGGAGGGAGAGGGGGGACATGATAGAAACTTTCAAGTACCTCAAGGGAATCAACAAAGTCCAAGAGGGTAGCATCTTTCAAAAAAAGAGGTGTGCAAGAACAAGGGGCACAATTTGAAGATAGAGGGGGCTCAGAGGTAATGTAAGGAAGTATTTTTTCACAGAGAGGGTTGTGGATGCATGGAACGGCCTTCCAGAGGAGGTTGTGGAGTCAAAAACAGTGACTGAATTCAAGCATGCATGGAACAGCCATAAGGCAATTCTAGGGGTTGGGGGTAGAAAGAAGTAGGCTGCTGGTTAACTAGGATCTGCAGCTTATCCATTAGGTAGGGAAATGGGCAGACTGGGTGGGCCAAGCGGTCCTTATCTGCCGTCAAATTCTATGTTTCTATGTTTCTATGTTATTTCTGAATAGGGCCTTCTCATGGTTTGTAAGTCAAACCATTTTTTATAATCTAAGTTATAACGTTAGTTGTTAAATTATTTGTATGCATAGCTCACTTAGAACAGTACTTGACAAAATATGACTCGTATGTCAGAGTTGGGCATGAACAAAAAAGTTAATCAAAGCTGGAGACAGAATATTTCTGAGGTTTTCTGTGAGTTTAGTGAAACTTCAACTGCTGAACTGCAGTGTGACACATCATTGCCAGAACACAAATGAACTGACACAGCAGGCAATGTGGGGAAGGGGAAGCTATCATTACAGAAGTGTTTCAGCGACAAAAGTCTGTAATTAAGCACAACCTCCAGTCAAAGACAATGCCCATAGGTGTGAGAAATTTAACTCCTAGGCAGTTAAATGAGGCCTGAACCAAAGGTAGCACCGTTATCTCTCAGTAAGGAGTTGCTCAGGGTCACACAGCATGTAGGTCTGGGCCTCCTTCATAACCTCTCACCCTCCCCCAACTGACAGAATAATTTCCACAGAACACTGACCAAACAGGGTCACACAGAATGAAGTTGTGGGCCTCCCTCATAATGTCTAGGCTCTAATCCTTCCCCAAGAATAGATTAAAGCTGCCTTTACTTTGCCTTTTATTGCATTATCATTATCAGAAAGAAACCTGCAGAGTTCTATATCGTTGCTTGGACAATTAAACACAGCATTGTATGTTTTTTTTTTTTTTATAACTAAAGGTTTGCTGGATAAAAAGGAAATTTTCTCCCTGTAGGGAATAATTGAGCTGATAGCTCCAGATTCAGTTGAAACAATTTATTACTATCATCTCATTATGTCATTTCCATTGAATAGTTTACTATTAATTGACTCGGGGAGCAGAGGAGGAGACGGTGTGAGGCAGAAAACACACAAGCAGAAGAACGAGGCCACAATCGGTGGCCTGAGGGAGGAATCAGGTTGCGGTTGACCACCATGTGGGAGGAGGAGTGCAGCTGTAGCCAGAGCTGCAGAACTAAGGTACTAGACTTGGCGAATAGGTTGTCAGGGAGGGTGGCCCCTTTTTACAGATGACACAAAAATCTGTAATTGAGTTGACTCCACTTGGGGGTTGGAGGACATGGGAAGGGACCTGAGATTACTGGAGAAGTGGCAGAGACCTGGCAGCTAAAATTCAACATCAAGAAGTATGCTATTATGCACCTGGGCACAGGAACCAAAGGGCTGAGTATAGGCTGGGTGGGAGAGATTCAGGGTGTCAGAGAAAGAGAGGGACCTGATGTAATAGTCTCCAGCAACCTCAAGGTAGGGAAGCAATGCTTGAGGGTGGTGGGGAGGGAGTATGGGATGCTAGCAATTATTAGCAGGGGGATCACCAGAAGGCATAGACAGGTCCTGTAACAAGCACTGGTGAGGCCACACCTCTAGTATGGTGTCCAGTTTTGGAGGCCTTTTCTGCACAAATACATAGATTCTTAAAAAGGGCCCAGTAGAGGGTGACCAAGGTGACACAGGAGATGAAGGGCACACCATATGAACAGAGGTACAAGGCATTGGGGCTATATACAATGGAGACAAGGAGGAAGAGGGGGGACATGATTGAGATCTTTAAATATACCAAGGGGATGAACAAGGGAGGCCCAGGAAAGTTGTTCCACATGAAGGAAAGAAATATAACAAGGGGGCACAGACTGAAATTCCAGGGGGGGCACTTCAAGAGCAATATGAGAGGTCAATTTTTCACAGAAAGGGTGGTGGAGAACTGAAATGGGCCTGCAGAGGAGGTGGTGAATTCAGAGATCACAGAGGGATTTAAGTCCGCTTGGGACAGACACATGGGGATAAGGGGAATGGAGGGGTGTCTAAATATATGGTGGGGTGGTCTAGAGGATCAGAGGGAAGACTTGATGGGCCATGAGGTCATTTTCTGCCATCACCTTCTGTGATACTAAACCATTCATATTCCCTGTAGTTTACCTTCTTAGTGTCCCCTAAAAAGTGCCTATGTGTGCCAAAAGGATCTTCTCCCAGCTTTACTGCTTTCACCAGTTTCAGATCTATGAATTGCAAAGGGCTGAGTCACTTTTCAGGCCCATCAAATCTTTGGGGGTAAAACTGTATATGCTAATCTTTTTGTTTTTAATTTTTACTTTTATGATTAGGATTTTCTTATTATGTAATTTCCATTTACTAGTTTATGAAATCAGGAGACACTTTTCACGGAAAGAATAGTAGATAAGTGGAACACTTTGTCCGAGGTGGTGGTATCATGTAGAACAGTGGGAGGATTTAAGAGGGTGGGACAGAGTGAGGAGTTATGAGAAGGGAGGGAGGGTGGGGCAGCTGCAAGTTGAGGGCTAGCTGCACAATTAAGCAGACTTGATAGACCATGAGGCCTCTTTCTGCTGGCATTTTGTATGTATGTATGCATGTATTTTTTTTATCCCACTTCATTTAATTTCAAAGAATGTGAAGTAGAGCCACACTGATCGTGCTGCCTGGTCGCAGCTCCCAACTCTCCAGTTTGTTTACTTTCCTAACACTGTTGGGGCAGGGCACTAGTTTTATAGGACTGACAGCACAGGAAGCAAATCTTCAGTCTGTTCCACAGCTGAGAGGGAGGGGCGAGGTCTGCTGTATAGCTGAACCCTTTTGTCTACTCTATGCATTGTGCTGGGTGATGTCTACAGGTGGAGGGAGAGACTGATAGCCTTCAGGAAAATTTGCACATGTGGGGAGGGTGGTCACAATATCCTAACGGAACCATTATTCAGCTGGGATACAAATTTTTGGGGGTTGTTTGTTTTTAATTTTTTTGTTTTTGTTTTGTTATTTACTACCTTGTGACCAGATGAGACATTATTTTTTAGTTTAAAAGACAATCCCTTATGAGCAGAACTTCCATTATTAATTAATGGCTTATTTGGAACAGGGATGTAGAGGAGAAGGTCACTCAGATAATAACTGAATTTGTAACATGGCAAATTTCAGTAACGCTAAATCAAGATAAGTAATTGGTCAGAAAGCATCACATGGTATAGTTTGGAGATGGCATTAGTTTAGCAATAATGCCATCCTCAAACTGAAATACTGATGTGTGTCACAGAGTTCAGAATCAACACTAATGAACCAATAGAACTGAGGCCGCTCAAAAGAAGTGGTTTGTCTGTCCCACCCACCGAGTGCCCAAGTGTATCGATGAAAGATGGGAGTCCAACAACTAGGGAAATGTGTCCGGAGATAGAAGTGCAAGCTAAGGCTTAGATAATAAAGTTGTGTACTGCTCAGCATAAACTGAGCCACCATGCAACTCAGAGGCACAGTGGAGCATGAAACAGACATAGGGCTAAATTGTTATGGAAAAAAGAACTGGAGGAGGAGAGACTTGTGTTGAGAATTGCTTCCACAACATTGGACGATTGAGTACAGCAGACTAAGCAGGTCAGCAAATATTTAAATTACTGTAGGTGTTAGGTTTTCTGCAGTTGAGATTGTGGCATGAACACAGTTAACAAACTGAAACCTCCTAAGCACTGTAGTTAAATAAGTACCGCATAAAATTGGGAAAGAATGAAAAGAAAACATCAAGTGATATCTGATTGTATCAGATGAGTGGGTTGTTGTTCTCAACATCAGTAATTGAATAGATGTATGTAGCTAGATCCGAGGAGTTAGAAAAGTGCAGTCAACATATTTCCACAGAATAACCTCAATCTGTTCCTGATATACTTAGCAACACACAACATGCTTCAAACAGTAAAGAAAATATGACCATGTTACAAGCACATTAAGCCATTCTGAAGGTGGCATCTAATGGGGAATAAATGCATGGTTGGACTGTTGTAGGAACTCGGCCTTCGGCCTTGCACCACAACCCTCCAAACCATGCATTCATTCACCATTAGATGCCACCTTTAGAGTGGCTTAATGCTTACATGGAAACTGATATGTTGTGACTACTTTGCTAGGGATTTTTAGAACAATACTCATCAAATACATTGTTGCAAATAGTTCATCAACAGGAGTCTTGCTTTTGTTTATAATGAATACAAGTAGAATACATTGTTGCAAAGTGTTCTTCACGTAGAGTCTTGATGATAATCCTAAAATATGCATGATTTGCAATTGCAACTATTCAACTATGATTTGAAACTATGTGATATTTAACTTACAGTGTTTCATCCTTCTGTGACTTCTGTAAATGGAATTAATGTTAAAGAAAGATAACTGTCTACATTTCTCACTTATTACACACACACACACATATATATATATAGATACTTATTTTGTCATTTAGTACATTACCAACAATAAACGTGGAGTACCACAGACAAAAGTAAGTATGGGTTTACGCGTAATCAATGTCATTTAATAGCATTTCAATGCATGAATTTCAATGTGTATTCATGATATAGTAGTGTTTAGATCACTGTTCGTAGTGTAAAACATAAATAAAATTCTCAATTAAATCACTGGTGTGTTTTTTTTGTTTGTTTGATGCTGGAACTGCTACTGAATTTCTTGCCGGGGAAGACAATCACACAGAACTGTATAAAAGTACGGGGCTCCCATTCTCTACTGGCCCTGGGGGCTTGGGGCCTCCATTCTCTACTGGCCCCCTGCAGATCCTGGAGAGATCAAGTTCCTCCATGCATGAATTTTAATATGTATTCTTGATACACCGTACAATAGTAGGGTTTACTGTAGATCTCTGCACACAGTAAAAAAACATAAATAAAATTTTATTGCAAACAGCTGATCTTTTTTTTGCACTACTCTTGATATCCTCTATTTATTTTTAAGAACTGTTGATGTATTCCTAATAATTCTCATTTGAATTTGTGTATCATTAATCACAATCACATTTGATCTCTAGGGCATAACCATGCTGCATAATGAGAGCTAATGTAGTTGCTAGTGTGGTTGTACTGTATGTTTCTATGGCAAAGGAAATATTCACAGTTAGGTATTCAGTGTAGTCATTTAAATTTGCTCATGCCGATTCACGTTGAAATGCATTTGAAATTTCTTATCTGACTGTCAGTAATGACAGAACTTATGCTTCTGCACCATGAGGCGCCTGATTATTAAAGTGATCAGGACTGATAACTCTGTCATTTTCTAAAGGCTAATAACCAGATGGGACACGTTGCTGATACATTGTAGGCTCTGGATGCTTAACTTCATGATGGCTCATACAATATTGCTGTGATTCTGTGAGCTGTGCCAGTCATTTCTAGGAGAATAATGCCCAGCAAAGTAAACAATTAGGAGCTGCAGTTTCATTGTCAATGTCCAGTTATTATGTTAATACCCAACATCAAAATGTTACAATTAACGTTAAATTACAATTAATGTTAACATCCTAGCAGACTCGCTCAGTGACCACTCTCCTGTTCTATGTTGCTGGTCCTCCCCCACACTCAGCCCTGAGTATAATGGCACCCCCCATCATCGTTTCCACCCCAGGGGCCTTGACAATCTCAAGCAGCACCTTGCCCAGCTCGACTGGTCCCCAATCACCCTTGCACCAGACATAGATACTGCCTTAACCTACCTCACCAGTGCCTTCAGCAAGGCCTGTGACCTATTTGCTCCCATCACTAAATCTCGCCCAAAGAGATGGGCTGCTGCATGGATTTCCCCCCGCACTGATCCAGCAACTAAAACAGAGGGACAATCTATGGCACATTGCAGTTGAGTCCGGCAGTACGGTGGATAGGCAAGCCTATAAAACAGCCCGTAACCAATGCACCTGGGCTATTAAATAAGCAAAAGCTAGACACTATCAAGCAGCTCTGACATCTTCCTGTGGCTCAGCCAGAGCCTTCTGGGATAATATAAAAGAACTGAATGGGAATACCACTCCCCAGATCGTTATCAATGGGGCAGTTACCACGGACCAAACGTGCATTGCAGACTGCCTAAACAAAACCTTCTCTGACATAAGTGTGGTTCTTCCTGCCCATTTCTTTGACCCCATCCTCCCATCCATCCACTCCACTACCTCCTGGCCCCTATTCCACTTCAGGACCATCTCACCCCGTGACACCAAACATTTCCTCTTAAAAGCCCTCACCTCCCACAACCCGAGCGGTGACCCCCTTGACTCCAGAATACTCCGCCTCACGCTGGATGTCATGCTAATCCCCCTCACAGATATCCTCAACCGATCCCTATGCCTTGGTCAATTCCCAGATGCATGGAAACAGGCTGAAATCACCCCTATCCATAAGTCCGATGACCGAACACTACCAATTAACTATAGGCCCATCTCCATCCTCCCCCCCCAAAAGCCCTGGAGCAAAGAGTATCCACGAAGCTCATGGACTACCTATCTAAATATGACATACTATGCCCTGAGCAATATGGTTTCCACCTGGGTCACAGCACCTCCACAGCCCTTTTGGAGTTCTCCCACCAAACCCATACTGCGCTTGATGCTGGGAAAATTGCTGGTGCAGTATTCATCGACCTATCTAAGGCCTTTGATACTGTGTGTCACCCTCTACTGCTAAACTCCCTTAGCCAACTGGGATTCTCACCTGGCCCTCTGGACTGGTTCTCAAGCTATCTACAGAATAGATCCCAAAGGGTCAAAATGAATGGGACCTTGTCTACAAACCTACCAGTATGCTCTGGGATCCCCCAAGGCTCCATCCTTGGGCCTACCCTTTTCAGTCTCTTCCTAAACACCCTCCCTAGCTCCTGCACTGATAAAATACTTCTATACGCTGATGCCGCTGTCATCATCATATCACATTCGGACCCACTCTTGCTCCAAAGCACCCCACAACGCACCTTCAGCCAAGCAGAAAAATGGTTCATCAGCCATCGGCTAGTCCTAAACCTGAAAAAAACAAAATCTATGCTTTTTGCACACCGACAAAACAACTCCAGTGATTCTCCCCTTCTCATCACCCCCAGCACACTCCACCCCCTTGAACAGGTAGCAACCTATAAGTACCTGGGCATCACTTTCGATTCAGGCTTTACCTTCCATAGACATTTAAAAGCTCTGTCATCGCCATGAACTCCAGGATTGGTCTCCTCTATCACCACAAAGACTGCCTCCCTGAGTTTGCCTTAAAACTTGCCATCACCTCGTCCGTGTTGTCTTTGGCAGACTATGGACTCCCGACCTATGCAGCTGCAGCCCTACCGCCCTTACTAAAGTCCAAACCTCAATCAACAAAGCCTGCAGGCTCCTGACCGGTGCCCATAGCTGAACCCACACATTTCTACTATATTCTGCCTCTAACATACTCACCTTTGAGGAACGGCTGAAATACCACACCTGCCTGCTGGCAAAAAAGACCCTATCTGGGCTATGCCCTCCAGGGGTCACTACATCCCTGCAACAGGCCTCCCGGCCAGCACTCATGCATAATTCCAATTAAGCCACCTTCCTAGTACAGTACCTAGAGCTAGGACCTCACTCTGCCAAAGATTCTTTCACCATAGAGCACCTGCCTGGTATAACTTTCTCCCTGTGCACATCAAAGACATCCCCAGAATTGGCCAGTTCAAAATAGCCCTTCAAAAATACCTTGTTGATAATTGGAGCTGTAATTGCCAATAATCGGAGCTGTATTTTGTCCCGAATAGTACCTCCCAGAGTACCCTGGGATCTCACAAACTACTAAGCACTGGTCTCTATTGCAGAGTATGAATATGCCTTGTATAGTTAGTACAACTTGTGTTTGCTTATTTACACCCGTATCTCACTTGTATTGTTACCATTGTCTTAACTTCACATGATTGTTTGTCCACCCTCCCTGCAATGAGGTACCTTTGTAAACGAGCCTCTGACTCAAAGGTTGTAAAACTGATTATCAGAAATAAATAAATAAAACAATAAGACATTTAAAAAAAAGGTATGAATGAAAAGACGTCATTCTATGGTAGTAACACCTGACTGGCTAACAGTCAGCCAATCAGGTGTTACTACTATAGGAGGAGGTGTTTTATTCATATTTACCCAAATTAAGAATAGTGCAGTCTGCTCAGTGTCACTGCTTTTAAACAGAATTTTTTGGATAATTTCAAGGAACATAACTATGGGTCTGGTGGGTGATCGGGAGGGAGTAGGTACTGCTAGCCACCAGGGAATTTTGTTTCATGGGTTGGGCAGATGATTGGGTGGAGGGAAGTACCACTAGCCATCAGGGAATGTCTTTTAAAGGAATTTGTCCTTAATAAAGTTATTCAATTTTAAATGTGTACTGTATGTGTGTTTCTTTATGATCTGCCTCATGTACAGTATGTGAATTATCCACTCAACCTGGTCTAGATGCTTTTTTAAACAGGAGTTATTTTTTCTTGGTTTCAGTTCCTGGCTCAAGCACTTGGCTGTGCAGTGACATAACAGTCTACCTTCACAAGCTTGCGTTAGCCAGTAGTCATTTTTTATATGCTCATCAGTTCATCAGTAATAGTATATATGGCTATTTTTATTGTATTATTAAATAACAAAATATAAAGTCAGCACTGTATCTGCTGTCAGTATAGGTTCTGGTGGCATGAGATGTTGGTGGATTTCACCAATGATTTTCTGTTAAACTAGCATTTATGAATATCTCTAATGCCCCTCTAGTAGACTGTCACATCAACATGCATGGATTCAGGAGGGCCACTACCACTAGGGATATTATAGAGACTAGTACCACCAGGGAATAATTTTTTTGGGGGAGGTCCACTAGCCAACAGGGAATAATTTTTAAAATTAGGGCATGGGTTCAGGAGGGTAGAAAGACCACTAACCACAGGAAATTAATTTTATTTTGCATTGAGGTATGATCATTGGGGGCGGATTTTTTAAATATTGCTGCTTTCATTTGGCTTACTGGCTCTTGCATGTCACAAACTCTGTTTTTCAGCTTGCTTTTAAGGAAGAAATCACCCTCCCACTGCCAAGAATCAACCCAACTCTCAGCCCTTTAGTGGTGTCATGTCTGCAATGAAAAGAATTTACCCTCCCATAACCAAGTATCATGTAACCTCATCCCCCTGTGTTCCAACTGTAATGATCAAAATCACCATTCAACTGCCAAGTATCACCCAAACCTTATGATAGTTCCCTCATACTCCATTTGTAATAAAAAAACACCCCCTCCTAATGCCAAATATCCATCCATCTTTTGATCTTTCCATTTGCCCAATATTTAATGAAACAAATTCCCAATCCTTCCCTGTGCCCCATCTGTAATGAGAAAAAACTCATTTTAAATAACTATGTTACATGAGCAGCCAATCTCTGAACATAGTCCATGAATGTGGTGGTAGTTAGACTCCTCATGCTGGGTGGATAGCATGGGGCCCAAGTATGCCCACTTTATTTTGCCATGCAGGGAGGTGTTTATCCCTTGTACTGGCCCTGCCCAAGATGTTGGGTCATAGGCAGGTGGCCAATCATGCAGCAGGCTTGTGCACCCTGATGTTTCTGCATCACCTCTAGGGTTGCTCTGATCCTGTAGAATCTGTTTTGCTAGAATGTGGTGGGAGTTTTGGAATTTCCAATTTTAGTTTCATGCTGCATTCAATTAAGACATAAGATTAGGAATGGAATCAAAGACAGAACCAAAAGTTCAGATTTTGCATTCAATGCTGTTAAAACAAAAATCAGAACTTCCCCCCAGAGTAATGTTTACCCTTCCTAATGCCCTCCCCCACCCTTGCCACCCTACCCTTACCTCAGCTACTCACTGGAGTGGCCCATCAGGGTTGAGGTGACTTAGCATTTGTGTGTGTCCACCAGTGGCAGTCCAGTTTGTGTAAAGACTAGAGAAGGTATCCACATCATTCCCATCCACCCACATCACCGCCCATTGTCCCAAGGACTCCTATGGCCAGCATCAATTTCTTATCCCATCTTTGTCAAGTCCCATTTAATGACTGTCCCACTCCCACACATCTTCAGTCCCAGACCTTGACCCTCTCCCCCACAAAGAAGATCTTAATTCAGGAATTAAGGGAAAGTTGTAGAATTTATCCTTTATCCAGCATAGAAAACAACCCTGTATTGTTGTCCCTCCTGTTTTCCTATGTAGACCACAATAATTACATTCTTTTGCCTAGTATTGTTGCTGAATGGAAAAAGTCAGAAGCAACTGTGCTTAACATTTGCAAAAGAGTAGATCACATAATAGAAAAATGCAAAACTATGTCTCCCTAAATAATTATATGAACATACCAATGAATGATTTTTTTTTCCTATGCAAGTGAATGATTTTTTTCATAATCACCAATGAAGCTGTGTTACTTTATTATTCACAGTGTCCTTTGCAGCTTTTCCCTCGGTGTGAAACATGATTTTTTTTTTTGTCCGGTCAGGGCAACACTCAGTCAAACCCATGTTACTTTGTTTGTTCACAGTGTCTGCTGCCACTCTGCCCTCAGTGTGAAATATGTTTTTTTTTTTTTGTCAGGAGACATTCAAACAAATCTATGCTCCACTACTGTATGGTATGTCTAATCCTGGTAGTTAGTAGGGAGGACATTTCCAATCGTGCTACAGGAGGAGAAAATAAGCAAAATTATTTGTCCAAAATTCCCTCTACAGAAAAGCCACTTCAGGCAATGTGCAATATTTCCAACAGTAAGAGGTGCAGTCACTTGGGACAGTCAAAATCACTTTATTTTGTTAAATAATGTCTGATTTTGATTGATTTAATGACAGAGTCACGGCATATCACACATGGTACACGTTTCATCATACACATGCATAAAGTATACAGTATATGAACTGGATGATAAAATATTTATACAGGTTAATTCTAGGGAACTAGAAAATTAATTATTTTAACAATCACAAATGTTTTATGAAGTAGTTGGACAGTTTGCTATTAGCTAGAGATACTGAGGAATGAAAGACACTAAAGTCAAAGCTGCGTATAACCTTATAACGGAAGTATGGCATATTCAAAGTGTGAATAACAGTAGTTTTTGTTTGTGTGTTTGCTTTGTAAGAGCCAATACTTTTTTTTTTATTTGTATTCTTAGTAACCCTATTCAATGATGCCAAAAAGGCTATCCTGATGCAATGTTAAGACAAAGACCCCCCTAATCTGAATGTAAAGTTAGTTGGGAGGGCCATGTGAATTCCTTTTCATTTACTATGCACTAGCTGTGTATGCACACTGGTACAAAGAAAAATCTTGTGAAAAAACTAACAAATAAAAACAAAAGACTAGACTGAGGACAGAAACATCAGTGATGAGACACAAAATTATTGTGACACAAGCGTTGATGCATGATCTGCTCGGTATTCATCTAATGCAATTAGTACAAAGAATGCTCAGACTGATTGGGATGTGCAACAAGTATCAGCCCTCAAAATATTTCTTCAAAGCTGTAGAACAATTAAAATATGGGGTCTGATTCAAGATGACTGGTGTAACTTGCATACTGTTGCGAGTTATACCAGTTGCCCCTATGCCAGGGACCCTACACCACATTCCAGAAGCAGCAGGGTCCTGGCACTTGCAACATATGAGATACACCATGCATGTGGCAGTAGCCCATGCATGGCATATCAGAGTCGCATGCTGCATCTCGCAGCCAGCACCAGGAGGCCACCCAAAACCCCCCCAACCCGGACCACCTCAGTGCACACCAGGGGCATGGGGGGCAGGATACATGGCACAGGCATTCAGGGCATGCCAGAATTGGACTTCTGGGGGTCCCTGAAGATCAGGTAGTTGGGGGTAAGTGTGCTTGAGGGCTTGGGGGTCCCTATGGCACCGTGCTGGGGCTCTGCATGGTGGCATCTGATGGTGTCAGCCATCAGATGCCACCAAGTTCAACTCCAAGCTGTCAAAAGTTCCCTGCCCTCTTTGACTCTGGGAATTGCAACTGCAGGTTGTCATAACCTGCAGTTGCACCAAGGTATGTGGGCTGCAATGTAGTGGGTGCTGTAAACTGTGATTGTCAAGCAGCTCGACATGCCACATGGCATCTCTTAGAATCATGACAAGTATATCGCATGGTAAGTGGCAAGATATGCCATGGGATTTGCATATCTCACCTTATGCCGGCATAGCCCATCCTGGAATCGGGCCCTAGAGAGGTCAAAATATTTTTTATTGACAAAGATTGCCAACCCAGCCATTAAAGATACAAACCATTCAGAAATAATGGTACTGTATCAGTGTGTGCAGTTAATATTCACACAGAACATGATCTCCATTGGAAATGCATAACACTCTTGATGTCACTACATGAACCTGGATCTCCCCAAAGCAAACTGGCAGAGCACCAAGGAATTACAATTGTTAATAATTATACTGAGTTGGGATTCAGAGGCACCTGTACTGTTAAAAAGTAAGCATGTCAGTTTGACTTTGTGGGCTTCAGGTTTTTTTTATTATTTTTTGGTTGCTAAAAAATCATAACATGATTTACTGCAGTAAGCCTGATACTTAATGTCTTCAGCATACTTCTCTGCTGTCCCAGATTTGCATTAAAGTTGAAGACTTGAACTTCATTACAGATACATTGTACACTGAGACCCCATTCTAGCAGATTCCTGAGTGTACAAAATGTTATCAGTTTTCAACATGTGTCCCTAATTGTGGTCCAAGATTAAAGTTTGAATAGATGGTTGTGCCTCCCCCCAACAAAAAAAACAACAGCTGAAGACTAAGGAGTTGTGGACATGTTAAAATAGTTAAATTAAACACATCCAGCAATAACTCTGATAAGGTGTCCACATACAGTAGATTTCACTGATACCATAGGTTTTGTGATACATTATACTCTGGTTTAGACAGTGTTTAGCTGCTGGACTGTAACTACTGCTCAGTACTTCAGACTTTGTTGTTTGTTTTAAATCTGATGAAGTTACAATTCATTGGTGTCCTGCCTCTGCCAATGACAGCATACAGCTATGCAAGAGCAGGACTCTAAAGGAATCAATGGCTATTCAGTGATTAACTGATTAGCTTGTTCTTTTGTGATTTGTAGCTGCTTTTCTCACCTTCTTAGCAACCCTGACTGCCCTTTGCAGAATCCGGATCACAATAAAACAACACTTTGACACCAGGATTCACACAAAGGCATGAGTGCGGACAAAAGGTGTTTTTGTGTTGAACTATACAGTTAGAAAAAAGCAGCCTGCCAGTGTTACTGTGACTGACATGTAGGTATTATGTCCTGTTTTTAGCATCCACTACTAAGTACACTGAAACAAAGATGAGAAATGAAATAACAACTGAAGTGCTTTTCAATAACACTTATGACCTTGCCATTCCTGTAGCCCTGATGAGTAAGTTTAAAGCTCCTGTCACAATGTGCAGATTAAAGTGCTCCGTTGTAGTGGAGAAAAACAGGTGCCAAAAAAAAAAAAAAAGAAAAGAAACACAGTATCTCAGCAGAGCCCAGTGCAAATATAGTATACAATTATGCAGTTGTTTATAAATGAAAATCAAAACAGTCTGGTAGTCCATAATGTACAACAGTCTAAACACGAACCAATGTAAATCAACCTCTGGCTGAGCACTTTAGACAGCAAGAGCAGAGCTGAGATGAAAATGTTATATTTGATTAAACTGGAGCGTGTATGCTTTGTCATTTACATGCAACGGTTATCAGGGTAACTAAAAATAAAAAGCAGTTATTTTTTTGTGTGGGTTTTTTGCTCTTCTGACACGTCACACTAATCGCTCACTCTGAAATATACTACATACTGTTTTACTTTATTGTGATTGGGTGGTGTGAGGAATCGCTAGCCAGCAGGGAATTTCTTTGATGGAAAATGGTATAATGCCCTGAAGTCTCCAGTTATAGCTGTCAAGTATATTTATTGTAGTAAGTACTGTGTTTTTGAACTGCAAACCAAAAAGCTCAAAACAATTTGCTCTTATCAATTATCAAAATTAAGTTGTTGTCCTGAGCAACAAGTGCTGTGTAATATATGCTTTTCTTCATTTCATGCTAACAATGTCTAACAAAATATTTACTAGTTTTTATTTTGTGTGAAATTTTATATATAGTATATATTTTGAGGTGGCTTGGATTTTTTTTTCACTGAGAGAAGGATCCTCTGCTCTCCGGTCTGATGGCAGGCAGAGGCAGCCCCTGTGACTGGAGTGAGCTGGGAATAATGGAAAGTGAATGAGTACACATCAGCTGCTAATGTAAGTTTCTTATTGTGCAGGTGGAAAAAAAAAAGAGAGGTGTGCATATACTATACTTCTGATCAAGTACAAACACACGAGAGAAAGAGGGGAATAAGTCAGATAAGACTTGAAAGTTCATCTGTGTCGGCAAGAGTTCAAGTCCTGCTGGAGGCAATTTCTTTCTTTCTCACATCCGTTTGCATATCTAGTCAGACCTCAAATTATCCTATGGAATCATTTGTAATTTTTATGAGCAAGGAAAGTCAAATGTATTGCAACCGAAAAAATAAAATCTCATCCATAACTGAGTATACTGCAGTTTGAAGCTCGCGCATTTTCGCAGCCAACTGCCAGATAAAAAAAAAAAAAATCAAAAGGGTTCTCATAGCTGGCCCAGTGGCACTGAGGTCAGGCACTGGGCGCCACCTCGTGCCACACTGGCGACCCTGGTTCCGAACCTGAGCCGGGTGCGTCAGGGTTTAACAGGAGGATAGGATCGGGCATCTGGAGGACTCTCTCCTATCCCAGGGAGGATACAGGTTTCACCGCTCTGTAGCGGCCCTGGTGATGACTGGAGGCACTACTAGAGAGGTGATAGCATGGGGAAGAGCGCGGCAGACATCGGCACATTGTGCCTAGACATCATTGCTTGTCCGTACTCTGAAGGGGAAGCTGAAATGGAGGACAAAGTCGGGGGGGGGGGCAATCTCGGCAGCTCATGGCCATGCCCCACACCCCCAGACCTGAGAGAGGCACCTGTCTGGGTATGGCATGGTGCTGGCCCGTCCCTGGTTCTGTGGGTTTGTGTGTGGCCCGTGCGCATGACCGGGTCAGGGGTGCAGGCGATGACAGCTGGAGATTGCAGGAGTCAGCTCCACCGTAGGCAGAAAAAAGTGTTAGAATAAAAAAAGGGTTCTCATTCTATTGAAAGGGTCAGCCGAACACTACATAAGGGAAAGTCTCAACACCCTGGCTCTGATCGAACAAAATGTGGCTTCTGGAGACACCTACCGGAGAAACAGAAAGTTGCACAGAAAACTGTGCATGGAAAAGCACCACCTGGTGCACTTTGCGAGCAGGTACTGAAAATGCATTACATAAATTTAACTCTGAGCTACTGCATGCCACTCCACTAAGCATGCGAATACTCCACCGCCAACACACAGCATTCATTAATGCTGCCTACTACAAACATGGCAAAGGTATAGGGTGCCATGAAACTTTTCTGTAATGACCACTGTACTTTGTCATTGTAATTCTGTTTATGTTTGCTGCTATATACCTCCAAATACCCTTTCCCCAAGGATGCACCAGGAGGTGAGTGAGCAACTTGTTGTTCATTGTGCTTTTCTGGTGAAACTCTTCAATAAATAAATAAATAAATAAAACCTGCAGGGGTACACTATGAGAGGCACATAACATATACAACATGGTCACTACTGCTGTTTTATGTGTTGCCCTGACCCAGCACTCTGCACCTTTGTGAATGGCATAGAGTGCAGGCACACCCAGGACATGCCCTAGACTGCCCACAGTGTGTAGCTGCACAATTGGCCTGGAGTTGTGTGCACAAGGGCACACAACCCTTCCATGCATGCTGTTGGGGTCCACTGTATCACCACTGCATGGCATGCTGACTGAGGGCTGCCATCCACGGTATGTAGGAAATCCGCACATTTTGCATAACCTTCAGTGAGCTGAAGGGGGCTTTTCCTCAACTAAGCATTAATGTTTACTTGAAAAAAAAAGATCAGCAGCCTGTTCTTCACTTGTTTCCACACCTCTTATTTACTCCCACAGCAGTCAGCATCAAAAAATGCAAGCAGGAAGTAAGGGGAGTAACAAATATCATACAGTTGATAAGTGAAGGTAGTAAAAACAGGCACAGCCTCAGCTTTCACAGCTAGAGAGAAGTACAGTGCTTGGCAAAGAGAAAGCTGCAGGATGAAATACTACATCACAGACCTAACAGAGAGAGAGAGAGAGAGGAAAGCGCTCAGCACAAAACAGTCTGTGGTGCTCTGGATCAGGGGTGTGCAAAACCTCTTTAGAAATGCCAAGCAACACAAGAGACCAGAGCACTCCAAAGACAGAAGCTAGGCAAACTGATTTACTACAAAAAGTGTATTTATTCAACCAAACAGGCTCAGCTGGCACAGATGCATATTCATATTGCAGAGCTCAGGCTAGAACCCCAGGAAGACCCTTGGTCAAAGTGCTGGGGTTCTAGCCTGAGCCCCTGAAATATGTCTGTATCAGCTGAGTCTGTTTGGTTGAATAAACTCACTACTAGTGAATCAATTTGCCTAGCTTCTGTCTTTGGAGTGGCTGGTCTCTTGTCTTGCTTGAAACACTACATCAATTGGGAGAAAATGATGTGCTTTGTTTTATTGAAATTAAAATAAACAGTACACAAGCAATTTTTTATTCTTATACCTCACTGTACCCACACAAAAGTAAACTAAAATGTCTTTCCTTGTTAGAAAGGAAGCATGTCTAGCAGCTCAGGTGGAAATTGTTTTGTTCTGAGCTGAAAATCATTCCAAGCATCACAAAGGTGCAGCTTAAGATGCTCTGAGTGAGCATTCTGCAGAGCAAAAAAAATTGACTGCTTATTTCTAAATTGTAACTACTCCACCAAACATTAAGCTACAGAGGTAAACTTTTAACAGCAGACAGAGAAAGATTCTAGATACTAACAGACCATTATTTGTTTATTAAAACAGAATTAATTTAAAATAATCAATTGAAAAACAGTGTACACATGGGCCACTGAGAGTGGCCCACCCAGTTTAAAAACATACCTTGACCCACTCGGAATGGCCCTTGACAGTGATAGGGTTAAAGGCTGAATCACTGGTGATGAGATGTTGACTGCCTGCCTGGTTTTGAAGGCTGAGCTTCTGGTGATGGAAGTTGACTGCCTGCTACACTGCCTGCCTGCCTGCTATACCGGTTCTGAAGGCCAAACTTCTGATGATAGAAGATTGACTGCCTGCTACTCTAGTTTCTAAGGCCCAGACACTGGTGCAAAGGGGCTGACTGATTGTCTTGCTGGTTCCAAAGGAGGAGTGAGGAATGAGATAATGATGAAGATGATGGTGATGATGACGAATTAGCCTTTATACAATGTTTTTCACACACACTGTATCCCAATGTGCTTTACAAGCAATGAAAGATAGGAAGTGAGTGAATGTATAGTGGCAGCCATGTCTCATATTAGCACCCACACACAGCCTTGGACAGTTGAATGATCTGGTTTTGTCAGAAGGGAACCATTGGCCAGAACACCGGGGAAAGTTCCCTACTCTTGCAAAAAGTTTCTTGGGCTCTTTTACTTTCATTTGGACAGCAACCACCAAGACAACACCAGAGATGGACAGAAGAGACCTCGGTTTAAAATCTTATATGAAGGATGGCACACACCAACAGTGCAGCAACCCCCTAGTACTGCACTTGAGTGTGAGCATTGATGGATTGGTATGAGCCGAATCCCAGTGTGGGACAGGAACTCATGACCTTCTGACCCAGAGGTGGATGTGCTTCCAGCTGAGCCACACTGACACCGGGATGACAAGAAGTGCTTCCTTCAAGCCTAGGGAGAAAGACAAGAGGGGAAGACTGATTTAGAAACATAAAACAATCTTGTGCAGAGTCACCACCTACAAGAGAAAAGGGAGAAAAAGTTATTAGTGTTGGTGACTGATCTGGGCATCACCCAAACACCATGTCTTGGAACCTTTGAATGTGTCAGGTGGATACTTTGATACACATACAGTACAGTGAATTGGCAGCTGCAGAGACAGGATCCTTAGGAGAGATGGCTATAGAGGAGGAGGAGTAAGAAATAGCCCATTGTGGTATGCTGGTACCAGGGGTGGCCTGAGTAGAGTGGCTGCCTGACATTCAAAGAAGAAAGAAAAGAAATTTAGTAACTGAGTTGGGAACATAAAAGAAACACCTTGTGGAAGGAAAAGGGAGAAAAAGCTGGTAATTTCCTATACATTTTCTGTTTATTCCACTATCATGAGCAGCCCCTTCTGGAAGTGACCCTCAGCCCCATCACCCACCATCCCGGCCACCTCCAACTACTTGCTTACTGCTATAGGCCAGTGGATGCCACAGGTGGTGGAGCAGAGTCTATGGGGTCTCTGGCCATCATCCTGCTGCTCTGGGTTTTCCATGATTTCCTTCCATGTCTCTTCGGGCCAGCAACATATGCTCTGGTGTGGGTGGATGGCATGAAGATGCCTGACATAGTCAGTGGCTGTGCCTGATCATTCAACAGGCAGCCACTGATGCTGTAACACCCAGTCTCCACTGGCTGTCAGGCAAGCAGTGGCATGACATATCCCTCCCCCCTCCCAATAGAGGAGATCTATCTGTGGACACTTGATTCTCTTTCCCCTAGCCAGCACCCAGCAACCATAGCCCATTCCTGAAACAAAGTTGTTGGTGTGGTGGGTAGTGTAGCACCCAGTGCCTCAGCCCACTGTACAACTGGGCCACAAAGTGGTTAATGTTAATAACCAATCTTGGAGTCACCGAGCGTCAAGTCTTGAAACCAGTTACCATGAGACAGATGAGACACATACTTTGTAGTTAAGGAGGCTGGAATTTAAGTGGAGGGAATTTAAGGGAAAGGATCACAGATCTCCAGGTAGAAGGTCACCTGGGTGCCAGTGACCATCACATGGTATAGTTCAATTTGGCCACTAGAACAAAAATCATTCCCATTCAAAGGCAAAAACTATGGGACTTCAGAGGAGCTGACTTTGATAAGATGGCCAACAGAGTTAAGCTAGCCCTGGCAAAGAAATACAGGTGAGGGGTACAGGTAAAGTGGGCAAGCATTAAAGATGCAATACTTGAAGCAACATCCCTTTGTGTTATTGAGAAAAGGAAGTGCAAAAGAAGAAGAAAACCACTTTGGTTCGCAAACACACTAGCAGAAAAGGTTAGATCCAGAAGGCTGGCCTTCAGGAAATATAAGGGATTGCAGCAGGATGAAGATAGGGAGGCATATCAAACTTCTCTAAGGGAAGCAGGGAAGGCAGTAAGGCAGGCAAAGGCCTAAACTGAGGAAACACTAGCATGAACAGTAAAAGAAGGTGACAAGACTTTCTATAGATACATTAGTGAAAGGAGAAAGTTCAGGGGGTATTGCTAAGATCAAAGGGGATAAGGGGACGTGTGAGGAGGAGGACCATGTAAAAGCATCTATCCTAAATAGATACTTCTGCTCAGTATTTACTGAAGAGAAGGTAGGGCAGGGCCCACAGCTCAGCACCATGGACACAGGGGAGAGGGAGGTGTGCACTAGTCCCTTCACAAAAGGAAGTGTCCTACAAGAGCTCGATAAGCTCAGGGTGGACAAAGCAATGGGACCTGATGGCATACATCCCAGACTACTAAAGGAACTAAAGGGGGAACTAGCAGAGCCACTATCAGAACTGTTTAGTGAGTCTCTGAGCACAGGAGAGGTCCCAGAAGACTGGAGAAGGGCTCATGTGATCCCGCTCCACAACAGTGGTAGCAGGGAGGAGGCAGGGAACTACAGACCAGTCAGTCTTACCTCAGTAGTGGGCAAGATTATGGTGACACTCCTTAAAGAAAGGATAGAGCATCACCTGGAATCCATAGGAGCACAGGATCCAAGACAGCATGGGTTTACAAAAGGAAGGTCCTGTCAAACTAATCTCATAGATTTCTTTGACTGGGTAACCAGAGTGGTGGACCAAGGGGGAGCAGGTGATGTTGCCTACCATGACTTCATCAAAGCTTTCGATACTGTTTCACATAGAAGATTGATTAATAAGCTGGGTAGGCTCAGGGTGGGTCAAACATTGGTCAACTGGATGGCAAACTGGTTGACGGGCAGAAAACAGAAAGTGGTGGCAAATGGTATACAGTCAGAAGAGATGCAAGTCACAAGTGGGGTACCTCAGGGATCAGTCCAGGGGCCAGTCCTCTTTAATATCTTCATCAGTGACATTGCAGATGGACTGGAGGGTAAGGTTTGTCTGTTTGCAGATTACACCAAGATCTGTAACAGAGTAGATGATCCAGATGGGGTGGGCAGAATGAGAAGAGAGCTGGATAAACTAGCAACATGGTCAGAAGAGTGGCAACTGGGGATTAACGAAAAGAAGTGCAAGATCATGCACATAGGGAAGAGAAACCCTGAAGCCACCTATAGGCTGGGAGGGAAGTTGCTGGCAGTCACAAGGGAAGAAAGAGACTTGGGCGTCATCATCACCGATGACCTGAAATCATCTAAGCAGACCACTAAAGCAGTAGGTAAGGCTAGAGTGATGTTGGGGGTGTATTAGTAGGGGTATCACAAGTCGGAAGAGGGAGGTAATAATCCCTCTTTACAAGACACTGGTTAGGCCCCATCTGGAGTACTGCATGCAGTACTGGAGGCCATACCTTCACAAGGACATTAACCAAATTGAGGCAGTCCAGAGAAGGGCAACCAAAATGGTGCAGGGACTGCATCAGAAAACATATGAGGACAGATTAACTGAGCTCAATATGTATACCCTAGAGCAAAGGAGGGAGAGAGTGATATGATCGAAACATTCAAACACCTTAGGGCAATAACAATGTGAAAGAGTCTAACATGTTTCAGTATAAGAAAAATAGCAGGACAAGAGGACACAGCATGAGAGGGAGGCCGATTAAGGGGTAATGTGAAGAAGTTCTTTTTCACAGAAAGGGTGGTGGATACATGGAATGGTCTACCTCAGGAAGTGGTGGATATGAATACAGTGCAGGGCTTCAAACAGGCATGGGATAGGCATAAGGGAGCAATACAGATGAGTATGAATAGATAGGCCATTGACAGAGCAGAGGCCGATGGCACATTCATAAGGTAGGAAAAGAAATGGGCAGACTGGATGGGTCTTGCGGTCCTTATCAGCTGTCAACTTCTATGTTTCAATGTTTCTATGGAGGATAAGACCTCAAAACCATCATGTACCATACATAATCTATATGTATATTTTAACTCTTTCTTCTTAACTTCAAACAAGAAATAATAGAGGTGACAAAAACATGTGATCTGGTTTCCAAAAGTGTTATTTTCCACCCCTGACTTTTGGGCTCAAATAATGCTGAGGGGCCTGTGCTGATAACTACTGAAGGGGGGGAGGGAGTTCTTTCCCAAGATACAATTTAAGTTGTGTTGTGTCTCCACCAAAGAAGTGTTTAAGTGTGTCTGGTGTCAAGTACAGTACAACCCTTGAGATGCAGTACCTCCCACCTCCTCTCACAGGATCACCCACCCATGAACCAACACAATGCAAGAACAATTTCCAAGACATGTAGTTATCAAACTCTACTAATAATATGCTTATGTACAGCAAATATAAACAAACAAGGAGGTCTTTATTAAGGGTAGTGGGAATAGGTGCTAGAGGAAGAAAAATGAGTTGTGCAATGCAAAATAGCAGTTCAATTTAAAACATGCTTCCCATTGCTGTGTTTTAGGTAGCCCACTCCCATGCTTCCCACTCACAGTTCTCATGTGCCAGACTGTACAGTCTAGGCTCCACACCTGCACTGATAACAGCTATATGCAACTCCTTGTCACTAAGGGAGCTCCATTAACATAAAAGATATGGGTACCCGGTTGTTGGCTCGTTGCAGACCATTAGTCTGTCAGTGCTGGGACCTTGTGATGGTGCATCAAAGAATCAAGCAAACAAATAAGCAGCAAACCCAAAGTTAAACCCTGCTAGGTATTTGTAAATCCTGTCCAGATGGCCTACTCCAGTAACTAAGTTCCCAAAATGAGAACTAGCTATTAAAAGTTGTTCTGCAGGGATAATCCCTGAGTTAGTGGAATGTTCTTCATTGTGCAGGGTGTGGTAATGGGAACGGGTCCCTTGTATGGATGGTTTGACTCCTCTCTTAATTTTGTGTCTTTGTGGTGACATGCAAAAACAGCTATTCACAGGTTCACTCAATCATCTCTTCATCTCCACATGTAGCAGACGATCTCTCCCTCTGAACTCAAAGATACATCTTCAGTCCATTAGACCAGAACAGCACACCAGGCAATCACTCCCTATATGTACAGCAACAATAGTACTTAGTAGTTGGTAATGGTGCTGGATGGCCAGCTACCCAGACATAGATCTGCTCTTTGCTACAGGATCAATGCTATGATGTAGCAAAGTCTCTCCGAGTGCTTGAAGAGCAATCGCAGGGGAATTTATCTTTGCAAATACCTCTCCTAGTTTCTTGCTGTAAGAAAGTATCTCATGTCTGTGTTGTACAAGTGCATGATTACCTCCATGTTTCCCGTACGGGAATTCTCTGGCAGATCTGGCCTGGCAGATCTGTGGCCTGCCTCTTTTAATCAATAGCTGCAGTTCTCTGTAGTCTGACTCCTATAGCAGCCACATGCAAAATGACGAAGTTCTAGAACAGAATAACCCCTTCTGTTCCCTGTGAAAATCCAGCACTCAGTTGGTCAGTGGAACTGCCAGTCAATCTAGGCAGTGCTAGAGGTCTGTCACCCAATGAATGATTGTCTGCATAAGCCATGCTGGTATTAATTAAGAAACATAGAAACATAGAAACATAGAAGTTGACGGCAGATAAGGACCGCAAGGCCCATCCAGTCTGCCCATTTCTTTTTCTACCTTATAAATGTGCCATCGGCCTTTGCTCTGTCAGTGACCTATCTATTCATAGTCATTTGTATTGCTCCTTATGCCTATCCCATGCCTGTTTGAAGCCCTGCACTGTATTCATAGCCACCACTTCTTGTGGTAAGCCATTCCATGCATCTACCACCCTTTCTGTGAAAAAGAATTTCCTCACATTCCCCTTAATCGGCCTCCCTCTAATCTCATGCTGTGTCCTCTTGTCCTGCTATTTTCTTATATTTAAACATGTTAGACTCTTTCACCTTGTTTATGCCCTTAAGGTGTTTAAATGTCTCGATCATATCACCTCTCTCCCTCCTTTGCTCAAGGGTATACATATTGAGCTCCGTTAATCTGTCCTTATATGTCTTCTGATGCAGTCCCTGCACCATTTGTTGCCCTTCTCTGGACTGCCTCAATTTGGTTAATGTCCTTGTGAAGGTGTGGCCTCCAGTACTGCACGCAGTATTCAGATGGGGCTCAACCAATGTCTTGTACAGAGGGATTATTACCTCCTCTACTGATTTCAGATACCCCTACTAATACACCCTAACACCCCCTAGCCTTACTCTACTGCTTTAGAGGTCTGCTTGATGATTTTAGGTCATCAGTGATGATGATGCCCAAGTCTCTTTCTTCCTTTGTGACTGCTAGCAACTCCTCCCAGTCTATAAGTGGCTTCGGGTTTCTCTTCCCTATGTGCATGATTTTGCACTTCTTTGCATTAAATCCCAGTTGCCACTCTTCTGACCATTCTGCTAGTTTATCCAGATCTCTTCTCATTCTGCCCACCCCATCTGGATCATCTACTCTGTTGCAGATCTTGGTGTCATCTGCAAACAGACAAGCCTTACCCTCTAGTCCATCTGCGAGGTCACTAATGAAGATGTTGAATAGGACTGGCCCAGGACTGATCCCTGAGGTACCCCACTTGTGACTTGCATCTCTTCTGACTGTACCATTTACCACCTCTCTGTTTTCTGCCAGTCAACCAGTTTGCCACCAGTTGACCAACTTCTGACCCACCCCGAGCCTACCTAGCTTATTTATCAATCTTCTATGTGGAACAGTGTCAAAAGCTTTGCTGAAGTCAAGGTAGGCGACATCAACTGCCCCTTGGTCCACCACTCTGGTTACCCAGTCAAAGAAATCTATGAGATTAGTTTGACAGGACCTTCCTTTGTAAACCCATGCTGTCTTGGATCCTGTGCCCTATGGATTCCAGGTGTTGCACTATCCTTTCCTTAAGGTGCCTCCATAATCTTGCCCACTACTGAGGTAAGACTGACCGGTCTGTAGTTCCCGCCTCCTCCCTGCTACCACTCTTGTGGAGTGGGATCACATGAGCCTTTCTCCAGTCTTCTGGGACCTCTCCTGTGCTCAGAGATTCACTAAACAATTCTGCTAATGGCTCTGCTAGTTCCTCCTTTAGCTCCTTAAGTACCCTGGGATGTGTGCCATCAGGTCCCATTGCCTTATCCACCCTGAGCTTAGCAAGCTCTTGTAGGACCCTTTCTTTTGTGAAGGAGTAGTGCTCACCTCCCTCCCCTGTGTCCATGATGCTGAGCTGTGGGCCCTGCCCTACCTTCTCTTCAGTAAATACTGAGCAAAGTATCTATTTAGGATAGATGCCTTTACAGGGTCCTCCTCCTCACATGCTCCCTTTTCTCCATTAAGCTTAGCAATACCCCTCTGGGCTTTCTCCTTTCACTAATGTATCTATAGAAAGTCTTGTCACCTTCTTTTACTGTTCGTGCTAGTGTTTCCTCAGTTTGGGACTTTGCCTGCCTTACTGCTTACCTGCTTCCCCTAGGCAGTTTGGTACCTCTATCTTCATCCCGCTGTGTTCCCTTATATTTTTCTGAAGGCCAGCCTTTTGGCTCTGACCTTTTCTGCTACTATATTTGAGAACCAAAGTGGTTTCCTTCTTCTTTGCACTTCCTTTTCTGTCTAACACAATGGGATGTTGCTTCAAGTATTGTATCCTTAATGCTTGCCCACTTTGCCTGTACCTCCTCACCTGTGTTTCTTTTGCCAGGGCTAGCTAACTCTGTTGGCCATCTTATCAAAGTCAGCTCCTCTGAAGTCCCATATTTTTGCCTTGGAATGGGATGATTTAGATGATGTAGCCAAATTGAACCATACCATGTGATGGTCACTGGCCCCAGGTGACCTTCTACCTGGAGATCTGTGATCCCTTCTTTGTTAGTCAGTACTAGATCTAGGATAGCCCTGTCTCTTGTGGGTTGCTGTACCAGTTGTTTGAGGCCCTCCCCTGCAGGAATCCACTTTGAGTCTAGTTCTGGCAGATGTTCCTGCTGGTATTGACCAATCTGTATCTGGCATGTTGAAGTCTCCCATTATCAGACCTCCCTTTAGCTGTCATGTTTTGTATATCTTCTAACAGTAATGTGTCTATGTCCTCCCTCTGGTCTGGGGGCCTGTAGACAACCCCAGTTCTTATGGCTGTCCCATTACCTGTTTCAGGGTGACCCACAGTTCTTCTGGCTCCTTATGTGTATTCTGAATTTCTGTAGCTTTGATATTTTCATTAACATACAGGGCCACCCTCCCCTTTTGAACCTCGGTCTCTTCTGAACAATACATATCCAGGTACTGAAGTCTCCCAAGTGTGGTTACTGTGGTTAAGTGCTTGTGTGTCCCACTAGCTCCTGTGGCTCCCTCCACAGGCTGTGAAGCATGACTGCCTGTGTTGCCACCCTCTGACCCTATCACCCTGCCTTAGGGGTCATCAGTTGTTAGGATAGCTTCAGGTTTGTTGCTCTGTGGGCACTCAGCTCAACGTCCTTACTTCTCAAATGGCTCCTGCCCTAAAGCAAGTCTTTTTTTTATATTGAAGTTTATTTCATTTTTAAACACATACAATAAAACAAAAGCTTGGTATATTGGGTATTGTCTATCCATTTTTACAAGGGCATACATACTGTACATCATTAAGCTTAATATCTGGTACATTGTTAGTGGTTGTCTTCTTATAATTCAAGGCACTCTTTATTTATTTAGCCAGAGCATACCAGCACCCCCCCTCCCCTGGAGTATTTTTATTTATTTTTTAAATGTTTCACCAGAAAGGCACACTGAGCAACAACTTGCTCATCTCACGGTGTGTCCTGGGGGAAAGGGTACTGGAGACATAGATACAAAGTAACAGTATTCATGAGAAGATGGTCAAAACAAACTGGATAAACAAACACAGTTACAAAAATGTGGACTAGTTCAGACCCTGGATTACATGACATTTACATGCATAAAATTAGGCTAGTATAGTATATATGATACAGTTTCAGTGCAATAAAAATTTCAGAATACAGGTCCAGGACAAATTTGTAATTGCAAATGGGATATGCAAATGCGAAGGGGCAATCTATTACGTGAGACACAGTAGCAGCCATGTCCACATTAAGCAGTGCAAAGACATTAGCACAGCACAACTAGAGGCATGAACAGCTGGAGGAGTAGTAATTAGAGAGGGCTAAGGAGACAGAGTGAGGAGATGATGAGTGTCTGATTCGAGGAGGTAGCGAGTTCCAGAGCTTAGGGAAGTAGTGGGAGAAAGTGGAGTGGCCCGCATTAGTGAGTCTGCAAGGGACAGCCAGCAACCTAGCGTCAGCGGATCTGAGTGTTCAGGGGTTGGGGGGATAGTCAGTGCAGACAAGAGATAGGAAGGGAGGGAGTTGAAACAGAAGTTAAAGGTGAATTTTGCAATATGGTACAGGTGACGGTTGGTAAGAAGGAAGGCAAGAGAGTGATAAAGGTCATAGTGATTGTTGCATGGAGGTGCGTCAAGTGCGAAGTAGAAGGAGTTGAAGATGGAGTCCAATCTTAAGGCAAACTTCAGTGTTGGAATCTTTAGGGTTCCTCTCACCATTACATGCCTTCTATGCCTCCTCATAGGATAAATTCAGGGTCCTGCCCACCTATATACAGTACCCATCTTTCTTAACCAGTGAAAGCTGAAGCTTTCTATCCTGTCATTTATCAAAGGTTAACTCTTTTCATTTTGTAGAGCTCACCCAAAATTCCATCAACTCCTCTTGTGTGAGTGGTTGCTTTAGTAGCCATTTGCAGGTTATGGCCTTTTGGGCTGCCACTGTTAAAACTTTCCAGAGGTAGAGGTAACTCCTTCCCTGATCTCCCCTGGGTGCAGTCCCAGCACCACAAGTTGTATCCCCAGTTCTGCTGTGACACCAAACATCTCCCTAGTGTTTGCTTCTCATTCTGCCAGTTTGTGCATAGTTTGGGCAAGACCAAAATATATGGGAGTGATGGGCCGGGCCTCCCCACAATGTCTCCAGCAATGTAGGGTATTCCCCACCATCCACTTCCCTTGGATTGTTGGTGTGAAAAGAAGTGGGTCTTCACCTTCCAGCTGTACTCCTGCCAGATGGGGAGTAAGTTGTTTTAAATAAGGACCTGAAGGCTGCTTTCTATTCTTCTTCTGTTTAGGGTAATACTGTTCTCCCTTCCCACGTTTGTCGGATTTTGTCTGATTTTATTGGTGTCATGTCTCAGAGTGCTTTATATAGGGCTGAGGTGTGCCTTCTCTGAATTGTACCCCTCAAGATATCCTGCATTGTTTGTAGGAATGCTGTAATGTCTGAGGTGGGTGTCAAAGGCATTCTCCATTTAGTAGACTGGCCTATCACATTACTGTAAGCTTCAGATTTATTCACTGCTATGTACATCCATCATAATAGTTTGTTTAGAGCAACAGATATATATGGAGTGAAGCAGACTTTCACAGGGTGGGTGGGTGTTGATGAACATTTGTCCCTTTATATACCATGTGATAGTGATTTAAATGTGGTTTCTTGGTACTGCAGGAGCAGGCATTATTGGTTTCAGTCTTGTCCAATGGCGATTTAAATGTGTATTTTATGCGGTACTGCACTAGCTGGCATTATGTAAACATTAATCCCACTGAGTTTTGATCACATGGGTGCATTTCTACTAATGGCTTTCTGTTATTTTCCTTAGCAGTAATTGCCATGTTACAATCCCACTTACTTTGTATGTCACTACTTTACTAAAAGGTGTAATTCTGTGGTTTTAAAATCAGAATCTGCTCTTTATTCACAGCTGTGTTTCAGAATATTTCCCTGCCCATTGTTCATATGTACCTGCACCTTGAATGTGTATCAAAACACTTTCAACTAGACTACATAGTCCCTTGTTTTTTTATTTTAATTTTTATTAATTTTCATTTTTTTTTAATTCATACATTCAGAAATAAACTCAGTAAACAATTAATTTCACTGTTAACAAGTAGATCCACTGGAACCCCACAGGAGATTGGTTGCCTTGGCTCAGTATCATTGTAGCAGGCCTACATTTCCTTCAACACCCTAATGTCTCCACTAGTCAACACTGACTGTTTGGGGGCTTCCACTCCCAGTCCCCATACTTGGCTTTCTAGGTGATTCCTGAAAGTCTGTCTCTCCCAGACTGAGTGAACATCTTAGACTGTGTCACCTGACAAGTCTATATATCCATTTTTGATGGTAGAAAGACAGTGTAGGGGGTTGACAGCCTTAGTTTTACCGCCCCTCATATGTTTGGTATTTTGCTATGTTCCTATTCACAATTGTTTTGTGTTATGCAGTGTCCCCCAGTCCCCTAAACATCATTTGGCTTACCTAACTGAAGTGACATCCCCTTCCCCCCTGGTCCGGGGTGGATCCATGGCTGCATCAGATATGGGAAGGTGGATTTTAATTAGTTATGTAGCATTGAGTGTTTTTTGTTCCATTAATTAAACTGTGTAACACCAAGAAAACATTTTTCATCTCCTTCCCTTTCCCTCTCCTCCCCCTCCCAGTCCCTCCTCCTTCCTTCCTTCTCCCCTCGTCCCCTCTTTGGGGGGGGCCTGTCGACCCCGTGTCAGGTAGATGTTTCAGGGTACCTTCAAGATGCCCACATGTGGGGGTGAGTGATGCATTTTTATTCATGATCACCACTAAGGGTAGTCAGCGGCCAGACAGTGGGGAATATCCACTCCTACATTGGAGGAAGGAAAGTTCTTCCCACCCCTCTTCTCCATAGAGAACTACTGCTCAGGTCAGGAGGTGTGCACCATGTTTCCACCAATAGATACCCCAGGAGGTGGGAGATCTGTAGTGTGTCACCCTGGGCAGTAGTATTTCCAGTTGGCTTGTTCTGGTTTAGCAGGGCAGTCACATCATGCAGCTGTTTATTGCCTGTCTTTATTTTTCAGAGTAGCCATAATCCTATAACGTGCTGTCTGTTTTGATTGGTAGAATCCTCTGAAGGGGTCACCGGGTCTGTACCTCCTGTGATCCCTGTAGGCCTCCATACAGCATGCTGTCCTCCCCTACTGAACCTTTAATCTCTCCAGTTACCTCCCTTTGCCCCCACCCCGGAACAGGCTGCCCCCAAATATCTTTGGCCTTTTTGTTCTGGAGACCTGTACCTCAACGGCCTGTCAGCCACATCCAGTGTGCCCCCCTTGTCCTTTGGATAATTTTACCAATCCCTGGGGTGGACTGCATTCTTATTGCATGGAGAGGTCACCAGTCCTGGATGGCACTGGGTATCCAGCCACCATCCCATCCCTGCATGCTTCTGACTTTCAATAGCCCTCTGGGGCTTTCGCTAGTCCCCCAGTACCCACCCCACCCCTTAAATGCTCAAAGATGACCGAAACCCCCAGCCCCACAGATCATGTTCATGAGACACAGCTGGCTCCAAGGCTCCTCAGAGAAAGGACAGTTGCCCACACCAGCATCAGGGTTGTGCCCACCCCAAGAGGCTTAATGCAACCCCATGACTTCTGTATCTCACAAACCTCCACCCCCATGCCCCCCCCCCTGGCACTGAGTGGAGGGACACATTCCCTTAAACTGGTAGTTAGTGAGGGACACTGTCCCCTGCATTTAGAGCAGCCCTCACACTGAGACAGAAGCCCATAACACAGCATAGCCCACTCTGTCTACTTCCTAGGAATTTACTTTTTGAATCGGCATCTCAGAATATGGTAACTGTGTACTTTAAGTCTGAACTTACCAAGCTCTCTCCCTGTAGGCAGCGTTCCTTCCATGTGGGATGAGTGTTGAGCATCACAATTTCAGGGAGCAGAATGAGGGTAGCCTCTGCAGCAAGGGAAGCTGACAAGAATGACCGCCCCCATCCAGGCCCCCTCAGCCCTCCAATGAGGTGGCTGCAGATGCCAAGTGATGACACCAGTGAGTCAGCACAGGTAGACTAACAATCCACCCTACACAGAAGAAATGCATGCATCCATGTTACAACTGCTGCTGCCAGACACAGCCAACAACCAGCCAAACCAAGGCAAGACCAGGCTGGCCCCTAAGCCCACTCAACCCACTTGACTATGCTGCTCCATGACATAGCTCCTCCCACACACCACCTTCACCGCCTCCATAAAGATCACTTTCAGGACTCAAGACCAGCAGCCTGGGTGGGAGGGTCTGAGAGTGCAAGGCAACACCCAGGTACACAACAGACCACCATTCCCACATGAGGAAGTTGATATAAAGGACCCCCAGGATACTCCAATTTTCCAGGAAATCATCTAAGTCCACAATACCCCGATACAAAGTAGCTGCAGAAATAAGGTCAGCACCAGCAGACATAGCTCCACCACCACAAGTCTCTACCCTGGAGCTGGTCTGTTGTTCCAGAACCAGAGGAGCCAGAATGCACCATAGAGAATGCTTGTCAGTTCTAAAGCTTGTGTATAAATGAGTCCAGTACTTAAAAACCCTGAAGCCCTGTAGTGGTACCCTCACTGCCAGTCCCCAGCAACAACAGTCACAATGCAGACCGCACTCCCAGTTCCCATGCCAGGCCCAAGATGCCACTGTACCAGCAGCAAGCCCGTCCCACAAGGGCAGAGGCAGCATGCTAAAGAGCAACACAAGTCAGTGCAGGAAATATAAGAGGAGCTGGATATACCACTCCCATGCTGATCCAGGCAAGCCCGTCCCACGACCTGTAGCAGCAAGAGGGGGCCCAGGTGCCTGCCCTCACCCTGCAAAAGGGGTTAATCCACTGGGGGGCATTTCAGCAGCCCCCCTAGAACTGAGCACACTCGCTACCCACCAGGATCACTCTCCAAGCCCAGAACTGTGCTTGCCCATCCCCATGTCAGTGAGGACAACACACCGGCAACACAATAGTCTGCATCACTGTTCCCATGAAGGCACAAGTCTGGTGCCAGGTCCAGAGTGCTCCCCAGGAAAAGTGCACACCCTGCCCCCATGGCACTGCTGCCACTGCACCACACACTGGCAGCAACCATCCAGACAGACCAGGAGACATATCCAAACCAGAGAGAAGGTCTCTCACATCTCTCAAATGCAGCAAACCTGTTCCAAGCCCCACCAAGCAGACCCAACACCAGTGCAGACACCGCCCATCCTCCACGACCATGAGACTTTCCCTCCAGACCTAATTTGCTGAACTATCAGGCCCACGCATCCTTCAAGTCATTAATGGAGTTATGTGTATCCTCCACCTTCCCTTCAACTCTCCATTCCCACTAGTTAATAATACACAAGGCATGATAAAAGAAACAAGAATAGAAGATTATAAAACAAAAGAAAAGAAGGCAAAGAGACAAGAAGTCTGGAGGGTTAGATGGGGTGAACTCATTGTCTGTCAGGTGTGTCTTTTTTCCCCCTCTTTTGAGTTCTGCCTAGCATAACTATTAGCCCCTAAGGCTTTGGCAAGTTATTCTGGGGTTAGCAGGCATGAGGATTGTCTGTAGCGGTTATTGTTCTTTGGGGTGGGGTACTCACCACCTTTCAGTTTCCTGACTCCTCAGGCAGGGTCCAAGTGTTGCTGCGCCAAAGAAATGCTTCCTGCTCCTTGCTGGTCTGCAGCCTCATTGGTCTCCGAGTTGGGTGTTGAGTTCCAGCTGCAGGGAATCCCCATATTTGGAGAGTAGTGTATGATGCCAGTCCAAAAAGGGGGGAGCACGATTTGAGGTTCTGCTCTGTGTTTTCCTGCTGCCTCTTGCCACGTCCAGTGCTGAGTTCTGTAAGTGCCTTCCCATTTGGTCCTTCTGTGCTGGAGAGAAGTCAATTTTCTGTTCCTTTAGAAATGCTGAAGTGGCCAGGAGGTCTGGGTATATTCTCAGGACATCAGTGATCTCAACTGTAAGGCATGCTGGATACAGCATCTGTGCTTTAATGTTTTTCGCTCTGAACTCTTTCACTACTGCCCACCCAGTGCAGCACTTATCCTGCATGATTGTTGTGTAGTCATTGTTGATGGTGATCCGGTGTCTCTTCTGTTTCACATCTGGCTGTTGCTGCGCTCATCTCAAGATCTCTTTTGCTAGGTGGTCTGTCATCTTTGCAATTCTTGAGTGCGGTTTCAGGTTGAGGCCTGTGGGATGAGGTCCCAGGGCTCTGTCAGCATGGTCCATCCACAGGTCAGAATCTTTGGGCAGTTGCAGTCCTTCTCAGAACAGCTATTGCAGGAACTGTGTTATAGAGGCAGAAGTTTTCTCCACTCCCTCAGGTAAGCAAGATATCCTCAGGTTCTGTCACCTGCAGCACCCTTCAAGGTCATGAATTTTGAGCATGAGCTCCAACTCTCTCGCTAGCAGGTAGAGAATGAGATGTCATGGCAGTCTGTAGTGACTGTGTGTTCCACTACCATATATTCCATCATAGTTGTCCTCTTTTCAATTTTAGGGATATCTTTCTTGAGTTCTGTGATTGCCTTTTCTTTTCAGCTGAGTGCTGCAACTGTGCCTTTAACTGCTGCTATCAGATCACCCATCTCTTCCATTTCCATTGCAGGCCTGTACACTTCTTTTTTCAGAGGCCCACAGGCCCAGTCCTATGCAGCTGTGGGCTGGGATTACTGTTTTTCTGCTGTCAGAAGCAGTTTACCTATAGCGCTTCGACAGTGCTAGCGCCAACATCCACTACAGCGACAGCTACAATGCTGACTGCGGGCATTGTAGCCACAGGGATGGCGGCACTCACAATTGGGGGGCTGCACCCCACGAACCCTCCCCCACATCCCCCCAGTCTCTAGGATTCTAACTCCGAGTCAGAGTTGGACCGGGGTGGGCAATCACCCAGCGAGGCAGTCCCAATTAGCACACAGACCACCACAACGATGGGTGGATTTTGCCCAATTCCTGTCGCTGTGGTGGTCTTTGCCATTGGGGAGTCATGCAATGATGGTACACTGTCAGAAGCTCCTTAAGTTTCTGGGACAGAGTGGCTGATCGCTTCGTCTTAGACAGAGCCTGCCTGGTGTTTTTATGTTGGGTTGCTCATGCGCAACCAACATATTGTGGTAGTAGCAAATTTGGAGGCGCGGTCACTGTTGGATGAATGTAGGGCACGCATCAGTAGGTGCACCCCTCATTCCCCAATAAGCCTGCATGTGAGCGCCACACCATGCATACATAATGTGGTGAGCACATCTAAAGAAAGGTCTGCTGCAATGCGAACAAAGCTCATCAAATGCAGCGGACCTCCCAACGTCTTTCCTGGTGGTGAAAAACATTTAACATGGCGGCACTCTGCCTGCCATAATACCAACTTCAGTGGTGCCCAATCCCCGTCAGCATGCCTGCCCCAATGTATGTGCCAAAGGGAGCCACTCCATGTTGGCATAATGCACACCCCATTTTTGTTATGTGCGAGGGTGCCCATCTCTCGGCTCTTGCCCCGCTTTCATTGTGTGCGAAGGGTGCCCAATCCCGTTGGCTACAAGCTTCCCCATCAAAACACTTAGGTGGCATGCTGGGACCCCACCAGTGTGCCAAATCCCCTGAAAAATAAACAAGCATCTGTCAATGCCGAACATTCACTTGCAGGTATTTGTAGTGGTGTTTGGCATGTATGGTGCTTTACCCTAATGCCCTGTGCGATTGCTGGTATTTGCACAATAAATTGTCAACATGACCTTGTTGTTACCCCATTGTAAGCTACATAGCGGAAACACGTTTTGGGAGGATGTAAAAATGACAGCTGTACTGCTCATAAGGAAGTGTGGTAAAATGGCAATGTTGAAAATCTGGGTGGAAATATTGAAAATTCTAGCAAACCCTCGGCGTGCGTGGGAACTGTGCAGCATAGCTCATAAAACAGTCATTTGTAGGATTTTTTCACAAATTTTCAACATTGCCATTTAAACCTCTGCTAATGAACAGTGTCACAGTGATTTTCTCCTGTGTCCCATACATTGATTTCGCACACCGACACTACGCCATTGTGCACTACATTGGCGGAAAGACATTTGGGCAGGATGTGAAAAATGACAGCTGTACTGCTCATAAGGAGGTGTGGTAAAATGGCAATGTTGAAAATCTGGCGTGAAAATATTGAAAATTTGCAGACTTACAAGCGTGAGTAGGAACTGCGCAACGCAGAATCATAAAACAGTCATTTTTTGGAATTTTTACACCAAATTTTCAACATGGGGTTTTGTGACACCTTCTCATGAATGATGTCACTGTCATGGCATTATTCGAGGCTGAAGGGTGATTTTGTGCAGTGACTGCGCAGTGCCTGCGAAATCACCCCGGGCCTGAATAACGCCATGACAGTGACATCATTTATGAGAAGGGGTCCCAAAACCCCATGTTGAAAATTCGTGCAAAAATTCCAAAAATGACTTGAGATATGCAATAAAGTTGAAACCCTCTATGTAACCCATTATACAGCTTACGGCATTTCCTCAGTTGCGGTCGGCTTTGAAGAGTGCAGGCGTGTTCCTGGTCCACGGATGATCGCCCAGAGTCGGAGGTAAGTAGATGGTGAGGGGTGTGGGAGAGCGGAGTGCGCAGTGGGTGGGTGCGGGTTGTGGGAGGGGGCTGGGAGATGCGCCCGGGACACGTTTTGTTTTCCAGGTTAAAAAAAGATGCGTGGTACCTTTGCCACGCTGGGGTGGGCTCCCAGTGTGGCAGAAGATGGCTGGGGGCCCAGGAGCTGGCCGAAGTTAAGCACCCCGTCGGCAAACTCACGCTGGGGGCGAGGCCGACAGAGGATTGGGCACCCCGTCGGCCAAAGTAAATGACGGTTTGCAGCAGCTGGGGTGGGCTCCCAGCGTGGCAGCAGGATAGCCTTGGGGCAGTGGAGCCGCCAGGGATTGGGCACCCGTCGGCCAAACAACATTTGCCATGCTGGGGTGGGCTCCCAGTGTGGCACCAAAGCTTTGGGGTGGCGGCGTGACGTGCATGGGGGGAGGTAGTGCGTGACGCAAGGGGGGGTGGCACTCAGTATGGCAGCGGTGCTTTCCTTTGAAGCAGAGGAACACCGCTGTCATACTGAGCTCCTGCATCCATTGGTGCAGGACCACCATGCCTGCTCAAGGGAGCAGTGCATTGGGTGGGAGAGGCACACCTCCAAGTGTGCTACTCTCCCAAAATGTTCTGCATGCAAGCAAATGTAAAAACATCCTGTGATGTTTTTTTTTTGTTTGTTAAACCCTGTGAAAAAAGAAAATGGTCCCTCAGGGGCTCCTTGCCCCCACTCCTGCAACCTGTGCCCACCCTCTGTGCACCCTGCCTCCTCACACCCCCCCTCACCCCATACTTACCTCCTGAGTCTGGCGCGATGATCTTCCGTGGACCAGGAACATGTCTGCACTCTTCAAAGCCGACCGCAAACTGAAGAAATGCCAGTAAGCTGTATAACGGTATAAATAGTTTTGTTTCAACTTTGGTGCATATCTCGGGCATTTTTTGGAATTTTTGCACCAAATTTTGAATATGGGGTTATTGGGACCCCTGCTCATGAATTCGTTCACTGTCATGGCATTATTCTGTCCCGAAAGGTGATTTTGTGGTCACTGCATGGAATCACATTTCAGGACTAAGTAATGAAATGACAGTGCCACTGTTCATGAGGGGTGCTCTCAAAAAGCCTATGTTGTAAATCTCGTGAAAAAAATCCCAAAAATGGCTGTTTTATGAACATGCATTGCGCTGTTTCCATGCATGCTCGTAACTTAGTGAATTTGTAATATTTTCACTCCAGATTTTCAAAATTGGCATTTTTCCACACCTTCTGATGAACAGTACAGCTGTCATTTTACATATCCTGGCCAAAATGTGTTTTCGCACATCCGGCGCAAAATAGCGCAATTGCTGGTGGGAAATCAGTGTTCAGGACAGATTAAGAAAATCACAGTGACACTGTTCATGAGCAGAGGTCCTAAAATGCATATGTTGAAAATTTGGTGCCAAAAGTCCATAAAATCACTATGTTACAAGTGTGCATTGCACAGTTTCCACGCACCTTGTAACTTCGCAAATTTGCAATATTTCCATGCCAGAATTTCAACACTGGCATTTTCTCACATCTCCTTATGAACAGTACAGCTGTCATTTTTCACATCCTGCCCAAAATGTGTTTCCGCACCTGTGGCACACAAAGGCGTGGTCGCTGTGGGAAATCAACTTTTGGGACAGATTAACAAAATCACAGCGCCACTGTTCATGAGGGGAGGTCCCAAAATGCCTATGTTAAAAATATGGCTAACAAACTCCAAAAAATAATTGGGTTGTGGATGTATGTTGCACAGTTTCTATGCATGCTCATGACTTAACCAACTTTTCATATTTTCACTCCAGATTTTCAAAGTTGCCATTTTTTTACGCCTCCTCATGAACAATACAGTTGTCATTTTCCATATCCTGCCCAAAATATGTTTTCATCCCTGTGTCGCCAAATGGTATAGGCACTGTGCAAAACTAACTTTCAGCTAACAAACTGATTGTGCCACTTTTCATGAGGTGGGCTCACAAAAAGCCCATGTTGAAATTTGGAGTGAAAATACCAAAACACGCCTATGGTGTTAGGGTTTCCAACTGTAGCACCCCACTCTGTAGAGACTGAAAGGCATCAGGGGTGTGACTTGGGATCATCGCCTGTAATGCTCATGCCATTCCACCCCCACCCCCACCCTGCAGCCAGTAACAGGCATCATGGTGTACCTTGCATTGTTCAGCCACAAAGTTCACCCCATTCTACTATACTACACCCACCTCAGTGTATTTCCTTATGGAATGGGGGAAGTATAATGCCCAAAGACCTCAAAGCACACCACGACACTTGTCAGTGTCTACAGGGTAGGGTGAGGTACAATGGCATGAGCATTATAGCTGATGACCAAAAGGCACACCCCAATGCCTGTCGGTCTCTACAGGGTGGGGGTGGGGTTGGCGTCACTTCAGTACTTCACTGCCATTCCTATTATGCGTTTCTAACTCTGGCACTGCCAATGCCAATGCCAGTGAGACATTTTATATGAATTTAAAACCAGGGTCAAAAATGCTTTACCAACAAAAGACAACACCAGAGGTAGCTACATAAAACAACTTTATTGAAGAGCAACTAGAAAAAAGACTGCATAGAAGCAGTGGAACATACTGTGGTCTTGCCTGTCACTGTTTGCTGATAGAAATCTGAGATATTTCAGAGCTGAACTTAAAAAAACATAAAGTGGGTGTACCTTGGCTTCTCAAATTTTGTAATGTATAGTGTATGTACTTGTGTACCCTTTTAAATTCATTTATAAAGACTGAAGTAGCTATTTTTAAATTCATGCACTAAGTACTTAGTATACTAGCACAACCATGTCATGGAATGACCCATATAAGAGGCTCTATGTTGCAGGGTAGGGTGGTGGAATGGCCCATGTAAGAGGCTCCATGTATCAAGGTAGGGTGGTGGAAAGACCCATATAAGAGGCTGCATGTCCCAGGGTAGGGTGGTGTAATGACCCATGTAAGAAGCTCTATGTATCAGGGTAGAGTGATGGAATGGCCCATTTAAGAGGCTCCATGTATCAGGGTAGGGTGGAGGAATGACCCATGTAAGAAGCTCTATGTATCAGGGTAGGGTGGTGGAATGACCCATGTAAGAAGCTCTATATATCAGGGTAGGGTGGCCGGAAGTGATTGGCTTCACTTCACACTCCTCTCACCCAAACCTCTTGCTTGGCTTCTCTGATACCATAACAAACACACCTCGAAGGTCTTTTTATGTTATGTATAAGTGTAACCCTCTTGTCACCCGGGGTTACTATAATCCAACTTAGAACTAGTGGCAGGCAGGGAAAGGCAGCTTATGAGACACCAGTTAAATGGGTTTCACACTGTTTCACTCTGTTCTCAGTCTCTGCTGAGCTGGAGGGATGACATCACAATAGGATTCTCACAGCAGTATGAGCCACACTGGAATGCTGCAGCAGGGAATTAGGTTAGAATTTTGGGGATTTCAAAGTTAGTCTTTAGCCAGACCCCCAGAGGAAGGAGGAGGAGTGTGCTGCAGTTAGCAGCCCTCAGAACCTAACCTCTGTTATAGGGCTACACCAGAAAGTGGGTAGTGTGTTCTCACCCTAGAAGAACACAGAAGAGACTGAAAAGTGGTAGAGACCGCTCCCCGTGTTGTTCCAGTGCCCCATCCCCGGAGGGATGGGGGGAACTAGCATTTCAGGGGCAATCTTCTGGCCCTGCTTGGAAAGGGAAAAGCCACCTGAAAGAGAAGTTGTACAGAGAGTACCAGAGAATGGGTGTTTCCTTTGAGAGAAGTTCTGGGGCACCTGCATATCACGGTGAATCTGCTCTGAAATAGAGCCCTGTTTCCCAAGACAGAGTTGTGTAAAGTAGCTGCCTACTGTGGGGTCAGAAGAACTAGCCAAGTACAGTGCTTTTAACTTTGTGTATAGCTTGGAAGCATCTGAGACAGTGGGGTCTAAGGAATGGCAATAGCCACTAACAGAACTGTTTGAGTCAGGACACCACCTAAATACAGAGTAGAATGTTAAATGTGTCATAGATTTTGAGATAGCATCTACAATCTGTAGTATCGAGGAAAGGTGTAGTTTCAAATAAATGGCCGGTATGGATTTGGGAACAAGAGGTGGAGATCCCCATCTGGAGTAACAGGTTTACCTCCATGGATTCACTTTGGCCTATAGATTTCTCCCAGGCATGGCCAGTGTCTGCAGAAAAGACTGAACATGGGATTAAGGATGAGATTTTCCCTTTAGAGCAGAAAGTGCTCATGGGTGGTCACGCAGAGCTACCAACAAACTCCATGATTTATGGAAAAGTGTCCAAGGCCTGGCCAGGGTACCATGTCAAGGAATCCAAGTAGAAGACGTACCATTTCAGGCCATGTGAGCCCTGTTGTGTTCAGAACCTGAGGGTATTGTGGAGCAAAGAAGATGTGCTCTGACCTCTGTGAATCTGCATTTCCAGTGAGTGAAGCCCTGTGGGGGTCCATCTTGCTTTGTTATTCTGGTGTTGAAGTGAATAAAAGCCACAGTCTAGAATCCCATTTTTGGTTTGGACATTCTCAGTTATTGCTTCCTGTGATTGGATTTACTAGGGTGCCCCTGACCAGAAGTACAAACCTAGCCATGATGCTGAGCAAATGTTTCTCCCGAACCTAGACTAGCCAGTAGTGCTTACAAAATAGAGGCACTGCGCTAGAGGGCTTACAAAATAGATTCACCGCTGAGGATTTGGTTTGGAATTTATGGAGAAAATAAGAAAGGTTTGCTCAGATTGCGGTTAGCATTTTTGCTGTCTGGCAGTAGGTAGCCCAAAAAGTCAGAAGCATTGCCACCCAAATGTGCCGCTGTGTGCTGCTGTTCATGTGCTGCTGTAATTGTGCCACCTGTTTACCAAGGAGCAGTAAAGCCAGATTGAGTATGCCTTGTCCTGCATCAAAACTACAACGTTTGGCAGCTTTTAAAGTTTATATGTGACAAGAAAAGTGTGGAAAACTGTGGGAAACAAGAGATATTTGTGCCCTAGAAGTTGGAAGTGCTTGTTGTATGGACAGAGAGAGTCACTGAGTGAAATGCCATGAAAATGGTTGAAATGGTGCTCCCACAGAAGTCACAGTTGGAAAAAATTAAAGTGTGGTTTGCAGTTTCAATTTTGTCTGCTCGACAATCGCCGTGGAGGAGAATAGCACAAGAAGAGAGGTTCATTTGCATGGCGTCGGTGATTGGTGAGACTGCAGTCAGTCCGCCTCCAAGCCAGCTCTAGAGTGACCACACAGTGTTCATGAGGAGACAGAGAATAGTGTGTGAACTGGCTTACCAGAAGGATTGTCGCGGTGACTGAAAACATTGTAAAACTAATAAAATCCAACTTTTCTGTTTAAAATCAGGCTCAAGCCACATTTTGATCATCTGGGAAGAAAGCAGGGTGTTTGAAGGGACAATTGGCAGGACTGCCTGCCGCTTCATTTAGAGCCTCCAAGACCAGCTGTGGGCGAATTTTTCCATCGCAATAACAAGCTACTGATTAAGTGAGTACCAACCTGAGAAACAACTCAAACTGTGTGATTTTAACTAAAGCCAGCTGAATCTGTGTGTAGCAGTGTGATTGTTATGCAAAGAAGGACTGTCAAGTTAATCAAGCTAAGCAGGAATTCTAAGCATTAGACTATGAGCATAATTCGGGTTCAGCAACAATATGATTTTCAAAGCAAAGTGAGAGACTATGGGTTGTATGATAGATGCAATGAAATACAGGCAGTCCTGTGTAATGAAATAATGTGGCTTTAGGGACTTTAAGCAAGAACAGTGATTTAAAGCAAATGAAAAGTCCTGTAAAAATCATATAAATGTGCTAAGAGAATGAACAGTGCAGTTATGCAGTCTAAGTGAACTTATCTGTGGAGTGTGTAAATTGGATGCATGGTGGCTTGAATCAGAAACAGAATGTTGATGTACGGAATGCTGCTGCCACCATTACAGGATGGGGTAATAAAGTAAACACAGCAGCAGGAGAGCCATTTTGTAAAAGTTTTCCAACAGAGTGGGACTTGAGATAACAGTGAGTTTTGTTTTTTCTCTGCAGTCATGGCTTCGGGATCAGCCCGCTACCTGGATCATGCCCGGGCTATGAAGGTAGATGAAGTTAACAGGTTGAAAGACATTGAGAGATGTTATTATGGGGGACATTTGCCTCCTCATGTGACGATTTCTGAATATCCAGTAAGAGTGTGCATAATGTGCTTAAAGGCTGGAAGGGACGTCTTCATTGTTCCTCACTGTTCTGGGTGCCTAGAGAGACATGACCTAACCAAAGCACTCAAGATTCATTTGGCTCCACATGGACAAAGCTTCAAGAATCTGCAAGTGGCAGCACACAGCACCAGGTGGAGCCTGTTGGAGGAAGCTCAGCAGAGCGTGGCACAAGGGAAGAGGGTATAGATCTACAGGCAGAGCAAAGTGCTGATGTATCTGAGTCCGGGTCACTGAAAGACAATGCGGAGGGAGCATCAGCAGATTGGTGGAGAGAGGGGCCGAGCTCTAGTCTCATCAGAGAAGATGAGATGAGAGAGACTCTTGAATGGGAGGTGTCAACCTCCACGCCCAGCGAAGAGTGGATAGTCTCAGGAGTGAGGACGACTGCTCACTCCTGGGCTCAGATCCTCAGCGAGGAAGAGGATGAGGGAACCTATGTGGCCTTATGAAGAAGGTGCGGGTCTACAGCCTCAGGCTCTTGCCTCAGAGGAGCAAACAGAAGGAGGGACTGGTGACTCACAGCCCTGTCCCCACAATGAGGAGTCAAAGATCAATCTACATTGCATTAAGTATCGTAGCTGGCAGAACCAGGACTGCCCCAAGCCAGGCCAGAGGTCTAAAGTTGACCAAGTGTAGTAAAGAGGAAAGACTAGTTCATGGAAGGTGAATGAGATCTATGGGATATCCTTTCTCACCTTTCCTCGGAGTCTGGGAGGAGAGAAAGAAACAGGAAATCCTGGATTGTGGAAGAGGCAATAAAACGTGCATCCAGGTGCAAGTCGGTATGTCCGAGACAGAGTGTTCCAAGAAAAATTCAGACAATAGAAAGTGGGCACAACACTATTCATAGACACTGTTCGGATCATGGATGGAGAGGGCCATGAAACCTTCTACAATGTGAATTATGAGTGCCCAGATGGGGTATAATTTGCACCTGACCCTTTGTGTTACTTTCCTCAATGCAAACCAACTTCCTCAAGAATGTGCCCATGACTACCAAGTGGAGAGCAGAGCAGTGGTAGCCACTGCTGCCATCCAGCCATTGTCATGCCTCTATGTTGTTCTGCCAGACTGGCATTCCAGGAACCGGGTGCCCCAGATTTGTCAGCCTTGCAGTGTACTGGCTTTCAGATTCCATCGCCTGGCCTTCCAGATGACTTCATATCCAGAGGACACCAGCCCAGCTGTATCCTGATTCATCGCCTGGGATTTTGGATGACTGCAGACCAGCTGTTTCCTTTCCTGTTCAAGGTTCCATCTCTATGACATCATCCAACAGTTTCCAGATGTGCCATCCTGTCGTTTTCTGGAAGATGTCCACCCAGCTGTATCCAAAAAAGCTGACAGGAGAGTCTTTGGCTGGAAATCCAGGTGCCGTACTGATTTTGTTCTTTAAGATACTGGCAAGTCCAGACTTTTCTATTTTAATGACATTGCAGTCACACCTACACCTAGCAAACTTCAGACTGTTTGAACTGTCCTCAAAGACTCCCCTTCGGGATTACAGTCTTACCAGAATTGTGCTTCACCGGGCTCCGGCCCAAGAGAGACTCTTTCTTGGACTTGCCTTCGGGCATTGTTGTCACTAGAAGGGACTATTAGGTCACTCCATCCCCAAAATGTGTATTGCAAATAATGTTGTCGTTTTTCTACTGTTTACACTGTTTTTCTACTTTTCTAAAAAAATATATATTTTTGGGGATTCTCCAGTGTTTTGATGGTAGGGGTTAGATAGTTACTGTGTTTACAGATTAGGGGTCATTTTGTCTTTTCTTTTGCAGGTGATCCTGAAGACAAGAAGAGAAGACAAAAAGAGGAGGAGGGACTCATTGGAGTCCCTCATGTGTTTTAAAGTAGTAGTGTTTAAAGTACGGTGTTATTGTTAACTGTGTTAACTTTTCCTTCCACAGGTATGGTTGTGGGGGAGTGTGGGAGTAATGCTTAGAGAGTAGTGTTAGCTCCTTGTGTTTTGGTTGCAGGTGTCCAGGGATGGGGGGAGGTTCCCCTGTGTTTTGGGGTAATTTGGGTTCTGGTCAGATAGGTTTTCCTTAGAGGGTTAGGGGGATAGACAGGCTGTGTTCCTGACCAGCTGTAGGGGCAGCAGTACTGATCTATTAGGGCTATGCTCTGGGCAATACTCCCAGGGGCACTAGGTAACCATAGCAAGATCATAGAGTAGATTCTGATGCATCAGCCGATGGCCTCTGAGCTCTTAGTGTTGCCTACCTGTGCCTAGCACATGGTAGGACAGGGCCTGATCACTCCACTCTGTAGGTAGCACATAGGGTAGGATGGCATGGGTCGGGTAAGTAATGACTGCAGCCATTCATTTTTCTGGCTGAGGGTGGGTGTAACCCTCTTGTCACCCGAGGTTACTAGAATCCCACTTAGAACTAGTGGCAGGCAGGGAAAGGCAGCTTGTTAGAAGCCAGTTAAATGGGTTTCACACTGTCTCACTCTGTCCTCAGTCTCAGCTGAGCTGGAGGGATGGCATCACAATAGAATTCTCGCAGCAGTATAAGCCACACTGGAAGGCTGCAGCAGGGAGTTAGATTAGAACATTGGGGAGTTCAAAGTTAGTCTTCAGCAAGACTCCAGAGAAGGAGGAAGAGGTGTGCTGTGGATGGCAGCCCCTCAGAGCCTAGCTCTGTTATAGAGCTACATTGAGAAAGTGGGTGAGTGTGTTCTCACCCTAGAGAAGAACACAGAAGAGACTGAAAGAAGTGGTAGAGACTGCTCCCCATGTTAGTTCCAGTGCCCCATCCCCAGAGGGATGGGGGGAAAAAACAGCATTTCAGGGGCAATCCCCTGGCCCTGCTTGGAAAGGGAAAAGATGCCTGAAAGAGAAGCTGTACAAAGAGTAGCAGAGAATTTGTGTTTCCTTTGGAAGAAGCCCTGGGGCACCTGCATACCACAGTGAGTCTGCTCTGAAATAGAGCCCCTGTTTCACCAAGACAGAGTTGTGTAAAAGTAACTGCCTACTATGGGGACAGAAGAAGACTAGCCAAGTACAGTGCTTTTAACTTTGTGTATGGCTTGGAAGTATCTGAGACAGTGGGGGTCTAAGGAATGGCCATAGCCACTAACAGAACTGTTTGAGTCAGGACACCACCTAAATACAGAGTAGAATGTTAAATGTGTCATAGATTTCATGATAGCATCTACAACCAGTAGTTTTGAGGAAAGGTGAAGTTCCAAATGAATGGCAGGGTATGGATTTGGGAACAAGTGGGAGATCCCCATCTGGAGTAACCAGGTTTACCTCCATGGATTCACTTTGGGCACCTATAGCTTTCTCCCAGGTACTTGGCCAGTGTCTGCAGAAAGTACCAGACATGGGATTAGGATGAGATTTTCCCTTTAGAGCTAGAAAGTGCTCATGGGTGATTTAGGGAGCCACCAACAAACTCCATGATTTATGGAAAAGTGTCCAAGGACTGGCCGGGGTGCCATGTCAAGGAATACAAGTAGAAGAAGTACCAGTTTGGGCTGTGTGAGCCCTGTTGTGTTCAGAACCTGAGGGTATTGTGGAGTAAAGAAGATGTGCTCTGACCTCTGTGAATCTGCATTTCCAGTGAGTGAAGCCCTGTGGGGGTCCATCTTGCTTTGTTATTCTGGTGTTGAAGTGAATAAAAGCCACACTCTTGAATCCCATTTTTGGTTTGGATATTCTCAGTTATTGCTTCCTGTGATTGGAGTTACTTGAGTGCCCTGACCAGAAGTACGAACCTAGCCATGATGCTGAGCAAATGTTTTCTCCCCAAACCTAGGCTAGCCCAAGCAGAACTTACAAAATAGAGCCACCAAGCTACAGCACTTACATAAGTACCTGGAATGTTTAGAAATAAACACCCCAAACTGTCCAAAAATGTTCATTATTTAAGCTTATAGGGAAAGGGAAAAATTGTTTAACCAGGAAAGGCACACTAAGCCGAAGCTTGTTTCTAGGTGCAACCTGGGAGCACAAGGAAGTTAAGTGACTTGCTCAGGGTCACACAATATGCAAATGGTAGCTGATGGGATTTAAACCCAGGTCTCCAGGTTTGCAGCTCAAAGCCCTAAACTGCAGTGCTATACTGATACACACACCTTGCAAATCACTTGCGATCAGTTAAAATATATTTGCTTAATGAATGGAAACTAGTAAGGCAAGGTCAAGTAAAATGATCCTGCACCTTTTGAAGATTCCATGTTCCCCACAGGGTACAAACTGCACATAAAAACAACCAGAGAAAAGTGACCTATAAATGTGCTACGTGAATACATACAGTAGATGCCTGTTCAAACATAATTTTTTAACCCTTTCCTAAAAGAGCAGTTTATGTTACTCAGACTCCTCCCTCCCAAAGATTGCCTTTTTTGATACAGTAATTGAGTGTTTTGACCCCATTGCATAGGAACACAGAAACATAGAAGTTGACAGCAGATAAGGACTGTGTGGCCCACCTAGTCTGCCCATCTGCCTATTAGTTTAAAAAAACCAAGGACCCTAGTTTGTCTGTGGTTTATCCTTTCTTCCCGGTCGCTAGGGTCCCTTTTTTCTATCCCATGCATGTTTACATTTCTTAACCATTTTGGCCCCCACAACCTCCTTCGGGAGGCTGTTCCAAGCATTCACTACTCTTTCTGTAAAAAAGGGTATCCCATCATATGGGCGAAGCAAATTGACTGACTCAAATATAAGTGACTCAATTTGCATGCCTGATGGAATATCTACTGTGAGAGCTTAGCGAGGGGAGGGAATAGTGATTGCAGAGGGTCGGAACATTGAGGGTGAATGACAAGGAAGGGTATAGTCATGTTGGTTAAATATGGAAATGAAGCCTGCTGCTGCCAAGCCAGTTCCTGGAATGGTGGATACGGCCACCTCTTGGAATGCCAATGGTCCCAGGTGTGGGATTGCCCGCAGGTATATGTTTTTGTGACTTGCGATGGCTGTTAGTTGTTTTTTTTTTTTGTGCCTTCTGGTTTCCCTGACTGTAGTGCCCCAGCTGTGGTAGTCCCTCCCCTATGTATCCCCCTTCCTCCCAGAGTCTGCCCCCTCCGGAGTTGATTATATTAATATAGGGGGTGCGGGGGGGCTTGCCCCCACAAAGGTGGATGTAGGGGGCATAGCCTATTGCTTTAAATGTTACTTTATGTCGTCTTGGTAGTGTGTTGTGTAGTGCCGTCGCTGTAATGGGGCTTGCTGTGGTGACTGTGTAGCGTATTTTGGATTTGGCAAAATGTACTCACTGTTGTGCCAGTCGCCTTCCGTTTTTGCCGTTATGACATGGAACTGTAAAAAAGTACTTCCTTAGATTGCCCCTGAGCCTGCCTCACTCCAGCTTCATCTCATGCCCCCTTGTTCTTGTACATCTTTTTTTCTGAAAAAATGTTACCCTTTCGTACTGTGCCTTGTTTATACCCCAGATGTACTTGCATGTTTCAGTCATATCCCCCTCTCTCTCCTCTCCTCCAGGGAGTACATATTGAGTTCTCTCAGCCTCTCCTCATAGGACTTCTCATGCAGACCCTGCACCATCTTGGTAGCCCTCCTGTAGATTGCCTCCAGTTTGTCTATGTCTTTCCGGAGATGTGGTCTCCAGAACTGGACACAACACTCCAGCTGAGGTCTTACCAGCGATCTTCACAGTGGCATAACCACCTCCTTTTTTCTGCTGGTGATACCTCTCCCTATGCACCCCAGCATCCCATTGGCTTTCCCCCTATGAAATTAAAGAAGCATTTTGGCCCCCTTATTAATTCACTTATGTAAGTAGTCAGTAAGGGAGCGTCTCATCTCCCTTACTGTGTCTCACTTAAGTAAGTCAAAAATAACTTACATAAAAGTTGTTTTTTCACTTAAGTACTTTCAGTGGATCCAAGCAAAAGATGCCCCTTGCCAGCATCCAAATAAAACTAGCAATGCTGCAGCTAAAAAAAATGTAAACACCCATGGTTTTCAACATATGAATTTAAATAAAAAGTTTTCGTTTGTTGTTATGCCTTTGACAGTGCTGACACAGTAAACAGGACCATCAGCTGGGGGCTGTGGTTGTCATTTATACACAGCAGCACCAACTTCTAGCGTATGTTCAGGCAACCACATTAAAGACACTTTATCTTTTTTTGTGATAGTAAATATAATCATAACAACAGTTACCACTCACAAAACAGAGGCTTTGGAATGGCATGTCAGTCAACAAAATGTACTCAAGCTGTCTGCGAGAACAAAATAAACCACACTGCTCCGTGGGCACCAGTGGCAGCCAACCAATACATGACACAGCTTCTTGTGGAGAGTCCAGAATATTCACTTATGAGGCAGAGACATCACTCAGCCTTTCTTATATTGAGGCCAGCATCCCCTAGGGAAACCCCAAACTGCTCCAGAAGTATTTGTTAACCCTGTCTAATCCTTAATCAGTACTACCAAATGGTTAACAAAGCCTATTAATTAACAGTGTCTTGCCAGCAGTTAGCACAATCCATTCATTAGTTAATGCTACCTACTTATTAATACTGCCCAACCTTTAGTTAATGTTGCCTACACTATTTAAAAATTAGTAAACAGCCTTTTAGTTAACACAGTCTGTTAGTCAGCTTAGCTTAACACCTGGGCCCAACCATTAGGAAAGATAGTCTCCTGGCCTGGGGATGAAGGAACGACCAGTAACCACAAAGTGTCACCTGCGAAATGCTGCCAGGTATTTTGGTTTCACATATAGCCATCAATTCACCAATACAGACAGAACAGAGTGGTACAGGTGTGTGGATACCCGATGTTGTGTCACACTGATCTAAGGTGGGCAGAGAGAGGTAAACTTTGACCTAACTAAAGACACAGTGAAGTTTAATTCACTGGTGAAGGCAAATTTTATCGTGGCCATACCAGCTGTGTCAATCATTATTTGGATTTAAAAACCCACCAAATTTACTAACAAATCTCCCACCACCCACTGTGTTGTTATACCAACCCACCTCCCCAGACCGTTTTTCTTAAATCCCCCATCTACCCTGCTCCCCTCCTCCCTGATGAATTTCAGCTTGAAGATGTACAGGTTGTATCAAGCAAGCACATGATGGAATACCCCCCACACACACACACACACACACATGCTGCATGCCAGACACATTCCCCTCATTCCCTGCATTTAATTTATTTTTGATTTCTGAAAATTAGTGTTTTTTTTGGTTTTTTTAAACTACTTTTGCACCTCCTGCCACTGATCTTGCTGCAGCATGGTAGCTCGGTTGTTGGCTCTACCCATCCACCTGATGTTCCGACCATCCATACTCATGGCTGGGGGGCAACCACCTCCTGCAAAGCTCACCCTTAACCCATCGGCTCTGAGTCCCCTGAGGGAGGACCACCCACTTCTAATGGCGCTCTATCTACAGTGCTGGTGGGCTCACTTGTAGTGCAGGGGAGGAACCGGAGTGAACATTGTGACACCTGTCATTGGACGTGGGGCCACAACCCCTGGACTCACCTTCACCTATCAATGGGAGGGGGGTTCTTAGGCATTCCCGGTGGCATGGACATGCAATGATGTCCGGCACAGTGCAGGCATGCTCCCCCACCTGCCTGCAGGACATCTGCCACTGCCATCATACCTCACTGAAACGTGCGCTGCGCAGCTGAGCCCCCAGTCTCCACTAGGGGCTGCCAAAGCTGTGCAGTGCTGGCACACCCTTCCTGGGAAAGGAGAGCTGCCTGCCGGCAGCTCGATCCCAAATCCACTCCTCACCCCCCAGCTGACCCTCGGTGGCTCAAGTCTGCTCCTAAACCCGGGTCATCAGCGTGGTGTAAGGTGTAGTGTCTAGCACCTCAACCCTCAGCACCACTGGTCCTGATGAAAAATGTTGTTTTAATGTCACCATTGCTATGTCTCATGGCTTATGATTAGCTAGAGACATTTTAGCAGAAACAATGTTTTTTATGTTAATGTTAAAAGGGTTAGGGGTCTCTCAAGCCTAAGGACCCTTGAGCTACACCACCTGAGACCTGGAGACAACTTGGACCCTAGCAGACAGCCAAGTTCCCCATGTTCAGATTACTGTTTTCCCCTGCTGAACTGAGAATTTTCTTATCCCAGATTTTAATTCATAAAAGACATATGCACAAAATCTTCTGGTCTAGGCTTAGGAAACTGCCTTATTGCAGCCTTATTTTGGAATGCCATTTCTGAGAAGGTACCTGAAATGTGGAGGGAACAAGCAGACATATCATTTCAAACAGTAACTTTGTTTTACAAGCACGGATGCAAGCAAGGAACTTTCAGTTCCAGTGTAATTCAGTACAGTTCGGTTTCGGAGGGGGAGGAGCTACCCTCTACACCCACAAAGGCACTGAAAAAAACAGAGAAAAATCTAATCAAATACAGATTGGTCCTGTCTGGCCAGCACTGTGCAAAAAGATGGAAAGCAGATATTCTAATAAAGAAAGCACACATGCAAAATGCTGTTGCAATATGGTTTGTGAAGGGAACTGCTTATGCAAAGCAGAAGTACTAATAATATTCCAGGATTTCTTTCCCATCTTCAGTGTCATGGTATATACCTTGCTGGGGCAAAACCACTTACCAACCAACTTCTTCCTTCTAGTGACTAGGGGCTTCTGACCCTGTCACACACTGCCAAACCCTTTACTAACAAGGGGTGTGGTGGGAGCGGTCAACAGCAATATAGCAAAAAGAATTTAAAGGAGTTCTACACCCTCATATCTTGTATACATTCATTGATCTGGTTGGAGGGCCTCTTATGGCTACAGTAGTGTTGCCTCGTGCATTCTAATGACCAGAGGACTACAAATCGAAGGTGAACATTCTGTGATCTTAAGGATGCAAGAGGAGACACTCTTACAGCCATAGGAGGCCCTCCAACTGGCCCCATAAAATTATTATAGATTGCTGACTTTATTAACCAAAAACACTTGATTTAATAAAGTTTGCTGCACAAGTGGTCACCGAAACGTCTGTTACAGTGCTCAGTGCATGAGGTACACTTACAGCAATAAATACCTCACGTACAATTGAAGGAAGTGCTGCGATTGGTCTGGGATGCTCCTGCGATCTATAATAAATTTGATTTGTTTCTTTGTCACCACAGAATTCTTTTTGTGTAGCTGTTGGGGATATATGTGCTTGCCTTAGTTTATTTTCACTGTTCATACCAGTTCCTTTAACTATCCTGGGGGTCTCCATTTTCTGGTTCTTAAGGTGTGGCAACACACCATGCACTTCAATACAAAATTATTGAAGCACATGGTGTGTCACCACAGCTCTACAGATAATGGAGCCCCACTAGCATCCAACAGACTTCTGAGTTACGGAATTTTTGTAATTAAAATAAAGTATGTTGTGGCATGAGCCAATGCCGCAACATACTTCAAAGGCTTAGTGGGAGGGTAAGCCTTGCTGGGGGGGGGGACCTGGAATAAAGAGATCTTTCCTTTAAATTGTATTCATTTTTTGTGTTTCCAGAGAGGTCTTTTTTTCAGGTTATGTGTACTTTCAGCATGGAGATACATGGTGTAAATGGTTGCTGTGACCTCATGTTCTCATATACAAATGTTGCTGTCACGGGCAATGAGATTTCAACATCCATAAAATGGAGACATCCAGGATAGTTACAGGGGACTAGCATGACTGGTGAAAACAAGCTAAAACAAATCACCTCTCAGGACTTAGTAATGAAATGATAGTGCCACTGTTCATGAGGGGGATCTCAAAAAGCCTATGTTGCAAATTTGGTGAAAAATATCCCCCAAATGGCTGTTTTACGAACGTGCATTGCGCTGCTTCCACACAAGTTCCTAACTTCATGAATTTATAATATTTTCACTCCAGATTTTCAAAGTTGGCATTTTTCCATACCTCCTGATGAACAATACAGCTGTCATTTTACATATCCTGGACGAAATGTGTTATCGCATGTCCGGCGCAGAACACTGCGGTCGCTGTGCAAAATCAGATTTCAGGACAGTTTGAGGAAATGACGGTGACACTGTTCATGAGCAGAGGTCCTAAAATGCCAATGTTGAAAATTTGGTGCCAAAAGTCCATAAAATCACTGTGTTACAAGCGTCGTTGCACAGTTTCCGTATCCTGTAACCAAGAATTTGCAATATTTCCATGCCAGATTTTCAACACTGGCATTTTCCACACCTCCTATGAACAGTACAGCTGTCATTTTTCATATCCTGCCCAAAATGTGTTTCTGCACCTGTGGCACACAATGGCATGGTCGCTGTGGGAAATCAACTTTTGGTACAGATTAACAAAATCACAGCGCCACTGTTCATGAGGGGAGGTCCCAAAATGCCTATGTTAAAAATGTGGGCAACAAACTCCCAAAAATAATTGGATTACAGACGTGTGTTGCGCAGTTTCTATGCATGCTCATGACTTCACCAATTTTTCATATTTTCATTCCAGATTTTCAACGTTGCCATTTTTTTATACCTCTTCATGAACAATACAGTTGTCATTTCCCATATCCTGCCCAAAGTGTTTTTTTCATCCCTGTGTCACAGAATGGTATAGCCACTGTGCAAAACTACCTTTCAGCTAACAAACTGATTGTGCCGCTTTTCATGAGGTGGGCTCACAAAAACCCCATGTTGAAAATTTGGAGTGAAAATATCAACACACGCCTATGGTGTTAGGGTTTCCCAACTGTAGCACCCCACCCTGTAGAGACTGACAGGTGTCAGGGGTGTGTCTTGGGATCATCAGCTGTAATGTTCATGCCATTCCACCCCCATCCCCACCCTGCATCCAGTGACAGGCATTGTGGTGTGCCTTGTACTGTTTGACCACAAAGTTCACCAAATTCTCCTATACTACACCCACCTCAGTGTATTTCCTTATGGAATGGGGTAACTATAATGCCCAAAGACCCCAAAGCACACCACGACACTTGTCAGTGTCTACAGGGTAGGGTGAGGTACAATGGCATGAGCGTTACAGCCGATGACCCAAAGGCACACCCCAATGCCTGTCGGTCTCTACAGGGTGGGGGGTGGGGTTGGCATCACTTCAATACTTCACTGCCATTCCTATTATGCATCTCTAACTCTGGCACTACTAATGCCACTGCCAGCAAGATAACATTCGGCATTGACAAATGCTTGTTTGCCATTGAGATCATGGGTTTAGTGGCTTGATTGATGCAGACTGATGTTGGGGATTACCAGAGCCAAAAAGCTATACTGCCATTAGGATGTGACATCACCTGCAGTCCGAATTTCTGTGTCCCCTTCAATGCTTGCACACAGTGGCATTAGTCAAGGCCCCTGGAATTCTGCAGTTCTGCGGTTGCAAAATTTGCTGCAGAATTTGCATCATGCTGCAGAATATATATAGTGCTGCAGAATTCATTGTTTTTGGTGAATTTTCATATAAATATACTGTTTTTCCATAGTGTCAGGCTTTCTTTCCCACCTCGTTTATCCTGAAGCCCCTCCTCTATGCTCAGCATATGATGTCATCGATGACATCACATCATATTTAGCTAATGACAGGACTACATTCTGCCAGAGAAATGAATAAATCATGCCGCAGAAATCAGAAAATGCTGCCGCAGAAGTCAAGGAGCCCTGCCGCAGAAAGCAGAAAATTCTGCCGCAGAACACCAGGGGCCCTGGCATTAGTATCCAGTTTTGATTGGGGCACTAAGTGAGAAAATCATGGTTTGTTGTGAGTGACAGCTGCTCACTCCATTGGTGGGAGATGGCAACCTTTAATGTGTGGCAGGAGCCATTTTGTACAATAACGTGACATGCTAAAAATCTCCGGGCTGCTTGCCTCCTTCAGCTGTGTCCCCTACAACAGTCAAGAAGGGTCCATCAAGGCCTTAGAGGAGCAGAATACATAGAAACATAGATGCTGACAGCAGATAAGGACCGTGTGGCCCACCTAGTCTGTCCATTTTTCCTACCTAATACAGTACCGCAGACCCCAGTTTATCTGCAGCTTACGCTGTCTTCCCTATTGCAAGGGTACTCTTATATCTCTCCTATGCATTCTTGAATTCTCCTACCATTTGTCCCTACCACCTCTGCAGGGAGGCTGTTCAAAGTATCCACTACTCTTTCTGTGAAAAAGTACTTCCTCATGTTGCCCCTGAGCCTACCCCCTCTAGCCTCATGGCATGCCCCTTGTTCTTGTACACCTTCTTTTCTGAAAGATGCTACCCTCCTGTACCTTGTTTATTCCCCAGAGGTACTTAGATGTCTCAATCATATACTCCCTTTCTCACTTTTCCTCCAGGGAATACATACTGAGGTCATCTAGTCTTTATTCATATGACTTTTGGTGCAGTCCTAGTACCATTTTTGTTGCCCTTCTCTGGATTGCTTCTATTTTGTCTATGTCATTCTAGAGATTTGGCCTCCAGAGCTGGACACAGTACTCCAGATGAGGTCTCACTAGTGAGCTGGATAGTGGCATAGCCACCTCCTATTTTCTGCTGGTGATACCTCTCCCTTGGCATCCTAGCATCCCAGTGGCTCTCCCTACTGCCTTCTCGCATTGTTTGATTATCTTTAGGTCATCAGATCTAATTAACCCCAGGTCCATTTCTTGCTTGGTGTTCACCAATAGTTCAATAGTCATGGTGGCTGGGAACATATGGTGGATCCATGCAGCTATAAAGGTAAACCCCACACATGCAGGGTTACACATGTTGATATTATTTATTGAATAGCTAACAGAATGGCCAGCCCACTTGCACAGTGGTAGTGTTTGCCACACTGATGACCCGGGTACAGGAACTAGCCCAGAGCATCAGATGGCTGGATGGGGGGGTTTGATGAGCATCCCATGGGCAGCTTTCCACCTCTGGGGGGGGTTGTTGGCAGTAGACGCTTGAGTGATGCCCAATGGAGGCTAAGTGTGCACCAGGCTGAGAACAATCTGCAGGGAACAGGCAGCCATGGACATCTGCAGGGCATGTGTAGGGGCCTGCATATCTGTACGCTGTTGTCATTGCACATCTGCATCTCCGGGGAAACCAGTAAAGAGAGAAAACCCTGAGCTGCAGCCACACAGTGACATTCCTACCTCCAGCTCAAATGATTCCACTAGCCTAAGTTTCCGACAGAACTTATATATATATATCTCAGTCAACCCTTCGGGAGCCCTGTCATAGAGGTAATCTATGAGGCCTTTCTCTGAGCAGCTAGTAAGGGATGCTGACTGTGGGGTCCAGGGGGTCCGATATAGGGCATATCCCTGCCTGCCAGCATGGTGATAAACAGAGTTCGAAAAAGAAAATATCTAACAGAATCACTAGACACCTTTTCCATGCTGTACTAACCATCTCCATTGACTACTGTAATAAAGTCCCCCTATTCTCAGTGGCACTGTAAACCAAACTTCTACCGCAGAGACTTTGAACTTCCACAGATTAGTTAATCAAGTTCTGTGGCAGAGGATAAAGTGCGGCAGCACATTAATATAATGACCTACACATCTAAATGTATTTACAGTCATCACCGTCTATACAGCAGTAGTTTAAAAGGTGAGCTTTTTCTGGTAGTGCTCATATGGCAATGAATATGGGGTTGATCTTAACATTGTTTTACTAGCTCAAACACTAGTGTAAACTGACCAGGGCTAGTGCAGCTAACTCTCTACTTGCCCATCTTAACTAGTGCAGATTTTCATGGCTGTTAATGAAGTTAAAAAAGTCTCTACTTCAGCATTCTCTAGTCCTCATGCTAATCTCTCTCAATGTTCCAGATGGCCAGGTGTGACTAACAGCTCATTAAGAGCTGCAATTATCTGGCAGCTCAAGAGAGGGATCCCCCAAAAGACTCAATATGAGTCATTATCACTCCACTGTTAAGACTTTCAGCTAGTGTCCAGGGTGTGATCAAGGGTAGAGTGCTGTTAAGTCACTAGGTTCCAATTTTCTGAATGTGTCTATGTCTAACAATTTGTCCAATATTATTAGGAGCAGTGCCCTCATTTCTCTATGTTTTGAGTGTTTGTATCCAATATTTTAGTGACAAAATGCAATGAGATATACAGGATCGGCCCTGCAAGTGGTTGGTGTCATCCCAGCCTCACCATAACTTCTCTCTCCCCTCCAAATCTCTTAACTCTGTTCTTTCCCTGGACACCACTGCAGACCAGACTCTGAAGTGACCATCCATAAATCCATAGCTGACATTACTGGCAAGTGTAGGGGTCCCCAGCTCTTCTAAATGGATCATGCCAGCCACCACCATCTATACAATTCCACCCTTATCCCACTCATCGTCCTTTCAGCCTAAAAACAAAGCTTTGGATCATGTATGGCACAAAAATAAATCCTGATAAAATACATTATTTGAAACCTTGAAATAGGCATTCCTAGGGTGCATATATCATCCTATACAGAAACAGAAACAGAAATAGTATAGTGTTATGCCTGTGTACTGTTTCCCCTGGGCTGATGAAAGGACAATGTTAAAGAAAAATCTGTTATTGTTGGGGCAGAGCTTATTAAAATCAATACTTTTACAAATAAAAATGTCATAGTTTTCTATTTCCCAAGCCCCTTAGGTTTGTCTAGCTCCCACCCCAAAGAAATCTTAGATGTGCTCCTGGCTCACTTGAGACTGTACAAAAACTTTCAAAAGTGCAGGTCTCCAGTTGACTATAGGGTGGGGACCAAGAGTGTCTTTCTCTGCCTGACTCTGTTCATTGCCCTGTGGGTGGTGGTGACAGTGTGGTGAGGTGCATGATGATGTCAGCTATTCTATGCACAGAGCTAGGACTGCTTGATTGAACAATTGCTGTTGTGATATCCTCTCCCTGTTTGGTGTGTGGGGGGGGGGCAGAAAGAGGAAGAGAGGAGGCTATGGTACAAAACAATGGGGGTGGTCACTGTCTGTGATGGCATTGCAGTCTTTTTTTTCTGCTGGGAAGCTGGAAGCAATGTGAGAGCAGGATAAATGTGCAATAATCAGAGTATTTCTTGGCTTTGCTTGCATTGTTTCCTGTATAAGTGATCAAAATTTACCATTATAATTAAGGGCTAGTCCAACTATCTGTGGGCTAGTGCAATTTTGAATCAGCTTGCCCTGCTGGCTAGTGCAAAAAAAGGTTAAGGTTGACCCCTGCAATGAATGTTTTCTGGGAGGCATGGAAACAAATCACTGAGTCAGTAAAAACTGATTTCCATTAATGTGGACTCAGTTTGTTTGGTATGCCATCTCTACGGTGACACCAGCACAGTGAACCCCACAGCAAAATCCCAACTGCCCCTACATAGGCAGCAATGGGGATTTCACTTTGATGGACTTTGCGGCAATGGGGGGTATATACCTAACTCCACTGTCTGTGCGACATGGATTTAGATATCTAAAGTAGGAGGATGCAAGGGGCACTACACCCCCCTGCATTGGGCGTCACGGTGTTGCTTGTCGTTGTAGGGATGCATCAGTGTCAGAGGTGTTGATGGGTTTCTGACACTGTCAAGGACATCACTGTGGGGGATGTCACACCAGCATCGTAGATCCAGTTTGTTTGGTGTGAGAGGGCAACTTTATTCTTTTAATAAACTGTGTGCAGGCTTTGGGTAAATAAAGGGGTGGGGTTCCTTGCAGCACTCAATATGGGTTGTGGCTTTCTGTGAACCATGGTTGGCCAGCATGCCACTGGTTGCACCCTTTCCTTTCCATGGTATGACTGTTTACCACAGGACAGTGCACAGGCAGTCACCACTGTATGTATCCATCTGTGTATCCCAAAACATAAAATGAGAGGAGCCATCCTGAGCCTAACACTGGCAGTGATTTTGAAAATGTGCCAGCCTGGTGGCACTGAAGGTTGAGGCACTGGATGCCACACCTCGTGCTATACTGGTGATCTGGGGTTGGGAACAGACTTGGGTTACTCGGGGGTTGGCAGAGAGAGGAAGGATGGAGCATCCCAGGACAGCTTTCCTTCCTCAGGGAGGGGGGAGGATGCTGCAGCACACTGCTTTCCTGTTGTCCAGTGGTAGCTGGGTGGTAACACTGGCACACTGCAATGCAGGGGGATCCCATGTACAGGGCGCTGTTGCTGCCTCCACAGAAGTACAGCATGGAAGTTGCATCCACTGCATGTCTGTGGGCCCAGGAAGAAAAGTGGTAGAAAAAAACCTTTATGCGGCAGGATGAGATACTGATCCCTTGCAGGCACCGCACCAGAGGCTGGGCACAACCATAGGTCCTGTGGCAGAGGACTGCAGTGAAAGTAAGTCCCAGGAGAGCCAGGTGATGGGGCTGGGGGGATTGGTCCAAAGGGGGCCACCTGAGGAAGAAAGGCAATAAATAAATAATAATAAATAAAAAAAGAAAATGTATCTGCTTGCAACAGGACAGTGTCACAGGTGGGCACTGCTGTATGGATGTGGCACTTCACTTCTGGACACAAATTTGTGGGTGCAGTACCAAACCTGTGCATAACTGGTGATTTAAAACAAAGTGACTGCTTGCTGCAGGATGCTATACTGTTCCCACAGTGATGGGAACTGAGCAAAGACCATCACAGTGACAAAAACGACAATTTGCTGTGATGGTCTGCTGGTTTCCCAATGCTGCAGTCTCTGGGAAGTTCACCCCTTCCCCAAATTAATTCCGATTCAGAGTTGGTTATCTAAAGTGTGGGGGATGTGGGGGAGCGGAGCCCCCTGCATGGGGGATGCGGGGGGGAGCAAAGCACCCCACAAAAAACACACTTTTCTATGGTGACAGCACAATGCCAATTGGTGGCGTTGTGCCATCGCTGTAGTGACAGTCGGCAGATTTCCTCTCACTGTGGCAGCATGGAACCCTGCAGGACAGTGCCACGGGCAGTCATCACTATATGGGTATGTCTGTGCACCACAGGACATGGAGATGTGGGTAGCATATTGAACCTTTTAAAAAAATCTCTGTTTGCCACAGGGCAGCATTATGGGTGACTGCCACTGCAGAAATGTAGCTTTGCTCTGCAAGGCACAGAACTGCAGTAGCAATCCTAAACAGGCAGACTGTTCATCAAGGTAATTTTACTCAAAAATCTTTGTATTGAAGTGATTGTTAAACAGAATGTAAATTTTGTGTTCTTTACCACGTGGCTCTAAATGTTGTGCATAAAAATAATGGATGCAAGGGGAGCCTTGTCTCCTAACAACGTGCAGCTTCCTTGTTGTGCTGGCCATTTGTTTCTCACTGGGTGCTACATAGAAACATAGAATTCGATGGCAGATAAGGACCACTTGGCCCACCTAGTCTGCCCATTTCCCTACCTGATGGATAAGCTGCAGATCGTAGCCAACCAACAGCTTACTTCCTCCTACCCCGCACTAGAATTGCCTTATGTCTGTCCCATGCATTCTTGAATTCTCCCACTGTTCTTGACTCCACAACCTCCCCTGGAAGGCTGTCCCATGCATCCACAACCCTCTCCATGAAAAAATACTTGCTGCACAATAAATTAATCTTTCATATCTAATAATACTGAGTGGTGTCTTAGTGTGAAGTTCTTCTCTTCTCTACTCTTCTCCATAATTATTATACTTTCATTTAATCTTCTTTCCTCAACTGAGAACGACTTAGGTTAGATAGTCTGTCCTCATAGTCTACATCCTCCTTACCACCCATTATCTGTGGTGGCCTCCTCTGAACTCCTTATCTACTGTATATATTTTCTATATTATAGGGACCAGAACCTATAGAGTAATATATGTGTGACTGTGTGATACAAACTTTCTTTACACACTCAATGTGCGTTTTGCCACATAAACCATGAGAATGAAGCTTGAGTGGTTTATAAGGAAGAACATAATGAGAGAGTGAAAAAAATGAGTAATCACACAGTTCATCTATATTTTTATAATTGTTTGTTCTGGATTTTCCAAACTAAGAACTTCCTGTATGAAAGCAGAAGGTCTCACTTCCTACTGTTACTGAAAGGAGAAGCCGGCAACACTGTCACACCTGCAGTGATCTGTATGACAGTGTTAAAGGCCTATCTCATGAACTGTAGAAAGGTGGTCACTTGATTGATTGGTTGGTTGATTGGCAGTATCACATGGGTGGTATTACACAAGTGATATCGCACGGTTTGATCCTAAAACCATGTAGTATGGGAACTGCAAGTACTTGATTTTGGTTTGCTGTAATCTTCAACCAGAAATTGATATACACTATATGCTACATGGTGCATTATCAAATAGTTTCATACAAAGGTATGTTTCTATCTATTGAGCTACTCTTCTCCTAATACAGACAAGAATTTAATTTTCTTTAATTGCTGCAGTTTTTCATAATGGCTCTTATTTTTAGTTTACTGTTTACAATGATTGCAAAGTCCTTCTCATGGTCACGAGTAGTAATTTCTAAACCAACTAAAATGTTTAATTTTTTTTTTTTCTTAGTGCTTTTTCTCCCTGGCCACCTAGTCTGCTTACCACTACTTCCAGGCATCTCCTTCTGAAGTTGTCCGGCCACCATCTCGAGGACTCCCCGGCTCCACATTCGGCCCGTGGCACACCCTTGTGGCTTGCCCCCCTTGGCAGGGAGGTGGAGAACCCCCCGCTCAAGCTCTCACACCCGACCAGGATCCAGTTAAGCCGCGCACCCTCTGCACTGAGCTAGTCTTCTGGGGATGGCCATCATGCTGCCTTCACTAGTGACATATTTTTTCAGTGTTCTCCCTCCCCATGATGTCTGCGGCATGCAATGATACCAAGGGACAGAAGCGCATACGCTACTGCACACACCCCTTCCCGGCATCTGTCGCAGCACGTCCCCCCAAGTCTGCCTGTGACCTGCCGTCATGCCCAGCCACGGCTAGAGGCCACTAGGGCACCGAGATGACCCACTCCCCCTCCCCAGAGAAGGAGAGCAGCCCTACGGATGCTCAATCCTTCTCCTCCCCTGCCGACCCCCAAAGTCACCGAAATGTTTAAATTTTTTTAATCAAGATGCATAATCTATCATTTTCAATATTAAATATAGAATAATGGTTATGCAACTGTGTGTTATGGATTTTGTTTACACACCGAGGATGTGTTAAAAAAATCCATAACACCACAGTTGCATAAACTTTATTTTTTATAATTGCTGGTGCTGACATTCTCTCCCCTACATAGACATACACACAGCCACACACACATATCCTACTTGCTGCTGTCACCCATAATGTGCAGAACAGAACCACTGTCTCGTTAGCTTCCTTGTCTCCTCTCGCTGTGTCCAGTCAGCACTGGGAACCTCAAAAAAAACAGACTGCTCACAGTCTTTACTCTTTTTTATACAAAGAACAGAATTTCTGAAATAGTGGTCCATCTCTCCTCAAAAACGGCAACTCACTTTCTCCTGACATACGGCTCAACATTTGCCCTGCTTTTTAAAAGCCACGCTTGAGAACGGGCTGCTCACAGTTTTAAAACAACACTGCAGAGTGCGAGCTGTCCAAAGCTGTAATAATTGGTTATTACAGCATTTCCCGGTTATTATAGCTTTTGAAAACAGTCAAGAGCCATTCATTAAAGGGGGTCACCAGTAATTATACCTCATTTGATATTTATTTGGCATTTCCCCTAATTTGTTAAGGTCCTTCTGCAGCTAGTGGGCCCAGGTTTTTTTCAGAGTTAGAACCACAGGAGATGCCTGGGACTGCTTGACTCCTGGATAACATTTAAGTCAAACATCTCTCTGTTGTTGTTTGTATTATTTATGATTTCCTCGACAAAAAAAAAGTAACGTAAAATTCCCTGTGCATAGCCCCACAAACAATGACATGCACAATATAGGCAATTAGCCTAATAGGAGTACATGACACTGTTTTGACCTTTTGTGACATGAAGTGTGAAGCCAGGCTATTCTGTAAACTGCAATGTATGCATTTTCAGTGATTTTATCATCACCTTTCCTCATGCTTGGGATAGCTATGAAGACTTGCGATTGCCTCTTTGAGGATTCCCATCTGGGCTCCTCCAGCAGATCCACCATTATGTCATTGTTGTCATTCTCTTGACAATAAATGACACTTGGGGCTAATTCATGCCTGCTGAGATAGGGTTTCAGCATCCTTACATGATAGACCCCATGTTATCTGTTATTTGTCTAGTAGTTCCCTTAAATAACTAACATCATTTCAGTTTTGTACAGGTGTGCATGGGCATTTCCATTCACCTATTAGGTGCACTGTAGTCTTTTTTTCTACCACTGTGTATTAAGGTACTCTACTATGACGGTGTAACATATTTTCACACAAGTATGATGCACCATTTATTAGTACACATATTACTTTAGGTTTAACATATAATTTACATTTCTAGAACTGTACTATAAAAAAAATCACAATCTCAAGGTAAATATTTCAATTACTGGAAAGCATAACTGAAAGAATGAAGTTTCTCCTGAGACTTACAATGATTAAACAGCATTAATTCCAAAGCTACGTCAATGATCTCAAAGCAAAAGCACAAATGCAAGGGTTACCCTAGAACAATAATGCCACATTTCAAAGAAAATGCAAAGTTACACATACCCACAAAAGCAAAGTATCATGGGTATTATGTGCAAAGAGCAATGAAGTAACTGTTTTTAGTCTTTACAGATTGTATGTTTGGACTTTTGGCACCATCCAGTCCTGTTTAAAGCCAAGCCAGTCTAAATTATTTAATGATGATTTGCATATGCCATACTATCCATGATGCTTTGTATTAAATGATATGTTTAATTTTGTATTTCACTGATTCCAAAAGCAATAACTAAATAAAACACATGGTATGACACCAATTTCATGGTTCTTGCTTTCTCAGAATTGCAGTAAATGTCAAACTGCAAAATACCATTAGCTTCTCAAAGTTTGGATGAAGAATCCTTTAAGAACTCTGTGATGGATCATTCCTTTTCTGAAAATGTTTTTCTGAGACAATGTATTCATTTATCTGGGACCCTTTCCCTGCCAAAAAATGTAATGCAGAGGGCAAGGAAGGCATTCGCGGGTTTAGCAGTGTCAGTTATGTTCCAAGATGTGATGGAGAGCACAATATTATCAGCACAAAGATAAATGCTGGAGTTATCACAGGCTGAAGCCATTCAAACTTATTGAGAAGAGATTATCATGGATCAACCCTTTTGGAACACCTGGCCATATTTTTTTTAAGTTTTCTGCCTTAAGCACAGAATGGGAGAAGTCCTTTAGAATATTTATTCATTTAAAACTTTTACCAGTAAAGGCATACTGAGCAGTGAATATTAATTTCCAGATGCATCTAGAGGGGAGAGGGATGGGGACTCAGAAAGGATACAAGCAGCAAAAAGAAAAATACAGTATGGCAATTGATAAGAAATACAATCAGCAAAAATACAATGCAAAGAGCACAACTGATAGCAGTCATTTTACAATCAAAAGACAAAACAAGTCCTTTACGGCAAGGCAACTAGTCACCTTGACACTTAACTGCTTAAAACCTAGTTAGCTGGCGAGTTGTCCAGTTTTTGTTTTTCTTACTTGCTAAGGCACATAGCTGGAACCAAAGAGATTTGCAAAAAGATATCTTTTTTTAACTTTGATTTACTATGTCTCTGATCTGTCAAGTCATTTTGATTTATTTACTGTACATCTGCTTTACATTTTCTGCTGGATAGGTAAGTATACAGTATGTAGGGTATAAAATAAAACAATTTGCAGTTAAAAAGTGACACTTCTGTCTAGCATGGTGTAAGTACTGAGTAATACACCTTTTCTTACTATAATATTTTCTGTCACAAGGCTGTTCATGATGTGAGATCACTGGGTTGTGGTGTCCAGTTTTTGTTATCCCCCACCCACAATGAAAATGCAACGAAGGTGAGTGCCCACTGTGTTTGCAGCTGTATTGTGTACAGCGCAACTGATTTAACTAGGAAGAGACGTGCTCATGGTAAATGCTTAATGAGCTCAATAGTTAACCAATAGCATGACTGGAAAGGAGCTCTATTCTCTTGCTACTGTAGTTTGAAGGATTAACTCAGTGTTTAAATATTTATTCAGAAAACAGTTCCCTGTTTAATTTTCTGATCTGTCCTGATTCTCTCAATCTGATTGTGATAATGTATCTTTCAATCAGCATTAATCCTATAATCCATTATTGGTTTTCCAATGGATTTTGTTCCAGTGGTGAGTCTGGTGGGATTAGAGAAGGCTATGGAGAGAATGCATTATCTCATGTAAAGACTAATAACTTCTCAGCCATTGCTTAATCCTCTTCCATTTATTAAGTTATGGCAGATTGAGTATAGGAGGCATTCATATTCTACCCAATGTCTCACCATATTCTGAGCATGCTCAGTGTCTGTTACAAACTAACATTTGCTGTCACCAGATAGCACAGAAGGATTAGAAACATACAGTACAAACACAGAATCCTAGAATTTGTCAGCAGAAAAGACTGCTTGGCTGAACCACTCTGCCCAGTTTTTCCCTACCTATTCTGTCTCTGCAGACCCTAACTGGTCTTCAGCAACAATCCCTCCTCCCTGCCTATTTAGTAATATTGCCCTGTGTCTATCATACATGCTTGAAACCCACCACTGTTTTTGCCTCCACTACATCTGCTGGCAGTCTGTTCTAGGCATCTGCTACCCTTTCAGTAAAGCAGTACCTCCTCACATCCCTCTTAAAATCTCCTCCTCCCCAGTTTCATTGCATATCCCCTAGTCCGGTGTTTTTTCTCATTTGAAAAAGACTCTCCTCTTGTACTGTGTTCACCCCGTGAGGTACTTGTAAGGTCTCTTTCTTATTCCCACTCACATTCCTCTCTTTCAGGGTGTGCATGCTGAGATCCCTCAGTCTGTCCTTGTAGGGCTTTTGGTACAATGTTTGCACCATTTTACTTGCCCTCCTCTGGACTGCTTCCACCCTGTCTATGTCTTTTATGAGGTGCAGCCTCCAGAACCGGACACAATACTCCAGGAGGATTCCAGAGCAAAACCATGTTTTTCAGATGTATATACCTCATAATCTAGAAGTCCAACAGAATTTTTTTTTTTTTTGTAGTTTGTTGTATATTTGAAATTTATTTACCCTGGACAGCCTAGATGAGATGCTGCATCTCATTTTCAGTGGGGTCCTGCTTTTGTCCATTCCAGCAGATGGATGAACAGAAGCATTCTGAGGTTAAGTGATTTGCCCAGGGTTACATTGTGAGTACTTGGCTGTAGTAGGGATTGAACATGTGATCTCCTAGTTCCCAAGCTGGTGCTTTAACCAGTAAACCACACTGCTTTTTGTGTGATTACATGCAACATTCCACATGCCTTTTCAAGACTCAAAAAGAAAACTGTTGTGTATGGTTTGATGTCTTTGATGGAATCACTACTAAAGGAGAGGGCTATGGAATATTTTGACTCCAGTGTCCTACAAGATCAGAGGCAGCATGAATGTACTGGGGGGATAGCATGTCAAACAAATGTGATAGACGTCTTTGACTTGGTGACCATGGAAGTAGGTCAAGGTGGAGCATTGGATGTGGCCTATTTAGATTTCAGTAAGTTGACAGGAAACAGAGGGTGGTGGTAAATGGAGTTTACTCTAAGGAAGGCAGAGTGAACAGCGGGGTGTCACAGGATCAGAAATGGACCCAGTCCTCTTTAATGTCATTATTCATGATGTTACAGAGGGGCTAGAATGGAAGGTATGCCTCTTTGCAGATGTCACTAAAATCTGCAACAAGTTAGATACTCCAGGGTGTGTGTGTGTGTGTGTGTGTGTGTGTGTGTGTGTGTGTGTGTGTGTGTATATGGAAAAAATGAAAAGAGATCTAACAAAGCAAGGTGAGTGGTCAGGAGTGTGGCAGCTAAGTAGTATTCTTTCACATAATTAATGCATTTTGCAAAATATTTCGCTGGGCGAAATGTGAAATTTCGCCTGTGGTTGTGAGCAAAATGTCACCCCCAAGCTGGAGAAATTTCATCTCTGGGCAAAATTTTGCCAGGCCGGCCGAAATTGCACCACTTCTGGTGCAATTTTGCCACCTGCAGGTGGAATTTTGCCTCCCACAGGTGAAATTTCTCTATTGGTGGTGGACTGGTGAGCTGGCGAAATTGCGAAATTTCGCTGCATTTTCATGAAACATTTTGGTGGTGAAATTGCCGATTTCGCTGCAATTTTGCCAGCAAAATTTTAATTTCACTGCAACCCTACAGCTAAGTTTCAATATGAAGAAGTGCAAAATAATGCACTTTGACCACAGAAACCCAGGGGCAGCAGAGTACAAAATGGGGGAGTGGTATTGGCCAACATCAAACAGGAAAGGGACATGGGGTAATCACATTTGATGACATAAAGGTGGTCAGACAGTGTGATAAGGCAGTGGGGAGAGCTAGTGGGATGCTCGGCTGCATAGGGAAGGGTATCACCAGCTGTAAGAGAGAGGTGGTACTACCACTGTATAGATCACTGGTGAGACCTCACCTAGAGTACTGTATCCTGTTCTGGAGACCATATCTCCAGAAGGCAATAGACAGAGTAGAGGCAATCCAGAGCAGGGCAATCAAAATGGTGCAGGGTCTGCATCATAAGCCCTATGAGGAGAGATTGAAGGACCTCAATATGTACACCCTGAAGGAAAGGAGGGAGAGGGGGGATATGATAGAAACTTTCAGATACCTCATGGGTAAAAATAAGATTTAAAAGGGAAGTATTTTTCAGAGGAAAAGATGCTCAAGAACAAGTGGACATGCTATGAAGCTGGGGGGATGCTCAGGACAGATGTGAGGAAGTACGTCTTCACAGAAAGAGTGGGAGATGCCTGAAACAGCCTCACAGCAGAGGTGGTGAGGGGCAAAAATGGTAACGGGCTTCAAGAATGCATAGGATAGACATAAGGAAACCTTATAGGTGGGGGGGGGAGCCATAGATCAAGTCGGGTCTGTGGTGTTACAGTAGATAGGGAAAATGGGCAAATTAGGTGGGCCAAACGGTCTCCATCTGCTGTTAGTATCTATGTTTCTATGTAGATTTTTTTACTTTAGAGTGAGTTTATGACTTGCAAGACATCTTTAAAAAACATAATAGACATTCTTTAGCCCATAATTTGTATATTGTTTATGTTTCTCTTCCCTTTATTCTTCATTCATAGATTAATTTGCATGGAAACAATATTCTTGACCTGTAGAATTCATCTATAGGCCAGACAGTCTGACCTCAATAGTGCACAAGCTGATGGAGACCATCCTGAAAGAAAGATTGGTGGGCATTCTGGAGACAAATGGGGTCCAGAACAAGAGACAGCATAGGTTTGCATTGGAGCGGTCCTGCCAAATTAATCTGATTGACTTCTGTGACTGCATGACTAAGACAGAGGATAAGGGTAAAGTGGTTGATGTCCTGTATCTGGACTTTAACAAGACCTTCAACTCTGCCTCACAGAAGATTGGTTAGAAAGCTAGAAGATCTGGTGGTGAGAGGTAAGCTTGTGTGATGGGTCAGGAGCTGGTTGCAGGACCACAGGAACCAAAAGATGGTAGTTGGGGGTGGGGAATTCTCAGTCAAGGCATGTGACCAGTGGCATCCCCAAGAGCTCGGTGCTCTGTCCGGTGTAGCATCTTCATAAGTGACATTGCAGATAGGACAAAGAGTAAAATCTTTCTGTTTGTGGATGGCACAAAGTTTTGTGAGGGGGAGACATGAAGGAGGGGAGACAGGAACTCAGGGACGACCTGGCTAGGCTAGAGAAGTCATCTGGCATTTGACAACTGGGGCTCAATGCTAAAAAGTGTAAAGTTATGCACTTGGTGGCAAAAAAACAAAGGTCCAAATACCGGTTAGGTAGCATGTAGGTAACCAGGTAAGAGGAAGAGAAGAACCTGGGAGTAATCATCACAAGTGACCTGAAGCACCCAGCACACTGCAGGAGAGCAGAAGTCAAAGCAAACTGGATGCTGGGCTGACTAGTCAGGGGAACTACCAGCAGGAAGGTGGTGGTCATTCTGCCACTGTACAGGTTTCTGGTAAAGTCACACCTTGAGTAGTATGCAGTGTTGGTGCCCTTATCTTAATAAGGATATCAGCTTGCTAAAAATGGTCCAGAGAAGGGCATTCAAGAAGACACAGGGCTAGCAGGGTAACACCGGTAAGGAGAGGTTCAGGGACTCAACATGTACTCTCAAGGAAAGAAGGGTGGGAGGGGTACGGACATGACTGAGACCTTCAAGGACCTTAAAGGTATAAACAGGGTGATCAATGAGGGCCTCTTCAGCCTTAGTATGAACAAGACCACTAGAGGACACATCCTAAAGCTGGAGGGGGGGGAAGGTTCAGGAGGGAGATGGGGAGGCACTTTGTTATCGAAAGGGTGGTGGCCAAGTGGAATGAGCTGCTACAGGAGGTAGTATCTCTAAAAATGGAGGACAGCTTCAAGACAGGATGTGACGGGGTGAAGGGGAAAGTTACAAATGGGGGGATGAGTGGGGGATGGGGTAGTTGAGGGAGATCAAGAGGGAAATGAGAAATGGGAAAGGGCAGTTCCCACTGTAAACACCTTGGGAACTGCACAATCAGGAAGACTTGATAGACCATAAGACCTTTATCTGCTGGCATTTTCATATGCTCATATCTGTTCCTACTGCTTAATTCTTTAATGAGGTCATGATCTTCTGTTTGCGACATCATGGTTCATTGCTGTGGAAGTGATTATGATGTCACAAATAGAATGGTGACTTCAGCAAAAGATTCAAAAGCACAGACAGCTCAACTTTATGGAGTATGCACCATGTTTCCATATAAACAAACTTGTTAATGAGAGATAAAATGAATAGAAAGACAACATCTTGTAATGGGCCCTATTCAGCAATGTGCATAGCTGGCTGTGCAGCACATAACCACTATGCAGATTCCCCTACCTGTGAAGCACATGCAGGTGCCAGTGGAATGGTATTCACAGGTAAATTACATAGCATGTGTAAGCAAAGGCATGTGCACACTACAACTCAGAACCATGTAGATGCGCATGGGGGTGTATCAGATGGATACACCACACTGGGGTGGTGAACTACACATGTACAATGCAGTGTCTGCTGAACAGGAATGTGCATAGGCTGCTGGTGAAATTTGTCTGGCAGACCCCGGCCAGAAACACAGGCACACAGCATGGGTCCATTCGACAGCGGTACCATGGTACTGAACTTGGCATAACCAGGCTATCTCCACATTAATGCATGCCTTGACCTCCCTGGGCACTGTGGCAAAGGCTGTAAGGCTCCCCCCATGAATGATCTATTCACCAACACCGAGGCCAACCTGGGATGCACACATGAACTTATACCCATGCCACCCATTGCCGACCACCACAGTGGCCACCAAGTGGCACAGTGGCAGTGTGCAAGCAGTGAAGTGCAGGTACCTAACCCACTCAGGCAGTGGACTCCCAACAGACCACATGGACAAGAAGGTGTTGCAAGTGCAGGTTATTTATTGGTGATCCACCACACAGGTGCACAGACAGCTGAGGAACAGGTGACACACCCTGTAGTGCCCAGTACAGTGAAAAGGCACTGGATATCACTGAACCCAGACAAAATAAAGCAGGAATGCAGTGGGCAAGGACCCCCCCCCAGCACATGGCCCTACAGAAAGTGGGTCGCTGCCACTAGACTCTAAAAATGTGAAGTAATAATCTCAACCCTGCCAGCTATGGCCTGCATAGCTGATGACATTCCTAGGGATGCGTGTGGCACTACCCCTAAAGGAACATCCACACCTTGATGTAGGTGGTGCCATCCAGAATCTTGTGTCCACAGCATATTCCACCCAGCCACATAAAGAGGAGACATGGTGGTGCCATCTGTTCTTAATAGCCAATGGATTATTCACCGAGCAACACCAAGGATGGCATGTAGGATCTGCCCATCACGCCTGCTGGACCAACTTCTGCTGGTAGATGAGCTGCAGAAAGAGCAGGAGTGTGTGTTTGCCACCATACAGCATGGATGTACAGGCCACATGCTTACAGGTAGCCACACTAATCCACATGCACTGTATCCAGTACTTCTGCATTGACCATTCCATCATTCAGGACCTGTGCAATCTCATATGAGCCAGCATTGGGCCCATCACGATATGGTCATGTGCACTGAGAATGAAGTCAAACCTACAATGTGCCCTGGCATACAATGCCACAGGTTCATTTCGGAAGGTGGCTGGTGATGTGACAGATGTCAGTCAGTCAATGGTGTCACATGTACTGCACCAGCTGTCAAACACCCTTGACTGCCATATGTCCACTTACAGTACTTATCCTTCCCAACTACTGACCAGACATGCAGGCCATGAAGGTGGGATTCAATGCATATCATGGGATCAAAAATGTGCTTGGGGAAAAGACTGAACCCATGTGGCAATACTGTTCTGGTGCTGCATCAGAAGGCATAGCGCATCCGGAAGGCCTTTCTCAGCATTAACATGCAGGTGCCTACAGTTCAGATGATATCATCATCCATGTGACTGCTAAATACCCCAGGTTCTGCCATGAAGCATACATTTTTGGCACTGGGCACTCATGGAATCTAGCGGTGGGTGAAGTTGCCAAAATTTGCCAAAATTGATTCATTGACAACTAAAATTCATGTATTTGTTGCCCAGCGAATAGTCCAAATTCATGTGGCAACACTACATGAACTGTCATTGCCAATTCATGGGTGAATCAGGCAATTTGTGTAGTTTAGCCACAAAGTTTCATAGTTTGTCATCAAAAAATATGGAAATTGCAGTTTAAAACTTGAATAAGATCACCACCACCTGTGCTGGAATTCCACCCCCCCTCCCAAATACTTTAATATGTTCTAACTTTCCTCCCAACCCCCTGCTAGTATAGTACCTTCCTCCCCTTCACCCTGGTGAATTTATGTGTTAAATAGCCATTAAGACTCATTTCAGTATATACTTATACCCTTCCTCCCATAAGTGTGACAAACACACTCCCCCCCACTCCTTCACCTGAGCAGACCCTATTCAGGTACAGTAAAGAAGATATCCCAACAAACTCCCTTCTGGCTTCCATCATCTACTTCCCTCCAGCACCCAGAAAAAAATATTATAATTCCAACCTGCAACAATGAAAACAGTCCCCTGGTGCAGAGCGTCTGGTCTGTTTTGTTTATATCTCAGTCATGGCATGAATTCAGCCAGTCAGGTTTTACTAGTAGCAAAGACATCATCATTCATGCATGCCATTGCTGAGATGGACATGGAACAAAGCAGACACTCTGCACAGGGGTACTGTTTTCTTTAATACCTGGAAGGGACATTAGCCTCAGTTTGCAGTGGTCAGTGCAGGTCTGGCATCTCAGCCAGGGGCCTGGGTTTTATCACCTGGTTGCCTGTCCTTACTGGCAGTCTGTGTGTTCTGCATCTGCTATTCCATGACTGTATTCACTTCCGTGTGTACACACCAGTTATCTAAGTATACATCATGGTGGGGTTCACCTTACATGGTGATTCCAAGGGACATGTCCCCTTCCTTCAGTCCCTCCCATTCTCCAAACCACACCCCAGTGTATGCCTTTTCCCACCATAGGGTCTGTGGTCATGGCTATTCATGCATGCTGTGGGTTTTGAGCACCTCATCAGGTGCACATGTGCAGACCTTCCGCTACATTTCCTTCCTGCTCAGCTTGGTGTGTTCACAAATAGGGTCCAATATTATCTAAACTGTATCTAGATTTTATGTTTCTTAAAATTTTTCCAAAAGTGAGTTATTCATTTGAAGAAACTCAGATGCACTTAGCACTGTACTTTTTGTATTCTAACATTATTGTAGATAAGACGGTTTCTCTAAATCTAGTGTAATTTACATTGGACAGTAATTACAGTGTATTTCCCCCTGCAATTACAGCATCTTCAAATTAAATTACATATACCTACATGGTACCTGACATAAGTATTAAAGTTATTGTGTAGTTATGTAATTATATAATTATAGCTGGAAATTCTATAGTCCTGAAAAGTACAAAGTAAATGTATTCCAGATCTTCTCTACTTATCCTTCTTCATGTATATGTAAAAACACAGTGTAAACAGTGAAAGTAATTCCATACACCTGTAACTACAAAGCATTTTGTACCTACTGGGTCCAAGCTCTCAAAAGATAAACTGAAGCAGATGGCAGTAGCTACAGGTGACAAGAGTGCAGTTTTCCAGAAGTACCAACATACTCAGAAGGAGCAGGATAGGGTGGATTACTCTGCTAAATCACTCCAGTAAAAATTAGCCTTCCTGTTTGTAAGAGGTGCAAACTGACAGCAATGCTTTGATCTGTAAACTGCTAGTCTATGTTTTGAATCCACATCCAACCTTTATATCTGTCATACTGCTCAGCTGTTTCCACTTTGACCTGAGAAAGAGGGTTTTATCTCTTGAAAGCTAGTCTTAGAAATAATTTTGTAAGTCCAATAAAAGGTATCACCTGCAACATATTTTTTTTTCTCTGCTCTGCTAAATCAAGGGAGACAAGCAGAGTGGCTAGGGTATCAAATTTAGAAGGGAAGTGCAGCTAGCACAGGAGGTAAAACAATCATTTGTCAATGCCGAATGTTGTATTGCTAACATCGGCATCGGTAGCGCAGGAGTTGAACAGATGCATAATAGGAATGGCAGTGAAGTATGAAAGTGAAGTCAACCCCACATCACCCTACAGAGACTGACAGGCACTGATGTGTGCCTTTGAGCATCGGCCATAATGTTCATGGCATTTCAGCTCACCCTACCCTGCAGTAGGACAAATATCGCATTGTGCCTTGGGGTACTCGGGCCTTACACTCGCCCCATTCAGCCATAATGCTCATGGCATTTGACCTCACCCTATCCTGCAGACACTGACAAGTGCTGAGGTGTGCCTTGGGGTGTTCGGCTTTACAGTCACCCCAATTCATAAGGACATATGCTGAGATGTGTGCAGCATAGGAGAATGGGGTGAACTGTGGGGCCGAAGAGTCCAAGGCACACCTCGATGCCTGTCAGTGGCTTGAGGGTGGGGGGATGGTATGGCATGAGCATGACAGCTGGCAATGCAAAGGCACACCCCTGACACCTGTCAGTCTGTACAGGGTGGGACATTATGGTTAGAAACCCTAATGCAATGGCCATTTGTTGGTATTTGCACTACAAATTTGCAACACAGCATTTTTGTGACCCCCACCTCATGAAAGTGTTTGAGACCTCTGCTCATGAATAGTGACACTGTGATTTTGTTAATCTGTCCCGAACGTTGATTTCTCACAGCGACCGCACCATTCTGCGCCAGATGTGGAAAAACACCATTCGGGCAGGATGTGAAAAATTACAGCTGTACCATTCATAGGTAGGTGTGAAGAGATGGCAGTGTTGAAAATCTTGAGTGAAAATATTAAAAACACTCGAATTTACGAGCATATGTACAAACTGCGCAATGTACACTTGTAACACAATCATTTAGTGGAATTATTTCACCAGATTTTCAACATAGGCATTTTGGGACCTCTGCTCATAAACACTGTCACTATGATTTTCTTCATCTGTCCTGATCGTTGATTTCCCACAGTGACCCCCATTGTGTGCCAGTTGTATGAAGACACATTTCAGGCAGGATGTGAAAAATGACAGCTGTATTGTTCATAAGGTGGTGTGCAAAACTGACAATGTTGAAAATGTTGACTGAAAATATTACAAAATCTCGAAGTTACGAGTGCACTTGGAAACTGTGCAATGCACGCTTGTGACATATTCATTTTGTGGACTTTTGTCACCAAATTTTCAACATAGGCATTTTAGGACCTCTACTCATGAACACTACCACTGTGATTTTCTTAATCTGTACCGAACACTGATTTCCGACAGCGACCATGCTATTCTGTGCTGGCGTGCAAAAACACATTTTGGACAGGATGTGTAAAATAACAGCTGTACTGGTCATAAGGAGGTGTGGAAAAATTCCAGTGATGAAAATCTGGAGTGAAAATATGACAGATTTGCGAAGTTACAAGCGTGCGTGGAAACTGCGCAATGCACGCTCGTAAAACAGTCATTTTTTAATTTTTTTCACCAAATTTACAATGTAGGCTTTTTGAGAGCCCACCTCATGAACAGTGGCACTGTCATTTCATTAATCAGTCCCTAAAGGTGATTCCTCGCAGTGACCGCAAAATCACCTTTCGGGACCAAATAACTGCATGACAGTGACTAAATTCATGAGGTGGGGTCCCAATAACCCCATGTTGAAAATTTGCTGCTAAAATTCCCAAAAATGCCCGAGAAATGCACCAAAGTTAAAAAAAAAACCCCTATTTATGCCATTATACAGCTTATTGGCATTTCTTCAGTTCGCGGTCGGCTTTGAAGAGTGCAGACATGTTCCGGTCCACCAATGATCTTCTCGCCAGGCTCCGGAAGTAAGTATGGGGTCAGGGTGTGTGGGAGGTGGGGTACTCAGTGGGTGGGAGCCCGGGTTGGGGAGGGGCCGCAGACATCGAGGACAGTTTTCTTCTTCTGGGGTTAAAAAAGTCATAGACATCATGGGACGTTTTCCATTTCACAGGTACTTTTGGCACGCTGGGGGTTGGCTCCCAGTGTGTGCCACCTGTGTGTTTTTGGGTGAGGGGATCTGGCGCCGATAGGGATTGGGCACCCCTGTCGGCACATACTGGGGGGTTGCATGAGCCAAAGGGGATTGGGCACCCCATCGGCACACAAGATATGGGAGGGAACATGCCAACAGGCATTGAACACCCCCGTCAGTGAATGAAGTTAGGAGGGGGCATGCTGACAGGGGGATTGTGCACCCCCATTTGCTTTATGAAAAACTGTGCAAGGCGGCGGCTGTCCCTCTGCTTCCCCGTCGTGGACGCCGCTATGTTGCTTACAGGGGACACCAACAGTAATTGGCTGCTGCAATCAGGGACTGCTTCATGGCACTCCATGATTGCAGTGGCTACATTCTTTCAAGGTGGTGGCATGTTTTCTCAACTGCTGTCATAGACAGTGTGTTATGCCATTGGCACCACAGAGCCTGGACACAAAAAGCAGTGGTGCCATTGGCTGCAGCAGGACCGCACCTCCAAAACCCGCTTCTCAACTAAAGCAACCACAATATGTTGTCTGTGCTGCGTGCACACGACAACATAAAAAGGGGCAAAGGATTTTTTTCAATACATAAGGGAGAAAATTAACATGAAGGATGAGATAGATTAAAAAAGGAGGGTGATTGGCAGAGGGTAGTGAAGAGAAAATGAAGGTACCTAACAAGTACTTCTGTTCAGTCTTCATTAGAGAAAATGATGGATCAGTGCCACTGGGGAACAGGAGGGTGGGGACCAGGAGTAAGGAAATCACTGATGGCATCATTCAAGCTGATGGGGTACTTAAGGGTCTAAGGGTACTGAAGGTAGCTAAATCCCCAGGACCTAATGGCATGGACCCAAGGCTTATAAGGATCCCCTGGTAGACCTGTTTAACACCTCTCTAGAGTCAAGGATTGTGCCCCAGGATTGGAGAACTGCACATGTGGTGCCTCTCCATAAGAAGGATGAGCGAGGGAACTATATGCCATTCAGCCTGATCTCAAAAATGGGCAAGCTGTTGGAGACCATCCTGAAAGAGAGATTGGTGAGCTTTCTGGAGGGTAATGGGCTAGAGGATATGAAGCAGCATGGGTTTGTGTCAGGGAGGTCCTACCAGACTAATCTAACTGACTTCGAGTACATCAGTGCACAAGGACCACGTGATTGTTGTCCTGTATCTGGATTTCTGCAAAGCCTTCGATTCTGTACCTCAAGTAGACTGGCCAGGAAGACAGAAGACCTTGGGGGTGGGGATTAAGCTTGTTAGGTGGTCAGAAGTTGGCTGCAGGACAGCTGTTAAAGGGTAGTAGTTGAGGAGAAATTCTCAGAAACTAGGCCTGTGACCAGTGGGGTCCCACAGAATTTGATGCTCAGTACAGTGTTAAGATATTCTTAAATGACACTGTGGATGAGATTAAGGGTAAGATCTGCTTGTCCGTGGACAACACAAAGTTCTGTGATCATTGGGGGGGATAAGAACTCAGGGAAGACTTGGCTAGGCTAGAGAAGTGGTCTGGTGCTTGGAAACTGGGGTTCAGTGCTAAACAGTGTGAAGGTATACATTTAGGGGTGAAAAACCCATGGACCAAATATTGGTTGGGTGGTGTGCAGGTAATCAGGACAGAGGAAGAAAAGGACCTGGGTGTAATTTTCACGAGTGACCTGAAACATCTGGCACACTGCAGGAAAGCTGCAGCCAAAACAAATCAGATTCTGGGCTGCTTAGTCAGGGGAATTATCAGCAGGAAGATAGAAGTCATTCAGTTGCTGTAGAGGTCTCTAGTGAAACCGCAGCTAGAGTACAGTGTGCAGTATTGGTGTCCTCATCTTAACAAGGTTATCAGCTTGCTGAAAATGGTCCAGAGAAGGGCTGCCAAGATGATCCAGGGCCAGCAAGGCAACACCTACAAGGACAGGCTCATTGCGCTCCACATGTACTCTCTTGAGGACAGAAGGGATGAGGGGCATGACTGAGACCTTCAAGTAGGTATAAACAGGGTGAGCAATGAAGGCCTCTTCAGCCTTAGAGGAAACAAGACCACTAAGGGTAACTGCCTGAAGTGGATGGGGGAAAGGTTCAAGATGGAGATGATGAATCACTTTTTCACTGAGAGGGTGGTAGCTAAGAGGTGTGAGTTGCCGGAGGAAGTAGTATCACCAAAAACAGTGGGCAGCTTCAAGAGAGGTTGGGACAGGATGAGAAGGAAATTTGCAGGTAGTGGAGAGAAGTGAGGGGTGGTGGTGGTATTTGAGATGGGTCATGGGGATATGGAGGGGCAGTTGGGCAGTTCCCTCTGCAAAAACAGTGGCAACTGCACACTCAACCAGACTAGATAGACCGAAAGGCCTTTACCTGCTGGCACTTTCATATGGTCATATGTTTGTATATATGTCTGCTTTATTTTTTGCTGTTCTTGACACGGACAATGAGAACAGTGGAAGCTGTTCTAAATGTAGCGACCAGAGGTCCAGAATACTATTTACTTACAAGACATAACCTTCTGTTTTTTTTTTGTTCTTTTTTTGCTGTAGTTAGACTTACTCAAAACTTGGGACTTCAAAAACAGGCGGCAAATTACTGTATCATCTGCTATGTATGTCTCTCCCACATGCATAAGAATAAAGTTGTTTAATTTAGATAAATGGATCCAAATTGCAAAAATGCTGGACAGAACCCACATATGGTACATTATCCAGCCTGATATACAGTATATAAACTGCATTTTTTACCATACAGAAAATATAGTTTCTGTGTGGGATGAAGCAGGGCTCAGCCTCTTTAACCATGGGTTCCTATGGAGACTGAAATGTCTTGGGAGGTTGCTTTCCTCACTGTTAATAACACCTTATCACAGCTCTGACATACTAGTCAAGACTTGATAACAAATTCAAGATTTTAATCCAAATAGTGTGAGCTTTGGAGGCAAGCAGGCAATGAAAATGTTTGTGAACTGTTCTGCTACAGCTTGAAACATCTCAACTCTGGTTAAAAAAAGTGTCTCTCTAAACAGTATTCAGAGGACCCCAAGATAATCAAGCAATGGTCTTCAGCATATTGTATGTGTAGTGGGGGCTACAGGAGGGGACAATCTCTTGCACATTTTTTTTTTTTTAGGATGGCTACTATACGCAGTTCAAATGGACATTGTTGGCCATATACATTTGAAAAAAGCCTACCAAATCCCCTGGTTAAGATTCTAATATGGTATCAGGCTCTTGTAGCTTGATGATGGTGTGTTTAGGTGTTGCTGATAAGGTGCAAGTTAAGCAAGGTCATTGTGCCTTGAGGAAACTTTGATCTCATTGTTCCTCAATCTCATTTACAGAATAAGACTGCAAAGCAAACAATTTAAACTTACACTGAGAGACCTTCAAAGTATTAATTTATGTATTCCTTTATGTATTTATGTATGTATGTATTTAATTTATTTTTACTCTGTATTTATGCCCCTGTCTCTCCAGATGGCACCCATTCTTTTGCTCTCCCCCAGCTCTATCACCCATTTTACTGGGGACTTAACCTTTCTCCTCCACTTCTTGCCCTGTGGCTTAGCTCCCACATGGTGAGGGTCTAGAAAGGGCCTCTCAAATCATCTTAAGACAGGTCAAGTGGAGAGGTGTCACAGCTGATGGTGTGAAGCTTGCCAAGAAAGCCACCTATTATTCTGCCACAGCTGAGGTGTTTTTCCTATGTGTTCATTTGATCCCATGGGACATCACGGGAAAGGATGTCATGGGTATGTGCACGCAATGCATGCCATTGCACAGATGTCAGCAATGTCCAACCCACCTGCTGGCCTTACAACTGCACCAGGTGGTGGTGTTGCAGCAAAGAATGGCACCATCCTTATCCGGAAGAGGAGGAGAGCATTCACTGGGACACTCAGTCTTCCTCTCCCAGCTGGACATCAATGATCCAGGCTTATTCATAAAGCCAGGTTTATGGCAGTATGAGTGACAACCCTACTGCTGCACCAATGAGCTAACTGATGTTCAATACTGATTTGTGGATGTTGCATGGCAAATTGGCAATATGATTTTTTTTTTTACTTGTGACACTGAAAATATGGAGAGGTTGCTACTAGACTAAAACAGGAGAAAGCAGACAGCTGTTTCAGTGACACTCTCAATTCTAGTAAGAAAGAGTAGTGCTTTATCACACGTTTTTTTTTTCCTCTGTATCTGTTCTCTTCTGTTTCTCCCCTGATCCCACCCTTTTCTCACTGTGGCTTGCTGGAGGGCTCTGATCTGCATGGCTCCCCACACCTTTCAGTTATCATGGGGCAGGCCAAATAGCGAAGCAGAAGGCGCAGCAAACCCTTTCCAGATGCATTTTGTGGACTGCTACCAGTCTCCTGGTAACACCAACTGGAATCCAAGAGTCAGCACACAAACCTTGATCTCCCAAGCGGAAGGAGACAAATCCTTCACTCTGTCTGGTTGGCCCCTTTAAAATGCAGTATGGGCAAGTGAGTACCAGGGACTGAGGATCATATTATAGCGAGCCAGATTGGTGGACATTTGCCTGATATTTTATTTATTCCTCTTTATATCTATACTTTTATGCCCCCTTCTTGTCTCTGGCACTTGACTTCCTCAGAAGCTCCCAGGGCACACCCATCCCCCTGCACTTTTCTCACCTGCAATTGTCTGGCCTCCTCGGAGCTTTGGTTTACCCCAAGTCAGGTCACAGTGGTGGATATAACGTCAAAAACATTTGTGCATCTGGAGGTGGTGTTCTAGCATAAGTGTGGGGCCTGGATAAACCCATGTCTGTCATCATGAGGGCCAGGGATATATTTCCATTTGTCCATGGCCCTCACTTCAGATGCTGGTTGCTGGAATGCATATGTGTGAGGATATATGCAGAACATGTGGCTGCATGGTGTCAGCTTTTGTCTCCTGTTCCCAAGGCATGCAAACCTGCAGCTCCACCTGTGATCATCTAGCTATGGCAGCATTGCTTTGTCTCCCTCAGAGGAAGAGAACATCCTCTGGGATGCTCAACCCTCCTTCTCCTATGGCTGGCTCATCATGATCCAAGCTTACTCCTGAACATGGGTTGCTGACTTCGTGAGCAGCAGGCCTCCCACTGTGCCAACTGGCCAGCTTCTTTTTAGTTATATCTTGTCTGCATTATTATTCTTATTATGGATTTTCTCACATTTTTATTGACATGAGCTTTTCATCTGTGTTAACTCTCTCTTACCACTATACAAAATCATTACAGACAGCACTTCAGTCTCATATTAATTTTTGTTGATTGCAATAGTCTCGTGTTGGCTCAGATGTTGTTTTATTGATCACGCCTACTTTTTTGTATGCCAGTATATTCAGGCATATACTGCCAAGGCAAGCTTACTGTTCTGATTAGTCAGTGAAATCCGACATATAATGTTATGTGATTTTTTTGGGGTTCTTTGTTTTATAAATAAATACTGTACAGCTGTTTACTTACATAGAGGCTTAACACAGACTGACTGAACCAACTTTGTTCTGTCTCAGTTAGCAGCCTGCAATAGACTGGTGGAGACTGTATGCAACCAGGAAGTAAATCAAGGCTATGACTGCAGAGACTGTGGAGTCTGACCATGGGCGGAGATCTGGGGGGGGGCACATTGGGGGAGCGTTGTCCCCCCAATGATTTATTTTTTATTTTTTGTTTTGATGTATTTCTTCTTTAGTTTGTTCATCCCTGCTGCACCTTTAAGTCCTGACCCCGAGCACCTGAGTGGCTCTGTGCATGCACGGCAGACACACTGACTACACCCACTGACTGAAAACTTGTGCCAGTGGTAGCCTTACAAGGCCATGCCCGCGCCACTGCATCTGTAAGTGGGAGCCCAGTTGTAAATCACATGATCAGTTCAGGGCTCCCACACACATCACATGGCAGGCATAGGCACGGGCATGGCAGTCGGAAGTCGGGAAGGGTCGCACTCGCCTCGGGCTCGATCACACAGTCATTACATTTCCCATAACTGTCCGTTCCTCCTCCTTTGACAGTGGTGTGATTCCAGCAGGAGACAGAGAGAGACAATGATGTCAGGACACAACTGATGGGCATATTCTACAGAATGGGACAGCCAATCCAATCAAGCATTGCTCCTGTAAGTACTGTCCCACTTCTGTACTTGGCACTGCTGCCACCACAGTTGTCTCATTTTGCTTCAGTTGTGTTATGGGCTGGCATTTTGGAAGCTGTGTTCTCTGTAGTGGTGCCTGGCCGGGGTGGCTCAGTGGCTTCGACTTTGTGTGGAGTGGGACTCAGGCGGGGGGGAGACATCCTTCTCTGTGTGTGCGTGTGTGTGTTGTCACATGCTTTGTTTTAATATTAAATAAAAAAAAGACCTGCTCTGACTCAGTGACGGTGTGGGGAGACATCGGATGGTGTGGCCTTCAGCCAGGCCATGATTACTTGTGTGGGGGTGGAGGATCAGGACACGGGGAGGTAGGTCTGGACTCTATTAGTGATTAAAAACTGGGCAGCTGAGCATGCAGCTGGCTGTGCTGCTTTTGTTTTGACTATTGCATCTAGTAGCCTACTCAAAAAAATACATATTATTAAATAAATCTCAGACATCCATCACATCAATCCACTAAAGTACAATAAATTGAGGCCCAGTCTTTGCAGACAATGTGTGGGTGGGGGCCTAAGTTGTTGTCATTCTCTGACTCTGAGTGACTTTTTTACTGATGTTCAAGTTTGTTGTTCAAATTAAAGTAAAAAAGAAGCAGAGGTGTCTGTGTGAGTCAGATTATCAAACTGCTACTGCCTAAAAGCCTACCAAACCAAAAACCACCTTGAACAAAAAAAAGTAAAACTGACTAGCAGAATAAAACAAAGAGCCCACTGATTTGTGAGGAGGGAAGAGGGGAACTTGGAAGGGAAGGGAAGGGAACTGAGGAGAACTGATGGGCAAAGTGGCCCCAATTCGCTCCGTGAAGTAGAACCACGAATTAAGCGAATATGAGTGCTCCGCAATGCTAAGCGAGTATCAAGCGTTATAATGGGTAACTGAAGTCCATTGGAAACAATGACTTACATTACTCCGCTTCTCCCAAACCACTACTCCACTAATTCTTAAGCGAAAGTACATTGAAAACACGTGCCGCCTTACTTTGCCTTGTTTTAAGCTCCAAAGCGAATTTGCAGTGATTCATGGGATTTCAGGTCACATGGGCTCTAGATTATTCTGTACAGCCTCAGTTTGGGGTAGTGTGTGTAGGAAGCTGTAGGAGACAATCTGCTCTGAGAGCTCTCTGCAATTCAAACCTTCTAAAAGCTGTTAAAAAAGCCTTTTGAGTCTTTTTTTTTCTGAAACTTTACTTCATCGATTATAGGAAACCCTTCTGTGCTCATATCATCGAGCATTTATTGTTTGTGTGTGTATTTTGAATGTTAATGTACAACATTCAGTCTGTGTACTGAGAGACAGTGGAAGTGTGCTTTGGGGGAGGGGCGTATCTGTGGTGTAGGTAGATTAACTTGGAGAAAAACACAGTGCTTTCTATTTTGGTGATATTTTTCTCATATAACTGTGTTAACGTACACACAGTAACACTTTCAATAATTCTTGCCATTTGTTTGCTGATTGTTGTGGTGCAGCAGTGCATAATTTTAGTTTGTTTAAAATATGTGGTTATATTACTGAAGTTTTTAATTTGCTACGCATTACTTAGTGTGTGTGTGAGTATGTGTGTAACGCGTGTCATCAAATCAGACATCTTTTATTGTGCCACATAATTTCAGCAATGTGAACCTGTTATCCACTGCAGCTGTGTAATTTTTTGTACTTCTTTGTGGTATCTTTACTGGTACTCGTACTAGTGACTCTTACTTCAGCAGTGCAGTACACTGCCCTTCCCGTGGCCGGCCCCAACCGGCAAAGATATTTTTTTCCAGATTTGAATTTCTGATGGTGAGCACTGGTTAGGTGTTGTGCCTTTGCATCTGCGTCTCTTCAGTGTGCAGCACAATCTTAATCTGTCTGTACATTTGCATCTCTTTAGGGCCCAATCTCCATCTCTAACTTAGGTCACAGTTGTTTCTTTGGCTTCCCTTCAGAGTACTGGACAGGTGTGGTGCATAATTCAGCATGAACATGTACTCATTAACATGTGTTTTTAAGTCGGGACCATCATCAGGAGTCACTTGTGATATAAATCACTTTCTTCATCATCACGATCACAAATGCAGTCACAAATTACGATTTACGATCACGTCACGGATCACAACAGTAATTTTTTTACTAGTTACTTGGATGTATTGTAAGCCTGTTTTGTAGTATCTCTCCATGCTTCACAACCCCACCATTGTACTCATTAATGAGTGTTTTTAAGTCAGGGAGTTTTGTGCCACACCTCATTAGGGCCCAGGGAAGCACAGCCATAGGCATTTGCATTTCTTTATCATCATGGTCACAAATGTAGTCACAAATCATGATTTACAATTACGTCACGAATCACAGCATTAATATTTTTACTAGTTACTTGGAAGTATTGTAAGCCTGTTTTGTAGTATATCTCCAGGCTTCACCATCCCACCATTGTACTCATTAATAAGTGTTTTTAAGTCAGGGAGTTGGACAGTGTCTATAGTACATACACAGACTGGAAAGAAAACTGCACCCATGCAGTTTAGCACAGTATACTCCCACTGCTCAGAATACATACAGAAGACAACAAAAAAAAGGGCATAATTACATACAAGGGTCGGGGATGGTGGAGGAATAAATTTTATAACACAGCAAGGAAGGTGTAGGGGGGCACGTGGTGTGAGGGAAAAAAAACTAATGTGGGATCCCATAGCGATCCAGCAGCAGTTCCAGCATTGACATAATTTGCAACTGATGTCCCTCTATGTAAGAAAAATAAAATTTACAGAAAGAACAAATTAAGTAAAAAAGAGTACAGACATAAAAGACAAAAAAATGTTGCTTTTAAAAAAGCTGTTGGGTCTAAATCAAAGTTTAAATCTCCTCCTCATTTTGATCTCAAAGTATCAGCAGTCACAAAACACACTCCTCTCTTTCTCCGTCTGCACAGGAGAAAGTAAAAGTGTCTGCTTGTATGATTCACTTTCTTCCTGCCTAGCTAAAGAGCATGTGACTTACAGTACTGTAAGCCATGTGATGTGTGGGGGGCTGCCAAATCTGAAACACCAAGTGGATCACTTAGAATCGTAATGAGGGACGTGAAGTCCATTAAAAACAATGACTTTGCCTTACTTGCGTGCCATTCTGCCTTAACACGAGTGGCGATGACAAAAGTGGTGAGCACTTTGCAGTAGCAGTAAGTATCGCTCTTGTTCACTTTGCCAGCGGAATTTAAATTGCTTCATCTCTAATCATGAGCCACACACACACAGCTTGCTGCCTGAGTTGCATCTTTTTTATTGCAACTATCTTTTTGTAATTTGTTGAGAGTGCTTTTGAGGTTCAATGAGTTGTTCTACTTGTTCAATTTAGAATAAATCAGAAGAAAGTAGAAGTGAACTTTGTGAAGGCAGACAGTAAAGTGAATGAGAACTGTTAATTGCCACAGAAACCTAACGTACCAAACCACATCTTGAGTAAAAAAAAATGATAAAATACTATTTTACTCCTGGTTATACACTTAGTGACTGTAGTGTTTACTAATCAGAATAAATAAAAACAATTCAAGCCCTTTGGGGAAGCGAAGGGGCTGAGTGATATATATTTTTTTGAGGTTCAACAAGTTGTTCTTGTTGTTGGTTCAATTAAATAAATCAGAAGAAACTAGACGTGAACTTTGTGAACACAGTGAAGTGCTACACTGCCATAGAAACCTAATGTACCAAACTCCCAGACCACCTCTTGAATAAAAATATAAATACAATGCAATTTTAATACTACTGGTTGTGTTTAGTGTCTGACTCTGTAGTGCTTACTAATCAGAATAAATAAAAATAACTCAAGCCCAAGTATTTCTGTATTAAGACAATGTAGAAGTACCTGTTAAACCCCCAGTGAGAGATTAATACAGTCACGTACAACCTTTACAGCCCTGCCCCAGTTCACCCCTTGCCCTGCCCCCAAAATGTCAAAGGCAAACTATGCCTATGAGTCTGACTGCATGATTTTTGTTTTCCACCCAGTGCTGTTGACCTAACACGTAAGTCAGCAGATACAGTACAGTAGTAGACAGTGACAAAATGCACTGTTGTGTATACTGTATTTGTATACACAGTATCAGGAAATCCAATTGAAACAAATGGGAATTTCCTGTGAAATATATATAGGGGATACATGATGGGCATGAGTGTGATATGGAAAATATTTTCACTCCTCTAGAGTGACCTCTGAATACTCATGAGTGGCGAAGCCACAAGTGAGGTTTCAGAGGTCACTGTACAAGGCTGAACATATTTCCCATATCACAAGAGTGCACATCATGTATCCTATTTATACAATGGGGGCCTCATTGTTGCAAAATGTACAATTTGCACAGCTTTGCGGGGTTACACGGCTTTGCATGGCTTTGCACGGGTTTAGTGTGGGTTTGGGGGGTGTAACAAATGGCATTTATTTTAATTCTGCTGATGTCATCAGGATTTATTTCACTGCAGTGAAAATAACTTGTTTTATCTCACTGTAATATGTCTCACCCCCCACTGTATATATATATATATATATATATATATATATATATATATATATGTGTGTATATATATCAATCAGTCTTTATTTTATCAGGTGAAGCATCATTGAGCAAGCTTATTTGCAAGGTGGACCTGGACAAATACACATAAAAAGTAAAACAAAATAATACAATATATAAGGTAGATGTACAATCGCGGAATAAAATGTAGAAGAAGACATAAAACATAGTACAATATTAGGCAAGGGCCATGCAAGACAAAATAGGCATAATGGCTCAAAGAAAAGAGAAAGAATAAAAAAAGATATAGCCAATATAATATTTAAGCAATAAACCACTCCAGGGTGTTGGTGATGCTGGTTTTACCCGGCCGAGTGACTAAACCTCGTCAGGCGTGGGTAAAACCAGCATCACCAACACCTGGAGTGGTTTATTACAATTATACTAAATGTTGTGTGTGGTAAAATGTGAATAGTAATTTAATTGTGATAATTTGTTGTGTGTACAAAGTAAGAAATAGTGGAATATCCTTCCATGCAAAAAATAGTCCATACAGTGGGTTTGCTTGTAACATAAAGAAGTGTTTATTTTTTTGTGTTTTAACATTTGTGTTTAACTTTAACAGTGAAGCAGAACAGTAGTTATGAACAGATGTAGTTTTAACATGTACTTTTAAGCAATAATATATATATTTTTTATTATTTAAGAAAAAGTGTTAAATGATTAGGTATTATAATTTTAAAGTAATATTTGGTTTGCTTCTGTGTTGTTTCCTCAAGCCTTTCAAGCTCCAGCATTGTAATTTGCTCAGACGTGATGCTGTGGTGACAGCGCTTTGTTTTTGTGTTAGGATTGGCTGGTGTGGGGCCTTTGAAGGGAAGCGCCGTGTTTGAATTGTGCTCTGCGGTAGTTGGACATGCTGCGAGCGGGCTGTGTGTGATGTTCACGCTGGGGATGTGAGGCAGAGGGATGAGCTTTCTTGGTGGCAGTATTAATGGTTTTTCAGGTACTGGATTTTTTTTTTTAATTTCGGTTTTATCGCCGTCTTCTGCGGCAGTTGGACGTGCTGCGAGCGGGCTGCTTGTGAAGTTCAGGCTGGGCATGATGAGGCAGAGCAGGGTGTTCATGGCGGCTGTGGTGTTGTTTTTCGGTGATGGATTTTCCGTTTCAATTTCACTATTATTGCCGTCTTGATTGATTTGAATATTGCTTCCAGCTGGTCATTATCGATCAAGTCGAAAGTTGTTTGTATGTTCATTTTTTGAGGTGAACGGCTGGGTTTTGGTTTACTCCGTGGCGCGATGTACAATGGCAGTTTTGGGATTTGGAAACGGGGGTCGGAGTGTTTTGTTAATGGGTTGCAGCGCGAGGTTGGCACAGCTGGCACTTGTTCCTGTTGGTAATGCTATATTTTACAACGGGGTGATAGTGCCAGCTGGCCAATGAGGGGTGGCTATTTTTTTATGCATTGTATATTATACAGTATATACATGAACAGTTCTGGGGAAGGGTAAGACGGGTGTTAGGGAGATGAAGGGGGAAGGGATTGATAAAGTGAGATATATATATATATATATATATATATATATATATATAAAACAGGCACAGTCATGCCAATATAGTTAGGATTGCCCAACCATTTCTATATTAAACCCAAAATTTATCACTTTAATAACTTTGCAACCATATGACCGATGTGCCCCCAAATTTTCATGCGCCGTCTGGAACTATAAAGCCCTGGATCTGGCAAGTTTTGTTCCAGACAGTGGTGCAGTTGCAGAGTTGTGGAGTGCCAAACACGTGTAATTTACCATTTAGGTGTAAATTCTTTGCTCATCTGCATCTCTGAAAGGGCTTGGGGATCTGGTCTGAAATTGTTAGGGTATGTGGGGTCTGGGCAGCAGATGTGTCTTTTGAAGGTTTGGTGAAAAAATATTAATCCATTCAAAAGTTATAAAGCTTTAATGTTTCCCATTCATTAAAGCCTATGGGAAAAAATATATATGTCATGTGAAAATAGTTTCTGCTTTCATGAAAGCACTTTTTGCTGCCTCAAATGGAAAAGTTAGTGCTGTGCTGCCGTCATCTTGTTTTCAGTTAATGATGTGGAAAAAACACTCTAATTCAAAAACTACTGCCCCTTGGTAAACACTAACAGTTGTGTTTATCTAATCAGGGCCTGAAGAACACTTTTCTGGCCTTAGTTTTTTAAAATAGCATCCCTTAGTTGTGTTGCAAATTTGCAGCACTGTATTTGCGAAACTGCTGCAATATTGCGACAGTTTTCGCATAAGTAAAGGCACTCTTGTTCACAAACTGACCCAAATTTGCAGCACTTTTCATGAAAACTGCTGCCAATTTGTGGCACTACTTCAATTTAAAAAAAAAAACACCAGTCCTGTAAATGTCCAAAATCTCCCTTGGACATTTTTCCCCCAAATAAGCCCAGAATCATACTCCTTGGCTCCCGTTTAGGTAAACACCTGTTGGTGTTTACCTAACAAAAGGCTATTTTATCCTTTTATTGCCTCCAAAGGGGCTGAGGCATGTTTTACAGATAAAAAAAAAATGCTGCCCTCATCAGGGTGCCCAAATCCTGTGTCAGCGGTAGAAATCCCCCACCCCATTCCTAGTGTTCTTAAATATTTATTTTTCCAAAAATGTCTCTGCCGAGTGCCAACAACGGGGTGCCCAATTCCATGTCAGCAGTAGACATCCACCTCCACCCCCACTGTGGAACACTGTGGAGCCCAGTCCCAGTGTCCTGCAATATATTTTTTTAAATGTCTCTGCTGACATCAGGGTGCCCAGTCCCCATGTTGGCACTACAACTCCCCCAACAGTGTGGGACACTGGGTAACCCACTCCCACTGTCCCCAGTTATGTCCCCACAGTACTGTAAGACACTGGGAAGCCCACCCCCAGTGTCTCACTGCTTCCAGTACCTGTGAAAAAGAAAACAGTCCCTGAACATCTTTTTTTTTTTGTAATCCTGAAAAAAAGAAAAGGGTCCCTCATCTTCTCCCGTCCCCCTCCCCCATCCCAAACATCCCACTGAGTAACCCACCCCCCACCACCTCTTGCCCTATACTTCCCACTGGAGATCATCTTCTGTGGATCGGGACATGTCTGTACTCTTCAAAGCTAAACCGCAAACTGGAGAATCAAGGTAAGTGCTGTGTAATCTCTGTCAGTGCTATTTTGAAGTTATGTTGATATTGTGGCCATTTTTAGGTATTTTTGCACCAAATTTTCAACATACTGTAGGCTTCTTGGGACCCCGCCTCATGAACAATGTCACAGTTGTTTCATTAATCGGACCCATAAGGTGATTTCTGGTCACTGCACGAAATCACCTTTTGGGACCAAGTAACAAAATGATAGTGCCAGTGTTCATGAGGTGGGGTCCCAAAAAGCCCATGTTGAAAATTGGGAGCAAAAATACCCCAAAACACCCAAGTTATGCACGGCTGTTTAAATTTTCCTACACTCACAGATAACGCAATTTTGAATATTTTGCTGCCAAATTTTCAACATAGCCATTTTTTCACAGCACCTCATGAACAGTACAGCTATAATTTTCACATTCTGCCCAAAATGTGTTTTAGGACCTGTGGCACAGAATGGTGTCACAGTTGCGCATAATTACGTTTTGATTTGCATTTCACAAGTTCTCTGTACCAAGGGACATGAGGTGGAGTAATAAGATGGCTATGCTGACAATTTGGTCACTGTTGTTTGACACATACCTCTCAACCTTTTATCACCCAAATGTGTGACATGATATGTGACAACTGGATGAAATGTGTGACACATCATCAAACATGACATTGCAAGCTCAGAATACTGTGGAAATAAGTACACTAATATTTATAATGTTTGCTGATAACCTAGCATCTTATATTATTATACACGTCTGCTTAAAAGTCTCAGTGGTCAGTGTAGAATGTCACCTTCTCAATGTGGGACAGAAGGTTTCTGAGGGATAAAATGAGTGATGTACCTCATAGTGTGTGACAGTTGAGAAGTATGGTTTGGCACATGGAAGCACAGGGCCCAGAGGGCCTTGAGCTTCCACACCTACATACATATGCACATCTATGGCGGCATTGGAGTGCAGTGTCCAAGTAAAATAAGGATACTATTATACTGTCTCAAAAAGTAAGGAAATTCATTGCAAAAAAACTCCATGAATGCATCAGTTATGGTTCCTATTACAGTGGCAAAAGTACGGAAATCCGGTGTTAGGGTTCCCAACACTATTCCCCCACCCCAGACCCCCACCCTCCACACATCAACAGGTGTTGGGGTTGGGTTTGGGGTCATCAGACATAACTCTCACCCAATTTTCTATACTGTACCATCTCAGCTTCCTTACACATGGAATGGGGTGAGAGCCCGATGACCAAGGCACACCCAATGCCTGTTGGTGTGTGGAGGTTGAGGTGGGTGGTAGGGTTGGGAACCTAACACCGAATTTCCATACTTTTGTCACTGTAATAGAACCCTAACTGATGCATTAATGGAGTTTTTTTGCAATGAGTATATATCATCTATCTATCTATCTATATATATATATATATATATATATAGAAAAAAACTTCAGTAGTGAAATGTGGTGTTAGGGTTTCCAACACTAACACCCCCCCTACCACCAAGCAGCAACAGGAATAACCATTCCAGTTTCACCTCTCCCAGTATCTTTGATAATCAAGGCATGGGGTGTGCGTTAGGGTTGCCTGCCCTAATGCTCACCCCATTTGATCATAAAAGAAGCTGAGATGTGTAGAATGTATGAGAATGGGGTGAGTGCTATGACTGACAACCACAATACACATGCCATACCTGATTAGCAAAGATGCAGGAGAGGGGAAACTGTAATGGTTTTTCCTATTGCTGCCTGGTGGGTGTGGGTGGGGTGTTAGGTTTGATAACCTAATGCCACATTTCCCTAGTTTTGTCGTTTTAACCCCAGCTATTTATTATTTATTTTTTTTATTTATTAATGGAAATCAGAGTTACAATCCTTTCAGTCATTAACTCCTTTACAAAGGCTCCACATCAGTATAAACAGATAATTATTACAACAAGGTGTTACAGAGGGGGACTTCCGGTGACATCATCGGCGACATGGAAGCCTAAACAGAGAGCTCCCTATCCAGAGATCAATAAACTTACTTCCACACAAATGAAACTGAATCAATGTCGACAAATATGCACAAAATAAGTCGTGGAAATACACCCAGGAGGAGATCCTGTTCTAAAAATGCAAAGGAGAAGCAGGATCGCCCAGGATTGAGTCCTACAAGTTCAGCCGCGAGCGGGAGAGAGTCTCCCCTGAGCGCGGCGGGAACCGATACCGAAACTGAAATGGATACCCTCTCTAGAATGAGGTTTGAAACACTTTTAGCCGAGATAAAACAATTTAGATCTGAAACGAAACTCTAGTTTAGTAAACTACATTCGAACCTGAATAAGCTGGAAACCAGGGTCGCCGGAGCAGAAGAAAGAGTATCGACAGCTGAGGACAATCTACAGCAGATTTCTAGGGCAATTGAATATTTAATGCAACAAAGTGAGAGTATTTCAGCCAAATGCCTCGACCTAGAGGCAAGTTCTCGGAGAGAAAACATCAGGATCCACGGCCTCCCAGAATCTGCTAAAGTCGGAGAAATGAGCGAATTCATTGAGGACCTGCTACGCCATGTCTTGGACTTACCACAACCCTTTAATTTCAAGATCGAAAGAGCGCATCAAGCACTAGTTCCCAAGCCAACTTCACCTACAGCCAGGCCTCGTTCAATAATTGTGAAATTTTCAAGTTACCGGGACAAAGAAAAAATCTTAAGAACAGCATGGAAACAAGGTCAAGTTGAGTATAACGGAGCCAGGCTCCTATTCGACCAGGACTATCCCCAGTTAATTCAGCAACAACGGCAGGCATATGCTCCGCTATTATGGAAACTGAAAGAAATCAAAGTTAAGTTTCAGACGCCCTACCCCTCCCAACTCCGAGCGTGTTGGGAATCAGGGACTGAAGTTTGCCACACAGTAGAAGAAGCACTTCAGGCTTTCAAAGAATGAGGGCGTGAAGTCGTGGTTAGCCCCCCAGATCGAGGGATCCTGGCGCGGTGAGCAACCTCAGAATGGCAAACGCGGAAGGAAGGTAGCAGACACCACCCTTAAGGACATCAAAAGAATGTTGTTCCACCTAACGCAAGCTCAAAATCCTGAGGATCCTCAACAGAACAATGACTCAAATACATGAAGGAGCACTCTTCTCTGTGAGGTCTTTCCTATTATATTGTGTGGGCCTCCCTCTAGGTCTCTCTCACTCCCTCACCATAGAGACGTTCTGCTAGACTAACATTTGCATGAATTATTGACTCTCCCAATCATTTTGGACAATATTTTGAAAATATTGTAATCTGAATTAGGGAAATTACTGACATGAAGTTGTCTGGGGGGGAGAGGGCAGGAGTGGGATCTTCGGAAGACTTCCTTCGAGGGGAGAGGGAAAGCTGAAAAGAAGGAACCCATATTGATTTCCTCCAACTATGGGGGAGTTGATAAGGAGGGTGGGAACGAACGGGGGCAAATTATAAGGAAATTATTTTCAGACAGAATGGTAGTATAGTGAGCTAGTCCGCCCATCCTCTGGGGTGAGGACACGATTAGGTGACTAACACTATGTGGGAGATGGTGGGGGAGTAATCGATGCTCCGAGTACATGGCAGTCCTACATGTGGTAACCTGTGAAACTGGGTTTATGTGAGCGAGGTAGACAACAGAGCTGGTGAGTAAGAGGTTTAGGCTTGCTTAGCGAAATGGGAAGCAATTCATTACGCACAAACTGACAAGATAGTTCACGTTAGAAACCCAAAGACCACACCGATATATGGCGGGGGAGACCCCGGGTGCCTAGGGGGGACTGTTCAGCAGCTGGCAGACTGAGTTTGTAAAACTAAATCGAGAAAATATTTAACATCCGAGCGATTCCCCTTGTGCAGGAATCGTGGAGGCTACCCCTGGATGCTCGACCTCCGATTAAGGTGTACATTCATAGACACGTGGATGGACGCTTTCAGAGGTGATGAGCCACTACATGGAGGGTCGAGGCATAGCTCATATCTAATTGAGGGGGAATGGGTTGTCATCCACTTGGAGGAGCATAGGGGCTGGGGCTAAGACATCAGAACAGATGGTCATGGTAAAGATGGGGGGGGGCCAGGGGGATCTCTCACGCTGTATTTATGGTGTATTGGGAGTTCCACACAGATGGAAAGGGGACTGTAGCCTAAATCAAGAAATCAACACCCTGACAGTGAACAGAGAGGGGAGACATACTCTCCTCTGAACTCCTACCATGACTAGTTCGTTATGTTTATATTGGAGCTGGGGAACCCTCCGTGTCCCTGCTGGTGAGATGGCATCATAGCAAAGGGACTTAAGATATCAATTTACAAATTACAGCCCTCGAATTGAGGAATAATGGGGGATCCCCCGGCCGAATACCCACCTCCTGGTGAGAGAGATGTGAAGGGAAGTGGACTGGAGACCCCTGGGTGTTTGTGGCTGTTTGTCCCTCTCTCTTTCGCTTTTGTTCTTTCTCTCCCTCCAACCGAGGGGGGGGGAGGGGGAAGGCGGAGGGGAATTGGACATCATTTAAAAATTCACTAGTGGAGTCAACCAAACAGACAGGATCATCCCCATACCCAGGGACACTTGAGATGGCTCTGATATCCCTTCAGAGGATTCGGGAGATACTCTGGTGGGACGGATCAGGGGCCCCGAGCCACACAACAAGCTGATAAAACCTCCAGATAAGGGGGATCTCCATATCAAACTAGGTAAGATTGATTGTGGATCAAAGGGTAGGAAGTAAAAGGATGGATGGGTAAGCTGGAGGCTAAGCGAAGATGGTATGGCAGGGCAAAGCTACCCACATCATTTATTTTAACAGGATTGTTGCTAATGACGGTACGCCACAACACCTGGCAAGGACTCAGTTATTTTAGAGTCCAGGAGGTACGGGCCACATTCAAGGCTCCTATTCCTCTCAATCGAGTGGGTTTTACTCAATATCCTAGGAAACAGAACACTCTGCTCCTCTACCTTGGGAGTCATGTTGTAAATAGAGTTTTCCAGGAGGTACAGGTTGCTCATTTAGGGGTACCTCCTAGGTTGTTATTTGTGTTTATGTGTTATGTTTATGTGAATGTTAGGTTATATGTTTTAGTACAATGCGGACAGTTACATAGGCAAATTGCTTATACTTACCAAGAAGAGATCCAGGACTTGTTGCATCTGACAGAGCAATTAAGAGATGTAATGGAGGTAAGAAGGAGTGGAATGGTACAGAGGAAGTTAAAGGAAGTGTTGGAATTGAGAGGATTATTCCCCTCAAATCTGAAGGGCAGTATATCTATACATATAAATGGGGGATAGTAAAAAGATTAAAATTAGTTCACATAACGTCAATGGGCTAAATAATCCAGTAAAGCGACACAAAATTATGTCGACTTTAAAGAGAGAAAGCCCCTCCTTTATTTTGTTACAAGAAACACACCTTAACAGATCACAGCATCAAAAACTGGGAAAGTTTGGCTATGACAAGATTGTCGCAGCTTCCTTTAGAAAGGGGAAGAGAAGGGGGGCGGTGGTGCTGGTCGCTAAAGGGACACAATTCCAGAAAACTAATAGTTACTCAGACCCGGATGGCCAGCTGGCCATCCTTGTGGGCATCTTGGATGGCACACCTATCACACTGGCCTCTCTATATGCCCCACCGGGCTCCACAAAGGAGATTATTGGCCCCTTGCTTCATAAAATTTCTGAATATCATGTTGGAATGTTGGTGGTAGGGGGAGACTTGAACCAGATTTGGGATCAAAAAGACACTTCTAGAAAGCAGGCCTTTAGGCAGACTCCGGTGGGCAGACTAATCAGGAAGCATTTGAGGGGTGCATTTTGGATAGACGCCTGGAGACATCAGAATGCAAATAAAAGGGAATACACCCACTATTCTTATCCACACGGTTCTCATGCTAGGATCGACTACATTTTAGTTTCAGGAGAACACCAGGATCAGGTCCTGGAGTGTAAGCACATTCCATCAGTTCTATCGGACCACGCTCAGGTGTCTATGGTCCTGAACTGGAAAGTCAAAAGAGGTCAGTCCCTTTGGAAATTTAATAATTATTTTTTAAACTTAAAAGATTTTACGGACATGGCCAAGAGTAGAATATCACAAATCCAGAAGGACAATGAGTCCACGGAGATTCCCGACACTGTACTGTGGGACTCTATTAAGACGGTGTTCAGGGGGGATTGTATTAAATTTGCCGCACACTTTAAACGACAACAAAACAAAGAAATGGAACAGCTTCAGGGGCAACTACAGAACCTGTTAGATCAGGCTGTAGCAGGAAAGACCTCTGCACAACCAGAAATTTTGAAGGTTAGGCAACAGATACAGAGAATTATTGACATTAGAACAGAGCAGGCATTGCAACGCCTAAGACAGAGATACTATGAATCTGGTCCTAGGGCCTCCTGCCTTCTGGCACATAGACTCAGGCGGCAAACTGCGGAGAACACGATTACACAACTTAGAGACCCCAAAATGGGAAGTTTAGTAAAGTCCTCAGAAAAAATTCTCTCAGGCTTTAGAGACTTTTACACAAACCTCTACAGCTCAGATTATTCCCCAGGAAGTGAACAGATCAAAGTCTATCTAAAGAAACTAAGGCTCCCAGAATTGCCCCAGGAACTTAGAGACTCCCTGGATTCTCCCATATCTCCAACAGAACTAGAGGCCACAATTAAGAGACTAAAAACTAAGAAATCACCTGGCCCAGATGGATACAGCCCTGAATTCTTTAAATTCTTTAGAAGAGAGATAAGTAACCCGCTAATGAAGGCCTGTAGATTGGCACAATTGGGGGAAGACCTGCCAGACACTTGGAACTATGCAGTCATCTCGAGTATCCCCAAGCCTGGGAAAGATACCACTCACTGTGGATCTTATCGCCCTATATCAGTATTAAATATTGATTATAAACTCTATGCCTCGATACTAGCGAAGCGATTAGAGGGGATTCTACCCAAATTAATTAACTATGATCAAACAGGGTTTATCCCAGGCAGGCAAACACAAGACAATATTAAAAGAACATTGCACGTGATGCACCATGCTGCTCGGTCGGGGGCCTCCTGCATGATTCTGAGCCTGGATGCGGAGAAGGCCTTCGACCGAGTGGCATGGAAATTTTTGAAGCTAACTCTTGACAGATTTGGGTTCTCAGAAGCCTTTGTAAAGATCATAACTAAGATCTACACTAAACCAAGGGCATACATAAAAATAAATGGCAGAGTCTCCCACCCAATACCTTTGCAGCGAGGCACCAGGCAGGGTTGTCCCCTCTCCCCCCTTCTCTTCGCCCTGTATCTTGAACCACTAGCCCAAGCATTGAGGCAGGATGAGGGGATTCGGGGGTGGGAACTGGGAGGGGAGACTCATAAACTAGCCCTTTATGCGGACGATCTTTTGGTCTACCTTCGGGATCCGGAACAATCCCTAGAAAAACTGTGGGACGCCTTATCAGAATTCAGTCTCTTGGCTGGATACAAGTTAAACATATCTAAGACAGAGGTTTTAAAAAAGCATTATGAGCCATCTGAACAAATAAAACAGAGGTTTCCCTTTAAGTGGAACCTTACCCATATCAAATATCTGGGAATACAGCTAGGATTTCAGATAGACAATTTATTTTCACTTAACTTTTCTCCAATATTAGTAAATATCCGGGCAGAATTGGAGCACTGGTTATCTATCCCCATTCCCTTGACCCAGAGAGTGGAGGCCATAAAAATGATAATTCTCCCCAAACTTTTATACCTGGTACAAACAATCCCTATTAGGGTGCCGGATTCACATTTTAATTTATTAAACAGGGTGGTCACTCATTTGCTTTGGGGCCCACATAGGCCCAGGATTCGACTCTCAGTTCTCCAAATCCCGAAAAAGGCTGGAGGCCTTTCATTACCTAATTTTAAGTTTTACTACCATGCAGCACAGCTGAGGATGTCCATGTACTGGCTGGACAATCTGTACATTTCTAAATGGAAAAATATAGAGCTTATGGAAGGAGCTCTATCCAGCCTAAATAACCTACTCCTTAGACAAGGGAAAAAGCCTCACCTAGGCCAGCAGGAAAATCCCTTCACAGCATTCACACTTGAGATGTGGCATAACACTTTATTTGTACTTTTATTTTTATTATTTTCTTATATCCTTTTACAGATAAATATCCATATTTAGGACATACCATTCAAATTGATACATAACCAGAGTAGAGAGACAAATCTCCTTGTTAATCCAAGGATTAGTGATTCCCAAATATTTTGATACCACATACAGGGGTAATTCCACTATAACATTTACAAGTAGACATTCGAAATAAAGCTGTTTAGAGCGAGCCCATGAGCAGTGTGGCTAATTCGTTCAAAACTTAAGTAAAATCATTATCTACCCATCTATCGGCCCCTTTATCAGGGATTAGCCTTGCCACACTATGCACCTAAAAGTCCAAGTCCATTTATAAAGTATAGGCAGCAACCCTCCAAACTCCCTCTAGCCAAACCTGCCATTCCTCTTAGGTATAGAGATTAATAAATGACAGAATTATTACCGCTAATGTTACTCGTGGTATATCTAAGACCATAGGGAAGGAGAAACTAATACATAAGCCCCAGTCCAGAAAGTTCAATGTGAGGGCCAAGATAGACCTCGACCTTCAAGGTACAATTTTAACTTTTTAAATGAAGGAATATTTAAAAGTTCGACCATATAAACATAATTAAGGCACAATTAGTGTTCAAAAGTCTGGCCTGCTCGTTTCTCAAGTGTCCTCCTGATCCTCTGACCTGCTTGATTCTGCTCCTCGATCTCTCAGCCGCTTCCTGCTGGATTCAGCAAACCCACGAGGCTCACTTGCCAGCCTCCGTGGGGTCTGAGAAAACCCATACCTTCCCTCCATGTACTATCCTCAGCCGAGCAGGGAATATCAATGAGTGGGGAATATTTGCTTGTTTAAGCCTTTTCCTAATCCCATCAAATCTTTTCCGCTTGAGGCGGTAGCATAGCTAATGTCCGAAAAAGGTGGATCACCGATCATCTTGCAAGATGGGTCCCATCTGCCTTGCATACCGTAGAATCACGATCCCTGGTGCCCACACGTCGGTTATAATTAGGAGAGTACTGAGGGGTTTCAGTGTCCTCACGATATCCCCTAGGTGTGATTCTGTACACTTTCTGCAGAGTAAAGTCAGGGCTGTGGTCATCCAGGGTCAGTTTTTCTGCCAACCATTCCCTCATGAACATTAGGGGGTGATCTCCTTCGATTCCCTCCGGGAGGCCTAGCACCCGAACGTGTGAGGAGCGGGCCTGGTTCTCAAGAGTTTTGAGCCTGGCTCTAAGGTGTGTGTTCTCCTTCACTAACTGTGAGGTTGCATTCGATGTCACCTCCGCTTGCTTCTTAATATTTTCGGTTTCCGATTTCATGTCCTCCACCGTGGATTCGATAACCGTAATTCTCGATCCGAAAGAGTCAAGCCTGCTGTTTAAATCGGCCATAGATGAGAGTAGTTTGTTCAACTTGAGACCAAAGAGGCCATGGTTTTCTCGAGTCTCTCTGACACAGCCTGCATCTCGATGGGGCTTCTCAACTGCTGCTATGTCGGCCTGTCCTAGCCGGATCCTCCTCCTCTGTCTTTACGAGGATTTCCCATTTTATATTTAGAGGGATCCTCTTTCAAATGGCAGCGTTATTTTGGGTCTTTTTCCAGCGATTGAGGAGTTTTTTGGGTAGTTTTAATAAAACAGAGCCGGAGCTGTTGTTGAGTGCTGCCGTCTTGCTCGGGCTCCACAGCGCCCCCCGTGGCATAACACTTTAAATGACAAAAGGGCCAAGAAATGGAAATACCTACTCTTATCTATTCCATATCTGGATATCTTTTCTCCAGGGGCCTGGGATAACGGGTTTAGGAGATGGGAGGCAAGAGGCCTGCATTTAATCTGGCACTTCATAGGAGAGGGAGGGATTGTCCCCTTTGAGGTTCTAGTAAACAGATATGACAGCCCCTGGCAAGATAGATTCAGATACTTCCAAGTCAGGAACTTGGAAAAAAAGCTTATGATGGAGTTTGGCTGGGGGATGACGTCTCCCCCCCCAGATCGCCCTCACCCTTAAAAAAGTGATAGAGGGGGTACCCACCAGGACACATATTATCTCCAGCCTTTACAGAGATCTAGTGGCTTGGAAAGGGGACACTACAGACTCCATAAAGAGGGCCTGAGAAAGGGACCTGGGGAGTCATATCTCGGAAGAAGTCTGGACAAGGGCTCATTCTACAATACATTGGGATCTGTCTGCTGTTAGCTGGCAGGAGTTTTCCTGGAAAATCTTTTCTGGGTATTTTCGCTTGCCAAAGATTATGGGGCAGCTTTTAGCTGACAATCAGGCAGATTGTTGGAGGAAATGTGGGCAGACGCAAGCTTCATATTTACATATGCTGTGGAGTTGCCTGGCGCTGTCCACCTTCCTGTTGGATTTGCAACAAGCCCTGAGAATAACAATTGCACCAGATATCAGTATGCCCCACATGTTTCTTGTTCTTAGAAACCCCGAAGGAGTTTAAAGATCCCCTTACAACTAAGTTCCTGAAAATAGCATTTTTAGCTGCTCAGAAGGTTGTAACCAAGAACTGGAAGTCTCATATCCCTGTCACCTTAAACACATGGCAGGAAATTATGATAAACATATACAGGATGGAAGCATTGATGGCTTCCTTGAACAAAAAATTACCCCAATTTGAAATCCTGTGGAGGCGTTGGGTCCTGTACATGGCAGGGGAAAGACCTGATTTTATCCCTTAGAAAATAGAATTCTTTTTTTCATGGGAATGGTTCTTTCATTGTGTAATCTTGGCCCTTACTGACATCCTGAAGGGGACAGGAAGTGAAGACTCTAGTTCGTTACAGATCTTTTGACCATAAGAATAAAAAATGGATATTAGATTCTGTACACAGATAAAGTGATCTATATTGGTAGATAGTCAGATGAATTATGAGATTTCCACCGCATCTATTGACATCCTTGATTAGACAAATGGCTATAAGAAATTGTCTATGAAATTGCCTTTGTAACTGCTTATACCAGAAGAATGAATGTACTCTGTATGTATTATGACCATCAAATTAATAAATAGAGAAAGTTTAAAAAAAAGGTGTTACAGAGGGCAATATAATACAGAGTAGTCAACATAATAGTCACATAGTTAAACAACTGAGGGTGAAGTAGACCCTGAGTCAAATAACATTCAAAGGGTGAGGCAAACCCAGAGTCATGTAACACACATGAAACATTCAGTGAAATAATCTTAGGTCTTGTATCCATATTACACCCAAATTCCTAGTTCAGCACACTGCAAGAAGGAAAGAAAGGCTAGCAAAGGAACAACGATGGAGACTTGGTCTGGAAGTAGGAATGTAAGGAGGGCACACAGGGCACGCAGGGGAGTTTAGGTGCAGTCACAGGCTGATCCCTTAAAGAGGAACTCCTTGAGGTAGGTTATGTAGTGACCAATCTTAGACAAGGCTGAGATAGAGATAGGGAGGCCATTGAGCCATAGAGGAGCCCTATGATAGAAGGCTTTTTGGCCTAGCGCAGTCCTACAATGGGGAAACAGATGAGGAGCTTTGGTCAAGCTCCTGGATACCCTTTGTTGGGGGATGGGCTGGGTAAGGGTGTGGAGACCAGGTGGGGAGAGTTTGCAGTGGATTTTCTTGGCCAATAGGCTGGAATGATATTTTAGACGGCCCTCAAAATTTAGCCAGTTGGTACAACTATAGGGATCACACATGTGGGTCCATAGATCACAACCCATCACTAGGTGGCAGGCTTTGTTCAGGGCAGTTTTTATTCTGCACAGGGCAGTAATGTCTGCAGCCCCATAGAACATGATCCCATAGTCTACAACAGAGAGGATTGAGGACTGCATGGCTAGATGAAAGGCATCTGGAGATAGGCAGTGTTTGAGCCTATAGAGTAGTCTAATTCTGGTGCTGATGGTAGTACTCATGGTATGAATATGCGGAAGATTGGTGAGGAATGAGTCAAGAGTGATGCCCAAATATTTGAAGTTGTTTACCTGCTCAATCAGGGAGCCTTGATGATTGTGATTAAGAAGGATGAGGTCCCTGAGGGGGTTTTGGCGATGATAGAAAACCATTGACTTTTTTTTTATAGTTGAGGACTAGTCTACACTCTGTGAACCAGGTTTCAGCTTCTGTGAATGACTTTTGGAGGGTTTGTTGTAGAGAGGAGGGATAGGGTGGCTTGAGAAGATGACGACGTCATCAGTGTAGAGAAGTAAATGACTCGAGCAGGCATTGAGCAAAGATTTTAAGAATAGGCTAAAAAGGAGTGGGTCGAGTATAGAGCCTTGTGGGACCCCTGAGTGAACTGGGAGGCAGGTGGAGAGGGTAGAGTTAATTTTGACCTGCTGGGTCATGTCACTTAGGTAGCTCTCAAACCAGGACTTGGGTTCAGGGGCTAGCCCCAGGGAAGCAGAAACTTAAGTATGAGGGCACGGTTGACTGTGTCAAATCAGGGGCATAGCTATAAGGGTGCAGGGGGTGCAGTGGCACCCAGGCCCATGAGGTTTGAGGGGCCCAAATCATAATGTTGATGTTTATTCAAAACTGGGGAGTGGCCCTGTAACATAGCCTTGCACCCAGGCTCTCTGGGAATTTGCTACACTACTGTGTCAAATGCCTTAGTTAGGTCTATGTAGACAGACCCAACTAAGTGTCCGTGGTTGAGGGCCTTGTGTATGAAGGTGGTGTATTCCATGAGGGCTGTGATGGCGCTGTGACCCTTGTGGAATCCATGTTTTTTGGGGCACAGGAGAGTATATTTAGATAAGTAGTCTGAGAGCTGGTCAGCCACCACTTTTTCTAGAGCTTTGGAGAGGGGAAGTAATATGGAAATGGGGTGATAGATGTTGGCAGAGGTACAACCTCCAGTTTTGGGGATGGGGGTAATGACTGCCCATTTCCAGGGGTTAGAAAACATTCCTAGACAGAGGGAGAGGTTAATAATTTTGGTTAGGGGACGATGACTGTATCGAGTATAAGGCGTAGTAGTTTTAGGTCCAGCATATCCCCACTATGGCGTGACTTGCCCAAGACCTTAGCGAGATAGGTTTGGGCTTCTCGCGTAGATATGACATGAAAACGGAAAGGGGGGCAGTTGTGGATGGAGAGGACAGTTGGAGGGGGATGAAAAAGTTTGGTGGGAGCACACTACTAAGGTCAGAGAAGGTGGTGTTTAATGCTTTGGTTATTTGCAGCAGGTCTTGTGTCAGGATGCCATTCACAGTGAGTTGAGAGGAAGGGGGTGGGAGACAGAATTACCGCTAAGTTCTTTAGTGGTGTCCCAGAATTTCTGCCCATTGCCTATAGACGAGGAGAAGGTGTGCTGGTAGTAGGTGGACATGGCCAGATGTAGGGCCCAGGTGCATTTGTTCCTGGCCTCCCTGTATCACTGCCTATCTTGCAGCAGTCCTGAATCAAGAGCTTTATATCAAAGGCAATCCCAATGATACATGAGGTCATGTAGGTTCTAGGAAAGTCAGGGGGTATCACGGCCTTTTACAATTGTGAACGAGGCATAGAGATCACAGGCCACGTAGAACTTAGAGATGAAGTAGGAAAGGGCACTGTTGGAGGAACTGGTTGTATCAATGGGGGACCAGTCGCAGTTAAGGAGGTGGTGTTTAAGTGAGGCTAGCGAGCCTATTTTTACTTTATGAATGTAAGGGACTTTAGGAGGAGTGTTAGATGTCTTACTAGACCACCAGCAGAGCACATAGGAGAGGTCACTAAGGGAGTCAGGAAGCACCTCAACCCTTGAGATTCATTTCGGATGATTAGTAAAGATTAGGTCCAATAGTGTGGATGTACCAGTTTTGTGGTTGAGTCTTTTGGGGAAGACTACCACTTGAGTAAGGTCTAGGGCAGTGGCCGAGTCTTTGAAGAGTGCAGCCTTGGGGGAAAGCCAATTGATGTTGAAGTTACCCATAATTAGGAATTTGCTATTGGAGGGGAGATGGGAGATGTAGTTATTAACAGCATTAAAAGAAAGCTTTTGGTTTCATGGAGGAATGTATACAACCGGGATATAGAGGGTTTTGCCTGGGTTCACCAGGAGTAATTTATTGTAAAATGTGGCCCCATGTGCGAGTGGGGGGATTGAAATGATTGAGGCTTGCAGGGATTCCTGTATGTAAAGGGCACAACCCCCGCCCCTCTTGGCCTGTCCGTCAGTCCAAAAAATAGAGTAGCCCTTTAGGGTCACATGAGAGTTGTCGACCTTTGGTGACAGCCAGGTTTCAGTCAGCGCCAGGATGTCTGGTTTGTGCTGGACCATCCAACCTTAATGGAGGTCATACTTTTTCTGCAGACTGCAGATATTTAGTGTTGCAAATAATATCCCCTTCACCTTGTCATGGGCCTGGGATGTTTGGAGGGCACAGATGGGGAGGTCATGACCACACGTGTTGGGACGGCATCAACATGGGCTGAGAAGGACCCACCGGTGATGGGACCTAAGGTGGGGCAACTCTCTGCATGAAGTCCCACATTGAGGACATGAGGGCCTGGATGTCGATGGTCACTGGTGTCAACAGAAGGCCCTGTGACAACAACAGGGAGCTCTGAGGCCCCAGCGTCAACAGGGAGGGCTGGAGCAGAGACAAGATGGGGGCAGGTTGAGGGACCAACTGGGTTCATGAGGTGGGGTAATAAGGACACTATGCTGACAATTTAATTCCTATTTTATTACAAATGCCCACACCTCCACCATTTGAGGACATTCTGTGGTGGAGGAAGGGGTTCTCAGGGCAAATGGCTTGGCTGTCTGGTGCCAGACCTGGGACAAATGGTGGCATGCTGAAAGGGCATCCTCTGACCCCTCTTCTGGTGGGTGTAGTAGAGGGAGTGAATAGACTGCAGTGTTCTCCATGAGGCTTGCAGGTCACTGAGAATATCCTGCACATCCACCCAAAGAGCTTATAGCCCCTGAAGGGAGCATTCATGATGGACTGTTGAATGTCGAAGGCAAAATCCAACACCCTGAGCAAGGAGTACCTCCTTAGGCAAACTCCCACCATGGAGGCCCTGGCAGACGCATCTAGGTCATCATAGGTAGCCTCCAAGAGCTGCTTTCCCACATCTGCACCTGTCTGGAGGGTCTTGCACATCTCCTGCTTTTGAGGACACTCTGGAAGGGATTGGGCTACAGACCTGGCCTTTTTCCAGAGTCCCTGCCCCGACTTCTGCTTCTGTGGGAAAGGGCTGGTGACACTGCAGACAGAGGCTACTGAACTGCTGAGCTACCACTCTCACCAAAACAGTTCACACATGATGCCAGCCTTTATTTGACAGGGCTGCACAAAAAAAAATATGGTGCTGTCCCTGTCTCAACTCCTGCTTGAGTGGGAAATGGCTGGTGACACTGCAAACATAGGCTACTTAACTGCTGGGCTGCCTTCTGCCTGCAAAATGTTTCACATGTGACAATCACACAACACCTTTGACAGGACTACACACAAAAAAAAATGGTCCTGTCCCTGTCCTGACTCCTGCTTGTGTGGGAAATGGCTGGTGACACTGCAGACAGAGGCTACTCAACTGCCAGACTGCTCCTCCCTCCAAAACGTTTCACACATGACCCAGGTCTTTATTTTACAGGACTACACAAAACATAATATGGTCCTGTCTGACTCCTGCTTGTGAGGGAAATGGCTTGTGACACTGCTCTGACAGAGCTTTTGGGTGATTACACAAATGACTTCCTCAGCGTCTCACAGTGTACCAAATTTATATCCCATCCCAGGTCTGCTGAATAAGCTCAGTCACTGCTCCACTCTCAGCTTTTTTTCTTTTATTCTTTGGTAACCAGGTAAGTCCCACTAGGCACAAGTGCCTGTTTTCAGGGTGAGCTGGGAGCACTAGGGAGGTTAAGTTAAGTGACTTGCTCAAAGTCACACAGTATGCAAGTGGAGGTTGTGAGAATCAAGCCCAGGTCTGTCTGCTGGATGTACCAAGCTCATTCACAGCTCATTACTCCAGCCTGTAGGCTATACTGCCAGGCAGCCAGCTTCAAGTGCCAAGACAAGTGCCAGTGGAACTTAACTTGAACTTCTTACACCTGTGCTTTTGTTGGTGGTACTGCACTGTGCCACTGCTGTGCTTTGGGACTAACAGAAAGCAATGAAGTTTCCAACTGTCCCCCACACACACACACACACACAGTCTCCCTCCAGTTAGTGCCTAGCCTTAAGTAAATTAAGTTTTTTTTTGCAGCCAGTTTTTGTCGTCAGGCACTAGGGGCCTCCACCCTCCGCCCCCCACACACACAGTGAGTCACTGGCCCACATCCCTCCCGAGTCCTGCCCCTCTCAGTTTTTTCTTTCCTTTTTTTTTTCTTTTCTTTTCATTGGTGGTGGGGGTGGATGAAATGAACTGGTTCACAGAGACATGTTCTCCCTTTCCCTTCCCGCCCGGTCATCTGCTCTTCAAAAACGAAGCTCCTCTCTCCTCGGTGGCTCAACTGAAATGGCACCAAGGGGCGGGCAGAGCTGCATTCCTCTAGTCTATACTCCAGTTTGTGCATGCGCAAACCAGAGTATCTTGACCACTGACTCCACAGCTTCACCTTTCATATGGCAGGCAGGAGCTAAAAAAAAAAAAAAGGAACGCTCAGAGATTGGAGCTGATCAGAGCCAGCAAGGGCCAGCTCCGGTCTCATGGAAACCAAGCCGTATGTGTTCAGGATGGCTCTGTTTCACCCCCACAAGTTCGACACATCTTTACTTGTTATCAATTTGCATCAGAGAAAAATATTTACATTTCTATCAAACTGCCTTCTGCATCATAATATGAGCTAATATACAGCTTGCATATACTGTACATGTGATGCAGACAGTAATACACAGTACTCTTCAGATAGATGAAGGCTTATGTTTTGGTAGCCATGCAGGGTACAACTATGAGAAATGCATGCATACTATTCCACAAACAGATGATTATGTAAACTGTTTTTCTCTATTGATGTGAACACCTGGGTTGACTTAGTTCTGCAATTTTAATGGGTTGTCATAAAATATAGTATTTCATGTAAAAGGACCTCCTTTGAAGCATGCTACATCAGTTGGAGGTCTTTGGAGATGGCATCACTACTGGGATTTGCAGTGAAGCAAATTTATTACTTCAGATGTAACGACTCAGATTTGTTCATCATTATTAGATTGTAACAAAATGCACCAGGGAGTTTATGCCTGATTTATTGCTATGTTATAATTGATGGCAGAAAAATTAGCTGTTCAGCTCAGCTATACTGAGAAGCTCCTTTCATCCAGCAAATGTGGAACCCTTAATGTGAGGGAAAAATATAAAATGTGGGCTATCTTGGAGACAGAAACTCTGATAGCTGCTGCAATTAGTTCTGTGATGTGCAGTAGTAGGTCAACTGAAAATGGAGTGTTCCAGATTCATTTTCAGTTTCTGCTTCAGTAACAGAAGACAGTGTGGGTCAGCACTGAAAATGTACAAATAGCCAATTATATCCTCCATTGGATAATCCAAATGATGGTGAAAAAATTTACTAATTATCCCTTTCCTTTTTGGGTTCTGAATAGAAAATAGTATAAAATTAAAGGACCGCAGAACATGAGGTGCTGGATTGTGGCATCCTGCCCACTACAGCAGATTCAACCAAAAACATTAGAGAGCTTTTTGGATAGGCAGCCCAGTCACTGGACAGGGGGACAGTAACAAATTAGTTCAGCTGAATGCACTACTCAGCAAAAACACACACTCGTATTAGTGGTACCTACAATTCTTTTGTGAATTATCCTGGTGTGTACCAATTACAGTATAAGATGTGCTTACCCACTGTTATGCATGGATTTCCATCCTAACTAAAAAAGCTGCTGTACTGCACAGTTCACAAGTCATGGAATGCTGTTGGAGGTGCAACTTTTTTTTTTAAATTAGAATGGAAACTCATGTCACCTACCATTTTACTTCCATTTTCACCACACACAGAACCCAAACCCTCCCCTAACACAAAACCTTCTGCTAGTCAGCCATTTAAAAAAAACAGAAACCCCAGCCCTCACCTTGGTGGGTTTTCAGCTGCTGGATGAGGGCAGGTGCTAGTTTTTTAAATTTAATAAAAAATTAAATCTGAGATTGGGAAGAGACATGAAGCAAATTTTTAATTGCATGTTTCAAACTGCCTTGTTAGTCAAGCGGAAACCATCAATAATCTCCAACTGGCCATTCTTGTGCATGAAAATAGCAATGAAATGGAGCCCCATTCACTTCAATGGGGCGTGCCCCTGTGCACTCCCTGGTCACATGTCATTACGTGCTTGAGCGCGGGGACATGTCAGCTCTATCAGTAAGTGAAAGGGATCGTCTGGCTATCTCCTAGGGCCAAACTACGATCCCTTACACAAACTTAAGGACTGCAATTACAATTATGAAAACCAGCTATGATGACAATCGTCGACATCAGCCATCAAAATATGTGAGTGATAGCTGATGTAACTTAAGCTGGAAAATCACTTTAAGCTGATATTTTTGACAAGAAGAGCAAAGAAGGGAGATATGAACAATCACCAGCACAGGCTGGGACTGATTACAACAAATTGTGCCTCTCACCTCCCTGTCTCACAAATCATTCACAAGGTTTAGAAAATTGCAAACAGATGAGCATAATTAGCAACTAATCTTAAAACAAGCATTTGTCAATGCTGAATGTTTGCTTGCATTCTGTTGTATTGCGTTCTGCTTGTACACATTATAGGAGCATGTTTGTGCCCCCATAGTTAGGGTGAGTACAGCACTTCAGTGTTAAATATTATTACAGTATTTATTCAAGATAGATCAGATGAGATGTAATATGCCATTTGCAATGGGGTCCTGATTTTACACATTTTTATACTGAATGCACCCAGGATAGTAGTGGCGAAATGTGATATCTCATTTTTAGTGGGTCCTGCTTTTATAATGCATTTTTCTAAGACAGATCATCTTAGAGCCATCATCTCCTTTTCAGTGAGGTCCTGCTGTAGGGTTCAGTTTTTATACAGCTTTGCAATATATTTACCAACGATAAGCCAGCTGAGATGCATTATCTCATTTTCAGTAGGGTCCTGCTTTGGCACATTTTTGTGCTGCATTTACCCAGGATAGCGTAACTCTGATGCAATCTTGTTTTCAGTGAGATTCTGCTTTTCACCATTTTCATGCTGTATTTACCCAGGAGAGCACAGCTGAAATGCAATACCTCATTTTTTTTTATTTGAACTTTTATTGTTTGTGCATGGCATACAACAATGAACAAAAAGTGTTAAATACAATGTTTCATACCCAGCCCACCTCCTCCATCCTCCCATCCCTATCCTCCCCCCACCATCAGCATCAGCAAAACCTTGTATCTTAGCCAGAGTCTGGTCCAAGTAGGCTGCTTGTTAGTGATTGGCTTGTAAAGAATACAGAATGTGTAATTTCCCCCAAATTTCCTCATACCTATGGAGGCAATTATGTATACTGGCTATCATTCTCTCAGTGTGGAGATTTAAGAGAAGTGCTTGAACCCATTCTGTATAAGTTAAGCTCTCCCCATCCAACCATTGATGAAGGACTATCTTCTTTACTGAAAGGGCAATTAGAGTTATGAAATACCTATGTTCTCTCACCACAATTTCCCATACTCACCCACCAAACATATTTCTGGGGTAAAACATCCTTCGAGCCCCAATAAGGGATCGGTCTTTTCCTTAATGAGCTTCCACTAGGGGGACACCCTGGGACAATCCCAGAATATGTGGAATAGCATAGCCTCCATTTGTTGACACCTCACACACTGAGAGGAGGCAGACCTACCCATTTTAAGCAGTTTAACCAGTGTCATGTACATGTTGTTAAGTATCTGAAACTACATAATTCTCAGCCTATCCTGAGTAACATAGGTGTAGCAGTTTTTCCAGACCTTTAGGCAATCAAACTGTAACCGTGGAAATTGGGAGGCTCAATATTTAGACACACCATCCACTGCGGGAAAAGCTCTTACATGCAAAAAAGCATAGATTTTGGACACTGCATGTGGTAATATAGCCAGTATCTTAAGGGACTGTAAAAATTCTCCTACTTTGAAACATTCAAAAGGAGATTTTGAGCACTGGATTAACATGTGTCAGAGTTGAAAAATGTTAAAAATTGCCTTGTTACTAACAGTATATTTTGTCATGATCTCCCCCGAAGAGAGCCAGGTCCCATCAGCCTTCATTAAGCTCCCTACCTCTACCGTAGCCAGCTGTGGAATCCAGAAGGGATATATAGATTTACCCTCTGTTTTGAAATTGGGGTTTTCAACCAGGGATTGATTGGGATCACAGCTATGACTATACTTTAAAAAGGAACATAATTGTGAGTAAATTCTGACAGAGACTCCGATCAAGGACTGGTGCAGTGCTGAAGGAAGATCCCTGGGCTTCAAATGCAGAAAAGCCCATGTAGACACCCCACTAGATGCTATTAGTTCTTTTTCTATAGTGAACCAGCAAGGCACATACTGTAAGCAAGTGCACCTAGCTCCTCTGCTGTTGTAACCCAATGTAAATATTTGCTCGCCTGACTAGCCCAGTAGTATAATCTGAAATGCAGAAGTCTGAGTCCTCCCTGAGCTTCAGGGGCTGCAAGTTTCTGATATACCCTCCTCGGCACTTTCCCCAACCATATAAAATCATTAGTATATGAGTGCACCTTATTAAACCAATTCAAGGGCAACCACAAGTTCAGCAGATTAATTGGCTAGAAGAGTCATGGAAGTATGTTCATCTTCACTAAACTGATATGTTCCCAGAGCGATAAGCATAACATTTTCCATTGAGACAGGTCTTGTTGCACTACTTGAAAAGTTGCATCCAAATTTAGTTTCTTTCATTGGTTATCATTTCTGGCAAAATATATACCCAGGTATTTTAACTCTTGGGGGTCCTGCTTAAACCAGTTTCTAGTATTTAACGTTTAAGAGTTCTGGAATTTAAGGGGAAGACTGAGGTTTTCTCAAGGTTCACTTTGTAGTTTGAGAGCTGACTATACTCCTTAATTGTGTCCAGTGCAGCTGGAATAGATTCCCAGGGGTAGGAAAGATGTAATCATATATCATCAGCATATGCGGATATTTTCACTTACTGAGACCCTAACCTGATGCCTTGGATTGTTGGGTGTTCCTTCAATTTAATTAATAAGGATTCCAAGTAAAGATTAAATAACTATGGGGATAGGGGACATCCTTGCCTAGTGCCCGAGTACCGAGGAAATGGGGAGGAGAATATCCCGTTACAGTATATACATACACTAGGACACAAATATATAGAGAATAATGGATGGGTAGGTGGTTATAACGAGGATTTCACCTCCCCCCCGAGGGGTGGGATGCCATATATTAAGGCATCCCATCAAGTTTTACATGCCTACCCGTTTTTTATTTTGTATAATTGCTGGGGGTCATTTTTTCACCACAGCAGTCATACAAAATAAATGTATTTGACTCGCGAGTCAAGCTGCAGACCATTGGGATTTTTAGTGCTGTCCATAGCAGCCCCTAAAAGGAAGCTAATTTTTTTACACTTCCGTAGGTTTGCTGAGCCCAGTAATAATTTTTGTTTACAAAAAAAAAGAGAGAGAACTTACTGCTGACTTCTTCAGTCAGGGAAGTTTGCAGGTGGCGCTGAGGAGCAGAGATGGCAGGGAACAGGGCAGAGAAATGGAAGATCATGTTTGGCGGAGGGGATTTGAAAAAATTATTTTATTTATTTATTTATTTAGTTTTTGTTGACCGGGTAAGTGCACTAGAAAAATCCTGCCTATTTTCAGGCACAACCCGGGAGAGGGGAATACAGATGGATGCCAACTGACCTTGAACCAGATTAAGCTGTTGGTGGTATTTTTAGTGAATGAGGGAAATCTGGCCAGGACACTGGGGAAATTCCCCTACTGCTTGGCCAGTAGGGGGACTTGCTGACCATCGTGATGGAATGCTCAGTTGCCGAGCCGACTTTGTTGCAGCAGGATGTACTGCAGGCCGAGGGGCCACTTGCGACTTCTACATCTGAACCTACAGATTCTGAGATTTTTTTCGAAGCATCAATGGAACCAATCTTACTTGCTAACACTGCAACTTCTATGGACATCTCGACCATGACAGGACAACAAATGGTGACTTCATTATCTACCAAGGCATTTTCTGAAATACTCCCTAAAGAGTTTACTTTTCCAGCTCCGCATCAGCCTTTACTTTCTCCTCGACAGCAGAATGCGGAACTACCACTTAGGCATCCTGTGACAGCTGAAACTATGCTGTCTGACAGTGAGGTTGCTACGCAGCAAGGAAATGAAATTGACTTATGGGTTTCTACAACTCTGACTGCAACGAAGGATACGCTTCACTCTGGTCAATCTACTACAGGTACTGTTTATGTTACTTCACCTTTGGAACAACAACATGCATCTGTTTTCTCTTTCAATGCTAAAACAACACGGATTTTTAAACCAGCTGTAAAAAAAGCACCACCTGACCAAACACGCTCTTGAGCAGACCAGGTTGATGACGCCGACGCTTCTTGGTCAGTTTCCAAAGCCCTGACATCTGCGGGCTGGGCGCAGCTCCCTGAGTCAGGCAAATGGATCTCTGGCTTCTCCCCTATTGTAATTCCGGGGGTGAAACTGAAGGGTTCTTGTGTCTCTCCTTTGCAACTTCCCGAATTTAATGTTTCCACAGTCCTTCAACCTGCCATTATGGAAACCCACTCTGAAGAAATTCTAGCTTCTCCTTTGGCTCTTCCTCCAGAACTCTCCTTTGCCCTGATAAATTTATGCCTGAGCCTTTGAAACCTTCAGTAGAGGAGTGTACAGATGACCCAGATGTTTCAAACAGTACAGTGGGCCCTCCAGCAGACGCTTTGCCTGGCCCAGAACAACCTGAAGCACGCTCCTATGCCTCCTTTTTTCGTTCTACTTCTTACTCAGCTAAACGACATATCGCCGTTCGGCTCATCTATAAAGGGGGGGATGGAAATTTTTCCTGACAGGAAATTTGTGGCAAAGTCAATGTTAAAAGATAGCTTGCAATTTACTTCTGCGGAAATGTATGCGCTAATGCATGTGTCTGATGAAAAACTTTTGATATTAGTTTTAAACTCAATAGTGGTTTGGAAAAATTTTGGTCTCGATATCATACGGTACGACAAACTCCTTTGTGGTCCCCATTTGAAGTTTATCCCCTCACAAAACTGGCATATAAAACTGTTACCATTCTTTTTAGGAATGAGAGTGTTAGTATTACAGATCTAGTTTACTGATTAAAACAGAGGTGCACAGTATTAGGGCACCCTGAGGCGATTTTTGACTCGGAGGATATTTGGACGGGGGGGTGGAAAATAAGGGTAATCCTACATTCTACTGATGAGGGTTTGCAGCATCTTCCAAATTGTATTTTTTTAGGGTAAGAGAGAGGGGTCCTTTCTTATGCAGGCCAGCCCAAATCCTGCTACAGATGTGGGAAATCTGGCCACATCAGTAGTGCCTGTGACCGCCTACGAAGTAACCTTTGTAATTCCTTGGGTCATGTGAGTGAACATTGTAGGAATGTAGCTGTCTGTTCCCTGTGTGCTGCCCATGGGCACAATTATGCCACCTGCCCTGAGGCAGCTCACCAACATTCGGACACTCAGGACTCGGAGGAACAATGCTTGTTGATTACAATAGCACAACGTTCCAGGTCCACTCTTTCTATGACCCGTACTACACCCTTTGTTCCTACTAAGTTGACCTCCTCAGGTGTGGCAACTCCTGCTCCCCATGATTCTCCTCCCCCAACTCCCCTTCCCCCTTTAGCTTTGGATCCAGATACACCACTACCTGACCCTCCTCCCCAGGTTGCTATTCCTCTTGATAACCAATCCATGCCCCCCCTCCACTTCCTCATGTCATGCCATTTCATTCTAGGGAAACACGAAGCAAGACCTATCATACTCAGCCTGCTTGGAAAGTCCAAAAATTGGTGAACACCCCTACAACTAACCGGTTCCACGCCCTTCTCCTTGCACAAGATGTGTCTGATGCTGACACTGAATCTTCTCAGTCAGGAGTGGACTCCATGGGGAAATCTATGGATGTTGAATCCGAGAGTATTTCACTCCCGTCCCTCCCTCTGAAATCCGGCTCTGCAGTTACTAAAAAAGGGAAAAAGAACAAATGTAAACCACCATGACCTGATTTAACTAACTGAATGTTTTTCTCCCTAACTTTCTGCTCATTTAATATGAACAGCATTAAAAATCAGTTAAGACAATCTGCTTTCTTTTCCCTTTTACAAACTTTCCACTGTAATATTTTTTTCTTACAGGACACACGTTTACATACTGTGGCTGAACTTAATGGTGCCTCTAAACGATGGCACACGGGGGTTTCATATTGGTCACTGGATTTGACAGATGTACAGGGGTGGCAATACTTTTTGCAATAGATGTGAAGGTTTTGAAATTAATAGATTTGGTTTCTGGACGGGTATTGATTTTAGATATTGTACACCAGGATACGTTACCGATTAATCAATGTTTATGCACCTCAAACCAAAGCAACCAGGGTGGATTTGTTTCAGCTTCTACAACCATATTTACACACCTCCTATAATGTTATTTTGGGTGGACACTTTAATTGCAGCCTATCTAACAAAGATAGGGGTAAGGGGGGTGAAAACCACTAAAGTTTTTAGTGACATGTCTTGTTTGGCTAGGGTGGTCCAAATTGCAAGTTTGGTAGACGCATATGCCCATCTACATGTGTCTACCTTTCACAAAGGTGCCCTGGCCATGAGGATAGATTTCTTTTTTATTAACAAAAATTTACCTTTGCAATCTGCATGGGTTACCCCGGTGGAATTCTCTGATTACTGTGTCTTGTGCATAGCGGTTGGGTCCACAGCTGCCTTTTCTTTTGGTAGGGGACTATGGAAGCTTAATTCTCAATTGCTCCTACATCAGGATATTTTGGAACACTTACAATATTTCATACTAGCAAGAAAATCCTTATATGAGATGTATGAAGACCCACTTCTATGGTGGACGGATACTAAATCAGATGTTGTCACTCTGTTGAAATCTTTTGGGAAATCTCAACGTTCAGCTGCATATTTTTCTTATTTGCAACTCCAGCAGCAATTGCAGAAATTGATGTCCATGGCCCAGACTACAAAACATGATTTTTCATCCCAAATAAAAATTCTTAAGGATAAAATGGCACTTTTTCATAAACACCAATCCCAAGTTTTAAAATTTCAACAACAATTTGGCACACAAGGTAATTTTGCCACAGTTTGCCCCTTTCTGGGTAACAAAGAAAGGGCTGGGAAAAAGGTTTTCACTAGTTTACTAGGGTATGATGGTCAGGAAAAATTTACACAAGCTGACTTAATGTCAGAGGTGACAACATATACAGCGACACTCTTTAAAGAAAGGCCTGTAGATTTGGATTCTTCTCGGGCTTACCTCCACAGTGTTGAGGTTCCGGACTGTCCTCAATCTTTATTGTCTGGGTTAATTACTCCCATTACATCACAGGAAGTCCTTACTGTCATTACTACTCTTTCATGCAAAAAGGCACCAGGCCTGGATGGTCTAATTGCCAAATTTTAAAAATTGGTGGGAACCTCTTTATCTCAGGAACTGGCAGACGTCTATAATGATTTATTGTCACATTCCGATTGCCCGTTAGAAATGATGAGGGGGTATTGATTTTTTTGCACAAGAAAGGTGACAAAAAACTCCTTTCTAATTGGAGACCAATCAGTTTATTAAATGTTGATTTGAAAATTCTAATGAAAATCTTAAATGCTCGGCTTTTAACTGTATCCTCCCATTTAATTTCTCCTGCACAGTCATGCACACTTCCCAATAGATCTATAATTGACCAGTTGCTTTTTTTGCACGAGATCTTTGACAGATCTAGTACAATTGGACTACCTGGGTTTATTCTATCTTTAGATCAAAAGGGGGTTTTTGATTCGGTGAATCACAACTTCTTATGGATTACTTTACAACATTATGGTATTCCGTCTACTTTTATTTTTTGGTTACAGAAACTTTATAAATTTGCGATGGTGTCTCCTCTGGTTAATGGACACCTTGGGCCTATGCTTCTGGTAAGGCAAGGTGTTCGGCAGGGTTGTCCGGTTAGTCCGTTACTGTATGTATATAGTATAGATCCTTTGTTGCACACTTTGAATAAACTGATACCCACCATTTCTGTTCCTGGAGTCCCTATACCCTTTTCAGCCCTTGCTTATGCGGATGACATTTGCATTTGCACCACCACTGTTTCTTCCGTTCACTTGGTTGTTGACATGTGTCACTTTTTTGGTTCTCTGTCTGGTGCGTCCTTAAATATATCTAAATGCCTTGGATTCATTTTAAATGGGGACGTTCCTGAACAAACACTTATGTGTGACATAGGTTTTACGTCATCACCCATATGGATTTTAGGTATTTTTTTCGGTTCACCTACACCAGCTATTTATAACTGGAATATTCAATTACAGAAAGGTAGGGTTATGGTACAAAATTGGAATAAATGGCAGTTTTCCAAGCTTAAACGTATTCATTTGATACGTACCTATTTAATACCGTTATTTTTATTTTTGAGTAATATTTTTCCCCCGCCTAAACAAAGGGAAGCAACTTTATTTAGTATTTTATTTCAAGCTGTTTGGGGTAGCCATCTTAATCCCATTAAACGTACATATTTTATACTTACCTGTATCCCGAGGTGGTTTAAATATGATAAATCCATTACTTTTTTTTACTGTCAATTTCTTTTCTCTCATTTTTTGCCATTATTATAACATTTTTCTAAATTATGGACCAGTCTCTCCCTGCAAGCAATAGGGATTTGGTATAATGAGTGGGTGGTTGGGAGATTAGGACATCTCAGTAAATCTATTATTATACAACCTTACCAACGTGAGATTTTCGTTAAATTGCGGCAATGGAAAATACCTAGTGACTGGATACTTTCCAAACATAAAAGTTTTATACCAGACTGTTCTCGATTCCTGTTTTTCAGAACCAATTACATTTCCAAAATGTCCAGATGAGCAGCTTTTGCCACTACAGGGTTTAATGACACATAAACAAATTCCTCCTAAACTTTGGGATGTAACTTGGTTGTGTGGTCATGAAAAGCTGAATGTTAAGGGAAATCAATTTCATAAACAGCTACAAGACCGTAATTGTTCCCGTCCTGGTTGCTTTCAAGTTCTTGAGACAATGCAGCACTTATATTTTTTATGTCCATATATTTCCAACTTTTGGGACTATGTTGCCTCAATTTGGAAAGAACCAGCCTTTAAATATGTGACTTACGATGTTTTGATCTATGGTTTTTATAATACTGATTGGAGAAAATGGGATACTGGCACATTGTATGTTATTTTTGCTGTCTTTAAATGGTTCATTTGGCAGAACAGATGTCTTTTTACTTTACAACAGAAAGATTTTTCTTATACGGAACTTTTAAAGAAAATACATTCTGAATTGTTGAATATTTATAAAAATGAAATGGGACGATATAATTGTGCTCAATTAAGGTTGAATTGGAGGAATTTACCTTGGGTGATGGATAATGATGTTCCCGTCACATGACTTTATGATGTATTATCTAGGTTTGATAGTATTTATTAATTTGTTTTATTTTTCCTTTTTTTTTGTTTCCTTATTATTTTTGAATTTTCAATTTTTCTGTACTATTGTGTATTAATAATGTATTTGATTCTTTTCTTTGAAGTTCTGTTAATAAAAAATTCCCCTACTCATCAGAGGGGGAACCTTATCCAAGATGGCGGATGCACCCTTACCTTCTGAGGAGGGAGCTATGGAGGTGGGAGATTTGGTCTCTGCTCCTACCTCTGATCAAATGGAGACCACAACACCAACTACTGACGTTCTGTCTGTTGATGCTCTTACGTTTACTTTAAGTTCTGCTGCTAATACTAAGGCTGATATGCCAAGCCCTAAGCTTACTCATTATGGAGCTGACTTGCTGACTTGCATGCCTACAGTTGACCTACTGGAGGATTTTACTTCCTCAGATTCTGATATACACTGTTTGACAGAACAGGAGATCCAGGAGCATTTTGCAATGGTGGAGTGCCATTTTGCCAGTGCAAAAATGAAACTGCAAAAAGATTTGCAACACCTGAGAGCCAACAGCCAAGATGCATCTTCCACTCGGTCGGAAGCTTTTGTGGATTTACCTGATGTGTCTTCTTCACTGCCTGTTGCTGTGACAGGCTCAGACCTGACATGTGAGTCGGTAGCTGCAGCCCTACAGCCTGCTCCCCTGCCAGCTACAGTAAGTACAGATTCGGTTTCATTTATTCAAACTGCTTCAACAATATTACAGAGCTCCCCTCTAGTACAAGAATCACCTGCTGTTGAATCAAATAAAGTGCCTACCTGGACTGTTGAATCAGTGCTGAGAGGTGCTGACTGGGTTCAGGGCACTGTCCCGAGGCATTGGAAGTCGGGTCCATCTCCTATACGGTCTCCCCACCCTGAAGATTTCCCGAAGCTACAGAGAACAATAGCACTTCAAAAGTCTCTACTGACCCCTTGTGTCTCCCTCAAGAACTGGAGCTTACACAGAACCCTGTGTTGGATTGTCTGAAGGGTTCTCCACCTCAGGCTTCTCTTTCTACTACATCTACAGAGGCTCTGGCTCCCCTACCACTGCAGCCCCCCAAAAAAATATTGGGACCAAGCTGTTCATATTCTTCTTTCTTTAAATTTCCAATCCAGGCTGCTAAGAAACATACCTGGGGGGTTACCTGAGCCACCTGATCGTGTATATGTGGCACGTACGCTTATAAAGGATTCTTTAAAATTATTTTCCCATGAAATATATGGCGTTGATTCATATATCTGGTGAAACCACATTTGATATTAGTTTTCAAACATCTAGGGGCTTGGAGCATTTTTGGTCAAAGTATACTGCTCTGCGGACTACTCTATTATGGACCCCATTTCAGGCTATTCCTCTTTCTAAACCTGCTTTGAAGACAATTACTATCCTGTTTCAAAATGAGGGAGTTGAGGTGGAGGATGTTGTATATTGGCCGATGCAGCGTTGTGACATCCAGGGTCAGCCTGAAGCCATTTTGGATACCGAGAACATCTGGACTGGGGGTTGGAAGGTTAAAGTCTTGTTACTCTCTAATGATTCTGGTGTTGTGCATCTACCCAACTCTTTCTTTATAGGTCACGATAGGGGGGGTCTTGTTCTACCCAGGTCAGCCTAAGGCTTGCTATCGGTGTGATGACCCTGCACATCTTAGTAATGTGTGTGATAAAATGAAATGCAATATCTGTGGGGAACTGGGCCATGTAGGGGCACACTGTTTGAATGAATGTAGATGTAACCTCTGTGATGAACTGGGGCACACCTTTCAGAAATGTAAATGGGCTGCGCATAATCAGGAATTTCACAATGGTGGAGTGGACCAGCGCTTTATTATTACACAAGTGCAGAAGGCCCATCTCCGGACCTCCCTGGTTGTACCTCCTCCTCAGGCAGTCCAGCCCTTAATGCAGGCTCCGGTGCCTGTTGTATCCTCTGAGGTTGTACCTCCAGTGGTTTCTTTTATGGATGACCCCTTAATCGTGATTTCTCCTGTCCTTGATCCTGCCCAGGCTACTTTTCCTGTTCAGGACCCGATCCCAGGTCCAAGTACTATGCCCCCGACCCCAAGTGCCCACAAGTGTTATACGTCGAAGGTCAATGAGAAATAACCCTTGAGTTGCACCATCACCTGTATGTGGTCTGGAACCCCCCCCCATTGCCCTTATCTAATTATTTTGAGCTTCTCCAACCCCTTTCTGATGACACTGGAGATGAGTCAGACTCTTCCTCTATAGCTTCTTCTCTCCGTGATGGTACCACTGACTCCGAGTTACAACTTGGTACTGGCCTTTCTCAGAAGATAAAGGCCAGAGTAAAGCTTAAAGGGAAGAAGGTGGTAGGGAAAAGGAAATTGTAAAGTGTATTCTTTGTCTGTTTTCTTTTTTTTGGTGCTATGTTTCACTTTGTTTGCCATACTATTAATGTAAATAGTATGAAGTGTATGGCTAAAAGGAGATTGATTATTTCCTTTTTGAGGCTTTTGCCTTTGTTTTTTTTTTATTACAGGATACTAGACTTCACACTACACATGAGATCCGACAAGCACAGCAGGACTGGTTACTGGGTCCTTCTTTTTGGTCGCTTGGTCAGGACTCTTGTTCGGGACTAGGAATTTTAATTAATATCCAGGATTTTCGTTTGCTCAAATTGTTTGATGTAGCCACTGGTAGGGCGCTTATTATAGATTTTGTCATTGGGGCCTGTCCCTATCAGGTGATAAACATTTATGCCCCTCAAATCAAAACTGCACGTATAGCTTTATTTACTTTACTTCGGCCGTATTTGCACACTTCCTTTAAGGTATTGTTTGCTGGTGACTTTAATTGTGGCTTGAGTCTTCAAGATAAGAGGTCCTTTGCTGCTACAAAGAAACTGTTTTGTGATTCCCATGAATTGGGTAAATTGGTTTGAGTCGCCCACTTAACAGACACATATCTCTCCTTTGCTACACAACATACCCCTACTTTCCAAAAGGGTAAACTAGCCACTCGTATTGATTATGTGTTTTTCTCTCATACAGTACCAGTTATTTCCGCCAAAGTTCAAGCTGTTGAGTTATCTGATCATAAGCTGCTTTCTGTTAGTTTTGGTTCTGTTGTTTCTTCCCGTAAAGGTCCAGATATTTGGAAATTCAACACATCTTTGTTGCAGGTCCCGATGTTTATGCAGTCCCTTTTCTCCTTCATACAAGCCCGTAAATCTGTCTTTATATGTTATGAAGATCCTGTTCAGTGGTGGCTAGACACAAAGCATGATCTGGTTTCCTTTTTAAAAACTTATAATCATTCAAAATGTAGGAGGGAATATTTAGACTATCTGCAGAAGAGGGTACATTTTCAGTCATTATTAACCATAGAGTACACAATGGGGCAAGACCTTTCTCAACAAATAAAAGTCCTATAGGATGATATGTTGACTTTCCAATTATGGCAATCACAACAAGTTAATTACCAACACAAATTTTGCATTGTTGGAACACGTGATGTTATTTGTCCTTTTGAATCAAATTCCCGTCAGACTGCCCGAAAAAACATGACGTGTCTTCTAAATTCAGGAGGAACATTATGTTCCTCACAAACTGAGATCTGTCAAATTGTAACTAATTATACTACAGCCCTTTTTTCTCCCTTCCTGCTGTAGCTGGTAACAGTGCGACTTTGTATAGTGGCCTTGATATTCCAGCTCCCTCACAGCTATGTCAGACCAGGCTTGTTCTCCTATCACGGAGCAGGATTTGACATTGGCTATTTCTTCCCTACCTGTACAGAGAACTCCTGGTCTGGATGGTCTCCCTGCAGCCTTATATAAGGTGCTGGGTGATCATTTGGTCCTGGAACTTACATCTGTGTTTAATTTCATGTTAACATGTGAATTTATCCCTTTGGAATTTACAAAGGGTACTTTGATTTACATTTATAAACAAAAAGGTGATATCCCTTATCTTGAGAATTGGTGGCCTTTATGTATGTTAAACACTGACTTTAAGCTATTAACGAAAATTATTGTGAAGTGTTTGGTGAGGATTGCAGAGGTGGTTTTGCATCCCGCTCAATCCAGTTCTGTGCCTCAAAGGAGAATTTATGATCATTTGATCCTCCTTTGAGAATTATTTTCTTATGGATATGCAGATCTGGCTTCGGGACTTGTTATTTCCGTAGATCAGAAAGCAGCTTTTGTTTCGGTTCGGCATGATTTTTTATGGGAAGCACTTCGTTTTCTGCATGTACCTGATGTTATGATATGATGGATTTGTGCTTTCTATAGAACAGATACTATTATACCTGTCGTGAATGGTTGGATAGGGCATATGATCCCCATAAAAAGGGGGGTTCATCAGGGCTGTCCTTTAAGCCCTTTGTTATATGTATTTTTTCTTGATGTTTTGCTTCATCGGTTTCAGTCGGTCACTTATTTGAATACTGTATATGGAGTTTTTTCCCCCCAGTGGTCAAAATGGCACCAGGACACTTTGAAACTTGTTTTTGTCTGCATTAAATGGAATATTTGGATGGTGCGTTGCATGTTTTCCTTGCAGCAAAAGGACTGCTCCTACTTGGAGCTCGAAAAAAAGATTGTACAAGATTTAAAAGACATTTACGAGCATGAAGGTACTATATATTCAGATACAACTCTTTTGGAACTTTGTAAAGCTCTTCCTTGGATCTCAGACTCTGATTTTGAAGTTACCTGATTGACTGTATAATAGTTATTCTGTTCTTCTTTCTTTTTTTTGTATCATGCTTTGTGTAATATTGTACGATTTATGTCTCAATAAAACTTTCCCCTACTCTTTTTCGATAAGTACCATGGGATCTTTAACATCCACCTGAACTACCACCAATCCAGGTAGATGGGACCTCGGTTTGACGTCTCATCTGAAAGATGGCACCTCAGAAGTGCAGCACCCCTCTCATGCTGCACTACAGTGTCAGTACTGGCATATTAACCCAAGTGCCAGATTACACCTGTCACATTCATGAAGTTGGGTAACACAAGGGATATGTTGATCATTAGGGGTCAAAATCTGCAAAAATAAAGTTATGAGTGAATGCTGCAACAATTCAATGTTTCTTCATAACTTAGTTGTTTTTTCACATTTTAACCCAAATTTTTCAGAGTCTTTTAAAGATGCCCTGTTATGATCAAGACGGGTGGATTTTAGATAGCCAGTCATCTCAGCAGTTGGATATCCGCTTGTGACGCTAGTGACCCAGGTTTGGAAACGGACCTGGGACATCAGAGGGCTGGCCGGGGAAGAAGGATTGAGTGTCCCAAGGACTGCTGGGAGGAAGAGGAGTGTGACCAGTGCTTGACAGACTCCTGGTAGAGGCTGAGGGCACCACAGCAGCTGGCACCAGAATGTAGTTTGAGGGGTGGGGAAGATGCTGGCTGTCATTGCATGTCCCTGCTCCTCGCATACAGAAGAGAAAATTCAGATGCCTGCCACCCAGATGAAGCCTGCCCCTCCACTCTGATGAGCTCCCAGGCTGGCTCCCTGCTCTATCCTGCCTTTACAGCACTTGAGCAGGTGCCACAGCCCTGCCCTGGAGAGCAAGCCAGGGGGTATTGGGGAGTCGCAGATTAATGTGGGAGTGGGAGCAGAGGGGACCATGACTGAGGCTGAGGAATGGCAGCAGGTGGCATGAAAAAAGCATAATAAATAGAAAAAAAGACAAGTGGATTTTCAAAATCCTGTCTGAAAGATGGTTTCACACAGGGACTTCAAAAACGTGTTTCTAAGGGGATTTTAAAAAATTGCACCTGTCACGTTCTTTAAGTGGAATAACAAAATGACTATATGCACATTTGAGGACAAAATCCACACAAATCACAAAGTTATAAGTAACTGCTGAAAAAATTCAGCATTTCTTTTCATTTACAACCAACATTTTCAACACTGTCTTTTTATGATCCCACTTTATGATCACAGCAGGTGGAATTTTTAAAATCCTGCTCGAAAGATGACTTTGCAGTCAAAATGCAAAACAAATTTAGTCAGAGATTTGAAAAATGGCACCTGCCACGTTCATGAGGTGATGTAACAAGAGGACTGTGTTGTAAATTGGGAGCCAGGATCCATACACATCACAATTTTATGAGCAAACATTGAAAAAATTCAATGTTTCTTCATAATTTTGTTGTTTTATAGCATTTTGACTGCAAATTTTCAGCACAGTCTCTTTATGACCCCTTCTTCTGAACATGACAGATGTCATTTATGAAATACTGGCTGAAATGCCATTTTGTGCCACAAGTGCGAAAACACATTTTGGCCAGGAGGTGAAAAATTATACCCATCACATTCATGAGGTGGTGTGAAAACATGGCTATGTTGAAAATTTGGAGTCAAAATATTGAAATTTCCAAAGTTATGAGTGAGTGTTAAAAAATCTCAATGTACCTTCATAACTTCATTGATTTTTAAATATTTTGACTCCAAATTTGCAACATAAACTTCGTATGACTCCTTGTCATGAATCAGGTAGATGAAATTGTTCAAATCATGCCTGAATGGTGATTTAGCGTAGTGGCTTCAAAACTGCATTTCAGGCCAGATTTGAATATTTTCACCTACCTTATTCATGAGATGGGGCTTCAAAAAGGCTGCATTGAAAATTTGAGTGGAAAATATTAAATAATGACCACATTATAAGTACAAGTTCAAAATGCATTGAAATACACTGAATGCATTCCTGATTTCTTCAGTTCCCAGTCCAGTGATGAACAGTGAAGACATGTCTCCAGTACAGAGAGAATTATGGTGTAGGACCCACTAGGTACGTAATGGGTAGGGGTGTGTGGTGATGGGTGCAGAGTGGGGCAGTCAGGTGGTGGTATAAATGTGGTAAGGCGTGACAGCAGCAACAGACATTGATAGACTGTTTTCTTTTTTAAAGGGTGTAAAAATTATAAAAAGGTTACAAGGGATGGTTTTCTTTATTTTAGGTAACAGCACTGTGGATTGGGAACCCAAGTGTCAGTTTAACATTTATGGGGCATGGGAAGTGACAGGGAGGTGAGAGAGATACTTGGCAGAGTGGTAGGGAGGTGCTTGGAATGGGAGTTCTATGCAAGTGGCAGCAGTCAGCACAGAACTCCTTGTAATAGTTCTATGGTAGTCAGGTTGGGAGTTGGAACACTAGTCCCTAGCTCAGAGAGAGGACTCCTGTCAGGACTTGGAGATGGTTGCAGAAGGAACAGATGAACTCCTCCCAAGAACACATTAAATCATACCCAATGTGGAAAAGAGACAATGTGTTTTATAAACGTATTCGAGACCAGAGACAGTACTGCACAAGGAGCCAACGTCACTTGGCGCAGATTCTTTACAATCAGCTCTACTACTGCTGAGTAGGTTTATGCAGATGAAAGGAGCAGTCACCCTGTGAATGCAGTGGTTGGCTCCTTTCAACTAAAAGAACTTTCTACCCTGCAAACAGAAAACCGTGTCTCAATCAGGCTGGTTGATCACTAAGCTGTCACCGCAAAGCCCACTGCAGCCTGAGCTGCATTGGTCCCAACAGTGACACACCTCTGAAATGTGGTTGTTTGCGACAAAATGTTTGGTGAGCTCACATGTACATGCAAGCATAAAAATGGTCATGTTAACTCAAGCAGCTGGTACACTATGTGAATTAATGTGAAAAGTGCTTTCTAAAGGAGAACCAGACTTTATAACAGTTATACCTGACATTACAGTATTTCTTAGTGACAAGATATCTTTGAGAAATAAATCTGGAACAGTTGAGAAGTATGAATTAGAAAACTTGTTCAACAATTTAAAGTTGTTACTTGGATCAACACTATTTGTTTCAATGATTTCTCAATGTTAAATTCACACAACTCTAGTGGACCACCCCCAATATATGACCTGTAAAATCATTGAAAACCATTCCAGTAGATGGTCAGTTATGCAGTGTTTCTTTTATCTAACCTAGCTGCTATACAGACTTAAACAAATGAGTATGTGCAGATATTTAGACTGCCACTTCTATTTTGTGGAGGTTGTTGACAGTCAGTTCATTATTGATGTTAGATTGGAGAAAGCAGGAACTAACAAGCATTTGTCAATGCCAAATGTTGTCTTGCTGGCATTGGCATTGATAGTGCTGGAGTTAGAGAAGCATAATAGGAACAGCAGTGAAGTATTAAAATGACGTCAACCCCACCCCCACCCTGTAGAGACCGACAAGCATTGAGGTGTGCCTTTGGGTCGTCAGCTATAACGCTCATGCCATTTCACTTCACCCTACCCCGTAGACACTGACAAGTGTCGTGGTATGCTTGGGGGTCTTTGGGTATCATACTTACCCCATTCAATAAGAAAATATGCTGAGGTGGGTACAGTATAGGAGAATGAGGTGAACTTTGTGGCCAAACAGTGCAAGGCACACCACGATGCCTGTCACTGGCTGCAGGGTGGGGATGGGGTGGAATGGCATGAGCATTACAGCCGATGATCTCAAGTCAAACCACAGACACCTGTCAGTCTCTAGAGGGTGGGGTGCTACAGTTGGAAACCCTAACACCGTAGGTGTGTGTTGGTATTTTCACTCCAAATTTTCAACATGGGCTTTTTGTGAGTCCATCTCATGAAAAGCGGCACTATCAGTTTGTTAGCTGAAAGGTGGTTTTGCACAGTGGCTATGCCATTTGGTGACACAGGGACGAAAACATATTTTGGACAGGATGTGGAAAATGACAAGTGTATTGTTCATGAGGAGATTAAAAAAATGGCAACATTGAAAATCTGGAGTGAAAATATGAAATATTGGTGAAGGTATGAGCATGCATAGAAACTGTGCAACAAACATCAGTAACTCAATTATTTTTGGGATTTTTTTAACCACATCTTTAACATAGGCATTTTGGAACCTCCCCTCATGAACAGTGGCAGTGTGATTCTGTTAATGTGTCTGAAAAATTGATTTTACACAGTGACTATGCCATCGTGTGCCACAGGTGCGAAAACACATTTAGGGCTGGATGTGAAAAATGACAGCTGTACTGGTTATAAGGAGGTGAAAAAAAGGCCAGTGTTGAAAATCTGGCATGAAAATAGTGCAAATTTGCGAAGTTACAAGGGTGCGTGGAAACTGCTCAATGCACACTTGTAACACAGTCATTTCATGGAATTTTGTCACCAAATTTTCAACATAGGCATTTTAGGACTTCTGCTCATGAACAGTGTCACCGTCATTTCCTGAAACTGTCCTGAAAACTGATTTCACACAGCGACTGCTCTATTCTGTGCTGGATGTGTGAAAACACATTTCAGCCAGGATATGTAAAATGACAGCTGTACTGTTCATAAGGAGGTGTGGATAAATGCCAATTTAGAAAATCTAAAGTGAAAATATTACAGATTCACAAAGTTACGAGCGTGCATGGAAACTGCACAATGCACGCTTGTAAAACAGTCATTTTGGGGATTTTTTCCACCAAATTTGCAACATAGGCTTTTTGAGAGCCCACCTCATAAACACTGGCACTGTCATTTCTTTACTCGGTCCCGAAAGGTGATTCCGTGCAGTGACCTCAAAATCACCTTTCGGGGCTGATTAATACAATGACAGTGCCAGAATTCATGTGGAGGGGTCCATAAAAAAACCATGTTAAACATTTGGTGCCAAAATTCCAAAATATGCATCTAAGTTGAAAAAACCCTATTTATTCCATTAAACAGCTTACCGGCATTTCCTCAGTTCGCAGTCAGCTTTGAAGAGTGCAGATGTGTTCCCAGTCCACTGAAGATGGTGGGGAGGCAGGGTGCACAGTGAGTGGGCGAGGGTTGTGGGAGGGGGGCAGGGAGACTGTGAGGGACCGTTTTCTTCTTTGACATGGTGAGAAAAAAAAAAACATTGCGGGATCTTTTTTTTTAACTGGGTCATGTGACACACTGGGGTGGGCTCCCAGTGTGCCAACAGACTCTTTTTTGTGGAGGCAGCTGTAGATGATAGGGGATTGGGCACTCCCATCAGCACACAACAAAAGGGGGGGTTACATTATGCCAGCGGGGATTGGGCACCCCCTTGAGCACACAACAAAAGTGGGGGGGTGACATTATGCTGACAGGGATTGGGCTCCCCTGTCGGCACACAGCAAAAGCTGGGGGGGTGTTACATAATGCCGACGGGGAGTGGGCTCCCCCATCGGCAACATCACTCATGCACTGAAGCTGATGCAGATCGGGGCCCCCATCGGCAAAGAAAAGCTGCTGGGCATGCATGATGCTGACGGAGAGTGGGCTCCCCCATCAGTATTCTGACAGGAGGCGGCGGCAGTGTTGTGTGCACCTCAGGAGGTGTGTTTTGGTCACGCTGCATTAGAGCTCTGCTTTCATTGCAGTGGACCTTTTGTTAGATCTGGTGGCCACATTCCACATTGCTGATGTGGCACCTGCATGCTGCCTGATTGGGGAATGAGGGATGCACCTACTGATGCATGCCCTGCATTCGCCCAACAGTGACCACGCCTCCAAATCTTCTACTACTGCAATATGTTGGCTGCGCATGAGTGAGCCAACATAAAAAGTAACATTGGTGATACCGGTAGATGTGTTAACCTTAGTAAAGTTGTAATCTTGATATAAAAACAAAAACCTTAGCTGATCAGCATCATCCCTGCAGGAGCCCTTCCAATCAGTTTTACAGCTGAAGGTTTAGGCAGTGTTTCCCAAAAGAATTCACAAAACTGGACTGTCTGGTATGGTATGGGCTGCACGCCCATTGGCTCTTGCTCTGCACCAATGGGCGTGCAGCCCTACTGGGCAGTCAGTCGGTGGGCGGCGGGGTGGCAGGCGGGTGGGATGCTGCCGCCCGCCGGCTGTGGGGAGGAGAGCGGGGTGGTGGGGCTTTGTGGGTGAGGGGACACTAGGTCACCAGGGATGTGTTGGGGGGGTTGACAACTACATCCCGCGACCGGCCTTATCGGTCCACTGGACCACCAGGGATATGATCGGGAGGTGGGGGGGTGTTTCATTACTTCAGCCCTCGATTGGGCTGCAGGGGGCGTCGTTCCCCAACAGCTGCTGCCTGGCAGGGCGCCAGGCACAAGTCCTCGGGGATCAGCGTACCTGCATGCTAATGGCATGCAAATGGGGCCATAATCAGATGCAAATGCCCCCCCTGCACCTTGCAAGAATTATAGCCCCATTTGCACGTCACCTTTTGAATATCAGGATTTTGCGCATGGCGCAATGGTACTTGCGCCACAGCAAGTTGAATGCTCCACTTTGTCAACTTGCGGTGGCGCAAGTTCCACTGCGCCATGCACAGTGGCTGTGACTGGGGGGTGATATCCAAAGGAGTTGCTCAATAGCGCAACTCCTTTGAATATCGCCTCGGACACACCCCTGCGCAACTATTTTGCGCAGTGCAAGGGCTTGCACCTATGAATAGCACAGTTTGAATATCCAGCCCCTTATTCCTTCCATTCTTTTTTGACTCAGATTTTTTACTCTACTCTGTCTTTCTGCCATCCCTATCTCTCGTCATCCCCTTGTTCTCCCCTTTTTTATGCTTATCCCTAGTACTGTTCAATGCCTCCCACTCAACTCCCTTCCTGATGCACTTATTCTTTCTACCTCACCATCTCTCTTTCAGATATCTTAACCCTGTGCCCTCTTCCACTCACTCAACTCCCTCCCTTTGTGTTTTCAACCTGGGGTAAGTCTGGCTGCACCCACTGCCTGGAATCCCTGGGTGCCTAAACCCTTTCTGGCCTCCTTATTTAGTTTAAATTCAATTTACTGCTGATATAATCCCCTATCCCTTCTCTGAGAAGACTGGATCCCCTCCTACTTAGGTGCAACCTAGCAGGTACTCATTTTCTGCATAAAGTTTGCAGTTTTCCTGAAAACCCTAACTAAACTAGTTTCCTTTACTTAGAACTCCCTGTCTAGTTGCCTATCAGTTTGACACCTGGGGTACAATTCCAGAAGCAGTTCCATCAGGCGCAAGATGCTTGCGCCAAGCAGCAAAGACAAAAGTCGTACCTTGCGTCCCCCTTTTCGGCATTCCCTATTCTGGAATGTGGGCTGCACCAAACAGGGATGCTGCTGCACCAAATGGGCACTGTGCCACCCTTGCAACCTACATCTGGGTATGCCAGGTCACAAGGGGGTTTGCGCCATGGCAGGGCTCACATTTCTGATTCTGAAAGCCCCTCTGTGGCCGTCGCAAGGGGCTCCACTTAGACCTGCCAGGAGGTGGTCTAAGCCCCTTGCAGCTGACTGGAACACTGTTTTTGGTGGGCTACAAGTGGGATCTGTAGGCAGGAGGAGCACTGAGGAGCATAGGGAGGACTGGTGTGGCAGCTGGGATGTAAGGGATTGCTTTGACCCCAAGGGGGTGCATATGCCACTGTATAGATATAACATGGGCCTCTGCACCCTGATGCATGCCAAACCAATATCCAACCACCCTGCTGGCACACCAACCCACCCTATGTCACCACCCACCCCTCATGCCCACTGCGTATGTGTGTACCCCCTCACCAACACCACTAGTGCTGCCTCTCCTGTGTTGCACCAGTGGAAGGGGTGCCAAGTCCTTGTGGCATGTGCCACAGCTGTGCCACTAATTGGGTGCTGTCTTACACCTATGGCAATCCCAGGGAGTTTGGCACAGGAGCCCTGCTTTTTATCAGAAAATGGCACAGGGTTCCGGGCACACCCAGTATTGCCATAGCCCTTGGAGTGGTGCAACTTGTGGTGCTCCAAGGGCTCCTTTTGGAATCGGGCCCCTAGTCTTCAAGTGTGGTATCTCGCTTCTATCAAACACCAAACTGATTCCAGAGAGAAGCTGTGTACTATATGACTGCCTCTCTGGCAATAGAAACCTCATTTTCATGTGGACTGTGGTCCACCAGTTTGCCCATTAAGCTTGTCTGAATCAGTGAAAATGGCTGAACAAATCAAACTTAAAGTTCATTTTTTTCCCAAAAGTCCTTGAGGCCACACCTGGAGTACTATGCCCAGTTCTGGAGTCCTCCCCTAAGGAAGCACAAAGGCAAGCTGGAGATGGTGCAGCGTAGGGCAACCAAAAATGATTCAAGGCCATCTGGGCAGATACTCTGAGGACTGGCTGAGGGTACTGAACATGTACTCACTGGAGGCCAGATGGCAGAAGAGCGATATGATTTAGACCTTCAAGTTCCTTAAAGGAATGAAAAAGTTAAACAGTGAGGAACTGTTCAACAGAGATAGACCATCTAGAACACGGGGACTTGAGTGAAAGCTGGTGGGCTGGATTCAAGATGGACTTGAGGAAGTTTCATTTTGTAGAGAGAGCGGCTGAGCTGTGGAAGAGTCTGCTGAACCAAGTGGTGGGGGCCCAAAACCAATAATGGCTTCATGTACAGCTGGGACAGAGTAAAGGGCTTAGTAGTTACTCAAGTGGGTAGAAGTAAGGCAGGGAACATGCAGATGGGTAGTGCAGACAAAAAACCCATGTAGACAAAGGTCTCTGGGTAAGTTAGGGTAATACTAGCACACTGGTTAAAGTGATGTTCTTTTTCTGCCATCATTGTCTATGTTTGTATGAGCATTTGGAAGAGTCCAATAAATGAAGCTCAACTTGTTCAACTCTTTGGTAGACCTGAACATGTAACACCAGTTAGATAAGCACCATATAGAATAGTATCTGTTTTTTTACTCTACATATTCAGTCTGATGTCTCTGGTATCCAAGATATCCAGAATAATCGGAATACTGTTATATCTAAATAGATTTCATTTACTTATGATTTTGCCTGGGTACCAAGCATGGTGGCACCAGAGGATAAGGAAGCATTGTGAGCTCCTGTGCAGTCACTTGAAAAAAGGCTGTAATCAGGATTCTTGCTGGATTGTTTTATTTTACCATTTCAGTGTGTTTTCCTTTCTCTTTATTTCTTTTATGTTTGTGTGACCCCCGTTAGTTTTTGTTTTCTTTTACAATTCTTTCTTTGTCCTCATGCATGTGTAATTGGCATCACCTTGTGGGATTGTACAACCATTTCTGATGTTCAGGGTGTTAATGAGACACAAACCACAAATTAAGATGACCTGTTTTGTTTTGAAGAAAGTAGTTGGTTTGTTGTTGTGATTTCATGTGTTCCTGTCAGTTAAAATTGTGATCTTAAGGTTGATTAAAAACCTTCTTGACTGGACAACCATTGGTTTTACTATTTATTTGAAAAATTGGTAACTGGTAAAGGCACACTGAGCCAAGGCACATTTCCAGGTGTGACCCTGGGGAAATCTGGATAATTAACCAAACAGGAATGAAGTAATAGAAGGCATTCAAGTCTGGCTCTCTGAAAGAGGGTGCCTGGTGTATCTTCACTGCTGGATTCTTATCTGGAATAAAACTTGTTTTCCTGTACAAAGTTTGTGTGGACTCTTTTGGAACAGAGACCAGGGAGTCATGCCTTTGTGTTCAGTGAATACTCCTTCATTTGCTTTTTTGGTCAGGTTCATATTGCTGTTTGTCCAGCCGTCTCTTTGACATTTCTGTATCTGGTTTTGTGATTGGTGTGGCTGGAGTTGTGAGACAGTGTTTTTACCTTGTGGCATCGGTGGCTATAGTTGTCATTTTAAAGAGCAGCAGGGAATGATTCTCAGCAGGACAGATGTGTTTCCCAGTAAATGGCAGAGATGGGATGGCCTTGTTTGACACCAGGGCAACAGGAGCTACGTGAGTTAAGAGTTTTTGGCTGCCTTGCACTGAGATCTGTTTGAGTTAGGTGGCAGCAAACTCTTAGACCTACGTTATGGAGCACTCAACTCGATGACTTCCTGTAATTTAAGTTTTTGCACTGGGGTTTTTAACTTGCTTTAATTTTGCAGTGTTGATATTAGTATTTAATTGTATTTGTCACTAAGTTAGAATCCCTTTGGCCACATGGCTATATAGGAAGGAGAATATTTGTATTAAATTATCTTTGGGAGGAACCTCCCTGTGGCAGTTAATACACCCTTGAAATAAGTCCAGAAGGGGGAAAATAGCAAAAGAAGATACATGTTCCTCAGTGCCAGGCTGGGTAAAATAGTGAGGGAAAACTTCCTAGCTGCAGTTTGTGAAAGTCCACCCTGCAGAAGTTTATTTAATTAAAATGGGGATCTCCTCAGCAACAGCAGATTCTTCATTGTACAGTGCTGGCCCCCCACACCGGTGTGTTAAGTGGGGATACAATAGGAATCAGAATTGGAATTTTTAACCTTTTGTTTTTATTTTATTTAATTTATTAATTATTTGGAAACAAACTTTGAGCAGGAGCTCTTTTACAAAGGTTCCACGTCAGATGTAGTTAACAGTTAATGCAGATCATATACAGCATGTTAATAAATAAGTCTCTGAGTTCAACAATAACAATCAGCAAAGTCAGCAAGATAAGGTAACATTAGACAATGGCAATAATGCAGTGTAATGGGTGCAGGGAAGCACCTCAAGCAGGTGGAAGAGGGGTAGCGGATGGGGAAAAAAGTTAGCAGCCATGTAGAAGACTTTGTCGATTAGGTAGTGGGGAAGGGGTGCATCACTAGGAAGGTTGGTGATTGCAGAAGGGGCAGAGGTAAGTATGGGGACTGGGAAAAGGGGTGGTGGGCCATGGTGATAGGAAGTTGTAAGGATCAAGGCAGGAAGGAGTGAGAGGAGGGGTCAGGAATATATGGGATGTAGTCTGCATGGTCAAAACAGGGGATGGGGGAGTCTGAGGGGGTGGGAGAGATAATGACATGGGGGGCAGGATTTAGGCAAGTGCCTTTGGTTGGTATCAGTCTTTATAAAGTTGAAAAATTAATATATTAAAATAAGAAATGCTGTAGGAAGGAAGGAAGCTCCTAAGCAGCAATTTGTTTTGGCCTGAAAGTGAGAGAATCTCCTTGGTGTCTGTACCAGTTTGTCATATTATAAAAGATCTATAGCGCCAGAGAGAGGAAGGTGGCAAGAACACTGTAGGTCTCCTGCAACAGGTACATCGGGCACTAAATGGATGAATAAGGATTGACTTAAAACCCATTTGGACTTGACTGAGAACTTTTCATTCTGTTTTTCTTCTTCTTTGTTTTGTGATATGTTTAAGTAAGCGATAATACCCTCCAGGGTGGGCGGTATTGGGGAATACCGGACCGCCCAGGGACATAATGAGGCCCAATGCCACAGGCGGAGGGCCTGAGTAGCCCTGGAAGGTCTGGCATTCCCCAATACCGCCCACCCTGGAGGGTATTATTGCCCTTAGAAAATGGGCACTGTGAGAGAAAATACGTTTTAAAAAAAGTGTAAATAAAAAAACAGTTTAAACTACATTTTTTAATAAAATAGTTCCTCTACCTGCATTATTGTATATGTGTGTGTGTACAGTATGTGTGTTTTATTTGTTTGTTTTAGTTTTTTTTAGAGACTTTCCTTGTATAAGTTTATGTAAAAAATGAGCACCTACCTTGGAGTTGCTTTCATGCCCCCTCAGATGGGAAGTGATGGCTAGAAGGTCGGGTGATAAGGCAGCAAAAAAGAAAAGTAAACCTGTAAAAACAGGTAGATATTTTTGTTTTACCCTGGTGTTTCTGTTCAGTTTGGAGAGGGGGTACACAGTAGGACAATAATTTTAAAAATGAAGGGATCGGGGAATCAGGCCAAGGACTGGTGGTGGCAGTTCCGTAAAGTTTGTTTCCATGGAGATGAAGATGCGTTTCCCACTTGCTTGATGTACTAGATCAGCAGGATAATTCACCGGCCTTTGGGGAATCGTGACACATGAGTAACTGACACTGGAGCACTATGCTGTGGATAAAAAGGTTATCAATTCAGCCTATAGAGTTTATTTGTTTATTCAAAGTGATGTTCAGCTTACCGGCGACTTTGTGCTTGCTCTCACGTACATGCAGTGCCTTGGTCAGCACTTCCGTGTTTGCTCGTGAGTTAGGAGTGGCAATGTCTATACCAGGAGCAGGGGAGAGACGGAGTTCCCTTTGAAAGAACTGCAGTGAAAGAGTAGGCAGTTTTCAAATGTTTTTTTCTATTTTATTTATATAACGTAAATGGAGACAGACTTGGGAGGGGAGGGAGGAGTTGTTTGAATAGCAACTCTGTAAGTGGCTAAGTCGCCTGCTCAGCGATAGAAAAAAATGGTGGAAATTTGAAAAGGCAAAGAGCGGTTTTACCCAATTAGACAGCAGGCTGGGCACCAAGATTCTGGTGATGGGGTTGGCTGGGCTGGTACTTTTAATAGCTGGGCATCTGTTGTCTGATATATGCCCAGCTAGAGAAGTCCCTCAGCCAATCAGAGGCTTGGAATAGTTTTACCCATTTTCTACTTTTTGATAAATATTTCTAGAGAGAAATTTGTGAAGGCTGGGAGGCAAAATAAAGCAGTATACATCAAGAACTGGGAATACATGTGATTTCTTTGGTTATAAGAACTTAAAACCATGAAACTGAATCATAACTTCTGTACTGAAAACTAAATTCTCATAAAGTATGTCTAGAATCTGCACTTCTGTCATCAACCAAACCTTGTACCATGACAACCACAGCATCCCACTGATTAAACCGTCTGACTGATTTTATTGTAGTAACTGTTTTTGTATTATAAGACGGTACTGCATCCCTGGTTCATAATGTGAAACTGTATCCCTCTGCTTTACCATGTGCTTTACTATGAATGTCTGTAAGTACTTTAGATCAACTAGTTGTTGTCCTCTATTGTATCTGACCCTAAACCATTTGAAAACAGGCACAGCCTAAAAGGTTGAATGTGAAATAAGTAAATATGAAAACTCTTGCTCAACTGAGATTTGGATTTTCATCTGTTAATAGTATGTTTCTGGAATAGAGAACGGTTTATGAAAATAGTAGAATGTCCCTGTCAAAAGGCTTGCAGTATAGCCTAAAGGTTAGCATGACAAGCTGCAAATGAGTTTGGTACATCCAGCCAGACCTGGGTTTGATTCCCACAACCCCTTCTTGCATATAGTGTGATGTGACCCTGAGCAAGATATTTAACCTCCCCTAGTGCTCCTGGGTCACTCCTGAAAACAAGCACTTGTACCTAGTGGGCCTTGCCTGGTTACCAAAGAATTAAAAAAAAAGATGGGTTCTGTTTCAAAAATGGCACATATACATTTTGAATATAGAGTGTAAAATGAAATGCAAAATGGTTGGTTCCCATATTAAGTGATAGATCTTACTGGACTCATGTGGCCCAATTCTCAAAGCCCCTCCCTAATGTTGCAAGGGGTTTGTACCACAAGGAATGATGCAAGGGGTGGCTTGTGCCACAAGATGCGCCGACTGCAATTCTCAAATGCAGCCTGCAGAAAATGCAAGTTGCATGCACCAAAGGAGGTGTGCACAATCTGTGCAGCACAAAATGGGCTGTGGCATGGCACAAGGAGCTGTGCATGTAGGTAATGCAGTAACATCCCCTTTTTTGGTATTCTGTAAAGGGGCTGGTGCCAACAAATTCAAACACCCATTAGACCAGCCAGGACTGGTCTAATGGTCCATGTGCCACAAATGGGCAATCATTTCTCACTACTAGGGGTGATTACTGCACATATGCTGACCATCAACGTGGTTATATGTGATGTACCATCACATATTATAACTAATTGCCTGGATTAACAGTATTTACAGATGGGTCAGACATTGCATGTTAGGTACACATAAGCAATGTCTGAAGCATCTGTGCATACTGTCCGTTTGTCAACATGGTGATTAGTTATAATACAGTTGTGCTTTTCCATCATATATCAGCATGTACTTCTGGTGATGTTATGCATACCCCTACTGGTTACTTATTGTCCTAGACTGCCACACGGCCACCCCCATAGCTTAAGGCAAACTACTCAGGTGCACCATCTGTTTCGCACACAGCCACAGCTGCTGCAAGCTGCAGGATTTTGACATGGGGATCCTACCCAATGGAAGGTCAGGCTCAGGGTCCCTGGCACACCAGCTATTGGTGCAAGCTGCCCTTGACATGGCTTGCACCATGTTTTGAGGATTGAGCCCATAATTTTTATAGAGAAGAAGACAAAACACATGCTGTCAGCACTAAACAGGTGCTGATCCAAAGCCAAATACAGGAGAGACTAAGACAATGGTAGCACTCTTGTTGCAGGTGAAAAACTAGAAAATGTATTCTTGCACCAAATTTAGAGCTTATTTCAACCACAGTTTATTTGCACTACAAACAAAAGATTTCATTTGTGGTGCAAATGGGGGAATTGTTTAACCAGGAAAGGCACACTAAGCTGAAGCTTGTTTCCAGGTGTGACCAAGGAGCACAAGAAAGTTAATTGGCTTGTCCAGGGTCACACAGTATGCAAGTGGAGGCTGTGGGATTCAAGCTCTAGTCTCCAAGTCTGAAGCTCTGAGCTGTAAATCACTGTGCTATATTGCCTGCCTATTGATGCAAGCTGCTCTTGGCATGGGAGCAATAAACTGTGGTGGGAAAACATTTTTTTCGTTTCTCACCTGCACCAATAGTGCTACTGTTTTCTTAGTCTCTCTCATAATGTTTATACTGGTTTATCTCTAAATAATATTTAGCTTAAAAATGTCTTCTCCTTAGGCAGATATGTTATTGAAGCAAAATATGTAGTGTAGATAAAAAGTACATAATGGCAAAGTGAATATGAACTTGTGATTTTTATGTATTTGAATGTTTGGTTTGATGTAATTTATGTATGTTATAGTCTTTGACGTAATCATATGTGTTTAATAACCTGAACTGATACATTAACACAGATTAGAATTTTAATAAGGAAAACTAAAACCACGAGAGGCTGCAGAGGAGGTAGGGAGGGAGAACAAGGGAGCTTAATACAGAAAAAAATGAAGGGGAAAAGATTCAAATAGCACAGAGCCTTGGTAAGAAATTGAAGCAGAGAATGATTAGACCCCAAGATAGTCTGATCTTGGTATATATTTCAAAATATATGCTACAACCTTATTTTGGTAACACAAACCTGTGGTCTTCAGTAATAAAAATGGATGAATTGCACATACTTATTAAACAATTGGATAAACAAATCTTAGCATTGACGGAAATATGATGCTCAGAGATGGTTCTATTTGAAGTTATACATTTGCAAAGTTTTCAGATATTTAGAAAAGATCAGGCAGAAATAAGGAGAGGGGGCTTAATGTGCTATGTTTGGAATAATATTAAAACAAGAGATTTAAAGAAGACAGTCTTGAAACAATGTGTTTGAGAGTGAATTTACAGAAAGCACCCAGAAGTGTTAACACTCTCATTTTTGGAATATTTTGTCCACCCAGCAAATAATAAAAAAGATTATTGAACACCTGCAAATGTACTAGATGAGAATGTTATATCTCAGTTTGGGGGGTGGTGATATTAAATGATTTTAGTAGAGTCTGACAGGTTGTTCTAATATCATGATACGATTTAACACAAGTGGTGAATTAGCCAACTAGAGAAGGGGCTGTTCTTGATTTAATATTAATAAACCTGTACTATTTGCATAGTTCTACCATGATAATAGACCAGGTGGGCTTGTCAGACTATAAGTTAGTTACATGGGGACCTTATAGAACATTGATGGATCGTAAAGGCAATCAAGACAAGAATTAATTTACAATTGCACATTGGAATACAGCAATGACTCAGACTGATGTCACCTTTTGCTCTTTAATAGCTGACTAGAAAACCTTCTAAAAAGGGGGAGAAAAAAACAGTTTCAAATGTGTGTAGCTGTAAAATCTGACAAAAGGTATTAAAAGAATGATATCAGATAAACTGTTTATAAATCCTGAATATAGAAATCTGATGAAAAAAAGACAGTGAGTTCTGAAGAAAACTTTTATAGTGATGTATAGATGGTACAACAAACGAGCTGATAAGTTATGCAAGCTCTTGTGAAAGAAGTGTTACCATCAAAAGGTGGAACAGCTTTGAAAAACAGATTTTAATGAATGGAGGGCATGAATAAAGAAATGTATGGGTAACAAACAGAACGTGAATACTCCAAGAGATGGTGATCTTACAGTCAAAGAAAAATATGGGCATGGCAAATGAAATGACAAAGGCACTACGTAGTGTCACAGATGTTTAGCCCCATATAGAGCTCCCTGTTTTGGTTCAATTCAGGGTCCAACTAATGCTACAGTAAGTGAAAAACAAGTTGCTGGAGAACTAAGAAAACTGAATATCATAAACCTATGAGGCCAGATAACACTCATGGGTGGTTATTGAAAAATTGCCCAAATTAACACCAGTAATAACAAAAGTATCAGACCTGATTTATGAAGACATGATACATACATAATAGTTGTTACACCAGGAGGTTTATGAAAATTTTTGCCTCATGTGCAGTACAAGGATTGAGTTAGGTTATCTTGAGTGCAGGTTCTTTAATGTTTGTATTAACAACAACCTTCATTATGAGGAATTTAAAGCATGAATTACTAAGGTTGTGAATTCTCTGTCTCTGCAGGTAATTTAATATTAATACTGAACTGCAGACATAAATTAATATTATGGAATGTAATTGAATGTTTGCTGAACTGGCTGCCCTGTTACTCCCTTGCTCTGTCTCCTGTTGTCTCTGGACTCTTAATCCAAGGGAAGTTTTGTATTGTAATGAGACTGCATGTAGGAACATAGAAACAAAAAAATGATGGCAGAAAAATACCATTGGTATATATAGTCAGCCTGTAATGCCCTATCCTACCCTGAAGACTTATAGCCTAAGTGGGGTTTGTGCCCAGGCAGCCACCCCATTTTACCTGCTTTACTACAACCTCTCTGGGACACTATTAAGGCCTTGCCTCTGTCTCACCCAAACTTGCAGCCAATACTTGTTTTGGCACCCTACACATCAGCTGGTAGGCTGTTCTATTGTTCAACCACCCTCTCTGTGAAACAAAACTTCCTCACATCCCTTCTGACTTTCCTGTTGACTAGCTTACACTCATGACCACATGTTCTAGATTCATAACTCCAAGTGAACAGTTCCTCTCAGTTTACCCTGATCAGTCTTCTCAGGAACTTGAAGGTCTCTATCACATGGTCCCTCTCCCTTCTGGTCTCCAGCAAATACATGATACAGTGAGAGGCAGCAATACTGCTTTTCCTGCTATCAAAATCAACCGCAATACATGCCCAAATCCTAGCTGCCTTGCTGTAGTTCTTGTTACATTGACTAGATTGTTTAAGGGAGTCACGAATGATGACTCTCAGGTCCTTTCCTCAAAAGTAGTGTCCATCTAAACCCCTGGATTTTATTTATTTATTAAAGTTTAGGAATTACAATCCTTTGAGTCAGAGATTCATGTGCAAAGGCTCTGCATCAGAGATATGCTTTACAGGCAGGCGGTAGTAATACAAGTAACATATACAAAGTTAGAATGCAATAATTACACATCAGATTAAATACAGGGCTACAGGAAAAAGACAAAAAAAAACACTAATTTCCATTATCAAATAAAGTAACTGGTCAGCAGCTAGGGGAATACAGTGGGGCATCTCATGGATTTTTGACAGATCCGAGGTGGTGGGGAGCTATAAGTATGAGTACTATGGCTACATGGTTGGGGGGTAGACATGGAGGCAGTCACAGCTAGAGAAGGTGAGTAACAGTGGTCATAGTTCATATTTGAAGAGTCCCAGCCTGGGGGTGTCCAGTAGAGTGGAGGGAAGGGCATTCATCCATAGTGTGGCTCTTTAACTAAATGATCTTTGCCCAGTGGAGGTTCTAAAAAGGGGAGTTACATAGGCAGCATTGTTAGAATATCTGGTGAGTCTCATTGTATGAGCTGGTATTAGTAATGTAGACACTCTAGCAGGGGCAAGTCCTAGGGTTATTTTTTTGGCAAGGAGGCTGGTGTGGTAGCGGAGCCACCCTTCAAGGTTTAGCCAGGAGGTTCGCTGGTAGAGATCACATGCATGACTATATCTGTCATGCCCTGCTATTAGGCAGCAGGCTTTGTTTAGGGCAGTTTGGATTTCATTTAGGGCAGTATTGGAAGCAGATCCACATATGATTAGGCCATGACAGTGTCAGTGGCTCAGTAGATAGCACACTTGCCTCTGAGGCTGGGAGATCAGAGGGCTGTGGGTTCAATTCCCACTCCTGGCACTTGGGCTAATATCCCAGTACTGACACTGTAGTGCAGCATGACAGGGATGCTGCACTTCTGAGGTGCCGTCTTTCAGATGAGGAAGTTAAACCAAGGTCCCATCTGCCTGGATTGGTGGTAGTTCAGGTGGATGTTAAAGATCCCATGGCACTTATCAAAAAGAGTAGGGGAATTTCCTCGGTGTCCTGGCCAAATTTCCGTCATTCACTAAAAATACCACCAACAGCTTAATCTGGTTCAAGGTCGGTTGGCATTCATCTGTATCCCCCTCCACTGGGTCATGCCTGAAAATAGACAGTATTTGTCTAGTGCACTTACCTGGTCAACAAAAACTAAATGAATAAATAATCGACCAGAGGGAGAACTGTGCTTGATACAGCCAGCTTGAGAGCAGTCCCTTGGAGACAGGAGTGAAACCAATAAAGTAGACCAATTCTGATGTTTACTGCTCTGCAGGTGATAGAGATGTTCTCCACATGCATCACTTTGCAATTTTTGTAACTGAATTTTAACTGACAAACCTTGGACCACCTCTTTAATTTATGCAGGTCCCTCTGCAACTCCCTTGCCCCCTCCTCCCTGTCTACCCTACCACAGAGCTTTGTGTCATCTGTGAAAAGACACATCTTGCCCTGGATTCCTCCTCCCATGTTGCTGATGAACATATTAAAAAGGACAGGACGAAGAACTGAACCCTATGGTACCTCACATGTGATCTCTTTCCTCAGATTTGACATCATTCACCACTACACTCTGCTGTCTCCCCTCTAACCACCTATTAACCATCTAAATATGTCTTTCAATGTACATAGATCCTTTAGCTTCTTCAACAACCTTCTGTGAATTGAATGCCTTGCTGAAGATGAAGTAAAGTAAATCTATTGCATGTCTCTTGTCTACTGCCTTAGGCACTCAATCAAAGAAAATGCTCAAGTCATCTGACAAGACCTCCATGCCACAGATCCATGCTGTTTACTGTCCCAGAGCCCATTACTCTCCAGGTAGTCCACTAGGCCCTCTTTGACTAATGTCTTTATCAGTTTACCCACAACACAGATAAGACTGATAGGTCTGTATTTACCTGGTTGGCGATTGCTCCTTGTCACCACCCTTGTGAAGCAGAACTACATCTGCTACCCTCAGGTCTTTCTGACACCCATCCCCTGGCTGAACTGAGCAATTGAACAGCCCTGCCAGGGGTTCAGCCAGTTCTGATGCCAATTCCCTGAGAACTCTCAGATACATCCCATCTGGTCCTGGTGCCCTACCTACTTTCAGGGATGCAAACCCTTTTCTGACCATCTCACTTGTAAATTCCTTATGCTTCATTGCTGTGATCCCCATATCAGTAGCTTTTATGTCACTTAACAGCAAAGGCCCACTGTTCTGTACTGAAAAAACTGAGCAGAAGTAATTGTTAAGAATGGTTACTGTCAGCATGTCCTCCTCTAATATCTTACAACACCTCGGTCAGTCTAACGATTCTTCCCCTTCTTTCTTTTTCCATAATATATAAATCAAAAATGTCCCCCACCCTTAACCTCTCTGCAGTATTATCAGCTCTTTGCTTGACTGCCTTCTTGGCCTCCCTTAATGTTACTAGGTTACCTTGCCATTCGTCATTCCCTGCTTCTCCATGTTTCCAATAATCACTTTTTTCTTGGTCCTCACTGCCTCCTTAAGCCTTTTTAGAGAACTAGATTGGTCTCCTGTATCTGTTTCCATTGGTACTATATACGTCTGTGTAGAAATGATTTGGTTTTGCTTTTTACTTGTGCTTTACTTGTACTAACTTAAGTCTATTATTTCATACTTGATTGCAATGAATGAATGAATGACTAAATTATTATAATCATTAGAAGTATATGTTAGGTAACATAACATACTAACATAGAAAATAACAAAGATAAAAGCAAACATTTTAAATACAGAAAAAAATGCTTGATTGTACAGTAATTTACAGAATGATAGAGGATAAACTGACCACAGAATTCAAACAGCTTACTTATGATCCCATATGAAAAGTATGCTCTATGAGATATTTCTTTAGCCTAAATTTAAAAAATTCCAATAAAGAGAAGAGTTGGAAATCCAAAGGAAATGCGTGCCATAGGACTAGGGCAAACACCATAAAAGCTTGGTCATCAGCAGACATGGATCTTGAAGGCAGAACATACAATAGCCCCAGGCCTATGTATCTTGACACACCATATGATGTGTAGGGGATCAGAATGTCACTGATGGATTGGGAGCATTACCCACTCTTAATCTGCCACCTTTTAAGCAGTCAGCTCAGAACCTATTCAAAAGAAGTACTGTAGTATGATCTAACCTCCAAACAGAGATCAGTAGCCTTGCCATGGCATTTTGGATAACTTCCAGCAAATGGATTAGATTACCTGGTGACCCCTGTAGAGTGCATTACCATAGACAAGTCTCAAGGAAACAAAGGCTTGCACTAGTGTGTGTATCGTATATTAGCGGTATTAAGAAAGGGATGAAGTCTGGAAATATTTTTATGATGATAAATTTAGCCCTTCTCAATGGCCATCACCTGAAGTTCAATTGTCAGCCATCCACCAAGGGCTACCCCCAGACTATGCACTTTCCTAGCAGCCTCAACTTCTACCAGTTAATGGAGGGAAGAAAGAAACTACACCACAGTACTGATACATACTGATCTGGGCCAGTTAGGAGCAGCTCTCTATATTTATATAAGGAGAAAGTGTAGATTAAAAAAAAATCAAAACATTGTGTTATAGTATTGTGGTGACTGAAAGGACTAAGCACCCACCCAGATCCGGCCCCCCACCCACCACCACCACCACCACCACTACCTGGCAGTAACTATACCCAATTTGATTTTATACATACATACAAATCTTTCAGCCAGAAGAAGGCAACCAGGATGGTCTGGCAGCGTTTCCCTTATGTGAAGCTATGTTGTGTGATAAAAAACAGCCAATTCTCTTCAGTATGCTAAACCACCACATATTTTATAATGGACTCAAACACTTTGCCAAGCACTGATATAATATTCATTAGTCTGTAATTACAGTACTGCACCTGGGTCTTTCTAATTTCACCCCCACCTTGAACAGATGAACAAAGGGCAATTTTTTCAGAAATCTAGCATGATTCCTGTCTGTAAGGAGTCCTGAAAGATAACAATGAGTGGTCAGACAGAACACCTCTAAATAGTAGTAGTACTAGTACATAATTTTATTTTACATGGTGCTCTTGCAGAGTCTGCCTACATTGGCACAGGAGGGACAAAAAAAAGTCTTGAGTTTTTCTGAGACAACATGGGTGGGGTATGTTGTGATGAAACTTGTTTGAATTGATGTATTTATTATTGAGTGAAGGGTAAATTTGAGACAAGCCATGGTAGCCCACATCTAGGGGGCATATTATAAGAACTATGTCTAGCCCTATAGTTTAGGGAGGGGTGATAACTGTCTGGGCTGGGGCTTCAGCTAGTTCAATCAATCAGTCAGTCAATCAATTAATCAAAATCTTTAATCAGGTGAACACCATTGAGCAAAGCTAATTTTCGAGGTGGACCTGGACATAGATACATAGTCAAGCACAGAAGAGTTACATACACAAAAAAATCATAATACAAGTCATAATGCAATATGAACTGAACATAGAACAATGTAGATAATTCAGATGGATAACAGCGCTAATTCTTGATAAGAATAAATATATACAAAAACAAACATGAGTTCTCTGGACTGTATGAAGGGAATAATAAATACAAGTTACAATGAATTTACATGGTGCAAGAGAGAGGGCTCTTAGATTAGGTATGAAGTAGAAGGATAGAGCCATAAAGTGAGGGGGAAGGGGCAGACACCTAAAAGGGAGGAGGTAGAGGAGTAGAAGACTAAATGGGCAACAGCAGCCTTATGATATGGCCACTGACCGCAGAGTGCTGCTGAGACCACCAATGGAATGAAGATGGGCCCCAGGATGCTGGTCAAAGGCAAGGGGGAGGGAGGGATAAGGGAAAGAAAAATAGGAGTCAGGGGAGGATGGAGAGTGGGAGGCTCAATTCAAGTAATAAGGCAGAGTCAGGCAAAACAATTACAGGATTCCTTGAAAGAATGAGTGTAAAGAGTTTTGAATGCTGATAGTTTGATAGGGTAGACCAATTTCAGTGTTTTTTGCAGCTTGTTCCAGAGTGAGGGTAACAAGTAACTGAAGGATGTCCTACCAAAGTGCAATCTGACCTTAGGTATAATAAAGGAGATGTAGGAGGCACTCCTCAAAGCATATTTGCTTACCAAGCTTAGAGGCAGGCCTCAGTTGATAACTGGAGATGGAAATTAGTCAGATTTCTGATTGCAGGATTGTTATGGTAGGGTGATGTGGTAGCCAGAGGACAAATCAGGGACTGTCTGCAGTCCAACAGGAAGTACCGCCTTAAGGGGGTTGCACAGGAAGGATAAAAGAGAGCCGTTTCTAATGTGTCCCCACATGTGTTCTTGTCCTGGCACGTAAGTGGAACAGCACAGGAGTGGAACTGGTGTGAGATTAGCAGTTTAGGCATAAGCTGCCATCCTCAAGAGGAAGCAAGGAACAGGGGATTCTTCCAGTTAACTAATCTAAGGTTCCTGTTCACAGCAGTTGTAACACTTACTGCAGGGATGGGTGGAGGGTTAAAAGTAAGCCATAAATGTGAATAGGTGCAACACCTTATTTTGGGTAAGGGTATAAAGGGATAAAGAGGGAACTGGGGAAAACTAATAACACCCTATCTAGGGTAAAGGTATAAAGGAGAATAATTAGTAATCCACCTAGGGTATAGTAAAAAGGGTAAAGCAAACAAATGAAGGAACATCAAGAACTACACTATCGGGGTAAGGGCATAAATTCTTTTTCACAACATAGATGGAGTATATTTGGGAATGTTGGTAGTGGTGCAGTGCAGTGGCTGTGGAACAGCAGATTTCAGGAAGACCTTCTGAGCAGTGAGGTACTTCCTCATCTGTATGCACCTCTCTGGACAAAAGGAAGAGGTCTCTAGATTTAAGGTCAAGTTGGCTAGGATTTGAATGACTTCGTCCCCCACCTAGGGCCATCAAGTCTACTACCTTGCCTCAAAGGGTTCCATGAATGAGGGATGGCTGAATTGTTGTGGGCTCCAGGATGGTGGTGAGGGGAAGGAACACATTCCTCAGCTTGCACCACTACACAACCCTTTTGCTGCTCTGGCAAGAGGGAACTACCAGGATATGCCTGTAGTAGTGGCAAGGGATGATATGGGGGTCCTTCAGAGTGTAAGCCCAAAGGCTTGAGGCAGAGAACCCCAGCAGAGAGGAAGCAACTTCTGGTGGAGGACTCAGTTATTAGGGGGTTAATTTTTGTCACACCATGGGAGGGAAGGAGAGAGGTGAGATGCCTACCTGGTGCCTTGGTACAGAGAGATGAGGAGCAGATCCTTGGAATCACCCGGACAGTGGGGCAGGATGGGGAGCTGGATGTTATTGTCTGTACTTGGACAAATGACCTGGCAAAGGACACAGCAGAGGTGGTTCAAAATAGACTTAGTGAGCTGGGAAGGGGCCTGAAGCAGGCAGCACATACGGTGTGGCCTTCACCGAGGTGCTACCATGCACAACCTGGTGGAGCAGAGAGAGAACGTCACACTATGGTCTTCAACAGCATGTTGAAGGCACGGTGCAGGAATGAGTGGTTTTACTACATCGTGGACTGGTGTCTTAATTGGAGGGGAAAAGGCCTGTACAAATGAAATGCCTCCATCCATCCAGGAGGGGAACAACAGTCCTCTATTGAAGGTTTAAATGCTACTTCAATGGGCATTTGAACTAGCCAAGGGGTGGAAGCAAAAGAAATGAGGGATGCAGTGAATGCACCCCCCCAGAAAATGGAGCAGCAGTGAAGATAATCCCAGGGAAAATAAATTCCCCGAGTTGTAGGGAGTAGGTGCAAGGGTGTGGAGGGAGAGGAGGGTTGAGTGGTGGATCTAAGGCTGAGGAAAAATACAAGGGAGGGTGGACAGAGGGAGGATAAAAATGGAAAGGACAGTACCAGGGAAAAGAGAAGACTGAAAGAGGATCTCAGGAAGGGAAGGCAAACTAGGAGCAGGGAGGGACAAAAGAGTGGCGTGCCATGTGCACCAATGCAAGGAGCCTAGCAAACAAAATTCCTGACCATGAGGCTACCACTGCAGAGACAGACCTGAATCTGATGACAATAACAGAATCATGGTGCACTGACCCACAGGTGGGAAATGGCCATATCGTGTTACAGCATGCTTTGAAAGGATAGGGCAGGGAAGAAAGGGAGAGATGTTTTATATGTAAGGGAAGCTATAAAGGCCATAGAAATACAAGGACACAATGGGGAAAAGGACATGCTGGAGGTTGTTTTGGTTGGCTTAGAGTTAGAGTCCAGGGTCTTTATATATGTGGGGGTGGTGTATAGGCCACCAACACAGGGGGAGGAACTGGACAGGGTTTCGGAACAGGTGATTAGCAAAATGGCAAGCAAAGGGGAAGTAGTGATTATGGGGGAATTTAACATGCAGGATGTAGACTGGAACATTGTGATCATAGCTACGACTAGGAGCAGGGTCAACCTAATCTCACTACAGGGCTATTTCTCAGGCAGTTGGCCACAGATCCCATTAGAGATGAGGCACTGCTGGATCTGATACTTAGGAAGAAAGACAGCATTACAAACATCACAGTGGGTAGCTCCCTGCTACAAGTGATCTTCATACAGTGGGGGTTGGCATACTGATTGAACAGGAGATAAACCACATTAGGATGAGGGTCCTGGACTTCAGGAGATCAGAATTTAAAGAAATGGGAGACTGCCTTAGGAAATGCCTTGAAGGGGAAGATACAGATGTGACAGCCAAGATGCAATGCGTATCCGCAGAATATCACAGAATGCTGCAGTTTACTGCAGAGGCCATTGTAAGTGAATGGCAATTAAGCCCTTTTGTCATGCAAGATTTGGTGAGATGTCATTATTACAAGTTACCGCACTTCATCGCATAGCTGGAGGGGTGGTGGCACAATGGAAAAGAATAAAGGAGGGAATAAGTAAGGTAATGGCAAACTGTTTAAAGTTAGTGAGCAAGGGTAAGAGGAGAAAGAGGCCTCAATGGTTCTCAAAAGAGATGGCCAAGGTGGTAAGGGAGTAAAAAAACAGCTTTGAGGAAGTAAGGAGTCCCAAATGGAGGTGGACAGGGAGGTATATCTAGAGAAATAAAGGGAGGCAGGAAGGAGGGAAAGGACAGCTAAGGCTCAAATTGAAAAGCGCATTACCCAGATGGTTAAGAATAGAGATAAGATTTTTTCCATGTGTGTGAGTAAAAAGAGGAAAGAGAAGAGTAGTATAGTGTCTAGTGGTTGCTTACCCCCTCACCTCTCTTTTCTGTACCTCTTTCCCTCTGCTTCAACTCCCATTCTAAAGCTTTATATAAGTATACAAATAATGTACTATTGCCATTGTTCAAATTAAGTCTTTGTCTTACCACCTTTGTATGAGCAGAGGAAGGCCATGAAAAAGCTAAGATTTCAAACAAATTCTTTTGCTTGGTCTTTATACTGGAAAGGGGGAGAGATGGGCCGACATGCATTAACAGGCACTGGGGTATGTGGGTGTGGGCACAAGTCCATTTATGGAAGAGGGAGGCCGCTGGAGGGTGGAAGCCTCAAAGGAAAACAAGGTGATTTAGCCAGATGGGATCCACCAAGGGTACTAAAGAAGCTGAGCATGATGCTAGCCACTCTTCTGGTAACACTGTTCATCACCTTTTTGGTGACTTGGGTGATTCCAGAGGTCTGGAACAGGGTAAATGTGATCCCTCTACACAAGAGCGGAAAAAGGGAGTAGGCTAGCAATTACAGACAAGTCAGTCTTTCATTAGTGGTGGGGGAATTAATAGAGTGCCTGCTGAAGGAAAGACTGACGTAGTACCTGGAGACAAGTAGGCTGCTGGACCACCAGCAGTGCAGCTTCACGGTGGGAGGTCATGTCAAACAAATCTCATAGATTTCTTTGACTAGGTAACAAGGGAGTTGGATCGGGGAGGGCAGTGGATGTGATCTAACTGGACTTTAATAAAGCCTCTGACACTTTACCACACAGGAGGCTAATAAAGAAGCTTAGCAGACTGGGGTTGGGGGAGAAGGTGATGATCTGGGTATATATGTGACTGAATGACAGGAGACAGAGTGTGATTGTAAATGGCAGTCACACTGAGGATGGGCGAGAGACCGGTGGAGTACCACAGGGATCAGTACTGGTTTCTATCCTCTTCAATGTCTTCATAAGTGACATTGCTGAGATACTAGAGGGCAAGGTGTGTCTTTTCACATATGACACAAAAATCTATAACAGGATGGACAATTAGGAAACGGTGGAGAGAACTGAAAGGGATCTGGGAAAACTAGAGGAGTGGTCTAGGGAATGGTAGCTGAGTTTCAATGCCAAAATGTGCAAAACCATGCAGCTGGGGCAGGGAAACCTGATGGCTATGCATAAGATCAGGGGGAGGTATTTACAGCTTCCAAGCTGGTGACCTCAGTGTGGCAGGGCAGTGTGACAAGCAGGGCTCCAGATAAGATATTTTTGGACGAATACTGAACACCTCATTTTAAAAGTGAGGTGATAAAAGGAAAATTGAGATGTGTACAAATGTCTGGGCAGAGTGGAATGAGGAGCACATTTTGAAAACAATGTATTTTTTTCTAGATAAGAACTGATCAGGTGCCAACAATCCTGCAGAAAATGTTAGCAGGTACTGTATATAGGAGTAATTTACTCACCAGTTTAAAATATAGCGAGTAAAACAAAACTGGGATGGGTATGAGTGTTGTAAATCTGGAAAAAAATGCTCTTTTGAATCACCAGGTATGTTATGAAGCACTATTTTTGGAGTATGGAGTATTTACAAATGTTGGGTGAGTATTGGTACTCATTAAAAAGAATTCTGAAAAGTATTTCTTAAAATGAGGTGAGTAAAATAGGTTGATACTCCCCTTATCTGGAGCCCTTGTGAGAGGGCAGTAGACAACGTAACCAGATGCTGTGGTGCACAGGGAGGGGGATTTATTGCAGGAGAATGGAGACAGTGTTGGCTCTGCATTGCTCACTTTGTTAGAACCAGCCTAGAGTACTGTGTCTGGTTCCGGAGGCTGAGCCTCTACAAGGACACTGACAGGGTAGAAATGGCCCAGACGAGGGCTACCAAAATGATGTAGGTTTACCCAAGAAACCATATGAGAAGAGATTGTAGGAGCTCATCATGTACTCCCTGGAGGAGAGAAGAGCAAGAGGGGACATGATTGAGACCTGTAAGCACCTCACAGGATTGAATAAGATGCATGAGGGGAGCCTGTTTCACAGGAGGAGAAATACCAGCACATGGGGGCATGAGAGCATGAGAGCATGCTATTAAGCTGGGGATTTAGGAGGGATGTGAGGAAATACTTCTTCACAAAATGAGTATAGAATGCCTGGAGCAGCCTACCAGAAAAGGTGGTTGGGGTAAAGACAGTGGGGAGTGTCAAACTTGCATGGGATAGCCACATGGGTATAATAAGTAGAGGTGAGAGAGGAGGGAGGGACATCTGTGACCAAACAGGGTCCAGGGTGTAGTACTAAGCAGGGAACATAGGGCAGGCTAGATGGGCCTGCCTGTCCTTTTCTGCCAACATATTCTATACTGCTATGTATGTTTGGGCACTGAATTCTGTTTCAAACTACAGAACAGAGAAAACAATGCCTACACATCATACCAACTTATGTCTGAAACACAATAAATATTACTATAGATGGATATCATTCAGACCCTGGTGCTTGCCTAGATACATGCCTTATAGTTAGTTAGCTACTAATGATGGTCACTGTCTTTTGTTCAGCCTACCTGCACCTCTCCAACGTCTTCCATTCCAGCTGGAATTGTCACTTGATTTCTTATTTGAATACTGAGACACCATTGTTATTTAGGGCCTTTACTGTTGCCCCTGATTCACCCAATGGTCCAGTCCCAACAACGAAAGGTCCCATCTTATCCCTGACCCTCCTTTTGGTCCCCAAGTATCAACATTCCCTATGTAGTTGCAGTTTTCCAGTACTGAGTTCACTATGTCTCTGTAGTTAGATGAAGAAAAAAGCAGTGTGTGTGTGTGTTACAGTGACTGAGAAGCAGCAGTGACAACTATGTGCATGACTTCTTTTGTCTTATGACATAACTGCTTATGAGAATGGGTTACAGCCTTTCTGTCATACACAACAGATACAACCCATAAAACCCACATCAGCATACTGTACAGGACACCAAATGTGGGACAAAATGTGGTTCTGGTCTAATAAAGGAAGGAAATCCTATGCTGTGTAGTACAGGTATATCACAGACTAGAGAAGGAGCACATTCAAGAGCCTAGATATCAGCAGGAACTGTATAACACAGATCCATACCACAAGCATGTTTCCTTCTGAGGTTTACTGCAGCAGTTAGAATAATTTGACATACTAGACCAAATTGTGCAGCAGCTCTCCTAAGCAAATGGTAATGAAGTATGCCCAGTAGAGATCTTTATTTTATAGCAGTAGTCAAAACCCATTGAAAGCTGTCATGCATACAGGTGATCTCATGGTATTACATTCACTGAGGGCCACCTTATCCCTGTAAAAAATGAACCACCCTGGGCTGAAGAGACTTACATATCTACAGTACTGTAGTAGGCTTCCTGGCAGACAGAATTGATTAAGCAATAACAACTGACCTGGCAGTAGTTTCCTGGGGATTACAACTGTATGAGGGGTTCAGTTGTCCGAGACACAGCTGAGGGCATACACCCGGCACATGGTCATTAAGCCCCAGGAAATGACCATCAGTGAGGTCACTATTGTTATTATAAGGCTACTTTTTATTCTAACTGTACAAACAGTTCAATAATACACTCACAGTTTTATTATTTTATTTCATCTGGAGGTGGTGGAGGAGGCACAACATTATTACATGTCATGTTGTTTTGGTAGTTAGGGCATGTCATGCTGACGCGTATCTATGTCTGCTAATCTGCCATCAATCAATGCAGCTGGATTCGATCGGATAGAAGTGGACCGGCAGGATGTGCTGATGTGAGCTGTGTGTCGGCCCCCCCATCAATATTCAAATTCTCTGACCGTTACCTTAAAGAATCCACATTTATTTATATCTTGTTTTATTAAGCCAAGTGCTGATAACGCAATCTACAGAACATTTTAGATACTTGTATATGGTTTAGTGATCAGTTAAACTCCCTCTTAATTGCTAGGAAGAGTTTCGGCTGTATAGAAAAGGCAGGAAAGAAGGTTTGCCTTTTCTGCTGAAAAAACAAGTACACAAACATTCAACGAGTATTCATTTCTTTCTCATATTAATCCTATTTTACATAGAATGGCTGAAAATTTAGTAGAAATGCCACAAGATGGAAATCCTCTCAAGAGACCGTTATCCTCAGATGATGAAACTACCAGTATTGCATCGGTTGTTTTCATTACCAAACTCCTTACTTTGCTCTGGAATTGTGGCCAGACCTGCCTTTCTGTCTTGGACAGTGAGAGTGCCCTTATTTTGGTATCCTGGGTGGTGAGAGGACCTGGGTGTCCAAACTTCATTTTTATTTAAATACTGGATGGCAATCTTTGGATTTCTAAACTCTTTCTGATTTAAACTGAGCAGATTATCTCCCAGGCTGTGAGAGGGCCTAGGGGGATTTCAAAACATTACATCCTGCATACTCAGTGAAAGGGGGTTGCAGGAAACCTTTTATTTCAGTTATTATTTTTTCCTGGTGTTTTCCTGACAGTCAAGTATTGGATTGTACCATCTATGTAGTATTAAGCAGGGTTTATTTGTAATTGTAGTTTATTATTTATTTTGGGTGGGTATATGGTGGTTAGTGAACTCTAGCGGACCATAACGAACAATCTAACTTGGCATTGCAGCTATGAAATTGTTTTATATTGCTTTGGGGGTTATATATTGGATTGGGATTTTATTATTCTATTTAGTTTTTTGTAATTTAGGTTATAGGAGATTTGTTAGTAAGACTGGGTTTGTCATTAAGACTAGTTTTATGTTTGGGGTGGGTTATTAGTTTTATATTCTGATTATTAATTTTTAAATATTATGTGTCGGGGAGGCTTAGCAACAGTCAGGCAGTACTCCCCCACCAGACTCGGGGAATTACATCCTTTTGTCTGCCCCCATTAACATCTAACACCTGTTTTAGGTGCCTTGCTTTGAGGATAGCTAGAAGGTGTATAAGAAAGGGGAGAACTGGGCATGATGAGGGAGAGGAAAAGGGAGGGAGGATAGGAGTTGTGGGGTCCAAGAGGCACCCTGGGGTGAAATGGAGTAAGGACAGAGGTCCTCCCTGTCTTGTCTCCATACCCAAGGGCTCCAATATTTGTTGGCAGGTCCCGAGGTCTTCCCCAACAACTCATCCTACTTGGGCGGTGTTGTGCAATGCCAGATCTATCAAGAACAAGACAGCTATTATAGCTGATTTTGTTGAAACCACCGATCTGGCTTGCATCACCGAGACCTGGTTGGATGAAAATGCAGGCCCTGTTCAGGCTTCTGCAGTTTCGGCTGAGTTCTTGGTGATACACTGCCCAAGGTTGGATTGTAGGGGCGGAGGTGTGGCCATTATATTTAAATGTGAGCTGGGCCTTGTGGATGTGCCATTGGGAAGTACCAGATCCTTCAATTATATCCTGGGTGAGGGTGTAGGTTGCGGGATACTCCTCATCTACCGTCCACCAAGAGATGGTGGAGCATTCCTGAAGGAGATAGCGGACTTCATTGTCCACATGGAGTTGAGGTCTCCCAGATGGATAATTCTGGGGGTCTTCAATGCCTGGGTGGACGATGAACTCTCGCACTTTGGTCAAAATCTCCTCCAGCTTATGATGATGATGGGCTTTACACAGGTAGTTACCTCCTCAACCCACGTAGGGGGTCACTCGTTGGATCTGATCTTTCTTTTGGGTATGGAGATAGCTGACTTGGGGGTGGAACCAGTCAGCTGGTCTGACCATCACATCATAAGGTTCAGCTTCAGAGTCCCCCCAATAGGTCTGCCCCTACGGAGATGGTCCCTTTGAGGGGAGTTACCCCAATGACCTGTTGGCAGTACAGGACCTATCGAGTTTGTCGGGAGAATGCATGAGTCCAGATGATCTCGTACTAGCCTATAATAAGTCTGTGAGAGATGCCCTGGACAAGATTGCTTCTGTTCATGTTTGACCCCTCATCCTTCATCCTAGGAACCCCTGGTTTGAGGGTTCCTTGAAGGAATTGAGGAGAGTACGTCGAAGGCTGGAGAAAGCATGGCGAAAGTCTGGCCTTGATGCTGACAGACTTCAGCTGATGGCACATTATGATTGCTATCAGCTAGGAATCACCTGTAAGAAGGCGGAGTTCCTGTCCAGGGAGATTTCTGCTGTGTAGAGTCGAGCAGCTCAGCTTTTCTGGACCATCGACAGATTGTGCAATCCAATCTGTCTTCAGCCCAGAGAAGCTTTTTCTCATCTGAAATGTGAGGAGCTTGCTTGATTCTTCGCAGATAAGATTGCCAGCATCAGGTCTAGCATCGACATAGCCTCTCCTATGAGAAGTTGTGGTGATCGGCAGTATGTGTTGCACACTAGGTCTCTCTGGTCAGATTTCTGCTAGCCAGAATTTACAGATATAGTGTTGCTCATCCAGACTATGTACCCGACTAGTTGTAGTTTGGATCCGGGCCCAACACCCCTTTTATTGGGATGTGTTGATGTTATCGGCCCCATCCTTGCTGAAATTGTTTGGAGGTCCTTGGAGATAGGGGTCTTTCCAGAACCCCTAAAGGAGGCGGTCATTTGACCACTTCTTAAGAAACTCTCCTTGGACCTGGACTGTCCAGCTAACTACTGACCTATCGCTAACCTGCCATTTGTTGGTAAGGTTATTGAAAAGGTGGTTGCGTTGCAACTGGATGATCGTCTTTCAACTCACAATATTTATGATACTCTCCAATCTGGATTTAGGAAGAAGCATAGCACCGAGACTGCACTTGTCCGGGTATTGAATGACCTCCTGATGGCTAGAGATCGAAAGGCGTGTTCCATTCTGGTCCTTCTTGATCTTTTTGCAGCATTTGACATGTAGACCGTGGTGTGCTGTTGGAACGCCTGTGGCTGCTTTGTGGTCTGTTTGGTACAGTCCTCAAATGGTTCACAGACAGGATTCAGAGAGTTACCACTGGAATTTATTCCTCTGGTACTTACTCCCTGTCTTGCAGGGTGCCACAGGACTCCATTCTGGCCCCCGTGCTGTTTGCAGTGTATATGCTGCCATTGGGAGATAGCATCAGGTGATACAGTTTGAGTTTTCACTGCTATGCAGATGATACTCAACTGTATATGTCTTTTCTGCCCAGACAAAATGCTGCTTTCTCTGTGCTAAACAACTGCCTTACCAAGATCAGAACCTGGATGAGTTCTAGTTGGTTGAGACTGAATCCAGATAAGACTGAAGTATTGGTTGTGGACCCTGGTCGTCTGGGGGTGGGTATGCGAGCTGGCCAGGCATCAGGTGTTTTGATTGATGGCATACAGCTCGCTACCTCAGACCGAGTACGTAATCTCGGCTTTATTTTTGACAATGGTCTGACACTATGGTCTCAGGTGTCGGCTGTTGTCAAATCTTCCTTTTATTATCTGAGGAATATCGCCCGGGTGAAACACTTGGTTCCTCCGGATGACCTTCCAACGTTGGTCCACACCTTCATCACTACCTGCCTTGATTACTGCAATTCTCTCTACCTAGGGCTTCCTGGGGTTGATATCCACCGCTTGCAGCTAGTGCAGAACATGGCAGCCAGGCTTCTGACTGGGACCTCTAGGTCCAGTCATATTACTCCTGTGCTCCACGAACTACACTAGCTGCCTATTCAGTGGCAGATCACCTTTAAGGTTGATCTGCTAACCTTTAAAGCCCTACATGATCAGGGACCCGGTTACCTGCAAGACCTCTTGATACCCTACTGCCCCTCCCATCCTCTACGATCCACCGATGATGGATTGCTAGAGAGTCCCAGGGTACTATTAAAAACATCAGGTGCTCATGCTTTTGCTTTTTAGGCTCCAACCCTATGGAATTCTCTACCTCGTCGACTAAGAGACTGCACGACCGTTGATAGATTTAAGATTGATTTTAAAATGTATTTATTTAATTTTGCCTTCCCTAATGACTAAAGCATTTTATCCTCCTGTTTTAATGTTATAATTTATAATTGATTTTATGTGCAATGCCTTGGTTTTTGAAAGACGCTATAAAAATAAAGTTTAATTTGATTTGATTTAGAAGGAGAAGTTGGGGCCAAAATCCCCTCCTAACAGAAACAGCTTACTGTAGCTCATTTAGAGTAGATCATGAGTGAGATTGCTTCTACGAAATTAACTTTAAGTGACATGGCAGGAGGTCTGAAGGATATAAAACATGAGCTGGCAGGTCATAACACTAGATGATGCAGAGATGAGGATTAGTAGCATGGAAGACAGGGCTGAGAAGGAATATGCAGTAAGAATTAATGACAGAAGGAAATTAACAAAATTGGAGCAGAAAATAGAAGATTTAGAGTGCAGGAACAGATGGAATAACTTAAGGATTTTTGGGTTTCATGAAGGAATTGAAGGCAGTGACACTATCTCCTTTGCTAATAAATTGTTGCTATCACTTACAGGACCATTCCCTGACAATAAACCTATGTGATCGAGAGATACCACCGTTCTCTGAACCCTAAACCCTCTGTCAATAAGCACCCCCACTCGTTCATCTTAGGACTACTAAATTTTCAACAGAAGGTGTTCATCCAAAGAGCTCTTAGAAATAACAGTCAGATTGAGTTTGAAGGTTGCAAACTTTCTATATATAACAGATCTCCCCCCTGAAGTAATTAAAAAACATGATGCCTTCCTTCCTATCAAAAAAAGGCTCCGTAATGTGGGTTTATGCTACAGTCTATTTTTTCCAGCCTTGTTTAAGGTCTATTTGCCTGAGGGTCCCAAGGAATACAAATGTTTCAACGTTGCCAAAGCAGGTCTCAAAAAGGATTTGCCAGAACTTTTCTTATCATTCAATTTATAATACAATATGTTTGAGAGTATACATCCTGTTCAAAGTAACTTGTAATGTGCTCTGTGAACCAATTGCTATGTAGATTTTTCCCCTTCTCCCTGTTTTTGAATACTACCCATGTTTATATTTTTTGCCAGTTTTTAGGAAATTTTTAGGCCTGGTACCTGCTAAAACCTCCTCCCGGCTAGTATGTTGAATTGATTAAGTGGTCCCTGGGCCCCACTCCCTAATTTTGGCTATCAGTGTTTGGGTTCTCTTTGATGTATTGGTCCTTTCAAAGGGGGTTGTTCAATTTATTTTCCTTAGTAACGCTGGCTCAAGTTGACTATCCATGCAATGTTCAGTCTCCTGATGTTGCTCAATGAAATAATGTCCTGGATATGAAGAGTGCTGACCTGAGGTGGAGTTATGTTTGTTCCGCCCTTGGGGGTAGCAGCTTCTTCTCTTATGTTGAGGAGGGAGGAACTGCCCTCTAATGAGGGGAAAAGAGATAAAGAATAGATGTTTAATAACTCTGAGGCATGCTGTCAAGTTAAAGGATCCTTTCTAATCTGAGCAGGAGGTTGGTGTAGTTTCTGTTATTGTATGGAGCATAACTTCTATTTATTTATAGGAAAAACATAAGAAGACTCTTTTATAGCATCTAATTGTTCAGTCCTTTTTTGAAAGCAGCAATTTCTGGTAGCAACCCAGGGGAACAGGGGCCTGCATGGGAAACGCTGTCCAGGGACCATAATGCTTATGGGACAGTGGCTTTGAGAGGTTACCAGGTTTTTCAGTGTCCTCCATCTTGTTTTTTAACAGCCCAAGGAGTTCAGTTAGATACTTCAATGGAACGTGGGTTTGAATTTTTCCTTTTTCTCGAGCTTGTAGGGCACGCGATCTCCTTTCCTGCACATTGGTTTTATTGAATGACTGTAATCCACTGGTGCAAAGAGGAGTCATTCACTCACTCAGCAATTGGCTCAGACATTAAAGAATTTACTTTAGCACAATACTTTATTTAATTACACTACTGCCTTTTTTTCTAGGGTTGTGTATATGACATAAGTGTTGGGGAGAACAGTTTTGTTGCCAATACTTACTCTAATTTGTTGTTACCCTTTATACTTTCAGCCCAAGAGCAGTTCACAACTTTTTACAACATGTGCCTGCTACTCGTACCAATGAACTACCTTTTGCCAGACAGACACCTCCTGAGATGTCAGCATGGAAAGTAAGTTGTTTTTATTAATTTTTAAAATAGTCCTGTCAAAACATAGGAGCTTGCCTTTTATACAGTTGTGCAGTTTTAGCACAGGATAACAGAACAAGAAATGTTTTTGTTACCATAAGGATTATATTTTTTTGATTGGGACGTACTAAACCCTGTTCAGCTCCTTTACTGTAAAGTGGGATTTGCATATTTTTGTTAGGCTATAAATATGCATTATAGCAGTTATAGTGGTTTATTTACCTGTTAGCTTTTTCAACTTAAATAACCTGATGGAGTAGAATGTAGATTGTTTGCAATTCTTTAGTATTAATGTTCTGCACATAAGTTATGATGTTGGCTCCTCTGTTTAATAAGAGTTAAAAGAAGTGTTTAACTTCAGCTATTTTTAGGTCTCAAAAAATACACAAACATATGCATAAATCTAGTTTGTTTTAGGTCATTATGGATCCTATTATTGTTAAGTGTGTGTGTGTGTGAGGGGGGGCGTTCAGTTTGGCTGTGTTTATCCAGACAAGTAATGGGTGGAAATGGTGTTGGAGGGATCGTTCAAGTTTCAAAGTATATTATTTTTTTAATCCAGTTCAGAACATTCTTATATCATTTGTTTACCTTCAAAAATGTAAGGGGCGGGGGGTTATGACACAGTTTTTGATAATTCTCACTATTGTTATTTCTTCTTTCTCTACCTTCTGCACTTCATGTTGCGCACTTTTCTTTCTTCCCCCTCTATTCTCTCAGGTTTGTTTCTCTTACCAAACATTATTCTTGGTGGCACCATTCAGATGATGGGCTATTGTCATGTTGCTCCTACACATTTATCTAAAACTTATGACATCTTTAATGTCTAACACAGAAGGTTTGGTGCTTATCACACAGAACATTAGAGGGCTCAGTCATAAAATTAAACAGTATTCTATGCTTAGACATCTCAAAAAAATGAATCCAGCCATTGTATTTTTGCATGAAACCTAGCTCAAAAAAGAGCACTATGATTTGATGTGAATGGAGTGGGAGGAGCAGATCTATGGGGAAGGGAACAGCTCTAAAAAAGCTGGGGTCCTAATTTCACTTAAAAGAGGTTTTCCCTTCTAGTTTTGTAGCTTGGTAGAAGATCCATCTAATCAGGGCTGGCAGTATAGCCTAGAGGTTAAAGAAACAAGGTGTGAATGAGCTTGATACATCCAGCAGACCAGACCTGAGTTTGATTCTCACAACCTCCACTTGCATACTGTGTGACTCTGAGCAAGTCATTTAACCACCCAGTGCTCCCAAGTCACTCCTGAAAACAGGCACTTATGCCTAGTGGGCCTTACTTTTAACATTGTATTTAACCACCTATCTCCATACATGCCATAATAATAGCAGGGGACACCATTTCCATTTTGGATCCCATCCTGGATTGGTCTAAATTCCAGCCCATCCTATCAAAGACAGATATAGACCTACCTCATTTAACCAACAATCTGGGCTTGGTGGATGCCTGGGGATCTATGAATCCTAAGACAGAAGAGTACATCTTTTGGTCTAGTTGTCACCACTCTGGATCTCTTATAGACCAAATTGTTATACCTAAAGAGGCAGTCGCCAGGATTATCTCAGTTGAAATACTACAGCAAGTCATATCAGATCATATTCCGGTCCAAATTACTCTTAAAGAAGCTCTCAGTCACAGCAGGAGCAGGAGATAGAAGTTCAAAAACTTCTTACTGCAAAACTCTGACTTCACTCTTAAAATCAAGGAGCTTGTCAATGAATTCTTAACTATTAACAATCCAGAGAGTACTTCCTGGAGTACAAATTGGAAATGTATGCAGTTGTGGCTCTGAAGGCATATCATTAGTGCAGCCACTTCCTATAAAAATGAAAGGGACAAAAAGAAAAATGAATTATTAAATAGAATTAAGGAGAAAGAACAAGACCTATGTGAGGATGCAGCCGGTGTTAAGTGGAGGGAAAGGTCCAGTTTGAAATCAGAGTATAATGAACTAATAAGAGGAGAAGCTGAGTTTTTCATTCATACAGCTAAAATTAATTGCATCAGTTCAGGGCCTAGATCATCAAAAATCCTAGCAATTCAGTTGAAACAAATGAGCTAATCAGCATCTTTCCCAATGCTCAGTGACATCAGTGATAATTCAATCATCTCAGGACATAAAAAAAAATGAAAAATTCTTTGCTTTCTGTAAAGAACTCTACTCTACTAAGGTGTCCAGTAATAATGTTACGCTTAAAGATTTTTGAGAAGGCTTGCTGTTGCCTGACCTACTTACAAACTTAATAAAGGAGCTTGATACAGAAATATTGGATCAGGAAATACTCACAGCAGTCAACAGTTTAAAAAAGAACAAGGCACCAGGATCTGATGGTTTTTCAGTTAACTTTTTTCAGTCTTTTTCTGAAGTATTATTACCATCCATTAAAGGTGTTTTTAATCAAGCTTTTCTCAAGGATTTTGTTCCGCCAGTATGACACAAGGGCTAATCACGGTAATACACAAGCAAGGGAAGGATCCCTTGATCTGTTCAAATTATAGATCAATTTCCCTAATTAATTGTGATATTAAACTATTGGCCAAAGTTTTAGTTAGCAGACTAGAGAAAGTAATTTACCATATCGTAGGCCCCCAACAAACAGGATTCATAAAAGGTAGATTGGCAACTGACAAGAGTAGAAAACTGTTTCACAGTGTTTCCCATGCCAATGTAGCCAAGCAACCTCTGGGTCTGTTATATCTGGACGTGGAAAAGGCATTCGACAGAGTGCTATGGCCACATATTATTAGTACCCTGCAGTTGTACAAATTTCCTCAAAATTTCATTAAATGGATTCAAATTCTGTATAGTAATACCTCATCCTCTGTCAATACTAATGGAATTATTTCTCCCTTCTTTCCTATAGAGAAAGGTACTAGGCAAGGTTGCCCTCTGACTCCCTCATCTATTTAATCTTACCATTGACCCGCTAGTCAGAAAATTAATGTCATCCCAGAAAATTGAAGAGGTTAAGATAGGGGGCAGGAAAGCCTTAATCTCCCTTTATGCTGATGACATACTATTTTATTTAACCCCAAAACGTCAATTCCAGAGATTTTGCTATAAAAGTGGCTTTCCAGCCTAAATGGATTGGCTATGAAGTTTATTTGGGTGTTTAGGAGGCACAGAATGTCTCATGCCAGGTTGTCTAGGGCAAAGAACTGGAGGGGGGGACTAAAATTGCCTGATTTTTATTTCTATTACTTGGCATGTAGAGTACTGCAGCTCTCTAAGTGATTCTTGAGTGTTTCTCTCGAGCAATATATTCCAGAATGGTTCTTATGGAAACTGAAATTTTGGCAAGACAAGGTATAACATTAATGCTCTGCTGTTTGTTAAAGCTAAATTATCCAAACCAAATAAGCTGATTATGGATTCTTTAAAACAGATCAGCCAAAGGAGTGAATTACTTGCTTTGAATATGAATAAATCTAGATCAGAACCCTTATGGGGTAACCCCAACTTTTCGGTAAATAATATAACCTTGCAGAAGCTGGATAGGGAAACAAATGGAAAAAAATTCCTAAGAAGCATAGTAAGTCAGGAAAATATTACGCTCTTCAATACCTTAGTGCATGTAAACAACATACCAGTTATAGACGTTACTTTTTATGAGGTTATTAAACAAATAACTATTAAAATAGTGTCTCCAACAGATTATTTGAACAGTAATACCAGTGAATTTCTCGGCTGTATCCGTACTTCACCTAGGATCTCTAATTTCTATAATTTACTTTTAGAGAATGTTAGGGGGGAATGCTTCCTAATGTGTGGGCTGGTGGTCTGAGGTTCTAAACACTCCGGGCCTGATTATCAAAGAGCCCTCTGTCTGGCACAAGCTGCAGCAAACAGCAGCTTGCGTCGATGCCCTGTGTGCCAGAGACCCTGCACTCGATTCTCATACGGGAGGGGTACTGGCACCTAAGCCTGCGGCAACCCTGCCCTTGTGGCAAATGCATGATGCATGGACAGGGCTTGCCACAGGCCCTTTGCGGCATTGTGACCCAGTGTGCCCCATGCCGGTAAGGACATGCCCCAAACCTATGGAACCCATACTGCATGGGGGGCAAACATCACATGGGACAGCCTGCTGCACATGCAGTCCAGTTGGGGCCATGGAGGTGTGTGGAGGGCATCCCCAGTCCCTGGCTCTTCCCAACGCTGGAGGGTGACAGAGGCACTACAGGCAGGTGGTGGGCGTTGGAGGGCACCGGACCACCAATGGGGGGGAGTGCACTGTATGCCACCGACAGCATCGTCAGAGGGCTGGTGGGGGGTTCACACTGTGATTGCTATTGTGGGGCACATCAGGGAGTGGGGCACGGGTGCTGGTTGCCTTATCTCATGCCACGACAGTGACCCATGTTAAGGAATGAGCATGGGTCACCGGAAGGTCAGCAGAGAGGAGAAAGATCATGCATCCATTGAACTGCTCTCCGTGGAGGGGGATCTAAGACAGTCGGTGCCTGATTGCCCCCTGGTGGAGGCTGGAGGGCTAGGTGTTGCATTGCAATATCAAGGAGGAGCTGGGAGCAGACAACAGGAGGGAACATGTGCTGACGCATGTGAGGTCCCCTTCACCAGCATCATTGCACGCCTCTGCTCCAGGGAGAAAAACACAGAAAAAGTGGAGTCTTCATGGTCAGGTGGCTTGATGGCCATCTTGTGGCACACCAGCTCTGGGGAAGGTTGCCTGTCTGGATCTGTAGAGGGTGGGTGAGTGAGGGGGTTCCTCATCAAGCTGTTGCAGGGGGGTAAACCACAGAGGAACAGGAAAGGACCCTAATGGAGCGCGGGTGAGGTCGGACAGTGGCCAGAATCTCTAAGGGTTGCCAGGGAACAGGGAGCAGGCTAGGTAAGGACAAGCAGAAAGAAAGAGCAAAAAATAAAAAAAAAGACATTTCGTACCCAAAACAATATTTGTACCATGCCAGTTAGAAAATCATTTCCCCTAAATGTACAAAACTAGGAACAATGTTTTCTTCATAGTGATATTATTAGTTTAAATCATTTTGAAGCATTTTAGTTAGGTTATTTAGGTTTTATGCCACTTTTTAGAGACAGTAAGAAAGTATGTTTTAAAAATGTCAAGTAACTTATATTCAGTCACCAAAGAGTGTGGTCACAGAGAAGGGGTACTGATGCGGTGAGGGGAGCCCTGAGATTTCTCCTTGGCCTAGGACCCCAGGTTGCATTAATCTGGCCCTGCTTTGGTGCAATAAACTTGAAGTTGATACAATTCAAATCCTTGCACAGTCTTTAATTTACCCCTTACTTAATGCATAAGATGGGCCTACGCACATCTCCAACCTTCTCTAAGTGTAATCTATCCACTGGATCTTTAATTCATATGTTCTGGGAATGCTCCTACGTACAAAACTTATGGGAGGGAATTAAAAACTTTCTTTCGAGCGCCTCTGCCTTGTCAACTTGCATTAATAAAGAAACACGTATTGTGGGGCATTTCAGTGAGCATCAGGCATGGGTTCTAGAGCAAAAGTGTTTGCTGATGCTAACTGGAGTGTCAACCAGGAACGTTATTTTACGTAACTGGTTGTTTGATACTGCCCCACATTTAATGAAATGGAAGCATTGCATTTTGGAGATTCTGAGTACAGAAAAACTGGCCCTTTGTATGCATGATCAAGGCCACCAGTTCTTCAACAGGTGGGGAGGGGCTTTATACAAGGTGGTTTGTAAGTAATGTGGATATAGCTTCTAATGGGCAATAAAATACATCGGATCCCCTACCTCCGAGTGATAGTATCTCTAAGATGCCATTCTTTATAGGAGATGTTCTTCTCTTCTGTGCCAACCACACTTTTATTATGTCTATAACCATCCTGTAACTTTCTCTACTCCCATTTCTATCATTTCTATCTTTCCTTTCTCTTTCCTATGCTTTCACTCTGTTCTAATTGTGATCTTTGCTTTACAACCATCAGGGGAAATATAGGCACTTTCTTTACCCTTACTCAACCTAAGTGTGTACGATTATACCTCAATAATCTCCAGTTTTTCAGTTATGTAAATTTTGTTTTGTTATATCTCTTTCAAATACATGGTATTATGCTGTTAATAGTACAGCACTTCTCAGTATGTTAACAGTTGCTGTCTGATTTTTACTCTCTGTTTAGCACTATTTTAGTTATTTAGGAAATATGTTGAGCATTTATTATCTGATTTTTTTTGTTATAACATTATTTTAATAAAATTTAATTGACAAAAAAATAAATTAGTGCAGCAGCGTGGACTTAAAGATGTTGGCGGTTACATGTCAGGGTACTTCTGTTGTGTTTCTTTTAGGTGTGCACTTGCAGAAATGTAGTTTTGGGTTCATTTTTGTTTCATTCTGTTTTTTTGTTTTTGTTTCAGGAACACTTTTTTCTTTCTCTTGGATCATATATTTAGTGATGATTTCGTTGGTTGCTGTGTTCCTGTTAACTTTGGCTTTTGGGGGTATTTTTTTTTCTTCCTCTGGGATCACGCTTTGTTATAATGGAGCTTTCCTCAGTGGCTGCATTGCTGGTAAACCTGGCTGCAGGCAATTTTTTTCTACTGTTACCGTGAACTGTCTGTGGGGAGAAAAGCTGTGTTTCCGGCTTCTCGGTTCAATCTTGCCTTTCTGTGAGGTGGTTGCTCACGATGCTCACGCATCTCGATTGGTCATTAACTGGACATTAATGATCGATCCGGTAGCAAATCACAATACAGAAACACCTCTTTAATTATTAATTAGCTTTATAATTGAATGTAATCTTTGGATCTGTGCAAAGTTGTATAGATTTATGGAGGTATGACTGTCTAGTCCATCATCTACAATTTATAGTTATCACCACTTGTAAAATGGGTTTGGGGAAAATGCTGTAATAATTGGTAGATGGTGCCCAAAATGAGTCTGTTTATGTCACAACCACCCATACTTTGGCACTTCTTTTAGCAAGAAACCCCATTATCATGAAAATCCTATCATTATTAAATCACCTGACTAAGAATGAGAGGATCGAGGCAGTATAGTACAGTGGTTTAAGGCTCTGAGCTGCAAATCTGGTGACATCCAGCAGCCCAGACCTGAGTTTGAATCCCATAGCTACCACTTGCATAATGTCTGACCCTGAACAAGTCATTTAACTTCCCTGTGCTCTTGGGTCACACCTGTAAAAAAGATTTCAGCTTAGTTTGGCTTCAGCACTTTTGTTAGAGACACTCCGAGTCATTGGTAGGGGGTCTAGCAGGCTACAAATAGGGGTATGAGGCAACCCTTTACAATCCCTTATCCACTCCAGTGAATACCAACCTCTTCCACTCTATCTCATTCCTCCAGTCAGTATATTAAAAATAACTCAGTTAGCACCAGGAGTCGGAAATTACTTTTAATTAAAAACAATGTTTGAGGTAGGGGGATGAGGGTGGAATTTGACTGGGGTATGGATTAGGTTGCTATAGGACTAGTCCTGGTCACCTGAGAAGGGCTAGAGATGTTTTTCTTTTATTATTTACTGGCCAAAGATCAAAGTAATTTGCAGTGGCCTAAAAGTTTGATATGGTCAAATTGAAGGTAAAAGTGTTGAATTTCAGCACGTTCACTGAATACAAATTCAGTATCAGCTCACCCTTACATCTGACATTTGACCCTAAAAATGTTTTCATTTTCATGTTTGAAATGCTTTGCCTTTACTTAATGTTTAACACACATTTTATATGTGCAATAATTCACTTCAGGGTTTATGATTTTTGTTGCATTAGCTCACACACCAGGTGGCAAAGGCACACAGTGCCTTACAACCAACTGCAGGTGCAGGTTGTTACTGTACAGCCTACATCTGCTGTATAATTCCTTATGTGCGTCTCCTCCAGCTATTTATCTCATCAGATTTTGAATTGCTGCACCCTCCGTGATTGCGCTTGGTAAGTAGTTCTTCAGTTCTGCCACCCTCAGTGCAAAGTTACATGGCCTTATAGTCTTTCTAAATTGCTTACCACTGTGTTACAATTTATGCTTCTTTTTACTCACTTCTTATAATGAACAGGTTTAGTTTCTGCCCAGCTTGTTGCTCTTTAGCCATGAAGGCATTTCATTCCAACAAAATTCAAAAAATTAGAAACTGACTTCCAGCAGTGATTATCATTCTTTGCAATATATTCTTTTAAGAATTTGTTTTACCCAGACTTTCCCAACTGTGCTACAACATCTGGTTTGTAGTGGGCCAACCTTTGTAAGGAGAAGCCGATGCTGAATGTGTTTTCAGTGAATGTGCTGAAATTGTGCACTTTTGCATTTGATTCTGTCCAGTCAAACGTTTGGGGCACTTTGAATTGATTCAGCCTATGGCCAAATAATGAAAAAGCAATACTGTAACCTTTCACAGGAGGTCAGACCTTGACCATCCCTTCCTCACCCTAGCCACTTTCTACATTCTTCCTTCATCCCCAAACATTTCTTTGTAAAACAAAAAAATGTCTCCTTGCCGTGTGCCAGGGGTTGACTAAGCCTTAAAAAAACTGACTGGAGGAACAAGGGAGGGTGGAAGAAGTTGTAATTGATTGACGTGGATGAGGGGTGGAGAAGGGATACCTTGTTCCCCTATTGTTAGCCTGCTAGGCACCCATTCCAAAGACTAGAACTGTCTTTTGCTGATACAGTGAAGCCAAACTGAACTCAGGGGTCTGAATCACAGCTAAATGAAAGTTTCCAGTTTTCACATTCACTCATCCAAAGGCCCTTGTTTCCTTCCAGTGTTATGGAATGAAATCAATTAACTTCATCAAGGTCACACAGTGAGTGATGGGCTGTGTTAGGATTTGACCCAGGATTTTCTGGTTTATAGTTCTTTCCCCTATTAGACCACACTACCTTTCACATGCTGAAATCTGCATTAACTTGTGCCTTGCCCTAAGTCCCCAAATCTGAGAAGTTACAATTTACATTTAATCATATATTTTACATGACAGTGTAAAACCCAAAGGCTTTTCAACAACAGCATCCCTTTTAGTGGGCTCAGTGCATATAGTCTTATGTCACAGCACAAAATGTATTTAGTTTGCATGTCAAATTAATAAAATACATTTTCAGTTATGTTTACGTAGTTATTGTACCAAAATATTTCATGACCTTTCTTAGGGATTTGTTAGGTGCTAATTAAATGCTGCTGGCCAGTGAATTGTATAGTGCAGAGCTTACATAAATAATTGCATTATGACTGTAGTTGTTATGAGTGTAAGGCATGCTCCTGTTTAAGTAACAGTCTGTTACAGGCTAATTGGATGGTTTACAGACATCACTGGACAGATATTCCAGGCCTGCATCCATGAAACCAGCTGGGCAGTTTTCTAAAGGGTTGCACCAGCGGCAACATGCCATGGAGGTATTTATATCAGCAGACATAGGTTGAGTTGACATAGTCCATCCATTGGAGGATGGAGAGGGAGCCACATGTGACTTTCTGACTCCCCCAGCATGTTTTTCACTTACCTCTTTTCCTGCTGCTGACCCCATGCTGGCCCTGGGTGGAGGCTGCTCTGTTTCTGGCAATGTCAGGGTCAGGGTGTGGTCCACAATAATCAGTTGCAGGTAGGGAGGCCTTGCAGTAGGCAGCTGTGATCAGAATGTCATCTCTATCCTGCTCCCACTAGTGCTACTTGCTGTCAACATTTATATCAGCCACAACCATTGATATACTGGACTTGCTGACTTCGCCTCAGGAAAAAATCTGCATTAAGTGTTGTATGCATGCTGCCATAACCCAGATCCAAGTGTCACAACTGGACATAGTTTTGAAAACTGTGCCCACTCTGTCTAAGAGAATGGTACACTCAGCAAGGCCAAGAAAGAAGCAGATGCATCTTGGGATGTGCCTACATCTATCCTCTACCCCATGGATTAGATATAATAAAAAGCTTGTGGTCTGCAAGCTGGCTGAAAGTGCTCTCATGCTCTAGCATAAAGCATTCCACAATTTTATATCAGAGTGTGGCACCTGAAGCAGTAGGCTCCAGATGACATGTACGGAATAGGGATGAGTGATATTGTACCTCTGGGACAAGACTAATCACAGGAATAAATTACATGCCATGTCTGGTTGGTCCAGTATGTTTTCAAAATATAAAAAGGTCTAGCCAGCCCAGTGGCACTGGGGGTTGAGGTGCTGGATGCCATGCCTCACACCATGCCAGCGACCCGGGTTCGGAAACAGACTCAGGTCACCAGGGGTTGGAGGGGGAAGGAGGATTGAGCATCCCAATGGATTCTTTCCTCTTCCTCTGGGGTGGGATCCTGGGGTGTCTTGCACACCCAATGCACCTGTGCCAGTGGAAGCACAGGCACCGGTAAACAGGCAGCTCTTCAAGAGTCGGGGAAGGGAGGACATTGTGGGCATTTATCAGTGGCTTGCATTAGCACACCATATGACTGGATGCCAGTCTTACGTGCCAATGTCCTCAGGGGAAGTAGGGACTAAGGGGAGAAAAATGCCCCCCCCCAGGCCAAGATGATGTCTGATCCACCTCAGGATCACTGGCCCGCAGGACAGACTCTCCTGTGCAGGCACTCCAAGAAACAGGAGCAGGTAGGAGGGATAAAGGAGTATGTCTGGCACTCTAGGGGCAGATTCATGAGGGCTGAATTATTTGCCAAGCTCTTCCCAGGTTTCCCCTCACTGTTTCCTTCTAACCGTAGCCCCAGCTGACAAGAAGGAAGCACAGAGCTACCTCTTATACTGCTGTATTGCTGGATAGTTTTTCGCCAGCCCCCACCCCCACCCCCTTTCTCTATTAAATTGGCTATTACTCCTCCCTATTCCTTTGGTAGTCCACCCCTATGCCCTCTGTGTTCTGAATATTAATGATTAAAGGTGGTCTTCTCTCTCTCTCTCTCTCGCCCCCCCCTTTTTTCTAACAAATACGCCTCTGATTTCCTCACCTTTTTCTCCATGGAGTTGAACACTGTGCCTCTCGGTGCATTCACTAAAACTCTTGAGTTACCTAAACAGCTTCTGCAATCAGCTGGACGGCTACCAGACTGAATAGGCATTTTTTGTAACGATGTTCCTGGCTTATTACAGCTCTTAGTGCACTCTGGTAAATCTTTATTAATCCATCTTGGCAGCAGCTCAGCAGAAGACACCAGGAGAAAGGACTGCTGTGTGACTGGACTTCTCTGCTGGGACTAAAGAAGTAGAACTCTTGTACTTAGACCTTTAATTTAGGGTAAAAAAAAACTAACAAACAAAACAAAAAAAAGTGTGTGTTTGTCTGAGTTAACTGAACTGAATAGTTATCTGAACAGTTATCTAGGTGTAAATCTCAGGTGATTGAAAGGACTTGATAGCTATGGGGTTTAAATTACTTGTAGAAAGATCTAGTAAGTAGGGGGAGTGGCTTAGTTAGAAGGAAGCCACATTTAAAGACTGCCTTAGAAAGATTCTGTTAGTAGCTTGAGAGAAGACACCAGGAGAAAGTACTGCTGTGTGACTGGACTTCTCTGCTGGGACTATATTGCCCTCCTTACCTCCCTTCCACCCTCCCACCCAAAGCTAGTTCTTCTTTTATAGGCACAGGATTTGACTGACAACAGGAACTTCCTGTTTGGGAGCAGGAAGTGAGTGATCACAGAGCCACGAAAGACCCACCATCCTAGGAGGCAAAAGTAGCTCTCTGGCCCCCTCTAGCTGCTGGAGGTCTGCCTCTGAGCAAGTAAGGGGTCTATTGAGAAATATAGGATATTCTTGTCTCAGAACAGGACAATCAAGATCTTAAAGGGCACACAGGCAGAAAGTAAGACGAGAGAGAAAAAAAACAGAAGAAAGAGTAAGTATTGCAAACAGTTAAGGGGCCAGAAATAAGACATAATGGGAGTTGTGCAGTGCAGTGGCTGTGGAGCAGCAGTCTTCTGGGAGATGTTCTGGAGGATGCTGGGAACCTCCACAAAGGAGACCCACAGGAGGGTGGCAGGGGACCCCGCAGGCGAAGGAAACAACTCCTGGTGAAGGACTCCATTGTTAGGAAGGTAGAACTGGGGGAGGAAGGGCAGAGGGATGTAAGGTGCCTGCCTGGCATCGTGGCTTGGAGGAACAGGGAGCAAATCCTCAGGATTGCCGGAGCAGCTGCACAGGGGAGGGAGCTGGATGTCATTGTCCACCTAGGGACAAATGCCCTGGCTAAGAAAGGGATTAGAGAAGTGCAGGAAGGGTTTGTGGAAATGGGGAGGGGCCTTAGACAAGTAGCTCACACGGTAACCTTCTCGGAGGTGCTGCCCATCTATGGCGTAGGACAGGCTAGGGTGTTCTGCACATGGATTCAATCAGTGGTTGAAAAACTGGTGTGGAGCTCAGGACTGAGGATCCACCTGGAGTGATGCAAGTCTATACTGGCATGATGGGCTGCATCTGTCCAGGGGGGAACCAGGATCCTAGGTGATATGTTTAAATGCTTCATTGGCAAGCATTTAAACTAGCCAAAGGGGGGAGGCACTGGAAAGGAGCAGGAAATCCTAACCCACAAAATAAATCATGGTAGTAGTGCGTAAACACCAACATAGAGGTGTCGATAGGGAAGGGCAGGGGTAAATGGAGAAAATGACAAAGGCAAGAAGGACAGGGATGGGGCAAAAAGGAGTAAGGCCATCAGGAAATGGAGGGTAATGAGTACCAATGCCCGTAGTCTGGACAACAAGCTCCCTGAGCTGGTGGCCTTGATGGAAGAGGGATGCCTGGATATCATAGCAGTCACAGAAACATGGTACACAGAGAACCATGACTGGGATGTTAACATACCAGGGTACATAACCTACAGGAGAGACAGGCAGGGGAGAAGAGGGGGAGGAGTAGCTCTCTATGTAAAGGAAGGGATAAAAGCAACTAAACAAAAGAGTAAACAGGGAGGAGAGGAGGCACTGTGGGTCACCTTGGAGACTGGAAAGGGCACCACAATCTGCACAGGGGTTGTGTACAGACCCCCATGTAAGGGGGAGGGAATGGACAAGGATATGATGGAAGGCATTCTTAGAATGGCAGAGAAAGGGGAGATACTGTTGATGGGAGACCTGAATATGCCAGATGTTAACTGAAGCACGTTTGCTGCAGCCACATCCAAGAACAGGGCCATTCTTGATGCCCTACAGGTGGCAGGCCTCAGACAGCTAGTTTCGGAACCCACTCATGAGGGAGCAATCTTAGACCTCATACTCTCAAATGGAGGCAGTGAGAGGATCTCAGATCTAGAAGTGGGTTGCCATCTTGGAACAAGTGACCAACAAACAGTGTGGTTCATGTTAAACTCAGCTACAGAGTCAAACCATACAAAGTGAGGGTACTGGACTTTAGGAGGGCTGACTTTGGCAAGATGGGAGAGTGCCTCAGAAAGCACTAGCAAACAGGCTAGAAGGAGGTGTGGAGCAACAATGGGGAATCATCAAAACTGCCATCACAGAGGCAACAAGCCTTTGTGTGAAGCAAATAAACAAATCAAATGAAAGAAAAACCACTATGGTTTCTAAAGAGGTGGCTGTGAAAGTCAGGAAGAAAAAGATAGCATTCCAGAAGTATAAGAAACACAGAAGGAGCAGGACAGAGAGCTGTACCAGTTAAGGTAGAAGGAAGCAGGGAGGAAAGTCAGAATAGCAAAGGCCCAAACTGAGGAAAAGATAGCCAACTTGGTTAAGAAGGGGGATAAAACCTTTTACAGGTACATCAGCGAGCATAGAAAGACAAAGGGAGGGATAGTAAGGCTGAATAGAATGAACGGTGGGTGGGCAGAGGGGGACAGTGAAAAAGCAGGGATACTGAATGAATATTTCTGCTCAGTATTCACAAAAGAGCCGGGGGAAGTGCCTAATCCAATTAACAGAAGCACTCTTGATAGGGGGGTTGATCCCAGTCCTGTCACAGAAGAAAAGGTTCCACAAGAACTCCTAAAACTGAAGGTGGACAAAGCAATGGGTCCTGATGGAATTCACCCCAGAATTCTATAAGAATTAAGGGGGAACTAGTGAAACCACTGGCTACTCTTTTTAATAAATCATGGGAGGATGGTGTGGTACCCGAGGACTGGAGGAAGGTGGATGTGGTTCCCCTTCACAAAAGTGGGACCAAGACAGAGGCAGGAAACTACAGACCTGTCAGTCTGACCTCTGTGGTAGGGAAAGTGATGGAGTCACTTCTGAAGGAAAGAATAGTTGAGTACCTAGAGGCCAGTGGAACACAGGACCCAAGGCAGCATGGGTTCACAGCAGGAAGGTCATGTCAGATGAATCTAATAGATTTCTTTGACTGGGTGACCAAAGTAGTAGACCAGGGAGGGGCTGTGGACATGACCTGCCTAGACTTTAGCAAGGCATTTGACACAGTCTCACACAAAAGATCAATAGTCAAATTAACCAGCCTAGGAGTGGATCCCAGGGTGGTAGCCTGAGTAAAACATTGGCTGGACAACAGGACACAGAAGGTAATTGTAAATGGAGTCCACTCTGAAGAAAGAGGGGTTACTAGTGGGGTACCGCAGGGTTCAGTATTGGGTCCAGTCCTTTTTAATGTCTTCATAAGTGACATTGCAGAGGGACTGGAAGGAAAAGTATGCCTCTTTGCAGATGACACAAAGATCTGCAACAGGGTTGATACATAAGGAGGTGTGGAAAGGATGAGAAGGGACTTGGCAAGGTTGTAGGAATGGTCAGAAGTATGGTAGCTAGGATTAAATGCAAGGAAGTTCAAAATAATGCACCTGGGAAACAAGAACCCAGGGGAAGAATACACAATGGGGAGTAGTAACAACAACAAAAAAGGATAGGGACCCGGGGGTAATCATATCAGATGACCTTAAGGTTAGCAAGCAATGTGAGAAGGCAGTAGGGAGGGCTGGGGGTATACTGGGATGCATAGGGAGAGGCATCAGCAGCAGAAAACAGAAAGTTGTTATCCTCTGTACAGACAGTTGGTGAGACCCCATCTGAGTACTGCATCCACTTCTGGAGACCCCCCGCAAGGACATAGACAGGATAGAGGCAGTCCAGAGGAGGACAACTAAAATGGTGCAGGGTCTGCAAGAGAAGCCGTATGAGGAGAGACTAAAGGAGCTTAATCTGTATACCCTTGAGGAAAGAAGGGAGAGGGGGGGACATGATAGAAACTTTTAAGTACCTCAGTGGAATCAACAAAGTCCAAGAGGGTAGTATATTTCAGAAAAAGAGACATGCAAGAACAAGGGGACACAATTTAAAGATGGGGATGCGGTTCAGAGGCAATGTGAGGAAGTATTATTTCACAGAGAGGGTAGTGGATGAATGGAACAGCCTTCTTGAGGAGGTTGTGGGGTCTAAAACTGTGGGAGAATTCAAGAATGCATGGGACAGACATAAGGCAATTCTTGTGGGGGGTAGGAAGAAATAGGCTGTTGGTTAACTAGGATCTGCAGCCTATCCTGTAGGAAGGGAAATGGGCCGACTAGATGGGCCAAGCGGTCCTTATCTGCCATCAAAGTCTATGTTTCTATGTTTCTATGTTTCATCTTTATTTACCTTTCTCCACACCTATACACTCAGGTCTTTAGTGCTTTCTCTCATTCCAAAATTATGAAGCCCAGCACTCTTTACCTCCTCTTCCTCCTCTTGGCCCTCCCTGGAATAGCCCTCACTCCTATGTCTCCTTCTCCTACTCCCCCACCTACAGCACAGCGACTCTATGCCCTCCACTACTCCATGAGAAACCATGCTTCCTCCCCCTACTCGCATCACTCACTCCTGGTCTCACTCTCCCTACCGCCCCTGCACCTCACTCACTCAGATGCCTATGTATTGCACCCTACTACTCAGTCTTAGCTCCTGGTCTCCCTCAGTTACTAGCAAGAGTAGTCACTCATGACTGCGAATCACCTACTCTTGGTTTAAGAGCACTAAGCTTCACTATGTCATTATTGCTCTCCTTATCAGCTGGTGATATAAATCCTAACCCAGACCCAGCCCAATTAACTAGGGCTCCTCAGTCCCCCCCCCCCCAGCCACTAGCTCACACCCACAGTGACCAGTTCTCCCCACGGTCTAAACATTTTACACATAAATATATGCAGCCTCCTCCCCAAAGTAGACTTGCTACAGCCCCTCATGGTCACTCACACCCCAGACATAATTATACTATCAGAATCTTGGCTGAATAACAAGATTTGTGACTCCTATATTTCAATCCCTGTCTTTGCAATATCGCGACAGGACCGTCGAGGCAGAGGTGGTGGGGTAGCAATTTATATCTTGTCGTCCATCCATTTCACCTCTGTGTTCTCTGGCTCAGAACCAAATGTTTACGAGGCCCTGCTGCTGCAAATCTCTCTCCCCTTCTCCAAACCTATATTTGTAGCAGGGGTCTATTGCCACCTTGGTATATTTATTTATTTATTTATTTATTTATTTATTGGAACATCAGTTTACAACCTTCGAGCCAGAAGCTCATTTACAAAGGTACCTCATCACAGAGAGGACAAAACAGTGCAGACAACATTTTACAATAAGATGGTGTACAAGAGCATATTGGAGACATAAGGACATAGGACAGAATACAATTTTGATATAACAGGAATTGGCAACACACAAGTCAGTTCAGAGTAATCAGACCAGTAACAGATGAGCATTACAGGAATGACAGTAAACAAGGAGGTACAGCACAATTTGTACAGCATGCTAACAGAGGCGGATCTAAACAGAATAATTCATAGTGGAGGTGTGCAGAGAAGAGAGTAGCGTCATGGGTAGAGAAAAGCAATCAGTTTGCGAAGCTGCTCAGGGAGCTTTGTCAGGTCAAAAGATCTGGAAATAGACTTAGAGGCAGCCACAAAACCTCTTCTGACTTCTTAGCCATTCTAGCTACCCACTCTTCAGCCTGTGAATTATATATCATGGGTGATTTCAACTTAAACTGGCTGTCTTCCCCACCCAATAAAGTGCATAACGTAATACATGATCTCAAACTTAACTCATCCATGACCCGACTCGGCCTAACTACAAGACGAGTAACTTCTCCCTAATCAATTAGGGTCTCACCTCTCATCCTCATAGGGTCATTAAATCTGGAACTCTAGCAGATGCCCACAGTGACCACTGCATGACTTTCTTGATATGCAGAGTACATAAAGTCAAAGCACCCCATATAACATTACAAATCCAGTCATACAAATCTCTAAATATTGTCGTCTGCCTGCATGACTTGTCCCACAAAAACTGGGCTCCCATATCTGAAGCTAGCACTCTGGACAAGGCAGCAGACTACTTCAGTGACAAATTCCTCGAAATCTGAAATCACCATGCCCCATACAATGTGTCCGAGTCCGTGGGAACCACCTCTCCTGGATCTCTCCAGAGCTCATGGTCTGCCAAAAAGCCCATGACTTAGCCTGGAAGCTCCACAAAGGTACAAAGCTTCCCAAAGATGCTGAAGCTTACTGGGCCCTGAGAAATAAATGTACGAAAGCCACTCACTTGGCAAAGGCTGAGTACTTAAGCTCTACTTTTAACTCCAACATTAATAACCCATCCAAATTCTGGAAAGTGATTCACTCTTTTTTGTCTCCTCAGGCTCCTCCCCCCACACCCCAATCTTCAAAATAAATAATACTGTCATCTCTGACCACCCTAATATAGCTGCAGCATTCAATTTCGTACTTCACTTCCTGTGCATCTGCTTTATTAGACTCCACCCCAAGCACTAGCCAGCTGACACCTGACTCTACCAGCAGCCCACCTACTCCGCCATACTCTTGCCCTTTCTCTTTCTCCAATATCCTGCCACAAGATATACTGATTGCACTAGAGGCCTTAAATCCAAGCAAGGGAAGCTCCTCTGATGGTCTCAATCCTAAGGTGCTTTACCTGCCCGTCACAGCCATTGCTCCCCCTCTAACCGCCCTTCTCAACCTCTCTTTTCAAATGGCTGAAATCCCACCAAAATGGAAACTTGCAATCGTCCTCCCACTTCCAAAGTGCGGTGATACCTCCTCCCCTGGGAATTACTGCCCCATCTCAATCCTCCCAATGCTAGCCAAACTTCAAGAACACCTAGTCCTAGCCCAAATGTCATTGTACCTCTCCAATACAAACTTCTTCACCCAATGCCAATCGAGTTTCCAAAAACACCACTCTACTATGACCTTGCTGCTTCGGGTCACAGATTTAATCCTGTCTGGCATGGATTGCGGTCATATTACATCTGCTATCATTATTAATCTTGCCAAAGTGTTTGACACGGTTTCCCATGCCCTCTTACTCTGCTCCCTGTCATCCGCCGGTCTGGCTGACCACACAATAAAATGGTTTAGTGCGTACTTAACTGGTCGCACCCAATCAGTAAAAATCTCTGATACCATCTCCCCTCTGCTCCCCATCGGCATTGGTGTCTCACAGGGGTCCATACTGGGTACTATCCCTTTCTCCATTTTTCTGAATGGTCTACCATCCATCTGCACCTCCTCTTCCATGCACATGTATGCTGATGATAATGTCCTTTATTCCACCAGGCCATGCCCCTCAGTTGTTGCCTCCCGGATCCAGCTGGACTTTAATAATGTCCTGAGCTGGTTTCAATCTCATCAACTACTCCTAAATGCTGAAAAGACAGTGTCCATGACTTTCTGCACTAGACAGCGTCTGGCTAAACTCCCATCCTTTCCCCCTTTTACTACCCTTGATGGGACAATTATCGATACCGCCACATCTTTCAGATATCTGGGCATCTGGCTGGATCAGCATCTCACCTTTTCGGACCATATTGAAGCCTTAATGAAAAAATTTTACCCTAAACTCGGTGCCCTATAAAGAATCGTGGCAGTCTTCTGCCCCTGGCTAGGTGAAAACTGGTCCAAAAGATGATTCTCCCGATCGTTGATTAATGTGATGTTGTCTATTGCTCTGCTCCCAACACCTCGTTAGCCAGACTGAATACCCTTTTCAACTCATTCTGCTTCTCTGCCCGGATGCACCTCTGTTAACCCATCATTGTCACCTTTACTGAGCCTTGACTTTTCTATCTCTAGCTAACAGGCGTCTGCATCACAGTGCAAAATGTGTCTCCTCCTACTGGCTGCATACTCTCCCCTAATCTTACCTCCTCTCTCTCCCCTCCACCCATCCCTCCCACCTTCCCAGATCCCATGACCACAGAACCTTGACAGTACCCCTGAGTTCCATCTCTATAGGCCAGTCTGCTTTCTCCTACCGTCTCCCAAAACTGTGGAACTCGCTTATATCTCATGTCCTTCTTTCTTCCTCAGCTCACTTACTATGGCACTCCACAACTTCTTTACTGTTAATTGTGCCTCCATCTAACCCCCCCAGTCTTATACTTTACTGCCGCCATTAGACTAGGTATTACCTATGTGCAAGCCCTTATTATACCTATGCACTTAAATTTGTTCTCTGCTTATTGCTGATGCATTTGTAACTGGAGGTATGCTTGTGCTCCTTCTGGAGCTCTTACTAGCTAATTCTGCTATACTGCAATCAACCTGCATGTTCTAGCCATTAAATCTCCTTATGTATGGTACACATGATAGTCTTGGCATCATATGATCATTGCTGTCACTATTCTCATGGTTATTGCCCTCCTACACTTAAAGCACACTTCCTGTGACTTCTACCTATTGTTTGTACTCCATAAAGTCCCACTTTTGATGTTGCACATGTGGCTACTGCCCGCTTTTTGGCACTCATCTCCCTGTACATAATCAGTGCTACTTGAAACACCGTTCACTTTATGCAAATCAGGTGTTTGTAACTGTCTACTCTGTACTCAATCTGTTACTCGACTGCTGTATGTGCCTTGTTGTAAAATATTTTACTATGTAACTCCATCTCCCCTCTCCCTCAGGTCACACCGGGAGACAGGCAACTTGTTGTTCAGTGTGCCTTACCTGGTGAAACTTTTAAATAAATAAATACAAAGATTCTGTGGGAGGGACCTGTAGGAATGATCAGAGGTCTGAAGTAGTGGAAAGAGGGGGCAGTCATGTGGGATAAAAAAAAGAAAAAAAAAAAAAAATATATATATATATATACAGTGGCGTGAAAAAGTATTTGCCCCCTTCCTGATTTTCTCTATTATTGCATATTTGTCACACTGGATGTTTTCAGGTCTTTAGAAAATGTAATATTAGATAAAGGGAACCTGAGTGAACAAATAACACTTGTTTTTTTTTAATTTCACTTATTTAATGAAAAAGTTAACCAACACCAACTGGCACTGTGTGAAAAAGTAATTGCCCCTTACATAATAACTGGTTATGCCACATTTAGCTGCAATGACTGCAACCAAACACTTCCTATAATTCAATATCAGTCTTTCACCATCGCTGTGGAGGAATTTTAACCCACTCTTCCCCGCAGAACTGCTTTAATTCAGTAACATTTGGTAGGTTTTCGAGCATGAACTGCTCATTTCAGGTCCTGCCACAGCATCTCTATTAGGTTTCAGTCTGGACTTTGACTAGACCACTCCAAAACTTTAATTTTACTTCTTTTTAGCCATTCTGATGTGGACTTGCTTTGTGTTTTGGATCATTGTCTTGCTGCATGACCTAACTACGCTTCAGCTTCAGCTGATGGAAGGATGACTGGACATTCTCCTTAAGAATTTTCTGGTACAGAGCAGAATTCATGGTTCCTTTAATTATGGCAAGTCATCCAGGTCCTTAGGCAGCAAGCATCCCCACACCATCACACTACCACCACCATGTTTTGACTGTTGGTATGGTGTTCTTACTGTGGAATGCTGTGTTTGCTTTACGAGACATTATGGGATCCATGTTGTCCAAAAGTTCCACTTTGGACTCATCTGTCCATAGAACATTTTCCCAAAAGGCTTGTGGATCATCCAGGTGTCTTGGCAAATGAGAGACGAGCATTATGTTCTTCTTGGTTAGCAGTGGTTTCATGCTACTCTCACATGAAGCCATTTTGCCCAGTCTCTTTCTATTGTGGAGTCATGAACACTGACCTTAGCTGAGGCAAGAGTAGTCTGCAGTTCTTTGGATGTTGTTTAGGATCCTTTGAGACTTCTTGGATGATTTTACACTGTGCCCTTGGAGTAATTTGGCAGCCACTCCTGGGAAGGTTCACTACTGTTCCAAGTGTTCTCCATTTGGAGATTATGCTCTCACTGTGGTTCGATGGAGTCCCAGAGCCTTAGAAATATCTTTGTAACCCTTTCCAGACTGATAGAGGGCAACATAATTTTTCTGATCTTTTCAGGAACTTCCTTTGATCATGGCATAATGTGCTTGTTGAATCTTTGTGCTGGCAGCGTGACTCTGATGGTAAGGGCCAAAATAAGTGAGGTTTATATTGAGCAGGGCTGGCTGTAATCAAGCCTGGCTGTGTTCAATCAGCTGACTCTAATTATCCTTTAATTGGGTTGATTTAACTAGGGGCAGTACTTTTCACACAGTGCCAGTTGGTGTTGGTTAACTTTTTCATTAAATAAATGAAATAAGTAAAAAAAAGTGTTATTTGTTCACTCAGGTTCCTTTATCTAATATTATATTTTGTCTAAAGACCTGAAAACATCCAGTGTGACAAATATGCAATAATAGAGAAAATCAGGAAGGGGCAAATACTTTTTCACGCCACTGTATATATATTATGGTAGAATGGTAGTGCTACCATAGTTAGGGTTGAGGAGCCATTTCTATGTTAAACCCCAAAACTTTGCACCTTAATAACTTTGCAACCGTTTCAAAGATTTGGCTGAAATTTGGCATACATGATCAAGAACCATAGGCCTTGGGATCTGCCAAGTTTCGTATTGGTTGAATATACAGCTGCGGAGTTATTAAGCGTGATCTGTGCACGTGTTTACACTTTTTCTGGAATTCTACGGTCGCGCCTACAGGTCGTACGGTTTGCTCGACTGGCCCAAAATCTTCAGAAAACATGCGGCCAGGGTCCCCGATGTGCCTTTTGAAGATTTCGTGAAAAAATATTAAACGGTTCAAAAGTTATTCAAAAAACAGTTTCCCATTATAAGTCAATGGGAAAAGTTAACAAAAAGTGCGACAGTGTCGCAAATGCATTTTTACTTTCGCAAATGGGCCTGTTACTTTCGCAAATCGGCCATTTTGTTTTCAGTTGGTGATCAGAAAAATGGTTGGCATTTAAATTTGGGACCCTCTAGCAACCTAATTCTTTTTGTATTCACCTAGTTGGACCCTGAGGATGCTTGCCATGTCTTTATTTTGTGGTAAAACACCCCAGAAACATGTTTTTCAAATTTCTGGAAAAAGTACTTTCACAAATTACTTTCGTGCTCACGAAAGTGTCGAACTTTTTTGCGAAAGCTTTCGCAAATTGCGACAGTAGTTTTCCATCTGTGGGAAAGTGACAGCGATTCTTTGGCACTGCGCTGCAAAGAATCGATTAGGAATTTGGGCTGAAATTTGGAGGAGACGAGACCAACATCTCACAGATGTGCCTTTCTCAGTATTGTATTGAAAAATATTACATGGCGGCAAAGTTACAGCACTCCAAAGTTGGCGGTTTTTCCCATAGGATAACATTACAGCACCCGACGCATTACAGAAATCCTTTGGATCCTTGCTGCAAAATAACGGTTTGGTCTTTTTTCCTGAAATTTGGAGGGAAGACAGCCAACAGCCCACAGATGTGCCTTTCAGTGGTTTGGTGAAAAAATATTACAGGGAGGCAAAGTTATGGAGCTCTGAACTTCTCTTTTTTTCCCATAGGATAACATTACGGTGTTCGCCGCGCCTTTCAGGGCCCGTATCTCGGAAACGGTGCTAGATACGGACTTTTCGTCTGAAAAAGTCTTAGCCCCATAAGTACAAAACTAGCCAGGACAGTCATAAGTCATACGACTTTTAATTTTTTTTTCTACGTCGTACGGTTCCGGAGATATAACTTATTTAGTATTCCAAGTCCTCATTTTCTGCTACGATACCCATTATTATGCATACATTCTTTGTACTCACTGTCTTTCTCTATTCAGCTTTTGGGGAAAACCAGCCTGTGCGCTTACATTACTGTCACCATTGCCCTATCCGCTTGCAGTTCCATGCCTGTTTCACTTACCGTTCACGTCTACGTCACCACGTGCATCATCCTTTGCGTTTTCATTTGCGCTTGCGTTTCTGTTACTTTTTTGCCATTTGTGTCTACCGTACTGTTTCTCTGTCTGTTTCATTTTGCATCACCATGCCCATTGACATTTCCATTTACAGGCACCATGTTACTATGTGACAAGACATCACGTGGCACACCGTTCCCGTCTACGCCACCATGTTCGTTACCCTTTCTGTTCTCATTTGCACCGCGTTACCTTATGCGCCACTGTTAAGCGCTTCTGTTTGCGTTGCTGTTCCTGTTACTTATGCCACGAAATATCATGTGGAGAAGTGCGGGGCCCTTTGAATTGCGCTCCTTGCCGACTACGTGCGGGAGCACGAGTCTAAGCGTTATCGCTGCGTTTTCATTTGCGCTTGCGTTTCTGTTATTTTGCCATTTGTGTCTACAGTACTGTTTCTCTTTCTGTTTCACTTTGCGTCACCATGCCCATTGACATTTCCGTTTGCAGACACCATGTTACTATGTGACAACACATCACGTGGCAGACCGTTCCCATCTATGCCACCATGTGTGTTACCCTTTCTGTTCTCATTCGCGCTTGTGTTACCGTGTGTGCCACTGTTATCATTTGGGCCCCGCACTCCCGCCGCTGCATTACATTCACTATTTCTCGTTATCATTCTCAAAAAGAAGGGAAATTAGAGGCAAAAAACTCCGTTTAATGCATTAGTTAGGGTTGTTCCAGAGCGACAAAAGTGAGGAAATTAGGCTGTTGGGCTGAAAACCCTAACTCAATTCACCCCCAGCACCACACACACACACAGACACACACACACACATTCAAGTATGGGGAGGACCAAGTCAACACAACCAATGACAGACATCCAGCAGCAGGTGACAGAAATAACAAACAATTGTCTAAATGTACTATGAGACATCCCCACCCACCTAACCAGGTACTGCATGCTCAGTGGAGATCAACAGCAAAACTGAGGCCATGTACACCAAACGTACACATCCCTGATTGTAGCTGCACACAACGTACCACACTTAGTAGTTGCATGGCCTTACCTACCGATGCCCCACACCACACCACAACTGGTACTGTGCCGTTAGTCAAATAGTAATACATTTACTATTGTTGCAATGAGTGATCTATGCCACTTATGGACACAGTGTAATTTTTTTAACAGTTGTTTCATACTCAGGCTGTATGCCTAGTGTTTTGCTTTGCCACACTTCTGTCACTGATGCTATCAAAGTGATAACTATGTTAATTGTGGTACAACAGGAATCAAGTAGGTATGGTGTAGATATAAACAAAATGTCTTTTAGTATTGATTTAACTCACAATGGGGTAAGTGTACTAGGACAGCAGGGGTTATTCTCTATCACTGACTCTGTCAGTTATAATCACACTAAGGTTTCGATGACTGTAATGATCAAGTTACACTGTTCATCTTCATGACTTCATATTCACAGCCATTCTCCAGTAACTAGACGGTGTATGGTGTAACTGGGTGGGACACTGTACAAAGCTGCTGCAGTGCCTAGCAGAGAGAGTATCTACTCATAAAGACAATTAAGCAATAAGGCATGACCAACAGTTATGTTAAATGGTCTGTTAATCACCCTGTAGGGGTTTAATGTTGAATGAGGCATAGCCGAGTGCAACATGTCGCTAGACAGTGATAAACTGACCATTAACATAATACCTAGAGTAGCTTATTGCTATCATAAACTGTTTTTTAAACAACATTAAACCATGTTCATCATATGGTTAGGCTTTACATGTATGTTAATAAAAACTAAACATAAGGCTGTTACAATGTTTACAGTCAATTAGAAAGCTGCATTTCTCAAACCCTTGTTATAATCAGAGATATTATACCTGTACAACTCCTTGGTTTTGCTGAACTCTATTGCTCAGGTGGCCCACCATGTGGTGTGGTCTGGCGTGGGGCATCGGTAGGTAAGGCCATGCAACTACTAAGTGTGGTACGTTGTGTGCAGCTGCAATCAGGGATGTGTACGTTTGGTGTACATGGCCTCAGTTTTGCAGTTGATCTCCACTGAGCATGCAGTACCTGGTCAGGTAGGTGGGGATGTCTCATAGTACATTTAGACAATTGTTTGTTATTTCTGTCACCTGCTGCTGGATGTCTGTCATTGGTTATGGTGACTTGGTCCTCCCCCATACTTGAATGTGTGTGTGTGTGTGTGTGTGTGTCTGTGTGTGTGTGGTGCTGGGGGGGTGAATTCGGAGTTAGGGTTTTCAACCCTAACAGCGAATTTCCTCACTTTTGTCGCTGTGGAACAACCCTAACTAATGCATTAAACTGAGTTTTTTGCCTCTAATATATATATATATATATATAAATAAAAGGTCTCCCAGGACCTCCATTTCTCAGTGCTGGCAGTCCTTTTACCCTCCCCACACTCCAGGTAATAATAAGCTGGTTGTCTGCTGGCACAGCACCACCCCATGACAATGACATATTCCACAGTAGTGTCTGTGGCAGTAGCACAGCACATTCTGACTCATGCATTCTCCCCAGAATGTGAATCAGACCCAGGCACCTTTCTTGTGCAGTACTGGGAACAGTGCTGCTGGCACTGAGTGGGGCTCATCTTGATAAGGACTCCACTGCAGAATGTGGATTATTCTTGTGGATGATGAGGCAGGGGTCCCTTTTCTGGTGTCTGAGGTTAGTTTTGGGATGCATGGAAGGAAGGACTGCTTGAAAAGGGACATCAGGCTGGAGGGGGTATAGTGCAGGACTCAAAAATGATCCTGGGGTAAGGGGACAGACCTTATGAGGAGAGACTGAGAGAGCTCAATATGTGTACCCTGGAGAAAAGAAGGGAGAGAGGGTATGTGATTGAGACCTTCAAGTACCGGAAGGATTTGAACAGAGTAGACAACAGGTGATCTGAATGGTGGAAGGGAAACGAGGGGACACTCTGTGAACTTTGAAGGGGGCAGGTTCAAGAGGAAACGGAGAAGGCACTATTTTACAGAAAGGGTGGTGGCAGGGTGAAACGCTCTGCCAGAAGAAGTTGTATCACTGCAGAATGTTGGAGGCTTCAAGAGGGTTGGGACAGATTCAAGAGGAGGAGGATGCAAACCGGGAGGGGGCATGAGAAATGGGGGGAGGGCATATGAGGGAGGGGGGCAACTGCAGTCTAATAGACTGAAGTGCTGCACACTCAAGCAAACTAGATAGACTGAATGGCCTGTTTCTGCTGACAATTTCATATGTTCATATTTAATAACACAGGTTCATCATAGAAGCCCATTACGTGACACCTGCAGCAGACAAATTCCATGCACCCCATATGGAAAACATTTACCGTTTGCACCTCTTTTGAAAACCTACAGGGGCATACAGGAAACTATTTCCTGCAAGCAATATTGGTGCTGAGTATTAACCACCTCATCAGTTAACCAAAATATTTTTTTTTCCTAAAAACAAAGCAGTTTTCTCATCATTGACAAACACTATATAATGTATGTGCAATGTGTTTCAGGTTGGGGAAGCGAGGATGCCAAAAGTTTCTAAGACACACTGTTAGTATTGGCACTTGTTGAGATAGGCCTAGGGTATGGGCATACAATCATAAAAAAAATTCCCTTACCTAAGCTCAGCTTCCAACATGCATCAACAGTGATGCTCTGTCCTATACCTCTGGATTCCTCACTCATATGACTCCTTAAGTAAGTAGTAGTAGTAAAAGCCTTTATTTTTATATAGGCTAGTAGGTGGAAAAAAACATCATTAGGACTTTACATCCCATTTACAAGATGGGCCTGTTATTGAAAAGTTTCAAAAGCTAAAAGCTTACAAATAGTGATAACATTTAACAAAGACAACATAGAGACTTATTACAAACGTATAATATAAATACAATCATTCAGAGTCATACAACATTAATTCATACACCAACACACGTATAACAAATTTAAAATGTTGTATCCTTCAGACGGGTACAATAAAACTCATATTCTAATAAACAGAGCATTCTACCCATAACACTCACATCTAGTCTTCAATTCAATTTTCAAACTAGTTGAAAAGGCCTTGATATTCTCGTATTTCTTAACTGTAACTAATTTAAAGGAATTCCATAATTTATTTGTAATTACGGGAAAGTGCATATTACTATATTTATTCTTAAAGTTTGGGAACTCAAAATGTCTCATATTTATACCTCTCAAATTATGGGCATAGGTTTTCTTTTACAATTTCTCATAAAGGTAAGTTGGCTGATTTATATTTACAGCCTTATATATCAGATTTGCCCAGACTAGCCTTCTTTCATTTTCTTGGGTCAGCCAACCAAGTTCCTCGTATTAGTTACAATGTTGTTCACGATAATCCTTTCTCAGTGTAAATCAAGCCAATTATACACTGCATCAATTTTAGACAACATTCCTTTTGTAGCAATGCCATACACATGGTTACCATACTCAAGCACAAGGAGAAGGAGTTGGTTTACTATGGTCTCCCTCATTAACTTGTTTATACAGAAGCTGGACGGTCTAAATGCCCCCAGCTTTTTATTGCCCTTTGATATTATTTCAGTTATATGGTATTCAAATTTTAGGGTATTATCGATCCATACCCCCAAGGTATCTGTATTCATAGACCTGGGCTAGCACTTCATTATGCGGTGTTATAAATTGTACTTGTTTTTTTAATTTTTTCTCTGTACTTCCCCCCTTTTGAAATACCATACATTTTGTTTTCTTACTGTTTACTATCAACCCCAAGTCTGATAACCATGTGTACAGCCTTGTGAAATTTTCTTGCAGATGCACTTCTATAATCTCTGGGTTTTTTCCACTGGTGATTAGGATAGTGCCATCCGCATATAAGTGAATGTTTGAATACTTTACACTGTCAGCTAACTGATTTATATATATAAGGAAAAGTGCTGGCCCCAAAATAGAGCCCTGGGGCATCCTTCACATTACCAAGGCTTTATCAGATAATATTCCATCAATATATACTTGTTGAGTTCTGTTCTCTAAATAAGATCTGAATCAATCCAAGACATTTTCCACAAGTCTTCTAATCATTCTCCCAACAGTCCATGTGCCACAGTATTGAAGGCCTTTGATAAATCCACGAACACTGCACTCACCAACAGGGCATCCTCTCATTTTCAGGCTATAATATCTACCATGTCGGTGAGTGTGGTGCCCATAGAGAAATCCTTATGGAATCCAGACTGGTACTTTGTCAATAAGGACTATTTCTCCAAATGATCACCAAGTTGTTTCTGCACCAGTCTGTCCATAACTTTTGAAAGGCAATGGGCCTAGAATTTGTAGCCACAAAAGCATCCCCTTCTCCTTTGTAAATAGGAACAATATTTGCATTTTTCCAAGTGCAGGGAAAAATTCCCGCTTTTAAGCTTCAGTTAAAGAGTTTAGTTAGAACCGGGGCAATAATCTGTAGGGAATCTTTTAAGAAAATGGTTTTCTATATAGTCCAGGCCGAAAGCCTTTTTTGTTTTAAGCTTTCTTATTTCATCCTTAACCTGCTTACAGGAGAAGTATTTAAATCTAAATTTGGGAACATCAAATTTTCCTTTTAAGGAAGCATTATTTTTAATATAGGATTTTGAATATTTAAGTGCAGCAAATTTACAAAATAGTTATTTAAAATATTTTCAGACTGCCTAGAGGGCTAGAGAATGCCCTTGCTTAACATTTGGACTGGGAGTCTTAAATTAACAGGATAATCAAATGATCTAATCAAAGACCAGAATTTTTTAACATCTCTAATCTCATTTGTCTTAGTTTCATAATACTTTTGTTTAGACTTTCTTATTTGAAGTCTTACTAAATTTCTGGCTCTTTTATATCTTTCCCAGTCCTCTGATCTTAAAGTCTTCCCTGCAATTTTCCATAACCTATCTTTCCCTCATATCTGTTTCTTTAATTTCTCTGTTACCCAGGGAACATGGGTCTTCCTTTGCACAATTGTTTTAAAGGGGGCCAATTCATTACAGACTTCAAGGAACCATTTAGAAAATTCCTGAATTGCTAGATTTACAGAAGAATTAAAAATAATCTACAGTATACCATTTTATAGAGGCTAATCTGGCCAAAAAAACATCTTTATTATAATAGTTAAGACATCTCTTTTTAACCTTTAAAGGAGTCTGGTCTACTTTTTTTCTCCTTCAATTTAAAAGTACAATTTATTGAGTTATGGTCACCTAAAATTCGTTGTTTTACTTCTAAATTTTGGACTGAGATTCCTGTAGTAACAAAAAATGAGGTCCAAAATGTTACCTATGCTAGTTTGAGAGATTTTCCTAGTAGGGAGTACTATTTTTTGGTCTACATTTAGGGCTTTAAAACATTTCTGTAATGCTAGCTCATGAGGTTTTCCCCATGCCGCATTAGTCCCCTATCAGTAGTAAATCAAATCCCATAGTGTGAGTCTGTATAGCCAAAGCTAAGTTATAAATTTGCAGATAGGGGATTTCAATGGGGCATAAATAACATCCATGATAAGGGCTAGTTTATGGATCTTCACCAGCAGGCAATCAATAAGCCCTACTTGACCAGCGAACTGAACTAATGTTTGTTCTAACTCCCCTTTTGTAAATAGGAGGACTCCCCCTCCCTTTCTCCCTACCCTATCAAATGGGTGTCCAAAGAATCCCCCCAGCTCTATTTCTTTGCTGTCTATGTTTTTTGTTAACCAGGATTCAGTCAGAGCCACCAGTTCTGGGGATTCTGTAGCTGGCCAGGTTTTAAACAAATCTATTTTATTCTTTAAGCTTCATGCATTATCATATATGATTTTAAGCTCACTTTTATTTTCAGGGCCTGGATTTATTTCAATGTTCCCTCTCAATAACAATGTAATAATTAAACAGTTTGTCAATTTTTGTTGATCAAAACCTATTACAAATGCTACAGATGTACACATAGTTAACTGGCTCCTAATTTTTGCAAAGGGACTTCTGCCATTTACCTTGTCCATATATCCTCTACCAATTAAACTTTTCCTAGAATCTATAGATGACCCTATCTCCAGTGTCATAGCACTCGAAACTTCAATTAAACAGGGAGCTGAAACCTTCCCATAAAACACACATAAAATGCAGCCATAAAACATTAGCCTAACATATAACTCTGTTTTATATGTACAGACTTTCCAGTTCATAGGTTAATTCTTAGTACTTATAAGTTGCCCCTTGTCAATTTTAAAACAAATGTTACAATTGTTTTATATATAAACTGCTCAATATTAATTACACTTCCCCAATTCCCTTTGTTATATTTTTATTTTCCCAGATTTGTTTAATTTTAGCTTACCAAACTGTTTTACTTGCAAGCTGTTTTTTTTTCTACCGAGTGGCACTCGCACAGTGTAAGCACTAGCGGTTTTATACAGTCCAGCCCTTCCTTCAGGATGACACAGCTCTCTGGTCCTTGCCTCCTCTCAGCTGGGCTTCAGCAGTGGTCCATTCATTGAAGGAGCAATAGCACAGTTTTAAACACAGTGTTCTTGATGATGTGTGGTGGCAAAAACATCTGACTGAAGCACTGCAAGTGTAAGCACGAGCAGTTTTATACAGTCCTGCCCCTCCTTCAGGATGACACGGCTCTCTGAGCTCCACCTCCTCTCAACTGGGCTTCAGCAGTGGTCTGGTTGTTGAAGGAGCAATGGCACAGTTTTAAATACAGCATTCTTGGTGCTGTGTGGTGGCAAAAACAGCTGACTGGTGTGCCATTGTCTACCACTGTTGCCTACCTTACAAATGGGGATCAGAGAATTGGACTATATCTTAGAGTAAAAAGGAAAACAGAGGAAAGGGACACTCATGATTTGTGTGCCCTGAGGTTTGGTACCAATTTTTCTCTTAATTGTAGAGAGTGGCTTGGATGGCCAAGCCCTTCTCTGGAGGTAAACAGAGCACACAGAGGATGAATGGTTGCGTGCAAGGCTGTACCAACAAAAAATAACTTTAGGGTAAGTGGAAAGCAATGGTGGGTTAAGGTGGGAGGTGATTGTTAAAGGCCGGGGAGACAGAAGGAATTTTTTAGCAGAAACTAGGGAAAGAGGGAGGGGTTTGTACCTTAGAATACAAAGTTTGGACCTAAATCTGGAGCTAAATCTGAATCCAGATCTCAATCAGGATCCATGCTTTCAGTTTAGTTTATTGTTGATAGGTTACAAACCATTACAACACTACAGAATTAAAATTGTAGAACATACAGAGATAGTTACATCACACAAACTAAAGTCAACTTCCATAACTTCATAAATAAAGTGCTTTCATGTTAATCATTGGATAATTAATTTCATTGCATAATCAAGCCAGCCAAAGTTCCAGACTTCAACTCAATTTGAGCCTCACTGTTCAATTATATAAACAATCTGTCCAGCAAAGGGTAACTCAAGAATAGCACCCTGAAAGTTGAGAAAAAATTCCTTCACATTGCACACTGCCAAACCTCAATCCACACATCTTCTCATGACATCAGCATATGGACTTTGACAGGCAGACTTCTATTTTCAACAGAATACCACCTGGTAATCCATCCAGGGGCGAACTGGCCCGGGATGCCTGGGATGCTAATTGCATCCTGGCCTGTGTAAGTAATTGGCCTGCTCCCTGTGCACTTCTGGCGTTAATTTTTTTTTTTTTATTTTTTTTTTCTCCACTGCCCCTAGCCCCGACCGTCAGGTTTGGTCACAAATTTTTTTCCAGGGGCGGGGGTCCAGGTGACGATGTGACGGTCTGACTAGAAGACTGGACAGGTGGACGGATGGGCAAGTAATCCCACCGCGCTGCCCCACACAGAACCAGATCATGTGCATGCCGGCCCCCGCCTGAGAGAGACAGTGTCAGTGTCAGTGACATGACAGACTAATAGTGCTCAGGCCGAGACGGAGTCAGACGCCGGACGCTTGAAGACAGGCGGGAATGTGGTGTACGCCAAGACGCCGCTGTTTGATTGGCGGCAAACAGGCTGAGGATGAGGAGGGACTTCATGGCGACGCGTGAGAGCGTGAGCACCATTGCCCAGGGCCAGGCCACATCACGCTGAGACCCGAGTCGGACGGTCACGAACGACGGATGCCTCGTAAACCACGGTCCACCCCACCGCTAAGTACAGGTGCGTGCATGTCCACAAAAGTTCCATGTCAAAGCATGGTTACCATTACCAGAAGTCCAGATTAATTAATTGGAATGGATAATAAGAGCAGGGTACTACGATTAAGCCTTAGCCAACAGTCATGCTGCGGTTTGGGTTTTTAGGACCTTCTCAATCTCCGCTACGATTTAGGATTATTATGTGATAAGTGCACAAATTTGGAGACAAGTTGTCAGAGGGCTGCACAGGGAGGGGATGTGAACCATGGGTTTGGAACTTGGCCCGTATCCGCTTGCATCGCTCGAGCCTGAGGTAAGAGCAGCGGTGAAAGCCGCCATGGACCGGTTACCAGATTAATTAATTGGATAATAGAGCAGGGTACTACGATTAAGCCTTAGCCAACAGTCATGCTGCGGTTTGGGTTTTAGGACCTTCAGCACACGATTTTGGATTATTATGAGTTCATAGAAAACAAATTGTATTTCTGGATTTGTTAATTTACAGAAATGACAGCCGCCAGCCGCCATTGTTGCTTGTGGAGATCAGTCAGCCTTCCCCTCCCTCAGTGCCACCTAATCAGCCGCTCGCAGCTCGCTTGCCGCCCAGAATCCAGATCGATCAATTCATGATCGCTCGCTGAGACAGTGTTGCTTGCTGTTGCCTTAAGTGTGGAGGAGATCAGCCCTCCCTCAGTGCCGCCTAATCAGCTGCTCGCTTGCCGCCCAGATCGATCAATTCATGATGGCTGAGACAGTGTTGCTGTTGCCTTAAGTGTGGAGGACTCCTGGTTCGGTGAGTGTGTGTGCTGGGTGGGAGTCATCGCGGGACAGGCAGGGCAGGGACATGAAAAAATTATTGGATTTTTTTGTTGTTGTATTTGTTACTGTATTGTTTTGTCACATTGTGTATTTTGTTGCCTTGCATTTTCCTGTAAAAGTGCTCTGAGCTGACCGTGGAAGGGCCTCTGTATTACATCTCTCTGTCTAGTAGACATCTCACTGTATAATTATGGTATTTACCTAACCTGGAAGACTTACATAAATGCAGACCAATCAGGTTCCATGGAGAGTCCTCTGGATGGGCTGAAGGTGCAGAGGAGCTACAGCCTCCCTTATGCTGTGTAGCCTAACCCTACCATCAGTCCTCTGTGCTCTGTGGCACACAGTAGGGCTCTCCTGCCCTTGACCAAGCCATGTGCATGGCAGGGGATCAGGTGTGGGGGACATGGCCAGGACTGGGGATAGGCAGAAGTCTCCTTGTGTGGAACAGGACCACTGTGCACATCTGCTCCATATAGTCCTCCATGAGCACAGATCTCCACATTCTAAAATGGATTTTTAAAGGTATGATGAGCTACTAAATTATCTTTTACTTTTTGAAATGGTTTTGTAGCACGTACTCCCAAATCAAGTTTTTAAGAAAAGATGTAAAACAGTGCTCTAGTTCGATGCATATGATTTCTCCCCAAATAAAGTTGTAAAATATTAACATTACATAACTGAGTAGCTTTACACAGTGACTCTACGTTTTTTCTGTTAATTTCTGTTTTTATTGTAACTTTATGTGGGTTATTTTAAGATAATAATTTGGGGCTGGTTAGGATAGGAGTTTTTTTTGCTTGTTGCTTATTTCCTGTAGAAGAATCTTGTTTTAAGATTTGGGTGGTTGGCATGGGTGGACTGGCAAGGGTGCCTGGCATGCTGATTGCATCTTAGCCTGTGTCAGTATATGGCCCGACTGTGCAGTGGCTGTTTGTGGGTTTTATTTTTCCCCTCCTGACCATCACCCAGTCTAAGTGCATTTTTTCTGGGGGTCTGCCTGTTGAGTTGGCGGGTGCGGGCCCAAACAATCAGTCAAACACTTAATTCATTTTGAATTGAATGTGTCAAGACAAATAATTAGCCACCGTTGTCACCAGTTAACTATCACAACAGTCAAATATTGGTATGTTGTTGGTGTCCTCGCATCCTCCTAGCTAGCCCATGCACCACAAGTCAGCTTGGCAGCCAAATTAGCCAACCAAGAACCCGCAAAGCAAGACAAAATAGGCTGCATGGTGCAGTGCCTGTAGATGCAGTATGTCATTGGGTGGGGCCGAGGGCTGCCATAGGCTGGCGCGGCGCTGCTTATATGTTCCTGAATCTCGCTGCTTCTCATTGCTGCCAAAGCTACAAACCTGAGTGGTGAGCAAGCGCCATTTCTCAATCACAGTCACCTGTGAATTCCCTCGTCACCGCGAGTGCACTCTCAATATTTGCCTCCTGGCTCACCTTTTTGTTGGTGCCCAAGTGTGGGATGGGCAGGGTATTGAGCTGGAGTCCATCACTCCCATGCACCATGGTTTCCCACAGTGAGACAGTCTGTCAGCTCCAGTGAAGCCCATCACAACTTCACCGCTCACACCAGTCACCAGAGTCAGATGGTCAGAGAAGTAGAGGAGGTGGTGTTGAGTGACTGCAGACTGCACTGCAGAGTCTAAGGCAGCAGAGCACAGACCAATGACGGAAATTGAGAAATATAGAGGAGCAGGGCAGCAGAGCCAGCCTGGAGCAGCAGGAGCCAGGAGGTGAGTTGGCTCGGAACTGGAGTGGGACAGAGTACTACTACTCGAGTCGGGAGTGGTCTGGGACACAATCAGTGGGACTGGACTGTAATTGTTGTATTGTATTTCTTTGCTTAGGACCAGGAATCTGTTTTTATAGATTTTTCCACACCTACTGTTCTATGTCCTTTTAATTCTCCTGTTATGCTTCACAACACACCAGTCTGAATCATCTGTGAATGTGATCAATCTACAGTACGCTTCCACACAATACCCGTCTACCAGTGCCTGAAGTCAGACACCACAATATGCTATCAGAGGAGGGACAGTTTGATAAAAGCTATGAGTTGTGAGAACAGAAGCTCTTTTATAAACATAAATTAGTGTGAGAAATAGGAATGATACCATAGTAGTGTGAGCGTGGTAAGGAGTAAGTAAAGGAGATGATCTTTCCTTCCTCTGTAAAAGACATTGGTTGTACCACTATTACTCAAAAGAGAAGATACGCATGCATTAATACATACATCAGTTTTTTCTCAAAAGTACCAAGACCATGTCCAAAGTCACATAGTACATAGTACACAAAATAGCTTTATGAGATCACAATGACCGAAAGCGCTTTGCATTTATAAAGTGATATAAAATTATTTTTCAAATGTTATATAGCCTGCACTGATACTTCGACTGGCCTGCTTGAACCAAATCACTGAGGGAAGTCACTTTATCATGATGGAGCCGTTTAAAGTGCAGTTTAGCAGTGTCAGTGGCTCAGTAGGTAGCACACTCGCCTCTGAGGCCGGGAGATCAGAGGGCTGTGGGTTCAGTTCCCACATCTGGCACTTGGGTTCATATCCCAGTACTGACACTGTAATGCAGCATGAGAGGGGTGCTGCATTTCTGAGGTGCCGTCTTTCGGTTGAGACGTTAAACCGAGGTCCCATCTGCCTGGATTGGTGGTAGTTCAGGTGGATGTTAAAGATCCCATGGCACTTATCGAAAAGAGTAGGGGAATTTCCCCGGTGTCCTGGCCAAATTTCCCTCATTCACTAAAAATACCACCAACAGCTTAATCTGGTTCAAGGTCAGTTGGCTTTCATCTGTATCCCCCTCCCCTGGGTCGTGCCTGAAAATAGGCAGGATTTGTCTAGTGCACTTACCCGATCAACAAAAGCTAAAAAAAAAAAAAAAAGTCATAAAAGGGAAAGTGGTAAGGGGGGAGTGGGACAGGGGTCACTCAGTCAGATGGAGTCACAGAGTAGTGGAAGATCCAAGAGAAGAAGGTGGATCTGTGTCAGTATGACTCTGAGCACCACCCATTAGCCCATTAAGTATTAAGGAAGGGGGCAGGGGCAGCAGGGAGCAATGTAACCATCTGGGGAATTTGCAAATGGTGGAGGAGGGTTAATTGAATGCCACTGCCTCTAGAGCATGCTAGCTTCAGTGAGCGGAGAGATACTGTCTGATGATAAGCTTGAGGGAGCAGATGCCACCTCCAGTGAGTGGCACCAAACAGTATAACAAGTATTAAATGATGAGATCCCAATCAGGCACTGTTTTGGAGACTCATGATGTGCTACTTCCCACTACCACCTGCAGTCTCCAAACTGGGTTAGGTTATTCTCCATCTTGGTTTGGTTTGAGTCTGGCACAGTGACAGTCGTGGGTGGCCCACCTCAGGACAAGGGTGTAAGTCCCTGTGGTTGGAAGGAAGGAGAATGCTTTATAAAATTTCAGAAATGAAATGTGCACATTATATTTGAGAGGTGTACCAAAAGACCTGCCTGTCTGTGTATAATATATAATACTGATCCCAGTTTAGTTTTAGAATAAATGCTTTCTGGGTAGAGCCATAGGGTTAAAATTATTACCAGCTATCTGCATTTGTTCATAAAATCATTGGTAGAGCATGCTAAGGTCTACAAAAAAAAGAAAAAGAAAATAATTTTAGGTCTTTAAAACGACCAGTAAATGATATATGAACAAGTTCAGTCTAGTAAATCATAAAATATAAAACAAAAAAAAATCATTTTTAGGCCACAAGGGGCTAGGTTCCCAAAACTTCTATTTAGCATAAAATAGTAAGCATTATAATTTTTGTTGGTCTATAAAATCTCAGCCAGCATAATTTCTCTGAAGCCCAATCATTAAAGTGTGGAAGTCGTGGTGTGTATATTCTCAAGTTCTTACTGAGACTCTGACATGTACATTTCTACCCGTTCTCAAAACAGATTTGGTTAAATTCATTCCTTAAAGATGCATGGAAACAAACATAGTTAGCAGAAATGGTTCCCCTGGCTCATCTAGTCTGCCTTAAAAATATCCCACCTATTGTATCACTGCAGACTCTGCTTGATCTGCGGCTTTACCCCCAAACAAGTAAGCCCTATTACCGAGGTCACCCTGTGTGTATCCTATGCATGCATGAATCCTATAATGGTTTTCAGTCCTACCACCTCTGCTGGTAGTGTGCTCCAGGCATCCACCACCCTTTCCGTGAAGAAGCATTTCCTCACATCTCCGCTGAGCTTCCCGCCCCCGGCCCTTCCAGCTTCATATCATGCCCCCTTGTCCTTGAGCATCTCTCTCTGTAAAATGCCACCATTCAGTGCCTTATTGATACCCCTAAGGTTTTGAATGTTTCCATCATGTATCCCTATAAATAAAACCTAATCGGAAGCAGCAGCATTTGTAGTAGTATACTGTTTATTATTTAAGCAATAATGCATGACAGGTTGTAGGTTGTGCTGGTATAACCTCACGCCGGCTGGTTGGGCATGAGGCTGGAGGCAGAGTTTGTCCAGTGTCTCAGAAGTGAGGTTATCCCAGCACAACCCACACCCTGTTGTGCATTATTGCTATCCTACAGTGGCTCATTGTTATATAAAATGTTTTTTTTTTTTTTTTTAAATGCTGTTAGTAGATTTTTATTTCTTTTTTCTTTGGTAACCAGGTAAGGCCACTGGGCAAAAGGCATGTATACTATGAGACAGAAGATCTCTCCACCCCATAATGCTTTATTTTTTTGCTCTGCTGTGGCTCTGCTGCTGCCCATCTGAATCCACCCAGTACGGATGAGTTCTACTGATTCTATTGTAATAAGTATGTTGTTCTTTAATTTCAATCTGTTCATGTCAGCAGGTTGCTTTCTAAATGTCTGAGACCAGTGCAGATATTTCCTATTTTCAATATTGATTCTGTACTTAAAATTGTTTAAAATGTATTGTCAACCACCAATGTAAGAATAACAAAAGACCCCTCTATATCTGCTATGGTTTTGATGGGGGCAGGAGGAGACCATGAGGGCTTCTGTGTAGCACTGCAAACAAAAGAAGCACTAAAATAAATGTTTTGTGTTTTTCCTTTTAAAGGAGGTGAAAAGCAGGATACTGTACCCTCAGTCAGGTTTATGTTATGTTCTTGATTTTATGTCAGATTTTTTAAGCATCTTTATGTAGGTGACTGAGCTGTGTAGCCTTGCTGGAGTAAAACTGAGAGGGAGGAGCTAGTCAAGTTTGTATATGTTTATATGGAGGGGTATGTTGATTATAGATGGATGAACTGTGTGTGGCATGACGTGGGATGGGGGGTGTCAGTGATGGTTTGTTTTGTTGGTTAGGAATTTGATATGCTTGATGACTCAACAGTATCGCTTGTGTTTGGGAAGAACCCTTGGCAGCAGCAAAGAGAGATATCCTTGTTTTTATTTTTTATTTTATTTGGGGGTCCTGCTGCAAATAACTGTGGAAGTGGTGGGTTGTGTGTGTGTGTATGTGTGTGTGTGTGTGTGTGTGTGTGTGTGTGTATGCATTTGATTTTTGTGTCCAACTTATGTGGGTGGATGTAGTAGTCCACCATCATAGGGAGTTAACCGTGGCCTGTGGAAGTCTGGAGGTTGTCTGTACTTGGGCCATACTGAGAGGTGCATTGTCCTGCATTTTTTCCCTTTGGGAACACATTGGTTTTGCTAGTCCTTTGGTTGCCCCCCGTGAGGCACTGGGCACACTAGTTGCTACTGCTGGGTTTCTGTCAGGTGTGGCTGCTGAGGCAGCCATCCATGGATTGAATTTCTGATTAGCAGGGGTTTGCCATCACTAACTGACTCTGCCTTTTGGTTCTGTGCTTGGTTGTGCATTGTTCGTCCATATACATGGTTTGATTTCTTTGTATTGGCAGATGTGTGCTGGCTGCTTCTTCCCTCTCTATCCCACTCCATCTGGATTGCACATTTCATCCAGTGGGCTGTGTGGTCTTGGTCTGTCTTGTCTTGGGATTTTTTTAATGTAGAAAAGCTTGGACTTTGTGGATGGATGTGATGTGTATGACCTAGAGTGGAAACAGTGGGTGAGGGTGGTCTGTGATGGTATATTTTTTTTTTGGTTTGGAATTTGGTCAGCTCAGTGGCTGCTCTGTAGCACTCACTTGTGTTTTGGGGAGGACCCCTTGGCAGCAGTTGGTTGATGTGTTTGGTGCTTTGTGTGTGGTGGGTGTCTGCTGCTGGGTATCTGAGAGAGTGATGTGGTTTCTCTGCTTTTTGGGAGGGAGGAGAGGAGGCGTGGTGGTGGTGGTGTTAGTGTGCCACTAAGATCCAGTTTGTGTGTTGACTTTTGACATTTTTGGAGGGGCCAACTTGATATGTGGGTGGATGAAGTCCACCACCATATGGAGTTGGCCATGGAAGTCCAGAGGCCGGCTCTCAGGCCGGGCTGGAGAGGTGCATTGACCTGATGGAGTCCTTTGTATAATGACGTCCTGACTAACTTGGAACGAAAAGACTTTCAGCGTTAGTGAGGACACCAGAACTTCAGCAGAATGATGTTTTGCAGTGTGTGTATTTCCATGCACAACCACATACCACCTTACACTAAAACACTGTATGGACACTACTCTAGAGAAGAAAGCAGTTGTCTATGGTAAAATATTTGTAACATGTTAACTGGCTGGAAAACCTGTGTTGAAAGGTTTTGCACTTTGATTTCAAGTGGTACACATAAACTGACCCATTTACTAATGGAAGCCCTGTTACCTCATACCTACTATGTTTGCAAATCTTTATAATATATAGGTGATTTGTCCTTCCCATTAGTGCAGTGGTTGGATTTCGGTTGTGATGCCAGTGAGTTTGGGAACGGGTTGTGGGAGAAGGCTGGAGTGTCTGACTGCTTGCCTTCTCTCAGTGGGTCGGGGGTAGATGACCTGGTTCTTGCAGACTCCTGGCAGAGGCCAGGGAATGGCAACACATTGGGTCATGTTGAATAGAGGGCTAATTCATCCTTTTTAAATACTAGTCCGTGTAAGTGTTTTTATTTTTACTTGGCTTGATCCATATTCTAGTTTTGATCTAGCAGTACACATAGGCCATAACTGAGGTGGTGTGATAGATTTCCTGTAAAAATGTCATTTATAAAAGGGAAGTGGCCTGTCCTCCTTATGTAGCATCCTGGCCTGTGATCCAGCCAGTCCGCCCCTGAATCCATCCCATTATCTGCTGCCGAATCTGAGTCACTCTATCATTTAGGGGTACTTAATCACTTTGTGAATTATGGGTACAATATTAAAGCAAAGGGTCCAGAAGAACTCAATAGCTAACAGAATACAAGATAAGTACTGGTTCTATCCCAGTTCAAAAGCAAAATCCACTGGTCATTTCTCATCCCACATTTCCATATCAGATTGACAATGTCCTGCAAACACAAGCACAAGGTGGCTCCCAAGGATTACCACAATCAAGACATTTTAAATCACTGACGATTGTTCAGCAGTATAAAATAGGTACAATAATTCAATTCATAGGCAGTTACACAGCAATTGAATTCATAAATAAATAAATAAATCGCAGATGCTGACATGAAATTAATTAAAAAACTAATTAAAATGGCCATTTTCTGATTAACACTAAAACAGAACACTGAAAGCATCTACAGTTGATATAAATCATAAAAAAGACAGCATAAGATACAAAAGTTCAGAGTTAAATATTCATGCCTAAAAATACACTTTTTGAATTCAGACCCACACTTTTTAAATTTAACTCATTTCAATTGTGGACTGTAATTCTTGTACAGATGACAGAGCATCTGGTTTAAATGCAGTGATTCCAAAGATGATTTTAGCATATATCAAAGGAATGTAATAAATCAACAAGGCTGGTTCCATAAAAAGAGTCCCACAAGCAGCCAAGGAACTTATATGCTGAACAAAATACAATGGGCAGGTATCACAAAGCAGATGCGCTGGGCTCAAATGAGATGCACCAGCGCAATCTGGATGCACCGACCCCAGACAGTGCGATTCACAGAAGGATGCACCCACAAGATGCCCTGTGTGCATCCCCACTGTTAATTGCACAGATATGGAATGGTGCAACATGAGATACCCCAGCACAACAGGAATGCGCCAAAGCACCTAGGGCAGCATAACAGTGAATATGGAGCAAGTCAGTATTGGGCGAAGGTGCAACAGGGGGAACCTGCAATTGTACAAAGAATGCAGAGGAACACACCTGCAGGGACTGCCCAGAGTGCCAAAGGGCCCTACAGTGGCCACAGGAGAAGAGGTGAATAGACAGAGCACACAGGGAAAAACCAGAAGCACCTGACACACCCCACAAAAGAGTACAACTGGCACATATGACAAGCCCAGGGGTGCCTGGCAAGGTGTGCCACAGCTGCTGGGGGCACCATGCAGCATGGAGGTGTCTCCAGGACATGGCATCCTGCACAGGAACCCAGTGGTGTGGAAAAAGGAGATGACACACAGGGGCACACTAGTGGACAGGCACAATGTAGGACAGGCCAAGTGCATGCACCGCACAGGTGTAACAAGCCCACAACCAATGTGGACCGCACATGGAGCAGTACAGCAACAGGGCACCAGCGGAACAGATGCAGCACACATGCACCACACACATAGCAGGGGCACTGAGAGAGGCACCATGAACCAATGCCCATCCACACACCACAGGCAACAAGGAGGGCACAGAGTGAGGCTGTCATGTCAGGGGGGCAGGATGCAAGTGTGCACAGTAACACAGGTGCACACATGCACATGTGTGTAAGGCAACAAAGGAACAGCATACAGCAGCAAACAAATACAGAAAAAATGCACAATGTGCAGTAAATGACCACAGACACCAGTTGCAATAGAAAATGTTTTAGTAACAGCAAGGGAACACAATAAACTATTTACAAGAACAACTGCCAATAGTAACAGAGAAGGTGAGGGTGAGGGACTGTACAAGTACAAAAACAGGTATGTAGGAGGGTGAAGGTGTGTATGTGTGTGGGAACAGGGTACAGCAGCAAACAATGTGGATGGGGAAGGCATGTGAGGCAAAACAGAAAGGGGATAAACAGAAATGGCCATGTCCCTAATGTACTGAATGTACCGCAGCACAGCACCCACACCTATGACCCATGGCACACACCACTCTGACCAGCCTAGTCACTGCCTGCAGCAGCTGTCCCTGATGCCTGTAGAGTGGTGGCTGAAGTGTCCTCTCTAATGACCTCTGAAGCTCTAGTCCTGCTAGCTACAGTGGTCCCTGATGCCACCAATGAATGGGGACACATGGATGTACATCCCTTGGACCTACAGTGGGGACACAGACAACAGGTACTAAGTGCCATGTTACACACTGCCCCCCACCAACCCATGTGAGTGTGCTGGAGGCATCCACCATGCAAATGGTCAAGAGCCTGCCAGGCACACCACACACCTGCAACAGGCTGACACACAGTGCCACACTGAGACCATGCAATGTTACTCAGGAAGCACAGGGCCCACATGTACATGCAGGGGTTTGCGCAGAGGCACATGTTGCCATGCCCCACACAGCATGTGCACATGCCAGCAGGCAGTCCAAGCATGCAGACCCTGCCCAGACACCACTGGAGCACCACTGGGTGCCCACAGTGCATATGATATGCACACATGAATGTACGCACATAAGCCAGGTGCACTGTGGCCCAAGCATACGCTGCCATGCCCACACCCCATGTGTGTGTGCAACCAGCAGCACATGGACATGCACAGTGGAGTGGCAGTGGACCTTTGAGGGCATCGTCCCCCCCTCCGAACACACAGAAGATGCACAAGACAGGCACTCCTTTGCACCAGCACATCCCTGTCCTTGGGCACTGGCACTGGCACCGGCCCTATTGCATTGGGCCTCCACCACAGCTGTGGTCCACCACCTACCTGCCAGCCCTGTAAGAGGAACAAAAGCAGAGAACACTATGAAGAGACTGGAGGTGTGACATGCCTGCCACCCCCCCCCCCCGGAAACAACACCAGTGCCTGCATGCAGTTATGGCAAAACTGCCACAGTGACCCAGTGACGGTGCCCCTGGCTGCATGCATCCACACACAGCACCCCTGACGATGCCCACCATGTGTGCAGCTGGACACATGCAATGTCAATGGCAGTGCCACACCATGTATGCCACAGTGGCCCTGCTCCCCTATGCCTCATGCTGCCCACGTCCACTCCTTGTGGTCATGCAGGCACTGCCCAGGCTGTGTGTGGCCCACGGTACACACACATGTGTGTGTGTGTGTATGTGTGTGTGTAGTGGTGTGCAGTGTACCAGCCCCCCCCAAACCCCATGCTGCCTCTGTATGTGTGTAGTACTGTGAAATACCTGGGCTTAGCACTGCACCCCTGCATGCATGATCCTGTAGGTTCCTCAGCCTGTCTAGGTCCCTTCACTGCAGATCACCGTAATGGTACCTGCGTTGCTCCCCATTGTGGGCAACCCCTGTCCTGCGAACCAGCTGCACAGCAATCCTGGCCCACACTGCAGAGTGTGGCACTGTGAGGTCATCAGCCTCAAAGAGCTGTCCCTCAACTTGCAGCACCAGTGCCACAAGCTTGAGGAGCTCCACCTCACCCCAGTTCATGGCCCTTGGACCTGTCCTCTGTGCACGTGGCATGATCCCCCTCTGTGTCAGTAGGTCAGGTGTGCACAGATAATGGTGATGTGCAACGGCACAGTCATGCCACATGCACAATTGGCCATCATGTGATGCAATGCGCAATTGTCACCAATAGCGCATCATTGCACATGCGCACAGCACCATGCACGGGTGAGAACACAGGATCATGGGACATGACAAGATCGCGCACGTGCACTCTGTGTGGAGTCGCCATCTTGTAAGTAGCAAGCAATGCCATGCACAGTGCAGTGTTGCTACGCACATTGCCAGTGTTGTGATGTGATCCAAAGGTGTGCAATGCCACCCGATTGTGCGATAAAATGCACACAACGTGACAGGCGGCACCACGGTAATTACACATGTGGATGTGTATGTACAGCTGGATGTGATCACATGGTCAGTAATACTGAACTATTAGCACTACACCTGTCAAGCCACTAATAAAACATTGTGCATGCATGGCAATGCACCATGACAGTTGCGCCATATTCAGGAAATGCCCTATGTCCCACGTGCATGCGCTTGAAATGCACCATATGGAGATGAGCTCAATGTAGCAGATGCGCCCCGTTGATTGGGATGAGCTGATGGCAAATTTTGCTGTTCACAGACATTGCTCCAAAATCAGCTCATTGCCAGATTCAGGGGCATTGCACCTGATTAGCATCTCATTACAGTTGCTTCCAATCTCATTTGCATATCCTGAGCCATAAATGTTCCTGAATGTGCCTCCACAGAGCTCAGGTGACTGAGAGGAATTGCATCCTTGAAGGTAGGTTTGTTTACATTCGTACAAAGGCAGTGTGGCAGCACAAAAGGACAGTGTGAGGCCTAGGACATACAGCCATGGTTCACTCCTGTTCCTGGTCAACAGGCACATCCAGGTGAGTGCCCCACAATGTCCCACTGTTCATACTAGGTCTGGCTTTGGGGGGCGGTGTTGCTAGTGTGTGGTGTAGCATGGGACCACAGAATGATGGCATGTGTGTAGCAGTCTGGACCACTGTCTGGTGGTACATGGCAAGCAGCCCCAGTCACATGTGCAGGACATGTCAGCTACATGTTCCACTGCTACAGAACTGATCCTGCCAATGCCCTGCTGTCCCTGATGGTCCCAGACCCTGTTCCAGTAATGCACAGCAGGTGGGTGTGTGGTCTACAGACAGGGTGCTATGACCCAGCAGCAGCCAGACACCATGTCTGCACATATACGGAGCTACCTGTCATATGCTAATGGCTGTGTAGTCTCACCTGCAGAAACCAACATGTCTGGAAAGGACACAGCTGCTGGACACAGACATCCCGATTTCACTAATGATGAGGACAGGGCACTAACTGAGGCATACATGCTACACAAGGACATCCTGTCTGGCAGGGGTGGCAGCTGACAACTGCAGGATGAGGGCTAGGAGGCTGTGGCTCAGCATGTCAGCACCACTGGGAAGTTTAACAGGACATCCCAGGAGTGCAGAAAACACCTGAACAATGAGAAGAGAAGAGCCAAGGAGAAGGTGGTGCACACTGAGGCCTCCCTGAGTAGGACAGGGGGTGGGCCGCAGACAGGTGTGTGTCTTACAGCCATGGAGGAGCTGCTTGTGGCCAGCATGGGCTGTGCAAGGTGTCCCTGGAGCGGGCTTCCAGATGAGTGGCAGTCCATCACAGCACTGTGAGTATACATGCCCAGGACATGTGTTTGTCCATGTGTGTGCCATATGGGACCTGACAGCCCCACTGTGTGTGACTATCTGACCATGTTCCTGTGTGTGCCAATCACAGTTCTGTATGCCCCATACATGGACTGTCATGCACAGTCATGACAGACTGGGCATGTGTTGGGAGGGGGACCTGAGGTGTTGTGTTCCACTGCACACCATTGCTGGCATCGCAGTGGATATTGGCAGGGGTGTTATCATGGTCCCATATATTAACAAGTGGGCATGTACAGGCACTGGGCCTGTCCAGCTGTAGCCAGTGCATGGCTGCATCAGCAGAGTGGGTGTTGACTGTTAACCACATGGCATGTCAGGTGCCCCACTGCCACATGTGTATGTCCACCTGTACATACCTGTCTGAACATTACTGTCACCCATGTTTGTAACTATGTATCCTTTCTTTTTGTTACAGCTCCATCACACCTCATGGTTGCTGTTGTGTCTGGTGCACCACAGAGTGCCACTGCAGAGGATGATGCCAGTCCATCTCATAGGGCAGCAGCCAGGTCTGGGGATGTTGTTGTCCCAGGCCCTTCACACACCACAGCTGCCCTGGATGCATCACCGGTGTTTGTGGGGCCTTCCAACACCTTGGCAAGCAGTGCCATGACTGGTGAGTGGGACGGCACTTGGCTGGAGGGGTTCATGGGTTTGGCTGATGATGACGCAGGGGACGCTGTGGACATCGCCGATGCCCTGCTGGTGCTGGCATCCAGTAAACAGGGGTAGTACAGCAATGTTGATGATGATACTGTCATCACACAACTTTGGAGGGACATGGTCAACAATGGATCGCACGACTCACAGGGGCATGCACAGGTGGCACCAGCAGAAGTTGGCGGTCCTGCGGCCCCTGGCACACCAGCAGGGCCTGCACAGTCTCCCATGGTGGTGGTTGCTGTGGGCTCTGTGCCTGGTGCTGCTGTGGTGGCTGGGACCATCAGCGCAGGTCAGCAGGGTGCTGTGGTTTTGATGCAGGTGACAGGGGCCCATGATGCAGGCATCCCTGGATGCACAACAGTTGCACAAGCCTAATCCCCACCCATACCCTGGCCTGCTATGGTGCGTCCACCTACAGTGGATGTGCAGTAGCAAGCCGGCACACCACCTACCCATTGACTCCATTCCTGTGAGCCTTCACCTGCCAGTGAGATTGAGGGCTACACACACCTCCTGCAGGCCACCATGGAGGGGCATGCATCCCTATGGGTGGAGCTCAGGGGCCTTTGGATGCTGCTGGCCATTGAACACGAGTCGTAGTCCATGTGGCATACCCAGATGTTGGCAGAGGCACACCTACTGTGGGTGGGTATGACCACAGCACTGCGGCGGATTGTGCAAGTTGCTGAGGAGGCACATGTAACCAGTGCACCACATGGCTGCTGGGCCGCCAGCCAAACCCCCAGGAGTGCCTCATGCATGCCGAGGCAGCAGCATCAGGTGGACACATTGCTGCTGATGCCATTACCACATCTCTCCATCTGCATCATCCCTGTATCCAACAAGAATCATGGGGCCAACACACCAATGAGCACCTGTCTATGGTCTCAATGCAGTACCCCTCCAGGGGTGCTGACTACCCCCCTGTGGCCAGTGGCGCTGACTACCCCCCTGTGGCCAGTGGCACTGCACCAGTGACCACCAGTCATAGGCATGGCTGTCCGTGTGTTCATGATGGCCATGGTGCCTCCCACTGATGCCTGGGTGACAGCTCACATTGCCCTGTCACCTGCACCCTTTGCAGCCCACTCACATGGCTACCCGTGCCTGGGGTGGCGTGGGTGGCATGCACCTGCCTCAGTGTATTGCCTGTGTGGATCATCTGTGCGGTGCTACATGCATGTCCAGGTGCACCATTGTTGTGCTGTGTAGAAGGGTATGATGAGTGTGGTCCTGTGTCTGCTGCGCACATGTGCCAGCCACAGTACACTGATCCATGCCATCCTCAGCAAATACACTGTGCCCCCTGTACATGTGGATCCTGCTGTACATGCCTTGTGTGTGTGTGTGTGTGTGTGTGTGTGTGTGTGTGTGTGCATGTGTGTGTGCATGTGTGTGTGTGCAGCATTGTTGCTCTCACAGGTGTGCTACACTGCAGTACTGTTTCGGTAAAGTGCCCTATGGTGTGTATGTGTGTGTGTGTGTATGGGGTGGGGTGCCAGCCATCTATTACCCACCTGTGCTACTCACCTGCAGTCCCCAAAGTGCTCCTTCATGATGGTATCCCTGTGCCGCTGGGCCCTGGTGATCAGCCATGAGTCTCATCATGGCAGTGGTGGTCCATCACACTGCCCCTGGACTGCTGCATCCTTGTCCTCATCCTCCTCCCCAGATATGTCACCCTCCACAGCCTGGACTGCTGTTCCTTGGTCAATGGCCACATTGTGCAGTATACAACAGGTCAGGAATTTGCCACAGGCCTTCTCTGGGCTATACTGTAGGGCACCACCCGACCTATCCAGATACCAGAAGCGCATCTTCAGCATGCCAAAGACATGGTCGATGATGGCGCACATAACAATGTGTGCCTCATTGTACCACTCTTCCGCCTCTGTTCCAGGTCAGTGGAAGGGTGTCAGTAGCCAGAGTTGGAGGGGATACACCACATCACCTGTGGGGAACAAGGGCAGGCCGTTACTTCACTGCATACCTGTGCATAGTGCCCTCCCCTCTGCACTATGGTGCACTGGTGTGTCTGCCAACTGTACACCCCAGTCCCCGTGGTGACTGTTCCTAACCACCTACATCCCCCTCATGACTGCTACAACCTGGCCAGGCTACACATGTCTGCCTGTACCTGCCTGTGCTCGCAGCCATGGCTGCCCGCACATGTTCCCATCCCCATTGTCTGCCCATGAATGCCCAGCGTTTGACCATGCATTGCTGCGTGTGGTGTGTTCTGCCCTGCCTCTCATGCCAGCTGTTGCACTGCATACCACCTCCCATGCTTTGCTGTTCTGCTGCACTGTCCCACTGTGTGCACGGTTCCATCGATGTCCCCCTCCATTGTTCCCCCTGTGCATTTCTCCCTGCTCATTTTATATTGTGCCAATCGCACACCTGCTCCCCTCTCCCTTCATTTGTTGCATCATGGTGGCCTGTTCATGGGCAGTTCTGCTTGCCCCACCCACCTAACTACAAGATGGATGCTGGGTATGTTCCCAGTCTCAAACCGGTGGCAAAGGGTGGACTAGTGACATATGAAGGCATTGTGTGTACTCCCAGGATGTGTGGTGCAGACATTGCTGATGCACCCAGTGGCATTGCATACCACCTGGCAGTTGACAGAATGGTAGCCCTTGTGGTTGACATATGTCATGGCATCATTGGCAGGTGGTGCACAGATTGCCACATGGGTGCATTCCATGACCCCTATGACCCGTGGCATATGTGCCACCCTGTGGAACTGCTGCATGGCTTCTGTCTTCTCTGCCTGTGTGCTTGGGAAATGGCTGAATTCCGAAGCATGTGGGAGCAATGCAGTGAGGAATTATGTGAGGAGACAGGATGTGGATGGCTGGGATATGCCAATTGTGTTTCCGGCTGGCCTCTGGAAAGTTCCTGTGGCAAGCAGGTACATTGCTCTTGTCCTCTTGGTCTCCACTGATATGGCATGACCCCTTCCAGTGGGTGCCTGAATTTCATCATGGTACAGCTCACAGAGCTGCCTCAGAATAGCCCTGTTCAGGCGGTAAGGGCAGACTGTTTTGGTGTCCATCAGTTGTTCAAACGTCAGTCTAGCATGATACCACCAAGGGGCTGGCTGCCTACGGTGTCTTCCTCCACCACATTGCTGGTTCACCTGTCTGCTGATCCCCATTAACATTTCCATCATCAGGAATGGTGCTCCATCCATTCTGTTATTCTGCTGCTGCTCTCCTCCCACTTACTGCTGCTATCCTGTGGTCAGCCTGCTGGGGGCTTGCACTTAAGTCTTCTTCTTATACACATATCTCCACATGGGGCATTTGGTATTTGTGCTGTGGTTGCTCCATATTTGTACATACATTTTGCTCTGAGAATCGCTCTGCACTGTATATGTAGTTACATTCTGCCTCGAGATGCACTGCATATCATTACTGTATGTCTCTAGTGCATCCTGTTTGGCACATTGCATCCAGGTTGTGCTGGGGCATCAGTGCTGTCTGTGAATGGCTGCATGGTGCATTTTCAAGTTGCACTGCCACATCTCATTTGCGCCCATCACATCTGCTTTGTGAATCCTGCCCAATGTGTCAGGTTTAACTTCATTTTTTAAGTAAGGCATTTTTGCACTGCTTAGTGGGGTGATTCCTGCAGGTAAGGAATGTGAGAGAGATTTAAGCTCTTATGCAAGAGTTAAAAAATCATGGAAAGAAGGTACCTGCAGCCAGAAAAATAGTTATATAGCACTTATGCATGACCCAGTGACAAAGTTCAACTATTTACTTATGCAAAAAATTAAGTTCAGAAGGAAAAGCACACATTACTGGAATACATGGTCCACAAAGGTAATCATTTAAGCCATTGTGAAAACATTTGTATACTGTTAACTTTAGCCCTTACTGATAGTACAAACATTTTAATCACAAAAAACTAAAATTCCTGTTATGTAAAGATAAGTTTGTTTGAGCAATTGGCCCTGTGCCAGTCATCCAGGTTGTCTAAACTGAAAAAATAATATGTCAGTCGTAGGTCCATTTATACACTTGCTAAAATCCAGCCGTCTCATATAACAAGCTATATATATATGGTTCAACAATATCAGTATTTTTTAGGTATTTTCAGAGTACCATGGCTGGAGTGATGCTACTTGAAAGAGGTATTACATCGATAGTGAACACAGTTTTGCTCCACCACTTCAAACTGAGAGTCCAACCAGAAATAAGGCATAACTGCAAACTGGCATTCTTTATAGTCACCACCGGTATTTTAGCAATACATGACACATTTGTATACCTTATAAAATATCTTCTGAGGCCACTGCTGGGTCCAGTTACATCAAGGTGATTTAAAGCTGAAATCAACTGGGAATCATCTCTGAGTACTGGGCTCAATCTTATCAGTCACCACAGTATGCTCCCTTGGCTTCTCCCCTTTATAGGAAATAAAAGGAACATCGCTCTTCTAAGCATAATAACATTTAACTCTAAAAATAAAGGCAAACCCCCCTCTCCCTGGCAACAACAGCATACCTGTTGTAAATGAAAAAGTGCATCTCAGCGTCCAATGTGCTTTCCAATAGAGGGAAACCTCTGGCAGCCAGTAACCAATATATCTCCATTACCTTCTCTCCCCAGTTCCTACTTGCATATTTGGAGAGTTTTCCCATCCATCTGAAACTGAATGGGTTTCAGCAATTTCAGCAGTTATAATCCAATGAAATGGATTCTGCTTCTGTTCTATGCAATGTCACCGTAAACTTAATAGAACAAAATGCTAACCGTCACACCCAGCTTGGCATTCCACTTACCTGGCGTGGCATCCAACTCCACACCAACAGGAGAAACTCGCATACAGGTCTGCTCAACAAATTATAACTTACAACAATTGTACGAGTAAAAAGAGGTGAAAACTGTATTTTAAGCCAAAGCAGTTCTCTACATAACCCTTACTTTAGGGAGCATGGAACAAAGCCATGAGGAACAGAGCAGCTGCATGTCCATCTTGTTGATACTCTGCTCCCTCATCCCAAAGTGCCCAGTAATTACAGCAGTGAGAACACAGGGTAGCCAGGATCCATGGATTACTCGGAGTTTCTCATGTTTCGACCATCTTCAACAACAGAGGAATACTTTTCCAGTGGGCAGACTATTGAAGAAATAAAAAAAACAAGAGGAGGTTGTTAGAAAAAACAAACAAGGGGATTAGTTAGGTGGCTATTTATTTTTTATCTCTCGAACAAACACTGCCTGCAATCTGCCATCAAAGATGGGAAGTGCAAGTGTATTTCTTTTATAAACTCACCTACCAGCACATACAATTGTGCAGTTGATTACACTGCGCAGGTACACTGCGCTTCCTAATAAATTCCAATCCCATCAGAAATACTGTAGAAAGCTTTTCCACATTTAATGTACAGGCTTTGAAACCTCTGTTACAGATGTTTTATGGGGAATGGAGTTTCTGCATTAGAATTTATAAAACGTTAGACCATTTTTAAATAATCAAGATTTCTGTGCATAGCTTTACATCTTATTTTGCCATAATATTGTTCTTATGCTGCTTTTTAAGGATGCATAGTAAGAGCTATGCAACGTATTGCTAGCATGAAGAGAGGGAGCAGGGCAGAGGAAGTACTCAACAGGAACTGACTCATATTACCTTCTGCTTATACCATGGACTCTTCACCTCATTGATATGTATACAATCCCTGCTCTTTTGTGTCTGTCTGTGCCTCCATACTCATCCCCTCCTCTTCTTCCTACCAGATCTATTTTATTGACAAATGAAAGGTTGTGATACTTTTTCTGTTTTCTGTAACACTTTTGCTGCTGGAAGAATGCTGCTGACAACACAAAATACTCAACATAGTAGGGCCAAGTGACGGCGACTAAAGAACAATACTATCATCAACTAATATACCATAGATCTGACATAGTGGAAACACCCTTTTTATCTCCATTGCATGTATTGAGAGAACAGGCAAATGGTGATGAAGAGGTAGCAGGCACAGGCAGTCATTATGCTGATAATGACTTAGGTACAGTATATAGAGAGTGGAATTGTAAACTTAAACCTGTGCTCTGGTTTGGAATGGGATTGCAGCATGTCAAATCTCTGTCATCAAATCATCACAGCTCCTTTGTTATCTTGTTTTGGCCAATTTCCTGCCTGTTTCTATCCATTTCCCCTTACGTTCTCCAAACTAACTGCATATAACATTTCTAATGATGCTGCACTCACTCAGCTCATTAACCCGGCAACTTCTTCTCCTATCAGTACTTCTAAATCTTGGGTTCATTAGTCCCCGCATGCCTGCCACATACCCAGCAATGTAAAATTGTTCAGAACCTACACTATGACTGTGGATTAATCTCTGGGAATTTCTTCCATATGACAAAAGGTACATTGTCACCACTCTGGCTTCCACCATGACAATTTGAGTGGGCTGGCACTGCAGGTCACTCCAAGCATGCCAACTCTGCTACACCAACTGGATACCCTCTCCTGATTATTGATAAAAGAGTGAGACAGGCAAAAAAGTGTTCTTTAAAACTGCTTAATAAACTCAAGCAATGACACCTACTCTGGCTCATCCTATTACTACTACTTCTTTCTGGCAATGTCCACCATAACTCTGGCCCTGACAGAAATGAACACAACATCACCCTGAGAAAGCAGTGGACTATCTCTATGGCATCAGTAAATATATGCAGCCTTCTCCCAAAAATGGACAGCTTGCTGGCCTGGATAACTCAGTATAAACCTGATGTACTGTCTATTGTAGAGATCCAGCTATCCCCATCAGTTCCTGACTCGGCCATAACCCCGCTGGGTTACAACATCTTCAGGCTAGACAGGAAATCTAAGCATGGTGGTGGGTGCATTATCTACCTGAAGGACATGCTCTTGGGTCATGCTCTTCCTGTGCCAAACCTCGATTGCCTGTCCTAGGTGCTTGCTGTTAAAATACTTCTTGGGGCCCATAACAAAGCGCTGACAGTGTATTCAATATACATGCCACCAAAAAATCCTGAAGCTGGCCTACACAGCCTCCTGGAATATATCCGTAGTAACCCACTCACCTCTGAGACCATATTTCTGGGTGATTTTAATATAAACTGGCTTTCGCCTGCCAGCGGCTCAGCCAAAGACTCTATGTCTACTCTACACCTATCACAACTTATTAACTCTTATATGAGGTGCAACTATAGAATGGGGAATTACACCCTTCTAGACTGGATCCTCACCAGCTGTCCTGATCACATCTTGAATGTTGTTGTAAACCCTGACTATCTAAGTGACCACTCCCCAGTTTCTTGCTCCTGGACAAACAAATTCACTAAACCATCCCCTCAAACAGTTTACAGATGAGTTCTCAAACATGGGCACCTTGAACCTCTAAAACTACACCTGAGCAACACCGACTGGTCTGAACTTGACTCCATCACTAATGTTAACACAGCACTTGAGCTTTTCATCTCTCGCTTTAATGCCACATGTGGCATCCATGCTCCATTGAGGGTAAGGAAAGTCTGTGGTACAGTTAACTTCTGAATCACATCCAAACTATTAGCTAAGATGAAACTAAGGGACACCCTCTGGCACAATGCAAAAAACACTGGGAAACCTGATGATATCCAATCCTACAAAGCTGCTAGGAATTTGTGCACTTGGATCATCCAGCAGGAGAAAAGCAACTACCATAGATAAATGCTTGCCAATTCCTGGGGCAATAGTAGACATTTTTGGTCAAACAGTAAGGATGTCACAGGCAGGTCCCAAAGTGGTACCATCAATGCTCAACATTGATGGAGTACCAATTATTGACCCTTTCAGTTATTGCAAATATCTTCAACAATGCTTTTTCTGATCTGAGTAGTGTCCTCCTCCCAGACTTCTTTGATGAATCACACTCCTCTACATCCACAATGCAGCAAGAAGACTCACTTCATGTGCAACACTAACCCTCCTTTCTACTTTAAGAAAGTATCAGTTTCCTTTTGTAAAAGGCACCTATGCAAGGTCCTGGATAAGTTATGGCACAGTAGCAACTCTCTTGACCTAAAGCTATTTGCACTTACCCTTGATGAAGTATTAGCTCTTATCACTAAGATTTTCAGCCTATCACTAAGCCAACCTCAATTCCGTCTTAGATGGAAAACTACTCTGATAACTTCAGAACTCAAATCTAGGGACCGTACCCTACACACAAATTACAGACTGATCTCAGTCCTCCCCCCTCTGTCAAAAGTCCTGGAGCCCATAGTTGCAGACCAATTAATTGACCACCTTGAAAAATACTCCATCCAGTGCCCAAAGCAGCACACCTTCAGGAAAGGGCACAGCACAACAACTGCCCTCCTGGAATTCACTGGGTTCGTTCATCATTTGCTTGACCAAGGGAGTCTTGTTGATGCAGTCTTCATAGATTTAAGAAGGCATTTGATATGGTGAACCATGCATTGCAACTTAAACAGTTAACCTCAGCAGGGCTCTCAATTGACTCTATGCACTTGTTTAAAAGCTATCTGGAGGATCGCCATCAAATGGTAAAAATCTCCAATGTTACCTCCAACTGGCAGAATGTACTCTCAGGCATGCCTCAAGGATTCATCAGTGGCCCTCTCCTCTTCAGTATTTTCATAAATAACCTGCCACACTGTTGCCATCAATTAATAATTTTGTATGCATATGACATTGTCATATTCTCAAACCAGCCTAACCCTGCTCTTCTTAGAATATCATCTTCAACTCAGTTTTGAGGAAGTCAAAAAATTTTTCTGTGACCAGAAACTGGTATTAAACTATGAAAAAAACAAAGGTTATGATGTTCAGCACCTTGCGCAGTAAGTTTAAAACACATACCCTCAATATTAAAAACCAGCTTGGTGTTCCACTTGATCTGGTGGAGCATTGCAAATATCTGGGGGTTACCCTGGATAGCCACCTCACCTTTGCCCAGCACATTGAGAATGTAGCTAAGGCCATAAATATAAAAATTGGGCTGCTCTATCAGCATAAGCGTAATCTAACCTCTGAAGCCCTCAAACTGGCTACCCATAGCTCCATTCTCTCGATCATGGACTATGGCCTCATTATTCATGGCTCTTCCCCCCTCACCTTGAAGGATAACTGTCACACTTAATGAGGCATGCAGGCTTCTTACAGGCTTCAACCACCTGACACATATCTGTGAACTTTATGCACAGACTGGCTAGCTACAGCTTAGTAGTAGGATTAAATATCAAATCTGCTTACTTGCCAAAAAACATTCCTTGGCCTACTTCCTTCTGAGTCTGCAGCTCTACGACACCTTCATGCAGTTCCAAGCACACTCGCTCATCTGTCAACCAACTATTCCATGTCCTCAGATGCTGGACTACCCAAGGTCAGTGATCCTTCTCCTGCAGAACTCCCCTTTGGTTCAATTCCTTGCATTTTGATGGCTCTTCTTCACCTAAACTTGGCCAGTTCAAGTGCCTGCTTAAACAGTACCTGGTATCTAAGGCCCTATACACACTTGTAATCCATTTCTTGAACTGTTTTTAAAAATGCTTTTAGCCTACCCTGCTACTGTGTTCATATTCAATTCCTTTGATTGTTGTTTCTGCTTGTAGAAGCATGTTCTAGCACAGTATTGCATTCAGACTACAGATAATCACGTCCGTTTTACAACCCAATGTTGCAGAGCGACGGTCGAGGTGTCCCATAGTGCTCAGCAGTCCCAGCATCCTTTGCAGTGTTGACAAATGCAGTGGAGGCCGAGCTGTCATGTTCATTTGTTCTGACAGCATACAGGTTGGTTTTCACACATTTTAAGGTGAATTGAAGTTATGGTGAATTGAAGTTATTAGGAGGTGTGCTCTAACAACATGAATAAGGGTATAATGAATAGTTTATTTGTTCACTTTTGTGTGAGCAATGATACTGTGGGCAGACCTAATCAGTACATGGGAGATACAACAAGTGGCAGTTCACTGACAGTAGTCATAAAATATCACAGTTGCTGGCTGACCATGAACACTGCTGCTGTTACAATGTTGGGGGGGGGGGCGCTGCACAGTCCACCTGTGTAACCTTCTGATGGAGCGGTCTGGTATGCTATGGCAATTCCAGCCTCTATTTGCTAATAATATGTTCTACCTAATGGCCCATTTGCAGAGAACTGTATGACAGAAAAGGCCATGCCATTATTAAATGACTCCTTCACCTATAGGGCTCCTCTATGGATGAAAGGTCTCAGCCACACCATCTCCTCTGCCTCAACACTAGGTCTGTTCAAAACCAGGCTCTGGGCCCATCTCATTGCCTCTAACTCCTGTGACTGCCTCTCCTAGCTGATGACCTACACAGCTTTAATCCTAACTTATATATTGCTTAACCCCAGGCCTCCCAGTCCCACTCCCCCCAGCTCCTGAGGCACCACTTCAAATCTCAGGTCTTCATACCACCTCATTAGTCTCTCCTTGCCCCATTATAGCACTTATTTCCCCCCATCACCCTGCCCACTTTTTCTCTTCTATCACTCCTTCCCATTTATTTTTTGACAAATGCTTCCAGCTGCATCTTCATCCTCCCCCTCTCCTCTCATCCCTGTTTCTCTGCCACCCCCGGGTGTCTGACCCTGCGCATTCCCTGTGGGGACATGCGTCCTAGCTGTGTTCACCATTTTACTATAGCTGCCTCTGTTAACTACCTACACTTCTTCTCCTCCTCCTCCTCTACACCTTACTGTTCCTATAATTGACCCATTTCAATAGCACTGTTGTACATGAATTGTTTACTGTTATTTCACTGTTGCTTCCTTGTTGTTTGTTATTTCTGACGTGGAACCTTTGTAAAAGAGCCTTGGCTCAAAGGTACTTGTAATCCTAGAATAAATAAAATAAAATAAAAAATAAAAATAGCTGAGCTTTCCAGAGGGAAGACAGTGTGTCTCTCACTTCATACTAACGTGTGACACCTCCATGCAGTGGCAGACCATTGCAGTATTGTGAGTGTTCTATGTTATGTGCACAGATGTATGTTTACATAAGTAACAGAATTCAAAGTAAAAATGTATTGGGCTGGCAATATAGCATAGAGGTTACAGCAATGAGCTGTTAGCGAGCTTGTTGCATCCAGAAGAGCAGACTTTGGTTTTATTCTCACAACCTCCATTTGCATGCTGTGTGACTCTGAGCAAGCCACTTAACCACCCAGTGTTCTCATGTCACCCCTGTAAAACAGGAGCTTTTGCCTACTTGCCCTTACACAGTTACCAAACAGTAAAATAAAAAAAGAAAACAGGAATATATAAACATACATTTGTGGCATGCATACCACCAGTGTAATCTGAACAGTGAACTCAATCCAGATGTTCTGAAAAATACATAATTCTGCTGCATGCAAACATATGTTTCTGAAATGCAAAAATGTGCATTGTATATTATCAATGGTGCGGTTTGGTTTATTTCCCTTTTTTTGGAGGGGGATGCATAACTACAAATGTTGCCATCGCTTCATTACATGTCTTGCACATGTTTGGCAAAAGTTGCTTTGTCACTCCTACAGAGGAGTTTAACTTCATTTATGAGCAATACTGATTTATACCCCAACTGCAGGAATATTATTACTGATATATTACATTATATTACAGATCACCTCTTCATGATTACCAGCAATTATGATTAACTCACTTTGATTGGTTTTAATTTTGGCATCTTTCCACTTTCTTGTACGGCAAAGGATTATGAGACAGAAACTTTTTATTTATTTTATTTTATTTAGTTGTTTAACTAGGTATAGCACACTAAGCTAAAAGCTTTTTTACAGGAGCAACCTGGGAGCACAACTTAACATGATTCAGAAAGCTAGGGTAATCAGACAATGGAGCCTTGTTCTTCTCACAGTCAGCTTGGCTCAACATTTGTGTTACATACAGAATTTCTTGTCAGTATCATACGTGGGTGGCACAGTGCAATGCACAGTATGGATTGTGGATCGCAATGACAGTTGGTGGGAGGAGATTGGTCTTATGACTTGGAGCCCTGATCAATGGGTGTCTCATTTTCGGATGTCTACAGACACATTCAGTTGGATCTGCACAGAGATTGGACCATGTATAGAAAGGCAAAACACAAGGCTGTGGCAAGCCATTAAAGTGGGTAAGAGAATGGCAATAGCCTTGTGGAGATTGGCTACCAACATAGAGTACCGTACTCTAAGCCATCTTTTTGGAGTTGGAAGATCAACTGTTTGCCATATTGTTTTGGATGTCTGCTCAGCATTAGTTAAGATTTTTGTGCCACGGGTCATAGCTATACAACATGTGGAAGATGTGTCTGGCTTTGAGCAGGAGTGTGGGTTCCCTAATTGTGGAGATGCTGTGGATGTGACTCATTTTCCTATTATATGTCCACCATTCAATACTACGAGTACTATAATCGGAAATGTTTCTATTCCATTGTCATGCAGGCACTGGTGAATCACAGATATCAATTCCTGGTTATAAATGTGGGATGGCCAGGAAAGGTGCATGATGCACAAGTCTTTAAAAATAGTGCACTGTTTGACAAGGGGCAGAAGGGTACCCTATTCCCTCCAGTGCAACGAGTGATTGAAGATGTACAGGTGCCTATGCTGATAATTGGTGACCCAGCTTATCCCCTGTTACCATTGCTTATGAAGCCATACTCTGATTATGAAGACTTGTAAAAATACTGTTTAACTACCATCTGAGTAAGGCTCGCATGGTCGTCGAGCGTGCGTTTGGTCGATTAAAGGGGAGATGGCATTGTCTCTTGAAACACAGTGATTTTCACGTTGACAATGTACCATTAGTTATATCTGCATTTCTCTGTCTGCGGCCACTCTTTCACACTCCAACTGTAACATCTTGTCATACTGCTCACCAATAAGTTTCTGAGTGGGTTCAAATGCACATTCAATGATTTCCTGGATCAGAGACATTTTGCTTTTTTCCTCAGGTTAGTCAAGTGTTCGGATCCAATTCTTTTGGGTGCTCAGTTGACCTCTACTGTTGACGTCATGGATGTGGAAGGGCCTGGCTCATCTTCATCCACATTTTGTGCCAGCAGTACCCCTTCAGCTACATCATTATGCTGATTTTCAGTGCTTGCACTTGTATTTGACAGGTCATTTTCTGTAACAGCAAGCACATCACAATATGTCGGTTATATGCTAGGTGATGTACTCATGATGACACTAATGTATGTGGCAAACTATGTTCAATTTGATATCACATTCCAGTGTCAAGCTTATGTACAATCCGTATTTATTGTATGCCTCTAACAAATTGTTTGAGGTACTTTTAAGAAGCACATCGTTCAGGAGGCAACAGTTTACCAGGACTACTTATGCAGTGACACCACATTTGTGTTGTAGTTTAGTACCATAGAAACATAGAAATGTAGAATTTATCAGTAGATACGGACTGCTTGGCACACCCAGTCTGCCCATTTACCAACCTAATGGATAATCTGCAGATCCTAGTTAACCAACAGCCTACATCTTCCTACACCACTCCATAGAATTGAATTATGTCTATCCCATGCATTCTTGAATTACCCCACTGTTTTTTTATCCCACAACATCCTCAGTAATGCTGTCCCATGTGTCAACCACCCACTCTGTGAAAAAATAATTCCTCACATTAAGCTGTCCCCCCTCTATCTTCGAATTGTGCCCCCTTGTTCTTGCATACCTCCTTGTCTGAAAATGGTACCCTCTTGGACTTTGTTGATTCACTTGCTGTACTTGACAGTTTGTACCATGACATAGGTGCTAAACACAGTAATAAATGAACCAATCATTATCACAATTGCCATCAACACAATAGCCAACACGGAAAGCCAACAGTCATTCCCAGAATCATGTGCTCTCCTGAATTCAGGTACATGAAAATGTGGTGAGGATAGAAAACAAAATGACACTTCAAGTACACGCTATGGCGTTGGGAATATATAGTAGTAATTCTGCTAACAGATGTAGGGCTTTGGAAGGATGGCTTTAATTAAGAGGCATTGATGGCACAACAACATGCTCACAAGTAGAATATAATCAATTTCACATGCTATGTATTTGTGCAATTAAAAGGAGGTATTGGGAATATTTATATTTTTTTTTCAAACATTGCAGACATACCATCAGTGTACAGGATCTCATAGGTCACATCTTCATCATTGGCAATATCTTCGTCATCATAAACTTCACCTCTCTGTATTACAACCGGTGGCACAGAGGTGGGACGAGTTCCGAGAATATGGTCTCATTGATCATAAAATGGGCATGTTACTCTGCCAGCACCAGAATTCTGATTGGAATCCTTCACTTTATGATATCGCACTTTGAGCTGTTTTATTTTCTCTCTGCACTGGTTGGCAGACCTATCGTACCCCCGGGCCACCAGGTGAGCAGAGATCTGTTCATAAATGTTACTGTTTCGTCGGTAGCTATTAAGCTGTTCTTGAACAGACTTCATTGCCGGTAATCAATCAATATTTTAGTGGCCTCCTCTGACCAGTTTGCTGCTCAATTGCTCATGATGGGTCTCAGCTACTTAAATTTACCATGCTCACACTTCCGTGTTTCCAGTCAGGCTGACACTCAGGATTTCTGGGCCATTGGAGGACCGGGGCTACTAGGCTATAACATGCTTTGCAAACAAACTCAGAACAACAACCATGCTTAAATTAAAATGTTTTAAAAACCGGGTTCAAGACTACCTCTCCAGCTGGGTTTAAGTAAGTTTTTTTAAAACGTTTTAATTACATCATTACTATGTATGCAAAGTGTGTTAGGCAGTTTAAAAACGTTTTAAGACACTTAAAATGTTTTAAAATTACAAGTGTGTACAAGGCCTACAGTTCCTGTGACTGCTTCCTCCAGTGAGTCCCCTTATCATGCATATGTCACTGCTTTTTTTGTCAAAATCTTACCTCTTGTCAAATGCCTCACCTAGACTCACACATTCCTCCCCTTCTCTCTGTTTTCTCTCCTGCCTCAACCTCTCTTCTTCTTCCTCTGGTTCCTCTTCCTCTGCTTCCACCATCACACCCCATCACTTCCCAACTTTTTCCTGTGCCCCATTTCAGCTCTCCCTTTGGTCTACCTTTTCCACTCCCCCCCCCTTTTGCCTATTGCTTAGCTTGACAAGGCCCAGGGCTGCTACTCCTACCCCCACCCTTAACTGCTCTTTACCTCAAGTCTCTTTAATTGCTGGTATAATTACTGTTTACCTATTATTTTCCTTGATTTGAGTTGTTATTGTGTCATTTAGACTATAACTGTTAGTTCTTCTGGATTTTAACTATCCATTTGTCATTTTAGATTACCTCTATTTAGTATTCCTTTGTCTGTTTGTTACACTCACCTACTGATGTGAAACCTTTGTAAAAGAATGCCTTGCTCTCAAAGGTATTATAATGATAGATGGAAATTTATTTATTTATTTATTTATTTATTTATTTAAGAGTTTCACCAGGAAGGCATACTGAGCAGTGTACCACTCGATTCCAGATGCGCCCTGGGGGAATGGGGATTTGCAGGATACAGTAATAATAGATGTTACATACATAGACATATGCAGTACAGTTCAATTTAGAGCAGACAAGTCATATATACAAATAGCAAGTTTACATACAGGTGGTATGATGTGCCCTGGGGGCATAGGGATAGGCAGTGTACTGTAATAATAGCATTTACATACATATACATGTTCAGTACAGTTCAAATTTAGAGCCAACAAAATCTTACGTACAAATAGAAGTAAACAGACAGGTGGTAACAGAAGGGAGTGGCATGCACTGATGTACGGAAATACCCAGCTGCACATAGTAAGCAGGGGTTGGCAACAGTGGGCAGAAAAAGGTGGCGACAGTAAACAGCTGGCAACAAGGTTGTGAGGGATTCAGTGGGGCAGGATGCAAAAGCAAGTGGTAGTGAAATGAGTTTTAAGAAGGGCATTCAAGTGTGGAGTGCCTGCGGTGTGTCTAATATCGACTGACAGGCAGTTCCATAATTTGGGCACCCTGAAGCTGAATGCAGCCTGACCAGACCTGATGGATCTGTGTGGGATGTGAAGAAGCTGAGAATCAATGTTCCTGAGTGAGTATGCCAGAGGGGGAAGAGCATTTAGGGAGGACTCCAGGTAGGAGAGGAGTGACTGCAACCAGAATTTAGCAGCGGTTCTAGCACAGTGTAGCAATCTCCGATTGTGGAGACAGGGGAGGTCCAAGGACTGGTAGAGGTCACAGTGATGTGTACTAGGAGGGCAGTCCAGAGAGAACCGGCAGAAGGAGTTGAAGAGGGGGTCTAATCTGGACAGGGAGGTTTGAGGGGCTGCACAGTAGATTACATCACTGTAGTCCATTATTGGGAGGATCATCTTTTGAATGATAGCTAGTCACGTTGGTAGGGGGATGCAGCTTTTGTTGCAGTATAATGCGCCCAGCATGGGATGCAGCTTCTTATACATAGCATCAATATGCACCAAGAAGTTAAGGTACTGGTCTAGCCAGACACTGAGGTATCTGTAGGAAGTGCAGACCTCCAGGGAGGAGCCTTTCAGTGTGTGGAACGTGGGGGGGTAGAAAGGTAGGGCAGTTTGGCCTGAGAGCCAAAAATAAGGAAGACCCTTTTTTGCGGGGTTGAAAATAGTTGATTTGAGTGGAACCAGCATTGGATGGAGTCAAAATCCTCCTGCAGACAGGCTGCCACGGCAGTGGGGGGATGAACCAGAGGCAAACAGCACTGTGTCGTCTGCATACATGTGGATGGCTGTATGTGGGCAGGCAGCAGGCAGATCATTGAGAAATATAGAGAACAACATAGGGCCTAGGGAAGATCCTTGGGGGACTCCGCTGGTAACTGGGAGTGAGGTGGAACTAGCTGAGTCAATACGGACAGACTGGGACCTACCTGCCAGGTACGATTAGAACCAGTTGGTGGCAGACACTGTCAGTCCAGCTTGAGCGAGTTTAGACAATAACAAAGCATGTGAGACCATGTCAAAAGCCTTGGCCAGGTCGATAAAGATATCCACAGTTATCTCCCCTTTATCCATACCCGTAAGGATGGTGTTGGTGAGACAAAGGAGAGAGGTGGTGGTGGAGTGATTTTTTTCTAAACCCGGGCCTGGTAGGGAGTGAAGAATGATATGGAGTCGAGGTAGTGGGAGAGCTGGGCTAGTACAAGGTGCTCCTGTATTTTGGCTAGGATGGGGAGCAGCGATATGGGACAGTAGTTGCATGGGGAGGAAGGGTCACCTCCTTTAGCTAGGGGAATGACTGTGGCTTGTTTCCATATTGTAGGGAAGGACCCAAGTCTAAAAGACAGGTTATGGAGAGTGGCTAGAGTGCAGGGCATGGAAGGTGCAGAAAGAAGGAGTATTTTGGAATCAAGGCCTGAGGGGCATTTACCTTTGAATGGATTGAGTGACTGAAGTATTTTTAGTACCTCACCAGGTGTAACCGGGTAGAGTGAGAAGTAGGCCAGTGAGGAGACAGCAGGGGGAACAATGGGAGGGAGTGAGGGGTGAGAGGACAGTAGAGAGGATGTAGTGTTGGTTAAATATGAGTTAAGCTCTGTGGCAACAGTGCGAGGATCAGTGATGATGCTTCCACCTATGATGAGAGTGGGAGTAGGGGGTTGGGCTGTAGGGGTGAGTAGAGATTTTATCGATTTCCAGAATTGTGCTGGGTGAGAGAAGTTATTGTTGAAAGCAGACTTAAAATAATTAGATTTAGCCTGACATATGAGTCTTGTGTAGGCATTTCTTAGCGCGACCAGTAGTGTTGCAGAGCCGTTTGCACACCTGTTGCCTTGAAGGTATTCCAGGCTCAGTCCCTGGCTTGTAGTTGTCCAAGAGGTTTGCTGTTACCCAAGGTAGGTGGGATCCTCTTACTCTGGATCTTCTGAGTGGCACTTGGAAGTCCCAGATAGCCAGGAGGTTGGTCATAAAAAAAATTTGAGGACCACATCCATGGAGGTAGCCCTAGGTATGTAGGACCAGTTGATGTTGGTGAGGTCATTTAGGAGTGTGATCAGATCAAGGGATTTGTAAGTTCTGTTGTATAAAGTGCAGGGGGGAGGGGCCTTGGGTCTGAAGATTTTCTGCACCATATAAATCATATGGAGGCCGCTGAGGGAGTCCGGTAGTAGGCCAGCATTAATTATACGATGTGGGTGGGTGGTAAGGGCCCAATCTAGTGGAGTATGCTTTTTGGATTTGTGGTTTAGGTGAGTGGGTTCCGTTACTTGTTGGGACAGGTTTAGAGCATTTATTTGACAGTGCATTTTCATGGCTGCACAGCCTAGCCAGTTCTGGTTGAAATCTCCAAGGATATGGAGTTCGTCGCCAGTCACAAGGAACCTCAGGAAATAAATAAATAAAAGGACCTATACCACTTCAAGGCTATAATACATGTATTTCATTACTTCGCATCACAACAGATAAAAAAACACATGTTGTAGGTGATACCTTTTGTTGGAATAACAAAACTGTTTTTGAGACTATCTTTTGAGACTTAAGCTCCCTTTGGCATGCCAGTGTCCACTGACCTGATGGAAGTTTGACTTTCAAAAGTTAATCTCAAAAACTATTTTGTTAGTCCACTAACCTGAATAAAATGTATTACCTGTAACATATTTGTTGTTTTTCTGTTTTATATCAGCAACTACACTAGCAGGGCTGCCACATTTCTCCATCAGAATAGACCAAACTGTTTTGCTCTGTTCCCATATATACACTTATTTATTTATTTAGCTTTTGTTGAATGGGAAAGGTGATACCAATGCAGAAGTCATGCCTTCACTTGGATCAGCCCTGTTAGAAATCAGTGGGGGTGAGGTGAAGAAAGGATGAAATCTGAGTGTAATAGTTTTATTTGTAAAGTACACTTCTATTTATATTTATTTACTTCACCAGGGAAAGGCTCCATTGAACAAGCTCAATTACAAGGAGGTCTTGGATGGGACAGCACACAACGGGCTCCATATTCAGAGCTGGCTGGCTGTGCATGAACAGATACAACATGCACAAAAATGGGGCCAGCCGGTTCTGGCACCATATTCAAACAGACAGTGCAATCCAAACTGACTGTGCCATCTGTTTGAATACTGGACTCTGGTAGCACAGCCCACAGCAAGCAGTCACCATTTTTGGTGCAGTACCACCAAAGGGCAGGACTGAAGACCTCCCACAGGGGTAAAGCATGGCACAAAATAGATAATGCAGCTATCCCCACGAGCAATATTCAGCCCAAACATGCAGATTATTCCATTGGGCATGTACAGTGCTAGCAGGCCATTTGAATGCTTATTATGGGCTCATCTGCATTGGCAGTACTGCTGTGGAGTGCACCAGGCCAGGTCATCCCCCCACAAGCCCCGATCCCTGTGTCAATAATAAATCACCCATTTTCCTGGTAGTCTAGTGGTCCCCCGTCCCCGAGCCCCAATCCCTGTATAAACAAAAAATATCAGCCCTCATCCCTGGTAGTCTAGTGGCAACCCACCACCCCACCCAGGTAGGCAGTGACGGACCACCCCACTTCCCCCACAACCCAACTGGAGCTGGAGACTGGCACAGCCCTCCTCACACCGCTATGGCCAGCCACCAACTGAACTGTATTGGCACATGTACAGTATACAGTACACACTCATTGGTTGACCAGTCAACCAATGAGCATGTACCGTAAACTGTACGCTCTCTGATACAATTTAGTCAGTGGCTGGCCATGGTGTTGTGAGGAGGGTTGTGCCAGTTGCCAGATCTGGTCGGGATGGGGGAGAGTGGGGTGGTGGGTCACTGTGTAACAGGGTGGGGGGCACTAGACTACCAGGGATATGGGGGTGAGGGGTTTTTTATATACAGTGATCAGGACTCAGGGAGAGGGGACCACTAGACCACTAGGGATGAGGGTGATGTTTTATTTATACAGGGATCAGGACTCAGGGAGGGGAGACCACTACACTACCAGGGATGTGGGGATTGTTTCTTGTTACATGGATAGAGCCTAGGGAGGGACACTGAACCACCAGGGGGTACCCAGCAGTTAACAGTGGGCAGGTGGGTCTGCCCACTGTTAAGGATTGGGTTTCAGAAACATTAAACTGTGCCACTGCTGGCAGCTGTTTAGTGCTTCTGAAACCTTTCAATATTGTGCTGTTCCGCATATGCATAAGGGAAATCTTTATTTGCATGGGTGCAGCACAATATTGTGCTCGATGGCACTGTCAGGGGTGCACTGTGCATGTGTGCCCTTTGAATATGGACATGCCCCCAACAGCTGGTGATATTCCCCATTAGCATGGCACAAACCCAGTTTGTGCCCATGCTAATCTTTTGAAAATGGAGCCCAATTTTAAAAGGGAATGATACAGCATTCAGAGGCACAGGACATAGGAAGCATACATAGCTAAAGTAAATTTACAGGAATTATAACTCTGGCAGATTACTTAGTATACAAATTATAGCTAGGCATACAAAATAGAAATAGGTTCAAACAGATTTCAGAATCACAATGAATCCAGAACAAATGGATTTATACCTTTCATTGGACCAACAAGGGCGTTACAAAAAAAACAAAAAGCTTTAGTTTTCAGACCAACAAGTCCTTCGTCAGAAATGTAATGAGAGTTATTTAGAAAATCCCATATTATTAACACTTGGAACACTCCTAAAAAAACAGAAATCATTTCCACTGGTTCAAAACAGGCCTTCAGAAATAATTAGAGTGACACTGGAGAGCTTGAATATCTAGAGTGATTTCAGCTGAACCAAACTTAAAGGTCAAAGGTTGTTTAAAGATAACAGCAGGCAGAGAGTTACCATGTATCAGTCTAATGGATAAAAAAACCTTAAGTTTTCTGGTCACTAAATTACATGTCAAGTGAAGGAAACCTCCCTAAGACATACATTTCACAAGTGAGGCCACAGTACATCACTCTGCCCAGAATAGAACCTTTGATAAGATGACCCTCGACAAAACATCTGCATGCTAAAATGTAACATATAACCAAGTAAAAAATAATAAAAAATGAGCCCAAAATTACAACATCGGAAATTATCTTTACATGACCTATAGAATGATGAAAATGATGTATACTCAAAGTGAATAAGTGTATCACACTAATGAAAGTACAACTGGCTGGAGATATATTCCCAACATACTCTCAACAAACTATTATGTTAAGACCCTGTTGTAACAAGATTTTATACATGATAATATCAATTATCAGTGTAAGTGCCAGATAAAAAGAGTGTTAGTCAGGGACCCCCAAGAACTTGAGACTCTGCAGCCTGATATGTGCAGATTTCAAGAAATTGTCAGTGTATAATCAAAATAATAACATATATAGAAACAGTCCAAGTAATCTAAAACAAAAATTGTTAGGAATTACCCCTTCCCCCGGGGGAAAGTAACTACTTAAAATGAAATATATGTACATGAATCCTAATAACCATCAACTGCACCCATCACTACAATAGTTACCCAAAAAAAGAATTACACCTGTCACGAAACCCCAAGTAAATAAGACATGTGTCCTAATAAGCACAGAGTGTAAAAACATTACAATATATACTCAAATGACAAAACTAACAGAAGGAAGTAACTATCCACTATAATATGAGTCCAGAGTCCTAGCCACAATGACAGCATAATGTCATGTGCCTGAACATAAGTTTTCCTCAATATCCCCACAATATTCACATCCGCTGTACCCACATAACCACCCATCTCAAATGCCCATATTAAAAATTCAATGTGCCACACTTCTTCTACCTCACAACACACACACACACACACACACATAAGCATATTCAGAAACCCATACACAGACATATCCACACACCCATGCACACATTCACACAATACTATTGTGAGAGGCCAACCTGTAGATATATCCAGTTAAGAGGGATTCTGTAAGAGTTAAATTCCAAGCCTCGCTGAAAAACTAAAATATGTATGTCCACCCTTCGAAGTAAAGGTCCATGTAAGTTTACATGTAATGTGTCATATATCCAACATCAGTGTTCAAGCCATCTTGCACCGTATTAAGAAGTAACATAAGTCTGATCTCACAAGCATGTCTCTGTTGTGTACTGTTGAAATGTCCTTTCAAGACCATCACAGACATATCTGAGATTGAGTGGTCATCCTGGGAGAAGTGTGCACCTGGTTTGTCAGTCATCTTCCAATTAAAATCATACCTGTGTGAATTCATTCTTTTGCAGAGCTGCTGTTTTGTCTCCCCCACATACCCTGTGTGAGGACATTTCCTGCATTGAATAAGACAAACAGTATTGCTTGATGTACATGTATAATAATTACCCAATATCTTGAATTGTCTGTTTTGTGAGGTAATCACACAGTTTGAGGTGGAAATGTGCTCACAAGTTTTACATCTGCGTTTATTACAGGGTTGTATGCCGTATGATGCCAGAGCACTCTGTTCAGGTTCAAGTTTACTCCTAATAATCTAGTTGGCTAAACTGGGTGGTTGTTTAAAAGACAGTAGTGGCAGTTCTTGAAAAATCCAACTAAGGGTTTCATCCTCACTGATTATGGGGTGTAGGTCCTTAATAATCTTACACAGAAGTTCAAGGTCAGGATGATATGTGACTACTAAGGGTACTCTGTTAGTAGTGGTTCTTTCATTATATTGCAGTAGGTATTCTCTTGGTACTTGTGTAGCATGTTCCACTGCTCTGTCAATTTCTCTGTGAGAGTGTCCCTGCTCAATAAAGGTGTTTTTCAACATAACTAAATGTTTATCTCTGTCTTCCTCATTTGAACAGAGGTGGTGGTACAGAAGTGCTTGACTATATATGACAGACTTTTTACTGTGACTTGTATGATTACTTTTCTTGTGTAAGTATCTCTGTCTGTCTGTTGGTTTCCTGTAAATACATGTATGTAGGGTTCCATCCTTGATGGTGACAGTGGTATCCAGAAAATTAACACTGGTGGCAGAATATTCCAGGGTAAGCTTAATGGTTGGGCGGAAATTATTACATCCCTGATGAAAATCCTTAAGTGTGTCAGTGCCTTCTGTCCAAATTATAAACAAATCATCAATGTAATGGAAGTAAGCAAGTGGTTTGTGTGTACAGTGCCTTAAAAAGTCCTCCTCCAAATTAGCCATAAAGAGATTACCATACTGTGGAGCCTTCCTGGTGCCCATTGCTATTCCCATAGTTTGAACGTAATGTTTCTCATTAAAGCTGAAGTTATGTGTTAGAATGACTTTAGCAAGTTCCCCCATGATGTCAGAGTCAATGCTGTGGTCCAATCCTCTCTCATACATGTATTTATGGCATGCTGAAATGCCATCTGTATGCGGTATATTAGTGTAGAGGAATGTTACATCCATCGTGGCTAAAAGGGTATCAGATGGTAAGTCCTTAAAAACCAGAAAGATAATGCAGGGACTGAGCAGTGTCCTGAATGTAACTGTCCTTTTGTATAACCAGTGGTTTTAAAATAGCTTCTACAAAACCTAAGATACCCTCTGTCAGGGTTCCATTACCAGTGACTATGGGTCTTCCTGGGTTCCCTGGTTTATATATGTAGAATGTCCCATGGTTGGGATCATCAGCAATGAGGGCAGTTATTTTGTTTCGGTCATGGTCTGGAAATAATTTAACCAATCCCTGTAGTTATCTTTTATAGTCTGTTGTAGTATCACTTTCCAGTTCTTTATAGTAGGTATGGCCGCTTAACTGTCTGTTGGCTTCCTTAATGTAATCTCCTTGGTTCAGTATCACCACTGCAGAACCTTCATCAGCTTTTTTTATGACAACATTGTGGTTTGATTTTAGTGTTTGTATCGCCCTGTTTTCCAGTGGAGAGAGAGAGGTTTTAGTGGGCTTGTTTCTTCCTGTTTAGAATCTCACCAGTCACTCTGTGGTGAAAACAATGGATATAATTGTCAAGTTTCTTATTATGGCCACAAGGGGGAGTAAAATCAGATGGTTTCCTTTTCCTGTCCATTAAATTATTACTGTTTAGAATTTCTTCACTGCCTGTGATTTCTTCTCTTCCATAAAAATATTCCTTAAGTCTCAATCTGTGAAAGTATTCTTCCATTTCACCATAAAAATTTATTTCATCTACTTGGGCAGAAAGTGAGGCCATTGGAATCACAATGAGTAACTATTGGATATAATTTGGTAAACACTATGTAATGTCAGAGATAACCAAATGTTGCTTAGCCACAAGAATAAGCACTTCATCCCACTTCATAACCTGCTTCTTAATAGAAGCAGAGTGAAACCCATTTTAACCTGTTGCAAAACATCATAGTTTCCGAAATAGCGTGAACCTTGCTTTTACCCTTGGGGCTACTGTAGCTTGCTCAGGGTGACAGTGAGTAAGTGGCTCTGGTGGGATTTGAATCTGAACCTCCTGATTCCTAAGCCTGTGATCTAACCACTAGATCCCAATACCATCCCTCTGACACATTTCCAGGTTGTTTACAGAAGCTTAAAACAAACTGTAGGGGTGGGTGAATATCTTATGTCCCCAAATATTTGGAATTTAGTATTTGTATTCATTATTCATGTTCTTTGGGAGTAAAAAAAACAACTAATAAACGGATCCCATTTTGCTCCCCAGCCCAACAGTTTAAAGATGCAGAACCCTCCCATCTCCCCACCTATCATTGTTGCCCCTAGCACCCACAATTTAAAGTTCATAAATCAATGTCACGATGGGGTGACTGGAACCTCCCCCACCTCCATGGCTGGCCATCATCTCTGTTAAGTGCTTTTGTGCTTTAGATGCTGAAATAAATAAATAATTCACTCCCCCGCCCCAGCAGCAGCTCCCATCTCCAAATCTCCTCCCTCCCCAGCACTCACATTTCATTAGTGTGACCCCACCTCCAGGTATGGGAGAGCAACCTGCCCTCCTCCCCAGACGGCTGCCATCTTGTGAATGAGCATGCTCCCATTTTTGCTTGCATAGTTACAGCTGCTTTACAATGTAAGCAAGCACAGGAGCACTTTTGTTCACAAGAAGATGGCCAGCTGTTGAGGAGGGGGGATTGTGTCAGTCACTTTCCCATGCCTGGGGTGCTTAACAATAATGAAATGTGGGTGCTGGGGGGGGGAAGGTTGGGAGTTGGGTGCTGCTGCTGGAATGGAGGGGTGAGGGATTATTTCTTTCATTCAGAACCTAAAGCACAAAAGCACAAATAGAGATGGTGGCCCGCCATGGAAGCTGGCAGGTTGTGCTGGTTGCCCATTGTGGGATCAGTTTTAAACTAAATTGTGGGTGCTGGGGGTAAGGAGGATGGGTGGGAGGGATGGTGGTTCTGTATGTTTGAATTGTTGGTCTGGAAATGAGTGTGGGGGAGGGCTATGCTTTACTTTTTCTTAAATTATTTCCTGAATATGAATGATAGTGCACTGTTCATGGTATTCGGGAAATACTATTAGTCCTATGCACACCCCTAGCAGACATTAGTGGAAATGATGGCACTCTGTTCTGAGACTGAAATTATAAGTCTTACTTAATTCCAGAAGTTAAATGAGAAAGACCTGCTTCTACAGTACTAGACATCTTAATTTTCCACTTTACCACAGAACAGGTTACTACATTAAGGTACTGCAATGCAGCTGGAAAGAGAAGGCAGAAAGGGAGGAGGGGTAGCATTATACATTAAGGACACCATTAAAGCCACTGAGATACAAATGGGGGAAGGGAAAGGGGAGATGTTATGGGTAGCACTAGAGATGAAGGGTGGGACTAAAATAAGGGCAGCGGTAATATAAAGACCACCATCTCAGAAGGAGGAAGTTCTTATACTTGGTCCTTATACTTGGACTAGAGCAGTAGTAGACCATTGGTCCATATAAACTGTTCCCCACCTCATTGGGTACATATCAATCTGTTCCCTATGAATAACTGATTGATCCTTCCCTTGAATTCTGTGGATGTTTAACTATTTACTACATCCATTGGCAAAGTATTCCAAACTCTCCCCGCTCTATTCACAAATGAATAGTATACCCTACTCTTTTTTACTGTTTTCAACTTAATCTGCCTCTCATGCCCGCTAAACCCTTCTGTTTTTTCCTGCAATCCTAGCCCTATTTCATTTGCTAATTCTTTGTCATTTAATATTTTAAATAGCATCAAGTCCCCTCTTAACCTTCTTTGCTCTAATGAAAACAATCTAGTCCTTTTTAGTCTTTCACTGTATTCTTACCTGCTTAAAGTTCCAATCATTTTAGAGTATCTCCTCTGTACCACTTCAACTCTTTTTATCTCACTTTTTGTATATGGGCTCCATAACTGTGACCCAAAATCCAAATATGGCCTAACATTGGACCTATACATTGATACCATACATGCCATTGATTTATTCATAAAACTATGTGTTATATTCCTCACCATATTATTAGCTTTTTGTATAGCCACAGTAAATTGTTTCCTGAAATTCCATTTATTATCAATCAGTATCCCACAATCCTTTTCTTCTGCTGCCTCCTTCGATTCTTTACCATCCAGCATGTACCTAGTCATATTATTATTCACCCTACCTAAATGCATTACTCCTGATTTATCTAAACTGAACTTCATTCTATTAAGTTTAGCCCAAGCTCCCGATTTTTCCCCAAGTCCTCTCTTAGCAATCTTTTTTGTTCCGTTGATTTAACTGGCCCTCCCACCTTAATATCATCTGCAAATTTTACTACCGGATTGGTAATACCAAGATGTACTGTAAGTTGCTGATATATAGAGAAAATAAGATAGGCCCCAGTAAGGATCCCACTTTCCACTTTGATAGATTTAGATAGTTCACTTGTTATTTTCACTTTTTGGGTCCTATTGCTCAATCAATGCATTATCCATATAACAGTACTAATATCCCAATCCCATTTCTGTAAATTTTTTAATTAGCTTATCATGAGGCACCTTATCAAAGGCCTTCTGAAAGTCCAGAAATATTACATCTATGGGTATATTATTATTTAATTTCTCATTTATGCTTTCATAAAAGCACAAATGATTTGTTCCACAAGCTCTGTTCTTCTTAAAATCATGTTGTTTTTCATCAGTATATCCTAATATTTCCAGACTTTCTTCTATTCTCATTTTCAATATACTTTCAGCCACTTTTCTCAGGATTGCAATCAGGCTTACATGTCTGTAATTAGACATTACTGATTTATTTCCCTTTTTATGTTGATTGCACGCATGCGCAAGAAACATATTGTGGCAGCTTTCTCCAGAAGCAGATTGTGGAGGCACGGCAGTGTTGTGGCCAATGCCCCCACAGCCTGTAAAGTCTTGGCCTGCTTTCCCAGTTCCGTGGCACGCTGCTGCTGACACTAGTTCAGCAGGTGTGCCACAACCTTGTAAAAATTTAGCTGTTGCAATCAGGGGCCACCTCATCATTGCAGCATCAGCGATTCACTGCAATGGGGGAGCGACTCGTCATTGCTGGGCGGCATGTTGCTACTGTAATATTGTTTGTGAACATGGCAGGACCTTGCCACCATGTTCACAAACAAAATTAATCTGGCCTCAGTGCTGAGGTGGTGCCCAATCCCCCTCGGCAGCATGTGCCCCTCCCCACAGCAGCATGTTTTTGCCGATGGGGGCCCCAATCCCTGTCGGCTTCTCTTCCCACTGCTAGTTGACTTGCCTATGGGAGAACCCACTCCCCATTGGCATTATGTTCCCCCTCTCTGTTTGATGTGCTGACGGAGGAGCCCACTCCCCATTAGTATCAGGTCTCCCCTCAAAAGAGTAGCGGGACAGTTGTGCCGAGGGGGTACCCAATCCCCTTCGGCTCTTGCACCCCCCACTTTTGTGCTGATGGGGGTGCCCAATCCCCCATCAGCTGCACACCCCTCCAAAACATTCAGGTGGCATGCTGGGAGCCCACCCCAGTGTGCCCAATGCCCCTGTAAAGAAAAAACTGTCCTGCGATTTTTTTTTTAAACCTGTAAAAAAAAAAACAACGGTCCCTCGTGGTCTTCCTGCCTCCCCAAAACCTGTGTCCACCCACTACGCACCCTGCCTCCCCCACCCCACCTCACCCCATATTTACCTCCGGAGTCTGGCGTGATGATCTTCAGTGGACTGGGAACACGTCTGCACTATTCAAAGCCGACCACAAACTGAGGAAATGCCGGTAAGCTGTTCAATGGAATGGATAGGGCTTTTTCAACTTTGATGCATATCTCAGGCATTTTTTGGAATTTTTATGCCAAATTTTCAACATGGGGTTTTTGGGACCCCTCCTCATGAATTTTTCCACTGTCATGGCGTTATTCCATCCCGGAAAGGTGATTTTGTGGTCATTGCGTGTAATCCCCTTTTGGGACTGATTAATGAAATGACAGTGCCAGTGTTCATGAGGTGGGCTCTCAAAAAGCCTATGTTGCAAATTTGGTGGAAAATATCCCCAAAATGACTGTTTTACAAGCATGCGTTGTGCAGTTGCTACGCATGCTCATAACTTCATGAATTAATAATATTTTCACACCAGATTTTCAACATTGGCATTCTTCTGCACCTCCTTATGAACAGTACAGCTATCATTTTTCACATCCTGGCTGAAATGTGTTTTCGCAGTTCCAGCGCAGAATAGTGCGGTCTCTGTGGGAAGTCAGTGTTCGGGACAGATAAAGAAAATTACAGTGACACTGTTCATGAGCAAAAGTCCTAAAATACCTATGTCTGAAATTTGGTGACAATACTCCATAAAATGACTGTGTTACAAGCGTGCATTGCACAGTTTGCACGCACGCACGTAACTTCACGAATTAATAATATTTTCACTCCAGATTTTCAACATTGCCATTCTTCTGCACCTCCTTATGAGCAGTACAGCTGTCAGTTTTCACATCCTGGCCAAAATTGTTTTTGCAGTTCCAACGCAGAACAGCGCAGTTGCTGTGGGAAATCCATGTTCGGGACACATTATGGAAATGACAGTGACACTGTTCATTAGCAGAGGTCCTAAAATGCCTTTGCTGAAAATTTGGTAATGAGCGTCCATAAAATGAGTGTGTTACGAACGTGCATTGTGCAGTTTCCACACACACTCGTACGTTCGCAACTTTGCAATATTTTCACTCCAGATTTTCAACACTGTCATTTTCCCACACCTCCTTATGATCAGTGTAGCTGACATTTTTCACATCCTGGCCGAAATGTGTTTTTGCTCTTCTGGCACACTATAGTGCAGTCGCAGTGGGAAATCATTGTTTGGGACACATTAAGGAAATCACACTAACACTGTTCATGAGCAGAGGTCATAAAATGCCTATGTTGAAAATTGTGTGATGAAAATCCATAAAATGACTGTGTTACGAGCGTACATTGTACAGTTTCTACACACACTTGTAAGTGCACAAATTAGTAATATTTTCACACCAGATTTTCAATACTGCAATTTTTTCACACCTCCTTATGAACAGTACAGCTGTCATTTTCACATCCTGGCTGAAATGTGTTTTCGTGCTTTCAGCACAGAATACCGCAGTCACTGTCGGAAATCAGTGTTTGGGACAGATTAGGATTGAGTGAGTGAGAGAGGGGAGGAGTGACCGAGCTCAACTGAGTTCTGTCAGGACTGCTGCAGATTTCTTTGTGGGCAGGAAAAGGTGCCAATGCAGGCAAGATCCCAGCACAAAAGGGCAGCCTGCCGAACCAGGAGAAACAGAATGAGCAAGTGAGACAAGGGGAGAGTGAGCAACCTCAACAGAGCTCTGATGGGACAGCCGCGGATTTCTTTGTGGCAGAAAAGGGTGCCAATGCAGGCAGGAGCCAGTACAAAAGCGCAGTCTGCAGCACCGGGAGAAACAGAATGAGCAAGTGAGAGGGGGGAGTGAGCAAACTCAATCGAGTTCTATCATGACTGCTGTGGAGTTGTTTGTGGGCAGGAAAAGGCAGCAATGCAGGCAGGAGCCCAGTACAAAAGGCCAACCTGCAGCGCTGGCAGAAACGGAATGAGCGAGTGAGGGGGGGTGAGCAACCTCAACAGAGCTGTGTTGGGAGTGCTGCAGATTTCTTTGTGGGCAGAAAAAGCCACCAATGCAGGCAGGAGCTCAGTACAAAATGGCAGCCTGCAGCAGTGGGAGACACAGAATGAGTGAGTGAGGGAGGGAGAGTGAGTGAGCTCAACAGAGCTCTGTTGGGACTGCTGCATATTTCTTTGTGGGCAGAAAAAGGCAGCAATGGATGCAGTGACCCAGTACAAAAGGGCAGCCTGCAGCAGCAGGAGAAATGGAACGAACGAGTGAGAGAAGAGGAGTGAGTGAGCAAGCTCAATGGAGCTCTATCATGACTGCTGCAGATTTCTTTGTGGGAAGAAGAAGGCGACAATGCAGGTGGGAGCCCAGTTCAAAAGGGCAGCCTGCAGTGCCAGCAGAAACAGAACGAGCGAGTGAGGGGGGAGTGAGTGAGCTCAACAGAGCTCTGTTGGGACTGCTGCAGATTTCTTTGTAGGCAGAAAAAGGTGCCAACAGAGGCAGGAGCCCACTAAAAAAGGGCAGCCTGCAGCACCAGGAGAAACAGAATGAGCGAGTGTGACGGGGGAGTGAGTGACCTCAACGAAGCTCTGTCGTGACTGCTGCAGATGTCTTAGTGGGCAGAAAAGGGTGCCAAGAGAGGCAGGAGCCCAGTACAGAAGGGCAGTCTGCAGCACCGGGAGAAACAGAATAAGTGAGTGAAAGAGGGGGAGTGAGTGAGCTCAATGGAGGTCTATCATGACTGGTGCAGATTTTTTTGTGGACAGGAAAAGGTGGCAATGCTGGCAGGAGCCCAGTACAATAGGCCAGCCTGCAGCGCCAGCAGAAATGGAACAAGCAAGTGAAAGAGGGGGAATGAGCGACCTCAACGGAACTGTGTCAGGACTGTGCAGATTTATTTCTGGGCAGAAAAAGCCACCAACGCAGGCAGGAGCCCAGTACAAAAGGGCAACCTGCAGCAGCAGGAGACAGAGAATGAGCAAGTGAAGGTGGTGAGTGAGTGAGCTCAATGGAGATCTATCATGACTGCTGCAGATTTCTTTGTGGGCAGAAGAAGGCGGTAACGTAAGCAGGATCCCAGTACAAAAGGGCAGCCTGCAGTGTCAGCAGAAACGGCATGAGCGAATAAGACAGGGGGAGTGAGTGAGCTCAACGGAGTTCTGTCGGGACTGCTGCTGATTTCTTTGTGAGCAGAAAAAGGCGCCAACAGAGGCAGAAGCCCACTACAAAATGTCAGCCTGCAGCCCCGGGAAAAACAGAATGAGCGAGTGAGACAGGGGGAGTGAGCGACCTCAACGGAGCTCTGTCGAGACAGCTGCGGATTTCTTTGTGGGCAGAAAAAGGTGCCAATGTAGGCAGAAGCCCAGTACAAAAGGGCAGCCTGCAGCACCGGGAGAAACACAACAAGTGAATGAAAGTGGGGGAGAGAGCAAGCTCAATGCAGCTCTATTGTAACTGCTGCGGATTTCTTTGTGGGCACAAAAAGGGGGCAACGCAGGCAGGAGCCCAGTACAAAAGGCCAGCCTGCAGCGCCGGCAGAAACAGAATGAGTGAGTGAGAGAGGGTGAGTGAGCAAGCTCAATGGACCTGTGTCGGGCCTGCTGCAGATTTTTTTGTGTGGCAGAAAAAGCCGCCAACAGAGGCAAGAGCCCAGTACAAAAGGGCAGTGCTCAGCACCAGGAGAAACAGAATGAGTGAGTGAGAGAGGGGGAGTGAGCCACCTCAATGGAGCTCTGTCAGGACAGCTGCAGATTTCTTTGTGGGCAGAAAAACATTCCAACGCATGCAGGAGCCCACTACAAAAGAGCAGCCTGCAGCACTGGGAGAAATAGAATGAATGAGTGACAGAGGGGCAGTGAGCGTGCTCAATGGACCAACGCAATCAACATTCGGCATTGACAAATGCTTGTTAAATAATGGCACAACAAATGTCTGCCTCCATTCTTCAGGCACCTCCCTTGTTCTGAAAGATTTATTAAATATCTGTGCTAGCACTTCTGATATTAGTGCTGCTACCCCATTGATATATCTTGGGTGCAAGAGGTCAGGTCCTGCAGATTTATGAGCTTTTACTTCATTAATTACCTTTTCTGTTCCTTCCTTTGATGTTAATAATCTCAATATCTGATGGTTTCTAGTCACATTCACATTTTTCCCCAACCCATCTCTTTCAAATACTGATCCAAAAAATTAATTTAAGGCATTTGCCATCTCCTCAGAGTTCTTAATTTCCTTACCATTGATGTTCAATTGCCCTACACCTTGCTTATCCTTTCTATTTTGATTTATATATGTATAAAAACATTTACCATTATACTTCCTACAGTATATGCCAGCTTAGCCTCCAACCTTCTTCTTTCTCTATTTACATTATTTTTCACATTCTTCAAACAATTTTTATAATGTGCTATAGCCTCCTCTGTCCCCAATAATTTCATCCTTTTAAATGCTTTTTGTTTGCTTAAGCATAATTTTATCACCTTATTAGTACATCATGATGTTTTTTTTCCCTCTTCTATTGTACATTTTCTTATCTGGTACATACTTTTTTTTCCAGAGTTAATAATTTATTTTTTAATTCCTCCCACTTTTGCACTACTCTCTTACCTCCAAAACTCTGTCTCCAATTCCATTTTATTAATTGTCCTTTAATTCTTTGAAAATCTGCCTTATTATAATTCTTTACAACTGTCTTTCCCTTTATACTGTACCTACAACATTCTGTTTAACATTAAAAGCTATGATGGCATGACCACTATTTCCCAGCTGCTGTCTTATTTTTATCTTATTAATAATATCTGTTCTATTTGTTCATACTAGATACAGAGTAGTTTCTCCTCTGGTTGGTTTACATATATTAATTGTTCCAACCCTACCATCTCTAACAACTGTACAAACGTCCCACTATTTGCATTTTTACTATTATATTTTTCCCAATTTATAACAGGGTAGTTAAAATCTCCAGTAATAGCAACTTCCCCCTCCATGGTCATCTGTCAATCTCTTTATTTATTATTGTATCTATTTCTTTACTACTGTTCGGTGGCCTATAATATAAACCAAATATAATTATTTTATCCACTCTCCCGTTACTTGAATACATAATGATTCAATTATCTCATTATATGTTTCCTTACATAAACAGCTTTGTATTTCCTCTTTAATATAAATAACCACTCCCCCCTTCTGTTCTTTCTTGCTTTGGAGTATAACTTATATCCCTCAATACTGGTATTCCATTTTATTCCTGGGTCCCACCAAGTTTCAGTTACCATACACATGTCTATATTTTCACTAGCTAATTTTGCTTCTAGTTCAGCCTTTTTATCAACATTTAAGCTTCTGGCATTAAGTGACCCTATGGACATTCCCATTCTTCTTTTCCTAACTTGTTTTTGATCATATTTCCAATCCCTTCTACCTTGTTAGGATATTTTTTTGTGCCCCCTCTCCCCTTATCTCTTAGTTTAAATTACTGTCCATCGGCAGTTTCATATCCATCCCTAATTTTCTACTACCTTTCTTACTTAAAAGAAGTCCATCTCTACAAAAACATGATGGTTCATGAGCATAATTCTCCCAATGCTTTATGCATCCCAAATTATTCTGTAATGTCCACTGTCTAAGCCAGTTATTATTTTTTTTTTATTTTGATGTTGTTAAACTTTCTCTTGGTACAATTAAAACTTCTGAGAAATATACCTTACAATGAAATTTTTCTGCTTCCTTCCTTATTTATTCCAATTCCTTCTGCATATCCACCAATTCCTGGTCTCTAATGTTATTAACCCCCAAATGCAATATCATAATTGCTGATCCATCCTTTTCTTTAATAATGTCTCCTAACATTCCTTTTATATCCCTTATTTTTGCTCCCAATAAATAACTTGTAGTTATACTCTCCTTATTAACCTTAGATGTATATCTATCCATGTATTTCAATATTGAATCTCCTAATATGTAAACATTCCTTTCAATTTTCCCATTCCATTTGTTCCCCACAGCCGTCTATCACATCATCCTGCCTCTTCCTGCTAATATCCCCTAGACTGGAGTTTGAGTTTGTATTAACCTGTTCATGTTTGGAACAACTTTGGCAATCCCCACCATTTGTTCATCTTCAGTCCTCCTCTCCTCCTTCTTCATTCCAACTTGGCTCCTACTACTTATCTATCCTGAGGCAGATGTTCCTGCTTTGTCAGCCATTTCCCTTCTTATGCAACTTTCCATTTCCTCCTCCGAGTGTAAATTCTCAGTACCCAAATTTGTGTCACAAGGTTATGTTAGGTACATTTATCAAATTCCCCACAATATCTGTTATTTTCATTATTGGTGTCAACTTCTATGTTATGACTATTCTCTCCCCTGTCACAGTCTTCATCCAGCATAATCAAAGGCTCAAAACTATTGGAACATTCCACTGAAAACCTCATAGCTCATCTTCTGGCTTTTTTTTTCTTTTTAGATTTTCTTTCCACTGCAACCCATTCCCCTTCCTGATCTCTTTCTCTCCTTCTCTTTCTAGAGTCACTATCTTTTATTTCCTCATAAGTTTGATCAATCTGAGTACTAATTATATCTTCATTTAACATCAGTTTCTGCCAACATATTATTAACTCTTTTTCAGCTTCCACCAGCTTCTCCTGCAACTCTTTAATTCTATTGCATTGTTCACAAGTATAAATTAGCATTTCATTTGTTACATCTGTACTAACCATTTTACACTTTAGATATCTCAGTCCAGTGTGCCATCCTCTAGTTTTACAACATTTGTATCCATTATCTAGCTTGTTCCTTTCTTTGCTCAAGACCACTATATCTATCAGTTTTACTATGGGCTTACCCAGTTGCAGTTTGTATAGTCTATGTTATTTGCATCCCTTTTCCTTCTTAGCACATTTAACATGCCTAACACATGCAGATGTAAGTGTCTTGGTGCTCGGCGATCACGTGCATGACCCGCTCATGCAGGGCATTCAATTTATCCAGTCACCACTGGAAGACTCTTCCTCATCACGTGACCTCATAATGTAATGTTCTCCCCTTCAGAAAGAAACCCCACAATTTAGTAAAACCTTTATCTAGTAGTGTTTCCCAATCCCTTAAAAGGGCTGGCAACCATGTACAATTTATCCCCGGCTGTGATTTTCTTTAATGCAGCACCGTGGTGCCAGAGACAGATGGCTGTAGCCCATTTCCTCTTTCTGAGGACTACAAATTCCACTGTTCTCCTGGTTTACCCCATCCCTAAAAAGCACCTCTGTCACTCATTTTGCACAGTGCTCTCCATGGTGGAACACCATAGCCAGACCTGTCTCACCAGCAATCAACTGGTCTCGCAGTATGTGGACTATGGCTATTAGATTCTGCTCATGCAGGGGGTCCAATTTATCCAGTCACTACTGGAAGATTCTTCCAGGTCACATAACTTCATGATGTAATGTTTTCCCCCTTCACAAAGAAATCCCACAATTTAGTAAAACCTTTATCTAGTAGCATTTCCCAAGCCCTTAAAAGGGCTGGCAATCACATACAATTTTTTCCCAGCTGTGATTTTCTTTAATGCAGCACCATGGAGACAATGCAGAGAACAGCTACCAAAATGGTACAGGTTATGTGTAAGATAAGTTATGAACAAAGGCTCAGTGAGCTGAACATGTACTCACTGGAGGTAAGAAGGGAAAGGGGGGCTATGATAGTGTCTTTCAAATATGTCAAAGGAATTAACAAGGTGGGGGAGAGCAACATTCTGCAGAAAAGAAATGACACTAGGACAAGAGGACATGAGTTGAGAAGGGGGGAGGCACAGAGGTAATGTGAGGAAGTATATTTTCACAGAAAGGGTGATTAAACCATGGAGCAGGCTACCGGAGGATGTTGTAAGTGTAGATACTGTAGAGGCATTTAAACATGCATGGAATAGACACAAAGGTCTAGCAGGGGCAAGACAAAAGGGAATTGCAAATGCAGTCTAGAAGGAGCTAGACAAGGAAGTAAGAATAGTCAGCAACAGGGCAGACTTGATGGACTGATAAGTCCTTTTTTGCCATCAGCTACTATGTTACTTCACTCTCATTCAAGGTACCACATAAGCTGAAGTGTTACCTTATTGTGTTTAGTCAGCACAATAAATCAACACTTCATCTAATAAGGTACTTTAAATAATACTGCCGTAAGTGGAAGTACTGCATTGTAGTATCTTAATGTGCTAACCTTTTTTGTGGAAAAAGTGGAAGATTAGGATGGCTACCACTATATGTAAGATGTATACCCCTGAAGACACAAAACTGATTAAATAAAGTGTTAAAATGTAACATATAGAAACATAGGGCAAGATTCACAAACAAAGCCAAAAATCCCACAGCTGTGGGAAAAAGGCCTGCAGCACTGCGGAAATGCAGTTGTGTGATATTCTTAAAGAAATTTTTCACAGATGCGGAATTCCATAAAATCCACACAGCTGCAGAAATTGAGCAAGTGCTGAAAATCCACAACTGCAGATCCACAGCTACGGAAATGGCTTAGGATGCACAGCAACAGTGAACCTAATTAGCTGGAGCAGCAGACTTTAACATTGCCACCATAGAATGAAGCTGAAAGCACCCACAAAGAGACCAGCAACCAGTCCCTCAACTGGGACCACTGCAGCACAACAGGTACCAGCAATACCATGGCACCACAGTGGCTGACTGTCACTGCTGGTCCTCCCTCCCTAGCTTCCTGTTGCCTGCAGGGGTAGCATTCGCTGCAGGCTGGTCAGGCTTTATTGCCTGTGGGGCTCCGTCATGGTCTGCACTGGGTCTGGTGGTTGTTGCATGATGCCATCTCATGGCAATGTGTGCTGTTGTTGCTGTAACATCAGCCACTGCTACACCCACTGGGATGCTATAACTTGTTCCTCACCTCCACCATAATTGATTTCAATTGTTGGGGCACTACTTCAGTTTGCTGAGGGAGAGTTACACCTCACTCCAATGTGTGTAACATTTTTTCCGCAACTGCGGAAAAAAAACTGGCTATGAAAAGCCTTTGAGGGGCTGTGCCATCCTACCATGTCATAATGTTGTATGCTTAATACTATACGACATTATAGCTAATCCAAAACAGTGCTGTCTCATGATAGCTGAATGGTAATACTGCGATACTGCTGTGTACTGCATTATTCATACACTCCCAGACAGAGGATAAGACCTCTGTGGGAGTGGGTTCCACCAAGCAGCTGCCATGGCTCACTAGACTGAGCCACTGCAGCAGGAACACAGGTGCTGTGTCCTTGACCAGGTTTGAGTCCTGGTTCCAGACATTTAATTTTTTTCCGTGGATTGTGCGCTGCCCGAGTTGGACCCCCCCCCCGGAGTTGAGAATCTTTAGTGCGGGATTGTGGGGAGCAGAGCCTCCCACAGAAAAAAAGAATTATGCCACATGGCAATATCATGCTGTATTGGCAGCATGATTTGCCATGCAGTATAATGTCATGTGACATTATGAACCTGTGCCCCGGGCCATCACCTTTTTTCCCCTCAGGGACTTCCACAGCTGCACTTTTTTCCACAGTCTATAGTGTTTTTCTCTGCAGATGCAGAGGTTTTTGTGAATAGCACTCAGTGCAAATTCCCCTTTGTTTCCATAGCTGCAGCAGTTTTAGGGACTTAGGGAAGGATCTGCACCTTCAGAAAGTTTTGTGAATCCTGCCCATAGACTTTGACAGCAGATAAGGACCGCTTGGTCCACCCAGTCTGCCCATGGCATATCATCAAGAAACATATACCCAAACCTCTGTCAGAGATGTCTGATACTAGATCAACATTGATGGGTTCCTTTAGTGAAGTCTTTCTGTTTCCAACATTGAAAGCAGGCTTCCTTTTCTTTTCCTTTGTGGACAAACTAATGTTATAACAATGAATATTTTGCCTTGCATATTATACCTGCTGGGGATGCTGAATGTTGTTTGAACTCCGACCCGGTTTTGTTGCCTCCATTCCTATCTTTCTTTCTTTTTATAGAGTGGTAAAGCCCTCTGAAGAGAGTATCTGAAATTTACTTCTCAGTTGAGTGGAGGCTTACATCTTCCAAACATTTATCTTTATTATCCTGCCTCCCATGGCAGTAAATATTTTAAATGAAGATGCTCTTCAACGTATTCCTCTCAAGATATCTATAACCCAGAATGGCTCCCCATTGAAAAGCATCATAAAATTCAACTCCCTGTTTTCTTATATCTCTCTCTGTTCCTCCTTCATTCAGCTTTAAAGAAACCCCATATTTATTGATCTCTTTGGACACATTCTCAATTAAATAAATATTTTCATTTTTCCCCTGCTCATAGCCTTAGCTCACCTCTTTTTCAGAACCCTAATTTTCAAATTGCTCACTGACCCATCTTCAAAAAACGTCTGCCTCTGGATCCCAGTACTTCAGCTGCAATGATTTCTACCTCATGTTGGTTGTTGGATTTTCCTTTTCTGCATCAGAAATACAATATACCACATCCCATTTTATTTAAATACCTGCAACTCTCCCAATCCCTGACTGCCCACTTAGGATCCCCTCCATGGACCTCTCAAGCTCCTTTGGATTATGAAGAATTGATACTGGCTGTGTCTGTCCACCAGGCTATGTCACATATTTATATCCTCTACCAAACCACTGATCTCTGTAGGCTTCTTGGTGTCTGCCACTACTGGCAAAATGCCCTCCACTTAGATCGGTCCTCTTCTGAATGGCAAAAAGTGTGGTGGGATTTATACAAATATGTTAAGCATGATAATTACAAAGTGCAGCAATTTAAGATTTTACACTGTGTATGAACATATGAAGAATGCCAGCAGAAAAAGGCATTTTGGTCCATTGAGTCTGTTCGATTATGCAGCTAGCAGCCCTATTCTGCAGCTGCCCCTCCCTCCTTCCTTACCTCTCTCCCTTGACCCTCCCTCTTGCCCTGTCCCAGCCCTTCTTGAAGCAACCCACTATTCTACAGGCTACCACCTCCACTGATAACACGTTCCACTCAGCCACTACCTTTTCTGTAAAAAAGTGTTTTCTCATTTCCCTCCTGAACCTTCCACCCTCCAGTCTCATATCATGGCCTCTTGTGTCCCTCCCCACCTTTACTTTGAATAGCTCTTTCATACCAGTTTTGTTTATTCTTGTCATGTACTTGACAGTCTCGATCATGTCCCCCCATTCCTCCTCTCCTCCAATGAGTACATGTTCAACTCCCTCAGCCTACTTTCGTATGGTAAGTGCCCCAGACCCTGGATAATCTTTGTTGCTCTGTGCTGCACTCCTTCCAGTAATTTAATATCCCTCTTCGGGTACAGATGCCAGTACTGCACACAATACTCCAGGTGAGATCTAACTAACGATCTATACAATGGCAGAATCACCTCCCCCCCTCCTTGAGGTTATACCCCTTGCAATACAACCCAGCATTTTGTTGGCCTTTGCTGCTGCCTTTCTACACTGTGAAGATTTGTTCATTGATCCCATATTGGGCATCCCCAGATCTTTCTCCTCCTCCTCAGTCTCGGCTAGCTACACTCCCCAAGTTGGTAGTTTCTCCTTGGATTCTTTGCCCCAAAGTACAGCACCTTGCATTTCTTGGCAGTAAACCCCATCAGACAGGTGTCTGATCAGGGCTCCAGCTTTGTCAGATCCTCCTGCAAATCCTTCCACCCCCCCCCGGTCATCCAGCACCACAACCTTCTTGGTGCCATCAGCAAATAGACTGATCTTGCTCTTGATGCCCACAGAAATGTCTACATTTAATATCCCAAATAACACTGGCCCCAACACCGAGCCCTGTGGAAGCCCGCTCATCACTGCCATTGAGGAAGAGAGTTCCTCTCCCACTGCCACTCTCTGCTGCCTACCCTGCAGCTAGTTCACCACCCATCCAACCATTGTCACACCCACCCCTGTGCCTTAAAACTTTCTTCCAAGTCTCCTATGCAGCACCAAATTGAATGCCTTACTGAAGTCCAGGTACAGGACATCCACTGCATGGTCCTTGTCTTGTATATATTTCACTCCACTCCTTCTTCAACATTGGCTGTCAGAATCCTTGCCATCCTAGACAGAGTGGCAAGTTAAACTCTTTTTATTGCCTTAAATGCTGAACTACTGTACATGTTGCCTATGTTAGGTACTGGTCTCAGGCTTCTTTTTTTTTTTTTTCAAAATGGGGTTTATTATATGCATGGTTAACTACTCTTTAATGTTCTATACTATTATGAACACTCTCTTTTTGTTTTGTATTCTCCTTAGTTAGGCCATATTTTGCCCCTTAATGGGGCGTTCAGGGCAGCACCTGGGGGGAGATTGGATCCTGGTATTTTTTTTATTTTTCTTTTATGCTGTTTTTTTCTTGTCGTTGTTTCTGCTGTTCTATACTGTTTAATGTTTTTGTGATTGTATATAACTGTTTAACAGGTGATTTTGGTTTGTTTTCCTGGTTATTGTTTGAAAAATCAAGTTTTTTAAATTAAAAAAAAAGAAAGTAGACTTCTTGTTAGCAATCCACTGGGCATAGCTAAAACTGGAAAAGGTAAGCATTGCTGTTTTAACCCCTCTGCAGGAAAATGTTAGTGGGATGCCAACTGCAGCAGCACAGCTGTAATGCAATAGTATAGTTTGCATAGGAATCTACAGCATTGCATACCAGTTGCTTGACCCCCTGTTTAAAAGTTGCTCCCCAAGGGTAGCTGAATCTGTACCTGATAAATGTGTCCCCTGTTTTCCAGTTAATATGGAATTTTTATATCACAAGTAAATCACAACTAAACTGCACATTAGTCAATATGTCGTATCAGGCTAATGCATTAGTAGCTGTATTGGCTCTGACCAGAGTTGGTTTGTATAGTTATGGATCACCAGCACTGAATTCACCAAACTGCACTGCGATCTGCAAATACAAGCTCCCCTCCTGTAATGACAAGGTTTTGAAAGTTGTCATAGTGCACTTGTAGGGAAGACCATTTATTTCTCAGTTTCATTATTCTAATGCAAGTTTTACATCTTCTTTGCTTAAAAACTTGATCATTTGTAATATATTATACAATAGGGAAATAGTCTCTAATCATTTTATCATCTTCCATGGTAGAACCGCTCCACTCCAATGTTCTCTTGCGGAATATCACCCAAACGATCAACCACAAGAAGATACCAAACTTTTATTATCAAGGGATTTTATAAATGGACTTAGAAAACACATTTTTCTCCTATTACTTTGCTCTGGAAACATATAATTAAACCCAGGACCACCCACTCCTATAGATGCCCCATCAGAGCTACCTCAATTAAAAGGTATCAGTTTTCTACATTTAATTGTGTGTAGCCTTCTAAAAAAAACAGGATATGATATAAGCGTGGGTACTCCACACCAGACCTGATATGTCCATGATCTCTGAAATCTGGCTCAGAAGCTCCACCCCTGACCACAGTATCAGTCTGCCCTCATACAGTGTTTTCAGAAATTATAGACCCACTAGGGAAGGGGGGTTGCTATCTATGTCAAGGATACATTTCTGTAGCAGTCATAGCCCCAAAGAGTTCGAAAGCTTTACCCTAAGGATGTTTGTATCCTCTGAGGAGGTTATTTTAACAACCATTTGTTACAGACCTCCATCAAGGGCTCCAGGATACTTTCTCATCTCCATAATTTATTGCAGAACTCCAAATCAGAGTGCATTACTATGGGGTATTTTAACTTTGACTGAAGCTCTGAAAGCTCCAAATACTTGAAATAATTTTGTAATAAGTATGGCCTCACACAAGTTACCCCTGACATTACCCATCCCCACAAAACATCCCACTAGCAGTTCTCTTCTTGACCTAATGCTTGTCAACAGGTCTCATAACATTTCCCATTTGGGGTGTTCCATAATGACATAATTGACCACAGAGCAGTTGCTTGTATGTGACGTACACCAAAGTTTACCTCCACCTTCACCTACAGAATAAAAAGAAATCTTAAATTGTTCTTCCATCCTGCCTTTCTGGAAGACTTAAACCAGATTAGGCTGGCAGGACTTTTACTTGGCCACTTTAGTTTTTGAAGCATACAGTATCTTCCAGAGTCTTGTCATAAGGGTGGTTGACAAACATGCCCCCGCTTGTAAAGACTAAGACCAGTAAAAGATCTTGCCCTTGGTTCATGCCAGCACTAAAAGCAGCATTCAAAAACAGGGACTGGTTATGGAAAAGAGCTTGAAAAACAAAAGCCAACCCAGATTGGAAAGCCTTCAGAATTGCTAGAAACCTTTGCACTAAACTTATAAGAGTTGAAAAATCTAAATACTTCCAGGCATCCCTTGCGTCATCCCAGAACAATGCTGCCAAGTTCTGTAACATCCTGAGGGAAACTGAAGGCCATACACCATCATCTCCACTGCTCTCCAAGATTATCTCCAGAAACAATATACACACGATAAAGCTAATATTCTGGACCAACTCCACAATCACTTCTCCATGGCTGGGCTAACATTCAATGTCTCTCCAACAAGTAAGTTCCTTACTCAACCATATTCCCTTGACCCTATGAACAACCATCACTGTACCACATTCAGTTTCAGTCCTAAATCCTACAAACAGGTCAAGGACCTTCTTTTTACCCTGGACATCAAGAAAAGAGCCAGCACCAACCTCCTAGAGTCTCTTTTTCCTAAAAGTAGGTTATTACTACCAGACCATCACCATCACACACCTTTTTAACTTATCCTTCTCCATAGATGATCTTCCAGCAATCTGGAAAATAGCACATATCACACCCCTCTTTAAATCAGGCAACTCTTGTGACCACAACAATTATAGGCCCATTTCCCTGTTACCAATTATATCTAAACTATTGGAAAAACTAGTTAACTACTGACTGAGGGAATATTTGGAAACAAACAATTTGTTAAACCCAATCCAGTCCGGTTTTAGACCTAAATACAGCATGATCTCTGCCCTCACTAAAGTAACCAATGATTGGCAAATTGCTCTTGACTCGAAGAAACACATCTGAGCACTCTTTCTAGACTCAAGCAATGCCTTTCATACTGTCAACCATGAAATGCTTCTGACCACACTGCACTGTCTTGGCCTAGGTGACTCCTCCATGAAGTGGTTTAAATGCTATCTTATTGTTAGGAAGCAACAAGTCAAGGCACAAGGGGACCTCTCCCCACTCAAAACACTTTCGAGAGGGGTACCACAAGGGTCTATCTTGGGACCCTTTCTCTTTGCCATTTACATAAGATAGACACAAACATCACTATGGCAAATGTACATCTCTTTGCAGATGAAATGGTACTCTACACAGCTAAGCCCACCCCTCAGCTTGCTTGTGCAGCTTTACAGTGAAAATCCAATGTCCTTCAGCATAATCTTCTACAGCTGAAACTACTCCTCAATGCAAAACAGACTGAAGCTATGTTCATCTCCACCTTTACACATTCAGTTAACTCAAATTCAAGTAAGCATGACCTAAAAATTCAGAGCATCCTGGGGGAGCCACTGGAAATAGTGGATAAGTTCAAATATTTGGGTTTTTGGCTTGACAGTAATCTTAGCTTCTTACACCACATTGATGAACTAGCCCAAAAAAACTACGTCTGAGATTGGGCATTTTCTTCCATATCAAACACCTCCTCAACTATGAGGCTAAAACAAAATTGGTTCAAGCTACCTTTCTACCATTATTAGACGATGCCTTCTCTATAGTCATTGCCCAAAAGCTGCACTAGCCAAACCTGACAAACTGTATCAGCATGCACTGAGATTCATTACCAATGCCCCTTTAAACACCCATCACTGCTCATTGTACACAATATTAGGTTGGTCCTCCCTCAGTACCAGGAGGCTGAGGAATGCTTCACTTTGGATTTATAGAGATATTTCAAATAAACTGCTCCTATAAATTACCAAGCTGTTCCAACTAACACAGGGGTCCTACTGTCTGCGGCATTACCCCTTTGTCATGTTTGACATCCCTAAGGTCAGAACACGTTATGGTGCCTCAGCCATCAGTTTTGCCCTTCCCTCTCTATGGAATACACTCCAGAAGTCACTAAGACTTACCCAAATACCTAGAATCTCTGTCTTTAAATCCCTGCTAAACCTCATGTTGAAAGTAACATGCACCTGCCATTCCCTAAATGGCCAGCAGCCATGAGTAGCACAATGCATACAACCTGCCTGTATTCTTCAACTTCTAGCCTACTCCACTTCCCTCTGCTAACACCTTCTATGTCGCCCTTCTCCCTCTCCCTCTCTTGCTAACCCACTCTCCCTGTCCTTTTTGATACTACCAACTGCTAATCCTAATCCCCCCTTTCCTCTAACACCCTTCCCCTCCCACCCATCTCCACTTTTCTATTTAATGTAAAACATTATTATAAATGATTTATAAGATTTATGAGATTAGTGTGCTATTGGGCCAATAATCTCTGATAGGGGATTATCTTTTTTCTCTTTATTTTTATGCAGAACCTCTCAACTTTTGCGTAGCAGTTTTATAGCACTCAAACTGACAGACCTATACCATATTAGAAATCATAAACATCCTTCTTGCCAATCAGGTAACAAGAAGAGGCCACACGATAGAGGCCATCTAATTTTCTATTAATTGTGCTTTTTTCCTCTTTACATAATATTCCTGAGACCAACTCAAACTTAAAAATGATTTGAATTAGCTCATTAGGATGCTTGCTAGGGGCTGCATGACTGAAATTTTATGAAATGCTTGTGCAAACATCAACTTTAGCAAACTCTCTCTATCTTACTGGGATGACCACCCTTTCAGGTGTGAAAAAACCTGCTTGAGCAGGGGTCCACCTGTAGTGGTGCCAGAGTGACAAACCTCCCACTAAATGTTTCCTTAGGAAGAAAGCATAGAAGCCTGCAATCTGAGGAGAGGAGGAGTCAACGGAAGGCAAAAGAAACAGGCGTCACCAGGAGGTATGAGCTTGTGCTGTTGTAATTGTCTGTCAGAGGGATTGGTGGTCCCACTATCTACCAACCATGAGCTACTTGCTGTCAGTCCTCATATTCAATGAGCTGTTAGGTGACTTGCATTATGGGTAGTTATGAACATACAAACATATGAAGAAGCCAGCAGGAGAAGGCCATTTAGTCGATCAAGTCTGCTCGTGTTGCAGGGGCCACAGCTTGAGCTACTGTCCCTGCCCCCTCTCCCCACTCCTCCCATCCTCCCTACCCATGGCCCTTACTCTCCCCTATACCTGTCCCAGCCTCTCTTAAAGCTGTCCACTGTCTTCAATGAGATTACCTGTTCTGGCAGCGCATTCCAAGTGTGTACCACCCTCTCTATAAAAAAAGTGCTTCCTGACCTCCCTCCTAAATCTCCCACCCTCCAGCTTAAGACTGTGCCCCCTCGTGATATGGTTGCCACTCAGCTTAAAGAGACTCTCCTTATTAAACTTGTTTATCCCTTTCAAGTACTTGAAGGTCCCAATCATGTCCCCTCTCTCTCTCCTGTCTTCTAAGGAGTGCAAGTTCAATGCCCTCAACCTCTCCTAGTATGCCTTACCCTGCTGACCAGCTATCATCTTTGTAGCTCTCCTCTGGTCCTTCTCCAGCAAGTTAATGTCCTTTTTGAGGTGTGGGCACCAGTACTGAACTCCATACTCTAGATGCAGCCTTACCCGTGACCTGTACGTGGGCAGTATAACCTCCTCTCTCCTGCTACTGATCCACCTAGATATGCATCCAACCATCTTGTTTGGCCTTTGCTGCTGATTTCCTGCACTGCATGGAGTGTTTCAAGTGATCATCACTCCCAAGTCCTTCTCCTCCTCCTCTGATGCAGATACTCGGACTCCACCCAGGTAGTACTCTGTCTTAGGATTCTTTGCTCCAATGTGCATAACTTTGCATTTCTTGGCATTGAAGCCAAGCTGCCAGATCCTGAACCACCTCCCTAGGTTTTCCAGATCTTCCTGTAGATCCTGTATCCCTTCAGCTGTGTCCTCTCTCCCACACAGCTTGGTGTCATCTATGAATAGGCACATTTTGCCCTTAATGTCATCTCCAATGTCATTCATGAAGACATTGAACAACACCAGCCCCAGTACTGAGCCCTGTGGGACCCCACTGGTTACCTGTCTTGTGCCAGATAACTCTCCCCTCCACAACCACCCTCTGGGTTCTGTCCCTCAGCCAGTTTTCTGCCCATCTGGCCATCTTTTCCCCAACCCTGAGATCCACCAACTGCCTGATCAACCTTTTGTGGGGCACAGAGTCAAATACCTTGCTGAAATCAAGATAGAGGGTGTCTACTGCTTGGCCCCTGTCTACTGTCTTAGTGACACAGTCAAGGAAGTTAATCAGATTTGTTTGACACAATCTCCCCCCATGAACCAATGCTGCCTCACATCCTGGAGGCCATGGTCCTCTAGATATTCCACCAACCTTTCCTTTAGTATGGACTCCATGAGATTGCCCACAATGGAGGTCAGACTGACTGGTCTGTAATTCCATGGGTCATTCTTGGTACCGCTTTTGTGGAGCGGCACTACATGTACTGTTCTCCAGTCCTGTGGTATTACGCCTGTCTCTAGTGAACTATTAAACTGGTCTGCCAGTGGCCCTGCCAGCTCCTCAGCCAGTTCCTTTAGTACCCTTCGATGTACTCTGTCTGGGCCTGGTGATTTGTCCACCTTCAATGCCAGCAGTCCCTCCCTCACTCTATCCTCCTCTATCACTACATCTAAAGTTGCAAAGTTTGTTAGGATTCTTGGCATGGGCTGCATTATAGAATCTGTACAAAGTGCTTGTGCTAACATTAACTTTGGTAGACAATCCCAGTCTCACTGAGATGACCACCCTTTAAGGGTGTATGGAAACTGTTTTGAGGAGGTCACACCCTTATGACTAAGGTCCCATAGGAAGTAAGCCAAAAACTATGATGATGTCCACTGGACATGACTCCCAAAGGAGAGAGAGAGAGAGAGAGAGAGAGAGAGAGAGAGAGAGAGAGAGAGGCACAAATGTATGACTCCATTCAACTCTAACTCCATTCTAGTAACCTGTTGTTAGAAAAACATTATCTAGCTATTTATGATCATCATCATGGAGGATAAAAGACTTCCCCAGGTGAAGGAAACTTCTGAGGAAGTAAAGTGTAGGTTGCCATCCCTCCAAGTGGGAACTTCTATTCTGAAAGATCCCATCCTACACCACTGGACCCCATCTACCCATCAGCCATTACAGTATCACCCCTTCCCAATGAGAGGGCCTGGGGAATAGAAATCCAAGCCCTTGAGTGGCAAGGTATGTTGCAATACAATGGAAGAAGCAATACTGACCCTTGAGGGTTTGGAGAATATGATGCCCTTGAAGGGCACTGCTGGATGAGAGGCTAAAGCCCATAACACTGTAGCATGATAATGTTATGATGGTATAAGTATGAAGCCCAAATCAGTTGGGGTGCCTGCTATATGTCAAACCCCATGACATAGCTTATGAGTGAAGCACTGGGGCTTATGGTCAGCACTGTTTGTCACTTTGGTCCTGTACAGCGCACCCTGCATCTCAGTCTTGTATGTATTTTGGACTTCCTAATTAAAAAAGTCTTCAGCAGCATGTATCTGTGTGAAGTGTAGTTGTTGGGTGCACCAAGCTGTGGTAATTGTAGTACTCTCATGAACTGTGTATGCCAAAACCTAAAGGAAAGATCAAGTTAGAGGAAATGCAGTGGAGGAAGATGAGCCCTAAGGGGGCTGAAGTTGCCAATATGGATCAGCAGTGGTGTGGAGAGGTCCTGCATTGAGGGAAAGGGGGTCCTACTTGGGTGTTTGCTGCAATACTTGGGTTTAATCTTGCACTAGACACTAATGATCTACCCATGAAACTCATTAATCTACTCCATTCTAGTCTCTTCATGAGGCATTAACCATTATACCATACACTGACCCAGTGGAGCCTCCTCAAAACATGAACAGGAGATGAACAGACCTGAGCCTAGAGCCAGAGCAAGGAGCAAATGCAAGGAACAGGAAGCAGGTCTGGGAAGAACCCAGAGGCCAATGGCAGGAAAGGCAAAAGCAGAGAAAGGCAGACATGCAGGATACTGGTGAAAACCTCAGAAAAGTAGTAGACCTAACAGGAGTAAAGAAATGCCACTCTTGGTTGTGACTGTGAAGGGCAGCAGGCAAGACATCATGGCAGCAGTGGCTAGTGGCAGGGCAGAAGAAGCAGACAGTGACCAGGAGGCGTGCTGGTAGCTGCTTGGCTGCCCAAAGAAATGGGCATCTTTAGTTATAAGCAACTCAAAGCATGAAAACACATATGTATCCTGTTCCCCAGGGTTCCACCAAGTCGTTTCAACAGCAAAGTTGTTGACATCCCCCACAGTGTTATGGATTTGCTGAGATCGACCTGGCCGACTGGCAAATCCATCGACAGACCACCACAGTACCAGGGCTTTTCCACATTGTTCGTGAATGGCTTTCCCCTCCTGCACCCAATCACGTGGGGGATTCTAGATTGTCAACTCTGGGTGGAGGGATTACAGGGGACAACGGCTTACAGCAGGAGTCGCTGTTTTGGTACAGAGCTCCAACAACATGTTCAACACTGTGGATGTCAAATGGGTTATGTTGATGTGGTGGTATCGCTGTCAGGGATTCGCCCTCCTGATGGTATACTGTTCTGCAGTTGGCTCTGCCACCTAAAATTACTTCTTTTATCAAGGAAAAATACAATGCTACAAGAGTTGACAGTGTCTCTCTTTAAAGCAACAGTACAGTAAAAATGTTTGTTTCCAAAAATTTATTCTCCAGATTCCATATGCTTTTCTAGGTTATCCCTAGTCTGTTCATGATATATATATATATATATATATATATGCAATAGGTGTGGACCACAGAGAGGGTTGAATAATCTGTTTATTTTCACTGGTGTTAAATAAACTGTGGAACCTTAGATTAATTCTACCCCCTGTCAATCAGCCCCCCTCTTACTGGAATTACTTTATTCCCCACTGCCTACTTTCACTTTGATACAGAGCCCCTATCCCCCAATTAACCCCACCTAGCAGCACTTCTCGAGTTAAAATTTCTATCACACTGTGCTTTTTCCTGCTACATTTCATTAAAATAAATCATACCTGTTTCCTGAAGGCTTTGGCTTTAGCACTCCAGACTCCACTCTGTCCATAGTCACCCACATGATAGCCACCTTTCACACTCACTAGACGGCCGCTTCACACACTCACTTGCTTATTCCAAAAAGCACCATGGCACGTGAAGTATTAACTCTCACTCTTGAGTCCCCTACAGATGATTTTTTTCTTTTGTGCACAGCAGACCAGCACAAAAACAACAAAAAGAAATGATTATTTTTTTTGTTTTTACAAACTGCCAAGTGCTCCATATTGCAAGTAGCTCTCCTGACATCCTCGCCATCTCACTCGCTCAGTCACCTATTGACAGCACAGGCAATTGGTCAACAGAAAAATGAAGAGTAGTAAACAAAAGGCAGGATCAACCAGATAAACTAAATAAAGTGAAAACAAGCAGGCTCTGTAAAAAAAAAATGAAATACCCAACTGTGCATTACGAGAGAGTGCAACAACAGATGTGCTTTTACTCGCTTGATCCCTGATGACAACCAGGACTACTGCTGCCAAAAACAAAACAAAGGATCAACCAGATAATGCAACTATAACATTTAATAAATCAAAAATGAAACACAAACTAATGCTTCTGTATGAAGCAGCAACCTGGCTCTCTTGCTAAATGAGAGATGTGGCCACCATGTTTTCAAAAGTCATCAACCCACCCACACAAACAAAACACCTAATGAAAAAGTGTGCTTTCAACATCAAGACATGGCATCCCTAGCAACCACACCACTGTCCCATAGTAACCAACTCTACAAGCATACAAATACATGCCTTAACACTAATTATGAACTGGTTAAAAAAAAATCAAAGAAGCTGATTGTCTGAGAGGTCTTTGAAGCCATGATGATATCGTTACTTACTCACAGCTTCAAAAACCTCTGGCCACCAGTCTCCTCACTCACAAAAAAATTCTTCCATCAGCAGCATTCCCTAGGTCCCTCACCATGCTTCACAAAACTCTGCCCACACAGAACATGCCCTCCTATATACTCCAACCACAGATGTCAACATACAATTAAAAAAAACACAACAAATCAATCCAATCGCAAGGGGCAGCTGTGCTGTGCTGAAGTTGCTGTCGATAACTGTTAACTCACAGTTTTGATAGCAGCAATGGGCATCTTTTTTTTCTCCGTAGCAAACAAAAACAAACCAGGACTGGAATAACACAACAGCCGCTCATGGCCAAAGATTAACAGCACTACCTGTTTAGAGGATTGCACAGCCACTTCAAACTCCCCATGCAGTTCCTTACCAATGTACTGTCCATTCTCGCACCCCAGCCACATTCTTCTGAACTGTCTTCTCCATGTTGACTTGTGGCATCAGCGCACCATTTCAGTGTGAGGCTTTTTAATCTTCATTGTAAAAAAATAGGTAAGCTCCAACCAGAAATAAATCCCTTGCACACCACTCGCTACCAAAAATAAACAGAAACCTCTTTAAATTAACCACAGTTCACATCTGGGTGAGATGTAGAGGAAGGGATGAGTTCATGCTGACACAACAGCCTCACCTCTGCTATCAACTGCCAGTATAATAGTGCCACCTACTGTCTGAGAACTACTTTATCAAAATGTACTCCTACACCACTCAAAAACTCATTTCTAAAATGTTTTAAAACCTGTTTCTTTTTTTATTTTTAAAACTTTTAACCCAGTTCATAATAGCAACAATGTACTCCAGGATTTGATATATCATGGGAAATTTTCACTTCTTGGGTGGTTGGATGCACTCAGCCTGCTGCCTCATGCCCAACCACCCAAGGTGTGATGTTATCTCATGATATACCACACCCTGTTGTGCATTATTGCTTAATTATACAATGGTAAGAAAAAATTCTGAGTTCTGATTGGTCAGTTGCCACCTTGAACAATGATGTTATCCCAGTATAACATCACTGTATTAAGGTCAGATGCTACTGACTGCAGCAAAATAAAAAAAAATCACTCCATCGCCACTCCTTGACACAGTCAGCTTCAGTGATTCCTCACTGCATCATGCTCACAAGTCAACCTCTCTGTGTCCCTGGCTCCTAAACCCCCAAACTGCCAGAAATGAAGAGGGAGTACTGAACAGGGAGTGAACAGAAAAGTGAAATAAATTACTGCGTCAGTAAAAAGAAAAATCAACAAGTCGTTACACCACTGTTCACACTCCCACCCCCCCAAAACCAGTCATCAGCTTCAGACAACTCTGCTCAACAAAACTGCAAACTGGCCACTAATTAAGCTGTAAATGTAAATAGGCTTTTTCCTAGAGGAAATCAATGTGCACTAATGCTTTTCCCTGCTCCAAATGCCCAACAGAAAACTGCACTGTTGCTTGCGGCTTGGCAGTTTGCCTCACAAGCCATATCAGTTGTCGTCAGGTGTGAGCTTAGCCACCTGTTTCTGTGAAAAGTTGTACACAATGGCAGTTCATCTATCTACTTTGCAGTTCAGTTCCTAATAATAAAAACAAAACAAAAAAACAGTGGGACCAAGTAACATACTAATCACTTGTGCAGTAGGAAAAGTCTCTCATCACAGCTAGTCAGTCAGCTAAGGAACTCCATTTTGTAATAGTGGCTCCATGCTCCTAAAAATGGGAAACATTCACCAGGTCCCAGTGCAGGCAATGGGACCAGCTGAATTAAATTTAGGCACAAAACCAGAGATGAACAAAGAGCAACAAACCAAAAAAAAAATAGTGAGAGAAAGAGACTCACACAGAGAGAGGGGAGACATTGTGGGAATAGGGAAGCAACAGACAGATACAAATTGTGTGCCACCTACTGGTCAAAAGAGGAACATCAGAACTTATTTTTTAAACTGTACACTTCCACAAACAACCCCCCCAAAATGTATTTTAAAACTGTATTTCTATTTTTTTATTTGTTTATAAAAGAGAGCCACTGTATAATAGCAATAATGCACTCCATGGTGTGTGTGTGTCATGCTGGGATAACATCACTTCTCGGGTGTTGGATGCACTCAGCATGTGGCCTCATGCCCAGCCACCTGAGGTGTAATGTCATCCCAGCACAACACACACCCTGTCATGCATTGTTGTTTAAATTATCCACCAAATTTTATAAAAAATAAAAACCTTCATTTCATTTCATTTTTTTTAACTGGTTAAAAAAGCACTGGGCCACATAGCCCTTTTACAGGCTTGACCCAGTGAGAATCAAAGATAGTCAAGAACATATAACAAAGAGAATACAGTAAATACATCTATACTTACAAGAATTGCATATAAAAAAATATAGCAGGACAATAATAAATCACAATTATGACATACAAAAAACAATACAACATGTAAATTATGTGCAAAAACATCTTGAGCTTAAAGATAAGTCTTTCTTTACAGTATTTCTAAACTAATTAAACGTAGGAATATTTTGCATCTCAACCGTAAGTTTGTTCCAGATTTGTATGGCACATTGTTTAAATGATTTTTGATGTTTAACGGTTTTACAGGTCGGGGCCAAAAGCTGGATCGCATTTTCAGATCGCAACCTTCATGGGAGAACTCTCTGTTTATAAAAATTAAATATGGGATTTGACCCACTACAGTGGATTATTTTATACACAAAGCACAATTTCTGAAGTGTATCTTTATGATCTAGGGACAACCACCCCATTCTATTGTATAAACTGCAATGATGTTCCCTGAATTTTGCCCTTAAGGCAAGCCTGCACATGGCATTATATAAAATTATTCTATGATTCCTAATCTTCTCGGATTGCCCTCTCCAGACTATACTTCCATAATCTAACACCTTGGTTCGACCCTGAAAAAAGTACAGTAATTGAATCAGTGGTCTTACTCGGTCAACAAAATTCAAATAAAACAAAATAAATGAAAAACACTTGCAATAAGCAAGCAGAAGCAATTGCTTTTCAAGTATCATCAGCTAAATAATCCCTTATGGCATAAAGTGCCCCCAATTTACTATGTAACCACTTAGTTATATTATTAACATACAATTGAAAATCTAGTGCACTATCTAAAGTCACCCCTAGATATGTAAAGTTTGAAACAGTTTCAACAGTGGAGCTATCCTCAATAGAAATAGTAAAAGAATTTTTTAATGTTTTTTTTTAATTTTGCAGGGGAACAAAAAAGCATTCCTTTAGTTTTTTTCTGGTTTAGGACAAGATGATTGTCCCTTAACCAGCTAATCAAGTTGTTATAATCTTTACTCAGATTCTCCTGACATCTATCAACATTTTTTCTCTGCTGCATATAACACAATATTGTCCGCATATAATACTATGGAAGTATCAGTGCAAATAGATGGTAATCTATTCAAAAAAATAGAAAACAATAAGGGACCTAGAATTGAGCCTTGTGGAACCCTATGGTGAACTGCCATCAAATCAGATAATATTCCATTTACACGGACCTGTTGTACCCTTTTTGTTAGATAACTATTAAACCAGCTCACCACAGGGTCCCCAAAGCCCAACTCCCTAATTCTAAATTCCAATCATGTATGGTCTACAAGATCAAAGGCCTTGGTCAGGTCCACAATCACCACAGCAACATATTTCCCCTCATCCATACCCTTGTGCAGGTCGCCCGCGAACCTGACCAAAGCCGTTGTTGTGCCACATCCTTCATGAAAAACCGTGTTGAGCAGATTTTAATAACCCATACTTATTCATATGCTCCACAATTTGACAATGTAATAGTCTTTCCTGTTCCTTTCCTACTAAAGATAATAAAGATATTGGATGACAATTAATAGAATGATTAGGTTGGCCACCTTTGAAAACTGGGGAGACTATTGCCTTTTTTCATATTTCTGGAACTATACCAGTATTTAAAGACATGTTAAACAATATCTGCAGGGGACAGGCAAGTTCTTTGGCAGCATATTTTAATACAGTTGCTTCCAAATTATCAGCTCCAGGACCCTTAGGCTCATCCAGTCCCACTAACTCATGATATATTTCCTCCCAATAAATTTCCCCAAAATAAAATTTTGGTTTACGTATAACATGAGGGTATATAAAACTATCCAATTTTAATAATAACCCAAAGCCCTGCATATTTTCTGACAAACAGGTAAATCTCTCATTCAAAAGATCTGCAATTTCCCTACTATCTGTCAGTTCTTGATTATCCTTTAATAACTTCTGGAAATCTTTATTGGCCCTAGGAGCAATTAAATTGTTTAAACTCGTCCAAAATCTTTTTTTTTTGTCTTTAAAACTGTTGAGCTGCTCATTTTTATAATAATCCACCTTGACCTTTTTAATTTCTTTTGTACACTCATTTCTAAGTTGTCTAAAATAATTCCAGTCCCTTTCAAGCCTAGTAGTTCTATAAACCTGATTGGCAACATCCTGATCTTTCATTAATTTAAATAATCTCTTATTCAGCCATTTACTACAAACTCCCCATACTCTTTTTTTTCTTGTTGGGGCTCTTTTTTTTAATTAAGGATTCAAGTTTTGCTTGAAAAAAGCTAACAGCCTCATTTATCTCATTGGTAAACAGTTGTTGCCAATTAACCTCAGAAAGCTCTCATTTCAACCCTTATAACTTTGTATCATTCCAATCCCTAGTTTCCACAATTTTAAACATACCCTTTGGTCTTTTATTACTCTAAGTACAAACAATTGGTAAATGATCACTAATTACATCTGGGAAAACCCCAAAAGAACTTATATTTAAAATATTATTTACCATAACACAGTCTAACAAAGTGGACTGTTTTGTTTTGTGATTTGGCCTTGTCCCTTCAGTAATTATTTGCTCCAAACCAGCTCTTTGTAATAACTTCTTATAATTACTCTCTTCATGACTTAACCAATTTAGATTTAAATCCCCCATAATAATCAGCTCTTTATGCTTAAGGATTTCAACCTAATCAATAATATTTTCCAATCCCAATATCTTAGATTTTGGTGGGTTATATACACAACCTATTGTTAATTTCTTTGTTTTCCCTATAACTACCTCCACAAACAGACTCTCACAGTCTGAATCAGGTGATGTAGTTACAAGCTCATTCACTTCCAAACAACTTTTATAATAGATAATCAAGCCACCCCCCTTTGGGTCACTCTGTCCTTACATAAATGTCCATAGCCCCGTATTGTCAACAAACCATCCTTAATTTTGGGCTTAAGCCATGTTTCAGTTATTAACATAACATCAGCATCATTTATAGCAATCCATGCTTCCAATTCCTGTTTTTTTGGCAATAGGCTGCATGTGTTCAGAAGTGCCAGTCGCATTCCACTAGATTTTAACCAATTAGTAGAGGGTACACTAAACTGAGGTCCTGGATTTTGTTCAACATCACCAGATTCAAGTATTTTTTTTAATAAAATGCAGATTGTATTTAAATCAAACCTTCAAAACCATAAATGAATACTCATGTTTTGAATTTTCCTTCTTGTTAAAAGTCCCATAGCCACATAACCAACTTCTTCAGTTTGTTCCCTGTGTAACAGATCCAATCCTGGCCCTTGATCATATGTGCCATTTTTTTCCACCCAATCAATATTTTGTACGAATGGATCTGAGACACTAAGAACAGCCACATATAATATTGCACAAATTATTCCTCTATTAAACATGATTACCCAAATTTTAAATCAGTAAAACAAAGTTAAACTGTTCTAGTAAAAATAATAATAAAATCACTCTGCCCTAGCTATATTATAAATGTACCAGTCATTTACACATACTAACTTGTACATCAAGCCTGAACTTAATCTACTTAGGCTATATAACTAAATATGCAGTCACACTAACAGCTAGTATCAAATCTTATGTTATACAATTCAATAAGACCCTACAACTGCTACTAATACTTTCAAACCTCTTTACAATGTATAGACAAATACCAGTTTTTTCTTATACCGAGTGGCGCTTGCGTCACTCACACCGCTCGTACCTTGAGCAGCAAGAGTCCTGTTATGTAGTCTTGCCCCTCCTCCTCTGCAGCACTCCACAGCAATCACCCCTTCCATTAGATTTGAGCAGTGAAAAATAGGGGAATGGTACACACAAATGCTGGAACACAGTACTTCATTGGGTGCAAGATAGCTGTAAGCAGATGTGGAGCATAGGCGCATACCAGGAAAAGGTCCATTTTACACACTGCAGCTGCACAGGCAAAGTTTAAAGTGCTTGTAAATACCTGAGCGGCATGAATCTTTTTAAGTAGTCCTGCCCCCTCCTTCTCTGCAGCACTCCATGGCAATCACCCCTTCCAATAGATTTCAGCTGTGGAAAATGTGGGAATGGTACACAAAAAATCTGGTACACAGTACTTCCCTGGGTGCAAGATAACTGTAAGCAGAGGTGGAACATAGGCACATACCAGGAAAAGGTCTGTTTTACACACTACGGCGGCACAGACAAACCTAACTGCACTACAAATTAACAAAAAACATCCCCAAAAACTACTTCCCTATTGCTTAAATGGAATATGCAGTGGGCAACTTGTTAAATGTATCAAATAGGATCTGGGCTGTCAACACTGAGTAGGGAAATGGGCAGACTAAGTGGGCTGTATGGTCCTTATCTGCCATTAGATTCGGTGTTTCTATGCTTCTATTTATTACATTTTTGTTTACCAGTTGGGTTGCACTAGACATGCATTTGCTAGTTTTCAGGCATGGCCCCTGGGAGGTTACATACAGTATACATAAGGCAGGTAGTACAGTTTGCAGAGAGACAATATGCATTACAATTATAAGGGCAGTTATGAGTGCCATGCAGTTTTATTGTTGGTACAGAGGTACAATAATTAGACACATACAATCCATGTAATAGGTGTAAACATTAGATGATGTATTCAAGTATATTCAATGGGTGAGCAGTAGGTGATACATTCAATATACTCAATAGGACGAGATCATTATTAATAATCAGTGTTAATGTACAAGTACCAATGGAAATGATGAGACTCTCAGAGATTAGGGCAGGCACATTGGGACTGCTGGAGCAGGTAGGAGTGGAGCTGGCAATGGAAGGTGTTGGGGGCCTGGCACTGGTGCAGCATTAATAGCATACTATATCATATTTAGGGGCAACTGAGGAGAAAGCAATTTTGCTGTATTTAGTCCTGGATCTAGGGATGGACATTTGTTGGTGTTCTGTGGATCATAGGGAATATAGGGTTTTACAAGGTACTAGGCGAGAGGCTAAGGTCAGGGGTAGCTGATTCTGTAGAGCCCTGTAGATAATTTGTCCTAGGTTGGGGTTCATGAAGACTGCTGGGAAAAGATAGCCTACAGTCCTATACAGTGTGCAGTGATTGGTGAGTCGGTTGTACCCAAGAGTGAAATGGCAGACATTGTTGCATGCCACTTTCCACTTGTGTCACAAAGTGCTGCAGGCATGTGCAAATACTGCCAGACCATAGGTGTGCAAATGAATGATTTACCTGCACTTGAGCAGTATGACTGCGGACACCTCACTCGTGACTTGTGCCACTTATGGGGTTACCCGAGGTCGAACTGCTCTTGCCCAGATAAATCATTTATTTAACTCATCCCCATGGCATACACCTGATATATATTTGCAATGCTATTTCTAAACTAGTGGAAATAGTCCTCTATTTTTCCTTAAGAAAAAAGTAATTTAAAAGTTTTATAGAATTTTTAAATTCTGGTACAAATGGACAATTTTACCACCACAGGAAACTTAGGTATCTGGAATCTGTTCAGTTAAAAAGGGTAGGAACAAATGTGCCTGACTTCATTTCACTGTTATTTTAAGGGTATTTATTTATTATTTATTGAATTTTGTTGACCAAAAAGGCCCACTGGGACTAGAAGTCCCTTTTTCAGGGGCGATCTGGGGGGAGGGAATATAGATGGTAACCAACTGAAACTGAACCAGATTAAGCTGTTGGTGATATTTTTAGTGAATGGGGGAAATTTGACCAGGACACCGCTGTTTCAGTAGGGGGTGCTGCTGTTCATTGCTATGATGGCCAGTCAGCTGAGGAGCTGATGGAGCAGGATGCTGTGGAGGTTAAGGGTGTCATCTCAGCCCTGGTCATATTGGTCATTTGGGAGGGATATGGCTAATGGGATTGTCATCCCTTTCACTGGTGCTCGCTTCACCCTTTTTCGTCTCCTGGAACTTATTCCAGGGTGAGTCCTCATCCTGGATGGTTATCTGGATGGAGAACCCTGTTGATTATTTAATGTGTATGCCCCTCAATTAAAGGTGGACTGAACTAGCCTTTTTTCTCAAACAGACTCTTCCCAAGCCCCACGCTGATCGCCCCTGCAAAAGATGCAGAATTCAAACTGAAAAATCTGCAGAGACAAACCTGCTCCCCAGGAGCCTTCTGGGTCGAGAGGACAACTGAGCAGCCCTCCCCCACAGCAGACAGACTCTTCCCAAGCCCTACACTGATCGCCCCCTGCAAAAGGTGCAGAATTCAAACCACAAATTCTGCACAGAGACAAACCTGCTCCCCGGGAGCCTTCTGGGTTGAGAGAGCAACTGAGCAGCCCTCCCCCACAGCTGACGGACTCTTCCCAGGCCCCACGCTGATCGCCCCCTGCAAAAGGCACAGAATTCAAACCAAAAAATCTGCACAGAGACAAACCTGCTCCCTGGGAGTCTTCTGGGTTGAGAGGGCAACCGAGCAGCCCTCCTCCACAGCTGACAGACTCTTCCCAAGCCCTACACTGATTGCCCCCTGCAAAAGGCGCAGAATTCAAACCGAAAAATCTGCACAGGTAAAGGAGACCAGGACTAGCGAGGAGTGCAAACAGAAGAGCGCCATTTTTACTGAAAGACTTAAACTTTATTTTCAGTCGCCCCATGAGTGCTGATTGTTTTTTTCCCTCAGTTTTTCTCCCTGTATACTTGTGAATTGTAAGGAAGTAGCAGAGCACCTTAATAGTGAAGCATCAAATGCTATAGTATGCTCATTCTGTGACCATGACCTTTATTTTAAACTGAATCAGTGAAACTTGTAGTGCCAGAGAAAATATTTTTCCTGATTATCCAAGTTGCTAAACGTCTACTGCCATTGCACCTTTTAACCTTACAAATACCAGTGCCTGCAAAAACTGCTTTGTCTCCACCTGAGCCCTCTTTGTTTAGAAAGTCCTATAATGAGCTTAACCAGGGCTGTGCTAAAATAACCTTAACTGCATTGAATATGCGATCCCCACCCCCAGTGCTCCTTTAGTCTGCTGCTTTGTGTAGGATCTGTATAAAAGCCTCATCTTTTTCCTCCTTCTCCGTAGAGACAAACCTGCTCCCCGGGAACCTTCTGGGTAGAGAGGGCAACCGTGCAGCCCTCCCCCACAGCCGACAGACTCTTCCCAAGCCCCACGCTGATCACCCCCTGCAAAAGGCTTGGAATTCAATCCGAAAAATCTGCACAGGTAAAGGAGACCAGGACGAGCGAGAAGTGCAAACAGCAGAGCGAGGACCCCGCCGCCCCCACCACCACCCTTGGTCATCACTCCTTTTTATAGGATAAAGCACCTGACTGTAATTAATCTGTCAGGTGACTTTTCCATTTGCAGGTTATCACAGCTGTCCACTAGTGGCTGCTATAACAAAAGGAGCTTCTGGCTACCGTGCCCAATACAAAACTCCAATACCCCCTCTAGTGGCATTTAGCCATTACTGCACCTGTTTTCTCTAATCCCAACCTTTTTGCACCACCTGAAAATTACTGTGCAACTTGGGAAGTATCTCTGTCTCTCCCTACCAAATTGCCTGCCACCCACAAAACTGCCAGTTGTGTCATAAACTAGGTAGTCAGAAATTAATTTATAATACCAAGCATGCTGCTGGGCATACTTCTGGGGAGTGGCTATATCTTTCTTACACTATATATAGACCACCTAATGTTAAACTCCAAGGTGAATTATAGTCTGCCACCTGGCCTCATACTAACTCATTATCCCTGTGTCTATTCTCAATTAAGCCACTACCCTAGCCTGCTTATTCTGAACAGTATCATGAATAATGATCATTGCTATGCCTGTGCAACACTCCTCAAATTAAACAAACACCTATCTTTACAATGCCCATCCAAGGCATTCTGGAAGGTATGGTTTCTCTAAAGCTCCTGCTAGCAGGGGATATTGAAACAAACCAGGTCTGCCCTGCACAAATATCCCAAATGTAACTCCCTCTTTGCCCTGCTGGACCAACACTAAAGGGCTGAAACTGGTGCCTATGAATATTAACAGTCTCAGACCTAAACTGCAAGAGCTCGAAGCCTGGGCGGACCTACACTCCCCTGATGTATTAGCCATCTCTGAAATGTGGCTCAAACCCATGATCTTAGCACATGAGATTAGGATTCCTGGATTCAAAACCTTTCGAAAAGACAGAATAGGAAAAAAGGGTGGAGGGGTTATCATATATACTAAGGAATCACTAACGGTGTCCTTAGCAAAGATTCCAGCAAAGGCAGATGAGGGCTGCGAAACTCTATTTGTAAAAGTACTACTGGGGGTACAAAACCACTACTAATAGGATGTATTTACCACACTCCTAAGATTGCGATGGAAGCACTAAAGGCTCTTGCTAAGCTTATCCTTGACCTGCCTCTCCTTGAGAAAATAATCATGAGTGACTTCAATCTCCACTGGGGCCCCTCGACTAAGACTGACATTAAGTCCAGCTTGCTAGAGGCCAAGCTTACCCAACTGATCCATGAATCAACAAGACTGAATTCGAAATCCAGAAACCATACCACCCTTGATTGGCTACTGGTGTCTAACCCCAATAGATTCAAGCTGGCTGGTACTTTTGCAGACTCCTTATGTGACCACACCCTCATCTTTGGTATTTGGAAAAATGACTATCCAACTCCACCTCCCCGTACTTTTCTGGCACATGACTACTCCAATTTCAATGCTACGTCCTTCCGGGATAACCTGTTGGGAATTGACTGGGCTCAAATTAATCTTGCCCCCAGCCTGGACTCTGCCCTGGCCTTTTTCACCAAGAATTTCCTCTCGGCTGCTGACAAACACGCCCCTCTAAAACAAATGAGAGTCAAAGGACAACAGTGTAGGAGGCTGACACATGATGTAAAAAAACTAATGAGGGAAAGGGACAGGGCCTGGGGCAGGTACAAGTCCACTAATTTAACCAAGGACTGCATCCATTACCGAACGCTCAGAAACTCATGTAAAAAAGATTTAAAACAGGCCAAGTGTCAGTACCTTAAGAACCTATAAACAAAAAATCTCTCTAACCCCAAGAAATTCTGGTCCCAAATAAACGCGCTCCTGAAAGGCCACCACACACAAAATGCCTGTGACATTGTTGTGGGAGATGTCCACCTCATGAACCCACAAGATGCTGCAAATGCCTTTAATGAATTCCTCACTGACCTTGGCAAGTACAGGGTTCATCCCTGCAGCCCAAAACAGCCATCTTCGGATGACTTGTTGAATCTCCCCTCATCATCTAATTTTCGCCTTAGGTTAACATCAAAAACTGAGGTCCTAAAGCTCATTAGAAGCATTAAGACAAATGGTTCTCCAGGCTATGACAAGGTTGAACCCAGGTTACTCAGACTATCTGACCAAGAAATTGCAGTGCCAGTCATATGGTCGTTCAATAGGTCGCTGATGGAAGGCAAAGTCCCCTCAGCTTGGAAAACAGCTTTGGTTGACCTTATCCCTAAGGGAGGACCCAGTGAGCTAGTTGAAAACTATAGACCGATTTCTATTCTCTGCACACTAAATAAAATGCTTGAGAGAATTGTATACCAACAAGTCCAGGCATATGCTGAACAACATAGCCTCCTCACTCCACGACAACATGGATTCAGAAAACAACATGATACTGATGCTGCCCTGGTGAGTCTAACATCCAACATCCTTGTTGCACAAGACAAAGGCCAACTTACTGGTGTGGTCTTCATAGACCTTACCAAGGCGTTTGATCTAGTAGACCATAAATTGCTCATCCAGCAGCTTAGCTCTCTCGGACTGGGCAACCACTCAACACAGTGGTTTAAAGATTACTTGCAAGACAGATTTCAGATAATCAGATGGCAGGGGGTGGAGTCAGGCAAGCACTCCATTGCTGAGGGTGTCCCCCAAGGTTCAATACTGGGGCCCCTTCTATTCTTCCTGTTTATCAACAACCTACCAAAGCACTGCGGCGGAGCGAAAGTGACCCTCTATGCGGATGATGCAGTACTACACAGATCTGCTTCAAATGCTGTACAGCTAAACCAACTCCTGAACCACGATCTCTCACTACTGGAAACCTGGTTCCTGACAAATAGGCCAATCCTAAATGAGGAAAAAACCAAAGCCATCCTATTAGGACCCAGTAAATTGGGCCCCGACAGAACATGTCTACTATCCCCTTATCTGTCCAGTGGCCATCCTATTGAGGTGGTGGATTGCATCAAATACCTGGGAGTCTATATCGATCAAGACTGCTCTTTCAAGGTTCATGTTGAACAATTAACCAAGGCACTAAATCAAAAGCTTGGGCTCATGTACCGTCTAATCCCTTTTCTCACTCAAGCATCCAGGCTAAAGATAGCCACGGGCATGCTCCTGCCCACCTTATTTTATGTTGCCCCAGTGCTACATTCAATGCAAAACACAGAGGATGCGAAAGCTCGGAAAATTGTACCACAGAATAGGACGCTTTGCCCTGGAAGCTCAGCCACTAGAACACCACTGTAATATATTCGACTCACTGAATTGGCCCTCCCTGGAGGGCAGACTGGCTTACACTTCCCTATGCTTTGCTTTCAAGCTTCTACAAATGGATGCTCCCCCCCCAGCCTGAGTCATACCTTAGTACTCAAGCAGCCTAAAAGAACACTTAGATCCTCGTGTCGTCGACTCCTCCACGTCCCAAAAGTCTGAACAAGCCAAGGTCTTCGGTCATTTGAAAATTACATCCTGTCCTTATGGAATGGCCTACCTAGCAATCTTCAAGACTGCAGCTCCTTTGGAGGTTTTAAAAAAGGCCTAAAGACATACCTTCTATAGCTAAGCCTCTGTGCATGCCACCACTGAGGATAGAAAACAGCACTCCACCTCTGATACTAAAAACCTGCCACCTAACAGGTTGGTATCCTATTTCAGTTGAATCTTATCACTTCTGAAACACTTGAAATTGTAACCCATAAAACTGACCTGATAAAAGAACCTTATGTAACTGCCACTCTTGTGAAACTAGTGTTTACCCCATGTTATTCTAAACGTTACCTAACCTGCCTGTGATTATACTATATGTTCTGATTTTAATGTCTGTATATGCGTGCTTTCCCTTGAATTGTTCCTACTTCTTATTGTACTGTTGACTGTAATTAACCCTGGGCCACCCCTGAAAAAGGGACCATTACGGTCTCAGTGGGCCTACCTGGTCACCAAAATTTAAATAAAAAATAATAAATAAATATTCATACAGCAAAGATAGTACTTCTTGGAGGGGATTTTAACTGTAGTTTGACCTCTCCAAGGGATACTCCTTCCTGTGTTAAAGTATAGTGTGATTCAGTAGCATTTAAAAATTGTATTATCTCAGCTGACCTCAGAAATGTAACGCACATATTTTTCAGCATAAATATTTTACATATAAAAGAGCTCAATTTACCACTGTCATTAATTACCTTTTTGTTTCTAAACACTTAAAAATTGCTGCCACCAGACTTTGCCCCATTGAATATTCAGATCATCAAATGGTTATCACACTTTGAACTCTGTTTCATCCTACCCCACCATCAGGACAAGATGGAAACTGAATGCCCAAATTTTGAAAGATTCAGCAATACAGGTAGCAGTCAAACAAATCCTTGCTACCTGGGCCTCTGTCATTGATTTTTATGATGATTTAGAGTATTGGTGGCTTCAGACGAAGACAGATCTTTCTCACTCTTTCCAGCGTTATAGGAAATGCAGTGCACAATCACAATATTTTAAATATCTCACTTTAAGAAAGAAATTTCAGCATTTATTGTTGTCCCCTTTGTTGATGGGACATAACCTTTTGCCCCAAATCAGTGCCCTTAGGGCAGAAATTAAATCACTGCAATACAATAGGGCAAGTTCCCTCTAGGCGGAGTTAACATATGGGACCCATAAAACCCCAGTTCTTGACCCTTGCAATGCCTGCAAAACACTTAGACATATGACCTCAATTTCTAGTCTAAAGGACAACAGGGATACTGAGATGATGTCGGTGCCTGGTATTTTTAAAAAATTTTTTATTATTGACTTGACTGACAAGGAGCAGTTTTTTACTAACTTCCCCCTTCCTACTTGCCCTTCTGATATACTTAAAAATATAACTTACCCCATTACTGCAGAAGAAGTAGCATTAGCATTTTTACTTTGAAGACTGATAAAACCCCAGGAAAAGATGGCCTTATAGGTGAACTGTATAAATATATAGGGCCATCTATATTACCGGAATTAGCAAAAGATTTTCCTTTATGCTAAACTCAGAATCTCTGCTTTTAAATATGACAGGCTTATTGATTTTAATCTTTAAAAGGGAAGATACAAGCTTTTCAAAACTGTACACCAATATGTCTCATAAATACTGACTTTACATTATTGGCAAAAATACGTAATGCTTGACTGCTGAAAGCCGCTACACATCTAATTTCATCTGCACAATCCTGCTCTATTCCAAAGAGAACCTGTACTGATCATTTGATTCTTCTTAAGGGAAATAATACAAAGAGGTAATAGGATAGGTTACAAGATTTTCTATTATCACTTCATCAAAGACAAGGCTTTGACTTTGTAGCACATACATATTTGTGGGGTACCTTAGACAGGTATAGCATCCCTCAGACCTTTATTCACTGGATTAATGGCACATACAAAACAGCCACAGTCTCCCCAGCAGCGTACAGCTGGTGTGAACCAATGATTCTAGTACAAAGTGGTGTGAGACAATGTTGCCCTATGAGCCCCTTTCTGTATAGACCCTTTACTGAGTACTTTAAACTCTACCCCCCCTCTCTAACACCATTACAAAATGAAAAAGGTATTATACCTTGTATGGCTTTGGCATATGCAGACAATATCTGTATTCTAATAAAAGATGAACCATCAGTAGATGTAGCTGTACAATTATGCAAAATGTATGATAACTTCTCAGGAGCCTCTTTAAATTTAGATGAATGTGTAGGAAAAATCTTAGGCCAGCATAATCCCATGCTAACATCCATAGTAGGAATACAGTGTACCTCAGAACCCATAAACATTTTAGGAATCATGTTTGGCACAGACCAGTTAGATGTTCTTTATTGGGAACCCAGAATAACACATGGTAAACAATTTGTTGCACAGTGGAATAAATGGAAGTTTGGAAAGAAAAAATGAATTTACCTCATAAAAACTAGTTTATAACAGCTTATTTTAGTACCCTCTTTATTTAGTGAGGAGAGGGGTGCAGTGCTATTTAGCACCCGATAAATCAGTGTGTCAGCTTCATGTCCAGTTACATTACTATGCTCCCTGCAATATTAGCGATCAGCTTATTTTAGCACTTTTGTCAGTTAAGCTAATATAGCAAAAATAAACTGAATGCTAATATTTCCTGCTATACAGTGTCTAATCCACATATTCTAATACATTAGTTCCATATCTCCACCACCTAAATCTCTTGAAACATCTCTTCATAGTCTCTTTTTCCAGGCATTATGGAGAAGCAGGCTAAATCCCATAAAAAAGGAATATTACTTATCTACCTTTAAATGTTGGGGACTTAAGAAGGTTAACCCTATTGTCTTTTTCAGAGTATATTCTTTGTTATGAATTTAAAACCACTACCCATAAATACAGATACATGATGGAGTCCTTTGCTAATTTTTAACTGTCAGTTATGGTTTAAACAATGGAATAGATGAATACTTAAGGTTTTGAAAAACATACCCCTAGCCCCTACCTGTATCAGAGAAACTTTACTTAAACTGAGAACTTGGAAAGTCACCAGTCTAATATCAACTAGAAAACACACATATAAACTGACTATTGAAGGTAACTTTCATGATATTCCATTTCAATCATGCCCTACCACTACAAAATCGTCACTTGAGGCCTTGCTAATAGAACCTAGAATACCCTGAAGAATATGAGACATTCACTGTCTCTGTTGCCATGAAAAAGTGAATATAAAAGCTAACCATAAGCAAAAGCAATTAATGGATAGACAGGGTAGCAGAGAGTTATGTAAACAACAACTGGAATCAATGTAGCATCCATTTTTTCCTGTTTTTATATTTCTGGTTTCTGGAAGTATATTGCTAATGCATGGCCTGCACAACAATATATTTTTGTTACTTATGAAGTGTTGATTTAGTAAGCAATAACCCACAACAATGTATTGTGTTATTGGGGATTAATCAACACCCCAAGTGCATTGTGAGGCATGAGGCTGCAGCCGAGTGTGCTCACGACACACGGGATATTGATTAATTCCTAATAACACCATACCCTGGAGTGGGTTATTGCATCTATAACATGGCTTATGTTCCAAACAAGGAGAAAATAAAATATAGGGGTTTTCTCCCTGTTTAAATAGCAAAAAACGTACTGTATCCTTCCACCTGAAAAAATAGTCCCCAACAATTAATCCATATTTTAGTGCTTTTATGCACATCCAAATGTCAAAAATACAGTACTGACATGATTTCTGATATATAAATAAAATAGTTTCTGACACTTGCAATGCCCTGTACTTTGCACCCCCCCAACAGACACAAGTCCTAAATGTACATTGTCTGTATTAGTATATTCTGTAAAGGATAACTACAGCCTTTTGTGAAGGTACCATGTCTCTTGTACTGCACACAGAAATCTCACTGTAAAAAAAAAAAATATTTCAGAATGTACACATCAGCAAGCACTTAAAAAAATTATTGCAGAATGCAAACCTCTAAGTTGGGACCCTGTGACTGACTCACTTGCACGTAACTATTCGCCAGAGACACAGAGAGAGGGAGAGATATGACACTGCCAGAATTCTGTACTAATGCTCCAGATCTTGGTGACAGTAGACTCCGGAGCAGTTGTCGGCAGTTGAAATAGTCAGTTGCAATTCAGTGCAGTTGCAAATGCATTGGATTGCAGTCATCAAATAGTGGAGTTGAAATCCATTGCAATTGATGATTCCGTGACCCATCCAGGGTTGTTTTTGTGGTGTACTGCAGTGTACTTTCTCTTTTTTTCTTTCCTGGGGGGACCGGGGAGGCATCGAATATCTAACAGTCCTCAACCGCCAGCACCGAGCCTTACTGCCAATGAAATGTACTCCTGGCTCCTGGACATGAAGCATCCACCAACTAGGAGAGATAGGAGGAGCCAGGAGCTTAAGAGTGTCTGTAACTGGCTGCTTGAGGTGGCAGGGAGATCATGTGTAGGTAGAAGAGGAGACTGTCAGAAGAGGAGGCATCTGTGTTGGTGTGTGGGCAATGGAGCGAGCAGCATTTATCTGCAGGGACAAAGTTTGGCTGTTAAGTCTTTATTTTAAAAATAAGTTAACTGTGTCCACTGTCCTGATGTGTCCGGTGCCCAGAGAGAGATTAGTGTGTGGCTGTGCAGGTCCCAGTCAGTTCTCCCACAAAGCCAGGCAGCAGTCATGTGAAGACAGCAAGTCAGTGGTCTGGTCATGGTTGGGATCAGCCCATGACCCCACTGGCCGGGCCCTTCAGGCAACTCTCACTCAGTCTCAGTCAGTGAGGAGGAGGAGTGGTAGGTGCACAAGTTCCATTGTGCGGAATACCGGTATGGGGACGTGGGTCTGGGTTGGGGACCAACTGTGTGGGTTGGGAAGAGGGAGCACACAACTCAAAAAAAACACTGGTACCACCACCGAGTAGAGCAGTAGCAGCAGCCTGAGCCATGAAGCCACCTGACGCCACCGACCAAATCATCACCCGACACCTGACTGAATTGGCAACAGGCTACTACAGTGAGCAAGGTACTGTATGGGATGTGTATGTAAGGCCCACCAGGACTGGGCAGTGGGCAGTAGGAAGGAGGAGGATGGTCTCTCACAGACTGCTCAGTCTGTCAGTGTGTCTGCTGTGTGTTCAGCTGACTTGTCTGGCTGGTTGAGGGCTTGGGGGCTGTGGGGCCCAGGGGGGGCCAAACTTGAAAAGCCAAGGTGATTAATCATCATTGATCTACTGCTGGCAGCCCGGCTAGGCTTTCTGACTGTGGTGGCATTGTGAGTAAGTCAGACTTCCCATGAGGTCATGGAGCAGGCCAGGCACATACCCCATAAGAGGCTGGAGCGCAGAGCATAATCAGTTAGGTCCAATGAACAAAATGTCTGTTGTTTGCCACTGTAGGAATCAGACCAGATAGACCAAATATTAAAGTCCTCACAGCAAGATGAATAACATTTTACAAAACACGTTAGTGTACATGCTGAAAGCCAAAACAAGTTCAGTAACTGTGTCAGAAAATATTTTTTTAATATGCATGAGTATTTTTAGCTTTAAATTTAAACTATGGATACATCTCAGTTCTGGTATACCATACAGGAGGTATTTCTAGGGGTCCTCCCTTAAACTGTTTTTAGTCTCACAGATTCTGTGACTACTAGTAAACTAACATATATTGACGGTTAGCTCTGTTTGCAAAAGGATACCTTCTAGTTTCAGTGGGGTGCTTAAGAGGCCCTACCTATACTGTATTTTAGACTCACAGTTCTTTTTCTAAGTAACTAGTATTACTGCTGCTTATTTTTCTATACCGTAAATTATTTTACTGCCCTGCTTCAACTTGTTACTTTCAGGGACTTTGTATATTTTGTTGTTGTTTTGACTGGTTATTATGCTTTAGTGGGTCCCTGCTGTGTGTAGATTTGTTTCACTGCACTTTGTATTTGCATTTTAAAGAGCAGCCAGCTGCTTAGCTGCTGTTGCCTAGTTGCTGCTCCTCCAACATATGTACTACCTCACCTGCCCCAGAGGTGAGGGGCATAAATAATTCCTTTTGTTTCTGCCCATGTATGAAGTTATAATGCTGCTCATTCCCAAATGCTAAAAACAGAGCTGCTTCCTGACTTTAACCCACCAACATGCCCCCACGTAGGCACATGCGACCCATTTTGTGATGTCAGAAGGCGAAGTATGTGTGTGCATGTGCCCCATTGATTTCAAGGGAAGGGGACTTTTCCATACATTTTATTAACTTTTAGAGTCAAAATTTTAATAAAAAAATGATATAAAGTTTAAAAAGTACAACAAACTACTACATAATAAAATTCAACGATGGTGAAAGTTGAAAAAATCAGTTGGATTTTCTTCAGTTAGTTGAAGTCAGAAAATTCAAACTAGTTGAAAACATCAGTCATAATGTGTGGTAAGTCAGTCATAATTGGTTTTTCAATTGACTCCGGGGTCTAGGTGACAGTGTATGTCTGTCTGTCTCTCAGCACTGCATTCCCCTGCTCTGTCTGTCGAGGGGAGCTCTCACTGTCATTGTCACTCTCTCTTGCTGTCAGAGGATGGCTGGGTGTAGATCATTCACCAGTTGCAAATGGTGCACTTAAGTAAAGAAGGTTGCTGGAAAAATATAAGCATATAAAGCAAAGAATCAACACTGCAGACACAGGATTCAGTGAGAATGATGAATTAATTTATACTGAGCATCAAAACTTCAATACTTACAGTTCATAACACTGCGAATAAATACAAAAATCCAGCTCCCACAAAGTGAACTAGCCTCAGCACTTCGGGGTGCTCTACCCCTTCATCAGGAGGTGTGGTTCAGAGACGCTTAGGAGTAATATAAATACCCCAGAAAATAATTGAATACATTGCAGGGTGGGATTGCAACCCACTGATGCGCCCTAGGCGCAATAATCAAAGGGGATTGAGCCTGGCACAAATCACTGATGCACGGGCGCATCAGTTATACAGTGCAGCTGGGGCTGCACTCATGCATACTTTGCACATCCCGATATTCAGCCCGGGCTGTGCTGAGCCCATGCATGCGCAACCCCTACCTGCGCTGCACACAGGTGAGCCAAAAAAAGAGGAGCAACAACTGGCCACCCACAGGTGAGCTGCCATAGTGCAGGGCGCAACACGGCAGCTGCCACCTGTGGGTGGCCACCCAAGTTCCAGCTGCACCTTCGAGGTGGCACTCCCCATGCCCGATCGCTGGCATACTTAGAAAAATAATAGTCCCATATCCCTGGTGGTCCAGTGGACCGCTCACAGTCTGATCACAGGCATAAGTATATTCTAAACAGTTAACTCTATCCCTGGTGGTCCAGTGGACTGTTTGCAGCCTGATCATGGGCATAAGTATGTTTTAAACAGTTAACACTGTCCCTGGTGGTCCAGTGGACTGCTTGCAGCCTGATCGCAGGCATAAGTATGTTTTAAACAGTTAGCACTATCCCTGGTGGTCCAGTGGACCGCTTGCAGCCTGATCACGGGCATATGTAGGAAAATATTAGTCCTATATCCCTGGTGGTCCAGTGGACCTCTCGCAGCCCAATTGTGGGCATCAGTAATAAATAATTATACACCAATCCAACCCTGGTACTCCAGCAGTACCCCCCTCCCCACCTGCCCACTGAGCCACACCTCACTCCCCCTGGTCAGGTGGGCAGCAACTCCCTACCACTGCCCCACCGCCCACCCGACTGACTCTGTATGGTGGGGCTGTACACCCAGTTGGTCCACAGCATGAGCTAATGGGCGTGCAGCCCATACCATCTACACACCAGATATGGATCCATTCACATATCTGGACTAATCTGATGCAGGCTGCATGCCCATTGGTTCCGCTGTGGACCGATGGACCTACAGCTCTACTGTATGGGTCAGTCAGCGGGCAGAGCAAGCAGCAAGGCGGTGGAGCTGCCGCCCAATCACCGACCGGGGAGCGGTTGGTGGGCCCAGCTACGGTTGGGGAGGAGGTACTGCTGATCACCAGGGTTGGAATGGTGTGTAATTATTTATTACTGACGCCTGTGATCAGGCTGCGAGCGGTCCACTGGACCACCAGGGATATAGGACTAATATTTTCCTACATGTGCCCGCGATCGGGCTGCAAGCAGACCACTGGACCAACAGGGATAGTGTTAACTGTTTTAAACATACTTATGCCTGCGATCAGGCTGCAAGCAGTCCACTGGACTACCAGGGAAAGAGTTAAATGTTTTAAACATACTTATGCCCGCGATCGGGCTGCAAGCGGTCCTCTGGACCACCAGGGATGGAGTTAACTGTTTAGAATATACTTATGCCCGTGATCAGGCTGCAAGCAGTCCACTGGACCACCAGGGACATTGGACGTGATCTTCAATTTACACATGCCCGCGATCGAGCATTGGGGCACTTTGCCACGATGTGCAGGGGGCGTTGGTCCCTGCCAGGTGCAAGTCACCGGGGATCAGTGCACCTGCATGCAAATGGGGCCATAATGACATGCAAATGACCCCATTTGCACCTTGCATACACTATGGCCCCATTTGCATGTGCACTTTTGAATATCGTGGTGGTTGTGCCTATCTCAACGGCACTTGTGCTTGTGCATTCCCCTGCTCCACTCTGGCCACTTGCGCTGGCGCAGTGCCACTGCGCCATGTGCACTGTGGGTGGCCAAGGAGTGATATTCAATTATGCTGTGCCATGGCACAGCTCTGTTGAATATCACCCTGTCAATGCCCCTGCGCATCCAAGTTGCGGTGCGCCCAGGCTTGCGCCACAGCCTGGCACAGTCTGAATATCCTGCGCACAGTGTCAATTAAATCATTAACTCCTTCATCATGAAACTCAGTAAAGAAATGGTCCATGTGTTGCACCAAACACTGTGGCTGTAATTGGTGTGTCCCGGATTTCATCAGTTTCATTTAAAAATGCAAGTGCATAAAGTGAATTACTTTGTATCCAAAGTCACACTGCCACAGTGAATGGTTGAAGACACAGACCAAGAATAAACTGAGCTACTAATAATTCATAAATAACCCTGTTTAGATTTTATATAACCTTATTTTCTTTAAGATAAACGATTGTATTTTTATTATGGCACCATAATAAATATGACTGTTAAATACATTTTTAAAAGTGTTTTTACAACATAAGTAAATAACTATTTATGTATAGTTACTGAAAAAACACTAGCAGGAAGGCACAGTCAAAGTTAAACAGCACACCAGAGAAAAAATATTTTTTACACAATGAATGATGATCAGATTCATATAATAGCAGCTTGTACATAACACAAACCTCTGTCACATTACAACATTTCAATATCAGTGTATAAATGGCTTCCAATGATTGTTGAAACCATTTGGTCTCAAACAGCTCAAATTAAAGATCAACATACATAGAATTTGACGGTAGATAAGGACCGCTTGGCCCACCCAGTCTGCCCATTTCCCTGCCTACTGGATAAGATGCAGATCCTAGTTAACCAGCAGCCTACTTCTTCCTACCACCACCCCCTAGAATTGCCTTATGACTGTCCCATGCATGTTTGAATTCCACCACTGTTTTTGACTCCACGACCTCCTCCCGAAGGCCGTTCCATGCATCCACAACCCTCTCTGTGAAAAAATACTTCCTTAAATTACCTCTGAGCCACCCCCCCTCTATCTTCAAATTGTGCCCCCTTGTTCTTGATAGATTCTTTGCGGTCCAATGTTAAATCCCTATCACCACCTCCTATTCTCCATGGTGCGTGATTAATACCCATATAAAAAATTCTGTGGACATTCACATCAGTTATTTCTGATAGTTGTTTAGAAATGGGGTGTGTTGAGTCATTCCTTCATATAGCCCTGTAGTGCTCCTGTATATATTCTTTTAGCTTTTATGTGGTTTGACCCACATATGTCTTACCGCATGAGCACCACAAGGCATATACTACACATTTTGTGCCGCAAGTCATAAAGTCCCTGATTTCCACTTGTCTGATCCCTAAGTTATTCAGGTTTTTAAATACTTTGCCCTGCACAGCTGAGCTACAGGTTTTGCACCTTTTACAGGGAATGAAGCCCTGTGGCTTCTTACTTAGCCATGTCCCCTGTTCTGTCGAAGGTTTTAAAGCACTCAAAGCCAAAAAAATCTCAAGACATTTACCTCTTTTAAATGTGACCAATGGTCTGTTTGTACTTATGTCTTGTAAGTCCTTATCTAATGCTAGTATACGCCAATGCTTGAAAATAACTGTCTGAATATCCATATAAAATCGGACTATAATTTGAGACAAAAATAATCTGTTCATCGGTATTTTTATGCTCCCTCTGTTTAAGTAACTGTGCTGTGTCCATACCTTCGACACACAAAAAGGCTGATTGTACAATATCTTCCTGATAGCCTCCAAGTTTTAGTCACCAAAACAGTTCTTCCTTGGCATGTAAAAAATCATTTCTGTTACTACTGTTCGCTTTAGTCTAACTAACTGTCCAAAAGGCAAATTCTCTATAATGTGTTTAGGGTGGGAACTTCTAGCTTGGAGCACACTGTTCCCTGCTGTTGGTTTGCCATCTGTTTTAGATGTCACTTTTTGCTCCAGAACCCCCTTCAATCTGAGATCTACAAAATGAATCTCATTTGCACTATACTAGGATGTGAAAGAAAGGCCCACATTATTTTAATTAATGGAATATCTAAATGAAAGTTGCTCCACGGAACCATGGAATAAATAGGCCGCTTAATCCATGGCCACGCTGAGTCACTCCACCAACAGGGTTGTGCACGTCTCTCAACCCATGTTATAATGAATATTATACAGGCCCTTGGAAAAAGAGGCATGAGAGCACAATTAATGTTGTATTTTCTGTAATCAAATGGCATATATGGCAAACAAGATGTTTATTTTCCTTGCAACAAAAACAAACCTCTTATACAGCTCTCAGTAACAAAATAACAAATGATCATAGACGTATATACTATGCTGAGACCAAAAATGCTACACAGGTTTACTTATCAAAGTTGTGGAACAATATGCCTTGGATTACAGATTTGGATGCTCTGATTACATGAACGCATCTTTTATATTAGGTACCCCTTTTTGGTGTACCTCACAGAATCACAATAAGTCTGATAAATCTCTTTTGTTGATTATGTATCTCTATATAAACTTAGACAATATTGAAGCAGAAAGAACTACTCAACAAAGGAACACATCAACAATCGCTTTATTGTTCATTTACTTTATCTCTGTTTATTATTCCTGTTGGTATCACTATTTTTTATTGTTACTGTTGCTTGTTTGTTTGATTTTTCTTCTTCAGTAAACTCCCCTACTTTCTTGTAGAGTTCCCTTGGCCATCTGGTGTTCTGCCAAGATGGCTGCACTCTCTGAAGCTGTGAACATTATTGCACTGGACACAGGGGTGAGGGCCTCCTCCCCTCTGTCTGCTTCATATGAGGCTCCCACCATTTTTGCCTTCAGATCTACTACAACTGACTTGCAACTAGGGATGGGTGAAGTGGGCGAAATTTACTCTGCAGAGTAATCCGCAAAATTCCACCCATTTCATGGAGTGAAATTCGAAATTTAGGCTGGTGGAGTGGTGAAATTTTGCCCAATGTATCGGTGAAATTTCACTTTCCGCGGTGAAATTCCACCTTCTGTGGTGAAATTCTGCCAGCAGGAGGTAAAATTTCATCCGCAAAAGGTGGAATTTTTGCTTGCAGAAGGTGAAATTTCACCATGGAAGGTGAAATTTTGCCTGAGTGAAATTCCGACTTAGGTGGAAACATTTTGTGAATTGCTCCACCAGGCGAATGTGGCCACTTCACCAGCACTTCGCCGGCAGAATTTAAATTCACTGCATCTCTACTTGCAACCTGAATTTACTTCTATGAGTTCAATCCCTGACCCTGCAGAAAGGAAAAGACTCTTATTCAATATGATAACAGAGGAATAGTAGACATACCAGATTAAAAAACATCATCTGGCTTCAGAATCCATCTGTCTTGCTAGAACTACCGACCGGTCAGCAGCTACTGTGTGCATTGTGTCTTCTCCTTCCCAGCACACTGTTTTGACTTCTTCTCTATTTTTTGATGGCTTAGCAACAGAGACTCTGCCTGCTATTTCCTCCTGAATGGATCCCACTACTACTGGTGGCTCCCCCACTGCATTGGATTCTGCTGCCACCAGTTCTCCACTTTTGTGCTGTGGTGATTCTTTGCAGAAGCGGGCTCCCAGCCCCAACTTCCCAAAGTTGCCTCCAGACTCCCAGTCACATGCAGCACCAGGCTCTTCTACCTCCCTGCTGACTTTCTCTCCTGAATTTGTGGCTCCTGTGGCACAATGCATGACGTCTGCTTCTGACTCCTTGATTTCAAGTGCTGATGACCCTTTTGCTGGCTCATCACTTCAGCCTCCAGCTCCTGCTGAAATTGCACACCTGCTGTACTACTGCTGCTCCCTGCTCTACTTGGAAACATTTGCAGAAGTGGTCTGCAGAAGCTGCTCTTCTTGCAGCAGGCTGGATAAAAGTGGACAATGGCGTCTCTTGGGTCCCTGTAGATCAATACAAATGTACTGCCCCCGTGCCTGCTTCTACTTTGGGCTCTATGGATGCTCAGTTTCCTACTGATGAACAACCTGGAACTTCTCATCCTCTACCTAATGCAGGTGCTCACCCCCCTTCACCTTGAAACAATCCCTCTCTTCCCAGGCTCCCTTTGAGGAAGGACGATTCTGCTCCTGGTCTCCCTTCTATTACTACTGCAGGCCCATAATCTCAGCTTGACTCGAAAGGTTCCTTTAAACTAACTGACTTATTTTCTTTACCTCAGATACCTATCCAATGGCAGAACAAAGTTTGGATTCAGTGCAGAGAGAGATTGGACTTGCCCCCGGATAGGACATATGTCATCAGGAAATTGTGAAAGAATCTCTGGGTTTCCTGGCAGCGGATTTGTATGTTGTCATTCATATTGCTGGTGAAGAAACATTCAATATTAATTTTTGCACATTCTCCTCGCTGGATCAATTTTGGTTTAAGTATGACTAGCTAAAGGATTCCCCCTTCTTGGCCACACCATTGTCTAAACCCACTTTTAAAAGCATTACCTTTCTTTTTTTAAACAAATACATTAATATCATGGATGCCCTTTGCTGGCTCTGGAAACACTGTGATGTCTTGGATACCCCTACCCCTGTAATTGACAGTGAGCAGGTGTAGATGGGAGGTTGGTGAGTTAAGGTGAAGCACCTCTAACCTGCCTTAGGTATCACACATTTTCCTGGCAATTTCTACATTGGCCACAATAAAGGTATCTGTTTCTACCCAGGACAGCCTAAAATCTGCCATAAGTGTGGGGCACATACTCATCTCAGCTCTATCTGTGACGTGGTCCATTGTGGTGGATGCCTTCAATATGGCCATATCGTTTCTACCTGCCCCGACCCCAATAGGTGCAATTTGTATGAGGAAAAAGGCTATACCTTCAGACAATTTCCCTGGGTATCTCACAACTGAAATGATGGTCTGAACCAGGATGCCTTAATTGAGGGCATAACAAGAAATGCAAAGTCTCCGAGAATTAATGGTGCACTCAGTCATGTGCACAGTGGTCACACACAGTCACCAGAATTAATGTGCATCCCCAAAATGTTGCTGTCTTTTGTCCAGAAAATTCCCCAGTGCTGATGAAGTGAAATGAGTGTGTAACAAGAAATGCAGTACCTCCCAGAATTAATGGCACACTCAGTCATGTGCACAGTGGTCACACACAGTCACCAGAATTAATGTGCATTTCCAAAATGCTACTGTCTTTTGTCCAGAAAATTTAGGAAATCAACAAATTAAAGCAGCTCTATTTATCTGATGAAGGGATGCATAAGTCCTGAAACATTATAATAAAAAGAAAGACTGGAGTGCAAAGAAGAAATAAACATAGAAACTGGAGATGACTAGAAACAACAAAAATTTTGGATCATTTTATTGGAGTTATAAGGAATTTATTGGGGTTGAGACACCAACACTGTTTCTCTGAGATTAATCCAAGGTGGTGACTACCCCCCCCTCCCGATTTCCTGACTTTAACTTAGAAAAGAAAACACAATAAAAAGGAACCAAGGGAAGTGGCACTTATTATTTAAACTTCTATGTGGGATGTAGTCAGGACAGGAGAGGCAGGTACATGGAACTGTGGTGCATACACAAAAAGTTAGTATGTAATGAAAGAGCAGTGTAGCACTCACCACCACCATAAAGGGAGCCAAAACAAAAGAATGCTGCTTAAATAATTTATTAGCAGCCCCTGCCAAAAGCAGAGCACTGCTGCAACATGGAGTTCTTATGTATCACCCATACCCAACAAGGCTTCTTCAGAGAATACAGAGCAGATACAAAGCTCATTATTTATGCGGTGTGTCTTTCAAGTAGGAACCGATCAGACAGTGATAATCAAATGATGTGAATTCATATAGTAAAACACTCTGCGATAACCTTCATTAGACTTATTTCTTTTTTTTTCAGTTAAATGTGTTACTGATTTTCCAAACAACAGAAAACAAAACTCACAGCACAAAACCTTTTCATGCTCAAAACTGTTTAGGATGAAAAAAGCTGAATATATAGGTCCAATTTAAACATACAGGTGTCCAGCAAAAAAGGTGTGCATGAAAGGAAAGAAGTTATCACATCTGTACAAGTATAGTGTATCAACCAGACTTAAAACAATGATGATAGTGATATAGACTGTCCCATTTCATTGGGAAAAGCACCTACCTCTGCATCAAGGTATGTTACCAGGACCGAGTAGGCGGTACCACTGCTGATTCGTCATGGCTTCATGTGAACAGAAAGATGTACCTTCCAGTGGTCTCTTCTGGGGTAAACGTCTGAAAAGGAAGGTCACACAGAGTAAATTCAGCAACATGTCCAGAGATTCAGATATACAGCATGGTGATGCTGAAAGACCACCAGTTATAACTACAAAACATACACAACTATTTACATGCTGTCTTTCTCAGGTCATGTAACACTTACCCTAATATATTAACAGGTGGTCAGGAAACTTTCAATACATCATATAGATGGAGTATTCAGTAGGTTACTACCTGCCCAATCAGAATATGCCAGCTCTAGGAGCCAAGTATGCCATGTATGGTGCCCAACATTTCTGAAGTTTCCCTATCTGTCCTAATATCAAATGGGAGTGCCTATCCATTTCATATACCTGGGTGAGTGTTAGAACTATTTTTCTCATGGATGGGGAAGTAGAGCTTCTCCAGTTTTTCAAAAGAGTACCTTTGACTTGCATGCACAGTAACATTAACCATCTAAACTATTGTAAAGTAAGAGATGAGGCTTCTGAGTTCATGCCAAGCAACATTGGAGGGCCTGAGGTGGGATATGATGGCCAAGAATCTTACTGGCTTCTAGTGTTGTTCTTTCCCATATGGGAAATATCATTGGAAACTGCCAAAGGATATGATATAGATTCCTTTCAGGTTGCTGACATCTTCAGCAGTTGTCATGGGGTATTATTTTTGCTTTCTTAAGCACTGCCGGGGTTCTATACCAAGAGTGAAGTATTTTGTTATGTATACGCTGACTTCAAGCATCCCCATGAAGTAATTGCCTGGTTTGCCAGCACTGTCCCCATTGGAGGTCCAAAATTTGAATTTGCATTGTATTCTCCCATTTGACTTTAGAGGGAAGAGCTGAGTTGGGTAGGGCATCCCTAACTCTAGTATATACCATCTCTGCTGTCCCTTTAGGAGCATCCAGCCATCTGTGAAGGTGGGAAGTTGGTCCAGCCCTGCCTTTATCCAAAAGGAGAATAGGTTTCAGTGTGTCCCTTAGCTGGAAGTATTTCCAGAGGACATTTCTAAGAAAAGACCATCTGCAAAGCAGATTTTGAAAGGTGTCAATAGCCTGAATTTCAGGATTCATAAGGTTTCCAACAAATAAAATGCCTGCCTCCTTCCACTTAGGCCATAGCACTGGATGGGCACCTATTTTGATAGAGGAGTTATGCCATAGAGGGCTATATGAGAGGGGGACAGCAGGGATGCCTATTTTCTTATAAAGAGCTTTCCAGCATGTGAGGGTAGAGCGCAATGTTGGATGTAATTTAAGTTGCAGGGATAGGCCCGAGCCAAACAGAGATGCCAGAAAGGAGGTACCACAAATATTCTGTTCTCACTCTAACAACTGGGGAATCACCTGTGATTTAGTCTGAAACCATTGTAGGGACTGAGAGCAGTGATAAGCTATTTTGTATCCCTCCATCCATGGTAACCCCCACCCTCCCTGTTTCCAGTGTCCTCTGAGGGTGTTCCTGCTGTATCGGGGTCTATCTGTGTCCCAAAGGAAGGAACCTATCATCTTGTCTATTTTCTGATACTAGTGCAAGGGTAAGAATAAGGGAATATGTGAGAAAATGTTTAAGAATTTAGGAGCCATGGACATTTTAAAGGCAGCAATCTTGCCTGCCATAGTGAGGTGTAGCTAGGTCCACCGGTTTAGTTCCCCTTTACATTCAGATAATAAGGGTCCTAAATTAATATCCCACCATTTATCAATATTTGCCCCTATTTTAATACCCAAAGAGGTTATGATGTCATGTTTCCATTTAAGGCCTGAGCGGGGCATATTCTGTGGGCAGCAAAGTGTATTGAGAGGGAGGATTTCAGTTTTAGTTTCATTCAGTTTGAGGCCAGAGATGCATAAAAACTGGTTTAGGAGAGGAAGCAGTGGAGGTATGGAGTCATGAGCATCTTCAAGAGGGACTAGCAGGTCATCTACATACATTAGAGTTGAGTAACGGGACTGTCCCACACTTATCCCTTTAATATGGGGGTTTTGTCGAATCACTGCTTCAAGAGGTTCAACTGCCAGAACAAACAGAAGAGGGGAAAGGGGCCATCCTTGTCTGGTGCCCCCGTGAAGGTTAAATGGATCAGAAAGTATTGAGGGTTAGCACCTTAGCTGGGGGAGGTGTATATAGTTGTCATGGCAGATCTAAAATGAGGGCCAAAACCAAATTGCTCAAGAACTGTAAGAAGATAATCCTACTCGACAGAATTGAATGCCTTCTCAAAATCTATTGCCAGTGCAGTGGTGGGGGATTTTAATTTCTTGGCATTATAAATGAGATTGAGAAGCATTCGCAAATGGTCAGTACTATACCTACCTTTTACAAAACTGACCTGTGAGGGGTGGATCAGAGACGGTAACAGAGGATTCATTCAATTGGCTAATGCTTTGGTATACACCTTACTATCAGAATTAATTAAGAGATAGGTTGGCCGTCGGCGCAGCGGTTGGATTCCGCATGTGCGGCGCTTGGCGACCGGAGACCGAGAGCGGACCTGGGTCACTGGAGGAGCCGGCTTGGGGAGATAGATGGGCGTCCTGGGACTGTTCCCTTCTCCGGGAGGGAAGTGCCCGCATTGATGACCCCTGGCGGAGGCCAGAAGTCACTCAGCTACCGGCACTGGCATGTATAGGAGGCAGGGCGGATGCAGGAGTCATTGCACGACCCAGCCTCCCCAGAAAAACAGAAAATGTCAGCTGCCAGCCGCCGCTAATGAAGCTCACCACAGCTTTGATTTGCTCCCCAGGCCAGCCCTCCAACCTAGTCTGAAGACTGTGTCATGTGAGGGGAGTGCCGCAGCCCGGCCGTGAGGGGGCAAGCCACGGGTATCGGAGGGCCCGAGGCCGATTTGGGGAGCAGAAGCCCGTGGCCCATGACCGGGCTGAAAAATATATCAGGCGGCAGGCAGCTCAGGGTGGGAAAAGAATAAATAAAAAAAAAGAATTAATTAAGAGATATAGGGTGATAGTTGACCACCTCAGTAGGGTCTTTCCCTTTCTTGGGGGGGTACAGTGATTATTGCCTCGTGAAGAATACGTGATAGCATGCCCTGATTTTCAGATTTTATAAATACCTGGGACAGTAGGGGAATGATTTATTTATTTATTTATTTCAAATAATCAGTTTTACAACCTTTGAGTCAGAGACTCATTTACAAAGGTACCTCGTCGCAGGGAGGGTGGACAAACAAAATGTGAGGTGAGACATTGGTAACAATACAGGTGAGATACAAGGTGTAAATAAGCAAACACAAGATGCACTAACTATACAAGGCTTATTTGTACTCTATGATAGAGACCAGTGCTTAGTAGGCTGGGATGTCAAGGGGTACTCTAGGAGGTACATTCAGGAAAAATACAGCTCCGATTATCAACAAGGTATCTTCGTAGGGCAATTTTGAACTGGCCAGTTCTGGGGAAGTCTGTGATGTGCACAGGGAGAGAGTTATACCAAGCAGGTGCTCTATGGTGAAAAGATCTTTGGCAGAGTGAGGTCCTGGCTCTGGGTACTAGGAAGGTGGCTTTAGTGGCATTACGGGTGAGTGCCAGCCAGGAGGCCTGCTGCAAGGGTGTAGTGACCCCTGGAGGGCATAGCCCAGATAGGGCCTTTTTTGCCAGCAAGCAGGTGTGGTATTTCAGCCATTCATCAAAGGCGAGTATGTTAGAGGCAGAATAGAGTAGACATGTGTGGGTTCTGCTATGGGCACCGGTCAGGAGCCTGCAGGCTTTGTTGATAGAGGTCTGGACTTTAGTAAGGGCGGTAGGGTCTGCAGCTGCATAGGTAGGGAGTCCATAGTCTGCCAAGGACAAAATGGATGAGGTGATGGCAAGTTTCAAGGCAAACTCAGGGAGGCAGTCTTTGTGGCGATAGAGGAGACCAATCCTGGAATTCATGGCCAATGACAGAGCTTTTAGATGGGTATGGAAGGTAAATGCTGAGTCGAAAGTGATGCCCAGGTACTTGTAGGTTGATACCTGTTCAAGGGGGTGGAGTGTGCTGGGGGTGAAGAGAAGGGGAGCATCACTGGAGTTGTTTTGTCAGTGTGCAAAAAGCATAGATTTCATTTTTTTTTTTAGAGGTGCCATGGCTTGAAGGATGTCTAATGGAAAGCCATCTCCTCCAGGAGCTTTCCCGTTTTTGAGAGGTTGCAAGGCCTCAAATATCTCTTTAGGGGTTAGTGGCTCTTCAAGGGATACCTATTGGGTGAGGGAGAGTCTGGTAGTTTGTACAGTCTCTAGAAATGTATGTATTTTGAGTTTGGACCTTGCCCTAGAGGAGGTGTATAACTGGGAATAGAACTCGGTCATGATATTATTCACCTCCTGGGGTTCAGTTCTAACTATCCCAGACAGGGGATCTTTAAGTCCTGCAATATGTCTATTTGCTTGCTGTTTATGAAATTAATAAGCCAGTATTTTCCCACTTTTATTTCCCCCCTCCCACTAGGAGTGGCATACTCTGAGGAGAGCTAAATCAGCTTTCCTAGATTTAAGCTTATTTAGCTGCATTCAAATCAAGAGGACCTGGTGACCACATGCAGAGTGGAAAGAAGGGGGAAGACATCTGCTTGAGTGCTTGCTCAGCATTGGCTAATTCACCTTCTAGCCTTGTCATCTCCTCCTCCCTTTTCTTTCTTCTGTGTGTAGCATACCCTATAATTTTACCCCACATATTTGCTTTATATGCTTCCTATGTGGCTTGAGCATAGCTCTCCAAAATAGGATTCTCCAGCAGAAACAGCTTAGTTTCAGATTTGGCCCACTCTATGAATTTGGGGTCTTACATAAGGAGGGGATCTATCCTCCAGGTGGTGGAGTGGGGTGTCGGGATAATCAGAGAGAGTATCAATTGGACTGGGGTATGATCTTTTTTTTTTTTATTCGGTATATTTTTTTTTTTTTTATTCGGTATACTTTAATGAGACTGTCATGTTACAAAGAGATTGCGGCCTTAACCAGGTCAGTACAAGAGAAGCAACAAGCATTTATCTCTATCATCTGTATGTTAAGGCGATGGCTATTTAAGTTGACAGTTACAATAGGTATCTATTAACATATCTACTTAGAACTCATTTTATCCAATCCACACACAAATCCCCAAACCCCCTTCCCATCTGCATTTACTTATAGAAAGAACCACAGGTATTCCTTATACAGACTCTGAAGGTAACTCAGTCAAAGGAAAGACTACCATATTGGGATATTAGGTTTTCCAGGTGACTAAAACTGCATCTAGGAGGCCCCATTTAGCGTTATAAGATTGTACCCTGTTGTTCATTTTCGCTATGTGTAATTCCAACTGTAAGGCTAACATAATCTCCTTGTACCATTCGACAACTGAAGGTGTTGTTACATCTATTCAATGTCTTAGGATGACCGCCTTAGCTGCAGCAGAAATAATGGCCATATATGCCTTCTTCTGTTTACTCATGTCCTTAGAAAAGTTATTTAACAAACAAGTTTCAGGCGTAAAAAAGGGCTCTAATCCGATGATAGATTGTAACGAAACTCAAATTGCTTTCCAAAATGGCTGAATCTTGGAGCATGCCTATATTATATGGTATAAATCCCCATTTCCAGCCTTACATCTATAACAATTAGGTGATGCTAATTTACCCATCTTATATAACTTAGCGGGACTGTAATACAAATTGTGCATGACATTGAATTGTTGTAACTTATATCTGTCTTGCCTTATATATTTGTAATTATTTTCCCAGATTTGGTCCTATACTCTTTTGTCTTCGTCTATTTCCAGTCTCTGTCTCCAATAGAGGGAGGCATTGGAGGGCAGTCCTACATCTATCTTCTGCATTTCATGGTATATTTTGGAAACTGAGTGGCGTTGACCTGCTATCTGAAACAAAGAGGACAATTCTACCCTATTTTCCACCCAAACTTTCATCTTCCATAAATGGGCTTTTATTGAGTCACCAATTTGCCAGAATTTAAACGTATTCCCTTTTGCCTCAGGGATCTGAGAACAAACGTGTTCATATGATAGTAGCCTCCCCTGCGGAGCTAGATCCCCCAGGCATAACCTGACTAATGGTTTCCAGAATTTGGGAGGGATAGGGGCTTTTTGAATTTGGAAATGCATGTTGTGTATCAAAGGTTGCTCCAGGGAATTCTGCCAATTCACCTTTAGAAGCTTCTGGGCCTGGTGTAGGACTTTTATTGACCATCCAATAGGTGTTTTCTTGAGTGATTTAGGGAGGAGTCTAAGAGTAATATAAGCAATTGAGTTTAAAGTTAGTGAGTGTTTGGAAACCAGATCCTTCTCTATATGGATCCAAGGAGGCAAATAGGGGTTGAAGTCCGCTAGGGAAGTCTGCCTATTCCAAAAAATGAATTTACTGATATGCGATGCTGTGTAGTACTTGAAAAAAGAGGGGCTCGCAAGACCCCCTTGCTTCTTTGGACCTGTGAGTTTTGAATATGCTCTCCTTACATTTTTCCCCTTCCATATGAAATTATTAAGTGGTTTTTGCAAGGCCCCAAACCAAGCTTTTGGTAAATAAGGTCCCAGCATGTTTAAGGGTTAAAAAATCCTTGGCAATATGTTCATTTTCATTGTCTCTATTCTAGCCCACAATGACAAAGGTAATAAGCTCCATCTGTCCAGGTCCTGCTTAATTATTTTAACCAAGTTATTGAGGTTTTCCTTAATCATCGTGACCATTTCCCTAGTAACTTTAATTCCAAGATACAACAAAACCTTTGGTTCCCAATTAAGCCCCAGTTCCCTTGCTACGCCTGGGAGACATCTAGCATTTAATGGAAAGAGCTTCATCTTGGATATATTGAGTTTGTAGTTTGAGACTATGGAGAACTGTGCAATTTCTAGCAAAACAATAGGTATACATGTTTCTGGATCTTTGATGTGCAAAAGCAGGTCATCCGCATAAGCTGAGATTAAATATCTCCTATTACCTATCTGCAACCCCTTTATAGCCTGAACTGCGAGTAGCCTATGGATCAGGGGTTGCAGATATAAGTTAAACAAGAGTGGGGAGAGTGGACAGCCCTGTCTTGTGTCGCAAGAGAGAGGGAATGGATCTGACAGGATACCATTACACCAGACCCGTGCCATGGGAGATCTATATAGTAGCCTGACCCAATTCAAAAATCCATCTGGCAAACCAAACCTGGACAATGTAGCAAATAGAAAGTCCCAGGAGACCCGATCGAATGCTTTCTCGGCGTCCAAGGCTAACAGAGCAGCCGGGATCTGTACATTGTTTGCGTGTACTATTAAATGATGAAGTTTGTGTATGTGTTCACTGGACAATCTACCGTTCATGAAGCCTACCTGCACATCACTTACCATCCTACTCATTAGCGAGCTAAGTCAGTTGGCTAAAACTTTGGCTAATACTTTAAAATCCACATTCAAAAGTGATATCGGACGGTAGTTACCAGGGCACAAAGGATCTCGATCCAGCTTGGGGATGAGAATTATGAGGGCATCTAAAAAAAACCCTTCCGAAAAACCCTCAAAGTACCAGAAATTATATACTTTGGTCAGAACAGGGCTAATTTCTTCTTTGAAGGCTTTATATATATTAGTAGTGAGACCGTCAGGTCCTGGGGATTTATCTGGGGTAAGTTGAGTAATGGCCTGCTTCACTTCCCATTCTTGTATAGGCAGTTCCAGTTTGACTGCCTCTGCATTAGTGATCTTAGGGAGGATTACTGAATCTAAAAAGCCCTGAATCTCTTCTGGCTTCGCTCTATCTGCAGTAGGGATGGAAGATACCTTGTGGAAATATTCTCTGAAAGTTGCGGACTGGGGTGTGATCTGAGATGATGGTAGGAAGAATGCTTGAGATCAGGGCAGACTGAGTTAGAGATTGTGAAATAAGACAGAAGTCCAGTCAGCTAAATGTGCCATGTACCCTGGACTGGAAAGTATAGTCCCAGTCTTTGGGGTGTATGATGCACCAAATATCAATCAGCTTAAACTCAGTAATTAGTTGTAAGATGGCTTGTGCCCCTCTAATATGAGTCTCTTTCCCTTGATTACTTCTATCCAGTACTGGCACCAGTGTGAGGTTAAAGTATCCCCCCATTATAATGGGGGTGTCAGCCTCTATCATGGCCTCGATTTTGGTGGTTAAGTCCAGGAAAAAAAGTGGGGTCAGCCTCATTGGGAGCATGTATATTTGTTAATAAAATTGGGCATTTGGGGGTATCGAGGAGGGCAATCACCCATCTTCCCTATGGATCAGATTTACTTTTTAAAATACAACATGGGAGGGACTTATGTAAGAGGATAGCCACGCTTCTTTTCTTTGTAGGTACACTGGCATGCATTTCTTTCCTCAGCAAGTCTTTCACCAAATATATATGGTCTTGCCTTGTTAACTTTGTTTCTTGCAAGAACGCAGCCTGAGTGTTCAACCTTTTCAAATGCATCAACATCTTTTTATGTTTTGGGGGAGAGTTCAGCCCCCTAACATTCCATGTAATGAACGTAATGTCATCCACAGTCAGAAGAGGAGTCACATGTTCTCACAGTGAAAGGCTAAGAGGTAGCATTTAGTGCTAGGAATGTGTTCTCACATTGACCCCTTTGTTGACCACATTTCATAAGGTATAGACAGTAAGAAACATACAACAGTTAAGAATAAGCAACCATTTAAATTAAGTGTGCAGTATCTTGCAGTGGGCGTAGTAGATGTAGCAGGTCGAGAATACATAGTCCTCCTAGACCTAACCTACTCACCAGTTGGGGGGAGAAGTTTCCACGTGCTTTCCAGATAGTTCTAAAGTCATCTTGGCTAGTTGTTAAGTTTTAGCATGGAGGGCTTAACTAGGCCGTTGTAAGCCACATTGACCAGGGGTATCCAGTGTATAGATGTTTACACCTGTTTCCTTCCTTTACTTTAAGAGTGTCAGTACAAGGGTGTGGGTTTCCTGTTTGGGGGGGTGATAGCTTTAAGTATGGGACAAAAGCATTAGATGCAACGATTTCCCCATCAGCTTCCCTCTACTTGGAATCAATAACTATCTGGTAAATATAAAGGAGAGGAAGTTTGTATAGGGCACCTTAAAGAGTTATAAACCAGCTGTCCTCTTGTCATAAGCCCAGCATAAATGCCATACTGTGCTAGGGAGATAAGGGCCAAGGTACATTCCATTAAGGGAGGAACATGTATGTTTGTGATAGGAAGGGAACATACCTGCTATCAACATCAGCGTTAATGAAATGTGAAGGTATACTAGGGAATAGCCACTCCCCCTTTCAATTGATCTTATGAGGAGAAGTTATGCACTGGTGTATACAGCTAACATTTGTTCATTAGGTAGACCAAAATAACAGTGGTAGCAGCATCAGCATTTGCCCCAAAAAACTTTTCTTAAATAAACAGGGCAGAGGCATAAGGCTGCATAAACTTTTACCTAAACTCAGGAGAGTGAGTATTCAGTTCCTAAGTATAAACATTAATACTGGTATCTAATTTGATAAGTGCATACCCAAGCCTTGATTGTAAGAAACATTTTAAGGACACTTATCTAAGTAGGGTCCTGTAGCGAAGTTGCTTGAAGAGCTGTATCTGTTCTTGTGGCCTGTAATATTGGCTACTCTGGGCCCAAATCCACTTGTTCTATTGAGGGATAAGGTGGAGGGGAGGCTGTGCTTGAGGTGTTGTTGGCAGTTCATTGCTGTAACTCCTTTTCCAGCGCGGAGGCCTCAAGCACCATCTCCTTCTCCGGGTAATCTGGAAAGTCCCCTGTCTCGGTCTGCTTGTCATTGGCCAGAAGTACGTAGCGGTTAGGGGATGCAAAAGTGCTCATTCTGGTATCAGATAGGTCTGGACTGCTCATTTGTTGCTGGGACGAATCAGACAGGTGTTCCTGAGGATGGCTCCTCTTGGTATGGAGACCCGACTGTTGCCTCTTTCGAGATCTGGCAGGGAGTCCTTGGGCAGCCCCTGTAAAGTTGAAGCTGGGGTAACGATCCTCCTGAGTAGTTTGTGTGGTGTTTGGCAGGCCAGAATGCTGGATAGTACCAGGAACATTGGAGTGTTGAACGGGGGAGTTTCTTCTCGAGCTGGTTAGCCAGTTCTGATGTAAATAGTCCATGAGGGCCTCTGAAGATGAGAAAGAGATTGCTGTGCCATTCACATCTAGGTGCATTGTGGCAGGGTATCGTAAAGAGAATCCAATTCCCAGGGAGTGCATCAGGCGACAGGCCTTGGTGTATGCTTTCCTCTGGATCGCCAAATCTTGGGAGTAATCTTGAAATATTAAAATTTTATGTCCATGGCATAATAAAGACCCCAGCTTTCTGGCTGTATTGGAAATACATTCCTTGTTTGCAAAGTTAAGAATCCTGGCCATAGTCGGCCTGAGTCTTTCCCCAGGTTTAGGTGCTGGATTCAGCATGCTATACACCTGCTCGATTGTGAAGCCAAGAGGCATTTCATGCTTCAGAACCTTGATAGAACATTATAGAGAAATTCTAAGGGATTTCCCCTTTCTGTACTTTCAGGGAATCCAAGGAGCCAGAAATTGTTACGCAGGTTCCTGTTCTCAATGTCATCCATTTTTACTTGAAGTGATTGAATGGCCCACTCTTGATCACATATGATTGCAGTAAGAGAGTCAATGGTGTTACACAAGGTCCCTGCGCACTTATTGGTACCCCAGAGGTACACCATAGACAGCTAGCACTTAGGTATATGTTATACTAACATATAGGGCATAGGGCATCTCCTGTAAAAGAGTAGATGTCAGGATATGTATGCATATTATTGTTATGCACTTTGCTTTTTAATACATATATGTATTTCTTGCTTATGAGATGTTAGGACAACTGTGTCCTTGTAATGATGATGATATGTAAGTCAGCATTGCCATCTTTTGGTGATTTGTACTATTACACTGATATATGTATAACTAAGCCTACTTTTTCTTTACCAAGTGATGACTACTACAAAATTGTATAATGTTATCTTGGACTGTGGAGCCACCTCTAATTTAGCCAATAGGGCTCATCTCTGTAACTAGAAATGTTTCTGTCTTATGGTAACCATAGTAATTATCATAGGTATATAATGTAAGACATTACATCTTCTACCTCGGTGACCCAAAGAGACACGGAGAATCCTCGAGGTATAGGGAACACTTAGCATTGGCTCCCAGTTTGTATTTGATAAGAAATGCTTAGGACAACTGTGATTTATCCTTTTGGTAGTAATAAACAAGTTTATGACTCTTATGCAATGTGTCTGTGATTCCTTGCATTCCCATTATTGCCAAGAACCTGAGAGTGAGGTTTAGCCCTCCTGACAATTGGTGACCATGACAGGACGAGATAAACCAGGTACATAATGACTTAGAAGTGGCTACTAGGGACAATCGCAAATTGTGAGTGTTGCAGAAACAGGTGCAGGATGAGGTAGATATGAATGTTGCAAATGTGAATCATGCTGAAAGTGAATCCAAAATGGTGAATCTACGCCATCAGCGAGAGGTTCTGGCTGGACATGTTAAGGTGATGGGAGATGTAGCCCCTGCCTTAACTATGTCATCAGAAAGGGAGATGACAGATGATGATATCTCACAATACAATGCCCAGTCACACCCCTACTATGGCCCAGAGTCCCCACTCCACTATCCACAACATGGCAGACACCCATTGCACCCAACCCATGTCATATGTCACCGTCGTCATGATGCACATCATGGGTGACGCCAACATGGTGACCCCCATGATAGGGGGGAGTAGGCCAAAGCCTAGTCCCTACAGCTCCACCGGTGACCGTTATTAATGGGAAAGACAGGCAGGAGATAGAGATGATGATTGAACAGGTGATAGGCACTGTACCTATCTCTGAGAGAAACAAACGGGTCCTTAAAACCCAAATTAGGCAGCTTCTGCATGAGTCTGGCACTCAGGAAGGAATGGTTTGTACCACAGCTGTCACTTGGAAAAGGTGCATGCTAAATGTGAAATGCTTAGTCTTGCTGCAGACTACCAGGTCCAGATTCTACACCAGACCATTGATCCTGGACTGTGGGCTAAACTCCCCGATGCTGTCCGCTAAGATGGCCATGCCACCTTTGATGAGGTTGCAGCTGAACTCATTTCTGCACACAGCCCAGGTGTAGTAGAAGTGATGCTTGTATATCCTGTGAAACAGAATGCAAAAGAAAGTCCAGCGACTTATCACCAGAGGCTCTGGATGGCCTACCATGCAGGAAGCACCTTGCACAGGAAGCTGCAGATGTAGACCATATTGAGTATAAGACCCTGTTCCTTAGGAACATGATCACTGCAGTGAGAGAAAAGATAGAAACAACCACCTATCCCACCATGGAGAGGTTTGCCAACATTCTTCAAAAAACTGGGAGAATTTATCAACTCTACATCCGCAATCTGGGCTCCGGTTCCAAAAAGGTAGCTGCTGTGGAGACTACTCCGGAGACCACGACCCACTACACAGTGGAAGGGCAGGCCCACGAGAAACTGCCCCTCCCCACAAACAACCAAGACCCCCAACAGGCCCAACAACCACAACAACAGTAGCAACAACAACAATGGGGTGGGAACCGGAGTTACCATATGAATAAGAAGCACCATAAGAACAACAAAAGTAAACAACAAAGACCAGACCCTTCATATAGGGAGATAGCCGAAGAGAATCAGAAGGTCCTAGAACTTCTGGGGCAAGTGCGCTCTGTAGTGGATGCTGTTCCCACTCAGGCACTTGCAGCCATACAGCCGGGAGCACAGGCCTCAACAGGCCATGGAGATACCGGAAGTACAGGCCCTCAGGCCCATACAGGCCTGAACCCAGAAGTGGCTCCCTACATAGCATCAGTGCAGCATGGTGAGGTGGTTCAAAGGAGCCAGGCCCAATCCCTCCATGCTTCTGTAGGTACAGATTGACAATTATAGGCCCCAGTCCGTATTGTAAAGAAGCCGATCTTGGATGCAAATGGAAGGCCCTGCACTGAGGCAGAGGTCGGGGGCTGCCTATTGACAGTACTACTGGATACAGGCGTGGCTGTGTCTGTAGTACATGATGACCACCCAGAGACATGCCCTTGGTGCACCAGATGGAGGACCAACATGTCAGGAGTAGATGGAACTAAGTTGCCTGCATACCGTTCTCTACCACTACCTGCAGCATTGGGACACTTGAAGGCCTATCACACTTTCCAGCTAATGGTATTGCATGACCATCTTAGTATAGTCGAAATTTACTTTCTAGCATCACATGGCTATGAGGTGGATCTAGCCAACATGTTACTGATACAGATTCAGGGTCAATATCATACCATCATGATTAGGGATGTAAGTTTGTCACAGGAAAAAGTGACAAAAGTCATGGTTTGGTCACGGGCACTTTTTAAAAAATTCATGGGGTGTTAGTGGACAAAAATGCAAATGTCATGGCAAAGTCACAGGCACTTTTTTAGTGACATACAATGCTATTAAAGTCAGTTAAGACACAAAACAAGACATACAACAATGTCTTAGCAACAAATAATTGAATTTATTGCTTTTTCATACTGTTTAAGGAAAGTGTTCACATTAAGTGCCATTTGGCCCAGGTCATACATCTTTAAGGATATATTCTTGTTGTTATATAAAATTTATGTGTTGTTCTGGTTCGCATTCCAGAATTAATACATTTCATATATTACATTACTTCTGTTCTGTACAGTAATGAACAAAAGTGCTAAAATCCAAAGTGTTACCAACCACAACTTGTGGCCAAAGTTCCAAACCAATCCCAACCTGGCTGCTGTGACCTGAAAGAATAGGAGGAACAGCATTACTTGTATATGAATGTTCCTTAAATTACTGTTCACAGGGAGGTCAATCAAAACAAAGTGACATGCTAGCAGTAGGGCACATCTCAAATGTCACTGTGCAGCAGTTACAGTATTGTATGATGCAAAATGGACCTAGTAGGGCAGTATATTTCTCTCTGTCTGGCACCCTTCAGAATCAATGCAACACAACACAGATAGATGGGATGGATCTGGTCCACAGCAGACAGTTAATGTCACTGTAATGTGAGTGTCAGTTTTACCAACCACAGCATACCAATTTCATGTAACACATTCAAATATTTGTTACTGAGAGGAACAGTAAAATGTAAGTGAATGCTTAACTTGTTGGAATCGATTCCAGCATGTACAACATGAAAGAAGTGAAAGAAAACAAATTATTGATTTTGATCCAGCTGCTATTTTTTTTCCTGGTAACAACAGGTCAACTCTTACCAAAATCTATGTGGCGTTTGTTAACTCATGCAAGAACCTCTTAAACAATACAGCATATACTGTAGGCAGGGCTGTTGAAGAACCAGAGACAGGAAAGGCAGACCCCCCCCAACCCAAAAAAAGGTTAAGACCACCACCTAAGTACCTGATAGGTGTCCGATTTACTGGAGGTGACCAACCTAATCTGCAGCCTGAACAAGAAAAGATTGTTGGGGTGTCAAAGCCATGTCTTTCCTACCTGTCTGCAGCCCAGGTGCCATAACCTAAATTTTGCTTCAGTAATGTCTTGTAGCAAAGAGAGAGCACATTTCAAGCAACAGAGACTGACAGAGTTCTGTCACTGAATTAACATGTTAGGTTTGCAGTGTTTAACTTATTTATTGCAACCTTAACGTTAATTCAGTGACAGAACTCTATCAGTCTGTGTTGCCTGAAATGTGCTCTCTCTCTTTGCTACTAGAAGTTACTGAAGCAAAATTAAGGTTGTTTTGGCACTTAGGCTGCAGACAGGCAGAAAAGACACACTTCCTACTAACCTGTGGTCCCCAAGCACTCAAGCAGTAGTGTCCCACCAGATGCCGGTACATGTACGTAGCACAACATACAACATACACTGTTGTGCTCTTGAATGATGTTGTGACATCCCTCTCAGCATCTTTATTTGCATGGCAGTGTACCTCAAACAACATATGCTGAGATGGCCTGTGACACTGAGGAGAATAGACTAGTGCCAGCTGCATCTGTTAAGACAGTACTGTGTCTAAGGAAATCAAGAAATGAATGAATGACTGATAACATGACAACAACAGCCTAATCTGCCTGTTAATAATTTAAGACTTGCATGGAGAAAAACTTTAGTACAGAAGTCCTGAGACCATCTAGGTAAAGAGAAAGTTCTGAGACATCTGACACTGGCACTCTGTGCTGCAGCAGACAAAGCATTGTGTAGTGGGAAGTCACTGTTATGCACGGCAAGCTCAGGGCTTTATAGAAGAAGAAGATGAACACAAGTCAAAGCCCGAAGTACCTCGCATAGAGTTAGGTTCACAGGGGTGGCATTCCACGCACCTGATGTGGCAGTGAACACATCACTTCAGTCCATGCCACTGGGTGGGTGCTCTGGATTAAGTCATTTATCTATTTTACTGAAGCTTTGGCAGTGGCACTATGTGCTGCAGCAGCCAAAGCACTGTGTAGTGGGATGTCACTGTTATGCACAGCAAGCACAGGGCTTTATAGAAGAAGAAGAAGAAGATGAACACAACTGAGAGCCTGAGGTGCCTCTCATAGAGTTTAGGTTCACAGGGGTGGCATTCCATGAACCTCATGTGGCAGTGACCACATCACTTCAGTCCATGCCACTGGGTGGGTGCTCTGGATAAAGTCATTTAAGCTTTGTTGCAGCAGCATATCCAGCATTTGTGGAAGCACTATAAGCTGCTCCATCTCCTAGTGCAAACAAACAGCAACCTAGAGAAAGTCACAACTTGACATGCTCTGCCCAAACCTACGTGTACATTGGACAACAACATTGCAGTCCCAGATATATGTGACAGAGAACATTTTTATGCCACCAATCCCTCGCACACATTTTCAAGATCTGCAGTTAACATCATGTCAAACAGTGGTGTGTTGAATTACCTGCACATCAAAGTGAACTTGAATACCTGACTGCAAAAAAATAACATGAAATGACAGGCACGGTCAACAGTGAAGCATATTTTGTTGTAAAAAAACAAATAAAATTAGCCCCATCTTATCTTCTATGTTCAGCACAAAACAGTTAATGACTTACTTGGATTGTAGTCAGAGACATAGAAAACAACAATCAAATTTCTTCAGAATTTTGGAACAGCATGTTGTACATAGACAAGTTTGAAGAACAAATCTGTCTGTGGTCATCCCTCAGTACATCACTATATGCTGAAAATGAGAGTTCAGCATCCACACTATTTACCGGTACTGAGAGGCAACAAAGTGCAATTTGGGACAGTTCTGGGAATCGTTCAAACATACTTTTCCAAAAACTAATCATGTTGTCATAATTAACCTCTTTTAGAAAATCTCTGTATGCACGAAATTCTATTTTTGCTTTAATGTTCTCCTCAAATAATGGCATGCCATCAAACACACTATCTTCAGTCATGTTGAGCCATTTTGCTCTGCTAGGGTCAAACATATGACAAGCTCTAAAAAATGAAGCTGCTGGCTGACAGAACCTGGAATGCGTATCTTCTGCAATGTATGACTTTATTTTATTTGCACATTCAGCTAAAGCTTTCTTTGCTAGTCTATGTGCACACTGCTCAGAACTAATCTGTGCCCAATTGGCTAAATCTGTTAAATCATCAGTTAGTTTGTGAGCTAGAGGAACTGTTGCTTCATAACTTGTTAATGCCTGCATTATTCTAGGAGCATACTGCAGCATAATCTGCAGATCACCCTTAACTTCATCAGACTGTGCTAACTCAACAATGTCCTGAATAGCACCACTTTCATCTGCATCTTCTCCAAATAAATCCACATATTCCTGAAGATGTGAGGAATGATACAAAGCAGCACTGAACCAACTATTCCAACGAGTAATTACTGGAGTTGGTGGAACACAGCCATTTTTACCACTGTCCACCAGAAACTGACGAAATCTCGCTTTACGAGCTGGGTATGTGGTAAAAGTACGTTTGATAGCTGTAATGAAACTGTTAACCAGTTTAAAATTGTTCCGCCGAATGTCACCAATTAAGCTGAGCAAATAGGCTGTACAAGTGACATGTACCCCATTCAAAAACAAGTTCTTCAAGCTACTGTTCCATGCTTTGTACATATATGCAGCATTATCTGTCACAAAAGCTGAAACCTTATCAAAGGAACTTCATACTTCTGAAGCACATCTATGACAGCCTTACTAACAGTTTTATAGTTCATTCTCTCCAGTACAACACAGTCAAGCAAATAGCTGACAGAACTGTTTCACTTGAATTTGTTGTAGTGGAGCCGGAACTGTCGCCCTTGTCAGACGCTTTAACTGTTGGTACAACAAGAACATTAAACACATATCTATCTTCAGCATCTGTGGTTTCATCACATACAATACTAACCCCACTACACATCTGAAGTTGTTGTTTTATAGCAAATTTGTGACCTTCAAACACTTTTGGTAAATAAGATTGTCTCAGCTGATGGGCTGTGGGGATTATCCTAATGTATTTCAGCCCATTTTCAAAGTAGGACCTGAGAGATTTATTGTCAAGAACGTGCAATGGAATATTGGCTGCTGTAAAAGCTTTGGTTAATTTGTAAAGCTACGTTCTTCTATGTAACTGTTCCTCAGTTGAATTTCTAAACAGTTCAGTCACAGTTTTTGGTTTTTTTACACCTTGCAACTTTGCTTGCTCTACACTTTTGCATTTCCTCTGATGCACTGTACTACCCAAATGTTTTTCACAGCTTGCCTTTCTTGAGAAATCCACAGGCACATTGCATGTAGAATAAAAGAGTTTGCCATCACTCACATGAAAAACATTACTAGCATACTGAGCACAGTGTTCATTTGCACTTATTTTTGAAACCTTAGATTTGACATATTTGTCAGAAGAATAATTTCTCCCCCCAATGTTGTGCAGCTACCTCCATTTTCAAAAACTGTCTGAGTCAGTGATTCCACTGATTCTAATCCTGACTCTGAGATTCAATTTCAAAGTTGACAATTAAATTACAGTACTACCACTACTGTATTTTAAAATGTTTCTATGCACAAAACATTCAGCTATAGACAATATACAGTACTACATGCTCAACATGCTTGCAGTCTCGAAATGATCCACAATCTAACAAATAGCTGGTGCTCTGTAAATTGACAGTCTAGATCACACAGTCTCGTGAAATAAATGTCTATAAAACTGTCTCTGTGTCACAGTGCTTTTTTAAATGACAGCTCTGTCTCAACAACTGGTGGTACAGTACAACAGATGACTGTGTACTGCCAAACTTATCTGATGTTGATCTTCTATTTAGTGTCTTCTTTGAAGGATGAGGGAGTCCGTGAGATGGATGGATGGAGGATGGATGGTCACTTCAGGCCAACACCCAGACTTCTTTTGCTGATCTTCTGAGATGATCTCTGTGATCTTGATCGTCGCCATCACAGTCTGTCTCTTCACTCTCTAACTGGTAGAACCACCACGCCCCAAGCTATGAGCTCCCCAGACCAGGCTTGCTAGGTAGAAAAAAGGCAAAGCAGACCATTACTTTCTTTGCTGATGTCTGTGAGAAAGACAAAATGGAAATTGCAACAGCATGAATGGCACAGATCTTCATGTCATGGTGAGTGAGCTACCCATGCCCAGATTGTGGAGTGCAGCTTAAAAGGGAGACATTTCACTGATAGCGAACTGAGGTGGCATGCATGGCAGGATGGGTTTTGTTGGGCTAGGATGCAAACCCCAGCATAACAAAACCCACCCTGCCATGCATGCCACTTCAGTTCGCTGTCACTGAGATGTCTCCCTTTTAAGCTGCATGGTCTAGGCAGCAGCATACACCCCCTGCACACTGCCATGCATCTGAGTGACCCAGACCCAGATTACATGGCTGCATTTGTCCTGCTCAGGCAGAAGTTAACTTAGTTCTCTGTCAATTTCACTGACAGGGCACCACACCAACCCCTCTTGGGCATCTTTCTCACACAAAGAACCAGGTGGCAGCAACACAAGGTGACAGTGCAGGATTATCTGTTTTTTGGCTCTTTCTCAGACTGAACTCCTGCCTGAGCAGGAAAAATGCAGCAGTGTAATGTGGGCCTGGGTCACTCAGATCCATGGTGGTGTGCAGGGGGTGTATGCTGCTGCCTGAACAGTGCAGCTTAAAAATGATACATTTCAGTGACAGCAAAATGAGGTGGCATGCATGGCAGGGTGGGTTTTGTTGAGCTAGAATGCAAAACCCCAGCCTAAAAAAAAAACACCCTGCCATGCATGCCACCTCAGTTCACTGTCACTTAAATGTCTTCCTTTTAAGCTGCACTGTCTATGCAGCAGCATACACCCCCCCCCACACACCACCATGGATTTGAGTGACCCAGGCCCACATTACACTGCCTGAGGAGTTCACTTAGCTCTCTGTCAATCTCAGTGATGGGGCAGCACACCAACCTCTCTTGGGTATCTGGCTCACACAGAGAGCCAGGTGGCAGCAACATATGGTGACAGTGCAGGGTTATCTGTTTTCTGACTCTTTCTCAGACTGAACTCCTGCCTGAGCGGGACAAATTAGCAGTGTAGTTGGCTCATCAGATCCATGGTGTGTGCAGGTGTATGTTGCTGTTTAAACAGTGCAAGCTTGAAAGGAGACATTAGTGACAGAATTGAGGCATGATGGCAGGGTGGGCTTTGTTGGGCCAGGATGAAAACCCCAGCTCAACAAAACCCACCCTGCCATGCATGCCACCTCAGTTCACTGTCACTTAAATGTCTTCCTTTTAAGCTGCACTGTCTAGGCAGCAGCATTCACCCCCCCCCACACACATCACCATGGATCTGAGTGACCCAGGCCCACATTACACTGCTGCAGGAGTTCACTTAGCTCTCTGTCAATCTCAGTGACAGGGCAGCACACCAACCCCTCTTGGGTGTCTGGCTCACCCAGAGAACCAGGTGGCATTAACATATGGTGTGGCCGGAACAATACTCAGGAACAACATTTTTTTTTTTGTCAAACAAGCTTGGGTTGCTGCCTAGAAAATCCAATTAATTGCAGAGTGTCTGCCCCCCCACACACACCTGTTATAAAAAGAAGTGACCTCACCTTACTTTCACTGTAGGCCTTTTCTTCTGTCCCTAGTCAGGTTCCTGGACCAGTCCATTGCTCCTGCACTGTGATCCTGCTGCAGGTCAATGCAAGGCAGGTTAAGGCTTGCACAAAGTTCACTTTTTCTCCAGACCCTGGCAGGATGAAATATGGTGGGGGTATCTCCCTGTGGAAATTCTTGCACTCCACCTCTCTTCAAGAACTGCTGATCTTCACCTGCTGTTTCATCAGCTAAACATTTTCTACTGCATATTTTGTACTCTAAAGCCTCAGACTAAACTCCCTGCCCTTTGCTTGAAAGTACGTCTTTTAGCAGCATGAAATTAATCCAGAACACCCACCCACTCAACTGATGTGCTTTCTTGACATGCTGTTTGAGCAGTGCTGTCCAATAGAAGTTTTTTTATTTTATTCCTTCTCCCTTTAGCAGTTTCGATGCAAACACAAGCAACAGCTCACAATTTCACTCTCCCCAGTCCAGGAATTCAGTTTAGCTGCTGCCTGTGGCTTTCTTACATTCACACAAGCAAATCCTCCCTCAAATACAGATACAGGGATACAAGAAGATAGTTTTTATTCTATCCCTCTGCCTTTAGCTTTTGCAGGGTCACTCCCTCCACAAGTTCACTATCTGGCTCTTTCTCAGACTGAACTCTCTACAGTTCACTTTCTAAGCAGAGACTCACACAGGCCCACAAGTTCACTCTTTTGCCCTCCCCAATTCAACACTTCACTGGACTGTCTGTTACTTCCCCCTCCAGGTCATCAGCAATCCTCCCTCAAATGCAGGCAGTCAGAACATCATCCGATTGTGTTTTTACTTGATTTGGTGACTGGAGAAGCCCCCATGAATCCTGGTTGTGTTCCCATTGAAAATTGCTGCACAAGCAGAGAAGATGGTGCCAATATGTCAGCACCTGCGTAGGGGCCATTTCTGGGGATTTAGAGCGTCACACCACTCACTAATGTGCATTCCAGATGGACAGCATGCTATTGTGCATGTACAAAAGGGAAACCAGCAAAAAAGGCAAAAGTCATGGAGACACCTGAATATCATGGTTTCCGTGACCTCCGTGACCTCTGTAATGATTTACATCCTTAATCATAATTCCTGATTCTCATGTGGTGGCAACAATATCTGCCAATAATAATGAGTATGACGTCATAGATCTGTTCAAGAACCATGAGCTTTTCCCAAAGCTCCTCCCCATTCTATAAGGCATTTGGAAGCATTTATCACCAACAAGCATGACTGTGGCAGAATGCACACTGTCATAGAAGTGACAGGCCCAGCACATGAAAGGCAAAGGCAATACCCTTTTCCACCAGAGGCCTTTCCGTCTCTTAGGGAAACAATAAAATCACTCCTCAAACAAGGTGTAATCAGGACATGTGTCTCTACCACCAACTCCCCAGTGTGGCCTGTGAAGAAACCCACAGGTGCCTTGAGACTTACTATTGACTATAGGAGACTGAATCAGGTCACCCCCAGGTGTGCTCCAACTGTGGCATTGGCACCTGATGTGCTGCAACTCTTGACCCTTGACAAAAAATGGTTCAGTTCCTTGGACATCTCCAATGGTTTCTGGTCATTGCCATTGGCTCCCAAAAGTCAATATAAGTTTGTTTTCACTTTTGAGGGTAGACAGTACACATGGACCTGCTACCACAGGGATTCCATAACAGCCCATCCCTGTTCCATCTACACATGATGGACACCCTTGAAGGTTTCTCTACTTCCCAGTGTCTCTTGCAGTATGTGGATGACCTGTTGTTGGCAACAGCCATGCAAGAACAACACTTGGATCTCTTGGATGAACTACTGACCCTCATTCAGAGAGCAGGCCTCAAATGTAACCCAGCAAAAGCACAACTATGTCAGAAAGAGGTACTCTTTCTGGGCCTGAGAATAACTGATCAAGGATGAAGCCCTACCTGGAAGAAGATACAAGGACTGCAAGATCTGCCATTACCCACCAGTGTGGCCACTCTTAGGAGATTTCTAGGTATCATAAACTATTCCAGAGATTTTATTTGTGATTTTGCCCAGAAGGCTGCTCCTCTGTATGAATTACTGAAAAAGGACATTCCCTGGAATTGGGGCCCCATTCACACCCAGGCTGTGACATCACTGAAACTGGCCTTGGCCTCAGCTCCAGCTCTGGTCAACCCCAGTCCAGCCTTGCCATTCCATCTGGAATGTGCCACCTCTGACATAACTATGTCAGCAGTGTTGGCCTAGAAGGTTCATGACACTTTGAGACCCATTGCATATGCATCACAGCTCTTGACCCCAGTGGAACAGAAGTATAGCCTTTGTGAAACGAACCTTCTAGCTACCTACTGGGCTGTCATGCATGTCTTGTTTATCATTGGGTACTCTCCACTGATTATCAACACAAACCATACCCCAACTACCTTTCTGCTATCAGACAGAGTGAAGGGTGGGTCAGTCTCTAATACCAGGCTGACACACAGGTCACTCCTTCTCCAAGACAGATAATCCAGGTCCACCCAACCAAAATGCCATCCATGTTGGTGCATGGCCTCCTTTTCCAAGGAGAACCCCATGACTGTACATTGCAACCACCTGATCTTCCAGATCCAGGTCCTTTCTTCCCTGCCGCACCACAAATACTTGAGAGCACCTCATTGTGTCATATCTTTATAGATGGTTCAGCTTACTATTACCAGGAAGAACAAATTGTAGAGATGGGAATTCTGGTGATTTATCCTTATGGTAACACTGTTAAAATTTCTAAGCGTTGCAGTGGGGCATCACCACAATATGCTGAGATGGCAGCAGTGGCCTGTGCACTTGAGTTCATTCACCATGGGACCAAGGATACCATCATCTTTATAGATTCTAACTGGGTTTCTTGTTCTCTTACAGAATTTTTCCCTTTCTGGCAGAAGAACTCCTTCCTCTCCTCTGATGGTAGTCCAGTGAAACACAAAGAACTGGTAATATACATACATTCACTGGCACAGAGGTTTGCAAACAAACTCTATGTACACAAAATTAAAGCTCACTACATACATGACCCCTATCATGCCTTCAGTGATACTGCAGACACCCTTGCCAAGGCAGGGGCCCGGGGGGGGCACCTGGATGATGGATCACCCAGAAGCCAGGGCAGCTGTACACATTGCAGCAGTTAAAAAGAAGCCCAAACCCTTTTCCCCTTTGGACCTGTCAGCAGCCCAGCATGATGACTCTGAACTCAAAGATGTGTTCAGATTCCTTGACAAGAGCACTGAACAAAATGTACCTACCCACAACCCGTACCAGAGGCATGAAGGTAAGTTACACTTGTCTCCAGATGACAAGCTCATCTGGTATCAGCCAGATGATACCCCCACCAAATCGTGGGTGGTTCCCAGACACCTCAGGTCTGAATTTTTGCACCAAGTGCATGACACCCCTACTGGTGGATACCAGGGAGTAGAAAACACCCTCCAAAGACTCAAGACCACTGCCTGGTGGTCTGGTGTCACCAAGGATGTCAAACGGTACATAGATAATTGTCTTGTTTGTGAGCAAAACAATTCTATCTGCACCAAACAAAATCCCAAACTACTACCACAAAGGCACTCTGGCCCTTTAAATGCCATACAGATTGATTTTATTGACCGATTGACCAATACCAGCAGGAATAACAAGTACGCCTTGTGGTAACGGATCTTTTCTCTAAGTGTGTGGAAGCTTCCCCACTAGAACATGTACTGCTAAAACCACTGCCAAAATCCTGGTGGAATAGATCTTCTCCAGGTGGGGCCTACCTCTCAAGGTAGACTCCAATAAAGGAACCAGTTTTACAGGTGAGTTGATGAAAGAAGCACATAAACTCCTTGGAGTTCACCAAAAATTCCACATACCTTACCACCCACAATCTTCAGGGCAAGTAGAAAGAGACAAAAGATGGATTAAACAAATGCTTTCCAAGTTCATTGAGGACAATTCCAAGACCTGGGATTCCCTATTGTTGTTACTCCTTATGGCAATCAGGGGCACACCATCAGCTACCACCCAGTTGACACCATTTGATGTGATGATTGGCAGACAGATGAAATTTCCTGAACACTTGTTGTTTGACCTGCATACCCCCACAGCAGACCATGTGTCTATAGACCAATATGTGGAGAAACTCAGACAAGACCTCATACACACACACTTGTATGCTGCTAACTGCATGGGCAAGGCCCAGCACAGTCCAAATTACAGTTTGACAAACACGCACAAGAAGTGGATTGGCAAGTTGGAGATCAGGTAATGGTTCTCAGATTTGCACATCCCACACACTCCTTCTCCAATAAGAGGGAAGGCCCCTACCCCATTTTCAACAAGCTCAGTCCAGCAGTCTATCAGGTTAGACTTATGCACAACAACAAACTGACTGACAAATGGTTACATGCAGACCAGCTGAAACTGTATAAAGGAGTATAATTACTTTTCCCTCACCCCATTGGGCGGATTAGTACTAACTTACTAATATTTGGTTTTCCTTTTCAGGTACTCTGACAAGATAGCTATCTTGTTTCACTTTCTCCTCATCTCAGGAGTTATCCCCTGCATCCAAGGCATGGTAAAGCACCTCCTTCCTCATCTTGATCCTCCAACATCTGCCCCAGAGATAGTTTCTATCAATATACCCAATAATTTTATTACTGTCCAGGAAAGTTCTGATGCCTACCTCACTGCCTCGGTTGTTGCTGCTGAAAAATCTACCCTATAAATTGAGTGGAAAACCACATCACAAAGACAAATTCTCCCTGTGGCCAAGCTTTCCAAGGGAACTTTCCACTGCTGGCCCAATGCAAACTTATCCCCTAATGGTTCACTGTCCTTGCTCCAGACTGCTTTCAGTCATTCTGGTTTATACAATATCACTGCCTTGAACGATCTCTCATATTGTAGTTCCTTGTCTAAAGACTCTGCCAGGAAATTCTGTGCTGTACCCAACATGGCCTCTGCTGCCATGTATCTTTCTGTGTTATCCCTGAGTAATAAACAGCTTTTGGAATGTCCAAAACATACCCCTGGTCCCCGTAGTGGTCTAACAGCCACTGCCTTACCTGGTACACTTATTAATAACTTACTATTTATGCATATACTTGTTTTGTTCAATTTAACTTACTGGAATATTAAAGAATTTGGTATGTGTCATACTACTAACACTTCAGCATTTTATAGTACTTTATTGATTGATAGTTTAGCAGCTTTTCATATTCGTAATCAAGGCCCTATTGCCGGGGTACACACCACTGAACATAGAAGCAATTACAGCAGGAAACCTAATCCTGATGACCAAAGTCACAAACGTAATACCAGTGAGGTTGACAGCTCTAATGTCACAGGTGCCACAGGCACTGTCACAGGTCTTTTTGATACTGCTATGTCTATTTGGAATAAGACTGACATTGCTGCTATCAAATCACATTTGGCAAAATTCCAGTCTGGTTTGGTAAATGATATAATACCCCCATTATTGCATGGTGTGGATGGCCTCAGTCAGGAAGAAAGATACACTGTATACAACATGCACAACATTGCTAAAGCATTTACAGATTCTAAAGATGAGAATAACGCTCTCATTGCACAAAATAACAAAGAAGCAGGTAGACAATACATTGCCCATGAAATCTTGTGCTCAGCCTATGGCTCATATACTATCACTACCATCAATAATCTTTTCTGTGATCTAGAATCTGGAAAGATCCCCCGATATCATTCATGATAGATGTATCTCTAAATGGTATTGTCCATGGTGTAAAACTCCTAGCTGTATTGCAATGTGTATACAACAAACTTTAACCATTCCACTTTCCACAGCTAGGAATTTGGGTTTTGTTAGCAGGCACCCTAACACTGGTCCATGTTTTACTTTTAAGAAATGTTATATTAAGGACACAATGTTTGTTTCTTTTACTGTCTCTTCACTATGTTTTGATCCCACTACAGCTCTATTTGACAAACTTGCAACAGTATATTCAGTCGGACACCTCGATGAAGATATCTGCAGAGAACGCCTCAACTTGCATCCTCTACTGGTCTTCCATCCTTTCCTGGATGCCTGGGTCGCACCGCACACAGACTGCTGTGCGAAGAAGCAATACATTTAATTATGTTGGTGTGATGTATTTGATGTTATTAAACCTGTATGTGGTTATTCTCCCGGCAGTACTGATTAGTCCTTTTCTATGGATGATGAAATCAGCACTAATGGCACAGACTTTTCAGACTCAATATTGGCTCCAGACAAGCTTTACCAATCTTATTGAGGAGCAGCTCATCGCCTGTCAACATGGATTTTGAAGACTATCTAAATCTGTCCAGTACAGTTGCAAAAGTGGAGACTCCCCACTGTTAAAATGCAATAAAATTCTGCTGGAGAGTACTGTGTTGTGACTAATATAAAGTCTTATGTATACAGAACTCAAACATGTGTTATTGATAACCCTAATTTTTGCTTTGTCCCTCATCAAAAAGCAGTTATTGGACATACCATTATTACCTCGTCCCTCTTATAGACACTGATATCATTGATGGTAACTCTGATTATCTGCTCACCCTATCTGAGTATTTACTTTATTTTAATATACACATTGACCCTCTTACACTGACATTAAAATCACTTTTAGAGAGGAAAGACTCTCATCTCATCCACATCAGCAATAATATCACTAAAGCTAACAAAGCTGTCCTTACACTTATTAATGATGGTGATATGAACAGTGCATTAACTAACACTTGGTTAGAAGGTGCATTTAAAGGTTTTGTTATTATACAAGCATTTTTGATATTCTTTCTTATTATTATACTTTGCTGCCTATGGCGCACACTGAGTCAACACCATGACCAGCTGGAGTTCCTTTACAAGGTTCGCGCATCGGGTTTGTAAACGACACCTGCTCTCTCTCTCCACATCCCTACTTCTGCTGTGTTGCCCTGAAAGGCAACAAGGGGGGAAATGTTATACAAGGTTGCTGCACCCTTATTGGTACCTCCAGAGGTACACCATAGACAGCTAGCACTTAGGTATATGTTAAACTAGCATATAAGGCATAGGGCATCTACCATATAAAAGTAGATGTCAGGATATGTATGCATATTATTGTTATACACTTTGCTTTATAATACATATATGTATTTCTTGCTTATGAGATGTTAGGACAATCGTGTCCTTGTAATGATGATGATATATAAGTCAGCAGTGCCATCTTTTGGTGATTTGTACTATTACACTGATATATGTACAACTAAGCCTCCTTTGTCTTTACAAAGTGATGACTACTACAAAATTGTATAATGTTATCTTGGACTGTGGAGCTACCTCTAATTTAGCCAATAGGGCTCATCTCTGTAACTAGAAATGTTTCTATCTTATGGTAACCATAGTTATTATCATAGGTATATAATGTGAGACGTTATGTCTTCTACCTCGGAGACCCCAAAAGACATGGAGAATCCTCGAGGTATAGGGAATGCTTAGCATTGGCTCCCAGTTCGTATTTGGTAAGAACTGCTTAGGGCAACTGTGATTTATCCTTTTGGTAGTAATAAATTAGTTTATTACTCTTATGCAATGTGTCTGTGATTCCTTGCACTCCCATTATTGCCATGAACCTGAGAGTGAGGTTTAGACCTCCTGACAATGGTACTAACTTTGGCCTCAGCAGTGCTGATTCTATTGTTAATTTGTTGAATTGCCAACGTGGTGTTGTTAGAAGCCATCGTAACCTCTGTCATTCACTGCATTAGAGTCACAAACATTTCACTTATTTGCTGTGTGTTGAGGCCTGTAGATGTTTCTGTGCCCCCACTGTGCACCATGCTCGACTAGGCAAATAGGATGGATTTCCCATCTCACTGTGCACGATCAGCATTTTAAAGAAGGTACAAGCTGCTCCAGGTTGCTTTGGGAGTATTTAGATCCACTAAACTGTATCACTATAATATTTTGAAAGGTGTAAATATGTGAAGTTAGATCCCAAGTATCAGAGTACTTAAATCAAGTGGCCATTACAGTAGGAGCCAAGCCATGCCCACCCTAATAGACTCATTTCAAAAATGTATGTACAGTTACTTAAAGAAAAACAAGATCTTGAATAAGATCCTACTTAAAATCTGGAAATCCTTCTAAAGGGAAGTCCTAGTTGTGAATGGTTCCATCTAATTTAAACATTCCATTGAGTGCTACACTGCTCTTTCATTACATGTGGGATGTCTTGTGGCTGAGTCTTTATAGCAAACTGTCAGTATGTGATGCCATCAAACATAAATCTTTGGTGGACAGGTGCTGCCCCCATCCTTCCTGTCTGGATGTCCTTGAAACTCAGTCTCATTTTCTTTATGACTGCCCCACTAGCTCTGCTTTTAGGCAACAAGTTAGCAACATGTGTTTTTTCCTGCCTTTTCCACTGTTACATTATACATTGTAGCACTAAGCATCTTCCCACAGTCTGGAGCTGTTTTTCTGTTCAGATATTACAGTTCTGCTTTGCGCTGTGTAAATATTATTTGTGGCAGGTGAGATGTGCTTTCACAATTCAACAAAAGTTGATCTCTCCTGCTGCAGTTGCCTGTATGGCTTTGGATTGTCTCTCGAAAATGTATAATGCTGTTAAATGCATGCAGTGCCCTACTGCCTTCCACAGGCCGTGGTCAGGGTTTCACAGGGTGTTGGAAGAGCACCTCATGACTCATGAGTTGTATGAACCTTTTCAGTTGGGGTTTTGGGCTAGGCACAGCACAGAAACGGCACTTGTTCAGGTGCTGAATGATGTCCTCAGGGCGAGAGATTGAGGGGATAAGACAATTCTCATTCTCCTAGATCTCTCTTCAGCATCTGACACTGTGAACCATTGTGTGTTGCTTGACTGCCTTAGAAAGATCTGTGGACTCACTGGTACTGTCATCAACTGGTTTGAGTCCTTTCTTACCAACAGGAGGCAACAGGTTGTGACGGGGAATTTCTCCTCCACCATTAGCCTACTATCTTGCGGAGTTCCTCAGGGATCAGTACTAGCCCCAATGTTGTTTGCAGTGTAAATGCTACCCCTGGGAGGGCTCATTAGGAAGTATGGCATGGGTTTTCATTGTTATGCTGATGATACCTAGCTATACCTTTCCTTTACCCCAGGAACATCCAAAGCGGTGGACGTGCTGAACAGCTGCCTTGCTGAGATCAATGACTGATGACCTTCAGCTGGTTGTGACTGAACCCTGATAAGACGGAGGTATTGGTAGTGGAGTCGAACAGAGTGCATGATGGGATGGCCTCTTAATCAGTGACTGGACTTGTTCTGGGACCTGTTTAATTGAAAACCTCCTCTTGGGTGCGAAATCTTGGTGTCATCTTGGATAGGAATTTGACTATGGAGACCAAATATCCTCCATGGTCTGCTCCTGTTTTTTCATCTTAGAAACGTCACCAGGATAAAGCCCCTCATTCTGCATCTGGACCTCCCCACCTTGATACATGCCTTAGTTACATCAAGGCTTGACTACTGTAATGCGCTCAACCTCGGGGTCACAGGAGGATCTCTCCACAGACTGCAGCTAGTGCAAAACACAGCTACCCAGTTACTTACTAGGCAGCAAACATTTTGCCATATTACACCGGTGTTGCGTGAATTGCACTGGCTGATGGTTTGGTGGAGGATCCTTTTTAAGATGGGCTTTCTCACCTATAAGGCCCTACATGGACAGGGTCCTGGTTATCTGTCAGACCTTCTTGTATGTGCTTTCTCTGTCTGCCCCCTCCATTCTTCCTGTAGGAGCCCCCTGGCAATTCCTAGGATGAAGTTGATATCTGCAGGTGACAGAGCTTTTAGTGTTGCCACCCCCGTCCTTTGAAATTCGCTGACCCCTGGGGTTATGGGGGCCCCTACTTTGGAGGTTTTCAAACCCGCCTCAAGGCCTTCCTACTTTCTCAAGCATTTCAGGACTGAATTATTAATTTCTGGTTGAATATGATGATTATATGATGTGTTATTAATCTTTTCATTTTTTGTATTTAAACGTGTTATGAATCTGTTTTGTTATTTTGAAGATGTATTTATTAATTTTGTATAGCACCCAGAGCCTCTGAGATTGGGCGTTTTTAAATAAATTTTGCTTTACCTTGTCTTTTCTTGATTGTTATGTATTTCTGTTTTTTTGTGATTTTGTTTGGCCTGTAATGTTCTTTTGTTTGCTCTCTCATTTGTCAATAAAATTCCCCTACTCTTTTCGGAAAGTGCCATAGGATCTTTAATGTCCACCTGAATGGGCAGATGGGACCTTGGTTTAATGTCTCATCCAAAAGACAGCACCTCAAGAGTGCAGCATCCCCGTCATGATGCACTACAATGTCAGTATGGGGATTTAACCCAAGTGCCTAGTGTGGGGCTAGAACCCACAGCCTTTTAATATTCTGGCCTCAGAGGTGAGTGTGCAACCTGCTGAGCCACTGACACTAGTCAATATGCATGTTTTTAAAATGATTCCATGCCTGAGTCAATATTGTAGGTTGGACCATTGCTATATCATCTTCAAAAATACTATGACTATTAGAAATGTAAAGAAATCAGGGTTTGCACCGTGTTTGGTGAGTACAGCTTTTTGTACTAGTCACTGATGCCATATTGCTAGAATTAGTGTGCACTGTGTGATGGCCTGGGTGCATTTTCAATGACATTTCTAAGGGTGAGGCTGTTGCATTACTGTGGGGTGCATAATCTACGTGATTCACATGTTCAAATTGTTATGGTGTACCTCCTTTGTAAGTGTGTTGTGAGTAGCCAGCCCTAAGGAGCATGTAGTCCATATCTGACTTCATTTGTGCTCCCACGTATCATTAGGAATCTGCACTTTTGACAGTAGGTGGAATGGGAGCATGAAATGAGAATCAGAAAGGTGGTTCTGCTGGACTGGGGAATAGGTATGTTTTGCTGTACCGAGCATCCATGGAGGTTAATTATGCTGAACTCGAGGGAGGGGTGGTGCTGATGAGGAAGCTGTGAGGGTGCTTTCTGATTAGCGGGTGCATGCTGGATGGGGGAAAGTGCTTGTGTGGATAGGCTCATTAGCACAGGGCCCAGTACTGTCTGAGTTAGAATGGATGAGGTTAGGTAGGAACTCAAGTCTTTCAGTATAGCCTTGCTAGGTCCAGGTGCACTCTAGCACACCCAATCTGGACAGCTTTCCACCTGGGCCCAGTTATATGACTATGGTACCCTCAGTTCACCCTAGTGAATACAATGGTATCACACTACACATTTCTAAATGTACACCATGCATCACACAGAATAACTCATGCGCAGCATTTACTCTTCACTCATCTTGTTCTGCAGCTAAGATAGATGATCACTATGCAGCTGATGGTGGTGCCGGGGGGGGGGTTGTACTGCACTGGGACATCATCCACCCATGATTCTGGATAGCATGACCATCTCTCCTTCCCTAATCTCCCTGGATGCCACACACTGTGTGCTTAGGAGCCATCTGGGCAGTTTGTGTCATTTGCAAGGTTTATTAATTTATTTTATTTATTTATTTCAGTTTAGGATTAATACCTTTGAGTCAAGGACTTGTTTTTAAAGGTTTTGAGTCAGTTAAATGAACAGATACAGACTTCATAACACATAGCACAGCAGCCAATTACAAAATAAGGTTACAGAGGGTTGCACATACTTTTAAGTTTAACTAATACATAGGAGTCTAGGTTTCACTAGTACATAGGAGTCAAACATTATAAGCTTCACTAGTACATAGGAGTCTAACATTGTAAGTAACAGCACTAAGTGCGGGCATGGTAGTGTTAGAAACAGGAAAGAGGAGAGAGGCCAGGGGCTGAGTCTCCACTGGGTAGTACAGGGGGCAAGTGGGGGTGCGGCATGGACAGTTGCCAGAGTGGTAGGCTGAGCTCACCAGTGATGGCCAGAGGTGAGAATGGGGGGGAAGCAGCCCAAGGTAGCATTGTCAGGTTCAGAGGTATCTATACATTGTACATACACTATCGACCTACACTGTGTTTCCATAACAGTACTACAGTATGTGTATGTCTGTACAATCAACACACTACATATCCAAGCTGCCATTTGTGTCTTCCAGATAACTACTGAAATGAGATGTGTTATGGATACTAACAATGCCATTGTACATTTATAACCTTGCTCCAGCTGCCACCCTTTAATCAACCCTGCTGACCATTTTACTTTCCTTACACTCTACACTATGGCCTTGGGGCCAAAGTTTACTGTTTACAGAATTGTAGAGCTAACAAGTGCTTCAGGAGTTCATATACCATCTTCTGGTCACTGCCTTGCAGATATGTGGTCATGTGTGATCCCAGTAGGGTACCTGGTTGCACTGTTGTGAGTTGTCCTTCATGTCCTTTGGTCCATGGTCTGTTCCTCTGTGATTGTGCTTTCAGCTGAATGGGCAGTGTCAGGGCATTTCTTCATGTACAGTCATGTGTGATTGTCTACTGTGTGTAATGTGTCAAAAAGGTCACAGAAGTTAGCTGTGCGCATGCTGAGTCTATAGTTCACAAGGTTGTAGTCCACCAATACGTTCCCTGTACAGTGTCACTGTGAGGTAGGCACACTCTTAAAATGGTACCCTATATGTCGACACACACAACCTTGCCTTGCCAGTTCTACATGAATGTGTGTCTATGATGTGCACATCAGACACTCACTACCTACAGGTGTATAACCATGTATGGTGGACCTTGAGACTTATTATTCACCAACCCCTGCCACCGCTGTGGTCACAGCTGCAGCAGCAGCCAGGGTTGTGGCCCACGCATGATTGCCAGAATATGGGTGTGTAGGTACAGCGCCACAGGGGTATCCACAGTTTGCCTTTCCATGTAGGTGCTCATGTGTGTGAGCACCGTGTATGGTGGGCCTTGAGACTTATTATTCACCAACCCCTGCCACCGCTGTGGTCACAGCTGCAGCAGCAGCCAGGGTTGTGGCCCATGCATGATTGCCAGAATATGGGTGTGTAGGTACAGCACCACAGGGGTATCCACAGTTTGCCTTTCCATTTAGGTGCTCATGTGTATGAGCATCTCCTTTTACTGTGTTGTCAGACACCATTACATGGGTTTGCTTGTGCTTTGGTGTAGCTGGCCCCTGCTTGCTACATGCTTCTCTGCATGTGACTCTGCATTTGCCACCTGCCAACATTGTGGGTCACACACTGTGCAGAGCTTTTACTTAGTGGGGAGCTCCACACACAAAAGTTAGTCATCTTTCTAGCAGCTCTCTAGCCCTTTGTAGATCTGTCAAGAGATGCATTGAAGTTTTACTTTGATCTTGAAGATCCAGTAAAGTCACCGACTTCGACTTCTTGAAGCACTTTGCAAAGTTGACCATTTTGTGGCAACTTCAACTGCAAAAAAAACTCATCAGTACTTTGCATGTAACTTTACTGTAGACATTGCTTTATGGTGAATTCAGGAGACATTTCTTCAGAAAGAGGCTATAGGTCACATGTAACAGTTACCGTAGTTCACATGATACAGCTCTACGTACACGGCATCCTTCAGTTTCACTTTGCAGCCTGTAGACTCTTTTACCTGACAGACTCTGCACCATTGAGAGCGGTGCAGAGCAACTGGAATGTTACCTTGTTTGGTGTGTAAAGGAGAGTTGCACTGCATCACAGGAGCATTCACTGTGCCAGCATTCCCTGCTTTGCTGGGTTTGCCATTTCAGCATATTGTTTTGTGCTGCATTGGGTGGCTGACTAATCAAATGGGTGCACTCACTTCGGTCCAGGAGAACATCTTGCGAGACCCTCCTGTAAGTAGGATGCCATGTAAAAGTGTCTTAAGACTCTAAACAGCCTGACCTGTGCTTCTATGTTAGACCTGGTTCTGAAGCACTAGACTCCAGATAGCCTGGCCTGTTGCTAAGGGTTTGACTCAGCGCTGAAGCACTAAGGCTCCACATAAGGTTTAAATTCAGTGCCTACTCTTACACAAACAGGAAGCCTAACTACAGCATAGAAACATAAGCACGCCACGTCCCGCCACTCCTCCCAACTTGACAAGGAAGTCTCAGGCTCTTGGCAGACTGGAAATGTGACTGAAATGGTAAAATAGCCAAGGAGACCAGTGTAAGGGCTGTATGTGTACAAGCAAAGGCAGAGGTGCAGCTGGAGTGGGAGCGGGTGATGCGAATCCACTGTGATGCAAGTAGAGTGCCATGTAATGGAGCCTTGCGTGAGCGAGTGGATGGGTGCAAATCTGCTGCTTTTTGAGCATTGGAAAAGGAAGGTTTTTCAGTGGTTTAAGTCATTATGTTCTCCATGCGCTCAGTGAAATGTTTGCTATGAGAGTGGGTTTTGAGAGGTGTGACACTGTCAGTACAATGCACAGCAGTCTGCAAGGGGCACATCAGTGCCACACCAATAATCAGCCAGGCTAATCATGACACAGTTTTGGCTTGCTGGAAGGAAACTTTGTGTATTTCAAATTAAAAAGCCAACCCAATCATGAGTCAGCTCTTTCCTTTGATCTATGCTGCCCAGCAAACATAACTGATCTGTCATGATCAGCCTACTGAGGAATTTCAAACATCCACAAAGAGCCCTGTGCTATTGCAGATGCTAGTTGTTACAAAGAAAAACATCAGTTGATGTATACTACTGGCACCCCATAAATGTTCCTCCCACTAAACCCTCCCTCTCAGCATCCACCACCACCACCCCCACACCTCCCACCCCCACAAACATCACACCGACACTGGGGTGCCCAATCCTCCTGTGCCCCACCTGTAAGTCCCTTGTAGTTTTTTTAATTTTTTTAATACATCCTGCAAAAGAGAAAACCATCCATCAATGTCTGTTGCAGCTGCTTCTGTAACTACCACCTCTCCAAGACCAACCCATATTAACCCTTGCTGTGCCGCCGTAACTGCCACCCCATCCCAAAACCCAAACCATGCCTTGCTGTGCCACGGACAGATATATCTGTCCAAAATACCTATTTGTTCTAATTCTATCAGCAGTCTAATTCTGGCATGGAGGTGCCCAATCCCCTTTTTTGACTTCTACTCCCTCACCCTGCCCAACATAACACTGACACTGGGGGTTCCCAATCCCCCAGTGTTGCGACCTGAAATAAAGAAAACCTTAAATCGTAGTTATTTTTTGTTTGTTTAAATAAACCCTGTAAAAAAGAAAACCATCCATCAATGTCTGTTGAGTCCATTACTGTCCCCTTACCTGATCCTCCCACAAAGCAACCTGATTTGGAATAGTAAGTCACATGTATATTTTGGACATGACATGTACATACAATTCCTTGTGGTATTGCAAAGGTTTGATGTCCATCTGCACACTATTGCCTGTTGTGAGTGGCAATGTTCTGTCATCTGCTGCAACAGTAAAGTCTGTACACAGAAACAAAACTATGCAAGCATCTGATTATATACTACTGTCGGTGGAAATGTTACAACATCTGCTGCCATAGCAATGCTTGTAGACAGTGTCACAATCCAGCAAGCACCTGCTTATACCCTACTGCCTGTGATGAAAGTAGGGGTCACATCCTCTGCTGGAAGAGTACTGTTTGCCATGAAATATATCCATTCAGATATATATTGAACCATGGAGGTTCTACACATTGACATTGCATGACTATTACATTGGAAATGAAAGAAATGAAAACTAATGGATTCATTTAGCAATAAATACATCAGTGAATTGCAGCATGTTAAAATAAAAGAAAATATTAGCAGTTCCATAAAATTATAGTAATTACACAGACATAAATGGACATGATTAGTAAATCAAGATTAATTGCCATCAGTGTGTTATATGCATGATTCATCTTACTCGATGCATCATCTGAAGCAAATATATATCTTAACATGGTGCATGAAACATGCATGCACGTGCATTAAGAAAACCCATTATCCACGACCCCAGGGTTTATATTTTGCACACACTGGTGTGACTAAAGGATTATATAGTATGTCTACTGTGTTTGTAAAAAAACAAATACAAGAATTCATTACAAAAACTAGTGTCCTTCATGGTCAATATGTGGAAACTGAGAAAAAGCATTTGCACTATGAAATAATGGTTAGCTTTCAGGCAGAGTATGTTATGCATGACCTGAGGCATGCATGCTTATCAATACAGCAAACCATTAATAATAAATTACATAGCATACATTGGGAGCCTGGTAGGAACTGAGTCTACAAATATGGACTCCTGAAAAATAAGCAAAACTCATAGCCACACCATTCCCTTTCACTTTACCTTGGTGCTAAAAAGCCTACTACTGAACATCAAGTAATCTTACATCTACACAGCTATTCCAGATCTGAATAGGATGCACAGAGCGAATATTTGCAAAACGGTTGCCTAAATTCAAATACCTTTCTTGTCTGACCAAATAAGCACAACTAGGACTCAAGCACAACCAACCAACTAACCAAACTTTACTTCTAGAATGCTTATCTAGCATAGATCATAGCATTTACACAGTATAATCAGTACATTTAAAACACAGTATAATCAGCATTTTTAAAAACACACAGCCAAGTTTGTAAAACATAGCAGGAATTTAAATATCAGCATATGCCAACTCAAATAGATAAGTTTTCAAGGCATATTTAAAGGCCTCAATGGATGGGCAATTCCTTATCCAGTGAAGTAGAGAATTCCACTGGGTCAGAGCAGCATAAGCAAATGACCTAGCTCCCGATGTTGTCAAACAGACCCTGGGAATCTCCAGCAATCCCTTGTCAGTGGAGTGGAGAGGGTGAAATGAGTGATAAGGACAAAGGAGCTCTTGCAGGTACCCTGTCCCTGTCCGTGTAGGACCTTGGAGGTCAGTAATCCAATTTTGAAGGTGATCCTCCACTGCACTGACAGAGGTAAGGCCCGTAGAGTAACACTGATGTGAGAAATATTATCTCACTTCTTCTGACAACCTATCATAGTATTCTGCATGATGAAGCAGAGCAACAACTCTTGAATGAGTAACAAACCTGCTCATTTCTAATCATTTCCTTTTTGGGGGGAATGCAGCAAGAACCACATTTCTACATCATTCTACATATTTTTTTTAATGTAACATGACTGTAACTAGGCATCTGAAAACAGCACAAGCTGTAACAGGAAGTATAACACCGGGCTTCCTGGTGGGACTTGAACATGGCCTTGCAATACTCTTAAAAGAAATGCTATTTGAGCTCATACAAGTTTTAGCATTATTAGTGATTTCTCAGTTTGGGTTTCCTAATCTCATAGTTGAAAGGATTTGGTTATTTTATGATACATACTGTGCACGTTATCTAGCATGTACCATCATTGTTCATCCCTTGTATGTGTCATTTTCCTTGGGTCGCACCTGGAAACAAGCCTTGGCTCAGTGTGCCTTTCCCATTTACCAACTTTTAAATAAATAAAGAAACATACTGAGCCAAAGAAATAGGTCACAATTGTACAACACACACATACATCCACGATGAGTGACACTGACAGCATCACAGTGTATTCCACTGGGACACTGCATACTACTTGCACAGTGTCTTGACTAAAAAATCTTTAGGGTTTGAGTCAAAAATAAATTACATATTTACTTCAGATGAGGACATCATACAAAACTCAGATGAGCAGTTGATTCTAACAGGCAGCAAACTGACAGCGTGTGTGCACACTAGATAATGCGCATTCAAGACACTCGAGGCTAGCAAGTGCACATGCATGTCACATAATGACGAACATCCTTGTGCTGTTTATGACTCATACCTGATCAGGAAATTATAACGGAACTGCAGCAGAGAAAACAGAAATGTAAGTAAACACGGAGATTTCTCTATTTTTCCTGTAAATAGAAAAAAAACAGCAGAACTCAATAAAATAAATATTTAGTTGCTAGCCACAGCATTAAAAGCTTATTGTTGATCACTATTACTTATAAGGTTGGCAATATCCGTCAAAACAGTTACTCTGTGAAGAACATTACCCAAGTACAGCATAATTTAAGTCACTGATATAATATACAGATTTGAAGAAATGTTCAGTAAAACAACAAATGAATATGTAGTGCCTCTGTTTTAATTGATAGTGTAACCTGTCACACTAAAGATTTCTGTAATGCATGTAAACATCTCAATGACAATAGAGAAATAATTTGCATGTATATAAGGTCAGCTTTGGTGATAGATGTACAATTTCTTCACAATTTATATTCTGCAGTATACTGTTAAGTTGCACAGTTTCCAGATTATTTCAAATGTGCTCATTACCAGATGCCCAGTTTAGAAATGTTGTGATGTACAGTCAGTACCTACACAATGAATAAAATATATAATGCCTTTCTTTTACCTTAGGATTATTCCTCCTATTAATATGGTTTTATTTGGGATGGGATGGGAAGGGATGGGGCAGGACAAGACAGGACAGGAGAGGACAGGACAGGATAGGCTAAAAAATGTATTTAGATAGCACCTCTCCGAAGCTCAAAGTGCTTAACAGTATAAATAATTAATTACAATTGTATAATACATATTATGACCTGAGGAGCGTAAATAGATGAATCCGATTGGCAGATAGCTCTTTGAAGTCATGATGATATCGGGCTACAATTTCACAGCTTCAAAAAAGTTCTGGCACTAGCAGCCTCCTTGCTCTGTTCTGTCTGAGAACTATATTTTTCAAAATGTACTCCTACATCACCCAAAAACTTGTTCATAAAACATTTAAAAACCTGTTTGTTTTATTTTTTTTATTTATGAAAATTCAAACTCAGTTCATAATAGCAATAAATCACTCCAGGGTATGGTATATCATGGGATATCATCACTTCTCAGGTCACTGGATGCACTCGTCCAGTGTGACGATATCCCATGATATACCACACCCTGCCGTGCCTTATTGCTTAATTATACAATGGCAAGAAAGAATCCTGGATTCTGACTGGTCAGTGTGTGCCTGAGACAGTGATGATAACGCAGTATAACATCACTGTCATTGATTAGCATTAGCTTTGCTTGCTGCCATCATTAAGCAGCCTTACCTTTTTTTCTCTCCTCCCTAAGAAATTCACTAAAAATCTATTAAAAACATTTTTAAATGTTTTTTTTTAATTTGGTATAACAATGAGCCATTAGATATTAGCAATAAGGCATTCAGAGTGTGGTGATGTATTAAACACTCCTGGTGGTGGAAGCACCGTCACCATGCTTCAACCTACCCCAGGAGTGACGTTATTGTAATAACACACACCCTGTTGTGCCTTATTGCTTAATTCACAGTTCATAATTAAAACTAGGGCTAGCATAGTCCACACAGTTAACTGAGCTTCTCAGACTAATGAGGCCTACCTAAACAGCTAGGATTTTAGTTGCAATTTAAAACTTTCAATAAAGGGGCAGTGTGGATAGATGTTGTGACAATATTCCAGAGTTTCTGTGCAGCTACAGAAAATGCTCAGTCTCCAGCAGATTTTAATCTTGCAGTTGGTACCACCAAAAACCCCTAGGTATCTGAACAGAAAACTCCAGTGTCCCAGGAATCCTTTCAATGGTTTGCCAGTAATTCGCAAATGTGCGTAACTTCATTTGGTAGATAAATGTGTCAAAGCAGGACACCACTGAAGATGAGATATTGCATCTCCTCTGCTCTATCCTGGGTAAATATATAGTAAAAATGTGTACAAGCAACACCTGGTACAACAGCAGTAGCAGCAGTGAACATTTGGCATTGACAAATGCTTTTTTACTTGTTGTTTCTGTACTTTTTGTGATAGCCTTCTATCTGTGTTTTCCATTTACTTCTATGTTCAGATGCTCTGGTCTCTGAATTCTTGTTTAGATAATATTTGTAATAATGTTTTTGCTGTTTTTCTGCCTTTTCCAAATTCACTTTCTTTTTGAAAGGCTATGCCTGTAGTTCAGTGGGGTGAGCAACCAGCCACACCCCCCTTGCTGAGCTGTATAAGAAGTTCCTCACAGCCTCCTCCTAAAGCACTTTTTCTTTGCCATAGGCACTATTTATCTTTGCCTTCTCCCCTGGGGCCTGCTGGTGCTAAACCAGTGTCTGTCTCCCTCCTTCCCCTGTGCTTTGGGCTCTGCTTGGTTTGTGCAGGACTTCTGTTTGTGGTGTTTCTCCTGCTTTTTGTTTAGTATTGCTTGTCTCTGGCTGCTGTGTGCTTCTTTGTGTTGCTTGTTTCCTGTCCTCCTGTGTTTGTGTTTTTTTGTTTTGCATTTTGCTTACTTTTGGGGGCTTACTGGTTTTCTTTAGCATCCTGTTGCCCTTTGGTTGTATTGTGCTAATCCAGTGCTTGTTCTATTTAGGCTCCCATTACTCAACAGATTTCAGCAAACCCTCTGTGTAAATGCAAATGTTATCTGTATGTTTCAGCTCACCTGCTGCTACCCTGCTTCTGCTGTCTCTGTCCTTATCCATCTTATTGTTCGCACCTGGTCTGGGCTCATCCTGCTCCAGCTAACTGCCACTCTCTGCTGTTCTCTGTTTGTCTCAGCAGCTCTGCTCAGTTCATTCAGTGTTAGCTCAGTCAGGCAGCTGCTACCCCTAGTATTTAATTCCCCTGTTTGCTTTTCTGCAGTGTAGTGTGGCTCTGCTGCAGTTTATTGCTGCTGAACTGTCTCAGTGGCTTGCTATCATTTGGCTGTGTCCTTAACTGGGACCTTGCCAGTAAAAGCACCTCTATTTTGGGGGTTCCTACCCTATCAACATTACAGTGCTGTTTCGTCTCATGGTGCTCAGCTTGTAGCTTCCTGTTACAGTATTCCCATGGCAGGGGACTGATATCGTGATGGGGCTTCATGGTTCTGAGTAGCAGCAGCATGCTTTATGTAGGCTATATGATTTTGCCCTGATTTCTTGCCTACATGGCTTTCAATTATCCATGCATGAATCACTAACATCACAGCCTACATGGCTTTCAGATATTTATTGCATTCCATTACTGTGCTGCATGCTCCTTACTGGAATGACCTATCTCTGCCTTAATGGCATTTAAGGTATTCATGCCAATCATATCAATTCACTATTCAATCAATCAATCAATTAATCAAGTTTATTTTATACTGGAGAAGGTGTGTGAGCAGAAATGCCCATTTTCACAAACGCCCAGTTTTAGAAATGGTTATCGAGATACAATATACACAATATACATAATATAGAGTATATACAAGTAGTGATATCATCATAAACAAAGGACTAGACAACTAGTTACGAGCAAGATTACAAACATATTACATAAATATATATATGAGTACAATGTAGTTTCACATATACAGGGAATCCAAAAGTAGTAATTGAGAAACAAAGGTATAGGTACAGTAATGATTGTCAGTATAGAATCTACATAAGTGACCAGGATTCATGAACAGTAGTATAATAAGTAGGAGGAGATCTGCAGGAGAAGTGGGTGGAGATCAGAGGATGGGTATCTCAGGCGGTGGTGGTGGCACAAGTGCAAGAGAGCTCTATAAGGAGGTAACTCTTAAGGGATCTTTGAAAGGAGTAGGTAGTGTTGCAGGCAATTAGTGTGGGACAGAGCTGGTTATAAAGCTTTGTGCCATTATAGCCAAGGGAAATTTGAGGAAGGGAGGTATGGAAAACAGGGTTGTGGAAAATGTTGCTGGAGGCTCTGCTGGTCAGGTGGGAAGTAGTAGATTTGGGGAATATAGAAGCCACACTGGGAAGAAGTTTGTCCAGATGAATTTTGAGGAGAAAGGACAAGCATTTTTGGGTGAAGAGCCCATAGGGTGCAGTGGTGCATTCTCCAGGGGAGACCAGTGATGAAGTGAATAATGTTGTTGTAACTGGATCATAGTTTACTAAAGAGTTGAGAATTTATGGATGGGGCGTAGATGATGGATCCATAAGCCAATAGGGGTAGGAGAAGGGAGTTAGCTAGTCTGATTCTTGAGTTAGGTATTATGAACTTACAGATCCTGTAGAGAAGCCTTAGCCTCATGTAGATCTTGCTGACCACATTAGAGTCGTGGAGGATAAAAGATACATAAGGACTGAGTGGGATACCTAGGTAATTAAATTCAGATACAAGTTCTTTGCTGTTCCCAAGGTTGTCCGAGAGGTTAATATTGGGGTTGTAGGTTTTCTGAGGATCAGAGAAAACCATGTATTTGGTCTTTTTTTGATAAAGACCATGCCTTTTTTGGAAAGGGAAAGGGAAAGGGAAAGGGTGGGGGAAGGGGAAATTGTTTAACTAGGAAAGGCACACTAAGCTGAAGCTTGTTTCCAGGTGCGACCTGGGAGCACAAGGAAGTTAAGTGACTTGCTCAGGGTCACACAGTATGCAGGTGGGGGCTGTGGTATTCAAACCCCGGTCTGATTTGCTGGATGTCACCAGATTTGCAGCTCAGAGCCTTAAACCACTGCACTATACTGCCCCCTTTTGGAGAACCAAGAGTGAAGCTTCAGGAAGTCCGATTGTAGTCAAGAAAGCATATCTTCAGGGTTTTTTGTTGCTGCAGTAAAGCACTGCATCGTCTGCATAGAGAACCATTTTGGTGCTGGAACAGACTTCATGGAGCCATGGGGTATACCTTATTTGATAGGACATTCTGAGGAGACGTACCCATCTATATTTGTAATCTGCGATCTACAGGTGAGATAGTTCTCGAACCATTTGACAGTGTCAGATGAGAAGTGAAGGTCAGAAAGGGTGAACAGGAGCAGTTCATGGTCGACAAGGTCAAAGGCCTTAGTCAGGTCTATGAATACTGAGCCTGTGTTCAGGCTGTTGTTAATGGTGCCCATAAATGTCACTGGTGAACTTGTCAAGGCCAGTCTCAGTACTGTGGGCAGCTCTGAAGCTATGTTGGGGATCAGTGAGAATGTTGTAGCTATTTAGAAAGGAGGTGACTTGGGAATGGACCACTTTTTCTAGAATCCTGGAGAGGGAGGCAAGAAAAAAGATTGGCATATAGTTATCAACCTCAGTCCTGGAGCCAGATTTAAACAGGGGTTTGACAATAGCTGTTTTCCAGATGTGGGGAAAGAAGCCAGTGCAAAGGGAGAGGTTTATGATGTTGGTGAGTGGAACTGCTAGGGGGGCAGTGCTGATTTTTGTAATCAATCCTGTCTGCTCCTTTACTGGAACAAGGGTTGTTTGAGCGGATTAGCTTAACAGTGTAGGTGGGTGTCAGAGACCAGAAGTAGAAGTTTGATACAGCCCCTGGGTGAGTTGTGGAGGAATGGGGGGTGGGTGATTCAGCAGAGGCTTGGTGGGGGGAGGGGTGAGAAGGTTTGCATTTATTCAAGTCCCCAAATAAGTTTATGGATCCCTGTGGCACCCCACAGAACAGGGGATGGGCATCAGAGGAATAAATTCCAGTGACCACCCTCTGAGACCTGTCCACGAGGAAGGATTGAAACCATTCAAGGACTGTATCCGACAGCCCACAGACAAGCCGTGGGTGCTCCAAAAGCACACCATGGTCCACAGTGTAAAATGTTGCAGAGAGATCAAGAAGGACCAAGATGGTACGCCCCTTTCAATCTCTCGCTATTAGGAGGTCATTCAACACTCAGACAATTGCATTCTCGGTGCTATGTCTCTTCCTAAATCCAGACTGGAGAGCATCATAGACATTGTGGGTCACAAGGTGATCATCCAGTTGCAATACAAACACCTTCTCAATAACCTTACCCACAAAAGGCAGGTTAGAGACAGCTCGGTAGCTGGCTGGATAGTCTGGATCTAAGGAGGTTTTTTAGGAGTGGTCATATGACCACCTCCTTAAGGGGATCAGGAAAGATCCCCCTCTCCAAGGAACTCCAGACAATTTTAGCTAGGATCTGGCAGATAACATCTACACAACCCACTAATTGGGGTGTAGGGCCTGGATCCAAACTACAACTGGTTGGGTGCAAAGCCTGGAAGATCTTCACAATGTCTGTGAATTCTGGCTGGCTAAAGTCTGTCCAGACAGAACGAGTGCTCACCACCTCCCGCCGTCCTCCACAATCCATCATAGGAAGAGCTAGCCTGTTACCGGACCTGATGCTGGCAACCTTATCTGTGATGAATAGGGAAAACTCCTCACATTTAGCATGAGAAAAGGCTCCTCCAGGTTGGAGACAGATTGGATTGCACAATCTGCCAACAGTTCAGAACAGCTGAGCTAGTTGATTCTGCGCAGCAGAAATCTCCCTGGACAGGAATTTTGCTGGGTGATTTCTGATTGATAGCCCTTATAATGTTCCATCAATCTAAGCCCTGTTAACATTCAGGTCAGACCTCTGCCATGCTCTCTCCACCCTTCAACCAACTTGCCTCAGCTCCTTCAAGGAACCATCAAACCAAGGGGTCCTTGAGTGAAGAGTGAGTGGTCGAACACGAACAGAAGCAATCATATTCAGGGCATCTCCCACCACTTTATTATAGGCCAGCACAAGATCACCCGGACACATGCATTCACCCGATAATCCTGGGTGAATGCATGAGTCAGTGATCCAGTCTAGGACCTACTGATAGCCAGTTTTGTAGTTAGTCCTAGTAGGGGAGGAGATAATCTGGTGTAGCCCAAGTTCTGAGATGACATATTTGGCATGATCAGAGTGACAGAAGGCACAACTGATGTTGAAATCCCCAAGTAGAATCTGCTCCCTGTTAAGGGGAATAGTATTTTTGATGCCAAGAAGGGAATTCGTGCAATCATTTCAATTTACTATTTGTGCTGAAACCATAGCACTAATTGCTTTTATGTAAACTATGATTTGCTCCCTTATGGAACTGGTTGGAAAAGCATATACATTAATTCAGCTTACCTCATAAGCGATGCCTCTTGCTTACTTATGCTGCTGCCCATTTTATTGCTGTTTCAAATGCTGTTACAAATGCTGCTATATATCTCCTATCTGCTAAACCTCATTGTTTCATTTATGCTAAACTTCATTAATTCAACCACTGGCATCACAGTCTCTCACTGTCTAAGCACCTACCTTCTACGTCACCATCAATTTGGCTTCGGTAATGGAATTGGTTGACTTGTTTTCTGCTGATTGCTACTACTATCAAACCAGCAAATGCTGGCTCACACTGCAGCCACCTAACTAACCCAGACCCACCTTGGTAGTTTTTGTATTTGCAGAGTTTGCTCACCACCTTTCAATCTCATTGTTCCAGAGTTTGCTCCCAACCTTTCAAGGCCAGCCTCCTTATCGATATATACAGCCACTGGCTTTGCTCAGTCTCCTTATCAGTAATCTGCTACCTAATCTATGGCTGTTGGCTTCACTCAGCCTCCTCCTATCCAGCACTTGAAGTTGATTCACACTCTCATTCATAAATCGGAGGCATACTGACCATGTCCATAACCTTTTCTGGCTCAGGGCTTGCCCTGTAAGCTGATGGTCACGCTCTGTACCCATAAAGTCCATATCCTGAGCATGTGAATCATGAGATGGGCTCTTTCTCATCTGGCCCATAGTGGGAATGTCCTCACTCCAGGAGGAGCTTTAGCATGCAGTCATACCGTGCACCTCTTAATGCAGAAATTAAGACTTCAGATACCAAGAAGTGGCTCCCCTACAGCCCAAGAGCACGTCTTTGGCTACGGTATCACCATGGCACCTTCAAAGGTTATTCTCCCTATGACCACCTCTGATTCACCTGACTTATTTTAGTTGGAAGGCCATCTGAGTGCCTCAGCAATCGTTGCTCTCCTCTGCCCACCTTGGGGGTCTGCTCTCACTTCAGAGTACCCATTGTTGCAGGGGCATCTCACAACCCTTCACAACATCCCTGTTAGAGGGATCGTGAGAGCTTTCCACCAAACTGGAATATTCAGCCCCTTTAACCGGGTTTCTAAAATAGAGCAGCAGAGTCATCACTAAATAAACTACCCCTAGACTGGAGGGAAGGTAACCTAAGCCTTGGACCCCTAGAGGTTAAGGATTTTTTTCTTTCCTCCATGCTAAAGATCATATGTAGTAGTTGTTTATAGAATATTCCCTAGTTTCCTTAGGTAGGTTTCCGCTGTTGGATGGAGATGGATGGTGGCCCTACTCACTGTTCCCTCTCTCCTTAGGAAGACCCCTGATGTCATCAGTGCAATCCATTCTGTCAGTGCAATCCTGACAACCTGTGCATCTCATTTGTGTTTCATCAAGCTGTCTCACTGCTGTCCATCTGCTTTTCTTCCTTGTAGTCAATGTTTACTGCTCAATTTTCTTTCTGGGTCTCCTTCCTAAAGCACCTTTAGTCAAGGGAATCTTTCCTATGGCACCTCTTGGGGTGAAACCCTCTTGAATGGTTCCTTGACTTTGGTACCCCTACAGAGTGGTTATTTCTTGTGGAATAGAGAGTGCGAATGGCCAAACAGTTATCACAGTTGCACAAGCATAACACTACTCTGGTTGTATAGGCCTATTACATAGAAACATAGAAACACAGACTTTGATGGCAGATAAGGAGTTCTTGGCTCACCTAGTCTGCCCATTTCCCTACCTACAGGATAAGCTGCAGATCCTAGTTAACCAACAGTCTATTTCTTCTTACCCCCCACAAGAATTGCATTACGTCTGTCCCATGCATCCTTGAATTCTCCCATAGTTTTAGACCCCACAACCTCCTCAGGGAGTCTGTTCCATGCATCCACCACCCTCTCTGTAAAAATATTTCTCACATTGCCCCTGAGCCACCCCCATCTTCAAGTTGTGTCCCCTTATCTCTTTTTCTGAAAAATGTTACCCTCTTGAACTTTGTTGATAACACTGAGGTACTTGAACGTTTCTATCATGTCCCCCCCTTTCCTCAAGGGTATACATGTTAAGCTCCTTTATTCTCTTCTTATATGGCTTCTCTTGCAGACCCTGCACCATTTTAGTTGCCCTCCTCTGAACCGCCTCCATTCTGTCTATGTCCTTGCAGAGATGGGGTCTCCAGAACTGGATACAGTACTCCACATGGGGTCTCACCAACTGTCTGTACAGAGGGATAACAACTTTCTGTTTTCTGCTGGTAATGCCTCTCCCTATACATCCTAGTATCCCCCAGCCCTCCCTACTGCCTTCTCACATAGCTTGCCAACATTAAGGTCATCTGATAGGATTACTCTGAGGTCCCTTTCCATTTTTATTGTTGTTACAACCTCCCACCCCATTGTGTAATTTTCCCCTGGGTTTTTGTTTCCCAGGTGCATTATTTTGCACTTCTTTGCATTGTATCCAAGCTGCCATACTTCTGACCATTCTTCCAACCTTGCCAAATCCCTGTTCATCCTTTTCACACCTCCTTATGTATCAACCTTGTTGCAGATCTTTGTGTCATCTGCAAAGAGGTGTACTTTTCCTTCCAGTCCTTCTGCAATGTCACTTATAAAGATATTAAAGAGGACCGGTCCCATTACCGAACCCTGCAGTACCCCACTACTAACCCTGCTTTCTTCGGAGTGGACTCCACTTATTATTACCTTCTGCATCATTTTGTCCAGCCAGTTTTTTACCCAGGCTACCACCATGGGACCCACTCCCAGGTTGGCTAACTTTATTAATCTTTTGTGTGGGACTGTGTCAAATGCCTTGCTAAAGTCTAGGTAGGCCATGTCCACAGCCCCTCCCTGGTCTACTGCTTTGGTCACCCAGTCAAATAAATCAATTAGATTCATCTGACATGACCTTCCCGCTGTGAACCCATGCTGCCTTGGGTCCTGTGCCCCACTGGCCTCTAGGTATAGTACTGAACAATTCTTTCCTTCAGAAGCAATTCCATCACTTTCCCTACCACAGAGGTCAATCTGACAGGTCTGTAGCTTCCTGCCTCTGTCTTGCTCCCACTTTTGTGAAGGGGAATCACACCTGCCTTTCTCCAGTCCTCAGGTACCACACCATCCTCCCATGATTTGTTAAAAAGGGTAGTTAGTGGTGTCACTAGTTCTCCCCTTAATTCTTTTAGAATTATGGGGTGAATCCCATCATGCCCCATTGTTTTGTCCACCTTCTGTTTTAGGAGTTCTTTCAGAACCCTTTCTTCTGTGAAAGGACTGGGATCAACCCCCTTTACAGAGTGCTTCTGTTAATTGGATTAGGTACCTCCCCCTCCTCCTCTTTTGTGAATACTGAGCAGAAGTATTCATTCAGTACCCCTGCTTTTTCACTGTCCCTCTCTGCCCACCCACCGTACATTCTATTCAGCCTCGCTATCCCTCCCTTTGTCTTTCTATGCTCCCTGATGTACCTATAAAAAGGTTTTATCCCCCTTCCTAACCGAGTTGGTTATCCTTTCCTCAGTTTGGGCCTTTGCTATTCTGACTTCCCTTCCTGCTTCCTTCTACCTTAACTGTTACAGTTCTCTGTCCTGCTTCTTCTGTGTTTCCTTATACATCCAAAATGCTATCTTTTCTCCCTAACCTTCCCCGCCACCTCTTTGGAGAACCATAGTGGCTTTTTCTTTTGTTTTGATTTGTTTATTTGCTTCACACAAAGTCTTGTTGCCTCTGTGATGGTAGTTTTGATGTTTCCCCATTGTTGCTCCACCCCTGCTTTGAGCCTGTTTGCTAGTGCTTTTCTAAGGCACTCTCCCTTTTTGCAAAAGTCAGCCCTCCTGAAGTACAGTACCATCACTTTTGTATGGCTTAACTTTGTAGCTGAGTTTATCATGAACCACACTGTTTGGTGGTCACTTGTTCCCAGATAGCTATACACTTCTAGATCTGAGATCCTCTCACTGTCCCCATCTGAGAGTATGAGGTCTAAGATTGCTCCCTCATGAGTGGGTTTCAAAACTAGCTGTCTAAGGCATGTCCCCTGTAGGGCATCGAGAAAGGCTCTGCTCTTGGGTGTGGCTGCAGCAAAGGTGCTCCAGTTAATATCTGGCATATTCAGGTCCCCCATCAACAGTATCTCCCCTTTCTGTGCCATCCTAAGGATGCCTCTATCATATCCTTGTCCATCCCCCCCAAGATGGGGGTCTGTATACAACCTCTGTGTGAATTGTGGTGCCATTTCCAGTGTGCAAGATGACCCACAGTGCCTCCTCTCCTCCCTGTTTACCCTTTTGTTCTGTTGCTTTTATCCCTTCCCTTACATAGAGAGCTACTCCTCCCCATCTTCTCCTTTCCCTGTCTCTCCTGTAGGCTGTGTACCCTGGTATGTTAACATCCCAGTCATGGTTCTATGTGTAGCATGTTTCTGTGACTGCTACAATATTCAGGCATATCTCTTCCATCAAGGCCACCAGTTCAGGGAGCTTGTTGCCCAGACTACAGGCATTGGTACTCATTACCCTCCATTTCTTGATGGCCTTACCCCTTTTTGCCCCATCTCTGTCTTATTGCCTTTGTCATTTTCTCCATTTACCCCTGCCCTTCTCCCTATCAACGTCTCTATCTTGGTGTTTACCTCACTTAGTACCCTGATTTTTTGAGGGGTGCTAGGATTTCCCTACTCCTTTCCAGTGCCTTCCCCTTGGCTAGTTTAAATGCTTGCCAATAAAGCATTTAAACCTATCACCTAGGATCCTGGTTCCCCTCTTGGAGATGCAGACCATCGCACCAGTATAGGCATGCATCACTCCAGGTGGACACCCAGTCCCCATTGAAGCCAAACTCTTGAGATCTGCACCAGTTTTTCAACCACTGATTGAATCCCATGGTGTGGCACACCCTAGCCTCACCCAAGCCATAGACAGGCTGCACCTCCAAGAAGGTTACCGTGCATGCTACTTGTCTAAGATCCCTCCCCAACTTCACAAACTCTTCCTGCACTGCTATGATCCCTTTATCAGCCAATTCATTTGTCCCTAGGTGGAAAATGACATCCAGCTCCCTCCCCCATGCAGCTGCTCCAGCGATCCTGAGGATTCGCTCCCTGTCCCTCCAAGCCATGGTGCCAGGCAGGCACCTTACCTCCCTCTCCCCTTCCTCCTCCAGTTCTACCTTCCTAACAATGGAGTCCCTCACCAGGAGTTGTTTCCTTCCCCTGTGGGGTCCCATGCCACCCTCCTGTGGGTCTCCTTTATGGAGGTTCCCAGCATCCTCCTTGGTCTCCACTGTGGGTGCCTCCATTGAGGAACCACACTTTGCCAGAATGGCTTGTGAATTATGGAGAGGTATACCTGGAGGGATGCGCCTCTGTTCCACCCCCTCACCCTTCATGAGCTCACTGTGGTTCAACCACTCCTCTTTCTTGGCAACCTCTGAGGCAACGACAGTGGCCTTGGTGGTCCATGGGTGGGAGAGGAGGTCCCCCAAATCCTGGCCAACTCAGCCTGGAGATGAGCAACCTCCTCCCTCAGCCCAGAGGGGTGTCTGCAGATGGGACAACACTGCATCCTTCAGAACGTCTCCCGGAAGGCTGCTGCTCCACAGCCACTGCACTACACCACTCCCATCATGTCTTACTTCTGGCCCCTTAACTGTTGTTTTGAATACTTACTCTTTCCTCTGTTTATTTATTTATTTATTTTTTCTCTCCGTGTACTTAAACTGCCGCTGGGCCCTTTAAGCTCCTGATCTTTCTGTTCTGAGACAAGAAGTTCCTATATTTCTCAGTAGTCTCCTTACTTGCTCAGAGTCAGACCTCCAGCAGCTGGGTGGATCGAGAGCTACTCTTTTCCTTCTAGGATGGTGAGTCTTTTTGTGGCTCTATGATCACTCACTTCCTGCTCCCAAACATGAAGTTCCTGTTGTCAGTCAAATCCTGTGCCTATAAAAGTAGAATGACTTCAGGTGGGGGGGGGGTGGAGGGAAGGGAAGGATGGCAATATAGTCCCAGTAGAGAAGTATAGTTATAACAGCAGTTCCTTCCTCTTGCTGTTCTCTGCCTGTTCTCTGACAGAAGCTATCTAGGGCAGTTTTTAAGTCTGGCTTTAACCTGGCTTCCTTCTAGCTAAGCCACTCCCCCTACTTTACAGCTCTTTCTACACTTAGTTAATTGCACAGATGACAATTCCCTTCAACCACCTAAGACAAACACCTAGATAACTGCAAAGATAACAGTTCACTTCAGCCAACTCAGCCAAACACACTAACTCTTTTTTTGTTTTGTTTTTACCCTAAATTGAAGGTGCCAGTAGTAGAGTTCTAGCTGTTTAGTCCCAGTAGAGAAGTATAGTTATAACAACAGTTCCTTCCTCTTGCTGTTCTCTGCTTGTTCTCCCCCATTGAACTGAAATGCTATGCTTGTAGTTCAATGGGGTGAGCAAAGAGCCATGCCCCCTTCCTGAGCTATGTAAGAAGTTCCTCCCAGCCTCCTTCTGAAGCACTTTTTCTTTACCCCACCATCCTTCTCTTCTCCACCAGCAGCATGCCTATCTCCTTGGTGGGCTATTTCCTAAGGTACCTTTAGCCAAGAGAATCTTTCCCATGGCACCTCTATGGGTGGAACCCTCTTCAAGGGTTCTTTGCCTTCGGTACCCCCACTGACTGCTAATTCCCCATGGAAAAGAGAGTATGAACAGCCAAACGGTTATCACAGTTGCACAAGCATAACACTACTCTGGTTGCTTAGGCCCATTAAAGTGTTATATTTACTTTTCGCACCTTTCCTTCTAAATAAAAATGAATGAAGATGGAGAGGAAAATGGGAGGAGTGAGAGTCAGAGTGATGACAGGGAGGAGAGAAGGATGGTTATGCGGTCAACAGATGAGGCACTTTGTCCCATCTGTCTGAAGAGGACACCTTTACAGGTAGCACCAGCAGCACTGACTGTTCGAAGAAGGGCCAGCATGAAGCCTCTAACAGCAATGGCTTCTGTGTCTGCAGGAACCTCTCATGCACAGTACAGCAGCAAGTATCAGTGCCACCCAATATCACTACTGTTCTGCTGCTGAAAGAACCTGCAGTGGATAAACCCCCTGTGTCTCCCCTCCCTGTGATACAGTCGCCACTACTGGCTGATCCCCCAAGACCTTCTACCTCTGGTTCCTCCCCTAGTCAGCAGCACTAGTTCCTAGTTTGGGAATTGTTTGATTTGGATCCCACCGACAACAATGTTGTGATGTATAAACTTTACCAGACAGTTGTTTGGAGTGGAAAATGGGTGTGCAGCACACCCACATTTGATTAAGGCACTACTGTGAGAGGGAGGAATACAAGAAGGCAGCTGAGAGGAGTGGAGGTGGTGTCACTCTTAGTGGTCCTTCTGTTCCATGGTGGGGTAGTGCACCAAGTGATAGCAAAATGCACAGTTGCCAGAAGGGGGCACTGATGAGGGAAGCGTGACCTGCAGTCAGACTTGGGGGCTGTAGCCAGAGAGAGCACATAAGACCCCAGCTGAGGAGCCTCCTCCTTCGAGATCTTAGTTAAGAGATGAAGTGGCACAACTGTGCATCAAGATGAGGGACGTCAGGCTGGTCTGGTGGTGCTGAGGATTGAAGTGCCGAAGGCCATACTTTGCACCACACCGCCGACCTGAGGTCGAGAGTGAGCTTGGGCTGCTGGAGGTTGGCTGAAGGAAAGAGAACCGAGTGTTTAAAAGACTGCTTTCCTCTCTCAGGGAGGGTGGACTGTGGCATCCCTGCTACTAGTGACTCCCAGTGGAGACTGGGATAGCAACAGCAGAGACCACCATGAAAAGGGGTGGAGGTGACAGTGGACATCCATGGGACTGGTGTAGAAGCATACCTGTCTCTTGTTGGATGTCAATGCACATCTGCGCCTCCAGGGGGGAACTAAGGAAACAGGAAACACCCAGCCTTCTGTTGGCGGGTAGATGTCACCTGCCACCATGTCCATCACCGGATCCTGCCCTCCTGAGACCTGCACAACCCCCGATCTTCACCTCCACCTGAGGGGTTTAGATTGCAAGGTAAGGCCCTGTGGAGCTGAAGACAGCCCAGCACCAGGGGGGTTATGACAGGGAGGTCCCTGATGGTGTGTCACAGGTGGGTCAGGGGAGCAGATCCCTTGGCAGGAAGGATCTCAGTGGACAGAACAGGCAGGATGATTGAAGGGGCCCCAGGCAGTGGCAGCTGGCAGTAAACAAAGTTGGAAAAAAAAAGATGGTGGACCTCAGATGCAGAGCTGCATCCATGAAGGCCACACTCCAGATGCTGTTGTCTAACCAGAGAACACTGCTTGAGGGAATGGCAGAACTCCATGGTGGGGGTGCAGCCACACTCCCAACCAGGCCATACTAATGAATAAGTACCATGTCCAGATTTTCAGCAGGGTGAGATTGCCACAAGCCTTGAGTGCACCAAAGATACAGTATGACACACCAGTCTTGCAGCAGTGTAACAGGATTTTCTATCCCGTGTGGCAATTAACACACATTACACCATATTTTTGTGGTCTAGCATGCATAAATCGCAGTGACAGTTTTAACCGAGCTTGCACCCGAGATTTGATGCAAGCTGCTGTAAAGGTGGAAAACTGTTGCGACTTTGTCCAACCTTTGAAAATTGGGTGTAGTTGCAGTGAACAGCATTGGTGTAGCAGCGTGTTCAAAGAGTTGTAGCATGGGGCTTGACAGAAGCCCTGCACCATCCTTTGAAAATCTGACCCTATATATCTTAAATTCTCATTTACCCTATTTTTCTCATGTAATTCCTGTAATTCACTTTAGTGTCCAGAAATGCATTACATGAAAATCTCATTTCTGATTTTTTCCCTTGTCTCAGAAATTATATATTCTTGCTACATGCCACTGCATTGTGTCAGTCAGTCTTCCACTACAACAACCCCTCCAACTTGTAGTTCACTTTAGTGCCCATAAATGCACTATGTGAAAATCTAATTTCCCATTTTTTTCCAAGTCCCAGAAAATATGTATACTTGCTACATGCCACTGCACTGTGTCACTCATTCTCCCACCACAGCATTTTTCCCAAGTCACAGAAATAATATATTATGCAGCTATATGTCACCAGGAGCAGTGTTGTGACATGCAAACTATGCCAGTCAGTTGTTCAGTGTGGTAAACGAGACAGATATTTGAGCACTGGTGGGCAGTAACCCCACCTTACAGTAAGGCACCGCTGTGAGTTGGAGGAATATAAGAAGTTGGCTGAGGGGATGGAGGTGGTGGCACTGCTGGTGGTCCTTCTGTGCTGTGGGGGGGGGGTTGCAGCAAGTGACAGCAAGTTGCAAAGTTGCTGGAAGGGGGCACAAATGATGGAAGTGGAACCTATAGCCGGACTTGGGGGCTATGGCCGTGGAAAAAACTGAGACCCCAGCTGCAGATCCTCCTCTTCTTTCTCAGTTAAGAGATGTAGTAACACAACTATGAGTTGAGATGGGGGATCTCAGATACTGAAGTCCATCTTCTTCCAAGTTGTGTACTGGGTGTGCTTTGAAACAACTGAGAAGATGCATGGGATATACTACATTGGACTAGATATCTGTAACTAATCTCTCTCTCTTGCGTACATCGAAGATAAGTTTTCCTTACTTTTACATTGGTATTGCTTTGTGTTTAATTATTTTAGTTTTTAATTCAGGAAGGGGGTTTTCAAAACTGCTTATCTTGTCAGCATCTTCAGAAGGGCTGAAATAACTGCATATTTGATTTTCCTTTTTGGCTAACAAACCACCAGGCTGTTTTGGGGCTGGAGAGGTTTACCTGTGTCTGACTTGGATGTCTGGATTTTTCTCTGTTTGACTAGCAGGGTACTTCTCTGTCAAATTGTTGTGTAGGGCATCTTGCTGACAGGAAGGCACTCATCGCAGCGGTGGGTGAGTGCTTTTAGCTGATTGTTTTGTGAGGGCACAGTTTAGGCCCAACCCCTTCTCATCCCTCACTCCACCCACCCATGGAAATAGTTCCTTTATACCTGAGGTTCTGACATCATTTCCTCAAGAGTGCAAGGTGCATATCACTGTCATATCCTCTCTATAACAAACCAATCACACACGCGCAAGCACACACACACACAAACAAAAAGGAAAAAGTAGATAAACATGTGGGGAGTAGTACAATGTAATGACTGTCTTCCGGGAGTCGTTCTGGAGGCTGAGATGCTGCCCTATTTGCAGACAGCTCTCTGCCCTGAGGGAGGAAGTTGCCCATCTTCAGACTGCACTGGACAGTAGTAAGGAAACCTTCCTCCAGGCCACACTGCACAGTAGGAAGGGAACCTCCCCCATCCAGGAAGCACCAGCGCCACCACCACTACCTCAGAGGTTGCGAAGAAAGCACAGCAGTTGGACCACAGTGGGCTCAGGGAGGGTGAGAATGGTGGAACAGAGGCACACACAGTCAATTGTTCCACTCCACAATCCATACACCATTCTGGGGGAGCATAGCTCCCCTATGGATGCACCCGCAGAGAAGACTGATGACAACTGTCACAAGGGAGGCCCACAGGAAGGAGGCAGAGGACACCACAGGGAAAGGAAGCAGCTCCTGGTGGGGGATTCAATTATTAGAGGGATAGAACTGGGGGGAGCTGGGAAAACTGAAGTAAGGTGCCTGCCTGGTGCCATGGCTTGGAGGGACAGGAAGCGCATCCTCAGAATCATGACAACAGCTGCAAGGGAGTCTGAGCTGGATGTAATTGTCCACCTAGGGACAAATGACTTGGCTCATCATGAGATTAGAGCAGTGCAGGAGGACATTGTAGAGTTGGGGAGGGACCTAAGACAAGTAGTACACACAGTATCCTTCTCAGAGGTGCTGCCTGTCAATGGCATAGGGGAGGTAATGGTAATTAGCACCATGCAGTTTAATGAATGGTTGAAAAAATGGTGTGGAGCACAGGGTTTGGCTTCATTGGGACTGGGGTTCCACCTGAGGACACCAGCCTATACTGGCAGGATGGTCTGCATCTGTCCAGGAAGGAACAGGTCTTTGAGCAATTGGTTTAAATGCTTCATTGGCAAGCTTTTAAACTAGTCAAAGGGGGAGGCACTGATAAGCAGCAGGAAAATCCCAGCCTCTCCCTACAAAACAGGGTACTAAATGAGAAAAAGATCCAGGTAGAAAGGTCAGTGGGGGATGCTGCAACAGAAGGTAAAGCCATCAAAAAATGGAGAGCAATGAGTACCAATGCCCGTAGTCTGGGTAACAAGCTTCCTGAATTAGTGGCCTTGATGGAGGAGGAACATCTGGATATCGTGGCAGTCACAAAAACATGGTACATACAAAACCATGACTGGGACGTAAACATACCAGGATACATTATCTACAGGAGGGACAGGGAGGGTAAAAGAGGAGGAGGAGTAGCCCTTTACATAAGGGAAGGAATAAAAGCAACAGAACAAAAGGGTAAACAGGGAGGAGGAGAAGAAGCACTGTGGGTAAATTTGGAGACAGGGAATGGCACCACAATCCACACAGGGGTTAGATGCAGCACTCTTCTCAGGGGGAGGAAATGGACAAGGAAATGATAGAAAGTATAATTAGAATGGCAGAAAGGGGAGATATTGCTGATGGGTGATCTGAATATGCCAGATGTTAATTGGAGTGCAGTTTCAGCAGCCACTTCAAGAGTGATTATTCCCAGATGCCCTCCATGGGGCATGCTCTTAGACAACTAGGTATGGAGCCACCGAGAGGAGCAAATTCAGACCTGGTTCTCTCAAATGGAGATGGAGAGAGGATCACAGATGTAGAAGTGGGTAGCCATCTGGGAACTAGCTACCATCGAACAGTATGGTTCACAATAAACACAGCAATAGAATCAAGCCATACAAAGGCAAAAGTACTTGGACTTTAGTAGGGCTGACTTTGCTAAATGGGCGAGTGCCTAAGGAATGCACTCAGCAAAATGGGCAGGAAGAGGGTGAAGAACAATGAAGAATAATAAAAACTGCCACCACAGAGGTAACGAGCCTTTGTGTGAAGCAAATAAACAAACCAAAACGATGTAAGAAACCACTATGGTTCTCAAAGGAAGTGGCAGTGAAGGTTCAAGAGGAAAAGAAAGCATTCAGGAAGTACAAGGAATCGCAGAAGGAGCAGGACAGGGTACTGTATCAGTTAAAGCAAAAGGAGGCTGGGAAGGCAGTCAGAACAGCAAAGGCCCAAACCAAGGAAAAGATAGCCAACTCAGTTAAGAAGGGGGATAAAACCTTTAATAGGTACATCAGGGAGAGAAGGAAGACCAAGGAGGGCTAGTGAGGCTTAATAAAGGGAGGAGGGTGGGCAGAGGAGACTGTGAAAAGTTAGAGATACTAAACAAATATTTTTGCTCAGTATTTACAAATGAAGAGGGGAGGTACCTAAAACAAACAGTAGAAACACTCTGGATGCAGAAGTTGATATCAGCCCATTTACAGAAGAAAGGGTTCTGAAAGAACTCTTAAAATGAAGGTGAACAAAACAATGGGGCCTGATGGGATTCATCCCAGAATTTTAAAAGAACTAAGGGTAGTACTAGTGACACCACTGACTACCCTTTTTAACAAATCATGGGAGGATGGGGTGGTACCCGAGGACTGGAGGAGGGCAGATGTGATTCTCCTTAATAAAAGTGGGAGCAAGACAGAAGCAGGAATCTACAGACCTGTTAGTTTAACCTCAGTGATAGGAAAAATGATGAGGAAAGAATTGTCGAGTATCTAGAGGCCAGAGGGGCACAGGACCCTAGGCAGCATGGATTCACAGCAGGAAGGTCATGCCAGATGAATCTGATAGATTTCTTTGACTGGGTGAACAAAGTAGTAGATCAGGGAGGGGCTGTGGACATGGCCTACCTAGACTTTAGCAAGGCATTTGACACAGTCCCACACAAAAGATTAATATACAAGTTAGCCAGCCTGGGAGTGGGTCCCAAGATGACAGCCTGGGTAAAGAACTGGCTGGAGAATAGGACACAGAGAGTAATAGTAAATGGAGTCCACTCAGAAGAAAGGAGGGTTACTAGTGGGGTACTGCAGGGTTCAGTATTAGGACCGGTCCTCTTCAATGTCTTTATAAGCAACATTGCAGAGGGACTGAAAGGAAAAGTATGTCTCTTTGCAGATGACACAAAGATCTGCAACAGAGTTGATGCACAGGGGGGTGGAAAGGATGAGAAGGGACTTGGCAAGGTTAGAGGAATGGTCAAATGTATGGCAGCTTAGATTCAATGCTAAGAAATGGAAGTAATGCACCTGGGAAACAAAACCCAGGGAAGTGTACACAATGGGGGTGAGATACTAACAACAACAAAATGGAAAGGACCTGGGGTAGTTACATCAGATGACCCAGTGGGGCAAGCAATGTGAGAGGACAGCAAGGAGGGTTGGGGATAATATGATGCTAGGAAAGGCATCACCAGTAGACAACAGGAAGTTATTATCCTCTGTACAGACAGCTGGTGAGACCCCATCTGGAGTACTGTGTGCAGTTCTGGAGACCCAATCTCCACAAAGACATAGACAGGATGGAAGCTGTCCAGAGGAGGGCAACTAAAATGGTGCAAGGTCTGCACTGGAAGACATATGAAGAGAGACGAAAGGAGCTTAATATGTATAGCCTCGAGGAAAGGAGGGAGAGGGGGGACATGATAGAAACATTCAAGTACCTCAAGGGAATCAACAAAGTCCAAGAGGGTAGCATCTTTCAAAAAAGAGGTGTGCAAGAACAAGAGGGCACAATTTGAAGACGGGGGCAGCTCAGAGGTAATTTAAGTAAGTATTTTTTCACAGAGAGGGTTGTGAATGCATGGAATGGCCTTCCGGAGGAGGTTGTAGAGTCAAAATCAGTGGTGGAATTCAAGCATGCATGGGACAGTCATAAGGCCATTCTAGGAGGTGGGGGTAGGAAGAAGCAGGCTGCTGGTAACCTAGGATCTGCAGCTTATCCAGTAGGTAGGGAAATGGGCAGACTGGGTGGGCCAAGCGGTCCTTATCTGCCCGTCAAATTCTATGTTTCTATGTTTCTATCCAGGGAGCCACAATCCAGATGCTGCTCTCAAACCAGCAGACTCTCCTTGAGGGAAAGGCAGAACTCCATGGTCGGGGTGCACCCTCGGTCACTCCTAGGCCTTAGCAATGAGGCATACTGTATGAAATTTTCATTTGCCATCTTTTCTCAAGTTCCAGTAATTCTATATGCTATATGCTGCAGCACTGTGTCAGTCTCCAATTAAAAAGACCTCTCTTTAAGCACTTTAGTGGACAGAAAGTCATGACATGTTGAGAAGAGACTTGCGAAGACAAGAGTGAAATTATTTAGACTTTAGTCCACTACTTGTCATGTTGAGCTGCACCTGTCAAAGTAAAATTAAAATAAAAAAGTATAAGAAAAAAATCTAACTTTTGGAAATGATACTTACTTCAGTGATGGCCATGCCATGTAATGACACAATGGTGCCCCAGATGGGGAGAAGGAAGGGATGTGGCTTGCTGGCTGCTGAAGATAAGTTAAAAGGAGAAGAGACCTGTGAATACAAAAGTTAAATTATTTAGAGTCAAGCTCTCTCACAGTCTTTTGTACCTGTAGAAGGAAAACAAAAACAGAAAAGTTAAAAAAGAAATAGAATGATACTTACAGTACATTATTGTCGGCCATGATGGGTAATGGCGTAATGGTCCCCCAGAGGTGGAGAAGCAGTAGCTATCTTGGTGGGTGGGGAGAGGAAGCAGGACAACAGAAGCAGGTTCACACTAGAGATGAGCAAACCTCAAAAAGGTTTGGAGGTTCTAAAAGGTTCTGATAAGGATCAAAAGGTTTGAATGGTTATCCAATCCTTATCAGAATCTTTTAAAACCTTTTACTCTGCAGCATTACGGAAACTTTGTAGTTGTCCCCGAGCACCCCCTTTATTAAAAAACAAAATATAAACTTTTTCCTGGTGTCTAGATGACCCCCCCATCCCCAATCCCCTATCATAAAAAAAGTCCCCAAAATTCCCTAGTGTCTAGCGGACCCCCCTTGCTATCCCCAATCGATCCCCTGTAGCAAAAACAAAACAAAGCATATTCTTAAAAAAATGTCCCTGGTATCCAGTGGACCAGCTCTATGATGCCGATTTGACAACTATGTTGTCAAGCGATATCACAGCAATGGATTTATGTCAACCACAAGTTATGGTTGACATAAATCCGGCAGGAGACCCCGGCTGTTTTTCTATCAGGGGCTTCACCCTCCCGCACACCCCCCAAACTAAAGGATTCCAACTCCAAGTCGGAGTTGATTTGGGGAGGGGGTGCAGGACCAGGAGACAGAGTGCAAAGATCTCTGGTGGACCATTACAGTGAACTGTCGATGTTGTTGGCATCCACGTGTTCACTGTAATGGTGTCACAATATGGTCAGCATACCTAGTTGACCTCTCTCTCTAGCCCCACCGATCCCCTGTCATAAAAACAAAACTGTCCCCATATTTCTTGGTGTCTAGTGGACCCCCACCCCTACCCCGATGCAGAGTGGCACCCAGCATAGCCCTCCTCTCTCCAGCATGGCCAGCTTGCCATCTGTCTGAGCAACAAATGAATGCGTACTAGTACAAGCACACATTCATTCATTGCCAGTTACCATCCATTCCCTGAGGTCTTTGGGTGCAGAAGTAAGTGGAGGTCTGTTTCACTCAGCAGAGGGGATGGGATGGAGAATAATGGTATTGTGGATCCCAGAGAGGTCCACAGTGTTATCCCCTCCATCTTTCTTATCGGCAGAAGGGGCGGGATGGGGGGGGAATGGCATTCTGGACACGGAGGGGTCCAGAATGCCATTCCCACCATCCCACCCCCTCTGCAGGTGACTGAAACAGACCTCCACTCATCTCTACTCCCCTGAAAGACCTCAGGGAATGAGATGGAGTTGGCAATGAATGAGTGCATGCTTGTACTAGTACGCAATCATTCATTGCTCAGTCAGATGAGCAGCCAGCCATGGTGGAGAGAGGAGGGCTGTGCTGGTTGCCTGCTCTGCATCAGGGTGGGGGAGGCAGTACCTGCCAGAGTGGGGCTGCGGGGTCCACAGGACACCAGAGAACATGGGGACACTTTTTTTATGACAGGAGATCAGAGGGGATCAGGAAGGGGGTCCACTAGACACCAGGGAAATTTATTGAAAGATATGTTTTTCATTATTATTATTACAGGGGATCAATCGGGGATAGTGAGGGGGTCCGTTAGACATGAAGAAAAAGAAAAACTGAGGTTGGGGGTCCTCTAGACTCCAGGTTAAATGAAAACCAGGGGTTTCCAAACCAATCTGAACTGCAGAAAAAGTTTGGATATAGTTCAACTTATTAAAATGTTGCTGGTTCAGGGAGGTTCGGGTTTTTCTCGAACCGGTTCGCCCATCCCTAGTTCACACTGTAATCAATGTGTCTGGTATTTCCACTGGGTTAGGAGTCCAGGTTTTTCTGGTGGCATGCATAAGATGGAGGAGGAAGAGGCCTATATTGTTACCAGGTGAGGAGGATTAAAGGAGGACATTATGTGGAGTATCAGCAATGGGAGCAGCCTTGGCAGCAGGTTCACATTAGGCTGGTATTTTGGCTTTTATTGGCTGGGTTAAGAGTCTGGGTGTTTCTGAAGGCATGTGTGAGATGATGGAATAGGAGGCCCATATTGTTCCCAGGTGAGGAGGACTGGAAAAGGAGGGGAGGCCAGAGTGTGGAGTTACATTCTCCTCATTCTTTCTGTGTCCTCCAAATTAATCAATCTTCTGTTCCTCATCCCCCACAATGAATACACCCTCTGCATCCACAATATCTGAATTTTCACCACATGGGAATTCTGCATGCATTAGATCCACATCTACCTCTGTGGTGGGTGATTGACCTTCCCCTGCTTCATTCTGGTATGTCAGTGGTGCCCACAGTGATGCACTTCTACAGTAGATGAAGGTCTATGTGCACAATTCATTTTAATCAATGTCAACATAGTGACACTTTTGGAGGATAGGTTTGTACATTGGTCTGTGATGATTGTCCCTGCTGAAACTGAACACACATTCAGAGTTAGCACTAGATAGTGGGCAGCTTAAATGTTTAAAAGCCACACCTGTCAGTGCAGGCTACTCTTTAACTTTGTTTTTCCAAAACAGCAGGGGTTTATCATCAGCTCCAAGGTGTTTGGGGTCTATCATATATGCATAAACAGATCAGGCTACTTCCTTTAGTCCTGCATCCTCAGATGGTTCCTTCTCCTCCTTCACCTCCTCACTCTCAATCTGCAGCACTAATCTGTGCAAGAACTGCCCACAGAGGATTTGATTTTAGAGATGGTTTTCTGGTACTCTTACTGGTAGATGTTGAAGCTGCATCACCGCATCTCTCATTTCCCTTGCTGACTGTTGCTGAGGGTGACATGGTGTGTCTCATCTCAGTATGTTGTATTGTTAGCATCTGCAAACCATGTACACAACTGATCATCAGTCTTTGCAGATCCTCAACTTTCTGACTACCACCATCAGTTATGGTTGAATGCCTCCGTTTGTACCACGGATCCAGCACTGTTACAGTACTGAAATTCTTGCCTCAAACTGTTGATGCACATTATAGATGGTCTGCTTCTGCACTCAGAGCAGTGGGATGGACTGGCTAGTAGAGGCAGTGTCCCCACTCACTTCTTGTGTGGCATGAGCAAAAGGCCTCAAGATTAAAATCAACCATCCATAAACCTCCACTGTTCTGTTGTTAGTCACATAGAAGCTCCAGAACTGTCACGGCTTGTTTGAAGCAGCATATGCTCTGATTAAACCTTACACTGTTCATAGACCTGCTCCAACATATATAAGGTTGCGTTCTACCTTGTGTCAACCTCCTGCTTTAATTGTGCTGCGGCTGGACTTTCTGGACCATGCAAAATGGCCACAAATTTGATGGCATAGGGTGAGAACTTCTTTAAAGTCACATTGTGACAACAGCTCTTGCACAAACAGGTTTAGACAATGTGCAAATTGGGGCATCCTAACAAAACCCCATCACTAATAGCCTCGACAATGTTTGCACACTATCATTGGTGATGAAGCTTACTTTATATTTATTTATTTAAAGTTGATAACTGGAAAGATAGATAGTGGGTTCAACCAAGTGTCAATCTCCTCCAAAATTCAAGCCAAAATGTCCCCAGTGTGTGACTCAAGCATGCTCTTCATAGTCAGTGCTGCATGCTTGTGAATTCCAGGTATGCAACTTCCATTACAATTAGGTTGCAGGCATTTGCTACTAAGGTAATGACCAAACCCCTTCAGTTTTACCCAGTGTGCTGTTACTCACATAAACGAACTAGCAGCTGTTGACCCACTACTCCATATATCTAGACGTGGGCTGAAGTTTAATTTCACAGGTGAAGTTCCCACAAAATTAGAAATTTCACTGTGCAAAAAAGTTTGCAGAGTTCGAGCATTCCGCAAAATATATTTTGTGGGTGTAAAATTGTGAAATTTTGCCTGCGAAATGGGGAATTTCACCTGAAACCAGTGGAATTTCACCCATTTTCAGGCAAAAGTTTGCATTCTGTGGTGAAATGTCGGCACTTCTTGGGTGAAATTTCTCATTTGACAGCCGGAATTCCATATTTCACATCCATAAATTTTGCAAAATGCACGAATTTTGCAACATTTTTGCAGAGCATAGTTTGCCAACTTCGCACATCTCTACATATATCTGTGGTAAGACGGATGAATGAACTGGAGGAATGCTGCAGCGCATATGAAACTTCTTTGTCAACAGCATCCCTCAGTTCATGAATTGTCTCCTGTGAAAAAGTGGGCCCTGGATAGCACTTTCCACTTGGGGAATGCTTTGGACATAAAGCGAAGGAAACCAACATTTTCTACAAAAGAAAATGGGAGAAGATCAATAGCAATCATCTCTGCCGTGGCAGCATTCAGTTCCCTGGCCACTTTATGATTAGGGGGGATTTACATTGTTTAGATAGAGTACTAGCGATAGTTGACGGGATCTTTTTTGGGTGGGTACTTTTTGGGAACAGTTTTGTGTGGGCAGGACATTTTTTGGAGGATGTCATAGATGGAGATGGTGTCAAGAAACTTGTCACTTGGCTGAGTGGTTTTGTCAGGGAGATGCTGCTGCTGATCCTGTTGCTGTAGTTCATCCATGATTTCACACTTTCAGGGGTACTATTTACCTTCCCACCACCTCTTCAATCATCTTTTCCTCCACAATATCTTCTGCCTCATCTCTACCTCCCAAACCACATGCAGACACTTTCCACTGATATGCTTGCCACCTAGCTGTATGTTTGATTTTAAAATGGGTATGCTGTCCACCTGTGCCAGCATGAGACCCTTTCTTGCCAAGGCTTACTTGCCAAGTCATATTGCCACCATGTCATTTTTTTATCAGTAATAAAAGTTCCACACAACGGATTTTGAAGGATGCCCAAATTTATGTGGAGCAGCAGTTGTGTGGCCACCACATGCACATTTATTTCTGTTCTGGAATGGGTGTCATCATATATTATTCTTTGTGGCAGAGATTGCCTTCCCTTCAGTTTGAAAAATTTGTGCACTTTGCTATGACCCATTTTATTTTTCTTTTGAGGCTCCACGAAGGATGGATGATAGTGTCATCCTCACCTCCACCCTCCATTTCCTCCTCCTTCTTTCACAGGTCCTCCTCTTCTTCATTTTCATGAGATGGCAGTGACACACACAACTCTTCCACAGCATCTTCCTCAGATTCAGGTCCGGTATCACTAACAACTGCCTGGGGACTCTTTCTGATATTTTAAAACACCACCATGTTTACTCACTGGTATTGATGGGATTGAGGAAATTTCACATAACATATCTTGGCTGTGGCTGCTACCTCCATTTACTAAGACAGCAGAGAAATTAAGTGCTGTAAACATTTTTTTAACAGTGCCGCTACCATCACACACTGCAAATATTCTGTTACCTTCTGCATCCCTGACCACACCCTCATCTGTCTCGACCAGTGGTCACCACTGTCATCTTCCCTGCTGTTCTCCTCTTTCTACCCTTTTCTTTCTCTCTACCACTAATTCTAATGTGATAATGAGTAGCAGTACTAGTGGTCTGAACAACAAAAAATGTAATTCTGCAAATAGTAAAATATGTACAATCAAATTAAAAAACATAAAATGGCAAGAACAGGTTAAAGTATAATGAAAAATAATAATCAAAATATTAACAACTACCTGCCAGAGCCCTGGACAGATATTTGTATTTGAGCAGCACTGGAACACTGCGAGTGTACAGACGAAAACATCAGTTGTCTGAGAGTGACAGTGAAAAGTGAAAATGTACTGAAAGTTTTTGAAACTAAAGTTGTTGCTGGCTGCAGACAAAAGCCTACCCCCCCACACACACACACAGCACTAGTCCAGCACAGTAGCACCACACAGAAAGAGAAGTGAAAAAATATATCTAAACTGTAGGCAAAAATGTTCAAAACTAAGTCTGCAGATGGAGAACACCAAGCAGGATGTGGTTTTTAAAACAACAGTTTGCTTTATAAAATGAACAGTAGTACAAATTGAATCACAACTGAGCTCTAAGAACAGTGCAGATCCTAAATTCTGAACACACTTCCTAGGACTGCACACAGCACAGCTCTTCTGGTCTGTTTTTTGCTGTAGTGCAACTATGCGATCCGCAGTTCACAAGGTACAGTAACAGCACTGAATAATTCAGCTGTTTTGCAAAGTCCCAATGAACTTTTCCAGCAAAGCTGTAAATTTGCAACTTTGTGAAGTTACCAATGCAGTACTTTGAAATGTGACTTCACGAAGTGCAAATAACTTCGGGAAGTTGCAGGACTATGTGATGCCATTGTGAATCAAAGTTTTCCAGACTTCGCACACCTCTAGATCTGGCCATCTATTGTGTATTGTTTTGGGACTGTCAAGCTATTGGGAAAAGGATGAGAGTTTGTGGCTTATACAGTTCGGGCACAAGTACCATGCTACTCTGTAATCCTTCTGTACTGTACAGTATATTTGATTTTTTAAGTCATTGGGCTTGATTTTCAATCAACCCTTAGATTGGTGCAAGGTGCACCAATCTATGGATGCAACAAACTCTGGGAGCATCAGGAACACTGCGCCATATTTTATGCAACTTGGGAGCCCTGTGCCAAAGTCTCAAGAGTTGCCTCAGGGTTGTGCCAAACATTTGGCACACCTCAGGGATTTTATGGAGGGTCTTGTCAAGTCCCCCACCCGGTGCAACCCTAGAGGAGCCACGAAGGTGGGAGGGTGAATATGCCTGTAAGCAGGGGACCGGAGCAGAAGCAGCAATGGGTGCTGCTATAGGGGGTGATGGGGGAATGGTGGCAGTGTCAGGGTGCTGAGATGGCACCTGCCAGGGGTGGTATGTGCAGTGAAGCAGATCTAATCAGTCCAAGTGGAGGGGGGATTGGCATGGAAGGACTGTGACCCAGATCCCAGGTGGCAACAGCCCTGGCAGCTGCCTCAAAGGTGCCACAGTCCCCTAAATGTAGTCGGTGGCAATAGCTACAGCTAGTGGCATGCAGTCGCTGGAGGAGAACATACCCTGGGCACCAGGACAGTCACCTGGGACTTAGTCACCCCCCCCCGCCTGGAGGCAGGCTGATGCCCTCCTACACTGTTGGGGACTGTGGCACCTATGGGGCAGGTGTCAGGGCTGTTGCCATCTGGGGTCAGGATCACAGTCCATCCATGCCAGCCACCCTCTACCCAGCCCAATCATCTCTGTTCCACTGCACATAGCATGCCCAATGGGTTCTACCTCAGCACCCTGACACTGCTGCCATGCCCCCATCACCATCTATGGCACCCCTACCGCTCCCTTTGCCCCTGGTCTTGACCTTCCAGGCTTCCCCCATTTCCTCTCTGACCAGCAGTGGAGCAGGATCCTTAGTCCAGCTCTTGGCTGGTCTAAACTCAGCCCTCGGTTGCAACCACAGCAGGGCTTCTAAAATTTCCAAAAAGGTAATGGAGCTGCCCCACCTTGGTGCAACCCCCCCCATGCGATCTGGCGCAAGGGCACTTCTGCTGCAAGGGTGGTGGAGGGTGACTTTGACAAATGACATCCCGATTTCGATACAGCCTACATTCGAAAATCAGGATTACTGCAATGTTTGGTGCAAGGTGACACTTGCATCAAATCCTTTTGGTGTAGACAATTTGTGTCAAACTTCGGGCTTAGAAAATCAAGCCCACTCCCTAAACTGACTGCCTCCATGTAGGGTTGTAGTATGGTCCTCCTTCCTTGTGCGGGGGGATGTGATTGCTTTATGCCTCTACATCTTCCATGAATGACTTCCCTTCTGCTATCTACTGTAAGTATACCCTTGGAACATGCTATTTTGGCTACAGTTTACTGTTTAAGACATGTTTCATAAAATTGTCTTACCCTTTACACATAATCTGTTCTTTTCCACTTTACAGCTTTGGACACTCCATGCCATGTTACTGTACAATTGTATATTTTAATATTTTCAGGCTCATTTATAGTATTGTTCTTCAACCTATGTAGCTCATTTAGGCTCTTTTGATTACATTTTTTTCACTTTGTTAATTTATTTTACCTGTCACGGTAACCTGTCTCACTTCACCTCGATGACCTAGGGTCCTTAACAACCCTAGTGATACTAATCAAACATTGTAAATTATCCTGTACGATGTAACCATGTATAATTTGTCTTAATGTGATGTTCTGCTTATTGAGCTATGTACAAAATTGCCTTAAGTAATGTGTCCATTTTGTATTGACATGTAGCCTTTGTAAAAGAGTCTTCGACTCAAAGGATTGTAATTCCGAAACTTCAATAAAATAAAAAAATAAACATTTTGTGGATCAGCATACAGAAATAACTCTCCTAGTGTAATCGTTCACTGATTAGTTCTACTTTTTCTGTGTTAGGCTTAACATTGTATGTGATAAATTTTGAAATGGAATAAAATGCAAAAAACATATTTTACTAGATAAGTTCAAAGGAAAAGTAAAGTATACTTATAATTCCCATTAGTGCCCTTGAGAAAGACACATACAAAACAGCAGCAGCAGTTTGAACAATTATATAATGTCAATTAGCATGATAGCTACTGTATTTTATAAGTACAAAAACAGGCCTGATTAAAATGATTACTCTTGCTTGGAACCTTTCCAAAGGATGGGCTGTCCAAGTATAGAAATATGTTTTTTTCTATTCATGCCACTGTAGGAAGGAATGCATTACAGAAAGTGGTTAACCCCCTTCCCCCTACCAGGGCAGAATTATGGGGCACACTGGTACAGTGAATGAGACTTATCATATGGAAAAAAACAAGGAACATTGTGAGACTTCAGATTGATGCTTCTGATAATGAAGTGGCTTGCCTGAGGGTCAGTGGGGCAACTTGCTATCTCCGCCCACCAGCACTATAAAACATAGGCAATCTCAGACATCCTTGTCTAGTTAGCTTCACCCTTCCATCCCCCCCCCCCCCGGTGCACTCTTTTTCTGCCCTCAGACCTTCATTCATTCGCAATAATTTCCTTTAGCCTTGAGATGCATTCTCTTGCCAACTCTACTAAGGGTGACAATGCCTAAAGTGAGCTAGGCCAAAGGTACAGTTACATATACCAAATATCACCTTTTGTCATCGACTACACCCAGGAGGTTTAGCCAAACCCTAACAATATCTAATTAACTGGGATTGGTCCCCTATTTCCCAAGCCCAGCACATAGATGATGCATTGCACTACTTCACCACCACCTTTAATACCGCCTATGATGCTTTTGCACCGACCGTCAAAGTGACCACTAAGAAACGTACTGCCCACTGGATCACCCCAGAACTCCTACAACAGTTCAAAATGCGTGACAACCTCTGGCATCGTGCCACTGCCTCCGGTTTGCTAAGCAATAAGCAGGCCTATAATGCTGCCACAATAAGTGTACCTGGGCAATCTGCAAAGCCAAGGCAGAGCACTACAGAACCACTCTAGCCACGTCCTGGGGTAGCACAAAAAAGTTCCGGGATAACATCAAGGCACTTAATAGTAAATCCCGCTTCCCCCACAACTTAGTTTTAATGGTACTACCACCACAAACACACTTCACATAGCTAACTGCCTCAACTCCACTTTCTCAGACTTCAGCTCAGTCCTCCCTAGCAAACTTTTTGTTCCAATTCAGCCTACCCCACTGCCTGAGCTCCTCCACCCCCCCTTCAAACTCAGAGTCATTACCCATACAGAAGTGAAAACCTATCTGTCCAAAGCCCTCCAGAGCTCCAACTACTGCAAAGACAACTTCAATATGCATATCCTATACCTCTCAGTAGACTCAGTTATCTCCCCACTCATGGACCTTCTAAATTTGTCCCTGCACCTGGGCCAGTTCTCAACTTCATGGAAAATGGCAATGATGACACCAATATTGAGATGTGGTGACAGCTCCCTTCCAAACAACTACCAGCCCATCTCGATTCTCCTACCACTCTCTAAAGCCCCTGAAAGGATCATGGCCAATCAGCTCATTGACTACCTCCTTGCACACAACCTCTTATGTAGGGAGCAGCTTGGTTTCAGAGCTGGTCATAGCACTGCGACCGCCCTCGCAAATTCACTAACTCCCTGCACTCCACAATTGACAAGGGCACCTCGCAGGGGCTGTGTTTATAGACCTCTCAAAGGCCATCAACATAATTTCTCATCCCCTCCTTCTTAACACTACTACTACTACTACTACTACTACTACTACTTAACACATTACAACAAATTGGGGTCTCTCATTATCCACTCTCATGGTTCTCCAGCTATCTTTCATGTAGAACCCAATGTGTTAAAATTAATAATACCATATCTACTATGCTGCCTGTGCGCTCAGGAGTTCCCCAGGGATCTATCCTGGGTCCCCTGCTATTCAGCATCTGCCTCAATGCCCTGCCTAAATCCTGCCCTGGCAACCTTCTCTTCTACATGGACAACACTTTTCTTTATGCCGCACATCCTGATCCTCTCTCTCTCCAGAGTACCTTACAAAACTCCTTCTCTCAGATTGAACACTGGTTTTCTGAACACAGATTAGTGGACAACATTAAAAAAACTAAGACGATGCACTATGCCCACTGCCAAAACAGATCAAAGGATTTCCCCCTGGAAATACTCTCCACCTCTCTCATCCCACTGGAACAGGGCCAAAAGTATAAGTATCTAGGAATTACATTTGGCTCGTCCCTCTCATTCTACGAACATATAAAAATCCTCACCTCTGCCACCAACACCCACATTGGTCTCCTTTACAGACATAAAGACTGCCTGCCACCTGAAGCACTTCACCTAGCCATTGTCTCCTCAGTCTTATTGGTGGTGGACTATGGCCTCACAATCTATGCTACAGCTGACCCTGGGGCACTTCATCAAATACAAGTAGTCATCAATAAGGCCTGCTGGCTCCTCTCTGGTGCCGATAGAAATACACATACCTGCACCCTATATGTGCTCACCAATATCTTCTCCCTTGAGGAAAGACTATTATACCAGACCTGTCTCTTCACCAAAAAAATCCACCTGGGTTTAACCCAATAGGTGTCATGACTTATCTTCAGGCATCCACCATCTCAGTGTCCACACAGGCTGCCCCAAAAACTATCTGGAAGGTGCCTAGGGTCAGGACCACCCTGAGCCTGCAATCCTTACCCCTTAGAGCTCCATTCTGGTGAAATGCCCTCCCACCGGCTGTCACATCAATCACCAATCTGGTCCTTTTAAAGCTGCCTTAAGGGCACATAGCTTCTCCTCATGTCAGTGTCAGTGTAACCAGTAACCTGTGGATCCTGCACCACATGGCTAAGCCACACACCTGCCCTTGGCCACGCAGTGGAGAGCCCTCACTATTTCTAGCCTACAGGCTCCTAACCTCCCTCGGTTACCATATAGTTGCACTGAACTATGAATGCATTGTATTTTGTGAAAGACAAGGCTTCCCTGAGGCAGCTTACTACCAACTCATATCATGCATTGCTTTAGCTACCAATTGTATAGATCTTAACCGCTTAGGTAAATATGTTGATAGCTCTGCCCTGTTTTAGCTACCAAATGCATAGGCATTAACCCATGCCCATTGTATTTATACTCGGTATGATTGCTCATCCACATTTATTCTATGTATGTACTGTATGAATGTTTATGTTTTATTCTGACTTGGAGTCTTTGGAAACGAGTCTATGACTCAAAGGGTTGTAATTCTGATTTCCTAAATAAATAAATAAAATAAATAAATAAAACATAAGCAGTACATCACATGAGCAATTAATTTAGCCAGCTGCCTCATTGAATGGATTATTCTGGTGGTATTTCTTATTCTGAAGAGTAATCATTTTGGGTTTGATATTCAAAACATTAATGCCAAGCTAGCAGGGTTTGTTTCTCACAATCTGTGCTTTGCGTATAACTATGTTAGTGTGGTAAGTATATATTCAAATACTCGAGAGTGCACTCAAAAATCTGATTTTGGAATGCATAGGCTTGTGAAGAGATATACAGTGTTAGAAGAGACAAGAATCTCAAATAAATAATGTCTAATCAACTGGGTAGAGTGCAGAGATATTTGAGGCTTCACTGTCAGTCACAAAGGGCTGTTGTAAACTTATTATGATGAGTTTGATATAGCCCCATTATTCTAAGCCCTTGAGCTACTCTTAAAAGGGGGGTCACAATTACCTGCCATGCCAAAGCACCCTTAAGTGCACTTGTCAGCAGGAAGCAACACAATCACTTTGTTAATTGCATGCCATGTGAAATACAAAGCATAGTAAATCTGGTACATAAGTCCCATAATTATCTAATATCCCTCTGCCCTAGGAACTGTTTAGGACAGGCAGTAGGGGTACCTGCATTTTGTGCCTGGTGCAAAAGAGTGGGGTTCTTTTCATCCAAAATGGCTGCTTCAAAATCTTGGTGCTCACAGTACACTTCTTCGATTCCAACTTCAAAAAACAAGTAAACAACAAACTATGCATCGATTACTATAAAACAACTCAAATTATTCCATGAAGAAAACATGCCATACCAAATGCAAGGAGTGCCACCAGCTGGGAGACACTGACTTTCTGACAGAAAATGGTGGGCTATTATATTGGAGGGTCCATATTCTGTCCAGTTGTATGCTGGCTTTAAGTTACATTTTCTTTGAACAAAATATTTAAGCAAGTGATTTGGGACTACATGCCTCTTTTGCTGGGTTTCTGCTTGTCTTTAACTATTACACGTTATCCTTTGAGAAACTGTTCCAGCTAGTACATAATGTGGAGTTTAGAGTTGAGCATGGGGCTAAAGATTAGCTGCTGCTCCTTTAACTAGGAACTGTAATGGCAGCCAGCTATGGTCACATGTTATGCTAATCATTGTCCAGCAAGGTCTAGGGAAGGGCAAATTCCTTTGTCTTCTGGTCAGTCTAAGATGTTCTCTGTGCTGATGAGATGTGCCTGTTTAAGCTCCTGAATAAACCTTATCATGTTCATTATTTTATGCATCTGCCTCAGTTCTTTTGGTACCTACTGACTCCTGCAGCAGAAGCACCAGATGGGAAGGCAGTATACCAGAGAATGTAAGAGGTCCTTTAGTGGCAGACCAAATACCAAAACGTCACAATAAGTAGACATTTGTGCACAGCAATTTTTATGAGTCACAACTAGAGACTTGTGAGTGCGCTCGGTTATGTGACTCATAGAATTGTTATGGAGAGACTTGAACTCACTGTTTCCCAAAATGGGAAAGTAAGAAATTTAACTGTTTAACACATATTTATATAAATATTGTATTCAATGTAATGAGAGACATGACAAAAAAGAACATTAAAAAATATCTGTACATTGCATTCTACTGAATGTCATGAATTTTACACGCAAAGCAGAATGATACCATGAATAGAGCAGCAAAAGGGGGCAGCATGGAACTCCAGAGAAAGAACATCATAGAGGCGACTGTTGTGCTAGTAGGTGAGATCCATACTAAACCCTGTTCGCATGGACCGACATTTAGCGTACATCTGCCTGCTGAGCTGACATTACTAAAAGGCCAATGTACTGTGTGCCTTCTAATCTAACAATGAGGGGACTTACTAGGAGAGTTATGAATTTATGATTTGCCCATGAATTATGACAAATTCACCCATTTCATGCTATGTGTAGCATTTGTGTAGTGCATACAATGGAATTTGCTGCAATTGTGGCAGATTTCACCATGCAAATTTACTTAATTCACACTATGTGGCAAATGTTTGCCATAAAGTGCATCAATTTGGATAGCTATATTCATTATTACTGCATAATGCATGCATCGTGTGCCAATTCACATAGTAAAATGTGTGCAGTTGCACAAACTGTACTACAAGAATTGCAGCACTATGCTTCACACAGCAAGAACTGTGAAGTTTTTTAACTTCACACGGACCTAGTGATCGCATGCCGGTAACACTATACTATGGAGCTGACATGCAGCTGATACTGTAGCTGTCACAAAAAGTACAGAGTTTGTAGAAAAATTTATAAAGCACACTTCACTCCTCAGTATTTTCAGGTTCATATTGAGTTTGTTCTTCAGGTTGAGTCCCATTTAATGTTTTAGTATGTTTTCTTCACTTTCTTAGTATAAAACAATAATTGTAGTTCTCAGTGAGTGTCACGTACATATTTTTATTTATTCATTTTTTGTTGACTGGGAAAGGAGGACTTAGTGGCATTTTTAGCGAATGGGGGAAATTTGGCCAGGACACTGCAAAAATGTCCCTACTCTCCAGTAGGAGGAAACTATTGGCGTCTACAGTTATGGCCATTCTGGCTGAGCACTACGAGAGAACAGACATGCAGGAAGAGGCAGACTTGGTCTCCTTCCTTGCCCCTACCTGTTTTGAGACTGTTGATGTATAGACTATGCCCATGGAAACAGAGGATTTAAAGCATAAAAACCCCACAACGGATGATGATACAAATGGTGATATAAAATCCCAGATTGAAAATAATATACAGTATACTGTTACAGCCCTTTCAGAAATACACTTTACAATCACAGAGACAGAGGCTGAAATTGAAAAATATAACAGACTTAGGAAGGAAGAAGACTTACTGAGGCTGAAACAATCGGAAATACAATGGGAACTGCCAAAAATATGAATGGAATGTGGACATGCTTCTGACTCACAGGCCCAGCTGTGAACTTGTAATGCAGATCAAAAGAAACACTGACAAGCTGCCAATGCCCCTTGTCAAAGAAAAAAGTGCTGAATCTTCTGACAAAATTTCTTTGCCTGGAAAATCAAACTACAGGGCTGAGATACTTGGATTACAGAAAGACCTGTGTTGTTAAAAAAGTTCTCTAGTCAAATTAAAATTGCTTAAAGCACTAAGCACTTTAAGGATATGCTAGCACTTATCTATGATTCTATGAACCATTATTGTTATAATTTGATGTGAAGGGTATCAGTTAATTATGTGTACTTGCGCTGTTTTATTTTAAGATTTGTATAAGAACTTGTATTGTTATATGTTACTAGTCAGGCATGACTGAAAAAGGGATGTGCCCAGTCACTTTTCCTGTTTAAAATTAAAAAACAAACAAACAAGCAAATAGACTTCTCGGAGGGGTGTATTGTCAGGAATGGCAAAAACAAGGGATGGTATGCTTGGCCTGAGACAGACTCCCCACCAGACATCTACTCATCCTGACAAAGAATGGTCAGTTAAATCATTACTTTAAGCTGCAGGCTGGAAGAGGTCTGAACAAATGGGAGCGTGGATTTCGGGTTCTTTCCCTATCTGAATACCAATACCAGATGAAGACACTAACACAGGTATGATACAAAATGAAGTTGTACATGCTACTAATCAGCACAGCAGTGAAGAGAGAGCACAACATTCAGAACCTGTTGCAAGCCATCAACCGCATTTACATTTGCCTTCTGAATTCTGCTCACTCAAAACCCAGTTCTTTGACGTGCACTAAATGAACAATTAAGTAACACAGCAAAGATCATGATTCTCAAACTAAAGATGCAGTAACTACTCAGAAACCTGAACTACGTACACTTAACAAGAAATGGATACTACGCCTATGAATAGTGATCAGGGCCCCAAAATCTTGGCCCAAAGACAGATAAACAGCTCTTCTAATTTTTCTAATGCAAGACCCTATGCTTCTTTGTTTCACACCCCGATGTCTCCTGCAAAACGACACAATGCGGTCAGACTTTTACACAAGGAAGGTCTAGAAAAAACTCCAGACAGGGTTTATGTGGGGAAAGAACTTTAAAAAGGATCACTACAATTTCATGTCACAGAGAGATATACTGTATGCCCTGATACATGTTTCTGGGGAAAATACTTATGATATTAGTTTCAAAACTGCAAGCAGTTTAGGAAGATTCTGGACTAAGTACAACGAATTGAAAAATTCTCCATTATGGACACTCTTTAAAGATACCACTGATGGAACCAGCATTGAAAATTGTTACAATATTTTTTCAAAATGAAGGGGTTCAATGTTTTAGTGAATAGAGTATGGGGTTAGTAGTGCTTATGTAACTGTAGTTTACTTTTGGGCTTTTCACTATTCCCATCCTTAGAAGGGAAACTAGGTAGTAAGAAGGGAAGAGAAAGCCCAGTACCAATGGTGAGTAGAGTGCCAGAGAAGGAGAAGGCAGGGATGGATGGTGGGTATTTCACAATGCGCTAAGTGGGTAACTGCCGAGGGAGACTGGCCTTTGTAGGGGATGTGGGAGGAGCTATTCCCTCACATTGAACCTCGGGCTTTAGCCCCCCTGCCATTCAGTGTTTTGGTGAATAGAGTATGGGGTTAGTAGTGCTTATGTAACCGTAGTTTACTTTTTGGCTTTTCTCTATTCCCACCCTTGATAGGGAAACCAGGTAATGAGTAGGGAATAGAAAGCCCAAAAAGGGTACCAATAGAAATCCCAAAAGATTACCTCCTCCAGTTCACAAAGAGTATGATCAGTAGCATGCAGGAGAGGAAAAAACCCCAGGTGGAGGAAACCTCTGAGGACTCATGGCTACTGATCCACCTATCCTCTGGGCAAACTAAGAGGAGATGAACCTAGGATTTAGCACCCATATTCAATTTTTTTAATTAGGTGAACTGCTTGGAGAGATGACGTTCCATCTTCAGAGTCTGTTGGATGATGCGATCTGGAAGGATGATTCTGAAGATTAAGAGGCAGGTCCATTCTGAAGGAGTGTCTGGATCCTGAATATGGATTAGGTCCACCTGTAGAAGGGGTGAACGTGGTCCATAATTCCAATGTGAAATTGGATGATATTTAATGAGGTACAGAGACAATGAGAGCATGAAGAGCAAGAATTGAGAAAACGGGCTACCAGACTCAGAACTGTGGGAAGTATGACGGGTCACAAATTTATAAAGTAATATATCAGACTGAGTAGAGGACTTGACAGTCAGATTAGAGTCTGAATGCTCTGAATCCAGCAGTGAGCAATATGTTGCTATGTAGGCATCCATGGAGAAGATCAAGGATTCAAACAAAAGTCATAGGTACCAGGTAGGAGGGGTAACATGGAAAATTGCAGACCAATGAAGAAAGAGTGGCATATGCTATAGAGAAGGGACCAGATGTCAACGGAACTAATTGGCAAGTTTAGTACAATGAGTTTGAAGGTTGAATAGAGTTATTGTTGTGATAATTTGATTCATATAGGCACATATCCAGGAAGGACTGCTAATGGGAAATGGTGGATATTGCTGTAGCTTCATTGCCAGAGGCAGGAGCTTGAGTGGCCACAATGACATTGCAGTGCTGGAACATCCAATGTCTGAATGCTGAGGGGAGCCTGAAAATGGGTTGTTGAATAAGTCTGTGGACCGATGTGGCAAAGGGACATTGAGAGCAGTGTGCAATGCAATGGGTACCTAGCATGCTTAGTCAGATACAGGACTGTTGTGGGGCATAACTGGGATAGTGAGACAGCCAGGTCAGTTGCAGATGTGCAGACTGAAGAATCAATGGGAACCTGCTCTAGGTAATGATATCCACTGGAGGTAGGATGGGAGTTAAATCCAGGTGGATGAGATAGAAGGATCACAGTATACACAGCTGGCATGATTTAAGGTAACATGATGAAGAGATGTAGAGAAATTTTATAAAGTGTGATGATGTCCAGGGGCCACGGAACAGTGGCTCAGATAGAATAACTTTAGCAAGGCAGCTAGGCAGCAGATATCCAACAATACATATTCTGCGATAGTAGCTGGAGAAAGTCTTAGGAACATCCAAAGGCTATTAAAGGAAGATGAGTCAAATAACATGGTCAAACTGAGTCAGCGCTCATAGGAGAAGACTATAAGGAGAAGGTATAACGGTTGATGCCAGTACTGCTATGAAGTATTCTGCGTTCCTGTTATCCATAACAGTGATGATTATTATTATGGATTTGGTACATCTCAGAAGGATATGGGGGTTACGTTTTCAGGTGAAAAGATAGGAGTGAAGAAGACTCCACAAATCCAGGATCCTAAGAAGACAATGGGAGGTAGTGATATCCATACTGCTTGAATTAATAGAGTATAGAAGGAAACATGCTGCAGAGGTGGTTGAAAGATGAGGAGAAGAAGCACTGTGGGTAAATTTGGAGACAGGAAATGGCACCACAATCCGCACAGGGGTTGTATACAGACCCCCTTCTCAGGGGGAGGAAATGGACAAGGAAATGATAGAAAGTATACTTAGAATGGCAGAAAAAGGGGAGATATTGCTGATGGGTGATCTGATGTGCCAGATGTTAACTGGAGTGCAGTTGCAGCTGCCACTAAGAGTGGAGTTATTCTAGATGCCCTACAGGGGGCATGCCTTAGACAACTAGTACTGGAGCCCACTCAAGAGGGAGCAGTATTAGACTTGATTCTCTCAAATGGAGATGGAGAGAGATCACAGATGTAGAAATGGGTAGCCATCTGGGAACTAGCGACCATCGAATATTATGGTTCTGCTAAACTCAGCAATAGAGAGTCAAGCCATACAAAGACAAAAGTACTGGACTTTATGGGGCTGACTTTGCCAAAATGGGTGAGTGCCTAAGGAATGCACTAGAAAATGGCAGGAAGGAGGGTGAAGAACAATGGGGAATAATAAAACTGCCATCACAGAGGTAACCAGCCTTGTGTGAAGCAAATAAACAAAACAAAACGATGTAAGAAACCACTATGGTTCTCAAAGAGAAGTGGCAGTGAAGGTTCAAAGAAAAGAAAGCATTCAGGAAGTACAAGGAATCACAAAGGAGCAGGACAGAGAACTGTATCAGTTAAAGCAAAAGGAGGCTGGAAGGCAGTCAGAATAGCAAAGGCCCAAACCAAGGAAAAGATAGCCAACCCAGTTAAAAGGGGATAAAACCTTTATAGGTACATCAGGAGCGAAGTAAGACCAAGGGAGGGATAGTGAGGCTTAATAAAGGGAGGGAGGGTGGGCAGAGGGAGGCTGTGAAAAGGCAGAGATACTAAACAAATATTTTTGCTCAGTATTTACAAATGAAGAGGGGAGGTACATAAAACAAACAGTAGAAACAAGCTGGATACAGAAGTTGATACCAGCCCATTTACAGAAGAAAGGGTTCTGAAAGAACTCTTAAAACTGAAGGTGGACAAAGCAATGGGGCCTGATGGATTCATCCCGAATTCTAAAAGAACTAAGGGTAGAACTAGTGACACCACTGACTACCCTTTTTAACAAATCATGGGAGGATGGTGGTACCCGAGGACTGAAGGAGGGCAGATGTGATTCCCTTCATAAAAGTGGGAGCAAGGCAGAAGCAGGAAACCACAGACCTGTTAGTTTAACCTCAGTGATAGGAAAAATGATGGAATCACTCTCAGAAGGAAAGAATTGTTGAGTATCTAGAGGCCAGAGGGCACAGGACCCTAGGCAGCATGGATTCATAGCGGGAAGGTCATGCCAGACGAATCTGATAGATTTCTTTGACTGGGTGACCAAAGTAGTAGATCAGGAGGGGCTGTGGACATGGCCTACCTAGACTTTAGCAAGGCATTTGACACAGTCCCACACAAAGATTAATATACAAGTTAGCCAGCCTGGGAGTGGGTCCCAAGATGACTGCCTGGGTAAAGAATGGCTGGAGAATAGGACATAGAGAGTAATAGTAAATGGAGTCCACTCAGAAGAAAGGAGAGTTACTAGTGAGTACCGCAGGGTTCAGTATTAGACCGGTCGCCTCAATGTCTTTATGTTGACATTGCAGAAGGACTAGAAGGAAAAGTATATCCTCTTGCAGATGACACAAAGATCTGCAACAGAGTTGATGAACAGGGTGGGGTGGAAAGGATGAGAAGGACTTGGCAAGGTTAGAGGAATTGTCAAATGTATGGCAGCTTAGATTCAATGCTAAGAAGTGCAAGGTAATGCACCTGGGAAACAAAACCCAGGGAAGAGTACACAATGGGGGTGAGATACTAACAACAAAAATGGAAAGGGACCTGGGGTAGTCATATCAGATGACCCAAAGGTGGGCAAGCAATGTGAGAGGGCAGCAAGGAGGCTGGGGGATACTGGGATGCATAGGGAGGCATCACCAGTAGAAAACAGGAAGTTATTATCCCTCTGTACAGACTGCTGGTGAGACCCCACCTGGAGTACTGTGTGCAGTTCTGGAGACCCAATCTCTGCAAGGACATAGACAGGATGGAAGCTGTCCAGAGGAGGGCAACTAAAATGGTGCAGGGTCTGCACCGGAAGACATATGAAGAGAGACGAAAGGAGCTTAATATGTATAGCCTCGAGGAAAGGGGGGAGAAGGGGGACATGATAGAAATGTTCAAGTACCTCAAGGGAATCAACAAAGTCCAAGAGGGTAGCATCTTTCAAAAAAAAGGTGTGCAAGAACAAGAGGGCACAATTTGAAGATAGAGGGGCAGCTCAGAGGTTATTTAAGGAAGTATTTTTTCACAGAGAGGGTTGTGGATGCATGGAACGGCCTTCCGGAGGAGGTTGTGGAGTCAAAATCAGTGGTGGAATTCAAGCATGCATGAGACAGTCATAAGGCAATTCTACGGGTTGGGGGTAGGAAGAAGTAGGCTGCTGGTTAACTAGGATCTGCAGCTTATCCAGTAGGTAGGGAAATGGGCAGACTGGGTGGGCCAAGAGGTCCTTATCTGCCCGTCAAATTCTATGTTTCTATGTTTCTATAGTCCAGTCGAATGGGATTTCAGAAATGGGTCCTAGGGAGGTTTTTGGGAAGTAGTGATGATTCTACGATGATGCAGTACTCTATTGGGCATGCTGTTCAAGGGATGTTGCTAGAAGAAGGTTTCCTCAGGTGAAATGAACAGGTACTTCATCAAGTCATTGGAAGGAAGCTGATGTGATGGCCAAGGTAGGAGTATGAGATGGATGAACAGATAGGAGTAGTTGATCAGGCAGGGATGCTGGACTTTGATTGTTGTAGGAAGGCCCAAAAGAGGCACAGCAAATGGGCAGGAGTCCCGAGCTGCCAGGATCTACAAAGCAATGGTATGCAGGGCCATCTTTTTGGTCTATAGGATGAGAAGCATGCTTAGGAATGGGTATACTTTTTCACTCTGCAGAGGTCACAGTGGTGAAGTTAATTGACCTAGTACCTGGCAAAGCCTTTTTATTAGACACAGAATATATAATGTGTTGTATCAATTTATTAACATATGTGACGTATTTGAAAACAGAGAGAACAGAACTTTTTAAACAGCTATGTCCTTACTTATTCTTTGTGCAAAATATTATATTTGGTGGAAATTTTAATTGTGATCTCTCCTTACAGGACAGAGGAATAAGAACCAAAACTAAGAACATTTTTTGTGACATGTCGGTCAGGATTCACAAAAGAGTGCGCTGAACGCATCTCAGATGCGTCGGCACAATGCCAATATGCGCCACAGGACAATTCACACACAGGGTGAATGCACTAGTGCAACTGAGATGCCCTGCACCAAACGAGATGTGCCATAGTTGCAACAAATGATATGTGGCACAAATACAGGGGGCATACCCATACATAAACAGTGCAACATGATTCACAATGTAAAACCACGAGACAACTATGGGGCATCTCCAGTGCAAAGGCCAAATGTGCAATAGAAAGATAAGTGTAAAAGGAGTAGACTTAAGTCCAATCCACCTGCAGGTCACTGACTGAACAGCAACAGCAGCACACTGCCAGAGACAGAGGGAGAGTGTGAGAGACACAGAGAGAGAGAGAGAGAGGGAGAGAGAGAGAGAGACAGACAGAGAAAGACAGTGAGAAACAATAAGCCAGTGAGCCAGAGAGCCAGACAGACTACAAACCAAGCAAGACAACACCAACAGCATGGAGCCAGCACCAGTAGCCATTATCAGTGTAATAATGAGGAGGAGAAGACAGGGCAGTGGTAGACACCATAGGCAGCCATCCCCATGGCAGTATTGTGCCATGCTGTCATTTGAGCAGCTCACAGATGTGGAGACAGTAGGCTGATATCGCCTGAACAGGGCCATGCTGACGCAGGTCTGTGAGCTGTGCCATGATGTGATGATGGCACCCACTGCATGAGGTAATATGCCTGCTCACCATGGGAATCTTCCAGAGGCTCACAGGGGATACCACTGGCATATCACAGGCCTCCAAGTCCCGGCTCCTCACGCACTTCCTCACTGCACTGCTACTGCATGCTTTGGAATACATCCATTTCCCCAGCATGCAGACAGAGTGGACAGAAGCCATGCAGGGGTTCTGCAGGGTGGCACACATGCCAGGTGGCATGGGGCCATTGACTTTACTATGTGGCAATCTGCCTACCACCAGGTGAGGACTCCATCACCTATGTAAACCAGAAGGGCTACCATTTGGTGAACTGCCAGGTGGTGTGCAATGCCACAAGGTGCATCAACAATGTCTGTGCCACACACCCTGGGAGCTCACATGACACATTCATATAGCACCAGTTGGCACTCTGCAGGAGGTTTGAGACAGGGAACATACCAAGTGGCCATCTAGTAAGTGTGTGTGACATGGACCCAACAGTACAAGAGGGCACCAAGGGTAGGACACATAGATTGCGCTGTGGGCAACCTGTGCAGTGCGATGCAGGTGCATAGGCCCTGGGACAGCAGAGGTGTGCAAGGGTACATAGGAAGACACAGGGTGGCACTCGGTCACTGTGCACCACACAACACACAGGAGCATGCAAGTGCAGCAGGTGTAAGGATGTAGGACTGTCTGAAAAGGGGACGCATGGGTGGTAGAGCAGGACAGGTGAGTACACCACTGAGGCCAGGGGTGATGACAGGGTGCATGCCATGGTGGTAACCAATGTACTAACAGTCACACATCTTCCCCCACAGGAGATGCAGCATACCTGCTGAGGCCCTGGCTCCTCACACCCTTCCGATGACCTGGAACAGAGGCAGAGGAGTGTTACAATGAGGCACACAGCACAACACGTGCCATCATTGAGCATGTCTTCGGCATGCTGAAGATGTGATTCTGGTGTCTGTGTCAGACAGGTGGTGCCCTACAGTATAGCCCTGAGAAGGCCTGTGGCATATTTCTGGCATGTCGTATGCTACACAACGTGGCCCTAGACTGTGGAATACCTGTCGAGGCCAGTGAGTGTGACAGTTTTGGGGAGGAGGAGGAGGTGGAGATGGGGGGAAAGGAGCACCACCACAGGGCCATGGCACTGACACCATTCAGGGATGGAGGGACCTGAGACTGGTGGCTCAGGCAAGGAAATACCACAGCCATGTGGTGGAGGAGAACTTTGAGAATTGCAGGTGTGTATGCAGGTATGTATGGAGGGTGTGCACCAAGGTGTGGACATGGAATGTCGTGGGCACAGTGGACACTGAACACTATACAGTGGTGCACACAGGCACACACACTGTGAGAGACACAAAGACACAAACACACTCCAGGCTTGCAACAAATCTGTACCACCCAGTCCATGGCAGAGATGGCATGGGTCAGTGTGCACTGCAGCCTGCACACAGGAACAGTAGACACTAGAATGCACTCATCATGCCCGTGACACATGGCACACCAGTGGCACATACAGACACGCAGGTGGAACTGCACAGGTAGCACAGGGTGGTGCCAGGGCTGCAGTGGGGTGGGTGCCTGCCACAGACACCACACCAGGTACCACCGGCAGGGCATCCGGTACACACAGGTGTGACATACCTCTGCCACAGGACTGGGGACATGGGCATCACAGGGTGGCACCCCGGCCGCCATGGACATGTGGATGGCCTCTGCCATGACAGATGGTAGTGGATATGTCACCACCAGCCACAGGGGTGTAGCCATCGACCTAGCAGGGGTGCTGCACCAAGACTGTAAAGGGGTGCTCATTGGTGTTGCTGACCCACAGCCAACATCCAAGCCATGGGTGCTGGGCATGGAGGCCAGCGACGATAGTGTCAGCAGTAGGCGTTCCACCTGGTGTCACTGCTTGGGTGTGTGGGACATGCTCCTGGGCATCCAACTGGACGCCCGATGTCCATGGCATGCAACAGAGCCAGACACCACCTCTGCAGTAGCTGCAATCTGCTCCAGTGCTGCGGTCATGCCCACCTGCATGAGGTGTGCCTCTGCCAAAATCTGTGCATGCCATGCAGCTGCAGACTCATGCTCCTGGGCCATCACAGTCCTGTGGCTACGAAACTCCACATGGAGGGCCTTCTGCCCCTGCAGTTGCCCACAGGAGGGTGTGGCAGGGCTTCATGTCATTGGCGAGTGATGCTTCACAGTAGCATCGCCGATGAGCAGGGGATGGAACAGCCTGTCCTGGTGCATCCACGGGTGGTGGTTGCACTATGGCAGGCTGCAGCATGGGCGGGCCATGGCTATGCACTGCCACTGCATGCCCATGGCTGGTGTGCTCCTGGGCAAATGGAGCAGGTGCATGCACCATGGCACCCTGCCTGGATTCCACTGGTGTCACCAACACTGCACATGGTACTGATGCAAGGTGCACAGCACCCACAGCAGTGGGCAGCTGTGTCATGGCTGCATCCGCACCATGCACAGTGGGGATGTCAGTGTCAACCGGGGCCATGTGCACAGGCACCCACATGCTGTGTGTACACCTGTTGGCCATATCCCCGCTGGATGCAGTGGCACTGATGACCATGGTGGTGCTGAAGTGCCCCCCCGTATGCCACTGGTGATCATGGGGAGGGCATCAGCAATGTCCACCACATCATCGGGGTTGTCATCAGATAACCCAGACAGGAAACCCCAGCCATGGGATGTCTCTGCTGACAGTCTTGTCAGCAGTGGCCGAGGTGCCCACAGGGCCCACCTGCACTGGGGCCGTGACCGCTGTGTCAGATGTAGTGGACATTCCAGGAATGGAGTCGTCCACACTGTTGCCATCAGCCCTGTGCAATGGACCAGCATCATCACCTGCAAGGGCATCACATGCAGTCACGGCTGCACCCGAGAGGTGTGATGGTGCTGTGGAAAGAAGAAGGAAGAACATGGGTAATGCACAGTACACATAATTCACATCAGTTATGCACACCTGTACACAGCCGTCCACATGGCACCAGGGCTGCGCAAGCCTGTCCATAGCCCAGCCATGACATACCAACACTACACAGGCCATGCAACCAGCACGCCTGTCACTGTCCCACAAGCACACTGCGTGGCAGAGGTGGCACATGCCACATGGCCAGGCAGCAGACAGGTGCCCCCCGGTGCAGTGACATGGTTGCTGCAGCACCACTAGGCATGTTGTGTCTGGTCAGGGGTGACCGTCCACATGGTGCAGTGCCTGGGTACACAGTGACAGTGCACAGCACACAGGGACAGGCATGGCAGCCGTGGCACACGTGGGTCTGGCACACCAAGGGCACACAGCTACTCACAGTGCTGCGATGGGCTACCACAGATCTGGAAGCTACCACCTGGTACACCCTGCACAGCGGTCCTGGTGATGGTGGCAGCCAGAAGTACCTCATTCGGGCTGAGCTAGACCTCTGTGCTTGGGCCATCCCCAGTCTGCCGCAGGGATGCTTGTATGCTGGCCTCCTTCTCCTTGGCCCTCCTGTGCCCATCATTCCAGTGCTTCCTGCAGTCCTGCAGTGTGCAGTTGTAGGAGGCAACAGCATTGACCCGCTGGGCCACCTCCTCCCATCCATCTGCCCACACAGTCTGTCTGCTATCCCTGCTGGTGAGGATATCTAGGTGCTGGTTTCATGCCATGATAAGCACCCTCTCCTCATCCTTTGTGAAGTTGGGACACTGCCCGGTGGCAGTATTGGTGCTTTGCAGCATCTTGGCTTCTGTGGGTGGAAGCATACAGCTGTTAGTCATGCCTGAAGGGTACACATACTCCTGCAAATGCCTGGCTCGGTGTGTTGTCTGCCACCTGGAACCCAGCAGCTGGTGTGATGTGTGGGGGCCTGCATGTGTGTGGCCTGGCACAGAGGGTGGTGCCCTATGGGACTGTGTCAGTTGGCTATAGTGCACTTGCCATGTATGGCCACCAGTCCACAACTGGGGCACCATTGCTGCCACCCGGGGGGGGGTAAGCAGTGCAGTCCACCATGGACATGCACTAGTACCACAGCGGCATGTGTGTGCTCCTGATTTGGTACCCCTGTCTGTCCCAGATACCATCCTTGGTACACCTGTGTGGCTGTTGGGGGATCAGGCACAGGTCAGTCAGCTACAGGCCATGGTCCAGTTTGCTGCAGTGTGTGGCATCACAACACTGTCAATGTGCCTGCACAAGTGCTGCTGTGTGCCTCAGACAGTCCTGTTGCACAACACTGCTTCCACCACACATGGCCAGTGACACCCTTTAACATGGTAAATTCCCCCAGTATGTGCTGTAGACCTTGTGAAGCTAGCTGTGTACTCACCTTCAAGGCTGTGTCTCCTCTCTGTCACCTAGACTCATCCTGCTGAATTGGGAGCATTTATGGCTCAGGGCATGCAAATGAGCCCTAGGCCTCTGGTAATGAGATGTTAATCAGCTGAGATGCCCATCCATGTTGAATGAGGCTGTTTTAGGCACATTGTTTGTGAACTGCAAAATTGCTCCAGCTTACCTCACTTTACAAAGATCATCTCTTAATTTGTGCCTATCATGTTACGGTGCATCTCTGGCACATGCAGGTTGCATTCAGTGCATGTCACTGAATCGGGGGCATTCAACACAATGCACATGTCACACATGTGCCATCAGCATCTTCTACGGTGCACCCACTTTCTATGCCTGACTACTATGCTGTCCGATGTGATCTGCGCTATAGTTGTCAATGGCATATGCTGTGCACAACATGGTGGCCACGTGCGCATCATGCATATGCAACCTGGACATGACCCCGCCACATCTCTGCAGTCCTCATTGTGCACACGCGGCCATGTTGCATCAGACCTATCATACTTCATGCACTGTGCGCTGTGTGCTTCATGTGCCACTCACTGTCTCACATGGAGCAAATTGCAGCCCACATTGTGCATTACAACTTTGCTCAATAGTGCTGTGTAAAACTCTTGCACAATGCCTAAAGCAGGAAGACTTACCCCTAAGGCCATGAACTGATCACAGGTGGAGCTGCTGCACCTGGTGTCCCTGGTACTGCCTGTGGAGAGGCAGCTGTTTGGCCAGAGGACCTACATGTGCCCAGGGATGAGACATGGGCCTCCATTGCCAGTAGACTTGTGAGGCATACGGGGATGCCACGCAAAAGGGAGCAGTGCAGGCATTGCTATAGTGACCTCCAGAGGTGGGACCAAGACAGACTGCAGCTGCTGCATCATTGTGCATACAGGGGTACACTGCCATGGTCAGGTAGGTGTTGCTCTTCCGGCTGATTTTCTGGCATGTACTGGGTGTATGATTTTCTGCCCTCATGTAGCAACCACATGGGTCACAGTCATCCTGCATGCATGGCTGTGGCTGCACATGCCCAGTGTTGCCATATCCTGTGTACCACTAGAGGTGAGCACTAGGCAGTGCTGTGTATGTGTGCAGGGTGCTGGGGATTGCACGGCTGGATACCAATGTATGTGTTACATGCACACTGGATGGCGTCGGGGGGGGGCCACTGTGGTTGTGTGGCCAGAGCTGTGGCGGTGTCTGACTGTCCTTACACCACATGTGCACACTTGTGTTGTGGTGTGGTTCTGACACTGCTGTGTTCACTCATGACACTCTCTGTCTGATGTGTTTTGCAGGGCCAGAGGCCAGGCAGTGGGCCGCAGAGGCCACTGAAGTCTGGAAGAGAGGTGTCACCAGTGCCAGGCATGGTGCCCATGTGGGGGGCAGGTAAGTGGTGGATTCTGCTGTTGATGCATTCCTGTTGCTCTGAGATAGTGCCTGATGGGGGTGTTGTCTGCTGTGTGGCCCTCAGTGTGTGTTTCTTCTGTCATTGCTGTAGGTCTCTAGGATCACCATGCTGTGGTCTGGGGTGGCAGTGACCATGACCTGGACCAGCGGATCAGTGGGGCCATACAGAGAGCACTTCAACCACTGTACTTGACAGTCTGACACCCGACGGTAACCCTGCAGGGTGTCCTGTGACTCCTGCCTGCCTGTGGCCATGTGGGGGTGGTGCACAGGGGTGCACAGGGGTGCACGGCCACAGTAGTGGACCCTGCCGTATCTACTGGCCAACATTTGTACATTGCCCCCCCCTGTTTCTGTCCCCTTCCTCCCATTCTGGTCCCTGATGTTCCCACCCTGCTCCCTTTGTATTACTTGTTGGGTATTGTTATGCTTTCTGTTGGTCTGACCTTGTACAGTTTGTTGTTTATACTGCTATAAAATTGTTAACCTCAGCACCTGTGTCTGTGTGGTTTCATTGTTCCACCTTCCTGTGTGTGTGTGTGTGGCATCATGGGTGTACCATGTGCCCATTCCCTCCTTGGCTGTGTGTGCATGCAGCGGTGTGGGGCCCACCGACCCCCTCTCTGTGTGGTGTTGCCGTTGCTCATGTGGTGTGCGTGGTTCACTGTCCAGTGGCTTATGTCACTGCTCCTGGTCCCTGTGTGCGCATTGCATGTGTCACACATACATTGCACTGCTGTCCATCTCCTGTGTGCCTGTGTGCTGTTCCTCTGCTTGAGGAGGTGGTCTGCCTCTCTGGCACTGGGGTGCCTCAGTTGCCTAGTTGCTGGTTTGCTGTCAATCACCCTGTGCCATATCCCCTGCACTACCTTGGTGGTGGCCACATGTGGTGTTTGTACTGTCCATGGCCCTCCACTGTGCCCTGTGCTTGTCAGCACTGGTCTGTGCTGCATTGTGTGCCACAGCATGCCCCTTCTATATGCCTGCCCTGGCCCTTGTGTGCCGTGGCCATAGTGTCCACTGTTCTTGTGTCCCTGTACTGGTTCCATGTCCCTTGTGGCCACTGTTGTGTCCCTGCCTCACTGGCTTGTGGCTGTCAGATTGGCCCTCCGTGCCTCACCACAGTTTATGGGTGCATTGGCCTTGTTGATCCCTATTGCCCTGCTTGCTTGCTCCACTTGCTTTGGGTTGCTTCCCTGTGTGGTTCAGTGCATCCAGTTGCTCCGTACTGTTTCTGAGTGATTCACAGTGGGGTTGCGCTTGGTGCATCCCATGGTGCATGCCACTGTGAATCACTCTGTCTCTGCTCTGCGCATCTTTTTTGCACTAGTGCATCTCTTTTGTGAATCCTGCCCATCTTATTTATCAAACTTAATAAACACAACTAACTTAGTTGATGCCTATTGCACCCATACAGGCAGATCTGACCCTACTTTCCACAAAGAAAATCTTGCAATGAGAATTGTTGTTTTATTTATTACAAAAGGTTTACAGATTCACAGTACTGTGACACATGCAGTAGAATTCCCTGATAATAATATAATACAACTCCACCTGGGGAATAAATCAGAACCCACTAACAGACCAGGATTATGGAAGTTTAACTCATCCCTGCTACAAAAAGCAGAAACAACACAAAAATATTACTTATTTCATGGAAGCAAGAAAATCTGTCTTTATCTTACTGCAAATGACAATCCTGCAATAAGATGGGAGGATACTAAAACAGAACTTACAACCTTACTAAAAAGCATCAGCAGAGAAAATAGAAATACTCTTTATCAAAACTACTTAAATCAAAGGAAACAATTACAAAAGTTAACAACTCTTTCACAGGAATCTACCCATGTTTATACAACACAGATACAAATGCAAAGACATGTCTCTCTACCATTCTAAACAGATGGATAGTTTAAAACTGCAGCAATTATTTGGGAATCATGGAAAATCAGGGAAAATCTGCCCATATGATAGTTGCATTAGCAGGATTCAACAAAAATATATGGAAGAATTAATAGATCAATCCCAGATACATCATAAGGATTAGAAAGGTTTAATAGAAACTGAAGTACAATATACAAAATAAATGTTTCAAGAGAAAATACTGTACTGGAACGTATAGAATTTTTTTTACAGTTGTCCACTTCCCTCCTGTTCACCTGATATAGCAGACACTCTAATAGAAGATATCACTACATCTAAAGTAGCCTCTGCACTGTCAGCTATGATAAAGTACCAGGAAAGGATGGCCTCACAAGGGAGCTTTGTCAACTTTTAGTTCCTACAGTATTACCAGAACTAGCAATGGTCTATTCCTACATATTAAATACTGAAAATATACCACTAAATATGACAGAGGGGTTATTGATATTTCTTTTTAAGAAAGGAGACAAAAAACGGTTAACTAGAAAGCAATATGTCTCCAAAATGCAGATTTAAAAATATTGACAAAAATACTGAATTCCAGACTACTGAAAGTAACAAAACATACAATAACACTGGCTCAGTCTTGTGCTATTTCAGACAGGAGTTGCACTGAAAATCTACTTCAAGTTCAAGTTCAAGTTTATTGCAGGGAAAAAAAACTCCATTGAGCAAGCTCATTCACAAGGAGATCCTGGGTCATTTACATAGAAATATGGACATAACATGCAAGGTAACATTGTCAATCGAGACATATGGATGTAACATACAAGGTATCATTGTCAATCAAGCAAATGGCACAGACAAAGTTAATAAATGACAATTCATGACGTGATACAGCCAGGTAAGGCAGGGTTCTGGCAGTAAAGTCTGATGCTGTATCAGCAGATGTTTGAGTAGAGTTGTATACATAAAAGATAAGTGCATTATAGGAGAAAGTTAATGTGCAGAGACAGCAGGGAGAGTTTAAAAAGGAAAGTAGGGAAAAAAAGGTGAAGGTAAAAGATGAGGCAAGGGACTAGCAGATTAGAGTAGAGAAAGGTGTGATAAGGAGATCTAAAGGTGAAGGTCAGTAAAAGCAGGTCACGGGTATCAAATCTATAGCTGTTAAACTTAGTCTTATACTTCCTGTGTGGTTGATGACTTGTTTTGGTCCGAGCAGGGGCAGTCGGTGTATGAGTAACTAACATAAGGGTGGTATGGTGGGGTTTAGTGGCAGTGACAGGTATCTTTTATTTTAGATGAGGATAAGGTTTTGTAGAGATTAATTGGGGCAATGCTGGTTAGTTTTAGTATGGATTGGAGTTGGTTCCAGAATGTAGGAAGTGCGAATTAAATGGCATGTTGTCCAAAGGCAGTACGATATCTTGGGACGTCAAGCAGGATGTAGTTTGATTTCCTGCATGAGTAATCACTGTGAGAGATACAGATGCGGGACGTTATGTATCTTGGTAGTTTATGAAGGAGTATCTTGAGGGTCCAGATCCCAGCATGGAGCAGGCATCTGGTGGGGTGTGAGGTCCAACCAACAGCTGTGTACAGGTCACAGTGATGGGTTCTGTGGGGGGCACTGATGATGAACCATATAGCACGGTGGTAGACAATGTCCAGTTTACTTAGGCCTGAGATTGCAGAGGTGGCATAGATGACATCTCCATAGTCAAGCAGTGGAAGAAATGTGGAACGTACAAGCTTGGCTTGGGTCACAACAGGGAAGAGAAACCTGTTTTGAAAGAAGAAGCCTAGCCGTGCTTTGAGCCTCTTAGGTAAGTCCTCAATGTGGTCAATGAAGGTGAGCTTGTTGCCTATCCAGAATCCAAGGTATTTAAATTTAGGAACGACTTCCAGGGTTTCACCCAGTGAAGTGACGATAAGGTTCATTGGCAGCAAAGAGGGGGATCCAAAGGTGGGATTACGTGAGATGAACATTGCCTTAGTTTTCTTAGAGTTCAAAAGGAGCTTTGCTTTAATAAGGTTACTTTCGAGCTGAGCAAAGTCCGCTAGTAAGATGTCCCTGACTTCCGTTAGAGTTGTGCCAGAGGTATATAATACAGTGTCGTCTGCAAAGAAGCGAATATTGGAGTTCGTTATGGAATCAAGATCATTGATGTATAGAGAGAATAGGATTGGGCCTAATATGGAGCCTTGGGGGACTCCCCTGGCAATCGGAAGGGGGGCTGACAGACAACCATCTGCTTTTATTTTCTGCATCCTACCAGAGAGATAACTGATGAACCACTGTACGGTAGGAGGAGTGGCACCTAGGTTAGAAAGGCAGTTGATTAGGAGGGGGTGGTCAACAGTATCAAAGGCTTTACTAAGGTCCAGAAAGACTGTGCTAGTGACCTTCTTGGAGTCCACGGTGGAAATCTAGTCATTAGTGACCTTAGCCAAAGCAGTGACTGCTGTGTTTGGACCGGAAACCTGATTGTGCAGGGTTTAGGAGAGAGTAGGATTCAATATGTTGTTTCAATTGATTATAGATCAGCTTTTCAAGAACTTTAGAGAGAACAGGCAAAATGGATATGGGCCTGTAATTGTTTAAATTGCAGAGTTCTCCTGATTTGAAAAGAGGAAGGATGTGGGCAGACTTCCACCTAGATGGAACTGTTGCAGAGGTAATGGATAGGTTGAAGATATGTAGGATAGGTGCAGTGAGATAGGCATAACCTGTTCTCAGGAAAAATGGTTCAAGCCCATCATCCCCGGCACTCTTGTGGAGATCTAGATTAAGGAGAGAATCTTCAACTTTTTTATATGTAATATTGTGGATCTGGAGGGGGTGGGATGACCTGCAGGTAGAGGAGGTAGAGCTTTCACTAATATTCACATGGTTAGCGTGGGGTGAGGAGTCAAAAGCAAGTCCAGTGGTAACAAAATGTAAATTGAGTTCTTCAAGGATTTTGGTGCTGTTTTCCTCCAACCTGCCATTGGTAAATATCTTAGTTGGGATAGAGGGAGCTGAAGGATGAACTTCAATAGATTTGTGTTCTCCAGATTTTTTGGGGGTTCCCTTTGGCTTGTTCTAGGGTGGAGATATAGAAGTTAGCTTTTGTAGCACAAATGCTTTTGAGACAAGCATTCCTAGCAGTTCTGAAGGCCTGCCAGTCAGCAGGGCTCTTAGTGTACCTAGCCTTAGCCCTGAGTTTGTCTCTGTTGGTAAGTGCAGCCTTTAGTTCTGGGGTAAACCAGGGGTGGGAACCGTTGCGCACCCTGACTTTGATAATGGGTGCATGCTTGTTTGCCAGGGCAGTAAGATTGTCACTAAGGATGGAGACAGCTTCGTCTGCAGTTTTTGCAAGATATAAATCTTGCCATCTGATCCTGCTCAGGTCATACAGAAAGTTTGACACATTAAATTTGCCAAAAGACCTCTTAGTTCTAAATTTGGACTGTTGGTACGTTTTAGTTTGTGATCTTGTGCAAACCACCATGCAGTGGTCACTCATATCATTATGGAATACTGATGAATGGGAAATTTTATGGAAGTGGGTGGTTAGAATAACATCTAAGATGGAGATTTTAGCTGAGTTTGAGGTATTGTTCCTCGTGGGTTCGGTAACTAGTTGTATAAGACCAAGCTCATCACAGAGGATTTTAAGGCAGTGAGATTTTGTGGTGAGCCAATCCATGTTGTAATCCCCCAGGATAATTGTTTCTGAGTTGGCAGCTAAGGTTAGGGATTTTATAATGTTGATGATTTTGGAGCCACCAGATGAGGGGCCTATAGCCACCTATGATGGTAATGCATTCCGTGGAGGGAAGATGAAGCTTTAGTGAAACAACCTCATATTCTTTAGGCTTGGATTTGCAAAGGATGTCAATTACTACAAACGTATTTCTGGCGTATATGACCCCCCAGTGTTCCTGTCTGCCCTAAATAGTTTGTAGCCTGTAAGAGTAACTTGTTCATCAGGAGTAGTCTTTTTAAGCCATGATTCGGTGATAATGATGAGATCAGGGTTAGTATGTGCTGCCCAGGCTTGAAGTTGGTCAAATTTTTTAGCCAGGCTTAGGATGTTTACTAACATCATCTTCAGCCCAGGGGCAGCTGCAAAGTCTGATGGAGAGGAAAATTGGAGTAGAGGGCCAGGATTTAGCTCCACGTTGCCTGATCAAAGAAGGAGTAACAGCAGCATTTTCTGTAAGGAATATAATAAAAAAGAGAGGGCTTTTTCCCTTAATAGTCACCTTTGATAGCTTCTTCTTAGGGAAGTTATAGAAAGAGGTAATAAAGACAGAATGACAGGTTTCTTTTTATCTTTAGACCAAAGGAAAACATTTGACTCGGTAGCATATATCTGTTTGTGGGAAGTTTTGAAGACATATGGGATTCCAGGGAAATTCATACATTGGATACAAAGTACTGTATGTACAAAACAGCAGCAGTTTCCCCAATTGTACATTTCTGGTGTACTCCAATGATACTGGTGAAAAAGGGAGTACGCCAGGGATGCTACATGAGCCCCCTATTATATGTATTCCATATAGATCATCTGCTTCAAGCCTTAAATTCCTCTTCAGTTTTAAAACCAATACAGGAAGAAAAGGGTACAATACCTTATAAATCGTTAGACTAAGCAGATGATATCTGCATTTTATTAAAAGATGAATCAACAGCAAGGGAAGCCGTACAAATATGTTACAGGTATGGATAATTTTCAGGAGACACTTTGAATTTAGATAAATGTATGGGAAGAACCATAGGGCAACATAACGTAAGCAATAATACCTTACAGGGTGGGCAGTATTGGGCTATACTGGACCGCCCAAGGGCATAATGAGGACTGACGTCACAGGCGGAGGGCCTCCTGCTGGAAAGGTCTAGTATAGCCCAGTACTGCCCACCTTGGAAGGTATTATTGCACTTAGAAAATGGGCACTGTGATAAGAAAAAGGTTAATGAAAACGTGAATAAAAACATGTGTTTAAAATCAGGTATTGTAACAAAATAGTTCCGCCGCCTATATTAGAATGTTTTTTTTTTCTTTTTTTCCTCTTGTCTCAGCCAGGGGCTTTTGTCCTACTAGAGTAGTTTAAACCACAAATAATAAATCCACCTGTTTCTCCAGAGGTGTTTTTAATTCTGCAGCTCAACCATCTCGCTCTTTAGCTCATGACCTCCTGTCTCTTGGAGCAGCTCCATAGCTCTTTATAAACCTAACCATTGTAGCTAGCGCTGTTCCCCCATTGTGCCAACTGTTTCTCTGCTGCAAAGAAAAGATTGTAACCAGCTGAGTTCCTCACGATTGAAATTTCAGGCAGAAACTAATAAATAATGAAATAATCCACCTGTTTCTAAAGAGCAGTTTATTTTTTAATTTACAGCACGCTTGACCACCGATGCTCTTTAATTCCTGCCCTCTGATCCCTCTATACCACTGCCCATAGTTTCTGACTTTGACACCTGCTCACCAGTCATGCTCCCGCATTACCACCTCAGCCTTCTTTTTAAAAAAATTAAAATAAATCTCCCTTTAGCTACTATAGTAGCAGGACATCGATCAGCCAAATTAGTTTTCTCTTGCTGTAATTTTTTTTTTAAAAGATCTATGATGAGCTGCTCTGAGAGATGGGCACTGCAGAGTGAGGGGGTCGAGCAAATTGCAGAATTAAAACACACCTTTGGCGGGCAAGCAAGCTGATAGTAAAGAAAAAAAGGCAAGCCTGCTACACATGCTTGTTTTTTAATTATCTGCTTTGCCATTCTTGCAGTGCTACATTTTCTTCTGGGGTATGTTGAGCAGGCAATTGAATACTTTAGGACATTGGTGAGGAATGATGTTGGCAGGTGGCCACATCATGGAGCCATTGAGTACTGGCAGAAGGTCTGTAGATTTTGAGTGAGGTAGCTCACCAGAGCTGGGAGGAAAAAACAGGAATATTTCTGTGTTTCTAGTTTTCAGTGATCAGCGCCTAGGGGAATGAGCAGGGTATTGATTATAAACTTGAGCATGTTGGGAGAAACGACCTAAGCAGGAACCCAAGGACGGTTGACGAAGGGGGGGGGGCATATATTATAGGCTGGCACCATAGGCAGAACAATGTGTGGGAGTGAGTATGTATATGTGTGGTGGGGCAATCTTTGGCTTTTGTCTGGCTAAAAAAAAATGTAAATGAGCCCAGCTGAGACTGGGTGCCATAGGGCCAGGTAGCTGGTACTGGGGGGACAGCATTTCTAGCTAAGTGAGAAAGAAAATGGTGATGATTTGAAATTCACGTGAGGTTCTTTTAGCCAACTTTGGAGCAGGGTGGGCACTGATACTGGTAATGGCACTATAGGCAGTATAGCCTAGAGGATAGAGGAATGAGGTGAGAATGAGCTTGGTACATCCAGCAGACCAGACCTGAGTCTGATTCTCACAACCTCCACTTGCATACTGTGTGACTCTGAGCAAGTCACTTAACCACCCAGTGCTCCTAAGTCACCCCTGAAAACAGGCACTTGTGCGTAGTGGGCCTTGCCAGGTTACCAAAGACTAAAATAAAAAAATTTAAAAAAATTTTAAAATGGCACTTTTAATACCCAAGCTCTGTTGCCTGATCGATGCCCACCTTGCCAGGGCTATAGGCCAATCCGAGCCTGGGATTTTCTTAGACCATTTTCTAACCTAACATAACTCATATAGCAGGTATAAAATGTACTACAGAACCTATTTGAATATTAAGTTTGATAGTGATCAGTTAGACATCCTTAACTGGGAACCTAAAATAACTCAAGGAAAGTTATTAGTATCAAAATGGAGTAAATGGCAATTTGAGAATAAGAGACAGGATTCACAAAGCAAATGCACTGTGCACAAATGAGATGTGCCAGCACAACAGGGAAATGTGCCATGGTGCCATTCAGAGAGGGACACAGATGACCTGGTGCAACTCAGATGTGCTGTGTCACACAAGATGCACCAGAGATCGAAAATAATGATATGTGGCACATCTCGAGGGGGCGTGCATCTGCCTATACAATGCAGAGCCATTCACAGAGCAAAATGAATGTGCAGATATGGAGCATTCACAGTGCAAGTAACAAATGCACCATTAGGAGATAAGTATAAAAGAAGTAGACTTAAGCGCAAGCCCAGAGCAGGTTGACCGCAGGATAACAGCAGCAACTGGGAGTACAACAGGAGCTGAACACAGACATGAATGGAGCACCTTTTCTAATGGTGGGAATGATAATGGGGATGTGGAAATGGGTGAACCAGCAGCATGGCAGTGGGAAGGCATCGTAAGCAGCCAGCCCCATGGTGGCATCATGCCAGACTAACGTTTAATCAATTGACGGACACTGAAACAGTCTACCAATACTGCCTGAACAGGACTATTCTGAGGCAGTTCTGTGAGATGTGCCATGACAAAATGCAGGCACCCACTAGAAGGGGTGACGCCATATCAGTGGAGACCAACATGACAACTGCAATGTGCCTGCTCGCAACAGGAACCTTCCAGAGGCCCGCTGGAGACATCACTGGCATATCCCAGCTGTCCATGTCTGTCTCCTCACACAATTCCTCACCGCACTGCTCCCGCATGCTTCTGAATTCATCCACTTCCCAGGCACACACCTTGGGAGTACACATGATACCTTCATAAGGCACCAGTCCACCCTGTGCTGCCAGTTTGAGACTGTAAACATACCCAGCAGCCACCTAGTAGGTTGGTGGGGCATGCATACATGCCCACAAACAGGGCTCACTGGCACAAAAAAGAAAGGAAGGGGCAATTGTGCGTGGGCCACGGTAGGACTGTGCAGGGGGAGTTGTACAGGTGGGACAATGGAGGTGGGCATGCCGAGGGAACTGCACACGCAACAAGGGAGACAATGCAGTAGAACAGCACAGCATGGGAGGTGGGTTGATGTGCAACAGCAGGCATGATTGGAGAGCAGAATGCACCACAGGCAGCCATGCATGGGTGACCGCTGGGCAATGAAGGGAGGCAATGGCAGATGGAACACATGTGGGCAGCCAGGGTAGCATGCATGGGCATGCACAGGGCAGATGTGTGCAGCCAGGGCAAGCTGTTGCAGGTGTAAGGGGGGATGGAGACCCACCAGCAGGGTCTCAACAGGGACAAGAGTGGACAGTCAGCAGACACAGCACTGTTGCATGGTGGATGGGGGTATGTACTGTAGGACACATTTCACAGGTATGCAGAGGTGTAACAGAATGCATTTGCCCTCCACAGGTGATGCAGCATTCCCCCTCTCATCTTGGCTCCTCACACCCTTCCGCAAACCTGGCATGGATGAGGAAGAGTGATACAATGAGGCACACATCGCTATGTGCACCACCCTTGAGCATGTCTTTGGCATGCTGAAGATGCACTTCAGGTGCCTGGATAGGTCGGGTGGTGCCCTACAATATAGCCCAGAGAAGGTCTGTGGCATATTCCTGGCCTGCTATATGCTGCACAACATGGCCATTGACCATGGAATAGCTGTCCAGGCTGGGGAGGGTGACAGTTCTGGGGAGGAGGAGGGAGGGAGGGAGGATGCAGCAGCCTAGGGGTAATGTGGCAGATTGCCACTGGCATGCCAGGACCCAAGCCTGGTCACCAGGTCCCAGCAGCACAGGGACACCATCTTTGAAGAACACTTCGGAGACTGCAGGTCAGGTGAGTAACACAGGTGGGTCAAACACGGCAGCCCCCCAACCCACACACACACATATACACCCACACAACCACACACACCCAAACACCCACAAACACACCACACAGGTGCATGGAATGGCCTTCTGGAGGAGGTTGTGGAGTCAAAATCAGTGGTGGAATTCAAGCATGCATGGGATAGTCATAAGGCAATTCTGGGGGGTGGGGGTAGGAAGAAGTAGGCTGCTGGTTAACTAGGATCTGCAGCTTATCCAGTAGGTAGGGAAATGGGCAGACTGGGTGGGCCAAGCGGTCCTTATCTGCCGTCACATTCTATGTTTCTATGTTTCTATGTTTCCTCCAGAAGGCCGTTCAGTGCATCCACAACCCTCTCTGTGAAAAAATACTTCCTTAAATTACCTCTGAGCAGCCCGCCCCCTCTATCTTCAAATTGTGCCCCCTTGTTCTTGCACACCTCTTTTTTTGAAAGATGCTACCCTCTTGGACTTTGTTGGTTCCCTTGAGGTACTTGAAAGTTTCTATCATGTCCCCCTCTCGCTCCTTTCCTCGAGGCTATACATATTAAGCTCCTTAAAGTCTCTCTTCATATGTCTTCCGGTGCAGACCCTGCACCATTTTAGTTGCCCTCCTCTGGACAACTTCCATCCTGTCTATGTCTTTGCGAAGACTGGGTCTCCAGAACTGCATGCAGTACTCCAGATGGGGTCTCACTAGCTGTCTGTACAGAGGGATAATAACTTCCTGTTTTCTACTGGTGATGCCTCTCCCTGGCATCCCAGTATCCCCCCAGCCCTCCTTGCTGCCCTCTCACATTGCTTGCCCACCTTTAGGTCATCTGATATGACTACCCCCAGGTCCCTTTCCATTTTTGTTGTTGTTAGTATCTCCCCCCCCATTTTGTACTCTTCCCTTGGGTTTTTGTTTCCCAGGTGCATTGCCTTGCACTTCTTAGCATTGAATCTAAGCTGCCATATATTTGACCATTCCTCTAACTTTGCCAAGTCCCTTTTCATCCTTTCCACCCCACCTTGTGCATCAACTCAGTTGCAGATCTTGTGTGTCATCTGCAGAGAGACATACTTTTCCTTCCAGTCCCTCTGCAATGTCGCTTATAAAGACATTGAAGTGGACCGGTCCTAATACTGAACCCTGCAGTACCCCACTAGTAACCCCCTTTCTTCAGAGTGGACTCCATTTACTATTGCTCTCTGTGTCCTATTCTCCAGCCAATTTTTTACCCAGGCTGTCATCTTGGGACCCACTCCCAGGCTAGCTAACTTGTATATTAATCTTTCTGTGGGACTGTGTCAAATGCCTTGCTAAAGTCTAGGTAGGCCATGTCCACAGCCCCTCCCTGATCTACTATTTTGGTCACCCAGTCAAAGAAATCTATCAGATTTGTCTGGCATGACCTTCCTGCTATGAATCCATGCTGCCTTGGGTCCTGTGCCCCTCTGGCCTCTAGATACTCGACAATTCTTTCCTTCAGAAGTGATTCCATCATTTTCCCTACCACTGAGGTTAAACTAACAGGTCTGTAGTTTCCTGCTTCTGCCTTGCTCCCACTTTTGTGAAGGGGAATCACATCTGCCCTCCTCCAATCCTCGGGTACCACCCCATCCTCCCATGATTTGTCAAACAGGGTAGTCAGTGGTGTCACTAATTCTACCCTTAGTTCTTTTAGAATTCTGGGATGAATCCCATCAGGCCCCATTGCCTTGTCCACCTTCAGTTTTAAGAGTTCTTTCAGAACTCTTTCTTCTGTAAATGGGCTGGTATCAACTTCTGTATCCGGAGTGTTTCTACTGTACAGCAGACAAAGGACCGCACACCCATGCCACGCAGCACAACAATGGTGCCCCCGGACATACAAGGTGCAACACACAGGTGACCCACACAGGCACCGCACTGGAGCAGGTGCATGCCACTCACACTGTTCCAGGCACTGGTAGCCTGGTGTGTGGGCCAAAATGGCTGCAGGCAACACGGGCCATGTGAACTGTCACCCAGGCATTAGTGGGAGGCACCATGGCCACCACAGACATGTGGGTGGCCACACCCACACATGATGGACACTGAGTCAGCACTACTGTCCACAGGGGGGGTGACCACCACCACCCCTGGAGGGGTACTGCAGTGAGACATTGAATGCGTGCTCACTGGTGCATCATCCCCATGATCCATGTTGGACACGGGGTTGATGGGGATGATGATGATGCATGGTGACAGTGCCAGCAGCAATGTTTCCACCTGATACCATGTCCTGGGTGTGTGTGAGGCACTCCTGGAGGGTGCAGTTGGATGCCTAGCGGCCACATGGTGTACTGTTTGCACATGCTGCCTCAGCAGTGTGCACAGTATGCTACAGAGCTGCAGTCATGCCCACCCACAGTAGGTGAGCCTCTGCCAACATCTGGGGATGCCACGCAGCTGACCACTCATGTTCTACAGCCAACAGCATCCGAATGCCTCTGAGCTCTGCCCATAGGGATGCCTGCCCCTCCACGGTGGCCCACAAGAGGTGTGCATAGCCCTCAACCTCATCGGCAGGGGATAGCTCACAGGGACAGCACTGATGGGCAGGTGGGGTGCCAGCCTACTGTGACATATCCACCATAGGTGGATGCACCACATAAAGCCACTGACTGGGTGGGCACTGGGAAACCACTGCACATCCAGGAACAGCTGCATCATGATCCACTGCCACCCGTTGTGGCACCACAGCACCCTGCTGACCCATGCCAGTGGTCTCTGTCCCCACAGCAGCACCAGACACTGAGCCCACAGCAACTGCCACCATGGATGGCTGTGCAGGCCCTGCAGGTGTGCCAGGAACTGCAGGAGTGTCAGCACCGGATGGTGCCACCTGTGCATGCCCCTGTGCTTCTGCAGGTCTGCTGTTGGCCATGTCGCCCCAGATTTGAGCGCCATCTGGATCATCATCATTATCGCTGTATGCCCCTTGCATACCAAATGCCAGCACCAGCAGGATGTCCACAATGTCCACCCAGTCCTCTGGGCCATCATCAGGTAGTCCCAGAATGCTGACCAACAATGAGTGGTCCTGGTCACCAGCCATGGCACTGGCCACTGAGGGGTCAGACAGCCCTGCTACCACTGGCGTTGCATCCAGGGCTGCTGTGGTATTAGAAGGGCCTGGCATGGCGTCATCAACAGCCCTGGCTGCAACTTGGTGTGATGGCCTGGCAACATCCCCTGCAAGGCCATCCTGCAGTGTGCCCACCATGGCAGCACCCATGAGGTATGATGGAGCTGTAACAGAAAGAAGGGATATATGGTCACAGACGTGTGACAGTTGTGATCAGACTGGTATGTACAGGTCATCGTGCACATGTGCCAGAGGTGCAACCAACATGCCATGTGGGTGACAGTTGACAAAGTTTCTGCTGATGCGGCCAGACACCGGCTGTACATGCACTTTTGGACGTGTGCGACCAGCCCAACACCCTGGACACCATCCACAGGGATGACATCACAGAGGAGCAGCATACCCACACACCACAGGTGTCCCTCCCAGCCTGCACATGCTTGTGACGCGATTGCGCCACACGGTACATGGATGGGGAGTACAGTCCCATGGTTGATGCACACAGGCACTTGGTCACAGAGTGACCCACAGTGGGGCTGGCAGGGCACCCATGGCATGCACACACAGGGACAGGCACAGTTCCTGGGACATGAATACTCACAGTGCTGTGATGGACTGTCACCTGTCTGGAAGCCCCCTCCCAGAACTCCCTGCACAGCCACACAGCCCATGCTGGCCACCAGCAGCTCCTTTATGGGTGTGAGGTGCACACCTGTCTGTGGCCCACCCCCCTGTCCCATGCAGGGAGGCTTCAATGTGCACCACCTTCTCCTTTGCTCTCCTCTTCTCATCATTTAAGTGCTTCTTGCACTCCTGGGGTGTTCAGTTAAACTTCCCATGGGTGTTGACATGCCTTGCCACTGCCTCCCAACCCTCATCCTTCAGCTGATGGCTGCCACCCCTGCCAGCCAAGATGTCCTTCCCGATGAGGTAGGTCTCAATCAGCACCCTGTCCTCATCTGAGATGAAATTTGGGCATTTATGTCCCACAACTGTGTCCTGTCCTGACATAGTGGTTTCTGTGGATGACAATACATAGTCATTAGCATTCAACAGGCAACAATGTATGTGTGCAGGCACAGTGTCTGGCTGCTGCATGGTCACAGCACCCTGTATGCATGCTAGGGGTTCAACTGGGCAGGAGCCCACAGGAACTCAGTTCCTCCACCTCTTAAAAAATTGTATAACAGTTCTACTACCTGTTATCTTTCTCCATTGACTACTATAGGAGAGTTCCATCACCTAGAAATGACAGCTCCACTACCTCGAAATCTAGATGTAAGTGTTTCCCCACTTAAATATTTCCAGTTTGATGACTGATGCATACTTCTCAACCGCTTGCAGTGCATATCTGGAACAGGACATAGGATGGTCAGGTGCAAATGGCCAATGTCAGGTGCAAATATGTACCAATGGTACTCATAGCTAACATGTCCTGCACACGTGTCTGGCATTGTTTGCTAGGTACCACCAGATAGTGGACTGGTCTGCAACACACATGTATAGCAGTCTGTTGTACCATGCTAACTAACACATGGCCAACAGCCCCCTCGCCCCATAGTTGGAACAGTGGAATTGTTGAGAGTTATGGCTGTATGCATTGAACTGCACACTGTCATTTTGTGCTTACACACTGACTATGGTAAAATATAAATAGACTTATCTTCAAGGATGCAATTCCTGTTGGTCACCTGAGCTCTGTAAAGGCACATTCAGGAGCATTTATGGCTCGGGTCATGCAAATAAGATTAGGATCATCTGTAATGAGATGCTAAACAGGTGAGATGCCCCTGAATTTGACAGTGAGCTGATCTGGGAGCATTGTGAATTGCATAATTGCCCCCAGCTCATCCCAATCAGCAATGCGCAACTGCTGCATTGAGCACATCCCCATATGGCACTTTGCCTGCACGTGCGCATCCAACATGGGACATTTCCTGAATGCAGCGCAAATGTCATGGCGTTTCTCCGCACATACATGATGCTGGGTTAGTGGCATGACAGGCATAGTGCAACGAGTCCGGTGTTCCAAACCATGCAATCGAATATGGGTGCACATTCACATCCACATGTAAGATTGACGCTGTGTCGCCTATCTCGTTGTGTGCATGTATTATGCTGCGGCATGACATTGTATCAATGCGAGCACCTGTAGTGCACAGTGCAACACTGGCAGTGTGCGTGGCAACAGTGCACAATGCATAGTATTTTTTTCCATTCACAAAATGGCAGATTCACACAGAACGTGCATGTTCGTGACCCATGACCCAGTGTTCCTGCCCATGCTTGGCACTGTGCGCATGCTCAGTGACGTGCAATTGACAGCAATTGCTGATTGACACACCTCAATACTGTGTTGCATGGTGCAGTGCATGATGGTCAGTTGCACATGTGACATGACAGTGCCATTGCACACCAGCACCCTGATCTGCACACACCTGACCATGGGACACAGACAGAACACATGCCACATGTGCAGGGCACAGGGCCCAGGGCCCAGGGCCATGAACTGGGGGGAAGTTGAGCTGCTCAACCTTGAGGCACTGGTGCTGCAGGTGGACGGAAAGCAGTTTGGGTTGGATAACCTCATATAGCCTTGCTCAGGGGTGTGGGAAAGGGTTGCTGAGCACCTGGTGCACAGGATAAGGATTGCCCACACTGGTGAGCAATGCAGGCACCATTATGGTGATCTACAGCACAGGGACCTGGACAGGCTCAGAAGCCTCCAGGAACAGGGGTGCAGTGCCACACCCAGGTAAGTCATATCACACTGCAGATACACAGGTAGGCTGGGATATGTGTTTGGGGGGGCTGCCGCACTGCCCACTACCACACACACACACACACACACACACACACGTGTGGACTGTGGTGCACCTTCAGCATGAGGTGTGCTGGCATGACCACTGGGAGTAGCCATGTGCATTATGGTGCATGATTGAAGGGTGCACAGCCACTGTGGTGGGCAAGGTGTGGTACAGCCAATGGCTTGGCACACGTCCAACTGCACACACACATGGTGGGCACTGACTGGGGTGCCCATGTGTTGCTGCATGCTGACATGTGGCACTGTGGGGGTGGTACCTTCACTGCATGCTGGCACAGGAGTTGTTGCTGGGAGCCGGGGGGGGGTGGAATGACACACTTACCATCTCCTCACAGTGCTCTATGCCTTTGTTCCCCTAGCAGGGCTGGAAGACAGGCAGAGGGCTGTGGCAGCGGTGGAGGCCAGGTGCGCTAGCACTGGTGTTGGAGCCCATGGACAAGGTTGTGCTAGTGCAGGTGAGTGTCCATCTTGTGCATCCTCTGTATGTTCAGGGGGCGGTGCCCTCTGTAGGCTGTTACCAGTCCCTTGTGCATGTCTGTGTGCCACAGGTTGTGCACACACATAGGGTGTGGGCATGGCAGCGTGTGCTTGGGCCACAGTGCACTTGGCCCCGTGTGTCCATTCACCTTACACATGTCTGATGTGGACCATGGGCACAATTGTGATGCTCCAGTGGTGTTCAGATGGGGCCTGCATGACTGTGCAGCCTGCTTGCATCTGCACATGCTGTGTAGTACATTGCTGCGTGCCCCTCTGTGCCTACCTCTACATGCACATGTGGACCTTGTGCTGTCTGAGTACCATTGCACAGTCACAGTGTGGCACTGTGTGCCAGCCTGTTGCTGGTGTGCAGTGTGCCTGGCATGCTGTTAGCCATCACCGTGGTTGATGACTCCCACACATTCAAGTGGTGGGCAGGGGAAGGCCAGTGTGGAATATGGCACTTAGTACCTGTTGTCTGTGTCCCCCACTGTAGGTCCATGGGGAGTATGGCTAGGTGTGCAAGGTTGACAGATGTGACAGGGTGTTGTGTGACTTGCAAGGATGCAACTCCAGAGGGCACTGTGGAGGAGAATACACCCACTGTACAGGCACCAATGACAGCTCCTGCAGGCGCTCACTTTGCTGATCCAAGTGCTGAGTGCCAGGGGACAGAGGGGTGGCCACCATGCTGCGGCCCATCCAGCACATTAGGACCATGGACTTCTGTAGATAGCCCCTTGTTCTTCTACCCTGCAATCCTTGCCTATTCCCATTGTCTGTTGCTGTCCCTTGTTCCGCCACTCCCATATTATTACCCTTCTGTTTACCATTGGTATTGTTCCTGTACAGATAGCCACACCTCACCTAGCCTGTACCTACTGCAGGTTGTTTTTGTACATAGTTCTTGCTGTTATGTTCATTATTTAGTAAACTGTTTTTACTGCTAATGGTGTATGTGGTCATTCACTGTACCTTGGGTATGTGCTCTGTTTTGCTGGCTTCTTTTCACTGTCCCTTTGTTCTCATCCACACATGTGCACCTGTGGTACTGCACACACATGCATTCTGTCCCCCGTCATGCCAGCCTCAATGTGCACCCTCTTTGTTGCCTGTGGTGTGTAGGTGAGCATTGAGGCATGCTGCCTTTCTTAGTGCCCCTGTTCTGTGTGTAGTGCATGTCAGCAGCATCTGTTGCACTGGTGCCCTGTTGTTGTGCCACTCTACTTGTGATCCACATTGCTTGTGGGCATGTTACACCTGTGCAGGGCATGGTCTTCGGTCTGTCCACCATTGTGCCTGTCCACCTGTGAGCACCTGTGTGGCATCTCCCTTGTCAACACCACTGGGTTCCTGTACTCCTGTACAGTACCATCTGCCATGCTGCATGGTGCCCCTTTGCAGCTGTGGCACACCTTGACAGGCACCCCTGGGCTTGGCATCTGTGCCTGTTGGGCTTCTGTGTGGGGTGTGTCTGGTGCTTCCAGGTGTTTCCATCTGAGCTCTGTTTGAGCACCTCATCTGCTGTGGCCACTCTCGGGGCCCTTTAGCACTCTGGCCAGTCCCTGCCAGTGTGTTCTCCTGCATCCTTTGTGCCACTGAAGTATCCCCCTATTGCTCCTTTTTCCCTTGCTTACTTGCTCCATATTCAGAGTTGTGATGCCCAGGGTGCTATTGCGCATCTCTGTTGCGCTGGGACATCTTAGATTGTGCCTAGGTGCTTTTGTGTGATTAACAGTGCAGATACGCACGGTGCGTCTTGCGGCACATCCTTCTGTGAATCACACTGTCTGGGGACGGCGCATCTCTTTAGTGCCCAGCTCATCTACTTTGTAAATCCTGCCCTTAGAGTTTTTCTTATAAAAACCTATTTAGTACTGACATTTCTTTATATTAGTTATATATTTCCACCACCTAAATCTTTAGAAATATCTATACTCTGCATCTTTTTTCAAGTTCTTTGGAGCAGTAGGTTAAACCCACTAAAAAGGAATGTTACCTGTATACCTTTAGAAGATGGAGGACATGAAATGGTTCGCCCAATAGCATTTTTCTATAGTATTTCCACTGTAACAAATTTAAAGCCACTATTAACTAATACAGACAAAAGCTGGTGTCCCCTGTTATTCTTTAATTGCCAGACATGCTTCTAGCAATGGGATAGAAGAATGTCAAAAATCATAAAAAATACAAATCTAGCACCAATGTGGATAACAGAAACATTTATTAAACTAAGAACTTGGAAAATAACTAGCTCACAGATAATAACTAGAATTAGAAAGCAAATTTATGGGGAGACACATGATGAGCTAAAACCGGGAGGACTTCCTCAGTAGTGCTCCTAGGTCCCACTATAATATTTCTATATTAAAAAGTGTATTGGACTTACTCTTGGTTGACTAAACATTGAATTTATCTCTTCAGAAAGGCATCGAGTGGTTTGTTTGTTGAAACGGAGCATAGCAGTGCAGTTTTTCGGCATTTGGAGGCAGATTTGCAGGGCTGAGAATGATGGCAGAAATGGAATACGGAAGCCTGGAACCTGTGGCTGCATGAGCCCCAGCAGTGAAACATCCCAAACCCCAATTGCCATCTCCAGATACTGCAGAAAATCAGTCAGCGGTAAAGGAAGGGAATCATTCAGCACTGGACGATATCCTGGCGATAAAGCAGCTGTTACAAGGGCTAGTGGCTGATTTTTCAGCAGTTAAACCAATTTGAAGGCTCTAGCTCAGCGTATGGGGGATGCGGAAGCCCTGGTTGCTTCTCAAGAACGGAAAATGTCTGCCATGTATTCTGTAATGGTAGCTTTGCGTCGACAAGTTTAGGAAGCTGGAAGATCGGGTAGAGGACCAGGAATCAAGACATCGAAGAAATAATTTAATTATGGCTGGATTACCTGAGAGAGCTGAGGGCATTGATTGCTTGTCTTTTGTACAAGACTTTTTGCTGAAGCTTCTGGATCCAATGCCATTTGGGGAGGCATACAACTTAGAGAGAGCCCATCGAGCCTTGAGAGAAGTTCCCCCCTCCAGGAACACGTCCTCGGGTCCTTATAATGAGATTCTTAAATTATAAGGAAAAAATGCATGTGCTTAATAAAGCTAAAGCTGCTAAACATCTTCAATGGAATAGGCAGTTATTTGGTTGTTCCAGGATCTTACCCCTTTGATTTGGGAAAAGCAAAACGAGTATGTCGACATTAAAAAGAAACTGTATTTAGTGGGGGTCAAATTTAGAATTCTACACCCAGCAACTCTGATGGTGACATTGCAGTCGGGAAAGAGAAAATGCTTAACTGCAAGGGATGCTCTCGAGGGTTTGCGTGTGGAACTCCTGGCTCTTTTTAAGCCAGTGACCTGAAGCTGAATGATGTAAAGAAGTTTTGACAGGATTCGAGATGCTATCAGTGGGAATGCAGAATAAGATCACAAAAAGACTGGAGAAATTGGGACTTACATTATATGGCCATAATTGACATCATTTTCTTTATTTGAGTAAACAGCACTAGGAATGAGTGGCTGTGGGACTGTTCATTAATTGCTTTAACTAATACATTACAGACTGTTTCTGCACTGTTAATTTCTTTGGGTCACAATTTTGGTTAGGGGAACTATAGATGACCCAGCGTATGCTGAGTGAGTGAATAGAGCTATATTTGTGTCTATTTGGTTACAGCAGAATCTTATTTATGTTTGCCCTATGTTGGGGTTAAAGTATAACCCATACTAGCCATAAACATATGGAGGAACAAGGGTGGAGGTCCCACCCCCATTTTTCTTTTCCGATGCTATGGTGCCTACGATTAAAAGGGATTTCCCTTTGCCCCAATGTAGACTTGATTTAATTTGATGAAGTGCTAAAATCTTAGTTTGTTAATAAATAAGAGAATGGGTCACTATTCCTTTGGGAGCCTAAAAGTATATAAGATGACAGAATCAGAGGAAGTTAGATAAGCATGATCTGTGAGATCTTAAAGATGCTAATACCTATGGTAGGTCCTGGAGTGGTTCTTGTATGGGGGGCGGGGCTTGGGAGTACACTGGGATGTGCTCATCTATGGGCCTGTATCTTTTAGGAGGGCGATCGATGGAGCGGGGATGTTGGTGGGAGGGATTAAAGGGATGGGGAAAGAGAGAGAGAGAGAGAGAGAGTCCAAGATCATTAGGGGACAGAGAAGCAAGGCATGCAAAATGGTGAATATTAAAATTATTTCTTGGAATGTCAAAGGCCTTAGAGGTAGGAAAAAATGACTAGTCATCTTGCAACATTTTCAGCAAATGAGGGCAAATATAGTAGCACTGCAAGAGACACATCTGCTTACAGAGGAACTGAGTCTTCTTAAAAAACTCTGGGTGGGTCAAGTCTTGGGAGTTGGTAAGGCTAAGGCTTCAAGGGGTGTGGCAATCTTGGTAGGGAGGACATGTCCCAATGTTGTAATACAGGTAGTGGAGAGGGAGGATTGCAGAGGAATTTTTGTCTCAGGTGTTATTTTGGGTAAGGAATTATCAATTGCCTCTGTTTATGGCCCTACAATTCCCAATCCAGAATTTTTGCTTAAATAACTGGATAGACAGGAAACCACCAATTAAGAGGCAGTTATTAGTGGCATGGCCCAAGTCGCTATAAATAGATTTTTAGAGGTTTTGGCATTGATTGATCCTTACAGGACACATAGTAAAGGAGATAATCATATGACTTTTTATTCAGGGGCACATAGAACTCAGACCTAAATAGACTTATTTTTCTTGTCAACAACAAAGTGCTAAGGGGAGTTAAACAGCTGACTACCCTATCGGACCATTCTCCAATTCAGTTAATTTGGGAGCTCGGCCCTACTCCACCCCGGCCCTATCGATGGAGACTAGATGATTTGATACTAACAGATGATACACTTATTACCAAGTTGGAGGAGACTCTTATTGAGATTCTTAGGGTCCAACTCCCAGCCTTACAGGATAAGAGGTTGACCTGGCCAGCATGGAAGGTATTATATGCAGGAATAGCACAGACATATACTGCTAGAGGGAATAGAATGAGAAAGGTGAGGGAGGAATTTATAATGGGGGCTATTAATTCGCTTACCCCCGTGGAAGGCTCTTCTAAGGGTTTGGATACTGAGCTTAAAGACCTAAGGGAGGAAATGGTAGATATAGCCTATTGTAAGGTAGACTATTGGTTGGAGCAGCTCCAAGCTAAATATCTTTTGCAAGGGGATGTGCCTGGTAGCTTTCTTGCATCTAGAATTCGGGAATGGGAAGCATTGTGTACTGTTACATTAATACATTAAAAAGGGGAAAATATAACCAACCCTCAGGGAATGGCTGATGCTTTTGCATCTTATTATAAGGAGATTTACCAAGGTGGGGTTAGTAGTACTCAAGAAGAAATTGAGGGGTTTCTAGATAATATAGTTTTGCCTAGACTGGATCAGGTACAGGCACAGACCTTGGCAGTTCCAATATGGGACTCTGAAATCTTGGAGGTAGTTAATTTATTACCAAATGGTAAAACTCCTGGACCTGATGGTCTTACGGCTCAATTTTATTGAGCTCATATTATTACTATTCTACCCCTATTGAAGGATTTATTTACCAAAATAATGCAAGAGGGAGTCCCTCACCTCCCTTTGTATCAGGCATATATAACACTTATACCGAAACCAGAAAAGCCAAAAGAAATACCAGGTAGTTACAGGTCTATTGCTTTGATGAACTAGGATCTAAAGATATTAATGAGGATGCTGGCTAATAGAATTATTAAGGTGGCTCCTGCACTGATTAACCAAGACCAGATAGAGTTTATGCCGGGTAGAGGGGCCCATGATGCGCTTAGGAAACGTCAGCATATTCTTTGCTGTGCAACTAACTCTAAGGTACCTATGGCATTGATTTTGTTGGACGCTTAGAAGGCCTTTGATAGGGTCTCCCATACCTTTCTATTTGCTGTTATGAAGAGGATGGGCTTCCCTGGGGGCCTTCTCAGGGAACTCAAACATCTGTATGTGGCTCCTACAGCTAGACTTTTATGTAATGAATATGTTTCACAGGAAAATAATTTACATAATGGGACTATACAAGGCTGCCCGTTATCACCAATTTTATTTAACATTTACTTAGAACCTCTTTTAAGAACAATGAGTAGGGACTCAGGGATACAGTGAATTAGTGTGGGGGAGAAGGAACTGAAATTCTCGGTATTCGAGGACGATATATTATTGCATTTACAGGAGCCGACAAAGAGTTTTAAGACGGCCTTAGAAATAATTGAACAATTTTCTAGGGTTTCAAAATACAAACTGAATTTGACCAAAACACAAGTACTATCTCTTACCCTACATATATACAAAGCAGACTTTGAGCCCCTACAGATCCATTGGGCCCCACAAGAGATTAAATATCTGGATTACTGCAAATATAGAGGAAGGGTGAGAGGCAAATCTGGGAAAACTGCTGAATACAATTAGATCAGATGTTCTTCGGTGGAAAAAACTTCCTCTAAATTTTGCAGCTAGACTAGGATTGATTAAAATAAATCTATTACCAAGACTCCTATACCCCAATCACTTGGCCCCATACATTATTCCTATAATATGGTTTAGTAAAGTCCAAAAATTAATTTCAGAATTCCTTTGGAATTCTAAGCCCCTCCCCCAAAAAAGTATAGTAGTATGCATCTCACACAGCATATGGGAGATCTTAAATTGACAGATCTCCGAGGGTATTATGTGGCCAGGCAATTGGGCATAATGGGAAAGTGGGGAGTAATTCAGGAAAGAGAGGACTATGAGCCAGCCTGGTTATAGGTGGAGAAGAGGATATTAAGGGACGCAGGTTTATCTCTGGAGGTCTTGCTTTTTGCAGATCCAGAATGCTTACATAAGAAAATAAAATCTACCCCGATAAATAAAGCAGTAATGGCTTGGTGGACCATTTTAACCCCGATTCAGAGAAAAGCACAAAGGAGAGCTGTAGAACAACCTATGATGGGTAATCCTAATTTCTGTCTTGGGGGGCAAATAATTACTAAAAAGTGTTCTGCTGTATTGATGGGTCTCAACCTGACAGATTTTATAATACAGAGTAGAGTGGTTCTTCCATCAAGGTGCAGCAAGATGGACTTTTTAAAAGATTACAGCTTGCCAAGCTTGTGGGGGAAAGTACTAGGAGAACCAGGTAAAATTAATAGACAGCAGTTTAGTTGGGAAAAGTTAAAAGAGGTAAACTATGCAGTTAGACCCCTATCACAGGTCTATTGGGTGCTACTGGATTTTGTGGACCCGGAGTTACTGGTGCAGACATTATATTGGGATAAGAGTATATCTCCTCTGAGCCCAGATTGGAATAGTATTTGGAAGAGTTGCAAATATAACTCAATACCTAAGTATAGGATTATGCCATATTTTATTTTTTCTGACTTGTACTACACCCCTGCTAAACTATGTGCTTGGTGTCTTAGACAGGCAGACCTATGCTTTAGATGTGGACTGGGGCCAGGGGATATTCTTCATGTGATGTGGGACTGCTCCAAAATACAGCCCTTGTAGGTTAATATTAAACAATGCATGGACCCCTAATTGGATTACTCTGAGTATATAACTCCAGAGATCTGTGTATTGGGTGACATGGCTCAGGTTACAGGGGAGAAGGGTAAATACCATATCTCGTTAATGTCATCCCTGGTTAAGTCCTTTGTTTTAAAGCATTGGAAAAGTGACCTCATCTATTCTTATGAGCAATGGGTGAGAGACCTCATGAGGGTAATGGGAAGAATAAGGAAGCAAATGCTGAATGAGGGTAAGAAAGAGCTATATGATAAAAGGTGGATGGTCATGGAAGCAGTTTATTCTACACAGGTCAAAAGTGACAAAATGCAGGTTTGTCTGTCTGGCTGCGAGTAGTTAACTGTTGGTAACTGAAATATAGATGTTTTTTCACATGGACAATTCTAAATGTTCTTTATTATGCTCTAATGCTTTTTTCTGTTTGATCTGATATGTTTATATCTCTGAGGCACAGCAGTAACACTATTAGATGTCACTTAACTTAGCAGATGTTAAAGATTTGCAGGGCAATGCTAACTATATAAGGGTGGTGGGGACTCTCTCTCTTTCATGGGGACTCAGGTGCAACCAGTTTTTATAAAAGGCTACTACTAAGTAAGTATCTTAATAGTTATGTTGGAATGGGCAGGTAGGGGATTGATGATGTTCTAGTTATTCATAAAACGTAATTGCCTACCCCAAGTTGTAAGTTGAGGAAACTTGTAACATGTTAAGATCGATAATGTAGTGCACCTGTGTGTGTGTATATATTGTTTTGTATATAGTAACCATAACCAGTTTGGGGTTGTGGACCCTGAGTTGACTCAGGGGATATGTGTCTGTATGTCTCTATATTACAAACTTAATAAAGAAGTTGGGAAGGAAAACAAAAAGCAAATTTATAATCAAATTCATGAACATAATTTTTATGCAGACCCTTTCCATACATACCTGCCTCAAAGTTAAACATCTCTTATAAACTTAGTGACAGGAGGGGCGTGGGCAGACTGAGCAGGAGATGGCAGCATAATCTGACTTCTCTGCAGGGACTGCAATAATCTAGCCTCATCTATCTACACCCAGACCTTCTTTCAACACCACCTTCTAAGATCAGCCTGAATACATCCAGTCTTTTACAACCTGTAAGTTATTTGGATCATTAATACCCTCTTTCTGTACATATTAATACTGAAACTCTTGGGCCTACCAGCTTACATTATGTCTGACCCTCATCAACAAACCAACATGCTTACGAAAGTGGAAGCAATGTTCTCTAAGTTACTAGCAGATATCAATGACTTAAAAACAACTACTAATCAAAATGTTGCAATGCTTGAATCTGTGAGCCAGAGAATTACTTCAAATGAGAACTTAATTACTAAACCTTTAACTTCCATACAAGACCTACAAGCCACGATTAGGGAGCAAGACTGTACTATTAAACATCTTCAATCCAAAATCGATGACATAGAGAACCGCAATAGAAGGAATAATCTACATTTCTTTGAATTCCCAGAAGGTATTGAATTGGGTGATACATCTGCATTATTACATCATGTTTTACCAGCATTGCTAAAGCTACCCCCCTGACCTAACTTTAACTATTGAACATTCTCACAGAACCCTCGGTCCCAGACCCACTCAAGAGCACTGTCCTAGGCCCCTACAGAGATCAGTGAACTTACATGGCAAGGTCATAGAATTTTTATTTATCGCGACTCCGAATTGAATACCAAAAGGAAAGCTTTCAACCCCCTGAAGTCAGCATTAAATCAAAAAGGCATAGAATTTGCACTACATTACCCGGATACTATGCGCATCTTCCGGGGTTCATCCCTTAAAGAGTTCAGTACTCTGGATGCTCTTGTTGTTTTTTTGGGTATTTCCACGTTACCCCCAGCCCAAGTTGAACAGACCACAATGGTAATTCTGTCAAACAGCGTGGATTCCAGTTGAGTAGGGATGGCTGATGCTCAAGACTGCATAGGAACTTCAAAGCAGCATAAAGCCCCATGCGACACTCCTATAGGTGTTACCTCTTGCAGACAATCTGATAGACTACGGGAGAAAACACGATCTGGATCTGGCTCAATTAAATATTCCTGCTGCCCCTCTGACAATATGTCTAATCCCGACCAATCTTCTGGTGCCCACTTGATAATAGACCCAACGATACCTCTGTATAACAAGTTTGCTGCCCTCATAAATGATACGCACTCATCACAAGAGGACCTAACAGATTGCAAGGCAAATGATGTATGCTCTGCTCCTGGCATGGTAGCTAAAGACATTATTTCTGCAAATTCATCTTGGACAGATGTTGTCACTAGTTCACCCATTAAATCACTCGAGCCACCAAAAAAAAGGGGAAAAGCCAAATCTAAAAACAAAACCCAAAGATCTATTAAAGTCATAGACAAAGTAATGGAAACATGAAGCTGTTAATGTTCAACAAATTGCTTGTTTCCTTTCCTAATTTGTTATATTAGGAATCTAATGTAATCTACAGGTTGATTTACTTTCTCCTGATATGATATATCAGGTAATTGATTGCTGTATACCCAGGTTATTTTTTCCTGCACTGCTCAGCCTCTGCTTCTTATGCACTTCACTCTCAGCAGGTGGTGAACATGCAAGCCCGTACATCATGGCTGGTTCCAATTATACCCTAGATTAGTACCATTCTGTTTAATGGATTATGTTTTTTTCTTTTCTTAATGGACCCTGTTTCTTTTTATTTTCTTTCCCTTTTTTAGCACATTTGTGCTCACATTAACAAGATACTACCATATTTTGCAATTTGTGTGCCCTCTCCCCTGTTTATTTCTGGACAAATGTCATGACTTCCATATGATATAGGGATATTCCCTATTTTGGCTCACTTTCTCCCCTATTTCAGATATTCAGGTTACCCTCAATCCATCATGTCTAAGGGCATTATAATTTCTTTCCTTCTCCAGTGTTCTATTGTAGCGAATCAAAGTATGTATACCTCACACAGTTCTGAAGTTTTTATACCATACCCCCCCACTGTCTCTATTTGCTAAACATTTGATATGTGAAAACATATCATTCATGCCAGCTATTTTTGGAGTACAGAAGTACAGTGTCTATTTTTGCACCTTTCGCTATGCCCTAATCTACTCAGAGCCCAGAAACTCCATAAAGCATCCCTCAATATGCTTAATTTCCTTATATGAGGCTCACTGGACTTATAAATTAGATTCAGCTAACCCATATACTATACATGGGCAATTTTTCGGGTAAGGGACAATAGCATACACTCTTTAAATCACTCTGTTGACCTCGGGTACTTTAGAAGCTGGATAACCTACATACCTTTTCCTTGTCCTCATCTGGCTCAAGACATAAGAGATCCTAAATTATCCTTCTCATTACCCCTTATATTTAATGCCTTTCTTGAATTACTCTCTCTTTGTAGTAAATTGACATTTTGTCCAGAATTAGGTCTTATATTTTGCTTAATGCAGTAACTAATGCATAATTATCAACACCGAACATAGATATCATGTATCTGACCCCCTTTACCCTATTGTTAAACAATTCCTATTTTTTTTCTCCTCTTCCTTTGTGTACACAGCAATCAAAGCCTCTATTCACAGAAGCTGGATTTTTTTTCCACTGTTGTTGGATATACATAATACGTTCTGGGGTATGTCATTCCCCTTTTTCAAGTATATTATTATATCAATTTGAGGTTATTACTGCTTCCTGCCCTATGTGGTATAGCTTTTTCCAGATTTAGCCTGTTTAATAGTATTGTTATTAGATTAGTATTAGGTCTAGACCTTTGGTCTAACTTTTTGACTAACTTTTTTAAGTTGGTCCCCTCTGGTCTATTCTGACTTATAGTATCCTAGTGCACAGTTAGAGAGTCGCATAACTGACCAGTTGACTCGTATCTGACTGTTCTCTTTAGAACTACTCTCTGTAATTTATAGCGTGTAATATTGTGGTTAATAAATAATGTATTTTTCTTTTCTTTCCATTTACTATATATACTCAAAAGCATCTGTGCTGAATATATTTTACCCTTTTTATACACTTAACCTGAACAACCCTGCCTACCATCTAGTATGTATGTTTCTTCTTCTTTATCTCTTGATGCATCCTTTATCTCACTTATTTGTCCCTCACTATTCTAGTTACTGTCTTACTCTTTTAATGTGACAATATGTTAGATTTACATTTATATACATGGAATGTGAAGGGACTTAATTCTCCTTGTAAGAGAAAGCAAATTTTATCTTTTCTGGAAAAACATAAAGCTCATATTACTTTCCTTCAAGAAACTAAATTACTACAAGAGGATGTAGACAGACTTAAAAAAGATTGGGTCAGCCAAATTTATAATTCATCCTTTTCCTTGAAAAAAAGAGGGGTATCTATACTTGTACATAAAAACCTTAAATGGTCCCTTCTAAATTCCATTTCGGACACAGAAGGCAGATGGATCATTATTAAGCTAAATACACCCTCTGGTCCCCTAATGCTTGTTAATGCCTATGCTCCAACTCCGATTCACCATATTTTTTCCATACCCTAGCACAGGCAATGTTATCTGCCAATTTAGACAATACCCCAATAATTTTCGGAGGTGATATTAATCTTGCTCTAGACTCTACTATGGACAGGAGCAACACATCTTTTAGATGCTCATCCTAAAAGTATTAAGGCTCTCTCACTACTTCTAACTGATCTAGGATTAGCTGATGTCTGGCGACTTTTCCATCCACATGATCGTGATTTCACTTTTTATTCTTCACTTCATAAATGTTACAGTAGAATTGATTATTGGTTTGGGACACCCACTGTGACTGAAAAAATGATTGACTCCTCAATCTTACCTATAATGATTTCTGATCATTCACCAGTTAAACTACAGCTTTTATGGGGTCTTCCACAACCTAGATCCTCTTTTTGGAGTTTTGACAATCTTCTACTTAAAGACCCTGAATTCTTATCTATGATTAAAGTGTAGATTGATGATTTTCTCTACCAGAACAATTCTGCAGATACCTCTATGTTTACTGTATGGGAAGCCCTTAAAGCCACCATCTGGGGGAAAATAATTAGCTATGCTGCACATTGTAAAAAAGCAAGAGAGCAACAACTCTCTAACCTCGAAAAATCTCTTAAAATTAAAGAGAAATTATACTTTCAATCTCATAACCAGAACCCCAACTCACAACTTCATTTTTGAAATTCTCCAATTAAGAATAAAAAAAAGAACTAGTCTCTTGAAAAACTGAGTTAGCTCTATCTAAACTTAAACATAGGTATTGGGAACAGGGAGGTAAAAATTGGGAAACTTCTCTCTTACCAACTTAAAATGCAACAAGCTGAACATCATATTCTAGGTCTTAAGGACTCTCAAGGCATTATCCACTCTGACAGCCTCTCCGTAAACCATATTATGAAATAATTTTATCAGAATCTTTACTCTAAACCTAACCCTTCACCTATCCTACATATTCAACAATTTCTAGACAGTTTACATTTGCCTCATCTCTCTATCGCTGAAACAAATTCTCTTGATAAACCTTTCTCCCTCCAAGAAATTCAACAGGCGTTATCCTCTTTGAAATCTGGTAAATCTCCATTGGGAGATGGATTTTCGGTAGCTGTCTACAAGGCACTTTCTGACATTTTATGCCCATTCTTTTTAATGTCTTTCAAGAATCCTCACACAAAGGTAAACTTCCTTCTACATGCACTAAAGCTATTATCACATTATTCCCCAAGAAAGACAAAGATCCTTTACTAGCGGCTAATTATAGACCTATTTCATTACTAAATATAGATGGTAAATTATTTGCTAAGCTTTTAACTTTGTGTTTAGAACCACTTATCCCTAAATTATCTCATTGTTCACAAGCTGGGTTTATTAAAAATAGATCTAGTTCGGATCACCTACGCTCTCTATTTAACTTAAGCTACAAAGCCGAATCTCTAAAAACCACTGCAGTGACTATTGCCACTGATTTTGAAAAGGCTTTTGACTCCCTAAATTGTCATTACCTTTACCAAGTTCTATCTTACTTTGGTCTTCCCCACACCTTTTGTTCCTGGATCAGATTACTATATGCTTCTCCCATGGCAAAAATCCTTATTAACTCCATCCCCTCTTCTTCTTTTCAATTGGCAAGAGGAACCAGACAAGGATGCCCTTTGTCACCCTTTTTGTTCATTTTAGCTATGGAACCCTTATCTGTTGGCCTATGTCAATCTCTTGATATGAAAGGCATCGCTATTGGCAATTCCAGATACTTCTCTGATTCTTATGCGGATGATCTTCTAATACTACTTGAGAACTTAAAAAAAGCTGGACCCTTATTGATTAAATTACTTAGTAAATTCACTCATATCGCAGGCCTTGCTCTCAGTTATGTGAAATCCAAGATACTACCCCTCAATGACCAGTGTATACCTTTTATGAATCTTCCTTTTGGTTTTTGCTGGTCGCCTCAGGGCATTACTTACCTAGAAATCAAAATATCTCATAATCTGGATAAAACTTGGGACATAAATCTTAACCCATTACTAAATACCATCAAGATGACCCTAGATAGATGGAAACTTCTCAGTCTGTCCTTCATGGGGAAAATAGCAGCCATTAAGATGACTATTACTCCCAAAATCCTTTACTTATTTGCTAACATCCCCCTAACTTTACCATCCATCTTTTTCTCTAAAATAGACAAATTACTCAGTAATTTTATATGGAATGGCACACCTCCTAGATTCAGTCATAGCTAGTTATGTACACATTGGAAAAAGGGAGGATTCGGTCTTCCTTGGTTCAAAGCTTATTTCTGGGCCTTTTGGAATTCCCAAACTATTAAATGGTTCCACAAACCCTCATCTCATACTCCCCTATGGGTTATAATGGAATCTGCATCCTCTCCTGGAGGAGTATCCACAGCCTTCATATTTAGCCCTCTCTCTCTTCCAAACTAAAATCACATCCCACTATCTCAGCTTCCATTTTTTACTGGAAGTTAACTCATAAATTTTTAAAATCTAATCCAACCCCTTGGTTTTATACCCCTCTATTGGGTAACCCATTATTGGCTCTAGAGAACAAGACTATCTTTTGCCACTCTTGGAAAAACAAGAGTATTTTCTTCTTAGGGGATATTCTGGACCAAAACTCAATTACACTTAAACCCTTTTCAGATTTACTGAACATTTGGCATCTTCCAAAACAAGATTTCTGGAAATATTTGCAAATTCGTACTGCCTATACCTCTCTCTGTCATTATATTCATAACCGTAACTTACCGAATCATTAAATTACATGTTGGACTAAACTAACTGTAAAATGTAATAGCTCCATATATAGGGACATTCTAGGTGCCTTACCTGATCAAACTCTATCAGCTAAAAATAAATAAAGTTCCTTACTCAATTACAAAATAACGAGTAAACAATGGAGTAAATGTTGGAGTATATCTCATAATGTATTCAAAGATGCCCATAGCTCTTTAATTCAAATTAAAATTCTATATTCTTGGTATAGAACCCCATCTGTACTCCATCATATGGGTGTTTTAAATAATAATAATAATTGTTGGCATTGCAACCTACCTAATGGTGATATTTTCCATATTCAACGGACTAGCTCTCCCATTAATAAACTCTGGCATAAAGTTCATACATTAGCCTAAAGAGTTATCAGACATAAAATTCCCCTAGATCCGAATTTTTTTTCGCTAGGTATATCCACCCCAAACAATCCTACCCTTTCACATGCACATTTTAGATAGCTAAATATTTTGTTTCTCTTAGTTAAACGTCTGATTCTCATGAACTGGAGATTAACCCATATACTAACTTTCTCAGACGTTGTTCAAAATCTGTCTCAATATGCATCTTTGGACCGTTTATCTCATAGTACTTCTGCCGGACTCAATTCATATAATAGATGTTAGCAGGATTATTTCAGGTATATTGACACTACCAATACCTTATGCCCTAATTTATAAGTATTCAATTCCCCCTTTTCTTCTCTTTTTCTCATCATCTATTCAATAGATTAGGGTCATGACAACTTATAGCACAGATGCTCTTTTGTCCTTTGCTCTCTGTTCTTTGCTTCTTTTCTATCTACATTACTCTCTTCTGTTTGTTTCCTTCTATCTCTTTTTTTACAGGTCACATGCAACCACCTTTTCTTGTTCTGTGCTTTACAATATGCAAAGTAGCAATTGCACTATCTTTAGGTACTACTGACTTCCCTTTTTATACTTTACAGACAGTATAAACCTAATTGTTTCTATTGTTGTATCACAACTCTAGTTTCATTTATTCATAGTACAGTAATCTCTTTTTTTATATATATGCATATTGTGTTCTTCCTGCTATGTTTAATTGTTTAATAAGTATTTTGGAAAGACCTTTGAGTGTGAGCTCTTTTACAAAGGTTCCACATCAGGGTGGACAATAAGACAATACACATATTCAGTGGTTACAGAGGGCTGATCATTAGGCATTGAAGAGCGATTACATGACAATTAGACAAATAGGAGAAAAAAAAAATGAGCAGTTGTAATTGAATACTAAGCTATTTCTAATCAGTTGCCCTAGGTAGCACACCCCTGGAAACCTCCAAATCCGTTGATAGACTATGGCAGAGTAACTGCATAGGGTTTAATGCAATCCCAGATGGTGAGAGGCTGGGTGATAGTGAAACAAGGGAGATTGGGTTTGAAATCAACCGCAGAGAGTGAGAGGTGGGGGGATAGTGAAATGGGGGGAGCTGTGATGGGAGAGAGCATCTCCAAAGGGCTTTGTTGAGTATGGTGTGTGTGTGGGGGGTTTGGGAGGGGCAGTACCAAGTGCATTTAAAGAGGACTGAGAGCTTACTTAAGCCCTTGGCTAGACTGGAATGTAGGCAGGGTTCTCTAGGTAGTCCTGCTGGGTGTTACCTTGGGGGTAGGCCTGTCTATCAATTGGGGCCTGAGAAGCAGGTGCATTTTGAGTTAGACAGTAAGTGCTGTTTGAGGCCTACTTTGAATTGAGACAGGCTGTTGTTTGTTTTTAATTTCATCGGGAGTTTATTTATCCAGAGGGGGGGTCGATAGGAGAAAGCACGCTGCCCTAGTGAGGTTCGGCGGAATGGTATGGACAGTGCTTCATTCTTCCTCCGTCTGGTGATGTGTGTTGAGAGATAAGCCTCAAACAGGTTTCCTATACAGAGTGGGGGTTTTCTTAGGAGTGCCTTCTTTCCCAGGAGGCAAGTTTGGTAATTGATCCTGTCTTTTAGGTTAAGCCAGTTTGTACGCTTATACAGGGTGAAAGTATGTTCCTAATTAACTGGCATATTTACTTCTTATATATAACACGTTGTGCACCTGTAATTTTGTATGTATTATCTTTATGAAAATGTCAATAAAAAAATAAAGTGAAAAAAAACAACAACTTAGTGACAGAATCCTGGATAGCCCAAAAAATGTGGGATACTCAGTGCCTATGTTGCCATAAAAATTGAACATAAAAGTCAATCATAAACATAAACAACTTTATGATAGCCTACAGTAGTAGCCACATACATTACCAGCTATTTCCCAAAATGTATGTAATATTTCTAGAGAAATATCCCGCTTTCTGCATTTCCACAGTAGGGGCAGCAGAGAGAAACTCTTTAGAAATGTTTTGAAATATCTGGAAATAGCTGGCAATGTCTATGGCTTCTACTTAATAGAGAGCTCTGCATTCAACAATTAGAAATCATGGAACACTTGTATTTTTTATGCATATATTTTTCTGGCTTCTGGAAATATTTAGCAAATGAATGGTTTGAACAATAGCTTACTAACATTACTATGAAGTATTGATTTATGGAAAATATTCAGCACTATGGAAACAAATGTCATGAAAGCACATTAACTGTTTTATTTGTAGTAATAAAATGGTACATATGGCAAACTAGATGCCAGTTCTCACTACAACAGAAATAAACCTCTTATAATGCTTTAGTTACTAGAATCACAAATGAACTTTGCAATATTTTACTATACAGAAGCAAAAAGAAATACAAAACACTTTTTAGATAAATTATGGAAAAATATGCATGGATAAAAGACTCGTACGGACCCATTACTTGTGTATATCTGTAAATAACTACAAGAAAATATTTTTATATGGTTTTTCTCTTCTTAATTTATTTTTAAACACTATAAATTTAGGAGTGCAAGGCAATAAAAATATAACATGTTAAAGACCCTTTACTAACTAGGGAAGGATGTAACATTTTTTTAAATGTTGGCATACTGTTGTTTTCTTATTCTTTTCTTTATATAATTTGCCAGATTGTACTCTCTTAATGTCTCTTTTTTCTAGATGAGTTGTTTGGTTTCAACAATATTGCTTGTCACATTGTAAGTTTGTTTGATTTTCTTTAATAAACTCTCCTACTCTTCCCGAGAGGGGAGCTGTTGTCTGTCCAAGATGGTGGACTCTGCATAGCAGAGTGAGAATGGAGAAGCAGACGCCAGGGCTGAGGTTCAATCCACAACTCTTTCTGCAACTCAACATGAGAATGAGTCAGACTTTCAGATGGATATTGATTCAACACATTTTGTGGCACAAACTGTACAGCCTTGGAGTGGCACAGTTACAAAGACATTGGAATTAAGGTAATCCGAAGTTCTTTTACAGACTCCAATGGAAGTGAACAAACATGAATGACAGGAAGCCATGCTACTGGTGCTAGTACAGGAGGAAGATCAGAAACTCGCAGCAGCAAAAGCTAGAATGGGAAACAACAGTGCAGCACAACTGGTTGCTGCAGCAGCAACTGGAGAGCTGTCAAAACCTACGGATACTGCCATAACTTCTCTATCAAAAGAACACTGAAAACTTCAAATGCTGGGTCCAGGAAAAATGTTTCCTGCCAAACTACAAATGAAACAAGTACTAAACCTTTCTAATTGGTCACCAGAGAGAGCCCTTACCTCTGCAGGGTGGGTCAGGACATTGGGAGGAGCCTGGGTCCCAAGTGAAACAGATCCTGTTGTGCAGAGCTATCAGAGCACAGCAGGAATGACAACAGACTGCTTAGCAACCAAGAGTGTAGACCAAGGAATAGAGATGCCCTGTGCTGAACATTGCAGCACTGCGAATTGCCAAAATCCTGTAGAGCACACAGAATAAGTTATAGTCAGGACTTCAACAGATACTGGTGAGACGAATATTATATTTCATTTGAGCACAAATACTGAGCTGAACATTGTGAATGACACTGATACTGAAATTGTTAAGAGTGGACAAAACACATCTGCATATGAAAATTCGGCATTGGGCAATAAACAGCCTCTCCTTACAAATGTAAGGGGCAGAACTGAAACCTCTATTGAAAATAGTTCACACACAGACGGCACTTATCAAAACCAAGAGGGACATAACATAAAGAGACAAACATAAAAATCAGAAGGCCAAGCTCAAAACCCAGAGAGCAATGCCAGACCTAGATCTTACTCTGATTTTTTCCAATCTACTGAGGAACCAGCACCTCGAAAGAATGCTTTAAGGATAATCTACAAAGGAGGCCTGGAATCTCCTCTGGATAGAGTATACATTGTTTGAATGTTATTGAAGAATTCGAAATATTTTGCCTCTGAAATATATGCCCTGATTCATACAGAGGACTCAAACTATGACATCATTTTTAAACAAATACATGTTTAGATAGGTTTTAGAAGCAGTATAACAAGTTAAAAGACATTACTCTGTGGCTTCCATTCATGGCAGTCCCCCTAACTAGACCTACTCTTAGAACCATAAATATTATACTTAGGAGTTAGAGTGTGAACATATTGGACATCTTGTATTGGCTGAGACAAAGGTGCAAAGTTCCAGACAGACCTGAGCCCATAATAGACTCAGAACAATACGGACAGGGGAGTGAAGATAAGGGTAAAGTTGTTGCAATGAGATCAAGGGGTAATGCACCTGCCCAACAGCTTTATTTTGGGGTGCGATAAGGGTTTGCTTTTTTAAGCTGGGCAGCCCAAATTCTGCTTCACATGTGGCTGACAGACTCACTTAAGTAATGCCTGTGATAACACAAGATGTATGGAATATGGCATGGTGATGTTTGATTGTAGAAATGCATTTTGCTGTAACTTGTGTGACAGGAGAAGTCACTCTTTTGTGAAATGCCCTTGGACATCTCACAGCAGAGACCAAGTATGTCCCAAGAAGGCATTGTGACTAAAGCACAAAAACAAGAGGCCACTAGAACATCTGAGCAATGGATGGAAGACCTAAATTATAGGTCTCAGCCCTATTCTGAACAACAGGACCCCCTCCTCCCCTGAAGAACCTGTCTGAGGTACTTCCAAGATACCAGGCATAGAACCGACTGAAAGTATAGAACCTATGATAATTGAGCAAGAAGACATGACAATTCCAAATCCTGACACCCTTACCATGCCCCAAAACATCAGTACTAATGAAGCCAATATGCCCCCCCAGATAACTTTGAAGTGGTGAAACCCAAAGGGAAAAAGATAAGGCCCAGGTCAGGAAGCACACCGACTTCCAGGGGGAAAAAGTGATTAGCCTTTACATAACAGGTTTGGAGTTATAAGTCAGACAAAGGATTGGGGGAGGACACACAGAAGAGGAGGACAGGGTGTCTGAAACATCCTCAATCTCATCATCAGTGCCTGATCTGTCCTCAGATCAGGAGGAACATATTCCAGAAACAACTGAATCAAACAACACAAAAGTAACTTTGGTCTTCAGCAGAGCAATGTACAAATGTGTGATAGTTACACCCCACCTAACCACCAATGGAATCTATTTCTGCTGTTACAAGTAATGTAAGCAGCATAAAAAGTTATAGAAAAAGAATAGCCACTTTCACTACTTTGCAGGATTGAAATGCACAAATCATAGTTTTATAGGACACAAGAATAAAGACACAATTTGAAATTTCACAAGTGATAAAATTATGGACCAAAGGACCAGCTTTTTGGTTCATGGGTCCTGAGAGATATGACGAGGGTGGGAATTCTTTTAGCTAGTACCAAATTTCATGTCAGTAAACTTACAGACGTGGAACCAGGAAGAGCTATGATACTGGACATCACTTATAAAAGAACCAGAGTCCGACTTATGGTACGTAGTTTATTCCCCTCAGGTTACAGCTACTACAGTAGAGCTATTCCAACCCACAGTTCCAGTTTTACAGCACTCCAACAAGGACAACAATGATTCTGATGCAAAAATAGCAATTAATTGGTGATTTACCAAGTAAGCCCACTGGCCACTTCCTTGCCCTGGCACTTTGGGTCTAAACAACCCTTCATCAGGGAGCTTTGTAAAAGGGAGTTGATAGCATTGTTTTTTATAGTGCAGACAATTGATACATAATTGATTAACCAGAAATAAAAAAACAAGGAGATACATATTTACATAAAGTAAAAAATGATGCACTTCATTAAATACAAGTCCCAAACCTGATAAAGCATTCCCTTTATCTTTACTAAATTCCCCTCCTTCAACAATAATCACTTATACAGTCATACTGAGTTCAAAATAATGTTCTTTTTCTCAGCACATTGCTTATGTTAACATTGTAAATCTTGAACACATTACTGATTATAGCATTACCAAGATGCCTGAAATGGGAAGGGGGGCATAAAGTTAAAGATAGGGACAGAGAGATAGAAATAGGGAGCAAGTGCAGTGATCTGGCATCTTTGGGGGTCTTCACATACACAAAATCTCTAAAGTAAAAGGGGGATTAGCTGGAGATCGACCTGAAACAGAGCCAAACATAGAAAAACAGTGAATATACACAAATATATTGATACAGTCAAATTCACACTTTTTTAGTCTCAGAAAAATAAATCTTATTTTCAATTTCTACACTCATATCGAATATCTTCTTTCTGACTTATAATCAAGTGTCCATGCAAAAGTTACAAATAAACATCAAAAAAATATAAAAAGAAATTTGTGAAGTAATTTTTGGGTTACTTAGTAAGAGATCATAGCACATACTGTACATAGGGTGGTAAATTCTAATGTCAATTTCATCAGCTTTTTACAAACCTTGGGGGGGCCGAGAATTAATTTGCAAGACCTAGCTTAATATCCCACTGGTCATTTAACCCTCTTGGTTGCACACTTTTCAATGTATAAATCCAATAGTTCTAGTTCATCAACAATTGATTTGATCTGTTACCACCCTCTGTGAGAGGAACATGCTCAATTCCCATGAATCTCAGATTCTTAGTATTTGATCTATGATGTGTGAAAAGAAATCGTGCCTACTGGTGTTGCTTGTCTTTCATTTCTGATAGAATGGACACACTCTTGTATTTGTTGTTTTAGTGGTCTGACTGCACATCCTATGTATAATTTTTTGCATCCACACCACAGAGCACAAACAACAAAGCGAGTGTTGCATGTGATAGTTTCTTCCATTGTAAGATTAATACCATCAAGTAGTGGATGCTTAAAGAGCAGCCGATGCCTTCAGGACAACTTTTCCAAAACATAATATCTAGACATAATTCAGCTTGTATTTCGTATTAGTTCTGTTTTTCTTTTCCTAAATTTTATTACTAAGGTCTTTTGCATGAAATCAGGATCTTTGCTCCTGCAAAGATCATCTAGTCCTGCTACTTTCTTCCTACCTGAAGTCATAATGCACTGCTTGTGACATCATTGTTACTCCCATGGCAACAGATTGTGATCTTACAACAGAGTATTATGACTTGAAGTAAGGCATAAGCTGTAGTGGCAGATGAACTCTGAGGGATAAGGATCATGTATTCATGTAAATGTCCTCAATAATAAATAATGGGAAGGACAAATCTATAGAATATATATATATGGAATAAAAGCTGATTTGTACCTAAATCTTATGTTTTTCAATGTTTTCTTTAGGGCATCAGCAGCTTTTTAAATTCCCTTTCCACTAAAGCCAGCTCACACATATTACAGTGATGGCACTTGAAAAAACTCCTTGGCCCTGATATTCAGAAGGGTTACATATGGCACAACAGTGTTGCACCATGCACAACCCACTGATTCACCCCGGCGCGATACTCAAAAGGGATTGAGCATGGCACAAATCCTGATGCACTGGAGCACATCAGTAATGCATGCGGCACAGATGGGGGGGTGTGCCCATGCATACTCCGCACATCCTGATATTCAGCCCGAGATGTGCAGAGCCCATGCATGTGCAACCCCTACTTGTGCTGCACACAGGTGAGCCCCCACAAAAAAAGAACAACAGCTGGCCACCCACAGGTGAGCAGCCATATTGCAGGGCGAAACACAGCAGCTGCCACCTGTGGGTGGCCACCCGAGCTCCGGCTGCACCTTCATGGTGGTGCCGTCCCATGCCTGATTGAGGGCATATGCTGTTAAATATAAGTCCAGTATCTCTGGTGGTCCAGTGGACTGCTTGCAGCCCGATCACGGGCATCTGTGTATAAAGTTAAGTCCAATATCCCTGGTGGTCCAGTGGACCACTTGCAGCCCAATAATTGGCATATGTAACAATAAGGAGAGCTCCAATATCCCTGGTGGTCCAGCGCTACCCCCTCCCACCAACCCACTGAGCTCCATCACCCCGCTCCACCTCCCAGTCAGTGGCAGGTGGCAGTACCCCACCCACCTGCTGATCCGCGACTCGCCGACTGACAGTGCACGGTAGGGCGCTACACCCGTTGGTCCACAGCATGAGCCAATGGGCATGCAGCCCATACCGTACTACACAGTCTAGATATGTGAATGGATCCAGTCACATATCTGGACTGTAGTATGGTATAGTTACATGCCCATTGGCTCTTACTGTGGACCAATGGGCATACAGTCCTACTGTACACTGTCAGTCGGAGGGCGGGGCGGCAGGTGGGTGGTGCGCCCCACTGCTGACTGGGGCGGAGCCAGGTGTGAGGCCCAGTGGGCTGGTGGGGAGGGGGGGGCACCACTGGTCCACCAGGGATATTGGAGCCTCCTTATTACATATTCCCGCAATCAGGCTGTGAGCAGTCCACTGGATCACCAGGGATATTGGACTCATCTTTTTACACAGATGCCCGTGATTGGGCTGCAAGCAGTCCACTGGACCACCAGGGATATTGGATGGTTATTTTATTCTACATATGCCCGTGATCAGGCAGTGGGGCATGTTGCCGCGATGTGCAGGGGGCGTCGATCCCCAATGGCTGCAGCCTGGCAGGCCGCCAGATGCAAGTTGCTGGAGATCAGTGCACCTGCATGCAAATGGAGCCATAATGACATGCAAATGGCCCCATTTGCACCTTGCATGCATTGTGGCCCCATTTGCATGTGCTCTTTTGAATATCATGGTTGTTGCACCTAGCGCAATGGAACTTGCGCTAGCGCATCCCACTGCTCCACTCTGGTCACTTGCGCTGGCGCAGTGCCACTGTGCCATGCACACTGTGGGGTGGCTAGGGTGTGATATTCAGCAATGCTTTGCCATGGCACAGCTCCATTGAATATCACCCTGTAAACACCCCTGCACAGCCAAGTTGCGCTGCGCCCAGGCTTGCGCCACAGCCTGATGCAGTCTGAATATCCAGGCCCTTGTCTTTAGGGCAACCACATGTTGCTGGTGGTTGGTGCTGGTACTGGTCTAAGTCTGCTGTGGACTACCTTATCCTTTATGTTTTGATCTTTTTTTAAAAGACATCCTGGGCTTAGGTCCTGCTGCATATTTGACATTATCATCACTGATTATAACAGACTGATTGTTACTTACTATATTTCCTATCCAACCAATTATGTGATTGAATTCTGTTACACAGGTCATCATGTTTAGATCCCCACTTGGGACAGTTTCTTTTACCCTTTCTGTTAACAGTTCTGATCTTTCCTTTTCCAGTGCCTTTCCTTTTGCTTCTAATAGAAGTTTGCTGTTTTAGCCCATTTATGTGAAGTGATTTGTCAGTTATTTTGCTTGGTTGAGAAATGTTTCCTCATCTGAACAACTGTGTCTTAGCCTTAACATCTGGCTATACATTATTAAAATCTTTACTTTTGTAGGGTGGGGAATCTCAGCCCTCAATAGACTGTTTGTGGTTGTTTGCTTCCTGTAGCATACTACTTCACCAGGTTTACTCATTAACTCAAGATCTAAGAATTCTAGTTTCTATTTGCTCACAGTACGTGTGAATTTCTGGTTAAAGTCATTGTCATTAAGCCAACTAATAAACTCTGGAATTTTGCTACTGTCACCCACCCAGATACAAAAACAATCATCAATATATTGGTGCCATGATTTTATATGGCACCAATATCGGTTGTTCACTGGATTTAGAATTCTTAACATTTCCCATCTTCCCCAAAATAGGTCTGCATAACTGGGTGCCATACTGGCATCCTTGGCTGTTCCACATTTTCGGAGGTAGTGTTTATTTTCAAATTCAAATGAGCTAAGCTTCAGAATGAATTCTAATGCTGTCAAAAGAAATTCCATGCATAGTTTTTTTGATTCCTTCAGATTTTCTAAGTAAAATTTACTGGCTTATATCCCTTGATCGTGTCTAATACAGGTATATAGAGATTTGATATCAATACATATTCAATACCACTCCTCAGTCCATATTATGTGTTCTACCTTTCTCAGAAAATCACCTGTATCCTTCAAATATAAAGGAAGCATCTTTAAACATTTCGGTAAGAAGTGATCCACAAAATGTCCCAGATGCTCTGTCACTGAACCATTCCCAGAAAGAATTGGTCTCTCTGGTGGATTTTCTATGTTTTTATGCACTTTAGGAAGTGTATAAAAACCAGGCACAATAGGATGTTCATTCCATATAAAGTTGAATTATTTTTCAGTAATGTCATCACAGGAGATGGCTATGTTTAAAATCTGATAATGTTCCTTATTAAACAACTGGGTAAGATCTTTGGGTAAACACGTAATTCATTTAATTCTTTAGGAGGTTATTTACCTTTTCCTCATATTGAATTCTACTTATTATTTGTTATAGGTCAAAAAACAGAGTTACCTCTTAACACAGTCTCCTTTTGCAAACTCCCTTCAGCAATCTTCTCTTGCGCAGTTAAATTATTCACATCCACAAATTCTTCAGGATCTCCTAGTAGTTGCCCCAAAGTCTTGGCATTATTCCAAACCATACAACCTTATCTGCACATCTCAAGGGTGATAATATGAGGAGGTGATTTTAATTGTATGATAGAAAGCATGGATAGAGGCCTGAGAATGAATAAAAATGTTTTGTGATTCCAACAGCCTACATAGTATTGTGCAAACAATCATCTTTACAGGATGCATATAGGATAAAACAAAAAGCAGGTAGACATACTTTCTCCAAAGGTGCACTGACCACAAGGATAGACTATGTTTTTGTTTCTCCTCTCTTAACTGTACTTTATGCCAGTACTAGAGATACTGAAATCTCTGATCATAAGATGTTGGTAATCTCAGTTCAATGGGGACAGTCCCCCACTAGTGATAAAGGGCCACGGATAATGTACATTCAAATTATGTCTGAGACAGATCTGTTGCAGAAATGGTTGGAACTGTGGGGAGCAAGACTATCAGTAACATCCTTAAGTGATGTTTATCTACTTTGTTGGGAAGATAGTAAAGCAGAAATATGTGATTTGCTTCAAAAATATGCAGGTCAAAAAGCATCCACAACACATTTGCAATATCTACAATGAAGAAGTACACTGCACAGGGCATTACCTAAAGTCGAACTATATGGAGATAATAATGAAACATTGATTTCCAATTTACTTAAAGAAATGCGGCAAATACAATATGACCATGGCAAATCACTGCAACAAGAAATGCAGTTTGGTACCCAAAACAAGAGACAATCTTATGACCCATTTAAGGAGTGTCAAAAGTGGGTGGATAACAGAAATATAAGTTGCGTATGTAATGAAAGCGGTCAAACTTTCAAGACTAAACAAGATATACTACATGAAGTAAATACATACAGTATGTACAAAGAACATTTGCCACTGCAGTAGGATGGAAACCAGACCCAGCCTTTTTAAAAATGTAGGTGTCCTGGACTTGCCAGGGGTCATAAAACACAGATTGATTAGCCCAATTACAGCACAAGAGGTTGAGGATTGTATAGAATCACTAAAAAAGAATATTGTTCTTGGACAAGATGGTCTGATTTCTGAATTTTACCCTAAACATAAAGAACATTTAGCTGCACCTTTGGCTAAGGTATATAATCACTGTTTCACTCAGGGGACATGTCCCCTTTCTATGACACAAGGGTTTTTGCTATTCATTTACAAAAAAGGGAATAAGACAGATTTGCAAAATTGGATACCACTTAGTTTACTCAATTCCAATTACAAAATATTAACAAAGATAATAGCAAATAGATTGGTGGCAGCAGCGGAGATTCATATAAGCTCCTCACAAACATGTGCTTTCTGGAGAAGAAGCATACAAGAGAACTTAATAACATTAAGGGAATTATTTTATGGAATAAACAACACCAGAGTGAAGGGATTTATTCTTGGTATTGACCAGGAGAAGGCTTATTTACAGAATCTCCCATGAATATTTATTTTCAGTGTTGAGAGCCTATGGAATGCTAGTAACCTTTACAAAGTGGATTGAAAGCCTATATAGGGCAGTGCACATTACACAGCTAGCTAACAGTTGGCATGGGAACACTAGTGTAATCAGAAGAGGGGGGTATGACAGGGATCTCCACTTAGCCCCCTTTTATACATTTTTGGACTGGACCCCATATTAAGACGTGTTCAATTCAACCCCAAGGTAGAAGGGATCTTGTTAGCACCAAGCTTTCTGCTTATTAAAATAATGGTTTATGTGGATGAGGTAGTTGTAGTACTAGCAAATGAAGAATCTGTTAATGAAATAAAAAGAAATCTGGAGGATTTTGCTTTCACCTCAGCATCAAGGATAAATTATTAAAAAAGTGTTGAGCTTCCCATCGGGACTACCATGGCCTCAATCATAGTGGAAGCAACAGAAATAAAAGTCTTAGGAGTCACTTTTGGTGCCAACAATATGGCAAAAGCAAATTGGAACAGATGTTTGAATATGGCAGAAGCAAAGGTTAATCTTTGCAAAGGGCAAGGCAAGACTTTTTTATTTCTAGGGTGCCCAATCCTGGAGGCTCTGGGTGCTGTACACAATAAAGGAAAAACAGAATACAAAATACATGAGTGACATTTGTGCAATAGTAAAATCTTTAAAACTGCATTCTTAAAAGTCTAATAATAAAATACAAAATATGAAACAACTGAAGATGGGGAAACTTAATCCCCAATAGCCTTCCAGAAGAGATGGGTCTTAAACCTCTGCTTAAAGATACCAATAAAAGGGGCCTGCTAGATGGCAGCTGGAAGCATGTTCCACCAGTTTGGCCCAGAGACACTAAATGCCTAATCACCAGAGGTCTTCTGCTGAACCCTGGGAACATCCAAGAGACCCCTCGAAACAGAGTGGAAGGAGTGGGCAGAGGTCACAGGTGACAGGATCTCAGACAGGTAGCCAGGACCCAGCCCATAGAGGGCCTGATAGGTGAGCAAGCTCACCTTGAAGAGGACTCACCACCTGACCGGCAACCAGTGCAGAACACGCAGAACTGGGGTCATATAGCACAACTGAGATAGTCCTCCCAGTAGCCAGGCTGCTATGTTCTGCACCAGCTACAGCCTGAAGAGGGTCCCATGACCCCAAAGTAAAGAGCATTACAGTAGTCGAGTCTGGAGGTTACAAAGGCATGTACTAGGGTCGGCAGATCTTCGGGCGGAATGAGAGGATTGATCCTGGTGATGTTCTGTAAGTGGTAAAAAACACTCTTCACAACAGATGATACTTGATCTTCAAAGGTCAGTCTGTTGTCCAGGATCACACCTAGATTTTGCACCTTTGGGGAAGCAAACAATGGAGCAGATCCTAGGAAAAGACCTGAGTCCGATCTAGGTAGCAACCCATCATGCCAGTGACCCGGCTCAACCACCAGTACCTCTGTCTTGTCTGGGTTGAGTCACAAGCAGCTGGAAGCCATCCAGTCACTGACTTTGGCCAGACAGATGTTAAGCATATCAACTGCACCGGATGTCCTGGGGGAAAATGACAAATACAGCTGGGAGTCATCTGCATAGCAGTGAAATTCCATGCTATAGTGTTGAATGATCTTACCCAGGGCAGCATATACAACGCAAACAGCATTGGCAACAAGATTGAACATTGAGGAACTCCACAAAACAGAGGCATTGTAGAGAAGGAGAAATTCCCCATCACTACTTGCTTCACCCTGTTAGATAGATAGGACTCAAGCCATCTGATGGCGACACCGGTGAGTCCACAAAATTCACAGAGTCAATCAAGAAGCACAGTGTGGTCCATGGTGTCAAAAGCTGAAGATAGATCGAGAAGAACAAGAACTGACCTGTCTCCTCTATCTCTAGCGCTAAGTCATTATGCACCCTGACTAGTGCAGTTTCTATGCTATATCTAGCCTGAAAACCTGACTGGAATGGCTCATAGATGCCGAAGGACATGACATGATCCTCGAGCTGCTGTGCTACCAATTTCTCAACAACCTTGCTCAAAAAAGGCAGGTTGGAGATGGGGTGGTAATTGGCTAGGATATCAGGGTCAAGGGAAGGTTTCTTTAGGAGAGGTCTCACTAATGCCTCTTTCAGAGGAGCTGGGAACACCCCCTTCACCATCAAACACCTGACTATCCCTGTGAACACTGGGCCAACAGTCTCGGCGCATCACAACAAGAAATGCGCCGGGGCTGGGTCCAATTCACAAGATGTATGCTTCAGCTCTAAGATTATCTGAGTCACCTCAGACACCTCCAGTGGCCTAAACTCTTACCAGGCAGGCAGATTTCCTCTGCTCTCAACAGACCAGCAACAGCGAGGCATAAGCCTACCTGACGGAAACACCAACTGGATAGCCAACACCCTGTCAGAGATGAACAGATCAAACTCCTCACACAAGGTTGATGAAAAGGCTTTTCTCGGCTGAAGGCAGGCCGGATGAAGCCTATCCACAGTCCGAAAAAGCTAAGCAGGTCTGTTTCTCTCTGCAATATTCTCCCTGGACAGGAACTCTGCCTTCTTACCAGAGATTGCTTCCTGATACTCATGACAGTGAGAGCACAGGACCAGTTTGTCAGCGTCCAGCCAGTACTCCCGCCAGCAATGCTTCAACTTCCGACCCTTGATCTTCATCACCTTGAGATCCCCATCGAACCACAAGGATCTCGAGTGAAAAGATCTTGGTCATATACAAACTGGTGCTATGGCATCCAGAGCTTCAGACACCACCTTATTATAGGTAGTCACTGCCTCCCCGGTGCCAATCGCACAAACCACCTCTGCCCTAGATAGGTCAGCTACCACAGGAAGTCCTTCTGGATCTATCCCCCTTAATGGGTGCTAGCTAACCATCTCCACAGGAACAGGACTATCTGGGTGGCCCCAAACATGAACTCCACAGTGTAGTGATCAAACCAAAAAAATGGACCAGTCTTGAGGTTATCAACCCCAAGACCAAGCTGGAATACCAGATCGAGTGTGTGACCATGCTGGTGGGTCACAGAAGCAACTGCTTATGTAAGTCCCAGTGAAGACATTAACTGGCGGAGGTCATAACCAAAATGCAAGGATTTGTCATTGACCCAAGTGTTGAAATCCCCAGGATTAAACACCTGGGGGACTCCAATACCTGGTTGATGATGAAGTCCACTATCTCCTGCAGGAATTCTCCCCCTAGCTCAGGTAGGTGATAAATCAGGAGAATCCTGCAACCTGCACTAGGACCCCCACAAATGGCTACACACTCAAAAGACCTGGTGTTACTAACTGAATGCACTGTGATGCCCAAGTTGGCTCTAAAACTGATGGCCATACCCCCACCCATATGATCCTTCCTAGGGCAGTACACCATGGAGTATCCAGAGGGGATGGTGGCTGCTAGAACTGGGTCAGCATCATCATCCAACCAGGTCTCCATAATGCAAGCCAGATCAGTACAGGAAATCAAATCCACAAAAATAGCAGTCTTGCTCCTAATCGACCTGGCATTGCAAAGCACTGCCTGAAGAGGATTAGGGAAGACAGCAGATCCTATAGCTACCTGCCCACTCAGTCCGGTGGGACCCCTGGATATAGGAACCAAACATGTCAGGCATCTCCCTCAGCCCTGTTTATACCCAGGGTATCTACTGGACCTTATAACCTTAATGCCCCTCACCACCTCACCCTCCGTTGCTCTCTGCCAACAACAACTAGGCTGCCACCTAGTTATTCCAACCTCTCTGCAGCATCTAGCTGCAGAAAGAGGAAGAGGGAAGTCGGATATGGGGAGGAGGCTGAGCAGCAGAGGAACAGCATAGGTGAGTCTAGCAGGAACAGTACCCAAACACATTTCTACCAGGACTATTCCACCCAACCTTTAAACAATACAAGCCTCAGGGGATCATGTGATGAGTTAGAGATGAAAGGATGTCCTGAAAAGTGCTCCCAGGCCGAGCTGAATACTACAGCTCATAAAACCATTCTCGACCTCTCAATTTTGATTCTAAGAGTGGGATCAGTATACTTAAGAGATAAAGAGTACTTGGGCATAATCAAAAGGAATGATAAGTAAAAGGTGAGTTACTCACCTGAGGTAAAGGAGCAAGCAGCAGAGCGGCAGACCAAAATGGCCGAGATGGAATGTGGAAGCCCCGAGCCTCTAGCTACATGTGCTCTGACTGTGAAGCGCTCGAAACCTCACTCTCCGGTGCCAGAAGAAAATGACTCTTCACTGACTGAGGAGCGTGAAGGACAAATATCATCGGATGATGATATCTCTGAAATAAAGCACTTACTCTAAGGGTTAGTGGCTGACTTTTCAATGTTAAAACCTGCATTAAAGGCCCTAACACAATGGGTGGGGGATGTGGAAGTCAGGGTTGCCTCCCAGGAAAGAAAGACTGCAACAATGGACTTTGAAGTGGTCACTTTGTGAAATCAACTTAGGAGACTGGAGGATCGACTCAAGGACCAGGAGTCTCGTAGTCGGAGAAACAACTTGATTATGGCTGGTCTTCCCAAGCAGACTGAAGGATCTGATTACGTATCCTTCATGCAAGATTTGCTTATGTACAACCCAACACCTTTTGAAGACTCCTACAATGATGAAAGGGCACACTGCTCTTTGAGAGAGATTCCCCCACCTGGAGTTAGACCCCATGTCCTGATCATGCACTTTTTGAACTTTAAAGAAAAGACTCATGTCCTATACAAAGCTAGAGCAAAGAAGAATTTGCAATGGAACGAGTTGTCTATCTGGTTATTTCAGGACCTGACACCTTCGGTTTGGGAAAAGCAGAAAGAGTACATCGAGATCAAGAAAAAGCTTTATTTAGCAAGGGTAAAATTTAGAATCTAGTATCCAGCAATGCTGATTGTGAAATTCCAATCTGGAGAGAGAAGATATGCGATGGTGGCTGATGCCATAGAAGGCCTGAGAGTGGAGCTTCCTGAGTTGTTTAAGTTGGGAACTTGAAGAGTCGAGGTGAGAGGAAGCCTTGTTTGGATGTAATGCAGAGCAGGAGAAGGACTGCCTGGTAGGAGCTGCAGGTTAATCTTGGGTTTGAACTTCTTGGACTTTACTTTACTCCCCATGTTTCGGAGAACTTTTAGTCTGTTAATTACCCCGGAGCTGTTATGTGCGAGACTGTTTGAGGGAGGAGAATCACTTTAAGATATTAGTTTACGGGTTAAATGGGACCAAGCCCAGTGGATTTTCTCTTTTACAGGCTCAGTGACCATAAATCTTATAATGAGCTGAATTCCAACATCAGATAGTTATAATTTCCAAGCAAAGAAGAGAGGACTTTTTAAGGTGGACTGCAGTGTGTTGCAGGGGCGAGAGGCAACATTGTTCACAGGTGCCTGGGACGTTGGTAAGCATGAGATATGCAGCATTTTTTTTATTGAAACACCAGACGTAGTAGAGTTTTGTTTTAAAAAAAACACCCCTTTTTTATTATATAACCATTTCGCAGGGGCTAGAAGAACGGGGGTAGTAGGGGAAAACAGATAGTATTTTTAATTGCTTCAATATATGGCCCTATGACACCCAAATTGGATTTTTTTGCCTCATTAGAGGTGGATATAGCTACTCTCTCACCCTACACAATTGTCTTGGCAGGGGACTGGAATCTCTGTTTAGATAACTGGATGGACAGGAATTCACCCTCTAAAAGACTGCCTTCTTTTTTCCAGGCAGCTTTGACTAAATTTATGGAGGTCACAGCATTAGTAGACCCCTATAGGGTGTATAATAAAGGGAACACAGACATGACCTTTTGTTCTGGAGTGCATCATTCCTACTCCCAAATAGACTTCTTTTTGGTTAATGGGGCTGCATTAAGGGGAGTTACGGAGCTGGAGACTCATAGTAGAATACTGTCCGACCATTCTCCTATACAGTTACTCTGGGAAATAGATGATATTCCATTAAAACCATATAGATGGAGACTAGATGATATGATGTTTAGGATTGACATGGCTGTGTCTAAACTGGAGGAAGCGCTGGTAGAAATAATTCAGATCCAACTACCAACACTCCAAGACAAGAGACTTGCCTGGCCTACTTGTAAAGTATTATATGTATGGATAGCCCAAGAATATACTGCTAGGAGAAATAGTACGAATAGAGTATGGGAAGAATTTTTCATTGGAGCCATTAAGTCATTGATCCCATTGGAGGGTTCTTCTGGACAGCTAGATAATGAGCTTAAAGAGTTAAGAGAGGAAATGAGAAGTATCCTGTATGACATGATAGATCACTGGCTTGAAAAACTATGAGCTAAATATTTAATGCAGGGGATGTGCCAGGCCAATTGCTGGCTAGTAGAATCAGGGAATGGGAAGCAGAATGGACTGTTCCTGCAATAACACTTAATGGAGACATTATTACAGACCCTCAGGGGATGGCTGATGCTTTTGTAGACTATTACACTGGGATTTATCAAGGGGGGGTTATTACTAATGAAGAAGAGATTGAAAGGTTTTTAGAAAATATTCCTCTGCCTAGGTTGGATCAGGTGCAGGCCCAGACAATAGCAGCCCCAATTCAGGAAGCAGAAATAATAGGGGCAGTGAAAGCATTGCCAAATGGTAAGACACCAGGGCCTGATGCTCTTACGGCTAAATTCTACAAAGTTCATTTAGTAACTATACTCCCTCTATTGAAAGATTTTTTCTCACATATTATGCAAGAAGGGGTTCCACATCCTCCCTTGTATCAAGCTTATATTACGCTTATCCCAAAGCCAGATAAATCAAAAGATCTTCAGAGTAATTATAGACCCATTGCTTTAATAAATCAAGATATCAAAGGGCTAATGAGGATACTGGCTAATAGAGTTTAAAGAGTTGCTCCCTTATTAATTAGTCAGGAACTAGTAGGGTTTATGCCAGGCTGAGGGGCACATGATGCATTAAGGAAGCTTCATCATATTATTGGCAGGACCTCTAACTCCAAGATACCCATGGCTCTGATTGCAATTGACACTGAAAAGGCCTTCAACAGGGTTTCCCATACTTTTCTATTTCTAACAATGGAGAAAATGGACTTCCCAGAGGGCCTTCCCCGGGGTCTTAGAAACCTTTATGCAAACCCCACTGCCTGGGTTCTGCATAATGGCTATCTATCTAAGGAGTTTCTTTTTGTGAATGGGACTAGACAGGGATGTATTTTTTCACCAATTTTGTTTAATCTTTACTTGGAACCTTTACTAAGAGCACTTTTTTATGGATCCTGTGGTACAAGGGATTAAGGTTTGTGGGAGGGAGCTTAAATTCTCTGTTTTTGCTGATGACATAATGCTGCATTTACAGGACCCAGCTAGTAGTTTCCAAAAGGTTTTGGAAATCATCCAGCAATTCTCAGGGGTCTCTAATTACAAATTAAATCTGACCAAAACACAGGTTCTTCCTCTTACTCCCTATACTCATAGAGCAGACTTTGAATCGCTGCAAATCAATTGGGCACCAACTAAAATTAAGTATTTAGGAATATAGATTATGGCTAACTCAGAGGATGGAGTGGAAGCAAACATTGATAGCCTGCTATCTGTAATTAAAACAGATATTTTAAGAGGGAATAAACTCCCCCTAAATTTTGCTACCAGGCTTGGCTTGATCAAAATGAATCTTCTACCTAGGTTGTTGTATCCAGTTCATTTGTTACCCTATAGTATTCCCAAAGGAAGGTTTATTAGCATCCAGAGGGTAATCTCTGCATTCTTCTGGGATTCAAAACCTCCAAGAAGAAAACATACTATTTTATGCCTTCCCTGTCTTTTGGAGGGTATTAAGCTTCCAGACCTCCATCTATATTATGTGGTGGGACAATTAGATTTAATGGGACAATGGTGCGGAAACCTGGAGGAAGAGGGATACATCCCAACCTGGCTGCAAAATGAGAGACAAATTCTTGAGGATCTGAAACTTTTCCCAGCAGCATTACTTTTTGCAGATCCAGATAGAGTACCCAAAAAGAGGACGTGGACACCAATTTTCAAATCCATGTCGACATGGTGGAATTTTTTAAATCCCACACAGAGGAGAGATCAATTGAGAGCTCTGGATCAACCTATACAGGGAAATCCTAATCTTCGTATTGGGGGACAAATAATAAATAACCACTGGGCTCTGCACTTAACTAATCTAACTTTGGCAAATTTTATGGTAGACAATAGGAGGGTCCTACTGCCGTGGACTAGGGAATGGGATTTCTTTAGAAAAATTCAAATCACTAACATGGTACAGCACTTGTTAGGAGATTGTAAAGATGCTGGACAGAAACCATTTACTTTTGATAATCTAAGGGAGATTAATTACTCTCAACATCCTCTCTCAAAGGTTTACAGGGTGCTGCTAGAATTTGTGAGCTCTGGTTCCTTAACTCAGATGTTATACTGGGAAAAATGCCTAACCCCCTGAGGGCTGACTGGAAAGAGATTTGGAAGAGTGGTAAATTTTTACCTGTCCCTAAGTATAAGATTATGCAATTTTTAATTTCTTCAAACATTTACTATACCCCTGCTAAGCTATGTTCTAGGAGACTCAGACAGACAGACAGATCTGTGCTTTAGATGTAAAATGAATACAGGGGATTTGTTACATGTGATGTGGGAATTTCCCAAAGTACATTCATTATGGGTTCATATTGGGCAGAACATGGATCCTTTATTAAACTATACAGAATATATTATGCCAGAGATCTGTGCTTTGAGAGATATGAACTTGGTTTTGAGCGCATCTGCTAAGTATCATATAGCTTTGATGTCTGCCCTAGTTAAGGCATTTGTCCTAGGTAGGTAGGTGAAATTTATTTTTATACAGGTAATACATGTCATTTGGACATAATCCAGTTTACAAGACAGACCTGTGTTAGAAACTGGAAAAGTGACCTTACTTACAAGTATGATCAATAGGTGAAAGAGTTGTTACATATGCTAGATAGACTCAAGACACAAATGGTAGCGGAGGGCAAAAGAAAAATTTATGAGAATAGATGGAGTCCATTGGAAGCAGTATGCTCAATACAGGTCAAGAGTACTCCAACTCAGATCTGTCTGTCTGATTGTGAGTAGCTAAGCAATATTTGGTTAGGGAAAAGGTAAAGTGGCTATGGTCCATAATTAAGAACTTAGACTTTTTTTCTTTGTACTCTTCTATTAGAGGTATTTAGAAACCATAGCTAGCTTGCAGTAAACATTTGTCTGATCTGCCAAAATAGTGGGTGTAGGGTGGATTCTCTCTCTGTCTTTCCCAGGGACATGGTTGCCAAAGTTTGGTTTAAATAATTCATAACGGAATAGAACTCAATTAGAATTTTACTGAGGGGTAGTCATAATAGGAGAGTGAGCAAGATATTATCCAATTTCAGTTGGACAGCTCAGAGCGTACCTCAGTAAGTTAACAGAATAATGGCAAGAGTATGGTATGGCAACTATGTATGTACATAGTTCTAGAGTTGTACATAGTAACCACATCCAGTTTAGGGATGCGGGCCTGGGGTATTCCTGGGTATGATTGTATGTATGTCTTTATACATGCTTGATAAATATCAATAAAGTAGTTTAAAAAAAACAACAACACAAGCCTCAATCAAAACTATAAAATAATAAAAATCACACAAAAACTCAACTCACAAAATCACACACCCAGGCAGTCACACAGCCTCTCATAACATTCAGTTCTCACACACTTTAACAATATCTCAGTAACCAATCCCCAAAACAAAACTAAACCCAAACTACTATCAAAATAAATTGTTTACTAAAAGTATCACTCCACAAACCACCATATAAATGAACATAAGTAAAACAACCTCTCCAATGCCAAACAATTATGTTCTTACTGAAATACACAAGAACTAACCTAACATACTCAACTACCCCAACCCAAATAAATGCAGCAATAAATACAGGTGAAGTTCAGGCTCAAGATACAATGGTGATTAAAATTGTCCAAATTAATGTCTCATGGATTGCCAACATAATAAAAATGAAGTCCAAGTACTTAATGTCCACAGAGCCATGCTGCGCCACAGCTCTCAAAAAAGTTTATTGTCGGACAGAAGGGCTCTCACCACCTCCCAACCACCAGATTAAACCATGGGAAGTAACCCTCTCACAGTCACATCCAATAAGCTGATGAAGGTAATAACTCCAAAAAAAGAGGCCCTTTCACTGCCTCTCCAAGTCGATCAGAAATAATTCATGTAATAATTATGTCTCCAACAAAAGCACTCGGGAGCCCAATTAATAGTCAACCATCTGCTGAAACATCTGAGCAGGAAAATCTTCAGAGCAAAACACTCTGGAGTCCACACATAACTAGGTCCCAGCCCAACCCTAAGGCAGGCACCAGGACATGGACCCTCTCTCCCAAACTTGCATCATCGGAGAACGCCCGAACTCTGCCAGGTAACCCTCATGGCTCTAGGACTTCGGTAAAAGCCCACCTTCTGATTAACACTCCTAACCCTTCAGGAAAAAACAGCCACCCACCCACACACCCACCTCTAGCCATGCTGGTCTGGCTTAGTCTCTCATTCTCTCCTTGGATGCTCCCTCTCAGCCGATGCTGTCCTCAAAGTCAGGGCCTCCTTCAACATGTCAAGTGTTAATCCAGACACCTGATGGTTACTTAAGCAATAAACCATGAGAAGGTGTGGGATACCAGGGGATTTACCATGGCTGGAGTGGTTTGCCCATGAGGCGCAGCCGAGTGGGTAAATCCTCACCAGACATGGTAAATCCGCTGATAACCCACATGCTCCAAGTAGCTTATTGTGATTATACCAAAGTTCATTGTTTTTACTATGATAAAATGCAACTCTTAAAGAGGTTGCTTTGTTTTTTTTTATTTTTATTATATTTATTCCTATGCTGGAGAGAATTAGGATTAGGATTATATACTCATCAACAACCGTTGGTTATCAGATGATTTACACTGGTGGTAAATTGCCAGTCTGACAATTTCATTGGCTGTTCACTTATGTCCATGGTATAATTAGGCTTACTCCACAGGCAGCCTCACGCACCTACTGAGTGCTCCTGGTAATCTCCTCCACAGTACTCCTGGTGACTCTAGGTAATGGACGGCTGGAGAAAGAATATACAGTGCTAAACACTAGCACTGACAGGATAGTCAATCCCGGATAAGCAGTAGTGTTCTCACAGTGGACAGATGATAACACTATTCACTAAGGAGTAAAAATCGAGCAGTACTGAAATTTCACTTGCACAACAGGACAAAAGAAAAATAAATAAATAACAAGTAAAACAAAATCAATGATAATACGGAACTACACCAGTGGCTGGGGAAGAAAATCTCTAAAATGAAAAGAATACTACTGATAAAAACTCATCTACTTTAGAAGGCAGTATAGTACAGTGGTTTAAGGCTTTGAGCTGCAAACATGGAGACATAGAAACATAGAAACATAGACTTTGACGGCAGATAAGGACCGCTAGGCCCATCTAGTCTGCCCATTTCCCTACCTACAGGATAGGCCACAGATCCTATTTAACCAGCAGCCTATATCTTCCTGCCCCCCACAAGAATTGCCTTATGTCTGTCCCATGTGTTCTTGAATTCTCCCACAGTTTTAGACTCCACAACTTCCTCAGGAAGGCTGTTCCATGCATCCACTACCCTCTCTGTGAAATAATACTTCCTCACAGACCTAGGTTTGAATTCCACAGCCCCCACCTGCATACTGTGTGACCCTGAGCAAGTCACTTAACTTCCTTGTACTCCCAGGTTGCACCTGTAAACAAGCTTCAGCTTAGTGTATCTCTCCTGGTTAAAAAAAAAAAAACTTCCAATGTTTGTATGTAAGTTATATTTTTCCACCAGCACCCAGTTTGGAGACCAAATTGTATAACCTATTTTTTCAAGCCTTATGGGGTGGTAGGTTGAACCCTATGAAAAGGAATATTACATATAAATTAAAGGAACAGGGAGGCCTAGGGATGATTAATCAAGTAATTTTATTTTATTGCATATTTCTTGGTACCAGGTCAATATGCCACTGCAAGAAAAGCATGGAATAAATTGCACTGTAACAATCTCAAAACTATTGACAGCAAAAGGGATATAATAGCGATATTGAATTACTGCTACCCCCGTCACTGTCCACGGAGTTGAGGAAGGGCTGAAGATGCTTCAGGTGTGGTGCTTGGTTGAACCACTCCCATGGTTATGTGGCTAAGGTACTAGTACCTGGAGTGGTGGGGACCAGGGTTTAGTTCCCTGTCTCCTGATATTTTAAATGATTTTTTTGTTTAAAAACAAAGTTTCCACCCTCCCAAGTGTCTACTTATCATTGCGGTTCACACCCCTTTGGAGTTGATAATATGAATTGCAGGGGTGGGGGCAAAGCCCCCCACATTGGTGGGTTGAAAATCTAAAGACTGTATATTGTTTCCCTCGTTTTTTTGTGGTGGGGTGGCACTGTGTATCAATCAGTGTTTTGACCGACCCTATTCCTGCAGTCAGCATTTTGCTTACGGCACTGTTTGCCATGCTGTTTTTGCTTGCTTGGTTTTGACCCCATGCTATATTTCTCACTACTAATATTAGTCTTTTATTTAAACATAAAAGATATGTGTGGTTAGCAGCAATTTCTGACTGCACACAATATTGTACTACAGATTGGGAGGCTCAAACATTGAGAAACATAGAGAAGCAGTTTTTTCTTCCAGATTATGTTGGTAACACTTTTTCAAAAACAAAATCCTGGAAGATAACATATACATATATGCAAACATGTACAAGGAAATAACTATGCAGTGAGATAGAGCGAAAGAATGTTGACAGTGAGCTTAACTTCCCATTCTGTCCACCAGCTGAGCAAAACACAGTCATTAGAATCATGATACATCCTAAACATGTTCTGGAATCCTATTACTGTTAATGTATCTAATGGTAAGATATATTAAAAGTAACAGTGTTCCAGAACACGTTTAGGATGTATCATGGCTTAGTGTACATGGAAGGCTAGGTGTAAAGAATACACATTGACACCAACAACTTTCAGACAGATACTACATATGACAAGGCTGTTAAACTGATTTGGAAACACAGGGACATTTGTTTTTTCCAATGCCCATACATTAACTTCTGGATGCATCTGCACACTGGGAAGAGCCTAATGTTACATGCCTGACTTACCAGGAACTTGTTCTAGGAGCATATCCAGGGAAACAGAATAACTATAACCAGGGAACTCTGCAAATCATAGGGATAATAATAAAGTATCACGTTTGGCAGGCTAGATGTGCATGAGTTCTGCAACAAATATGTCTTTTATCAATAAATAATACAGAATATAGGTAGAGCACTGCAAAGCATCTACAATCAAGATTGCAGAAGGTTGCTTAATTATAAAGATTGGTTATTATGGAAAAATTGTAAAAATTCTTTATATAAGCGGAAATAATAAAAGGACAGGAAGAATTTCTGCAAGTGGTTTTATTTGAATAGTGACAGTCATACATTTGTGAAAGAAAAAAGTTTCTTTAATAATGTATAGTTTTGTTTTGGAACATGCCTGTTAATTTGATTACCTGTTAAATGAACATGTCTTGGAATGGATATTGTATGCATGTAAATTTCCAATAACAATTCCCTTACTCTTTTTGAGAAGTATCTTGGGATCTTTAACATCCACCTGAACAGGTAGATGGGACTTTAGTTTAATGTCTCGTCCAAAAGATGGCATTTCAGGAGTGCAGCATCCCCTCATGCTGCACTATAGTGCCAATATTGAGATTTAGCCCAAGTGCTTGGTGCAGGGAAATAACCCACAGCTTTCTGATTTTCCCATCTCAGAGGTGAGGGTGCAACCTGCTGAACCACTAACACTGCTGTACAGGAGTTTGTCAATGGTTTACATGTTGCTGGCATTTAGTAATAACTGATTATTATTTTTCTAAAGGGCAGTAGTGTACATTTCAAAAGAGCACTGAATGTGATTCTGCTTATAAACCTGCATCAATATGATCAAACACAAGTGTGAAATTAAACCATTTTTTAACCCTTTTCTAAAATAGCTAGTAGCAATTTTGCAACACATGGCAGCTACGAGTAAACTGTATTATAACATGGGGCTATATAGTGTAGTGTTTCTTGTAATTAAACTTTTATTAGAATTAATATTGACAAAACAAGTATGCATGCAGCTAATGAACCAGGTCATATATATATATATATATATATATATATATATATATATATATATATGTGTGTGTATATATATATATATATATACATATATATATATATATGATCTCAGAAGCATTTGAAGGATACCACAGGCATGTGGTTTACAAATGCTCATTTATTAAACTTCTGCAATCTATTTGGTAATACATTAATACTTCTGGATATAACAGCCTTTGTTCTGGCTATGCTTAGACAGTCAGTATATAATACACATAGCCCATATTATGAGGCTGGAGAAGGGTGTTAACCTTTTCCTGGATAGTTCTAGTATATTCACTAACACTAATAGATTAAGAATGTACATGCATTGCAGTGCTTGGTACTTGTAACCTAGTACAGTGGGAAAGACCATCAAGCCCTCAGGTAAGGATGTCATGGCTTCTAGTTACATCCTTGGGTTACAGGCACATCATATTTATGGTTGGGTGTCCATGATCAGTGAAACTAGGTCTTTATGGAAAAAGTTTGCCTTGGCCCATCTCAGCGTGGGTGGGGGGTGATAGATGCCTGATGATATAAGACTCCTCTGAAGGTATTGAAGAAAGGGAGACCACGTGCCCTGGAACTTGCTGATGGTGCTGTAAACTACAGTATGTGGCTTGTCTCTTGAATTTGGCTAAATAGGCTAGCTTAGCCACAAATTCAGTCTATGAGGAAGTATCAGGAGTATGCCCATATCTAACAAAAAGCCGCTTGGCTTCCTCACATGTTGTGTCACCCATCTCTTTCCTGCTGGTGACGTACCTGAGATTGCCTTAAGGGAGCCCAAGATTGGTATATTTGGGGAGGTCAGGATGGAATGAGGTAGCACACTATTAAAAAGATGAAGAACAGGGACTAATATAATTGTATGTGTGGCTATTGTCAGAAAATGTGGAACAGGTCACTCCCTTGTCTCCAGCATCTCCAGCAGTCAGTGTTGGGGATAAGGTTCATGGCATGCAGTACTACTGGTGTGCAATACCATAAGTGTAGGATTTTATTTTGCAGCAGTCTACTGTTATGGATTTATGAACAAATTTCCAGCACAAGCTCCATTCTTATTATGAAATTATTTTATTCAACAGGACTCATCACTTGTTCTTAACATTCTGAGACTAGTCTGTAAGCTGATCTCTGATCTGTTTGTAAATAGCGTCTACCATCCTCTTGGGGTGAGTGACCTAGGATTTCAGGGAATGTACATTACCTGGTGCTGGACCATTTTGGGGAGTGGCAGGCAGTGGTCCTAATGAGCTATGTAGCTGTAAGTAATGCCCAAAGCCTTTCCTATCCGGGTAGTATCTCATCTGGAGACCTTGAAAAGAGTCCAGATCATATGTGTGCAGAGTTAGAAGATCCAGGATCGTATAGATCTCTGTGGTTATCCAGGTTGACCAGTCAATCATTGCCTCCCCCAACTGCATTCTTCAGTTGTTTCATATGGGGATCTGTTGCCAGCCACTTCAGGAGTTTGCACCATATCTTTAAGGAATGTTCAACTGTGGGGTGTTTTGTGATGTCCTGTTTACTGGTATGTAAAGTCCAGCTGCTGGGGAGCTTCCTCTACTTGATGAGTTTCCAGTGGGGCCCATAATGGAGGTGAGTGGTTGTGCCTTGGGAACCATTTTAGTAGCTGTGTTACATGACAGGTCCAATAGTCACCCTTGAACCATGAGAGGTTCCAGCAGTCTTTTTTCAGTGGTTTCTAAGTTTGGTACAACTGTACCTGGGTTGTTTCCATTCCCATAGAAAATTACTGGCCACTTTATCTATGTGGTCGAACCATTTTGAGTGAATAGAGATGGGTAAGTGTGAAATCAAGTAGAAGATTCTGGGTGCTGTCACCATCCATATGGCCTCTGTTTTGACTGCCATGGATAAAAGAAGCAGCTTCCATTGTTCACATTCCATGCCTAGGGTGGCCAGTAAGGGGGTAACATTTATGTTGCATAATTTATAGTTGGGCATGGTCTGCATTCCGAGATATGTAATAGACTCAGGGGCTCAATTAAGTCCATTTGCTTGAATATGCTGGGCTGTGCATAACCGGTTTAAGAGGAGGACCTCAGTTTTTGAGAGGATAATCCTGAGCCCCAAGACCAGTGTGAAACCTTCTAAAAGAGATTGGAAGTGGGGAAGAGATAAAGGCACCTTTTCTATAAGGACCAGCAGATCATCTGTGTATAAAAGGGCTTTATGTTGTTCTTGTCCCATCAAGATTCCTGAAATATTTGGGTACTGGTGTATGGCCACTGCCAGTGTCTCTGTGGCCAACACAAACAAGAGGATGGAGAGGGGAAAACCCTATCTCGTCCCCTTCGCTAGTGAAAAAAGCTGTGAGAGAGTGCTGTTTGTTAGTACTTTGACACTTTGATCAAAGTATAAGGTCTGTATCCTTTCCATAAACTGGAAGCCAAATCCCATTCACTGCAGCACTTTGTAGTGATACCACAACTCCACTGAATTGAAGGTGTTCTCGAAGCCTATTGCTATTGCTGCAGATGGAGTGGGGTATTTCAGGCAATGTATATAAGATTGATCAGAGTCTTATGTGGTCTGAACTAAGCTGCACTGTACAAATCCCATTGTGGATGGCTGTATGAGAGAAGGGAGTAGGAATTCCAGCCTGAGAGCAAGAGCCTTGGCACAAACTTTGTGATCCACTGTCATCAGTAAGATGGGGTGGTAGCTGTCTAGTGGGAAGGGATCTTTTCCTTTCTTGGGAAGGACCGTTACTGAGTCTGTGTGCATGGTCTAGGGGAAGTAACCTATTTAGACTACTTCTGCATATATCTATTGTAGGATTGGGTATATTATAGGGGCAATGGCTTGCAAAAAGTCAACAGGAAAGCCATACAACCCCTGGGTCTTTGTGGGGTTTGAGTATCTTTAATGTCCTTTTGATCTATGTCATCATGACAGGGTTTTCCAAGACATCAGCCTATTTCTTCAAGGTGTTAAGAAATGATAGGGGCTGTGGGAAGGCATATGTTTTGGAGCCCTCGGGGGCAGGGGGGCAGGTAAGCTACATATGTTTTTGCAAAATTGACTCATAACTTTGTTAATGCTTTCATCTGACGAGCCCAACTGCCCCAGAACATTTCTAAGGACTGCTATGTGCTTCTCAGCTTGTTGTTTCTTTAACCAGTAAAAGTGAATATTTTGCTGCACTCCCCCCAGTAGTTATGTCTGAGGCTAGAAAATGGCTAGCTTGCCTTTCTGGGCCATAAGTGTCCCAATGCCCAGGGATAATTTCATAATAGTTTGGTGTAAGGAGCAGCTAGTTTCTTGTTTAGGCTGTGTTTTGAGTTCTTCCTCTTGAGTTAGTTTTCTAGTTCATCTCTTTTTCTCTTTCCCGGCACCAGTGTGTGGCATACCCAATTATCTGTCCCCTTATTGTAGCCTTGATGGTTTCCCATAAAGTGGCCACACTTGTGGTGCCATTAACAGTCATATTAAAGAATTTGATTGACTCTTTCTTGAGCCATTCTAAGAACTTTGGCTCTTGAATTAGCAAGAGTTCTGGCACTGTGAGGTGGAATGAGATATAAGTGAGCCCATAATAGCATGAGGGGTTTATGGTGACAGCAGCCACCATTGCAGAGGCCTGTGTGGAGGCCAATCAGAGGTCTAGGCAGCTGTATGACTTATGGGCTGCTGTGTGGCAGGTATAATCCCTAACTCATGGGTGGTGCAGGCACCATATATAGGTTAGGGCCTGTTCCTTTAGTCATAATGAGACTGCCAGAGCACCTCTCTTTGGGATGAGACTCTACTGTTTCCTGATAATGGTTAAGGAATGTGCCCAGGTTAAGGCTAAAGTCTCCTCCTTTCAGTATGGTGCTTTAGTAGTGTTAAGCTGATTTAAGCTAGCCACAAACTCATGAAAGAAAGAAGGGGAGTCTGCGTTGGCAGCACAGATATTCCCTATTACTAGTGGCCTGGACCATGTTTCTAAGAGGGCTAGCAGCCCCTCACCATCTGTGTCTGTGGCAGTATTTAGCACGTTCCAGTCTTGGGCCTTGTATATGAGGACTAATACTCCTCTTTTTGGCCTCAGGGGAGAGTAGTTTTGTTACATAGGAATATAGTAACATAGAGGTTGATGGCAGAAAAGGACTGCTTGGCCCATCCACTCTGCACATTTTCTCTACCTACTTTAACACCACAGACCCTACGTGGTCTCCAGTATTCACCCCCTCTACCCCTTGGCCTTCCAATAGTATGTCCGAAGGCAGTTGTTTCTTGAAGTAAGACTATGTGGGATCACAGACTATTCAAATGTGCTAAGAGTTTCTTGCATTTAACATTGGAGTTCATGTCTCTAACATTCCAGGTATGGTATTCTAGATCTCGCCTAAATGGGGGTTGAAGAGGTGATATCGTGATTGATGCCATATGGGCAGCAAGCAAGTACCTATACTAATAAGAGAGGGGATGGTTGGCCTGCTTTTGTATTTAACATGGAGGAAACGTATTTAAAGAGCCTGTGACCAGGAGTGAGGATCCATAGAGTTCACTGCCCTATTACCTCACTAAGTCTAAGGTCTCCACATGTTCGCATAAAGCAACAAAACAGTAACAGTGTCACATAACAAGTATACCAAAGAACAAAACTAGGAACTATATACAGTTGTTGAGTTCTTCAGACATTGCAGATTCAGATCTGGGTTGTCAAATGTGGCCTAAGGCACTCGATCATGTCTCCGTGAAACAATCATGGGATTTAAGAATGCATAGGATAGACATAAAGAAAAGTAAACTTACACGCTCAAATGAGCAGACTGGGTGGGCCGTAGGCCCTTATCTGCCGACACTATATATCTATGTATGTAAATTGTGGAAATAGATTTTGTACATTGCTTATGCCCCTTCCCCCACCAAACACTAAAACATAGCAATAGATTGAACTATGTTATTGCTATTCCATTCATAGTTAAATATCAGTCAAGTATAAAAACGCAATCAAGAGTACTGTACATCATGTTATGAAGCAGTTGTGTCAGTATGGCTGTCTTTGGATGCTATTATGCTTTTTGTCCACATAGGATCCTCTGTTTTCAGAGGCTTAATATGTGCTGGGAGGTTACAACCCTTGGAGTTACTTATGGGAGGTTCTCCTGTGGGTGAGCACTCCTGGGGCTACCCCACCAAGCAGAGTTTCACCAGAAAGGGTCAACCTCCTCTGTATGGTTTGCCCAAAGTGTACGTGGCACATGTAGCTGTCTTTATACTATTTTGTACCATATGAGTTTGCTTTAGCCATATCTGTGCATGCAGCCTCCTCTCCCCTTCCTGCTCTCAACTCATTTGGGATATCTGAATGTCACATGAGAGGGGTATCGGACCATGTTCTGTTGGCCTAGCTTGTGTACCTTGGTCATCAGCCTGTCTGCATATCTGTCTGAGGGGAGCTGATTTCAGCATGGCTTATGGCTGCTCCACATTGGGGTGATGATATCTAATAACGGACTGACTGCAGGTAGGAGCAGTAACTGCAGAATGTGGTATGTAGTAGCTTGAGGAGTACCTTCAAAAAATACTCTGAGGACTGACCAGGGGTAAATAGGGTCCAGGTGTCTATAACTTTAGAACATCAAATATTAGAGCATATTTTTTAGTCGCTGCATTTATTTATTTATTTATTTGCTTTTGTTGACCGGGTAGGTGCGTTAGGCAATAACCAAGGCCACTGTTTTTCGGTTTTTACCGAAAAACCTGGTAAAATTCTGGAATTAGAGCTGCCTGAACACCGGTAAAAACAAAGATTTCATGGAATCTGCCATTTTATACTAGATCAGTAATTCTATAAAACTTGTATTTTTTTTATAATTGCTTCCTGTACTATTTTCAAGTTTGCTTTATTTAGTGCTCTGTATATTAAGCCTTCTTTTATTCTGATTATTTATACACATACTAAAAAAATGACAGCAGAATCCCAGTAAAATCCGGAAATTAGAATAACAATCACCGGTGCAATTCTGGAATCTGAAGTATTGAAAATGGAATTTCAATGTTTTAATCACCGTAAATCAGTGGCTTTGGCAATAACCCTGCCTATTTTTAAGCACGACTCAGGAGATTACAATATACAGTATATTCAACAAATAAAAAAAATTGAGAGGTACAAAGCAGTTGGAAAATTAAGAAACAAATATCCTCACAGGGAAAGACGGGGAAATAAAACACACATGTGGTAATAGCCATCTCGCAGGGACGGGACAGATTTCAGAGCAAGGCATATACATTCAAAAATTACCAAGAAGGCTGTGTCCCCCCCCCCCTCTTCCATTCTTAGCTGTACACCGGAACATAAAAGGGATATGTTGATAGAGGTAAAATTTATATTTAGCAGTTCCAGTGTTGTAGTGTTTAAGGTGATCAATTAATTGCAGCTATGAACTCTTGTCTGAACAGTGGAGAAGTTCATAATGCAGTAGCCTTTGCAAAAGAATGGGACTGGCTTTGCAGATAAAGTCACACCAGCTCAGTTCCTGTAGTTGCTGGCCAGCTGGATTCAGTTCAAGAACCCCGCCCCCCACCAGGAGAGTCTGTTGAGGCATGTTGATGAGATGAGGGAGAGAGGGAGGCAAGTGTGGGTCCTGTTAAAATAGTGGCAGTCATTTAGGTCCACTGGTGGTCTGGGTTTAGGACTCATGGTTGTTCACCTCCACACACACACACACACACACACACACACACACACACACACATCTCATTACCAGGCCATTATTACATTTAAGTCAGCACCTAAAAAAAAGACATTCTCATGGTGGTGCAGGGTTGCAGTTCATAGTGGCTAGGAACTGTGGCTTCTGCAGGTGTTGTGCAGTGTTGTGCTCAGGATTTGAGGATCCAGAGAGGGGAGTGCAGTCAGTTCAGCCATGATGGCTGCCCATGATGTTGTGGAAGTCCCTGGTATGTGAGAGGGATGGAGCTCAGGTCCTGCTGGCATTCTTTGTGGTCCCATAGCTTGAGCTTATAGGGCTGTCTTGGTCTTGTTACTCTGTTGCTAGGGGTCCAGAGGTTTTGGTCTTACAGGGGCATATCTGTTAATTGTGGAAGTGGCTTGGCCCTTTCCTACGGCCACCATCCACTTGCTGCATGGCTAACCAGACACCCAGAACAGCTCTAGCCCCTCAACCAGGCTTTTATTGTGGAAGCGGCTCAGCCCTTTCCTATGGCCACTAACAGCTTGCTGCATGGGTACTTGGACACCCAGAACAGCTCTAGTCCCTGAACTGGGTTTTCATCATGGCAGCAGCTAAGCACTTTCCTACGGCCCCTACCTGCTTGCTGCACAGCTCATGGACACCAAGAACAAGTACGCCATGCTTCCCTTCCAGGAAGTGTTTCAAAGCCAGGCACTCTCTCTCCAATTGGCCGCCAAAGGAAACAACCACTTTGTGATTGGTGATCTCTGCTCCAAAGCTGTTGCCCGATTGGTCACCCGCTGTACCGGCTTGGCCGTCCAAGTTTGGAGGTCCCTGGACGCTGCCCTACTAGGGAACACAGACTGTATTTTCCGATATACAGTTTCAACTGCGCTTTAACTTCTAAGCTAACTTTTGGACTTCTGGGCAAAATTGTTATTTGATGTTTACCTAGCTCTCTATGCCTGTCCTGCTTGTTGGTTACATTTGGCAATTGCCAAATATGAACTGTACCTGATATGCTTTGCCCTAGGGTTCTTCCACTGTAGCATTATTTGTAAAGCTAGATCCAGGTTCCCTCCTTTTGCATTCTGTCCTAGACTTCATCCCTTCCTCATATGGCTGCCTTGCTAGTGACTCTGTGACAAATCTGGTCTATGTCTGCCCCTCAGCTTTTCTTTCTGTGCAACTGCCTTCCGCCTTGTCTCTCAGACTACGTGCTTTTCTCTCACCCCCACCCTACACTGGCCATGCTGAAGCTTTCTTTCAATTCAGTAAAACTTGCAAGTACCTAACCCCTGGCTAATCTCTCTTTTGTCCTGTTAATTTCTGCCCCCCAGACCATACCATTCCGGCCCTCCTGCTGATGATCTGCCATCAGCTTTCTATGCCCTTAGCTCCAATTTAATTTTATTTCTTTGCTTTTTCTCCACCTCTCTAGCTCTAGCCTCTGATCCAGGCTCTCATCATGGAAGTGGCTTGGCCCTTGCCCACAGCAGCCACCCACTTGTTGCACTTCTCTGTTTCCTAGAATTGGTACGCCATGCTTCTGTTCCAGGAACTCTTTAAAAACAAGGTGTTCTCTCTCTGATTGGCTGCCAGAGGAAACAACCACTTTGTGATTGGTGAATCTGTGCCCTGAAGCTGTTGTACAATTGGTCACCTGCTGTACCGGCTTGGTTGTTCAAGTCTGGAGGTTCCTGGATGCTGCCTACTGGAAAACACAGAGTGTGTTTTCCCCTGGGCAATTTCAACTGCACTTAGACTTCTAATCTAACTTTTGGACTTCTGGGCTAAATTGTTGTTTGATGTTTACCTAGCTGTGTATGCCAGTCCTGCTTGCTTGTTACATTTTGTAATTCCCGAATATGAACTGTACCCAATGTGCTTTGCCCCAGGGTTCTTCCACTGTAGCATTATTTGTAGAGATAGGCCCAGGGTCCTCTCCTTTTGCGCTCTCCATAGACCTCCCCACTTCCTCATACGACTACCTTGCTAGCCACTCTCTGACCAATCTGGTCTCCTGTCTACCCCCCCACAGCTTTTCTTTCTGTGCAAGTGCCTTCTGACTTGTCTCCCAGATTACCTGCTTTTCTCTCACCCTCACCCTTTGCTGGCCCACTCAAGCTTTTTCTTGTTTCAGTTAAACTTCCAAATACTGAGCCTCTGGCTAATCCCTCTTTTGTCCTGTTAATTTCTGCACTTCCTGAATAAACCATTTCTGCCACACACACCCCCCGGCGGACAATTTGCCACCATCTTTCCAAGCCCTGAACTCCAACTTATTTATATTTCTTTGCTTTCTCTCCCCCTCTCTAGCTCTAGCCCCTGAACTGGGCATTCATCGTAGAAATGGCTCCGCCCTTTCCTATGGCCGCAGACTGCTTACTGCACAGCTGCCCAGAGACCCACAACAGGTACGCCATGCTCCCTTTCCAGTAACTGTTTCAAAGCCAGGCGCTCTCTCTCCAATTGGCTGCCAGAGGAAACAACCACACTGCGATTGGTGATCTCTACCCTGGAAGCTGTTGACTGATTGGTCGCCTGCTATACCAGCATGGCTGTCCAAGCTTGGCAGTCTGTGGACACTGTCCTGCTGATGAACACAGAATGTCTTTTGCCCTGGTCAGTTTCAACTACTCTTTGACTTCTGAGCTAAGTTTTGACTTCTGTGCCAAATTGTTGCTCACTATTTACCTAGCTGTGAGTGCCTGTCCAACTTGCATGGCATGTTACATTTTGCAGTTGCCGATTATGAACCGTACCTGATATGCTTTGCCCAGGGTTCTTCTACAGTAGCATTATTTGTAAAGCTAGTCCCAGAGTCCCCTCATTTTGCACTGTGCCCTAGACTTCCGCCCTTCCTCATACAGCTGCCTTGTTCACGAATCTCTTACCAACCAGGTCTCTGTCTGCCTTCCCCCCAGCTTTTCTTTCTGTGCAGCTGCATTCTGCCTTGTCTCCCAGACTACCTGCCTTTCTCTCACCCCCACCCTATGCTGGCACTGCTCAAGCTTTCCTTTGTTTCTGTTAAACCTGCAAGTACTTAATCCCTGGTTAATCCCTCTTTTGTCCTGTTAATTACTGCCCTTCCTGAGAAGACCATTCCCACCCCCCTGCTGACGATGTGCAGCCAACTCCACACCCTGAGCTCCAACTTACTTATATTTCTTCATTGTCTCTCCCCCATCTCTAGCTCTAGCCTCTGAACTGGTCTTTCATCATGGAAGTGGCTCAGCCCTTTCCTTCGGCTACTGCCCGCATGCTGCATGGCTCCCCAGACACCAAGAACAAGTACATCACGCTTCCCTTCCGGAAACTGTTTCAAAGCCAGGCACTCTATCTCCAATTGGCCACCAGAGGAAACAACTGCTTTGCAATTGGTGATTTCTGCCCCTGAAGCTGTTCACCAATTGGTCACCTGCTGTACAGGATCAGCTGTCGAAGCTTGGCAGTCCCTAGAAGCTGCCCTACTGGGGAACACAGAGTGTGTTTTCCCATGGGGAATTTCAACTGCACTTTGACTTCTAAGCAAACGTTTGGAATTCTGGGCCCAATTGTTGTTTGATGTTTACCTAGCTGTGTATGCATGTCCTGCTTGCATGTTACATTCTGCAATTGCCGAATATGAACTGTACCTTATATTTTTTTGCCCCAGGGTTCTTCCACTGTAGCATTACTTGTAAAGCTAGTCCCAGGGTCCCCTCATTTTGCACTTTGCCCTAGACTTCCCCCTTTCCTCATATGACTGCCTTGCTTGCTACTCTCTTATCAACCTGGTCTCTGTTTGCCCCCCCCAGCATTTCTTTCTGAGCAACTGTCCTCTGCCTTTTCTCCCAGCCTACCTGCTTTTCCCTCATCCCCACCCTATGCTGCCCGCTCAAGCTTTCTTTTGTTTCAGTTAAACTCACAAGTACCTGACCTTTGCCCAGTCCCTCTTTAGTCCTGTTAATTTCTGCTGTTCCTGTCCAGACCATTCCTGCTCCCCTGCTGATGATCTGCCACCCACTTTCCATGCCCTGAGCTCCAGCTTACTTACATTTTGCTGCTATATCTCCCCTATCTAGCTCTAGCCCCTGAAATGGGCTTTCATCATGGAAGTGGCTCAGCACGTTCTTACAGCCGCCGTCCTGATGCTGCATGGCTCCACGGACACCCAATACAGGTAAGCTATGTTTCCCTTCCAGGATCTGTTGCAAAGCCAGATGCTTTCTCTCTCTGATTGGCTTCCAGAGGAAACAACTGCTCTGAGATTGGTGATCTCTGCCCCTGAAGCTGTTGCCCAATTGGTCACCTGCTGTACTGGCTTGGCTGTCCAAGCATGATGGTCCCTGGATGCCGTCCTGCTGGGGAACACAGAGTGTCTTTTTCACTGGTCAATATCAACTGTGCTTTGACTTCTAAGCTAACTTTTGAACTTCTGTGCCAAATTGTTGTTTATTGTTTACCTAGCTGTGTATAAAAAAAAAGGTGTCAAATGGTATAGTCTCTCAGGGTTCCTTTTTAAATTTTAGTATGGTTAACTTATTTGTATAAAAGTTGGGGAGTCAGACATCAAAATGGATGATAAGTAAAGGTTCAAAATATTTGTCTAACTCAACCCCGAAAAAACGCACCAAATTCTGGGATTTGTGATTCATTTTATTTGTCTCTTATCTTCTATATAAAGTACTTGTGAGAATTATAACTCAGTTCTTCAAAATAAGTTTGCTTCAATCATATTTCTTCAATGGATCCAAATTAACTTGCTTCAATAATCTATCTTCTAATAGTAACGTTTCAGAACTAAACATATGTTCATTCATCAGACTTGAAGCAGTAAATGGCATTCGCTATTAAAAACAAAAGAAAAATAATTATATAATATTCCAAAAAGAATAATTCTTATAAATGTATTGTTTTCATGTATTTGACTGAATACATTTTAAGTTTGTGAACAGGTGGAACAAATCTGATACTAGACCTCTTATTGATCTAAAATTAAACAACCATGGTATGGAAAGGGAACACTGCGTGCTTAAGGGTTAAATCACCATATGGTTTTTATCTGTATGTAAAAAAGAAAAAGATTTGTTTTAAAAAGTCTTTCTTTGTCAATTTTGACTAAAAATTCAGCTTAATGTTGGTACAAAGAAATTTACTCACAAAAACAAAATGTTAAAGTCCGATTGTTGTTCAGGCTATATATTGCATATTTTAAATTTCAACCAGTGAAACCCTGTAAAGAAAATATTCCGGTTTTCATTTTTTCATTTTTAAATTTTTTTAAATTTTAAATAGCTCAATTCAGAGTCTAATTAAAAGTTATATGAAAGGCTGCTTTCTTGTTACCTTCTCTTTAGCTCCGTAGCACCGTTCCTTCTTACTAGACTGCAGTCAGTTAAATCCCAAACAGGCAAGTGTTCCCGACGCCATTACACGCTAGCTCAAAAGGTGAAACTAACCAAATGCACCTCACAAGGTGAACAAGAAGGGCTGGGCCATGCAACGTACACGCCTGAAGGTGTGTTGACGTCATGAAAGACGTCACCTGTGCGGCCTGGTCAATCTGATTGAAACTCGGTGGGTAAAATGAAAATCCGCTGAGTCCCCTTCTCATAAGATATTTAAATATTTCTTAAGAGCCTATAAATGAATGTTTCTATTGGCCAAATGCAAAAAACACTGAAAAAAGTTACTTGGAAAAAATATCATATCAGGTGTTCTCTCCATTTTCAAAAGATTTAACGTTGTTGAAGTTTCAAAGGTGGACCCACCTTAAATACCTTACAGGTAAAACAAGAAGGGCAGGGCCTGGCCATTATAGGTTCATGTCTGGTAATGTGTGGACATCCAAAAGCACGTCACCTAGGTGGCCCGGTGAAAATGTTAATGAAAATCGGCGGTTAAAATAAAACTCTGCCGAGTCCCCTTCTGGTAAACTTTGATGTAACCACTTAAAAGTTATAATAACAACATGGTATAGAAATCATGAGAACACATAATGGATTTTAGAAAGAAAAGAAATGGATTTTGAAAGAATCAAATGCTAGATGATCTAAGTATGAAAACCAATATTTTGTATGATAAAAAACAGTGCAATGCTAGTGAAAAAAGAGGGGAAGGGAAGGGGAGGAGGGGTGGTGGTGGTGGTGGGGGGGTTAACATGGAATGGAATGGTGAATGTAGGGAATAAGGCCATTCTAATTCTATAATAAAAGGGGTACTGTGCTGAGTAGGCAAACTGTGAATGATAAATGAATATATGGACGTGATGAAATATGTCCTGTAAACATTAATACTACTATTGCTAAATGTCCTTTTCTATAAATCTGGACATGACAGTATGATTATAAAAAAAAAATTTCTAACCATGAGGCCAGTTTAAATTGAATGTGATTTCTAATAGTGCTTAGTGAAATTTATTTTTTCCAAACTCAGCACAGTACCCTTTTATTATAGAATTAGAACAGCCTTATTCCCTATCATTCACCGTTCCATTCCATGTTAACCTCCCCACCACCACCCCTTCCCTCCCCCTCTTTTTTCACTAGCATTGCACTGTTTTTTATCATACAAAATATTGTTTTTCGTACTTAGATCATATAGTATATAATTCTTTCAAAATCTACTTCTTTTCTTTCTAAAATCCATTATGTGTTCCCATGATTTCTATACCATGTTGTTATTATAACCTTTTAGTGGTAACATCAAAGTTTACCAGAAGGGGACTCGGCGGAGATTTATTTTAACCACCGATTTTCATTAACATTTTGACCGGGCCACCTAGGTGACATGCTTTTGGACATCCACACGTTACCAGACATGAACCTATAATGGCCAGGCCCTGCCCTTCTTGTTTTACCTGTAAGGTATTTAAGGGTGGGTCCACCTTTGAAACTTCAACAACGCTAAATCTTTTGCAAATGGAGAGAACACCTAATATGATATTTTTTACAAGTAACTTTTTTCAATGTTTTTTGCATTTGGCCAATAGAAACATTCATTTATAGGCTCTAAGCAATATTTAAATATCTTATGAGAAGGGGACTCAGCAGATTTTCATTTTACCGGCCGAGTTTCAATCAGATTGACCGGGCCGCACAGGTGACGTCTTTCATGATGTCAACACGCCTTCAGGTGTGTACATTGCACGACCTGGCCCTTCTTGTTCACCTTGTGAGGTGCATTTGGTTAGTTTCACCTTTTGAGTTAGCGTGTAATGGCGTCGGGAACACTTGCCTGTTTGGAATTTAACTGATGGCAGTCTAGTAAGAAGGAACTTTGCTACGGAGCTAAAGAGAAGGTAAAAAGAAAGCAGCCTTTCATATAACTTTAATTAGACTCTGAATTGAGCTACTAAAAATTTTAAAAAATTAAAAAATTAAAACTGGAATATTTTCTTTACAGGATTTCACTGGTTGAAATTTAAAATATGCAATACATAGCCTGAACAACAATCAGACTTTAAAATTTTGTTTTTGTGAGTAAATTTCTTTGTACCAACATTAAGCTGAATTTTTAGTCAAAATTGACAAAGAAAGACTTTTTAAAACAAATCTTTTCCTTTTTACATATAGATAAAACCATATGGTGATTTAACCCTTAAGCACGCAGTGTTCCCTATCCATACCACAATTGTTTAATGTTGTATCAATAAGAGGTCTGTGAGGCATGGGATAAAAGAGAACACTTGCTCGAGTTGTAGATGCACCAAAGGAAATTTATTTCACAAAACAAAAATTAAGGCCAGCCGGACTTTAGGACGCAATACCCCAAAAAAAACCCCATAAAATCAGAAAGCATAACATACAGTTTTTTGAAACACTAGAATGGGCTAGTGTAACACACTTCGAGATCAGACTAGGTCTGTACCTCCCAGGCTATCTAACCAACTGATTCAGGTACCTGGATTAAATACCAGAAAATGGTCAGGTGACTACCTAACTCCACCCCTATACTTTATGTTTAACTTTATATTTTTATTTCCCAAAGATTTAATTTATTCACAACAGCATATCCCTTTAAATCAATGAGATAACATATACACATTCTTAACAATGAATTTTATACCTCTTTTTAGGTTTTATTTCGAAGTTCTGGCATCTGAAAGCACCACCTCCCTTTTATTGTATAAAAATGTCCACATTGAGGCCGGTCAGCTCCTAAGGAAAAGCTGCAGCAGAAAGAATCCTGTTTGTTACAGTTTGAGCTGAAAAAACGCTTGTTTTATCAAGTGCCTCAAATCAACATAAAAATGCCCCAATACGGATTCGGGAGGTATGTGCTCAATAATATTGTTGTTTTTGGGCAGAGAGAAGTGCTCTGAGCCTCAATATATGGCTAAATGCCTTTGCGAACGTTCGCACATTCGAGGCGGCAAAATACCGCAAAGCTAGAGATTTTGTTTGTTCGCAAAGGCGCTTAGCAGTGCTCTCCTTTACGGGAGATGATTTAATTTTAGAGAGTTTTCTCTGGCCACAAATACAGCACATTTTAAGGAGGAAACTAAGGATTTAAAATGAAATTTTGGATTCCTAAATTACGCAAATGAAACCCATGGAGGCACAACAACGGGGGGTCTATAACGCAGTATAACAGTGTTTACATTCTGACAGCATCTTTTACAGATTTCAACTTGTGCAAATTCTTAACACTCAATTGCATCACTTGGGGGGAATCCTATTATAACTGGACTACAAGATTATTTGCATATGTATCAGAACCATGAACTAACTAAAAAATTAAAAAGGGTAGGAAGAAAGAGAATATAGGTGGCCAGCCTATATTAGAAAAAAGGGGGGGTTACAGAAGGAAAAGAAGGAAGGGGGTTCTTATTACACAAAACGAGCTGTTGCAACAAACTAAAAAAAAAAATATATGGTCTGATACACATGATGTTTCCTTTATCCTTTACACTCCTCCCAGCTCAAGAGGGAACCAAGAGGAATTAGTTACCATTGGTTTCCTACTACTCTGATGTTGAATACATATCAGATCTCCCTTAGAATAAAAATGGGAAATGGAGTTTTGCCCTCCCACTCCTAAAACTCCACTCCAGGGTCCCTTTTAAGTATATGATTCCATAAGTGGTTTATACATACTTTATGTATGTAGAAATGAAGGAAACAAGAAAACACAAAAATAAAATAAACAGTTATTTGATCATTACTTCACTTTCACCCTGGAGTCTGATGTCAATTTATAACTGTCATCCACACCATAACGCAATAAGTAATCAGCGTTAAAGTGTTTTTTGCCTGATTTGTGTTGTACTGTAAATTTGTAGGGTTGAAGGGTTAAATACCATCGCAAAATCTGAGGATTTTTGTCCTTCATAATATGAAGCCAACACAGGAGGTTATGATCTGTGATCACTACAAATTCTCTACCCCACAAATAAAATTTTAGGGCATTGATAGCCCACCGGATGGCTAAACACTCCTTCTCTATTGTAGAATATTTAACTTCTCTTTCATGCAGTTTCCGACTAATGTATATGATAGGGTGTTCCTCCTCTCCATCCATTTGGGACAAAACAGCCCCAATACCTTCATTTGAGGCATCAGTTTGTACCAAAAAGGGTTTTGAAAGTCTGACCACGTAAATAGGGTGAGACATAATTTAGCTTTCAACAATGTGAAGGCCTCTTCACACTGTTTGGTCCAGCAGACCTTGTCTGGTTTAATTTTTTTTGTAAGTTCAGTCAATGGACTAGCAATGTCTGCAAAATTGGACACGAAATGCCGATAGTAGCCAGCCATCCCTAAAAAGGCTCTTACCTGTTTTTTTGTTTGTGGCTGGGTGCTATTTGCTATCACATCAACCTTATCAATTGCAGGTTTTATTTTGCCCTGTCCAATTATAAACCCCAGGTACTTAGTTTCTTGCATTCCCAGTGAGCATTTGGTAGGATTTATGGTTAAGCCTGCCTTCTGTATAGTAGTTAACACAGTTTTTAGGTGCACCATATGTTCCTTCCAGGATGGACTAAAAATGATGACATCATCCAGGTATGCAGCACTGTACTCCATATAAGGATGTAATAGGTGGTCCATACATCTTTGAAAAGTTGCCGGGGCACCATGCTGACCAAAAGGCATTTTAGTGAATTGAAACAATCCCAAAGGGGTACTAAAGGCGGTTTTACTTTGTGACTCCGGATCTAGGGGGATCTGCCAATACCCTTTTGATAAATCCAGTGTAGTTATATACTGTGCGTTACCGAGATGATCTATAATATCATCAATACGGGGCATCAGGTACCCATCAAATTGGGAGATTGCATTAAGTTTACGGAAGTCTATACAGACTCTTATTCCACCGTCTTTTTTATTAACTACGATCATTGGAAAACAGCATGGACTTGTGGAAGGTTTAATAACCCCTAATTGTTGCATCTTTTTTATTTCTTCAATCACCTCTTCTCTTAACCGTTCTGGTAGCCGGTAGGGCTTTTTGTCTAATGGGTACCGTAGAATTTAGTTCTATATGGTGAACAATTCCCTCCACCTTCCCAGGTATCGTTGTGAAACTATTTTTGAAAGTACTTAAAACATCTTTTAATTCTCTCAATTGTTCCAAACTCAGTTATCATTGATTTGTATGTCCTCTATTTCGTGCTTTTGTATTCAGACGCTCATATGCTTCATCTAGTTCACTTGTAATTGGTTCAGGTGAACAAAACATACTGACTTATGTCTATCATGCAATGCCTTTAACAAATTGGTGTGGTAGATTTTATGTTTTTGTCTTTTCTCTGGACATATGATCTCATAGTTAACAGCGCCAACTCGTTTGTGTATGGTGTATGGTCCCTGCCATTTCATTAATAGCTTATTTTCTGTACAGGGTAACAAAAGAAGAACTTTATCCCCGTTTGAAAGGATTTATGTGCCCACCCCTTTGTCATAATATTTTTTGGACGTCGGATGTTCTATACTAAGTTGAGCTTTTTTAGAATATTTGTACATTTCTGTCTCAGTGTTGTAACATATTCTATCAAAGGGATAGGTACAGTGATTTGTTTTGTACCCTCCCAATTCTCCTTTACCACATCTTATATTCCTCTCGGGTTTTTCCCAAACAATAATTCAAATGGGGAATATCCTGTAGATGATTGTGGAACCTCAGGATAGGCAAACATAAGATATGGTAAATATCTATCCCATTGCTTGTCTTCGTCCTGTATACATTTTTTTAACATCTGTTTTAATGTTTTATTAAATTGTTCCACCAATCCGTCAGTTTGAGGATGGTATGGGGACGTATGTATGGAATGTATGCCTAAAGTATGATAGAGACGTTGTAAAATCTGTGAACAAAAATTACTGCCTCTATCGGTCAGGATTTCTTTGGGGATACCCATCCTAGAGAAGACCTTTACTAGCTCTTTTCTGCTACTTTTTTCAGCAGTAACTGTATGCATGGGTATAGCTTCAGGGTATTTGGTAAAGTAGTCACATAGAACCAGAATAAAACGATTTCCTTCACACTTTTGGGTAGGGTCCTTCATATCCATGGCAACACGTTCAAAAGGGGTGTTTACTACAGGTAAAGGCTGTAGGGTACCTTATCCTTTCTTACCATGTGGGCCACTTTCTGGCATTGTAGTACAGGACTTACAATGTTCCATTACTTGGTCCTGTATACCAGGCCAATAAAACCTATACAACAATCTTTGCAGTGTGCGTTCCCTTCCTTGATTACCAGCAAATGGTATATCATGGGCAAGAGATAACAATCATTCCCTGTAAACAATGGGTACCATCAACTGTAGCACACATTCCCCAGTTTTTGGATTATCACATTGCCTATATAACAGTCCCTTATGTAATATCAATTTATGTCCGTTATCATTTTTGTTGCCCACCTGTAAAAAAAAGGTTTTAAAGATTCATCATTTACTTGAAGTAACCCAAAATCTGATTGTACTTTAAAGTTTTCTAAACTGACAGTGTCTTTAGAGTTCCGATGGATTTGTTGCCATGTTTGTTTATCTTGACATTTTTAATTCTTAGTCTTTCTTGTTTTACCAGGTGGCTCAAATAAATCATCATCGAATGAAAATACATGTTGCAATTCAACATTTTTTTTTCTTGGGCTCTAGTAGTGATGGCACCTATGTTGGTAGCAGCTGCTAATAGATGGATAAAGTCTGGATGGTCATGTCCTATTGTAACAGGCACTGGTAGCTGTGATACCACACCAACTTTCATACTTCTGGTATTGGACTGTACTTGAACCTCGACTTGTTGCATCGGAAATGTATGCGTATCACCATGGATACAAGTCACATGTGTCTCGTCTAGGGAATCACAGGTATTGGGTAACATAGAGGCTTTGACTAAGGTTTGCTGACTACCAGAATCTAATAGTCCAATCATGGATTTCCCATTGATTTTGACTGGCGTAATATACTGACCCCAGTTAGCCAGGACCAAGTGGGTAGGGGTAGTTTTCTTCTTCGGGCAAAACCTAGCAATATGTCCTTTCCCTTGACAAAAATGGCACAGAATCTCTGAATTATGGAGTCTAGGAATATTAGTGTTTTTAGCAGTTCCACTAGATACAGTTATTGTAGAAGGTGAAGATCTTACCGTAGGGAAAGTTCTGCCAATTCTGGAGTGTCCTTTATGCCTGTTCAGCCTTGCAGCTAAGTAATCTTCTGCCAATTGCACTGCTTTCTCAGCTGTCTCTGGGTGGTGTTCCCGAACCCACATTTGAGTGTCCTGTGGTAATATACGTATAAACTGTTCAAGAACAACAGCCTCCAGCATCTGTTCTTTGGTATTTTTGGTGGGTTGCAACCATTTGTGTCATAGGTCCCTTAACCTTGTATAAGCATCCTGTGGGGTATCTGAGGACTGGAACCTTAGGGCTCGGAACCTCTGTCTATATGTTTCTAAACATATGTCATACCGATTTAAAATAGCCTCTTTTACTGTATTATAATCTTCACTCATGGAGCTGTCCACATGACCATAGGCCAGCTGGGCCTTTCCTGTTAAATAGGGGGCAAGACGTATTACCCACTGTCCTCTGGGCCACTGACAAGCTCGGGCAATCCGTTCGAATGTAGTCAAGTAAGTTTCTATATCATCCGTTTCACTTAGTTTTGTCAGCTTGATATCCTTGGGGTTATCACTCGAAGGAGGTGGCCTGCTAACACCCAGGTCCCAGATAGCTCTCAGGGTGTCTGCCCATCTAGCCTCATTTCATTGCATCTCTCTCACTCTTTGCTTCTCCCAGGCTACTTGTAAGCACAACCATTGTAGCAAATCCTGGGCATCTCCACTAGGGGGACCTTCTGCCACCTCCTCTTTTCACCAGCCTCTAAGGTCCCACCAATCACACCGTCTTCCTCCAACTTAGTGGTTTTGAGTCGAACATCTGGTAAACCAGACATTAAAGGTTGTCCTAATTTGTCTGCCATCGTTCGGGTCAACACTCCAACGGGTCTCTCCTCTTGGAACATGTGGGCTCTCTTCCAATACTCGGTGCAGTATTGTTCAAATCCCACCATTGCCACCACGTGTGAGGCGTGGGATAAAAGAGAACACTTGCTCGAGTTGTAGATGCACCAAAGGAAATTTATTTTACAAACCAAAAATTAAGACCAGCCGGACTTTAGGACGCAATACCCAAAAAAACCCCCATAAAATCAGAAAACATAACATACAGTCTCTTGAAACACTAGAATGGGCTAGTGTAACACACTTCGAGGTCAGACTAGGTCTGTACCTCCCAGGCTATCTAACCAACTGATTCAGGTACCTGGATTAAATACCAAAAAATGGTCAGGTGACTACCTAACTCCACCCCTATACTTTATGTTTAACTTTATATTTTTATTTCCCAAAGATTTAATTTATTCACAACAGCATATCCCTTTAAATCAATGAGATAACATATACACAGTCTTAACAATGAATTTTACACCCCTTTTTAGGTTTTATTTCAAAGTTCTGGCATCTGAAAGCACCACCTGCCTTTTATTGTATAAAAATGTCCACATTGAGGCCGGCCAGCTCCTAAGGAAAAGCTGCAGCAGAAAAAATCCTGTTTGTTACAGTTTGAGCTGAAAAAAATGCTCGTTTTATCAAGAGCCTCAAATCAACATAAAAATGCCCCAATACAGATTCAGGAGGTATGTGCTCAATAATATTGTTGTTTTTGGGCAGAGAGAAGTGCTCTGAGCCTCAATATATGGCTAAATGACTCATGAACGTTAGCACATTCGAGGCGGCAAAATACCGCAAAGCTAGAGATTTTGTTTGTTCGCAAAGGCGCTTAAAAGCGCTCTCCTTTACAGGAGATGATCTAATTTTAGAGAGTTTTCTCTGGCCACAAATACAGCACATTTTAAGGAGGAAACTAAGGATTTAAAATGAAATTTTGGATTCCTAAATTACGCAAATGAAACCCGTGGAGGCACAACAATGGGGGGGGTCTATAATGCAGTATAACAGTGTTTACATTCTGACAGCATCTTTTACAGATTTCAACTTGTGCAAATTCTTAACACTCAATTGCATCACCTGGGGGGGGAATCCTTTTATAACTGGACTACAAGATGATTTGCATATGTATCAGAACCATGAACTAACTAAAAAAATAAAAAGGGTAGGAAGAAAGAGAATATAGGTGGCCAGCCTATATTAGAAAAAAGGGGGGGTTACAGAAGAAAAAGAAGGAAGGGGGTTCTTATTACACAAAATGAGCTGTTGCAACAGACTAAAATAAAAAAAAATAAAAAAATATGGTCTGATACACATGATGTTTCCTTTATCCTTTACAAGGTCTAGTATCAGGTTTGTTCCACCTATTCACAAACTTAAAATGTATTCAGTCAAATACATGAAAACAATACATTTATAAGAATTATTCTTTTTGGAATATTATATAATTATTTTCCTTTTGTTTTTAATAGGGAACGCCATTTATTGCTTCAAGTCTGATGAAGGAACATATGTTTAGTTCTGAAACGTTACTATTAGAAGATAGATTATTGAAGCAAGTTAATTTGGATCCATTGAAGAAATATGATTGAAGCAAACTTATTTTGAAGAATTGAGTTATAATTCTCACAAGTACTTTATATAGAAGATATGAGACCAATAAAATGAATCACAAATCCCAGAATTTGGTGCGTTTTTTCGGGGTTGAGTTAGACAAATACTTTGAACCTTTACTTATCATCCATTTTGATGTCTGACTCCCCAACTTTTATACAAATAAGTTAACCATACTAAAATTTAAAAAGGAACCCTGAGAGACTTTACCATTTGACATTTTTTTTCACAGTTACCTATATGGATATAGGACATTAGTCTCTCAAAATATATCTAAATTCTATTACTTAGACCTTTTTTCTAAATAATGGCCACCTTTTCAGAACTAGGCAAAATCACTGACAACAGGTCAACAGCTTTAAGCATGAACACAGAGGAAGCCACAAGAATCATGGCACTCGTAAAAAGTAAAAGACACGTGGACAACATGGACACAACTGAATTACCTAAAGCTTCAATTAATAAACTGGAATCATTAAAACAAAGAGAAATAAGACTTGACTCGCATGCAGTCACACTTTTGGAATACATTAAACAAAAAAGGATCCCCAGGGGGATTGAGAGTATTGGTAGAATCACAACTATGATTTTCTCCTGAAGGTTTTCAAAACAAATGGGATGGAATCAGATCTAAGTGTTCCTTTGATTTCATGCTTCTGTTAATTGAAACTTTAACTACAGAACAAACTAATATATTAACTGAAATCCAAACATTAGAAACCCAATTAAAAAACACAGTGGAATTAGAAAGATTCAAAGAATTACTTGAAAAAATTGAAAGATCATTGCTAGAATATGATAATCACATCAAAAATATTAAAATTAACAAATTCAAGAGGGACATTAATGATTACAAAAACGGAACTATATTCAATTGGAAAAAATTTCAATCAAATACAAACTTGTACAATTTAGATGAAAATTCCACATCATCAGACAATTCAGATGGGGCAACACCAAAAACTTCATTTTATTGTGGTTCCCAACCCTATAGACCATACAATTGAAGAAATAGATTTGTTCCAAGATCATCTGGTAGGTTCCAATACCAACATCAATATGGATATAATTTTAATAAAGATTTTTACAGGACCAACCAGTGGCAAATCACAGATAAAGATTCAGAAAGGGATTTTCAGAAGGGAACAGAAAGAGCGGGCACTTCAAGCACAAAAAGAAAAGAAAAAGAACCAGGTGGAGGAGAAACAGAAAGAGACAAAATTCATGAATTAAGATCACGGAACCAACAAAATTAAATATATACAATCTGTCTAAAAGAATCCTAACCCCGGTTGAAGAAAAAGTACTTAACATAGGTTTATCATTTAGCCTTACACAGAAACTTAATCAATTTCAATTAAAGCTAGATTTAAAACAATTTTTTCGTAAAATCAGACTTAAACAATTTTTTGGCTCAAAAGAACAATCATAACATAGTGACAGCGAAGCAGCACAAACTAGAGAATGTTATGAATTAAAACAATCATTGGGAACGAGATTCAAATATGACCCAATTGGGTTCACCCCTCCTAATATTACTTGTTACATAGACAAAGTGAACCATTATATAGAAAGGTTATTATCTCAAGATACAAACACACCACCTCGGTATAACATAACAAAATCAGAAAATAAAGCATTAAATGATTTAAGTCGAGATAAAACTATTATAATAAAACCAGCAGATAAAGGAGCTGGAATTGTGATTCAAGATATGGAAAACTACAGAAAAGAATGTCTAAGACAATTAAGTGACTGTACCACAAATGAGAAAGTGAAAAACATCCCATTTGAATCACTAAAATCTTTAATCACAGAAATAGCCACAGAAGCAAATGACAGAGGAATTATAGAGCAATGGTTGTCAGAACAACTCATCAATAAATCACCTAGAATACCACTTTTCTATTGTCTTCCAAAAATACATAAAGATCAAATCAATCCTCCAGGAAGACCCATCATTTCAGGCATTGGGTCCATTACAGAACCTTTATCTAATTATGTGGACTATTACTGCAAAGAATTAGTTAACAACACGTGGTCTTATATTAAAGACAGTAAACATTGCATTCAATTACTGGATGAAATCAATCAACAAAATTTAAATCTAACTGAATATTCATTTATCACCTTGGATGTTAAAAGTTTATACACAAGTATTCCACATGAAGAAGGCATTAAAGCATTGGATTTCTTTCTTTCGACCAGAACCCAAAATAAACCTGACAAAGATTTTCTTTTGGAACTCACTAGGACAGTACTAGAAAACAACTATTTCGCATTTGAAAACCAAACATATCTTCAGAAAATGGGCACTGCCATGGGAGCTACACTAGCTCTGACTTATGCAAATCTATACATGGCATATTTTGAAATAGAATTCATACAATCACAATTGAATAGATTTAAATCAAAATTGATTTTTTATAAACGGTTTATTGATGACATTATAATAATTTGGAATGGATCTTTACATGAAGCCAAAGAGTTCCACTCATATATAGAATCAATCAGACCAAATTTGTCATTTACCATGGAATTTAACAAAGATGCAATTCATTTTTTGGATCTAACATTAACAAAAGAAAATGGAAAAATTATAACAGGACTGTATAGAAAGGAAATATCAACCAATACTATTCTACACGCTAAAAGTTTTCATCTGAAGAATCTTAAAGACAGTATCCCATGCAGTCAAATGTTGAGAATTAAAAGGAACTGCAGTAATAAAGAAAAATATGAAAAAAATCTAGCAGATTTAACCCAGAGGTTTAGACAAAGGGGTTACACTGATACAGTTTTAAAATCTTCTAAAGAAAATGTGATTCCAAGGATAGAGAATTGCTTCTACAAAACAAAATGGGATCAGAAACAAAGAAAGAAACATGTATTACTATGTCTACACAGTTTTCAAAAAATTTTGGCAAAATTAAACATGTTATTTTATCAAACTGGAACATACTACAATCCAATGATGTAGGACAACGCATTTTTCAACATAAACCCTGGGTTACTGCTAAAAAACCCACTACCATCGGTAATAAAATTAACAAAACTCTACACTGGACACCAGAACAAAAATCCATGACCTGGCTCAAATGTGATATCAAAGGCTTTTTTCCATGTGGTAACTGTGTTCACTGTAACAATGGACAAGAAATGAAATTCATTAAAAGCACGTGGAATGACAAGAAATAAGTCATAAGAGACTTCATTACTTGCAAATCAGAATTTGTAGTTTATTGTATCATTTGCCCCTGTTCCTTATATTACATTGGAGAAACCACAAGAGCTTTAAAACAACGCAAATCTGAACATGAAAGCAACATAAGAAGAGGAGATATCAGATCACCACTAGCCAGACATTTTTCTGAACATCATCATTCCATTTCAAATTTACGTTTTTTCGGTTTGGAACAAATAAATGCACATCCACGGGAAGAAACAGAGAGGTGGCTTTATTACAAAGAGAAGCCTGATGGATATATACTTTGAAGTCTCACATATCGAGATATGGACTTAATGAAAATATGGTCTGGTCCACCTTTAACTGAATTTTGGATCCTGAGTTTTATTCAAATTCTTCTTTTTAAGCATCTGTTTTTCCTGGTTTGTGCCCCTTTGAAATTGTTCCCTCCCCCTAGTCTGAACCCCTTTAAATTCCTTTTACTTTTATCTTCTACCCTCTTCCGCACATCCCTTTACACCGCCTCATCCCTTCACCAGACAAATATACCTTTTCCAACCCCTCCCCCTTTACATGCAACCCCTTTTTCTCTCCTTTCTTTCTCACTCTTTTTCATTTTCCCTCCTTCATTTGTTCTCTCTTTAGGTTGTTCTTTCACTAAGCAGTATTAGAAATCACATTAAATTTAAACTGGCCTCATGGTTAGAAAATTTTTTTTATAATCATACTGTCATGTCCAGATTCACAGAAAAGGACATTTAGCAATAGTAATATTAATGTTTACAGGATGTATTTCATCAACGTCCATATATTCATTTATCATTCACAGTTAGCCTATTCAGCACAGTACCCTTTTATTATAGAATTAGAATGGCCTTATTCCCTATCATTCACCATTCCATTCCGTGTTAACCCTCCACCACCACCACCCCGCTCCCTCCTCCCCTTCCCTCCCCCTCTTTTTTCACTAGCATTGCACTGTTTTTTATCATACAAAATATTGGTTTTCATACTTAGATCATCTAGCATTTGATTCTTTCAAAATCCATTTCTTTTCTTTCTAAAATCCATTATGTGTTCCCATGATTTCTATACCATGTTGTTATTATAACCTTTTAGTGGTTATATCAAAGTTTACCAGAAGGGGACTCGGCGGAGTTTTATTTTAACCGCCGATTTTCATTAACATTTTGACCGGGCCACCTAGGTGACATGCTTTTGGACATCCACACGTTACCAGACATGAACCTATAATGGCCAGGCCCTGCCCTTCTTGTTTTACCTGTAAGGTATTTAAGGGGTGGGTCCACCTTTGAAACTTCAACAACGTTAAATCTTTTGAAAATGGAGAGAACACCTAATATGATATTTTTCCAAGTAACTTTTTTCAATGTTTTTTGCATTTGGCCAATAGAAACATTCATTTATAGGCTCTTAAGCAATATTTAAATATCTTATGAGAAGGGGACTCAGCGGATTTTCATTTTACCGGCCGAGTTTCAATCAGATTGACCGGGCCACACAGGTGACATCTTTCATGACGTCAACAAGCCTTCAGGTGTGTACATTGCATGGCCCGGCCCTTCTTGTTCACCTTGTGAGTTGCATTTGGTTAGTTTCACCTTTTAAGTTAGCATGTAATGGCGTCAGGAACACTTGCCTGTTGGGAATTTAACTCACTGCAGTCTAGTAAGAAGGAATGGTGCTACGGAGCTAAAGAGAAGGTAAAAAGAAAGCAGCCTTTCATATAACTTTAATTAGACTCTGAATTGAGCTACTTAAAATGTTAAAAAGTTAAAAAATGAAAACCGGAATATTTTCTTTACAGGGTTTCACTGGTTGAAATTTAAAATATGCAATACATAGCCTGAACAACAATCGGACTTTAAAATTTTGTTTTTGTGAGTAAATTTCTTTGTACCAACATTAAGCTGAATTTTTAGTCAAAATTGACAAAGAAAGACTTTTTAAAACAAATCTTTTTCTTTTTTACATACAGATAAAACCATATGGTGATTTAACCCTTAAGCGTGCAGTGTTCCCTATCCATACCACAATTGTTTAATGTTGTATCAATAAGAGGTCTAGTATCAGGTTTGTTCCACCCACTCACAAACGTAAAATGTATTCAGTCAAATACATGAAAACAATACATGTATAAGAATTATTCTTTTTTGAATATTATATAATTATTTTTCTTTTGTTTTTAATAGCGAACGCCATTTATTGCTTCAAGTCTGATGAATGAACATATGTTTAGTTCTGAAACGTTACTATTAGAAGATAGGTTATTGAAGCAAGTTAATTTAGATCCATTGAAGAAATATGATTGAAGCAAACTTATTTTGAAGAATTGAGTTATAATTCTCACAAGTACTTTATATAGAAGATATGAGACAAATAAAATGAATCACAAATCCCAGAATTTGGTGCGATTTTTGGGGGTTGAGTTAGACAAATATTTTGAACCTTTATCTAGCTGTGTATACCTGTCCTGCTTGCTTGTTACATTTTGCAGTTGCCGAATATGAACTGTACCTGATATGCTTTGGCCCAGGGTTCTTCCACAGTAGCATTATTTGTACAGCTAGTCACAGAGTCCCCCCATTTTGTGCTCTGCCCTAGACATCCCCCTTCCTCATATGGCTGCCTTACTCATGAATCTCTTGCCAACCAGGTCTCTGTCTGACCCCCCCAGCTTTTCTTTCTGTGCAGCTGCCTTCTGCCTTGTCTTGCAGACTACCTACTTTTTTCTCACCCCCGCCCTATGCTTGCCCTGCTCAAGCTTCATTTTGTTTCAGTTAAACTTGCAAGTAGTTAACCCCTTACTAATCCCTCTTTTGTTCTGTTAATTTTTACTCTTCCTGACCAGACCATTTCTGCCCCTCTGCTGATGATCTGCCACCAGCTTTCCATGCACTGAACTCCAACTTACTTACACATCTTTGCTTTCTCTCCCCCTCTCTAGCTGTAGCCCCTTAAATGGGCTTTCATGATAGAAGTGGCTCGGCCCTTTCCGACGGCTGCTGCCTGCTTTCTGCATGGCTCCCCGGACACCCATAACAGGTATGCAACTCTTCCCTTCTAGGAACGGTTTCAAAGCCAGGTGCTGTCTCTCGATTAGCCACCAGAGGAGACAACTGCTCTATGGTTTGTGATCTCTGCCCCTGAAGCTGCTGCCCAATTGGTCACCTACTGTACCGTGTGCTCAGCAGTCCAAGCCTGGCAGTCCCTGGACACTGCCCTGCTGGGGAACACAGAGTGTTCTCCCCTGGGCAATTTCAGCGGCACTTTGACTTCTAAGCAATCCTTTCCACTTCAAGGCCAAATTGTTGTTCGATATTTTACCTAGCTGTGTATGCATATCCTACATGAATGTTACATTTTGCAATTCCCGAATATGAACTGTACCAGATATGCTTTCCTCCAGGGTTCTTTCATTGTAGCATTATTTGTAAAGCTAGTCCCAGGGTCCCCGCATTTTGCACTCTGCCCTTGACTTTCCCCTTCCTCATATGGCTGCCTTGCTCATGACTTTCTTACCAACCTGGTCTCTGTCTGCCCCCCCAGCTCTACTTTCTGTGCAAATGCCTTCTGCCTTGTTTCCCAGACTATCTGCTTTTCCATCACCCCTGCCCTATGCTGGCCCTGCTTCAGTTTTCTCCTGTTTCAGTTAAACATACAAGTACTTAACTCCTGGCTAATCCCTCTTTTGTCCTGTTAATTTCTGCCCTTCCTGACCCGATCATTCTGCCCCCCCCACTGACAGTCTGCCACCAGCTTTCCACACAATGAGTTCCAACTTACTTATATTTCTTTACTTTCTCTCCCCCCCCAGATGTTGTCCCTGAACCAGGCTTTCATTGTAGAAGTGGCTCAGCCCTTTCCTACAGCCGCAACCCACTTGCCTCACTGCTCCCTGGACACCCAGAAGAGGTACCCCACCCTTCCCTTCCAGGAACTATTTCAAAGCCAAGTGCTCTCTCTCCGATTGGTCAGCTGAGGAAACAACCACACTGTGATTGATGATCTCTGCCCTTGAAGCTGTTGCCCACTTGGTTGTCTGCTGTACCGACTCGGCTGTCCAAGCTTGGCGGTCCCTGGATGCAGCCCTTCTGGGGAACATAGAGTGTCTTTTCCTCTGGGCAATTTCTACTGCACTTTGACTTCTAAGCTTACTTTTGGACTTCTGGGCCAAATCGTTGTTCGATGTTTACCTAGATGTGTATGCCTGTCCTGCTTGCATGTTACATTTTGCTATTGCCGAACATGAACTGTACCTGATATGCTTTGCCCCAGGCTTCTTCCACTGTAGCATTATTTGTAAAGCTAATCCCAGAGACCCTCATTTTGTGTTCTGCCCTAGACTTCCCTCCTTCCTCATATGGCTGCCTTGCTCACGAATCTCTTACCAACCTGGTATCTATCTGCTTCCCCCCCCCAGCTTTTCTTTCTCTGCAAATGCCTACTGTCTTGTCTCGAAGACTTCATAGAAACATAGAAACATAGACTTTGATGCCAGAAAAGGACCACTTGGCCCACCCAGTCTTCCCATTTCCCTACCTACTAGATAAGCTGCAGATTCTAGTTAACCAGCAGCCTGCTTCCTGCAACCCCCCACTATAATTGCTTTGTCTCTGTCCCATGCATGTTTGAATTCCCCCACTGTTTTAGACCCAATGACCTCCTCAGGAAGGCTGTTCCATGTATCCACCACTCTCTCCATGAAAAAGAATTTCCTCACATTACTCCTGAGCCGTCCCCCCTCTATCTTTAAACTGTGCCCCCTTGTTCTTACACATCTCTTTTTCTGAAAGATGCTACCCTCCTGGACTTTGTTGATTCCCTTGAGGTACTTGAACATTTCTATCATGTCCCCCCTGTCCCTCCTTTCATCAAGGGTATACATATAAAGCTCTGTCAGTCTCTCTTCATATGGTTTCTGATGTAGACCCTGCACCATTTTAGTTGCCCTCCTCTGGACTGCTTCCATCCTGTCTATGTCCTTACATAGATGAGGTCTCCAAAACTGCACACAATACTCCAGATGGGGTCTCACCAACTGTCTGTATAGAGGATAATCACTTCCCTTTTCTGCTGTGATGCCCTTCCTATGCATCCCAGTATCCCCTGGCTCTCCTTACTGACTTTTCAATTGCTTACCCACCTTTAGGTCATCTGATATGACTACTCCCAGGTTCCTTTCCATTTTTGTTGTTGTTAGTACCTCCCCTGCTATTGTGTACTCTTCTCCTGGGTTTTTGTTTCCCAGGTGCATTACTTTGCATTGAATCTAAGTTGCCATATGTCTGACCATTCCTCCAACCTTGCCAAGTCCCTTCTCATCTTTTCTACCCCCTCTTGTGTATCAATTCTGTTACAGATCTTTGTGTCATCTGCAAGAGGCATACCTTTCCCTCAGAACCTCTGCAATGTCACTTATAAAAGATGTTAAAGTATTGGACCCAGTACTGAGCCCTGAGGTACTCCACTAGTAACCCCCTTTCTTCAGAATGTGTTCCATTCACTATTACCTTCTGTGTCCTGTTGTGTGCCAGTTTGCTACCCAGGCTACCACCCTGGGACCACTCCCAGGCTGGCTAACAATTATTAATCTTTTGTGTGGGACTGTGTCAAATGCCTTGCTAAAGTCTAGGTAGGCCATATCCACAGCCCCTCCCTGGTCTATTACTTTGGTCACCCAGTCAAAGAAATCAATTAGATTTGTCTGACATGAACTTCCTGCTGTAAATCCATGTTGCTTTGGGTCCTGTGCCCTTGGCCTCCTAGGTGCTCAACAATTCTCTCTTTCAGAAGTGATTCCATCATTTTCCCTACCACTGAGGTCAAACTTACAGGTCTGTAGTTTCCTGCTTCTGCCTTGCTCCACTTTTGTAAAGGGAATCACATCTGCCCTTCTCAGTCCTCAGGTACCACCCCATCCTGCCATGATTTGTTAAAAGAGTGGTCAGTGGTGTCACTAGGTTCCCCATTAGTTTTTTTTAGGATTCTGGGGTGGATTCCGTCAGGCCCCATTGCTTTGTCCACCTTGAGTTTAGGAGTTCTTTCAGGACTCTTTCTTCTGTGAATGGACTGGTATCAACCCCCTACCCAGAAGCTTCTATTGTCTGGTTTAGGTAACTGCTCCTCATCTTCTTTTGTGAATTCTGAGCAAAGTATTCATTCAGTATCTCTGCCTTTTCACTGTCTCCCTCTGCCCACCTCCCCTCTCCTTTATTAATCTTCACTATCCCTCCCTTAACCTTTCTATGCTCCCTAATATACCTATAAAGGTTTTTCCCCTTTTGACTGGTTGGCTATTTTTTCCTCGGTTTGTGCCTTTACTATTCTGACTGCCTTTCCTACTTCTTTCTGCTTTAATTGATACAGTTCCCTATCGTGCTCCCTCTGTGATTCCTTATATTTTTTGAATACAGCCTTTTTCTCCTTAACCTTCCCTGCCACCTCTTTTGAGAACCATAGTGGTTTTTTACTCCGCTTTGTTTTCTTTGTTTGTTTTACACAAAGACTTGTTGCCTCTGTGATGGCAGTTTTGATTTTTCTCCATTGTTCTTCAACCCCTCCTATTTGGGCATTTGCTAGTGCATTCTTCAGGTGCTCACCCATTTTGCCAAAGTCAGCCCTTCAAAAGTCCAGTATCCTTGTTTTTGTATGGCTTATCTTTATGGTTGTGCTCATTGTGAAGCACACTGTGCAGTGGTCGCTTGTTCCCAGATGTCTACTGACTTCCAAATGTGTGATCCTCTCTCCATTTGAGAGTACCAGGTTTAGTATTGCTCCCTCCCGAATAGGTTCCAGCACTAGCTGTCTAAGGTCTGCCCCTGCAGGGCATCGAGAATGACCCTGCTCTTGGATGTGGCTGCAGTACATGTCCTCCAGTTAACATCTGGCATGTTCAGGTCCCCCATCAACAGTATCTCCCCTTTTTCAGCCATTTTGAGAATGTCCTCTATCATTTTCTTGTCCATTTCCTCCCCTTGAGATGGGAGTCTGTATACAACCCCTGTGCGGATTGCGATGCCATCCCCCACCTCCAAGGTAACCCAGAGTGCCTCTTGTCCTCCCCCTTTACTTTTTAGTTCAGTAGCTTTGACCCCTTCCCTTATGTATAGAGCTACTCCACCTCCTCTTTTGCCTTCCCTGTCCCTTCTGTAGATTGTGTACCCTGGTATGTTGACATCCCATTCATGGTTCTCGGTGTACCATGTTTCTGTGACTGCCACAATATCCAGTTGTTTATCTTCCATCAAAGCTACTAGCTCAGAAAGCTTGTTTCCCAGACTACGGGCATTAGTAGTCATTGCCCTCCATTTAATGTTGGCTTGATCCTTTTCACCATCCCTGCTCTTATTGCTCTTATCTGTTTTACCATTACCCCGTCCTGCCCTGTGTTGAGCTCTGTACCTCAGTGTTTACCCTACTACCTGCCATGTTTTGTGGGGGAAGGCTTGACTTTTCCTGCATTTTATCAGTACCCCCCCCTTTTATCTAGTTTAAAAGCTTGCCAAGGAAGCATTTAAACCTGTCACCTAGGAGCTTTGTCCCCTTTGTGGACAAATGCAGACCATCATACCAGTATAGACCTTTATCTCTCCAGGTGGACCCCCAGTCCCCAATGAAGCCAAAGCCCTGTGCTCTGCACCAGTTTTGCAACCATTCATTAAACTGCATGGTGTGCAGTACCCTAGCCTCACTCCTGCCATGGACTAGTAGCACCTCTGAGAAGGTTACTGTGCTTGCTACCCATCTGAGGCCCCTCCCCAACTCCACAAATTCATTCTGCACTGCACTGATCCCATGCCTAGCTAGGTCATTTGTCCCAAGGTGGACAATGATATCTAGTTCTCTCTCCTGTGATGCTGCTTCTACAATTGTGAGGAATCGCTTCTTGTCCCTCAAGCCATGGCACCAGGCAGGCAGCTACTTCCTTCTCTCCCTTCCCCAGTTCTACCCCTACAATTGGGTCCCCTATCAGTAACTGTTTCTTTCCCCTGTGGTGTCCCTTGCCACCCTTTTGTGGGTCTCCCTTGTGGATGTCCTCAGCATTCTTCTGGGTCTCCACTGAGGGTGCCATCATAAAGGTACCTTGCTCTGCTAAAATGGCATCTGATTTGTGTAGAGGTACAACTGGGGAGCTTCGCCTCTGGTTCACCACCTGCACCCTCCCAGAACCCACTGTGGTCCTACTGCTCTTCACACTCCAAAACCTCTGACTCAGTGGCTGTGGCAGTGGTGTTCTTTGGGAGGGGGAGGCCTCCTTAGTCCTTGCTAGTTCAGCCTGGAGGTGGGCAACCTCCTCTCTCACCTGCTTTTCTCTCACCCCTGCCGTATTCTGGCACTGCCCAAGCTTCCTTTTGTTTCAGTTCAATTCACAAGTACTTAAACTCTGGCTAATCCATCTTTTTTCCTGTTAATTTCTGACCTTCCTGACCAGACCATTCCCTCCCCCTGCTGACAATCTGCCACTAGCTTTCCACGCCCTGAGTTCCAACTTACCTACATTTCTTTGATTTCTTTCCCCCCCTCTCTAGGTCTAGCTGCTGAACATGGCTTTCATTACAGATGTGGCTTGGCCCTTTCTTATAGCCACAGCCCACTTGCTGTATAGCTCCCCAGGCACCCAGGACAGGTATGCCATGCTTCCCTTCCGGGAACTGTTTCAAAGTCAGATGCTTTCTCTTTGATTGTCCGCCAGAGGAAACAACTGCTCTGCAATTGGTGATCTCTAGCCCTGGAGTTGTAGCCCAATTGGTCACCTGCTGTACCGGCTTCGCTGTCCAAGCTTGGCGGTCCCTGGATGCTGCCCTACCAGGGAACACAGAGTGTGTTTTCCCCTGGGCAGTTTCAACTGCACTTTGACTTTTAAGCTACCTTTTGGTCTTCTGTGCCAAACTGTTGTTTGATATTTACCTAGCTGTATATGCCTGTTCTGCTTGCATGTTACATTTTGCAATTGTTGAATATGAACTGTACCTGATATGCTTTGCCACATGGTTCTTTCACTGTAGCATTATTTGTAAAGCTAGACTGAGGGTCCCATCCCCTCAGTTTTCACTCTGCTCTAGACTTTCCCCCTTCCTCATACAACTGTTTTGCTTGTGACTGTCTTATCTACCTGGTGTCTGTCTGCCCAGCCCACCTTTCTTTCTGTGCAAGTGCCTTTAGCCATGTCTCCCAGACTACCTGCTTTTCTCTCACCCACGCCCTATGCTGGCTCTGCTCAAGCTTTCTTTTGTTTCAGTTAAACTCGCAAGTACTTAACCCCTGGCTAATCCCTCTTTTGTCCTGTTAATTTATGCACTTCCTGTCCAGACCATTCCAGCCCCACTGCTGACAATCTCCCACCAGCTTTCCATGCCCTGAACTTGAACTTACTTATATTTCTTTGCTTTCTTTCCCACTCTCTTGCTCTAGCCCCTGAAATGGGCTTTCATCGTTGAAGCGGCTCTGCCCTTTTGTACGGATGCCGCCCGCTTGCTTCATAGATACATAGATACATAGACAGTGTCAGCAGATAAGGGCCTATGGCCCACCCAGTCTGCCCATTTGAGCTTGTAAGTTCAGTTTGTTTTCCTTGAAGTCTGTTGCCCCTTACCCCTGACCTCCAGAATTCCTTTATGTCTATCCCATGCTTTCTTAAATCCGTGATTGTTTCAGCCCCACCACTTCCTCTGGTAGGATGTTCCACTTGTCCACCACCCGTTCTGTGAAGAAATTCTTTCTCATGTTTCCTCTGAATTGTCCTCCCTCCAACTTCATCCCATGCCCTCTAGTCCTGGAACATCTTTTTCACTTAAAAATAGTGTTTTCCTGCACCCTGTTCCTCCCTGTAAGATACTTGTATGTCTCTATCATATCCCCTCTCTCCCTCCTCTCCTCCAGGGAGTTCATGGCTTCCGAACACCCAGAACAGCCACACCATGCTTTTCTTCCAGGAACTGTTTCAAAGCCAGGTGCTTTCTCTCCAGTTGGCCACCAGAGGGAAAAACTGCTCTGCGATTGGTGATCTCTGCCCCTGACTCTATTGGCTAATTGATTGCCTGCTGTTCTGGCTTGGCTGTCCAAGCTTGGTGGTTGCTGGACATTGCCCTTCTGGGGAACACAGAGTGTGTTTTTCCTTCTGCCTTGTCTCCCAGACAACCTGCTTTTCTCTCACTCCGGCCCTATGCTGGCTCTGTCCAAGCATTCTTTTGTTTTAGTTAAACTCACAAGTACTTAACCTATGGCTAATTCCTCTTTTGTCCAGTTAATTTCTGCCCTTCCTATCCAGACCATTCCTGCCCCACTGCTGATGATTTGCCACCAGCTATCCATGCCCTGAGCTCCAACTTATTTATATTTCTTTGCTTTCTCTCCCTGTCTCTAGCTCTAGCCCCTGAACTGGGCTTTCATCGTGGAGGCTGCTCGGCCCTTTCCTTTGGCTGCCACCTGCTTGCTGCATAGCTGCCTGGACACCCAGAACAGGTGCACCACAATTCCCTTCCAGGAACTGTTTCAAAGCCAGGCACTCTCTCTCTGATTGACCGCCAGAGGAAACAACCACTCTGTGATTGGGGATCTCTGCCCCTGAAGTTATTGCCCAATTGGTCTACTGCTGTACCAGTTCACCTGTCCGAGTTTGGTGGTCCCTAGATGCTGCCCTAAAGGAGAACACAGAGTGTGTTTTCCCCTATGCAATTTCAACTGCACTTTGACTTTTTAGCTATCTTTTGTACTTCTGGGCCAAACTGTTGTTCGATGTTTATCTTGATGTGTACACCAGTCCTGCTTGCATTTTACATTTTGCAATTACTGAATATGAACTATACCTGATATGCTTTGAAACAGGGTTCTTCCACTCTAGCATTATTTATAAAGCTAGTCCCAGGGTCCCCTCATTTTGTGCTCTGCCCTAGACTTCCCCCCTTTCTCATACAGCTGCCTTGCTTGCGACTCTCTTATCAACCTGGTCTCTGTCTGCACTCCTCACTGCTTTTTTTTTCTGTGCAGTGGCCTTCTGCTTTGTCTCCCAGACTACCTGTTTTTCTCTTACTCCCACCCTATGCTGGCTCTGCTCAAGCTTTTGTTCTGTTAATTTCTGCCCTTCCTGACCAGACCATTCCTGTAACCCCTTGCTGATGATCTGTCGGCAGCTTTCTGTGCACTGAGCTCCAACCTACTTATATTTCTTTGCTTTCTCTCACCCTCACCCTCTCTAGCTCTAGCTCCTGAATAAGGCTTTCATCTTAGAAGGGGCTCGTCCCTTTCCTTCGACCACTGCCTGCTTGCTGATTGGCTCCCCAGACACCCAGAACAGGTATGCCACTCTTCCCTCCCAGGTACTGTTTCAAAGCTGGGTGCTGTCTCGCTGATTGGCTGCCAGAGAAAACAACAGTACAGCATTTAGTGATCTCTGCCCCTGATGCTGTTGCCCAATTGGTCACCTGCTGTCTAAGCTTGGCAGTCCCTGGATGCTGCCCTGCTTGGGAGCACAGAGTATCTTCTCCCTGAGCAATTTCAACTACGCTTTGACTTCTAAGCTAACGTTTGGACTTCTGGGCCAAATTGTTGTTCGATGTTTACCTAGCTGTGTATGCCTGTCCTGCTTGCATGTTACATTTTGCTATTGCTGAATATGAACCATACTTGATATGCTTTGCCCTCAGGTTCTTCCACTGTAGCATTATCTGTAAAGCTAGTCTCAGACTCCCCTCATTTTGCACTCTGCGCTAGACTTTCCCCCCTTCCTCATACAGCAGCCTTGCTCGCGAATCTCTTACCAACCTGGTCTCTGTCTGATCCCTCAACATTTCTTTCTGTGCAACTACCTTTTGCCTTGTACCCCAGACTACCTGCATTTCTCTTACCCCCGCACTATGATGGCCCTGCTCAAGCTTTCTTTTGTTTCAGTTAAACTCACAAGTACTTAACCCCTGGCTAATCCTCTTTTGTCCAGTTAATTTCTGCCCTTCCTGACCAGACTATTCCCACGCTACTGCTGACGATCTGCCACCAGCTTTCCACACCCTGAACTCCAACTTACTTATATTTCTCTTCTTTCTCTCCCCTCTCTAGCTCTAGCCTGTGAACAGGGCTTTCATCGTGGAAGTGGCTTAGCCCTTTCCTATCACCACCGCCTGCTTGCTTCACAGCTCCCTGGACACCCAGAACAGGCACGGCATGCTTCCCTTCCAGGAATTGTTTCAAAGCCAGGCGCTGTCTCTCTGATTGGCCACCCGAGGAAACAATCACTCTATGATTGGTGATCTCTGCCCCTGAAGTTGTTGCCCAATTGATTCCCTGCTGTACCAACTTGGTTGTCCAAGCTTGGTGGTCCCTGGACTCTGGCCTACCAGGGAAAACAGAGTGTGTTTTCCCCCTCGGCAGTCTCAACTGTGCTTTGACTTCTAAGCTAGCTTTTGGACTTCTGGGCCAAATTGTTGTTCGATGTTTACCTAGCTGAGTATGCCTTTCCTGCTCGCATGTTAGATTTTGCAATTGCTGAATATGAACTGTACCTGATATGCTTTGCCACAGGGTTTTTCCACTGTAGCATTATTTGTAAAGCTAGACCCAGCATCCCCTCATTTTGCACTCTGTCCTAGACTTCCTCCCTTCCTCATACAGCTGTCTTGCTCGCGACTCTTACAAACCTGGTCTCTCTCTGCACCCCACCCAGCTTTTCTTTCTGTGTAACTGCCTTCTGCCTTGTCTCCCAGACTTACAGCTTTTCTCTCAACCCCGCCCTTTGCTGGCCCTGCTCAAGCTTTCTTTTATTTCAGTTAAACATGCAAGTACTTAACCCCGTCCCCTGGCTATTTCCTCTTTTGTCCTGTTAATTTCTACACTTCCTGAACAGACCATTCCCACCCCCCCACTGATGATCTGCTGCCAGCTTTCCACACCCTGAACTCCAACTTACTTATATTTCTTTGCTTTCTCTCTCCCTCTCTAGCTCTAGCCCCTAAACCAGGGTTTCATTGTGGAAGCAGCTTGGCCTTTTCCTACGTGTACCACCTGCTTGCTGCATGGCTCTCCGGACACCCAGAACAGGTACGCCACACTTCCCTTCCAGGAACTGTTTCAATGCCAAGTGCTCTCTCTCTCTCTCTCTGATTGGCCACCAGAGGAAACAACCGTTCTGTGATTGGTGATCTCTGCCCCGAAGCTGTTGCCCAACTGGTCACCTACTGTACCTGCTTCGCTGTCCAAGCTTGACGGTCCCTGGATGCTGCCCTACTGGGGACCACAGAGTGTGTTTTCCCCTTGGCAATTTCAACTGCACTTTGACTGCTAAGCTAACTGTTTCTCCCCCCCACCCCCAACCCCCGGCACTCTTTAAATGGTCTTGATCCCCTGAATGGCCAGCCCCCTCGGAAGCCGGCTTAAAGTGGCATCATCTAAAGCTGCCTCCTGAGTTGTTTCTGCCTGTTACTCCTCTTGCTTTGCCACAGCAGAGTCCCTTACTCTGCCAAACATTACCCCCAGGCAACAACTGCAGCCAGCTGGACAAGCACCACCACTGCTCCTCAGAATGTACACATATTTGACCCTCTAGGTCCTAATGCCTACCTTATTATTGTTGACTGACACATGTGCCACAATTCTTGCTGTTGAGCAGCAAAACCTGCACTCCTTCTACCCTTCCATCAAGCACCTGGACACTGCTGACAGGACTACCAGGCATGCACCTCCTCTTGCAAAGTCATCCATTCTTGCACTGCTATCGAATTATGAAAGATGTCTGCTCAGTCATTTTTTTCACTCTCTAACTATCCAGTCCCCTCAATGCTTCCCTCTACTGACTCACTACTATCTCTTCTTCTCTTCCTAGCTGGTGACATAGACAGCAACCCTGGTCCCACCAATATCCACATCAACCAATCAAAAACCACCTGGACTAATCAAGCTGGTTTCAGATTTGTCCACATGAACATCTGCAGTTTCCCTGCTAAGTTCCATTAGCTTGAGGCATGGGTATCCTTATATAAGCCACAGGTGCTAGGTCTCTCTGAGGTCATACCACATTGACTCCTCGCTCATACTTAGTGGCTATTCCCTCCTGTGTGTCAACAGACCTGATAGATGGATGGGAGGTGGCATTGACCTGTATGTACAAGACCACTTCACCACCTCCAGTGTCAGCTGCTCTACCTCCACCACCCTGAGTGAATGGCTACTCACCAAAGTCACCCTGGGAGCATCTAAAAAGGTCTACCTTGGTTGCTGTTACAACCCACCAAATGGTGGCATCCCAGGAATATCAAACTTCCTGGATGGCATCTGATGTCTTGCACCCCATTATGATATAATTGTGCTTGGCGACTTCAACCTTAACTGTTTGAATATACATGCTCCAGACTATGAAAATCTGCTAAGAGATCTCATCTTGGAGCAAGTTATCTCCACCCCCATGAGACACAATGCCCAATCCCAGAATCATTTGCTCCTTGACTGAATCACCACCAACAGGGTTGATCTGATCCTGCAGGCTGACACTATGGCAGATTCAGTTATTGATCATTTACTGACCTACATTGTTATGACTACCAAAACAGACCGCCCTCCCCACCAACTCATCTTGTGCAGAATTTCGAGGGGCCAAGATCATGAGCCTGTCCTTAAGAATGCCAGAGCAATTAACTGTCCGGCTCTCTACCACATTATTGATATTGCTACTGTTGTTATCTTCCTTACCGCTGCCCTCCTCTGGCTTCAGGACACTCATTACCCTTGTATAACCAGAAGGGTAAGAGGGGGTTATACCCACTGGGTAACAAAGGAATTACTGCCTCTCATGAAAGACAGGGATGGAAAGTGGAAAGAGTACAAGGTGTCCCCCTCTGTCCAATCTTGGGATGCTTACAGGCAGCTACACTATTCCTATAAGAAGGCTGCGAAATCACTTAAGGGTAATTTCTATCATAATCAACAAAGCACAAACCTTAATTATACGCATAGATTCTGGGCAGCCATTGGTTCACTACTAAACCCTAAAACCAACAAACATATAACACAACTCTCTACCTCTGCCAGTCTTATTTCTGATCCCTATGTGATTGCAGACTCCTTTAACATAAAATTTACAGACCTATCTGTCTACCTCAGTAAGCTCCCCCCCTCACAATTCCCCTGACTGCAGTAGTCTCCGAAACTGCTCCCCCCCAATTTCCTTGTGCAACAACCTGCCACTACCTTTCCACTTCAGGGTCATTGGACCTAAAGTTACAGCCAAACTACTTAACTCTCTCCCTGCAAAAGGCAGCTCTGGCAGTGAAGGACTGTGCCCAGAATTCCTGAAAATTATATTCCCTGTTATTACCAGACCCCTAATGCACATTTTCAATCTTGCACTTTCCTCATCCACTGTGCTGTACTCCTGGCAACATGTTCATGTGGTACCCCTCTTCAAAGTCAGTGATCCCCTATCCCCCAACAGCTACAGGCCCATCTCCCTACTGCCCCACCTCAGTAAACTACTGGAGAAAACTGTGCACTTCCAGCTATCAGAACATCTGGATAAATACAACCTGTTATATTCCCTCTGACATGGCTTCTGGAAACACCATAGTACCTTCTCTGCACTAAGTCTGTTCACAGATCATATCTTCAGACAGATGGACATGGACAACACTACAGGGGCTGCCTTTGTGGATCTATCCAAGGCATTCAGTCTTGTTGATGACCAACTTCTTCTTTCTACCTTGCATTGCTTTGGCTGCTCAGATGGAATCAAGGCCTGGTTCAGCTGCTACCCATCAAACACATCTCAGGCCACCATCAATGGTAATGCTACCTCCATGGTGCAATCCATGCACACCGGGTCCCCAAGGCTCCATACTTGGACCTCTGTTCTTCTCCATGTTAGTCAATGCTCTCCCTACAGATAGCCTCGATTTTAAGGCACTCTTCTATGCTGATGATTTAGTGTTATATGATCATGATAAATCCCTGCAATCCATCTCCTCCACCCTTACCTGAAACCATGGCTCCTCCCACCACTGGTTTCTTTCTAGCAAACTAATAGTCAATTAAAAGAAAAACAAGTCTATGCTGTTTGGCTCCAAACACTTTCTCACAAAATTCAACAATACTGACTCCACCCTGCAAGTGCTTATGCTGCAGGCCCTTCCCTGGAAAATGTCCCCTTTTTTAAATATCTGGGTGTCACACTGGATCCCTCCCTCATTTCTCTGAGCATGTCAATATTACAGTGTGGATAATAAATCAGAAGTTAGATGTAGCCTACAGACTTAGACAGCTGCTATCTGCTGAAGGATGATTGGCACTAGCCCAAAGCAACTTGTTACCCCTCCTCGATTACTGATCCCCTGTCTACTCTGTTGTCTCCTCCACACTTCTTCCTCACCTAATCACTACTTATAATTCAATCTGTCACTTCATCCTACAGGCTTCCTACTCAACCCACCATTGTGCTCTCTACCACTCACTTGGCTGGCTCCCACTGCAGGGTCACTTTGATTATACCCTAGGTAGCTTGGTGGACAGCTCTTTTAGAAATACCCACCTGTTCCCTTACTCCCCCCTTCTGACAAGCAGGATGACCACCCATGTGTTCAGGGTATCCTCTATCCCTCTTCTAGCAATCCCACGTACCTCCACCAAGATGGTATGCAGAGCTTTCTCCATCTCTGCACCCTCCCTATGGAACAAATTACCCCAGACTACCCACTCGTCTACCACCCACCTGGCTTTAAAACATCAACTAAAAAGCTGGCTCCAGTCAGTTTCCACCTTTCACTGTGCACTATAAATACCTCTGCTCCTCTCCTTACCGTCTAGCTTCTTTCTGCTTAACTATTGTAGAGTTCTGATTAAGAGGTCTCAGTGTCTTGGCCTAAAGTTGCCAATGCCTACCTGATGTTCCCCTGATGCTTTATTCACTGGCACCCATGACTGGGGCCTGCAAATAATGATGTTCACCTTCTGCCTCTGATTGTTAGCACTGTATATATTGTTTACATCAACCAAAGGCTGCTGCATGTTTTTATTTAATTTAGTGTTTGTTACAATCTGTATGCTGATATAATGGTACATACTGTATAGTATTACCAGTTTGTTCCCTGATGTCCTGTACTGCACTGTTCTTTTGATGTCACCTCAATGTCATACTGTTTCATGCTGTTTATTGGTTTCTGTATCATAATTTCACTGTGTACCTAAGTGCACTTATGTATGAGTGTATATTTGCATAAGTGTTTGTTATCACCTTGCTTATTAATTTATAATGTATTGTACTATGTATAGACCTGATCTGCTACCTCGGTGGCCAGGGTCATGCCTTAAAATGGTCCCCTGGTGGCGTGGCCTAGCCCTGATCCAGTATGGTTGCATAGAGAGATAGCTCTTGCAACACGGGGATAAATCTGACATCAGTCATCACTAAGACCCTCTATTTCTGCCAGAATTGTTATCGTAGCAGAGAGGAATCCCCTGGGCATAATTTGGGGACTTTTCTTGCACGTTTCTCTTTTGGAATTCACTCGTCTTTTCTCTCGGAAGGCAGATTTGCAGTGCAGCCTACAATATGTAGCCTTCTGCAGAATCATCAAGAACTGAAGCAATGTTCAGCCAGCTCATGACCCAAATGGCACAACTCACAATTGCACTCAATGCCACTATGCAAACTTTGCAAGGGATCGAAGTTAGGCTTTTCCATAATGAGCAACAAATATCCTCCCATGATGTGGCTTTTAATGAAATAACTGCTACTCTGAGGGAACAGGCCAAACTTATCCACACACTGCAAAATAAAGTAGATGACCTGGAAAATCGCAGACGTTGAAACAATATACGGCTTATTAGCTTTCCAGAAGGTGCAGAACAGAAATCAGCCATCAACTTCTTACAGTCAATCCTCCCGAAGCTGCTCAAGTTACCAGCTGATTTTCACCCTCAGATAGAACGAGCGCATCACTCGCTTGCCCCGGTACCAAGGCCTGGAACAAGGCCCAGACCCCTGCTTGCCAGATTTTTGGACTTTAGGCAAAAAGAATCTATAATGGCTGCTGCTCAAACTGCAGGAGAAATTACTTGGCAAGGGCATCATATCCAGCTCTATCATGACTATTCTAAATAACTCTCCAATTATCGTAAGGAATATGCCCAGGCACGGAGACTGTTACAAAAACTAAACTACTCTTACTCACTACGGTATCCGGCGACCATGCGGATTATGCACAATGTATCTCCCCTTCTGTTTGAGACCCCAGAGAGCTTGATGGACTTCCTGTGGGCTAGACGTCCTGCAGAGTTTTGGGACTCCAACAATCAGAGTGAGCAAATACAATGCTCTCCCTCTCCGTCTGCAGCGAATATTTCCTAAGGCTCCCAATCAAGACATGCCTGAGTCTGATGTGCAGATTTTTGACATATCACTACCATCGAGGCCAAGGAAATGGCAACCATCTCATTGTCATGATTGAAGACAACATCCTACTGAAAGAGCCGGCTCCCTGAGCCCACAGGCAATGGCTCACTCAGACCAACTTTCAGATCAGCAAGATCTTATAGATCTGCAGACTTTCTTCTCACCTAACCCATTTGCTGGTCTACAACCGGACCTGCAGGACACAGATACTGCACAAGGGATCTCAGAAGAGGCAGAGATGGACATGTGTGGGTCGACATCCTCAAGTACTATGCTCTCCATGTTTTGAAGCAAATCCTGGGCCAACATAGTTGCCGCATCTCCAGAACTTGCTGCCGGCCTTCCCACTGTGAACTCACGAGATGGAACTCTCGATGCTACAATTGGTCTTCCCAGACCTGGCTCAGAACCCCCGGACTGAGGATATGTTCAAACTGTATGGTACCAGTTTAATATGGGTGGCTGAATATGTAATAAGGGAAAGGGAACCTCCTTTTTTTCTGTTTGGTTCTCCCTTCATGTGTTAACTCCTCATCCCTCGGCCTGCCATGGGATCTAAATTGCTGGGAGTATTAAGCTCAGCTCTCCCTATCCTGTGTCTATCGGCTTGGCATATTGAAGTATTGTAACTCCTTTTGGGACATGCTTTTGAGGATATCCTGCTATGTGCCCCGGGGGACTCCTCTCATACAACTTCAAGGGGTCTTAGCTCTAACTATATCTTTACACCCCGTAGTATGGACAAGCTGCTCTGGAGGGTATTTCCTCCTGTCCTGATCCCAGGCCAACCCCCACAGATACCAAAGGAGGTCTTGCGACTTCAGTCAGTGACATATTACCTTTGTAGGTGTCAGCTTGGCTCAGTTAGTAGCACATCCACCTCTGGACCAGAAGGTCATGGGTTCTCGTCCAACATCGGGATTAGACCTGCATCTAAAAATCACTGGCATCCAAGTGCAGCATTGGAGGGTGCTGTACTGCTGGGGTGTGCCGTCCTTCAGATGAGATGTTAAACTGAGGTCCCTTCTGCCCATCCTGGCATTGCCCTGGTGGGTGTCCAGTTGGAAGTAAAAGAACCCAGGGCACTCTTTGCAAAGAGCAGGGAGCATTCCCAGTGTCCTGGCCAACATTCCCCTTCCCATAAACCAGTTCATGCAATTATCCAGGCTGTGTGTGGGTGATGATGTGCGATATGTCCACCACCACACATTCAGTCACTTCACTACCAGTCTAGCATTGCTTGTAAAGTGCTTTGGGATACTGTGTATGAAAAGTGCTATATAAATGCTGATTCTTCTTCTTCTTCTTCTTTGGGACTCCTAATGGCTGTGGACAGGCCAATATGTGTATATAGTTGGTTAAATGTTATTATCAGTCAATATTATGTTTTAGAAGTTAAAATTGTTTATAGGTTTTTCCAGATCATGATTAGTCCATGCTTAAGGGTGGGGGGTATGTGTGCATTTGGGGTCCCTTGCTGGAGGTATTTAAATTGATTACAGCAGATTTTCTAGTTCAGATGATATGGGGCAGACCTTCAATCTCAGTCTCTACTAGGTTCTATAGCTCCCTCCCTTCTAAATCAAACTTCTCACTTCTAGACTATGGCTGACATTCACTATATCACCTGGAACGTACAGGGCCTTAATACCCCTATGAATTGTTCTCAGATGCTGAATCCTTTGAAGAGACTGGGTGTGCAGGTAGCCCTACTACAAGAGACTAAGTTGAAAAAGTTGGACCATGACAGGCTGAAAGGCTCTTGGGTGGGACAGGTTGTTTCTTCTTCAGCCTCCACCTACAAACAGGGGGTAGCAATTTTATTTCACAGATCCCTTTAGTGGACACAATTAAAAGTGCAGCAAGATAGAGATGGCAGATGGGTGGCAGCTTTGATGGATACTCCGACAGGTACACTAGTGATAGCTAATGTGTATGACCCAAATGATGACCAGCCTGAAGTGTTTCACTTGCTGGCCCAAGCTATTAGCTCCTTAGCCTCTCCACAGGTCCCTATAATCTTAGGGGGTGATTTCAATCTCCCCTGGAACCTTTTCTAGATTGCACGTCCACCTGCCCAGATCATCATCAGAAATCTCACCTGTCACTGCAGCAGCTGATCACAGATATAGGGGTTTGTAGACCCCGGCGCATTCTGCACCTGCGGGACAAAGATTATACATTCTTTTCTCCAGTGCATAGCTCACACTCTCAGCTGGACTACTGGCTTGTATCCCCTTCTATTATGAACAGCACCAGTGATGCTGTAATTCATCCAATTATCATATCAGATAATTTTCTGATACAACTTCACACGCTACGTAGTCCCTCAGTCCTTAGATCCCCGAGCTGGCGTTTGGACCTGCTTCTCTTGAGGGACTCTAACTTCCCTCAATGGCTTCAGATACAGGACCTAATTTTCTACAAGATCATGCTACAATGGAGGTCCCCCCAACAATGGTTTGGGAGGCACTGAAAGCCACCATATCAGGCATTATCATGGGATATTCGGCGTATCGCAGGTGGCAGAGAGAACACCAGCTTAAAACATTGGAATCCCATCTTATAGAACTCAAGACCAAATTTAAAAGTATGCTGCACACTTCCTTACAGTCCCCAATAGGCAAGGAAATCACTAAAATCCATCATCAAGTACAGGACCTACTTGCCAGGAAAGCTGAATTGGCCTTCCTCAGTCTATGGCATAAATACTAGGAGGGTGGGAGAGAAGGGTGGAAAAGTACTAGCCGACAGACTGTGGAAACAGAGGGCCGAGAGCCATATTCCCAGACTCAAAGCACCAGATGGCCCTGTGCAAGTTCAACCAGAATGCATAAATGAAATTATGACAGATTTCTATAAACAGCTATATTCTTCCTCTGGCACTTTTAATGTTGCACAGGTACAAACCTTTCTGACATCTATACCTATTTGTCATTTAACTCCTCAGCAAGCTACTACCTTGGAGTCTCCCATTGCCCCTCAAGAGGTCACAGATGCACTTCACAATTTAAATCATGGGAAGGCCCCTGGTGGGGATGGATTTCCCCCTGAAATGTGGAGCCTAGTTGCACCTCTGATATCCCCCCTACTTAGTGACGTTTTTAATTTGGCCCTTAGTTCAGGATCTTTCCCCTCATCCCTTCGGGAGGCGATCATTACTGTATTTCCCAAAAAAGGGAAAGATGCTACTTTACCATCCAACGTCGCCCTATTTCACTTATCAGTTTGGATAGTAAGATTTTTGCAAACATTCTGGCTACCAGGCTAAACCCCTTGCTTCCCCACCTTATACATCCTTCACAAGTCGGATTTGTCCTGGGTCAGCTCAGCAGAGATCATATACATTCCCTTATTAATATTATATATCAAGCCAGTAACTTCCTGGCACCAGCTGCTGCAGGAGCAATAGATTTTGAGAAGGCATTTTATTCTCTCGAATGGCAGTACTTTCAACAGGTGCTGGAAGCCATGGGTTTTGGGCACAATTTTAGAAGCTGGGTGACAGCTCTGTATCACAACCCTTTGGCTCGGGTCCTCATGAACTCTACTCTGTCCTCACCCTTCCCTCTGGGGTGGGGCACGAGGCAGGACTGCCCCCTTTCTCCCTTACTTTTCATAATAGCAGTGGAGCCACTTGTGATTGCCATACACCACTCTTCAGCCATAACAGATTTTCCCTTTGGCAATATCACTTTTCCCACATTTAGGTATGCAGATGATCAGTTAGTCCCATCAGTGGGCATCACTACTTCCCTCCATGCTCTGCTTTCCCTCCTTGCAGATTTTACAAGTTACTCAGGCCTAAAAATCAACAGGTCTAAAACAGAAATACTACTCTCAATAGCTTGTGCACTTTAGATCAGATAGCCCATCTTGGCCTTCATTGGGCCCCGCATTCCCTTGTGTTTCTAGGGGTATGGCTCACAGTAGATCCTACTAAAATATGGGATCTGAACCTTAAACCCCTTCTTGAAGATATCAAGACTGAGTTTGCGTGCTGGTGTGGTCTTCAGCTTACACTAGCAGATAAAATATCTGCGATCAAAATGGTGGTAGCCCCTAAACTGTTATATGTCATCTCACATATACCATTTACACTACCGACCTCATGGGATAAAGACATAGACCAGGCCTTTTCCAATTTTATTTGGGAAGGCACCAAACCCCATTATAGTAGAAGTAAACTTAGAGCCCATTGGTCACAGGGAGGCTGGGGCCTTCCTTGGTTGGAAGGGTATAAATGGGCCTTCACTGCAGCCCAGACCCTAAACTGGTTCCTCCCACAGACATCTGAGTGACCACAATGGATACACATGGAGGCATATATGGCCCAGACCCAATCCCTAGCAGTTTTACTTTACAATCCCCTTCCCAAACATTTGTCTTCCTGCCAAACAATAGCAGGCTCAGTACTGACATGGCATTTAGTGGAGAAGAAATTGGAGGCAGATTTATGCCCTTTTCTGGCCTCCCCTATATGGGGGAACATGCTCATAAAAGTGGATGGCAAACCTTTACACTGGTCTCTATGGCAGAGTAAGGGAATTTTTACACTAAAGGACTTGATGACAAATGACAGTCTCACTATCAAAACATTTCAAACACTGGATCAGGAGTTCCACTTAGGTAAGCAAGCCTTTTGGCAGTACTTGCAGCTCAGAAGCTTGGTTTTAGCTTATATTAAACAACACCACAAGACAGATATAGCAAGGTCCCATTTGTTAATTAAATGGCTGATCTATAAGGGGACTAAAGCCAGTCTTATATATGCTGATCTTAGGAATCATCTCCCTGCACAATCAGCTCAGGCTAAAGGTAAATGGGAGCAAGCTCTTCAACAATCTATTTTGGATGCCCAATTGAAGCTATGCTGGAAATATGCTCATTCTATGTATCCAGATATGAGGAGTAAAGTTATGCAAAATAAAATACTGTCACATTGGTATAGCACTCCTGTTGTCCTGTACAGAATGCATCTCATGGACAACAGTCATTGCTGGCGATGTCTTTTGGGAGAGGGAGACCTTTTGCACATACTTTGGCTTTGCCCACTTCTCATTCCATTCTGGATGGCCGTCTTGGGTCTAGCTCAACAGGCCTCAGACTCTGCTCTGACTCTAGATCCCCTAGTTTGGATTCTGGGCCTTCCTCTTGTGCTGAGAGTGTTCACTCGTCAGCAGCACAGATGGCTGACACTTCTTAGCCTCCAAGCTAAGAGGCTTATCCTCTGTAGTTGGAGAACCACAGAGGCTCCCACCATCTCTGAATTATATAACACCCTCTCTAATGTAGCAGTACTGGATCATCAGTCCCACTTAGTTACCAACACTCTTTCACAATATTATCTTACCTGGGCTCCTTACTTAGCTTATCTCTCCCCACGTGCAGGGATTGGTTGACTTCCCCTGTGGAATGATCTGAACCAACATAGTAGATACACCAGTAGGAAATGGTTTGGAACCCCAAAACCCACTCCCTCCCTGCAAGGACTGCTATCTTATCTCTTTATAGGATAAGAATTCAGACCTTAATGTTGCTAGTATTTTGTTAGTATGTCTGTGCTTTTCATGCTTATTCAGGTATCAGGAGATACTTAAGTATTATGCCCATATTAGATGCCTTATCTAACCTAGATGCAGTGATAATCATGCCTTTTTTTTCTTATCACTTGGGCACAATACAACTTACTGTATAATTTCTTACTGTATCATTACTTAGCAATGTGCCTTTCTATGGGCTAGACTTTGTCAATTATATAATGACACTGCAGTCAATGTGTATACATATGTGTCATGCTGTATCTTCTCTATGTACCTGGCTATGTCTGACATTATCTTTCAAACTTAATAAAAATTATTAAATATTAAAATGGTCCCCTGGATCAGTGCACTTGTCCACTTACCAAAGACATAAATAAATAAATAAAATTGTGAGGAGGTCAGCAAGGTCAGCTTCATTGTCAGCTGATTTGCCACTCTTACTGTTGCTTTGATCTTACCAAGTGAGGAGTAGTTTCTTTCCATGGTTTTGCCTTATTCCTGTTTCAGCACAATGATTTAGGAGGGAGTCACTGGTCATCATCCTGAAGCAACAGTGTGGTGACAGTGTGGTGGATACCAGAGCTAAATGAGGTACTGAAGAAGCAGTGTTCATAGGCCATTCTTGAGAGGCAGCCTGGCTCAGAAGGAGTTACATGTCTCCTGACCTCTCAAGATGGTGAGGTCCACTACTTCTGGAGATAGGCTTGTGCTACCTCCAAAGTGCTGAACATCACCGGGACTTTGCTTTGTGAGAGTTGGAGGTGGGTGTCGTATTGGAAGACGAAAGGGATACCCAGGAAGTGTAGAATATGCTGCATGTCTGTAAACGCTCTTCATTTTGTGGTAAGCTCTTGAAAATTCTGGAATGCCAATATGTGGTGCCCTTGCCATTGGAGCGACCCATGTTCTCTTGAACATCTGAATATATCCTCCTTAACCTGAAACTGCAAAAATTTAGCAAGGCTAGGATGTGGCTTCTTCCCTTTCCTAGGTGGTGGCACCAGTGATCAATGGATCTGCTTGATGCCAAAGTGAGGGTCGCCAGGCATCTTAAGGAGCACAGGTAGGGCATGGCAGAGAAAACCAATAGTGTTCTTCAATTCCACTTTTCCAGGAATGCATAAAGTGTAGACTATTTCTATAGCCCCTATTCTCTGGATAAACCACTTTGTCTTGAAGTGAGTGGATGACCTTTGCATGCTCACAGAGTTAGACCTATAGGTTTTGGCAGCTGGCTTCTGTGGAAACGTTCTGTTTGTCCATCAAGTCAAGTTTGTCTGTAAGCTGGGAGAGTGCTTTGGAGTTATTACTGGCTTCTAATTTAAATCCTTTCATTTCTTGCAGAAGCTGAGTAAACGTCTTCTTGACTCGCTTGAGGTGGAGAGCCACAGCCGTTCACAGCCATTTCAGCACACAGGAAGCCTGTAATAAGGCACAGAATTTCTTTCTTGGAATGCAACTGAAGCATAAGTGTAAACTACTCACAAAACATACCGATCTATTCACCAGATTGTACTTTGTCAAAGGCTGTGGTTAGATTGTCAAATTAGAACAGAAGATTCACAGATGCTGTTTGATTACGACTGGTGAGGTGGAACCGGAGAGATTAAAATGCCAACTTTTCAGCAATAGTGTTAACTATGTGCATACTCCTTAACTGAGGCTTTAAACAGACACAGAGTAAAACGAGGAAAGTCACATACATACATGCAAAGATTGATGGGCCATGGGGGAGGGAGCAGGGAGTTCTCACTGACCCAGAAGAAAGGATGATTCCACACCTCAGCAATGACATTTCTGTTTCTATCCTACACATGAAATCCTGAAATATCAGAACTGCTCTTCTTGTCAGTAGTGCTGGTGCAGAGTCATTTTTTATTTTCTTGCTTGCCATCTGAGTTATGATGGAATTCCTTTTTTTGGTTTTCTTCTGCAGATTAGTTTAGAAAATTCCAGGTAAGAAATGAAGAAATCCCACTGTTGGTAATGTAAACCACAGCCTTTTCCTCGTAGATGGTTTGAACTTAATGGGCAGGGTGATTCTGCCCACAGAAAAAGTCAATATTAAATGGAATATGGTGGATTTGTAAAAGGACGCATTTTGTTAAATTTCAGAAAAATTGCAATATTTCTCAAAAATTCAATGGAAGCAGAATCTGCAACTTTTATCCAGCCCTACTTTTCACTGAAACCAGACACTAGTCACTGCAGATGTACAGGGCAGAATGACAGACCTCTGCAGCTTTTCTTGAAGGAGTGGTAAATATTTCATCAACGGAATGTATAATGCTACTGACGACTCAAATGGATATGCCACTAGGATGGCATAGCTTCAGGGTTTGGCACTCTTTAACTCTGTATGAAAATCAATACAGAGATCATTAAAAGTGGTATTGTGTGGATGATAGCTAATGAGACATTCCTTAATGAGATTGAAGAAGGAGGGTCCAGTGTGATTATTGCTGCTGAGTAGGTAGCATCTTGCTATTAGTAATACTTTGGCTCTGTATAACATGTAGGAATCCCATGGATTTCTAAATTCAGTTAGTTTTTACTCTGGCACCTCATGGCTTAAAAACCATCTTTATCAACATTTCTTGTTGCTGACAAGAAAACACAAGAATGTGAAAACAAGAAAAATGTTTTGAGTGACATTGCAGATGAACTGGAAGGGAAAGTTTGCCTTTTTACTATACTAGATGACACTATACAGGATTTAGAGATGGAAGAAGGCATGTACCCATGTGGAAACCATCTTCCACTTCTCAGTGGTTGTATCCCTCAGTTCCTTTATCAGTTATATATTTGTCCAAATTGTTTTTAAACACTTCCAGTGATTTATTATGTGCTGCCTGTCCTGGTAGATTCAATATAGTAATCATCCTTTGAGTAAAGAAATGGCCTCTAATTGACATTCTATATCTGTTATTAAGTTGTTGATTATGTTCTCTGAGATCACATTTGTTATATTTAATGTGCATATTCATTGAGGTCAATAGTAAATTAATTTGAATTATTTTATATACTTGTAGCATATCTCCCCTCAACCTTCTTTTCTTAAGGGTGCACATTTCCAGTTTTTCCTGCCTATTGCTGTATGGCCATGTCTCCATCCTTCTGATCATTTAAGTTATTCTTATTTGGACTTTTTCTAGTGCTCCCACCTCTCCCTTCTGAATAGATTTTCAAAAAGCTGAACACAAATCCAAATGTGATCTAACCAGACTTATACAGTGGGACAATAACACTGACTGTTTTGTTTATAAAGGACCTCTTAATTGTGTAATATATTTGTGTAGCAAATACTGTACTGTACTGCACTGTATTGTACTATTCTATTTGCTTTCCCTATTACAGTTTTGCATTGATCCTGTGATTTAAGTTTATTATTCACTGAAATGCTCACATCTCTCTCTCTCTCTCTCTCTTGTAAATTTCCCTAAGATGGTACCATTTAACCTATAATGTTGTTCAAGGATGTCTTTGCAAGGTGCATGCCTAAACATTTTTCCATGTTGATGAACATACAATTCCTGATTGATCAAATTTCTATTGTTTTAAGAACATTTGCTAACTGTGTTCTATCAGCTTCGGTTTGTACTGTCCCACCCCACTGTGTATCATCTGCAAAAATGTTAGCCCATCCATTCAGCCACTGTTCATATCTGTAACAAATGTTGACAATAGTGCTACACCCAGGACAAAGTCTTGTGGGACATCAATGGTGACCTCCCTGACCTCTGAGAGTATCCCATTCACTCATACTCCCTGCCTTCCATGGTATAGCTAATTATTTTTCTATGTTACCAAGATTGGGTTTATTTTGTCTTTTGGAGATTTGCTAATTATATTGTTATGTGGGACTTTGTTGAATCAAACATGAATGTCAAATGGGCACCCTTCTTGTGTATAATTATAATGTTATAATTTCCAGTAGCTGGTGAGCAATCTCCAAATGCAAAAGACCAGTCCCTTTGGACATATAATACACACACCCCACTTTAGTTCATCAACTCTTCTTTTTTTCACATACAGAACACTTCTTGAAAGCCCAACATTTCACTCTGATTGGGCTTCTTCAGGGAACAGGGTTTCTAATTAAAACCATATAATACATATATATCATAATTTCATAGACTCATTACACATATATACTAGCTCCACCCTTCAGTGCTTCACATCCTGTCTGTGGAGCATTCTATTCAAGGCTACCCAGTATCAAAGTATATGACAAACATCTCCTATATCCCAGGTGACAGTCATCACATATTTGCAATATATGCAGCATTCACACCACCAAAGTGGGCATTTGTTAATCAAAAGATACTTTCACTTCATTATAGCATCTAAGGATATTTTTTATCATGCCAGACAGTGCATTTGAAGTACAGCAAAAGCAGTACCCAAATCACTTGTAAAATTGTATATGTTTTTTTCAATATTAGCTCATGATAATAAATTTATGTTTATCGAAAGTAACTGCACATGTACTTGCATATGCAGTATCTTCATAGAAAACTAGTGAAAAAGTTTATAGAAAGCTTTAATTTTACCTGATATGTTCTTTTATTGTTTTTCATTCTGAGCTCTTTCATATAAATATAGCAGTAATCATTATCAATCTGTATTGAAATCATGAAATCTTTGTTAGGCTGTCCTGTTCTGAGCTTGTCTTATATTTTGCTGGCAGGGCATAAGAAATAAATGCCCCATCAATTTGATATATGCTCTTACAGAAGCATTTCTAGAAGTGAGAAGTTGTAGAAACAAGAATAAGTTCAACAAGTGAGAAGTGGGTTGGAAGATATGATATCAAAAACACAAGAACAGCCAAAACTTTAAACTGAAGAGGCACAATTTAACAAAACTTTAGAAGAAATAAAATTGACTAAATAAGTTTGAAGGCATTAAGAAAATAAAAAAAATTCAGAAGAGATATCAATGATTACAGAAATAACAAAGTGTACAACTGGAAAATAATCACACTATTTAGAGGAATGAGAGAGGAAGCAAGTAATTCAGACAGTTTAGGGAGCTATACCTGCAGAAATGACAGATCACCTAGTCAGAGATATGACTCACAAGGGAACATTTTTAGAGAGAGAACACCCTAGGGACCAAATACCATGAGAGGGGACATCTGGGGACAAGACATACAGGTAACACAGAGGAGCACCGGGACCAATACATGAAATAGAGGACTACTATTACTGTCTTCCTGAAGGAGGAGGGAGAGGTAAAGGGAGAGGAAGGAGCAGAGATGATAACAGAGGCAGAAGGGTATATTAGTTTTTTACCTTAGTAATTGAGATGTAACTGAATAAGAGATGGCTGTGTTCAACAAGGGCCTTTCTTTTTCATCATTTAAGCCACCAAAACATTTTAATATCACAGCAGATTTATAAACACTTTTCAGGTCTCTGCATTTGAAGAAACAGTTATCTAAGGCCCCAAAAACTAATATAGAAATGAGAAATGTAAAGCAGGCAATAAAAGATAAATCTTTATACATTCCATGGAAGGGACACAGTCAGCATGTAGAGACCTTCATGTCATTAGTATTGAATGATGTTAACCACATGTTTAAATCACAAAAAATAATTGCACTACACACATTACCTTTCATAAGGAGAACCAAAGGCCCTGGGGATCCTTGAGAAAGACAAAACAGTCAACAGTGAGCCAGTGGATAAGGGTGGAGGCATAGTGATGATGGAAACAGATCAGTACACTAAAATGTGCAACACACTGTTAGAAAACAGAGAACACTACCAGAAACTCCAAGGTAATCCAACAGACATAATTAAGAAAAGCATTAACTCAGTTCTTTGTGAAGCAGAAGACCCAAGACAGATACAAATATGTCAAAAAGACCAACTCATAGCCAAGCACCCCACAGTTCCATTTTTGATGGATTATTCAAGATTTATAAAGATACTATAAATCCTGCTACTTGACCAATATTATCAGGATTAGGTGTAGTTCTCAAACTCCTTTCCTGTTTCATTAATTACTATACCCAACCACCTATATACCAGATGGAGAATTTTTACACAGGATACAACCAATATATTAAGAATAATAGACTGATTAAAACCCAGACAACTGACAATACCATCCTTTGCAGCATGGACATCAATGATCTGTATACATCCACATGGCATGAGGAACGACTGTGCAGTCTAGAGATGGTCCTAAACAGACTGGATACAGAACAGGCACCACTTGTATCTTTCCTACTGGAACTGGCAAGATCAGTATTTATTTTAATTATTTCAGGTTTGATTACACATTTTATAGACAACTAAAAGAGACAGCCAGGGAGAGCACCCGTGGCTCCCACATATGCAGATTTACACAAGGAGCTTTTTGAGACAATATACATGTATATTCTTAATCCAATGTACAATCCATTCTTCAAGATCATTAAAATTGTGCAAATGCTACACTGACATCCTGCTGATTCTATAGGAAGAAGAGGAAGAGGAACTCAAAAGCTTCCATGAACACCTACTGTACATACGCACATGGATTATATAAAGATCACTATGACATTCATCACTACAGAAATGCCTTTTCCAGACATACTGATTTACAAAAAAAAGAATCAGCTATTTTGATGGCAACACCCTATTTCATTCGGATAGTTTCCATATCATACAGCTTAACACAATATTCCATCCTCTCAAATGTTAAGAGAACATAGAAACTGAAGCACTGGGGGATGTAATGGAGAAAGAACTGGAGACCATACAGAGAGGTTCATTGCAAGAGGACAACCACAAGAAGTAGTTAGCAGAGCCATAACAAAAACTAAAACAAAAAGACAAGACAGGAACACATTATTGTTACAACACAGAACAGAAAGGAAGAAGAACCCACATAAAGCAGTCCTGTCACTTGAATATTCAGATCATACAAATTCTAACAGGAAGATAATAAATACACATTGGAAAGTACTGAGTCCTATTGGCATAGCTGAACTGATGAGTTAACCCATTATTGCCTCTAAAAAAGTAAGCACTCTAAAGGATAAATTGGTATACTCTGACCACATGCCCACAAAGAGAAGAGAAAATCAGTTACTGCTAGGATCCCATAGTAATGGTATGCATCTATGTGGGAGATGTGTGCAATGCAGCAGCACATCCAGAAAGAAAGAAACAGAACACTCTAGTGGTAAAAAACATTTAACATCCAATCATTTCTCTCTTGTGACTCTCATCGGGTAGTGCATTTATAGTATTAACTTGCCTTTGTGCCAAATACTACCTTTGAAAAAATAAGAACAGTGAAACAAAGGATCAGTGAACACAAAAGCTGAAGTCAAGATAGACATGAGGGCTCATCAATAGCTAGAGACTTTAACCAATAAGGGCATTCAGCAGCATCCCTAAGATTTTGGGTAGCTGAAGATGTGCCAGAACCAGCTAGGTGTAGGGAATGGAATAGAATATTGGAAAAAAGAGAGATGTTTTGGATATTCACTTTGGACTATTTAAATGAACCAGTCCAAATGTGAAAGAGCTATAGCACTCACCCTCTCTAGCTAGCTGGATATAAGACAAGAGGAACAGTTGCAAGTTCAGATGCAAAATAATTTATTCATGGTACAAAATCAGCTATAGTAATCTCAGTGCAGGTAAAGTGCAAGGTGTGAGTGGTGCCCGCCCCAATGTTTGTCACCTGCACTTGGTGCTTTTTCAAGGGAGCCAGGGCTGGCACCACTTGCATCTTGCACTTTTTCTACATTGAACTGACCGTGGAGTTTTCTGTACCAAGAAAAAAGTACTTTTCATCTATACTAATTGTGAAGTAGGCAGTCAGTTCTGAGTTCTGTACCATTTTTTTTAATATAAAATGTGTTACTGACTGTCACTGCTGAAAATCTGATGCTCTTAGAATGACCTTACTCATCATCCCCCCCAGGTTTCAGCTGAAAGATGAAAGCCATGAGGAAAATGCTGACAGCATGTGAGCTCACACACACTCAGGTTTTAGAGACAATGGGTGGGATATTCAGACTGCTCCAGGCTGTGGCGCAAGCTTGGGTGCAGCACAACTGGGATGTGCATGGGCATTGACAGGGTGATATACAATGGAGCTGCACCATGGCACAGCATCGTTGAATATTGCTCCTCAGCCAGCCGCAGTGCACATGGTGCAGTGGCACTGCACCAGAGCAAGCAGCCAGAGTGGAGCAGGGGAATGTGCTAGCACAAGTGCCATTGTGCTAGGTGCAACAACCGTGATATTCAAAAGTGCACATACAAATGGGACGATAATGTATGCAAGGTGCAAATGGGGCCATTTGCATGTCATTATGGCCTCATTTGCATGCAGGTGCACCGATCCCCAGTGACTTGCGTCTGGCAGCCTGCCAGGCTGTAGCCATCGGGGAATGACACCCAATGCACAAGCATCAAAGTGCCCCACTGCCTGATCACAGGCATAAGGAATGTAAATGAACATCCCATATCCCTGGTGGTCCAGTGGACCTCTCGCAGCCCGATCGCGGACAGAAGTATGGTAATATTAACCCTCCCATGTCCCTAGTGGTCCAGTGGACCGTTTGCAGCCTGATCATGGGCATCAGTAATAAAATACAACAATCCAATCCATCCCTGCTGGTCCAGTGGTACCCCTTCCCAACCCACTCACTAAGCCATACCACCCTGCTCCCCCCCGGCAGTGGCAGGCAGCAGCTTCCCACCCACCAGCCACCCTGCTGACTGACTCTGTATGGTAGGGCTGTATGTCCATTGGTCCACAGCATGGCACAATGGGCATGCAGCCCATACAATACTACACAGTCCAGAAATATGAATGGATCCATTCACATATCTGGTCTGTGTAGTACGGTACAGGCTGCATGCCCATTGGCCCACACTGTGGACCAATGGGCATACAGCCCTACTGTACAGAGTCGGTCGGCAGGCAGCGGGGTGGCTGGTGGGTGGGAAGCTTCTGCCTGCCACTGCCGGGGGAGAGTGGGGTGGTGGGGCTCAGTGGGCAGGTTGGGATGGGGGTACCACAGGACCACCAGGGATGGATTGGATTGCCATATTTTATTATTGACACCCATGAATGGGCTGCGAGTGGTCCACTGGACCACCAGGGATATTGGACCATTATTTATTACATATGCCTGTGATCGGGTTGTGAGCGGTCCACTGGACCACCAGGGATATGGGAGGGTTGATATTTACTGTACTTCTGCCCATGATTGGGCTGTGAGTGGTCCACTTGACCACCAGAGATTTAGGACATTCCCCTATTACTACATATGCCTGGGATTGGGCATGGGGGTCACTACCACACAGGTGCCACCAGGGCTCGGGGGGCCACCCACAGCTGGCAGCTGCCATGTTGCACCCTGCAATATGGCAGCTCACCTGTGGGTGGCCAGATTTTGCTCCTCTTATTTTGGTTCAACTGTGCGCAGTACAAGTAGTACAAGTAGGGGTTGTGCATGCATGGGATCAGCACATCCTGGGCTTAATATCGGGATGTGCGGAGTATACATGAGCATGCCCCCTATTTATGCTGCATACATTACTGATGTGCTCTGGTGCATAGGAATTTGTACCAGGCACATTCCCCTGTTGAATATCATGCCGGGGTGCATCAGTGGTTTGCGCATGGTGCAACTGTATTGCTCCATGTGCAACCCTTCTGAATATCCCACCCAATGTGTTACATGTAAGGCCTTAATCAAGGATCCTGTTTGTCTGTGTTAATTACAGCCATAGTTGCTAAATCATATCCATTTTATGACATTGGAGGGAAAATCCCAGATTATTACATAGAAGTGCAAAAATCATAAAGATGCTTTCATGTCCTGGAAGGTGGAATTTTATTATGAGATCAAAAGAAGTTTCATTTGAAGGACATGAATTATGTTGAAGTTATAGAATGTAATACTTTAAAAAAGACATCCTGTTTTACATAAGATATATTTTTTTATATATATAATCTGACAGAGGAGGAGCTAGCTGACCTCACACAAAAAGGGATTGGCCAATACAGTTGTTTAAGGAATACTCTGTTTTACTTACACACATATTTTGACTTAGACTCTGACCAGGAAAGATCTGTGAGCATTTTAAACAAGTATTTAGAAAGAGAGTCAAATCTAAGTACTGTAAGTAAGAATTTGCTCTGTTTAAACCTTGTTCTTTTAAAAGATCTGTATGTCTTGTGCTATAAGAGTTCTGCATTTTGAGTTTTACATATTTGTAACAATTTTAGTGAAATTCTTTTTAGAACTTACTTGGCCTGTCTTTGACTTCTTTTTAGTTGTAAGAAACATATATGGTTATTGCAGAAACTAAACATGAGCTTGAATGGTGGTACCAAACTGGAAAGAGAAGCGTTTTAAATCTGAGGTCTTTATTAAAGTTTTTAAAGGGTTCATCTCTGTATACCTGATTAGGTGCCCATTGGCAAAGATATCTGGCCCCCCCAAAGACTGATATATCTGAGGCTGTGCATTGGGTACACTAGCAAGATGTTCAGAGTTTCAATCCCTCCAAGACTTGAGACCAAAGGTTGATTCAAACTCACAAAACAGACAAGACGGTTACCTTGTTCTCTTAAACTGTTCACAAGACTGCACTCGGAGGTTGGCAGTTTGGGACTATAGGGCCTGACCTGCTGAGTGGGTTTGTGACAGATTAGTTGGCAGTGGTGGGATAATTTTCTTATCACAAGCTTTTATTGTTCTGTGTCAGCTGAGACCATAAGCTCTCTTACAAAGAAAGAAAAAGGCAGTTTTATTTTAAAAGGAAACAGAACTATATATCACTTGGTGTATAGTCGAGTTCCAACTGTTTTACTTTTTTTCTCTAAAGTGAAGTCAGAGTAGCTGTAGTCAGGAAAGATGACTTCCAACTACAGCATGCACACTGTAGATTACATAAGACAGTTGTGTGGGGACAGAGGAGTCCCATTCGAGGTAAAAGCAAGCAAGCAGAGCCTCATAGATGCCCTGATGGTAGCAGATACCCACAGTAGTGAGTCACCAACCATGACAGGAAAGGACAAAACCTCAAGTGTGTAAGGGCTAATGGCCAGTGAAGGGTCCAGAGCTGATGAGGAGGACAGCAGGGCCACTGTCAGTGAAGGAACACAGCAGCAAGGGAAGGTCACCAGATCCTGAATCAAGAAGTACTCAAGCTGCAAACTGAGTTATGCAGGATGGAACTAGAGGCAATGCAAGGGAAGAGAGAGGTGGACCATGAGGCAGAGAGAGAATGCTAAAAGGCAGAGCAAGAGAGAGAATGTGAACGCTGAGATGCAGAGCAGGAACAGTGAGACACAGACCGTGAGGAGCATGAGTGCCAGTGAGCTACAGAGGAGAAGAGAGAGGAGCGCCAGAGGCAACACAAACTGGAGATGCTACGACTCCAACCAGCGGCACCAGAGCAGGTAAGTGGCTTGGGTTTAACTGGGACTGCAGGACTGGGTTACAAATTGACTCCAAATTAATAGCTGAATTTAAGGAGGGGGAGGATATGGATGCTTTTTTAAATTCTTTTGAAAAAGTTTGTATTTAGGCTAAAATTCCTAGAGAGTCCTGGAGCATCCAGCTATCCCCTCTACTTACCGGGAAAGCTTGGGATGCATTGGGTCAAATGGATAATGAGGACAGCAATGATTACAGCAAGCTAAAAACTGCACTACTAAAAAAGTTTGAATTAACTGCTGAATCATACAGAGCTAAATTCCGTAAGCTCAGGAGAAGCCCAGATATGAGCTACAAGGAGCTAGCCATGAAACAACGTCAGTTTGTAAAATGTTGGTGGGAAGGAATTGAGGCAAACTCTCTTGACAAAATTGAAAATGTGATTTTCTTAGAACAGTTTTATTGGGCTTGCCCAGCAGAGCTAAAAACCTGGCTAGAGGACCGAGATCCAAAAACAGTGCAAGAGGCTGCTGAACTCTTGGACTGCTATGCCTAGAGCAGACCTGCTCTGAGTGTGACTGGGGAGGGTGTGGCAGTGCAGAAAGGGAAAAGCGCACCTTCAGGGCAGCTAAAACCCAAACTGCCTCCACCAAAACCTGTTAGCCCCAGGTTTCAGAGAAAAAATTTCTCTGAGAGAAGAACTGAATGTTGGTTGTGTAAGGAAACTGGACATATTGCCAGACAGTGTCCCAAAAAGGCAAACCATAATACAGAACCAGGTGCTAGAAAGAAGTGGGTTGTTTGTGTGTCCCTGGGAGCATGTCAGCGAACATGAGGGAACACATGCACCCAGTCATGGTAAATGGTGTGCAGACACAAGGGTTATGGGACACAGGGGCATCCCTGATGTTAGTAAATGGAAATCTGGTACAGCCTAGTCAGCTTATACCCAACAAATATGTCACTGTACAGGACTTTGCAGGTGAAGAGAAAACATTGCCACTGGTTAGTGTTCTCTTAGACTGGGGTGAAACAGGGAGAACTGTGCAACAGGTGGCTGTAGCCAACAGGTTAGCTGTGGATGTGATCCTGGGTTACAATCTCCAACAGGGGATGGTATGTGCAGTTACCCATAGCCAAGCAGTAAGTGAAAACTGGAGTTCCCTGAACCCCACAGAAGCCATTGTGGAAACCACTGAGAGGCTGGTTCCCAAGCCTGTGTCTTCTGATATAGAGATTAATGAGGAGGGGGTAGAAATTTCCCAGGTAGAAAGTGAACACACAGCTATGAAAGGTTACTCCAAAGAAGGAGGGGTGACCCATTGTCTAAGGGTTGGGATTGAGAGTGATCCTGAATGCCCTGGCGCTAGTGCTAGGGACCAAAGTTTAGCAACTGGAGGGGACCTGTCCCATGCCTTGGGAATGTGTGAGGGGTTTGCAGCTGCTCAGAGGGGTGACCCTAGTTTAGAGAAGCTGAGGGCTTGGGCAGACTCAGATGGCACACAGGGATGTGACAGCAGATATAACGTGTATTGGGAAAATGGACTTATGTATACTGAGGCGAAAACAGACAGAGTGAAGGATGTGAGGCAGGCAGCTTGTCATTCCCCAGGGGTATCATTAGCAGTTGCTCAAGATTGCACATGATATTCCCTTGTCTGATCATCTGGGAATTGCACGCATTATGCAGCAGTTAGCCCAGAATTTCTACTGGCCTAACTTCACCCAGCAGGTGAAGGAGTATTGCAGATCTTGTCACTGGTGTCAAGAAATAGGGAAGGTGGGCAAGAAAACCCAAGCCACCCAGATTCCATTGCCCATAGTGGAGGAGCCATTCCAGAGGGTGAGAATGGGTATTGTGGGGGCCTTTAAATACCCCCAGCTCCTCAGGGAAGAGATTCATCCTGACTGTGGTGGATTATGCCACCCGGTACCCAGAGGCAGTCGCCCTATACTCACTGAGGACAGACAAAGTGGGAGATGCCTTTCTTGGGATTTTCTCTAGTGTTGGGTTTCTGCAAGAGGTTATCACCAATCGAGGGGGTTCATTCATGTCGGACCTGATGAAATGTTTATGGGAGAAGTATGGGGGTGGTGCAGAGATGCATGACACCGTATCACCCACAAGCCAATGGACTTGTGGAATAATTCAATAGTACACTAAAGTCAATGCTCTGGGTGTTTGCTAAACAGCATGAGAGGGACTGGGAGAAATACCTTCCCCATCTGTTGCTTGCATACAGAGAGGTGCCCCAAGAGTCAACAGGATTTTCCCCCTTCGAACTCTTATATGGATGCCATGTACATGGGCCCCTAGACTTGATCCAGGAGGACTGGGAAGGCAAGCACTCCACCCACGGAACTCCCATTGTGGATTATGTCCTTAGGTTTAGGGAAAGTCTGAAGGAGCTTATGGGGACAGCCCAGAGCAACCTGGAAGCTGCCCAACAGAAACAAAAATTGTGGTACAACAGCAGAGCCAGAGCTCGCTCATATAGGGTGGGACAGGAAGTCATGGTCCTTATTCTGGTCCAGAAAGACAAGCTGCAAGCTGAGTGGGCAGGACCATACAAAGTGGTTAGGAAGGAAAGTGACGTGAACTACATTGTGGAGATGCCTGACTGAAGACAGACTGAAAGGATGTATCATGTCAAGATGATGAAGCCATATGCAAATAGGGCTGACATGGTGTTTGCAGTGTGTAGTCATGGGGAGGGGACGGTCTAAAGAGACCCCCTTCTGGACTTGCTGGAAGAGAGAAAGCAGAAATCCTGTATGGAGACAGTAAAACTGTCTCCCCAGCTGGTCCTAGACCAGGTCCAGAAAGTAAGGGAGGTTTTAGCAGACTTTGCCCATTGTTTAGAGCCAAGCCTGGACTAACCTCCATAGTGACACATGATGTTGAGACAGGGACACTGATGCCCATACAGTGGACAGCATATCAGGTGTCAGAGGCTGTCCAAAAGGACATTAGGAGGGAAGTGGAGGAGATGCTGGATTTAGATGTAATCCAGAGATCCCACAGACCCTGGGCCTCATCCAGAGTCCTTGTGCCCAAGCCAGATGTCTCAACTCATTTCTGTGTGGAGTGTCATGGACTGAATTCAGTCACGAAGTCCGACACCCACACGATGCCCTGGAGAGACAAACTCCTGGACAAGTTGGGAGGGCAACTTACCTTACAACTATTGACCTGACCAAGGGGTATTGGCAGGCAGAATTGACAAACAGAGCGAGGGAGAGGACGGCCTTCATCACTCTGATAGGCTTATTTCAGTATAAAGTAATGCCTTTCAGAATGAAGAACGCCCGGCCACTTTCCAAAGGTTGGTGAACAAGGTGTTAAATAGTGCTGAGGAGTACACTGTGGCATACCTGGATGACATTGCCATCTTTAGTACCAGCTGGGAGGAACACCTATCCACTTTAGGGAAGTGCTGGTCAGGATTCAGAGGGCCAGGCTCACTGTCAAAGCCAAGAAGTGCCAGGTGGCCATGGGAGAAGTGTCATAGCTTAAGCATGTAGAAGGCTGGGAACAGCTCTGTCCTAACCAAATAAAGATAGATGTGATCCAGACATGGCCCAGACAGAAACCCAGAAGCAGGTCAGGGGTTCTCTAGGGACAGTAGGGTACTACAGGAAATTTGTACCCAATTACAGTGCCCTGGCTGCTCTCCTATCTAGCCTGACAAAGAAAAAGATGCCAAAGAAAATTACCTGGGGCCCAGCCTGTGAGGAAGCCTTTACCAGACTGAAGGAGGCATTGTGCAGTGCTCCTGTTTTGACAAGTCCTGACTATAGCAAAACCTTTAAGGTTCAGACAGAAGCCTCAGATGTGGGTATTGGGGCAGTACTGAGTCAGACATCTAGCCAAGGGACAGATCACCCAGTAGTGTACCTGAGTCAGAATCTACTTCCCAGGGAGCAAGCATACTCCACGGTGGAAAAGGAGTGTCTTTCCATAGTGTGGGCCCTAAAGAAATTAGAACCATACTTGTATGGGCAGCATTTTGTGGTGCAGACTGACCACAACCCCTGGGTTTGGCTGATGCAGATGGGGAAGAACAATGGCAGACCGCTAAGATGGAGTCTTGTTTTACAAGGGTATGATCTAAAAATTGTACATAGGGCTGGAGCGAAGAACCAAAACTCAGATGGGCTATCTAGGGTCTATGAGGAGTGAACTAATTTGGAAAGCTCATCCAATGTAGGGGACAGAACCCCAAATTCAGTCTAGGTGGGGAGGAATTGTGACGTAGACAGCTAGTTCTGAGTGCTGTATCATTTTTTTATATAAAATGTATTACTGACTGTCACTGCTGAAAATCTGATGCTCTTAGAATGACCTCACTCATCACCCCTGCCCCGGTTTCCGCTGAAAGATGAAAGCCATGAGAAAAATGCTGACAGCAAGTGACATCACACACACTGAGGTTTTAGAGACAGTGTGTTACATGTAAGGCCTTAATCAAGGATCCTGTTTGTCTGAGTTAGTTACATCCGTAGTTGCTAAATCATATCCATTTTGTGACATTGGAGGGAAAACCCCAGGTTATTACATAGAAGTGCAAAAATCATAGAGATGCTTTCATGTCCTGGAAGGATGGAGCTTATTATAAGATCAAAAGAAGTGTCATTTGAAGGACATGAATTATACTGAAGTTGCAGAATGTAATACTTTAAAAAAAGACATCCTGTTTTTATATAAGATATATATTTTTTATATGTATATTATCTGACAGAGGAGGAGCTAGCTGACCTCACACAAAAAGGGGTTGGCCAATACAGTTAAGTAATACTCTGTTTTACTTACACACCTTTTGACCTAGACTCTGACTGGGAAAGATCTGTGAGCACTTTTAAACAAGTATTTAGAAAGAGAATCAAATCTAAGCACTGTAAGTCGGAATTTGCACTGTGTAAACCTTTTTCTTTTAAAAGATTTGTATGTCTTGTGATATAAGAGTTCTGTATTTTGTGTTTTACATATTCGTAGCAATTTTAGTAAAATTCTTTTTAGGACTTACTTGTTCTGTCTTTTACTTCTTTTTAGTTTTAAGAAAAGTTTATGGTTATTGCAGATACTAAACATAAGCTTGAATGGTGGTACCAAACTGGAAAGAAAAGCGTTCTAAATCTGAGGTCTTTATTAAAGTTTTTAAATGGTTCATCTCTGTATACCTGGTTAGGTGCACATTGGTAAAGATATTTGCCCCCCCAAAGACAGATATATCTGAGCCTGTGCATTGGGTATGCTAGCAAGATTTTCACAGTTTGAATCCCTCCAAGACTTGAGACCAAAGGTTGATCCAAACTCACAAATCAGACAAAAGGGTTACCTTGTTCTCTTAAACTGTTCACAAGACTGCGCTAAGATGTTGGCACTTTGGGAGTAGAGGGCCTGACCTGCTGAGTGGGTTTGTGACAGATTGGTTGGCAGCAGTGGGATAATTTTCTTATCAGAAGCTTTTATTGTTCTGTGTCAGCTGAGACCATAAGCTCTCTTATAAAGAAAGAAAAAGGCAGTTTTATTTTAAAAGGAAACAGAACTATATATCACTTGGCATATAGTTGAGTTCCTACCTTTTTTACTTTTTTTTCTCTAAAGTGAAGTCAGAGTAGCAGTAGTAAGGAAAGATGACTTCCATCTACAGCAGGCACGCTGTAGATTACTTAAGGCAGTTGTGCGGGGACAGAGGAGTCCCATTTGAGGTCAAAGCAAGCAAGAAGAGCCTCATAGATGCCCTGATGGTAACAGATACCAAGAGCAGTGAGTCAACAACCATGACTGGAAAGGACGAAACCTCAAGTGTGAAAGGGCTAATGGCCAGTGAAGGGTCCAGAGCCGATGAGGAGAACAGCAGGGCCACTGTCAGTGAAGGGCCACAGCAGCAAGAGAAGGTCACCAGTATCCTGAATCCAGACATACTCAAGCTGCAAACTGAGTTACGCAGGATGGAACTAGAGGCAGAGCGAGAGAAGAGAGAGGCGGACCATGGAGGTAGAGAGAGAATGCTCAGAAGAAGAGCAAGAGAGAGAATGTGAATGCCGAGATGCAGAGCAGGAACAGTGAAATGCAGACCATGAGGAGTGTGAGCACCAGTGAGCTGTAGAGGAGAAGAGAGGGGAGTGCCAGAGGCAACACGAACTAGATTAGCTATGACTCTTTTGAAAAAGTTTGTATTCAGGCTAAAATTCATAGAGAGTTCTGGAGCTTTCAGCTATCCTCTCTACTTACTGGGAAAGCTCGGGATGCATTGGATCAAATGGACAATGAGGACAGCAATGATTACAGCAAACTAAAAGCTGCATTGTTAAAAAACATTTGAATTAACTGCTGAATCATACAGAACTAAATTCCGTAAGCTCAGGAGAAGCCCTGATATGAGCTACGGGGAGCTAGCCATGAAACAACATCAGTTTTTAAAGTGTTAGTGGGAAGGAATGGAGGCAAACTCTGATGATAAAATTTAAAATGTGATTTTGTTAGAACAGTTTTACTGGGCTTGAACAGCAGAGCTAAAAACCTGGCTAGAGGACCGAGATCCAAAAACAGTCCAAGAGGCTGCTGAACTCTTGGACCGCTATGCCTTGAGCAGGCCTGCTCTGAGTGTGACTGGGGTGGGTGTGGCAGTGCAGAAAGGGAAAAACTTGCCTTCAGGCAGCTAAAACCCAAACTGCCTTCACCAAAACCAGTTAGCCCCAGGTTTCAGAGAAAAGATTTCTCTTAGAGAAGAACTGAATGTTGGTTGTGTAAAGAAACTGGACATATTGCCAGACAGCCTCCCAAAAACGCAAGCCATAATACACAACCAGGTGCTTGGAAGAAGTGGGTTGTTTGTGTGTCCCAGGGAGCATGCCAGTGACCGTGAGGGAACACAAGCACCCAGTCATAGTAAATGGTGTGTAGATGCAAGGGTTAAGGAGCACAGGGGCATCCCTGATGTTAGTAAATGGAAATCTGGTACAGCCTGGTCAGCTTATACCCGATACATACATCACTGTACAGGACTTTGCGGGTGAAGAGAAACCATTGCCACTGGTTAGTGTTCTCTAAGACTGGGGTGAAACGGGGAACTGTACAACAAGTGGCTGTAGCTAAAATGTTACCTTTGGATGTGATCCTCAGTTACAATCACCAACAGGGGATGGTATCCCAAGCCTGTGTCTCCTGATATAGAGATTAATGAGGAGGGGGGTAGAAATTTCCCTGGTAGAAAGTGAACACACAGCTACAAAAGGTTACTCCGAAGAAAGAGGGGTGACCCATTGTCTGAGGGTTGGGATTGACAGTGATCCTGAATGCCCTGATGCTAGTGCTAGGGAGCCTAGTTTAGCGACTGAGGGGGACCTGTCCCATGCCTTTGGAATGTGTGAGGGGTTTGCAGCTGCTCAGAATGGTGACCCTAGTTTACAGAAGCTCAGGGCTTGGGCAGATTTGGATGGCACACAGGAAGGTGACAGCAGATATAAGGTTTATTTGGAAAATGGACTTATATATACTCAGGCAGTACAGTCAGAGGGAGGGATGCTAGGCAGGCAGCTTGTCATTTCCCAGGGGTATCGTGAGCAGTTGCTCAAGATTGCACATGATATTCCCTTGTCTGGTCATCCAGGAATCACACACATTATGCAGCGGTTAGCCAGAATTTCTACTGGCCTAACTTCACCCAGCAGGTGAAGGAGTATTGCAGATCTTGTCACCAGTGCCAAGAAATAGGGAAGGCGGGCAAGAAAACCCAAACAGCCCTGATTCAATTTTCCATAGTGGAGGATCCATTCCAAAAGGTGGGAATGGATATTGTGGTGCCTTTAAATAAACCCAGCTCCTCAGGGAAGAGATTCATCCTGACTGTGGTGGATTATGCCACCCGGTACCCAGAGGCAGTCACCCTTTCCTCACTGAGGACAGACAAAGTGGCAGATGCCTTACTTGGGATTTTCTCCCATCTTGGGTTTCCGCAGGAGGTTATCACTGATCGAGGGGTTCCTTCATGCCAGACCTGATGAAATGTGTATGGGAGAAGTATGGGGTGGTGCAGAAAAGCATGACACCACATCACCCACAAGCCAATTGAATTGTAGAATGATTCAATGGTAACCTAAAGTCAATGCTCCGGGTGTTTGCCGAACAGCATGAGAGGGACTGGGAGAAATGTCTTCCCCATCTGTTGTTTGCATACAGGGAGGTGCCCCAAGAGTAGACAGGGTTTTCCCCCTCCAAACTTTTATATGGACGCCAAGTATGTGGGCCCCTAGGCTTGATCCAGGAGGACTGGGAAGGCAAACACGCCACCCAGGGAACTTTTATTGGGGATAATGTCCTTAGGTTTCAGGAAAGTCTGAAGGAGCTTGTGCGGACAGCCCAGAGCAACCTGGTAGCTGCCCAACAGAAGCAAAAATTGTGGTACGACCGCAGAGCCAGAGCTCGCTCATACAGGGTGGGTCAGGAAGTCATGGTCCTTATTCTGGTCCAGAAAGACAAGCTGCATGCTGTTGTGGGCAGGACCGTACAAGTGGTTAGGAAGGAAAATGATGTGAACTACATTGTGGAGTTACCTGACCGAAGACAGACTGAAAGGATGTATCTTGTCAACATGATGAAGCCATATGCAAATAGGGCTGACATGGTGTTTGCAGTGTGTAGTCATGGGGAGGGGATGGATGAAGGAGACCCCTTCTGGACTTGAAGGAAAAGAGTAAGTGGGAGTCCTCTGTGGAGGGCAGTAAAATTGTCTCCCCAGCTGGCCCCTGACCAGGTCCAGAAAGTAAGGGAGGTTTTAGCAGACTTTGCCACGTTGTTTAGAGCCAAGCCTGGACTAACCCCCATAGCGACATACTATGTGGAGACAGGGACACAGACACCTATACGGTGGACAGCATATTGGATGTCAGAAGCTGTCCAAAAGGACATTAGGAGGAAAGTGGAGGAGATGCTGGATTTTGGGGTAATCCAAAGATCCTACAGCCCCTGGGCCTCATCAGTGGTCCTTGTGCCCAATCCTAATGTCTCAGCTCATTTCTGTGTGGACTATCATGGACTGAATGCAGTCACGAAGTCCAACACCCACCCGATACCCCGGACAGACTAACTCCTGGACAAGTTGGGAAGGGCGACCTACCTTATGACTATTGACCTGACAAAGGGGTATTGGCAGGCAGAATTGACAGACAGTGTGAGGGAGAGGTCAGCCATCATCACTCTGATAGGCTTATTTGAGTTTAAAGTAATGTCTTTTGGAATGAAGAACACCCCGGCCACTTTCCAAAGGTTGGTGAACAAGGTGTTAAATGGTGCTGAGGAGTACACTGTGGCATATCTGGATGACATTGCCATCTTTAGTACCAGCTGAGAGGAACACCTATCCCACCTAAGGGAAGTGCTGGTCAGGATTCAGAGGGCCGGGCTCACTGTCAAAGCCGAGAAGTGCCAGGTTGCCATGGGAGAGCTGGCATACCTTAGGCATGAGGTAGGCCAGGAACAGCTCTGTCCTAACCAAATAAAGATAAACGTGATCCAGGCGTGGCCCAGACCAGAAACTCAGAAGCAGGTCAGGGGTTTCCTAGGGACAGTAGGGTACTATACGAAATTTGTACCCAATTACAGTGCCCTGGCTGCTCCCCTATCTGACCTGACAAAGAAAAAGACACGAAAGAAAATTACCTGGGGCCCAACCTGTGAGGAAACCTTTACCAGACTGAAGGAGGCATTGTGCAGTGCTCCTGTTTTGACAAGTCCTGACTATAGCAAAACCTTTATAGTTCAGACATATGCCTCAGACGTGGGTATTGGGGCAGTACTGAGTCAGACATCTAGCCAAGGGACAGATCACCCAGTAGTGTACCTGAGTCAGAAGCTACTTCCCAGGGAGCAAGCGTAGTCCACGGTGGAAAAGGAGTGTCTTGCCATAGTGTGAGCCCTAAATAAATTAGATCCATACTTGTATGGGCAGCATTTTGTGGTGCAGACTGACCACAACTCCCTGGTTTGGCTGATGCAGATGGGGAGGAACAATGGCAGACTGCTGAGACAGAGTCTTGTTTTTACAAGGGTATGATCTAAAATCATACGTAAGGCTGGAGCGAAGAACCAAAACTCAGATGGGCTATCTAGGGTCTATGAGGAGTGAACTGATTTGGAAAGCTCATCCGATGTAGGGGGCAGAATCCCAAATTCAGTCTAGGTGGGGAGGAATTGTGACGTAGACAGCCAGTTCTGAGTGCTGTATCATTTTTTTATATAAAATGTATTACTGACTATCACTGCTGAAAATCTGATGCTCTTAGAATGACCTTACTCATCACCCACCCCCAAGTTTCAGCTGAAAGATGAAAGCCATGAGGAAAATGCTGATAGCATGTGAGATCACACTCACACAGGTTTTAGAGACAATATTGTTACACGTAAGGCCTTAATCAAGGATCCTCTTTGTCTGAGTTAAATACAGCTGTAGTTGCTAAATCATATCCATGTTATGACGTAGGAGGGAAAATCCCAGGTTATTACACAGAAGCGCAAAAATCATAAAGATGCTTTCTTGTCCTGGTAGGAGGAAGCTTATTATGACATTTAAAAGAAGTGTCATTTGAAGGACATGAATTATGTTGAAGTTGTAAAATGAAATACTTTAAAAAAAGACATCCTGTTTTACATAAGATATATATTTTTTTATATATAATCTGACAGAGGAGGAGCTTGCTGACCTCTCACAAAAAGGGGTTGGCCAATACAGTTGTTTAAGAAATATTCTGTTTTACTTACACACATTTTGACCTAGACTCTGACTGGGAAAGATCTGTGAGCACTTTTAAACAAGTATTTAGAAAGAGAGTCAAATCTAAGTACTGTATGTAGGAATTTGCACAGTTTAAAGATCAGATGCAAAGCTTGTAATTAATTACTCGAGTTTTACCTCACAGTTATCAGCAGCTAGATAAATACAGTCTTTAAATGTCAGTTGCCTGTGTGTTTTTATTTTAGAATGCTGAGTTTTTAGGCTACTACAGGATTTAGGATGTCTGGCGACTGTGCCGTTCAGCTGTGATTTCTTGTCCGTAACACTGTGTTCTGACAGTTCTTGACGTCATTCTTGGAGTGACGTATGCTTTACCAGCTCGTGCATACATCAGATGACAAGATCCTAGCATGCCTCGAGATCCACCTTCTCACACAGTTGTAAAAAAAAAATAAATAAATAAATATTGTAGTCCCTGTATTGCCTATTATGATATTAATATGTTGTTGCCTGTAAGTTGAAGATCAGAAAAAAAAATGTAACTGTTATTTCAAGTCTCGAGTTCTCCATGAATCTGTTTGAACACTAGAGCTGTCTTTCTTGTTAATCTGTTGGCAGAGTTGGGAATAGAGGTTCGTTTTAAGATTTACAGTTCTCTAGCATATGGTTAAATACTGTCAAACATGGTGCTAAAGCTTGCCATTTCAGGAATTATTAGTACAGTGGCAAGTTTTGAAATATTTGGATAGTTAGAGCAGCATGAACGCGATCAGAGCCTCACTGCTAGTGCTCTGATTTCTTTGTGAACCGTGTTTTTGTAAAAAAAAAATATCCTTCTTAAACATTTTTAAGTGATTAATCAGGGCTATTTTTCCTTCCCAGGATTACTGACAGGAGTGAGATCATGATCTGGTGCCACTGTCATAGCTCTGAATTTGTTTGGGAGTGAAAAAGACAGTTTTGTATGTTTCAGTGGATGACATCATAATTTATACCCTGCAGCAGGTTTCAGTCCAGGAAAGATGTACAATATTCAGAAGGGTGGTACTGTACATATATTGCATTAGATTTCGTTTATTCAGAACGAAATAAAATGAAATAGATGAAAGGAAACCACTGGGACTCTCACTCAGAATTGAATAAACTAATTAAAAGCCATGACTGGACAGGCACCTTTTGTTATTGTGCTTGAGAAAGCGATCGCGATCGCGATTGCTCTGATTTCTGTATAGAAAAGCAATTTGTATTTTTTAAATATGCTTCTTTGACATATTTTTTAATTTCTCAGGGCTATTCCTCCTGCCCCAGAGCTGACGAAGCAATCGTGATCATGGTGCCACTGCCACAGCTCTGAAATTGTAATTAAAATAGCCAGTTTTCTATCTTTCAGTGAAGTACATTGTAAGTAATACTCTGCCAGCAGGTTTCAGTCCAGGAAAGATGTACAATATTCAGAATGGTGGTACTGTACATATATTGCATTAGATTTCATTTATTCAGGACGAAATAAAACGAAATAGATGAAAGGAAACCACTGGGGACTCTCACTCAGACATGTATAAAGTAATTCAAATCCATGAGTGGCCAGGCACATTTTGTCATTGTACTGAGAAGTGTGATCACGGTTGAGGTATCATTGCCACTGCTCTGATTTTATTTATGAAAGTGTGTGTGTGTGTGTTTTTTTTAAACATGCTTCTTTAACATATTTACTTAATTACTCAGGGGCTATACTTCCTACCCCAGAGTACTGACAGTAGTCAGATCAGGATCATGGTGCCACTGACACAGCTCTGAATTTGTATGGGATTGAAATAGCCAGTTTTGTTTCTTTTGTGTAGCACATTGTAAATGATGCACTCCCAGCAGGTTTCAGTCCAGGAAAGATGGAAATTATTGTGAAGAGTCATAGTTTAGATATACAGTATATTGCATTAGATTTCGTTTATGCTGAGCGAACTAAAACAAAATAGATGTAAGAAACCACTGTGACTCTCACTCAGAAATCAACAAACTAATTAAAAGCCATGACTGGCCAGGCACCTTTTGTTATTGTGCTGAGAAGCGCGATCGCGATCGTGGTTGGGGCATCATAGCCACTGCTCCGATTTCTGTATAAAAAGTATTTATATTCTTTTTAAATATGCTTCTTTTACATATTTTTTTAATTTCTCAGGGCTATTCCTCCTGCCCCAGAGTACTGACAGGAGCCATCGCGATCATGGTGCCACTGTCACAGCTCTGAAATTGTTTGTAATTAAAATAGCCAGTTTTGTATCTTTTAATGGAGCACATTGTAATTTATACTCTGCCAGCCTGTTTCAGTCCAGGAAAAATGTAATTTATTGTGAAGAATGGTGGTATAACACAGTGTGTTTGAAGGGAGGTAACTAGAGTCAGCAATTGAATTTCCTGACTTGATATTTGTACTTGCATGCTCACCTAGATGTCTATTTCTTACTGAGAGGATTGTGGTCATGATCTGAGCACCACTGCCAAAGATCTTAAATTGTTAGGCAGGATGCTTATTTTAATCGGTCTCACCTAACGGCCTTAATTATATTATTCTGGAGTAGATATATACATTATTTTTTTATTGGAGCTTGTTGTAATTTAACCCCACCCACCACACACACACACACACACACACACACACACACACAGCTCACTACATTTCTTTGCTGACTGGACTGATTTCTGACTGCATTGCAGGAATGGAAGTTTCAAACTATGATTTCATAAAATTTTGTTTACTCTGAAAGAAATAGTGTTTATATGGGGAACTGTTACAGTCTCTACACTCTGAGCCTCATTTTCAGCATTGTCCTCACTTGTCAGGGAGTCTCTATTGGGGTAGAGAGGCTAGAACTTGGGGCACTTTCAGCTCCAGGAGTTACAATCTCTGAGTCCACAACACTTGGCTCACATGGAGAGGTTTTGGACACTGGCAGTGGACTTTCAGGGCACTCAAAATACTTTTCTTTTTCTGGTATATCACCAGTCTGTCCCAGTCCATCATTTTCCTCCTCTGAAAGTTCAAACAGTTCAACCATACACAATGATTCCATATCATCTGACTTGATGCTTTGCACTTCACTTTCTGGGAACATTGGCTCCAGGGACAAAGATGGGGACTTAGACAGTCAAAAGACCCAGCTTCATCTCCAGGATTGACTAGAGGATTGCCCGAAACAACTGACTCAGTTTGTAAGAAGGGTAGTATTCAAAGCCACACTCACTTTCCTCTGACATGGACTGACAGTCATGTTCAACTTGGACTTGTGGAGGAACACTTTAATCTCAGCTTCTGTAGGCACAGACTTTCTTGATTTTTCTTAGCAGCAGCTTTAGTCACTGGTGCAGAGGGCATTTTCTGGGGCTCAGACTCAATCAAGATTTGTCCAATGGGCAGGAAATTATTTCTATGCATTGTTTTTAACATCTTTTGAATTATTTTCAGGCCTTACTTTGTACACAGGCAGATCATCTAATTTGCCCACTACAGTGTCAGGGAGATGGTGCCATCTGTCAGCAATCTTATGTTTGCCATGCAGTCCCAGATTTCTTAGCAATACCCGATCTCCCTCCTAGAGTTCCTGTGCTTTCACCTTTTTATCATACCTTTCTTTGTTTGCAATATTTCTTTTGGCAGCCATGGTTTGAGCCAGTTGTTATGCATGATTTAGCTGGGCCTTTAACTTTTGCACATACTGTAAATAGTTGTCAGCTCGAACCCCATCAGGAGAAACTCCAAAACATACATCTACCGGCAGTCAAGCTTCTTTTCCATACATCAGACGGTACAGGGAGAACCCAGTGGCATCACTTTTGGTGCAGTTGTAGGCATGTACTAGGGTGCTAATTTGTTGGCTCCATCTAGGCTTGTCCTTGGGTGGAGGTGCCTAGCATATCTAGCAAAGTGCGGTTGAAAAGTTCAGGCTGTGGGTCCCCTTGGGGTGGTAATGGGTGGTTCTGGACTTTGCACTCCCACAGAGAAAGCATCTCTTTGATCAGACAACTCTCAAAGTCTCTCCCTTGATCAGAATGGATTCTTTGCAGAGCCCATAGTGAACAAAAAGTTTTCTACAAAGTACTTTTGCCACAGTGGATGCCTTCTGGTCCTTGGTGGGAAAGCTTGGGCATATCTCGTAAAATGGTCAGTGACCACCAGTACATTACTAATATTTATTTGACCTGACTCCAAACTCAGAAAATCAATACAGACCAGCTCCATGGGTGCACTGGTGGTGATGTTAACAAGGGGCATCCTTTGGGGCAAAGTTTCCTCTGTAAGCAGCGACTACAAGTTTGAATGTGTTGCTCAACATCATCCCCATTTTAGATCAATAGAATCTGGATCTCACCAAGTAAAGTGTTCTGTCTATACCAAGGTGCCCCATGTGGTTGTGTAAGGACCTCAGTACTGAGTCCCGAAGGCAGTGGGCAGCACTAGTTGTTGTTTGTCTATTTGTCCCCACCCGTCTACTGTTTCTCTGTATAACAGTCTATTGATCAGGAGCATGGGTAAGTTGATATATAATCTCATGAAAAGCAGCTTCACACTCAGGGGTCCATCTGGCTCCATATACTTCATTGGGATGGAAATACACTCTCTCAGGCTCAGAAGAAACTGACCTCTTGTATTTTTTGTCGGTAGGAGGGTAACCTTGAGTAAGATTAAGTAAAGGACGGATCACTCTTGAATAGTCCTTGATGAAATGGCGATAGTAGCCACAGAATCCCAGGAATCTTTGCAGTTCTTTTTGATTGTGAGGCTGTGGCCAGGTGGTTAAGGCCACAACTTTACTTGGGTCAGTCCCTATTCCCTCGGTTATCACTCTCCAGGCAGTGAGGACTCCCTCTGGGGTAATAGTCTGTGGTACTTTGGAGCTATCTATGGGACCCTTATACTCTACTAGGGCCATGAAAGTGTGGGTGAACAGATTAGCATGTCGACCCACCACCACCGGGTTTTGTAAACCTTCCACTTTAGAAAGTTATCCCTCTACAGTGTCCTTACTGGTACCCAGTGGGATATCCAAAATAAGTATAGCATTTTGGGGGTCGATTTCCTGCCCAGTTCACCACTCCATCAACCGGTGTACAACCACTTCTGTCTGGGTATCCATTTATTTTTAACAGTGATTCGTAAATGTGCCCACTAGGGGATGCTAATCCTAGTGGTGCCTCCAAGATGTAACCCCTAGGTGGCACTATTTCAAGGGCTACTGCCCCTGTCTGCTTTGCTACTAACAGGTTGAGGGGCCTAGGTCCAATGGCGGGTGCCTCCACCCAGAGGTCAGGGTTTGTAGTGGTTAGAATAGCTTGGTCACAGCCCTCTGGGGCACTGAGATCCCCTTTTATTCCCTCTAATGGCTCACACAGTACACATGATTTACAGTCCCAATGCCCCACATTTACACACTGTTCACTCATAAGGTACCATTTACCCTCAAGACTGATTATGTAGCACGTCTCTGAGGACTCCCTGTAAAATAAGGTTAAACAATATACACAGCGAAATACAATACTGTTTCTATAAGTACCAACACCACAGACAGTATATTGTATAACAACAACAAGTCTGGTTTATTTAGGGGACAGTAACGCGGGAGGGGGAAATCAGGGTAATTGGTGGTATTAAATCACAGTACTGTGCACACATACTGGGTCTGAAAAGTCACACTCTGGGTACCCAGGTTGGGGGGCTAGCCAGGTCTGTTTCCAGGGTTGGCTGGCAGGTGCAGATGGATAGGGCCCTGTAGAAGAAAATATATGCACAACACCCAATTGTAATCCGGAGCCGCCCAGACTTGGAGAATTCAGGAAAGCTCCTGGAAGACTTTTGGGAACCCCCATTTGCAGGGGGGTTACATTTGTATGGAAGCTTTCACATGACATAGTTTTCTAAGCTGTTACAGGACCCTATAAAACAGAAGCTAATCAGATTATCCACCAGGATGTTTGAGAGCAGCTGATCAGTCCAGCAAGTCTCTCTTTCTTTCTTTCTTTCTTTCTTTCTTTCTTTCTTTCTTTCTTTCTTTCTTTCTCTCATTCTGTTGATCACAACCTGCAGAGGCATCTTTCACTCTGAACAAAATTGCTCTTTCCACCTACCATTGGCACAGCAGTTGGATTAGTGTCCAAACCATGCCATCTACATGTAGATCACAGCATCATACACACTCTGTTGTTGTCAGGTGAAACACATATATTATGGGGATATGAAATTAATTATATATGCCTTGGTCTTTACAGTTCTGAAAAACAAACACTCAGAGATGTCTAGGTTTGCTGGCTTATCAGTACTATCCACATCAAGCCATATCATATTACATTTATTCCTGGTAGTTTAAAAGGTGACAGCCACTGAGAATGAAGCTTTCCTGATATCTTTATTAACAGTTGTAAATACTTTGCAAAATAGACATGAGTATGTATAGTAATTTTTGTGGACTCAAATTTGGTAATATTTATGTTGTTAAAATATATTTATTTTTCTTTTAATTTTCCTATTATAGATAAATCACAATGCCATATTGTAGTGCTACAGGGTGTGAATAGTAATTCTAGCTCAGGCAAAGGTTTTCATACTTTTCAAGAGTTCGAAAGAAGAAAGCAGTGGGTCACTGCAATGCGCGAGGCAGATTGGCAACCATCGAATCATCATGTATTATGTTCTGATCATTTCGATGACAGCCAGTATTTACTTGATCCTTCTGTTCTTAAGAGTATTGGATTCACACCAGGTCAAAAGGGCTGAAACATACTGCAGTTCAACAATATTCAATACTTTCACTATGAGTAGGAACGATACTAACAATGCTATCGAAAAACAAAGATGTTTGGAGGTTTGTTACCAGACATGACATGTGCATATTATCAGAGTACATATTGTTTATAATTTATATTATACAGCTATGTGATTCTAAATTGAGCTAGATAGTTACATACCTTTTTTTTTGCTCTGTTTTCACCGCCACCCGAAGAACTATCTCAGGCATCCCTGCTACCCAAGTTCTCTACCTCCTACCTGAAGTCCTGTCTCCATTTTGCTATGGCCAGGCAGCTCACCCAGCTCTGAACACCCAAAGTGGGACCGTCCAATCCTCCCAGGGCACTCTATCTGCCAATCCGATGTGCCCAGCATAGATGGTTGAGACAGTACTGGAGTGTGTCACATCTCGGGCAGGGTGCCATCACCTATCCACATCGATGGGGTTTTCACTTTACATTGACCCCACAGAGTGCAGCATGCAGTGACACTGGTGCATGGCTACCCTGATTGCATCTGCTGTGTTTCACCCCTGACTTCTGGCTGGTGTTATTGCAAAGACTCCAATTTCCGTTGCGGGGCCGCCAGAAAAAACAAGCAACCACTGGATTCCTATCTGGGAGAAGAGAGCTGTCCTCAACCCTTAGTGACATCAGATTGGCTTTAGATAAATCATTATATGTTCTGAATTACAAATTTACAAGCAGTGATTATTGTAGTATAAATTGTTAATGTTGTATATTTAGAATCTTATACTAACATTATTGCCAATTTCTTGTGTTAGGTAACCAATAGGGCATTTATATCACAGATGAGAAGTATGCATCCAGTGAATGATTCAGCCTACAGTTAGTATTCAATCAGCTGCACAGACAACCTTTCTAACTTATCAGTACAAACTGATAATATGGTATGTAATATATTACTATATAGCACTGCACTATGTAGTATCTTTTAGACAAGTATTGTTGTTATTATAGCTGTGCTGTAATTTAACATGTGTGTTTATAGATTCTAACTTCTAGAGGAACACAGACTCTTAAAAATGTCCCTCATGGGTTTGGTAAAACTCATAACACTCGAGGATGTCAAACTGTACTGCATGGAGTGGATAAAGGTACTCAAACAGATCCCATAACTGTAGAGACATTTTCTGTTGGTGTACAGTGTGACTTCACTAGTCAAATGTTTGATAGTGATGATTCAAGCAGCAGTGATATGGACACTGACAACCTAATGGATTTAGACAATGATCCAGACTGGGATGAGCAAACTGACTTAGGGATGATCTCAAAGGGTGAACACAAGTACAAACGTATTGACCTATGAGTTATTTTGATTAATATTTAAAAAAAACAAAACGTTATTTTCATTATTAAAGATTTTCTATTACGTACACTTTTTAAGTAGTGAAGCACCAAAGTGTCAGTTTCAGAGTACAGACATAACGAGCTGTTACTGTATTTGTAATCAAATCTGTCAGATTTAAGATTACAAACATATAGTTCTGTTGCTGTACTTGTAATATTGCTCAGAGAATGGAGCGGAAACCAATATTGTGGTGAAATGTGTGAGGATGTGGAACAGGGGTACATCAAGGTACACAGACTGAAAGAGCCTGAGATTTATTTGGATGGGGGGATGTGTGTAATGGGTGTGGATTGACCATAGTGCTGGATATGGATTGGAAGATGGGTGGCTAGATGGAGTGTAGGCAGATTGCACAAATAAGGAGGAGGTCATGTGGTTGGCGTGGATGATAGGATGGGTAGGAGTGAGGGGATGTGGCAGGATAGGAGATCCACAGAGGAGTAAGATGGAGCAGTGAAGTAGAGGATGGAATGGAGGTGTTTGTCAGGGGATCAGGTGCTGAAGCAGAAATGACCATGTGTCAGGAATCTAGATGGGGAGCTCCAACTCCCCCATCACCAACACACAGAATGGTAACATGGAACACATGAATTGAACATTCTCTAGAAATCTACTGGCGTACAAACAAAAGACACACAGGCCTGAAGAGGTGACAGAACCTCAGTTTTATCTGTTGCCATGTAAGCAGCAGGGATCTCTGACAAACTGGTAGGGATAGGAGGGGTGGGGTTTAATGGTCATCAAAAAAACACTAGCAATGGAAACTCTGAGTAGTACTTGATTTGTTATATGTGTGTATGTGTGTAAGGTGGGGGGAGCTCATGAGTATAAATAACATTAAATTATTTACTTACTGTATTTAATGGAATAGACTTTTAAATGTTCAGAATTGATATTCGTTCCCATTTATTTCTTTGCATTAAATACATAGAGTCCATGGCAAGAAGTCTAAGATGACATCAGATGAAAGAAAACTTATAGTTTTTGAAAGTGCTCTAATGATACTAATGCAGTCATGCTACATATATCACTCATCATGCAAAGTATTTTTAAGACACATTTTTGGATCATTGATTGAACTGGAGCAGATCTGCAAAAACGGCCACCGACGTTATTGGCAAAACCAACCTTCTCATTCATTTATGCCAACTGGGAATTTATTGACTGCGTGCAGTATTTTTTATACCAGAGGCAGTGCCATTAGAATAATAAATATGTTTAAGACTCTTTGCATCCCAACAATATCAATACGGACATACTATCTTATACAAAAAAATTATTTGATACCTTCAGTACGTACTGTTTGGACAAGGAAAAAAAGTGAGCTACTAAACTTCTTTACTGATAGGAAAGCGAATCTTGGAGGTGATGGTGGTGTTGCTCACCAGGGCATACTCTTGAAATTTGAGCATATACTTTAATGGATTTAGACAGATCTAAAATTGTAGATATTCAACTGGTACAGGTAACAACAGTCTTAGTCTGTCTAATGTGGGAGATATAACATTTAGATTAAAACTGATAACTATGTTATGGCTCATAAGGTGTGAACATTATATAAAATGATTATTTTATCTTAGGCTTTTCCTTTTTATTCCTGATATGCAATGCTCTCTGTTCATTTAAATACTAACATCCTAAGAAACTGGCAGATTAGGAACTATGTACTTTCAAGTCTGCATGATTATCAGTGCCTTCCCATGGTACTTTTGTTTGCCCTACCCTTCTTACAAGGTCCGCCACCACTAGTTTGGGCTCTGGGATACACCCTTTCCTATAACTATCCCGGCCTTTCTTTAATAACCAAACAGTTACAACAACCACCAACTCACTAGGCAGTGCATTACAGGGCTCCACCACTCTCAAAGTGGAGTAGTGTCTTATTGTTTCCCCTCTTCTTGACCACATCTCCAGATACCCTAGACCCCCCATTCAGGTCTCCCAGCAACTCAGTTTTGCTCTTTCCCCACCACAGTGATCACTAAGGCTAGTCACAATGCCTTCCTATTGTTCCTTCCCTGCCTGGGTCTATATACTACACCGTCTTCACCCTCCCCCATGGCACCTGTAGAGTGACTATAAGACCTCCACCTGATCCCTGCTTCCTTAACTCTGTTTATCCTTAAGTATACAGTTGCACTAGGTTAATCTAAATATACCAATATATTAATCAAAATAATAACAAAATGTTACATTTCTGTTAACCTAAACTTATGTACATAGCTAACTATTTATGTTATGTTATATAACAAATAATGAGGTCAAAATTCATATGCAATGGAACTGGAGGATTAAAAGAGGAATTCATGCATTGAAAGATACAGGTGTTGTAATTGACAGTTTAACGACAGATCATCACTCTTCTGTAAAAAAATATCTCAGAGAAAATGAACCGAACATAATACACTGGTTCGACGTATGGCACATAGCTAAAGGTATATTATTTATCTATTCTTAACATGTGTATGTTAATAATGCTGTCTTATTTTATATACTATCTCCATATAGCTTTCTATATCCTAATTAAGAGAGAGAACACACTTTTGAAAATTAGTGCACTAATTTCTTCTTAACGTGATACACTTTTATTCTGTGTGTATCGTCTCATGATTATATGCCATGAAAATTCTGATTTTCTGTTAACTTTGTGCTAACTCCAGTTATTGCAACCTTGCTTAGTGATATAGGTATTTTTTTTTTGGTGGGGGGGATCTATGGTTGTACAGTGAAACATTAAATTATTATGCAGGTTTTGAGTTCATGTGATAGTATTACATATTTTGAAATAATAGAAGTACTATGTACAAAATCCACAACAATTAATGTGTTTAATACAGTTATACATTAGACAATTTATCATTTCTGTGGCAGGTATTAGAAAGAAGTTAGACATCAAAGGTAGAAGAAGAGACTGTGTGCTCCTCAAACAGTGGTCTAAGGCTGTTAGTACTCACCTGTACTGGTGCGGATCAACTAGTGGAGGTGATGGTGAATTGGTCAAAGCAAAATGGTGTTCAATTTTAAATCATGTATCGAACATACATTCAGGACATGGTGAGCCTTACAATGAGTGCCACCATGATGTTCTTGAAAATCGACCTTGGATACCAATGGGTTTGTGTATCTTTTATTGTTATGTACTGCGTTGATATTTCTAGATTATTTAACCCCTTGAAAAAAGATAGCAGTCTTAGTAGTCTGTAATTATTATTTGTAGGTAGTAAACCACACAAGGAAATGGAACTGATAGTAAAGAGTAAATTGTTGCTAAACGACATAAAAAAAATATCTCCATCCGAGCAAACATCTTCGTTGGAGTCGTTCCACAAAATCATAACTTTTTTTTGCTCCAAAAAGTGTGCATTACTTTTATGAAAGTATGGAGGCCAGGTATGTCTCTACTAATATAACATATGTATGACTTCTTACAACTCAGTTGGTCACAACTTATTAGTTGTATACACAGTACTTCTATTGTTGTGCTTTTAAATTAATCCAACTCATGCGGTTTCTACTTTTTTAGTTAATTAGTGGTCATTGAGGATGTCATAGTCTCCCTGTCCATCCCTGGCATGTTTAGATCACCCAATACCACCACCTTCCATTGTCCAATCTACAATGTCCACTAATATCTATCACCAGACAGTCTTCCAGTTCCTCTGCCAGAGCATAGGGTTTGTACACCCTCCTATTTTTACTCTCTTGCCCCCTTTCATTTTCAGGGTGACCCAAAATGTCTCTGCAGTCCCTCCGCCTCATCCACCCCTCATTTCCAATGTTATTTTTGACTATCAATGATACCACCCCTTCCCCTTCTCAACTCCCTATCCCTCCAAAACACAGTGTAGCCTTCCAGGTTCAGGTCCCAGTCATGCTCTGTGATGGCATAGGTCTCAGTGACAGCTGCCACAGCCTGGCTCATACTCTCATCTGTCCTGTCTGTGTTTAACCCCTCCTTGTCTGCCATGATCCCATGACCCAAACCCTCAGCCCCTTTTATTGCACCCTCCTTCCACTGTTCTCCCTGATTTCCAGTCCATTCCTCTTGTCCTCCTGCTCCTCCCTATCCTCCCACATCATAGCTGTATCCTGAACTCCAGCACTCACCTACTCTACTACCAGACATAGGGATTGAAATGGTTGCCAAGCCTAATGCCAGACCACAAACTCCCTCTCCCATCCTCGACCCAATCCTGGTTCCCTCTGTATAACCCCAGATGCCTGCTTGCTTCTTTTGTGAGTTTCCTCCATGCGGTTCTCATCTGTTAGAGTCCCCATGTGCCCTCTGAGTATACCCCTGTACCTCTCCCTATGCCAATGTCTTTAGTACATGGTGCAGTCACATAGGTGACCCTTTCCCCATACCTTCCCCCAGCTATTTATACAATGAAAATTATAATTTATTACTGCACATGGAGATACTAGTCATCACTAGTTAATATAGAAAGATAATTACAAGCTGTGGATGTATGAATGAACAAATGATGGTGTCTGAACTGTACTATTTATATTGCATAGATTGATAATTGCGGCATTACATTTTAATGAAAATTCTTCAAGAATGCAGGCAGTCACTAGATCTGGGAAAAGGAAATGGGTGTATCCTTCCAAAGCGAGATCAGGAGCACCTGTCGTAAAGCAAATAAAAGTAGCAGCAACACATGGTATTTATTATATGAAATTGAAACCAAAATAATTCTTTACCACTAGTTAATGATCTGCTTCTGTTAATATACTTCATTTTACATTCCTCAGTGCATGAGTGCTTTTTCAATTTAAATTATTATAGTGTTTTAATATTTAAACTTTCTCTGTCAGAATATGTTGGACAGCTAATGTCAGAGGTCATTTCACAAAGACATCAGTATCCAAGCTATAGATCTGCTGCAAGTCATGAAGCACATAACATACCAATTCCCTCTCCGATTGCATCATCCTTTATCAAGACAGACTAAGAAATACTAGTAGCAATGCACAGGAGTAGATTTAACAAGGTTCTTTTCGACCAGAGGTAGTAGTCCTGCAAAAATATGTCTAGTTCCATTAATATAATAACATTGTCTACATCATATGTGGTGATATATATTTTTTATTATTTTACAAAAAAACTAAATTCGATAGACAACCTGCCATTAACATGGGTAGACAAACTAATATCAGAAACAGTGATTTTTAAGAGTGTATTGATTCTGTTAATAGCAGTTGTTGTACCTGATCCATAAGCTAGACAGTATTTGGGCTAATGTTGGCTAGTTTGAGTGCATCCAGTGTCATTGAATGCCTGTGGTGATAAAGTACACCAAGCAGATCCACCCCATCCTGTCTTGTCAAGTGCCCTTTTAATAAATTTGATTGTTTCGGCTTTGGTGACACAGCAAATAAAATCATACGAATGTAACATTGTATATACAGTTTTAATTGTCTATTAAAAATGGTGTTTCTTACTGATTTTATTGTTTTCTTTTGTAGCCATGGTCATGAGATGATAACTGATAGTCAAGATCTTCAGTTGGAGGAATAAAAATATCAAGTATTGCACGGTTTAGAAGAAAAGACAAATGGATGCTAGTTTTACTATACACATCCATAACCACATATCATTTGTCAATGTAATAAAACAGCAGTTTAAAAAATATATATATATAAGTACATATGAAGCAAGTAAGATAAAAGATTTGTATTTTTAGCATATCTGCACAGTATCAATTCATTTAATAACCGTTACATAACATGAAAAGTTATACTATATCAGCATAAACATTTGTTACTGAACATTGGAGACCAATAGAAAAAGTCAAGCATACATTTGGAAATCTTATTCTTGATAATACAGTATGTCATTTGGGGAGCAGATGGTCAGGTGGACAGGAAACTGGCAAGTAGGGCATGTACAGTAGGTGAGTATGGAGGGGTTCATCCTCAAGGTTAATCACTAGTGGAGTCCCTCGTGGGTTAGTACTGAGCCTGCTCCTGTTTAACACTTATATCTCAGACATCAGAAGGCGTGACAGGAGTGGGATGAGTCTCTTTGTGAATTACTCAAATCTGTGGGTGGTGGTGGATGAGGAGGAGGAGGGCAATTTTGAACCCCATGAAGATCTGGGGAGATGGTCATTCACCTGGAAGCTAATGTGTAATGATGGCAAATGCATGGTTCTGCACCTGGAGGCATAATATCCAACTCATGTATACACATTGGTGGGGAGGCACTGTGGGTTTCTAATGGGGGAAGAAAGACTTCAGGGTGGTGCGGATGCCAGAATGAATATGTCAGAACAATGTAGAATGGCTACTGTGGAGGGGTTAAAGAAAGGCTGGAATAGGTATAGAGGGAGACTACATCCCGGATCCCCACTGGGAAATGGAGGGCTTTGCAGGGATGGAGGGGGAGAAAAGTAACTGTACTCTGGAAAGGCACTGAAAAGGCACTGACCATTGAGCATACTTGATATGCCATAGGGCCTAATCGACTGAAGTAATGTAATGTTATTATGTTGTTATCATTGTAGCTATAATCAAACATTACTGTAGTGCAAATACATCATTGGTATTGTTGTATTAATACCTAACTATATAATTAATTAACTTTACTGTTAATGGGATGCTGACTATACTAACAGCATATTTGTTATCAGTTATAATATAGTGTTATTGTTGTGAGGTTAAAATAATATATTTGAAAAATTACATTGTAAGACAAATCGATAAAACTGATGTTTTAAATAAACATAAAGAATTCAGTAAATGCTGTTCATGGAATAAAATTAATTGAATTTCAATATTAGTAGTCACAGAATGTTTCTGTTTATATCTCTATCTATATCTCTCTATCTCTCTTTATATCTATCTTTTTATCTATATATCTCTCTCCTCTCGCTCTAACTATTGTATCATTATATATTTCTCTAAGTATAACTGCCTGTCAATCTGTTAATCAAAATTACAACATGAAAACAGCATGAGCTGCAGTCATATATTATAAATCTGTTTACACACTAAGCAAATTGAAAACGGTGTTGAGTCAGATGGGAATCTATCTCGTATTTTGGTTACAACACAAGATGGGATAATCTTCCTGTTCCCCGTCCCAATCTACCAAAAATCCAGTATACAAATTTGCGATATGCCATATACCTGAAGCATCTGTGAAAAAATAGAGAACTGAGTTTATAAATCTGTATTACTTCTATGGTTAAGTTATCTGTAATCCTGATATTATATCAATTTGCTATAAATAACACATAAAAAATACTATATATAATGGAGCTAAATAGAAGGCAATAATATCAAAATGGTTATTGAAACATTGATAAAATCAATAACATACACGTCAGAAAACGGACAGCAGCAATTTGAATAAAATTTCATGTATGTTAGGGTCAGGTTTGTATGTTCAGCAGATACACTATGAATGGCCTATAAGGTGGCTATTCAAAATCATGTAATATTAATGATGCCGCTAATTAACATAGCAGTTACAGGCAGACTTCTCATTATCTGACCACAATTGCTACATTTCTATATAACTAAATACAAGATTTAATATAAGAATAAATGTAGAAATCTTAATACTAACTCCTCTTGTGAAACTTCATCACCCATTGGACCATCATGTTCAATTAATTCATTTAGTGATGCTTGCAGGACATATTGGTTCAAACAACAAGACCTAAAGCCTGGATGATCAGTTATACATTTCATGCCTTTATATTTCTTTATCTCGTGCCTTACTCCTCTGTATGATGAACAGCATCTGTTCTCTGCTACAGTGGGCATGTTGGTACAGTTTTGACAAGTACACCTATCAAAGTTAATGGGGGAGAAAATGACATTAGTTGAAATGTAATTTAAATTACATAAAAATTTTTTCTGCGCTTGTGTAAGCAATAAGCCACAAAGGGGTGTGTGTAAACCATATTTTATAACATGGCCAGGAGCATGGTAAAAGGCATGAGGCCAAAGGCCTAGTGACTTCAGCTGCTGCCCATGCTGTAAAATATGGTTTACACACACCTCTGCATGCCTTGATGCACTTATGAAACTGAAGATAGAAGGGATTTTTTACTGCCAGCAAAGAAACAGTTGTTGTGAAAACTATAAACAGTACTTATTGTTTCTAATTTGTTTATGTATGTAAGGTGAGTATGATAATCAGGGAAACAGCCTTTAATTCATTTGCTTTATTTTTTTGTAAGGTAGCTTTATTTTTAGGACCCAGTCAAAGTTCTTTACAGTATAAAGGTAGCAGCCATGTTTGTAGCAGAAAATCAGCTCTGACAGTAGAAGGTTAACTGACAAGCCTTTGTTCCAAGTTTCCATTGATCTGTGTAGCAGACTCTTCATTGCTGAGCTGGTGGGGGGGGCATTGCTCTGGGGGAGATACTGGGTTTGTCCCAAGCATAACTAGAAAAAGAAAAGCGACTGAGGGTGATGGGTCATTGAGGAAGATGATCTAGGGACAGGTGGGGTGGGGGCCTTGATCCAGGAGGACAAACTGTCATTGTCCACAGTGAACCAGCAGTATGTAATGGAACCAAGGAGATCAGATCAATGAGAGATGCTTCAGTCGGATGAATGATACAAGTGGGCGGATATGTGTGGAAGTTGATCAGGTCCACCTGAGAGATGCCCTGGACGACAGGCGATAAAAGAAAATATAAAAATAGGCATGTAGACAAATTAGTAAAATGGGTCAGGACCTGGTTGAAAGTATATGGTTCCAATCCATAGAGAACAGAATGACTAGCAAGGTAGACTGGGACAGTCATGTTCAATGGATATGAACATAAATGTGTACATTGGATGAGTAATATTGTGTGAAGCACAAAGCGGAAAACTACAGTATATGCCCTTTTATATTACATGACTGTTATCCTTATTTTGATGGTGAAAGATGAAAGAAATTAATGAGGCCTTCAACAGAAAAAAAAATAAACAAATAATAAAATAAATAGACAGGACAGATAAATAGATCCAGACCACCAGATAGAGGTTTTGTATTCAAGAGCAGTAAGTGTACAAAAAAAAAAAGTAGGAGCACAAAACTACAGTTTGTTCAGGAACATGATAATGAGTGGTTGTTTGTAAAGGCTAGGAGAAAGGGAACTACCTATTGTAGGAGCGTTAGTACTAGTATAGTATTATTAAAAGGGGAGAGTGACCAATGACACAAAACAGAATAGGAATGCGGCCTCGGGTTGCTAGAGCTGGTATTTTTTTGAGGGCGGTTGGATGCACGGGGTGTGGGGCAGCCATAGCACTAGACTGGACTTGGAAGTTTGGAGGTTGCCCAGTGTGCCACCAGCTGGCAAAGCTCGAGGAGGAAGTAGAAGGACTTCAGAGACATCTGGTAGAGTCGAAAAGGAAGGGACATAGGGTGGCCTGCAAACATACACAGGGGGGTGAAACCTCCAGCACAAGGGGATGAAACCTCTGTGGTATATGAGGGAAGTAGCAAAAAAATGTGATCCCTCTGCATAAGGGGGGAGAAAGGGAGGAAATGGGAAGTTACAGGCCCGTGAGCTTGACATCAGTGGTAGGAAAGTTCATGGAGAAGCTAGTAAAAGGCAGGATCACCAGCTACCTGGAGACAAATGGCCTGATGAATCCAAAACAACATGTGTTTACTAGGGGCAGATCCTATCAAACAAATTTGATAAAGTTTTTTGACGGGGTCACCAAGGAAACAGATCAAGGTACAGTGGTATATGTAGCCAGAGGCAGTCGTTGGAGAAGAAACAGTGGAGGGAATCAAAATAGCATGGGACAACCACATGGGAGTGTTGGGGAGGAGCCACAGGTCCATGCAGATAGCTAGGCAAATGGGCAGACTTGGTGGGCCTAGTTCGATCCTTTTCTGCCATCACTTATCTATGAATCTATGAACATGTATATATGTATAGCATTAATTTGCAATGATACATATTCATCTACCAGTATTTACTACAGGCTTGCACAATATTGTATATTGTGTTTCTGAACTCATCCCAGCAAACCTTAACAAATACCAAACTGAAAAAAAAACAAGAAAAAAAAAACAAAACAGTGACTTGATACATATAGGATTTCATTTTATTAGGTGTAGGGTTAAGAATCCACATGGTGGGCTGTCTATTACCAGTGTCCAGCTGAGAGAATTACTGTGCATAACTGACTTGCTCTGAATCAATCAGTGAGCTAGTGGAAATTGTGGGATTCAAACCCTTGTCTGCAGACTGTTAAAAAAATTACTCAATATCACTAACTGTAACATATACACTGTACAGTTGGAACAATAACAATATACTTCTAAATGATATAAGCACCATAATGTTATTTCCAGTACAAACTGAATATTTGTTTCCTTTTATCAGAATACAAGCTAAATAGGTAGAACCCACCATTCATCAACTGGTATTACATCTGCAAGCTCCACAGGTTCACTGTGCACCTCAGTAACTGAATCTGGTATAATTATGGGTTCAAATGCATATGGCATGATCTCTCTAGGAGGAATTAAGGAGCCATCATACTCAAATTCTTCTGTATCCATAATAAAGATAGCAAACTCAACATGCAAAAAAGAATATTTGGATTCTGTAAAAAAAAAATGATAAGGATGTTAACCAATGCTATGAGACCATTTAAAATAAGTATCTTGCCAAACATTTTCAGAGCTGTGGCAGTGGCACCATGATCGCGATGGCTCCTGTCAGTACTCTGGGGCAGGAGGAATAGCCCTGAGAAATTAAAAAAATATGTAAAAGAAGCATATTTGAAAAAAATATAAATACTTTTTATACAGAAATCGGAGTAGTGGCTATGATGCCCCAATCGCGATCGCGATCACGCTTCTCAGCACAATAACAAAAGGTGCCTGCCCAGTCATGGCTTTTAATTAGTTTGTTGATTTCTGAGTGAGAGTCACAGTGGTTTCCTTACATCTATTTTGTTTTAGTTCGTTCAGCATAAACGAAATCTAATGCAATATACTGTATATCTAAACTATGACTCTTCACAATAATTTCCATCTTTCCTGGACTGAAACCTGCTGGGAGTGCATCATTTACAATGTGCTACACAAAAAGAAACAAAACTGGCTATTTCAATCCCATATAAATTCAGAGCTGTGTCAGGGGCACCATGATCCTGATCTGACTACTGTCAGTACTCTGGGGTAGGAAGTATAGCCCTGAGTAAATAAGTAAATATGTTAAAGAAGCATGTTTTAAAAAAAACACACACACACACACACACTTTTCATAAATAAAATCAGAGCAGTGGCAATGATACCTCAACCGTGATCACACTTCTCAGCACAATGACAAAAGGTGCCTGGCCACTCATGGATTTGAATTACTTTATACATGTCTGAGTGAGAGTCCCCAGTGGTTTCCTTTCATCTATTTCATTTTATTTCGTTCTGAATAAATGAAATCTAATGCACTATATGTACAGTACCACTCTTCTGAATATTGTACATCTTTCCTGGACTGAAACCTGCTGGCAGAGTATTACTTACAATGTGCTTCACTGAAAGATAGAAAACTGGCTATTTTAATTACAATTTCAGAGCTGTGGCAGTGGTAGGGTTGCCACCTTTGGATGAGATGAAAACCGAATACTAAACCACACCCCTAACCCCGCCCATTTTATGACTAATGAGGGCATCGCTTGGACTCTGATTCACTTGATTTATTCAGAATTGCTGCTGATACAACATCGTGTACAACTTCTTTAAATTACATCATGATTATTATTTTTGGTTTATTTGATTTAGATCTAAATATTTTAAATTTCAGTATGTGTTAACATTTGATGGGGTTGGGGGGGAGTCAGGGGACTTTTCATCCTGTGTACACAGCTTAGCTGACAAATCGAGTGACTACAAGGACACCTCTGACAACTGGCTAGTTTGCATCAGGGGGCATTTTCTGGTGAAACTCTTTCAATAAATAAATAAACTACACCAGTAATGGTGGATGAGATGTAATTACAAATATCATCTGCCATTTTACGATGTGCTACTGTCCTTCCCATTGCTCCTACTCTAAACCTATTTGTAATGTCACAGAAGTTTTTAAAAGTGGTAGAAACTATTCTATGCTGTTAAATACCCTATTTTGTTTTCCATGCCAGTCATACATAGCAGATAGCATGATATGTGATATGTAGCATGGAGGCAGTATAGCTCAGTGGTTTAAAGCTCTGAGCTGCAATTCTGGAGATCAGGGTTTGAATCTTACAGCCCAAACTTGCATACTTTGTGACCCTACACAAATCACTCAATTCCCTGTTGCACCTGTAAACAAGCTTTAGCTTAGCGTCTCTCTTCTGGTAAAAAAAAAACCAAAAACAATAATGTTTTGAAAAATTTTTGATAAATTGCCTAAATTTGCAGTGCCATCAAATCTAGATTGTGTTCCTGTCATCTCATCAGCTACTGCTCTCTCTCTCCCTTTTCTCATTTCTGTAGTGTAACATGACATTAGCCACATTATTCTGTGCTGTTCATCTGAAAGGCCTGGATTGGTATTCCTGGAATATGCAAGTAGTATGAAAATTGACAACAATAACTACTGAGGAGAGAGAGGCATAGTATTGCTAGAAATGAAATAAAATATAGATTATTAATTTAACAACAAAAGGGGTAACAATTATTAAAATATAGGACAGACCCTAAAAGAAAAAATGGTGAACATTTAAAGGTATGAAAGTATTCCTTATCACAGCAGTCAAAGACCATAGTCACAATGCAGCCTGGAAAGGATTAATTTGATTTGCTGTTAATGGTCTTAATAGCCGTACTTTACACCTCTCAGACTGACTGGTATACAAACAAAGGTCTGCATAGCATCAGAATTTGTTTCTAATCTGACCATGCAAGTAAAATGGTGAAGGATTTAACAGAATCTGTTTTACAAGCATGTGAGCATTCAAAATGACTTAAAAAGTAGTACCTCTGAATAAAACCGGATTCGCAGGTAAAGTTTCTGAAACACATTGTACAGGCCATACTGAGACAGGAGGCTACCCTAATGTGGTGCCTGTCTGGTTTCAGAAAAATGAAGGTGTTAATTAAAGTGGTATTGTTTACCCTTCCCATGAATAATCTTCCAATTTGCTGGTGTGAATGAAGTTAGAGGTGACAACTGAGCAAACAGGGACACATTTGGCCCTTGAAGTGCCCTGCTCTTGAAGGCACTTCCTGATTAACATGCACTGGAAGCAAGCAATCACACTAAAATGTCAGACACTTGCTTACAGTCAGATGAGAAGAAAAATGAAACAGTGGGGAATCTAACAGGTGCTGCTTGACCCACCATAAAAACTGAATTTGCAATGGTGAAAACAGGAGGACCAAATCTGGACCTAGAAAACCGAATCATTCGGTTAAAAACCGAGTAGGTGGTAACCTTAAGCAGTGGCACCATGATCACGATTGCTCCTGTCAGTACTCTGGGGCAGGAGGAATAGCCCTGAGAAATTAAAAAAATATGTCAAAGAAGCATATTTAAAAAAAATACAAATGCTTTTCATACAGAAATCAGAGCAACCTCGATCGCGATCGCATTTCTCAGCACAATAACAAAAGGTGCCTGTCCAGTCATGGCTTTTAATTAGTTTATTCAATTCTGAATGAGAGTCTTAGTGGTTTCCTTTCATCTATTTCGTTTTATTTCGTTCTGAATAAACGAAATCTAATGCAATATATGTACAGTACCACTCTTCTGAATATTGTACATCTTTCCTGGACTGAAACCTGCTGGCAGGGTATAAATTATGATGTCATCCACTGAAACAAACAAAACTGTCTTTTTCACTCCCAAACAAATTCAGAGCTATGACAGTGGCACCCTGATCATGATCTCACTCCTGTCAGTAATCCTGGGAAGGAAAAATAGCCCTGATTAATCACTTAAAAATGTTTAAGAAGGATATTTTTTTTTACAAAAACACCGTTCACAAAGAAATCAGAGCAATAGCAGTGAGGCTCCAATCATGTTCATGCTGCTCTAACTATCCAAATATTTGAAAACTTGCCACTGTACTAATAATTCCTGATATGGCAAGCTTTAGCACCATGTTTGACAGTATTTAACTGTATGCTAGAGAACTGTAAATTTTAAAACAAACCTCTATTCCCAACTCTGCCAACAGATTAACAACAAAAGACAGCTCTAGTGTTCAAACAGATTCATGGAGAAGCTTGAGACTTGAAATAACAGTTACATTTTTTTTGTCTGATCTTCAACTTTACAGGCAACAATATATTAATATCATAATAGGCAATACAGGGACTACAATATTTATTTATTTATTTATTTATTCTTTTTTTTTACAATTGTGTGAGAAGGTGGATCTCGAGGCATGCTAGGATCTTGTCATCTGATGTATGCATGAGCTGGTAAAGCATATGTCACTCCAAGAATGACATCAAGAACTGTCAGAACACAGTGTTACGGACAAGAAATCACAGCTGAACGGCACAGTCGCCAGACATCCTAAATCCTGTAGTAGCCTAAAAACTCAGCATTCTAAAATAAAAACACACAGGCAACTGATATTTAAAGACTGTATTTATCTAGCTGCTGATACCTGTGAGGTAAAACTTGGGTAATTAATTACAAGCTTTGCAGTTGATCTTTAAACTTTGTTCTTTTAAAAGACTTGTACATCTTGTGATATAAGAGTTCTGTAGTTTGCTTTTTACATATTTTTAACAATTTTAGTAAAATTCTTTTTAGAATTTACTTGGTCTGTCTTTTACTTCTTTTTAGTTGTAAGAAAAGTATGTGGTTATTGCAGATACTAAACATAAGCTTGAATGGTGATACCAAACTCGAAAGAGAAGCATTTTAAATCTGAGGTCTTTATTAAAGTTTTTAAAGGGTTCCTCTCTGTATATCTGGTTAGGTGCCCATTGGCAAAGATATTTGACCCCCCCAAAGACAGATATATCTGAGCCTGTGCATTGGCTATGCTAGCAAGAGGTTCCCAGTTTGAATCCCTCCAAGACTTTAGACCAAAGGTTGATCCAAACTCACAAAACAGACAAGAGGGTTACCTTGTTCTCTTAGATTGTTCACAAGACTGCACTCAGAGGGTGGCACTTTGGCAGAAGAGGGCCTGACTTGCTGAGTGGGTTTGTGACAGATTGGTTGGAAGTGGTGAGATAATTTTCTTATCACAAGCTTTTATTGTTCTGTGTTAGCTGATACCGTAAGCTCTCTTACAAAGAAAGAAAAAGGCAGTTTTATTTTAAAAGGAAACAGAACTATATATCACTTGTGTAGTTGAGTTCCTACCCGTTTTACTTTTTTTTTTCTCTAAAGTGAAGTCAGAGTAGCAGTAGTCAGGAAAGATGACTTCCAGCTATACCAGGCACACTATAGAATACATAAGGCAGTTGTGCAGGGACAGAGGAGTCCCATTCAAGGTAAAAGCAAGCATGCAGAGCCTCATAGATGCCCTGATGGTAGCAGATACCCAGAGCAGCGAGTTACCAACCATGACAGGAAAGGACCAAACCTCAAGTGTGGAAGGGCTAGTGACCAGAGAAGGGTCCAGAGCTGATGAGGAGGACAGCAGGGCCACTGTCAGTGAAGGTCCACAGCAGCAGGGGAAGGTCACCAGTATCCTGAATCCAGAGGTACTCAAGCTGCAAACTGAGTTACGCAGGATGGAACTAGAGGCAGAGCGAGAGAAGAGAGAGGCAGACCATGAGGCAGAGAGAGAACGCTAAGAGGCAGAGCAAGAAAGAGAATGTGAACTCTGAGATGCAGAGCAGGAACAGTGAGATGCAGACCATGAGGAGCGTGAGTTCCAGTGAGCTGCAGAGGAGAAGAGAGAAGAGCGCCATAGGCAACACAAACTAGAGAAGCTACGAGTCCAACCAGCGGCACCAGAGCAGGTAAGTGGCTTGGGTTTAACTGTGTCTGCAAGACTGGGTTACAAATTGAACTCCAAATTAATAGCCGAATTTAAGGAGGTGGAGGATATGGATGCTTTTTTAAATTCTTTTGAAAAAGTTTATATTCAGACTAAAATTCCTAGAGAGTCTTGGAGTTTCCAGCTATCCTCTCTACTTACCGGGAAAGCTCAGGATGCATTGGGTCAAATGGATAATGATTACAGCAATGATTACAGCAAGCTAAAAGCTGCACTGTTAAAAAGGTTTGAATTAACTGCTGAATCATACAGAGCTAAATTCTGTAAGCTCAGGAGAAGCCTTGATATGAGTTACAAGGAGCTAGCCATGAAACGTCAGTTTTTAAAATGTTGGTCGGAAAGAATTGAGGCAAACTCTGTTGATAAAACTGAACATGTGATTTTGTTAGAACAGTTTTACTGGGCTTACCCAGCAGAGCTAAAAACCTGGGTAGAGGACTGAAATCCAAAAATACTTTAAGAGGCTGCTGAACTCTTGGACCGCTATGCCTAGAGCAGACCTGCTCTGAGTGTGACTGGGGCGGGCATGGCAGTGCAGAAAGGGAAAAGCGCACCTTCAGGGCAGCTAAAACCCAAACTGCCTTCACCGAAACCAGTTAGCCCCAGGTTTCAGAGAAAATATTTCTCTGAGAGAAGAACTGAATGTTGGTTGTGTAAGCAAACTGGACATATTGCCAGGCAGCCTCCCAAAAACGCAAGCCATAATACAGAAGCAGGTGCTAGAAAGAAGTGGGTTGTTTGTGTGTCCCTGGGAGCATGTCAGTGAACATGAGGGAATACATGCACCCAGTCATGGTAAATGGAGTGCAGATGCAAGGGTTAAGGGACACAGGGGCATCCCTGATGTTAGTAAATGGAAATCTGGTACAGCCTGGTCAGCTTATACCCAATAAATATGTCACTGTACAGGACTTTTCAGGTGAAGAGAAAACATTGCCACTGGTTAGTGTTCTCTTAGACTGGGGTGAAACAGGGGGATCTGTGCAACAGGTGGCTGTAGTCAACAGGTTAGCTGTGGATGTGATCCTGGGTTACAATCTCCAACAGGGGATGGTATGTGCAGTTACCCATAGCTAAGCAGCAAGGGAAAACTGTAGTTCCCTCAACCCCACAGAAGCCATTGTGGAAACCACTGAGAGGCTGGTTCCCCAGCCTGTGTCTCCTGATATGGAGATTAATGAGGAGGGGGTAGAAATTTCCCCGGTAGAAAGTGAACACACTGCTACGAAAGTTACTCTGAAGAGGGAGGGGAGACCCATTGCCTGAGGGTTGGGATTGACAGTGATCCTGAATGCCCTGACGCTAGTGCTAGAGACATAGTTTAGTGACTGAAGGAGACCTGTCCCATGCCTTGACAATGTGTGAGGGGTTTGCAGCTGCTCAGAGGGATGACCCTAGTTTAGAGAAGCTGAGGGCTTGGGCAGACTCGGATGGCGCACAGGGAAGTGACAGCAGATATAAGGTTTATTGGGAAAATGGACTTATATATACTCAGGCAGTACAGACAGAGGGAGGGATGCTAGGCAAGCAGCTTGTCACTCCCCAGGGGTATCGTGAGCAGTTGCTCAAGATTGCAAGTGATATTCCCTTGTCTGGCCATCCAGGAATCGCACGCACTATGCAGCGGTTAGCCCAGAGTTTCTACTGGCCTAACTTCACTCAGCAGGTGAAGGAGTATTGCAGCTGTTGTCTCCGGTGCCAAGAAATAGGGAAGGTGGGCAAGAAAACCTAAGCACCCTGATTCCATTGCCCATAGTGAAGGAGCCATTCCAAAGGGTGGGAATGGATGTTATGGGGCCTTTAAATGATCCCAGCTCCTCAGGGAAGAGATTCATCCTGACTGTGGTAGATTTTACCACCTGGTACCCAGAGGCAGTCACCCTATTCTCACTGAGGATATCAAAGTGGCAGATGCCTTACTTGGGATTTTCTCCCCTGTTGGGTTTCCGCAGGAGGTTATCACCGATCGAGGGGGGTTCCTTCATGTCGTACCTGATGAAATATGATTGGGAGAAGTATGGGGTGAAGTAGAGATGCATGACACCGTATCACCCACAAGCTAATGGACTTGTGGAACGATTCAATGGTACCCTAAAGTCAATGCTTCGGGTGTTTGCTGAACAGTATGAGAGGGACTGGGAGAAATACCTTCCCCATCTGTTGTTTGCATGCAGGGAGGTGCCCCAAGAGTAGACAGGATTTTCCCCCTTCAAACTCATATATGAATGCCAAGTATGTGTGCCCCTAGACTTGATCCAGGAGGACTGGGAAGGCAGGCATGCCACCCAGGGAACTCCCATTGTGGATTGTGTCCTTAGGTTTAGAGAAAGACAGAAGGAGCTTATGGGGACAGCTCAGAGCAACCTGGTAGCTGCCAAACAGAAAGAAAAATTGTGGTACGATCGCAGAGCCAGAGCTCGCTCATACAGGGTGAGTCAGGAAGCCAAGGTCCTTATTCTGGTCCAGAAAGACAAGCTGCAAGCTGAGTAGGCAGGACCGTACAAGTGGTTAGGAAGGAAAATGACACAAACTTCATTGTGGAGTTACCTGACCAAAGACAGACTGAAAGGATGTATCATGTCAACATGATGAAGCCATATGCAAATAGGGCTGACATGGTGTTTGCAGTGTGTAGTCATGGGGAGGGGGTGGACAAAGGAGACCCCTTCTGGACTTGCTGGAAGAAAGTAAGCAGGACTCCTTTGTGGAGGCAGTAAAACTGTTTCCCCACCTGACCCCAGACAAGGGAGGTTTTAGCAGACTTTGCCCCATTGTTTAGAGCCAAGCCTGGACTAACCCCCATAGCGACATACTATGTGGAGACCCGGACTCAGACTCCCATACGGCGCATAGCATATCAGGTGTCAGAAGCTGTCCAAAAGGACATTAGGAGGGAAGTGGAGGAGATGCTGGATTTTGGGGTAATCCAGAGATCCCACAGCCCCTGGGCCTCACCTGTAGTCCTAGAGCCCAAGCCAGATGTTTCAGTTCATTTCTGTGTGGACTATCATGGACTGAATGCAGTCACAAAGTATGACACCCACCCGATGACCTGGACAGACAGACTCCTGGACAAGTTGGGAGGGGTGACCTACCTTATGACTATTGACCTGACCAAGGGGCAATGTCAGGCAGAATTGATAGACAGCACGAGGGAGAGGTCGGCCTTCATCACTCCGATAGGCTTATTTGAGTTTAAAGTATTGCCTTTCGGAATGAAGAACACCCCGGCCACTTTCCAAAGGTTGGTGAACCAGGTGTTAAATGGTGCTGAGGAGTACACTGTGGCATACCTGGATGACACTGCCATCTTTAGTACCAGCTGGAAGGAACACCTATCCCACCTTAGGGAAGTGCTGGTCAGGATTCAGAGGGCCGGGCTCACTGTCAAAGCCGAGAAGTGCCAGGTGGCCATGGGAGAGGTGGCATACCTTAGGCATGTGGTAGGCCGGGAACAGCTCTGTCCTAATCAAATAAAGATAAATGACCCCACACAAAAAGGGGTTGGCCAATACAGTTGTTTAAGGAATACTGTGTTTTACTTACACACATTTTGACCTAGACTCTGTCCAGGAAAGATCTGTGAGCACTTTTAAACAAGTATTTAGAAAGAGAGTCAAATCTAAGTACTGTAAGTAGGAATTTTCAGTGTTTAAACCTTGTTCTTTTAAAAGATTTGTATGTCTTGTGATATAAGAGTTGTGTAACTTGTGTTTTACATATTTTTAGCAATTTTAGTAAAATTCTTTTTAGAACTTACTTGGTCTGTCTTTGACTTCTTTTTAGTTGTAAGAAAAGTATATGGTTATTGCAGATACTAAACATAAGCTTGAATGGTGGTACCAAACTGGAAAGAGAAGCATTTTAAATCTGAGGTCTTTATTAAAGTTTTTAAAGGGTTCATCTCTGTATACCTGGTTAGGTGCCCATCTGCAAAGATATCAGGCTCCCCGAAGACAGATATATCTGAGCCTGTGCATTGGGGATGCTAGCAAGAGGTTCACAGTTTGAATCCCTCCAAGACTTGAGACCAAAGGTTGATCCAAACTCACAAAACAGACAAGAGGGTTACTTTGTTCTGTTAAACTGTTCACAAGACTGCGCTCGGAGGTTGGCACTTTGGGAGTAGAGGGCCTGACCTGCTGAGTGGGTTTGTGACACCTGTTACCAATCCTGTTGTCTTATATCCAGCTAAATATGTAGGGTGAGTACTCTTAACTATTTATAGACTGATTCTTGTTTGGCTAACTGCACCCTCTATATAGCCTTAGTAGCAGTATAGCTGCTTTTCGTTGACTGTTTAAATGAGCATTATGGAATGAGGAGGACAGAATGAAGAGGACTGAAAAACTGATCTGTTTGCTGGGATAATTAGGACATTAGTAGCATATACTGTAGCTATCTATGAGAGCAAACTATTCTACAGCCAGGGCTAATTGCCTGTGACAGTACCCTTCTCCTCCTCATCTAAAGTTCAACCCTCACAGCCCTGCTGAAAATACAGGTTCCTCATTGACTAAGCATTACCAAGGTATTTCATAGTACAGGAGATCAAGATAACAAAAAATAACATTTTGTAAATAGATAATATTATATGGGAAAGAAATATTCAAAATATTATAGCTATTTAGTAGGAACATCAAGGCTACCTGAATGGGGAATGGAACCTGTGAGCTTTTTGGAGTCCTGACTCTATAGGCAGCTATGTTGTCCACAGAGCCACAGATTTTGTAGGAAATAAGGTTGACTTTCTAAAATACTCAATGTTATGCAGCAACGATATAATCTTTTCATATAAGGCTTAACATATTTATTGAAACTGTAGAGATACACCACAGTGACTGTGAGAAATATTGCTAGAGTTTATCACACCTTTATTGAGACTTGAATAATTACAATCACAGCATACTAAAGAAGTAAGCAACTGTTAATATAAAAAAATAGCCTTAAGACATATGAACTTTGCAGCCTCAACTATTCTCTCCTAACACTTTGTCTGAGAAAGTGAAACCATTCTAAATAACTACACTGCTAAAGTTAATACAAAACATAGCCTTGAGCTATATGCACCTCACTGCCTCAGCTATTTTCTCCAAATACTCCGTCTGAGAAAGTGAAATCATTCTAAATAACTACCCTGTTAAAGCCTATCCTACTGTCTTGCATGCAGAGAGTGTGAGTTGCATTTGACAACAAGAGCTAAAACAAAATATAACATAGACAGTTGCTTTTGATCACTCCTGGTACTGGGGGTGAGTAGCATGCCTATGCAGGGCTGTAACTTGTATTAGAGTTTCCAATTGCGGCTAGAGGACAGAAAAACAAAGCAACACTGGTGGGGCTGAGCTCAGGAGAGAGAGGATGTCTTCATATGACGATGTCACACACTTCCCTGAGCTGATTTGTGGAGCCACAGCTTCCCTCAGACCAGAACTATGTAAGGATATAAATATTACAGCACTCAGCCCAGCTGGATCTATGATGCCAGTTCGACAACATTTTTGTCGACCGGTATCACAGTGATGGAATTTACGTCACCTGCAAGCTGCGGTAGACATAAATCCCGTATGTCTCCCACACCAGTTTTTTTATATCAGGGGGCTTTGCCCCGAACACCCCATGAAGAAGGCCCTGTCCCCTGCACCCTCTGTACTAAAGATTGTCAAGTCCAAGTCAGAGTTAATTCAGTGAGCGGAGGTAGGACCGGGAGAGAGTGTGCCCCTGTCTCAGGCACACCAACACAGCGACCTGTCAGCAAAGTGTCAATTTTGCTGATAGTGAGATATGTCACTGTGTTGATGTCAGCGTTGGGGAGGCAACCCAGCTGGTTAATCAGGAATACTGCCGGTGTGAATAGTGCTCTATGGGAATAATACATTTACCGTGCCTTGCAACACACATTTTACTTAAAGTTGCATATATACCACTAAACTTTTAAAACCTCAATACTGCATATATTGCATATTTTTTGCAAATAACTCCATTAATGCCTCAGTTAGGGTTGATAGTACAGCAACAAAAGTTTGAAAATGCAATGTTAGGGTTCCCATCCCTACCACTCCACCCCAATCCTCCACACACCAACAGATGTCAGGGTTTCCATGGGGTCATCAGGCCTAACACTCACCCCATTCCATGTGTTAACAAGCTGACATGCTGCAGTATAGGAGACTGGGGTAAGAGTTAGGCCTGATGACCCCATGGCACACCAAAACGTCTGTTGGTGTGTGAAGGGTGAGGGGGTGGGAGTGGTGATAGGGGTGGAAACCCTAACATCACATTTCCAAACTTTTGTTGCAGTACTATCAACCCTAACTGATGCATTACCAGAGTTTTTTTGCAATGAATTTCCCTTCTTTTTGAGAAAGTGTAATGTAACTGGAGGCCTTCATGCTGCCCATTTTTGCATAATGGTATACATATGTGGGAGCATGGTACATAAGTATGGAGACATACCACAGTCCTACAGTCCTGAAAAGGAACCCTTGTAACACTAATTTGGCAATATCTCAGTAACCATAGCAGCTAAGGAAAAAAATGCCTGTGTAGTTGTAATCATAACTTGAAAACCTCCATTCATGCTTGGTGGACTAAGCTGCCCAGAGTGAAAAATCCATATCTGGAATACTCTAGTTTTTGAGATACAGGAGCCAAAAGGCACCTTGGGTGCAGCAGTGTTATCCTATGGGAAATTTCTCAGCTTCGGAATGACATAACTATGGAACCATTGTAAATGTTTTCACCAAACCACCAAAGGCACATCTGTGGGGCCAAGGCTTGCCACCCTGCAAATTTCAGCCTAAAAGACCCAACCATTTAGGTGCAGTGAGGTGGCAAAGAAATGGTGTTCCTTGGGCCAGTACTGTAGCAAATTGTGAGACTTTCACAACATTTTTAGATTACAGTTCAAACAATATCGCAAAACAGAATTTGCAAGGTCCTGGTTAATACCATTTGAAAAGTATTCTAAGCGAGCAATTTTCAACACCACCCAGAAAAAAAAATTGGGAGGGGGGGACCAAGCCAGACAAACTAATGACAGATTTGTGTTCCTCGGGCCCGATTAGTCAAACAAAGCTGGTAGTGTTTACCTAGGGGCTGTATTTTTTAAACTGTTTGTCTTTTACACCCTCAATAACCAAAAACAGGATGGCTGAACCTGAACCAAAAAGTCTAAAGTACAAAAAGTAAAGTATGTATGGTAATTGGCTTTTACTGTTCAAATGGTAAAAATGAGAACAATTAATGGCATTTACCATTCGAACAGTAAAGTACGAATGGTAAGTAACATTTACCTTTCGCACTTCACTGTTCGAATGGTAGACGTTATTTACTGTTCAAGCAGCCTGTCCTGCATCTATCACAAAAATCATTATAATCGCGGCCGGTGGCGCTGGGGTTGAGGAGCTGGATGCCACACACGCTGCCGGCGACCGAGTTCGAGGGTGGACTTGGGTCGTCAGTGGGTCGGCCGGGGGGGGAGATAGGCTGGAGCGTCCAACGACAGCTCGCCTTTTCTGGGGAGGGATTCGGCTGATGCCCGACACTTGCATGACCCCTAGCGGAGGCTCGAGGAACTGCAAGCTCCATTTGGCGATGGGCGGCCATTGAGCAGCATGGACATCAGCGCATGCGTCATGACGTCGGGGGTGGTTACTTGCTGCTCAGGAAGGGAGAAAACACAGAAACAAGCCTGCCTCAGCCGGGAAGATGGGAGGACCATGGCCGTGCCCACGATTTGCCTGTGCCTGCCCAGCAGACCTCAGACCGACGAAATATAAGTAACGGGGTTTGAGCCCCCCACCTCGTACCCACCCAAGGGGTAATCCGTGGCTCCATGGGGCCTAGGGGTCTGCTTGGGTAGGATTCTGGGCAGTGGGATGTCCAGTTGTCCCCCCTGAAGGGTCGGAGGTGGCAGGCTGGGGAGGAGGAATAAATAGTAATTAAAAAAAAAATCATTATTATTTGAAAAGTATAATATATTTTTATACCAAACCATCTAAAGGCACACACACACACCATCATCCCTGAAAATATCAGAGGCAAACTTAATTCTGTGTGTGTGTTGTACAAGAGAGCAAAAATTCCCAAGTTAACCTATGGGAAAAAAACATTCTTTTTTTTTGCATTTTTGACCCCTTTATATCTCTGAAACTGTAAAAGCTACCATCATGAAACTTTCCACATCTTACGACACTGTTAACATGACAGCACATATCAATTGTTGGGTTATTTGGTTGTAAAATGACAAAAGTTCGGCTGGCCCAGTGGCACTGAGGGCTGAAGCACAGGATGCCTTACGTCGCGCTGTACCTGTGACCCATTTTTGGGAATGAGCATGGGTCACGGGGAGGGAGGGTTTGCAAGGAGGAGAAGGATAAAGCATCCATTGGACTGCTTTCCTTCTCTGTGGAGAGGGGTTTCACTTCCCAATGCCTTATTGCCCCGTGGCAGAGGCTAGGGGTCAGGGCACAGGGTGACAGCATTGGGAGGAGTCTGAGCAGATGCCTAGGGGAGAGACGTGTGGACACATGTGCCTCTGCCCCCATCAGCATCATTGCATGCCTATGGCTTCTGAAAGGGGGGGGTTGGAGCGAACAATGGAAAAATGTGGCACCTCTTGTGTGGCTTGATGGCCACCCGTGAATGTTTGTCGGGAGCTGGCACCCAAACTGGATCTGTGAGGGTGAGGAATTAGAGGGATCCTTGCTGCCCTGCTGCAGGGGGCAAGCCACAGGGGTTTCACGGTGCCAGCGGTCCCGGTCGAGAAGGACGATGGCTGGATCCCTGGCAAGGATGCGAGGTCTAAAGGGGGTAGAGAGGTGGCCGAGGAGGATAAATAATCTCATTAAAAAAAAAAAAGACAAAAGTTATTAAGGTGCAGAAACTGAGATTTAACTTTGAAAGGTTGGGCAGATTTAAATGCCCCATTATTATATCACCTTAAGTTGATACCTGTGTTATTTATTGAATTAAGGCATGATTATGTTTGCTAGTGTAACTGGGAGGTCTGTAACGTATTGTGAACTTGTTGGTACTTGAGTCAGTAATACTGCTCTATCTTCGGCTTTCTGTGCAGCCTGCCAAATAAGTCATTGGTATTATTTCTAATGCTGCCAGGTTAGATCTTACATACTGTATAATGCTATTCCTCTGCCTCTTTTTTTCCCTATCCCCACCACAGTACAGTTGTTTTGTCTGATAATGTATTCAAGCCCTGATTATTTATCCAGCCTCATACTTCTGGCATTTATTAATAGGCAATTATGTTGTATTTTATTGCACCTAGGTTTGTTATGTTTCCCTTCCATTGCATTTTGTATACATGATGTCCCCAAGCTCCCTGATTTGTTGGTTACAAAGAGTGAGAGCAACTCTTGCTAACTTGTTGCCCATTATCCTACTGCCTTTACACTTCAAATGTAGTCCATCCGTGCTATATATATATATATATATATATATATATATATACATTTTTCATTGAAAGTCTTCAAATTTCTGATAAAAATCATACCTTCCCCCACCCATTTTTTCAACCACATATTTGTTGTGTTTTCTTTTGGTGTCTTGTAGTGTGCCTTTGGACAGGTAATATTTCAGATATAGCAGTTTCCCCATTCTGCCTTCAATGTTTTTCCTTATATTTTCAAAATCTTCCTGCATTTCTGATACTGCCTTATTTCTGGTATCATTTGTTCTGACATGCAGGATAACATGTGACTTATCTCCTGTTTTGTGAAGTAATGGTTTTAAAACACTGTCTATAGCCCTACTTTTAGCCCCAGAGAAGGAGCTCACAGTCCCGTTGTCCTTATCAGTTTCACATATATACTGCACCTGTCTGTATACTTGACAACTGAGTCTCCCAATACAAATAGCTGTTCTTTTGATTCTTCTATTTGCTGGGCCTTATCTATAGTGTCTGGAGTACTTGGTAGCTCATCAGATTTATTTGAGGTTGATATTGCAAAGTCCACCACTCTCCTGTCTTTTCTGGATTTCTTTGCATCTCTAACTGTTGTCCAGTAGAGAATGGTATTGTCCTTTATTTCTCCATCTCTCATTTTCTTTGCTGTTAATTTTGTTACCCTTATCACAATGTGTAGTTTGTGGTAGGCTCAACTCTAGCCTAGATGTTTCATTTTCCTTGAGACTTCTAAGTTCATTCACATCCTTCTTAAGCATCTTAAACTTGTTTTCTAGTTCTTTAATTCCGATGCGCTGTTTGCATATAAATGTTGTTAACTCTATTGGTGTGTCAATACTACAGTTATTGCAGTTTTCACATAGTGTTGCTACAAGGCCATTCTTGACTATTATAGACTCATCCATTGCAAATGGTACTGCAGTTCTTCTAGAGTTTCTGGCTCCAACACCTGTCTCCCTTGACAGACAGTGGCAGACATGCTTGTTTCTGCCAGCATTGCCTCCGCCATGTGCTTGCAAGGATCTGACTATAAGTATTTACGAAACAGGATGTTGGCGATGTCACTTCCAGTTTCATGGAAAACAAACCCAGGACTTAGTGCTGTTATCTGTAGTCTGCCTGGTATGTGCAGTCTGACGGCTGTTAAAATACTTAAAAAGAGGGACAGGAAGGAGGCACTGGCTTGTAGTCATCCAATGCTCTACAAGGTTTCACTGCAGAGCCAGTGAAACCCAAGAGATGAACCCTAAAGTATACCTTCATACAAAGGTAATACATCCAATTAAAACAAGCAGCGATGAAGTTCAGGCAACAGAGGACTGTTAGATGGTGCTTTGTTACACACAACATTGCATCCCATGCACCAGTATGCTGTTGGTGGGGCCATTTACATGTATACACAAAACTGGAAGTCATCAATTACATCACTTTTGGTTTCACAGAAAACAAACTCGGGGCTTAGTGCTGTATCAGTAACCTTTCTGCTCCCCCTGCAGCCTGTGACTGCTGCGAAAACGCTTAACAGTAGTCCATTTTCCTAGGGCTAGCAGAGTGACAGGAAGGAGACTGTGGCTGGAGTCCTTCAATGTCCCACATAGCTTCACTGCAGTGGGGATAAAATCCAAGAGAATACCCCTGAAGTGTCCCTCAGGAGAAAGCTAATGATTTCAGTTAAAACAAACAGCAATGAAGTTCAGTCCACACAGGACTGTTAGGCAGTTCTCTATCATACATAATATCACATCCCATGCACTTTTTGCAGATGTAACCATAATCTGTAATAGGGTGGACAATCAGGAGGAGGTGGAAAGAATGTGTAGATCTTGAGAAACGTGAATGGTCAAAAACACGGCAGTTGAGGTTCAGTGCCAAAATGAACAGAATTATTTACCTTGGGCATAGGAACCCAGGAATGAGTATAGGATGGGGGAGGAAGTACTGTCAGTCATATAAGCAGAAAAGGGACATTTGGGTTATCATATCTGATGACCTCACAATGGCAGAACAGTGTGACAAAACAGTGGTTAGGGCCAGTACAATGTTGGGATGTATTAGGAGATGTATTTTCAGCAGTAGGAGGGAAGTGGTTGCCACTGTAAAGCTCACTGGTGAGACCCCACCTGGAGTATTGTGTCTAGGTCTGGAGGCTGCACCTCAGAAAGGACATAGATGGGGTGGTGGCAGTCCAGAGGAGGGCAACTAAAATGGTGCAGGGGTTGCATCAAAAGCCCTACAAGGAGAGTCTGAGGGATCCCAACATATACATCCTGGAAGAGAGGAGAGCAAGACAGGGCATAATATAACCCTTCAAGTTCCTTATGGGGGATGAACAGCATGCAGCATGGGAGTCTCTTTTAAAGTAGGAAGAGCCCCAGGACCAGAGGGCATGTGATGAAGCTGGGTGGGGGGGGGTTTAAAGAGGAACGTGAGGAAGTACTACTTCACTGAAAAAGTCGTAGATGCCTTGAATAAAGAAGTGGTGGAGGTGAAAACAGTAGGGGCTTCAAGCATGTGTCCAAGAGACATAAAGGAATATTAATGTACAGGCAGGGAGAAGGGAGTGTCACCAGAAATGGGATAGAGTCTGTGGAGGTAGACTAGGCAGAGACCCTCTGGGTAGACTGGGTGTACTAAGTGATCCTTTTCTGCTGACAAATTCTGTTTCTTTTTTTCTATGTTTCCAAACAGGGAGCTCATTTACCTGAATGGGAGCTCCTCTGTGATGCTGGTTAATTTTTTAAGCTAGCCCCTTATGCAATGGAAGGGATCATGATATGCCTCTGAGGTAACAACCTTCACTGATGCTAGACTAATGCTAAAGTTCTTCCAGTTTGCACAGTTGCAACAGCTGGGGAACACCTAATGCTTCATTTCTTAGAAGTGCTCTACTACAATGGGAACTAACTTCTGCTTTTGACATTTCTGATATTGCAAAATGCCATTACATTATCTTCACTAAGATCTGTAGTGCATATGTTTCTCTGTTGGTTCCACTATGGCATGGTGACAAATTTCTTGTCGACTGACAGCATCGCAGCAGCACAATAATGCCAAATGGTGTTGTGCTGTCTTTTGGGAACAAATGTTTTCTGTGGGGTGATTTGCCCCCACACCCCCATACTTTAGATTGCTAACTCCAGTTGAAGTTATTTCGGGGATGGGGCAAACACCTCCCTTGCACCAGAGTCTGGTAGTGGAGACCATCACGGTGACTGCCGGCAATGTCACTGTGATGGTCTTTGCTGTAGAACCGATACTGCATGATTGGTATATGCCTGAGGGCTACCATGCATGATGTTAGGAGGTTAGGAGATTTTCCTCCTTGCCTGATGAGATCTTATGCTCACTCTCCAATTACAGTTGTGCCCACAGGTTCCTGTCCTAATGCATGGATATAGAGGACGTGATGCTTGGCCAGCTGCTTATGATTGTTCTATGCAATTTGTAATAAAAAAATATAGCCTGTGCTCATGGGTCCCCCAGGTCAGAGAAGCTACAGGATATATTACCCTGAAACCAGGAGGTAATTAAAGGGCCAGAGAGACTTAATTAGAACTGACCCAGCTACCAGGATATAGCGCTCATAAACGTTTATGATGTCTTAGAGAAAAAAACATGTTTATACCAACCATGGTGCTAAAAGTCATAAAATCCTTTGATGTACTCTGGGAATAGGAACTGCTCGAGATCAAAAAGAAGATGTTAATTAAGGAATCATATTGGGAAATGAGTTTTTGCTGATGTCACCTTATTTGAAATATCTTCTGATAGGACAACATTTTGTATATTTTTTATATTCTAAAAGGAGGAGCTAGATGGCATCATAGAATGGGTGTGGAGACAGAGTTTTAAACTATATAAGGTGTTTGAACTGTGTCATATCATTTTGGACTCTTAAGAAACAAGATCTCTGATCTAACTTAAGCACTATAAAGAGGTAATAGATTAGATAGAAAAAGTCTAATTGTATTGTGGTAGCAGTTTATGTTTTGCACTTTAACCTTGTTCTTTTAAGTGATTGTATGCTTTTTGATATAGTGTTCTGTGTTTACATTTTACACATTTTTATCCATTTTAGTAAATATATTATTCTGAAAGACTGCCTGGGTGCGTCTTCAAAGTTCTTTTTGAATGTGTTGTATTGAGGGTTAAGACTGACAGAAACTGTTCAATGCTTGATGGTGTTACTAAACTGGGAAAAGGTAAAAATATACCTAATGTCTTTTATAGTTTCAAGGGTTCATTTTGGATACCTGGTTAGGTGCCCTTAGGCGAAAGATATATTGCATCCCCCAAAGAGAATTTTATCTGAGGCTGTACATTTGGGTATGCTAACATAAGTTTCACAGTTTGAAGCCCCCTACAACTTGAGACCAAAGGTGATTTCAGACCCACAAGCAGACAGGAGGGTTGCCCTATCTGTCACCTGTTCACAATATTGTGCTCGGAGGTTGGCACTGTGGGAGCAGAGGACCTGACCTGCTGAGTGTGTTTGTGACAGAGGATATAGTGTAGGTGTTAAATGTTGAGAGCATGGGACATCTCTTTGCATGCTTGCAAGCATGGTGAAGTCACACAGCACCTGATCTAATTTATTTGCTATACACAACTCCCTTAGTTATTAGATGTGACAGTCTGACTCTACCCCAGAGCTTCCGGTTACCTGAATACCCCAGGTACATGTTATGTCATCAGTTATACAGAGAGATGTAATGAGAGAGATGCAAACTGTTTGGTACAATGCTTATCCCTGCATGGTATTTTATCCTGGAGGCCATGAATGGCACTATGCCATCAATGCAATTATTCATAACACCCAGGAGTGGTAACTTAACTGTAACTGTAAAGGACTTTGTCAATCTAAATCTTCTAATTTGGTTCAAGTGTACACTCTGCTTTCCATCAGTTGGTACATCTTGAAGTATTAATAAAGGAACACTGACTCTGCACATGGTGTGTAAATTTATGTTTGTAACTAGTATTGTAACTAATGGCTGCTAGTTCACCGCTGGTTGCAGTCTCCCAGAACCATGATTTTATCTACCTGAAACTATAAATGCATTTATGGTGTGCCACCTCTACTCAAAAGCTAACTGTTACTGCCAAACAATCCCAATAACTAACACAAAGTATTGTAAGTGACATTCACAGGTGTTTGGTGACACTCTGGCCCAGATATTCAAAAGAGCTGAGCCATGTGCAATAGGGTTGTGCCTGCACAAGTCCGAAATTGCCCCTTTCTGCGCTATTCAGCAGGAGGCAGTTGCGCCCCCCAAACCATGCTGAGCAACAGAGCAATGCTAATGAAGGCATACTCATCTGAAGGGGGAGGAACCATGCATAAACTGCACAACCTGATATTCAGCTGGGCCATTCAGAGTTGTGCAGGAGCAACCCTCTACCTGCACCAGCACAACTTTAAGCCAAAAAAAAAGGATCAAGTCGAGGGCCACCCCCAGGTGAGCTGCTGCATTGCAGGGCACAACACAGCAGCTGCCACCTGTGGGTGGCCCTCCACTTGTTCCCGGTGCCACCCTGCAGCCAGATCACGGGCATAATAGTAACCCCCCCATAGCCCGATTGCGGGCAGCAGAGTATTCCTCCCCACAGCAGCCTGATCGTGGGCATAAAGACATCTTCCCCCACCCCTGACTAGCTCGATCACGGGCATAACATAAGAACCCCCTGACTAGCCTGATCGTGGTCCTAATGTATGAAACCCCCTCCCAACTAGCCCAAGCGGGCATAACGTAAGAACCCCCAACTAGCACAATCTCTTGGGCACAATGTGAAACCCCCACTAGCCCAATCGCAGGCATAAGCGCAACCCCCAAGACCAATATCTCTGGTGGTACAGTGGACCGTGAAGCCCGATCATGGGCATAAGTTCAAACCCACCCCAAGTCCAATATCCCTGGTGATCTAGTGGCCCCCCCCACCCACGCACAGAGTCCCATGACCCCGCTCCCCCGTCAGCTGGTGGGCAGCAGCACCCCACCCACCTACCACCCTGCCACCTGCCAACTGACAGCTCAGTAGGGATGCACGCCCATTGGTTCAGAGCATGAGCCAATGGGTGTGCAGATCGATACATAAGGCAGTCCAGATATGTGAATGAATGAATTCACATTCATTCACATATCTGACCTTCTGTTAGATGGGCTGCACAACCACTGACTGCTCTGAACCAATATGCAAGCGTTCTACTGAGCTGTCAGCCGGCAGGCGCCGGGCTGCAGGTGGAGGTGCTGCCACCCACCGGCTGACGGGAGCGGGTCATGGGACTCTGTGGGTGGGTGGTGGGGGCCACTAGATCACCAGGGATATTGGACTTGGGGAGTGGGTTTGAACTTGCCCATGATCAGGCTTCGAGGTCCACTGGACCACCCAGGATATTGGTCTTTGGGGGTTGCTATTATGCCCGCTGGTCAGGCTAGTTGGGAGGGGAGTTTAATATGTTATGCCTGTGATTGGGCTAGTCTGGAGGGGGACTTATTATGTTATGCCCGAATTGGGCTAGTGGGGTTGAAGTCATGCCCACAATCGGCTAGTTGGGGGTGGGGGATTAGTATTATGTTTTGCCCACGATCGGGCTAGTACGGGGTTGAATTATTTATGCCCGCGATCGGGCCGCGGGGGTTGACTCACTTTATGCCTGCAATTGGGCTGGGGGTTGACTTACTGTATGCCCATGATTGGGCTGCAGGGGGTGTCTGTCCCACACGGCTGCTGCCTGGCAGGGCATGAGGTGCAAGTCATCAGGGATCAGCACATCTGCATGCTAATGGCATGCAAATGGGGCCATAATTAGATGCAAATGGCCCCCGTGCGCCTTGCATAAATTATGGCCCCATTTGCATGTCACCTTTTGAATATCGCAGATTTGTGCATGGCGCAATGGAACTTGTGCCACCGCATCTGAATGCTCCACTCTGACCACTTGCGGTGGCGCAAGTTCCACTGCACCATGCACAGTGGCTGTGGCTGAGGGGCGATAGTCAAAGGAGTTGCTCAATAGTGCAACTCCATTGAATATCGCCCTGGCCACACCCCAGCGCAACTTTTTTGAGCAGCTCAAGGGCTTGTGCCACAGAATGGTGCAGTTTGAATATTTGGCCCTCTGTGCTTAGATACAACATGCCCCAGGTAGTGAACTTCTTCTTTGTGTAGGTGACACTTTGATGTCTTGACCATGAGTCCACAGTCAGCTAGGCAGGTAAGAACAGTTTCTAGGTGCTACAGGTGTTCAGAATATGTTTTAGAGTAAATGATGATGTTATCCAAGTAGAGGAGGACCATGTCAAAATTATAGCTCCCCAAGCAATGTTCCACTAGTCACTGAAAGGTCCCCGGGGCATTACACAATCCAAATGGCATTTGAGTAAATTCATAGAGGCCCATGGGGGTCACAAATGCAGACTTATCCCTGTCCTCTGGTGCAAGAGGAACCTGCCAGTAGCCACTAGCCAAGTCTAGGGTCGAAAACAGGGATGCTGATTTCAGTGCTGCCGGGGAATCCTCTATCCATGTAATGGATAAGCATCCTTGTGTGTCACTTGGTTCAGCTTCCGATAGTCGACACAGAAGCAAATTTACCCATCCTTTTTCTTGACCAGTACTATTGGAGCAGCCTATGGACTGTAATTCTCAGTGATGACCATGGCATCCTTCATCTCCTGGAGCATGGTTTTCACTGGTTGGTACAGTGCAGGTGGAATAGGGCAGAATCATTCTCTGATGAATGGGTGCTGTCCTGTGACTATGTGGTGCTGCACATTCTTGGCACACCCAAAGTCAAGGGGGTGTTTGGAAAATACTCTTTCTAGTCTCTCTAGCATCAACAGCAACCCATTTGTGTTCTTCAGGGGTTTCTTTGGTGCCCAAGTCAATTTCTTCCAGCCAGCCATTGGCATCTGATCCTTTGGGGCCTACAGCTCCATTTAGTCAAAAGACATTCTCTCCATGGCCTTCTGAGGGCTCAATTATGTCCTTGCTTTGGATCTTTATCAATCTGGCCACAGGCTGATTCCAGTATAGCTTAACAGGAGCTGTGCCATAGTTCAAGATGTGGATGGGGACTTGTCCCTTGGTAACTGTTGTCAGACTCCGTGCAACAACCACTGGCTCCTCCCCTGTGGCACTGAGTGGTTCAACTACAGCCAAATAGTCCTTGCCTTGCAGTCCCACTTTGGCTTTGCACATCCAGTATGGTCTCTGTACCTGGGTCCAGTCTGACTGGCTAGACATCAAGAATTTGGACTTTTCCAATTTCACCCTCAGCATTAGTGAACTGCTGGTGACACTGCAATACATTGATTGTGTGCTGCCAGGCCTTCTTGCTGGCTTTTGGGAGCTGTGCCACTTGCTTCTTGAGGGTGTCCAGCAATTCCTCATGACAGTTGTCCAGTACATTTATCCCCATGATCACTGGAGGGAGGTTGTCATCATCAGTGTTTCTAATGATGACCCCTTGTTGTGGGTAAACCTTTTCTTCCAACTGAATGTCCATTTCCTGGTAGCCTAAGAAAGGGATGCTTATTCAGTTGCCTGCAATCAGGTTGAGCCAATTCTTTGTGAGGGCATTTTAGTTGGTTTTGGTCCAATGCTTGAGGAAATGGCAGCCTTGAATAGTGGTGACTTGGGAGCCAGTGTCCATAAGTGCAGTAAAGGTGACACCATTGAGTTTGAGGGGAACAGTCAAGCACCTCCCTATCTACTTTGACCATTCCAGGTTTTGGTTTGGACTTAGGAGCTTTCTTCCTGAGGGTTGGACCACTGCCTCGAGGATGCCCCATTTAATCACACTGCAATTTCTCCTTCCTGGTTACACTGTCGTTCCATATGACCACTGATGCCGTAGTGCCTGCAGATAGGTCACCCATGATCATCGAACCGGTCAGTGGGTCACCAGCTCATACTCCTTCGGTCCAGTCTTGCTGGGCATTGGGGATGGTTCATAGAATATTATAGGCCCTAGCTCCCTTTGAGGTCTTGTATGACTCAGCAAACATTTGCTAGTCTTTGGGATATGGCCTCCAGCTGGTGGGACATCTCTCGGGTACTGTCTCTTGTCTGGTCACTCGGCCGACCCAGGGCTTGAGTGACCTGATGGTATACTTTTTCTCTATCTCCTCTGGGGTAGGATTCATATTCTGGCCGATCCAGTACATACTCTTTTTCCTGGCTGAAATCCTTCTCTGCTCTCTGTCTGGTGATGGCATTGCAAAAAGAGCAGGGTTCAGACATTGGACCCCCAGTGGCAATGGCCTCAGTGACACCAGCCATCTGCTGGAAGGCCACCATCTCCTCCTCAAGTCATCCAGAGCCTAGGACTTCTATGGCTTCCTCTTTAAAGTCTGTAAATTTTGCATCTGGGTTTTGGCAGTGCAACATCCTTAGCTTCTGACATAGAGGCTCTCCATAGACCCCCTTTAATGAACTGCTCTATCAATACTTGGTCTGGGTCATGGTCCTCACTCAGGTCTCATTTTCACATGGCCCAGTGTGCCTCTTGCAAGCTCAATTCAAAGTCCCACAGTGTCTCTTGGGGGCCCTGTGTGCGAGAGAAGAATTTCATTTTGAGGTCTGAGACACTCTGCTTGTCGAAGATGTCACTTAGGTCAGGATCCATTCAGCAGTGTCCTTTTGTCCATCTGACCAGCTTTCAACTTCCTATTTGGCAGTTCCTCCCAACTGCGCAATCAGGATTTCCACTCTCTGTTGCTCTGGCACTTGGTAGAAATGGAACATAACCTGCAGCTTCACATGAAAGTCAGTGAGGCTGCAGGTGTCTGAGCGTCAGTCCCCCATGTACCTTGATAGCCATGGTGCCCCAAAGTAATAAGGCATCATTATTGGGGGTGGTTGAACTGAAGGTGAGGATGATGCTGTAGCTCCCTCAGTATCTGAAGGCATCTTGGGTTGGACTTGCTCCGGCTTTGGGCTCCTTGTTGACTCTTATCCTGCTGACTATGCCAAGTTTTTGTGGTGGATGAGCTGTGGTGGTTCATACCCCTATAGTTTAGGGTGATGCCAGATAAATCTGGAAGGAGAGGCTGGAGGTGTACTCCAGAGCCAAGATGCAAGGTTTATTAACAAAAGTTGGAGCACACAGAAAAGACTTATCATTCACTATCACTACCACACATGAAAAAGAATGAATAAGATTACCGGGACCACAATCTGGCCCCACAAATGTCATACAAAAGTTTAGGTGATTCAAGTCCTAAGGACATAGCAATCCAATGCACCAAGCTTGGGTTTCTAGTATTTTTGGTTGGTCAACCACTGAGTGTGAACCTAAGGAAGCGCTTCCTATACAGGCCATAAAATGAGGCATCCCCTGGTGAACCATAAACAGAGTAAAGCACTGTAGGCCTCCTGGCCCTGGAAAGAAGGTGTCACTGAAGCAATGTCAAAAAGTAAGCAGCTTCAGAATCTTGCAATCTTCAGTGTGACCTCTTGAGCTACTGGAGCATGAGACACCTATGGACAGTACAATCATAAGTGTGGTGATCCTCAGTGTGGCCTTTTGCATGGGCCACCGGTACTTACACCACCTTGGGGGATGAGGCACAGAGCCTGGCAATCCTTGGCGAGGCCTTGGAATAGGCCACCAGTACTATTGCCACCTTGGGATAACATGTATGTGGGAGAATGGGTAACATGACTCCGAGTTCAGTGGATGACTAAAGTCCCTCAAGCTAGAGCCGGGTGGCCCATAACCTGACTCACTTTGGTGGGCCCTAGCAACCAGATAGCTAGCACTTACAACTGGCAACTTGAACGTGGGGTGTTGTGGCAAAAACTTGGAGTTGGCAGAGGTCATTGGAAGTGGGTGCAGGTGGTACTGGAATTCCTGGGGACCCTCCCTGAGTCAAGGAATAGGCACCAGAGGAATCCTAGATGAGGTGTAAGGTGTGAGGTGTGTGCAGAAGCCTAGAAGAGAACAAAAATTAAAACCTGAAAGGCAATCCCACCCTTCTTTTATGACCGAGCCCTACCACTTGGGCCAGGGTTGCCCCAAATGTCTTCAGAGGAAGTAGCAGTAGGCAATTGCAGCAATCAATGCCCTCAGAGCAGTGCAGTCACACAGGACAATTGAGTAAATAAGGCAGAGCAGTCATGATACCCCATGAATAAGGTAGTTCAGTCATAACAAGCAGTTCAACAACTTAAAACAGTTTGAATACAGCCATTCAGACACAGCAAGCAGTGGGCCCAGACAACCATACCTCTCAACCTCCCTCATCACAAATCAGAGACAAATGACCAAAATCAGGAACACATCTGATAAAATAGTAATATTAGTCCCAGAAGCTGTACATGACATGTTTCTTAGTGTGAATAGCATTTTCTTAATGACTCTTTAGTACCAGAAATGCCAGACTTAGGAGGGACAGAAGAAATTTCTGAAGCAAAATCAGAGACATCCCTGAAAATCAGAAACAGCTGAGAGGAAGGCAAGCAACAGGAGATTGCAGGCAGATAAAGAAAATGCAGTTTGCTTCATGGGCATTGAAACAGTTTGATGACTCACACCTTTGCTAATATGGATCAGCCCTGGGTACCTTCTGAGTATTGAGGCCAGAGTACCTAGTCTCTTTGTCCCAGCTATGGGCTGCCCCACCCCCTCTACTACATGGACAAAGGACTAAGTTTTTCCTATTACTAGAGCTCAGATTACCCTAGAACTCTGAGAGAAGAATGCACTAAGGCTCTGCCAGGCCTCTAGTAATTAGCTTCTTACAGCTAAGCAATTGAAAATTCAGCATCAACAGTTCCCTTCTCACCAGTAATACTTTGAGCTGGCTTTACCTAGCAATTCTGTGATTCTTGGCTGAGAGGGAGTGCCCCAGTCTCTCTATTTGGAGCACAGACTGCCTAGAATAAGTTAAACTAGCAGATTCCTTCAAGACAGGAGTTCCTAAACACCTTTAGTCTGGGTCCAACAATTATTTGGTTTGAACCCTCCTAGCTTCTGCCTTCCTGGTTCTCATTTCTCTCTTTCTCTCTCTCTCTCTGTCGCTATACAATTGGACAAGGTAGCAGCTTTCTTCCACCTGGAGGGGTGGTACATTGGATGCAATTTAACAATTCTAAACAATAATTACACAGTGCAACAACACAATTGTTAAACAAACAATCCTTCCCCTGGCTGGAGCAGGTCTATCTAGGACTAATTATTAAAGGAAATGCTGGCCAACAAGCCTACTCACCCCTGGAGTTCAACAAGGATTTCTGTACTCTGGGGAACGCACAACCACAAAGTAGTGATAAGGCCTCTTCTCCTGGAGACTGCTGCATGAAAGGTTCTCTGGGTCTGTTTCCAGGCCAAATAGACTGACTCAACGCACTGGGGGACCTGACTAGATAGCAGATTTCTGCAAATAAAATGACCGAGGCTGCTACTGGGGATCTCTGGAGGGAGATGCATTGAAGGGACCCAGGGGATTCACTTCAACCTCCTAACAGGGAAGCCGACATCCATTGCCTTACTGTCCTTCACCCTCCCTGGTCAAACTCTTTCTCCAACCTGTGCAGAGCCTCCTCTAGGCTTAGGCAGTCCTGGCCACCTGCCAGGGGATTGGCTCCTTCCTCCAGAGGTCAACCTCCTGAGGCTGGGTCAGTGGCTTAAAAAGAAAATCTCCAATTTGAATCTACCCTGGCCACAGGGATTGGCCAAGAGGGCTCAGTCTGGCTTCCTTCTCCACAGCTGGTACAGGAATGTGGCCCAACTGTTTTGGCTTTGGTTGACTAGGTGCCGGTCTTGAGCAGGGGGAAGGGAGAACCAAGGAAGGGAAAATAAAGGTTTTCTTTTAAAACCCTGAATTTAGACTGCTAGGACTGTCTGCTGGAGTGGGGCCTGTTCTGTTTTTTAGAGGGTCACCAAAGCTTTTCAAGGGTTTCCCATTAAGCTGCCAGGATCCCCATAGCTGTCTGACCCCTCATATCTCTGAGGATTCCCTATTTTCTGTGATGACCCCAATTCCACTATTTTCTGTTGTGCCCAAAATTTCCCTGGGGCACTACAGACCCATGATGGAGACCTGTGGGACACCAGCCTGGAATTTTAGGGAAGAAGACAGGACACCCCCTACCTATATGGACCACTAATGTCCTGAGAGGTAGGAATGGAACCAGTCAATAGCGGGGGCTGAGAGCCTGGCAGAACTCAGCTTATCCAAGAGGGGTGGATGGGCCACTGAATCAAAGGCTTTAGCCAGATCAATGAAAATGGCTGCCATGATGTTGCCCCAATCCGTCCCAGAGAGAATGGAGTCAGTGGCCCATAGCAGAGAGGAAATAGTGGGATGGTACTTCTGAAAACCAGACTGGAAAAAAGGGGTGAATTTGGAAGATTGGAGGGAATCAGCAATCCTGGAGTAGACAAGTTTCTCTTGTAGCTTTGCAAGAGAAGGGAAGAGAGAGATAGGAAGGAAGTTGCCAGGTATGGGGATCACCCCCTTTGTGGAGAGGACAACATTGGCAGTCTTCCAGGGCTGACAGTGAGAGGGTGAAGGAGAGGTTGAGGAAGTCAGTAAGGGGGACACAATGGCAAGAGTTGAAAGATGGATATGTTTAGGGTCCATGCTATCAGGGCTAGATTTGGGCAGAATGAGTAAGGAAAAGGTAAGCAGGGTTTCCTGAGTGGTGACAGGGGAAGAAATTAATTCCAGGGGGGATGAGGGAGGGTGGAGATGAGGGTGAGAGGATTCAGTATGTGGGTGAGGGGAGAGCAAAGTAGTGAAAAATACATTGAAGTGAGCAGCATCAGAGTGAGGGTCAGAGATAGGTTAACTATTAACCTTGAGGAACAGGTAAGCAGACTGGGCTGGGGGAACATAAAGAGAGTGAATCACCTTCCAGAATTTGGTTAGGGATTTTAGATTGTTCTGGAGGTGGGCCTTAAAACAGAGGGATATGGTGTTACAGATAGCCTTAGTGCAAGAAGTTCTAAGTGCTCTATAAGAAAGGAGTTCAGACAGGGAGAAGAATAATTTGTATTGAGCCCAGGCTTGATCATTGGACTTGCAAATATAAATGAAGCCATAGGTGACAGTGGGGGTGGTGGGAAGACTTAACCCTGGACTTCCTGATGGGAGCATGCTTGTCCAAGATAGAAGTAAATTTTGAATGGTAGGGGGAGAGGCCACATCAATGTCTGGAACAGAGAGGATGGGGGACCAATCTGTTGCAGTCCGGTCGTTCAGTAGGGTGTTTTTGTTTAGTAACCAGAGGGACCTCTACCAAATGTGCTTGAGGGAGGAGGGACGGCACCAGACTTTCCTGACAGAAAATGTCATGCAGTTGTCACCAAAGGCATCCAGCAAAACACCTGCTGTATTAATGTGGTGGGGGTTTGAGGAAAGAACCCAGTCAAGGAAGGTGTGGTTAGAGGAGTGTGGCTTGAGCCAAGGTGGTACTGTAATGAATTGTAAGAGTTTTAGGACTCATTCCTGAGATAGGTAGGCCCAGAGAGGTGGGAAAGCCAATTAACTCTGAAATCGCCAAGGAGGAGTTTATTTTATTTTATTTAGCTTTTGTTGACCGGGTAAGTGCACTAGACAAATCCTGCCTATTTTCAGGCACGACCCGGGGGAGGGGGATACAGATGAATGCCAACTGACCTTGAACCAGATTAAGCTGTTGGTGGTATTTTTGCTGAATGAGGGAAATTTAGCCAGGACACCAGGGAAATTCCCCTACTCTTTTCCATAAGTGCCATGGGATCTTTAACATCCACCTGAACTACCACCAATCCAGGCAGATGAGACCTCGGTTTAACATCTCATCTGAAAGACGACACCCCAGAAGTGCAGCACCCCTCTCATGCTGCACTACAGTGTCAGTACTGGGATATTAACCCAAGTGCTAGATGTGGGAACTGAACCCACAGCCCTCTGATCTCCCAGCCTCAGAGGCGAGTGTGCTACCTACTGAGCCACTGACACTGCAGTTCACCAGAAGAATGTAAAGTAATTGTAGATAGTGAGTTAACCAGATAGGAGCTAGAGATTTTAGCCGAACCATAAAAAAAAAAAAAAAAAGCAATAATGGTGGGTAAGGTGGAGGGAAAAGAAAGCTTAGCAAGGAGAAACTCAAGAGAGGAGTGTATAGCCTCCCTGAGAGTGATGAAACAAAAGAGGTTCTGGTGGGCATAGAGGGCAATACTACTACCTTGTTTGCCACAGTTCTTCCTGAAAAGGTGGTAGTCAGGGAGGGCCAGACAAGAATCAGGTATTATTGAGGACAGCCACAATTCAGAGATATATAGGAGGTTAGGAGAGTGTTGAGAAATCCAGACATTAAGTAGATCCAGCTTAGGGAGGAGGCTGCTAGCAGTGAAGTGAAAAATGCTAAGGCCCTTCCCTATGAGTTGGAGGGGAGGAGGTGAGGGACCAGTATTGGTTCCACATCACCAGAAAGTAGGAGGAAAGCAGGATAAGGATATGAAGGATGGAGTGGGACTTACAACCCCTATGCCAGGGAGAAGAGGGGGGAGAGATAGGGAAGGGACAGGACAGAACATTAGAGAATCTCGAGGTACAGGGAGGTATAATATAATAAATATCATAATAAATACAGATGTTCACAATTAAGTATTGCATGCCAGTTCAAAGTAGTGGGATTTGTACAGTTCCTTTTTTAAAGTCTATATTGAGGAGGAAACATGCACATGGGGTATCAGATATTCTGGAGCAAAGGAGCCACCACCCCAAAAGGCCTGTCCCAGATAATTGTAGCCTTGTGGGTGTGACAATCAAAAAACCTGCTTTGGTGGAATACAGAGGGTAGATGGACCTCCACCAAGAATGCTCTAACCTCCATCCCTTAATCTTTAATTGTCAATTCATCAGAAAAAAAATAGTGAGCTACAGTAGGAGGTCAAGGGATGAACACAGTACAGTGCCAGGTAGTCCAAGGTGGTCATAAGAGCCATGTTATTGATCTCCATGGTTTTCTCAGCTCCCAGAGCACAAGCTGTTACCATGTGCAAGATGTCCCATACTACCAAGAGTTTGCTTGACTCTAGATTATATTTAGGACAACAATGAGCTATCTCCATGGTGGAAATGATTGAGGGGCCCCACAATGGAACCATACTGCATAATGATACCAAATGACTGAACCACTCTTGACAACACAAATATCAAGACCCAATGTGAAGACCATGTCCAATGAGTGACCCTGCTGCTGAGTTCTGGAGGTACTAGCCAGTGCAAGGCTCAATGATATCATCAGCTGGAGGACCTGTTGTTCAAAATGAGGCTTCATTGTTGACCTAAGTATAAAAATCCCCAGTACAAGAAGTCAGGAGGTTGAAATCCACCAATTTCTGCAGGAACTTATTACTGTGCCCCAGGGGATGGGACGCAAGAAAGATCCCGCAACCTGCACTTGGGCCACCTCTAACAGCCATGCACTCAAATTACCTGATCGTGCCTATGGGGCATGCTGTGAACCCAAAGACAGATCTAAAACAGATGGCAATCCTGTCCCCTGCACTCCCACCTTTTATAATGCACCACTGAATACCTGGTGAGGGTAGATGCCCCAAACATTGTGCCGGCATCATCCTCCACACAGGTTTTGTTGATGCATACCTGCTCAGCAGAGGAATCCATAATGAAATCCTCCATCACTGTGGTTTTATTCCTCAGTGACCTGATGCTACATAAAATTTCCCAAAGGGGAGGAGCAGGATCAACTGACTCATCCACCACATGATTGGTAACACTAGGCAGCACTCTTGAGATAGAAACTAGGCATGAAGTCCCCTATCTCAGTTTCAAATCTTCCCAGGCCATCACCTATTTCTTTCAACCCCAGTCCAACCCTCCCTACTTTCAACAGACCAAATCTCTGCATATGATCATGGCCACATGCCCAAGAGGATCCCAGCCCACAACACTGGTGCAGAACTGCTACTGATATAGCCAAAAGAGATCCCAATGGGCCAAAGCTGGTATGGGGAATGGACATGACAAACAGGAACACCTGGAAAATACATACTGCAAAGAAGTAGTACTACCTTAAACCAACTTTACCTACCCTCATCAAACAATTAACTTATAAACTCATGCCACCACCACATTCACTCAGCAATCACTCCTCAAAAGGCAATCCTGTATAACTAATCGTTCTATCCCTCCACATATACTCCAACAGAAATTAACAGTTTATTTAATAAAATGTTGTATAAGAATATCCTTCCATTCACTAGTGGCTGAAAATACCAAATACAATTTCTTTATAGCAAAGAAAGCAGGCAATAAACACAAGTGTAAACTTGCTGACAGTATAGCCTAGAGGTTAGAGCAGTGAAGCTGTGAATGAGCAAGGCACATCCTGCCAACCTAGTGTAGGTTTAATTCCCACAACCCCAATGTGCATGCTGTGTGACCCTGAGAAAATTACCAACCCTTCCTGTGGTCTTGGAACACCCCTGTAAACAGGTTTCAGCCTGCTGGTTCCATGTCAGTTCTTTACCGACAATTCGCCCTGTGACTATTTGTTGTCTTTCTCCTTCACATAAGAAATACTGCAACAAGATTTTATTTATATTTTTGGACACCCCTCTATTAATAACTCACTTTACACTGGAAACCTGAACTTTCCTGGAATGTTTCCTGAGTTCTGAAGGGAGCAAACTGTCACAGAGTAAATTGCTTGTAACAAATTGTCATGCAGCCTCAGCTGCCTTTTCCAGCCAAACTTGTAAAACAGAAACAAATAAGTGCAATTGGTACCCACACAATAAGCGCTGTCATGCACTTTATTGAGCTATGAGACTAAACAAAATTACTGGAACACTGACATTCCCGGCAGCTCACTAGTCACTGTTATCATCAGATAGGCTGGCTATGGAAGACTATGGGAACATTAGTTCACAGCTATGGCAGGTGGTGGGGGTGATCACAGGATCAACCAGATATTTGTGCTGACAACCTTCTCATCTCTCTCCTCTGTCATCCCCCTCCCATCTTATGACTCTTCCATCCACACCTCCCCTCACCCCTCTTTCTCCTTCTCCAGGATACCCCTCCTCCACCACCACCCTCAAGGCCATTCTCCCTTCGAACCCCTCTTCTGGGTCCTCCCCCTGATGGCCTAGATCCTAAACTTCTCTTCCTATCAGCCCTTGCTATTGCCTGTCCTCTAACTTCACTTCTGAACCTACCTTTCTCTGTTTCATCAGTCCCAATGGCCTCGAAACATGCCACAGTCATCCCCCTTCCAAAAGCTGGTGACTCCTCTCCTGGAAACTATTGGCCCATCTCCCTTCTCCTTATCCTGTTCAAACACCAAGAACATCTTGTTTTATCTCATTTATCCTCCTTCCTTGATTCCAGCTCCTTCTTCATTCCTTTTCTCTCAGGTTTCAGGAAGGATCACTTCGCCGCCACTACCTCTCTCCTCTGGCTCACTAATTCCATACTTACCAGTATGGACAGGGCTCATATCACCTCCTCCATTTTCGTTGACCTCGCTAAGGCATTCGACACAGACTTTCACTTCATCCTCCTATCCACACTCTCATCAGTTGAGCTTTCTCCTTCAGCTGTTGATTGGTTTAACTCCTACCTGTTTGACAGAACCCAGTCAGTAAGCATTGCTGAATCAGTATCCCTCATCCACTCTATCCAGACAGGTGTCCCTCAAGGCTCTGTTTTGGGTGCCCTACTTTTCTCCATTTTTTGCAATGACCTCCCCCCCTGTCTGTGCCTCTTCTAGCATCCACATGTATGCAGATGACACTGTTCTGTACACACCTGGCCCTTCCCCAGCAAGTGTCACTACTGCCCTACAGCTGGACTTTGACACTGTCCAGGGCTGGCTAGTTTCACATCAACTATTCCTTAATGCAAAAAGGACAATCTCCATGACCTTTGGCACTAGTCAGAGATTGTCTCGTATCCCCTCCCTGCATTCTTTCCACACCCTCGATGAGACTAAACTAGAGGATGCTTCCTTTGCTAAGTATCTTGGTATCTGGCTTGACAGACACCACGACTTTTCTGTACACATTGATGCTATTACCAAAAAATGCCACCCCAAGCTTGGTGCCTTCTACCATGACCACAGCTGAATCCCACTGTCTGCTTGATGCCCTATAGTTCAGAAAATTATACTCCCAGTTTTCAACTCAATCAATCAATCAATCAATCAAATCTTTATTTATTCAGGCGAACATCATCGAGCAAGGCTGATTTACAAGATGGACCTGATAAGGTCAAGGTTCAATAGTTGATACACAGCAAATACATCATACGCTTTATAAGACAGTTATACATACAGAGAAAAATAATGTTTATAACGCATTGATGTACAGTGAATTCACATGTTAAAACTCGGTTAAAGGAAGGTTAAGCTAATATCTACAGTATGTACAGTACATACATATCCCAATGGGAGCCATGACAGACACACAACATAATGAATACTAGGATGGTGAAGGTATTATTGGGTTCCATAAGCTGAGGGGTGTCTGACTGGAAGGAATATGCCATATATGATTGGAAGCCAGATTTGTAGGATGACTAATCTAGCTCTAGCGGTAGCAACTGCATTTCTCTGTGAAGAAGGCTGTACAATGCTATTTAAAGGATGCAAATGGAATGATAATGGACAGTTTTAGGGATTTTGTAGGGTGTTCCATACTATAGCTAGAGAATAGCTGATTGCTGCCCTCCCTAGTCTGGTGCTGACTTTGGGCAATTTGAGCAGGATGATATTGTTGCTTCTTAGGGCATAGGAGCTAGGGTGGTCTGGTTGAAGCAGTCCAGGATATAGTTTGGGAGTTTTTTTGACAAAGCTCTGTAAATCCATAGAGCTGCATTTCTGCTCCTCCTGATATGAAGGGAAACCCATCCAACTGCGTCATAAAGAGAGCAATGGTGGATATTATATGGCAGATCTATAATGAACCTTATTGCTCTATGCTATAAGGCATCCAACTTGTGAAGGTAGGAGATGGGGCAGTGACTATAAAGGAAGTCTGCATAGTCAATAACTGATAGAAAGATGGCCTGGACTAACCTCATCTTTGAGTCTCTGTTAAGGAAGGGTTTTAATCTATAGAGGAGGCCAAGCCTTTGGCGAAGCTTTTTTAACAGTTCTTCTAGATGATGAGTGAGTCGAGTCTGTTGTCAATCCACACACCTAGGTATTTGAAGTTTTCAACATACTCCAGATTTTCTCCATGTATTGTGCATAGCTGGGGGAGAGTGATTGAAGAGGATGTGCTGGTGGAGTTTTGAGTTGTGAACATCATTGCTTTAGTTTTCTTTGCATTTAGCAGAAGCTTTTTCTCTAGTAGTTGATGTTGTAACAAGGAGAATTATGTTTGTAGGATTTCATGAGCAACTGTAGGTGAAGGGTTGCTGACATACAGAACAGTGTCATCAGCAAAGAGGTGTACCGAGGACTTGGTAAGGGTTGAATGAATGTTATTTATATAAATGGCAAAAAGGTTAGGACCCAGAATAGAGCTTTGGGGGACTCCTCTTGACAGTGGTCTTAATGGGGATAGGTCACCTTCAGCTTTTACCTGCTGTGACCTGCCAGAGAGGTAGCATCTGAACCACTTAAGGGAGGGTGGATCTAGGCCAAGGGAGTGCAGGGATGAGAGTATCAGCTCATGGTCCACAGTATTGAATGCTTTGCTCAGGTCCAGGAATACTGCACAGACATTATTCTTTTTATCCAATTCGATTTGCCAGTCATTTGTGACCTTGGCTAATGCAGTGATAGTGCTATGTTTGGCCCTGAATCCAGATTGAGCTGGATTTAATAGGTTAGCATTGTCAAGATATTCCCTTAGCTGGTTACTCACTAATTTCTCCAGCATCTTGGATAGCACAGGTAGAATGGAAATGGGCCTGTAATTATTAAGATCCATAGGGACCCCTGATTTTAGAAGGGGGACCACTTGAGCTGTCTTCCACAGTGTGGGAATAGAGCCAGAGTTTAGGGAAAGGTTAAAGAGGTGTGTTAGGGGGATTGCAAGTATATGGCATGCAATCTTTAGAAAGAAGGGGTCCAGAGAGTCTGCTCCTGCACTTTTTTTGGTATCCAGATGCCATAATAGATCCTCAACTTGTTTCAACAGTATAGGTTTGAAGCTAAAGGAAGAGTCAACTCTTTGATCACCAATGTAGTGGGAGCTTAATTGGTCCCTCAGCAGGTTAGCTGGGAGGTGTCAAAGGCAAGGCCAGCCGTTGTGAAGTGGTTGTTGAATGCGTCCAGGATTTCCATTTTGCCAGTGATAGGGCCATAACTATTGTGTAGTTGAGTTGGAAGGGGGTTATTAGCATCCTGTCCCATCATACCCTTGATGGTGCCCCAAAACCTAGCAGGATTATGGTAGGAGGAGTCGAGCTCGGCCAGGTAGAAGGCAGCCTTTGCATCCCTAACTTTCCTGGTACATCTATTCCTGGCTTTCCTAAAAATCATCCAGTCGTTTGCATTCTCAACTACCATGACATAGTCTTTAGTGCCACTCCCAAAACCTCCCTTGCCAGACTGGACACCTTCTTCAACTCCTGCCGCTTTGCATTTGATGCTCCTTCTTCTCATCACTGTGACCTCTATAACTTCCTTTCCTTTCTCTCACTTGAGGAGAGGAGACACTCCCACTCCATTCCTCACTGCTAAATACTAGATTGGTTTCCTTCCTTCCTATCTCTCCTCCTCATTCTCATCCCCCCCATTCTCTCTGTAGTTATGATCACCACACCATTACTATTCCCAGAGGATCCACCTCAAAGGGCCAAGCTGCTTTTTCCTACCACCTGCCTAAATTGTGGAACTTTCTCCCCCTGCCCCTTTGTCAAGCCCCCTCACCCTCTACTCTCTCACCTTTCCTCCACAAACTCCCACGTCACACCTGCACTTGCAACTAACTTTCTTCAGTTTCCCATCTAACTTAACCCCCTACAAATTCCTTCCCTGCACCCAAAGCTGGCCTTGGGGGGGGTTTGCAAACTGTGCATTTGCACAGGTCTCCAAGAGCAGAGGAGTCCTCTCCAAAAACTCATCTGTCCAGTTGGCCTCTTTCTTCCTGGTTCTGTAGGTACTAATTTAAGTAAAGTGCAAAAATGGCATAAAACTAGCTAAAAATGAAGCTACAGGGAGGCCATGATAGGGATGAGGATGTTCCTTGGGGGCTTCGTGATTTCTGACATGTGACCCCAGCAAAGAGGTTCACACAGGGCCCCAGAATAGATAGGGCCAGAGCTGCTTGCACCTCCCTCAGCTCTGGATTATTTACTGCTGTAACTGTTCTACCTGTATATTTTTTAATATCTTACTTAGTTATTTCCCCTTTCCCCCTCCCCTTTTCTATTTACATTGTGCATTTACTTTTATGTGTACAGTCACAGCCAAAGACATGGCCAGATATTTTGTGAAATTTCTGTGCTATATCTAGAGAAATCTCCTGCTTTCTCCATTTACACAGTAGGGGCAGCAGAGAGAAATTATTTAGAAATTTTGCTAAATATCTGCCCATGTTTGTGGCTACTACTGTATGTAGGTCTATATATTTACCTGTATAGTATATTTATTGCTTATTTCCTCATACTTCCCTTCTCCCAGGTCACACCTGGAAATGAGCCTCAGCTGAGTGTACCTTCCTGGTGAAACATTTTTAGATAAGTAAATAAAAGGGGGCACTGTGGAGCAGCAACATGGCGGCAGCTCTCTACGCCAGCTCAGAATATAGAAATATTACAAAATCGCTAAACAGTGGTTTGCTATTGACTAACGGGGATCCAACTACAACACACCTCAGCTGAAATATTCAAGAACAGAATAGAACCCAAGAAAGATGGCAAACATGGGTCTTGTAGCCTTGATGTGTTCCTTTCTCCCATGGGCTCCTCGATGAGATCGGGGCCGACTTAAACTAGCAGCCTAATAGCTCCAGAACTCCCATCAGTGCAGATCATGGTGCTCTTAACAAAGAATCAGGCAAATGGGGAGGAAACAGATTAATGGCAGCTGTGGAGGCTAAATTTACTGAAAATGACAACACCATTAAAGAACACTCACTGGTGACTGCAGAGCTCAGTGAGGCCAACACGCATCAGGTGGAGTACAATGTTTCTTTCGTAAAGGACTTCAACTTCCTCAAAGGGAAATTGAGACACTTGAAAACAATCAACGTCATGCCAATGTGTGTGTGGTGGATTTTCCACAGTGATTCACAGGACAAGCAGAACATTTGCCTACTGTCTCTAAAATGATCTTCAAGGATTTATAACTTTTTGCCCTCGGACTCAGGGGTGTCTGTGCAGAAGGTTTTTGCCATCCCGCAGCGGCTGCATTCTAAAGGTGCCCCAACCCAGAGGCCCTTGATAGTCATTGCTATTTTGTCATCACAGGAGTCCAGGATTCCCCTCTTACAGGCTGCATGAGCACAAGGTGACATTATATGAGAGGACAGTCACCTGACTTTCTTTCCAGACTTGTCAGCTCAGACACGAAACCTCAAAAAGGACTTACAAAAATTAAAAAAGGAACTATTGAGCAATGGTATTCAAGCCCAACTTACATTTCCTGTGCGACTGCAAATCCAACACGAATCCAAAATTCACATCTTTGTGGACCCTAAACAGGCAGAGATTACGTGGGAAAGTTGTTGGCAAAACTGCATCCAGCAGAGGAGGCCTCCTCTGACTATGAAGCAGGCTAAACCTTAGGTTTTGCTCCTAATGTTGGGACATTTCAGTTAAAAATCGTAAGAGTTATTTAATGTTGTTGTCGGGGTTCCCTATGGCAGGTGGGAAGCATTGTTTGGGGCCATGCCAAAAGAGATGGTTTGGCGAGTTACTACAAAAAAAAAAAAAAAGTCAATGTCTCTATAGCTCTCGTTGAAGTTAGTTTAAATGATATTTTTACTATGCTTTATATCCTAGGTTAGCCATATGCTGCCTTATTAAATAGAATTGCTCAAAGATGGTTAATATGGCTTAGGTGACATGGTGAAAAATAGTTAGTATACTCATACATGGCTCAGTCTGCCAACACTAAATGCAGTTCTTTAGGAAATTCTGATAACCTGCAGGGTGGGTTTGAGCCAGACCTAGATTTTTAGATTTTGTCATATACTGTAGCTTAATTGAACCCAGGACATCTATACATCATTTCTATTCATGTTTTCCCAGCTCATCAGCTCCTCCAATAGTTTCTATTCCCACTAGGGCTTGGAAAAAAAAGGGGGTTTACTATTATAATATATGCATTGATTTTGGTGAGAGTGTCAATGACCTGCAGATTATGCTTTATAAGAATATCAACTGCATGTGTAATGTTTTTATCCAATTGTAATCGACTTGTACATGAGGTTTGGAGGTCTGTGTACTTCATATCTTTTTCTTTCATGTATTTACAGTACCTACTGTAATGCTCATAAAAATTATCAATAAAAAGTTTAAACTTCCTCTTAAAAAATGTAAATAAATAAATAATCTACAGTCTATTAAGTAAGTGCTTAAAAAATGTTATTGAAGTGCACTTTGCTTAATCAGGACCATACAATCCTACAGCATTAGAACAGTGGGGCTAAGCATTCACTTTTAACAAAATTACAAAAGTTGCCAAAAGCAGTTTCTAAGTAGAGTTCAAATGCAGCTTTAAACATGATTTCCACTCTTGAGTAAAGCCACAGGATATATCCACTAGGAGTGTACAAGAATTGAATACTATTTCCCCGAATACCACAAATAATAGGCTACTTGTTATTCAGGAAGAAAAATGACTAATCTGTGCTATTCGGGGCTATTTAGCTTACTGTTATTCAGAAGAAGTTCAAGATCTCCCGAGACTTCTTATCCAATCAGAGGCCACTTTGGAAGCTCACTGAAAGCAGCTCATGTGACCTAACACTTGCAGAAGCTACAGGCAAGAGAAAAATACATCAGAGGTGCTGTGAGAGAGCAGTCTACATCTATCCACTTGTTAAAATTACACAAAAAGCTGAAATCTTGACAGTTTTTTTGTTCCTTTTTAAATCTGAAGCCAAGAAGATTAATTTCTGTACAAGCCTTCATATTAGGAGCTACAGAGTGAGAAGAAAGTGAAACTAAAGAAGGGTTGTTTTCTTAGAGAGACAGTAATTGGAGGGGGCCCCAGGCCATGCACAGCCTGCATGTGCGTGTGTACGTAAAAGGGAGCAAGGGAGATTTTCTAGGATTTATTTAGTAAATAGAAATTTAAGTTTTTGTTAATAACTTAATTGGGCATGTCTAAACAAAAAGCAAACTCTGGCAGAAGCCATGATGGCTCATGAACAAGAGCACAGAAAATGTTGAACTCCTGTCCAAAAGTTGATTTTGCACAATGACTGTGAAATCACCTTTCGGGATGTAAAAACACATTTTGGCCAGGATTTAAAAAAAAAACTGACAGCTGTCACATTAATAAGGTGCTATAAGGAAATGGCTATACTGTATATTTGGGGGAAAATATTGCAAATTGCCAAAGATATGAGTCTGCATATGCAAAATTTAACATAGAAGCATAATGTTTTTTGTTCAATATTTATACACCAAGGCATAGATATTCAAAAGAGTTGAACCATGTGCAATAGGGTTGCGCCTGCGCAAGTCCGAAATGCGCCATCCTGCGATATTCAGCAGGAGGCAGTTGTGCCCCCCAAATCATGCTGAGCAACAGCACAATGATAATGAAGGCATGTGCAACCGAAGGGGGAGGAACCATGCATAAATTGCATAGCCCAATATTCAGCCGGGCTGTGCAGAGTTATGCAGGCGCAACCCCTACCTGCGCCTTCACAACTTTACACCAAAAAAAAAGGATCAAGTTGAGGGCCACCCTGGGTGAGCTGCCACATTGCGAGGTGCAACACAGCAGCTGCCACCGTGGGTCAGCCCTCCAGCCGGGTGCCCCAGCCTCTGTCGCAAGCAGGCGTTATGTCCCCTCCATTAGCCTGATTGTGGGCAGAATGTTGTCGCCCCCATTAGCCCGATCGTGGGCAGAGCGGTATGTCCCCAGCAGCCCAATCGCGGGCATCAGACTTCCCTCCCCAAGTCCAATATCCTAGTGGTCCAGTGAACCGTGAGAAGCCCGATCGTGGGCATAAAGTCAACCCCCAAGTCCAATATCCCTGGTGATCTAGTGGCCCCCACCCTCCCACCATGGAGCCCCACCACCCGCTCTCCTCCGTCCAGCCAGTAGGTGGCAGCACCCCACCCGCCTGCTGCCCTAGCCGACACACTGACAGCTGGTAGGGCTGCACGCCTCATTGGTTCAGAGCAAGAGCCAATGAGCATGCAGCCCATACCATACAAGGCAGTCCAGATATGTGAATGAACAACAGAGAGGAACAGTGACATTGAGGGTTTGGCATCCCCAGTGTCAGTGCTACATTTTTGGGGGTGGCTGAGAGGGAGGGTTGGGTGTGGGGGACAGTCTTGTTAGCTGGGATCCAGAGACAAGGGGGGGCATGGTGGTGAAACTGTGAAAATATGTATTTAAAGAGCACCAATGAGTGGTATGAAACTGCATTTATACATAATAATGACCCACTCATGAATATTAATGAACACTGCCAATGAACAGAAGGCAGGCAGGGTTCATGAATATTCATGAATGAGTCACTGATATGTATAAATTCAGTTTCATACTGCTCATTAGCGTGCTTATATATATAGTTTCACGGCTTCTCCACAGCAGTCCTCATATCTCCAGACCCCAACTAATTGATCTTGGGCTCATGGACCACCAGGGGAGCTCCTGATGCACCCCAGTCATGGTGAGAAAATAGATGCACACTACCATGCATGCGCTGACTACCAGCTCACACATTCATGGTGTGGCTGTAAGTGGTTCCACATCTCTGCTCCTCCAGCACCTCTTTAGAAGAACAAGCATTATGCGGGGCTGGATGGAGACTCAGCCAGTATTGGGGACTCAGGCCAAATTGGTGGTGAGAAAACAGGGCAAAGGTGACACCACCCCGCATGCTCATGCATGTGAAACTGATAAGATAACAAGCATTTGTCAATGCCAAATGTTGCTTGCTTATATGTGCTGTTTAGGTATTTGGAAGTGATAGTTCTATGCCTTACTCCCAAGACATACACTGTGTCTTTCCGTTCAGTATTCACAGGACAGTGGGAGAGGCAAGGGCCACAGCAGTACATCAGTTGCCAAGGGTGTGAGGAGGTGGACAACAGTCCATTCAAAGGCAAAAGAGTCCTGCAGGAGCTCACTAAATTGAAGGTGGACAAAGCAATGGAACCAGATGGCATACACCCAAGGATATCAAGAGAACTGGGAAGGGAGATAACAGTACCTCTGGCAGTCATGTTCACTGAGTTATTCAACATGAGTGAATTGGAGAAGGGCAATTCCAGGAGCAGAGAGGAGGCAGGGAACAATAGGCCGTACAGCCTCACCTCAGTAGTGGGGAAGATCATGGAGACATTGCTTAAAGAAAGGATAGTGGGGCATCTAGAAGCCATCAGATCCCAGGACCATAGACAACATGGATTCATAGTGGGGACATCATGTCAGACAAATCTGGTTGATTTCTTTGACTGGGTGACAAAGGAAGTGAATCAGGGTGGGGCAGTGGACAACGCTTACCTTGATTTCAGCAAAGCCTTTGACACCATTCCGCATAGGAGACTGAGAAACTAGCTGGGTAGGCTGGGCATGGGGAAAAGGATGGTAAACTGGGTTAGAAACTGGCTAACAGACAGGAGGCAGCGAGTGGTGGTAAGCGGGATGCAGTCTAGGGAGTGGGGGTGACCAGTGGGGTGCTGCAGGGATCGGTCCTGGGGCCAGTCCTGTTCAGTGTCTTCATTAGTAACATTGCAGAACGGCTGAAGGGAATTTTTTCAGCAAATTTTCAACATAGTCATTTTAAGACCTCTGCTCATGAACAGTGTCACTGTGATTTTCTTAATCTGTCTCAAACATTGATTGCGCACACCGACTGTGCCATTGTGCGCTACATGCACGTAAACACATTTTGGGTGAGATGTGAGAAATAACAGCTGTACTGCTCATAAGGAGGTGTGGTAAAATGTCAATTTTGAAGATCTGGCGTGAACATATTGAAAATTCACTAACTTATGAGTGTGCATAGGAACAGTGCAACACATGCTCGTAAAACAGTCATTTTTTGGAATTATTTCTCCAAATTTTCAACATAGGGTTTTTGGGGGCCTACCTCATGAACAGTGACACTGTCATTTTGTAAATCAGTCCCGAAAGGTGATTCCATGCAGTGACTGCAAAATCACCTTTTGGGGCCGATTAACACCATGACAGTGACAGAATTCATGAGGCGGGTTCCCAGAAACCTCATGTTTAAAATGTTGTGAAAAAATTCCCCAAAATACCTAAGATATGCAGTAAAATTGAAAAAAAACCTATTTATTCCATTATACAGCTTACCGGCATTTCCTTAGTTCGCTGTTGGCTTTGAAGAGTGCAGACGTATTCCCGGTCCACCAAAGATCATCGCGCTGGACTCCGAAGGTAAGTATGGGGTGAGGTGGGGGTGTGGGGTGGTAGATGCACAGAGGGTGGGCATGGGTGGGGGGATCCAGGCCAGTCTGCGAGGGTAGGTTTTTTCTTTTAGGTGTTTTTTTTTGTTTTTTTACTTGGATGATGCTGGACTTGTGCCATGCTGGGGTGGGCTCCCAGTGTGGCAGCTGGAAAGCTGTTTGGGGGTGGGGCAGTGGAGCTAATGGGGGATTGGGCAACCCCATCAGCCATAGGATGTGTGCCATGCTGGGGTGGGCTCCCAGCATGGCACCTAATAGTCTCGGGAAGGGAAACAGTAGAGCCAACAGGGGATTGGGCACCCCCGTCAGTCATACAGACTGCTGCCACGCTGGGGTGGGCTCCCAGTGTGGCACCTGGAACTCTGTTGGGGGGAGCACAGCACAGCTGATGGGGGATGGGTACCCCCATCGGCTATACAGTGTGTGTGTGGGGAGAAGCACAAGCACACACTATGCGTGCATGTGTGCGGAGGGCAGTGTGCATGAGCACATGATCAAATCACTGCTCACTGAAGTGTAGCTCTCCCTTTCAACTGTGTGGCACTGCATTTTCAACTGCTGCCATAGACAGCTGCAGCATTGATTGGAGAACGTGTCCACGCCTGCAAACACACTGACTGAATTGGCAAAGGGCTGCCACACCTCCGAAAACTCAGATGATGGCACTATGTTTCTTGCACATGGATGCAAACAACATAAAAATAGCACTGTTGGAAGAGTGCATTAATAAAGCGTAATGTTTCACAGATGCGGAGGTGACTGTTATGCAACTCCTAAATTTTTCTTCAGTAGGAAAAATCTTCTTTTTTGATTGCAAGACATCTGCTGAGCTCCACCCACTGGAGCCTTAACAAATCAAAGTATTAAGCAGCATTAAGTTTCAGTAGTCTTAAATGCAGTGCCATGAAGTGCAGAATTACACTGAATAAATTAATTTATTTATTGTTTGTTTGTTTGTGGAGGACAGTGCTGACTGAGTCCCACCACCATAACGTCTGTGTGGCTGATTGCCATTTTGTCCAGTGTTTGTGTGCACAGTAGTGTACTAAAGTGTGTGCACACAGTGTGTGGTACACACAGTTCAGCAGTTATAGTTTTACCTTTCAGTTTTTGTATTGTTTGTGGCTTTGTGCCAAAAAATAGAAATGAAAAAAATAATTTTTTTTAGTCAAGCTTGACTATTACTGAGTGAGAAACTTATCAGTTTACTGGCATTGTTGTAGTCAGTGACTGACTACTGTGTTTCATAATAATATAATTTAAATTTAATATCTCAGACTTCCTCCTGTGATGAACCATGGTTTGGTTCCTTCCAGGGCTGTTTGTGCAACTACAAATGCACTGCCACATTTGTTGGCTGGTAGGGTGGGACTAGTCAGGTGACTCGCACTACTTCTGGGCAGCGTGCTGCAGTTTTGTTCTGTACGCGTGTGTGTGTGTGTGTGTGTGTGTGTGTGTGTGTGTGTGTGCATTCAAGAAAGACATTGTTATAAGTTTGTGGCTTTGTGTCTAAGAAGACATGTAAAACAGAACAATGTTTTCACAATTTATTTGCTAGTCAGGCTTGACAGTTAGTGACAGAGACTTGTCATTGATCATTGCTGACTGACGTTGCAGTGAGTGACTACTGCTCTGTTTCATAATAACAAAATTTAAATTTCATATCAGACATCTTTCTGTGAAGAACCTGGAATTGGGTCCTTCCAGGGCCATTGTGCTACTGTGAGTGCACCACTGTGTTCATTAGCTGGTAGAGATGGACTAGTTGTCTTGACTCCCAATGTTTCTGGGAAGCTACTAGCTGCCATTTGTGTGTGTGTGTGTGTGTGTGTGTGTGTGTGTGTGTGCATGTGTGCATGTGAGTGCTTGCACACAGTGTGTGCACACTCAGGAATAACTGTATCCCATTTACTGCAGTTGTTTGGTGTCTCTGACATAGCTATGAATGAATAAAACCAGTTAAAAGCTTACTGATTTAATCCCACCTCAGCTAACCTCTACAATAAGATTTGGTGGTCACCCATGTAGAAGTCCTTGAAGAGGCCAAAACAGATGGCCCTGAGAAATTGGCTAGAGTCCATTGCTTTGTTTGCATCATCCAAAACCCTAGCATGAAGCCTATGGAACCCTGACTAAAAATCATCAAGCAATCAGTGATTCTATAAATGGACTATAATCGTTTGACATAACGTCTTTTCTAATACCTTGGCAACCAAAGAAAGTGGGGAAATAGGATGATAGTTACTCAACTGGCAGGGGCTGCCCCCCTTAAAAATTGGGACATCACTGGCCAACTTCCAAGCCTGGATGATAATGCCAGAGGAAAGGGACCAATTAAACAAACAGGTAATAGGTTCAGCTATTTGAGGAGCTGAATATTTTAACATAACAATGGCCAGTCTATGAGGACCACAGCTTTTGTTAGTTTTTAAATCTAGCAATAGTTCAAGTACTTCATGCTGTTCTATTGTGCTAAATGAAAAAGCTATATTACTTCCAAATTCTCCACAGTCTCAAGGATTTTGCATTTGCTATGCCGACTGCCTAAAACATTTCCAAATTCCACAAAAAAACATTTATTAAATCAGTCCACAAGTGGAATTCCTTTTCCAAATGTTTCATCAGTAGAAATTAGAATATTTGTGTTAAATTTAGATTGACCATTTAAGTCCCTTATAATAGACCAGAATTATTTTGAAGACAAAGAACAAAGAAAATTATTTTGGGTGTCCTGTCACCTCTATTGTTCTGCCCTATCCAAATCCTTTTGTTGCATTTCTTACCCCAGCCACATATTTATTTATTCATGAGTTTCCTATAAAATTCTTTATCCTGAAGTAACCTAGAAGTCTGAACCCTCTCCCGCACTTTGTTCTTACTCCCCTTCGGTTGCATTACATAATATGAGCCCATTAGGCCTGCTTTTTTTTTTGAGGGGGGGGGAGTCATAGTCTTCACAGGAAGGTGTTTATTATACATTGCCATGAGCTCTGAGATAGAATATGATCACCCCTTATTAATGTCTGGGATCAACTTCAGTCTCTTCCAGTTTAGGTGTTCTAAGTCTAATACAGAGGCCAAATAATCCAAAGTTTTAAATTATCTAAACTGAATGTGTTTTAGGGGTCCTGTGGCCCTATTTCTGCCTCTAATGTGGTATATATCGTTGTCACTAAATAGATCAGCCATCACACCTGATTCTATGTAATTGTAAGGGCAGTTTTTAAAAACCAAATCAATTAATGAAGTTTGCTCTGAATTTTTAATATTTACATGGGTAGGGTCCATAAGTAGTTGTTCCAACCCAAGACTTAGGGCAAGTGTTCTAATATCTTCAGATTGTACTTGATCTAACCAGTATGCATTATAGTCCCCAAGCAACAGTGGCTCATGAATGGAGGATGAGAGAAGTAAAATATTTATTAATGACAACAAGTTCTGCATCGAAAACCTAGGTGGCCTATAATCTCAAACAATAAAAGTCGGTTCCCAGTTTAAAATTTAGTTTGTATTGCAAAATGCTCAAACGATGGCACGGTTGCTGTGGGAAATCAATGTTCAGGACAGATTAAGAAAATAATAGTGACGCTGTTCATGAGCAGAAGTCCCAAAATACCTGTGTTGAAAATCTGGTAAAAGAATTCCAAAAATGATTGTGTTACGAGCCTGCATTGCGCAGTTTTCACACATGCTCGTAACATTGAGACTTTTTTATGTTTTCATTCCAGACTTTCAACATTGCCATCTCTTCAACCTCCTTATGAATGGTGCAGCTGTAATTTTTCATGTCCTGCCCAAACTGTGTTTTCGCACATCTAGCACAGAATGGTGAGGTCACTGTGGGAAATCAATGTTCAGGACAGCTTAACAAAATCACAGTGTCACTGTTCATTAGCACAGGCCCCAAATGCTTTCATGAGATGGGGTCACAAAAAGGCCATGTTGAAACTTTGGAGTGCAAATACCAACAAATGCCCTGGGCATTAGATTTTCTAACCATAACGTCCTACCCCGTACAGACTGACAGGGGTCAGGGATGCACCTTTGGATTGTCAGCTGTAATACTCATGCCATTACACCCCAACCCCCAACCTGCAGCCACTGACAGGCATTAAGGTGTGCCTTGGACTCCTCAGCCCCAAAGTTCACCCCATTCTCCTATACTGCACCCATCTCAATGTACTTCCTTATGGAATGGAGTAAGCATAAGGCCCAATGACCCCAAGATACAACGCAACACTTGTCAGAGTCTATATGGTAGGATGATGTGAAATGGCATGAGCATTATGGCCGACAACTCAAAGGCACACCTCAATGCCCATCAGTCTCTGCAGGGTGGGGTGGGGTTGATGTCATGGATCCTCTAAGAGTCCTGCAGCAGAGGTCATGAGGGTCAGTGGAAGTGCCCTCGCCCACCCCCGAAAGCAAAGCAAGATAATTTCACAAAGAGCAAACCAGCGCCAGAGGTAGGTGTTCAGCCCTCGTAATCCACTCGCCTGCAAGCAACTCCAAATTGAGTCCCCGCTGACATGTTGCGTCGACTCCTTACCTCCCCTACCACCACCCTTGTTCAACTCGTACTTATATAGGAGGGGGCTGAAGGTTTTGTAGCCAATCAGCCCATTTTTCCATTTGCAGCCTATACCCTGTCTCCACGAGAGGCAACTCAATCTCTGTCTCTCTCTCTTCTCTCCCTCACTACTGGTTATCATCCACCATCCCAACCCCCTCCTCCTCACCATGCTTCTTTTTATCCTCTCTCTCACTCTCCTCTGCACTATCCCCTGTGCTTATTCTCCCCTCCTTATACTCTGCTTACAATCAAGCTTCTGCAGCCACTGAATACCCTCTGCCCGGCTGGTTACCACCCCTCACTGTCCCCACTGCCTGGCATCCAGTGACTCCAGCACAGCACAACAGGGAGAACCCCTACTGCACTGCGTCCCCCCTCCTCACCTATAAAATATACAACTATGACCTTTGCGTAGGCAGAATACCCGCACTAGTTCATTACTCCATCCGGTACCACACCACACGAAACCTATGAATCCTCTACCACCTCTCTCTTCTGACCCTCTCCTCCTGTCAGCCCCTACTCACTGCCACTCCCTATCCCCTCCCACTCCAAATTACCTGGGACCTCAGCCCGCATAGCTCATCGCACCACAAAACTGGCCAGGAACACCATGCACAGGTCCCTCCTCTTACTGCTACTCCTTTTATCCGGCAATATCCACCCTAATCCTGGTCCTCTTGGAACCTCGACACAAAACCATACCCTCTACAATGGGCTCTGCATTGCCAGCCTCAATGTCTGTAGCCCGCTGAAAAAGTGTAACTCGTATCAGGTTTGGGTCCTCCAGCACCATCCAGATGTTATTGCCTTGAATGAAACCTGGCTCTCCCCCCTTATCCCGGACTCGTCGGTAGCCTTTCCCAGGTTCAACCTCTAGCATGCCGATCGGCAGGGAATATGTGAGGGGGGTTGTGCCATCTACATTAAAGATTCATTACACTGTCAGCTACTCCCACCCCCCTCACTGATACCTGGACCACATGCCATCACACTCTAGCGCATCCTGGGCCACTCCAAAACCACCCTTCTTATCACAGCACCTACATTCCCCCTAGAGACCAGAGAGAAGCCTTCCACTCAGTCCTGTCCTACCTCACCTCCCTCCCACAACAAAACAAACAAATTACTTTTAGGGACTTCAACACCAACTGGCTGGCCAAGTGTGTCACTTATGGATGCAGCTACAGCCAAGACCTCACACAAGTAGTCCACTCTCCCACTCGGGTTGATCCCCACATCGGAGGCTCCTCCCTACTGGACCTGGTCTTCACCAACCCTCCCCATAAAATCACTAGCACCACAGTACTACCAGATACACTTAGTGACCACTCCCCAGTTCTCTGCACATGGTCCTGCAAAATGCCCACGATCCCCCCAAGGTAAATGTCCATCACAAACTAGGCCCAGGTAAACTTGCTCCCCTAAAATCTTTTCTCAGGTCTCTAGACTGGTCCTTCTTAACAAATACCTTTGACCCTGTCCTAGCCTTTGACCTTTTCACTCGCACCTTCAACACCGTCTGTGACCAATATGCCCCACTCTCCAAAAGGATGGCCAAAGGCAAGCCAGTCCCCTGGATTTCCGACAGTCTCTTTTCCCTGATGCATATGCATGACTCTCTTTGGTACCTCTCTAATGAGACTGGCCACCCAGCTGATAGGCAGAGAAACAGAGAAGCTCAGAACAAATGTACATGGGCACTATGCAAAGCCAAGGCTGAGCACTACAAAGCTGACCTCACTGCTACCTGGGGCTCAGGGCACAAATTCTGGAATAATATCAAGGAAATCGGAGGCATAAATACTAACACCCCCCAACCAGATAGTGGTGGACAGGCACCTGATTTCTGACCACTCCAGCATAGCTTTGTCCTTCAACTAAGCTTTCACCAATCTAAGCCATGTCCTCCCACCAAACTTCTTCAACCCCCCTGACCAACACCCCCAAAGCCTAACCCTCCCTTCCACCTATGATGCATCACCCCCAAGGCTGCAGGGCCCTGTCTTAAAAGCACCATAAGCCACATTAACCATAGTAGTGACTCCCTGGATCTGAGGCTTCTCCAGCTCACTCTCCAAGAAGTACTCCACCTTCTCACCCATATTATCAACCGCTCTCTCTGGCATGGTAAATTCCCTTCCCTCTGGAAATCTGCCTCCATTACCCGCATATTTAAGAGTGGAGACCATACTGACACCAATAACTACTGTCCCATCTCTATCCTCCCCTCCAATCCAAAGCTCTCATGTGCATTGTCTATGACCAGCTCACTGACCACCTTAACAAACATGATCTTCTCTGTAAACAACAACATGCCTTCCGCAAATGGCACAGTACTGCTACTGCCCTTCTGGAATTCACCACACACATCCATTCAGCATTAGACAAAGGCCACACCACTGGTGTTGTCTTTGTTGACCTTACTAAGGCATTCGACACCGACAATCACTCCCTCTTGCTAGTCACTCTCTCCAGCATTGGTTTCTCACAGGATGCCCTGCTCTGGTTCACTGACTACTTAACAGGCAGGTGCCAACAGGTCAGAATCAGCGCTACCTTATCCAATGGGCTCCCAGTTCCCTCAGGAGTCCCCCAAGGCTCCATCCTTGGTTCCCTTCTCTTCAGTCATACCTTAACTCACTCCCTAGCTCCTGCTCTTCCAGCCTACTAATATACACGGATGATGCAGTCCTTTATGCTTCCAGCCATGACCCTCTGCAACTCCACCAAACCCTCCGGTCCTCATTCAACGAAGCTGAATTTGTGGTTCACTGCACTGTGCCTCATACTGAACTATAAGAAGACCAAGTTCATGATTTTTTCCCATCCCCAGAGCACCAAGCAGAAACTCTGCCCGCAGATTATAACTGCTGATCTAACCCCTCTCAAGCAGGTGAACTCCTTCAAATATCTAAACATCACCCTGGACCCGGATCTCAACTTCCACCAGCACATACATCTCCTGTCCACTGCTCTTAATATCTGCCTTGGCCTGCTCTACCACTTTAAACACTGCCTTACACAAGACGCCCTCCAACTTGCTATCTCATCCTCTATCCTCTCCCTCCACAACTACGGTACACTCATGTATAGTGCTGCCTCCAACTCAGCACTAAATAGACTCCATCTCTCCCTCAACAAGACATGTCACCTTGTTCTGGACTGCGACCGCCTCACCCATACCTGCACACTATATACCTCCACCAGCTGGCTTAACCGGGACAACAGAATCAAATTCCACATCTGTCTTATGGCCAAAATAAAGCACCCAAGGTCTCTCCCCTCCAGGTATCACCCCCCTACTCTATCCGTCCACTGCCCCTAAAGTAACATGTAGCTCCAGTAAGAAACTTCTCACAATTCCCTGATTTCAAACCTCTCAATTTCAAAGGTCCTTCCGCTACAAGGCCTCATCCTGGATGAATGGCCTACCTAGCTCCATCACAAATGAAAACTCTATTGGCCTCTTCAAGACCTACCTCAAGGGTCATACTCAGTCCTCAAACAGATGTGACTGCTATTGAACCGGCCACTCCTTCCTCCCCCCAACAGTGACAATGGCCTCCGGCTGGCATAACTCCTCCCTTTTCATTTTCCTTCTACTAAATGCCTACCTGTGTCTCCATATGACTGTTTTGTTACTGATTTCTAGCCTCATTGTTGTACCGTTTCCATGTAACAACGTTTATGTTATCTTAATTTCTGTATTGTTCAATCTACGTGATGTGGAAGCTTTGTAAATGAGTCTCTGACTCAAAGGTACTTTCTGAATCATGAATAAATAAATACTTCACTGTCATTCCTATTATGCATTTCTCTAACTCCTGCATTACCAATGCCAGTGCCAGCAAGACAACATTCAGCACTGACAAATGCTTGTTTTAATTTTATTTAAAAACTCAGACATAACTCCAAGTGTTTCGTCGATATGGCTTGATTAGGGGACTGTTTTGTTTACTGTTTTCATCACTTTGTTATCCCTTTCTTGCTTACAATTATTTATCTCACAAAAAAGACTGCCTGCTTTTATTGCTCCTTTAAAATCCTTTAATTTACCTTTTTGTCACACATCCACTTTACTGCCACCCAACTTATCCTAGGAATGCAGTAGCCCCACAGGATGATATTGTCTGTGACCCTACTTCCGGAGAGGAGAGTCACCCATGAGATGCTCAATCCTTCCTCCCCTGGCTGGCCTCTGAGCAACCAAGGTCCATTCAGAAACTCTGTTTTGCTGGAGTAGTTAGCAGTATTGATGTAATGTATTGCTACAATACTGGCCTTTTCTTTTAACTTTATTCAAGACATTTTTTTTTATCTGTGTTTTTCCACTCCATGCTGTCCACCATGGATATACCCTGTAGTCAGACAGGGATGTACCTTCAGATCAGACAGGGAATGGGGTATGCCCTGATCAGGCTTTGTGAGCTGTCATTGAGACAGCAGAGAGGATTTGTTTTAAGTCAGGCCCATCCCTCAACATTGTGCCCAAGTCCACTCCTGAGCTTTGTCTTTTGGGGCAGCTGCTGACCACACAGACAAAACATTTTTTGCAATACCGTGTTGGTCTTCTACTGGGTTGGGGATCCTTGCAAGGAGACCAACATGGCCTTTGTCTGAAATGTTCTGTGAGGCCTTGCTCTTGGGCCCTCCATGAAAATGAAATGAAACGCGGTAAAAAGAGCCATAAAGGCAGGCAGCCTTTTTTATTTGCAAGATAAACAAGTACAAGCAAGTGAGGGATAGCAAACTGATGACAACCATAAAAACACTTCCTAAATAAACCGTATCAGTGAAAAGCTGAGTTTAACATTTGTGATTTAAAGAGGGTTAATGAAGGGGAAGAGTGGAAGGAAGGGGCAGCTACAAAATAAGGGGTGCTAGCTGCACATTCGAGCAGACTTGATAGACCTCTAGGCCTTTATCTGCTGGCAAATTTCGTATGTTCATATGTTCGTAAAGAGAAAAAAATGTAACAACTTGATATGGAAAATATTTTGTATTTTTTTGGCTGTGTGCAAATCGTAACTGCTGAATGAGCTGCCTCCTATGCAACTAATCTTCATCATTGTGTCAGAATAAGGAGGATGTGTAAACCTAGCTTGTCCTATTTACATTGGTGTCCTGCTTCTTCATTTACTGTGTCTCATAGTCATACTGAAGTAGCCTTTTCATATGCCGCCTGATTATGTGACTTGACTGCAGCTAGGCATTATTATTATTCTAATAATATTATTGGCACCTATAACATGTTTTTCACACAGTCCCACCAGGCCTGTCACACTCAGCATGAAAATATATGCCCCAATATTAAACAGCATGAAAAAACAAAATCATGCTTCAGGGTCTGGACAAGGGAAAGTAAAGCAGAAATTCTGAATCCTTGAGTAGTAGCTTGGGGCCCAAGGTTGTGGTATGAGTCATGCCAGCATTTTTCAGAAGTGCAGTAGCTTGACTTCTGCTCCTACACACTGACTACTTTAACTTAGAATTTCAATGCATTTGATGCACCCTGTGAGTCCAACTCCAACCCACCACTACTGATGTGATCAAAGAGGGGATGAGTCTTATTACTGGACCACCAATATTGTGATGCTGCTGCTATCCTACAGATGCCCACACAGGATCTGGTTATGATCTTTGAATACCAAATTGTGTCCTACCAGCAAAGGTAAGTATTATTAATATTAGTAGATATTTTTTCAGGTGGGCTGCCGTAGGTGGGAAAGGATTAAAGGGACACTGCCAATCCTTTTTGCATCATGTTTTTTTTTCAGTTGAAATCCCACATTTTATGATTGCTTACCTTCTCTAAAATTCATTAATGTTGCTGATTGTTTAATCTGTTTCATTTTTTAGTAGAATTAAAACACATGCTAATGCTATAATTCTGCCCCACCTTGTTTTGTTTCAAATCCTTGATCTGCTCTTATTGCATACCTCATGAACATTAGGAGTCTAGGATGCCCCCACCCTGAAACAGTGCCGCTACTCATAATGCAATAGTCTCCTCTACCCTCTCTACTCTCTCTACATCATGAGTGGCTAGACTTTATTGAGGGTGTTCCCAAGCCCAGGAAAGATACAGTGGGTGTTGATTAAGGATTGTGAACAAACATTTTTCTGTGTGGTAATACCAGTATGCTGGACAGTGTGTTTTCACTTTTAAAAGGAAAAAAGGACTCAGACCCAAATTATTGGTTACGTCAACAATCTCTACAGAATGTGGACAATCATAACATGAGGTTTTTTAACCTGGGGATGCTTTGAAGCCTAAGGGGGATGGCAGTATTTCTTTAAAACACATATTGTCCTAACAGGAAAAGTATTTAAGGGAAATTTGTTTTACTGCAGAGAATGGAGAAGTCAGCTACAAGTACTGTAGGAAAGGTGTATTTGAACGGTGCAGCTTGCCTGTCAGCTTCTAAAGCATATTCGTTCTTCTGTCACTTATTCTTGCAGGTACATATACAGGTCCTCCCCAGGCCCATCGGGGCTTAGGGACGCTCCTTCCTCAATCCCCAGCACTGCCGTGGACCCTCCGCTGCCTGCCAAGGAACCGTCTTGAAGATCTGCCTGCCCAGCCGCAACCGCCGAAGTTTGCGCCTTGCTCCTCCAGGAAGCCTGTTGTTAGGGGCTGCCCGCTGCAATCACGTCCAGAAGCGGAACCAGGGGCCCGGTCGCACCCTGGTCCTTCGTGCCGCTAAAGCCGTAAAAGCCGCCAGGTCCTCTCCAGGCCCATCGGGGCTTAGGAACACTCCTTCCTCGATCCCCAGCGCTGCTGTGGACCCTGTGCTGCCTGCCAGGGAACCCTCTTGAAGATCTGCCTGCCCAGCCGCAACCGGCGAAGTTTGCACCCTGCTCCTCCAGGAAGCCTGTTGTTAGGGGCCGCCCGCTGCAAACACGCCCAGAAGTGGAACCAGGAGCCCAGCCTCACCCTGGTCCTTCGTGCCGCTAAAGCTGTAAAAGCCGCCAGGTCCTCTCCAGGCCCATTGGGGCTTAGGAATGCTCCTTCCTCGATCCCCAGCGCTGCCGTGGACCCTCAACGGCCTGCCAAGGAACCCTCTTGAAGATCTGCCTGCCCAGCTGCAACCACCGAAGTTTGCGCCTTGCTCCTCCAGGAAGCCTGTTGTTAGGGGCCGCCCGCTGCAATCACACCCAGAAGCGGAACCAGGAGCCCGGCCGCACCCATGTCCTTCATGCCGCTAAAGCCGTAAAAGCCACCAGGTACATTTTCCCACTGATTTCAGCTGACGGTTACCTCCAGCTTAGTCTGAAGTGCTGCCTGGCGTTACTTCTCAGGAAAAGTGGCTGTTCTCACTTAAAAATCACTGACTTTTTGAAACTGCTTCCTGCGACCTGGGGCTAGGAGCGCCACTCTCAGGTGCCTCTCTCCCCACTTGAGGAACTCTGAACGGTCTCATTTAGCAAGTGACACAGCTCCTTCGCTGGCAGTTTGCTCTGATTACCCTGCATAAGCCTAAGTTGTCTCTTTACCTTAGAGTTTGTGCTGTAGCTTACATGCTTAGCTAACTGTATGATATATACGTAGTGCACCAATCTAAATGCATAGAAATTAGAATTTACTGCAGATAGTAGAAAGCCTAGATTACCTGCCTTAAAGTGAATTAGCTGAACTAATTTGTCCCACTGTTCTCTTATCCCCTTCTCTCTTTCACACTTCCTGCCCTGTTTCTTTGTCCTCTAACCACGCCTTGCCTCTCAGCTCTCCTACATAAAGTCTCTCCCTTGCTGTCCTCCTTAGGTCCTCTCCAGGCCCATCGGGGCTTAGGAACGCTCCTTCCTCGATCCCCACCGCTGCCGTGGACCCTCCGCTGCCTGCCAAGGAACCCTCTTGAAGATCTGCCTGCCCAGCCGCAACTGCCGAAGTTTGCACCTTGCTCCTCCAGGAAGCCTGTTGTTAGGGGCCGCCCGCTGCAATCATGCCCAGAAGTGGAACCAGGAGCCCGGCCGCACCCTGGTCCTTCGTGCCGCTAAAGCCGTAAAAGCCGCCAGGTACGTTTTCCCACCGATTTCAGCTGACAGTTACCTCCAGCTTAGTCTGAAGTGCTGCCTGGCTGTACTTCTCAAGAAAAGCGGCTGTTCTCACTTAAAATCACTGATTTTTTTGAAACTACTTCCTGCGACCTGGGGCTAGGAGCGCCGCTCTCAGGTGCCTCTCTCCCCGCTTGAGGAACTCTGAACGGTCTCATTTAGCAAGTGACACAGCTCCTTCATTGGCAGTTTGTACCGCCGGTGCTTTGTGCCGGCTCCTCACCCTCCCCCCACCTCAACCACCCTGGTTGACCCTCTAGATTTATAGGACTTTGATCGTCATATGACTAAGTGCTCACTTTCCCATTGGTTCCTTATATTCTCTCACCACTGGGGGTGATCAACCTGCTCAACGTCTGCCGATATTTCATAGTCTCACTTCGCGCCAAATCCACCTCCCCTGATCCGGTCTCTTTCTCCTGAACCTGCTCTACGGCTATTCCCCCCCCCACCAATAACTCCCTTATCCCTGAGCTTTCCATCTGTTTCTCTGAACCTTGCTCTAGGTTTATTTCTCTAGCCAATTCTTCCCTGCAAACCTCCAGCTGCTCAAATAAACGGGTCACAGCCCAAAAGTGAGAATAATGTCTCCCCCACCTACAGGCCCAGAGCGCCCAAGTGGCAGACCAAAAGGGCTAACTGTTCTATTCTGCCTTGTTCTCCTTTGGAGTATGAATGAAATCTCTCTGACTCTGAGGTGCGAGACATACCAGAACCCCCCCCAGCCACGGACTTCAGTTTTTCAAAACTTATGATAGCCAACCCCTGACCAAAACCCTCTTGGGAACACCTTCTCCTCAACAAAAGCTGCACTTATCGAGTACTGATTACCCTCAAAAATAGGTGGAGGGAACACAGGGGAGCCTTAAATCTCTACAACATAATGCTCGCATTCCTGGCATCACTCCTGCTCAAGCTAGCTGGCGACATTGAGACTGAACCCAGGCCCCTTGCAGCGTGCTCCCGTGAATATGTTAGGTAAATCAACTAAAGGTCTAGTCATAGCCCACATGAACATCCAAAGCTTACTGAATCACCTGTCTGAACTGGAAGCATGGCTTAAAATGTATGATCCTGACATACTGTGCCTATCGGAAACCTGACTGAAACCAAGGACCCCTGATACCATGTGTGCCATACCTGGCCACTCATTTGTATGGCAGGACAGACCGGGGACAAAGATGGGTGGAGGTGTAGCCATCTACCACAAGTCTCACCTCGGGATCAGCACAGTCCCTGCCCTTAATCCCCCAACTACATGTGAGTCAATTCATGTGCTCCTGACCCTTGGCACTAAGAAACTGCACATAATCTGCCTCTACAACCTGCCCTCTGGAAGAGTGGAAGGTTTTCAGGAAGTACTCTAACTAATGCTACAATCCATCAACAACAATGAAACTGTCATCCTTGGCGATGTTAATCTAAATTGGCTGGGTCCCTCCCATAATGCCCTTGCTTCACTGGTACAAGGCTTAAACTTCCACCAGCTAATAACCGAGAATACCAGGTTGGTAACACCACAGTCTGGTACATTGATTGACTGGATCCTTACAAACAGACCCGAACATATGGTCATCACAGGGGTCTTGGCTGATTCAATTACCGACCACTCTCCCATCTATTGTCAATGGCGCTCTGGCCAGTCACCCCCCACCCGCTGGTCACTTTCACGAACTTTGCCCAGTTGGACGTAGATGCCTTCCTCCTGGACATATCAAACATAGACTGGTCAGACATTTACCATGCAGTTAATGTAGAAGATGCCCTAAAATAATTCCTACTGCAGTTTCTCTCAGTACAAAATAGGCATGCACCAAAAGCTACGAGAAGAGTCAGGGGGAAACAAACCAGATGGCTCCACAAAAACCTCCTACAACAACTTCAACACAGGGAGAAACTATGGAAGAACTGCAAAAGCTCTGAGTTGCCCAGTGACCACTCAAAATGCAGACAACATAGGAATTCCTGCAAAAAGCACATAAGGCTAGCTAAAAGCTTGTACTATCAGAACTTACTGAACAACTCAGCCCATGATCCCCGTAAATTCTGGGGACATATATAAACCTTCCTGGGCACACCTCAATCTGTTACACCCTCAGAGATGGTCATAAACGGCTCCCACTGTAATAACCCCATCACCATAGTGAATGCTTTCAATAACATGTTCTCTGACCTCTCATCCTATACTTGCACATTGCCATTGGCATCCTCTACATCCCCCCCAACTGACAATGTGACAGTTCCTACCTATGCCTCCCAAACCAGTGACCCAAAACCTCACCCCCTTCTTCAAAGCCATCACAAGCACTCAGGTACTGAATCTACTAAAGAAAATATCTGAAAATACTTGTCCCAGTTCTGACCAGCTGGAACCCCGCCTGTTAAAAATAGCTGCGCATCTTATCTCTAAACCACTGGCTAGAATCTTCACTTTGTCCCTTACCAGTGGTACAGTCCCGGACCTCTGGAAAACTGCCAGGATTTCCCCAATCTACAAGAAAGGGAACAAAAGCGACATCTCTAACTACAGGCCGATTGCAATACTGTCAGTACTTGGCAAAATCTTAGAAAAACTGGTTGCAAATCAGATCCTGGAATACCTTCATTCTACAAAACTGCTCAACGATGCACAGCATGGGTTCAGGAAAAACCACAGCACTACAACTGCCCTCGCCAAGTTCACCTCGGACATCCTCTCGAACATGGACAAAGGAAGGCTCACAGGGGCTGTTTTTATTGATCTTACCAAGGCTTTTGACCTTGTGGATCACCCCCTGCTCCTGTCCACCCTCCAGAAAATAGGTTGCTCCTCCCCTGTGCTAAACTGGTTCAGGAGCTACCTGATTGACAGGTCCCAGACTGTTAAAGTTAACTCAGCCATCTCTAATATTGTCAAAACAAACGTCGGAGTTCCTCAAGGCTCTATTCTGGGTCCTCTTCTTTTCACACTCTTCATTAACAACCTCCCAGATGAAATACCTGCCTGCTCCTCTCTTCTCTATGCAGATGACCTGGTCATCTATGCCAGCTCTCACAATGTTGAGCATATTAACTTATCACTCAACAGAGCCTACTCCAGCATTCAGAACTGGCTTAACTCCCATTGCCTTATCCTCAACTCCAGCAAGACAAATGCCATGCTCCTGGGCACAACACAGAAGCTTCAGTCGTGCACCACTCCACTTAAGATTCTTGATCTAAATGGGAAAACTCTACAGGTCGTCACCTCCTTCTGCTATCTGGGCATCCTACTGGACCAATCTCTCGACCTAAATCTACACATCCAAACCACCTGTAAAACCGTGAACTGTAAGCTGGGAGCAGCCTATAGAACCAGCTATATGCTCACATCTTCAGCAAAGCTGGCCATCGCCAGAGGGATCCTTCTACCTACACTTACCTACTGTGCTCCCATACTAACTTCTGCCCACAAAACTGCCCTGCATAAATGGGATGTCACTTATAATAACGTCTGCCGATCTGCAGCCAAAGCTCCTCGACATCAACATCATTGTCAGTTATACAGAGACCTTGGGTGGCTCTCCCCCTCTGCCACCAGGTGCTACTACCTGGGCTGTCTAAACGACTCTATCCTCAGGCTACAACAGCAAACAGCCCTTGCCGAGCTGCTTCTTCCTGCAATACCTAACCGGGAGTTAAGATCGGCAGATAGAGCCCTCCTGGAAGTTTCCCGTTGCCATACCAACAAAGGAACTGGATCCTTCAAGTACGCAGCCCCCAAGATGTGGAACCAGCTCCCTCTGGATCTCAGGCAAGCATCCTCGCACCTTGCATTCAAACGTGGGTTGAGACACCACCTGGTCACCTCTGACCAATGCACCTGCTTTGACCCTACCTGACTGCCTTACTTGCCCTGCTTCTACCTCCCTGGCTACCTACCCTCCCTATTTCTCTCCTCCGCACCTCATACTACCCCATACCCTTAAGCTCCCCTGCCTCTACTACCTCTTTATAAACTACATTGATGCTAATGTACTATTTAGTTATGTTTTGTGAAAGACCGTACTGCCTTTTTAACTGTTACTTGTAAACTGCCTCTATTGTTATCTGTTGCCGGTAATCTCCCAAAAACTGTCGTTATTTTTTCGCTACTTGCCACATGCTAAACTGTCAATCTGGCAGGGCTACCTCCGAACAATTAGGTGTTGGAACTGCGAGGGTCATTACCCCCCTTCCCCTCCTTCTCCTTGTTCATTGCCCCTGGATGTCCCGGGGCAGGGACTGACATAAGATCTTATGCCCAGTTTCAGAACCACAAGCCCGGCTGCACGTACCTTTCTCCAACTGCGAAAGCCGTCAGTGCACCAAACTTGCTTTCTGATCTCCAACCTCTCTTTTCTCTCATGCCCAATCGCGGGACCATAAACCCGGCACTCCACCCAACATGCTGCTGCTAAAGCCGTAGGCTTACATGACTATCCCAGACTCCATGTGCTGCCTGCCGTCGTGCGCCCGCCTACGGTGCCTCCATACCCAGCCTCCCACCCCACTGCTTCAGTTTCTGGTGGGTGCCTTGAATTCTCCCCCCAAATCCTTCTCTTAACCTACTACCGAACCACGAGCCCGGTTGCCTACCCCTGCAAAAGCCCCAATGTCTTTAACTTTCCCAACCGCTCTTCACCTTCTCACCCAGCTGTGAAACCATAAGACTGGCTTCTACTCTTGTCCTTGTACTGCTAAAGCCATAAGTTTACCTAACGATCCTCAGATACCTTACTGTTCGCCGCTCGCACACCTGACTACGGTACCCAACAGCCCAACCTTTCACCCCCCCCCCGTCCTGGGAGCCATGCAAATTCCCTCAAATGCCCCACGTTGGCCTTGGGGAGCTTGCTATCGAACCTGGATCGGTCCTCTCTACTATACTCCCCCCCCCGCCTTTCTCCTCACCTCAGATACCCGTCCCCCAGGGTGACATGACCTTGACCTCGCACCAGTACCTATACTCCTTGTAACACCTCCTGTACTATCTTAATGTTTATTGCCTAGTCTAGCCGACACAATGTTAGCCTAGCTGAAACTGCCTCCCTGTATGTATGTACTCTGTACTGCCTGTCAAAATTGTATTGTTGTAACTTTCCTTGGTTATACTGTATTGTACTCTCCCAGGTCATGCCTGAAAATAGTCACCTGCTGGCTAGTGCACTTACCCGGTAAACAAAAGCTAAATAAATAAATAAACATGGGTGATATGAGATCCTATTGCTGTGTAGTTCCTGCCTGGATCAGAACTTATGTGGTAGCCCAATGTCATTGAGAGGGCAAACAGTAAAACTGCAGCATATTGAAACAGAACTAAATCCAAACAACATGCTGCAAGGGAATGGAAATGGAACTCAAGCATTTGAGAGACAGAAGTCAAGAATCCCGCCCTGCCATGTGTCAGAAATACAAAACAAAATGTAAAATCTGTTAACAAAAGAAGGCCAAAATCAAACTGACCCATCTGTATGTCCAGCAGCAGTCTGCCCTTTTTAAATATAATTTACCATTTTTGGCCAGGAAAGGCCCAACTGAGATAAAGTTACTTTCATGTCTGTTATGGGATCACAGGATGGACTAGGTGGACTGTTCTGCCATAAATCAGAACCCTCCACCCCCCGGATTTGGCATTTATCCATGGACTAGGATAAATAAGGACTTTGTGTAAAAAGTCTGGTTCTCGATCTGTGAGTAAGAAACTTGCTCTTTGCCCCAGTTCCCACCCAGCCGCATTCCTCCAATGCCATCGACATACCACATTTAATGTAGAGCATCAGCATGGCAGCTGGTGGCATTCAATGGGGAAACAGCGTTAGACAGGGTGTCATGTGACACTGGGAAGTTGGCTATGAAAGCCATGTAGGTGTGCCACATGGCAGAGAGAGAATAAAGCATGACATCAAGAAATCAGATGAGTCAGTATCTCAGTCTAACAGGAAGGCGGCAGAGATTTGGTGCCAGCGGCCAGGCAAGCCCAAACAAAAAATAATGTTGGAGCACTGTGTGCAGTACTGCCTGCACAGTTAGTTCCTTGAAGTGTCTGGAAATCAGGATCAGAAAGAACCAAGCCAATAGGTGGGGGGAAAGAAAAAAGAGTGAGAGAGTGGGAGAGATAGACTGGGTGGGTGTGTCGACTCACATGAAAAAAGAAGAACAATCAAAAAGGAGGACTGAGTCTTGTGCAGTGGACTAGTAAAAAAAAAGTGGTTGAGTGAGAAAATTGAATGAGTGCTGTGCTGCTGTGGTGCAGTCTAGTGCTGCTGGCTGAGTAGGCCATGGTAGTCTAGCGGAGAGCATAGCAATTGCTGCAAGTAAAAAAATGAAAAAAGAAATACTGTTCTATAAGAAAAACATAAACACACAGTAAAAATAGAACTACAAGATGCTATGCCCGTTTGATTAGGTGGTGCAGTGCTACTGGCTGTGTATAGCAAAGCAAAACATTCAGACTTTGTGTGTGTGATGTGCAGTAGCTGGGTTGGGGGGGGAGGCAAAACAAAGCAATCAGTATATTGTTTTGTGGGGTAGCCCAGAGGAGGCAAAGCAGTCAGGCTGTGTGTATGTATTATAGCAGGGTAGTCAAGGGGATGGCAAAACAAAGCAATCAGAGTGTACAGAATAGTCCAGGGAAGGGCAAAGCAAAATCAGGCTATGTAGTAGGGTTAGTCAAGGGGAAGGCAAAACAAGATCATTAGTGAGGCCTCATTTGGAATATTGTGTCCAGTTCTGGAGGCCCCATCTCCATAAGGACATAGACAGGGTGAAGGCAGTTCAAAGAAGGGCAACATAGATGGCGCAGGGCCTGCACCAAAAGTCACATGAGGAGAGACTGGAAGACCTCAATATGTAGACCCTGGAGAATAGAAGAGACTGGGGAGATATGATAGAAACCTATAAACTTCTAAACGGCATAACTAGGGTACCAGAGGGTAGCATCTTTCGGAAAAGGAGATGTCCAGGAATGAAGGGGCATGACATGAGATTGGAAGGGGGTAGACTAAGGGGTAGGGTGAAGAAGTATTTCTTCACAGAAAGGGTGGTGGCCGCATGGAATAGACTCCCGGTGGAGGTGGTGGGGGCAAACACAGTGGGGGATTCAAGCATGTATGGGACAGGCATAGGGAAACCCTAGCAATGGGAACGAGGAGGTAAAGCCAGAGATCAAGTAGGGACTGCAGCTTTTACAGGAGGCAGGGAAAATGAGCAGACTAGATGGGCCTCGCAGTCCTTATCTGCCATTAATTTCTATCTTTCTAAGTTTCTATTAAAACAAAACAGGCAGTATTGACAGTCCAGGCTAAGGAGGACAAAGCAAAGCAATTAGGCTGTGTATGTACACAGTGTGTAGTAGGAGAATCTGGGGAGGGCAAAGCAACACAATCATTAAATAAAAAAATATACTACATACCTATAATGAAAACAAATACAAGTTGCCATAGGTCATGGTCATGGGTGCTGCAGTGGTGCTGGCTGGGTAGGGAGGGAAAAGCAATTATTAATTAAAAAAATACAGTTCTATAATGAAAGAAAAAATACACGTTGCTAATTTGCCACAGATCATGGTCATAGGTGGTGTGGTGGTGCTGGCTCAGTAGCCCAGTGGAGGGAAAATCAAAGCAATCATTAATTTAAAAAAAAAAAAAACAGTTCTATTAAAAAAAAAATACAAGTTGCATTAGGTCACAGTCATCTCAGGTGATGCAGTGCTGCTGGCTGGGTAGTCTGGGGAAGGCAAAACAATCATTGATAAAACAATAGTAATACAATTCTATACAAAAAAATACTATCTGCCATAGGCCACAGTCACAGGTGATGCAGTGCTGCTGGCCGGATAGTCCAGTGGAACACAAAGCAATCATCAATTAAAAAAATGTACATTTCTATAAAAAAAATTTAAAAGTTGTCGTAGGTCACGGTCATCACAGGTGGTGCAGTACTGCTGGCTGGGTTTGACTTTCATTGCTTTGTTGACAGTTGACCATTGCAACTGCAGAGAACACACAGTCCAATAAAAGTAAAGTATAGAAGGGTCATCATCAGTCAGTCATATTATTCCTTACTTTTCAATTTGTTCATTATCATCAATAATAATTATACAATGGCATGAAAGAATCCTGGGCACAGATTGGTCAGTCTGGAGCTAGACCCATGATGTTATCCCAGCACAACATCACGGATCAAGTCCCAGCACACAGATGAATTATTCCACAGGCCATGTACAAGTTGCCCACACGTGACATGTCTGCCATGAAGTTTGCCAGTACTTCTCATTTTAAAAAAATATAAATCCTTCCCTCCTACAGTGTCAAACTACTAAATACCTGTTTCCTACTTCCCAACCAACAATTCCTGCCAAGTATGTTGCATATTCCCCTGATTTAGACAATAATTAAAAAAGCAAAAGTGAAGCCATAACCGTGATTGGCTTCACTGTTCCTCACTTGGCAGCTGGCTTCAGTGACCCCACTTGGCAGTGTATATTCCTTGTAGGAGAGGCTCCTGAAAAGAGTTCAGTACTGGAAAGTGGCAAGCTGTTGTTTCTAAGTGGAACAAAAAGAAAGACCCCTATGGTGCAGAGGTCTGTGGTACTTAAATTGCCTTATCTCTCCCACGCTAGTGTCCCAAGTTTGGGAACGAGCTCGGGTCACCAGGGTCAGCAGGGGGGGTAGGGAGCAGGACTGAGCAGTCATTAGACAGCACTCCTGTCCCTGATTGGGGATGCTGGTCTTCCTCATGCTTGGCTGCCACTGAGTGGAGGCTCAGTGGTAATGCCATGCAGATGAGGGGACTGGCAGTAGGCTGGGTGGGTGGAGCAGAACTGCTTGTTCCAGCATGCATAAACATACCTCTATGCACATGTGTGATCGAGTTTGCTAAGGCCCTGGGCAGTAGTAGGGGAGAAAAAATCCAGAGGAAAAAGTAAGGGCATGACATGGGCATATGACACCTGTTCCACCTACCACATCACTGACCCAGCCTGTGGCAAGGCACTGGATCATGTGCTTTGGGAGGGAAGGACAGCCCTCCCTCTCCTGCCCTACCACAGGGGGTAATCCTTGGGGATACCAAGGGTGGTACCTCTCCCTGGGAGGGGTCCTGGGGAGACAGTGGATGATGGAGAAGAGTGGAAGCCATCAGAAGGGAGCCCTCCCTTGTTGTGGCCCCAGAGGATAAACAACATATGAAAAAAAAAGAAACCTGAAATGAAACCATCAGTATGATTGGGTTTAATGGCTGCACAGTCCTGTGAAAATTCAAAAAGTGAAAGTGAAGCCGTAACCTCAATTGGTTTCATTGTTCCTGCTCAGCAGCCAGGTTCACCGACCCTACTCAGCAGTGTCCATTCCTTGTAGGGATGACTCCTTAAGGAAGTACAACACTGCCAAACTGTCGTTTGTAAGTTAAAAAAAAAGAAACCTGAAATGAAGCCATTTACTAGCTGCACAGTCTCATCTGCTATGCACGCATGTGTGTGCTTTTAAACAGCACTGTGCACTAAACTCACCAATCAGTGCCGATCCTACCAGCCACTTCATACACTTTCCTGTCATCATCTCCTGGTACAGCCTGTAAATAAGCCTTCTGTACCAGGAGATGCAAACACAAATACACAGTGGAGAAAAGAGAAAAACAACTGCAAACTAAAGTAAGAACTTCAAAAGTTTGAGTGGGAGCTCCACTCCTTACCATCTTCTTCTGCTTCTCCACACACAATCAAAAAAAGAAAGACAACAAAACACCGAAAAAGGCTGCAGATAAGATGTGGGGAACATGACATAGGGACACATTTAATACAAAAACAAAGAGGAAGGTTGGGGGTGGACATGGCAGAGACAGACACACTTACACCACAGCAGCTCCACCTAGTAGATCAAATAAAATCTGCTCTATTGTTTTTGCAACTACACCTACTCATTCAAAAAGGATTGTAAAATCTACTTTTAAATTATACTTTTAAATCTTTTTTTTTTCACTTTTTTTGTTTTACAAACAAGTAATTGTGCAGTCAGTAAAATGCACTCCAGGGCATTGTGCTGGGATAACATCACTTCTTGGGTGTAGGCACACTTGGCCTGTGGCCTTATGCCCAACCACAAGATGCATGACATTTTCCCAGCATGACATACACCCCCTTTTTGCGCATTATTCCTTAATTCACTACTATACCAGTGTGCTCTGGATGTCTGCATCACCAATCTATATTCTAAGGCTGTAGCAGCATAACATTGCTGAGTTGCTGAATATAGTCAGGCATTGAACAGTAAAAGTGGGACTCAGAGTTACTGTTCTGCACTGAGCTGAGATGGAAGTAGTGATGGTCATTGTTCAAGTGCTTTGTATATTAAACATGCAAAACTTGGGTGTTGGGAGTCAAAAAATGCAAATAAGAAGGAATGAAAATGTTTAGGCAAATTCTGAGTCTCAGGTAGGCACTGCAGCTTTAGACAACCAAAAGGGAGGGCCAGAGGACAGGTTAAGCAATCATCCTGCACAGGGCCAACAAAATCAACCCCCCCAAAATCCCAAAATGTTTCTGCTAAATCTAAAATGCCATCTTCCAAGCAAATGCTTGAATCCAGCAATGGTACATCTACCAGATCAGTCCAAAAAAGAAAAAAAAAAATTCTTCAGTTAAAACAGAAGGGTTGTGGGTACCACCAGCAGAGGCATTCCCAGGTATGTAACAATTGCATAATATGCTTCTATTAGTCCCTCGCAGGCAGCATCTGATTCCCCTGAGGCTGAGCCTAACAAGGGTAGAGATAAAGATGATGAAGGCAGTGATGGGGCAGGTTTACCAGAGAGGATGAAAATTGCAAATGAGGAAGAAGTAGAAGCACATGTTTCTAATTCAGTAGTTGAGGTGGAGGACAGACTGGATTAGGGGAAGGGAATAAAGCACAACAGGAGGAGTTCTAAGAAAAATCTGGAACAAACAAACAAACAAAAAAAAATAAACCTGAAAAGGTAACTGATCTGCAGTGCCTACTGCCTGGCAACAAAACTAAAAAGATATCATTTGTTTGGTTACTCTTCGAAGTGCTTCTAATGAGCTAATGGCAATGTGCACTATTTGTAAATGGGCAGTCAACAGGGGTAAAATGAACAGAGCACTGGGAGCTCCAATACTGAAAAGACACAGAGGGGCTCCATATTCAAAAGTGGCAGGCTACATTTTGCAAGTGCTTATGCCATGCAACTCAACTGCACTGGCACAAAACAATGGTATATTCAGAAGATGTGCTGTAATATGCGATCACATATGTGTGTCTGAATATCCCAAACATGCGCACTTGCGCAGTGGGAGATGCGTGACTTGGCAAGTGCCCAGAGTCCAGTGCGGAGCAAATAGAAGTGCGCTCTGCAAAGCCACTTGCACAGTGCACAGATCTGCAATATTCAGCTAGGATATGCAAATGGCCTCAATGCACAGTCAGCTCCCAAACAGCACATTTGCATCTGAATACTGGAATGTATTCAGATCATTTGCATATCATTGGCATGCACAGTTCCAGTATTGCAGGGCAGCACCACCACTCCACAAAGATGATCAGGAGGTACTGCAGTCTAGCAGGCAGGTGAGAATGCATGGTTGTGTGTAGGTGGACTGCACTGGCCTGAGTACAGTGCTACATACCCCCCAACCCTTTAGTACCCTGCTGTGTGCCAAGGTGGGTGATGACTGGGCAGAATGTGTGACACAGCAGCACATATGACAGTGCAAGCCCGGAAGACTGTGGACATAGGTGCACCAATGTTGCTACTGTGTGCAGATTCTTTGCATCTCATATTATCATACAATTCTGCATAACAGTCCCAGTGGTCAGTGTGTAATGTCACCCACACAATATGGGCTAGAGGGTGTCTGAGTGATAACATAAATGCCATACCCATTGCTGTGTGACACTTGAGAGGTTTGCAGCACTACTACCCATGGTCATGTCTGTGCTCTAGATGGCTGCATGTAGAACACTGGAAAGGTCCAGTGTTGGGGCATGCATCTGCCAGGCCACAGGTGATGCCACCCTTGTCCCAGAGCTGCTCACAGTTGTGCGCCATCCACCACCAGTGCACCACAGTGACCTGAACCCAGGGCCCCTGTGGCAGTGTCACACTGCAGGGATGCCACTGGTGACATGTATGTGGTTCCAGATGGCACACATCTCACACTGGCATGCTGTGTGCACCTCTGGTGTTCCACCATGGGTGTATACCACTGGGCTGTTCCTGACCCATTCCATGCTGCAACCATTGGTGCCATGCATCCTGCTCGCTGTTGTCTCTGATGCCACCATGGGTGCATGCCTCCACCAGGTGGCACTCTGATGGCCACATGGGTGCAGGCCATGGCACCTGGCGCATGTGCCACAGTGTAGCTGGCTGCTCCATTGGTGTGCTGGGGGGGGCGCCTGACTAGCATGTGGTAGCTGGGTGTCCCCTGACCTGGGTGTCGTGAGGGAGGTGGCTGCCTAGGCAGTGCCAGTGGTATCACCCAGCAGCACCTGGCAGGTGCCCAATGAGCAGGCACAGCATGGTTGTGGCTTTGGGTACTACCATCCTGGCATGACTGCTGTGTGCGGGTGCCTGGAATACATCCTGGTGCACCTCCGAGGGCTGTCTCAGGGTCTCCTGTCTGCAGTTCTGTAGCCTGCCTGTGGGTGGCTGGCTGGCTGATTTAGGCCATCTCTTTACATGCCTAACTTTGCGTGGCACAGTTTTGTGTTGTGCAACACATGCACCACAAATTTTTACTGAATATACTGTACACTTGTGCAGCATATTCTGGTGCCCACACCCTATTTTTGCACCACATACATTATTTCTGTGTTATTGCACATTTGGAACTGTGTGACACATCTCTCCCTTTTGAATATCATGCTTCCACATATTTTCTGAGGTGTACCATGCATCTCCATGTTGGGCTACACATCTCCTTTGAATATGTGGGCCCTAGTCAGATGTCATAAGATTAATGAGAAATCCATTTTTGAGAATATAAGAGAAAGTGACAGTGATTATAGCTCACTACACTCAGAGGTAACTCTGATAGATGAAAGCAGTGACAGCCCCCGCAGCAATACAGAAACACCTCCAGCACTTTATTCCAGTCAAAAAACTCGAGTCCTACTATTACTAGTAGTTTCAAAAGCCACCTTCCTAAGGAATCATAGGAATCATAGGAATGTACTATGAGTCAGTAGCGTAAGCCATTAGTGACTCACCATTTATGTAATGGTCTACTTTTTATAATCTATATAATAGCTATCTTATGCTATCTTGATTGAAGTTAGGCTTTCGGCACCAACCACTGAATTGGATAAATTGTTCCATATGTTAATTATCTTTTGGTTGATACAGGATCTACGTTTGGTTGTTTTGTAAAGTTCTTCTCTAAGCTGATGCACATGCTTCCTCATTTCCCTGGCAGACGTTTTCCCCACAAGGCCATTACACTCCCAAACGTCTCTAAAGACCTTATACAGTAGGTCAAGCACAGATCCCCTTCCCCCAAATTTTCTATATTTAAGTGAAAATAATCCCAAGTCTTGGAGCCTTTCTCCATATGATAAATGTGTCAATCAAGATATGTTTTCAGTTGCTGTTCTCTGCAACCCCTCCAATAGGGAGATATCACTCATTTTGTAAGATGCCCAGAACTGAGCACAATACTCGAGCTGGGGCATCACCAGGGAACCATACAAGGGCAAAATCACTCCCCTGTCTCTGCTTTTACCATGCCTCAAAATGCATGTAAGCATTGGATTTCCCTTTTTCACAATCTCACTGGTGTGAGTACTAAAATACAGTTTATTGGTAACATACCGTATATACCCAGAGCCTTTTCTTCATCAGTGGTATGTAATTCTGTGCCATTTAGGTAATACTTTGCCAAACCATTCCTAGTCCCAAAATGCAAAACTCTGCACTTGCTAACATTAAATTCTAGTTTATGTTCTTTAGCCCATGCCTCTATTTTTATAAGATCTCTCTCTCTGCAGGCCTCTAACAGCAGCCTCATTTTCAACCATTCCCCCTAACTTCATGTTGTCTTCAAATCTGCTAATGTAGGAAATAGGCTACTGTATGTGTTCATAGTGGAAATGAAAATATTAAAAAGTGTTGGCCTTAGCATGGACCTCTGTGGCACCCCACTACTCACATCTCCCCATCCAGACCAGAAGCCTCTAATGGTCACCCTTTGTTTGCGCTGGGCTAACCAGTCACTAATCCACTTAATGATGTTATTGATGAATCTGAGCTGAATCAAGGTTTCAATAAGCTCTTTTATGAGGGACTTTATCAAATGCTCTGGCGTAGTCGAGGTAAATGACATCCACTAGTAGTCCCTGGTCCAGTGCCTTACTAACTGACTAGAAGAAATAAATGAGATTAGTCTGCTAGGACTTATTAGGTTTAAACCATGCTGTGATATGTCCATCAGGCCATTACCCGTTATGTGCTTTTCAGTACTTTCTTTAACAAACTCCTCAAGCATTTTCCACAACAATAGATGTTAGGCTGATAGGCCTATAGTTCCTAACATCGTGCCTGGAACCCTTCTTATATATAGGAGTTATATTAGCCTGTTTCCATTCCGATACTACCCTACCTTCCCTAACAGAGCATGTAAAAGTAAAATAATAGGGCCAGCAAATTCATTTGACATTTCCTTGAGAATCTGGGATGGATTCCATCGGGATCCTGTGATTTTATTAATATTTATTTTCTCAAGCTTAGCTTTTACAGTCATTTCTGTAATATTTTGCATTAGTTCATCACTATATTCAAGATTGTCCAGTATAGGTTTATATTCTGTTTTTTTGTGGTATATTCTCACATAATAATCATCAAAGGTTTTTGCCATAGATAGTTCACTAGATATCTGCTCCCCATTAACAGAAAGCTGTCCAATTTTTGGTTGTCCACCCCTAACACTGTTGCTGTAACTAAAAAGTGTTTTTTGTTATTGCTTGTTTTGGTGGCTGACCTCAGCTCCTCCTCCCTTTTTGCCTTCTTAATCAAATCAGTATACATTTTAGTTTTTAAGTTATATTAGAATAACCTTTCATTGGTTGGGTCACACTTGTATTTTTACTATGCCTTCCTTGTTTTTTTTTTATTATCTTCCTGACCTTAAAATTAAACCAGCTTGGTAGTATACCATCCTTATTGTATTTTGGTTTCTCAGGTACAAATGTTGTTACACAGTATTCAATATGATGCTTAATTTCAGCCCAGCTAGCTTCAAGTGGGAGATTTCATAGGTCATCCTTCCAGTTAAATTTTTTTAGATACGCCCTCATATCATTATATTTCGCTGCACTGTAGTATATGTTTAGTCACTTCCATATGTGCCAGCCAGCCACCTCTTATTTTAACAAATACCATATTGTGGTCACTCTGACTTACAGGCTTCCTGACTGTGCAACTCGTCATCTTCTGAATTACTCATGACTAAGTTCAATATATTGGAGCCTCTAGTACCCTGCATGACATATTGTTCTATGTTATTTGTTACTACAATGTTTAACAAAGCTTTGTCCAATTAATTTTTACCATCTAAAGCTATCTAATCAATATGTGGGAGGTTAAAATCACCCATTATTACAGTTCTTAGTTCAGTACCCATTTTGTTTAAAGTATCAGAAACAATGAATTCTTCAATGCTTTGATTTGGAGGCCTGTAGAAGACATGTGCAGTTATTTTCTTGTTCTTTGGAAGACAAAATTTAATCCAAATCTGCTCAACAGATTCACAGTTGTGTAGGGCTATTTCAGTTTCACGGGCCAGTATGTTATCCTTAATATATATGACTACTCCATTCCCACGCTTATCCTTATGATCTTTATGGAACAGCTGGTAGCCTTGAATACTCTTGTTCTAATCCTCCTCCCTCCTCTACCATGTATCTTCCTGTTTTAACAGTAGCTCAAGCTCATCCTTCTTGTTAACAATGCTTCTGGCATTTAATAACAGGAGTTTCATAGTGTCACCTTTGTTTACTTTCTCAAAGAAAGTTTAGTAACTAGATCTGGTGCCCTTTGATTGACTACAATCATTTGTCCTACAGTCTCGAATAGGGGATAATGTTCCCCCACTCCCCTTCTGACCCTAGTTTAAATCATACTCATTTATTGTAGTTTGGAAAATGTTTCCTAGTAGGCTACTATCCTTTTTGTTCAAGTGTAAACCATCACAGCTGTACAGCTCATTTTTATTTATAAAGGTTTCCCACATCTTAATACATCTTAATCCATTAACCAAGCATCATTTGCATAAACTGTTGTTAATTCTTAGAATGTTTCTATTTCTTTTGAAGTTTAGCCTTGGTACTGGTAGAACCTCTGCCAATATCACTTCAGTTTTTGTTAACTAGTATTTTGTGAAGGCTTTCAATGTCCCTTTAAATCGTATCCTCAGATTTGTTCCTAACATCATTAGTGCCAGCATGGACCAGTACCAATGTTTTCTCATTTACAACTTTCACAATTTTGGGTGCCATGTCCATAATATCATTGAGCCCTACACCTGGGAAACTATTGCTTAGAATATTTTCTTTATTTCCTTGAGTAGTGAATTTGTCTGTGTTATTGGTGATAGAAACACCCAGAATAAAAGTCTTTTTGATAATAGCTTCATTGCAGATTTCCAGTTCCATAGCATTTGTTTTTTTTTTCATATTTGTGGGCAGCAGGTGTGCTGTTATTAGTTTCAAAACTAATAATATCATGGACAGGACTGGAAATCTGTAAATTGCTTATTGGAGTTGCACCACTCTGGTGACCCATTAATTGGCCTTCCCTATTTGTACTTTCATTATTTGGTCTTATATTGCATTCGGCATTTAGACTGATTAAAGGTATATGAGAGTTAGAGACACTGCTAGTTATATCAGTTTCAGCTTGTGATCTATCATCACTAACAATATCCAGTAAGTCCTAGGATTGTCCCTCCAGCATCTCAATCATACTAATTTAGGGGACAGACCTGTTCTCTGCTGATAAGTTAAATTCCAGCTCTTCTTCCTTTTTTTGTTGCAATTTTAGATGCCACTGTACACCATTTATCCCCATCGTCCCTATCTTTTTGTCTCTTTTGAGGACCACAAAAAGGACCATCCATTAGTATCTCGGTAGTGGTTCCCAGTGGTCCTTTGGCAGAATCAGCTACAGTAGCTGTCTTTTTAGGTTTTTAATTTCAAGTTCCAGTCCTGTTACTTTACTTTTAATGAGTTTCAGTTCACAGCACTGTGTACAAGTATATTTCAAATAATTAATTGTGCTGTCAATACTAACATTACCACACAAATCACTTCTAACACCCACATTCCCATTCAGTAGTTTTACTTTTTTTTAGGATCCATTGGCTGAGGCATATCAGATCATTTTAACCTAATTCCAGATATTACAAGAAGTTTCCTATGCTATGCAGAGTACCCTGCCAACTTGCCTGGAACCGGCTGACACTGGCAGACATGCTTGCCTCTGTCAGCATCGCTTCCGCCCAGTGCTTGTCTCCAATCGCTGAAGCTCTACTTTCTCAAGCCCCAGTTAGAATATGATGTCAGCATTACCATGGCAATGCTGTTTCAAGGAGCAAATCTTATGGTAATATACTGCCCAACAGGGGAGTGCAAATGGACCACACCAACAACAGAGGAGCTATGACAGTCAATACCTTCTTCCCTCTACACAAGGGGGTCAAAGGCTTCAGGTCATTTTGTCATTTTCAACCTGGGTGTTGCCTCTCACTCCAGAGGCTCCCAAATGCCCTTATGATTTTAAAAGCACAATAAACACAGCACAACAGTGCTCAGGACACACACAGAGTGCCTCCTTGCCCAGAGTCATCCTACAGAATTGCCTCTGCTCACTGAGGCTCTGTTTTTTCAAGCACCAGTCAGGATATTATGCCTGTGTTACTGTGGCAATACTGTTTCATGGAGCAAAATATTCTGGACTATGGCAATAGGCTGCCTTTAAAGAGACAGCCAGTGTTGCAACCAACAGGAGTGCACAAATGTTGTCCCTCTACACAAGGGGGGGTCAAAGGCTGCAGGTCATTTTGTCAATTCCTTTAAGGAAACAGCTTACCATCTCAGAAACATGCAAACATAAAGCCAAATATCTCTCTACCCATTCAGTTGCTGTTATATTAGCAAAGAATATTTCAGAGATGATAGCCATTGACTTGCTTCTATATAACGTGGTTGAACATGCAGGATTCAGACAGCTGCTTGAATACCTCGAACCTTGATACAATATATCATCAAGAAAATAATTCTCCTCAACAGGTATTCCAGATCTCTACAATGTTGTATGTATAAAACTGAGCCAAGTTTTAGCCAGTGCTGCTGGGAGGGTTGTGCATCTCACAGGAGATATCTGGAAAAGCTGACAGCCTGAACCCTTCACGTCTGTCACTGCACATTGAGCATGTTTTGACAATTCTTGTGGGGAGAGTGAATCCCAGTTTGTTGTTCTAAAAATGTTTTATGTTCCATCTGAACATACTGTAACTCATACAATATCAGGGAGGAGCTCCAACAGCCAGTACTCCAGTTGCTCACGTCACAGGGGACTGTTAGTTGGCTTTGTAACTGCACATAATCGGTTCAACATAAGGAAGGTCTTAGAGGATGGGGGCTTTGCTCACATCTGCTGCTTTGCACACTGCTTGAATTTAATAGTTCACAGTTTTCTTGATGAGTACAGGGACATTAAGGCTCTTGTTAGCACTGCTAAAAGAATCTGTACTTATTCCAGTCACTCAAGAAAAGACGCCCCTGAAAAAAATACAGCAGAAGCAAAATTTACCTTTCTACAGATTTATCCAAGGCATTTCTGTTAGGTGGAATTTGACCTTTCTTATATCCCAAAGGCTGCTGGTACAAAAGAAAGCTATTAGACAGTACACCTTCAAAAGTAAAAAAAAAATTATGATGCAGCCATCTATACTATTCCACTACAGTGGACCTTGCTGAAGTTTGTAACTGAGCTTCTCCAGCCATTTAAGGAAGAGAGGGTAGTGCAAACACAGCAGCTCTAAGCCAGTTGATACTCTTTATGAAAAAATGTAAATTTAGATTGAATCTGATTAGGGAAAATTCAGAGAACACAGACAACTCCATCACACATGTTGCCAGTGGTGCTGACAGGTTGTCCACCAGAATACAAAAAGATATGACAATACAAATGATCAAAAAAGTTGACAAAGAGAAAAACCATGTAAAATGCTTCAGTCAGAGCACTACATTAAGCAACAATCTTGGATCTGTGATACAAATCAAAGCAACTGTTGAGTAATTATGACACTTCTTTTGAGGTAAACAAACCAGAAATAATTGATGAAGTGTATGCTGTCATTTTGTCATAGAATGGAGTACAGCATCAGATTCTCAGTCTTCATCACAACACATCACTGCATCAGGTGACCTCTCCTCCAGTATTTCAAATTTTTTTCTTTCTTCCTCTTTGGCCAGTGAAGCAGGATCATTTTCTTCACCACAATTAAAAAATAGCACTCTCCCGCAATCACACTGTTCGGCTTCAGGTCTTGGGAGTTACTTATAAGATGTCACAGTGATATCTTCATCCATTTTGTCTAACATAGCCTCATCACAGACAATTGTTGAGATGTACCTGGCAGAGCCCAATAATAAATGGAATGCTGAAATACTGGAAACAAAGCAAAATATGTGGCCTGTTTTTGTGCAGATTGCAGTGAAGTCCATGAATTACCCTCCAACTAGCATCTGTTTAGAATGATTGTTTACTTTGGCTGGTAATGTTATTGGTGATGCAAGATTTTGTTTGACACCAGAAAACACTGAGTATTTGACATTCCTGAAAGTTAGCATTTCTTCCCTTATTTTCATGTTGTTAAAGATTTTTATTTTTTCCAAAATATATATTAAACATACAAGCTGTGTGCACAGCAACACAGCCCAAAACTCATACAACAACAAAATAACACACATAATGCAGGGAAAAGGAAAATCATGCTTATGCTACCCATGCTGCTTCAGACTTAAAACAAGCACCCTTTACATGGGAACTGGATGAATCCAAGGCATGTCTGACTAAAACTGGAACAAAATAACAAGGCCTATCTGGTATGGCCCGGAGAATCATGTCTTGGAGATGATTCTCGGAGTGATGCAAGTGGTACCAGTATGAACATAAAAGCCTTAGGAGCATACCAGCATCAGAACCGAAAAACATATAAACACACATAAGCATCAGGAGAAGTCCTTGAATATAAGGTGTTTAGTTGTCCAGGAACTTTAAGGTGTCACTGATGTGATTTTTTACAGTTATTTCTAGGTCACTGTCCTCTACCCCGTACTATGTTAAGGAAGGGGGAGAGGGGCATCACCCTGTTTGTAGCTGGCTTAGCCAACCCCTTGCTGGGTTGAAGGAAGGTGATGAAGGGGTCACAGAAGTAGTTATACTGGGGTAAAGTGTTGGCAACCATATGTGTAATCCTCTCCAGGCTGGCAACCTGCATTGAGTTGTTCAGCACTTCATTGGGTAAGGGGACATCCTGTGTCCTCCACCTACAGAGGGTGAGCCTCTTGACCTGCATGCTTAGAATGGCTGTCCATTTCTGATTCTATAGCATAAATAGGGGGGTTTCAACATGAATGCCTAAAAGCAGCACCTCCAGTTCGGAGAGGGCAATTACTGGAGTATTCTGGAACCTATCTTGCATGCATACTGCAGATTGGCTTGATTGCCAGGCAGTCCCATAAAATATGGAGCAGGTCCCCCTTGTGGGACTGGCACCTCCAGTAGAGGTCATCTGGGAGAAGCTTGGCTTGTATAGCACTGCAGGGGTTTTATACCAGGACTACAGGATTTAGTTTCAGATCAAGGCACTCCTGGGGTCAGGGTAGGCCTTATGGGTGAGCCTCCAGAAGGATCTCCAATCCTGGTCAGATATTTGGATGTTAAGTGAGGTTTCCTATTTGGCTTTGGCTTCCAGGGAATGAGAGGAGATGTGGGCCCTGTGTGCTGTGTATATCATGCTGGTCTGGCTTCTCCTTAGGGTCAGTCAGTGGGGTACTGGTGACATGGGTTTACCCTTCGGGCACTGTCAGGTATAATCAGTGATAGCACTTTTAAGCTGGACATATTTCCAAAACTCCTTGGGTAGGATATTGCAGTTGTCACACAAACACCCAAAAGTATCCAGGGTGTAAAAACATGGAACATAAGTGTCCCAGAGATAGTGCAGACCAGTCATAGCCCATGGGACCCATTGTAACTGCTTATTCTCCACCATGATGTTTTTGTTGCCCCACAGTGGGGTGAGACAGATGGTGGTGGGGTTGGTATTCAGCCTCCTGTGAAGCTTCCACCAGTGTTCCAATGAAGGGCCAATCATGGGGTGGGAAAGTATCCCACAGAGAGGGCTACTGTACAGTAGCAGGGATAGGTGTGCTACTTTACTATATACCAACTCCATGCCTAACCACTGTGGTTATCAGGTGTGGGAGCTTAAAACCATTTAAGCATCCGGGCAGCTTGAAAAGTTCACTTGTGTTCCTCAAAACATGGTAGGCATCAGCCTCCTTCCCTCCAATGGGCTCATAGCTTATTGTGGCTGTACCTGGGTTTCTTTCCTTCCCAGATAAAATTCCCCAATAGAGTGTTGATTTTGCTATACCAAACTGGGGGGAGTTTTAAAGGAAGATGAGACAGGATGTACAGAAACTTGGGAGTGGTGATCATTTTAATGGCTTATATTTTACCCACTAGGGTTAGTTAGAGCGGCCTCCACCAGTTCAGTGCAGTGCAGATAGCCATCAGTAAGGGTTTTAGGATTGCCTCCCAGATTTTAACTAGGTCTGGTGTAATTGCTATTCCCAGGTAAGTAATATCTTCTGAGGCACAATGGAGGTCATAGGCTGAGGCCACACTGGGGGTGTATTTACTATTTAGTGGGAGAACCTCAGTTTTGGTTGCATTGAGGTGCAGACTGAAGAATTCCATGAAGGCTGACGGGGTGTCTAATGGGGTGAGATGGACAGTTTGAAGTCAGCCAAGGGGACTAGAATGTCATCAGCGTACATAAGGGTGGAGTACTCCATGATCTCCAGTTCCAAACCTTTAATGAAGGGTGCTGCCTTATGGCTGCAGCCAGGGTTTCCATGTCCAGTACAAAAAGAAGTAGTGATAGAGGGCATCCCTGGTGCATCCCTGTAACCAAGAGGATGGGGGGGTACATCATGGCATTAGTCAGTACCCTGGCCATGGGGGAGTAGTAGATCACCGAGACCAAAGCTTGGAAACCATCTCCAAATCCCATTGTCTGCAGGACCTCCTGGACAATGTCCCACTCAAGGGAATCAAATGCTTTTCCAAAATTGATTGCCACACCACAGCAGGGGTGGGGAGTGATTTGGCCTTATGAATCTGGTTCATCAGTGATCTAATATGATCTGTACTATACCGACCCTTCACAAAACCCACCTGTGAGGGGTGTATGAGGACGGACAGGAGACGGTTGAGCCTGGTAACAAGTATCTTGGCCAGAACCTTGCTATCGGCATTCAGCAGTAAGATGAGGTGGTAGCTAGAAGTTTTTCAGGGGTCCTTTCCTTTTTTTGAGAGCATGGTAATCACTACTTCCCTCAAGGGGAGGACACCTCCTGCTAAGGCCTCTGCATAAGCCTTACAGCGGATTGGGAATATTGTTTGATGCAGGAGTTGCCATACTTCCAAGGGGTAGCTGTCCTTTCCTGAACCCTTGCCCATCTTTAGGGACCTAAGAGTGTTCTCCACTTCTTTAGTCATGAGAGGGGCATCAAGTGCTTGGTCTTGCTGGGTGGTGAGTGTGAGGAGGTTCAAGGCATGTAAGAAGGAGGTGACTCCTTTTGGATTCAGGGTTCTGGATGAGGTGTAAAGTTTGGAATAGAAATCTGCCATTACATTATTGATATTTTCAGTCTTGGTCAGAATCTCCCCCTGCTCGTCATTCAGCCCTGTGATGTGCCTTTCTGCTTGCTGTTTCCTAAAATGATATGCAATAACTTTTCCTCCCTTCTCTCCCGCTTCCCAATACCTGTGCCTAAAGTGGAGAATGGAGACCTCTGCCTTTCTGGAAAGCATCTTGTTCATCTCCAACCCGAGGGCAGCCACAGTTCGGCTTGCCTGGGACTGGAGGGATGGGCAGTGCATAGCTTTGAAAGGGGCCTTAGCATCTATTAGCTGTCTTTCTAGCTCACCAAGGCACTGTTCCCCCTTCCTCCTTCTTCTGCTGACAAACGCCATGATGGCACCACTCAGGGTGGCCTTAAATGCCTCCCATGTGTTACCAGTGGAGGTGTCCGAAATAGAGTTCTCCTGGAAGAACAGGATAGTCTTTGCTGCAACCATCGAGGAAAATCTTGGTCCCTCAATAGGAGGGAATCCAACCACCAGAAGGGGGATTAAAAGGATGTGAAGAATCTGGTAAAGCTTAGTTGAACCAGGTCATGGTCTGAAATAACTATCAGGTGTATGGTGGCCTCCAGAGCCACCTTAGTGAGGTCCAGGGTGGAGAGCCAGAAGTCAGTTCGGCTGTGGGAATTGTGGACTAGGGAGTGGAATGAGTAGTATTGGTCCATGGGGTGAAACACCCTCCAGACGTTCCCTGGGGTGAAACACCCTCCAGATGTCAGTGAGGTCCATGTCCTGCTGGAGCTGCATGAGCACTTTGGCCCCTTTGCCAAGTGGTTCTGTATTGGACGGGCTTCTGTCTATGAGAAGGTCCAGTGTTAGATTGAAATCCTCTCCTTATGAGCATTGGGACATTTTCCTTGGTGAGTCCCCCTGTCTCTTGGGCCACCATGTGGAAGAAAGTCAAAGCATCCTCATTAGGGCTGTAGATATTCCAGAGTACTACCTGCCCCTCTGGGGTGGACATCAGGGCTAGCACCCACCTTTCCTCCAGGTCACAGACCTTTTTGGAAATGGCCCAGTGGAGCTTTTACAGACCAGTATTACCACTCCATTTTTCCTGGTGGGGGCGGTGGCATGGATCACCATTCCCACCCAGTCTTTGCACAGTCTGTCATGGTCCCCTGGGTTCTGTTTTGTCTCCTGTATGAAGACCAGGTTGGCACACAGTCTCTTCAGGTGCGATAGCACCCACTTCCTTTACGGGGGGTATTCATCCCTCTCACATTTCACATGTATCCAGTGATATCACCCATTAAAAATAGTTATAGGAAGCCAGTGGAAATGGAGGGTGAGATATTGAGTTGAGATTGCAAGCCAGCTGCTGGCCCCCAATCGGAGATCTAGAGAGGGGATAGCAGTGTGACATGGAGTTAGGACAGTGAGCAGCACCCCATGACCTGGTATACTAGCAGCACCTTCAATACATCTATACAGTTCTGTGTGTGTACAGCAAACAATAAACACCATAACAGCAAACAAACTATTTACAAGAAAAAGTGGCAAGGTGAAGGTGGGATGCAGAGGTGAATTTCTGGCCACAGCATATTGCTGAAGGCCTACTTCTGCTCCCTGGGTGCATGGGGGAAATGTCTCCTTGAGAGCACCTGGGACAGAGGCCCATGGTGGGGTCATCCCCAATTCCACTTCCTTACACAAGGTGTAAGTCTAAATAGGTGGCATCCTCTGCCCAGCCTTCAAGGGAGAGCCGGGGGGGGGTATGCAGCTGTGCATCTGTGCGACTCAAGGTGTGCCAAGGATCAAGACACTGGAAATCTAGGAGGGGATATACAACTTGGGGGGAGGGTACCAGTGCTACAAGCTCCCCTCTCCTTGGCTTCCTCAGCTCCCTGCCCTTCCAAGCATCATCCCGATGGGGCAACATGGATGGGGGGTAGCCAGAGTTCACCAGGCTAAATAGCGGGGGAGGGCCCTGGGAACTACAGAAATGGCCATTTACCAGCCTCATGGTACCCACAAACTTTGACCCTTAACCATGAGCATGCACCAACATAAAGATAAATACAGTGATTATATTCAATGAAATATAAGCATATTGTAGCCCAATGGGCTGCTTTGACTGCTTTATGGCTCAGGGCCCCAGAGCTGCCCTCCATGCATGCCAATGCCTGATCCTCCTGCACTAAGCTGCTACAGAGAAATGTCGCATCTCTGCACCCCTGCCATCCAAGAGTATCCCTGGGCACCGTTGATCCCTCTGGTGAGTTAATCATGTCTGTGTCGGGGGGAGGGTCACCTGCAGCAGCAGGAGGAAAGACAGTCTCGGGTCATTCTTCTTCCTCAGGCTACCTGAGTCAGTATTGTAACAGCCCTTCAGATCCCTCCCAGTATAGGAGCAGGGCTGAGAACACAGTGTTAATTAACCCACTGTCCACATATGCAGCTTTTGGGAAGACTGTGGGGTGCTCTGATGACCCATTCACTAGCTTGGGGCTTCCCTCGAGCTCCCTCAGAGATCAGTGCTCTTTTTTTGTGTGGGGGGGTTCTGCACATCCATCTATGACTCAGAACAAGGTTATCTTGAGGCTTCCCCCTCCTTTTGCCAGTCGATGTCTAGAAGAAAATATGGTAATAGAGAAAACTGCTACAATCATGCCCCTGGAGATCCCTCCTGGTATTGGAGTGGGGCATGTGTGCAGGTGTAGCAGCAGCCATTCACCTGTCTGGTAGTGAGCATGGGGGGGTGGGGAAATGGAAGCGACGGTCCGAGTAGGCCCAGGAGCCAGCAGTTGTCCTGACAGGCATGGAATAGGGCCTTGCCGGTGGACCTCCTCAAACTCTCCGACCCCCTGCCCAGTACAGATCACACAGTCAGGGATGCTAGGTCTTATCAAAAGGTAGCAATCATTCATATGAAATCTCTTGCTGTGGATCCTTCTGCTTCAAGTCAGGAGCTTTGACTGAGGAGGTGCATCCAGGACTGCAGCTAGCTGCTCGTTCCCTGGTCAGTGAGGTCTGCGGCAATCTGGATATCAAGCCCTCTGGCATGGTGGACATCTCGTTGAGGATCAGGACCTGGGCTGCACACAAGCCTGCCAGAGATGATGATCTGGAATGTTGCATCAGTGGAGGGATTAGAGGCTCACTGGAGATTTCTGGATGCAGCTCTGGTGAGGTGGGCCTCAGCACTTCATAGTGGTTCACTGTCTGAAACTCAGACATCTCCATTTGCCGATTCTCTGGTCTGGCCGTGCGGGACCTCTCAGTGGGGTGGTCTCTTTCATTATGCTGCCAGAAGGAGTGGTGCTTCCTGATACTACGGGGGGGGGGCTCCCATGCATTGTCTGGTTCGGCCTGCCAGATAGTTTCTCTCGGTGCACGCTTTGGGGATCTCCTGTATAGCCCCTCCAGTGCTCCACGTGGCAGTTTGCTGTGTGATTGCAGCGGCTTCACCACACCGGGCCAGGTCCTTTGTAAAAAAATCCATCAGTGCTTCTGGAGTAACAAACTGAAGAGGGATCCCATTATGAACAACCTGCATAGTGGCAGAGTATCTGAATGAGAAGGTCAGTCCTATTCCGGGCATCACATGGTGGGCCTCCATGTAGGCCTGCCACTTGTCAGAGAGTTCTTTTGAATAGTCGGCATAAATGTTGATGCGGTGGGAGTGCCACTACAGTTGCTGCAGCTCCCTGTATTTTGCCATTATGAGTTTCTTGCCTCTAATCTAGGAAGCGGGCAGTTATTGGTCGTGGTTTATCCTGGCCCTTAGGCGTGGGGGCAAGGGTGCAATGTGCCGGTTTCACCTGCCAACTAAGTGTTGGGTCCAGATGCAGGATTTCAGCCAAGGTATGTTGGTGAAAAGCTTCAGTGTTTCTTCCTGCAGCTCGCTACAGGAAGCCTATGAACTGGAGGTTTTTCTTGTTCCTACACCCCCGGTTTTCTCGATCATCGATTTTGTCCTGTAGTTTCTGTATGATTTGCTTGTGTTCCAGGAGGGTGGCTGTATTGTCATGTACCTTGCTCTCGGTGTCTGTCATGTGACCCACATGTTGGTACATCTCAGCTTCCAATGCCTACAGGACCTGGGTGTCATGATTTGTGACCAGTGTGAATTGGGCCATTTGCACCAATAGTTGCCCAAACATCCCTTCAACTGACCCATGGTCCCACACTGCAGGCTGTGGAGGAGGCTGTGCCATGCTGCAAGTTTAGGTCCCCCTGATTCCAGCAGAATTTCTCAGACAGTCTGTGTTCAGTAGGGCGTGCAGTAATATTGATATCCCTAGATTCCTTGTAGTCTGATGCACAGCTGAGTCTCTTTAGGATTTCAGAAATGCAAGGATGAAGCAGTATAATGTTGGATTCAGCCCTCCAGGCAGGAGAGTCCATAGCTTATGCTGCCATCTTGGTTAGTGCCCCTAGTGGCAGTCCTCTCCCATTAATTTCAAATATGATACCTGAATGAAACATTTACATACTAGCTCTGAGCAGGCCCTATCAACAAAACAGCTTCCTGTTGTGCCTGTAGTGAAAAATATTTTGTGAATAGAGTCTGCTACAAGGCATGCATGAGGTAAGTCAGGTCAGGACAGGCCAGAGTAGACCAGGATTACCTGAATGAACACTATGAGCACTAAATATAATAACATCATTGGGTCCAGAGTGCATATAATACAGCAAGCAACTTGGTAGTACTATTTATCTGATCTGGAAGGTAGACACAGCTCCCTGCTACCACTACTACTACTACTATATGTCAACAGCTGTGTAAAACACATCCCCATTTCAAGGGGAGGAAATGGACAAGAAAATGATAGAGGACATTCTCAAAATGGCTGAAAAGGGGGAGATAATGTTGATGGAGGACCTGAATATACCAGATGTTAACTGGATGACATGTACTGCAGCCACACCCAAGAGCAGGGTCATTTTCAGTGCCTTGCAGGGGGCAGGCCTTAGACAGCTAGTGTTGGAACCCACTCGGGAGGGAGGAATACTAGACCTGGTACTCTCAAATGGAGAGAGGATCACAACTTTAGAAGTCAGTAGACATCTGGGAACAAGTGACCATTGCAGAGTGTGCTACACAGTAAGCACAACCATGGAGACAAGCCATACAAGAACAAGGATACTGGACTTTAGAAGGGCTGACTTTGGCAAAATGGGTGAACACCTGAGGAATGCACTAGCAAATGGCCAAAAAGGAGGGGTGGAAGAACAATGGAGAAAAATCAAAACTGCTATCATAGCGGCAACAAGCCTTTGTGTGAAACAAATAAAGAAAATGAAGTGGAATAAAAAACCACTATGGTTTTCAAAAGAGGTGGCAGGGAAGGTTAAGGAGAAAAAGACTGCATTTAAACAGTATAAGGAATCACAGAAGGAGCATGACAGGGAACTGTATCAATTAAAGCAGAAAGAAGTGGGAAAGGCAGTCTGAATAGCAAAGGCCCAAACCGAGGAAAAAATAGCCAACTCAGTTAAGAAGGGGGATAACACCTTTTATAGGTACATTAGGGAGCATAGAAAGGTTAAGGGAGGAATAGTGAAGATTAATAAAGGAGAGGGGAGATGGGCAGAAGGAGACAGTGAAAAGGCAGAGATACTAAATGAATACTTTGCTCAGTATTCACAAAAGATGAGGAGGAGTTACCTAAACCAGACAATAGATGCACTCTGGATAGGGGAGTTGACACCAGTCCATTTACAAAAGAAAGAGTCACGAAAGAACTCCTAAAACTCAAGGTGGACAAAGCAATGGGGCCTGATGGGATTCACCCCAGAATCCTAAAAGAACTAAGGGAGAACCTAGTGACACCACTGACCACACTTTTTAACAAATCATGGGAGGATGGGGTGGTACCTAAGGACTGGAGGAGGGCAGATGTAATTCCCCTTCACAAAAGTGGGAACAAGGTAGAAGCAGGAAACTACAGACCTGTAAGTTTGACCTCAGTGGTTGGGAAAATGATGGAATCACTTCTGAAAGAAAGAATTGTTGAGTACCTAGAGGCCAGCGGGGCAGAGGACCAAAAGCAGCATTGATTTACAGCAGGAAGGTCATGTCAGATGAATTTAATTGATTTCTTTGACTGGGTGACCAAAGATATAGACCAGGGAGGGATTGTGGATATGGCCTACCTAGACTTTAGCAAGGCATTTGACACAGTCCCACACAAAAGACTAATAATTAATTAGCCAGTCTGGGAGTGGGTTCCAGGGTGGTAGCCTGGGTAGCAAACTGTCTGCACAACAGGACACAGAAGGTAATAGTGAATGGAACAATGGAACACATTCCGAAGAAAGGGGGGTTGCTAGTGGAGTACCTCAGGGCTCAGTACTGGGTCCAGTCCTATTTAACATCTTTATAGGTGACATTGCAGAGGGTCTGGAGGGAAAGGTATGCCTCTTTGCAGATGACACAAAGATCTTTAACAGAGTTGATGCACGGGGGGGTAGAAAGGATGAGAAGGGACTTGGCAAAGTTGGAGGAATGGTCAGACATATGGCAACTTGGATTCAATGCAAAGAAGTGCAAAGTAATGCACCTGGGAAACAAAAACCCAGGAGAAGAGTACACAATAGCAGGGGAGGTACTAACAACAACAAAAATGGAAAAGGACTTGGGTTAGTCATATCAGATGACCTAAAGGTGACTAAGCAATGTGAGAAGTCAGTAAGGAGAGCCAGGGGGATACTGGGATGCACAGAAGGGGCATCACAAATAGAACAAGCATTTGACCTGAGTTGCTGTCTTCTCCGCAGTCGCTTCACGACTGCTCCCCGCCAGCTCACCACACCCACCCACCCTTGGCCAGCTTTAGCTTTATAGGGCTAGGCCATGCCTGTAACACACCCCTATAATGCCCCTGAGTGGAAATTTACTATCTCCTCTGTCTTCCACTAGCAGGTTATACTGGTCTACAACTAGAGGGCGTTTTGAATTATCCAGCATCCTAACTGTTTTAAAGTAACCAGTAAATTTTTAATTCCTCTAACCCTGTTTCCTCTTGGACCTAGCTCTTTCTAGGACAATTATATGTCTTTCTAAACTTATACTCAATATGGACATTAAATGCATTGTAACTTTTCTATTTATTACAATCCTTTTTAACCCTTTTTTGGTCCAAATCCACTCTAGAACTAAAAAAACTTCACTGGGTTGTTTTTTAGCTATCGATCCCAGGCACATTTCATCTCAAACATACTTTCTTGATCCCTTTGACACCTTTTCACTTATTATTCCCCACAAACTCACTTACCACTTAGCCTACTCCCTTCATAAACCTGTAGTCTGCAAATTTCCTCTCCTAACTCTGTCCTTATATCATAAGCTATGGCACTTCCTCCGCCTAGCAATACTTTTATCTGGGAACATTGAACAAAATCCCGGACCTATGACAACTAGCCAGTCACCAAATAATGCGACCTGGACAGACTCAAAGTGACTACGGATTGCGCACATGAATATTAGGAGCTTTCTTCGTAATCTATCGGAACTTGAGGCATGGGTTGCACAGAACCTTCCTGACATTCTATGCCTGTCAGAAACCTGATTAAAGCCCTTTACTGCTGACCACTTGTGTGCCTTACCCAACTACAATCTTATCAGGTGAGATAGAACCGCCGCTAAGCGTGGAGGTGGGGTTGTTATCTACTACAAACAGCACCTGCTGTTAGGCCAAAATGTTCTTCCTGCCCTATCTCTTTGTGAAGCAATCCATGCTACGCTCCTACTAGGCTCGAAGAAGTTGTATTTAATCTGTGCCTATAACCCCCTCACGGGAGGGTTAAAGGCCTAGAAGAACTTCTCCAACTAATTGATAATACCACTGGTCATATCGAAGTCCTAGTATTGGGTGACCTAAACCTAAACTGGGCTAGTAAAGCGGCTCAAGCCCTCCATACATTAGTGCGAAGTCACGATTTTCATCAGTTGATCTCTGACCCTACCAGGATTAGGACTCCCTCGCAGTCTAGCACGCTTATAGACTGGATTCTTACAAACCACCCTGATAGCATCAGCTGTGCAGGTACTTTACCAGATGTAATTTGTGATCACTCCCTGATCTACTGCACGTGGAGCTCACATAAAAACCATCTCTGCCCCCAAGACTTGTAACTTTTCGCAATCTTGCCAATTTTAACCCTTTTCACTTTATTAATGACCTTTCCATGATTGACTGGTCCTCCATTCACAATGTATCAGATGTCCAGTCCACCCTTGACAGTTTCCTCACAATATTCAGTCGGCTCCAAGACTTCCATGCACCATGGATCACAAGGTGTTTTCGAGGCACTCAGACGAAGTGGCTTACTAAAGATCTACTAACCCAGATTAGGGCCAGAGACAAAGCCTGGCGTCTTTTTAAGTCCACAAGGCAGGAATCCGACTACTGCCATTACCGCTCACTGAGGAATGCCTGCAAAAGAAACATCCGTCTATCCAAAAGCACCTTCTGTAGGAACCTTCTAATAAATGCTTCTGGTGATTCTAAGAAATTCTTGACTACCATGAAAACTATCCTTGGCTCTAATCAAAAGTCCCATACAAATAGTATGTTACTAAACGGTATACACTGTAACAACCCGTTAACCATAGCCAAAACCTTTAATAACCATTTCTCAGATTTATCAAGCTATCTGTCCTCCTTCCAAAATGCTAGCACTGCTCTGCTCCCTTGTGACACTAAACCACTACCCTCAAACCTTCCTTTCAGGTTCCGGATCATTCAAAAAAGAGAAGTTGAAAAACTACTTCTCACCATCCATGATAACAATAGTCCTGGGTCTGATGGTCTTGAACCAAGGCTGTTGAAAGCAGCAGCCCCCTTTATAGCCTCCCCAGTAACCACAATTTCTAATATGTCCTTATGTCATGGTACAGTCCCAACTATATGGAAAATTACTAAAATCACTCCTATTCCAAAGAAAGGAGACCAAAAGGAAATAAAGAACTATCGTCCCATCACTATACTCTCTGTCTTAAGCAAAATCTTGGAAAAACTAGTCGCCACACAAACGATTTAATACCTCCAAAAATATAACCTCCTTTCCAGTTCCCAACACAGTTTCCATAAAGGCCATAGTACCACTTCTGCCCTGCTAAAGTTGACTAGAGACATTAACTCATCCATGGGCCTAGGCCTCCTGACTGGAGCAGTTTTTATCGACCTAGCTAAAGCTTTTGATCTGGTAAACCACTCACTTCTTCTGTCAAAGCTACGGTCTTTTGGTTTCTCCCCAGATACCATAACCTGGTTTGAGAGCTACCTGACCGACAGGCAACAGGCTGTGGTCTTTAACTCTGCAATTTTGGATCCTGCACCTATCCACGTTGCAGTACCACAGGGCTCTATTCTCGGTCCTCTACTCTTCACAATCTTCATTGATGACATCCCCTCAATCGCACCGAATTGTTCATCTCTGCTCTACGCGGATGATCTGGTTATCTATCATAGCGTGAAAACTTCAATCTCCCTACACTATCCCCTTGCATCGGATTTCGCTAGTATCCAAACCTGGCTTACTCATAAAAAACTTGTCCTCAACTCTAGCAAATCCTACTCAATGGTGTTTGGATCCCAGGCCAGACTCAAAGCAAATCCTTATCCCCTTATCATCTCCTGTGCGGACAGCTCTCCTCTACCCTCTACCAAATCTTTCAAATATGTCAGTGTCACCCTGGATGAATCACTTGACCTTGACCTTCATATCTCTACTATCTGTAAGCCAGTAAATGCTAAGCTGGGAAGTGCCTATCGTACCAGCTATGCACTTACCCCTTAAGCCAGACTAGCAGTGGCTCAAGGTCTCCTTCTACCAGCTCTAGTATATAGCTTGCCGATCTTCCTATCTGCATCTAAATCCACCCTTCATAAATGGACATCACTTATAATAACATCTGTCACTATGCCGCTACCTCACCACGTTTCAAGCACCATTGCCACCTTTATAGGGACCTAAAATGGCTTAGCCCGTCCGCCTATCGTCTTCAGACCTTTGGATCACTAATAGACTCTGTCATTAGAACAGGTCTCCCCCATCCCTTTCTTCTGCACTGGAAATACAACCTCCCACTCATGAATTACGATCTAATGATAAAGCCCTTCTGCGTGTTCCAAGATGTAGAACTAATATGGGCACTCGCATGTTTTCCTACACTGCCCCGAAATACTGGAACTCTATGCCCCTTTCTATCCATCAAACGAACACCCATGCTGTCTTCAAGAAACTACATTATGAACACCTTCACACCCTATATCCCTGCACTTGTTATAACCCACCTTGAACCTTTACTAATTCTTGCTCTCTTCCGCATCTCCATCCTATCTACCCCTTTTTTCCCTTCCTCTACTAACGATCTCTACCTGCCACGCTCTTTCATCCCCTCTTTCCTCCCTCTTTCTCCCTCTCTACCTCTTATGGCACTTATTACACTGTAACTTACTACCTTCCATGTTGTTTTCTTCTTTTGATACCAATCCTGTTTTTTCCCTCTGTAGTCGCAATATCTTATCCTTCACTATTCAGAATGTCAATGTACTTATTACACACTGCTTTTACCCATTTGTACTGTTTTCATGTGCTGTGTCACATGTTTATCGTTTGTAAACTGTTTTCTCCTGGGTCGTGCTTAAAATAGGCATTGTTTGCCTAGTGCACTTACCTGGTCACCAAAAGCAAAATAAATAAATAAATAAATTTGTCAATTCCGAACGTTCGCTTGCAGGTATTTGCAGTGGTATTTAGCACTTGGACATGGCTTAAAAAAATCAGTGACAAAGAAGTACAAGCATTTGTCAATGCCGAATGTTGCTTGCTTCTATGTGCTGTTTAGGTATTTGGAAGTCACTGGAGTGCAAATATTGAAAATTCGTGAACTTACGAGCGTGTGTTGGAACTGCGCAACGCACACTTGTAAAACAGTCATTTTTAGGAATTTTTTCACCAAATTTTCAACATAGCCATTTTAAGACCTCTGCTAATGAACATTGTCACTGTTATTTTCTTAATGTGTCCCATACATTGATTTAGCACACCGACTGCGCCATTGTGCACTACATGGGCGGAAACACGTTTTGGGCAGGATGTGAAAAATGACAGCTGTATTGCTCATAAGGAGGTGTGGTAAAATGGCAATGTTGAAAATCTGGAGTGAAAATATTGAAAATAAACATAGAAACATAGAAACATAGAATTTGACGGCAGATTAGGACCACTTGGCCCACCCAGTCTGCCCATTTCCCTACCTGATGGATAAGCTGCAGATCCTAGTTAACCAGCAGCCTACTTCTTCCTGCCCCCACCCCGTAGAATTGCCTTATGACTGTCCCATGCATGCAGATTCCACCACTGTTTTGACTCACAACCTCCTCTGGAAGGCTGTTCCATACATCCACAACCCTCTCTGTGAAAAATACTTTCTTAAATTACCTCTGAGCCCCCTCTTCTATTTTCAAATTGTGCCCCTTGTTCTTGCACACCTCTTTTTTTGAAAGATGCTACCCTTTTGGACTTTTTGATTCCTTGAGGTACTTGAAAGTTTCTATCATGTCCCCCTCTCCCTCCTTTCCTCAGGCCATACATATTAAGCTCCTTAAGTCTCTCTTCATATGTCTTCCGGTGCAGACTCTGCACCATTTTGGATGCCCTCCCTCTGGACAGCTTCCATCCTGTCTATGTCTTTATGGAGATTGGGTCTCCAGAACTGCATGCAGTACTCCAGATGGGGTCTCACTAGCTGTCTGTACAGAGGATAATAACTTCCTGTTTTCTACTGGTGATGCCTCTCCCTATGCATCCCAGTATCCCCCAGCCCTCCTTGCTGTCCTCTCCACATTGCTTGCCCACCTTTAGGTCATCTGATATGACTATCCCCAGGTCCCTTTCCATTTTCGTTGTTGTTAGTATCTCACCCCCATTGTGTACTCTTCCCCTGGGTTTTTGTTTCCCAGGTGCATTACCTTGCACTTCTTAGCACTGAATCTAAGCTGCCATACATTTGACTATTCCTTTAACCTTGCCAAGTCCCTTCTTATCCTTTCCACTTCACCTTGTGCATCAACTCTGTTGCAGATCTTTGTGTCATCTGCAAAGAGACATACTTTTCCTTCCAGTCCCTCTGCAATGTCGCTTATAAAGACATTGAAGAGGACTGGTCCTAATACTGAACCCTGCAGTACCCCACTAAAAACCCCTTTTTCAGAGTAGACCCATTTACTATTACTCTCTGTGTCCTATTCTCCAGCCAATTCTTTACCCAGGCTATCATCTTGGTACCCACTCCCAGGCTGGCTAACTTGTATATTAATCTTTGTGTGGGACTGTGTCAAATGCCTTGCTAAAGTCTAGGTAGGCCATGTCCACAGCCCTCCCTGATCAACTACTTTGGTCACCCAGTCAAAGAAATCTATCAGATTTGTCTGACATGACCTTCCCGCTGTGAATCCATGCTGCCTTGGGTCCTATGCCCCTCTGGCCTCTAGATACTCAATAATTCTTTCCTTCAGAAGTGATTCCATCATTTTCCCTACCACTGAGGTTAAACTAACAGGTATATAGTTTCCTGCTTCTGCCTTGCTCCCACTTTTGTGAAGGGGAATCACATCTGCCCTCCTCCAGTCCCCGGATACCACCCTATCCTCCCATGATGTGTTAAAGAGGGTAGTCAGTGGAGTCACTAGTTCTACCCTTAGTTCTTTTAGAATTATGGGATGAATCCCATCAGGCCCCATTGCTTTGTCCACCTTCAGTTTTAAGAGTTCTTTCAGAACCCTTTCTTCTGTAAATGGGCTGGTATCAACTTCTGTATCCAGAGTGTTTCTACTGTTTGTTTTAGGTACCTCCCCCTCTTCCTTTGTAAATACTGAACAAAAATATTTGTTTAGTATCTCTGCCTTTTCACAGACACCCTCTGCCCACCCTCCATCCCCTTTATTAAGCCTCACTATCCCTCCCGTGGTCTTCCTTCACTCCCTGATGTACCTATAAAAGGTTTTATCCCCCTTCTTTACTGAGTTGGCTATCTTTTCCTTGGTTTGGGCCTTTGCTGTTCTGACTGCCTTCCCAGCTTCCTTTTGCTTTAACTGATACAGTTCTCTGTCCTGTTCCTTCTGTGATTCCTTGTACTTCCTGAATGCTTTCTTTTTCTCTTGAACCTTCACTGCCACTTCCTTTGAGAACCTGTGAGGGAATTTTTATATATGCCTTTTTTATATATATCCTAAAGCTATATTTGCTATTATATGCCTTGAAGTTATGCTTGCTTTGAAAGCCATGCTGTAACAAAGTAATAATGAATGTAGTAGAAATTTCTGAGTTCATGTTTTCTTTTTAAGGGTTATAGAATTTGTACTGAGGTTACTTGAGGTACATTTGTAAAAACAGAAAGCTAGATAAAACTGAGCAGAACTGGTTGTACCAGCCTGAATAACAGGCTCGGACAAAATATAAAGATAAGAGCATGCCTGGGCAAAATATAAAGATAACAGCACGTAGAGGCATTGAAGGCAAGCTGTACGTTGCTATGGTGTGAGTGAAACTCATTGTCTCTCTCAGGTCAGCTTGACCCAGGCATATGTATCAAGCAGTACTGGGAAAGAAATGAAATAAGCAGTGGAAAAGTACCTCATACATATCAACGTGTTTTTCTTTTACATTGCTGAAAACTTGTTATGCTGTTTTATGATTGGCTTATACTGAAATGTTGGTATTTTTTCAAGATAAGAAGTGCAAAATCTAGCTTATAAAAAAGCTGCTATAAACTTTAATCAGGGACGGTCTCCTTTGTAGAAGTCCCACATGCATGTGTAAGGTTTGATCAAATAAAGCGACGTTAAGACAAAACCCAGTGGTGTGGTTTTTGCCCTGTGACGACGGGAGCGGTTGCTCAGGTAATACTTACAGTGAGAGAATTTGCGATCACAAACCATAGTGGTTTCTTACCTCGTTTCATTTTGTTTATTTGCTTTACACAAAGGCTTGTTACCTCTGTGATGGCAGTTTTTATTATTCCCCATTGTTCTTCCACCCCCTCCTTCCTGCCCATTTGCTAGTGCATTCCTTAGGCACTCACCCATTTTGATAAAGTCAGCCCTCCTAAAATCCAGTACCTTTGTCTTTGTATGGCTTGACTCTATTGCTGAGTTTATTGTGAACCATACTGTTCGATGGTCGCTACTTCCCAGATGGCTACCCACTTCTACATCTGTGATCCTCTCTTCATCTCCATTTGAGAGAACCAGGTCTAAGATTGCTCCCTCTCAAGTGGGCTCCAATACTAGTTGTCTAAGGTATGCCCCCTGTAGGGCATCTAGAATAACCCCACTCTTAGAAGTGGCTGCTGCAACTGCACTCCAGTTAACATCTGGCATATTCAGATCACCCATCAGCAATATCTCCCTTTTCTGCCATTCTAAGTATACTTTCTATCATTTCCTTGTCCATTTCTCCCCTGAGAAGAGGTCTGTATAACCCTGTGTGGATTGTGGTGCCATTGCTGGTCTCAAATTTACCCACAGTGCTTCTTCTCCTCCCTGTTTACCCTTTTGTTCTGTTGCTTTGATTCCTTCCCTTATGTAAGAGCTACTCCTCCTCCTCCTCTTTACCCTCCCTGTCCCTCCTGTAGATAGTGTATCCTGGTATGTTTACATCCCAGTCATGTTTTTTTGTGTACCATGTTTCTGTGACTGCCACAATATCCAGATGTTCCTCCTCCATCAAGGCCACTAATTCAGGAAGCTTGTTACTCAGACTACGGGCATTGGTACTCATTGCTCTCCATTTTTTGATGGCTTTACCTTCTGTTGCAGCATCCCCCACTGACCTTTCTAACTTGGTCTTTTTCTCATTTAGTACCCTGTTTTGTAGGGAGAGGCTGGGATTTTCCTGCTGCTTATCAGTGCCTCCCCCCTTGACTAGTTTAAAAGCTTGCCAATGAAGCATTTAAACCGATTGCTCAAAAGACTTGTTCCCTTCCTGGACAGATGCAGACCATCCTGCCAGTATAGGCTGGTGTCCCTCCAGGTGGAACCCCAGTCCCCAATGAAGCCAAACCCCTGTGCTCCACACCATTTTTTCAACCATTCATTAAACTGCATGGTGCAAAGTACCCTCGCCTCACTCATGTCATTGACAGGCAGCACCTCTGAGAAGGATACTGTGTGTGCTACTTGTCTTAGGCCCCTCCCCAATTCTACAAAGTCCTTCTGCACTGCTCTAATCTCATGATGAGCCAAGTCATTTGTCCCTAGGTGGACAATGACGTCCAGCTCAGACTCCCGTGCAGCTGTTCCCCTGATCCTGAGGATGCACTTCCTGTCCCTCCAAGCCATGGCACCAGGCAGGCACCTTACTACAGTTTTCCCTGCTTCCCCAGTTCTATCCCCCTAATAATGGAGTCCCCCACCAGGAGCTGCTTCCTTTCCTTGTGGTGTCCTCTGTCTCCTTCCTGTGGGCCTCCCTTGTGACATCTGTCCTCAGCCTCCTTAGTCTCCTCTGGGGGTGCATCCATAGGGGAGCTATGCTCCCCCAGAATGGTGTATGGATGGTGTGTTTGCAAACTTCCGAGCGTGCGTAGGAACTGCGCAATGCACGCTCGTAAACAGTCATTTTAAGGAATTTTTTCACCAAATTTTCAACATAGCCATTTTAAGAGCTCTGCTCATGAACAGTGTCACTGTGATTTTCTTAATGTGTCCCACACATTGATTTCGCACACCGACTGCACCATTGTGCGCTACATGGGCGGAAACACATTTTGGGTGAGATGTGAAAAATGACAGCTGTACTACTCATAAGAAGGTGTGGTAAAATGACAATGTTGAAAATCTGGAGTGGAAATATTGAAAATTCGCAAACCTACGAGCGTGCGTAGGAACTGCGCAACGCATGCTCTTAAAACAGTAATTTTTAGGAATTTTTTCACCAAATTTTCAACATAGCCATTTTAAGACCTCTGCTAATGAACAGTGTCATGGTGATTTTCTTAATGTGTCCCTTACATTGATTTCACACACCGACTGCGCCATTGTGCGCTACATGGGCGGAAACACATATTGGGCAGGATGTGAAAAATGACAGCTATACTGCTCATAAGGAGGTGTGGTAAAATGGCAATGTTGAAAATCTGGAGTGTAAATATTGAAAATTCGCAAACTTCTGACCTGCGTAGGAACACTGCTTGCGGCCTAAACACAAATTTTTGCACAATTTTAAACATGGGGTTTTGGGACCCTTCTCATGAATGATGTCACTGTCATGGTGTTATTCAGGTCCAAAGGGTGATTTCGGCGCGATGACTGCGAAATCACCCATCAGGCTGAATAACTCATGACAGTGACATCGTTCATGAAAAGGGTCCCAACCCATGTTGAAAATTTGATGCAAAAATTCAAAATGCCTGAGATATGCAATAAAGTTGAAAACCACTATCTAGCCCATTATACAGCTTACGGCATTTCCTCAGTTTGCGGTCGGCTTTGAAGAGTGCAGGCGTGTTCCCGGTCCACCGATGATCGTGGCGCAAGCTCTGGAGGTAAGTATGGGGTGAGGGGTGGGGAGGCAGGGTGCACAGTGGGTGGAGTGCGGGTTGTGGGAGGGTGGGGAGACTGCGTGGGACCATTTTTCATTTACAGGTTTTTCCCTACAGTTGACAATGCGGGATGTTTGCCACGCTGGGGTGGGCTTCCAGTGTTGCAGAAGATGGCTGGGGGGGGCAGTGGAGCCGATGGGGGATTGTGCACCCCCGTCGGCAGACGAGTGGGACGTTTGCCACGCCGGGGTGGGCTCCCAGCATGGCAGAAGATGGCTGGGGGGGCCGTGGAGCCGACGGGGGATTGTGCACCCCTCGCCAGACGTGGGTGGGCTCCAAGCATTGCAGAAGGATGGCTGTGGGGGCCATGGGCCGATGGGAGATTGGGCACCCCTGTCGGCAGGCAACGCGGGACGCTTGAACCCTGGGGTGGGCTCCCAGCATGGCAGCAAAGATTTGGGGGGGGTGGCGTGATGCAGTGCTGTATATGACAGCGGTGGTTTTCTTTGAAGAGAAGACCACCGCTGTCATACAAAGCACCGCATCAAATTGGTGCAGGACTGCCAATCCTGCTCAATGGAGCAGGATATTGCAGAGGAGGGGTACACCTCCAAAGTGTCCCATTCTCCCAAGACGTTCCTTGCACAGGCGCAGAAGCGAACATAAAAAGGGAAGTGGTTATCCCTCTGTACAGACAGTTGGTGAGACCCCATTTGGAATACTGTGTGCAGTTTTGGAGACCCCATCTATGCAAGGACATAGACAGGATGGAAGCAGTCCAGAGCAGGGCAACTAAAATGGTGCAGGTCCTGCATCAGAAACCATATGAAGAGAGACTGAGAGAGCTTAATATGTATACCCTTAAGGAAAGGAGGGACAGAGGGAACATGATAGAAACTTTTAAGTACCTCAAGGGAATCAACAAAGTCCAGGAGGGTAGCGTCTTTCAGAAAAAGAGATGTGTAAGAACAAGTGTGCACAATTTAAAGATAGAGGGGGGACGGCTCAGGGGTAATGTGAGGAAATATTTTTCATGGAAGAGTGGTGGATGCATGGAACCACCTTCCTGGGGAGGTTGTTGGGTCTAAAACAGTGGGGGAATTCAAACATGCATGGGACAGACATAAGGCAATTGTAGTGGGGGATTGCAGGAAGTAGGCTGTTGGTTAACTAGAATCTGCAGCCTATCCAATGGGAAGGGAAATGGGCAGACTGGGTGGGCCAAGTGGTCCTTATCTGCCGTCAAAGTCTATGTTTCTATGTTTCTATATTATTTTACCACCTGACTGTACTGTAGCATGATTGTAGCATGATATTAATTCTATAGTTACCATTTAATTTTCTTACAACAGATGGTTTAGCTGAATCCTGAATACTCTTCTTTGGATAAATAAAATAATGTATTTTTTCATATCTCTATATTTAGCTGTGATTACTAGAGAAACATGTTACTAAATTAATTCATTCATTTCATTCTTTGCTTGTACTATGATGTTATATTACATCTCAGTTGCAACTAGATTGAGATTAAATATTGTATTATGTATTTATTTATAGCACACTTTGCACTGGCAGCTGTTGTTTCTTGGAACTAGGATACATACTGTAGATACATAGACACTGTCAGCAGGTAAGGGCCTATGGCCCACCCAGTCTGTCTATTTGAGCTTGTAAGTTCCCTTTACATTTTTCTAGAAGTCTGTTGCCCCTTACCCCTGACCTCCGGAATTCCTTTATGTCTATCCAATGCATTTTTGAATCCTGTGATTGTTTCATCTCCCACCACATCCTCTGTCAGGGTGTTCCACTTGTCTACCAACCTTTCTGTGAAGAAATACTTCCTCACAATTCCTCTGAATTGCCCTCCCTCCAACTTCATCCCATGCCCTCTAGTCCTGGAACATCTTTTTCCCTGGAAAATAGTATATTCCTGCACCCTGTTGCTCCCTGTAAGGAACTTTTATGTCCTGTCATATCCCATCTCTCCCTCCTCTCCTCCAGGGAGTACATATTCAAGTCCTTCAGCTTGTCTTCATAGGACTTGTGATGCAATCCCTGTACCATCTTTGTTGCCCCCCTCTGAGCCTTCTCTACCCTGTCTATTTTCTTATGTAGGTAAGGTCTCCAGAAATGTACACTGTACTCCAGGTGGGACCTCACTAGTTTCTTGTATGGTGGAATTATGACCTCCCTTTTCATGCTGGTGATGCCCCTGTCTATGCATCCCAGCATCCTATTTGCTTTACCCACTGCCTTGTTGCACTGTTTCCCTACCTTGTGGTCATCAGAGATGATAACCCCAAGGTCCCTTTCCTGCTTGGTGCATGCTATAGCCTCACCCTCCCCAACTGATATGTTGTTCCAGGGTTTTTGTGCCCAATACGCATTATCTTGAACTTCTTTGCATTGACTTTCATATGCCAAACCCTTGACCATTCTTCAGGCTTCTGCAGGTCCCTTCTCATTCTGTCTACACCCTCAGCATGCCCACTCTGTAAAAGAGCTTTGTGTCATCAGCGAACAGGGAAATTCTGCCTTCTAGGTCCTGCACAATGTCACTGATGAAGATGTTAAATAGGACCGGTCCCAGCACTAATCCCTGTGGTACCCCACTGGTCACTCTTCCCTCTGTGGAGTGACAGCCATTTACCACCACCCTCTGTGTCCTGCCTCCCAGCCAATTACCTATCCACCACACTACTGTCCTGCCCACACCCATATTCACTAGTTTATTAGCCTTCTATGTAGCACAGTGTCTCAGTGGCCCAGCTGGTTAGCTCAATCGGAATGGTATTCCGGGCAGCCTGGTTTCAAGTCCTAGTTGAGGCACTTTTTCTTTCCCACCTCTGTTTATATGTGTTTCATAAATATGCACACCACACTCCTGTGTGATTGTTACAGTGCCAAAGGCCTTGCTGAAGACTAGATAGGTCATGTCCACTGCCCTCCCCTGATCCCCCTCACTTGTCACCCAGTCGAAAAATTCAGTGAGGTTGGTCTGGCATGACCTCCCCCCAATGAAACCATGCTGCTTTGGGTCGTGTAGTCCACTGGCAACCAGATGTTCCACCAATCTCTCCTTCAGTAGTGCTTCCATGATCTTCCCTACTACCGAGATCAGACTGACTGGTCTGTAATTCCCCACTTCCTCCTTGTTCCACTTTTGTATAAGAGGACTATATCTGCTGTCCTTCAGTCTTTGGGTACCTCCCCTGTTTCCAATGATTGGCTAAATAGGATCGCTAGAGGTTCAGCCACCACCTAACTTATTTCCTTTGGGACCCTGGGGTGGACCCCATCTGGCCCCATTGCTTTATTGACTCTTAGTCCTTCCAGTTCCATTAGGACCCTATCTCATGTAAAGAGACTTGTGTCAATTTCTGCGCCATTGCCATCCCTTGTTCTCCCTTCAGGCCCATTACCCTCCTCTTGCTCAGTAAAGACTTAGCAGAAGTATCTGTCAGTATATCAGCTTTACTGTTGTCATCCTCCACACAGCTCCCGTCCTTCATCTTCAGTCTCATTGTCCTTCCCTTTGCCCTTCTTCTTTCACTTATGTACCTGTAAAAGGTTTTGTCCCCTCTAACCACTGATTTTGGAATGCACTCTTCTGTCTGAGCTTTGGCTTCCCTTACATGTAGGGAGGGATATATTTATCATTGTGTGTTGTCAGGTGCACACACAGCAATGGGAAACTATTTTATCTTACTGAATGCACTGCACTTCACTGATGTTACTGCCTGGATGTTGCTGTGCTCAGTAGAAGAAGTAATAGAAAGCATTACCACCTGTTGGACCAGGTAGTGTACCATACCACAGTACACTGGAACATGCCATGCAGCTGCATCTTATTTATTTATTTTAGTCTTTGGTAACCAGGTAAGGGCCACTAGGCACAAGTGCCTGTTTTCAGGGGTGACCTGGGAGCACTGGGTGGTTAAGTGACTTGCTCAGAGTCACACAGTATGCAAGTGGAGGTTGTGAGAATCAAACTCATGTCTGGTCTGCTGGATGTACCAAGCTTGTTAACACCTCGTTCCTTTGACCTCTAGGTTATACTACCAGCCCAAACTCTGTAATATTTAACAAAGAGGTCCAAAGGGAATATGTTGATTCATTATTTGTATGAGAAGTAAAGTAAAACTTTTAAAGCAAAGCAATCAGTAGGTCCTTGAATGATGGCCTCCTGTGGTGACATACCCGCTTGGGCCTGTGAGTCTGCTGGAAGAGAGAGAGAGAGAGAGAGAGAGAGAGAAAGAGAGTGAGAGAGAGAGAGACAGATGGGAAGAGAAAAAACAGAAATAGACACACAGATGCAAGTCTTTACATACCACCGTCCGATACCTAGCAGCTAATATATTTTTGCAGTATTTTTACTTGGGTAGGGTAGGTGGTCTCTTAGTGCTGCTCATTTGATCATTCATTTGCCATTTATTTTTTTTGTTGGCGTGCTTGCACAGCCAACATCTTGCAGCAGTGGAGACTTGGAGGCGTGGTCGCTGTTGAGCGAATGCAGGGCACGCATCAGTAGGTGCGTCCTTCATTCCCCAATCAGCCTACATGCCGGTACCTCACCATACATACATAATGCATACTAATGTGGTGAGTACATCTGATGAAAGGTCTACTGCAATCCAAGCAAAGCTCATCAGATGCAGCGGACCCTTCCTACGTGCTTGGCCACATTGCATTCATGGCAGGCGGCCGCCTAACTGCCGACTTCGGGGGTGCCCAATCCCCCTGCCGGCTTACTGTGGCTGCAAAGTATGTGCTGATGGGGGAGCCCACTCCCTGTCAGCATAAAGCAGACCCCCCATTTCTTATGTGCCTAGGGGGGTGCCCAGTCCCCCTCGGCTCCTGCCCCCCCACTTTCCTTGTGTGTCGACAAGGGTGCCCAATTCCTGTCGGCATAAATTAACCCCCCCTTTTTGTTGTATGCCAACAAGGGTGCCCAATCCCCCGTTGGCTGCAGCAACCCACACTAAACAGTTAGGTGGTATGCTGGGAGCCCACCCCCAGTGTGCCATATCCCCTGAGAAAAAAAAAAACTGTCCCTTGAGGTTTTTTTTTCACCCTGTAACACAAAACCGGTCCTTCGTAGTCTCCCTACTCACCACCCATACCCTCGCACTGCGCACCCTGCCTTCCCACACTCCCTCTCACCCCATACTTACCTCCAGAGTCTGGCGTGACAATCTTCGGTGGACTGGGAACATGTCTGCACTCTTCAAAGCTGACCTCAAACTGAGGAAATGCCGGTAAGCTGTATAATAGAATAAATAGTTTTTTTTCAACTTTGATGCATATCTCAGGCAGTTTTTGGAATTTTGGCACCAAATTTTCAACATGGGGTTTTTGGGACCCCTCTTCATGAATTATTGCACTGTCATGGTGTTATTCAGTCCTGAAAGGTGATTTAGCAGTCACTGCAAGGAATCACCTTTCAGGAGCGAGGAATGAAACGACAGTGCCAGTGTTCATGAGGGGGCTCTCAAAAAGCCTATGTTGCAACTTTGGTGGAAAAAATCCAAAAAATGACTGTTTTACGAGCATGTGTTGCGCAGTTACTACGCACTCTCATAACTTAGTGAATCTGCAATATTTTCATGCCACATGTTCAGCATTGGCATTTTTCCACACCTTCTTGTACACCATACGGCTGTAATTTTTCACATCCTGCCCAAAATGTGTTTCCGCACTTCTGACACAGAATAGCATGGTCGATGTGGGATATCAGTGTTCGGGACAGATTACAAAAAAGACAGTTACATTGTTTATGAGCAGAGGTCCTAAAATGCCTATGCTGAAAATTTGGTGATGATTCTCCATAACATGACTGTGTTACGAGCGTGCGTTGTGCAGTTTACATGCATGCGTGTAAGTTCGTGAATTTATAATATTTTTACTCCAGATTTTCAACATTGCCATTGTTCTGCACCAACTTATGAACAGTACAGCTGTCATTTTTCACATCCTGATCAAAATTAGTTTTCTCAGTTCTGGCGCAGAAGAGCGCAGTTGGTGTGGAAAGTCCATGTTTGAGACACATTATGAAAATGACAGTGACACTGTTCATTAGCAGAGGTTCTAAAATGCCTATGTTGAAAAGTTGGGGCCGAAAGTCCATAAAACTAGTGTTTTATGAGCAAGTGTTGCGCAGTTTGCACGCACGCTCATGACTTCATGCATTTGTAATATTTTCACTCCATATGTTCAAAATTAGCATTTTTCCACATCTCCTTATGAGCAGTACAGCTGTCATTTTGCGTATCCTGCCTGAAATGTGTTTTCACATATCCAGCGCAGAATCGCATGGTCGCTGTACGAAATCAGTTTTCGGGCAGTTTGAGGAAATGACGATGACACTGTTCATGAGTGGAGATCCTAAAATGCCTATGTTGAAAATTTGGTGCCAAAAGTCCATAAAATGACTGTGCTGCAAGCGTGCATTGCGCAGTTTCCAAGCAGCCTTGTAGCTTGGTAAATTTGCATTATTTTCATGCCAGATTTTCACCACTGGCATTTGTGCACACCTCCTTATGAACAGTACAGCTGCCATTTTTCACAGCCTGCCCAAAATGTGTTCCCGTAACTGTGGCGCACAATGGTGTGCTCGCTGTGGGAAATCACCTTTTGGGACACATTAACAAAATCACAGCACCATTGTTCATGAGGGGAGGCCCCAAAATTCCTATGTTGAAAATGTGCCTAAAAAACTCCTACAAATAATTGGGTTGCGGACGTCTGCTGCGTAGTTTATATGCTTGTTCATTGCTTCACCAATATTTCATATTGCCACTCCAGATTTTCAGTGTTGCCATTTTTTATGCTTCCTCATGAACAATAAAGTTGTCATTCTCCACATCCTGCCCAAAACTGTGTTTTTGTCCCTCTGTCACCAAATGCCACAGCTGCTGTGCAGAACCACCTTTCAGCTAACAAAGTGATTGTGCCGCTTTTCATGAGGTGGCCTGACAAGCAGCCCATGTTGAACATGTAGAGTGAAACTACCACTACACGCCTACGGTGTTAGGGTTTCCAACTCTAGCACTGCACCCGGTAAACACTGACAGGAGTCAGAGCTGTGACTTGGGATAATCGGATGTAATGCTCATGCCATTCCACCCCCCACACTCACCCTGCAGCCACTAACAGGCATCATGGTGTGTCTTGCACTGTTTGGCCTCAAACTTCACCCCACGCTCCTGTACTGCACCCATGTCAGCGTATTCCCTTATGGATTGGGTAAGTATAATGCCCAAAGATCCCAAAGCACACCATGACACATGTCAGTGTCTAGAGGGTAGGGTGAGGTACAATGGCATGAGCATTATAACTGACAACCCAAAGGCACACCTCAATGCCTGCCACTCTCTATAGGGTGGGGGTGGGGTTAGCGCCACTTCAATACTTCGCTGCTATTCCTATTATGCGCAACTAGCTCCACCACTGCCAGTGCCAATGCCAGTGCGACAACATTCGGCATTGACAAATGCTTGTTTTTTTTGGCTTGGTCTGCTCTGGAAGATCCATTATAAAATACCCCCTCCTCCACTAATAGTAATTAAAAAAAATATATTAGCTGCTAGGTATTGGACAGTGGTGTCTAAAGACTTGCATCTGTGTGTCTCTCTCTCTGTCTTTTTATCTTCCCATCTCTCTCTCTCTCTCTCTCTCTCTCTCTCTTTTCAGTGGATTCACAGGCCCAAGTAGGCATGTCACCACAGGAGGCCATCATTCAAGGACCTACTGCTTGCTTTGCTTTAACAGTTTTACTTTACTTCTCATACAAATAATGAATCAACATATTACCTTTGGAACTCTTTGTTAAATATTACAGAGTTTGGTCCCTTGTATGCATTTTATCAGATTTTTTCAAATATTTATAAATAATCAGAACTAATGAGACCCCCCCCCCCCCATGTTCCAGTTCTTATTTAATAAGGGTTCTGCCAGCACTAATCGCAGGGCGCTTAAGTGACTTCCGCTGCACAGGGTCACACAGCATGCAAGTTATTATTACCATACTACATTTATGTTTCTAGACCAGCACCTTATTGTTGGCACTGCACTGCTCGCTCTTGTCAACTTCTCCCCCAGTTGGCTGTAGTGGATCATCCTTGTATAATCCACGACGGGGAGAAAAACAGGTCTTCATAGCAGAATAGGCACACACCACCAGCAGGATTTCCCACAACTGACACAGCTGGCCAGTGGTCAGCCACCACATATTGTTCCTGGATAACTGTGGTAGATAACCTGTATGGCTGTGAGAAGGTCACTGATGGGGCTGAGTGGTGGGATGGGGTACCACCAGATGTTACTGAGGGGATGGAAGAAAAAAGCTATATAGAAAACCCCCAGTGCACTAAGCTGCTGAATGTAGCATACAAACATTTGAAAAAAAGCATCCATTTTATTTATTTCTAAACTCTTGCCACTTAATAGGAATGTGCACAAAAACCTCTGTTGTTTTTGTTTTTGTGCACCTGTGACAGATTGCTTGCAGAGAAAAGTGGGGAACAGAAAACTGTCAAAATACGTATCCTTTTCATGTGCATCTCTGATGGATTGTTTGCTTGAGCAGAAACAGGCCTAGAAGCTTTTTTCCCTCATGTTTAGGAAAAAAAATACCCCCTAGCAGTTTTCCTGATAAAAAGGTTGATTTTCACACTGCTAGTGAAAAAAATAATCAACCCTTCAAGCTTCTGATTTAGAAAGGGAACAAAACAGTCAAGAGTTTTGTTTTTCTGGCTAATTTTAACAAGTGGATGGAAATAGATTTATCTCTTTCTCAGAAGTTCAGATGCCTGTTTCTTTCTCTTGCCTGTAGCTTCTGCGAGAGCTGAGTCACATCTCACATGGGCTGCCTTTAGTCAGCTTCAGAAAGTGGACTCTGATTTGACAGAAGTCTGAAGACATCTGGAAGTCTAACACACTGTACCAGTGGTCAAATAGAAATAATGAAGCATGAATAATGAATACTTGGGGCCCCAAATATGAACACTAGGATGAATAATCAAAATAAGGTATTTGCACACCCCTAATAACTACTGGAGCATGGCTCCACTAACCAACTCACGCTAGTAAAATGAAATTTTTTAAGCGCACAGTATGCAGATTTGTGCTGTCAACCTATGCCATTAGCTGGCAGCACAAACTAGCATATTGCACGGGAAGCTGATTTTTGTGTGCAGGATGACTGCAGCCATCCCCGGCTATCTTAAGTTATGACCTCCTACTATTTAATGGATTTTACTAACTAACAGTAGCTAAAAATATTTATTTATGGCTGAAATCCCTAATCAGGGATTTGTGCAACACGATGAAAGATAATGGCTGTGTGTGCTGTTTTCGAAACGGGCCTTTGGAGCATGGGCAATTTGTATCTGAAACTGGCCCCTAATGACATCATTCTCAGTTACACATCCTGGTAAAATAAAATAATTATTTTCATATGTAATCAGGGCATCAGGTATAGGACTGGTCATACCCCCTGCCTTGTGTGCCTGGACAATGTTGAGGGGTCTGGGTTCGGTTTGTCTATAACTGGGAGCAGTATTTGGTTTTGACATGGTGCCTCCACCCAAGGTAACTTCTGTGGGCCAGCAAACCAGTAGGGGTACACATGCCTAGGTAACTGTACCTCCCCACAATTACTCCTGGACAATGCCCTCCCAATAACACACCTTCACTTGCAATACAATACACTTTAGAATTAGTGGTGTTCTCTAATAATATGCTCACACACCAAACTTGTAACAATGAAATACCTCAGGATTATTTGGAGGACAGGATTAGGATAAGAGGTACCTGGACATGGGAATACCTGTAACAAATGAAGACATTTGGTGTACAGTGATAAAGAGCTTTTAGTAAATAGCCTTAAAGACACTGCATGTAACCATAAACATTTAAATTTCTGTGTCACAAACCCACTCAGCAGGTCAGCCCTCTACTCCCAAAGTGCCAACCTCCGAGTGCAGTCTTGTGAACAGTTTAACAGAACAAGGTAACCCTTTTGTCTGTTTTTGTGGGTTCAAATCAACCTTTGGTCTCAAGTCTTGGAGGGATTCAAACTGTGAACCTTTTGCTAGCATACCCAATGCACAGGCTCAGATACACCTGTCTTCAGGGAGCAGATATCTTTGCCTACAGGCATCTAACCACGTGTACAAAAAATGAACCCTTTAACTTACATACATAGATACATAGATACATAGACAGTGTCGGCAGATAACAGCCTATGGTCCACCCAGTCTGCCCATTTGAGCTTGTAAGTTCAGTTTGTTTTCCTAGAAGTCTGTTTCCCCTTACCCCTGACCTCTAGAATTCCTTTATGTCTAGCCCATGCATTCTTAAATCCCGTGATTGTTTCAGCCCCCACCACTTCCTCTGACAGGGTGTTCCACTTGTCCACCACCCGTTCTGTGAAGAAATTCTTTCTCATGTTTCCTCTGAATGGTCCTCCCTCCAACTTCATCCCATGCCCTCTAGTCCTGGAACATCTTTTTCGCTTAAAATAGTGTTTTCCTGCACCCTGTTCCTCCCTGTAAGATACTTGTATGTCTCTATCATATCCCCTCTCTCCCTCCTCTCCTCCAGGGAGTACATGTTCAGTTCCTTCAATCTGTCTTCATAGGACTTGTGATACAATCCATGCACCATCTTTGTTGCCCTCCCTCTGAACCTTCTCTACCCTGTCTATGTCCTTACGTGGGTATGGTCTCCAGAACTGTACACTGTACTCCAGGTGGGGTCTCACTAGTGTCTTGTATAGCGGAATTATGACCTCCTTTCCTGCTGGTGATGCCCTGCCTATACATCCCAGCATCCTATTTGCTTTACCTGCTGCCTTGTCACACTGTTTCCCTACCTTGAGGTCATCAGAGATGACAACCCCAAGATCCCTTTCCTGCTTGGTGCATGCTATATCCTCACCCCCAACTGATATATTGTGCCAGGGTTTTGTGCCCCATATGCATTATCTTGCACTTCTTTGCATTGAATTTCAACTGCCAAACCCTGACCATTCTTCAAGTTTCTGCAGGTCACTCTCATTCTGTCTACACCCTCTGGTGTGTCTACTCTGTTACAGAGCTTTGTGTCATCAGCGAACAGTGAAATTCTGCCTTCTAGATCCTCGCAATGTCACTGATGAAGATGTTGAATAGGACCGGTCCCAGCACTGATCCCTGTGGTACCCCACTGGTCACTCTTCCTCTGTGGAGTGACAGCCATTTACCACCACCCTCTGTGTCCTGCCACCCAGCCAGTTACCTACCCACCACACTACTTTCCTGCCCACACCCATATTCCCCAGTTTGTGTAATAGTCTTTATGTGGCACAGTGTCAAAGGCCTTGCTGAAGTCCAGATAGGCCATGTCCACTGCCCTCCCCTGATCCACCTCCCTAGTCACCCAGTCAAAAAATTCAACAAGGTTGGTCTGACATGACCTCCCCCTGGTGAAACCATGCTGCCTTGGGTCCTGTAGTCCATTGACAACCAGATGTTCCACCAATCTCTCCTTCAGTAGTGCTTCCATGATCTTCCCCACTACCGAGGTGAGTCTGACTGGTCTGTAGTTCCCTGCTTCCTCTTTGTTCCCACTTTTGTATAAGGGGACTACATCTGCTGTCCTCCAGTCTTTGGGTACCTCCCCTGTTTCCAGTGATCGGCTAAACAGGATAGCCAGAGGTTCAGCCACCACCTCTCTTAGTTCTTAAGGACCCTGGGGTGCACCCCGTCTGGCCCCATTGCTTTATCAACTCTTATTACTTCCAGTTCCTTCAGGACCCTTTCTCGTGTAAAGGGACTTGTGTCCATTTCTGCACCATTCTCACCCCTTGTACTCCCTTCAGACCCATTACCCCCCTCTTCCTCAGTAAAGACTGAGCAGAAATACCTGTTCAATATGTCAGCTTTACTGTTGTCATCCTCCACGCGGCTCCCATCCTCCCCCTTCAGTCTCACTATCCCTCCCTTTGTCTTTCTTTTTTCACTTATGTACCTGTAAAAGGTTTTGTCCCCTTTACCCACTGATTTTGCAATGTGTTCTTCTGTCTGAGCTTTGGCTTCCCTTACTGACCTCCCTACCTCCCTTTGCTTCTCCTGGTACTTCTCCCTATCCCCTTCTGCCTGTGTCTTTTTGTATTGCCTGAATGCAATCTTTTTGGCTTTCACTTTCTTTGCTACCTCTTTGGAAAACCATAATGGTCTCCTCCTCCTTTTCCTCTTGCTAACCTGCTTAATGCATAATTCTGTTGTTCTTGTAATCCCCACTTTAAATACTGCCCACTGTTCCTCAACCCCTGATTCCTGTCCCATTCCCCTTAATGCCTCTTTCAAGTATCTCCCCATTTTCCCAAAGTCTGCCCCCTAAAATCCAGGATACGTGTTTTTGTGTGGTTTGGTTCTGCTCTTTCTGTGATTTCAAACTACAATGACTGGTGGTCACTGTTACCCAGGTGCTCCCCCACTGTTACCCCCATCACACTGTCCCTGTTTGTGAGCACAAGGTCCAGTATTGCCTTCTGCCGAGTTAGTTCCGTGACCAGTTGCTTGAGGAAGGCAGCCTGAAGGGAGTCCAGGATAAATCTGCTCCTAGTTGATGCTGCTGCTGGGATGCTCCAGTCCACGTCTGGAATATTGAAGTCTCCAACCACTACTACCTCACCCTTGTCTGCCATCCTTTGGATGGCTAGCATCAGCTCCCCCATCTGTTTCTTCCTCCTGGGCTGGTGGTCTATAGACCACACCTGTGCGGATGGCTGTCCCCATTTTCCTTTCCAGCTTAACCACAGTATCTCTCCCCCATTTTGTTCCTCCTGGATCTCTGTGGCCCTTATATCATTTTCACATACAGTGCCCTCCTCCTCCCTTCCTGCTGCTCTGTCTCTTCTGAATATGTTGTAGCCAGGTATGGCCATCTCCCAGTCATGGTTATCATTACACCAGGTTTCAGTGATGGCCACAATGTCCAGGTCTGACTGTACCATGACAGCCTCCAGATCTTCCATCTTGTTGCTAAGGCTCCTGGCATTTGCACATGGCTTTCCATGATTTGACCTCCATAGACTGCTTCACTGTTCTACTCCAGCCCCTTCCTTGGTTATCATTTATCCCTGGTTCTCCTTGCTGTCTGCCCTTCTGCTGAATTTTGCCCTTTTCTGCATATCCACCTCTTGGGCACTAATCTCCATCTTTTGCACACTGCTTTGCAGAGATAGCACTCCTCTGGTTCACTGGTTCCACTGCTAGCTGTGGGGGTGAGCAAGTAGGTACCCTCCTGCTGCCCTGCCAACCCCCTTTGCTAGTTTAAATGCTTGTCAATGTAGCATTTAAACTTATCATTGAGTGCTTGGATTCCCCTCCAGGATGTATGCAGGCCGTCAGGCTTGAACAAACCTCCATCCCTCCAGGTGGGTCCCCAGTCACCAATGAATCCAAACCCTTCCTCACAGCACCAGTTATTCAACCATGAGTTAAAGTTCCTGGTGCATGCACTCCTATGCTCTCCCTTGCCTCTCACAGGTAGTACTTCTGAGAAAGTGACAGAGGTAGCTACTTGCTTGAGACCCCTCCCCAGTTTCCTAAACTCTTCTTGAACTTCCTTTGGCTCCCCATTTGCCAGGTCATTAGTACCTAGGTGGATAATGACATCCAGCTCACCCTCCCGTCTTGCCTTCCCAGCGATCCCCAGGATCTTCCTTCCATCCCTCCATGCCGTGGCACCTGGTAGGCACCTCTCCTCCCTGTCCTCCCCCTCCTGTGTTCCTAGCTGGATCCCTCTTCGATGGAGCCCCCCACCAGGATTCGCTTCCTCCTCCTCTGGGGTCCACTGCTTTCCCCGCTGAGGTCACCTCCTTTGCTAACCTCCACATCCTTTCCTTCCACTTCTCTGGGTACCTCTATTTGGTTGTCCTCGTTTGCCAGTGTGGCATATGAGTTCTTGAGTGGAATAGGATCTGGGATGTGCCTCTGCCTGACTGCTCTAACCCTCTCTGAGCCCACTGTCATCCAACTTTAATAAAAACCTCAGATTATTCTTACCTTTTTCCAGTTTGGTATCACCATTCAAGCTTATGCCCAGTGGCGGCTGTAACCATATATGCTCTGTAAAGGAAAGAAATAAAAGACAGACCAAGTAAGCTCTAAAAAGAGTTTTACTAAAATAGCTAATAATATGTAAAACATATAATACAGGACTATTATATCACAAGACATACAACTATTTTAAAAGAACAAGGGTTTAAACAGTGCAATTCCTACTACAATAACTAGAATTGTCTCTCTTTCTAAATACCTGTTTAAAGTGCTCACAGACATTTCTTTGTCAGAGGCTAGATAAAAGTGAGTCTGGAGAAAAACAGAATAATAATTAAAAGCTGTTTTTTCCCCACGTATTTTGCATGAGGTCACCTAGCTCCTCTCTGTCAGAAAATACAGTATATGAAAAATAAATCTCTATAAAAACAGGATGTCTTTTCCAAATATTACATTCTGCAACCTCAGCATAACTCATATTCTTCAAATTACTTCTTTGATCTTATGATTAGCTTCCCCCTTCCAGGACATGAAAGCATCTTTATGATTTCGCACCAGGATACTAAACCTGGTTTCCCCTTTGAAACATCATAAAAGGGATACTGATTTTCCTCTAAGCAGCTAAAGCTATAATTAACTTAAAAATAAGAGATCCTTGATCAAGGCCTGCTCTACTCTATAATTAGCTTCTGGCTTCCACGTAACACCTTGTATCTAAAACCTGTGCATGTGTGTGTGTGTGTGTGTGTGTGTGATCTTACATGCCGTTTCAGCCTTTCATATGGGAGACAGTCCATACACATTTTTTTATTTTACAAAAAATAATCATACAGCACTCAGAACTGGATGTCCATGTCACACTGAGCACCTCACAGAAGTTTCCACCCACCACCCGGTGCATGCACAGACCTCTCTGGCTGTACCAGTTCTCAACTTAGTCCTTTGATAAGGGTATCCCCAGGCTGTTGCAGGCCTGAAAGTTGCTGCGGATTGGATGCATGTTTGGTGCACTTAAAGCTGAAGTAAATAGCTAAAATATATCTTTAATCTGTAACTGTTGAAACAACTGTCTGAACTCGTAACTACTCAGATCTTTTCCCAGTACAGGGCAACCTGCTACTCACAGTTTGCAGGCTTGGAGCTTCTGAGGATCTCTATGTCTCTCTGACTCAGTGGACTGGATGGTGAGGCTGGATGGCTGCTCCTGAAGTTGGATGTTGGTTCCTCAGTAGCAACTGGCAGGAACTCCAGGCAGGATGGGGGACTGGGCCATGTACCTCCACCCTCTGCCAGGGCAACTGGGGAGGTACTCTAAACACCTAGGCTGCTACAGATGGAGGTCTTCTGGATTTAGCTTCTCAAAATCTGGAACACCAAAACACTACTCATCCACCCCAATATCCAACAGGGTGGATGCAAGAGTACTCGGACTGAACATTTTCCACAGGACACAAGCTTTGCCATCTGCTGCAGAGGAAGACTATGGAAATGTTTTGCTGGATTTTCTCCACACTAGAACTCTCTCCTGGATCAGTAAATTGTGTCCTGGAATCACCAGCCTCCAGGCTGATTATCCAGACTGTGGGCACTCTGGATTTGGGCTCTTACTTTCTCTCTGAAGCTTTTCAGCTTTTCTTCTCTCTGGAGTCCAAATGCAGACTGACTTGCAACTCTGGAGGTCCCAGGATTTCCCAAGGGAATTGACAGCAGGCCTTGGTCCATGTTGCTGTCAGTCACTTCTTCGATGTCCCATTGGTGGCAAAAATGTGCTAAGAACACATTACCCAAAAGTCTCTCTGTTGTAGTCTTTTAGGGCTCCTTGCTTTCTCATTGCCTGCATAGCAGATCAGAAGGAAGAAAGATTACTGCAACACAAAGCAGTAATGCAGTTCACAAAGTCCCAAACTGAAATGTCTTTTGCAGGCAAACAGTCTTGTTTGGAGTTTTAATGGTTCCAGAGTTTAGCAGCTGCCCTTCTAGATAAAAGGCAGAGCATTCAATTACAGTGTAGCTTTGGCTGTTCTTAAAGAAACAGTGTCCAAAAATACTTTTGTAAAGTTTGTCTTCTTTTACTTACCCAAGCATGTTAAAGGTAAGCCCCCCCCCCACTATGGGGGAGGGCTACAACCCCCCCACCTTAATTGCTAGCGTCCCCGCCCAGTTTTTAACTCAGGTCCTTAGAACAGGAACGAACAACTACCACAAATGCAAAGCTGACTGTTTAGACAATTATCTCTGTCTTACTAGACATCCTAGTTTAGACAAAAATTTGCTTATCTAGACATCAACATAACAATGCCAAACAGCATTTTGTTTTTCTGATTTGAGTCTACCCAGCTGTGCCACATTTTCAACCTCCATTTTTGAGGGGCTACCCCGCCCATATCTATGCAGGAGCAAAGCACTATTTTTGCAGAGCTCTAGGAGTCACATATACCCCTCTGTGCAGGATGTATATATTGGAATTTCACTTTGTTCCCCAGTGGTGTCATACATGATGCATGTGGCAGGCTTGGGATGCCTTGCCAAACATCTTACAGGTGTAGTGAAGTCAGTAGCAACAGGGATAGATTTCTTTGACAACTGGCAGTAGCTTCTCCACTGTATCTCGAGTATGGCACTGTCTATTGGTGTTACCAGAAGCATTTATTGGGATACAACTTTCTTCTGTGGCTTCAGAGGGCATCTCTCCTGCATTAGAAGCTTCCAAAGACGGACTTGGAGATGAACCAATTTCTGGCATTTCTGCTGCTGGGGCATCATTGTTACTGTCACTCTTCTCAGATCCCCGAGAGTTATCCCCAGATGCTGGGCTTTCACACTCAGATTTAATATTTTCATCATGATTAGAATCATCTGCAGAAAGATACTCATCTTCATCTGCTTCAGTCATTGCTTGGGTCTCTTCTGAAATATCTGACAAGCCTACAATACTGCTGGATGGGGCCTCGGCTTTGAGTATTGATGGGTCTGCTAGTGCCAAATTTTCTTGCAGTTGGACAAGATAATACAAGTTGAATGCTGGGCTGTATCCTCAAATTCTCAAATTTAGTTCCTGCATCAGAATAATCTGTGTATGAATGTGTCTGTATAGGCTGAACATCAGTTCCTTTAGTGGTCTGTTGCCTTTGTGTGCGTGCTGCAGAGCGGGTAGTTGATGGTATTACGGCCTTCTGAGGAGTGCTGGCAGGGAACTGTATTTGCCCAACGGGGAGAAGATGGTTTGTGTAGATTACTTTAAAATCACCCTGGAACCATCTGGCTTTATTTTGTAGACAGGCATGTCTCCCATTTTTGCTGTGACTATGTAAGGCACATTACTAAATCAGTTGGCAATCTTAAGTTTCCCAGGGATTCCCAAATTTCTCAAGAGCACTCGGTCTCCAGATCATAGATTTTGCACTTAAACTTTTTGGTCATATCTTTCCTTGTTAGCATGGTTTTGTTTGGATGCAGTCTCTGCAGCTAGCTTATAGGCCTCATTCAACTGGTCTTACAACCGCTGGACATAATGTAGATAAGTCTCAAATCTACTTCCATCTGCAGATACCCCAAAACATAAGTCTACCGCGAGGTGGGCCTCTCGTCTAGACAACTGGTAATGTGATTACCCAGTAGCATCATTTTTGGGGCAGTTATAGGAGTGCACAGGGGCACTAACTCTTTGGCTCCAGTTCATTTTGTCTTGTGGAGCTAGTGTGGCAAGCATATCTAAGAGGTTTCAATTGAATTGCTCTGGTTGTGCATCACCTTAAACATAGAAACATAGAAACATAGATTTTGATGGCAGATAAGGACCGCTTGGCCCACCTAGTCTGCCCATCTCCCTACCTACAGGATAGGCCACAGATCCTAGTTAACCAACAGCCTATTTCTTCCTACCCCCCCACAAGAATTGCCTTATGTCTGTCCCATGCATTCTTGAATTCTCCCACAGTTTTAGACCCCACAGTCTCCTCAGGAAGGCTGTTCCATGCACCCACTACCCTCTCTGTGAAAAAAATACTTCCTCACATTGCACTGGAGCCGCCCCCCCTCTATCTTTAAATTGTTTCCCCTTGTTCTTGCACGTCTCTTTTTCTGAAAGATGCTACCCTCTTGGACTTTGCTGATTCCACTGAGGTACATAAAAGTTTCTATCATGTGCCCCCTCTCCCTTCTTTCCTCAAGGGTATACATATTAAGCTCCTTTAGTCTCTCCTCGTATGGCTTCTCTTGCAGACCCTGCACCATTTTAGTTGCCCTCCTCTGGACTGCCTCTATCCTGTCTATGTCCTTGTGGAGATGGGGTCTCCAAAACTGGATGCAGTACTCAGATGGGGTCTCACCAACTGTCTGTACAGAGGATAACAACTTCTTGTTTTCTGCTGGTGATGCCTCTACCTATGCATACCAGTATACCCCCAGCCCTCCCTCCCTCCTGCCTTCTCCATTGCTTGCTAACCTTAAGGTCATCTGATATGATTACCCCAGGTCCCTTTCCATTTTTGTTGTTGTTACTACCCCCCCCCCATTGTGTAATCTTCCCCTGGGTTCTTGTTTCCCAGGTGCATTATTTTGCACTTCTTTGCATTGAATCCTAGCTGCCATACTTCTGACAATTCCTCCAACCTTGTCAAGTCCCTTCTCATCCTTTCCATGCCTCCTTGTGTATCAACCCTGTTGCAGATCTTTGTGTCATCTGCAAAGAGGCATACTTTTCCTTCCAGTCCCTCTGCAATGTCACTTATAAAGACAATAAAAAGAACTGGACCAGTACTGAACCCTGCAGTGCCCAACTAGTAACCCCTCTTTCTTCAGAGTGGACTCCATTTACAATTATCTTCTGTGTCCTGTTGCTCAGCCAATGTTTTACCCAGGCTACCACCCTGGGATCCACTCCCAGGCTGGTTGATTTGACTATTAATCTTTTGTGTGGGACTGTGTCAAATGCCTTGCTAAAGTCTAGGTAGGCCATGTCCACAGCCCCTCCCTGGTCTACTATTTTGGTCACCCAGTCAAAGAAATCTATTAGATTCATCTGACATGACCTTCCCGCTGTGAACCCATGCTGCCTTTGGTCCTGTGCCCCACTGGCCTCTAGGTACTCAACTATTCTTTCCTTCAGAAGTGACTCCATCACTTTCCCTACCTCAGAGGTCAAACTGACAGGTCTGTAGTTTCCTGCCTCTGTCTTGGTCCCACTTTTGTGAAGGGGATTTACATCCACCTTCCTCCAGTCCTTTGGTACCACACCATCCTCCCATGATTTATTAAAATGAGTAGTCAGTGGTTTCACTAGTTTCTCCCTTAGTTCTTTTAGAATTCTGCGGTGAATTCCATCAGGCCCCATTGCTTTGTCCACCTTCAGTTTTAGGAGTTCTTGCAGAACCCTTTCTTCTGTGAAAGGGCTAGGATTGACGCCCCTATCAAGAGTGCTTCTGTTAATTGGATTAGGCACTTCCCCCTCCTCTTTTGTGAATACTGAGCAGAACTATTCGTTCCGTATCCCTGCTTTTTCACTGTCCCCCTCTGCCCACCCAACATTCATTCTATTCAGCCTCACTATCCCTCCCTTTGTCTTTCTACTCTCTCTGATGTACCTATAAAAGGTTTTATCCCCCTTCTTAACCGAGTTGGCTATCTTTTCCTCAGTTTGGGCCTTTGTTATTCTGACTTCTCTCCCTGCTTCCTTCTGCCTTAACTGGTACAGCTCTCTGTCCTGCTCCTTCTGTGTTTCCTTATACTTTCTGAATGCTATCTTTTTCTTCCTGACTTTCCCAGCCACCTCTTTTGAGAACCATAGTGGCTTTTTCTTTCATTTTGATTTGTTTATTTGCTTCACACAAAGGTTTGTTGCCTCTGTGATGGCAGTTTTGATGATTCCCCATTGTTGCTCCACCCCTCCTTCTAGCCTGTTTGCTAGTGCTTTTCTGAGGCACTCTCCCATCTTGCCAAAGTCAGCCCCTCTGAAGACCAGTACAATCACTTTTGTATGGCTTGACTCTGTAGCTGAGTTAGACGTGAACCACACTATTTGATGGTCACTTGTTCCCAGGTGGCAACCCACTTCTAGATCGCAATCCTCTCACTGCCCCCATTTGAGAGTATGAGGTCTAAGATTGCTCCCTCATGAGTGGGTTCCGAAACTAGCTGTCTGAGGCCTGCCACCTGTAGGGCATCAAGAATGGTCCTGCTCTTGGATGTGACTGCAGCAAATGTGCTCCAGTTAACATCTGGCATATTCAGGTCTCCCATCAACACTATCTCCCCTTTCTCTGCCATCCTAAGAATGCCTTCTATCATATCCTTGTCCATTTCCTCCTCCTGACATGGGGGTCTGTACACAACCCCTGTGCCGATTGTGGTGCCCTTTCCAGTCTCCAAGGTGACCCACAGTGCCTCCTCTTCTTCCTGTTTACTGTTTTGTTCAGTTACTTTTATCCCTTCCTTTACATAGAGAGCTACTCCTCCCCCTCTTCTCTCCTGACTGTCTCTCCTGTAGGTTTTGTACCCTGGTATGTTAACATCCCAGTCATGGTTCTCTGTGTACCATATTTCTGTGACTGCTACGATATCCAGGCATCCCTTTTCCATCAAGGCCACCAGCTCAGGGAGCTTGTTGCCCAGACTACAGGTATTGGTACTCATTACCCTCCATTTACTGATGGCCTTACTCCTTTTTGCCCCATCCCTGTCCTTCTTGCCTTTGTCACTTTCCCAATTTACCCCTGCCCTTCTCCCTATCGAGACCTCTATGTTGGTGTTTGCCGCACTTACTACTGTGATTTTTTTGGGGGGGCTAGGATTTCCCTGCTCCTTTCCAGTGCCTCCCCCCCTTGGCTAGTTTAAATGCTTGCCAATGAAGCATTTAAACCTATCATGTTGGATCCTAGTTCCCCTCCTGGACAGATGCAGCCCATCATGCCAGTATAGGCTTGCATCACTCCAGGTGGACCCCTAGTCTTCAGTGAAGCCAAATCCCAGAGCTCTGCACCAGTTTTCAACCACTGATTGAATCCCATGATGTGGACACCTAGCCTCTTCTACGCCATAGATGGGCAGCACCTCCGAGAAGGTTACCGTGTGTACTACTTGTCTAAGGCCCTTCCCCAGTTCCACAGACTCTTCCTGCACTGCTCTAATCCCTTTCTTAGCCAGGTCATTTGTTCCTAGGTGGACAATGACATCCAGCTCCTTCCCCTGTGCAGCTGCTCTGGCAATTCTGAGAATTCACTCCCTGTCCCTCCAAGCCATGGCACCAGGCAGGCATTGTACCTCCCTCTCCCCTTCCTCCCCCAGTTCTACCTTCCTAACAATGGAGTCCCCCACCAGGAGTTGTTTCCTTCCCCTGTTGGGCCTCCTGTGGGTCTCCTTTGTTGAGGTTTCAAGTACCCTCCTTGGTCTCCACTGCCCATGCCTCCATAGAGGAACCACACTTTGCCAGAATGGCACAGGAATTGTGGAGAGGTACAACTGAAGGGATGCACCTCTGTTCCACCACCCTCACCCTCCCTCTCCCTGAGCCCACTGTGGATCAACTGCTCCTCTTTCTTGGCAACCTCTGAGGCAATGGCAGTGGCACTGGTGGTCCCTGGATGGAAGAGGAGGTCCCACAAATCCTGCCCAGCTCAGCCTGGAAATGAGCAACCTCCTCCCTCAGCCCAGAGAGGTGCCCACAGATGGGACAACACCGCATCCTCCAGAATGTCTCCCGGAAGACTGCTGCTCCACAGCCACTGCACTGCACCACTCCCATCATGTCTTATTTCTGGCCCCTTACCTGTTGTTTGGAAACCTTACTCTTTCCTCTTTTTTTTTCTTTTTTCTTCTTCTTCTTTCTCTTCTCTCTCTACTTGCTTTCTGCCTCCGTGCCCTTTAAGCTCCTGATTGTCCTGTTCTGAGACAAGAATATCCTATATTTCTCAGTAGACCCCTTACTTGCTCAGAGGCTGACCTTCAGCAGCTAGAGGAGGCTGGAGTGCTACTTTTGCCCATCTAGGCTGGTAGGTCATTGGTGGCTCTGTGATCACTCACTTTCTGCTCCCAAACAGGAAGTTCCTGTTGTCAGTCAAATCCTGTGCCTATAGAAGTAGAATTAGCTTTGGGTGGTGGGGTGGGGGAGGAGGGTAATATAGTCCCAATAGAGAAGTCCAGTCACACAGCACTCCTTCCTCCTGGTGTCTTCTGCCAAGCTACTAACAGAATCTTTCTAAGGCAGTCTTTAAATTTAGCTTCCTTCTAGCTAAGCCACTCCCCCTACTTACTAAATCTTTTTACTAGTAATTTAAACTGCACAGCTATCAAGCCCTTTCAATCACCTGAGATTTACACCTACATAACTGTTCAGAAAACCATTCAGTTCAGTTAACTCAGACAAACAGACTATTTTTTTTTTGTTTTGTTTGTTAGTTGGTTTTTTTTTTACCCAAATTAAAGGTCCAAGTACAAGAGTTCTACTTCTTTAATCCCAGTAGAGAAGTCCAGTCACACAGCACTCTTTTCTCCTGGTGTATTCTGCCACCTTGAGGGTGATAGGGTGTTGTGCAAGATTTGTGAATGCCACATAAAAATAAAAGTTGTTTAATTAATTTGCTTTCAAAGTCATGGTCTTGATCAGAATGCAGTCTCTTGGGCGCCCCATAGTGCATGAAGAAGTTTTCAACTAGCACTTTAGCCACAGTTGAGGCCTTCTGGTCTTTGGTATGGTATGCTTGGGTGTACCTGGAGAAATAATCCATGACCATAAATATATTTGCCTATTATTTTGAATCTGATTCTAAGCTGAGAAAATCCATGCACACCAGTTCAGTGGGTGCACTGGTAGTTATGTTAACCAGAGGGGCTGCCCTCTGTGGCTGGGCTTTTATCTGCAAGCAATCTGGACAAGTTTTGCAATAGTGCTCAATGTCAGAAGCCATCCTTGGCCAGTAGAAACAAACTCTGGCAAGATCTAGGGTATGGTCAGTTCCCAAATGCCCCATGTTGTCATGAACAAGTCTCATTACTACAGGACGTAATCTGTATGGCAGCACAGATTGAGAGATTGCTTCGTCCTGGGCTGTTTTTATCTCTCTGTGCAATAGTTTGCCTTTTATTTGGAATTTGGCCCTCTCATGCAACATTAAGTGAGTATCATAATTGTCAGTAGTTACCTGGGATGCATCTTTACCTTTCTCCAATGCAGAAATAATTCTGTTGATGCTGACATCCACCCTTTGTTGTTGCTGTAGTTTTTGTCTAGTCATCTAGGGTAATGTACTGGTGTCAACTGAAGAGAATTTGCAGTACACAGGTGGTAAGCATTTGGCAGAGGCTCCCAAGGTGTCACTAAGACAGCTTTCATTGGTGAATGACGGTTGTTCATCCGTATCAAATTTATGACATAGTGCTTTCACTGCTTACTTAAAGACTGTCACCCAGGAGAACTGTTGGTAGATTGCCAGAGGCCTCCATGACAGTGCATCTGCATCTACATTGTTCAAACCTGGACAGTATTCCACTTGGTAGTCATATGTTGAGAGGGCAGACAGCCAGCAATGTCCTGCTGCATCAAGTTTTGCAGAGGTCTGAACATATGTGAGCAGGTTGTTATCTGTTTTGACAGTTATCTTGGCACCATAAAGGTATTCATGAAATTGATCCAGTATTTCCTATTTTAATGCCAAGAACTCTAGCTTGTGTACAGGGTATCTTTTTCCTGCATTGTTTAAACTACAACTTGCAAATTCCACTGGTTTAAGTTTCCCTTCATGTTCTTGATAAAGAACAGATCCCAGTCTACTGAGGCTGGCATCTGTGTGCAAAACATTAGGCTTAGTAGGATTAGCATTGGTAAGCACTGGAGCAAGCGTCAGACACTTGATAACACTCTGAAAGCTTTGTCACACTCTTTGGTCCATCTTGGCCCAAAGGGTTCGTTTGACTTGTGGTAGCTTTTAGGTTCACCTGGTGTAGGAGGGTATTTGCCTTCTTTGTGCACTGGAGGATAACCTTGGGTAAGGTCAAGTAGTGGCCACACAACTTTAGTATAGTCCTTCACTAATCTGTGATAGTATCCTCAAAAACCCAGAAATCTCTGCAGCTGTTTAAGTCTGGCAGGTTTTGACCGGGAAGTCAGAGCTTCTACTTTGCTCAAATCTGCTTGGATGCCTTCAATGGAGACGATGTGACCAACATACCTTACAAATGTTTGAAAAAACTGACATTTGTTGATCGACACCTTCAACACAAATTCTTCTAGGTAGACAAGTACTTTTATAAGATGGGCTTCATGCTCCTCAAGAGCTTTGCCAAACACTATAACATCGATCAGGAAAACTACACATTACAAAAGATTCATATCACCCACAGACTTCTCCATGAGCCTTTGAAAGTTTTCAGGCACACCAGAGATTCTTTGTGGCATGTGTAAAGACTCATAAAATCCTACTGGGCATATGAATGCAGCTTTCTCTTGGTCTTCAAGAGTCATCTGTATCTGACAGTTTCTGCTTCTTAAATGCAGTACTGAGATCAATTTACTACCACTGAGACAGTCCAATGCATCTTAGATGTGGGGCATCATATACTGATCTGGAACGATTCTCTTGTTTAATGTTCTGTAGTCAATGCACATTCAGACAGATCTGTTCTTTTTCTATACCACAACTATTGGTGAGGCATATGGGCTATGGAACTCTTGAATGATGCTTAGGGCAAGCAGCTTTTGGATGTGACACTGGACATCATCTATGTCAGTGGATGCAAGTCTCTGTGAATGTTCTCTAAATGGTCATTTGTTGTGAAGTCAGATGCAATGTTCTTCTCCTGATATGCACCCAACAATCCAGTCATGTAGTGAGAGGACTTTGTCATGCCTGGCCAACTTCTGGCTGACATGCCTCTCCCACTACTCCAGTATCAGGGACTCTCCAAAATCAAATGATTCCAGGTCTGTCCCATTACTTGTGCTGTTGCCCCCAGTTGAAGGTGTCATTGCAGTATCAGTACAGTAGATCTGGGCTAATGACAACCTCCTTGTCAGATACATTCTGGAGCTGTACAGTAACACAGAGAGCAAAGGAATGAGCTCAAGCAGGCAGGATGCTTGGCTTCATCAGAGCACCTTCGGGCAGTCCATATTCTTCTGGTGCATCTATCATGAGAAGCTGATTTTCCACGGGTTGCCAGAACCAGACCATACCCACTACTCTCTTCTCTGAATGGGGTGGCATCACTATATCTCAAAGGTCATGCTTCCACATGAGACCCACTGCTTCATCAGAAGATTCTTGTTTGGGCTTAGTTTGTTTAAGATATGCACGCCTTACCATAGTGGGCATCGGCAATGCTTGGCCCTTCTTCTTCTTCACCTCGGTCTCTCAGCACTGCTGCACTGAACAGTGAAACATATGCATGTGGGTTCCTACCAGGATGGGCACATCCTCATAATACACTCATATCCAGGCATACTTATGCTATGGTTTCCACAGCATCTCCCACATCAGTAATTTTGGACAGGAATGAAATCCAGAGCAGACTCAAATGAAACTCATGTATGGGTAGGTTCGATCACTGAAGCCCCAAATATTGAGTTCCTCCAGTGACTGCAAAGGTATATGGGATAGGTGCTGGTTGTACCATGTCTTGAATATGATCATGGCTTTGGAGCCACTGTCCAATGTGGCATTAGTGCGAACATGCACAATGGTGACAGGGGCTTCCATAGTTGGCCCAGCTATCAATCCTAGGTCCTCTTGATTAAGATCTCTAACATGGATGGCAGTTTTTGTTACTGTTTGAGCAGACCTCAACTTTGTACATCTATTATTGGGATTTTTTTTGCATTATGCCTTTTAACCCTCCTTACACTCCAGCATCCCCCACTCCTTCAGGCCTCCTAAATCCCCCCCTAATTACCCCAGCTATCCTCTTCTTGAGCTCTCCTCTCCACTGCACTACACATTGCAGCCATCTCCCTGATTATCCCAGCATATCCCTTCATCGAGTGTGTCCCCCTCCTCTGAGGGGGAAGGCACCAGGGGCAGGTGATCCCAGTGCACTCAATACTAGGATCCAGGGGTGTTGCTGGGTGGAGATGGCTCCCCAGAGGTTTTCAGCGGTGTAGGGGACCAGAGACCATCATCCAGCATATGCCAGAGCTTTTTTCTGATTTTCTAGGTTCCCTGTCAGTGCACCTCAAGTTAGTACCCCCAGTCTCCACTGGGGGCCGCTACCGCATGATGCTTCATACTCTCCCCACCCTAAGAGAGGAGGTCAGTCCAATGGATGCTCAATCCTCTCCTCTCCTCTGCCTGCCAACCCTCTGGCCCCCAAGTCTGTTCCTGAACCTGGGTCACAGGCATGGAGTGAGGTAAGGTGTCAACGCCTCAACCCTCTACGCCACCGGGCCGACTACTTTATTATTGTTTTTTACCTCTGACTTTTTTTAACATTGGGTGGAGCTTGTTGCAGCTGGGTTACCAGTGTGCCCCTCTTCCAGGCCCTACTGAAGTTTCCCTGTTTCTTGGTCTGGGCAAGAAAACGTGAGATGACCTGTTGAGGATCAGCTTAAGCTTGACAGTCTCTCTTGATGTGATCATCTCATCCACAGTTGTAGCAAACATCAGTTGCCAGGTGGGGAGAGAGGTTTCAACCTCTAGTTGGGTCTCTAGGCCTGCTGGTCTCTCTGCTGTCAGATAGATTCTGGGACTGAGCCAATGGTGGTGCATGTGTCAATTGCGGTTGGTTCATTCCCACCTACAGAGCTTGCATTTGTTGCAGGAGACCCTGTTGAGGAACTGATTGAACAGGTTGGGACATTGTTGCTCTCACAGACAAATTTGTTTCAGAAGAAGCCTCAGACAGATGAGGGTAAGCTTCACAGGGACAACTTGTGGCTACACTGTCCTCTGCCATTGCTTTCAGTTTCTTGAGCTCTCTTCAGAGTTCTTGTAAGTCATTGCCTCTGGGGTCAGTGGTGACAATACTGTGAGATTTAGGAGCATCGTTCTCCTCTTCTACACCCTCCCATACCTCTTTCATCAGCATGTCATACGTAGGAGGGTTATTTTTTCTGTTCTTTATGCCCAGCTGGAGTAGGGTGAGGTGGGAATATTTGGCACACTTTATTAGCTGCTCAAGCCTCATCCAATTTGGTAGCACTACTTAAGAACGTGCATTATTGAGCGACTCAATAATACCATTCTCATGTAGAGTGATTAGTGAAAAGGAGCTGTTCATACTGAAAGTAAGTGTAGCAGTCCGGAGTCATGAACAATGAGGATAAAAGGATTATTTGGCCAAAGCTTATCAAGCTGGCCATGTAGTGTAGTGGTTGAGCAGCTGTCCCTTGAGCCTGAGGTGCTGGGTTCGGATCCCAGTGTGGATACTGTTTTTGCTTCCAGGGGGAGTTTCTATTAATTCTAAGTCAGCTCCCCCTGGAGTTCAGAATCCTTATTTTGGGGGTGGTGCAGGGAACAAAGCCCCCCCATATAAGCAATGAATTATTGTATATTTTTAGGGGACAGTCGCTGTTTGCAGCAGTCTCTCCAGTGGAAATTTGCCCTTTTGTCACAGGTGATTCTTTCCTCGCTCTAATGAGTGGTGTGATAAGGGACTCACCCTTTTCGCATAAAACCATCCAATTCATATCAGCAGAGGCCTCTCCCCTTTTCTGAAATGCCTTCGGCAATGCTCTCTCACAACAGATCAAATATTTGGACAAGGGTTCAACATTCCATTGCATGATTGCCTGGAATTCCTGCAGCTAGTCACTGCCAGTTTCTGTGCTCCCAAACTTATTCTCCAATGTGACCAGAAACTCCATGGCAGTGTCACCTGGTTTTGTGGATCTTAGAGAGTGACAGACCTCTAAAGCTGGCTTGCATAGGCTATCTCCCATATGTTTATGTTTCTCCACCTCCGAACACTGCCAGTCTCTAACTAAAGGGGTGGTATAATTCAGCCAAGTGTCAAAATTCTTCTCCCCCGCTGGAGTGAGTTGGATACGCAAGAAGGTATGTAACTGTCAATAGGAATCTTTAGGAAAACTGTGCATATGGCTGGGGCAGGGTACCCCCAGGTACACTAACTATGGGTGGGTTTATCCACCTTAACTTTCCCTCGACCTACAACAACTTAGTGAGTTTGTCTAGGAGCCTTTCAATCTCGCCTTCTGTGGAGGTCGCCAAATTGGGGGTCACACTGGCATGGTGTATCAATACCCAGGGAGCTTGAGTGCCTTCAGAGGTGATGCGTTCAGGTACCTGGGCTATATCTACAGGGTCTCTTCATGCAGTCAACACTTTCTGGGTCCTAGTAATGTGGTCCCTTACTCTTCCCCTAATGGCAAAATGGAATAGTGGGGACCCCCCCAACAGAACTTTCTTGATCTGATCATTTCTAGAACAGGAGGGAACATCCAGAATAAGCAAGAAATATTGGGGTCTAAACCCTCTCCCATGACACCAGTCCAAAAGTACTCAGAAGCTTTGGCATTGACCATAACTTCTGTTTTGGGGGTTGCCCCTCCTTCTGCTTTAAGGATTGGGTCCATTTCGTGTTTTGGGGTGTTCCAGAGACAGGGAATCCCAGTGGTGCCTCCAATTTGTGTAACCAGGGTATCAGGTATAGAACTGGTCACACCCCCTGCCTTGTGAGCCTGGACTTGATTGAGGGATCCGGGTTTGGTTTGCTTATAACTGGAAGCACTATTTGGTTTTGACGTGGTGCCTCCAACCAGGGTAACTTCTGCGGGCCAGAAAAAACAGTAGAGTTAAACCTCCCTGGCTGACTGTACCTCCCCACAATTCCTTCCAGACAATGCCCACCCAATAACACACCTTCCCTTACAATATATTACACTTTGTAATTATTGGTGCTCTCTAATAATGGATGCTATGCATGAAGGGTCCCAGAATATGCACTGAGCAGTAGTAAATTCTGCATGCCCCTATGTGGTGATCATGGCACAGCTGACATGCGGCATGCAAGACTAGGTGTGCACAGCGTGCACACAGAGGGGGCAGGAGTGTAGGCCACACAGAGTGACAAGCACAGTGCAAGGAGACATGGCCAGGATATGTGGCACTGCCCCTTAACCCCACCATATGTGGTGTTGCCTCCTGCACTATGCAGCAACAAGATGGCAAAATAGCAGGCAGCCTTGGAGAGATCAGTGGCAGTGGATGTGGATGGGGAACACAGAAGCAGGGGCAGGAGAAGCAGCCATGGTAGTGGTGGCACATGTTCCTGGTCCTCCAATTTCAGCAGCAGGCAGGTGGTGGCAATGGTCACTGACATCTGCCACAACTACGCCAGACTCTACGGGGCCCTGGCACTGACCACAACCCCGGAGGTGAAGGCCAGGACATGGCTGGACATACAGACCAGCATCAATGCCACTGGGTCCGAGGTGAGAACACTGATAGCCATCAAGCATAAGTGGTGTGACCTCTGCGTGGCCATGACAAAAAAGCTGGCAACCAGCAGATAGGAAAGGCATGGAATAAGTGGAAGGTCCCCAGATCATGACACCCAACAGATGCCCATAAAGCATATGGTGGTGGAGACCCTCTCTGAGGTGGCTATCCATGGTGAGGATGGAGGGGTGGACAGCCTGGCAGGTAGGCATGACCATGCAGCAGGGACATGTGGGGTTGAAAGCTGGGTTACAGAATGCTGGCATAACACTGTCGCCTTCTCCCTACCGACATGGCCCCTGTGCCATGGAATGCAGCAGCATGCAGGATGCAGCCCATGTGAACTGCTGTGGTATGGCCAGCCAAGAACTGCGCCATGCAGCTGGAGGAACTGTTTGGTAAGTATGGAGGTGCAGCACACTACTGAAGGCATTGTAGCAGGTGGGTATAAGTGGAATACTGATGGTAATGACCTCTGTCTCATCAGGGATGGAGATGGATACAGAGATCCAGCAGGACAGAGAGAACGAGAGGGAGCACACAGTCACCCTGACAGAGGATGTGGACACCACCTCCAGGAGTGACAGACCTCAGAATGAAAGGGCAATGGATGCCCAAGTGACTGGCCAGCAACAGCCCCATAGGGCAGCACTCTCTCATCCAAGCATGGGCACTGATACCACACTGGTTGCAGTGCAACACACACCACCGCCAGGTGCCAACCAACTTGCGGCCTCTGATGAAAATGGCAATGAGGACCTCTTCACAGAACCCACCAGAAGTGGACAGGCACCCCAGAACAACCCATACATTGCAGAACAATACTATGTGCTGCAGCAGCTGGAGAGGGAAAGGCTGGCAGAGCAGCGGAACACAACAGCAGCTATAGCAGCACTTACCGACATCACAAGGGCCATCAGCACTGGCATCATACAGGGTGTCATAGCGCAGGAGTAGATCCTGCAATACCTCTGAGACATACCAGGAGCACAGCCTGCTACTGCCCTCCATAGAGTAGCATACACGTACCTGTACTATGGGCATACAGTCCATGGGCACAGATCATGGCCCTGAGCAAGCTGTGCATGGGGTCATGGGGACTAAACTGGACACCTGTAGGGTACACCACCATGGCCAGATGGAGCAGCAGAGTGGAGAATGACAGGACACAGCCATCACCACCAACCAGGACACCACAGAAACCAGTCCCTCACCATGCATAGATGACACACAGGGCCATGACAGATGCAGGGTCATGGTCTGCCACATCCATGTGTAGCACCCAGGCAGCTGGGCATATGAGCCTCAACATGGCTGTGGTCACACCCAGATGGTACTGGACAGTGAGGACAACTACACTGCCCACATGGTCACACACACAAGCCCCACACACATGCCCCAACCCCCCCAACACTGGGCCACTCAGCATAGTGAATCATCATCTTCATCATCATGGACCCCCACACTGGAACAGCTGGGAGATCCTTGTAGCACACAACACAGCACTGAAGCATTCCCAGCATCAGTGCAGTCACTGTTTGCTGAGCACCACATACAGCACATCGTGCAGCTCTGTCACCATGTGAAAGTACCTGCCACAAGAGCATGCCATGCCACACAGCCATGAGCCATCCCCTGCTCCCTGAGGGGTACAACATCACCACCATCATCATCCATGGTGTCAACTGGTGGCACCATCATCAGTGGCACATCAGCACGCTTAGCAATGTTGTGCAACATGCAGCATGCTGCAAACACCCTGCATGCCTTGGCAGGTGACAGCATGATGGTGCACCCTGAATGATCCAGGCACCAGAAGCACATCTTGAGCAGCAGCCTGACTGTCCTCTTGACAATGCCCCTAGTCCTCCTGTGTGCCGTGTTGTACACATCCTTTGCATGTGACCCTGGAAACAGTATAGGTGTCATGAAATATGTCCCGAGAGGGTATCCGCTGTAACCTGCAGTGATCAAGACAACAGTGTGAGTGGCAAGCCACAAAGCACTATCATTGTGGACGTTGCATGGCCTGACCACATACTCACCCAGTAGACACCCATCATTGGGACCATCAAGGAGCAATGCCCTGAGCCTTGAGGTATCCAGTATGAACAAGTCATGCATTGATCCGGGAAACCTCCCACACATGTTCCTGAGGACGCCATTGGCATCACAGGTGACCTGACAGTTAATATTGTGATAGCCCTTACGGTTCTGATATGCCTCCTTATTTGCTGATAGTGTCAGAATGGTGATGTGCATACCGTCAATCACTCCAACCATGTTGGGCATTCAGTGCATGCCATAAAATGCCTGCTTTGTGGTGCGGATCTCCTGCTCTGTCTTGTGCATGTATATGTGGTATCTCAGGTGTGCCAGCAAGGCATCAGTCACCTGGGCCACAGCATGAGACACCGAGGATTGCCAGATGCCCAGGGTGTCACCAATCACATGCTGGAATGACCCACTGGCATAGTAGGAGAGGGCACATATGACCTTGGTCTCCACCATCATCCCCCTCGAGTGACAGGTGCCGTGTCAGCGTGGACCATGTCACACAGCAGTGACACGATCAGCCATGGAAACTTGAACTGTTCCAGGCAGTGTTTGTCCCATCATCCCATGGCATTGACCCTGTGCCAGAACACTCTGGGATGCGGTAACCTGTCCCTATGCCTGTGAGCCATCACCTCTTGCAGATGGATGTGCATGGACTTACTTGGACACATCCTGTACTGCTGATACATCTTCCCTTGCCACAGTGCAACGCGGAATATGGTCCACTATATGTAGCCCAGCGGGTGCAGGTTGCCCTTTAAGTGGGCATGGTGCAGCCCAGTGTCTGGACAAACATAGCACAGGGCACGCCATATGCCATGTGCCCAGACACACAGACAGGCCTGTGCAGTGTATGTGCTACAGAGCTACAGTGGCATATTTTGTCCTGGACAGGATGTCACTCTTCCCCCAGCATCTCTTCCAAGTGTCAGAGGACAACTGCACAGATAACTGGGGTGCAGGGGATCTGTGGCAGGCCCATGACTTTGGCCAGGTAAGTTCAGTGGCCATCGTGGGTGTCACTTTGTGGCATTGTTGTGTGCAGGCTATGTGACTAAATGCCACTCTTCTTGTTGTGCACACAGGTAATGCACGGCATGCCAGAGAGGACTAAGCTATGACTGCTGGAGCAGCCAGACAACACACTGTGCTATGTGTGGGCACTGGGGGCAGAGAAGGTGGAGGTCCCAGCTGGCATTCCCTGACTATATCATCTTGAAAGGCAATGGATGCATGCTGTTCTATGAGGACAGTCACTACGGGCTCTAGGAGGTGTACGTCCTGTCCCCGGTAAGTATGGCTGCCTTGGCCAGGCAGGCATGTCCCTGCCAGACCTGCAGACTGATTGCTGGTTGTGGTGTGCTGCCATTAATATGTGTGATTGTGGGTTGTGGAGTGCTGCCATTAATATGTGCTCTTTCCTATCAGTGTTACATAATACCAGTCTGCAGCATGATGCTGCGCAACCTGGGAACCTGAGTCAGCCACCACCAGACAACGAGGAGGACAGCAGCAGCAGCAGTAACCGGTTCTGACAGCATGGAGTACTGGACCAGGGGATCATGTGCCCAGTGGGGCAGGCCTATGAAGGGGTGTATAGACATTACTGAACATTCGGTGTGTGGTTGAGTGGGCATACATCGATTAGGGGTGGGTGGCTGTTGTGCCTGTGCTTGGGGGGAGGGGTATGGGGGGCCTGCATTTCTTGTGCCTCTTACTGTGTAATAAACTGTTTATACCTTCCACACATGTAGATATTGACTCCGGGGGAGTGCATGCATGGTTTCTTTCCGTACAGTGGTGCTGTGTGCCATCCACAGCTGGTAAACCAGGGGTTGGGGGGGCACGTACATGTCCCGTACAGTGGAGTATGGTCTCTGTTCTTGGAACTGCAGAGTGGTGTTCCCAAGTGTCATGCCCATATGGTGGGTCCAGTGACACTGCCTGTTCCGTGCAGTGGCACATGGCCCATGGTCCGTGCCCTGTGGTGCATGTGGCCACAGCCACTTGCTGCACATCAGCACACATGCAGGGGACATGCCTCACGGCCTGCCTTGTGGATGGACTACTTCCATATGGCCATCCCTCTGTAGAGGAACATGCTGTATGGCCGTAAGGAAGGTCCCCTCTACAGGAACATGCTGTAAAGCATCTCCTGTGACCATAAGGCAGGCCCTCTGTATGGGGACATGCCGTATGGCTTCCACTGTGGACATACAGCAGGACATCTGTATGGGGACATGCTGTACACCATCCTCTGTGGCCATATGGGCTGGCATGCCAAAGTTCTATGCCATGCAGAGGTGTCAGACCTCTGGTCAGTGCTGCACAGTGGGGTCATGGTGTCTGCCCTATGCCCCTGCTTGCCATGGGCTGATGCCATACACCGCAGTCACCACTGGCCATGCCTAGACAGTGGTCCCATGGCCTGTGCTGGGCCACTGCTGCTGGGTGGCCATGGTAGTGCCCAGTTCCATGCATTGGGGGGTCATGCATGCAGTGCCACCATGCACAGCTGGTGCACAGACAATGGTTGTGCCTGTCTTCAGGGTGACTCTCACCATGGCACTGCCATCATCTCTGCCCATGCACACTCGCAGTTTCTACTGTGTCTATGTTGGCTGGTAGCCCAGTGGCACGGGGGGGTGCACTACTTGGGAGCATGCAGGGTCTGTATGGGACCATGCCCTGCTGGTTGCATATCTTTATGGCAGCCCCAACCCTGGCGTAGTTGTGCACCCCTTACCTGCATGCATGCGAGACATACACGTGTTTGTTCATGCATGCAGGTTCACTGTGCACACCCATTTCTTCGGCCATGCCCCTGTAGTTCTACTGCATATGTACCTCATGGTTGGCTGTTCAGTTGCCTTCTGCATGCCCATTGTGCATACCACACTGTGTATGCATGCTCGCCCAGCTGTCATATCCTTGCTGCATGCACCTCCATGCTGTGCGTAGCATTTGTGCATAGCTCCCAATATGCTCATACACCAAACTTGTAATAATGAAATACCTCAAGATTATTTGGGGAGAGGGTTAGGTAAAGGTATACCTGGACACGGGAAATACCTGTAACAAATGAAGACATTTGGTGCACGGTTATAAAGACTGTTTGGTAAATGGCCATAAAGACTTTGCATAAACATTTATGTTTGAGCACCTCACAGATATTTCCATCCACCACCCGGTGCATGCAAAGACCTCCCTGGCCATACCAGTTCTCAGCTCTGTCCCTTGCTGAGGGTACCCCCAGGCTGTTGCAGGCCTGAAAGTTGCCATGGTTTGGGCACCTGTTGGTGCACTTAAAGCTGAAGGAAATAGTTCAACTTTGTCTTAATCTGCAACTGCTGAAACAACTGGCTGAACTTGCAATCACTTGGATCTTTTCCCAGTGCATGGCAACCTGCTACTCACAGTTTGTAGACACTTGGAGCTGCTGAGGATCTATATGTCTCTCTCTCAGTGGGTTGGATGAGGAGGCTGGATGGCTGCTCCTGAAGTTGGATGCTGGCTCCTCAGTGGCAACTGGCAGGACCTCCAGGCAGGCTGGAGGCTGAGCCATGTACCTCCATCCTCAGCCAGGGGAACTGGTAAGGTATCCCAGGCACCTAGGCTGCTGCACACGGAGGTCTTCTGGATTCAGCTTTTTGAAAACTGGAACACTGCTCATTCACCCCAATGTGCAACAGGGTGGATGCAGGAGCACTCAGACTGAGTACTCTCCTCAGGACACAAGCTTTGCAAACTGCTACAGAGGCAGACTGTGGAAATGCGTTACTGTATCTTCTCCGCACTAGCTGGTGCTGAAGTATTTCCAGGAACTCTCTCCTGGAACACTGAACTGTGTCCTGGAATCACTGGCCTCCAGGCCGATTACTCAGACAGTGGGCCCACTGGATTTGGGCTTTTACACTCTCTCTGAAGCTGTGCAGCCTCTGTACTCTCTGGAGTCCAAATGCAGACTGACTTGAAACTCTGGAGGTCTCAGGATTTTCCCAGAGAATTGACAGCAGGCATTGGTCCAGTCTGCTGTCAATCACTTCCTCGATGTCCCATTGGTGGAAAAAAGGTGCTAAGAACACATTACCCAAAAGTCTGTCTGTTGTTTTTTTGGGCTCTTTGCTTTTTCATTGCATGCTTGGCAGGTCAGAGGGAACAAAGGTTACTGCAACACAAAGCAGTTTATGCAGTTTACACAGAGTCCTAACTTTAAATGTCTGTTGCAGGCAAACAGTCTTGTTTTGAGTTTTAAGGGCACCAGAGTTTAACTGCTGCCCCTCTAGGTGACAGCCAGGTAGAGCATTCAATTATAGTTCAGCTTTGGCTGCTCTTAAAGAAACAGAGTCCAAAAATACTTTTGTAGAGTTTATCTTCTTTTACTCCCCCATGCATGCTAAAGGTAAGCCCCCCTCCCTGCTATGAGAGGGGGGTTACACATATTGGAAATGGCCCACGAAGGAGAGAGTTAAAATCACAATGTAAAACATTCTTTTAATGTCTTCAGTAGCAATTGTGCCTGAGCTGTAGTTACTGCAGTTTATTTTAGTTTTTCAAGTTGCTCTGAGTAATGTTGTTTAGGAGGATATTGTATACACTTGACTGATATCTTCCCTTTCTCCTGCACCCCACCCACCCCACCCCATTTTTGAAATTTTTCTACTGTCCCTTACCCTGACGGTTACAGTGATCATAGCTGCACCCTTTCAAGAGCTGGGGGGGGCAGGGAATGGCTATCTTGTCAGCTGATGCTAATCTTGCTCCTTGACTGACTGGCAAGGGGTGCATACATACTTTTATTTTGTCATGTGCTCAAAATTATCTTAAGATATAAGTAAGCAATAAAACATAACAAGGTGTTCATTGTGGTGTCACAACTGCATGCCCAGGGGCATAGTAAGGCACAAGCCCACCTGCCTCATGCACTCAGCTCCTGGAAGTGCAGTTGTGGCAACGCAATCAACACCCTGGAGTGTCTTATTGCACTTATAAAATAGGCATTTGATACTCACATTTAAAGAAAATGTTTAAGATTGTTAAAAATATGTAAAAACAAAAGAAAACAAAATGAGGTAAAAAAATGGTAAAATAATTCCTCTGAAGCATGTTAAATGTGGCAATATTAGTAAGCTATCAGTAAAGACTGCTGCACAAACAACTGATGATCAGGAGCTTTTTAGCACATTGATATTTTTTTGTTACTGAACATAGGCTGATACTAGGACTAGTTCATACCCATTGGTTGTGGTCACCCAGTCCAATGGGTACAAACAAGTTTAAACTAATCAGAATGCAGGATTTCCCCAACCCATTTCATAAGAATGTCATCTCATACAGTTTAGCCAAGAGGACTGAGAAGCTAAGAGAGCAGTTCTGTCTGCCCAAACTGGGTGAAATGAAACTCTTATACAATAAAAAACATCTTAAAAAGCACATATAAACTTGTACTAAAACATTCAAGTTGGCTGGAGTGATTTATTATAAGTTTTCCATTTCTTTTTTATTTAAAAATGTGCACGTAGCACCTCTAAAGAGAATTGCTCCACTCTAAGGAAATTGGCGGGAGGTAAGTTCTGGAAGGAAGTCAAGAGGCACTTCTTTATGGAGAGAGTTGTAAAGTGGTGAAACAGGTGAGGTGGAAATCAGGAAAACTGTTGATTGATTTAAGTGGGGGTGGGATAATAGAAACATAGACATTGTCGGCAGATAAGGACCTCAAGGCCCATCCAGTCTGCCCATTTCTTTTTCTACTTTATAAATGTGGCATTGGCCTTTGCTCTGTCAGTGGCCTATCTATTCATACTCATCTGGGGATAGTAACTGGGGAGGGGGGAATGGAGCAACATGTAAAGAAAGAGCATGGGCGCTGAATTGGGAAGACTTGACAGATGGTAAGGCCTTCTACAGTTGGCTTAATTCTTATGTTCTCATCATGGCCTTTGTAAGAGGTCTAAACCTCACTTTCAGGTTCTTGGCAATATTGGAGATGCAAATAATCACAAACAAGTTGCATTCAAGTAATAAACAAGTTTATTACTACAAACAGGGATGAATCACAGTTGCCCCTAAGCAGTTCTTACCAATACGAACCAGGATCCAGTGCTAAGCGTTCCCTATACCTCGAGGTTTCTTTGTAGTCTCTTGGGATCTCTCGGGTCTCTGAGGGTGTAAAGCCTGTGCATAACATTATATACCTATGATAATTACTATGGTTGCTGAAAGACAGAAACATTTCTAGTTACAGAGATGAGCCCTATTGGCTAAATTAGAGGTGGCTCCATGGTCCAAGATAACATTATATAATTCTGTAAAGTCATCAGTTTTAGAACAAAGACGTTCTTATACAAAGTCTTACATAACAAGGTGAAGTGGTGTCCATCACCAAAAGATGGCAATGTTGCCTTACACATTATAATTACTTCAAGGACAGGTGTCTTGGCATCTGACAAGTAAGAAATAGACAGAAAATACATGGTATAATGTGTGTGCATTAGCAAGCAAAGTGAGTTACAATAATATGTATTCATATCCTGACATCTACTATTGTACGGTAGATGCCCTATGCCCTATGTATTAGTATAGCCTATGCCTAAACGTTAGCTGTCTACGGTGTACCCCTGAGGGTATCAATTAGGGTGCAGGGACCTCGTGTAACAATTCCCCCCCCCTCATTGCCTAGAAAGGGCAACACAGGCAAATGTAAGGAGTGGGCAGGAGCAGTGGGTCTTTACAATCCGGAGGCACGAGCCTTGTAAAGAAACTCAAGCTGCTCACGGTGTTGGTGAAGAGTACGTCATAGGCAGCAAAGCATAATAATCAAAGTAAATATCAAAAATGCTTGTATTATAACAAAACCTTTAAAAGTAATCTCTAACCAAGTGTTAGTCAAAGCGTTATTCATGTCTCCATCATTCATCAGGTCAAGAATGGCTTCATTAGCTTTGGTTATATTATTGCTGATGTGGATGAGGTGTGTGTCCTTTCTATCTAACAGTGATTTCAGAGTAAAGTGTCAGTGGATCTATTGTACATTAAAGTAGGTTGAGTATTCTTCAAGTGTAAGTAAATAATCTGGATTACCATCAATAATATCTGCTTCCATAAGGGGAACGGGGGTTATGACAGTGTATCCAATAACAGTTTTCTGATGGGGAACAAAACAGAAGTTGGGGTAATCAATTGCACAAGTAACAGAACCATAAGAATAAGTTTTCACATTAGTAACTATGCAGTATTCACCGTCAGAGTTGTACTGTGATTGTACAGTAGGCAGTCTCCATTTTTGCAACTGGACAGGGCATGTGTAGGTCGTCTTGGAGATCCGTGTTGACAGGCGATGAGCTTCCTCACGATAGGACTGGTAGAGCTGATCCGGTGACTGCATTGATTCAAAAGCATTGGTCCCATTCTCAGTGATGTCAGCATCCATAGTGAAAGTCCAGTCAATGCTGTCTGGAGAGTAGCCACAAACAGGGTGTATAACATCAAACACATCACATCGGCACAGGTAGATGTATTGCTTTTTCGCACAACAGTCCGTGTGCGGTGCCACCCAGGCATCCAGGAAGAAATGGTAGACCAGTAGAGGAGGTAGATCCAGGCATTCTCGGTAGATGTCTTCGTCCAAATGCCCTATGGAATGCGCCAGTGCCAGCTTGTCGAACAAAGCTGTAGTGGGATCAAAGCGTGGTAAGGAGACAGTAAAAGAGACAAACATGGCATCTGTTATAGAATATTTCTTAGCAGAAAAACAAGGACCAGTATTCGGATGTCTGGTCACAAACCCCAAATTTCGAGCTGTGGAGAGAGGAATAGACAGAGTTTATTGCATACATAGGGAAATACAAGATGGAGATTTACATTTAGGACAATACCATTTAGATAGACGTCTGTCATGTATAATATCAGGAATCCTACCAGTTTCTAGGTCTCTGAAAAGGCTGTTAATGGTAGTGAGTATGTATGAACCATATGCAGAACAAAGTATTTCACTACCAATGTATTGTCTATCAGCTTCTTTATTGTTCTGTTGTATGAGTGCGTTAATCTTATCTTTGGAAACAGTGAAGGCTTTTGCAATGTCGTGCATGTTGTATACAGTGTATCTTTCTTCCTGGCTAAGACCATCCACACCATGCAATAAAGGTGGCAAAACATCATTAACCAAACCAGTGGAGAACTTTGCAGAATGACTTTTGATAGCAGCAATGTCTGCTTTGTTCCAAATGGACATAGCAGTACCAAAGACCTGTGACAGTTCCGTGGCACCCGTGACATCAGAACTGTCAACTTCACGTTTAGTACGTTTATGAGTAAGAGTAGTAGGAGGAGGTTTCCTCCTAAAATTACCTCTGTGTTCAGTAGAATAAACCCCAGTAAAGGGATCTTTGGTATGTATCTGAAATGCAGCTAAACTATCTAGCAACAAAGTACTATAAAATGCGGAGGTATTGGTATTGTGACACATACCAAATTCTTTCATATTCCAATAAGTAAGGTTAAATAAAACAGGTATATGCATAAACTGTAAATTGTTAATCAAAGAACCTGGGAGGGCAGTGGCTGTGAGACCACTACAGGGACCAGGGGTATGTTTTGGACATTCCAAAAGCTGTTTCTCAGTAGGAGGTAGCACAAATAGATACATGGCAGCAGAGGCCATGTGGTGTACAGCACAAAATCTGTGGGCAGAATCTGAGAAAGAGAGTTACAATAGGAAGGGTCAATTAAGCAGTAATGTTATACAAACCAGAGTGTCTTAATGCAGTTTGTAACAAGGACAGTGAACCATTCGGGCACAATTTAGCGTTGGGCCAACCCTGGAAAGTTCCCTTAGAGAGTTTGGCCACAGGGAGAACTTGTCCTTGTGATGTGGTTTGCCACTCAATCTGAAGGGTAGATTTGTCAGGAGCAACGACCGAGGCAGTGAGGTATGCATCGGAACCTTCCTGGACAGTAATCATAGTGTCTGGAATTTTGATGGAAACTCCCTCTGTAGGAGGTGCTGCAGGATCAAGGTGTTGAAGGAGGTCCAGTACTGTGCCTTGGGCGAAAGGGAGTGCTCCTGCAAGGGGTAGAGATTATGGAACAAGATAGCCATCTTGTCAATGTATCTGAAAAGGAAGATGAAAGATTAGTATATTAGTACAGTTCCGCCCAATGGGGTTAGGAAGAGTAAGTTCTAAGCTCCTTTGAACAGTTTCAATTGGTTTGCATGTAACCATTTGTCAGTCAGTTTATTGTTGTGGAGGAGTCTAACTTGATAGACTGCTGGACTGAGCTTGTTGACAATGGGGTAAGGGCCTTCCCACTTGTTGGAGAAGGAGTGGGTGGGATGTGCAAATCGGAGTACCATTACCTGATCTCCAACTTGCCAATCCACTTCTTGTGCATGTTTGTCAAATTGTATTTTGGACTGTTGCTGGGCCTTGCCCATGCAATTTGCAGCATACAAGTGTGTGTGTATGAGGTCTTTTCTAAGTTTTTCCACATACTGATCTACAGACACGCGGTCCGCAGTGGGTGTGTGCAGGTCAAAGAGCAAGTGTTCAGGTAGTCTCATTTGTCTGCCAGTCATTACCTCAAAGGGTGTAAGCTGGGTAGTGGCTGAGGTCGTACCCCTAATTGCCATAAGGAGTAAAGGCAGTAGGGAATCCCAGGTCTTGGGATTGTCCTCAATGAATTTGGAAAGCATTTGCTTAATCCGTCTGTTAGCTCTTTCTACTTGACCTGAGGATTGAGGGAGATAAGGTATGTGGAACTTTTGCTGAACCCCTAGGAGTTCAAGGGACTCTTTCATCAACTCACCTGTAAAACTGGTTCCTTTATCGGAGTCTACCTTGAGAGGCAGGCCCCACCTGGAGAAAATCTGTTCTACCAGGATTTTGGCAGTTGTCTTTGCAGTGCAAGTCTTGGTGGGGAAAGCCTCTACCCACTTAGAGAATAGATTGGTCACTACAAGGGCATATTTGTTGTTTCTACTGGTATTGGTCAAAGGGCCAATAAAATCAATTTGGATGGCATGCCAAGGGCCAGTATGTCTCTGTGGTAAAAGTTTGGCATTCTGTTTTGTAGGTATTGGATTGTTTTGTGCACAAACGAGGCAGTTATCAATGTATTGTATAACATCTTTGGTAATCCCAGGCCACCATGCGGTGGTTTTGAGGCATTGGAGGGTATTTTCAGCCCCCTGGTGTCCACCAGTGGGTGTGTCATGTACCTGGTGCAAAAATTCAGATCTCAAATGTCTGGGGACCACCCACAATTTGGTGGTAGTATCCTCTGGCTGGAACCAAATGAGTTTATCATCAGGGGATAAGTGTAATTTACCTTAATGCCTACGGTAAGGGTTATCCGTAGGAAGTCTTTCTTCAGTACCCTTGTCCAAGAATCTGAACACTTCTTTGAGTTCAGTGTCCAAGTGCTGGGCTGCTGAGAGGTCCAAGGGGAAAAGATTCAGATTTCTTTTAAGAGCTGCAACCTGTACAGCTGCATTGGCCTCTGGATGTTCCATCGTCAGACATCCCCCTCGGGCCCCTTCCTTGGCAAGGGTGTCTGCTGTGTCATTAATGCGTGGTAGGGATCATGTAAGAGTGAGCTTTAACCTTGTGTACATAGAGCTTGTGTGGGTATTTCTGACCTAATGAGTGTATGTAAATCACCAATTCTTTGTATTTCACTGAGCTGCCATCAGAAGAGAGGAAGGAGTTCTTCCGTCAGAAAGGGAGAAATTCTGTAAGGGAGCAACAAACCCAATTAGAGTCAGTAAAAATGATGGTGTCCTGAGTTCCATGTTGGATAAATTCTAATGCACAGGCCACTGCTGCCAGCTCTGCATACTGTGAAGAAGCTACAGTACAGCGTTTAGATATCCTGACAGTGTTCCCATAAGGATACACCACCATGATACCCATCCCTGCAATTTGTTCACCTTGATAATATGATGCTGATCCATCATGAAAACGCGGCACAAGGAGGTGTTCTCTAATACCTCAGGGGGTGGCAGGGAAGAATGGACCTGGATCTGGGAGATCAGGTGACTGCAAAGCACAGTCGTGGGGCTCCCCCTGGAAGAGGAGGCCATGTGCTAGTAGAGATGGAACTTTGGTTTGATGGACCTGAATATCCCTATCCTGGAGGAGGAGTGACCAATGTGTCAGCCTGGTGTTGGAGATTGACCCATCCTTCACTCTGTCTGAGAGCAAAAAAGGTAGTAGGAGTATGATTGGTGTTAAGAATCAGTGGAGAGTACCCAATGATATACAGGAAGTGCTTGACCGCCCAATAAGTGGCCAGAAGATTCCTTTCACAAAGGCCATACTTCTGTTCTACTGGGGTCAAGAGCTGCGATGCATATGCAATAGGTCTCAAAGAGTCATGTACCTTTTGGGCCAACACTGCTGATATAGCGATGTCAGAGGTGGCACACTCTAGGTGGAATGGTAATGTTGGATTGGGGTTTACCAGTGCTGGGGTGGAGGCCAAGGCCTGCTTCAGTGACATCACAGCCTGGGTATGGACAGGGCCCCAATTCCATGGAACATCCTTTTTGAGTAAATCGTACAGTGGAGCGGCTTTCTGTGCAAAGTCACAAATGAAATCTCTGGAGTAGTTTACCATACCTAGAAACCTCCTAAGAGTTGCCATACTGGTAGGTAATGGCAAATCCTGCGACACTTGAATCTTTTCCAAGTAGGACTCTGACCTTGATCTGTTATCTTCAAACCCAGAAAGAGTACTTCTTTCTGACATAGTTGTGCTTTTGCAGGATTACACTTCAAGCCTGCTCTTTGAATAAGAGTCAATAGTTCATCCAAGAGATCCAGGTGTTGTTCCTGTGTGGCAGTAGCCAACAACAGGTCATCTACATACTGTAAGAGACATTGGGGGGGTTGAGAAACCTTGTAGGGCATCCATCATATGGAGATGGAAGAGGGATGGGCTGTTATGGAACCCCTGTGGCAGGCAAGTCCACATATATTGTCACCCTTCAAAAGTGAAGGCAAACTTATATTGACTCTTGAGGGCCAATGGTAATGACCAGAAACCATTGGAGATATCCAGAGCACTGAACCATTTCTGATCTGGTGTTAAAAGTCGAAGCACATCCGGTGCAGACGCCACAGTTGGGGAGCAACTGGGAGTGATCTGATTCAGTTTCCTGTAGTCAATAGTAAGTCTCCAGGTACCTGTGGGTTTCTTCACAGGCCAAACAGGAGAGTTGGCAGTGGAGACACAGGTTCTGATTACTCCTTGTTTGAGGAGTGACTTGATTGTTTCTCGAAGAGAGGGTAAGGCTTCAGAGGGAAATGGGTATTGCCTTTGTCTCTCATGTGCCGGGCCTGGCACCTCAATAACGGTATGCATTCTGCCACAATCGTGTTTGTTAACTGCAAACGCTTCCAAGTGTCGTTGCAGAATAGGTAGAAGTTTTGGGAAAAGTTCATGATTCTTGAATAAATCTATGACGTCATACTCTTTGTTGTTAATGGATATTGTTGCCACAGCATGTGAGTCAGGAATTAAGACAGTATGGTATTGACCCTGTATCTGTATCAACAGCATGTTTGCTAGATCCACCACACAGCCGTGTGGTGCAAGAAAGTCAATCCCAATGATGCTAGGGTGATTGTGCAACACCATCAGTTGGAAAGCATGTGAGGCCTTCAGATGGCCTAGTTCTACCGGTAAAGGCAGAGAACGGTATGCAGGTAACCTAGCACCATCAACTCCTGACATATTGGTCTTCCGTCCGGTAGACCATAGAGACGTTCAAAGTGGTCATAAATGTAACACAGATACAGCTGCACCTGTATCTAACAAGACAATTAATTAGCGCCCCAACCTCGGCCTCGGTGCAGGGCCTTCCGTTTGTATCCAAGACCAGCTTGTTTACAATGCAGATTGGGGCCTGTAATTGTCAACCGTATTGTTGGAGGCATGCAGAGGTTGGGCTTGGCTTGCATGGATGACTTCACCGTGTTGCACTGATGCAATGTAAGGCGGGCTCGGGTTCAGGCTGGTATGGGTCTGCGCACCCATACCTCCAGTGTCTCCATGGCCAGTAGTGTCATGGGTGGCCGGTTGTACTGCTGCAAGTGTTTGTGCGGGAATGGCATCCGCTACAGAACGCACTTGCCCCAGGAGCTCCCAAAATTTTCGGTTTTCTTCAGCTATCTCTTTATATGAGGGACCCGATCTTTGTAATGGCTTCCCTTTGCCTTTGTGCCTTCTGTTCTTAGGCCAATTCCGGTTCCCACCCCACTGTTGTTGTTGTTGTTGTTGGGGGTTGTGCTGGGTGCTAGCTGGAGGGGCCGATGGAGGTTTGGGCTGTTGTTGCTGGGCCTGCCCTTCCACCGTGTAGTATGTCGTGGTCCCAGAAGCGGGTTCCACAGCGGCAACCTTTTTGGAACTGGAACCCAAATCACGGATGTACAATTGGTACACTCTCTCGGTTTTCCGAAGGATATCAGCAAACCTATCCGTATTCGGGTATGTGGTTGGCTCTACTTTCTCTCTCATGGCTGGGATCATGTTTCTAAGGAACAGGGTCTTATATTCAATAAGATCTACATCCATGCTTCTTGTGCCAGATGTTTCCTGCTCGATAGGCCATCCAGAGTCTCTGGTGGTAAGTTGCTGACTTTCTTTAGCATTTTGCTTCACGGGGTATGCTAGCATTACTCCAACCACACCAGGGCTGTGAGCGGAAATGAGCTCAGCTGCAACTTCATCAAAGGTAGCGTTCCCATCTTAGCGAACTACTCCGGGGAGTTTTGCCCATAAACCAGGATCGATGGTCTGGCGTAGTATTTGGACCTGGTATTCTGCTGCGAGATTAAGCATCTTGCACTTGGGAGTGCACCTTTTCCAAATGGCAGCTGAGATTGTCAGACGGGCTCATCCGACCGATGCTGTCAGCAATTTGCTGAACAGAGTAGGCCATTTGCAGGGGATTAGTTGGTGGTCGATCAGGCAAGGGTAGCGCGTCTCGTGCACCATCCAATGCTGCGTGGGCTTCAGCTTCAGCCGCAGTCCGCACAACGCCTTCCTGAGTGCCGGCTTCTTGAAAAATTTGTCGAATCTGACTTTTAATGGCTTTCATACTTCTTTCAGGAAGAGGAACACTTTCTAGTGCCCTATCAATCATGGTTTCAATCTCTTGCCTGTCTTCCACACTAATAACGGCTACTGGAGGTGCCGTCGGGACCAGGCTTGGGCCTGCTCCCCCCCTATCATGGGCACCGCCATGATGGCATTTCCCATGATGAGCGTCACGACGTCGTCTACGTGTGACCTGGGGAGTAGTGGGCGGGGACCCGCCATGCTGTGGATGGCTGGGTGGGGGAATCTGGGCCATAGTAGGGGCATGACTGGGCATTGTACTGCGAGATATCATCGTCGGAAGGCTCCTCCTCCGAAACGAATGAAAGGCAGGGGCTACGCCACCCATTGCCTTAACATGGCCAGTCAAAACCTCTCGCTGATGGCGCAGTTTATCCATCTTAGCTCTACATTCATCATGACTCACACTTGCAACATTCATATCAACCTGATCCTGTTTCTGTTTCTGAAAACACGGTACGCAGCGCTCCAATTTACGATTGTCTCTATAGGCTGTTTCTAAATCATTACGTACCTGATTGATCTCGTCCTGCAGTTCACCCATCTCGTCACTCAATTGTGCATTTGCGGCACTCAGCAAATCATTCATTTGTACCACCTGACTCTTATCCTATCTTAAACTTTCACACTCATTCTTCAGAGTACATATTTCTTGTTCACCAGCCTACGCAGAATGATGCAATAGTGAATCCTTTTCATTACACAGAGATTGGAGTTCTGACTCCAAGTTCTGCTGTATCCGAATACATTCTGTTTCCTGCAGACCCATCTCCTGCTTAAGAGATGTGATCTGCAGATCAAGGGTTTGAAACCTCGCTTCAGAGGCTTCCAAAGCAGCGTAGAGAGCAGCGACCATCAACCCTTTAGCACAACGCTTATTGGTTGATTGTCGCGCCTCTGCATACTGGGCTGAAATCCCCAGTACAGGGTTTTCGGATTGACTTGCGTCCCGCGTGAAGTCAGCCCATCCTCCATGGGAGGTAAGAAAGTTCGAGACATCGAGTCTCAGCTCTGCGCAGATATCTGATACTGTGGCCATTTATGTGGGAGGGAACAAAAATTCAAACTGTGAAAAAGACCACGCGTTGCGTATCGATCCACAACATGAGTACTTTAAACACAGCCGGGCTACTGTATAAGTTGTAGGCTTGCAATTCAAAGCTGCTATGGAGTGGGTCAAGACGGCATCAACCACACCCGAAAAGTCAGCCAGACCTTGCAAGTATCTACAAACTGGTAGAAAAGACGGGAGAGGTGATACGGAAATGTACACCTGCAGTCCCCGTGGGAAAAGGGAAATTTATAGCAACAAGGGAAAACTTATAACACCCAATATCGCTCTGCACGCTGGTCGCCAATTGTAAGAGAGGTCTAAACCTCACTTTCAGGTTCTTGGCAATATTGAGATGCAAATAATCACAAACAAGTTGTATTCAAGTAATAAACAAGTTTATTACTACAAACAGGATGAATCACAGTTGCCCTAAGCAGTTCACCTAATCATGAACCGGAGCCAGTGCTAGCGTTCCCTACACCTCGAGGTTTCTTTGCAGTCTCTTGGGATCTCTCGGGTCTCCGAGGTGTAAAGCCTGTGCATAACATTATATACACCTATGATAATTACTATGGTTACTGAAAGACAGAAACATTTCTAGTTACAGAGATGAGCCCTATTGGCTAAATTAGAGGTGGCTCCACGGTCCAAGATAACATTATATAATTCTGTAAAGTCAACAGTTTTAGAACAAAGACGTTCTTATACAAAGTCTTACATAACAAGGTGAAGTGGTGTCCATCACCAAAAGATGGCAATGTTGCCTTACACATTATAATTACTTCAAGGACAGGTGTCTTGGCATCTGACAAGTAAGAAATAGACAGAAAATACATGGTATAATGTGTGTGCATTAGCAAGCAAAGTGAGTTACAATAATATGTATTCATATCCTGACATCTACTCTTGTATGGTAGATGCCCTATGCCCTATGTATTAGTATAGCCTATGCCTAAACGTTAGCTGTCTACGGTGTACCCCTGAGGGTATCAATTAGGGTGCAGGGACCTCGTGTAACACCTTAATGTGACAAAAGCTATGTGCAGGATAGTAAGGCCTGTGGTTTTAACTGATGATTGGCTAAAGTGATTTACAATACGTAGAATGCGCTTTCCCTCCCCAGGATCCAAGTGCCTGACCTCAATAGTGTGCTTAGCAACCAGCTGCCCCAAATGCAATATTATGGGGCTCTTTCATGTGGCAGCAAGATAAGTTACTTCAGCATTGTCACTGTTTGTTGGCACCTCTCTGTTATTCTTCCTTTTATTTTGTCCACAGTGTTTCTCCACCTCTATGCTCAACAGTACACCTCTCCTTCGGGACTCTATTCCTCACTACCTGGCAGTCTCCCCCTTCCTTGTCACTTTAAGGATCATATTCCAACTTCAGCTAAACATCCAGAGGGGACTGGGGGCCCTTTCCAGTGACTGTGGAGGTGCACTTCCTGGAATCACTTCATTTCACTTTGCAGTTGGCTGGCATTTCCCTGCTGAGGTTTCCAATGACCTGAAGGAGGACTAGTCCTCACATATTTTGGCTTAAGGTGAACCATGTTGGTGATGCATTGGGGGGGTGTCCTTTGGCATGGGGGACCCTAGGGCAATCATTTGATGTACAAGTGTGGCATTTTTGACAAATTTCTGTCTTACCTCCCTGCATTCTTGTGTGTGCAGTGGCTGACCTGGGGAGTTTGCCTGATGGTGCCTGGTCACCCCTGCTATCCATGGCACCTCCACCATGCCACCACCAGAAGCCTCTAAAGAGCAATTCAGCAAGAAACCCTAGCCCTGGATGAAAAGAGTCCAGAGAATTCTCTGTACCCTCCCTGCTGGCCTCTGCTTCTCAAGTCCCATGCATGGAGTGTGAACCCAGGTTGCAAGTGTGCCAGAGTGATCCCTCATAGCTCTGCACCATACAGCCTCTGACATTCTTTCATTCTAAGTTGCAACCTTTCTGAATGAAACTCTTTATTTGTTTTCATTTTTATCAATATTACCTGTTCTGTTGTAAATTAGTTTGACATGCCTACTGAACACTAACTTACTATATTATATACTAAAATGGTTTAAACAGTTAAGTATGAAAACATACTGAAAATGTAATTTTATCATTGACTGAACCCATTTAGTAACATTCTTGAGAGTTAGAGAATCGCAGACAATGCCCCTGAGAACTGAATAACATTTGAAACTTTATGTTGCTTTGATTTTTGATAGACATTGGGGAATACCTGATTTATCTGAAATCTTGTTTTGTGTTCAAAGGACAGCATGACAAAGATTCTTAAAAAAAAACAAGAAAGACCCGTTACTACCACCATTAATCACAGAGTTCACCAAAAAGCGGCCTAAACTTTGCTCAGATAGAGGACTCAAAGACATGCAGATAAGTTAAGGCATGTAGTCTTTTTTTTTTCTCACAATAGACCCCTTTGAGGTTATATTACTTTTGCTTCCTGGGCAGGGGACCAAAGCCTAATAAAATTTACCATGCATATGCCAGTAGTTATTATGGCATAATCTCCCTTACAAATTCAGGAAGAGATTATATCTGTATGTAGCAGCATAGGAATAAAATCAGCCCAGACTACCCTTAACAGATGTAACATCCATGATTTATTTTTTGTCTTACTAGTTATTTTGCTTGTAAAATATTTTAGCTGTGGATGCATGGAGAACAGAAAATTGCTTCATATTGCAGTTCCATGCCTATTGTGTGAGCATTCTTGGGGTCTCACAGAGTTTTGGTGGGGAATGCAATAGTTCCTGCCATGTAAAAGGCTTTTGTTTTGGTTAAAGTTCAAAGGGCTCAATCCCTTTCATGAAGACAAGACACAATTCATCAGTTATATGCTTGAAATGTGATTGAAGTTTTACTTTGTCTTGCATATAATATGTTGAAAGTATAGTACAAACTGTAGTGCTCCTGCTATGTGAATTATGTATGAGAAAAATGTATTTTTATATTTTGATTGTGAATAGAAATATGTATATTTATTAATGTGAAGCTTTTATATGTGAATACTTGTAATGATCTATGATCGAACAAATAAACTAAACTTGACTTGCCATGTCAAAGGCTTTTGTTTTGGTTCAAGTTCAAAGGGTCAATCCCTTTCATGAAGAGAATACTCGTTTTGAGTGTAAACAGGGCTAAGGCAGAGTGAGACAGAACCCCACTGGTTTAACCAGCCAGGATAACAAAAAGACCAGGCTTTAATCCACAAAGCCAGTTTAGACCTGTTCTGGAAAAGGGTGGTCCCCAGAGATCAAAGAAACGGTCCAGGATGTGATATCAGAGAGGTATATATGATGATGTGGGTGTAGTGAGCCAGCCAACCAAAAGGATTTCCCCATTTGTGTTTGCTCTTGGAGTCAATTATGTTTGTGATTTTTAACTAGCAGCATCATAGGCTCAAGTCTGCCATAACTCCCCATGTCCCAGTTGGGCTAAACTTCTTCTACTCTACTCAGAATTTAGATAGCTTTGAGTTAGGTTCTTCTGTGAGTTCTCTGTCTTTTCAAATGTGTTTACTTTTATCTCTCTAGAAATGTGGTATTCTACACAGTCTTTAGTCTGTATTAACCTGTAATATATGTAAATATCGGTGAGTATTGCATGTTATTTTTGTGTACTTCATGCTTTTTGGGATGGAGTCATATCAGGTACAGATAACCAGAGGTAATTGGGCAAGTCTGGGATCCATTTCTGAAGAGATAGGCTTCAAAGTTGCCATATCTAAGGCAAAGTGTTCTCAGTTGTTAAAAAATGGGTGGATCATTTTCCCTTTGGTAAGCAGCAAGTGTCAGCTCTAGTGGGATTGTGACCTAGAGATAATTTGAATGAGGTTATGACTGAATGGCATCAGCATATCAAGGTAACCATTTCAGGCATCTGAAAGGTTGAAAACACTGGTAGCAGTGTAGACTGAGTTCTGGGAGAAAACCCATGTGTGACAACATAGGTATCTGAAGGGTTGTCAAAACTGGTGGCAGTCCAGACTGAGTTCTGGGAGAGAACCAGTCTGTGACAGTTCCTAGTGCAATTTATTTAATTAATTTATATTTATTGTTTTTAGGGGATGCTGACAGGGAGCTCTGGTCCCTTCCTCAGAGGGACTCGTTCTCTGACCCAGTAATCAAGTCATCATGGACCCTGTCAGCTCTTGATTTTGTGCTACTCTCCCCCCCATGCCCACAACCATGCAATGGGTGGACTGACTGTCTCTGCCTCCACAAAGGCAGCCTAGTGCCCTGGATGTGAGCCCAAACCCATTCTTGGTGGCATGCCAGTGCTGACAGCCAGCCATCACTGGGTGCCAGTCTACAGCACGCTGCATGATCCCCCCCCCGAGGAAGAAGAACTGTCTACGGATGTTCAATCCTTCCTCGCCCCTGCTGACCCCTGAGCAACCCAAGTCCATTCCTCATACTTGGGTCCAATTTATTTAAAGTCTTAGGGCCAAATGATTTCCAGTTTCATATGGCAGGGGACGTGCCCTAGAATTAAATATACAGTGTTGCACCTGCCTCAAGATATGGGTGAGGTAAACCTTCCCAACTTATTACGGTATTCTCTGGCAGTGCACCTCTGCGTTTTGCACCTTTGGTCCTTATTCTCCTTTATAGCCCTGTAAAAAAAATTAATTTGATATTAACAATCTATATCAATTGTATTCCGGTCCTCAGGCATATATCAGGGTCAATGGTGGGCTCACAGGGCGATTCAACCTAGGTAGGGGCACACGTCAGGGCTGCCCCTTGTCCCCCCTATTATTTGCCCTATATATAGAGCCATTGGTGGAGGTGATACGTGCATCCCCAGTGGTTCACGGTATTGAGGTGGGGGGACAGCAGAGGAAGATATCACTCTACGCAGATGATGTTCTGCTCTGCCTGTCCAATCCGGAATCCTCCATCCCCAATATCTGGTCCATATTAACAGAGTTCGGTAGGCACTCGGGATATACACTGAATAAGAATAAAACAGAGGTCTTGGCCTTCTATTACTCTCCCTCGCATAGAGTTGTGGAATCTTTACCCTTGAACTGGCTGGCACTCAAAATGTCATATTTGGGTGTATGCCTAACTAAACACAACTCGCGCCTCCTTAAAGCCAACCATGTCCCACTTACGAGCCAGGTACAGAGAGACTTGGATAGGTGGTCGCTTTTGAACCTACCACTGTATTTAAGAATACAGACGGTAACTATGAACATTCTTCCTAGATATTTATATCTTTTCCAATGTCTCCCGACATTTATAACTAAATCACAATTTAATGTCTGGCAAAGAATGATTTTAAAGTTTATTTGGAACAACAAGAAACCAAGAGTCAGCGCCAGAATCCTCCAGCTCGGAAGGGTGAGGGGAGGTAGGGCCCTTCCGGACCTGGAAAACTACTATCTGGCCGCTCAGATTAAAAGGGCGTTACAATGGTCTGTCTCTACCTATAAAGCTAATTGGAAGGACATGGAGGTAATAGAGGAGGAGGAGAGGGGTCCTTCATTAGGCGCCCATGTTGTTCACAGGGGTAATCTCGGGGGATTCCCACCCCCTGTCTTGACCACAGTGAGGGACACTATAAGGGCCACACACAGAGCATGGCAGAAACACAAAACAAAACTTTCCCTCTGGCCGGTTTTTAGGCCATCATGGGATCCTGCTTTTACCCCAGCCCGATTAGATCACACATTCAGAACTTGGGAGAGAATGGGACTGGTCTACATTAAACAATATATGGCAGATGGGGAGGTCCTGGACTTTGAGACCGTGAAAGATAAGTATGGTCTACGTCCCACTGATTTCTATCACTACCTACAAGTCAGAGACTATATCTGTAAATGTCATAGATTGGACCCCCCAAGAGAGTAGGGCAATCCCCTTGGTGGAAAGCCTCTATGTAATCTTAACCTCGCAGAGAGTCATGGGTTTAATTTCTGCACTATATAAAGCCCTTGCAGGTCTGAAGGGAGACTACTTGCAGAGGGTTAAACATAGATGGAGGGAGGAAGGAGCTGAGGACATCAGGGAAATTGATTGAGATAAGGTGTTCGGACTGGCCCCTAAGACCACTAGTTCTCCTTTCTGGCAGGAGTTTACCTGGAAAGTAAAAATAAGATACTTCCTGACTCCTCTCTCACTTAGTCGGAGGAACCCTGACAGAGATCCCTCGTGTTGGAGAATGTGTGAAGAGGGTGAGGCAAGTTTTTTACATATCATGTGGCGGTGCCCACGACTGGGCCGGTTTTTGGGGAGACATTTCCCAGGCTCTCATGAAAATTCTGGACCTGGATCCTCCCTTGGATTGGCCCTGTCTGGTGTTGGACGAGCCACCTCAGAACCTGGCTGGAGCAGACTCATTATATTTATGGTCCCTCCTCCTAGCGGCAGCCCACAAGGCGATCACCAAACTATGGTTAAAGAGGGTCACTCCCACTATGGACTCTTGGATACAAATAGTTCAAAGAATCGCAGACATGGAAGAACTAACATATAAAATAACCACAGAACAGCATTATACACCCAGAGGTGGACCAGATGGATAATCTGGCATCAAATCTCCCCTACCTTGAACCTAATTACAATGACCTGTTCTGTGACCTGGGGAGTGGGAAATGAATTGAAGGCCCCGACTTTGGGTTCTCCCTCCCCCCCCCTTTTTTTTTTCTCTCTCCTCTTTCCTTCCTTGCACTAATTAAATAATTAATGCTGGTGATTCTGCCGACTGGAGAGGGGCATCAAGTGATTAAGTAAAGGAATATATATGTAAGTTTATAAAATTGCCTGTCAAGTTTGTATCAAATGTACCCGTTGTTTATCAATAAACTTGAATTTAAAAAAAAAAAACAATCTATATCAATTAGATGGTTACTTATATTCAAATCCCCTAGGTAGCGTGACCACTGGGAAATTTACCAAATACAAGGCAGTCATTTCCCAGCAGTAGAACAAAATGTGCCCAACAGCCAGGGGTGCGGGGCCTCTTATTTTATTGTCGAGGCAAGGCATATGGTAGGGAGTTTCCTTTGACCAGCACTGACACTGTCTTCTAGAATAAGAATAGACAGGACCTAGTCTATGTTTTTCAGTTCCTGATGCAGTAGGGCTTTATCTCATTCCAGGAGCTGAAACAGGTGTATGACCTGTGGCAAACTGATCATGATAGACAACTGCAAGTCTGTTCCTACTTGCATCCTATGGGAACTGAGAGCATCTGACTGCTCTTCCCCCTCCATCTCTGATTTTGTGTATTTGGATGGGTGCCTTCTGGGAGATCTGAGAGGACATTTAATAGGCAATTGTTTTATAAATGTCTGATAGTTCTATTAGCTGTTTCAACAACCCCAATTCTACAAATATGAAATTAAGAGCTGTCTGTACCCATTTCTTTTAAACAGTGGGTGAAGTTCACTGCATTGGCATTACGGGTAACTGACGGACTCTAGTCATTGGCAGGAATTCACCTTGAAATGTTGCTATAGATTTTTTTACAACATCTGTGGTTCACGCAAAGTATATGGGGCTGCAGTTTGGATCTTGGTGGAAGGGATGGGAAGGCCGTGGAAAAGATTACATAGAAACATAGAAACATAGACTTTGACGGCAGATAAGGACCGCTAGGCCCATCTAGTCTGCCCATTTCCCTACCTGCAAGATAGGCCGCAGATCCTAGTTAACCAACAGCCTATAACTTCCTGCCCCCCACAAGAATTGACTTATGTCTGTCCCATGCATTCTTGAATTCTCCCACAGTTTTAGACCCCACAACTTCCTCAGGAAGGCTGTTCCATGCATCCACTACCCTCTCTGTGAAATAATACTTCTCCATTGCCCCTAGACACGCCTCCTTCTATCTTTAAACTGTGTCCCCTTGTTCTTGCAAGTCTCTCTTTTTCTGAAAGATGCTACCCTCTTGGACCTTGTTGATTCCCTTGAGGTACTAAAAGTTTTATCATGTCCCCTCTCCCTTCTTTCCTCAAGGGTATACATATTAAGCTCCTTTAGTCTCTCCTCATACGGCTTCTCTTGCAGACCCTGCACCATTTTAGTTGCCCTCCTCTGGACTGCCTCTATCCTGTCTATGTCCTTGCGGAGATGGGGTCTCCAGAACTGGACACAGTATTCAGAGGGGTCTCACCAACTGTCTGTACAGAGGATAACAACTTCCTGTTTTCCGCTGCTGATGCCTCTCCCTATACATCCCAGTATACCCCCAGCCCTCCCTACTGCCTTCTCACATTGCTTGCTAACCTTAAGGTCATCTGATATGATTACCCCCAGGTCCCTTTCCTGTTTTGTTGTTGTTACTACCTCCCCACCCATTGTGTATTCTTCCCTGGGTTCTTGTTTCCCAGGTGCATTATTTTGCACTTTTTGCATTGAATCCTAGCTGCCACGCCTGACCATTCCTCCAACCTTGCCAAGTCCCTTTTCATCCTTTCCATGCCTCCTTGTGTATCAACCCTGTTGCAGATCTTTGTGTCATCTGCAAAAGGCATACTTTCCTTCAGTCCCTCTTCAATGTCACTGATGAAGACATTAAAAGGACTGGACCCAATACTGAACCCTGCAGTACCCACTAGTAACCGCCCTTTCTTCAGAGTGGACTCCATTTACAATTACCTTCTGTATCCTGTTGTCCAGCCAATGTTTTGCAGGCTACCACCCTGGGCCTACCCAGGCTGGTTAATTTGACTAATAATCTTTTATGCGGGACTGTGTCAAATGCCTTGCTAAAGTCTAGGTAGGCCATGTCCACAGCCCCTCCCTGGTCTACTACTTGGTCACCCAGTCAAAGAAATCTATTAGATTCGTCTGACATGACCTTCCGCTGTGAACCCATGCTGCCTTGGATCCTGTGCTCCACTAACCTCTAGGTACTCAACTATTCTTTCCTTCAGAAGTGACTCATCATTTTCCCTACCACAGAGGTCAGACTGACAGGTCTGTAGTTTTCTGCCTCTGTCTTGGTCCCACTTTTGTGAAGGGAATCACATCCACCTTCCTCCAGTCCTCGGGTACCACCATCCTCCATGATTTATTAAAAGAGTAGCCAGTGGTTTCACTAGTTCCTTCCTTAATTCTTTTAGAATTCTGGGGTGAATTCCATCAGGACCCATTGATTTGTCCACCTTCAGTTTTAGGAGTTCTTGCAGAACCCTTTCTTCTGTGAAAGGACTGGGATCGACCCCCCTATCAAGAGTGCTTCTGTTAATTGGATTAGGCACTTCCCCCTCCTCTTTTGTGAATACTGAGCAGAAATATTCGTTCAGTATTCCTGCTTTTTCACTGTCCCCCTCTGCCCACCCACCGTTCATTCTATTCAGCCTCACTATCCCTCCCTTTGTCTTTCTAAGCTCGCTGATGTACCTATAAAAGGTTTTATCCCCCTTCTTAACTGAGTTGGCTATCTTTTCCTCAGTTTGGGCCTTTGCTATTCTGACTTCTCTCCCTGCTTCTTTCTGCCTTAACTGGTACAGCTCTCTGTCCTTCTCCTTCTGTGTTTTCTTATACTTCCGGAATGCTATCTTTTTCTTCCTGACTTTCACAGCCACCTCTCTTGAGAACCATAGTGGCTTTTTCTTTCATTTTGATTTGTTTATTTGCTTCACACAAAGGCTTTTTGCCTCTGTAATGGCAGTTTTGATAATTCCCCATTGTTGCTCCACACCTCCTTCTAGCCTGTTTGCTAGTGCTTTTCTGAGGCACTCTCCCATCTTTCCAAAGTCAGCCCTCCTAAAGTCCAGTACCCTCACTTTTGTATGGCTTGACTCTGTAGCTGAGTTTAATGTGAACCACACTGTTTGATGGTCACTTGTCCCCAGATGGCAACCCACTTCTAGATCTGAGATCCTCTCACTGCCCCGTTTGAAAGTCATGAGGTCTAAGATTGCTCCCTCACAGTGGGTTCCAAACTAGCTGTCTAATGCCTGCCACCTGTAGGGTATCAAGAATGGCTCTGCTCTTGGATGTGGCTGCAGCAAATGTGCTCCAGTTAACATCTGCATATTCAGGTCTCCCATCAGTATCTCCCTTTCTCTGCCATTCTAAGAATGCCTTCCATCATATCTTTGTCCATTCCTTCCCCTGACATGGGGTCTGTACACAACCCCTATGCGGACTGTGGTGCCCTTTCCAGTCTCCAAGGTGACCCACAGTGCCTCCCTCTCCTCCCTGTTTACTCTTTTGTTCAGTTACTTTTATCCTTCCTTTACATGAGGCTACTCCTCCCCTCTTCTCCCTGCCTGTCTCTTCTGTAGGTTATGTACCCTGGTATGTTAACATCCCCATCATGGTTCTCTGTGTACCATGTTTCTGTGACTGCTACGATATCCAGGCATCCCTCTTCCATTAAGGCCACCAGCTCAGGGAGCTTGTTGCCCAGACTACAGGCATTGGTACTCATTACCCTCCATTTCCTGATGGACTTACCCCCTTTTGCCCAATCCCTGTCCTTCTTGCCTTTGTCACTTTCTCCATTTACCCCTGCCCTTCTCCCTATCGACACCTCCATGTTGGTGTTTGCCACACTTATTACCGTGATTGTTTGGGGAGCTAGGATTTTCCTGCTCCTTTCCAGTGCCTCCCCCTTGGCTAGTTTAAAAGCTTGCCAGTGAAGCATTTAAACCTATCACCTAGGATCCTGGTTCCCCTCCCGGACAGATGCAGCCCATCATGCCAGTATAGGCTTGCATCACTCCAGGTGGACCCCCAGTCCCCAATGAAGTCAAATCCCTGAGCTCACACCATTTTTAAACCACTGATTGAATCCCATGGTATGGAACACCCTAGCCTCCTATGCCATAGATGGGTAGCACCTCCGAGAAGGTTACCGTATGTCGCCACTTGACTAAGGCCCTCCCCAATTCCACAAACTCTTCCTGCACTTCTGTAATCCCTTTCTTAGCCAGGTCATTTGTCCATAGGTGGACAATGACATCCAGCTCCCTCCCTGTGCAGCTGCTCCGGCAATCCTGAGGATTCGCTCCCTGTCCCTCCAAGCCATGGCGCAGGCAGCGCCACCTCCCTCTCCCTTCCTTGCCCAGTTCTACCTTCCTAACAATGGAGTCCCCCACCAGGAGTTGTTTTCTTCCCCTGCAGCGTCCCCTGCCACCCTCCTGTGGGTCTCCTTTGTGGAGGTTCCCAGCATCCTCCTTGGTCTCCACTGTGGGTGCCTCCATAGAGGAACCACACTTTGCCAGAATTGCATAGGAATTGTGGAGAGGTACAACTGGAGGGATGTGCCTCTGTTCCACCACCCTCACCCTTTCTGAGCCCACTGTGGTCCAACCGCTTCTCTTTCTTGGCAACCTCTGAGGCAACGGCAGTGGCACTGGTGGTCTCTGGATGGAAGAGGAGGTCCCACAAATCCTGGCCAACTCAGCCTGGAGATGAGCAACCTCCTCCCTCAGCCCAGAGAGGTGTCTGCAGATGGGACAACACCGCATCCTCCAGAACATCTCCCGGAAGACTGCTGCTGCACAGCCACTGCACTGCACCACTCCAATTATGTCTTATTTCTGGCCCCTTAACTGTTTGCAATCCTGACTTTCCTCTGTTTTTTTTTGTCTCTCTCCTTACTTTCTGCCTGTGTGCCCTTTAAGCTCCTGATTGTCCTGTTCTGAGACAAGAATATCCTATATTTCTCAGTAGACCACTTACTTGTTCAGAGGCAGACCTCCAGCAGCTAGAGGGGGCCAGAGAGCTACTCTTGCCCTTCTAGGATGGTGGGTCCTTGGTGGTTCTGCGATCACTCACTTCCTGCCCCTAAACAGGAAGTTCCTGCTGTCAGTCAAATCCTGTGCCTATGAAAATAGAACTAGCTTTGGGTGGGGGGTGGAGGAGGAAGGAGGGCAATATAGTCCCAGCAAAGAGTTCAGTCACACAGCAGTCCTTTCTCCTGGTGTCTTCTGCCAAGCTATTAGCAGAATCTTTCTAAGGCAGTCTTTAAATGTAGCTTCCTTCTAGCTAAGCACTCCCCTACTTACAGATCTTTCTACAAGTAATTTAAACCTCACAGCAGTTAAGTCTTTTCAGTCACCTGAGATTTACACCTAGATGACTTTTCAGTTACCCATTCAGTTCAGTTAACCCAAACACACACTTTTTTTTTTGTATGTTAGTTTTTTTACCCTAAATTAAAGGTCCAAATACAAAAGTTCTTCTACTTTAGTCCCAGCAGAGAAGTTCAGTCACACAGCAGTCCTTTCTCCTGGTGTCTTCTGCCAAGCTATTAGCAGAATCTTATTTTCTTATCTTAATTCATATCTTTGCGAGTTGCCCTGTTCTAATTTTGGTGATATCATTGGCTTTTAACATTCTCTTTGCAGATCCAGATTTGGTGGCTGCCCCGCTGGTCTTATTTTCAATCCCTCTGGTAGGAGTCTGAGTCACTAGTATGAGCTTGCTGCTGAATTACAGTATATTTTGGCAGCTAAGACTGTGATTGCCTGACTTTGGCTGAGACTGTATCCTCCGTCTGTGATACAGTGGAAGGAGATAGTCACCTCTATATACCATATGGAGAGGTTCACCTCTTACTTGTATGGAACTCTACCTCAGTTTTGAAACTGTCAGAAAAATGGGTATTGTATGTTATGGATTTTGATTATACATTCCTGATTTGCTCCCCACAGAGTGCCTAATAAACCTTGGGAACCCTGCCTGCTGTGGCACAAGGCTACATTCCTCACCCACTACTCATGGAGTACCTAATCAGCCTTGGGAGCCCTGCCTGCTGTGGCACAAGGCTCCATTCCTCACCCACTACTCATGGAGTGCCTAATCAACCTTGGGAGCCCTGCCTGCTGTGGCACAAGGCTCCATTCTTCACCCACTACTCATGGAGTGCCTAATCAACCTTGGGAGCCCTGCCTGCTGTGGCACAAGGCTCCATTCCTCACCCACTACTCATGGAGTGCCTAATCAACCTTGGAAACCCTGCCTGCTGTGGCACAAGGCTCCATTCCTCACCCGCTCCCCATGGAATGCCTAATTGACCTCAGGAGCTCTGCCTGGTGCAACAGAAGGTGAAAAGATCTTTATTTCTTTCCTTCAGCAGTGGTGCTGTTCTGCACCTGTGTGTCCTAAAAACTATTTGAATTTGGTGTGCTGTCTGCCATTCTGTCTGTGTACTTTAAATCAATTTTATTCGGCAGAGAGCAACTGCTTAACTTTGCAATGTGATTACTGGCACTTTTGGCTAATTTCCTGCTGTTTCGTCTATCTCCTAATGGTGTTGTGTAGCCGCTAAGCATTATTGTAGTGTTAGCTTTTGAGCGGAGCTTAAGGAGCAGCTTGCCTGCTTAATTCAGAATGTGCCTTAATTCAATTGTTTTGCTGGTTTACCATCTTATCTCTGCCAGAATCTGACGCATGTGCACCAGGGACCCATCCCTCAGCAGGTCTTCCTGTGCGTCCCTGCTCCCTTTGTTCTGACTATCCCTCTTGTATTTAAACATCTCTCCTTCCTCCCACAGGCTCCATTCCTGACCCACTCCACACAGAGTGCCTAATCAACCTCTGGAGCTCTGCCTGCTGTGGCACAAGGTGAAAAGTTCTTCCTTCCTTTCCTTCAGCAGTGTTGTTGTTCTGCTTCACCCACCCACCCACTTACACACCCAGGTCTGCCCTCTGACTTATAGTTGCTGGCTATCACATGACTAGATCATGGGCCAGGTACTACCAGTCCACTTTTCCATTAGCAGGTTATACAGTTTGGCCACAAAGAGTTACTGCTGAGCACTCCTTTTTCCTACCATACCTGGACACTTTTGTCCCACCTATTTCTACTTCCACCCATTTCCTAGCTCTGTACTCTGTGTCTCTCCTCTATTTTTTCATGCCCAACCCTACCTGAGTTCGAACCTGTGACCTTCCCCTCTGATGGCAGCATCTCTACCTCTACGCCACCACAGCTGCCTATTTTCAGCCACCCCTTAGCTAACCGTAACCCAGTTAGCAACACCCCTACCTGATTATAGAAGGACCATTTACCCAGCAATCCCAATCTCTCACCATCTCAGTCCCACCCCATAGCTCACTGCCACTAACCACAATGCAGTCACCCATCCTTCTTCCCTATGTCCTTCTTTTCATTTCCTAGCCTTATTCTCTTCTCACCCCCTTGCTACAGTCCCCCAATACACTCTCCCCTTCTGCATCCCCCTATTCCCACCGGTGACTTGGCAGCCTTCTCAGCTCCTCACACATCTTCCACCCTCCCTACCCCTCAACAGCACCCTTGTCACCACTCATTCCTGCCCCATCACTAACAGCTGCTTTATTCTTCCTTGGGCCCCCAAACCAAGTTCCCACCCTTCACACTTTCAAAGATAAAGACACCTAACAAAATTCCTCATCCCCTGCCTCTTACTTCTCCTCCTCTCAGGCGACATTGAAACAAACCCTGGGCCAGACTCTTCGGCCTCCAGCTTCCCCCCCATCAAGCGTGTTGGGCATCTGCTACCTAAATCCGAGGAGCCTCCTGCCTAAATTAGATCACATTGAGATCTGGATAATTCAATGCTCCCCTGATATACTTTGCATCTCAGAGACATGGCTATCTGCCAAAGTCCCTGATTCATTAGTTGCCATCCCATGGTACTCCATTTTCCACCAAGACGGGGTAAGCATGGTGGTAGTGGTGGTGCCACCTGTGTCCATGAGTCCCTACGAGCCTCCACTGTCTTCCAGGATGCTACCCCAAATCTGCATGACATCCTCCTCTCCAAGCTGGTGTTCCATTTATCATCACCCATTTTTCTTGCAACCTGTTACTTCTCTCCCAGCACTTCCCCCACTTCCATGGTCTCCAAAATTGCTACCCTTACTGCTTCAGCCACCTCTGGTGAACTCCTCACCCTGGGAGACTTTAACATTAACTGGCTTGCCCAGTAGACCAAGGCCACCACTCAAGAGACTGAGGCTCTCAAATTCACACAACCTATCTCTCACCCTACTAGGCTTAACTCCCATTCCACTAACCACTCGCTGTTAGACTGGATCCTACCTACACACCCACAACAATTCTCTTCAGACAGTACCCTCTCCAATCACTGTATCACCTTCTGCCACAGGAAGCATCGCTCCCCCTCCCACCCTGCCCAAGTATATGTGGTTCAGGCCCTAAGGTCTTTAAACCAGCAGGCACTACTAGCTGATCTCTACCTGGCTGATTGGTCTGGAGTTTTCACTGCCACTGATACTGACTCAGAACTAGCTGCTTCAGCTCTACTGTACCTTTCTAGGTATCTGAAATTCCCATGCCTCCCTCAAAAAGCTGAGACTCTGGCACAGACATCTTCCCTGGATCTCTCCTCACTGGGTGAAGCTTTTCAGATCTAGAGACCATGCATGGAAAGTATGCAAAGCCTCCTCCAATATCTCAGATCTCCAAGAATACAGAACACTAAGGAACACATGTACTAAGGCTGTGTGAGCTGCCAAAGCAGACTTCTTTAAATCACTGCTAGATGCTTGTCACCACACTCCATCGGCTTTCTGGAAAACTCTCCATTCCCTGCTTGGTTCCTCCCAACACTCCCCAACCCCTGCTCGCACACCACCGATGATGTCTCTAATGCCATTGCCTCTTCTATTAATCACTTCTTCACTACCTCTGCCTTACCCCAGGGGCAACCCCCTGCTTCCCTTTCCCCTCCCCATAGACACCAAATCTCCTCCTCTTCTCCTGGGCTTAATCACACACCAGAGCATCCCTCCTCCCATCCCTGTCCTCCCCGTGCAGATGTGCACCCTTCTCCTCCTCTACCTTGCTACACCTTCCCCCCATCACCCTGTTAGAGGTAATTCCTGCCATCAAATCTCTAAATTTATCCAATCAGAGTCCAGATGGAATTCATCCCATTCTCCAGAAAATCTCTGCCCCTGCCATAATCCCACCAATCATCCATCTCTTCAATCTCTCTGTCTCTCTCTCTCTTTCTCTTTCTCTCTCTTGACTATCTCCTTCCCCAGGCCTGGAAATTAGCCAAGGTCATCCCCTCTCACAAAGGGGGTGACCCATCCATCCCTGGCAAATACAGGCTAATCTCACTCCTCCCCGCCTCTCTAAAATTCTTGAATCTCTCATCTCCAAAAGACTGAACTCCTACCTCTCTTCAAAAGACTTTCTGACCCCCTACCAATCGGCTTCTGACGCCTCCATTCCACCTCTTCTTCTCTTCACAGCCTCACCAAACAAATCCACATAGCCATGGATAAGAGTCACCTAACACTGGCTATTTTCATCAACCTAGCTAAGGCCTTCGATTCAGTTGCCCACAAAATTCTCATAGATGGCCTACCAACTATAGGACTCTCATCCTCCACCACCAATTGGTTCAAGGCTTATCTATCTGATAGGTTCCAGTTCATACAGCTGGGTGACACCAAATCCACCCCCTCCCCATGCTCACTGGCGTACTGCAGGGTCAATCCTTGGTCCTACCTTTTTCTCCAAATTTGTAAACAACCTCCCTTCTATCAGCTCATCATCCCCTGTTCAAATGTATGTCGATGATACAGTGATCTTCACATCCAGTCCCTCCCTAGCCCAGATTGAACCCATCCTCCAGACTGATTTTGAGAATGCATTGTGGTGGTTCCATGCCAAACAACTCAAATGCAACACCAAGAAAATGGTTGTGATAGCTTTTGACTCCTCCCTTATACTGGCCAAACTGCCACCCCCTCCCTCCTTCTATGCCCTGATAGGCTCCAAAATCCTGGCAGTAGACTCTTGCAAATATTTAAGAGTCTGTCTCGATCCCAAATTGGACTTCTCCCTACACCTAGATGCCATTCACAATAAGCTATGTCCAAAACTAGGCATGCTGTATAGACATAAGGACAGTCTCTCCCCCTATCAGGAAAGAAATACTTACCAAGTTGATCCTTCCCTCATTTGATTATGCAGATGTGGTATACAGTTCAGTGCCACAATCCTCCCTCATCAAACTTGATCCACTGTTTCATGTCTTCTGTTGATTTGCCTCAAATCTCCCTTACCATACTCATCACTGCCTCCTCTAGCACTCTGTCTCCCATCCACTACTCAATAACCATTGTGTTTGTACATTGCACATCCCTCATCACCAAGTTCTGGTTCAACACCCTTCCCTTCTACCTTTTCTCCTTAGTAGCTCCAGGCCCCAGTACTGGCTATGCTCTGCACTTCACAACCTCTGTTCTTTTGCCTGGCCAATACAACACTCACTGCCATGAAACAAGCCTTTGCCTACCAGCTCCCAGTCCTATGAAATGTACTACCCCTCTCTGTATGTAGTTTGCCAACCACGGTATCCATCAAAAAGTATTTTAGGCACCTTCCACTCCTTCCCTGCTTATGTTCCCACCCTATCTAGCTGCAATGCTCCCCCAACTGTACTCATCCTGGCTCCTACCCTGCACTTCTTCTTGCCAACTCCAGCTCTTATTTATGTTGCACCATCAAAAAGATTGTGTTATGCCTTACCTTGTAAAGGGAGGAAAGGGGAAATTGTTTGAACATGAAAGGCACACTAAGCCAGAGCTTGTTTCCAAGTGCAACCTGGGAGAACAAGGAAGTTAAGTGACTTGCTCAGGGTCACACAGTATGCAAGCGGGGGCTGATGGGATTGAAACCCAGGTCTCCGGGTTTGCAGCTCTGTGCCTTTAACCACTATGCTATATGGTCTCCTTGTAGCTGTATATAAACTAGCACTTGCACTGCATATTGTGCCAACTTGTCTGCACCAATGTATTAAGTTCCTACAGTTGTTAGTTCCACGTGTGGCTTGTACTTTGTATCAATGAATACTGTATTGGCATTCTCCTTGTACCACTGGTAACTACTGTACACTGTATACTGTTATGAATTCCCTCCTGTATCATTATAAACCTTGCTTCTTGGGGGGCATGGCACGCATGGCAGTCGCTTGGTAGAACAGCTTCCCGGGGCAAAGTCCTATAGTATGTCTTGTCAGCTGTTCTAGCAATTTGTGATTATATTTTTAGCAATAATCCTTCTCCCATGAGCAGATGGCATCTGGAAAACTGAAAAATAAACAGGCAAAGCTGCAGTTTGGGGCTTGAAATCGACTGAAAACTAGTGAGAATGAATCACGCGGTTCTGGGTCTCCATCCCCAGGTGCGGGCATGTAAAGCACTCTGGCTGATACTGAATTGATGGAGCTAACTAAATCCCTTATGGGGGTCCCTGACACACTACTTCAAATGCAACAGGACATGAAGTCTGGATTCAGCAACTAGAATACTCAATTTTCTCACCTCCAATCCATAGTCACCAGCTTACAGAAACCACCACCATGCACGCTTCACAAATTGCAAGTTGGAAAAGTGGGTGAGTGATATGGAATACTTGTATGCTGGGGCAAATGTGGAGAAGAATGGCCTGCTGTCTACCATCGTGGAGCTTCGGGAGCATCTTGAGGATCAGAAGAATCGCTCCCGATGCTCCAACCTTCCTGCCTAAGGGGACTGGGGGGAGGAACCCCAATGTGGAAATTCACCGGTAATTGGTAAAGTTTCTCAGCCTCCCAGAGGAAGCACTGAGTTTTGAAATTGAATGTTCCCACCATGTAGGTCCATCTCCTAACCCTGGGGACAAATGCTGACATTGCCTAATCTGAGGTATGGTGATAAAGAAACTGTGTTGGGGAAGGCTAAATCACGGGGTCCCATCAGCTTCTAGAACACCAAAGTCTATATATTTCAAGATTTTAGCTGAGATCTGCAGACCAAGCATCAAAAATTCAATCAAGCCAAGAATAGGATTTACCGGCTTGGCTCTAAATGTTCTTTTTCTTATCCAGCTCGGCTACAGGTGGACAGGCCAGAATGAAGCCCTCACTACTTTACTTGCCATAAAGCTGCTGAAAATGGATCGAGAAGAAGGAGGCCAGGAGGGAGAGAGTGCAGCCTGCTGCAGAATAAGGTACTTGAATACATCTTGCCTGAGTGCTGTTGTTTAAAATGCAGGTTCTATGCTTATAGCACTGTTTCCCTAGCCTGTTAATTTTTCCCTGGTGCTCTAATTTCCCCCTTGGCTACTGTGAGGAATGTTGAGATAGTGGCTGTTTTTTTGAGCCTACAAGGATAGGTGCCTGGTAAATGATCATTTTCTGCACCCCCGACCGAGTTTGGGGATCTGATTACCAGCGGGGAGTGCATGCTGTGAACGTGACCTCTCGGACTTCCAGAGAAGGGCGGTGAATATGCTAGCTATGCTTACTTGCATGGTATGCTGAAATGGGGAAGAGCTCAAGGAGTTTGTACACTGCGTTGGAAGGCCAGGCGAAGAATATGCTACCTTGCTCTACCTGCCTTGACTGCCTGATCTTTGTACTGGTGCGGGGTAAACAGGAGCTCTGACAGGCGGCTAGTAGTGCTTGCTGGTGCATGGGACTTAAGGGAAGTTCCCTGTAACTCAGAGCACTGGCAAGTGAGCCTTGTTCCATTCTCAGCTCATCTGGGACATTGATGGGGATATTATGGATTGTCTGAGCTAGTTACTGTGCTACAGGGTTTTAAATAATTGATTAGCAGTTTTTTTCTTGGGACAATGCTAACTGTACAGAAAGTATTTATATAGGTTTTCTAGAAGTGTTATGTTTGTTAAACACAATTAGGCAAGTGCTATGCATTTTGACAGTGTTTTAGCACTTTTATGAGCAAAACGCTAATCAATTTTTGGAGTTAAATAAAACCCTGTGCTACGTATATGAACCCGACCATGCCTGAGGGCACGTGAAGCAGCAGGTTGGATGTTTGTCCACCATGTGCGAATTTAATAATCATCGGTCTTTGGCACCAAGAAGGGACATTTAAAAATATAAGGCAGGCTTTGCAGATACCTTAAGACCTGCAGACATTAGTTTATGTTTTGTTGAACTCTTATTTTATCAGCGTTTATGTTTTAGTTCTAACATTGCATTCTGTAGTTGTTTGCTAATATAACCACGTTAAGTGTTTAGCCAAATTATCGATTTACAGATGACAGCTGTTCATTTGACTGTTCTTTATGATGTTTCATTTGTCAGGACTGTTGCCCCGCCAAGTATGATAATTGTTATGGGCAGGATGTTTTACTCTTGCCTTCTGTTTGTAGTGGGAATTCTGGCAGGTCTTTTCTCACGGGGCAGGGGGGCATGGTCCTGTTTGGACCATGTTTGGGGAATCTTGTTCAGTCTGTTGGGGGGAGGTGGGATCATTTGTAGGGGAGGAGATGTTACCTAAAGAGCTCTTTATACTCTTACCATACTGGTCCGGAAGGAAGGGAGTGGTATCGCCACTGCTGTACCTAATTTTGCTGTCCCTGGTATGGGCTTTGCGGGGCTCCCTATTTGGGCTAACTCAGCCTTTTCGATTGGATTGGGATAATTGTTGGGGTTTGGTTGAGGGAATATCTTTCCAATATTTGTTGGGGGAGAGTGAGGGGTGGGGGTAAATGGGGGAAAATATGTGGATATGTGCAGACGTAAACCCGATTGGAGATGGTTTTGGCATGATGGGGGATGACCTCAGATATGTACCTTGGAATATTAATGGTCTTAAATCCATTATAAAATGGAAGAAAACCACTGCAGAGATTCATAGACACAAAGGCTCTATTATACTATTGCAAGAAACACACTTCTCCCTCATTGAGTCACAAAAACTGCCAATTTTATGGGGGGGCACTTGAGTTTCCTCCACATTTTCCTCTAAAACTCATGGAGCCTCTATTTGGCTTTCTAGGGGGTGTCCAGTCTAGCTCTTGGACAAATTGGTGGACAGTTTTGGCTGCTACACACTGGCAAGGGTCCATGTCCTAGGTAGGGGTGTCCTGTTGATTGGTTCCGTCTATGCCCCGAATGTGGAGAATCCCTGTTTCTTTCGGAAATTTGCCCTAGATATGGCCAGCTGGGAGGGGCCATGGATTTTTTGAGGGGACTACAATTGTGTCCTGGACACTATGTTGGATAAATCAAGGAGAACCCTTCTGCCTCAATTTTATAATGCAAAAGCCTTAGCAGCATTATAGTCTGACCTGGACATTGTTGATGCATGGCAGCACCTATGCCTCTCGGCGAGGGAATATGGTTTTTACTCCCATGCCCATAACTCTTATGCATGCATTGACAGATTGCTCACCTCCAGCACTCTGCTGGTAGACCTGAAGGGGAGTGGGGTATTTGTCTATTCTATTGTTGGAGCATGCACTGCACCATATCACTATTCAGGGCACGGGGGCCCCAGCTAGCTCTAGGTCCTGGATCTTGGATCCTTTACTTTGGAAAAGCCAGGGTTATCTCTCCTTCATGGGCAAAAGCTTGCAGGAATTCCTGGACTTTAACCACCCCAGGAATAACTCTCATTCTACTCGTTGGGAAGCCTTGAAGGCCTATGTTAGAGGGCAGACTATTTCTTTTGCCTTGCATGCTAGGGGGAATGAAACCAGAGAACTAGAGTCTCTTAGAAAGAAAACTGCTGTCCATGAAAGGGCACACATGTTAAACCCTACAGCAGCCTTATATAATACAGTTCAAAAATTGAAATGGAGATTTAATACCCTTTCTAGTGTGCAGTTAGAGAGAACTATCCTCTTATCCAACTCAGGAGCTTATTTTGATGGGGAGAGAGCAGGGAAGTATTTCGCCTGGCAGCTGAAATGAAGGGAAGCAGCTAAAACAATTGCACAGGCTCAAGATGTAAAAGGTAATATGGTGCAGGGCTCCCAATAGGTAATACTTTTGATGCATTTTACAAATCCCTATATACCTTTGAATGTGACCCATCCCGAGGGGATTATGATAATTTCTTTGATGGTCTACCCCTAAATACGATCAGTGGGGAAGAGACCATGAGACTTGATGAGCCCTTGACTAAACAGGAGATCCGAATGGCAATTAGAGCTTTAAAAAGTGGGGAGGCCCCGGGGCCTGAAGGACAACCTACTGACTTTTATAAAGCCTTTGAGAGCCAAATCCTGGACCAATTGTTCGGAGCGGTGAAGGAAGGTTTGTGATTGGGAGAGCAACCCCCATCCACACGATCTGCAACAATCACAGTATTGCCTAAGGCGGGTAAAGATGTGTATCAATGTGCTTCTTATAGGCCAATCTCACTTCTTGCTGCAGATTATAAAATGGTGGCAAAAGCCCTTACATCTCGCCTAGAGGAGTGGTACTCCCGGATGTAATTCACCCAGATCAGTCTAGCTTTGTTAAGGGTCACATGGGTAAACACAATATCTGGCGTATGCTTAATGTTATATTTTGCTGGGCCCATACTAAAAGAACTTATAGCACAGCAGCAGTGGCTCTAGATACTGAGAAAGCTCTTGACCATGTCGTGTGGGGGTATCTGTTTTACACTTTGGGCAGACTGGGGATAGGCCCATCTTTTGGCTCCTGGGACTAAGCTCTATACCAAGGACCTATGGCACAAGTACTGGTTAAGGGTGAATTATCTAACCCTTTTAATTTGAGCAGGGGTACCCATCAGGGATGCCTTCTGTCCCGGTTACTGTATGTTCTGGCATTGGAACCCCTAGAGGCTGCCTTAACAGCACACCGGGGATCATAGGTTTTTTGGGAGGCAGGGAACACAAAATCACTATGTATGCGGACGATCAACTACTTTACTTGCAGCACCCTGTTTGAGGACCTGCCTGACGTCCATAAATTAATGCAGTCATTTGGTGCCATCTCAGGGCATAAGATTAATTAGTCTAAGAGTGAGTTGATGCCAGTGGGCTCATTAGAGCGTGCCCAGCTCAAAGCCCAATTAGGAGGACTCCAATTAATACATCGTCTAAAATACTTGGGAGTATTGATCTCTACATCCCTGTGGGCCTTGTATAAATTGAACCTGAAACCTCTACTGGCTGGGATAGCTGATGATTGTGAGAGATGGGCAACATTACCCATCTCCCTTCTGGGGTCACTAAAATGACTATATTACCAAAACTTCCTTACCTCCAGCAGGCCCTTCCTATTAGAATACCACAAACCCACTTTAGGCAACTGTAGCTCTTATATATAAATTTCTGTGGGGGGGGGGGGGTTGAGCTAACATTTCCAGAGCTGAATTGCAAAAGATACCAGAGGAAGGTGGAGCTGGATTACCAAACTTTAAAATCTATTATTGGGCCACCTAACAAGTCTTTCTTCCCGCTGGAACCTCGGGGTCAGACTGCCCATGGGTTTGTCTGGAGGAGGATATGTTGCAGGGCAACAATGATACACTTGTCGGATGCTTACAAGACCTGGGAGAGGTGCTTTTGAGCAATCCCTTTACTGCAAATACTGTGCATGACTGGGTAGGGGCGCATAAGTGCATAGGCCACGTGGGGGGTAACTCCCCAAATCTTAGCTTACTCCACTTTATTTAGTCTGGCGGGAACTGTATTGCAATAATGATTCAGTGATTATGGGTATGGAGGAAGAAGGGTCTCCTCATGGTCAACCAATTATTTGGGGGGACTCTTGAAAAGTTTTGCACAAATCTATAGAGTGGAAGATGCACGTGGGGGATTTCTTTTTATACCCGACAATTCACCAGAGATGTGGAACCACCCTCACCACTGTGAATGGGTGGGTTGAGCCTTCCCCTTATTGTGAAGCAGATGTTTCTACCTTCTACCTCAACCTGGGGGTAAGTCTATGTCTCTATATTACTGGATGCTCCACAGTTCTACCCCACCTGAGCGAACATCTAGTCAGATAAAATGGAGTGGGGACCTTTTGCTACCCCTATGGCAGAAAGTGTGGTCTTTGGCCTACACCTATTACCTGCAGTGCTCACACAGTAACAAACTGTGGCAAATACAGTTGTTTTTCTTACACAGGGCCTACATGACCCCTCTGCTCTTGTACAAATTGGATGCCACTAAATCACATCAATGTCCAAAGTGTGCAGATGACAGGGCAGACTTCACCCACCTGGCACTTGTGTGCCCTAAAGTGGTGCCCTTTTGGCACTTAATGCATAATATAATGGCCAATGTTCTGGGTTACAGCCCATCTAAATCCCCCATGGAGTTATTACTTGGGGCAGACCCTTCCCACCCAGGCAATCACACATCGCATCCCATTTAACATATTGCACTTATTCATTTTTAATTTTTTTATTTTAGAGATTGGAAAGTACCTTTGAGTCAGAGACTCATTTACAAAAGTTCCACGTCACATATATTGAACAGTACAAAGTTAAGGTAATATACAGTGCAGGGAACAATTTACATAGGTTCCACGTCACATATTTTGAACACTACAAAGTCAAGGTAACATAAACAGTGCAGGGAACATAAATACACTTGATACATGGTAAAAGTAAGAAATAAGGCTCACAGTCTTGAACTAACAGACTTATGGAGGTTCAGGTAGGCATTAGTAAGAGATAAAGAAAGGAGAAATGTTGGGGGGTTGCCAGTCAGAGGCCATTGCACAACTGTGGATGTCACGGCTACTCCCTCAGTTACCAAATGGGTGCAAAATGTGAAATCCTGCATGATATTGGAAAGGGCATAAATGGGAGCTCAGGGTAAAGTAGCTCAATTTTGGGACATTTAGAGCCCTTGGTTGTCAGCAGTTAAAGACAGTCTTATACCGGACTGAAGTGCATGCAGCATACTGAGCCGTGGTACGGTCTGGCCACTGGGGGAGAATACCAGCGCTAACTCTATGGTACTAATTCTATAGCCTGTTATGTATGATTCAGTGAAACATAGAAACATAGACTTTGATGGCAGATAAGGACCGTTTGGCCCACCTAGTCTGCCCATTTCCCTACCTATAGGATAGGCTGCAGATCCTAGTTAACCAACAGCCTATTTCTTCCTACCCCCCACAAGAATTGCCTTATGTCTGTCCCATGCATTCTTGAATTATCCCACAGTTTTAGACCCCACAACCTCCTCAGGAAGGCTGTTCCATGCATCCACTACCTTCTCTGTGAAAAATACTTCCTCACATTGCCCTAGAACCGCCCCCTCTCTATCTTTAAATTGTGTCCCCTTGTTCTTGCACATCTCCTTTTCTGAAAGATGCTACCCTCTTGGGCTTTGTTGATTCCACTGAGGTACTTAAAAATTTCTATCATGTCCCCCCCTCTCCCTTCTTTCCTCAAGGGTATACATATTAAGCTCCTTTAGTCTCTCCTCGTACAGGTTATCTTGCAGACGCTGCACCAATTTAGTTGCCCTCCTCTGGACTGCCTCTATCCTGTCCATGTCCTTGTGGAGATGGGGTCTCCAGAACCGGACACAGTACTCCAGGTGGGCTCTCACCAACTATCTGTACAGAGGGATAACAACTTCTTGTTTTCTGCTGGTGATGCCTCTCCCTATGCATCCCCGTATACCCCCAGCCCTCTCTACTGTCTTCTCACATTGCTTGCTAACCTTAAGGTCATCTGATATGATTACCCCCAGGTCCCTTTCCTTTTTGTTGTTGTTACTACCCCCCCATTGTGTAATCTTCCCTGGGTTCTCGTTTCCCAGGTGCATTATTTGCACTTCTTTGCATTGAATCCTAGCTACCATACTTCTGACCATTCCTCCGACCTTGCCAAGTCCCTTCTCATCCTTTCCACGCCTCCTTGTGTATCAACCCTGTTGCAGATCTTTGTGTCATCTGCAAAGAGGCATACTTTTCCTTCCAGTCCCTCTGCAATGTCACTCATAAAGACATTAAAAAGGACTGGACCCAGTACTGAAACCTGCGGTACCCCACTAGTAACCCCTTTTTCTTCAGATTGGACTCCACCCACAACTACCATCTGCGTCCTGTTGTCCAGCCAATGTTTTACCGAGGCTACCACCCTGGGACCCACTCCCAGGCTGGTTAATTTGACCATTAAACTTTTGTGTGGGACTGTGTCAAATGCCTTGCTAAAGTCTAGGTAGGCCATGTTCACAGCCCCTCCCTGGTCTACTACTTTGGTCACCCAGTCAAAGAAATCTATTAGATTCGTCTGACATGACCTTCCCACTGTGAACCCATGATGCCTTGGGTCCTATGCCCCACTGACGTCTAGGTACTCAACAGTTCTTTCCTTCAGAAGTGACTCCATCACTTTCCCTACCACAGAGGTCAAACTGACAGGTCTGTAGTTTCCTGCCTCTGTCTTGGTCCCACTTTTGTGAAGGGGGATCACATCCGCTTTCCTCCAGTCCTCGGGAACCACACCATCCTCCCATGATTTATTAAAATGAGTAGTCAGTGGTTTCATTAGTTCCCCCATAATTCTTTTAGAATTCTGGGGTGAATTCCATCAGGCCCCATTACTTTGTCCACCTTCAGTTTTAGGAGTTCTTACAGAACCCTTTCTTCTGTGAAAGGGCTGGGATCGACCCCCTCAATCAAGAGTGCTTCTGTTAATTGGATTAGGCACTTCCCCTTCCTCTTTTATGAATACTGAGCAGAAATATTCATTCAGTATCCCTGCTTTTTCACTGTACCCCACTGCCCACCCACCATTCATTCTATTCAGCCTCACTATCCCTCCCTTTGTCTTTCTATGCTCTCTGATGTACCTATAAAAGGTTTTATCCCCTTCTTAACCGAGTTGGCTATCTTTTCCTCAGTTTGGGCCTTTGCTATTCTGACTTCCCTCCCTGCTTCCTTCTGCCTTAACTGGTACATCTCTTTGTGCTGCTCCTTCTGTGTTTCCTTAAACTTCCTGAATGCTATCTTTTTCTCCCTGACTTTTCCAGCCACCTCTTTTGAGAACCATAGTGGCTTTTTCTTTCATTTTGATTTGTTTATTTGCTTCACACAAAGGCTTGTTGCCTCTGTGATGGCAGTTTTGATGATTCCCCATTGTTGCTCCACCCCTCCTTCTAGCCTGTTTGCTAGTGCTTTTCTGAGGCACTCTCTCATCTTGCCAAAGTCAGCCCCCGCGAAGTTCAGTACCCTCACTTTTGTTTGGCTTGACTCTGTAGCTGAGTTAAACGTGAACCACACTATTTGATGGTCACTTGTTCCCAGGTGGCAACCCACTTCTAGATCTGAGATCCTCTCACTGCCACCATTTGAGAGTATGAGGTCTAAGATTGCTCCCTCACGAGTGGGTTCCGAAATTAGTTGTCTGAGGCATGCCACCTGTAGTGCATCGAGAATGGCCCTGCTCTTGGATGTGACTGCAGCAAATGTGCTCCAGTTAACATTTGGCATATTCAGGTCTCCCATCAACAGTATCTCCCTTTTCTCTGACACCCTAAGAATGCCTTCTATCATATCCTTGTCCATTCCTTCCCCCTGACATGGGGGTCTGTACACAACACCTGTGCAGATTGAGGTGCCCTTTCCAGTCTCCAAGGTGACCCACAGTGCCTCCTCGCCTCCCTGTTTACTCTTTTGTTCAGTTACTTTTATCCCTTCCTTTACATAGAGAGCCACTCCTCCCCCTCTTCTCCCCTGCCTGTCTCTCCAGTAGGTTTTGTACCCTGGTATGTTAATATCCCAGTCATGGTTCTCTGTGTACAATGTTTCTGTGACTGCTACGAAATCCAGGCATCCCTTTTCCATGAAGGCCACCAGCTCAGGGAGCTTGTTGCCCAGACTACAGGCATTGGTTCTCATTACCCTCCATTTACTGATGGCCTTACTCCTTTTTTGCCCATCCCTGTCCTTCTTGCCTTTGTCACTTTCCCGATTTACCCCTGCCCTTCTCCCTATCGCCACCTCTATGTTGGTGTTTGCCGCACTTACTACCATGACTTTTTGGGGGGGGCTACGATTTCTCTGCTCCTTTCCAGTGCCTCCCCCCTTGGCTAGTTTAAATTCTTGCCAATGAAGCATTTAAACCTATCACGTAGGATCCTAGTTCCCCTCCTGGACAGATGCAGCCCATCATGCCAGTATAGGCTTGCATCACTCCAGTTGGACCCCCAGTCCCCAATGAAGCCAAATCCCTGAGCTCTGCACCAGTTTTTCAACCACTGATTGAATCCCATGGTGTGGAACACCCTAGCCTCTTCTATGCCATAGACGGGCAGCACCTCCGAGAAGGTTACCGTGTGTGCTACTTGTCTAAGGCCCCTCCCCAATTCCACAAACTCTTCCTACACTGTTCTAATCCTTTTCTTAGCCAGGTAATTTGTTCCTAGGTGGACAATGACATCCAGCTCCCTCCTCTGTGCAGCTGCTCTGGCAATCCTGAGGATTCACTGCCTTTCCCTCCAAGCCATGGCACCAGGCAGGCACCTTACCTCCCTCTCCCCTTCCTCTCCCAGTTCTACCTTCCTAATAATGGAGTCCCCCACCAGGAGTTGTTTACTTCCCTGTGAGGCCTCATGTGGGTCTCCTTTTTTGAGGTTCCCAGTATCCTCCTTGGTCTCCACTGCACATGCCTCCACACAGGAACCACACTTTGCCAGAATGGCACAGGAATTGTGGAGAGGTACAACTGGAGGGATGCACCTCTGTTCCACCACCTTCACCTTCCCTGAGCCCACTGTGGTCCAACTGCTCCTCTTTCTTGGCAACCTCTGAGGCAACGGCAGTGGCACTGGTGGTCTCTGGATGGAAGAGGAGGTCCCACAAATCCTGCCCAACTCAGCCTGGAGATAAGCAACCTCTTCCCTCAACCCAGAGAAGTGCCTGCAAATGGGACAACACTGCATCCTCCAGAATGTCTCCTGGAAGACTGCTGCTCCACAGCCACTGCACTGCACCACTCCCATCATGTCTTATTTCGGGCCCCTTAACAGTTGTTTGGAATCTTTACTCTTTCCTCTGTTTTTTTTCTTTTTTTTCTTCTTCTTCTTTCTCTTCTCTCTCTACTTACTTTCTACCTCTGTGCCCTTTAAGCTCCTGATTGTCCTGTTCTGAGACAAGAATATCCTATATTTCTCAGTAGACCCATTGGTTGCTCAGAGGCAGATCTCCAGCAGCTAGAGGAGGCTGGAGAGCTACACTTGCCCTTCTAAGAAGGTGGGTCTTTGGTGGCTCTGTGATCACTCACTTCCTGCTCCCAAACAGGAATTTCCTCTTGTCAGTCAAATCTTGTGCCTATAAAAGTAGAACTAGCTTAGGGTGGGCGGATGGAGGGGAAGGAAGGAGGGCAATATAGTCCCAGTAGAGAAGTCCAGTCACACAGCACTCCTTTCTCCTGGTGTTTTCTGCCAAGCTACTAATAGAATCATAAGCATATATTCTGTTCCTCATATATGCTTGCTTTCCACTGAGCATACTGTAAGTTGAATATGGTATCTACAGAGTCTTTTTTGGTCTGTTAACAAACCTCTCTACATGTCAATTCTGTATATCCAACAACCTCTGTGTAATCTGACTCTATTGTGAGCTTATCCACATTCTTACCAAAAATATTTTACAAAAAAAAAAAAACTTGCTCCTTTCCCCATCCCTGGGTTGCACCTGGAATCGAGTCTTGGCTCAGTCTGCCTTTCCAGGTTATCAACTTTTAAATACATAAATATATGTGGGCACAGGTGCTGAGCCTTGATATTTGGTACCCTAATATTTTTAATGTTCCTTTGATTGTGGTGTGTCCTCATTTCTTTATTTATTACTTTCGGCATTTATTCTTTATCTTAATTAATTGTTTCATATTGATTTACTTAGTATTATTGCTTCACTGTATTAACTGACCTGTACTGTGTAATGATTATTTTTGTTTGTTTTCTCTATGTTGTTTCTCCCTCAGACTAATTGCATCATACACAGTTGGTGTTAAGGTGAAATAGATAAAATTCAGGTTTAAAAAAGAGAGAATGAAAGCATATTTCTCTCCATTTTCTAGAGTACTTAAAGGCTATTGTAATCCTGACACAGTGTTTTTAACAGATTGTAGGCAGCGGCTAAGGAAATTCATACTATTTCATAAAATGTTTGCCAATATATTAGTCTTAGCAACAGTGACGGATAGAACATAAGGCTGTTGAAAAAGGATGGAAGGAGCAAGATGGTATGGGCACCAAGAAATACTTGGAAAAGATCAGCGAGGTTATTACACTGGGAGCCAAGGATTATTTGACCACAGATTGGCAAAGATGTGTTTTCACTCAACACAAGAGTGAAGAGACTGAAAGAACTCAATGTGTGCAATATGGAAGAGAGATGGGAGAGAGGATATGATAAAAACCTTTCAATACCTCATGGGGATACATCAGGTTCAGAAAGAAAATACTTTTTTCAGAAGAAAAACTGTGCAAGAACAAAGGGACATGCTGTGACGCTAAAGAGGGGTAGATAGGGTATAGGGAATTTGGCTAGACTGGATGGACCTCCGGTCTTTTTCTTCTATCATTGTCTATGTTTCTATGTTTCTATTCAGGAGAGATGTGAGGAAGTAATTCTTCGCAGAAAGGATAGAGGATTTGTGGAATAGCCTACCAACCGAGGTGGTGGGGGGTTCAAACACTGATGTGGTTCAAGAATGCATGGGATATTATAAGGGGATCTTAGGGTAAAGAAATGGGATGAGGGAAATAGAGCTGAAGATCAAGTAGGGTCTACAATACAATTATACTGTAGGTAGGGAAGAATGGGCAGACTGGATCGGCCAAATGATCCTTATTTGCTGACAAATTCTATGTTTCTATGTATTTCAGTGGGGTTTTGAACTTAGTGGCATAACTTGGCCAATTTTGAATATTTGTGCGCCAAAATTTCAACATGCCCTTTTTGGGACACCACTTCGTGAACAGTGGCAGTGAAATTAGGTAAATATGTTCTAAAAGGTGATTTTGCTGGCCCTGCATTAAATCACCTTTCAGGAAGGAGTTGAAAATTGTCTCTGGCAATGTTCATGAGGTGGAATCTTAAGAAGGCTATGTTGAAAATTTGTGGTAAAATTATTAAAAACCAAAAAAATTATGAGACAATGTTGAATTTTATGAACACAGGCTCATAACTTTGGTCATTTTCAATATTTTGATCCCACATTTTCAGCTTAGCAATTTCTTCACAGCGCCTCATGAATGTGATAGCTGTGATTTTTCAAATCTTGGCCAAAATGTGTTTTCATACTAGTGGTGCAAAATCACCTTTTGGGCAGGATTTGAAAATGTTCTCTGTCCTTGTTAATGAGGTCGGCTCATAAGAAGGCTATTTGGGTTATAAGAAGTCTATGTCAAAAAATTTGGGGGTAAAAATATAAGGAAAGAACAAAGTTATGAGTCTACATTGCAACTTGTCAATGCACAATCATAACCGTGATCATTTTCAATATTTTGACTCCAACTTTTCAATATAGGCATTTTTCACACCACCTCATGAATGTGACAGCTGTCATTTCTCAAATCGTACCCAAAATGTGTTTTAATACCTGTTGCGCAAAGCTATTGTTTTTTAAATGACACCTGTCATGCTCAGAAGGCGTGATCATAAAAAGATTGTTAAAAATGTGAGGTAAAAATGTGAAAAACCTATTAACTTATGAGGAAACAAATTGTTCTAACATTTACTGATAACTTTATTATTTTTGCAGATTTTGGCCTCTACTTTTCTACATATCCCTTGTGTTACCCTACCTCCAAATCATGGCAGGTATCATTTTTCAATTCCCTTCCACAACTTGTTTACACAGTTGCTGAGTGAAATCACCTTTCGGATGGGATTTTAAAAAATTCTGTCTTGATCATAATATCAGGTCATAAAAAGACAGTTGGACATTTGGGATCAAATTGTGGGAGCCCACTTAAGAGTAGGTACTGCTTCTCAGCTACCCTATCCTGGGTAATTACAGTCTAACAATATGTCAAAGCAGGACACCATTGAAAATTAGATATTGCATCTCATTTTCTCTATCCCGGGTAAATATATAGTAAAAAAGTGTAGAAGCAAGACACGGTACAACAGCAATACCAGTGACAAACCTTTGGCATTGACAAATGGTTGTTAAAAGTAGTCTCTTATTACTTTTTTATTTCTGAGCTGTTTTTCTTTTTTTATGTATGTACTAAATGGTTTTCTACATAGTAATGTTGGGTGTGATGGGAAAAGTAGTGCTTTCCGTGAAACTAATACATATAGTTCTATTCATTCCACTATGCCATCAACATGTGACCTGACTCATTGTTACAGGTACATCACAAGCTCTGATGCCTAATTGGTAATCTGTGTCACAGGTTACCAATAAAGCAGAAGACTGACTCTTCTTGGTTACTAGTGTGTCAATGTCAGTGAAGTCATAATGCTGATGAAGTAGAGGGAGGAACAGAACTGACTACGTCAGCCTCCAGGTAGAGTGTTGTCCCATATATCACACCTAGCACTGTCAGGCAGAAAATCTCCTGATTAGATAAAGAGAAAAGAAAAAAAAATACTTCAAATACAAGAAGTGATAGCTAACTACTTCTAAAAGTTGCTATTAATTCAAGGCGCTACACTTGCTTTTTCAGGGCTTGATCTAGAAATATGTGTGGAAGTGGACTGACATACTGTATGCATATATACAGTGTGGAGTCCTGTGGCAAGTTTCCCCCTGTGCAAGTAATGTGATCCACAGATGCAGTGGGAGTGACCTGCAGGTGAGTTTGGCAATGTGGTGGGATATGGAGCAGCAGGTTCAGGTAAACACAGAATTTAGGAAACTCCCCCAGAGCCCCATCAACCCTACCATATAAGGTGTGTGCCCACACCAGCTGGTAGAAGAATGGCAAGGATGCCTATGGATAGCCATAGTGTGGAACCTTTGTCACAGAAAGCAAACAATGGCAGCCAACTGTAAGCACAACTGTAAACCACAACACGCAGTGAAGTAACCATGACACAGGGTTACAGTGGTGTGAAAGCTTCCAGACGTGACTATGGAGTGCACAAATGGCCATGGATAGCGAAATTGCTTAAAATGCAGAGGAGACCACCATCATTTACAGTTAGGTGTGAAAAATCTGTGGTACACTCTTTGGGTCTGGGACACTGAAAGGCAGATCTGCTCACAAACATCTTGTGTGCTTCAGCATGCAGGGTGTAGTAACTGCTGCAGGAACACCTCCTTCCTACAATTACTGATATTAAGCATAAATGGTAGGGAAGGGCAAAGCAAAGGTGAATTTAGATTTTGTTTTAGATTTGGCAAATCCAGGACAAATTTGGATTTGGTTTTGCAAAGGATTTGGGTTTGCATGTCTGAGGCCTTTCTTGATAAGTGGTAGAAAAAAAGACATTTTCAGGAGAAAAATATCACAAATTATACAATGGTAAGGAAATTTCCTGTATTCTGATTGGTCAGTGGGTGCCTGAGACAGTGATGTTATTACACAATAGCATCACTATATGGATTTATATAAGCACATTGCCACTTCTTTTCCCTTCAAAAACACAAAAAATCTGCTAAAAACATTTGTAATGTTTTGTTTATTTTGTATAACATCGAGCCATTGTATAATTGCAATAAGGCACTCCAAGGTATGTGTTATTGTGTAATAATGTCACTCCTGGGGTGGTGGAAGCACTCGGCTGCACTTGTGCTTCAGCCCACCCAGGAGTGACAGTAATAAGAATAATGCCGACAGGGTGGGTGTTATGCTGGATAACATCCCACCTTGGGTGGTTGGGCCTGAGGCCAACGGCCGAGGGCGTCCAACACCCGCTGGGCGGATGTTATCCCAGCATAACACCCACCCTGAGGGCATTATTCCTATTATACAATGGCTTGGGAGTCAGAGAAGAAAGAAAAGATGAAAAGTTTATTTAAAAGTATATTTTTGTGTTTTTGAAAAGCGTGGTTTACTTTTTAAGAAATAGATCCTGTTTCTTCTTTTGGCCAGCAGGTGGAGCTCCTGTATGATAACTGTGGCTCTACACTGTTAAGTACTGACAAAAAACATTTTCATGTTGTCTCCTGTCTTTCGTGCCACCTGAAACTCAAATGATTCACTGCTCAGCCCCATGCCTGTGTGTTTCTCTTTTATTTGACCTGCATCGGCCTTTGTTTCTGTTCTGTAGTTCACGCGGCAGTATTTACTTCCTGGTTGCCGTACTGACACTTGTTGACTTTGTTTTTTCAAGCCGCTCAGCTGGGAACGGAGCTTGCCGGATCCACGCCATTGAAGCTGCTCTAATCGGATTTTAAATTTAATTTCTGTTTTATGTTCTCCCGGTAGTTTTGTGGCATTTATGATGTGTACCAGGACAAACCTATGGACAACATCGAAAGTGCTAGGTGCAAGGATCAATCGACGGAGGTAAGGGTTCTGGCCTCTTCTGTTACTTTGAGAAGCCGCTGCGTAAGGAAAAAAAAAACCCTCGGTTTGTTTTATCAGTTTAAAGTTTTAATTGCAGCAAGTGAAGGGAGCTGTGCTGCATTTATGAAAAGCTCACTGCTGACTACGGGATAGATTTTAAAAGTGGCTAGCAGCATGAAATCAGTAGAGTGCACTGATTTTTTAAGTGGTTGGGTCATTTTCTGTACTGGGACTACAGCCGGGATGTTATGCTGGGATAACATCCCGGGTCCAGCCCCAGACTGACCAATCACAGTCCAGCATTATTTCTTGCCATTGTATAATACATGATAACACACACCTTATTGTGCCTTATTGCTTTAATATAAAGGTGCAGTGGCATAACAGTACTAAGTGTACTGTGGGAGACACACTGCATGTTGTTTATTGAAATTTAGTTGACCAAGTAGGACAACTGAGACAAGATATCCCTGTTTCAGGGGCGACCCAGAGTTAAATACACTCAATAACATAAGTATACATACAGAGTCAAGTAAAATGTATAGGAGATGATCATGACATTACATTTCTTTTTCTGAAATAAGAACAGAGGTACACGGACAAGATGTAAAGATAGGTACAGTGTTAAATAAAACAACAATCTACAGTGGGTACAGACAACTAGAATATAATCATAGGTGATGGGTACAAAAGCAAGGTGCTCAAGTTGTGGTATACATTCAGAGTTAAATTTCAGTAGGATCAAAATCAGTGAAAAAATCTAGAAGTAAGAGAGCAATAAGTGCCAGCATGGATGATCTCTCTGATATTCACCTACCAAGGGGGATAAGGAGGATCACCAGAGTCAGCAGCTGCAAGTACAACTACTGCTGACTAACAGATGAGATTTCAGGGTATTTTTGAAAGCAACTACAGAAGGACAGTTTGACAACTCTAGCAGTTGACTATGCAAAAGGTAAGGGCAGAAATAGCGATGGACATGTAACCTATGCAGGTTCTGGACCTTGGGACCTCCAGAAGTGAACATTTAGAAGACCTAAGCATCTTCTTCTGGGTTTTGGTCTGGAGTATGGGGGCAATAATTTTGGTTAACTTAAAGACTAGGCAGAGGACCGGGTAAGCTAGTCTCACTTCCAGGGAGGAACGGTTTAGTGAGGAGAGCACACGTCAGTGGTGGTCCTGGGGCTGTGCAGCGGCCACAAAGCTCGTTACCTTGTGATACAGCACCTTCAGTTTACACAACTCAGTACCACAGAGGGGTTGCAAAAGAGAAGAACCACAGAGGGAGATGGGTAGTAATGTGCTAGTGGCAATGGCTAACTGAGCTTCACTACTAAGGCCCCTTCCAAGTCCACATAGGAGACCGTTGTTTAAACATTTTTCGTTTTTGACTCTGACCATGACCAACCTGCAAAGTAGAAAGCCAAAAAGAAGAGCATGGAATGAAAAATGACTTACAGGACCCCCCCCCCCACTCTGATGTGATTAGCATAAAATTAGAGCCAATAAAAAATGTAACAAAGCAGGCCAATAAAGTAATTTGTTAAAAAAAAAAACTTGTGAGCACAGAGCAGCGGACATGTCTCTGCTTTGCTTCCAACATTTTCCTATTAGGCTACGCAGAGAGAGAATGTATGCACATGTGTGGTCCAGTGTTGACTCCAAAGCATAGAGAGGGGCCCTTCAGTCCCTTCCGTGATGACTGTTTATGTAGCAGACAGCATCAGCTGTTAGAAGGGAGAACTAACACAGCTACAGTGGCGTCTCCCAAGATGAAACCCAATTATTAGTATTTTGCAGCACTCTGCAGAATTCTGCAGCAGACCTACTGAATAAAGAACTGAAATTTCAATGGCAATTAGTCCCTTTTGTCATTCAGGAAAATGTGACACTGCCAGGATGAAGTGAATGCCACAGTTTCCTGCATAACAAAAGGGACTAATTGCCATTGAAATGTCATTGCATTATTCAGTAGGTCTGATGCAGCATACTACACAGTGCTTTAAAAGTGAGTTTCATCCTGGGGGAATGCCACTGTATCTATTCCTTTCAAGGATTTACAAGAAAATAATGAGCTCCTTCCACAATAAGACAAACAATTTTCTTAATTGTAGGGGAGCACATTTCCTCGTTTAATTGCAGTTTGCCTGCTTCTGTTTTTCTGGCCCACTATAAGGTCTTTTTATTTTTGACCTGTGCTTGAATACTAGGAGTAAATAAAATGTAGAGAGGTGAAAACAGACACAGTAGGGCTGCAATTTCTACTGCAGGTAGCCATCCAACAGGAGTACAAAAGAGATAGACAGCTCAGTGTGGTACTGTTTTTAAGTTTTGCTGTGGACTGCTTATTGCTTTTTTGTATTCCGGATCTGGTCAGTTGACAGTTTAGCACTAGGACTGGTGGGGGGGGGGGGACGACTGAGTTCTCTGAAGCTACTAGTAACCCAGTATAGCCCAGCCATATATATGGGAAATAGTATGGCCAAGAGGGATGAGTCAGTGAGACTTGGGCCAAATGGTTGGTGCACTGGTGGCTGCTTGTATGTTCACGTCGACGGCCAGTGCCAAGAAGAACTTTCAATCCAGAGGATCACAGAGGAAGATTAAGCACAAAGGATTGTAGGAGGTGAAAGGATTTGGGGACTCATTTGGACCTCTGCAAAATGAAGGTAGTAGACTGTAGTGGGGGACAAAAGGGTAGGAGAAGGAGGTGGTCGGGGGGGGGGCACAATCACACTTTTATGTGCTGTTAAGATGCAGAATCAGAAATTCAGGTTATGTGTCCAATTCTGTTCCATTGGCTTGGTCAGGCTTGGATCAGAATCAGGCTCAGAATTTCTAAAATTCGATTTTATGCAAACAAGATGGATTCCAGAGAAAATGAGCACCCCTAGCAGGGGTGGTGGACATGGTGGCAGGTATGATTGTGTTGAGTGTGTTGGCTGGCATTTATCTGCTGTGTACATTGCATTCACTATATGCTTGCTTTGTGGCATGTACATTGTTACTAGGTTTTTCTACTGTGTCTTGGTTGTCAGTAGTGCACTATGCAATCCCCTACATTGTTGTGGCCTTCATTATGGCAGATCTCCTGCTCATGTACATGCAGGCCCTGATTTCCATATGTTTGAATACCTGGCTTGATGAGATCAGCATATGCACGTTGCTAACATGCAGAAGCTTGTCATGCCCATGTGCTTTACTCTGCTTATATGATGTGCAGATCTGTGCATGGCTTACCAAAGCACTTTGTGTGCAGCACTTTGTGAATATGCACAGCTACCATGTCTGTATACTTCTGGCATACCACTCTATGCACACACACTTTATAGAAACATAGATTTTGATGGCAGATAAGGACCGCTTGGCCCACCCATTCTGCTCATTTCCCTACCCATTGCATAAGCTCCAGATTCTAGTTAACCAACAACCTACTTCCTCCTACCCCCAACTATAATGGCCTTAAGGCTGTCCCATGCATTCCTGAATTCCTCCACTGTTTTTGACTCCACAACCTCCTCAGGAAGGTGGTTCAATGTGTCCACCACTCTCTCTGTGAAAAAATATTTCCTCACATTGCCCCTGAGACATCCCCCCCTCTATTTTTAAATTGTCCCCCCGTGTTCTTGTACATTTCTTTTTTTGAAAGATGCTGCCCTCTTGGACTTTGCTGATTTCCTTGAGGTACTTGAAAGTTTCCATCATGTCCCCCTCTCCCTCCTTTCCTCAAGGGTATACACATTAAGCTTTCTTAATGTCTCTTCGTATGGCTTATGTTGGAGACCATGCACCATTTTAATTGCTCTCCTCTGGATTGCCTCCATCCTGTCTATGTCCTTGTGGAGATGCAGTCTCCAGAACTGCACACAATACTCCAGATCGGGTCTTACCAACTGTCTGTACAGAGGGATAACAGCTTCTTGTTTTCTAGTGGTGATGCCTCTCCCTATGCATCCCAGTATCTCCCTAGCTCTCCTTACTGCCTTCTTAAATTGCTTGCCTATCTTAAAGTCACCTGATATGACTATCTCCAAGTCCCTTTCCATTTTTGTTGTTGTTAGTACCTCCCTTCCCATTGTGTACTCTTCACCTGGGTTTTTGTTTCCCAGGTGCATTACTTTGCATTTCTTTGCATTGAATCTAAGCTGCCATACTTTTATCCATTCCTCCAACCTTTCTAAGTCCCTTTTCATTCTTTCCACACACACCCTGTATCTACTCTGTTGCAGATCTTTGTGTCATCTGCAAAGAGGCATACTTTTCCTTCCAGACTCTCTGCAATGTCTCCTATAAAGACATTAAAGAGGACCGGTCCTAGTACTGAACCCTATGGTACCCCACTAGTAATCCCCCTTTCTTCAGAGTGAATTCCATTTACTATTACCCTCTGCATCCTGTTTATGTAGCCAATTCATTACCCAGACTACCACCCTGGGATCAACTCCCAGGCTAGGTAACTTGTTTATTAAACTTGTGCTCCCAGGTTGCTCCTGTAAAAAAGCTTTCAGCTTAGTGTGCTATACCTGGTTAAACAACTAAATAAATTAAAAAAAAAATTAAATTAAATTAAATTAATCTTTTGTGTGGGACTGTGTCAAATGCATTGCTAAAGTCTAGGTAGGCCATATCAACCGCTTAATCTGGTTCAAGGTCAGTTGGCATTCATCTGTATCCCCCTCCCTCGGGTCGTGCCTGAAAATAGGCAGGATTTGTCTAGTGCACTTACCCGGTCAACAAAAGCTAAATAAATAAATATCCACAGCCTCTCCCTGGTCTACTGCTTTGGTCATCCAGGCAAAGAAATAGATTAGATTTGTCTGACATGACCTTCCCGCTGTGAATCCATGCTGCCTTGGGTCCTGTGCCCCTCTGGTCTCTAGGTACTCAACAGTTCTTTCTTTCAGAAGTGATTCCATCATTTTCCCTACCACTGAGGTTAAACTAACAGGTCTATAGTTTGCTGCCTCTGCCTTGATCCCACTTTTGTGAAGGGGAATCACATCTGCCCTGCTCCAGTCCTCAGGTACCACACCATCCTCCCATGATTTGTTAAAAAGGGTAGTCAGTAGTGTCACTAGGTCTCCTCTTAGTTCTTTTAAAATTGTGGGGTGAATCCCGTCAGGCCCCATTGATTTGTCCACCATGAGTTTTAGGAGCTCTTTCAGTACCATTTCTTCTGTGAATGGACTGGTGGCGACCCCCCTGTCCAGAGTGCTTCTATTATTTGGTTTCGGTAACTCCTCTTCTCTTCTTTTGTGAATACTGAGCAAAAGTATTTGTTCAGTATCTCTGCCTTTTCACTGTTACCCTCTGTCCACCTCCCTCCCCCTTTATTAAGCTTCAATATTTGTCCCTTGGTCTTCCTTCACTCCTTGATATACTTATAAAAGTTTTATCCCACTTCTTAACTGACTTGGCTATCTTTTCCTCGGTTTGGGCCTTCGCTATTCTGACTGCTTTCTCTGCTTCCTTCTGCTTTAACTGATACAGTTCTCTGTCCTGCTCCTTCTGTGACTCCTTATACTTCCTGAATGCTATGTTTTTCTCCCTAACCTTCCCTGCCACCTCTTTTGAGAACCATATTGGGTTTTATGTTGGCTCGTGCACATATTGCAGTAGTAGCAGATTTGGAGGTGCGGTCACTGTGGTCGAATGCAGGGCATGCATCAGTAAGTGCATCCCTCATTCTCCAATAAGGCAGCTGTAGGCGATGACACTAGCAACACATAAACTGGCCACCAGATCTAAGAAAAGGTCTGCTGCAATGACAGCCAAGCTCATTATGCAGCAGCGTGCCTTTCCTGGTGAAGCAGTTCAATAAACATGGCGGCATTGGCTGCCGCTGTGCAGAGCACCAACTTCAGGGGTGCTCAATCCCCCTGTCAGCATGCTCCGACCAACTTCATTTGCTGACAGAGGAGCCCACTCCCCATTGGCATAATGCCCCCTTCCTAACATTTCACGTGTGTGCCGAGGGAGTGCCCAATCCCCCTCGACATCATGTGCCCCCACAACAGTCTTTCTTTGCCAACCAGGGGCCCAATCCCCATCAGCTTTAGTCCCCCCTTCCCAATTTAATTTGCCAATGGTGGAGACCACTTCCCATTGGCATGATGTCCTTCCCCCATTTGTTGTGTGCCGAGGGGGGGGTGCCCAATCCTCCTCGGCTCTTGTCACCCCCTTCACTTGCTATGTGCTGATGGGGGTGCCCAATCCCCCACTGGCTACAGCACCCCCCAAAACACTCAGGTGGCATGCTGGGAGCCCCCCCCCCAGCATGCCAAATGCCCCTGTAAAAAAAAAATCCATTGATTTTTTTTTTAAACCTGTATATCAGAAAATGGTCCCTCGCAGTCTGTCCTGCTCTCTCCCTCAACCCGCACCCACCCTCTGAATACCCCACCTCGCCACACTCCCCTCATCACATACTTACCTCCGGAGCCCAGCGCGACAATTTTCAGTGGACCAGGAACATGTCTGCACTCTTCAAAGCCGACTGCAAACTGAAGAAATGGCAGTAAACTGTATAATGGCATAAATAGGTTTCTTTCAACTTTGGTGCATATCTCAGCCATTTTTGGGAATTTTGGCACCAAATTTTCAACATGGGGTAATTGGGACCCCTCCTCATGAATTCAATCACTGTCATGGTGTTATTCAGTCCCAAAAGGCAATTTTGCTGTCACTGCCTAGAATCACCTTTCGGGATCAATTAATGAAATGACAGTGTCACTGTTCATGAGGTGGGCTCTCAAAAAGCCTATGTTGCAAATTTGGTGAGAAAAATAAAAAAATGGCTGTTTCATGAGCATGCATTGCGCAGTTTCCACATACGCTCGTAACTTCGTGAATTTGTAATATTTTCACTCCAGATTTTCAACATTGCCATTTTCCCACACCTCCTTATGAACAGTATAGCTATCATTTTACATATCCTGGCTGAAATGTATGTTCTCACATCTGGCACAGAATAGCGCGGTCACCATGCAAAATCAGTTTTTGGGACAGTCTGACAAAATCACAGTGACACTGTTCATGAGCAGAGGTCCTAAAATGCCTATGATGAAAATTTGGTGATGGAAGTCCATAAAATGACTGTGTTACAAGCAAATGTTGTGCAGTTTCCATGCACCCTTGTACCTTCGCAAATTTGCAATATTTTCATGCCAGATTTTCAACAGTGGCATTTTTTCACACCTTCTCATGAACAGTACAGCTGTCATTTTTCACATCCTGCCCGAAATATACTTTTTCACCTGTGGCATACATTGGCGTGGTCGCTGTAGGAGATCAACTTTTGGGACAGATTAAGAAAATCACAGTGCCACTCTTCATGAGGGGAGGTCCCAAAATGCCTATGTTGAAAATGTAGCTTAAAAAAACAGCAAAAACAATTGGGTTATGGACATGCGCAGCGCAGTTACTATGCATGCTCATGACTTCATCAATTTTTCATATTTTTGCTCCAGATTTTCAACATTGCCATTTTTTACACCTCTTCATGAACAATACAGTTGTCATGTTTCACATCCTGCCCAAAATGTGTTTATGTACCTGTGACGCCAAATGGCACAGTTGCTGTGCAAAATCACCTTTCGGCTAACAAACTGATCCTGTCGCTCTTTATGAGGTGGGGTCACAAAAAGCCCATGTTGATAGTTTGGAGTGAAAATACCAATGCATGCCTATGGCATTAGGGTTTCCAACTGCTACACCCCAACCTCTAGAGACTGACAGGTGTCAGGGGTGTGACTTGGGATCTTCAGCTGTAATGCTCCTGGCATTCAACCCCCACCCCCACCCTGCAGCCACTGACAGGCATCGAGGTGTGTCTTGGAGTGTTCAACCACAAAGTTCACCCCATTCTCCTACACTGCATCCACCTCAGTGTATTTCCTTTTGGAATGGGGTAAGTATAACATCCAAAAACACCAAAGCACACCTCGACACTTGTCAGTGTCTACAGGGTAGGGTAAGGTAAAATGACATGAGTGTTATAGCTGACTACCCAAAGGCACACCCCAATGCCTGTCAGTCTCTGAAGGGTGGGTGTAGGGTTGGCATCAGTTCAGTACTTCACTGCCACTCCTATTATGCTTCTTTATCTTCTGCACTACCAATGCCAATGCCAGCGAGACAACATTCGGCATTGACAAATGCTTGTTTACTCTGTTTTGTTTTCTTTATTTGCTTCACACAAAGGTTTGTTGCCTCTATGATGGCAGTTTTTATTTTTCTCCATTTTTCTTCCACCCCTCCTTTCTGTCCACTTGCTAGTGCATTCCTTAGGTACTCACCCATTTTGCTAAAGTCATCCCTTTTAAAGTCTAGTATCTTTATTTTTGTATGGCTTGACTCCACAGTTGTGTTTATCATGAACCACACTGTGTGGTGGTCATTTGTTCCCAGATGGCTGCCCACTTCCAAATCTGTGCTCCTCTCTCCATTTGAGAGTACCAGGTCCAAGACTGTTTCCTCTCGAGATGGTTCCAACACTAGCTGTCTGAGGCATGCCCCCGTAGGCCATGTCTAGGGCACAGGCATGTTGTAAACTGAGATCTATGATTGTAATAGGTTGAACCAGTGTAGTTATTTAAATCAAACAAAATTATAGTATTCAGCTATAAGCAAGTAGGCTATAAGCAAGTACTGTGCTCCCTCGATATAGTGAACCCCTCTATAAGGAATTTCTGTTCTAAAGAACACCTGTAATGGCTCCCGTTGTTACCTAATTAGGGATTTTAACACCTCGCTATAGTGAGCAAAAGCTATAGTGAACAAATTTACTAACTCCAGAGGTGTTCCTTATAAAGAGGGACCACTGTATATGCACCTTTCAAGAAAAACAGGTCAACAACAGTGGTCTGCCATGAACAGGCTAAGTAATGCCTGCAATCAAATGTTCTAGACATATCTTTTGATTCTTGAGTCATTCTTCATAGTTGGATATTCCTGAATATGTCTTACAAGGCCTTGCCACCAAACAGGCTGAGGGACTATAAACTCCGCACTTACTGATGTCTAGGTTTCCTTTATGCAGATGACCCAACATATCAGAACACACATTTTCTGTGATCACAACACCATTGTCCTTAAGAAACAATAGACACACAATGAAGGTACATATGTTCTTAGCAGTAGGACCTGAAGCAGAAAGGCAATTTTGCTCACCTTTTTAGCCAGCCATACATGCAGGCCTTGATTTTGGAAATGTTATGGTATGTGCCATGATCATCGACACCAACACAGCGACCTACATCGATGTCAACAAAATCGACAGTTCACCCACAGGTCGCTGTGTTGGTGTGCCTGAGATGGGGTACACTGTCTCCGTCTTGCACCCTCCCTTAATCAACTTCAACTCAAAGTTGATAATGATTAGTATGGGGGGGCAGAGCCCCCTGCATGGGGGGGGGGGGTTCAGGGGTCTTAGCCCCTGATAAAAAAAATGGACAGGGAGACAATCGGGATTTAGTCAACTGCAACTTGCAGTTGACTTAAATCCCATCGCTGTGATGCTGGTCGATGAAAGTGTTGTCGAACTGGCATCGTAGAGCCAGTTGTTATCACTTACTTGTGATTCCTTTGCATCCAGTCTGGGCCAAGTTAAAGCAGACCTCATATCCTTTCTCCTTAACTCTGCAATCTGTGAATGTACATAATGTACAAATGTACTTAACTCCCCCTCCCCTTCCAGGTTCCTCCTCCAGTGCAATGAGATAGCCCTCAGCATAGGGATTTCTTCTTTCTCCTCCCATACTAAGGCTCATCAAACTCATTGTAAATATTTTATTACTCTGGGCCTATTATTACAACCCTCCAAAACTTCTACTGTCATAATAACATAATATTAACCTAGACCTTCTTTTAAGAGCCCTGCCGATGTAACTGCAATGTTAACTGTGCTGAATGGTTTTGACTTGTATATTTAAGTGATGCTTGTGTATTTTCTTTTTTTCTCTCCTACTGACATTGAGCCTTTGCAAAGGAGTCTATGACTCAAAGGTTGTAATTCTGATTCTTTCAATAAATAAATAAACACCATTCCCCTATCTAATTAATCCTAGACATGGAAACAACAATAGCATCCAGTACAGTGTCCAAGCCTAACCGTGCTTCTTCTTCCATGTGTCATTCATCAGCAGATATTGATCCATGTAGTGGAGCTCATGAGAGGGTATCTGCAGTGATCATGGCCTTCCTTGAGACATGGATAGTATAATAAATGCAGTAAATTGCAATATACACAGTTGAAACCACTGAATCGGGGGTGTGAGGGTGGGGGGCAGTCATCCAGGCAGTTGTTAACACCAAACAAGTCAAATGGAGAAAGTACATTCAAAAGCAGAAAGGCAGAAAGTATCCCACTCTCACAGACATATCACCTGTTTTTTTTTTTTATTAAATGTAGTTCAAAGTGAATTACAAAATGTGGCTTTTACACAGAAACTGTAGAGGACTCACATAGAACCCCAGCAGCATTTTGCCACTCTGGCATATCCTCAGGGGCTCTTTGGGCTGCCTTTAATAAAAAGAAACAAACAGAAAGTGATAGAGTATGTCTGTGAGAGGGTAATGCATTCTACCTAGCTGCTTTTGGATGTGCCCTTTACCTTTTACTTGTTCATAATAGTCAAAGTGTGCCACTTCCAGAGGTGCCCCTTCCCCCACAATACTGATAACACCTAATCATGTTTTTGTGGTTGTCGATTCCATCAACACCAGCAGAGGTTTGTGAAGTCTAAAGTGCGAATTGGATCCTTGGTAGGTACGCAAATACTCGCGGATAAGCCGATCCGCGTATAAGCCGACCCCCCCAAATCACCATACACTGTTTAGGAATAATACAATGACCCGTATATAAGCTGAAATAGTATTTATTCCAAACTGTTGCACAACACAGTGACAAAGTAGTGAGGAAAGTAATGCTTCATGGCTTCCATGCAAGTGCTAGTAAAGTTAGTGCATAATCAAAAGTAAAGGCAGTCAGTACACATTTACAAGTTGCTCAAGTCTACCGTATTTTCTCCGCGTTCTCTCTCATTGTCTCACTCATCTTGTTTCTCGTCCTCCTCCTGATCAGATTCTGAAATACTGAGGGCTTGAAGATTTTTGGACAGGAAGTGATCAGTGAGGATGTCATCTGTGTAATCTACAGATTCCTCTTCCGGAGCATTTGTAGGAATGTCTCCTTCCTCGTATTCAAGCAGGGCATTGCCTTCTGTCCGGTTCATGTGGTTACTGATACTGCATTTCAGGAATGATCTGTGGACCATGTCTATGGGGATAAAGTCCCAGGCATCAAAGATCCACTGACACACTACATCCAGGTCAGGCCTTTTTAGATTGCCAACTTTTGTTACAGGTACAGCCCTAGAACACATCCACTCACTCCACTTACGCCTGACCCTGTCTTTAAAGGGCTTGTTTAGGCAAACATCTAGAAGTTGTAGTATGGATGTCAGTCCTCCCGGTATTACACAGAGCTCAACTTTGGACTTTTTAGCACCTTTTTAACACCATCCATTACATGTGCTTGGAACATGTCCCAAACAAGAAGTAAGCACTTAGAGAGCAGTGCATCCAGACGTGTCCCCCAAACTCTCTGCATCCAAATCTGCACCAGTGTCTCATCCATCCACCCTTTGGGGTGTGGGTATATCAGCACTCCAGGGGGAAAAGCCATTTATTTTGGCAGAGTTTTTCATTTAAAAACTACAAGTGGTTTTAACTTTGTACCATCAGGTAAGCAAGATAGAACAACTGTAAAATGGGTTTTCTCATGCCCTGTTGTATGAATTAGGACTGTCTTGCTTCCCATAGGACTGACAGTTCAGTTGCCAGGAAGGTCGAATGTCATGGGAGTCTCATCCGTGCTTCCAGTCTGTGACAACTAGTACATGTATTGGTGTCTCATTTTTAATACAAACTGTTGAACACTGTCCACCTTATGCTATAAATCGGGTGGCAGTCTCTGAGAAATTTTGGTACGCTGTCTGAGGGTTAGCCCATGGCACTCCATGAACCTTGAGCACCACCCAGCTGAAGCCTAAAATGACTCCGCACCTGTGGAGCTGTTCTTGGGTTTTTTTGCCATCCTTAGCACCTGCATGCGGATGGCCAAGTGGGTAACGATGTAGCCGCTCTGGTGGGAGTCGAGAACCCAGTTGTTTAGGTTCACCTCTAATGCACTGAAATCAGGTCTGTCCCCACGGCAGACTTTTTTTTGTTTTTAGCATCTCTCTCAGTGTCTCTTGCTGCTTACGTCAGTCCCACACTTGCTTCTCTCGTTAATCAAGAAGTGCCTGGCTACAGTGGAGTTGTTGGAGGTCTCTGCAAATTCCAGCACATGCAGCTTAAATGACTGAATTGTTAGCGAGTGGCAGAGTGACCTGCGTTTAAGCCGAAACCAGTGATTTCAATATCAAAATTTGATCAAAAAGCCTCTGCTTATAAGCGACAATACACGGTAGGTCCTCAGCCACTGACAGGGCATGTATCTACTAGAACTGCCTTTTCCACCTGGTCATATCACTGCTTTTTCTCAGTAAGGTCTTCAGAGATGAACATCACCAGTTACCAGACTCCTCCTGGCTATAACTGGGACAAAAAAGCCCCATGACCATAACATGAGATATAATTTACAAGTTATGTCTGCCTGCAGACATAGTACTGTACTAAAATATATGAAATACTTAACTTTTGTTTATTGCCATCAGAGACTTCTATGGTGGCTGGTCCCAAACCTAGCCATTCTTGTTATTAAGCAAGTCTCATACTGGCTTGAAAGCATCTGCCAGATGTGGTAGAATTTGTCCAAATAGTTAGTAAGGGCAAAAACTCTTCACACATTTTGTCAAACTGGATGGGACTTGCACCTCCTGGATTGGTCTGCTTTTCTTTGCGTTTTTCACAATTACTACCTGGCTGATCTTGTAGCCCACAAACATGACCACATATTGAGCATTCACATTTCTCACTCAGGATCAGACGTGCTTGAGGATACAATTGGGGAACGGTCAATAAACAAGCATTATATTCTTTCTGGTCATTCCCACAGACCAAACTTCATCAGTATAGCAAATCAGCCCCTGTAGACCATCATCTGGCTTGTACATCTATCTCTCAAAATGTTTTGTAGACAGTGAACACCAATTGCAGCCAGTTAAAACAGAAAAGCCAAATGTGGTGATAACTGTGGAGAGGAGTCTACAATGCCTCGCAAGTGGAATTTGTTAAAATCTGGAATGTACATTATATTTGGTGTACATAGAAGCCCTTAACAGCAATAGACAGAGAAACCAAATGATTTTTCTTTGAATCGTACCATTGATATTTGGCATGACAACCATACTGGCACACCAGTTTTTTGGGGGTCCTTGGCTTAGAATGTAACACCCATCAGCTTTATCAAATACATTCCCTTGCAGATTTTAGCAATCAAAGGGGTTAGTCAAAAAATTGGGAGACTTGGAGAAGGGAAAAAACTAACAAAGTGGTGGATAATTGGCTAGTGGGGATGACTCAGAAGGCTGAGATAAAAGGGGAGTTCTCAGGAACAGGTAGAGTCACCAGTGAGGTACCACAGGGGTCTGTGCTAGGTCTGGCACTCTAATATATTTATTAATGAGATAAGAGAAGGCAACAGGGGAAAATCTGCCTATTTGTAGATGACACCAAGCTCTGTGGCAGAGTGGACACTGAAGAAGGCATTGTGAGTTAAGGGAGAACCTGGAGAGGCTCAAGAATGGATCACAAAGTTGGCAGCTCACCTTCAGTGTTAAAACGTGCAAGGTCATGCATGTGAACAACAAGTATCCAGGTGTAGAATACAGATGTGTGTGTGTGTGGGATAACAGTTACACTGACCGAGGAGAAAGGGGGGCCTGGAGTGGTGATATCTAACAGCGTTAGCTCACCAACACTATGTGATAAGGCACTGGAAAAGGTGGACAGGATGCTGGGATACATTTTTTAGGTGGTTCAGCAGCAGAAAAAAGGATGTCATATTACCCCTGCACAGGACCCTATTGAAGGCATATCTGTAGTATTGAATACAAGTCTGGAACTGTCACCTAAAGATGTACATCACCAAACTGGACACAGTGCAGGTGCAGGTAAACAATATGATTCAAGGGCAGGAGGCCATATGAGCAAAGATTAGAATGTTTATAAATGAACTAATTGGAGGCCAGAAAGGCAGTGGGGGGGGGGGACATAACTGAAACACTCAAATGCATGCAGGGTATCAACAAAGTGGACTCTGTAGTGCTGTTCACAATCAGTGGCAATACAAATACCAGGGGAAGTAGTAGGAAACTGTTGGGGGAAGATTCAAAAAGGGATATGAGGAAATGCTACTTCACAGAGAGGGTGGTAGAAGGCAAGAACAAGTTACCAGTACCACTAACTGTAAAAATGATGGGAAGCTTTAAGAGGAGGTAGGATAGGTATAAAGTGGTGGACAAGGAATCAGGGAGGGCAGTTGAGTGGAGGTTGGTCAGTCATGATACCTTAGAGGGTATATACAAGCTCACAGGGCAGACTGGATAGACTGCAGTGTTTTCCTCTGCATGGAGATTTCTGTTTCTGTATTTTAGAACTTCACTGGGGGTAGTGAAGTCATTGACTTGCTTCAGCATGCAAACTAATCTCGTATTCCCCTTGTAACATAGACACAGACACAGGATGTTGAAAACTGCAGAAAAAGTAAAAACTGCTTATAAATATTCTTGAGCATTTTCTAGGATTCTTTCTCATTACACCCACTACAATGCTTCAGTAGCTAGCTGGCAGGTCTATTAGGGCCCTGGATAGCCCTTTTAACCCCTTATGTAGACCTCTTGAGAAACCTTGCTGTGAGACTCCATTCAGATGATGCTAAGTGAGAGACAGGGCTACAGCCTGTCTGAAGTAAGGTACAGCAGAATGGGAAAGTGGGGCTGTTTGTACTAACATTGCACAATTTAGCAGGTAACCTTTTATTTTGGGGAGGTAGCAACTTGTTTAATATAGTCCCCACAAAAATGAAAGGTGGCCCACTAAGATGCATAAACTTGACTATAAAGCCCCTCCCCATTTTACTACACTTTTCATTGAACATGATGTCACTCAGTCCCTCACTGAGGGCCTGATCCACATAGGTAGCTGGGATACACTCAACTGAGCATATCCTGGCCATGGCTCTACACCCAAAAATACTCATCCACATTGGATGGCATCCCCAAACCCTGTCCATCTTGGTCTTTCAGTGTGAAGCTGTGCAAAGTGAAAGGGGATAGCAAGAGGACAGCGCTGGTCTGGGCCACAGGCATATGATCAGATGCCCATGCCCATCCACAGTGGATCCCTGCCTGGGCAAGCTGTAAGGAAGCATGGGATATGGCAGTCCACAAGGACTGCTGTATCCTGACTGGAACTATAGTAAATATTTTAAACAGACTGGCTAGAGATGGTGATGCCTTCAGTCCACAATGGAAATCCTAGAGTTGGTGGCTAGCAGAAAGGGAGCCGATCAGACCCTGTGAATATGGATGTGTTCGGGTGGAAGGGGCACATAGGCACTAATACCGCCTCTTGCATATATAGCATTTTCTGCCTCTGCTGGCACTCCACACCATGGAGAAATGTTTCTGGATGTGGTGCATGTCAGCACTCTCCCCCCTGGCCAGCCCCCATCCTGGCCACCTGTGTAGCTACACACACAAATAGGCATTGGGTGTGGCGTAGCCAACTGACAGGGCCATGGATGCATCGAGGTCCCATCATGTGTCAAGCAGGACTTCTGTGCACCCCAAGGCCTCTTAAACCCCCTCAATAGGTACAGAACAGGGTTGCGGGGATTTTGAGGATCAGTCCTTAGTGTCATCAAAAGGCTGTTTTCGGGTGTAGCTATAGCCTGAGACTCTAAAACATACAAAATACAAACTGGACCTAAAAAGCATTTTCCTAATTAGGTAGTGTATGACTTTCTTTAAACTGGTTTTTTATTTTGTGTTGTGTGTGATCAAGCAACATCTTGTGGTAGTACCACAGTGAGAGATATGTCAGTATTGGTGACTGCAGGGCACACTTTATTAGGTGTGTCCCTCACTCCCCAATTCACCAGCATGCAAGTGCTAATGCAAAAATTATGTAAAGTGCCATCAACATGAAAGAAATATGCTGCTGCAATCAGAGACAAGCTCGTCATGCAGTGGCAGAGATGACATGCCTCCTGTATGTGCCTTTCTTGGTGAAACATTTCAATACACATGGTGGCAGCTTCTGCCGCCACACAATCCCTATACAAAACTGACATCGGGGATGCAATCCCCATGTTGGTATGTTCCCCAGCCCCCACATTGAGTGGGACACTGGGAAACCACCCCAGTGTGCCGCAGCTCACACAAAGCCGACCATGTCAGCATGTTCCCCCCCCTTGTGTGGCACACTGGGAGCCAACCCCAGTGTACCCAACATTTGCTTTATTTTACCTGTAAAGAAGGAAAGTCATCCTACAATGTCTTTTTTTTTCTGAAAAAAGGAAAATGGTCCCTAGCTGTCCTCAGTGCCCCCCAACCTACACCCACCCTCTGCGCACCCCACCTCTCCACACCCCCCTCACCCCATACTTACCTCCAGAGGTCCGGAGCTGTGATCTTTGGTGGAGCGGGAACACATCTGGACTCTTCAAAACCGAACTGCAAAATGGAGAAATGCAGGTAAGCTGTGTAATGGCATCAATGGGAAGGTTTCAACTTAGGTGGATATCTCAGCCATTTTTTTTAATTTTGACTCCACATTTTCAACATGGGGATTTTGGGACCCCACCTCATGAACACATGCACTGTCATCTCGTTATTCGGTCCTAAAAGGTGATTTTGCAGTCACTGCGAGGAGTCGCCTTTCAGGACAGATTAATGAAATGACAGCGCCACTGTTCATGAGGTGGGATCCCAAAAAGCCTATGTGACAAATTTGGTGAAAAAATTCCAAAAAATGACTGTCAGTAGCACGCATTGCGGAGTTTCTACACACGCCCATAACTTCAACAATTTGTAATATTTTCACTCCAGATTTTCAACATTGTCATTTTTTCACACCTACTTATGGAACAGTACAGCTGTCATTTTTCACATCCTGCCCAAAATGTGTTTTCACACATGTGGCACACAATAGTCTGGTCGCTGTAGGAAATCAACATTCAGGACAGATTAACAAAATCACAGTGCCACTCTTCATGAGTGGAGGTCCCAAAATGCCTATGCTGAAAATCTGGTTAAAAAAATCCCCAAAATAATTGCGTTGCAGGTGTGCGTTGTGCAGTTTCTACGCACGCTCGTGACTTCACCAATTTTTTCATGTTTTCACTCCAGATTTTCAACATTGCCATTTTTTACACCTACTCATGAACAGTACAGCTGTCATTTTTCACATCCCACCCAAAATGTTTTTTTGCACCTGTGGCATCAAATGGCTCAGTGACTGTGCAAAATCACCTTTCGGCTAACCAACTGATAGTGCCACTGTTCATGAGGTGGGGTCACAAAAAGCCCATGTTGAAATGTTGGAGTAAAAATACCAACAAATGCCCAGGGCATTAGGGTTTCCTACCATAATGCCCCACCCTATAGAGACTGACAGGCATCAGGGGTGTGACTTGGGATTGTCGGCTGTAATGCTCATGCCATTCCACCCCCACCCTGCAGCCGCTGACAGGTATCGAGGTGTGCCTTGGACTCCTTGGCCCCAAAGTTCACCCCATTCTCCTATACTGCACCCACCTCTGTGTATTTCCTAATGGAATGGGGTGAGCATAAGGCCCAAAGACCCTAAGGCACACCATAACACTTGTCAGTGTTTGCAGAGTAGGGTGAGGTGAAATGGCTAGAGCATTATGGCTGATGACCCAAAGGTACACCCCAATGCCCTCCAGTCTCTGCAAGGTGGGGTGGGGTTGGCATCAGTTCAATACTTCACTGCCATTCCTATTATGCATCTCTCTAATTCCTGCACCACTAATGCCAATGTCAGCAAGACAACATTCAGCACTGACAAATGTTTGTTTTGGACCTGACTGTACCATGTTGTCACTGCCTGCCCTGACTTGCTGTTATTTAATGCTGTAGTCCATATTGTGTAGCTATACTTATCCTCCCTGTAGACACCTTTCTGTCTATAGTACATAACTTCCACTTTCTGAGGAGCAGCCCAGAGACTAAATAAATTAACCCTGCATGAGCAAGTAGGCGTTATAGCATACAGTACTGTATACTACACAAGCCACTTCCATCATAACTTAAAGAAGCCTGGTCAGTCAGATAGCTTTCCACAAACACCAAAAGCTGTGCCAACTTATGTTGCTGTCTTGTGTTGTGGAATGCAGTTTAATAAGAAGTAAAGAAAGAATGCCTAAATTACTTCACTCACAACATAAGGAAGGATTTGTACTTATATTTCCACTGATAAGTCTTACGGATAATACACTCTGCTATTTAGAACCCTGATTTCTGAAATCAATGTGGCCACTTAGCCATCAGGATCGACAATTATTGCTGCTGAGTTGATAGCTAGGGGGAAGCATGGGCTCCTGCCTTCTTGTGAGAAAGTGTACTCATTGTCCATTTCAGACTTGTAGCTCTCTACAGTGATGTCATCAAGGCAGGCAATGTTTTATAGGCAGAGATGCGTCACTTAGTGGAAAGCAATCAGTGCAGATAGTATATTTCAATAAGGATGACAGGGTCTGCTGGGTTTTGCTGATATACTGCGATCTCCGAGTGATTCATTTCATGCAGACTGCCAAACCCAGCACTTAACACCACTCTTTTAACCAAACAAACAGAAACCAGGGGCATTAGCAGCTAAATTAATGTTTATTTACAGAAGGAACTCTAGAGCAGCCTCCCCTACATAAATCCTTTCCATTATATCTTATTTAAATAATGCTACCTGAACAACAGTGATTAATGGATGTGAGTTACCGCTGCCTGTTTAAGTTGCTTTTTTTTAAAGGACATTACATTATATGGGGTATTGATGCTGACTTTCTCCCTTACACATGCTGGTAATAACGATCCTTTAACAGTCCATCTGTATCACCCTTATAGCTGATAACCTTGCATAATAATAAAATAGAGAAAGCATCTGATAATAGGTACAATACTACAGTGTTTGTTATTACATAAATACATAGAGGCATGGATGTTTACTGACAACAAATGACTCATGGTCCATCCAGTCTGTCTGGTAATATATACCTCATTGTAAATGCCATGGGGTATAATGCAAGGGGACTAAGTGGTGCTTTGCATAATACCTTTCAATGCTAGCCCTCATTGAGTGGGAAGTCTGTCCATCCCATGTGGAGAGAATGTCATTTCAAATTGCTTAATGTTGTTTGTATCTCAATCTCACTCTTAACTGTCCCTAACTTCTCAGAATCATCTTTAGTCCCATTTAAAGTGGGTGCTGTGAAGTGTCTGGATCTCAGCAAGGCATTTGATGCTGTACTATGTGGAAAACCCATGGAGAAAGTAGAACATCATTGAGTTCACAAAGTGTACAATGTAGGACATGACTGTTTTCACTCTGGTTATAAAGGAATTGATTGGCAGATGTAACGCCCTTCCCAGAGTGGTGAGGCAGGCTTACAGTACCTTCCAGCTGCCAACCAGAAAACACATAGCAGGATTCCCACTCCTGAGCTCTCTTCCTTACCAGCACAAATCTTCATGCTCCCAGGCCCCATGGACTGCAGTTGGGGTCCTGGGCAACACCAGCAGGAGGCAGTGTAACCTGGAGGGTTGGATCACTGAGCAGAGAAGTTGGAGACCCAGCAAACCTAAGTTTGAAACCCACAGCTACAACTTGCATAATGTATGACCCCGAGCAAGTCTTTAACCTCACTGTGTTTCCGGGACACATCTGGAAACAAGCTTTGGCTCAGTGTGCCTTTCCCAGCCAAAAAATTTGAAAATTAAATTTAAAAATAAAATTCCTTTGTACCATCAGAGCACATTAGGGGACAAAGCTGGCGAGGGACAGACAATTAAATAAATCACTTTACTCCATGCCATAGAGCAGGCAGGGAACAGGGAGCCGTGATGATGAGCAGAATGCATAGGCATGTTTGTGGATGCGTCTTCATGTTGTCTGACTCTGATAGATTGAATACAGGGTCAGCCACACTAAAAGTCAGCCAGCCTTTCTTTAATTTGTATCAGGAGGCACTACCATGATGGTTGGAAGCTGCATTGAGGGATGAAAAGTTGAAGCAATAAAAATGCCCAGAAAGGCATGGAAACCTCTGTGTTTATTGACAGTCACGTCCCACGTGACTTGTGAGAAATGGGCCAGATGTCTCATATTTTGGGGGGCCAGTCAGGAGGATGTCAAGATCTTAATACATAACTCCTCACAGACAAGCCAATCAGAGAAGAATGTTGTACAAGAGGGAGACTATTGGACAGTTGAATGTATTTTTGGAAGGGTACTAAAATGGGACCAATCAGAGAGAACCTTGTGACTACATTAGCCAATAGGTACTGAAACTTGAAATGTGGGTTATCTAGGGAGTTCCCAATACTTCAGCATGCCATTTTAGATTTGTCTGATCCAGAGGAGAGTATAGAACAAGGTGTGCTATTTGCTGCTCAGTCATTATGTTGGATTTTTGCCTGACCTCCCTCCCTGCAATTCATTTGAAATGGATTCAGAGCCTGCAATTAAAGTGCCTACACATAATTTTAATTCTTAGTGAAATGGTTGCCCTGTGGTAGATCCCGTTCTGTGAGGAAGATTAGCTACCTCCCAGAATAGATCCTGGTGTCACAAATCATTCTAGTAGGGGGACGTGTTTCCAAGGCCATGTGTGGTGCCTACCCACATGGTAAAATGACCTCCCTGTGGGGTGAAGAGGAACACTGAGGCATTTTCATTAGCAGTCTCTCTGCATGGATCACATTCCTTGCAACTAGAGTAGTGTTGGGTCCACCAGGCCAGTTGAAGTTGCACAGCCATTATCATATATGAGGATGTTCTAAAATGACTGTACCAGCTTCCTCAGGCCAGTCATAAGTAAGACAAAAAGAAGGTGGCTATCAGCAGATTTGGTTTGGTTTTGATTTGGGACCCATAAATTCAATTCAGCTTCGATAAGTCATCTTAAATGGACAGTAAACATTGCAGGGGTCACTAAAATTGTGAAAGCCCATGACATTATATTTCAAATGAGGCACTGGACATCCTTGCAGGTGTTAGGGGGGCCTGAGATATGACTATCTAAATAATCTGTAAATCAAAACAAGGCAGCAACCATTTTAAAACAGGAAGTGTTGCCACTGAGGGGCCAGCTGCATGTTGTTGATTACAGCTTGCCCTTCAGTAACATCAATGTTGGTCCCATGATTCAGTGAAATGGCTGCTGCCTTGTTTTGAGTTACAGGCGATTTAGGTATTCATAACTCAAGACTCCTGACACCTACAGGTAAGCCCAATACCTCTTTTGAAAGATCTTTGTATGGGCTTTCACAATTTCAGTGACCCCTGCAATGTTTACTGTGCCTTTAACTACTTTGGTTTCCAATACAATAACTGGCATCCAGTAAACTAGAGTGGAAATGGGTTTAATAAAAGCATGGAGGTCAGCAATGAATATTTAATGCTCTAACTTCCTTGTAGCAGGTGGAGTTGGTGTACAACTGCTAGGGATTGCTGTGTTTGTGATGATGTGATGGAGTCTGTGAGCAATAAGGCCACAGTTAATGATGGGCACAGTGACTGAAATTCACTTTATGAATTCATTCACAAAGTTGGTAAAATTTGTAAAGTGCCAACTTTGTGAAGTTTTCATCAGGTGAAGTGGCCCTCTTTCTATGCAAATTGGCCTTAATTCACTGGCAAAGTTGTCCCTTCACCATAACCTTACCTGACACTACCTAAGTAAGTCTCTCTTTGCTAGGAAAACTGGCTTTGTGAATTAATTCAAAATGTTGGTAGAATACACAAAGTACCGACATCGCAAAATTTTCAATAGGCAAAGTGACCTTTTTCCTCTACAAACTGATCTTAATTCACCAGCAAAGTTGCTACTTCATCTTTACTCACTGTGAAGTCGCTGAGTGGTGAAGTGCAAACTTTACAAATTCATTAGCATAGATGAATTTCATAACTTCACTGGTGCAGTGAAACTTCACAACATCTCTAGCTACAGTGGCAGGGCCAGCGACAGCTTTTTGTGGGCCCTGGGCATGGACCTCTAGAAGGCCTGCCCATCCTTCAGACCCACCTATTTGTTAACAAAAAAAAAAACCTCACCACCACCAGCCATCTTGCCATCACCAGCTCTCTCCCCGACTCCACACACAGCACAACAGTTCAGCAGCAAAGGCAGATAAGTAGATTTTATTGGTACAGTCAGTGCAATGGGCCTGCAGCCTGAGCCTCTCCTGTCCCCTCCCTCCTCCTTCCCAGCCATGGTGGGCTGCTGGCTGTCCTACCTGGTGTGGTGTGGCATCATGTGGTGCAGGTCACAAAGAAGGGAGCTGTATCCACACCTGATCTGTCGCTATTTATTGACTTGTCAATGGTGTGGTGCCGCTGTTTCAGAGCTGCTCCAAGTCCAGGACCACACACACACAGGCCCAATGCCTTAAGCGGTCACAAGGAGTCAGATGCACTGGTAACTGAATGATCAGTCATAGCTCTATTTAGTCCCGAACTCCTGCCCATGCCATGCTCTTTTCTCTGCCACCATGACCACCACTCTCCACAATCCTGGACTCCTGCATGCACCCAACTTTAACCTCCCATCCGTCTCCCACCTTTGCACCTCACTGGCCGCCACCTTGGCAACGTCGGAAGACTGACGTTGTCACATCACAAACTAAGCACTGACTGGCCAGGTTGCTTAGAGGCCCACCCCTCCACCACACTCTCCTCCAGTAATTGGCCTGTATGATAATGCCACAGGCCTACACCCCACCCCACGGAATGCTCTAATGGATTGGTGTGGGGCCCTGCCACTGCCGGTCAACATGCAGGGCTCGTATGGACAGAGCTATGGCAAAAAAGTTGTTGTTGTTGACTTGACCCTTTTTTTTGAGCCGCTGGTGGGCAGCTGGGCCCCCTCTTGTGTCAGGGCCCTGGGCAATTGCCCAGGTGGCCCGGATGCTGACACTGGGCCTGCACAGTGGTGCAGCCTGCTGAGCTATAGCAATAAGTATTCATCGCTGACCTTACAGCATTTATATCTGCAGCCTCTGCTTTACCACCATGTCAATTATTATAATCTCCCTGGCCCCATAGATTTACCTATTAAATAGTAATATCTCACCCAAAAAAATAAAAATAATGCATGAAGAAACCTTCAAAACAAATGAAAAATTAAATTTAGAATATGATATTACCCTTCATATTATTGTACCATCCATTGATGGTATTTTTTTAAATATTTATTATGTATTATGCAAGTGCAGTAGTGCCTGTATGTTAGTGTTGAGTAGGCAATTTAATGTTAAACACCAATTTTTACAAATAAAGAACTTGGCCATTATTTGACAATTTTTTTATTTTACTTTTTTCTCCGCCTCCACAGAGCTAGGCAGGCGGCTCCAACCCTCCCTCGGAGAGACTCGTTCTCTGGCCCAGATCATCTCTCGCTAGCCATGCCCCAGTGTTCCCTTGTGGATTACCCCCCCCCCATGGCAGGGACAAGTAGAGGAGTGCTGGCCTTACTCCCCACCCTGGAGCACAATCCAGAATCATGGCTCGCCGGTGCAGTGGTGCATTGAGCCGTCACAGAGCCTGATGGCTTCTGGTATTTTCCACTGTCTTTTCTCCCTGGGCCCCCATATGTGAAATGGGTGGAGATGGGATAACGCCTCCTTCATGGAGGCAGCCATGCACCCTGTATGTTAGGCCCTCCCCTTCTCATGGTGTACATGTGTTGACACCCAGATGCCACTGGGTGTCAGGCAAACAGCACGCCATACTGTCCCCCTCCCCAAGGAAGGAGAGCTCTTTATGGACACTCAATCCTTCCTCACCCCTGCCAATCCTGAGCGACCAGAGTCTGTTCCTGAACCCGGGTCGCCGGCGTGGTGCGAGGTGTGGTGTCCAGTGTCTCAACCCTCAGTGTCACTAGGCTGGCTTCTTTGATTAATTTACCTGATATTTGGCATGTGCCAAGTTGGTGCTGGGTTCTGGGGATCCTGTAAATTTGGAAATGATCAATTCAGTGGTTTAAAGGTTTTAGAATGTTGCAAACACACAAATCTCCAAAATGTAAGACTTTTTTTGCTCAATAATAGCACAAAAAAAAGTGGTTAAGATTTGAAAGATGGAATTTACAGGTTTGTTAAAGTTTGACCCAATGAAGATTTTTCTGAAGTTACTTGAAAACAAAATTGTTAAGTTTTTAAGTTATTAGCCAACGTTTGTTCTATTTTTGTACATGCTCTAAATAATCAGGGATTTGGATGTCTGGTTGAAACTTATGTTGTCACTTGTGTAGGGTGTCAGGGATATACTTTAATGACTGGTATGATTCTTTTTATATTTTTAAGTTATTTTTGGTTTCATCACTTGCATTTGGTACTGCAACTGCAGGCTGGTGGTGTATTTTTTACCAACAAAATGGAAGCTATTGCTAAAATTTCTTTGGGGAAGGTTACAATGAAGGGACTGGATTTTCAAAGCATGGCACAGGGCTCGAATCCAGCCCTGCACCATGGTACTTAGGTTCTGGTGGTGTGCCAAACCCTTTGCCGCAACTGCATCCGAGTTTATAATCTCAGGTGCAGTTACGACAGTTTCCTCAATTTACAGCAGCTTGCACCAAATGTCTGGTGCAAGCTGTGTAAAAACAGCCCCTAGGATTGCTGCAAGTTAGACCAGAAAATGGTCTAACATGTGACAATTGCCATATGGGATCCAAAATCTTGTTATAGCACTGCAATCCCCATGCACCATATTGTCAGTGCACCAGGGCTTGTAGCGATTTAAAGCTTTTGAAAATCATGCCCTATGTGTTTAAGCTGGTTGAATACACTGTGATGCTACTTGTATTGGAGAATTTTCCTTCCATTTTTTAAAAGGAAAACTGTCTAAATTTGCAATAACCCCCCAAAGCTTTATCCCCGGTTAGGCTTTTGAGATATTAAAGTCATTTTTTGTCACATTGTAACTTTATTTTAGCTCACAAAAGTCCTTGGTATGCAAGCATGGAGGATGCTGTGTGGGTCCATTTGGTATGAAAGTGTGGCACCACACCGCTCAGTCAGTACAAATTTATTGAGCCGAGCGGTGCGGCACCGCACTTTCATACCAAATGGACCCGTGCAGCATCTGCCATGTTTGTGGATCATGGACTTTTGTGAGCTAAAATAAAGTTACAATGTGATAAAAAACTACTTTAATATCTCAAAAGCTCCACCACTCACTTGCATGTAACTCTACCTTGCTGTCTAATTATAGGGCCAGCAGAGCAGATTTGCATGCAAATGAGCTGTGGAACCACCCTGTATACTCAAAACATACAAAGACTTTGTTAGTTAAGTGGTGGCTTCGATTAATGGCAAAATAGTCATAAATATATTTATAAGAAAGTAATAAAAATCACCTCATTCACTTAAATGGAGCATGCCTCCCCCGTCCCCTGGTTATATATCATCACATCTGAGTGGGGGGAGTGGGAACAGCACATGGAGAAGTGGAAAGAACTGGCCACTTCTTCAGGGCCAAAATAGGTCCCCTTCCCTCCCCCAGGGTGATTACCCCCAAATTTCAATATATGGCTTTAAAGACATCTGCAAATTAAGAGACTGCGGCCTCAATATTGATAAGATTAGCATGGCGCTAACATGAATGGCACTGCGCCAACCTGACATATCATGGCTAACTGGCATGGAGGCCATATTCAAAAGGCTTTGTAGCGCAGCACACAGTGGATAGTGTGATCTCACTAAATATACCACTGCATCCATGCAAATGAGGGAAACATCTTGCATTTAGAGTACAGTGAATATTTAGAGGATTGAATTTTGAAGTGCTAAGGCAGTGCTGTTTATTGCTTTGAAAACTCTACTGTTATTAACATGCACAGTGGTGTGCGAAGCCTGCCCACCCCAGCAGCTGAGGTGCCATTCAGTGACAAGAAACCCACACCCTGTCCTACCCTAATCCCTGATGTAAAAGTAAAACAGACCCTAGCGGTCTAGTCTTACCCCCTTCCCATCCAGTACTTGATGATATAATAAACAAGACCCCGGTCATCTAACTGTGCCCCCTCCTGCCCAATCTCCAATGCTATAATACAAAAGACCCTGGTTGTCTATTAGTACCCTCTCTCACCTGATCCTAATGTAAAATTAATCCAACCATGGTAGTCTAGAAGCCCTACTTCTGGCCCTGATCCCAGTGTAAAATGTATCCAACCCTGGAAGTCTAGGGATCCCTCCTCCCTCTCATCTTTAAAATAGTACCCCTTCCCCAGCCATACAACCATGCACTCATCCAACCCTATTTGGCACCCAACCCACCTGAATACACCTATCCTTGTTGGGCAGATGGTGGTCAGCACAAAGCATCCTCTCATCACCTTGTCCAACCACCATCTGAATGACAAGGACTGAACAACAGGGAACAAGCATGTGCATGCTGTAAAAATTATTTCTATAGCACATTCACACTTAGTTTTTGTCATTCAGATGGCAACCAGCTGAGCTGGTTAGAAGATGTTCTGTGAAGGTCACTGTCTACAGCTCTGCCTGACTAGGATGGGTGTATTGAGGTAAGACGGGTACCTGATGGGATAGTGGGGGGAGGGTGCTTGAGTGGGTGAACTGGGGAGGTAGGGCATCATGTTACAAAAGAGATCATGGTGGAAGGGGGGGTACCACTAGACTACACTTCCAGGGTTGGATTAATTTTACATCAAGATCTCGGGTTGTAGCTACAACAAATCATGTAAAGCAAAGCAAACTTTGCTTTGTAGATAAGAACTGCTAGGCCCACCTAGTCTGCCCATATTCCCTGAGGCAGGCAGTGAATATGGGCAGACTAGGTGGGCCTAGCAGTCCTTATATGCTGTCAACTACTATGTTAACATGTTTATAAGATGCTCATTCCCATGCACTCTGGATGCTGTACAGTATACAAAACAATATTACAGCATTAACATCCAAACCACAAATATTACAAAAAATAACCACACAAAAACATAAAATCAGCATTTAAGCACAATCAGACTCATAAAGAAAATAACTGGAATAAACAAAGTAAAAAGCAGAAAAACACAATAAAATACAAATAGAGATCTAGTTAAAGTTATGGCCAGAAGGCTATGATAAACCAAAAGCTGCTGTAAAAAGATGGGACTTCAGACCCCTTTTGAAGGCTTCCAGTGAGGAGGCTTCCCTCAGAGATCTGGGAAGCGAGTTTCACAGCTTTGGGCCAGCAACATCAAAAGCCCTCTGACCCAAAGATTTTAACCAAACCTTGGGAATGGCACAGAGGCCTACCTCAGAGGAACGGAGAGCTTGGGAGGTCTGGTGAATAAACAAAAGGTCTTCCAGGTAGCTAGGGCCCAGTCCATGCTGAGCTTTATAGGTCAGCAGGCAGGCCATGAAGAAGAACCACTACTACACCAGCAGGAGCATAGTTCACCCAGGATCTGGGTTTTATGACAGGATCTTGGATGGCCCATCAACAGCCTTGCAGCAGCATTCTGCACTGGCTGCAGGCAGTGTAGTATCCCTCCATTTAGCCCAAGGTAAATGGCACTGGAATAATCGAGTCTGAATGTGACAAAAGCATGTATCAATGAAGGCAGGTTGCTGGGTGGGATAAAAGGTTTGATCCCAGTGATATTTCTAAGATGGTGAAAATCATTTTGGACAATGGAAACCTGAGCCTCCAGTGTCAATTCTCTGTCCAAAATTACACCCAGATTATTCACCCTTCCTCAGGCAGTTAGAAAAGAAGAATCAAACACTAGTCCACTCTTCTCTCCCCCCACCTCAGTTCCTTGCTGGCAACCAGGCTTGATCACTAACACTTCTGTCTTATCTAGATTGAACCTCAGCCAGTTGGATGACATCCAGTCCTGTATCTCAGCCAGACAAGAGTTCAGAACAGAGACTGCACCCTGTATCCCTGGTGCAAACGACATGTACAATTGGGTATCATCTACATTACAGTGAAAACCCACCTTGCAATGTCTAATGATATCACCCAGGGGTAGCATGTGCACTGCAACTGGATGAGAGGATCAAACTCTAGGAAACTCCACAGAACAGGGGCATCAGATTGGAGGAGTAAGTTCCCATCACCACCCTTTGCAATCTACCTGTAAGAAAGGACTCAAACCAGTTGACAACAGTACCGGTGAGTCCACAGAGCTCCCACAGGTGATCCAGCAACACTCCATGGTCTACAATTTAAAAATGCAGTAGAAAGATTAAGGAGGGCAAGAACTGTCCATTCACCTCAATCTCTCACCCTGAGGAGATTATTCTGCACCCTAACAAGTGCGGTCTCCATACTGTGCCTGGACCAGAAATGAGACTGGAGTGGCTCATAGATGTCAAAGGCAGCAAGATGCACCTCGAGCTGAATAGCCACTACTTTCTCAATAACTGTCTATAGAAAGGTAAGGTTAGAGATGGTTCTATAATTCACAAGGCAGTCCAGGCCCAGAGATGGTTTCTTCAAAAGGGTTTCACCAATGCCTCTTGAAGAGCAATGGGGAACACCCCCTTTGAGAGGGAGCACCGGATTATTTCAGTGAACACTGGAACCAAGGCCCCCACACATCTCATTATGAGACGTGTTGGTCTCAGGTCTATTTCATAACATGTGGGCCACAGCTTCGAGATTCTCTCACTAACCTCTTCCACCCTCACAAAGCTAAACTTACACCAGACATGAGGCTTGCTTCTGTTTACTCTTGATCTGATACCGCATGCCCAATCAAACCCAGCGGGGGAGATACACACACTGATGAAAGACACCTTGTCAGTAAAGAACAGAGAAAACTCATCACATTTAACAGCAGACAATGCTCTTACTGGCTGGAGGCAGGAAGGATGGATAAGTCTGTCTACCATTCGGAAGAGCTGAGATGGTCTGTTCTTTGCTGTAGCAATCTCCCTGGACAGGAACTCTGCCTTCTTATGGGAGATTGCCCTTTGATACTCCATATAACGAGTTTTCAAAGCCAGTCTGTCATCCTCAGTGTAGGACCTCCACCAGCAGTGCTCTAACCTCCAACCCAAAGCCTTCAGCTCCCTGTGTTCCTCATCGAACCATGGGGACATCAAGCATGAAGGCTTGGGATGTACATGAACTGGTGCTACAGAATCAAGAGTTTTGGTAGTAGCCCTATTATAGGCCACCACCAGCTCCTGTGGTCCCATTGCACAAGTATCCAGCACACTCGATATGTCCAGCTCCACCATCAGTCCTGCTAGGGTCACACACTTTAAATCATGGAAATGGACCATCTCCACAAGGGGAGGACTCTCAGTGGGGCCACAAACAAGAACTTCAATGTGCAATGGCCCGACCAAATGATCAGATCAATCTCAAGATTTTCAATATATCTCTCACCCATGCCAATTTCCCCACAGTCTGGAAAGAAGCTCTGATGACCCCAGTTCTCAAGAGTGGGGACAGGTCCAGCATTGCCAACTATAGGCCCATTTCAATCGTTTCCCCACTATCCAAAGCACTGGAAAGAATTGTGGTGGACCAAATCACTGACTACCTCCATAAATACCAACTGCAATGTCCTCAACAACATGGTATTAGAAAGAGCCACAATACCGCCACTGCCCTGGTCAAATACACTGACTTTGTGCATGAGGCACTGGATGAAGGCAAGCCAGTTGGGTCCATCTTTATAGATTTAACAAAGACCTTCAATACAGTCAACCACCTCCTCCTCCTGGCACAATTACAGACCACGAGGGTGGCCTCAAATGCTGTATGCTGGTTTCAAAACTACCTGTCACACAGATCCCAGAAAGTTAAAATTGGCCAAGTCGGTCAAAATCTAAAGAAGTGTTTCTGGGCACTCCCCAAGGGTCAGTTCTGGGGCCCTGCTATTTAGCCTTCTTTTGAATGCTCTTCCTAAGGCCTGTGAGAGCAAAATCATCCTGCATGCTGAGGATGCTGTCATCCTCAGCAGCAGCCCTCACATTGAACCACTGCAGCAGGGACTACAGTCCTCTTTCCATAAGCTCAAGGACTAGTTCAATGCACACAAGCTCCTGCTTAATTATAGAAAACAAAGACTATGGTCCTATCTAGCCAACAGATTCCCTGTCCTATCCATCTACAACAATGTTAAGGCCTCGCTTGAACAGGTTCACTCATTTAAGTATCTGGGGGTCACCATCGGTGACACCCTCTCTTTCATGCAACATATTGATATGGTGGTCAAGGTTGTCAACACCAAGTTTGGAGTTTTATATAGACACTGAAAAAAACTCTCACCAACGGCCCTCCGTCTCTCCATCATTAGCTCTATTTTATCCATCATAGATTATGGGTTGGTGGTCTATGGATCAGCTACAGATACAGCACTAAAGCAGGTGGTGACCACCCTTAACAAAGCATGTAGCCTAGCCATTGTTGCCAATCACTTTATTCACACCTGCTCTCTTTATACACAGACACACTGGCTATCCCTTGAGAACAGAATTATATTCCAAATCTGTCTCCTTGGCAAGAAGGCACTTCTGGGCAAGGCCTCCCCCTACATCTCCAAACTTTTCTCCCTGGCCGGCACTAAGTATGGAACCAGAGGTAGAATGTAGGGCACACTGTTTGTCCCATTCCATAGAAATGCACTTGGTCAATGACCTTTCACATAAAGAGTCCCCCTCTGGCTCAATGGGAGCCTGGAGGTCTCACATAATACTTCAAGTCTACCAGTCTTTAAGACAGAACTCAAACAGTAACTCTCTCCAGGAGCACTTGTGATTGCCTGATTGGCACTTGAAGGTTTCCCTAAGCAGCTCTCTGCTCCTTAGACCTCCCCTTCTAAGATGTACTGCTCTTTCCTGATATCTCCCCTTTCTTGTCATTTTCACTAATCCCACTGACCCTGACCCTCCTGACCCTGGCTGCGCCATCTATTTCCTTCTCCTACTGTGACTCCTCTCTCACCCCTTCCTAACCATGCTCCTCACCACCACCCCTTCACCTGCCTCCCTCCTTTTTCCCTCCTCCCTGTCCCCCCCTGCTCTAATCACATCCACCTACTGCTTCACCACTATGCATCCCAACTTCCCTATCTGCTGACAAGACCTTCTACGAGGCTACTCCCTTTATTCACATCTCTTTTTCTTCTCCCCCAACCAGGACTGCTGTTTATTCACAACTGTTTACAATGTTCCATTTTGACAAATGTTTTTGCTGTAACCGGGTCTGTTGTATATCTGTGTTTTTGATGATTGTACATTTAAAAGTGTTTATTCTGATGTGGAACCTTTGTAAAAGAGCTCTTGCTCAAAGGTTGTTTCTGAATAATTAAATAAATAAAATAAATGAAAGGTTTACCTTAAGTCCCAGTGAGAATACCTAGTCCAATGTATAGCCATGAGTATGGGTCACAGAAGTAATGACTTGTAACTGCCCCAGTGAGTCCATGGTCTGATGGAAGACACACCCAAATTGCAAGAGTTTGTCACTGACCCAGGCATTAAAATTGCCCCATATCAACCATCTGGGTGACTCCAACACTCAATCTGTGACAAAATCCTCTACTTCCCACAGAAAATCCCTCTCATGTCTGAAAGGCTTATATACACAAGAAGGACCCAATGTGTGGGGGTCAGGGGGCAGAAGAATCATTTTGTATTTTTGGGAATAGGGGAGAGACAGGCTAGCAAGAGAGGTGATTACACTATAGGTAGGAACCACCATTTTTGCCAGGTGCACAGTTTTTTATTGCAGCACCACAGCAAAACTGGGGAGGGTTGGTTGGTTGGGTACTACAACAGTAGGGGGATGGGGGGATTTGGATCAAAAAGGAAAGTGGGAAAAACAAATTACCTGCATGGTGAGGAGCCCAAGGACCTTAATACAAATACTACCAAATAGTGGGCAATGTGAGAAATGGTACCAAATATTTGTGAAGCCAATACTTTGTGGTATTCTGGAAATAACATTCCACCCCTGCTTAGGTCTACTGAAAATGTAGCCTAATCTGGACCAATGAAGGGGATTCAAATTGCTTTCATATTAATAACTGCCTTATGTTTGTGCTATAATGTCCAAGTGACAATTGATGATGAAATACATAAAGGATAAAGGATGGGCAACAGCGAACAACAACAATGTTGTTCACTTCGAGAGGTTGTTATGACAACCATGTAAACCTCGAGAGTGAAGCTCGAGAGGTTTTCAGTTGTCATACAACCTCGAGAAGTGAACAATTGATGTTTACTGTTGCCGATCCATTAGCTTGTATAGTGTGTGGGGCAATGGTAAAATCAACACCAGCAACTTTTAAATGGTAAAATCAATGGTCCGTGTTGATTGTATGACTTGGACACCTTCCGCCTCAACTCAAGAACAAGATCTGTCTCGATCCCCCTCACATTAACCAATCACCCCTCCTTCCCATTAACATCTTTTGTTTTGCATTAAACTTGGCCCTTCACTCTACCATACACATTTTAAATGTAGCTGCTGTCCTTACTTGGAGGGGTTTTCTCCGCATGGTTCCTATTTGAAGCCAGCACTCATGGCGCGGCAGTTTCCCGGAGTCCAGTGCACTAAGTGCACATGCGCAATGACTATCGATGCTGTTGTACCATTGATGTGATGTGCTCAAGATGGTACAATAGCATGTTGAAGTCACATAGATGGTACAACAGCAGTGTATTTCCGTCCATTTTCATACACAATAACCCTTACCCTTACACTATAGAAACATTAACAGCAAATCTGTATGTTTCTTTCTTTTTCCAGGTGTAAACCTGTTTTTTTTTCTTTATTTTATTGTTGCCTTTAGATGCTTCATGGTACGGGGCAGCATGGGACCTCCATGTACACTGGCAATCCAGGTTTGTGAGTGATCCCACAATGGCATGAAGTCTGACAGAAAAGTGATATGAGCATCTTACCATGCTGTCATGAATTGGTGTCTCTGAGAGTTGTACTAATAGGCCAGAAAGATGGTTGTGCAACACAACCATTGGTACAGTTTTTAATTTTTTACCCACAATCTTACAGGGGTATGAAATGGTCTTAGTTGAAGATGCCATAAGTCATCATTTCTCAATGTACCAAATGAAACTACATTGTATTGTTTTATTAAGCAATAAAACAGAACAATTTTAAAAGTGTTATAGTTCTTTAATTATCGAGCATATATGCACAATTGGCAAAACACATTAAAGTGGACTACAAAATGTAAATCAAGGCATCAAATCAGAAAAACATTTTTAAGCTACTGTACATTAAAATGTGAATTATTAAATTAACAGTAACGCCTAGAGGTTAGAGTAATGAGCTGTGAAAGAGCTTGGTACATCCAGCAAACCAGATCTTGGTTTGATTCTCACAACCTCCACTTGACTATGAGCAAGTCACTTAACCACCCAGTGTTCCCAGGTCACCCCTGAAAACAGGCATTTGTGCCTAGTGGGCCTTACTCGGTTACCAAAGACTAAAATAAAATAAATACAATAAACAGAAACTTAAGTGTTGAATTTATAATAAATTTCAGGTTTTAAGGGTTGAGAAAGATGAAAATTAAGGTTAAAATATAAAATGATACAGAAGAAGTCATGAGCTCCATCCAGATTTCTATCCAAAGGCTTAACTTCTAGTAGCAATGAGATATCTGTAGTTTTTTTAAGAAATAAAACTTGTTTAAAATTGAAGCTAGGGGATTTTACATATTTTTTAGGAAAGTGATGTAAAGGAAATCATCTACATAATCAGGGATAAAAAGCAACATTTTTTGAAATGCAGAATTAAGTAGAATTAAGAATTTTGCAAATGTATCTGAAGTACAAAATAAGTAATACAATATACTTAAACATAGGCATTAAAGGATTAAGATTGTGGGGTGAAAAGCTTTTAATCTGTGTGCTCCAATGAAGGAAACTGTAAGGAAATGTTTTTAAGCCTCAGCCTATTCACTTACCCTTTGAAAAAGTATCAGATCATTTAAATTTAAAATGAATGTATGTCTAAACTTTTCAATTAAGTGGAATGTATGTTATTTATTTATTTTTGTTTTATTTGTTTGTTAATTGGGTGGGTACACTGGTCCCAGTAACCATTCTCAGACATGACCATTGTCATCAAGATGGCACATAATAGCAATCAGTAAAAACATACTTGACAAGTTGAACAGCATGGTCCAGGGCAGCATGAAGCAGTAAAGTTGAATACCAGTCTAGGCTGCATACCTAACAATAATTAATTACAGGAGTACTAGTTGTAAGACACAATTAACACATCAGATTAGAAGGGTGACTCCAAACAATGAATAAAACAAAGCGCACAATAAATAAATTCAATGCATACAGTTGGCAGAAAATGCTATGTTGTGTTACATTGGGCTTTAAAGGACAGACCTAAGACCCTCACTTATTCCTGTGTTAGGGGGTTTACTTTTGGTAGAGTTAGTTATAAGGGCACTTTTACAGGAAGAGATGACATCAGTTCCGTTAAGTTGGAGCCGAGCAAGATGTCGAAGGTAGCAGCTCAAGTGAATGGTGGCTTAGGAAAAGAAAACACCATGGAAACACCAGTGAAGGGAAAAACACCATGCTAACTATAAAATAAGCTTTTTATTTCTTCTCTCAGTTTCTTACAAATAGAAATGAAGACCGCATAGAATAATGAACCATACCTCTTTTTTTGCTGCATGGACATAGCGGGGGGGAAACATTGTGTGCAATTGTGGTTGCTTACAGAGGCAAAAATGTTTGCAAGAGAGAGAAGAGAGTAATCTCTACAGGCACTTCAAAAATGTAACTGGCTTAGATACCTACGGTTTCTTATTTCCCGATTGAATAGGTAAAGCCTTATAAGACAAAGAACCTCTGTGCGCAAACACTGAGGCAAGGGTACTCAGCGGCATTTGGCTGCGCTGTTTCATAATAACATATATTATCGTAAAGACGAAGGCTCCATATTCATTAGCAGAATGGATGAGGTCGGCAGCCATTGCCTGCATGCGCGGTATGTCTTCTGTTAGCACCCTTTTCAAACTGTGTGAGAGGCCTTTCGGCACCATGCAATTCTGCTTAAAGTTGGACCAGCATAACATTATGTGGTGATTTTCATATGCAGCCCATGATGCTTTGCATTGTGGGGGCATGTGTGATTTTGTAAAGCCTTATAGTCTAAAGCTTGCTTTGTAGAATCAGATAAGAACACGAATAATCCTAATGGGGGAACTGTAAGTTCTAAGGTATGAGGAATGTCTAACTCGGTAAGGAGCATGAAAGAAATTACATGCCAGCACGCTAAAGGGAAGAACCGGAAAGAAGGTAAGAAGAACTTCTTTCAGCAAGTCGAAACTTCACCAAAACCACAGACCTCAAATTTACTATATAATGAGGTATATGTAAGTGAAGCACTTATGTCTTTTATTCCAGATACTCCTCTTAAATTAAATTTGCCACTAAAAGAGAGCGAGAAAATAATGCAAAACTGTAAATCTATGGAGAAGATGCAGAAACACAGGAGGAGGGAGCCCCCTCAATAATATAGAGTATAAATAATGAGGAAGGGGTAGAAACAAATTGGAAAATGATGGAAAAAGAACTAGAAATAGAAGGACAAAATATATGTACCTTTTCTTCAACCCCAAGTTCTTCCAGTATCTCTCAAAAAGGAGAAACAACACGGGTAGACTCAATAACTATAAGTGGTTTGGATCTAGGTAATAAAAAAAGAACTAAGGATTTACAGATGGAAGGTAATATGGAAAAAATGCCCCCCCCCCATTTCTACAAATAAAGAGATAGCCTCAGAGTTAATGGGGGCAATGGACAACCTACACTTGGACATGATGAAAGCACTGGGAGATATAAGTGTTGCAGTAAAAGGAATATCAGATACAATAAGTACACTAACTGATAAGATGGAAGGGCTAACAACATGCACACAAGAACTGGAACAAAGGGTATCCCAGATAGAAGACATCAAAGGCCTGATGTTAAAAACACTAACACAGCATAACATACAAATACAGTCCCTAATGGATAAAATTACAGATTTGGAAGACAGATCCAGGAGAGGAAACACACGGTTGAAAAACCTTCCAGAAGGGCTAGAAGGAACAGGGGACCCCTTACATCTTTTAGAGCAAATGATAACAGAAACGATGGGAAAGAAATATCCTGAACAGAAGACAGTGTTGGACAGGTAACATAGAATGGGATCAAGATTTGTTAGTTCAAATCAAAGCTTTCACCATACGGTTTTAATTAAACCACACAAATTTCAGGACAGAGAGGCGATAACGCAAAAGGCAAGGGTTGAAAAGGGATAAAATATGCAAATTTGACATTTAATGTAAATCCAGACTTACCAAAAGATACAATAAACAAACAGAAATTGTTCAACCCGGTGAAAAAGAAATTGTATGAAAGGGGAATAAGGTTTTCAATGCAACATCCAGCAAAGCTTCAGTTTGTGGTAAATGGTAGATTGACTACGTTTGATGACTACAAAGAAGCGGAAGAAGCTTTTGAGAAATGCTATAACCCCACAGAAGGCCACATTTCACAAAATCTTCAGAAAAAAGGAAGAACACATCCATACAAATAAACCGTGGTCTCTAAATTTATACTCATGAGAGGAGAAAAAGAAGGGAAGAGAAGGGAAATGAAAAGAAGGAATGAAAGGAGTAATTAACAGGTATAAAGGAAAAGAGAATGGAAGAAAAAAGGAGAGGGAAGATTAGCTTCTGTCTTAGATGTGTCTGGATGTCTTCCTCTACCCAACCAGTTACTAGGTCTGATACTGTGGTTTATCAGAACACTTATCCCCCTCAGCCTTTGCTTACTCTGACTGCTGGGGAGAAGTCATCGAAGCAGTTTACACGCGACTTAGAGAAGCCTCTGACAGGGCTTACATGCTACTGAGGAAGTAAAAAAAAAAGGCCACGTGGGAATAGAAACTAAAACTACTGCTACATTCCATGTCTTGAGGATGTATTTTGGAGGGAAGTAGAACTGAGTCTTGCCTTCTCCATAGTATGGGAGGGCAAGATGAAGACCAAATGACAGGGTGTGTGGGGGTTGGGTGCTTTACAACATGGTATGTTTGGACTTGGAGGACTGGTCAGGGTGTAGGTTTTTTTTTTTGTTTTTGGTCTTTTCTGTACTTTGTGATTAGAAAAATGAATGAGTAATAAGGAGGAGAAGAGAAAATAAGACAGGAAGAAAAAAGGAAATAAAGGATTCTTTTTCTTTAGACACTCGAGCTGCACCATATTGGTACAAAAGATGCCACCATGAGCATCTCTACTACTCTTGGGGGGAAGGGGTTTCCTTGGAATCCCCGAGGAAAATGGGGATATAACACGACTAGGGGGTGATGGGGAAATATGGGAGCACAATAAGAAAAAAAATATTTTTAAGGCAGTTTATATTTTTAGAGGTCAGAATAACATTATAAATCTGATTAATAAAAATAAAATTAAGGTAAAACCAAAAAAGCAAAATTATATGGAGTGTTCTGGGATAAATTAATTAAAGTACTAAAAAGAGGGGCTTTTGGGTGGAAAATTAAAAATAGCAACGTGGAATGTAAAAGGTCTGAGACAAAGAAATAAAATGACCAAAGTTATAAACTATTTAGATAGAAAACAAATAAATTGTGTATTAATACAGGAAACACACTTTACAGAAACAGATTTTCATTGGTTTCCAAAAAAAATGAGGGCAGGGAATGTTTTCATCTTATACAACTTTAGCAAGAGAGGTTGCTATCTTTCTTCATAGAAAACCACCTATACCTGAAATCTTGAGAAACACTACAGAATCAAATTCCAGTTATGTAATAGTGGAGTTAAAAATGGGGAACAACATTTTTACTTTAGCTGCAATTTATGCTCCAAATTATAACAGCCCTAAATTCTACACACTGGCCCAGGTATTCAAACTGCACCCAAAAAGTGTGCAATAGCAGAAGCAAGTGCAAGTCCATTGTGCCCATGCGCAAGAGGCAAGATATTCAAAAACTGAGCCAGCCAAATTGCGCCTACAGCCGACGACTGACTATCGCACCACCTGCGCCATAGCACAACTAGGGAGGAGAAACTGAGTAGATCAGATGCACCATAACACAACAAGGGATGTTCAGCTGAGCAGTCCAGAGGTGCCATAGCGCAACCAGGGACACCCCCAGCAGCAGGGCAGCAATGCAACTGCACAACCAGGGAGGTAGGGGCCCACCACCCATGCCACAGATGGGCAGAGGAACACACAGCAGAACAGATATCATCCACCCACACCCCATGCACTGCACAACTGAGGGAGGGCCCATGGAGACAAGCAACCAACCCACAGCTGGGCCATGGTGCCCCATCACTCCTCCCAGGCAAGTTGTGACTGGCACACAAGGAGGGCTGACCACCCCATGCCACACCATCCCACCAATGCAGAGCACACTCTGCACCATGACCCCCAGACACCCTGCCCAGGAGCAGCGTCCACCACTGCAGGAAACCCCATGCATGCCAACACCCCCACTGTGACAATGCAACCCTGTGCACCACAGAACCATGCAAGGCAGCTTCACCACAAGCACCCATCCTCAGGTGGCAGTACACAGTGATGCAATGATGGCATACACAGTGCCACCACGCACAGCCCCCCCGAGGTACTGCTGAGAGACAAACCATGCATTTGCACATGAGGTACCCCACACGGGACAGGGCATGCCCCGGACCCCACCACCAGTGGTACAGCACCCTACATACTCTCCCAGTGACACACCCCAACCCAGCACTGGCCACAACAGCCAGGGCAGACACCCACAGTGGTGCGTGGAAGCATGCACCACACCGGCTGCCACACAGTGCATGGACAGACACCCACCCATACCTAAGGGTACAACAACACAGGGATACAGTAGCGGAGCAACCAAGCCCCCAGTGTGGGCCCGTGTAAACTGTGTACACACAACCAGTAGTCCTCCATGGCACAGGAGTGCCAGCCACCCTGCACAGGCACTGTGGACCTGTACACCACCAGCATTTGCCCAGAGCACAAGTCACAGACAGTGGTGCACATCCACTGCAACACACAGAAGCCACAGCATGGAGGAGGGTCAACAACTGTGGAGGCCACAGTGTCACCTGAGGCAGACATGTACCACACCAGTGACAGGAGGCAACCCAGCATTGTGATGGGTACAGTGGCTGCCCTGCATGGACAGCCACCACTGACATGCCAGCAGACAGTGCAGGTCACAGACATGCATGGGTGTCAGCTGCACAGGCCATGGATGGGCTGACAGGGGCACCATGGACACAGAGCATGCACCATGGACCACTGCACACAGTCATCCAGTGCACAGGGCACAACACACACCACAGACACTGACTGATAGCTACCCCACACCATAATCACCTCCCCACGGACACACACACATACCCATGACTGCACCACCCCTGATGCCATGCACACCACTGCTGCTGAGCACCTATAGCCCACTGCAAATCAGAGACCACCACAGTATTCATATCAAAAGATTTGTATTCAAACAAAATATCAAAGTGAACTATATACAATAATATATACAAAGTTGGGCGGAGGGCCACAAACAAGGTGGAGGTGGGTAAGGGGCAGGGGTGAACAAATGGGACAGGAAAGGAGGGGCGTGAGGGTGGGTCCAGGGGGGTAGGGGATATCAGGGGCAGAGGGATTGTCAATGGGAGCCCCGCTCCCCGCTCTGGCTGCTCCTCTGCCAGTGCCTCCTGAGGACCCCAATCTGGTCAATCCTTTGTAGTATTTCTAAGGATGCCCTTGCCACATGCAGGATCTCCCACAATGCCTCCCTGATGTTAGTCAGCTGGTGGATACCTAGGACAAGGGAGCACAGTCAAAAGGTGTGAATGCACAGCCCCATACAGCCCACCCACTGTGCATGGCATATGGCCATGGGATATGCCTCTGTGATGGTGTGTGACCACCCACAGTGATCACGTCCACATGACCTGCCCACCCAGGCGCATACAGTCATGCGGAACGCTGCACACACCCACCGGCCAAGTCACGCACAGTACCACTGTGGTCTTTAGTGACATGGCTATGTGGTGCAAAGGCAGTGGCCCAGCCATGTACACGGTGCACGCATGGACCACCATCAACACACTCCCAGACATGCATTGCCACTGGACAGTGCTGACTGTAACAAGTTGCGTGCGTGGCAATGGTGTCAATGGATGGTGGCCATGCCCCACTGCCCACCCTGTTACACAGCATGCAATAGTAATCATGGAGGTATGGTACTCACCAGCATCGGGCCAGTCCCTCGGGCGCTATGGACCATCGCCCCGCCTTGCCTCCCTGTCCTCTTTGTGGTGCCACAGCTCACGTGCCAGGCGCCGCTCCTCTGGCCCTGTGGTGCAAACATGGAGAGAGGAACATCAGTACAATCCTGTAGCAAAGCCCCCCTGCCCCCAGGTGTGTGCCCTCCCACCCAGCCAGACCCACCCACCCCATACCCTGATAACACCACCACAGCCAACACCGGATGGTCCTTCCCATGTGCTGGACACATACAACCGTGATACCCATATGGAAGATAAAAGTGTGTTGACGAACACCTCACCTGGCCGTGGCACTGTGCCCTCCTACACGTGCTCGCAGGCGGGCTAGCAGGTCTGGCCTCCGCCGCAGGTCGCCATACCTGTGGCGGCACTGCTCTGCTGTCTGCCCCCTTCCTGTGGCCTCCTCTAGTGCAGTGGCCACCCCCTCCCACACCTGGCTCCTGGACCTGTCCAGGGGTGCCTCCCCAAACAGTGGTCCATGGTGTGGCTCCACTATGGCCACTAGGTTGGCCAGTTCTACCTGGCTCCACTGTGCAGCCCTCCTGTGCGCCATTCTCCTAGCTCGGTCTGCAAAAATGGTGCTCTGCAGCATGGCTCCCCACATGCAGATGCTGCACGGTACAGCGTTGCCATTCCCTATCGTGCTGTCACAGAACAGTGCAATAGTGGTGCACCCATGCCTGATGCATGGTGCCTAGGGGGAAAAGGTTGGGCACAGGGTCAAGGGGCTGTGGTGCATGGACAGGCACAGCGCCATTGGAACCCAATGCGTGTAGCGTGATTGGCTGCCTGTGTGCTACCTCCAGTAGCAGCCTACCACGCTGTTGCCCCAGTCCGCCTATGATGGCCCAGTGCCACAGTGCCATGTAGGTGAACATCGCTGTAGCACCACTGGCACAATGGTGGCCATGCCCTGCATTGCTTCCTACACACAGCATGTCAGCAGCATGGCAGACTCCTGCATCAGCAACCCGGGCATGCACAGTGAGGTGTGTACTGCACATGTCACAGAACTGCACCCTTGGCTCAGCACATTCAACACAATTGCGCAAAGCACAACAGCGTGATATTCAGTCGTCATATGCAAAACAGCTAATTAGCCATTCAATGGCACGGCACTGCAATTTGCATCCACTTAAAGTTGCGCCTCGCCTCATTTGCATGGGTTGTGCTATAAAAGTGCTACATTGGGCTGCACTGGCATAGTCAGTTACTGCAGTCTATTGGTGAGTTGCATGCTGTTTGGGAGTGTGGACTGTGGATTGAGGGACATGCATGGGACTGCACAGTCACAGGTAACAACTGTCATTCTTACAGGCTAAACAAGCATTTGTCAATGCTGAATGTTGCTTGCTTGCATGTGCTGTTTAGGTATTTGGAAGTGATAGTTCCATGCCTTCCTCCTAAGATTTCCACTGTGTCTTTCCATTCAGTATTCACAGAAGAGTGGGAGGGGCAAGGGTCACAGCAGTTGCCAAGGGGGTGAAGAGGTGAACAATAGTCCATTCAAAGGCAAAAGAGTCCTGCAGGAGTTCACTAAATTGAAGGTGGACAAAGCAATGGAACCAGATGGCATACACCCAAGGATATTAAGAGAACTGTGAAGGGAGATAGCAGTACCTCTGGCAGCCATGTTCATGGAGTCATTCAACATGAGTGAAGTGGAGGAGGGCACATGTGGTATCTCTACACAAGTCCGGCAGCAGGGAGGAGGCGGGGAACAATAGGCCATTCAGCCTCACCTCAGTAGTGAGGAAGATCATGGAGACATTGCTTAAAGAAAGGATAGTGGGGCATGTAGAAGTCATCAGAGCCCAGGACCATAGACAACATGGATTCACAGTGGGGACATTATGTCAGACAAATCTGGTTGATTTCTTTGACTGGGTGACAAAGGAAGTGAATCAGGTGGGGCAGTAGACAACGCCTACCTTGATTTTAGCAAAGCCTTTGACACCATCCCACATAGGAGGCTGATAAAGTAGCTGGGTAGGCTAGGCATGGGGGAAAGGGTGGTAAACTGGGTTAGAAACTGGCTAACAGACAGGAGGCAGAGAGAGGTGGTAAATGGGGTGCAGTCTAGGGAGAGGGGGTGACCAGTGGGGTGCTGCAGGGATCGGTACTGCAGCCAGTCCTGTTCAATGTGTTCATTAGTAACATTGCAGAATGGCTGAAGGGAATTTTTCACCAAATTTTCAACATAGCTATTTTAAGACCTCTGCTCATGAACAGTGTCACTGTGATTTTCTTAATCTGTCCCAAACATTGATTGCACACACCAACTGCGCCATTGTGCGCTACATGCACAGAAACACATTTTAGGAGACATGTGAAAAATGACAGCTGTACTGCTCATAAGGAGGTGTGGTAAAATGGCAATGTTGAAATTCTGGAGTGCAAATATTAAAAATGTGCGAATTTACAAGCGTGCATAGGAACTGAGCAATGCACGCTTGTAAAACAGTAATTTTTAGGAATCTTTTCACCAAATTTTCCACATAGCCATTTTAAGATCTCTGCTCATGAACAGTGTCACTGGGATTTTCTTAATGTGTCCCGTACATTGATTTCGCACACTGACTGCACCAATGTGCGCTACATGGGTGGAAACACATTTTGGATGAGATGTGAAAAATGACAGCTGTACTGCTGATAAGGAGGTGTGGTAAAATGGCAATGTTGAAAATCTGGAGTGAATACATTGAAAATTCGCAAACTTATGAGCTTGCATAGGAACAGCGCAATGCATGCTCGTAAAACAGTCATTTTTGGGAATGTTTTCACTATATTTTTAACATAGGGTTTTTGGGGGCCTACCTCATGAAGTGTGACACTGTCATTTTGTAAATCAGTCCCCAAAGGTGGTTCTGCGCAGTGCCCACAAAATCACCTTTTGGGTCGATTAATGCCATGACAGTGACAGAATTCATGAGATGGGCTCCCAAAAACCCCATGTTGAAAATTTGGTGAAAAAATTCCCCAAAATGCCTGAGATATGCACTAAAGTGGAAAACAACATATTTATTCCATTATACATTTTACTGGCATTTCCTCAGTTCGCGGTCGGATTTGAAGAGTGCAGACATATTCCAGGTCCACCAAAGATTGTTGCTCTGGACTCCAGAGGTAAGTATAGGGTGAGGTGGGGGTGTGGGAGGTGGATGCACAGAGGGTGGGGTGATGGGGGGAGGGGTCAGGACAGTCAGCAGGGAAGGTTTTTGTCTATCAGTTTTTTTTTTTTTTTTTTTAGTTAGACAGTGCGGGACGTGTGCCATGCTGGGGTGGGCCCCCAGCGTGGCAGCTGGAAGGCTGTTTGGGGGTGGGGCAGTGGAGCTGATGGGGGATTGGGCACCCCTATTAGCCATACAGACTGCTACAAAGCTGGGGTGGGATCCCAGCATGGCAGCTGGAACTCTGTTGGGGAGGAACACAGCACAGCTGATGGGGGATTGGGCACCCCCATTGGCTATACAGTGTGTGCATGAGGGGGAATACATGAGCACGCAATATGCATGTGTGTGGGTGGGAGGTGTGCATGAGCATGCGATATCTTATTGCTGCACACTGAAGCGTAGCTCTCCCTTTCAACTTATTGCATTGCATTGTCAACTGCTATCATAGACAGCTGCAACATTCTTTGGCGAATGGCGGCCGCACCTGTAAACATACTGACTGAATTGGAAGATGGATCCCACACCTCCAAAAACTCGGATGATGGCACTATGTTTCTTGCACATGCATACAAGCAACATAATAAAACCAATGGTTATCTCAGACCACTCACCGGTAGTATTAATTTTTTCATTGTTACAGAGCACTGAGAGGTCCAAAAGCTGGAGAATAAATAATACTGTTTTAGGCAACTCTGAAACTGTCACTTTAATTAAAGCCAGAATAGTTGAATTTGTGGATCTTAATAGGCTAGAGGACACCAAAAGAGGAATGCTGTGGGATACACTTAAATACTGGCTGCGGGGAACCCTAACAGGATCTGTACAAACCAGAAGAAACAAAGACTCTTATCTCAGAGTAGCATATTAAGGAAAATTAAAGATGTGGAGACAAAGTTAGCTACCTTTGATTCTAGGGAGCTTCGGGACAGCTGGTCTAAACTTAAATCAGAACATAATGACTTAAGCAGAATGGAAGCAGAACTCACCATTAGGAAGATGAAGCTGAGCTATATTGCTTTGCCTTAAAATAGAATATTAACTGCACTTTATGAATGTCCACTTTGTTGTCAATATTGTTTTGGATGTGAGTATTATTGTAAATAATTTTATGTTATTGTTGTTGTTTTTTCTTGTGTGTGTTTTTGATTATGTTATTATGAATGTATATATGTTTGTATTGGGGACCTCACTGGAAATGAGCTCGTCTCAGTTGAGCTTCCTATTCTTTTGCTTGTCAATTGAATAAAAATGTTACTACTACTACTACTACTACTACTACTACTACTACTACTACATTGATACTGGACCTAGGGTATCTAAAATATTAGCTATCAGAGTAAAACAAAATGCACTTTCTACTTCTATTACAGTGAGTAGGTCACCCAAAAATACCAAGATAATCACAGAATTCAAAAAAATAAATGAGGAATTCTATGAGGTTTACAAAAATATATATACTGAAGAGAAATAAGTAAATAATGTAACCCTCTCAGAATTTTGTAAAGAACTCACTCTATCAGAGGTGTGACCAGAGCAGGCAACCAAACGAGGGCAAGATATATCAGATGAGGACATTTTGGATGCCATTATAGCTGTTAAGAAAAATAAAACACCTGGGCCAGATGGATACATGACTAACCTCTATCAGACATTCATAGAAGAAGTTACCCTGTTACTAAAGGAAATGTTTAAAGATCATGTGCAGTGTTTTACCTCATTTTTCCCCATGAAATCAATTAATTTCTACAGGTCTTTGCTGTGTTTGGGGGATTTTTTAAAATATGATTGCAGTATTCAGAGCTGTAGTTTTTTTGTATTAGGTACCTGTCTGACTGCTCTGTTGCTGTCAAATTCACCCAAGATGTTTCGATCCACACAAATACCCAGCAAAAGCGTTGACGTCATTTTAACAGTGGACTCGGCACTATGTGCACAGAGCGGGAGCCACAAAATTAAACTGCAGTTATCAATGCATATTACTGTTCACGGAAATGGCTGGATTATATCTGGATGTCTCGTACAGTAATTTTGTTTTAACTTAAGCAGTTTATGAAAGCGATTATTTTTGGAAGGGTTACATGAATTATGTATGTAATTTGGATCATTCATCTGTACAGTTTCAGTCATAGTCTTTTCTCTGGTCGCTCTGCATCTGGTGGCACACATGTGATGTCAGATGTAACCTCTGCCACACCCTATCTTGTTGCATACAATGTACAGCTTTTCTTCTTGTAAAGTGATTTCAAGGACAATGACATATTGCTTGGTGAGGTACTAATCTCCACACCCTCCGTTCTGTATGTTGCCACTTGTGGCTAATCTCCGCTCTTTGTCCCCAGACATCCTGCCCTCTGGTCCTGTCAGATCACACTTTGCTTCAGTTTGAATCATGTTAGGGGCATTCAGTGATTTCCAAATAACCCACCACCACCACCACCACATGCCCCATGATCCTATCAGCTTTGCGTAGAAGTTGCAAGTGTCACACACTTCAAATCTATGAATGTCATTGTGTGTCACTGAAATGTCTAATTTTAGTGTGGGCATGTGTTATGTATAGATTTCTGTTCTCATACTTTAAATGTATTGTATCATCATGTGCTATTTACTTCTTTGGCAAGCATAGGTCTTTAGCAGCAGATATGAAGAAAACTATTAAAAGTTCTGTTTTGAAATTAGGAAACTTCAAAGCAAATAATGGACAACCTCAAACATCTGTTGACATGAAATATAACATGCCATTTGATGTTACACTGTCTTACTTCAATGTTATTATGCCGTTGAATTATGTTCTGCACTTGGATTTGTTTTTTTTTTGTGTGTGTGTGTGTGTGTTTCCTTTTGGGGGGGAAAGTTGTGTTTGATAAGGTGTTTTTTTTTCCTATAATCCTAATCAGTGAACCAGTGAGGAATGTGGCTATGTGTGGAAATGTACATCTTGTACAGGCAAATGTCATATGTCATCATCAAATGCGTTGTTACGGTTAATAGCATTGTGCACCCATTTTATAATGTTCCTATTTAAAGGGGACAGGAACCAGTTTATAACATCACTAATAGATACAAACAATTGACTATGACTGATAAACATATTTTAAAGTCTTTTTTTATTCCTCTTCCTGATTTTTATGTATATTGTGATTTTTACCAGTCCTTCACTTGTCTGCCGAAACAAAGGTTCTAATCCTTCTCGTGCCCCGAGTTATTGTGTTCACTGAACTCGGAACAACATCATTTAATGTGCAGCATATGTTCAGTGACACTTCCTAACAGCAAGGGAATTAGCAGGCACGCTCTGGAAAGTGCCAGCTTTGTCAGAGGAAGTGTGCATGGAAAGCAGCTAATTTTTATGTAGTTTATTAGCAGTGTGTTGGAATAAAAAAGCAGAGTTTGGACTGGAAATGGCAGTTTTTGTTTTACTTCCTTTTTACACCATTACTGAATATTTACTGATGCCGTTTCTGTTATCACTACTGACAGTAATAGAGATTTCTGACCTCAGCTGACTTCTGTTAACATCAGCTCATGTGTGTGATTCTAAAGAGCTGCTGTAACATTATCAAATCACAAACAACAAATCAAACCTTTATCCTCGGGCATCAGCTGACTGGTGCTGGCGACTGGCCAACTAACAAGAGCCTGCATGCAGCTGGGATTACACTAGCCAAGCAGAAACAGCATGGCAGACTAGAGGGAAAGCAGTGTATAAAATTGTAATAATGCGGGCATGTACAATAAGCATATTAAAAAAGTTTGGAAGAGAAGCGGAAAGTCGTATCGTTATGGCCCCTTCAGTAAAAGGTATTCTGAGAATATTCTCTGGTGATGCTGAGCGAGCCCCCTCCCTCGCCATCCCTCATACATATAGCCATATTACTCTTCAATAGGGCACTGATCTAGTAAGCCCATAAAGAGCCACATTAATGTCAGAATGCCTTTTACTTAAGGGGCCATAACGGGAGCAGGTAATGGTGTCCTTCATTTGGGGGGAGCACAAATAGAACCATCTGATGCAGAAAGGGGACAGATAAGTCACCAACCAAGCACTCTCATGTGCTTTGAATGCAGTCAGGAGCATGGTCAGTTGCTTAGTAAAGTGCTAGTTGGGCAGACTGAGTGTCCTGAGGGAGAGAGGGGATGCAGGAATCCAAATTAAAATGAACAGCTTGCTTGCAACCCTCCTCCCGTCCCTTCTTTAGTTCAAAACTTTTTCATTTTTCTCTGATCAGTGCAGCAGTCACCATTACCTAGTCAACAGTCAATTCAGCAATGTCTGAATAGAAGAAAATGAAATGACCAATAAACAGCGCTGACTTTAGCCACAAAATAAAGAGTCAGAGAAACAACCTACATTTAAATTCTATACTGTCAATAATTTTAAAAAATATGGCTGGGGTTTTGTTATGCTCACTCTTGCAATTATCCATAGAGTTGTCCAAACTAATGAGATTATTGTTCGAACAGATCGCATGTGACAATTTGTTTCTGAAGTAAGAAGTCATTTGAGACTGAGAAGAACGGGTCGCATGTTATTGAGCAAGTGCCACCATTCTGTATGAGCAGTATACTGAAAGGACTCTGAACTAGAAACATCCAACACGTGTGTGTATAGGCTGAGTGGAGACGGCTACAGATTACAAGTGTTGGCATCTATATTTAGGGGACAGTGCAAAGGGGAGAAATGTCAGCTTTCTTGAATGTATCTTTACATGTTTCCTCAGTGTTGTTAAGTCACTGAAATGCAGGCACCCTCCACCTTTTATTAGGGCACTGTTTAATTAGTAGTGAACTACCATGATCACTACTTTGAAGATGGACAGTTTTGGTTTTGGTGGGGAGATTGGATTATTTATTTTTTCATTAATGTCAGTGTTATTTTTCATTAATGGCAGTGTTATTTATGGCAATATTCTTTAACGTTCATTCGAGAAGATAGAGTGTGCAGCGAGTAACCGCATATTCTGCGAGGTTGAAGATGCGCTGTTTCATTGATGGAATCGGCTTCAAATGGGAACTTGTTCAAATTGGGGAAACATTTTGTAAAAAAAAAAATTTAATAAAGATGATATTGCTTGTTTGTCTAGGCTGTCAATAAAGGAAAGGCAGTATCAATACAGATTTGGCTGGTTCCTTTTTTTTATATGACTGCAAGTGGCACAGGTACGAAGGAGCAGGATTGAACCACTGAAAATGAATGCATGACCTACAAAATTTTACACACAATGACCCTTCTCCAACAGCTTACAGAAAACAAAATACCAGGGGTCAGTTAATCAAAGTGTAGAACTAACACTGCCCACAAGCGCCTTCCTCTCATGCCACCAGTATGCTTCATACCTTATCCGGCTGGTCCGGTCAATCTTGATTGGGATTTACCCTCTTGGGCAGTTCAGCAGTGTTAACAAACTGCCTGCCAGACTGACCAGCAGGGTAAGGTGGCATACTGGTGGCATGGGTGGAAGGATCCGTGTCCACTGGCTATAATTTCTTTATTAATGGTTCCCCACACCTCTGCCTCGAATTGCTAAAGGGACGACCCCTGCAATGCACACCTAGCCAGTGAGGCTTTCAAAATGAGTATGAAGTTTCTCATTTGAAACTGTTACAGCAGCTCTTTAGAATCACACTCACACAGGCGAGCTGCTGTAATCAGCAATTGGAAGTCTTTATTACTGTCAGCGATGACAGAAATGGCATCAGTAAATATTCAGCAATGGTGTAAAAAGAAGTTAAACAAAACTGCTGTTTCAGTCTACCAGTCTAAGCTTTTCCAGCTGCTAATAAGCAAGATACAGATTAGCTGCTTTCTCGCTCACACCCCTCTGACAAAGCTGGCACTTATGGGAGTGTGCCTGCTCATTCTGTCGCTGTTAGGAGTGTCACTGCATATGCAGCACCAACCATAACATGGTCATGAGTCATCGATGATGCCTTCAGCACAGACATGTATGTCATGGACATAGCCTCACTCTCTTTCCAAAGGAGAAACCGAATGGTAAATAGAGCTGCTCCATTGACAGCCGTATTGATAAAATCCTTTGTCTTAATGAAAGGGAATGTTAATTTACACAGAGCGAGGATTTTAAATGGTATTTACAAACATAGAATACAGTATTAATAAAAAAGACAGGACACATTTAGTAGTCTCAATCATGTTTTTTTTTTATTTTCTGTTCTTTTTAAAATGAATGTCTGCTCATGTTGTGCTGTTCCTAACATTTTTATTAAGCCCTTTGACATTGTGAGGGTAGTGTAATTTGCAAATCCGCTAACCACCGTGGGTAGCAGAGGGAAAGAAGTCTTGACGTCTGTCTCAGTGTGTTCTCCGGCCTTTTCCTGCTTCTTGTGCAGTATGCTTGTGTGTGTGTGTGTGTGTGTGTGGGAGGCATGCATGAGCATGCGATATCTTATCGCTGCTCACTGAAGCGTAGCTCTCTCTTTGAACTGTACGGCATTGCATTTTGGAGCTGTCATAGACAGCTCCAGCAGGCATTGGAGAACTGTGGCCGCACCTGCAAATACACTAACTGAATTGGAAGAGGGCTGCCACACCTCCGAAAACTCGGATGATGGCACTATGTTTCTTACACATGCGTGCAAGCAACATAAAAATGACCAAGCGAGTTGTGGGAGAGGAGGAACATAGTGGTGGGAGGAGGAGGAGGAGGCCTAATTTTACCAAGGCCGAGACCGAAGCCCTGTTTGAGACCTACCTGGATCAGGAGCCGCTTCTCAGTGGATGGCAGGGAACACCTCTAGCCAGTACTGCTGCATGGGAGGAGGTGGCACATGCAGTGAACCTGCATGGCAGCCACCAGCACTCCATGCAGGAGTGTAAGAAGAAGATGGGCACAGACAGGAGGACAATAAAGGAGAAGGTGGCTGCCATCAGGGCAGCACGAGCTGCGACAGGTGGGGGACAGCCAGAGGTGGTACACCTGACCCCACAGGAGGAGAGGGTTGCTGGAAGCATGCAGCATTGTGCCATTGAGGGTGTTCCGGGTGGTGGCTTCCAGAAAGGTGGTAGCCCACCACTGCATGGTAGGTCATGGTCTGTCTATGGGGGGGCAGGGTAGGTCACATGCAGTAACGCGACTCTGTTTTCCCTTACGGATCCTGAGCATCTGCATGGGTCAGCGGTGGGAGGCCTGTCCACTGAGGACAGTCAGCTGGAGATGGAGGAGGGCCCATCCACCTCCACAGGTATACATGGCTCAGTGCGACAGTGGTCCTGTCTGGCTGTCCACACTGATGTTGTTGGAACAGGTGTGGAGGAAGCCCTGCCCATGTCCCAGCGTGCCAGCATCCACAGATGCCAGCATGCTGTGACTCGGGCTGGTACCGGGTCCGTCACCGATGATGATGTCGCTAACGGCATGGGCAGTGACACGTGTGTGCCATGGGATGGCCACACTGCAGGTAACATCACGGCCATGGCTGTGGGTGGTGCTGCCATGGAGGCCTGTGTGTCAGCACAGTCCCATACTGTGCCTGTCAGCACCAATGGGGCAGCACTGGTGTTTGTTCAGGACAGTGAGACTGTTGCGGCCACTGCGGTGGCACCACTGAGCCCTGGGGAGTGGCAGCTGGAGGGGCAGCATCAGCAGTCGGCCAATGGGCTTGGGGGTATAGGGTCAAGTGGTGGCCTCTGTGCACCACCTGTGGACACGCCCAGACCTGGTCCTGGTGTGCAGCGCCCAGCCTCAAGGGGTGCTGAGCATCAGGGCCGCGCACACCCTGAGGGACAGGATGCCGAGGAGGCAGATGACCTCTTGGACAAGCACACCCGCCTACTGCAAGCATCAGTCCAGCAGCAGATGCGGCTTGCGATGTCGGTCAATGCACTGCATGTGGCTCTGGAGTGGGCAGAGGAGTGTCACAGCAGAGACACCGCTCTGATCCTGGCAGGGATGGACTGGTTGCGGGAGGATGTGACCACTGCCATTGACAGGCAGACACAGGCATTCACTGCTGTCATGGTCACAATGGGCACACAGTCATGTGCCCATGCATCGCAGACACCACGCAGTGCACTGTCCACCCCCCATTCCTGGCGTCATGCGACACCCTCCCTGTTGACACCAGGTTCAGCTGTGGGCATCCTGAGCATGCCTGGCGCAGGCATGTTTGGTGTGCTGCAGACCCCTGTGTGAGCACGGTCACATTCACGCAGTGGAACCCCTGGGCGACCATCGGTGCCACCCCATGAGGCCAGTGGTTGGCCTGTCAGTGCTGGCAGGTCTCGGTGGGGCCGCTCACGCATCCGTGGTGGCTGGGGCACTGTGTCATGTGACTGACCTGTCTCCCAACGTGGCTACTGTCTGGTGCAGCCCTGTGTGCATTGTGTCTTTCAGTGGGCAGTGCACGGGTGGGTACCCGGCCCTGCACGTGGACACACGGTCCATCTGCACACCCTCCCGGCTGCTGTCCGCAGCTACATGTGCATGATGATGCCTGCATTGTGCTGTACACCAACGTGCAATGGTGCTCAGCATCTGACACATGCACATGGACAGCCAGTAGGCTTGGTGGTCTGTGGACATGTGTATGGCTAGGGGTGGTGTTCTGGGTCGGTGTGCCTCCTACCCTTTGTGCATGTTTGGTGCATTGTGTGTGTGTGTGTGTGTGCGTGTGTGTGTGTGTGTGTGTGTGTGTCCATCCATGTGGCATGTTAGACCTCACCCATCCCTGGTTGTGTGTGTGGTTCCATGCCCTGTCACTTCCCTTGACGGCATGCACCCCTGGTGTGTGTGTCCATGCGTGTTTGTGGGTTGTGCTTTAGCCACTGTTGACTGCACATGGCCCCTTGACTTACCTGGGTTGGCTGAAGTGTTCCTCCGTGATGGTGTCCCGGTGCAGCTCTGCCAGTCAGAGCAGTCGGGGGTCCCGTCACCCAAGGGGGGCTGCCCATCACCATCATCACTGGTGTCCTCATCGTCCCCATCGCTGTCCCACTCTTTGACCTGTACAGCTATCCCACATTCATTGGCCATGTTGTGCAGGATGCAACAGGCCAGGAATAGCCCACAGGCCTATGAGGGGCTGTACTGGAGGGTACCGCCGGAGGTGTCCAGGCAACAGAAATGTGCCTTCAACCTCCTGAACACCCGCTCGATGACATTACATGTGGTGGCATGTGCCTCATTGTAGCATTGCTGCAATGGGGTCGCAGGCCACCGGTAGGGTGTGAGCAGCCAGGGACGGAGTGGGTATCCACTGTCACCTGTATGTAGAGGGTGGAGGTTAGTTTGGTGATCAGCATGGCCCTGCCCTGGGCCATGAAGGCCACTACCCATGTCACCTCTGACTATGCCCCACCAGGCCCTACGATTGTCCATGTGGTTTGCATACTTACCCACTAGGTGGCCAGTGGGGCTATCCCCACTCTTGAATCTGTGGCACAGTGCCAACTTGTGCCAGATGAAGGCATCATGTGCTCCCCCAGAGTGCGTGGCACAGACATTGATTATGCACCCCCTGGCATCGCACACCACCTGGCAGTTGATGCTGGCATAGCCCTTGCGATTGATGTGTGCGGCCCCCTTGGGGCCAGGTGGTGTGCGGATGGTCACATGGGTGCAGTCTATTGCCCCTAGCATGCCAGGCATATGTGCTACCCTGTGGAACTTCTGTATGTTTGCTGTGCACTCCGCCGGTGTGCTGGGGAAATGGATGTACTCCGCAGCATGTGGCAGCAGTGCGCTGAGGAATTGGGTGAGGTGGCATGACCTGGCTGACTGGGTTATGCCTGTGGTGTCCCCAGTTGGTCTCTGGAAGGTACCCATGGTGAGCAAGCACATGCAGGCTGTCACTTTGGTCTCCACTGATAGGGCATGGCTCCGTCGTGTGGGTGCCTGCATCACATCACTGCACAGCTCACAGAGCCACCTCAGAATTCCCCGATTCAGGCAGTACTGGCCCACAATCTCGGTATCACTGTACAGCTCAAAGCTGGTGTGGGCTCGGTACTGCCTGTTGTTGGCATACCACTGACAGACCCATCCATAGCCATGCCCCCTCTGCTGCCCACCTTCTCACCACCCTCATAATGGCCTCCATCTGGAAGGTGGCACTGGCCATGTCCCTGGCTTGTGTTCACCCCTCCTGGCAGCTGTTACTGTATTCCCCCCCCACTGTCCTCACTGCTACTTCCCCTGCACCGGGAACACCTGCCTGTGCTTGCCTCACTGCTGTGTTGTGTACCTCCTCCTTCTGCACTGTTTCCCCACACCTTTCCCTGTGGCTGTTGCTTCCAAGTGCCCTTTTCTGCCTGGCCCTGTGTGTCCCTGCTGCCCAGTGTGTCCTTCTGTATTTTGCTCTCATGTGGCTTCCCTGTAGCGTTCTTGCACCTCTCCCTTGCTCCCTTTTATTTTGGCTCATTTCCTCTATGGCGTAACTTCCACTTGCTCCCCTATTGCGCATGGCGCAAGTTGTTGAATGGCTGTGCCATTTATGCATGGTTCCACCTCCTTCAGTTGTGCATGACTTCATTATCATTGCGCTGTTGCTCAGCATGATTTGGGGGCACAACTGCCTCCTGCTGAATATCGCAGAATGGCGCATTTTCAGACTTGTGCAGGCACAACCCTATTGCGCATGGCTCAACTCTTTTGAATATCTGGGCCAGAATGTTTTTTGCAACTGTCAAATTATAAATCCCCATATATTATAGGGGAGATTTTAATTTGGTACTATAAAATTCTGATAGAACATCAAATCAAATACATAGTTTCAAAACATCTATAAAGACCATTAAGGGCTTCATGATGGACCTGAAATTGTTAGATCCCTGGACACAAATAGAAAGCAATACAAAACAATTGTCTTACTACTCTAGTGTACATCATATATATTCCAGAATTGATTTTTATTTAATATCAGAATTACTCTTATATACAGTTAAAAGTATGTCGTACCCAGGAATAGTTATACCTGACCACTCCCCTTGCATACTAGAAATATTATGGCCTTCTAAGGTGCAATATGGAAAGAGCTGGAAAATGGACATTTCCTTAATTAAACAACCAGATATAGGGAGAAATGTAATGATTGAAATACAATAATTTTGTAAGAGAAATACAGAAGAAACAGATATAATAATTATCTGAGATTCATTTAAGGCCTGGTTGAGAGGAAAACTGCAGGAAGTGGGAAGGGGGTTAGGAAGAGAAATTGGGAAAAGCAATATAAGCAACTAGAAGAGGAGACTAATACACTAGAACAAATGCACTCTAATAACCATGACAAAAAAACATTTAATCTACTAGTACAAAAAAAAGATGAATATAATACATTGATAACAAAGAAAGTGGAAAAACAACTATTAGCTATTAGATCAGGCTACTATATAAATTCAGACAAACCACTGAGAGTATTAGCATGGAAGATAAAGAAAGATCAAGAATGGAATAATATTAAACAAATACAAGATAAAGAAGGTAATGAGCATAGTAACCCTACGGACATTGCTTAAACTTTTTTAGAATTCTATAAAGAACCGTACTCTTTCCAAAGGTCAGCGGAGGAAGAATATCAGATAAAAATTCTGGACAAAGTAACATTGAAACAATTATCAACAGATTTAAAATTAAGACTGGACCAGTCTATAACTCACCAAGAAGTGGAAATAGCATTGAATGATTTAAAAAAAACAGTAAGACACCAGGACCCAATGGGATACAGGTAGAATGCTTTAAGGAATGTAAGGATTTTTTCATCCGCATTTTTGTAAATTTATTTAATAAAAGTTTTCAATTAATAAAATACCAGCTACTTGTCACGAGGCACATATATACATTTTTCATAATCAAGATAAGGATCCAGAACTATGTAAATCATATACACCAATTTCGCTGTTAAATGCAGACTATAAAATGCTCACCAAGATAATAGCAAAACATTTAGAGAAGATACTCCCAGAATTAATAGATCAATACCAAAATGGGTTTATCAAAGGAAGGAAAATTAGGGAAAATGTGAGACGTACATTAAACATTCTGCAAGGGAAAGAAGAAAAAGACTCTTTGCTGCTTACGGTGGATGGCGAAAAGGCATTCGACTGGGTAGAATGGTCCTTTATTATAAACACATTATAAAAGATGAATTTTGCTGAGGGCTTTATAGATTGGATTAAATTAATTTATAATAAGCAAATGGCTCAGAATAAAGTAAACAATATATTATCACCCTTATTAAAATTAAAATGGGGACAAGACAGGGTTGCCCCATTTCACCATTAATTTTTGTATTAAGTATGAAACCTTTGCCAGAATTAATAAGGCAGAATCCAAAGATAAGGGGGATTACACTGGGGCGAAGTGCCATAAAATTGGCTTATATGCAGATGATGCACTTCTATATCTAACAAGCAGCAAAGACTCAATAGAGGAATTTGTTAAAGTGATAGATGCCGTTGGCAAGGATGTAGGATTACATAGATACATAGACAGTGTCGGCAGATAAGGGTCTATGGCCCACCCAGTCTGCCCATTTGAGCTTGTAAGTTCAGTTTGTTTTCCTAGAGGTCTGTTGACCCTTACCCCTGACCTCCAGAATTCCTTTATGTCTATCCCATGCATTCTTAAATCCCGTGATTATTTTAGCCCCCACCACTTCCTCTGGCAGGGTGTTCCACTTGTCCACCACCCGTTCTGTGAAGAAATTCTTTCTCATGTTTCCTCTGAATCGCCCTCCTCCAACTTCATCCCATGCCCTCTAGTCCTGGAACATCTTTTGCTTAAAAATAGTGTTTTCCTGCACCCTGTTCCTCCCTGTAAGATACTTGTATGTCTCTATCATATCCCTCTCCCTCCTTTCCTCCAGGGAGTACATGTTCAGTTCCTTCAACCTGTCTTCATAGGACTTGTGATGCAATCCATGCACCATCTTTGTTGCCTCCTCTGAACCTTCTCTACCCTGTCTATGTCCTTACTTAGGTATGGTCTCCAGAACTGTACACTGTACTCCAGGTGGGGCCTCACTAGTGTCTTGTATAGTGGAATTATGACCTCCCTTTTCCTGCTGGTGATGCCCCTGCCTATACATCCCAGCATCCTATTTGCTTTACCTGCTGCCTTGTCACACTGTTTCCCTACCTTAAGGTCATCAGAGATGACAACCCCAAGATCCCTTTCCTGCTTGGTGCATGCTATATCCTCACCCCACAACTGATATATTGTGCCAGGGTTTTTGTTCATGATTCAAGATCAAGTATGAAAAATCATCAATCCTAATAAATGCCAGAGATAATAATATTCAATCAGCTAAGGACTATATTTGCCCAGTTGAAAAAACAATAAAATATCTGGGTGCATACTTGACTAAAAATCAGGATAGTATATATTCAATTAATTATGTGATTTTTTTAACCCAAACAAAGACAGATCTGGGGAGATGGCAATTGTTACCTCTTACATTGATAGGGAGAATTAACATAATTAAGATGCAGATATTAGCTAAAGTAATTTATACTTTTCAAGTTCTTCCAATTTATATACCACCAGAATTCTTTAAAACTTTAAAAAAGATAATTATTAATTTTATTTGGATAAACAAAAAACCAAGAATATCATATGAGAAATGAATACTGCCTAAAGAACAAGGCGGGTTAGCATTATCTGATTTCTATAAATAGTATCTGGTATCATAAATAACGGTTATATGGAATTGGATAAATTATCAAAGAGAGCAAAATACTTCAATAGAAATGGAAACTAATAGATGTGAGTATACAAATTTAGTGAATGCACTATTTTCCAAAAAAATAATGAAAAGAAACTTAACATCTTCTGTGACAATAAATTGTTGGTATGAGATCCATAAGATTCTAAAAATGGAAATCAAGGTAATGAAATATACACCAATATATAATAATTATGACATGCCCCCTTACAATCCATGATACAATCTATAAGCAATGGAAAATACAAGGACTACATGAAATGGGACAACTTTTTCAAAACAATTACTTTATTGGTTTTGAGCAGTTGAGGGTACAGTATAACCTACCTGTGTCACATTATTTTAAATATTTACAAATTAAACATTACATAACCAAAACCAAAGAAAAACTGAAATTTCTATCTACGCCAATTTTGGATATAATGGAAGACGTAAGAGAGAATAAAAAAATTAATCTCCATATTATATTATAGTCTATTTATTATTAGATCACATGATATACACAAACTGAAGGTGAGATGGGAACAAGAAATGGAGAATGAAATCTCAACAGAAGTATCTGAAGAGGATCAGAAGAGAATATTGGCAACTCCATATATAAATATCAGATCAAGTAAGATGCAACAAATACAATTCAATATTTTATATAGGACATATTTTACACCATATAAATTACATAAAATCAATATTAATATAACAGATAAATGTTCTAGATGCTCTAAAACATTGGGCACCTTAATACATATGATTCACATCTGTCCATACCTTACAAATTTCTATTTATTTATTTATTTTGTTTATTTATTCAATTTTGGTAACCGGGTAGGCCCACTGAGCCCTAAAGGTCCCTTTTTCAGGGGCAACCTGGATTTAGTTACAGAAATATACAGATACAGTATTTGGTTACAGAGGTATAATGGAACAGCATTTGGTTACAGAGGAATACAGGTACAATAAAGAAACAAGTGCAGAGCACTTCAAGGAGAGTAGATACATGGATAAACAGTGCTGACAGTGTGCCAAAATTAGTTATAGGGGATGACAATTACAGGAATATGCTTGGGTAGGAATGTAGCAATCAGGAGGGAAAGTAATACTTTATACAGCCATGCATGTCTAGGCTAGAGAGGAACCAGCCTAAGGTTGGGCCCCTCATTGACAGGAGCAGACAATCCCAGACCACTGCCATTATACAGAGTAGGAGGTTATGATGAAGTAAAAAAGAGAGAAGGAGGTTATGATGAAGTAAAGAAAAAAAGAGTTAATATATACTGATATAAATGAAATATTAGATAAATAAATGACCCTTTTATAAATATATCTGAACCTCAAAAAAAAAAATAATAAATAAGGGCGCTTTTATTGTACAATTGAGAAAGGGAGTTTGTGTCTTGAGATCGGAGCTGTTCCAGAACCTGGGGGTGGCAATGGAGAAGGCTTTTTGGACCATACAGGTAGCAGCCTGGGGATGTTCAAGGAGAAGGTGACAGGAGGACCTGAGGTTACAGGTGCCAGACTTGGGGTTGAGGAGGACAGACAGTGGTGAATTCTTCTTTTCCAAAAGTGACTTGCCAAGAAGGCTGCCCAAAAGGTATTTATGGCAGGCTCGCAGGTGGAGCTAGCCAAGAGTCTGGTTGAGGAAGCAATGGTGAATGGTGTAAGGGGCCAAAGAAGTAAACCTATAGATGCTGTTGTAGAGTGTGTTGAGTCTAGATAGGCTGTAATTAGAGGTTTGGGTGTGAATAGAGGAGCAGTAGTCCAGGAGTGGGAGTATAGTACCATGGGCTATGGCCAACCACACTTCAGAGATCATAAGGGTCATCAGTCTGAAGCAGAAATGCAGTTGCTGATTTCACACTTTTGGCTATCAGCTCATGTGATCTGAAAAGGTCAGGCAGGGGTAGAGTGTGACCCCTAGGTATTTGAAGGCAGTTACTTGTTCCAGGGAGACACCATCCCGTGTCTGGATGTTCAGATGGTAGGGGGTAATGGTGCCTACTGGCCAGTTAATGAGGCTGGGTTTGGACCCAAACAGCATCACCTTTGTTGTTTTGGCATTGACCAGTGGTCTATTTGAGATGAACCAATACTGGGCGGCGTTGAATTCCTCAGTGAGGATAGCAGACAGTTCAGTCAGAGTCTTGACACTATGATAGACAATCAAGTCATTCACATACATAAGCATATGACAACCCTTGCAGTCCATGGGGAAGGGGTTCATAAAGAGGGACAACAGAATCAATCCTAGTATAGATCCTTGAGGGACCCCACAATTGACACCCAGAGTATTAGAAATGGCCCCCCCGAGCAGACTACTTGGGTTCTCCCAGTGAAGTAGTTTCAAAAAAAGGATTTGGCCATGATGGAGAACCCATAGTGATGTAGTTTGTCTAGTAGGATGCTATGGTCCACTAGATCAAATGCCTTTTATAGATCCATGAAAATGGCACCGGTTAATTTCCCTTCATCAGTACCCTTGATGACATGGTCAGTTAAGAAAGCCAAGGTGGTGTTGGTACTGTGACTCCTTCTGAAACCATGCTGAAGGGGAGAGAGCTAGTTATACTTAGATACATGCTTGGAAATTTGTTGGAAGACAATGTTTTTAAGTATCTTGCTTAAGTGAGAGAGAACAGAAAGTGGTCAATAGTTGTCATGTAGGGTAGGGTAGGGTCACTGGATAGGAACTATGCTGGCCTGTTTCCATAATGTTGAAGGAGCTGAGAAGGTCAGTGATAGGTTAAAAAGGGTAGCTAGGGGTTTAGCTATGAGACTGAACTTAAGGAACCTCAAGCAGAGACCATTGCTGCCAGCACTACCATAGTTGGGGAGGGCATTAAGGAGACGATGGATCTCACTAGGGGAGGTGACCTTTAAGTGCAAGGGAGGGAGGAATTTTGAGGTAATCAGAATGCCCGCTGTTAAGAGCCAAGGCAGAATCCTTGGGTGGAGCTTACCCAGGTAATCAGACAGGTTAGTGAATTTAGTGTTAAGGGCCTCTGTCACCTAGTGGGAGTGAATTAGGGTCCCATTTTTGGTACAGAGCTTGATGTGGTGTTGTTTATGTAAGCAATAATATGCTCCAGGGTGGGCAGTATTGGGATATTCTGAACTGTCCAGGGGTGTAATGACGCCCTATGTCACAGGAAGAGGATCTTATAGCCCTTAGAAAGTCTCATATAGCCCAATACTGCCCACCCTGGAGGGTATTATTGCACTCAGAAAATAAGCATATGCAGTATTGTTGTAAGAAAAAAAACATTTTGAAAAAGCTTAAATAATCACTGTAAGATAATGTTAAAAAACACAGCAGGAATGCTGAGAGATCTTTAGGTCTTGATTAAGAGAAATGCGGTAAAAGTGAAAGTTTCCACCTACTTGTAAGTCAGTAATTTAATTTTCATTTGGTTGGTCCTGCGATCCTTCCCTCACCATATTGAATCACTACATCTCCCAGCATCCCCTGTGGCTAGCCATCTGATGATGTGACTGGTCAACTGAGCCATGGGGGATCTCTATGTGCCTGCAAGTCAGTTAATACTGTTTTATTGTGAAGGAGCACATGATCACGCTTATTCTACCAGTACCAGTCGCACTAGATTAGCGCAATCATTACCAGAAGAATAAGTGTGATCAAGCGCTCCTTCACAATAAAGCAGTCTTAAAAGGCTTGACGACAAGTAGAGGTCCCCCATGGCTCAGTTTATCAGTCACATCTTTAGAGGGCTGACCACGGAGGACACTGGGAGATGTAGTGATTCAACATGGCGGGCGGGGGTCACAAGATCAACCAAATAAAAAAATAAAATTACAGACTGGCAGATATGTGGAAACTTTCACTTTTACTGCATTTTTCTTAATCAGAACCTAAAGGTCCTGCAGCATTCCTGCAGGACAAGTCAGAATTGCCCTTTAAAAGTTCCTGTTGAAGTAGACAAGTTGATGTCAGCAGGTACTGTAGTTAGTTCCTGAGGACAGGGTCTGCAACTGCAAAAAAACTTGAACTCTCAAAGATTTTATGTGAGACAGGGGGACCCACAACAGTCCTTGTGCCATGGACCTTATTATTCTACCTGGAAAGCACAGGGGATAAGGAGCTTGTGGAGGTAGTGGGGTCCTGATCATTGAAGGTTTTACATGTTAGCAAAAGTACCTTGTGGATAATTTGCTGCCATACAGGTAGCCATCCTAGACAACATAGTGATGGCATTATGTGTACTGAACTCTAAACTGAGGTAAGAAATCTTACTGTTATATTCTGTGCAAGCTGCTGGCACTAAATTTGGCCCCCTGGAAAGCCCTTGTAGAGTTTGTTGCAATAGACCACCCTGGGGGATACAAAGGCTTTCACAAGTGTGAAGAAAGTGTCGGATCAAGAGTCAGGCACTGTCTGTCAATATTTTTCAAATGGTGAAAGTGGCAGCTGACTCAATCTGATACCTGAGACTAAAGTGGCAGACACTCATTATAGACTACTCCCAGACTGGCAAGCTCACCGGTTGCACCCTGCCAAGCACAGGGAGTCTGATGCAATGTTTACATTAAGCACAGATAACTGCTGATTGGAACTATTTAGAAGCAACTGTCTCTGTCTTACCCAGGTGGACCAATTGGAGGCCATCAAGATTCTGATCTCCAGCGGGTACTATTCCAGCAGTAGCAGTAGCACAGATGATCTCAGCACAATGGATGGACACAGCTGGGTATCATCTTTGTAGCAGTGAAATCCCACACTATATTGCCTAATGATCTCTGCCAGTGGAAGCCTGTACACTACAAACTACACAAGAGGGAGGAATGGCCCCTGAGGTGCAGCACAGTGCATGGGCATCATGTAAGACTGAAATGAACCGATTACAACAGGCAATTTATTGGCAGTTTAACTCACTTGGGTACCATTTTGAAAGAAAGAGATCATTTTTATTAAGGTACCAAGGAGACAGCAGGAGAAGAGATATTTAAATAAGACGTGCACAATGAATTTATAAACGTCAGGATAAAATTAGAGTTTTTGAGTATTGGCAATGTTTACTTTCCAGAAGTTGTAGCTTATGAGATGTTTCTGGTTTAGAGGGAAAAATGCAGGATTTCAGATGGAAAGCTGTGTTTTCCTGTGTTGTACATAACAAATCTTGATTCTTGATTTTTAAGGGCTTGACACTAGTGGAAGAAGAAAGTCTGCAAACTTTATGAAAAACTATGAAAACATTTCCCAAGCTTCCATAGCATGAAGTTATACTTCATGTATTTTTTTTCTCCAGAAACTGTGGGTTCTTCAGCAGGCAAAAACTGCATGTAGTGGCACTTAACAAAACAAGCATTTATCAATGCCGAATGTTGATTGCTTGTATGTGCTGCTTAAGTATTTGGAAGTGAAAGTACCATGCCTAAAAACTGTAATGTGGGCCCCCCTCTCCAAGATATACACTGTGTCTTTCTGTTCAGTATTCACAGAAGAGGGGGATGGACAAGGACCACAGCAGTGTAGCAGTTGCAAAGGTGTGAAAAGGTGGACAATAGTCCATTCACAGGCAAATGAATCCTGCAGAATGTGAGTAAATAGAAGGTGAACAAAGCAATAGGACCAGATGGCATACACCCAAGAATATTAAAAGAACTGTGAAGAGAAATAGCAGTACCTGTGGCAGCCATGTTCACTGAGTCATTCAACACAGGGGTGGTACCAGAGAATAGGAGGAGGGCACATGTGGTCCCTCTACACAAATCCAGCAGTATTGAGGAGGTGGGAAACTGTAGGCCGGTCAGCCTCACTTCAGTAGTGGGGAAGATCATATAGACATTGGTTACAGAAATGATAGTGGGGCATGTAGTAGCCATCGGAGCCCAGGACCATAGGCAACATAGATTCACAGTGGGGAGGTCATGTCAAACAAATCTGGTTGATCTCTTTGACTGGGTGACAAAGGAAGTAAATCAGGGTGGGGCAGTGGACAACGCCTACCTTGATGTAAGCAAAGTGTTTGACACCATCCCACATAGGAGGCTGATAATCTAGCTGAGCAGGGTGGGTATGGGGGGAAAGGGTGGTAAAGTGGATTAGAAACTGGGTAAGAGGCAGGAGGCAGAGAGTGGTGGTAAATGGGGCACAGTCTGGGGAGAGGGGTTGACTAGTGGGGTGCCGCAGGGATTGATCCTGGGGCAGTCCTGTTCAATGTCTTCATTAGTGACATTGCAGAAGGGGTGAAGGGAAAGGTCTGCCAGTTTGCAGATGACACCAAGATCGATAACACAGTGGATACCCCAGTGGGGGTGGAGAAAATGAGGAGGGACCTGGGAAAACTTGAGAAATGGTCTGAGGACTGGCAACTGAACTTTAATTTAAAGAAGTTTAAAATTATGCACCTGGGACACAGAAACCCTGAGGAAAGGTACAGGATGGGGTTGGGAAGGGAGTTGCTGACAGTCACAAAGAAGGATAGGGACCTGGGGGTTCTTATTTCAGATGACATGAAAATGTCAAAGTGGTAAGGCAGCTGGGAGGGCCAGTGACATGCTGGGGTGTATAGGCAGGGGTATTACCAGCATAAGGAGGGAGGTAGTGATGCCATTATATAAAACCATGGTCAGGCTTCACATGGAGTACTATGTGCAGTTCTGGAGGTTGCACCTTCGTAAGGATATTAACAGGTTGGAGATGGTCCAGAGAAGGGTGAATGAGATGATACAGAGCTTGTAACACAAGACTTATGAGGATAAATTAAGGGACCTCAATATGTACTCACTGGAAGAGAGGAGGGAAAGAGGGGATATGATAGAAACATTCAAGTACCTCAAGGGTATAAATATAACTACTGAGAAGCAGGAGACAGCTGCCATAGGCATATGTGCCTAGCTTCTGTGTGATATTCTTTTGTTCTTATAAATCTGTTATCTCCAGTATTTCAGTAACCACATGACCACATTGCCTTCTTTAGGCAATTTTATGCTGGTTGATGCCTGGTGTCAGATGGCAGACAGAGGGCTCACCAGATTGTGTTGCCATTTGAAAAACTTCATAGAGTGTTCTTTTACTGGTAAGTGTTTTGGAAAGCTGGTGAAGGTCTCACAATTTTTATTATGATTTTATCTCCTTGTGTCAGTCCCCTTTGGTCCCCCCATCCCCACAACTCAACAATCATCAGTGGCCACAACTTCAGCCTTCTTCTTGCCAAGATGGAGGGTGAGAAACATAGAATTTGATGGAAGATAAGGACCGCTTGGCCCACCTAGTCTGCCCATTTCCCTACCTGATGGATAAGCTGCAGACTCTAGTTAATCAACAGCTTACTTCCTCCTACCCTCCAGTAGAATTGCCTTATGTCTGTCCATGAGCATCTGCCTTCACAGTTTGTGAAGTCTGACATCTTTCAGTGCCACATATTGGTCATCTTCCAACACAGACAAGGTGCTGCCAGCTCAGAAGTAACTCAGGACAAACAGGTTTCAAAGTGGGGAAGAACTGGAGTGAGCAAGAATCAAGTACTCATTCAGATGCGGTGTCGATTTTAAGATCAGCATACTGGTGTGGACACTGCAAATAGAACCCCAACTCTTTAAGCAACCTGATGAAGAGTAAAGGCTTCTCGAAGCACTGGGGTTCTGTCTATTGTACTGTAAGTGGGCTACATCTAATTCAGTAATTTACCGTACCTTACATCTGGATAATAAATAAATAAACACTGCACCTGAATTAACACATGAAGCGATATAAACAGAATTTGTCAGCAGAAAAGGACCGCTCAGCCCATCATGTCTGGCCAAGTGTTCTCTACTTGTAACTCCTGCCTGTATATGTTACTGCATGTCTTATTCTGCCTGCGCCCATCAGGACCTCCTTGTGAATGAACTTGCTTAATGGATTTTTCCTGCAATGAACTTGAACCTACTCCGCTTCCATGTCCCTATTGATCTCCATTGACACCCTCCTTCCCCTTTCTGTAATATACCCCTATATTTATCCCATGCATGCTTCATGCCCCCTATCATTTTAGCTTCCACCACTTCTCCTGGTGGTCTGTTCAAGGCGTCTACAATCCTTTCAGTAAAGAAATATTTCTTCACATCTATCCTGAATGCCCCCCCCCCAGCTTCACTGCATGTCCCTTGGTTTGGGTGCTCATCCACCTTTCAAGAAAACTCCCCAACTGTACCCTCTTTACCCCTGTGAGGTACTTTGCAGGTCTTGATCATGTCACCTCTTGCCCTCCTTTCTTCCAGAGTGTACATGTTGAGATTCTTCGGCCTATTCTTGTAGGGATTCCTATAAAAATTCTGAACCATTTTAGTTGCCTTCCTCTGGAAAACCTCCACCTTATGTCCTTTCTGATGTGTGGAGTCTAAAACTGGACAAAGTACTCCAGCTGGGGGTATACCAGGAAGTGATACAATGGCAGCACAACATCCCTCCTCCTCCTACTGAAGATGCCAGTCCTTATGCACCCCAGAATCCAATTTGCCCTGCCCATAGCCTTGTCACACTGTACTGCCATCTTGAGGTCCTCTAATATAATAACCTCATGGACCCTTTCATGTCTAGTGAGTATCAGTACCTCTAACATCCTATACCTAGCATCGGGGTTCCTATGCCCTAGGTACATGATTGTATACTTGTTGGCATTAAACCCCAACTAAGTAAGAAAATGGAATTGATTTGAATGAATTGAAAGCTTTTAAGCAGCTTTTCGGGGAGTGTGTATGTATGTGTGTGGGAGTGGGCCTCTGGTACCGGCAGTACCTCCAAGAATGGCACTGACTTCCCCACCCATTCACACTGCCTGCACAAGTACTCAAACCTCCCCCTCATTATTTTCACAGTGTCCCCCGCCAAGTCGATTGTACCCACATGTAACAGAAAATTAGGTTTCCTCTTGCCCCTCACTGCAGGATTGAGCAGTGCCTGCCCTGCCCCTCCTGCAGTCAACCTGGGGACAGCTTCAATCCAAATATGGCTGTGCCTTTCCCCCTTTCCACCCTATCTCACACATTTCAGTATAGAATCCCCCAGAATGAGTACCCCCCACCCCTTACCCCTTTCCCTTCTAATGCCCCTTCCACCTCCCCAGTATTAATTCTTCCCTGTCCCTTACCCCCACCAACTGCACCCTCTGTGACTTCTAGATCTGTATCCCCTACTTCTGCCTCACCCCTTTTCTCTGCCATATTCCTCCCATCCACCTTGAACCCCTTCCCAGCCTGACTACTTTCTACTGGGCTTCCCATACCAACTTCTCCTCCTCCCTTGCTGATTTCCAACACCTCTTCTATCCCCGCTATTGTCGATTTAGAGCCCCCATTCCCTTGTTCCCCGATAGTGATGCCGCTCCCATCCTTCCCCTTCCTGTAGCCTTCTCTCCTTCAGTCACCACCACCCCTCTTTCCTTACTAGCCCCCTTCTACCCTTTTGTCCTCGCTATCTCTTCCCCTACCTGCTGCCATCCCTCTTATGCCCCTCTTGTCCTGCCCCCCCAGTATGTTCCTGCTCCCCTCTCTGTCCCATAGCAGAGGTTTGAATCTATTCGTAGTCAATACCTGTCCTACATCTCTTCCCCCTATCGATTCCCCAGTCCTACTTGTTCCCCTCCATGCCACCCCTGGTGCCTCCCTACCTGCAGTCATCTGCTCTCTCTCCTGGTACTCCTCGTGGTCTCTTTCTCTCCCATCAGGAGGCAGCCCCACCCTCACCTGGGGCACCCCCTCCTTTCTCCTCTCTTTTCTGCTAGTGCCTCTGATACTGAGGTCAGTTTCAGTCCCTAGTTATTCTTCCTCCATCCCCCTTTGCCATCCCCTTCCCCCCCAGGATGCCTACGATACTCATCTACCCAGCCACTTACACTCCTCCCTAACCTCCACAGTTCCTCCCTCAAATTAGCCAGTCATCTACAGATCATAAACCCCCTCCATCCTCCAAGCCCAGTCCAGGATCATGGCACACTCACGCCCTGTACACTCCTCTGCCCTTCCAAAGATGCTCTCCCTGTTGACATGTAGCACCTGCCCCATTCTGGCCCCCGTCTTATGTTAGGGGCTCTTATTCCCAGGTTCTGTACCTACTAAAACTGTTAGTGCCCTATTTACTCAAATTCCTGTCCCCCCTACACTAATTCAGGCTCAAATGCCATCCATTTAATACTGTATTACTGTAGCAATCCTAAAGCCTCCTTGTCCATTTTTCACCTCTCAGCTACCGTACCTTTTGTTCTCGGCTCTCATATAGTTTCACTTAGCCCAATTAGAAATCCTATAGCACTCCGGGGAGTCACGTGATGCAGAGCTCTTGCTAGCTGCGCTCTCCGCCCACTCTGCACAAACCCGGTCCATTTATCTTTCTCCTGGGCTACCTGGTGTTTCTTAACGCATTTAAAGGTGTTATCTACTGACCGCAAACATCAAGAAAGGTGGTCCATAATCAGATGGAAGAAGAGATGCTAAAAGCGGCGGCAAAGCATACCCCTCCGGTGAGCCCTGAAAAGGCCCCGAAGAAGCCGCGGGCCTCGCAGTCACAGTCATCCCAGCTTAACTACCCGGGCAGTGAAGGGGAAGACCTACTAACACTGGCGAAATTTCTCGAGGAATTTAGGCCTTTTTAAGGCTGAAATGGTGGAAATGGCCACAGAAATTAAAACCATAACGGCCACATTAGAGGACCTAAACAGAAAGGTGTCCGACAATGAGGCATGGATCAGATCGGTGGAAAACCGCATGGAGAGGCTCGACCCTGAATTAGTTAAACTAAGGCAGCGTTTAGCCGGTATCGAGGCCAAAGTGGAAGATCTCGAGGGCAGGAGCAGGAGGAACAACGTGGTGGTGATCGGCCTGCCCGAAAAGGAAGAGGGTAATGATCCAGTTAAGTTTTTCCAGAAGTTGGTGGAGAAGATCGCAGGTCCCTCACCCTTTGGACATTCCTACTATATAGAAAGGGCACACTGAGCTCTCCGCCCTATGACACAGCAAGGAGCACCCCCGTGTGTTTTCATGGCCAGGTTCTGAACTTCAAGAGAAACAAAGCTTTCTGCAGAAGGTTAAGGAAGCTAAAGCCCTGAAATGGGAAGGAGTGATATAAGGATCACCCAGGATTTGCCGCTTATCGGTTCGGCAGAGGAGAGCGGCTTCCACCCCTGGTATCTAAAAATTATGGCAGCGGGTATTAAATTTAAAATGGTGTATCCTGCAGTGCTGCACGTCTACATTTTGGAATCGTGGAGAAAGTTCGATGACCCGGATAATGCCCTAACGGCACTTCAGCTGGCATTACCTTCCTTTCAGCAGCAAATAAGGTTTAACCTCTTTGGGAAGCTGGTATTCATGGGACAAGAAGAGGGTCATTTATGTTTATTAGGGACTTAGTCTGGCAGTACTGGTGCATTTTGGGACCTGGTGGCTGGTGTTCTCAATGTGTGACTGATAAGATGTGGTCTTAGTTTCTCGGGTCTCACGCCCCCGCAAGAAGGACGATTATCCCATACTGCCGAGACCTTGATACAAGGTGTGTGCATATGTACACACAAAGTATTGGAGCTTACTTCACCTTGGGACAGGGGTCAGCCTTTGGGAGTAGGGGTGGGATTTTTTTTTTTCCGTTTTGCATACCCAACGGCGCAGAGATCTGGAATATGCATCTGCAACCGGAGGATGTATGGCCACCAATGGAATAGAACTGTGGGTGTTGGATGATCCTCTCGAAGACTGGTGATAGAGAAATAAGAGCGCCGGCTAACATGCCAGAGGACAGACAATAATACCGGCTGGCACCGTGATTTTCTGTGGACTGTTGTATGGAATGTGGCCTCGTGTGGGGCACACGATTGATGCTGGCTGGGGGGATTGACAGGGTGTTTTTTTTTTTTTCCTGACTGGTCACTAGAGTCCTGCTTTAAATTGTTCAATGTTATGAGGGTCATAAAGGATAGGTACTAGCCAGTTAATAATAGCGTCTCCTAGAGCTTAGTGTTTTACATTGTAATTTAGGTAGAGGGTATCGGGACACTCTTGAAGCATGATTTGGTGCAAATTTACTTTTGTGTAGGGATGTTGGGGTTAGTTACTCCCTCCTCCGTTGCTTTTGGGTACTATTAATAAATATTTAATATTGATGGTTGGGGACTCTGAGATGGTAGGATGTTACAGCCGAGGTTTTCTATCAGGGAAGTTAATGTGAGTACTTCTCAGATTAGTGCTAAGGGCTGGGGGTATGGAGGGGATGATACAGTGATGCAAGCTGTCATCAGGGCCGTGTGAATGTGGGAGGGGGAGGGAGGATTATGGGGGTTAATGTTATTTAGAATCTATAGTGTTTATGGGGGTTAAGCCGGGGAGAATTATGGGTGGTGCACAAGTCCTTAATCTGGGTGACAAGGAGTGCCAATTAAGTAGGAACATGCCTTGGTCTGAATTTGAAACTCAAGAAAATGGCAATGTACGGGTTGTTTAAAGTTGTAACCTGGAACATAAAGGGAGCACGTCAAAGAGGTAAGCAGTACAGTATATTAAAACATTTGGAGGTGTTAAAGGCCGACATTGTTTATCTACAAGAAACACACTTGCTTCAAACGGAGTGCAATTCTATGAGGCGCCTGCAGATGGGGTCAGTTTTTTCATCGCAAGGTAGCACGCAAAGCAGAGGTGTTATGGTGCTCCTGCATAGGTCTGTTCCCTTTACCCCGCTTCAGATTATTCAGGATGGTGAGGGCAGATATGTGTTTGTGAGGGGTAGGCTACAAAATATGGAAGTTCTTTTGGGATCTATTTATGGCCCCAACTCGGACTCCCAAGGGTTTTTTGTTAAACTCCTGGAAGTTCTGACCTCGTTTGCACAGATTCCCATGCTTTAGGGGTGACCTGAATCTGGTGTTAGATCCTCTGATGGATAAAACCAGGAGAAATTTTGTGGTCTTTTCTCCAGCTCAGAGGGCTCTAGGTGAGCTACTGGACCAGGTGGGGCTAATGGATGTGTGGAGAGTTATTCACCCTAAGGCCAGGGAATATACGTTTACCTCCCCAGTTCACGGTTCAGCATCCCGAATAGATTACCTGTTACTTTCTCTTACCCTTCTTCCTGGTGTGCTGGAGTCTGAAATTACACCTGGGCCTCCTTCTGATCATGCAGTGGTAGTGGGGTTAATCTCTTTTCCACTCTACCTAAGAGGGCAGCAGGTGAAGATTAATAATCAAATGCTGCGTAGCTCCAAAATAGTGGAGGTTATCTCCACATATAGAAGAATTTATAGCCAATAATTTAGGAGATAATATCAGCCTGATATTGTTTGGGGAGCATTTAAAGCCTTTATGAGAGGAATATTAATAGGTGTGGCATCCAAAAGGAAGAAGGAGAGGGTACAAATTTATCTGAGTTATTGAACCGAATAAGAGGTAGAGAAGTTACTGAATTCGCCAAGGTCTGCGAAGATGAAAAGTTGAGCTAGTCAGGTTATGGACATCTATTTAAAGATGCTCGGGGAACAAGCAGAATTAGCATTAATTAAGACCAAGGCTAGTTATCTGGATCAGGGTGAGAAGGCGGGTAAGCTTCTGCCAGGAGAATCAAGCAACTGAATCATCTCGATAATCCCAGGATTCAATCTAAGGTAGATGGCCAAGTTAAAACAGTGCCTGGAGATAGCACTTAATTCAGACACTACTTTAAATCTCTGTATAGTAAAATGGATAAGTCCCCTACTGAGAAGGAGATTCTCACTTTTTTCGAAGGGTTGAATCTCCCCTTGCTGTCCGAATTCCAACGGACACAGTTAATGACTGATATTACGCAAGGAGAGATTGAGTCGGTGATTCAGACTCTCCCATTGGATAAAACGCCAGGGCCGGATGGGCTCTCAGCTAATTTTTACAAAAAGTTTTCTAAATTATTATCCCCTTTGCTTCTTAGTTTGTTCAGGAACATTCTAAATCACCAGGCAAAGGATCAGTCTCTATTTGAAGCGCTTATTGTTCTAATCCCCAAGCAAGATAAGCCCCCTGAACAGCCATCTAGCTACAGGCACATTTCACTGCTTAACTATGATATTAAGATTTTGGCCAAATTGTTGGCTGAACTGGTAAGTCGGGTGTTACCCGGGCTTATTGGACCAGAACAAGTTGGTTTTATGAGAGATAGGTCCTCGGCTGATCACCTGAGAACCTTAGCCCATGCCTTCTCGGTGTCTGAGGATAGTGGTACCTCTATGGCTCTGTTGTCTTTAGACTCCGAGAAGGCTTTCGATAGGGTTCACTGGGGGTTTCTTCTAACCACAATGGGGAAATTTGGGTTTCCTGATCTTTTTTTAAAATGGATAGGCTCTCTTTATTTGAACCCTACAGCGAGGATAAGTTGTAATGGTGCTACATCGGATCCCTTTAATCTTTACGTTGGCACCAGACAAGGATGTCCTTTGTCCCCTCTTCTCTTTAACCTATACCTAGAACCCCTTATCAGGACAATAGTACATAAGCAAGAAATTGCCGGTATTAGAATTCTGGACTATACCATGAAAATAACAGCATATGCAGATGATCCTTTGATCTATGTTTCTAACCCGAGGGTGTCCATTCCCGCCCTTTTGGACGTTATACGGGTATTTGGTAACTTGGCTAACTATAGGTTAAATTGAGATAAATCAGTTATATTTCCCCTTAATAAAAATGTTCTTAAGCAGTACATTGTAGAACTGGGTCTGTCCTGGAAGTCAGATTATATAAAATATCTTGGTTTGAATTTAACAAGGAGTAGGACTAAAATATTTCAATTAAATTTAGAGTCTTTGAGGTGCGCCATTGAGCTAGACTTAGAAAGATGGGCGAGGTTACCAATCTCTTTATGGGGGAGGATTAATTTAGTTAAATGAACGCCTTCCAAGATTGTTTTATCCTATTAGTATGTTGAACGCTTGATACCACTTACTTGGTTTAGGAGGCTACATAATATGATTGCTAATTTCGTGTGGGTTATAAGAAGTCCCGTATGGCCCTATCAAAAGTTGGCAGCTCCCAAAGTATTGGGGGGTTAGTCCCCCCATTTCGCCCTATATTTTTGGGCAGCTCACGCCAGCAAGTATATGAGGTGGATGAAAGGCGAGAAGCCTCAGTAGACTATCCTTATATACCTTTTGGCTGCAGATTGAATTGGCCCCGACTTGAAATACGATTTGAAACCTGAAGCCCTCCTTCATCTCACTCTGAAAATGTTGCCTCCAACGCGTGGGTTCTCCAATTGGGATTTCTGTGAGAGCCCATACCCAACTCTGTTGCTTTTCAGAAATATGACCACCTGAACGATTGGGTCCAGCCAATTTGGGGTAATCCATGTTTTGTAATAGGTAACAAAGTTCTTAACCCAGCTTGGCTGCCCCTACCTGGTACATGCTGTTTGAAAGACTTTTGTTCGCCTGACGGGGAGTTACTCTCCTCTGGTGAGATTCTGAATAAGTTTGAGATGCCCGCTACGGCAATCTTTAAGATATATCAGATTAGGCATCTCTTAGTTGCAAAGTTGGGTAATGGGGTAATCCGGAGCCCTAGATTGGGCTTTTATGACAGGTTAGGGTCGTGACTGGCTTGCCGCATGCAGTTTCTAAAATATATGCAGTGTTATTTGAGTGGGCGATTCCTAAATCCGTTCAGAATTCATACTGGTCCTCAGTTTTCATGACACTGCTCAATTGAAAGTGTTATGGATGAACTGTCATAAGTTCTTTTGCAGGATCGTTTAGGTTGATGCAGTTCAAAATTCTTCACAATATTTATTATTCTACAAAATTGGCCAGGCTGAAAATTGCTCCTAACTCTGTATGCTATAGGTGTCAAACCGGGTTGGGGATTTAATGCATATTTTCTGGAGTTGTCCTAAGTAACACCGTTGTGGGCAGAAATTAAAAACAGGCTGAACCGTTATTGGGACTAGGGGACCTCTTTACTCCTGAAGTATGTTTGCTGGGAGATGTCCTCATATTCCGTCAAGAACAGGAGGTTCCATATGTTCTAATTGCTGCCACGCTTAAGAAAATTGTCCTCAGACACTGGAAGGATTCTGTCGTGCTCAGCTACACTGAATGGCTGGAAGAATTGTTAGCCAGTTTGAGGGTTGAGAGAATGATAGCTATCCTCCAGAACAAGCTTCCTAGGTATGATAGGATCTGGGGCCCCTTTCAGGCTATTTACTCTTCATAGGAGGATATAGACTGGTTATTGTTTGATGGCATGTTACATGATTGGACTTGTGCTGGGAGGGTTAAAGGGGGTAGGGGGGTTGGGGAATGGAGGGAAAGGGTTATGGGGGTTATGTTACAGATTTTATCTTACTTTATGTATAGATATGAATGTGTATTTACCACTGTCTGTTTGCATTTGAAGCTGTTGGAATGTATCTCTGTAACGGAAAATCTAATAAAATTTAATGGCAAAAAAAAAAAAAAAAAGAAATCCTATAGCACTCCAAGTATTACTCAGCTCAGTTAGAGAAATAAACAGAAGTAAATCTGTTTTATTAAAGCAATCCTAAAGTATCCAATCATTGCTTTGTTTCCACTCCAGAGACTCTGTTGTAATAGTGGACCACAGAGGACCCTGGGTGGGAGAGTGGGCAACTGTAAAGTCCTGGCAGAGCTCCACTGAGCTTGCTCAATCCCCCTCTCTCACTCGCTCATTCTATTTCTACCGATGCTGCAGGCTGCCCTTTTGTACTGGGCTCCTGCTTGCACTGGCACCTTTTTGCCCACAAAGAAATCTGCAGCAGTCCTGACACAGCTCCATTGAGCTCACTCACTACCCCTCTCTCACTCACTCATTCTCTTTCTCCCGGAGCTGCAGGCTGCCCTTTTGTACTGGGCTCCTGCCTGCATTGGTACTATTTTCTGCTTACAAAGAAATCTGCAGCAGTCCTGACACAGCTACGCTGAGTTCACTCACTCCCCTCTCTCTCTCTCTCTCTCTCTCTCTCACTCTCTCGTTCTGTTTCTCCCAGCGCTGCAGGCTGCCCTTTTGTACTGGACTCCTGCCTGCGTTGGCACCTTTTTCTGCCCATAAAGAAGTTCACAGTTGTCCCAACAGAGCTCTGTTGAGGTTGTTATTCCCCCTCTCACTCGCTCATTCTGTTTCTCCTGGCACTGTAGGCTGCCCTTTTGTACTGGGCTCCTGCTTCCATTGGCACCTTTTTCTTCCCACAAAGAAATCTGCAGCAGTCCCAACAGAGCTCTGTGTAGCTCACTCACTCCCCCTCTTACTTGCTCATTCCATTTCTCCCAGCGCTGTAGGCTTCCCTTTTGTACTGGGATCCTGCCTGCACTGGTGCCTTTTTCTGCCCACAAAGAAATCTGCAGCAGTCCCAATAGTGCTTCATTGAGCTCGCTCACTCCCCCTCTCTTACTTGCTCATTCTGTTTCTCCCGCCGCTGCAGGATGCCCTTTTGTACTGGGCCCCTGCCTCCATTGATGCCTTTTTCTGCCCACAGAGAAATTCACAGCAGTCCCAACAGAGCTGCGTTGAACTCGCTCACTCCCACTCCCTCACTCGCTCGATCCTAATCTGTCTGAAACAGTAATTTCCCAAAGCAACTGCGCTATTCTGCACCAGAAGCGCGAAAACACATTTTCGCCAGGATGTGAAAAATGACAGCTGTACTGTTCATAAGGAGGTATGAAAAAATGCCAGTGCTGAAAATCTGGCATGAAAATATTACTAATTTGCGGAGTTACAAGGGTACATGAAAAATGCACAATGAACGTTCATAACACAGTCATTTTATGGACTTTCATCACAAAATTTTCAATATAGGCATTTTAGAACCTCTGCTCATGAACAGTGTCACTGTGGTTATCTTAATGTGTCCCAAATATTGATTACCCACAGTTACCGTGCTATTGTGTGCCGTAAAAGCGAAAATGCATTTGGCCAGGATATGAAAAATGACAGCTATATTGTTCATAAGGAGGTGTGGAAAAATGGCAATGTTGAAAATTTGAAGTGAAAATATTGCAAATTCATGAAGTTATGAGCATGCGTAGCAACTGCGCAATGCACGGTCGTAAAAGAATTTTTTTTTTCTACCAAATTTATTATTCAGCTAGCTCAATTAGAGAAATAAACAGAACAAATAAATATGTATTATTACTGCAATCATAACAGTATAGCTCAGTACTTAACTCAGTTAGAGAACTAAACAGAACAACTTAATCTGTATTATTACAGCAATCCTAAAAGTATCCAATCATTGCTTTGTCTCCACTCCAGAGACTCTGCTGTAATATAGGACCACAGAGGACCCTGTGCCGGAGGGTGGGCAACTCTAAAGTTCCAGCAGAGCTCTATTGAGCTTGCTCACTCCCCCTCTCTCACTCGCTCATTCTATTTCTCCCGATGGTGCAGGTTGCTCTTTTGTACTTGGCTCCTGCTTTCGTTGGTGACTTTTTCTGCCCACAAATAAATCTGCAGCAGTCCCGACACAGCTCCATGGAGATTGCTCACTGCCTCTCTCTCACTCACTCATTCTGTTTCTCCTGGCGCTGCAGGCTGCCCTTTTGTACTGGGCTCCTGCCTCCATTGGCGACTTTTTCTGCCCACAAAGAAATCCGCAGCAGTCCCAACAGAGCTCAATTGAGCTCGCCCACTCCCCCTCTCTCACTCACTTGTACTGTTTCTCGACCGCTGCTTGCTGCCCTTTTGTACTGGGCCCCTGCCTGCATTGACACCTTTTTCTGCCCACAAAGAAATCCGCAGCAGTCCCAACAGAGCTCAGCTGAGCTCGGTCACGCCTCCCTCTCTCTTGCTTGATCTTAATCTGTCCCAAACACTGATTTCCCACAGCGACCATGCTATTCTGTGCCAGAAGTGCAAAAACATATTTTGGCCAGGCTGTGAAAAATGACAGCTGTACTGTTCATAAGGAGGTGTGAAAAATGCCAGTGTTGAAAATGTGGCATGAAAATATTACAAATTTGTGAAGTTACAAGAGTGCATGGAAACAGTTCAATGCACGCTTGTAACACAGTCATTTTATGGACTTTTGTCACCAAATTTTCAACATAGGGATTTTATTGTTAAATGTTTTATTAATTTTTTAAAAAAACAGAAGAACAGATACATGGAACATATTTACAGAAATAATAAATAAAAAATCGGGAACACAAAACAGAACATCTGCAGTCTATGATCTTAATAAATACATACCGGTGGCAACCAAACTGTGACTGCACCACTGGATCCCCAGCTATATACCTTGCATCAGGAGGTTTAAAACTAAATATTAAGTGTCATTTCTGCAGTCTGGACAAAATAAGACAGGTTGGACCTACCTTCAGTATGATGCACTGTGCGACCAGGAGGAGGTACTGTCGCTGATTGACAGGGCCTAGGAATCAGAAAGTTGCACCTTCCAGTAGCCATACAGGAGAAATATCTCAATGTTCCAAAGGTTTATGGTCTGGACTAAGCAGGAGGTACCATTGCTGAGGTTAGGCAGGGCTTTGACATTCAGAAAGTGATACTTTTCAGTGGTCAATGAGGTCCCATTCTATAATGACAGGAAAGAGTACCACAAAGTAACAAGACTTAAGATAAAGAGGATACTTAGCTACAATATGTATCTAAATATAAAATCAGATGTCAGCTAAAATGTCCTAGTGACAACTATTTACAACAGCTGCTGTAAGCACATCTTAGCAGAAATACTTACTAACAATAGCTGCATCTAAAGCATGAGAATTTAAAAGGCTTGCTGCTCAGAGAAAGGTCAATAGGTCATTGCTGGTTCTTTAACAGGGGGAAACAAAAGGTTCTGACTATGTGCTTCACCCTATTCCCACTCTGAGGTCTAGGTATGCCATGTATGGGGCCCAGCACATATGTAACTTGTCCTTTTGTCCTAAGGATACATGGGAACGTCTGTCTAATTCATACAAGGATGTAAGAGGGGGTATAATATCTGCTAGTGAAGGTATAATTGGGTCTCTCCAGTTACATAGAATGGAATGTTTTTACCTGCATGCATAGTAACATCAGCCATCTAAATTGGGGAGGGAGAGTAGGGTAGTGAGCAGTAGTCCCGAGCAGCATCAGAGGGCCGCCTGCAATATTCTGATTTAGGATTTGACTTGCTAACTATGCTATAGCTATCCAGAGGGGTGATATCAAGGAACATTTCCATAGTATATGGACAAGATCACCTCCTGGCTGGAGGCATCTCCAGCATTTGTCATGTGGGAGGACCTTGGCCTTATATAGTACTGTGGGGGTTCTGTACCAGAAATGCATGATTGTATTTTGAATCAGTCTACAACTGGTGTTCCTGCATGCTGTGTGTGCGGTGTTTCAGCACTTCCTCCTTTGGCTGGTGGATATTTGAACATGCAGGGCTGCCTCCCATCTAGCTTTGAGTGGAGATGCTTGATTAGGTAAGGTATTTCTTAGTGAGGTGTAGATAGCTCCAGCTACTCCTCTTTTTTGTAGGGTCCACTTCCGAATGGAAGATTCCTCAGCCGTTCGGAGTTTACCCTGCGTTAGAATTGGTGGGACTGCATCCCTTAGCTGCAGGTAGTGCCAGAAGTCTGAATTAGGCAGAGCCCAGTGATCCTGCAGGTGTTTAAAAGTCACAATTGTCCCAGTGTTGGGGAACAGAAGATCACTAACGAGGTGTATACCTTTATCATACCAGGACTGCCAGAATACTGGGCGGCCACCTATTTGTATATGAGAGTTATGCCATAGAGGGGTATGAGACAGAGGGTGTGGATGTTTTTTAAGCTTCTTGTGGGCCACTATCGAGTAGTGGATAGATGGACCTATAATGGGATGCTTCAAAAGATTGGGGCTTTTGGGAAGCCATAATAAAGGTGCTAACGTGGATGTATGGCCAATCGTTTGTTCTGTTTTTTGCCATTGAGGGGAGCTATTAGAGATAGGCTGGAACCATTTCAAAGTCTGGGAACATTGGTATGCCATTTTATAACCTTCCAGCCATGGAAGCCCCAACCCCCGACTCCAAGGTGCCCTAAGAGCATTCCGGCTAAAGCAGGGCTGAGAGAAGCCCCAAAGAAAGGATCATACCATCTTGTCTAGTTTTTGATACCAGTGATGGGGAAGAAAAAGGGGGATATGGGAAAGAACATAGAACATTTTTGGTGCCATGGACATGTTAAAAGCTGCCATTTTCCTAGCCATGGTGAGATGCAGGCGAGTCTAGCATTCCAGATCTCTCTTGCATTCAGATAGCAGGAAGTTCAAATTATTATCCCACCACCTGTCAATGTTGGCACCTATCTTGACCCCTAGGTAAGTGATAATGGTTGGGGACCATTTAAGGCCTGTGTAAGGGATACAGCCCTCATGGCAGGCTGAGTTAAGGGGAAGATCGTTTTTTGTTTGATTGACTTTTAGGCCTGAGATGTGTGTATATTGATCTAAAAGGGATAATAAGGGGGGAATGGAAGCTCTGACTTCTGCCAGAGTCACTAGCAGATCATCTGCATACATCAAGATTGTAAAATAGGAGTCTCCCAGCTGAATCCCTGAGATATTTTTGGCTTGTCGAATGGCAGATGCTAGGGGCTATACTGCCAGAACAAAAGGTAGAGGGGAAAGAGGGCAACCCTGTCTGGTGCCTCTGTGGGGTGGAAAGGGATTGGACAATGAGGAATTGGTTCTTACCCGAGCTTGTGGAAGTATATATAAGGCCTGAATATTAGACAGAAACTGTGGCCGAAAGCCAAAATGGTCCAGTACAGTATGCAGGTAGTCCCATTCCACCGAGTTGAATGCCTTTTTGAAATCATTCGCCAAGGCGGCTGATGGGGTACTAAGTTGTTTGGCTAGGTGAATAAGGTTAAGAAGGATTTGGGTATGGTCAGTACTATATTGGCCTGAAGTGAAACCTACTTGAGAGGGGTGGATCAGAGAATGGAGAAGGGGGCTTAATCTGTTAGCCAAAACTTTGGCAAAAAGCTTGCTGTCTGAATTGATTAAGGAAATAGAGCGATAGCTAGAAGGGGCAGTAGGATCTTTACCTTTCTTAGGCAAAACTGTTATGGTGGCTTCTCTGAGGGAGGGGGGCAACACTCCTTTGTCCTTGGATTCGGCAAACATTTGCCCCAGGATGGGAGTTATCGTGGGGGCCATGGCTTATAGAAATTCCATTGGGAATCTGTCCCCTCCAGGTTCCTTTCCCAGTTTTAAAGCCAGTAGGGTGGTTGTTTTTTCCTGGGCAGTGAAGGGGGCATCTAGTTTATCTCTTTGGTCATGGGACAACGTAGGCAGGGTTAATTTGTCTAAAAAAAGCTTGGGTATTGGAGTGTGTGGCTGGGTGGGATGAGGTATAGAGTTGAGCATAAAATGTAGTCATGATCTTGTTCACCTCAGGTGCCTTGGTTGTTATTGTTCCTGATACTGGGTCTTTTAAACTAGCAATAAACCTAGCAGCCTGTTGCTGCCTAATCTGGTAGGCCAGGATTTTCCCGCATTTATCTCCTCCCTCCCAGTAGGTGTGCCAGACTCTCAGCATGGCTAAATCAGCCTTCCAGGACATAAGTTTGTTTATCTTGAGTCTGAGGGTTAGAACCTGTTTGCCGACATGGGATTGCAAGGCGGGGCATGGGCAGGCTTTTAAGACCTGTTCAGCTAGGACCAGCTCTCCTTCTAGCCTGGTCTGTTCTTTTTCGCTATCCTTTCTTCTGTTGAAGGCATACCCTATAATCTTCTCCCTCATTGTGGCCTTGTAAGTTTCCCAGGTGTTTTGTGCTGAGGTATCAGAGATGGGATTCTCAAGTAGAAAAAGCTCAGTTTCAGATTTAGCCCAGCACAAGAAGTTTTGGTCCTGCATGAGGAGGGGGTCAAGCCTCTAGGAGGAGGATTTAGGAGCTGGGTCACTTCATGCTATAAGTAGTTGGACTGGAGTGTGATCCAAAATGATCATGGGGAGAATGCTAGAAGTGATCACCGAATGCATTAAAGTTTGTGAAATCAACCCAAAATCTAGCCTGCTAAAAGAGCCGTGAACTCCGGAATGAAACGTGTAATCCCGTTCTTTGGGGTTAGTAAGGTGCCAGATATCTACTAATTGCTATTCCAAGCATAGGTTGTGGACAGCTTGGGATCCCCTATTGTGAGTTTCTTTGCTCAGGTCACTGCTGTCTAGTATAGGGATCAGAGTAAGGTTAAAGTCTTCACCGGCTATGATAGGGGTATCTGGAGCAGTAATGGCCTTTATCTTAGCAGTTAGATCGACAAAGAAGAGGGGGTTATCCTCATTTGGGGAATATATGTTGACCAGAAAAGATTACCAGTCGGGGTGGCAATTAGGCCTATAACCAAATGGCCCTGGGGATCAGCAATATGCTGTACTATGTTCCATGACAAAGCTTTATGGAGCCAAATAGTTACACCTCTTTTTTTGTAGGGGCACCGGCATGGATCTCCTGCCCCACCCAGTCTCTTACCAATTGTGCGTGATCATGCCTGCTGAGTTTTGTCTCCTGCAGGAAGGAGACTTGAGCCCTCAATCTCTTCAAGTGTGTCAGCACTTTTTTTTGTTTCATCAGAGTGTTGAGACCCCGAACATTCCATGTTATGAAGGATATATCAGCCATAGTCCAGGGGTTCAAGAAAATGTTGAAACTTCCACTCAAAACACTTGAAAGGTTCCAGGGGTCAAAATCTCCAGACAAGATCAGACAAAAATCCCAAATGACCACAAGTATTAATACTTTAAGTAAATTATTCCAGCAATTAACAGCATAGCAAATTGAAGTTAACAAAGAGATTACAGCATATTGTTCATGGAAAAAAAAAACAGTGGGAAGGATTCACAAAAGAGATGCACCAAGCGCAACTCAGATACACCGGTGCAAGTCAGAAATGCACCAGAAGCCGATTCAGGAACAGTGGGAAAGCACCAGTGCAAACGAGATGCCCTGCACGGAAAAACATGCGCCACAGGTGCAATGTAATGACATACGGCACATATACAGGGGGCATACCCATGCATACACAGCACAACCCGATTCACAGAGCACAACCAGGGTACATCAATAGGGCAAATCTAGCACAAAACCAAGATGCATCATAAAAACATAAGTACAAAAGAAGGAGACTTATGTCCAGCACACCAGCAGGCCATCAATGGAATGACAAAAGCAGCACACAGCCACAGGCAGAGGGGAAGTGGAACCAGACAGAGGGAGAGGCACAGGCAGACAAATGCCAGCAACAACACCAGAGGGTCACAGCGAAAGAGGGGGATGAACCCAGCAGCAGTTGTCATTGCTGTTGCCCCAATGAGGAGAAGGAGGCAGGGTGCCAGAAGGAACCATAGGTGGCCAGCACCATAGCGGTACCGTGCCTGGCTGTCCTTCGAGCAGCTGACAGAGGTGGAGACAGTTGGGCGATACCACCTCAATAGGGCCATGCTGAGGCAGCTATGTGAGCTGTGCCATGATGTGATGCAGGCACCCACCGCACGAGGTCATGCCATGTCGGTGGAGACCAAGGTGACAACGTTCATGTGCCTGCTCACCATGGGAACCTTCCAGAGGCCAGCTGGGGACACAACTGGCATATCACAGGCCTCAACATCCTGCCTTCTCACACAGTCCCTCACTACACTGCTACCACACTTTTTGTAATACATCAAATTCCCCAGCATGCAGGCAGAGCAGACAGAAGCCATGCAGGGGTCCCACAGGGTGACACGAATGCCAGATGTCATAAGGGCCATCAACTGCACCCATGTGGCAATCTGTGGACCACCTGGTGAGGAGGCCATCACATACGTGAATTGAAAGGGGTACCACTCAGTGAATCGCCAGGTGGTGTGTGATGCCACAGGGTGCATCACCAATGACTGCGCCACACACCCTGGGAGCGCACATGATGCATACATCTGGCACCAGTCAGTACTCTGCATGAGGTTCAAGGCCAGGGACATCCAAAGTGAACACCTGTTAGGTACATGTGACTGAGCACCAACAGCACAGGGTGGCACCATGTCTGGGACACATGGGGTGGGTGGACAGTCACAGGCATGAGGGCACTGGGACAGCAGGGGGTGTGAAAGGGTGCATAGGTGGATGCAGGGTGGCACGCGATCAATGTGAACCACAAGATGGACGGGGGGGCAGGCAGGGGCAGCCAAGGCAGGGATGCAGGACTGCCAGGCATGCGGCTGCATGGGGGGGGGAGCAGGACAGGGACACACAACACAGAGGGCGGGATGGGGACAGGGCACACGGCACAGTGTAACACAGTGTACTAATGGAGACACGTCTATCCCCACAGGTGACATCGCATACCCATTGCAGCCCTGGCTCCTCATCCCCATCCAATGACCCGGAACAGTGGTGGAAGAACACTACAATGAGGCACACATCGCCACACGCGCCATCATTGAGCATGTCTTTGGCATGCTGAAGATGCGTTTCCGGTGACTGTGTCGGTCAGGTGGAGCCCTACAGTATAGCCCGAGAAGGCCTGTGGCATATTCCTGGCCTGTTGTATGCTGCACAACATGGCCCATGACTATGGGATACCTGCCGAGGCCAGTTAGGGCAACAGTTCCGGGGGGGGAGGAGGAGGGGGTGGTGGAGGGTGTGGCCAGGGCTCACCCTGAGGGACATGGAGGTGAGGTCGATCATGGACACAGGGATCTCAGGCTGGCAGCAAGGGCACGGGCATATCATGCACAAGTGGTGGAGGAACACTTCGGGACACGCAAGTGAGTACACAGGTTGGTACGTGTGTGGGTGTGGGCACTACAGCATAGGGACAGCATGACGGTGGAATGACGGGCACCATACGCCACACAGGGGTGCATACACAGGTGCATGTACACGGTGGGGGTCATACACACTCACACACAGGCACCATGCATGCATCACCCCAGAACTGCACAGGCCATGCCCAAACTGTCACAGGTCAGTGTGCACTGTGGACATCAGATGATCACTGCAGGCACCATAACGCACTCATCATTCCCATAACACATGGCATGACAGTGGTACACACAGACACACCAGACAGCCTGCACAGGCAGCATGGGGGGGTGCCAGGGCAACCGTGTGGCTGGTGACCGGCACACACAGCAACACTGGCACCACCCACAGGGCAACTGGTGCACACGGGTGTGACACTTGCCACCACAGGCACGTAGGCATGGGCATCACAGGGCAGCCCCACGACTGCCACGGACATGCGGGTGGCCTCTGCCACAGCTGCTGGTGATGGGGGTGCACCCACTGGCCACAGGGGTTGTCCTCAGGGACCCCACAGGGGTGCTGCACTGAAACCATGAATGGGTGCTTAGTGGGGTGGCCATCCAATGCCCACCAGCCGAGCCATGGCTGATAGGTGTGGATGCCAGTGGTGATGGGGTCAGCAGCAGGGGTCTCACCGTGCCCCGCGGTCAGGGTGTCTGGGACGTGCTCCTGGGCATCCTGTTGGAAGCACAGTGTCCATGGCATGCTGTGGAAGCAGCCACTGCATCCGCAGCAGCTGCGATCTGCTCCATAGCTGTGGTCATACCCACCCACATGATGCATGTCTCAGTTTGCATCTGAGCATGCCACGCTGCCGTGGACTCATGTTCCTGGACCATGACACCCCTGTGGCTCTGGAACTCCACCCAGAGTGCCTCCAGACTATCCACAGTTGTCCACAAAAGGTCAAGGTAGGCACCCATGTTGTCGGCATGTGATGCGGCATGTTGGCATTGCCGACGTACAGGGGATGGGCTGGCCTCACCAGGGTCATCCACGGTCGGTGGACACACCCTGTGAGGCTGTGATGTGTGCATGTCTTGGCTGGGCACTGCCGCTGGCTGTCCATGTGTGCTATCCAATAGGCCCACTGTAGTGAGTGCGTGCACACCGTTGCCCTGCCTGGATGTCACCGACGCTGCCAGCACTGCACTGGGCAGCGGTGCAGGGGGCATGGCACCCACCACCCTGGGCAGCTGTGCCACCGCTGCACCATTGTTCAGCATGGTGGGAATGTCAATGGCATCCAGAACCCCGTGTACAGGCATCCCGCACCGTGTGCATCGCCGTTGACCATGGCAGTGGCGTTTCTTATGGTGACACATGTGGTGGTGCAACTGCCCTCACCCTGCATGCCACCGGCGAGCACAATGAGTGCATCCGCTATGTCCACCGCCTCATCCAGGTTAGCATCAGACAACCCAGTCAGGCCCCCCAACCATGTGATGTACCCACCAGCTGTACTGCCAGCACTGGTGGAGGGGTCCACAGGGCCCTCTGCCACAGGGACCGTGACCAGTGTTGCATGAAGCATGGCCATTGCAGGTGCGGACATGCCCACATCAGTGTCATTGGCCCCATGGGATGGGCCCACATCATCACCCGTGAGGGCTGCACGGTTCACCACGGCCACGCCATGGAGTCATGATGGAGCTGTGGAAAAAGGAAAAAAGGACATGGTTAATGCACAGGACGCACATGAGATGGTATCAACATCACAAATAGCACGGTCAGCAACACACTGCCAGGTATGCACGCCGCCCATGGCAGGGCCCACCGGGTTGCACATCCACTCACCATGCTGCGATGGGCTGCCCTCCCATCTGGAAGCCACCTCCTAGGACACCATGCACAGCCATCTGTGACACACTGGCGGCCAGGAGGGCCTCGTTGGGGCTAAGCTGATCAGCTGAGCTGGGTCCTCCCCCTGTCCACCGCAGGGATGCCTGGAAGCTGGTCACCCTCTCTTTGGCCCTCCAGTAGCCATCATTCCAATGCTTACGGCACTCCTGCACTGTGCGGTTGAATGGTGCCACCGCGTTCACGAGACGGACCACCTCCTCCCAGCCCTCCGCATGCACCGTCTGACTGCCTCCCCTGCCAGTGAGTACATCCAGATGTAGGTGGCATGCCTCAATGAGTGCCCTCTCCTCGTCCATTGTGAAGTTTGGTCACTGTCTAGTGGTGGCACCTGCCTCCTCAGACATTTTGACTACTGTGGGGAGAATCATCCTGGTGTCAGACACGCCTGTGAGTACACATGGACTCACACCCTTCACCCACTGTCTGTGGCCTCACCATGGTCTGTGTTGCTGTTGGCCTGCACTGTGGGCCATGTGAGGGCAGCCATGCACAGATGGACATGCACCATGGTAGTATGTGGTCCATGTGGGATGCTGCACGTGCCACTCATGTCACACAAGCCACAGTGGGGGGTACAGTGTAGCCACTTCAGAGGGTGTGACATTGTCCTGTCTGCTGTGGGCATGTCCCAGTACCCCTGCAGCATGTGTGCTGCCACTATGGTGCCACAACCAACCTGGGTGCCACCCCTGCAATGACTGCAGGGTGGAGGGCAACTGTCATGTGGTGTCAGGCACAGTTCCAGTGACAGCAGTGTGCGGGCTGGCTGTGGGGACAGTGTGCCTGCACGGGTATCATTCGGTGCACCATACCTACCTGTAGCACGGTGCTGCATCTACCTCATAGTGCAGGCCATACCTAGCCGTCCATCCCATCCCTGTGTCCCTGTGTACATTGGGTGGTCTTCCATACATGTCGCATCCCCTCCCTGTCCCACATTGTACCTCCTCGGCAAACTGCCATCCACATCAGTGATCGGCAATGGTGCCCCATACATGCTGTGTTGTGTTGGTCCTGGTGACCTGGACATCCGCTGTGGTCATGGCAGGAACCAGTCCATTGTTGGCCTGCGGATATTGTCCTGCTGTAGTCTAATACAGTTTGACATGGTGCCACCTAATGGCTGTCCGGTCCCACATGTGGTGTACAGGGGTCCCACCTGTTGTGCACACACCGATGCAGGCACACCAGTGTGTGCTGTAGCCCTGTAAATATGGCTGCATACTTACCCTGTAGGCACTGACTCATCTCAGTGTCCTGGACTCAGCCTGCTGAATTGGGAGCATTTCTGGCTCAGGGCATGCAAATGAGGCCTGAGCACCTGTTAATGAGATGTTAATCAGCTGAGTTGCCCATGCATGGTTGATGAGGCTGTTTGGGGCGTATTCTCTCTGAATAGCATAATTGCTCCCAGCTTATCTCACTTTGTACGGAGCATCTGTGTGATGCACCAATGACCGTACAGCGCATTTCCAGTACATGCGTGTCCTGGTTGGTGAATCTGCATTACTTGGGGGCATTGTACACAGCACATCCTACATGCATGCGCAGTAGCTGTGTGTTATGGCACAACTATGATGAAGCGCCGTACCTCCATTGTCCTGATGTGCCATTATGGGCCTGACAATCATGATGCCATGTTCTGTATCATTCAGCATGTCCCACAATGCACTATCCATGCTGCAATGTTCTGGCCTTGCTCATGGATCGTGCACTGTGCACGGTACATATTCACAGCACATGCCATGCACAATATGGCGCCCGCACGCATAACATGCATGCGCGACCGTGCCTGGCCATGAAGCGACATTGCATGATGGATTGCGCATGCACAAGCTCATCGCCAGTGGCCAGTCACCCTTCATGTTCAGTGCGCGCTATGCTGCACGTATCCCACTGTTTCATGTGGCACAAAACGTTCACTAGACTGTGCATTGCCTGTTTGCACCTTGCCAGTGTCTGATCACTGTTTAAGATGCCTAGGGCTGGGAAAATGGCACCTAGAGCCATGAACTGGTCACATTTGGAGCTGCTACATCTTGTAGCACAGGTCATGGCTGTGGAGGGGCGCCTGTTTGGGCAGGAGGACTTTCATGTGCCCAGGTGTGGGCCTCCAATGCATCATGGATTGTGCACCATACTGGGATACCATGCACAGGGGAGCAGTGCAGGCATCACTATGGCGACCTCCAGAGGTGGGACCCAGAGCGGCTTGTGCAGCTGCAGTGACTTACATGCAGGGGTGCACTGCCACATCCAGATAGGTATTGTTCAGCTGTCTCCTTGTGTTGCACATGCTGGGTGTATATGTCACTACCTTCATGGTGCTCCCGTGCTGCATTGCCCTGGTGCTGGGGGGGCAGAGCATGGCTGTGTGTGCCTGCTGACACTTGGTGCTTCACAGCCAGGCATCACTGTCCGCTGCATGGCCACATGCCGGCGGTGGGGGGGGGGGCACTGCATCCTGCATGGTGGCAGTGTTTGCTCATGGTGCTGTTTGTTGTGCTTTGCAGGACCAGGGGCCAGGCAGCAGGCTGTGGACACAGCTGAGGAGCATAGGCTGAGGTATATGGGTACTAGGCCTGGTGCCCTGCCGGAGGCAGGTGAGTACTGCTTTCCATGATTGCTGTATTTCTGGTTCTGTGCGGTCGATGGTGGGTGGGGTTGTGTTCCACGTTCTAGCCCTCAGTGTGTGTTCTTTCTGTCATTTGCTGTAGGTGTTCTGGCTCGATGTGCTGTTGCGGATGGTGGCGGTGGTGGTGCTGTGCCAGTGAATGTGGACCAGAGGATCCATGTGGCCATCCAGGCAGCCCTGCACCCTCTCACACAGACTGTTCGGTGCTTGACAGCTCCCCTGCAGGGTGTCATGCTGCGCCTCCCAGTCCATGCCAGGGTGCTACGTGGCAGGGCACGGTGCCGCTAGTGTCCCCCTGTCACTTTCTGGAGGACATCTCATGTGTATAGTTTCCATACCCTGTCCCCTCTTACTGTCCCTTTCCTGTCCCCCTTCCCGTCCCTCCTCTACCTCTTACCCATTTGTTCCTCCTATTGTTGTGCCTGGCACATCACTGGTTGCGCAGGCACATCTGCGGATGTGCTGTCATGTCCTGTGGCGATTCACAGTGGTGTTGCACTTGGTGGTTGGCATGGCACATGCCTCTGTGAATGGCTCTGCGTGGGCTTGGCACATCTGACATGTACCGGCGTGCATCCAGGTTGAGCCAGGCACATCTTCTTTGTGAATCCTGCCCAGTAACTCTAATATAAAACCATTAACAGAAAAACTATCTACACACATTGCACTAATATGTGCATTGGTAGCAGTCAGTTTATGGAGCGAGGAATAGTAATCCTCCATTGGCTTCAACCAGCTGTTCATTGGGGGGGGGGGAATAAATGGAGGTCTACTAAGTTAACAATTTTAGGAGAGAAACCCAAAATCAGTTGTGGTGCCAGCTCTGCACATGCCTGGCTAGAACTTGGGGGGGGGTACAGAAAAAAGGAGGCTAGTAGGATGCACCTATACTGGTGTCTTGTTCAGCATTCCAAACTGTCAATTGGGTTTATAAGCCTTAAGCGTGACTAAGTAAGAAATCTGTGTAACGATGATGGCACTGTGTGTCATCTGAGATACTGAATCTCCCATATGTTAAATGCAGCTATTCCCTGAGTATTGTTTGGCAGTATACGGGAAGGGGAAGGGAGGGGGTTTCCATTACAGGAATCCTTCCTGGATAGGGTATAAGTGGGGTTGGAGAGGAGTAGCTGCTTAGGAGGTAGGTTATGAAGTACAGCCTTCCAGTCTGCTGTTATTTACATCAATAAATTTTGTTTGTAATTGAAAGCATTGCATTCCAGTGTCCCGGATATTATTCCCCAGGCGACAAGGTAGGGGTATCAGGACATAGAATAGCAGAGGAGAAACTAACATCTGTAAACTTTCCCATTTAACAAACAGGAGCATTCCCCAATGTCCAAACCCCTATCCTGCCCTCAGAAAAGAACACTACGCAACATGGCTTTAGACAGGGATACTCCTGTACTACTAACTTGGTTTCCTTCTATAATCATGTCAGTACGGCATTGGATAATGGCATCCCTGTGGATGTGATACTTCTCGGCTACAGTAGAGCATTCAACAAAGTTCCTCATGACATCCTACTTGACAAAATGAATGATATGGGATTCTCTTACTACATAATCAACTGGGTGTCAGGTTGGTTGAATGGAAGATATCAGCAAGTCAGAATTAATGGCTCACTTTCCCACCCACTGAGTGTGACCAGCGGGGTCCCACAGGGGTCTGTGTTGGGACCCACCCTGTTAAACATCTTTATTAGTGATCTGCAGGCTAGCCCCAAGAATGTTCTCTCGAAATTTGCTGATGAAACCAAGCTGTGTGGCTCTGTTCTTACATCGTTAAACAGAGAATCCATGAGGAATAACTTAAAATCCATTGAAGAATGGGCAGTTTTAAACAAAATGACACTCAACTCAGACAAGTGTCATGTTGTACACTTTAGTAAGAACAACCCTAGGCAGACCTTTTTTCTGAACAGTGTTGCCCTTCATGAGTCACCATTAGAACGAGATCTCAGGGTAATCATTAACAATAAATTATCATCCAGTGATCATTGCAGGATGATAGCTAGGAAATCTAACGCCTTGCTCACTCGGATCCAATGATCGTTTGTGTCTAGGTATCAGGAATGTGCAATTCCCTTGTACAGAGCTTATGTCAGGCCCCATCTGGACTATGGATCCCCCTGCTGGAGTCCCTACTTGAGGCAGGACAGTGACAGAATTGAGAGGGTGCAGAGAAAAGCTACAAAAATGGTCCCTTATTTATCCAAACTTGACTACGAGGAAAGATTAAGGGTTACGGGGTTACACTCACTATGCACAAGACGTAACAGAGGTGACCTTCTCCTATTGTACAAAATCCAGAATTCTCAGGAGTTAATGCACCACTGTGGCTTACATATCTCTACCAGTTGAACTTCCCCACGGTATCATAACAAACAGATATTTGTATCCAAAGCTAAAACAACAAAAAGGTTAAACTACTTTACAGTAAGAACACCCAAACTGTAGAATCTCCTTCCACAATACTTAGTGGAAGGACTTAGCCCTAATATAGTCTTCAAAAAAAGGCTGGATTGTTGGCTCGCATTTAACAACTTCAAGGTATAATTATCCCACCAATGTGGTGGGGGACAATCCCGATGGGCAGTAGCCTTCTTTTGTCCTTTGCAACCAAGTAAACCAAGTAAACTAATCTGTCTCCATCTGTGAGGTATTCCATATGGAGAGGCAAAGTGTGCAGCACTGGGGAGGGTGCCAGCCTATCAGTGCTAATGTCTAAATGTCCATGTTCTTCTTCTGGGGCTGAAAAGAAGGAGGATGCATTACTGGGCTCCTCTGCAGCTGTATCAGTGTACGCCATTTCAGACACCTTGGCCCTTGTACCATTTCTGCCTCCAGATACTCAGGAAATTCTGCTGTATTGGACTGATCTTCTGGTATTAGAACTGCATATAAATTCGGTGAAGCAAACTTCTGAAGGGTGAAGTCACAAGAGTCTTCCGTTTTGGGTACGGGATAGTCTGGCTCTGTTACTCGATCATGCAGGTGGCTCTTTCTGGCATGTTTCCCAGATTCCTGGCACTTCCGAGATCTGGCTGGTAGGCCTTGGAACTGATAGCTACTCCCAGGATCTGTGCTCGGTGTAGAAGTGGTTGGTTCCCCATTGTCAGACTGACCTTTATATGGAATGTTATTTTGGCCAGAGGTAGTATTACTAGCCGGTACATTGCTGAGTAATTCCCTGAAGGCCTCAGGGGTAGCAAAAAACATAGGTGCCCCATTTACCTCCAGCAGCATCATAGCGGGGTAACGTAGTGTGAACTGGATGCCTTTGGCATGCATCAGTCGTCGGCATTCAGTGTATGCTTTACATTTGGCAGCCAGATCTTTAGAGTAGTCCTGAAATATAAGGATTTTGTGGCCCTGCCATGATAACGCCCCAAGCTCTTGGGCCCTAGAAGAGACCCATTCCTTGTCCGCGAAGTTAAGAATGCATACTATAAGGGGCCTAGGCCATTCACCAGGTCTCGGTTTAGGGTTAAGAGTTCTATGGGCCCTTTCAGTCGTGAAGCCTGGTGGAAGATCATGCCTGAGGATCTCTGATAAGACATCATATAAGAAATCAACTGGTCGCCTCCTCTCTACCCCTTCGGGTAGGCCTAGGATACGGAGGTTATTCCGGCGGCTTCTATTTTTGATATCATCCATTTTATTCTGCAGACCGTGAATTGTATGCTCCTGTTCCCGAACTAGCACTGTGAGAGAGTCAAGTTTGTCTGAATTCCGCCTTACTTGGGCTTTGGTTTTTGACATCCCAGAGTCCATTTGCTGTATGGCTGGGGTTGTGTTATTTGAAGCTATGGTCACTTCGGTCATTCGCTGCATCAGTGCAGTGAACATTTCCATGATCTACTGCATAGAGGGGCTCCCAGGTGCCTTGGGCCTATTACTCAGTGACATGGCAAGGCTCCAGTATCAGTCATCAGTTTGTAGCAAATGGAAAATGTGGCCGAGAGAGATATTATCTTACTGGTTGCCTTCCTGAGAGATAGCTGATTTGGATTCTGTGTATAGCTGGTAAATATTGTTTTTTTAAAGGGTGCACCTCATGGCTAGTAATCCCCAGGTTTGCAGAGCTCAGTAATCAGGCGGCCATCACTATTGGAATGAAGCTATACCCCCAACATAGGGATTTTAGGACCTCTGCTCATGAACAGTGTCACTGTCATTTTTATGTTGGCTTGCGCACATGCGCAAGCAACATCTTGCGCTAGTGTGGGTCTTGAGGGCGTGGCTGCTGTTGGCCGAATGCAGGGCACGCATCAGTAGGTGCGTCCCTCATTCCCCAATCAGCCTGCATGCCACCACCACACCATGCATTCAGAATGGGGCGAGCACATCAAAGCAAGGTCGCTGCAATCCGAGCAAAGCTTCGTCATCACAGCGGTCCTTTGCTTTCCAACTCGCCGCCATTATGACCATGGTCAACAGCGGAAGCCGCCCACGCTTCCCAACATTGGGGTGCCTAATCCTCTGTCGGCAACCCCTGTGTTTGTGTGCCGACAGGGAGCCCACTCTCCATCGGCATCCTCCCCTGCAAATGTGGAATGCCGAGAGGTGCCCAATCCCCTCGGCACTCCCCTTTCTTTGTTTGCTGGCGGGGTGCCCAATCCCCACTGGCATTACCCCCATGTTGTGTGCCGATGGGTGTGCCCAATCCCCGTCGGCTACTGACATCCCCCAAAACCCACTTAGGTGGCACACTGGAGCCCACCCCAGCATGCCAAATGCCCTGTAATGCAAAAGTGTCCCCAACAGTTTTCCTGTTTTTTTACCTGCAAAACGAAAACCGTCCCTCATAGTCTAGATGCCCCCCTCCCCCCACCCGCACCGCCCATGCGTATCCTGTCTCCCCTCACCCCATAACTTACCTCTGTACTCCGCGACAATCTTCTGTGGACGGGAACCGTCTGCACTCTTCAAAGCTGACCACGAACTGAGGAAATGCCGGTAAGCTGTATAATGCAATGAATAGGGTTTTTTCAACTTTGCTGCATATCTCAGGCATTTCTTGGAATTTTGGCACCAAATTTTCAACATGGGGTTTTTGGGACCCCTCCTCATGAATTCTATCACTGTCATGGTGTTAATCGACCTCAAAAGGTGATTTCACAGTCACTGTTTGAAATCACCTTTTGGGACCCATTAATGAAATGACAGTGCCAGTGTTCATGAGGTGGCCTCTCAAAAAGCCTATGTTCCAAATTTGGTGGAAAAAATCCAACAAATGCCTGTTTTATGGGCGTGCGTTGTGCAGTTGCTATGCAGGCTCGTGACTTCACGCATTCAAATATTTTAACGTCGTATTTTCAGCACTGGCATTTTTGTGCACCTCCTTGTGAACAGTATAGCTGTCATTTTCCACATCCTGCCCAAAATGTGCTTCCGCACTTCTGGCGCACAATTGCGCAGTCACTGTGGGAAATCAGTGTTTGGGCCAGATTATGAAAATGACAGTGACATAGTTCATGAGCAGAGCTCCTAGAATGCCTATGTTGAAAATTTGGAGCTGATACTCCATAAAATGACTGTGTTACAAGCCTGCGTTGGCAGATTGCATGCATGTTTGTACCGTCGTGCATTTGTGATATTTTCACTCTGGATTTTCACCATTGCCATTTTTACACACTTCTTGATGAACAGTACAGCCGTCACTTCACATATCCTGCCCAAAATGTGTTTCCGCACTTCCGGCGCAGAATAGCATGGTCGCTGTGCGAAATCACTTCTTGGGACACTTTGAGGAAATGACAGTGACACGTGACATGAGCAGAGGTGCTAAAATGCCTATATTGAAAATTTTGTGCCGAACGCCCATAAACTGGCAGTGCTGCAAGCGTGCCTTGCATATTTCCCATGCACCCTTGCAACTCCACAAATTCCGTATATTTGTATGCCACATTTTCAGCACTGGCATTTTATTACACCTCGTTATGAACTGTGCAGCTGTCATTTTTCATATGCTGCCCAGCATGTTTTCCCGAACTGCACTAACAAACACCCACAGGGACACCCTAACGCCTCTCACTCTCTGCAGGGTGGGGGTGGGTTGGCATCAGTTCAATACTTGACTGCCACTCCTATGCTGCATCTCTCTAACTCCTACACTGCCAATGGCAGCAAGACAACATTCGGCATTGACAAATGCTTGTCTTACTCTGTCCTGAACACTGATTTCCCACAGTGACTGCGCTATTCTGTGCCCGAAGTGTGAAAACACATTTCGGTCAGGAAGTGAAAAATGACAGCTGCACTGTTCATAAGGAGGTGTGAAAAAATGCCAGTGCTGAAAATCTGGCATGACAATATTACAAATCTGCGAAGTTAAAAGGGTGTGTGGAAACTGCGCAATGCACCCTTGTAACACAGCAGGTTATACAGACCTGCCACTAGAGGGATTCTTGGTCTTCTACATAAATCACTGTATTCATTCGTGGGCAATATAGCCTGCATTATCATTCTACTTCTTTCCCAGTTCTGCTACAAGGGGACTTGAGTCTGAAAGGTGGATGGCCACTAACTAAGCTGCTCCTGCTCTCCTTGTTCCCCTTTCTGCTGTATTTTCTCATCTAGGTTTTAAGTGAGTACCTAGGTGGGCAAATTTCTTGCCTAGAAAATATTGCACTAATACAAATCACGAGACCACTCAATCTGGGACCATGGCTCTCCTTATTGTGTTTTTATTGCTCCTAAGGTGCAAAGTTTTCAGCAATACAGTGCAATTCGAAGTACCTCAATGCAATTCAGTTCTCCAATGTACCTTATCAATACCTAATGTTATAACAGTCTACCATGCAGACACTATGTCATTCTCCTCTCCCCTTTTAGCCTATTCCCCCCAGTTAGCCTATACCCCCTTGCTACTGTCCTCACCTATGTTCACCCAAGCACTTACATTGGTCACGATCAACTGTCATTACAGTGGTGCCGCCTCTTGCACAGCACGATATGGGTTGCTGCAAAGAAATAAAAAAGCAGTCTCCATTCTTATAAGCTCCTTAAAGAAAGTTATACTTCTGCTTCTTCTCTGCTCAGGAAATGTGGAGCTCAACCCTGCCCCCCCCCCAACAACTTACCTCGCCTATCGATTTTGCTGAGGCCACAGGTCTCAAAATGATGATGGTCAACATTTTAAGCCTGCCTAAAAAACTTGTACAGCTGCAAGCCTGGGCTGCACACGTTAACCCAAACCTTATCATAATTACTGAGTCGTGGTTAAAAAAGACGAACACTGATCAACAAATATCACTGCAGGGCTACAATGTATTTAGAGCAGATAGAGAGTCTAGAGGCGGGGGTGTGGTTATCTACGCCAAATCTAAGTACTTGGTCACCAATATTAGTTGAAAATCTCTAGTCAAGGAATTTGAGTTAGTTTCGCTGAGCCTTCATCTCCCCTCCTAGGAATGTATCACTATCCTAGGTGGCTATAGACCCCAGTCTGGTGGTGATGAAGTCCTTAATCTTTTAAAATCCATGTTCGTAGATGCAAAAACTGAAACAATATTTCTAGGAGATCTAAATATGGACTGGCTGTCACCTAAATCACACAGCCTCAAATCCCTTTGTGACGAGCTAGGTCTTGGGCAATTAGTCAGTGAACCTACTAGGAACAACACTCTAAATACTGCCAACAGTTCCATTCTAGATGTGGTACTAACCACCCATCCACACAAAATATCTCATTTGGCAGTGTTTCACAACGACATGAGCGATCATGGAATTGTTGCTTGCATAAGATCTCAAATTAAGGCCCGTCTGCATCCCATCTTTATAACAAAAAGATCCTTTTGCAAATTCAGTGCAGTAAACTTCCTATCTGACCTGAGCATGATCAGATGGCAAGATCTTTACCTAGCCAAAGATGTCAACAAGACAGCTTGCATCCTTAATGACAAACTCACTACAATAATAAATAAGCATGCCCCTTTCATCAAAGTAAGGGTACGGAACAATTCCAACCCCTGGTTCACCTCGGATCTCAAGGCAGCCCTTATAGCTCGAGATAAGCTCTGGGCTAAAAGCTAGACATTCCAAAGAATCTTCGGATTGGCAGGCCTTTAGAACAGCCAGGAATAACTGTGTGAAAAACTTGGCTCTGCTAAAGCTAACTATTATATTTCTACTCTCGAACAAGCTAAAGGTAACCCTCATAAAATATGGAAGACTATCAAAGTTATAGAAGGGCCCCATGGCCCCTATGTCCCAACAAAGATAGTTGCAAGTGGCAAGATTAGGAAAACAAGTCCCTAATCCTGGAGGAACTTAACTCCCACTTTGCCACAGCTGGATTAACTTTTGACTCGTCTCCTTATGCTGGTGCTGCGGTGAGCCAGCATACCCCTTCCGCCACATCTAGTCCTGCACCCAGCCCCTTCCAACTGCTTGAGATAACTTATAAAGAAGTAAAAGATTCTCTTCTTAACTTAGACCCCCAAAAAAGCGCAGGGGACGATGGCTTGGAACCCTTTTTCCTAAGGTCAGGCTACGCCCATCTCACTGTCCCAATTCTCCACATCTTCAATCTTTCCATTACATCTGCTACTGTGCCGTCCTGCTGGAAATCAGCACATATCCTCCCTCTATTTAAATCTGGTGACCCATGCGATGTAAACAACTATAGGCCTATCTCCATATTGCCTATCCTTTCTAAAGTTCTCGAAAAACTGATCCATATTCAGTTAAAATCTCACTTGGAAACCTTCTCTCTCATTAACCCAGCTCAATCTGGCTTCTGGGCTAATTATAGCACAATCACTGCACTAGCAAAAGTAACCAATGATTGGATCTCTGCTATAGATGCTAAGAAGGTAACTGGTGCAGTCTTTTTGGACCTCAGCAAAGCTTTTGATACTGTTGATCACAAACTATTAGTCAATTGCCTTGCAAAGTTGGGTGCCACATACCATACCACCCAGTGGTTCTCTAGCTACCTAACTAGAAGATTCCAAAAAGTAAAGGCGGAAGGCTTTTTTCTGCTGCCTTGCCAGTTGCAAGAGGAGTCCCCCAAGGATCCATCTTAGGCCCTATCTTGTTTACTCTTTACATTAATGACTTAGATGCTAACATATCTACATCCAATCTGCACTTTTTTGCAGATGATACTGTGTTGTATACTTCTGGCTCATCGTTATCTGAAGTCAAGGGAGTGCTTCAAGCGGACTTCGTACAACTTGAGCATAATCTAATAAAGGCAAAGCTTCTGCTCAATGCTAAGAAGACTAAAGCGATGATATTCTCCCACAGTGCTGTCTCAGGCCCCCCCAATACTCTTGCCCAAGACTTCATTGTCACCACGCTTAAGCGAGCCTCTGGAAGTTGTAACCAAATTTAAATATCTAGGTATCTGGATCGACAATAAATTATCTTTCAGTGACCACGTCGAAGATGTCTCTAGAAGGTTAAAAGCAAGGTTAGGTTTCTTCTACAAAAATAGGCCCCTTTTCCCCCTTGAAACTCGAAACAAGCTTGTACAGGCCACTTTTCTCCCCCTACTCGACTATGGCGATGTAATCTATTCCTCCACCACTCTTGCAAATCTAAGTAAAATGGACATCCTTTACCACATTACGTTACGGTTCGTCCAACTCCTTACGTTACCACTGTGACTTATATGCAGCTGTTGGTTGGACATCCCTTACTACTAGACGCCAGCTCCATGCTGGGCTATGGACTCTTAGACTGCTCCTGCAGAAATTGCCAAGCTATCTCTCTTCCCTTATTAGTATCTCACATAGTGCATACTGTTAAGAAAATCTGACTTTATTATGCTTGACATACCAAGGACGGACTTCCTTTGTGTAAACGTGCTATTGCATATGCCCTTCCCTCCATTTGGAACCAATTACAAACCATACTGAAACTAACTAGCACAGTTTCAATAAACTTCTACAAATCGCTAAGTTCAGCCAAAATAAAAGACACCTGTAACTGTCATTAAGTCTCTTCCTTCCCCATGTATGCCATATTTATCCACTGGTAAGGTATAATTGATTTGTCATATTAACTGCTTTCCCTTCCCCTTATACTCCTGGCTTTATCTTTGCTTATGCTTCACTGCTAATCTATCAAATCACTCCTCCATATCAGTTGTAGACTGTTGTTTGTTCTAGCTGCCAAAATACTGTATATGTATTGCACACACCACTCATCATGTTTCATTTATCAGTACGCAACCTGTAAGTCGCTTCCCTGTCTCACATCAGTGTTTACCACCTGCGGTCACCCTATGTGGTACCCTTGTATGTATATCCAGCCTGTATCATGTAACGTGCATTTCATGTATATACTGTTATTACCTATCTGTGTTTGTACTTTAAGTGCTTATGTCACATGACCTCCTTGTGAATGAGCTTGCTCAATGGAGTTTTCCTGCAATAAACTTGAACTTGAACTTGAACACAGTTATTTGATGGACTATCGTCACCAAATTTTCAACATAGGCATTTTAGGACCTCTTCTCATGAACAGTGTCGCTGTCATTTTCTTAATCTGTTCCGAACTCTGATTTCCCACAGTGACCACGCTATTTAGCACTGGAAGAGCGAAAACACATTTCAGCCTGGATGGGAAAAATGACAGCTGTACTGTTCATAAGGAGGTGCAAAAAAATACCAATGTTGAAAATCTGGCGTGAAAATATTGCAAATTCATGAAGTTACGAGCATGAGTAGCAACTGTGCAATGCTGCGGCTAAATAAAACAGTTATTTTTTGTTGATTTTTTTCTCCAAATTTGCAACATAGGCTTTTGAGAGCCCACATCATGAACACTGGCACTGTTGTTTCGTTAATCGGTCCCGAAAGGTGATTCCGTGCAGTGACCACAAAATCACCTTTCAGGACTGAATACCACCATGACAGTGGCTAAATTCATGAGGAGGGGTCCCAATAACCCCGTGTAGAAAATTTGGTGCCAAAATTCCCAAAAATGCCTGAGATATGCGGCAAAATTGAAAAAACCCTATTTATGCCATTATACAGCTTACCAGCATTTCTTCAGTTCACAGTGGGCTTTGAAGAGTTCAGATGTGTTCCCAGTCCACCGAAGATCATCGTGCCAAGCTCCAGAGGTAATTATGGGGTGAGGGGGTGTGGGGAGGTGGGGTATGCAGTCGGTGGGTGCGGGTTGGGGAGAGGCGCAGATGGCGAGGGACCATTTTCTTTTTTGCAGGGTTGAAAAATAAATAGACATCTTGGGAGTTTTTCATTTTAGCAGGTACTTTTGGCACACTGGGGTAGGCTCCCAGCATGCCACCTGCATGTTTTGGGTTGGGGGGACTGGAGCTGACGGGGATTGTGCACCCCCATTGACACATACTGGTGGGGGGGGTCTCATGAGCCAAGGGGGATTGAGCACCCCCTCGGCACACAAGAAATGGGGGGGCACATGCTGATGGGGATTGGGCACCCCTGTCGGCAAAGAAACAGGGGGAGGGAACATGATGCCGAGGGGGATTGGGCACCCCTTCAGCAGACAAAACAAACCGACGGGGACTGGGCTCCCCGCCGGCAAACTGTGTCTGGGGAATGCAAGGGACCGCCCTGCAATGATGGGTCACTCCCTCATTGCTGCGGAATGGCTGATGCTGTAATGACGAGGCAGACCCTGATTGCAGCAGCTAAAACATTTCAAGGTGGTGGCATGCTGGCTGAACTAGTGTCAGCAGCAGTATGCCACCCCATTGGGGAAAGCGGGCCAAGCCTCAAAAGGCAGTGGTGTCATTGGCCACAACAATGCCGCGCCTCCACAACCTGCTTCTGCAGTAAGCTGCCGCAACATGTTTCTTGCACATGTGTGCAATCAGCATAATGAAGTACCAGTTTATGTAGTTCTTCCCCTGGCTAGCACTCTGTCTGCTGAAGATTATGCATAGTGGAACTTCACTGGCAGATACCTGCAGTCAGCTAGCTTTCAGGGAGGCAGATAATCTGTTAGTATGAATAACACAAGCTTGCTTTTCTTTTTGAGACACTTTGAATATTATGTATGAAAATACTAGTCATGTTTTGTGTTTTATATACTGTACTAAACATTTTAGTAATAATTAATGGTGCTGATTTTAAATTTAAACATTCCTTTTTAATGCAAAGAAATACAGAAACATGATAACATATCCCATCCTAACTTAAAACTACCAACTGAATTGGCCTGTGTCCCCTAAGGCAGTTTGTTCCATGTGTCCATTACTCTTTCAGCAAAAAAAGTGCTTGCAGACATCTTTTTTGAACCTTGCTCTAGATAGTTCCATTGCATTTCCATTCGTACCTGAGTTTATGCTTATGATCAATATTGCCTTGTAGTCCACTATATTCCATGCAAGTTCTTGTAAGTTTTTATCATGTCCCCCCTCTCCCTCCTAGTCTTTAGGGTGTACATGTCAAGGTGTTACAAACTCTCCTTGTAAGTCATTCCTTTCCATGCCCAGGATCATCTTAGTCTCCCTTTGCTGCACTGCCTCCACCGACTTGCAGTCCTTGCATATGGACTCCAGAACATTGTGCAGTATTCCAGATAGTGGCTTATCAATGATCTGTACAATAGGAGGATATGCTCCTAGTTCTGCTGCTAATTCTCCCCCCTTTGCCCCCAAGTATCCTATTTACCTTTCCTACAGCCTTGTTACAGTGTACTGTGTATTTTAGGTAATCTGATTTTATGACCCTGAGGTCTTTCTCTTCTGCTGTGCTTTCTAGTACCACCACCCCACTGCATACAGTTACTGCTGGCTCTTTTTCCTGATGTGCATTAGTTTGCATTGTTTTGCACTGAAACACAACTGTCAGATTTTAGACAAGTTGGACAAGTTACACAGGTCCCCAGGTCCTCCTTTATTTACCTCACCACATCTTCTGTGTCTACCCTTGCGCAGATCATAGTGTCATCTACAAAGAGGCAGATCTTGCTCGGTATGCCCTTCCATATATCACATACGAATATGTTAAAGAAGACAGGGCCCCATACTGATCCCAATGGCACTCTGCTCATGATCTCCTTGACCACCAAGAACATCCTAATTACCACTGCCATCTGGGTCCTTCCCCTCAGCCAGCTTTCCAGCAAGGCTTCTATTCATTTTTCCACCCTAGATCCCTTAGTTCTTTGACATGACTGCTGTGGGGGACTGAGTCAAAGACTTTGCAGAAGTCTGGGAGTGCTCTATCAACTGCCTGTCCTTTGTCAGCTGCCCCTGTCACCAGTCAAAAAACTTAATAAGAATCATCTGTTATGACCTCCCCCTAAAGAATCTGTACTGCCTATTGTCTTGCAGCCCATGCCTTTCTAGGAAGTCACTGAGTTCTTCCCTTTATATGGCATCTTTATCTTCCACACTGTAGACATAAAGCTGACTGATCTACAGTTACACAGTTCTTCCTTCCTTTCACTTTGATACAGAAGAAACACATCAGCCATCCTCCAGTACCTAGGAACCACTCCTGTATAAAGCGAGTAGTTTGAAATATCTGAAGTTGGACTCAGTGTTGACTCTGCTCTCTCCTTAAGTATCCTAAGATGCAGCTCATCATGCCCCATTGATTAGTCTACCTTCAGTCCCTTTAGCTCCTCCAACACCCTCTTCCCATGACAGTCTATACTGTTTGAACTCCCTCCATCCCTCCTTTCTGCCATTCATCCTGCATTTTGGCAAGGGCCCTTTTCCTCCCTGGTGAACACTGACTAGAAGTATTTGTTCTGGGGTATGAAACTGAACGTTTACATTATATGAAGATTGAACGGAAGATTGCTGAATGTAATTATATACTGCTTATAGACACACAGAGCACTTGGTACTTTTTGTTGATTAACACATTAAATAAAAAAACCTAAGCCAATGCAACTTCCTCCATAAGTTCTTTTTAAGTTGATTGCACACAGCGCTAGAAACATATTGTGGCAGCTTGCTCAGAAGCTGACTGTGGAGGCATGGCACTGTTATGGTCAATGCCCCCACAGCCTGCAAAGGCTTGTCCCGCTTCCCCCAATGCCGTTGCAGGCTGCTGGTGACACAGGTTTGGAATGTTTGCACCAACTTGTGACAAATCAGCCATTGCAGTCAGGGGCGGCCTTGTCATTGCAGCATCAGCCATCTGCTGCAATGAGGGAGTGACTTGTCATTGCAGGGCGGGATCTAGCAAGCCTGATATTGTTTGTGAACATGGTGGCGGGTTGCCGTCCTGTCCACAAGGCATATTGCCCCCTCCACCATGTCTATCTGGCCGACGGGAACCCACTCCAGTTGGCATAATGTCACCCCCATTTCATTGTCTGACGACAGGGTGCCGTAATCCTGTTGGCAGAAAGAAATCCCCTCTTTGTTGTTTGCCGATGGGGTGCCCAATCCTCTCATCAGCTAAGCTGCCCCCCAAAGCAAAACTCCAGTGGCATGCTGGGAGCTCACTTGAGCGTGCCACATACCCCTATAAACAAAAAAATGGCCCCCAAAGTCTTTTTTGTTTTTTTTTACATCTGTATAAAAAAGGAAACGGTCCCTCGTAGTATCCCAGGCCCCCATCTGCAACCCGCATCCACCCACTGTGCACTCTACCTCCCCCCCCACTCACCCCATACTTACCTCTGGAGCTCGGCGTGATGAACTTCGGTGGACAGGGAACACGTCTGCACTCTTCAAAGCAGACCGCGAACTGAGGAAATGCCGGTAAGCTGTATAATATAATAAATAGGGTTTTTTAAACTTTAGTACATATCTCGGGCATTTTTGGGAATTTTTTCACCAAATTTTCAAAATGGGGTTTTTGGTACCCCTCCTCGTGAATTCTTGAACTGTCATGGCGTTAATCAGCCCTGAAAGGTGATTTTTACGGTCACTGCATGGAATCACCTTTTGGGGCTGATTAACAAAACGACAGTGCCAGTGTTCGTCAGGTGGGCTCTCAAGAATCCTATGTTGCAAATTTGGTGGAAAAAAATCCAAAAAATGACTGTTTTACGAGCATGAGTTGCGCAGTTGTTATGCTTGCTCGTAACTTTGTGAATCTGCAATATTTTCATGCCAGATTTTCAACACTGGCATTTTGTCACACTTCCTTGTGAACAGTGCAGCTGTCATTGTTCACATCCTGACAGTAATGTGTTTTCGCACTTGCAGCGCAGAATAGCACGGTCGTTGTCAGAAATCAGTGTTCAGGACAGATTAAAAAAATGACAGTGACACTGTTCATGAGTAGAGGTCCTGAAATGGCTATGTTGAAAATTTGGTAATGATACTCCATAAAATGACTGTCTTGTGAGCGTGCGTTGTCCAGCTTGCATGCACGCTCGTACCTTCATGAATTTATAATATCTTCACTACAGATATTCAACATTGCCATTTTCCCACACCTACTTATGAACAGTGCAGCTATCATTTTTCCCATCCTGGCCGAAATGTGGTTTTGTACTTCAGGCGCAGGACAGAGCGGTCGCTGTGGGAAATCACTATCCGGGACGGATTAAGAAAATGACAGTGATACTGTTCATGAGCAGAGGTCACAAAATGCCTATGTTGAAAATTTGGTGATGATAGCCCATCAAATGACTGTGTTGCAAGTGTGTGTTGCACACTTTCCACACACCCTTGTAATTTCGCAGATTTGTAATAGTGTCATGCCAGATTTTCAACACTGCCATTTTTTCACACCTCCTTATGAGCAGTACAGCTGTCATTTTTCACATCCTGACTGAAATGTGGTTTCACAGTTGCAGCACATAATAATGCGGTCACTGTGGGAAAATAAATGTTTGGGACAGATTAAGAAAATTACAGTGGCACTGCTCATGAGCAGAGATCCTAAAAGCCCTTTGTTGAAAATTTGGTGACAAAACTCCGTAACATGACTGTGTTACAAGCATGCATTGAACTGATTCCACAAACCCTTGTAACTTCACAAATTTGTAATATTTTCACACCACATTTTCAACACTGGCAGTTTTTCACACCTCCTTATGAACAGCACAGCTGCCATTTTTCACATCCTGGCTAAAATATGGTTTTGCACTCCTGCCGGAGAACAGCACGGTCGCTGTGGGAAATCAGTGCTTGGGACATATTAAGATCAAACGAGTGAGAGGGAGCAGTGACCGAGCTCAACTGAGCTCTGTTGGGACTGCTGCAGATTTGTTTATGGGCGGGAAAAGGCTCCAACACAAGAGCCCAGTACAAAAGGGCAGCCTGCAGTGCTGGGAGAAACAGAATGAGAGAGCTAGTGGGGGGGGTGGGAGTGAGAAAACTCACCAGATCGCCATCAGGACTGCTGCGGATTTCTTTGGGGGCAGAAAAAGGCATCAAAGCAGGCAGGGGTCCAGTAGAAAAGGCCAGCCTGCAGCAGTGGGAGAAACAGTATGAGTGAGTGAGACAGGGGGACTGAGTGAGTTCAATGGAGCTCTATTAGGACTGCTGTGGATTTCTTTGTGGGCAGAAAAAGGCACCAATGCAGGTCGGAGCCCCATACAAAAGGGCCACTTGCAGCGCCAGGTCAAACAGAATGAGCATGTGACAGCGGGAGACTGAGCGACCTCAGTGGAGCTCTGTCAAGACAGCTGCAGATTTCTTTGTGGACAGACAAAGGTGCCAATGCAGCCAGGAGCCCCGTACACAAACACAGCCTGCAGCGCCAAGAGACACAGAACGAGTGAGTGAAGCATGGTAGTGAGTGAGCTCAATGGAGCTGTATTGTGAGTGCTGCAGATTTCTTTGTGGGCAGAAAATGTGGCAATGCAGGCAGGAGCCCAGGACAAAAGGCCAGCTTGCAGCGCCGGCAGAAACAGAATGAGTGAGTGAGAGGGGGGGAGTGAGCGAGCTCAATGGAGCTGTGTCAGGACTGCTTCAGACTTCTTTCTGGCCAGAACAAGCCGCCAATGCAGGCAGGAGCCCAGTACAAAAGGGCAGCCTGCAGTGGCAGGAGACACAGAATGAGCGAGCGAGGGAGGGGGAATGAGTGAGCTCAATGGAGCTCTGTTGGGACTGCTGCAGATTTGTTTGTGGGCAGCAATGCACACAGGGGCCCAGTACAAAAGGGCAGCCTGCAGTTGCAGGAAAACCAGAATGAGTGAGTGAGAGAGGAGGAGTGAGAAAGCTCAACAGAGCTCTATTGTAACTTCTGCAAATTTCTTTGTGGGCAGACGAAGGCGGCACGCAGGCAGAAGCCAATAGAAAAGGGCAGCCTGCAGCGCCAGCAGAAACGGAATGAGCGAGTGAGAGAGGGGGAGTCAGCAGGCTCAACAGACCTGTGTGGGGAGTGCTGTAGATTTCTTTGTGGGCAGAAAAAGCCAGCAACAGAGGCAGGAGCCCAGTACAAAAGGGCAGTCTGCAGCGCCAGGAGAACCAGAATGAGCGAGTGAGAGAGAGGGAGTGAGCCACCTCAACGGAGCTCTGTTGGGACAGCTGTGGATTTCTTACTAGGCAGAACAAGGTGCCAACACAGGCAGGAGCCTAGTACAAAAGAGCAGCCTGCAGCACGGGGAGACACAGACTGAGTGAGTGACAGAGGGGCAGTGAGCCAGCTCAACACACCAATGCAATCAACATTCGGCATTGACAAATGCTTGTTTCTTTTGTGTTTTACTTGTTGGCATGTGGAGCTAGCTGCCTGTTCTTTGCAGTGGCCCAGTAGTAAGAAACATATATTACTTTACTTTTGTAAATTTTGGTTCTTTATCTCTGCCTTGCCTCTGTCCCCCTCCTCCCAGCCTTTTCCTTTTTCAGTAACGCTGTGCCCTCCTTGACCTTGCATTTCTCTTGGATGTAGCTGAAGAACACCTAGTCTCCAGCTTCACCCTCATTGTGAGTCTGAGGTCTATCTCAGCCTTGGCCCCCTGACCCTCCTACCAGCAACTGTGGTTGCTCTTAGATTCTCCACCCTGTCCTGACTTTGGCTTCCCTTGTGTTGGACATTAATATCAATTAATGTATTTTTCTAGTCCAGTTTCAATAATAGTTTTCACAGGCGGATTTAGAGGGGGGGGGCTAAGGGTGCTCTAGCTCCCCCATCATGGAGCTCCTCTATTAGTAACACAGTGCTTAATCATGAAAGCTGCCTGAGCCACACAGGTCTCATCTATCCTCCAGCAGAGCTGGCCTTAGCTAGGTGCAAACTGTGCCCCTGCACCTTGGGGGCCCATGCTTTTTTCTTGAGAAAAAAATAATTTAAAACATCTAAAAATGCCTAAATGTTGTTAGAGATAAAAATGTTTACTAGCAAATGAAAGTGGAAGACAACTGGCTATGTTACTGTTACAAAAGGTGGGGGAAGTTTTGCTGCAGTGGAAAAGATTAGGTTAAGTAAGTGCTAATGGTGTTAATGGCCATACTTTACACCTCCCAGGTTGACTACTTTCACAAACAAAGGGCTATATTAACAAGAGAACTTGTTTGTAGCCTAGACATGTAGGTGAAACAATGAATGATATGGCAAAATATGTTTCAAAAGTATGTGAGCACTCAAAATGGCTCAAAAACCTGACTAGCACAGAGCAAAACTGGATTTCCTGATAGGGACCCTGAAAACCTGATCACCAGGTAAAAAAACTGACAGGTGGCAACCTTACTGGTGTCCCATGATAATCCTCTCTATTCTATCTCACTCACACCTCTAGAAAAGTTAAGTTGTTTAACTTGTTTGCAAATCAAAGTATCGGAGGTGTGAGTGCCCAGTGATGATGTCCCTGTCCATACAGAAACGAATACGGTAGTAGTACCGTACTTACTTAAGCTCCTGCTCCAGGCTCAGTCAGATTAATTTCCAGTGGTGAAGTCAAATAATTCAGTGCAGTCAATGGCACTAATTAAAAGATGCTGGTTAAACTAGCAGACCTGCTACTGCTTTAGTAATTCAGGACAGGAGGGTTAGTGAGGTGTAAATGTTGGATGTGGGGGGCCCACAAAGAATGGAGTGGTGGGGCCCGGCAGGGGGCTGCACACGGCCTAGAATGGTTAAGGCCAGCCCTGTTCTCCAGTGTCCTGGTAGTGCGGTAAATAACTACCCCCACCTGCATTACATAGTTGATCCCCCACCCCAAAAAGCCGGTCTCCAGCATGAATTTCTTACTAACGTTCATCCTGCGCCATGTGATCCAGTCCCAGTACTGTGGCAGCAGTTGGTCTTGCCTTGGTGAGCCTGAGCATTCGTTCTCTACTTTTGCAGGCTTGGTGCAACTCCTTTGTTCATGCGCAGGGGAGGTTCATGCATGGCAGGGTACAGCTGCAGCAAAGCGGAGTGGACCTTAACAATACAGATCTCAACCAGGTTGCCTGGTGCTCACTGCTCCTAATTTGCTGTTGCATTCAGTAGTGGATGTGGCTAGCAAGGGGTGCCTTCTTTAAATGTCTAGGCTGCTGAAACAAGAGTGAGCTGTAATTCATTAACTCAGAAGATTAACAATAACAAATATTTTATTAATTTAAAAATGTATTTTCTTTGTAATAAATTGTTCTATCGAATAAAATGTGTTTTGCAAAAATAGCAAGCAGACTTGAAATTATATTTTCAGAAACTAGATAAAGTAACTTTGTTCCCATATTTCTATAGTTATTGAATTTTTTTTTTTTACTGAGATAAGGTTGGGGAGGTACGTTAATCTGTATTATACAATGGCAAGAAAGAATCCTGGCTCCTGACTGGTCAGTTGGCCATCACAGCAGGGATGTTACCCTGGCATAACATCCCTGCTGATCAACTAGATGATCATCCTATTGATTGTTTCCATTTTTTTTAAATATATTTTTAAACACTAAACAAAATTCTCTAAAATTATTTTTTTTCTGCATAAAACAATGAGCCATTGTATAATAGGAATAATGCCCTCCAGGGTGAGTGTCATGCTGGGATAACATCCCTTCTCAGGTTTTGGATGCCTTCGGTCGATGGCCTCGGGCCCAACCACCCGAGGTGGGATGTTATCCCAGCATAACACCCACCCTGTCAGGCATTATTCCTTTACTGCAGGACAAACTGGGATGGGTTGGCTTTATGGTAATGTCATAATGTATTTGAGTGAGTGACATTTGTGAACTTGTTTACTTGGATTTTTTTTAATTTGTCTGCAGTTTGTCTTTATCACCAAGTCTCTTTCAACTTTTCTCTTTTTTTTGTGTTTTGGATGTACTGCTGCCCAGCTGCAGTCTTTTGGTATTTTGTGTTTTTTTTTTGGGGGGGTGGAAGGGTATTTTGGGCAACATACTGTCATGTGGACTGTGGAGACTCTGAGAATGGTGCTAGGGTGCAACTAACAAAGCATGGGGAGGGAGGAATTGAGTAGAAATTGCATTAGAAATACCCTCCAAAATGCACCAGAATGCACCAAAATGTTAAAAAATGTCTGGGGGCCTAGGCGGCCCACCAGACCCTCGGCCTATTATTTTCATTTTTTCTCTGACTTGAGCTCCCCTACCTATAGGACTCCTGGATCCACCCCTGGTTTTAAAGCACAATTGTGTGTTAATATTTTCTGAAGCCTAGTTTCACTGTCAGTTTAATATGAGTAAAGCAAGTATCATGTAGTACATCTGAACCAATGAGATGGCTGGATTTTTGCAATGCTTTCTCAATCATTTTGCAACATTAAATAGAACAGGAACCACTGTACATGAATATTACACAAGAAACATTACCAACAGAAAAACAGTTTTAACATTCTTACTATGCATGGTTGCAAAGACATAAACCAGTTTTTATTCAGCCATATTAGTGACATACAGTATTTATTTTAAATGCAATCAACTGCCAACAGAAACATCTATAGTGTGGTATAACTTATTTGCTGAACAAGTCAACCACTGCAGTAGAATGTGCACATGCTGTGTAGACTTAGAATCACCATGCATAACTTGGATTAGATAGGTACTATTCAGAAGGAGACACAAGAATAATTAATCATACAGACTGAATTATTTTTGTCACCCCTGACAGAAGTGGTAATGCTCATTCATCTTGATGGTGTACTGTAAGGATGCTTAAATATTCCTCGCCTAAGTGCACACAGTTCCTACTGTAATAGTCTGTCACATTTCACAAGCTGTACATTCACTGTCTAAATTAATGATAACAAATAACTTAATCATCAAGACAGACCAGTGTAATCAAAATTAACCAAAGAATAACTTAGATGGCTGGCAAAAAGTGACACCAGTCTGGGTCTGACAAGGTATGCTTAAACTTACAGTTCCTTAGACTTTTGTTTTCCTAGTTGCCTAGCAGCTTGTTAATCCTCCATGTCACATGACCTAAGCACAGCCAAGTCCCTTTTCACTCAACTAGATTCTTGCACTGGGGTCTGGCAGAGAGGTGATGCGAGGAAACAACAGGTGTCCCTGCACAACAGTGGTGGAACCACACCATAAGTATGAGGGGAACTGGACATAAGAAGAAATTAGAGGAGTACAAAATGAAAAAGGTCACTGTACAAGTGTTCTTGTTCTCTAGAGTTGTCTGTTGGCTACTAACTCTCCAGTCCCATTAACAGAAGACTTGCAGAGTCTGATTATCTATTACAAGTAATTTAATAGAACAATCAGATTTAACAATGACTTTCTTGTTAAAGTAATTTTTTTTTATATGGGCCTGTTAATATTTATCTCATCTCATGCCATTCGGGCAGCTGCAACATTCAGTACCACCTGAAAACTAAGACAAGGTAAGCACAGCAGCAGGGATTTATGCTTTAAGCCAAAAGATCTGTAGTAGGATCATCACAGAGTAGTGGAACACATCACTATAAGCCCCATTCCTGGTGCACTACATGAATTTAATGACCCACACCCCAGGGCTTTGAATACATTCACATTATCCCACATATGGTATACTGTCCTGTTCCCAGCTTCTCACCTCATTGGATCATGCAGTTAATTTATGGAAACTGCCTTCTATTGGTTGTGGGCTTAAAGCCACACTGCATGCTAGTGGTTTCAGTTTTGACTTATACTTTTTATGTTTGATTGCAGAATGCAAGTAAAACGTATTGGCATAGTTTTAGAGGAAAAAGCAGGTTCTGGAGGTATATCAGGGCTTCTGGTGTGACCTCTATGGCTATAAACCCAGGGCAGTAAGCTCCGTAGAGGGTTACTAATATTAAACTATCTGTACTGTTTTGCCTCCCTGGTATGGACAATCAAACTAATTTGGGGTGACATCTAACTATATTTTTATACAGCTGATAACTAATGCTCAAAGGATGGCTGACCAAGACTCTCAGAGGAAAACATTGCTGGTGGCTCTGTTACAAAGTCCTGATCAGCAGAAATATCCTAAATGATATAAGCTTGAATCCAAAGCAAGTGGTTCTATGACTACCAAGGAACAGCCTCAAGATAAGGATGAAGATACTTACCTAATAGAATTGACTTCTATAAAAACGATTTTGATGGAACTTACAACAGACATTGAGGATATCAAAGCTGCAATGGGAGCCCTAACTACCCATGTTACAGATATGGAACTGCACATTAGTTCATTGGAGGATTGGGCCCAAACAGAAGACAGAGAACTCGTCCACATAATGCAAAAACTGAAAAATATGAAGAAGAAAGTGGATGACCTGGAAAACAGGTCACATAGAAATAATCTCCTAATTATAGGAATCCCCGAGGGAGCCAATAATCTGATACCATTAATTTTGTCAACTTTCTTTTTTGGCAGATTTGGGGTCCACTGGAGTCTGGCGCATCATATCTTATTGAAAGGGTACACAGGGCTCTTTGCCCTAAACCTAATCAAGGCGAACAGCTGAGGGCATTAATCTGTAGACTCCTTAACTTTCAGGACAAGATGAAAATCCAAAGAGCTGCCAGATCCCAACCAGCATTATACTGGCAACAACACTGTTACTATATATTCAACAATGTCAGCCAGTCTGTTCAAAAGCAGAAGAGAGTTTATGGTGATATTAAAAAATGTTTACACCAAAGGGGGATCAAACAGGATACAGTTCCCTGCTGACTGATCATATCACTACCCCATGGCAGTTTTTCTTGTAATTTCATGGAGTCCACAAAGCAACATTTGCCTGGTCTCCTTCCTGACTTATTTTTCTAAACAAGCCCTGAAGGTGCCTCTGCAAGGTGACATGAAACACTGACTAAATAAATATAACTGATACAGACTTGTGTTGTTACGACATGGTGAAGGATTTTCACTATCTGCTTTTGTGATGCTTGTATACTTTATGAAGGTCTTTGCTTGTTGTTGTTTGGTTTAATATGTGTAGCTTTGTGGTTTTGATTGCAGTTTGTGCACTATGATGAGAATAGCTCAGAAAACGTGTTTTTAATGGTTACATTTACTGAAACGTATTGAAATTTTGACTTGTATATAATCTATTACTGTGATATTTGGCGCCTTTTTCTCCAGTACTTTTAATAATGGTTTAGCAAGTTGTAGTTTTGTCCTTGTTAATATAAGATTTTTTATAGTTCCAAGCCTGTCTTTTTGAGCATCCCAAGCTTGTTTGACCCATGAACAATTATACCCCAAAATTTTAAAAGCCATGTTAAAGTTAAGCTGTCCCCGACTTGTTTATTTCTGCATCATCACTGGACATCTCGAACATTCAAGATGTCATACGTCATGGTGGCAGTTATGGCACTCAGTGCAAGTCAGCTCATTTCTTTCACTCTTTCATTTTAAAGTAGATCTTCTGTTTACTGAAGTATGAACATATTTTCTAACAATGATTTTACTAATGTTCAATCTGGCACAGACTTATTTTACATTGTGGCTTATTGTGGTCTATAAGGATCTATGTATATACACTGGAGTCTTATCTTGCCGATTTTTAGTTGTAACATGTGGAAATGGACAATCCATTATATACAGTTAGTTATTTTATTGACTCCATCGCTTATAGCAAGGGTTGATTTTAGCATGGAGCTGACTTCTGACATTTACATTGTTTTCTGCTTTCTAAGGATAGGTTCCTTGCTCGATCCAAAGGTTAGAGAAGTAGAACGAATATATTACTTAGTTTAAATTTTGAACTGGGCAATTTCTCTCAAAAGTGAACATGTATTTTATTAGCCACATGTGAATGCAGCATAGCAGACCCAGTGGTGTACAAACAACACTACAGTTCATGGAAATGCTACATGAGGTCCAAATGGACCCAGCCACTGTAACAATATGCAGCCATAGCAGCACAATGATCATGGCCTGTTCCCAGACAAATGGATGGATGGCCACACTGATACACCTGCATGGACATGTGTCATCTGATGGTAAGAGAAGGCATGCCAGACAGGAATGTGCAATGCACAAAGACACACAAGCACCACCCCATACCACACCAACTGGCCACCTGCAGGATATATAATATACACATGCAGGTGCCAGTGCAACCCATGCAGCAGTCACACAACACACATTGTATGTGAGGGACATAGGAACACAAAGAACAGGGTCACACCTAGGAGCTGCCAGAAGGCCACAGGCAACCAAAGTATGTTTCTCTCCCCCACAGATGCCTCCACTGATGTTGAGTCTGACTCCTCATCTGAAAGCAACAGTACCACCACATGACGCCAACAGCAACAAAAACAGCAGGAGTCAGACCACATTGCCCAAGATGCTGAGTCAGGAGGATCAAACAAGAAGGAGGATGACCAGCACCACACAGTGGACATGAGCCACACAGCAAGCCCAGAGGCATCAGCCAGTCACAGCGGCAGTGAGCACAGCACTACCCAATCCCCACACAGAAGTACAGATTCAGACACTGATAGCAGTGACACAGTACCAAGCACATGGAGTATAGCACCAGACACCAGCCCAGTGTCACCAGTACAGCACTTGGCCACACCACAGTTACCAGTTGGAAATTTTATTTATTTATTTATGTGCCACCATCATCACTACAGGCTGTGGACCTTGGCCAGTACTGCCAGGAGGTGATCCTTGCCGAGGCCTCAATGGCGTCTGACCTCAGGGAAGTAAGCTGGGCCATTGAGACACAGAACAACGCTGCTGTGGAACAACTCACTCACATTGAGGCAGCCGTGTGTGGTATACAGAACACCATGGAGGATGGCATGCGGAACACACACGTGTGCAACACAGAGCTCCTTGCTGTACTGCATGGCATGCAGGCCTATGCAGAGCACCAACTGTGTTCTCTGGAGTATATGCCAGCAATGATGGAGTGCCACAGTGAACAGCACTAGGAACAGATGGAGCTGCAGTGAGCACAAACACAGGCCACCACTGCCATGGTCAGTGCACACCAGGTCATTGCAGAGGCAATGTCCCACAGGCAAGCACACAAAGTACTGGAACATGGTGAAGGTACATGGTATACACAGACATAAGGGACACACATGAACCCACACCATGGTGCAGCACTGGCAATGGCATCCGCACATACGATGGGGCCATGTACCCACTCTACATGGCCACAGGTGTCCTTGGTCATATTGGCACTAACATGCACATGGAGCAATACAGCAGTGGATTAAAGCTGGGCAACAGAAACATGGGTACATATCCTGTGATGGGTGCACTGGAACATGTAAACCGTCTGTGTCATGGAGTGCAAACAGACAACCAACACCCAGGTAATGGCACAGAGGACCATGGGTATGGTATGGGTTCCCATGAATATCCAAGGCACAACTTGGACAGGCACAACAGCACCAATGCACATGGGCCACATGGACTCACCTATCATGGGTACAGCATGTCTGAGCCCCACATACAAGACATAACCATGTGGACACACATCAACATGATGTGCACCCCAGCAGCCCACTGTGACAGCACATGGGGCATGGCACAACAGATGCCATGGGACCTATTGAGATGGGTGAGATCAGACAGACAGAGGCACCAATAGTGGAACATACCATGCCAAATACACAGGCCACATGTATCTCCACCAGTACAGGTGCACTTACCAAGCCACACAACAGGCACAGGAACAAAAATTCCACCTGGTGAGGTGAACAGACAGTACCCCAGTGCAGAAACTCCACATTACAAATTGTGCAGCCAGACTCCAGATAGCAATATGACACAACAACACAGTGGAACCGACACCCACAGCAATAACACCTCTGTGCAGACAACTAGTGCAGTGGGAATAACAGGGGCATAGGTGAACAACACACAGCCAGCCACATCACCCTGGACACAACAGTCCCATGACGATACCTCACCACACTAACACAGGAACCAGACGACATACGTGATGGTGATCAGTCCATTGCTGGATAGACAGACAGTACTAGTGTGGCATCCCAGGATACCTCTGAGATAGTACCATTGCACCAAAGAGCCCCTGTAAGGTGGACAGGGCAGGCAGTATGACATGTGGTGAGCACAGCAATACACAGGCCCTGTTACAGGCCAAGTCCACTGGCACTTCACAGGAGACATGCGCAAAGTCATAGCCAGAGCAGGACAAGGAACAAGGAGCCATTTACAGATAACACACCTGTGGCAAGAGGCAGAGGAGGGTGGAGAGCAACAGACAGTTGTGAGGGAGGACAAGTCAGCCAACAACCCACTGTGTTGGGCCTTACGGCAATGCATAGGTCGCTAAGGCAGGCGGCCACCACTGACATCCAAAGATCCCAATACCAATTAAGAAACTCAACAGATGCCATGATATCCTGTGCACCACACAGTGGGCAAACGCACATATAAAACGATGTCCCAAACAGACATACAGTACAGCATGACCACCGTAGTAAGGCCATGCTATATGGTCCTGACACCAGAGCATACATCATGTGGCAGCATGTCTGAAGACAGTAATACATAGCGTGTGACCAATTACAACATCAGCCACTATTGTCATACCTCAACACAGGGGCACAGCCATGAGAAACACCTCATGTAGTGGCCAACAATGCATGTGATCCCAATATACATGTAGACACTCGAGTGAACCACAGTGTACACAGTATTAAAGCATACATCCCAGCCCTTTGTACATCATACAATCACACACATATGCAGCCAAACAGCCTCTTCCAGGTGTCGTGTATGCAGCACCACAGCGGCATACATGCGCACATATGCATGACCACATACATACATACATAGAATGTGCATGACATGCCAAAGTACATGTAACCCATGAACCCCATACACATAAATGACAACCAGTGTAGCACACCAGGATGTAGCACAGTGGCACCATGCCCTGCATGTCATAATGTAAGTAGCAACATGTGATGTAGCCATTGTCCTGCAGGACATGTGCAGCTCAAGGCTGGTGACCTGAGTGACATCCTGGCATTTTACAATGAAACAACAGGGTGCCTGGAGGACAGGTGGCTCAGTGGCCATGGATCCCAGAGGTTTCCTCCACTGGTGGTTTTCCTGTTCTGTATGCCACTGGTCCCACACCCTGGGCAATGTCATCAGAACAGAGCACCAATGGCTTAACCACCTGAAGCAATGCTTTAATGTACATGTGTGTGAAGAATGGAAATGACTATACAGAATATATACACCTGCCAATAGCACATGCCCCAGAAGCACACAGTAGCCCATGGCAAATGTGCATTGCCATATAACACACATGGGTGACACATGCATTTGTCTGCTACACCAGGGCTGTGTATCACACTGCCACACACAGAGAACACAGTCCAGGTGGCATGTATTGCATAGTGGTATGGCCTGTGACACTCTCTATGACCATAGGCAGCAGCGGGCATACGTGTGCATAGAATGTGTGCCTACATTCCACAGTACCATGCACACAGAGATGTAAACATTACATTGTTGCCATGAGCCAAAAATAAAACAAGACACAAGTACACACAAAAGGAACACTTTATTGTGAACATATATGAACATACATGGTACATAGCATGGAAACAACAAAACACAACAGACATGCCAGTAACAATGTGTTAACACATGATTACATTTCCATAAAAGGACATGTGCAGTATGGGAACTTTCAAACTATGTACAACATACATCTGTACACCACATCTAGCAGGTGCATGTGGCATCAGGAGGCCTGCCTATGTATTATCCCCATACCTGTCCAGTGCCTGCAAGACAGCCAGGACAGAGTCCTGTAGTGTCACCAGGGTCCTGGCAACATCTTGCATTTGCCGATGGAGTGTCCCCACAAAGACCTGCATATTGTCACCCTCCACACTCATGTCCATGGACACCCTCTGCATGTCAGCACCCTGAACATTACTCACCCAATCATGGTCACCCGTAGCCTAAGTGACATGCATAACATGCCACTCTATGGCTGGTTCACTTTCCCTAGCCCCATGGGATGACAGTGACATTGAGTCATCACCCATTCTGGCAGTGGTACAGTCACACTCTGCCTGTTGCCCATAGGGGAGTTGCACAGTCTCTGCCTGCTGCACTGGAGCTGCATGTTTACTGCTCCATTGGTCCCCTGCAGCCGCCACATCATGAATGCCCTTTGCCCACTGCACTTGTGTCTGCTAGGCATACTGACATTCCTACTAGTGCTTTAGTGCCCTCATGGTCTGTTGAAGGCTCCTCAGATGCACTGTTGCTGGTGCATCCTGTGCATCCTATAGTATATCAGCTGAAATAGAAGAAGAAGACCAGCATCAGTGATGTTGACAGCTATCACTGACACACCTGTGCATTACAGAATGTACAGTACATTGTCAACAGTGCAACACACTCAGGCCAAGACATACATGTGTCAGGTGTCCATGCCATCCATGGAGCACATGCATGTGATACATGACAGCATTCCCAAAATGGTGCTGTGTGTGCCAACATGGTATTGCCACCCTACTGTGGTACTGCAGAGCACAGAGCATCATGCCATCTAACAATAGAACACCCAAACTAGGCCATGGCTCAGTACCTGTTGTGACACTTGCATTGTGTGCAGCCATAGTCCTTGGTACCACATGTGCATGTGTTATGTGTACACACACGACACCCTTGACCAGGACGTGTATGGCTCACAGAGCAACACCACAGACACCCACACACTTGCACGTGCTGGCCATCCATGCCTGATAGTGTATGCTGTATGTAGCTACACTGCACAGTGTCACTGGTATAGGGATGGCATACACACCAGGCAAGCACTGCACACAGGGCTGCATAGCATGCTGCATACCACATGCCACGGCACCCAGTTGGCAATGACCCACACAACAGTACATCACTGACCACCCATGTGAGACCACAGATTTAGCAGTGGTGCAGAACATACACTGCCACACAACCATGACAGCTGCCTGGCAGACAGTGCACTGGAGACATGAAATGGCCTGTGTGTATGCATGGCATTGCGTGTGTATGTATACCATGCAGCTGTGTCATGCTCTGCATGTCCACAGTGGTGCTGTGACAGCATTCTTGTTGATGTCTAACGATGCAGCCACTGTCGATAGGGGATGTTGTGTGTGGATCTGCGGGTGTGATGGCCATGTCAGGTGGTGCCAGTGTTACTGTTCTGTCATTGGTGTGGCCTTGCAATGTATCTGCCATATGACATGCCACAGATACATGTGGACTGGCATAAGGGATGGCATGTGTGAGCCACTATCTAGTGGCACAGGGAATACACATGTAGTAGTGAGTGGACCGTGGATGCATCCACAGCTGGGCAGTCATGATATGCCGGGCCATGGCCCAGTGTACATGTCGACAACCTGTCACTTATCTACAATCAGCCATATGACAAAGGCAGCCATGTGACCTGCCAACAGTGGTGGTATGTACTGTATGTGGTTGTCCTGTGTTGTGGACACAGCCACACTATGGACACACATGTGTACATGGGGGTAAGTTCTCTGCAAGAGGGACTGTGGTCATAGCATGGCTTACACGATATGTCATGGCCCGTGACATGTATTCTGTTGGTGTATGTCTTGTAGACATATAATGGACATCCCACTTACCTTGTCATGTGGTCCCAGGTGCAGCGCTGTCTTTAGCATCCTCCATGGTGGCATGTTCTGCATGTCTGTTGTTGCTGCAGAAACCTCATGGTGCCACATCTGTGGAGTCATGCATATACATATAGTGAGTACAGGCCCACTCACAATATGTCATGCAGTGTATACTACTGGTGTGTATGCATGCCTCTTGAGTGACACTCACCTTTCTGTCTGCGGTGGCCACCACGCATGGCAATGTCTGCCCCCATGACCTGGCCCCTTAGGCTCTGCAAGATTTCTGGCTCTCATAGGGATATATCATTAATCTTGTGTTTAATCTGCCGGATGGTCCTACTGACACATGAAAGTGCCTGCAGCCTATTGGCTATGATATGCCAGACCCTGTCACATTCCTTGGGTGTGTGCCTGGCCACCCTTGGGGGCATGATCACTCATGCCTATTTCTGGACACAGCTGACCAGAAGTACAGTCTCTACATCTGTGAAGTTGGGATGCCTGACCCTGAATGTGGCCATGTTGACAGTGTCACTGTTTGTATTGATCTGTCCCCTTGGGTGGGTCAACTGAAGGCTTAGGCATGTTTGAGGCTGTTGATATGTGGGTCTAGTGTTTCATGGGATGCGCACGATCAACCCTGCTCCGCATGGTGTGCTAACAGGCTGTTCTGCAATACTAGGCTCGAAGTGCATCATGTATTTGCCGAATATGATGCAGTTGTGTGAAATTACACTGACTGTGTGCCTTTCCGCTACTAAATGATGCAATTGTGTCAGTTATGGCATGTACTCAATGGGAGGTGGTGGGCACAATGGACTCTGTGTGTGCTGGATCACAGGGCATGCTGTGTGTGGGAGTCAATACATCCTTGCATGGATGTTGCACTATGCCCCCCAAACCCCTAACCCCAGCCCAGCACAGCTGTATACCTGTGTCATTCTGTGTTGACTTGGACTCATACATTGGGCTAGCGGAGTCACAGGGAGATAGTGGCCCACCACTGTGGACGATACCTTGGTGGCGCCGTGCAATGGCTCTAATCCATGCCTGCAACATCGAAACCCCTGTTCCCCTGTTCTACTAGCCAGCACAACAAGATCCAGGTATACCACCCCAAGGCAACAGCACACAGAGAGGGAGGGAGGGGCACACCTTCATGGCACAGAAGGTGGCAGTATGGTTCTGTGATGAGTACTGTCCGGTGTATGGTGTTACTGCTGCAGTCAATAACCCTATCCCCATCACCATGTGTCAATGACCGGGTCACAGAACCACACCATCATACACACACTGAACAATGCTGATGGGGTCACAGCAACACTGAACCATTGGGACAGCTGGGGAGTACCGAGCTGCCACTGGGTGTTGCTGCTGGATATCTGTGTCATGTTCCTCACTCTTGGACCACGCCTGGGGACTGTTTCTGTGCTTCCCACTCCATCACTTACATACTGTAACACCCTCACAGGAGGGGTTTTGACAGCAATCATGCCCTATACAGGACCGTGGCCATTGTGTGCCATTACAGGGGGATGAGGGCATGGGGATCACGAATGGGGCCACACCACTGTTACAGTACTCCACTGTAACAGGACCCAGTGGTACATGTACCACTGACATTCCGCAGCTGATGACAACAGGAAGTGTGACAGACTTGCCCCTTTGTCCAGCAGCCCCTATTTCTTGAGCTGCGGTCACAATACTGATAGTGTGGGTGGCCAGTCCACTTCTACAGTCCTGCCTCACTGGCTCTCATCATGTCTCTCATGTGATCGGGGACATGGGCTAAGAGGATAGGGACACCCAGGAGGTGTTTGTGATCCATGTCTGGAGCATTGTGTGTCTGTGGCTGTATGGCACTATCCCTTGCCTGCCAATGTTCATTTGGACAGACACGGGCTGACAGAGAGCACTGCACCTCACAATGCTGTCACCACATTGCTGAGACAGTCTGCCACAGTGCACTGCAGCCGATTGGACCACTCAACCAGAGTTTGGGGTGTGCATGTTACAGTTCCCCTTCATATTTGTGAATGACTATTACAGTATGCATTGCAAGTCCATTGGTCCACAGTGTGGACACAGGTCTACTGCTGTCCATTGTCATTTGGCGGCAGCCATGAGGTATGTGGGTGGGTTTGTTCCTGCCCTCAACAATGGGGGCTGGGTGGGCTAGGGGTGTGTGTGTGGTGGGGTGGTGTGCCACTGGACCACCAGGATATGTGTTATTCAACTCCCACGGGCGATTTGAAGTCACGGGAGGGCAGGGTGGCACCACTAGACTACTACGGAATATAATTTTTTTTAATTTGAGTGATCGGGGATATGGGCAGGAAGTAGGGCACCACTAGACTACCAGGGACTATAAAATATTATATTCTGGGTGATCGGAGATACGGGAGGGGCGGGGAGTACCACTAGACTACTAGGGACTATAAAGTATTATATTCTGGGTGATCGGAGGTACAGGAGGGGTGGAGGGTACTACCAGACTACCAGGGAAAATAAAATATTTTTATTCCAGGCAAATGGGGATATAGGCAGGGCAGGGAAGGGGGTACCACTAGACTACCAGGGACTATAAAATATTATATTCTGGGTGATCGGAGATACAGGAGGGATAGGGAGTACCACTAGACTGGTACAAGGACTGCATGCTGTGCAGGGTGCCATGCACATTTCACGGACCAGCCCTGCACAACATATGCAAATGGAACCATAATGACATGAAAATGAACCCATTTGTGCCTTGCATGCATAATGGCACCATTTGCATATCCAGGACTGAATAACAGGGAACTGAGCCTGGTACAGCTCTAGTTGTGCTGAAGCATTCCCATTCCTGGTATTCAAACCTGTCTGGGGGATGCACGGCGCATTGTATTTACCCTGTGTGCGTTATGTGCTATTTTCAGAAGAGATGCGCCATGGCACATCTCTTTTGAATATCTCCCTTCGTTGCTCCAGCACAACTCAGTTGTGCTATGCCACCACTCTGCCTTTGCCAGGTGCAATTCTGAATATCGGGCCTATATGTGTGTGTGTATAGATATATCTATAACTCTCTATATATATGTGTATATGTATATATATATATATAAAATACACATGCCCACACAATGCAAAGCATCATGGGCTGCATGTGCAAATCACCACAGAATGTTATGCTGGTTCAACCCTTTGCAAACTGTGTGGGAAGCCTTTCAGCACCATGCAATTCTGCTTAAAGTTTCTGATTTTGTATTTTCTTGAAACTTGGCTTCCCAGCCAAATGCCCTTTGGGGTAACCCTTGCCTCGGTGTTTGCGCACAGAGGTTCTTTGTCTTTTATATATATATATATATATATATTTATACAATGGGGTGAGCTGATAACACATGAAATAAAAACACATATCACTGACCCCATTGTATAACTAGCCAGTGACGTATGCACTGTGATACCTGCTTACAAATATACACACAGTGCATACGTCAGTACTGAATATCACCATCTTGCCTATGTCAGCATACAAACTCACAAACAAGCCTCCAGACTTGAACTATATGCATCCAACTGACACTGACACAAATAATGGCACCTGTCAGTAGAGTACAAAACGTACCTCTTTCCACGAAAGACTCATGCTGATCACCAAAGCTCTGTTCCGGGCAAACAAACAGCAATGAGAAAGATTCTTAAATAGAAAGCAAATCAAAACCATAGCACATAACAATGACCATTCTTCAAAAAATGTATCTTTTCACTTACCGAACCCCACTTATAAGTAACCGGTGAAGTAAACTGGAGAAAACTCTGTGAAGTGAACCGGTGGAAAGAAAACCTAAAATAAACAGTGCCACAGAAACACTACTTGCATAAATCAAATAATACACATAAAATACAAGGCCCAAATAAGATAAAACAGATTAAAAATGAAAACAAGCACTCTACATCGACCAACGTGAATGTCAAACACAGAAGCTACTAAAACCCATCCCCTACAATACACACAACCAATTCAAATCCACGTCTGAATGCAACGACTTACCACAAAGCTACAAAAACCAGCCAAACAAAACAACTCAACCATTCCCACCCAACCTCATTTATCCAATAACATAATAGAAAATGGAATATCAACCAATCCACGACCACAGCCTACTATTCCAGGGAGCAAACCATTCATAAAAAAATACCATAATAAACCACACAACTCAGAAAGATGCTGCCACACCACAGCAAAGTAATAATATACAACATACAATTCAACACATGTAAAACAGAAAAACCCTATTGTATAAATCACACATATGATGTGCAGTTTGTGAGATATTTCTTTATTATTATTTATTAAATTTTGATAATCAGGTGAGCCCACTGGACCCCGAGAGTCCCTTTTTCAGGGGCGTCCCAAGGATAACATACATTATTACATGGGATTGAGTACAACAAAGTACATAACATGTGTCACATAGATACATTACAGAGAAAACATGGTAGCAATATAACAAGTTCCAGCGGTAAAGGAGTTGGACCACAGAGTATTGGCTAACACTTGGAAGTCCCTTAACAGTTGCATTTTAAGGGGGTAGTCAGGTGCGCCTTAAGCCTAGTGCGGAAGGTGTAAGGGGAGGAGGTTTCCTGAATACCTTGTGGCAGGGAGTTCCATAGGGTGGGGTCAGTAAAGACGAATGACTTCCCACCTGCCGTTGTTCTCACCCTGGGCACTGAGAGGAGAGTCCTGTCGGTCGTACAGCGTTATCTAGGGTTGCTCTTAAATGAGATGAGCCCAGCGAGGCTGGGTGGGGGGGAGGAGTTGAGTAGTTTTTAGGTGAGACAGAGCGAGGGGTACTGAAGCCTGCCCTCCCAGGAGGGCCAGTTTAATTGGAACAGCGTGTCACAGTGGTGAGTCATCGGGCCCATTAATGTGGCGAAGCTGGCCACCTTATGGTAGAGTTTCTGTAGCTTGTTTATCTCTTGCCTAGCTGCTCCCTGGAAGACAGGGGCCATGTAGGTGATGATGGGGAGCAGAACGCTCATGCCAATGGAGACCCAGGCCGCTGGTATCAGCTGGTCTTTCAGCCTGTAAAGGGTCCCAAGTTTGGAGTGGATATTTTTGGTTACTTGGTCTACGTGCTCCTTGAGGCTGAAGCCCTGATCCAAGGTGAGACCAAGGTATTTTATAGAAGGGACCACCTCGAGCCTCTTGCCTGATGTGGTCGTCAGTTGGAGGAGTTGGCTTCTATCCTGATTGAGGGATCTGGGGCCGAACAGCATGGCCTTAATCTTGCTCGGGTTGATGACCATTCTATTGGTGATTAGCCAGTCCTCTAGGGATTCCAAGTCATCTTGGAGCCCAGAACATAGTTCTCTGATGTTGGTGAAGGGCCGGTAGAGGACTGCGTCAGCCGCATACTGTGCCACTGAACTCCCACCACAGTGGTTGCAGAGGTCATTGGTGAAGAGCGAGAAAAGAAGGGGTCCGAGTATAGACCCTTGAGGCACCCCCTCAGTTAAAGGAAGACGCTCAGACAGGGAGTCGTTCTATTTTACCTTCTGTTACCTTCCAGTTAGGTAGCTGAAGAACCATGACAGGGAGTGACTGTCTAGTCCAACCTCCCTCAATTTGGATAGCAGCAGGTTGTGGTTGATGAGGTCGAATGCTTTAGATAAGTCTACAAATATTGCTCCAGTGGGGTTCCCCTTGTCCAGTTCTCTGAGTGCATCTGTAGAGAACTTGATGAGAGCAGTGTCAGTCCCATAATTGGTTCTGAAGCCATGCTGTGAGGGGGCTAGTAGCTGGTGGATCTCAAGGTAGTCACGGAGTTGATTGTATATCAATCTCTCTTGGATCTTACCAAGGCTACAGAGTATGGAGATTGACCTATAGTTGTTGGGTGATTCCCTCATTCCTCCCTTATGGACAGGGACTATGTGAACCATTTTCCATGTACCGGGGATGGCCCCTTCAAGGATGGAACGATTGAGGAGCCAGGTTAGGGGCCTAGCTAGTGCTGAGGCCCCTTCCCTGAGAATTTGTGGGGGTATCCAGTGGATCCCGTTGCTTTGAGGGCTTTTAGTAGTGGGAGGACTTCCTTGGGTCTAACTAGCCTAAGGCAGAAGGAGGGATGGTCTCTTGTGGTGGGAGGGGGGTCATGCAGGCCAGGAGGGTGGGTGGGCTGACTCTCTTTGATCTGATCCAGGTTAGTGAACTGTCGGTTGAGTGCCATAGCGATGACTGAATCATCACTCGTTAGATGGCCATTCACCTCTATGTGGCCATGTACAGTCTTTCCACTGCCCTTTAGTAGCCCATTTATGTGGGCCCAAAAGGGTCTAGGGTTACCTATGTTCTTTTTCTGTAGGTTAGTGACATACTCTCATTTTGCCACTTTTATGGCCAGTTTGCATCTGTTTCGGAGTGCCTTATAGGTTGTGAGATCAGCTGGTAGTGAGGACAGTTTGTATTTCTTCCAAGCTGAGTCCTGGCGTTTCATGAGATATTTCACATTGGGGGTGATCCACTTTTAGCAGCTCCCCTTGGTGCGGAATTTCTTCATAGGGGCCAGCTGGTCAACCACCATGTTGACTGCTCCTTGGAAGAAGGCAGCAGCTTCATCCAGTGTGGGGAGTAGTTTGATGGGACTCCAATCTATACTGTTGAGGCAACCTAACAGATGCTCTGGCAGTAGATGAGAGAAATTCCGTGCCACCAAGATTCGTGGGAGGACTCTGGGGGCCTTGTTTTTCCAAATGCAGAAGACAGGGGAGTGGTCGCTCAGTGCATCAGCTAGGGTGACTCCTGCCTGTACATGGGAGGGGTTACTTGTGAGTATCCAATCAAGACTGGTATGGTTACCCATCTTATAGTTCATTCGGGTGGGCCCAGTGATAATCTGTTCTAAGTTAGCATCCTAGACGAGTCCTGTTAAGGAGATGTTGCCTTGGGGGGCCCAATTTAGATTGAAGTCCCCCAGTATGAGTAGTTCTGTGGATACCTCCTCGGATATATCCCTTAGAATAATTTCCAGGGATGTCCGTGCATTCATTGGGGGATTGTGTACGCATCCTATGTTAAGGTGCTTACAAGGGCCAAGGGTGATGCGCACAAAGATTGATTCGCCTTCTGTACAGGTGGCTTGTTTCAGGTTTATCTGTATGGCGTTAAGGGTGTCTTTCATGTAGATTAGCACCCCTCCCCTGTTTTGCCCTGTCTATCCCTTCTATGAGAGGTATATCCTGTGGTGGCTACCTCATGTGGTAAAATGTGAGGTTTGAGCCAGGTTTCGGATACCGCCAGGATGTCCGGGTTGTACCGATCTAGCCATGATTGTAGTTTGTGAACCTTTGGTCTCAGGCTGCATATGTTCATATGCGCTATATGTAGTCCCTTGGAGGATGCCCAGTAGGGGTCAAGTGGGAAGGAGACCAAGAGGTTATGTGAGGGTGGTCCAGGATTGGGCTGAACATCCCCCGGCCATGAGCAGGAGGGTTGCAAGGAGGCAGAGAGTGGGGATCCTTCCCTGGGGTAGGGTCTTAGCCCTGATCATCCACTTGGTGGTGAGTAGTGTAGAGTATAGGATTCCTCTTTTGCAGAATTCATGAGCAAACAGGAGTCCTTCCAGGTTGCTGGGGGGAGGGGGAAGATGGCGCCCCCAGGAGTGAGTGGGGGGAGGTCCTTAGGGAGAGTGAGATCTGAGGTCCTGTTCACCTATGGTCATGGTCATATCTGTCCATAAGAGGGATAGTATGTACAGGACAGCCAGGAGGAGCCCTCTGTTGGGTCCTCTGGGAGCAGGGGGGGCCGGACTTGGGGGGGCTCATTCTGCCTCTTCCAGGTAGAGTCAGTCTATGGCTTAGTGAGAGGAGATACTGAGGCTAGGTTGAGTTTCCCTACTAATGGGAGGATTTATGGTGGGGAGAAGGTTAGTAAGCTATACAATCAAGTAACAGAACGTTTATCTGGTACAACTGTTGCCTATAGGCTGCTTAGACACTTTTAAGCAAATTCCCAGTTGGAAGGGGGCTATCTAGTGAGAGGCAGGCTAGTCTGTAATACAGTCTAAAAGCAGTATATATTTCAGGTTCAGTTATTCAAAGCCCCTTAGACACATTTAAACAGTTAAGAGTGTAGAGTACAATCTGGAAATGCAGGTTTGCAGAGAGGTTAATAGTTCACAGGAGGGTACAGATAACATAGAAACACTTCAGTAGGGTGGGATTGTAATCAAATGCATTTGTATAGGCAGTTAGCGAGTATAAGATAGTCTCCTATAGGGAAAGATCTGTTGGATCTGTTCAGTTCAACTGCTATCCCCATATAGTGAAGGAGTAGGAGGCATTCCCGTAGGTAGAGCTGTCTCTGCCCAGTTTATGACAGTTCCAGCGGTGGGCGGGGCAACAGTGTATTTAATGGGAGGAGGGAACAGGATGGGCGGGAGGGCCGAAAATCTAAATCCCTTCTGGTCCCTGCGGTAGTTGGTGGAGCGAGGAAAGGCCGCCAAGGGAGTCCTGCACGTCGGGGGAGGTCCACCGGTTTGTGGTGCACTTGCCGGTGCCTCGACCTCAAGGAGAAACACTTAGGTAGGTCACGGGCAATTTAAGCTTGGAGTTCTGGTGTAGGGGGGGAGTCAAGCAACCCCAGCCACTCTCTCCTCCCCCTGGTGTCTTGCGATGTGCGTGGAGCCGGGTGTCGCGCTCTCAGCCTTAAGACCAGGTTGGGAGAGCGTCGTCACTGGCTCAGGATCCAATCAGCAAGTTGCTGATGTTCGAAAAGTCTGTGTGCCACCTCCGGTTGTAGACAAAGGCACGGGTCAGTAGCCATTGGAGTCCGGGGGGGGGGCAAAAGAAAGCCTGCGGTGGCGAGCGTTCCTGGCGAAAATCAAAATCCCTTCTGATCCCTGCAGTAGTTGGTGGAGCGAGGAAAGGCCACCAGGGGAGTCCTGTATGTCGGGGGAGGTCCACCGCTTTCTGGTGCCTTGACCCCGAGGAGAAACACTTAAGTAGGTCACGGAGTGTTTAAGCATGAAGTTCTGGTATGGGGGGAGTCAAGCAGCCCCAGCCACTCTCTCCTCTCCCTGGTGTCCTGCGACGATATGTGAAAATATTCACACTCCTGCATCGTGAGCTCTGGATATCTCACTCATGCCTTTGGCACACGTGAGATATCTAGAGCTCACTCTGAAGGAGTGTGACTATTTTCATATATCACACTCCTGCCCATCATGTATCCCTATATATATATATATATATATATATATATATATATATATATTCCATGTAAAATCTTTGTTAATGCATCATTTAGGGTTAAAACACAAAAAGTCAGGAAATGAGACCTTAAGGGTTGCCCCCCCCCGTGGACCCACCCATCATCTCGAGATTGACAGCTGATGGGGTGTGTCATTGAGGTTGTGAGGCCTAAATTGTGGTATTGGCTTCACATTTATAGGGTGCCTAGCGTTACTGTCATGGAGGTAGTTTGTTGTGGTTAGGTGTCTGACATGTAAACAGGTGTTGAATTATGCCACTCTGACGACTGATGCTTTGCTTTCTTTCACGGTGGTGGGCCCCACACTCCCACCCATATGTGCTGCCAGCAATACATATGATATTCAGTACTTGTACTCTTATCTTAGGCAGGAATTTGCAAGTTGGTGGGAGCATGGGGTCCGAAGTGCCCACGCTTTCACCAACTTGTGCAACTTTCGACTTTTCTATTCTTTCTCAAAAAGTAAGGAAATTCCATGCAAAAAAACTTCATTAATGCATCATTCAATCATATTCATAAGCCACAGTAAAGAAGAATGGGGTGACATTGAGGCCTGACAACCCCAATGACACACCCTGTCAGCTGTCAATCTCAGGATGATGGACAGGTCCATGAGGTGGGATGAGGCAACCCTAAAGGTCTCATTTCCTGATGTTTTGTGTTTTAACCCTAAATGATGTATTAACAAAGTTTTTTGCATAGACTATATATATATATATATACTGTATATATATATATATATATATATATTTATAAAATGCTTGAGACAATCATGGTCAGCAGCACCAACAGCACTGGACAAACACCATCACATGACCATGCGTATATCAGAGCGACCGCACAGCTGCACTTTTACCCCCCAAAACAATTTTGACATTTTATAAGATAGATATTATCTGAGGTGTATGCGCTTCGATATACACACGCCTTTTAGGTTGACGCATTCTGCCTTGCGGCCCTGCATACAACGCATACCCAAGGCATGCGATATCAGAGCGCAACCGCACACCTCAGAGTAGTATATCTATTACATATATATGTATATATACACACATGGGATACATGATGGGCAGGAGTGTGATATGTGAAAATAGTCACACTCTTGCAGAGTGAGCTCTGGATATCTCATGTCTGCCAAAGGCACAAGTGAGATATCCAGAGCTCATGATGCAGGAGTGTGAATATTTTCACATATCTCACAAACCGCACATCATGTGTGTGATTTATACAATAGGATTTTTCTGTTTTACAATAAAACATGTTAAAAGTCAATTTTTATGCATAAATGCATGAAATCACAGCCATGCCTCGTTAGAATGAAGTCCCCTGGGCAAAACTCACTCTCATTTGGTTTAGTAAGCCACCCCTGAACTGAGAAAATTAATTTTTTCAAGTGGCCATCCAGTCGCGCCCTTGTGATCAAAGACTGCGGTCAAAGAATCTCGCGATCAAAGATTTTGCAGGCTCGCAATTAAAAAATTTGCAGGCTCATGATCAAAGATTGTTAGCGAGCCACGATCAAAGAATAAAAAAGTAAAAACTCTACTTTTTTACCATTTTGAAAGAAGCTACAAAACCCACCATATATTTATCTCAGAAGTCCCCCCTGGGCCGAGATATTTAACTTTTTTCTGACCACAAACTGAAAACAAGATGGCGGCAACTACAAGCAAAGAATTCCTCATGATCAAAGATTCTTTGATATCGAGCCTGCAATTTCTTTGATCATGAGGTGGGACTAGTTGGCCAAAACCCCATTCTTCTTTTGCAAAATAACCATATAAATTTTCCCATTGACTTATAATGGGAACTTAAAAGTTTAATAACTTTTGAATGGATTAATATTTTTTCACCAAACAAAAAGTGGCATGTTCATTGACCCAAGCTCTTTCAGATGAGCTAAGTTGCAGAGCAAAATACTAATGATGGCCTCACAGCACCACAGACAAAATCAGGAAAACTGCCCACATAACTGGTGAAAAGTTCATTTTTCAGCATTTTGGTGCACAACTACCGTTAGTCCAACCAAAATGAAATTTGGCAGATCAAGAGAGCTACCAAGCCCCATGGCGCATACCAAATTTCATGCAAATCCATTGAAAGAGTCCAAAGTAAATGCACAAAATTTTGAGTTTAACATTGAAGTGGCTTCATAACCCCAAATATCCGGGCATGACCGGGCCCCTATAATATATTCCATGTCTGAGCATGCTGACATGCTACAGTAAAGGAGAATGGGGTGAGATTTAGGCCTCATGACCCCAATGACACACCCTGGTGTCTGTCAGACTGTGGAGGATTGGGGTGGTGTGTGTGAGGGGGGTTAGGGGTTCAACCCTAATGTCTCATTTCCTTACTTTTTTGCTTTAACCCTAAATGAAGTATTAACACAGTTTTTTTTGCATAGAATGTCTTTATTTTTGGAAAAAGTATAATATAAGTAGTAAAAAACACGTGTTGATGGGAGTGCGGAGCCCAGCTCCACCAAGTTGCCAATTTTTGCATAACAATATGCATCTGGGCCCACGTTCCCACTTATGCAAAGCTACAGAGCCATGCAGCAGCACTATAGGGCACCAGACCCTTGTAACAATAATTTGCATATATCTTGGGAACCATAAGATCTAGAAAAAACATTCTAGCATTATTGAAATCATGATAGTGAGTACTTCACGCAACATCAAAAGACTGTACCCATATCTCACATCTTTCCAAGATATGGGCACTGAAAAGCACTGGAAAGGCACTCTTTCAACCCTTGTAACAGTAATTTCACAATAACTCATGAACCGTGCAACGTATAACCAAAATTCCACAGCAGGCTTACTCTACTATTTCAAAATCTTTTTCCAATGCCTTAGATCACCTAAAGGTGATCGAGCCATCTGTAGTGAAAAGTCTGTATCTCGCTTTGTTTCTGAGATAACGGCGCCTAAAGTCATGACACAGACTGCAATGTAATCCTATTGGAAAAATGTCATTGACTATAACTGCAACAAATTATTTCCTAAACACCTAAACAGGAAAGTTCACATTTCTAAGACATCTCCTCAACACCCTGCAAATTTCAAGTAAAAAGACCAAACTGTGATTCAGATATGGTCATCTGAATTTGGGCCATCTGGTCTTTCCTAGGGCCATCTGGTCTTTCTCATTAACATTCAAAATATTCATATACATTTTCCCATAGGATATAATGGGAATTTCAAATTGTAATGACTTTTGAACAGATTAATATTGTTTCACCAAACAAATGATGTTCCTTGGCCCAAGCTCTTTCAACGTCCCAGGTTTCGGATGAATAGCCCACATGGTGTCCGTGCAGCGCCACGGACAATGAATGCACAAAGGTGGGGAAAAGTGCATTTTTTGGCACTTCGCTGTGCAAAATCCATATGTCTGATTGAAATGCATTTAGTAAATCAAGAGATCTGCCATACCAGACTGTGCATTCAAATTTGGTGCAAATCTGTAGAATGGTTACAAAGTTATTAATACGCAGAATTTGAGGTTTAACATTAAAGTGCCCACTCAACCCTAAATATAGGGGCGTGACCATGCCCCTATAATTCACAAGCCACAGTAAAGAAGAATGGGGTGACATTTAGGCCTCACAACCCCAATGACACACCCCATCATCTGTCAATCTCGGGAGGATGGGGGGTACATGAGTGGGAGAAGGGGAAATTTCTGGGACTCCCTCAAAGATCTTAGTGGCAAAATCTGTAATGCCCCCCCTTCCCAGATACTGGTAAATGGTGGTATCTCCATGGACCCTGACACAATAGCAAATACACTGAACTCCTCATTCTCAGACCTCAGCAGCGTGCTCTGTGCCAAATTTTTTGCACCCACTCCCACCATAACATTGACACCTACCCAAGTACCCCCTATCTGCTTCAAGGTCATCTCCCAGCATGATGCTGTCCCCATCCTGCTAAAGACACGCAGCAAATCCCGGTTCAGCAGTGACAATCTTGATCTTAAAATACTAGGGCTGACTCTCCCTGAAGTAATCTACCCCCTCACTGCCCTGCAAACTGCTCCCTTGCCCTAGGTCAATTTCCCTCCATGTAGAATACTGCCCTCATCACTCTGCTCCTGAAGAGTGATGATCAAACCCTGTCTAGTAATTATTGACCTATCTCAATTCTACCCCCTCTCTCCAAGGTTCTTGAAAAGATAGCCGCCATCCAAGTCACAGACTACCTTGCACAACACAATCTCCTCTGCCCTGAACAACACGGTTTCAAAAAAAAACATAGCACCACAAATGCGCTTTTGGAATATACCAGTACTATCCATGTGATCCTGGATGTAGGCCAGATTGCTGGTGCTGTCTACATAGATCTTTCCAAAGCATTTGACACTGTTCACCACTCACTTCTTCTAACCTCGCTAACCCAAATAGGTTTCTCACAGGATACCGCCACTTGGTTCTCAAACTACCTGTCTGACAGAACCCAGAGAGTCAGATTAGGACATACCTTATCATCCCCCCTCAGAGTTATATCTGGGGTCCCCCAATGGTCAATCCTTGGCCCCCTACTTTTCACTCTATTCCTTAACTCCCTGCCCAAGGCCTGTTCTTGGAGTCTCTTTCTATATGCAGATGATGCAGTTTTGCTCAGCACCAACACCAACCCTACTGCCCTCCAAGTAGCCTTCCAAGAGTCATTTAATGAGGCCAAATCCTGGTTTACTGACCATTTGCTTGTTCTAAACTATAAAAAACAAACAAAATACATGCTGTTTGCCCATGCCCAAAACAAGTTCAGTAAGCACCTCCTGGTCATCCATAATTCCCATAATGAGACCCTCGAACAAGTTTCTACCTTTAAATACTTACGGGTTACTCTAGACTCAGGGCTAACCTACCATGAACATATCCGCTGACTTAATATGGCTGTGAATGTGCGTGTTGGTCTGCTACACCACTACAAGCACTGTCTGTCCCCTGAACCCTACAGCTAGCCATCTCCTCATCCATCCTGTCACTCATTGATTACGGGATTATCTTCTATGGTGCCGCTGACAATACCTCCCTCAACAAAATTAGGGTTTTCCTGAATAAAGCCTCTAGACTGGCCACAGGATGTGACCATCTTACACACACCTGTATGCTGTATATTAGTACAAATTGGCTAAATTTCAATGATCACCTAAAGTACTAGACCTGTCTCCTTGCCAAGAAAATCATGGCTAGCGTCACACCCCCTGCTCTTGTAATGCTGCTCCCCTCATCTAACAGCACCTGACACACACGTCACACTGAGAAATCACCCTACCAGGTTCCCAGCTGTAAAACTTTCTTGTGGAAAGAACTTTCAGATATTACACCCCCAACTGGCTGAACTCACTGCCCATACCAGTTCTCCTGGCTCATACCCTAGGACTGTTCAAATCCCAAAGTCCGTAGCAATATCTTGCGTGACTCCACCTGTGACTTTACCTGACCTACCCATGACCTATAACTGCCATGACAATGGACCCATTTGGTCCTGCTTCTAGCATGTCTGCCCCTGGTTTCAGTCTTACCCAAGCCTCAGACTAGCTGATAATCATTGGACTGCACTGCTTGCACTTTCCAGTCATAAATACTTCTCTACAACAACTACTGTACTGTATGATTTGCCCCCATAGTTACTGCATTTATTGTATTTTGCCACTGTACTGCATTGTCTTTGACTTTTGAAATTATCCTGTAACGCATCCATCTGTTGTAATTTACCATGTATCTCTCGTAAGGTGTGATATTTCCCACACTGCTATTTATACTGTGATGTCTGCACACTGTATGATCTGTATTGTTTTCTATGATGTGGAGCCTTTGTAAAGGAGCCTGTAACTCAAAGGTATTAATTCTGATTGTATTCAATAAATAAATAAATAAATAAACCCCTAAAGGTCTCATTTCCTTACTTTTTGTGTTTTAGCACTAAATGATGCATTAACAGTCTTTTGCATAGAATGTCCTTATTTTTTGAGAAAGAATAAAAAAAAAAGTAGAAAGTCATGCAAGTTGGTTGCTCCCACCATCTTGAAACAAACCAAAGTTTCATTCATCAGAGTGGCATAATTCCACACCTGTTTACATTTTACTCACCTAACTACTGAAAAGTACATCCATGGCAGTAAGGCTAGCTACCCTATAAATTTCAAGCCACTACCACAATGCAAAACACTGGCCACAAAATGTAAACTGCACCATGCAATATCTCTGCAACAAATGTATTTTCTGACACCTAAACACCATAATTCACATCTACAGGATATCCTGTCAACACCCTGCAAATTTCAGGTTACAAGACCAAACCATTTCTGAGTTATTTAATTTTAAATGTTGTTAAAAGTGGGCTATCTGGTCCCTCCAAATCTGGCCATCTAATCCCTCCCCCATGATCAAAGATTCTTTGATAGTGATCTGCAAATTCTTTAATCCTGAGGAGGGACCATCTGACCAAAACCCCATCCTTCTTTCACAAAATAACCATATAAATTTTCCCATAGACTTATAATGGGAACTAAAAACTTTAATAACTTTTGAATGGATAAATATTTTTTCAACAAACAAAAAGTTGCATGTTCTTGACCCAAGCTCTTTCAATGTGCCAAGCTGTAGAGTGGCATGGCTGTGCAGTGCCACAGACAAAATCTGAAAAACTGCCCACATAACTGGCAAAAAGTGCATTTTTCACCATTTTGGCGTACAAAAACCGTAAGTCTGACTGAAACAAAATTTGCCAAATCAAGAGATATCCCAAACCCCACCACACATACCAAAGTTCATGCAAATCCTTTGAATGGGTCTGAAGTTATTAACATGCAAAAGTTTGAGTTTAACATAGAAGTGGCTTCATAACTCTAAATATAGGGGTGCAACTGTGCCCCTATAATACATATATATATATATATATATATATATATATAGCCCAAAATTTTTGAGATACTCATTTTATGATTCACCTTGCAAACATGGCATGTACCATTTATACATACAAACAGAGGAAAAAAGAAGTAAGTGCCTCAGCTGGGACTTGATTGCAAGCTGCTTGGAATACTGTTCCTGTCACGCTAAGCAGCTGTGCCACCAAGGCAACTGGAACCTCAGCCAATCCGGAGCACACATTACTCTTTCCCAATGCACAGCCTGGTGCTGCACAAATTATTACTTCATTTTTCAGTCACATGTTTGCATTGTGCATGTTTATGGAACACATGCAAACAGAGGAGAAAGAAGTAAGTGCTTCAGCTGAGACTTGAACCCAAGCCACCCAGAATACTGTTCTGGTCATGCTAACCAGCTGCACTACCATGGCAAGTGGAATCTGGGCCATCCTAGAGTACACATTAGTCTTTCTCCAATGCACAACCTGGTGCTGCATAAATAATGACTTCATTTTTTAATCACGTGGGTGTGGTGTGCATATTTATGGAGAAGGTGAATGTTCACACTGTTATCTTTTAAAAAAAAGTTTCTACAGGCCTAAATGATTATATGAAGTGGACATCTAGCAGATTCTGTTTATCATTGCTAGGCACTGCTACTGCAGGTCAGGCACACATGGTATGAACATCTGTCATGTGACAATGCACGTTACCATGCACCCAATGCCACTTCACAAAGAACTAGTAAAGTAGCTGTGCAGGACATGCACTTCACCTCCACAACCAGAGAGAGGAGGAGGTTGTGTGGTTCCCTGTATAAACTTTTGGAACTTGTGTAAGTAAATTCAATACTTGACTACTAGAACAAAATTTGTATTCCTGCCATTCTAAGAGAAATGATAGTCCCACTGACAAAATATAAGCAAATTGTGAGAAGTGTAGTTTCTAGAAATACTAGCATTCTTAATAAGGTTGGGTCATGGACATATTCTCATGGGAGAGAAAGGTGTGGGGGTTTATTTATTGTTGAATATACCTTTACCAATGTAGAAAGAAGAATATAAACCTATTCATGGGAATATAATGTGTAATAACTAGAAAATAATGGACTCGATCTGCACTAGACAATTGGCTGTCAGTCAATGCAGTCATTTAACCCATATATTGGGTTTGTTGCCTCAAAAGTACCTATGTAAAACGCTTCTCTAAGGAGAAGTTGTGTCCTATAATCTCCTTCCCTAGAGTTTGACTCAACTTTTTCTGAGCCAAAAAATCACATGCATGGTATGTGAGGTCTTTCTGATATAAAGTGTCTTGAAACTGGTGATGTTGGGTCTGCTCTTCTTATATCGCTCTTATGATCCCCTATTCTTCTTTTGAGACACCTCTCAGTTCTTCCAATACAAACCTTGTTGCAAGGACATTTGAGGAGATATACCACCCCTGTACTCTGGCAGCTAATAAATTGCTCGATTATTACATCCGCATCCCTAGCAGTATTTCATATCTGTTTCAGACTGAGGCTGAGAATGACACCAGCCTTGACACTGAGCACTGTTTTTTAGTGACGTGTGGCCTTAAGGATCTGTACACTTCCATTCCCCATAAAGAAGGATGTGAAGTTTTTCGAATATTGTTAGAAACACACAGACAGGATCAGAAACCAAAAAAAACTCATTACTCCTTAAAGTGCCAGAAACAGTCTGAACACAGAATTTTTTAAAGTTTGAAAACAATTCTTTTTACAGACCCATGGAATGGCGATGGGGTCGAGCATGGACCCATTATATACCAACATATTTATGGACAACTTTGAGAACAAATTTGTTTTTTGTGACAAAAACAGATTTATCAACCACATTAGACTGTGGAAGCATTTTATTGATGATGTTATTTTTATATAGATGGGGAATATGGAAGAATTAGAGGAGTTTAATCAATACTTAACAATAGGACAGAACATTTAATGTTTACAATGAATAGTAGCACACATGAAATTCCATTTTTGGACTTATTAATTTGCAAACAGGATAATAAAATATTTACAAAACTGTACAGAAAACTCACATACAAGAACTCAATTGTGAGAGCAGATAGTTTTCACGCCAAGAGGCTTATTAACTCTATCCGATATGGCCAAAGCAAAGAACAACCACACAGATCAGACAGAATTTGAAAGGACCAGTAGAGAAATGTGCACTAGATTTGAAAAAAGGAGTTACAGGAATGAAATACTGGAAACAGAGACAGAAAACAAAAAGTAATAGAACTACGGGCACATTGTTTAGGAGGAATGTAAACCACACAGATAATCAGACTGCCAAGAAAGTCATTCTAGCCACAACTTACAATGATGCCTTTTTTTATCGTATAATGTGTTATTGATTATTTTTTTCTACATTACAAAGATAGTTGGTGCAGTCTTTATACTTATACAAAAATATATTCAGAACAAGGATGCATATACTTTACCATGTCAGTGGTACATACTCCATCCATCTTTTATATGTTATCCATCCATAGCATATCATTGTCTATCAATTGTACTCAAGAGATCTTCATAGATATTGACATATTAAGATCAATGATCTCACCTCTAAATGTATTCCTATTACCATCTAGGAAAAAAGGGGAAAAAAGGAAGGGGTATGGGGAGGGTAGACCCAAAATTCCAATAACACTATCTTGCCACTAGTGGTGAATTCAGGTAGTTAAGGGGGTTTCCAGGTTGATTTGGAATTTTCAAAAATTTGGAGTGAAGATATGGCTCCCAATTAGCTTGGTACTGTATGTGTGCATGCCACTCCCTTGTAAAGAGGACATTCTTTCCAAAAGGGATGAATGAGCTACAGCTGCATGCCACATAGTTCTGGTAGGTATTGTGGGTTGACGCCAGTGCATAAGTAGGAGACGCTTGGCTTCAGGAATGACAGAGAGAGTCCAATGCTGTGTAGGTTTACGGAGAGCCCCAATTGAGGACTTATCCTCTAATAATGCAGTAGGTGCAGTTAAGTTAACTGGGATATTTAAAACCTGAAATATATCATTAGTTACCATATTCGAAAAAGTAGAAAGAGAGGGGTTGGACCAAAGTATATGCCCAATGTGGGCATTGGGTTCTGAACAGCGCCAACAGTGGCTATGATCAAGTAACCCATGTTTGTGCAAGACTTCGGGGGTACGATACCAAAATAGTAACATTTTTAACTGAATAAAATGACTTTTCATGTCTTTATGGGCCTGATGTATGTCCTTACAGTAAGAATTACTGGCATTAAGGGGAATGGGACAGGAATCAGGGGTTGAGGAACAGTGGGCAGTATTTAAAATGGGGATTATAAGAACAACAGAATTATGCATTAAGCAGGTTAGCAAGAGGAAAAGGAAGAGGAGACCATTATGGTTTTCCAAAGAGGTAGCAAAGAAAGTGAAAGCCAAAAAGATTGCATTCAGGCAATACAAAAAGACACAGGCAGAAGGGATAGGGAGAAGTACCAGGAGAAACAAAGGGAGGCAGGGATGTCAGTAAGGAAGCAAAGCTCAGACAGAAGAACACATTGCAAAATCAGTGGGTAAAGGGACAAAACCTTTTACAGGTACATAAGTGAAAAAAGAAAGACAAAGGGAGGGATAGTGAGACTGAAGGGGGAGGATGGGAGCCGCGTGGAGGATGACAACAGTAAAGTTGACATATTGAACAGGTATTTCTGCTCAGTCTTTACTAAGGAAGAAGATGGTAATGGGTCTGAAGGGAGTACAAGGGGTGAGAATGGTGCAGAAATGGACACAAGTCTCTTTACACGAGAAAGGGTCCTGAAGGAACTGGAAGTAATAAGAGCTGATAAAGCTAATGGGGCCAGATGGGTGCACCCCAGGGTCCTTAAGAACTAAGAGAGGTGGTGGCTGAACCTCTGGCTATCCTGTTCAGCCAATCACTGGAAACAGGGAGGTACCCAAAGACTGGAGGACAGCAGATGTAGTCCCCTTATACAAAAGTAGGAACAAAGAGGAAGGAACTACAGACCAGTCACCCCTCACCTCAGTAGTGGGAAAGATCATGGAAGCACTACTGAAGAGAGTTGGTGGAACATCTGGTTGTCAATGGACTACAGGACCCAAGGCAGCATGGTTTCACCAGGGAAGGTCATGTCAGACCAACCTCCTTGAATTTTTGACTGGGTGACTAGGGAGGTGGAATCAGGGAGGCAGTGGACATAGCCTATCTGGACTTCAGCAAGGCCTTTGACACTGTGCCACATAGAAGACTATTACACAAACTAGGGAATATGGGTGTGGGCAGGACAGTAGTGTGGTGGGTAGGTAACTGGCTGGGTGGCAGGACACAGAGGGTGGTGGTAAATGGCTGTCACTCCACAGAGGGAAGAGTGACCAGTAGGGTACCACAGGGATCAGTGCTGGGACCGGTCCTATTCAACATCTTCATCAGTGACATTGCACAGGATCTAGAAGGCAGAATTTCACTGTTCGCTGATGACACAAAGCTCTGTAACAGAGTAGACACACCAGAGGGTGTAGACAGAATGAGAAGGACCTGCAGAAACTTGAAGAATGGTCAAGGGTTTGGCAGTTGAAATTCAATGCAAAGAAGTGCAAGATAATGCATATGGGGCACAAAAACCCTGGCACAAATATCAGTTGAGGTGAGGATATAGCATGCACCAAGCAGGAAAGGGATCTTGGGTTGTCATCTCTGATGACCTCAAAGATGAGGAAACAGTGTGACAAGGCATCAGGTAAAGCAAATAGGATGCTGGGATGTATGGGCAGGGCATCACCAGCAGGAAAAGGAGGTCATAATTCCGCTATACAAGACACTAGTGAGGCCCCACCTGGAGTACAGTGTACAGTTCTGGAGGCCATACCTACGTAAGGACATAGACAGGGTAGAGAAGGTTCAGAGGAGGGCAACAAAGATGGTGCATGGGTTGCATCACAAGTCCTATGAAGACAGGTTGAAGGAACTGAATATGTACTTCCTGGAGGAGAGGAGGAGGGATATGAGAGAGACATACAATTATCTTACAGGGAGGAACAGGGTGCAGGAAAACACTATTTTTAAGCAAAAAGATGTTTCAGGACTAGAGGGCATGGGATGAAGTTGGAGGAGGACGATTCAGAGGAAACGTGAGAAAGAATTTCTTCACAGAACGGGTGGTGGACAAGTGGAACACCCTGCCAGAGGAAGTGGTGGGGGCTGAAACAATTACGGGATTTAAGAATGCATGGGATAGACATAAAGGAATTCTAGAGGTCAGGGTTAAGGGGAAATAGACTTCTAGGAAAACAAACTGAACTTACAAGCTCAAATGGGCAGACTAGGTGGGCCATAGGCCCTTATCTGCCGACACTGTCTATGTATCTATGTATCTATGAATGCCATTTTTCTTCTGGTATTACTATGCTTAAGAGTTTTTCCCATTTTAGTCTGTATGCCTGTGTAGGATCATTTTGTGAGTCTCTCCAGGTACTATAGAAGAGACCCATGAGGCTCTTCCGAGTGATAAGGGTATAAAGTTGATTGAGCTATTGTCACTGTATGGAGTCTGTCTTATAATTAAGGAGGGGTAACAGGGCACTACAGATCTGTAAGTAGCACCAAAAGTCTTTGTTTGGCAATGCAAATTGTCTCTGCAACTATGCAAAGGAGACCACTTGTTTGGCACTTTGCAGGACAAGGTCAGAAATTGATCTAACACCAAGATGTTGCCATGATGGCCAGTTTACTACCATTCCTTCAATTTGTATGAGTTTATTATTCCATAATGGGGCAAATTGGATCAGAGGGTACCATACCTGTTTTGACATGTGGGACTTAGCGATTCGGATTTTCCAAGCCATAGCGGTATCTATAATTGTGGGGGGAGGGGTGAAGATGTGGATCGGCTGTAGAATGTGGGGTTAGTAGGTTATAGAAGGTTGCTGATCCCCCAATGCCATTTCCAGATGGACCCAAAGGGGGCTTCCAGATTCTGTTCTGTAAACCACCTGGTCGCTTGAGCTGCAAGACAGGCTAAGTGATAGCCGAAGAACCATGGCACGTTAAGGCCACCTTTAGACCAGTGTGCCTTGATTTTTTTTCTACTCCATCTTGGTGCTTTATGATCCCAAATAAAGTTAGAGGCCAGTCTATCTAGTGACTGAAACAGTTTCAAAGAGAGACATATGGGTAAATTGTTAAATAAAAAGATAACTCGGGGTAGAAGTAACATGTGTATCGCAGCCACTCTGCCTGGGAGTGACAAACTTGAGTCTACACCACCTCTCCACTTCAGTGGTCAGTTGTGTGTATAGGGGGGAGAAATTGACAGTCTCAAGCATTGACCATTCGTATGGGATTTGGATCCCTAAATAATTGAAGCTCTGGTCAGTCCATGTTAGCTTGGTGCCCAGTATACAGTCCTTCGTACAGTGAGAATTTAAGGGGGCCAGATTAGTTTCTTTCTGATTTATCATAAGGCCAAAAAACATAGTGAAATCACCCAATATAGGAAGAACTTCTGGAATTACTTGCTGAGGGTTGGTCAAGGTCAGGAGGAGGTCATCCGCGTAGGCCATAGCCACATATGATTGCCCTGCTACTTCTATCCTTTGTATCAGTGGGTTGGTAGTCAAAACCCTGATAAGAGGATCCAGAGCAATCAGAAATAGGAGTGGGGAGAGAGGGCATCCCTGCTTGGTGCCTCAATGAAGAGGGAAGGGGTAGGAGATGTCATTATTCGTAAGGATACATGCCATGGAGGAGCCGTGCAGTGTATGTATCCACTGCTTGAAAAAGGGCCCAAAGCTATATTTCCTTAAGATTTCGTATATGTAACCCACACTCTATGGAGTTGAATGCCTAAGCAAAATGTATTGATAGTGCCACCATGGGGAGGGGGGCCTTATGAGCAAACCATTTAATGTTAAGCAAAAGTCGTGTGTTGTACGTTCCTGTTATGCCCCTCATAAAGGCTGCCTGTGCAGGGACGATAATTGATGGGAGCACCTCTATCAGTCTGGTGGCTAATGCCTTTGCCAGTATTTTGGTATCCACCGAGAGCAAGGATATTGGGTGGAAGTTTGCACAGTCCAGCTGGTCTGTAGATTTTTTTGGCAGGAGTGTGATAAGCGCAGCTCTCATAGATGGTGGTAGCAGACTCTTCATATGTGAGTCTTGAAGGGCCAATTGGAGCAGGGGAAAAATATCTCGACCTAAGGCTTGGTATAGCTCTACAAACATGCCATCAGGTCCAAGAGCCTTTTTATGAGCCATTCTTGAGAGTGTCAATCATAGTTCCTCACATGATAGGGAGGCCTCCAATTGAGCTATATGTTCAGGTGAAAGGGATGGCAGCTGAGTTTGCTGACAAAAGTTCAGTAATCACCGGGTCAGGTCTTTAGAGCTGAGAATAGAGCAGGATTGACACAATAACTCATAAAATACTCACATTGTATGGTTAATATCTTTCGGAGTAGATGTAACTGAGCCAGATGTGGTATGTAACGAGTGTATCCACATGGCGGTCTGCTGTTTACACAGGTGGAAAGCCAACAACTTCTCAGACCTCTCTCCATTGGCCCAGAAATTCTGTTTGGATTGCAAGAGAAGCCACTCAGCTTTCTGATGGAGAATATTACTAATCTGGTATTTAAGACTAAGAATTTTCCAATACAGGGCATTATCTATGTTGGTCTGTAATGCAGACTTAAACCTTTGTTCCATATTGACTAGGTCAGCCTGCAGCCTGATTGAATTAGCCTGATGTGCTTTGTTGCAAGCTGCTGAAAAGGCAGTAATGTACCCCCACAGTACTGCCTTAAAGGCATCCCAAACTATGCTAGGTGATACCCCACAGTCAGAATTTAAAGTGAAGTAATCCTTTGTCTCTTGCGATAGCATTGGACCAAAGGCTGGGTCTTTGAAAAGTAATGGGTTGCAGTGTCAGTGCACTCTATTGGTGGGATGGTTAGAGGGAAGGTATGAGAGCCATATGGGGGAGTGATCTGAGATTACTATTGAACCAATCCCAGTGCCCATTATGCCCCTTATGGCAATGTCATTAGCTAGCCAGAAGTATATGCCACTATGCATTTGGTGGGGAGAAGAGTAAAATGTGTAATCTCTATCTGTGGGATGCTCCCTATGCCAAACATCTACCAAGGCTTACTCCTCCTGCAGATCTATGAGAGATTGTTGGGCTTTGGGGGAGGTTTGAGTGTAGGGGTTGATTTATCTAGAAAAATGTTATCAAACAGGTTAAAGTCACCTCTTAATAGGATAGGAAGAGGAGGGCCACCTGACTGTAGATCTGAAATTGCTTGACTTACAGCTAGAAAGAAATCTGTGTGTTCACCATTGGGGGCATACAAGTTGCCTAAAATGTTGGGCCTCTCAGGAGTTACTAAATGTACTAGTAGCCATCTACCTTGGTTGTCCATCTTGACACCATCTAATTTCCATGCAGAGGCACAGCAAATGAGAATGGCATCCCCTTTAGACTTAGTAAGGGAAGAACTAGCCACAACCTCACCGACCCTGGCCTTTTTCAGCTATTTAGTTGTTTTAGCTAGGAGATGTGTTTCCTGAAGGAATGCTATGTCTACCTTCAGTGATTTTAAGTGCTGTAGAACCTTTGTTCTTTTGATTGGGTGATTGAGCTCCTTGACATTCTAGGATACCCATCTATGGGCCTGGGATGGGGGGGGTTCAATATTGTCTCTGGATAAGAAAAAAGGTGTATTTACTGCACCAATGGAAGGGGGCAGGGGACAGTAGTTACAGTTTGGTGGTGAGACACAGTTCCTTACACAGATCAGCACGGCCCATTCAAGCAAGAAAGTGGACAGAGGTGAGAGCATTGCCAGGAGCCTGACAACAACGTTATCCTTGATATATGGAATGACTGCAGAAATAATCAGAAACACAATAACAGTTAGTTAAGAGAAATGTATAGGCAAAACCTAGGTCAAGTGACCTATAAAGAACTAAACTAGTGGCACTAAATGTGCACTTCCAAAGTGTCTTACTGTGAGAGTGGAGATTACTGCAATAGAGGGTATACAAAAAACCACCCTTCAGCTATGCTAGCTCCAGCACTCAGTACGGGGTTATGTAAGGTGGGTGGTCATTCAGGTAGAGTCAGCCCAAACCAGGTGGGCATCCACCAATTCACCAACTAAACAAACAAACTAAAGAAAAGGTGAAGTAGTAACCCCTACATATATTCAAAGTGGGCTACACTTGCAGATTTGACGTGGCCTGGGATATGAAGGAAGGAGGAGGGCTGTGAAAGTGGGGACAACCATCTTCTGGTTTAAGAAAAACAAGTATGATGCTACAGGCCCTGAGATTTAACGTATTGCTCTGTCCTTTAAAGTAAGTTGCAAGTATGAAGGGGGGTGGAGGTGCCCGCAACACAAATAACAGTTAAGCGTTTGCAATAAATTGGCCCTCTGAGTAAACTACATGCTTTTAAGGTTAGTACTGTGACACAGTTAAATTTATCTAGGGTGGGGGGTAGGTAGACAGAGGCAATGGGGGCGGGTGGAGGAGATCCACCTCGACTTTAATCGTATCACAACATTGATTTGCAGAGTTTTACAACCTAGGTTACATTGGAGATATTTTAACACATAGCAATTATAGATCAGTTCAGGTAATTTGACCCTCGACCAGCTCAGAGATCCCCAAGGGGAAATTCCAGAGACTACAGAAGACTTCAATGTCACTGTGGCATAAGTAATAGTCCCAGGTTTCACTGGAGAAGTAGCATCCATTGCTTCCATCAGCATTGTATCAGGAAAATCAGCCCATTTGGTTGGGAGATCAGACACTGCTTCACAGCAGATGGCCCCTTGAGAGACCTCAGGATCTAGTAGGTGCGGTTGGTCATCCTTAGCAATTCTTGCGGGTGGATCTTTGCTTGGTGAGTGCTGGGGTCACTTCCTTGCTTGCTGCCTGGCTTTGGAGAAGGATGTGTCTGATCGCTGGCTTAAAGGCATAGGCACGGAATTTTGCTGATTGGTTGGAGAAACAGCTGAGTTCTGAGATTGCATGATGCCATTTTGGTATGGGGGATTACCAAAGGGATGCACTGGTCCCACTGAAAAGGAGCCCTTTGGAGAGTCTCGCCCAGCAGAGAAGTTCCTAGCTGGAGGTCTGAGATGGTTCTCAAAGCCTCCTGGGAGTTGTAGTCAGAAAATGCAGACCAGGCCAAGTACATTTAAGCCACTGTTCCAGGTCAGCAGGGTGATCCACAGTAACTTCATGACCCCCTTTGGATACCCAGAGTCTAGTAAGATTTTTTAATTGAAAACGGAAGTCATGTTGATATAAACATCCCTTAATAGGACCAAAAGCATGCCTCTTGGCAGCAGTCTTGTGTAAAGTCTCTATATATCTGAATTGGCATACCCTGCCATTGCAGCTCCCCTATATCTCTACCTGCTCTCAGAATGTTCTCCTTAGTTGAGTAGAGAAGCAAGTATGCCACTATAGGGCGAGGATAATCAGATAGCTTGTTGGAGCAAACAGAAACCCTGTGGACCCTTTCAACTTCAATGGAGCCTTGCCATCTCTCCCCCAACATTAAAGAAATATTTTGGTTTAAAAATGTCTCCATCACTTTCCCCTCTACCCTCTCGGGTAGACAATAATCCATAGGTTGTTGTGGCGGTTTCTGTTTTTGTAGTCCTCTGCCCTGTTCCACAATACTGCCAGATGGTCCTTATGTTGCTGCAGCCTTTGCCACACTTACGACTGATGGGTCTCACAAGTTTCATCTTTCTGTTCGAGCACATTCACCTTGTCTTGTAGTTGTCTGACATCTTTAACCATACTTGAAAGTGACAGGCTTATATCATCTACTCTGGAAAATAAAACCTCCAGCAATTGTGTTATATGTTGCAACAATTCCCCCATGGCATTTGGCTGGTCTTGGGTTGTGCAGGCTACACCTGGTGCTGTAATAGTTGTTTGCAAGCTCATCTTTACTAGGAAGGTGCACGTAACCTCAGTCCAAGCAATATGTTCACTTAATTAGATACTCGGATTGCAACCGTAAATGTTGCCGAGTAGCGGAAAACTCTGGAACCACAGTCTGGGCCTGAGTGGCATACCAAAGGCCAGGAGATGCTCAAGAGAACACGGCACTAAATATTATTGAAAAGTAGCCCAAAGTCCACTTAAAAACTACGCTGCCCAGAATATATGGTGTCACCCATTCATAAAATTGCAGTTTTTTGTAGGGACTCCACGGGATCGGAGCGATGGAGTGTGGATGCTCACTGCTCGGACAAGAGCTCTCACTTTAGGCTGCCATCTTCCCGGTGGCCAGACAACACCCCCATAATGATGCAATTTTTAATGTTAAACACATTATTTTTAAACACTGGAATGTCTTAAAAGTGAACCAGATGGGGGGTAAGGTGTTCGAGAAATTACCCATGGTAGTACCAAACAGGAACAGAACACTAGCCAATAGACTAGTAAAAACTTAACATAAAATACCAGAAAATAGACCCTAACATTTTCTATCAGCATTGAACATTAGAGGTAACTACTAATGTGACTACTGCACACATTGCAACAATACATACAAAGTGAAAAAGATACGAAATACTGCTATGACCTCTTTGTTGATCTCCACTTCTGGAGTGGTCAGCATGGGGATACTGGTGGGTCCTTTGGTGAAGAAGTAGGAATCACTCTTTAAGATATTTGTATTTCACATATTCAGTGTAGAACATTAACAAGTTCTTTTTAGCATTTGACCTCCATTTAGATATATATTCGAAGGTTCCTGGAGTGATGTTAACCAGACTACGAGAAGTCTAACAGTAAGGACAGAAGATGGCCTGAAGAAGCTTAATCAAAAGAAAGTGAATGTCCACACCTTTATCTTACGTTTTTACAGGCCTTAATGATTGTGTGAAGTGGATCTCTAGCAGATTCTGTTTATCATTGCTAGGCGCTGCTACTGCTGGTCTGGCGCACAGGGTATGAGTGTCTGTCACGTGACAACATATTACCATGCACCTAATTCCACTTCACAAAGAACTATTAAAGCAGTTGCACAGGACACTTACTTCACCTCCATAACCAGAGAGAGCAGGAGGTCTTGCAGTGCCCTGCAAATACTTTTGGAACTTGTGTATATAAATTCAATATTTGACTACTAGAACAAAAGTTTTATTCCTGCCGTTCTGAGAGAAATGATAGTGCCACTGACAAAATATTGCAAATTGTGAGAACTGCTGTTTCTACAAGTACTAGCATTCTAAAAGAGGTCAGAAGATTTAGAAGTGATTAATGCAAATGCCAGTATGCGGCTCCATTTAATAACAGCACTGTTATGAGGAGATTAAATAATGTTATGAAGTTGTTTTTAAGAAATATTATGTGGAGGTTAAATAGCCAAGAACCTAAAAAGTTCTATTTATTTGATGCCTGGCTGAGGTATATCTGCTTTAACTTAAAAAGACTTTTTGGAATAGCACATATATGAGGAATAATATCTTCAAAACAAGTGTGCTTGATGTTTTCCTGTTTTTAGGAAAGGGTGTATTTACCCTTCATTATCTAAAAGGAAGATATACAAAAAAACATTTTCTTTACATTTCTTGAGAATGAATTATATAGAGTAAAAAATAAGACACACTGATAGGAAACAGAGGATTCTCACATGATGTTTTGTTTACATTTAGAAATTGTAATAGGAGATGGGCACTGTACTATTTGGAATACTAGAGCACCAGGAAAAAAAACTGAACCAGAAAAATTGGTGAGTGCTTTAACTGGTCTTACTGTGAATAAGTTAATATGGCAAATAAGTTTAATGTCAAAATGAGGTGACTAAATGGAATGGCATGAATACAGATACTTTATTAAGTTCTTACGTAGATGTAACAGTGATTTCTTTACTGAAGGCATAGGCCTGGATATTCAAAAGGGTTGTGCATGGCACAACAGGGATGCACCATGCTCAACCCACCAATATGCCCTGGCACGATATTCAAAGGGGCAAGTTGCAATGTGCAACCCCAATGCACAGAGGCATCGCGTAATGCGGCGGCGCGGAGGGCGTGCCCATGTATATGCAGCACATTCCGATATTCAGCCTGGGATGTGCAGCGCATATGCTGGCACAACCCTGCCTTGTGACGCTCAGGGGGGTGCAAAGATGTGCCTGGGAAAACCAGGAACAAGTCCTGGTGACCCACAGGTGAGCTGCTGCATTGCAGGGTGCAACACAGAAGCCGCCAGTAGTGGGTGGCCACCCACCAAGAACACTGTCCATAAGCCCCCTGCCCTGTGAGTGTTGTGCCCCCCCACCCTTTTCCTGATCACAGGTAACTGTATTAAAGGCCTCCCTGGTGGTCCAGTGGAAACCCCCCATCACCCGATCCTGGGAGGAAATTGCACTAGATACCCTGGTGGTCCAGTGGTACCCCCTTCCCACCCATCCACTGAGGTCCCCTGCCACCCAGCACCCCCCCGTCATTGGCGGGCAGCAGCACCCCGCCCACATACTGCTCAGCTGCCCGCTGAATGACAGCATACAGTATGGTCTGTACACCTACTGGTCCACTGCATGGACCAGCAGCATAACAACCATACTGTACTACACAAACTTGGATATGTGAATGACATTCATTCATATCAGACCTGTGTAATACATATAGCCTGCATGTCTACTGGTCCATGCAGTGGATCAATAAGTGTACAGACCATACTGTATGCTGTCTTTTGGTGGGTGGCTGGAGGTGGCATGTGGGCGGGGTGCTGCCACCCACTAATGACGGGGGGGGGCGCTGGCTGGCAGGGGACCTCATTGGGTGTGTGGGGGGGGTCACCACTGGACCACCAAGGTATCTAGCACAATTTCCACTCACGATCAGGTGATGAGGGGTTTTCACTGGACGACTAGGGAATTTATTTTACTGCTGCAGGTGATTTGGCAATGGGGGGTTTCCACTGGACCACGGGGGAATTTATTTTACTAATGCCCGTGATTGGGCAATGGGGGAGGTTTCCACTGGATCACATGGGAATTTAACATTACTTATGCCTGCAACTGAGCATACAGGACCAGGGGACAGCCATGGGACTGCAGGGCATCGGTCTCAGATGGCTGCAGCCTGGCAGGGTGCCATGCGCAAGTCGCTGGGGATAGGCTCACTGCATGCAAATGGGGCCACAATGACATGCAAATGGTCCCGTTTGTGCCTTGCATGCATAATGGCCTCATTTGCATGCCCAGTGCTGAATATTGTGGTTGATGCACCAAGCGCAACTGTACTTGTGCTGGCGCATCCCCCTGCTCCATTCTGCCACTTGCCAATTGCAGTGCCATGGCACAATCTTGCAGTCATGCACCCTCAGTGCCATATTCAACAGTGCTGTGCCATGGCACAGCACTGTTGAATATTGCCTGGTCCATGCCCTGGCACAGCCCAGTTGGCGCTGTGCCTGGCGCTTGAGCCCCTGCCAGGTGCAGTATGAATATCCAGCCCATAGGGAATAAGGAAAATATATGGTGAGAGGCTACAAAGATTAATATATATCATTTAAATTAAGGACAAATAATGATAAATGCATGATTTTTAATTTTATTTTTGTTTTATTTAGATAATGTCCTTCACTGATGAAGGACACTCATCCAAAACGTATGAACCAGTCACACGGTATACATATATATTTGAAATAGAGAAAAAATAATAATAAAATAAAACTATTTCATGTTTTGATACTTTTTGGGTGAGTGGGCTCCCTTATTAACAATTTGTCTTTGAAGTATAAAAACAAACACACAGTGGAATTTAGCTAAAGGGATCCCATTTAGTTAGGTTTAGATGTTTGTTTTAGTAAAAAGATATTATTGTTCTGCATTTTCAGTGTCTGTGAGTTTAAAATAAGAATTAAAATTGCTTTATTTTACATCGTTATTATGATCTATGCCTAAAATGTACCCTTATGTAACTGTTACTGTGCTACCCAATGTATATCTTGTTTTGCTCCTGTACACCTATATTATGTCTGTGCATTTCTGCATATTGTAACCAATGTCCTGTGCTCTCCCAGGTCGTGCCTGAAAATAGGCAGGTCTGTTGCCTAGCGCACTTACCCGGTTACCAAAAGCTAATAAATAAATAAATAAATAAAATGGCGGCCAACATGACTAGTATTTTTTTCAGCACAAGAGGTAAATCATGGAAATAAGCAGTTGCAATTTTTTTTTTACTTTTTGAGAGGCAAATCATGAAAATAAGCAGTCTCGATATTTCTTTTTACTGTTTTATGAAGAAAATTATGAAAATAAGCAATCACAATCTGTTTTTTCACTGTTCGTGTCAGGGTGTTAACTCTAAAAGCCAGTCAGCCTCACCTCAGTCGTGGGGAAGATCATGGAGACACTGCAGAAAGAAAGGACAGCGGCACACCTGTAATCCACTGGTGCCCAGGATCTGAAGCAGCACAGATTCACATCAGGAACATCTTGTCAAACAAATCTGATAATTTTTTTTTGATTGGGTGACTAGGGAAATGAATCAGGAAGGGGCCATAGATATCTTCTACCTGGATTTCAGCAAAGCCTTTGATACTGTCCCACACAGAAGGTTGGTAAACAAGATGAGAAGTCTAGGCATGAGGCATAAGGTGATACAGTGGGTTAGAAACTGGCTGACAGACAAAAGGCAGAGGGTGGTGGTAAATGGGATCCAATCTGGGGAGAGAGGGGTGACCAGCAGAGTGCCACAAGAATCAGTATTGGGACCAGTCCTGTTCAATGTCTTTATTAGTGACATTGCAGAGAGATGAAAGGAAATGTCTGCCTATATGCAGATAACACTAAGATCTAGAACAGAGTGTATACTCCAGAAGGGGTGCAGATAATGAAGAAGGACCTGGAGAAGCTTGAAAGATGGTCAGAGGTGTGGCAACTGAGGTTCAGTGCAAAAAGTGCAAGATAATGCACCTGGGTAGGGGGAACCCTGGGGAGAGTTGCAGAATGGGAGCAGAGGTGCTGACTGTCACCAAAGAGGAAAGGAACCTAGGGGTTATCATATCTGATTACCTGAAGGTATCAAAGCAGTGTGCAAAGGCTGCAGGGAGGGCCAGTGGCATGCTGGGGTGCATAGGCAGAGGTATTACCAGTAGGGGCAGGAAGTAGTGATGCCGCTTTATAAAACACTAGTAAGGCCTCACCTGGAGTACTAGGTACAGTATTGGAGACCACACATGTGTAAAGGACATAAACATGGTGGGGGCTGTCCAGAGAAGGGCAACAAAGATGGTGCATTTTTGCACCACAAAACATATGAGGAGAGACTAAGCGACCTCCATATGCACTATCTGGAGGAGAGGCAAGAAAGGGGCCACATGATAGAAACTTTAAAGTTCCTCAAGAGTATAAACAAGGTGCAGTGTGGAGATCTTTTCCAATGTAGAAAAGATACCAGAACAAGGGGGCATGTTATGAAATTGGAGGGCAGGAGATTTAGAGGTAATGTGAGGAGATTTTTCTATATGGAAAGGGTGATGAATGCTTGAAATAATCTGCCACAAGAGGTGATAGGGGCAAGTACAGTGGAGGGGTTTAAACATGCCTGGGGCAAGCACAGGGAAACCGTGGGCAAGACAGGAGTGATGAAAAGACATTGATCACTTAGAATGAGTGGATGCATACATGTATAGGGCCCAAAAAAGTCATGATATTAAGTGCGCTAAACTCCAACATAGAAATGTCGATAGGGAGAAGGGAGGGGATAAATGGAGAAAGTGGCAAAGGCAAGAAGGACAGGGATGGGGCAAAAAGGAGTAAGGCCATCAGGAAATGGAGAGTAATGAGTACCAATGCCCGTAGTCTGGGCAACAAGCTCCCTGAACTGGTGGCCTTGATGAAAGAGGGATGCCTGGATATCATGGCAGTCACAGAAACATGGTACACAGAGAACCCTGACTGGGATGTTAACATACCAGGGTACATAACCTACAGGAGAGATAGGGAGGGGAGAAGAGGGGGAGGAGTAGCTCTCTATGTAAAGGAAGGGATAAAAGCAACTGAACAAAAGAGTAAACAGGGAGGCGAGGAGTCGCTGTGGGTCACCTTGGAGACTGGAAATGGCGCCACAGTCCACACAGTGGTTTTGTACAGACCCTCATGTCAGGGGGTGGGAATGGACAAGGATATGATAGAAGGCATTCTTAGGATGGCAGAGAAAGGGGATATACTGCTGATAGGAGACCTGAATATGTCAGATGTTAACTGTAGCACATTTGCAGCAGCCACATCCAAGAGCAGGACCATCATCGATGCCTTACAGGTGGCATGCCTCATATAGCTAGTTTGAGAACCCATTCATGAGGGAGCAATCTTAGATCTTGTACTCTCAAATGTGGACAGAGAGAGGATCTCAGATCTAGAAGTGGGTTGCCATCTGGGAACAAGTGACCATCAAACAGTGTGGTTCACATTAAACTCAGCTACAGAGTCAAGCCATACAAAAGTGGGGGTACTGAACTTCAGGAGGGCTGACTTTGGCAAGATGGGAGAGTGCCTCAGAAAAGCACTAGCAAACTGGCTAGAAGGAGGGGTGGAGCAACAATGAGGAATCATCAAAACTGCCATCACAGAGGCAACAAGCCTTTGTGTGAAGCAAATAAACAAATCAAAATGAAAGAAAAAGCCACTATGGTTCTCAAAAGAGGTGGTGGGGAAAGTCAGGGAGAAAAAGATAGCATTTAGGAAGTATAAGGAAACACAGAAGGAGCAGGACAGGGAGCTGTACCGGTTAAGGCAGAAGGAAGCAGGGAGGGAAGTCAGAATTGCAAAGGCCCAAACTGAGGAAATGATAGCCAACTCAGTTAAGAAGGGGGATAAAAGCTTTTATAGGTACATCAGGGAGCGGAGAAAGACAAAGGGAGGGATAGTGAGGCTGAATAGAATGAACAGTGGGTGGGCAGAGTGGGACAGTGAAAAATAGGGATACTGAACGAATATTTCTGCTCAGTATTCACAAAAGAGGATGGGGAGGTGCCAAATCCAATTAACAGAAGCACTCTTGATAAGGGGGTCGATCCTAGTCATTTTACAGAAGAAAGGGTCCTGAAAGAACTCCTAAAACTGAAGGTGAACAAAACAATGGGGCCTGATGGAATTCACCGGAGAATTCTAAAAGAAGTAATGGGAGAACTAGTGAAACCACTGACTACCCTTTTTAACAAATCATGGGAGGATGGTGTGGTACCCAAGACTGGAGAAAGGTGGATGTGATTCCCCTTCACAAAAGTGGGACCTAGACAGAGGCAGGAAACTACAGACCTGTCAGTTTGACCTCTGTGGTAGGGAAAGTGATGGAATCACTTCTGAAGGAAATAATTGCTGAGTACCTAGAGGCCAGTGGGGCACAGGACCCAAGGCAGCATGTGTTCACAGTGGGAAGGTCATATCAGACGAATCTAATTAATTTCTTTGACTGGGTGACCAAAGTAGTAGACCAGGGAGGGCTGTGGGCATGGCTTAACTAGACTTTAGCAAGGTATTTGACAGTCCCACACAAAAGATTAATAGTCTAATTAACCAGCCTAAGAGTGGGTCCCAGGGTGGTAGCCTAGGTAAAACATTGGCTGGACAACAGGACACAGAAGGTAATTGTAAATGGAGTCCACTCTGAAGAAAGAGGGGTTACTAGTGGGGTATCGCAGGGTTCAGTACTGGGTCCAGTCTTTTTTAATGTCTTTATAAGTGATATTGCAGAGGGACTGGAAGGAAAAGTATGCTTCTTTGCAGATGACACAAAGATCTGCAACAGGGTTGATATGCAAGGTGGGGTGGAAAGGATGAAATGGGACTTGGAAAGGTTGGAGGAATGGTCGGACATATGGCAGCTAGGATTCAAAGCAAGGAAGTGCAAAGTAATGTACCTGGGAAACAAAAACCCAGGGAAAGATTACACAATGGAAAAAGCAAAGGACCTGGGAGTAATCATATCAGATGACCTTAAGGTTAGCAAGCAATGTGAGAAGGCAGTAGGAAGGGCTGGGGGTATACTGGGGTGCATAGGGAGATGCATCACCAGCAGAAAACAGGAAGTTGTTATCCCTCTGTACAGACAGTTGGTGAGACCCCATCTGGAGTACTGCGTGAAGTTCTGGAGACCCCATCTCCGCAAGGACATAGACAGGATAGAAGCAGTCCAGAGGAGGGCAACTAAATGGTGCAGAGTCTGCAAGAGAAGCCATTTGAGGAGAGACTAAAGGAGCTTAGTATATATACCCTTGAGGAAAGGAGGGTGAGGGGGGACATGATAGAAACTTTTAAGTACCTCAGTGGAATCAACAAAGTCCAAGAGGGTAGCATCTTTCAGAAAAAGGCGTGCAAGAACAAGGGACACAATTTAAAGATGGGGGTTCAGAGGCAATAGGAAGTATTTTTTCACAGAGAGGGTAGTAGATGCATGGAATAGCCTTCCTGAGGAGGTTGTGGGGTCTAAAACTGTGGGAGAATTCAAGAATGCATGGGACAGACATAAGGCAATTCTTGTGGGGTGGTAGGAAGAAATAGGCTGTTGGTTAACTAGGATCTGTGGCGTCTCCTGTAGGTAGGGAAATTGGCAGACTAGGTGGACCAAGCAGTGCTTATCTGCTGTCAAAGTCTATGTTTCTATGTTTCTAAGGGGAAACTGGATGGGCTTAGTGGTCCTTATCTGCTGACAATTTCTATGTTTCTATGTCTCTAAAATTGTTATAACTCTGGACCCATATAATATTTTTTCCACAAAATCTTCCAAAGGTAAACCATTGGCATAGGCCCCTTCAACCCTGAACATTTCATGAAAAAGTACCATACAGTCTAGGCTGCAGGTGAGAGCAAAAAATATTTATTTATTTATTGAATTTTGTTGACCGGGAGAGCCCACTGGGCTCCGGAGGTCCTTTTTTCAAAATATACATTGTTATACCCAGTGTTAAGTACAAGGAAACCAAATATGCTTTTTACCAATTTTTTTATTGCTCTGTAGCTCGAAAACCAAAAAAATATGGCATCACAAAACTTTTCAGGTCTTGAGACTCTGGCAGCCTGACCGCACATGCCAGATTTAGAGCTATTTTGTTAAACAATGCCAAAGTTACTAAGGTGCAAAAATTGGGTTTAATATTACATAGCCTACTCAGTCCTAACTATAGGGGTGCTGCTGTACCCCTATAATATATACCAGTGTATATAAATCTGGAGCAAATGCTCCTGATGATGCCTTTACTGCTAGCAGTGACTGGATCAGACCCATTTGCTCTGTTTGGGGGACAGTGGGGTTGACTACTGCCCATGCCAAAACAAGTCACTCAATGGCACTTGTTGGCACCTCTTCCCCTACAAGCATTTCTCCAACTGACTAGCACTGCTGGTTTGTGGTACTTGTGGGAACCTTATCCCATTCCAGCTACCCCCTGCCCACACATACTGGCAATGCTATTCAGCAGCACTTGTGGGTTCATCTTCCCCATCATGCAATCCCCCTTGACATACCAAGCACTGTGGAGCTGGACAATGGGGAAGTGAACAGGAGACTTTTGAGATGCTCCTTTGCTCCCTGACCTCTGAGCAAGCTGTGTGGTGGGGTCTGGCCAGTATAGTAGAGAAAGGAAAGGTGAATGTTGGTGCTCTTCCTGGTATATTCAGATTTAAGTACTTGATTTGGTAGCACGTTTTCATTCTGTCAGTAGAGAAGCAGCAAAATATAATTTTGCTGGTAAAATTCCAGGGAAATTGGGAATTTTGCCCACAAAATATTTTGTGAAGTTTTCTCATTTCGCAAAATATTTTATGGGTGTGAAATGCGGAATTTCACCCATCAAATGCAGAATTTCACCAGTGAATGGTGGAATTTAGCTTGTGAGTGGAGAAATTCCACCATTCGTAGGCAAAATTCCACATTTCATGGGCAAAATTTTGCTTTTCATAGGTGAAGTTCTGCATTTTGCTGGTGGAATTTCACATTTTGCAGAGTGCAGTTTTGTGGATTTTGCCCATCTCTGTCAATGATATACTCATAAACAAGCTAATCTGGCTGTGCTAATGACGCTTCAAACCCTGAGGGACCATGGTACCTCCTCTCCCCACTATGTGATGTCTTCCAGGGATGCTGCACAGTGCACCATACATGGGATTTGGGAGAGAAGGCTATACCGTAAAATCAAATGTTGATATGCTTGACTTGGTGGACCTAATATTTAAATACTGACAACCCATGTTACTTCACCCCCTCACACACCCAAACATCAAGGGGGTGTGAATTTGGAGATGGGGTGAAACTCGAAGAAGTGGAAAAGGTTAATTAAAATTAAAAACTAACAAACAAGCTGCAACATGAGGAGACCAGGGAAAGAACCAAAGCATAGTCCCAGGTTTCCAGTCCTGTTGTATGTTGGTGCCTTAGCCACTCCACCATGGGAGTGGCTTGACCAGGCACCACAGCACAGGGCAACTTGATCCCTCCTTAGCTGAAGCTTTAGCAACAGGGGTACTGGTAATTTCCTACCACTTTATACCCTGTCACTCAAATCCAGGCATATTCTAAACCATGTGGTTATTGCTGCATGGTTTTTGTTTAGAGGCTGCGACATGGTACACATGCAAGAAGGGAATAGAGCTCTTTTCCCAGCCCGCATGGGGGCTACTACCACTTGTCTGTACCGAGATAAACTTTGTATTTTTTACTTGCAATTTTAACTATTAAATGCATGTATTTATAGTATCCTATTGGTGGATGATTTATGTCCTGAATGTTCTGAACCTGAATAGTACTGTAGCCACATTATGACCCTGAGTTATGAAGAAGGGCAGAGAACATTTTCATTTCTCGGCCTAAAGGTTATTTCGGGCAGGGACTGCAGAATCACTTTTTGGGATGCAGCAAAACATTTTGGGAGGGAACTGAAAAATGACAGCTATCATTTTCATGAGGTCCTGTACAGAAATGGCTATGTTGAAAATTTGGGGCAAAAATATTGAATACTACCAAAGTTACAAGCCTGCTTCATAACTTTTTTTTATAGTTTTACACTGCATTTTAAGATAGCCTTCCTGGTATGCTACCTCATGAACAAGGGCAGAGAACATTTTCAACTCCTGTCTGAGAGGTGATTTCATTCAGGGACTGCAAAATCAACTTCCATAATGTAACAAAACATTTTGGCCAAGATTTGAAAAATAACAGTCCTCAAATTCACAAGATGCTATAAACAAATGGCTATGTTGTGAATCTAGGGAAAAATATTGAAAAGTACCACAGTTATGAGCCTTTGTTCGCAAAATGCAATGTAGACTCATAACTTTGGTTTTTTTTAAATATTTTTACACTACATTTTCAAGCTAGCCTTACTGTGATCCCACCTCATTAACAAGGTCAGACAGGGGGTACTGCTGAGCAGCCTAATAGGAAGCAGCATCTACCTTGAGCTCCCAGGAGAAAAATTAGTTTTTAAACTTTAAAAACACTTTTTTCTGCATCCAACCTTTGGCAGACACCTCTGGAGAACACTAGATTATAGTGCTACCAAGAAAACATCAAGATGGGAAAAAACAAGGGCACAGCTGCTGCAGCAGGTGATTTCTTCTCTCCTAAGCAACAGAACCAGGAGGAGAGGCCTGTGCAGTGTGGTGCAACCTCATACTCGGCTTCAGGACCTGCGGAAGAGGCATCATTTACCACCATCCCAATCTACACTCCATTAATTAGTTAAAACCATGCAAGAACTAGATAAAAAGTTTGATGACCTAACCTTGAGGATATCAGCATTAGAAACATGGATGGAACAATGTGAAGCCACAGTACTAAGATCTGATGCCTCAGTGCTTAAATCAGTGGATGTTACCACAAAACTTGTAAAAGAAAATATGCTACTCCGTCAACGCCTGGAAACGGTCGAAAACCAGACTAGGGAAAGAAATTTACATGTCATCGGACTACTGGAAGGGGCTGAGGGAGAGGATCCCTTACTTTTTGCTAGATCCATGCTTCCCGCTATCTTAGGCCTTGGTGAGACTGGTCCTCCATTCTCCCTAGAGAAAGCCTACCGGATTACCCCTCATTGTGCCCTGGCAGACTTTGTAACTGCACAAACTTTCCTAATAGTCTGCACCAGTACTGGGGACCATGACAGAGCCCTGATGACTGCCAGATGTGGAGAACCCTCAGATATGGTGACGACTCCTTACAACTGTTCATGGACTTATCATATAGCACACAACAATGGCATAAGGCATTTGGTGGTCTTTGAGGGCGGCTTTAAGTACTTAAAATGCCTCACCAATTGCTGTTGCTGGCCAAACTCCATGTCGTATGGAAAGGACAGCAATATTTGTTTAATGATGCCCGAGAAGCAGAGCAGAGCAGTTGAGCAGCCATATGGAGGCAGAGGTAGCTGAAAGCGAGCAAGGTTCTTCCTCGGATGGGGACTGACATGAATGGTCAGGCAGGTAATGTACTCTGGGGTCATGTAAGGGACCATATCAAGTCTGCTTTACATGATTATAACCTAGACTGCAGTTCCTTCTGTTCCTTTCTGTGCCTGCTGATATACGTATAACTGCAGATACGATCTTTTGGGGTCCATATTGTTACTTTATTTAGGAGGGTCTATGCCAAGGACAGACTACACTTGAGTGAGGAGGGAAAGAAAGTGTTGAAACAGAGGATGGAGGAGTACATAGAGGAAGTTGGGAATTTAAACTTGGAGTGGGGGGTGGCAGATGGGGAAGAGATATGCAGAGACCACAGGTTGGGAAATCATATGAGCTTACCCCCCCCATAACAGTGACAAAGGACAAATGGCATGTAGTGTTGGTGATGCTAGGAAAGGAGGGCAGGATGGGGTGGAGGGTGGAAGGTGGTTACCCTTAATGCTAGGAGCCTGGGGAGGAAAACTGCAGAGTTACAGGTTCTCATGGCAGAGGGAGAGGTGGACATTGCAGCCATCATGGAAACATGGGCCACCCAATACAATGACTGGGACCTGTCTGTACCAGGGTACAGGTTATTTCGTAGGGACAGGGTGATTTGGAAAAGAGGGGGGTGGCACTATATGTGAAGGAAGGACTGAAGTGTGTAAGGGAGGAAGGGGAGGAGGGTAGTACAGTACAAATCCAGGATTCCAAGAATAGGATTCTTAGAATGGGAGTGGTGTACAGGCCACCATCTCAGATGGAGGAGTTAGACAGGGAACTAGCGGAACAGATTAGGAGGACCTGCGAGAAGGGTAGTGTGGTGATTGTGGGGGACTTCAACATGCCAGGAGTGGACTGGAGCACCCCAACAACCAGGAACAGAAGGGAGCAGGTACTGCTGGATGCCTTCCAGGACAGCTTCCTGCTGCAAATGGTCAGTGAACCAACCAGGTTAGAGAATACCCTTGACCTTGTGCTGGCAAATGGGGACTTTATGAGAGAAATTACAGTGGAGGAACCGCTGTCAGGGAGTGACCACCATTCAGTATGGCTCACATTGGATATGGGCAAGGAAGGAGTGGAATCTGGCACAATAGTGCTGGACTTCAGGAGGGCTGACTTTGGGAGGATGGGGGAAGTGGTAAAAGGGTACCTGGCCAGAATTCAATCTAGTATGGACACTAACCAGAGGAGGGAGCTCATAAAAGCTGGGGATAGTGGAGGCAGCCAAACCTGCTGCAAAGCCCAGAGCAAGAAAGCTAGGGCTAAGAAACCGATCTGGTTGAGCAAGGAGGTCATGAAAAGGTAAGGAGAAAAGAGCTGCCTTTAGGAAGTACAAGAAAACAGGGAGGGGGAGGACAGGAGGGTACTTGACAGAATCGAAGGAGGTGACAAGGACAGTAAGGAGCCAAAGCATCTGGAACTCAGGCTGGCACAAGGCATTAAGAAGGGGGAGAAGGACTTCTTTAAGTACACCAGGGAGAAAAGGAGCTGTAAGGACCACATAGTAAGGATTAGGAAGGAGGGGGGTTGGGTGGAAGCAGGGTGCGATAAGGCGGAAGCACTAAATGAGTACTTCTGCTCAGTATTTACTAAAGAGAAGAGGGGGTTGACACCCAAGGGGGGAGAAATGGAAGAAACAGGGTGGGAAGTGGTGACAGATGGGGAAATCATGGAGAGCAGAGTTTGAGAGGGTTTGAAGGCACTGAGGGTGGACAAGGCGCCAGGCCCAGATGTCATCCACCCCAGGGTACTGAAGGAGCTCGCAGAGGTCCTTGCAGGACCTTTGGCAGACCTATTTAATGCCTCACTACATTCGGGGTGTGTACCTCAGGACTGGAGGATGGCTCATGTGGTGCCCCTCCACAAGAGTGGCCCCAAGGATGAACCAGGAAACTACAGACCAGTGAGCCTCACATCCATCGTGGGTAAGCTACTGGAGACTATCCTGAAGGAGAGGCTGGTGGCCCTCCTAGAGGCCAAAGGACTACAGGACAGCAGACAGCATGGCTTCATATGTAGCAGATCCTGCCAAACCAACCTGGTCGAGTTCTATGACTGGGTAACTAGGCAACTGGACAGGGGCCATGCAGTGGATGTCCTATATCTGGACTTCAGTAAGGCATTCAACTCAGTGCCACATGGAAGGCTGGGAAGGAAGTTAGTAGGCACAGGGGCGGGTGCAAAGCTGGTGAGATGGGTAGGAAACTGGCTGAAGGGAAGGCAACAGAGGGTGGTGGTGGGTGGTGAGCTCTCACACCCAAGGGCAGTGACAAGCGGTGTTCCACAGGACTCGGTGTTGGGACCAGTGTTGTTTGGGATTTTCATTGCAGACATATCATGGGACATCAAGTGCAAGATCAGTCTGTTTGCTGATGATACCAAGGTAGGCGTGGTGGTGGATGACCTAGGGGGATGGCAGGAGTTGCAGGATGATCTGGCAAAGCTTGAAACCTGGTCAGACACCTGGCAACTGGGCTTTAATGCCAAAAAGTGCAAGGTGCTGCATTTTGGGATGAAGAACCCAAGGAGGAGTTACCAGCTAGGGGGAGTGCAGCTAGCCCAGACAGAGGAGAAGGAGAAGGATCTGGGCGTGCTCATTACAGGGTCAATGAACAACTCGGCACAATGTAGGAAGGCAGCTGCAAAGGCCAACAAAATGCTGGGTTGTATTGCAAGGGGTACATCCTCGAGGAGGGAGGAGGTGATTCTGCCACTGTATAGGTCATTAGTTAGACCACGCCTGGAGTACTGCGTGCAGTACTGGCGTCCATATCTGAAGAGGGACATTACGTTACTGGAGGGGGTGCAGCGCAGAGAGACAAAGATGATCAAGGGGCTGGGGGACTTATCATACGAGAGGAGGTTGAAGGAGTTGAACATGTACTCACTGGAGGAGAGGAGAGACAGGGGTGACATGATTGAAACCTTTAAATACATAAAAGGAATAAACAAGATGGGTACAGAGATGCTGTTCAAAGTAAGGGAGGGGAGGGCCACCAGGGGCCATGATATGAGACTGGAGCGAGGAAGGTTCAGGAGGGAGATGAGGAGACACTTTTTTTACAGAGAGGGTGGTGGCTGGGTGGAATGCGTTACCTGCTGAAGTGGTATGCAGTAGAACAGTGGACTGCTTCAAATGAGGATGGGACAGGACAAGGGGGAGGGTTAATGAAGGGGAAGGGTGGAAGGGAGGGGCAGCTGCAGAATAAGGGATGCTAGCTGCACATTCAAGCAGACTTGATAGACCTCTAGGCCTTTACCTGCTGGCAAATTTCGTATGTTCGTATGTTCGTAGGCTATCAAGTAAATAGTAGTAAGTAGCTCACATATGTGTTTTTAATTGTTTTCTCATGCTACTCATACGGGACTACTAAGGGACTACTGGCTAAAAAAAAAAGTTGTTAGCTGTGCCTAGGTCCTGTTTGCTCTAACAGCTGTATACGGATGCATAATTAGTTATTTGTTTATTTTACACATTATATTTGTTATTTCTTCCTGGGAGCTTGGGAATGTGTAATTATCTCTTAAAGCTATCTGAATTGTATTGGGGAATTGAGTTAGACAATTACTGTAAGTCTTCCTTGGTAAAAGGGCAGTTGGTACAATATCATCCTTGGTATGATTCCCTTTTGGCCTTCCTGGCTATATGCTTCGGCATATGTTTCTTTAATGATATATAGGATAGTGCATGGGGAATGGTTGACAACAGGGCTATTCTTTCACCGAGTTGGCACTATGACGACGGATTACCTCGAGAGCGCAGCTCGAGAGGTAATCCGCTGTCATAGTGCCAACGAGGTGAAAGATGCCCTGTTGTCAACTGTTCCCCATGCACTTTTCTTTATAGTGTATGGTGGAACATCGTTTTTTGGGGAAAAAAAAAACAGTTACTACAAGGGAAAAAAGAATTTACATTGTGAACGTTTTCACACTAGCCATTAATACTGCCCCCGATATTGCTGCTTTCGCCACGTGTCCTGTCTATGCAGTGAGCCCTAACTGTCAAATGCTGCACGAGGACACAGTGTGACGTTTGCAGTACAGTAGAAAACATCATTCTGTTGTACTGCGAACGTCACTAGTGCGTGACTACAAGGTTTCGAAAATGATCGATTTCGGTGGAGAACGACGTTCCACCATACACTATAATTAAATTGTTAACTCTTCCATGATGTACTGCAAGAGGGGGTGTCTTTCACTGGTGCTTTGTAAGAGAACGTCTGTTGTAATAATCTTGTATTGCTATCCTCCTATGTATAATTTAAATGTAAGTTTGGCTTACAAAATCAATAAAAATAAATTAAAAAAGGGCAGACAAGATGTTCAACTTCTGTCTGAAAGGTAATTTCATGCAGAGACCGAGAAATCATCTTTCAAGATGTAAAAAAAAACCCATTTTGGCCAGGATGTGAAAAATTGCAGCTGTTACATTCATGAGGTGCTGTAAAGACATGGCTACGTTGTAAATATGGGGTAAAAATATTGAAAATTACCAAAGTTATGAGCCTGTATTTATTAAATTCAATGTATACCAAATTTTCAATATGGTCTTTTTACGACCTCCCCCCATGTACAATGGCAGAGAAATTTTTCAACTCCTGCCTGAAAGGTGATTTTGTTCAGGGACTGCAAAATCACCTTTTGGGACAGATTTGCCTAATGTCAATACAATTGTTCATGAGGTGAAGTGCCAAAAAAGACATGTAGAAAATGTGAACCACAAATATGCAACAAGCATTTGTCAATGCTGAATGTTTGCTTGCTGGTATTAGCATTGGCAATGCAGGAGTTAGACAGATGCAGAATAGGAATAGCAGTGAAGTACTGAACTTCACGCCAACCCCACCTCCATCCTATAGAGATGGACAGGCATTGGGGTAAGTGTTTGGGTTGTCTCCCATGACGGTCATGCCATGTCACCTCACCCTAATCTGCAGGCACTGACACGTGTAGAGGTGTGCCTTGGGGTGTTTGGCTTTACAGTCACCCCATTCCATAAGGACATACACTGAAATGGGTGCACCATAGGAGAGTGGAGTGAAGTCTGGGGCTGTCAGTGTCTTGGGGGGGGGGGGATGGCATGAGCAGTACAGTCGGCAATCAAAGGCACACCCCGATGCCTGTCAGTCTGTACAGGGTGGGACATTTTGGCTTGAAACCCTAACGCCCTGGGCATTTGTTGGTATTTGCACTACAAATTTTCAACATGGCCTTTTTGTGACCCCTCCTCATGAAAGCATTTGGGACCTCTTCTCATGAAGAGTGGCAGTGTGATTTTGTCAATGTGTCCCAAACTTTGAGTTCCAACAGCGACCACGCTATTCTGCACCACATGTATGAAAACACAGATCGGGCAGGATGTAAAGAATGACAGCTGTAGCAGTCATAAGGAGGTGTGAAGAGATGGCAGTGTTGAAAATCTGTAGTGGGAATATTAAAAATATTTGCACTTCCAAGCATACATGGAAAATGCACAATGCATGCGCGTAACACAGGCATTTTATGGACTTTCATCACCAAATTTTTAACATAGGCATTTTAGGACCTCTCCTCATAAACAATGTCACTGTGATTTTCTTCATGTGTCCTGAACATTGCTGTCCTACAGCAACCTCGCTATTCTGCCCCGGAAGTGTGAAAACACATTTTGGCCAGAATGTGAACAATGACAGCTGTACTTTTTATAAGGAGGTGTGGGAAAATAGCAATGTTTAAAATCTGGAGTGAAAATATTAAAAATTTGTGAAGTTACGAGCGTGCGTGGAAACTGCTCAATGCACACTCATAAAACAATAATTTCTTGGATTTTTTCCACCAGATTTGCAACATAAACTTTTTGCAAGCCCACCTCATGAACACTGGCACTGTCATTTCATTAATCAGTCCCGAAAGGTGATTCCACACAGTGACCACAAAATCACCTTTCCAGACTGAATAATGCCATGACAGTGCCTGAATTCATGAGGAGGGGTCTCAGTAACCCCATGTTGAAAATTTGGTGGCAAAATTCCCCAAAATGCCTGAAATATGCACCAAAGTTGAAAAGAATCTATTTATGCCATTATACAGCTTACCGGCATTTCTTCAGTTCACGGTCGCCATTGAAGAGTGCAGACATGTTCTTGTCCACCGAAGATCATTGCGCTCAGCTCCAGAGGTAAGTATGGGGTGTGGGGAGGCAGGGTGCGCAAAGGGTGGCGCGGGTTGGGGTGGGGCCACCAGATTCAATGAGGGACCGTTTTCTGATTTACAGGTTCAAAACAAAGAAAATTGAAGGACTTTTTTTGTTTTCACAGGGGCATTTGGCACATTGGGGTGGACTCCCAGCATGCCACCCAACTGTTTTTTTTGGGGGGAGGGGGCTGTAGCTGACGAGTGATTGGGCACCCCCGTTGGCACATACCAAGGAAGGGGTGCAAAAGTCGAGGGGGATTGTGCACCCCCCTCGGCAGAAAGCAACTGTTTTTTTTGGTGGGAGACATTATTCCAATGGGGAGTGGGCTCCCCATCAGCAAATTAAACCAGGCAGGAGGGACTGAAGACAGTGGGGACTGGGACCCCCATCGGCAAACAAAGACAGTTTTTTTTGAGGGGGGTGCATGATGCTGAGGGGGATTCGGCACCTCCTTGGCATTGGGGCTGTGTAATATTGTTCACAAACATGGCAGTGGTTTGCCACTGCATTCAGAAACAATATTACACTAGAAAACATTCCGCCCAGCAATGATTGGTCGCTCCCTTATTGCAGCAGAATGGCTGACACTGCAGTGACTAGGTGGCCCCAGATTGCTGCAGCGAAAACGTTACAAGTTGGTGGCACTTTTGGAAGCCAGTGTCGTCAACACACTGTGCCTCCATTAGTCCACTAGTGCCAAGCCCCCAAATGCTATGCCTCCGTTGGCTGCCACAGTGCCGCAACTCCACAACCTGCTTCTCTTATGAGCTACCACATAATATTTCTTGTGCATGCACACCAGCAAACATAAAAATGGCCAAATTGTGGCACTAATTTCATAACACCACTGAAATACATTGAACTGCATACCTGTTTCTTCAGTTCACAATCCAGCTTTGAAGAGTGAAGATGTGTCTGTGGTCCACAGAGGATTATGGCATTGGACCCCCGCTGGGTAAGTAAGGGCTTGAGGGGGGTTACTGGGAATTGGGTGCTGAGTGTGTGCTAAGTGGGAGGGTTGGGTGGGGAAATAGTAGCAAAAGACACTGATGGGAATTTTACTTTTGCAGGTTTAAAAAGGGAAAAATAAACCCAACAAGGAGTCCAGCTTGTGACACTGGGGGATTGGGCACACTCAGTGTCACTCTTATGTTTCTGGGGAAGGGATGGTGGGTGCTGTGAGAGAGGGTCAGGGGGAAACACAGTGGATTCCACATCATGACACTGGGAGATTGGGCACCTGCAGTGGCACTCTTATGTTTCTGGGGGTGGGATGGGGTAGCAGGTGCTGAGAGGGAGGGTTATATGGGATGGGGAATATCAACAATGAAAAAAATATGAGGATTACTGATCCCAATACTGGAGACTGGGACCCCAGGGTCACCATATGTTTCTGGGGGTGGGTGCTGAGAGGGATGGTTGGGAGGGGGATATCTATAATTGAAACCTAATTTTTCAGCGGTCACAGGGAAACACAACACACTCCACCATGTCCACGATGGTCACTGAATGACACTGTGCGTGCACTAGTAGTTGTTCATACACAGTACAGCTTGGTGGCCATCTTGGACACAATGGAGTGTGCCATGTTCCACTGTGTCTGCCAAAAAATAATGCAGTGCACTAGTGATGAACAGAACAGAGTGGAGTGCTTCATGGATGCAGATGTGACTGTGAAGTATTTCCACACTGTTCAGTCAGAAAAATCTCCCTTTGTTCGATAGAAACATAGAAACATAGAATTTGATGGCAGATAAGAACCGCTTGGCCCACCCAGTCTGCCCATTTCCCTACCTAATGGATAAGCTGCAGATCCTAATTAACCAACAGCCTACTTCGTTCTACCCCCACCCTATAGAATTGCCTTATAACTGTCCCATGCATTCTTGAATTCCACCACTGTTTTTGACTTCACAACCTATTCAGGAAGGTTGTTCCATGCATCCACCACCCTCTATGTGAAAAAATACTTCCTCACATTACCTCTGAACTGTCTCCCCTCTATCTTCAAATTGTGCCCCCTTGTTCTTGCACATCTCTTTTTCTGAAAGATGCTACCCTCTTGGACTTTGTTAATTCCCTTGAGGTACTTAAAAGTTTCCATAATTTCCCACCTCTCCCTCCTTTCTTTCCTCGAGGCTAAACCTATTAAGCTCCTTAAGTATCTCTTCATATGTCTTCTGGTGCAGACCCTGCACCATTTTATTTGCCCTTCTCTGGACTGCCTCCATCCAGTCTATGTCTTTGCCGGAGACTGGGTCTCCGGAACTGCGTGCAGTACTCCAGATGGGGTTTCACCGGCCGTCTGTACAGAGGAATAACAACTTCCTGTTTTCTACTGGTGATGCCTCTCCCTATGCATCCCAGTATCCCCCCAGCCCTCCTTACTGCCCTCTCACATTGCTTGCCCAACTTTAGGTCATCTGATATGACTACCCCCCGGTCCCTTTCCATTTTTGTTGTTAGTATCTCACCCCCCCATTGTGTACTCTTCCCCTGGGTTTTTGTTTCCCAGGTGATTACTTGGCATTTCTTAGCATTGAATCTGAGTGGCCACATATTTGACCATTCCTCCAACCTTGCCAAGTCCCTTTTCATCCTTTCTACACCACCTTGTGTATCAACTCTGTTGCAGATCTTTGTGTCATCTGCAAAGAGACATACTTTTCCTTCCAGTCCCTCTGCAATGTCACTTATAAAAACATTGAAGAGGACTGATCCTAGTACTGAACCCTGCAGTACCCCACTAGTGACCCCCTTTTTCTCCAGAGTGGACTCTGTTGACTATTACCCTCTGTGTCCTGTTCTCCAGTCAATTCTTTACCCAGGCTACCATCTTGGGATCCACTCCAAGGCTGGCTAACTTGTATATTAATCTTCTGTGTGGGACTGTGTGAAATGCCTTGCTAAAGTCTAGGTAGACCATGTCCACAGACCCTCCCTGATCTACTACTTTTGTCACCCAGTCAAAGAAATCTATTAGATTCATCTGACATAACCTTCCCACTGTGAATCCATGCTGCCTTGGGTCCTGTGCCACTCTGGCCTCTAGGTACTCAACAATTCTTTCCTTCAGAACTGATTCCATCATTTTCCCTATCACTGAGGTTAAACTAACAGATCTGTAGTTTCCTGCTTCTGCCCTGCTCCCACTTTTGTGAAATGGAATAACATCTGCCCTCCTCCAGTCCTCAGGTACCACCCCATCTTCCCATGATTTGTTAAAGAGGGTAGTCAGTGGTGTCACTAGTTCTACCCTTAGTTCTTTTAGAATTCTGGGATCAATCCCATCAAGCCACATTGCTTTGTCCACCTTCAGTTTTAAGAGTTCTTTCAGACCTGTTTCTTCTGTGAATGGGCTGGTATCAACCCCTATATCCAGAGTGTTTCTATTGTTTGGTTTAGGTACCTCCTCCTCTTCATTTGTGAATACTTAGCAAAAATATTTGTTTAGAATCTCTGCCTTTTCACAGACACCCTCTAACCACCCCTTCCCCTTTATTAAGCCTCACTATCCCTCCCTTGGTCTTCCTTTACTCCCTGATGTACCTATAAAAGGTTTTATCCCCCTTCTTAACTGAGTCAGCTATCTTTTCCTCGGTTTGTGCCTTTGCAGTTCTGACTGCTTTCCCTACTTCCTTTTGCTTTAACTGATATAGTTCTCCGTCCTGCTCCTTCTGTGATTCCTTGTACTTCCTGAATGCTTTCTTTTTCTCCCAAACCTTCCCTGCCACCTCCTTTGAGTACCATAGTGGTTTCTTACATCATTTTGTTTTGTTTATTTGCTTCACACAATGGCGTGTTGCCTTAGTGATGGCAGTTTTGATTATTCCCCATTGTTCTTCAACCCCTCCTTCCTGCCCATTTGCTAGTGCATTCCTTAGGCACTCACCCATTTTGGCAACTTCGGCCCTCCTAAAGTCATAGAAACATAGAAACATAGACGTTGATGGCAGATAAGGACCACTTGGCCCACCCAGTCTGCCCCTTTCCCTGCCTACTGGATAAGCTGCAGATTCTAGTTAACCAACAGCCTACTTCCTGCCACCCCTCACTACAATTGCCTTGTGTCTGTTCCATGCATGTTTGAATTCACCCACTGTTTTAGCCCCAACAACCTCCTCAGAAAGGCAGTTCCATGCATCCACCACTCTCTCCATGAAAAAAGATTTCCTCACATTAACCCTGAGCCGCCCCCCCATCTTTAAATTGTGTCCCCTTGTTCTTACGCATCTCTTTTTCTGAAAGATGCTACCCTCTTGGACTTTGTTGATTCCCTTGAGGTACTTGAACATTTCTATCATGTCCCCCTGTCCCTCCTTTCATCAAGATAATACATATTAAGCTCTCTCAGTCTCTCTTCATATGATTTTTGATGCAGACCCGGCACCATTTTAGTTGCCCTCCTCTGGACTGCCTCCATCCTGTTTATGTCCTTGCATAGATGAGGTCTCCAAAACTGCACACAGTACTCCAGATGGGGTCTCACCAACTGTCTGTACAGAGGGATAACCACTTCCCTTTTTCTACTTGTGATGCCCCTTCCTATGCATCCCAGTATCCCCCTGGCTCTCCTTACTGACTTCTCACATTGCTTACTCAACTTTAGATAATCTGATATGACTACCCCCAAGTCCCGTTCTATTTTTGTTGTTGTTAGTACCTCTCCTGCTATTGTGTACTCTTCTCCTGGGTTTTTCTTTCCCAGGTGCAGTACTTTGCACTTATTTGCATTGAATCTAAGTTGCCATATGTCTGACCATTCCTCCAACCTTGCCAAGTCCCTTCTCATCCTTTCTACCCACCCCCTTGTGTATCAACTCTATTACAGATCTTTGTATCATCTGCAAAGAGGCATACCTTTCCCTCCAGACCCTCTGCAATGTCACCTATAAAGATGTTAAAGAGGACTGGACCCAATACTGAGCCCTGAGGCACTCCACTAGTGACCCCTTTTTCTTAGGAATGTGTTCCACTCACTATTACCTTCTGTGTCCTGTTGTGCAGCCAGTTTTCAACCCAGGCTTCCACCATGGGACCCACTCCCAGGCTGGCTAACTTGATTATTAATCTTTTGTGTGGGACTGTGTCAAGTGCCTTGCTAAAGTCTAGGTAGGCCATGTCCACAGCCCCTCCCTGGTCTATTACTTTGGTCACCCAGTCAAAGAAATCTATTAGATTCATCTGACATGACCTTCCTGCTGTAAATCCATGCTGCTTTGGGTCCTGTGCCCCGCTGGCCTCTAGGTATTCAACAATTCTTTCTTTCAAAAGTGATTCCATCATTTTCCCTACAACTGAGGTCAAACTTACAGGTCTGTAGTTTCCTGCTTCTGCCTTGCTCTCACTTTTGTGAAGGGGAATCACATCTGCCTTCCTCCAGTCCTCAGGTACCACCCCATCCTCCCATGACTTGTTAAAAAGCATGGTCAGTGGTGTCACTAGGTCCTCCCTTAGTTCTTTTAGGATTCTGGGGTAAATCCCATCAGGCCCCATTGCTTTGTCCACCTTGAGTTTTAGAAGTTCTTTCAGGACTCTTTCTTCTGTAAATGGACTGGTGTCAACCTCCCTACCCAGAGTGCTTCTATTGTCTGGTTTAGTCCAGTACTTTTGCCTTTGTATGGCTTGACTCTACTGCTGTGTTTATCATTAACCCTACTGTTCGATGGTCACTAGTTCCCAGATGGCTACCCACTTTTAAATCTGTGGTTCTCTCTCCATCTCCATTTGAGAGTACCAGATCTAAGATTGCTCCCTCTCAAGTGGGTTCCAATACTAGTTTTCTAAGGCATGCCCCCTGTAGGGCATCTAGAATGACCCCACTTTTGGAAGTGGCTGCTGCAAATGCACTCCAGTTAACATCTTGCATATTCAGATCCCCCATCAACAATATCTCCTCCTTTTCTGAATTCTAAGGATACCTTCTATCATTTCCTTGTTCATTTTCTCCCCCCCCCCCTGAGATGGGGGTCTGTATATAACCCCTGTGCAGATTGTGGTGCCATTGCATGTCTCCAAATTGGCCCACAGTGCTTCCTCTCCTCCCCATTTACCCTTTTGTTCTGTTGCTTTGATTTCTTTCCTTATGTAGAGAGCTACTACTCCTCCTCCTCTTTTACCCTCTCTGTCCCTCCTGTAGATAATGTATCCTGGTATGTTTATATCCCAAACATGGCTCTGTCTGTACCATGTTTCTGTGACTGCCACGATATCCAGATGGTCTTCTTCCATCAAGGCCACTAGTTCAGGAAGCTTGTTACCCAGACTATGGGCATTGGTACTCATTGCTCTCCTTTTTTTGATGGCTTTACCTCTTGTAGCACCATCTCTGTCCTCAATGAATTTGCTTTCTCCATTTACCCCTGTCCTGCTCCCTACTGACCTTTCTACCTTGGTCTTTACTTCATTTAGTACCCTGTTTTGTAGAAGGAGGCAGAGAATTCCCTGCTGCCTATCAGTGCCTCCCTCCTTGACTATTTTAAAAGCTCACCAATGAAGCATTTAAACTGATCATGCAGAAGACTTGTTCCCTTCTTGGACAGATGCAGACCATCCTGCCAGTATAGCAAGAGGTCTGCAGGGCTCCACATAGTCACTATGCATTGCGCTCACATGGACCCATATTTAAACAGTTTGTGCATTCCACTTGCAGTGAACTAATTGTCTGAATATTGCCCCTCAGGCAGGCTGTGCACAAACTGCCACAGACTGCACATGGCCAGCTCTGAATATGGGGATCTATACTCCTTAGCCCAGTGGAACCCAATCTCCATGAAACAATGGCTCCTGGGGGTAAGAAAGGCCTGCCTATAGCCCCAAGATACTGTTGTTTTAACTTATAACATCACGAAAGCAAACATGTTTGTCACTGACTTATGCTTGTTTGTTTGGGCAGCAAAACATACAAAGCATTACAATGTCAGCCACATGCTTCATTTAATACAGAGAGAAAAATATCACACAAGTAGATACATACTGTAGAAGACAATATGACAAGTCAAAGCAGAGAAGTGCATTCAACTCCAGGGTCCTTGCTACCACAAGTGCATAATTGGGTACGACTATAGGGCAGTTAACAGCTAAATGTAATCCCAGTTTAATATCTTAGTTACTCTATCTTACTATTTACATGTTTGATTATAGCACTAAATAGAGGAGACTCTTGCTTACAGTTCCTTGCAAATCCAGAGGGAAGATAGCCATTAAACACAGGCACCAACAAAACTGCCACTTTATAAACAATCAAGCAGTATTTCCAAATAAGTTCCTTACAAACGCAAATAAAGTGTAATCAACCAAGTTTTTCCACAGGATTGGCAATACAAAAACTGGACAGAAGGTTACATGATCTTTATTTAATGTTGTAAGGAAAATAACTTTAACTTAGCAAACAGATTTACTGAAAAATTAGACTTTCTGGTTTAAACAATTGGAGGATCATCACAATGATTATATGCCTGCCCCAGCCCAGTGACTCCACTGTGAAGGAATTCAATGGAGAAGCTGTGCTTCAAGGACTGTTCAGTTGCTAATTTAAGACTGTTGCCTGGAGAAAAAAAATATATATATATATATATATATATATATATATATATATATATAAAACATCATTGAAGACTTTAAGTAGTATGGGAGCACTACACCTCTGCCAACAAGGCATTCTTTAAAAATGTGTAAAAAGAGGCTTTAGGTGTCCTTTAAGAATAAAACAAGCTGTCTTTGCCATTTACATCGAGTGAATCCACTGATTGTAATTTGAGCTGGCATGAGAATGCTACATGTAGGAAAGGAACTCTTTCTGTCACTCTCCTCCCCAAGCATAGTGATTTAAGGTAGTGGAATGATTGTGGTTCAAGTCCAGCATGTGCTGTGGTTGGAGTCTGAAGTGCCCTTTTTTCCTAAGTGATAGAAAGAGATCTGCAGGGCTCCACCCACTGCAGCCTTAAAAATGGGTTAGGAAAATGTTGAAACCTGATTGGTTTGTTACTTGTGCATTAGATCTGTCTAATTCACAGGTAAAAACAAGGTGCTTGATTTTCAAAGGCTTCCACAGGGCTTGAGTTAAACCCTGCATTATGCCCATTTTTTGGCGCAGCTGTGTCAAAGTGCTTGGATGCAACTGAACCTGATTTTATTACACCAGGCTCAGTTCTGACAGTTTCCTCAATTTACAGCAGCTTGCGACAAAGATTTGACGCAAGCCTTGTTAAAAGGGTCCCCAAAGGGCACCAGGTAGACCAGAGAAAAGCTGGTCTAACTTACAGCATTTGGTGCTCAAGATTGAAAATCCCAATCGCTGGCTGGGAGAATGCCACAAGCCCAGTCTGCCAAATGACTGGCACACCAGGAACTTGTAACATTCTCAGGGTTTTGAAAATTGAGCCCAAGTACTCCAAGCTAGCATGCAGTACAAAATAAATAATTGTACTTCATTTTAGAAACTTGACATATCAAGCACCACCACCATCACACAGATGAGAAAAACTAAATAGTTCTCAAGCACTCCCTCCCTCCTCAGATTTTTTTATATTAAACCCAAGAACAGAAAACTGAACTAGTCTGCTCAAGATTAGCTCACACATTTGATGAACACCTATATGCTTGACCAGTTCCATTACCTGCTCAATTGCAGCCCACCCCTTGCCCATGTGTATCATCAGCTCATCTTTTTCATCACTGTCACTACTACCATGATCAAAAGATCACCGTACACTAACATTTCTGTAGTGCTGATCTTCATCCTACTATTCCAAACAACCTTACCAGATGAGACCAACTGTTTGTTCACTACCAGCCCCATCCACATGCACATCTCACTCAGTCCTTCACAAACTCTTGAATACTATGCCATAATGTTGTTGAAGAAGTTGCTCTGAAGATAAAAATCAGCTGCTTACTTACACACTGTAACTTGCACCCTCTTGTTTCAGGAAGCTGGCTCCATTTCCTGTTTCTCAGCACATCTGTGTACATTTTTTAAGGCTGCATATTCAAACACAAACTGCCAGTTTCAGCAAGCAGAATTTCTTGGCCATATAACTATCTGAACTTAGTAGTCATTCAAAAATTGACCCAAACTCTGCCCCCCGCCGCAAACTCACAACCTCTCAAACTGCATCCTCACACCTAGTGTGGCATGCTAGTGATGGTGGGAATGAATGGGATGACATAGCTAACTCTGACACCACAGTACTTACAAAGCTGATCCCCAACCTACTGCTCCACTGTTGTAGCCAACTGGACAGGGAATTAGTTAATATCAAATTTACAACAATTTCATCATTTTATTTTTAATTTTTGTAAAATGTCCTTATTTTATCTTATTAATTTTCCAAGTTACCCATTTCATAAGTGAACTAGGACACTCCAGGGATGTGCATCATGCAGATTTACCTGCACTTCTGGGACTGAAGGTACTCGGCCTGCAGCCTTGTGCCTTACTATGACCATGAACATACAGATAGAGCTGCACAGTTAACACCCCATTGTCGTATTTCTTACCAAGCATGTAGCAGACGAAGTACTTGGACTGAACTGTGTAAAGGAAGGTTACACTCACCTCCCTTGTGAACAAATATCAGCAAACAAGCACTTACACACAGGGGTGTAGCCAGGAATTTTAAACTTGTACTCAAGAGCTGATGGAACTGTTGCCCCCCCAATAAACACAGACTAGAAGATGTGCTGCCTCGTCACACAAATATTGCCCCACACCCCTTTTCAGTCAACAATATGTAGTAAGTCAATGATTCAAATAGATTCACAACTTTTCATTTTATATAATACACACACACACACACACTACCAATCAGAAAGAAGTTGACCAGCTTTTAGTTACAATGTTTTGGATACATCATGATAAGCCTCTGTACCACATCAAGGTAGCCAGCTTTAAAAAGGTCCATTCACACTAGCACTCGTGCTTACTTACTTGATCAGGCCACTCTTACAATCATGGCCTCTAAGTTTAGCACCCATACATCTTCCAAAGATCATTCATAAATTCACACTAAAGCATCCAAGGAGGGGGGAAACAGTTTTTCAGGTATATCAGGCTCTGTTTCTGTTTGTTGTCCTGGCCTGAGGCTCATGTTGCCCCTGGATTTTCCAGGCTTTACTGTACTCAGCAAAGTACACTGAGTATGCCTGCCAGCACTCATGCTTGCAAGGTCATTTCAATCCCTCTGATCTTGATTCATTGAAAACCATGCAAAAAAGTGCAATATGCTTATGATACAGTACCCACCAATGTAGTACATAGTAAGCATATTTGCAATTCTTTTACACATGTTACACAGAGAATAAAGAACAGAGGGAATTAAATGGCTGCGTAAGTGCTTGTTTGCCAATATTCCTTCACATGGGAGGTGAGTTCCACCTTCTTTTGCACAATTTTGTATTGACTTTTGGAGTCAGGCACCACTGATCTTGGTGTGCCTCTGAATCTTCAAAAATACTTGGACATTATGGGCTAATGGGTGTACAAATAAATCTGAGAATACTGCTAAAAACCAGGGGCTGGATTTTCAGATGACCCCAATTGCCACAAGCCCCGGGTGCACTGAACATGTGGTGCACTGGGCTTACAGCATTCTCTTGGCTGGCGATTAGGATTTTCTATTCCGTTCACCAATTACCCCCGTTAGACCAACTATTTCTGGTCTAGCTTGTGGCAATCCTGGGTACCCTTTTTATGGAGCTTGCACCAAATGCTGCCATAAATCGATTAAAGTGTCACAACTGCACCCAACCTGCCAAAATTTGCTGCAGTCGCAGCAGAGGTGTTTGGTGCAGCTATACCAAAAATAGGGCTTGATGGAGGCCTTGATGCAAGTCCTGCATCGCCCTTTGCAAATTGGGCCCCTGGGGTGAGCCACATTAAGAAAAGATTGCTCTTTTTATCATTTCAAATGTAAAGCACATGCTACAGCAGACTCAGAATAACGAACGATAGGTATTGGACAAAGCAGGAGGTAAGGGTCAATCAAAAAGGAAACAAAAAGTGTACCTTCATATTTTCACATTGACATGTACTGCTGCTTTAAAAAATCATCTGTAGAATGACTGCATACCTATTCTTAGCTTTTATTAAAGCAAATGTGACAGGAAATGGTAGATTCAGTTACATCGGCATTTGCCAGTGTTGTTCTGTCAATGTGAAATATAGCCAGCACGCAAATTAAACGTGGCTTGCATTGAACTAGTGTACCTAAAACATGCAAATTTTCTATAGAAAGTGATCTATTCAGAGAATACAAGTTAAATATACACGATTGCCACACTTACTAAAATGGACTATATGTAAATAATTAATTACCAGGACTGTTTTATTTTAGTGGGAGTCTTGCTGTGCGTTGATTCCTTTTTTTTATTGCTGAATAAATTTAAATATTGAATACTATCCTCATCAATATTAGAATACCAAAGCTATCCAAGAACATAATGTAAACTGTGTTCATTAAATCGTTCCCAGTGGAGGCTGTTGCACTGTAAGAACATTAATTCTCTTGGTTGTAACAGAGCTGGTTTTTCAAAACCAAGACTCTTAAACTGAGTTCATTATGTCTTTTCATTAAAGAAGACAGCTAAACTGCCATACATCCTGAAAACATAACAAGGAACACAGACAGTGAGCTGTCAGTGACTTCCACAGGGTTCAAGCCTGGGGGTCTTTCAGTAGGCAGGCAGGCTGACAGTGTTTGACATAGGGATGTATGAACTGACCTTGACTCCGTTCTGACTGTGACCAAAATGTTTTTCCTTCAAGACAATTCAGATCTGATCTATTTAAAATGGGTTGAGTGAAAATGAAATTCTATTAGAAATATATATATATATATATATATATATATATATATATATATATTTTCTTCCTTCCCTTAGGGGGCTCTAAGTTCTGTACTCCTTCACTGATTTGTAATATGATTCTCTTTGGTGGGGCAGTGTTAACTCTAGGGTCAGATAGGGTGGCACAGGGCTTGTCACAAACCCTTTCAGTGCCTCAGCTGCTCCACTCCCATTTGAGGCAACTGAGACCAATTTTACAAATATCAGGTGCAGTTACGACAGTTTACCTGCTTTATGGCAGCTTGAGCCATATATTGGGTGCAAGCTCCATTAAACCAATCCTTGTTATTGATTCAAGCTAGATCACAAAAAGATGGTCTAGCAAGTACCAATGACCACAAGGAATAGACATTCCCTTTAATTGCTGCAAGCCCGGTGTGCTGTATCTTTGGCGCACCCAGGGCGTGAGGCAATCTTGGTCATTTGAAAATCTAGCCCCGGGATGCCAAAAATCATGGTCCATTTGGATAACCTCGCTATTTTTGTTTAGCCTCCTCTCTTTTGTTTTAGCTATCTTCTTTTTCAAAAAGACACTTACTAGCATGACTGGGGAAGTAGGGTGTCAACAGGTTCTCTGATTCAGATTTGGTCTGGAATGCAAGTCCCTATAAGGCCAAGATCCATTCACACTGCACCCTCCACTTCATCTGCTGGCAAAGGAAAGAACTTTATTTTATATTGCGTTTTCTGCAAACTGCATCCAAAAGCATTTACAACCCAGAGGAGAGACTGTTGGTACCATTTTATTTGCACAAGTAGGTTCAAATAGTACACAGAGAGAGAGAAGGATTACACAGGGCCTATGCACAGGGAGGTAATGAGACTTGCTCAAGGTCACACAGTGAGTAAGTGGCAGTTGTAGAATTCAAACCTGTATTTTCAGTTTCACAGCTTTATACAGTATCTTAAGTATTAGAATGACACACCCACCCAATTGTTCAGCTCTTTAACCCCCCCCCACTACCACCATCACCACTTCTGGACTGGGAGGGAAGGGGTTTGTGGCTGAGATGGGTAGGTGAGGGGAATATTTTGAAGAGGGAGGGAAATGAGAATGGATATGTTTTCTTGTGGTTTTGCTTGGGCTCTTAGAATGCCTAGGAAATAAAAAAACAAATTCCTGGCTCCACCCTGCTACTTTGACCACACTGCACCACCCAGTTTCCCAAAGCCAGAAATGGCATAATAAGCATTAGCCAAAGGTGGCTAATTAATTTTATTTTTAGCAACATAACTAAAAAAGACCAAATGACTCAGCGGCTAATACATAGAGTCAGCACTAGGTGGGGTTGGGGGGGGGCCAACATATAGTGGCTGTGCTGATGATGCTGCCCTCTCTAGTTCTCAGTGGCTGGGAACTTTCATTTCTGTACCCACACTGCAGGTTTCCTTCTTCAAATCACCCCACGGTGATCCTGTTACCTCTCTATGACTTCACAAATGGCTATGAATAACCAACCCCTTTATTTCACTGACTCCCTCACGTGCAGTTTCATAAAAATGAAGAAGGGCCCAAGATATCTAAATCGTCTTCTGTGCAACAAAAATTCATGGTAAGATACTGCTGACACCCCTTCCTGAGTTAAGATGACTACAACGGTGATCAGAGTGGAGGGTGGAATACTAGGGGCAGCAACAGTGCAGTGTGAATCTCTAATGTGTAAAAGTAGCTGAAGAATTTAGGGCCCTACAATTTTTTCTGTGGGTGGTAGGGGGACTTGGGATTGGGCAATGTTCAGTAGCTGAAGGGGGAGGGAAAACTGGAGCTGCATAGGACATGTTAAAGAGTGAGTGCCAATATGCAGAGGACTGCAACTGGTGACTGTATGGTGGGGCATAGAAACTGGATTTCCTTAGTAGGGCTTGTTTAAAGCTGCACTGTCAGATTTTTCCATGAATCTGTAATCTCACTCATCATTCTGAATTTAGGGTCTGTGGTGCTCCATATTTCATCCATCAAGACACAAGCATTTGTTTGTTTTTCTTCCTTGTACTTTTGTAAGAAATCCAAATGTAACTTTGGCATTCTCTGCTGTGTGAGGCCCCGCCTTTGGTTTGATAAGAACCTGCCCTTGGCTCTGCCTGCACTTCTAACAATGTCTAAAGCAGGTGGCTGAGGTGTGCAGCCACTATCAGTAACTCGATCCTACTTCCTTCCTCCTCCAGTCCTTTTATATTTACTTCCCCATTTCTGTCCCATTCTCCTTTAGCATGACAGCTAGTGTCATCCTGCCTATAAGCTTCCCCGAAGTCCTGCAATTTCACCTCAGAATGGCTAGAGAATTGTTAATTGCAAATGATGTAAAGCACAATGAAACATATTATGTATGGCTTCATTTATCTATCATTTCTGTTGTACTGCAGCCTGCTGCACTTTTCACACATTTTATTTACTAGTTAGCAGTGTGTCAGTGAGCACCCCATGAGCTTTATGTGTCTACAAGTGCACTGATGATGAGACACACATTTGTAACATTGCCTTGTAACACAGCCCATTTATACTTTTTGTAATGCACTCCTCTGTCATGTTCCCTAATGCATCACTTAATATTTTTTGCATTTATGCTATCTCCCTCCTCAGAGTCTTAATTGGTTCCTTGACTTAATAAATCCCACATTTCAGCACCCTGCTTTAGTGCTTACTAATATTGATATGCATTCACTCTTCTCAATGTCCGGCGTCTCCAACCACACTATAGTGTTCTGCTCCTTGCTGATGTTTGTGATACGGATGTTTATTGTAAATCCATGTTCCTTTTCCATGATGCTCACTTGTACTTCTTTGAGATCACCCTCCCCTACGTCCGAGGCCGCTATTTCATGTGCCATATTCACCCCCCAAAAAAAGCACATGTTCTGTGGTGTACTTGACTGAACCACCTGTTATCATGTATGAAGTACCCACCACCTTCCACGAAACCCCATGCCATCACCTTGACGCATTGCCCCTATCACCAACACCTCTGTTTGGTGACTGTGCTGTGCATGTGTACTGTTGAAGTTCACTTTATGGTTAATGGACTGTACATTCCCACTCACTGACAGTCAGTCGTCAGCTCATGGTAGTGTTGAGAGGATGATATGCTGCCTTCACCTCCTTTATGGTTCTGTTGTAGTAAGTGTTGTGAGGTGGTGTCAGGGTGGTTGCACTAGATCACCGTTAATTTGTTGTTTGTTGAATTTGTATTACTGTATACATTTTTTTTGTTAGTGTTGGTGGACACAGGAACATGAAGATTTTCCATACCAGTTTGTGAATGACAGTACCTAAATTCAACTATCTGTGCAATGTAAAGATTCATTGAATAGTGTTGCATCACTTATCTCCTTTGTTTGCAGGCAATGCATTTCAACATGTTCTAACACCTCTGAGACAGCATGGTCAGAATGAGATTCACAAATGAAACTATTGCTGCTGCTTGGTGCATATTCTCATTTTCCTAAGTGTAACCCCTTATAAATTGGGGTTTACTAGAATGCCTCTAGTGGTCTCTTTAAGAGCTGCCAGCTTGCTGACCCAGTCAGTTTACTAAGAAGGGTGGAGACTGTGTGTTCTCTTGCTCGAGTCCCGCCTGAGCCGTGGGGTAGGTGCTCTATTGTTGCCATTGCTAAGTAGGCAAAGCGGGACCCTTATTGGCCTGTAGTATTTATGTATTATATGTCGACTGAGTATTAAGGAATGTAGTTTGTCTAACCTGTTTTCCCTTGCAGCTGGGACATTGTGCATTTTGCCCCTCCATTTCTGACCCAGACTGTCTATGGGGTCCAGTGAGGTTCCAAGTGCACTTAAAATGGAGCATTGAGCAGCCAATTATGGCTGGGGCTCTTTTTTTAAGCAGGCTGCCAATGGAAGGTATGGCCCTTGATCTGTGAATGAAATTCCAGAAGGTGGCGAACTTTTTGCATGCACCAATAGAAGGAGGTAGAGGGGATTGGCAGTGGGAGTACTCTCCAATAGCGTTGGGTCATGCCCAAATGAGGACCCCCTGCTTAATGGCTGATGGAGCCAAGTTGTTGTGGCCATGATGAGAGAAGTAGCTCTGGGCTCCTGCTCTGTAGAGTCTTTGCGCGGGTAGCACATATGGAAGGCCAAGTAGTCGTGCTACAGTATCGCCATGTAACCCCCAGGGGGCACTATCCTTAGGGTGACTACCCCTGCCTGCCTCCTCTGAGACAGGATGAGGGGCCCAGATCCATTGACAGGTGCCTCCACCCATAGGTCGTGGTCAGTACTGTCGAGCTTGCCTCGGTTACAGCCCTCTGGGTTACTGCAACCCCCTTTTGCCCCACTAGTGGCTCACACAGTGTACCCACAATACTTTTCCCCAGTTCACTTACCCCCCCAGCTCGTGTCTCTCAGCTCACTCCGGGAACCCCCTGTAAAGTAAGGTACAGTTTTATCAGAGTCACTATGCAGCAGTTCAACAACAATTCACACAATAGCCAGGGTGTAGTTGCAGAACAAACAATCTGATTTATTCAAAGGGAAGTAACCAGGACAGGGGGAAATCAAGTTGATTGGCTTTTCACTATACCTATCTACCTATGGCTCTGTGCACAGGCCTGAACCTAATATTTACTGTCCCTGGGTACCCACGCCTTAATGGCTAGTCCACCATGGCAGCCAGTTGGGGCCCTGACACAGATAGCCTTTGCAGTACTGAACGAGTCAGAATGAGAAGCAAAACTCAAGTAGACAGTCAGCAGTCTGCTGAGGCAACTGAAGGCCACTGATTGCAAACTTAGCAGGGAGATATCCTGATTCAGTACTCATGACTGTAGCAAGCAACAGTTTCTACACCTCAGGCAGGGTTAAGCCTGAAGTTCACCAGCCTCCTCACATATTTATAAGGCAAATAACAGAGTGGTACCATACCAGGTGCTGCTTCTAGACCCCACACGAACTTGCAATAGATTCGGGCAATAAATAGTGTGTTGGGGGGGCTAGTATGGTGACCCAGTCCATGTCTTTCATTGTTTTGCCTTATATGCCTCAATTTTGCATTTTTTTCTTTTGTTAGTAACAAAATCAAATGAAAAAATATTGTTTTGTTGACCTAGACCAAGATCACTATGTGGTGTGGGGGGGGGCTAGTATGGTGACCCAGTCCATGTCTTTCATTGTTTTGCCTTATATTCCCCAATTTTGCATTTTTTCATTTCCTGGAACAAAACCAAACAAAAATATTGTTTGCTGACCTGCACCAAGATCACTATGTGGTGTGTGTGTGTGTGGGGGGGGGCTAGTATGGTGACCCAGTCCATGTCTTTCATTGTTTTGCCTTATATGCCCCAATTTTGCATTGTTTTCATTTCCCAGGAACAAAACCAATGAAAAATATTGTTTTGTTGACCTGCACCAAGATCACTATGTGATGTCGGGGGCTAGTATGGTGACCCAGTCCATGTCTTTCATTGTTTTGCCTTATATGCCCTAATTTTGCATTTTTTTAGTTTCCCAGGAACAGAACCAAATGAAAAAATATTGTTTTGTTGACCTGCACCAAGAACACTATGTGGTGTCGGGGGGGGGGAAGGTAGTATGGTGACCCAGTCCATGTCTTTCATTTTTTTTTCCTTATTTGCCCCAATTTTGCATTATTTTCATTTCCCATGAACAAAACCAAATGAAAAAATATTTTTCGGTTGACCTAGAACAAAATCACTATGTGGTGTGGAGGGGGGGCTTGTATGGTGACCAAGTCCATGTCTTTCATTGTTTTCCCTTATATGCCCCAATTTTGCATTTTTTCTTTTGTTAGTAACAAAACCAAATGAAAAATATTGTTTTGTTGACCTGCACCAAGATCACTATGTGTTGTGGGGGGACTAGTTTGCTGACCCAGTCTATGTCTTTCTTTTTTTTTCCTTATATGCCACAATTTAGCATTTTTTTCATTTGTTAGGAACAAAACCAAACAAAAAAATATTGTTTTGTTTACCTTGACCAAGATCACTATGTGGTGTCGGGGAGGGGGCTAGTGTGGTGACCCAGTCCATGTCTTTCATTGTTTTCCCTTATATGCCCCAATTTTGCATTTTTCTCATTTCCTTGGAGCAAAACCAAAAGAAAAAATATTGCTTTGTTGACCTGCACCAAGATCACTATGTGGTGTGGGGGAGGGCTAGTATGGTGACCCAGTCCATGTCTTTCATTGTTTTGCCTTATATGCCCCAATTTTGCATTTTTCTCATTTCACTGGAGCAAAACCAAAAGAAAAAATATTGCTTTGTTGACTTGCACCAAGATCACTATGTGGTGTCGGGGGGGGGGCTAGTATGGTGACCCAGTCCATGTCTTTCATTGTTTTCCCTTATGTGCCACAATTTTGCATTTTTTTTGTTTTCCAGGAACAAAAACAAATGAAAATATATTGTTTTGTTGACCGAGACCAAGATCACTATGTGGTGTGTGTGTGGGGGGGGCTAGTATGGTGACCCAGTCCATGTCTTTCATTGTTTTGCCTTATATGCCCCAATTTTGCATTATTTTCATTTCCCAGGAACAAAACCAAATGAAAAAGTATTGTTTTGTTGACCTGCACCAAGATCACTATGTGGTGTCAGGGAGGGGGCTAGTATGGTGACCCAGTCCATGTCTTTCATTGTTTTGCCTTATATGCCCCAATTTTGCATTATTTTTGTTTCCCAGGAACAGAACCAAATGAAAAAATATTGTTTTGTTCACCTGCACCAAGATCACTATGTGGTGTCGGGGGGGGGGCTAGTATGGTGACCCAGTCCATGTCTTTCATTTTTTTCCCTTATATGCCCCAATTTTGCATTATTTTCATCTTCCAGGAACAAAACCAAATGAAAAAATATTTTTCGGTTGACCTAGAACAAAATCACTATGTGGTGGGGGGCTAGTATGGTGACCAAGTCCATGTCTTTCATTGTTTTCCCTTATATGCCCCAATTTTGCATTTTTTCATTTGTTAGGAACAAAACCAAACAAAAAAATATTGTTTTGTTGACCTGCACTAAGATCACTATGTGGTATCGTGGTGGGGGGGGGGCTAGTATGGTGACTCAGTCCACGTCTTTCAATGTTTTCCCTTATATGCCCCAATTTTTCATTTTTTTCATTTGTTAGGAACAAAACCAAACAAAAATATATTGTTTTGTTGACCTTGACCAAGATCACTATGTGGTGTGTGTGTGGGGGGGGGGTGGGCTAGTATGGTGACCCAGTCCATGTTTTTAATTGTTTTGCCTTATATGCCCCAATTTTGCATTTTTCTCATTTCCCTGGAACAAACCCAAATGAAAAAATATTGCTTTGTTGACCTGCACCAAGATCACTATGTGGTGTCCGGGGAGGGGCTAGTATGGTGACCCAGTCCATGTCTTTCATTGTTTTCCCTTATATGCCCCAATTTTGCATTGTTTTCATTTGTTAGGAACAAAACCAAACAAAAAAATATTGTTTTGTTGACCGAGACCAAGATCACTATGTGGTGTGTGTGGGGGGCTAGTATGGTGACCCAGTCCATGTCTTTCATTGTTTTGCCTTATATGCCCCAATTTTGCATTATTTTCATTTCCCAGGAACAAAACCAAATGAAAAAATATTGTTTTCTTGACCTGCACCAAGAACACTATGTGGTGTGGGGGCTAGGATGCTGACCCAGTTGATGTCTTTCATTGTTTTCCCTTATATGCCCCAATTTTCATTATTTTCATTTGTTAGGAGCAAAACCAAACAAAAAAATATTGTTTTGTTGACCTGCACCAAGATCACTATGTGGTGTGGGGGCTAGTATGGTGACCCAGTCCATGTCTTTCATTGTTTTGCCTTATATGCCCCAATTCTGCATTTTTTCATTTGCCATGAACAAAACCAAATGAAAAATATTGTTTTGTTGACCTAGAACAAAGATCACTATGTGTGTGTGTGGGGGGCTAGTATGGTGACCCAGTCCATGTCTTTCATTGTTTTCCCTTATATGCCCAATTTTGCATTATTTTCATTTGTTAGGAACAAAATCAAACAAAAATATTGTTTTGTTGACCTGACCAAGATCACTATGTGTGTGTGTGTGGGGAGCTAGTATGGTGACCCAGTCCATGTCTTTCATTGTTTTGCCTTATATGCCCCAATTTTGCATTATTTTCATTTGCCATGAACAAAACCAAATGAAAAATATTGTTTTCTTGACCTGCAACAAGAACACTATGTGGTGTGGGGGGTGCTAGGATGGTGACCCAGTCCATGTCTTTCATTGTTTTCCTTATATGCCCCAATTTTTATTTTTTCATTTGTTAGAACAAAACCAAACAAAAAATATTGTTTTGTTGACCTGAGACCAAGATCACTATGTGGTGTGGGGGGCTAGTATGGTGACCCAGTCCATGTCTTTCATGTTTTGCCTTATATGCCCCAATTTTGCATTATTTCCATTTCCAGGAACAAAACCAAATGAAAAATATTGTTTTCTTGACCTGCACCAAGATCACTATGTGGTGTTGGGGGGGGGGGCTAGTATGGTGACCCAGTTCATGTCTTTCATTGTTTTGCCTTATATGCCCCAATTTTGCATTATTTTCATTTCTCAGGAACAAAACCAAACAAAAAATATTGTTTTGTTGACTCACCAAGATCACTATGTGGTGTGGGGGCTAGTATGGTGACCCAGTCCATGTCTTTCATTTTTCCTTATATGCCCCAATTCTGCATTTTTCCATTTGCCAGAACAAAACCAAAGAAAAAATATTGTTCTGTTGACCTAGCACAAAATCACTATTGTGTGTGGTGTGGGGGGCTAGTATGGTGACCCAGTCCATGTTTTCATTGTTTTACCTTATATGCCCCAATTTTGCATTTTTCTCATTTCCTGGAACAAAACCAAAGGAAAAATATTGCTTTGTTAACCTGCACCAAGATCACTATGTGGTGGTGGGGGCTAGTATGGTGACCCAGTCCATGTCTTTCATTTTTTCCTTATATTCCCCAATTTTGCATTTTTTTTGTTTGTTAGGAACAAAACCAAACAAAAAAATATTTTTTTTGTTGACCTAGACCAAGATCACTATGTGGTGTGGGTGGGGGGCTAGGTGACCCAGTCCATGTCTTTCATTGTTTTGCCTTATATGCCCAATTTTGCATTTTTTTCATTACCCAGGAACAAAACCAACTGAAAAAATATTTTTTGTTGACCGAGACCAAGATCACTATATGGTGGTGGGGTGGGTGGTGCTAGTATAGCTTCCCAGTCTATGTCTTTCATTGTTTTCCATTCTCTGCCTCAGTGTTGCAATTTTTTGTTTGCATGAACAAAACAAATGGAAAAATATATTTTTCTTGACCAGAGTGCTATGTGGTGGTAGTTAGGGGTGTTGGTATAGCGCCCCAGTACATGTGTTTCATTCTTTTCCATTCTATACCCCAATTTAGCACTTTTTTTCCTTTGCCATGAACCAAACCAAATGAAAAACAATTTTTTTTTGACCTAGACCAAGATCACTACGTGTTGTTGGGGGGTTAGTATAGCGAACCAATCCATGTGTTTCATTGTTGTCCCTTCTATGCCCCAATTTTGCATTTTTCTCATTTGCCATGAACAAAAGCCTACACCTAGAGTGCTACGTGCTGGTGTGTTGTGGGGTGCTAGTACACAGACCCAGTCCCTGTCTTTCACTGTCCCCTCATATTTGTACGCGACATTGAAGTTTGTTTCACCTTTCACTGTCTAGCCGTACACTTGTCCGCACAACCCCACTGATTCCACCAACATGTGGATGCAACTCACTTGGTCACCAGACTTGAAAATAATTTCCTTCTTTACATACATGGACATAGTGTTACCACAGCTGGATGCAGTTATCCATGCAGTAAATCATGGCATGCTTTTTGAACATGTTTTTCTTTGCTGTGTGACTATGACCCAGCAATGAGTATGACACCAGCTATACAAACTCGGGAAGAAAGCATTTTTTTTTTGCCATGTTTTTACAATCCCACTTCTATAAGGCTGCATCATGTCTTTCACTACCCATGGCTTACAACTTGAGAGCATCACTTTTTCCTTTTTGGTGTGTTGTAATTTTCAACTGTTATCCGAACGCACTCTTATATACCATTTATTGGTTGTTGTACTGCTTGATGCATTTAATATATATATATTTTTTTACCTAATTGTTCCAATTAATTCCATGTGCCCAATCGTACTCTTGTATACCCTTGCTTCAATTCAAGTTTTATGTTGTCTGCTTTCAAACCATGTTTCCTTCCATCAAATGCAACTCTTGCCTAGATATCTCCCCGGGACTACTCCCTTCACAATACTTATGCAAGTAAATAAGATACTTGTCTTCATCTCTCAATGGTCTCTTGTCAGACCTTTGCAGACAAATAATTGATGCAAGCAAATATGTACTTGTAATTCACCTCGGTCTTTGTGTGCCTAGACCATGTGTTTTTGTTTCCACATGTTATCACCTCTTCCTGCTACTCCTTTTTGTGTAGCCCATTTCAAGGCTTTCATCCTGTCTTTGACTGTGCCTTAGAATGTACATGACAATGCTGCAATATAAATATAAATAAGCAGCTTGAGCTACGCTCATTATCTCAAGCAGCAGTCCTACTCCCTTCCGAGAGCTTTGTCTTCATTCTTGTAGTGCCAGACAATGATGAAAGGCTCTCTTGACTTTCCACAAAAAGTGTAATGCCTTGTCTCAGGTTAACAATGCTCTTTTGTAAGTCCCTTAGTGAAAATGTTTTGATGTACTTAGGTACCATCTTGTCTTTGTCTCAGAGTCTTGCTAGCAGACAGTGGTCTACAAGGTACCTCACATTGAGTGTCTTGCTGCTGTAGTACTTCTTGTCAAATGCCTTTTTTTGTGCTACAGTACATTCAATATCGTGTCAGTCATTATTAATTCTTTATGACTGATCCTGGGCACTAGGCACACTAGTAACACTTTTCTGTCCCGTGCCCTGAGGTTACAAGGTACAGACAGTATAGAAAGATTAGTTTTAATGCAGATTTCATACGATGCAACATACATGGTTACAGCACTTTCTGCTGTCAAGTTATGATATAAAATATTGTACAGAATAAAAGGGCACATCATTTGACACAATGTCAGAAATGCTTGTAAGTCAAAGAACACATACTAATTCTACTTCAGTGCAATGGCCAATAGTGCATAGTGAGAGCACAATACCGAGAAATGTGTCTGGTACTGGTGTAAGGCTTCAACCATGCAACATGCACATCATTCAAAGGGTGTATAGGCCATGAAAGATCAGATGTGTGGTGACAAACCATTTAGGTGAGAACAGTGGGATGGGTAATAGTATAACTGACTGTTTTCATGGATTCACAGCGGGAAGGTCATGCCAGACAAATCTGATAGATTTCTTTGACTGGTTGACCAAAGTAGTAGATCAGGGAGGGGCTGTGGACATGGCCTACCTAGACTTTAGCAAGGCATTTGACACTGTCCCACACAAAAGATTAATATACAAGTTAGCCAGCCTGGGAGTGGGTCCCAAGATGACAGCCTGGGTAAATAATTGGCTGGAGAATAGGACACAGAGAGTAATAGTAAATGGAGTCCACTCTGAAGAAAGGGGGGTTACTAGTGGGGTACCGCAGGGTTCAGTATTAGGACCGGTCCTCTTCAATGTCTTTATAAGCGATATTGCAGAGGGACCTGAAGGAAAAGTATGTCTCTTTGCAGATGACACAAAGATCTGCAACAGAGTTGATGCACAAGGAGGGGTGGAAAGGATGAGAAGGGACTTGGCAAGGTTAGAGGAATGGTCAAATGTATGGCAGCTTAGATTCAATGCTAAGAAGTGCAAGGTAATGCACCTGGGAAACAAAAACCAGGGAAGAGTACACAATGGGGGGTGAGATACTAACAACAACAAAAATGGAAAGGGACCTGGGGTAGTCATATCAGATGACCTAAAGGTGGGCAAGCAATGTGAGATGGCAGCAAGGAGGGCTGGGGGATACTGGGATGCATAGGAGAGGCATCACCAGCAGAAAACAGGAAGTTATTATCCCTCTGTACAGACAGTTGGTGAGACCCCATTTGGAGTACTGCGTGCAGTTCTGATGACCAGTCTCTGCAAGGACATAAACAGGATGGAGGCTGTCAGAGGAGGGCAACTAAAATGGTGCAGGGTCTGCACTGGAAGACATATGAGAGAGAGACTTAAGGAGCTGAACATGTATAGCCTCGAGGAAAGGAGGAGATGGGAGACATGATAGAAACTTTCAAGTATCTCAAGGGAATCAACAAAGTCCAGAAGGTAGCATCTTTCAAAAAAGAAGTGTGCAAGAACAAGGGGCACAATTTGAAAGATAGAAGAGGGCAGCTCAGAGGTAATTTAAGGAAGTATTTTTCACAGAGAGGGTTGTGGATGCATGGAATGGCCTTCCAGAGGAGGTTGTGGAGTCAAAACAGTGGTGGAATTCAAGCATGCATGGGACAGTCATAAGGCAATTCTAGGGGTGGGGGTAGGAAGAAGTAGGCTGCTGGTTAACTAGGATCTGCAGCTTATCCAATTGGTAGGGAAATGGGCAGACTGGGTGGGCCAAGCGGTCCTTATCTGCCGTCAAAATCTATGTTTCTATGTTGTACCAGGGCACCTTGTTATCATAGGACTTGGGGGCGGGCAGGTAAATGATAGATGTGTAGGCCACTGGTTTACGGTGTGGGGCACATTAGTAGGCACCAATTTCCTCTTTTTTTATAGTGCACTGTTTGGTGAAAGTTAGTAGTAGTTTTCTATGGTGCAATTGCATTGTCATGTGACTGTGTTATACCAGAGCCGTCACTTTGGTGCACTGGTTGCGTTTCCATTTGTAATGCCGTCGGACATTGTTCGTGAACTGACCCGGGTTGCTGGCTGTCAGGCTGGACGGACAAAGCTTGACCATTCGCAGACTGCTTCCACTCTCTGGGGTGGAGGTGGGTTGGTATTCCACCTCGATGCGTGCTGACTCCTGGCAGTGAATGGGAGCACAGCACCATGGGAGATGTAAGTTGTAAAGGGGGCCTGGTTGAAGTCGGCGCAGGCCTATGCGTCATTTCCACACCACGCTCAGGTAAAAATAAACATGCATAACGGTCTCACCAATTACCTGTTTATTATGACTTCGAACATACTAAAAGCCAACAGAGTAGGCCTGACGCTCTTTTGTTTCTGCTCAGTAGCCATACCCTATTGTGCACTTTCTCCTCCAAGCCATTTCCCAACGCTGGGCAACCGTGTCTTCAGTACACCCATGTATCTCTCCCACCACCTCGTGAATCCCCACACAATGCTTGGCTCAACTAGACTTACCAGAATCCATATCTAAGGTGTACACTGGTCTCTGTCTGTCCAGTGTCCCTGTCACCCAGTCTTAACCATCGATGCGGTTGGTCTGGCACGATCTCCCTGGAACAAACCCATACTGTTTACCATCCAATTTCACCAGTCCAGCCAATTGCCTCCCATGCTTCCTTTCGATGAAGTTCTCCATTAGTTTGCCTCCCACTAATGTTACACTGACAGGCCTTAAATTTCCCATCTCCTACCTATAACCTCCATTTGTGGATAGGCAGCACGGGAGCCACAGTCCCATCCTCGGGAACCCTTCCTGTCTGTAGAGATTCCCTGAACAGCACGTCTAGTGGAGCCGCTGTTTCTGCCTCCAGTTCCTTCAGTACTCTTGGATGCAGCACATCCAGTCCTGGTGCACTGTCAGCCACCCACCACCCCCCAGATCTGACACTATCACGCTGTCCGCTGTGATTTTACCTTCCCTAGCCCTTTCCTCAATAAGTCTCCATCCTCTTCTGTGCCTGGCCAACCTGGTACCCAAGCCTATTTTGATCCTCTCATCTCCCTCTGCCCTATCCTCTCAGCTGCCCCTCCCGTTGCTTTCCTGTTGAATGTAGCCCATGTCTCCCTCCCTAGAAAGTGAGGCAAATAACTTGTTCAGTGACTCTGTCTGCTCTGCTGCCTCCTGTGCCCATTATTCCCCCATCATAATCCTTGAGATCTGTGCTCTCCACTTGCTCTTTTCCCCTATGTATCTGTATGATACTTACCCCCCCCATGGATAGCCGTAGCCAGGTAGTGCTCCATCATTGCGTTTGCTCCCCACGCAACACTTTTGCCCCTTCTAAATGACAAATCATTCTCCCACCCATCTCCTTTCCCCCATGGATTGCTTTACATATTCATAGCCAGCTTTTTTATCCCTTACCACCTCTTGAACCTCACTGGTCCTCCTGCACGGCTTGCTGTCCTTCACATTTTTATGCCTTACCATTGCACAGATTCTCCCCAGTAGGTTCCCCAACCGGTTTTAACAGAAAGTCATCCTGAAACACATCCATGATCCTCTGCTCCCATGCAATCGCTGATGTCATGGTATCCAAGTCTGGCCACAGCATATTTAGGTCCCCAGTGACGAACAGCATCCCCTTTTCCCGGTCTCAAATCCCCTTGATGTTCTCAACCGAGGTTTTCTTCTTGGTCATCATCCATTGTTGGTGGTGGTAAGGACAGGGTATGGAAGGAGAGGACACTGAGGAAAAGGGGTTTGTTGGAGGGGAAACCATGGGGGGAGTGTAAGGGATGGTGGCGAGAGTACATGTATTAGGTGATTATATGATCAGGGTGGTGACATGGGCACCTAAGGGAGTCAGGTAGAGTATGACATGAGTGTAGTGTATGCCATGTTTCACAGCATGGAGAGTAAGGAAGTGCACTGAGAAACCTTGAAGAAAGACTCCACTTCTCAACCTGCCTTCCTGTAAAAAAGACCTTGCTAGGGCTCTCACCCACGGGGTTGCCACCACCCTGCAGCATGCCTTCCCGTCAGTCTCCACCCTCAGCACTGTCAAAACCTCCCTTATTGCCCCCAAGGTAATGACCTCTATGGCTCACAGATCCTTCTGCTATCAGGCTCCCTGCTGGTTCTGTGCACTCCCAGCCAACATAGCTGACTCCACTATGCTTGCTCCTTTAAAGGTCTCTCTCAGAAACCATCTGACAAGCACTCGCTGCTGCAACTGTACATGATCCCCCCACCTTCTACCCTAGCCTGGGTCAGCCCTGTCTGTTTTTTCTGTAGATGCCTGGGGTCTCAGTCCACATCTCTTGACTATTGTAATAAACTATCTCTGGTTGCTACCCGACATGGTACTCGTGTATGTATATTATGACTACTGTGATCTATCTATTACCAAGCGTGTACCACCATTCAATTCCGTTATCACTTTTTGCATTTTTTCATCTCATTGTTATGTTATTTCCTTTTTTTCTTGCCGAGATGCCTTTGTAAGTGAGTCTATGAGTCAAAGGTCTGTACACCACGTATCTAATAAAAAAATACATAAAAAAAAAGTGCCACAAATGTCCTAGAGTTCAGCTTTGGGTGACTTAACCATGTTGCGTGACATGTTCTCGGGGTGGGTGGGTGGTGGTAAAGGTAGTGGTGGCCAGTCTGTTGCTTCTGCAGGCAGGAGTATGCTATGTCAGGAGGATGGTGCAGGCAAATATCAGGCCGAGTCCACTGTGGTTCAATTTGTCCGTCAGTGATACAGTAGGGGATAAGAAAGTGGTGTTCCACTCAATATAAAGGCTCAAGGTAATGTGTGCATGGATACTTACACGTAGACTTCGGGCAGGAGGGAGAAGAGGAGAAAGGCAAGAATTTAGCACTCTCTCTATATGCCCTTTTCAGTTACTCATTAATATTCAAATTAAAAAAATTCTCCATCTACTGTCCTTTCTCTGACTGCACATATCCATCACTCAAAAATATAACACAATGAATTCAAAAACAGTGCTCTTCCAGACTTGCAGGAGCCAGCACACTCTCCAAATTGAGGCTGGCCACATAGAGCTATTATCCCACTATAATCTCATCACTGTGTAAGGTTGCATTTCATTAGCGCAGAATGGCATTCATTAATTTCATTCAAACCTAAACTGGTACTTAATCACCCCCTATTGTCACCTCTTCTTTGACCATTGTAATTGCCTTTTCATTGTGTAGTAGAGAACATCAGCATTGCTAACACACAATTGGGTGGTAAGTGCTCATTGCATAATGTCTCAGGAGTGCCAAAACAGATCATTATATTCCAAGGTTATGCTTTCAGTGTCAAACTGTCACTGACAGTTTTACATGCATAGTAGTGCTCTACAAAGTACTGCCCTGTGAGGCAAGCAACCTATATGCTTACCAGCTGACTGATGGCCTATTTCTCTGTTATTTCATGGGTAAGGCAAAGGTGCACAACTATAGCTGTGTTCTGCTGTTTGTGCATGCCTGTGTATTGATGATACAAAACATGACAGCTAAAGGGGAGGTTCTGATAATGGGAGACTTCAACATGCCAGATACAGATTGGTCAATACCAGCAGGAACATCTGCCAGAACTAGACTCATAGTGGATTCCCTGCAGGGGAGGGCCTCAAACAACTGGTACAGCAACCCACAAGAGACAGGGCTATCCTAGATCTAGTACTGACTAACAAAGAAGGGATCACAGATCTCCAGGTAGAAGGTCACCTGGGGCCAGTGACCATCACATGGTATGGTTCAATTTGGCTACTACATCTAAATCATCCCATTCCAAGGCAAAAATATGGGACTTCAGAGGAGCTGACTTTGATAAGATGGCCAACAGAGTTAAGCTAGCCCTGGCAAAAGAAACACAGGTGAGGAGGTACAGGCAAAGTGGGCAAGCATTAGGATACAATACTTGAAGCAACATCCCATTGTGTTAGACAGAAAAGGAAGTGCAAAAGAAGAAGAAACCACTTTGGTTCTCAAATATAGTAGCAGAAAAGGTCAGAGCCAAAAGGCTGGCCTTCAGAAAATATAAGGAACACAGCGGGATGAAGATAGGAGGCATACCAAACTGCCCTAAGGAAGCAGGTAAGGCAGTAAGGCAGGCAAAGTCCCAAACTGAGGAAACACTAGTACGAACAGTAAAGAAGGTGACAAGACTTTCTATAGATACATTAGTGAAAGGAGAAAGTCCAGAGGGGGTATTGCTGCTTTAATGGAGAAAAGGGAGCATGTGAGGAGGAGGACCTGTAAAGGCATCTATCCTAAATAGATACTTTGCTCAGTATTTACTGAAGAGAAGGTAGGGCAGGGCCCACAGCTCAGCATCATGGACACAGGGGAGGGAGGTGAGCACTACTCCCTTCACAAAGAAGGTCCTACAAGAGCTTGCTAAGCTCAGGGTGGATAAGCAATGGGACCTGATGGCATACATCCCAGGGTACTTAAGGAGCTAAGGAGGAACTGGCAGAGCCATTAGCAGAATTGTTTAGTGAGTCTCTGAGCACAGGAGAGGTCCCAGAGACTGGAGAAAGGCTCATGTGATCCCACTCCACAAGAGTGGTAGCAGGGAGGAGGCGGGGAACTACAGACCGGTCAGTCTTACCTCAGTAGTGGGCAAGATTATGGAGGCACTCCTTAAGGAAAGGATAGTGCAACACCTGGAATCCATAGGGGCACAGGATCCAAGACAGCATGGGTTTACAAAGGAAGGTCCTGTCAAACTAATCTCATAGATTTCTTTGACTGGGTAACCAGAGTGGTGGGACCAAGGGGAGCAGTTGATGTCGCCACCTTGACTTCAGCAAAGCTTTGACACTGTTCCACATAGAAGATTGATAAATAAGCTAGGTAGGCTCGGGTGGGTCAGAAGTTGGTCAACTGGGTGGCAAACTGGTTGACTGGCAGAAAACAGAGAGTGGTGGTAAATGGTATACAGTCAGAAGAGATGCAAGTCACAAGTGGGGTACCTCAGGGATCAGTCCTGGGGCCAGTCCTATTCAACATCTTCATTAGTGACCTCGCAGATGGACTAGAGGTGAAGGCTTGTCTGTTTGCAGATGACACCAAGATCTGCAACAGAGTAGATGATCCAGATGGGGTGGGCAGAATGAGAAGAGATCTGGATAAACTAGCAGAATGGTCAGAAGAGTGGCAACTGGGATTTAATGCAAAGAAGTGCAAAATCATGCACATAGGAAGAGAAACCCTGAAGCCACTTATAGGCTGGGAGGGAGTTGCTAGCAGTCACAAAGGAAGAAAGAGACTTGGGCATCATCATCACTGATGACCTAAAATCATCAAGCAGACCTCTAAAGCAGTAGGTAAGGCTGGGGGTGTTAGGGTGTATTAGTAGGGGTATCACAAGTCGTAAGAGGGAGGTAATAATCCTCTGTACAAGACATTAGTTAGCCCCATCTGAGTACTGCGTGCAGTATTGGAGGCCACACCTTCACAAGGACATTAACCAAATTGAGGCAGTCCAGAGAAGGGCAACCAAAATGGTGCAGGGACTGCATCAGAAGACATATAAGGACAGATTAACAGAGCTCAATATGTATACCCTTGAGCAAAGGAGGGAGAGGTGATATGATCGAGACATTTAAACACCTTAAGGCATAAACAAGGTGAAAGAGTCTAACATGTTTAAATATAAGAAAAATAGCAGGACAAGAGGACACAGCATGAGAGATTAGAGGAGGCCATTAAGAGGGGAATGTGAGGAAATTCTTTTTCACAGAAAGGTGGTAGATGCATGGAATGGCTTACCACAGAAGTGGTGGCTATGAATACAGTGCAGGGCTTCAAACAGGCATGGGATAGGCATAAGGGAGCAATACAAATGACTATGAATAGATAGGTCACTGACAGAGCAAAGGCCGATGGTACATTTATAAGGTAGAAAAAGAAATGGGCAGACTGGATGGGCCTTGCGGTCCTTATCTGCCGTCAACTTCTATGTTTCTATGTTTCTATGTTTCTATGTTTCACCACTGCCTCAGGGGATTTGAGATGGGAGTAAGGGGGGAAAGTTAGACGGTGATGATTACTGAGCTTCGGACCCTCCTGGTGACAGTGGTGTTGGGGGGTGGCAGCAGTCAAGGTATGCCACGGCAAGACAGGATTGGGATATTAACATACAGTACTCTGTTACATCACAATTCAGCAGTGATGGTGTTGAGGTAGGTGGATTGTGGGTAGATTTTATCATTCATGATATACTACCATACTAAAAGTAAGCAGAATCGACCTGATAGTATCTCGTGTCTGCTTGGTAGCCAGCCTCCAACTGGGTGTTTGCTTTTCCTCCCCTCCCCAGAGGCCAAAGAGAGGCTCATCTTTGACTTCAGTTTTCCCCTGTACATGTCCCACCCCTTCTTTAATTCCTCTACTGTGCCCGGACAGTGCATTCCATGGCTCCACCACCTTCACAGTGAGGTACTGTCTCCTGTGTTCCCCCTCGTAATTCCCCCCTCTAGCTTCCACATGTGCCCCATAGTTGGTCCCCCCCATTTGTAGTCTGAACATCTCATTGGCTCTGCCTCTGTTCATTCCTTTTACACATTTGAATACAACTATCATGTAGCCCCTATCTCTCCTTTCCTCCAGCAAGTACAGCCCAAGTACATGCACCCTTTCTTCCTATGGTCCCCCCCACCATGCCCTGTATCATCTTTGTTCCTCTTGTCTTGAACCATCTCCATCAGTACTATGTCCAACTTTGAGATGAGATCTCCCTAACTGTACACAGTAAGCAAGATGCTATCTAACCAGGGCATTATACATAGGGAGGATCACCTCCCTCCTCCTGGATGTAATCCCCCTGACTATGCAGGCCAGTATCTGGTTTTCTTTTTCTGCAGTTCTTCTGCAATTTTCTGTATTATTCATTTTGACATCTACCACCACTCCTAGGTACCTGTTAATTCATGTGTCTGTCAGTGATACCACCACACCCTGTGTTGGATACATTTCCTTGGTTTCTGGCCCCCCACTGCATCACCTTACACTTCCCTGCATTAAAAGTTGAGAGTGATATCAGAAAATGCTAGTACCATGGGAAACAAGATACTAACATACTGACATACTAAAATGCCAGCAAAATAGGCCTAACGGTCTTTCATGTCTGCTTGTTTGCTCATCCAAAACCCTGGTAGCTGATCTTGCTTCCCCCATTGCCCTATCTTGCTTCTCCCTTACCAGTCTCACTGCACTGGACTTTGCTTACAGAACCTTTCCCCTGTACCTGTCCAACCCTCTCTTGAACTCCTCCACCATCTCTGCCTCCACCATCCCCCTGGGCAGAGCATTCCATAGCTCCACCACCCTCTCAGTGAAATAGCACCTCCTCTTTTCTCCCCTCCATCTCTCCCACCCTCCATCTTCCACCCATGCCCTCTAGTGTCCCCTCTTCCTTCGAAGCACCCTGACTGCTCCGGCCCTATTTACCCCATTCATGTACCTGAAAACTCTATCATGTCCCACCGGTCCCCTTCTCTCTTTCAATTTGGCACATATTTGCTCTTCAAAAATCATTTGGTTGCCCTCCTCGGACCCTCTCCAGAGTTCAATGTCCTCTTTAAGTGTAGCCTCCAAAACTGCGCAGTACTTGAGGTGCGGCTCAACAAGCAGTTATACAGAGGGAGTATCACTTCCCTCCTTCTGGAAGACTGCTGAGTTTCAGGCATTCATGGCAGAGGGGGATGTGGACATAGCTGCCATTACCGAGACATGGAGTGAAATGTAACCATGCATTTATTGGCATTTGGTTGCCATTGTGTGATGCATTAATAGCATCACCCTGTCATTAAGAATGGTCTGCAGAAGCAAACAAAAGTTAATGTACATGAGTATACCATTTTGGTCACTGTGTCTCCTTATCTGATGTCACGTGTTACTTTGCTATGTTTAAATGTATTAGGTGTATGGTGCATACATGCTGAACCCAAAATATCAGGTCATGAATAGAGTTGGGTGTGATGGCTTCCACAAACTTTCATTGCCATTGTCAATACTTGCAGGCCCCATGACACCAGTCCATTTTCAGAATCCACTGGTGAAATAGTACATGGAAAGATAAAAATGTGAGCAGGTTATGCTAACACCACCTGAGAATCAAATGCCAAGCCATCATCAAGTATCACACCCAGATTCGTTATCCGTTCTGTAGGGAGAAATGGTATTCCCCCAGTACAAAACAGTGGTTATCCCAATGTGCCACTGCCACACCATGACCACTCTGATCCACCACCAGCACCTCAGTCTTGTCTGCGTTGAGTCTTAGCCAGTTATACCATACATGCAACTCCAAAAGAAATGCCTACAACAAGTAGACATAAGTGGGTGTCCACATGCAGGCTGCTGTACAGCCGACAGAAGCATGGCATGTCAATGATGTCTAAAGTGTTTATTACTCTTTTTTGGTGGTACTGTGTCAAATGGCTTACAAAAGTCTAGGTAGGCCATGTCAACGGTTCATCCCTTGTCTACTACTTCACTCACCCCATAAAAGAAATCCATTTGTTTCATCTGACAGGACCCCCTGCTGTGAATCCATGTAGCATCACATCCTGTGATCCACTACCCTATAGCCACTCAACATTAATTTTCTTCTGAAGTGATTTCTTAATTTTCCCTATCACCGATGATGAACTGACAGGTCAGAGAGGGTGATATCTATACAACACCTCTGTGGCTATGGTGGTATTCCATTTTCTATAAGGTGCCCCACAGTGCCTACTCTCATCGCTTTTTACTGTTTTGTTCCAATGCCTTTATCCTGTCCCTTTCACATAGACCTACTTCTCACTCTCTTCTGCATGGCATGTCCTTCCTGCATGTTGTGTAGCCTGATGTGTTAACTTCACAGTCTTTGTTCGCTGTGTCACTTGTTTCTGTGACTGCCACGAGATCCATGCATCCTCCTTCCATCAAGTCCACCAGTTCAGGTCCCTTGTTGCCCTGACTACATGCATTCGTACTCATTAGCCTCCATTTCTTTATGTCCTTATCCCCTTTCCCCAAACCTGTCCTTATTGCCTTTTGTCATTTTCTCAATTTACCCATTCCCTTCTCCATATCAATGCCTCTATATTGGTATTTACCACACTAATTAATGTTATTTCTTTGGGTGGGGGGTGCTTGTACTTCCCTACACCTTGTCGATGTCCACCACCTGGCTAGTACAAATGCTTGCCAACGAAGCATTTCAAACTATCCCCTAGTGTCCAGTTTCACCTTTTGGACAGATGCCAACCATCGTGCAAATATAGTTTCTAATCACTCCAGATCTACCACCAGTACTGAATGAAGCAAAAGACAGTATCTAGGTGCAACTTTTTCAATCACTGATTGAATTCCATGTTGTGGAGCACATTAGCTTCACCCATGCCATTGACAGGCTGCACCTCCCATACTGGTACCATGAGTGCTGCCTGATTAAGGATCAGCAGCAAATCCCCAAACTCTATCAGCATTGCTCTTATCCATTTCACCGTCAATTACTTTGTCCATATGTGGACAATGACATCAACATCCCTCCACCATGCAGGTGCTCCAGTGATCCTCAATATTAGCTCCCTGTCACTTCCAAGCTATTGCACCATGCTGTTATCTTACCTCCGTCTCAGCTTCCTCCAGTGGAGGTGCTTGTTGTTTTCTGTGTAGAGATCACTCTTCACAGCCCTGGGTTAGCATTCCACATACTGGAATGCAGACATCATGTTTTATCACAGTCACAATCACACTCTCAGCCAACCAGTGATTCACCAGAGTGGTGTGTGTACCAAAAGTGCCGGTTACTGTCATCTCAAGTTGAGAGAGTCTGCTGTGGATTTGGTCCTGGAGACTGCATTTCAGAATTACCGGTACGTTGTACTGCATCTGGTGCCTGCTTCTTTGCTCCTGTCTAACATGTGCACTGTCACTGTTATGATACCAATGGTTTGCCACATGCATTTATCTGTTTATAATATTTATTCTAATAAGTACGCTGTGTCTTTGCATGAACAGTTCATGCCTCAGTGCGATGTGACTTCCACTTCACCTATTAAGTGATTGATCAACACGGCCAAATGTGCAAGCATGTACACAAGTGAATCCAGTCTAGTACACAAGATGTGCAGTGGTGATGTTCATTTAATTCCAATCTGCATTACGGTGTGTGGGTGACAAATGCACAGCCAAGTGACTTCAGCACACAGGAATTTGCTACATCCTCAATAACTCCCACCCTTGACTGCCGTACTGCAATTATACAATGGACCCATCTGTTAGATGTGTTTAATTATGTTGTTTTATAAGTGCATTTCGTCAGCCACGGGTAATGCATGATTTACCCACAGACATGTGACATGCGTTGATCAATGAGGTTACAGGATATTCACACACCATTGTATAATTCAATATATCACATATGTTATATCCATCATTACACACTGATTGCATATGGAAACCTGTGCATGCCTTTCCTGTGTGAGTACTGTGTGATCTCTTCCCTTTCAAACAATATGTTCCTGCATTATGCTGTGCTCACTTCTTCCATTTCCGGCTGTGTATGACCAATGAACTAGTGCAATCTTGAACCAATTTTTTAAGTATAGCTTCATTTAGCATTAATGATTGTTCTGTTACTTGTTGTTCATGCAAAGCCTTACACTACAGTCTGTCATGCTCTGCCACTGACATTTGTGCCTTTCAATGTGCATCTGTTGTACTTTATCATTATTTCCTTTCTTTCAGGAGACAGATAATCTAGTATTTGGACCCCACTGTATTAACTTTGTCAGCAAGCTATCGGCAGGATTTCTTTTCTTTTCCCCCTGATGCAGACACCAACTGATCTCGGAGGCATTCGGCATTCCGTCAATACATATTTTGGGGTCTGGTCCAGAGCAGGTTGGTTTTGTGCATTCTCGTTCCCCATCTGACCACTTAAGAACTCTTTCTCACATTTCCCAACATGCCCGCATGTCTCAATCCCCTATGGCCTTAGTTTCGTTAGATGCAGAGAAGGCATTTGACCGTGTGGACTGGCCCCTTCTCTGGGCTGTGATGGCTAGGATGGATTTTCCGGTTTCTTTTCTAAAGTGGGTCCAGATTCTTTATAACTCTCCCTCAGCCAAGATATATTGTAATGGAGTTTTTTCTTCGCTCTTTCATTTATATACTGGTACTAGGCAAGGCTGCCCTCTCTCACCCTTTTTATTTAATCTATATTTGGAACCCCTTCTTATTAAGCTCAAATCCTCCTCACTTGTCAAGGGATGTTTAGTGTCAGCAGGAGCTAGTCCTCTTTGCTTATGCAGATGATATACTCCTGCATCTTGCACATCCTGCTGACTCCCTAAAGTATGCACTAGATATCATCAAACAATATGGTGCCCTCTCTCATTATAAGCTAAATATTTCCAAATCTGAAATTTTCCTTTAAACACTCATACCTATAACGAGGATCTTACTAACTTTGGTATGGTGGTCTAAGGTCGATTAAATATTTAGGATTCATTTTCAACAGACCCTTCTCTACTTAGGAAGCTTAATCTAGATGATCTGAAAGCCTCATTCAGCAAGATTTGGAGCGGTGGGCCACCCTCCTTATTTCTCTTTGGGGCCGGATCAATATTGTTAAAATGAACGTTCTTCCTCGCATCTTCTATCCCCTCAACCTATTAAATCTTTGGTTGCCTGTCTCTTACCTGCAGCAGTTCCATGTGATGTTCTCAAATTTTATCTGGTGAGGTAAGGGAGTCTGGTGTTCGTTTCTCAAATTATCTCTTCCTAAGGATAAGGGCGGGCTTCCGCTTCCCAACCTTCTGCTTTACCATTGGGCGGCCCATCTCGCTAAGTTAGGGAGATGGTTCCCTACTAATCCTGATCTTTCCCAACCACGATTTGGCTCCAAATTGAAAAATCTGATCTCTCGGTCTAGAATGAGATCCCTATGCCATTTTCTATGCTCCCCTCTGTACTTTCACAGTGGATAGCTGACCAAACAATTCTCGTATCTCTTAAGTCTCTTTTCCAAGGTTTACGTTTGTAGAAATCTTTCCCAGGAATGATCTAGAGCCAACGGTTATGCTTAATCCCAACATTAAGCTGGGCAATTCGATGATTACTCCTGACTGGCTTCCGGAATAAGGAAGCTAATCTGGAGCACTTCTATGACCAGGACTCCTTCTTTCTTCTGTGGACATACTCGATGATAATGTCATTCCCAACGCTAAGATTTTGAAGTTTATCAGCTGAGGCATCTCATTGCTGAGAGGTTTGGCACTCATTTCAATGAACAGTGATATACCCTTCCTTTCTCGATATTAACTCTCACCTCCAAACCGCATTCCATTTCATCAATATACTCCTTTCTTCTAAATTATAAATTCTCGGAACCTGTTGCGGGCTCCAGTATCTGGCCTTCTCTGCTTCCTGAATCCACTTTGATTTGGTCTCGCATCTGGAAGGATCTCCACAAATACCATACTCAGGACAGATTTGAACTACCCAATACTATATTGTGAATAACATGTATTATACCCCAGAAACTTTTCCAACTTAAAAGACTTTCCCTTTCCCTTTGTTCCAGGTGTATGCAAGATGAAGAGACCCTGCATATTTTCTGGTCTTCATTAAGGTGCCCCTGTGGTTTTCTATCTGGACAATTTGGATCCTTTACTAGGTCTCTCAGGTTTTTCACCCCAGATTTGTATTCTGGGGATTATGCTAGTATAGATTGTGTGGAGCGCCAGTATCACATGGCCATGGTGTCTATTGTGGTTAAGAGGCTGGTCCTTAGACACTGGATGGATCAATTGGCATTGTCTTATACCGAATGGCTGACCGTGCTCTCCACTTATCTCAATGCCGAGAGGTTGGTAGCCAGCTTGCGTAATCGTATGGACCTGTTTCAGAAAAAGTGGGGTAAACTGCAAGCATTATATCTGCATCAGTGAGTTCCTGACCTCCTACCTGATGCCTGTGATGTTCTCCTGTTGCCTCATACCCTGTTACCTGTGCCTCTCGATCTGAGGGGTGGGATTATTTCCCGAACTGTTAGTATGTTGAATATCCAGTTTAGGTATAATGTTTGCCTGGCACACTTAGTTTGGGTGGGGGGATGTGGGAGGGTAGTGGTTTTGGGGTGGGATGTGGTTGGGGGGAAGGTTATTTTGTGTTTTTATGTTATACCATGTATATTATGGTTTTGTTTATCTCTGTCATATCCTGTTGGTTGTCTTTTTGGAAAATCAATAAACTTAAATTTAAAAAAATATTTTGGGGTCTGGGATGTCTTGAACAATGCATTTGTGTTCCCGTGCCAAGCTGCTGCATATGGAGAATTAGAGATGTGTACCCTGACCCATCTGGACAGTATGCCGGTTTCCATCCAGATCGCTTAATTTAGTAGACACATGTTTAAAAATGTACTGTCCCTTTTGAGTCCTCTGCTGCATTTAGTATGCAGTAGTTATACTTTGTTCAGCTGTACTTTCTGCACTCTGCATTAAATGTATTCTTTCAGCTGCTCAAGAGTCCGTTTGTGATGCTCGATGTATGTACACCTTGCATAACAATTTTGACCGTACAATGTTTGTACCTTGATTTTATTACATCTGTTCACCTCAGAATTACACATTACATACCATGCAGAGCTACTGAGGTATGTGTCATTTTATAAAAAGATACGTGGTGATTTTTAAACTGTTTGAATATTCCTGAGCATCCACCAATAACTACATGGTTGAATGAGATAAGGTTAAATAAACCATTCTTATGACAGCGAATATGAAATAGCATCTTCTTTGTTTTGTGCTATGCTATGGATGCCAGGATATCATAGCAATCACAGAAACATGGTACACATATATCCATGATGGGGATGTTAATATGAGGGTACTAATGACAGCAGACACAAGGGTGGTAGAATAAGGTGCCGATTAGCTCTCTATGTAAGGTATAAAAGCAACTGAACTAAAGAGTAAACAGGGAGGAGAGGAGTCCTTCTGGGCCACCTTAGAGGCTGGAACTGGCACTACAGTATGCAAAGGGGTTGTATACAGACCCCCATGTCAGGTGGAGGGAATGGATAAGGATATGATAGAAGGCATCCTTACAATGGCAGTGAAAGGGTCAATACTGTTGGTTGGAGACCCGGATATGCTAGATGTTAAATGTCGTACCTTTACAGGGGACATGCCTCAGACTGCTAATTTTGGAACCTACTCAGGAGGGATTACTCTTACTCATCAAAACTGCTAATCACAGAGCCAACAAGGATTTGTGTGAAGCAAACTAACCAATAAAATGAACAAAACAATCAGTATTGTTCCGAAAGAAGGTAACCCAGATGTTTATGGCAAAATAAACCATTTATGAAGTATAGAAACACCAAAAAGCTGGACAGAACAACTATACCAGTTAAGGCAGAAAGAAAGTGAGGGTAGTCGAAGGTGCAAAAGGCCCAAACTGAGGAAAAGATCTACAACTATTTTAAGAAGTGGGATCAAACCTTTTATAGGTATATCAGGGAGTGTAGAAAAATGAAGGAAGGGACAGTGATATTGCATACAATTTGCAGTGGGTGGGCAGAGAGGGACAGGGAAAAACCAGGGACACTGAAAGAAAACGTCTCAGTATTTGACAAAAAACAGAATGTGTTGCGGTGCCTAATATACTTTCCATCAGCACTTTGGCTGGTGTGGCCAATCACAGTCCTTTTACAGAACAACGGGTGCAGAAAGAAGTCATAAAACCAAAGCGATGGTGCCTGATGGAATTCATGCAAGCATTCAAAAAGAATTAGGGAGAGAACTAGTGACACCACTGACTTCCCTTTTTGACAGATCATGGGAGGATGGTGTTGTACACAGCCAGATGAGTGCACATGGAATAACCTTCAGAGGATGCTGTGGGGTTCTAAAACTGTGGTGGAATACAATAATGCATGGGACAGAAATATGGCAATTATGGGGGGGGTAGGAATAAATAGGTTTTTGGTGAAATACGATCTGCTGCTTATCTAGTAGGTAACCAAAAGTGCTGAATAGGTTGGCAAAATGCTCCGTGATCTGCCTTCAAAGCCTATGTTTCTATGATTCTATGTTTCTGTTAACCTGTCACTAAGAAATATAGTTACAATGATTCATACAGTCTTTGATTAGTGTCTTACTGAATAATGACATGTTTAGTGTCACTAATGGATGGTGTTCTGTCCTTAATGCCTATCATGTGCTTGTTGTACAATCACCCACCTATTCAACATGTCACTCTCCCAGGGTAGACTCCCTCAATGGAAAATAACCCATGACAGCACTCTATTAAAAGCAGGTGCCCACAGCCATCAAAATCATTACAGACCGATCTCTGACTCCCCTTTCTGTGTGTCACCAGCTCGGGGTATACTTAGAATCCAGAAACCAATTAAACACGGTTACTTCATGATTCAGAGCAAAGCACAGCACCAGAGCAGTACAAGCATACTTTAAGGATAGCAACAGTCAAAGAGTATTCTGCTTCAAAAGCGCATTTCAGATGAACATATCAGATCTTGATAAGTTGCAGTAACTAGACACATACATGGATAGGTCATGAAAATGGGTACATGCAGTAGATAATGGACCTGAATGGTCCATGTAAGAAGCAGTGGCTTATAGTTTTATGTATTTATTATCTGCAGCTAAGAACACAAGTCACAAACAAGGAAAAATAGATGATGATGTCTCAATAACTGTTAATGCATTCCAGCAGATGGAGTACACAGCATCAAGTCAATGCCTAATCACTGTACTCTTACAATGATGTGCTTCACACCTAGTCTCACAAAGAAAAGGATAGATAATGTGGCTCTCAAAACTGTGAATGCACTTTTAAGGATGAGAGGAGCTTATAGATGTCTTGGTAATTTAAGCAATTAGAAAAGACAAAACCAAAAAAACAGCATGAACTGTCTTCACTAAACTGTCTCCATCCATCAAGTTATGAAAGCAGACAGTCTGGCTTTTCATGTCTGCAGCTGTAATGTAAAGCACTGAATGAATATCTGTTGTAACTTTCTTACTATGTGGATGGCATACTGATGCATAGATGACTAAAAGTATCATCAGAAATATACTCTGAACACAACATGACTTGCAATTGAAAAGACATTTTCCACTAATGATTGCTGATGTTCCAAAAAATAGATGTCAGGTCACTGCAAAACAAATTGTGTGTGTCTGGATTTATGCTGGGTTGTGGTGGGTTGTTTGTGTATATTCTCCAAGAGAACATCCAGACAGGTGATTGGGAAAGGAGCTGTGGCACTTTATGTGAAGGAAGGACTAGTGTGTAAGGGAGGAAGGGAGTAGGTGGTATGGAGTCAGTTTGGATGCAAATCCAGTATTCCAAGAATAGGACCTCATAGAATGGGAGTGGTGCACAGGCGCTATCTCCGACAGAGGAGTTAGACATAGACCTAGCAAGACAAATCAGGATGACTTGCGAGAAGGGTAGTATGGTGATTGTGGGGGACTTTAACATGACATGAGTAGACTGGAGTACCCCAACAACCAAGAATAGAAGGGAGCATGTACTGCTGGATGCCTTCCAGGGCAGCTTCCTGCTGCAAATGGTCAGTGAACCATCTTGGTTAGGGAATACCCTTGACCTTGTGCTGGCAAATGTGTCCTTTGTGAGTGAACCCACAGTGGAGGAACCGCAGTCAGGGAGAGACCACCACTCAGTATTGCTCACATTGGATAAGCACAGGGAAGGAGTGGAATCGGGCAGAAGATTATTGGTAGACTGCAGGAGGGCCAACTTTGGTTGGATGTATGAAGTGGTAAAAGGGTACCTGGTCAGAATCAAATCTAGTATGGATGCTAACCAGAGTGGGAACTCATACAGCTGGCAACAGGGGAGGAATCCAAACCGGATGCAAGGGCCAGAGCAAGAAGGCTAGGAGATAAGAAACAGACCTGGTTGAGCAAGGAGGTCATAGAAAAGGTTAGGAGGAAAAGTGCTGCCTTTAGGAAGTACAATAAAACAAGGAGGGGATGACAGGGAGGGAGAATTGACCGACTCAAGGGAGGTGACAAGGCCAGAAGTAGGGAGCAAGACATCTACGAACTCAGGCTTGCACAAGGTAATAACAAGTTGGAGAAGGACTTGTATAGGGGTACATCAGGGAGAAAAGGAGCTGGAAGGACCACATAGTAAGGATTAGGAACAAGAGGGATTGGGTGGAAGCAGGGTGCGATGAGGCAGAAGCACTAAATTAGTACTTCTGCTCAGTATTAAATAAAGGTAAGGGGAGGTGACAACCAAAGGATGGAGAAATGCCAGAACCAGTGGGGGAGGGGGTGACATATGGGAAAAGCATCGAGGGCAGAGTTTTTTGAGGGTTGGATATGGCACAAGGCCCAGATGCCATCAACCACAGGGTACTAAAGAAGCTGGCAGAGGTCCTTGCAGGACCTTTGGCAGACCTATTTAATGCTGCACTACATTCATGGTGTGTACTTGAGACTGGAGGATGGTTCATGTGGTGCTCCTCCACAAGAGTAGCCCAAGATGAACTGGGAAAGACAGACCACTGAGCCTCACATCCATCATGCATAAGCTACTGGAGACTATCCTGAAGGAAAGGACTACAGGACAGCAAACAGCATGGCTTCACACAGGCAGATCTGGCCAAAGAAACCAGGTGGAGTGCTATGACTGGGTACTTCAGGCAAATGGACAAAAGGTGCTATACAGTGCATGTGCTGTATCTGGACTGCACCAAGTCATTTCACTCGGTGGCGTATGGAAGGCTGTGGCGTAGAGTCAATAGGCACAGGGCAGGTGCAGGCAAATGTGGTCCAATGGTTATGGAACTTACTACAGGAAGGCAACGAGGATAGTTGTGGGTGGGGAGCTGTCAAACCCAAGGGTAGTGGCAGCCAGTGTTGCACAGTGCTTCGTTATTGGGACCAGTGGGGGCTTGTTTGGGATATTCATTGCAGACATATCATTCAGACATCAAGAGCAAGATCTGTCTGTTTACTGATGATACCTATGTAGGAGCAGTTGTTGTACGACCTAGGGGCATGACAAGGCTGGCTAGGATGATCTGGCAAAGCCTTCAAACCTGGTCAGACACCATGCACTGTAGTTTAATTCCAAAAAGTGCTATGTGCAGCATTTTGTGATGTAGAACCCAAGGAGGAGTTACCAGATGGGGTGAGTGCAGCTAGTCCAGACAGAGGAGGAGAAGTATCTGTGGGTGCTCATTACATGGTCAATGAACAACTCGGTACAATGTTTGAAGGCAGCTGCAAAGTCCAAAAAAATGATGGGTTGTATTGCAAGGGGTATATGCTCGAGGAGGGAGTAGGTGATTCTGCCTCTGTATAGGTCATTATTCCAACAGCACCTGGAGTACTACATGCAGTACTGTCACCCCTATCTGAAGAGGGACATTAAGTTACTTGAGGGTGTGCAGCCCAGGGTGACAAAGTCAATCAAGGGCTGGGGACCTAACACTACGAGAGAGGAGGTTGATGGAGTTGAACAAGTACACACTGGAGGAGAGGAGGGCCAGGGGGGACATGATGGAAACCTAAGTACATGAAAGGAATAAAAAGACAGGTGCAGAGGATGTTCAAAGTAAGGAGGTGAGTGACAGCAAGGAGCCATGATATGAGACTGGTGGGAAGAAGGTTCAGTAGTGAGCTGCAGGGCCACTTTTTTTAAGAGAGGGTGGCAAGTGGTATGCGTTAGCAGCAGAATTAGTATCGGTAGAACAGTGACCCTCTACATAAGTGGATAGGACAGGACAGGGGAGGGTCAATGAAGAGGATGGGCGGTAGTGAGGGGCAGCTGCAGAATCATGGGTGATAGCTGCACATTCTAGCACACTTGATAGACTTCTAGGCCTTTATCTGCTGGCAAATTTGTATGTTACATACAAGAATTTGGCAATGAACCTTTTCTTTTGCAAGTCACATAGCCGCGAGAACTGCCACACCCGTGAACCACCCACAACAGAACATTGCTGCAATCACCTCTGAGCATTGGGGTACATGTAGCACATGCAAACAGTGATAACAGAGTAAAGACAGCGTGCATCACACAGTGTGCAAATCCTACTTATCTGACATACAGACTGCTCACCTCCACCGCCCATATTCACCCTATGTCAGTACCATGCATTCTAAAATTATACAACTGTTTTTGATCCCATTACCTGTGCAGGAAGGATGATCAATGCATCCACCACCTTTTCTAACCCCTCGTCCGTCCTCCTTCCAACTTCAAATCAGGCCCTCTGTTGATACCTCCTCCTTGACTCTAAATGTAACCCCATACAAATGGGGGTTTACTAAAAATCTACTCTAGTCTGTCTCTAAGATCTCCCAGATTGCAGACCCCATTAGTCTACCAAAAAAACAAGGGGATCGTTGGTTCTCATCTTTCGAGTACCACTCGAGACATCTGATAATATGCTCCTGCATCTCTGCGGCGATAAGCAGGTAAAGCAGGCACCTTATTTCATTGTACTGTTAATGTAACATATGTTGAATAGTATTGGAAAATGTATGTTATCTAACCTGTTTCCCTTTAATGGTGACTTTGTTTATTTTTCCCTCCTTTTGATCAGAACTTCCTCTTGTATCCAATCAGGAAGGAGGGGCACTTCTATAGTGTATTAGGCAGCCAAATAGCACTGGGACTCTTTTGGGAGCTGGCTGCCAATGGAAAGTATGGCCATTGACTATGGGAAGTGAAGTCCAGGAGTGTGGCGTCTTTTCCCACCACTAAGTAGGCGATGGAGATACTGGCACATGAAGCCCTCCAATAGGGTTGGGTGGCACCCAAATTGTTATTATCTGCCTAACGGCCGAGAAGGCAGAGTCGTTAGTGATCATGAGAGAGGAAGGGCTCAGGCACCTGCACTGTAGAGTCTTCAGGCGTGATGCATCTGTGGAGAGACCAAAGAGTCGGGCGATTAGTACCCGCTAACGTAGTCTGACAGAATCGCTGTGTTTGGCAGGCAGAGGAGGCTGTACATGTTGCAGCTACCTTCTGTTTATGCAGCCTTCTTCTTCCAGACTGCGACCTGAATTTCAATGGTAGACAAACACGGTTTATGTCACCTTTATCTGTTTGCACTACACATTAGCAAATATCTGACTGCATTTAGTAACACCCACCCACATCACAAATTCCCGAACCCTTTGTTGAAGCACATCTGGTTTCCTTGTGTCTTAAGCCACCATCCGCTCTTCCTTAACGAAGACCACATCACCACCAGTACTGATTGCCCCTCAGACACTTGAATGTACGATCTGACATCCCTGTCCCTTCTATCCTCCAGGATGTGCATATTCTGGTCTCTCAGCCTGCTGTCATAGTCTGGCCCTTCCATTACATTTTTCATCTTTGTTGCCCCTCCAGTAGCCTTATATATCATGCTCTCCTCCACTGGGCAGTGTTGTCCCATGGTCCGTATTTTCATTACGCCTGGGTCCTTCTCCTACTGAGTGTTCCACAGCTTAACTCCCCCGCCAGTATTAAACTCATGGACTTCTTCACCCTAAAACTGCATAACCTTACACTTCTTTGCATAGAACCCCAGCTGCAACCTCTGACTACTCATCTAGCGGGTTTTGTCACCCCTGCTGCTTCCATCCATCATCTCCATTCACCACTGCTCCAATTATGGTGTACGTCAGCAAACGGAAGCTTATCTTGTGCACCACATCATGTGAAAGGTGTGCTAATAACAGCCCGATCAATACTGGCTGCTGAACTGCATCCTATGGCACCCACTCGTCTCCAACCTGGGAGTTCAGATCTACCCTCTCACTGCCGCATGTTGCAGCCTCAAACTCCACCATCTTGTAACCCAGTCCCTATTTGTGACCCTACCCCACACACAGTTAGCTTCCCCACAAGCCACCGCATGATGCCTAGAATCAAAGGCATAGCTGAAGTCCAAGTAAAGAACATCCGTGCATGAACCTTAGCCATCTCACCTGTCACCCAGTCATTATATTGTATCCAGTTGGTTCGAACAATAACTTCACTGAGACAAACCCATGCTGCCTCTCACATCAGAGGCAATCTCCCCCTCTTTGGATTATAAAGCACTCACAAATTCAGTCTGTATGAAATGTGATATAGAAAAAATTATATTTCCACACAAGCAACAGCCACAGAGTTTGCAGACTTCTGGAAAACATAAAATGAACCTACAAGCTCAAATGAGGCAGGCTGTGTGGGCCATAGGCCCTATATCTGCTGACACTGTCTATGTATCTATGCTATCGACTGTCAAACAACTGTGTAAACACTCATGCTTCTTAGCAGGCGTTGTGACATCACTGCCCCAAAACTGCTATCAACATAGACCTGCTTATATGAAAAATGCAGTTCTTATGCACATTGCAGATGATGATATATGCAGTAAGGAGTCACATTCATGGACAGGTCATGTAAATGTTTTCAACTAGTGGATAAGGGATGCAGAATGGTCCATATAAGTGAGGCATTGAATTATAAAATTATCAAGGGTGCGGAAGATGGTAAAAGCTAAGGTGGTTGAGAATCAAAGGCCACTTATGAGGGCACAAAGGGCCCATTTTCTATGTTGTTTTTTGCCATACAAAATTAAAGTGGAGTGGCTACCACTCATTCCCACCCCACCCCACCCTGGTTCCGTACATATCAAAATTATGGATTTGTGTTTGTTTCAGCTAAGAACATAAGTTAACAAAGAAGGTAGAATAGATGTTGTCTCAGTAACTGTTATTTGATTTAGCAGATTTCGATTATACAGCATCAAGGCCAGGCCTAATCCCATCACTTTTCAATGATGTGCTTCACATTGTCTCACACAAAGAAAGGAGGATAGATGATGTTGCCTCAAAAACTCTGATTGCCCTTTCTGTAGATAACAGTACCTAACATCAAGTCACAGGGTAGTCACATTATCTGACAACGAGGTGCTTTCCCAGATGTGTTGGTAATTGCAAGCAATTAGAAAAAGACAATAACCAAAGGAAGACAACATGAACTCTCTTTCACTAAACTGTCTCCAGCCATCAAGTTATGACAACAGCCAGTCTGGCTTGATATGTATGCACTGTCCTCTTAGGTCAGTGAATGACTAAATCGTTGTAACTTTTATTATGTGTGGATGGCAGCACGATGCATAAATGAGTGAATTTATGATTTATAATATGCTCTCCACGATCTGAAACTGCTTTTGAAAAAGTAATTGACCTACAATGATTGCTGCATGTACTATAACAATATGACTTTCAAAGAAAAGAACATTCGCCTGGGTGTTGGCCATATCTGGCTGCAACATATTCAGAAGAGACAGGGTGGGTAGGAAGGGATGAGGAGTGGTACTGTATGTATAAAATGACATACGGGCCACAGAGATCCAGGCGGAACAAAGTGGTGGAGAGATACTGTGTGTTAAGCCGGAAAGGAAAATGGTGTCAACCATATAGACCAGTGTGGTCTATAAACCATCAGCCCTGGATAAAGAAACAGATAAGGAGCAGATGCTAGCCATCCAAAGGATGTCAGACAAGGGTGAGGTACTGCTGGTTGGTGACCTCGATATTACAGACGTTGATATGATCATCCCATCAGCTGCATTAACTAGGAGCAGATTTTGCAGTGATTCCCTTTAGGATGCCTTCCTCAAGAAACTGGGCATTGAACCAACTCATCAGAAGGCAATAATGGACCTTGTGCTCAAAAACAGGGACATTGTGATGGCAGTAACTGGAAGTGTAGGCAGGTAGGTCAGCAAGTGAAGATGACAACAGTAATGCTGACATCTTTCACAGGTATTTATGCTCAGTCTTTACTGAGGAAGAGGAGGCGAATGTCTGAAGGCAGTACAAGGGTGTGATTACAGCAAACGGACACAGGTCCTTTACATGAAAAAGGGTCCTTCAGCAACAGGAAGTACTAAGAGTTGATAAAGCAATGGGTAAAAATGTGGTGTACCCCGTGGTCCTTAACGAACTAGTAGTGGTAAATGGCTGTCACTCACAGAGGGAAGAGTGACCTGTGGTGTACCTCATGGATCAGTGCAGGGACCAGTCCGATTCACCATATTCATTAGTGACATTGCGCAGGACCCAGAAGGCATCAATTGCCTGTTTACTGATAACACAAAGCTCTGTAACAGAGTCGACACACCCGAGTGTGTAGACAGAATGGGAAGGGACCAGCAGAAAATTGCATAATGGCAGCAGGTAAAGAAAAATAGAAACATAGAATTTAACAGCAGATAAGGACCGCTTGTTCTACCTTTTTGCCCATTTACCTACCTAATAGATCAGCTGCAGATCCTAGTTAAACAACAGCATACTTCCTCCTACCCTCCACTAGAATTGCCATGATGTCTGTACCATGCATTCTTGAATTCCCCCAGTTTTGACTCTACAATTTCCTCAGGAAGGATGTTCTATGTATCCACAACCATCTATGTGAAGAACTACACCTCACACTTCCTCTAAGCCATCCCCTCTATCTTCAAATTCGGCACCTTTATTTTTGCACATCTCTTTATCAGAAAGATGCTACCCTCTTGGACTATGTTGATTCACTTGAGGTATTTGAAAGTTTTCAATCAGGTCCCCTCTCCATCTTATCCTCAAGGCTATACATCGTTAGTTCCTTTAGTCTTTCTTCATATGTTTTCAGATGTAGACCCTGACTCATTGTGGTTTCCTCTCTGGACAGCATCCACCCTGTCTATGTCTTTGCAGAGATGTGGTCTCTAGAACTTTACACAGTACTCATGATGGTGTATTACAACTGTCTATACTGTGGCCAAAACTTCCTGTTTTCTACTGTTGATGCCTTTCCCTATGCATTCCAGTTTGTCCCCAGCCCTCCATACTGGCTTCTCATATTCATGGCCCACCTTTAGGTCATCTGCTATGACTCCCCCCAGGTCCCTTTCCATTTTTGTTGCTGTCAGTATGGCCCACCGCACCATTGTGTACTCATTCCCTTGTTTTTTTTTCCCAGGTGCATTACCTTGAATTGCTTTGCATTGAATCGCAGCTACCATACATTTGACCATTCATCCTACATTGCCAAGGCCCTTTTCATCCTTTCCGCACACCTTGTGTATGAACCCAGTTTCAGATCTTTGTGTCATCTGCAAAGAGACAGACTTTCCCTTCTAGTTACTCTGCATTGTCAGTTAGAAAGACATTAAAAGGCCTGCCCCAGTACTGAACCATGGCACCCTCTACTAACCCTCCTTTCTTCACTGTGGATTCCATTTACTATTACCCACTGTGTCTAATTTTCCAACAAATGTTTAAACCAGGCTACCACCCTGCTACCCACTACCAGGCTGGCTAATTTGTTTATTAATCTTTGGCAGTGGCTGTGTCAGATGCATTGATAACGCCTGTAGGCAACATCCACGGCCACTCCCTTGTCTACTGCTTTGGTCACCCCTGTCAACGAAATTCCCTAGTTTCTGCAATAGTCTTCTATGTGGCACAGTGTCAAAGGCCTTGCTGAAGTCCAGATATGCCATGTCCACTGCCCTCACTGATCCACCTCCCTAGTCTCAGAGTCAAAAAATCCAAAGAGGTTGGTCTGACCTGACCTCCCCCTGGAGAAACTATGCTGCCTTGGGTCCTGCAGTCCATTGATAACCAGATGTTACAGTGCTTCCATGCTCTTCCCCACTAAAGAGGTGAGGCTGACTGGTATGTAGTTCCCCGCATCCTCTTTGTTCCCAGTTTTGTATAAGGGGACTACATGTGGTGTCCTCCAGCCTTTGGGTACCTCTTCTGTTTCCTGCGATAGGCTAAACAGGATTGCCAGAGGTTCCAGCACCACCTTTCTTAGTTGTTTAAGGACCCTGGGATGCACACCATCTAGTCACATAGCTTTATCCACTATTATTACTTCCAGTTCTTTCAGGACCCATTCTCGTGTCAAGGGACGTGTCTCCATTTATGCACTATTCTCGTCCCTTGTTCCCATTACCCTCCTCTTCCTAAGTAAGGAATGAGCAGAAATGCCTGTTCAGTATGTCTGTTTGACTGTCGTCATCCTCCACGTGGGACCCATCCTCCTCCTTCAGTCTCACTATCCTCCTTTGCATTTCTTTTAGTGATGTACCTATAAAGGTTTGGCCCCTCTACCCACTGATTTTGCAATCTACTCTTCTGCCTGACCTTTGGCTTTGCTTACTGACCTACCTGCCTGCCTTTGCTTCTCTTGGACTTCTCCCTATCCCCTTCTGCCTGTGTCTTTTGTATTGCCTGAATGCATCTTTTTTGGCTTCCATTTTCTTTGCTACCTCTTTGTAAAACCATAATGGCCTCCTCTTCCTTTTCCTCTTGCTAACCTGCTTAATGCATAATTCTGTTGCTCTTGTAATCCATGTTTTAAATACTGCCCACTGTTCCTCAAGCCCTGATTCATGCCCCATTCCCCTTAATGCCTCTTTCAAGTATCTCCCCATTTTCCAAAAGTATGTCCTCCAAAAATCCAGGATACGTGTTGCTGTGTGGTTTGGTTCAGCTTATTCTGTGATTTAAAACCACAGTGACTGGTGGTCACTGTTATCAAGGTGCTCGCCACTGTTACCCCATTGTATTGTCCCCTGCTTTGTGAGCACAAGGTCCAGTTTTGCCTGCTCCCATTCTGTTCCATGACTAGTTGCTTGCAGAAAGGCACCCTGAAGGAGTAAGGATAAATCTGCTCCTAGTTGATGCTGCTTCTTGGATGCTGCAGTCCACATCTGGAATGTTACAGTCTCCAGCCAGTACTTCCTCACCCTTGTCTGCCATCCTTTGGATGGCTAGCATAAGTTCCCTATATGTTTCATCCTCCTGTGCTGGTGGTCTATATACCACACTTTGCTGATGGCTGGCACCATTTTCCTTTCCAGATTAACCCACAGCATCTCTCCCCCATTTTCCTCCTCCTGGATCTCTGCGGCCCTTATGTCATTTTTCACATACAGTGTCAGTCCTCCTCCCTTCCTACCTGCCAGGTCGCTTCTGAATATGTTTTAGCCAGAAATTGCCATCTCACAGTCATGGTTATCATTACACCAGGTTTTTGTGATGGCCACAATGTCCATGTCTGACTGACCCATGACAACCTCCAGATCTTCAACCTTGTTGCTAAGGCTCCTGGCATTGGCACATGGCTTCCATGATTTTACCTCCCTAGACTGTTTAGCTGTTGTACTTCAGCCCTTCCTGCTTGTCCTTTTCCTGGTTACTGGAGATAAGCTGCAGCTACTAATTAACCAACAGTCAACTGTCTCCTACTCACAAATATAATTGCTCAATCTCTGTCCCATGCATTGTTGAATTACCCTACTGCTTTTGACTCCTATGACCTCATCAGGAGGAAGCTTGTTCCATGCATCTACAACCATCTCTGTGGAGAAATACCACACTTCTGATTGCAGATCTATTTTGTTGAAAGATGATGTTCTCACAGATATTTGCAGTCGATTGACACTAGAACTAATACTTAGCCTTTGTGAAATAGGCTTTTCAGCATGAATGTGATGTTTACTAGTCCTACACCACAACATACCATTATGAGAATCATCACAAATGGCTGTGGATGTGTTGAGCACTCAATTCATGAAGTGTCATGCTACATGTAAACTTAGTGGTTTGTAAAAAAAATCATAACAGTACACATTAGTACTAGACCAAGCATATGCAGTGATGTTGGCCTTCCATGAGCATTATAAGGAGGCATGGCATGCAAAAAACTTACCAAACTACTAAAAAGAATTCGACAGCACAAGCGCGTTTCTAATGAGTAATTCTTTATTGTATTATGTATCATAATTATTAGGCTCCTTAATGTACAATTATGAAAAAGATACGTAATTTGTATGCATTCACCAATATTTAATCATGTTATCATTAGAGGACAATACAACCACATACAAACAAATAGCAGTGACACTTCAGTATATATAAGCGATACATCCTGGAGAGAGGCAAAAGCATGACCGAGCATGACATGTCAGTAGTCTTAGTTAAAAACAAAACAATACTGGACTTAAGATTTGTAAGAAAGCAAGTTGTGCTCACACATAGGGAGGTGAACTCATAATTGTCTTTGGTTTGAAGCAGATTACTTAGTAAAGTTAATATTCTTCAGGTGGAGGATACTTCTGACTGAATGGTGAAACAAGGAAGTTCGAATTAGCAGAAGAGGCAGTCTTCCCATCAACAGGGGGAGGCGGACCTTGTTTTACTTTTGTTACAATTGTAAAGATTTTCAGTGCAGGAATAGTTCAAACCCACATGGACTGCAGACTATTGACTGTGTCTGTTCAGGTGCACAGCTGACATGTTTTGGGGCAGACTGCTTTGAGAGCACAAGTCACCAGGCTGTTTGGGGGCTGGGGAGGTTTATCTGTGTCTGACTTGGATGTTTGGATTTTTCTCTGTTTGATTAGCAGGTAGTTCTCTGTTAAATTGTCGGTAGGCATCTTGCTGACAGAAAGGCACTCGTCACAGCGGTAGGTCAGAGCTGTTGGCTGCTTGTTCATGAGGGCACAGTTTAGGAAAAAACCTTCCCACCCTCACCACACCAACCCTGAAATAGTTAATTTATACTCGTATGCTTGACATCATTTCATGAAGAGGGCAAGGTGCATATCACTGTCATATCCTCGCTCAGCACTCCACTGACAATATAAGCATACACATCATATCATACGTATATTTCTATATAACAAACCAATCACACACACATAAAAAAAAAACAACTAAACAAGGTAGACAGACATGTGCGGAGGAGTGCACTGTAAAGGCTGTGGGGCAGCAGTCTTCTGGGAGTCTTTATGGAGGCTGAGATGCTGCCCTGTTTGCAGACAACTATGTGCCCTGATGGAGGAAGCTGGTCGTCTTCAGGATGCACTGGACAGTAGTAAGGGAACCTTCCCCCAGCCCACACTGGACGGTAGGAAGGGAACCTCCCCATCCAGGGGCACCAGACCACACCACTTCCTCATAGGTTGCGAAGAAAGCACAGCAGTTGGACCACAGTGGGCTCAGGGGTAAGGGTGGTGGAACAGAGGCACACCCAGTCAGTTGTTCCACCCATAATCCATACACCATTCTGGGGAGCATAGTTCCCCATGGATGCACCCACAGAGGAGGCTAAGAAGGTTGCAGACAACTGTCACAAAGGAAGCCCTCAGGAAGGAGGCAGAGGGCACCACAGGAAAGGAAGCAGCTCTGGTGGGGACTCAATTATTAGAGGATAGAACTGGGGAGCAGGAAAACTGAAATACAGGTGCCTGCACGGTGCCATGGCTTGAGGGATACAAGAAGCTCATCCTTAGGATCACGAGAACAGTTGCAGGAGTCTGAGCTGGACATCATTGTCCACATAGCGACAAATGACTTAGCTCATCATGAAGATTACAGCAGTGCAGAAGGACTTTGTTGAGTTGGGTAAGGGCCTAAGACAAGTAGCACACACAGTATCCTTCTCAGAGGTGCTGCCTGTCAGTGGCATGGGTGAGGTGAGGTACTTTGCAACGTGAAGTTTAACAAATGGTTGAAAAATGGTATGAAGCACAAGGGTTTTGCATCACTGGGGACTGGGGTTCCACCTGGAGGAACACCAGACTCATACTGGCAGGATGGTATGAATCTGTCCAGGAAGGAACAAGTCTATAGGGCAATCAGTTTAAATGCTTCATTGGAAAGCATTTACACTAGTCAAGGGGAGCACTAATAAGCAGCAGGAAGATCCCAGACTCCCCTACAAAAACAAGGTACTAAATGAGAAAAATACCTAGGTAGAAAGGTCAGTGGGTGAAGCTGCTACAAATGGTAAAGCCATCAAAAAAATGGAGGACAATGAGTAACAATGCCTGTTGTATGGTCCACAAGCTTCCTGAATTAGTGGTCTTGATGAAGGAGGACCATCTGAATATCATGGTAGGCACAGAGACATGGTACACACAGAACCATGACCGGGATGTAAACATACCAGGATACACTATGTACTGGAGGTACAGTGAGGGTAAAAAGAGGATGAGGAGTAGCTCTCTACATAAGGGAAGGAATGGAAGCAACAGAACAAAATGGTAAACAAGGAGGCAAAGAAGCACTGTGGGTCAACTTGGAGGCAGCCAATGGCACAACAAATCTACACAGGGTTGGATACTGGACCCCATGTCTCAGGGGAGGAAATTGACAAGGGAATGATAGAAAGGATACTTAGAATGGCACATAAATGTGAGCTAATGCTTATGGGTGATCTGAATATGCAATATGTTAACTGGTGGGTGTAGCAGTCACTTCTAAGAGGGGGTTATTCTAGATGCCCTACAGGGCATGCATTACACAACTGGTATTGGAACCACTCGAGAGGGAGCAATCTTAGACCAAGTTCGCTCAAATGGACATGGAGAGAGGATCACAGATGTGGAAGTAGGTAGCCATCTGGGAACCAGCGACAATCGAACAGTATGGTTCACAATAAACACAGCAATGGAGTCAAGTCATACAAAGTCAAAAGTATTGGACTTTAGGAGGGCTGACTTTGCCAAAATGGGTGAGTGCCTAAGGAATGCACTAGCAAATGGGTAGGAAGGAGGGGTGGATGAACAATGGTGAATAATAAAAACTGCCATCACAGAGGTAACAAGCCTTTGTGTGAAGCAAATAAACAAAACAAAACAATGTAAGAAACCACTATGGTTCTCAAAGGAGGTGGCATTGAAGGATCTAGAGAAAAAAGAAAGCATTCTGAAAGTACACGGAATCATAGAAGGAGCAGGACAGATAATTGTATCAGTTAAAGAAAAAGGAAGCTGGGAAGGCAGTCAGAACAGCAAAGGGCCGAACTGAGGAAAAGACAGACAACTCAGTTAAGAAGGGGGATAAAACATTTTTCAGGTACATCAGGGCGCGAAGGAAGACTAAGGGATGGATAGTGAGGCTAAATAAAGGGAATGGGGTGGGTAGAGGGTAACGGAGAGAAGCCAGAGACACTAAACAAATATTTTTGCTCAGTATTTACAAATGAAGAGGTGGTGGTAACTAAAACAAACTATAGAAACACTCAGGATACAGAAGATATCAGCCCATTTACAGAATAAAGGGTTCTGAAAGAACTCTTAGAACTTAAGGCAGACAAAGCAATGGGGCATGATGGGATTCATCACAGAATTCTAAAAGAACTAAGGGTAGAACTAGTGACACCACTGACAGCCCTCTTTAACAAATCATGGTAGGATGGGGTGGTACCTGTGGACTGGAAGGGGGGCAGATGTGATTGCCCTTCACAAAAGAGGGAGCAGGGCAGAAGCTGGAAACTACTGACCTGTTAGTTTAACCTCAGTGATATGGAAAATGATGGAATCACTTCTGAAGAGAAGACTTGTCGAGTACCTAGAGGCCAGAGGGGCACAGGACAGAAGGCAGCATGGATTCACAGCAGGAAGGTCATGCCAGATAAATCTAATAAATGTCTTTGACTGGGTGACTGAAGTAGTAGATCAAGGAGGGGCTGTGGACATGGCCCGCCTACACTTTAGCAAGGCATTGGACTCATTCTCACACAAAAGATTCATATACAAGTTTGCCAGCCTGGTAGTGGGTCCCAAGATGAGATCCTGGGTAAAAAATTGGCTGGAGAATAGAACACAGAGGGTAATAGTAAATGGAGTCCACTCTGAAGAAAGGGGTGTTACTAGCGGGGTTACCGCATAGTTCAGTATTAGGTTTGTTCCTCTTCAATGTCTTTATAAGCGACATTGCAGAGTTACTGGAAGGAAAAATATGTCTCTTTGCAGATGACACAAAGATCTGCAATAGAGTTGATGCTCAAGGTGGGGTGGAAAGGATGATAACGGACATGGCAAGATTAGAGGAATGGTCAATTGTATGACATCTTAGATTCAATGCAAAGAAGTGCAAGGAAATACACCAGGGAAACCAAAATCCAGGGGAAGAGTACACAATGGGGGGTGAGATACTAACAACAACATAAATGGAAAGGTACCTGGGAGTAGTCATATCCGATGACTAGGGCAAGCAATGTCAGAGGGCAGTAAGGAGGGCTGGGGGGATACTGGGATGCATAGGGTGTGGCATTGCCAGCAGAAACCAGTAAGTTGTTATGCCTCTGTACAGACAGCTGGTGAGACCCCATCTGGAGTACTGTGTGCAGCTCTGGAGGTCCAATCTCCACAAGGACATAGACAAGATGCAAGCTGTCCAAAGGAGGGCAACTAAAATGGTGCAGGGTCTGCACCACAAGACATCTTAAGAGAGACTAAAGGCACTTAATATGTATAGCCTCAAGGAAAGGAGGGATGGGGGGACATGATAGAAACTTTCAAGTACCTCAAGGGAATCAACAAAGTCCAAGAGGGTGGCATCTTTCCAAAAAAGAGAGGTGCACAAGAACAAGGGGGCACAATTTGAAGATAAGGGTGGGAGTGGCTACGAGGTAATGTAAGGAAGTATTTTTTAACAGAGAGGGTTGTGGATGGATTGAACAGCCTTCCAGAGGAGGCGGTGTAGTCAAAAACAGTGGCTGAATTCAATCATGCATGGGACAGTCATAAGTCAATTCTAGGGGGTGGTGGTAGAAAGAAATAGGCTGCTGGTTAACTAGGATCTGCAGCTTATCCATTAGGTAGGGACATTGGCGGACTGGATGGGCCAAGCGGTCCTTATGTGCCATCAAATTCTATGTTTCTATGTAATAGGGAAACTGTGAAGAATGAAAAAAGGTATAGCAATACTTCAAGACAGAGTGTTGTGGAAACCACTGAACTTGTTACTGAAGATAATTAATACAGTGACAAGTTGGTTAGGTAATGTGTGTCACTGTGAGCATTGCAACTGATGCCGCAAATCGTGCTTTGCCTGCTAACCAACTTGTCCCACTTTAAGATTTGGTCATCAAGCAATGGCACCTTTTCACCCTGCTTGTTGACTGTAGTCTGTGACATTGCTCTTCTACCCCTTGTCATCCTCTCAATGTCTAACATACCCATTTTAGCAGCCACAAAGACACACAACAAATTTGTGGACCTAATTTACACATATAAATTTCATCATACCCTTTACATGTTATGAACATCATCAGAAGTGACACCGCAAATGACATAGAAGGCAGAATTTCAATGCTCACTCTTTGTAACTAAGTACTCACAAGAGGATGTAGATAGAATGCAAAGGGAATGGCAGAAACTTATAGAATAGTCATGAGTTTGGCAGTTGAAAAGCAATGTAAAGCAGTCACAGACAATGCATATGGGGCACAAAAACCATTCCACTATCGATCTTTTGGGGGAGAGGATATAGCATGCATGAAGCAGGAAATGGATATTGGGGGTTATAATCTATGATAACATTAAGGTGTAGAAACAGTGACACAAGGAAACAGGGAAAGAAAATAGTATGCTGGGATGCATAGTAAAGGATAATCACAAACATGAAAAAGGGAGTTCCTAATTGAAGCATACAAGCCATTGGTGAGGCACCACCTCGAGTATATTCTACAGTTCTGTACACCTAACCTATATAAGGACATAGACAGGTTAGAGAAGGTTCAGATGAGGGAAAAGAACTGGTACATAGATTGCATGACAAGTCCTATGAGGACATGTTGAAGGGCGTTGATATGTACTTCTGGGAGGAGAGAAGGGGAAAGACAATATAATAGCAACATACAAGTATCTTACAGGGAGGAATTGGGTGCTGGAATACACTCTGTCTAAGTAAAAGATGTTCCTGCACTAGAGTGCATGGTCTGTTGTGTGAGGGAGGGTGATTCAGAGGAAATATGTTGATGGATTTCCTCAATGAAACGAGTGGTGGACAACTGCAACACCGTGCAGAGAAAGAGATGACAGCTGATACAAACAATTATATGATTTAACAATGCATAGGATAAACAAAAGGAACTCTGGATGCCAGGGTTAAGGGACACAGAATTAGCAGGAAAACAAAACATGACTGTACACGCTCGAATGGGAACACTGGGTGTGCTGTAGTGCCTTATTTGCCAATATGGTCTATGTATCTATGGATACCTTAATCCTCCCTGCTGTCACCTGAGCCAATATGCTCTAACTGACCTCTACTTTGCATTTCCCAAATCATGTTTCAGCTGGACCATACTCGTCTTCACCCAGCAACTGTACTGCAGCAACACCACCATGGACAGAAGGCTTTAATATTCAGTGATGGCTAGCAAAAGTCAGGTGCAGTACACACACTGTGCGAAGCAGAGTGGAGGCCTTGGCATTTAGTGTTCACGGCCCTGAAATTGTACAAATGTGCCACTATGGCCTTGGGAATAAGGAAGCATGGAAACAGGTCAATTAACATCCATGCACATAGCCAGGGCCCCTGGTGTTCTGTGGCAGAATTTTCTGATTTCTGTGGCAGGGTTCCTTGACTTATGCGGCAGCATTTTCTGATTTCTGCGGCATGATTTATTCATTTCTCTGGCAGAATGCAGTGCTGTCATTGGCTAAATATGATGTGATGTCATTGATGACATCATATACTGAGCAAAGAGGAGGGGCTTCAGGATAAACGAGGTGGGAAAGAAAGCCTGACACTATGGAAAAACAGTATATTTATATGAAAAAGGTGCCTTGCTAGGAAACCACTAAAGTCAATGTCCAACGTTATAGTGGTACACGAGAGCCAAAGGAGATTATCGTAACCACCCGTCACTGCTAGTCTTAAATTCTACACCAGGAGCTGCTGTTGCATAGCAGGCAGCTAAAGAAAAGCCCAGGGGGTGCATTACTACCCTGGTCTGGGAGGAGGGGAGTGGTGCTGGCTGAGGTAATGGACCGCAGCATAGAGGGGGAGTATAGTTCCGGAGGTGCTGCTGGCAACGAAAAATAAATAACACTGGGGACAGATGGCATCCACTACATGGTGCTGCCAGAGCTGACAACGGTTATAGTGGAACGACTGGCAGGACTGTTCAGCACATCCCTCGAAATGAGAGAGACACCTCAGGACTGGCGGATTACCCATGTGTTACCGTTACATACGAGCAGTCAAAGGGATGAGGCAGGGAAATATAGGCCTTGCATTCAATAACCCATGGACGACTAGGACTGAAGCAGTTCATGGTGGGACTGAATACAAAGAGGGAATGTTGTATGTCAGACTGGCTTATGGGTCCGCGACAATAGGTGGTGTAGGTAGGAGAGATCAGAGCATGGAAATGTGACAAACAATCTAATCTCTTTTATTTTGTATCATGCCACTGGATAATATACCATGTAACACATAGTAGCATTACAACAATGAATTTTAAAATTTGAAGCACATACTGTATATGACACATGGACTTTGCACACAAAAATGTGGAAGTGATAAAGCGCTGAAGCTTGCTAATAAGTTCAAGTTGTATCCAAGTATGCAATAATACAACAAAGAAAATGAAATGGAACTTTACTGGAAAAATATAAAGTGTGCACAAAAGAAGTACATAGTTAAGTGGGCAAAACAGATTAATTTAGTTTAATATTAGCGTTGCCATTCATTTGCACAGTTTGAGCACTGCAGTACTCAATCTTAGTGTGATAATTATGTTTGACATATAAAATATGCACTTCATATTTTCAAATACACCCTTATGAATTATTTTATGTGTTAACATTGAGATGATCCATTTGGAAGCAGATAAAAAGTACAGTATCATGGTATGCTGGATGTTAAAAGCGATGGATATCGTGTACATAGATGGACAGACAGAATTATGTTATATCGATTTCAGTCGCGTTGCTACAATAAACATGAATTTGAAATTACCATCAGGAGAAGTATAATTTGGTTCTTATGGGGATCAGGGCGGGTGGCGTTTTATAAAAATTGTCTGGAACATTGGTACAATGCAATGCAAGCAGCCTCCATTGAGTTGGGCAGCATTGCTCGATACCCTGGATTTTAAACAAGTGATGCAAAGCAATGAGCATCTTGTGAAATAAGAGACAGATCACAGTGCATTGGAGCATGCTGGGCAACGGATGTGTGAAAGCCACAGCACACAGAATCCAGCTAGGTCCCAGAAAAAGGCTGAAAATATGATACGCGGGCTGAGTTATATGCTGAAACCCATAAAAGGACCGTGGATTTAGCCTACATGAAAGACAACTAGTGGTTCTCATACCAAGCGGCTTTCTCTGCTGTTCAATTATAAATATTTGAAATAGTTTAAATAATCTGTCAGAAATAAGCACATATTTGTGGAGTCAGTTGTACAGTGTGTGCTGGCCTTTGCCATTGCAAGGAATGTGTAGCTAAACACTGTCCTGTAATGCTACTGTACCTCAAAAGTAGAAGCAACTTCAGCAGCTTTATTAAAACTATATGCAATGAACTGTAAGATCAGTTTTATTCATTGTGCACAGTATCTTGTTAGCACGAGATCCCGATGTTCCTTGTATGGGACTGCTTTATGTAATAGTTTGAGCTATGAAGGCAGATTCTACTAATGCAGTAAAATCGGTGAAATAGTGAAAATGGCAAGACATGTAATAATGAGCCCAGGGAGACATGAGCAGAAATAAGCAGGCGCAAAGAGAGAAAAATCAGTGTTACTTGTTTGCTGGTTTGTTAGGCTATTCAGATATAGGCCAAAGGTAGGAAATATCACTGTTACTTTAATACTAATACCCCCACATCAAATATGCTTCACCCCACAATGATTAGCTGAATTGTCAGTGCAAAATTTTTTCAGAGTGAGCGAAATGATATGCTTTGGTGTAGCGTTATTTCCACTGAAGAAAATCAGCACATATAGTGTATAATAGACAGAAAGACAGACAGACAGACAGACAGACAGATAGATAGATAGATAGATAGATAGATAGATAGGCAGATACATAGATAGATTACATTTGACTGCTTGATATGTTGTTGCAAAGTGGTAAAATAAGCCAAATGTTATGTTTTGGGCTACTGTCAAATGGGGCTCTTGCTTGTTTGTTTTAGCTGTTATCCTCTTTATGGCTGTAAAAATAATTAATGTGGTTTGAAAATCTGCCAATTGTGGAAGTGTCAAAACCCACATCAAATGTTTTGCATCCCATGTAAAAGATGACAGAGTTTCTCAAAATCATTGACAAACTGATGTGGGGATAAGTAGGTTGTGTAGTATGAGTTACTGTTTCATATTTCAGAAGACGGTATTGTACAAAGAAGATGAAATGGGGAGGGTTGGGAGAAAAGGCTGTCAAGGGGCGATAAAGGATGGACTCTGTCTCCACACACCTGGGGAGCTGGAGGAATGGAGAAAAGGCCGAATGGTAAAAGTGCAGACAAGGGAAAACAGAATGCACATGGGAGCGAGCAGAGAAACAGAAGTATAGGAAAGGGTGGAAGGCAGTGCTGCTAAATGCCAGGAGCTTGGGCAATAACATGTCTGAGCCCAGGCAATGCTAACTGAGGGAGCGGTGGATGTTGTAGTAGTCACTGAGACAGGGGACAATGCAGGACATGACTGGGACAAGAACCTGGAGGGTTACATTATGTTCAGGAAGGACGGAGGGGGGGAGGGAAGGGGAGGAGGGGTAGGAAGAAGTAGGCTGCTGGTTAACTAGGATCTGCAGCTTATCCAATAGGTAGGGAATGGGCAGACTGGGTGGGCCAAGCAGTGCTTATCTGCCGTCAAAATCTATGTTTCTATGTTCTATGCAATGATAGTCAAAAACTGCATTGGCATAGGGGGAGTAGAGGAGGCGGAGGGAAGAGTGGAAGCGATTTGGGTCACCTGGCTAACAAGGGGTGCAAGAGAGTAAAAATAGGAGTGGTGTATGGACCCCCTCCACTGGTGGAGGAGCTGGAGGAGAGTCTGGTGACAGCTGTTGGGAGACACTGCAGACTGGGCAGGTGAAGGGTGGTGGTGTTGGGGACTTAAACATGCCAGGAACAGACTGGGAGACTATGACATACTCGGTGGCCAGGGAAAAGAGGTTGTTGGATGTCTTTCAGGACACGTTCCTAACTCAGCAGGTGGGGGAAGTGACCAGGGAGGCAGGATACTGGATGTGGTCCTGGCAGACAGTGACCAGATTGTGGGGAATGGAGGTAAGTGACCTGTTGGCGGGGAGTGACCATGCTATGGTGTGGTTCTGCCTGGACCTACGAGGGGGAGAAGGCTGAACAATGTCTTTCTGTTACGTTTTTCCATCCTGACATAAAACATACACATTTATTTACATATTATTTACTTGGTTCTTGCTTCGCATGCTTTCAATTACAGCTTATGCAAGATCATGCTGTTGTACGGAGAAATCACAAAAAAGTGATCTTGAACTTTAGAATTGCAGCTATTACCAGTGAGTACAATGCTGGTACTAGGACAGCTGACAGGGATTTGGTTTTGTATTCATTTTTAGGTGCTATTTCTAACAAATGTATAAGCTGGATACCAATACTGAAACACTGAAAAAACGGAACTGAAAGGGGATTTCTGAATGTTGAAATGGGAAGCACTGTAATGAGACAGTGCTGAGTTGAACAGGCTGGAATGTAAGCACAGAATTGACAGGCACAGAGATAAACTGCTGAATTGACCTATAGCCCTAAATTCTCCTTTTGTTGGCTGTGACTTATTATCTGTTGGGAAGCTGCTATTTTTGGGAGACACCCGATAACTGGATTACGAGGCAGCGGTCATAATGTCGCCAGCACCATTGGCAACATTATGACCATGACCAGAGTGATAGGGTGACAAAAAAAATTCAAGAATGGAAGATGACACTGCCCAGAATATAAATGCTACTTTTTGCCTCTGCCAAAATGTGCCCGAAAAAAAAGGGAAGAAAGAAAAATTAAAATAAATAGATCAATAAAAACAGTGATGTCTGGTGTACTCCGAACTCACCTTACAGACTGTTTCAGCAGGAACCTTAGGCAATCAGAGATGGATTGAGCACTGGAACAGTAAATGAGATGGAATGCCTGAGCACAGGTGAGAAAAGCAGTCATCAACGTGCTTATATATGGCAAAAGCGTTTGAGTGTGACGCCACTGCGTGATGGGTGGCAACAGAGGCAGGAGACTTGTCCGCAGGTCGAACCAAATTACATAAATGGGCAAATGAAGAAAATATGACAGAATTAAAAGAAAGGACAACTGATACAGGTACTATGCAAGAAGCAAGTTCTGCTACTTAAACTTTATTCAAAAAAAGACTGAGAAAAACGGTGGGTAAACGCTGGGTCAGGAGTACCATCACCCTATCCAGAGCCCACCAGTCAACTGCCTCAAAGGATGCCGAGAACGAGGAGCACTTGGCTGACAGTGGGCTCAGGAGGGTTAGAGCGGTCAGCAGAGGACATCCCAGATCCTATTCCACTCAAGAACTCATATGCCACACTGGCAAACGAGGACAACCAAATAGAGGTAGCCAGAGAAGTGGAAGGAAAGGATGTGGAGGTTAGCCAAGGAGGTGACCTCAGTGGGAAAGCAGTGGACCCCAGAGAAGGAGGAAGTGAATCCTGGTGGGCGACTCCATCATAAGAGGGATCCAGCTAGGAACACAGGAGGGGAGGACAGGAGGTGAGGTGCCTACCAAGTGCCATGGCATGGAGGGATGGAAGGAAGATCCTGGGGATCACTGGGAAGGCAAGAGGGAGGGTGAGCTGGATGTCATTATCCACCTAGGTACTAATGACCTGGCAAATGGGGAGCCAAAGGAAGTTCAGGAAGAGTTTAGGAAATTGGGGAGCGTCTCAAGCCAGTAGCTACTTCTGTCACTTTCTCAGAAGTACATTCTGCGAGAGGCATGGGGAGCATAGGGCTGCATGCACCAGGAACTTTAACTCATGGTTCAAGAACTGGTGCTGTGAGGAAGGGTTTGGATTCATTGGTGACTGGGGACCAACTGGAGGGATGGAGGTTTGTTCAAGCCCGACAGCCTGCATCCATCCTGGAGGGAATCCAAGCACTCAATGTTAAGTTTAAATGCTACATTGACAAGCATTTAAACCAGCAAAGGGGTGCAGGCCAGCAAGGAGAGTACCTACTTGCTCACCCCCCACAGCTAGCAGTGGAACCAGTGAACCAGAGGAGTGGCTATCTCTGCAAAGCAGTGTACAAAAGATGGAGATTAGTGCCCAAGAGGTGGATAGGCAGAAAAGGGACAAAATTCAGCAGAAGGGCAGACAGCAAGAAGAACCAGTGATAAAGGACAACCAAGGAAGGGACTGGAGTAGAACAGTGAAACAGTCTAGGGAGGTCAAATCATGGAAAGCCATGTGTGCAAATGCCAGGAGCCTTAGCAACAAGATGGAAGATCAGGAGGATGTCATGGTGCAGTCAGACCTGGACATTGTGGCCATCACTGAAACCTGGTGTAATGATAACCATGACTGGGAGTTGGCCATACCTGGCTACAACATATTCAGATGAGACAAAGCAGGCAGGAAGGGAGGAGGAGTGACACTGTATGTGAAAAATGACATAAGGGCCACAGAGATCCAGAAGGAACAAAATGGGGGAGAGATAGTGTGGGTTAAGCTGGAAAGGGAAATGGGGACAGACATCCACATAGGTGTGGTCTATAGACCACCAGCCCAGAAGGAAGAAACAGATAGGGAGCTGATGCTAGCCATCCAAAGGATGGCAGACAAGGATGAGGTAGTACTGGTTGGAGACTTAAATATTCCAGACGTGGACTGGAGCATCCCAGCAGCAGCATCAACTAGAGCAGATTTATCCTGGACTCCTTCAGGTGCCTTCCTCAAGCAACTGGTCATAGAACCAACTCGGCTGAAGGCAATACTGGACCTTGTGCTCACAAAGAGGGACAGTATGATGGGGTAACAGTGGGGAGCACTTGAGGAACAGTGACCACCAGTCATTGTGGTTTGAAATCACAGGAAGAGCAGAACCAAACCACACAAAAACACATATCCTGGATTTTAGGGAGGCAGACTTTGGGAAAATGGGGAGATACTTGAAAGAGGCATTAAGGGGAATGGGACAGGAATCAGGGGTTGAGGAACAGTGGGCAGTATTTAAAATGCAGATTACAAGAACAACAGAATTATGCATTAAGCAGGTTAGCAAGAGGAAAAGGAAGAGGAGACCATTATGGTTTTCCAAAGAGGTAGCAAAAGAGAAAGCCAAAAAATTGCATTCAGGCAATACAAAAGACACAGGCAGAAGGGGACAGGAGAAGTACCAGGAGAAGCAAAGGGAGACAGGGAGGTCAGTAAGGAAGGCAAAGCTCAGACAGAAGAACACATTGCAAAATCAGTGGGTAGGGGACAAAACCTTTACAGGCACGTAAATGAAAAAGAAAGACAAAGGGAGGATACTGAGACTGAAGGGGAGGATGGGGGCGCGTGGAGGATGACAACAGTAAAGCTGACATATTGAACAGGTATTTCTGCTCAGTCTTTACTGAGGAAGAGGAGGGTAATGGGTCTGAAGGGAGTACAAGGGTGAGAATGGTGCAGAAATGGAACAAGTCCCTTTACAAGAAAGGGTCCTGAAGGAACTGGAAGTAATAAGAGTTGATAAAGCAATGAGGCCAGATAGGGTGCACCCAGGGTCCTTAAGAACTAAGAGAGGTGGTGGCTGAACCTCTGGCTATCCTGTTTAGCCAATCACTGGAAACAGGAGGTACCCAAGACTGGAGGACAGCAGATGTAGTCCCCTTATACAAAAGTGGGAACAAAGAGGAAGCAGGGAACTACATACCATCAGCCTCACCTCGGTAGTGGGGAAAGATCATGGAAGCACTACTGAAGAAGTGATTGGTGAACATCTGGTTGTCAATAGACTACAGGACCCAAGGCAGCATGGTTTCACCGGTGGAGGTCATGTCAGACCAACCTCATTGAATTTATTTGACTTGGTGACTAGGGAGGTGGATCAGGGAGGGAAGTGGACATGGCCTATCTGGACTTCAGCAAGGCCTTTGACACTATGCCACATAGAAGACTATTACACAGACTGGGGAATATGGGTGTGGGCAGGACAGTAGTGTGATGGGTAGGTAACTGGCTGGGTGGCAGGACACAGAGGGTGGTGGTAAGTGGCTGTCACTCCACAGAGGGAAGAGTGACCAGTGGGGTACCACAGGGATCAGTGCTGGGACCAGTCCTATTCAATATCTTCATCAGTGACATTGCGCAGGATCTAGAAGGCAGAATTTCACTGTTCACTGATGACACAAAGCTCTGTAACAGAGTAGACACACCAGAGGGTGTAGACAGAATGAAGACCTGCAGAAACTTGAAGAATGGTCAGGGGTTTGGCAGTTGAAATTCAATGCAAGGAAGTGCAAGATAATGCATATGGGGCACAAAAACCCTGGCACAATATATCAGTTGGGGGTGAGGATATAGCATGCACCAAGCAGTAAAGGGATCTTGGGGGGCAGGGTGGAGGGTACCACAGAGGCAGGTGGGAGGGGCTAAGTTGCAGTCCAACACTATTCCTCTAAATAATCTGCATCAAATTATTTGTTAACTCTGTACATAAGCTCACTGCTTATCATTCATTTCTTTTGGTTCTCAGTATGAAAAACATTTTGGTAAGTTAACATTGATCTGTTAAAATACAAAAACCCTACTCGAATCCATATGCTATGTATTCTGAAATATGGAATTTGCCAGTAAATGTTCCTCCTATACAAGCCATACAAGAAGTCTCTTACAAGTGACTATTTACTTTTGGCAGCTCAGTGTCTGCTTCTAAAACTTATGAACATTTTAAATAAGCTCATGCTTAATGATAAAGGATGTGCACTCACTCAGTTTAAGAACACGTGTCTTCCAGTGTTCTGCATGTAGTCTCTCCACCACATCTATCAAGGCAGCATGCCTGGGTTTCTTTACCTTTTATAGGGACTCCACAGGACTGCTCCAGGCAGCGAATGGTGCCGGTGTCACATCACCAACATCATTTGATCACAGGGGGATCCTGTGACAGCCATGCTGCCTAGCTCAAATAAGGGAAGTTCACATTAGCCTGGTTGAACACAGTCCCTCTGCACCAAGTACAGAAAGTGAGCCCTGCATGTCCAGCTTGAATTTACTCTGCAATACATTATTAGATAGGGACCTGAATACTCACCCACATGAAGCCCTATATCCATCAAATTTGAAATGTTATTAATCATTAACTGGCTGGGCGACAGGACACAGAGGGTGGTGGTAAATGGCTGTCACTACACAGATGGAAGAGTGACCAGTGGGCTACCACAGGGATCAGTGCTAGGACCGGTCCTAGTCAACATCTTCATCAGTGACATTTCACAGGACCTAGAAAGCAGAATTTGACTGTTCACTGATAACACAAAGCTCTGTAACAGAGTAGACACACCAGAGGGTGTAGACAGAATGACAAGGGACCTGCAGAAACTTGAAGAATGGTCAGGGGTTTGGCAGTTGAAATTCAATGCAAAGAAGTGCAAGATAATGCATATGGGGTATAAAAACCCTGGCACAATATATCAGTTGGGGGGTGAGGATATAGCATGCACCAAGCAGGAAAGGGATCTTGGGGTTATCATCTCTGATGACCTCAAGGTAGGGAAAGAGTGTGACAAGGCATCAGGTAAAGCAAATAGGATGCTGGGATGCATAGGCAGGGGCACCACCAGCAGGAAAAGGGAGATCATAATTTCACTATATAAGACACTAGTGAGGCCCCACCTGGAGTACAGTGTACAGTTCTGGAGACCTTACCAACATAAAGACATAGACAGGGTAGAGAAGGTTCAGAGGAGGGCAACAAAGATGGTACATACTGTAGATTGCATCACAAGTCCTATAGGACAGATTGAAGGAACTGAATATGTACTCCCTGGAGGAGAAGAGGGAGGAGGATATGATAGAGACACACAAGTATTTTACAGGAAGGAACAGGGTGCAGGAATACACTATTTTAAGCGAAAAATGTTCCAGGACTAGAGGGCATGGGATGAAGTTGGAGGGAGGACGAGTCAGAGGAAACGTGAGGAAGAATTTCTTCACAGAACAGGTGGTGGACAAGTGGAACAGCCTGCCAGAGGAAGTGGTGGGGGCTGAAACAATCACAGGATTTAAGAATATATGGGATAGACATAAAGGAATTCTGGAGGCCAGGGGTAAGTGGCAACGGACTTCTAGGAAAATATAAACTGAACTTACAAGCTCAAATGGGCAGACTGGGTGGGCCATAGGCCCTTATCTGCTGACACTGTCTATGTATCTATGTATTACACCTTTGTCATAAATAATTACCAAATATCGTTAATCCAAATTGATTATCTTCCCATACAGTGCTAAAATATGAACTGAGTCTTCAAAGCAAGGGTGAACATGTTGGGGTCACAGATTTGTAGTGTGGGAGAGGATTTTTGGAAAAATTACTTATCAAAAATGATAAGTATTTCTGACACAAATACTGACCAAGTTGGAGAAAAGCCAAATGTGGGATCCATATGGAAGGCAAATTTATATAAATGAGGATTTAATTTTTAATGACTGGCTCAAAATGCCATACCTTTCTTTTCCCTCTAAAGACATGGGGCCAGATTTTCAAAGGTCCAAGACTAACGCACAGACCTTGCATGAAAATAAATCGATACAAGGGGCATTCTTCATCAGAAATTGCAACAAAACCAATTTTCAAAAGCTGTTTGTGGTAGAATCATGGTCCCCAGTGCCAGGCTGGCTGACAACGTGCCTGCGGCAGATGCACGGCTACGCCACTTACTCCATGAGCATCACCCCCCATGTTAAAGGTGCATCCTCCCTGATGGCGGGGCCCAGTGGCCCCCTGGCAGGGATAATAGGGAACACACAGGGAGTTGGAGGAGAGTGACAGTGGCAGGGGTTTAGTATTTACAGGCAGAGGAGCAAGTGTGGGAACCTAAAAAAGTGGGCCTCTGGGGGGCCTGGGTGGAGCAAAAAAAAAAGTAGGGGTTCAATGATAAAATAATGGGTCTTTTTGGTTATTTTGTTCAACAGAGCCCATATTAGGAAAGCAGAAGTTTAAAAACTTTAAAACAATGAGCCACATTTTCCCCCTAGAGGGAAGAAAAAGTGGGTCAAAACTGAAAACTGTGGCATTTGTCACTGTCTCCCACTCTAAAATAAACACTGGCACTTTGATATACTGGCTAGTAAAGGATGACATACTGGAGAGAAGTACATCAGCATACATGGTAAATTACCTTAATGGGTTGGTTAATTTAATATGCTTTCTCTAGGAAAGATTCACCTAGTGACTGCTTGCCAATGATAAGTACATCTCATGGCTGCTTGTTTGCATTTTAAAATTTAATTACACATCCATAGAGGTCTGGTGGGAAGGAGATGGGTAGAGAAAAAAGGATTATTCTGCAGATAATATTAGTTCCCCCACCACAAAAGCACTGTTGACTCTGTTATTATCAATCTTGCTTCTCCGCAGGTTTATGGGCTGAAATATACCGTTATTTATTTGTGGGATAGACTGAAACCAGTAGGCTATGCAGTGAGAGTCCATTGTTAATAAAGAAAGATGGAGTGAATAGTTTAAAAGTTTTGACCTGGAGGTTTATCATTGCCTTTCCTATAATTAATAAAGCACTTTATCGCCGATGTTGAAACCCTTAGGGAACGAAAAGGATTAAATATTTAAAAGCTGCTTCAGTACTCTTAATTAAGACCATTTTTCAAGCATTTGGTGCTAACAGATTGGTTTCTGGTTAGTGAACGATGTACTATACTAGCCAGTGCAAATTAAATAACTTTACATGCATTTATTATTATTTTATTATGTAGTTATGTATGTAGTTATTTTTTTCATTTACAAAGAATGCTTGTGTTCAGCCTCATCTCGGAGATACAGTATGGATTGCGGTGTCCTGGACAAATTTCACTCATTCACAAAAAAATACCAGGTTCAAGGTCAGCTGGCATTCATCTGTATCCCCCTCCCATGGGTTGTGACTGAAAATAGCCAGAATTTGTCTAGTGCACTTACCCGGTGAACAAAAACTAAATGAATGGTGACAGGGGTGTTCCTCATTTGGTCCAGGCAATGCAACCATTACATGATACCTCTTGTTACAATAAGTTGCTAGTGAAGCCGTCCATAACATCGGCACCATGCACAGCCTAAAACACACCACTGGATTCCAGACAAAAGATTAAGAAATACGGGCTGCTGCCTTGACAAATACGACAGACAGCATGTTTATAACACTGGAAGAGAGCGATCTCAGAATGAGTAATTGCACATACTTTACCACAAAGCATCAGATTATTTGAAATGTTCATAAGTTTTGGAAACAGATACCGACTTGGTGAAAATAAATATGGACTTATGTACGATTCCTTGTATTGTTTGTATAGAAGGAGCATTTGTTCGAAACCTCATATTTTGAAGTCCAGGTGAGCTTGATTAAGATGAGTGAGTTTCAATTATCAATTAAATTTCTCTGACTACATAATACATGGGTTCAGATGGGAGCTGTGTTTTAACAGATCGAAATTAACTTACCAAACTTGCTAAAATGGTTTTCAGACTCAGAACCAAAACCTAATGAATAAGAAGCAGTGAGGTTAGCCACAGAAGTCCAAACAATTTGTTGCAAGACTGTTCAGAGGAATAATATTGGATTGGGATACTGCAAAACACACAAATGCATCTCACATAGACACACTGCGCTTTATGAGGTTTCTTCATTCTAGTTTTTATTTACCACGCAATGATTTCTGAAACTCGGACTGGTCCCGAAAGGACTGAATGACCGTTTCACAGTCTTCATCTACTCTCTTCTTCTTACACAGTTTCTCTTGGGTGAACTTGTAAGAATTTGTAGCGGTATCTTCCTTCTCGCCTCTCCTTATTATTGCATTGTAGTGTCTTGGTGTCTTACAGTACTTTTGCTCTGTTTACTGCTTCTGGTAACATATAAAACGAAAAAGAGGAAAGACGGAGGTACAGGCGGTCAAGTACACTGACTTCAACAGGCTTCTAACTTTGAAACAAAGGTGTCATAGCTTTACCAATAAAATAAAGCTTTTAGAAGCCCTGCAACATTTGCTCCTATGAGGTCCTCCACAGCAATGAAAATGTACGACCAAGCACTGTCTGGCACCTGTAACTAGATCTCCGTTTTTTGTAAAAAAAAAAAAAGAAAAAATTTGTTAGCGGTTGTTACTTTACCACTTATTTACCACTACTGAGCAGACTAGGATGGACAATTGGTCCTTATCTGCCATTAAAGTCTATGTTTCTAAAGACTATTCACCCTTATTAGAAATAAAACAATGCCCATGGTATCAGTGCATTTCCAAGCACCTTGGAGCGAAGATACATTTCAGTCTAAAAAAAAGTCCTATTCTCTTTGCATTACTGTACTGCAGGTTCTGAGCAGTAGAATGTCCGGCAAGGAATACGGTTTTCTATGCTACTAAAAATACAACTAAGATGAACTGGTGTAATCAATATGTAGTTCAAGACGGTTCATCCCTGTTCACTTACAGAGAGACGCACTGCAGTTTGGAATGCATTGAAAATAGTAATGTCATGTTGCACGTCTGTGCCTGGTAGCTCGATTTCTCCAGGTATGCACTCGGGGTTGGTTTTCAGGTGATGTCTTTAACCTGTTGGCCAGTACCCTAACTTAGACACAGTCTTGTCAAAGAAAGTAAGTTTCTGATACAGTAATGCTTGCATTTAGTAACTGTGTAAGCACTCATGCTTCTTAGCAGGCGTTGTGACATCTCTGCCCCAAAACTGCTATCAACATAGACCTGCTTATATGAAAAATGCAGTTCTTATGCACATTGTAGATGATGATAATGTGCAGTAAGGAGTCACATTCATGGACAGGTCATGTAAATGTTTTCAGCTAGTGGATAAGGGATGCAGAATGGTCCATATAAGTGAGGCATTGAATTATAAAATTATCAAGGGTGCCGGAAGATGGTAAAAGCTAAGGTGGCTGAGAATCAAAAGGCCACTTATGAGGGTACAAAGGGCCCATTTTCTATGTTGTTGTTTTTTGCCATACAAAAATTAAAAGTGGAGTGCTGCCACTTATTTCCCCACCCCACCCCACCCTGGTTCCGTACATATCAAAATTATGGATTTGTGTTTGTTTCAGCTAGAACATAAGTTAACAAAGAAGGTAGAATAGATGTTGTCTCAGTAACTGTTATTTGATTTGGCAGATTTCGGTTTTTACAGCATCAAGGCCAGGCCTAATCTCATCACTTTTCAATGATGTGCTTCACACATTGTCTCACTAAAGAAAGAGGATAGATGATGTTGCCTCAAAAACTCTGATTGCCCTTTCTGTAGATAACAGTACCTAACATCAAGTCACAGGGTAGTCACATTATCTGACAACGGGGTGCTTTCCCAGATGTGTTGGTAATTGCAAGCAATTAGAAAAGACAATAACCAAGGGGCAAGACAACATGAACTCTCTTTCACTAAACTGTCTCCAGCCATCAAGTTATGACAACAGCCAGTCTGGCTTGATATGTATGCACTGTCCTCTTAGGTCAGTGAATGACTAAATGTTGTAACTTGTTATTATGTGTGGATGGCACTCGATGCATAAATGAGTGAATTTATGATTTATAATATGCTCTCGCCCTGATCTGAAACTGCTTTTGAAAAAGTAATTGACCTACAATGATTGCTGCATGTACTATAACAATATGACTTTCAAAGAAAAGAACATTCGTTGTGCTGGGTGTTGCCATCTTGGCTGCAACATATTCAGAAGAGACAGGGTGGGTAGGAAGGGATGAGGAGTGGTACTGTATGTATAAATGACATATCGGGCCACAGAGATCCAGGCGGAACAAAGTGGTGGAGAGATACTGTGTGTTAAGCCGAGAAAGGAAAATGGTGTCTAACCATATGAACCAGGTGGTCTATAAACCATCAGCCCTGGATAAAGAAACAGATATGAGTAGATGCTAGCCATCCAAAGGATGTCAGACAAGGTGTGAGGTACTGCTGGTTGGTGACCTCGATTATTACAGGCGTTGATATGATCATCCCATCAGCTGCATTAACTAGAGCAGATTTTGCAGTGATTCCTTTAGGATGCCTTCCTCAAGAAACTGGGCATTGGACCAACTCATCAGAAGGCAATAATGGACCTTGCTAAAACAGGGACATTGTGATGGCAGTAACTGGAGGTGTGAGCAGGTAGGTCAGCAAGTGAAGATGACAACAGTAATGCTGACATCTTTCACAGGTATTGTCTCAGTCTTTACTGAGGAAGAGGGGGCAATGTGTCTGAAGGCAGTACAAGGGGTGTGATTAAGAGCACGGACACAGGTCCTTTACATAAAAAGGTCCTTCAGCAACAGGAAGTACTAAGAGTTGATAAAGCAATGGGTAAAATGTGGTGTACCCGGTGGTCCTTAACGAACTAGGTAGTGGTAAATGGCTGTCACTCACAGAGGGAAGACCTGTGGTGTACCTCATGGATCAGTGCAGGGACCAGTCCGATTCACCATATTCATTAGTGACATTGCGAGGACCCAGAAGGCATCAATTGCCTGTTTACCTGATAACACAAAGCTCTGTAAACAGAGTCTGACACACCAGTGTGTAGACAGAATGGGAAGGGACCAGCAGAAATTGCATAATGGCAGCAGGTAAAGAAAAATAGAAACATAGAATTTAACAGCAGATAAGGACCAGCTTGTTCTACCTTGTTTGCCCATTACCTACTTAATAGTCAGCTGCAGATCCTAGTTAAACAACAGCATACTTCCTCCTACTCTCCACTAGAATTGCCTTATGTCTGTACCATGCATTCTTGAATTCCCCACCGTTTTGACTCTACAATTTCCTCAGGAAGGATGTTCTATGTATCCACAACCATCTATGTGAAGAACTACTACCTCACACTTCCTCTAAGCCATCCCCTCTATCTTCAAATTCGGCACCTTATTTTGCACATCTCTTTATCAGAAAGATGCTACCCTCTTGGACTATGTTGATTCACCTTGAGGTATTTGAAAGTTTTCAATCAGGTCCCCCCTCTCCATCTTATCCTCAAGGCTATACATCGTTAGTTCCTTTAGTCTTTCTTCATATGTTTTCAGATGTAGCCCTGACTCATTGTGGTTTGCCTCTCTGGACAGCATCCACCCTGTCTATGTCTTTGCAGAGATGTGGTCTCTAGAACTTTACACAGTACTCATGATGGTGTATTATAACTGTCTATACTGTGGTCAAAACTTCCTGTTTTCTACTATTGATGCTCCTTTCCCTATGCATTCCAGTTTGTCCCAGCCCTCCATACTGGCTTCTCCTATTCATGGCCCACCTTTAGGTCATCTGCTATGACTCCCCAGGTCCCTTTCCATTTTTTTGTTGCTGTCAGTGTGGCCCCGCCGCATTATGTGTACTCATTCCCTTGTTTTTTTTCCCAGGTGCATTGCTTGAATTGCTTTACATTGAATCGCAGCTATACATTTGACCATTCATCCTACATTGCCAAGGCCCTTTTCATCCCTTTCCGGCACACCTTGTGTATGAACCCAGTTTCAGATCTTTGTGTCATCTGCAAAGAGACAGACTTTCCCTTCTAGTTACTCTGCATTGTCAGTTAGAAAGACATTAAAAGGCCTGGCCCCAGTACTGAACCATGCGACACCCTCTACTAACCTCCTTTCTTCACTGTGGATTCCATTTACTATTACCCACTGTTCTAATTTTCCAACAAATGTTTAAATCAGGCTACCACCCTGCTACCCACTACCAGGCTGGCTAATTTGTTTATTAATCTTTGGCTGTGGCTGTGTCAGATGCATTGATAACGCCTGGTAGGCAACATCACGGCCACTCCCTTGTCTACTGCTTTGGTCACCCTGTCAACGAAATTCCCTAGTTTGTGCAATAGTCTTCTATGTGGCACAGTGTCAAAGGCCTTGCTGAAGTCCAGATATGCCATGTCCACTGCCCTCACTGATCCACCTCCCTAGTCTCAGAGTCAAAAAATCCAAAGAGGTTGGTCTGACCTGACCTCCCCCTGGAGAAACTATGCTGCCTTGGGTCCTGCAGTCCATTGATAACCAGATGTTACAGTGCTTCCATGCTCTTCCCCACTAAAGAGGTGAGGCTGACTGGTATGTAGTTCCCCGCATCCTCTTTGTTCCCAGTTTTGTATAAGGGGACTACATGTGGTGTCCTCCAGCCTTTGGGTACCTCTTCTGTTTCCTGCGATAGGCTAAACAGGATTGCCAGGGTTCCAGCACCACCTTTCTTAGTTGTTTAAGGACCCTGGATGCACACCATCTAGTCACATAGCTTTATCCACTATTATTACTTCCAGTTCTTTCAGGACCCATTCTCGTGTCAGGGATGTGTCTCCATTTATGCACTATTCTAGTCCCTTGTTCCCATTACCCTCCTCTTCCTAAGTAAGGAATGAGCAGAAATGCCTGTTCAGTATGTCTCTGTTTGACTGTCGTCATCCTCCATGTGGACCCATCCTCCTCCTTCAGTCTCACTATCCTCCTTTGCATTTCTTTTTAGTGATGTACCTATAAAGGTTTTGCCCCCTCTACCCACTGATTTTGCAATCTACTCTTCTGCCTGACCTTTGGCTTTGCTTACTGACCTACCTGCCTGCCTTTGCTTCTCTGGACTTCTCCCTATCCCCTTCTGCCTGTGTCTTTTGTATTGCCTGAATGCATTCTTTTGGCTTCCATTTTCTTGCTACCTCTTTGTAAAACCATACGGCCTCCTCTTCCTTTTCTCTTGCTAACCTGCTTAATGCATAATTCTGTTGCTCTTGTAATCCATGTTTTAAATACTGCCCACTGTTCCTCAAGCCCTGATTCATGCCCCATTCCCCTTAATGCCTCTTTCAAGTATCTCCCCATTTTCCAAAAGTATGTCCTCCAAAAATCCAGGATACGTGTTGCTGTGTGGTTTGGTTCAGCTTATTCTGTGATTTAAAACCACAGTGACTGGTGGTCACTGTTATCAAGGTGCTCGCCCACTGTTACCCCCATTGTATTGTCCCCGTTTGTGAGCACAAGGTCCAGTTTTGCCTGCTCCCCATTCTGTTCCATGACTAGTTGCTTGCAGAAAGGCACCCTGAAGGGAGTACAGGATAAATCTGCTCCTAGTTGATGCTGCTTCTTGGATGCTGCAGTCCACATCTGGAATGTTACAGTCTCCAGCCAGTACTTCCTACCCTTTGTCTGCCATCCTTTGATGGCTAGCATAAGTTCCTATATGTTTCATCCTCCTGTGCTGGTGGTCTATATACCACACTTTGCTGATGGCTGGCACCATTTTCCTTTCCAGATTAACCCACAGCATCTCTCCCCCATTTTCCTCCTCCTGGATCTCTGCGCCCTTATGTCATTTTTCACATACAGTGTCAGTCCTCCCTTCCTACCTGCCAGGTCGCCTGAATATGTTTTAGCCAGAAATTGCCATCTCACAGTCATGGTTATCATTACACCAGGTTTTGTGATGGCCACAATGTCCATGTCTGACTGACCCATGACAACCTCCAGATCTTCAACCTTGTTGCTAAGGCTCCTGGCATTGGCACATGGCTTTCCATGATTTTACCTCCCTAGACTGTTTAGCTGTTGTACTTCAGCCCCTTCCTGCTTGTCCTTTTCCTGGTTACTGGAGATAAGCTGCAGCTACTAATTAACCAACAGTCAACTGTCTCCTACCACAAATATAATTGCTCAATCTCTGTCCCATGCATTGTTGAATTACCCTACTGCTTTTGACTCCTATGACCTCATCAGGAAGATTGTTCCATGCATCTACAACCATCTCTGTGGAGAAATACCACACTTCTGATTGCAGATCTATTTTGTTGAAAGATGATGTTCTCACAGATATTTGCAGTCAGTTGACACTAGAACTAATATCTAGCCTTTGTGAAATAGGCTTTTCAGCATGAATGTGATGTTTACTAGTCCTACACCACAACATACCATTATGAAGTCATCGTTACAAATGGCTGTGGATGTGTTGAGCACTCAATTCATGAAGTGTCATGCTACATGTAAACTTAGTGGTTTGTAAAAAAAAAAATCATACAGTACACATTAGTACTAGACCAAGCATATGCAGTGATGTTGGCCTTCCATGAGCTTATTAAGGAGGCATGGCATGCAAAAATCCTTACCAACCTACTCAAAAGAATTCGACAGCACAAGCGCGTTCTAATGAGTAATTCTTTATTGTATTATGTATCATAATTATTAGGCTCCTTAATGTACAATTATGAAAAAAGATACGTAATTTGTATGCATTCACCAATATTTAATCATGTTATCATTAGAGGACAATACAACCATACAGAAGCAAATGGCAGTGACACTTCAGTATATATAAGCGATACATCCTGGAGAGAGGCAAAAGCATGACCGAGCATGACATGTCAAGTAGTCTTAGTTAAAAAACAAAACAATACTGGACTTAAGATTTGCAAGAAAGCAAGTTGTGCTCAAACATAGGGAGTGAACTCATAATTGTCTTTTGGTTTGAAGCAGATTACTTAGTAAAGTTAATATTCTTCAGGTGGAGGATACTTCTGACTGAATGGTGAAACAAGGAAGTTCGAATTAGCAGAAGAGGCAGTCTTCCCATCAACAGGGGAGGCGGACCTTGTTTTTCTTTTGTTACAATTGTAAAGATTTTCAGTGCAGGAATAGTTCAAACCCACATGGACTGCAGACTATTGACTGTGTCTGTTCAGGTGCACAGCTGACATGTTTTGGGGCAGACTGCTTTTGAGAGCACAAGTCACTCAGGCTGTTTGGGGCTGGGGAGGTTTATCTGTGTCTGACTTGATGTTTGGATTTTCTCTGTTTGATTAGCAGGGTTTCTCTGTTAAATTGTCGGTAGAGCCATCTTGCTGACAGAAAGGCACCTGTCACAGCGGTAGGTCAGAGCTGTTGGCTGCTTGTTCTCATGAGGGCACAGTTTAGGAAAAAACCTTCCCACCCTCACCACACCAACCCCTGAAATAGTTAATTTATACTCTTTCTTGACATCATTTCATGAAGAAGGGCAAGGTGCATATCACTGTCATATCCTCGCTAGCGACTCCACTGACAATATGAGCATACACATCATATCATACGATATTTCTATATAACAAACCAATCACACACACAAAAAAAACAACTAAACAAGGTAGACAGACATGTGCGGAGGAGTGCACTGTAAAGGCTGTGGGGCAGCAGTCTTCTGGGAGTCTTTATGGAGGCTGAGATGCTGCCCTGTTTGCAGACAACTATGTGCCCTGATGGAGGAAGCTGGTCGTCTTCAGGATGCACTGGACAGTAGTAAGGGAACCTTCCCCCAGCCCACACTGGACGGTAGGAAGGGAACCTCCCCCATCCAGGGAGCACCAGAGCCACCACCACTTCCTCATAGGTTGCGAAGAAAGCACAGCAGTTGGACCACAGTGGGCTCAGGGGTGCTAAGGGTGGTGGAACAGAGGCACACCCAGTCAGTTGTTCCACTCCATAATCCATACACCATTCTGGGGGAGCATAGTTCCCCTATGGATGCACCCACAGAGGAGGCTAAGAAGGTTGCAGACAACTGTCACAAAGGAAGCCCTCAGGAAGGAGGCAGAGGGCACCACAGGGAAAGGAAGCAGCTCCTGGTGGGGGACTCAATTATTAGAGGGATAGAACTGGGGGGAGCAGGGAAAACTGAAATAAGGTGCCTGCATGGTGCCATGGCTTGAGGGATACAAGAAGCTCATCCTTAGGATCACGAGAACAGTTGTACGGAGTCTGAGCTGGACATCATTGTCACATTAGTGACAAATGACTTAGCTCATCATGAGATTACAGCAGTGCAGAAGGACTTTGTTGAGTTGGGTAAGGGCCTAAGACAAGTAGCACACACAGTATCCTTCTCAGAGGTGCTGCCTGTCAGTGGCATGGGTGAGGTGAGGGTACTTTGCAACGTGAAGTTTAACAAATGGTTGAAAAAATGGTATGAAGCACAGGGGTTTTGCATCACTGGGGACTGGGGTTCCACCTGGAGGAACACCAGACTATACTGGCAGGATGGTATGAATCTGTCCAGGAAGGGAACAAGTCTATAGGGCAATCAGTTTAAATGCTTCATTGGAAAGCATTTACACTAGTCAAGGGGGAGGCACTAATAAGCAGCAGGAAGATCCCAGACTCCCCCTACAAAAACAAGGTACTAAATGAGAAAAATACCTAGGTAGAAAGGTCAGTGGGTGAAGCTGCTACAAATGGTAAAGCCATCAAAAAAATGGAGGACAATGAGTAACAATGCCTGTTGTATGGTCCACAAGCTTCCTGAATTAGTGGTCTTGATGAAGGAGGACCATCTGAATATCATGGTAGGCACAGAGACATGGTACACACAGAACCATGACCGGGATGTAAACATACCAGGATACACTATGTACTGGAGGTACAGTGAGGGTAAAAGAGGATGAGGAGTAGCTCTCTACATAAGGGAAGGAATTGAAGCAACAGAACAAAATGGTAAACAAGGAGGCAAAGAAGCACTGTGGGTCAACTTGGAGGCAGCCAATGGCACAACAATCTACACAGGGGTTGGATACTGACCCCCATGTCTCAGGGGAGGAAATTGACAAGGGAATGATAGAAAGGATACTTAGAATGGCACATAAATGTGAGCCTAATGCTTATGGGTGATCTGAATATGCAATGTTAACTGAGTGGAGTGTAGCAGTCACTTCTAAGAGTGGGGTTATTCTAGATGCCCTACAGGGCATGCATTACACAACTGGTATTGGAACCCACTCGAGAGGGAGCAATCTTAGACCAAGTCTAGCTCAAATGGACATGGAGAGAGGATACAGATGTGGAAGTAGGTAGCCATCTGGGAACTGCGGACAATCGAACAGTATGGTTCACAATAAACACAGCAATGGAGTCAAGTCATACAAAGTCAAAAGTATTGGACTTTCAGGAGGCTGACTTTCCAAAATGGGTGAGTGCCTAAGGAATGCACTCAGCAAATGGGTAGGAAGGAGGGTGGATGAACAATGGTGAATAATAAAACTGCCATCACAGAGGTAACAAGCCTTTGTGTGAAGCAAATAAACAAAACAAAACAATGTAAGAAACCACCATGGTTCTCAAAGGAGGTGGCATTGAAGGATCTAGAGAAAAGAAAGCATTCTGAAAGTACACGGAATCATAGAAGGAGCAGGACAGATAATTGTATCAGTTAAAGAAAAGGAAGCTGGGAAGGCAGTCAGAACAGCAAAGGGCCGAACTGAGGAAAAGACAGACAACTCAGTTAAGAAGGGGGATAAAACATTTTTCAGGTACATCAGGGCGAAGGAAGACTAAGGATGGATAGTGAGGCTAAATAAAGGGAATGGGTGGTAGAGGTAATGGAGAGAAGCCAGAGACACTAAACAAATATTTTTGCTCAGTATTTACAAATGAAGAGAGGTGGTAACTAAAACAAACTATAGAAACACTCAGGATACAGAAGATATCAGCCCATTTACAGAATAAAGGGTTCTGAAAGAACTCTTAGAACTTAAGGCAGACAAAGCAATGGGGCATGATGGGATTCATCACAGAATTCTAAAGAACTAAGGTAGAACTAGTGACACCACTGACAGCCCTCTTTAACAAATCATGGTAGGATGGGGTGGTACCTGTGGACTGGAAGGGGGGCAGATGTGATTGCCCTTCACAAAAGAGGGAGCAGGGCAGAAGCTGGAAACTACTGACCTGTTAGTTTAACCTCAGTGATATGGAAAATGATGGAATCACTTCTGAAGAGAAGACTTGTCGAGTACCTAGAGGCCAGAGGGGCACAGGACAGAAGGCAGCATGGATTCACAGCAGGAAGGTCATGCCAGATAAATCTAATAAATGTCTTTGACTGGGTGACTGAAGTAGTAGATCAAGGAGGGCTGTGGACATGGCCCGCCACACTTTAGCAAGGCATTGGACCCATTCTCACACACAAAGATTCATATACAAGTTTGCCAGCCTGGTAGTGGGTCCCAAGATGAGATCCTGGGTAAAAAATTGGCTGGAGAATAGAACACAGAGGGTAATAGTAAATGGAGTCCACTCTGAAGAAAGGGGTGTTACTAGCGGGGTTACCGCATAGTTCAGTATTAGGTTTGTTCCTCTTCAATGTCTTTATAGGCGACATTGCAGAGTTACTGGAAGGAAAAATATGTCTCTTTGCAGATGACACAAAGATCTGCAATAGAGTTGATGCTCAAGGTGGGGTGGAAAGGATGATAACGGACATGGCAAGATTAGAGGAATGGTCAATTGTATGACATCTTAGATTCAATGCAAAGAAGTGCAAGGAAATACACCAGGAAACCAAAACCAGGGAAGAGTACAATGGGGTGAGATACTAACAACAACATAAATGGAAAGGTACCTGGGAGTAGTCATATCCATGACTAGGGCAAGAATGTCAGAGGCAGTAAGGAGGGCTGGGGGATACTGGGATGCATAGGGTGTGGCATTGCCAGCAGAAACCAGTAAGTTGTTATGCTTCTGTACAGACAGCTGGTGAGACCCCATCTGGAGTACTGTGTGCAGCTCTGGAGGTCCAATCTCCACAAGGACATAGACAAGATGCAAGCTGTCCAAAGGAGGGCAACTAAAATGGTGCAGGGTCTGCACCACAAGACATCTTAAGAGAGATAAAGGCACTTAATATGTATAGCCTCAAGGAAAGGAGGGATGGGGGACATGATAGAAACTTTCCACATCCTCAAGGAATCAACAAAGTCCAAGAGGGTGGCATCTTTCCAAAAAGAGAGGTGCACAAGAACAAGGGGGCACAATTTGAAGATAAGGGTGGAGTGGCTACGAGGTAATGTAAGGAAGTATTTTTTAACAGAGAGGGTTGTGGATGGATTGAACAGCCTTCCAGAGGAGGCGGTGTAGTCAAAAACAGTGGCTGAATTCAATCATGCATGGGACAGTCATAAGTCAATTCTAGGGGGTGGTGGTAGAAAGAAATAGGCTGCTGGTTAACTAGGATCTGCAGCTTATCCATTAGGTAGGGACATTGACGGACTGGATGGGCCAAGCGGTCCTTATGTGCCATCAAATTCTATGTTTCTATGTAATAGGGAAACTGTGAAGAATGAAAAAAGGTATAGCAATACTTCAAGACAGAGTGTTGTGGAAACCACTGAACTTGTTACTGAAGATAATTAATACAGTGACAAGTTGGTTAGGTAATGTGTGTCACTGTGAGCATTGCAACTGATGCCGCAAATCGTGCTTTTGCCTGCTAACCAACTTGTCCCACTTTAAGATTTGGTCATCAAGCAATGGCACCTTTTCACCCTGCTTGTTGACTGTAGTCTGTGACATTGCTCTTCTACCCCTTGTCATCCTCTCAATGTCTAACATACCCATTTTAGCAGCCACAAAGACACACAACAAATTTGTGGACCTAATTTACACATATAAATTTCATCATACCCTTTACATGTTATGAACATCATCAGAAGTGACACCGCAAATGACATAGAAGGCAGAATTTCAATGCTCACTGCTTTGTAACTAAGTACTCACAAGAGGATGTAGATAGAATGCAAAGGGAATAGCAGAAACTTATAGAATAGTCATGAGTTTGGCAGTTGAAAAGCAATGTAAAGCAGTCACAGACAATGCATATGGGGCACAAAACCATTCCACTATCGATCTTTTGGGGAGAGGATATAGCATGCATGTAGCAGGAAATGGATATTGGGGGTTATAATCTATGATAACATTAAGGTGTAGAAACAGTGACACAAGGAAACAGGGAAAGAAAATAGTATGCTGGGATGCATAGTAAAGGATAATCACAAACATGAAAAAGGGAGTTCCTAATTGAAGCATACAAGCCATTGGTGAGGCACCACCTCGAGTATATTCTACAGTTCTGTACACCTAACCTATATAAGGACATAGACAGGTTAGAGAAGGTTCAGATGAGGGAAAAAGAACTGGTACATAGATTGCATGACAAGTCCTATGAGGACATGTTGAAGGACGTTGATATGTACTTCTGGGAGGAGAGAAGGGCGAAAGACAATATAATAGCAACATACAAGTATCTTACAGGGAGGAATTGGGTGCTGGAATACACTCTGTCTAAGTAAAAAAGATGTTCCTGCACTAGAGTGCATGGTCTGTTGTGTGAGGGAGGGTGATTCAGAGGAAATATGTTGAAGGATTTCCTCAATGAAACGGTGGTGGACAACTGCAACACCGTGCCAGAGAAAGAGATGACAGCTGATACAAACAATTATATGATTTAGCAATGCATAGGATAAACAAAAAGGAACTCTGGAAGCCATGGTTAAGGGGACACAGAATTAGCAGGAAAACAAAACATGACTGTACACGCTCGAATGGGAACACTGGGTGTGCTGTAGTGCCTTATTTGCCAATATGGTCTATGTATCTATGGATACCTTAATCCTCCCTGCTGTCACCTGAGCCAATATGCTCTAACTGACCTCTACTTTGCATTTCCCAAATCATGTTTCAGCTGGACCATACTCGTCTTCACCCAGCAACTGTACTGCAGTAACACCACCATGGACAGAAGGCTCTAATATTCAGTGATGGCTAGCAAAAGTCAGGTGCAGTACACACACTGTGCGAAGCAGAGTGGCGGCCTTGGCATTTAGTGTTCACGGCCCCTGAAATTGTACAAATGTGCCACTATGGCCTTGGGAATAAGGAAGCATGGAAACAGGTCAATTAACATCCATGCACATAGCCAGGGCCCCTGGTGTTCTGTGGCAGAATTTTCTGATTTCTGTGGCAGGGTTCCTTGACTTATGCGGCAGCATTTTCTGATTTCTGCGGCATGATTTATTCATTTCTCTGGCAGAATGCAGTGCTGTCATTGGATAAATATGATGTGATGTCATTGATGACATCATATACTGAGCAAAGAGGAGGGGCTTCAGGATAAACGAGGTGGGAAAGAAAGCCTGACACTATGGAAAACAGTATATTTATATGAAAAGGTGCCTTGCTAGGAAACCACTAAAGTCAATGTCCAACTGTTATAGTGGTACACTAGAGCCAAAGGAGATTGTCAGAACCACCCGTCACTGCTAGTCTTAAATTTACACCAGGAGCTGCTGTTGCATAGCAGGCAGTTAAAGAAAAGCCCAGGGGTGCATTACTACCCTGGTCTGGGAGGAGGGGTGGTGCTGGCTGGAGGTAATGGACCCCAGCATAGAGGGAGCATAGTTATGGAGGTGCTGCTGGCAACGAAAAATAAATAACACTGGAGACAGATGGCATCCACTACATGGTGCTGCCAGAGCTGACAACGGTTATAGTGGAACGACTGGCAGGACTGTTCAGCACATCCTCGAAATGAGAGACACCTCAGGACTGGCGGATTACCCATGTGTTACCGTTACATACGAGCAGTCAAAGGGATGAGGCAGGGAAATATAGGCCTTGCATTCAATAACCCATGGACGACTAGGACTGAAGCAGTCCATGGTGGGACTGAAGACAAAGAGGGAATGTTGTATGTCAGACTGGCTTATGGGTCCGCGACAATAGGTGGTGTAGGTAGGAGAGATCAGAGCATGGAAATGTGACAAACAATCTAATCTCTTTTATTTTGTATCATGCCACTGGATAATATACCGTGTAACACATAGTAGCATTACAACAATGAATTTTAAAATTTGAAGCACATACTGTATATGACACATGGACTTTGCACACAAAAAATGTGGGAAGTGATAAAGCGCTGAAGCTGTGCTAATAAAGTTCCAAGTTGTATCCAAGTATGCAATAATACAACAAAGAAAATGAAATGGGAACTTTACTTGAAAAAATATAAAGTGTGCACAAAAGAAGTTCATAGTTCAGTGGGCAAAACAGATTAATTTAGTTTAATATTAGCTGCTATTCATTTGCACAGTTTGAGCACTGCAGTACTCAATCTTAGTGTGATAATTATGTTTGACATATAAAATATGCGCTTCATATTTTCAAATACACCCTTGTAATTATTTTATGTGTTAACATTGAGATGATCCATTTGGAAGCAGATAAAAAAGTACAGTATCATGGTATGCTGGATGTTAAGAAACGTGGATGTCGTGTACAGAGATGGACAGACATGAATTATGTTATATACGATTTCCAGTGCACGTTGCTACAATAAACATGAATTTGAAATTACCATCAGGAGAAGTATAATTTGGTTCTTATGGGGATCAGGGCGGGTGGCATTTTTATAGAAATTGTCTGGAACATTGGTACAATGCAATGCAAGCAGCCTCCCTTGAGTTGGACAGCATTGCTCGATACTCTGGATTTTAAACAAGTGATGCAAAGCAATGAGCATCTTGTGAAATAAGAGACAGATCACAGTGCATTGGAGCATGCTGGTCAACGGGTGTGTGAAAGCCACAGCACACAGAATCCAGCTAGGTCCCAGAGAAAGGCTGAAAACATGATACGCGGGCTGAGTTATTTGCTGAAACCCATAAAAGACTCGTGGATTTAGCCTACATGAAAGACAACTAGTGGTTCTCATACAAGGCTTTCTGCTGTTCAATTATAAATATTTGAAATAGTTTAAAAATCTGTCAGGAATAAGCACATATTTGTGGAGTCAGTTGTACATTGTGTGCTGGCCTTTGCCATTGCAAGGAATGTGTAGCTAAACACTGTCCTGTAATGCTACTGTACCTCAAAAGTAGAAGCAACTTCAGCAGCTTTATTAAAACTATATGCAATGAACTGTAAGATCAGTTTTATTCATTGTGCCACAGTATCTTGTTATACGAGATCCCGATGTTCCTTGTATGGGACTGCTTTATGTAATAGTTTGAGCTATGATGGCAGATTCTACTAATGCAGTAAAATAGGTGAAATAGTGAAAATGACGAACATGTAATAATGAGCCCCAGGGGAGACATGAGCAGAAATAAGCAGGCGCAAAGAGAGAGAAAAATCAGTGTTACTTGTTTGCTGGTTTGTTAGGCTATTCAGATATAGGCCAAAGGTAGGAAATATCACTGTTACTTTAATACTAATACCCCCACATCAAATATGCTTCACCCCCACAATGATTAGCTGAATTGTCAGTGCAAAATTTTTTTCAGAGTGAGCGAAATGATATGCTTTGGTGTAGCATTATTTCCACTGAAGAGAAATCAGCACATATAGTGTATAATAGACAGAAAGACAGACAGACAGACAGACAGATAGATAGATAGATAGATAGATAGATAGATAGATAGGCAGATACATAGATAGATTACATTTGACTGCTTGATATGTTGTTGCAAAGTGGTAAAATAAGCCAAATGTTATGTTTTGGGCTACTGTCAAATGGGGCTCTTGCTTGTTTGTTTTAGCTGTTATCCTCTTTATGGCTGTAAAAATAATTAATGTGGTTTGAAAATCTGCCAATTGTGGAAGTGTCAACACCCACATCAAATGTTTTGCATCCCACGTAAAAGATAACAGAGTTTCCTCAAAATCATTGACAAACTGATGTGGTGATAAGTAGGTTGTGTAGTATGCGAGTTACTGTTTCATATTTCAGAAGACGTGTATTGTACAAAAGAAGATGAAATGGGGGAGGGTTGGGAGAAAAGGCTGTCAAGGAGGGGCGATAAAGGATGGACTCTGTCTCCACACACCTGGGGAGCTGGAGGAATGGAGGAAAAGGCCGAATGGTAAAGTGCAGACAAGGGGAAAACAGAATGCACATGGGAACGAGAGCAGAGGAAACGGAAGTATAGGGAAAGGGTGGAAGGCAGTGCTGCTAAATGCCAGGAGCTTGGGCAATAACATGTCTGAGCTCCAGGCGATGCTAACTGAGGGAGCGGTGGATGTTGTAGCGGTCACTGAGACAGGGACAATGCAGGACATGACTGGGACAAGAACCTGGAGGGTTACATTATGTTCAGGAAGGACGGAGGGGGGAGGAAGGGGAGGAGGGGTAGGAAGAAGTAGGCTGCTGGTTAACTAGGATCTGCAGCTTATCCAATAGGTAGGGAATGGGCAGACTGGGTGGGCCAAGCGGTGCTTATCTGCTGTCAAAATCTATGTTCTATGTTCTATGCAATGATAGTCAAAAACTGCATTGGCATAGGGGGAGTAGAGGAGGCGGAAGAGTGGAAGCGATTTGGGTCACCTGGCTAACAAGGGGTGCAAGAGAGTAAAATAGGAGTGGTGTATGGACCCCCTGCACTGGTGGAGGAGCTGGAGGAGAGTCTGGTGACAGCTGTTGGGAGACACTGCAGACTGGGCAGGTGAAGGGTGGTGGTGTTGGGGACTTAAACTTGCCAGGAACAGACTGGGAGACTATGACATACTGTGGCCAGGAAAAGAGGTTGTTGATGTCTTTCAGGACACATTCCTAACTCAGCAGGTGGGGAAGCACCAGGAGGCGGATACTGGATGGTCCTGGCAGACAGTGACAAGATTGTGGGGAATGGAGGTAAGGACCACATGGGAGTGACCATGCTATGGTGTGGTTCTGCCTGAACCTACGAGGGGAGAAGGCTGAACAATGTCTTTCTGTTACATTTTTCCATCCTGACATAAAACATACACATTTATTTACATATTATTTACTTGGTTCTTGCTTCGATGCTTTCAATTACAGCTTATGCAAGATCATGCTGTTGTAATGGAGAAATCACAAAAGTGATCTTGAACTTTAGAATCACAGCTATTACCAGTGAGTACAATGCTGGTACTAGGACAGCTGACAGGGATTTGGTTTTGTATTCATTTTTAGGTGCTATTTCTAACAAATGTATAAGCTGGATACCAATACTGTAACACTGAAAAAACGGAACTGAAAGGGGATTTCTGAATGTTGAAATGGGAAGCACTGTAATGAGACAGTGCTGAGTTGAACAGCGCTGGAATCTAAGCACAGAATTGACAGGCACAGAGATAAACTGCTGAATTGACCTATAGCCCTAAATTCTCCTTTTTGTTGGCTGTGACTTATTATCTATTGGGAAACTGCTATTTTTGGGAGACACTCGATAACGGTATTACAGAGGCAGCGGTCATAATGTCGCCAGCACCATTGGCAACATTATGACCCGACCAGGTGATAGGGTGACAAAAAAAATTCAAGAATGGAAGATGACACTGCCCAGAATATAAATGCTACTTTTGCCTCTGCCAAATGTGCCCAAAATAAGGGAAGAAAGAAAATTAAAATAAATAGATCAATAAAACAGTGATGTCTGGTGTACTCTGAACTCACCTTACAGACTGTTTCAGCAGGAACCTTAGGTAGTCAGAGATGGATTGAGCACTGGAACAGTAAATGAGATGGAATGCCTGAGCACAGGTGAGAAAAGCAGTCATCAACGTGTTTATATATGGCAAAAGCGCTTGAGTGTGATGCCACCGCGTGATGGGTGGCAACAGAGAACGGGAGACTTGTCCGAGGTCGAACCAAATTACATAAATGGGCAAATGAAGAAAATATGACAGAATTAAAAGAAAGGACAACTGATACAGGTACTATGCAAGAAGCAAGTTCTGCTACTTAAACTTTATTCAAAAAAAGACTGAGAAAAACGGTGGGTAAACACTGGATCAGGAGTACCATCACCCCTATCCAGAGCCCACCCAGTCCAATGCAACTGCCTCAAAGGATGCCGAGAACGAGGAGCACTTGGCTGACAGTGGGCTCAGGGAGGGTTAGAGCGGTCAGGCAGAGGCACATCCCAGATCCTATTCCACTCAAGAACTCATATGCCACACTGGCAATCGAGGACAACCAAATAGAGGTAGCCAGAGAAGTGGAAGGAAAGGATGTGGAGGTTAGCCAAGGAGGTGACCTCAGTGGGGAAAGCAGTGGACCCCAGAGAAGGAGGAAGTGAATCCTGGTGGGCGACTCCATCATAAGAGGGATCCAGCTAGGAACACAGGAGGGGGAGGACAGGGAGGTGAGGTGCCTACCAAGTGCCATGGCATGGAGGGATGGAAGGAAGATCCTGGGGATCACTGGAAGGCAAGATGGGAGGGTGAGCTGGATGTCATTATCCACCTAGGTACTAATGACCTGGCAAATGGGGAGCCAAAGGAAGTTCAGGAAGAGTTTAGGAAATTGGGGAGCGGTCTCAAGCCAGTAGCTACTTCTGTCACTTTCTCAGAAGTACGTTCTGAGAGAGGCAATGGAGAGCATAGGAGTGCATGCACCAGGAACTTTAACTCATGGTTCAAGAACTGGTGCTGTGGGGAAGGGTTTGGATTCATTGGTGACTGGGGACCCACCTGGAGGGATGGAGGTTTGTTCAAGCCTGATGGCCTGCATCCATCCTGGAGGGGAATCCAAGCACTCAATGTTAAGTTTAAATGCTACATTGACAAGCATTTAAACTAGCAAAGGGGGGTGGCAGGCCAGCAAGGAGAGTACCTACTTGCTCACCCCCCACAGCTAGCAGTGGAACCAGTGAACCAGAGGAGGGCTATCTCTGCAAAGCAGTGTACAAAAGATGGAGATTAGTGCCCAGGAGGTGGATAGGCAGAAAAGGGACAAAATTCAGCAGAAGGGCAGACAGCAAGGAAGAACCAGTGATAAAGGACAACCAAGGAAGGGACTGAAGTAGAACAGTGAAACAGTCTAGGAGGTCAAATCATGGAAAGCCATGTGTGCAAATGCCAGGAGCCTTAGCAACAAGATGGAAGATCTGGAGGATGTCATGGTGCAGTCAGACCTGGACATTGTGGCCATCACTGAAACCTGTGTAATGATAACCATGACTGGGAGTTGGCCATACCTGGCTACAACATATTCAGATGAGACAAAGCAGGCAGGAAGGAGGAGGAGTGACACTGTATGTGAAAAATGACATAAGGGCCACAGAGATCCAGAAGAAACAAAATGGGGAGAGATAGTGGGTTAAGCTGGAAAGGGAAATGGGGACAGACATCCACATAGGTGGTCTAGGACCACCAGCCCAGAAGGAAGAAACAGATAGGAGTTGATGCTAGCCATCCAAAGGATGGCAGAGAAGGATGAGGTAGTACTGGTTGGAGACTTAAATATTCCAGATGTGGACTGGAGCATCCCAGCAGCAGCATCAACTAGGAGCAGATTTATCCTGGACTCCCTTCAGGGTGCCTTCCTCAAGCAACTGGTCATAGAACCAACTCGGCTGAAGGCAATACTGGACCTTGTGCTCACAAAGAGGGACAGTGTGATGGGGGTAACAGTGGGGGAGCACTTGAGGAACAGTGACCACCAGTCATTGTGGTTTGAAATCACAGGAAGAGCAGAACCAAACCACACAAAAACACGTATCCTGGATTTTAGGGAGGCAGACTTTGGGAAAATGGGGAGATACTTGAAAGAGGCATTAAGGGGAATGGGACAGGAATCAGGGGTTGAGGAACAGTGGGCAATATTTGAAATGCAGATTACAAGAACAACAGAATTATGCATTAAGCCGGTTAGCAAGGGGAAAAGGAAGAGGAGACCATTATGGTTTTCCAAAGAGGTAGCAAAGAAAGAGAAAGCCAAAAAATTGCATTCAGGCAATACAAAAAGACACAGGCAGAAGGGGACAGGGAGAAGTACCAGGAGAAGCAAAGGGAGACAGGGAGGTCAGTAAGGGAAGGCAAAGCTCAGACAGAAGAACACATTGCAAAATCAGTGGGTAGAGGGGACAAAACCTTTACAGGCACATAAATGAAAAGAAAGACAAAGGAGGGATACTGAGACTGAAGGGGAGGATGGGGCCATGAGAGGATGACAACAGTAAAGCTGACATATTGAACAGGTATTTCTGCTCAGTCTTTACTGAGGAAGAGGAGGGTAATGGGTCTGAAGGGAGTACAAGGGTGAGAATGGTGCAGAAATGGATCAAGTCCCTTTACACGGAAAGGGTCCTGAAGGAACTGGAAGTAATAAGAGTTGATAAAGCAATGAGGGATAGGGTGCACCCAGGGTCCTTAAAGAACTAAGAGAGGTGGTGGCTGAACTCTGGCTATCCTGTTTAGCCAATTACTGGAAACAGGGAGGTACCCAAAGACTGGAGGACAGCAGATGTAGTCCCCTTATACAAAAGTGGGAACAAAGAGGAAGCAGGGAACTACATACCAGTCAGCCTCACCTCGGTAGTGGGGAAAGATCATGGAAGCACTACTGAAGAAGTGATTGGTAGAACATCTGGTTGTCAATAGACTACAGGACCCAAGGCAGCATGGTTTCACCAGGGGGAGGTCATGTCAGACCAACCTCATTGAATTTTTTTGACTGGGTGACTAGGGAGGTGGATCAGGGGAAGGAAGTGGACATGGCCTATCTGGACTTCAGCAAGGCCTTTGACACTATGCCACATAGAAGACTATTACACAGACTGGGGAATATGGGTGTGGGCAGGACAGTAGTGTGATGGGTAGGTAACTGGCTGGGTGGCAGGACACAGAGGGTGGTGGTAAGTGGCTGTCACCCACAGAGGAAGAGTGACCAGTGGGGTACCACAGGATCAGTGCTGGGACCAGTCCTATTCAATATCTTCATCAGTGACATTGCGAGGATCTAGAAGGCAGAATTTCACTGTTCACTGATGACACAAAGCTCTGTAACAGAGTAGACACACCAGAGGGTGTAGACAGAATGAGAAGAGACCTGCAGAAACTTGTAGAATGGTCAGGGTTTGGCAGTTGAAATTCACTGCAAGGAAGCGAGATAATGCATATGGGGCACAAAAACCCTGGCACAATATATCAGTTGGGGGGTGAGGATATAGCATGCACCAAGCAGTAAAGGGATCTTGGGGGGGGGGCAGGGTGGAGGGGTACCACAGAGGCAGGTGGGGAAGGGGCTAAGATTGCAGTCCATCACTATTCCTCTAAATAATCTGCATCAAATTATTTGTTAACTCTGTACATAAGCTCACTGCTTATCATTCATTTCTTTTTGGTTCTCAGTATGAAAAACATTTTGGTAAGTTAATATTGATCTGTTAAAATTTAAAACCTACTGAATCCATATGCTATGTATTCTGAAATATGGAATTTGCCAGTAAATGTTCCTCCTATACAAGCCATACAAGAAGTCTTTACAAGTGACTATTTACTTTGGCAGCTCAGTGTCTGCTTCTAAAACTTATGAACATTTTAAATAAGCTCATGCTTAGTGATAAAGGATGTGCACTCACTCAGTTTAAGAACACGCTGCCTTCCAGTGTTCTGCATGTAGTCTCTCCACCACATCTATCAAGGCAGCATGCCTGGGTTTCTTTACCTTTATAGGGACTCATGGGACTGCTCCAGGAGCGAATGGTGCCGTGTCACATCACCAACATCATTTGATCACAGGGATCCTGTGACAGCCATGCTGCCTAGCTCAAATGAGGGAAGTTCACATTAGCCTAGTTGAACACAGTCCCTCTGCACCAAGTACAGAAAGTGAGCCCTGCATGTCCAGCTTGAATTTACTCTGCAATACATTATTAGATAGGGACCTGAATACTCACCCCACATGAAGCCCTATATCCATCAAATTTGAAATGTTATTAATCATTAACTGGCTGGGCGACAGGACACAGAGGGTGGTGGTAAATGGCTGTCACTACACAGATGGAAGAGTGACCAGTGGGCTACCACAGGGATCAGTGCTAGGACCGGTCCTAGTCAACATCTTCATCAGTGACATTTCGCAGGACCTAGAAAGCAGAATTTGACTGCTCACTGATAACACAAAGCTCTGTAACAGAGTAGACACACCAGAGGGTGTAGACAGAATGAGAAGGACCTGCAGAAACTTGAAGAATGGTCAAGGGTTTGGCAGTTGAAATTCAATGCAAAGAAGTGCAAGATAATGCATATGGGGTATAAAACCCTGGCACAATATATCAGTTGGGGGTGAGGATATAGCATGCACCAAGCAGGAAAGGGATCTTGGGGTTATCATCTCTGATGACCTCAAGGTAGGGAAACAGTGTGACAAGGCAGCAGGTAAAGCAAATAGGATGCTGGGATGCATAGGCAGGGGCACCACCAGCAGGAAAAGGGAGATCATAATTCCACTATATAAAACACTAGTGAGGCCCCACCTGAAGTACAGTGTACAGTTCTGGAGACCTTACCAACGAAAAGACATAGACAGGGTAGAGAAGGTTCAGAGGAGGGCAACAAAGATGGTACATACTGTAGATTGCATCACAAGTCCTATAGGACAGATTGAAGGAACTGAATATGTACTCCTGGAGGAGAAGAGGGGAGAGGATATGATAGAGACATACAAGTATTTTACAGGAAGGAACAGGGTGCAGGAATACACTATTTTAAGTGAAAAAATGTTCCAGGACTAGAGGGCATGGGATGAAGTTGGAGGGAGGACGAGTCAGAGGAAACGTGAGGAAGAATTTCTTCACAGAACAGGTGGTGGACAAGTGGAACAGCCTGCCAGAGGAAGTGGTGGGGGCTGAAACAATCAGGATTTAAGAATGCATGGGATAGACATAAAGGAATTCTGGAGGTCAGGGTAAGGGGCAACAGACTTCTAGGAAAATATAAACTGAACTTACAAGCTCAAATGGGCAGACTGGGTGGGCCATAGGCCCTTATCTGCCGACACTGTCTATGTATCTATGTATTACACCTTTGTCATAAATAATTACCAAATATACGTTAATCCAAAATTGATTATCTTCCCATACAGTGCTAAAATATGAACTGAGTCTTCAAAGCAAGGGTGAACATGTTGGGGTCACAGATTTGTAGTGTGGGAGAGGGTTTTTTGAAAAATTACTTATCAAAAATGATAAGTATTTCTGACACAAATACTGACCAAGTTGGAGAAAAGCCAAATGTGCGGTCCATATGGAAGGCAAATGTATATAAATGAGGATTTAATTTTTAATGACTCGCTCAAAATGCCATACCTTTCTTTTCCCTCTAAAGACATTGGGCCAGATTTTCAAAGGTCCAAGACTAACGCACAGACCTTGCATGAAAATAGATCGATACAAGGGGCATTCTTCATCAGAAATTGCAACAAAACCAATTTTCAAAAGCTGTTTGTGGTAGAATCATGGTCCCCAGTGCCAGGCTGGCTGACAACGTGCCTGCGGCAGATGCACGGCTACTAGACTTACTCCATGAGCATCACCCCCCATGTTAAAGGTGCATCCTCCCTGATGGTGGGGGCCAGTGGCCCCCTGGCAGGGATAATAGGGAACACACAGGGAGTTGGAGGAGAGTGACAGTGGCAGGGGTTTAGTATTTACAGGCAGAGGAGCAAGTGTGGGAACCTAAAAAAGTGGGCCTCTGGGGGGCCTGGGTGGAGCAAAAAAAAAAGTAGGGGTTCAATGATAAAATAATGGGTCTTTTTGGTTATTTTGTTCAACAGAGCCCATATTAGGAAAGCAGAAGTTTAAAAACTTTAAAACAATGAGCCATATTTTCCCCCTAGAGGGAAGAAAAGTGGGTCAAAACTGAAAACTGTGGCATTTGTCACTGTCTCCCACTCTAAAATAAACACTGGCACTTTGATATACTGGCTAGTAAAGGATGACATACTGAGAGAAGTACATCAGCATACATGGTAAATTACCTTAATGGGTTGGTTAATTTAATATGCTTTCTAGGAAAGATTCACCTAGTGACTGCTTGCCAAGATAAGTACATCTCATGGCTGCTTGTTTGCATTTTAAAATTTAATTATACATCCATAGAGGTCTGGTGGGAAGGAGATGGGTAGAGAAAAAAGGATTATTCTGCAGATAATATTAGTTCCCCCACCACAAAAGCACTGTTGACTCTGTTATTATCAATCTCGCTTCTCCGCAGGTTTATGGGCTGAAATATACCGTTATGTATTTGTGGGATAGACTGAAACCAGTAGGCTATGCAGTGAGAGTCCATTGTTAATAAAGAAAGATGGAGAGAATAGTTTAAAAGTTTCGGCCTGGAGGTTTATCATTGCCTTTCCTATAATTAATAAAGCACTTTATCGCCGATGTTGAAACCCTTAGGGAACGAAAAGGATTAAATATTTAAAAGCTGCTTCAGTACTCTTAATTAAGACCATTTTTCAAGCATTTGGTGCTAACAGATTGGTTTCTGGTTAGTGAACGATGTACTATACTAGCCAGTGCAAATTAAATAACTTTACATGCATTTATTATTATTTTATTATGTAGTTATGTATGTAGTTATTTTTTCATTTACAAAGAATGCTTGTGTTCAGCCTCATCTCGAGATACAGTATGGATTATGTGTCCTGGACAAATTTCACTCATTCACAAAAAATACCAGGTTCAAGGTCAGTTGGCATTCATCTGTATCCCTCCCATGGGTCGTGACTGAAAATAGCCAGAATTTGTCTAGTGCACTTACCCGTGAACAAAAACTAAATGAATGGTGACAGGGGTGTTCCCCATTTGGTCCAGGCAATGCAACCATTACATGATACCTCTTGTTACAATAAGTTGCTAGTGAAGCCGTCCATAACATCGGCACCATGCACAGCCTAAAACACACCACTGGATTCCAGACAAAAGATTAAGAAATACGGGCTGCTGCCTTGACAAATACGACAGACAGCATGTTTATAACACTGGAAGAGAGCGATCTCAGAATGAGTAATTGCACATACTTTACCACAAAGCATCAGATTATTTGAAATGTTCATAAGTTTTGGAAACAGATACCGACTTGGTGAAAATAAATATGGACTTATGTACGATTCCTTGTATTGTTTGTATAGAAGGAGCATTTGTTCGAAACCTCATATTTTGAAGTCCAGGTGAGCTTGATTAAGATGAGTGAGTTTCAATTATCAATTAAATTTCTCTGACTACATAATACATGGGTTCAGATGGGAGCTGTGTTTTAACAGATCGAAATTAACTTACCAAACTTGCTAAAATGGTTTTCAGACTCAGAACCAAAACCTAATGAATAAGAAGCAGTGAGGTTAGCCACAGAAGTCCAAACAATTTGTTGCAAGACTGTTCAGAGGAATAATATTGGATTGGGATACTGCAAAACACACAAATGCGTCTCACATAGACACACTGCGCTTTATGAGGTTTCTTCATTCTAGTTTTACCACGCAATGATTTCTGAAACTCGGACTGGTCCCGGAAGGACTGAATGACCGTTCACAGTCTTCATCTACTCTCTTCTTCTTACACAGTTTCTCTTGGGTGAACTTGTAAGAATTTGTAGTGGTATCTTCCTTCTCGCCTCTCCTTATTATTGCATTGTAGTGTCTTGGTGTCTTACAGTACTTTTGCTCTGTTTACTGCTTCTGGTAACGATATAAAACGAAAAAGAGGAAAGACGGAGGTACAGGCGGTCAAGTACACTGACTTCAACAGGCTTCTAACTTTTGAAACAATGGTGTCATAGCTTTTACCAATAAAAATAAAGCTTTTAGAAGCCCTGCAACATTTGCTCCTATGAGGTCCTCCACAGCAATGAAAATGTACGACCCGCAACTGTCTGGCACCTGTAACTAGATCTCCGTTTTTTGTAAAAAAAAAAAAAACAAGAAAAAATTTGTTAGCGGTTGTTACTTTACCACTTTACTTTACCACTACTGAGCAGACTAGGTTGGACAATTGGTCCTTATCTGCCATCAAAGTCTATGTTTCTAAAGACTATTCACCCTTATTAGAAATAAAACAATGCCCATGATATCAGTGCATTTCCAAGCACCTTGGAGCGAAGATACATTTCAGTCTAAAAAAAAAGTCCTATTCTCTTTGCATTACTGTACTGCAGGTTCTGAGCAGTAGAATGTCCGGCAAGGAATACGGTTTTCTATGCTACTAAAAATACAACTAAGATGAACTGGTGTAATCAATATGCAGTTCAAGACGGTTCATCCCTGTTCACAGAGAGACGACTGCAGTTTGGAATGCATTGAAAATAGTAATGTCATGTTGCACGTCTGTGCCTGGTAGCTCGATTTCTCCAGGTATGCACTCGGGGTTGGTTTTCAGGTGATGTCTTTAACCTGTTGGCCAGTACCCTAACTTAGACACAGTCTTGTCAAAGAAAGTAAGTTTCTGATACAGTAATGCTTGCATTCTTGCCCTGTGTGCTGCAAACCATGAATAGCCGAAAATGTCACAGCCATACAATGTATTAGTAAAAAGGTAGGTGGTTGCAGTAGGTCATGGTGCAAAGCTAATGCAGGATTTGATTTTAGCAACATTAAATAAAGTCATTATAAACAAGACAAATTATGGAGCTCTTTTTTTTAGCTTGTACTCATAATGTAGCACCACAGTTTGCCATTAGTCATTTTCTCATCCCTGACAAGAGCGAAGCCCTTAGGTATGCGATTACTGCATTCTTTCAGTCGTACCCGTAATGCAGTGTGCTGAAAACCACCTAAATTGCACAAAATGCCACAGATGATAGATGATAAATGAAAAAAAAAATCTAATGCATGAGATACAGAAGGAAGCAACAAGTGCTATTTCGAGGCGACCAAGTGCCTTCAGTCAGGGGAGTTCACCCACAGACAACCTGAGCTGGAACCACAGGAGTACAGCGATTGATTCAACACGGCAGGTTTAAGGAGCTGGTAATGCTCAAGCACAGGTGTGAAGAAAATTTATATGCATGCTCGTACACTAGCACAGTGTGAGAGTGTGACGCAACTGGGGTGGGTTGGAACAACGGTGAGGGTGGTTTGCTAGAGCACCGAGGATAAATACTAAAATCCAAGAAATAATGAAAAGTGATAAGTTTTAAAAAAAAATAAACACATACTAACAGACTAGATGAACAGCACCTTTTGACACTCAGACAATTTAATTGCCACAATGAACAAACCAAAACGGCATTGAAACTCTGACAGTGCAGCTTTAAGCTGTATCATCCCCCACACTTGGAGGGCAGTAAATATTGAAGTTGCCAGCCTGAGAATAAACTCAGAGCTTCAAATATGCAAAACTACAATACTGACTGAGTCATGCGGATCAGCCCCAGATCTGAGCAAGACACAGTATGGAGTCATCAGAAAACAACATTAGGTAGGCCATTGTGTACCTACTATGCATTATAGTGTCCCTGGTTTGGAAATCTGTATAAAATGCAAATGGACAGACAGCATTTAGTAGCATGGTTGTACCACACTGCAGTTTCCTCCAACACACATGTGATTTGGAAGCCAAAGTTCTTTGTTGTAAACATTGACATAAATACATAGACAATGACTGCAGAAAAAGGCTTGTCGGCCCATCAAGTCTGCCCACCCTGCCTAACTACTCTGTACTGACTTAGTGGCTATCTTTCCCCCTTATTTCTGCCCCCTTTTCTAACTAATCCAATATGCCAGTCCATTCCCTGCTTGAAGCTGCTCACTGATTTGGCCTGTACCACATCTTCTGGCTGCTTGTTCCACTTGTCCACCACTCTTTCTGTGAAAAAGTGCTTACAGAAATCCCTTTTGAATCCTCCATCTGCATGTTCAAATGAGTTCCTTATCATCCCTGTAGCTGACAGTAAGGAGCAAAGTTCCTTGGCATACACTATTTTTCCCATGCAGGTACTTGTATATCTCAGTCATGTTTCTCCTTCTTTTTCTCAAGGGTGTACATGTTCAAGTTCTACAGCCTGTCCTCATATGTCTTGCTCCCTAGTCCATGGACCATCTTGGTTGCCCTGTACTGTCCTTCTTCCAAACCTAATGTAAGAGTTGGTTACAGCACTTGATCCTGAACCTCGGGCACCTGACTCCATCTGAAGCAGACAAATGTACAGTTGATATTGTTTTTTTGTTGTGTTTGTAGGTGGACTGGAACAACAACATTGGAAGAACAGCATCTGTATACAGTTAAGTTGACCAGTGCTATTTGAATCACAGCTGATACTAGCAGTGTAATGCGGTTGTATAACATATTTCTTCTGATTTGTAGCTTTATTGGGGCCAAAACAGTCAAAGGGCCCCATATTCAGAGCCAGCCATAAGAGCCTCACACCCTTTAGTGCTGCATGTGTGAGAGAGCACATGGCTGGCATGGGGGGGGGCACATAGTCTGACAGGTAGCCGGCTCCGACCAATGTATGTCGCCTGTCTAATTATGGGAGCTGTGGGAACACAGCACACAGTAACTATGTGGTGCCACTATCACAGCCCCATGCAGGACAGTGATTCCCAGGAGCAAGGGACATAGCACATCTTAAACAGCACAGCATCCTTGCTCCTTTGAGAAATATTTATCTGTCCATATGCTAATAAGCACATATGGCATGCAAGGTGTTAAGGGGCCACTTGCACGTGATTATTTGTGTCTTAGCAGGTCCACACAATGCTTTGCATATGACTGTATGGAGACATTGGCCCCCATTTTCAGAGTCAGCCATTAGCACCATGCACTTCTTAGTTCTTCAGATGAGATAGCACACAGTTGGCTCGGTAACATATTCAGACAAGTCGTATTCTCCAACCAGTGTGCCCTGTCTGACTGAATATGGGAGTTGTGGAACAGCAGCATAAAGTGACTATGTGTTGCACTTTCACAGATCCCTGTAGGACCATGGCTTCAAGGAGCAGGGGCGATAGTGCATCTTTAATGGAATGCCACCCTTGCCCCTGTGAGCCATACCAGCCACTGGCATGCTAATGAACACTTATCGCATGCAAGGCAATAAAGGGCCATTTGCATGTCAGTAAGTGCTTGTTAGCAGCACTGCACAGTGTGCAGGCACAAGTGTATAAAGGCATTATGCTTCAAGGGTGTAGCTACTGATACTCCAAGTAAGCCACGGCGTATCAAGTTTAGTAGCAGGGGGTAGCAAACAAGCTGGCCAGCTTCACTCTGCCCTCTCTAGTCCATCACATTTAAATTCCTTTGTTTAGCTTTGCAGGCTTTTTCTTTGCTCTTTCAGCTTTGTTTGGGGGTGGCAGTGTGGACCGTGGACATTGAAGCTGAAGGTCTCAGTTAGGTTCGCATGGTCTGCCTGCATAGTGATTGGGTGTGGCAACTGGTAGGGGGTGTGTCAAGTCTTGGGTGGTGAGTTTAAATGCCCCAGCAAAGTTAGAAGCTATACTATTAGTTCAATTGTACTGGGAGCAAGAGAAGCACTCACAGAAGATTGCTGGGTTAAACAATTGCTAACATTCCCCTGCACTATATATTTACTTGCCCCAAGACATATGGGGGGGCAGGCATGAACAACAGTGGGGGAGAGGGTAGCAGTGTGGCAGGTTGGTGTACAAATCTGAAATGCCTGGCTACACCCCTGTTATGCTTTGCTGTGCTAGTCCCTCTGCCCTGATCACCATTCGGATGCTCCCATCATGTATAGCAGCAGTATCTCTGGCATGTAGTGATCCCCCACCCCTTGATCACCATTCTATTGCCCCCCACATGTGTAGTAGTGGTATCCCTGGTGTCTAGCAGTCCCCCTACCCCCAAAGTACCACTCCAATGCACACAACATGTATAGTTGAAGTATCCCTGGTGTCTAGTGGTCCCCACACCCCAATCACCACTTCCATGTCCCCAACATGTATAGTAGTAGTAGTACCCTTGGCATCTAGTGGTCCTCCCACACCACCCCATTCACCAGTCTCTATTATGAAAAACATTTCCTGGTAGTGTAGTGGCAACCCACCCCCTGATTTCAAGTCCAAACCTCCCTCCCTTTCCTGCCCCCTCAGGTCCTCCCCCACTCCATCCCCTCAATGACCCCCATGTACCCCATCTCGCTATCCCCTTCCAAGGTGGTGGCCAGCATAGCCTTTCCTCTCACCAGCTCAGCCAGCTACTAGGGAAAGAAAGCATGCCAACTGATGAAACAGCTCTTTCTATAGTAGACGCGCACTCACTTCCTGTCACTCAGATAGCAGCCAGCAGTGGTGATAAGTGGCAGAGCTGTGCTGGTCACTATCATGTGGAGGGGCTGCCCGCTGGGGTTTGGGGGGGCCACTCGAAGAAGGACAGGGAAGGACCTGATTGGGCAGGGCAGGAAGGGGGTTTGGACTTGTGAACGAGAGGGAAGCCATTAGACTACCAGGGAATGTTTGTTATAACAGGTGACTGGTGATCAGGAGTGGGGTGGGGGAACACTAGACTATCTGTGAATTTGTCTACTAATACAGACAGGTGATAGAGGGGTGGAGGACCACTAGACACCAGGGATACTACTACTACTATACGTTATACATTTTGGGGGAATAGTAATGGTGATTGGGGATGCAGGGACTACTAGATGCCAGGAATACTACTATTACTATACATGTGTTGGAGGCATCATAGAGGCAATCGGGGAGTTGCGGGCAACACACAACACTATGTGCTCCAATAGGGGCTGAGTTTTAAAAACATTAAAGATCTACTGTACTACCTAAAACTAATAGTAGTTTTTAAAAGCAGTCAACTATTAAGCAATAAGTCATGACAAGGTGTGTGTTATCGTGTAGTAACGTCACTCCTGGGGTGGGTAGAAGCACAAGGTGAAGCCCAGTGCTTCCACCACTCCAGGAGTGACGTTATGACACAATAACACACACCTTGGAGTGCCTTATTGCAATTATACAATGGCTCGATGTTATACAAAATAAAAAAAAAATTAAAAAAGGTTTTAGTAGATTTTTAGTGTAGCAATATATATTTTTTTCTAAAGAGAATAATCAAAGAAGAAGCAAACTAATCAATACAGTGATGTTATTGTGTAATAACATCACTGTCTCAGGCACACACTGTCCAATCAGAGCCCTGTAAATTTTCTTGCCATCGTATAATTGCTGCTTAAGAACATCCACTCAGCAGCTGCCAGGCCAATTGCCTGTGATGTCATTGTCAGTGAGATCACAATACTGGTGAGGTAATGGGGATTACAGGTAGAAATATCAGCTGTCAGGCTGAGAGTTGTTCCACACATCCACCACAATATTATCACATAGAAAACTTTCTAATAGGCAAAAAGGAAAAGAACAATACTTCAGAAATAAAAAGTTACAACTGACTACTTCTTAAATTTGTATAATTTTCCTGTCTGTCTAGTTTGGTTCAAGTAGCTCTTTAAACAGCACTGCAACTTCAGCTGTTAAGCAGTTTCAAACTTCTGTTTGTATCTGCACTGAAACATAGAAACAGACATTGCTGGCAGAAAAGACCCCTTGGCCCATCTAGTCTGCCCTAGAAATGTCCTACCAAATTTGCCTCTGCAGATCCTACTTGACCTGTAGCCTTACCCCCCCCCCAGTCCTGTTACTAAGTACCCCCTGTGTCTATCCCATGCATGCTTAAATCCTGCTACCATATTGGTACTTACCACCTCTTCTGGTAATCGGTTCCAGGCATCCATTACCCTTTCCACGAACAAGTACTTCCTCACATTTCCTCTGAGCCTCCTCCTTTCCAATTTCATATCATGCCCCCTGTCCTTGAGCATCTCTTTCTATGTAAAATGCAACCCTCCTGTACCTTACTGATGCCCCTGAAGTATCTGAATGTTTCAATCATGTCTCCCCTTTCCCTTCTATCCTCTATGTGTACATATTTAATTCCTTGAGTCTTTCCTCATAGTGCTTCTGTTGCAGGGCACACACATTTTGGTTGCCCTCTACCCGATCTATGTCTTTTTTAAGATGGGACCTCCAGAACTGAACACAGTACTCCAGGTTGGGCCTGAAAATCGACCTATACAGGGGCAACACCACCCCCCCCCTTTCTGCTTGTGTGCTTTTTGTGCTCTGTATGCAGGAGGGATCCCTCATTTGCATGGGTGCAGTGTTGTATCTATTTGTATCTGCTATCGGGTTAGCACCATGCACTGAGCCACTGAATATGGCCCTTTCCATATGACTCTGCTATTCCCAGTTAGAAATGTTACTTTTCCTTTGTACTTGCTTCCATAGCCCAGCACTGGGATTGGCGGGTTGGATGGACTACATACAGCAGTTTCTATGACATTAGGGAGCCCGCCTCAGAGTGTATGCGGGGGGCCGGGCTCATCTCATTCTGTACCAGTTTCCTCTTTAACATCTTGTTCTTTCTGCTGTCATAGCTGTGCCTGCTTCTAGCTGGAAGGGTTGTTAAGAATGTACCTCCACAGTTAACAGAAGTGCCTCCCAAGTTAATTGTAAAGTGGTACTTGTGAGTAGAGCAACTGGTGTGATTCCCTGAGACATAAGCCCGACTGTTACTGAACCAATGTCTGCTGCATTGTGCCACTGTTAAGATATTTCTTTTTGTGCCACTGCAAGAGAAGTAAAAAAACATTTGATATAGAGGTGGATCCATGGGGAAACAATAGGGAAAGGCAGATGGGGAAAGGCGAAGAACAAAATCGAGCAGAAAAATAAAACAGAACAGAGTTAAAGTACAGAAGGTTTTCTTTTCATTTAGTGGCATGGCTCCTGCACAAAAGGAATGTCCCTGCACTGACAGCTGTAAGCAGAGAAGAAAATCGATAAAGGATTCATTGGACTCTTACAGGCTCCTTTGTGCAGCCAGAAGCAGAGGGAACTTCTATAGATTTAGTCTCTTTCCAGAGTAGCAGAACTGCCTTTGGAAACTGCGAGACTGAGCATTGGAAAAGACAGTGGAGCATGACATACTACAAAAGGAGTGTGGTATTCAATGAACTTTTAAAAACATCCCAAATCAATTTTTTTTTATTGGGGGGGGGGCTTTGGGGCTTTTTGAGGGTTTGAAGATACTACCAAATGTAGTATAAATAGAGGCGCTTCTGCCTATGTGTACAACTCATTTCATTGTTCTTGCCAGTGTTCTATGTACACTGTAATTGATTCTGGTCGCTGTATAATATTGTTTATTGCATTTATGATGTTGCTATCCCTATTTCTGTCTCCCCAGGATGCATCTGAAATCAAGCAGTAGTCTGCTCAGTATGCTTTCCTGGTAAAACTTTTAAATAAACAAACAAATAAATAAATACTTGTTTATATTGCTGTTCTGCATGCCTAGAAGCATATTGTTCCTCGCCAAATCATTGTGCAGGATTACTATGAATGCATGGCTCTGTACTGTATTGCTACAGTATATGTGATCTTCTCAATACATTTTACCTACATAGGATGACCTGTAGTAATGCTCCGTGTCTATATACTGGCTTTGAGAATATGTCATATCTATAGAGTATGTAGTATGCACTGTGCTTTATATGGTATAGCTATTTGTGATTCCCTTTAATCTTGCCATAAATCCATTTGTGAATGGCACGCTTATTTTATTACTTATTCAAGCCCCCCCCCCATGTCTAGAGGTATCCAGATGGTGCAAAGTTGGAGGGGCACTATACAGCCAAGAAACACAGTCCAGAAATAATAACAGGAAAACAGTACCTGGATTTCCTTGGGTGTTGCAGGTGATGGATTGGCTCCATCGGGGTACCCACGGACCTTCTGGGTGATGAACTGGAACACAGGAGGGATGACGCTAACATTCACCTGCCTGCCCTTGCCAGCTTTGCCCGCAGGCCTTTGTAGACAGTCTTCACCAGGCAGGCCTTTCAACGTCTTCCACGGTGGTGACCAGGATCCAGACCCATGGGATGCCACCCTGGAACACACTGGCTGGGTGCTGTGGAGGCAAACTTCTTTTAGCAGCAAAAAGTTTCTCCAACAAATGAGGCAAACACCAAAACTGCAGAAACAGGGGATCCCATTTAATGAACAAATAATAAAAACAGGAACAGTCACTCCATGGAGCAGTAAAACATAAATCAGTTGCTCTGGACCATGCAGGTCACATTAGAAGCTAGTGATGCTCTGGATTGATGAGGTCACAGCTTGAGCAAGTTAGTCCAGGTGGCTACCCATAGCCTAGGCAGCTACAGTCCAAATACAGGTAGCAAAGCTTGTGGTTGAACAGGCCCCCAAACTGCAGGCAGCAACAACTTCCATCTCCTCTAGTCTCTCTCTCTCTCTCTCAACTCCCAGCAAGGAGCATGGACCTCCAGGGAATGGCCCACCTGGCAAAGGCCACCATCTTTGTCTGCTCCTCCCTCCATGCCCACTGAGGCCAATTCTTCAAGGGGTGGCTGCCTAGACCTAGTGCCACCCTCAGTGCTGGCTCCTTTAGGGCACAGAGCCCAGGAATAAACAGTCTCATCCAGAGGGGCAGACTGGGACCAGGGAGTGTCCTGGACCCCAGCCCATCACTACAGCCCCCTCACCTCATGTCTCTGGCTCCTACAGATGTGCTCCCTTGCAAGCAGCAACTTCTCCTTTGATCGCTTCTGAGGGACCCAATGTGCAATCTAACCCAAAACAGGGCTCCCAAACAATGGCTGCCACCACGTCCTTTTCCCTAACTCACTGAGTGGCCCCAAAAAAATAAGCACTTGGCCACATGGTCGAGTGGACAGATGCCTCACTCAACCTCCTTCCACCTCTCTTCCACTAGGTGAATCTCCCCCAGTGCTCCTGTCTCTCCCTTATATCCCCTCAGATCACTGGCACCAAAAAACCCCAAGGTCCAATCACAGACTGATCCTGAGGCACCAAAGGATACTGTTCCCTAAAGATATCTAGAACAGGTAGTCCCAGAAATAACTATTCACATTCTCCCAAACATGGCACCAGCCAGCACCAAAACTACAGGAGCAGCCACTCCTTTAAATTTTCCCCCTCAGGTGGCCCACGCATGCCGAGTGAGCACGAATCCACCATTTTTATTTACAGTCATCTATTTATTTATTTATTTATTTGCAATTGTGGTCCCAAGCCTAGCCAGCTTGAAAACTGGCCCAAGACCCCCCCCCCAGAACAGGCAGATGGAGCTGCAAACTGCACCCCTTGAGCTGCAAGTTGTGACCCCCACCAGGAGACATGGATGCCAGCGCCTCGGGGGAGCCCCAGAGCAAGGAGCTCCCTCAGGTAAGCCCACATTGGGGGTTCACACCTATATTTTTGACTAATGCCAGTTCATAAATATCCATTTGAGCTGTGAGGAATTTTACAATTCTGCCTCCAATGGAATTCCACAGAATTTCAGAAATTCTGCCTAAATCCATGGAATTCCATGGAATTCTATCAGAAGCCAAATTCAGAAATTCTGAAAGAGGTTTGTATCTTTCTATTTAAACCATGGATTAGCCATTTGTTGCTCACATAAATAACATATTAGTGTTCTATGGTTTATGTAAATTATGTGTTAGGGTTCCACAAACATGGAAAACCCAAATAATGGTTTCAATTAAGAGACTTCATATTCCACAGAATGTATCGACAAAATCTGAAAAGCATTTCAAAAGTAGAAGTGCCAATCTGTGTGAATTCCTCTAGCAGCATTCCAAATTATGCAGAGCTCCAGTATCCATCTCATGATATTTGTGTAAAAGGTTTTCAGCAGGAAAAGCCTACTAAGATGAGAACACCTCATTTCCAGGTGTGTCTGGGGGGGGGGGGAGAAAAACAGACACAGTAATTAACATGCAAAAAAACAGCAAAATAACATAAGGAGTAGAAGTGTAGCTGCTACTTACTCTGTAGCTTACTTTTTGGTTTGGTTATTTAAAATCCTGTAAATTCATGAACAATAATGCCCACTTTCATGGGCGAACAGATACAACAATACCTGCATAAAAGCACATTTTGTGCATTACACTTTCTAAATTAGAATGCGATTTTAACATTCTTTAAATTTTTATCCATCTTAAGGTAGCATATTGTGGTCATCTGCCGTACATGTGTGCTTATACCTGTGTTTGGGTCTGTCCAGTGGTCCTGAGAAGCCTAGTAGACAGGCATGCAATGGTAAAAAAAAAAATGGAAAAGATGATTCAGCCTGCAAGCCTAAGTACAAGCCATGGTACTGAATGTTTGATTGCTAGACATCATAAATGTGTCCCTACCAACATCAGGCTGAAGACATAAGTTTACTGAAGTCAGAAGTTTACTTAAGTGACAATGTTTTAGTTAGCTTTGTGGGAGACTCTATCTACCTTTTGCATCATATCATGTTAGTCAGCACAAATTATCATAATAATTCATCTGGGCCACCTGAGATAGAAACTTTGGAGAACATTTTCAAAGGGAGATGCACCAGTGCATCTCAAGAAATGTGCCACAGTGCGATATTCAAAGGGAAGAGATGCGTTGTACATCTCCGACTGTGCCCAAGCACAGTGATAATGTATGCAGCGCATCTAGAGGGAGCGTGCCCATGAATATGTGGCATATCCCCATATTCAGCCAAGATATGCGGCGCAGCTGCCCGAGCATCTCAGAGATGTGCCGCACAAAGTTAGGCATGGATGAACCATGCCTAAGTCCTGTCCACTCACAGGCAGGCTGCTGTACTGCACACAGCAGCACAGCAGCCACCAGTCCCTATGGCCTGATGGCAACTCCTCCCCCATCACCGACCCTGATCATGGTGTACACATGGGAATATGAAATTCCCCCATTCTCTAGTAGTTTAGTGGAACCCTTCCAAGCCCTGAACCCCATTTGCCGTAGCAGTACCCGCAACCCCCTTTCCATAGTGTAGTGGCCCCCTCCAGTCCCGATCCCCATTCAAAATATAATTGTAATCCCCAACCCTTTCCATAGTATAGTGGTCCCCCTCCCATTCTGATCCCCGTTTGAAAAAAAAAAAAACAATTTTCCCAACCCTTTTTCCACAGTGCAGTGGCCCCCCTCCCCATACCGATCCCCATTTGAATAAAGAAAAATGATTTTCGCAGACCTTCTTCCATATTGTAGTGGCCCCCACCCTACCAACCCACTCAGACACCTACATCCACCCCTCCCCCCTCTCGGCATGGCCAGTCAGCGGCAAACAGCCTTTATCCCTCAAACACCTCCACGGCTGCCCGCTGACTGAACTGTCAATGAATGACAGCTTACAGTAATCACTACAAGCCCATTGGTTGGCATTGTCAACCAATGGGCTTGCAGTGTCTACTGTAAGCTGTCATTCATAACTTTGTAAATGACAGCTTACAGGTTACAGTACAAACTGCAAGCCCATTGGTTGACAGTGTCAACCAATGGGCTTGTAGTGATTACTGCAAGCTGTCATTCATTGGCAGTTCAGTTGGCAGGCAGCCATGGAGGTGTACAGAGGGCTGAGCTGCTCACTGGCTAACTGGCCATGCTGGGACAGGGGGAGCAAGGTGGGATGAGGGTGCCTGAGTGGGTGATGGGGTGGGAGGAGACACTACACTGTGGAAAAAAGTCTGGAAAAACTATTTTTTCTTTATTCCAATGGGAATCAGTATGGGGATGGGAGGACACTACACTATGAAAAGGGTTGGGGGTTACCATTTTATTTTGAATGAGGATCGGGATAGGAGGGGGGCCCACTACACTATGGAAAGGGTTGGGGTTACCATTATATTTTGACTGGGGATCGGGATGGGGAGGGCACTACACTGTGGAACAGGGCTGGGGTTTGACGTTACCATGGGACTGGGAGGGAGGGGCAGGCCACCAGGCGCATCCTGCTGGGCATATCCCTGCTAAATGTATGCAAATGCAACCATAATGAGCATGTAAATGGCTCATTTGTGCTTTGCATGCCTATGGCTGCATTTGCATTTTTCTGGCTGAATATTGGGAATCTGGGACCAGCGCATCTGGGGATGTACCGCTCATCCCCATTCCAGGTATTAAACCCATCCCCCTGGATGTGCTGGTGCACTGTCAGTGGCCCCCATTTGTGCTGCCCCCTTGAATTGTTATATTCAGATGAGATCATTTGAATATTGTATTTTTTTTGTGCCTGACCATTTATTTGGGCAGCGCATCTAGATGCGCCAGGTGTCCCCCAGGCCTTTAAAATGGGGGCCTTAGGTTCTAGGGGCAGGCCTTAATGTATAGTCACCTTTGCACTGTTTTTCCTCTTTTCAGCACCCCTCTCTGCACTAGTGTGAGCCACCCTGGACCATCTAAAGGGAAAGACTTTTACAAAGATTGGGGAGACAATTGGCAGTGCATTCCCTGCTCCCCAGTGAGTTCTAGTAAAGTGCATGGGCTACAGTCTATTTAGATACAGTACTTGTTTTATTTGCTGCTTGTATGGTTACTGCTCTTTGCCATGCTGCTGGCTTACCTCACTTTCCATCTGTGTTCTGCATGCTTATTTCTACAAAGCCATTTGTTGTTACTTGTCTGAGTTCACTCTGCCCCTGTCAGTCTTCGCTGTGCATCCAGCTCTCTATTTTTCTAACAGTTTCTGTCACTGATCCTACCATTTGCTATTTTGTTGCCTGCTGATTCTCCCTCCTAGCTGTGCTTCTGCTTGCAACTCCATTACTAATGTCTTTCTTGTCTCCTGGCTCCTATTCTCTGGCCACCTAGAGACTCAGACCTGTGCTCCCTCTTTCCTACCTACTGCCTGCCTCTCATTTTTCATGGATTGTGTTCCATCTTTTTCCCTCCAGTGATGTCAACTCCACAGTTACCTTCAGTCTTTATTCCTGCAGCCGTGCTTGCTGGCTGTGCCTCTTCATGTTTGAGTTCACTGCATTGGTTTTGGCACCCATGTCCTGCTGCTGGGTTTTGTCTTTCATTGTGACATGTGGACTTCTTCACCTTTCTGACTTTTCTCAGTTACTGCTCCCCAGTAACCTGGACCCCATTCCCTTCTACTACTGGGCTGGCACTCTTCACCTACATGGGCTCAATGCTCCTCCTAACACACATAGGCTCATTGCCTCATCAGCCATGTTTCACCTCCTATATAGGTGCTATGCCCTCCACAACTTTTTCTCGAATCCTGTAGCACATGGTCTCGGTGCCGACTAACCAGTTTACTAACTCTGGCTGTGTGCCCTTCTACCATTGAGCTTAGGCCTATCACCTACATTGGCTCAATGTCACTCCTACAACAACTCCCTCTGACAACAAACTCCTATATGTCCTTCAGGATAGTAGTGTGATTGTACATTTCTTGTCTTAATTTTGTGTAACATATAATGTATTATTTTTTTTTTGCTTTGTAACAGACTCCAAACAAGCTTATGCTTATAAATAGAGCACTTCTTTAATGTGTTTTAATTGCCATGTGTAAAAATAAGGAATTAATAATCATCACCATACAGGCCTAATACCCTTCTGACCTGAAGCTCCTCCTTACAATGGGCTCAGCTGTCTAATACTGTGGACTTGACCAAGCTCCTTGCCTATTTAGCATGTACGTTACGTACTGCTTTGACTGAACCACCAGTTCTCAGAAGCAGTTCCCTCCCCCTCCTTGACATGTGCTTCATGTGCCTTCACTGAACCACCCCTCAGGGGATGGTATCCCCATGATGGATGTTTCTTCAGTCCCCTGGCTGTGTCTGTGGTACCTTATCTGGAAGTAGTCCCACTGAAGTTCAGGGAGAGAGCTCAGTCTTGCCATCCTGCAGCTGCTATTCCATTCTCTTTTTGTCTTAGAGGCTGTTATTCCCACAATATACCTTTAGCCAAGAGAGTCATATCCCTGCAGCACATCCAGGGTTGAAATCCTTATAGAACTGTGAGTTCCTTCAGTTGCAGTGCTGTGCTCTGTAGCACTCCTGTGATGATGGTAGTTTGGCAGTGAAACAGGAAGAGAGGGATCTTCAAATAACATAATTCCTGCTACATTAGTAGCATTTAATGTGGCAAGTTATTTTCTAAAATCTCTGAAGATCTCTGAACAGATTTCCATGGGCTATCATGTTTCACATGCAATCCCTGAGACTTTTGTTTTCTCTAGGTATCTCCAGAAGATACTTTAGGAGATAACTTTCTGAATCAACTGCTACCACTGAAGCAACATACTATATAGGTATATCTACTAAAAAGGGTAAAGTGTGACATGTCAGTTTTTCAAATCCCCAGTAGATCAAGGTTGATAAGCTTTTCAGGGCACTGTGATCCACGAATGAACAAGGGATCCTATTGTGAGACAACCCCATAACATAGACTTGAGAAAAAGCCCATTCAATTATGCACGTAACAGTGGGCACCACAGTATTGTATGTGTAACAGTGGATGCCATACAACTACTTATGTTAAAAAAAAGTTTAATTTTCTTTATTTTACTAAGAATTTCAAGATACTGTGACCCAAGAATGAAAAGGGGACCATGTTGAAAGATAACTGCCTAACAAAAACTTATGAAAAGATCCTTTCAATGTTGTCTGTGTAACAGTGGATCCCAAACAAGGTTGTACATGTAACAATGGACACCAAACTGTTGCAAGTGCAACAATGGACACCGCATACCTGTTCAAGTTAAAACATTGCCTGGATCCTTCACTCACCCCAGTCCCACAACATTTAAAAAAAAACATCCCCCCAAAGAAATCCCCCACTAAAAACAACTGGATGCTTTTGCTGAAATTTTTGGGGGCATGCATAAAATTGTACTTTTTGGTTTATCACAGGTTATACACACCACAAAAACTTAGAGTGAACCAGAAATGTCATCTGCATTTAAAACCAGGATGAAAAAAAAATTATCCAGTAACAAGATACAACACTAGAGGCAGTTTTTTTTTTATTTATAAAAATATCTTTACTGCAACACAAGTAGGAAAAAGTCTCCATAGAAACAATGGAACATACTGTGGTCTTGCATATCACATTTTGCTGAGAGAAATGTGTGGCATTTTGGAGCTGGGCATTAAAAAATCTCGGTACACCTGGGTTTCTCAAATTATGTAATGTATCTGTACTTCTGGCTGCCTTATAAATTGGCTGATTATAACTGAAACATAGAAACATAGAATATTTCAGCAGTAAAGTACTGCTTGGCCCACCCAGTCTGCCCAGATGGTCCCTGACTAGTCTGTCTCCACAGACCCTAACTGGTCTCTGGTAACCTTCCTTCCTCCCTCCCTGCCTATATACTAATACTCCCACAGGGACCCATGTGCTACCAGAGAGTGATGGTAACAAAAGGCCTTAGATCCCCAAAACATTTCCTCCACAGTGGAGATTTCCTCTCCTCCATGTCAACAGTCAATAAACATTCACGAGACTAAGTTAGTGTATTATCATGCCCGTTGAAGCTGCCATTCTTTCTCTTGCTTTTTGGGGATCACAGTTCATTCGGCAAAGGTTTTATTGCCATATGGTTTTGCCCTCTGGTATAACCAAGAGTAGAGTCCTCACTAAGATGTGAGTTCTTTTAATCATATGGCAAAGCACTGTAGCACCTTTGTGAGGCAGATGTCTTAGTCATGAGACAGAGTATGAATGACCAGTACCACAATGTTGCATAATCATTCAAACACACACACAAACACACAAACACACACACACACATGGTTGCCTGTTAACCCAGTGAACATATCAACATAGCAAACTAGTCAAAGCCACGTAAACAATTACTTAATAAAGGAATAGGCTTTTTACAGAGGACTACAAACTCACAAATACTTTTCTCTCAAGTATGCATTAATTCAATCACATTAACAAATAGCTGTTCCTGCTTTATTGCATAGTTTTTTCTTTGTGCTGCTGCCAGTCAGCCTGTTAATGTCTAATGATTATTACCAATTAATTAACACCAATTTTGCAGTGCATTTTAGACATGCAAGCCATCACACAACTGAGCCACATACTGCACATAATCTAAATGAGTGTGCGGTACAGTAATGCAGTCCCCAGCTGAAAAAGAAAGCAATCTCTGTGGCAAAGATGGCGCAGGCATCAAGGCCCTCAAGGCTTCATAGAGTAATGTTGCTTTACAGTTTTGGGTGTCACAACCCCAGATGTGTACAGTTGTTAAAACTCATGATTAAATCCTCAAGGAGTTCTGTCAGCATTTGAGCCCCTAGCACAAAAAAGGGAGGTTAATAACTCATCAGCATATGATGCATCCCTGAGGCAGAATAAAATGCTTAGCTCATTAGACATCCCTATTTCTGGAATCTAGCTGCTTGATAAAGCCAAAGTCTAGCAGTTGTTCTGAGGAGAATGAACTCTGACATTATGAATGGCTGGCTGAGCTACTTAAGCAAAAGCATAACATCATATTCAAAAGGGTTCCTTGGGAGAGGAAAGATGCTGACAACCCAAGTGCTGAAGAGTGAGTCCTTCCTTTGTGCCTCAAATCATTGGCAATTACCAACAAAAGTAAATGTACAATGCCTATGGGACTGACACTGATTACACTGGATGGCACTTTGACATTGAAATATCTGCTTAAAGAAAGTCCTAAGGCAGCTTGAACTGACTACAACTGCAAACGAGATGTTCCTCCTGTTCTATGAATTAGAGGACAGCATCTTGTGAACTGCATTGAGAAACTGCAGGCAAGCAAAAATAACTGAGTTGTTTGTTAAACCAGGTAAGTGCCCTCTTGGAAATGCAGTACTCATTCAGTACACAATAAACTATAGATATGATAAATGCTTTTAACAATGTCAGCTATGGCATTATTAAACCACATAGCCTAGAAGATAGAAAATCAAGCTGTGAACTTGGAGACCCAGCAGACCTGGGTTTGAAACCTATAGTCACCACTTGCATACTGTGGGATCTTGCACAAGTCACTTAGCCTCCTGGTTTTCCCAGGACTCATCTGGAAATGAGCTTCAGCTCAGTGTGCCTTTGCCAGTCAAAACAAAATTCTAAGTTCTATTTTCTGTTCTCTAATATTTGGTCTGACTATGACATGTCCACCTTTTTATGTTGATTGCACACATGTGCAAGAAACATGTTGAGGCAGCTTGCTGCAGAAGCAGGCTGTGCAGGCGCGGCACTGTTGTGGCCAATGCCCCTACTTCCTTTGGGCTTGGCCCATGTTCCTCAATGGGGTGGCACACTGCAGCTGACACTAGTTCAGCCAGCATGCCACCACCTTGAAACATTTTAGCCGCTGCAATCAGGGGCCACCTCGTCATTGCAGCGTCATCCGCTGCAATGAGGGAGTGACCCCTCATTGCAGGGCTTGCCAACGGGGCACCCAATCCTCGTTGGCTTCAGTTTCCCCTTCCCCTTGCTGACAGGGAAGCCCACTCCCCATCAGCATAAGTCCTCACCCCCGCTTTCGTTCTGTGCAGAGGGGGGGTGCCCAATCCCCTTCGGCTCTTGTGCCCCCCCTTCCGTATGTTCCGACAGGGGTGCCCAATCTCCCGTCAGCTACAGTTCCCTTCCCCAAACACTCAGGTGGCACACTGGGAGCCCACCTCAGCGTGACAAATGCCCCATAAAAAGAAAAACTATCCCGCAATTTTTTTTTTTAACCTGTGAAAAAAGAAAACGGTCCCTCACTGCCTCCCTGCCCTCTTCCCAACCCGAGCCCACCCTCTGCATTCCCTGCCTCCCCACACCCCCTTACCCCATACTTACCTCAGGAGCCCAGCACAATGATCTTCGGTGGACTGGGAACACGTTTGCACTCTTCAAAGCCGACAGCGAATGAGGACATGCCAGTAAGTTATATACAGTAATGACATAAATAGGGTTTTTTTAAACTTTGGTGCATATCTCAGATGTTTTGGGGAATTTTGGCACCAAATTTTCAACATGGGGTTATTGGGACTCCTCCTCATGAATTCAGTCACTGTCATTGCATTATTCTGTCCCAAAAGGTGATTTCGTGGTCACTGTGCGGAATCACCTTTCACGACTGATTAACATAACGACAGTGCCAGTGTTCATGAGGTGGGCTCTCAAGAAGCCTAGGTTGCAAATTTGGAGGAAAAAATCCTAGAAATGGCTGTTTTACGTGCGCTTGTTGCACAGTTGCTATGCACACTCGTAACTTCGTGAATCTGTAATATTTTCACTCGAGATTTTCAACATTGGCATTTTTCCACACCTCCTTATGAACAGTATAGCTGTCGTTTTTCACATCCTGGCCAAAATGTGTTTTTGCACTTGCGGCGCAGAATAGCACAGTCGCTGTGGGAAATCAGTGTTTGGGACACATTAAGAAACTGACAGTGACACTGTTCATGAGCAGAGGTCCTAAAATGCCTATGTTAAAAATTTGGTGAATATAGTCCATCAAATGACTGTGTTACAAGTGTGCATTGCGCAGTTTCTACGCACCCATGTAACTTCACAGATTTGTAATATTGTCACACCAGATGTTCAACACTGGCATTTTTTCACACCTCCTTATGAACAGTATAGCTGCCATTTTTCACATCCTGACTGAAATGTGTTTTCGCACTTCCAGCGCAGAATAGCACTGTTGCTATGGGAAATCAGTGTTTGGGAAAGATTAAGAAAATGACAGTGACACTGTTCATGAGCAGAGGTCCTAAAATCCCTATGTTGAAAATTTGGTGATGAACGACCATAAAATGACTATGTTACAAGCATGCACTGAACTGTTTCCACACTCCCTTGTAACTTAGCAAATTTGTAATATTTTCACGCCACATTTTCAACACTGGCATTTTTTCACACCTCCTCATGAACAGTACAGCTGTCATTTTTCACATCCTGCCCAAAATGTGTTTTTGCACTTCTGGTGAAGAATAGCAAGGTCACTGTGGGAAAACAGTGTTTGGGACAGATTAAGATCAAGCGAGTGAGAGGGAAGAGTGAAAGAGCTCAACTGAACTCTGTCAGGACTGCTGTGGATTTCTTTGTGGGCAGAAAAAGGCATCAATGCAGGCAGGAGCCCAGTACAAAAGGGCAGCCTGCAGCAGTGGGAGAAACAGAATGCGTGCGTGAGGGAGAGAGGGGGAGTGAGCGAGCTCAACAGAGCTCTGTTGGGACTGCTGCGTATTTCTTTGTGGGCAGAAAAAGGCGACAATGGAGGCAGGAGCCCAGTACAAAAGGGCAGCCTGCAGCACCAGGAGAAACAGAATGAGCGAATGAGAGAGAGGGAGTGAGCGACCTCAATGGAGCTCTGTCGGGACAGCTGTGAACTTCTTTGTGGGCAGAAAAAGGCGCCAACATAGGCAGGAGCCCTGTTCAAAAGGGCAGCCTGCAGTGCCGGGAGAACAGAATGAGTGAGTGAGAGAGGGGGAGTGAGCAAGCTCAACAGAGCTGTATCAGGACAGCTGCGGATTTCTCTGTGGGCAGAAAAAAGTACCAACACAAGCAGGAGCTCAGTACAAAAAGGCAGCCTGCAGCACTGGGAAAAACAGAATGAGCGAGTGAGAGAAGGGGAGTGTGCAAGCTGAGTGGAGCTCTGCCGGGACTTCAGAGTTGCCCACCCTCCCACCCAGTATCCTCTGTGGTCCTATATTACAGCAGGGTCTCTGGAGCTGAGACAAAGCAATGATTGGATACTTTTAGGATTGCTGTAATAATACAGATTAAGTTGTTCTGTTTATTTCTCTAACTGAGCTAAGTAGTGAGAAATACTGTTTTGATTGCTGTAATAATATATATTTATTTGTTCTGCTTATTTCTCTAACTGAGCTGAGTAATAAATTTGGTAGAAAAAATCCAAACAATGACTGTTTTATGAGCATGCATTGCACAGTTGCTACACACGTTCATAACTTTGTGAATTTGCAATATTTTCACTCCAGATTTTAAACATTGGCATTTCCCACACCTCCTTATGAACAGTATAGCTGTCATTTTTCACATCCTGGCCAAAATGCATTTCGTACTTCCGGGGCTGAATAGCATGGTCGCTGTGGGAAATCAATGTTCAGGACACATTAAGAAAACCACAGTGACACTGTTCATAAGCAGAGGTCCTAAAATCCCTATGTTGAAAATAATTTGTGGTGAAAACCATAAAATGACTATGTTACGATAGTGTGTGTTGTGCAGTTTCCACGCAACCTTGTAACTTCGCAAATTAGTAATATTTTCAAGCCAGATTTTCAACACTGGCATTTTTTCACACCTCCTTATAAACACTACAGCTGTCATTTTTCACATCTGGGCTGAAATGTGTTTTCGCACTTCCAGCGCAGAATAGCGCAGTTGCTATTGGAAATCAGTGTTTGGGAAAGATTAGGATCGAGCAAGTGAGAGAGGGGGAGTGACTGAGCTCAACTGAACTCTGTCAGGACTGCTGCAGATTTCTTTGGGGCCAGAAAAAGGCACCAACGCAGGCAGGAGCTCAGTACAAAAGGGTAGCCTGCAGCGTGGGGAGAAACAGAATGAGTGAGTGAGGAAGGAGGAGTGAGCGAGCTCAACGGAGCTCTGTTGGGACTGCTGCAGATTTCTTTGTGGGCAGAAAAAGGCATCAATGCAGGCAGGGGCCCAGTACAAAAGGGCAGCCTGCAGCGACGGGAGAATCAGAACGAGCGAGTGAGAGAGGTGGAGTGAGCGAGCTCAAGGAGCTCTGTTGGGACTGCTGTGGATTTCTTTGTGGGAAGAAAAATGCGCCAATTCAGGCAGGAGCCCAGTACAAAAGGGCAGCCTGCAGCGCTGGGAGAAACAGAATGAGCGAGTGAGAGGGGGCAGTGAGTGAGCTCAATGGAGCTCTGTTGGGACTGCTGCAGATTTCTTTGTGGCCAGAAAAAGGTGCCAATGGAGGCAGGAGCCCAGTACAAAAGGGCAGCCTGCTGCACCAGAAGAAACAGAACGAGCGAGTGAGAGAGGGGGAGTGAGCGACCTCAATGGAGCTCTGTCAGGACTGCTTCAGATTTCTTTGTGGGCAGAGAAAGGTGCCAATGCAAGCCAGAGCCCAGTACAAAAGGGCAGCTTGCAGTGTCGGGAGAAATAGAACAAGCGAGCGAGAGAAGGGGAGTGAGTGAGCTCAATGGAGCTCTGCCGGGACTTTACAGTTGTCCACCCTCCCACCCATGGTCCTCTGTGGTCCTATATTACAGCAGGGTCTCTTGAGTGGAGACAAAGCAATGATTAGATACTTTAGGATTGCTTTAATAATACAGATTTAGTTGTTCTGTTTCTTTCTCTAACTGTGCTAAGTACTGAGCTATACTGTTATGATTGCTGTAATAATACATATTTATTTGTTCTGTTGATTTCTCTAACTGAGCTGAGTAATACTTGGAGTGCAAGAGGATTTCAAACTGGGCTAAGTGAAACTATATGAGAGCCGAGAACAAAAAGTATGGTAGCTGAGGGGTGAAAAATGGACAAGGAGCTTTAGGATTGCTACAGTAATACATTATCTAATGGATGAGATTTGAGACTGAATTTCCCCGGTCGGCAAGGGGTCAGTAGGGGTACTAGTGTGGCGGGGGGAAGGAATTTGAGTAAATAGGGGCCTAACAGTTGTAGTAGGGTACAGAACCTGGGAGTAAGAGCCTGTAACATAAGATGGGGGCCAAAATGGGGCAGGTGTCACATGTCAATAGGGCGGGTATCTTTGGAAGGGTGGAGGGGTGTACAGAGTGTGGATCTGCCATGATCCTGTTCTGGGCTTGGAGGATTGGGGAGGTGTATGGTCTGTAGATGACTGGCTAGTTTGAGAGAGGAACTGTGGAGGTTAGGGAGCAGTGTAAGTGTCAGGGCAGATGAGTATGGTACGCATCCTGAGGGGGGGAATAGAGGATGGCAAAGGGGGACAGAAGAAGAATAACTAGGGACTGAAACCATCCCCAGTATCAAAGGCAGCAGCAGAAAAGAGAGAAGAAGGGAGGGGGTGCCCAAAGTGAGGGTGGGGGGCTTCCTGATGGGAGAGGAAGAGACCACGAGGAGTACCATGGGAGAGAGCAGATGGCTGTAGGTAGGGAGGGACCAGGGATGCCATGGAGGGAAACAAGTGGGGGGGGACCGATAGGGGAAAGAGATGTAGGACAGGTATCACTATGAATAGATTCAAACCTCTGCTAAGGGACAGAGAAGGGGAGCAGGAACATACCGAAGGGGGGAGGACAAGCGGGGCATGAGAGGGATGGCAACAGGTAGGTGAAGAGATAGCGAGGACAAAATAGTAGAAGGGTGCTAGTAAGGAAGGAGGGGGTGGTGACTGAAGGAGAAAAGGCTACAGGAAAGGGGAAGAATGGGAGGGGCATCACCATTGAGGTAGAAGGGAATGGGGGCTCTAAATCAACAACAGTGGGGATAGAAGAGGGTTTGGAAATCAGCAGGGGACGAGGGGAGGTCGACATGGGCAGCTCAATAGGAAGTAGTCAGGCTGGGAAGGGGTTCAAGGGGGATGGGAGGAATAAGGCAGAGAAAAGGGGTGAGGCGGAAGTAGGGGGTACACATACAGAGGTCACAGAGGGTGCAGTTGGCGGGGTAAGGGACAGGGAAGAATGAATACTGGGGTGGTGGAAGGGGCATTAGAAGGGAAAGGGGGTAAGGGGCAGGGGGTGTTTTCGTCCTGGGGGATTCTGTGCCGAAATGGGTAAGATGAGGTGGAAAGGGGAAAAGGCACAGCCATATTTGGGGTGAAGCTGTCGCCAGATTGACTGCAGGATGGGCAGAGCAGGCACTGCTCAAACGTGCAGCGAGGAGGAGGAAGAATCCTCATTTACCATTGCATGTGGGTACAAATGACTTGGCGGGGGACACTATGGAAGTAGTGAGGGGGAGGTTTGAGTACTTGAGCAGGCAGTGTGAGGGGTTGGGGAAGTCAGTGGCATTCTTGGAGGTACTGCCAGTACCATATGCAAGCATGGCGAGGAAGGGTAGGCTTGAGGGGTTCAAGTGGCTGAGGGATTGGTGCCACATGAAACATTATGGGTTGGTGACTAACTGGAGTAGGGTCAGAGGGGAATAGTGACTTGTACGCAGTCGACAGGATACACTGGAGCAGGAAGGGGAAGGGAGTATTAAAAGCAGCATTGCTGCCGGGCCACTGACTCTGAGGGTTGAAGCGCTGGATGCCACACCTCGTACCATGCTGGCGACCCATGTTTGGACACAAGCCTGGGCTACCAGGGGTTGGCAAGGGAGGGATAGGATTGAGCATCTGGAGAACTGCTCTCCTATTCCGGGGTGGGATCCAGGGACCTACCACTCTGTAGTGGCCCCTGGTGATGACTGCAGGTGCTACTACAGTGGTGTAGTAAAGGGTGGCAGAGTGTGGTGGACATTGGCATGCTGTGCCTAAGAGTCATTGCATGTCTGCACTCCACAAAGGGGAGAAAAGTGGAAAATGGGTTACAGTCAGGCAGCATGAGCCCGCCCCGAATGGAGCCTTCTCAACTGGATCCTGCTCCAGTGGGTCGACCTGGGAAGCTCCTCACCACCCCACCTTGGGGGTAATCCGTGGAGGTGAGCAGCTCGGCCTGATGTCGGGGGCAGGGCTATGGGGGTGAGTTGGGATGACCAAGCCGACCATAGCCCAGTGAAAAAATATATACAAAAAAAACAGATTAGAGGGGTATGTCTCTACTAAGGTGGATTTAAACAAATGGGGGGCCGGGGTGGCCAAAATACTGAGGTTGGTAGAAAAGTCCGGACAGGGGAGCCTGATGAGGTCACCGCCCTAGATATAGGAAAAGGCAGAGGCTTACTAACCCTGGAAGGCGACAGTCAGAGTGGTCTGAATGTAATACAGAAGGCACCACCACCTGGAAAGAATAAGGAGGAGAAAGGGTGAGGACTACCGGGAGGAGGGACACAGGCCAAGGAGAAGAAGAGTGAGGAGAAGAAGGGGTATGGGTGGAAGGTGATCTGACTAAATGGATAGAGAACTGGTTACAGGGGAGGGTGCAGAGGGTGGTGGTGGTGGGAAGCTCTCGGCACCCGGAGCAGTGACAAGCGGGGTGCCGCAGGGCTCAATGCTTGGCCCAATGCTATTTGGGCTCTTTATCTCTAATATAACAAATGGACTGGGGAGCAGGGTTAGTCTGTTCACACATTATACCAAATCAAAAGCAAATAGTTATAGTAGCAGAGCCCCCCCCCACTCACACACATACACACTCACCAAAAAGCTGCTTAAAAACCTGCAACACAATCAAATCAATTCCATTCTCTTACTTACTTGGGGTTCAATGCCAACAGGTGTAAAATCATGTACCTAGGACATAGGATCCTCCGATGCTGGGTATGGGATGGGGAGAGGTATTGATACACACTAGACATGAAAGGTTCCTTGAAGTTATTATATCAGAGGACCTCAAGGTGGCAGAACAGTGTGACAAGGCAATGGACAGGGCAAATTGGATTCTGGGGTGCATAATGAGTATCATCTCCAGTAGGAGGAGGAGGGATGTTGTGCTGCCATTGTATCACTCCCTGCTATACCCCCAACTAGAGTAGTGTGTCCAGTTTTAGAGAACACACTTAAGAAAGGACATAAGGAATTAATTCACAAAAGATTAATCGTCAAATTAACCAGCCTGGGAGTAGGTCCCAGGGTGGTAGCCTGGTAAAACATTGGCTACACAACAGGACACAGAAGGTAATTGTAAATGGAGTCCACTCTGAAGAAAGAGGGGTTACTAGTGGGGTACCGCAGGGTTCAGTATTGGGTCCAGTCCTTTTTAATGTCTTCATCAGTGACATTGCAGAGGGACTGGAAGGAAAAGTATGCCTTTTTGCAGATGACACAAAGATCTGCAACAGGGTTGATACACAAGGAGGCGTGGAAAGGATGAAAAGGGACTTGGCAAGGTTGGAGGAATGGTCAGAAGTATGGCAGCTAGGATTCAAAGCAAAGAAGTGCAAAATAATGCACCTGGGAAACAAGAACCCAGGGGAAGAATACACAATGGGTGGGGAGGTAGTAACAACAACAAAAAGGAAAGGGACCTGGGAGTAATCATATCAGATGACCTTAAGGTTAGCAAGCAATGTGAGAAGGCAGTAGGGAGGGCTGGGGTATACTGGGATGTATAGGGCGAGGCATCAGCAGCAGAAAACAGGAAGTTGTTATCCCTCTGTACAGACAGTTGGTGAGACCCCATCTGGAGTACTGTGTCCAGTTCTGGAGACCCCATCTCCGCAAGGACATAGACAGGATAGAGGTAGTCCAGAGGAGGGCAACTAAAATGGTGCAGGGTCTGCAAGAGAAGCCGTATGAGGAGAGACTAAAGGAGCTTAATATGTATACCCTTGAGGAAAGAAGGGAGAGGGGGACATTATAGAAACTTTTAAGTACCTCAGTGGAATCAGCAAAGTCCAAGAGGGTAGCATCTTTCAGAAAAAGAGACTTGCAAGAACAAGGGGACACAATTCTAAAGATAGAAGGGAGGCGGTTCAGGGCAATGTGAGGAAGTATTATTTCACAGAGAGGGTAGTGGATGGCATGGAACAGCCTTCCTGAGGAGGTTGTGGGGTCTAAAACTGTGGGAGAATTCAAGAATGCATGGGACAGACATAAGGCAATTCTTGTGGGGGGGTAGGAAGAAATAGGCTGTTGGTTAACTAGGATCTGCGGCCTATCCTGTAGGTAGGGAAATGGGCAGACTAGATGGGCCAAGCGGTCCTTATCTGCCGTCAAAGTCTATGTTTCTATGTTTCTAGGTGGAGGTTTTCCAGAGGAGGGAAACTAAAATGGTTCAGAATTTTCACAGGAATCCCTACAAGGAAAGGCTGAAGAATCCCAACATGTACACTCTGGAAGAGAGGAGGGCGAGAGGTGACATGATCAAGACCTACAAAGTACCTCACAGGGGTAAAGAGGGCACAGTTGGGGAATTTCCTTCAAATGAGGATGAGCACCCAAACCAAGGGAAATAGAGTGAAGCTGGGGGGGGGGGGCATTCAGGACAGATGTGAAGAAATATTTCTTTACTGAACGGGTGGTAGACACCTTGCATAGACTGCCAGAAGTGATGGAAACTAAAATGGTAGGGGGCATGAAGCATGCATGGGATAAATCTAGGAGTATATTAGATAAAGGGGAAGGAGGGTGTCAACGGAGATCAATAGGGCTATGTAAGTGGAGTAGGTTCAAGTTCATTGCAGGAAAAATTCATTAAGCAAGCTCATTCACAAGGAGGTCCTGATGGACGCAGGCAGAGTAAGACATGCAGTAACATATACAGACAGGAGTTACAAGTAGGTAGAGAACACTTGGGCAGACTGGGTGGGCTGAGCGGTCCTTTTCTGCTGACAAATTCTATGTTTCTGTGGCACCATGTGTTAATTCAGGTGCAGTGTCTATTTAAAGTTGGCCCTACCATACATCCAGATGTAAGGTACAGTAAATTACTGAATTAGATGCAGCCCACTTACAATACAATAAATAGAACCCCAGTGCTTCGAGAAGCCTTTAATCTTTATAAGGCTGCTTAAAGAGCTGGGGTTCTATTTGCAGTGTCCACACCAGAATGCCAATCTTAAAATCGACGTCGCATCTGAATGAGTACTTGATTCTTGCTCACTCCATTTCTTCCACACTTTGAAACCTGCTTGCCCTCAGTTAGTTTTGGGCTGGCAGCGCCTTGCCTGTGTTGGAAGATGACCAATAAGCAGCACTGAAAGATGTCAGACTTCACAGACTGTGAAGGCAGCTGCTCATGGACAGACATAAGGCAATTCCACTGGGGGGGGGTAGGAAGAAGTAAGATGTTGATTAGCTAGAATCTGCAGCTTATCCATCAGGTAGGGAAATGAGCAGACTAGGTGGGCCAAGTGGTCCTTATCTGCCGTCAAATTCTATGTCTCTATGTTTCTATGTTTTTCACCCACCATCTTGCCAAGAAGAAGGCTGCAGCTGTGGCCACTGCTGACTATTGGGGAGTGGGGGTTGGGGGACCAAGGACAGACAAGAGATAAAAATCATAATAAAAATTGTGAGGCCTTCACCACCTTTCCAAAATGCTTTCCAGTAAAGAACACTCTATGAAGTTTTTCAATTGGCAACACAGTCTGGTGAGCCCTCTGTCTGCCATCTGACACCAGGCTTCAACCAGCATAACATTGCCTAAAGAAGGCAGTGTGGTCATGTGGTTACTGAAATACTGGAGATTACAGAATTATAAGAACAAAAGACTATCACACAGAAGCTGGCACATATGCCTATAGCAGCTGCCTCCTGCTTCTCAGTAGTTACATTTATACCCTTGAGGTACTTGAATGTTTCTGTCATATCCCCTATTTCCCTCCTCTGTTCCAGTGAGTACATATTGAGGCCCTTTAATTTGTCCTCATAAGTCTTGTGTTGCAAGCACTGCACCATCTCATTCACCCTTCTCTGGAACATCTCCAGCCTGTTAATATCCTTACGAAGGTGAGACCTCCAGAACTGCACATAGAACTCCATGTGAAGCCTGACCATGGTTTTATATAATGGCATCACTACCTCCCTCCTTATGCTGGTGATACCTCTGCCTATGCACCCCAGCATGTCACTAGCCCTCCCAGCTGCCTTACCACTTTGACATTTTCAGGTCATCTGAAATAAGAACCCTCAGGTCCCATTCCTTCTTTGTGACTATCAGCAACTCCCTCCCCCCCATCCTGTACCTTTCCCCAGGGTTTCTGTTTCCCAGGTGCATCATTTTGCACTTTTTTGAATTGAACTTCAGTTGCCAGTCCTTAGACCATTTCTCAAACTTCCCCAGGTCCCTCCTCATTTTCTCCACCCCCTCTGGGGTATCCACTGTGTTACACATCTTGATGTCATCTGCAAACAGGCAGACCTTTCCTTTCAGCCCTTCTGCGGTGTCACTAATGGAGACATTGAACAGGACTGGCCCCAGGACCATTTCCTGCAGCACCCCACTGGTCACCCCCTCTCCCCAGACTGCGCCCCATTTACCTCCACTCTTTGCCTCCCATCTGTTACCCAGTTTCTAACCCAGTTTACCACCTTTTCCTCCATGCCCAGCCTATTCAGCTACTTTATCAGCCTCCTATGTGGGATGGTGTCAAAGGCTTTGCTTACATCAAGTTAAGCATTGTACACTGCCCCATCCTGATTTGCTTCCTTTGTCACCCAGTCAAAGAAATCAACCAGATTTGTCTGACGTGACCGCCCCACTGTGAATCCATGTTGCCTATGGTCCTTTGCTCCGATGGCTACTACATGCCCCACTGTCCTTTCTTTAGCCAATGTCTCCATGATCTTCCCCACTACTGAAGTGAGGCTGACCAGCCTACAGTTCCACACCTCCTCCCTACTGCTGGATTTGTATAGGGGGACCACATGTGCCCTCCTCCAATTCTCTGGTACCACCCCTGTGTTGAATGACTCAGTCAATATGTCTGCCAGAGGTACTTCTATTTCCATTCACAGTTCTTTTAATACCCTTGGGTGTATGCCATCTGGTCCCATCACTTAGTCTACTTTCAATTTACTCACCTTCTGCAGGATTCTCCTGCCTGTGAATGGACTATTGTCCACCTCTTCATGCCTTTGCAACTGCTGTACTGCTGTGCCCCTTGTCCCTCCCCCTCTTCTGTGAATACTGAGGAGAAAGACACAGTGGATGTCTTGGGTGGGGGGGGGTGCACATGATAGTTCTTAGCCATGGTACTTTCACTTCCAAATACCTAAACAGCACATATAAGCAATCAACATTTGGCATTGACAAATACTTGTTTTAATATGTTCGGATTCAGTTTCCCTTCAGCCCACCTATTGGAATAGTCTGAGTAAAAAAAAATACTGTCTTCCAGATAATTGAGTATTCCTTGAAGCAGGCTCCCCTATATTGGAGCAGAACAAGACTGATGGTAATTCAAGCCTGTGCCTTGCTGTCTTAGCAGTTCTAATGCTTATGCTTTTTCCCCAGATACTCATCTATATCCAGTTTAAATCTCACTGCTGTTTCTGCATCTTTTGCATCTTTTGGCAGCCTCTACCACAGTCTTAACTCTCTCTGGGTGAAGTAATAATTTCAGGTAATACTGTCAGTTTTTCCCATGCCCCCTTGTTATTCTTTCTTAAGAACATCAAATAACCCACTTGCATCTGTCTTCTCTATACTCTTGAGTATCCTAAACACTCCAAGCATATCTCCCTAAAGCTTTTCTTTTCCAGTTAAGATTCTCAGCTGCTCTATTCTCTGTTCTTATTCCATTACCTTATAAATGCTTGATATTCCTAGCTGCTCCATGTTGGACCTTTTCTAATTTTTCTTTCTCCTTCCTGGCCATGGGGACAGATGGGCATTAGAGGTGGGCGAAGTTCCCAAACTTCGCTATATGGAGCACTTCGCATATTAACACTGAATTTGTGTAGTGCTTCGCAATGTAAGTGCATTACTTGCCTTCTAATTTTTAACAATAATTAAATGCATTGACTGCAATGGACTTCGCATTACTTTGCCTTGTTTTACTGCCTTCCCCTTAATTGTAATGTGAAGTGCATTGATTTGAATGGACTTTGATTTACTTTGCCTTTTGATTGCTCTTTGAGGTGAATTTTGCAGTGATTCATGGGATGACAGGTCACATGGGCTCTAGATTGTCTTGCACAGCCTCAGGTCTGCATAGAGTGTGTAGTGGAAAGCTGGAGACAGTTTGCTCTCAGAGCTCTGATATCAAACCATTGAAAAAGCTTTAAAAATCACTTTTGATCCAATTATTTTGGTAAAATTTAGTACATAGATTGTAGGAAACCCTCCTGTGCTTATATCTTTGAGTGTTGATTGTTTTTGTTGCATTTTGAACTTTAATTTGGAACATTCAGTCTATGTACTGACAGACACTGTTGAAGTGTGCTTTGGAGGAAGGGCGTATCTGTGGTGGAGGGAGATTCACAGTGAGAAACGTAGTCTTTCTAACTGTTAGGTGGTAGTGTGTTAGTATTTGTGTGTTCATGTACACACAGTAATACTTGAAGTAATTTTTGATAATTGTTTTTCTGTGGTGCAGTGCATATTTTCATTTGGTTTAAACGATTTGGTTATATAGTGTACTGCACTGTTAAATTTTCTGTGCATTACCTGCAGTGTGTGAGTGTGTGCCTGCATGCCATCAAGTCAGACACATTTTATTGTGCCACACAGTAATTGCAGCACTCTGAATCTGTTATCTGTCTGCAGTACTTTTTACTGCTTCGTTCTATGTAGGTAGTGGACCAGTACTGCAGTGCCCCCCCCCACCACCACACAACCCGCAAAAGGTAATATTTTTCCACTTTGGGATTTGCGTGATCACTGGTTAAGGTGGTGTTGTTGTGCCTGTGTGGCTGCATCTCTTGAGTGCAGTCTCCATCTGTCTGTGCATTTGCATCTGTTTATGGCCAATCTGCAGCTGTAAGCCACAGTTGTTGCTTTTGGCTTCCCATCCACCCAAAGTTCAGACATCAGAATTTGTTGTGAATTTTCTGTGTAATCCAAAAAAATGCCTGCAAAGAGACATGCATGCAAAGATATTTCTGGCCAGGGCACTGCTGCCACTGGCTAGAGTGGCCATGGGCATGGTTGTGTGCATCGTAAGTGCATACGGTAGTTAATGTCAGTAAAGGGATTTCTTCATCTATGTTTTTCACAGCGCAATCAGTTGCTTCAAGGATGGTTAGAGATGCTGTTGTCCCTGCTGGTGCTGGTAGTGAAGTTGCTGATGGCATGAGTATTGCTCCAAGTTCAACCTGTGACAGACTGTAACACATGTGATCTGTGGGCTGTTTCAATCATCACTCACTTTGCGTTCAGCAGAAATCAAAGCAAAGTGAATGGAAAGTCATTATGAGGCAAAGTCACTATGAAGCAAAGTAATGCATTTCTGTGGGGACTTCATGTAGCATGTAGTGATGCAGAGTGGTCAACTTCACCCTTACTTCGCTAGCGGAGTAAAACTTCACTGCATCTCTAATGAGCATGTGTCTCAGTGTGTGTATGTGTGTGTGGGGGGTACTCCAGTAGTGTGGTCTCATCCAGCCTCTCTCCCCCCCCCCTTGAATTTGAACACAGCACTTCCACAACATTACCCGAATCCTGCTGGCCCAAGGTGGGACTCTAAAGATTGGGATCAAACCCAGGTGTCACTCATTGCAGCGCAGTATGTTTCCACCATGGGACTGGGCTAACTGAGCTACAAGTTTATGCTGGCTCACACATTTACACAATCAAGCCTACTGGTTCCAGCAATTTGAAATATACCTTTCCTGAGAAATCATTGTCTTGTTGAGGGCATAAGTCAATAAATAGCAGTGTGACAGATCTGTGTGGTTCTCTGTGGAGCATTCTGCTTGGCTGCAGTAAATAAGAATGATCAAGCTCTCCATTTCTAACCAGCTCATTTCAACAGCATTTCAGGAAGAATGCATTGTGTTGCTCCAGTGTGAAGCCTGCATTCATAACTACAATTTATTTCAGAGACATAATGGTGCTTAAGAGCTGCCGCTGGGGATTGTACTGCTGTCCCATCACATTACCCTAGGGAGATATACCAGTGGAAACATTATTTCATGCCTCGTTGTATTACAGGTTATGCATCAAACTAATCCCTCCAATTTGTCACTGTTTAATTTTTAATCCATATTTAAATAATGCACTGTAGCCATGTTAAGCAAATGCCTTGCTTTTTTTTTTTTTTGCATTAATCAGAACTTCTAGATATTCACTGAAGATGCAATGCCATCTTTTCCATTAAAAAACAGACATTTCACCCCCTCACAGCTACATATTACCAAGACTAGATGTTTGAGTTCATCTAAGACCTCAAGAACTGGGATGACATCTGCTTCATGCATGTCCTGAACAATGCAGTGATGAAAAGGAGGGGCATGTACCCAGCGGGATCCTGCTTAAATATAGTTTGCTATACTATATTTATGTAAATGCTGTCTTAGATTGGATGTGTTGTTAAAACTGTAGCTGCCAAAGCATTCTGAAAAAAAAAAGAACTTTAAAAAGTGGTAATGGAAGAATATATGCAAACTATAGCTATTTACTTAAGCTCATTTATAGTATGCAAATTGTTTTTCCCACCTGCTCAGTACTTGAGCACATCCATTTCAGCTCATACCAGAGTGGTAATGACTCACATTTTATTGACAAGGCAGGCCACCTAATTATCCATGTTGACAGCTTATAGAATCCCATTATTTATTACATTTAGAATTATATTATTTATTTTTTCATTGTTTTTGCTCAAGATAGTCCAGCTGAGATGCAATGGTATCCATCGGGATCAAGGACAGAATGCTGCAGAATTTTACATGAAACTACACCTTTCAATGGCAGTTAATCTGTTTAGTCTGTGACATGTACACCACTGATCTTGATCCTGGTGAATGCTACTGTAAAACATCTTGTTTTACTTGGGGTATTTTTTATTTAGCTTTTGCTGACCAGGTAAGTATGCTAGACAAACTAAACCTCTATGTTCAGGCTTGACAAAAAGTTCAATATGGACACTCTGTGTTAATATTAACATATCACCCAATCTGCCTATCTAGGCACTACCAAACATCAAAAAGTAATGAATGCTTTTACCATTGCTTTCACATTACCAAAGTGAATCCTGTAAATGTTTTTATAAAATGGGCTTAAAAATACAAAGCACTGATTGGTTGATGACCCTTGCCAGCCGTGTACTTAATAAACGGTATTCCATCCAACCGGCACTAACCTCTGCCACACTGCCCCTTGACAACAGCAAATCACGGAGCTGTGCCAACCAGAAAAAAAAAACACAGCCTGGCACAGCTCAGTGCGAAATCAGCAATACTCGCTGACAGAAACCCAACCGACAATCTTTTGACGGCACGAGCATTCACTTCAAACTGAAGCTACCGTATCTTACAACATAAAAAACGCTGTAATTCAGGACCCATATACTTTCTTTAAAAAAATAGATGTTACTTTCTTGCTCTCATTTGAAGACATACTCACCAATCTATCTCCACAGCGAGATGAGCAGCCTCTTCAAACTGCCTCAGCTGAACCAGTTTCCCGCAGTGACACTGTTACAGAGGCGCAACCCACAGGACCTCTTCAACAGCTGAGTACAATGGCAGATGTCCAGCATGAACCACCAGTACCTAAAAAAAGGAAAACAAAACTGAAAAACATATGAAAATTCCCAACCCTAAGTTCACAAGAGCTGGATCAAATAGAACGAATGAAAGATGAAATCAACACTCAAAAAACAACATCATGGGCAGTAGCAGTCTTTCAAGGTTGGTGCACAGCAAAGCAGATAGCCATAGATTTAAAACAAATAGACATACACCACCTAGCAGACATCCTCCGCAAATTCTATGCAGAGATCAGACAAACAGATGGTACAGAATACAGTCTAGCTAGCATAATTGCCCTCAGAGCAGGCCTAAATCAGTGTTTAAATTCACCACCACTGTCCAGAAATATAAAAATCTCCATAACCACCCTGATATGCAACCAACTAACAACATGTTTTCAGCAGTGTTAAAAAAGTACAGGAGAGAAGGTAAAGATCGAGCAGCCCACCACCCTGCAATAAATGAGAACGACTTAGAAATTTTGCGATTATCACCAGTCCTCTCACCAAACACTGCCCGAGGACTACTGTACAAAGTTTGGCTTGATATACAGCTGTGCATGGCACGCAGGGGCAGAGAAGGTCTCAGACAGTTGAAACCGGAACATTTTGAAATTAAAAAAGATGACCAAGGCTATGAATATGTAACACTCAGCTTCAACGAATATACTAAAAATCACAAGAAAAATGACTCCACAAAGCAACAGCACAGAGGCTACATATATGAAATTCCACACAGCCCTGTATGTCCAGTTGCTTCCTTTAAAAAATACATTGCCAAGCTTCCACCTAACCCTCCTGCCTTCTACTTACACCCTCATAAAATAGCTAACAATCTACTGGCAACCTCAACTATCTGGTACACTCGTGAGCCATTAGGGTTAAACTACCTAGCAAGCCTGATGCCGAAAATCAGTGAAGAAGCAAAGCTCTCAATACGCTATACAAACCACTCAGTGAGAGCTACAGCTGTACAGTTACTCTCTACAGCAGGCCTAGACTCCCGCGAAATAATGGCAGTAACGGGCCATCGAGCAGAAAGCAGCTTACGCTCATACTGGGCTGCTACTCCAAAAGACCGACAGTTGTGGAGCAATATTTTGGCAAACAAAACAAGAGATCAATCATTGCAGTCACACAAGCTGTCCAAAGAGCCGCAATCTCAAATCAGTCCCGATGATCAAACTGCATGCTGCAGCAAATCTCTACCTGCAAACACAGCAAGCAACATAGAAACCCTCTGCACCTATTTTCCTCCAAGAAAACCAAACCAGCAACAGCTTCAGATAAATACCTTAGATCAGCAAGCACAACAGCCAGAAACTCCTGATGCAGAGACGCCATGCTTCACAAACTGCCGAAAAGATATCGGAAATCCCCTGACGTCCTCAACCACGAAGACAGCAGATGCACCAGACTATCGCAAAAGCCAGCCAGTTACACAAGTCATCCAACAATTTAAAGAAACAAGCAGCACTTCTCCTTTCATTATACAAAATTGGAATATGTTGAATTTATTAACTACACAAAATAAAAACGTAGTCACGTATAGATAGTGAACTAGATCCTGTATTACAATAAACAGTAGTTAAAAACGTTGTAACTTAACAATTTTAAATCTTTTAAAACATTTAAAAAAGTTTGTCTTCTAATGTTTCCAGTTTCTTCTGTTGAAATGTAAAAACAGTGCTTTACATAAACCTTAGCAGTTCATTTCTTTTGAAAAACAAATGTATTTAACAAACATTGCAGCAATAAAAAGTGGGATTATTTTATGTGTACATGATTTCAAAACAACAACTGTGTCTCTATTTTAAAAGTTACAAATAAAAAAATCTGTTCAATTAAATAAGGTGTCCTACCATTTAATAAAACCCATTTTATAAGCGCAATAACACACTCCAAGGTGTGGTTTATCACCTGATAAGAGCACGCCCAGGGGCATAAGGCACTCGGCACAAGCGCCTCGTGCCTTAGTACACCCCTGAGTGTGCTCTTATCAGGCGACAAACCACACCTCATCATGTGTTATTGCTTGCATAGTCTATCCAGACATCTAGATATTTAAACTTGTCCACAGTTTCTAGTGGCTCACCTAAAAGCGTGGTTATTTGGGGTGCATTTCTGTAGTTGCATTTATTGGAGGCATTGACCAATGGGGAAAAGAGCAAAGTCTTCGTCTTTTTGGTGTTTAGGAGTAGCTTTAGGTATAATAGATTTTTCTGTAGTAGGTTGAATTCCATCTGGAGGTCACTTAAAGCTATGTCTGGGGAAGGCCTATCTAAATAAATGACAGTGTCGTCAGCAAACAGATGAATGTTTTCTGACTTAATACCTGCTTTAATATTATTAATATAGATGGCAAACAGTAAAGGGCCTAAAATAGACCCTTGCGGCACTCCTCTCTGTAGTGTTTTTAGTGGAGAGAGTTCCCTTTCAGCCTTAATTTGCTGATGGCACCCGATGAGGTAGTTTGTAAACAAGTTTGGTGCCGTGCAGTTGAACCTTAACTATACTAGCACTACTGTGCCAGTATAACATATATATATATATATATATATATATATATATATATATATATATATATATACACACACACACACATATATACATGGTTTTGGGAGTGCAGGGTCCTCTGGATTTTCATGATGAACTGTCATCTCCCTGTGGGAGTGCAGGGCCCTGCCAGTATTTCATGATGGATGGCCCTGCAGTACCATTACTGCATAATGGTATCCAGGAGGGCCCTGCTCTTCCACCTACCTATAATTGTAGAGACGCAACACAGGCCTAGACACATTCCAAGTAACCCTTGTGCTGCAAATGGCACAGTATCACAGTATCCATAGCAATCTTGGAAAAAATTCTACTGCAGTTGTAATCGTGGATTGGTAACCTGCATGCGTGCTTAGCACACCTAAAGCATTTAGCGAAAAATCTGTATCTTGAACCGTTTTCGAGATATAGGTACCGAAAGGCTCTGCATTTGCCAAAATGTTATGCTGTGGGAAATTTCTCAATTTCAGAATGACATAACTATCGAACTGATGCAGATTTTTATACAAAACCAGCAAAAGTCACATCTGTGGTACACGTCCTTTGTACTCTGCAGATTTCAAGACAAAAGTCCCAACCATTTCTTTGCAGTGAACCGGCAAAGAAACAGCAACCTTTTAAAAAATCCCTGTTTGTGAGCTGTCAAAATCCCTGTTCATGAGCCAATCCTTGTTCGTGAGGTGTCAAAATTCCTGTTCATGAGAAATCCCTGTTCGTGAGGTAGGGTTAGCTGGTCATCATCTCATGAACAAGGATTTTGACAGCTCATGAACAGGGTTCAGCTGACAAACAAGGATTTTGGCACCTCATGAACAAGGGTTTTGACAGCTCATGAACAAGGATTTTTAGGGCCATCTGGTCGTCATCTCATGAGTAAGGATTTCGACACATCACAAACAAGTATTTCTCATGAACAGTGATTCTGACACCTCATGAACAAGGATTTGTTTTAGAACCCATGTTCCTGAGGTGTCAAAATCCTTGTTCATGAGAAATCCCTGTTCATGAGATAGGGCCATCTGGTCATCGTCTCATGAACAAGGATTTTATCAGCTCACGAACAAGAATTGGCTTGTGAACAGGGATTTTGACACCTCACAAACAAGGATCGGAAAGCAGTCATGAAGAAAGATTTTCAAAATAACAAAAGGGCATTTTTGAAGAAAATTAAGCAGAACCAAAGCCATGGGTTTGTAGAGGGCATCACCCTGAACAAAACCGATATTTCAATCTCCACAGAAGACATTCGTGAGGCAAGTTATAACGTTTTGTTTTTTGCAAAAAATGAAAACAAGATGGTGGCTCGTGAATAGGATTTTTTTCATACGAACAGGGATTTAATGAATCCCTGTTTGTGAGCTGTCAAAATTCCCATTCATGAGGCCAGATACTTGTTTGAGGCTGTGCAGCTATCTAAAAGACTGAACTGAGCATGCTCACAACCCAAAATTTCAAAATGGAATAACTTTCGAACGGATTCATATTTTTTTCATCAAACCAATGCTGGCGTGTTCTTGGAGGCAAGATTTTTCTATCTTGAAAATTTCAGGTCAAAATTCCAAACAATGTGGCCACAGCATGATGAGGAAAATTCAGCAAAAATGGGCAAAAAAAAAGTAGAAAATACACGTTTTTCACTATGCGCTGCGCAAAATTCACACATCCGATTAAAACAAATCTTGGCAGATCATGAGACCTAATGCATGGGACCATGCATACCAAATTTCTTGCAAATCTAACAGTTGAAAAGTTATTAAAGTGCAAAATTTGGGGTTAAACATTAAACTGCCTTCTCAACCCTAACTATACCGCACCACTATTTTATATATATATATTTGCAAAAAACTTCATTAATGCATCAGTTAGGATGAGAACTATAGCCACAAAAGGAGGGAAATGAGGCCTTAGGCTTTCCAACCCTAATGCTCCACCCCACCATGCAGAGAGTGCCAGGGAGGAGGGTGCTTTTAGGCCGCCGGCCATAGAAGTTTTTCTTACTCCATTCCATTTCTCATCCCCACCTCCTGCAGACTCAGATAGGAGTCAGGGGTGTGATTGAGGTCATCGGCCCTCACACTCACCTTATTCCCCTATACTATACCCATCTCACCTTATTTACTTATGGAATGGGGTGAGCGTTAGGGTCAAAGACCCCAAAGCACATGCAGATGCCTGTCTGTGACTGCAGGGTGGGGGTGGGGATGGAATGGCATAAGAGTTATGGCCAATGACCCCAAGACACACACCCCACTCCTGTCACTCTCTGCAGGGTGGGGTGGGGTGTTAGAGTTGGAAAGTCTAATGCCTCATTTCCCTCCTTTTGTTGCTGTAGTTCTCACTCTAACTGATGCATTAATAAAGTTTTTTGCAATGAATTTCCTTACTTTTTGAGACAGTATATAAGTATCCTCAGTTTATTGTGGGAGCACAGGGAACTTCGGACCCTGTTCTCCAATCCCATGTAGAGGTGCATATGTACAGTGACCACACTGGAAACATAGCCATCTTATTACCCCACCTCATGTATCATGGTACAGAGAAATAGTGAAATGGAAACGAAAATGTCATTATGCACAAGTGCAATGCCATTCTGTGCCACTGGTGAAAACACATATTGTGGACAGGATTTGAAAAATAACAGCTGCGACATACATGAGGCGGGGTAATAAGAAGGCTATGTGTAAATCTGGGGTGAAAATTTTGAAAAACTCTGTTGTTACGAGCTCGCATAGCAAAACAGCAATGAATGGTACATAACTTTGTCATCTTTCTCACATTTTCACCCCTAATTTTCAACATACTCTTATCACCCCACCTCAAAGAAACATAGAAATTCTTGGCAGATAAGAACCACTAGGCTCATCCAGTCTGTCCATAAACCCTATACTTGTATGTGGCATCTGACTGTATCTGGTCATTGGTTTTCCATCACTTCTTCCCACTCCTTCCCACCTCCAGGTTCCCTTGTGTCTGTCCCAGGCATATTTAACCCCCCCAAAAAACTGTGCTTGCTCTCACCACCTCTTGTGGCAGTCTATTTCATCTGTCCACCACCCTCTCAGTGAAGAAAAATGTTCTCACATTTCCTTTTAATATACCCCCTCCAATTTCATGTTACACCCCCTCATTCTTGTACTCCTTCTACAGTACATTGGAAGATGTCTCCCCTCTACACCTTGTTTATGCCCTTGAGGTATTTGAATGTTTCGATCATCATGTCCCCCTGCTCCATCCTTTCTTCCAGTGAGTATATATTGAGGTCCTTTAATTTCTCCTGATATGTTTTGTGGTGCAAGCCATGTACCACCTTGGTTGCCCTTCTCTGGACCACATACACCCTGTCATTGTCCTTGCACAGGTGTGGGTTTCAGAATTGCACACAGTACTGTAGGTGAGACCTCAGTACTGTTTAATACAATGGCATCACCACCTACCATCTTCTGCTAGCGATACCTCTGCCTATGAACCCCAGCATGCCATTTGCCCTCACTGCAGCCTTTGTGGTCTGTTTTGACACCTTTAGATAATCAGAAATGATAACTCCTATGTCCTCTTCTTCTTTGGTGATCATCTGCACCTTCCCCACCCATCCTGTATCTCTCCCCAGGGCTTCCTCTTCCCAGGTGCATTACTTTGCACTTTTTTGCACAGAACCTCAGTTGCCGCTCCTCAGTCCATTTTTCAAGCCTCTCCACGTCCCTCCTCATTTTCTCCACCCTTTCTGGAGTATCCAATTTGTTACAGATGTTGGCGCCATCTGCAAACAAGCAGACTTTTCCTTCTAGCCCTTCCATAATGTCACTAATGAAGACATTGAACAGGACTGGTCCCAAGATTGATCCCTGAGGTACCCGGCTGGTCACCCTCCTTTCACCAGATTGGATCCCATTTACCACCAACCTCGGTCTCTTGTCCCTCAGCCAGTTTCTAACCTAGTTTATCAGGTTGTTCCCTATGTCCAGACTACCTATCTTGTTAATAAGCTTCTTATGTGGGATGATGTTGAAGGCCTTGCTGAAACTGAGGTAGGCAATGTCTATCCCACCGATTTACTTCCTTCATCACCCAGTCAAAGAAATCTATCAGATTTGTCTGACATGATCTACCCAGAAATTGTCAGCAAATAAGGACCACTAGGCCCATTCAGTTTGTGTGTAAGCCTTGTACTTGATTACAGCTTCTGACCCTCCCTCTACTTTACCTCTAAGCTTGTCCCATGCATGTTTAAATCCCACGACAGTGCTTGCTTCTACCACCTCCTTTGGCAGACCATTCCATGTGCCCACCACCCGCACTGTGAAGAAAAATGTCCTCACATTCCCTCTTAGCCTGCCACCTTCCGGCTGGGAGATCAGACGACTGTGGGTTTAGTTCCCATGTCTGGCACTTGGGTTAATATCCTAATACTGACACTGTAGTGCAGCATGAGAGGGGTGCTGCACTTCTGAGGTGCCATATTTTGGATGACACATTAAACTGATGTCCCATCTGCCTGGACTGGTGCTAGTTCAGGTGGATGTTAAAGATCCCATGGCACTTATCAAAAAAGAGTAGGGACATTTTTTATTAAAATCATAACAAATATATGCATATCAGTATTACAGCATACAAACCATAGAAAAAGGAAAAATCAAAAACATAAAGAAATATTATTTCATAGTATAACTCCAAACATAAAGAAACCATTATAACTGAATCCCCTCTCCCTCCCCGCTAAAAGAGTAGGGGAACTTTTTTTTTTTTTTAAATCAATACATAAACACACTGAAAATATACAAATCAGGAGAACTACTTTCAAATTAAGAAGGGAAAGGTAACCAGAACATAAATACACATTAATTTAATCAAATCACCTAAATTTAAATCCAAACCTATTCATCCTGATATCCAACTCCCTCCCTTCTCCCCACCGCACTTATAGGGTGTGGGTTTAAAAAACACTGTTTCAATCAGTTAATACAAAGTAGTAGTAAAACATCCTAATATAAACAGGAAAAACAAAGAAGAAATCATATCATCCATTATCAACCATTCTGTTCAGATAACCCCCCTTCTTTTAAAATAAAGTACCAAATAGAAACTTCAGACTTCTCTCAAATATTTACATTCCATCACCATCCCCCGTTTTTTTTTTAGAACTATACGTAACTTTTACCCACATAAAGGGAAAGAAAAAAGCAAAAATTCTTATAATCCAAAACAAAAAATGAAGGAGGATCTTCTAAACATGAAAATTCGGCTTAAAACTCTAACAAATGAAGGCAAACGCATTCCAAAAAGCCTTCCATTGAGAATCTGCATATTTTTTCCATTCCACCAATTTTAAAGTCAGCAAATCAGTCACTATCATATGTACCAATACCAATTCTGAGATTTCCTGTTGTTGTAGCACTAAATGGCATCTACTAAGCCATAACCAATATAAAAAGTATAAATGTATTATTCATAATGTGTTTAAACTATCTGCTGTCATCTGTAAAAGAAAAATACCATAATATAAGGCTTCCGGCAAAGGGGGGGATCACTAACCAACTCTTCCATATATTTTTCAAAGCATCCCAGCATCTAACAGCAATAAGGACATTGAAAGTATAAGTGATTCATTGTTTCTAACATCACCATGCAATCTACCCTTGGGCAATAACGTTCCTGCAGCGCTTTATGCTTTTGATTACTTTTAACATTTATTTTATTGTGAATTCCTAACCAAGCGGTGTCCCACATATGTACTGGAATTCCAGTGTTCATAATATAAGAGGAAATTTGATTCTGTTGGGACACGGAAAAGGCCAAAAAAGGACTTTCTACAAAATAATGACATCACCTCCTCATACAATACTTTCCAGGTTTGATTTAAAGCCCTCACATAGCCTATATTCCATAATTTAATTTTATCAAATACTTCTTCCCAAATGTTTTCAACCTAGGTCGTCTCTTATTTTTTATGTAGGAAACTAGCATCTTTCCATTCACTTAAAACTCCATCCAATATTTGAAATCCCCATAAGGTCCATAATTTTGCCTCCTTTCTGATTAAAGGAATCACATTATGATAAAAAAAGATTGTAAAAAAAAAAAAAATAAGGCCGGATTAATCATGTCTACCCCTCCTTCCTTAATACTCAAATACAATATATTCCTCTTAACAGGGTTTAATCTACTGTCCCAAAAACAACTGAAAAAACCCTCAATAACCTAGTTTCCAACTGCTTTTGTAAGGGAAAAACTGCACTTAAATAAAGAAAAACTGGTATCAAAAATGTTTAATATAATACACTCTCTTTTGCTTTGCTACTTTCCATCGAGACCAAACTTCTACTTTTGCTATCGCAATCCCCAGTGCTCATTCCCAATTAAAAAGGGCCACGTCCTTTCCTCCCAAATAAATTCCCAAAATCTTACATGGTTCTTGAGCCACTGGAAAAATACCCACACATTGTTTAATACTAGAAACCCCAGTTAAATTCAAAATCTTAGTTTTATGCAGATTCAGTGCCACTCCAGTAACATCCCCTATATCCTGAATCATCTCACAGGCTAAATGAAAATAAGATTCATCTTTCAAAATCAAACACACTTCATCTGCATATGCTATAATTTTACAATTAATTCCATACATCTGGTCCACCCCATTAATCAGTGGAGACGTATTCAAAATTCTTAATAATGGGTCTAACACAAATACATATAAAATAGGACTTAGGGGACATACTTGTTTTAATCCTCTATAAATCAGATGGCCCCTCCCCTCCATCCATTTTCATATGGAACTATGTAAGCCAAAGCATAACACAGTTTAATCCATCCAATAAATTCTGCAGGCAATCCAAAAGCTTTCAGACATACCCACAGAAAAGAATGTGAGACTGCATCAAATGCTTTAGCTTGATCCAGACTCACAAGATAGCCATGTTCCTCCAAAGATTCTATGTGTTCAACAAACTGTCCCAAAATTTCTCTTAATATTAATAGGGCATCTGTGATGTTTTGCCCTGGAACTGTGCAAAATTTCATCTGACTAATTAAGGAAGGCATAATTTCCGATAATCTATTCCCTAACATTTTTGCAAAGATTTTGAAATCAACATTAAGTAAAGTCAAAGGCCTCCAATTTTTAATATCCTCACAATCTCCAGATTTATATAAAACACCAACAAACCTTCGTACATTTGCATAGGCAGAATATGCTCCTCCAATATATGGTTTTAGAAATGAAGTAGAACTTCAGGCATCATAGTCCATAGTGTTTTATGAAAACTCGCTGGACAACCCATCTGATCCTGGTGAAATATCTACATGTAATGAACTGATTACCCTGTTCAATTCTTGGGTCATAAATGGCTTCACAAGCAATGCACTTTGTGAGTTAGAGAGTTTAGGAAGTTCTGCCATTTGCAGAAACTTAAATGCCTGGTTAGATGTATCTTGAACTGACCCAAAGGTTGTTTCAGTATATTCTTCTACAACTGCCATAATCCCCACATTGTCCCCATGTTGTACCCCTGAAGAATCTGAAAGGGTAGTAAATCCACATTTCCCCCCGTCTCCTTTTACTTGCCAGAAAAGGATTTACCTGCTCTGATTTCCCTTGCGTACCAAACATTTGTTCTTTATATAATGATGTGATTCGAGAATATTGGTATTCCCCCATGTCTTGTCTCACTTTAGTGATTTGTTCTATTATATCAATACCCTCCATCACTTGTCTTGTCAATAATCTTCCCAATTCTCTCCTTAAAACCATATATTTCTCTCTTTGAGTTTTTATTCTATGGACACTTACAATTTAAAAAAAACTGACCAAACATTCTTTAAACTCTACCACATACCAATATTTTCATACAATTCTAAAGTAGTCAATTTATCCTGTATAATAATCTTCAATTCTTGTAAAATAGACACTTCCATTAATAAGGAGGCATTTAATCTCCAAATCCCTGTCCCACGTCTCGGGGGACTCAAACAGTATACCCAAAAAACAGTGATCTGAAGTTTCTATTTGTACTATTCTTGTAGAATCAACCTGGAAAGACTGTTGAACAAATATAAAATCCATACATGAGGAAAGAATTCCTTTAAAAAAATGTAGGCTTCCATGCTTGCAATGTATTACTAAAGGCAGCTCTTAAATTTGCCTGTGACAACACTTGTTTCAAAACATTTTTGTCACAGTATTGTTTCCCACCACCCTGCTTCTCCTGAAAATTAATATTAAAATCTCCCCAAAAATCAATTGACGGTTTGTATATAAATAGGGCTGTATTCTCTGTAATAACTCAATTCTTAAAGCTTTCATTTGTGGATTATATATAGTCACTAAATGAAAATTAATACCATGAAACTCTATATCCAACATAAATGCCCTTCCAGGTATGATATCTACCAGTTTCTGAACTATAAGCTCTGTGGTTAAGAAACAGAAACCCACCCCACTACAATATGAAACTCCCAACCCCAAACACGTTTTGCTTGCATAATATCTCCTTCAATGTGTAATCTTGTATCATGGAGAAAAATGATATCATAACTCAAGGACTGCAAGATACCAAATGTTGTAAAGCGTCTTTTCCTAAGCTTAATGCTATTCACATTAAGACTCACTGTTGAAAGTACCATTATTTTATGGAAGAGGTTTTTTTGGTTTCCCACTAGATCTTGTCACCTGTTTAAGAGAAGCAGGTAAATGGGCTCTCGTGACAGGCATAACCTCCTCCATTGCCCCCACCGAAGATGTCTGCATGTCTCCTATCCCATCCTTATCGATAGGGTGTTCCTGCTCCAGCTGGTCACTCCAGGATGTAAGGGGAATAAATCTGTTTGAAGTTAACACTGGAGAAATAATGGGATCGGGAATCAAACCCTTTCCTCACCCCTTGTTTTTTACCTTCATGAAGAATCCTTCTTCCTGATTGGGTTCCTCTATTCTCAGAGTTCCTAATGGGGTGTCTGTATCTGAATCATCCAAATGTATACTGCATGAAAAGTCCCTAGATAATGTACTTTGTAACCTAATCGGGGACCCCTGAGGTGTAACAAAGGGAGTATCTTTGCCCTCGTAACCTACTCCCTGAAACTTCTCCATAACTACCTTTGTAGTTTCCTGACTTACCAAGTTGGAAGGGCCAAAAACTTTAGGGGGTAGGGGTCTTGTACCCATTCCTCATTTTGCCCCTCCCCCTAGGTCTCGCTCTCATTTCAAACATGTGTTCTACCTCACCCGATTCTACATAAGGGAGTTTAGCCTTATTTAAAAAACATTCTTGATCAGAAGCCTCATCTCGGTCATTTGTTGCCCAAGAACAATCCTCATAAAAATGCTCTATATCCCCACATAAATTACACACTGGGGAAGCTTCACAATCCGCTGCCACATGCCCAAGAACCCCACAGATAAAACATTTGACCTTATCACAGTCGTTATTTAAATGATCAAGTGAGCCATATTTGTAGTAGCTTTTTGGCTGACCAGCGTAGAAAATTATCCCTCTATCCCTCTATCCCTTCCCAGAAAAAAATAACTTGGCAGATGTTGTATGCCTGTATCATCATGGAATAGCTGTACCTGAAAAGTCCAACCCCCAGTCCAGAAACCATTTTTGTCTATAATTGGTTTAGGGTGGTCCATTATATTACATCGTTGCTCCAGCCAATATGTAATGTTAGCCACGTTAACTCCTTCATTGAGAAAGAGTACAGTTACAGTCTTAATAGTGGGTTAGTGACCAGGATTGCCAAAAAGTCCTTCCATATATCCTGATCTTTCACCTCATAAAAAAGTTTCCAAAATTTGTCCAACAGTTTCATGGAACAAAAACTAACATCATAATTGTGGTTCCCTGATGAATGTATAAAGGCATACACATCAGATGGTAGAAAACCCAAACTATCAATTAGTAATGTTTTACCCAGATTTTGTCTGGTACTATTGAAGCAGTACCCCATATCTCAATCTTACCAGAAATCTATGTTTAGCTTCCACTGCAGGTCGTCTAAACAACCCTACAAAGTTTTTTTTTTTCTGATGTCTAATTTCATCCTTTAATGGTCTCTGATCTTGGTCGAGTACTGTTACTTTGTACAAATGAATTTTCAGTATCATCTTGTCGTTTACTGTCCATCCTAATAATTTTACCAGAAACTAAACTCACCCCCCCCCCCATTCTCTTGTCCAGATTCCAAAACTTCAGGTACCAGTCCATGGCGTCTGGCGCAGTTTCATTCTCGGCTACCTCCCCCTCATCCGATGTCTGCGTAGTGTGGGATTTCTGGGACTTTTCCATCTCCACAATGGGCTCAGGGTCCTTGGATACTTCCAGTAGATTTTGAGCAGAAACCAAAGTAGACCCTGGAAATGGAATGTTTGGATCAGGAATCCAAATTTCGTTATGTTGAATCCATCCAGCTCTTTTCAGGACATCACCTGCTGAACATGCATCTTCTCCTACCTCATCCTGACTTTCACAAAAGGTCCTGCTGCAGCTCTTGTGACTCTGTTGTATTCATAGAGGTAACAGATGGCTCCTCTGGTATATGGTAACCTCTTATTTCCTGTTGACAAAGGACTAGCTATCGATTGTTTCCTTTATTTTCCTCTTCTAGGCATTTTTGACAAATTCCAAAGTCTCTTTCTGCCACAAAGACGAAATCCAATAACTGTTTCTTCTTCAGTTCCAATTCATTTTGTAACAATCTTCCATTGAATACTCATTTTCAGGTGTCTCCAACAACATATCTTGGTACCCTAGCTGAGGAGCAATTTCTTGGTCTATAGACAACGTTTTATCCATGTTAGCATGAGATATTTCTACCAAGAGCTCCAGAGTTCCAGGGACCAAACCTTCCTCCTCCACAGTCTCCTTCAAACTGAGGTCCTCTATTCCTGCAGACAGACGAACAGTGCCACCTGCCTACAGAGTAGGGGAATGTCCCCGGTGTCCTGGCCAAATTTCCCTCATTCACTAAAAATACTACCAACAGCTTAATCTGGTTCAGTTTCAGTTGCTTACCATCTTTATCCCCCCTCTCCCCCCGGTTGCCCCTGAAAAAGGGACTTCTAGGCCCAGTGGGCTTACTGGGTCAACAAAATTCAACAAACAAACAAACAAACAAACAAAAAAATAAACCTTCCAATTTCATGTCATGTTCCTCATTCTTGTACTCCTCCTATATTGGAAGTTGTATCCACCTGTATGTAGTTTATACCCTTAAGTTACTTGAATATCTCTATCATGTCTCCTCTCTACCTCCTGTCCTCCAATGAGTACATATTGGAGTCCCTTAATGGGCTGGCAGTATAGCCTAGAGGTTAGAGGAATGAGGTGTGAATGGGCTTGGTACATCCAGTAGACCAGACCTGAGTTTGATTCTCACAACCTCCACTTGCATACTGTGTGACTCTGAGCAAGTCACTTAACTGCCCAGTGCTCCCAGGTTGCCCCTGAAAACAGGCACTTGTGCCTAGTGGGCCTTAGCCGGTTACCAAAAGACTAAAATATAAAAAAAAAATCACTGCTCATAAATTTTGTGCTGCAAGCCCTGTACCATCTTAGTCACCCTTCTGTGGACTGTCTCCAGGCTGTTTATGTCCTTTCAAAGGTGATGCCTCCTGAACTGCACACAGTACTGCATGTAAGGCCTGAACAGGGTTCTATATAATGGTATCACTACCTCACTCCCTCTGCTGGTGATACCCCAGCCTATGTACCCTAGCATTCCACTGGACCTCCCCACTGCCTTTGTACTGTGTTTTGACTTTTTCAGGTCATTTTAAATAATAACCGCCAGGTGACTGCCAGCAACCCTTCCCCCATCTTGTAGCTCTCCCCAGGGTTTCTATGCCCCAGGTGCATACTTTTGTACTTCTTTGAATTAAACCTCAGTTGTCACTCCACAGACCATTTCTCAAGCTTCCTTAGGTCCGTTCTTCTTTTCTCCACCCCTTCTGGAGTATACACCCTGTTACAGATGTTGGTGTCATCTGCAAACAGGCAGACCTTTCCTTGCAGCTCCTGTGCAGTGTCACTAATGAAGACATTGAACTGGACTGGCCCAAGGATGATCCCTTTGGGTACCCCACTGGTCACCCTCCTCTCACCAGATTGTGCCCCATTTACCCCCACCCTCTGTCTCCTGTCTGTTACCCAGTTCCTAACCCTTTTAACCACCCTATCTCCCATGCCGAGATTACCCATCTTAACAAGTCTCTTATTTGGACGGTGTCAAAGGTCTTGCTGAAATCAAGGTAGGCAACATCCAGTGCCCCCCCCATTAACTTCCTTCATCACCCAGTCAATGAAATCTATCAGATTCGTCTGACATGACCTACCCGCTGTGAGGCCTGACCAGGGTTTTATATAATGGTATCATTGCCTCCCCTCCTTCTGCTGGTGACACTCCTGCCTATGCACCCCATGTAATTATTTTCACATTTTGACCCCACATTTTCAACATAGTCTGCTTATCACCTTACCTCATAAACCTCATAAGTGAAAATTTCTTAATCCATGGCAAAATGCCATTCTGTGCCACAGCTGTGGAAACTCATTTTAGGCAGGATGTGTGAAATGACCATTGTACTTTTCATGAGGTAGTGTGAAAAAATGGCTGGGTTGAAAATTTGGAGTCAGGATATGAAAAATTGGAAAAGTTACGCATGCACATAGGAAAATTTAAATGAGCACACATAACTCAGGCATTTGTTGTTATTTTCACTCCAGATTTTCAACATGGGCTTTTTGGGACTCCCACCTCATGAACAGTGGTACTATCATTTTGTTGCTCAATTCCAAAAGGTGGTTTCACACAGCTACTGCGCCTTTCCAAGCCACATGTGAAAGAACATGTTTTGGGCAGGATGGGATAAATGACAGCTGTACTGTTAATGAGGTGGTGTGGAAAAATGGTTATGGTGAAAATATAAAAAATTGGCAGTTACGCACATGCGTAGGAAAATGTCAATGAACACGTGTAACTAGGGCGCTTGTTCATATTCTCACTCCAGATTTTTAACATGGGCTTTTTGGGCCCCCACCTCATGAACAGTGGCACTATCATTTCATTATTCAATCCCAAAAGGTGATTTCATGCAGCAACTCTGATTTCCAAAACTGCCAGCAACAGAGTTTTTAGTGTCACTGGCCCCGTCCTATGGAATTCACTTTCGTCAGCTGTTAGGGAGGCCTCTTCAGTTGAGGTGTTTAAAGCCTGCCTCAAGACCTTTCTGTTTAACCAGGCGTTCCCAGACACTGCTTTTTAGACACTACTTTTTGGATACTGTCTTTAGACAGTGTTTTTAGTGACTGCCCTATTTTAGGAATTGCCTTCTGTTGCAGGATATTTTTCCATCTTGCTGTCACCTGCATTTTATATATTATTGCTGTGTTTTTGTTTTATTCTGTGTGATTTATTTATTGCTTATTTGTATATTTGTTTGTACGGTGCCCAGAGCCTCTGGGATTGGGCACCTGAAAAATAAAATTTGCCTTGCCATTCCATGCCACAGGTGCAAAAAGACATTTTGGGCAAGATGTGAAAAATGACAGCTTTATTGTTCATCAGGTAGTATGAAACAATGGCTATTTTAAAAATTTGGAGACAAAATATTAAAAATCACCAAAGTTACACACGTGCATAGAACAATTTCAATGAGCACACATAACTCAGCCATTTTTCAGTATATTTACACCAAATTTTCAACATGGGCTTTTTGGGACCCCACCTCATGAACACTGGCACTGCCACTGTCATTTCATTAATTGGTCCTGAAAGGTGATTCCATGCAGTGACTGCGAAATCACCTTTCAGGTCCAATGAATGAAATGACAGTGACAGTGTTCATGATGTGGTGTCCCAAGAACCCATGTTGAAAATTTGGGGCCAAAATTGCTAAAAATGGCTGAGATATCACATAAGTTGAAAACCCCATTGACATCCATTATACGGCACCTACCTTGATTCTTCAGTTTGCAGTTTGGCTTTGAAGAGTGCAGACATGTCCCGCTCTGCAGAAGATGACAGCGCTCAACCTCCAGAGGTAGGTATGGGGCGGGAGGGTTGCGGGGAGGTTGGTGTGCAGAGGGAGGGTCAGGATGGGGAGGGGGACAGGGGAGATGATGAGGGACTGTTTCTTTTTTTAGGGCAAAAAGAAAGAAACAAGACATTGGAGGATGGTTTTCTTCTTTAAAGAATATACATTTTGATATCGGAACACTGGGAGTGGGCTCCCCAGTTCCCAAAGTGCTGGGGGACGACAACCATTGCCAGCACAGGGATTGGTCTCCCCCGATACTGAGAAAACATTACTGGGGACAGTAGTAATCATTGGGGAACAGCTTTCTTCTTTACATCATGCAAAATTAAAACAAATATACATAGTGTAAGTTAGCTTCAAACCAGGGACCCTGATATTTGTAGTATTGTGCACTGCCACCTACTGTACCAGAAAAGGGCAACAACACAGATCCTGTTCATTTACCAAACAAGAGAAGTGTGTACAGATAGGTCTCTTTTGAAAATGAAATCTGCGAAAATCTTGTTTTCATGTGGGATACTTAACTTTTCCCATATGAAATAATGCGAAAAAACAAAATGTTATAACTTTTCAATGAGTAACATTTTAAACAAACCTTCAAAAGGCACATCTATGGCCCAAACACTGTCTACCATGACAATTTGAGACCATTACATTAAGATGTTTTTGTGATATGCTTAACAAAAAAAAAAAAAAAAAAACTGGTAAATATAGTTTTTTGTTGTCATTGCATATCTCAAAAATGACAAAACAGATTCACACAAAGTTTGGCACATTAAGAGACCTACTCCTAGACATTATGTATGTCATGCAAATCTGTTGAAGGGATCAAAAGTTACTAAACTTCAAAAATGCAGCTTTAACATTAAACTGTGCACTCACCCTAACTATACTGGTGTTGCTGCACTACATATGAGTGTTCAAATCATAATAGCTGTACAGTAGTGCAGCTATAGTTGGGGTTGCACAGCCAGGTCTATGTTAAACCCCAGATTTTACACTTTAATAACTTTGCCACCATATGATGGATTTGCCTGAAATTTGGCATGCACAGTATGGTACCATAAATCTCTGGATCTAGCAAGTTGTGTTATGGTCAGATGAGCAGTTACCAAACTGTAGAGCACCACAAAACATGCAAAAGCGGGGGTTTTGCAAGTTTCTTTGCTCGTGGCCACAGCCCACAAGATTTGTCCATTTGGTATGCAATCTTCAGAGAATATGCAGTCTGGGTCACTGATGTACCTTTTAAAGATTTAGTGAAAAAATATTAAACCATTCAAAAGTTATTCAAAAAACAAGTTTCCCATTATAGTCAAAGGGAAAAAATATATGTGCCTCTTGAAAGCTGCCGCCACTACATTTTACTGTCACAAATGGCTCTTTTACTGTCATGCAGCAGCCATCTTGTTTTCAGTCAATGAGAGAGAAAAATGCCTGGCGTTTAAATTTGGGACCCTCTAGGAAAATACCGACAGTTGTGTTTACCTAGTCAGGCCCTAGGAATTGCAGCACTATCTTTTTTAGGGGCAAACCCCCAGAAATGTCTTTTCAGTGATCAGACCCCCCCATAGTGTCACAAATTGCAACAGAACAGATGTGACACTTTCCCAAATCTTGAACGTTTTGTGCCCATTCTTTCACAAATTTTTGTGAAAGTGTCGCAATTTGCGACAAAACAGCAAACATCAATTCTTTGCCACCCCACAGCATCAAAATGACTTGGGCATTTGGGTTGAAATTTGCAGGGTAGCAAGCCCTGGTCACACAGATGTGCCTTTGGGTGACTTGGTCCCAAAACATTCAATGGGCCCACAGTTACAGTGCTTCAAAGTTGAGAAATTTCCCATAGGCCAACATTGTGGCACCTGCGGTGACTTTCGACGCCCATATCTCAGAAATGGTGAGAGATACGGGTCTTTTGTTCTCCCCAGCTAGGTGGACTAAGCTTGTGTGGTGGTTACAAAGTCATGATTACCACTGCAGTGGAATTGTTTTCATATTTGCTATGATTACTGAGATATTGCCAAATTAGTGTTACAAGGGTTCCTTTTCAATACTATATGGCTGCTGTATGGCTCTATACTTATGTGTAAATGGGGGCGCAGGGATCAGAGGGCCTGTGCTCCCACATGTGCATACCATTATGCAAGAATGGGCAGCGTGAGGGGAACGCAGGACCAGGAGGGTCTCTGCTCCAACTACCACATAGTAGTTATTAGTTAGATTACACTTTCTCAAAAAGAAGGGAAATTCATTGCAAAAAACTTTTTTAATGCATCAGTTAGGGTTGATAGCACAGCAACAAAAGTTTGGAAATTAAATGTTAGAGTTACCCCACCACACCCCCTGCCTCACCCCCACACTCCACACACCAACAGACATTGGGGAGTGCCATGGTGTCGTCAGGCCAAACTCTCACCCCATTCTCCTATACTGTAGAATATCAGCCTGTTTACACATGGAATGGGGTGAGAGTTGGGACTAATGACCTATAACACCCAGCGTCTGTTGATGCGTAGGCTAATGAGCGGTGTGTGTGTGTGTGGGGGTAACCCTGGCATCACATTTCCAAACTTTTGTCACTGTGCTATCAGGCCTAACTGATGAATTAACAAAGTTTTTGCAACATCTATATATATATATATATATATATATATATATATATGTGTAGTGGCACGGTAGTGCAGGTATAGTTAGGGTTCAGACCACACTTGTATGTTAAACCCAAAAGTTTGCACTTTAATAACTTTGCAACCATTTGACTGATTTGTCTGAGATTTTGTATGTGCTGTCAGATACCAAAGATCTCTGGATATGCCAAGTTTTATTCTGGTCAGATGTATGGGTACAGAGCTACAGAATATCAAAAAATGACAATTACCACTGTTTGGGCAATTTCTTTGTCACGTTGTTTCTCCGAAAACGCTTTGCAGTTTGATCTGAAACTTTCAGAGTATATGGGGTCTGTGTCACAAATGTGCCTTTTGAAGGTTTGGTGAAAAAAGATATTAATTTGTTCAAAAGTTATTAAAATGTCAAGTTTCACATTATTTCCTATGGGAAAAATTAGATGTCCTGTACGAAAGTATCATTCTCTAAGATGAAAGTGTCATTCTAATTCACAAATAGGTTCTGCTTTTTTGAGCTTCTGCCATCTTGTTTTCAGTTAGTGACCTGGAAAAAGTCAAATAACTCAAAAATTCCTGTGCTTGGGTAAACACCAGGACTTGTGTTTGCCTAATTGGGGTCCGAGGAACACGATTCTCTGGTTACTTTTTTAAAAATACTGTCCAGAAATATGTTTATTTTCATGAACTGCTTTTAATGTTGCACATTTGCAATACTACTGCTGTAAATTGCGGCACTACTTTTGTGAAAGTGCTACAAATTTGCAGCACTATTCCATGACACACTTGCGATAATGTCACAAATTGCGGCACTATTTCGTGAAACAACCCAGTTGTGCACTAGCACTTGTACAGCTCCAAAGGCATTTCTAGCCATTTCTGGGGCTAACTGTCCCCAGAATCTGATTCCTCAGCCCCCGATTAGGTAAACCCCTATGGTGTTTACCTAAATCCAGTATTCTTTTGCATTTAAACACCTCTAAGGGGAACAAGGCTGAGGTATAATAAGAGAAAACATAACCAAATGCCGTTCCTCTCAGCTGACTACATTCACACAGGGCCTTTACATCTATATGCACACCAGGGGCCCCAGTCTCTGGTGGCAGTACATTTCTTTAATTCATTGATTTATTTCTCATATAATTACTTTTGCAATGTGGGGACACTGGGGAGCCCACCCCCAGTGTCCCGATATAGTGTAAAAAATGTTTATCTTCCGACATCGGAATGCCCACCCCCGGTGCTGGATGCCCCCCCAAAAGCCCCTGGTTTAAATTCTCAGAGCTGAGATCAGGCTGCCCAATCCCTGTGTCAGCATTCTGAAGTCACCCCCCTCCTAGCAGTGTGGGACATTGGGGAGCCCACTCACAGTGTTCCGAAATATTTCTTAGTACTCTGTCGAAAAAGAAATGTCCCCCCAACATCTTCTTGCTTTTACAACCTGTAAAAAAGAAAACTGCCCCTCCTCATCCCCTCTGTCCCCCTCCCACTGAGCACCCACCACCCCACACTACCCTCCACTTGCCCTATACTTACCACTGCAGGTCATCAGCTGTCATGACCTTTTAAGGACCCCACCTCATGAACACTGTCACTGTTGTTTCACTACTCAAGCCAGGAAGGTGATTTCGTGGTTGCTGCATGAAATCACTTTCAGGACCAGTTAACGAAATGACAGTGACAGTGGCAGTGTTCATGAGGTGGGGTCCCAAAAAGGACACATTGAAAGTTTGGTGGCAAAATTCCTAAACATTCCAGAGTTATGCACGTTCATTGAAATGTTTTTATGCCACCTCATGAACAGTTGAACTGTCATTTTTCACATCCTGCCCGAAACATGTTTTCACACCTCCGGCGTGGAGTGGCATTTCAGCACAGATTTTAAAATTTTCACATAAGGGGTTTATGAGGTAGAGTCATAAGAAGACTACATTGAAACTTTGGGGTCAAAATATGAAAATGTGCCAAAGTTATCACCATTCATTGTAATTTTTCTACACCTGCTCATAACTTTGGAAATTTTAAAAATTTCTACCCCACATTGTCAATGTAGCCTTTTTACTACCTCACCTCATATATGTCACAGCTGTTATTTTTCAAATCATGCCCAAAATGTGTTTTTGTACCTCTGATGTGGAATGGCTTTGCAGTTGTGCGTAATTATGTATTGGCATGGATTTAACAATTTCTCTATACCGGGGTACATGAGGTGGGCTATAAAAATGGTTGTACTGACAATTTGGCCACTGTTGTCCCATACATGGAAGCAAGGGGCCTTCTATGGAGGCATTGGAGTGCAGGACCCCCTAACACCCCATCCCCACCCTGATGACACTGACAGGTGTCAGGGGTGTACCTTGTGGTCATCAGACCTAATGCTTACCCCATTGTCCTATACTGTCCCCATCTCAGCTTTTTACTTATGGCATGGGGTAAGCATTAGGACCAATGACCGCAAGTCACATCTACGACACCTGTCACTGTCTGCAGAGTGGGGTTGGGGTGTTAGGGCCCTCCCCTCCCACATGCAAATAAGGGTAAAATGAGACTTTCTCAAAAAGTAAGGAAATTCATTGCAAAACACTTTGTTAATGCAACACTTTGGGAAAAGGGTCGCGAGGGCCCAGAACATTGAAAAGCCCTCCCCTGCTGCACTCAAGGACGGACCCCCCCGAACGCACAGCCAGTGACTTCAGGAAAAGGTCGCGAGGGCCCAGGACATTGAAAAGCCCTCCCCTGCTGCACTCAAGGACAGGCCCCAAACTTCGGAAAAGGGTCACGAGGGCCAGGACATTGAAAAGCCCTCCCTGCTGCACTCAGGATGGCCCCAGACACACAGCCAGCGACTGCGGGAAAAGGGTTCGAGGGCCAGGACATTGAAAGCCCTCCTGCTGCACTGAAGGATGGACCCCCCCCGAACGCACAGGTACGAAGAATAACGCTGCACTCTCCAGCGGACGCCACAGGCACCATTTTCAAACTGTTTAACTGGGCTACTGCAAAGGAAGCTTACTGCTCTCCACTGTCTGTGTGGTTTTAGAGTCAGCACAGGTGTGCTGATCGTTTATTGCACCTGAAATTTTATGCTTTTGCTAACTCCTTTGTTTATTTCAGTAAGGTTCTTTAAGATACATGAGTAAGAACCCCAGTTAAACTGTACTCGCTTCACTGCGCCTTTAATTTCACCTGAAATTTTATGCCTTTGCTAACTCCTTTGTTTACTCAGTAAGGTGCTTTAAGATACATGTGTAAGAACCCCAGTTAATCTGTACTTGCTTCACTGTGCCTAGATGTTGTTACCACCATCTAACTGAGTAGTCCTACCACCTCCTGCCCTGTTTGCTGTAACTTGTAGCCATCACAGGGAACACTGGAGCAGCATCTGGAGCGCTAAGCAAATTTCCCCTCCCTGCTCTACGAGCAAGTGCCCTTGCTGTTTTATATGGTAATCCGCTGTAAAGTGCGATTGGGAAAAGAAAAGCAAATGCAGTGTTTACACTGCTCTCTCCCTCGGCCAGGCGGCCTCACCATGTGGCAAACTCTGGGCCCCCAACCCCCTAGCCATTCGACCAAATTACCAATGGGGAAAACAGATGCTCGTAGGGAATTTACTGCTCCAATTAAAATCTCTGCATACCTCAGCTCCTCCTTCGACTCTGTCCTTAAATTCTTCCTTCTCTCCTCAGCCAGTGACTTCGGGAAAAGGGTTGCAAGGGCCCAGGACATTGAAAAGCCCTCCCTTGCTGCACTCAAGGACGGACCCCCCCCCGAACACACAGGTATGAAGAAGAACGCTGCACTCTCTGGTGAACGCCACAGGCGCCATTTTCAAACTGTTTAACTGGGCTACTGCAAAGGAAGCTTACTGCTCTCCACTGTCTGTGTGGTTCTGCCCCACCGGTGCTGTACGCCGGCTCCCCACCACCGCCCTTGGTGAGCTCTTCCTTATATAAGCCTTGTCACATGACTCTCCACAGCCTATCAGCCCACTTCTTCATCTGCAGCTTATCAGCTGCTACCACCAGAGGGCTCCCAACCAAAACTTTCGAACACCCAAATATATCCCAGGCTAGGATGTTGCTGTTGCCTGCATTACTCATCCTCTTCCAACTGGCAAGCCTACCCTCCCTGCCACCAGCTATCTCCGTATGCAACGTACATCTGTCGTTTATGCACCATAACCTAATCACACTGCCTTGCTACACAGCTTACGCATACACGCCTGCTCAAGCTAAGGCAAATATACATTACAGTCTTATTAGTGCTTCTATTCTACCTCCTTCATTTTACATGGGCCACTTGGTCCTACACCTTTCTACCTTCTGCCACCCCCCTACTATCTCTTCCTATCGAACTGACAAAACCTGCCTTAAACCCCCCGGGTCAAACTTAAACATCTCATCTCCCTACTACTACTCCTGTCCGGGGACATAGAGGCCAATCCTGGCCCAATTACCCCAGTTTCAAGCACCCACTCCCCTTTCTCTTTCCCCAAAGGCCTCCGTATCCTCCACTTAAGCATCTGCAGCCTCCCATCCAAATTCTCCCTGCTGCAGCCACTTGTCTTAACCCTGCGCCCGGACATCCTAGTCATCTCTGAAACCTGGCTGAAACCACACCACACTGATATGGAACTATCACTATCGGGGTATGCAATAATCAGGCATGACCGCAATGGTAAAAGAAGAGGTGGTGGCAAGGCTATATACATCTCAAACAATCACTAGTTCACTTTAGTGGACATCCCCCTATCCCCTGGTAACATAGACTCTCTACTCGTCAAAATCTCTCTCCCTAGTTCTCCCCTATCTATGTGGCTGGCTCATACTGCCCCCCCTGCACTCCCCCAGAGGACATCCTATCCCATCTGGGCAACCTTCAGTCTTTAGCGGCTGGGGGCAAACTCCATGTCACTGGCGACTTCAATATCAATTGGCTCAGCCCTGACAAAGCCCACCTTAAGACAAAAATTAAGGCTCAGAATCTATTTCAACTCATCACTGATCCAACCAGACTAAACCACAAAACCCTTAACCACACTTTACTGGACTGGGCTCTTACCTCCCACCCCCACAGGATTCTAAGCGCAGGCCTCCTACCTGATTCCATAAGCGATCATCATATGATTGTTATGGTCCGGAAGGTTCACAGCCCCCCTGCCCCACCCCCAAAGACAATAAACACTAGGTCCTATAACTCCCTCAACCTAGCTTTCCTCCTGTTGGACCTAAGGCAGATTAACTGGAATTTCATCTCAGTGGCGCCCTCCATTGACATTGCCTTTGAGGCTTTCAAATCAAACTTCCTTAAAATATGGGATAAACACGCCCCATTACAGATGAAAAGAGTCAGAGGAGTGCATCTCCCCTGGATCTCGGCAGACATAATTAGAAAATTCCAAATCAGAGACCTCGCCTGGAAAGACTATAAGAAGTTAGGCACACAGGCCTCCCTCTCTACATACAGATCCTTACGGAACGCGTGTACAAATAGCATTCGCCAAGTGAAAAAAAACTACTTTCTATTGACTTTCAGCAAAAACTTAAACCACCCAAGTGACTTCTGGAAATCTCTCAAAACCCTGCTCTCCCCCCTACCCAACCAGCACCCCTGACACTACTTGTACAGGGCACCCCAATCTCCGACCCAATTTACGTGGCTGAAGCTTTTAACACCCACTTCTCCAGCTGAGCTGACAAGCTCCTCTCCTCTCCTCTCTCCCTCACTCTCTCCCCCCGGTCCCCCCACCGCACAAGTGCCCCCCAGCCTACCCCCACAACCATTCCATTCTCTTTCCACCCAATCTCCCAAGCTGATGTCTTCCACTCCCTTTGAGCATTAAACCCAAATAAAGGTAAGTGCCCTGCATCCATGGATGCAACGATGCTTTACCTCTCTGCCCCTGCCATAGCCGCCCCCCCTAGCAGACCTTCTCAATCTATTCTTCTCCTTGTTCAAGCTTCCATCAGCCTGGAAGCCCGCCACTGTTATACCACTGCCAAAAGAAGGTGACTGCTCCTCCCCTGAAAACTACCAACCCATCTCCTTACTTCCAAGCCTGGCCAAATTACAGGAACGATTGGTCCTGTCTCAACTCACTCTGTACCTTGATGCCTCCTCCTTTTTCACACCTTTCCAATCTGGCTTCCGTAAATCCCACTCAACCATTACCTCTCTGCTTTGTGTCACAGATGACATCCTCACGAGCATGGACAAAGGTTATAGCACCTCTGCCATCTTCATAGACCTAGCTAAAGCCTTTGACACTGTCTCTCACCCCCTACTCATTGACAAACTCACCGATGCAGGTCTCTCTACACAGGCCACTAATTGGTTCCATGACTACCTAGTAGGCAGGAAACAAGTAGTCAAAATTGCTTCTCACTCCTCTCACCCACTGCTAGTCCCTGCAGGCGTCCCCCAAGGCTCTGTCCTGGGTCCCCTACTCTTCTCCATCGTTCTAAATGACCTCCCTACTGCATGCTCCCACTCTTCCATCCGGATGTACGCAGATGACACTGTCCTTTACACCTCTGGTCCCACAACACATAGTATAGCAACTCTCCTCCAGGACGATTTCAACGCCATCCAGAACTGGTTCAGGTCAAATCAGCTATATCTTAACCCCAAAAAACCGTATCACTAACTTTTGGCTCCCCACAAAGACTCTTCCGCCAAGCCCCCACCCCCTCTACAAAACCTTGGATGGAACACCCCTGGATAACTGCACGAGTTTCAAATATCTGGGCATCTGGCTAGATCAACACCTAGATTTCTCGACTCACATCACCTCCCTACACAAGTGGCTGCTCCCCAAACTTGGTGCACTACACCGCAACAAAAGCTGCCTCCCAACACAGACTAGGTGGGTCATTGTTCAAAAAATGATACTTCTGGTACTCGACTATGGCGATATAGTTTACTCTATCGCCCCCGGGTCCGTGCTAGCCAGCCTAGACACATTGTTCCACACCTTCTGCCGTTTCATCCTCGGCTGCCCCAAACCACACACCATTGCAACCTTGACAGCTCATTAACCCTGCCGTCCCTACATGACCAGAGACAAACTAACTGTACTAGGTTCGCTGCCAAATGTTGGTCCCACTCCCTTCCCCCCTACCTGACATCTGTCCTCTCCCAACAACTTTCACCTGCGTACTCCCTTAGGAGTATGGACCAAAGCCTATTTCTTGTCCTGTTTATGCGCACATCCAAAGGCCAGGCTGCTTTTAAGTACCAGATACCCCAGACCTGGAATGCCCTACCTGCCCCCATTAGACACACCCCAAACCCCACCCTCCACAACCAATTACTCAGAGCACACTTCACTTCCAGCTGTTCCTGTTTTAACTAGGATTATCTTAATCTAAGTATTGTTTCTCAAATGTCATGCTCTTATTAATGTAAGTACTCAATCTAAATGTCATTACACTGTATGTATTTTTCTACCCATGTCTGCATTGTACTCTCAGATTTTCCTAAATTGCTAATTGTACAAACCTATGTTCATGTCTGTACAGTATATGTATGTCAAATTGTATGTGGGCCTCGGCCCCCAGGTCACATCTGGAATCGAGCATGTTGCTCAGTATGTTCTCCTGGTAAAACTCGTAAATAAATAAATATTAAAGTGACATGGGTATGGTAATGTGGTGTTAGGGTTCCCAACCATAACAACCCATCCCACCCCTCCCACCAACCCTACCAGCCCATCTCACCCCCACCCTCCATACAGCAACAGGTGTCAGGTTGTGCCTTGGGGACATCGACTCTAACATTCACCCCATTCTCTTATGATGTACCATGTCAGCTTCCTTACACAATGAATGGGGTGAGTGTTAGGGTCGATGGTCCCAAAGCACACCCTGATGCCTGTTGCTGTGTGGAGGGTCAGGGTGGGGCTGGGAACCCTAACACCACATTTCCATTCTTTTGTCACTTTAATATGAATTCTAACTGATAAAGTGTTTTGCAATGAATATACAGTACATATGTATGTGTGTGTGTGTGTGTGTGTGTGTGTGTGTGTGTGTGTGTGTGTGTGTATATATATATATATATATATATATATATATATATAGTCCCTACTGCTTATAAGGGGCACATCTGTGCAAGCACAATCTGTCCGTTGTATGGGTTGGGTGCTGTAACCAAAGTGAATATTTTATAGGTGCTGAACAATATGATGGAGGTGGGAGCATTGTAAGACTCTCCCTCAGTGGCAGAGCTAGAGGGAGGGCTGGGGGGGCTGTCGCCCCTCCTGGCTGCCCCAGTGTAAGTAGTGGTGCCCCATCACCATCTTTATTCAATGTTTAGTGCCCTTCATGGAGCCCATGATTGACTGAATGGTCCCCCCTGGCTCCTAAATGCTCCCAAACCTGGCTCCGCCACTGCTCTCCCTGACTCAAGCATGACTCTTCTGTGCACTGCTGAGACCATTTTCCCCCCTGACACCACCTATGTTCAAGTCCCAAGCAAGGTTCCTTTTCACTAAAACAGCAGGTGCAGTTCTTTTATCCCCTCTGCTTCTTTTTCCTTCCTGTTTGTTCCTGTGCACCGCAATGTCAGTGATTGAAAGGGAGAGGTGAGTCACAGAATAAAGCTGTGTTGTGATAGAGGTGGAAGCATTGTAAGATGCTCCCTGATTCAAGCACGATTCTTTTGTGCATGCCAAAACCATTTTTCCCCCTGTCACCACCTAAGCTCAAATCCCAAGTCCCACAGAATAAAGCTGTGTTGTGATGGGTTGTGGCTCTCTATAAACAGACATGCGATTGTTTCTTCTCGTCTCTGATTTTTGCTGAAACTGTGTGAAAAGAGGGCAGAGCACTGCAGGTGCTAGTATTCTATGCCCTATTTCAGCACATTAGTTGTTAATTAATGTCAAGTTCACACTTTAGCAAGCTCCACAAACTGCATGTCAAAGTGTGATGTTATACTAATTAGGAGATAATGTGCCTGAAATAGAAGGCGGGCATAGAACACAATATCCAGAGTTTTTAACATTAGAGCCTATGGAACTAGCAAATGGTTTTTGAAATTTGCCTGGACAAACCATGGGCGCTATAAGTGGCGTGGACTTTATATATATATATATATATATATATATATATATATATATTCATTGCAAAAAACTCCATTAATGCATCAGTTAGGGTTGTTTCCACAGTTACAAAAGTGTGGAAATGTGATGTTAAGGTTACAAGACCTTACAATCACCCCACCCCCCCTCATTCTCCACAGATCAACAGATGCCGAGGTGTGCCATGCGGTCATGCGTCCCAACTCTCATCCAATTCCATATGTAAACAAGTTGACATGCTACAGTAAAGGAGAATGGGGAGAGAGTTAGGCCGAACGACTCCATGGCACCTGTTGGTCTGTGGAGGATGGGGGGTGGGGTGATAGGGGAGTCAGGGTCTGGTAACCCTAACATTGCATTTCCACACTTTTGTTACTGTGGAAACAACCCTAAATGATGCATTAACAGAGTTTGGCAATGAATTTCTCTTCTTTTTGAGAAAGTGTAATTTAAATAGTAAATGCTCCCACCAAGCTGCCCATTTCTGCGTAATGATATGTGTTTGTGGAAGCGTGGGCCCTCCTGGCCCTGTGCTCCCACTTACAGATAAGCATGGAACCATACAGCAGCCCTATAGAGGAAGGAAGGCAGTATAGAGCAGTGGTTTAAGGCTCTGAGCTGCAAATCTGGTGACATCCAGCAGACCAGACCTGGGTTTGAATCCCACAGCTTTCACTTCAGACTGTGTGACCCTGAGCAAGTCACTTAACTTCCCTGTGCTCCCAGGTCGCACATGTAAAAAAGCTTTCAGCTTAGTGTGCTAGTCCTGGTTAAACAACTAAAAAAAAAAAAGCCTTGTAACATTCATTTGCCCATATCTGGAGAACCATAGCAGATAGTAAAGCAAGCATTTGTCAATGCCAAATGTTGTCTTGCTGGCATTGGCACTGGTAGTGCAGCAGTTAGAGATGCATAATAGGAATGGCAGTGCAGTATTAAAGTGACGCCAACCCCATCCCCACCCTGCAGAGACCAACAGGCACTGGGGTGTGCCTTTGGGTCGTCAGCTATAAAGCATATGCCATTTTACCTCACCCTACCCTGTAGATACTGACAAGTGTTATGGTGTGCTTTGGGGTCTTTGGGCATTATACGTACCCCATTCCATAAGGAAATATGCTGAGGTGGGTGCAGTATAGGAGAATGGGGTGAACTTTGTGGCCAAACACTGCAAGGCACACCTCAATGGCTGTCACTGGCTGCAGGTGGGGGGGTTGGGGTGGAATGGCATGAGCATTACAGCCGATGATCCCAAGTCATACCCCTGACACCTGTCAGCCTCTACAGGGTGGGGTACTACAGTTGGAAACTATAACACCGTAGGTGTGTGTTGGTATTTTCACTCCAAAGGTTCAACATGGGCTTTTTGTGAGCCCACTTCAAGAAAACCAGTACTATCAGTTTGTTAGCAGAAGGTGGTTTTGCACAGTGGCTATACCATTTGGTGACACAGGGATAAAAACACATTTTGCTCAGTATGTGGAAAATGACAACTGTATTGTTCATGAGGACATGTAAACAAATGGCAACGTTGAAATCTGGAGTGAAAATATGAAAAATGGGTGAAGTCATGAGCATGCATAGAAACTGTGCAACACACGTCCGTAACCCAATTATTTTTGGGATTTTTTTAACCACTTTTTTAACATAGGCATTTTGGAACCTCCCCTCATGAACAGTGACACTGTGATTTTGTTAATGTGTCCCAAACATTAATTTCCCACAGTGATCACATCATTGTGTGGCACAGGTGTGAAAACATATTTAGGGCAGGATGTGAAAAATTACAGCTATACTGTTCATAAGGAGGTGTGAAAAAATGCCAGTGTTGAAAATCTGGCATGAAAATATTGCAAATTTGCGAAGTTACAAGGGTGCGTGGAAACTGCACAGCACACACTTGTAACACAGTCATTTCATGGAATTTCATCACCAAATTATCAACAAAGGCATTTTAGAACCTCTGCTCATGAACTGTCTTAGCGTCATTTCCGAAAACTGTCCCGGAAACTGATTTCACACAGCGATCACACTATTCTGCGCCAGACGTGCAAAAACACATTTCGGCCAGAACATGTAAAATGACAGCTGTACTGTTCATAAGAAGGTGTTGAAAAGTGCCAATTTTGAAAATCTGGAGTGAAAATATTACAAATTAACAAAGTTACGAGCGTGCATGGAAACTGCGCAACACACGCTCATAAAACAGTCATTTTCAGATTTTTTCCACCAAATTTGCAAAACAGACTTTTTGAGAGCCCCCCTCAGGAACAGTGGCACTGTCATTTCATTAATCAGTCCCAAAAGGTGATTCCACGCAGTGACCACAAAATCACCTTTTGGGACCAAACATGCCATGACAGTGCCTGAATTCATGAGGAGGGGTCCCAATAACCCCTTGTTAAAAATTTGGTGCCAAAACTCCCAAAAATGGCTGAGATATGCAACGAAGTTGAAAAAAGACTATTTATGCCATTATACAGCTTACCAGCATTTCCTCAGTTCATGATCGGCTTTGAAGAGTAAAGGCGTGTTCCCACTCCACCGAAGATCATCGCTGGACTCCGGAGGTAAGTATGGGGTGAGGGTGGGGAGGCAGGGTGCTGAGAGGGTGGGCGTGGGTTGCGGGGGCAGGAAGATGGCGAGGGACCGTTTTTTTTACAGGGTTTAAACAAACAAAAAAAAACATTGTGGGATGTTTTTCTTTCTAGGGTATTTGGCATGCTGGGGTGGGCTCCCAGCATGCCCACTAATGTTTTTGGGGGGATGCTTTTGGCCGACAGGGTTGGGCACCCCGCACCGCACACAACAAAGTTGGGGGCATTATGCCAACATGGAGTGGGCTCCCATCAGCAAAATTTAAAGATGAAGGGGATTAAAGCCAATGGGGATTGGGCTCCCATTGGCAAGAAAGACATTGGAGGACACGCATGATGCCGGGGATTGGCCACCCCTCGGCATACATTTTAAATGGCATTTTTTTTATGCTGATGGGGAGTGGGCTCCCCGGTTGGCATTGTAACAGGCGGCAGTAGTGGTGACAGTCATTGCCACCATTTTGCTTGCACGTCGGGAGGCATGTTGTGGTCCCGCTGCAATGAGAGCTTCGCTGTCATTGCAGCGGACCTTTAGTTAGATCTGGTGGCTACATTAGGGATGCATGATGTCAGTGCCTGCTGCTGACATGTTGGGGAATGAGAGACGCACCTACTGATGCATGCCTTGCATTCATCCAGCAGTGACCGCGCCTCCAACTCTGCTACTACCGCAATATGTTGGCTGTGCATGCACGAGCCAACATAAAAATTGAGGTGTAGTTGTAATCATGAGGGTGACTAGTTCCCACAATGAAGTCAACCCAATCCATATCATGCATTGTGTCTGAGATAGGGGCAGCAAAAAGCGCTGTGAATACAAAGTCTGTGGGCGTAATAGTGGTCCTCGGACATGAAAATGAGCAATTGGAACAGTAAATCTCAAATATCTCAGGAACCATACAAAGTAGAAAAAAAATCAAATTTCATGGGTTTCAGGACATTCAAACCTAGTTCTGAGTGAGACTAAGAATTTTTATGATGAAAAGTCCATTTCTCAAACTGTTTTCAAGATACAGGCCCCGAAAGGCATCACGGATGCTGTAATGTTATCCTATGGGAAAATTTCTGAAATTCAGAATGCTGTAATGTTGGGCCCCTGTAATTTTTTCACACCAAACCACCAAAATGCACATCTATGGGACCTGGGCTTGCTACCCTGTAAATTTCAGCCCAAAGAGCCCAATCGTTTAGTTGCAGGAGGGTGACAAAGATTTGCACTAATTTTTAGCATACTTTCGAAAATTACTTTCACACAGGTGTGGTCTATAGACCACCAGCCCAGGAGGAAGAAACAGATAGGGAGCTGATGCTAGCCATCCAAAGGATGGCAGACAAGGGTGAGGTAGTACCGGTTGGAGAATTCAATATTCCAGACGTGGACTGCAGCATCCCAGCAGCAGCATCAACTAGGAGCAGATTTATCCTGGACTCCCTTCAGAGTGCCTTCCTCAAGCAACTGGTCATGGAACCAACTCGCAGAAGGCAATACTGGACCTTGTGCTCACAAACAGGGACAGTGTGATGGGGGTAACAGTAGGGGAGCACCTGGGGAACAGTGACCACCAGTCATTGTGGTTTGAAATCACAGAAAGAGCAGAACCAAACCACACAAAAACACATATCCTAGATTTTAGGGGGGCAGACTTTGGGAAAATTGGGAGATACTTGAAAGAGGCATTAAGGGGAATGGGGCAGGAATCAGGGGTTGAGGAACAGTGGGCAGTATTTAAAATGGGAATTACAAGAGCGACAGAATTATGCATTAAGCAGGTTAGCAAGAGGAAAAGGTAGAGGAGGCCATTATGGTTTTCCAAAGAGGTAGCAAAGAAAGTGAAAGCCAAAAAGATTGCATTCAGACAATACAAAAAGACACAGGCAGAAGGGGATAGGAAGAAGTACCAGGAGAAGCAAAGGGAAGCAGGGAGGCCAGTAAGGGAAGCCAAAGCTCAGACAGGAGAGCACATTGCAAAATCAGTGGGTAGAGGGGACAAAACCTTTCACAGGTACATAAGTGAAAAAAGAAAGGCGAAGGGAGGGATAGTGAGACAGAAGGGGGAGGATGGGGGCCACGTGGAGGATGACAACAGTAAAGCTGACATACTGAACAGGTATTTCTGCTCAGTCTTTACTGAGGAAGAGGAGGGTAATGGGTCTGAAGGGAGTACAAGGGGTGAGAATGGTGCAGAATGGACACAAGTCCCTTTACACGAGAAAGGGTCCTGAAGGAAATGGAAGTAATAAGAGTTGATAAAGCAATGGGGCCAGATGGGGTGCACCCAGAGTCATTAAGAACTCAGAGGGTGGTGGCTGAACCTCTGGCTATCCTGTTTAGCCGATCACTGGTAACAGGGGAGGTGCCCAAAGACTGGAGGACAGCAGATGTAGTCCCCTTATTCAAAAGTGGGAACAAAGAGGAAGTGGTGAACTACAGACCAGTCAGCCTCACCTCAGTAGTGGGGAAGATCATAGAAACACTACTGAAGGACAGATTGGTGGAACATCCGGTTGTCAGTGGCCTGCAGGATACAAGGCAGCATGGTTTCACCAGAGGGAGGTCATGTCAGACCAACCTCATTTAATTTTTTGACTGGGTGACTAGGGAGGTGGATCAAGGGAGGGCAGTGGACATGGCCTATCTGGACTTCAGCAAGGCCTCTGACACTGTGCCACATAGAAGACTATTACACAAACTAGGGAATATGGGTGTGGGCAGGACAGTAGTGTGGTGGGTAGGTGACTGGCTGGGCGGCAGGACACAGAGTGTGGTGGTAAATAGCTATCACTCCACAGAGGGAAGAGTGATCAGTGGGGTACCACAGGGATCAGTGCTGAGACCAGTCCTATTCAACATCTTCATCAGTGACATTGCGTAGGACCTAGAAGGCAGAATTTCACTGTTTGCTGATGACACAAAGCTCTGTAACAGAGTAGACACACAAGAGGGTGTAGATGGAATGAGAAGGGACCTGCAGAAACTTGAAGAATGGTCAGGGGTTTGGCAGTTGAAATTCAATGCAAAGAAGTGCAAGATAATGCATATGGGGCACAAAAACCCTGGCACAATATATCAGTTGGGGGGGTGAGGATATAGCATGCACCAAGCAGGAAAGGGATCTTGGGGTTATCATCTCTGATGACCTCAAGGTAGGGAAACAGTGTGACAAGGCAGCAGATAAAGCAAATAGGATGCTGGGACGCATAGGCAGGGGCATCACCAGCAGGAAAAGGGAGGTCATGATTCCACTATACAAGACACTAGTGAGGCCCTACCTGGAGTACAGTGTACAGTTCTGGAGACCTTACCTACGTAAGGACATAGACAGAATAGAGAAGGTTCAGAGGAGGGCAACAAAGATGATACATGGATTGCATCACAAGTCCTATGAGGACAGGTTGAAGGAACTGAATATGTACTCCCTGGAGGAGAGGAGGGAGAGAGGGGACATGATAGAGACATGCAAGTATCTTACAGGGATGAACAGGGTGCAAGAATACACTATTTTTAAGTGAAAAAGATGTTCCAGGACTAGAGGGCATGGGATGAAGTTGGAGGGAAGGAGGACAATTCAGAGAAAATGTGAGGAAGAATTTCTTCACACAACGGGTGGTGGACAAGTGGAACACCCTGCCTGAGGAAGAGGTGGGGGCTGAAACAATCACGGGATTTAAGAATGCATGGGATAGACATAAAGGAATTCTGGATGTCAGGGATAAGGGGCAACAGAGTTCTAGGAAAACATAAACAGAAGTTACAAACTCAAATGGGCAGACTAGGTGGGCCATAGGCCCTTATCTGCTGACACTGTCTATGTATCTATGTATCTATGTAAATCATGAAAGTTTCGCAATATAAATCACAAAACTTTCACATTTGCGAAAGTATTTTGTGAAAGTATTTTTCGTAAAAAGTTTAAAAATGCATTTCTGGGGGGGGGGGTTAACCCCCAAAGAAAGATACGGATAGCATCCTCAGGACCTGACTAGGTAAACACAACAATCAATGTTTACTTAGAGGGTCCCATTTTTAAACGGCAGGCATTTTTATGTGTCACTAACTGTAAACAAGATGGCCAACTCACTAAAGAAAATGGGACATTTGCAACAGTAAAAACGGCCTCTCACGAATGTTTTGTGATTTTTATTAACTTTTCCCATTGACTATAATGGGAAATTTGTTTTTTGAATAACTTTAGAATTGTTTAATATTTTTTCACCAAATCTTTGAAAAACACATTGGTGACCAAGGCTGCATCTTCCCTGAAGTTTTTGGACCAAACGGACAAACTGTGCAGGCTGTGGGCCCGAGCAAAGAAACATGCAAAAAGTCTGTTTGTTTGCATCTTTGGCATTCTGTAGCTCTGCAGTCATACATCTGACCATAACACAACTTGCCAGATCCAGAGACCTATGGTGCCAAACTGTGCATGCAAATTTTTAGGCAAATCCATCATAAGGTGGCAAAGTTATTAAGGTGCAAAATTTGAAGTTTTGCATTAAAGTGGCTACTCAACCCTGACTACAATGGCACTACTGTGCCACGATAATATAGATAGATATGTATTGCAAAAAAACTCTGTTAATGCATCAGTTAGGGTTGATGTCACAGTGACAAAAGTTTGGAAATTCAATGTTAGGGTTACTACGCCTACCACTACCCCCCCCCCCACACACCCTACAGGCACCAACAGGCATTGGGGCATACCATGGGGTTATCAGGCCCAACTCTCGCCCCATTCCATGTGTAAACAAGCTGACACTCTACAGTATAGGAGAATGGGGTGAGAATTATGTCTGTTTGATGGGCATTTTTTCAGTCATTTTAAAAGGTTGTCTGTATCGTAGTTTACTGAACAGAGTGGCTAACCTTTCATGTGTGAGCATTATGTAAATTGTAACGCATTTTATTGCAGCACCACAATACCAATAATCTGAATTTCTCAGCCTGTCTGGAATTTTTTTCCCTGCTTCTGTGTAGCTAAAGCTGCCCCCCCCCCCCCAAAACAAGGTATTGATTTTTGACTTTTGTATTTTTGAAGACTGGTTCAGGTCTTGTGTTACTCGTGTCTGTGTGGCTGCATCGTTGCATTTTTGCTTCCCATCCCCCAAAAAACAACTGAAATAATAAGTTGCTATTAATTGTCTGTGTAATCTTAAAAAATGTTCATGAAGAGACATTCATGCAAAGCTGTTTCTGGCTGTACCACTGCTGCCAAAAAGACTATTAGGAGTGGAAGCTGTGATGATGAGGCAGGTTCATCAGGGGCTAGTAGCAAGTCTAGCAGTGTTAAGAGTAGTGGTTTTGGCTGTGGTAGTACGCAGCAGATGGGAAAGCAGCAGTTGATGCAAGTAAAGAGATTTCTCTGACTTTGTTTTTCGCAGTGAAATCAGTCACTTCAGTGCTGATTGGAGATGCTGTTGTCCATGCTGGTAGTAAAGTTAGTGACGGCATGGTTGATAACAGCATGAATATTGCTACAAGTTCAACCCGGACAAAGTTATCAGGTGGGAGAAATGTTGTTGAATCTGCAGAATTGAGTGTAGTTGATGTCCCACTCCTCACAGTAGCTGAACATGATTCTGATCATGCTAATGACTCACAATCTCATGTTTCCACTAATCTTGAGGTTAGGTCATCCAAACATTCAGATGCTGATGAAAAAAGTATGGATGATAGTACTGAGGCTGTGGTTGGAATATCTCCACAGGAGGACAGCATCCAAAGTGAATTTGTGGATGATGATTAGTAGCAGTAGTAGTAACATTTTTTTCATTACAAAAATTAAAAGAATAAGAACATCCAATCATATCATTGTATACAAATACATATTTCAAATCGATACATAAATACCATATATAAAACAATTTACATCTTCACATGTTGCAGCTTTACCCTGATGTCTTAGGTCTAACCAAGACTTGGTTAAAACCCCATATGCCAGATTCATTATGTAGGATCAATGGATATAAACTTCACAGATGTGATCATCCAAATGCTAAAAAGGGTGGTGGTGTTTTGTTTTACATCAGACAGGACCTTGCCATTACGGTCCTCCCTGTCAACACTACCTGTCTATGTGAAACTATTCATATAGTTATTACCTTAGGTCTCACTAAGAAGCTAAATGTAGTGTGCATCTATAACCCTCCTAAAAATGGACTAACAGGCCTGACTAAGGTAATTGACCATCTTTCCTCGCTAAAGGATAGACAAGAGCTCATTGTTATGGGGGACCTCGACCTGGATTGGCTAGGGGAAAAACTCTAATCTCTACGCTGCAGAACTCAGCAGGTTACACCTGTCTCAACTGGTCACTCTCCCGATCAGACAGGCTAGTAACAGCAGTCTCCAGTCTCTTCTAGACTGGGTCATCTCCAACAGGCCTGAGAATATCAGTGCTGTTGGAGTTTTACCAGACTCAATCAGTGACCATTCCTCAGTTTACTGTGTTTGGAAGGCTAGGGCCCCTAAACCACACCCCAGAGAATTTCTTCTCAGGGATTTTTCAAAAATGGATAAGAGATCCCTAACCTTGGAGCTACAGAATATGGACTGGACACCTCTATATAATACTTGTAATACGGAACGTGCTGCTCAATACCTCCTTACCATGCTTTTGAATCTTCAAGACAAATATATTCCAGTAAAAAGGTGCCATATCCGGGGATCTGCTACCCGCTGGTTAAATTCTTCACTCCTGTCCTCTCTCAAAAAGAGGGATAAAGCCTGGAACAAAGCTAAGCTAACCCAGTCCTCATTGGACTGGGCGGAGTACAGAAGACTCCGAAACATATGTAAGGTTTCCATCAAATCTGCCAAGGGCAATTACTACCATCAGCTCCTTAGTACCTCTGTCAGTGACTCTCATGGTTTTTGGAGTCATGTTAACACCATTATAGGGGAAAAACAAGTGCAATATCATCTCTGATATGGTCGCGGATGGTTGTAATTTCAATAACCTGCTCACTATCGCCGAGGCTCTTAACTCCAGATTTACTGACCTCTCCTCCTATAATGCACCTCCTGGGCCTTTACCTGTCACTCTGCAGGATAACCTTAAACCTTCCAACCCATCTTTCACACTTTGCCCAGTCTCTGAGAGTGAAATCTTATGCTTACTTAAGTCCATCTCTCCTGCTGGATTGGCAGGGGCAGATGGACTCTTAGTAAAATTCCCAAGAACCGGTGCACCGTCTATAGTCTCTCCAGTGACTACACATTTCAACCTGTCTCTTCTTATAGGACATGCCCCTTCCCTCTGGAAGATTGCTTGAGTTGTACTGGTCTACAAAAAAGGGGGACACCACTAACCTGGATAACTACCATCCTATTGCCATCCTCTCCACCCTCTCTGAAATACTGGAGAAAATTGTTGCTACCCAGGTCTAGGATTACCTGTACTCTTTCAAACTCCTCGCCCCCGACCAACATGGTTTACAATGTGGGCACAGTACATCCACTGCTCTCATACAGTTTACAAATGATGTCAGACTCGCTATGGACAAAGGCTCTCTCACTGGGGCTACTTTTGTTGATCCTACAAAAGCGTTTGATTTAGTTGACCACCCGCTGCTCCTATCAAAGTTGTCATCCCTAGGCTTCTCACCCTCTGTCACCGCCTGGTTCCAAAATTATCTTTCAAAGCGGCAACAATTTGTCCATATCTGAGATGCTAAGTCCCCTCTTGCTCCTACTTGGATCAGAGTGCCCCAGGGTTCGATTCTTGGTCCTCTTCTGTTTACAGTCTTCATAAATGACATCCCACCACTCACTGGTGCTTGCTCAGGTCTGCTATATGCAGACAATCTTGTTTTTTACTCATCCTCCTCAAACTTCTCAGATATCAACCTGAATCACAATAGTAACTTCAATACCTTTCAGAGCTGGCTATTGCAAAACAAGCTTGTCTTAAATAAAAATAAAAATGGAGACTATGCTCATCTATTCAGGTTCAAAAATTCAGTCCTGCACCCAACCATTAAGTATCAGAGTGCTTGATGGCTCTCCCCTTAACTCAGTTACCTCTTTTAAATACCTAGGTGTAACCCTTGATCCTGCCATGGATTTTGACCTGCACCTAGCCTCAGTCATTAAATCTGTCACTATTCAACTTGGACTGGCATATAAGGAGAGACATAGCCTAACATCCATGGTGAGGATGGCCATTGCACAGGGGATCCTGAAACCCAAATTGGCGTATGGGTTAATAGCCTTTCTGGCAACTACTGGAGGGCTCCTCTGAATGTGGGGTGTCTGCTACAACAGCATTTGCCATTTTACTTTGTCTTTGCACAAACTTATTCACCGATGGACACTATACTCCAGTCTGGGATGGTTTACCCCCTCAGCCTTCCGACAATTTACTTCCGACTGTTTTATAAAGAATATAATCTCCTCCCAGATACCTGACAGACTGACTCTACTGCTCAAACCTGTGACCTCTGTCTACCCACTGAGAACAGCTGACAAATCCCTTCTTGTCCAACCGAGATGTAAAACCAAAATGGGGGAGAATGCTTTCTTTAGCTGGGCCCCCAAACTATGGAACTTCCTTCCACTGAGTCTAAGGATCTCCCCTTCTCCACACAGCTTCAAACAGGAGCTTCGTATGGCTCTTCTAAGCTCTGAACCCTGCTCCTGTTCTCTATCCACCCACTCCTGTACTGATTCCTCCTAGTTGCCTACCAGCTCCAACCTCTACTACTCTCAAATCTGCCTGGAAATCTTGTTATTTCCTCTCTCTTATAACACTTACTCACTAGTTGTATGACTTATGACTGTTAGTTATTTGCACTTATATTTCTGTTTTGTTACTACATATAGATTCCTGAAAATGTACTGTTATTGCTGAAAATTTGGTATACATGTACTATGTCTAACTTCTACTTGTTCCCATGATGTTTTCTTGTATCTACTATTGTCTACATACCCTTTGTTGTAATTCAAGGAAGTGCACCACCCTGGCATTAAAGTCACCCAATATGATGATTCCGCGATCAGGATCCTCTGTTAAACAAAATTTTTTATAAATGCACTTAATTTTCCCAGATCTTCATGGTCCACATAATTAGAATGGGGGGGGGGGGAGATATACATTTATTAAAATTAGCTTTTGTTTCTTTCCAACAATTTGAACTGGCAGGATGTGATCTGAGTGCAAAGGCATCTCTATATGCTCTACTGTGTCGCTTATTTTACACCAAGTCACCAGCCCCCCCCCCATGACCTACCATATCTTTTAGAACTTATTGCTGCCTTCTAGAAACCCTTAAAACCATTTAATTTTAATTCATTGCTACTCCAAGTCTCTTGTAGGCAAATATAGTTATATTGCACCAAGAAGTCAATAAAAGTAGGATCAACCATTTTATCCCTGATTCCTACAATATTCCATGAAATTACATTGTACGCACTTGCTACGCCTTTATTGTTAAATGTTCTTATTTGTGATGATTTATGTCAATCTTTCAAATTTTCCAAGGTCTGAAATCTGTTTGCTGTTTTCATTAGGTTTAACCAATATTCTTCTTTTTGCTCGTCATATATACTATCTGTTTCATTTGTCTTTCCCTGTAAATAAATTTCGACTTGTCCAACAACTGAGACTTTGCTAAAATGTGTAAATAATCTTTTTTTTCACCCAAATTGCTATTTGGCCATTGTTTTCCCATCTTTTTATTTTCTTTATCCTTTGAGATAGGCTGTTATCTTTGGTCAGATTTTGTAGCAGTTCCATAACCTTAATTCTGATATTCGAATAGTTTCTAAGATAAAATCATTTAAACCATACAATGAGATAGCATATTCATTTTCAACAAGTGATATATCATTTTTCATTCTGAATAACTCTGGAAAGAATGACTTCAGTCCCACAACACTATCTGTTTCTATATCCAGTTCTGTCAGCTTGTCTTTGGCCCTGTCCAGACTAGAGCTTTGGTAACGTTACTGGTGCCCTGTAACATTACCGCTTGCTCTAAAAACAGTTGTGTCCAGACCTGTAACGGTTTGAAAAGCATTCTTTAAACCGTTTTTAAAACCACCAAAGAGCAGGTCCCTAGCACGGTTGCTGAAACGTTACCAGTTTTGTCTTCATTTTGAGGAGTAGTGCAGATGGGTGAACGAAGTGTGTTCTGTAGAAATGTGTCCTCCAGCAATCCAGAATGCACTGCTTTCCTTCCCAGAGCATACTGCGGTGTTGTGGCATGTGCGCATGGTGCCTACCAGGAAGTATACGCAGTGTAAACAGCGCTGAGCGGGAAAGTTTAAATACCCTCCTCTGTGCAGTTCAGTACAACTACACTGCATCATTAGTGATTTTAGCGCAAGTTGGCCTGAAGAGGCCACTAAACTCCTGCTTGATTTTTGGTCACAGGAGTGTGTACAAGAGAAGTTAAACAGTTTCAGGAGAAATACAGTAGTATACCAGAAGGTGGCTGAGTATTTATTTGAAAATGGAATTGAGCGGTCAGCCAAACAGTGTCGAGATAAAATAAAGCAGCTAAAGGTCAGGTATCATAAGGTGAAGGACAGCAATCGCCGATCTGGCGGTCGTCGTGTTGTATGTCCTTTTTTGACCAGCTTGATCGTATATTGGGCACAAAACCCACATCTGATCCACTGCATGTCCTTGAAAGCAGTGAACTTGAAACAGAGGTTGACCCTCCTGACCCTGAACTTGATGTAGATGACTACCCTGTCACTGAGATTCCAGAATCAGGTGTGTTGCCATTTGCTCCATTATGTATGCCCCCAAAAAAAACAGTATACCAACTCAGCATATGCTAACCTTATTTATTGCAGATGTTGATCAGGCAGCCGAGTCATCCGTCAGCTTAGATAGTGAGTTTGCTGGTGAGGGCACATCAAGCCCATGTGGAACATCTGGCAGCAGCACTGCGTCCTCTGATGTGAATGCTGTCCAGCACAAGCAGACATCCAACAGTGAGCCACTATGCAACCTCAGAAAGAAGAAGAGGGTCAGTCGGATGCAGGAGCTTGCTGAAGTAGTCTTCGAGCCCACTAGGAAAATGCTGATGGAACAACATAAGGAGTTGATGGCCATGGAGAGGGAGAGGGTCAGGGAGGAGAGGGAGATGGAAGAAAGGTTACGTAGGCAGGAGGCAGAGCAGAATGCAGAGTTTTTCAGAAATATGTTAGCGCTACTGTCTGGGCATTATCGTCCTCCTATTGTGGCAGCACAAAATACACAAACATGTGCACCTTCACAGGTTGAAACTACTGCAAGTCATGGCCATGAACCTGGAATAACAGGTGGTATTGCTCCCGCTCCACAGTGTGGTGGCAGTGCATTGTCCTTTCCTTATGCATCAACTGCACCAGTACCCACGTTTGGTCATCCCACCCCATTATCGTCAGCACAGGCATCACTGAGTACTGGTCCCATGCAGGTGGTCAGTACTGCATCAGTGAACAACATGAATGCTGCTGGTGTAGTGGCTTCACGTGTTGGACAAGCTGCCCATATATGTGATGCTATGACACAAACTACACACAGTGACATGGGACAACATTACAGCACTAACCATGATCGTACTGGTACTTTTTTCCATGGTGGTTTCACACAGGCCTTAATGGGTGATGATGTTACTTGACAACCTTGTAGGTATGGGTGTCAGTACATTGATAAGGTTCTGAAACATGTGTGACCTTGACTGCATGATGAGTGATACATCAACCTTGTTGTTCTGGCAGTAATGACAAGTACTGCTCTTGAGCAATCAGTCAGAATACATGGCTGTTAATGTTAGTTACTGCTGTGTGGTGTTGTCATTGGAGCACTGCAGTAATAATGATGACACACATTTGTAGGTGTTATCTATGGTTTTAATACATATTGTGCAGTGCACATTCAGAAACACAACCATGAGTTTCTTTTTCAAAACTTTAACATTTAAACTCCATTTTAACAGTTATGCTGTTGTACAGTACAGGTTATTAAAATGCTTAATTAGCAATCCCAGTGTTAAAAACACTACAGTTTTAGGGCATAGTTGTTGTGTTAAGGTTACATACATTAAAATGCATTTTTTAAAAGTCATGCAACAACATACCTGTTTCAATATTAACTGCTGAAACAATTATTTTTTCAATTAACTTTAAGAAGTTTTAACTAACTATGTATGTTTTATTACAAGTGTGCTTCATTTTCTGTTTCTATGGGAATAGTTTCTCATGACAGTTGCAATAAAGAAGCATGTTAACATCTACAGCTTGTTCTGCTTTAACTTCACAAATATATATCATGTACCACTTGTATGCTGAGCTGCTTAGTGGATCACAGATACAACTGCCAGTACTGTCACACACATTAATGGTTGTTGACATATTCTGCTAGTGCAACCCGTATATTAGTGGCCTGGCGATTCATGGCTGCCACAGATAATTCACCTGGGTGAAGACACTCTTGGTCAGCTGGTTGAGAGGGAACTGGCAGAGCTCTCCGCTTCTGAGACCCAACTTGCCAGAAAGGCCTCTGACTTTTCCTCACAAAGGTTGTGCAATGCACAGCAGGCTCCTATCACATAGGGGACATTCTGAATGGCATATTCATTTCTCTTCAGTAGACATCTCCAACGGCCTTTCAGTCTGCTGAAGGCACATTCCACTACCATTTGGGCCCTGCTCAGATGGTAGTTAAAATTATGGCGAAGGTCTTTTCCAAAATCAGAATAAGGCTTCATAAGCCAAGGCAGAAGAGGATAGGCTGGGTTTCCCAATATCACAACTGGTACACTGACCCCCGTTGATGTCTCGAGGCATAGAACGGAACAGCTGACCACTCTGTCCCAGCTTGTATAATTTACTATTCCTGAGGACCCGAGCATCGTGAACCTTGCCAGGCCATCCAACATTAATGTCCAGAAAATGAAATTTGTGATCAACCAGAGCCTGCATCACTACAGAATAGTAGGATTTCCTGTTGTAGAATTCACAGGCATTACCAGGAGGTAACAGAATTGGGAAGTGGGTCCCATCAATTGCCCCCTCACAATTGGGGAAACCCCACTCACTCTCGAACCCCTGTATGATGTCTGGCACATTATGTATTCGGATCACCTTGGGTAGTATGACACAGACAATGGCCTTGCACACATCAATTACTATCTCACCGACAGTAGAACTGCCAACCCCAAACAGATACCCAAGGGTTCGATATTCCACATTGGTGGCAAGGCACCACAGGGTAATGGCAACCCGTCGCTGCACTTCAACAGCCTTGCGCAGTACTGTGTCGGACCACTTTATGTGTGGGCTCAATTCTGTGCACAAAGCTGTAAAAGTCAGTTTAGACATACGGAAATTACTGAGCCATTGCTTATCAGTCCCAAGAAGAAAGCACTATCTGCTCCCACCAGTCAGTGGACCTTGGATGTTTCCACACTACTCTGTCAACTGTAACAGTGTTCAGTGTTATTGAGAGAAGCAGATTGCTCACAGCAGCAATAGTATGCTGCTGCATCTGTTGAAATCTATGTGCCTGCAAGTGGCGTGCTACCTGTCGATGTTGTCTCTCTCTTATTAGTACCTGCCGCTTCATGAACCAGCGATTCAGGCAGAGCAAAACAGCAGTGTTTAAATCAGGTGCCTCCATGTCAGTGGTCTGTTTACATGGAGACGCCGCAATGCTCTATGGGACCGTGCGTCGCAGCGTGTAGTGCAGCGCTGATTGCTGGGATATGGGTGGCCTCCAGTGCACTGTAACGCTTTTCAAAATGTTACAGGAAAATGGAGAAGGAACACTGATGTGGATGCAGAGTAACGGTTTAAAAACCGATTCAACTGTGGAATGTGGATGCACAGAAACGGGTTGAATGGTAACGTTTTTATAAACGTTTTTAAAGCTCATTGCTAGTCTGGACAGGGCCTTTATGTTACTCTATAGCTTTTAGTACATAGAATTGGTCTGATAACAATAGGACCAGCTCCATATCCATTATTGGTCTAATAACACTAAAATTCACCATTAGTCTGTCACCATTTTTATTGGTCTGAATGGCTGAGCCCAAGAATTGCTTCAAGTTATCATTCAATTTTGATTCAGTCTCATCCGGCATTATTGGTACTTTATAGAATGGGAGGACAAAATCAGTCTCCCGAGTTCTGTCCAACAAATGCCTCAGATATGTTTGCCTGTCCCTTTCTCTTAATTTATCTTTCTTATCCTCAGGGATCTTATTCTTTACCTCTTCTTCTAAATTCAGATGGGTGTCTTCCTCTATCCTCTCTCAGTTCTGTTCTAAATTTACAGTCAACTGTTCCTGTGTCTTTGTTATAATCTCTTTATTTTTATGTGTTGTTTTTATACTAATCCTTTGTTTATTTTATTTTTGTTTAACCAGGAGAGACACGCTAAGCTGAAAGCAAGTTTACAGGCGTCACCTGGGAGGCACAAGGAAATTAAGTGTCTTGCTCGGTTCATTTTGGTGTTCTCTCTACTATTTCTTTGTTTTTTTTTCTGCTATTATAGTTTGATTTCCCATACTTTTCCTTTGGCTACTTTGGGTAGTTCCCCTTACTGCATTATCTGTTTGTAAAAATGCATTTCCAGTTTCTAATTTTTTCTCAGTGATGTGAAGAGGACTTTCCCTGGTTTGTTCCTTCCCAATTTCCTTTTTACCCATCTCCTTCCTATTATTATTCCTTTTGAGCTCTTAATCCCTTCTCTTATCTTTGGCATTCTGCTTTATACCTTTCTCCCATATTACTGTGTTCCCCATCTTTAATTCCTCAGTTAAGCTGTTGATCTGATCGTAATGGCTGGGTAACATTACTAGTTCTGACTCTTGTTCATTATCAGTTTCCTGGTTAGTCATTATTTTCCCATGAATGTATTTTTCCGTATAAGACTCATCTGGTGTTACTGAGCTTTCTGTTAGTACTGAGCTCTCTATATTTTTTTCCCCAACAGTGGTTGATTAACCTAATTTTCTGCATTACTTTGTGTCATTTTATTATACATCCAATCAATTTTCTTTTTATTTTTAACACATAGTCCCTTTAGAAATGAGAGACTTTGGGCATTTTGTACTAATTGTTCATAAATCAATGTGTTAGCTGAAATTGGATCCTTCAATACATACACTCATCCCCTAGTGATGGTTTCTAGTGAGGGTGCGCTAGATTCTATTGGGCTCATGCAACTAGTGCAATCATTGCATCGCCTTGGATCCCTTGATCTCCTTGATTTTTCTGGGGATGTGTTAATTGATATCCTGGTTCTGGACAAATTACTTTAAGCTGCCATTTTGCAAATTGGTGAGCTGCATTTATCAAATAAATCCTTTTTCAGTTTGTTCATTTCCCTGAGTTCCCTTTCCATTTTGTAATTAAGTTTTATTGTGTCTTTGATCTTCTCCACCGTCCTACTCACCTCTTCATTTACTAATTCTATTGTTGTGGGTTCCTGACCCATAATCCCCAAAATATTTCTTTTGCCCTCTGAAGATATATTTATTTTAGTTAACCTATTAAGGACTAAATCCCCTGAGTGTACCGATTGCTCCTTACTTTTCGAAAGATCTAAAATGGAAGCCTGTTTTAGTTTAGGTATCGCCCCCCTACTTTGTTCATTGTCTTTATAATCAGATGATTTAAATTCTTTCTCTTCCCATTTACTCATATCAATACTTTCTTGGTTTCTGGGGCTGTTTCCAGCATTATAACCATTTTTGCAATCTACAGCTTGGGGGTTCTCTTTCATATCCATTTCTGAGATTATTTTTTCTACTTCATTCTTTATTCTCCTTTCCCCCCCTTTCATTCCTATTCACCCCACAGACCCTCTTGCTTTCTCCTCCTGCATTCTTAGTGCCTGAAGTGCTTGCAAGGTCCCTTGTGTTTTTACCTTTTTTTCCCTTACTATGTGCCTCCTTCTTGTTTTTAAAATTAATTCCTTTTATATGTTTGCTTGATTGGGAGTTACCAATTAGTTTGCTTTTTGACCTCCTGGTTTCAACTGGCATAATTCCAAATATCAAGCAAACACACTGTAATTCATGTATTCAGTATCTTGTGATTATAATTACCAAAAAAACTTCTTCTATAAAGTGTGGGGCAGTTAATAACATAGATTAAGGGGAAGCAGAGAAAGAAAGAAAGCAGGGACCCAGTTTCTACAGCTAATTAACTGTGAAATGGGGGATGTGGCAAACAGGCCTCCAAATGAGTCCTCAATTAAGTCACCACAAAGCTTCAGCTTCAGCAAAACAGTTCAGAAGAGCAAATGTTGCCAAATTTCAGCAGAACAGTTCAAACAGACAAAAACGTCTGAAATGGCTTCGTTTTCCCCGGTCCAAAATCTCTAACAGCAGAATGATGAGACAACCTTTCCTTCACCTTTGCTGTTTAACAGGTGGATAACCAAGTACGTGGGTTGTTTTTGGGAACACCCCTTTCAATGAGACAAAAAGTCAGAGTGCAACAATAAAAAGCTCAAGGGTAAAAATAAATCCAAGGAGCAGATGATTCCCAATATGGTTAGAAGATCAGTATAAATAGTTACAAAACATTCTCCCAAATACAGACCAAGCAACAGGCTTTGCTTTTGCTTTGTGTTGCTTGCAAGATGACTTTGTATATCTCTTATAGAGTTCTTCAAGTCAAATAGGCAAATCCCAGGAAAAAGGCTCTTTAAACTTTGATTCTTAGCGCTGCTCAGCATTTTCACTGGAATTTTAAAATAAATAGATCAAGGTAGTAACAATGTGAAGTAATTCGCTAACTACTGAGCACAATATACTTAAAAATATCTATATACTATAGGCCCACAATACATTTGTTCAGATTTAACAGCTAATTTAAAAGCTGCCATGTTAAAGAAATAAATGTCTAAACTTCATACATCTTTTTAAAAGCTTCCAAACATCTAAAAAGGAGAAGAAAAAAAAAGAAAAATAATTGCCACAATTATCTCAATTTGTGATAATAGTACAGTTAGTGCAATATTTAAATGCTTAGATGCTTGAATGCTTTAATGCTTGGGAACTATCATCACTTACAGTGGCAGACTTCCTAAAGTACCCATCAGTGCTCACTGAGTTACTGGCTACTTACTTTTACTGAGAGCTCGCTTCTCTTTTTGTGCTTCACTTTGCAACCCCCGGATCAGTGTCACTCAGAGGATCTCCCTCACAGTTAACCTCGAGCTCTCTCGGGGGGAGAAGATGCATGCACCACCAATTTACCTTGGGTCTACGAATGGCTTACAGGTGTATTTAAGCCACAAAGAGACTAAACTCTGAGCAAATACTGATGCTGTGCTAATACTGAGCAGTAGAAGCCCAATTTAGAAAAGATATAAATCTGGCTATCTTAGCCGATATAAAGGAGCTTAATGCAATGGTATACCTGCTGTCTGTATTGCATGTGCTTAAAAGAATGGTGCCTTCAGAAAAGGATGCAGGCACATGCATATTTAGACTTTTGTGTCATGTGTTTCACAGCACAAATAAGGCGCTAGCTGCTCTCTACAGTGGGCTTTTCTGGTTTTTTTTTTTTAATTTTTAAAACATTCTGAATAAAAATAAGAAAAAATAAGAAAACACAATTTTCTCAAAACACAGTAACACAGTAACAAAATAAAAAGGATGCGAACAATGCAGGCAATGCAAATAATGCTGCGGTTTCTCACAGCTAGTCTCTCGCTAACTCCCCCATCAAGTGTAGCCTTTTTGTTATTATTTTTTCCTTTTCACAGGTTCCTGAGGGCCAGTAAGCCTCCACAGGCTCCTCTGAACTCCCCTACTCTATGGGCTTCTTCCACCAAATGACTCCTCACTGATTCTGTGGGCGAGCCCAGATGCCCTCAGGCTCTGCATCACTGCCGCTTGACAAATAAGGTGTTCAAGCTCAAAGATAGTCTGGAAATGTCAGTGAAAGCTAAAATAATAAATATACAGAGGCAACAGTGGCATACCTTTTGTAAAAATGTTAAGGCTTTTCACTGACTCCTGCTACAGGCACTTCTCCACAGCATCTTAGTGACTATCTTGAGCTCCTCCTCTCTAGTTCCGACTCTCCTGCATGAGCGTGTAGCTGGTGGAATCTGTCCCTTAATTTCAATTTGTATCCCATTTTTGGATGATGATGATGCTGATGCTAGCGACCCCATTTGGGAACCGGACAAAAAGAAAGTGAAGGTGGCTATTTGTAAACAGTCTGTTCATCAATACCTCCCTCTTCAAAGTTCTGATGTAGCTGTGTCTGTTGCTGACCCTGAAGCAATAGTCATCGATTGTGATGTTCAAAGTCCAAGAGTGCACAACACCAGAAATCATGCAGTACACCTCCCATTTCATCGCCAACAAAACTGCCATTACATTTGCAACCCCAGAAGTGACATATGAAGAGTAGGACATCAAAATCCCTAGTTTGGGATTTTTTCATACAAGTTGGTAGCGATGAAGTAGTGGCAATCTGTTAGCTTGCCAAGCACATGTGAAGCTTGGTAAAAAGGGTAGCCATCTGGGCACTATGGGCCAGCATGATCATCTCAAGAGCAGGCACATGGCACTATGGACTGAGCACCAGAGGGGAGCTAATGCCATAGTGGGGTGCTCACCCTCATCCACCTTAGTGAGCATGGTATTCCCTTCTTTTAGTGTAAGTAGCCATGTCAGTAAAAGTGGTGAAATAACACCAGAGGATTACTAGAGGCATGAGGAGAAGGATGATTTTAAATGTTCAAGTAGTGATCAGAGTAGCATTGGTCCATGTAGTAATTCTAGTACATCAACTCCTGTACTTAAAACAGGTAAAATAACCACATTTATTGGCTTATCACCTGTGCACCCACCATCACATGTCAAAGGTACCTCATCCATGTCAGTTTGCAGTGGAGAGCCATTTGGCACACCACGTGCAAAATACCAAACAATGTAGTTCATATTGCACAGCCTTTATGCCAGAACAGTAAATACCCACCAAATCATGCAGTTGCATGTGCACTCAGTGCTGCAGTAGCGGAAATGCTGGCAATTGACCTTTTGCCATTCTCCTTTGTGGAGAATGTGGGATTCCAGCACTTTGCAGCACACACCTGTTCTAAATGGATGATCCTGTCTAGGACATACATTTCCACTCATGCTGTCATTGAGTTATATCGGATGGTGACAGAGTCTGTAAGACATGCCCTTCAACATTCTGCATCACCTTACATTCGCTTAAGCATGGGTATGTGGACAAGTGGGAAGACGGTGGGTAGTTCCTATCTGTGTATTACTGCTCATTGGGTGCAGCTACCTGGGGTTGTTTGTGATGGTTGCAGAGCTCTGAAGTGTCAAAAAGTGTGGAAAATCTTTAACTTTTGTGAATTATTTGCTCGTCTCCACAGCCCGAATGCTTTATCCGTCTGGTCTGAAACTTTCAGGGTATATGGAGACTGGGTCAGCGAAGTGCCTTTGGAAGGTTTGATGAAAAAATATTAATCCATTCAAAAGTTATTACACTTTAAAATTTCCCATTATATCCTATAAGGAAAAAATATATGTTCCATGTGACAGTGACAGATTAGTTCAGGACAGCATGTTTTACTGTCGCATATGCCCTCTGTACTGTCATGCCACCACCATCTTGTTTTCAGTTAGCGGTGGAGAAAAAAAAAATTATAGTTTAAAACTACTGTCCCAAGTAAACACCAACTGCTGTGTTTACTTTAACGTGGTTCTAGGAACAGCATCCATTATTTTGATCTGGCCATTTGTATTGTCATAATTTGCAACAGTACAAGCATGAAACGTTAGCACATTTGTGAAAGTGTCACACCGTACTTTCACAGTTTGTGACGGGAGCGTGTCAATTTGCTCCCAACAATACGTGCCGCGACAATTCGGTCCCGACAATACGCTCCTGTCAACTCACTCCTGATGTCAATGCAAGTCATTACTGATGTGAGTTTCTGTAGCCAGGTGGGATTGAAGCACATTGCTGGAGTCCTGTGGGGATGCACGCTTGTACTGTAACTGCCTGGGCTATTATATTTGTCACGTGGATAAATGTAGGGTTTAAGTTAGCAGAGCTACTAGCCTGGCACTTTTCATAAGCACTTGAAGGAAATCTGTTGATCGGCGTAGGCTTCTAAGTCAACTTACTATTTAAGCCTTAGGACAAACCAAAAACTCTCCCCCCCCCCCCGTTACCTATTTGTACTGCATGTTATGGTTTGAAATGAATACACAGTAGTGCCCCAAAAAGACTTCCTCCAGTGTGCTGTCCGTTTACATGCCGCATTCCAATGGCAACAGACTGCCCTTTATTTATGTGATCCACACCGTGTATGTTAGAAAGGACTGGGGATCAGACACTAGTTTAAACCTAATACCTTTCTCCTTGTGCCATTCAGCATTCAATGGTCATTTCTTTCTGCTGGATTTTAATGGGGAGGGGGAGACAAGGCAGCACAAGTAGTTGATTAAACCGGTGCCTCTGGCAGTTGGGAGGCAGATTATCAGCTATACCTATAAAGATTTTAGAGGGGTTTACATTTTGTGTTTTTATCAAATAAAATAAATCTTTTTTTTAACCATATTTGAGTGCTGCTCAGATATTTAACTTTCAGCTTGTAGAGAGATATAATATTCAGCTAATTGAATATAGATCAATACAGTACTCATAACAGCTGGAAGATATACAGTATTCCACCAAGAGCTTGTACAGTTATATCCTGCTAACATCTTGCAGAGCTGCATACTATTCTATTAGCAGTCTGTACAGCTATGTAATGTGCTAATAGCTTGTGGAGTCGTACAATATTCTGCTAACAGCTTGCAGAGCTATACGCTATATTTCAGCTAACAGATTGTAGAGCCATGCAGTATTCTACTAACAGCTTGTAGAGTCATGCAGTATTCTGCTATCAGCTGTGTGGAGCTGTATATTATTTGGCTAACAGCTCATGTTGCCATACATTATTCTGCTAGCAGCTTGCAGAGCTATGCAGTATACTGCTAACAGCTTGCCCGAGCCATACAGTATAGTGCTAGCAGCTGAAGTATGTCAGACCTATTTATGTAGCGCTGGGAGTGAAAATACGGGGAGAGGAAAGTACGGGAGTTAATTGACGTGGATATGAATTGTTGGGAGCGAGTTGTCACGGCGCGTATTGTCGGGAGCAAATTGACATTGACCCATTTGACCCATACTTTCACAATTTGTGACAGTACAATCCCCAAAATCACAGTTTCTTTGCCACCGCACTCCACTACACTGTTTGGACTTTTGGGCTACAATTTGCGGGGGTACCACGGATGTGCCTTTTGGTGGTTTGATGAAAATATTTACATTGGCTCCATAGTTACAGTACTCCAAAGCTGTGAGTTCTTCCCTTAGGATAACACTGTGGCATCCACCAAAGACACATTTTCTTTGCCGCCTCACTGCCACTACACGGTTAGAACTTTTTGGCTGAAATTTGCAGGGTGGCAAGCCCTTGCACCACAGATGTGCCTTTTGCTTGATTGGTGCAAATATTTACACAGTTTCCAGAGCTACAGCATCCAAAGTTGCGAACTTTCCCATAGGATAACACTGTGGTGGTTATGGTGAATTTCGGTGCCTATATCTTGAAAATGGTTCAAGATATGGATTTTTTGATAAGCGCTGCTTAGTACACCTGCATACTAAGCATGTGTGGAGGTGGCTAGATCATGAATACAACTGCAAAATAATTTTTTCTGCAGTTTCTATGGTTACTGAGATATTGCTAAATAAGCATTACAAGGGTTACTTGGAGTGCTTCTAGGCCTCTGCTATGTGTCTGTACTTGTGGGTAGGTGGCAGTGCATGGCCCAGAGGGCCTGCACTTCCACCTATGCTTACTATTTATGCTAAACTAGGAGCACTGGGCCCTCCTACACTATGCCTCTACACTCATGGGTGGGTGAGAGTGTAGGGCCCAGAGGGCCCGTGCTCCCACCTATGGATATAATTATGCAACACTAAAATCACAGGGCCCTCCTGCACTATGTTTCTGTACTTATAGTAGGTAGGAGTGCAGGGCCCTCTGGGCCCTGTGCTCCCACCCAAGAGGGCCTTGCACTCCCAACCATGGATACCTACTTGCAATACTGGGAGCACAGGGCCCTCAGGCACTATGTCTATAAACTTATGGGTGGGTGGGTGGGAGCACAGGGCCCAGAGGACCCATGCTCCCAATTATGCATCCCATTTTGCAAAACTGGGAGCACAGTGCCTTCCTATGCTATGCCTCTACACTGATGGGTGGATGGGAGTGCAGGATCCAGAGGTCCAGAGCTCCTGCCTATGGGTACCATATGAGTAACATTTCACTTTCTCAAAAAGAAGGGAAATTCATTGCAAAAAAACTCTTACTACATTAGTTAGGGTTGATTCCATACCAACAAAAGTCTGGAAGTTTGATGTTAAGGTTACCAACTCTATCCCACACACACCTCCACCATCCACAGACCAATAGGCACCGGAGTGTGCCTTGGGGTCATTAACCCTAACTCTCACCCCATTCTCCTACACTGTACCATCTCAGCTTATTTACACATGGAATGGGGTGAGAGTCAGGGCCGATGATCCCAAGGCACACCCCAGTGCCTGTTGGTCTGTGGATGGTGTGTGTGTGTGTGTGGGGGGTAGGGTTGGTAAACCTAACATCAAACTCAGAGACTTTTGCTGGTGTGGAATCAACCCAAACTGATGCTTTCATGGTGTTTTTTGCAATGAATATATATTATAGCTGCAGCAAGGCAGTACAGCTATAGTTAGGGTTGAGTAGCCATGTCTATGTTAAGCCCAAATTTTTGCACTTTAATAACTTTGCAACAGTTCAACCGATTTGCCTGCAATTTTGCATGCACTGTCTGCTACCATAGATCTCTGGATCTGGCAAGTTTTGTTCTGGTCAGATGTGTGGTTATGGGACTGTGGTGTGCAAATAAAAGTGCAAAACAACACTTTTTTGGCCATTTTTGGCAAATTCATTGCTCGTCTGTACAGCCCGAATGGTTTGTCAGTCTGGTCCAGAGTTTTCAGGGTAAATGGGTACTGGGTCAGGGAAGCATCCTTTGAAGGTTTGGTGAAAAAATATTAATCCATTCAAAAGTTATTAAAGTTTAAAATTTCCCATTATAGCCTATGGGGAAAAAATATACAGTATGTCAGGCTCGAAAGTACTTTTTACTTTTGCAAATGGGTTTGGTACTTTCATGCTGCCACCATCTTGTTTATAGTTAGTGAGGTGGAAAAAATGTTCAAAAAATACTGCCCCAAGGTAAACACCAACAGTTTGGTTTACCTAATTGGGGCCCGAGGAACATGACTCTGGCCTTAGTTTTTTGCCAGGATGCCCAGAAAAATGTTTTTTTTTTTATTTTTCCACCATCTTAGCGGTGGAACTTTCATGAAACTCCTGTGGACATTTGCAAATGTTCTTCAGTACTTGCGTGAAAATCCTGCATTTATAATCCGAGAATTTGGCACAAGTACCACAGTACTTCCGTGAAAGCTCTCTCATGTAAACCAATGGAACTTTCACGAAAGTCTGTGGAATTTCACAAATGTACCGCAGGTCAGCTGTACCAAAAGCCCAGTTTCTTTGTCAGTTCATAGCAATACAATGGTTAGGACATTCAGGCTGCAATTTGCAGGGTGGCAAGCCCTTGTCTCACAAATGTGCCTTTTGCTGGCTTGGTGCAAAGATTACATCAGTTTCAAAGTTACAGCACTCTGAAGTTGCAAATGTTCCCTTAGGATAACATTGTGGTGGCTGCAGCGCCTTTCAGCCTTATCTCGAAAATGGTTCAAGATACAGATTTTTTGCTAAAGCACATGTGGAAGTGGCTAGGTCATGAATACAACTGCAAAATATTTTTTCCACAGTTGTTGTGGTTACTGAGATATTGCCAAATAAGTGTTACAAGGGTTACTTGTAATGCTTCTAGGTCTGTGCTATGTGTCTGTACTTGTGGGTAGGTGGGAGCACAGGGCCCAGAGGAAATGGACTCCCACCTATGCCTACTATTTAAGCTAAACTGAGCCCTCCTATGATATGCATCTACACTCACGGGTTGGTGGGAGTGCAGGGCCCAGGGCCCTGTGGGCCCATGCTCCCACCTGTGGATACGATTATGCATAACTAAAAGCACAGGGCCCTCCTGTGCTGTTTCTATACTTATAGGTAGGTGGGAGTGCTGCACATGGAAAAAATTTGCAATGCTGTGAGCACAGGGCCCTCAGGCACTATGTCTCTACACTAATGGATGGGTGGGAGCGCAGGGCCCAGAGGGCCCATGCTCCCAAATATGCATCCCAATATGCAAAACTGGGACCATGGGGCCCTTCTGCACTGTGTCTCTACACTGATGGGTGTATGGGAGCACAGAGCCTGGAGGGCCCTCACTCCCACCTATGGATACTATTTTGCAAACCTGAGGACACAGTTATGGATGGGTGGGAGTGCAGGACCCGGAGGGCCCACAATCCCATGGATGGATTACACATGAGTAATATTTCACTTTCTCAAAAAGAAGGGAACTTCATTGCCAAAAACTCTGTTAATGCATCAGTTAGGGTTGATTCCATACCATCAAAAGTCTGTAAATTTGATGTTAGGGTTGCCAACCCCACCCCCCACCCCATACCCTCCACAGACCAACAGGCATTTGGATTTGCCTTGGTGTCATCGGGCCAAACTCTCACCCCATTCTCTATCCTATACCATCTCAGCTTCCTTACTAATGGTACTAATGGAATGGGGTGAGTTTGAGCCAATGACCAAGACACGCCCTGATGCCTGTTGTTCTGTGTAGGTGGGTTGTGGGGTAGGGTTATAACTCTAATTGAATTTCCAGACTTTTGTTGGTGTGGAATCAACTCTAACTGACGCATTAATGGATTTTTCTGTGATATATTTATATTTATATACACATTCGTACCATGGTCCCTCTCTATAGTGCACACCTCTGGGGCCAGCTGATGTGTGCACTATAGCTATGTGTTCACTATAGTGAGGTGTAATATGCCGCAGCATGAAAGGAAGCTGGTGCTCACAGAGTAGATGTGCTGATGCTGCTACTGGGGCTTGCTAACCCCATATTACTTAGAAATGGAGGCAGAATGCAGCACATACCAAACAGAAGCAAAGGACAGACCTGTTAGGATTGTTGCTGACCAAATAAGTTTATTAAGGCTAAAACAGACTGTGCAGGTACTCGCTTTAAGAGGTAATCCAAAACTCAAAGGTGCCCCGGTGCTTATGTGGCATAGTGCCAGGGCACCTTGGTGTTTTGGATTACCTTTTAATGTAAGTACCAGCAGTGGCTGTTTTTTCAACCTTAATACACTTATTTGTTTGCCAGCAAGCCTAGCAGGTGTTAGTACTGTATGCCTACTTAGTAAACAATGGGAATAACAGGTGTTCACTATAAGAGGGATGTTGTCAAAGGAGGGTTCTTTACAGCTCGGGAGCACTGTAAATATATACTGTTTATGCAGATCTATCCATCTATTTAGATATGTATAAAAAACATTACATAAACATCATGTACAGTAAGTAGACATAATGTTTCAGGCATGGTTTGATGACTGAGCATTAAAGGCAGAAGAATATGAGTCACAGATTAGGTACTGGAACAAAAATAACAATCCAGAAAATATTTTCTTAAAGTTTTGCATGCTTTATGCATGATGCTGTTGATTCTATACCATAAAATAGAATGACAAACTTAAGTAAGGAGATGCCAAATTATGTGCTCAGGGTTATGCAGTGAGCCAGTGGCAGCTGTAGGAACCAAACTGGATCTTTTATTTCATAGTTCACTACTCTAGACACCAGACCCCATTGCATTTTTGTTTGATTTTGAGTTATTCAATTCCTGTTGATTCTGTTAATGAAGGTTTTATACAAAAAGGCTCTGCCATACAGATCTTCTCAGCACTGCATCTGTACTGTAAAATTCAATGTTTAGCAATGCCATATGCTGATTAGTACTCCTGTTGCTTCCATTAATTGAGTTAAGAAATGTTATCATGAAGTATGGATTGATCACTCATGTTCACAACCAAGGTTTCACAGTGTAATGCCTGGCAAGGCCTGAGATCAGATTACTGTCATGTTTTCATAAAGACAGAACAAACAGAACACTCATTCTGTGCAATGGAACACTGTGACCAGATGTTATCACAAGATGCAGTCCTTTTAACCCTTACACTGCCAGGGGTATTGTACACTCCTGTGCCAAGCAATTTTTGTAATTTTGGCACTATTTTATTTAAAATTAAAATATCCATATTTTCTCTTCAAGGCAAAGTAGGGAAACCATGAATGTTTTCTCTTGGCAGGCTCTGACCTTTTTATAGGTAGTAATGTTTTTTCAATATCTGGTAATGTGACCATGAAACACTGCCTGAAATGTAAACAAAATGCCATTTCTATTCAAAAAATATTGCTGAAGAGAGACCCAAGAAAACGTGTTGTTTAATTGAGGATCATGCAAAGCTATATGTTGCTGAACTGAGAATCATAGAAAGCTACATGTTGGTGAACTTCTCTATGCCTGTACTATGTATACAACAAAAAATATTTTGTATAGGCAGAAACATGTTACAGCAGTCCTATTCTGTTTAATTCCTAATGAATAAAACCTGAAAAAGGGCAATGTGCACCTTCAATTTTTTATAGTTCTTTCCATGTGAAAACCAGGTTATGTATAAAAACTATGTAATTTTACATTCTTCTGTTATTAGGCTAACTAATTATTCTAACATCAGTAAATTATTTCCACTGACACAAATTTGCAAGGTATATATTTTGTGTGTTAATTTCACAATCTTTATTTTGGATGCAGTTTGATGTTTTGACAAGGCTAAAAAGTTGTCACTATAAATAACCTTACAAAGCATATACCTTTGATATACTGTATATGGCACCAGGCCTGTCTTTTAAGACTAACAGCCTGTATATACTTGTACATTTATTTAAACTAATTCTTGCATTAATGATGAGTGTCCAAGGCAGATTTGCAGCATTTTGGAATACCCACCTTATATCTCTTGTACTGGGTTGTACATATATTTGCCAAAAATAGATAAAATGCTCCATTTTTAAGTTGATCTCTGCTAAACCTAAACAAATATATGCAGCTATGCAGGATAATCTGAATACATATATTGCTTAAAATGGAAAAGGAAAATACTATAAGTATGCATTTCATTCCAATTGTTGTTGTCACAAATATTCTGCAGTTGTAGAGCTCTAACAGAATGAAGTGCAGAAGAACCAATATAAAACTTTGCATTTTTAGATTTTACTGCATGTACCCATTCCAGAGGTACCACATTTATACACCTTTACTACAAATGTCTAGCGCAGATACACGTAGGCCCTAAACATATAAGGTACTAAGTTAAGTCTGCAGGTAATATATTTGGAACCATAATGGAAAATGCACAGCATTGCTTTTCTGGCCTGTAGAAACCCATAACATGTTACTATAGGAAAAGTATTTATTTTGTGAAACTTCACAAAATACCAGTTTTAAACATGGATAACATAGCCGCTACCCAAATGTTTGCTACCCGATATTCTTCTTAATAAATGTTGCAACTATGAAAAATAATTAAAATTCCCATATTTGTTCACATTTTATCAAAGCAAATGCCAATGTAATATAAGTGGCAGGTATGCAGACACCCCATTTTTGGATTCTACAGAGTAGCCTGGTTACCCATAAGCCTCTTCTACTGTTAGTAAAACTTTTAAAAACAAGCATTTGTCAATGCCGAATGTTTGCTTGCTGGCATTGGCATTGGTAGTGTAGAAGTTACAGAGCTGCATAATAGGAATGGCAGCGAAGTATTGAACAGAAGCCAACCCCACCACCACCCTGCAGAGAGTGACAGGCATTGGGGTGTGCCTTTGGGTCATCAGGCATAACGACCACGCCATTTCACCACACCCTACCCTGCAGACTCTGACAAGTGTCACGGTGTGTAACCAGGTCTTTGGCCCTTATCGCTTTACCCATTCCATCGGGAAATACGGTGAGATGGGTGGCATAGGAGAATGGGGTGAAGTTTGGGCCCGAAGAGTCTGAGGCACACCTTGATGCCTCTCACTGGCTGCAGGGTGTAGGTGGGGGTGGAATGGTAAAAGCATGACAGGCAAGAATCCCAAATCACACCCCTGATGCCTGTCATTCTCTACAGGGTGGGGCGTTATGGTCGGAAACCCTAACACCTCAGGCATTCGTTGGTATTTTCACTCCAAATTTTCAGCATGGTTATTTTGTGACCCCCACCTCATGAACAATGGCAATATCAGTTTGTTAGCCTAAAACTGCTTTTGCACAGCGACTATGGCATTTGGCACCACAGGTGCAAAAACACATTCTGAACAGGATGTGAAAAATGACAGCGGTACTGTTCATGGGGGGTTGTAAAAAATGGCAATGTTGAAAATCTGCTGTGAAAATCTAAAAAAAACTGGTGAAGTCACGAGCGTGCGTAGAAACTGTGCAACGCACACCCGTAATGTAACTAGTTTTGGGATTTTTTCACAGCAGATTGTTAACACAGGCATTTTGGGACCACTGATCATGAACAGTGTCAGTGTGATTTTCTTTATCTGTCCCGAACAATGATTTCCCACAGCAATCATGCATTTCTGTGCTGAAAGTGTGAAAACACATTTCGGCCATGTTGTGGAAAATGACAGCTGTACTGTTCATAAGGAGGTGTGGAAAAATGCCACTGGTGAAAATCTGGACTGAAAATATTACAAATTCATGAACTTACGAGGGTGAGTGGAAACTGTGCAATGCTCACTTCGTAACACAGTCATTTATGGAGTTTTGTCACCAAATTTTCAACATAGCCATTTTAAGACCTCTGCTCATGACCAGTGTCACTGTGAATTTCTTAATCTGTCCCAAACATTGTTTTCACACACCGACTGTACCATTATCGCTACATGTGCGGAAACACATTTTGGGCAAGATGTGAAAATAGTGGCTACTGTACTGCTCATAAGGAAGTGCGGTAAAATGGCAATGTTGAAATCTGGTGTGCAAGATTACAAATTCGCAAACTTGCCAGCGTGTGTAGGAACTGCGCAATGTACGCTCCTAAAACAGTCATTTTTAGGAATTTGTTCACCAAATTTTCAACATAGCCATTTTAAGACCTCTGCTCATGAACAGTGTTACTGTGATTTTCTTAATGTGTCCCGTACTATGATTTTGCACACCAACTGCACCATTGTATGCTACATGGGCGGAAACACATTTTGGTGAGATGTTAAAAATGACAGCTATACTGCTCATAAGAAGGTGTGGTAAAATGGCAATGTTGAAAATCTGGAGTGAAAATATTGAAAATTCACAAACTTACGAGCATGCATAGGAACTGCACAACACATGCTCATAAAACAGTCATTTTTAGGAATTTTTCCACCAAATTTTCAAAATAGGCTTTTTGAGTGCCCACCTTATGAACACTGGCAGTGTCATTTCATTAATCATTCTGGAAAGGTGATTTCCCGCAGTGGCTGCGAAATCACGCTTTGGGCCTGAGTAATGCCATGACAGTGATAGCATTCATCAGAAGGGGTCCCAAAAACCCCATGTTGAAAATTTGGTGCAAAAATTCCAAAAAATGCCCGAGATATGCAACAAAGTTGAAAAAACCCTATCCCATTATACAGCTTACCGGCATTTTCTCAGTTCACGGTCGGCTTTGAAGAGTGCAGACATGTTCCGGTCCACGAAGATCATCGCGCTGAGCTCGGAGGTAAGTATAGGGTGGGGGTGTGGGAGGCAGGAGTGCGCAGTGGGTGGAGTGCGGGTTGTGGAAGGGGGCAGGGAGAAGCGCTGAGGGACAGTTTTGGGATTTACAGGATTTTTTTTTCTAAGACTACAAGGAGACATTTGCCACGCTGAGGTGAGCTCCCAGCATGGCAGCCTGGAAAACTGTTGGGGGCTGGAGCCAATGGGGATTAGGCACCCCCATTGGCCTGGCATCAATTTGCCATGCTGGGTGGGCTCCCAGCGTGGCACCTGGATGCTTTGGCGGGGCGTGCAGCCAACAGGAGATTGGGCACCCCTGTCAGCTATACAGTATGTGCGTGGGGGGGGCATCAGCACGCAATATGCGTGCGTGCGTGTTGGGGGGGAGCTCTGCTCACTGAAGCAGAGATCTCCCTTTCAACTGTATGCCACTGCATTTTCAGCTGTCATAGACAGCTGGAGCAGTGATTGGCACACTGAGACAGCGCTTGCAAAGACACTGACTGAATTGGAAGAGGCTGACACACCTTTGGAAAACTCGGATGATGGCACTATGTTTCTTGCACATGCGTGCAAGCAAAGATAATAATGGACATTTGCATAGTTTTCACTCTTAAGCAAACCAAATTTCTATGTAAAATAAGCTGGATATACACAAATACCACATTTGTGGATTCTGCACAGAGTACCAGTCATAATGACACCACATTTCTGTATCTGTACCACAAAGGTTTCATTGAAATAGACTTGAAACATAGAGGGTGTTATGTGTATTTCAAAGGGGAACATTTGGACCCCTAATAAAAAATGCGCAGCATTGATTATCTGGCCTATAGCTGTTCAGGACACCATGGCACCATAGTAAAAGTATATATTTTCTGAAACTACTCAAAACACTAGTTTTAAAAATGGGTAACATTGCCTGCTAGCTAAGTATTTACTACCCATATTCCTCCTTTACATTTGGTAGAACTATGAAAAATGATTGAAGGTTGCATAATGTTCCCACATTAGCAAACCAAGTGTCTATGTAATGTACATTGGAGGTACACAAATACCACATCTGTGGATTCTGCAGAGTACCAGTTATAGTGGTATCACATTTATGTACCTTTGCCATAACATTTTGTTTGAAATAGGCTCAAAACATGCAGTGTGCTACAGTAAGGGTATTTTAATGAGGAAGAATGTGTGCCTATAATGGAAGATGCACAGCATTGATTCTCTGGCCTGTAGCCATTCAGGACACCATGGTACCATAGGAAAACTGTATATTTTCTGAAACTGCACAGACTGCTAATTTAAAATATGTGTAACGTTGCCCACCATCCAAATGTTTGCTACCCATAATCCTCCTTTACATTTGGTAGAACTACGAAAAATGATGGAAATGTGCATACTTTTCCCATTTCAGCAAACCAAATATCTAAGTAACATAGGTTGGAGGTACACAAATACCACATTTGTGAATTCTAATGAGAGTGCCAGTTACAACAATACCACATTTATGTACTTACCATAAAGAATTGGTTGAAATAGTCTTGAAACATATATGGTGCTAAGCATATTTTAAATGGCAAAATTTAGGCCCATAATGGAAATCCAGACAAAATGAATGAGAGTTTACCATGACTGATCATGAAACATCCTTATATTTCATTGTTAAAGATCATGTTCAAGTAGGAAAAATCAACAAAAATGTCATCATTAATAATGAATGTCCATCTATGTTAAATGGCCGCCCATCACAAATCATCAAATTATTGGTGACAATCTGATCATGATTTTTGTTTGAATTTTTGTGATTTCCAATGTACAGTATTAATCCTGATTAATCAATACCTGAAGTAATCATAAATAATCATTATTTTATAAACATCATGGTGTGTTTTTTTTTATTGTCAAACATTATTAAGCATGATCAATCAATATTGGTCATAACTGTTTTGCTGGGTCATGATAATTTTTAATCAGTACTTTTGGTGGTGCTAAATCATTCCCTGTCATGATCGATCAATATCCAAAGAATCAATAAACCATCACTTTTCTTTGTTTGCTGATGGTGTTGCTTTTTTTTCAATCAATCATGATTAATAATAATTGATCAATACCTGATGCAGGTTATTGGCAGCCAATCAGAACCTACTTCACAGATCATAAGTAATCATGCTTGGTCATATGCTTGTAAGATCTGGCGATGATTAATCATGATTGATGTGCCTGGCACTCATTGACTGCTCTGCTGTAATACATTTGCCTCATTTGTAATGTTTAATCATGATCAATCATTGCCTTTTAAAGTAAAGGTATGATATATTGTATTGAGCTTCATAGCCCGCCCAGCAGAGGTGATAGTCCGTCTGTGCTAAAATTATAAAATGTACTACTGTCCTGTAAGAGAGGGAAGGGATCCTAACTCTGGCCAAACTGCTGGCCAGCTGATTCCTTTCCACTGCCCGGTCTGCCTGCTCCACCCCTACACTCCACTGTTATGTGACATCTAACCAAGGAAAGCTCAGAAGCACGCCCCATACAAGTCTATGGGATTCATTTTCAAAACTGTTTTAAAGATGTTTAAGCAATCTTAGATACAAAATGAAAGCAACATCTCAACTAATAGGGACCCTCCTGATTGCTAACATTTTTGCCATAACCTTCCCCAGCACCTCCTTTGAGAACCATAACAGTCTATTTCCTCTTGCTATTGTTTACTTGCCTAATGCGGAGATTTGTTGCCTTCACTATAGCTCATTTTAGTTTCACCCACTGTTAATCTATTCCACTCAAGTCCCCCTTCCCTGCCAGTACATCCCTGAGGAATTCTCCCATCTTTGTAAAGTCAGCCCCCCTGAAGTCCAGGACCCAGCTTTCATGTGGTTTGACTCCACCCCTGTTCTTATATTGAACTACACTGTTTGGTGATCACTGGTCCCCTGGTGGCCACCCACTGTGACATCTGCAACACTATCCCCGCTGATGAGTACTGGGTCAAAATTGTTCCCTCATGAGTGGGCTCATTTACTAATTGCCTAAGGAATGCCCCCTGCAGGAAGTCCAGGATATCACTGCTCTTAGCTGAAGCTACAGCTGGGATGCTCCAATCCACATCTGGCAGACTGAAATCTCCCACCAGCAGCACCTCCTCCTTAGTTGCCATCTCATGGATGGCTTCCACTAGAACACTAACCATCTCTTCCAACCTGTGCTGGAGGTCTGTAGATCACTCCAGTGTGAATAGTGGGCTCCATTTCCCAGTTCTAAGGAAAGTTAAGTGACTTAGTGCTACACAGTATGTGGCGGGGGCTGTGGGATTCAAACCTAGATCTCCAGATATGCAGCTCAGTGCCCTTAACCACTACACTATACTGCCTCCTTGCTTGGATATGGCAGCAGAGTGCCCCAAAGATACCACATCATGTCCCCACCATATATACATTCATACAGTATATACCAATTGCAAAAAATGACATTAATGCAGGCATTAGGGTTGAAGAATGCAAAGCACACAAACAAAGAAAATGAAGTACAAGGTTTTGAGCCACATGAGTCTTGGCAAATCAGTTGTGTGGTGTTCCTTGGGGTTGCCAGCCTTAATGCCCACCCACTCCCCCCAGCCCGTAGCATCTGGTCTGAAGCAAAATGTACAGCTCCAAGCCAGTGCCTCATAGGTAATTACTCTTTAAAGAAAAAGAAGTAGGGCTTGGCACATGTAGCTAACAGAATCAGTCATAGCTTTCTTCCAATGGACCCTGTGTGATGCAAGAGATCATGTTTGCTTAGGGGAAGGGTTGGGAATTAGGCCTGACAATCCCAAGGAACCCCCCCAGCAAATTATCAAGACTTCTAGGACTCAAAACCCTAATGTTTTTATTTGTATACTCTGTGGGCTTTGCATTCTGTCACTCTAATGTCTGCATTAACATAGTTTTTTTTTAGTACCCTCCTTTTGTGACAGAGGAATCTTAACAGAATAGTGGATATATTTCAAACCCTGCATCACCACCTAGCAAGTGAAAGCCTACAGTGTCTTAATACATGGGGTTGCACCATTAGAGGTTAACATCCTAGCACAGAGAAGCGATCATGTACCTGGTTCATGAAGAGTCTGGGATAAGGGTGTCTCAGGGGAGCAGCCAGTTGTACCTGTAAAACAAAAACATCAATGGGGTCACAAAGGCTCTGCAGCTCTTTATGAACTATGACAAACAATGTAGAGTAAACAAAAAATAATACTTTTCTGATATGAAAGGTCAGTGTCCTCCTATAACTGGTCAATGTCCTGTCAGACCTGTAGACATAATAGCAAAAATGGGTCAGTATGAAGACTAAAAATACTAATCAGCTGGGTTGGTTGGGAAGGACCTGTAAAGGTTGGAAAAAAAGTGAATGTGTGTGTGTGTGTTGGGGGAGGAGTGCGGACCAGTACCACACCATCAACCTAGGTTTTAGAATGGACTTGATCAAGCAGGGACCATCATGGGGGGGGGGATTCAATGTCCCTAGGCCTGATCTGTCTTGGGGTGGGGTCCATGTTGCTTCACCCATCGATCAGCACAGGGCAGGATAAAGACACCAGCTGTTATGCTCCCTGCGCCATTGACAAGGTGCTGGACCACCAATCTGGTAGAGAGACTTGGGGGGATGGAGGGGTTGCCATGGCTGATGAGAGTCTCCAGAAGGAGGGATGGGGATGATGACCCTTCCCCTCCTGCCCCCCTGCCCCCCCATAGAGGGAATCTGTGACTTTTCTGAAGGTCCTAGTATATTTTCTGGGATGATGGATGATGTTGCTAGGTGGCTGGTGTCAGGATGGTGCTTCTTGGTGGTGCAGGGCCTACAACAACTGGGGCTTCATGTTGGCAACTGCTATTTTTCCCCATTTCCATGCCCACCCACCTCTTCCGACACAGTACATAGTCTTGTCAGATCTCAACATATTCATTGGCCCAAGTATCTCTGAACTGTACCCCACTATAAAAAAGCATTAAACCCGTTAACAAGTTTATAAATTGTTTAACTGACTTGAACGGACTCAGGTGACCCTGAGGCCACTGGCATTTGTACACAGAAGGATCCACTGGATACAATTAGGAGCTTCAGTGAGCATTTAGTGATACATTTTCAAGGTGCAGCTAATGTAATCCCAGCCAAGAATATGTCACTGAACATTTTGCTGTGTCAAATCCTGTTAAACCGATACACTTCAATAAATAAATAAATTCAACAAAAAAAAAAAAAGCTGGGAAGACGCTTCAAGTGTTTTACCAATAAAACCAATTTTTTTTCTGAGAATAAATGGGACTTTGTGTACCCCCAGTCTGTATAGTTACATAGCCTGCAGCTCAGACACTAGCCACACCTCCTTCCTTGAACCAGGACACTAGCCCATCCCCCTCCACTGGCCCCTCCGAAGGCTGAGGAGACACAAAGGGTTTGATGTCATAGAGGAGAGATGAGGGGTTAGAATTAAACAAGATAAGGTACTTGTCTGAAAGATAGACACCTTGCATCTGGCCAGATCTGCTGAATTAAAGGTAAAAATAGGTAAGTATGAGGAACTTATAGTAGCACGAGCAGAGATTTTGAGTGGAGCGATGCAACAAGTACAGTACAGCATAGGAGTAAAGAAAGTGGAGTTTTAGTGGAAAAAACAGAGTTAAAGATCAACTCTCTATTATAATAGAAAGCTTGAAAGCACTACATTTACACTAATAGTGTTTTAACTTTATTATTTTCTAGTTGCTTGTTTTTTCTGTTTGTTTTTACATTCCCATGCTGTTGATCTACCAAATATTGTAGGTAATTCAGCACTTATTTCACTAAGTCTTTCAAAATCTATCTGACTCTCCCCTGCTAACCACACAACTGCTGTTTGTGACATCACAGTCTATTATGGTGGGCACTATGATGTCATAAACAAAGGCATTGTGAGGTTAACAGGGGAAGGGCAAATGTTTTCAAATGTTTTCTATACAGACTTTTCAGATGGACCAAGATACGCTGTAACAGCTGAAATGTCTTATTTATAAAAGCACATGCTGAAGTGTAGAGTTGCTCTTTAACATCAAAGTAAGAGAAGCAGAGGTATAGTGACAGAGGATAACAAAAAACAGACAGGAAACAGGAGCTGCTTTCCCCATGCCCCAACACAGGAGCTGTGCTCATCAGTCTCCCAGAACAGATACTGTTGTCCTGATGCCTCAACACAGGAGTTGCACTCCCCCAGTTTTCCATCACAGGTGCTGCTGTCCCCTTCCTCAGCAAAGGCACTGTGGTCCCCAGTCCAGGGCCAATAATTTCTATTTTTAATGGAAAACTCCATCATAAAGCTGAATTTGTCATTTTTAAACCAGCACTTTGGAGTCAATTATTTATGAGAAACCCCAATTTGTACCAACTTTTTGGACAATCCCCTCAATGTTTAGGCAGATTATTGTACAAAACATGTAGATTTGCACTCAGTCTTTGGGGAGGACTGATTTTAAGATTTTGCCAGCTAGAATTAGGCATTTTTGTAAACAGAAAATCATTAGCTCCACCATTCTCCCAACACAGTTGTGCTCTCTCTGCTTCCAGACCCAGGAGCTGTGCTCCACCCCTACCCCATGATACAAGGCTGGACTCCACCCCCACCCGATGCAGGAGCTGTGTTCCACCCCATCCCCCAATGCAGGAGCCATGGTTCACCCCCACCCCATATAGGAGCCATGCGCCACCCCACCCCTGCTGCTGAAGCTGTGCTCTGCCTGACCCCTTGCTGCAGGAGCTGTGCTCTGCCCCACCCCCTGCTGCAGGAGCTGTTCTCTGCCCCACCCTCCCCACCTAAGTAGCTGTGCTCTACCCCACACCCCGATGCAGGAGCTAAGCTCTGCCCCAACACTGGAACTGTGCTCCACCCACAACACAGGACCTGCACTCCACCCAAAACACAGGAGCTGTGCTACCCTGCCCAACTCAGACAGAAGCTGTGCCCCCCCACATGCACACACACACACATGAGCTGTGCTCCCCCACACACACATGAGCTGTGCACACACACACACACACACACACACACACACACACACACACACACACACAGGACCTGCACTCCACTGCTCAGCCAGCTTGATTTCCTCTTTCTGCCCATGCTTCTCATCCTGCTCAAGAAGGGATAATGACTGGCCTGCTTACCAAGCTAAAGAACAAATCAACTCTGGACCATAAAACTGTATTTACTTGAAGTGCACAGTTTGTTTACAATGCCAGGCTTCTTTTAAAAATCCAACATTCTGAGACCTACTGTAAATCAATCTCTTCATCAGGGACTGGCTAAAAGTAACACAATATCAGACATAATAAATCTATTTACAACACGCCTACTGTTTCCCTGAAAGTTGCTCAAAGAAGTGAAAAACATGGAGTGGATAAAAACTCCATGTTACCATTAGACAGCACACATACTTCTTATAGTTGCTCATAAATCTTTTTTGTTCCACGGTTATCTGTATATGAAACAAGAATTACATCAACAAAGAATCTCTGAATATCAAAGTTCACTGTATTCCATAGGAAATCCATATAAATGTTCATGGGTAAATCTAATTCTGTCTTTTGACTCTGAACTAGGGAACACTGAATAAGATTCTTCTAGTAACGCCTAAAACCTCCTAAGGAAATATTCTAATTCCCAGATTTGTCTGCACTATTTTATTTTTACCAACTTTAAACTTCAGCTGCAAATAAAACACACTAGGATTCCAAATGTCAAATATGTTATCCTTGTGAGCCCCTATACTCTCTATTTACTGTGCTCATGTAAGTTTTTAACTTTTAAATTTTTGTTAACCTAAATATGAGTACCACACTTCTGCCTCCATCAAACCAAGATTGTGACTATTTCAAACAGTAATACACATGGTAACTGTTTTAAGTTTTCAGTATACTGTACCCCAGTTCAAACATTTCTGACCTTAATTTTAATGCTTTAAACTTCTTTCATTGTCTCGTTCCTACAAGGCAAAAATCCTATACTTAGATAAAATCACAAACCGTCACTCTCTTGCCTAAACTTGTAAAACTAAATCTTAGCAGCCACTGTGCATACCTCATGTGGAGGAACACTCCTGTTCTGGTGTTCTTCTTTTGCCATTACTGCTCAGCAGTTCAGCATGTTGCAGGTCCTTTTTGGAGTAAGGAACTCTGGGCAGTGTTTGGCATGAATGACGTGTGACGTCATCTGCACCACACATCACAAAATTATGTACTGCACTGCCCAGTCCACTTATGGAAAGCCCCTGTTGGACTGCATATCTACGGTCCATTTGCACTGAGGGCAAAACAGGATTCAGTGCCTGAAAAAATGTTTTAAATTATTAGACTAACTTTGGGCCATGTATTGAACCTCAAATGCTTCATACAACACTTCAGGATCTTCCTTCTTAAAACAATACTGTTTCACTACAATCTGTTATTGAAAACAGACCGTGAAAGTGGTTGGGAGTGAGTTCGAGGGGATGGAGAAGAAATAGTAAATATTTACATACAGATCCCTAAGGTACTACTACCCAAAATTTAACTAGATCTAAATCCTTACCTATTCCCTATTATAGACCCTCATTCACAAGGGGAGGGGTGATGAATGAAAATAAAGGTTATGTCACCCTTCAAAAGGAACAGAATTATGCTACTCTAAATTATACAATGGCAAGAAAAAAATCAAAGAATGGCTGTTAAGCCCTAGACACAGTGATGTTATTACACAATAACATCACTGTATCGAGGACAGGCAGTGAAACGACCTCATGACCAAATTGGAATCACTGCTTGTGCCCGCCTCATGCCCACACAACCAAACATTCACAGCTTGACCCCCCAACTCAGGAAAACGCAATGGTACACTTGCACAGCTGTTTCTTATTTTCAGTACTACTGCCTGCAACTTTGTAAAATTGAAGCTTGTATCTGAAACTGCTGCTTCTTGTGGTGCAGGCATTCTCATAATGTACTTTAGTGACAAGCGGCTTCACTGAACCATGCAGACTGTGACTACCAGTCGTGTGGTTCACTGAAGCCGTTCAGGTCAGTCAGAAAATGTCTGAAGAAAATTGACTTAGATTCACCCTGCAAGAAAGCCTGACTCCCGGTTGTGCTTCCCGATGAAGGCAGAAGCTGTGACACCTCAAAATAAGCACTAACTCCACCACTTCTTGAGTCCCCCTGTAGGCAGCAGAATCGTGTGAGCGTGTGCAGACTTCAAATGCCACACTCTCTCCTAACTGTGCCCGGCTCTTGGAAAGAATGGTTGCATTTTGCCAAAATTTAAACTGTTAAAAAAAAAATAAAGCCATATCTCCAATCACTCCTGTCCCACAGAACACAGCCATGGTGGCTACACTCACCAACTGAGTCACTGTGGTGGTTCTTGGGATCGGCTCGGTGGAAAGACTCCTCAGCTCACAAAAGAAAAATGGCTGAATTTCTTACACAAATAAAAAAAAAGCAATAAAGGGACAGACAAGGGCCACCTTGTATAACAGCACTGAGAGACACAGAAAAACAGTGAAAGTGGAGACAGTGGGGGGGTGGGGGTTAGGGCAGAGACAAATGCAGAGCTACACTCAGCCTACAGTAAACGGTGCCTTGAAGGGACTATTTTTTGATCAAATATACAAGTCATCAGTTTAAAACAAGTAAAATTAATATAAAACAAAAGAACCTCTGTCTGTATCTTAATTAGAACACCATCTAATAAAATAATACACATCCGCACCATTGTATAATAGCAATAAGGCACTCCAGGGTGTGTGTTATTGTGTAATAATGTCACTCCTGGGGTGGTGAAAGCACTCGGCTTTGCCTCATGCTTCAGCCACCCCAGGAGTATTACTACCCAATAACACACACCCTGTCATGCCTTATTGTTTAAATATATTAGACTAAGGGGACAAAAATATTCTTACATGAACCTTATCCACTCAGTTTCTTTAGTGAGTCCATGTCTAGGACTTCAGCTGTTTAGTTGATCTATCCACCATCCCTCTCACAATATAGCTGTGCTCCCCAGTCTCTGGATACAGGAGCTGCAGTCATCACCATGAGGCAGGAGCTGAACACCCCACCACCACCACCACTCTCCTGGCCCCCAAAACACAGACAGGAGCTGTGCTTCCTCCCAAGACATGAGCTGTGCTTCCCTCCCCCCACAGACAGGAGCTGTGCTTCCCCCCAACACACACACACACATACACACACACAGGAGCTGTGCTCCCACCTCCATACACACAGAAGCTATGTTTCCCCCCACCCACACACTCCACACAGAAGCTGTGCTTCCCCATCCAACCCAGAAGCTATGCATGCCCCCTAGTCATACACACACAGAGTTGTGCTCCCCCACATACACACTGAGCTGTGCCCCCCCCCACACACAAACACAGAAGCTGCACTCCACTGCCCAGCCAGCTTGGCTTCCTCTCCCTGTCCATGCTTCTCATCCCACTCAAGAATGGAGAATGACTGGCCTTCTTACTAAGCTGGCCACCCACCCATCCATCAGTTCACCAAACAAACCAACATGCCAGAAGTCTACCAATCTTTGTACTGCTGATTTCTGCTGTCCTGTGATGCCTCATGCCCTGTAATGGGCATCAGATGCCCCATTACAGTCAACCCACCCAATATAGGTCAAGTAGAAGGACTTACCTGAGCTCTGTGGAGCCAGAGGTAGGAGTCATGAAGGGATGTCATCTGCCACACCTGTGAAAAAAGAATAGAAAGGGGTTCACAAAGGATCTGTAGCACATAGCGGGTAAAATAGGGTGGAAAGACCAGGTTAGGTAAAAAAGTATACTTTTCTGATGTGGAAGAAGTCCGCATCCTGTCCGACCTGTAAAATAAAGGAAAAATTAGGTTTGCTGGGGGAAAAACACAGTAGTAGGAGAAGCAGATAGGAAAGAGAGTGTGATTTTGGAGGGGGGCTCAGCACAACCCCTTGGCTGCCATTGGTGGAAGAGTGGCCAGTATTTAACTTGGTGGCCAGGTGGGCTAGTGCAGGCTCTTTGGGGCCAGTAGGCCTTGTGATAAAATGAAAAAAAAAAAATGGTGGTCCTGTGGACTCAATATGGCTGGGGGGGGGCACTATGTAAATTTAGCCCTGGTGGTCTAGCTCCCTGGTGACTAAGGTGTACTGGGTTAATACCACGCATGTTAGACCACGTGTATTAATCATGCCGTACATGCAGTGCTTGAAATCACAGCGACGGGGTAGAATAGAGATAGGGATTTACTGCTAGAGCTGTCACTGCACACTGATATAAGGACAGGAGAAGGTGCCATGTGCTGGGTACCTGGTTGAGCCACTCCCATGTTGGGGTGGCTAGGGCACCAGCACATGGTGCAGTTGGTGGACTTGGGACCATGGTTCTGTTCCCCCCCAGGTCTCCCTTGCTGCAACTTTTACTGGCATGTGTGTTTTTTTTTTAAAAGCAAACTTCCCCCCTCCTGAGCTTCTCCTCCATTCCCGAAGTCTGCCTCACCTAGAGTTTGTTGTTTAAGCTCCGGGGAGGAGTGGGAGGCAAAGCCCCCCCATGCATGGGGGAAGGTGAAGCCCCCATATAAAAACATAAAGACCCATCGTTGTCAATGGGCACAGTGTGTGGACCAGGTTGGTGTTTTGCCGGACTCTGCTTTTTTGTGGCGCTGTTTTGCAGCAGCATTTTCAGTCGCATGGTTTTGTCATACGGCGGTATGACCCCCATGCCTGACTGAGGCCAGAATTTTTTTTAAAATAAATTAGTACCCTTCCCTGTCATCTAGTGGGGGCTCCCTAAACCCTAGCGTAGTGTGGATCCTGACTTGTTGAGTAGCAGGAGGAGGACAAGCTTGGACTGCAGCCAGGCACATAGCGTGATTGCAGTAGAAGTGAAAGTCCCTGTGAGCACTAATAACTCCCAGCCCATATGAAACTCAGACTGTGGCCTACTCAGTGCAGTGGGAGAGGGAGAGGGAGAGAAAAGGAGCTAGTGGGTGGTGGAGGAGACAATGGATGAAAATGCCTGCCTCCACCTTCCCGAACCACTACTCTGGTGACAAAGTTGTTTATTCCCTAAGGGGGGCTTGAGAGGCAGAAGGGTCTGGAATAGCAAAGAGAAGTCACTCCTGCAGTAGTAGTTGGTGGGGGGGTTGTGAGAGACAGTGAGTGAGTGGAGAGATTGGCAGCAGTAGCAGCAGCGGGTGCTGCATATTGTAAGCCACACTGCAGCTTTTGGCAATGCCTGGCAGGCTTAATTTAAATTGTAAAAGCCTGATGGAAGCAGGCAGGACTAAGTGCTCCCTGAGGGGAGTAATGGACAAGCCACCCGCAGCTGTGTACAAGCCTGAGGAGGGTCTGAAAAGAAGTCTGGGGAAAAGACCAGAGTGCACATAGGGGGCTGGGAGTCAGCCCACAGATAGCTGCATGGCAGCCATGACAAAAGGCAAGGGGGCATAAACAAATAAATTAATTAACACATTAATAAGTGGTTACCTGAATTGGGAGGCAAGCAGTCCTCCAAGAAAAGCAAGACAGGCCATGTTTGGAGCTTGGTGTCTGGTGCAATTGTCATTAGGATGTCTTGTTGACAGCACAAGGTGGGAACAGCCAGATAATAAAAGAAAGTTAAAACAGCAGTGTTTGTTATTTAAAAACTCTGTAAACTCACTCACCTGCTGTATGAGTGTTCTAGGGTACATTGTTTTAATAGAGCTGCTGCAGTCCACATATTTTCTATTTTGCAAGTAATGTTATGCCTACAAGATGCATACAACTTCACCAGGTCTGCCATTTGTAGTGCCGATCGGTAGAGATCTCTCCTGCTGGCAATGTATCTGGAGGAGGCTTATTTGAATATGATGCATCTCATGCTCCTCCCTCTAAAGTGTCAATCACTTCTCCAAGTTCATTCATGGTTTGTGATGGGAGACTGCTGTCAGTTCAAAAAGTAGACAACTGCCTCATTTTCCAGTAGTTCCTAGGAAATCTCTGAGTATGTGTTATCGCTGTTACTGATTGCAACATTTAAAATATAGCTCTTCAATCTGAAGCTGTCTGGTTGTGGTTGCAGCTTGGGACATCCAATACAGTAGCTGATAACTACTCATAATCAAACTAATAACAAATTCCCTTCGACCCAGTTCCGAGCACATACTTCTAGATAGAATTGTTTACGGCTAATAACACTGTCATTTCTAAATTACACCTCATTTATGATGCTATTACTAAGCAAGGGATATAAACAAAACAGTGTTCATCAGGAATGACAATCAAATAAAGTTGTGTGGCTTGAATCTGTGTTTGAAGTGCAGCCTGTACTAACTGCAAGTACAGCTTCCTTCACATCACAGATCAGTGAATAGAACTGAGACAATAATTCCTTTCCTGCATATACCTGCAAAAAAATAAAAATAAATAAAAAACACAGACTTGCTACTATTTATGCAGACACACATTCCAGACATTGACTACACTTAGAGAGGACATCATTTTCAGTCGTGGAACACAAGGAAGTAGAACAGAAGATCGTGCTGGCAACATACCAATCAGTCAGTTGGCGCATAAGAGTCAAGCTTAAAAACAATGCACATACCTGCAGCACAGCGTGGTAAAATGGCGGCAGACCAATTTTGTGACTCGAGTCACTAACTTAAAAAAGTCAAAAACCATGTTAAAGAAACCATGGAACAAATAGAGGCAATGAAAATCTGCAATCAGGATGTCTGTTCTTCATCCAACAATGATAAAAATAGCAGGTCAGAACTTTTCATGTCTAATGAACACTGCTGCTTTAAGGATAGGTAGTACTGCCTGGTGAAGGCTGCTGCAGGAGCTATGCTGAAAACAATATACAGGCTCAGGGCTGCTATGAGGGGGAACAGCCTAAGGAGTATCTGTTCTGTGGGGGGGGGGGTTACTCTTGTTGTCCATGCTGCAGGGGAGTGGTAGAAGTGCCCAAACTGATTTCCCCTCTCCAACACTGTTCCCTGTGGCTACAGTTAAATGGCATCCCCAAACACACTAATGTGCCCTGGGGTGGGGCGTGTCAGCTCTGAGAGAACAGGTGGTGGGGGTTCTGGTCAGCAGGCAGGAACAGTGGTCCTGGGGGAGGGCTCATCTGTAAGAGAGTGGTCATTTAGGGTATGCCTGTTTGGAGGTTTTGCCTTCTCTTCCCCACTGTGCACACTGCTGTAGGATTTCCCTTTTACTGTGAAATGGGAAGGGGGTGCAAGGCCACCACTGGAAGGGTGTGGGTTGCAGGTCCATGTATGGGATTAGGCCACTGCCTGGGTATGGGGTTGCAGTGCTTTGCATTGGGAGGGGAGGCACAGGACACCAAGGGAGAAGAGGGGTTTCAGGCCAATGCATGAAAAAGGGTAGGGTGCTGTAGGCCCCTGCATGGGAATGTGCCTCAAAAGGGGTTCCAAAGCACCCTAACAAGATGCATCAGTGGATAGCAGGGTGTGTGTGTGTGTGTTCCAGCTGCAGGGATAGTGGTTGGCAGGGTGTGGTCAGCTGATCAGTGGGTGGAAAGAGTGGGCTGTGTGGGTCCAACTGCAGGGAGGGTGGTCAATTGGGTAGTATGCAGCTTTGAGTGTTGTGGAAACATCCAGGGATGGTGCACAGTATTAGGGTATCCCTGTCATTATCACATTTTGACCTTATCTACTCCATTGTCCAGTGTAGGATTTGTTTTTTACTGGGTGGCGAGAGGGGTACAAGGCCCCCCACTGGGTGCCCCTTATAGCTCCCTTCCCTGACAGTACCCCCTCCTTTCACAGCCATGAACACTACCTCCCTCCATGACCCAACACTAAGCCCACACTCCACTTCCTTCCTCCATGTCACCCTCTATGGACCCCCAACACCCTCTCTTCTTCTACAGTCCCCTGCCACCACTACTCTTCCTCTCTCTATGGCCACTCAGACACTTTCTTCCCTTCCTTTATCCCCCCACAGACAACTCCCATACTTGGTCCACCACACACATCCCTCCCTGGCTCATTGGACACCCCTCCCTGCCTAGACATTCCTCCTGGCCCCTCCTTGATCCCTCCTGCCCTGGCCTATTTTCCACCCTCTTGAGCTTCCTGGATGCCCCCTCTTCCTAGGCACTCATCTCTCCTATACCACCCTGACATCCCCTCCCTTCTTGATCCCTTTCTGGGCCCCCTGGACACCTCCTACCTCCTGGGCCCCAGGACACTCACCATTAAACACTGTATGCCCTCCAGTTATTGAGCTCTAGTAGCTTTGCCTCCTGAGTCCACCACCCATCAGGCTTCGGGGTGGCTGGGCTCGAGAGCCTGCCAGCAGGGCTGGGAGTGGATGGCCTCATGAGCCTAACGCAAAAGATGGGAGTGGGTGGGCTTTGGTTCTCACTGCTGGAGGGGCTACAGAGCATGCTGCCATGACTGAGGATGTTGCTACTCACAAAGTCCTATGTGTACAAGCAACACAGCCAGTGTGGTAGGGGATTCGGAGCACAGAGCAACACAAAAAAATCATTCTTAGTTCTCAAAACAAATCACAAAAATAAATGAATTTTAAGAAAACTCTCAGTTTATTTAGAGCCAAACATGGTAGCACAGCACCGAACTAGTCCCAGTGCTTTGGGTCTGCAGCATGGCCCTTCATCAGGGGCATGACCCTTTATCAGAGGGCCCTCAAGATGAAGGGTCATGCTACAGACCCAAAGCATCAAGGCTACTGTGGTGCTGTGCTATCATATCACGTTTGTGTTACTCCATGGCTGAGGAGGGCCCGAGGAATCTGAGCCCATTTTAATATAGTAATTGAATGCAAATGGCCCTTTAGCACCATGCATGCCCAATGGACTCATTTACATGCAAGGGCTGAATATGGTTCTTAGGTGCCCTAGTGCTATCTCATTAGGGCTGCACTATCATTCTTGTGGTCCTATGGATCATGTCCTGAGCCCCATGTGGTGACAGCACAGAGCAGTCACTACGCACTGTGCTACCATGGATCTATAGTCCGACAGTTAACAAGCTGCAGTTGGAGTGTGCTAAATTTCTGAATATTGCACAGAGCATGAAGTAAGTTATGCGCCACGCGGCACTCCTGTCAGTGCAGCAGTAGTGGCTGGCTCTGAATATGGGGCCCACCTATTTTCTAATCAACTGTGGCGTGATGTAATCAACAAAAATCATCATTTGTACATTCATATATTCATTAAAAATCAACAATAAAATTAGGTTTTATGAGATCATCAATAACCATCACTTGTAAATAAAGCAACTCATTAAAATTGACCAAACAATTGGACTTTATGTGATCAATAATCATCACTTGAAAGTTAACTAAATCATGAAAAATCACCATTAAGATTTTAAAAATGTTAGTATTTTTGAAGATCAAATCATTATCCAAGAAGATCATCAAAAATCATAAACTTACTTGATGATCAGATGATGATAATTGGTGAATGGAAGTGATTGTTCATGTCAGCTAACCAAAGATCATGATTCATGATCTACCGATTCAACAGCTCAACATTGATTATCTGGCCTGTAGACATTTGGAACACTATGGTATCATATGGAAGGTATATATTTTTTGAACTGCACAGAGTACTGGTTTTAATCTTGGGTAACACTGCTCACTACCCAAATATGTGCTACCTATAATCTTCCTCTCCATTTGTTAGGACTATGAAAAATAATGAACATTTTCATTTTAATAACCAAATATACAGTATATGTAAACTAGGATGCAGATATATGGACACCCCTTTGTTACATTCTGTAGAGAGAACTAGTTACAATGTTACCAAGTTTATGTTCATTTAACTCAGATTCTGGTAGAAATAAGCACAAGACACATAGGTTGCCAAGTGATAGAAGGATTGAGGCATTTTGTGCCAAGGATCCTTTGGTGTAGGTAAATGTTTGTGGTACCAACACGGGTAGTACACCCTGAAGAAGCCAAATGTGGGATGATTTTGTACTTGAAAATTGAGACAGACAAATATTTAGGTAGAAAAGGGCCAACATATTGCATTTTTTTCAGTATTTTTAGCTGTAGAGCCCAATTCACTGGAGGATTATGGGTAGCAAACATTTGGGATAGAGACTGTCTCACACATCACAGACGTCTACATTTTGTACACTTTAAATCACTATATATGGTTCCCTGTGTATCACAATGCCTTGCAGTTTTCTGGTGGTGGGATATGCCGGCAGGGAGGCTTTTCGTGATGAAGTTCTCTACATAGGTATATTGTAATATGCAGGTGTGGAGAGAATGCCATGGTAAGACTGCATATATTTGACACCTACATTACAAGAATATTCTGGAAGAGTTACAAAGAGGGTGATTTTGCCCATTCAATGTAAAATGACCAGACATATAGATTGAAAAAGACTGAAGCTTGCACATTGTTCTGTGTGTTATATTATTGTGCATAATTCATAGGATGATTATGGGTAGCAAACCTTTGAATATGGTGTCATTTTCTGAAGACTCTAAAAGTAAATTCTTTTCGTATAATGACATAATACTGTTGGTTTCTACACACCAGAAGAATAATGTTGAGCACTTAACATTCTGGACCCATTTAGTAACTTTAATGTTAAACAAAGTCTGGCCAGAGTGAATAGGGCTGCAGCCAAGGAAATTGGGGTAAAAATGTTGAAAATTACTAGTTATGAGCCTGCATTTGCAAAATGTAACATAGGCTCATAAAGGTGTTGTTTTGTAATGTTTTTGCACCAAATTTTCAACATAGCCTTGTTATGACCCTGACTCATGAGGAAGGGTAAAGAAAATGTTCAACTCCTGGCCTAAAAATGATTTTGCACATGGACTGTGAAAGCAACTTTCAGGACACAAAAAAACATTTTGGGCAGGAGTTGAAAATGACAGCTGTCACATTCATGAGGTGCTGTAAAAAATGGCTATGTTGAAAATTTGGGGTAAAAATATTAAATATTATCAAATTTATGAGCCTCCAATTGCAAAAGTCAACATAGACTCATAAACTTTAAAAAAATATATATATTTTTACACCAGATTTAGAACACAGCCTTCTTATGATCCAACCTCATGAACAAGGACAGAGAAAGTTTTCAACTCCTGTCTGAAAGGTGATTTTGTGCAGGGACTGCAAAATCACCTGTTGGGATGTAAAATATCATTTTGGCCAGGATTTCTAAAAATTAGAGCTGTCATGTTCATGAGGTGCTGTAAAGATATGACTATGTTGTACATATGGGCCTAGATATTCAGAGCACATGCCAAGACACAAATGAGTTGCTCCAGCGCAAGTGGGAAGATGCGACAAGTGACATTCAAAGGGAGCCGCAGTGTAGCTCAAAAACCATTGCACCAATGCACAACCAAAACGTATGCAGTGCAAGTGCAAGGGGGTATTCTCATGAATAAGTGGCACAATGGTATATTCAATGGGAGAGCATGGCGCAAGTCAGGAGCAAACCCCAGGTTGCATCAGGCAGACTTGAGCCAATAAATATAGGCTCAAACACACAGACAGCAGATGTGCAACACTGAGCCCAGTGAGAGAGGGGGGGAGAGAGAGAGAGAGAGAGAGAGAGGCAGAAAGGGAGAGAGACAGACAAATAGGGAGAGAGAGAGAGTGACACTGACCGATGGATGGACTGACAGTGTGAGAATGGCACCCAGGGAGACCCAGTGACTGAGCAATGGACAGTGGCCCATTCCTGACGGATGCCTTAATGTGGGGGAGTGAGGAGGCAGGAGGAACAGTGGCATGGCCAACAAAGGGCCCCACGGCAGTATGCCCGACACAGGTGGTACCGTGCCAGGATCACATTTGAGAACTTTAGTGACACAGAGATTGGGGGCTGGTACCATCTGAACAGGGCTGTTCTGAGGCAGCTCTGTGAGCTGTGCAGTGATGAGATGTAGGCACCTACCAGACGTAGTCATGCCATGACAGTGGAGATGAAGGTGACAGCAATGATGTGCCTCCTTTCCAAGGGCACCTTCCAGAGACCAATGGGTGATACCATGGGCATCACCCAGTCAGCCACATCCTGCCTCCTCACCCAGTTCCTCAATGCTCTGCTTCCACATGCTTTGGAGAGCATCCAGTTCCCCAGCACACAGGCAAAGCGTACAGCCAACTTGCAGGAGTTCCACCGGGTGGCAGGCATGCCAGGCATGATTGGGGCACTAGACTTCACCCATGTCAGCATCTGCACACCACCTGGCCCAGAAGGCACAGTATACATCAACTGAAAGGGATACCCATCCATCAACTGCCAGGTGGTGTGCGATGCCATGGGGCGCATAATCAATGTCTGTGTCACACATACCAGGAGTGCACACAATGCCTTCATATGGCACAGTTCTGCACTGTGTCATAAGTTTAATTGGGGAGACATTCCCATGGGCCACCTAGTAGGTGAGTAGGATGTGTGTCAGGGTGGCCGACAGATGTGTCCCAAGGGACAGGCGAGGGAAGCTGGGGCAGTGGGTGATGTGCATGTGGTGGCTGGGAGGGAGCGGGTGGCAGCACAGCACAGCACAGGGATAACCATGTTGTTACCCACACAGTCAACAGTGCATACCCACTGAGGCAATGGCTGCTCACCCCCTACTGGCAACCATCGTCCCCCGTGTAGGACTGGTACAACAAGGCAGACATGCCAGCATGTGCAATATCATCGAGCATGTCTTTGGCATGTTAAAGATGCGATTCCATTGCCTAGACAGATCAGGCGGTGCCTTACAATACAGCCCATCGAAAGCCTGTGGCATATTCCTGGCCTGCTGCATCCTGCACAGCATGGCCATTGATAGTGGAATAGTAGTCGAGGCAGATGAGGACGACAGCAGCAGGGACAATGGTGGAGGAGCTCCGGAGGGCAGTGGGCAGGCACCACTCAGCAGGAGGGACCCCAGACCAGTGCAGGAGGCACGTCAGCACTGGGACATGATCACAAGGGAGCATTATGGATAACAAAGGTGAGTACACGGATGGGCACAGTAGTCATAGGCATGCTGGGACAGAGGCATACATCAGTCAGGGCAGGGCTATGAAACCATGGGCACTCAGACACACATACACAGAAGTACATGCACAGGGTGAGGGACATGGCATGGATCAGACGCATGACACCAGTGCATGGCTGTCATCATCATATCCATGCCACACACCCCAGTAGCATGGTCCACACACACACACACACACACACACACACACGGGGCAAGCAGCACAGCACACATGCGTGCCTCCACATGCAAGCTGCACCACCACCCCCACAGCTGCATGTGGTGACAGCAGTGGATAGCAGGGCAGGACAGCGAACACATCACACCAACTGCACAGTCCCACAGCCACCAGGGCCATGAGGTCAGCCACACCAGGGCCAGCCAGCAGATGCCAGCTGCGCATCGGCCGGGGTGGGTATCAGACACCCACCAGGGGTTGATCTGCAGGACTGTGACTGAGTCCACGCAGGGGTGTCCTGGCAGCCAAACAGGCCTGCCCTAGGGGTGTCTGGCATGATAAGGTCCAATCCTGGTGTTCTATGTGCTGGTGTTGCCAGACACTGGCACTGTGGGGTGGACAGTGCACTGCGGGGGGTCCTCTGCATATGGCCAAGCCCAAGGGACACTCCCACAGGCTACCCAGCTGCAATGGCACCAGCCATGTGGTCCATTGATGCCACAATGGCACCGGTCATGCGGTCCAAAGCTGCAATTGAGGCCTCTTGCATCTGGGAGAGCCTGTCCATCAACTGTTCATCACCCCTGTCCTGCTGCTCAGCCATCTGGCACACCACTGCCCGCAGTGCGTGCACCTCACTAGCAAGCAATGCCTGGTTCTCCATGGAGGCCTGCAGTAATTGGGTGTGCTCCCACAGTCTCTCGGCCTCCCAGTCCTCATGGTCTTGCCACTGTGCTGGGGGAAGGGTCTCAGCATGCTGCTGCAAAGCCTCCCGCTCAGGAGGATGATGCACAGTGGGCCATACAGGGGCCACAGTGTTTCATGGTGCAACAGTGGTGGGCACTGTGGCACGCTGCCCAAAATCACCTGCATCCTGCTGCTGCCACCCAACTGTCTGCTGGTCAGGGCCCTGCACCTCCACCACACCCACAGCACCACCACAACCCACACCGGACATGGTTGTGGCACCACACACAGCTACACCGGCGGGGATGGGGGGCAGCTGTGGGGGTGCAAGAACAGCACTGGGACCTGTTGGTGCCTGTGTGGCAGGTAGGGGCACCTCAGCCACCACAGCTCCTATGCTCTCCAGTACCAGTGTGAGGTCATCATCAGTGTCAAACACCACACCGAGCTGGGTCTCTGCACACAGCACCTCCAGGCTGTCATTGTGCAGGAACCCAACCAGGGGGTCATCCGACCCCATGTCAGGCACAGCCACAAGGCTGGCCCTGCTGAGTCACAGCCTGTTCCAGCTTTAGATGCCTGTTGAGGTCAAGGGTCAGGCATCCATGTCTGCGGCTGCCTCTGCCCGCTCCCCTGCATGGAGGCATGCTGATACTGCAAAGCAAGAACAGTGTGTCAGTGGAGCAGCCAACCCCATGGCCATCCCCCCACCCTATCTCCCCCCAGCCCCACCCTGACCACACCCCCATCTAGCCCCACCCATGCCACTGTCACCACCTACCACCATACCACACTGTGCATCTGCATCCGCACACGCACAGGGCCATGGGCATATCTTCAGACACACCCACATGACATGCCCAAGACAGGCACACCTGCCAGCCGGACATACTCACCATGCAGTGTGGGGCTGCCACCTGTCTGGAACCCACCACCAGGCATGCCCTGTACTGCTGCGTGGCTGATGGTGGATGCTACAAGCTTCTCTGTGGCAGTCAATGGAGGCACGGTTGGTGGCCCACCACTGGTCACCCTGCAGGATGCCTGGATGGCCACAACTTTGTCCTTGATGTGCCTCCTGTCCATGCCAGCCTTCTTCTTGCTCTTCTGTGTGGTGAGGTGGTATTTCCCGTATGTGTTCACCTACTGGGCCACCTCTTCCAGGCCACTACATGCTCCTCTGCCCGTTGTCTTGCTGAGTAGGCTCTCCTGATCCATGTAGGCCACAAAGAGAGCAGTGGTCTCAGCAGCAGTAAAGTTTGGCTTGCGCTTGCGAGCAGGCCCCTGGCTCTCCTCTCCTTCACCTCCTGACATTCCTCCACCTGTGGACAAGGAAAGCAGTGTGGGTCAGTGCCTGCACCTTGCATTGTAGTGCCCAGTAGCAGTGTGAGACTAGGCCCCGGACCCCCATGTTGCCGGTCACGTACCTGAGTGGTTGCAATACCGGTCTGTGGCCTGTGGTGTAACGCAGCACTTTTAAGGTGCAAGGCATGCAAATTCACCTGTGCACAATTGTATTGATATGCTAATGCACCCCACTGTGCCATGCATTGGCTCAAGAGATGATTTGCATGCTGCGTCTAAATATCACATGATTGCGCCATGCGCAATGGAGTTGCGCCAGAGCAAGTCTGTGGTGCACTACTAGCACATGCACAGTGTATGTGCCCACAGAGCACCTGTGCATGGCAGTGGCCACACCACTATCGCATGTCTGGTGCAGCTTGTGCGATGCTAAGGCATGGCACAAGCCACACCAGTATTCCATCATGCATGTGTGCATTGCCTGTAGTGCACACATGCCCACTGCGCAAGGGGGTGCTGACCTCTGACCCATGGGTCCTTGTGTGACACCGTGACCCCACTAGGCCCCAGCACACTGCGCATTCCCAGGTCTGCACTATTGCCCTGCACAGCTCAGTGACCATGCGGCCCTGTGTACCCTATCGCGCATCCTGCACATGTGGCAGGCCCGTGCGCTGATACATGGCCATGTTAATCTCTATCCCAGTGGTTCAGCATGGCACAGAGGCACAGCGTGGGGGCAGCCAACTGGTCTGTGGTACAGCTTATCAACCTGGTGGCTGTTGTTCAGCCGTATGAGGGACAGCTGTTCAGCCAGGTGCCACTGCAGTAGTCCAGGGTGGAGGTGTGGCACCAGGTGGCGACAGCATTGGAGCAGTGCACCGGTGTTGGCCACTTGGCAGAGAAGTGCAGGCACCACTATGGGAACCTGTGAAGGAGAACACTGGACCACCTGCGGCATCTGCAGGCACATGTCCTGTGAGCCTCAGTGCCACAGCCAGGTAGGTGTGCTCATGTTGCTGTGATGGCCAGGCGTCATACTGAGGTGTTGGCAGGGCTGTGTGGCATGACCCACAGAGGGGTGGAATGTCATCATGGGGTACCGCGCATCAGGTGCTGCTGCTGCACCAGTGGCAGCCGTGCTGGAGTGTAGGTCTACGGACAGACGGGGGGACACCCAGTGCATAGCGGGCTGTGTGGTTGTGGGGGGCTTCTCATGCATGTCTGTGTACTGATGTACACCTCTCTTCATTCCCTTCACAGGGCCAGAAGACAATAGATGGGCCAGAGCAGTGGTGGAGGTAGCCGAGGCGGCACAGCACGGTGGGCAGCAGGTGACTCTGGCTGCACAGCGCTGGGCAGGTATGCATTTCCACATTCCTTCTCAGTCACACAGTGGGATAGTGGTGGGGATCGGGCAATGCCATAGCCGCCTCTGCCATGCATTGTAACAGCTGTGTGTGTGTGTGTGTCAGATGGTCCATCATGCATGCCACTGCATGCCATCCCCTGGCCACGCTGTACCGACTGTTGGTGGGGTGGGCATGCACATGGATGCCACCAGTTGTGCTGTGCTGCTGCTGTGTGCCATGTGCCTGTCAAGTCCTGTGGCCGGTGCACAGCTGCAACCACCTCTCTGCACCACTGTGGCATGCCGTGTTGTTGGCTGGAGTTGTCCTCCCCCGCGGGCCTCCATTCTGGGCTCTCCAGGGGTGTTCAGTACTGCCATCCATTGCACACTGTGGGTGAGCATATGTCACTTGGCCATTGCCCCGATTGCCTTTTTTGTCCCATGCCATAGGTGTCAGATGGCATCCTGCTTCACGTGCTAGGTGGGAACATACCAGGCTCCTGGGGCAAATACTTGTGGTTGTACGGAGGGTGCTGGCAGCTGTGGTCTCCCTGCAGTGGATGTTGGCAGCAGACCAGAGGAGGTGGAGAGGTGGCATGGCGGCAGGCCATGGCTGCTGTTGAGGAGCCCTGTTGATATCCCTCCTTTCCCTTGCTGGTTCTGTTCCCCTTCAGTCCCCCTACCCATTGTACAGCCCCTGTTACCTGTTCTCACCCTTTACTGTCCCTCCCCTGTCCCTGCCACCTTATTGGTGGTGTTGTTGTTTTACTCTTTATAAAGCATTTTTCAGCTACATGACTGTCTCCATGTCTGCTTTGTAGGTGGCATGTGGAGCCATGCTGCAGTAGGCAGGTGTTTGTTGGTGGTGTCAGTGCAGGGGGGGGGCATGCAGTGCTTCTGTGGTTCATGGCTGTGTGCAGTGGTGTGCCACTTTGTGGTGGGGGCCATCTCCCAGTTTGGTGGGTGTGGTCTGTGCCTGCAGGGTCGTTGTGGGGGTGTGGTCAGGGTGGGCAGCGGGTGTGTGAGGAGGGTGGCACACAGTCGGGATCCTCCTGCTGGACCAGTCTGCACACTGGGGTGGGGTGTCTGCATCCTCTGTTGGGTGACCAGTCATGTGGGGTCTAGCCCTCTGCCTGGGCCCTTGCCCCGGTCCTGCCCAGTATGTGGTCTGCCTGTGTGAGTGTGGGGCATGGGTGTGTGGCACAGGGGACATGGGGGTGGAAACTCATTGCAGTGTGGCAGTGGCCACAGCTGGCTGGCTGGTGGGCTGGGGGGGCACCATTGGCAGGCCTGCATTGCCAGTGTCCACTCTGGTCCCCAGCTGGCTGTGCCACCATTGTGGTCTGGGGTACGGTTCAGGGGCATGCACTTGTTCACTGCGGGTGGCCTGGCTCTGGTTGCTTTGGTGCATGGGGCCCCTGTTGGTGGCTGTGCCCCATTGTGGGTTGGGCATTCATCCCTCCTGCCCTGTGCTTGTGTGTGCACTGGTGTGCCCTGCTGGTGGGGTCCTGTGCCTATTGTCAAAGGGCTTCCCCGGCCTTGTCCCTGTGCATCTTGTCTGTGCTCTGTGCTTCCCTGGTTACACTAGCGCATCACTGGTTGTGCCCTGGTGCATCTCTGGTTGCGCCATGGTGCAACTGTGCCATATTTAGCCATCTTGCGCTGATGCACTTCAGCATATGCAATCTCTGAATATAGCACCCATTGTGCCATAGCACATTGGATTTGTGCTGCACCAGACTTGCACCTGCCTTTGGTGCATTTCTGAATATCTGGGCCTTGGGGTAAAAATATTGAAAATTACCAAAGTTATGAGTCTGAATTCACAAAATTCAACATACCTGTATGATCATAACTTTGTTGTTTTTTTAATATTTTTTACACCAGCTTTTCAACATAGCCTTCTTATGACCCCCAACTCATGAGCAAGAGCAGAGAAAATGTTCAACTCTGGCCTGAAAGGTGATTTTGCACAGGGACCACAAAATCTGTGACAGATTTGCCCAGTATCAGTGTAATTGTTCATGAGGCAGGGTCCCAAAAACAGCATGTTGAAAATGTGGGCCATAAATATTCAAAAATGGCCACGTTATGCCACTAAGTTCAAATCACCACTGAAATACATTGAACCACATATCTGTTTTTTCACTTCACTGTCCAGTTTTGAAATGTGAAGATGTGTCTGTGGTCCAGAGAGGATTATGGTGTTGGACCCTGATGGGTAAGTAAGGGCTTGAGGGTGCGGGGTTGTGGGTGCTGAGTTGGAGGGTCGGGTGGGGAGACAGGAATGGCCACAAAAGTCATCGATGGATGGTTTTCTTTTTACAGGGTAAAAAAAAGAAAACAAGGATTCCTGATCACAACACTGAGGGACTGGACACCCCCACTGTCACTCTTATGTTTTTTTGAGGGTGCTGAGAGAGAAGGTCGGGTGAGAGGGAATATTAAAAAAAAACATAGAGGAGTCCTGATTGTGACTCTGAGGGATTGTGCACCCCCAGTATCACTCTTTTGTTTCTGGGGGGAATGTGGGGAAGTGAGTGCTGAGAGAGGAGATTAGGTGGGAAGAATATGTATAATTAAAAAAAAAAAAAAAAGAAATTGGTGGTCACGGCAAAACACAGCACAGCCTGCTGTGTCCAAGATGGCCACTACATATACTGGGAATGCACTAGTAGTTATGCGTGCCCAATACAGTTTGGTGGCCATCTTGGGTGCCATGTTCCTGACCACCAAAACTCCACACTCTTGTTCCATCAGAAAAGTCTCCCTTTTCTGACAGCAGGAGGACTGCAGGGCTCCACCCACTGCAACCCTAAAAGCTCTGTATGCATGGTATTAATTTTAATTTTTACTGAGCGAACATCAAATAAAACTGTGCTTTGGATAGAATGACTTGTATTTGCTTGTTGGAAAATGCCATAAAATATAAGTTGAAAGGAAACTGTATTTGACTAATGCCCTCTTTGCAGGATGGGTAAAAAATAACCTGCCCCCAAAGGGCAAAGTAATCCCCCTCCCTGTGTCTAGGGGTATGAATGGTGCAGTCCAAAAGGAGGGGGGCCACAACTCAGAAACCACCATCTAGCTGCTTTTACCTGGTTCCTGAAGAATGGAGATGGGGGGCCCAAGGGCAGGGCCACTGCAGCTGCAGGGAGGGGGGGAATGGAGGTTAGCTCATTTTAGCAAGCTGTAACAATGAGTCCAATGTCCATGTAGCAGTAAAGTGCATAAAACAAGTCTGATTAATTAACAGAGCAACAAAACAGCTCCATGGATCGTGGGGGTTAAGCAGCAGATCATTTTGGGCACAACAGTACCTCTTCCCTTTTTCCTTTTCATGGCCGAGGAGACCTTAAAGGCATTGTCCTGCAGCCGAATTAGGCTACTTCAAGGGCTGGTGGCAGCAACATTTCCACAGGTGGTCAAATCAGGCCGGCAGCTCTCCCAGCACAGCTACTCCAGTTCTCTTCTACTCCTGCACTTTCTTTTCTAACTAGGGCTTAAAATTTAGGGATGCCTCCCCACAGCTTTAGCTTCCCAATCACAGTCGGCACTACCGTGGCTCAAACCTCTGTCATAGCACTCCCAGGACAATTCGATGTCGGGGCTTCCACGGTTCCTGTGATCTTCACTCTCTGTCACTGAGCCCATGAGCAGACGCCAAACATGGGGGTTCTGGCTCACATGGCGGGGTCTTATCTATGAGGTGGGCAGCTTGAAGAGAATCACGCCTGGGATCCCCACGCTATCTGGCCATTCCCACTTGCTCCGCTCTCAAACAGGACCCAACTTTGCAGCCCAAGGGTCAGGGCAGGCTCTCACCACTGCCCACAGGGCCTGGAGAAGGCTGTCACCACTGCACACAAGCCATGCTTCCTCCGAACTCAGACTGCACACCTGTAGCATTCAACTTCAGCCAACCTGCAGGACAGGACTGGACCACTGGTACATTTTTTCTTTTTCTACTGACACTGCCCAAACCCACCAGCTGGGACCAGGGGCAATCACCCCGCCCTGGCCCTACCAGTCCACCAACTCATTCTCTCCGGGGGAACTCTCCTTGCGACAAAACCCCACTCCCTTAAATAGCCTCCTGCACCTCCCTGTGGCTGTCTATCTGCAGGCAGTCCCAGGAGATGTCAGGAGTTAACCTTATGGCTGCCATAAGCCCCATGGGGTGCTTACATGAACATATAAAGTGACTACTAGGATTAATACTAGGAAAGAACAGATATACAGAAGGCAGATGTCTATAATAGTACATCTCCTACAAGCAGGCTCATTGTTTACCCAATTATTTTGGTAAATATTTATCTAGTTTTGATTTAAATATGCCAAATGAGTCTACTTCAACTATTTCTTGGGGTAGAGAATTCCACATGGGCACTATCCTCTGAGTAAAACATGCTCTTCTGGTGTTCCTCTTAGGGTATGTCAGCATAATCTGAAGGTTGTGGCTTCTAAGCCTGATGTCTCTATAATTGTGTATTATCCCAAGGTCCACCATTAACTTTGTATCTTTCACAATTTTGAACATTTGTAGTAAGTCTCCCCTGATTCTCCTCTTCTCCAGCGTGTACATATTCAGCTCTCCAAGTCTCTGTTCGTAATCCATGCCACGCAGACCATCCAGCATCCTAGTAGCTCTCCTCTGTACCCCCTCCACTCACCTTATTTGGTCTGCAAGTACGGGCTCCATAATGGAGAGCAGTAATCAAGATGTGGCTGTACATATACTTTGAATAACGGAATAATACAAACCCTATTTCTCGTAGTAATAGATCCTTTTATACAGCCAATAATCATATTAGTTTTTTTAACTACTTCGTTGCATTGTTTTTAAAACTTCATGTCTCTTGTGATAAGTACCCCTAGGTCTTTTTCACTGTCAACGGCCTTTAAGATGTTCCCAGCCTGCTGGTATGTGTTGCATTTGTTAGTATCTCCCATGTGCATTATCACACACTTATCTTGATTAAAAGACATTCCATTAGTATCAGCCCATAGCAGAATAGCCTAGAGGTTAGAGAAACGAGGTGTGAACGAGCTTGATACATCCAGCAGACCAGACCTAAGTTTGATTCTCACAAACTCCACTTGCATACTGTGTGACTCTGAGCAAGTCACTTAACTGCCCAGTGTTCCCAGATCACCCCTGAAAACAGGCACTTGTGCCTAGTGGGCCTTACCCAGTTACCAAAGACTAAAATATAAACAAGCATTTGTCAATGACGAATGTTGTCTTGCTGGCATTGGCATTGGTAGTACAGGAGTTAGAGAGATGCATAATAGGCATGGCAGTGAAGTATTGAACTGATGCCAACCCACCCCCCACCCTGCAGAGACTGACAGGCATTGGGGTGTCCCTTTGGGGGTCTGGTAGTGCAGTGCAGGCAAACATTTTGGGCAGAATGTGAAAAATGACAGCTGAACAGTTCATAAGGAGGCGTAAAAAAGTGGCAGTGTTGAAAATGTGGCATGTAAATATAGCAAATTTGCGAAGTTACAAGGGTGAGTGGGAAATATGCAATGCACACTTGCAACACTGCCACTTTATGGGTGTTCGGCACCAAATTTTCAACATAGGCATTTTAGCACCTCTGCTCATGTACAGTGTCATTGTTATTTCCTCAGTGTCCCAAGAAGTGATTTCGCACAGCGACCACGCTATTCTGCGCCCGGAAGTGTGAAAACACATTTTGGGCATGATATGTGAAATGACAGCTGTACTGTTCATCAAGAGGTGTGGAAAAATGGCAATGGTGAAAATCCAGAGTGAAAATATCACAAATGCACGATGGTATGAGCGTGTGTGCAATGTGCCAACGCACGCTCGTAACACTGTCATTTTACTGAGTATCATCACCAAATTTTCAACATAGGCATTTTAGGACCTCTGCTCATGAACTGTGTCACTGTCATTTTCATACTCCAGCCCAAACACTGATTTTCCAAAGCGACTGCGCTATTGTGTGCTGGAAGTGTAGAACCACATTTCAGGCAGGATGTGGAAAATGACAGATGTACTCTTCACAAGGAGGTGTACAAAAATGACAATGCTGAAAATCTGGCATTAAAATATTGCGAATTCACGAAGTTATGAGCCTGCATAGTAACTGCACAACACACACTTGTAAAACAGGCATTGGTTGGATTTTTTCCACCAAATTTGGAACATAGGGTTTTTGAGAGACCACCTCATGAACACTGGCACTGTTATTTCATTAATGGGTTCTGAAAGGTGATTTTGCACAGTGACTGCAAAATCACCTTTCAAGGCCAATTAACGCCATGACAGTGATAGAATTCATGAGGAGGGGCCCCAAAAACCCCATGTTGAAAATGTGGTGCCAAAATTCCAACAAATGCCTGAGATATGCAGCAAAGTTGAAAAACCCTGTTCATTCCATTATACAGCTTACCGGCATTTCCTCAGTTTGCGATCAGCTTTGAAGAGAGCAGGCGTGTTCCCGGTCCACGAAGATCATCACGCCAGACTCCAGAGGTAAGTATGGGGGTGAGGGGTGTGTGGGGAGGCATGGTGCGCAGTGGGTGGAGTGCGGGTGGGGGCAGGAGACTACGAGGGACCATTTTATGTTACAGGGAAAAAAAAATCTAACATCGTAGGACAGTTTTTTTTCAGGGGACTTGGCATGCTGGGGTGGGCTCCCAGCATGCCACCTATTTTGGGGGTTGCTGCAGCCGACGGGGATTGGGTACCTCCTCAGCAGACAATGGGGGCTTGGGGGTGAATTTATGCAGACAGGATTGGGCAACCCCGTCGGCACACAATGACAGCCGGGGGGAGGCAAGAGCTGAGGGGGATTGGGCACCTCCTCGGCATATAAGAAATGCAGGGGGGGAGCTGATTTATGCCGATGGGGATTGGGCTCCCCCGTCTGCACACAATGAAAGTGGGGGGGAGGCAAGAACTGAGGGGGATTGGGCATCCCCCTTGGCATATAGGAAATGGGGAGGCTGCTGTATGCCGACGGGGAGTGGGCTCCCCTGTCGGCAAATTTGTGCAGCAACAGTAAGCCAGCTGGGGGATTGGGCACCCCCAAGGTCTGCCGTTGTGCGGCTGCCCGCCATGCTGCTAATGTGGCAAGCATGCAGGAAGGGTCCGCTGCATCTGATGAGCTTTGCTCAGATTGCAGCGGACCTTTCCTTAGATGTGCTTGCCCCATTAGCATGCATGGTGTGGTGCCGCTGATTGGGGAATGAGGGACGCACCTACTGATGCGTGCCCTGCATTCGCCCAACAGCGGCCACACCTCCAAAGCTGCACTGTGGCAAGTCAACATAATAAATAGTTACAATTTTATGAGATCACGTTTTAGATTTTTTACCCCATTTCAGACCCAACATCAGCAGCTATTTTAGTGTTGTCTGCAAATTTGATAATGAAACTATTTATATTTCTATTCAAGTAGGAAATAAAGATAGTAAACAGGGCAGGTCCAAGAACAGACCCCTGTGGCACCCCACTAGTCACAGGGCCCTCCCCAGATATGTAATCTCTTATTCTTACTGTTTATGTTCTATCTGTCAACCTGTGGTGTACCCAGTTCACCGAGTGAAGGCATCAAAGCGCTGTCCTTATAGAGACAGAATTTCAGAATTCAAGTTTATTGTTCAGTCATTTGACCTTTATAAAAGTTAAAATACATATAAATAAATACAATGGCCTGGTTATTCGGAAATGTGCCAAAGCCCGGCACAAGTCCAGCGCAGTGCAAATCCGATGCACCATGGTGCAACTGGAGCCATATTTAAAAGTTGTGTAGGCTGAACTGCGCCTGCACAACCTGGCTGAACATGGCAGGGGTGCACCATGGTACAAACAGAGTTGCGCCATGGCACAAACAGAGGTGCTCCATGGCACAAACAGAGATGCTCCAGCGCAATCAGCAGCAGAGCAGCACAGCAACAGAGGGGGGGCAGGGCACAGAGAACAGACCCAGGGACAGAGCCATGGAGGCACAGTGACAGGCCACAGGAGGCCCCCAGCAGCAGGGCACACACAGGCACCCAGACACGGGACACCAGAACACAACAGTGGCACTGTGATGTGCGATTGAGACCATGATAGCGTGACGTGCATGGGCACTGCAGGTCTGCACACCGCACATGCGTGCACATTGCGCCATGACTTGCTCTGGAGCAATCCCATTGTGTATGGTGCAATATCACGATATTCAGATGCCACATGCAAATTAGCTCATCAGCCCATGCGTGGTGCAGTGGTGTGTATTAGTATGTCATTACTGTTGCGCATGACCTCATTTGCATGCGTTGCGCTACATATGTGCCAAGGAATGGCACAGGCCATGGACTGGTATTGCAACCTTGAAAGGCAAGTGGTGGATGCCGCTGCAGCACACTTGGAGCAGACGGCACTGCAGGGTGGGACAGACCAGGGAGATGCTGCCACTGACACATTGTGCTGTCCATGTCCGCAGGAAGCAACATGTCGGCACATGAGGAGGGTGAGGAGCGGGGTTCTGCTTGGAAGTGCAGGCCCAACTTCACAAAGGTCAAGAATGATGCCCTGTTTGAGGCCTACCTGGACAGGAAGGCCCTTTTGAGTGGTGCCACGGGCACACCACAGGCCAGGGCTGGCACATGGGAGGAGGTGGCGACCTATGTAAACCAGCATGGTAGCCACCAGCAGTTGGCACAGGCGTGCCGCAAAAAGGTTGGTATGGGCAAACAGCAAATTAAGGAGAAGGTGGCAGCCATCAGGGCATCCCATACTGCCACCAGAAGAAGGCCAGCAGATGCACCCACACTGATGCCACAGGAGGAGTTGGTGGCAGCCACCATGTGCCACACCATGGTGGAGGATGTGCCTGGAGCTGGCTTCCAGATTGGTGGCAGCCCATCACTGCATGGTATGTATGTCAGACATGCACAGATGGTGGCATGGTGGGTGCATACATGGGCATGCTGTCATGTGCATGTGAGCACACCCACTCGCATGTCATGCTGCAGGACACATGCAGTGGTAGTGTACGGGGGGCATATGTGGGCAATGCATCACTGACACGCCATTCGTCTCTTGCAGCACCAGTATGCCTCCAGGCAGAGGATGGGGTGTCAGAATCAGCAGCAAATGTGGACACCAGTACAGCCCTGGAGGACCAGCCATCAGCATCCATGGGCATACATGGCCTGACAAGCTGCAGCTCAGCATAACGGTGCAAGCAGATGTCCTGGACCTAGGGTTGGATGAAGCCCTAGATGTGATCCTGCAGGATGCCAGCCTTTGTGTCCTGTGTGTGTGGAGACACAGATCGGGGTGGGGTCCGACTGCAATGAGGACTACTCACAGCTCCTGGACAACATGGATGACATTATGGGTGTGTCACCCCTGCTGGCCTCAGACACAGGTACGACACCCAGCACTCTGCCAGGAGTGGAAGAGCTGCCTTCCACCACTGCAGATGCAGCGGTGTGCACCGCCACAGCTGTGCCCTCCGGTGGTGGTACGGCTGCACAGGTGCAGGTACAACAGCTGGATGGGCGATGGCAGCAGGCTGTGGGTACCACCAGGTAGCCAGCTGCAGGGTCTCCCACTGGTGCGCTTGCTGTGCCGGTTACCCCTGCAGACCCCACTGTGCAGCGTCCACCAGAAAGGGGGGCTGTGCAGTGTGGCTGGTCATCACAAGAGGAACAGTGTCCCACCCGGGAGCCCCAGGATGCCGACCGTCTGGCTGAGCACACCCGACTGCTGTGGACATCCATTCAGCAACAGGTGCTGCTTGCTGCTGGGGTGCATGCACTGCATGCAGAGGTGTACCAGTTAGCTGAGCAGCAGGAAAGGGGCACTGTGCAGATTCTGGCAGGGATGGAATGCATGCAGGAGGCCATGACTGCATCCTTGGATCACGCATTGCCAGTGTGATCACGGATGGCTTTGCACTGCTGGCTTCCACAGGGTGTGGCCGTGCACAGGTGACCCCCTGCAATGTGCTGTCCACCCCATGGACCCAGCGTCAGGTGATCCCAACACAGTCAACACCGAGTTCTGATGTCGGCATCTCAGGCACACCCAGGGCTGGCCTATTTGGGTGCCTGCACCCCCCGAGAGAACACAGTAGCGGTCCCGCGGTTCCAGCCCTGGGGGGCTGTTGCACATCCCCCCCCGGCTGATGCACAGCCTGTGGCTGCCGATCGGCCCTGGCATGGCTTCCCCCATGGCTGTGGTGGCCATGGTACTGTGCAGCAGCCCTGATCTGCAGGCTACCCTGACTGCAGTCTGCAGCTGTGGCCCTGTGTGCACATGGGTGGTGTGTGGGTGCCTTACCACTGGTGTCGTGCTTGTGTATCGTGCTGCATGCTGCTTATGTGTGTGTTTGCCCGGCCTCTGGACCATGTGGCATGGGTGTGATGAGGGCAGTCTAGCACCGTTTGTGCCTGTGCACTGGTGCAATGCATCTGATCAATGTCACTTTCCAATGCCTGGGTGTGTGTGTGTGTGTGTGTGTGTGTGTGTGTGTGTGTGTGTGTGTGTGTGTGTGTGGTTGTGTGCCACTGACTCCTCTACCCCTGCATCACACCTGTGTGTGTGTGTGCCAGTTGCCATGCATGCCCCTGCATGTGTGCTGTACCTGTTTGTGAGGCCCATACATGTGTACTGCACCACCTACTTGTGTGCACCATAGTGGTCCTGTGCAATGGTGTCCCAGTGGTGCTGCACCTGCTGCAGCAGACGGGGGTCCCTCCACCCAGGGGGTGGATTTCCAATACCCTCCAGCCCATTGCCTCAGTCATCCCCACTACTGTTGCCCTTATCTGCCTCAACAGCTATCCCACAGTCAATGGCCATTTTGTGCAGTATGCAGCAGGCCGGGAATAGGCCACAGGCTTTCAAGGGGCTGTACTGTAGGGCACTGCCTGACCTGTCTAGGCAATGGAACTATGCCTTCAGCATGCCAAAGACACACTTGATGATGTTGTGCGTGCTTTCATGTGCCTCGTTGTACCATTCCTCTGCTGGGGACGATGGGCACTGGTAGGGGGTGAGCAGCCAGGGCCTCAGTGTGTATGCACTGTCACCTGTGTGGAGAATGACATGGTTAGCCCTCTGCTATTCTGTGCTGCACCCCTTGCCTGTCCCTGGCACCCATCCCACCATGCACACCCTGCCCACCCCCATCCCCAGGTCTGCTGTACCCATCGCCCCTTGCCCATGCCATACTCACCCACTAGGTGGTCCATGGGGATGTCCCCATGTGCAAACCTGTGGCACAGTGCAGAGCTGTGCCAGATAAACACATCATGTGCACTCCCAGGGTGTGTGGCGCAGACATTGGTGATACATCCCGTGGCATCGCACACCACCTGGCAGTTGACACTCAGGCTCCCCTTCCGGTTGATATATGCCACACCCTCAGGGCCAGGTGGCATGCAGAAGCCCTCGCAGGTGCAGTCAATGGCCCCCATCATGGCAGGCATGCGTGCCACCCTGTGGAAGTCCTGAATGGTTGCTGTACGCTCAGCCTGTGTGCTGGGGAAACACATGTATTCTGAAACACGTGGCAGCAGAGCATTGAGGAACTGTATGAGGAGGTGGGACATGGCTGACTGGGTGATGCCTGCGGTGTCCTTTGTTGGTCTTTGGAAGGTGCCCGTGGTAAGCAGGCACATGACGGCAGTCATCTTCATCTCCACAGACATGACGTGGCTCCGTCTGGTGGGTGCCTGCATCTCCTTACTGCACAGCTCACAGTGCTGCCTCAGAATGGCACTGTTCAGGCAGTACTGTCCCATGATCTCAGTGTCACTGTAGTTATCAAAGGTGATGCGGACATGGTACCACCTGTGTCAGGCATACCACCAATGGGCCCTTCCTCAGCCACATCGCTCTCCCTCCTGCCCCCTTACACCCCTCATTAATGCCTCCATCAAGAAGGGTGCACTATCCATGGCCCTTACTGTCCACTGTCCCCCTGGGTGGTTGGCTGCTGGCTGTGTGCCACCCTGGTACACAGTATGTATGTGTATGTGTGTCTCTCTCTCTCTCTCTGGCCCTCTCTCCTTCTCCCAGCCCACCTCTCGTTCCCAGTCCCTCTGTGTGTGACCTTTTGTCTGTCTGTCTGTCTCTCTGTCTGTCTCTCTCTATCTCTTCCTCTCCTTCTCACCCCTGACACAACTGCTGTCTGTGTGTTTACGCCCTGCATTTGTAGGAACAAGTCTGCTCAGAGCAACTTCAATTTGCTCCACACCTGCACCATGGTTTCATGGTTGAATATGCCACTGCGCTGGATATTCATGGGTATGTCCCCTGCACTTGCACCTGCATACATTATAGTTGGGCATTGGCGTAATGGATTTTGCACTGTGCAATAGCTCCCACTGAATATGGCTCCTTGGCACAATTCCACACTTGTGCCGGAGCAACTCAGTTGTGCCATGCACAACTGCTCTGAATGTCTGGGCCAATATAAATGTAATGTTCGAAGACAATAATTAAAAAGTCTGTCACAGGGTAGCAGCAGATTCTGAATTAATACTGTTCAGAATTATCTAACAATGAACAATGTATGCAGATGGTTTGTAATTTACTGTCTAGGTATGCAGGAAATCTTTTTTAATATACTTGATTCTTATTCTTAATATTTCAGTTAGGTATTCAGCCACTTTTCTGATGATATATTCATCATCTGTAGTAAAAGCTATTTTAGTAATCGTTTTTGGTCTTTCTTCTATATGCTGCCCCAGATGGTATCAACCACTTTTGCCTAGGGTCAGCATGCCAGGGACATTCAAATATAACATGAAACAAATTTTCCACAGCTTGGCTATTACAGGGACAGAATCTAAACTGCATTGAAGTTAGCTTATCATATCTTGCATACAAGACTGAGTGGAGAAATAGCTCTTTTCTAAATTTACTAAAGGCTACTCTTGATTCATGTATGTTAAGATATCTAGGTATGATCTGTACTTATATTCTACATCATTTTGTCTAAGCCATGGGACAATTTTTAGCCTGGTTATAATATACAAATCTAATGCCATATAGCACTCTATTAACCTATAAGTGACATACTTCTGGTATTTTAAGCTAATTAGTAAGCTCTTCTCAATAAGGCTTTCCAAGAAGTTTAGGTTTGTTTCTTTTAATATGCCTTGGATCCTTTTAAGTCAATTAGACTGCCTTATCCCAGAGGTATGTCAATGATACTTCTCTTTAAAGCAGAGATGTGTCAATCTTTCCCTACTTAATTGTGATAACTTAATCCAGCAATTGATTTTTTTGGCCAGAAATAAAACTTTTAAGCTGGGTATCCCCAGTTCTGCCCTAACTACTGAAGCAGGTACGGATTGATTTAGTCCTAAACTCATAGTATACATTTTATGGAGTGAAAGTTCTAGGGGCTCAAAATTCCTTGTGTCCGAAATTCTGCAGCATACAGAGCTTGAGCATGATATTTTCCTTTTGCAGCAATTATAAGGAGCTTTAATGTATTGCCCCAAAACTTTCTGTTAAATGATGTTAGTGAACTAGCACTCTGCTTAAGCTTTATTTTCAGCAAGTTAATATAATTATTCCAGCTACATTTGCTAACTAGTTGTAAACCTAAATAGTTATAAGATTTTACTGTTTTTAATTTTCTGTCTCCAATATGCAGCTTTTGTTAGTACATTTGTCACCAAAAACCATCACTTGTGTTTTAGTGACATTAATTTTCAAGTTATAGTTAGCTGCGTATGTCTGCAAGATCTTTAATTTAGCAGACAGACCTGATTGTGTTAAGGAAAATAACACCAGGTCATCTGCGTATGCCAAAACAGCGCAATTCTTAGAAAATGTTTTGGAGAATCCATATGTGAATCTTCCAACTGTAGTAACAGTTTATTTTTATATTATATATATATATATATATATACACATATACACATACACACACACATATATACACACACGCACACACAGAATAATAGAGGGGCAAGGACGCATCCCTGCCTTACCCCTTTATTCATTGGGAACTTAGCAGAGTATTGACCACTGGTTCTCACTCTTATTTGCACCCATGTTTCTGTATGTAGCTCTCTAATAATATTTATTTAGTTTTTGTTGACCAAGAAGGAGGACTAGACAATTTTTTGCCTATTTTCAGCTATGTCCCAGCGGAGGGGGATACAGATGGTTGCTAACTGAAACCGAACCAGATTTTAAGCTGTTGGTGGTATTTTTAGTGAATAGCCACTAGATCAGATGATATTCCCCATTCCAGCATTAGCTCCCATAAGTGTCTATGAGAAATTGTGTCAAAAGCTGAGCTGAAGTAAAAAAAAAAATACTGCATATAATTTTTATTTTTGCAGGTTGACATATTTTTCATATAAGTGAGCAATGATAAAGCAATTATCAATAGTGCTATAGCTTGCATGAAATCCAACTTGTTGTTCAGAAAGACCCCCTAAATTAATAACTTGATCAACCAATCTTACTAAAATTATTTTAGTAAAAATTTTTCCCATGGTGTCTAGCAATGAATGACATAGGTCTGTACATTTTTGGAGCATTCTTGTCCCCTTTCTTAGAAATAGATATTATTGTTGCATCTTTCCAAGAAGGTGGAAAATCAAGAGTGGAACAGCATTCATTAAAATATTTAGTGAGTATCCTCGCTCATTGGGAGGGGAACAATAAATAAACTTCTGCTGGGATTAAATCAGGTCCTGCTGCTTTCCTCTTTTTCAGAGAGCTTATTGCAAAATAAACTTCAGTAATCTTAAACGGACTAAAGTATGACATACTGTAATATGCCTTACTTCTCTGCACCTTTATGTTTAGATCATAAAAAATATTTAAATAATGAGTGAGCCATATATCTAAAGGAATATAAGAATCTATATCATATTTTAAATTATTGATTCTCCTGTCTACCAACAGCCAGTATGAGTGAGCGTCGTTCTTCTCTCCAACTGCTAACATTTTGTTCCATTGTTTCATTTGGAACTCCTTTTGTTTTTGCTAAAGTAAATTCTCGTATTTATTCCTGAGCTGATTTAATTCACTAAAACTCTTCTTGTTCTTTGAATATCTGTGGGATCAAACTGCTTGTTTTAGCTCTTTCTTAGCTCTGGTGCAGTCAGAGCCAAACCAGGACTCTCTTGATCTACTTGCTGCTGTGGTTGTTAAAATTGATTTTTATTCCAAAAGACTCTCTGGCAGTCTATTTTTAGTCTGCTTTTCATTATTCACAAGTTCCATCAAGGGAGTTACAGCAATTTCAAATATTTGTTGTATAGAGTTTTCAGGCAACTGTTGCCAATTAATTTTAGTTTGATTTCCCACCTCAAGTGGTGATAATGATATTGCTTTACTTAGGTCTTTATTAGTATACTTTGATCAGGCTACAAATGGGAAATGATCACTGTCTGCCCTTTTTATGTTTCCTTGCACACATGGGCAAAAAACATTATGTGGCAGCTTAGGAGAGAAGCGGGTTGTGGAGCGTGGCAATGTGGCAGCCAATGGAGGCATTGCATTTGGGGGCTTGGCACTGGTGGACCAATGGAGGCACAGTGTGCTGATGACACTGGCTTCCAGAAGTGCCACCAGCTTGTAAGGTTTTTGCCACAGCAGTCAGGGGCTGACTTATCATTGCAGCATCAGGCATTCTGCTGCAATGAGGGAGTGACCCGTCATTGTAGAGTGGTACCTTGTCTAGTGTAATATTGTTTGTGAACACGATGGCAAGCTGCCGTCATGTTTACAAACAATATTACCAACACCCAGTGCTGAGGTGGTGCCCAATCCCCTCAGCATCATGCACCCCCAAAACATTCTTTGTTTGCCAATGGGGGCCCCAATCCCCATCAGCTTCAGTACCCCCTTCCCAGTTTAATTTGCCGATGGGGGTGCCCACTCCCTGTCGGCATTATGTCCCCCACCAAAAAAAAACTTTGTTTTGTTCTGTGGGTGGGAGGTGCCCAATCCCCCATCGGCTACTCTCCCCCAAAGAAAAATACTATCGTGGCATGCTGAGAGCCCACCCCAGTGTGCCAATGTCCCTATTAAAAAAAAGTGCTGCAATTTTTTTCCTTTTCTGTTAACCTGTAAAAAACAAGCGGTCCTGTCAGTCTGGTGGCTCCTCCCCAACCCATGCCCACCTTTACTCACCCTACCTCTCCATCCCCCCCTCATCCATACTTACCTCCGGAACCCAGTGCAATGATCTTCGGTGGACTGCGAACACGTCTGCACTCTTCAAAGCTGACCGAGAACTGAAGAAATGTTGGTAAGCTGTAAAATGGCATAAATAGGTTTTTTCAACTTTGGTGCATATCTCAGGCATTTGGGGGAATTTTGCCACCAAATTTTCAACATGGAGTTAATGGGATCCCTCCTCATGAATTCAGCCACTGTCATGGAGTTATTCAGTCCCAAAAGGTGATTTTGTGGTCCCTGCATGGAATCACCTTTCGGGACTGATTAATGAAATGCCTTTCATACAGTCCTCCGCCCTCCCAGTCACTCACTCTGCTCTAAAAATTGGGTCCTCTTCACTTGCGCCCCTATTCCCCACCTCTCCCTGAATTATGTGCTTGATATCTTCTATCTGGTATACCTACCCTCTCCCTAACATTTCCCACTACAAAATGCACAGTTTTGGGGCTTGGATCCAGCACAAGTTCATTATCCAGACTCCTTGTAGTTCTATGTTCAATGTATATCACCTGTAAATGTGCATTTTTACTATAATAGCAGCTATTTTTACTGTTTGTACTATTGTAACTTGTCTTTCTGTATTATTACTGTAGGACAGCAGGTCCACCTTGTAAATAAACTTGCTCAATGGTGCCCGCCTGGATAAATAAAGATATTGATTGATTTATTGATTGATTGATTGACAGTGCCAGTGTTCATGAGGTGGGCTCTCAAAAAGTCTATGTTGCAAATTTGGTGGAAAAAAATCCAAAATGATCATTTTGATGAAATGTGTAGTTGTTACGAGGTCAGAATTTCACAATTTGGTAATATTTTCACTCCAGATTTTCAACATTGCCATTTTTCCACACCTCCTTATGAACAGTACAGCTGTCATTTTTCACATGCTGGCTGAAATGTGTTTTCGCACTTCTGGCACAGAATAGCGCGTTCGCTGTGGGAAATCCATGTTCAGGACACATTAAGAAAATCATGGTGACACTTTTCCTGAGCAAAGGTCCTAAAATGTCTATGTTGAAAATTTTGTGCCAAAAGTCCATAAAATTAGTGTGTTAGGAGCGTGCATTGTGCAGTTTCCACGCATTCTCATAACTTTGCGAATCTGCAATATTTTCACTCCAGATTTTCAACATTGCCATTTTTCCACACCTCCTTATGAGCAGTACAGCTATCATTTTTCACATCCTGGCAGAAATGTGTTTTTGTACTTTTGGCACAGAATAGCGTGCTCACTGTGGGAAATCCATGTTCAGGACACATTAAGAAAATCACAGTGACACTGTTTATGAGCAGAGGTCCTAAAATGCCTATGTTGAAAATTTTGTGATGAAAGTCCATAAAATGACTGTGTTATGCGCATGCATTGCGCAGTTTCTACATATGCTCGAAAGTGCAAGCATTTTTAAATATTCCCACTACAGATTTTCAACATTGCCATCTCTTCACACCTCCCTATGGATGGTATAGCTGTCATTCTTCACATCCTGCCTGATCTGTGTTTTTGTACTGTAACATAACAGGCACCTGACATGTATGTCTTATACGTGATTTTACTTTATTGGTATAGTTATAAGTGTATACATGCATGCATCCCAGAATATATTCAACAACCACTTAACTGTGACAGTCTTTTGTACAGGGACTTAAAGCTGCATGCTTTGGTCACATAACCTGTGGTATGACAAGAATTTGGGTACAGTTTCAATAGGTTTTTGGGCATAGTTGTTATCCTACTTTGTTCTGACCAGTCTCCAAAAGACCATCTGGATGGTTAGTACATTGCTTACTGTCCCACACTCTAATTACCTTTTGCCTGGGGCATTCTCAGCATATATTGCAGTCTCTAAGGTATTAACATCCCCCACACCAACTTGCCTTAGCAATGGCTCAATATTACCTTGCATTATATCTTAAATTGCAATCCCCTCTTTGAGACCGTTAAACACAGAAGAAACCTACGGTCTCATAGTAGAGGTTGCTGCTGCCACTGCAGATATCAGAGCTGCTTAATTAGTCATTTATCTTTGGCATAGAGACAGCATAAGAATATAAAAAGTGCCAACTGGAGGGCAACAAACACCAGTACCATCACTGGGGTTGGACTGGTTCCTAAAACAGCCGAGCCCCAATCCCACCAGGAGATAACTGGCAAATACTGAGCATTGTGTGCAAACTGTTGACTAGTGTGTTGTTGTTTCAAGACCAGGTCCCTTGTCTGCTGTTTATGTTGCAGCACTTCCAATTGTAAAGGCATGAAGGCAGGCCAAGTCATATGTGGAGGAACCACTAGCTGGAAAAGCCCAGTAACTTCTAGGGAAGCATCATCCAAATGAGCGACATTAACCTGTGAGTAGGCTGGCCTCTTCAAGACTGTCCAATTAGCCACCTACCAGGTCTCATCACTGCATTCCCACCTTCCACAGTTGTCTAGCCTGGACACGCCATGATTGGTTCCACCGTACTGCCTCATGGTACTCAATGGCACTAGTTAAGGTAAAGGGGTATTGGTGCAGGACCAAGGGTGAGACCAGGGTCTCCTCGCCAAATACCAGAGAATAATCCTGCTTTAAGCAGTGATCTTGTTTGAGGATGTAATACTGTCCTTGTTTAGTGAAAACTGTGTCACCCTCTGGCTGCAGTTACATAATCTGGTCTTGCATCAAGACACCCAGATTGTGTATTTGCCAGGAGATGGTGGGTGGTTCAAAGCAGACAGGAACAATCAACAGGGCCGGGATAATATGTGTCAATACATGATGGTACTCATTAAACATGGGCCAAACTTTCATTAAATCTAGATTTGGAAGTACCGCATCTTTTCTACCTAACAGGGTAGAAATATTACTTTTTGATATTCCTATTGGCAGTCTATTAGTTTCAATGCGGTTAAGCTCATTACATAAATTGTTGTGAGCCTCTGAGGCGATTTGAGCACATGCAAGTTCCAGAAAGGTAACATTTAAATTTTTAAGAACAGAAAAATTAAGCATATGAACCATATTAGCAATCAATTTCAAATCTGTAAGCGTATCCCCAAATACCAACCAATCTAAATATTCATTTTGCCCAGATAACTGCATGGTTTGAGCCAGGGGTCTGGTCATGAGACTCTTGAGGGTGACCTCCAGGGACCTTATATGCCCCTTTAGAACAGCTGCATCAACACTGTTGGCAACCCTCATGCCAGCCCCCACCCAGGCAGCTGCATCGGAAATGTCACGCCTTTTCCGTGACAAGGTAGGCTCCTTTGGAAGAGAGTCAACAGACACTAGCCGGTCACTATGATGGGCATGGTAATGTCTCAAAGTCTCATTGTAATAGGCTTTCCATACCAGCACGGAGCGTGCAGTGTCACAGACAGGGGACAGTTTGGGGAAGGAGACATGTAACAACAGGTTATAATATTATAAGCGACAGGGATAATACAAGGGGCATATATTTTGGTTCAAAATTAAACCATCAGTAGGAGGGGAAAATTTTCCTTTGTGCACACTAGTTTGATTAAACACAGCAAGGGTATGGGTCTGATTATACAACCACTTTGGGGTCACACTAGGTGCCTACGTGTCCCGGCATTAAAGATACAACAACCTTATTAAAAGTAGCATCATGAGGTAACAGTAATGTCAATTGTACAAGTCCAATAGTGTAAGCAACATTTGAGACTTTGTATTGGGGTTTCCACCGATAGGATCGATTTCGCGGAGCCAGTTCTTCAATACTGAAGAGTAACCATTTTTGTTTTTGCCAGGCTTCCACATATTTAATGACGGAGTCATTAGTATTTTGCATACGCACGGCCTTTTCTGGCCATCCATACTTTTCAGCAGTTGTAAAATATTGGGCAGTGAATTGTTTTTCTTCACATTTATAGGAATAGTTACTACAAATAATGTATATATTTATGACCCATTGTCCTTCATAAGTATGAGTCTGATTGATAACTATTATTGTCCAGTTCCAATTATATATCTGCACTTGAACAGTTAACATTTGCAGTAAGAAACTCAGTACAAACATGGCCATCTGTTAACATAAACAGAAAAATGCAGTATCAGATATTATCAGATAAAGGCCGATACAGTTTACAATGATCAGCATGGACCCACTGCAATTGCTTGGATTTTCCTTTGATTCTTTCAATTTTTACCACCCATGATCCCAGTAACTGGACCACCCAGAATGGCCCCATCTAATTGGCTTCCCAGGGACCCTTTTGGGCAAAGTTTTTAACCATTACCTGATCGCCCAAACAAATTGGTGGAAGTGGGTCCTTTTCCACTTTTTGTTTGTTTTTCCAATGTGCCATTCCCATCATTTGTGCTACTTGCAGCAAATATTCATTGAGCTGCACCTGAAGTTACTGCAAGAAGACATCAGCCCTGATACGGTCTTTTACCAGGGTGGATAAGCACGGGTCGGAGGGGTAATAGATTCTCATGTCCCTCCCCATCATTAGCTGATAAAGCATGGGGTTTATGCCCTGACTGATGGTTCCCCTTATACCCATAAGTATCCTAGGTAAGTGGGTTACCCAGTCCTTGCCTGTGTCCATTACTGCCTTTTTAAGGGCGGTCTTCAGTGTCCTGTTCATTCTTTCCACCATTCCTGATGACTGGGGGTGATAGGGTATGTGCAATCTTTGCTCAATCCCTAGGATGCTGCATACAGCCGATATGATCTGAGAAGTAAAGTGAGTTCCCCTATCACTCTCTAATATGACCAGAAACCCCCATCAGGAGAAAACTTGCTCCCACAGGACCTTAGCCACGGCCCCAGCTGTATCAGCATGGAGAGGAACTGCCTCGACCCATTTAGAAAATGTATCTAATATGACCAGCATATATCGATATCCTCCCTTTGCCGCTGGTAGAGGACCAACATAATCGATTTGGAGACTAGACCAGGGGCCATCTGCCAATAGCACCCTGCCTAACAGGACCTGCTTGCTCTTTGGGTGAGGGTTCATCTCAGTGCAAATGAGACATGACTGCAACTGTCATTGGATTTGCCTGCCCATGGCAGGCCACCAATATTTGGAGGCAACCAATTGACTAGTCTTATGCATCCCACAATGACCTCCAAGGTGGTGGTTTTCCATGATTATATCTCAGCGTAACTTAATAGGGGGAACCCACTTAGGGAAACCCTCCTGTCTTTCCCAGACAAGGGTGTCATTTTGGACCTTGAGGTGCCGGCGACGGTCCTCAAACTGGTACCCTCATTCCACCTGCTGACAACAGGTGACTAAGAATGGGTCTGTTTGTTGAATATCTTTTAGACCCAGAAGAGCATGCAGAGAGGCAATCCACCTTTGGTGGTGCTGATCAAAATCATGGATCTCCCATAATTGAGATGTATCCTCAGTGTCTGGGAGAGGATTCGTCCACCATTTACCATGTCGGGCCACTTTATTGGCCAATTGATCAACAATGTTATTGTTGATTTGATGAACGTCAGTGGTGTGCTGCTGGTGGGCTTTAACTTTACAAATGGAAATCTGCATGGGTTTATCCTGATCCAACTGCCAAATGTGTTGAAGTACCAGGGCGAATGCCACTGGTTCACCTGATGCCTTTTTCATACACCTGCAAGCCCATATTGGCAGGTGCTCTGTCTGGGGTTAGCCACAAAGGCACAGTTAGTAAAAATGTTAACCGCACAATGCCTGGACATTAGAACTGCTTCTTGACTGGCTTTGAGCTCAGCGCGGGGTGCCGAAAAAGAATGAATTCACATTACTAAGACCTGGTGCTCAGTATCAGGAGCCCACATGGCATAGCCCATGTGAAGTGCCCATCCTCCCAATAGTGGGAGCCATCCACATAGATATGGACCACTGATGGGAGAGGGAACAGGCAAAACCAATTGCAGGATTTGGAGTGGGACGTGTCGCAGTCATGATCCCCCTCCCCACTGTAACATATCTACCAGCAATGGTGTTGTGCACTGTTGCACCATCAGATTATGGTCTCGCAGAGCCAAGGTCCATTTAACCAAACTTTGTGAAGAGGCACTTTTCACTTCATTTTCCAACAAAAATTTTAAGGGGGAATGGGGCATTTGTAAGATAACATGGGAGAAGCCCACAATATTTTCTGTAACTTGTACCGCCTAATATACCCCCAGGAGATGGCACTCACATTTTCAAATGTCTGCTCTACTGGGAGAAGCACCACAAAAAATACCCCATTGGTTGCAGTTGGCCATGCTGTTCCTGTAATAGGATGGCATTGAGTGCCTCGGGTGTGGCGCAAACCTGTAACATGAAATCTTGGTTGGGGCAAGGGTTTATAAGGGGGGTGCCCTTATTATAGCTTGTTTTAATAAGGGTGGGTGCCCAAATCATAGCTTGTTTTAATTCTGTAAAAGCAACTTGATGTTGGACATCCCATGGAAGACTGTCATCGGCGTCCCCTTTAAGGAGATCATACAATGGTTTAGCCTTGGCAGAAAAGGTTTCTATAAAATCTCTACAGAAACCTACCATGCCCAGAAACTGCCAGAGTGCAGTTTTGGTCTTAGGGCATGGCAACTGCTGGATAACTTTGTTTTTGTGAGGGTCCACAGTACGCCCTCACTTATCTATTTGAATGCCCAAGAACAACACCTGTGATTGGGCAATTTGAGTCTTCTTCAGGTTGAGTTTTAGTCCCACCAAGGCCAACAATGAAAGGAGTTTTGCCAAGTATTGCACATGTTCCGCAAGGGTATTGGATTGCAGTAGGATGTCATCCACATACTGGATTATCTGGTGTGGCTCTGAAAAACCTGTAAGGATTTCTGCCAGACACTGGTGGAGCAACATCGGGGATGAGTGGAAACCCTGAGGCAAGCATGTAAAAGTATATTGTTTGTCCTCAAACATAAATGCAAACTTGTATTGTGAGTCCAGATGTACCGGAACTGACCAGAACCCATTGGACACATCCAAAACTGTATAGACTGTTGTTGATGGAGTCAGTCTGATGATAAGGTTGGGTAGTGGTGCCACTACCAGTGTAATCAATGGGGTAACTTTATTAAGGACCCAGTAGTCTATAGTAAATCATCGTGCCCCACTGGGTTTTAACACCGGCCAGATTGGTAAATTGACTGTAGAGCAGACAGGGTGGATCACCCCCTGAGCCAACAATTGATCAATAACCTGTTTAATGGGCTCCCTCGCCTTCTTAGGAAAAGGATACTACCTTTATGGGGGTGGGTCCAGTCAGTCAGTTTTAATCACCTGATTACTCACTCTTCCATAATCATTAGAGTGCATGACCCAAACCACAGATTGACTGGCGACAATGGCCCGTATTGCCTCTGGGAAATTTTCTACCAGAGTACCCAGATGATATGCTGGGTCTCATAGTGAAAGAGCCTTAACAGTAAACACTGAGTGGGTGTCAGACACTCTTCCCTTTATTGTTTTTTTATCACAAGTCCATAGAGTCACATTACTCAGATCCACTATCCAGCCCCACTTAGACATTAGGTCCATGCCCAGAATGGTACCCTCATGGTTATTACAAGTCCAGAAAGGGCACACTTTGATTGTTTGTTCAATGACTATCTGACAGGGTTCCAAGAGCCAAGTTGTGGTCCCTACCCCGTTAAGCCCTGTAGTGTGTTGGCTTGAGCCTTTCTCATCTGCACGGGCAGAGGTAGATCAGTAATGCTCATGGTGGCTCTGGTGTCTTTTAACACTGAAAGTTGGTGGCCCCCTACCAAAGCAGATACCACCCATCTCCCCTTCCCATCTTCTCCGAGGAGGGCCACTCAATTCAGTCTAGGGGCCTGGGACTGTCAGTCACTATTTCCCCCCCTTCAGGGGTGGACAACTTAACAGCTGCAACATTTTTGTTTTTCAGAAGGTTTGTCAGGGCCTCCAAGACTGACCTCAGGTCTTTGTTTTTATTATAGCTCAATCCCCCATCATTCCATTTTTGGAGGACCTGGTTTTGTCTACCTTCCATTCCTCCCCCCAGCCCAACAGTCCCACCTAAAGTGACCATCCCTGTTGCAATTGTGACACATCACCTTTGTCTTACCCTCACTGCGTACTACAGCAGTAACCTTTTTCCTTTTATCCTTGTCCCTGGCATTGCTCTCATCATCCTGTTGCATTCTCCACCAGTCAGTGGGAATCTCTTCCTTGGCAGGACATGGCTTGGCTCGCTTGCACAATAACCGAAACAAGGCAGGGATTTGAGTTGCTTGCCTGTCTATCAATCCCAAGAAGATGGGGTCTTCCTTGGATGGTCTAACCATCCCCAATAAAAGGCGTAGGCAGAACATAACTTGTTCACAAACATTACAGGAGATTCCCCGGGCTGCCACAGGACCTCATAAACCTTTCTCCAATCTGCCCGGGACACTCCATACATCCTCTGTAAGGCGGACAAAATGTCAGACACTGACGCCCAACTGTCGGGGTCGTCTACATCTTCATGGAGTCCCATTATGTTGTCTGGCAGGCTACCCAATAGGACTAAAGGTAGAGCAAGAGTCAAACTTTTACAAGCATCCTGGTTAGTCAAATTAAAACTTTTCACCAAGTTTTTTAATTTATTACAGAAAGGGGCCAGATTTTGTCCTGGTTCCCACTTGCCTAGCCTCTCTCCCAAAGTTATAGCCTCTTGTATGGTCAAATCTCTTTGTGACACCTTTTGCTTCACCTCAACCTCAAGTTACTCATCCAACTTAGGTTTGGCTGCCTCCCTTGCCTTTTCATCATCGTCTATTCTTTGTTGCACTTTCTTAACCTCCTCCTGCATCTCCACTATTTGGGCTTCGATCTCTTTCACTTTAGGTTTTTCCAGTTTTGGATTTCATCTCAAACGGTCCTGTAACTTATCAATCTTTTTTAAGGTGTCCATAATATTGGACATAAGTTTTTCCTTAAGTTTTGGGGACAATTTTTGAACCTTTTGTTTGTGTTTAACTGGGGGGGGGGGGCGGCCGATGTCACGGTTTTCCAGACATACAGAGTCATTCACTTAAACTTATATTTAGCTTTACGGTGCCTGTCTTCATCAGACAAGGCGGGATCGTCCTCCACCTTGGAGGATGTAGAAGTCGACGAGGACTCCAAAAGTGTCTCCTTAACCACTGCAACCTTACACTTTTTCTTATTCTTTTTACACCTACTCTCCCAGACTTCAGTCAACTGTTGGCGTAATTCTAAGGAAATCTGGGTTTGCAGTTGGACCTCAGCCTGCAGATGCATGATCTGCTGTTGTTTGTATTCTGAGTCCTGGGCATAGTCCTGATTTTGTTGGCTTAATTTTTCCTCATAGTGGTCCTTTAAGTCCACCAATTTTTTTCCTTTTAACAGAAGGTTTTGGATTTGCTCCTCCTCTAAGTTGGTCATTTTACCTCTTAACAGAGAAATTTCCTGAGTTAAATTAGTCTTGGTCTGTTAACTAGATTTACTTTGATATTTTGACAGTTCACTAAGACAACTCTGTTCTTGCAAAAGGAGACACTTTTCTCCCTGGAGATTATCAAGTTGACTTTCCTTTTGGTTTAGTAATTCCTGGACCTCTTTGAACTGTTCCTTTAATTGTTGTTTTTCTTCCTCATCCTCTTGTTTTATTTGGTACATTACTTCCACCCTTTTTTCCACCTCTACCTGATATTGCAGAAACATCTAACAAATGTTAGCAAGTTTAGTTCTGTCTACCTTATATTTTTCATTTCTCTCCTCACACTGTGCCTTTAGACACTGTCCCCACTATTTCCCCTTCATCAGGGGGTCTGAAGGGACCCTCCTTTAAATACTTCTCTAAGAAATTTCTTAGTATCGTTTCCATATTTACTCTTGGTCTGGCGAACTCGTCCTTCCCAGATGTCTCCAGAGTTGTTTATTTACCGAGCCATTTTACAGCCCCCCCCCCATCCTGGGTAACCAGTCCATTGATAGCAGAGCTAACTATACCACTTTTCGTCCTCGGCAACATCGACCACGAAATACCTACAGCAATGACAGGGATATGCAGTGATCGGTATCCATGTCATGGCACCAAATTGTAACATAAGGCACCTGACATGTATGTCTTATACGTGATTTTACTTTATTGATATAGTTATAAGTGTATACATGCATGCATCCCGGAATATATTCAACAACCTCTTAACTGTGACAGTCTTTTGTACAGGGACTTAAAGCTGCATGCTTTGGTCACATAAACTGTGGTATGACAAGAATTTGTGTACAGTTTCAACAGGTTTCTGGGCGTAGTGGTTATTTTAATTTGTTCTGACCAGTCTCCAAAAGACCATCTGGACGGTTAGTACATTGCTTTCTGTCCCACACTCTGATTACCTTTTGCCTGGGGCATACTCAGCATATATTGCAATCTCTAAGGTATTAACATCCCCTGCACCAACTTGCCTTAGCAATGGCTCAATATTACCTTGCATTATACCTTACATTACATGTACATGTGGCGCAGAATGGCATGGTCACTGTTGGAACTCAAAGTTCGGAACACATTGACAAAATCACACTGCCATTCTTCATGAAAAGAAGTCCCGAATGCTTTCATGAAGTGGGGTCACAAAAAGGCCATGTTGAAAATGTGTAGTGCAAATACCAACAAACGCCTGAGGCGTTAGGGTTTCTAACCATAATGTCTCACGCTGTATAGACTGACAGGCATCAGGGTGTGCCTTTGGATTGCCGACTGAACTGCTCATGCCATCCTACCCCCACCCCCCCAGCCACTGACAGGCATCGAGGTGTACCTTGGACTCTTCCGCCCCAAAGTTCACCCCATTCTCCTATGCTGCACCCATTTCAGTGTATGTCCTTATGGAATGGGGTGACTGTAAAGCAAACACCCCAAGGCACACCTCAACACACGTCAGTGTCTGCAGAATAGGGTGAGGTGACATAGCATGAATGTCATGGGTGACGACCCAAACACTTACCCCAATGCCTGCCCATCTCTACAGGATGGAGGTAGGGTTGGCGTGAAGTTCAGTGCTTCACCGCCATTCCTATTCTGCATCTGTGTAACTCCTGCATTTCCAATGCTAATACCAGCAAGCAAACACTCAGCATTGACAAATGTTTGTTTCTATGTGGCTCAAATCCCATTGATTCACATCTCCATTACAAAATATAAAGTCTATAACAGATAGTCCAAAGGGGCCATAGTGTGTAAAGCTGCCCCTTTCATCACCTTTAATCCTTCCATTTAAGGGGGCAAGATGATGTATTTTAAGCATATCAATTAGTTTAATTCCAGTTTTGTTAAGTTTTTTATCTTGTATGTTTCTGTGAAATTTGTGCACATCCCTTTGGCACCAATTATGAAAGGGGCTATCTGTATAACCCTCAAAAACCCCTATTCTAGCCTTGAAGTCACCACTGAGAAGTGTATTATCACAGGCTGATATAGTCCATCTTTTGTGTATAATGTCTTCTAGTTCATCCCAAATGCCTTCATAATAATACTTTGTATTCCTAGGTGGAATGTATGTATTGCTAAAGTAGAACCTGTTCTTATTAATCTAAAGCAATATGGAAATAAAGTTAGCATCACTAAACAATAAATCTGTTTTAATATTCTTTATCAATTTTAACTCAGGTGATTAATCCTCCTGCATATCTCCCAGTTTTAGCAGTTCTTTTCCCAGGTATATGATGTTACATAACCATTTAGGGTGACATCAGAGTAACTTGTATGCCAGGTTTCTTGCAGATCTATTATTGTAAAATTATTTAGTTAATCTAGGCATTCACTATCCTCAAATTTTGTTAGAAGTCCAGCAACATTCCAAGATAGGAATAAGATGTCCTCCTTTTTATATTCAATCACCAGTGCGCCAGATAGGGGGGTTGGAGGCAGGTTCACCTTCGGGACTTTTCCTTGGGGACCTACCACTCCTTACATCTGAACGGGTGCAAAACCTGGGGGTGATCTTTGATGAAGGGCTGACACTACGATCGCAGGTGTTGGCAGTCATCAAATCCCCTCCTTTTTAACATCTGAGGAACATCTCTAGGGTTAAGCACCTCGTTCTGTCTAGCGATCTCCCTATGTTGGTCCATGCCTTTGTGTCCTCACACCTTGATTACTGCAATTCCCTCTACTTAGGGTTACCTGGGGTGTATATTCGCTGCCTGCGGCTAGTGCAGAATGCTACAGTCCAGTTCTGTCATATCTCTCCAGTGCTGCACAAACTGCACAGTGGTGGATCACTTTTAAAGTCAGACTTCTGACTTATAAAACCCTACATGGACAGGGCCCAGACTACCTGAAAGAGCTTCTGGTTCTTTACTGCCACGGGTGATCACTCCGCTTGACTGATGAGGGGTTGCTAGAGATTCCCAAGGATTTGTTTAAAATCTTCTGGGGCCCAAGCATTCATGTACATGGCCTCAGCTCTTTGGAATGCTATACTCTGTCAGTTACGTGAGTGCACGATCATGGAGGGATTTAAACAGGCTCTCAAAACTCATTTATGGAATCAAGCCTACCCTGAATGATTCTACTTCTGGCCTTTTATCTGGATTTTACAAGTATTTATAACGTGTTTGTATTTATTGTTTTATGTGTTATTTTAATTTCATGTTAGGTGCCTTGGTTTGCTGAAAGGCACATTACAAATAAAGTATTATTATTATTATAACAGTTAATTACTTTGCATATCTAAAATCTCATATCTGTTTGAAACAGAAACATTGTACATTGAACCAATCTTAGAAGCAACTATTTGTTTTTCCCTGTTTTCAACATTAAGTGCGTTATTCTCTATGCCTTCTATTTTATTATTATTATTATTAGTGTTTATAGTTTCTGGGTACACTGGAACTACGTACAGACCCATAGCATCCAGCAACCAAGTATTTTCCATGATTTTCATGTACAAGCTTTGATATGTTATTTACTGTTACTTGAATCTGATCATTGTCTGAATCAGAACCCATTCTAAGTACAGAAATAGCTTCTTGTTTTTCAGTGGAGATGTTTAAAAGCTGCACAAATAGGTCCTGCACTATCGCTTTTAATTTTGAATTGTTTTCATTCCAGGATCTTTTTAATCTGTAGAAAGAAAGTGTATTGCATCTTCTATCTACTGTATCATCATGTTCCTTTTTATCAATAGTAGCATTTGGAACATCAAGAAGGGCACTACCAACTATGCGTACACCTGCTCTATCAAGGAGAGTAGCCTATGGAGACTGAATGAACATACCTTACTCTATCAATTGTAAACCATATCCTGAGACCCCTTGAAAAAAGGGCTGGTGGTATAGCCTAGAGGTTAGAGTAATGAACTGTGAATGAGTTTGATACATCCAGCAGATCTGGGTTTCATTACCACAACCTCCACTTGCATGCTGTGTGACCCTGAGGAAGTCACTTAACCTCCTCAGTGCCCTCAGGTTGCCCCTAAAAACAGGCATTGTGCTTAGTGGCCTTACCCGATTATCAAAAGAATAATAGTAACAAGGTTTGTAGGTGTTGCGATAAGACAATAATAACCTCTCACAGAATGACTGCTTTGGCCTTCTACTCCTATATAGGATGAGCTCTTGCACCTTTCGGTTAGTCACTCCAGTAAATTAGCCAGGTGTGGTATTTCTCAAAGCAATCCGCCAGGCACAGACCTGGCTCTGTGGGTCATTGTGGATGGTAATATCTCATGTCTCTCCAGATGCCCTTTTTGTAGCAGACTCTACATCTCTTTTTGGGACTCAGCCTTTCTTTCAATGGGTGGGAGAGTTCTGCAGGAATGTCTTTCAGTCAGTGTTGCTACACCCTTATTTCTTTCCATTTCATGTATTTCTGTTAGATTAAATAGGAGACTCAAGATCATATCAGTTTGGAAATCTAAGATGGATTTTAAAGGATTGTATGCGTTTGTATGGTATGGAATAAAAGCATTGTACATAGCCAGTTGAAACAGGTGAACAGCTGATTTCTTGCACCAAGCCATGATTTTTGAGTGGAATCATATGGCTCAAGCAGCTGATCTGTTTTGTTTGTTTTGTCCACACCTCCCATGTGCTTGTTATAATCTCGGATACACCCGAGACTTGCTTATCAATTTGTCCTGGCCACGAACCATAACAGCTGCTATTGACTCAACATGAATTGTATTGTACTTAGGAGATACATATCTTTTTATCTGTGAATTTTACAGCCAGCAGTTCACCACATAAGAGAGCACTGGTCTCACCACGTTTTTGCTTTCTGGCTACCTACTCTTTGGGAAATTCCTGCCTGTTGGACCTGACAGTGCCAGAAGCTACTCTGTATCAGACTGGTACAGGACATTAAAGAGAAGAATTTCAGTGCAGAAGTTGTCTATGTAGAGGCTGCAGCCATAGCTGAGCAAGGGAAGAATTAGGTCCAACACAATTTTCTCATTTGTGTTCAGACATGGGGGGGGGGGGGGGGGGGGCAGCCTGAAACATCCTGTATGGTATCCTTTCCTGTGTAGATTCCAAAATGATACATGTACCAGGTGGAACTTTCACAAAGTTTGCACAGTTTAATTCCATAGCGGGCATGTATCAGAGGAAGATACAACATTGTTTAAATATTATTCTCTCCTTGAACAGTAGAAAGGATTCATCCACTGAGATGATTTGGGATAGTGTGTACATCACAGAAAATATTTTAAAAAGATGATCAATAATAGGCCCTAATTTAAAAAGCCTCTCATTCTATGGATGGTCCCTTGGCAAAGGCTGAGTGTTGTCACTGCCTTGCATATACTTCAGCAGAAGCTGAACTCAGCTCCTAGAGCTGGAGACAGGGGAGTAGAATGAGCAGGGTGGGTGGACTGATCAGTACATGCTGATGGTAGCTTTTTTCATGAACCCCATTTCCAGTGTCAAATCCCAGAACTCTTTCCTTTCCTCTAAGTTTGTAGGACTCCACTGCTGAGTCCTTGCTTGTGATTTCAGCTTGTCCCTATACTGAGCCAAAAACTGATCCATATCTAATTTTGTTTACACCACTATATGAGATGGTATTTCATGACTAAAAAAATAACTGAAAATATTTTATGGAGGTAATCTCCTTTGTGTCAGCAAAGACACTTGCATTATCACAGTAAATGGGAGAATACATGTTTTTTCCATATTTGGGAAATTCCTTTGGTAAACAGAAGTATAGTCGCAGTGGTGCTTGCTGTGGCCTGTAGCTAGCACTGGGGCAGCCATTACCAAGGGATTGCATTCAGTTGAGAAAGTGGTACTGTAGATAGGTAAGGCCTCATACTCTAGCAAAGTATCAGGCTTAGATAGTGCTTCATGCTCAGGCTGAGTGTCTCCCTAGGGTAAGACAACAGACTTGGAGAGAGTGTCAGTGTTGAGCAGAGTGTCAGGCTCAGGCAGAGTTTCAGGCTTGGGTAGAGTGTGAGGCTCAGGCAGGGTATCAGGCTCAGGCAGAGGCTCAGGCTCAGATAGGGAGTAACACTCCGACAGAGAATCATGCTCAGCCAAGGAGTCATGCTCAAGCAGAGTATCTTGTTTGGGCAGAGTTTCAGGCCTGGGTATTGTGTCAGGCTTAGGCAACTGCTTGGCTTTAGCTTGCACTTCCTTAGCTGAGGCTCTTGCATAGACTGGGGCTCTAATTCAGGATGATGCAGATACCTGTGGTTTCTTTTTGTACCTACTCTCATCCTGTATCGCATGCACCACAGCTTGAGAAAATGCAGGCTCCCAGAGGGCCTGTTGATCAGGCAGCATTTAAAGCTCAGGCTGGGGCTGATGCCTGTGTTTCTGTTTGTTTATGAGCACCCTGAGGCGAAAGCTCAAAATAAGCTTCATGGGCTGGCCCAACACTGCAGCAGTAGCACTGCCACCTGCAACACTGATGACCTGGGTTCAGGAGCAGACCCAAGTTTGTTAGAGGGCTGGCCAGGAGAAAAGGCTAAGCATCTGTTGGACTACTTGCCCTCTCAGGAGAGGGAGGGGATCTGGTGCCCAGCATCTTCTGACCCTTTACAATGGCTAGGGTTGGTAAGCTTGGGACCAGTACTGAGGCTGGATTAGCGGAGGCAACAGATGCCTGCATGTCAGGAGTGGGAACATGCCTGATCATGCACTGAGGCCATTGTCTGCATGTCTCCATCAATGGGGGCCATGGGGGAACCACAAGAGGAACCAAACCTTGGATGATGAGCAGCATGAAGTCTAGATTCCTTGTGGAGACTCAGCAGACTGATGTAGGGTATATCCCCAGATGTCCTGCGAAGACTAGAGAGTCATTAAAAAAAAAAAGAATGAGCTTCATGTTGAGGCAGAATCTCAGGCTCTGGCAGTTCTTTGACTTTTTTCTACTTTTTGTACTAGACCCGAGTTGTAGATGCAAGCTCAAAAAGTAATTCTTTTTCAGGCTCAGGCAATGTCTCTGCCTGGGATAGTTGTTTAGACTTGCAATTTTTTGCGATTTCACTCAGCTTGCATTACTGCCACCATCTCATGTGCAGGGCCTTCTTGCTCTGGTAGGGTTGCAAATCAGGCAGGTGTTTTTGCTCACACTTACATTTTGTCTGGCACCTCTCAGCCTGCATTGTTGTCTCCAGCTCTGTCAAAGGCTCACATAGAGCCTCTTTCTTGGGCAATATCTCAGGCTCTGATACCTGCACAAGGGTAGGCAGTTTCCAACATTTCTACATTTTATATTTGGATGCCAACTTGGGCTGTGAATCATTCAGATGCCTGTGTTTCTGCTTTTTCTTCATAAGCTTGGGCTGGCACTTGCTACTTGGCATGCATGTGTGCTTACTGTACGTCCACATGGGGCTTAGACTTGGCCTTAGAGCTGTACCACGATGAACCATCATCATTAGCATCACTTGATAATGCAGCATGACAGGGGATATTGCTTGAGCAGTAGTTACTCCCAGACTCTGGAACAATAAAATCATTCAACTCTGACTCAAAACTGATGATATATTTAAGCAATATACCACAACAAGGTGTGGTGGGTTATGTTAGGATTTACTAAGACTGTTGTGTTCCAATCCAATACAATCCATCTTTATTTTTATAGTGCCTTTCAAAACCAAGGTGCTGTACAAACCACAAATACAATAAAATACTATAAAACTGATTTACAGATATATAAAACCAAATCATTGTCATCCTTCTCTAATTCGGGAAGGCCAATGAAAACAAATAAGTTTTCAACATTGTTTTAAAACTACTGATGGTCAGGCATTCTCTTAACCGACGAAGTAGAGAATTCCACAGGGTCAGTGCTGCAAATGAAAAAGCATGGGGCACCAGATGTTTTAAGACAAACCCTGGGAACTCTAGCAATCCCTCATCTGCAGATCAAAGCAGATGATTGGGGGAGGAGGGAGTCAGGAGATCTTTAAGGTAGCCAGGTCCCTGTTCACGTAGGGCTTTAAAGGTAAGCAAGCCTACCTTGTAGGTAATCTGCCACTGAACTGGCAGCCAGTGCAGTTTACGCAGGAGAGGTGTAATATGACTGGACCTAGAGGTACCAGTCAACATCCTGGCCACAGTGTTTTGCACCAGTTGAAAGTGGCGGATATCAACCCCTGACAGCTCTAGGTAGAGGGCGTTGTAATAATCAAAACAGATGGTAATGAAAGTGTGGACCAATGTTGGAAGATCGCCGGGGGGAAATCAGATGTTTCACATGGGCAATATTCCTCAGATGGAACAGCCAACACCCGAGACTTCAGGGTCTAGCCATTACCAAAAATAACACCCAGGTTTCGTACACGATCTGAGGTGACGAGCTGGGCACCATCAAGCAAAAGGCCAGACATTTGCCCTGCACCAACACCTGCCCCAGGTGACCCGTTTCTACCACCAATACCTCAGGCTTATCCGAATTCAGTCTCAGCAAACTGGAGCTCATCCAGTCTTTGATCTTGGAGAAGCAGCTGTTTAGAACAGAGACTGCATCAACCTGTCTGGGTACACAGGACATACACAGCTGAGTATCATCAGTATAGCAGTGAAAACTAAAGCCGTAACACCTAATGATTTCTCCCAAAGGCAGCATATGCACTGCAAGCAACATGGGTGCCAATATGGAGCCCTGAAGCACCCCGTAAGGCAGGGGGAGGGCATCAGAGGAATAAATTCCTGTGACCAACTTCTGAGGCCTACCTATCAGGAAAGATCAAAACCATTTGAGAACTGTACCCAACAGTCCACAAAGAAGCCACAGGGTCTCCAAAAGCATCTCATGGTCCACAGTGTCAAAAGTTGCCTAGAGATCGAGAAGGACCAAGATGGTACAAGCCTTCTGATCTCTCGCCATTAGGAGATCATTTAATACCCAAACAAGGGCAGTCTCCATACTATGCCTCTTCTGAAAACTGGACTGGTGAGCCTCATAGACACTGTGAGTTACTAAGTGATTGTCCAATTGCACCACAATCACCTTCTCAATAACCTTCTCATCAAAGGTATGGTGAGAGAGAGAGAGAGAGAGAGAGAGGTCAGTAGTTAGCTGGATCATCAGGATCTAAGGAAGATTTTTTAAGGAATGGTCTAATGACCACCTCCTTTAAGGGGTCTGGAAAGGTTCCCCCTTCCAAAGATCTCCAGACAATTTCAGCTAGGATTGGGTAGATAGCATCTACACACCCCACCAGTAGGGAGATGGGGCCTGGATCCAAACTACAGCAAGTTGGGCTCAAGGTTTGGACAATCTTCACAATGTCCATGAATTCTGGTTGGCAAAACTCTGTCCAGACAGACCAGGTGTTCATCACCTCCCATCGACCACCACATCCCCTCATGGAGAGGGCTTGGCCGATTCCGGAACTGATGCTGGCAACCTTATCTGTGAAGAAACAAACCAGCTCATCAAACTTAACTTGTGAAAAAACTCTTCCAGACTGCAGACAGACTGGATTGTACAGTCTGTTGACAGTGCAAAAGAGTTGTGCCAGTCGGTTCTGTGCAGCAGAAATCTCCCTGGACAGGAAGTCTGCCTTCTTATGGTGATTTCTGATTGATAGACATTATAATGCTCCATCAATCTAAGCTTGTCAGCATCCAGGCCAGATTTCCGCCAAGCTCTGTCCAGCCTTCAACCACCGCACCTCACCTCAACTTCTTCAAGGACCCATAATACCATGGGGACCTTGGGTGAAGAGTGAGTGATCGAACACGAACAGGAGTAATCAAGTCCAGGGCATCTCCCACTGCCCTATTATAAAAGTCAGTACAAGGTCCCTTGGACTTGTGCTTTCATGCAGCAATCTCGATTGGTCCAGTACCACCGATAGACCATCTGGGAAAACACCCCTCAAAAGGCAGTACCGGACCATCTCCACAGGAGAAGGTCCAATTGGGGGAGCCCCAAAACTGAACCCTATAGCATGATGGTCAGACCAACAGACTGGTTCCACCACCAGATCAGTGATCTCCATCCCCAGGAGGAACAGCAGATCCAATGAGTGGCCTCCTATATGGGCAGAGGAGGTAACAACCTGTGTAAGGCCCAGTGTTGTCATTAACTGGAGGAGATTTTGACCACATTGTGAGAGTTCATCATCGACCCAGGCATTGAAATCCCCCAGAATTATCCATCTGGGAAACTCCAATATCATGTTGACAATGAAGTCCACAATCTCCTGCCAGAATAAACCCCCGTCACCTGGTGGATGGTAGGTGAGGAGTATCCTGCACCCTACACCTTCACGCATAACACACTCAAAGGATCTGGTGGTCTCCACTGGAACATCCATAAGGCCTAGTTTGGTCTTAAAAAAATGGCTACACCCTCATCCCTACGATCCAACCTTGGGCGGTGAAATCACTGATAACCCAGCTGGAACTGCACATGCTAAAACTGGGCCTGCATTTTCATCCAGCCAAGTCTTGGTGATGTATTCCAGGTCCACCATTTCAGCAAGATCAGCTATAATGGCTGTTCTTGATGGACCTAGCATTGTATAACACCACCCGTGTTGGATGAGATGCTGAGGAAGACCTCAGCTCCTGTTCAGCATTAACTTCTGGACCCTTGGGTATGGGAACAAGACAGAGACTTCCCCTATCATGACACCATTTCTCCCCAGGGCACCACCTGGTCCCCACCACCTCAATACGTCCCCCCCTTTCCCTTCTCCCACCAGGCTCAGCCCTACCCCTTTTCCTATGCCTCCTAGCAATCCTGAAGGATTTACAATGCTTATAATTTTCAGTTGTGTTGTGACCTAAACACACCAGGCATGGTAATTCCTAGCATTACCCACACCCTGTCATGATATATTGTGATTATACAATGTCCTATAAAAAAATACTTAACAAAAATGTTTAGTTTACTGGTTTTAACTTTTTTTTTGATTTTTTTTGTAATATTCTTTCTCTGTGTTTAAATAGTACCTTGTTGCTAGGTAGATTATGGCAGGTGTGGTACCCTGCCCCCCAAGATTGAGACTGTCAGACACAATGTTGTTGGTATGTTTCTTTTTTTTCTTTTTTCCTTTTTTTTTTTTTTTTTTATAATAGACCAACAGTGTGGTTCACTTAGAGTTGCTGCTCACTTTGTGCTGTGTGCTGTATGTGTAGTGGTAGTACTAACAGGATGCTGTCGAGAGGATGTGGTTGTAGATTCCGGTTACGGTAAGGGCACCACAGCGTTGTGACTCTGTGGACTTTCTTTGTTTTGTTTTGTTTTTTATCTTATCAGAAACCATTTAGTGCCTGTGGTTGATTGGTTATAGTTCTGAGGGATTGCGGTGGGGACTGTGGAACCTGGTAGTGGACCTTAGGAGCGGAATACTGCAGACAGTGGTAAACAGTTAAGAGGTGAGCAGGAAAGAAAGGATTTTGGAAGAAACACAATAAAACAATTTTAAAAGACCTGATGCAGCTTTTGCCTGTATTTACATTTTTTTCTATTATTCTTAACATGGTTCAAGGGTTTAGAGCAGAACGGTCTTTACTGTGAACTGTGGAGTTGTGAGTGAGCAGCTTGCTGTCGCCGTCTCTGCCACTCCTGGGTTTCTCTTAGTCGGAGTGATTTTTTTGTGGGGGGGGTTGATGTGGCTCACTGGTGGCTTGCACCTTTTCCAGTTGGTATATTGCAGGATTTACATGGGGGGAAGATGACAATCAGCTTCCAGGATTCTCGGAGCCCATTGTATAATTTGAGATCTCCTTTGCAGTGTATTTCCATGACATGACTAGCAGGCAGTATGTCTTACTGGCAGAGATATACTGTTGCCCCTCCATCTCCTGGCTTGTAGCACTTTGGGATAATGCAATTAAAGGGTACTAGATGTCTTGCCTAGCACTTTAAGCACACAGGTGAGAACCTAGAGACCTAGGTTTGAATCCCACTGCAGAGATTTACTCACTGCATGATGGGGTGAACTGCTGTGTACTATCTGACAAATGTATTTCTGTTTTTTTTTCCCTTTATTTTAGATACTCTTTGGTGACCATGTAAGAACCAAAGTCTTACATTTGTATTCCACTATGGACATTTACTGCATCACTGTACACAAACTGACAAATTCTTTTATGCTATTTTTATGTTAATTTGTTTTTATTATTATTATTTTTTGGTAATCTGGTAAGGCCCATTGGGCACAAGGCCCTTTTACAGTGGCAAACCAGGAGCACTAGGAAGAAGTGTATAAAGAAGAGCAAAGTACAGCAAATGAAAGGTATGTCTTAGTGGCAAAGATATTTTGTCCCCTTCCTCTCCTGGACTGTAAAGCACTTTGGGGCAGTGCAATGAAAAGACATGAAATGTTTTGCCTAGTACTTGGACCATAGAGGGGATAACTTAAATACCTATGTTTGAATCCCACTGTAGACACCTACAATGTGGCTGGGTGTAATCATTGTATACTATCCAACATTTGTTTTTTTTGCTTATTTTTTTTTTTTAAATGTACTCTTCAGCAACTAGTTGAGAACCTAGAGCCCTAGGTTTGTATCCCTCTGGAGATGCTGTATTCTAACTATCAAATTATTCTATGGTGTAACCCCCTTGTTCCCAGGGGTTACTAGAATCCCATTAGAATCAGTGGCAGACAGGGACAGGCAGGTAGTGAAATGCCAGTTAAATGGATTTCACAGTGTCACACACTGTTTTTCAGTCTCAGCTGAGCTGGAGTGATGATGTCACTTTAGAACTGTCGCAGCAGCGTAAGCCACATTGGAAGCTGACTGCAGGGAGCTACCTATAGAATGTTCAGTTAGAGTGAGTTAGTCTGCAGTTGGAGTCAGTGGAGGAGGTTGCAAGTAGTGCAGTATCTCTCTTTAGCTCTGTTAGAGAGCTACCAGTAGTGTTTTTGTTTGTTTTTCACCCTAGTGTGAGCCAGTACAGCCTAGTGGTAAAGTGGTGGAAACCAAGCCAAGTAGTTTTCACAGTGCCCCATCCCAAGAGGGATGGGGTGGATTCCAGGATTCAGGGGCAATCCCCTGGTCCAGTCTGGACTGTGTTGAAGCTGCCTGAGATTCAACTGCTCTGTGAGTACCTGTGACTTTTGTTTGGAAAAGCCCTGGGGCACCTGCATTCCTTGCAGTGAATTTTGTCTGTCAAAGGGATCCTGTCACCTAGACTGTTTTTCTGTTTAAAAATGTCTACTAAAGTTGGGGTCTAGTGAAGAGACATTGCCAATTACAGAACGTTTAACTTTGTGACACCTCAGAGGTGTGTAATACAGTATGTTAATTGTGAAAGACATTTCAAGATAGCATCTACAAGTTTTCTGTGAGGGTGTTATTAACCAGATGAATGGATGAGTATAAATTTGGAAGCAAGAGGTGGGAGACCCCATCTGGAGTAACCATGTTTACCTCTCCGGGTTCAGTTTGGGCACCTGTATTTTCACTCAGTGCATTTGGCCAGTGCCTGAAAAAAATAGTTTACCCAGATGTGGGTTGGAGAGACTGTGAGCCTGTATGTGCTCTTTGGTGATCGAGGGTGCCACCATCAATTCCTCATGAAATATAGGAAAGTCTCCTAGTACTGGCCATGTGTGCCTAGTCAAGAGGGAGTGTAATTCAGAACCAGAGTGTTTGCTGTTCAGGTCAGAACCAGAGGGTTTGCTGTGTGTGTTCTCTGTACCTCAGTAATCTGCATTACCAGTAGGAGTAGCCCTGTGGGGGTCCATCTTCGCTTTGTGATTATTCTTTGTGTATGTGAATGAAATCCACACTCTAGAATCCCAGCCTGGTTTGTACAGCACTGTTATTGCTTCCACTGTGTCTGGATTTACTTGGGTGCCCCTGACCAGAAGTACAAACCTAGCATAACTGTAAGCAAACGTTTTCTCCCAGGGACCCAGTACTGGTATATTGAACTGTAGTGACAACCCCTATCCGTCTCTTTGGTGCCAGGTGGTGAGAGGAGCAGCCCTGCTAGTTAGACAAGGACGGCCGGAGAGGGTGGATAACATGTTATCTTTTATGTGTAGTTATTTATGAGTTAATTAATTAATCTATTTATTTCTTATTCTTTGGTAACCAGGTAAGACCCACTAGGCACAAGGCCCACTTACAGAGATGACCTGAGACTACTAGGAAGGAACATAATTGAGAGTAAATCAGAGAAAATAAAAGGCACTGTATAAAACAAAAACTATTATTAATATACCCTAAAACAACAGTTAGACAAGTAATAGGAGTCCTAAAACAACAGCATTCTGCCAAAAAAAAAATGTTTAAATGTCCAAAATACAAGGCACAAGTTGATAAAAAGAGAAAAAAAGTAACTTTTTTTTAAAAAAACTAAATAGCCCACCTAAACCACTCAAACATCTGAAAACCACAATAAATCTATAAAAGGACATTACAGGTCCTTAATTTGATACTTTGTATCATATTTTAACCACTCCAAACAACAAATAAAGCCAAACTCTGCAACTTCTGTCTGCCTGCTACATTGTCTCCTCTTATTGCCTGCTTTTTCAGAGCAAGAGAAGGTGAAAGCAAGCATTCCAGACATACAGGATTGCGAGACTAAGGGCTCTTCTCAAGTTCCCATGGGTCGGACCTGGAAAGGATGGGGTGGGGGAAGGAGGGATCTAGTGCCCTGTGTCCTTTCTGTTAAGACATACAAAGTACATATTAGTGTGGTCATACACTTTACAGTGTATGGCACAGGGCACTAAAGGAGTTAAAGGCAAACATAACTGTTTGTCTCCAGTGTAGTGTGTTTGGGGTAGAGGAGTCAGTGGTGTTTAATTTGTCACCAATGATATGGCACGGAGGATTCTCCATCTCAAACAAAAGCACAGAGACTTTCCCCTTCAAGTTAGGGAAAAAACATGGAACAGCTTAAACAGACAGTCAACCACCTAAGGCCTCAAATTGTCCCTAGTTCAAAAAACACAATGTATAATTGCTTACAGTCTGTAAAGATTGCTGATGTAGCTGGTTGTTTGAGTCTAGATCTTTTTTTTTTTTTCCTTTTTAAAAATGAAAAAACAGACTACCCACCATGCTGGTGTTATCATACAGAAATGCATTTTTATACATTCCTTGATCAACTTCCACTGCACATTATTTGAGGTTGGACCCCCCCCCAACACAAAATAGCCACTCAAGATGCAGTGGAACAAGTGTAGACCATTGCATTATGAGTGGCTGCACTGTTTGAGGGAGTTTGTAATGTTCAGGAAGTATACAGTAACAGTTGATCAAGGACTAGAAACAAAACAAGGCAGGGTATAATTGCATCATTGCCATGCATTTAAATTCTACTAAAAAGTGAAGCAGATAAAACAAATATCAACATAAATGAATTTTAGAGAAGATATGCAATCATAAAATGCGGGTTTCCAACTAGAAAGAATATGATGCAAAAAAGGTAGAAAGTGTCCCTTTAACATTTGAGTCAGGATTGCTTGGTTTCTCTTGTTTTGGATTACTGATTTGACATTGGTCTTCAGGAAGGGGTTGGTGTATCTTTAACCTTTACTCATGCTGCTGACATTTTGTGGGGCAGTGGGAATTTGAACTTGCTCACTCTTGTAATGTAGCCTGAAAGGTCAGAGACTGATTTGATGAGCTACAGACAAGACTAGGATTGGAAGCAGATGTAGTACCCACACCTGGTGCATATGGATCAGTGAGTTTCTGCAGTGTATCTGTGGGTATATAGGGCCTTAAAAGCGAATGGAGCAAAATCAAAATGTATAGAAGATACATTCCAAGGAGCTGTGCAGTGCATATCAGTTAGATAAATCACTAAGCATCATCAGAGCCGATAATTTATAATCCCAGTGGAGTGAGTAAGTTCAGGGTCCAACATCATGAGGTGTTTTATTTTCTTATATCTTCGGGGGTGGGGTGGAGGGTTGGAGGGAGATACACTCGTGCATTGTTTAGCACACCAAATTCTTCTCTTTGTACTGCGTTCCAGTGATATCAATTGGCCCAAAAATGGGAGTCCTTGTTCAGTACAATCTGAAAACAAACAGAGAAATTCCCAGCATTGTGGCTCCAAAGGTGCAATGCTCAACAAAACACTGCAAACTGAGAAAAAAACAATGTGCACAGGAATGGCTTAAATTATTTCTAGAAACATTTAAAGTGCATAGTAGGTGCGGAAAGGTGCTACCTGTCACAACAGGCACTAATCCCCATGTGTAGTTGCAGTTCGTGTGCTCCTTCATTAGAGGTCAGTTTAATCTGAACTGAAACTCAAGGGACACTGTATACGAGATTACACCCCAATATTACCATCCATGACCCCCCTTCAGTTATAAGAACATAAGAGATAAAGATGGGAGAAGCTTTCCTCACCCCTGTCCCCCCCACCCTTCCACATAGGTATTTCTCAGTATGACCAGGGTTGTGACTTCTACTATTGTTATACTTTACAAGATTGCTATTTACTGCATGTAACTTTAGTCCATAAACCACTGTTATATTGTGTTCTTTTGTTATCTGTATTGCACCTGTATGTTACCACTGTTGTATCTCACACTGTAACCATGTCTACCCTCCCTGTGGTAAGATGCCTTTGTAAATGAGTTCCTGACTCAAAGGTTGTAAATCCAACTTTCAAAAATAAATAAATAAATAAAGCCTAATGCCACCTATCAAGGCTGACCCCTGCTTCTCAGTGGTTGTAACACTGAATATTTTATGCTCTCATGTACTTGACCAATTGTTTTTAAAGGAGCATATAGTATTGCTTAGGGCTGTGTGGAACGTGGACTCTTGCCAACAGATGCCATCATGGCTCTGAAATGCTTCCAGGGATTTCTTTTTAAATTCTGCAGGATTCAGAAAAGCATTTCTGTGTAAACTGCAGAATAGTTTTCTGAGGATCATGTAAGCTGCAAGATATTTTTTTCAGTGGACTGTGTAAAAAGAAACTGCAGTTTATGTGAATTGCAGGTTATCTATGAAAACCATTTTGCATGCAGAATGACAGAATCCTGCTGCTGATGGAATTCTGTGGCATATTCTGAAATTCCATAGAATTCCATTCCATCAGACTGATCATTCTGCATAGCAGTAGTGGTGCTACTCACCATAGATTCAGTCAGACTGCTAAAAGCATCTACCACCCTCTGGGCAAAGAAGTATCTTCTCTTTTCGGTTTTGGTCAGCTGACAGCATTGATTCTCTAGTGATGAGGTGAGACAAGAGGCTACCAGCTCCAAGCTGATGGGAAGGGGAGTTTGTGTTTTAAGAGGTAGTGGGCTTACTCTGAGTAACTAAGCACATAATCCATCATGTTTCCAACCTCAACCACTTGAGGGTCTGGAAGCACAAGTTCAATCCAGAATTCTGGTTGTTTCAGCAGCTTAAAATGGTACCAGTGCATCATCGATGTGATTTTTTTCTAATGGAAATTAAGTTATAGTTTGCCACCTTCATGGTTAAACCAGCTAGATGTTCAGTATTTCACTGGGTTGCACACTTGCCTCTGATATTAGGATATCAAATGGCCATGGGGTCAAGTCCAGCACCAGGCATTTGGGCAAATACCCAAAAATTACAGTGTAGAGCTGCATGTTGGAATGCCACCTGACAGCTGAAAGTGGGGGCTCGGCAGTAAGCCAGTTAGATTGCAGTTCAGGTGAGTGGAGGATGGGTTAGTGGGTTTTAAAAAGCCATGCTGCATCACAGTGTGAGTGCGGTGCATGAGCACAAGTGGCCCAAGTGCCACTTGACAAAAATATTTTAGGTTTTTCCAATGATCTTGGTAGTTGAATATGTAACCACCCTAAGAAAGCATTGAAAACTTGGTTATGGAGCCAAGCTTATGGCATTTAAATGGACGGAAAGAGTTTAAGATTGTATGATTGCTTTACTGGATTTTAAGATCTGTTATTGATTATGTTGTTGTGGAACTTTCAATTATATGATTTTATTCTTGTTAGGTGCCTTGATTTTGAAAGACACCATAAAAATAAAGTTATTATTATCATTATTATTATTACAAATGGGGGTTCCCGAAAACCTTCCTTGGGTGTGCCTAAATGTCCACTGCCAGGCTGGTATCCTGTGTATTAGTGTTTTAAAAGTGTTTTTATGAGAGTGCCTTAATGCCTCTGTGCTCTGTCTCTTTAAGAGCTGCCTATTTGTGGTGTAAAACTAATCTGGGTAGAGGCCAAGTAGTTTCAGGCTTGAGTCCCACCTTGGCTGCCAGATAAATCACTCCATTCTGCCATCACTAGTGGTGCAGAGGGAGCTCTGTTAGAAGCTGTACTTCTTTGGTGATTATATATTGTAATAGTAATGATATTGTAGTTTGTCTAACCTGCGTTCTTTGCACTATGGACAGTTCTGTTTATAACCACCATCTTGGTCCTGGACTGCTAGAATGGGCCAATCAGTACCTTTGGGACCCTAAAATAGAGTCTGTCCCGAGGGGTCTTGTGGGAGTGAATTTCTGTAGGAATTGTAGCTTTGAGACTTTGGCACTTAAATGCACCTGAGGGGGAGCCCTTGCTTTAACAGACAGACAAATCAATGAATCACACCTTTTGGACTAAAGGGAAATTCCCAAGCTGCCTGCTGCAGTGAGACAGTCCAGAGGTAGAGTTTGGAGAGTGAACAGCTTGAGTGATTCGAGCAGCTGCTTCTGCATAGTTCATGAGGGAGATTGGTGGAAAGGCTGAGTCCGGCCTGTCTGCCTGCTGTCCATTGAGAGGGAATCCTCTGAAAACGCTTAGTAAATCGGACTGTATCTGAATTGGAGTGGGACAAAGCCACTGAAGAGTGACCAGATTTAAACCTGAAGAAGATTGAAGATTTGCTGTACGCGATTGGCCTGTCAGGAGATTCATTCACCATAGAACTCCCGGTTCTGCTCAGAGACACTGATATTGCTGCCGGACTGCTATCCACATTGTGGTATGGTGATTGCTTTACTACAAATGTGATGTTTGCTATTAGTGGGTCATGATTTGGTTCCCCACTGTTTAATTGTGCCATGCTTGCTGGAGGCTGCATCCAGGCTTCCCAGACTGATATCTGAACTGTCTTACCTGGCCTGGGTCCTGCCACACTGGCCCAGCCAACTACTTCAGGTGCAGAGAACACCATTGATGGGAGACCTGCCTGGGGATCATCCCCCCTGCTCAACATCATGAACAGGAACAACACCACAGTGAATTGTGTAGGCTCTGCTTCTCCTGGCACATCTGCAAGTCACCCTGCAGTCTCTATTTTGTCCATCCTGTGTCCTGTACTGGGTAGCGTGAGTAAACACCAGGGTAGCTCCCTGCAACAACAGCTCAATCAAAGTGCATCATCAGATTTAATTATTTTGTCTAATCATCATGAACTGAGCCTCCTGATTCCGGATTACAAAGGCTCACCTTTAAGGCCCTACATGGCCTTTGCCCCGATTGTCTGAAGGACCTTCTTACACCAAATGTCTCGGTCTGCTCCCTCTGCTCCTCCTCACGATTTCCAGGATGAAGTTAAAAATAGCAGGTGACAGAACATTTAGTGTCACTGCCCCCGTCCTGTGGAATTCGCCTTCTCCAGCTGCTAGGGAGGCCCCTTCTACGGAGGTATTTAAAGCCCACCTCAAGGCCTTCTTGTATAATCAGGCCTTCCCAGACTGTATTTTATAGTCCTTACCTGTTCTCAGAATCTTATGTTTAGGATAGCCTTAGGCTTTTTAAGTAATAGTTGCTGCTGTTGAGGGTAGTATTTTTATAAAATGTTGATTAATTGCTGAAATATTGTATGTTTAATAGTATGTTGTTATATATTTATTATGTTTTGTAGTATGCATTTTTAATATGTTTGGTGCCCAGAGCCTCCGGGATGGGCATCTCTTAAATAAAATGTGCATTGTCTTGCCTTGCGCATGCCTTTTATTTTCATCACAGGGCCCCAACGAGCTGCAATGCCAGCCTACCCCGGGCAAAGCATCAGGCTAGCCGATCTCACCAACTGGGTACCCAGCGTGTGTGTGACTGTGTTGAGGGACTAAAAAGTGCATGCATAATTACCTGACTACATCAGTTATAGAATCAATCAACCTCATTACGCCCCTCCCTTGTTCAAGTTCCCTGAATAAATCAGATCAAACTCTTCTTGCAACTAATTTGACTGTGGTTCTAGTTTGTACCAAAAGCACTGTACAGTTGTTATTTGCTATGCCTAACCTTGTTTTAGAGGGGGTCTCCAGGGTCAAACTGGTGGGGCCAGCCATGGTGGTAAGTGCAAACAGTGTGGAGATTTGTATGCTGAATAAGGGCTATTGTGAAAGTATTTGTTGCATATTGCCTAGGCCACTAGAGGGGAAAGAGGGGGGTACAGTGTCCCAGAGGGCTGTATCCAGGTTGCCTTGCTACTATCAACACTGTCCTCTGGGTGGAGGCACCTGTTTCAGTACCTAGGCCCCTTAACCTGCTACTAGCCAAGCAGGCAGGGGTAGTAGCCCTTGGGATAGTGCCACCTAGGGGTTGCAAATACATTTTATGTAAACTGAGGGCATGGTTATCATATAGGTAAGGAATGCAATTTAAAGTCATAGTATGTTTTACTGATGTCTCTAAAGCTGATTTTTTAGCAATTGTGGATTAACAAGTAAATGTATCTGCTAGAGGCTCTCAACATTAAATAGTATTACAGCCTCATAAAACATTGTTATATGAACAAAAAAAGGGGGTTAGAAAATAGGCTTATGTTATTGTTTGCTTGCATCTTAGTGTTATTAATGAGAATCCAGCTGATACTAGGAAATCACAATATAGAGACAGGTGGAGTTTTAGCACTTTCATTTAAACCGTCACTTGCGTAAGAGTCTTTTGGTGTGAAGGAATTGTTTTCAATTAATAACAAGTAAATCTAGAAATATAGTTGACCTTGAGTGGGAGACAAGGTCAATTTAGTTTTACTTGAAAAATCAAGGAGCCCATCGCCCTTACAGGTGGCAGCTTTGGGTAAGGGCTTCCCGATAGAGAGTAGTTACTTGAAATTTAAATTGTTTGCTTAATATCATTCTGCTGTACTCTTGACTCCTCTACCCAAAGTTAAGGACTAGAGGGATTGTGGTGGCAGAACAAACCCCTACGTATCTTAACTAAAAACCTTTTAAGGAAAGTAGGCAAGCAAAATACAAATCATTGCTGGGCAGAAAAACTGTATGTAATTGTTGAGAAATCAATCGGGAAAAATGAAAACTATTGCTATTATTTCCTTTTTATGTTGATTGCGCGCATGCGTAAGAAACATGTTGTGTCAGCTTTCTCTACAATCAGGTTGAGGAGGTGTGGCACTGTTTTGCCCAATGCCCCGACAGCCTGCAAAGGCTTGTCCCCCATCCCCCAATGCAGTGGCACACTGCTACTGACAGTAGTTCAGCCAGTGTGCCACAACTTTCTAAAAAAATCAGCCGCTGCAATCAGGGGCCACCTCATCATTGCAGCATCAGCCATCCACTGCAATGAGGGAGCGGCCCGTCATTGCAGGGTGGGATGTGAAACCCCTGATATTGTTTGTGAACATGGCGGTGGTTGCCACCGTGTTCACAAACAATATAACCCTCCCCCACCATGTTTACTTGCTGGCGAGAGCCCTCCCCATCAGCATTCTGTAACCCGTGTTGTTCCTGCTGACGGGGTGCCCAATCCCATTGGCATAATGATACCCCCATTTGTTGCTGCCCGGCGAGATGCCCTATCCCGTTGCCATAATGATAACCCCGTTGTTCCTGCCGACAGGTTGCCCAATCCCGTCGGCATAATGAAACCCCCTTCCATTTCTATAGCCAAGGGGTGCCCAATCCCTCTCGGCTCCTGCAGCTCCCTCCCCTATACTTGTTTGCTGGCCGGGTACCCAATCCCACATTGGCTAACACACCCACTCACCCACACAGGTAGCATACTGAAACCCACCCAGCTGCCAAAGCTACCTGTTAAAGATGAAAATAGTCCTCGATGTCTTTTTTTTTTTCACCTGTGAAGAAAAAAAAAGGTCCCTCAGAGCCTCCCAGGCCCCCCTCCCACAACCAGCACCCACCCACTGCGCACCCTGCCTCCCCACTCCCCCTCACCCCATACCTACCTCCGAAGTCAGGCGCGACAATCTTCAGTGGACTGGGAACACGTCTGCATTCTTCAAAGCTGACCGAGAACTGAGGAAATGCCGGTAAGCTGTATAATGTAATAAATAGGGTTTTTTTCAACTTTAGTGCATATCTTGGACATTTTTGGGACTTTTTTCATCAAATTTTCAACATGAGGTTTTTGGGACCCCTCTCACTTGAATTCTTGAACTATATTAGCATTAATCGGGCCCAGGTGATTTCATAGTCACTGTGCGGAATCACCCTTCGGGGCCGGTTAACGAAACGACAGTGCCAGTGTTCATGAGGTGGGCTCTCAAAAAGTCTATGCTGCAAATTTGGTGGGAAAAAAAAAAAAAAATGACTGTTTTACGAGCATGCATTGCACAGTTGATACGTACGCTCGTAACTTCGCGAATTTATAATATTTTCATGCAAGATTTTCAACATTGGCATTTTCTCACACCTCTTTGTGAGCAGTACAGCTGTCATTGTTCACATCCTGGCCGAAATGTGTTTTCGCACTACGGCACAGAATAGAATAGTCGCTGTAGGAAATCACTGTCCGGGACAGATAAAGAAAATGACAATGATACTGTTCATGAGCAGAGGTCCTAAAATGCCTATGTTGAAAATTTGGTGATGATAGCCCATCAATTGACTGTGTTACAAGTGTGCATTGTGCACTTTCCACGCACCCTTGTAACTTTGCAGATTTGTAATATTGTCACACCAGATTTTCAACAGTGCCATTTTTTCACACCTCCTTATAAGCAGTACAGCTGTCATTTTTCACATCCTGACTGAAATGTGTTTTCTCAGTTCTGGCACAGAATGATGTGGTCACTGTGGGAAGTCAGTGTTCAGGACAGATTAAAAAAATGACAGTGGTACTGTTCATGAGCAGAGGTCCTAAAATCCCCATGTTGAAAATCTGGTGACAAAACTCCATAACATGACTGTGTTACAAGCGTGCGTTGAACTGTTTCCACGCACCCTTGTAACTTCGCAAATTTGTAAAACTGTCACGCCACATTTTTCAACAGCATCATTTTTTCACAGCTCCTTATGAACACTACAGCTGTCATTTTTCACATCCTGGCTAAAATATGTTTTTGCACTCCTGCCGGATAATAGCATGGTCACTCTGGGAAATCAGTGTTTGGGACAGATTAAGATCGACCGAGTGAGAGGGGGGAGTGACTGACCTCAACTGAGCTCTGTCGGGACTGCTGTGGATTTGTTTGTGGGCAAACAAAGGCCCCAACACAAGAGCCCACTACAAAAGGGCAGCCTGCAGCACTGTTTGAAACAGAACAAGAGAGCGAGTGAGGGAGGGGGAGTGAGCGAACTCGCTGAAGCGCTGTCAGGACTGCTGTGGATTTCTTTGTGGGCAGAAAAAGGCATCAATACAGGCAGGGGCCCAGTACAAAAGGCCAGCCTGCAGCAGTGGAAGAAACAGTATGAGTGAGTGAGACAAAGGGACTTAGTGAGCTCAACGGAGCTCTATCAGGACTGCTGGGATTTCTTTGTGGGCAGAAAAAAGGTGCCAATGCAGTCAGGAGCCCTGTACAAAAGGGCAGCTTGCAGTGCCTAGACAAACAGAATGAGCAATGAGAGAGGAAGACTGAGTGAACTCAACGGAGCTCTGTCAGGACAGCTGCGGATTTCTTTGTGGACAGACAAAGGTGCCAACGCAGCCAGGAGCCCCATACAAAAGCATAGTCTGCGGCACCAAGAGAAACAGAACAAGCGAGTGACAGAGCTGTACTGAGCCAGCTCAGTGGAGCTCTAGTGTGACTGCTGCAGATTTCTTTGTGGGTAGAAAATGCGGTAATGCAGGCAGGAGCCCAGTACAAAAGGTCAGCTTGCAGCGCCGGCAGAAATGGAATGCGAGAGTGACAGAGGAGGAGTGAGCGAGCTCAGAGGAGCTGTGTCGGGACTGCTTCAGATTTATTTCTGGCCAGAAAAAGCTGCCAATGCAGGCAGGAGCCCAGTACAAAAGAGCAGCCTGCAGCACCAGGTGACACAGACCGAGTGAGTGAGGAAGGGGGAGTCAGTGAGCTCAACGGGGCTCTGTTGGGACTGCTGCAGATTTGTTTGTGGGCAGAAAAAGGCAGCAATGCATGCAGGGGACCAGTACAAAAGGGCAGTCTGCAGTGGCAGGAAAAGCAGAATGAGCGAGTGAGTGAGCTCAGCAGAGCTGGATTGTAACTGCTGCAAATTTCTTTATGGGCATAAGAAGGCAGCAACGCAGGCAGGAGCCCAGAAAAAAAGGGCAGCCTGCAGCACCGGCAGAACAGAATGAGTGAGTGAGAGAAGGGGAGTGAGCAAGCTCAACGCAGCTTTCTTGGGACTGCTGCAGATTTCTCTGTGGGCAGAAAAAGGTGCCAACAGAGGCAGCAGCCCAGTACAAAAGGGAAGCCTGCAGTGCCGGGAGAACCAGACTGACTGAGGAAGATGGGGAGTGACCAACCTCAATGGTGCTCTGTCAGGACAGCTGTGGATTTCTTTGTGGGTAGAAAAAGCCACCAACACAAGCAGGAGCCCAGTACAAAAGGGCAGCCTGCAGCGCCAAGAGAAACAGAATGAGCGAGTGAGAGGGGGGAGTGAGCCTCCTCAATGGAGCTCTGTCGGGACAGCTGCGGATTTCTTCCTCTGCAGAACAAGGTGCCAATGCAGGCTGCAGCCCAGTAAAAAAGAGCAGCCTGCAGCACAGGGACAAACAGACTGAGCCAGTGACAGGGCCACTGGGTGAGCTCAAGAGACCAACGCAATCAACATTCGGCATTGACAATTGCTTGTTATTTTTGCTGGGGCTCCTGCAAGTATTAAAAGGAGATAAGGGGAGATTAAAGACAAGGTTAATAAAACCAAATGAAGGAAATTATTTTGAAACTAATGAAGATCTGAAGAAAGCAACTGAAATGCAAAATAAAATGGCAAAGTGACACTGCCTAAAACAATTACGGTTTCACAAAAATTCAATAATTATGAAATGAAGAAATAATTTTACGAATACAGGCCATAGACCATAGTGAAACATTTTAATAAAAGCCATCCTCAAATATAAAGCTTGACCACTAATCATGTTACATAAAGCACTTCAGATTAGACTTCTAGTGTACTAAAATGTTTCTTACAATCTGATATTTAGCTGTATCATCTCTCTGTGATTGTAATCTCTTTAAATATTATCATTAATGTATTTCATATGCTCTTAGTTAATGTCTAGTTTTATTTTATTTCACTATGAACTAGACCTTATACAATATACTTATATCAGATTCTGGACATGTTGAAAATTGGATGTTTCAATACTAGCCGCCTTCGAATACATGCCACCCTTGAATATAAGCCACAGGTTAAAATACTAAATTTTAATAAAAGCCACAGCTTCTATTCAAAGATATATGGTAATTGGAATTAATATAGGAAAGGCATTTTAAAACTTAATGTAGGTTTACAAATGTTTCATATGCAGGATTCAAACTACTGCTTATCATTTCTTTTAGTAATAAGCTGAGATATAGAAATAAACCCAGGACCCAGATGATTTCCTGTTTTATAAGTAACCTATGAAAATGTCTGAAGCCTTACAAAAAAGACTGATGCACTTAGAGTTTGGGTGGAAGATGTTAAATCAGATATAATGGGAATTACTGAAACGTGGCTACATAATGGTATAGTGTCACGAGGCACAGATCAGGAAGCATAGGAAAACCAGGAACAGTTGTAAAATTTGCAACAAGTGATTTATTATTAATAACAGTAAACTAAAAACAAGCATTTGTCAATGCTGAATGTTGATTGTGTTAGTCTGTTGAGCTCGCTCACTGCCCCTGTGTCACTTGCTCAGTCTGTTTCTCCAGGTGCTGCAGGCTGCTCTTTTGTACTGGGCTCCTGCCTGTGTTGGCACCTTGTTCTGGCCACTAAGAAATCTGCAGCTCTCCTGACAGAGCTCCGTTGAGGTGGCTCACTCCTCCTCTCTCACTTGCTCATTCTTTTTCTCCTGGCACTGCAGGCTGCCCTTTTGTACTAGGTTCCTGCCTCTGTTGGTGGCTTTTTCTGCCCACAAAGAACTCTGCAGCAGTCCCAACACAGGTCTGTTGAGCCTGCTGACTCCCCCTCTCTCTCACTCACTCATTCCATTTCTGCCAGCGCTGCAGGCTGCCCTTTTGTACTGGGCCCCTGCCTGCTTTGCCCCCTTTTTCTGCCAACAAAGAAATCCACAGCAGTCACAATGGAGCCTCATTGAGCACGCCACCCCCCCACTCACTCATTGTGTTTCTCCCTAGCGCTGCAGGCTGCCTTTCTGTACTGGGCTCCTGCCTGCATTTGCACCTTTTTCTGCCCACTAAGAAATCCACAGCTATCCCAACAGAGCTCCGTTGAGGTTGCTCACTCCCTGTGTCACTCATTCTGTTTCTCGTGGTGCAGCAGGTTATCCTTTTGTACTGGGCTCCTGGCTCTGCTGGCGCCTTTCTGCCCACAAAGAAATCTGCAGCAGTCCCAACAAACCTCCATTGAGCTCGCTCACTCCCCTTCTGTCACTTGCTCAGTCTGTTTCTGCCGGTGCTGCAGGCTGCCCTTTTCTATTGGGCTCCTGCCTGCATTACTGCCTTGTTCTGCCCACAAAGAAATTTGCTGCAGTTACAATAGAGCTCCGTTAAGCTTGGTCAGTCCCCCTCTCTCATTCACTCATTCTGGTTTCCCCGCCACTGCAGGCTGCCCTTTTGTACTGGGCCCCTGCATGCATTACTGCCTTTTTCTGCCCACAAACAAATCTGCAGCAGTCCCAACAGAGCTCCATTGAGCTCACTCACTCCCCCTCCCTCACTCGCTCGATCTGTGTCTCCTGCCACTGCAGGTTGCCCTTTTGTACTGGGCTCCTGCCTGCATTGGTGGCTTATTCTGGCCAGAAAGAAATCTGTTGCAGTCCTGACACAGCTCCATTGAGCTCTCTCACTCACTCATTCCATTTTGGCCTGTGCTGCAAGCTGGCCTGTTGTACTGGTCTCCTGCCTGTGTTGCCTCATTTCTGCCCACAACGAAATCCGCAGCTGTCACAACAGAGCTCCATTGAACTTGCTCAATACTGCTCTGTCACTCACTCATTCTGTTTCTCTTGGTGCTGCAGGCTGTGCTTGTGTATGGGGCTCCTGGCTGCGTTGGCACCTTTGTCTGTCCACAAAGAAATCTGTGTGGAAACAGTTCAACGCACACTTGTAACAGAGTCATGATATGGAGTTTCGTCACCAAATTTTCAACATAGGCATTTTAGGACCTTTGCTCATGAACAGTCACTGTCATTTTCTTAGTCTGTCACAAACAGTGATTTCCCACAGTAACCGCGTTATTGTGTGCCAGAACTGTGACAATACATTTCAGTCAGGATGTGAAAAATGACAGCTGTACTGCTCATAAGGAAGTGTGAAAAATTCCGCTGAAAATCTGGCATGACAATATTACAAATCTGCAAAGTTACAAGGGTGCGTGGAAAGTGTGCAACGCACACTTGTAACACAGTCATTCGATGGGCTATCATTGCCAAATTTTCAACATAGGCATTTTAGGACCTCTGCTCATGAATACTATCACTGTCATTTTCTTAATCTGTCCAGACAGTGATTTCCCCAAAGTGACCACTCTATTCTGCGCTGGAAGTGCGAAAACACATTTTGGCCAGGATGGGAAAAATGACAGCTGTACTGTTCATAAGTAGGTGTGGGAAAATGGCAATGTTGGAAATCTGGAGTGAAAATATTATAAATTCTTGAAGTTACGAGCGTGCGTGCAAACTGCACAACGCATGCCCGTAACACAGTCATTTGATGCAGTATCGTTACCAAATTTTCAACATAGGCATTTCAGGACCTCTACTCACGAACAGTGTCACTTTCATTTTCTTAATCTGTCCCGAACACTGATTTCCCACAGCAACCACGCTATTCTGCGCCGGAAGTGTGAAAACGCAGTTCCACCAGGATGTGAACAATGACAGCTATACTGTTCACAAGAAGGTGTGAAAATTTCCAATGCTGAAAATCTGGCATGAAAATATTGCAGATTCACAAAATTACAAGTGTGCGTAGCAACTGTGCAGTGCACGCTCGTAAAACAGTCATTTTTTGGATTTTTTCCACCAAATTTGCAACATAGGCTTTTTGAGAGCCCACCTCATGAACACTGGCACTTTCATTTCATTAATTGGCCCCTGAAGGTGATTCCACGCAATGACGGCAAAATCACCTTTCGGGGCCGATTAACACCATGACAATTCAAGCATTCATGAGGAGGGGTCCTAAAAACCCCATGGTGAAAATCTGGTGAAAAAAATTCCCCAAAATGCCCAAGATATGCCCTAAAGTTGAAAAAAACCTATTTATTACATTATACAGCTTACCGGCATTTCCTCAGTTCGAGGTTGACTTTGAAGAATGAAGACGTGTTCCCGGTCCACTGAAGATTGTCACGCCGAGTGCGGATGTGAGTATGGGGTGAGGGGGGTGTAGGGAGGCAGGGTGAGCAGTGGGTGGGTGCTGGTTGCGGATGGGAGACAGGGTGAGCGCCGAGGGACAATTTCCTTTTTCTCAGGAAAAACACAAAAAAACAAAAGACGTTGCTGAACCATTTTTTCTTCACAGGGGCATCTGGCACACTGGGGTGGGCACCCAGCTTGCCAGCAGAGGCTTTTTTTGGGGGGCCAGCAGTAGCCAATAGGGGATTGGGCACCCCCGTTGGCAAATGGGGGGGCGGGTATCATTATGCCGACAGGGATTGGGCACCCCGTTGGCAGGAACAAAAGCGGGGGGGGTACAGAATGCCGACAGGAAGTGGGCTCCCCTGTCAGCAACAACAGAAAGATGGGGCTACCAAAGCTGATGGGGATTATGGCCCCCCATCGGCAAGTAAACACGGAGGGGGGGTTATATTGTTTGTGAACATGGCAGCAAGCCACCGTCATCTTCACAAACAATATCAGGGGTTTTACATCCCACCCTGCAATGACAGATCACTCCATCATTGCAGCAGAAGGCCGATGCTGCAATGACAAGGAGGCCCCTAATTGCAGCAGTGAAATTCTCAGAACTTGGTGCCAACGTTCCAAACTGCTGTCACCAGCAGCCTGAAGTGGCATAGGGGGAAGTAGGACAAGCCTTTGCAGGCTGTGGGGGCATTGGCTACAACAGCTTCTCAGCAAGCTGTCCCAATATGTTTCTTGTGCTGCGTGCAAACAACATAAAAAATAAATTTGTTTAGTATAGCTATTTATAAAGGCAATATAAACAGAGAAAGTCCATTTGGGTTTATTTTTAATTTTTAATCTCAGTCTCTCTCAGTGTCTCTCTCTCTCTCTCTCTCCCCTTGCAAAAAATTGCAGCTCTAAGTCTGTGCAGGAGCTCATTGAGAAAATAGAATGCTTCTCACACAGTATTCTTATAAGTTTCCAATGTTCTTGTCAGTTTTAGCAGGTGCAGCAAAAGAACATCATGACCCAGAACTGATCTCTTGTTTACATCTTTTGTAAAAAGCTTAAATATTGCATCTGAGGTTAACCCCTTGAGTTCCAAATAGCTTTGCAATCATTTTAACATTATAACTACATACAGTTTTAAACAATGGAATCCCAGTATTAATTACATTTCCTCAAAATGATTCACATATATTTTTAAAATCAGCATATATGTAAGGTGGAAGAAAAGACAGAACAGCAAGTGAGGGTAGAGAGACAGCGAGAGGCAGATAATTGCAAGACCATCAGGGTGATCAAGTCCTTCTGACACCATCTGTCATCAAGGATCGAGGCACAGGTCAGGAAGCATAGGAAAACCAGGAGCAGTTGCAAAATTTACAACACGTGATTTATGATTAATAACAGTAAAATAAAAAAAATGTTCAGTATAACTATTTACAAAGGCAGTATAAACAGACAGAAGTCTATCTGGGCTTCTTCTTCTTCATTTCTAGTCTCAGTGTCTTGCAAAATATTGCAGCTCCTTTTTGTAAGTCTGTGCAGGAGCTCGTTAAGAAAATAGCATGCTTCTCACACAGTGTTCTTGTAAGTTTCCAATGTTCTTGTCAGTTTCAGCAAGTGCAGCAAAAAGAACATTGTGACCCAGAACTGATCTCTTGTTTACATCTTCTGCAAAATGCTTAAAAATTGCATCTCAGGTTAATCCCTTGAGTTCCAAATAGTTTTGCAATCATTTCAACAGTATAACTATATATAGTTTTAAACAAAGGAATCTCAGTATCAATTACATTTCCAGAAAATGATTCATATATATTTTTATATCAGCAGATATACAAGGGGGAATAAAAGACAGAACAGCAAGTGAGAGTGGAGAGATAGCGAGAGGCAGAGAATTGCAATACTGTCTGGGTGATCAAGTTCAAGGTCTCATGAGAAAATTTGTTTGCACAACCAGACAGAGAAGAGACAGAAAAGGAGAGGATAGAACAGATCCTTGCATTTAACTCTCTCTGCATAACAAATGGGGCAGGGCCTTGTTCAACCCTGTCACATATAGAAGATAAACAAATGTAGATAGGAGCAAAAAGGGTGGGGGAGTTATGTTATATATTAAGAAAATTCTGGGAAAATGTAGGATTATTTATTCAGAAAATTTAGAGGGAATGTATTGCCTTGTGGCTGAAATTATATTAAATAAACTTATGGTATGGATAGTTTATGCCCTCCCAAACTAAATTAATTCACTTTGATGTTCTTGCAGGTAAGTTATTGGATGAAGTCAAGCATGCAGATCTTAAATTAATCAGGGATTTTAATGCTGAGTGGAATCAAAAAAGGAGAAGAAGATTGAAAGATAGTTTGAATGTATTGGGACATAAACAGGTTATACACAGCCAACCAGATGTACAAGAAGTATTGAACAGGAATCTACTTTAGATCTCATATTTGTATCAAATAAATTATTGGTAAAAATCTGTTGAAATAATGCCACTAAATCTAGGGGACCATTATCCAACTAAATGTAATATTGAATGGATAACTATAAAAAAGCCCAAAAATATGTTCTATTTAGTGACAAAATGGAAACATTTCAATACACTGTAAATGCTTTTAGGGAGAGTTTGAGTAGTGTAAGTTGGGGTCGCCTTACCCTGATATCAGACCTGGATCTGGCAGTGCAGGATTTCAATAATATATTAATTTCCATTATTAATAAGCATGCTCCTAAAGAACAAATGACCCTGAATAAAAAACAACTGCCATGGATAGCCAAAAAAAAAAGAATAAATAAAAAGAAGAATCAAAAATAGATTATGGAAAAAAGTCACAAAAATGAAAGTTTCAGGAGACTGGAATATATTTAAAAAGTGGTGAAATTATTGTTTATACAGTATATGATTTGGATAGCTAACTCACAATATTATAAAAATAATATCCCAGAAGTGAAAAACCCCAGGAAAGTTTGGTTTTACATCAAGAAATTGTAACATCCAGTCAATTCAAGGACCCCAATATAACCAATTGAAAATAATTTAGTAATAGATTTATTGATAGATGATGAGAAAAGAATAACAAACATGTTAAATCAGTATTTCATAGACTTGCCTGACTTGGGGCTGGAAAACCCTGGGACGGACACTTCTGAAATACTATTACAAGAACTCATTCAGAATGCCACAACAACAGGGATTGGATATGGACAACCTTGGTTTGAGTTTAAAATAATTAAAATAAAAGAAGTAGAAAAAGAATTAAAAAGAATAAATATTAACAAATCTGGTGGTCTAGATGTGATGGAATCAAAATTCTTGAAATTGTGAGCTGTTATTTTGACACTGGTAATAAAACATTTATTAAATTGGAGTTTTAGCACAGCATTATTTCCAGATGTATGGAAAGTAAGAAAGGTGGCCCCAGTTTTTAAGGGTGGAGAACCCTTAGTTGCCTCAAACTATAGATCGATAGCTTTGCTCCCTGTACTATCAAATTGATGGAAAGGTTAGAACATAAACAGCTTAGCCAGTATATAGACCAGTATGGTCCAGTAACTAATTGTCAACATGGTTTTAGGGCGGGGAGGTCCATGGACACAGCCCTGGTAGATTTTAATAATCTTTTAGCAACATGTGTAAATTCAAGGTATAGCATGGGAACCATGTTCATGGACCTTAGTAAAGCTTTTGATTGGGTAGAACATAGGATTTTGTTGAGGTTTCATGAAATAGAGGTCTACATAGAAACTTTACAATGGTTTAAATCATATTTAGCAAACAGAAGACAGTGTGTTTCTATGGAAACAGTAATGTCTACACTGGGAGAGATAAAACGATGAATTCCACAGGGCTCAATTTTAGGTCCTTCACTTTTTAATGTTTATGTAAACAGGCTGCCAGAAATCTTAAAGAATAGTGAGATCCAGCTATATGCAGATGACACAGTTTTGGTGGTGTCAGCGGACAGTTGTACCTCACTAGAACAAAAATTACAGGATGATGCTATTAGGATGGAAACGTAGTTTCAAGAATCCAAACTATTAATGAATCTCAAAAAAAACCAATGGATACGTTTTATGACAGGGAATAAATTTAAGGCTGATAAAGATCTAAACATAGAAACATAGAAACATAGAAGTTGACGGCAGATAAGGACCGCAAGGCCCATCCAGTCTGCCCATTTCTTTTTCTACCTTATAAATGTGCCATCGGCCTTTGCTATGTCAGTGACCTATCTATTCATAGTCATTTGTATTGCTCCCTTATGCCTATCCCATGCCTGTTTGAAGCCCTGCACTGTATTCATAGCCACTACTTCTTGTGGTAAGCCATCCATGCATCTACCAACCTTTTCTGTGAAAAAGAATTTCCTCACATTCCCCTTAATCGGCCTCCCTCAACTCTCATGCTGTGTCCTCTTGTCCTGCTATTTTTCTTATATTTAAACATGTTAGACTCTTTCACCTTGTTTATGCCCTTAAGGTGTTTAAATGTCTCGATCATATCACTCTCTCCTCCTTTGCTCAAGGGTATACATATTGAGCTCGTTAATCTGTCCTCATATGTCTTCTGATGCAGTCCTTGCACCATTTGGTTGCCTTCTCTGGACTGCCTCAATTTGGTTAATGTCCTTGTGAAGGTGTGGCCTCCAATACTGCACGCAGTACTCCAGATGGGGCCTAACCAATGTCTTGTACAGAGGGTTATTACCTCCCTCTTACGACTTGTGATACCCCTACTAACACCCTAACACCCCTAGCCTTACCTACTGCTTTGAGGTCTGCTTGGATGATTTCAGGTCATCAGTGATGATGATGCCCAAGTCTCTTTCTTCCTTTGTGACTGCTAGCAACTCCTCCCAGCCTATAAGTGGCTTCAGGGTTTCTCTTCCCTATGTGCATGACTTTGCACTTCTTTGCATTAAATCCCAGTTGCCACTCTTCTGACCATTCTGCTAGTTTATCCAGATCTCTTCTCATTCTGCCCACCCCATCTGGATCATCTACTCTGTTGCAGATCTTGGTGTCATCTGCAAACAGACAAGCCTTACCCTCTAGTCCATCTGCTAGGTCACTAATGAAGATGTTGAATAGGACTGGCCCAGGACTGATCCCTGAGGTACCCCACTTGTGACTTGCATCTCTTCTGACTGTATACCATTTACCACCACTCTCTGTTTCTGCCAGTCAACCAGTTTGCCACCCAGTTGACCAACTTCTGACCCACCCCGAGCCTACCAGCTTATTTATCAATCTTCTATGTGGAACAGTGTCAAAGCTTTGCTGAAGTCAAGGTAGGCGACATCAACTGCCCCCCTTGGTCCACCACTCTGGTTACCCAGTCAAAGAAATCTATGAGATTAGTTTGACAGGACCTTCCTTTGTGAACCCATGCTGTCTTGGATCCTGTGCCCCTATGGATTCCAGGTGTTGCACTATCCTTTCCTTAAGGAGTGCTTCCATAATCTTGCCCACTACTGAGGTAAGACTGACCGGTCTGTAGTTCCCCGCCTCCTCCCTGCTACCACTCTTGTGGAGTGGGATCACATGAGCCCTTCTCCAGTCTTCTGGGACCTCTCCTGTGCTCAGAGACTCACTAAACAATATACTATTCAAAAATAATAAGTAAATTTTAAATACTAATACATATAAATATTTAGATGTTGTAATAGATCAGAAACATACATATGAAGAACATATACAACCATACGAAAATGCCAGCAGAAGCAGGCCTTACAGTCTATTGAGTCTGCTCAATTGTGCAGCTAGCCCCTCAACTTGCAGCTGCCCCACCCTCCCCACTCCTCTTCATCACTACCCCTTCACCCTGTCAAAACCCCCCTTAAAGCCACCCACCATTCTACAGGTTACCACCTCCTTGGGCAGAGCACTCCACCTGTCCACCACCCTGATTTCCCTTTTGAATCTTCCCCCCTCCAGTCTCAGCTGATGCCCTCTAGTATCCCTCCCTCTTCTAAACTGGAAATTCCCTTCTGTATTCACCTTATTTATCCCCTTAAGGTATTAAAAGGTTTCAATCACATTCTCCCATCCCTCCTCTCCTCCAGCAAGTACATGTTCAGCTCACCCAAGCTATCCCCGTAGGACTTTCCCTCCAGTCTCTGGATCATCTTGGTCACCCCACATTGCACCCCCTCCAACAATTTGACGTCCTTCTCCAGGAATGAGTGCCAGTACTGCACACAGTACTCCAAGTGTGGCCTGACCAGAGATCTATACAAGGAAAGGATCACCTCCCTATTTCTGGAGGAGATTCCCCTCTCTATACACCCCAACATCCTGTTGGATTTTGCTGTTGCCTTCATGCACTGAGCTGAGCTGTTCATGCTGCCTGTTATAAGCACCCCAGATCCTTTTCCTCCACGGTGCTTTCCAGCTGCACCCCTCCCAGCTGATAGCTCCTCACCTGGTTCTTAGCTCCGAAATGCAGTACCTTGCACTTCTTGGCATTGAACCCCAGCTGCCATGTTTCCAACCACTCCTGTAGTTTGGTCAGGTCCTCCTGCAGCTCCTTCCACCCTTCAATGCCATCTGCCATAGCTCCTATCTTTGTATCATCAGTGAACATACTGATCCTACTCCGGATCTGTTTTAGATATCAGCTATTTATATCCCAAACAGCACTGGTCCTAGTACTGATCCCTGTGGCACCCCTCTCATCACTTCCCTCAGTAATGAGAATTCCCCCACCACCGCCACCCTCTGCTGCTTTCCATTCAGCTAGTTGATGATCCATCTGACTATCTTCATTCCCAACCCTACGTATTCCAGCTTCAGCCCCAGCCTCCAATGTAGCACAAAATCAAAGGCCTTGCTGAAGTCCAAATACAGGACAACCACCGCATGGCCCCTATCCAGCTCCCTGGCCACCCAGTCATAGTACTCAATTAGATTTGTCTGGCAGGATCTGTCTGAGACAAATCCATGTTGTTGGCTATCCTGGAGACCATTGTCCTCCAAAAAGGTCACTAGCCTCTCTTTTAGGATTGTCTCCATGAGCTTCCCAACAATTGATGTATGGCTCACTGGTGTGTAGTTGCCTGGTTCATCCCTAGGGCCACTTATGTGAATGGGCACACATGAGCCATCCTTCAGTCTTGTGGTATGCATCCTGTGTCTAGGAAGGTATTGAACAGGTCAGACAGTGGTCCTGCCCTGATATCTTCCAGCTCTCTGAGTACCCTAGGGTGAATGCCATCCAGTCCCATGCCTTGTCCACCCTCTGTGCCCTTAATACTTCCAGAATCCTGTCCTCTGAAATCCCTACATTACTCACCCCTCCCCCCACTACCCACTCCACCCCTCCCTTGGGGTATTTTCCGTCCTCTCTCCTTTGTGAACACAGAGCAGAAGTATTCATTTAATGCCTCTGTCTGATCCACCCCCTTTTCCACCCACCCTCCGTCCTTCCTAATCCTCACAATCTGGTCCTTGTTCTTCCTTTTTTCTCTAATGTATCTGAAGAAATCCTTTTCTTCCTCCTTAATCCCCTGTGCTAGTCTCAGCTCTCTTGAAGCCTTGGCCACTCTGACTAGCCTGGTAACCTCCCTGGACTTCTTCGTATGCTCATCCTTGTCAAACCCTCTTTCCAATATCTTGATTTTCTAAAATGCCTTCCTCTTGGCTCTCACCCCTCCATAACCTCTGGAGTCAACTGACTGGGCTTCCTTGCTATTCCCTTCTTACTTTGTGTCTTTGTACAAGTCCCAGTGGCCTCTGTCGAACCTTTTTAATAATATTCCATTTTTTACCAGCATCCATGTCTGGTTGAATTCCCGCCAGATACCTACCCAAAATTTCCCCCATCCTTTTAAAGCCCACCCCTTTAAAGTCAATTACCCTGATTCCCATACTCCCTGTTTCCCTACCCATATTGAGCATAAATCACACCAAGTGGTGGTCACTCCCAGCCAGAGGGTCCTCCACCCCCAGTTCTCTTACAGCCTCTCCATTTGAAAGTACCAGGTACAGCATCCTCTCCAAACTAGTTGGCTCATGTACCAACTGCATCAGGAAGCTGTCCTGAAATGCATCTAGTATGATCTGCTCCCTTGCACTCATGGTGGCGGGAGTGCTCCAATCCACTCCAGTTAGGTTGAAGTCCCCCACCACCACTGTGTTCCCCTTCCTAAAGGCCCTCCTGATTTGCTCATCTAGCTCACTATCCAGGTCATCCCCTTGCGCTGGTGGTCAGTATACTACCTCCATCCTTAGTGTCCTACCTTTTGAGTCCTGAAACTGCATCCATAGGGCCTCTGTTCTGCCTTCCTCACCTTCTTCCCTTATACACCTTATCCCTTCCTGTACATAGAATGCCACACTCCCCATTCCCCATAGTCCTATCCTTCCTGAATATTCTATACACCGGGATCATCATGTTCTAGTCCTGGTACTGGGTGGCCCAACCCATAGGAATCCCTGCCATACTAGCGGCTCTGAATCTCAACTCCTGCTGGTCCCCCACTGCTGAACATCTCAGGGACAATGTTCATTCACCTACAGGGCCCCAAGCTGGTTGAATAGTCTCAACAGTGAGATATCCTCCGTTTCCCAACTTGGCCACTTCAAAACAAGGATCTGCCTCTGCCTTATTGCCTCCAGCACCTGCGACTGCCTCATCTAGCCATTCCTCCTATCTATCCTGCACACTTTGCCTCAGTTCTTCCACCTAGCACTTAACTTCTTCTCCCCTATCTCTCCTCCTCCCCCCTCACCTCCTCCCCCTCTCCACCCAACCCCACCACCTGCACTTCTCTTTGTGATGCGACAATGTCCCTGGCAGTTCTCACCTCCCACTGTCCTACCCATGTCTTGCAACACTATTTGCACACCTTCATCTGCCCTTACCCTGTTTCCTCCAAAATGTATGAATTTATCCTCCTGGAACTGATTATAACCTGTTTACCCTGCCTACGCTGCCTTGCTTGTTGTATTTTGTTGTACTGTCTTCAAATTGATGTGGAACCTTTGTAAAAGAGCCTTGGCTCAAAGGTTCTTGTAATCCTAGATTCAAATAAATAAAATAAAAAAAACATTTTTGTGATGGCCACAATGTCCACCTTTCCCACTGCCAGAAGAGCCTGCAACTCACCTAACTTATTATCTAGGCTCCTCGCATTCAGCATGACCACCCACCACCCTGTTTTCTTCCTTACCTTTCCCTGGTTTCCCCCTCCCCCCCCCCGTGCATCTACCATGACTCCTACCCTGTTAACATAAGCTTATCTGGCTCTGTCTGGGATTCCTGCCTACCAGCTGTCCTCACCACCCCCAACCTAGTTTAAACCCACCTTTGCTGCTATGTACCCCTCTATCTGCTGTTTTAATACTCCCTTCCCCTCCCTGCTCAAGTGTAGCCTGTCCCTTGTTTATAGATCATTATTGGCCCAGGTTCTGCCCCAACCACCCACTAACCTGTACCCCTAGGACTGACACCAGCCATATGTTGAACTCTCTAATCCTCCCTAGCCTCACCATACTTGTGCAGGGCTCTGGAAGCACCTCTGAGAATGTCACTGATTCTCACAGCTCCTCACACAACCTTCCCAGTTCCTCAAACCTCTCCCTCACAACTTCCACCATCTTCCCCGTCAGGTCATTCATACCCACATAAACTCTGTAGTAAGAAAATCTACTCAAAAACTCGGAGCATTATGAAGAATTTCTTCCTGTCTTGCAAAATCAATGAGAACTAAGCTTGTTCAACAATTGATAATACCCGTCTTAGAATATGGGGGGCTGGTTTATAGGTGAACTCCAAAAAAAGCACTGAAAAAGGTGAATCAAACTTAATACAAGTTAGCTAGATTTGTTAACTTTAGTAAATATGGAACACACCACTGTAAAGTTCATGCAGATTTGGGTTGGATGGATCTGAGCAGAAGAGAGACATTAGATGGATAGTTTGGCGCTATAAATTATTTAACACTAAAAGCATACATCCTTTAGGATATTTGGTATATGCTGGAATTAGGCATGACAACAAATATTTATTGAGAAAAATTACAGCATATATGTCTTGGCCCAGATCCAATAACAGGTTTGGTGATATTACTTTGCAAACTATGGTGGCACAAACATGGAATACTGTACCATTAGAATTAAAGGCCAAAAACTCGTTATCTGAATTCCAGACAGCTTTGAGAAAACATTTTAAATCGCAATGTAATTGCTACACATGATTTTAGGGATTGGATAATTATGTGCAATAGTTTTTGTATGTCCAGCAAATTTTGTATGCTTGTATTTGGTGCTGTACCGAATGTTGTATAAACTGTTGTATGTAGAACTGTTATATTGTACAGGGCATTCTTATTGAAAACAGGGATAGCATCCCTAAAGTTTGTGCCTGGATAAAAATTAAATGTTATCAATCTATCAATAAGTCGAATCCTTTGGATGAGATTAAATCAAAAGGCTTTCTGCCCATCTTTTGTGGCTGTACAAGTCACAGTTCAAGGCAAAGCATAGTAAATTTTATTTCTATGTCACCCTTTCCTTGGGCTCAAGGCAACATACAAAATACACATAACTAATCAGCAGAACATGAATTAATAAATAATCAAAATTCAGCATAAATAGCATAATAATAAATTGTCAGCTAAGGCTTGCAGCAGACAAACCTTTGTCTTTGGCCCTGCCCCTGAAAACTGGCCTCAGGTAGGCAGGTAGGGTTCTGTCCATGAGTGTGGGGAGGTGCTCTGGTGCCAACCCCAGGGAGGAACCACTGGGTGGCCCACAGGGTGGGGGTATCTCTGCGTGAAAAAGAGAGTGAGGGGTTAAAAAGAGCAGTGGCCTGAAGCTTCCCCTCACTCTTCTTTCCCGCTGCAGATTTCCCACCCATCCACCCTCATAAAAGCAGGATTCTGTGTCGACCAGCCTAAACTAAGGAACCTTTTTCCCCCTTTTGGTTGAGCACACTGGGGGTCAGGGAGGACTTTTCCCAGTTTTCCCTCAGTATTTATCTTTTTTTTTTTTTGCTCCCTTCAAAAGGATAAAATGAATCTAGGGTTAGCAGTATCTGTTACAGTCATTGTACCACAAGCGGCATAGGAGTCTCTCTCAGGGTGATGGTACAAGGGGAAAGGGGAAGGAGACAAATTCTTCTGAAGGACTCTTCTTCTCTACTCAGCATTAGGTGGGGGAGCTGCAGGACTTGGTCTCATTTTTGGAGGCTGTGGTTCAAAAACCCTTGAGCTTGCCTGCGGTTGCCACGCTACAAGACAAGGGTGGTCACTTGCCACCCAGCAACATAAGCACCCTACTCACTGAGGTTTGGGTTCCAGCTCAGTTATACTATTCCCTTGGTCTACGCATGGGTAATTCCCTTCATGGGAAGGGGTGTGGAGGTTTCCAAGGTGACTGATGATGCTTCAGAGCTGTGCACATCACTCCAATAGTGTAATTAGAGGTGTGCAGAATCTCTGCTAGTGACAATGAACTGCTCTGATCCCACGAGGCTCAGTTTCCATGACACCTGAGCCAGACCCTGCTGGCTCAGCTCAGTTCTTGGAGCTGTTTTTTTGTTTCCTGCTCCCCCAGCCTCCAGCATGCCTTCCCATCATGTGACAGGCTTAAGAGAGGTCAAAGTGTGCAAAGGAGAGTCAGTGCACAACAAGATACTCCAGTTTGCACATGCACATACCGGAGTATAGAGGAGTGTGGCTCTGACCCCACACCATTACAGATCAGCCAGCAAGGAAAGAGGTTGATTGCTGAGAGAGAAAGGGAATAGCAGGGCAAGGGATTGAGAAGTGAAGGGGATTCTTTTGTTTCTCATTTACCTCACCACCACCACCACCACCACCACTGATAATGGGGAAAACAAAAAACACAAAAGTGACAAAGAGAGAGGGAGTGGGACAAGATTGAGGAGTGGTGCACCATGGAATGACTGCGTATTGGCTGGGGGGGTTACGGATGCTGTGTGCCTGTAAAAACTGCAGAAAAACAAAACAGCTGTTTAAAGTGACAACATTTATAATTTAAAAAAAAAAAACAAGAGGGAGAGGGACAAGACTGAGGAGTGGTGCACCAGGGACAGACTGTGTGTGTGTGTGTGTTGGGGGGGAAGAGGCGTGTGCATGAAAAAGCTGCAGAAAAACTAAAAAGCTGTTTAAGAAGGCAGCTGCCAAATTAAACAAACTAAACTTTAAAAATTAAAAAAGGGTACAGAACAGGAGACAGTGTGTGTGGGGGGGGGGCAGTGGGACACTGCAGCGCTGCTCTGCTAGGCTAGTACCAAAGTGTCAGCAGCACAGCACAATAGACCTGGGTTTGATACCTACATAGAAACATAGACTTTGATGGCAGATAAGGACCACTTGGCTCACCTAGTCTGTTCATTTCCCTACCTACAAGATAAGCTGCAGATCCTAGTTAACCAACAGCCTATTTCTTCCTACCCCCCCCCACAAAAATTGCCTTGTGTCTGTCCTATGCATTCTTGAATTCTCCCACAGTTTTAAACCCACAGCCTCATCAGGAAGGCTGTTCCATGTGTCCACCACCCTCTCTGTGAAAAAATACTTCCTCAAATTGCCCCTGAACCGCTCCCCCCCCAATCTTCCAATTCTGAAAGATACTACCCTCTTGGACTTAGTTGATTCCACTGAGGTACTTAAAAGTTTCTATCATGTCCCCCCCCCCTCCCTCCTTTCCTCAAGGGTATACATATTAAGCTCCTTTAGTCTCTCCTCATGTGGCTTCTCTTGCAGACCCTGCACCATTTTAGTTGCCCTTCTCTGGACTACCTCTATCCTGTATATGTCCTTGTGGAGATAGGGGCTCCATAACTGGATGCAGTACTCCAGATGGGGTCTCACCAACTGTCTGTACAGAGGGATAACAACTTCCTGTTTTCTGCTGGTGATGCCTCTCCCTATACATCCCAGTATCCCTACTGTCTTCTCATATTGCTAGCTAACCTTAAGGTCATCTGATATGATTACACCCAGGTCCCTTTCCATTTTTGTTGTTGTTACTACCCCCACACTGTGTAATCTTCCCCTGGATTTTTGTTTTCCAGGTGCATTATTTTGCACTTCTTTGCATTGAATCCAAGCTGCCATACTTGTGACCATTCCTCCAACCTTCCAAGTCCCTTCTCATCCTTTCCACACCTCCTTGAGTATCAACCCTGTTGCAGATCTTTGTGTCATCTGCAAAGAGGCATACTTTTCCTTCCAGTCCCTCTGCAATGTCACTTATAAAGACATTAAAAAGGACTGGATACAGTACTGAACCCTGCGGTAACCCACTAGTAACCCGTCTTTCTTCAGAGTGGACTCCATTTACAACTACCTTCTGTGTCCTGTTGTCAACCCAATGTTTTACCCAGGCTACCACCCTGGGACCCACCCCCAGGCTGGTTAATTTGACTATTAATCTTTTGTGTGGGACTGTGTCAAATGCCTTGCTAAAGTCTAGGTAAGCCACGTCCACAGCCCCTCCCTGGTCTACTACTTTTGTCACTCAGTGAAAGAAATCAATTAGATTCATCTGACATGACCTTCCCCCTGCAAACCCATGCTGCCTTGGGTTCTGTGCTCCACTGGCCTCTAGGTACTCAACAATTTTTTCCCTCAGAAGTGATTCCATCACTTTCCCTACCATAGAGTTCAACCTGACAGGTCTGTAGTTTCCTTCCTCTGTCCTGCTCCCACTTTTGTGAAGGGGAATCATATCTGCCTTCCTCCAGTCCTCAGGTACCACACCATCCTCCCATGATTTGTTTGAAAGGGTAGTCAGTGGTTTCACTAGTTCTCCCCTAAATTCTTTTAGAATTCTGAGGTGAATTCCATCTGGCCCCATTGCTTTGTTCACCTTCAGTTTTAGGAGTTCTTTCAGAACCCTTTCTTCTGTGAAAGGACTAGGATGGCCCCCTTCCCCCATCCAGAGTGCTTCTGTTAATTGGATTAGGTACCTCCCCCTCCTCCTTTTTTGTGAATACTAAGCAGAAATATTCATTCAGTAGCCCTGCTTTTTCACTGTCACTCTCTGCCCACCCACCGTCCATTCTATTCAGCCTCACTGTCTCTCCTTTTGTCTTTCTACGCTTCCTGATGTACCTATAAAAGGTTTTATCCCCCTTAAAAGAGTTGGCAATCTTTTCCTCAGTTTGGGCCTTTGCTGTTCTGACTTCCCTCCCTGCTTTCTTCTGCCTTAACTGGTACAGCTCTCTGTCCTGCTCCTTCTGTGTTTCCTTATACTTCCTGAATGCTATCTTTTTCTCCCTGACCTTCCCTACCACCTCTTTTGAGAACCATAGTGGCTTTTTCTTCCATTTTGATTTGTTTATTTGCTTTGCACAAAGGCTTGTTGCCTCTGTGATGGCAGTTTTGATGTTTCTCCATTGTTGCTCTACCACTCCTTCTAGTCTATTTGCTAGTGCTTTTCTAAGGCACTCTCCCATCTTGCCAATGCCAGCCCTCCTGAAGTCCAGTACTCTCACTTTTCTGTGACTTGTCTCTGTAGCTGAGTTTATCGTGAACCAGACTGTTTGGTGGTCACTTGTTCCCAGATGGCTACCCACTTCTAGATCAGAGATCCTCTCACTGTCCTCATATGAGAGTATGAAGTCTAAGATTGCTCCCTTACGAGTGGGTTCCAAAACTAGCTGTCTGAGGCATGCCACCTGTAGGGCATTGAGAATGGCCTTGCTCTTGGATGTGGCTGCAGCAAATGTGCTCCAGTTAACATCTGGCGTATTCAGGTCTTCCATCAACAATATCTCTCCTTTCTCTGCCATCCTAAGAATGCCTTCTGTCATATCCTTGTCCATTCCCTCCCCCTGACTTGGGGGTCTGTATACAACCCCTGCGTAGATTGTGGTGCCATTTCCAGTCTCTAAGGTGACCCACAGTGCCTCCTCTCCTCCCAGTTTACTCTTTTGTTCAGTTGCTTTTATCCCTCCCCCCCTTGTCCCCTTCCTGTCTCTCCTGTAGGTTGTGTACCCTGGTATGTTAACATCCCAGCCACCTCTGCTGGCATACTGTGACTGTGAAGAAGTCACTAGACAGAGGATGGAGGAGTACATAGAGGAAGTTGGGAATTTAAACTAGGAGTGAGGGGTGGCAGTTGGAGAACAGATATGCAGAGACCACAGGTTGGGAAACCATATGAGCTTACCCCCCATAACAGTGACAAAGAACAAATAGCAAGTACTATTAGTGATGCTAGGAAAGGAGGGCAGGATGGGGGGGGAAGGGTGGAAGGTGGTTACCCTTAATGCTAGGAGCCTTGGGAGGAAAACTGCAGAGTTACAGGTTCTCATGGCAGAGGGAGAGGTGGACATTGCAGCCATCACAGAAACATGGGCCACCCAATATAATGACCGGGACCTGTCTGTACCAGTGTACAGGTTATTTCATAGGGACAGGGTGATTGGGAAAGGGGGGGGGCACTATATGTGAAGGAAGGACTGAAGTGTGTAAGGGAGGAAGGGGAGGAGGGTAGTACAGAGTCACTTTGGATGCAAATCCAGGATTCCAAGAATAGGATTCTTAGAATGGGAGTGGTGTACAGGCCACCATCTCAGATGGAGGAGTTAGACAGGGAACTAGCAGGACAGATCAGGAGGACCTGCGAGAAGGGTAGTGTGGTAATTGTGGGGGACTTCAACATGCCAGGAGTGGACTGGAGCACCCCAACAACCAGGAACAGAAGGGAGCAGGTACTGCTGGATGCCTTCCCAGGACAGCTTCCTGCTGCAAATGGTCAGTGAACCAACCAGGTTAGGAAATACCCTTGACCTTGTGCTGGCAAATGGGGACTTTGTGAGAGAACTTACAGTGGAGAAACCGCTATCAGGGAGTGACCACCACTCAGTATTTCTCACATTGGATATGGGCAAGGAAGGAGTGGAATCTGGCACAAGAGTGCTGGACTTCAGGAGGGGCTGACTTTGGGAGGATGGGGGAAGTGGTAAAAGGGTACCTGGCCAGAATTCAATCTAGTATGGACACTAACCAGAGGTGGGAGCTCATAAAGCTGGGGATAGTGGAGGCAACTAAAACCTGCTGCAAAGCCCAGAGCAAGAACACCTGGCAACTGGGGTTTAATGCCAAAAAGTGCAAGGTGCTGCATTTTGGGATGAAGAACCCAAGGGGAAGTTACCAGCTAGGGGGAGTGCAGCTAGCCCAGACAGAGGAGGAGAAGGATCTGGGTGTGCTCATTACAGAGTCAATGAACAACTTGGCACAATGTAGGAAGGCAGCTGCAAAGGCCAACAAAATGCTGGGTTGTATTGCAAGGGTATATCCTCGAGGAGGGAGGAGGTGATTCTGCCACTGTATAGGTCATTAGTTGAGCCACACCTGGGTACTGCGTGCAGTACTGGCACCCGTATCTGAAGAGGGACATTAAGTTACTGGAGGGGGTGCAGCGCAGGGCAACAAAGATGATCAAGGGGCTGGGGGACTTATCATACGAGAGGAGGTTGAAGGAGTTGAACATGTACTCATTGGAGGAGAGGAGGGACAGGGGTGACATGACTGAAACCTTTAAATACATGAAAGAATAAACAAGACAGGTACAGAGGGGTTGTTCAAAGTAAGGAAGCGGAGGGCCACCAAGGGCCATGATATGAGACTGGAGGGAGGAAGGTTCAGGAGGTAGATGAGGAGACACTTTTTTACAGAGAGGGTTGTGGCTGGGTGGAATGCATTACCTGCAGAAGTGGTATGCAGTAGAACAGTGGACTGCTTCAAAAAGGGGATGGGACAGGACAAGGGGGAGGGTCAATGAAGGGGAAGGGTGGAAGGGAGGGGCAGCTGCAGAATAAGGGGTGCTAGCTGCACATTCGAGCAGACTTGATAGACCTCTAGGCCTTTATCTGCTGGCAAATTTCGTATGTTCGTATGTTTGTAAGCATCCCTAAACTCCTGGCTCACCCCAGGAAACAGGCACTTGTGCCTAATGCACCTTACCCAGTTAATAAAAAAATAAATAAAAAAAGACAGCTGATCATTCTGGTAAAGGGAAGGCTTACATCATGTATGAAACCTTTTTTTGGAGTGGGGCAGACCAGCACTGCTGGCAGTTGAGTATCCTCTGTGTGCAGTGTCACCAGCCATTTCCCACATAAGCAGGAGTCAGGACAGGATTTTTTTTTTTTTGTAGTACTGTGGAAGCAGAGCCAGTAAAGGCTTGTGTCACATGTGAAACCTTTTGAAGGGAGTGGGTAGTAAAGCAGTTGAATAGCCATTTACCAAACAAGCAGGAGTCAGGACAGGACCTTTTTTGTGTATCCTGTAAAATAAAGGATTGTGTCACACGTGAAACCTTTTGGAGGGAAGAGGAAGCCTGGCAACTGAATAGCCTCTGTCTGCAGTGTCAACAGACATTTCCCACACACGCAGGAGTCGGGACAGGACCCTTTTTTTTGTGTTGTCCTGCAAAATAATAAATTGTGCAAGCAGAGCCAGTAAAGGCTTGCATGTCGTGTTGTATGTGAAATCCTCTTTGGGGTAGGGGACAACCTGGCAGTTGAGTAGCCATTTCCCCACACAAGAAGGAGTCAGGACAGGACCGTTTTTTAAGTTTGCTGTGCTTGCGCACCTAAGGTTTTGCTTCAGTGAATGGCATTTTCAGAGGTGTGTCACTGCCGAGCCAATTGCAGCTGAAACTCCAAGGGGCTCAGCAGTGCAGAACAATGATCAGAGACTCCAGTGATGACACTTGTCAGTGCTTGCTGGGCGTAAACTTTCTGTACTTGAAACAAATAAGCCACTCCTATCAGACAGCAACTTACTCATTTCATGTACATGACTCTGCTCAGCTGGAAATGGCATGAGAGAACTGCCGACAGTCTCCAGCAAGACTTAAAAATGCCAATTACAGGACCTGGAAGCAACAGGGATTTTTACAAATATTGCTGCCACACTCAGTCTTACAGTTTAATTTTGGGGAAGGTAGGTTTAAACAAAGAAAAATCCCTGTTGCTTCTGGGTCCTGAAATCATTGTTTCATCTTGCCAAAGACTGTCGGCAGAAACTGTAACAAAAATAGATGAAAGCACTATGCTACACAAGTAGCAAGCATTAGCACTTCAAGATGGACAGCTTGCTAAAAAAATCGTGTATTGCTGCGGTGGAGCTGGGTGGGGGCAGGTTGCCCCGCTCCCCTCCCCAATACCATTGCCTGTGTGGAGTTGCACCCCCCCACCATTCCTGTTTGTAGCCACTGTGCCCATGGCGCACCCCTGTGTCAAAGTGTGTCCAACTCCACTAGTTCCCACACACCAGTCTATTGATCAAAACTGGCCTTTTTAATTTTTAAAAATGAGGAGATGCAGGCAAGACACCCCAAAGATGAGGAGGAGGACAGGAGCGGGGAGGGGGGTACAGATGTACCACAGTTTAGTTGCTATCCACAGTGCCACAGCAATGTGTCCTCTACACATTACACATTACCTGAGGGCTTGTGAGGAGCTGCCGGCTTTACACGTGATTGGCTGATGGGTGTGTTGTGCAAAATCTGTCAGCAAATCATGCCAGTCGATGGACACTCAGGTTTTCTTTGGTTGCCCCAACCACCGCCGCACCCCCCCCCCACCTCCTCATTGAACATAGCAGCAGCACCGATTGGCTTGCAGGATGATGCAGTGCATGGACTGTGTACATGCTTGAAGCCAGCCAGTGAGCCAGGCAGTAAAAGAAAGCAGGAAAGGTGGCACTGCAGCAGGCCAAGAGGGAACCAACCAAACCATCGTGTAATTGTCTCATTTTCTGTTTTTGTAGTGGCATTGCACTAATTTCTGTTTTTGCTGACCCCATGACCAGAGTTGCTGACTGCCTGACATCTTGACTTCTGTCTGGACAGTATGAAGTGATGGTCTTGCCTAATCTAACTAAAAACTTCCGGTGACTCCCTGGATGCTCTAAGGCAAGCTCTCCTTCATAGAAACATAGAAGTTGATGGCAGATAAGGACCGCAAGGCCTGTAAAATAAAAGCTTGTGTCACATATGAAACCTTTTTGGGGGGAGTAGGCAACCCGTCAGTTGAGTAGCCTCTGTCTGCTGTGCCACCAGTTCTTTCCCACACAAGCAGGAGTCAGGACAGGACCATTTTTGTGTGTAGTCCTGTGGAAGTAATGCCAGTAAAGGGTTGTGTCATGCATGAAACCATTTGGAGGGAGGGGGCAGCCCAGCAGTTGAGTAGCCTTTGTCTGCAGTGTCACCAGCCATTTCCCATACAAGCAGAACTTGGGATAGGACCATTTTTTTGCATAGTCCTGTGGAAGCAGAGCCAGGAAAGGCTTGGGTCATATGTGAAACCTTTTTGGAAGGAAGAGGCAGGTATGCAGCCAAGTAACCATTTGTCACAAGCAGGAGTTGGGACAGGACCATATATATTTTTTTTTTGTATAGTCCTGTAAAATAAAGGCTTGCATCATGAGTGAAACCTTTTTGGAGGGAGGGCAGACCGGCAGTGACTAGCCTCTGTCTGCAGTGTCACCGGCCATTTTCTACACAAGCAGGAGTCGGGAGAGGACCTTTTATTTATTTCTTTTGTGTGTGGTCCTGTAAAATATAGGCTTACCTCACATGTGAAACCTTTTTTTGAGGGAGTGGGCAGTTCTTTACAGCTGCATAGTAGCCCCAACTTGTAGTCTTGCTAGTTAACCACTTAATATTCATACCTTGCCTTGAGACATGCACTAACTAGTCATCATCATTGCCACCAATTTCTCCAAGGTGACCGAGGATGGCAATAGGGTTAAGTACTGTTTCTTTTTTATTCTTGGAAGGGAGCTGTCTTCACTAGTAATATGCTACTTTTATTGTATATTAAAAATAATGACGGAAGGGAGTAGACCTGTGAAACAAGCTTCCAAGACAAAGACAGCAATTCAGAAGAAGAAGAAAAACAGTAACAAAAAGTGCTTCTTCTACTGCAGTAGATGCATCCTCTTTGCTGATTGGAGCTTCCACATGCTTCGAGTCCATGTCTTCTGAGATCCCATCATGTTTGTCTGCTGTTGCAGATGATACCCAGTTAAATATAGGCCAAGTAAAAAGCAACAAAAAAGCTTGAGTGATGAACCCACAAAAAAGAAAAGGAGATTTGCCAAAGGTATAGTTATTAAAAAGATAATGACAGTTGCAGGCACTACACATAGTAGAAAGGAAAGAATAAGCATGCATGCATAATCTGTGCCACTTTCTCAAGATTCTAGCATTTCTCATTACTCTGTGAGCTTTTCAGAGTCAGAGGCACCGAATACCTTCCTGAAAAAGAGGCAGTACATGATGGGGACTCTGATGAGGGCTTGGAGCCAGAGGAACCTGTGAGATGCCAGACCAAACAAGCATTTGTCAATGCCGAATGTTTGCTTGCTGGCATTGGCAGTGGTAATGTAGAAGTTACAGAGCTGCGTAATAGGAATGGCAGTGAAGTACTGAACTGAAGCCAACCCCACCACCACCACCCTGCAGAGAGTGACAGGCATTGGGGTGTGCATTTGGGTCATCAGGCATAACGGCCTCGCCATTTCACCACACCACCCTGCAGACACTGACAAGTGTCACGGTGTTCCTGGGGTCTTTGGCCTCATCGCACCCCATTTCATTAGGAAATGCGGTGAGATGGGTGCGATATAGGAGAATGGGATGAACTTTGGGGCTGAAGAGTCCAAGGCATACCTCATGCCTCTCACTGGCTGCAGGGTGTGGAATGGTATGAGCATTACAGGCAAGAATCCCAAGTCACACCCTGATGCCTGTCATTCTCTACAGGGTTGGGCGTTATGGTTGGAAACCCTAATACCTCAGGCATTCGTTGGTATTTTCACTCCAAATTTTCAACATGTTTTTTGTGACCTACCTCATGAACAGGGGAATATCAGTTTGTTAGACGTAAAGCTGCTTATGCACAGCGAGTACGGCATTTAGCACCACAGGTGCAAAACATTCGAACAGGATGTAAAAATGACAGCTGTACTGTTCATGGGGAAGTGTAAAAATGGCAATGTTGCAAATCTGCAGTAAAATATTTAAAAAATGGTGAAGTCATGGCGTACATAGAAACTGTGCAGCACACCCGTAATATAATTAGGTTGGGGATATTTTACAGCAGATTGTCAACTCAGGCATTTTGGTGCCTCCGATCATGAACAGTGTCACTGTGATTTTCTTTATCTGTGCCGAACAATGATTTCCCACAGCGACCATGCATCTCAGCGCTGAAAGTGTGAAAACACACTTCAGCCATGTTGTGAAAAATGACAGCTGTACTGTTCATAAGGAAGTGTGAAAAAATGCCACTGGTGAAAATCTGGACTGAAAATATTACAAAGTCATGAACTTACCAGGGTGCGTGGAAACTGCGCATTGCTCACTCGGAACACAGTCATTTTACGGACTTTTGTCACCAAATTTTCAACATAGCCATTTTAACACCTGAGCTCATGAACAGTGTCACTGTGATTTTCTTAATTTGTCCCGTACACTGATCTCGCACACCAACTGCGCCATTGTGTGCTACATGGGCAGAAACACGCTTTGGGTGACATGTGAAAATGACAGCTGTACTGCTCATAAGAAGGTGTGATAAAATGGCAATGTTGGAAATCTGGAGTGAAAATATTGAAAATTCGCGACCTTACGAGCGTGCGTAGGAACTGCGCAATGCACGCTCGTAAAACAGTCATTTTTAGGAATTTTTTCACCAAATTTTCAACATAGCCATTTTAAGACCTCTGCTCATGAACAGTGTCACTGTGATTTTCTTAATTTGTCCCATACATTGATTTCACACACCAACTGCGCCATTCTGCGCTACATGGGTGGAAACACATTTTGGGTGAGATGTGAAAAATGACAGCTGTACTACTCATAAGAAGGTGTGGTAAAATGGCAATGTTGAAAATCTGGAGTGAAAATATTGAAATTTCGTGAACTTACGAGCCTGCGTAGGAACTGCGCAAAGCACCCTCATAAAAAGTCATTTTGGAATTTTTCACCAAATTTTCAACATGGGCTTTTGGGACCCCTTCTCATGAATGATGTCACTGTCATGGTGGTATTCAGGCCGAAGGGTGATTTCACAGTCACTCGTGAAATCACCCCGAGCCACATGCTCATGACAGTGACAAATCATGAGAAGTGTCCAAAACCCCATGTTGAAAATTAGTGCAAATTCCAAAAATACCGAGATATGCAATAAAGTTGAAACCCCTATGTAACCCATTATACAGCTTACGGCATTTCCTCAGTTGGCAGTCGGCTTTGAAGAGTGCAGATGTGTTCCTGGTCCACGAAGATAGATCGCGCTGGAGTCGGAGGTAAGTATGGGGTGGGGGTGTGGGAAACTAGAGTGCCTCAGTGGGTGCGTGCGGGTTGTAGGAAGAGGTTGGGAGGCAGCGCCTTGAGCAATTTTATTTTACAGGTTTAAAACATAAAAGACATCGTGACGCGTTGCCACGCTGGGGTGGGCTCCCAGCATGGCACAAAGACTGGGGGCATTCAGCCGACGGGTATTGGGCACCCCGCTGGCAAAATAAAAACAAATCACAGCATTGCTTGCCACGCTGGGTGGGCTCTGCGCACAAGGACTTTGGGGGCGCTCAGCCGACGGGGGATTGGGCACCCCATCGGCCAAAGGACTACAGTGCTTGCCACGCTGGGGTGGGCTCCCAGGTGGGACACTACAACTGAGGGGGTGGGGCGCAGCTCAGCCCGGCGGGGATTGGGCACCCTCCCGGCTATACAGTGCGAGGCGCCGTCTGTCTGTGCGTGTGGGGGGAGCTGTGCGTGAGCAGCCGATATCTTATTGGTATCACTCAAGCATCCAGCTCCCTTTCAACTGTATGCCACTGCATTTTGGAGCGTGTCATAGACAGCTCCAAAATGCATTGGCTTACAGCGGCCGCGCCTGCCAGCCCACTGACTGAATTGGAGGAGGAGGTAACACACCTCCGAAATCTCCGATGAAGGCACTATGTTTCTTGCACATGCTTGCAAGCAAACATAAAAACCTGTGAAAAGGTCATCAGAGGAAAGGTCATTAGGTGGCCAGTGAAAAGGATGTTATGCCTGGCTTGCCTGTCTCCTCTGCTAAAGGTGGGCCCCACACCCAATCATCCAGTGGGCACACTGAAGAAAATAACCAAAATATAGAAATTAAAATAGACATGTCTGATGATGATGATTCAGAAATTGCAATGCCAGGAACAAAAACGAAAAAGGCATCCTCTTCCATTTGGAGTTAATTTACCTTCACCCAAGGAACAGTAAGCAAGCAATGTGCTGTTTACATAAGGCCTCTTTCAACAGAGGAACAGGCAAGGAACTGCAACACATTAGCCTTAATAAGACACCTATCACGAATACATCCACTTCAGTGGGCCAGGAATAAGTCACAAGGTGACATGGCAGAGGATGTTGCACAAGTTAACACTAGTACTCACACTGGTGGTATAGTAACATTTTTCCATATACAGCATAAAACCCCTCAGACATCGAGCAGGACTCTGGCTGCATCATCCCATTTATCGGCTAGGTCTTCATCAGAATCAGAAAGCTCCCCAACTGAAAACAGAATGAGTTGTTCTCTGCCTCCTTCAGCCTTTTTTAGTATGCCATTTGCACCTCAGAAACAGTTAACAATGCAGCAGCGTTTTGGATGGAGAATTAAATATGACTGAAGCCAGCACTGGACAGGTGTTCATTTTCTATTGCAAACTCTGCTGGGTTTCAGGAGGTGATGAAACGTGTTGCTACTCAATATCAGCTGCCATCACAGACATATTTCTCCAGAAAGGCTGTGCCAGCTCTTTATAGGGAACTGTACAAGAAGGTAAACAGTATCTTGCAGTCATCACCTACTGAAGAAGTACATACAACAACAGATACAGTATGTGAATGCGTGCTCAAACAGCAGACTGTATGAGTGCCACCACCCACTGGGTATCATTTTCCTCTGCAACATCCTCTGGCACCACAAGGGACCAACAAAATCCTCACAATCAGGCCACCCTCTGTATTGCAAGTTTTGACAAAGAAAATCACACTGGTCTGAACATCTTACAGGAGCTAAAGAAATGGTTCTTAGAATAGCTTTCCCCTAATGGCCTTTCCTCAGGATTTGTGGTTGCAGACAATGGAGCGAGCATTGTGAAAGAATGAAAGGATGGTGGATTTCTGCATTTACTATGTTTTGCACATACGCTCAACCTAGTGGTACAGGACTTCAGCAGGGAAGACAGGAGCATGCCGCATTTGCTGGGTGCTGCACGTAAGACATGTGGTCACTTTAGGCACTCTGCAAAAACTTGTAAAATTTTGCAGGAACTGCAAAAACAATCCCATTATCCCAGAAGTAGGAGGTTGTTCAGGAAAGAGGTTTGGTTTATCTTCTGTTTTAACTGAAATAGTTGAATAGTTTTGTACTTGAAATTAGTTCTGTGTGTTAAAAATTACTACTTTGAGTTAGAACTATTACTTGGGCTGTGATATTGTAACTATTGGGGCTTGAGTGCTGGTTGTGGGAACACTTGTTTGGCAGTGACAATCAGATTGAAATTTAAATGTGATGTTTGCCTGGTGGCTCTCCCACCCAACCTGTTTTCTAGGCTTTCTTAAATACTGAAAAGCCACTGGGGGTTGGGATTGAAGGGCTGTGCATTTCTGTTTGTGACTGAAATTTGAAGCAACAGGAACTGGTGGGCCTGTGACATCATAGAGTACCCGATGTCTGCATACACACACGGTTAGCGGGACTGGACACACACTGGACTGTATGTGATTGTGAGACTTGGGAACATTATTGGTGGGGGTGAAATTGGGTTTGCAAACAACTGCAGTCAGTATATAGAGAGAGAGACTGTATTCCAGAGGGAAGGGACTGAGAAAAGGGGTGTGTGCCATTATGAACAGAGAGGAACAAACAGGGTGGCCACATTCCACCATGGCAGGCATCTTCGGAAGGATTGTAGGCTGCACAGGCTGTGGGGTGGCAATAATTCTCAATTGCACCTGGAGAGAGGGAGGCTGCCCACTCTGTAGACAGCTATCTTGTATCAGGAGTGAAGTATATTGGTTAAGGAGTAAGCTGTGGGAGTTGGGGTGTGTGTCCAAGGATAAGGGGTGTGGATATGGGTGGCAGAAGGCTAGGGCAATGCTCAGAAATTACAGAACATTATGTTAGAGCAAGCAGGAGGGGGATATTAGTGGCAGAGGACCCTTAGATAGGGATGTTGACACTAAGGGGAAAACTTACGGGGTAAACATTCCGAACATAAAGAGAGTGGAGGGGGAAGAGTCAGGAGGGGCTGTTGTGGGGAAGCCTAGAAGAGCAGACAGTGAGAAGGGAGGGGCTGTTGTGGTGAAGCCTAAAAGAGCAGACTGTGGGAAGGGAGCTCCTAAGGAGAACAGGGCAAGAAGGGAGGAAGAGGGTCAGTTTAGAGGGGCAGTCAGGGGAACTCAGGTTACTTGATGGAGGCTGGCATAGACTGTTACAATAAATTTGAGCTACTAAGCAACCTAGAGGGGGAGGAAGTGGTTGGTGGAAATTAGGAAACTGATACAGAGGCCTGGGGGAGGGAGTCGGATACCCATAGGGCATCACAGACTGGCAATGCAAAGGATAGAAATAGTCCCAGAGGGAGAATGGGAAACGTAAATGTTAAGCAGATGGGGGAGATGCAACATATTGCAGACATGAGGGAGGAGAGCATGATTGGAGAGAAACTGGGAGATAAGGAGGCAGGGGAGGGGCCCCCCTTCAGGAGGGGGGTCTATACCAAGGATAAGGCCCTAGGTAAAGAGGACCCACAGAGGGCCTCTGGAGGTAGGGTACTATTACAAGGGGAGGATGGTGGTGTGGGAAGGGAAACCATCAGGGCCAGGATAAATGATTCAGATAAGAGAGGGTTAAAGGGACATCTATTCTGGGGGTCTGAGTTAAGTGGGCAAAATAACAAGGGAAGCAGAAAGGGAGGGTGACAAGGGGTCTCTAATAAAGTGGGAAGACTCCCATGGAATTTAGATCACGAATAAAGGGGGATGGGGGTTGAGAGCGCATAGTGGAGGTAACCACAAGGATGATGGCGGTGTTAAGGTTCTGTTATTGAGAGACTCGATGATTAGGGGTATCCATTGGGAGGGACAGGGGGTGGATGCCATAGCCAGGTGAAGGTAGAGAGTATCTCTGGGCTGATGGTGCACAGAACAAAGTTCATGGTGTATGAACTGGTTAGGGATTGTGGAGGGAAACCAGCTTTCCTGGTGCATTTGGGAACTAATGATCTAGAGGGAAAGATCATTTTGGAAATCCAAGCAAGGTTCCGAGAACTTGCCAGAGTCTGTCGGATAATGGATGCAACATTCTTTTCGAGATATTGCGGTAACAAAGCCTCCGTGGAGAAAAATGAAGATCACAGAGGTTAATGACTGGCTCAGGAAGTGAGTGAAGAAAGTGGGTTGGGGTGTAAGGAACTGGAAAGGAGTTTGGGAGGATAAGGGACTGTATGTCAAGGATAGGCTTCATCTTGCCCGTTAGGGAAGGAAGTCCTTAAACAGGGGTGGCTGACTACATTCAAGAAAGGTGGGGTTTAAACTGTGAGGGAAGGATAAGGGAGGGGCTGACCAGAAGCCTCTCCTCCAGATGAGGGAGTAGCCTTCAAACCCAAGGGGAGGGGAAACAAACTGGGGAGGAGGTTTCAGGAGAAGCAGAGGGAGGATGGAAGTATAAGGAACCTGGGTGGTGTTCAACAAAGGGAATCAGGGATAAGGGTGGGGGGTGGAGTTAGTAAATGCCAGGAGCTTGGAAACAAGTTGCCAGAGTTCCAGGCCATGCTGTTGGGGGGAGGGTGGATGTGGCAGTGGTCACGAAATGTGGGCCAACAAAACCATGACTGGGGCCTAACGTGTGTGGGTACACTATGCTTAGGAAGGATAGAAAGGAGGGCAGAGGGTGGGTGGCTGTATGTTCATTAGAGATGACATATAAATTGCTAGGGTAGAAGAGGCAGAGGGAAACATGGAGGCCTTATGGGTCACCCACGAACCCCAGCAGGAGGTAAGGTCAAGCTGGGTGTAGTAAATAGGCCCCCCGGGATGGGTGATGTTCTGGAGGATGGTTTACTGGACAACATCATTGCCCAGTGTGGACAAAAGGGGGAAGGAGTGGTGTTGATGGGGGACCTTAATATGCCAGGTACAAACTGGGGAACCATGTCCTCTAAGGTGGCCAAAGAGCAGAGGCTGCTGGATGACTTCCAGGATGTGTTCTTAACACAGCACGAGATGGAGTCCACAAGGGAGGGGCATGTCCTGGAAGTGGTTCTGACGGATGTGGATCTGGTAAGGGACCTGGTTGAAGAGGATTCCCTGACTGGGAGAGACCACAATACTGTCTGGTTTCAAATAAGCATGGGGGAAGGGGGAGAGATCTAGGACACTGGCAGTGGACTTCAGGGGGGCAGACTTTGTGGGCATGGGAAATATTCTCAAGGATCACTTGAAGGGGATTACAACAATGACAAATGTATCAAAGAGATCGGAGGTCATAAAACAGGGACTTCATGAGGTAGTCAGGACCTGCGCTAAGGTGAAGCGTAAGGGAGCCAGGTCACATAAACCATGCTGGTGGTCCAATGAGGTTCAGGTAGCAGTCAGAGAAAAGAAGGCTCCCTACAAAAAATATAAAACAATGAGAGGGGATAGGGAAAAGGAAATGTACCATCTTGCATCTAGAAAAGTCACCCGGATGGTGCGGGGGGCAAAGTCCAGTAAAGAGCAGTGGCTGGCACAGGGGAGGAGGGGAGGGGAAAAGGGGTTCTTCCGGTACATTGGGGAGCGGAGAAAAACTAAGGGTAATCTCGGCAGATTGAGATCAGAAGGAGGGTGGGTGGAAGAGACGAGGGACCAGGCAGAGGAATTAAACGAGTACTTCGTCTCTGTGTTCACTAGGGAGCGGGATGGGATATCTACAAAGCAAGGCATGATGGGGATAGAAGCGGTAGTGAGTGGGTTCAGGGGAGCAACAGAAATGGAGCAAGAGGGAGGGAGAGGTACCCCAGGGGTGTGGCATCAAGATAAGGATAACAAGGCCAGTAAGGTGGAAAGGCCGGATGATGCTATCTCCACCAAAAGGGTTTGGTTAGCCCTTAAGGCCCTAAAGAAAGATAAATCTCCTGGGCTGGATGGCATTCATCTGAGAGTACTATGGGAATTGGCGGACATACTGGCTGCATCCCTGATGGAGCTCTTCAACAGGTTGCTTGAGACAGGAAGGGTACCTAGGGATTGGCGAGAAGCACATGTGGTGCCAATCCATAAAGAGGGGTCGAGGGAAGTACCAGGTAACTATAGACCCATCAGTTTGACCTCAGTGGTGGGAAAATTAATGGAGAGTATACTAAAGGAACAATTGGGGGTGCACTTGGAGGAGGTGGGAGGTCTGGATAGTCAGCAACATGGGTTTGTGCAAGGTAGATCATGTCAAACCAATCTTATGGAGTTCTACGAATGGGTAACATCAGAACTGGACAGGGGAAAGCCTGTGGATGTATTATTCTTGGACTTTAGCAAGGTGTTTGACTCTGTCCCCCACAATGGTCTGGTGAAGAAACTGACAGGGTTGGGAGTAGGCCCTTTAATGGTCAGATGGATTGAAAACTGGCTAGCTGGACACACTTAGAGAGTAGTGGTTGGTGGGGAGCTCTCGAACCCTAGAGAGGTCAGTAGTGGGGTACCGCAGGGCTCGGTCCTGGGTCCGATCCTGTTTATTGCATACATTTTGGACATAAGGGAGGGTATAGGGTGTGAAATGAGTCTCTTCGCTGACGACTCCAAGATGGGAGCAGTAGTTGAGGGGGAAGAGGGGAGGTTGGCCCTGCAGGACCTGGACACCCTGGAAAGGTGGGCTCACACATGGAAATTAAATTTCAATTTCACCAAGTGCAAGGTGTTACATCTTGGGCAGGGGAACCCTAAACACAGGTACACCCAGGGAGGGGAGGCGCTGGAGGCCTCAACAGGGGAAAAAGACCTAGGGGTCATGGTGGATGCATGTATGAATAACTCTGAGCAGTGCAGGAGAGCGGCTATCAAGCAAACAGGATGTTGGCATGCATCGAAAAAGGGATCACCTCTAGGAGCAGGGAAGTGATTCTGCCGCTGTACAATGGACTGGTTAGACCACACCTAGAGTACTGTGTACAGTACTGGAGACCACACTTGAAGCGGGACATACAGCTCCTGGAGAGGGTACAGAGGAGGGCAACTAAGATGATACGAGGACTAGGAGATTTAACGTATGAGGACAGACTTGAGGAGCTCTGCCTGTTTTCATTGGAGGGAGAGGAGAGGGGGAACATGATTGAGGGCCTCAAGTACCTCAAGGGAATAAATAGGGTAAACACAGAGGGGATCTTTTGACTAAAGCAGGGAGGTATCACCAGAGGGCATGGTTTGAAGTTGGAAGGTGGAAGGGTGAGGGGGGAAAAGAGAAGGAGGTTTTTCACTGAGAGGGTGGTGGATACTTGGAAGGCGCTGCCTGACGAGCTGGTTCAGAGATCCACAGTGGAGGGCTTCAAGAGAGGTGGGACAGACATAGAAAGTGGATGTACAGAGGATGGCCTGGCCCGGGGTGGGGGTGAGGATGGATGATAAGGGTTTCTGGAACACGGGGGATGGATCCAGTCACATATCTGGAATGTAGTGCGGTATGGGCTACACACCCATTGGCTCATGCTGGGGACCAATGGGCGACAGCCCCACTGATGGTGTCAGTCGGCAGACGGCGGGTGGGCAGGCGGGTGGTGAAGGCACCCGTCACTGACTGGGGGAGGGGAGCGGGCAGTGAGGATCAGTGGGCGGGTGGGGATGGGGTCCGCTGGACCACCAGGGATATAGGAATCTTTATAATTTTACTTAAGCCCGCGATCTGGCTGACAGCGGTCCACTGGACCACCAGAGATATAGGATTCTATTTTTTCATACCAATGCCCGCGATCAGGCATGGGGGGTTGCCACCACAGAGGTGCAGCTGGAGCTCGGGGGCCACCCATAGGTGGCAGCTGCTGTGTTGCGCCCTGCAATATGGCAGCTCACCTGTGGGTGGCTGGCCATTTCTCCTTTTTCTTTTTTGGGATCAATTTTGTGCGGCACAAGTAGGGGTTGCGCATGCATGGCTCAGCACATCCCGGGCTGAATATCAGGATGTGCAGAGTATGCATGAGTATGCATCCCCTTACCTGTGCCTGCATACATTACTGATGCGCTCCGGCACATCAGGATTTGTGCCAGGTGCAATTCCCATTTGAATATCGTGCCAGGGCACATCAGTGGGTTGCGCCTGGTGTAACACTGTTGCGCCATGCGCAACCCTTTTGAATATCTGGGTCTTTGTGTGTAAATGCTCTTACAAAATGCTACCTCAGTTTGTGTACATAATTACTAGTTTAATCTTCATGGCATTGTACTACAATAAATAAGTAAATTAATTAATCAATTTAAAAAAAAAAAAACTGTAGTGTGCACGCATATCCTAATTGAGTAAAAAATAAATTTTAAACTGTGAGGACCCATCGCTGGCAATACAAACAAAGTTGGCTTATCACAAAAAAAAGAAATATCAGTTCAAAAGGGTGGGCGAGAGAGTCCAATATATTCTGTGTGTGCATGCTGCCACCTTTTTTAACAAATATCTCCTCTCAGACTGTCACCTGTCATTTACTGTGTCCTCCTGTCCTGTTACTCTCCATCAGTTACCAAGTCACTTTTATTAGCCGTGCACAACTTGCTTAACAGGCTAAACAAGGTAGCCAGGGGTTACTTCTTTTTTGTGTCTGTGTATTATTTTTTGCTGACCAGGTAAGACCCACTAGGCACAAGTGCTTGTTTTCAGGGGTGACCTGGGAGCACTGGGGTGGTTAAGTAGTGACTTGCTCAGAGTCACGCAGTATACAAGTGGAGGTTGTGGGACATCAAATCCAGGTCTGTTGGACCAAGCCCAGTCACAGATCATTGCTCTAACCTCGAGGCTATACTGCTACACTCAGCTGTTACATTCCCTCAGCCTATGTCCCTGTATTCAGTGTGTCTTGTCTCCTGTCATTTATTGCTAGGAATTTAGATGGCAATCTTTAGCACTGGCTCAAAATACTTTACAAGATAGATAATTTCCTGTGAACTTACGAACAGCTGGGCCTTGATAGCTGCTGTTCTATTAAATAGTTTTTTCTACAGAATTTAACCTGTTTTTCTTTATATTTTCAAATGAAGGTACAGACCACGTTTTATGTTGAATGAATCTTGGCCGTGACTCCAGAACCAAAACCAGAGGTGATTTGGCAAAACCAAAACCTCTCTGGTTTTGCATACCTTTAAGTGTAATATGTAATTTAATAAACATATGGCTGTGGCCATTTCTCTAAGACTGGTGTTCTGTGTGTTATTCCAGGGGAAGGGGTCTTGGGGGGACTAACAAGACAATCCAGGTGTTAGAACAAGGTTCACATGGAACATTTTGTAAAAGTAGGGGAGTTAGTTATTCACAGTCTCTTGGCCAACATTCTGGCTTCCAGTAACACAGCTTCAATGCAATGCAGCCGGGGCTGTGTGGTATTAGCTCATACAGAGACTGCTGCATATGGAATGCTATTCCTTCACTATCTGTACAGTATCTTACTCATTTTTTTTAAGTCAGTTTGATACTCTTTGAAAAACATAGAAAAACATGCCTGCTCACTGGCACAGTGGCAGTGCCACTTCTTGTGACGCTGATGACCCGGGTTTGGGAACTAGCCTGAGGCATCAGAGGGATGACTGGGGGGGGGGGGAGAATCAAGCATCCTATGGACTGCTCACCTCCTCCAGGGAGGGTAAGCTGTGGTGCCCAATGATCGCCTGACCACTAGTGGTGGCTGCAGGTGAGGAAGTCTGGAATCACATGATGCAGGATAGTGGAGTGGCAGATGTCTATACACCATACGGAGAAGCATGTGTGGTGCCATGGTGATGTCATTTTATGTCCAGTCCCCTGGGGAAACCACAAAGAGGGGAAAAAAAAAACTTTCAGCCATGCAGCATGAAGACAACAGCCTAGATTTCTCCCAGCAGCCAAGACCTGTGTGGGTAAGGTTGGGGGGAATAGTTCTGGGGTGAGTTGGGAGTCACAAGTGGGTACATATGAGGTACATACCTGCAGGTAATGAACAAGAAACACAGAACTGAAAGAAATAAGACCTAAGAAAAACATAAAATTTAGACACAATTCAGGTTATATTTTACTGACGGTCTCTATTTATGTTCCTTTTATTCTTCAGTATTGCTTCCACTTACATGGGAGCAGGATCCTCGTTCTCTACCATTGATCTACTCCTGCTATATAGTCCTTTGCCGAAGTCATACTTCTCCACTTGTGACATCATTATCATTCTCACAGCAAGAACCTGTGATGTCACAAACAGTATTATGACTTCAGCAAAGGATTAGGTTAGCAGAACACTAGATGACAAGGATCCTGCTTACATGCAAATGAACCTAGTAATGACCAACAATGAGAAGAGAAATGCAGACAATATAAATAAAATATAATCTGAATTGTGTCAGATCATTACGTTTTTTATAGTCTTCCCAAAAGTGACAAACTGACTCTGACGGCTTTGGGATACAGTACATGAAATTCAGTTCTGTTCCATTTTAATCTAGGAAGACTCATTTAAAGGGGGATTGCGTTACCACCTGAAAACCTGCTTTTTATGTTGGTGCTGTGTTTCAAATACTGATTCACATTCTGTTACTGTTTCATCTTTGCTGGTCTTCTAGTAAATTAATTTCTGGTTTCTAATTTACAAACAGGTGGTAAGGACCATTGAAGAACTGTATGGTGTAGTTTATTTTGTTGTTATGTTCTTACAAGGTTATCACAGTGCATCTGTGTTTGGAATGGCACAAACTACATCACATAGATCTGACACTGCACTTTCATTTAGTGCATACATATGAAACACCTACTGAATGGACTTAAAAACCAATAAAAACTAAACAATTAGGGTTGACTGGTTGCCCCGTAGAAGTGTGCTGTACTTCCCAGCCTTTCATGTGGACAAATTTAGTTTGGGAGCAGACTCAGGTGCCACTAGTGGGTGGTTAGGGTTGGAAAGCTTGCTGCCATTATCAGTGCTTCCCCATCTAGGGAGAGGTGGTACTGCAGCCGTGTGCTACAGCAGCACCTAATGGTGGGCCAGTAAGCTTGCTCATTCCCATGGAGAAGGTATGCACTGCTGATGCTGTGGTGTGCTAAGGCACAAGTGACTATGTGTAGTATTATCAGAGGAGGTGGGCAGGACTAATAACAGAGAAAAAAAAAAACTGCCAAAGTCAGGATGGTGGCTGGTACTCTTAGGCACCCTGACCACTGACCCCAGCCCAACATGGGGCCCACTATTCAAAACAGTGCAAAGCAGAGCACAAAATCTTGTGCTGCACCTTGCAACTGCCTTGGAGCCCGGAGGATGCTATATTGTCAGATACTGCTCCAGTACTATCCTCCTAAATATAGGACCATGTCGCTGCAATGCTAATTCAAACAGCACTGCCCCAACTGTCGAAATGCATAGCATGAGTACAAGAAAGAAAGGCCATTATGGTTCTTAGAAGGTAATTACCAAGAAATTAAGGGAAAAGAAAAAAGCCTTTAGAAGATATAAGGAAACACAAAAGGATGAGGACAGATAACATCTGGAGAGGCAGAGGTGATCTGGGAAAATAATTAGAAGGGCTAAAGCACAGACAGAGGAAGGTATAGCCCAGGCTATTAATAAAGGCGACAAGACCTTCTTCAGGTACATTAGTGAGAGGAAAAAAGACCAGAAATGGTGTTGTTAGGCTGAAGAAGAAAGGAGGAGAAAGGGTGAAGCACAATCTAGAAAAGGCTGAGATACCAAACAAGTACTTTTTCTAAGTATTCACCAGGGAAAGGGAGGGTGAGGGGCTGAGAATCATTTAGAAGGGTATTCAGGGGAGGGAGGTAGACACCAGCCCATTCACGGTGGGAAGAGTCCTAGAAGAACTCAGAAAAATAAAATCAGATAAGGCAATGGGGCCAGATGGGATCCACCCCAGAGTACTAAAAGAACTCAGGGAAGTGCTAGTGGAACCTCTGGCTGCCCTTTTCAATGCATCACTAGAGATGGGTGAGCTACCTGAGGACTGGAGGAGGGCAGATGTGGTCCCTCTCCACAAGAGTGGAACCAGCGAGTAGGCAGGCAATTGCAGGCCTGTAAGCCTGATCTCAGTAGTGTGGAAACTAAGGGAGTCCTTACTTAAGGAGAGGATTGTGAAGTTTCTGGAGGATAGCGGTGCAGAGGATCCAAGGCAGCATGGATTCTCAGCAGGAAGGTCCTGTCAGACAAATCTTATAGATTTCTTTGACTGGGTAACCAGGGTGGTAGACCAGGAAGGGATGGTGGATGTGGCCTACCTGGATTTCAGCAAGGCCTTCAACATCGTCCCACACAGGAGATTGCTAAATATATTGGGGAGCCTGGGAGTGGGTCCTATTGTGGTAAAGTGGGTTGGGAACTGGCTAAGGGACAGGTCTCAGAGGGCGGTGGTAAATTGCATGAAATCTGAGGAGAGGGAGGTGACCATCAGGGTGCCACAGGGGTCAGTGCTGAGGCCAGTCCTAGTTAATGTCTTCATTAGCGACAATGCAGAGCATCTGGAGGGAAAGGTGTGCTTCTTCGCAGACAACACCAAGATCTGCAACAGAGTGGATACAACAGAGGAAGTAGAAAAAATGAGAAAGGACCTAAGCCTACTAGAGGAGTGGTCAGATGTCTGGCAGTTGAATTATAATGCTAAAATGTGCAAGATCATGCACCTGGGTCACAGGAGGAGTATAGGATGGGTTGGGAAATTCTGGCCACCACAAGTCAGGACAGAGACCTGGGGGTTATCATATCTGTTGACCTGAAGGTGACCAAACAGTGTGAAAAGGTGGTGGGGAGAGCAAATAGAATGTTGAGGTGCATAGGGAGGAGCATAACAAGTAGGAGGAAAGAGGTGGTGATGCCACTGTGTGGATCATTGGTGAAACCTCAGCTGGAGTACTGTGTCCAGTTCTGAAGACCACGTCTTCCAGAAAGACACTGACAAAATAGAGGCAGTCCAGAGAAGGGCAACAAAGATGGTACATGGACTGCACCAGAAACCCTATGAGGAAAGACTTAAGAACCTTAATATCTATTCCCTCGAAGAAAGAAGTGAGAGTGGAGATATGAGAGAGACTTTCAAGTACCTTAGGGGAATAAACAGGGTACAGGTGGAAAGCATATTTCAGAGAAAACTCTGCACAAAAACAAGGGGGCATGATACGAGGCTGAAGGGTGGAAGGCTCAGGGGTAATGTCAGGATGTCCTTTTTCACTGAAAGGGTGGTGGAGCCATGGAACAGCTTTTCAGCAGAAGTGGTGGGGGTGAAAACAATACAGGGTTCAAGAGTGCATGGGCTAGACATAAAGGTACCTTGGAGATGTGCAGAGCAGAAGAGCCGCAGATCAAATAGGATCTGGGGCTGCGGCAGTGAGTAGGAAAATGGGCAGACTAGGCGGGCTGTATGGTCCTTATCCACCGACAGATTCTATTTTTTTTTTTTTTTATGTAAAATGTATCCTGAAGTGCGCCGTCAGAGTGGATTGCGCCAGAGCGCTGTCTGAATTTTCAAGGGGTCTCATGCAAATGAGACCACTGGGCATGTAAGGCACTAAGGGCCATTTGTATTCCCATTACGGATTTATTTGCATGGGTAGTGCAGCAGGTTAGTACAGTGCTGCCACCCCCATTGCCAGGGCCCAGACATGTGTTGAAGACCCTGTGCTTAATCCTTCCCCCAACTCTTTGATCGCCAGCTCGTATTGAAAACCACAAATTCCCTGGGGCTAGTGGTCCACCTCACCAACCAGCAGCCCCTGTATGGACCAAACCCTCCCTGGTGCTTAGTGTTACCCCCTCCCTCCTGCCTTCCATCCCATAACATAGAAGTAAAACTCCCAGGTGCCTAGTGCCCCCCCCGATCACCAGTCAGACACAGAAATAGAGTCCCCCAGGTGCCAATTCTCTCAACCCCCCTCCAGTCCTAGCCCATTAAGGTTACTAGACATTCCTGGCATTCAGTGTTTTCCCCAATTCAAAAATCCCAGGCCCCATACCAGACACACCATCAGTCCATGTGTGGATGCCCCCAGTAAGCTATAAGTCACAGGAAGATAACATACAGTAGTTCTTGGTGTGTTCTGATCCCCCCCCCCCCGATTGCTGGTACTACCCACGGCCACATAGTACTCCCTAATGTCTAGTGGCCCCCCACCACCACAGTGGCACTGTTCACCCACCCAACACTCCTGTCCCCTTACCAGAGTCCTCGGTGCCACGTAAGTACATACAGTGACTGGCACAGCCCTCCTCACACTTCCTCTGCCATCTGCCACATATCCAGACTGGGAACACATGTCTTATTTATAAGTGAGGGTGATGCATCCTGTCCTATAAATAAGACGTGTGTTCCCTGCCTAGACATATGGAAGATGGTCAAGGAGGTGTGAGGAGGGCTGGGCCAGTTGCCATATGCACTTCTGCGGCACTGAGGACACTGGTAAGAAGATGGGTGGTTGGGTGGGTGTTCAGTGCCACGGTTGGGGGGCACTAGATGCCACGGAGTACTGTGTGGCCATGGGCAGTTTCGGTGGGAGGACCAGGATGCACCAGGGAATAATGTATGTTACTTCCCTGTGACTTACAGCTTAATGGGGGCATCCACACCGAGATGGATGATGTGTCTGGTATGGGGCCTGGGATCAGTGACTGTGAGGGGACCACTTGATGCCTGGGCATCTAGTAACCTATATGGGCTGGGACCAGAGAAAGAGGTTGGGAAAGTGGGCACCTGGGGGACTCTGTTGCTGTGTCTGACTGATGATTTGTTGGCTGGGGGGTACACTAGGCACCAGGGAGCTTTACTTCTATGTTACGGGCTGGTGGGCAGAAGGGAGGGGGAAACACTAGGCACCAGCAAGGGTTTGTTTTATTGTACAGACTAGCAATTGGATGGCAGAGGGTCAATTAAGCTCCAAGGAGGTCTTGGGTCATATTTGGGCTGGTGGTCAATGCGAGGGGGACCAATAGGTACCGGAAGCTAACTGTCTTTTGCATGGGGACAATATTTGGGGGGGAGCCCACTAGGCAACAGCGCTACCTGCCTTATGCACAGGGATGGTGCTCAGTGGGGGTCCACTAGGCACTAAGACTATCTGCCTTATGCATGGGGACAGTGTACAGGGGGTGCCATGGACCACAAGAGGGGAGCCGGTGGGCTCCCCCACCAATAACTGGGTACTTTGCCACAGTACCTCTAGCAGCTGCTAGGGTTGCCCGAAGCAAGTTGGGGTTTTGTTTGGTGGTATTTGCGCTAAGCTCTTTTTGCTCAGAGCAAATGCACTGAATGTGGGGTTGTGTGGATATTCTTGTCCCTGTCCCCTCTCTTTGCCCACCCACATACATTATGTTTTGCATGGGCGCTAACCTCGTTTGTCCGCACAACTGCCCCTTTTGAATATCACGCTCTGGCTCAACCCCCCTGTTTGCACAGTCAAACACCCATTAGTGCACATGCAAAATTTTGAGTATCAGGCCCACGATGTCTTCTTCAAGGGTGGAGGTAGAAGGAAATGGATGGACAACACCCTTCCACTCAGTCACAGTGGGAAAGCCATGGAGTTAGAAGTCCATAGCACCTGGCAACAGGGCTGAAACATTGTCAGGTGATGGTAGACCGAGTCAGGGATCTGAGAAAAACTAGATTAAAATAAAATAGCTGAATGATAACAGCATGTTAACCAATAGTTTCATTAGCAGCTTCAACATGAAAACTGACTTAGGGGTTCAACAAGCTCTGCTTTTACTTTGCTTCTTTTTACAAATGCTGTGAGGAAATGGAAGAGACGCCATTGCAAAAAGAATTAACTATAGTAGTACTACTGTATAGTCCTGAAAAGGAAATGGGTCAAATTGTATTTGGTCAAATATAAAACATTTTGTGGGGTACAGGAGCTGCCTAAAGGAAAGCCGTTTAGGTAGTAGTATGCAAATTACTGTTGCAGAGTATGCTGATAACAATGTTTGCAACATGAGTTAACAAATCAAGTGATACAGACACATATACTTAATCCACTGTGGCTGACAGCAACAACAACAACAGACATCTGCTACATCCTCCTTGGGACTCATCAGTGTTGCGCAGTAACTGCCATAGATCAGGTGAGCCCCAAGGAACATGTACACTTGGTATCTTCACGCAGCACACAGGAAACAGTTATTTTTTGGTTTAGGGAGTTCCCAATGGGGAAAAAACACTTTTTTATTACATCATACTAGACTGACATGATGCATCTATAACAGTGAAAGAAGGAAAAAGGGAGAGAACATGACACTTATCTAAACAGCCACTGTCTCATAGACATTGGATTGTCTTGCTTACAGACTTTGTTTTGTTTTGGAATGATGTGCGTGCATTCTGAAGTCAATTAAATACCACCTCCAAGTATCATAGTAGCAATTTTTTTTGTTTTATGTATTAAAACTGTAATTAAAATCACATGGTACTATTGTCTCATGAGTCTCTGGATGCCTTTGTGCAGAATATATCTTCACATCTCTTACCTCTCCCTTTATTCATGATGTTGTACCCTTACAGCTGCTCCCTCAACAATGCACAGCAGGACACACTAGTGGGGATGGGCCAGAGACACTTGAGTGAGCCTTTTGAAGGTGCCTTGACAGTGCTAACCAATGTACAGCTGCATAAGCATGGCGTATCCCATTCATAAGCACCCAGCCTTCCATCCCCCCCACTTGGAGGAGAGACCAACCCCCCCAACCATACCAGATATTGCAGAAGAATTCTATAACTCATTACACTGACATTGCTGTCTTGATTCCTACACGTACATTAATGATGGCATTTTCACTGTGATACTTCATTTCTGTGGTTGTGGGTGGGCTTGGAGATTGGGGGTCAAACTTATTAGCATTAGTGAGTTTAGCCAACTAACCTGTTGATTTGAGCAGGCTTGGAAGCAGCTCTTTATTAATGCATTCCTTGTTTGCTATTCTCAGTTTCAATTTCAGTTGGCATGACTTTACAAATATACAATCAAGTAGGCACTTAATTTTTAATTGTGTTTATACACCGACTCAGACACTGCTGCCTTCCTCCTCAGAATAACAAGCATCTGCTGGCTGAGACGCCCCTGCCTGCTTGTTTATCACTACACTCATAAGTACTCAGAGCTAGCTCAACAACAGCCGCACTCGGAAAACAAAACACCCCCATCACTAATTAACCCACAGCAGAGTTTGATTTGTTAGCAAGTTTCATAGTTTAATTAGAGCTATGCTCAGGGGGTGGGGTGATTCATTTGTTAATACAGAATCGCACCTGTGCAGGTGTCCCTGTGAACCTGAGCTCATGGTCCCAATCCAAGGCACTCTTGAGAACCAGACTCTAACAAACAACCGCACCTTTCATCTCTGAGAAAGGGGGGGGGGAGTTGATTTGTAGACACAGAGCTAATGAAGTTGACGTTTATGTGCATTTTGACTGCAGAGCATGTCATTAGAATGCATGTCTAAAATGCCAATTTGCTTTCTAATGGCCATTTCATTCGGTAGTCTTTAATCCATGATGTCTAATGACTGAATCGCTGTCAGTGAACTTAGACACAGAGAGCTAGATTTCCAAAGATGCTGAACTAGATTGTTTTGCAAATTTGCAGGGCAATTTAATAGTTATTTTCAGTGACAATTTCATAAAACCTTAGATGGCTAAGGTCAAACACAGTTGGGTGGTACGTGCAGTAACTTTATTTGCAAATAAAATAAAATTTGGTTTTGCATAGCACCTTTCATAGCCAATGTCTCTTAAAGTGTTTTACAGAGCTATAAGCCAGAGATGGGTAGCTTAGTGACTAGAAAAAGAGAAATCATCTGTAGCAGATTTTAGGGGTTCAAAAGCATCCCACCTATAGTTGAACAAGAGAACCTGTTTTAGTAGGAGGAAACATGCTGGCCACTACATGGGGTAATCCTGTAGCCTTGAAAAAAATGCCATCAGATCTTTAAATTCCACATATATCCCCACTGAAAGTGGGCAGAAGGGGGTCAAACCATGGGTTAATGTCTCATCTGAAAAACAGCATCTCCAGCAGGGCTGTACACTCATTGTATTACACCGTAGTGTCAGGCATGGTTATGACCACAAAGAAATGTGTCACTTAAAGCCATGACCTTCTGACCAAGAGGTGAGTGTACTACCAATTGAGTAACACTGACATCATGCCTCTAAACAAAGACCAGACTGCCCACGTTTTGGCATATGACAGTTAGGTCCATCTGTTTTAGTTTTTATTAAGAGCTAGTTTTTTATTTACTAAAGCAAGATATCTTCCACAGGAGATAGAGACTTCACACATGTATATTTAAAATTTCTTTTCAAATTATTTTGAATATTTAATTAAGTAAAACCACTTCATAACAGCCCAGTGGCGCTGAGGGCTGAGGCACGGGTCGCCTTACCTCCAATACGACAGAGACCCGTGTTTGGGAATGAGAATGGGCCGCTGGGGGCCGTCAGGGAAGGAGAAGGATCAAGCGACTGGTGGACTGCTCTCCTTTTCTGGGGAAGGGGGAAGCTAGCAGTCAGTGTATGACTAACCTCTAGTGGTGGCTGGGGGCTGGCACACTGACACTTCCAATGGGAGACAGATGAAGCAAGCACTTGGAGAAGGGCATGCAGACATGTGCGCACTGTCTCCTGAGGCGTCATTGCACGCCTCGTCTTGGGGAGAAATACAAGGAGGAGAACAAAGTGGCCGAGTGCAGCAGAGTAAAGCCAATCCCCGCAGGCACCACCCCCATGAATGGCAGCAATCTTCAGCACCAGATTCATGTGTTTGGTGGGTTGAGGGATCCCTGCCACCCTACCACTGTGGGTACAGCCATGGGGCAGCTGGAAGGTGAGCTGCAAGCAGAGATGGGGCTGGGGAATTCAGTGAGATGTACATCCACCCGTCCAGGGGAGTACAAACAAAATAACTGTCAAAAAAACAAAGTACTTCATATGGTTAATCTGGTTTTATTTCAGTTGGCTTACATCTGTACCCCACCCCAGCCTTGGGGTGATGCTGAAAATCAGCAGTATTGTCTACGTCACCTTTCCAGTCAACAAAAAACTAAATAAATAGTAAAGAACCTAAGGAAGGCTTCTGTATTCCAGTTGTTAACCTTTAGAGTGTGCAAAGCAGCTTCTCTCACAAAGGGAGCAGTTTTTCAATGATGTTTCTTGCGAAACACAGGTCATTATACTGTGTGAGCTGTCTTCCAGCTGAGCCTCTTTGGAAAAATCCTTATCAAATCTGTACACACTGCACAGACATAGCTTTTGAAAAGTCTAACCCAAATGGCCTAATTCAGTAGAGAAATATGAATGTGTATCCCCCCCCAAAAAAAAAAATCTGTGTGCTGGAGTAAGGTGGGGACACATTTTGTGGCAAACAAATGGCATTCAGAAAACATCTTCACATTTTCTGACTTTCAAATGTTGATTTTAGTTTTAAGGAGGATCAATAATAGCTGTATAAAGATATGCCTTCCTCGGGGGGAAGGGGTATAGTTCTATTCCTTAACAAAAAAATTGATTTTCAAGTTTCTGTATTCAAATAAAAAACTCACAAGACAACCCTCTATCTTTTTTGCAGTTCATCTACCCAAAGTAACCCACCATCATATTAACTGTTGTGTAGCTGGTAAAACAAGCACAGGAAAGTCACGGGGCTTACTTAAGATCACAGCAAGGTACAAGCTAAGATGCAATTCAATACCGAGCTCTCTAAGCTAACAGTTCTATGTTCCACCCACTGGACCACACTAGCTTTTGAAAACTGCCAGTAATGTCAGGACACAGTGTACTGTAGGATTTTGCTCTGGGGCTCAATTAACAAACAACATAGTAAAAATAATGTGATATGTTAATGTTTCTTCCATCCCCATGAGTCCTCCAACACATCTTTAACTTGAGGGCATGGTGATTACAATCCTCTTTTAAGCCACTTTCACAGGTCTCTTGCTAGTCTGAAAATAGTCATAATGTTTTATGCTTTATAAAGAACATTACATACCAAGGCCAGACACTCACCACAGCCACCTGTTGGGAGGTCACTGAATTACACACAATGTACATTTCATATTATAAACTTATCCCAGGCTACATTTGTTGCCTAGCTACAGGGCTGAAAAATATGAAAGACCAGGGCCCCAACATTCAAACTATTGCATGGATGCTAACGGGTGTTTGCCTGCCCAAACCAGGCAAAGAAGGTTAGTCCCCATGCAAAACATAATGTATGCAGGTGGGCAAGAAGAGGGCATGGCCATGAATAGCTGCTCTACCACATATTCAGAGGCTTTGCAGTGTACAAAAGGGTTTATTGTGATCCTTTTGCACAGTGCAAATACTGCCAAACAAAAACCCCAACATACTCCGTGCAACCCTAACAGCTACCAGTGGTAATGCAGCTGACTAGCTAGTTGGCCGCTGGGGAACACACCTGTTCCTTGTGCCATTGGCATCCCTTCCAATCACCAGCCTGTAAGAACAATTAAAAACCTTCCTGGTGCACGTGGCTATCCCCCCACACTGATTGCCAATCTGTGATAAGAAGGGAAAAACCTCCCTGGTGCTAGTGCCCCCCTGACCACCATCCCAGAGTAAGAAGAAAAACTTCCCCAGTGCTAGTGCCCCCCCACACACACTGATTGCCAGCCCTTAATAAGACAGAAAAACCTCCCTGGTGCCTAGTGGCTCCCCTCTGTTTGTCTATTAGCTGCACAAAAGGATATCCCAAGGTGCCCAGTGCCTCAAACCCCATCTCGGGTCATGGCCCGTTAACGTAATAGAGACCCCTGGCATCCAGTGATCCCACTGGGCAAAGTTCCATGGTACCTGCCATCACAGTTCTATTATATCTGGTGTCTAGCACCCCCATCACCACAGTAGCACTGAACAACACCCCACCACCTTACCAGTACCACAGGTGGACATGTGGCCACTGGTGCAGCTCTCCTGACACCTCCTCAGCCGGGCTGCCATATGTCCAGGCAGGGAGTATGTGTCTTATTTATATGACAAGGTGACATGCCCTGTCCTATAAATATGATGTTCCCTCCCTGCCTAGACATACAGTTGCTGGCTGAGGAGTTTGAGGACGGCTGCACCGGTCGTTGTATGTGCACCTGTGGCACCAAAGATACTGGTAAGGTGGCAAGGGGTAGGTGTTTAGTGCCACAGCTGGGACACACTAGATGCCAGGGATTATGGAATTGTGACTGGTGGTACCATGGATTAGTTCTGGAGGGGACCACTGGATACAAGGGATCTCTTTTGCCCTTAATAGGCCAGGACCCAAGGAGGGGGGTTTGGGTCAGGTTTGGGACACTGGGCACCTAAGAGTATCCATATGTGTAGCTGATGGGCGAACGGGGGGGGGGGCACTAGGCACCTGTGAGGTTATGTTGCTTTTCCACAGGCTGGCGATCGGTGAGAGGGGAATAACCACTAGCACTGGGACAATGGGATTCTACAGGAACATTGTGCTCAGTGTTGTATATTAAAAGTAAAACAGTATTTTTTTTTGTAATCAGCCAGTATCAATATCAGTATACACACCCAACTCATAAGGGAATCCTGCATCATACACAGCAGTTAGGTACGCATGCAGTACTGTAACTACCAAGCCTCAACACTGAAATTCACTGTATAGCAGCAGTGCTCACTGAAACTGTACAGGAAAATTAGGCATCAGCTGTGTATTAAATGGGGAACAGTGTTTTCATTTTTGTGTGTGTGTGTGTGTGTGTGTGTGCTCAGTCAGTACTCGTACAAGTGCCCCATTCATAGAGGGATCCTAAATCATGTGCAGCAGCACAGTATGCATGTAATGCTTTAATTCCCAGAGGTCAGCACTGAAATTCATCATATAGCAGTAGCGCTAGTCAAAACTGTACAGGGAAATTGTGCTAGTAGCTGTACAGTAAAGGGAAAACATTTTTCTCTTTGGTGATGAACCAGTAGAATTAAATGGGCCCTATCCACAGGGAGGTGTGCAGCAGCTCAGTACATGTGTAGGGCTGTCATTCCTAGGTGTCAGCACTGGAATTTGCTTTATTGCAGTAGCCCGTGTATACATTGTACAGGGAAATTACCATCAGCTGTATATTAAAAGGTGAAACATTGCTTTTTTGTGCTCAGCCAGTGTCATTATTTACTAAAATTGCACCTTTTTGACAACTCACATTTTTTTTTTTAATTATCAGTTTGGAAAAAATACTGACACTGTGCATTTTTTAGAACTCGTGTAAGAATAAGAATGCAAAATTTGGGGAAAAAAAGACAGTGAAATTACAGTGGAATTTGACGACATTTTGTGAAAATTGTAAGAATGTGAAATTGTCAAGTTTCATTCTATTTTGCAAGTGTAACTAACATTTTGCCCAGAGCTGTTTGTGATGTGGACAGAATACCCAGACTCATCCACTTGTGTCAATCTGATTCAGATCTGGGTTTTCAGAGGTAGCTACTCAGTATAACCCAACTAGCCTGATCTTTTTGCTTTTGCTGCTGATGTTTGTAATAACTGACTTATCCCTCTATGTCACACAGGAGGGTTAACACCTGCTTGTTATCAGTGGGACTCTAGAATGTAAAGAAAATTCAGACAATGTATTGTATTACAGCATAGTTAAATGAAAACTGGGATTTCATCTTTCAGGCAAGCAATCCCACGATACTGTTCCACGTGACAGCATCTTGCGTTATTGTTATGTTTGGAAGAGCTGAGATGTACAATACATTTCACTGATCATTCCAGAATCACATGAACAAGCAGTTGACAGGAATGTCAGTTCAAAATACCCAGTAATTCATCAGATCATTAGTCAGTATCAGATGAAATGCTTCTTGTCTTGGAGACACAGAGAAATTACAGAATTTTAAAATAGGAAGACAATAGGTATATTGCATGTAGACATTCAGGGCTAGATTCACAAAAAATCACAAAGTGCAAAGCAAAATTTTGCACTGCACTTTGCAGTTGCCCAGGTGGTAAAAAATGCTGTCCACAGATGGATAGCGTATGGCTCTATCCAACTGTGAATAGAGCTAGGTAGCGTCAGCAGTAACACCATTACACTACCTCTAACCTCACTAGCGCTGCCCTGACCTGAATCCCTGTCAATGACCCTGCAATGAATAGCACCAGTGCGCTATTTGGTATTCACAAAGGCAGCCATGCAGATGAGCCCATTGGGCATGCAAGGCACTAGCTGGCCATTTACATGCCCATTATGGGCTCATTTACATCGGCTGTGGGTGTGGTAGCATGCCCACCAGCCCCTGCCTGATGCAGCCATAGCCATTGGTGGTCTAGTCATCCCTACCCTGTCCCCAGTGCTGATTCCAGTCCCATTAATTCCTATTAATTCCATGGGAGAGGCCAGACGTGGTTGGTGACCATCCCCAGGGAGTCCACCAGATCGAGTGGTCAGGTAACTTATGGGGCTGCATCACCCCAAAATCCCCTGACGGCAATGTTTTCTGTAATGCTAGATCGATTAGAAATAAGACAGCTGTTATTGCTGCCTTGATTTCTTCGGTCAATCTGGCTTGTATTACGGAAACCTGGGTGGGAGATGATGCAGGCCCGATTTCTGAGGCTGCAGTCCCTCCTGGGTATACTTAGTGCACTGCCCCAGAGTGGAACGCAGGGGTGGCGGTGTAGCTATCTGTTTTAGATCCAGCCTGACCTTCACCGTGCACCCGGTGAGAACTCCAGGTTCTTTTGAATGTGTGGCCATCCGTGAAGGACCTGATGCGGGCTGCAGGATTTTTCTCATTTATCACCCTTCTGGGCCGATGGGAGATTTCCTGCAGGAGATTGCAGATTTCGTTGCCGGCGGAACATTGGAATCCCCCGGATGTGTTTTTCTGGAGGATTTCAATGTTTGGGTTGACGACGTGAATCATAGATACAGCTATGAGTTTTCTCAGATTATGTCCTCCTTAGGTCTGATGCAGGCTGTTTCTGCATCGACTCACCGGGATGGCCACATGTTGGACCTGGTGTTCTCACTGGGACTTGAGATTAGTGATCTCAGGATCAATCCGGTCCTGTGGTCCGATCACTGCACGGTGTAGTTCACGCTTGCGGCTCCTGCCATAAGCCCTTCCCCTGTTGAGATGATTAGCTGTTGCCCTTTGCAGGGTTTGACCACTGAGGGTTTTTTGGTGGCAGCGAAATTGTCTAGTGAGGGTGATGCATGCGTGGGAGGTGTTGCTGTTGGGGTTGACTCCTATAATCGGGTGTTATCCAACACCATTAACTCCCTCACACCCATCTGTGTATGACCCAGAACTTCATACTTGAGGTCACCATGGTTTGATGGTGATCTCAGGGAGATAAAGAAGTTTGGTCGGAGATTGAAGCGCTGCTGGAGGAGATCCCATCTGGAGGTGGATAAACTGGTCCTGTGTGCCCATTATAGTGTGTATCAGGAGGCAATCAACCGTAAGAAGACAATGTTTCTGTCTAGGGAGATTGCCACCCAGAAGAACTGGCCGGCCTCACTCTTCTGGACTTTGGATAGGCTTTTATATCCTGCCTGTCTACAGCCCGGGAGGGTTTTTTCCAATATAGACTGCGAGGAATTCGCTCGGTTCTTTTCAGACAGGGTATCCTCGATCCGGTGGGTGGTTTCCTCAGCCAGAAACGTTATAGCTGGCAGTGATCGCCTGATGTGTTCTGAGTCCACTCCGTCTGGTTGGGGAGAGTTTAGACCAGTGGAGGTTAGTCAGGTTATTGAGGTAGCAACCAATATGAAGCATACCTTTTGTGAACTGGACCCGGTGCCAACGTGTTTCTTAATGAGATGTGTTGACTCCGTTGGCCTGGTGTTTGCCTCGATTGTACGGTGTTCCCTTTCTGAGGGTGTCTTTCCGGATGCCTTGAAGGAGGCTCTGATGAGACCCCTCTTAAAGAAGCCATCTTTGGACCTGGAGATCAAGGCAAATTACCGTCCTATCTCCAACCTTCCATTTTTGGGGAAGGTTGTTGAGAAGGTGGTAGCGCTTCAGTTGGAAGAGCACCTCCTATCTCACAAGTTGTATGAACCCTTCCAGTTGGCTTTTCATGCCAGACATAGCACTGAAACAGCACTTGTTCGGGTGCAAAATGATCTCCTCAGGGCTAGAGATTGGGGAGACAAGACAATTCTTGTTCTCCTCGATCTCTCTTCAGCATTTGACACTGTGGACCATTGTGTGTTGCTTGTCCGCCTTAGGGACCTATGTGGACTCACCGGAACTGTCATCAAATGGTTTGAGTCCTTTCTTACCAACAGGAGGCAACAGGTTATGATGGGGAATTCCTCATCTACACCCAGTCTCCTTTTTTGTGGAGTTCCTCAAGGATTAGTACTGGCCCCAATGTTGTTCGCAGTGTACATGCTGCCTCTGGGTGGGATCATTAGGAAGTATGGTCTGAGTTTCCATTGCTATGCCAATGATACTCAGCTATGTTTTTCCTTTGCCCCAGGAACATCAAATGCTGTGGAGGTGCTTAATATCTGTCTGGCCAAGATTAATGACTGGATGGCCTCCAGCTGGTTGTGACTAAACCCTGATAAGACGGAGGTATTGGTAGAGGAGTCGAATGGAGTCCGTGATAGGATGGCCTCTGACACAGAAACTGGGCTTGTTCTTGGAACCGTGTCATTGAAGGCCTCCTCTTGGGTGCGTAATCTGGGAGTGATTCTGGACAGGGACTTAGCCATGGAGGTTCAAATATCCTCCACGGTTCGTACCTGTTTTTACCATCTCAGAAACATTGCCAGGATTAAGCCCCTTGTTCCGTCTCTGGACCTCCCTACCTTGATACATGCCTTAGTCACATTAAGGTTTGATTACTGTAACACGCTCTATCTTGGGGTCATAGGAGGATCTCTCCGTAGGCTGCAGCTGGTGCAGAATGCAGCTGCCCGGTTGTTGACTGGATAGCAGAAGTCTTGTCATATTACACCGGTTTTATGCTTGGCTGCCAGTCAGGTGGAGAGTCCTCTTTAAGGTGGGTCTTCTCACCTATAAGGCCCTACACGGGCTGGGCCCTGGTTACCTGTCAGACCTTCTGTTACCTGCCCTCTCCTCACGCCCTCTTCGTTCCTCTAGTGGTGGCCTCCTGGCCATTCCCAGAACTAGGTTGATATCCACTGGCGATAGAGCGTTTAGCGCCGCGGCTCCTGTTCTGTGGAATTCTCTGCCAATCATGGTCAGGGAAGCCCCCACAGTAGACACTTTTAAGGCCCAGTTGAAGACTTTTCTTTTTTCTAAAGCATTTGAGGTTTAGACTGATATTTATGGTAATGTTTCTGATTTTTCAGATTTTGTATTTTTATTGGCCCGGATATTCAAACTGTGCCATTCTGAGGCGCAAGCCCTTGCGCTGCTCAAAATAGTTGCGCAGGGGTGTGGCCGTGGCGATATTCAAAGGAGTTGCGCTATTGAGCAACTCCTTTGAATATCACCCCCAGCCACAGCCACTGTGAATGGCGAGTGGAACTTGCGCCACCGCAAGTTGTCAGAGTTGAGCAATAAACTTGAGGTGGCGCAAGTACCATTGCGCCATGCGCAAATTTCCGATATTCAAAAGGTGACATGCAAATGGGGCCATAATTCATGCAAAGCGCAGGGGGGGTCATTTGCATCTATTTATGGCCCCCATTTGCATTCCATTAGCATGTAGGTGCGCCGATCCCCGAGGACTTGCGCCTGGCCACCCTGCCAGGCAGCAGCCATCAGGGACTGACGCACCCTGCAGCCCGATCGCGGGCAGTATGTATGAATACACTCCCCCCCCACAATCTCCCGATGCCCGCTCGGGGGCAGAACGCGAAACAACCCGTTCCTGATGCCCGATCGCGGGCAGTATGTATGAATACACTCCCCCAAACAGCTCGATGCCTGATCGCGGACAGAACATGAAACAACCACCCCCAGTGCCCGATCGCGGGTAGAATGTAAAAGCCCCCTCCCCAACCTGAATATCTCCCTGGTGGTCCAGTGGACCGTAATGCCCGATCGCGGGCAGAATTCAAGTTACAACCCCCAAACATCTCCCTGGTGTCTAGTGTCCACTCCACCTCACCCACCACGAAGCCTCTCATCCCTGCTCCCCAGCAGCCGGGCGGCGGCAGCATCCCACTCACCTGCCGCCTCGTCGTCCGCTGACCTGATCTATCGTAGGCTGCCGCCATTGGTGCAGAGCTAGAGCCAATGGCGGCAGCCCATACATGACAGTCCAGATTTGTGAATGATCATTCACAAATCTGGACTGTCATGTAGTAGGGCTGCACGCCCATTGGCTCTAGCTCTGCACAATGGGCGTGCAGCCTCACCGACAGTCAGTCGGCGGGCGGCGCGGGTGGCAGGCGGGTGGGATGCTGCCGCCCGCTGGCTGCCTGGGGGGAGCGGGTGCAGGGGCTTCAGGGGGGTGGGGGACACTAGACACCAGGGAGATGTTTGGGGGTTGTAACTTGACATTCTGCCCGCGATCGGGCATTACGTCCACTGGACCACCAGGGAGATATTCGCTGGGGCTTTTACATTCTGCCCGCGATCGGGCACTGAGGGGGTTGTTTCATCGCTCTGCCCACGATCGGGCATCGAGCTGTTTGGGGAGTGTATTCATACATACTGCCCGTGATCGGCATCGGAGATTGTTGGGGGAGTGTATTCATACATACTGCCCACGATCGGGCATCGAGATGTTTGGGGGTGTCTCGATACATACTGCCCGCGATCGGGCTGGGGGGCTCAGGGACTGAGTTGGGGCCAGCCACGGTGGCAGCTGCTGTGTTGCGCCCCTGCACAGCAGCTCACCTGTGGGTGGCCTCAACTTGATCCTTTTTTTGGCTCAAAGTTGTGCAGGCGCAGGTTGGGGGTTGCGCATGCACAACTCTGCACAACCCGACTGAATATCGGGTTGCGCAGTTTATGCATGGATCCTTCCCCTCCTGTTGAGCATGCATTCATTTGCATTACGCTGTTGCTCAACCTGTTTTCAGTGGCGCAACTGCCTCCTGCTGAATATCGCAGAATGGCGCAATGTAGGACTTGCGCATGTGCAACCCTGTTGCGCATGGCGCAACCCTTTTGAATATCTGGGCCATTGTGTATAAATTGTATATTATCTTTATATGTTTGTTTTAAAATTTTGTACGGCACCCAAAGCCTCTGGGATTGGGTGTCTTTTAAATAAATTTTGCCTTGCCTTGCCTATTAAATATCCCTATTAGTTTATTGATCCTTAGTAGTTTAGTGATCCTTCTCCCCGATCCCTGATCAACAACCTCATTGTAAAAAAAGAATATCCCTGGTAGTCTAGTGGTCCCACCCCTGTTCCCCGAGCACCATCCTGTTACTAAATAATAGTGTCCCTGGTAGTCCAGTGGTCTCTTCCTCCTCCTCTCTGTGCTCCAATCGCCATCCCATTATCAAAACAAAATAACCCTGGTAGTCCAGTGGTCCCTCCCCCTCCCTGTTCGCTATCCCATATGAAAAAATAATTTTCTCTGGTTGTCTAGTGATCCCTCCCCCTCCTCCCCTGTTCTCCAATCACCATCCAATATAACAAAAAATTTGTCCCTGGTAGTCTAGTGGTCCCTCACCCCTTCCCTGTTCTCCAATTGTTGTCCCATATGAAAAAATAATTGTCCTAGGTAGTCTAGTGCTCCCTCCCCCTTCCCCATTCCCCAATCGCTCTCTTGTATTAAAAACAATTGTCTCTGGTAGTCTAGTTGTCCCTTTCCCTGCCCCTTTCACTGATCTTAGGCCCGTTATTAGTAGAAGTCCGATCCCAGTGGCTTAGTGGTCCTCCCCACTCTATCCCCAATCCCTGCCTACCAGACTTTAAAAAGTGACCCTGGTGGTCTAGCAGTCCACCCAACAGATCCCTGATCTGCCCCTATATGAAAAGCAGAGATTTTCCGTGTGTAGTGGACCCATCGCCCACCCACTCTGGCTGGTAGTGTCCCACCACTCCACTCCCCCATCTTGAAGCCGGGCCAATGACCAGCACAGCCTTCCTTTCACCATCGTAGAAACATAGAAACATAGAATCTGTGGGCAGATAAGGACCATATAGCCAACCTAGTCTGCCCATTTCCCCTGCTTGGTTTGGTAATCTCTACTCTTATCTGGACTGCCTTTCCCCCACTCTGCTGTACAGCAGGGTGCCTTTATGCCTATCCCATGCACTTTTGAATTCCTGTACTGTTTTCACCTCCAGTCCCTCTGTAATGTTACTTATGAAGACATTGAATAGACTTGGACCCAGCACCGATCCCTGTGGAACCCCACGGCTGGCCACCAACTGAGCTCTCAATGAGCGCATAATGTATACATAATGAGCTCATTGACATGTCAATGAGCTCATACTGTATACATTACACACACAGTTGGTGGCCAGCTGTGGTGGTGAGAGCAGGGCCATGCTGGTCACTGGTCTGGTTTCGGTATGGGGGGAGTGGGGTGGTGGGACACTACCAGCTGGGGTGGGGGATCCACTACACACGGAAAATCTCTACCTTTCACATAGAGGCAGATTGGGGATGGGTTGTGGGGACCGTTAGACCACCAGGGTCACTTTTTAAAGTCTGGCAGGGAGGTATTGGGGATGGAGTGGGAGGACCACTAAGCCACTGGGATTGGTCTTCTACTAATAGTGGGCCTACGATCAGTGAAAGGGGAAGGGCAAGGGACCACTAGACTACCAAGGACAATTATTTTCTAATATGGGAGGGCAATTGGAGAATTGGGGAGGGGCAGAGACCACTAGAGTGCCAGGAACAATTATTTTTATGTTTGCTTATATGCATGTGCAAGAAACATAGTGCCATCCTACGAGATTTCGCGAGTGTGGCACCCTGTCTTCCAATGCAGTCATTGTGTTTGCAGGCGCAGTCACAGTTCACCAATGAATGCTGCAGCTGTCTATGACAGCAGTTGAAAATGCAGTGGCGTACAGCTGAAAGGGAGCGACTGCTTCAATGAGCGGTGATAATGTGGTGTTGATTAGCATATTGCTGGCAATCCTGCTTGTCTTTGAGGTAGATGAGAGAAGTAGAATTCATGACTGTTCCAACCAGATAGAGGAGAGCAGCAGAGTTCGTTACTGTTCCATCCCCCTTTGCCAGTGTTCCATCCCCCATCCTGCACGATTGTTGAGGAGTATCCTGTGATTCCTCTTATCCCCCATTCTGCAGTATCGCAAAATCAGAGATTGTTGCTTCTGTTTTTTTTTTTGTTTTTTAATTAAAGAAACTTACACAGACATGGGAGAAAAAGAAAGCAACACGCCAGGAGGATGATCCTCCTATGCTATTTACATGCGCTACCCCCTCCACACACAGTACTGCTGACAGCAGTGCCCAATCCCCCATCGGCTCCGCACCCCCCCACAGACTTCTAGGTGCCATGCTGGGAGCCCACCCGCAGCATGGCAAAGTCGCATAATGGCGACAGGGTGCCCAATCCCCGTTGGCTTCACTCAACACCTCCCCCAAAAAAACATATTTCCAGTTGCCGTGCTGGGATCCTACCCCAGCATGGCAAATATCTGTATGGCCGATAGGGGTGCCCAGTCCCCCATCAGCTCCACTGACCTCCCCAAAAAAACTTTTAGCTTCCAAGCTGGGAGCCCACCCCAGCATGGCACTAGTCATGCGTAGTCTTCCTAAAAACAAAAAAAAATCTGAAAACAAAAAACAGTCCCTCGTTGATTATCTTGCACCTCCCCCAACCTGCACCCACTCTCTGCGCATCCACCTCCCCACTCCCCCCCATATACTTACCTCTGGAGTCTGGCACGATGATCTTTAGTGGACCAGGAACACAGCTGCGCTTTTCAAAGCTGACCGCAAACTTAAGAAATGCCGGTAAGCTGTATAATAGCATAAATTGATTTTTTCAACTTTGGTGCATATCTCAGCCATTTTGGGGAATTTTTTCACCAAATTTTCAACATGGGGTTTTTTGGGTCCCACCTCATGAACTCAATCACTGTCATTTTGTTATTCAGTCCCAAAAGGTGATTTCGCAGTCACTGCACATAACCACCTTTTGGGACCCAGTAACAAAATAACAGTGTCACAATTCATGAAGTAGGCCCCCCAAAACCCTATGTTGAAAATTTGGTGAAAAAATTCCCAAAAATGACTGTTTTATGAGCGTGCGTTGCACAGTTCCTACGCACACTCGTAACTGTTTAATATTTTCGCTCCAGATTTTCAACATTGCCATTTTACCACACCTTCTTATGAGCAGTATAGCTGTCATTTTTCATATCTTGCCCAAAAGGGTTTTCGCGAATGTAGAGCCCAATGGCGTGGTTGGTGTGTGAAATCAATGTTAGGGACAGAGTAAGAAAATCACAGTGACGCTGTTCATGAGCAGAGGTCTTAAAATGGCTATGTTGAAAATTTGGTGACAGAAGTCAATAAAATGACTGTGTTATGTGCATGCATTGCGCAGTTTCCACGCACCCTCATAAGTTCACGAATTTGTACTATTTTCAGTCCAGATTTTCAACACTGGCATTTTCCCACACCTCCTTATGAACAGTACAGCTGTCATTTTTCACACCCTGGCCGAAATATGTTTTCACACTTCTGGCACAGAAATGCATGGTCGCTGTGGGAAATCAGTGTTTGGGACAGATTAAGAAAATCACAGTGACACTGTTCATGAGCAGAGGTCCCAAAATGCCTGTGTTGACAATCTGCTGTAAAATATCCCCAAACTAATTACATTATGGGTGTGCGTTGTGCAGTTTCTACACATGCTCGTGACTTCACTTTTTTTATATTTTCACTTCAGATTTTCAACATTGCCATTTTTTACACCTCCCCATGAACAGTACAGCTGCCATTTTTCACATCCTGTCCAAAATGTGTTTTTGCATCCGTGGTGCCAAATGGCGTAGTCAATGTGCAAAATCAGCTTTCGGCTAATGAACTGATATTGTCACTTTTCATGAGGTGGGGGTCACAAAAAAAACCCTGTTGAAAATTTGGAGTAAAAATACCAATGAACGCCTGGGGTGTTAGAGTTTCTGACCATAACATCCCACCCTTTAGAGATTGACAGGCATCAGGAGTGTGACTTGGGATTGCCGCTTGTAAAGCTCCTGCCATTCCACCCACACCCTGCAGCCAGTGACAGGCATCGAGGTGTGCCTTGGACTCTTCGGCCCCAAAGTTCACCCCATTCTCCTATACTGCACCCATCTCACTGTATTTCCTTATGGAATAGGGTAAGCATAAGGCCCAAATACCCCAAGGCACACCGTGACATTTGCCATAGTCTGCAGGGTAGGATGTGGTGAAATGGTGTGGCCATTATACCTGACGACCCAAAGGCACACCCCAATGCCTGTCAGTCTCTGCAGGGTGGTGGTGGGGTTGGCTTCAGTTCAGTACTTCACTGCCATTCCTATTATGCATCTCTCTAACTCCTACACTTCCAATGCCAATGCCAGAAAGCAAACATTCGGCATTGACAAATGCTTGTTTAACATAGGATGGTGATCAGAGAATGGGGAGGGGGGGAGAACAGTGAGCTATCAGGGACATGGTGTTGTGGGTGACAGGGACTGCCTTGCACTACCTGCGACAACTACTAGGGTTTGTGCAGAGTTAAGAGGAGGTTTACCTCAGCAGTATTTTCTCCACCCAAGGAAACCTTGCAAAAGGCCCTTGCATGGAAAAAATGCTTGCTGAATGGGATTGTGCTGATATGCAGGTCCCCTCCCCCTCATTTGCATTGTGCCCCCTCAAAACTTTGCCCTGGCACAAACATAGTTTGCGGGTGCAAACTGGACTTTTGCGAATACCACTTTGCCACAAAACCCAGTTTGCACGACCCAAACTGGGTTTGCACCCGGGCAAAGTTTTGAAAATGTGGCCCTCAGTTTAGTGGAAATGGGTCAAGAGATCTGGCTCAGTGGTGATACAACCCCGTATGGAATAAACAGGAGGTGGGGGAATATGATTGAGATATTCAAATATCTCAGGTTGAATAAACATGGTGCAGGAGGAGAGTATTTTCCAGAAAAAAAGATGCTGTAGGACTAGGGGTCACAATATGGGGCTGGCAGTATAGCCTAGAGGTTAGAGGAACGAGGTGTGAATGAGCTTGATACATCCAGCAGGCCAGACCCGAGTTTAATTCTCATAACCTCCACTTGCATACTGTCGGACTCTGAGCAAGTCACTTAACCAACCAGTGCTCCCAGGTCACCCCTGAAAACAGGCACTTGTGCCTAGTGGGCCTTACCTGGTTACGAAAGACTAAAATAAAAAATAAAAAAAAAATATGAAGTTGGAGGGGTTAGATTCAGGGGTGATGTGAAGAAGTTCTTCTTTATGGAAAAGGTGGTGGACAACTGGAACAGCCTCCCAGCAGAGGTGGTGGGGGAAAATATAGTCACAGGTTTTAAGTGGGTGGGGGATAAAAACATGGGTATCGTGGATAACGGAGGTGGGTGGATGATAGACCCCCAGTGGTGGGTTGGGTTGCACTATTAGGGGGGATTTTATGGGCAGACTGGGTGGGCCAGGAGGTCCATATCTGCTGACAGAATCTATGAATGTATCTATATCTATATCTTTGTTGTAAAAAACTATGTTAATGCAGACATTAGGGTTCAAGAATGCAAAGCACACAAATAAGGGAAATATAAAAACATTAGTGATTTGAGTCTCTGGAGTACTGGCAAATCAATGGTGGAGTTTTCCTTAGGGTTGTGAACCCTAATGCTCACCCCCTTCCCCAACCCATACCTCCTGCCGAAGCCCAAGGTACAGCTCTAAGCTAGTGCCTATAGTGATACATTATGGCCAACATAATCTGTCATAGCTTTCTTCAAGTGGAGCCCTGAGTGAAGACCTCACATATGAGCTCATTTGCACAGGGGAAGGGTAGATATTAGGGTTGACAACCCCAAGGAAGACCCTGCCACTGATTCACAGGACTCTGGAGACCAAAATCCCCAGTGTTTTTTCAGATCCCTTCTCTGTGCGCTTCGCATTCTTGAACCCTAATGTCTGCATTAATGTAGATTTTTGCAATGGATTTCCCTTCTTTTTCTGACAGTGGAATTGTATTCTCATTTGTGCAGGTCCTTTTGGGACCTGTGCAAAATGAGATAAATACAATACTGCAGACAGTCCTAATGCAGTATATGGGCCCAGCAGGCCTCAGGAAACATGTCAGTACTTATGAGGAAGGCTCGCTGACCCAACACTGGGTGTTGTGTCTGTGCTAAAATACTGCTCTGTTCCTACTCAAGCCAGGGCTGCTGCTGCTTTCTACACTATCTTCCCAATCAGCCTTGTCCCATTAAACCGGCTCACTGAGTTCACACCTGAATTCAGATCAGTGACATGGTAAGGCGATGTAGATGCCAAGTGGTGCAATGGACATCCCTGCAAATAATGTTACTTAATAAATGTAAGCAATAATGCATGACAGGGCATGCATTGTGGGATTTACACATGTCTTGTGTGGTTTGTCACGAGGTGCAGCCGAGTGAGTTTAACCTCACAGGAAGTGTGTAAATCCCACTACTACACATGCCTTGAAGAGCATTATTGCAATTATAAAATGAATCTGTTATTAAAAATTAAAATAAAAACAATTAGGCTCAAAGAATATAAAAATTTGATTACTGGGATCTTTACCAGTTGTCTGTTGCAGGATTTACACACGGTCATGTGACATGTTTTTTTTTCCAATTAAATATATTTTATTGAACAGTATAAAAACACAGACAGTCAGTCAGCAGCTTCCCATATCCATCAAGATAGATGAAACTAGCCATACAAGAATAAAGGAAACTGCATCAGTATTTCTGCAAGGCCTAGCATATATGTCTGTGATGCTCCGAGATGGTCTAGAGTGGTGCTCTGTGTGGTACTCTGCTCTAAGGTGGTGAAAAGAGATGAGTGAGGCACCAAGGTCCGAATTATTGTGGATAAGATAACCGTTACCCAGACAAGGAGAGGCAGGAGTCAACCTAGTGATTCAATGCCCGCAGGGCATTTATTTTGTACCAGAGGGTAGGGAGACACAGTCACAAGAGGAAGGTGGGGTCGCCCAAAAACAATAGGGTTATAAACAGACAAATACTTTATCTATGACTGCTAAGATTATTACCACAAGAATAGACTAGAGGCCTACGGCCACTCTTATTCTAAAATCATTCTACAATTTGATAACCTTAGGTGAGGATCAGATGACAAAAGCCACTCAGAGCTGTATTAGGTTAATTATCACTACACACTTCCATCAAAGTCCAGATGTTACAAGAGTCCAGAGATCCAGCGTCTTAGTGTACACCGTCGGTCTGCGATGTTAGCTACGAAGGGAAAAGCAAACGGAACAATAAATGCTAATGTAATCCCCAGCAGGGACCTTGTCAAGGCCACTGGGTAGTGAGAGGATTGTTAAACAGACCATATGATTCTTCGGCAAAACCCACTCTCTCCGAGGCTGCCAGAATAAAAAACCAGAGCGACTGGTTCCTGAAATACCCACTGATGGACTGTCAGATTCCTACTGAAACAAGGGTTCCTCGGCCAAAACCCACTTCCAGGGTTGTCAAGGGGGAAGAGAAATCAGGACCTTTGTGGTCGACGAATCCAATGGAGGACCACCATGACCTGAAGGATGCTGCAGCACTCCAAGGGCCAGCTAAACTCGGAAGGATTTCTGACAGGACCAGGAACCAGAAGAATCTGAAGACATGATGGTTGATTCTGCAATCTTAGGATCAGAAACTAGAACAAAAACAAAGAAAAGGTGGATGCGTCTCGTACTGGGCTTCGACGGACTCGACTTTCTGCGAACGACCAGGAGGGGCGCAGACCAGGTTCTCCAGGATGAGCACACTCTTCTGTAGAGGGCGACCAACTTCGGGACATCTGGAACAGGAACCATACAAAACAACACTGGCACAGCTGTCGTGAGGCGTTTCGGCGGACGTACCTTCAAGCTGTGAAAACAAGAAACTGCAGATATGACTTGTACGACTGGCAACGGACTCGACTTCGGCAGACGACACAGACGGAAGTGATGAGCTGATGGACGATCCCAAAGGAGTGAAGAATGCTGAGAAGACATCTTCTTCTGAGTAGAGACTGATTCTGAGTGAGGAGTATTACAGGCCACACTATGGGACAGTAATGTGGTGAAAGATTGAGAGTGCCCCCATACAGTAGTAACAATCTAGCTGAAGATGCACCTTCCTGTACTGCCAAAATGGACTGCAGATGATCCAAGGATTTGCAGAGGAAAGGCAAATCATAAATTTTTGGGTAATTGCTACAGGTGGGACAATTGTTCAGGTGCTTGGAGCAATAGTTCGAATACTTAGAACAACAGTTCAGAAATTTGGGCAATAGTTCGGGTACTAGGGCAATAGTTCAGATACCTGGGGCAATAGTTTGGATACTTAGGGCAATAGTTCAGATACCTGGGGCAATAGTTCAGATACAGAGGGATAAATAACCACAATCCAATATAACACAGTCCTGGTGCTTCTTAGCAAGTTCACAGTCTTTCAGGTATTTTAGCAATAACAATTGAGTAAGCAGTACAGTTGTTACAGTAGCTTCACAGTATATGCGAACTGAGCACCCTTGGATGGACCCCTTTTTCCTAAATGAAGGGTCTTCCTGAATAGGATCTGGCTACCCCTGAACATTTTGCTAAGGATGCCCTCACCACCACTAGTCTGGCTTGCCCTACTCCACTAGGCCGGGGCTGCCCTTAGTACCACTAGGCTGGCTTGCCCTAATCCCCTAGGCCAGGGCCTTCCTTAGTACCACTAGGCTGGCTTGCCCTAATCTCCTAGGCCGGGGCCATCCTTAGTACCACTAGGCTGGATTGCCCTAATCCCCTTAGTACCACTAGGCTGGCTTGCCCTATTACACTAGGCCGGGGTCACCCACGAACCCTGCTTTATTTAGGGCCTAATGCCCTACATTTACCTTGGGCCGGATGCCCTACAATAACTCGGGCCTGATATCTTAAATACAGTGGGCCTGGTGCCCTCTTTACTATGGGCCTGGAAGCTCTCCCAACACCATGGGCCTCGCGCCCTCTTTAACTATGGGCCTGATAACCCTTATTAAACCCTGGGCCTGATAGCCCTCTCAAAACTGGGCCTGGTGCCCTACTTTATACTGGGCCTGGTGCCCTCTTTATCATGGGCCTGGATTGCCCCCATTAAACCCTGGGTCTGATAGCCCTCTCAAAAACTGGGCTGGTGCCCCACTTTATACTGGGCCTGAATTGTCCATTTAAATAATTATTAGGCCAAAAGTGGTCGGGCCCCTTTAAATCTGCAGCTCTCTGTGAGCTGCTGTCCTTCAATAGCACATCGCTGCCCTAAAACCCGCCTCCCTATGAATATTTATAAGGCCGCTATACTGGCCTTGACTCTCAGCCCCTCCTGTGGGCATCGCTAACCCTGCCTCCCTTATTAATATTGAAATTCAGGGTCCTAGCGACCCGATGCCCATGCAGTGCTCGGCCGTCTTGTATGGGCCTACTGCGTACTTTTAGACAACATTTGCAGTCCCCCTTAGGATTTAAGGCAGTCAGCATGAATCGCGTGCTGCTGCTGACTCACTGCACCACACCGGGACAGCAGGAGGCAGACAGGAGGCGGGAGGTGTACTGGCAGAGGGAGGGACAGTTTCAGGCAGCTGGGGAGATGACTAGGGGGCCTCTGAAGGACGACATGTGAGCGACGATGTGGCGTTTCTCTGCCGCCGGCGAGGGACAGAATTTAAACTTAAAACAAGGGGGGGCTAAAACAAATAAATGGAGGGGCTATTCAGCCCAATGCGCGGCGAACGGCTGAATTCTTCTTTCGGGGGAACCCACCGGACTTAGCAGCACAACCGGACAGCAGCAGCAAGAGGCTTCATTGGACTGGAGGAGGGGAATCACCGAGGAGTCAACAGGACCGGCTTCATGACTCCAGGTAAGCCACAAGTCCCTGTTGCACTCCTGTGATCCTCTCTACTCCAGAGCCCAGCAACAACAACTACTACTGTTTTTAAATGGAAAACAACTTTTGTTTCAAAAAGCACTCGGGTTTCTGGCTTTTGAACTCCGAGCCCGCGCCCAACAAACTCTAGGGACTTGAAAGAGGCACCACGCGCTGGCCAGAAGCAGCGAACCTGGTGCGTGAGTGCCCATTCTCCTGCTGCCTGCTCTGGGAAGGGGAGTGGAATGGAGCAAGCAGGCAGCAGGGAGAAAAAAAAACATTTACTTTAAATGCCAAAAGCCCTTTCAAACATTTTGCTAGGGCACCAAAGAGGGACCCCTGGGGTATTTTAAAACCCCCCTATAACTTTGTTTTCCTTACTGGGATGCCCCAACTTTGGGGCATTACATGTCATCTTAAGAAACAGTAAGATAGCCTAATCATCCAAAAATGTGACATGTTTTGACTAATGAGGTTGCAGAATTTTCTAGAACCCATTTTATTATCTTTGTTTTTTAATATTTTGACCCCAAACTTTCAACATAGCCCTCTTAAGACCCCACCTCATTAACCCTGTAGGTGAAAATGTTCAAATCCCTGCTGAAACACCATTCTACACCACAGGTGTGAAAATACATCTTGGCCGGCGGCTAGATATTCAAAGGGATTGCACCTGGGGCAACTGAGTTGCACTAGCATAACCCCAGAAATGTGCCCCAGGGCAATATTCAAAAGAGGGAATTGCACAGTGCAATTCCGGATGCGTCGGGGCGCGAAGATAATGTATGTTGCACATCTCCATGGGGCATACCCATGCATATGTGGCACATCCCAATATTCAGCCAGGGATGTGTGGCGCATATGCCTGCACAACCCTGAGATGCACCACATACTGATGCACAAAGCTGAGCCTGAAACCCAGAGGCTGGCCCACAGGCGAGCTGCCGTAATGCAAGGTGCATCACAGCAGCCACCAGTCATGGGTGTTCCTCCCCAGTACACTGTGCACAAGCACCCTATAATGTCCCTGGTAATCTAGAGGTACCCCCCTCCTTCCCTGTAGCCCCGATCGCTGAGTATTCATCCAATATCATTCCCTGGTAGTCTAGTGGTACTCCCCCCCCACCTCTCCCATTGCTCCGATCACCGATCGTAATATAAAAATACCTCCCCGGTGGTCCAGTGGCACCCCTCACCCCCCACTCATACAGGACCCCAGCCCACCCAACTCACCCCCATCATCAGTGGGCAGCAGCATACCCACCTACATACCTCTGCGGCTGCCCAAGCGAAACATACAGTATGGGTTGCAATCCCATTGTCCACACTGTGGACCAATGGGCTTGTGCATTCTGTAATAGTCATTCACAAATATGTGAATGAATGACTTCATTCACATATTTGTGCATGTCTATTACAGCATACGATAAGCCCATTGGTCCACAGTGTGGACCAATGGGATTGCAGCCTATACTGTACACTGTCATTCGGCGGCAGTCACAGAGGTATGCAGGTGGGTATGCTGATGCCTGGTAATGATAGGGGAGCTGCTTGGGCTGGGGGTTCTGTGTGGGTGGGGTGCCACTGACCACCATGGACATATTTTGCATTATGATCAGCGATTGGAGCACTGGGAGGGGTGGGGGAACCACCAGACTACCAGGGAATAATATTGGATGAATACTTGGCAATTGGGGCTATGGCTGAGGAGGGGGGTACCACTGGCCTAACAGGGCACATTTCTGGGGTTAGAACAGGTGATCGGTGTTACGGACAGGATGGGGGGTTCCACTGGACTACCAGGGATGGGACTGAAACAGACAGTGTTATGGGAGGGGAGGACGGTACCACTAGACTACCAGGGACATATTTTATCAATTAATACCAGCAATCAGAGCTACAGGGAGGGGGGGGGTCCCACTAGACTACCAGGGTGTCTAATCTTCTGTGCTACTGGTGAGTGGTGGCACAGGATGGTGTGGGGATTGTACTGCAGTGCCTGCTCCTGGGGCATGCTGTGCAGGGTGCCATGCACATTCCACTGGCCAGCCCTACACAACTCATGCAAATGGGGCCATAATGACATGCAAATGGTCCAATTTGTGCCTTGCATACTTTATGGCCCCATTTGCATACTGCTGGTTGAATATCAGGAATGTGCGCACAGCTTAACTCCGTAGTGCTGATGCAGTTCCCATTCCTGCTATTAAGCCCTGCCTGGGGGGGGGGGCATATGCCAGTGCATCATATTTGGGCAGTGTGCATTACCTGATGCATTCAAAGGAGATGCACCATGTCTCATCTTTTTTGAATATATCCCTGAGTTGCACCAGTGCAACTCAGTTGCGCTACTCCACCACATGTGGTATTGCCAAGTGCACTTCTGAATAGCAGGGCCAGGATGTGAAAAATGGCAGCTGTAATGTTCAGGTGGCGGTGTGAAAAAATGGCTATGTTGAAAATCTGGAGTCAAAATATTGAAAATTACCAAAACTATGCGCATTTGTAGAAAAATTAAACGCTCGTAGCTTGGCCATTTTAAGGAGTTTTTTCTCCAAATTTTCAACATGGCCTTTTTGGGACTCCACTCATGAACACTTGTGATGAAATTGCACTATTCGGTCCCAACAGGGCTGGCGTCATCACCCAGGCAACCTGGTCCCCAACACCAGAGAGAAGCCCCCAGCCCACCAATGTCTCATTTTTTCAAGCTGGCTGGCTGATATGCTGCTCAGGCTCTGCTCTGTCTCTGTCTGCAGCCTGGTGTTACAATTTAAATCAATGCTGACTCGACTATGAGCCTGATGATGCCACCGATGCATGGAAACTACATTTAAATTCCCCTGGGACCTGAAAAATGAATGCTGCCAGCCCTGCTTGATGGGCACGGGCCCCGATCCACCTAAGGGGTGTTTTGTGGCCATGGGTCAGGGTGCGAGTACAGGCAGCCAATGGCTGGAGAGTGTGGCAGAGGGGCTGGCCTGGGGGGCTGAGCCGCCCTGCTGGTTAGCTGTTATTGTGAAGGCAGGAGTCAGGATGGTGGCATAGTGTAGTGCACTATTCTGGCCTGGGGCCAGCGAGAAGTAGAGCAAGTGAGTTGTGGAGAGAGGATATTCATCACAATGCATTGTGTATTGGGGGGCCAAAGGAAGAGCTTTGAAATGGCAAGGGCTGGGTCACAGGTTGGCACAGAGAACAACAGTGAATCCAGGATGGTTGGAGCAGAGGAGGACTGGCGCATCTGGAGCTGTGGCCGCAGGTCAGACGACTCAGCAATTCATACAGGTTCCGACTTATGTTCATTTTTAATGTATAAAGCAAGCAAGGGGTCATGGTTCACATAATAAAATCTTGATCCTAACATGTGCAGAATGACAGTGTAACAGAATCCACGGCAGGGGTCAGGAACCATCCAGGCTGGCCAGGCAAGCCACTCCAGCTGTTTGGGGGGGGCAGTAATAATGTCATTGCTAATGAGCAATTTAAACTGTAAACTGGTGGGACATTGGAGTATTCAAGTAAGTAAAACTGTGCATGCCAGTGTGCCACTGCTGAATTGCTCTGGAGGGAGCCTAATGTTGTGGGTTGCAGTCTAAGCGTGAGACAGTTTCACTGCCAACGGCTCAGGGTTGGAGGGAGAGGGCTGCCTGCATCTCTCTGCCAAGCGCTGGGGATAGGGCTGGGCTTGGTTTGATTTTTATTTTTTTGCATGGATGGATGGGTCTGAGGGTGGCCCACTGGAGGTGCATGGCCCGGGGTCCACAAAAACCTGGCGCCAGCCCTGAGTCCCAAAAGGTGATTTCACACAGATACCACAAAATCACGATCCAGGCCCAATTAATGAAATTTCACCAACAGTGTTCATGAGGTGTGATCCCAAAAAAGTTGTGTTGAAAATCTGGTGAAAAAATTTCAAAGAAATTACCAAGTTATGAACATAAGTTCAAAACACCATTGAAAAACATTATACAGCTCTTACCTGTATTTCTCAGTTCATGGCTCGACTTTGAAGAGTGCAAACATATTCTGGTCCACAGACAATGACAGTGTTTGACCTCGGCTGGTAAGTATAGGGTAAAGGGGGTTGTGGGGTGGTGGGTTCTCAGTGAGAGGGTCGGGATGGTGGGAAGGGGACAATGGCAATGATGAGGGACTGTTTTCTTTATTTCAGATTAAAATAAAAAAGACATTATGGGATGCTTTTCTTCCTTCCTTCCAGGTTTGCATACGACCACTGGAGGGTGGAAGGGAGTGTCACTAGACACCAAGAAAATGAGCAAAACAACAGGGACAGTGATCCGAGGGTGGGGGTGTGCCACTAGACACCAGGGAAATCAGAAATAAAACTAAGGACAGCAATCAGAGGGTAGTGGGTGTCACTAGACACCGGGGAAACAGCAAACAAAATGAGGACAGCAATCAGAGGGTGGGGGGTACCACTAGACACCAGGGAAAATATTATTACATATCGGGTGTGTGATCAGGTGAGGGAGGGACTGCTAGCCACCAGGGAAGACATTATTAGGTATCGGGCTTGCAATTTCGATATGTGTGTCATATCATATACTGTGGTTTTCTGCTATACGAAAAACCACAGAATATTATATGACACACTTAACCAAAATATGACAACAGGACATAACAGGAGGGTTGATAAGGTGGGGGGAGGGACCACTGGCCACCAGGGAAAACTTTATTACATATTGGGCAAGTGATCAGGTGGGGGGGACCACTGGACACCAGGGACAGCATTAATATATATAGGAGGAGTGACTGAGTGGGGGGAAGGACCACTAGCCACCAGGAAAAAGGTTCTTACATCTCAGGCTTGCTTCTTCCGGTATGTGTCTCGTTACCGTATCATATATTGTGGTGTTCTGCTATATGACACAGTATATGATATAACACACGTAACGAAATACGACAACATGACATCATGCTTTTGCAAAAATTCATCATCCTGGAGTCACGTGATGCAGTCTTGCAAATAGCAGCTTTTCTGTGGCGCTACCGCTATTCCCGGCAATTAAATTGTCTTTATTAGAGTCTGTCACTTAGTTATCTTACTCTGACTACTAGCCAACTTATGTTCCACTGCTGAGATTAGTTCGGGGCTCATTGCTTACAGAATTATGGAGGCTGAGATGCGCTCTGTGCCTCTGAAGCATACCCCCCAGCTACGCCACAACCATCATCATCAGGCCACACTAACTCCTCTATGTCAGAGCCAAATCTACTCATGGTCGAGCTATTCCTGGAAGAATTCAGACCGTTCTATGAGGAGCTTAAAACACTTACCTCCAAAGTCAAATCCATGTCTTCAGCCCTATAAGGTATCTCCTGATGCATGGGGGACAATGAGGTGCGGGTAAGCTCACTTGAGAAAAGGCTCGACCGGATAGACCCAGAATTGGTTTCCACCAGACAGAAGCTTGCCCGCCTAGACGTGAAGGTGGAGGATCTGGAGGCCCGTAGAAGGCATAACAATGAGGTCATCATAGGACTTCCCAGAAGGAAGAAGGCACCGATACAATTCTGTTCATCCAAAAGTTGATTCACAAGCTAGCCAGGCCATCACCATTTGGGCCCTCCTACTCCATTGAAAGGGCTCACCGGGCGTTGCGACCTATGCCTACCAGGGAAGTACCACCCCAACCCCTCATCTTTAAATTTTGAACTTCCAGGAGCTGCAGCATTTCCTACTCAGAGTCAAGGATCTGCAGCAGGTTAAATAAGAGGAGTCTAAGCTCAGAATTGCCCAAGACCTACCGGTGACTGTCCAACAGCGGTGCACAACCTTCCACCCGATTGTATCTAAGTTGAGCCCGGCTGGGATTATGTTCCAGATGTTATACCCTGCAAAGCTTCAGGTTATTCTCCATGGATCATGGGTGTGTTATGAGGATCCAAAGGCTGTTGAAGCAGCATTGGGGGTGGCACTGCCGAATCTATTGAAACCCCGTTGATCTCAGATGAGCCCCCGTCTTGAAATATAAGGCACTGTTGGCTGTGAGATTTGAAAGTCGGACGGAATATGAACCCTGCATCTGTTCTTGAGTGAAGCAGGTCTTACCTTGCTTTCTGAGACAGACACTTTCAAGTTGCTTCTTTTCCCAGCCTCTGTCTATAATTATAGCTTCACTGCCTTCCCACTGACTGTGATCTACGCAATTTCCTGTGTGCCACCACGAAAGTTCGTACACCAGATTTAGGTTAATTACCATTGGTTGCTGTGTAGTGATAAAGCTTAGTGGAACTCGTTTCTATGTTTTCCCCTGCTGCTGATTTTCATTTAATTTTTTCAGACTGGACAATTTCTGTTATGTAATTCTGGGTGCAATTAAACCTGGGGCTTGTTCTGTGATGAAACAGCAATTAGGACACATACACTTAGATATTTGATAATTACATTAGCTGAAGTGTTCTGTTATGGCAGGCCTGCTATAGGTAGTAACAGGGGGACAATCTAATTTGTATTCCTTCCTTCTTTTCTTTCCCTTTTTTTTTGGACTGTACCAGGTTAAAACTTACCCCCCCCCCACTGTCGTGAGTCTGCAGCTCCCCATATGCATAGTCAAGTGAGTTAGTCTTCGATGGCACCCTTAGTGGGGTGCTTTCTTATGGGTGCGGAACACTGTGCATATTTCCCATGATGTTAATGGTGAGTTCTCCAGCAAGTTTCTGTAAGCATAAGCAGTGCTGTTCTGTTAAAGTGTCCTATGTACTATGTTTAATGCAATATTTCCATGTTTTGGTGTTTGAATGGGCAAAGCCCGGCCATCCTTTTGTTCATCATCATTGGTCGGGGATGGCGGGGGGGGGGGATGAATGCTGTTTAGTAAGCTTAGGCATCATGGACTGACAGATTTTTGAATTGGTGGGTGAGGGGCTTAGAATATGTTTTGGTATACTTTGCCATTTAGGGATCTGGGACAGTGAGGGGGTTATGGGGTGGTCTATGCTCTTACATTTCATGGTCCTGCGCAATAGTATTTTTCCTTGGGGGTGGGGTGGGGGGCTGGGTACATGTTGTGGTACAACTTGGAGCAAGAATGGTATTTCATGTGGAGAGGGGGTCTGGCATCCTATCATTTGCATGTGGCAGGAGACCATTCAGAAAGAGTGACAACATTTTCAAAGGGTGACAGTTTTTAGGCTCAGATGATGGGCCGTATAAGGATTATTTCATGGAATGTGAGGAGGGCTTGGAACAAATCTAAGCGATATCAGATAGTGAAGCATTTCTAGCATCTAAAAGGGGACATATCCTGCTTGCAGGAAACACATTTGTTAGATTCCGTGGCTATTTTCTTTAGGAGGCAATACATTGGACAGATCTTCACCACAGGATGCAGTACACAGAGTAGGGGTATTGCCATTCTTCTTTCTTGCAGAACTTTCTTTACCTGCGTGCAGTACATCTGTGACCCGAATGGCTGATATCTCCTACTCTGTGGGATCCTGGACCAAACAGAGTTAGTGATAGGCTGCATTTACAGTCCCAATTTAGATTCCCCCTCCTTTTTTTTACAGACCTAATCTCTGTGCTTTCTCCCTTCCTAAACCTTCCCATTCTTTTGGGTGAAGACTGGAACCTCCCGTTTGCACCTGACTTGGGCAAGTCACATCGGAGGTCCCAGAGGTTGTCACCAGCTCAGAGGGCTATCAGGGATCTGGTGAACCATCTGGATCTGTGTGACCCATGGCGGATGCTTAATCCATCTGCCAGGGAATATACCATCTGTTTCCTGGTCTACAATACCTCATCTAGAATTGATATTTTTTGGTGAGTAGATCTCTACTTCTAGGGATTCTGGAATGCTGCATAGAGCCTGTAGTGGTCTCAGACCATTCCCTGACTTGGTGTCTAATCACCATGGAGTCTTGCCAGCAAAAAGACACTATATGGAAAATGAATAACCATATATTAAAGGACGACAAGATAGTTCAACAAATAGCCCACTCCATTGAGCAGTACACAGCTGGCAAACCTGATATAGAATGGGGTGCACTGAAGTGCTACATCAGGGGGGAACTGATAAGATTGGCATCCACCAGAAAGCGCAAGAAAGAGGAGCAGACTGCTAAGTTGTTGATCCAAATGCGGGATTAAGAAGCTGTCCTCTCTCCAACTATGAACAAAGGAATTCGGTTAAACCTCATTAAGCTCCGGGAGAGCTACAATGAGTTGCTAAGGGAACAAGCTGAGTATACCATTTTAAGATCCCAATCTCTCTATATAGATCAAGGGGAAAAGGCCAGGCATTTGCTGGCCCTGCGTGTGAAGCACCAAGAGTCTTCCAGGCTGGTGAAGGCTCTTCAGTCTAAGGCAGATGGGTCACTCAAACTCACTCCCAGAGACATAGCCTCTGAATTTGAACAGTACTACCAGGAACTGTATAGCCCCATGACAGTAGTGTCATCATCTCGGAAAGTAGAGGAGTATCTAGACTCGATTCTCCTACCATCCCTGGGTGAAGATGTGAAAACCCTTTTGTTTGCCCCCATCACAGAAGTGGAAGTCAGGGCAGTAGTATCTAGCCTTCCCCTCGACAAGGCTCCTGGCCCGGATGGCTTTTCTCCTAATTTCTATAAGAAATTTGTGGACTGGCTGATCCCATGGCTACACAAATTCTTTACTCATATTCTTGCTGAGGATCCTGCTGATGCCCACTTGCTGGAAGCCCTGATTGTGGTTTTATACAAACCCGGAAAATCCAAGGATAAGGTTACAAGCTACAGGCCCATTTCCTTGCTTAACAATGATATCAAAATACTTGCCAAGCTATTGGCAAATAAACTTGGTAAGGTGCTCCCTACCTTAATAGGACCAGAGCAGGTAGGCTTCATGGAAGGTAAGGCCCCACAGGACCACCTTTGTAAGTTAGCTCATATCTTCTCCGCATCTGGGGACTCTGCACTTCCTGCAGTGTTGACATGGTGGATTGGGGTTGCTTATTTAGTGTTTTACAAAAATTTGGGTTCCCCTCTTAGTTTATTAGGTGGATCCGCACACTATACAAGGGCCAATGTGCCAAGATATACTGCAATGGAGTCTTCTCCTCCACCTTTCCCTTACATTGTGAGACATGGCAAGGATGTCCCCTATCACCCCTTTTGTTCATCTTATATCTAGAACCTTTTTTATGTAAGCTCAGGGATAATACCGACATTCATGGCTTCAGGATTAGGTCATACGAATTCAAATTGTCGGCCTATATGGACAACATCCTACTCCACCTTACCCAGCCCAGCGTCAGTACAAGCTGCTCTTGATATTATTTCTGACTATAGTAGGTTCTCAAACTACAAGATAAATCCTGACAAGACTCAGGTTTTTCCACTAAATAACAGAACCCATATTAGTATGGTAAGTCACACAGAATTGCAATGGGTCCCCAAGACTCAAGTATTTAGGGATTATGTTAGCCAGGGGTGATGCTAAAATGAAAAAGTTAAATTTACATGCCCTCCAGCTTATAATGAAGCATGACTTGGCTTGGTGGAAGGATTTGCCCTTGTCCTTATGGGGTAGGATCCGTTTGGTCAAAATGAATGTTTTGCCTCATTTATTCTACCCCATTAATATATTGAATCTTTGGTTGCCTCTTAACTGGTTCAAGAAGCTGCATAGAATCATTTCAGATTTTCTTTGGAGAAACAAGCCCCCAAGAAGAATTTATCATAAATTGGCCACTCCTAAGGTAAAAGGAGGGCTGAGGTTGCCACATTTTGGCCTACACTACTGGGCCAGCCATGCGGGCAAATACCTGCATTGGTTGAGACCAGTGGAGGGTTCCCATACTTTCCCATATACACCCACAAGGCTTTCAATAGAAAAAGAACTGTTAGACTAGACAGGCATTTCCTCTGAGGCCATGTTACATGTAAGGGTAAAGAACTTATCCAGGGATTGGCTCAGTACCCCCATTGCCACTTCGGTGAGAGTTCACTCACAGATGTGCTTTTATAAAATGTAATCACACCGGGATCCTGAGCAACCAATCTTGAGTAATCCTAACTTCTGAATAGGGGGTAACCCTTTGCCACCTGGATGGCTTCCATCACTAGTGGAGGTGCACCCAAAAGATTTGGCACAGGGGAATTCATACCTTACCTCAGAGGAGACCAGACGGAAATACCCAGTGGGTCCCAGAGGCTTATTCAAGCTTTTTCAGGTTCATCATTTGTTGATTTCCAAGAAATTATTGCTGTCAGAAGCTAGGGGGGTGACGCAGATTTTTCATCCTCTCGGCTTGCTATCTCAGCAACCTCATGTGGTTTCTCATATTTACTCTGGTACATACACTCTAGCCTTCCCTTCAATGGAAGGGATCTCAGCCTATTGGAATGATAAATTCCCCCAACAAGCCCTCAGCTGGGAGAAGATTTGGAAGTCCTGTCATTACTACATCACACAGGATAGGCTGAGATTAATGCAATTCTCGGTTCCTCAGGATATGTACCTGACTCCGGCAAAGCTACACAAGATGGGCAGGCTCCCCTGCTTGGCTTGTGTACAATGTAATCAGGCTGATGGGAATCTGTTGCATATGTTCTGGGAATGCCCCCCCCCCATAGCCTCACTATGGGAGATGATCAAGCAAAGGGCAGACTCATTATTGGGTATTAATGAACTGTTTACTCCTGAGATATGCCTACTGGGTGACTTTTCACATGTGGGGATATCCAGACGTAGATATCACACGGCTCTGATAGCTCTCTCCCTCAAGGTCTTAGTGTTACATCACTGGAAAGATTCAAATGTCATAACGTATGCTGAGTGGTTTCAAGAGCTTTGGTCTAACTTGAGGGTGGAAAAAATGGTTGCTAGCCTCCATAATTTTTTTTTCAAAGTACAAAGAAAGATGGGAAATGTGCACTCTGTATAGCTTATAATACAGTTAAACACCTGATTATACTGTCTGTGCACTCTTAGGGTTATCTTGGTTAATGATGCCATGGGGTGCAGGAGTAAGTTAGAGATGGGGGGTTTGGATGGGAGGGATGGTGATTTTGTTTCTGTTTGTCTTGTGTGTAGTTGTATTATTCATTATTGTACTCCTGCGTTGTAGTTTTTGTGTATGGTCTTTCTTTTTTGTTTTGTTCTTTGTATTTGAAAAAATTAATAAACTATATTACATTTAAAAAAAATCATCACCCTTAGACTATTCTGTTCCCATTTCCATATAAACAAAACAAAAACCCTCCCTCCCTCTGTGCACTGTCCCACCCCCACCCTCCTTCCCATCCCCATATAAACATGGCGCTACCATTCACTCTGGCGACATGCTAATTATAATCTTGCTGCTACAGCCATTTAGTTTTTACCTGTATTACTTCTGAGTATGTTAAACAGCCCCTGTCACCCCAGAAACTGGGGGTATTTCTAGCAGGGGCTACATGCTCCATGGCATATGTTGCACCCCCTTCCAAATGCAGAAACAGTGGATAATTCTGGCAAGGAATTTTGCATGGCAACTGAACAAATACTCTAGTGTACATGTCCTATACATAAATGAGGAAAATGTATTTAAATAAACATACTGAGCAAGTGGACAGAGGCGTATCGGCTGTGACGGCACTACTTACTCATTTACTGTTATCCATACAATAAGTTTCTGGTTGTATTTAGACTGCTTGTCAAGAAAAAGTCGTTCAGCTGCAGTATGTATACAGATTACAAGTCTGTTTAAAGGGAAAACGTTCACACTGCTCATTAGTTGTTACCCAGGTAACCTTTTTATAGGTCCAGCCAGGCTGCAAATTTCAGTCCAGCTAGCCATTGTCATTTCTTCACAGCCCTTTTGTTAATTTCAAGCAGGCAGCTCTGAGACTCCCTGTCAGGTCTTCTCTACAGTTGCAGCCTTACCAGGCCATTTCTTGTAAGTGCTGATAACACACATCTCCCAGTGACAGGGGTGTAGCCAGAAATTTCTATTTTGTACACAGAATCTCCAGTAGTTACACCCCCCCCCACCAATTTAAAAATGTACACATTCTCGCCAAAAGGCACCCCCTTCCAAACAAGTCAGATTGTTGTCAGATGATTTCTCTAATGTCTAAACAGGTTATACATGTATCTGTCTCCTAAACAACAGAACTTTAAACAGAGACGCTCCTCAGTGGCCTACTCTAACTGAAATACTACATATTAGAATGAAAATATTAACAGAAAGGCATATGGTTTGTGACAAGCACTCAACAAAACTGTACTCAAATGTGTACAGTGAGTATGCCTGTCTACACCCTTGGCCAGTGACTGTGATCTGATGGGTCTGTTATATTTATACACTTTACATTATAAATATTATCTGCATAGTACACATATGGTGGTTAAACTGACATCAATGTGCTGGAAAAGTTATGAAGTAAACCATGACAGTAACCCAAGTACAGCACATAGCCTTTCTTTTTGGGAATAAGAGATGTTGCAGGGGTGTTGGTCATCTCCTATCCAGTGTGCCTTATTCTACTTAATATTATATGAAGTAGCTCATCTGTTTGCTCTACATTCTGTAGTCTTTAGTGCAATACTGTATAACTATTATAGAAACAGCTTCTTCAGGTACTGCTGGTTGATAATGTTTTAAGCAATGTCAACTTCACTAATTTTCCATATTTTCAATTTCAATTTATTTATTTTACCAGGAAAAAGTTCCATTGAGCAAGCTCATTCACAAGGAGGTCCAACCTTTCAACACAGCCATTTTTCAAAACCACCTCATAAATGTGACATGTCATTTTTAAAATCCTGGATGAGATGTGCTTTCGCACCTCTAGTACAGAATGACATTTTTGCCAATATACTATAAATGGCACATGTCAATAAGGTGCATCCTAAAATAAGCATCTTCAAAATTTGGGGTCAGAGTTGCAAAAAACAAATTGTTTAAGAAGCAGCCAGCATTTGGCATTGGCAAATGCTTGTTTAAACTGAGCAAGCTCACAAACTGAACTTTTTTCCTAAATAATTTTAAAACCACTTAACAATTAGACCTAAAAACCACAAAAGCATGCACCTTGGGCCAAACTCTATCAAACCTGAAAATTTCAGGTTTCAAATCCACATATTTTTTAAGTTAGTGGAATGCAAAAAAGTCTTAAAAAATGTAGAAACTGATTTTTACGTTTTGTAAACCTCTGTAACTTTGCCCCCACTGAATCAATCTACATGAAATTTTCATTATCAAGAGATCCCGACACAAAGGCTATGCTTTCCAAATGTTATCTAAATTGTTTGAATGGGGGAAAAGTTATTAAGGTGCACAAAATGGGGATTAACATTAAAGGCTTCCTAAACCCTAATATACAGGCACTACGGATATATATATATATATATATATACACACACACACACACATATATATATATATATGTAGAGAGAGAGAATAAATCATGGGGAAGGATAGTATACAAGGAAATATACCCACTGGAGGCCAACAAGCTGATTGGGCCACAAGCCCGGAGGGTGAGTGGCTTTATGAGCTTGTTAGTCCCCCAGTGACTATGTTTCATTGCATACCACCCTTCCCCATCATTTGTTTTATATAATACATACTGAGGAAGGAGGGGGGATGAGGGGAGGAGACAGTATTGTGTTTATTCATTGTTTAATTGACAATATTAGTATTATACACAGTAATTGCAACAGTTACTTCATTGTAAGCACTTCAGATATAAGCAGAGCATAGGCAGTGTGCAGTCAATATATACCTACCTCCCTGCAAATCACTTGCTGGTCAGGCAGTCTTCTCTTTCCACTTTCCTAAACTTTGGAGCTCTATCCCTCTAACCATTCACTCTACCTCCTTCAAATACTCTCAAATATCTTTACTCCACTCTCATACCTCTCCCTCCTGCCACTGCCCTTAACTCGGCTGGTCCCTTCTCTGAATTCCTCCTCCACCCCTCCTCCTTTTCTAGCTTTTAGCCTATCCCCTTTTGAATGCCCAAATTTTGGTGCCCTTATAGACCCTAATGTTCATCCCACTGCTTGTCCACCGAGTCATCCTATTGTAAATATTTTACATTCCCTCTCTATGTACCTGACTCCCATGTTCTCACTTATTTGTCTATCTGAATATATTCATTCTTTCTGTATATATATATATTTTTTACAATATTGTATCCACCACTGTATTTATTATTACTATGTATTCAAACTTATGCATAAATGTATATATTGTTTCCCCTACCCCTTCCCCCAGGACACAACTGGAAACGAGCTGCTATGGCTCAGTATGTCTTTCCTGGTGAAACACTTTAATAAATAAATAACACAGATAAATAAATCTTATACACACTACTGTGGAGGTGCTGTGAAGGGCAGCGCAAGTGTTAACATTCTATAGATGTTTACTGTGATAGGATCATGTATCACTGTACATTTATACCCAAACAACATTATGTTAGGGGCTGCTGTACCTGTTGCCACTTGGACTGTATAGGAGGCTATTAGGTAAACTGAGTAATTTAGGTGTGGGAGTAAAGATGGTAAACTGGATTGGGAACTGGCTTAGTAATAATCAGCAGTGGGTGGTGGGGGGGGAGAACTTTCAGTACCCAGAGGAGTCATTGGTGGGGTTCTGCAAGGGTCTGTCCTGGGTCCACTCTTGTTTAATACATTCATAACAGATATTGCAAGGTGTGTCAGGAGCAAAATGTGCTTGTCTGCAGATGATTCCAAACTAGGAGCAGTGGTGGATGGTGAAGAGGGGAGGAGGACTATCCAGGAGGACCTGGAAACACTGGAACAGTGGTCTCACACATGGCAGCTGGGGTTTAATGCTAGGAAGTGTAGCATCCTGCATTTAGGGGCTAGGAACCCAGAATACAGTTACCTGCTGGGGGGGGCAGCTGAAGGTCTCAAAGGTAGAAAAGGATCTGGGGGTGATGACTGATGACAAAATGAATTACTCAGAGCAGTGCAGAAGAGCGGCAGCGAAGGCAAACAGGATGCTGGGGTGAAATGCCAGGGGGATCACTTCAAGGATGAGGGAGGTTATACTGCCATTATACAATTCCTTGGTTAAACCACACCTGGACTACTCTGTGCAGTTCTGGCGGCCTTATTTAAAGAGGAACATCATGCTCCTGTAGCGGGTTCAGTGGAGGGCATCAAAGATGATCCAAGGCATGGGGGAAATGTCCTACAAGGAGAGATTTGGGGAGCTGAACATGTACTCACTTGAGGATAGAAGGGACAGAGGGATATGATCGAGACCTTCAAATACTTGAAAGGGATCAACAGAGTTAATACAGAGGGGTTATTCAAACTAAAAGGGGGCCTATGAGATGGCACAGTCTGAAGCTGGTAGGGGGAAGGTACAGAAGGGAATAGACTTCTTCACGGAAAGGGTGATGTCTCCCTGGAATGAGTTATCTGAGGATCTGATTTCTTTGGAATCAGTGAGAAGCTTCAAGAAACATTGGGATAGGTACATGGGCAAGGTACAGACTAGGGGATAAAGAAAAGTATGGGAATCAAGGCCAGACACATTCAGAAGTGGGGAGTGTAAGGGGTGGAGTTGTTGTGAATGTAATGTGAGCAGCACATGAGCAGACATGATAGACCTTTTGGCCTAATCTGCTGGCATCTTCATATGTTTGTAATAGTCTGGTTTTGGCTGGAGAGTGACTGGTGCATAGTACCTGCAGGCTGCTGGGGTGGAAGGAGTAGTGAGAGTGCCAGGGGGGTCAGTAGTATTCTGTGGCATGTTATATCCTGCTGTGATATACTTTTTGAGAGGCAAGTGCTTCAGTGAAATCCTGTTACCATTTGTGTTGCACTCTGGTGATGTCACAGAAGAAGTTGGACATCTTGCTGGTGCTGTGGGAGAGAGAGAGTATGCTGTACACATCCTGTTGGTGCTTTGGGAGGGAGGACATGCCATGCAGAGTGGCTGCTTGAAATGCCGTGGCTTTCCCTTACAGAAATATAGGTGTGCTGTGTACATGCAGCATGCATGCCACATGCTTAATTGTGCAATGTTTGCATGCAATTCACATGCACAAAGTGATCCTAAGCAAACCAAGTCTGAAAAGCAAATCAGGTTTGCATGCTGCAGGCTTGACATGTGCACAGTAGGTAAGCTGGTGTGAACATCTTCTAAAAATTACATCAGGTTCGTGTGTTGCACACTTGGCATGAGTGCAGCAATTAAGCTGGTGTGAACATCATTTAAGCAATAAGGCATGACAGGGGGTGTGTTATGGTGGGATAACGGCCCACCTCGGGGTGGGTTGAAGCACGAGGCATAGCCGAGGGCTTCCACCACCCGAGAAGGGCTGTTAGCCCATATAACACACCCCCTGGAGGGCCTTATTGCAATTATGAAATGGGTAATTTTTAGTACATTTTATGCATTTTTAAACATAATACTTTTAATTGGGCCATTGTGCTGGGATAACGGCCCAGCTGAAAGCAGCTCTCGGCCAATCAGAATTCAGCATTCTTTCTACCTATTTCATAATTAAACATCACATCAAGCTCACATGCTGCATGCTTGCCATGTGTGCAGCAGCTCAGCTGGTACAAATCTCATCTAAAGAAACACATCAGTTTCTCTTTCTTATACTACTGCTAGCAATTAGTCAGTAAAATACATTTTTATTTGGATTCCCATAAAAACTAGGTAAACTCATTAATTCTGATCATTTTGCAAGTTGTTTAATGACTTTTGATTTTTGTCATTAAATCACCTTTAATTTGTAAAGTATTGTTTGCTCATTGCATTAAATGCCTAGGAAATAGCCAGTCAACATCCCCCATTCCAGATGTAAGAAGAGGGGCCTCTGTACAAGCCACTTAACTGGGATGCTCTTAAAGGGGATGTTCATTTAATGGGGACGACTTCCAGGGCACCGATTAAGTGGCTGTACTATTCAATGAGAGCAGCTTCTTTTATTGGGGATGATTGCTCCTGTTTATGGGGATGATTATAGGGCAATGAGTCATAATCCTGCCATTATCTGCAGTTTTCGAAGAGCACATTTGCAGCTCATTAAAAGATTAACACCTGCAGCTGCCAGCACCAGAGGCTGTAATTAAGTGATTCTAAATAGTCTCTTACTAAGGGGGAGGGTTAGATGCTGTATTTTGTCTCCAGAGTCTCATGCTTTGTTTTCCCTGTGGTCTCCTGTGTAAACTAGGGTTTGTGCCACACTGTGAGTTGCCAGATGAACTAGTAGAGGGTGCTGCTGCACAACAAATCCTTGACCCTCTAGGTGACACTGTGCACCCTCCTACATTCATGGAAGAGGAGTTTGAGCTTTTCGTGGACATCGATGCACAGGCCGAGACAGATGGCGAGCTGTCCATAGAGGCCATCTGTAACTCGGTCTCCCAAGAGCATCTGGTGGAAGAACAAGAAGATGATGCGAACGAGAATGTGACAGATGTGAATGACGAACCACCCGCTCCCGTCTCCAACAAGGAAGCAATCCGACACATCAGGCCGCTTTGTGACTGGTGCCTACATCGCGGCTACATTCAACAGTGGGAACAGCTTTTTGAGCTGAAGGGGGAGATACTATGCAGGAGTCGAAACACCTATTAGCCGTGGCACAATCACATGTGATGTGGATGAGCTCTAGCCAAGAAAGAGTGCATGAGTCTTGCAAGTATGACGCTGTCTTTCCCGCCACGGAGTAGACAGACTGCGCACTACAGCTTGGAGGAGTCGGTGAGCACTGAACTCTCAATAGCAGTGTTGTGGCAGCATGTTTTTGTTGGTCTACTCTTAGTGAGTCTCCATCTTTCCTGATGGCTCAAGGGGCAGAGGGTAAGCTAGAAGCTAACTCAAGACTAGGCTACCTACTTACTGTTCTAGGCTCACCATACAAAAAAAAACACAGACCCCCACGGCAGCAAGCTAGGCTTAGCAGCAGTGGTAACAGCAGTGTGGGTGGCCTTCATAGGCCTTGATCAGTGCAATGTGGCAGCAGCCACCGCAGCAACCATGTAGGAAGCAAGCAACCCAGGTGGGGTGGATTCAGTTAGTGAGGTGACTTGGTCACGGACCACATTGGGGACCTGTGATGGTCAGTTCTAGCATCCAGCCTTTGGCTGAATGAGAGAGGGGCAGCAGACTGAAAACTGGGCTGGTGGCACACTGTGCCAAGCTGTAGGTTCTGGCCGCATGGCTGGGTAAGTAAAAGTAAATATTTTTTTTACATGGGGATTGGGAAAGGAGGAAGGACTGAAATATTGATGTGTTTTTCATGTTTCTTCACTTTTGGGTGGCTTCATGACCCATAGAGGATGGGTATTGAATGGAATGGAGTCGGGAAGAACAATTTGGACAAAGTTCTTTTGGGGGGGGGGGCAGAACTTCAGCCAGGAAACAATTGGTTAGTAACTGGGTGGATTTAAGCCCAAATTTGATACACTGCTCTGGGGTATATACAGATGAATCTTACACATTTTAATTTTTCCTAATTTACATATCACTTTTCAGGCAAACCAACTAAGTTATACCTTTTAGAGATGTTACAGACATTCTAGAGCCATCCCTTGCATTCAAGGACAGTTGAGTGGTATGGTATGCCCCTGACCAAGGCTAGGAATAGGATACCTGCTTCTGGGAGTGGACAGCAGGTCCTGGACACTACCTGGGGGGAGGTATCACCATGCCCCATGGGGGGGATGAGAGAGAGGAGTTACAGGGATAATAGGCTGTCATCCCAGGTCTCTCCCTCTTTCTCCAGTGATCTCCAGAACACCCACCCACCCTCCTGGCCCTCAGATTGGGGGAAAAAGGGGCAGCTGAGAGAAGGCTCCCTTTTGCCCCACTATGGGTGACTGCAGTAGGGATTGGGGAGTCACTTTTCCCAGTTATTTCCCTACTGGGGTATTTCTGGGTTTTTCGCATCCTCTGAAAGGGATGTTACGAGTTAGGCACCAGGTGCAGCATATAGGTATGTCAAAAAATAATAATAATATTAAATATAAATAATAAGAACAAACAGAAAAATGAAACATTAACAAATTGTAGCAGGATCTGTTAATAGGAGTTAACTGTGCAGTTGAGTTAAATAGCTGAAGTCAGTTCAAGCAGAATAGTTATATAAACATAGTAGAGCATGCATTAGGATCTTAGGTATGAAAGGAGTACAGCAAATGTATTGCAAACTGTTGCAGCCAGGTGGCAGCTCAGGAAGAGTGCATGAGAAAGGTAGTGGGGAAAAAGGGGATGAGGCCAGTTCTCGCGAAGGTTTAGTTACCCTTGGTCAGCGTGAGGAGGGTGGACCACAAGACCTGGACCCACATGGGGGGTCTTGGTCCAACTTCAGCAGTGCATACTGCAAGGTCGGTGGTGCCAGATGGGTGGCATCTGCCAGAACCTTGGCCATGTGATCTATCTTGCAACCACAGATGATACCCTGGAATGCACGGTAAGTGATTCCCATGTTGGTGGGTGGTGTTGGGGTAGAGGTATGGTACTTCCTTCTGGCAGTGCACGCTGCTCAATAATCATAAGAATATTAATATTAAGGAGAGTTTGAATAAAGAATTTAATAACAGTAAAAGATCAATATTCATATTCAATATGTTAAAATAAACGCATGAATGTGGCCATTCCCTTCAAGATCTGTGTGTGTGTGTCTTCTTCGGAAAGGGGGGAATTGGGGGCCTACTGGACAGCAAAGAGGCTGCCCAAGCATTGAAGCAGCTGGCCAATTGTTTGTGAGACCCCTCCCCCGGACCAGGGCTAGGAATAGGATACCTTCCTCCGGGAGTGGACAGCAGGCCCTGGACACACCCTGGGGGGAGGTATCACCATGCCCCAAGGGTGGGGGGTCTGAAGGGAGGAGTGACAGGGATAACAGGCTGGTCATCCCAGGTCTAGCCCTCTTTCTCCTCTGATCTTCAGAACACTGACCCTCAGTTTGGGGGAAAAGGGGCAGGTGAGAGAAGGCTCCCTTTTGACCTACTATGGGTGACTGCAGTAGGGGTTGGGGAGTGACTTTTCCCAGTTATTTCCCTACTGGGGTATTTCTGGGTTTTTCACCTCCTCTGAAAGGGATGTTGTGAGTTAAGCACCAGGTGCAGCATATAGGTATATAAAAAAAAAATAATAATAAGTATAAATAATAAGAACAAACAGCAAAAATTAGACATTAACAAAATGTAGCAGGATCTGTTAGTAGGAGTTAACTGTGCAGCTGAGTTAAATAGCTCAAGTCAATTCAAGCAGAATAGTTATAAAAACATAGTAGAGTATGCATTGGGATCTTAGGTACGAAAGGAGTATAACAATTGTATTGCAAACTGTTGCAGCCAGGTGGCGGCTCGGGAGGAGTGCATGATGAAGGTAGTGGAGAAAAAGGGGACGAGGCCAGTTCTCTTGAAGGTTTCGTTACCGTTTTGTTGGCATGATGATGGTGGACCACAAGACCTGGACCCGCATTGGGAGGTCTCAGTCCAACCTCAGCAGTGCATACTGCAAGGTCGGCAGCGTCGGACAGGGGGCGTCTGCCAGAACCTTGGCCATATGACCTATCCTGTAACAACAGGTTATACCCTGGCATGCACCGTAAGGGATTCCCATGTTGGTGGGTGGTGTGTAGGCCTGAGGTATGGCGCATCCTCCTGGCAGTGCACGCTGCTCAATGATAATAAGAATATTAATATTAAGGAGAGTTTGAATAAATTTAATAACAGTAAAAGATCAATATTCATATTCAATATGTTAAAATAAACACATGGCTGTAGCCAGTCCCTCCAAGATCTGTGTGTGTGTCTTCTTTGGAAAGGGAGGAAGTTGGGGGCCTACCGGACAATCTAACAACTGGTAGAAACATTACAGTGCAGAGAAGTTGGAGGCACAATACCGACCCAAGGGAGAGGGCAAGAACTGGGGAGGAGGGAGGAAAGGGCAGGTCAGGTAGATAGCTGACAGGGGCATGGAGTGGAGGAGCTTATGCTAATGCTTAAGGGAGGTTAGGGAGGGCGACAGACTGATGGCAGAAAGAGGAGGTTCCAGAGGGAGGGAAGCCAATAGGAAAAGGCTGACTGCCAAGTGGAGGAGTGAGGGTGCAGGAGGGAGAATGTGAAGGGATCCCTGGAACAAAGGGAGCATGATGCAGAAGGAATGGAAGTGATGAGAGTGAATAGGTATGAGGGTGATGCTTCAAACCAGTATTTAGCGATGAATGAAGAACAGTGATGCAGGCAATAGGAGGGAAGAAGGAGGAGTAAAGTGTGCAGTGATGGGTATGAGGGAGTGAGTAGTGGCTCTGACCAGAACTTGTTTTAGAAAAGGATAACAACCATGTACTATTGTCTTCCAATGTGCAACCAGGCTATCACCCCCTACCTGTTTGAGCACCAACAGCTTAATGTGAACAGAGGCCCAGAGAATTGGAATGTACCAACCAGGCTTACCACCTCTAGCGCTGCTGGACTGCAGCTTAGTCATTTCACATGTCTGTGCATTTGTTGAGATGCTGAGTTGCTGTTATCTGCCTCTCCCATTCCTAAGAATGGGAGAGGCAGATAACAGCTCACCTTCCCCAAGGGGGAAGAACTGCTAAACTCTCTCTCCTGTCTATTTTGTCTCTCAAACTAGCTTCAGCATTAATCGGATCGGAGGCTCAGAACTCAACTCAGGTAAGCTGAGCTTCTGCCATCCATCTCTCACCCTCCCCAACCTCCCTTAAGCATTAGCTTAAGCTCTTCCACCAGGGGGTGTAGACAGAATGAGAAAGGACCTGCAGAAACTTGAAGAATGGTCAAGGGTTTGGCAGTTGAAATTTAGCACAAAAAAGTACACAATAATGCAAATGGGACATAAAAACCCTGGAACAACATATCAGTGGAGGGTGAGGATATAGCATGCACCAAGTGGGAAAGGGACCTTGGGGTTATCATCTCTGATGATCTCAAGGTAGGGAAACAGTGTGACAAGGTGGCAGGTAAAGCAAATAGGATGCTGGGATGCATAGGCAGGGGCATCACCAACAGGAAAAGGGAGGTCATAATTCCACTATACAAGACACTAGTGAGACCCCACCTGGAGTACAGTGTCCAGTTCTGGAGACCTTATCTATGTAAGGACATAGACAGGGTGGAGAAGGTTCAGAGGAGGGCAACAAAGATGGTACAGGGATTGCATCACAAGTCCTATGAGGACAGGCTGAAGGACTTGAATATGTACTCCCTGGAGGAGAGAAGGGAGAGAGTGGATATGATAGAGACATACAAGTACCTTACAGGGAGGAACAGGGTACAGGAAAACATTATTTTCGAGTGAAAAGATGGTTTAGGACTAGAGGGCATGGGATGAAGTTAGAGGGAGGGTGATTCAGAGGAAACGTGAGAAAAAATTTCTTCACAGAAAGGGTGGTGGACAAATGGAACACCCTGCCTGAGGAAGCAATGGGGGCTGAAACAATCACATGATTTAAGAATGCATGGGATAGACATAAGGGAATCCTGAAGGTCAGGGGTAAGGGGCAACAGACTTCTAGAAAAACTTAAAGTGATCTTATGAGCTCAAATGGGCAGATTGGGTGGGACATATGCCCTTATCTGCTGACAGTATCTATGTATCTATATATCTATATAAGAAAAAGTGGAAAGTGTGTGTACAAGCTCAGTCTTGCCTGAGTTGAGTTCTGAGCCTCAGATCCGATTAATGCAGAAGCTGGCTTGAGAAAAGAAAGAGACAGGAGAGTGAGTTTAGCAGTTCTCCCGGCACCCCCGCCCCGGAGAAAGGTGTGCTTAGGGCCAGAGGCAGTAAGATGAGAAAGAGAAAATGAGAGCGACAGAGTGAGCAAGAGAGAGAGAGAGAGAGAGAGAGAGAAACAGAGAGAAAGAAAAAGATATATCAGTGCCAAAAACTGCAGAACAGGGAGACAAAGAAGAGAAAAAGTATACAAGAGAATGAGAGCCAGAGAATGGAGGTAGTGAGAGTTTGGAGGCCCTAAAGTCTAACCATGCCAAAGGAAGATATCATGGAATAGTGGGAGTATCTTGTTAAGGGAGTCACATGGAATCTGTGAGAACACACTTTAGGCTTTGAGGAGAGCAACTTTGGGTCATACACACAGAACCATGGAACAGTAAGGAGAAGTCCTCCACTCACGCTATCAGTGCTGCATGCTCCAGGACAGAGGCCACATATGCTGAGAGTGCTTTGCCAAGGTACAAGCCTATACCTCATAAAGCCTCGTTAAAGGATGCCCAATAGTGTGCTGAAGCTGAAGGTAGGTTGTATGACTCCTGGGGGGAGAATCTGTGTAAGCAGACATCCCAAACAGGGAATCAAAGTAGACCCCATAACACCAGAGAGTGGGTAGTTGTGTCAGCACAGCACAAAGCCTAGCTCAGGGTGCGAACAGTCAAAGAGATACAAAGGACTGCATGAATACAGTGTATGGAGGTAAAATGTTATGTGTAAAAGGCTATCAATTATATATGTGCCTCCTGGTATCAGATCCCTGAGAGAAAAAGCTATATGTAGTGTGTCCCTATAAATAAACTGTGTCCCTTTGGCACTGTGTTCCATGTCTTGTGGCCAGTAAATGTTCTTGTGCTTTATTCTTCATTCATTTCATTTATTTTTTATACTGGAAAGCATGTTAGCAAAAGTGCCTGTTTTCGCAAGCATCCAGTGACAGACAAGACATTTGAAAACAAAGCACAATCGGGGTACCACACAGAGGAGGAGCAAAGGGTCAAGAGCATTACATACATTTACATACATATTTGTCAGACAGGAAACACTTTAAATTATTTTTAAATAATGTCAGTGCTGGACGCCAAACCAGGAGTGGGGGCAGGCTTTTGAAGAATTTGGCACCCCAGAAAATGAGGGTATGTTGTCCTTGGGTAGTGTGACAAAAGGGAATAGAGAAGGAGCAGCCTGAGGTGAGTCTAGTAGGCCTTGAGCTTGCAGGCCTCTGAAGGCAATATTGCTAGACAGCTAATCCCAGAGAACTTTGTAGAAGAAAGTCAGGGGCAAGATGGCAGCCAGGCTGGGTCAGCTGGAGAGGATTCCTTGCCATCGGATTGGATATTCTGCTACCGGAGGGTTCTGGAGGTAGGATCAATAAATGACTAAATATAAAAAAATTAGTCTGCTGCTCTGGGGCTGTGAAAGGAACTGGTGAGAGCAAGTTGACCTGCAGTTTGAGGTTTTCACAGTTGACAGTCATTTCTTAGTTGAGAGGAACACGCAGCGGTACTTCTTAGCTTGAGACCCTATGCTGCCTTGAAAAGGATTCTGAGAACTGCGCCCCTGGTTATGCAGTGTCAGCTGGATGGTGTGTCTTCCCCGGCCAGCTGGTAGGAGACCAGCGTTGTAAAATCAGTGGACGTTGATGGTGAGCATCATATTATATAACTAACTCTGTATCACTGCAGTTTCTTGGATTTCTATCATAGCATTGATGAGAGCAATACTAGTTAGCATCTATCTTTAAAACTGGTCTGTGTTCTGTTTGCAGAGTGAATTTTTGCAACATACTATGGACTATTCTGGACATTTTGCCTCAGCGGCACACTTGTTTGGACTCTCCTGTTTAAGTTTCAGTTTTGATGTTAGGTGGTTGGGATGTGGGGTGACTAGGCTGTGTGAGCTGTGTGTATATGGGTTAATTCAAAAGAAAAGTTCCAGCACTACTCCAGGTTCTTACAATAATACACATAAAAGTTTATTTTACATACATTGGACGCCAACAGCAACAACTGACCGTATCCCTCTACCAGTTTTGCACTAGCAGGTGCATCATCAGGAGGTGACACGTCAATGAGGGTACAACATTTAAATACAGATTACCTTAAAGATACAACACCTCATTTACCAGAGTGTAGAACATCATCACATCAGTATGAGTGCAGCCTGAAATCAACTAAGGGCTATAAAGCCATATCTCTAAACATAGAAATTAATGAGATAAACACTTAAATATTGTCACATCCTCATTATGATCTTAAATTCTTATTAAATGGTGATGTATTCCTTTATGAAATCTTTACAAACATATATTTTTTTCTCTTTTTTCATGGTATGCTTAAGAGAGCCAAAAGAAGGAAAAAAAAGAGATTTTCTATAGTTGTATTCCATACAGAGCAGGGAAATAAAAAAAAGCTGTTGAATATATGTTAATTTTCTAAACAGTAAATATCAAGGAAAAATATAAAGGAACAATAATTAATGACAAGATGGAATTAAGGGCTTGTATTAAGAAGAAAAATAAATGAACTGACATTAAGAGATATACATGTGAAATGAACCTCTGTGCCATAATCTGCATTGCTGTAATGGCAACCAAAGTTATTGATCACTACAAGATACATAGGAGTGATTGCTTTTTATTGTTCCTTCTTTACAGATGGTGTTTTTTGAATACCTGGGTACCTTAAGCACCTGGAAATATAGCTCAGCAGCTATATCCGGACTCATGAGAACTGACTCTCAGTACCTTGGGTTTGCTTTTTCACTTTATATTTTTCCTCGATATTTACTGTTTAAAATATTAGCATATATTAGACAGCTTTTTTATTTCCCTGCTCTGTATGGAATATAACTATAGAAAATCTCTTTTTTCCTTCTTTTGGCTCTGTTACTCCTAACATGAAAAAAGAGAAAAAAAGTTATGTTTTTAAAGATTTCATAAAGGAATACATCACCATTTAATATGAAATTAAGATCATAATGAGGATGTGACAACAAATAAGTGTTCATTTCATTAATTTCTATGTTTCGAGATATGGCTTTATAGCCCTTAATTGATTTCAGGCTGCACTCATACTGATGTGATGATGTTCTTTGATTTTGTTTGACTACACTCTGGTAAATGAGGTGTTGTATCTTTAAGGTAATCTGTATTTAAATGTTTGTACCCTCACTGATGTGTCACCTCCTGATGACACACCTGCTAGTGCGAAACCGGTAGAGAGATATGGTCAGTCATTGCTGTCGGCGTCCAATGTATGTAAAATAAACTTTCATGTGTATTATTGTAAGAACCTGGAGTAGTGCTGAAACTTTTCTTTTGGATATTGCTTTGCAGCTTCGTGCACACTCCCATCGACTAGAGCTGTGTTTTGTTTTCAGTATATGGGTTGATTGTTTAGTTATGTTCTGTATTAGCAGTGATTATTTCATGGGTGTTTGAATTAGGGTTTGAGTGGGGATGGCAATTATAAATACAGAGGAATAACAAGTTATTTTACTTTGGAAATTGTATAATTTTATTTTTGTTATTGTTGGTTTGGGGAAGGATTTTACTTATAGAAGGGGTAATATAATTGTGCGGATTTGTTTAAGGGGATATTTAGTAGTTTTATGGTTGGTTGGATTTTTGTAGAAGTTAGGATGTGTCTTAATTTTGGGGCCCCATGGATTACCTACCCAGCACCACTGTTGCTTGACCTCCACCTTTCTATCACCTACCTTTGCCAGCGGCAGCACTGAGGCACTGTTGGGAGGTCGGGATTGCAGAGGGCATGATGGCAGATGATGGGGTGCTGGGGATATAGCAGGAGCGAGTTGCATTAGGGTGATCAGGACCAGAAGGTGCTCTAAGGTAAGACGGGACCTGGAGAGAGACCACACGTGTTTTGTCCCAATACCTAGGGTTCCCACCTGATTGAGTGGACAGGTAGCCGTTGGGTTGGCAACATCCACAAGTCCCATTCCGGTGGTGTTATACAATGCCAGATCGATTAGGAATGAGACCACAGTTATAGCGGACTTAATTTCCTCGGTCGATCTGGCTTGCATTATGGAGACCTAGCTGAGGAATGATGTGGGTCCTGTATTGAAAGCATCGATCCCCGATGGATTCTCCGTATTGCGCTGCCTGTGGAGGGAATGCAGAGATGGGGGTGTGGCCATCTGTTTTATATCTGACCTAAACTTCTCCATGCACCCAGTGGGTTCTACCTTGTCATTTGAATGTATGGCCTTGCATGGGGGTTCAGGTGCAGGCTGCAGAATTCTCCTTGTATACCAGCCTCCGGGGCATGATGGGGAATTTCTGCAGGAAGTTGCGGACTTTGTTGCCAAGAAGTTGTTGGAATCACACCAATGTTTGGTTCTGGGTGACTTCAATGCCTGGATCAACAACAAACATTCACAATTTGGTTATGACTTCCTTCAACTGATGTCATCGCTGGGCCTGGCACAAGCTGTTGTTTCTGTGACCCACAGCCATGGTCATTCCATGGACCTGGTGTTCTCACTGGGGCAGGATTGATCTGGTTGTCTGGTCAGATCAAAGCACGGTGAGGTTTTTTTTGGGGCCCCCCTGTTAGTCCCTCCTCTGTGGAGATGATCCCCTACCGCCCTTTGAGGGGGTTGTCCCCAGTGGGACTAATAACAGTGATGGATCTTTCTCATGTGAATGTTGCATATGCAGTAGGGCTGGGTGAGGCAGTTGCAGTCTATAAGGAGGCTGTTTCCAAGGCACTCAACATTGTTGCACCGATCGGTGTATGACCCAGGTCTTCGCGCTTGAGACCCCCGTGATTTGATGGGGACCTCAAGGAGATGACGACCAATAATTGGAGGTTGTAACATTGTTGCTGGAGAACGCAGCCTGAGGAGGATAGACTGGCTTTGAGACTTCACTATGGTGAATATCAAAGGGCAATCTCCCATAAGAAGGCAGTGTTCCTGTCCAAGGAGACTGCTGCAGGGAGGAATAGACAAGCTCTGCTTTTTTGGGCTGTGGATAGGCTTCTCCATCCTGCCTGTCTACAACCAATGAAAGCATTTTCTAGCACTCAGTGCAAGGAGTTTGCTCAGTTCTTCTCAGACTGACTAACAGGAAAGGGATCACAGATCTCCAGGTAGAAGGTCACCTAGGGGCTAGTGACTATCACATGGTATGGTTCAATTTGGCCACTACATCTAAATCATCCCATTCCAAGGCAAAAATATGGGACTTCAGAGGAGCTGACTTTGATAAGATGGCCAACAGAGTTAAGCTAGCCCTGGCAAAAGGAAACACAGGTGAGGGGGGTACAGGCAAGTGGGCAAGCATTAAGGATGCAGTACTTGAAGCAACATCCCATTGTGTTAGACAGAAAAGGAAGTGCAAAAGAAGAAGGCAACCACTTTGGTTCTCAAATACAGTAGCAGGAAAGGTCAGAGCCAAAAGGCTGGCCTTCAGAAAATATAAGGGAACACAGCAGGATGAAGATAGGGAGGCATACCAAACTGCCCTAAGGGAAGCAGGGAAAGCAGTAAGGCAGGCAAAGTCCCAAACTGAAGAAACACTAGCACGAACAGTAAAATAAGGTGACAAGACTTTCTATAGATACATTAGTGAAAGGAGAAAGTCCAGAGGGGGTATTGCTAAGCTCAAAGGGGAAAAGGGGGCATGTGAGGAGGAGGACCGTGTAAAAGCATCTATCCTAAATAGATAGATACTTTTGCTCAGTATTTACTGAAGAGAAGGTAGGGCAGGGCCCACAGCTCAGCTCCATGGACACGGGGGGAGGGAGGTGAGACTACTCCCTTCACAAAAAAAAGGATCCTACAAGAGCTCGATAAGCTCAGGGTGGACAAGGCAATGGAACCTGATGGCATACATCCCAGGGTACTTAAGGAGTGAAGGGTGGAACTAGCAGAGCCATTAGCAGAACTATTTAGTGAGTCTCTGAGCACAGGAGAGGTCCCAGAAGACTGGAGAAGGGCTCATGTAATACCACTCCACAAGAGTGGTAGCAGGGAGGAGGCAGGGAACTACAGACCAGTCAGTCTTACCTCAGTAGTGGGCACAATTATGGAGGCACTCCTTAAGGAAAGGATAGGGCAACACCTGGAATACATAGGGGGCACAGGATCCAAGACAGCATGGGTTTGCAAAAGGAAGGTCCTGTCATACTAATCTCATAGATTTCTTTGACTGGGTAACCAGAGTGGTGGACCAAGGGGAGCAGTTGATGTTGCCTACCTTGACTTCAGCAAAGCTTTGACACTGTTCCACATAGAAGATTGATAAATAAGTTGGGTGGCTCAGGGTGGGTCAGAGGTTGGTCAACTGGGTGGCAAGCTGGTTGACGGGCAGAAAACAGAGAGTGGTGGTAAATGGTATACAGTCGAAGAGATGCAAGTCACAAGTGGGGTACCTCAGGATCAGTCCTGGGCCAGTCCTCTTCAATATCTTCATTAGTGACATTGCAGATGGACTAGAGGGTAAGGCTTGTCTGTTTGCAGATGACACTAAGATCTGCAACAGAGTAGATGATCCAGATGGGGTGGGCAGAATGAGAAGAGATCTGGATAAACTAGCAAAATAGTCAGAAGAGTGGCAACTGGATTTAATGCAAAAAGTGCAAGATCATGCACATAGGGAAGAGAAACCTGAAGCCACCTATAGGCTGGGAGGGGAGTTGCTAGCAGTCACAAAGGAAAAAAGAGACTTGGGCATCACCATCACTGATGACCTGAAATCATCCAAGCAGACCTCTAAAGCAGTAGGTAAGGCTAGGGGGATGTTAGGGTGTATTAGTAGGGGTATCACAAGTCGTAAGAGGGAGGTAATAATCTCTCTTTACAAGACACTGGTTAGGCCCCATCTGGAGTACTGCATGCAGCACTGAGGCCACACCTCACAAGGACAATAACCAAATTGAGGCAGTCCAGAGAAAGGCAACCAAAATGGTGCAGGGACTGCATCCGAAGACATATGAGGACAGATTAACCAAGCTCAATAAGTATACCCTTGAGCAAAGGAGGGAGAGAGGTGATATGATCGAGACATTCAAATACCTTAAGGGCATTAACAAGGTGAAAGAGTCTAACATGTTTAAATATAAGAAAAATAGCAGGACAAGAGGACACAGCATGAGATTAGAGGGAGGCCAATTAAGGGAGAATGTGAGGAAATTCTTTTTCACAGAAAGGGTGGTGGATGCATGGAATGGCCTACCTCAGGAAGTGGTGGCTATGAATACAGTGCAGGGCTTCAAACAGGCATGGGATAGGCATAAGGTAGCAACACAGATGAGTATGAATAGCCAGGCTACTGACAGAGCAAAGGCCGATGGCACATTTATAAGGTAGAAAAATAAATGGACAGACTGGATGGGCCTTGCGGTCCTTATCTGCCATCAACTTCTACATTTCTATGTTTCCTCTATTAGGGCTGCGATCTCCAAAACAGGGTTCTTGCAGCCTGGCGGTGGTGGGTCGGGTGTGTCGGGAAGCACTCCTATTGTTTGGAATGAGTTTAGGCTGATTGAGGTGGCTGAGGTCTGCGAGGTGATCTCGAAACTGCAGCCCAAGTATTGTGAGCTGAACCCAGGCCTGACTCTAAATGGGATGTGTTGAGTCCATTGGCCCAGTGTTTGCCGAGATTGTCCGGTGTTCACTTTCGGAGGGCTGCTTTCCCAATGCTTTGAAAGAGGCGTTGGTGAGATCCTCTCCTAAAGAAACCATCTCTTGACCCTGACATCTTGAAGAATTATAGACTTGTCTCTAACCTCCCATTTTTAGGGAAGGTTATTAAGAAAGTGATGGCTCTGCAGCTTGAGGCGTACCTCGAAGCCTATGACATTAATGAACCTCTCCAGTCACATTTTTGGTCAAGACATAACACTGAAATGGCACCAGTTGGAGTGCAAAATGATCTCCTCTGGATGAGGGATAAAGGAGCATAGTTAGTTCTCGTTCTTCCGTCAGCATGCAACACTGTGGACCATGCGGTGCTGCTGGGTCACCTAAGGGAGCTCTGTAGACTCACTGGTATTGTCATCAACTGGATTGAGTCCTTTCTTACAGGCAGGATGCAGCCAGTGGTAATGGGAAATTTCTCATCCTGCCAGAAGCCCCTGCCTTGTGGAGTTCCCCAGAGTTCGATCCTGTCACCTGCATTGTTTGCAGTGTATATGCTTCCCCTTGATGAGATCATTAGATGGTACAGTTTGTGTTTTCGCTGCTATGCAGATGACACCCAGCTGTACATGTCATTTGCAACCATGACAGATGGCACTGTGGAGGTGCTAAATGAATGCCTGGCTGAGATTCAGGGCTGAATGGCCTCTAGCTGGCTTAGGCTCAATCCACACAAGATGGAGGTGCTGGTGATTGAGCCTGGTCATCGACAGGATGTGGAAGCTGTTGGAAGAGGAACAGAAACATTTCTTGGATCCATTCCCTTGATGGCATCCACCAAGGTGAAGAATCTGGACATCATCTTTGATGACAGATTGGCACTTGAGGGTCAGGTGTCAGCTGTTGTCAAGAGTGGTTTTTACTACTTAAGGAATGTTGCCCGGATTAAAGCCATGATTCTGCCTGACTAGTTGCCCTCACTAGTACACGCTTTGGTGACATACCGGCTCAACTACTACAATGCTCTGTACCTTGGGGTCACTGGAGGGGTTCTCTGGTGCCTGCAGCTAGGGCAGAATGCAGCAGCCAGGTTACTGATGGATCTTCCAAGGTCCTGCCACGTGATTCTGGTTTTGTGTGAACTGCACTGGCTGCCGATTAGGTGGAGAATCATCTTCAAGGTGGGCTTGCTCACCTATAAGGCCCTACATGGATCGGACCCTGGTTACCTAAATTACCTCCTGACTCCAGCCCATCTTATGCACTCACTCCACTCCTCCACTGAGGGCCTCCTAGTGGTTCCCAGGGCCCACCTAAAATCCTCTGGAGATCGTGCGATCGAGGTGGCAGGCCCAGTACTATGGAACTCGCTGCCAAGATCCTTGAAGGAGGCCCCATTGGTGGAGGCCTTTAAGCGGGGCCTAAAGGCACAATTTTTCAGGAAGGCATATCTAGATTCCTAATACTTATTAAACTGCCACTATTTGTATGTAATTTTTAGCTGCTTTTAAATTGTTGTAATTAATTATTTGTGTTTTTGTATTACTGTTTTTTTTTTTATTTCTCTTTTTTGGCCCTGGCTTTCCCTATCCCCGTGAGCGGGGTTCACCCTGCCCCAGCCACTGACCCCCACATGCTGGGGACTGACCCCTCCTAAATGGGGCTGCTGTGGCGGAGTTGGGTGGCCAGAGGGGTCAGCATGCTGGAGCCAGCTCATTAGCGGGGAGCCGAGGAATTTTTCTGTTGTTTTTCCCCGGGGGCCGGGATGTGCAATGACAGCCAGCATCCGCCTCACCCCCCTTCCAGTAGGCGCCAGAGCACTTGTGGTACCTCCAGCCTCTGCTGGGGGTCCACGTTGTGCTGAGCACTCGACTCCCCTCCCCCCGGAGCAGGAGAGCAGTTCTACGGATGCTCAATCCTGCTCCCCCAGCCGGCCCTCCGACACCCGGATCCATTCCCGAACCCGGGCCGTCAGTGCCGCAGACAGCCACCATGCCTCTGCGCCAGTGGGCTGGCCTACATTACTGTTTAAATCCATGCTCTGCCTTACTTGTACAGTGCCCAGTGCCTCTGGGATGGGGTGCTTTAAAAATTAAAAATACTTACTTACTGCTTACTATTTTGCTGCCAAATCTTTCCTCAAGCAATAGCCAGTTAGCTGCCTTGTAGAGGTCGCAGTGGTGGGTGGTTCTGGGCAGTGTTGCTTGGGCAGTATCCTATAAATTAGGATACCACTGGATACCTGATGTTCAGCCAGACAGTGGATCCAGTTGGATAGTAGCGCTATCCAACCATGGATCTGACAGTCTCGGATTTAGGTCGGATCCCTGGATCCGATGCTGGATCTGACCTTGGATTGTTGAATCCAACCTCAGATCCCTGGATCCAATGTCGGATCCCTGGATCCAACCTCGGATGATGTGGAATCCAACCTGGGATCTGACCTCTGACTTAGGCCAGATCCCAAGTTGGATACTGCCACTATGTGATCCACAAATTTACTATCTGAGCATCACTATTTCTTGGGAGACCGGTGACAAACCAAATAATACTGTGATAAATAGCTCTTAGCCTACCAAAGTTTTTCTGGGAAAGGGAGGAGTATATAAGAAAGCCATAGTCAATTATTTGCAGAAGGAAGCTGTTAGCTAGCAGGGCCCTGGTTTCGGGAATTAGAAATTGTTTTAACCAGTATAACTTGCCAGACATTTGGTGAATTTTTTTAATCTACCGACGGATATAAAATTCATAGGTTAAGTGACAGTCAAGGTGAACACCTAGGTATTTAAACTCAGAGACTCTCTCTGTTAGGTTACTGTCATTGGGCTTTATTCTCGAAGTCCAGCTGCTACGCGCAAAACTGTCATAAAAGTGGGTGCACAGCTGCATGCTGCATAGCCAATGTGAAATACATGGCATGCATGACACAGCCCAACATGCCCCCAGAAGGCTTGGGTGGTGACAGAGGAGGTGTGCGGCAATGTGCAGGGGTAGGACGGAGCCAGTGCAAGTCAATGGGAATGCCCCTTGACCCCACCATATATGGCGATGTGGAACTGCAAAGCACCAGCAATATGCACAGTGCAGAAGAGAGATGTCAGCAAAGAACAGCAGCAGCAACTGAGGGCCCGAGGAGCGGGTGGAGATAGCCACCATGCACCCAACCGGCAATGCTGGTGAACTTGGCATGGGTGTAGGTGGCGGCGGGTGCAGGCAGTTATCGCTGAACTTCACGGGGGCACAGGTGGCCATCCTCATGACTGAGATCCACCAGCATTATGATGTGCTGTTCAGGCAGAGGTCACTGGGCATCCCTGCCAAGATGAAGGCCTGAATATGGCTGGACCTGCGGGCAGCAATCAACGCCGCTGGACCAGAGGCATGCATACTGGTGGCCATCAAGCACAAGTGATGTGAACTTCAGTCCCAGGTGAAGAGATGGCTGAGCAGGGCTTGGCAATCGCAGTGCACCACAGGAGGCAGCCCACCACCCTCTGACCCACCACTGACACTCATAGAGCAGCAGGTGGTGGACACCATCAGTGACGTCCTCACGAACGGCGAGCAGGACAGACTGGACAACATGCCAGGTGAGGGCTACATGGGGGTGCACAGAGCATAACCACATTACCGTTGTACAGCACCAGTCACTGACCACCTGTCACGCTTCCCACCCACAGTGCAGGACAAAGACAGTGCCGGAGAGGGACCATCTGACTTTGGAGGAGGAGGGCCACTGAGGGCAGACAGTGAAGGTGTTTAATAGCAGTGACACAGGGCATGACACTGCACATGACAGACACGCAGTTGTACTAAACAATATCCCCCATCCCCCACACAGGGCCACAGCAGCACAGAATCGGGGACACACAGGAGGACAACACCCAGAAATCTGCCATGCCTGAAGACCATCATGGCGGGGACTGGGGATGCAGCAGTTGCTGGAGGAGGGAAGCGGCCCTGGCATGGATCAGCACACCCTAGCAACTGAAGACTGGGAGACACAGGAGAACATCACTGGAGCAGAGAAGAATTGCCTGGACCAGACCGCAGCAGTGAGGATGTCTCCATGCCACCAGAGGACAGCTGTGCCATGACTGTGGGCACATCAGCCCCCGCCACACTGCCTGACTCACAGGAGCTGGACAAGGGTGTCTCCCAGGGCCCCCCTCTCACAAGGCACTGCCAAAAGAGCACCAGTAGCTCCCTCCTTGCCAGCTATTACCCTGACATCTGCGGGCTAAAGCGGAATCACATGCAAGAGACTAGGGAGTGCATGGAGGCAATGCACCACCTCAAGGAGGTCATGGCAGGGTCTGTGTGGGTGCAGGAGAGGCTCATAGAAGGCATGGCCATGGATGTGAGGGTTCAGAAGCAGATGGCAGAGGTGGTGGCCACAGGGGCGCATGCCCAGGAGCGCCTGGTGGAGGAGGTGGCCGCTGGGGCCCATGCACAGAAGTGGACTGCAGATGCCCTCCTGGCCATAGCAGCCCACCTCACTGCCCAAAAGAAATGCTCTGCCATGCATGCCACAGCTGCACCCGTGGCACCGGCCAGTGCTCCAGACCCCACACCTGTGGAACCACAGGAAAGGTGTGACAGTGCCTGACAGAGCCCTAACCTGTAGCAGGCAGCATTGGGCCAGAACCTGGCACCAGCACAGTGATACACCATTCACACCATGTACAGGTGTCCCAGAGGGCCACACAGCCTGCGGACCCAGCACACCACACAACAGTGGATGCAAGGGGGGGGCATGGAGGTGGTGGCCACCCACCCAGGTTGGAGACACAATGAGGCAGTGCAGACGACACACACGCACATGACTGCCATGAACACACCACCACCCCCACCCACACACAACAGCACACATGCAGGTCCAAAATGCCACCCCATGGACCAGTGCCACCTGGGAAGGGTACTGGGTGCCCACGCCACAGGCCCATGTCATGCCACACCTTGGCACACCCCCACACACCCGCCATGCAGCATGCACATGGTGGTATGCACTGCATGCAGCGGTGCACCCCAGGTGGGGCCCTCGGCACACCACACACACATGCCAAGCATGGAGGCCTGATTGTGCCAGGTGCACACTGGAGGTATGATGCATTTGTGGCCACAACATGGCATGCACGCCATGCACATGCTGGCTCAGTCTGACACACTCATCATTGCCAGCATGCTCTCTGCCTTACCTACTGAATGTGCCATGGGCCATGTGATGGCATGTAGCCCGCACCGCCATGCATCCCACTGCTTGGTTACCCCTTGGTGGCACCCTGGTGCCCTCCTCAGGTGGCACTGCTCCATGGGGTTGCTGTGGTGGTTCTTCACCGTCCTCCTCTGGGTGTACATCGGGGGGCTTTGGCACCATGCAGTGCATGAAGATGTTGTGCAGCATGGCACAGGTGGTGAACACTCTGCACACCATACCAGGTGCAAACATTATCATGCCACCTGTGTGGTCCAGGCATCGGAAATGCATCTTCAGCAGCCCTATGGTGCATTCCATGATGCCGCACATCCGTATATGTGCTGCATTGTATGCCTCTTCAGCAGGGTGCCATGGAGCCAGGTATGGTGTCAGGAGTGTCATCCTCCTTAGGTACCCGCTGTCAACTGTGTAAGTGGGGTGAAACAGAGCTGTTAGTGGTGCTGGGGCACACGTTCAACCAACATATCTGCATGCCATGATGGGGGCTCACCCAACAGCCAGTCATAGCCCTCCAGTTGCCGGTCCAAATGGCATCTCAGACCGTGGTTCTCGTAGATGTATGAGGCGTGACACGACTCTTGGTACCATGCCAGTATGTTGGCCAGAATGCCTGTGGAGTCACAGATGACCTGACAGTTGATGCTGTGGTACCTCTTATGGTTCCTGTAGGCCTCTTCATTGGTGGACGAGGTAAGGATGGACACATGTGTGTAGTCAATCACACCCACCATGTTCGGCATGCCATACCTCTCCAGGAAAGCACCCTTGATGGCCCTGAGCCCTGCCTCATCTGTGGAGAATGTGATGTGCCTCTCCTTGTGCCGCACCAGAGCATTGGTCATCTGGTGCTGCGCCCATGACACAGATGACTGACTTACCCCATCATGTCGCACATCACTCTCTGGAAGGTGCCCGTGGCATAGTACTGCAGTGTGCACAGCACCTTTGTCTCCACGGACATGGCCATGGAGTGCTCGGTGGTCGGTCAGATCACATTCTCCACTAAACCACAGATTTACTGTAGCATGCCATGGTCGACCCAGAACCACTGTAGGATGTCAGTGGGGTGCAGTGTCTGGGCAAAAAGTCATGGCCTGAATGACCATTGATGATGCCTCGGTCTGCCACAGCACTCAGCAATGGCCTCCTCGAGGAGAACCATATGAAGTAGTGCACCTGGGCACATCGCACTGCCAATACATGTGTTGATCTTAGTGAGCACACTGTGGTATTGCATGTCTTCACGTGTGTGCTGTGCATGCCATGTGGTGTGTCACATGTGCCCTTTAGGGCATGTCGTACCCACATGGTGATGGCATGCTGGCCACGGGTCACCATTATAGCTGTGGATACAATGGTGGAGCAGCTCCACCCATGCTGGCTGGGGAGGTTCGTGGCAGGCTCACCCTGCCACAGCATCTGTATTGGGTGGTGGTCCACCTACCAGGATGGGCTGCCAGTGGGTGAACTGTGGGACGCGACGAAGAAGAGGCAGGTAGGTTCTGCAGCCGGTACTCATGGCTGTGTGTCATGTGTGTGCTGGGTATGACTGCTAATCTGTTTCCCTGTGTTTAATTGCAGGGTACCTGGCGTTGGAAGGCAGTGATGGTCCTGGAGCACTGGGAGGTGGGCGGGCCCGGCGTGGCATGGGTGGTGACCCCGAGGCGGCGCCAGCCACACAACCTCCCAGGGGGTTTGTGATCTGGAGCAGCATGGAGGATTTCATATACAGGGACAGCCAGGGTGACTTATGGGCCATACGAGTGCCCTTCAAGGTAGGTAGCCCTTGGCTGTGTGTCAGTGTGTGGCATTACTGGTTCTGGGGCTGTTGCAGGTTACTGGGTCACTGATGTCAGTCCCCTCTGTCTGCTCTTGTCATTTCAGTGCTACCGTGGACCCATCAGGAGGATTTCACTAGAGGAGCATGAGTTCACGGACTCCACCCCCCCAGAAGCTGACCCCATCCACCAGCCCAGAGGTGTCCACGGAGGAGGACTCTAACTGCAGCCAACCCCTCCTTTTCACATTTGCTGTATTGTTCCCTGTGTGGGCTCTGTGGTTGGTGCCAGTAAAGGCTATGTCTGTGTGTCTCATTCTTTGCCCTGGCATGGTGTATACAGGCAGGCATGTGTGTGTGTGTGTGTGTGTGTGTGTGTGTGTGTGTTTGTGGAGGAGGGGGCTGTGTGTTTTGCATGCTTCCATGACTGGACCATGTGGTGTGCTTCCCGTGTGTGCCTGCCTGTTTGCCACAGTATGCCATGCTGTCGTCCAGATTGGTGGTGCCTGCTGGTGGCACACGGGTCGTGCTGCTGGCAAGAGTCGTGATGGTCCCGCGGTAGTCACACGGACAGCAGGCGATGTGGCAGGTGATGGCACATGTGTGGTCACTGCTGACGCGTCTTGCATCTCTGGTGCATGGCTGGCATGTCGTCGCTGCAGCAGGCATTGTTGTGTCTCTCCGCTTGCTTCGCCAGCCACTTCAGCTGTGTGTCCAATGCGTAGGTTGTTTATGGCTGCCTCCAGAACATGCATCGCATACACAGGGACCAGATGTGCCTTTCCGACGTAACATGCATCGTGCATTCACGTTCAAGGTCCTGTATGTACGTGGGAACGCCCCTGTGCGGCCACGCATCCACTACTGCATGCATGTTTGCGTGGTGGCTCTGTGCACTGCCCTACATGCAGGTCATGCATACCGCACAGGGGCTGCTTATGTGCGTTCTGTGCATATCAGTCTATGCGTGGGACTTACGCACTCTGTGTAGGACTGTGTAGTTGTGATGAATAGGGCCTATTGTCTCTGAGGGTGAAGTCAAAGTCAGTGACTTTTCTGGTACCTGAGAATACCATTGACTTGGTTTTCTTGGCATTGAGTACTAATCCATGGGTGGAGAACCATGAGTGAAGCTTGCTGAAATCATATTGAAGTTTGTCGAGGAGGGCTGAGGGACACTTATCTTTGCAGAAGAGAGCTGCATCATCAACATAGTGAATAAGCCTGGTGCACCTGCATATCTGAGGAAGTAACTGTTACTGCTTTTCTACTTTCCAGAAGTGGCTAATTGTGTCTTACATGTGTTAATAGTAGTATTTTTATTTATAAGGCACCCTTTCCCGAAGGCTCAGGGTGCCATACCGAGTGACAGATAAATAAATAGATAAAGAAAATAATAAATAACTTAAATACATTGCACTTAAATATATGTACACAGCCACAGAGGGATAAAATAATGCATCTTTAATCCCCAAAGGCCTGGTTAAACAGAAAGGTTTTCAATCCCCTTTTAAAGGCCTGCACCAAGGGGGCCTCTTTCAGTTCCCTGGGTAGTGCATTCCATAACAGAGGGCCAGCTACCTTAGAGGTATGGTCTCCGGACAACTTAAGCTGGGCTCTTGGGACCGAAAGGAGGAGGCCCACCTTGGAAGGGCATAGGGGGCACACGGACTGGACAGGAGGCAGGAGCTCCATCAGGTAAGCCAGGTATGAGTACTGTATATGTTAGAGAACAATTGCCTTATCCTGTAGTACATAGCAATGAACCTATGCCAGTACCCCATTTAATTGGATGGAATCTGCAGTAACAGATCTCCAGGGACTGAATACAAATCTGAACCTGAACAGGAGGCAGTATAGCACAGTGGTTTAAGGCTCTGAGCTGCAAACCTGGGGACCTGAGTTTGAACTCCATAGCCCCCACTTGTATACTGTGTGATCTTGAACAACTCACTTAGCTTCCTTGTGCTCCCAGGTCACACCTGGAAACAAGCTTCGACTTAGTGTGCCTCTCCTGGTTAAACAATCCCCCCTTTTACCCAGTAGTGACTGGGGGAGTTATTAGAGCCCCCAGGTAAATGCTGCAGTTGGCATTTTGTTTGAGCAAATTCTGTTGAGAAATGGCTAACTTATGGTCAAAAGAAAAAAATTGCCATTTATTTTACAGCCTCAAAAGAGAAGTCAGAGCCGAGACCACATGTGAGGAGCTGCAGAGGGCATGTCCGAAACCCCAGCTAATTAGCATTGTGTTGCATGAGTGACTGACAAGATGCAGTGGGCCTGCCTCTGCATGTGAGCTGCAGAGGATTGAAAAGAGTCTGCATGCTGTCCATTCATGTGGAGTGTGCCTACGAAGGAGAGAAACATAGAAACAGAAATTAATGGCAGATAAGGACCGCTAGGCCCACCCCATCTACCCACTAGAGGAGGAGCATTGCCCCATTGAGGATTGCTGTGAGACGATGGGCAACATCTAGGGAGTCCACACCATTGTCAAGGGTCCAATTACCATTAAGGGAGCAGTATCCACCAGCCAGTTTCTCTCCCATCCCACCAGGAGAAAAGGAGTCATTGTGGAGAAGCACCATCATCACCACCGTGCAGCCCTGAGTGCAATGCCCTCCGTCTGCTAGACAGAGCACACAACTGTTGAGTGCTCTCCATCAGTGGAAGTGTTAAACCAAAAGGTACAGTACAGTACTTTCTCTATTTTTGTCAGCAGTGCTAGAACAGAAGGCAGGGCTGTGAGTAGAATCACTAGTGTGTCGATTTGGCAGTGCACAATCAAGGGACAAAGAAAAAAGTTAAAACAGCATAGCCAGCTATCTAGGCCAGACCAAACTGATCTAGCAAAGCAGAGAAAAAACAAAGTAATGTAATGAACTAAACTGGGAAAGTGAAAAGTAAAAGAGAAACATAAAGAACCCCACTTAGGCAGTCATCCATAATAAGGGAAAGATATTGGTTGCAGGGTCTGCACTAATGTATGAAGGGCCCTTGAGTGTACCCCATGCATCTAGCCAGCTGCCATCTGTGGTAGCAAGCTATACCCCACCATGTTGGCAGTGCCAGTGACCAAATAACCAGTAGGAGACATGCTGCTTGTGAATTCATGCTGCTGTTTTAGAGCCCCAAGTAAATTGATATTAACTATCACATGGCACTCTGAGAGTATGGAAGGGGAAGAGGAGTCCATGGCCAATATCCCCACCCAGATCTCTACCTGTGTTGCCATATGGGTCAGTAGATCATTGTCCAGCAATCCACACAACCCACTTGGCAGAGGGCCTTGGGTGTGTCACTGCCTGTGAGGGGGAGAGGGTGGCAACCATCTTGCGATCACTGCGGAGTATGAAATTCAGGGGTAATAGCATTTCATCTCTGTCCCCCTTGTCCAAAAGATTGTTTTCTGAAGGATTTTGAAAACCATCCACCTTCCTACGGTGTTGCTATCCTCCATGGCTAAGGACTGATCCCACAGCTGTGCCAAGCCCTGAGGGGACCCCACCTTCCAACACCATGCCTGCACTGTGTACCCCCCAGTAAGTGCTATCAAACCCCACCGCCACTGCCACCTCAGGATGTGGGCCCATACTTGACCCAAGACAAGACTGTAGGAGATAGTCAATTCCAAGCTAGACAGGTAGGGGCACCCCTGGGACCCAGTGAAACAGCTGAATGAGTTGGGTGGGTGACAGGGACTAAGGAGTCCCAGCAGAAGGCCTTGCCTGGCCTGGAGGGAAGAGGCCTGGTCCTACTGGCCCTTCTGAATGGGCCTTCAGATGTGGAGGAGGGGTCATCTGCCTTGGAGGATGTGTCAGGTACATGGTTCTCGGAGGGGAGCTCCCTCATGTCTATGTGGAAAACATGAGACTGATGGGACTGATTCTCCAAGAGGGATTACCAGCACAGAGCACAGTCTCTCAAGGTGACAGCTTTTGAGCACCCTGTTGCAACTACCTCAGAGACGACAGCCTGAACAGGATTGCCATAGCCAGATATCCCACCAAGATCACCCAAACAAGAGGAACCATCAAACTTGCCAGAGGCATAAAAACCTCACAAAACTATACCAGAAGCTGAAGAGACACTTGATGTACAGTATATGGTGGTTGAGGAGAACATTAAGGGACCTGTTGAACCATCAGACTGTTGATACAGCAGCAGTCACTGTCCCTAGTGATGCCCATCAGGGGGGCAATAGCTGTTCCTATGCCCACCCCCTCTAAAGTCTCTGGGCTAATGAAACAGAAAATGGCTTAGTGGTGGGATAAATCTTAGCTTCCCCCGAGGAAAGGAGATGAAGACCAATGCTAACTGCCCAAGCTTTGCAAAGCAGACTGACTAATCAAAAGAAAGGTGGACACTTGAGTATGTGTACTGCTTTCTATATATAAGTGGAGGCAAAGTGGAGGCTGCAAAGGACTGGATACTCCTGCAGGAGGCCAGGTGTTCCCTCACTGGAAGGAACAAAGCAAGTACCAGCAGTACAAAGAAGTAATTGATCAGAGAGTGATCAGTAGGAGAAGACCAGGAAGACTGGTCATTAGAATTGGGATGCATGAGATTGTCTATACCCACCTAGAGGGATTGCAGAATGGGCAGTACTTCACCTTGCCTTATCCAGATGAAAGCACTGCGAGGAAATCCCATCCACGCCACTAAGCCTGAAATGGAGGTGGAGAGAGAACTGGCTGGTTATTTTGGCAGAATGTGTCATCATGATAACATCTGAGCTGCAGTTGTTTTCCAGTTGTGCTTTCCCTATGGAGGAAGCGAAGAGTTCACTTGTCTTTAGTTGAGGGATCCCCTTGGTTCAGTGGCTCCTGTTCTCGTCCCCTTATTTGGGAATGACAGTGTCTCCACTTCCAGGTGTTGTGGAGGAGAAAAAAAGAAGATGACAGCTGGTGCAGTGTCTTTTGTTACTCATGTTCACACATGCAGCATGAGACACTGTAGACAGCACAGGGCCAGGACATGGGATATCCTCAAGGAAACCTTGCTTAGTGGAAAGCAGGCCACTTTCCACTTTGGACAGTGAAAAGATTTCCTTGTTTTCCCCATATTCATCTGTCCCAGTTTGAATACCCCATTGTTATAAAATGCAAAATGTAGTCATGCAATGTGTACTGGGAGTTATGTGAATTTTTACAGCAGGGTAAAAGACAAGAAGGAGCAAAAATCTGCTGGAAATGAAATGGTAATACCTAAAGCTTTATAATGTGTATGGCATAGCCGGCCCACTGATGCAGTAGTTGAGCTACAGCTCACAATACCGACAGCCAAGGTTCATGCCTGGAGCCTGGGTCGTTGGAGGGTTGACCTGGATGGAGGAAGACTGAGCGTCCAACAGATTGCTCTCCTTCTCTGGGGTAGGGTGGGAACAGTACCTCGTGCTTACCTGGTCCCTCATAGCATCTTGGGAACAGACAGCTAGGATCGCAGTGCAGGGGTGGTGGCAGGACAGACATCTGGTGTGCTGTGTATGGAAATACAGTATGCGCAGCACTGCCACTGATGTAATTACACACCAGCTCCTCTGCACCACAGGGGTAGGAAGGAAAATGGAAATATCACTTTGGCTAGCAGGATGATTCTCTGACCCCTCACAGGCCTCGTACCAGTATCTTGACATGGCTCCAACTGGATCCTGTTCAGTGGGCTGAGTTCAGCTTTCCACCACCCCATAACAGGGGCAAACTGTAAGGGAATCTCGAGCCAGTAAGCCCTGGAGATGTTGGGTGACAAAGCTGGGGTGGCTGAAGGAAAAAGACGCTAACCATGGCAGGAGGTGAGAAAAATGAATGACAATGTGTATGGCAAGGGGTTGGATTTCATTCAAATATGCCAAACTCTTCTTTGCATCTGAAGGCTTGAAAAGAATCCGTTAGCATGGTGTTTTTTTGCAGGTTTGAGTTATTGTACATGTCTATGATTGTGCCTAGAATGTTTTCTTCTTCAGTGTCACTGATGGGGATGCAGCGAGAGGAGATGGAAAGTAAGCATTGTTATGGGTGGCAGGGTGCAAGACCTGGCCCTTTGGTTCAGAGTATTGGTCTGGACTATTGAAATAGTGTATTGTGTCGTATATGTGTCTTAAGTATAGATGTGAAACTGAACCAAGAACAGAAAGATGAGGCACCTACTTGTTGTTAAAGCAATACATCAGATACTCCAGGTGGCCTACAGCAGTCAAGATCTACAGTACAAGAAGCTTTTACTCCTCCCTCCAGTCTTACACTGTGGCATTACTTCAAACAAGCACGTCTTCTATGTATTTCCACTTACAGTTCTGCTAGGTATGAGTAAATGGTGATCCTGTACAGCACCCCATTGTGTGGATACCACAGAGGCCCAAACCCCTTTCTTTCCTTTTGGTAATATGTATTTTGAGGTCTTGTGAACGATGGCAAGAGGTTGGGGTGGGGTTATAAGATCTCCTACCACCTGTTCAAGCTTGGTCTTCCAGCAAGCTAATGTGAACAGTGGCACAGAGTCCAGGAATGCTCCAGGCTCACTGCCTGTAGCAGTGCTGGGCTGCTGAGTCACTGCAGATGACCTGCAGATGTACCTATTAGCTGAGTTGCTGTTGGCTGCTGCCTGCCCTCCCCCCATACCTAATAAACTAGGAGGGTGAATGCATAAGCTCAGTGTTGCTGAGCTGAGTTCTGATACTCAGTTCAGATGAATGCAGAAGCTGGCCTGATAGAAGAGAGAGACAGCAGAGAGAATTTAGCATCTTCACCCTGGGGAGAGGTTCACATATGCCAGAGGCAGTGTGGAAAATAAGAAAGAGTAAGGGGGAGAGACAGAAAGAGCATGAGAGAGACATAAGAACATGGAGAGCAAAGGAGAAAGTATAACAGAGAATGAACCAGAGAAAGGAGAGAGTGGGTTTGGAGGCCCTAAGGTATCAACCTGCCTGACAAAGATATGGAGTAGTTAGGGTATCCTCCCTCAAGGAATTCACAGTGGAGTTGTGAGGGCCTATTCCTGGCTTTGAGGTGGTGGAGGAGGACAACAGCCTTGGGAAGTCAGCAAGAAAAAGCCCAGTGGTTTATCCAGTCTGCCCTTCCCTGCCTATCTAATGGATTGAGCCCGTTAGTCGGTTGATGATCTTTGTCACACTGATCTGGACTGATTCCAACCTTTCCCTCTCTTTTGTTAAGATGATGTGAGCAGCCCCGAACACCTACATACAGAGTCACAATGGGAGTCAAGTTGAAGTCCACCAGTTATCCTGTCAGTGCCACATGCTCCAGGATGTAGGCCACACACGTCCGCTGAGCTTAGCCTGCTAAGGTATGTGGCTGTGCCTTGTGAGGTCTCAAGAAAGCATGCCCTTATGGTACACTGAGGGTAGAGGGGGGAGACTACTTCTGTAAGCAGGCATCTTGATAGGGAAATGTAAGAACAGACCCCATAGTACCAGAGGATATGTTATTGTGTCACCACAGAACAACGCTTAGCTTAGGATACTAGCAGCCAGAGGGATCCAAAGGCAAGCAGGACAGCTTGAGCACTCTAAATGTGATATCAGTCCAGAAACTCTCTTGAAACTGAAGTTCCGTAGATGCACAATTATTTATTAAAGTGCAATTAATGTGGACTGAGGCCAGGAATCTCCTGTCAATCCAGATAAAGCCCTGTCGCTTTGACCATAGTCTTCGTCAGGGGGCTCACCTAGGCCCCTGAAATACCAGCATACATACTGTCTTCTTGCCTGCAGATAGATGCAAATCACTGCATGTAGAGTGTAATAGTGGAAATGTGTTTTTGCATAAAGGGCTATCAATTATTTTGGAGGCTCCCACTAACCTAGGGCAGTTAGGAAAAAGCCCTGTGTACTGTGTCCCTGTAAATATAGTGTGTTTCTTTGGGACTGTGTTCTGCGTCTTGTGACCATTACATATTCTTGTGCTTCACTCTACTTTCCTGGAGTAGACAATGGCTTTATTCATGTATAGACAGTAAGCGAGCTAGCATCAGGTGTTGGAGAACTATCACCTTTGTCCCAGTTGCAGATGCTTTAGCAGGCATAGAAACAGAATGCTGAGGATAGAGAAAGGCCCATAACACATCCAGTTTATCCTGACCTTACCTACAGTATTAACCCCAGATGACTATTCAAACGTGGATTTCCCTGAAATACCCAACACCCTGTTGAATGTACCCCACCCCAACCTGATCCTTGCCACACTGCCAGTGTTTATCACCTCACTGGGCAAGTTGGTGCAGCACTCCCACAGCCTGTCTGAAATAAACTAACATCTTTTATTAACTTGCCCCCTATCAAAGTATAGTTGTGCCACCTAGTGAGTGTGTTTCCTTTCATTGCAAACAGCTCTACCTTGTCCACCCTACTAACCCTCTGTTGAAACTTGTAAGTTTCTATCATGTTCTACCTCTCTCAAAGAAGGTACATGTTCAAGATCTTCAAGCTTTCATCATAAGTGCTATCCTGAAGTGCTCTAATCATCTTTGTTGCCCTCCTCTGGACTGTTTGCAACCTGTCCCTGTTTTACTTTTTTGTGATAAGGTGATCAGAACTGGACACAGTACTCCAAGTGTGGTCTCACCTGTTATCTATAGAGGCAGGATGCCCTTCCTTTGACTAGTGATGCCCCTCTCTATGCAGTCCAGCAATCCGCTGGCACTCCCACAGTTTTACTGCAATGATCATTTGATTTTATGCTGCCACTAATGATATCCCCCAGCACTCTCTCCTCTGTTGTCTGTGCTACTCTTACCCCAGCTGCTGAATATTCCATTTTAGGATTCCTCCTACCTAAAGTATGGGCATGCCTTTGCACCGTTTGGTACTAAACTTGAGTTGACATATTTTTAACCCACTTTCTAGCCTCTCCATGTCCCTCACTAGCTCTGCACTGTCCACCCTCCTGCGGAGTTTGGTGTCATCCACAGACACAACTTGTCATTGAGCTCTTCTTCTGTCTCTGAGATGTACACATTGAAAAGCTTTGTTCCCAAGACAAAGCTCTGCGGGACCCCACTAGTGACCTTCATGACTCCTGAGCATAGGCCATTTAGGACTACCCTCTGAATCCTCCCTTCAGTCCTGTTTCTTATCTATTCTGCCCATTTTTTACCCTGTCCATCGGTTTCCCACCTTTTTAACCAGTCCTCTGATGTGGCACAGAATCAAAGGTCTTGCTGAAGTCCAGATAAAGGACATTTACCATCTGCCCTCTGGCCACATCCTCTGCCACTGAATATAAAAGTCTATTCAATCAGTTTGACATCACCATCCCATTATGAAATCATTCTGTTTTCTGTCCTGCAATACATACAGCTCTGGGAAAGCCAATATTCACTCCTGGATTATGCCCTCCAGTAACTTCCCCACAGTGTAAGTCAGTGCCACCGGTCTATAGTTCCCAGGGTCACCCTAGCTTTACTCTTATGTGGTGGCACATCTGCCACTCTTCAACCCTCAGGCACCACCTCTTTGTGCAGAATGCAATTGAATAGGTGCACCAGATGCCCTGCCAGAGTCCATGCCACCTTTATTAGGACACTTTGATGCAAACCATCCAGCCCTGGGGGTTTATTTGTACTTAGGCCCTGCAGACCTTTTAGGGCTCTGGCCTCAGTGCCACTCCCACCACCAGATTCTGCTTCATCTCCTTCCCTGTCTTGACCCCAATCTCTGATAGTGGATCCAATGCTTCCACTGTAAAGACTAAGCTGCAAAATTAATTCAAGATCTGTAACTTCTCAGTGTTATCCTCCACTGTGTCTCTTTGCCCTCCAGTCATTTTATTTGTACCCCCTTTGACTTCCTTTTCTTATTTATGTAAGAAAAAATGTTTTGTCCTCATTCTCAACCCTCTCTGCCATCTTCAGATAAGTGCCTACTTTGGCCTTCCTGATGAGTTAATTTTATGCTGATTCACACACTCCTCCCTGTTCCCTTCTGTCTATTCCCTTTTATGTTTTCTTAGTGTTGCACTCCTTGCTCTGACAGCCTCCCTAACCTTGCCTTTGAACCAGATTAACCTCCTATGCTTTTACTCTTCCTGATTTATCTAAAACATTTCCTTGCTGCCCATATTTTCTCTTTTTATATAACCTCCCATATGCTTTCCAATCTGGAGACCTCCTGTTTCCTTGTTTGTTTATTGATACCAGGAAAGGCTCTTGAGCCAAAGCTCATTTTTAAGAGTATCCCAGGACATATGCCACATAAAAACACAATAAAATACACAACAGTACATAGCATAATACAGAAACAAATACAAATAATGCACCTTACAATTAATTTATACACATTTGCAACCATCATGCTCAAGTAAGAAACGTTAAACTTTTCATTTGAAAGTACTATCTTACTATTTATTAAACTACTAGGTATTTGGTTCCAATTCTGAATCCAGCCTATCTAAAGACAGGGACCAGCACTGATGGACCCATCCTTTGCTTGCCTAGGGAGATACTAAATCTTACCATATTGTGGTATTTTGCCCCCAGTGGCTCTTCTACCTTCATGTTACATGTCCTGGTTGGACTGTACAAAATTGTGATGGCTTCTACCTGAATAATCTCCTAAACTTATTTTTATAGCTCCGTGGGTGGAGCTCCACAGACATATTGCCAGAATTGGATAAATTACTTTTAAAAAGTAATCAGTTACAGTTACTAGATACTCTCAAAGAAATGTAATCAGTTACAGTTACTGATTACTCCGTCATAAAAAATAATTAGTACCTGTATCTGTAATGCATATTACTTTCCATATTACTTTATATTACTTTTGATAACTTGGTGATGTTCATTCATTTAACATATTTATGTGCTCTGGAAACTTTAAAAAACATAAAGTAGAAATGAAACAAGATCCTGAAAACATTAAGTTGAGTTGCATGTTTTTTTTATCTTTTCTTAGTAAAATAAGATGAGGAGAATCAATTTGCACCAGGTTGTCCTGTAGGACCGGAACAGAGTGTTCATAATAAAATAAGATGAAAAGACAATGCATGGTACATCAGACTGCATCACGCTGTCCTGTCGGACAGGTACAGATGTGCTTTGTTATTGTCTCTAAGATTAAGTTTTTATTACTTTGTTAGAGCATTGCAGAAAAGCAAACACAACCATGTAAGTAATTTGTATAACATGAGATGATAGCATTTTTCCATGTGCACAAAACAGATCAACACAAACAGAATAAAACTGGTGATGTCACTGTCAGATGGTGCTATAGTTATTTATTTTATTAAAGGAGGAATGGTCATTAGTAAAATCCCCATATCTCTGGGTTTGGGGCAGCAGAGAATGTATAGTAAAACTTGCAGCACTTGCTATACACAGCAGACAGTTATCATTTTTCATAAGTTATCCAAGCCACACCACAAGCATTATCTTAACATTGCCTGAGCCTTTTGCCTTACCAGCCCAGAATACTGCTATTCTCCACAATACTGCTATTCCCAGTGTGTTTTGTTGCAGCATAAAAGTAACTGTGCTTCAAAGTTTTCATCAGCAAGTCTGGTTCTTCTAGCTGTCAGGACCTGTTCCCCAACACTAAACAATCCTTCTACAGGTGCACTAGATGGTAGTGCAGTATTGTAACGTAAGAATATTTTCTTTATTGTTGGGAGTAATTGTAAAATGTCAGGTGTTCTATTGGTGTCATTTAGGTACTGCTCCACCTCATGAAGAACTCCACCCCAAGTAGGTTGCTGGTTTTCTTCAAATTTGAAGAGGTCATGATCATCATTCTTATGGTTGTCTTCAGGCAATGGTCTTCCATGAACAATATCTTCCTGATGTGACAGCAGCAGCAATTCATTTTCAAGCATGTTTTCTGCTGCACGGGCTTCTTCCTCATTCTCAATCCATCTAAGATGGAACTGTGGTAAACTGATGCTTGCTAGAATCAACTCCCTCTGCCACCTCGGGTGGGTCAGCAAGACCGACTCACCCAAGGCAGAGGAGTTGCAGTCTACACAAACTCAGACTTACATTTCTCTGTCACACTTGCTAAAACAGAGCCCAAAGCCTTCAAACTGCTCATGCTCAAATTGTCCCTTCCCTTCTCACTCCCTATATATGTTGCTGGTATATACTACTGCCCTGGCACCCTGACCGCAACAGTCACTGACCTTCTAAGCCACCTTACCTCTCTAGCCTTGTTGGGTAAACTTTATATTATGGGGGATTTTAATCACAACTGGCCATCTCCCTCTTTCAATAAACTTGTTTTGAGATAACAGCCCTCAATCTTACCCAGGTCATCTTGGAATGGACACGTACAAACCCCAAGACTGGCAGTCACTCCCTACTTGACTGGGCTCTCACCTCCCACCCCCACTGGGTCATCAAATCCGGCCTACTTCCAGACTCTATAAGCAACCATCACATCACCTACTTAGTCTGCAAAATCCATTGCCTTAAATCCCCTCCCAAATTTCTACTGCAATGGTCACACAAAACACTAAACTTTACCCCCTTCCTGGAAGAACTAGCCCACTCAAACTGGGGCCATCACCTTAGAAGTAATAACATGGATGATGCCCTTACATATTTCCGGAACACCTTCCTCAGCGTCTGGAATAATCATGCCCCCTTGCGTCGCATTAGGGTCTGGGGGACACACCTTCCCTGGATTTCCCCTGAACTAATAGCATGCCAAAATGCCTGGGACAAGGCATGGAGAACCTACAAGACTATGCTCCTCCCAGGTGACAACATCACCTACTGCATGCACTGAAACAACTGCACCAAGGCCACCCGACCAGCCAAAGCCAAATATTTTAACAACACCCTTAACACCAATCTAGGTAGGCCATCTAAATATTGGAAATTTATCAACTCCCTTCCCCCACCCATCGACAAATCCCTCCCCTCTACTGTTCTCAAAAGGGACTCTCCTATCAGACTCTCTCGCGGTTGCCTCTGAGTTCAACTCCTACTTCACCACATGTGCTAATACCCTCTTTGCCTCCCTTCCAGATGTAACCCCGCCCACTCGCCATGCTGAAGCTCTTATACCTCCCGGCCTGAACACATTCTACTTCAGGAACATCTCTCCTATGGAAGCCCTAGATGCCCTACTCACCCTGAACCCCTCCAAGGGAAAGTTCCCTGACAGAGTGGACACTAAACTTCTCTACATATCTGCCCCAGCCACTGCATCTCCCTCGCCACCCTTCTAAACCTTTTGTTCACCACTGAATCAGTTCCTGTGGTGTGGAAGCATGCCACAGTCCTACCACTATCAAAAAAAGGGGACCCACCACCACGGCAAATTACCACCCCATCTCCCTCCTCCCCACCCTTGTGAAATTTCAGGAGCACCTCGTGCTTTCTGTCACAGGGTGCCCCTGTGAAGGGTTGAGGGCCCTAAATAATATTTATAAAAATGGGAGGGGTACCTGAAAGCCCCGTTTTCTATTGTCCCACAAAAGCTATGTTTTGATTGGTGGCTGTTTCTAAGTCCATTAAAGTAAAAGACAACCGTTATTTAGTGACATTGTTTAAATAATGATATAAATACAATGAATAAATAACGAAAAGATAGTTGTTAGTTTAATGTTAAATCCTTTAGGGGCAGTATACCTGAATTTAGCTATTAAGTCTGAAGTTTAAATCCCCCCCTTCCCCAGGTAGCTGTAAATGTCTTTGTGGCTGCTACCTCTTTGTTTGGTGAATGATTGCACAGCCAGGTTCAGTCATAATATTCCTTTTTAGTGTTTAGTTGCGATTGCAACCTTTAATTCCGGTTGCTGTTACTAAATGTTGTTGGGCAAGGAAAAGTGGTTTCAACTTAGTGCGTTAGGTGTGTAAACGTTGTTTATTATGTATTTAGAGAATTTTGGTGATGGAGAATTTTGAATAAGGGACTGAGTTAGTTTTCAAAAGTGTTTCTTGTAATTAATGTATTAAGTACAAATATGGAAGGGATGAATAAAATATATTGTAATGGTTTGTATTATCTTGGGATGTATTGTAAGCCCTTTGTAATAGGAAATGGAAGGATGTTACATTACATTTAAGCTTTGTAGTGCCCTTCGGTGTTTCCGTGGGCTTGCTTAAGTTTGAAGGTAATAGGTATTCTTTTGGGGGTTCCCTTGCTTGTTCTGTGCCCTTCTCCCATGTTGAGGGTGTCCTTTACTGAGTTGAGTGGCTATTTGGAGCCATTCTGTTTGTTCTGGTGATTGCCCCCTTTTGTTTCAAATTTATCTAGTGGCCCTTTTGTGTCAAATTTGCCTAGTGGCCCTTTTTCTTGGGTTGTTGTGGTGGCAAGAGAGTCGTGTGAGTGGACTCTGTGAGAGTGAAGGCGCTTGTATTGCGCTATGTTTTGTTAGAGGGTGTCTTTAAATAAAATAAAATAAATAAAACAAAATAAAGAAGTGGGATTTGAAAAGGCATATTAATGCCTACTTCAGTGGTGACACAGTTGTAGTGTTTTTGTATTGTTTGATATGAGGTGTTCTCGGCTTTGTCTTTTTAAAATAAGCCGTTGAGTTCCTTTTCGATAGTGCTAACATTCATACTATCGCAGAGTCTTTTATCTTTAAATTTCCCCTATAATGTACTATAGCAGTTAAAGCATACATATTTTGAGCTTTACAAACCTTCCAGAGGTGAAGTGGGGAAGTTTGGTTTTGTGTCTGGGACTTCTTGGGGACGAGGGTTTTTGTGGTGTTTGTGAAGCCCTGAGTTCAGTTCCTGCCGGCGTCTTTGTTCTTTTAAGAGTCGGCCAGCCACAATCATATTCCTTATATCATGTATAGGAAGGGGAGGTGCTTTTGGTCACTAGAAATGTTTAAAAAGCTCCTAAACAGTTTAATCTACCTGTATGCCTATAAATATTCTGTTACAGTAATTAAAAGGGGAATTATGTTTATAAATAAAATAAACATTTTGTAAATAAAGATTTAAAGTGTATAGCAAAATACTGAGGCGGAGTTAAACAATCACATGACCCCTTTTGGGTATACATTCAGAATGTTTGGTTTGAGAGGTAGATTTTGCTTGCTGTGGGTCTGGAGGTATACTTCGGGAAGCTGTCGAAAGTGCTCTGTGGAGTTTCGATGAAATGAGCATATACTGCTCCGAATGGAAGATTTAAAATGCCAGATTATTTTGTCTGCGTGCTATTTACTGCTCCAAATGGAAGATTTAAAATGCCAGATTATTTTGTCTGCTGTGCTATTTACTGCTCTGAATGGAAGATTTAAATGCCATATTATTCTGTCTGCTGTGCTATTTTCTGCACCGAATGGAAGAGTAAGATGTTAAAGTACGTTGCCATGCTGAAATTATCCTGTTGTAAACAACGTCTGAAAAAGAATTAATTAAAATTGAAACTTTTACAAGAAGTGGTGATGCATGTTTCTATATGACTGCCCACATACACCTGCGCCCTATCACACTTTCAAAACTCTCCAACTACCTCTTGGAATCCAAGGTCTTCACACCTTTCCAGTCTGGATTTAGGAAAAAACACTCTATCACCACCTCCCAACTAAGACTCACAGACTCCATCCTCTCAGCAATGGACAAGGGTCTAATTTCATCAGCCATCTTTGTCGACTTAGCCAAAGCTTTTGACACTGTATCCCACCCCCTGTTGTTATCCTGCCTATCTGAAGCTGGGTTATCTGTGACTGCCACCAACTGGTTCAGACCCTACCTGCAAGGCAGAACTCAGTCTGTAAAAATTGCTGATTCCACCTCACCTCCACTCCCTATCAACACTGGTATTCCCCAGGGCTCAGTTCTCGGCCCCATTCTCTTTTCCATCCTGCTAAATGACCTGCCACAAACCTGTTCAACTACCTCAATACATATGTATGCAGATTACATTGTCCTTTTTTCCTCTGGCTGGACCCACAAGGAGGTCGCTACCAGCTTACAGGCTGATTTCAACAAGGTACAGATCTGGTTTAGCTCCCACCAACTCTCCCTCAGTGCCAAGAAGACAGTCTCCATGACCTTCGGCACTAGGTAAAGACTATCCAGGCTTACCTCACCCCCGATCTTCCACACTCTTGACGGGACAGTCCTTGAGGACATGTCCACCTTTAGGTACCTAGGTGTCTGGCTTGACCGACACCTATCCTCCTCAGACCATGTGGACGCTATCCTGAAAAAACTGTGCCCTAAGCTCGGTGGTCTCTATAGGAATCACAGTAATCTCCCGCTACCCGTAAGATGCAAAATTGTGCAGAAAATGATACTACCTACCTTCAACTACTGCGATGTAGTCTACAATGCTGCCCCCAAGTCCACCCTATCCAGACTGGACCCTCTTTTCAATGCATTCTGTCATTTTGCCCTTGATGCCCCCCTTGTACTCACCACTGCAAGCTTTCCATTTGCTGGCTCTCCGCTCCTTTAGCAACCAGCACCTACTTCACAGTGCTAAATTTGCTTCTAACTTCTGGCTCAGTTCCCTTCCACCCTACCTCGCCTCCTACCTATCATCAACTCCAACCTCCTCTCATGCCCTCAGGTGTACTGACTCCTGACTATTGGAAATCCCTCACCATCGGACCTCTACAGTCCAATCTGCCTTCTCCTACCATCTCCCGAAGCTTTGGAATGACCTGCCGGTCCAAATCCGCCACTCCTCCTCTAGGCATTCTCTATCCTCTGCCCTGATAAACTACTACACGGTAAACTGTTCATACACCTGACCTCCTCTTCCCCCCTTCCAGCCAACCCCCTCCCCCCTTTCCTACTACTACTACTACCCTCCATCACTCCCTCTACAGCCTACGTGGCTTGACCAGCGGCTTCAGCTAATGGCTACAAATGCTGGCATATATTCTACCAACCTCTGCACTTACCCCTTACTGCACTTCTGCCTTGTCTCCCTGTCAAACGTATTCCCATTGTTAGTGGCTGTCACCTATGTATTGTGTAAACATAATCCAGATCTTAACCTTACTCCTTGTTCTCCCTTGGCTGACAATCTAGTATTGTTTTAAACTTACCCTATGTTATATTCCTACTTGATGTAGCACCCCCCCTTGCATATAAGGCTGTTGCATAGTCCTGTACACTGTTACTCCCACTCTTTGTACCAATGTGTAAATCTAATTCAAGTCAATGTAAGTAATGTATGCAATGTAAGTAATGCAAGTAATGATACTCTCAGTTCATGACTCCAATGTGTAACTCAGTGCTATGTATCATGTACTCACCTGATCTTATCTGCCACCCCCCCCCCAGGTCGCACCATGAGACGAGCATCTTGTTGCTCAGTGTGCCTTTCCTGGTGAAACATTTCAATAGATAAATAAATAAAGCTGGTACCAAAGGAAGTGTCCACACCTTTCACATTTGCATCAAGAAGTGGCGATGCATAAGGTTATCATGGTCTCATATCAAGTAAATTCTTTTTCAAAGCCACCAATGTTGGAAGAAGATATCCCATGTAGCATTTTGTTTCTCCCTGCAGAACATCCAATGCATTTGCTAAAGGCTGCATTACTTTGCAGTACTCAGCCAAGAAAGTGATGCGATTTGTTCTAAACCATGTGAGGCCAAGTTAATCGCAGATGTTGTGCAGGTCATCTTCATCTTTTTCGACAATGGATTAGACTTTTTCCACAGCCCTGAAGTAAGAATTCCACCTTGTGTCACTGGGAACAACCAGTTTGATACCAGTTTTGTCAGAGACAGTTTCACTTGCTTGTGAACTTAGATGTACTTTGTTCCAGAGAGCTGAGCATTTTGCCATTGTGCTGCTGTAGATCTTGTAGGCAGGATTCGATGTAGCAGATTCTATATCCTTCACTGCTATTAACTTCAGGGTATGAGCCGCACAGCATTGATGTGAAGGAAGGTTGTAAATTTCTTCCATGTCTTCATCCCCATCATCTAGAATCCTGCATACATAATTGAAACTTACTACAACCCCAACTGTGTTATCATCATCATCTTCACCAACACGGCTGCTATTTCCCCCTGCCTGTTGCTGGTCATCGTCATCGTCATCATCATCTTCATCATCATCATTTTTCTTCATCCTGAATCACAGTGGCAGTGATGGGTGTGGTATTATCAAAGCCAAACTCCTGAAGTGCTTTTACAAAGTTTGATCCCCTGTCAGTGACAGTTTTAGCAACCTTGTTTTGAATGCAGTATTTCAAGTGAACTTGTTCCAGTTTTGATGCAATAACATCCTATGTGTATCTTCCTTTTATTCACATGCATGCCAATGCTGCAGATTTTCTCACTAATTTTTTAGGATCAATCCAATGAGCTGTCACACCTAGGTAGCTTCTATTATGTGATGTCCAAATGTCGGCAGTAGTACATATGTGACATACATTGCTGAAGTCAGAAATCAAGTATGACTTCATGTTTTGGAACATCTTATCTATTCTCTCAGTTTTTTTTGTGTCATAAAATTTTTAGTGGGCTGCAGCCCAGTAACTAACTTTACAAGTGAAGACTGTTCAACAACACTGAATGACTGTAAATCTTCAACTACAAATGGAGTAATAAGCTTATCAATGCGAGCTTGACTGACAAGGGAACTCGATGTAGATTCAAATAATTGTTGTTTGGGAAAACATTTCTTCATTTTAACGAATGATGGTGATGGTGCCAGTGAATTTCCACTGCTGCTTGAGCTAGAAAACTAATCTTCCACCTCTTCTTCCTCTTTCTGTATCCTTTTCTGAGTAAGGGGGGGAGCATAGCTAGATTATCTTTTTGACTGCTGCATTGTGTAACAACTTTTTTGAATGTCCCCAAAGATGTAGGATGGATACGTTCCATATGTTTTTTAAGTTTGATGTTCTATTTTTGGATTTTTTGTTGTTTTTTTTTTTTCCAATTTAGTCAACTTTATTAAGTTTTTAGTTACAAACAGCAAAGTCTCCAAAACTGTGTAAGAATTGATACAGACAGGATAAACAAACATCTACCCCTCTCCCACCCCCAAACCCCCACATAACCCCCTTCCACACCTCTCTCCCCTCCCACTCCTCCCCATGGCATCAGGTAAAATACAGTAAAATAGAAAGAAATCAGAGTGTTTAATTTATTTTCTGGGGTGGGACCGCAACATGTATAGAGTATGAAAGGACTCACATTTCTGCTTGTAACTGGGCATCTGGCCCCATAGGCTGGCAATCATTCATTCTGTATGCAGATCAAGTAACAATTCTTGCAACCACTCCATATAAGGTATATCCCCTGAATCTAACCAGTGATGTAGCACCAATTATTTCAGAGATAGAGCAATTATAGCCACATAATATCTTCTTTATCACACCGCCACTCCTGAATAATCACCCAGAAAGCATACTTCTGGTACAAAGAGATCATCAATACCTAGAATGGGGTCAGCTCTCTGTCTAATATTAGCCCAGAGATTCTGGATTGGGGGGTATTCCCAGAATATGTGATAAAGAGTACCTGCTGCCTGACGGCAACATTTACATTGTGGGGACAGACCTTTCCAAAATCTGTGGAGTTTAACCTGTGTGAGATACATGTTATTGAGGAACGGAAACTGCATTAATCTTAATCTGTCTTGTGTGATGTATGTATGAGTGTCTTTCCAGATCCTCTTCCAATTTATATTCAGCTGAGGGAATTAAGACATCCAATAATTGGAGGACCTATCCAGATTGGAAAAGGCTCTGTCAAATAGCCTGGAATATAACTTGGATACTGCATGGGGTTGCTTAGCCAAACAACTGACAGAAAGAAAAAGTTCCCCAGAACTGTCAGCCTCAAAGAACGGAATCGGATTAGAAGCCAGAAAATGCTGGATTTGATATACTTTAAATATCTGGGAGCTCGCTGTCTTGTTTTTCATTAGAATATCACCGGACTTGAGACACTTGTCATCAATAAAAAAATCTCTGACTCGGGACTCTTAGTTGCAGGACCCAGTGAGGTTGAATCAGTTTGCCCCCAATTTTGTAACTGGGGTTCCCCATGATTGGCTGGGTCAGATCACTTTTATTGTTATATCTCAGGAAGGAACAGAGTTGGGAGTGGACTCTGACTGATACTGCAATAGTTCCATTTCTAGCTTGAGCTATGTGAGTATGTATGTGAGTGACCTCAGTGACCTCAGTTCTTTTGGTGAGGTTAACCATCGCAGATATTTGCTTGCCTGACTAGCCCAGTAATACATCCCTAAATGCGGCAACCTTAGTCCCCCTCTTTCTTTCGGGGTGGTCATTTTACGGTAGGCCCTTCTTGGGATTTTGCCCTTCCAGATATAATTATTAATGATGGAGTGTAGCTTTCTAAACCATTTAAGTGGGAGCCATAGATTAACCAGATTCAATGGATAGAAAACGCTTGGCAAAACATTTATTTTCACCAGGCTGATCCACCCCAAAAGGATAATGGAAGGGTTTTCCATTGGTTTAGATTTTGTTGGACTGTTTGTAAGATTGCCTCTAAATGGAGGCAGTATAGCACAGTGGCTTAAGACTCTGAGCTGCAAATCTGGTGACATCTAGCTGACCAGACCTGGGTCTGAATCCCACAGCTTCCACTTGCATACTGTGTGACCCTGAGCAAGTCACTTAACTTCCCTGTGCTCCCAGGTTGCTCCTGTAAAAAAGCTTTCAGCTTAGTGTGTTACTTCTGGGCATTTTTGCTCATGGTTCACTGCTTCCCTCCTCTGATATTCTTCAGAAATTCAGTTTAAGAACTACAGGTATTTTCAAGGTTTTCCAATGGCATCATCTTCTTCATCAATCCTTTGTATCCTCTCACACCGGTGACAGTCAAGCTCCCTCCTAGACTCATTGCAGAAATCTGCTATGAATCCCTATGGTATTTCTGGAATTTATTCCCTTATTCTAGACAAAATGACCCCCATTTCTCCTGGATGTCCCAAAGTCTGGCTACAGCTCCTGCCAGAGGCCGTTCCCCACTGCAGTCGTATCTGGAAAGACCTTTATAGATCTGTATCCCAAGATAGACTTCATCTCACTCAGTTTCATATTCTTCACAGTCTGTATTACACTCCTATCAAACTTGTCCGGATGAAGCGTCGCTCATCAACTACCTGTGTTAGATGTGGCCTCAAAGAAGGCACCCTGTTACATCTTTTCTTGTCCTGTGACAGAGTGCCCCCCTCTGGCAAGCTATGTAAGACAGAGCCAACCCATTGTTAGGTTTATCTGGAGTTTTCACCCCTGAGGTTTGCATTCTTGGGGATTATAGCTCTATAATGGTCAAGGAGCGGAAACATCACATTGCTCTAATTTCCTTGGCAGTCAAGAAACTGGTCATTCGACATTGGCTAGATCAGGTCTCCCTTTCCTACCAGGAATGGCTGCAGGAACTTTCCTTTTCCCTGCAGATGGAATGGATGATTGCCAGCCTCAAACACAAATTGCCCCAATTTAATAAAATATGGGTCAAGCTTTATACTCTTTATTTAGATTGTTAACCAGTTGATTCCTCTCCTCACCTCTAGACCTTCCCTTTTCTTAGTTCTGTATTTTTATTAATTTTACCATTTTTATTATGCATACTTCATTGGGGGTGGGGGAGTATTGTGGGGAAAGTTTGGGTAGTTGGGAGGGTTGTGTTTTTTTTTCTTTTTTCTTCATGGCTTGATATCTAATTGTACTGGTTCATTATACTGTTGGTGGTTGTTTATGTTCTGTTATCCTTGTACTTTTCTAGTAGTTAATAAAGCATTTTGAATAAAAAAAAATAAATTATCTACAGCACTCTTAACTGTTACCTTTCTAGTACACCTGTAGTTTACAAATCTTCAAGAATAAAACACTGAGCAATCTTCAACAAATTCAGAAGACTGGTTTGACAGCTTATATGATTGTAAAAGTCAAAATGTTCATTAGTGTATGAAAAAAGTAGAATTTGAAAATTAAATCAATAATGTCATTTAGCTTTTTTTTTAGTGGCCTACACCTCTGGGCCTGAAGTGGTGCCTAAATTGATACGCTTCTTCTGTTCTGATGTCTGCCTTGCTGAAGATGGTGGTAAGATGATGGATACATTTTTGGATCACCTCCTCACACTGCTGCTAGTGCTTGCTGCTAGCTGCATTAATATACCCTCTGGCAGGTGTCTCTGCTTGTCTTTTTCTCTTTAGGGTTGTAAAGAACCTTTAAAAAAGAAAAAAAAAAATGAATGTATGCAGGCTCAGCCCACTGTGCCACTTTAATTTTAGCAATTACCATTTTATATAGTGACCACTGCAGTTTTATATAGTGACTGCCCCTGCAACTGCCACATGCGTTTGCAGAGTAAAGCACACAGAAGTGGTGCATTGTGTCACATGCTTGTGAACCAAGTGATGCATTAAAGGGTAGGGTGCAAACATAAAGGAATGAGGATGATCAATCAGACCAGAGCAATGCATGCTCTCATCCACTGACAGGTTATCTACTCCCCTTCAAAGTGTTTTGGATCTTTTGGGGGGTTGAACCCTCCATCCTGCCCTTCCCTGCCCACCACTGGGGTGATTAATATGTGAAGGATCTTGCAGCAGCCAAGCATGGATGCACAGTGGCCATCAGGTAATCATGTAGTATAACATCACTGTTAAAAAAAAAAATGCAAAATTTAGGTTTTCCAGTATGGGGGCTAAATCTGACATGTCATAACCATTACAAAATGTAACAGTATAAAACATTTAAAAAAAAGCAATTTTATGTTGGCGTGTTTGCGCACCCAACATCATGGGACAGTGCAGCTTCGGAGGTGGGGTCACTGTTGGGCGAATGCAGGGCACACATCAGTAGGTGCATCCCTCATTCCCCATCAGCCTGCATGCCAGCACCACACCATGCATACATAATGTGGTGAGCACATCTAAGAAAAGGTCCGCTGCAATCCGAGCAAAGCTCGTCATACGCAGCGGACCCTTCCTACGTGCTCGCTGACATTATGAGAATGGTCGGTGAGCGGGCAGCCGCCCAACTACTGTGACTTCGGGGTGTCCAATCTCCCTGTCGGTTAACCCCCCCACTTTCTTTGTGTGCCAATGAGGAGTCCACCTTCGTCAGCATAAACCCCCATTGTTGAATGCTGAGGGGATGCCCAATCCCCTTGGCTCACCCCCCTGCTTTTTTTGTGTGCCGACGAGGTTTCCCAATCCCCATCAGCATTGCTTCCTCATCCCCTCCCCCAGTGTTGTGTGCCAACGAGGGTGCCCAATCCCCGTCGGCAACAGACACCCCACTCAAACAGTTAGGTGGCACACTGGGAGCCCACCTCAGCGTACCAAATCCCCTGCAAATAAAAACTGTCCCGCGATGTTTTTTTTTTCCTGTAAAATGAAAACGGTCCCTCGTAGTCTCGATGCTCCCTCCCCCCACCTGCACGACCCTAGAGCGACCCTGCTTCCTCACCCCTCACCCCATACTTACTCAAGTGTGTCTGGGCGCGATGATCTTCAGTGGACCAGGAACATGTCTGCACTCTTCAAAGCCGTCCGCGAAATGAAGAAATGCTGGTAAGCTGTATAATGGAATGAATAGGGTTTTTTCAACTTTAATGTGCATATCGGGCATTTTTGCGAATTTTGGCCCCAGATTTTCAACATGGGGTTTTTGGGACCCCTTCTCATGAATTCTTGCACTGTCATAGCATTATTCAGTCCCAAAAGGTGATTTCTAAGTCACTGTGCAGAATCACCTTTCGGGACCGAGTAACGAAATGACAGTGCCACTGTTCATGAGAGGGTCTTGCAAGTTTGGTGGAGAAAAATCAAAAAAATTACTGTTTTACGAGCGTGCATAGCAACTGCGTAAAACACACTCGTAAGTTAGTGCATTTGCACTATTTTCATGCCATATTCTCAACATTGGCATTTTACCACACCTTCTTGTGAACTGTGCAGCTGTCATTTTTCATATCCTGGCCGAAATGTGTTTTCGCACTTCCAGCGCAGAATAGCGTGGTCGCTGTGCGAAATCAATGTTCAGGATACATTACAAAAATGATAGTGACACTGTTCATGAGCAGAGGTCCTAAAATGACTGTGTTGAAAATTTGGTGACAGTACTCCATAAAATGTTTTACGAATGTGCGTAGCAACTGCGTAACACACGCTCGTAAGTTAGCGCATTTGCAATATTTTCATGCCACATTCTCAACATTGGTGTTTTACCACATCTTCTTGTGAACTGCACAGCTGTCATTTTTCACATCCTTGCCGAAATGTGTTTTCGCACTTCCTGCACAGAATAGCGCGGTCGCTGAGCGAAATCAGTTTGGGACACATTACGAAAATGACAGTGACACTGTTCATGAGCAGAGGTCCTAAAATGGCTGTGTTGAAAATCTGGTGACAATACTCCATAAAATGACTGTGTTTCTAGTGTGCTTTGCGCAGTTATTCTTGCACTGTCATGGCGTTATTCGGTCCCGAAAGGTGATTTCAAAGTCACTGTGCAGAATCACCTTTAGGGACCATGTAATGAAATGACAGTGCCACTATTCATGAGAGGGGCTCTCAAAAGTCTATGTTGCAAGTTTGGTGGGAAAAATCCCCAAAATTACTGTTTTACGAGCGTGTGCAGCTGCTACGCAACATACGCTCGTAAGTTAGTGCATTTGCAATATTTTCACACCACATTCTCAACATTGGAATTTTACCACACCTTCTTGTGAACTGTATAGCTGTCATTTTTCACATCCTGGCCAAAATATGTTTTCGCACTTCCGGCGCAGAATAGCATGGTTGCTGTGCAAAATCAGTGTTTGGGACATATTCTGAAAATGACAGTGACACTGTTCATGAACAGAGGTCCTAAAATGCCATTGTTGAAAATTTGGTGACAATACTGCATAAAATGACTGTTTTACGAGCATGCATAGCAACTGTGCAATGAACGCTCGTAAGTTAGTGCGTTTGCAATATTTTCATGCCACATTCTCAACATTGGCATTTTACCACACCTTCTTGTGAACTGTACAGCTGTCATTTTTTACATCCTTGCCAAAATGTGTTTTCGCACTTCTGCCGCAGAATAGTGTGGTCACTGTGCGAAATCACTGTTCGGGACACATTACAAAAATGACAGTGACATTGTTCATGAGCAGAGGTCCTAAAATACCTGTGTTGAAAATTTGATGACAATACCCCATAAAACGACTGTGTTACGAGGGTGCGTTGTACAGTTTGCACGTACGCTCGTAAGTTCCCAAACTGATAATATTTTCACTCCACATTTTCAACAGTGCCATTGTTCTACACCTCCTAATGAACAGTACAGCTGTAATTTTTCACATCCTGACCAAAATCTGTTTTCGCGATTCCGGTGCACAATAGCGCGGTCACTGTGGAAAGCCCTTGTTCGAGACACATTATTAAAATGGCAGTGACACTGTTCATTAGCAGATGTCCTAAAATGCCTATGTTGAAAATTTAGGGATGAAAGTCAATAAAATGAGTGTTTTATGAGTGCGTGTTGCGCAGTTTGCACGCACACTCATGATTTTGTGAATTTGTAATACTTTCACTCCAGCTGTTCATCACTGGCATTTTTCCATACCTCCTTATGAACAGTACAGCTGGCTGAAATGTGTTTTCGCACGTCCAGTGCAGAATTCCATGGTCACTGTGCAAAATCACTTTTTGGGACACTTTGAGGAAATGACGGTGACAATATTCATCAACAGAGGTCCTAAAATGCCTATGTTAAAAATTTGGTGACAAAAGTCCAGACAATGACTGTGTTGTAACTGTGCATTGCACACTTTCCACGCACCCTTGTAACTTCATCAATCTGCAATATTTTCATGCCGCATTTTCACCACTGGCATTTGTACACTCCTCATTATCAACAATCCAGGTGCCATTTTACACAGCCTGCCCAAAACATGTTTCCGCAGCTCTGCTGCACAGTGGCGAACTCACTGTGCAAAATCACCTTTTGGGACACATTAACAAACTCACAGCACTATGCCTCTCCACCTCCACCACTGCCAATGCCAGCGCGATAACTTTCGGCATTGACAAATGCTTGTTAAATTAGCATTAATGCAATCCAGTGCTTAGGTTTAATAAGTTACTTTTGTTAAAGGGATACACCAGCTAACACTGTGTAACAATATTCTTTTACCTGGAGCATTCTGGTTCCTGTTTCTTGGTGTGTCTCTGCAAAGGACCAGGTACTCCTTGGAAAAATCATTCTTGTAAACCCTCATGCACTTTGGGAATTATCAGCCATGCCATGTGGCAGTACTAGCCAGAGTCATGGCAAGAAAGTAAACGTGAATGGGCGCATTCATGTGGTGCCACACTCATTCAAGCCACGCTGCTAGGAAACACAGACATGGAAAACATGGTTATGGAAGCATGTGGTCTTCTGCACTTGCGCAGATAACAGCATGGCTTGAATGAGTGCAGCACCACAAGAATGCGACCACTCCCAATGTTTATTTTCTTTGTGCAGCTTGGGCTAGTACTGCTGCAGGGCATGGTGTAGAACAAGGGTTTACAAGAATTATTTTTTCAAGAAATACCTGGCCCTTTGCTGAGACACACCAAGAATTAGGAACCAGAATGCACCAGGTAAAAGAACATTGTTACACAGTGTTGACTGGTGTTTCCCTTTAACAAAAGTATCTTATTAAACTTAAGCACTGGATTGCATTAATCCTAATGTTAAAAAAAAATTACCGTTTATATTGCTAAATTTTGTAATGGTTATGACATGTCAGTTTTAGTTCCAACCCCCAACCCCAATCATGAAAACCTTAATTTGTGCAAGTTTTTTTTTTTTTTTTATAAATAGTGATTTTATTCTGCATGGTTGCCTGATGGCCATTTTGATAATGCCATCAATCCTTTTTCACATTTGAAGTTAAATTCAAAAACAAACACCAAAGATTGCAGACTCCTCACAATGAATAAATAACCAACATGATCTGATTATTAGTTTTTACTCTGTCTGCCAGTCCAACTCATTAATTCAACCCTTTATATATTAGATATAGAGGAAAAAAGTTTATCTTTGCTGTGACTCAGTCATTTGTAATTATACCATTCCCAAGTTATTCTGGAATTGGAATGAATCACGAGCATCACCATCAATAACAGCATTTTCCTACCGTGTGGTATAATATAAACTCTTCACTGCTATTCCCAACAGTTTTACTTATGCCTCAATCTATGTAAACATTCTAAAAGGTATAGCACACAAACACAGGCAATTTTAATTCCTTCCTTCCTTTTCAAACTGTGTCTGAGTTATAGTAACACAATCAGTTCTGAAATGAACTCCACAGTAAGTGCACAGTAACTAAACATAACTTTGCTCTGGTAAAATATCATATTGCTCAATGAGCAAAATGTGGCTCTGAGAAACAGCAGGTTGGCTTTCTATAATTTTGATTAACTTATTTTTTCAAGTTTCACTTTCCCCAACTTAACCATAATCCAGATAGGTATTTGAAATTCAGAACATCTGTGCTTGCCAGCGGATATCATATTTATTTTAATAATAGTTCCGATTTCATTTGTCTTTCCAAAAATATACGGTATTATTAAACCTGTTCCATAGCACTTCTCTAAATTGGGTAAAGCAGATCAGCACTTGGTGACTTCACATACGACACAGACAGTACAATAATTAGCTTCAACAGGAGCTAACACGATATCATGTCAAACTATCTATACATCTTAGACTGTCCAAGAACATTTAAATGCAAAAACAGAAAATTCAGCTGCTTCTGTTGCAACAGCAGAAGCAGCAGCAACCATCCCTTCCTTGACTGCTACTCTTTCCCCCTGAATTCATTTTCTTTGTCGCTCTTGGTGCCTTACAGGCAGCTTCACATAAAGCGCAATTGTGTTATCTTATAGCACACCCAGTATAATAACAATCAGCAATGCAATGATAATCTGGAGTGAGCAGTGAACATTCTGATTATTGAAAGGGTTTCCAGGTCTCTGCCACCAAATCAAATTCATAACTCATGTCTACAGGTCAAAATATTGACTCATAACTGCTTTGTGGCACATCAGTACTTTTCAGGTTCCCAAGTAACAATAATCCAACACACTTTGATCTACTTTACAGTAATTTATTTTCAGTTGCACGTCTGTAAGTGGAAATAGTTTTAGCGATCACCTTGGCTATCTCCATTACTACCTTTCCACCTTTTTTGGGTTTTACCCTTGTTGCATTACCTACCTTCACAATTTTTATTCCCAGAGGTCTGTTTAAAAAATCAAAACGAACAAAAAAACTAGAATCTGGCATCTCATCCTTACCTGGGTTCCCAAGTACTGTAACAATTAAAAAGTCAGTAACCATTTTCTCTCCTGTGTGAAATGTATTCCTCACTGCCTTAGCTACCTTTCTTTCAAATAGGCCCTTACAGCAGGTTGGGATCATCCTGCATAGATATAACTTAGTCCAGATATATCCTAGCGTGCTAGCATTGCCAGAAATAAAAGATCAATTAAAAATGCACTTGTGCTTAAAGGGACACCGTCAACTGTTTTGCATCATATTATTTTTTAGTAAAAAAAGTCATATTTTATGATTGCTTACTTCCTCAATTCATTGATGTTGCAGGTTGCTTTGTCTGCCTTCTTCCTTTTTAGAACCAAAATGCATGGTAATGTATAGTTATGCCCAGCTTTGTTTTGCTCCATATCACTGAACTACTCTAGTGTACACTTCCTGAACATTAAATGTTTGAAGGGGATTAACAAGGCTAGTAAAGAAGGGATTTTACAGAATAGAAGGGGGAGTGTCCTGAGGGGGCACCAGATGAGACTGGAGGGGAGAAGATTCATGAGGGAACTCAGGAGCCATTATTTCACTGAGACGGTGGTGTACAAGTGGACTACTCTGCTGGAGGAGGTAGTAGCTTGTAGCACGGTAGATGGTTTTAAGAGGGGATGGGACAGGGTGTGAGGGGGGATATTTGTGAGGAGGGGATGGGTGGGTGAGGCAGCTTTGAGGGGCTAGCTACATAATCAAGTGGACTCAATAGACCACAAGGCATGTTTCTGCTGGCATTTTCGTATGTTCACATTAGAAACACCCTCAGACAGTGTAGCCACTCATGATACAGTACAATAATCTCCTCTACTCCCACTGCATCAAGAGTTGCCAGATCGTGTTGGGGAGGGTCCTGAGTCCAGGAAACATGCAATAAGAGCTGGTCAAGAAATGTAAACAAAACAAACATGTTTGGTGTGGTAACACCAGTATGCTGGGCAGTCGGTTTTTCACTTTTTAAAAGTAAAAGGGATCTGAATTAAACTACCAGCTGCATCAACAGTCTCTATATGTGAACAATCATAAAATGTGTTTTTTAAATTAGGGTCTCTTTGAGGCCTAAGGGAGTTGACAGTGTCGTTTTAATTCAGGGTGGAGGACACCCAGTGGAAAAGGATGGGACACAAAGGATAACCATGCAGTTGTGTCCTGCTGCACGGGTCATGATGAGCATGTAACATGGGCTAACTGACCAATTATATACAGTGCAGTAAAACAGGATGCCACAATTCCAATATATAGAACAAAATATTATATATATTATGCAGCAGTACTGTACCTTGGATGAGAAAGGCTTTACTTCGCCCCTTTATGGAGTCTCTGCACCTGCAGGCCTCCAGTCCTAGAATCCCCAGTTGCAGTTCAGCAAAGAGACCAACTGGCAAGGATGGATCCCCACCAAACCCTAGAAGTAACACAATAAACATGACACTATTTATTCAGAAGTTGCTTGAAGTAAGCTAAGTAAAGAGTGCACAACAGTGCTACCAATAACAATGAAAACATAAGGTGGGACAATCACTCCCAATCCCTACTAATTCAATTGCTTGCTTACCTGGAAATGCAAGCAACTGTGCAATATGGCAAAATAAAAAATAGTTGACGCATCTTAATGTGTACACACTGCTGCATAAACGTCTTAATGTATGATGATACACTGCACTCTAAGCCTCCCCCCCCAAAATCTCTCCAGAAATTCACTGTAGGGGGGTGTTTTTTTTTCTTTTGTTTTAACTCTTGCTGTGATTAACTAATTTTTTTTTTGTTTATACTAAAAATCTCCCCTTCCCAGAATCACAGCCATGGCACTGAAGGTGCTATTATTTATTACAAATCAATTGCAGCATTATTGGAGGTGTTGTGTTGTTATCACACAGTTACACTGTGACTTTCCCCAATGTTAGTGTAGCTCAAACATTGGACCCTATGCTTGAAGGTATGGAGCACCTCCGCGCTGCATATGTGAGGCATGGAGACACTCCACATCCATTACACCTCCTGCGTGGGATGCACAAAGGGGGATGCACAGCCACCATGCACCCGATCCTCCACCCGTGTGGACCACATCTCACAGGGGGTTGGCAGGACACATGCCAACATTATGCAGCATGCACAAAGCCGCATAGTGTTGCACACCCGGGTGCATAGGAGGCAGCTCGTATGCCAGGGAAACTCTGCCACAAGTCCCCTACCCATCCCATGCATCCATCCCACACCAAGGGGGGACCACTGCTGACACATTCAGTGGCTGCCCAGGGCCACTGACCCAACACCCAGCTGTGTTCCCACCATCCTGGTGCATGTCAAGCCCCCCCTCCACACACACACACACACACACACACACACACGATGGGGGCACTGGCCCCTGGACAGCATGTACCCCCCTCACCCACCTGCCTCTGTGGCTCCCAGCACACTGGGTGTTGTGGTGGGCTGGTGCAAACAACCCCTCCCACACACACACACACACATACCCATGGCACCACCCTCGTACCTCCCTGTCTGACTGGGGGCACCACAAGGCTGGCTGCACTACCCACCTCTCACCTCCATGGCAGCCGGCTGTGCAGACATCCATGGGGGAGTGCAGCCAACGTGCCCCCTTCCATGCAAGGGATCCACTGTTGGTCCTGGGATGGGCATCTTATTGGATGCCTGCCCAGGTCCTTGATACCACCCTCCAGCCACCTTTTGGAGTGCTACACACCAGGGGGGCATGCCTGTAGACAGGTCATGGCCATTGGGGAATACCGGTGGTGAACACCTGTTCACAGGTGTGGAGCTCCGCGGGCGGAATACATGCCTCAGACACATAAATCCTGCTCATTGGAGCATAGGCTTCCTAGTATATTTTGATGTGCTTAATGCTGTTGACTTGTTAGATCTGGCTGTCATTTCAGTTGTGGGGTGGACAAGGTGGATGAATAGTTTGCTTTGTGAAAAGAAAAGGGATGGTACAGATGATCCTGATTACACAGGTGGCAGTGTCACAGGAAATGTACTGGACAATTCAACTTTTGTGAAGGTTCAAATATATATTCTTAGGAACTATTGCTTTATCTGTTTTTATTTTTATTTATTTATTTAATTAATTCTTTGGTAACCAGGTAAGGCCCACTAAGCACTTGTTTTCAAGGGGGACCTTGGAGCACTGGGGGGTTAAGTGACTTGCTCAGAGTCACACAGTATGCAAATGAAGGTTATGGAACTCAAACCCAGGTCTTCTGGATGTACCAAGCTCATTCACAGCCCATTACTCTAACCTATAGGCTATACTGTTTTGTAGTTGCAAGGTGGTATCATGTGCCTAGCTCAATTGTTTATATGAGCAATCCCCTCCGACCCCCGGCTCACAACCACAGCTGTGATGTCATGTTTGTGCCTTGCCTTTCCCAAGGCATCCAACTTTTTTTTTTAAACCAGGAGAGACACACTAAGCTGTAGCTTGTTTTCAGGTGTTATCTGGGAGCACAAGGAAGTTAAATGACTTGCTTAGGGTCACACAGTATGCAACTGGGGGCTGTAGGATTCAAAACCAGGCCACTAGGTTTACAGTTTAGAGGCTTAAACCACTGCACTATACTGTCTCCTGAACTTGAGCCCTAAGTTTTATAAACAAAGGGAAACACTAATGCAACACTAGGACTACAAAGCAAAAAAGCAAAAAAGTTGTCTAACTTACAGACATGGCCTGCTATAGCCTATGAAAACATGCAATCACGAAGCGAGTTTAAAGAATAGCTTTTACTCAGACAGTCACTATTTACTAAACCAGAGAGCTACTCATCCACTCTACAGCTGACAGCCAGATATATGACAAATCATGGTCACCGTCTTCAATACAAAATAATAAATGACCAAGACACTTCATCACCTCCAAGCAAGTACCACCATTTTTCCACCACAGAAACTGCTTCAACCAGCTAAGACTCTGGCAAGACAGTCTAAACAGTGAATACCATTCCCTTCATGTACCCCTTATGATGCCATTCCTCGGGACCTGAAAGCAGATTTAAACAAAAAAAGAAAAAGGCAGAGTAAACTATCAAAAGAATACTTTTCTCCAGTAACCAGTGAATACTGTTCCTGTGTCCCTTACAGGTGCTGCTCCTTGGTCCTGTTAGAAGATTTAAACAAAAATTAAAAAGAGATTAGACAACCCAAAACAGTCTAAAAGGACAGAAAATGGAAAATAAAATCTCTTCTGTTCCCGCTGGTGTTTCCCTGCTACATACTTAGTTCCTGCTCTACACACACCACAAGCAGTGGTACCTCCCACAACACCTTATGCAGGGGGCATTCAATTGGGGATATCTTGTTGTGCAATTTTTATGCAGTCTTTTACTTACATGTTGCCCTGAGTTTACTGAACACAATGATTTAATTTAAAAGCAGAAAATGCGAGGTGACAGAGTCCCAGAACAGTTCTCTAAAGTTAAAGGTGCCTCCAACACAGTTCGCTCTCACCTCACAGACCAAACCAACATGCACTTCTGAGGCAAAAATTACCCTTGCTCTGGCAGCAGCTAAGAAAACAAGCATTTGTCAATGCCGAATGTTTGCTTGCTGGCGTTGGCATTGGTAGTGTAGGAGTTAGAGAGCTGCATAATAGGAATGGCAGTGAAGTACTGAACTGAAGCCAACCCCACCACCGCCCTGCAGAGACTGACAGGCATTGGGGTGTGCTGTTGGGTCGTCAGGCATAACGGCCACGCCATTTCACCACACCCTACCCTGCAGACACTGACAAGTGTCACGGTGTGCCTTGGGGTCTTTGGCCCTTATGCTCACCCCATTCTATCAGGAAATATGGTGAGATGGGTCCTGTATAGGAGAATGGGGTGAACTTTGGGGCCAGAGAGTCCAAGGCACATCTCGATGCCTCTCACTGGCTGCAGGGTGTGAAATGGTATGAGCATTACAGGTGAGAATCCCAAGTCACACCCCTGATGCCTGTCAGTCTCTACTGGCTGGGGCGGTATGGTTGAAAACCCTAATGCCTCAGGTGTTCATTGGCATTTTCACTCCAAATTTTCAACATGGGTTTTTTGTGACCCCCACCTTATGAACAGTGGCAATATCAGTTTGTTAGCTGAAAAATGATTTTGCACAGTGACTACGCCATTTGGCACCACAGGTGCGAAAACACATTTCGAACCGGATGTAAAAAATGACAGCTGTACTGTTCATGGGGAGGTACAAAAAATGGCAATGTTGAAATTCTGCAGAGAAAATATTAAAAAAACTGGTGAAGTCAAACGCGTGCATAGAAAATGCACAACGCACACCTGTAATGCAATTAGTTTGATGATTTTTTACAGCAGCTTGTCAACACAGGGATTTTGGAACCTCCACTCATGAACAGTGTCACTGTGATTTTCTTAATCTGTCCCGAGCAGTGATTTCCCACAGTAACCACGCATTTCTGCGCTGGAAGTGCGAAAACACATTTTGGCCACGGTGTTAAAAATGATAGCTGTACTCTTCATAAGGAAGAGTGGAAAAATGGCAGTGGTGAAAATCTGGACTAAAAATATTAGAAATCCATGAAGTTACGAGGGTGCGTGGAAACTGCTCAATGGTCGCTCATAACACAGTCATTTTATGGACTTTTTTCACCAAATTTTTAATATAGCCATTTTAACACCTCTGCTCATGAACAGTGTCACTGTGATTTTCTTAATTTGTCCCGAACGTTGATTTCTCACACCGACTGCGCCATTGTGCGCTACATGCGCAGAAACACATTTTGGGAAAGATGTGAGAAATGACAGCTGTACTGCTCATAAGGAGGTGTAGTAAAATGGCAATGTTGAAAATCTGGAGTGAACATATTGAAAATTCATGAACTTATGATCGTGTGTAGGAACAGCGCAACGCATACTCATAAAACAGTCATTTTTGGGAATTTTTTCGTCAAATTTTCAACATAGGGTTTTTGGGGGCCTGCCTCATGAACTTTGACACTGTCATTTCATAAATCAGTCCTAAAAGGTGGTTCCACGCAGTGACTGCAAAATCACCTTTCAGGGCCGATTAACGCCATGACCGTGACAGAATTCATGAGGCTGAGTCTCAAAAACCCTATGTTGAAAATTTGGTGAAAAAATTCCCCAAAATGCCCGAGATATGCACTAAAGTTGAAAAAACCCAATGTATTACATTATCCAGCTTACTGGCATTTCCTCAGTTCACGGTCAGTTTTGAAGAGTGCAGACGTGTTCCCTGTCCACCGAAGATTGTCATGCGGAGGTAAGTATGGGGTGAGGTGGGGGTGTGGGGAGGCAGAGTGCACAGAGGGTGGGCATGAGTGGGGGGAGGGGGTGTCAGGACAGTCTGCTAGGGAACGTTTTTTCTTTCAGTTTTTTTTCCTTGGACGATGCAGAATGTTTGCCACACTGGGCTGGGCTCCCAGTATGGCAGCTGGAAGGCTGTTTGCGGAGGTGTGGAGCCGATGTGGGATTGGGCACCCCTGTTGGCCATAGGTACTGTTGCCACACTAGGGTGGGCTCCCAGTGTAGCACCCGGATCATCTCTTGGGAGGGAGTAGTGGAGGAGACAGGGGATTGGGCACCCCCGTCAGCCATAAAGACTGCTGCCATGCTGGGGTGGGCTCCCAGCGTGACACCTGGAACTCTGTTGGGGGGTGCAGCACAGTCGACAGGGGATTGGGCACCCGTCGGCTACTCTGGTGTGTGCGTGGGGGAGGCATGGTACACAATATGCATGCGTAATGCGTGTGTGTGGGAGGCATGCATGAGCATCGCATTTCTTATCGCTGCTTACTGAAGTGTAGCTCTCCCTTTCAACTGTACGGCACTGCATTTTCAACTGCTGTCATAAACAGCTGCAGCATCATTGGAGAACTGTGGCCATGCCTGCAAACACACTGACTGAATTGTAAGACAGGGTGCCACACCTCCGAAAACTCGAACTCGAAGTTTTTTTTTCTTTCATGCTAAACTCCCATTTACAGAATTCGCAGCCTTGGCTTCGTGGGGCTGCTATTACATGATGTGGGCCTCATTTATATTAATCAAAACCTCCCAGAGCAAAATAACACAGACTTTTTGTTTGCAGAAGATCACATTGCACTCTATGGACCCCCCATCCCAAAATTAACTGTAGGGGAGAGTAGTAGTATTTTTTTTTACCCACATGCACATAGATCAACTATTCTTTTTAAACTGGAATGATGCTTTCCTCTCTGACTACCCCTCGCTTACTGCACTTAAACTGGCTAGCCTACCTACCTTAGCCATTTGCCAGAACTCCTATTGCTACACCAAAAGGACAATGCTGTATCAGAGACAGAAGAGATCCAGGCACACAGCACACAAAGGCAATAATGGTATCAGACTAAACTTTTTCAGCCAAATGCATGAATTTATTCAAATAGACATGGGCTGTCAGCCAGAAACCCAGTGCTTTGGAGGCTGCCTTCATCAGTGAAGGCAGCCGCTCGCCAAAGCGCTGGGGTTTGGACTGACAGCCCAGGTCGATTTGAATAAATTCATGCATTTTGCTGTAAAAGTTTAGTCTGATACTGTTATTGTCTTTGTGTGCTGTGTGCCTGGATCTCTTCTGAACTTGGGGTTAGCTACCCTTTCATGCTGCACCACTCCAGCTCACAGGCTTGACTCCCAGTAGCTGACTCTGGAACTTATGCATCAAAGACATTACCAATTCTGATTCTGAATGATATGCTCAAGTGCACTATATAATTCATTGTTGTCCTGTCTTGTCCAGCACTTCCAACCTACACTTACCATTTTTTTTTTGTGCTGGGAGTTTCTTCGTTAAATCAGATGTTGGGAGTCTGGTTGGTCCGTCGGTGCCACCGAGTCAACCACACACATAGAAACATAGACTTTGACGGCAGATAAGGACCACTTGGCCCACCTAGTCTGCCCATTTCCCTACCTACAGGACAGGCCGCAGATCCTAGTTAACATACTAACATACTAATTGCCAGCAGATTAGGCCTTACAGTCTATCGAGTCTGCTCGAACCTCAGATCCCTAGTTGGGTGCTGAGGCCCCCCCTTCCTTGTGTTCCAGAAACATCTATCATCCATCCCCATCCCCCCCGGGCCAGGTCATCATCTGATACATCCACTTTCTGTGTCTGTCCCACCCTCTCTTGAAGCCCTCCACTGCGGATCTCTGAACCAGCTCGCCAGCAGTGCATTCCAAGGGTCCACCACCCTCTCAGTGAAAAACCTCCTCCTCTTTTCCCCCCTCATCCTTCCACCTTCCAACTTCAAACCATGCCTCCTGGTGATACCTCCCTGCTTTAGTCTAAAGAACCCCTCCATGTTTACCCTATTTATTCCCTTGAGGTACTTGAAGACCTCAATCATGTCCCCCCTGCCTCTCCTCTCCTCTCCTCCAATGAAAACAGGCAGAGCTTCTCAAGTCTGTCCTCATACGTCAAATCCCCTAGTCTTCATATCATCTTAGTTGCCCTCCTCTGTACCCTTTCCAGGAGCTGTATGTCCCTCTTCAAGTGTGGTCTCCAGTACTGTACACAGTACTCAAGGTGTGGTCTAACCAGTCCATTGTACAGCAGCAGAATCACTTCCCTGCTCCTAGAGGTGATCCCCCTTACGATGCATCCTAACATCCTGTTTGACTTGCTAGCCGCTCTCCTGCACTGCTCAGAATTATTCATACATGCATCCACCATGACACCTAGGTCTTTTTCCCCTATTGAGGAGTGCAGCACTTCCCCTTCCAGGGTGTACCTGTGTATAGGGTTTCCCCGCCCAAGATGTAACACCTTGCACTTGGTGATATTGAAATTTAATTTCCATGTGTGAGCCCAGCTTTCCAGGGTGTCCAGGTCCCTTGCAGGGCCAACCTCCCTCTTCCCCTCAACTACTGCTCCCATCTTGGAGTCATCAGTGAAGAGACTCATTTCACACCTATACCCTCCCTGATGTCCGATATGTATGCATTAAACAGGATCGGACCAGGACCGAGCCCTCGGTATCCACTACCGACCTCTCTGGGGTTCGAGGCTCCCCCATGACCACTACTCTCTGGGTGCATCCAGCTAGCTAGTTTTCAATCCATATGACCATCAAAGGGCCTACTCCCAACCCCATCAGTTTCTCCAACAGACCATTGTGGGGGACAGAGTCAAACGCCTTGCTGAAGTCCAAGAATAATATATCCACAGGCTTTTCCCTGTCCAGTTCTGATGTTACCCATTCGTAGAACTCCACAAGATTGGTTTGACATGATCTATCTGGCACAAACCCATGTTGCCGACTATCCAGACCTCCACCACCTCCAAGGACACCCCAATCATTCCTTTAGTATACTCTCCATTAATTTTCCACCACGAGGTCAAACTGATGGGTCTATAGTTACCTGGTACTTCCTCGACCCCCCTTTATGGATTGGCACCACATGTGCCTCTCACCAATCTCTAGGTACCCTCCATGTCTCAAGCGACCTGTTGAAGAGCTCCGCCAGCGGTGCAGCCAGTATGTCTGCCAATTCCCATAGTACTCTCAGATGAATGCCATCTGGCCCAGGAGATTTGTCGTTCTTTAGGGCCTTGAGGGCTATCCACATCCTTTCAGTGGAGATAGCATCATCTGTCCCCTCCACCTTAGTGAGCTTTTTATCCTTATCCTGATGTGACACCCCTTGGGTACCTCTCCCTCCCTCTTGCTCCATTTCTGTTGCTCCCCTGATCCCACTCACTGCCGCTTCAATCCCCATCATGCCTTGCTTTGTAGATATCCCATCCCCCTCCCTAGTGAACACAGAGGTGAAGTACTCGGTTAATACCTCTGCCTGGTCCCTCGCCTCTTCCACCCACCCTCCTTCTGATCTCAACCAACAGCCTATTTCTTCCTACCCCCAACAAGAATTGCCTTATGTCTGTCCCATGCATTCTTGAATTCTCCCACAGTTTTAGACCCCACAACCTCCTCAGGAAGGCTGTTCCATGCATCCACTACCCTCTCTGTGAAATAATACTTCCTCACATTGCCCCGGAACTGCCCCCCCCTCTATCTTTAAATTGTGTCCCCTTGTTCTTGCGTCTCTTTTTCTGAAGATGCTACCATCTTGGACTTTGTTGATTCCACTGAGGTACTTAAAAGTTTCTATCATGTCCCCCCTCTCCCTTCTTTCCTCAAGGGTATACATGTTAAGCTCCTTTAGTCTCTCCTCGTATGGCTTCTGGTGCAGACCCTGCACCATTTTAGTTGCCCTTCTCTGGACTGCCTCTATCCTGTCTATGTCCTTGCGGAGACGGGGTCTCCAGAACAGCCTGACACACAGCTTCTGGTACCTCTGAGGACTTCTAAGTTTTCTGTTCTCCTGTCCTGGATCAACATCTCACAGAAATGCTTGAAGGAAGGCAAGGGAAGGATCATAAAACTGTACAAAATGAGAAGGGAACTGGCAGCACCTCACATTAAATGGGTGGATCATTAACTGAAGAGCCCACTTCCAGTGCTCATCCCCCAACCCCTGACCAATTAGCTTAATAAGGACTTAGCTAATTATTTTGATATAGACTCATCCCATCCCTGACTATCATGCCTTTCATAACATAACATTCTGTGGTGATTTGCATATGCAGCCCATGATGCTTTGCATTGTGGGGGCATGTGTGATTTTGTATTTTCTTGAAACTTGGCTTCCCAGCCAAATGCCCTTTGGGGTAACCCTTGCCTCAGTGTTTGCGCACAGAGGTTCTTTGTCTTTATCATGCCTTTGCTGCATCTGTCTCTCATCTTCATTTAACAGTCATCAGCTAGGTCAGCAAAGGCTGATTGGGGCATGACAGCAGCATTTGGGTTCTCATAAATCCACCTTACTTTGTTTTTATTTGAGTTGTAAATTTTGAACTAGGAACATTTGTCTGACTATTGGTGCCAGAACTCTGTGAGGAATATCAAAGGGAAGGGGCTTGGCACAACACAGAATAACAAAGTCTGAATTAAATCACACCAACCACTTGACACTTATCCTCCTCCAGCTCTTCCTTCTCCCACTCAGTTGCTGCTGGCAAGTAATATGGAAATAGCGTTATAAGCAACGCATTACTTGTACAAAAATGTAATAAGTAACTCTACAGTATTACCTTTTCCTTTAAGTAATCAGTTACAGGTACACGTTACTCATCACTGTAATCTAACTACAGTAACACGTTACTTGTAATGCGTTCTACCCAACCCTGCTTATTGCTGTCATTCTGGGAAAGAACACTATGGAAGAACATGACCTGACAGTGCTCTGACTTGCTCCTACAGTGCTCTGGTACAGTTCCAGTGGGTTAAGTTGTAAGTAATGGCCCTTCCCCTCTGCAGGGTGAATCAACACCCCCCCCCATTCATGAGGAACTACTTTTTTCTGTCCTGCAACTGCGGAAGTGATGCCTGCCATGCCCAAGATGGCCGCTGACTCAAACTGCAAATGCACAAGTATAGCCATGCGCTGGTCTTTTATGCTGGCCGTCTTGGATATGGCAAGCTCTGGCATGGCGAGAGCTCAGAGTGTTTTTTTCACTTGGTCTCACCAGTCTGAGCAGCTGTATTGGCTCTGACCAGAAACATTCTATATGGCCAAAACAAACTCCTGACATCAAATCTATTGTAAGGTTAAGCTGGTACCAAATTTGTTTTTGGTAAATGTGCTAAAATTTGTCACTTTTACTTTTGATTTGGCCGAACTGAATTTTTGGGCAGCATTGAAGCACTTCGACTTTTGGCCAGATACTGCAATTAAAAAAAGATAGACTTTCCCAGGAGGACAGGGGATGGATCTATGGACACCACATTCCCCACCCAGTCACTTTCCTCACTCCCCATACATTTGTTTAATGCAAAAAAATAACCGGTGAGCAATTTTTTTCCATGTACTTAACCATTTGATATTCTCCATAATAACCCATGGGTTATTACAGCATTCACGCGTTCTGCCTGTCAGAACCTAGAGCACTACCTAATTGGCTCTCATTCTGTGTGTGGGCAGGCTGAACATGGTGGTTCAGTCAGCCCGTTAGCGAGGAGCCACTATAACACTTGTCTCACCTTCGCATTATTTCTTTTTTTACTATCTATCTTGTTAATCCTGCCTTTAAACTTTTTTTTCCTTTTTATTTCATATAACGTTTTATTGAAAGATATAACAATTAAAACATAGGGTAACAATCTGAACAGACCATGTTATGTACTATACACCAACAGCACAGATCACACTGAGGGGACAACAATGTCAAAAATAGTACAACCTATAACTATGTCGAGAGATATGTTAGTTCACAAGGCTTCCACTTCCACTGAATGGGTTAAGATTTGAGAATCAAGAAGGGTCAGCATGCCCAGAATACCCAATACAAAAGTGGATTACTAGGAGGAATAGGAATCTTACACAGAGGAGAATGAAGATAGGGATCCCATTTGGCAAGGAAGAGGTCCATGCATCTATAGTGCACAAAAGAAAGGTGCTCAGATATGGCAAGTCTGGCCAGGGCCGTGTGCCAAGCTCCCCTAGAAGGCATAACCGTCCGACACCAATATATTAGCAGTAATCTTTTGGCCAGAGCAACCCAATCTCATTGAGGTTTTGTCAGGGCCAGTAAGGATGAAGTGTCCCCTAAGAAAAGCTTGGGGTCCACCAAGTAGATAGGGGAGCCCAGTACATTCACACAGTCAGAGGCCATCGAAGCCCAAAAGGAGGTCAAACAAGGGCAGGTCTATAGGACGTGCAGCAGGTGGGTGTCCAGCTGTTGACATCACCAGCAATTCAAATGACCCATTAAACCCCTGGAATACAGTGAAGTCAGAGTACGGTGCCAGAAAAGTAGGATCTTTAACTGAAGGAAGCGGCTCTTGGTGTCCTTATAAGTGCAGTGAGCCTCTTTGAGATAGTGAGCCCATAAGGACTCAGAGATACCGGAGTTCAGAGCCTCTTGCCATTTCAGCCTCGAGGCGGCAGAGGGATCCAGCTGAGCATCTCTCCAAGTCCTGTAGAATCTGCCAATCAGGCCTATAGACAGAGGGGACTTGTGTAGGGAATTAAGCCATGCCCATTTATTGTCAAGCTTACCTTGGTTAGAGAGAACACCAATGGCGCCACGAATCTGGAGGTACCGTCAGAAGTCCCTAGAAGGAAACTGAAACTTCTCCTTAAGCTGCTCAAAAGATAACATAGTATCAGAGTTGGAATCCTGCCTTTAATCTTAAAAAAATCTCTATCTGGTTGATCCTGCTGTTTGTCAGCTGCATGTGATACCTCTGTGCAGCCAGGAATGAGACCATGACTGACTGCATGCAGCACTACCTAACCATGATCACGACTCAAACTGTGAGTTTAAAAAATAAATTAATAAATAAATAAATAAAAACAGAAATGAAAATGCTCATTCTGAAGAAAGAGGGAGAGGGAGAGGGAGCTGTGTGTGTGTGTGTGTGTGTGTGACACACACACAGCCACAAAAGTCAGGCTGAAAAAAAAATGCTCACCAGTTATTATATAAAATAAAAGATGGGGAAGTGATTGAAACTTGTGTAACCCCTAGGTGTCGCTATCCCAATGGCTACTACCCCCTGCCTGCTTGGCTAGTAGCAGGTTAAGGGGCCTGAGTTTTGAAATGGGTGCCTCCACCTGGAGGTCAGGGTTGGTAGTTGTCAAGCTAACCTGGGCACAGCACTCCGGGACACTGTAACCCCCCTCTTTCCTTACTAGTGGCTGGAACAATACACGATAATCACTTTCACAATACCCCAGATACACCACACAAATACCCATACTGTTTGCACTTACCACCAGGGCTTTCCTCTGGTCTGGCCCTGGGGACCCGTTGTATAGCAAGGTTATACACAGCAAATAACAGCAGTACAGTGCTCTTGCACAAACTGGAACCACAGTCAGGGTAAATGCAAAAAAAAGTTAGATCTGATTTATTTAAGGGGCTTGAACAAGGGAAGGGCGTAATCAGGTTAATTTGCTTAAAGGCTCTGTCAATCAAACAGTTATGCATGCACTTCAGGGTACCCAGATAGTTAATGGTGGGCTAGCCATAGAAACATAGAAACATAGAAGCTGATGGCAGATAAGGACTGCAAGGTACATTCAGTCTGCCCATTTATTTTTCTGCCTTATAAATGTGCCATCAGCCTTTGCTCTGTCAATGGCCAACCTATTCATACTCACCTTTATTGCTCCCTTATGCTTATGCCTGTTTGAAGCCTTGCACTGTATTCATATCCACCACTTCCTGAGGTAGGCCATTCCATGCATCCACCACCCTTTCTGTGAAAAAGAACTTCCTCACATTACCCCTTAATCGGCCTCCTTCTAATCTCATGCTGTGTCCTCTTGTCCTGCTATTTTTCCTATATTGAAACACATTAGACTCTTTCATCTTGTTAATGCCCTTAAGGTGTTTGAATGTTTCGATCATATCACCTCTCTCCCTCCTTTGCTCTAGGGTATACATATTGAGCTCCGTTAATCTGTCCTCATATGTTTTCTGATGCAGTCCCTGCACCATTTTGGTCGCCCTTCTCTGGACTGCCTCAATTTGGTTAATGTCCTTGTGAAGGTGTGGCCTCCAGTACTGCATGCAGTACTCCAGATGGGGCCTAACCAGTGTCTTGAAAAGAGGGATTATTACCTCCCTCTTCTGACTTGTGATACCCCTACTAATACACCCTAACATTCTCCTAGCCTTACTTACTCCTTTAGTGGTCTGCTTGATGATTTCAGGTCATCGGTGATGAAGATGATGCACAAGTATCTTTCTTCCCTTGTGACTGCCTGCAGTTCCCCTCCCAACCTATAGGTGGCTTTAGGATTTCTCTTTCCTATGTGCATGATCTTGCACTTCTTTGCATTAAACCCCAGTTGCCACTCTTCCGACCATTTTACTAGTTTATCCAGATCTTTTCTCATTCTGCCCACCCCATCTGGATCATCTACTCTGTTGCAGATCTTGGTGTCATCTGCAAACAGACAAACCTTACCCTCCAGTCCATCTGCTATGTCACTGATGAAGATATTGAAGAGGACTGGCCCCAGGACTGATCCCTGAGGTACCCCACTTGAGACTTGCATCTCTTCTGACTGTATACCATTTACCACCGCTCTCTGTTTTCTGCCCGTCACCAGTTTGCCACCTAGTTGCCCTACTTCTGACCCACCCTGAGCCTACCCAGCTTATTAATTAATCTTCTATATGGAGCAGTATCGAAAGCTTTGCTGAAGTCAAGGTAGGCGACATCAACTGCTCTCCCTTGGCCCACCACTGTGGTTACCCAGTCAAAGAAATCTATGAGATTAGTTTGACAGGACCTTCCCTTTGTAAACCCATGCTGTCTTGGATCCTGTGCTCCTATGGATTCCAGGTGTTACACTATCCTTTCCTTAAGGAGTGCCTCCATAATCTTACCCACTACTGAGGTAAGACTGACTGGTCTGTAATTCCCTGCCTCCTCCCTGCTACCACTCTTGTAGAGCAGGATCACATGAGCCCTTCTCCAATCTTCTGGGACCTCTCCTGTGCTCAGAGACTCACTAAACAGTTCTGATAATGGTTATGCTAGTTCCACCCTTAGCTCCTTTAGTACCCTGGGATGTATGCCATCAGGTCCCATTGCCTTGTCCACCCTGAGCTTATCAAGCTCTTGTAGGACCCTTTCTTTTGTAAAGGGACTATTGCACATCTTCCTCCCCCCGTGTCCATGGTGCTGAGCTGTGGGCCCTGCCCTACCTTCTCTTCAGTAAATACTGAGCAGAAGTATCTATTTAGGATAGATGCTTTTACATGATCCTCCTCCTCACATGCCCCCTTATCTCCTTTGATCTTAGCAATACCCCCTTTGGACTGTCTCCTTTCACTAATGTATCTATAGAAAGTCTTGTCACCTTCTTTTACTGTTTGTGCTAGTGTTTCCTCGGTTTGGGTCTTTGCCTGCCTTACTGATTTCCCTGCTTCCCTTAGGGAAGTTTGGTATGCTCCCTATCTTCATCCCGCTGCGTTCCCTTATATTTCCTTAATGCCAGCCTTTTGGCTCTGACCTTTTCTGCTACTGTTTTTGAGAACCAAAGTGGTTTCCTTCTTCTTTTGCACTTTCTTTTCTCTCTGACACAATGGGGCGATGTTTCAAGTATTGCATCCTTAATGCTTGCCCACTTTGCGTCTACCCCCTCACCTGTATTTATTTTTGCCAGGGCTAACGTAACTCTGTTGGCCATCTTATCAAAGTCAGCTCCTCTGAAGTCCCATATTTTTGCCTTGGAATGGGATGATTTAGTTGTAGTGACCAAACTGAACCATACCATGTGATGGTCACTAGCCCCAAGGTGACCTTCTAGCTGGAGATCTGTGATCCTTTCCCTGTTAGTCAGTACAAGATCTAGGATAGCCCTGTCTCTTGTGGGTTGTTGTACCAGTTGTTTGAGGCCCTTCCCCTGCAGGGAATCCACCTTGTGTCTAGTTTTGGCAGACGTTCCTGCTGGTATTGACCAGTCTGTATTTGGCATGTCGAAGTCTCCCATTATCAGAACCTCCCCTTTAGCTGTCATGTTTTGTATATCTTCTAACAGTAATGTGTCCATGTCCTCTCCCTGGTCTGGGGGCCTGTAGACAACCCCAGTTCTTATGGCTGTCCCATTTCCTGTTTCCAGGTTGACCCACAGTTCTTCTGGCTCCTTACGTGTATTCTGAATTTCTGTAGCTTTGATATTTTCATTGACATACAGGGCCACTCCACCTCCACCCCCCCTTTTTGCACCTCTGTCTCTTCTGAACAGTACATAAACAGGTACTGAAGTCTCCCAAGTGTGGTTACTGGTAAACCACGTCTCGCTAATTGCTATTATGTCCAGTTTAGCCTCTGTCATTGTTGCCTGCAGGTCTGGGATATTTTTTCCCAGACTGTGAGCATTTGTGTACATGATTTTCCATTGGCCAGATTTCAGTGTGTTAGTTGGGTGAGGTCTGACGTTTCCCCTGTGCATTGCATGGGGAGCCGGACCTTTTTCCTTACCTCGTGATGCAAATGAACTGCAAACATCTTGAACTCCTGTTTGACCACTAGCTGAGGGGGGGAAGGGTGTTCTTCCCATTCAATATATGGGGTGCTGCACCCATCACCCCATTTGCTAGTTTAAATAGTCTACAAAGACGTCAAACTTCTGCCCCAATCCACTGACTCCCTCCTTAGTCAGCTGCAGTCCATCAAATTTAAAGAACTTTCGCTCCCAAAACTGTTGCCAATTCCCTACAAATATGTGTCCTTTTTCTTGGCTCCATCTCTTGAGCCACATGTTTAGCTCCCCTATCTCCTCTTCTCTGACCTTCCGTCCATCTGCACCCCTCTCCCAGACTGGCAGGATCTCAGAAAAGGAGATGCCAGATGAAATGGATGATAGCTTGTCACCCAGCCTGGTCAGGTGTTCCTTGGCCTCCACAACTGACCGACTAGCTAGATCATTAGTCCCTATGTGTACCAGGACGTCAATGTTTTCCGCTGCTTCCTGAAAAGTTTTAGCAATGTGATCAATGTCTCTCTCTACGCTGATGTACCTGGGATACATCTGACCATTACCCCTGGCTGGAGATAGGTATCAACCCCCCGAATCATGGAGTCTCCTATGATCAGAAGTTTTTTTGATTTCCTTTTTGCCTTTTTTGTTTTGGTTCCTGTTTTGGGTGAGTTTTGTTGTGCTAGCTCCTGTGCTGCAGCGTCCTGCTCTGTAGTGTCCTCTGCCCCTTTGTTTGATTTTGGAGATAGAGGCAGATACCTGTTTGTAGTTTTTATATGGTTTGTGGAGGTACTATGTTGGAGAGCACTGAATGATGGGGCACCTGATTTGCCCCTCCTAACCACCTGCCAACCTCCCAGACCAACTACCCTCTGCAGTCGCGGTGCTTCTGTTGGATGTTCGGGAAATGGTGGGTGGTTCTTATAATATATTTCCTTTTGAATATGAAATCTGATGTGTGCAATCTCTGCCCATGCTGCCTGGAGCTGAGCCCTAAGATCTCCCATGACCCAGCATGTTGGACGGTGTCCTAAATCCTGTAAAACTGCCCTTCTGAAAAGTGTTCCACAGTGCCTGCAGTTAATGATATCCATTCCAGATAATTTGCTGAGTTTATAACCTGGTCAGAGTAATTAGAAGGAAGAAAATGAAAGTAAAAGTTTGATTTTGTTTTGTTTGTTTTTGTATAACTTGTTATAACAAGTTAAATTACTAGTGCCCCTCTAAAAGAGGTCACTGTGTGGATACCCCACTGATACGCCCCTTCCTGCTTTGCCACAGGAAATGTCACGATTGTGCTACCCTATAAAAGGAGTATAGTGTGAGGTGGTTGGGATGGGGGTGGGTGGCTGGGCCCTTCCCCTGACGAAAATGAAGAACCACGGACGAAAGAAACAAGGAGGTAAGAGCAGAAACAATCAGTCAGCAACAAATGCAGTAACCCTGAAAGCTTATCCTAATGAAAGATAAAACTGCAAAACCTGTAAAGCACTACCTGTAATAATTTCACAGAAGATATACCCTGTAAGAAACACTTTGCTACAGAGAAAAATAAAGCAGTAACAGAAGATAAACCTTGCAAGAGACAATTTGAAGATTGCAGCAGTAATCTGTTAGCACGCACCTGTAGGCACACCTTGTAATAATGCAGCAGAAGGTATACCCAGCAACAACACTTTGAATCAGAGAAAAATAAATCAATAAAATGTTAGCAACAAACAGTAACAATCCCTGTAAGTACAAAATAAAAATAACAACACACAGTAAATCTGCCTAGCCAAAAGAAGTCTTAATCCTTTCCCTTGCTCTGGTAAGATTCTTTGCTCTGTCCTTTCAAGCAAACTAGAAGGAAAAAGCTCAGGTGAAGCTAGGTGCCTTGGCCAGCAAACCTAGTCTTCCACCTCAGCCAGGAACATTGCAGCTGGTTGGGGCCCTGTGATGGAAGAAAGCGACATGCACAAGACATACTATTTGTAATCTGGAGCTGGAGAACTCAGTTCATGAAAAGAAAACAACAAGACAATCAGATGACACACTTTTAGATTATGCTGTTGTTGCAGGGAGCTACCCTAATGATTACTCATGATACCCAAGACTGGACACAGGCTGGAAGAAAATTGAGACAGCAGGTGGTTAATCTGGAGTGCCAGGAGAAGCAGGGCCCACACGATTCACTGAGGCATCATTCCTGTTCAAGCATGGAGCAGGGGGCTGATCCCCAGGAAGGTCTCTCGTCGGTGGCTTTCTCTGTGCAGTGGGGTAGTTTGGCAGGGCCAGTGTGGCATGGCCCAGGCCGAATGGAGATGAAAGCAGATTCAGTCCAATTAGGCTGGGTAAAACTTCCAGCAAGCAGAACACAGTTCACACAGTGGGGAACCAAATCACGACCCACTTCAATACACAGCACATTTACATGTAAGGAAATTCTACTGTACCAGGCAAACCGCTCTTCGGTCATGATCGCAAAGTCTCTGCACAAACTGGGGATTCGAAAGCAGCTGGAAATCCTGACAGGCTGATCGCATTCAGCAAATCTACTGTCTTCTTTGGGTTAAAGCCTGTTCACAGTCCAGTTGCTTAAATAGTCCTCACAACTCGGATTCAGTCTGAATAAACTCTATTTTCCCTCTCAGGGACAGCACGAAGAAAGGCAGGCCAAAACTCAGCCCTTTCACAGTTCTCCCATGCAAAACTACTCAGAACTGCTGCTCAAAAATCACTTGAGCTGTCACTTCTTCACTTCTCAGCTTAAAACTGAAACTAGCTGCAGCAGCCTAGGAAATTCCCCAAGATCCAAAAGGTTTGGTTGGCTGATCCTCCTGTCAATCACAATAAAGGCTCCCCCTTCAGGTGCAAAAAACCCCAAACTACAATTCCTACAGATTTTGACTCCAGACAGCTCCTGTAGTCCAGCTCCATTTTAGGTCCCACCAGTACTGATTGGTCCAATTTGCAGTTCAGGACCAAGATAGTGGAGATAAACAAAATAGTCCTTGCTGCAAAGAAGGCAGGTTAGACAAACTACATTATCATTATCACTCTAAATGATTTTCAGCAAATAGTTACATCTTTCAACAGATCTCCCTTTCAGATTACATATGACTTCAATCCAGGCAGCTCTTAAAGAGACAGTACACATAGGCTATACAGGCACTCTCTGACAATCACATTTAAACTGTTAAAACGCAGGACACCAGCCTGGCAGGGAGCATTTAGGCAAGCTCAAGGAAGGCTTTTCGGGAACTCCCATTTGTAGGGGGATTACACTTCAATTTAATGCACATCCTTGGTGTGGGATGCTTTAGTAAACCCCTTGGGTTTCGCTCTCGGTGTTTGTGTAGCATCCCACATCTTGAGTGTGCATTAAATTCTAATATCACACACTTCCCCATCCTTTATTCTATATGTAATTCCTAGCCCGGGGCACTGCACTAGGTGCAGACTGAGTTTTTTGGTTCCATGTCATAACGACGATCACAGAATAGTGATCACAGTTGATGGGTGAGCAATAAATTGAATTTTGGTGATGCACACCGAGGTGAGGATGAGTGCCCAAGACCTATGGGTGTTTTTTATATACTGGATGAGGCTTTGCCCCCCACTGCCCTGCTAATGGATTCTCAACTCTAGGGGGCTGCATGTCAGGGGTGTGTGAAAAACTTGGAAAATACACAGCCACCCACCAGCAAAAAAACAATGCACTGCACAGCACCCAAACCCTGCACCCTGCACTTCCCAAGCAACCACCCACCCCACCACACTAGCAGTCCAGCTTGGTAGCTGCCCACCACACCCCCTCCCACATACCTTCCTCCCCTTCCCCTCTCCACGCGCCTGTATACATGCGTACATCCAGTCGCCATACCCCGCCCACCCCAGTATCTGCTCACTACCCCACCAGGCAGCCCAGTACACAGGCACCAAGACTGAGTTGCCCTTTTTGTAAGCGCTCAATCATGGTCATCCTGCACACAGTACATCGAGTTTTTTTGGTTTTTAAACTGATTGGAAAAATTGGGGAGGGTGAAAGAGATTGAGACTGACTGGAGTTGGGAAGAGGTGCTGAAGGAGTGCTACTTACCCCCATTTTAGCCTACTAGATTGCCCATACCATGGAACTGAACTGTCTTTTGCTGAAGCGTCAAAGCCAAACCAAAGACTGGGGTATGAATCAAAATAGAATCAAAGTTGCTGATTATTTTATTGTTGTTGCTATGGAACATCTTGCTGCCCTGCCACCAACTCCACCTTATTTCAGGTCCCTTGCCCATCTGCACCAGTCCTATCTGCCACCACTTCCATCATCCAACTGGTGGGGATTGGCATGGTGCATGACCCAAGAATGCCAGGGGCTATCATGATCAGCGACAGAGAGATGTTTTTCTTTATTTTCTCCATGAAAGACCTCCTGCATCCCTATGTCCCATCTCGGCCTTTGACATCAGCCTCTGGTGCCCTCCTGGAGATTCCCAGTGTGTGGCTGAAGAGCTCTGATGATGGGGCATTTGAGGTCACTGCTCCAACTTTCTGCAACTCTCTACCTGGTCATCTCCAGGAGGCACCATCACTGGAAATTTTTAAAAGTAAACTGAAAACCTTTTTATTTAAACAGGCCTTTTCTGGGTCTGAGGCAGATGTTTTAACTGTTTTAGATGGAAAATTGCCTTAGGTATTTTAGGCTTCGCTTTTAATTCTTGTTATTTGTCAGTGTTGCTTTTTAGTCATATTGTCTCTGTTCTAGTATTTTATTTTGTATTTTAATTGCTATGTAAGGGCACCCTGGGCCTTTTGGGAAGGGTGCTCTAAATAAATAAAATCTACTACTACTACTCCTCCTCCTCCTCCTCCCCTGTCATCTGGTGCAGGCCAAGTGTCCCTATGTATGGACCCTGGACCCTCATAAGTACATAGTGGCACCCTGTGGGGGAGACGAGTGCCCTCATCCCAACATAGGGGTTATTACAGTGGTGGAACCAAGATGCCACTCTCTCATGGCTGGGAATGCTGCCATGCAGTAGTGATACCCCAGCCCCATGGCCACTCAATCCGACTCTTGAGTCTGCTCCAGAACCAGGATCATCAGTGTATTTGCTCACCAGTATTCCACTATCTGCTGCTGTGATATTCCAGTTTACATCTGGGAGTGTAAAGTCTCCAATGATGACAGTACTACTTGAGTCTGCTGCAGCCTTCTTTGTTTCCTCCCATGGTGCCTTGACATTTTCAGATATCTGACCTGGTAATCATTGATCCCTACCCTCACGCTTCTTCTCCCTTGTCAACCAGCTGTGCCCAATGTGTCTCAACTCCCCCCTCCTATCACCCTATTTACAACCACCTTGATTGTATGCTGTAAATAATGACTCACCCTCTTTTCTTCCACAGCCCTGCTCCTTCCCTGTCAATCCTAAACGGCATAGCATGGCATTAAGATGTCTCAGCTATATTTAGCTCTCCAATCCCTCCCTGCACCCCCCCACCTTCCCCGAACTTATGATTACCTCTCCCCGGACCTGGGGTTTCTCCACCTGCACTTATCTTGTTAGTCTAATTTACTCTTATTGTATTTTGATTATTTGACTGCTATGAAAACTTACACCTAGTCTTGCTGTATGGATTTACTACCTCTATTTGTATGCACTATGTATTGTTACTACCTGTATTCAAATTTACTGTTGTATTTTTCTCTTGTAAACAGTATATTGGTTAAGGTTGCCTCCCCTCCTCTATGTGTGTGTGTGTGTGTGTGTGTGTGTATATATCATTAATTGGGTCATCTTAAATGGCAATATATTGCATCAGACAACATCATAATGTAGGATGAACTCCACTGCTCACACAATTTTTAATTTACCATAAAACAGCTCTTTTTATTTTCTAAAGATCCACACCAAAGTCCTGGGCAACAGTTTTGTAGCCAAAATGCCACTTCTTCAGGCCCACATACTCAGTGTTGTTTTTTCTAGACAAAAACATATAATAGAGAGAGGGCAACCTAAACCAATATACTGTTTAGAAGAATTTATGGTATTAGGCAATTCCATGGGTTAAGTAGCCCTTAAAATAAGCTGAGTTAGAACTATTTTAAATATTTTTTCACACTCCAATTGTAATTTCCTTTCTTTATTTATACAAATATAATAACAGCAATTTTTTGTGTTCCTCCCCGCATCCTCATGCCTCACCTTCCCTTCTCTTCCCCTCTTCCTCCTCCTTTCTTCATTCATTTTCCCTACATTTGAATATGATATCTAAACTATATATGTTGTAAGCTATATATGTTATAGGTTATATCTGTTGCCAGTGTATTTCTCTGTATGAGAGTGTTTATTGGCTTGAAAGAAAGTATTTTCTCTTTAAAATGAATGCCACATGAGGAGTGGGGACCTCAAATGCCAGGCAGGAGCCCTTTCAGGAATTTTAACAAACAGCTGAGGGTACTTTAATAACTTATCATTTTACTGCTGAGGAACAAGCTCAGGTTTTGGGATTACTCAGTAGGGATAAGGCTTGGACAGAAACAATAAGTGAAAAATCCCTGATGAATAAAATATATCATTTAGAACAAAAGGATATCAGGTTAGAATGGCACGCCCTGTCTTTAGGTGAATATATAAAAAATAAAAGGATTCCAAGAGGATTGAGGGTGGTGTTACAACCAAATTTGGGAGTCATGACTGGAAAGCTGAATGAAAAATGGACAGTTATCCAAAATAAGTGTTCTATAGATTTTATGTTAGCACTCATTGAGGCAATTGTAGAAGAGAGAAATAGACTGACAACAGAGATTCAAGGGATTAAGGATGAGTATAAAGCACAAGTACAACATCAGGAGTTCATAACAACATTGGAAAAAATAAAAAAAAAGATTTAGGGGATTATGAGGAGTATATAAAACAGCAAAAAATTAAGAAGTTTAAGAGGGACATTATAGATTACAGGGGGAATAAAGTGTACAGTTGGTTTCTAAAATAGAGAACTTATGGTAATAATCAGTATGTGCAAGAACAATGTGACCTTCAGACTGATTCTGATAGTGGAGATAGTTATGTGATTAATGGATATGAAAGACAAGGGAGAAGAGAAAATAAGGGACCTTTTTTAGAAAGAGACCAGTATACATCAGGGGCAATAGAAACCAGAACACAACAGGAACCTACTATGTACAGGGAATATTGCAGATATGAACTTCGGGACAGAGATTGGCAAGGAAGGACGCAATACAGGCCACATTTTGGAAACCAGAGATGGGGGGTGGAGGGGGTGGAAGAGGAGGGAGAGGAAGAGGAATGGGTTAAGGGAACAGGGGGAGACAGCAGAATCAATAGCTGTCTTTAATTTGAGTAATAAATCTATCACAGATGTGGAAATTAAGATGCTTAGTATAGGACTTTCCTTCTCTCATGCTAAAAGTCTGGATCCTTTTGAATTGGAAATAGATTTGCAAAAATGTTATAGAACATTTAGACTGGCAGACTGGTTTAGAGATAGACCAGAAGAAACACAAACCAGGAAACAGACTCTAAGGAACACTTTGGGAATTAAATCAGTTCATGCTGACTGACACAAACAATATGAACAAGAAACAGTAAGGATGACAGAGAGATTTCAAAAGAAGGGGATACAAAACTGAGAATATAGAAAGATCCAAACTAGAAGTGGCAGGAATGCCACAGAGGGGAGCCCTACAAACTAGAGAGGAATCAGATGTAGAAAATAGAATAGTGTGTTCAACAGCCTATAGCCATCTGGGTAAAAGAATAGAAAAAACTAATAACAGGGAATTGGTACATTCTGCAGGCTGGGGATATACAAAATAGAAGATTTAAGGAAAGACCTTTAATGGCATCAAAAAAGAATAAGACAATTAAGGACAGTTTGGTACATACAGTGCATTGGATTTCTAAACCTCAAGGGAAACAATTACTGTTGGGTCCTCTAAAACAGGAGAATTTTCCCTGTGGTCAATGTTTCCGGTGTAGCAGCACATCTAGGAAACAAGATTTTGAACACCCTTATGTGAATAAAAAATATGTTATTAAACAACATATAACATGTAAATCACATCATGTAATATATATTCTAAGGTGCCCATGTTATAAACTGTAATTAGGAAAGGCATAAAGAGAATTGCGGCTGCATATAAGTGAACATAAGAATGACAGAAGAGTGAAAAATCAAAATTCATTTGTAGCTAAACATTTTAATCAAATAGGTCATGCAGCAGCCTCTTTGAGGTTTTGGGGATTGGAATTGGTAGAGGAACCTGTACTATGTGGGATGATTTACTTCTTAAAAGAGAGGTATTTTGGATTTACACTATGGACTGTCTAAATTCTAGAACTGGTCTAAATGAAACCTGTGATTGGAATTTATACTGGAAATGATTGTGTCCTTAATATGGGGTTGGGTATACTTTTAATTCTAAATGTTTTTTGAAAAATATTGAACCTTGATGTCTGTTTTGAATCACAGAAGGGTTTTGGGGGAAATGATAAACCTTGAAAGAGGAGAAAATGTTATGAATTATTAATTCAAATTGTTTTTTCAAAAAAATGAACATAGAAACATAGAAACATAGAAACATAGAAGTTGAAGGCAGATAAGGACCGCAAGGCCCATCCAGTCTGCCCATTTCTTTTTCTACCTTATAAATGTGCCATCGGCCTTTGCTCTGTCAGTGACCTATCTATTCATAGTCATTTGTATTGCTCCCTTATGCCTATCCCATGCCTGTTTGAAGCCCTGCACTGTATTCATAGCCACCACTTCTTGTGGTAAGCCATTCCATGCATCTACCACCCTTTCTGTGAAAAATTTCTCACATTCCCCTTAATCGGCCTCCCTCTAATCTCATGCTGTGTCCTCTTGTCCTGCTATTTTTCTTATATTTAAACATGTTAGACTCTTTCACCTTGTTTATGCCCTTAAGGTGTTTAAATGTCTCGATCATATCACCTCTCTCCCTCCTTTGCTCAAGGGTATACATATTGAGCTCCGTTAATCTGTCCTCATATGTCTTCTGATGCAGTCCCTGCACCATTTGGTTGCCCTTCTCTGGACTGCCTCAATTTGGTTAATGTCCTTGTGAAGGTGTGGCCTCCAATACTGCCATAGTACTCCAGATGAGGCCCTAACCAATGTCTTGTACAGAGGGATTATTACCTCCTCTTACGACTTGTGATACCCCTACTAATACACCCTAACACCCCCTAGCCTTACCTACTGCTTTAGAGGTCTGCTTGGATGATTTTAGGTCATCAGTGATGATGATGCCCAAGTCTCTTTCTTCCTTTGTGACTGCTAGAAACTCCTCCCAGCCTATAAGTGGCTTCAGGGTTTCTCTCCCTATGTGCATGATTTTGCACTTCTTGCATTAAATCCCAGTTGCCACTCTTCTGACCATTCTGCTAGTTTATCCAGATCTCTTCTCATTCTGCCCACCCCATCTGGATCATCTACTCTGTTGCAGATCTTGGTGTCATCTGCAAACAGACAAGCCTTACCCTCTAGTCCATCTACGAGGTCACTAATGAAGATGTTGAATAGGACTGGCCCCAGGACTGATCCTGAGGTACCCACTTGTGACTTGCATCTCTTCTGACTGTATACCATTTACCACCACTCTCTGTTTTCTGCCAGTCAACCAGTTTGCCACCCAGTTGACCAACTTCTGACCCACCCCGAGCCTACCTCTTATTTATCAATCTTCTATGTGGAACAGTGTCAAAGCTTTGCTGAAGTCAAGGTAGGCGACATCAACTGCTCCCCTTGGTCCACCACTCTGGTTACCCAGTCAAAGAAATCTATGAGATTAGTTTGACAGGACCTTCCTTTGTAAACCCATGCTGTCTTGGATCCTGTGCCCCTATGGATTCCAGGTGTTGCACTATCCTTTCCTTAAGAGTGCCTCCATAATCTTGCCCACCTACTGAGGTAAGACTGACCGGTCTGTAGTTCCCGCCTCCTCCCTGCTACCACTCTTGTGGAGTGGGATCACAGAGCCCTTCTCCAGTCTTCTGGGACCTCTCCTGTGCTCAGAGACTCACTAAACAATTCTGCTAAAGGCTCTGCTGGTTCCTCCTTTAGCTCCTAAGTACCCTGGGATGTATGCCATCAGGTCCCATTGCCTTATCCACCCTGAGCTTAGCAAGCTCTTGTAGGACCCTTTCTTTTGTGAAGGGAGTAGTGCTCACCTCCCTCCCCTGTGTCCATGATGCTGGAGCTGTGGGCCCTGCCCTACCTTCTCTTCAGTAAATACTGAGCAAAGTATCTATTTGGATAGATGCCTTTACAGGTCCTCCTCCTCACATGCTCCTTTTCTCCATTAAGCTTAGCAATACCCCTCTGGACTTTCTCCTTTCACTAATGTATCTATAGAAAGTCTTGTCACCTTCTTTACTGTCCGTGCTAGTGTTTCCTCAGTTTGGGACTTTGCCTGCCTTACTGCCTTACCTGCTTCCCTTAGGGCAGTTTGGTATGCCTCCCTATCTTCATCCCGCTGTGTTCCCTTGCTATTTTCTGAAGGCCAGCCTTTTGGCTCTGACCTTTTCTGCTACTGTATTTGAGGAACCAAGTGGTTTCCTTCTTCTTTACACTTCCTTTTCTGTCTAACACAATGGGATGTTGCTTCAAGTATTGTATCCTTAATGCTTGCCCACTTTGCCTGTACCTCCTCACCTGTGTTTCTTTTTGCCAGGGCTAGCTTAACTCTGTTGGACATCTTATCAAAGTCAGCTCCTCTGAAGTCCCATATTTTGCCTTGGAATGGGATGATTTAGATGTAGTAGCCAAATTGAACCATACCATGTGATGGTCACTGGCCCCAGGTGACCATCTACCTGGAGATCTGTGATCCTTCTTTGTTAGTCAGTACTAGATCTAGGATAGCCCTGTCTCTTGTGGGTTGCTGTACCAGTTGTTTGAGGCCCTCCCTGCAGGAATCCACTATGTGTCTAGTTCTGGCCGATGTTCCTGCTGGTATTGACCAATCTGTATCTGGCATGTTGAAGTCTCCCATTATCAGAACCTCCCTTTAGCTGTCATGTTTTGTATATCCTCTAACAGTAATGTGTCTATGTCCTCCTCTGGTCTGGGGGCCTGTAGACAACCCCAGTTCTTATGGCTGTCCCATTTCCTGTTTCCAGGGTGACCCACAGTTCTTCTGGCTCACTATGTGTATTCTGAATTTCTGTAGCTTTGATATTTTCATTAACATACAGGGCACTCCTCCCCTTTTGCACCTCGGTCTCTTCTGAACAATACATAGCCAGGTACTGAAGTCTCCAAGTGTGGTTACTGGTAAACCACGTCTCACTAATTGCTACTATGTCCAGTTTAGCCTCTGACATTATTGCCCTGCAGGTCTGGGATCTTATTTCCCAGGCTGTGAGCATTTGTGTACATGATTTTCCATTGGCCAGATTTTGGTGTGTTAGTTGTTGGGTGAAGTTTGGCATTACCCTGTGCATCGTATGGGGAGACAAACCTTTTTCTTACCTGGTGATGCAAATGAGCGGCAAACACGCTGAATTCCTGTTTGACCACTAGCTGAGGGAGGGTGTTCTTCCCATTCGTGTATCAGATTGCTGCCCCTCTCCCCATTTGCTAATTTAAATATTCTGCAAAGGCGTCAAACTTCTGCCCCAATGCACTGACTCCTCTTTAGTCAGATGCAGTCCATCAAATTTAAAGAACTTTCGCTCCCAGAACTGTTGCCAGTTCCTACAAATCTGTGTCCTTTTTCTGGCACCAGTCCTTGAGCCACGTGTTTAGCTCCCCTATCTCCCTTCTCTGACCTTCCGTCCATCTGCTCCCTTCTCCCAGATGGCAGGATCTCAGAGAAGGAGATGCCGGACGAAATAGATGATAGTTTGTCACCCAGCCTAGTCAGGTGTTCCTTGGTCTCCACAACTGACCGGCTGGCAGATCATTAGTCCCTATGTGTACTAGGACATCAATGTTTTCTCCTGCTTTGTGAACAATTTTAGCAATGCGGTCAGTGTCTCTCCATGCTGATGTACCTGGAGACATCTGACCATCACCCTGGCTGGAGATGGGTATCAACTCCCGAATCATGGAGTCTCCTATGATCAGAAGTTTTTGGATTTCCTTTGTGCTTGTTTAGTTTTGGTTCCTGATTTGGGTGAGTATTGTTGTGCCAGCTCCTGTGCTGCAGTGTCCTGCTCTGCAGTGTCTTCTGCCTCTTTATTTGATTTCAGAGATAGAGGCAGATACCTGTTTGTAGTGTTTATATGGTTTTTGGAGGTAATGTGTTGGAGAGCAGAGAGTGATGGGGCACCTGATTTGCTCCTCCTAACCACCTGCCAACCTCCTGGACCAACTACCCTCTGCGGTCGAGGTTTTTCTGTTGGATGCTGGGGAAATGGCGGGTGGTTCTTATAATGTATTTCCTCTTCAATATGAAATTTGAGGCGTGCAATCTCTGCCCATGCTGCCCGGAGCTGAGACCTAAGATCTCCAAGGCCCAGCATGAGGACAGTGTCCTAAATCCTGTAAGACTGTCCTTCTGAAAATTGTTCCACAGTACCTGCAGTTAATGAAATCCATTACAAATAAGTTGCTGGGTTTGTAACCTAGTCAGAGTAATTAGAAGGAAAAAAATGCAAGTAATGGTTTAATTGTGCTTTGTTTAACTTGTTATAACAAGTTAAATTACTAGTGCCCTTAAATGAGATCACCTTGTGGAGGCCCCACTGATCCGCCCTTCCTGCTCTGTCACAGGAAATGTCACAACTGTGGTACCCTATAAAAGGAGTGTAGCGTGGGGTGGTTGGGATGGGGTGGGTGGCTGGGCCCTTCCTGCCTAAAAAGAAGAACCACGGACGAAAAGAACAAGGAGGTAAGAGCAGAACAATCAGTCAACAACAAATGCAGTAACCCTGAAAGCTTATCCTAATGTTAGATAAAACTGTAAAACCTGTAAAGCACCACCTGTAATAATTTCAGAGAAGATATACCCTGTAAGACACTTTGCTCCAGAGAAAATAAAGCAGTAACAGAAGATACCTTGAAAAGTCAATTTGAATCAGAAGATTACAGCAGTAATCTGTTAGCACACCTGTAGGCACACCTTGTAATAATGCAGAAGAAGGTATACCAGCAACAACAATTTGAATCGAGAAAAAAATAAAGCAATGAAATGTTAACAACAAACAGTAGCAATCCCTTTGAGTAAAAAATAAAAACACCACCACACAGTAAATCTGCTTAGCCAAACTAAGTCTTAATCCTTCTCCCTTGCTCTGGTAAGTTTCTCTACTCTGCCTTTCAAGCAGTCTTAGAAGGAAAGAGCTCAGGTGAAGCTAGGTGCCTTGGCCAGCAAACCAGGTCTTCTACCATGTAAGGATGAAATATGTATGTATAATATGTGATTGTCAATTTTTTAATTTTCTATAATGTATGGCTGTAGAATGATGGAATCAAAGTTAAAGTGATGGAATTATTGAAAAGAAAACAATGGTTTCCTTTCAGCAGACAATTCCCTCTGCAATTATATTCCAAACGTACAGATCAAAAGTCCGTTCAAATTTGGAATTAGACATGTTACAAATAAGTAGAAGGTTATTTGGAGGTGAAAAAGAGATTAAATAGTTTTAAAAAAGCATTAAATAAATAAAAGAAATAGAGTGGGATTATTATAAGGGTAAAAGAAATAGAGTGACATGTGGTCTAGGAGGGGGAGTGAGCTGCTGTTTTTGTATATGCCTTTTTCTTGGATGTATATTTTGGAGATTTAAAGTACTGAGCCATATAACTTTTGATCTTGTGTGTGGGTTTAAAGTATAAGATAATGTCAGCTTAAGAGATTTTAAATAGAAGAATTAAAAGAAACTCGATCATGAAGTGGCTGAGGATGGGAAGCGAGCGGTGGACTGTTGACATGTGAGCAGAGGATTGGTTGTGCCTGTCAGCAGGAGGCTCTCTTGAGCCACAGGGAAAGGTTAGAATATGTTTGAAATTTGTATCAATTAGTAAATCCCCTAGAGGGAAGGATTCTAATTTCATGATGACGTTTTTCGCTCCAACCCCTCCCCCCCCCAATCTCACGATTATAAAAATGTACATTTTAAATCACCTGGCTGATAACCAAATCCAGTCTGGAGTGGTGGTAACTTTGTGGTGAGGTGAGCATTTAAGTAAAATTATTTGTAAGGCTTTTAATGTATGTTATTCCCATTTAAACTTTGAAGGGAAATACAAATTTGGGCTACATTACTGTTGTTTAGAAGGATGCTAGCAAAGGAGAAAACAAAGCTCTGAAAAGAAAAGATAAAGTTTGCTTGTGGTGAATTAAAGACCACATGAGTAAAGGTAGGGATGCAGTATGTTTAAAGACTCAATTTGAAGTCAGAAGGAGAAACATTACGAAGTGGCAATGGTGAGGGGATTGTTAAACAATCATAATTACATGAGAAGAATGCCTTTTTAAAAGGGAAATAAATTAGTAAATGTGCAAGAAATAAGCAGAATAGGCTAGAAAGGCTGTTGGGAAATATGGTGTCCATGTTTCCCTGAAAGCAAAGTTAACAAAAATAAGATAATAGATATTAATTGTATGATAAGGGGTTTTCTCTTTGTTTTAAATTGGTTTAACTTAGACAGAGATATGATTGAGAACATGGAGAACAGGTCGAGGGAATTATGTGTCTGCAGAAAGAAAACAAGTCTTTTCTACTTTGATATCTACAAATTTTTTTGCAGGTTGGACTTATAAGATGCTTTTTAATAAAGCTAGTATTTAAATAAAATGGAAACAAGGTATGTTTATGTGATACATTTTTGCTTATGAAATAGTCATGTTTTAGTAAATTGTTTTTTAAAGGGGGAGTATTTAATGGGAGATATATATTGGATATGGTAATTATGGTTGATATTTTTCTAAAGAAATGTATGTTATTTTGAAGTGGTTTATAATATGGTGATGGGATTTGAACTGTAGTGTTAAATTTATGTATGTTTGGGGGTCACGTGATGCAGTGAGCCTAAAGAGATGCCTTCTGTCACCTCTCCCATCTGCCGTGGTAACAATCCGAATTTTATCTATATAATTCAACTTGCCGAATGGAGAAAAGGCTAATAACAGGTGTTGGAAAGTCTGGGGTATCCAGATGGAATGTTTTTAATGAGATGGAAGTGGACATGAGGAAAATACAACCAAAACACACTCTGCCAGCCATGCCAAAAAAGGCACCTAAAAAACAAAGGGCCAACATTTTGCCTGGGCAAGCCACGCCACATCAGAGTTCCGATCAGGAGCTGCTTACTTTCTCAGGTTTTCTTGTGGAATTTAGACCTTTCAAGGAGGATTTAAAAGGTCTTACCTTAGAAATTACATCGATTACTCAAGCCATGGAAGACATTGTGTTGAGGACATCTGACAGCGAGGCACGAATCACCTCCTTAGAGAAAAGAGCTGACAAATCAGAACCTGAGATTGTATCTATAAAACAAAAGTTGATAAAAATGGAACAGAAGCCGGAGGATTTAGAGGGTTGCAGCTGCAGGAATAACGTGGTAATTATTGGCCTCCCCAAAGCTGAAGAAGTGCACGATTCCATTTTATTTGTTCAAAAATATCTGGAGAAAATAGTGGGTCCTTCTCCTTATGGGACCCAGTACATTATAGAGCAGGCTCACAGGGCACTCCGCCCAATCCCACCAACTGGGGCTCCCCCCAGGCCCTTGATCTTTTGATTCTTAAACTACTTGGAGAAGCAACACTTTTTTCTTAAAATTTGAGAAATTCAAGATCTTCAGTGGGAGGGGGTAAGAATACGAGTTGCCCAGGATCTGCCACTTTCAGTGCACCAATGCAGGTCCTCCTTTCACCCTCTCATTACTAAAATAATTGCGGCTAGAATTAAGTTCCGAATGATTTATCCAGCCAAGCTGCAGGTATTGATCTTGGGTACCTGGCATTCGTATGAGGACTTGAGGGCGGCAACCAAGGGCCTGAAGTCTGCTATGCCCGATTTATTCAAGGATACTTGAAAGTGGACTATTGTTTGTTGGTGGCAAATAACAGAGAAAATGATCCATAAAACAAATGAAGGAATAAAAGAAAGAAAAGGAGAAAACCAGGAAAACCAAGAACTTTGATGTGTGGTTTTTGTTTCAGACTGGTTGGCTTTTAAAGTTATGGACTGTCCGGTGGACTTGTGTGCTGGTCAGGTTACTTTACCCTCACTCTTTGTAAGGATGGGAGTGAAGAAAGGGAGAGATTTACGTTGATATTCCACAGGAAAGAATCAGGAATCTTTATTAAAGTCAGAATTGATGTTTTTTGTTTATTTTTTTGCTGTGGTGATCATAGTTGGGGATAGCAGAAGTATAAGGATGAATTGCTCGCACATGATTCCATGAAGATAGTGTTTAAGAACGTAGCCCTGTGGTCTCTGGCATGCAGTCGGCAAGCAGGCGTGTTAGCGCTTTGCTATCTATTTTAAGTAGGAAATGTGCTGCATCAAGGTTTTGTAGAGTTACTTCACAGATAGATATTACATCATGGTCAATTTAGATGTTAATTTTTAGAGACAGATTCAAGTGGAGTTTACTCTACTCCTTCTTTCTTTTCCGGGTTTTCTTTTTTATGTCCGGTTTTTACTTCTTTTTCCTTCCCCAATTTTACAGCAAGCAAAGTATAGCTTGTAGATAGTTAAGGTAGGGAGGCTGTTACATGGAGATGCCCCAAGAGGGGGATATTGCTCAGCTTTTCCACTAGATCAGCACTGGACTGGGCTGCACGAAAGGTTACTGTTGCAAAGTGGAGAAACATTATAACAATTTAAGGCTACATCTTGTTTTAGGAGATGCAGGTCAATTGCTATGGTGATGCCTTGCATTCAGACCTAGTACTAGGGGTCTTATCATGTAGTAGTCAGGGCAGATTTGGTATGTGAGATCTCTTTTGCTTTATTTTTGTGGGAAGTGCTATCCACTGTGCAGTAAAAACTTATAGGTTTTATAGTAAAGATTAAGGATGTTTGCCCTTTCCCATTTGTTGTTTTCTCCTACTCTTGGATTTTGGGATAGTTTACTTTTAGACGAAGTCCTATACTTCATAGATAATATTTTGCCTGTAGGATTTATGTGTTAGTGTGCATAGTTCTATATTACATCCTATGGAATTTTCGGAGGATATAACAGGCGGACAGGCGAGAGTGCAGTGATGTGATGGCAGTGATGGTTTGCTGCAAAATGATTCACAGGATAGTAAGGGGTAGGGGATGGGGTTATTCAAGGGGTTTTAGTAGTGGTTTTATTGGGGGATTTTTCTTTCTGCTGTGGGTGGGTTCAACAGTCCAGTTTAACAAAATGTTACAACGGTTCACTAGTAACAGGTACTAAGATAGAAAATGACTTGGTGGGTGATTAGACAGAATGGCTAATAATGTATGTATTTCCACTTGGAATGTCAAAGGGGTCCATCAGAAACTAAAACAATACAAAATTCTGAAACACTTGAGCATCTTCTACTCTCATATTTCTTTTATCCAAGAATCTCGTTTGTTAGACTCTGAGGCCATTCAGTTGAGAAGATTGCAAATAGGGCAGGTTTTTTCAGCTCAAGGCTCCTCTAATAGTTGTGGGGCTTTGATTATGATTAATAGGAATATTCCATTTAATGCCACACAGGTGGTGAAAGATCCACAGGCCAGATTTGTTTTGGTGAAAGGTACTCTTTTCTCCAAGAGAATTTTTATTGGGGAGTATTTACGGTCCTAATAAGGAGGACCCTCTTTTTTTATGCAGTTATTACATTCAATATTCCTATTACTACCTGCTTTAATAATTTTGAGGGGAGACCTCAATCTGGTGTTGGACCCAGATAAGGATCGTACTGGTAAAACCTCAGGAAGACCTTCCCCTGCTCGGCGTGCCATTCATGATTTAATGGACCATTTGGACCTTTGCGATATATGGAGGATACTACATCCAGAAGCTAGGGAATATACCTTCATTTCTCCTGTCCACGGATCCATGTCTCGTATTGATTATTTATTGGTATCTCAACAAATTTTGCCTGGGGTAACACTCTCCGCTATCCAATCGGGTCCCCCCTCAGATCATTCAGTGGTACAATTCAGTTTGTCTCTTCCATCCTTGCCCAAATGCCACACCCGATGGAAGTTGAATGATCAACAACTTAAGGACTCAAAAACTGTTGAATGTATAAAAGAGCATATTAAACAATTTTTTGAAACCAACTCTGCTCAGGATATTAAACCTGACATTCTGTGGTGTGCCTTTAAAGTGTATCTTCGTGGTATTTTAATTGGATTGGCATCTAGTAGGAAGAAAAAACAAGATTTAAAACAGAAAGCTATGTTATCTCAGATTAGATCAATGGAGGCTAATTTACAGCCACAATCAACTGAAGAAGACAAGCAAAAACTAACAAAATTAAAGGATTCCTATATTAGCCTTCTGAACGAGAAGGCGGAATTTGCAATATTATGTGCAAGGGCCTCATATGTAGACCATGGAGAAAAAGCAGGGAAACTATTAGCTCAGAGAATCAGACAACAGGAATCAGCTTGATTTATCCCCCCAATTCACTCTAAATTGGATGGGTCTTTAAAATCTTCCCCTCAGGAAATAATACTGGAATTTACCAGTTATTATAAACATTTATATCGTGATATGAGTAATCCCCTGTCCAACTCAACTCTTTCCCTTTATTTAAAAGAGGCTCAACTACCTGAGCTTCAGGAATCCCAACAGAGGAAAGTAGTGGACCCAATTTCATCACGGGAAATAGAGGCAGTAATACAGGGATTACCTTCCGATAAATCTCCTGGACCTGACAGGTTCTCGTCTTACTTTTATAAATGTTTTAAGGATCAGATTCTCCCCATCTCCTTTCTTTATATCATTTTATATTATCTGGTACATGTGTAGACTCCTCATTATTCAAGGCTCTCATTGTACTGCTACCAAAGCCTGATAAGAACCTAGAAGTTGTGGAAAGCTACAGACCCATCTCTCTCTCTCTATTAAACCAGGACATTAAGATATTAACTAAGATCTTAGCAGATAGGATTAGTTTAATCCTTCCAGATTTAATAGGTTTGCAACAGGTAGGTTTTATGAAGGGAAGATCTTCTGTAGATCACTTATGTACTCTTTCCCATGTATTCTCAGCATCCAGGGATGCCTCCTTTCTAGCAGTGTTGGTGTCCCTGGATGCGGAGAAGGCTTTTGATAGAGTTAATTGGAACTTCTTGTTGCAAACCTTGAAAGCTTTTGGTTTTCCACAACAATTCCTAGTTTGGATCAAAGCACTTTATCAAAATCCATCTGCCAAAATGTCAGGTATTGGGGTAATTTCTGACTCATTTTCTTTACAGTCTGGTACCAGACAGGGTTGTCCCTTTCCTCACTTCTTTTCAATTTATACCTAGAACCGTTAATTCGCAAATTGCTTTTATGTCCACAGGTACAAGGTATTACAATATTAGACACAAAATTAAAGTGTCTGCTTATGCTGATGATTTACTTTTACAGCTTTCATATCCAGAGGCCTCCATTCCTGTTATGTTAGACCTAATAGAGGAATATAGTAAGTTGTCTAATTACAAGTTAAATGTTGGTAAGTCCACCGTGTTCCATTTAAATCACAGAGTTCTTAAGCACGATATCACTGCTTTGGGCCTGGCATGGTCATATGACTCTTTATGTCATCTTGGTATTGAATTAACTAGAACTGCACAGCTTTCCATCAAGAAGAATTTAGGCTCCTTACTAACAATAGTGACGCAGGATTTAGAACGTTGGGCAGCTCTTCCCATTTCTTTATGGGGCAGAATAAACTTAGTTAAAATGATCATATTGCCCAGGTTGCTTTACCCGCTTCATTTATTAAATATTTATTTACCAGGTACCTGGTTTGAAAAGGTCCAAAGCCTAATAATGAAATTTATCTGGCTCAAGAAACAACCAAGGTTAGCATACCATAAACTTGCGGCCCCTAAACACCAAGGGGGCCTACGGCTACCTCATTTTAGCCTGTATTATTGGGCTAGTCAGGCTTCCAAATATCTTCAGTGGTTAGTCCCAACTTCCATGCCTGTTAGTTCTCCATGGTTGAAAATTGAATTGGAAATGATTCACTCCTGTAATATGGATCCTTCCACATTGTTATTTTTAAAAACCTCAAATTTACAAGTAAGTTAAAATGTTCCATGATAGAAAGGTCCATAAGAATTCACGCACAGTTTTGTGGGTTTTTAAAATATAAACATTATGCATATTCTTCTCAATTGATTTGGAATTCCCCTGCTTTTAGAATAGATAATAAACCCTCAATAGCGACATGGCTACCTTGATTAGGAGAAGGGAAGGTGTCTTAGTTACTGAAGGAAGATGGATCATGGTTATCTGCAGATGAGCTTGTGCGGAAATTCAGCTCATCACCAAAGGACCACTTTAGAATTCTCCAATTAAGGCACCTTTTGGTTAAAAAATTCGAAAGGATATGTCCTGTATCACCATTGTACTCTTTTCAACAGGACTTATGTCCTCTAATTACTTCTACAAAAGTAATTTCCAAAGTGTATAATTTTTTTATATCACTGGCGCTTCCCCGACGCCTTTGGTCCTTTGAATTATTGGTCTGATCTTTTTCCACACCAGAATATAGACTGGCCTGCCCTATGGAGAAACTGTCACCATTTCGTATCTCAAGACAGGCTACGGCTGATGCAGTTCAATATCCTGCATAATCTTTATTATTCACCTCAAAAGTTGTTTAGTTGGGGAGTAACATCATCTAACTTATGTACCAGGTGCCTACAGAGTGAGGGTACTTTGTTACATATTTTCTGGGACTGTCCAAAGATAGCCCCGCTTTGGAGGATGATACAGGTTAGAGTTGATCCATTATTGGAGTTGTCGGACTTATTTTTGCCTGAGATATGTCTTCTTGGGGACTATTCTCAGATAACAGTGAATCAACGTAAATATCACATAGCTTGATTTCCATGTCTGTTAAAAAGTTGGTCCTTAAATATTGGAAAAACCCACAATCGGTCCTCTATTCTGAATGGCTTAATGAGTTTCTAGCTAATCTTAGGACTGAAAAGACCATTTCTAGTCTTTATAATAATAATGTTATGTATAAAAGATATGGGCTCCTTTACATACTATATACCATCTAACCTGCAATGGAGGTCAGAATATTCTATATTGAACTGTTTTATATCGGGACTATGGAGGGGAGGGGTTGGGGTGGGGGAGGGGGATCACGATATTGATTTTTCCTTCCTATTGTAACATACTGTTATTGTGCAAGCATGATCCTCTCCTTTGTAATGTTGAAAAGGTTAATAAACTTTAAATGGAAAAAAAGTTATGTATGTTTGTAAAATGTGTATTTTGAACATGCTGTTGTATGTTTTTGTCTAGAAAAAACAACACTGTGTATGCAGGCCTGAAGAAGTGGCGTTTTGGCTATGAAACTGTTGCCCAGGACTTTGGTGTGGATCTTTAGAAAATAAAAAGAGCTGTTTTATGGCAAATTAAAAATTGTGTGAGCAGTGGAGTTCATCCTATATTATGATGTTATTTTTCTCTTGTGCCATTGTTAAATTGCTTAACTGTTCAATGTACTTGGCTTACGTTTACTCCTGTGCCACTGTATGTGGCTCAGTTCATGCCTAAAAACAGACCCTGGGATCAGTGTGTAACCCCCCCATAAATGAGGGTTCCCAAAAGTCTTCCTTGGGTGTGCATAAATGCCCACTGCCAGGCGCGTGTTCTGTGTCTTTACAGGTGTAAATGTGCGTGCATGCGAGTGCCCTGTTAGCCTCCATGCCTGTCCCTTTAAGAGATATTATTTTTGTAATGTATAATTAGTCTGGGTAGGGGCTGAGTGTTTCCGGGCTCAAGTCCCGCCCGAGCTGTAATAATATTGCTCTGTTCTGCCATCACTAATGATGCAAAGGGAGCTCTGTTAGAACTGATAATTGTTTGCTGATTAGCTGCTCTAATAATAATGGTATTATAGTTTGTCTAACCTGCCTTTCTTTGCAGCATGAACATTTCTGTATTGTACCAATCAGTATATTTTGAGGACCTTAAAATGAAGTATGTTCCTAGGGGTCTTGTGGTATTGAATTTCTGTAGGAATTGTCGTTTTTTTTCATTTTGGTGCCTAAATGGACCTAAAGGGGGAGCCCTTCCTTTGACAGACAGATGAATTAACCAACTGCACCCTTTTTTGGATCAGAAGGAAGTCCCGGTGCTGTCTGCAGCAGAGAGTCAGTCTGCGTTTGGAGTTGAGAGAGTGAACTGCTCAAGAAATTCGAGCAGCTGGAAACTGGTGGGAAGGCTGTGTCTGGCCTGCCTGCTTCATCTTCCCGTCTGATGGATCTGCTAGTGAAATTAATCGAACGAAATCCGAAGTGGCTTGTGACCAGAAATACCAAATTGTGACTGCCCTGTTACCTGAAGAAGACTGAAGATTTGCTTCAAGCGATCGGCCTGTCAGGAAGTCTGAAACCACCACAGAGCATACGGTTTGCGCAGAGACACTATGATTGTGACTAGACTGTCATCTGAACTGTGGTACTGCTTTTTATTTACTATAAGTGTGCTGAATGTTCTCAGTGGGTCACTATTTGGTTCCCCACTTTCCAATTGTGTCATGCTTGCTGGAAGCTGAAGCCAGCACTACCAGACTGCCATCCGAATTGTTCTCCTGGCCTGCGTTCTGCTACCTTGGCCCAGCCAGCTACTCACACCGTAGAGAAAACCATCAATGAGAGACCTGCCTGGGGCTCAGCCTCCTGCTCAGTGACACAAACAGGAACGACACCACCTGAATTGTATGGGCCCTGCTTCTCCTGGCAAACCAGCAAGTCATTCTGCAGTCTCCATTTCATCCATCCGGCATCCTGTATTGGGTAGCGTGAGTAAACACCAGGATAGCACCCTGCAACATCAGCTAAATCAAAGTGTGTCATCTGATTTGATTGTTTTGTTTGATTGTCATGAACTGAGCCATCTGGCTCTGGATTACAAATTGTGGGTTACTGTGCATGACTCTTTATTCCCATCATTAGGGCCCTGACCAGCTGTGACGCCAGCCTGCCCCGGGCAATGCATCAGGCTAGACTGCATCAACAACTGGGTACCCAGAGTGTGTGTGTGACTGTGTTGAGGGACTCTAAAGTGTATGCCTTGTAGCCTAATTGAATCAGTTGCTAGACCAATCAACCTGATTATGTCTCTCATTTGTTTAATCCCCCTGAATAAATCAGATCTGCCTGTTTTTACACTTAAACTATTTGTGATGCATTTCTGTACTGATAGGATTGTTTTGTTGTTGCTGGCTGTCTCTAATCTTATTTTAAAGGGGGTCTCCGGGGTCAGACAGGTGGAATCAGCCCTGGTGGTAAGTGCAATCAGAGTTTGGATATATTTGTGGTTTGGGGGCTATTGTACCTGTGTATTGTGTTCATTGTTTAGGTCGCTAGAGGGGGAAAAAAGGGGGTCACAGTGTCCCAGAGGGCTGTACCCAGGTCAGCTATGCTACCACCAATTCTGTCCTCTGGGTGGAGGCCCCCGTTTTCAGTACCCAGGCCCCTTAACCTGCAACTAGTCATGCAGGCAGGGGTAGTAGCCCTTGGGATAGTGCCGTCCAGGGGTTACAAGTGCACCTACCCGGTTATCAAAGTCATAAATAAAAATAAATAAATAACAAGCATTTGTCAATGCCAAATGTTTGCTTGCTGGTATTAGCATTGGTACTTCAGGAGTTAGAGAGATGCACAATAGGAATGGCAGTGAAGTATTGAACTAATGCCAACCCCCACCCTACCCTGCAAAGACTGAGAGGTATTGGGGAGTGCCTTTGGGTCATCGACCAAAACTCTCATGCCATTCCACCTCACCCCTCCCTACAGGCACTGACAAGTGTCATGGTGTGCCTTTGGGTCTTTGGCCATTACACTCACCCCATTACATAAGGAAATAAGCTGAGACAGGTGCAGTATAGGAGAATGAGGTGAACATTAGGACTGAAGACCCCAAGGCACACCTCGATGCCTGTCAGTGCCTGCACAGTGGAGGTGGGGATGTAATGGCTGACAACCCTAAGCCACACACCCCGATGCCTGTCAGTCTGTGCAGGGTGGGACAAGGTAGCGGCATTGTGAAGTTTCCAGTGCTACCTCTTTCCTTCCCTCCTACCTCTGTACTCTCGAGCAGTGACTTGCTACTATGGTGTTTCATCTCCCCCCCCCCCCCCCACTTTAAGGAGTCACTGTGAGGCTCTGTCCCTTTGGCGCCTTTGAATGGTATCTTCCTGTGCCACTCTGCTCTAAGTAGTCAGTCGCTGTGTAGTAAGCAATAACCTATGACAGGATGTGCTGTTATTGGGGATTAATGCACACCCAGGTGAGTTGTGAGGCATGAGGCCACAGGCTGAATGTCCTCACAGCACCTGGGTGTACATTAATCCCCTATAACAGCATGCCCTGGAGAGGGTTATTTCACTTATAACTTGGGTTACGTCTGAAAAGTACAAAAAGAGACACATAATTGCCTTTTGCGACTGTCACAAGAGCAGAAAAGGGGACTGTATCCTGCCACCCTGCAAAATAGTCCCCAACATAGATTGCATTTCTCACTACTGCTATGCATATACAAATGTCATACATACAGTACAATAGTGACAGCATTTGTGACATTTGTTGTGCAGAATATGCTGACCTTCACTTGCTGCACACCTTACTATACTGCCCCCCAAACCCCAATAATACATTCAGTACCAGAAGTGCTGCAGCACATGCTGCCTGCTGCTGTCCTTTCCCTGTGTTTGTCTTTTTCTGCCTCTGTCTCTGGATGCATACTGCCGTGTACATGTCTGACTGACTGTAGCTGTTGACAATGGCAAAAACTAACATACTGTGCACTGTGGCCACAGGCCTCCTTCATAGTCAATATCTGTGACACAGACAACTACACAAACACAACATTTTGGAGGTGAACAAGTGGCTGAGGACATAGGGCGAAGCTCGGGGATATGGGGTAGTGGGAGTTGGGGGCAACCTGGGAAAACAAGGGATTGTATGCAAGGCATAGGCTTCACCTCAACCAGAGAGGGAAGGAGGTTCTGAAACAAAAACTGACAAATGTCATACAGGACAGATGGGGTTTAAACTTGTAAAGGGGGGGAAGGGATGCGAGGCAGACACTTGCGGTCCCCACAATGGGACAACGAGATGTGGACCTGGGTCATCATGGACACAGAGGAATGTAGTCTCTGGGGTGAAGAACGGGGATAAGGGTGAGGTTTTTAGGGTGGTCTAGATAAATGCCAGGAGCTTGGGCAACAAGATTCCGGAGCTGCAGGCTATGCTGGTGGAGGTGCAAGTGGATGTGGTGGCTGTCACTGAGACATAGGCCACACCCGAGCATGACTGGGACCTTAACCTAATCGGGTATACTGGGCTTAGAAAGGACCGAGCAGTGGGCAGGTGGGGGAGGAGTGGCATTGTTTGTCCAGGATGGCATTCAATTATGCAAAGCAGAGAAATCAGATGACAGCGTGGAGGCTTTGTGGGCCACCATGAGGACCCTGGGGGGCAGGGCAGTCAAGATGGGGGTAGTCTACTGATCCCAGGGCTGGCTAATGAGCTGGAGGATTGTCTGCTAAGTAACCTTAAGGACCATTGCATTCCCAAAGGGGAAGGGGTGGTGATGTTAGGTGACTTAAACATGCCAGTGACTGACTGGGGGACCATGACGTCCCTGGTGGCTAGGGTGCAGAAGCTGTTGGATGTCTTTCAGGATGCTTTCCTTGTACAACAAGTCATTGACCCAACATGGAGTCACCGCATCCTGGATGTTGTTCTGGCTGACGGTGACCTAGTTCAGGAGCTCAAGGTGGGAGACCCATTGGTTGGAAGTGACCATGACACAGTCTGGTTTGTTCTACACCTGGGAAGGGGGAGGGATCATACAAAAACTTGGCTGGTTGACTTTAGAGGGGCGGACTTTGTGCACATGGGTCACATACTCAGGGACCACTTGGCTGGGATTCAGCAGGCAATGGATGTAGACAGTAGGTGGAAAATCATCAGGAGAGGACTACAGGAGGCAACCAGGGCCTGTGTAAGGGTGAGACACAAGGGAAGTAGATCTAGGAGGCCATGCTGGTGGACCAGAGAGGTGGACGAGGCAGTGAGGGAAAAGAGGGCAGCCTACCATAGGTTCAAGAGATCACAAGGGGTTTTAGATAGGGAGGAGTGTATTCATACAACCAGACAGGTTACTAGGTGGTGAAGGGAGCCAAGGCAATGATGGAAAAGAAATTTACACAATGGATCAGGAAGGGGGAAAAAGGTTTCTTTCGGTACATTGTTAAGAAGAGGAGGAGGAGAGTAAGAGGGCAGATTGGCAGAGTCACAGGATGCAGTGGCACAGAGGATGGATGGGACAGGGCCCTCACAAGCGTGGGTACCTCTAGTCACAGACGAGGAGGAAACTGACTCACATAGGGGGGACACAGGATCGGAGGAGGGGTTTGTTAGCATAGATGGGGAGATACCTATTGTTAGGGTGTGGGAGGCCCTCTGGACACTAAGGAAGGACAAATCCCTGGGTCCTGATGGAATCCACCAGAGGGTGCTGTGGGAATTGGCCGATGTCCTGGCCGAGCCACTGGTGGCCCTTTTTAATGCCTCTCTGCGGACAGGGAGGGTGCCGTAGGATTGGAGGGAAGCATATATTGTGCCCATCCATAAGGGGGGTTCGAGGGAGGAGCGGGGCAATTATAGGCCAATCAGCCTAACATCAGTGATGTGTAAGCTGATGGAGTCCCTAGCAAAAGAGAGGCTGGGGGTGTTCCTGGAGGAACAGGGGTCTCTGGATGATCGCCAGCATGGCTTCATCCAGGGCAGATCATGTCAAACTAACCTTGTGGAGTTCTACGAATGGGTGGCGGCTGCACTTGACCAGGGTAGGCCTGTCGATGTCATCTTTCTGGACTTCAGCAAGGAGTTTGACTATCTCCCACACAGGCCTGCTGGATAAGCTGTGGAGGATGGGGGTGGGGGAATGGATGGTCAGTTGGGTGGGTAGGTACCTAGCTATCAGGGTGTACCCAGTGGGTGGTGGTAGGGAGGGTAGTCTCATCCCCCATGGAGTTCATCAGTGGGGTCCCACAGAGCTCAGTTCTGGGTCCGCTCCTGTTTAATGCCTACATCTCTGACATCAGGGTGGGTATCAGGAGCACAATTAGTCTCTTTGCGGATGACTTCAAGCTGGGGGTGGTGGTGAATGGGGTGGAGGGGAAGGTGGACCTACAGGAGGATCTGGATGCTCTAGGGGGATGGACACGTACCTGGGGCCTTAGGCTTAACACCGCTAAATGCAGGGTGCTTCACCTGAGACAAGGAAATCTGGGTCAGGTATACATCCTGGGGGGGGGGGGGACATATTGCAGGTCTCAAATGCAAAGAAGGACTTGGGGGTTCTGGTGGATGCCAAAATGAATAATTCGGAACAGTGTAGGAGGGCCACTGCCAGGGCAAATAAAATACTGGGCTGTATTGCCAGGGGGATCACCTCAAGATATAGGGAGGTGTGTTTTTTTTTTTATTTAGTTGTTTAACCAGGTATAGCACACTAAGCTGAAAGCTTTTTTACAGGAGCGACCTGGGAGCACAAGGAGATTAAGTGACTTGCTCAGGATCACACAGTATGCAAGTGGAAGCTGTGGGATTCAAACCCAGGTCTGGTCTGCTGGATGTCATCAGATTTGCAGCTCAGAGCCTTAGACCACTGCGCTATACTGCCTCCAGATTTTACCACTGTACAATTGCCTTGTTAGGCTGCAACTTGAATACTGTGTGCAGTTTTGGTGCCCACATCTCAGGAAGGACATTTAACTACTAGAGAGGGTCCAGAGGAGGGCAGCCAGGATGATCCAGGGTCTGGGGGACAGGACTTATGATGAAAGGCTTGAGGAGCTGGACCTGTTCTCGCTGGAGGAGAGGAGAGGAGAGCCGGGGGGGGGCATGATCGAGGTTTTCAAGTATTTAAAAGGGGTGAGCTTGGTTAGTTTACACAGGATTTTTCAGAGGAAGATGGGGGGGCCACTATGGGGCATGGTTGGAGGTTGGAGGGAGGGAGACTTGGAGGAGAAAGGAGGAGACGTTACTTCACTGAGAGGGTGGTGGAGCCATGGAATGCATTGCCTGGTGAACTGGTGGAGGCGTCTAAAGTGGAGGGGTTCAAGAGGGGCTTAGACAGGTACAGGAGGGAGGTGAAGAGGAGGACTGCCAGTCAGGGAGTGGGGACCCCTGGCTGGAGGAAAGGGGATAGGGTGAGAAATCACAAGAGTGGTTGCTGTGCCCCTTCAGGGTGATGATTCTCGAGCAGACTAGATAGACCTTTGGGCCTATCCTGCTGCCATTTTAGTATGTTAGTATGTTAGTGCTGCATTTCCTGATACAATTGTTGGCACAGACACACAGTGAACTGATTCTCCAAAGCCCTGTAGTATACCTTGGTCACTGTCTTGTTCCCCCTCCAACAATGCCTGCCTGTGTTCAACCCTGCTGCTGTTGTGCTATGCGTCACCAACAAGGTGCAGCTCAATGGGCATACCATCTGAATGTCCCTCACTGTGGCAGTCTCTGTTGCTCTGGGGGGGGGGTTCAAGTAGGGTACGGATCTCATTGACAAGCTCCGGACACACGCTGACCACACACAGACACACTGAGACGTGGAAAGAGCACTTGCATGCTCCAGCCATTATACCTCCCGTTGCTCGGTGCCTCAGTTGGAACACGTGGGGGGGTGGGGTGGCTACACTTTCCATTTACAGCAGTGACCACTGGATGAGGCACGACACAGTGACATGGGAAAAAAGCACTTGTCTGTTGCATCTACACTTTGCTTACACCTCCCACTGCTTGTTGCCTCTGTCAGGAAGACAGACTGCTGCACAACCCTTCCTTGCACTCCTCTTTCTAGAGGTACAGAGGTGTCAGTTTTAGTGACTGCTTTCACTTTCTCCCCGAACCCTATACCTGGTGCTCCCGCAAGTGCTTTCTCCCATGCTGCTGTCCTGGTCACCATCTGTGCCTCATCTTCTGCCCATTTCTACCCCTGATAACACAAACAAAAGGGAAGCTCTTTCCTGTTACTGCCTCACTCTCTCTCTCACTCCACCTCTCATTGCTACGGGGCTACCAGTCACACTTTCTCCAGCACTGTTGTTGACTGCAGGATGGTGACAGGATACTGGTGGAGGAGGACTGCACACATGCGCTGTTGTCAGGGTGGACAGGCTGCCCTGTGGCTCTGAATTCTTTGCTTTGTGGGGGGGGGGAAGCATTCCTTAACAGGACACTGTGGGCACAGTGAGAGACAAGCTTCTCTGACACTGGACTCTGTGTATATTGTGTGTGTGTGTGTGTGTGTGTGTGTGTGTGTGTGTGTGTGTGTGTGTGTGTGAAGAAACATTTGACGTGTGGCACAGTGCCTGCCATTTATGTTGCTCCTGTGTACTCTGGTTTCTCTTTGGGCTTGGGCCATGGAGGTCTGCGGCATGGGTGAGTGGGTGGGTAGAGACAAACCTAAGGGGGAAAGTACAAGATCCGTGGGGTGGGTGACTGTAACATCGCTCTCTCTCTCTCTCTCTTGCTTGGTCACTTTACAGGGAATAGGTGACACTATGGGCAAAAGTAGGAGATCTGCAGGGCAGATAGGTGGGACATCATGTAGCGGCTGGGACACTCACTTCTAACTTATAACATGGGTTGCTGAAAACATGTAGCATTCACAGCACTGCACACTTCTCGCTTATCACACTTAGCAGGGAAATTAAATGGCTGCCACTGACTGTTGCTCTGGCTGGCCCATAAATAGTGATGGGCGAAGTGGCCTCAATTCGCTCTGCGGAGTGATTCGCGGAGTGAAGGCGAATTCGAGGAGTGTTCCACAACGCGAAGCGGAGTACTTCACGTTGTTAATCAGTAACGCGAAGTTCATTGAAAACAATGACTTCATGTTACTCCGCCTTCCCAAACCACTACTCCACCAATTCTTAAGGCGAAGTACATTGAAAACAATGTACTTCGCCTTACTTTGACTTGTTTTTAAGCTCCAAAGGCATATTTTGCAGTGTTTCATGGGATTTCAGGTCACATGGGCTCTAGATTTTTCTGCACAGTCTCAGTTTGGGGTAGTGTGTGTGTAGGAAGCTGAAGGAGACAATCTGCTCTGAGAGCTCTCTGCAATTCAAACCTTCAAAAAGCTGTTAAAAAAGCCTTTTTGGGTCCTTTTTTTTTGCTAAAACTTTAGTTCATCGATTATAGGAAACCCTCCTGTGCTCATATCATTGAGCGTTTATTGTTTGTGTATGGATTTTGAATGTTAATGTACAACATTCAGTCTGTGTACTGAGAGACAGTGGAAGTGTGCTTTGGGGGAAGGGTGTATTTGTGGTGTAGGTAGATTAACTTGGAGAAAAAGACAGTGCTTTCTGTTTTGGTGATATTTTCCTTGTGTAACTGTGTTAATGTACACAGAGTAATAGTTTTAATATTTCTTGCCATTTTTTTGCTGATTGTTGTGTTGCAGCAGTGCATAATTTTAGTTTGTTTAAAATATGTGGTTATATTACAAAAGTTTTCAATTTGCATGCATTACTTAGTGTGTGTGTGAGTATGTGTGTGATGCGTGTCATCAAATCAGACACCCTTTATTGTGCCACATAATAATTTCAGCAATGTGAAGCTGCTATCCACTGCAGCTGTGTGATTTTTGTACTTCATTATAGTATCTTTACTGGTACTGGTACTAGCACTAGTCACTGTTACTGCAGCAGTGCATAATTTTAGCATGTTTAAAATATGTGGTTATATTACTGAAGTTTTCAATATGTATGCATTATTTGGCATGTGTGTGACGCATGTCATCAAATCAAACACCTTTTATTGTGCCACATAATTTCAGCAATGTGAAGCTGCTATCCACTGCAGCTGTGTGATTGTTGTACTTCTTTTGTGTTATCTTTGCTGGTACTAGTAGTAGTGACTATTACTGCAGCAGTGCATTACACTGCCCCCCCCCCACCACGGCCTGCCCCAACCAGCAAAGGTATTCTTTTCCAGATTTGAATTTCTGATGGTGAGCACTGGTTAGGTGTTGTGCCTTTGTGCCTGCATCTCTTCAGTGTAAAGTGCAATCTTAATCTGTCTGTGCATTTGCATCTCTTTAGGGCCCAATCTCCATCTGTAACTTAAGTCACAGTTGTTTCTTTGGCTTCCCTTCAGAGTACTGGACAGGTGTGGTGCTTAATTCTGCATGAACATTGTACTCATTAATATTCGTTTTTAAGTCAGGACCATCATTACGAGTCACTCATGATACAAATCACATTCTTCATCATCACGGTCACAAATGCAGTCACAAATCATGATTCACGATCACATCACGAATCACAACATAAATTTTTTTTAATAGTTACTTGGATGTATTGTAAGCTTGTCTTGTAGTATCTCTCCATGCTTCACCACCCCACCATTGTACTCATTAATGTTTGTTTTTAAGTTAGGGAGTTGGACAGTGTCTGCAGTACATACACAGACTGGAAAGAAGACTGAATGCACACATGCAGTTTAGTACAGTATACTTGCACTGCACAGAATACAAAGTGTCACGCATACGGAAGACAACAAAAAAAGGGCATAATTATATACAAGGGTTGGGATGGTGGAGGAATACATTTTATAACACAGCAAGGAAGGTGTGGGGGGGGCACATGGTGTGAGGAAAAAAAAAAGTAATGTGGGATTCCATGGTGATCCAGCAGCAGTTCCAGCATGGACATAATTTGCCACTGATGTTCCTCTATGTGATCCAGCCGCTGCTCCACAGCACTCATCCTCTTGTTGTTATCATCAACAGCCTGCATTCCTGTACTCGGCTTCTAATTTATATATTTTAATTTAGTCTGCTCTGCTCGGCCTGTGTAAAGTAACTTACCATTCCCCCCCGCTGCAGTTTCTTTCCAACTGTATGTGCGCTGATTCAGTGCTAGCTCTGCAAACTTCCCCTTGATTTTTTCCCAGATTAAACTTTCACTCTGTACACTGCCTTGAACTGAGTTTGTAAAAAAGTTTCACTGGCTTTGTTAATATATTTTTTTTAATCCTATTTAAGACTGTACTGGGTTTACATGCTTACTGCTATGGACTTAGAAAATTCAGTGAATTGTAAAATCTGTGTAGCCTCTGTCTAGAGCCTAAGGCTCCTGCCCTTGACTTTCATTCTTAATAATCTTTCTTTGTCCCCCCTGTCCTCCTCTGTCTCTGTTCTGTCCCTCCTGCCCTCCCCCATCAGTCTGTTCTTTTGTACTTGTTTTGGATTCCCGAGTTAGCCTGCACCTTGCCTCTGTCTGAGACTGCTCCCTGACTTGTCTTTCAAGCTGGTGCTCAGCTCTCTTTGTGTGTCTCTGTTTAACCCCCCCCAATCTGCTCCTATTTAATCTGCTGACTCCTTCCTTACAGGTGCCACTTGCCCCCTCGAGCAGTGGTCACGATCCAGCCATAGCACCTCTACGGTGCACGGAGCCTGATCCACCTACCCCCCCAAAGAGATAGATAAAGTAACGATGCTTGAAAAATTGCCACGATTTCTCTGGGCTGTGTGAACGCTGAACCAGATTATCACTGGCAATTTGCTGTTTTCAATTTCAGTGTTTTCTCAAGGTAGCGCTATTGGCTCCATGCCTGTGTAGAGCTCCCTGATTGGCAGGTCTCACTCACCTGAGACAGAAGCACCCGAGACGTGTGGCTTAATGTAAGCCTGCATTCCTGTACTCAGCTTCTAATTTATATATTTTAATTTAGCCTGTTCTGCTCGGCCTGTGTAAAGTAACTAACCATCCCTCACGATGCAGTTTCTCTCCAACTGTATGTGCACTGATTCAGTGCTAGCTCTGCAAACTTCCCCTTGATTTTTCATCCCATCTCCCCTTCCCCTCCCAGGCCTCCTTTAAATGCACACAGTCTCTGCCCACTCCTATCTTATGTTTCAATTTATTGGTTACTTACTGTCAACAACTGCAATTCCTCCAATCCCCTTTTTGCAACTAAGCCTTCTAGCAGCTTTATCTCATTCTGTCTTGCTGAGGCATACCATCTTGGTACTTTAGGTTTGCTTACTGCTGACTAACATATCCTGTCTTGCTGACTAGCATATCCTGTCTTGCTAAGGCACTGTTTTACTTGAAAATTGTACTACAAATTACTGAACTGTGACTGATTTGCCAAAAAACTGTGTTTATTGTCTAAAAATTTTCCCAGAAGCCAAGTGTTATAGCCCCTTCCTGACTTTGTAGCTCTCTCCAGACTGCAAGGCTCCAAGAAAATCGCAGGCTTTTCAGTTGCTAATTGAGCTGTTTTTGCTCAGACTGCCAGACTTTGTGTTGCCCCACTATTAATTCAAGCTCCTCTCTCCTTTCTCTAGCTGAGAACCTGCTAGGGATCCCAACTCAGATGCCCTCCACATGGACCGTGGACACCGGGTTGTCAGCGCTTCCAAAGCTGCTGCCTGAGACCTCCTCATCGGACTCCACTGCTTAAAAAGCATGGCAAAGCCGCAATTTTTCACCCACCTGCTCATCCCCCCTCCTGTGTGCTATTATATAGACCCGTTTGCACCGCCCACTCCCATCCCTGATGAATCTCCTGCCTTCTCTTTCTTACTAAAACAATTTGTTACTGCCAGGGTTCCACCAGGGGAATCCTGCAACCAGCAGCCGGCGAGCTACCTTTGTTATCAAAATTCCCTCATTTACCCAACAACTGCAATTATGGCAGCCTCGTGGCAATTCCTCCTCCTGACTGCACTGTGTATCATACCCCTTACTGGCTTATTATCTGAAAAATTTGAGAATGGGGGTACACCACATCCTCATCCTGAAGACTGCTCGCCCAATCTGACTCTACACATCACATGTTATGCCAAGGCTCCTTGCCAAATGATCCAGGTGGACTACCTTCCTCGAAGAGCAACTATTGCAGGTTTGTCTATGCCTCCTTCCTTATCCCTAATTAATTTGAGTTGCTCCCACTGGTGTTACACAGCCAGAGTATTAGCCTCAGTGTCCTTAGGATTGCATAAATTAAAAAACAAAGCTTGGCACCCCAGTTCCTTCTCCATTCCAAGCCAGAAAAAGCCTTGAGCTCATTGCCTTTCACTTGAATCCCTGAAAAAATTGCTACTCCTTCTCTTACTCTGCTCTGGCAATGTCGAGCTTAACCTAGGGCCCATAAATAAACTTACCTCCCTTCTGAGTCACTATCTCTTAAAGGTATTAGTTTTATACACATTAATGTGTGCAGCCTGCTGAAAAAATTCACCCTTATCCAGGCTTGGACCGCCCATACAATGCCAGATGTGCTTGTTATCTCTGAATCCTGGCTTCAGCCCTCTACGCCAAGTAGCATGATTAATATACCTAACTACCAGATCTTTAGATGCGATAGGCAAGCCAGAGGAGGTGGGGTCGACATCTACATCAAAGATAGATTTGTGGCATCAACACTTAATTCTAACTCACTGTTAGTGGAATTTGAGTACCTGGACATAAAAATCGACCTATCCCCATCGTTAGTACTCCGAGTCATAGGATGCTTTAGACCACCATCTGCTGGTACTCAGCTCTTGTCCTATCTTACGACTATCTTGGACACTAGCCCCCTGGAAACAATTATCCTCAGGGATCTAAACTACGATTGGCTGTTGGAAGCTGGTCACCCACTTAAATCTTTCTGCGACTCCCTTGGTTTCACCCTACTCAACGAAAAGCCCACCCGTATCAACAAAAAGAATACAGCCAAAAGTACCCTTTTGGATGTCCTGTTTGTGAATAAACCCCATTCCTTCTCCCACATTGGAACCTTTGATGCGGATATTAGTGACCATTGCCTAATAGCTGCAGTTTGGGCAGCCAACAAAGTGCCAGCTATGGCCAAATTCTCCACCAGAAGGTCAACCAGGTCAATCGACCAAAGGCATACCTACTTGACCTACCTAAGAAATTCCCCCTTGTGGCAGAGTTTTTACCTTGCTAAAACAGTGGAAACTGCATATTCTATACTACATGAAATCATTACCTACACTATGAATCTACATGCGCCTCTGTAAAAAATACACATAAAGGCTAGGAAATGGCATTGGTTCACTCAAGATCTCAAGGCTGCACTACTGTCCAGGGATAAACTCTGGAAAATTGTCCACAAATCCCAAAAAGAGGAAGATTGGCACCTCTTTAGAACAGCCAGAAATCACTGCACCAAACTGATTAGGGAAGCTAAAGCCTGCTACTACCAAGCAGAACTAGATGCTGCAGTCAATTGTCCCTCCAATTCTGGGCCACAAGCAAAGAACTGGCGGAAGTCACGTCACAAAATATGCTCCCTACAAAAATGACCTCTGACAATACAGTAATCAATGACTAAAAAGAATTACTGCAGGCATTCAACACGCACTTCACCACAGCAGGCTTAGCCTTCAATAACTCACCTGCATATAGCCTTTGCACCCAACTTGGCATGACCCCACCAAATGTTGGCTCTGTTAGTCAACATTTCTCATTCTCATTGGTTTCCCTCAAGGAAGTGGAAGACTTGATTCTCCACCTGGATACTAAGAAAAGTGCCGGCGCAGATGCACTTGAACCATACTTCCTAAAGATAGCATGCCACGTATTGGCAGTGCCTATTACTCATTTATTCAACCTATCCCTAACACAAGGTACCCTTCCTCAAATATGGAAAATCGCACATGTTATCCTGCTATTTAAATCTGAAGACCCTTGCAACCTTAATAACTATAGGCCAGTTTCTCTTCTACCCACATTCTCGAAGCTACTGGAAAAAATAGTAAAGGGCCAACTAAGATCCTTCATCAACAGAGAAAAATTACTAAACCCCCTTCAATCCGGATTCAGAGCCAACCACAGTACAGTCTCAGCATTAGCTAAAGTAACCAACAACTGGCAACTGGAGTTGGAGCATAAAAAGTCAGTAGGTGCTGTGTTTCTTGACCTCAGCAAAGCATTCGACACAGTTGACCACGACATGCTCATCGACTCGCTAAAAACACAAGGATTGGATGCTACTTCTCTAAACTGGTTCTCTGAATATCTGACAGACAGATACAAGCAGGTGAAAGCGGATGGCAAACTATTTGCCCTAAAACTCTTACAAAGAGGTGTCCCTCAGGGATCCATATTAGGTCCCCTCCTCTTCGCAGTGTATATCAACAACATTGATGAGGGAATCAAGGATGCAAGTATTCACTTATTCGTGGATGACACAGTGCTGTACCTGAGTCATCCCTCACCAAAAGAAGCTTGTACTGTCCTACAAAAAGATTTCAACCTCCTGCAACTCCAACTAATCAATAAAAAACTGCTATTAAACACTAAGAAAACTAGAGCCATGTTATTTTCCACCGCAAACTACACAAGCGCTACTGACTCCCTCCCCCCAATAACCACTATGCTGGGAGAGTGCTTAGAGTACATTCTGAAATTCAGATATCTTGGGGTCTGGATTGACTGTAAACTCTCCTTCACTGACCACCTGGAAGACTTGCTGAAAAAATTAAGGCAAAGACTTGGCCTTTTTTATAGGATAAGAAGACTTCTTACAGCAGACACAAAGAAACGACTAGTCCAAGCCACGTTCCTGCCCTTAATTGACTACGCAGACTTGATATACAGTAGCTGTGTGGCTTCCTATCTTGGAAAATTGGATACTCTCTACAACAGAGCTATATGCTTCATTACTGACCTCCCTTTCTCTACCCATCATTGTGCACTATATGCCGCCAAGGGCTGGACCTCACTTCACTATAGGCGCAACTTTAATGCAGCACTCTGGACACTTAGAGCCCTCAGTGCCAAACTCCCTCAATACATCATCAACTGTCTGTCTCCAATTGTGCCCAGGCATTATTCCCTTAGAAGCTGCTCACAACTCCTGCTAAATATACCCAGGGCACTCACATGAGTCAGGAAAGTCGCCTTTGGATTTGCACTCCCATCAATATGGAATAAAACCCCAAAATACTTAAGCTGAAAATCCCAGTAAGTACCCTTTTGTTCAAAAGACTTTACTGAGATGGCATTATGGAAATTTGCAACTGCTTTACTAGACACTAATTAACCTCCCTCCCTCAACCTGCAGCCCGCAAACAGCGGCTCCCCCAACTGAAATGTGTGCCTCTGCCTCTAGCATGCCCACCAACAGATCCACAGGATTTATTGCCAAACTCCCATATCTTATTCTTTGATGCTCTGAACAGCTGCAGCCTGATTCTAGCACATGCTACCGCACTTGGGGATAATTATCATCTTTCGCCCCCATAAAATATTCGGTCCCTCGTCCATCCAATACCTCCCTCTGCCCCAACGTCCAGGACCCTCCCAGTTATGCCCCTGCTACTATATTTCTCCTCTTACACTTAGTACAATGGCAGCTTTTCTCCTCCATATGTCACCGCATTTGGGGGCCAAAATCACTTTGTCGCCTTCCGTATGGTCCTCTACCCTCCCAGTCCCTCACTCTGCTCTAACAATTGGGTCCTCTTTGCTTGTGCCCCTATTCCCCACCTCTCCCTACATTATGCGCTTGATATCTTCTATCTGGTATGCCTACCCGCTCTCTAACATTTCCCACTACAAAATGCACAGTTTTGGGGCTTGAATCCAGCACAAGTTCATTATCCATGACTCCTTGTAGTTCTATTTTCAATGTATATTACCTGTAAATGTGCATTTTTACTATAATAGCAACTATTTTTATTGTTTGTACTATTGTAACTTGTCTTTCTGTATTATTACTGTAGGACAGCAGGTCCACCTTGTAAATGAGCTTGCTCAATGGTGCCCACCTGGATAAATAAAGATATTGATTGATTGATTGATTGACTGATTGATTGAACAACACTCCAGAGAACTGCCAAGTCAGCCTGTGTTACATGCAGTTCTCTGGGGTCCACACATTTTACATGCTGACCTGCTGGTGGTGGTGGTGGGGGGGGTGGTGCTGGAGGAGCAGCAGGTGCTGCTGTGGCCCTCCTCTTCTTAGGGATGTCACAATGCATAGCTGCACCCTCTGCCACAGAATGGCCAGCAGGTGCAGACATGGTCTGTTTTGTGGTAGCCTGCCACTCCAACTGCTGGTGATTGAGCATATGAGTACACTGGCCTTCAGTTTCCAGGTGAGTCCCCCGGGGGCCATGGCGCACCTCCACTTCACATAGGCGGCACTTGACCACACTGCTGCCCCCCCATACAGTAAAAAAACTGCCAAACAATGGAGGTGCGAGGGAGGACCAGGCACAGGCAGGGGATGGCCAGATGAACTGGCAGCCAGCTGGTCACAGTGCTGAACAAGGATGGGAGCCATACCTGGGCCCGGGGGAATAGGCACATCCTGCTCCAGAGAACCTGGGCTTGGTGGTGGTGGTGGTTCAACTGCCTCAGAGTCAAGACAGGAGGTGGTGCTAGTCCTGCTTCCAGTGGGGGGGGAGCACTCACAAGTATCGAGAGGTCCAACAGGAATGGGTGCCCATGCCCTTCACACATGCGCACGGTACGATGCTTACCACTACCACGATCTCCCAGAGCTGCCCCCCTCCCCAGACATTCCCTCGCCCTGGTCCATCTCTCCTACTGAGCTCCCTCAGTCCGAGCAGTTACTACTCACACTGTCACACAACACACACACACACAGTCACACAGACAAACAACTAACTACTTATAAAGGTAAGAAAAAAAATTTACAGAAATAACAAATTAAGTAAAAAAGAGTAAAGAAAAGACAAAAAAATGTAGATTTTAAAAAAGCTGTTGGGTCTAAATCAAAGTTTAAATCTTCTCGCTCTGATCTCAAAGTATCAGCAGTCACAAAACACACTACTATCTCCGTCTGCACAGGAGAAAGTAAAAGTGTCTGCTTGTATGATTCACTTTCTTTCTGCCTAGTTAAAGAGCATGTGACTTACAGTACTACAAGCCATGTGATGTGTGGAGGGGCTGCCAAATCTGAAACACCAAGTGGATCACTTAGAATCATAATGTGGAACGCGAAGTCCATTAAAAACAATGACTTTGCCTTACTTGCATTGCCATTCCACCTTAACGCGAAGTGGTAATGACAAGGCGGAGTGAGCACTTTGCATTGCCCACTCCGCGTAATGGATTGGCAATGTGAAGTGGCCACTTTGCGTTCACTTCACCAGCGGAATTTAAATTCACTGCATCTCTACCCATAAACAAGTGTGGGCTGTGAGCATGGATCATGCTGCCAAAACTACTCACATGAATTGTGCTGATATTGTGGATTAATCCATGGCCACACATACTGAGTGGACCAATTGGGTTCCACATTTTCAGAAACCTATGTTATAAGTAAGCAATAACACACAACAGGGTGTGCGGTTAGTGGGGATGTGCCTCACAATGCACCTGGGTGTGCGTTAATCCCCAATAACCACACACCCTGGAGTGGGTTATTGCTTACATAACATGGGGCAAAGTGAGGTAATTCTACTGTTTGTAAATAAGACAAAATATATAGCAATTTGATGGCAACATTGGAACTTTATTATGCATCCTGCCACCACGAGATCTGAGGAACAAGAAGTAGGGCAACAAAACATACAGTACAATGTTCACTGTCAGAACTAGAACAGTAGAAGGGCAAGCAGATAGCACTGTCATATAAATAAACAGACACACCTGTCATATAAGGTAGTGGCATCGCTGTTTGAGACTAGTAATTCAGCTATTTGTGCGGGATGAATTCCTAATTGCACACCAAAAACAGAACAGCAACAAAAGTGGAACAGAGGCATATACTTTAACACAATCACTAAAGCAGCAACAAATACAGTGGAACACACACACACATACTTTAGCATGCTGAGCATTCGGCATTCTGCTGTTCGTTGAGTCTACAGCCATGGAAAGACAGAAATTCTGGGACTGCCATGCTGTGTTAAGAAACTGATGAGGAAACGGTCGAGAGACCCATGTATTTGCCCTGCTCTTCTGACAGTGTGGCTCCAGGACTGCGCTGTTCTGGTCCCTAGGCAATGAGCACCGGGTGAGGTAGTGACTAACATTTTGGGGCCACCTAATACCAGTATTGTAGCACTCCAAGTCCGGGACCATCATGGAGATTGCTGTGCACACAGGAACATTAAGTCGCTCGCTCTCATGAACTACAGGCACCATTCCCACAGGTCATGATGGAGGGGGCTCATAAATTGTGCTGATAATAGCATGCTGGCTATTAACCTCAACAGCAGCGTGGGGCTGTACCAAGACATGAAGAATATATTTTGAAACTATCCACTGCGACTATGTCCAAGACATATTTAAATGCATGCCAGTGGAGTGACAGTGTGTGTGGGTGAATTGAGTTCCATGGAGCAGGTGGGTGGGTTAAACCTGAGTGAGATCACACTAAACAAACAAATCCCAATACGTGTCTATCAGAAACTAATGACTTTGTTACACATAGCTTGAATCCGGTTACAACTACAGTTCTGAGTGCAGGTTGGCTACAATTTACACCTCTCGCTTACTGCCATTTTAATGGTGAGAATAATATACATCTACTCCTAAACAGTGAACAAATTCTATGCCACCAGACAGATTATGCCAACCCGACTTCACTGTTCATTAACAGTCATTAACGAATATTAATGGGGTCGAATTCCACCAATTGTGTCTGTGTATTTATTGCCCCATTTTATAAGTTGCTTCAGCCTCCTGTTGCTTCTCTTGATGTTGTGCCATGCCATAAAACATTATGCTACAAAAGATACTATTTGCTGCAAGAAACAAGGACTGCCCCGATATCGCAGCATAAGCTTCTCATCTGCATGCAAACTATTCAGAACGGAGCAAGAGGCTGATGCTGAAATGACGAGGCGCTCATTGATTGAAGCGGCAAAATTCTTTCAGGTTGGTAGCACGCTTGAAACCTACTGTCATAGCCAGTATGCTCATTAATTGGTGCTACACAGACAAGCTCCAAAAAGCAGTGGCAGCATTGGCCATAACACTGCCGCACCTTCACAACCTGCTTCTCCAGCAATCTGTCACAACATGTTTCTTGCGCATGCGTGCAAGCAAACAAAAATGAACTGCAGAAGCATCACTAACAGGTAACCACTCACAAGCAAAATAAATGTTTGTGTAGGGAGATTGCAAAATGGCGAGGGAGTGGTTGAAATACTGCCACCTTAATGTTTTACTGTCTACAGCATTTTAAGTCTTTGCTTGAACTGTAACATCATTCAGAATTATGTAAAAGTTGCTATTTACATGTCATGGATGTTTCAGAGTACTATTTTTGGTAAAGGTTCCAAGACATTGCTGCATAAAAGGTGTCTGTTGACATTTGTTTATTTAGTATACTTTCTTCTCCTTCAGCAGCCATCCCCCATCAGTGCTACCCATTCTTCCAGCCCCCTCAGGAGAGGAGAGGAGAGGAGAGGAGAGGAGAAAGGGGAGGGGAGGAGAGCAAGAGGGTACATATTGAGACCTATAAGTACCTCACAGGGGTGAACAAGGTACAGATGGGCAGTCTCTATCAGAGGAGGAAAAGCACCAGAACATGGGGGCAGGCATGGAACCTTGGGGGGGGGTTAAGAGGGATGTGAGGAAATACTTCGTCACAGGAAGGGTGGTGGATGCCTGGAACTTCTTGGTAAAAGAGGTGGTGAGGGCAAAAACAGTGGAGAGTGTCAAGTATGTCTGAGATAGGCACATAGGCATGTTAAGTAGAGGAATGGGAGATGGGAGGGACAAATAGGGTTGAAGGTGTTGGAATAGGCAGGGTAAAGTTAGACAAATTGTATGGTCCTCCTCTCCTTTTCTGCTGACAAATGTTGTTTCTGTGTTTCTATGCTTGCTGTATGTTGTTCTCATCCACCTGTTTTTACCTGCCTGCTACACAACTTCTGAATCTCTCCTGAAAGACCACCATTGTGGCAGCACAGACACTGTGCCAGATATGCAAAAACACAGATTAGGCAGGATGTGAAGAATAACAGCTGTACCATTCATAGAGAGGTGTGAAGAGATGGCAATGTTAAAAATCTGTAGTGAAAGTATTAAAAATGCTCAAAGTTCCTAGCGTACGTGGTGGAATTATTTCACCAAATTTTCAACATAGGCATTTTGTGACGTCTACTCATGAACACTGTCACTATGATTTTCTTAATCTGTCCGAAACATTAATTTCCCAAAGCAACTGCGCCATTGTGCACCAGATGTGCAAACGCATATTTTGGACAAGATATGAAAAATGACAGTTGTACTGTTTATAAGGAGGTGTGGCAAAATACTAATGTTGAAAATCTGGAGTGAAAATATTACAAATTTGTGAAGTTACAAAGGTGCGTGGAAACTGCACAACACACGCTTGTAACACAGTCATTTTATGGACTTTTGTCACCAAATTTTCAACACAGGCATTTTAGGACCTCTGCTCATGAACAGTGTCACTGTGATTTTCTTAATCTGTCCCGAACACTGATTTCCCACAAGCGATCGCACTATTTTGCGCCAGGAGTGCGAAAACATATTTCGGCCAGGATGTGAAAAATGACAGCTATACTGTTCATAAGCAGGTGTGGATAAATGCCAGTGTTGAAAACCTAGAGTGAAAATATTACAAGTTTGTGAAGCTACAGGCATGCGTAGAAACTGTGCAATGCACGCTCATAACGCAGTCATTTTTTGGACTTTTTTCACCAAATTTGCAACATAGGCTTTTTGAGAGCCCACCTCATGAACAGTGACACTGTCGTTTCATTACTCCATCTGGAAAGGTGATTCCATGCAGTGACGCAAAATCAGCTTTCGGGGCCGAATAATGAGATGACGGTGACTGAATTCATGAGGTGGGGTCCCAAGAACCCCATGTTGAAAATTTTGTGCCAATATTCGAAAAAATGTCCGAGATATGCACCAAAGTTGAAAAAAAATCATTCATGCCATTATTCAGCTTATTGGCATTTCATCAGTTCATGGTCGGCTTTGAAGAGTGCAGACGTGTTTCTGGTCCACAAGATCGTCGTGCTGGGCTCCAGAGGTAAGTATGGGTGAGGGGGTGTGGGGAGGTAGAGTACACAGTGGGTGGGCATGGGTTGGGGGAAGGGGCATGGGGCTCAATGAGGGACCATTTTCTTTTTTTACAGGATTTAAAATTAAAGACATCACAGGACACTTTTGGCACACTGGGGTGGACTCCCAGTGTACCAGCTGGCCGGGTGTTTGTTTAGGAGGTGGGTACTGGAGCCAATGGGGATTGGGCACCCCCATTGGCCATACAGTGTGGTGGGAGGGAGTGGGAGTGCATGAGCCGCGGGGGATTGGGCACCCCCTCGGCACATAACAAATGGGGTGGCGCATCATGCCGATGGGGATTGAGCTACCCTGTTGGCAAATAAACTGTGGATGGGGACATGCCAACAAGGGCATTGGGAACCCCCAAGTCAGTTTTCATCAGAACTCTGAGGTGGGCGTTGAGAGTCGCCGTCCGCCGTGTTATATGAAAGTTTACACCAGGCAAGGGACTGCCCTGCAATGATGGGTCACTCCCTCATTGCAGTGGCAGATTCCTTTCAAGGTGGTGGCACACTGGCTGAACTAGTGTCAGCAGCAGCGTGCCACCGCATTGGGGAAAGTGAGCCAAGCCTCAAAAGGCACTGGGGGCATTGGCCTCCAAAGTGCCCCACCTTCAAAACCCCGCTTCTCTCCTAAACTGTGACAAAATGTTTCTTGCCCATGTGTGCAAGCAAACATAAAAATGAAATAATGCATGCAGCCCAGGTTTCAGACAGAGCCAAGATGTAGCAACTCTCTGTGGCTGCAAAGGCTTGCAGTTCAAAACTTTCCAGCCTTCAGTTTGCTTCCCCCAATTTCTTTGTCTCTCTTCCCCCCCTTTTTCAACCCCCACTACCACTCCCCTTCCCTTGATTCCTTCACTGATATACCTGCCACCTGTCTGTACTCCTTTTCACATACCTCTGTGCTTTACTTCTCTCCCACTGTGTTCCCCTTAGCTTGTTGCATTCTATTTTGTGTGCTTGCCTTGATTAGTGTGGGGGTAATGCTGCTCAGCCCTTCCTTATAGACAGTTAAGACATGAGATGCCTTTCTGGTAACTTGTACTGCTTTCCCACTTTCCCAGTTTAAATTCCCATCCATACTGTACATGCTGCTATTCTCTGCCTCAGTGCACTGGTTCACTCGTTGCCTGGAGACTGTCCCTTAGAAACATTTCTAAAAAGGGTAATTATGCCAAATTATGTTATCTACTGGGGCATTCTACAGACTTAGTTGTCAAGTCTATGCCTAGTGACAGTTGGTCAAAGATGGGCAGAAACTGCACTGAAAAGCTGACAGTGTCTCATTAAACAGTGACCTGTCCCTCCAACAAGGTCCCTAGTTGTCCAGAAAGTTGAACTTCTACCCTGCACCAACCATTTAGCCATGTTTTAAAAAGGCGATTTTTTTAACTGTTTACTGTCCCTGCCAGATATCACCAGTAAAGAAGGAAGCAAACACCACCCCCACCATCACTCTGGCAGTAAAATCCCCTATCACCACTACTCTGTTCCTGTTCTGTCTGTTCTTTGCTACCACCTTACTCCTTGGTGCATCCCCTTGGGATGCCTACAAATCCACAAGAGGGTGGCTTGTCAAAATTCCACATGGTAGTTTGGCCTGTAGCTCAGTCAGCATCTCAAAACAGTTGCTGGTCATCAACTGGAGTTCTCCCCTTCCATCCCCACCCCCAATACCTGCCACCCGCTCCATGCACCCTTGTCCACCCTCTGTCCAGCTCTTAGGTGCTCACTGTGGGAATAGTGCAAACAGCACCTCCTTTGTTTGCACAGAACTGCTTTTCAACAGTTATATTTCAGCCCTTGCAGTAGCTACAGTTCTGTCACTAGTTCACTGAACTGCATGAAGACAGGATAGCCATGTTGCCAGAACAGCCCCTGGAATACCAGCAAAATTTCATTTAGCCACTCAGTGGGGATTATTACATACTATTGCTTATATGGCCCAGGATCTGTGGATACTTTTGGAAAGACCATATGAATTGACAAGTAACTTGTGCATCTATCGAAATGTGTGCTCGTTCTATGAATTAAATCACTGTGCACGTTCAGAGTGGTAAGCTTACTTTTTACTTATATAATACTAACAGTGTTGAGCCCACTTGACCTTTCAATTGAAATTGTTCCTAAAGTTGCATCTTTCTCCTCGGGGTATGTGCATTTGTTTAGTGACCTATTTGAAACTGTAGTATTTTATACATATACTATATTAAAATACTAATAATACACTTACATTATATCAACAGAAAGACTTTTAAGAAAGTTTAGATTTTGTACTAAATGATGATATGAAATACTTTTTAATATTATATGCACATACTGCATAAATATAGAGAGAGTAGTAATTTAATTACATGTAAAGAAAGTGGGCCGGATATTCAAACTGTGCCCTAAAAGTGCGCAACAGCAGGAGCAAGCGCAAGTCACTTGCGCACATGCGCAATCGTCGCGATATTCAAACATGGAGCAAGGCCAATTGCGCAAGCAGCCAACGTCTGAATATCGCACAAACTGCACCATAGAGCAACCAGGGAGGGGAAGCTGAGCAGATATGATGCACCATAGCACAACAAGGCCAGCCCAGCTGAGCAGTCCAGAGGCCCATAGGGCAAGCAATGACACCCCAGCAGCATAGCAATGGAACAGCACAACCAGGAGGTAGGCAGAGGCCCACCACCCATGTCACAGATGGGCACAGGGACACACTGCAGAACTAACAATGCACCCCACACCCAAGAACAGCATAACTGGGGAGGGACGGAATATCAACCAGCCCATGGGGACAAGCAAAGAAAGCACATCCCGGCCGTGTTACTGCAGCACACCCACTGGCAAGCTGAGACTGCCACACAAAGGGGGCGGACCACCCCAGTGTCCAGCAGCCCCACCCCGTGCACAGCATACCCTGCACTGTGACCCCAAGACACCACCCATGAGCAGTGAACAGCACTGCAGGAATACCCAGGCCCCCCCATCACACTGCAACCTCATGTACCACAGAACCATACAAGTCAGAGCCACCATGAGCACCCAGCAGTGGGTGGCAGCACATGGCAATACTGACTGAAAGCCACTCTCACACCAGAGACACCTCCCAACGTGCACACACACACACACACACACACATACCCATGACTATACCACCCCAGATGCCATGCACACCACTGCAACTGAGCACCTATAGCCAGCTGCAAATCAGAGACCACCACAGTATTCATATCAAAATATATATTACAAATATAACAAGAATAAGAAGAACAACAACTATAACTATGTACAAATATACAAAACAGGGGTGGGGATATGGGTACAAGGTAGGGGTGGGTAAGGGGCAGGGGTGAACAACTGGGAGAGGGAAGGTGGGGTGAGGTGATGGGCAGCTACTGCCTGCCAGCCTGCTCTCCTGCCACCTGGTGCTTGGCCCGGGGCCTCCTCCTGTGCCTCAGACCATGTTGCTGTAGGTCCAGCAGGATGGCGTGCGAATCCATCGCCACCTGTATCATCCGCCGCAGTGACCTCTCAATGCGGTGCAGGATCCGGACACCTAGGACAAGGAATCAGAGTCAATGGCTGTGACTGTCCATAGCCCTGAAGCCCACCCATCATGCATGGCATACAGCCAAGTGCCCCGATCCTGTGATGGACTGCACCCACCAACAGTGAGCGTGCACAAGACATGCCCAACCAGGCAGCAACAGCCATGTGTACCCCTGCACACACACACTGCCCATGACCAGCACAGCACAACCAAGGCTGTCCAGTGGCGTGGCTACGTGGTGGAAGTCAGTGCCACAGCCATGTGCCCAGTGCATGCATGGACCACCAGTGACGCACTCACAGACATGCAGTGCCAATGGACAGTGCTGACTGTCACACGTCGCGTGCATGGCAGTGTTGTCCATGGTTGGTGTCCGTGCCCCCCCCACAGCATGCAATAGCATCCATGATGTAATGACACTCACCCTCATCAAGCCACTGCATCAGGTGCTGCTGTGGCTGCAGCTGCTGCTGTTGCTGCTGCTGTGGCTGTGGCTGTTGCACCCCTCCTCCGCCAGCCACCCTGGCACCGCCATCCCATGCCTCAGCCCGTGCCTGCCTCTGCTCCTCCACGCCTGTGGGAGACAGAGGAAAAGAAAAACATCAGTGAGATCCCAAAGCAGACAGCCCCTTGCCCATTGAGTGTGCCTGCCCACACATCCAGACCCAAACAGCACACACCTGTAAACACCCTCACAGCAAACCACAGCCCAACCCACCCCATGTGCAGATTACATTACACAGTCACCCATGCAGACAATACCGGTGCATACACAGCACACCCACCTGGCCTGGGCACAATGCCCCTCCTGAGTGCACGTGACCTGGGCGTGCAAGCAGAGCACGCTTCCTCCTCTGCAGGTCGCCGTAGCGGTGCCTGCACTGTTCAGGGGTCCTCCTCCGCCCAGTGACCTGCTCCAGGGCAGCGGCAACCTGCTGCCACACATGGGTGCGTGGCACCTGCAGAGGCACACCCTCGAACAGTGAGCCATAGCGGGGCTGCACCACAGCCACCAGGTTGGCCAACTCCAAAGCACCCTATTGTGGTGCTCTCCTGCGTGCCATTGTCAAACTGTGCAGTGGCAATATAGCTCAGCAGCGCGGCGCACCGCGGAAATGTTGTGAATACAACTCCATCACTGCCTGATCGCTGTTCCAGACAAGCGCCCGTCGAATCCATCGTTACTGTCACCGAACAGCATGATAGAGCCGTACACGTGGCAGATGTACAGCGCTAGGGGGCAAAGGTCATGAACAAGGTCATGGGTCAGTGGCGCAAGGCCACGCACAGCGCCATCGGACATCCACATGTCCTGTGCAATCAGACACCTGCGTGCTAGTGCCACAGTGGACTATTGCGCAGTACTGCCACTGCGCCATGTGGTGACCAGCGCTGTAACGCCATTGGCACAATGGTGGCCATGGCCTGAATTGCAGATCACGCACAGCACATCATCAGTGTGGCAGATGCCTGCGTAAGCTACCTGGGCATGCGCAATGCAGTGTACCACACAATCACAGATATGCGCCATTGGCTCAGCCGACTCCAACCGTGTTACTGGCGCCAGCGAGCGCGATATTCAACCGACACATGCAAATCATCTGTTCAGCCATTCAAAGGCGCGGTGGCACGATTGCATCTCATTACAGTTGCTCCACTCCTAATTTGCATGCATTGCGCTATAAATAGTGCGACATTGGGCTCGCTGGCCAGATCCGGTTACTTCAGGTGAGAGGTGGGTTGCATGCTGTGTGATGTTCTGGACAATGGTCATGTGATAACACTGTAGACTGCACAGTGACAGGTGTCCACTTCCACCCATACAGATCGACATGACCGAGCAGAGCCAAGGTGAGGGTGAGGATGGTGGGTGCAGGAGGAGGCCCAACTTCACCACGGCGGAGACAGAGGCCCTTTTCCAGGCCTACCTGGAGGAGGAGCCACTACTGAGTGGATGGCAGGGCACCCCTCAGACCCGTGTGGCTGCATGGAAGGGGGTAGCTCTGGCACTGAACCTGCACAGAAGCCACCAGCGCTCCGTGCAGAAATGCAAAAAGAAGATGGGGACAGACCGCAGGAGGGTGAAGGAGAAGGTGGCAGCCCTCAGGGCGGCACGTGCTGGCACAGGTGGGGGCCAGCCAGCAGTGGCGGAGCTGACCCTGGCTGAGGACCGACTGGCTGCATCAGTGCAGTGGAGTGCTATTGAGGGCATACCAGGAGGTGGATTCCAGACAGGTGGAAGCCCATCACTGCACGGTATGACATGGTGGTGGTGTTGGGGGGGGGAGGTTGTTCACATGTACTCACGTGTCCTCACTTTCTGTTACAGATCCTGTTCATCTTCAGGGGACGGTGGTGGTGGGTCCAGGCAGTGAGGAAGACCTGCTGGACTTGGAGGAGGGTCCATCCACCTCTGTCACCAGCCAGCAAGCACTGCACCAGCATGCGCGGGCTGCCAACTCTGTTGTCGGTGGAGTCGGGTGTGGGGGTGCACAGCCTGTGTCTCAAGCAGTCTGGCATAAAGCACGCCAGCATGCTGTGACATGGCTGACGTACCTGCACCATTGATGATGCAAGGGCAGTGACATGTGTGTCCCATGACAACACACAGCAGGCCAGCGATGCCCCTGGGCCTAGCTGGTTCCAACGTGTGTGCCAGCATGTTGGCACAGTCCCAGGCTGTGCCTGTCAGCACCAGTGGGGCAGCACCGGTGGCTGTGCAGGTGTCTGGCACTGTTGCAGCCACAGCAGTGGAACGAGTGGTCCCTGGGACACAGCGGTTGGAGGAGCAGCAGCAGCAGTCACCCACCAGGTCTGGGGGTACAGTGTCCAGCGGTGGCACATGCCCACTGCCCTTTGATTTGCCCATTCCTGGTCCTGGTGAACAACGCCCACCCTCAAGGGGTGTTGAGCATCAGGATCTTCCATACCCTAGGGGCCAGGATGCTGTTGTGGCAGAGTACCCATTTGAAGAGAACACCCGCCTGCTGCGGGAATCAGTACAGCAGCAAAGGCGGGTTGCAACATCCGTGGAGGCACTGTGCATGGCTGTGGAGCGGCACAGCAGGGACTGTGCTCTGATCCTTGCAGAGATGGTCCATATGTGGATGGATGTGACTGCCGCCATTGACAGGCAGACCCAGGCATTGGTCGCTGTCGTGGCTGCATTGGGCACACAAGCAGGTGCCCCTGTACCGCGCACCCCTCACAGTACGCTCTCCACTCCCCATTCTCGGTGTCGTGCGACACCCAGCCTGTCGACACTGGGTTCTGCTGTGGGCATCGCGAGCACCCCTGGTGCAGGTATGTTTGGCATACTACAGACCCCAGTGCGGACAAGGTCACGATGGTGCAGTGGAACCCCCTGGTGGTCCATCGGTGCCACCCCATCTGGCCCCTGCTCAGCCTGCCAGTGCTGTTGGGTCACAGCGGGGCCACCCATGCATTTGCGGTGGCCATGGAACAGTGCAACATGACTGACCTGTCTCCCAGTGCGGGCCCTGTCTGGTGCTGCCCTGTGTGCAATGTGCGTCATGGTGGGCAGTGCACTGGTGGGTGCCCTGCACATCACGTCGACATATGGACCACCTGCACACCATCCTGACTGCTGTCCACAGGTGCGTGTGCATGATGATGCCTGCATTGTACTGTACACCAAGGTGGAAGGGTGCCCAGCATCTGACACACGTAGTTGGACAGTACAGGTGGTGGGTGTGGTCTGTGGATCTGTGTGTTTGCCATGTCCGTTCCTGCTCTGCTGTGCACCTGCCCATGTACGCTTTGTGCCTGGTGTGTGTGTGTGTGTGTCTATATGACTGTTCACCCCTTCCTGATGGTGTGTTTGTGTGCCTGGTCCCTTCCACTCCCCTTGCCATCATGCACCCCTGGTGTGTTACTCTGTGTGCCTGTGGGTTGCGCCAGGACAGTGTTGGTTGCACATGGCCCCTTGACTTACCTGTGTCATGCATAATGCTCCTCCATGATGGTGTCCCGGTGCAGCTGGGCATGCCGGATCAGTCAGGGGTCCCACCATCCAAGGGGGGCTGCTCATCACCATCATCACCGGCGCCGCTGGCGTCCCCATCGATGTCCCCCTCCTTGACCTGAATGGCTATCCCACAGTCTTTGGCCATGTTGTGCAGGATACAACAGGCCAGGAATATCCCACAGACCTTTGAGGGGCTGTACTGTAGGGCACCACCGGAGGTGTCTAGGCATCGGAAGCGTACCTTGAGCATCCCAAACATCCGCTCAATGATGTTGCATGTGGCGGCATGCGCCTCATTATAGCATTGCTGCGATGGGGTCATGGGGCGCCGGTATGGTGTGAGCAGCCAGGGACGGAGTGGGTATCCGCTGTCACCTGTGTGGAGATGGTGGAGATGAGTATCATGTTCAGGTCCATATTGCCAATATCCCTGTGTACCACTACCATAGCACCTGTGGCATTCCCACCCTTGCCCAACGTTTGCAATTCCTACATGCGTACTCACCCACTAGATGGCCTGTGGGAATGTCCCCACTCTCGAATTGATGGCACAGTGTGGATTGATACCATATATAGGCATCATGTGCTCCGCCAGGGTGTGTGGCACAGACATTGATTATGCGCCCAGTGGCATCGCGCACCACCTGGCAGTTGACACTGGAATAGCCCTTCCTGTTCTATATGCAGCCCACCGGGCCGAGGTGAGCGCGCGAATGGCCACATGGGTGCAGTCTATGGCCCCTAGCATGCCAGGCATACGTGCTACCCTGTGGAACTCCTGCATGTTTGCTGTACACTCTGCCGCGGTGCTAGAGAACTGGATGTGCTCCGCAGCATGTGGCAGCAGTGCGCTGAGGAATTGGGTGAGGATGCATGATGTGGCCGACTGTGTGATGCCTGTGGTGTCCCCTGTCAGCCTCTGGAAGGTGCCCGTGGTGAGCAGGCACATACAGGCTGTCACCTTGGTCTCCACCGACAGAACGTGACTCCGTCGTGAGGGTGCCTGCATCATATCACTGCACAGCTCACAGAGCCATCTCAGTATTGCCCTGTTCAGGTGGTACTGGCCCACGATCTCTACATCTGTGTACAGCTCAAAGCTGATGCGGGCACGGTACTGCCTGTTGGGGGCGTACCACCAACGGGCCCTTCCATGGCCACGTCCCCACTGCAGCATGCATTCTCACCCCCCTCATTACAGCTTCCATGTGGAAGCTGGCACTGTCCATCTCCCTGGCTTGTGATCCCCCTGGCTGATGTTGCTCTGTTACCCCCGCTGTCCTGACTGCTACCGCCACTGCACCGGGTACCCCCGCTGTCCTCTGCAGCCTATGGCCCACACAACTTCCCTTGCCTGCCCTGTTCTGGACTGTCACTGCCTGTCTCTCTCTGTCTGTCTCGCTTGGCATCCCTGTAGCGTTCTTGCGCCTCTTCCTTGAGCCTTTTTATTTTGGCTCATTTCCGCTGTGGCGCAACTTCTGGCTGTTCCGCTGTTGCGCATTGCGCAACCCTTTGAATATCGCATTGCGCTCTTTATGCAGGGATCCACCCCCTTCAGTTGCGCATGCCATCATTTGCATTGCGCTGTTGCTCAGCCTGTTTTCGGTGGTGCAACTGCATCCTGCTGAATATCGCAGAATGACTCACTTTCGGACTTGCGCATGCGCAACCCTTTTGCGCATGGCGCAACCCTTTTGAATATCCGGCCCAGTGTGTTTATATATCATTCATCAGAAGATGCATTACATTCTTTGTCAATCTCCTGTTGCATATATTCTATTGTACCCTATCCCCCAGGTCACACCTGGAAATGAGCCTTGGCTCAGTGTAACATTTCCAGTTACCAAAGTTAAAAAAAATAAATATTCCATCAAGGAGAACCACAATCTTTTTTTTTCCTTGTTTTGGCTGTCTTCTACTGCTACAGTTTAGTACTGACATGCTAGGTCAGTTTTTTTTTGCAATTATTTTAAGATGTTTGTCATCCTGCAAGTCCCACCTGCCCCTCCTCCCTAATAGCTCTCGTGCCTGCAGCCCCTTGACATCCTGTAGAGCATGCACTGTGTTTGGGACTCACTCCTGTTACCACCTATAGTTTGTTCCATGCCCTTCCTGCATAGATTCCCATGAATTGGGGGTAGGGACTCCCATGGGAGACACAGCTCCAGCATGGTAATCTGTGAGCCAGGATTTCCATACAGACTCTCGTGTGATATCTGCTCTTTGGGTCTGACACATCCCACAACAAAGCCCCAATGAATAGAAGGAAGGGAGAGAGAGAGAGAGAGAGAGAGAGATGGTATGGTTCCACTGGAAGAGGAGAGAGAGTCTGTTTAGTAAGAGATACTACCCAGAACACCAGGGAAAAGTTATGCAGCAGTAGGTGTCACCACACCTCCCTTGTGACACTGCATATCACCTAACAAGGACTAGTAAATGGTGTTATTAAAGAGAGGCCAAAATATGCTAATAGCTTAATAAATATTCTGTAAGGGAATGACTTTTGTGCTGCAGTTTTGATTCACAAAGGAAATAACAATTGTCCTTAAGTAAGCACTGCTGCTTCATAAAAAACTATCTTAATGAAATTCATTAAAATGAACAAATCCCTAAACTGTAGAATTTAAGTTAGTAGTCTTTAGGAAGCGTTTTAAACTCTGCTTGATAATTAATCCCTCCATAATTAATCACCCCATCCCTGCTCTACCTGTCTGATTACTCATCAATCCTTTTACACTTCCTTCTTCTTACTTATTATAGTTTTAGACAAAAAAACTCCTAGTAGACAAAATATTAAATACTCAGAATGCTGGGTTACCTAGGAAAATGTTATTTACTAGACAGAGAGTAATGTACTTTATAAAATGGATAAAAAATCCTGACTCCTGATTGTCTAATCTCCTTTTTATGTTTGCTTGCGCGCATGCGCAAAAAACATCTTGCGAGTGTGCGACTCTTGGAGGTGTGTGTATGCCCTGCCCAATGTACTGCTTGCTGTAGCAGGCATGTCCCGGTTGCACCAATGGATGGGCGAGCTGTGGATGACAGCACTTTGGCTGCAGTGGCTTTCACCTCAAAGGAAAGGCCCGCTGCCATCAGGAGTGGTACACTGTGTCTATATAGCATATTAAGGGTACAGTGCTCTGTGGTTGTCCTCGCGTTCTGTTTTCTTTTAGCTTCCCACAAGCTGACAGTTTACTTTACACTGCCAGAGAAAGAGCCCCAAACTTCTAACCTATCCTTCGCTGTAACCTGCCTTCCCCGGTGAATTTATAGAGCACCTCCTGTCCCTGGAAACCCGATTAGTCACTTCTCAGACAATAGCTTCAGTTCTTCTGTCATGAATGTTTTTCCCATTGCTCTTTAAACAGATTCTCTTTGTCTGCAGCTGTTACCTCCTGGACTAGACTTATCTCAGGATTCATACTAACTGTACCTGACTGACGTCATCCTCAAGGTTACAACAACCTGATTTTACCATTTCTCTCTCCCTCCAGGCACTCCCAGTTTGCATTTCCATGGCTCTGGCCCCGTAGTTCTGAAAAAGTGGCTGCATAGGATAATTATTTGAACAGACTTGTGGTTGCAATTTAGATAAATATTCTTAGCACTATTAGATCTCAGATGAACCTGTGTACAGCTGGCAAAAAGACATAGTATGCCCTGCACTGATGACAATGCCACTACTATCCCTCGAGTACAGGGCCAGGCATCTTCTAATCTGTCAGTCTGCCCTCCATCCAGCCCAGGCTATGACGCTGCGCATTCAAATTAATTATGAAAAAAAATGCATTAGGGCTCGTGCTGCTGTCTTGCTCGCTACTGGCTGACTGACACTCAATCTCTCTTGAATCCCGGACGGTCAAACAAATTTCAATAAAAAAAAGTCTACTCTTTCTGGCTAAGTAATTTATAACTGCAGCAGAAACAAGTAGATTCTGTTTCTTCACTGTATATCAGGTTGTGTGCATCAGATACGGCTGCAGAATGTAAACAGTTAATAAAGGGTAATTTATTTTTTCAGAGAAAATGATTGCGGGGGCTATAACTTAGATTGGGGGGCTGTAGCCTCCCCAAAATCAATGCGGTGATGCCACTAGTGTCTTCGCTCCCCAGCCCTTTTCTGAAGAGCATCTGGGCCAGGGAGCACAAGTAAAGGTGATGGCGCTCAGTAGCGTTTGATCTGCTACTTTGTTTTGCTCACATCCAGGATCCACATCCCCTCTGTGAACTTGGGGAGGACTCACTTGGGCCGGAACTCTTGAACACCTGTTTGCTACTGGGCGTGTTATTTGCCAGGATAGTGGTGTACGCTCCACCTCTGCGCTGAACCGACTCGGGGAGTGCAGGGTGAAAACCTACAGCGTTTACTGCTGTTGAGAACAGCTAACACAAGCTGTTGCATTTCCCGGCCTCTGTCCCAAGTTGCAGAGTTTGTGGGGGCAGTGAGAACAAGTGAGAATAATCTCTTTGTAAGTGGCTTGCCCACTGCAGATGAATGGGGCACTTTGAAGTGCCTGAGGGCATATGGGCTTTCCGGCCATTCAAGATGGTTGACTGATCAAAGATACCGGTGGTTGCCAGCCACTAAACAAGCAATTTTACCGGAGGCTGATAGTTCTTCTAAGCCACAGAGAGGTGAGCTAAGCTACCAGCATTTTTGGGGCGGGGGCAGGAGTGGGGTTATCATACAGCATATCCTAGCTGTTCTGTTATTTGTAAGGGGACAGGCCAAAGGGGTGGGGGTGTACGAATGAACTAGTTGCCATAATGATAGGCCAGGTCAAGAAGCATGGCTGTGGCATTCTCATTTTGTGAACCTTCTTACAAAAGGGTTGCTTAGACTCAATAATTCCCATCACGTTTAAAACAGACTGTGTTTATAAATACTGAATGTAAATGGTATGAACCTGCTTCACTTTAGATCATTAGCTTGTCCATAGCACAGCTGTCAGGAGCTTCTGATTCAAAACACTGATTTTTCATATCTAATATATATTTTTTTAGTAGATCTAAAATAGTTTTTCTTACATATACAACTCTATTATTTATAATGTAGTTTCTATAAATATGTTACTGTGAAAACACTTTACTATGTCACTCATAGACCCTTCTGTCACACACACACACACACACTTCTATCAAAATTGTGACCACTGAAAACAAAGTAGGATGGACCACAGGCACTCACCATTCTTTGGGGGGGGGGCAGGGAGCAACAGGCATGCTTTGTATCAAAGGTACAGCCCCCTTTCAGGTGCAGAACAGTGTGGAGAACATGCTGTAGAAATCCAGCAGTGTCTTAGAGTTCTGCTCCATTGGGAAGCCTACAAAAACAGATAGTTTTGCAGCAACTTTTATTTTTTAAGTTGTCCCCCTTCTCCTGCAGGGCATGTATAAAATGGTGTTGCTCCCTAATGGTCACCGTGAGTTCTTCTGGTGACTTCACAAGAGTCCTGTTTGCCCTTCGTTTGAAACAGGTGGGATTACACCTCCTGGATTGCCAAGGTAGTGTCTGTAGCCTCCAAATTACAACCGCTCTCAGAGCAGCAGCTTTTATCATGGGCTGTAGCAAGAGGTGATTTATCAAGATGGGATCCCCTGGCTCCAGTGGTCTCTCTCTCACTATCTATCTAGCCTGCATTACAGAAAACTATTGTGAAAGGTAGGGTTGAAAAAAAAAGAGGATGGTAACATAAATTGGGGAAAAAAGCAGCTTAATCTGTAACATGCTTTAATTTGTACTGTGCAGTATAATGCAAAGTGAAACAGTTGCTTACAACAGTCTTTTCCACATATGAGCGGCAGATACAGATAATCATGATTGTTTGCTTATTCTTTGGTTTGAAGAGCACATAAGTCATGTGCAGAATGTGGCACAAGTCGTAATAAGGCTGCTGTGGGTTATTGCTTACAAACACTACAGATTTCCATGTGGGTGTTTAGATTATTGAAAGGGTTCTTGTCTGCCCACATAAGAAACAACCAATCAGCCATGCAGTTTTACTTAAGAAATTAATGATCAGACACACGAATAGCTAAATATTTCACAAACCCACGTTCAACAGCAGCTAAAAAAAATTTCCCATGGGGCATTACAGGACACCGCGCTCCATGATTGGCCACAAGACACCATGCTCTGCAATTGACTAATTGCCATTGAGCCTCTGATTGGCTAATTCTATCCCAAATTACATTGTTTACACTGGATCCTGACAAAAAGGCGTGCTCTTCAACTGCGGTTTGTCGCCTACAATCCAGTACAACCGTATTGGAGCTTGTTGAGCACTTTCTTAGACTACTAGTTTTTCTTCAGTCTCCATGTCACTGTCCAACTGGCCACTGCTGTAGAGGGTTGGACTTGGGAGGGGGGTGCAGACAGACAGACCATGGCTTAATGGAAAGGTGTGTGTGGGACTGGGGAATTTGGGTGCGGTATGGAATCATGGCTGAGTAGGTTAACAGTAGGAGCATGGGCAGCATTTTAACAGGGGCAGACCAGCAGTGCAAGTAAACTGACTGTGAGAAATATGGCAGTCACATTGTCAGTAGCAGTTAACTAAGTGAGTATGGGAAATGTACTTGAAGTGTCTTTAGCAAACTTCTGTTTTTTTTTTTTGTATAATTACTGCTCTGGGTTACTGCTACACCATGAGCCAATTTCAGGAGAGGGACTGACAGTGGGTAGAGGAGTGCCTGTTGATCAGCATATGCCCACATTGACTAGACTGGCTACAGATATGTCTGGTGGAGACCGGCGGTGAAGTACTGTGTTGAACTTTAATTTTTAATCATTATCATTTTAAAACAAAACCATGGTCACTATGGGCATTCTTCTGTGGACTGGACTCCTACTTATTCATCAACAGTGCTTTTTAGAAGGCAAAGGTACAGTCTTGCACTTATAAGCTTGTTTTAAATCAGCCCTGGCTTGGGCTGTGGAGGGGAACTGGTTGCATGGGAGGGCATTTATTTTGCAGGGTATTTGCAGTGGGGCTACTGGCCACAGGGATACAAACTGGAGCAAATGCTGTACTGGGGGTTTCTGTGATGGATGCAGGGGTATTTTCTGGACACAGGGACTGCAGTTGGGGGCTGCTAAGGCATACTGTCAGCAAATGTCAAAATGATTGAAATAAATGTTTTTTTTTTTTTTCCATCTAATGACACTTATTATTGCACAGTTTGGCTCCTATACACATTTCTGTCCTCTGGGCTAACTAAATGGGCCCTAATGGGGTCCCCAAGTACCCTATCATGCCTTGCCTGATGTCCTTTTTTCTGTGGAACCCCTGGACGCTGCTACTTGGGGGCACTACATACTGTATTCTCTCTCCCCACTCCATGGCAGGAGCCCCTCTGCCATAGTCTGCCCCTCCAGTCATCCATAGCAGAGACATGCTGCCCAGGGTCCCATAATATTAAATCTGGCAGACAAGAAAAGCACAGACCCCCCCGCCTCAACTCTAGCTCTTCTTGGCATCTGTGAACATGGCAGTTTTCTTAATAATGTAGAACGTCCCAGAGTCTTAAGTATACTGCACAAAATGTGTGTGACAGTGGGCTTCTTCTGGGTCTTGACATTCACCAGTTTTCAATGTCACATTTTCAGTGAAACAAAAAATCATTTTGGTGGCTGCCAATAAAATACATCATGAGTCTGTGAGCTGGGAAAGAGAGACAGAGGTAGGGTAGATGCATTCTTTTTGTCTGCAAGACATTGTGCTCTAAGACCCTGGGCAGCAGGACCATCTCAGTGGTGAAGTCTACCCTATGTGTAGGGTGGTGGTTCAGCAACAGGGAGGGTGGTAAGGAGACTGTTACAGCAGCTGTAGGGAAGATGGCTGGCTAAGGTGGGGGATGTGGATTTGTGGGGGTATCCAAGCTGTGTGGTGTTGTGGGGGTATTCAAACCAAATGTAAGGTGGTTGTGGGGCAGAGGCTGGTCATGTCCTTGAAGGGTAGTCAGGTGGCATGGATTGTTGGGGGCTAGTGTAGCTAGAGGTTGGTCAGGCGGCTTGCTCCGCTTCACTGTCATGAATGTGGCAGGTTTCTTATTTATTTACTTTTAAAATGCCACGGAGGGGCCTTCCCGGTGGCACAGAGGGCTGAGGCACTGGATGTCTCACCTTGCAGCACGCCGGCAACCTGGGCTCGGGAGCGAGCCTGGTTCGTTGGAGGTCAGCAGGGGGTTGAGCAGGATGGAGCGACCGTAAGGTAGCTCTCCTCTCCAGGGAGGTGGGGTGGCATCCCTTGCTCATGGCTACCCCCTGGTGGAGGCCGAGAGGCTGCGCAAGCATGGGTGCCGGCGATAGGCCAATGGGGCGGGTGGAGGAGGGCCGTTACCAGGGCTGTAAGGTGCATATGTGCCTCCACATGCATGCATCCTTCTCCTGGGGTCCTCGGGCAACAAGGGGAGAAAACAGAAAAAGGCAACCGGCGGCAAGATGGCGACTGGCTCTTTGCAGGCACCGCTCCCAGACTGGGCATAAGGTAAGCCCCGGTAATCCCGGTGGACGGGGCTGGGGGAGTCGGTCAGATGGGGGCCACACAGAAGCGAGGAGAAAAACAAAGTGGTGATAAAAAAATAAAATGCCATGGAGAATAAGTGCAGCATCTGAAACATGGATTTCAGATGCGTCTGGGTCTTGAAATCCACAATATGGGGATGAGATGTACATTGGACACACTATCTCCAGAGCCCCTGACAGCAACCCACTTCTTCCACAGCCCCCAACAGTACCTCCCTCCTCAACCTTGGACACTACCTCCTCCCTCCATGACCCAATGCTAACCATCCCCCCACACCATCTCCTTCCTGCATTGCCCCTCACCCAACAGTCCTCTTAACTCCTTTACTCCCTCCACAGCCCAGTGCTCTTCCCATAGTCCACACCACCATGGCCCCTCAGACACCTCTATCTCCCTTGACTCCCTTCCGGGTCAATCAGAAACCCCTCTCTCTCTTGCCCACTGGACAGCCCTTCTTGTCAAGACACCACCTCCCTCTTGGGCCCCCAGACATCTCACTTCCTTGCCAACTGACACTTTCCTTTCTCCTCTGCCACCTCAACACCCACCACACTTGTTGGTTCCCCTTGACACCTCCTTCCTCCTGGCCCCAAGGACACCCACCATATAACACTATGTCCTCACTCACAGAGCTGCTGCAGCTTCACCTCCTGAGTCCATCATGCATCACTGACTTCTAGGTACCAAGCCCCCACAGCAGTGTTGGCAGGGCACATAACACAGTGCAATGTTGGCACTGTACGTGGAACAGGGCCATGCTGGCACTGTGTGTGCCAGAGTGCAGTGCAGCACATTACATGATGTGTTGTCTGAAATGCACATGGCACGCATAGGGTTGGCATTCCACATGGCACCACAGTGTTGGCACTGCACATGACATAGTGCAGTGCCATCAGCACACATGCTGCCAGGAGGGTAGCCAGCTAAGGAGAGGAGTGTGGTGGTGTTGATGGGTATTTAAGCCACATGTAGGGTGGTCTGAGGCATAGGCTGGTCATGGCCTTGAGGGTACTCACATGGCATGAAGTGTTGGGGCTGTTTTAAGGTTTTATGTAATAACAGCAATTCTGGAACAGCGAGTCTGGAATCATGAAGGAATGTTGGCAAGGACAAAAATGGTGATTTTTTTTTTTTTTTTAACGGGGTGTACACCACCTTCACCCAACAACCCTTACTTATTTAACCAACTCTGAGGTCATAGCACCTCAGGCAGGGGGTAAAACTTCTTTCACCATTTTTTCCTCGCTGTCATTCCCTCACCCACTTTGAGCTTCGCCATTCTGGAGTCACCAAGATTACGTGCCATTGTAGTTTAACTGAAGGGAGGGTGGTCGGGTGGATTGCTCTACTTGACAGCCACAAACATGACACGTTGTCTTATTCAATTACTTTCAAATGCTGCAGACAATGTGTGTACCATCCAAAACATGTATGTCAGTGGGCTGTTTCTGAGTGTTGACAACCACATTATGGTGGTGAGCTTTGCATTGCTCACCCCCCCTCCACAGTCACTTGCAGTAACGCCTCCTTCCACAGCCCTCACAGTTCTTCTCTCCACAACCCTGGACACCATCACCCCCAATGACCCGACACCAACCCCCTAACCCCACCCCCTTCCTCTGTTTTCCTCCTCACCCCCACAGTCCCCCTAACACCCTTGCTCCTTCTGCAGTCCCCTCCAATACCCACACTTTTTCCACAGCCCACACCACCTGTTCTTCTTCTGCTGCCCCCTCTCTCCACATACCTGGATGCATGGTACATTAGTGAGCTTCAGGACCCCATTAGGGCCCATATAACAGTTTCCATAGGGAAAATTTTTTTTGGGGGGGGGCACTTTTAAGATGCTAAATCAAAAATACATTTTATGCAAGTATGTAGTTCCCCAAATAGCAGTGTCATGGTGCCCTACAGAAATATAAGGCTTTCCAGGGACTATAAACAGGGCATAATAGTGTACTTTGGGACCCATTTAGATAGCCCAGAGGAGAGAAATATGTATAGATGCCACAGGATGTAGTGAGCGGGGTCATTAGGGAAAACAGCTGTTTATTTCAGGCATTATGCACACATCGTTTTGCCGGTATGCCTCAACAGTCCTCACCAACAGTCCCTGTGCCAAGCAAATACACATGCAGATCCAGCACAGAAACCCCCAGCATAGGCAGTTGCCCAGTAAGCAGTCCTGTATCCAGTAGCCCCATTGCAAAATAAACCCCATGTACAATGGATTCCATCCACCATAACCAATTCCCATGCACAATGAATTCCATTCACTGCAACCAGTTCCCATGCACAATGGATTCCATCCACTGTAACCAGTTCCCATGCACAATGCATTATATCCACTGCAACCAGTTCCCATGCACAATGGATTCAATCCACTGTAACCAGTTCCCATGCACAATGCATCCTATCCACTGCAACCAGTTCCCATGCACAATGGATTCCATCCACTGTAACCAGTTCCCATGCACAAAGGATTCCATCCACTGCAACCAGTTCCCATGTACAATGGATTCCATCCACTGCAACCAGTTCCCATGCACAGTGGATTACGTCCACTGCAACCAGTTCCCATGCACAATGCATTCCATCCACTGCAACCAGTTCCCATGCACAATGCATTCCATCCACTGCAACCAGTTCCCATGCAAAGCCCAAGCCAAGTTGACTAAAAGCATTTTTATACAATCCAAATTGTATCCTCCCTTATAACCACCGTTAATAGATAAAAGGAGTCTTGTTATTAAGAATTTCAAAAAGTAAGCAAGTTTCCATTTTTAATTTATTAATTTTCATTTTTTTTATTTATTATTTTTATGGGCTCCTACCACCAGGTATCCGCCCTGGTCATGGCCCCCAGTCTTCCACCTACTGTCTTCCGTGATCCCCCGGTCACCCCTGGCTTTCCCCCCAGAGGGTGGGGCCATGGAACTGGCGCCCCTTATACCAGTCCATGGAACCATTATCTGGTTGGGGGATCCAGCAACAGAGGTCAAGGAAGCCCGGGGAGGGCTTCATAGAGGTGGAGGTTCCCTGATTTTTCTTGTATTTTTACCCACTGGAGAGCCGGATGTGCAATGACATCAGCGCATCTACGTGCAGACGTTCGCCGGCTCTCCCCCCCCCGTCAGTTGCACCCGCTACTGTCAGACACCCAGCCTCGCTGGGTGTCACTGTAGCACCGCATGTGTCCCACACCCACCCCGAAGGAAGGAGAGCTGTCGAGGGACGCTCAATCCTTCCTTACCCCTGCCAGCCCCCCAGCAGCCCGAGTCCGTTCCTGAACCTGGGTCACCAGTGTGGTGCGAGGTGTGGCATCCAGCGTCTCAACCCTCAGTGCCACCGGGCCGGCCCACCATTTTTAATTAAAAAAAATAAATAAATTAAGTGAAACTAAATGTGCCGCCAAGTGCATGTGGATGTCAATGATCCTGCTTCCATCTTCTGACATCCACAGCATGGTGCCATTCTGTTTTGTGGAGCTAGTGCAAGGGCGCACATGGCATGTGTTTTTCCATTGGGGGGGACTTGCATGCTAGTATGTTGGGGGGACAGCTGCTGGGGATGCTGGACTCTGTAAAAGGGCAGCAAGCTGTGGGGGGGTATGGTCAAACCATGGAACAAGGGGTTCCAGCTGTGGCAATCTGTTCTGTAGAGTCAGCTGCAAGGGTGAATGTGGGAATGTGGGGGTTCTGTGGGATGGGGGGCACATACTAGTATGTTGAGGGGTGGCTGGTCTGTGGGAAGGGAGGGTTCCTTTTTGGGTAGGGGAGTATGGGTAATCTGCAGGAAGGTGCTCGTCTATGTGAATGGGGGTCCATTTGTGGGATGGTGACTGGTCTGTGGAATGAGGGGTTACAGATGTGTGTGGGCAGCTCACTGCCAGTGTGTTTTTGGTCAGTGACCGCCACTTGTTACTGAGTAAGAAGGGTGGGGAGCAGCTGATACAAGCATGGTATGCTAGGGAGATTCAGGTTTGGTGGCTGTTGTGTGTGCTCTCTCTTCCAAAGCTATTAAGCCCCCACCCAGCCATGGCAGCATGCTCCTGAGCCCACCATCCATCAGTGGACTCTAGCTACCTCAACCCTCGGTCTACTGAGCCCTCCTGCCTAATGCCCTTGCTCACTCTGCAGTCTCCTCCCAAGACCCATGCTCTTTCCACAGTTCCCCACCACCTCCACACTCACTCCCTCCATGGCCTCTTGGATGCCTCCCTCCATTCTTGGCAAACCAGTACCTTCCAACCACCAGAAACCTGTCCTTCAGAAGATACAGCTACCTCCTGGGCCCCCAGACACCTCCCGCCCGAGCTACCATAGAGCTCACTCCTCAGTCCCATAAGATTCCTCTCCCTCCCAGGCCCTCAGGCATTTCACTCACTGGTATCTGGACAACACCCTCCATCCCTTCCTCCTGTACCACCCCAACACCCACCACAGTCCTTTACTTCTTGAACACCTCCTCACTCCTGGATCCTAGGACACCAGCCACACAGCACTGTACATCCCCACTCATGAAGCTGCTTCAGCATCAATTCTTGAGTCCACCCCACCTATCACTGACCTCTAGCTACCAAGCCCCCTCTCCAGCACTGGCCACAGGGTCCTGCAGCCCACACTCTCTCGGCAGCATACCCACTGCCCCACCATGCCATGGTGGCAGGTTCCATAGCATCCCCTTTTCACAGCACTTGCAGCTAGATTCCCAATACCTCAGCATTGGCTGTTAGAACCCAGAGGCCACCATCCAGCTCTGGCATCAGGTCGGTCCCTCTGCCTCATGCTCTTACTGCATGTATGGCACAGCACACTGCTGGTATTGCACATGACACAGCACAATATCAACATTGCCCATGGTACAGCTGTGCTTGCAGTGTACACGTTATACTGCAGTGTTGAGAGAGAGCATGTGGCATAATGCAGTGTCATTAGTACACATGACTCTGCAGTGTTGGTAATGCATGTGACACTGTGCAGTGTCAGCAGTGCACACAGCACAATGCAGTGTCAGCAGTACATTCGGAACAGTATAGTGGTGCATTTCATGTGGAGCAGTGTTTGTGTGTCACTGTGCACTGTTGGCATTGCACGTGGCACAGTGCAGTGTTGGCATCCCACATGACTCTTCAAACAGGAGCCTGCAACCTCCTAACCATTTCCACTCAAGGGGACTGCACCTCTCTTCCCACACAGGAACCTGAAACCCCACTCTCTGTGCAGGGGCATGCACTCACCTCCCTACTTGGGGACCTCCACCCCTTTCTGATGTAGGAGCCTGCATCTCCCAATGCAGGGCTTTCGCCAACCTTCTTATCCTTGGTGGCCATGCATGTGGTACACTGCAGTAATAACAGTTAATGTGGCACAGTAATGGCAGTGCACATGGCACAGTGTAATAAGTGCAGTGACATCCATACAAGTGAAACAGTTCAGTGACTGCAGTGCACATGGCAGAGCACAGTGATAATGACATTGCTCACAGTACAGTGCAGTAATGGCATGGCACAGTGTAGTGATGGCATTGCATGTGGCACAGTGCAGTAATGTCAGTACACATGGCACAGTGCAGTAATGGCATTGCACGTGGCACAGTGCAGTAATGTCAGTACATATGGCACAGTGCAGTAATGGCATTGCACGTGGCACAGCAAATTAACAGCATTGCAAGCGATATAGCGTAGTGATAGCTGTGCTTATGATACAGCTCAGTAATGACAAGCCATGTCTTACAGAACAATAATGAAAGACCGTGTGGCACACAGCAGTGTCCGCTGTGCACATGGTTCTGCACTGTGGAAGCAGTACATATTGCACTGTGATGTGTTGCACTGCACTGTATTACATACAGTAGTGTTGCTGCACAGTGATATGTGCTCTGCCTACACTGTGCTGTTCCATGTGCAATGCAGACACCACAATGTGCCACATGCAGTGCTGACACAGCACTCTGCCAGGTGCCGAGCTGGCACTTTACTGTGCCATGTGCACTGCTAACACAACACAGTACCATGTGCACTGTTGTTAACACATTGTGCCACATGCACTGCCACAAGCCACTGTGCCACATGCTATGTAGACAATGCATTGTGCCATGTAATATGCAGACACTGCGCTGTGCTACGTGCACTGCAGGAACTTCACTGTGCCATGTGCAATGTTGACAACACTGCCATGTGGCATTCTGACACTGTGCTGTGCCATGGTGACGCTAACACCATATGTTATCACATGCAGTGCAGACACTGTACTGTGTCACATGCAACACAGTCATCAGACCGTGCCACACAAGGATCTGGATAAGATTTTTTTCAGAGTGAGTACTGTACTTCTCAGTTTTGAACAGAGGTGAGTCAAACTTTAATGCATACAAATAACAAAATATAGTGAATACAGAGTACAAAATAAAATGTTACAAAAAATTGATTAGTGTCATTTGTCTTTATTTATTATTTTGTTTTTGCCACATATTGCCAGGTTAAATTAATAAAGAGCACAGCTGAGCACTTCACAGTTAAACTTTGCCATCTTGCTGGCACACTGGTAGTACTTCTTCTTGCATCACTGACATCCCGGGTTTTGAAGCACACCGGAGATGTCAGAGGGCTGGTTGGGGGGGGCGGCAGAATGACCAAGCATCCAAAGGACTGCTCTCCTCTGGGGGGGAGCTTAGGGACGCATCCGGCATTTGACTAACAGCTAGTGGAGAACAGGGGTCTGTAAGCCAGTGATCGAGGTCTTCAGAAGATGTGCCAGATATCTGGCGCTGTGCATGCCACTATGTCATTGCACACCATGCCTCCTTTGGTGATAGTAAAAACAAATGTCTGCTGTGCAAGAGGATGTCCACCAGACCCCACACAACCAACTGAGGGTCTCTTCTCCTGGATCACGAACCACTCTCCACTCGGGGAGAGGCCTCTCCATGATGTACTCAATTGGGGAGAGGCCTCGCCATGATAGACCCATCCTGAAAGGTAAGCCAGCGTGCACCCTGGTGAGACTTCCTGGAAACACCAGCTCCAGTCTTCTACTTTTCACCCATTCTTACTGCAGCCAATGTGAAACATGCATGTGAAGGCTCACAGTCATCACCAACCCACGGTACCTCTCTCAGGGAGTGTGGTCAAATGGAGGGTCAGAGGCTGAGGAGGCTAGACAGGTTGTCCAGGTGAAAGGAGGGTGGTCGGGCCAGTACTGCATCCACCCATCCACCCCTCTGAACCTCATCGTGATGAAACAATGAATGCTCTGGTTTCAATCAGCTCACCTTCCCCGATTACCCGCACCACAAGACATGATAGGTTGGCCTCTGGTGCAGAAACAGGGCTCTTGGGTCTGTACCATTGAAGGCCTCCTCTAGGGTACATGATCTGGGCGTTATTCTTGACAATGGACTGACACTTGAGTTTCAGGTGTCACCCATTGTCCATACCAGTTTCTATCACCACAGGAATATCACCAGGATAAAGTCCCTCATTCCGCCTCTGGACCTCCTACCTTGGTTCACTCCTTTGTGACCTCCAGGCTCAACTACTGTAATGTGCTGTATCTTGGGGTGTCTGGAGGTACCCTGCACCAGATGCAGCTGGTGCAGAATGCAACGGCCAGGTTGTTAACAGGACAGTCTCAATACTGTCACATCACCCCAGGGCAGCATAAACTGCACTGGCTGCCGGTCAGGTGGAGGGTTCTCTTCAAGGTGGGCATGCTCACCTTTAAGGCCCTACACAGCCTCGGCCCAGGTTACCTGAAGGACCTTCTCATACCTGCTGTCTCAGTCCGCTCTCTCCTCTCCTCCTCTAGGGGCATCCTTACGATTCCCAGGATGAGGTTAAAAACAGCAGGTGCCAGAGCATTTAGTGTCACTGCCCTATCCTGTGAAATTCACTATCTCCAGCTGTAAGGGAGGCCCCTTCTGTTGAGGTGTTCAAAGCCTGCCTTAAGGTCTTCTTGTATAATCAGGCCTTCAGGAACTTTGTGTGATAGTTCCTTCTGCTCCCTGCACTCCGGTCCAATCTGGCCCCTGGCTGTAACTTAGTTAGTATTTAGTGCTAATTATAGTATCTATGAAATAAGACTGAGTTATAGGGCTGATTATTTATTATGTTGTCTTGCGCACACAGCGCAGACAACATATTGTGGTTACTAGGAGTAGAGAAGCAGGTTTTGGAGGTGCGGTCCTGCTGCAGTCAATGGTGGCACTACTTTTTCTGGCTGGGGTCTGTGGCATGAATTAGATTGCCTGCTGTCTATGACAGCAGTGCAAAAGTGTGCCCCCAACTTGAAACGATTTCGCCACTGCAGTGAGGAAGCACCCCCTCACTGCAGGGCATGCCTTCTCTGGTGTTACGTTTCAATAAAACATGGCGGCAGCTGTCATTGTCTGCCTCACATGCCCCAACAAGTCGATGTCAGGGATGCCCAACCCCCTGTATGCATGCCCCCTTCCCAGCTCAATTTGCAGATGGGGGAGCCCAGTCCCCCTCAGCATCATGACCCCCCCCAAACAGAGACACTTCTGTACCAACGTGGGGGCCCAATCCCCATCGGCATCAGTCCCCCTCCCAAAAAATACGGGTGACACAATGGGAGCCCACCCCAGTGTGCCAAAACACACCTGCAAAATAAGAAAAAAAACCTGCATTGTCTTTATGGTGTTTATGTTTGCTTGCACGCATGTGCAAGAAACATAGTGCCATCATCAGAGTTTTTGGAGGTGTGGCAGCCCTCTTCCAATTCAGGCAGTGTGTTTGCAGGCACGGCCGCAGTTCTCCAATGCCTGCTTGAGCTGTCTATGACCAGTCCAAAATGCAGTGGCATACAGTTGTAAAGGGGAGCTACACTTCAGTGAGCAGCACTAAGATATCGCCTGCCTGGGCGTGCTCCCCCACACACACACACACACACGCTCACATACTGCTTGCAGCCTCGCCCCCCACACACTGTAGCCGATGGGGGCACCCAATCCCCTTGGCTGTGCTGCGCCCCAAAACAGAGTTCTATATGCCACGCTGGGTGTCCACCCCAGTGTGGCTACACATAAGTATAGCCGACGGGGGTGCCCAATCCCCCGTCAGCTCCACTGCCCCCCCCGGAGTACAGGTGCCACGCTTGGAGCCCACCCCAGCGAGGGCAACACATGCTATCACCGACGGGGTGCCCAATCCCTTGTCGGCTCCACACACTCCCCACCAGCCATCTCTGTGCCACGCTGGGAGCCCATCCCAGCATGGCAACGCCCTGTGTCGCCGCCATTTAAAAAAACACCTGAAACTCAAAACGTCCCTCGGTGTCTCTGTCCCCACCCACGCCCACCCACTGTGCACCCTGCCTCCCACACCCCACCCCCACCCCATACCTCCGGACTCGTGCAACGATCTTCGTGGACCGGGAACACATCTGCACTTTCAAAGCCGACCGCAAACTGAGGAAATACCGGTAAGCTGTATAATGGGATAGATAGGGTTTTTTCAACTTTGCTGCATATCTCAGGTATTTTTTGGAATTTTTACACCAAATTTTCAACATGGGGTTTTTGGGACCTCTTCTCATGAATGATCTCACTGTCATGGCGTTAATCAGCCCAAGGGTGATTTCAAGAGTCACTGCATGAAATCACCCTTCAGGAGCAAGTAATGAAATGACACTGCCACTGTTCATAAGGGTGGCTCTCAAAAGTCTGTGTGAAAAATTCCTAAAATGACTGTTTTATTTAGCACGCTGGCTATGCAGTTCTTGGCGCACATCGCCTTTAAGTTCGGCAAATTTTCAATATTTTCACCCAGATTTTGGGACAGATTAAGAACATCACAGTTACACTGTTCATGAGCAGAGGTCTTAAAATGGCTATGTTGAAAATTTGGTGACAAAAGTCCATAAAATGACTGTGTTACGAGTGAGCATTGCGCAGTTTCCACGCACCCTCGTAAGTTCATGACTTTGTAATATTTTCAGTCCAGATTTTCACCAGTGGCATTTTTCCACGCTTCCTTATGAACAGTACAGCTGTCATTTTTCACAACATGGCCGAAATGTGTTTTCACACTTTCAGCGCAGAGATGAATGGTCGCTGTGGAAAATCATTTTTCGGGACAGATAAAGAAAATCACAGTGACACTATTCATGATCGGAGGTCCCAAAATGCCTATGTTGACAATCTGCTGTAAAAAATCCCCAAACTAATTACATTACGGGTGTGCGCTGCACAGTTTCTATGCACACTCGTGACTTCACCAGTTTTTTTAATATTTTTACCACAGATTTGCAACACTGCCATTTTTTACACCTCCCCATGAACAGTATAGCTGTCATTTTTCACATCCTGTTTGGAATGTGTTTTTGCACCTGTGGTACTAAATGCTGCAGTCGCTGTGCATAAGCAGCTTTCCGCTAACAAACTGATATTGCCACTGTTCATGAGGTGGGGGTCACAAAAAAACCATGTTCAAAATTTGGAGTGAAAATACCAACGAATGCCTGAGGTGTTAGGGTTTCCAACCATAACACCCCACCCTGTAGAGAATGACAGGCATCAGGGGTGTGACTTGGGATTCTTGCCTGTAATGCTCACATAATATTTCACACCCTGCAGCCAGTGAGAGGCATCGAGTATGCCTTGGACTCTTCGCCCCAAAGTTCACCCCATTCTCCCATACCGCACCCATCTCACTGTATTTCCTGATGGAATGGGTGTGCATAAGGGCCAAAGACCCTAGTCACACCGTGACACTTGTCAGTGTCTGCAGGGTAGGGTGTGGTGAAATGGTGTGGCCGTTATGCCCGATGACCCAAAGGCACACCCCAATGCCTGTCACTCTCTGCAGGGTGGTGGTGGGGTTGACTTCAGTTCAATACTTCACTGCCATTTCTGTTATGCAGCTCTGTAACTTCTACACTACTAATGCCAATACCAGCAAGTGAAAATTCGGCATTGACAAATGCTTGTTTCAATTGTTTTTACCAGAAAAATGAGAAAAGGGTCCCTCAACATGTCTGGTGCCCATCCCCCAACCCACGCCCACCCTCTGTGTACCCCACCTCCCCCATCATCCCATACTTACCTCTGGAGCATGGCGCGATGATCTGCAGTGGACCGGGAACACGTCTGTGCTCTTCAAAGCCGACCGCTAACTGAAGAAATGCCGGTAAGCTGTATAATGGCATAAATGGTTTTTTTTTCAACTTTGCTGCATATATCTGCCATTTTTGTGAATGTTTGTACCAAATTTTCAACATGGGGTTCTTGGGACCCCACCTCATGAATTCAGTTACTGTCATCTCGTTATTCCGCCCCCAAAGGTCATTACACGGTCACTGCGCAGAATCACCTCAGGGGGCCAAATAATAAAATGACAGTGTCACTATTCATGAGCTGGCCTCCCAAAAGGCTATGTTGCAAATCTGGTGGAAAATTCCAAAACATTACTGTGTTAATAGCCGTATCATAGCGTGCTTCTCATGTAAACTCAGGGACCAAGAATTTGTAATATGTTCACTCCAGATTTTCAACACTGGCATTTTTTCATACCTGCTTATGAACAGTATAGCTGTCACTGTTCACATCCTGGCCAAAATGTGTTTTCGCACTACCGGTGCAGAATAGCACGGTCGCTGTGGGAAATCAGTGTTCAGGACAGATTAAGAAAATCACAATGACACTGTTCATGAACAGAGGTCCTAAAATAGCTATGTTTAAAATTTGGTGACAAAAGTCCATAAAATGACTATGTTACAAGCCTGTGTTGCACAGTTTCCACATACGCTCATAAGTTCGAACATTTTTAATATTTTCACTCCAGATTTTCAACATTGCCATCTCTTCACACCTCCCTATAAATGGTACAGATGTAATTTTTCACATCCTACCTGAACTGTGTTTTTGCATATCTGGTGCAGAATGGCGTGGTCGCTGTGGGAAAGCAATGTTCAGGACAGATTAACAAAATCATATCACCACTGTTCATGAGCAGAGGTCCCAAATACTTTCATGAGGTGGGGGTCACAAAAAGGCCATGTTGAAAATTTGTAGTGCAAATACCAACAAACCTCCAGAGTGTCAGGGTTTCTAACCATAAGGTCACACCCTGTACAGACTGACAGGCATCAGGGTTGTGCCTTTGGATTGCTGTCATGCCATTCCACCCAAGCCAGTGACAGGCATCGAGGTGTGCCTTGGACTCTTTGGACCCAGAGTTCACCTTATTCTCCTATACTGCACCAATTTCAGCATATGTCCTTATGGAATGGGGTGACTGTAAAGCTGAACACCCCAAGACACACCTCAACAATTGTCAGTGTCTGCAGGATAGGGTGAGGTGAAATGATGTAAGTGTTATGGGCGACAACCCAAAGGCACACCCTAATGCCTGTCCATCTCTGCATGGTGGAGGCGGGGTTGCTGTGAGTTCAATACTTCCCTGCCATTCCTGTTCTATGTCTATCTAACTTCTTCACGTCCAATGCTAATATCAGCAAGCAAACATTCGGCATTGACAAATGCTTGTTAAATCATGTAGCAATGTAATTAGAGCACAGTACACAGTTCACATTTGCTTACCTAACTAGGATGCATCAATGAAGCAATATCACTATACCCCTCAAAATTTTTTAAATGACAGCCATTTTTTTCCTCAATAAAAACTTTGAAACAGGCCTAAAAAGCACAGCTCCTCTAAATAGCAATAAATAATTAAATAAATAATTCCCTTCATTATCCTCTCCTTGCAAACATAGGTAGTACTCATATGTGACCAGGTCATTGTGGGTACCAGTCACAACTCCAGCCTTATGGGCTAAAATAAGGCTGAGGGGTCTGGGTCAATAACTCCCAAAGAGTGTTCATATTCAAGCTAGAAGTTACACTGTGCAAGGACTCCAGAAAAAAGGTCAAAGTGGGTCCACTGCCAAGTATAGCACCACCTGTTGAGATGCAGCACCTCTTCACCTTCCCACAGGATCACCCCACCTATAATCCAGCACAATGCAAGAATAGACCTCCAGCACAGGGAGAGGAGCTGGATGAAGCACTTGTGGAAGTCATCATCAGAATGGCGAGTAAGGTGGAGGTGCTGCTAGTTGGTGGCTACAGTCTTCCCAATGTGGAGCGGAGCTCTCCAACTGCAGCTTCGGCAAGGTTTAGGGCCATCCTTGACAAGGGGTTTCTCTCAGGCAGCTAGTCAAAGAACCCACTAGAAAAGGTGCAGTGCTGAACCTAGTGCTTACAAAGAGGGACAGCGTTCTAGATGTCACAGTGGGGAGTCCCCAGGGTACCAGTCATCACCGTACAATTTGATTCAACATAAGGATGGGAACAGAGACTACCCATATGGACTTTAGCAGGGTGAATTTTAAAGAAATGGGAGATTGCCTAATAAACTGCCTTGTAAGAGGGGAATTGCCAGTGAGGGGTAGAGGTACAGTGGGGAAAAATTAGGGAGGTCATAATTAAAGCAACTGATCCCCGTGTGAAGGAAGTGAGCTAAAGCAGAAGGAACAATAAATTGTTATAGTTCTCTAAGGGAGTGGTAAAGGTGGTGAAAGAAAAAAAGTTGTTTTTTTTAAACAGTATAAAGAAATAAAGAGGGAGGAGGACAGAGAAGTATACCTAGTAAAGTAGAGGGAAGCAGGTAAGGTACTAATGATAGCACAGTTGCAGACAAATGAAAGGATTGCTAAAGGGTTTGCTAAGGGGGATAAAAATTTCATCAGATACATAATTGAGAAGATGAAAGCAAGTGGAGGGATAGTAAGGATTAGAAAGATGTGTGAGTGTGTGTGTGTGTGTGTGTGTGTGTGTGTGTGTGTGTGGGGGGTTCACTGAAGAAGACCAAGAAAAAGATGACATCCTAAACAAGTACTTGTGTTCAGTCTTCACAGTGGAGGGAGAAGGCTTTGACCACTAGGGAGTGGCAGGAATGAAGGGAGGCAATGGACACAAGTCTATTTATAGAGGAAAGAATCTAGAAGTGACTTGCAGCCCAAAGGTGGACAAAGCTATGAGACTGCATGGGATACATCCAAAAGTTCTAAAACATCTCAGGGAGGTGCTAGCTCCCCGATTGGCAGCCTTATTTAACAGCTCACTGGATACAGATGTGGCTCCAGAGGACAGGAGAAGAGCTGATGTGGCCCCACTACATAAGAATAGCAGCACAGAGGAAGCTAGCAACTATAGACTTGTCAGTTTTACTTCACTGGTGGAGATATTAATGGAAACCCAGCTAAAAGAAAGACCAGTTGAGTCTCTTGAATCCTATGGGCTACAAGACCATCAGCCACATTGATTCATGGGTGGGGAGGGGTCATGCCAAATGAACCTGATAGATTTTTTTGAATGGGTGATTTAGGGAACTAGATCAAGGGAGGGCAGTGGCTGTGGCCTATCTGGACTTTAGCATTGTCTTTGACACTGTGACACACAGGAGGCTAATAAAGAAACCAAGCAGTCTAGGGGTGGGATCCAAAGTGGTGAATTAGGTTGGAAACTGAGTAACAGACTGTAGACAGATGGTGGTGGTAAACAGCACTCTCTTTACCAATGGCAGATTAAACAGTGGGCTGCCACAGGGCTCAGTGCTTGGACCACTCCTCTTCAGTGTCTTCAAAAGTGACTTGTGGAAGACCTGGAAAGGAAGGTATGCCTTTTTGCAGATGATACTAAAATCTACAATAGGGTGGACACTCTGAATGGGGTGAAGAGAATGCGAAGGGATCTTGGGGAAACTCAAGGAGTAGTCAAGAGTGTGACAATTGGGATTCAGTACCAAAAAGTACAAAATAATGCACTTAGGGCATAGGAACCCAGGAGCTTTAGTATAAGATGGAAGGGAGGTACTGACAGCCACTGTACAGGGTTGTCATATCTGATGACCTCCTAGTATCAGGGCAGTGTGACAAAGCAGTGGGTAGGGCTAGTGGGATGCTGGGGCGCATAGCAAGGTTATCTCTAGCAGGAGGAGGAAAATGGTGTTGCCATTGTATCGCTTGCTATGAGAACCAACCTGCAATAGTGTCCAATTTTAAAGGACACACCTTAGAACGGATGTAGACAGGGTCTAGATAGTCCAGAGGTGGGCAATTAAAATGGTACAGGGGTTGCATGAGAAGACCTATGAGGAGAGACTGAAGGATCTCAACATGTACACCCTGTAAGAGAGGAGAGCAAGAAGTGACATGATAGAGACCTACAAGTCCCTCATTGGGGTGAATAGGGTGTAGGAGGGGAGTCTCTTTGAAATGAGAAAAAACACCAGGACTTGGGGGCATGCAATGAAGCTGGGGGAGGGGTTAAGATAGATGTTAGGAAATATGTTGTCATTAAAAGGGTGGGAGTAGATGCCTGAAACAGACTACCAGTAGAAGTGGTGGGGGTGAAAACAGTGGGCTGTTTCAAACATGGGTGGGATAAACATAGAGGCATATTAGAAAAGACAGGTAGGAGGGGGAGTTGTCAGAAACTAGTTAGAATCTGTAGAGAAAGAGTAGGCAGAAAACATCGGGGCAGACTGGGTTGACCAAGTGGCCCTTTTCTGCTGAAAAATGTTATGTTTTTAGTGTCCCCAAAAACGACATTATTAACACTCTACTGATAATATGCACATAGACTGCAAATATGAACAAATGAAAAAGGCTTTATTAGGGGAAGTGGGAACAGGTTCTAAGGGAAGTACGAGGATTTAAATGCAGTAAAACAGTTCAACATAAAAATGTAGGCACTTTAGATTTCAATGTGCCCACCAAACAACAATTTTAGATTACTGCTTCCTGTATGTGCTTGATTATACTGTTTCACCCCCTCCCCACAACCCACAGTGGTAACACTGATGCTTTTCCGTTAGTCCTCAGAGCTCCTTTAAATCATAGTTCACAGGGTACTTAGCCATTGGATCAATGCAGGACTGGTGCTACTCATGTTGCATGTGATCTTTGGGTGGCACACTTAAATAATATTTATTGCAACCTAAATTTTGTTCTGCCAGTTGGATAGCTTAGTCCATTTAAGCAACATCAAGCTGTGACCTATCAGAATTAAAGGGTGTGGTGCAGAGGCCAAATTCCCTTATATGTAGTCATGTAACCTCAACACAGCAGCCTTCCGTACACTGCCCACTCGGGTCCTGGAACAGATCTCAGGTCAGTTTCTTAACTGTGCCTTTGTGCAGACATCTCAATCAGATGATCTCCTCAGTTGAATACGACAGTCTTTCTGCTGGTCACTCTCTAGCACTTGATACAGATCAAGTCACTTAGACAGAGCTTCAGCCCAAGAGTGCCCACTCATCTGTCAGTGCAGTGTCCCTTTTTATGTTGGCTCGTGCTTGTTTGCCAGCCAACATATTCCATTAGTAGCAGATTTGGAGGTGCGGTTACTGTTGGGTGAATGCAGGGCATGCATCAGTAGGTGCATCCCTCATTCCCCAATAAGCCAGCTGCCAGCATGCAGTTTCCACACCATGAATACATAACGTGTGAGCACATCTAAGGAAAGGTCTGCTGCAATGACAGCAAAGCTCGTCATATGCACCAGCACCTCATGACGTGCCTTCCCTGGTGAAACAGTAGCCTAAACATGGCAGCATACTGCTTGCCACAATGCCGACTTAGGGGGTGCCCAATCTCCCTGACGCAGTTTATGTGCTGATGGGGGAGTCCACTCCCCAATGGCATAATGCATCCCATTTGTTATGTGCTGAGGGGGGTGCCCAATCCCCCTCAGCTCTTGCCCCCCTTCAGTATGTGCCGACGGGGATGCCCAATCCCCCATCGGCTAGCCCCCTAAACACTCAGTTGGCATGCTAGGAGCCCACCCCAGTGTGCCAAATGCCCATGTAAAAAAAAGTCTCACAATGTATTTTTTTTTTAACCTGTAAAAGAAGAAAACGGTCCCTCATGGTCTGTACAGCTCCCTGCCCTAACCCACACCCACCCTCTGCGCACCCTGCCTCCACACACACCCCCACCCCATACTTACCACTGGAGTCTGGCACGACAATCTTCGGTGGACCGGGAACATGTCTGCACTCTTCAAAGCTGACTTTGAACTAAAGAAATGTTGGTAAGCTGTATAATGGCATAAATAGGGTTATTTTTTTAACTTTGGTGCATATCTTGGGCATTTTCTGGAATTTTTGCTCCAAATTTTCAACATGGTGATATTGGGGCCCCTCCTCATGAATTCAGTCACTGTCATGGTGTTATTCTGTCCCGAAAGGTGATTTCATGGTCACTGCGTGGAATCATCTTTCAGGACCGAGTAACAAAACAACAGTGCCACTGTTCATGAGGGGACTCTCAAAAAGCCTATATTGCAAATTTGGTGAAAAAATTCAAAAAAAATGGCTGTTTTACAAGTGTGCATTGCACCATTTCCATGCACACTTGTAACTTCGTGAATTTGTAACATTTTCACTCCAGATTTTCAAAACAGGCATTTTTCCACACCTCCTTATGAGCCATATAGCTGTCATTTTACATATCCTGGCCGAAATGTGTTTTCGTTCATCCGGCACAGAATAGCACTGTTGCTGTGCGAAATCAGTTTTTGGGACAGTTTGAGAAAACGATGGTGACACTTTTCATGAGCAGAGGTCCTAATATGCCTATGTTGAAACTTTGGTGACGAAAGTCCATAAAATGAATGTGTTATAAGCGTGTGTTGCGCAGTTTTCACGCACCCTTGTAACTTCGCAAATTTGCAATATTTTCATGCCAGATTTTCAATACAGGCATTTTTTCACACCTCTTTATGAACAGTGCAGCTGTCATTTTTCACAGCCTGCCCAAACTGTGTTTCCGCACCCGTGGCGCACAATGGCATGGTCGCTGTGGGAAACCAACTTTTGGGACAGAGTAACAAAATCACAGCACCACTGTTCATGAGGGGAGGTCCCAAAATGCCTATGTTGAAAATGTGGCTAAAAAAATTCCCAAAACAATTAGGTTGCGGATGTGTGTTGTGCAGTTTCTATGCTTGCTCATGACTTCACCACTTTTTCATATTTTCATTCCAGATTTTCACCGTTGCCATTTTTTTACACCTCCTCATGAACAATACAGTTGTCATTTTCCATATCCTGCCCAAAATGTGTTTTCATCCTTGTGTCGCCAAATGGCATAGCTGCTGTGCAAAACCACCTTTCAGCTAACAAATTGATTATGTGGCTCTTCATGAGGTGGGGTCACAAAAAGCCTATATTGAAAATTTTGAGTGAAAATACCAACAAACTCCTACAACGTTAGGGTTTACAATTGTAACACCTCACCATGTAGAGACTGCCAGGCTTCAGGGGTGTGACTTGGGATCATTGGCTATAATGCTCATGCCATTTCACCCCCACCCTACAGCCAGTGACAGGCATCGAGGTGTGCCTTGGACTGTTCGGCTGTAAAGTTCACCCCATTCTCCTATACTGCATCCATATCAGCAAATTTCCATATGGAATGGACTAAGTATAAGGCCCAAAGACCCCGAAGCACACCATGACACTTGTCAGTGTCTACAGGGTAGGGTGAGGTAAAATGGCATGAGCGTTATAGGTGACACCCCAAAGGCACACCCCAGCGCCTGTCAGTCTCTGCAGGGTGGGGGTGGGGTTGGCATCAGTTTCACACTTCACTGCCATTCCTATTATGCATATCTAACTCCTGCACTACCATTGCCAATCAGTGAGACAACATTCGGCACTGACGAATGCTTGTTTACTGTAGACAAGCTCCTTTCCTGTAATGTCTGGTAATAATGGTGCTCTGGATATTGAGTTGTAATTCTATGTCAGCAGACCCCTTCAGTCAGATCTCAGACAGGGGTTTCAGTCAGTTAAGCAGATCGCCCCTTCTCTAGTTATAGCTCAGTTATCTTTTCCTTCCTTGCGTTAAAGTTCCAGGAGCCAACATCTTTTTCCTGGCTGTGGAAGCCTCAGGCAGGCCTCCGAAGATGGCAGAATCAGGCTGCAACTTCTTCAAGCGGTCTCTCACACAGATTTACAGAGATATTCCAGTTTCCAGCAAATAATTCACAGTTATTATCAACAGTACTCAATTATACAAAATTTCTCCTAATTTGAATTTCCGAACATTTTTTTTATTTGTGATCACAGAATACATTTTCATGAAAACAGGGTCTTATTCCTTTAGATTGCAAGTGATCAACTGATTATGCCAGCTGTGAAGTCAGAATCCTTTTCTTGTGACATGCTGGACATGATTGTGATGTCAGATGGAGATGGCTATAACACCAAAACAGGAAGAGCAGCACAGATAGATGAAATATAAGGGGGTAAATACATGTTTTTTATGTAAATATCTTTGGTAATAAAGACTGGAAGATCCAGAAATTCAAATTTGTTTTAATCATGTGAGGTCTGAGTACAGTGGAACCATCTAATAATGGACAAGTTTGTGTAAGCAACTTTTGTCCATTATAAGGAGTGTCCACTATATCCTAAAATATGAATCTCCTAATTGGTAGATCAGGAGGCTGAGCAGCAACCATCAAGGTGGAGGAGGGGGAGGTTACACAGACGGGCAATGTGTGCTGTGGAGTAATCTCCTGGAATAATGTGTCAAGTATTAAACAGCTGGTGAGGTGAGTGATGTCTTTATAGTGCCATGCAAATCAGCTGAATTATAAGGTGATGATTAGCAGGTGGTTAGCGGGCAGGTCACAGCATGTCATGGGCACAGAGCAACTTACAGGGGTTGCAGAGTATGGTATACATGGGAGTTTTAGCATTACTGACATAGGTATTGGCTTTTTGCCAGGCAGATCTCTCCATTATAAGCGGGTGTCCATTATAAAAGTGTCTGCTATGAGTATGTCAGACTGTATTGCCAATGAAACTGATAAGTTATGCAGCCTAAATTCTGACACAACCTCTGCTGTTCACTGAAGAATCCAGCCCTCCCATTGGTCTGTCCCAGTTGACATTCGCTGCTGAAGCCTGTCTGGCTCTCTAATTTTTTTTATTTATTTAAACTTTGTTAACCGGGTAAGCAATATGAGTCAAGGTCCTTTCTCAAATGTGACCTGGGACTGTACAAAACAGTCAAAATACACATAGATAAAGCAGAGATACAGTACACAAGTATTTTAAGTGTTAAAACAGTTATGAACAATCATATTTCAAAGACTCAACATAATATAGTCTTAATAACAACTTAAAAGTATCATGACTAATATTTTGATGCAAATTTGTTGGTAGATTATTCTTATGAGTCAGAGCAGAACTGGAGAGAGCAGACATATAGCCAAGTTAGTAGAGACTTCAGGAACTAATCTGAGTGAACTGTTAGATCGTAAAATCCTATCAGAATTCCTTATTTCAAACAATGAGTATAAAGGAGAAAGGGACTCCAATTTTAAAACATTTTGGGTTAGATAATTTAAGTCTGTAAGAGCAATATAAATTTAGAGGAAGCCAACCTGATAGATGGTACAAAATGCAATGATGAGTTCAGAATGGTAGTTTCAGAGTGAATCTACAGATTGCATGAAAAGTAGTGGTAACCAAGGTCTTTTCAGGCTTAGGTAAACTCTGAAACAGGAAAGAGTTACAGTTCATTATAGATAACAGTACATTACTGGCAACAGCTAATCTAGCTTGTTCAGTAAGAAAGTTCTGCAGTTTAAACAATGCTCCCAACCTTTGATTAGTTTGCCTGAAAGAAAACTTGATAGGCAAAAAATAAGATAAACTGGGATCTGTTAAAATCCCTAAATACTCAAGTTGAGAAACCTGTTCCAGACAAGTGTCAGTGGAATTTTATACTACAAGGATTTCCTTTTTGCCAATCGTTGTCTGCAGCCGAAAACCATACTTTTTTTTTTTTTTTTTGCTATTTAGCAACAAGTGGTTAGCTTTCAGCCAGGATTCCATAACTTGAGAATCACTATTAAGTTAGAAGCAATAATTTCTTCTGAAGGAGAGCTACTGTACAGGATGATGTCATCCGCATACGTTAGACAGTTTGTGTTAATAATGATGGATGTTTATCTATGAAAATTGAGAATAGGAGGGGCATCAGAACTGAGCCCTAGAGCACCCCATGTCCATATTTTGCAGCCTTTAAGTGTTTAAGTTGTTTTATTTCTAATGATGTTTTTTTATGATGATTTTTTCTGCTTATTTATAAAAATGACTGCAGGATTCCTAATTCAGTGGGGTTTTAGCTCATTTAAAATCAGTTGCTCGTATCTTTATCTGCGTGGTCCCTGCTTACTTACAATCAGCTGCAGGGCTTCTTAACAGCATTTCCATTTATTAAAAAAAGATTACAATTAAAAACGACTGCAGGATTCCTAATTTCCGTGGGGTTCTAGCACATTTTTAAATTAGCTGCTCGGATCCTTAGCTGCATAGTCCTTGCTTACTTACAATCAGTTGCAGGGCTCCTTAACAGTGGGGTTGTTTGGCTTTTTTAGAATAGAGTAACTCCCTCGATACTGGGGTCCCTCTTGGTGAATCGTGTTAGCCCTTGTGGCATAAACCACAACCCCATTGTTTCCTAGCCCCTCCCCACTGCCTATCTGTTTTTTAAATAGTCCTTCTTGTCTCCTTACCTCCACAGATAGTCAGACCTTCTCGAATCTTCCAGAGGCTCCCACAAGGGTGGAGAGGGCCGGAGGATGAAGCCTTCCCCCACAGTATCCCCACAGGTACATTGCCCACAGATCCTGGCATTCTCCTCGATTGGCAGAGGAGGACCCTGCCACCTCCACCACCACCCTTGGTCGGCACTGCCATTTATAAGTGAAGGACGTGACGGTCAAAGCCAATCAGCCCTGTTAACCACTTGCAAGCTATCTTGTCTTGCCACAAGCAGGTGCTACTGCTATTATTCAGTACTAGTGGCCGTTACTGCTTTTAAAATAAAAAATGTCAACAGTTTCTCCAGCTTCTTCCCCTGCCTTACTGTGCCAACATCCTGCATTTCTTACTCATATGCCTTCTCCTACAAATTCCACTCTCCTCTCCTCTCCTACCTTCTCTCCCAAATCCCCATTTAGGTGACCTCTCACCCCACCACTCTTTCCCCATCCATATTCTACCCCAAGAATCACCCCCTCCCTGGCATGCCCATTTCCTACCATCCTCCCTCTCTCCTACCCTACCCCATCTCCTATCCCTACCCCTTATCCACCCCCTTCTGCCATCCCCAACCATTCAGCCCGCATTACTCCATTCACCACAATTAAATCTTGAGGCTCTCCTCTGGTGTTTAAACTTCCATTCTTCACCCTCTAAGCGCACATCAAGAAGATGCAAGCAAACCCCTTCCCTCTCTATAGCCCTATAGTGTATGGTGGAACATCCTTCTCCACCGAAATCCATCGCTGTCAAAATGTTGTTCTCCTACACTAGTGACATTCTCAGTGCAGCAGAATGATTTTTTGTTCTACTACACTGTGCACATCACACACTGTGTCCTCGAGCAGCATTTGACAGTAAGTGCTCACTCCATCGACAGGACACATAGCGAAAGCAGCAGTGTCGGCGGCAGTACTAACGTTTAACGTTAAAACGTTCAAAATGTAAAGTTCTTAAACAGTTAAAATGTCAAGCGTGAAAATGTTCAAAATGTAAAGTTCCTTTTTCTTTCTAGTAACCCAGTAAAAATGTTTTGAAGCAGAAGCATGCTGTAGCAATTTTTTTCCCTAAAAAGCGATGTTCCACCATACATTATAAAGAAAAATGCATGGGGAACAGTTGACAACAGGGCTAATCTTTCATCTTGTTGGCACTGTGATGATGGATTACCTCTCGAGCTGCACTCTGGAGGTAATCCGTCATCATAGTGCCAACTCTGTGAAAGAATAGCCCTGTTGTCAACTGTTCCCCATGCACTATCCTATATATTGCTCCTGCTTCTGGCAGGTAACATACATCCTAACCCTGACCCTTTAGTGCCCACTCAAACCACATTCACACCCCAGCCTTCAGCCAACTTGCCCTCAGACTCTTTCCCCAAGGGCCTCTGCATTTTTCACCTCAACGCCAGGAGCCTTCTCCCTAAACTAGACATCCTCTCTGTCTAGGCCACCCAGTACCAATCAGACATTCTCTGCATCTTGGAATCCTGACTTTCCACCAAAATCCTCAACCCATCTCTTGCCATTCCAGACTACACCCTGTTCCACCAGGATCATGGTAAGCAATGCAAGGACTCCATTACCTGTTCCATTATATTCAAGGAAGCCTGCCCTTCATCCCACAAATTTATAGTTGTGCAATTATCCTTTCATTCATCCAACCCCCTCTATGTCGGGGTTCTATATGCCCCACCAAAGACCTCACCTAACTCCCTTATCGAGGCCATATTGGCAATTTCCTCGTGCACCTCAAACAGTGAACTCATAATGCTAGGTGACTTCAATCTTGACTGGCTCTCCTCCTCAACAAGACCAATAGCCCTGAGGATAGAAGCCCTAAATCTCTCCCAGCTTATCCAGAAACTGACCAGACTAAACCACTGGACTCAAAAAGCATACCCTGCTGGACTGGGTTCTATCCACCCATTCCCATAGGATCTCCACAATGGGCATCCTCTGCGATGCCTTTAGTGACCACTGCTTCACATTCTGCATCTGCAAAATCCACTGCCCGCACTCTCACCTAAAATGCATATGGTCTCACCCCATACACCTCCTCAATGAATCTGCCCTGCAGCAGGACCAAATACTGACTGGCTACCTGTCTATTCTGCATCAGACGTTGGCCACACCCTATCCCATTTCTGCAAGATCTTCCAGACCATCTGGGACCTCCATGCCCCCTCAGGAAAGCTAGAGTTAAATGGTTTCATCACCCTTGGATCACATTGAATCTCATCGCCTTATGTCACTCAAGGGACATTGCATGGAGGTGATACAAAACCTCCCATGCCATTTGTGACCTCCAATCTTACTAACACCTCAGAAACATCTGCACTAAAACTAGTCAGCAATCCAAATCCTCCTACTTCAAAACGCAAGTCATAAAGAACCATAATTCTCCTGCATCCTTCTTGAAGGTGGTAAACTCCTTTATTGCCCCCCTTTCTAAGCAGACCCGTCTCATCCTTAACGTCGATGGCAACCCGGTCTCAGATCCTACTTCTGTTGCCAAACTCTTCAACTCATTTTTCATTTCCTGTGCCCTGCCTCACTCCCCCTTCCCCTGAATCTGCCCCCATTTCTGCCAGTTTCCTCTTTCCTCCTTTCTCATCCCTGGAAGTCTACAATGCACTCACCTCCCTTTACCTGTCTAAAACAAGCCCTGATGGCCTGCGCCCCAGACTGCTCCACATCTCTGCCTCAGCCATTGCTGCATCATTGACATACATACTTAACCTCTCCATCACCACAGCCAAGATTCTCCCTCTACACAAAGGTGATGATCCTTCCCTGCAGGGAAATTATAGACCCACCTCGCTCCTCCCTTCCCTCGCCAAAATCCAAGAATCCCTCATGCTGTCCAAAATGACAAATTTCCTCTCCTCCAGCTGTTCCCTCTCTCCTTTCAGTCAGGTTTTAGGAAACATCACTCCAACATTACTACATTGCTGTGAGTAACCAACTCGGTCCTCTCTACTATGGACAGCAGCCAAACAACCACCACCACTACCATTTTTCTTGATTTGGCAAAAGCTTTCGACTCAGTCTCCCACCCCCTGCTGCTCCGCAAACTCAGATCCTTTGGCCTCGCCCAACCAGCCATCAAATGGTTCTACACTTACCTCAAGAATAGGCAGCAGGCCATACAAATAGGAGACTTCCTCTCCTCTCCTCTTCCCATCCTAGCAGGGGTGCCACAGGGATCCATCCTTGGCCCCATCCTCTTCTTCCTTTTCATAAATGACCTTCCCTCCATCTGTCTCTCTTCTAACATGCATCCGTATGTTGACGACATGATTATTTATGCTTCAGGCCCCTCCCACGACAGTGTCCTCCAAGACCTTCAAAATGACTTCAACAGAGTCCAAACCTGGTTCTTTGCAAACCAGCTCAAACTCAATACCAAAAAAACTGTCACCATGGTCCTCGGATCTAGACAAAAGCTGGCCTCTCTACCAGCCCCATCAGCAATCTCCACCCTGAATGGCTCCCCCCTAAAGATAGTCCCTGCTTTCAAATACCTGGGCATCTGGTTGGACAGCCTCCTCAATTTCTCCACCCACATTGAGGCCATCTGTACTAAACTCTGGCCCAAACTTGCCATCCTCTATCACCACAAAGCCAGTCTTCCACTTGCCACCCACAGTGAACTAATTTGTAAAACAATCTTGCCAGTACTAGACTATGTGGACATCATTGACAGTACGGCCCCATCCTCATCCCTCTCAAAACTTGACATCCTATTCAACTCGTTCTGTCACTTTGCCACTGCCTCCCCCCACTTACCCATCATTTCAGCCTCTACGCTACCCTCGCCTTGGCCTCACTCTCACACAGGAGAACCATTCATAGTGCCTCCATCATAGCTAAATACTGGCAAGGCTCCTTGCTGCCCACCTCACCTCCTGTCTTGCACCAGCCAATCCTCTAGGATACTGCCTATGCCACAGGGATGCTCACACTTTCCTCCTCCCATGCCCCCACTCAGCCATGGGGCAAGTCACCTTCCTACCATCTTCCCCTCCTATGGAATAACCTTCCACTCAACCTTCACCAGGCCTCCTCCCTTTCTGCCATTAAACAACTCCTCAGGCTCCTCCCTTCCCCTCCCTGCCAAAGTTGCTCCATGGTACCATCCTCTGCTAGGGCCTAACCTTCTCTAGGAGGCCTCTTATAGTCATTGTGTACATGTCCCCACTTACGGTATTGAATTTCCTGCTTCTCTGTTGTACCATGCCTGTGCTTATTTATATTGGATTTTAAATGTGATTGTCTATACAGTCTCTGTATATTACCTTTCTGTAAAGTCAAACTTCTACACTGTATTTCTATTGGTTGTACATGTTGTCTATAGTTCTTGCTATTACTGTTTGTAACCAAAAACTGATGTATCTCTGTATATTTTGGTGTACACCTTGTACCTGGAAAGCACCTGGAAATGAGCTTTGGCTCAGTGTGCCTTTCCCAGTCACCAATTTTAAATAAATAAATAAATAATTCTGCTGTCAGACATCACCCTGTGATAGCGTACCCTAAGAGGGTGACCAGTTAGATAGCTACCAATCTATTCTAATGGAGGGATCCCGAATCCAGAGCTCCTCAGCCTCCTGAGCAGCAGGTGATGAACAATGAGGTCAAAGGCCTTGGACAGGTCCACAAACACAACACCAGTGAGTTCCCATAATCCATTGCCCTACCGATGTGGTCTGTGAACCTATCAACACCCTATTGGCTGAAAATCCTGGGCAAAATCATTGAGTCCTCTAGTGTCAGATGAGTTCTTCTTTGCACTTTCTGCAGTTTGTGGAGCCTGACTGGCTGTTATACTAATACCTGACCCTGTTGCCATAAATTTTGAAGGTCATGAGCAGCAAAGATGACTGCTGATTCTGTGGTTGTTAGGGACACTGCCCCAAAGTTCTTATTTGAAGGAGAATATCAGTTCTGAGGCACTAATAAAAGTTGAAGGGCAGTAGTTGAAATGTCAGTTTTAGGAGGAGCCAAGGAAAGTTTTAAGGTAAAATTAGGGATGTCCCTAAAAATCAGGGGCAGTTGAGATGTATGGCCAACCACTATGGCATGGCTCTTTTCATTCACCCTCCAGCCAGAAGTGAGATCAATGTCAACAAGGGCCGCAGTGGTTGTGGTGAGGTACTGCACTAGTAAGGTAGGGGGCTGTGGAAGAACACTGGGCTAGCAAAACCACACTGTCACCTTGATGATGGCTGTCAGCCCAGAGCCATATTGACCCTCCTTCGATATAAGTTTTCAGCACTGGGAGGTTGCCAGCCAAGAAGACAGATCTGACCGCAGATGAGAATAAGCTGACTGAATCAAAGGAAAATATTGTCTGTCTGGCTAGTAGCATTTTAAAGTCACTAGCCAAATGCTATTAGCTTATAAAGCTTTTGTTTTGAGCTGTGGTTGAGGAAATGTTTAATGGAATAAATACCCCCAAGTCCCTAACACCTAGGGCTAAAAAACTAGAGAGATTCCAATTGTTTAGCTGCCTAGTGGGCATGGCTGAAGCGTACACATATAGTAACAGCATTTTTGTCAGGCTTGGTTTCTAGTATACATGCATGGCAGATAGTCTTCAACAATAAAACTGCCAGACCTACTGTAGTTTGACAAAAGAAAAGCAAGGACAGTTTTTAGTGAAACATTTTAAGGTGAGAAGGCAAGGAGTAAAATGTAGCACCCACTTGAACACTGTCATGCAGTTTGTAACCTACACTTCACAAACCAGTAACTACTGGCAACTATTTAACAAGCATTGGTCAGTGCTGGTAATGTTTGCTTGCAAGTGCTAGCAGTAAAATTGTTATACTTAAAATGTGACAAAGGGAAACATCAGTGGAGCCAGACCACATAAACATGGCACACAGGCTTATCAAACTACAAGCCTGTGATATGAGACCCGGCCATTTATCAGATCATGTACCTCTAAATAACCATTTATGTGGAGGTTAGATGTGTGGTAATCACTATCTTTAACCAAAGAAACAATACTAGATTGGCTTTCTAGAGCTGCTGATGACATCACAAAACTCATCTGGTACCCTGAAGCCAGCTGCTGAATTAAACACATTTTTATAGTTCAATTGTTAAATTTAGTTAGTGACGGATAGGAAATTACTTAAAATAAGAACTTTCCTGCTCTAATGGAGTTGGGAAATCCAGAGGGCAGGGAGAATATGCTAGGGATCTGAAAGGGAAGATAAGAGGACTGTGAGGAGACAGAAAGGGTTAGAGGGCCAAGAGGAGGGAATTAGAGGGCTAGAAATAAATTGCATGGATACTGATAGACAGATTATGTGAGTCCTCATTGAGGAAAATAAAGGAGAAATAGCTTAGGATAATAGGAAAAACTAAAAAAGACAAGAGGGACATACTGTAGCAAAGCCTATCAGGACTGGAGAGAGAGATCCACCACGGTGGGCAGTAAATTAAAAAGCTGAATGGGATTGTATAGACCAGCCACAGCAGGCAACAAATAGAAATACCCATTGGGGCTGTACAGACACATCACAGTGGGTAGTAAACAAAATTTAAAAAAAGAGCATTGGCTGTAGTAAAAAAAAAAAAGCCCATCGGAGCTGGAGAGACCCATTGTAGCAGGCAGTACATACAAATTCCTATTGGGGATGAAGACCTGCTGTTGTGGTGTGCAGTAAGTGGAAAATCCCTGCACAAAGCAGGACACCAGGCATGTACTGTAGTTTTCTTCGTGTACATGAAGTAGCAGATCTATTGAAGATGTTACCAGACCAGAAGCTTGCTTTGTGCAGGGCCCTGCAGGACCTACATGAAGTCAAAGACCCCACTGGGCACAATGTAGACTTGTAACTTGCTTTGCACAGGGCTCTGTGGGTCCTATGTGATGCAGCAGACCTGTTTCAGACAGCATATTTAGTTTGCTTCGCACAGGACCCTACATGCCATACTGAAGAACCAAACCCATCGGGCACAGTGTGGACCTGTAGTTTGCTTTGCTCAGGGTTCTATTGGCCTAGGCAAAGCAACAAGCCTTTCAGTTAGGGTACCTGACCTGCAACTTTCTTCTTCCAAGGCCTTGCTAGTTCTATTCAAAGTAGCAGCCTATTAAATTGATTTAAAATAGTCCTCTTTGGTAATCATGATAAATAGAATAACTAGAAATTCACAGTGCTAACATTTGGGAGGAGGGAGTTAAAATGTTAGTGTTATGTGTGATGGATTTTCTTTGGGGGGGGTTCAAATGCCCATTATTTGTTAATTTTTTACATTTCTGTTTTCCAAATTTAAGGGACAGGTCGGTATGACTATAACTTCATGACCAGCCATGTGGCAGTTTTTTTTTTTTTTTTTAAATTTAGTACAGACATTTGATTTTGGTCATACCAAATTAGCTTTTTGCCCCAAAAAAAAGGTAAGTATCTTTCAGATTTAGGTTTGTTTTAGTTACTGTCCATGCACAGTTCTGCACAGCAGAAGACAGCATCTGGCCATAGTGGAGGGAGGCTGTGTTAGTTAGTCACTCACTCACTAAAGGGCCAGTATGTTAACATATATACCAGGGTGGCCATTGATGGGAAGATTGGTATGGGTGCTAGAAGGTAGATAAGACTGGGGTATTGTTTTTATTCTACTAGCTTGGTGAGAGGAAGAGTGTAGTGGACATTCAAGATATTTGAGAGGGGGAAGGATTTCTGTGTTGGAATGGAGGTTCCAGCAGCAAGGCTGGGCTGGTGGGGCTTGAGTGCAAAACTGCTGGTAATGTGACAGATGGGGCAGTGCTGGGGTGGCAGTGGCAGGTTTGATCAGCGAGAACTGCTGCTGGTGCAGGTAACCTGACTGTTGATTATGTTCCTGATTAGGGTACTGTAAACAAAGCTCAGAACATGACTGCTGGTAATGTGACAGATTAACATCAAAGCCCCTCAGATCTGGAAAGACCTCCTCTGTGGAGAGCATTAAAAATGGTCTTTACCTGGAGAAGAACTACTGCAGTACAGAACTTACCATTTCTGCAGACACATTTTCACTCATGGTTAGAGGGACCTGCCATGGCACAGAAACTAACATAGCCAAGCAACAGCACTGTGAGAATGGAGCAGGAGAGAAACAAACAGTGTGACACCACTGACTGGGTGAAAACACGCCTACAGAAATGGAAACTTCTGCACAGACAAATGCATGGCTTAGCCTTTTAAAAACTGTACATGCAAATATAAGCTTGCATCATCAACCAGGGCCAGTGCTATTGGCTGAGGAGGAGAAAAACTCACTTGCAGATGCATCATTGGCTCACAGCATGACATACATTCACAGCCCCCTTTCTCATTCAGACACTTCCAACATGTTTGCTTGCATTTTCCAAGCACATATAAAAATCATGTATCATTATGATTACACTGCATAACCATCCTACCAATACTGCCCTGCATAACCATCCTACCAATACTGCCCTTCACCTCTCTGACACTAGCACTATTGTGCCCTCTTAACTGTCTGTCCTTCCCCCTTTCCTTCCCTTCTCTGTCCCATCCTGTCCCCCCTCCTGCCACAGACTACTCCTTATCTCTACCTCCACCACCATGTTTCTCCTTTCCTGTCTCTCCTCCTCCTATTATGACCTCTCCCTATCGCCTCACTACCCCTGCACACATCATCTTCCTTCATTCCCTAGCTGGTGCCATACAAATGTCCCTCTCCAGACAGCTGTAGCCCCATGCACCTCCCACTTACTCTCCCTTCAGTTTAAAATCTCAAGGATGACATCGTTGTTCCTTCTACCTTGCCCCATCACACTTATTTTGTGGCATTAGTGACTGTTTCCATTTACTTTGCTCTGACAATGTCATATGATTGTCTGCACTCTGTGGCTTTTGGTCCTCTAGGTACGCACTGACTGAACAAACTGCAGCAATGCCATTGCCTAGAATGTTCATTTTATATTGTTTGCTATGTGATACTTATGACTGCTTCCAATCAATCAATCAGATTTTATTTATAATGCACTTTTCCAAATCCTAAATGCAGATACAATATAAAAACAAATATTCAATAAAAAATACTTTAAAATAACAGGCAACAAATAATACATTTTTAATGAGGATTTGAAAGTCTCAGTGGACAGAAACTCTCTAAGTTGATGAGGTAGAGAGTTCCACAGGGTTGGGGCTACAAAAGTAAAAGTTCTAGCACCTGATGTCTGAAGACGGACCCTGGGAACATCTAGCAATCCCTCATCAGTGGAGCGGAGAGGGTAGAGGGGGCAGTAGGGCTGAAGAAGGTCTTGCAAGTAACCTGGTACCTGTCCATGGAGGGTCTTATAGGTCAACAGCACAACCTTGAAGGTGATCCTTCATCACACCAGCAAACCAGTGCAGTTCGCACAGCACAGGAGTGACATGGCTAGTTCTTAACAACCCTGTCAACAACCTGTCTGCAGCGTTCTGCACCAGCTGCAGGTGATGGAGATCCACCTCTGGTAACTCTAGGTATAGAGCATTGCAGTAATCAAGATGGGAGGACACAAAGGCATGAACCAAAGTAGGAAGCTCCTCAAGCGGAACAAGGAGCTTTATCCAGGCTATGTTCCTCAGATGGTAAAATGAGGACTTGACAACTGCTGACATCTGTGCTTTTAGCGTCAATTCATTATCAAGCACAACACCAAGGTTCCGCACCCATTCAGAAGGTCTCAACTTGTTACCTCCAAGCACAAGGCTAGATGGTTGCCCAGGAGTTAACTTCTCTACCCACCGACCTGATTCTACCACCAACATCTCAGTCTTATCTGGCTTTAGTCTCAACCAGTTAGCACTCATCCAGTCCTGAATCTCAGTGAGGCAGCTGTTAATGACCGAGATCACACTGTTCTGTTCAGGTGCAAAGGACATGTAGAGCTGGGTATCATCTGCATAGTAGTGAAAACCCAGCCCATACCACCTAATAATGTCTCCTAATGGCAACATATGCACCACGAACAACATTGGGGACAGCTCAGAACCCTGCAGTACCCCACAAGGCAGGGAGAAGGGGGCCAAGGAAAAAAACCCAGACACCTCCCTCTGAGTCCTGCCAGTGAGGAAAGAATGGAACCACCTGAGGACTGTCCCTGACAGTCCATTAAATAGCCACAGGCATTCCAGCAACACCCCATGGTCCACAGTGTAAAATGCTGCAGAAAGATCAAGGAGGACCAAGACTGAACGATTCCTCTGATCCCTCACTATCAGGAGATCATTAAGTACTTGAACCAATGCCATCTCGGGACTGTGACTCTTCCTGAAACCAGACTGGAGAGTATCATAAACCAAAGCAATTTACTGCAGTGCAGTTCTAAGCTGTTGCAGCACCACATACTGTATGAGGTGGCAAACATCCATATGAACCAAAAACCACAATGAATGTAGTGCGCAAATAATGAGAAGCACTGCAAAATGAATATATCCAAAACATTTTTACTAAAGCAAGTGCTCAAAAATCATAGCAAAAGAATTTACAAGCAGGTACTTCCTGGTAGTAGCGACAAACTCCTAGCTCCTTGACTTCAAAAGTCAAGGCATTAGGGGTTTGTTGCAACTACCAGGGAGTACCTGCTTGTAAATTCTTTTGCTGTGATTTTTGAGCACTTGCTTTTGTATAAAAATATATATATTTTTTGATATATTCATTTTGCAGTGCTTCTCATTATTTGTGCACTACATTCATTGTTGTTTTTGGAGGAGATCATAGACTTCGTGGGTAGTAAGAAAGTCCTCAAGCTGCAATGCGACTACCTTTTCAATAACCTTCCCCAAAAAGGGCAGGTTAGAGACAGGTCTGTAGTTTGCAAGACAGTCAGTGTCGCATGAAGATTTCTTTAAAAGGGCTGTCATCACAGCCTCCTTCAGGAAGTCTGGAAATGCCCCCTGGTCCAACAAACACCAGACTATCTCAGCAAGAATCGGTCTGATGATATTCATACACCCCACAAGGAGGTGAGTCAGACCAGGATCCAAACTACAGTAAGTTGGTCATAAGCCCTGAACGATCTTCACAATATCCACGATCGCTGGCTGGTTGAAATCTGTCCAGACAGACCGGGTGCCTGTGCTTTCACATCAATCACCGCTGTACTCATTTGAACCAGTCAAGCAGATCTCTGACCTGATGGAGGACAGCTTATCAGCAAAGAAGTCAGTGAATTCATCACACTTAGATTGTGAAAAGGCTCTCTGGCCCCAAAGACAGGCTGGATTGCACAACCTGTCCACAGTCCAAAAGAGCTGAGCTGGTCGATTTCTTGCTGCAGCAATCTCCCTGGACAGGAAGTTTGCCTTCTTATGAGAGATTTCTGATTGATAGTCTCCATAATGGGCTATCAACCTAAGTCTGTCCTCCTCCAGGCTGGATTTCCACTAACAGTGTTCGAACCTTCACCCAGCTCTCCTCAACCCCCTCAAGGTCCCATCAAACCAAGGGGACCAAGGGTGGAGAGGGAGAGGGTGGAATTGGACAGGAGTTATGGAATCCTGGGCCCCCAGCACTACTCTATTATAGTGCACCGCTAGATCCCCCCAGATCTGAGCATTCCAATGGTCTGCTTGATAGGTCCAGTACTGCCATCAGACCCTCCAGGGTAACACCCCTTAAAGGGTGGTACTGAACCATCTCCAAACGGGTGGCTCTCACAGGGGGAGATGCAAAACTGAACCCTATAGAGTGATGGTCTGACCATCCAACCAGTTCGACTACCAAGTTAGCGGCCTCCATCCCCAGGAGAAACACCAGGTCCAGGGAGTGACCCTGAATATGGGTTGCAGTGGTAAATACCTGTGAGAAGCCCAATGAGATCATCAGTTGGAGGAAGTTTTGACCAAAATGCGAGAGTTCACCATTGACCCAGGCATTGAAATCCCCCAGGACCAACCACCTGGAGGATTCTAACACCATGTCAACCATGAAGTCTGCAACTTCCTGCTGCAAAAACCTTCTCTTCTCCTGGTGGATGGTAGATGAGAAGAATCCTGCTGCCCACACCTGCACCCATTATACACTCAAAAGACCTAGTAGTCCCCATTGGAACCTCTACAAGGCCCAGTTCTGTCTTAAAACAGATGGCTACACCCCTGCCCATACGATCCAATCTTGGGCGGTGTATCATCGAGTACCCAGCTTGAACAGGTGACTCCAGTACCAGGCCAGCATTCTCATCCAGCCAGGTCTCGGTGATGCAAGTCAGGTCAGATGTCTCAACAAGATCAGCAATATTTGCTTTTTTGTTCTTTATTGACCTGATATTGCATAACACTGCCCCAGTTGGATGAGATGCCATGGAAGAGTGGCTGGCTTGCCCACTGTCAGTGGAGCCCTTGGGTATGGGTACCAGGCTGGAAGGGCCTCTTTCCTGGACCCATTTTGCCCCAGGTCACCTCCTCGACCTCACTACCTCAATCCACCCCACCCAGTCCCCCCAGCCCCAGGGACCAAACCACTCCGGCCCCTCTGGGCAATACCCAAGGCACAACAGCACATATACACCTCTGGTTGCAATGGGGGACCATCAAAGGGGCAGAAGTCCCTCAGCCTGAAGGGGGAGCAGTGACTGCCCTCCGAAGCATGGTCACAACGCATGCTACCTATTTAAAAATAACACCTTCTATAGGTGCTAATTTAAATCACAATAAAATTATAAACAATACCAGGAACTACAAATCAACCCTAACACTTCATAAAATAAATCAACATAAATCAAAACAAAATATCCAAGCAAAAAATCCATAAAATAACATAATCAGTTTTCACAATATGTAATCCTATAAATCCCTCAAACTCTTACTTCAAGGGTTTTGGATATATTGAGTATGGCAGTCCAACCCAAAACCAGTCACAGAAAAAGTTATGAATTTGAGTTCTGAAATGGAGTTCTCTCACTACTCTGTGAGGATGACCATATATTGACCCCCCCCCCACCTCTCACATAATGAGGGAGAGTTTTACAAACAGAGCAAGTCAAAGTAATCACTATATCCAAACCAAACAAGTCTCTCCAATGATCCCAGCAAGAAAGCAAACATAATCCTCTGTGTGAGCACAGTTTGTTCAGTCCAAAACTATCAATCCGTCCAAAAATTCAATTATAAAATCCACATAGAACAAGACAGACCAAGTCAAAAGCAATCCACACAAATCAATATTCCAGCCCAGCAACAGGAGCCATATGCAGCAGGCTATGACAAGACAGCAGCTGAAACCCAGAGGGAGCCCCCTCCCAATTGCACCAACATGGATAACCTCACCTTGACCCGACCACCCATGACCCACAGCTCCAGTCGCTCCAGTGTAGGTCACTAGGTCCACCTCCTAGGCAACTTAGGTGAGCCACCACTCCATCCCGATTCCCCAGGAAAAAAGTAGAGGCGCTCCCACTTGGTCCCAGGCCACACAGGACAAGGCCCTGGGTAGAGAGAGGTTAGAGGGACCCCCCCCCCGTCAGTCCTGCACTGCCCACTGCACTTCACCACTCACAAGTCCAGGGTCAAGAGATTCCACACAGAGCTCTTTCGACAGCACCTAGCCGGTTCCAAAATCCCCAGGCTCCCATGATCTGAGCAGCATCCAGAAACTAAACCAAAAGGACTGGATATTGAAGCTATGGGCCTTCTTCTCCATGTAAATTCATATCTTTGTCAACAAATCTTGTAGAATCTCATAGAGTTCCAACCATGGGATAAAAGTTCAATATAAGTTTAATAGAGCGAACAGGTATCACATGACTCCCTAAAACAAAGCATGAGATGGCTTTTCAGAGAACACACACTATACCGGCATTACAAGCATTCTGGCATAAAACCATCAGTAACAGCACACACAATCAATTTACAAAACAAAACACACAGTGGAGACGGACCAGTAAAACACAAAGTAAAATTGAAATAACTAAACAAAACTGAAAAATGAAGTAAATAATCGAAAAATGAAATAAGTAGGCAAAATTTAACAGACTTAAAAGAGCAACACTAGTGCACTCCTAACGGCCAGCCCAGCATAGCCCAATCTCCTCTGCTTGACAAGGTCATCCTATTGACTACTCCTTCTAGCCATTTAGACCATTGAATCACACATATAGGTGTGTCTGTGGCACCTGTGGGTCATGTCTTCACTAAAATGTCTCTTACACTATTAAGCTTTGCTACTGTAACGTAATCATAGTAAATATGTTAATAAGTTCACTGTTTGTACTGTACTGTTCAGTCTGACGTGGAACCTCTGTAAAAATGTCTCTGACTCATAGGTACTGTAATCTGAGAATTTAAATAGATAAATAAATCATATGAAAGAAGCACTTAGATTTATCCAGTAGTAATGTGAATAAATATGCCTGGATCAATACGGGGATATATGTTGTGGCTTTTTTATTTTCATGAGTTCTTTCAGAACCCAATGACATCGCATGAGGCTATGACATGTTATGACATATTTGATTTGTGCAATGGCCTTAATTTCTCGGTGTTTGTGTAGTAGTGCATATACAGGCTTTATGTGTGTTTATTTTTTTTTTACTTGTTAATGTTTTGAATTTTCCTATTTGTACTTCAGCAATGTATTTTCCACCTTTTTCTACCATTTAATCCAATGTTGTCATTCGGTAAGGTCACCATATTATTGTCTGAATATTGATTTACAATGCCTTGGATCAGCTTGTGACTGTTTGAACAGCTGTTTCCAAGTCAAGTTTCAGTTTGAATTCTGGATTTTTTTCACAAGGTATGACAGGATATCTGAGTGAACAAAAGCTTATTCCATGAATGATGAAAGCACCAACAATTTTAGATGTGTTCAGAAATGTGTTAGGGACCCTGGAGTCAAGCTTGATGGGCTGTCATTGATGCTGACACCCTCAGTGATATAAGATACTGCTGCCTGTAATGATTTAAATAGTGGCTATAAAATGATAATGACTATACCGACAAGCTTTGTGTGGGTGCACAGTGAAAAATATTTATCTTTTTATTGCAAGTGGGACTGCATGGCTTTTGCATGTAGGAGTGAATAGCAGTTGTGATCAAGATTGCTTGACCAGACTCAATAAATTGGGACCAGGGTGGCTTGACTGAAGATGGATAGGGTGACTTTTTATGACTATGGGTGAAGCCTACAGATATTTTGCTTTCTGTGGCTCAAAACAGCCAATAGTGGCATCTTCCATTGGACTTTTGGAAGTATCCTTCTGAAAGTCCAATGAAGTGTGTAACACTCCACTACGATTGGCTGCTACAGAGTAACAGCCACACTATTTTGGCCATTACCTCTGCATTCGGGGACAAGAACTGCACATGCACAGTTCCACTGGCACTGCACCATCTTGCAGATGGCACTCAGTGGCACTAGTGGCGCTAGCACTCCAGAGCTTCAGAAGCTCACCACAGCCATATTAGCTCTGGCTAGAGTTTGTTTAAGGGATGGCAATGCTGAGACAGGAATTTTAGCTAAAAGGGAAATATGCTTGTAGACTGCTCTGTAGATAATCTACTTTATAAAGCTCTAGGAAGATAACTAGGTATCTTCTAGCAAGGAGAATTAAGGTGAGAGGAAACAATTTTCCAGGGTATGTGTAAAACTTACCCAACATAAGGCAAAAAAAAAATCTCAAACGAAATAAACACTGTCACCAGAATTCCACAAATTTCTCCTGAATTTCACACAGTAAAGAATGTTTTCACAATCCCAATGTTGCTGGATAGTTTGATACCTTTTATTGGGCCAACATATGTCTTGCACAAAGACGGTATAGTACACATCCTTTCAGGACCCATAGGTTCTCTAGGTAAAGAAGGGACATGTGGGGCCGAAAAAGCTTGTGTGCTATATACCACCTTTGTACAAGTCATATGTTGGTCCAATAAAAGGTATCAAAGTATTCAGTGACTCCTGTTACCCAAGGACCGGTATGGCAAAAATCTCTTCTTACACAATTCCCATGAAAGCATTTAAAACAACAGTGCATGTTAAGGATACAATGTTGAGCCTACACACTTTTATGCCATTTTAAATTGCCTTTATTCTCCTGTCTTCTAAGTAGAGACTGGTGAAATTGGAAAATTTCATTCTGTGAAACATTTTGTGAAATTCACGTATTCCACAAAATTTTTCTCAGGTGCGAATTGTGGCATTTCACCTGCGGAGTGCAAAACTTTGCCCATGAAAAGGCAAAATTTCACCACTCGTGGCCAAAATTCCATCATTTTCTGGCAAAATTTCTCATTTCGTGAGTGGAATTTTGCAATTTTGCACATGCGAATTATTTTGCAGCATGGCCAAACTCCGTTAAATATTTTGCATGGCAAAATTGATAATTTTGCAGGAATTTACCCCTGTTGTAATGAGAGAATTGCTTCCCAGCCTGAGGTCGGCTGACAGCCCCTTATATTTTGTCCCAGGTCTCGGCTTAGATTAAGTTCTAGAGCTTTTTCAATAGCAGCACCCTTGTATTGGAATTCACTGCCACTTGATGTTAGGATTGCTTCCTCTGTTTTAACTTTTAAACAATGGTTAAAAAGTTATGTATTACATAAATCTGCTTGTAACTGTAATTAGTAATTTGTTTTTTTTTTTGGATTATATTACTGTTGATTGTATTTGCGTATTTTTGTATGTTTTTTTTTGTCCGGGTCGGGCCTGAAAAGGGACCATTGGTCCTGTGCCCTTACCCAGTTACCAAATAATTAAAAAAAAAAAATAAATAAATGAAAGGTGTGATTTGTTTTCTAATTTTTAGTACTTTAAACATTTTTTTTAAATTTAAATTATTAACATAAGTGTTCCTTTTAATTTGACTATCCCCAGATTTTGTAGCTGTTTTGGAACACCATTTGTTTAACATCACTTTCCTTGTGACTAAAATCTGCTAATGGTTACGTATGGAAACAAGCAGTTGTGCTCATTATTTTAACCAGTTTAATAAGTTAGTGAAATGAAAACAAAGGTTAACTATCATGCAAAACAGACTGATTCCATACAAATAGGACCACATATGTTCAAAAACAGCTAAGAATATTGAGGAAAACCTGGGGATAGCCATAGAAAATAGAGTGCTCATTTAGTTAAAATCAAACATAAACAATGCTAAAACATATTCAAAATGGAGAACAAAGGATATCTTACCAGAAAGGAGAAAAAGGGCAATAAAAATATAAAATGGAATAAAAAAGTTATCGAGCAAAAAGATTGTACAACAACATTCACGACTGACAATTTGCCAAATGTTTACACTTTTAAGTAGCACAAAACAAGAGTGATGTTCAAACATCAATCTCTCTGTGTAATATCAGACATGCCCTAATAAGGCAAAGCATCCATGAGATGAATATGCAAATCACTATGACAATTTAGTCTGGTTCTGCTTTAAACAAGAGTATATGGTGCCAAATGGCCTCTCATGCTATCTGCAAAGGCTGCAAACAGAAGTCACAAACATGTGTAAGGACTCATCAGTGTGCCTCATCTGTATATCAACCCAAGGGAAAATGAGTTAGCCCTTATGTGGTATTAAGGCATTGGGTTATGGTGGTCTCAGTGTAAGAAAGCAAGATAAAATCTCAGTACAAAAGCAGAAACAGGGGTTACCTTCTGCTCTCAGCCTTTGCTGATGGTGTGAGAGGACATTTGGCAATAACACCATACACTCCTGCTTAAAGTAGAACCAATCAGACAGGAGCTCAGAGAGGACCTGACTAGTATCAAAAAGTGATCAGGTATATGGCAGCTGGTGTTCAATGCCAATAAGTGCAAGGTCATGAACCTGGGAGCTAAGAACCCAGGGGCCAGTTACTGGATGAGAGGGGTACAAGTGTCTAGTTCTGAGGAGGAAAAGGACCTACTGTAGGAGCAATCATCACGAGGGACTTGAGGCACTCTACACATTACTGTAAAGCAACAGCCAAAGCCAACAGGATGTTGGGATGCATCAACAGAGGAATCACCTCTAGGAAAGGGGAAGTCATCCTGCCATTGTACAGGTCATTGGTGAGACCACACTTGAAGCACTGTGTGCAGTTCCGGTGCCAATATATGTAAAAGAACATCAAATTGCAGGAGGGAGTGCAGCATAGGGCAACGAGGATGATCCAGGGTCTGAGGGATAAGCTGCAGGAGCTCAATATGTATTCCCAGGAGGACAGAACAGAGACAGGAGACATGAGTGAAACCTTCAAGTACCTTAAAGAAATGAAAAAAGGTTAGTATGGATGGCATATTCAACCTCAGGGGGAATAGGTCCACTAGGAGGCATAGTCTCAAATTAGTGGGGAGAACATTCAAAAGGGAAATGAGAAGGCACTTTTTCACAGAAAGAGTGGCGTGCAAGTGGAACAAACTGCCAGAGGAGTTGGTATCATTGAAAACAGTGGTCAGCTTTAAAAGGGGATGGGATAGAGTGAAAGGGAGAGTCATAACAGATGGGAAGCATTGTAGGGGGGATGAGAGGGGGATGGAGAATGAATGTATGTGGTAAAGCAAAGGGGGGGGGGCAGCTTCAGTAAATTTGTCTGAGAGCCGCACACTCAAGCAGACTAAACAGATCGTAATGGCCTGTTTCTGCTGGCATTTTCATGTCATCTAAATTCTCATGATGATTTGCATATACCGTACATTCCATGATGCTTTGAATTACTGGGGTGTGTGTGATTTATGTCTTTTTTTTGAAACCTGGCTTTGTTGCAAATGCCCCTTTCAGGTAATTCTTGCCTCAGTGTGTTTGTGCTGAGGTTCTTTGTCTTTTTAGCACTTTATGCAGCCGCCAGCTTAAGGTGATGTGAGTCTCTTCAGTGGCCTTTATGTTAATGTTTGTTTGCAACTTGCGAAGCAAACATATTGGAATAGTGTTTGGAGTCAGTAGGTGTGTCGGGTTATTATCCAGTGAGCGACTGAGAAAACAGCCTCTTCCTCTTGCTAGCCAACAGAGCTGTGGGGCTTTGGATTTCATTTGAATTCATACATGTGGCCATTTCTGCACAGATCTGTAGCCTGCTGCATGCCAGAATCACAGACGTCTCTGTCTGCTGTTGTTTTCCTGTCGACTGTCGACAGTTTTTTTTTTTAGCTGGATGTGATACATGAGCTGAGGTGTTAGTCTGCCTGTGAGGCTGTGATTCACTGGTTAAGGTGCAAGTATGCCTGTCAGGCAGATGTTTGATGATGTGTGGCTGATATATCTGTCATAACTATACAGGCTTCAATCCTGGCCTGGCCTGGTAGTGGTACTATACCAAGGCACACCAAAGTACAATTCCCAGTAAAAACATGCTACGCCCCACTACATGCCCTGGCAGCTTTTTCTACACTTCATCAATACTTTCAGTACCCCTCCCATAAAGTAATCTTCAGAGCTGCCAGCTTCTACTGGTACATTCACCCCCACCCCAATCATTGCAGAGTGGCTTTTGGGGTTTGGCCATCCTCAACCAATTGTAACCCTATAATCATCAATCTCCATCAAAGTTCATCTACTCTGAAAGGTTTTTTGCACAACCTAGACACTTAGCAAGAGATGCAGTAAATGTAAACTTTGCCAGTGAAGGTGGTCTGAAGTCAGGGACTTCACACTACACATAGCAGGGTGAAGTTTCCAGACTTCATCTAAGCTTCATATGGCAAAATCCATTCTATTTTTTTAATGAATTACTTACACCCACCCCTTATAGTATAGCATGCCAACTCATCCCCACCACCCAGACCCCTTTCCACGCCATTTCCCTGGTCCCTTACCTCTATCACCTACCTCCCTCCTCCTCATCATCACTGTCCCTGTGAATTTTGTAAATTTCAGTCTGTAAATATTAAGAACAGAACCTTCCCCCAACTGTACATGTTACACAACACCAACCAGCTTCCATGCTGTTACCCCATCACTGAGGCAGCCTTACAGTTAGTGATAACCCCCACCGTACCGCCTTCTACCATCTAACCCCCCCCCCCCAAGACCTATGAAAATAAAGTATACTGTGCTGCTGTTGGACTCAGTAGTATGTGTAACAAAAAAAAATACATACATAACCATCCCATTCTGTTCAGTGTTCTACTACAGAATGAATGAATGAATGAATGAATGAACGAATGAATGATGGCATTCTTGCCTATAATATTACCTGATTGGCTGGTAAGCAGTGAATCAGATGTTACTATATGAAGCCCCCCACCCCCGCCTAAGGGTATGATGATAACTGTCAGTGGGGAGGGGGGACCAGAGCAGACAGTACTCCAGAAATGGCTTGCATTTACCAGGTGGTCCAGTCACACTGGGTGCAAGGCTCTTCAAGTACTGGGCTGAAAGGCAATAAAAGTTAGCAGCAATAATACTTGATGAAATAACTGGAGACCACTACTTTGTAGAACAAACCATGGGGATCCCATTTAATAACAAATAAATAAACACTCCATGGAGCAGAGAATAACTGGGTTGAGGTAGGCAGATCATATCTTGAACTGCTATGATCCCATATTTCACATTGCAAACAGTTCACATGAGCAGACAGTTCACATACATAATCTAAAAGTGTCCTACCTGGAGGTACCTCGAGGTACCACTGAGGCAAATTGACTGTAATGTGATACTGCCTCATTCTGCCTCAGTATACCCCGGTATACCTCAGCACTCAGAAACTTTTCTATGACTAGGACTTGTAAGCAACAGTTCACAAATTCTCATGAGGCATTAATTGAACATCCCCAAACTCAGGTAGCTTTATTCCCCAGAAAGACTATGGGCCTATATGGCCCCACTACTCCTCTTCCCCCTTTACTCAATGTGTCTCTTCACACAGAAAAGGCTGGCCTTTCACCTGTGGGCCACTACTTCCCACCTAAGTCTCATCTTGACTGGCTCACTGTGATTTTTCCAAATAAAACAGACTGGTCTGTCAAGTCGGGGCTGCTAACTCCTGTCCAACTCTCATGACAGCATTGTGTAGCTTCCTTTGAGTGTTTGGCCCCATGACTTACAGGCAGCCCATCCCCAAACTGTGGCAAGCAGTGCTTCCTCCCTGCATGATGTTCTATCTCTCTCTCTCCTCAGTGCTTCAGAGCTGGATGCTCCTGGCAAAACCCTTCTTGATGCCTCTCTACTTGGCTCAGCTTTGCACCTCACATTCAATGGACAGTCCTGATAGGACATCTTGCTCCAATCCCACCAGTGTGACATAGCTGGGGGGTCCCACATTGGCCCAAAACCACAGTTGCCACCATGTCCTCCCCCATCTCTCTCTCTCTCTTCTCTGCGGCCTGAAACCTTTGTATCCCTAGATTGTGCAATCACCCCCACCCCAGTCCTCTCCCTCTCGCAAAATCTCTCTATCTCCCTGGATCTCCTATGTACCCACGCTTATATCTCACCCACCCATGATGACCTCCCACCAGCAACAGGTTCCCAAAGAATGGCCCAGTATTAACTCTTTCCCCTCTAGACCTTCCATACCCAGATAAATACCTACCAAGGAATGACCTGTACCCACTAATTAACCACATGCATGAACTGTACCCTGCCTTAGGCTTTAACCCCACCAGGTTACAACTCTCCCCCACTTTAAATATTTGCCATCCTTGGTGAGCACCTAAGGCTCAAGCAGTCACTCCATTGAGGCCCCACTCAAAGAGTATGTGCACTTCCCATCCAATAAAAACCCAAGGAGCTGTAGGCAGCACCACTGCATGGTGGTCTATAACCAGATCAGGGAAAAATCAAAAAGTGGGGCCCCTTCGAGCTTGACTCACCAAAGCCGTTTGAGCTTCTGCTTGGCTACCCACTCACCTGGACCCTTGAGACGGTTTGCCAAAGAACCCAAAGGGCAGCATCCCAAGTCTAAATTCTCCTGTAACAGTCCTGCTTAATATAGCCCAACCTAACTGCCTGCCTGATATAGCTGCCAAACTCCCACTACTCAACCCATTAGCCAAACTAATCTCACACCCATCCTACAGTGCAGTGGCCTACTTGCTACTGTAACAATATATGGATGCCGATTGAAACATATAACCACTACAGTTCACCAGGGCTCAGAATGGGGATGCTTTTCATAACTGTATGATAAATAAAAAGATATATTATATGGCATGCAATACTGTGTTATCATACAGGCATTTTCACAACTCATTCCACATCACCCCAAAGGCAATAACATTCACAAAACTGAAATAATTAACAGTTGCTATAATAAGTCCCATATAAGTCCTTGATCACCAACTACCAGGACCCCCAGGAAGGGATGCCAGTCCATCTACCATTCATGCCTGACAAAGTAAAACTGGGGACTGATTTTGTGCATGGACAGCCAAAAGAATTAGCCACCTCCACAGCATACTTGGTATGCCCCTCATCAGTGTCCTTCAGAGTGGCATGGTTCTTGCTGATGGTCAGGCCCTCATATGTACTTTTTGAACAGATCTGGTGGGCAACTTGCTGGGCCTCCTGCAACCCTGTGGTGCTGCTGAAACTGTCAAGTCCATGCTTCTGATATGGTTTGTCCAAAATGGCACAAAACACAGAGTCCCTTCTCCTTCCCTCTATCTCGTCCCATATCCACTCTGGAAGGTAGGCATACTTGAACTCTGGGTACTACTCTCGGACAGGACGTCATATAATTCATTCATCCTGCCACCACTCAGGCAAACTCCTTATTATGGTCCTGTCCTCCTGTCCCTCTGGTAGCCATGTCCTTTCTCAGTATTCTTTCTTATGGTGCTCCTATTCCAGTATCTGAAGGAGGGTCTCCTTAGGACTTGACACAGGAGCACTGGATAGTGGGGAACAGGATAATTTCATAGTGGGTAAACCCACTGAGGCATAGTTCTGTGGGAGATCTGCATCCACTTCTTCCTCCCATGCATCTGCTACCACGAGGCTGCCCTGATCTGTCTGCTCTCCACCCCCTTTCTCACTGGGGGTTCTCTCCATTGTATGCTTATGCTGGCTCTCGGACAACTGGGCATCAGTTGCCTCTGATGTCCCTGGTTGCTCCTCATCCACAAGTTTTAAGGGAGTAGCAAAGTCCTTTGGGATCATAAGTCATGCTGACTCCAGTGGCTTGGCAGTGGGATCATACTTGGCTGAGCAGGTACCAAAAGTCTCTCTGGTGGGCACTCAAAGTGGTGGCTCTCACTTCCTCTTTTTTGCTTGCAACCACTGCAAAATCCTTCCATTCCTCAGACTCCAGAGAGGTGACAGACATGCTGGCCCAGTGGTGGGTTGGCAATGGGAACTGACGCCTGTGAACCCTGGAACGATTGCTATAACTTTGATTACAGACTGGGCTCAGTTCAACTTCACAGCCTTTATTCTAGCACAAAGTACAATCACTGCCCATAGAAGAGTTACATAGATACATAGACAGTGTCGGCAGATAAGGGCCTATGGCCCACCTAGTCTGCCCATTTGAGCTTGTAAGTTCAGTTTGTTTTCCTAGAAGTCTATTTCCCCTTAACCCTGACCTCTAGAATTCCTTTATGTCTATCCCATGCATTCTTAAATCCCGTGATTGTTTCAGCCCCCACCACTTCCTCTGGCAGGGTGTTCCACTTGTCCACCACCCGTTCTGTGAAGAAATTCTTTCTCATGTCCTCTGAATCGTCCTCCCTCCAACTTCATCCCATGCCCTCTAGTCCTGGAACATCTTTTTCGCTTAAAAATAGTGTTTTCCTGCACCCTGTTCCTCCCTGTAAGATACTTGTATGTCTCTATCATATCCCCCTCTCTCCCTCCTCTCCTCCAGGGAGTACATGTTCAGTTCCTTCAACCTGTCTTCATAGGACTTGTGATGCAATCCATGCACCATCTTTGTTGCCCTCCTCTGAACCTTCTCTACCCTGTCTATGTCCTTACGTAGGTATGGTCTCCAGAACTGTACACTGTACTCCAGGTGGGGCCTCACTAGTGTCTTGTATAGCGGAATTATGACCTCCCTTTTCCTGCTGGCGATGCCCTCGCCTATACATCCCAGCATCCTATTTGCTTTACCTGATGCCTTGTCACACTGTTTCCCTACCTTGAGGTCATCAGAGATGACAACCCCAAGATCCCTTTCCTGCTTGGTGCATGCTATATCCTCCTCACCCCCAACTGATATATTGTGCCAGGGTTTTGTGCCCCATATGCATTATCTTGCACTTCTTTGCATTGAATTTCAACTGCAAACCCTTGACCATTCTTCAAGTTTCTGCAGGTCCCTTCTCATTCTGTCTACTCCTCTGTGTGTCTACTCTATTACAGAGCTTTGTGTCATCAGCAACAGTGAAATTCTGCCTTCTATATCCTGTGCAATGTCACTGATGAAGATGTTGAATAGGACCGGTCCCAGCACTGATCCCTGTGGTACCCACTGGTCACTCTTCCTCTGTGGAGTGACAGCCATTTACCACCACCCTCTGTGTCCTGCCACCCAGCCAGTTACCTACCCACCACACTACTGTCCTGCCCACACCCATATTCCCCAGTTTGTGTAATAGTCTCTATGTGGCACAGTGTCAAAGGCCTTGCTGAAGTCCAGATAGGCCATGTCCACTGCCCTCCCCTGATCCACCTCCCTAGTCACCCAGTCAAAAAATTCAATGAGGTTGGTCTGACATGACCTCCCTGGTGAAACCATGCTGCCTCGGGTCCTGTAGTCCATTGACAACCAGATGTTCCACCAATCTCTCCTTCAGTAGTGCTTCCATGATCTTTCCCACTACCGAGGTGAGGCTGACTGGTCTGTAGTTCCCTGCTTCCTCTTTGTTCCCACTTTTGTATAAGGGGACTACATCTGCTGTCCTCCAGTCTTTGGGTACCTCCCCTGTTTCCAGTGATCGGCTGAACAGGATAGCCAGAGGTTCAGCCACCACCTCTTTAGTTCTTTAAGGACCCTGGGTGCACCCATCTGGTCCCATTGCTTTATCAGCTCTTATTACTTCCAGTTCCTTCAGGACCCTTTCTCGTGTAAAGGGACTTGTGTCCATTCTGCACCATTCTCACCCCTTGTACTCCCTTCAGACCCATTACCCCTCTTTCTTAGTAAAGACTGAGCAGAAATACCTGTTCAATATGTCAGCTTTACTGTTGTCATCCTCCACGGCTCCCATCCTCCCCTTCAGTCTCACTATCCCTCCTTTGTCCTTCTTTTTCACTTATGTACCTGTAAAAGGTTTTGTCCCCTTTAACCACTGTTTTGCAATGTGTTCTTCTGTCTGAGCTTTGGCTTCCCTTACTGACTTCCTGCCTCCTTTGTTTCTCCTGGTACTTCTCCTATCCCTTCTGCCTGTGTCTTTTTGTATTGCCTTGAATGCAATCTTTTGGCTTTCACTTTCTTTGCTACCTCTTTGGAAAACCATAATGGTCTCCTCTTTCTTTTCCTCTTGCTAACCTGCTTAATGCATAATTCTGTTGTTCTTATAATCCCCATTTTAAATACTGCCCACTGTTCCTCAATCCCTGATTCCTGTCCCATTCCCCTTAATGCCTCTTTCAAGCATCTCCCCATTTTCCCAAAGTCTGCCCCCCTAAAATCCAGGATACGTGTTTTTGAGTTAGCCACCATCTGACACATCCAATGAAACATTTGTGCCAGCACAGGAAAGTCCAATGCCATTGTTGCTCAAGCCATTTTCTTTCATTTAATCACTTGCCAAAAGGTATTAGAACACAAACACTGTCATCCCTATTCAGCCCTGAACAGTTCTGCCCTGCAACAGCAAAGATACATGTTCAGGGGGAAATGTCTTTCCACCACAACAGTCCAGACAGTCAAATTATTGAGTGTTGGTGCCAATCCATTTGCATATCCTTCATATGGACCAGACATAAGGGCCCCTTTTTTCAGACTTCTGGGCTCCCATGCTCCATCCTGTGGTGCAACGTTTCACAGCCCTCCAGCACCATTTTGTACAGTTTCAAACAGCAGTTTGAAAAGTTAATACAAGAAGCTTCTTCGCACAGCACCTCTTAGGGTCACAAATGTTGTCCAAGCACCTGAAAGCACATCCTGGATGAACCCCCACTTATAGCCCAACCCTCCCCAGTGTCTAGGGGTATGAATTGTACATGGGGGGGGACAACAGCAGACATTACCCCAGAAATGACTTGCATTTACCAGATTGTACAGTGACATTGGGTTGCAAGGCTCTTCGGGTGCCGGGCTGAAAGGCAATAAAAGTTAGCTACAATAACATTTAATGAAATAACTGGAGACCACAACTTTGTAGAACAAATCCTGGGGATACCATTTAATAACACATTAATAAACACTCCATAGAGCAGAGAATAACTGGGTTAAGGTAGGCAGATCATATATTAGACTTCTATGATACTACATTTCACATTTCAAACAGTTTACATAAGCAACAGTTCAGAAATTCCCATGGGGTGTTACTTGGATGTCCCCAAATTCAGACAGCTTTAATCCCCAAATAAACATTGTGCTGATAGGGTCCCACTACTCCTCTTCTCACTTTACTCACTGCATCTTTTTACATGGAAAAGGCTGGCCTTTCTCCTCGGGGCTGCCACCTCCGTCCTAAGTCTCATCTCGAATGGCTCATTGCAACTTCTCCAAATGGAACCGGCTGGCCTTTCAAATTGGGGCCACTAGCTTCCTTCCAACTCCCATGTCAGCATTGTGTAGCTTCCTTTGAGAAACTGTTCCCATGGCTTATGGGCAACATATTCCCAAACTGTGGCAAGTAGTGCCTCCTCCCTGCATGATCTGCTCTCTCTCTCTCTCTCTCCACTGGGCTTTAGAGCTTGAAACTCCTGGCAAAACCCTTCTCGATGCCTCTCTACTTGGCTGAACCTCATGCCTCACATTCAGGCAACAGTCCCAAAGGTGCATCTGGCTCCAGTCCCACCGGTGTGGCATAGCTGAGGGGACCCACATGGGCTCGAAACTATGGTTGCCACCACATCCTCCCATGGGATCCCTCTCTTTGCTGTGGACTGAAATCTTTAGAATCCCGAGTGGGCAATTGCCCACACTATAGTAGTCTCCGTCTCTCAAACTCTCTCATTCTCCCCCAGTCTCCTAACTGCCCATGCTTATATCCTACCCACCCATGGTGACATCCCACCAGCAGCAGGTCCTCAAAGAACGGTCCAAGATTAACCTTTTCCTCACCATACCACCCATCCCCAGCTAAATACCTGCCAAGGCATGAACTGTACTCATTAATTACCCACAGGCACAAACTGGGACCCTACCTTAGGCTCTAAACCCACCAAGGGCGGGGCTTACATATAGGTGAGGATGTGATCATTCATTCATTCTTTAGCAGGACACCAAACATCATGAGATGATTCTCTTCTTTGCATGTATTTATGGGTCTGGGAATGACACAGTCTCCTTTATTTTCTTGGGCTTGGAGTTGGGAGGGAGATTGGGTGCTAGAGGATGGCAGGGTAGGGTTATCACTGATTGTATGGCTGACTAAGGAACAGGGAGGGGTGGGGGAGGTCAGCGAGGTTGTGTGATGTGCACAGGTAGTGGAATGGCTATTCTTGATATTTACCGACTGAAACTTACACACTTCACCAGTACTATGTGAGGACAGAGCAGAGGTTGTTGCTAGAGGATTGTGCCATGGGATTGTGTAGTTGAAAAGAGTCTGGATGGTGGGATGGGTTGGGAACATTATTTCAAAGAAGGTGGGGGTTAAGCTCATCATTTTAAAAGGTTTCTTTCTAAGAAGAACATTCTTTAGTTTTTGCCTGCAAAGTGCTACTTCACCCACTGATAACTGTGCATTATGACACTTTGTTGACATTTTTACTGGTGAAATGTCACTATGTATAGTATTCACTGGGCAAGGGTAGGCACTTTGCCCAACTAAAACTACATGAAGTTTAGGTTGTAGCATGTCAAAGTTGGACAAACTTTGTGAAGTTCTTCACAAAGCTAATTTTCTGCAATTTTGTCCATCTCTACAATGAGCCAATCAGTGCTGGAAAAGGCAAACCGGAAACTTCTGTGTTCATGTGTTATTTTTTATTCCTTCCCCAATTAACACTGACAGTGCCATTTAACCAACTAGTCAATCAGTGGCACTCAGCTTCCTCCCACACCCTGGTTTTACAATAGCCACATACTGACTCTCATTTCACCCAAGTCACAAAATGCCAGTCTGCCCAACAGCGACTCTGTGGCACTTGTCTCCCTCCCCCTCCTATTCTCCTATTCCCCCATTTCACAAAATATCAGCAATGCTGATTTAAACAAAGGCAACTCAGTGGCACTTGTCTCCCTCCTGCACCTATACCCCCATTTCACAAAACAGCATTCATCTCCCTTTCGCTTCCATCCCCCATTTTAGAAAACACTGGCAAAATTAGTTTGTGCAAAGTCAGTCAGCAGCACTTGTCTCTCTTCCACTCCAATGCATCCATTTCACACAAAAAATGGCAATGGCAGTTTTTGCATTGGCCACTCCCCGGCTCTTGTCTCACTACTGCTCCCATCCCCATATTTCACAAAACACAGGCAATGTCATTTTTTACAGCAACTGCTCGATGGCACTTATCTCTTCCACTCCCATCCCCCTCATTTCACAAAAAAAACTGCAACATGTGTTTGTAACAGATGCTAGGCTGCACTTGTCTCCCTCCTGCTCCCAAAGCACCAGCAATGCTAGTTTTGACAACAGCTGCTCAGTGTCACTCATTTCTAAGTTCCTACTCCCCCCCCCCTTGGTTTCATGGTACGTGCTCAGAGATCATGAATACATCTTGAATCTGAAATACTTGCATAATGTGTTGTTCTCAATGCTATTTTGCAACACGTATTGAATTTTTTTAAAATCTGTGGAGACTGTATAAGTTTAGATATTTGATACCAAGGGGCTGACTAACTAAATTATGTGTGTGGGGGGTAGGGTGAGGTATCTTTAAATGATTTCAATGCCTTGTTCATGTTCATGTATGCCCCTGTTAACAGTTAAATATGATCTAATTCCTCTGAAGCAAATATTAGCAGCTGAGATTAATATTTAAGTTTTAAGGTTATCAATCACGTTGGCTGGATTTTTCTTTTAAGGAAACCCTTCTAAATTGCTAAGCTGAGTCATTAACAATGTGTTATCTATGAACTGTGTATCCAAAAGCAATTAACTAAACTAATTAACTCAGAAGGTGCAAGGCCCTTGGTTCAATACAATTTTCATTTTAAGGTTGTCTAGCATAGGAAAGGGCCAGGGGACTTATCTTGAACACAATTATTAGTAGGTCTGGCAGGAGATTGACCCATTAGTGTCCCACTGATGTTTGCTGAGTCACAAGACTGATGTCATCTTGTTGTCTCTGGTGCAGGGATCGATGAGCCAGGAATTATCTGTCTTTGCTCTGCTGCATTTCTGTCAGTGAAAACTGAAGGTGGGGACTGAGGTTAGGGTTGAAGTACAAGCGTGGGAGTCATCAATGGCTGTAGAGGGATTGGAAACTCTATCCATCATCATTTGCTCTGCCCTCAGCATAATCAGTGGTCAGCTTCAGCCAGTCTGATCTCTCCTGGGTGTGCTCAGCATCTGCTAGTCTCACCTCTCACAAGCTGCAAGCTGATGCAAGGAGACACCAGTGGTACTCTGTCCTCATGAAGCATACAAACAGCTTCAGACATATACGGCATCATGCAGAACTGCAGTCATGTAGGCTGGCAGTCAGGAATGTCCAGCTGAGGCCTGTGTGGGGATAACTGATTATGGGCAGATGTGTCTCTTCTACCCATTTGTCATGTTCAGGAAGTGGCAGTGACTGACAAGTGACACCACGGAAGTTAAGCAGTAACATTAATTGTACTGGTGTCAGCACTCAGAGTTAACAGTGCTTTGTCAATTTGTCACCACAAACACATTAAAGGAAAACTCAATGGGTGGACTTCTCTTTTAAATGAGGACTTGGTGATGGGCCAGCACATGTAGCAAAGTAACAGCAGCCTTCTGATTGTTAGCACACAACAATAGTGGGATCTGGTAAGTAAGGGAGAAGAGTCTGCAGATCAGGCAGAGTAATTTTATTTGGATGAGACAAAGGTGTCAGCACAGGTACTCCAGGATGTTTACTGGGATGTGAAGTTGCCAGATGGTGTGTGTGGTATCATGGTGGCTGTCACTGTGCTCAGGCTGACCAGGAGCTGGGAACTGGGATGGGAGACAGAGCAGAAAGAAGGTTATAGCAGCAGGGTTAGCAAGCCTACTGTGGGGCAGCCCATCAGCAATGAGCAGGAAGTTGCATTATTTTGCACTGGATAACATGGTACCTTAATTGCAATTTGATAGCAAACTAAATGGCATATCAGGACTGGGACTCAATTGGAATTGTGGAGAGGGGGATTGTCTTGGGGAGTCCTTTCCTGGGACTGTCTCTGGAATCTTTGAGTCAGCTAGTAAAAAAGTGCAATTGAGGGAAGTACTAGTGGGCACTGGTCTGTGTATATCTTGATGCATCTGTGGACTGGGTGGGAGGATTTGTGTGGTGACTGACAGCAGAAGAATAGAACATGCAGCCATGACACTGGGTGGTATCTTGCCATGACTCTGAATGGATCAGCCACACCTGGTAAAAACTTGCCACAGCCCAATTTGGGCCTACCACAACAGGCGTCATCATGCTGTGGCCCAGAATGGATGTACTGCCAGCCAATGCACTGGGCGATATCTTACAGTGGTTCCAAGGGGCTTACTGCAACAGACTACATGTTGCCATGGCTGTGAATGGACTTGCTGTGAGCATCACTACCAGACTGCATCTTGCTGTGGCCCCAAACAGAACCACCTCACTGCTAAGAATCTTGCTATTGCCTCCTAGTGGGCCCACTGTCAGACACTGCAAGAGACATCCTGTTTCCTGTCTCTGAATGGGACTGCCATGAGCTGCCTCACTGGATGGCATTTTGCCACAGCCTGTTTATGCCATCTCACTGGGCAGAATCTTGCAGTCGCCATAAACAGGTCCACCACACCAGGTGGCATCTTATCATAACCCTAGTTGGGATAAAGGCAGCAGAGACCAGGAGATGACAGAGCAGCATTCACAGCAGCAGATAGTTTGTATTGGCAGCAGACCAGCATTGTTTGGGGTTAGCAGCTGCATATAAATGCAGCAGCAGAGAAAGGCAAAGAGGATAAAGCAGAGGAACAATATAGCAAGGGAATTGCAGATTGCAGACTGGAGTAGCCACATTGCTGCAAAGGTGCAGAGAGGTACTGCACTAGTTCTCTGATCTATTTCTAAGTGTTGCAGTATTGGGGTGGAGGGAGAGAGTACTAAGCAGGAGATATTTTAAGGCTGCTTAGCATAGTGGTAGCAGGCTTACTGCAGTCACAATTAGTAGTGGATCCTGCCAATGTTTGTCATATCACAAGACTGACATCATCATATTAGTCAGAGGTTTAGGGATCTGTTAGCTGGGTCATGTCGATTATGCATTCGCATACTGTACTTGCTGTGTGCTGTCTTTCATGCAAAATGTATTCACACGTGTGAAACTACATAGTAAACCTGATTAGGCTTCTGTGAGTCACCAGTGCTAGCTTTTAAACATCTTGACCCTTATTGGGCAAACTGTCAGCCACTGCACCAGGCAGTATGTTGAAAGGGCCCCCAAATGGGCCAACTGTCAGCTGTTGCATTGAGGTGCACGTTAAAAGGGCCCAGACTGGGCCAACTGTCTACCTCTGAATCGAGTGGCATGTTGAAAGGGTCCCACTGGCTGCTGCCACACAAGACAGCATGCTGAAAGGGCTCCCAATCAGGTCAACTGCCTGCTGCTAAACTGGGTGGCATAACGACAGGGTCCCCAATTGATCTAAATGGCTGCCCCCTCACCAAAGGCATGTTGACAATGCCCTTGATCAGGCTAACTGGCTTTCACTGTCCCTGCTAGCATGTTGGCAGGGTCCCCAAATGGGCAAACAGGCTACCCCCTCACAGGACAGAATCTTGAAAGAGTCCTGAAATAGACTAACCAGCTGCTGCCACTGCTGGGTGATACAGTGAAAGGGCCCCCTACTGAGCCAACTTCCTGCCACTGCTGATATTAACATTTACACCATTCCAGCTGCACATGCCCCAGCATCCAGCACTTATAATCAGTCTTTGCACCCCTAGCACCTTACCTGTCATATTCCCTCAACAAGGCCCCTTGGCTGCACTGTCTCCCACCCTCACCCACCTCCCCAGTATCTCCACTCTGGAGCCTGCCCCAACCACCTCTCATACTCCCCTTACCTTCTGCACCTCCTTCCCCTAATCTCCTACCTCACCCCCCCACCCACCCACCTCCTTCCCTTGTCTTGCTCATAGCTCAAGTCTTTGTACTGGTTATTACATGTCTGCAAGTCAATGATTATATGTTTGTAACTAAAAATGATGACTGTTGCACACGCTGATGTGCAATCTTTGTAAAAGAGCCTCAGCTCAAAGGTATTGTAATCCTAGATTGAAATAAATAAATAAATAAATAAATAAAAAACTGCACTGGGTGGCATGTTTAAAGGGCTGCTGATTGTACCAACCAGTTGCTACTTCACTGTGTGTCATGTTGAATAGGCCCCTAACTGGGATAAGTGAATGCTACTGCATCTGGCTTCACGGTTAATGACCACCCCTCACCAGTCAGCCCCAGTGCTTCGACTCACCAGAGTACACTTCAGGGGGCGAGCTCACTAAGGATTAGCCACTCTTAAATGCCATGAAACATAAAAGCACAGTGCATATATTTAGGTATTTTAAACGGCTGGTAGAGCTATAGTTCATGTCTAAACTAGGCACCTTAGCCAGCTAGTCAGGATGAATGCAATACTTTTCTGTAAATGACATGTCGTAGAATACTGCATGACAAAAGGGCTGAATTGCCATTGAATTACACTGTTCTCTGCAACCTACTGCAGTATTTTGTATAGGGATGTTGAGAATCTACAGTTAGAAAATGGGCTTGGAAAATTAGCGAATCTGATTGGCTGAAATGCCTGGGGATGCATTCATTTATTTTCCGATAGAGCCCTGTAAAAAACGAGTGCCAATTCAGGCGCCCTATTACTTCGGCTATCCTTAGGCACCCCGAATGTTCACAGTAAACAGCCACCATTTCTGTACCCTCGCCAAGTGAACCATTTAAAAGTAGAAGCTGGGCCGCTCTGCTGCTCCCACCCACAGCAGCCACCCAAAAATACTAAAATTAAAGCTAATAGGTGAATATGCCCTAGGGAATGTTCCGACTTCCAAAAGGCACATTGTGCTCACTGAGAAAGACTGACATCTCCAACACCGTTACTGAGCATAAGAGCAGTGGGACTTTCTTAGTTTCCCACACCACCAATAGACATCCATCTGTGGTAAAGGAAACCAAGAAAATACCGCTTCTCTCATACACAGCACCTGGAGATACCACTCGGTCGCATAATCAGTAATGAAAAATAAACACATGTATCAAGTTGATGAAGACTCTCCCCTGCCTCTCTCAGTTTCAATTTGAAATAAAAGAAACACTTTTACTCAGCATAGCGCTGTTAGAAAGCACTATCAATGCTCTGGTCAAGTCACTCGCTCATCGTGCCTGACTCATGAATCCCTGTTGTCAACTGAGTGCCGCCTCCTCCTCCTCCTGATGCAGTTAGCGTGGTGACAAATGAAAGAAACAAATCAAACTTAACAGTACCTAACACCAGATGTTCCCAAATGGTTCAGAAAATGTAGAAATCACAACCACGCTATGTGTGTGTGTATATTGATGCTCCAGTCAAGTCACTTGCTCATTGCTTTGTAACTGCCGCTGGAGATGCGCTACATTTAAAACCCCATTGAAACTGTCCACACATTTGCCCCTTGCAAGATGGCTTCAACAATAAAAACAGCACTTAAAACATTTATTTCAGGTCTAAATTAATGCGTCCTGCACAGGCCACTCACTCTAACTGAAAAATCCAGGAATCCACCTTATGATTTAAGAGTCCAGTACACAAGACGAGGAATGGATGCTCCTCAGCTCACACAGCTCGCCTTAACTGCAGCCCCTCTTCCCAAAAGAAAACAAACAGTCTTTTTTTACATTAAAAAACACTACCTCAAGCAGCTTGCAGGTAGCAGAGGTACTGTGCCAACCGACTGTGCAACTCTCACTCCAGATTGATTGGGCCACCCTTACATGCCATTTCTGAACATCAGAAAGAAAAAGATCAGAACCAGCGGTGAACGTCACGAAGAGCTGGCAGTGAACAGCTTTCTTTTAAAGCTACCAAGTGTGCTTACCTCTCCTACCCCCCCCAAGTCAGTTCTATTTTTTTTTTACTGCAGAGACAAAGGCAGGAGAAAAGTGTCTTAAAAATAGCGGCGCCTTCTACTGGTAATTGTATCAGTAGAGGGACTACTTTACAGGAAAACTTTTTTTTACCTTTTTTTTTTATTACTTGTCAAGTGGTTTTGTTTTTGTTTTAAATATTTTATATATTATTACACACTTGCCCATTTTCTAGGCGCAATAATACCTTCCAGGGTGGGCAGTATTGGGCTATACCGGACCTTCCATGGGCTATAAGGCCCTCTGCCTGCAGCATCGGGCCTCATTACACCCCTGGGTGGTCCGGTATAGCCCAATACTGCCCACCCTGTCAGATGTTATTGCTTACATACCATTCTGTTATACAACTCATGGATTTTTAGGAAATTCTGATTCCAAATCTGATATAGCTCCGATTCTGAAAAAACCCTCAGCAATCAGAATCGGACTCAGAATTAGAAATTCAGATTTCTGTATCTGATACAGACCCTCAGTGGGCAGGCACATAGAAGTGCTCCCTCAGGCCATCATCTGCCTCACAAACGTTCCATAAATTAGGTATGGCCAATGCTGTGCAGAATAAGAAAATTGTGAATTTACAGAATTCTGATGCAATTCCACAAAATTCCATAGAATCATGTCAGAATGTTGTGGAATTTCTGAATGCATTACTTTGGTCATAACAGCTGTCTATTGAGCTAGTGATCTGAAATATGGTAGGTTTGCTTGTTGATAGGATTTGATTTCTAATGGTGTAGCAAATAGCATGACATTATCATGCATCATTTCAAAACTATAGGTATCTAAACCTGTCATCTTACTTCTTGTGGAACATTTTGTGAACATGCATATAACTCGGGCACCTTTGGAGCTAGAAATCTGAAACTAGGTATATATATATATATATATATATATAAGCAATAAGGCATGACAAAGGGTTATGTTAATGGTCTGTTAATCACCTTCTAGGGGTGTACTGTGGCATGAGATGTAGCCGAGTGCCACATGCCCTTAGAGGATGATTAACTGACCATTAACATAATCCCTGGGAGTGCCTTATTGCTATTATAATAAAACATTTTTTTAAACAGTGTTAAACCTTGCTCAGCATATGGTTAAGCTCTACATGTATGTTAATAAAATATTAACATAAGGTAGTTAGAATGTTTGCAGCCAATCAGAAAGATCCATTTCTCAGACCCTTTTCATAATCATATATATATATACACACACACACAGTAATAACCAATATGCCTGAAACCTTTATAAAATGTGGATGAACGCTTTCACAATTATACTAAAAAAAATTAAATCAAAAATTTTGGCAAAATATTTGGCTACCTATAGCACAGCCCCTTTTAAAGTTTAAGACTTAAAACTTGGTGCACATACCCATGTTGCACATTTCCCCAAATCCTGAAAATGCTGAAAAATGTGGGTGAAGCATTTTAAATTTAGATGGAAATAACTGATAATTAAATTCTGAATACATGTTTTCCCACCCTTAACTCAGACTCATTTCAATCTACAGTAGGACTCTGAAATTTGGGACACATATGAATGCCATTAATTAGTACCCGTATGCCAAATCCAGTATCATTTGAATATATATTTCGAAAACTATGCCAAAAATAACTGAAATTTAAGATCTGGCAAAATTCCATGGATTTTTTTAAATGTATTAATCTGGTTTTAACTCAGCCATCTGTTGAACTAGACATCGGACAATTGGCATGATTACTAGTTGATAGGTGTGATAACAGTGTGTGTCAAATATTGCAACATTAGGACACATCAGGCCTGATTTTCAAAGGGGTTGGAATGACACAAGGGACTTGCATCAAAAGATTTTGATGCAAGGGGTGAATTGCATCAGAAATTGTGCCAGTCACAATTTTCATAATGTAAACTGCATCAAAGTCACTTGTGTAAAGGTTGAGTCAAAAAATTTGGTACACCCTGTTGCAATGCAGGTGATTAAAAAAAAACTGCCATATCCCCTGTTTTGGAATTTCAGAAGGTGGACTCCCACACTTGCATCACTGGGCCGAGGGTGATGCCCCTGCTGGAAGGGAGGGTAGAGGGTGGTGGAGGTATCCTGTAAGGGTTTACAGGAGGTGGGTATCATTCCAGGAGCTGTCAGATGATCAGTTCTTGGTATGATACTGTCTTCCCAATGATGCCATACAGGAGCTATGTGAGGAGCTCAGGGGTGATATACAGGGCAGAACAAGGAGGGGCATCCGAGTGCAGTCAAAGTGATGGCATCTGTAGCACTATGCTTCCTGGCAATGGAAACCTTCCAGACACCAATGGGTGACACTGTGGGCATCTTGCAATCCTCCCAATGCTTGAAGCAGTTCCTGGAGGCCCTGCTGCATAGGACTAATAAATACATATCCTTCTCCCAGTAGGTGCAGCAGCAACAACTTGTTGTAAAGCAGGCTTTTTTGACATTGCATGCCCTCCCCATCCCCCTCATGTATTTTGTGTCTTGGACTGCACACATGTGGCAATACGTGCAACAACTGTGGATGCTTATGTATATGTCAACAGAAAGAGGTTCCATTCGATGAATGTCCAGGTCATGTGTGACTGCCAGTGCCACATTCTCAATGTGGTTGCACAGTTCTCTGGCTCCTGTCATGATGCATACATCCTGAGGCAGAGAGGGTTGTTTGAGGCCTTCACACATGGAGACATCCATGGAGGCTGGCTGTTAGGTAACTGCATGAGCGGGGATGCAGGAGAGGTGCAAAGGGGCATTGAACAGCATGTTTGCAGTTGCATGGTGTGCTGCTAGATCACCAGTGCAGGCGACACAGGTGGTTATGGCACAGCAGATCCAGATGGACTGCTGCTCTACCTGGCATGCAAGACACAGCAGTCCTGGCTGCATGGAAGGTCACTGGAGTTGTACAAGGGCAATGTATGTGAGTGACATAACCCATGGGCTGGGGGAAGTGGGGAGGGGTCATTGGTACAGAGGACTCACATTTGGGCTGGGGAAGGATGGTAGGACAGACAGTGGTGTAACTAGGTGGCTAACTATGCCATTCCATTTCTGCAGGTGACAGTGGCTACCTCCAGCAGCAGTGGCTGGTGACCCCAGTGAGGCACCCGGAGACAGAGGCAAAGCTCAGATACAACGAGACTCACACTGTCACCAGGTCCATCACTGAGTGCACCTTCAGTCTCCATAAAGTGACAGTCCACTGTCTAGACTGGTCAGTATTTGTCATCTGCTGCATTCTCCATAACATTTCACTGGCACACCATGTCATCATGCCAGACATGATGGAGCAGCACAATCATGAGAAGGAGGATGAAAAAGAAAGCTTTGGGGACTCTGGATCTGGCTAGATGACAGGAAGAGTGAGCACAGCAGCAGTGGGCCATCGTGCCAGAGTGAAATTTATTTGGCACCACTTCACCTGAATACCATCTCACAGTACAGGACAACACCTAGTCCATGGAATATGCATTAGGATGACATCAAACACACAATGTGTGCCCAGCCAATGTAAAAGAGAAGTATCCTGGCACCTGGGACTGGTATCTGGGAGTGGTGGCATGTTATATGACAATGTACCAGTTGCCTGGTGGTTGCCCCTGGTGAGAGGTAAAGCAGCATTGGGGTCCAGTGTAGGCCTCCTGGAGACACTGGAGGCTGGTGGCATTCTGGCCAGGTGTGGCATGGGGAAGCAGATGTGAGTGCCTACACACAGACAGAGGAGAAAGAAGGGAAGGTGACTGTGCAGAGCAGTGAGGACTGCAGGTTGGAAGTGGTGGTAGTTGTGGTCCAGGGGCAGCAAATGAAAGTGCTATGGCAACAGTGTTTGCCCCCAGTACCCAGAGCATGTGGGAAAGCAGTGACTAAGCAGGGAGAGGGGGGCTGGTGGTCTGCCATCCAATTGTAGCAAGTGCTTAGGCCCACGGTACATGGGGAACTTGAGTGCACCCTGGGTTGGGAGATAAAGGGTGCATGCACACCACCATTGAGGGTGATGGTGGAACACTGGCATGTGTGTGTTGGCTTTGCATAATGTGGTGGCCAAGTGTGGGAGATTTGTACTGCTAGGGGCAGAATGCCAATGATTATTGTGGACAGTATGGTGGGGCTTTGCAGACATCCTGTACGCTGGGCAGGATGGGGAGGGCAATATTTCAAGGTCTGCTATGTTTGTGGAAGGCATGGGCAAGGGCCATAGAAATATCAGCATAACTAAGACTAAGGGGGGGAAGCTGGGTGAGTAAAAGAGGATAGAGTGCATGAGGGGCACACAGGAGGGATAGACAATGGGCCTTGGGATGTGTGGGATAAAGGAGAAGGGTCTAGGGGTGGCTAGCCTGAAGCATTTGTGCAGAAGAGCAATGGCAAGTGACAAGGGGAAAGAGTGTAGAGAATGTGCCACTGTGGTCAACAGTGTTGCAGAGAGGACAGCAGTGGAATAACATATACCTTGATGTGTGCAGAACCATTGAATAATGTTGGCATCTTGAGGGTTTCTGTCACACCATCCTGGTGCATCTAAGGGATATGTTAAAGGTCAGCATCACATGGGCTGAGACATCCCTTCCCAGGTACCATAAGGTGCCATAATAGGGTCCTTATTGGATGGTTGGGGTGGTACATATGGCCAGCCATGTCAGAAAAGGGAGGGGGAGCATGCATATGGCTGTTGTGCGACAAGTGATATTGCATGCTGCACATGGCATCTTCTTCCTGCCTCTTAAAGGGGGAAGGGGACCATGAAGGGGAATGACGGGCACCTCACAAGAGTTGCCCCATACATAGATATTGTCAGCAGATAAGGGCCTATGGCCCAACCAGTCAGCCCATTTGAGCTTGTAAGATCACTTTAAGTTTTTCTAGAAGTCCGTTGCCTCTTACCCCTGACCACCAGGATTCCCTTACGTCTATCCCATTCATTCTTAAATCCCATGATTGTTTCAGCCTCCACCACTTCCTCAGGCAGGGTGTTGCACCTGTCCAGCACCCTTTCTGTGAAGAAATTCTTCCTCACATTTACTCAGAATTACCCTCCCTCCAATTTTCATCCCATGTCCTCTCATCCTGGAACATCTTTTCATGCAACATACTGTTTTCTTGCACCCTGTTCCTCCCCGTAAGGTACTTGTATGTCACCATCATATCCCCTCTCCCTTCTCTCCTCCAGGGAGTACATCTTCAAGTCCTTCAGCCTGTCTGCATATGACTTGTAATGCAATTCCTGTACCATCTTTGTTGCTCTCCTCTAAACCCTCTCCACCCTGCCTATGTCCACACAGTGAGGCATGAATGAGAGTTGCCCATGCATACATGTTTGCCCTGTTGTGCCCAGTCCCCCCTGCAAGCCCTTAATCATAGTAAGGGTCCCCTACACAGTGGCACCAGGGACTGTGAATACCTTGAATGTTGGCAGTATGCAGTTGATGGTAGCAGTAACCAAACATGAAACAGGGTGATGTGTATGGTCCTATGGGTGGAACACAAGGCCAGAGCCGGTGACATAGCATAATGCAGCACGGCACACAAGTGGAAAAGTGTGGAGTGCACTGCACCCTATATGTAATGTAGAGGACTCAGAGTAGCAGAAAGTGATTCCAGAATGGAATTTGCTGCAGAAGTGGGTGTTGTGGCTGATGCTTTGCCATGATACCTGGATATCACTGGTGGTCCATCAATAGTAATAACGGGGTGGGGGTGACTTCTGTGCACCATCACATGTGTCTAGAAACATAAGAGCAATAAGATGAGGCCACTGTGCAGCCACGCCCACAGAGGGATGATGTGGTTCAATGTATGAGCAATATAAGGGGTGGGGAGCTACATGGGGGGGCCACCAGCAAGGCAGTCATGACCATCATTGAGATGCATGGGAGATGTCATAAGGGCGATGTTGAGAAGCATTAGGGGCAACTAGAGTGCATGGCCTGTGGCCTGGTGCACAAATCCTGGGCAATTTTCTAGCCACTTGGTCCTCTCCCCAGGGGGCAGGTTTGAGCATGTACTGGGTAGCTACAGGTGGCATCTGCACCTGTGTGAACACAGCTTGTTTGGGGATAATTACAGGACTGACATGGTAATGTCTGTATGTAGTATATGTGGTGTGTTTCTGCGTGTCACCATAGCCCATGGGTAATGGTACATAGGGTCATACTTCCACACACAGTTGAGTGTCATTGCACCTCATAGGTTTCATAGGTTTACAGAGTTTATAAAGACTATAGTCCATATACTCGCCATCTTTTTTATGTATATCCAAGAATATTATTTTTGATCATATATTGATCAATTTGCATCTTAAAGGATTCCATAGTTCTGCTAACTATTATTTCAATTGGAAGCCTATTCCAGATCTTGACCACTCTCACAGTTAGCCAGTACTTTCTCCTGAGTGTTTTAAACCTATCTGATTTAATCTGCAGTGGATGAGCTCTAGTACCATAGGGTTGATCCCTTAATACAAGATTTAGCTGTTCCCAGAGTGTGGGGTTGTTTAGTGCCCTATATATTAAACATAGGTCACCTCGCATTCTTCAATACTCGAAGGTATACAGACCCAAAGCTGACAGTCTCTGTTCATACTCCTGCCCCTGTACCCCAGCTATCCTCCTTGTTGCTCTCCTTTGCACCCTCTCCAAAGATCTTATATTGCCCCTGCCCCTGGGGCCCAAAACTGGGCGCAGTATTCCATATGAGGGCGCACCAAAGATGTATAAAGTGGTAAGAGAACTTCTTTTTTATTGCTCTTTATATGTTTATTTATGCAATATTGTATGTTACTAGCCTTTTTTATTATTTGATTATAATGTGGCCTGAAGCTTAAGTTATTACATATTTTAACTCCCAGGTCACTTTCTTCAGTGACATCCCTTAATAATTCATTTCCCAACCTGTACTGAAAATTTATATTATTCTTGCCAATATGCATAACTGTACATTTTGTTACATTGAAAGTTGACCCTTGCTTTTGTGCCCATTCTTCCAAATTATTTAGGGTGGTCTGGAGTATATTAGCATCTTCTATACCGTTTATCACCTTACCCACTCTGGTATCATCGGCAAATTTTGATAGCCATACATCCGGTGCAGAATGCATAGACCCGATATAAATACTGAACAGACAGGGCCCCAGTATGGAGCCCTGTGGGACGCCGCTGGTCACATCTGTCCATCTTGAATATTCTCCCTTTACACAAACTCTCTGCTGTCTACCCATAAGCCATGACCTAATCCAGTGAACAATGTCAGAATGTATCCCCATTTTACTGAGTGCATCAATCAGTTTGTCATGTGGCACTTTATCAAAGGCCTTGGTGAAGTCCAAGAAAATCACATCCACTGAACTCCCATCATCCAGGGCCTTATTTACTTTACCATAAAATTCAAGGAGATTTGTCTGACATGATCTGCCCTTTATGAAACCATGCTGTGTATTATCTGTTTTCCCAGTTCGCTGTTGAAAGTCTATAATATAATCTTTAATAATACCCTCCAGTACTTTGCCCAAAACTGAAGTCAGGCTAATTGGCCTGTAATTTTCCACATTCTGCTTAGATCCCTTTTTATGTATAGGGACAACCACTGCCTGTTTCCATACTTCTGGTACATCACCCTCTCTTATGGATTGTTGAAAGAGGCTGGTAATAGGACCTGCCAGTTGGTCTGCCAATTCCTTTAATACCCTATGGTGCAATTCATCAGAACCTTGGGCTTTGTTCTGGTTTAGTGACTTTAGCTTTTTTAGCACATCGCATTCCATTAGGGCAATAGTTCTCAGTCTTTGTCACAGTGAGCCTCCCCAAATCCATGGAAAAGATTTTGAGCCTCCCCCAAAACTGAAAAAATCTTGGGCCTCCCCAAAGAAAAATAACGTACTGTACTTTGTGCAGTACACCATGAATAAATTGAAATCCCTCTGAGTACTTGGCTCACATTCAGTTCTTTGTCTTATACTGACGTGGAACCTGTGAAAAAGAGCTCCTGTGCTCAAAGGTGTCATCTGAATAACAAATAACTACAACAACAAATATTATTCAGCGTGTTGTAACCCCACCACCCCCAGGCCAGCCTCAGTCCCTCCTCTATTTTCATTCTTGAACCATTGTTGCCCTTGTTGCAGTACCTTCATGGGTCAGACTACTTTTCTGTTTCTCTCTATATGAAATAACCTTCCTACTTACTTTTCCTCTCCTCCATCCCTGCTCATAAGCAACTTCTCATGGATTACTTTGCTACTTCCTGCTATTGCTCCTAGCACTTCTATGCTCAACCCCTTGTATTTGGGCTGTTCTGCCATCAGTCTACAAATTGATCAATTACCACCACTCATTATTAGTTTGTTGTTCATATTTGTTTGTACTATTATTCATTGTGTATTTCTTGATTGTTTTGCAGTTACCTTTTGAAATGTATTCACTCCCTACCCTTCCCTGGGTACACCTGAAATGAGCCTTGGCTCATTCACCTTCCCTTGTCACCTATTAGTAAATAAATACATAAAATTCACCTACTATTATCCTCTTTCAGTTTGCTTCATCTCTTCATACAAAATATATAAAACTCAAAATTTAAATACAGTACTTTTTCAGACTTGCTTGAGCCTCCCCTAGAACAGGTTGGGGCCTCCCCAGGGAGGCTGGCCTCACCATTTGAGAACCCCTGCATTAGGGTAATAATTGGCTTACAAGATGCCATACTGTTTTGGAGTATAGTAATTGTAGAGCGATTAAAAACTGAAGCAAAGTAGTTATTACAATGTTCTGCCATTAACTGGTTATCCATTATAACAGTTCCATCTTGATTTCTTAAGGGGCCTATGTTCTTTATATTACCCTTTTTATTATTTATGTATGAATAAAATGATTTATAATTATCCTTCACCCTGGTAGCCAGCCTATATTCGTAGTTCTTTTTTGCTTGCTCGATGTGTTTTTTTGTGACCCTTAAACATTCTTTATATTTCACCCAACTACCCTCATCACCACTTAATTTTGCTGTTCTATACATTCTATTTTTTTTATTTCCTTTTTAATTTTTGATGTCATCCATACAGGGAGAGGTTTTGTTTTTATTTACTGACTCGTATTTTTAAAAGATGGAACATGAGACTTAACTAGGCCATGCAGTTTATTTTGTAATTTGTCCCACATGACAGATAGTGAGGCATCCTTGAATTTGTTCTTCCAGTTCCATTTTAGCAAATCGGTTCTCATGCCCACAAAATTTGCTCTATCGTACCTACAAATGGATGTTTTACCTAAATTAACACTTATCTGCTGCATATACTTAACTATTGAATGGTCACTAGTACCTAGTGGTGACAAAACTGTACAGTCCTGTATCTTGTCATTTAAATTACTCAAAACCAGGTCCAAGATGTGATTTCCCCTGGTATTTGTTGTGACATACTGTTCTAAGGCAGCTAGATTAATTATTTCTAGAAGTTGTTCTTCTATGGCTGTATTTACTTGCAGTGTATTCCAATTTATGCCTGGTAAATTGAAATCACCTAATAATATGACATCATTTAAATTTGCCATCTGCTTGACAAAGTCGGACAGTGTAATATCTTCCAATTTGGTAAGCGTGGGAGATCTGTAAATTACCCCAATATTCGACCTGATACTCTGTTTAAAAGTAATTTTTACCCATAATACCTCACTGTTTTTCCATTTTGAGGTATCCAATCCCTCTGATACAATAACCTCGGGTATGTATAGGGCCACCCCCAACCTCTTGTTGATTTTCTGTCCTTATAATATAGGGTTTAGCATTGAATATTCCTATCCCAAGTATCCTCTGGTTTCCACCATGTCTCAGTGATTGCGCAAATGTGGATATCGTGGGTGTATAAGATGACTTGAAGCTCATCCATCTAATTATTCAAACTTCTTGCATTTAGTGAAATAAAGTTGATTTTGGATTCTGAATGACTGTTTTTGGGTACTATACTGGGTATTTTGTGTAGTTTCTTGACCCCCCCCATATTTTAGTTAAAATGTATGTCAATTGTCTGTTTTAATTTGTAGGAAAATATATGTTTTCCCTGTTTATTCAGGTGTAACCCATCCTGTGAAAACAAATGATGTCCCTGGAAATCCTGCCAATGGTCTATATATTTATAGTCTTCTCTCTGACACCATCGCTTCATCCAACCATTTAGCCTAAGTATTTCTTTTGTTAGTGCTGTATTTGCTTTCGGTACAGGCAATATTTTGGAAATTATTAGGTCACACCCCTGCGTCTTTAAGAACTTGCCTACCTCCTCAAAATCTCTTTGGATCTCTGTAATATTTATTTTGCCAACATCATTTACACCTACATGGAGGAGTGTGACTGGTGTGATAGCATTTTCAGTGAGTTTAGGAAGTAATCTTTTTATATCTCCAATTCTTGCTCCAGGGAGTGTACTAACCGTTGTATATTCTTTTCCATGTCTACTGATCACAGAATCTGTGTATTTTATCATTGAATCCCCAACAATCAGCACGTCTTTTGTACCCACATTATTTGCTCCAGTACTATTACATGTGTCAACTGCTTTATTATCTGTCCCATTGTGGGGATTTCCTACTACTACATCTTGGTTTTTTGGTATGGCCGGGACCTTCTTGCTCATAGGGGATTTTTTGGATTGGAGGGCACTATATCTATTTCCTGTTAAAAAATTTGATGCACCCCTTATATTTCTCCTACCATTTTTGTTGTTTTTTACTTTTTTACTCCTGAGAGGGATCAGGAAGGCATGGATGCTCACAGCACATGCTGGGCCCATGGTATGGTGCATCCACTCCCTTGCATGCCCTCAAGAAGTAGGAGAACATTAAGACACCCACAACAGAGTTTGTCTTTGTGGGGTGCACCATTGTCTCCCATCATGTTGGGGAGGAAGGGGACCAAGGAATGCAAACTCATCCCAGGTAACAATACACACAGGACCCTGTGGCATGAGGCAAGGCTAAGGTATGATGCTCTCCATTACTATTGTTCAGCTCCATGGTTTCAGCTTGTAGCTCATACCAGATACCCCTCAGTGGCAGTGCCAGTGATGTTCAACATGTTGGGGCAAGGGATGGTGAGCATGTGTGGAATGTTGAGTTGGGATGGGTAGTGTTGCTTCAGCAACAGGCTGTCATGATGTGGGAATTGTGGTATAGATGATGAGGCACATGCATGACAGTGCCAACCCCAGTCCCCAGACATGTGGCCCTCGAGGTTCTGACAGTAAGGGGCAAGTACCACATGCCCATTTGTGGCAGGGCATACAGACCACTGTGTTGGAGGTTTGAAATAATGGAGTTCCAAAGTTTATTATTTATTTATTTAGTTTTTGTTGACCAGGAAAGAGAACTAGACGATTGTTTTGCCTTTTTTTTAGCCTAGTCCCAGGGAGGGACATACAGATGGATGCCAACTGAAACTAAACCAGGTTTTAAGCTGCTGGTGGTATTTTTAGTGAATGGGGGAAATTTGGCCAGGACACCATGGAAATTCCCCTACTATTGTCACTGTGGAGAAGTACTCGTGATGCTCAGTCCCAAGAGGAGTTTGGAGAGGATGGATGTGGAAGACCCTGGGGAGCAGGTCTCCTCCCAGGTCTCTGACTTGCTAGAGACCAACAAAATAAATGTTGAGTCCAGAGGAAAAATCTCTGAAAAAGAGGAAGAAGAAGGAGAAAAGTTGTTAGCAGAGTGAAAAACAAATGAAGGACTTGACACACCTGAATTTATGGAGAAAGAGGAGATTGTGCTGAAATTGCTTGCAGATGATCAGTGACATAAATAATCAGGAAAGAAAAAAGTTGCAAGCGGCACTGAACAAAATGAGTAAAAAGCTGGAGAACTGAAAGGAACACAAGTGGCCAGTGTCCTAGCTTCCACATCAAGGCAAGCTGGTGACATGGAAGCATGAAAGCATATCACAGCTGTCAGCAGTGGCATTCTAGAAAATGACAAAAACAGGCAAAAAATAGCAGTGAGTTCAAAAGTAAAGGAAAAAAGAAAGATGGTCTTAAAGAAAAGGGCACCTGAAAGGAATGTCAAAAGCTAGTCAGAAATGGCTGGGCCTAAGATGGGTGCCACGGAAAGATGAAAGGAAGGAGGAGACCAACATGTGGCTGGCTAGCTGTGTTTGTCTCTGTCAGTAGTTTAGTTTTTGTGGATTTTCATGTGTTTCTACTTGGAGGAACTGAACCATTCTTGGACATGACATTTATGAATGTTTCCTGGTCTAAGAAACTGTAAAGCATCACCACCAGATATTAGCATTCTCATCATAAATCAACTTTTTGGAAGCCGTCAAAAGCTAAAATAAGGTCAGTAAATCTGTTATACAAGCTCTGAGTTGTGAAATGCTGCATTGAATCCACATTTCTGTCTGACTTGTTCCTTTAAAGATCTGTGCTTGTCTTTGAGGTCTATTCACAAACATTTTGGAGAACAAAGGGAAGACACTAACAAAGGATTTTTATATCCTTCATATGCCCAAGGCCAGTGTTCATCACCTTCAGGAATTTAACGCATTCTGGGTCTTTGATCTACAGTAACAACACTTTACTGGTCCCCAGTAATTCACCATTTCCTGTGGATTTGATTATTTTTCATCATTTGACTCCTGGTACCTTGGACAAGATTACTATATTACATATGCACCTACCTGATCCCAGCAGCTGCACTGATAAACATCTAACCACATTTTTTACACTGCTCATCAAGCCTCCCCCTTGAGAAAAAAGTGCACCTGCTACTGTGTGACCATTATGTACCATCTACTTTGCTCTCCTGTCCTACTGTTGCTGCTTCTATCAGAGAATGTGCACCCCCAACCCTGGACCCACCCCCACTAGACTGCCTAAACACAAAGGGCAACTCACTGTTGTCTGTTTAAACATCAACAGTCTCCTATACAAGTTCTCCCAATTCCAGGCTTGGGTACAGGTGACTAACCCAGACATTATTGCACTCACGGAAACCTGGCTGTCCCTGAAAATCCTGGATACATCAATCTCCCTTGATGGACACAACTCCTTTAGGCAAGATAGAACCACTAAACATGGGGGAGGGTGCCTAGTCTATACCAAATCTGGAATAAAGGTGCAGGCCCTTGACTCCAGCCTACACACAAAATAGGTCCAAATCCTGAATCTTAAGCTAAGCATAGGTCAACAGAACAAAACACTGCTGCTCTCTACAGTATATATACCACCTGGGCACCAAACTACCAGAATAAAACTAGTTGCAGACAACCTGCAGCACTCAGGTACTAATTCGGAGAAGATCATTATAGGTGACTTTAACATAAACTGTCACTCCCCAAAGGAGACAAAAGCCAGGGATCTAATATCCATCCTATTCTTAAGCCAGATGGTAACTGATAACACTCAGATCAACTACAAAACAGGGAGTAACTCCCTTATAGACTGGTTCCTTTCCACACATCCAGAGAATATATCAGATGTCACCGTCCTGCCTAACAGCCTCAGTGATCACTCCCCAGTGAAGTGCACCTGGACAAACAATTTCACCAAAGGTCCACCTAAGGTGTACAAAAATCATTGCCTGAGGGCGGGGCTACTTGACCATTTCAAGCAGTACTTATCACAACTGAACTGGTCTCCTTTGGCAGGAGATATTGATGGTAATGAGGCCTTGAATTATTTCATAATGAACTTCAAACGTGCTTGTGATATTTTTGCTTCATACAAAACAAAGAAAATCAGGGGTACCTCCAACCCATGGATCACTAACCCCCTGATCAGTTTAATGAAGAATAGAGACAATCTCTGGCACATTGCAAAATCATCTGGAACTGCTGCATCTCTCATTGCCTACAGGGCAGCAAAAAACGCATGCACCAAGCTCATCCAGCAGGCAAAAACTACTATAAGGACCTCTTAAGCAAGAGCTAGGGCTCCGGTATGGAATTGTGGAACTCCATCAAATCCCTAACAGGAAAGACCCCTAAGGCCCCACCCAATCTACTAGTAACAAGGGAGGGTCCCCCACAGGAACCCACTGACATTGCAAATGAGCTCTACCATGCTTTCACAGACATATTTAGACTACTCCCTGCTGACTACTTTAAAGATCACCTCAGGCAACAACATCCTACTACCCCTCTTAACCCCCCAAAGGATGCAATACCACCATTCTACTTTAATCAGGTCACCAAGTCCAAAACCACCAAGCACATTAAGAGGGTTCTTGGCAAAACCAGGATGGGGGCTGATCTAGTGGATATGAAACTCGTGGGTCTTCTCCTAAATGAAAGGCTGGTCCCCTCTTGATGGTGTTTAATGCATCTCTAAGAATGGGGGTGTTTTCAAAACTATGGAAGTTAGCCAATGTCACGACTGTCTTTAAAGCCAGGGACAAAACTCTAGTGTCCAACTACAGACCAATATCTATTCTACTACCCCTCTCTAAAGCACTTAAAAGGATGGTCTTGGAGCAGCTTGCAGAGTATTTTGATAAATATAACCTACTTTGCCCACAGAAGCATGGGTTCTGAAAAAAGCACTCCACACTTACCTCCCTTGTTGATTACTCTTCCCAGCTTTATGATACTTAGATAATGGGGAGGCAGTTGGTTCAGTCTTCATAGACCTTATGAAAGCCTTTGACTCCATTAACCGCAAACTACTCCTAAACTGCCTCCATTCAACAGGTCTATTCCCGGACACCGTACTGTGGTTCAGAAGCTACATCACAAACATGTCACAATGAGTCAAAATTGGAGACACCCTATCATCTGCTAGGGAAGTGTCCCTCGGGGTACCACAGGGCTCTATTCTTGGCTCACTGATTTTCAGCCTCTTCATCAACTCTGCACCATCTGCATGTACAGCATGCACTATTCTCTATGCTGACGATGCAGTGATATCTGTCACTGGGAAAGATCACAACTACATCACAACTGAACTCCAAGACAGCTTCCTCAAGCTTGAATCCTGGTTCACACAAAACAAACTACTACTAAACCATAAAAAAAAAAAATGAAAAGTCTACTCTTCTCTACCTCCCAAAGCAAAATGAAATACCTGTCTTTGCTCATCCAGAACCATTATGGTGAAACACTGGAACAAGTAACAATGTTCAAATACTTGGGCGTCACCTTTGACAACACACTAACCTTCTCCGGCCATATATACTCAGTCGTCAAGTCAGTGAATACAAAACCTGGGGTCCTCTACTGCCATAGGCACTCTATAACATCAGATGCTCTGAAACTTGCCATCAGTAGTTCAGTGATGTCCTCCATAGATTATGGGCTGCCAATCTATGGGGCAGGCACTAAAGCTGCCCTAAACAGGGTCAGCACACTACTAAATAAGGCCTGTTGACTAGCCATAGGGCTGCCCAGGACACCCACACCTGCATGCTGTACACCGAAACTGGGTGGCTCCCACTGCATCTTAAAGCACAACACCAAACCTGCCTACTTCCAAAGAAAGTGCTTCTTGGGCTTTCTCCCCCTGCACTGGGCTGCTTCTTTATCCCGGCAGTTCCCACCAAAGCAACAAGAAGCACGGCTACAGACAGGTTGGTGATTCCCTTCAAAAGGACGAAACTCACCCAGAACTCCATCCTGTACCAAGGACCAAAATGGTACCATGAGTTACCTGCTAACCTTACATAATCACCCAAGATTAGTACCTTCAAATCTTGGCTCAGATCCCTTCATGACACAAAAAAGAATTGTGCTTGCCTGCACCAATATGGCAGAATTTCAGCCACCCAACCCTCTCCCTTTCACCCCCCCCTTTTATCTCATCTACCCTCCATCCATGAACGAGGCCCACTCAGCTGACAAACCACTTCCACTATGACAACGCCATCCCTGGCTGACCTTCTACCCCCCCTTAGACTAGACTGACCAACTAAATAGTGAACTACAAGGCTGAACCCTATTTACCCTATCCTCTTCAACCTTTAGTTGAATATATAAGATTTGATTGTCTGTGTAACTCTCTTCCATTCACTGTAAACACTGTCATATTTGTAATGTTTGTTCAGCAGTGACCTGTAACCTCTGAAAATGAGTCCTCGACTCAAAAGTATTAATCCTAAACTGAAATAAATAAATAAATAATAATAAAACAAAAAAATCATCCGAGGAAAGACATTTAGAAACAGTGGAAAAAACTGAACAAGGAAAGGACAGTGTATCTCAGGCATCAAATACGCAAACAATAGTAAATGCATCAGAAATCCAAAATATAGTAAATTCAGCAGAGGAAATACCTTTTCCTGATGCCCTGGATTGGATAACGGAAGCCATGCAAGGAGCAGGGTGAATAAAAACAGCAAAGGGTTGGGATCCTAATCTCCCAAAAAATATGGAGGAGAAAGAGCAAAGTAAAGGTGAAGCAAAAGCACAGAACAGGGACTGCAACAAGAAAGACCGTACAGCACATACAGGTCAGTCAAATGTTGATAAAGGAGAAAACAGTAACAATAATAAATGTGAACCTGAGAATACTGAACAGGAGAATGACTGTGAAGGAGAAGGGGAAATGCAAGATATAGAATTGTCTAACAAAAACGAAGACGGCTTAGAATCCTCCTTTGAAATGGAAGTCCAAAATACCCAGACAGAAAAAAAGCCAAAGTGAAACAAAAGAAGAAAATAAACCAAAACCTGAAACAGCTTGGAGCCCCAAATGCTGTAGAAAGACTTTTTTCAGAACATTTGAATTTAGCATCTGAACCAGCTAAAACAAGAAATACAGTCAGACTAAAATTTCAAGGAGAAGCTTCAGAAACACCAGACAGATTGTTTGTTGGCAGGAACCTAATAAAGGACAGTATGCATTTCCACGCATATGAAATTTATGCATTAATCCATACCCCTGGAGACACTATTTTTGATATAAGTTTTTAACATCCATCACGTTTAGAAATATTTTGGAATCAGTACCATCAATTAAAGGTGGCACCCCTGTGGAAATCCTTCATAGCCTTCCCCTTGATTAAACCAGCACATAAAATGGTGACAGTTGTTTTTAAAAATGAAAGCGTCAATGTAGCAGATATTATCTTTTGGTTAAAACAAAAATATAACCTAAATTGACCTCCAGAACCAATCTTGGATGCAGAACATTTGTGGACAGGTGGGTGGAGTGACCTTAAGTCAAAATAATGGTGAAATATAACATTTGCCTAATTAGTTTTTAGGCAGGGATAGAGGCGTGTTTTTTTTTTTTTTATGGAGGCCAGTCAAAGGCATGCTATAGATGTGAGGACAAGAGACACTTAAGTAATGTATGTGACAAAGTAAAATGTGGACTGTGTGGAGAAAGAGGCAATTTTGGTGCACCCTGCAAAAACCAAATAAGGTGCAGTCTTTGTGAGGAAAATGGTCACAATTTTATGAATTGTCCCCGGGCCTCACACAACAGCCCAGACCCTGCAAAACAAGCAGACCAAGATGTTTATGTGGCTGTGGCACAAAGAGACAGATTGATAAAAGAAAAACAAGAAAGGGGAGAGGCCAATAGCTCAAAGGACAAACAAACAACAAAAAACAGGGGGAAAAAAAAACTTCCCCCTCCAAAGGGAATGCATTTCAGTTTCAAAAGGAAAAGAAACAACAAAAGCAGATATGAACACTGTATCATCAGAACAACAAAGAGGTATAGAGGAACAAATCCTAAACCAGGCCAGAACACAAGCAAAAAGGCAGGTAGCGCCTGTGCCTTGTGTACCTTTGGGACCACTTTTTCAAATGGTTACAAGGTAAAAAAAAAAAAGTTGAAGCCTCTAAAATCAAAATTCACAAAGCAGGAAGAAAGTTCTGTAATGTTAAGGAATAAATACACAGCATTACAAGAAAAAGAGTCAGCTGACTCTGAAGGTGAATCAGACTCTTCATCCATAGCGTCATCACTTCCACAACAATCTTCAGGATGAGTCAACACTCAGTTTAAAAAAAAAAAAAAAGAAAAGCAAAGCTCAAACATGCATAATCTAATTTTGTTCTCTTATATTTTATAATGATGGCTGACCTCCAATATATTTACTGTAATGTTAATAGCATCGAAAATAGGAGCAAGAGATTAACCACATTTTCAATGGTAAAGGATTTAAAAGGGGACATCATCTTTGTTCAACATACAAGGTTACATTCCCTACCAGAAATTCAGCAAGTACATAAAAATTGGAGGGCAGGACCTTCATTAGGGTCAATAGGGGTGGAAAGTTGTTCAGGTGCTGGTATCCTTATTTCCAACTCAAAAGTAAGTGTTGGGAAAGTTATAGGTCGATGCCCAGGGACAGCCTTAGTGGCTACATAGAAACATAGAATTTGATGGCAGATCAGGACCGATTGGCCCACCTAATCTGCCCATTTTCCTACCTAATGGATAAGCTGCAGATCCTAGTTAACCAACAGCCTACTTCCTCCTACTCACCACTAGAATTGCCTTATGTCTGTCCTATGAGTTCTTGAATTCTCCCACTGTTTTGGACTCCATGATCTCCTTAGGCAGACTGTTCTATGCATCCACAATCCTGTCTGTGAAAAAATACTTCTTCACATTACCTCTGAACCATCCCTCCTCTATCTTCAGATTGTGCCCCCTTGTTATTGCACATCTCTTTTTCTGAAAGATGCTACCCTCTTGGACTTTGTTGATTCCCTTGAGGTACTTGAAAGTTTCTATCATGTCCCCCCTCTCCCTCCTTTCCTCAAGAGTATATATGTTAAGCTCCTTTAGTCTCTTCTCTTATGGCTTCTCTTGCAAACCTTGCACCATTTTAGTTGCCCTCCTCTGAACTGCCTCCATCTTGTCTGTGTCCTTGTGGAGACAGGGTCTCCAGAACTACACACAGTACTCCAAATGGGGTCTCACTAACTGTCTGTACAGAGGGATGACAACTTTTTGTTTTCTACTGGTGATGCCTCTTCATATGCATCCAAGTATCTCCACAGCCTTCCTTACTGCATTCTCACATTGCTTGCCCACCTTTAGGTCATCTAATATAACTACCCCCAGGTCCCTTTCCATTTTTGTTGTGGTCAGTATCTCACCCCCCATTGTGTACTGTTCCCCTGGGTTTTTGTTTCCCAAGTGCATTACTTTGCACTTCTTTGCATTGAATCTAAGCTGCCATACATTTGACCATTCCTGCAACCTTGCCAAGACCCTTCTCATCATTTCCACCCCACCTTGTGTATCAACCCTGTTGCAGATCTTTGTGTCATCTGCAAAGAGACATACTTTTCCTTCCAGTCTCTCTGCAATGTCACTTATAAAGACATTAAAAAGGACTGGACCCAGTACTGAACTCTGTGGTACCCCACTAGTAACCCCCCTTTCTTCACTGTGGACTCCATTTACTATTACCCTTTACATCCTGTTGGCCAGCCAATGTTTTACCAAGGCTACCACCTGATGTATATTATAAAAATGCTCACATTAGGATGATCAACATATATTACCCTCAAGTAAAGATCGAGAGGAATAACCTAATTCAGCAAATAGAACCTTTTCTACACACCTCCAGATTAGTGCTATGCGGAGGTGACTTCAATTGAGGGCTATCTAAAAATGGATTGGGGGAGGATAACAGATACAATGTTCTGTGATATTAATAAATTAAATACAATGTTAAAAAGATCAGAGTTAGGTGATGCATATAACATTTGCAGAATGGAACCAAAGCATACTTATTATAAGGGTAAAATCTCATCCGGGCTTGATTTCTGTTTTTTACCAAAAAACACAAAGATAAAAAGTATGGACATAATTCCAATGTAAACATCAGATCATGTAGCTGTCAAGGTGAACATAGATTTACAATGGAACATAAAAGTCAGGAGGGGTTATTGGAAAATAAATTTACTGTTATTACAGGAAGACAGCATTCATAGAGAAATAAAGGATGTATTGCTTGCTCAAAAATCTGTTTGTTTCCTATATGAAAATACGTTAGAATGGTGGGAAGATACAAAATGTGACATCTAGCACCATTTCCTTGAGGAGTCAAAAATGAGATAAGGGTCCAATTATAAGAAATATTCAGATTTGAGAGCAGAGTTTTTGAAACTACTAACTTTTCAGACTAAAGAAAAAGTCAATGTATCAGAAGAAATTCAAAATATTAAGACAACCATGTACAATTTTGAATATAATAGGTCTCAGTCTCTGATTATGGAGCAAAACAGGGTACCCAGGGAGCTAAATTCCAAGTAAACCTGTATGACAGTAATAAGAAAAGAAGACATAATCGAGTCATGATAGAGCTGAAGTATACAACAGGACATAGACAGACAGACATAAAACAAATGAAGTTGATTGATCAGGATCATAGGAAGCAAACATTTCAGAAAGAGAAACAAGTAGAGGATGGAAACATTTTTATTGATGTGGAAAATCCAAGAATTATAGAAATTGATAAGCAGATATTACAAGAACAGATTAAAGAAATAGAAATTAGAGAAGCTATTCTTGCCTTGCCTAACAATACAGCACCAGGCATAGATGGAATTCCTAATGAATTCTATAAAAAATATGAGGAAGACTTGATAGCTGTACTTAAAGAAGTATACACATATGTTTCTGATACAGGGGAAATTGGTATCACTACGAAGCAAGGACAAACTGTTTTTTGTTCAAAAAAGGGGGAAAAAGCTGACATAAATAATTGGAGGCCCATAACCCTACTGAGCTCAGATTACAACATTTTGGCCAAAATTATAACTAAAAGGTTAGTAATAGCAGTCCAGAATTCGATTTTCGGTACATGGACCTGTGCTACCCCAGGAAGGAATATTAAGCAATATTAAGCAAAACCTAATGTACATTAGAGAAGTAATGGACTTAGAGAGTAAAATAAGACTAGACGGGTACATCTACGCACTAGACCAAGAGACTGCATGTGGTGCAGTTCAACATAAGTATATATGGGCAGTTTAAAAAAAATTATGGTGTGCCAGAAAGTTTTTTAACATTATGTAAAGCCTTATATAATGAAGCACAAATAATACCCATGGTGAATAATAATTTAAGTATTCCTATGTGTATATATACACATACAGGTATCTATCTATATCTATCTATCTATCTATCTACCTACCTACTTATCTATTCATGGCAAAAAACTCTGTTTAACGCATCAGTTAGGGTTGTTCCACAGTGACAAAAGTGAGGAAATTCAATGTTGGGGTTCCTGATGCTTTGCACCACCCCACCCACCCCTCAAACAGGCATTGGGGAATGCATTGGCTATTAGTCCTAACTCTCATCCCATCTCATGTGCAAATAAGCTGAGGTGGTGCAGTATAGGAGAATGGGGTGAGAGTTAGGACCGACGACCCCAATGCAGACCCCAATGTCTGTTGGTGGGGGCAGGGTGGGATTGGGATGCAAGGGGGTTGGAACCCTAACATCAAATTTCCTCACTTTTGTCACCATGGAACAACCCTAACTGATGCATTAAGTGGAGTGTTTTGCCATGAATTTCCCTTCTTTTTGAGAATGTGCACTATAAATAGTGAAGTAATGGCAATGCAAATGCAAGCACAAACACTAATGCACATGATGATGCAAATGATAATGCAAATGGTAATACCAACACAAGCACAAATGTTAATGAAAACAGAAATGCAAATGCAAGCACATACGGAAACGCAAACCGTAATGCACGCAGGCACAGTAACATAATTGGAAATGCAGACACTTACGGTAACAGTAACAATGACACCAAAGGAAAGACAAACAGAACAAAAATGGAAATGGAAGTGTGTACACAAACACAAATGGAAAGGCACACAGTGATGCAAAAGGAAACACAAACAAAAACAGTAAATGAAATGCAAATGTTAGCAGTTATGCAAACGCAAGTGCAAATGCAAAGGGTAATGCACACGATGGCATAGACGGGAATGGTAACAAAAATGCAAATGCAAACGTAAGTGCATACAGAAAAGCAAATGGTAATGCACACAGTCATGGTAACGGAATAGGAAATGCAAATGCTAATGGAAACAGCAACGATGATTCCAAAGGAAATGCAAATGCAAATGAAAGCACGTACGCAAACACAAATGGTAATGCACACAGTGGAAATGCAAACAAAACCAGTAATGGAAACACAAATATTAACAGTAATGCAAAAGCAAGTGCAAATGAAAATGCAAAGGAATGCAACACGGTGGCATAGAGGGAACAGTAATGCAAACAGAACGCGGCGTTTGCAGAAATGCAACTGGTAATGCGCGACTGATCATGGTACCGCAATAGGAAACCAAATGCTAACGGTAACAGCAACGATGACGCCAAAGGAAAAGCAAACGCAAACAGAAGCACGTATGCAAATGCAAATGTTAATGCACATGGTGATGCAAAACAAAATACAAATAAAAACAGTAATGGGAATGCAAATGTTAACAGTAACACAAACGCAAGCGCAAATAAAAATGCAAAGGTAACGCACACAGTGGCATACACAGGAATGGTAATTCAAACAGAAATACAAATGCAAGCTCATATGGAAATGCAAATGGTAACACGCACAGTCATGGTACTGCAATAGGAAATGCAAATGCTAACAGTAACAACAATGATGAAGCCAAAGGAAACACAAATGGAAGCGCGTATGCAAACGCAAATGGTAATGCACATGGTGATGCAAAATGAAATCCAAACAGAAACAGTAATGGAAATCCAAATGGTAACAGTAATGCAAATGCAAGCGCAAACAAAAAGGCAAAGGGTCACACACATGGTGGGGTAGACAGGAACGCTAACGCAAATGGTTACAGAAACGCAAGTGGGAACATTAACTGTGACAGTAACGAAAGTGTACACCCTTTTTTTCACCAACAGCTGCATACAGAAACACAGTGAATACAGAGAATGTATGCATAATGAACATCTTCATCAGTGACATTGCGCAAGACCTAGAAGGCAGAATTTCACTGTTCGCTGATGACACAAAGCTCTGTAACACATTAGACACACCAGAGGATGTAAACAGAATGAGAAGCGACCTGCAGAAACTTGAAGAATGGTCAGGGGTTTGGCAGTTGAAATTCAATGCAAAGAAGTGCAAGATAATGCATATGGGGCACAAAAACCCTGGCACAATATATCAGTTGGGGGTGAGGACATAGCATGCACCAAGCAGGAAAGGGATCTTGGGTTGTCATCTCTGATGACCTCAAGGTAGGGAAACAGTGTGACAAGGCAGCAGGTAAAGCAAATAGGGATGCTGGGATGTATAGGCAGGGGCATCACCTGCAGGGAAAGGGAGGTCATAATTCCACTATACAAGACACTAGTGAGGCCCCACCTGGAGTACAGTGTACAGTTCTGGAGACCATACCTACATAAGGACATAGACAGGGTAGAGAAGGTTCAGAGGAGGGCAACAAAGATGGTGCATGGATTGCATCACAAGTCCTATGAAGACAGGTTGAAGGAACTGAACATGTACTCCCTGGAGGAGAGGAGGGAGAGAGGGGATATGATAGACATGCCAGTATCTTATAGGGAGGAACAGGGTGCAGGAAAACACTATTTTTAAGCGAAAAAGATGTTCCAGAACTAGAGGGCATGGGATGAAGTTGGAGGGAGGACGATTCAGAGGAAACATGAGAAAGAATTTCTTCACAGAACGGGTGGTGGACAAGTGGAACACCCTGCCAGAGGAAGTTGTGGGGCTGGAAACAATCACGGGATTTAAGAATGCATGGGATAGACATAAAGGAATTCTGGAGGTCAGGGTAGGGCAACAGACTTCTAGGAAAACAAACTGAACTTACAAGCTCAAATGGGCAGACTGGGTGGGCCATAGGCCCTTATCTGCCGACACTGTCTATGTATCTATAATAATGGGCCTCGGAGCAGAAAATGAGCACTTGGAATACTAAATTGCTTGTATCTCAGAAACTGTACGACGTAGAAAAAAAATTTAAATTTCATATAAATTATGACTTTCCTGGCTAGTTTTTGCTTAGCCCCCATTTGGGGCTAAGCATTTTTCTGACAAAAAGTCCGTATCTCGAAGCGTTTCCAAGATACGGGCCCCAAAAGGCGCGGCAGACGCCGCAATGTTAGTCTATGGGAAAAGGTGTCAACTTTGGAGCACCATAACTTTCCATCCTTGCACTATTTTGTCACCAAACCACAAAAAGGCACATCTGTGTGATGTTGGCTTCTTCCCTCCAAATATTAGCCTGAAAGACAAAACCATTGTTTTGCAGCAGGGTGTCAAAGAATTCCTGTTATTTTTATGCATAGTGTCACAAATCACAACACTTTCGCAAATGAAATCACGAAAGTGTCATGAGTGCAACACTACTTTGTGACACTACATTTTACAAAAAATTCAAAAACAATATTTGTGGGGTGTTTAACCCTCCAAAAAAGATATGGCTAGCATCCTCAGGGTCTGACTGGGTGAACACAAAAAGAATTGTGTCCCTAGAGGGTCCCAAATTTAAATGCCAAGAATTTCTGTGACCACTAACTGAAAACAAATGGCTGACTTACGACACTACGGGGGTCATTTGCGACACTACAAAACTGCATTTGCAACACTGTTGAACTTTTTGTTAACTTTTCCCATTGACTATAATGGGAAACTTGTTTTTTGAATAACTTTTAAACCGTTTAATATTTTTTCATGAAATCTCTGAAAAGCACATCAGGGACCCTGGCCACAAGTTTCCTGGAGTTTTAGGAATGGTCGCACAAACCGTGCAACCTGTAGTCGCGAGCAAAGAATGTGCATAAAAAGCATAAATGCGCTAAGCAATGTCACTTTATAACTCTACAACCATATATCCAACCATTACAAAAGTTGGAAGATCCAGAGATCTATGGTACCGCTCCATGCCTGCCAAATTTCAGGCAAATCCATTGTATAATGGCAAAGTTATTAAGATGCATACTTTTAAACTTTAACCTTTAATGGGGTACACAACCCTAACTATAGTGGCACTGTCGTGCCACTATGACTATATATATATAGTAATAGATAACCCACTCTTAGGTGCACAGTCACGCTCTGATATACCCATGCCTTGGTATGCCGTTGTACACATAAGGCCGCAGGCTGAGTGCATCAACCACCCAAGGCGTGCGTATATCAGAGCGCAACCACACACCCTAGAGTGGGTTATCTATCTTATAAAATGGTAAAATAGTTTTTTAGAGGGGATAAATGTGCAGGTGTGTGGTCACACTCTGATATACACACTGTCATGTGATGGACGATGGCCAATAAATCTCAAGCAATTTCCCTACCCATTATTTATATATATATATATATATAATGAAGTAGTGCAAGGGTGCCCTTTAAGCCCTCATTTATGTTTTGTGCTTGGACTCCATTATGAGGAAAATTAAAAAAAACACGAATATAAAACCTAAGAAAGTCAAGAATGGAATCTCTGTACACAAAACAAGTGCATTTACTGATGATTGCGTACTCTTTGAGAAAGATATACAATCTGGGAATAAAGCAGTACAGGTGTTTGAGAAGAACACAAGATACATGGGGATCAAGATTAATAAAAAGAAAAGCATGGTTATACCTGTAGGTCCAGTTGAATCACAAGACTCAGAAATAATACCCATAGTAACAGGAAATATTAACATATTAGGAATAACATTTGGACAACAAGGTGTTATAAAGGTGTTATGGCTGGAAGTATAGCCTAGAGGTTAGAGGAACAAGGTGTGAATGAGCTTGATACATCCAGCAGATCAGACCTGAGTTTGATTCTCACAACCTCCACTTGCATACTGTGTCACTCTGAGCAAGTCACTTAACAGCCCAGTGCTCCTGGGTCACCCCTGAAAACTTGTGCCTAGTGGGCCTTACCCAGTTACCAAAGAAAAAAAAAAAAAAAATGGGAAGAGAAAATTGGTATTGCATAGAGGAAAGTGCAACAATGGAAAAGTGGAATATGTCCAAAAATAAGAGGATATATTTAATTTGCCATGACATCATCGGTGCTCTCCCTTATTGACTATGGGATTGTTATCTACGACACAGCCAACCCCACTGCCCTGCATCAAATCATGGTTTCCCTAAATAAGGCCTGCCAGTTAGTCACTGGATGCAAGCACTGGACAAACACTTGTGAGTTCTGTAGATGCACCAATTGGCTTAACTTTGAAGGCAGACTCAGGTACCAGACCTGTTTCCTTGCAAGGAAGCTCTCCCTAAACACTTCCCTCCAGATCTCCACCATCTTGTTCAGCCTCCGCTCAGCTATGGTCTACTACAGAACTTCTTGCTAGCCCCCCGGTTGAATGAAATGCCATTGGCCATCACCCTGGAACAGCAACTAGGCCAGTTTAAAACCCTACTCCATGCTGAAATGCTCTCCCACTCCAACTGTGGCTGTGCTTAGTGCTTCCCCCCCTTGCCTGTAACTATAACTTTTTGATTTCTGTATATTGTTATTGTACATGATGAGCTTATAATGATTTGACACAGGTTGGTCCATTCCACCCTTGAACTATAACTTGTCTTCACTACATGCCTCTTATTGTGTATACTGTTTCTAAACTTACAATGTATGTATTCTGGTGTGTTCTCTGTATATTTATTATTGTATATCTTGTCATTTATTATTGTATATCTTGTCATTTCTTGTAATATATGCATATCTGATGTGGAGCCTTTGCAAAGGAGTCCTTGATTCAAAGGCTGTAATTCCAATTCCTGCAATAAATAAATAAAGAATTACATTATACCAATTTTATGAGTTCACACATGCACTGCAAACTCCTTGGAATAGAGACTTTTGAAGGGTGTGACACTTTCTGTACAATGCAGAGTGCTCTGCAAGGAGCACGACAGTATCACACCAATCATCAGTCAGGCTGGCCCTGATGCTGTTTTGCCTGAAGTGGTCTGCACTTAAAATGAAAAAGCTGCACCAATCATGTGTGGCTTTTTCGTTTCACCTGCTGGTCACCATAGAGCAAACAGCTGTTTGCATCATGACATCTCTGCCCCCCTCACCACACCACTGATCTCTTCCTGAAAGGTGGGAGGAGGCACTTTCCTCCCCTGTCTCCTCCATGTCCTGCTGTTTCCATTTCCTTATTTTCTCCCAGCAGTGCGGAGCAGGCCACAGCCCAAGCTTCATACAGGCTGGGAGTATTCAGTGCCCGAAGGTACTTTTACTGTAAGAGCGATCGATCACGCTAGCAGATCATCCCCACCCATACTTATCTTCAGAGGTCAGGAGCAGCCATCTTCTGTGGACCGGGAACACGTCTGCACTCTTCAAACGCCAACTGCAAACTGAAGAAAATCATGATAAGCCCTACACTGGTAATCAATGGGGGATTTAAACTTAAGTTGATATCTCAGCCACTTTTTGGAGTTTTGGTCCCAAATGTTCAACATGGAGTTCTTGGCATCCCACCTTGTGAACACAGTTCACTGTCATTTCTTTTCTCAGTCCCAAAAGATGATTTCGTAATTGCTGCACAGAATCACCTTTCAGGACCAATTAACAAAATTACAGTGCGACTGTTGATGAGATGGGGACCCAAAAAGTCCTTGTTGCAAATCTGGTGAAAAAACTCCCTAAAATGATTGCGTTATGATCGTCCATTTTGCAGTTTCTATGCAAACTCGTAACGTCATCAATTTTTAAGATTTTCACTCCAAATTTCCAACATTGCCATTTTGTCACACCTCCTTATGAACAGTGCAGCTGTCCTTTTATTGCATCCTTCCCAAAATGTGTTCTTGCACCTGTGGCACAGAATGTCACGGTTGTTGTGCAAAATCAACTTTTGGGACTGATTAACAAAATTCCAGTGTCACTGTTCATGAGATGAGGTCCTAAAAAGACTATGTTGAAAATATTCAAAATAAGCATTTGTCAATGCCGAATGTTTGCTTGCTGGCATTAGCATTGGTAGTGTAGAAGTTACAGAGCTGCATAATAGAAATGGCAGCGAAGTATTGAACCGAAGCCAATCCCATCACCACCCTGCAGAGAGTGACAGGCAGCAGGGTGTGCCTTTGGGTCATCAGGCAAAACAACCACGCCATTTCACCACATCCTACCCTGCAAACACTGACAAGTGTCATGGTGTGCCTTGGTGTCTTTGGCTTTATGCACACCCTATTCCATCAGGAAATATGGTGAGATGGATGTGGTATAGGAGAATGGAGTGAAGTTTGGACCTGAAGAGTCCGAGGCACACCTTGATGCCTCTCACTGGCTGCAGGGTGTGGTTGGGGGTGGAATGGTATGAGCATGACAGGCAAGAATCCCAAGGCACACCCCTGATGCCTGTCATTCTCTACAGAGTGGGGTGTTATGGTCAGAAACCTTAACACCTCAGGCATTCGTTGGTATTTTCACTCCAAATTTTCAAGATGGTTTTTTTGTGACCCCCACCTCATGAACAGTGGCAATATCAGTTTGTTAGCCGGAAACTGCTTTTGCACAGCGACTATGGCATTTGGCACCACAGGTGTAAAAACACATTCCGAACAGGATGTGAAAAATGACAACGTGACTGTTCATGGGGAGGTGTAAAAATAGCAATGTTGAAATTTGCTATGAAATCTTAAAAACTAGTGAAGTCACGAGCGTGCGTAGAAACTGGGCAATGCACACCCATAATGTAACTAGTTTGGGGATTTTTTTACAGCAGATTGTTAACACAGGCATTTTGGGACCTCTGATCATGAACAGTGTCAGTGTGATTCTCTTTATCTGTCCCGAACAATGATTTCCCACTGTGACCACGCATTTCGGTGCCAAAAGTGTGAAAACACATTTTGGCCATGTTGTGGAAAATGACAGCTGTACTGTTCCTAAGGAGGTGTGGAAAAATGCCACTGGTGAAAATCTGGGCTGAAAAAATTACAAATTCATGAACTTACGAGGGTGCGTGGAAACTGCGCAATACTCACTCGTAACACAGTCATTTTATGGAGTTTTGTCACCAAATTTTCAACATAGCCATTTTAAGACTTCTGCTCATGACCAGTGTCACTGTGATTTTCTTAATCTGTCCCATACATTGATTTCACACACCGACTGTGCCATCGTGCGCTACATGTGCTGAAACACATTTTGGGCGAGATGTGAAAAATGGTAGCTGTACTGCTCATAAGGAAGTGCAGTAAAATGGCACTGTTGAAAATCTGGTGTGCAAATATTACAAATTCACAATCTTGCCAGCGTGCATAGGAACTGCGCAACATGCGCTCCTAAAACAGTCATTTTTGGGAATTTTTTCACCAAATTTTCAACATAGCCATTTTAACACCTCTGCTCATGACCAGTGTCACTGTGATTTTCTTAACATGTCCCATACATTGATTTCGCACACCGACTGCGCCATCGTGTGCTACATAGGAAGAAAAACGTTGTGAGCGAGATGTGAAAAATGACAACTGTACTGCTCATAAGGAGGTGTGGTAAAATGGCAATGTTGAAAATCTGGAGTGAAAATATTGAAAATGTGTGAACTTACAAACGTGCATAGGAACTCTGCAATGCACGCTCGTAAAACAGTCATTTTTAGGAATTTTTTCACCAGATTTTCAACATAGCCATTTTAAGACCTCTGCTCATCAACAGTGTCACTGTGATTTTCTTAATATGTCCCGTACATTGATTTCGCACACCAACTGCGTCATCATGCACTACATGGGCAGAAACACATTTTGGGTGAGATGTGAAAAATGACAGCTGTACTGCTCATAAGGAGATGTGGTAAAATGGCAATGTTGAACATCTGGAGTGAAAATATTGAAAATTCATGAACTTACGAGCGTGCGTAGGAACTGCGCAATGCACACTCATAAAGCAGTCATTTTTAGGAATTTTTTCACCAAATTTTCAACATAGCCATTTTAAGACCTCTGCTCATGAACAGTGTCACTGTGATTTTCTTAATGTGTTCCGTACATTGATTTCGCACACCAACTGCGCCATTGTGTGCTACATGGGTGGAAACACAATTTGGGTGAGATGTGAAAAATGACAGCTATACTGCTCATAAGAAGGTATGGTAAAATGGCAATGTTGAAAATCTGGAGTGAAAATATTGACAAATTCGTGAACTTATGAGCGTGCATAGGAACTGCTCAATGCACGCTCATAAAACAGTCATTTTAAGGAATTTTTCCACCAAATTTTCAAAATAGGCCTTTTTAAAAACCCACATTATGAACACTGACAGTGTCATTTTGTTAATCATTCTAGAAAGGTGATTTCTCACTGTGGCTGCGAAATCACCCTTCGGGCCCAAATAATGCCATGACAGTGACAGCACTCATGAGAAGGGGTCCCAAAAACCCCATGTTGAATATTTGGACCCCAAATTCCCAAAAATGCCTGAGATATACAACAAAGTTGAAAAAACCCTATCTATCCCATTATACAGCTTACCAGCATTTCCTCAGTTCGTGGTTGGCTTTGAAGAGTGCAGACATGTTCCCGGTCCACCAGAGATCGTCGCGCCGAGCTCCGGAGGTAAGTATGGGGTTGGGAGGGTGTGGGGAGACAGGGTGCACAGTGGGTGGGTGCAGGTTGTGGGAGGGGGCAGGCAGAAGCACCCAGGGACAGTTTTTGTATTTACAGTTTTTTTTTTCCTAAGACTACGAGGGACGAAGACTACGAGGGACATTTGCCACGCTGGGGTGGGCTCCCAGCATGGCAGCTGGAAGACTGTTGGGGAGGCTGGAGCTGACGAGGATTGGGTGCCCCATCAGCCATAACATCAATTGCCACACTGGGGTGGGCTCCCAGTGTGGCACCTGGGCTCTTTGGGGGCGTGCAGCTGACGGGGGATTGGGCACCCCCGTCAGCCATAAAACATTTTGCCACACTGGGGTGGGCTCCCAGTGTGGCAACTGGATGCTTTGGGGGGAGCGTCATGCAGCTGATGGGGGATTGGGCACCCCCGTTGGCTATACAGTATGTGCGTGCGGGGGGAACATTAGCACGCAATATGCTTGCGTGCGTGTTGAGGAGGGGAGCTCTGCTCACAGAAGCGGAGCTCTCCCTTTCAACTGTATGCCACTGCATTTTCAGCTGTCATAGACAGCTGGAGCAGTGATTGGCACACTGCGACCATGCCTGCAAACACACTGACTGAATTGGAAGAGGCTGACACACTTCTGGAAAACTTGGATGATGGCACTATGTTTCTTGCACATGCGTGCAAGCAAACATAAAAATGACTGCATTACGAGTATGTGTTGCAGTTTTTACACACACTCATAACTTCACCACTTTTTCATATTTTCTCCCCAGATTTTCAACATTGCCATTGCTACACACCTCCTTATGAACAGTAAAGCTGTCATTTTTCACATGTTGCCCAAAATGTGTTTTTGCACCCGTGGCTCTGAATGGCACACTTACTGTGCAAAATCACCTTTTGGAATTGAATAACAAAATGATACTGCCACTATTCATGAGGTCGGGTCCCAAAAAGTCCATGTTGAGGATTTGGAGCGAAAATACCAACAACTCCTGATGGTGTAATACAGTCTCCAACCATAATGCCCACCCTATACAGACTGACAGCCATCTAATGGAGTAAGCCAGTGCTGGAAGAAGATAAGAAATTTTGAGTGTTGAGAGTGAAATTGAGAGTGATGCCTTAAACTGCAAGGCAGAGAAATATACACAGAAAAATATGGGAGGTATGTACAACAGCAATACCAACAGCGAACTTTCGGCATTGACAAATGCTTGTTTGTACTTAGTTTATATATTCTCTATCCCCATAAACCTGCAGACAAAAATATTAGGGTTTTTATTTCAGTTATTGTGGGGAAGTAGGTTAAACCCAATATACCTATAGGCCTGTAAAGGAGGGTGGCTTAACTATGGTCCAGCCAATTGTATTTTTCTAAATAATATTTTTTTACATGAATATTAGGCTGCTAGTAGGCAAAGAAGAAAATATACGGACCCCCCCCCGGTAAAGGCGTGGATTTCAGAAATGCAGGAATCTTGGGATACTAAGGGAAAAAAGGAAACTGCTGAATTCCCAGAATACATTGAAATAAGTAGAAAATATGTTAAACAATGGAATATGCAGAAAGAAATAGTGGAAACAATTACTAGTAAACAGTTAGATAAAGATATTGTGGAAAACAATTATTATGAAGAACCAATATTTTTTGTGGTACAACCACATATAAAGAAAAAAATATTATTAGAAGCTACCTTGGAGAACAAAATTTCTAAAAAGACGAAAGAAACTTCATGGTTATGTAGTCATGGAAAATTAAGTGTCAGACATAATCATAAGCACAAGAAGATGGAAAAAAAGAATGGGCTGGATATTCAAAAGGGTTGCGCCATGCGCAATAGGGTTTCGCTTGCGCAAGTCCATAATTGTGCCATTCTGCCATATTCAGCAGGAGGCATATATCTGGACTGCCTTGTACAGTATGGGCTGCATGCCCATTGACTCTTGCTCTGCACCAATGGGCATGCAGCCCTGGCAGCAATCGGTCGGCGGGCGGAGGCGGGCAGGTGGGTGGTGGGCCTCGTGGGTGGGAGGGGTGGAGGGACACTAGATCACCAGGGATCTGGTCTTGGGGTGGGTTTGCCACATTATGCAGCCTGCGATCAGGCTTAGCAGTCCACTGGACCACCAGGGATCTGTTCTTGGGGGTTTGCCACATCCTGCAGCCAGCGATCGGGCTTAGTGGTCCACTGGACCACCAGGGGATATGTCCTTGGGGGTGGGGGGTTGGACTCTGTGCTCCCATAATCGGGCTAGGTGGGGGTTTGTTAAAGCTTATGCCAGTGATCGGGCCAGTCGGGGAGGGGTATTTTATGCCTTTGCCCGCGATCGGCTTAGTTGGGGTGGGGGATTTTTACACTATTGCGGTGATCGGGCTGCAGGGGTGTTGGTCCCGATGGCTGCTGCCTGGCAGGAGCCAGCACAAGTCCTCGGGGATCGGTCGCACCTGCATGCTAGTGGCATACAAATGGGCCATAAATAGATGCAAATGACCCCCTGCCTTGCATGAATTATGGCCCCATTTGCATGTCACCTTTTGAATATGGGAATTTGTGCATGGCGCAATGGTACTTGCGCCACCACAACTTGAATGCTCCACTCTGACCACTTGCGGTGGCGCAAGTTCCACTGAGCCATGCACAGTGGCTGTGACTGGGGGATGATATTCAAAGGAGTTGCTCAATAGTGCAACTCCTTTGAATATCGCCCTGGCCACACCCCTGCTCAACTATTTTGTGCAGCGCAAGGGCTTGCGCCACAAAATAGTGCAGTTTGAATATCCAGCCCAATGTGTCTAAATAACGACTGTACAGCCAAAGTAGAAACAATGGTGCACTTTTTTTGAATGTTCTTTTATTAGCACCCTATGTGGAATGTTAAATGCTTTCAAAATATGACTTATGATTTATTGGTATATGCTCATTTTACAATGGACTGGGAAAAATGGGACAGAAAAATAATAATGTAATTTTTGCTTGCATTAAATGGACTATATGGTAAGTTAGATGTCAGAGGTTCTTGCAAGGACAGGACTTATCTATGGAGGATATAATTTGCAAATTGAGGCAGAGTTAGATACAATTTATAATTATGAAATTAAAACTTGGGGAGATACAAGAAAAACAAGCATTTGTCAATGCCGAATGTTTGCTTGCTGGCATTAGCAGTTGAAGTGCAGGAGTTAGAGAGATGCAGTATAGGAATAGCATTGAAGTATTGAACTGATGCCAACTCCACCCTCATCCTGCAGAGATGGACAGGCATTGGGGTGTGCCTCTGGGCTGTTGCCCATGATGGTCATGACATTTCACCTCACCCTATCCTTCAGACACTGACAAGTGTCGAGGTGTGCCTTGGGGTGTTTGGGCTTTACATTCACCTCATTCCATAAGGAAATATGCTGAAATGGGTGCAGTATAGGAGAATGGGGTGAACTCTAGAAAGAAAGAGTCCCAGGCGCACCTCAATGCCTATCACTGGCTGCACGGTGGGGGTGGGGGTGGAATGGCATGAGCATTATTGTCGACAATCCTAAGTCACACCCCTGACGCTTGTCTATCCCTACAGGGTGGGGCATTATGGTCAAAAAGTCTAACGCCCTGGGTGTTTCTTGGTATTTTTACTCCAAGTTTTCCACATGAGCTTTCTGTGACCTCATTGCATGAACAGTGACACTATCAGTTCTTTAGGCAAAAGGTGATTTTTCACAGCGACTGTGCCATTTGGCACCACAGGTGCAAAAACACATTTCGAACAGAACATGAAAAGTGACAGGTGTACTGTTCATAAGGAGGTGTTAAAAATGGTACTGTTGAAAATCTGGAGTGAAAATATACAAAAACTGGTGAAGTCATGAGCATGCGTAGAAACTGTGCAATGTACACCCGTAATGTAATTAGTTTGGGGATTTTTTTACAGCAGATTTTCAACATAGGCATTTTGGGACCACCTCTCATGGACAGTGTCACTGTGATTTTCTTAATCTGTCCCAAACACTAATTTCCTACAGCAAACGTGCTATTCTGTGCCAGAAGTGTGAAAACACATTTCTGCCAGGTGTGAAAAATGACTGCTGTACTGTTCATTAGTTTGTGCACTTACGAGGGTGTGTGTGAAAATTGCACAATGGATACTTGCAACTGAGTCATTTTATGGACTTTTGTCATCAAATTTTAAACATAGCCATTTTAACACCTCTGCTCATGAACAGTGTCACTGTGATCTTCGTAATGTGTCCCAAACATTGATTTTGCACACCGACTGCACCAATGTGCAATACATGTGTGAAAACATATTTTGGGTGAGGTATGAAAAATGACAGCTGTACTTTTTATAAGGAGGTGTGGTAAAATGTCAGTGTTGAAAATCTGGAGTGAAAATATTAAAAATTGTCAAAGTTATGAGCGTGCGTAGAAACTGTGCAATGCACGCTCTTAAAACAGTCATTTTGGGGAATTTTTTCACCAGATTTTCAACATAGGGTTTTTGGGGGCCTACCTCATGAACTGTGACACTATCATTTCATTAATCAGTCCAGAAAGGTGGTTTCACACAGTGATCGTGAAATCATCTTTCGGGACCAAATAACAAAATGACAGTGACTGAATTCATGAGGTGGGGCCCCAAGAACCCCATGCTGAATATTTGGTGAAAAAATTCTCAAAAAAATGCCGAGATATGCACCAAAGTTGAAAAAAAACATTTATGTCATTATATAGCTTGCCATCATTTCTTCAGTTCGCAGTCAGCTTTGAAGAGTGCAGATGTGTTCTCAGTCCACTGAAAATCATCACACTGGGCTCCGGAGGTAAGTATGGGGTCAGGAGGTGTGTGGAGAGGTGGGTGTGTTGAGGGTGGTTGTGGGTTGGGGGAAGGAGGAAGGGGGAAAGACAGTCAATGAGGGACCTTTTATTTTTTTTTTTTTTTTACAGGTGGTGGTTTTTTTTTTCTATTTTAGGAGGACGAAGCAGGACTTTTGCCACACTGGGGTGGACTCCCAGCATGGCAGCTGGAAGCTTGTTTGGGGGGACAGTGGAGCCAAAGGGGGATTAGGCACCCCTGTTTGCCATACTGACTTTTGCCGTGCTGGGGTGGGCTCACAGCGTGGCACCTGGAAGTCTGAATTCTGTTTGGGGGGCAGTGGAGTCGACAGGGGATTGGACACCCGTGTCGGCCATACAGTGTGCGGGGTGGAGTGCATGAGCATGCTAGGACGGGCTCCCAGCGTGCTACGTGGGTGTTTGTTGGGAGGGGCAAGAAAAAAGACGGAGCTGTCCATAACAGTTGTTCAGATGCAGTGCTAACATGTGGGCACGCTGCATACTGCTGATGGCAGCATGTAAATTGCCTGCCGACGACAGTTTGCAAATTGCCGATACGTTACCACCGCTGACTGTAGCGGTCTTTTGCTTTCAGCTGTATGCCACTGCATCTGAACTACTGTCATAGACAGCTCAGACATTTATTGGTGCAGTGAGGCCGCACCTGCAAGAAGAAGCTGGACGCTGGAAGTGGGGTGGCACACTTATGAAAATTCATATGGTGGCACTATGTTTCTTGCACATGCGTGCAAGCAAACATAGAATTTGTCAGCAGAACAGGACTGCTCAGCCCACCCAATTTGCCCAGGTGTTGTTTACCTACTTGTAACTCCTGCCTGTATATGTTACTGCATGTTTTATTCTGCCTGTGTCCATCACGACCTCCTTGTGAATCAGCTTGCTTAATGGATTTTTCCTGCAATGAACTTGAACCTACTCCACCTCCATAGCACTATTGATCTCTGTTGACCCCCTCCTTCCCCTTTTTCTAATATACTCCTATGTTTATCCCATGCATGCTTCATGCCTCTTACCATTTTAGCTTCCACCACTTCTCCTGGCAGTCTGTTCAAGGCGTCTACCACCCTTTCAGTAAAGAAATATTTCTTTACATCTATCCTGAACTCCTCCCCCCCAGCTTCACTGTATATCCTTTGGTTTGGGTGCTCATCCTCATTTGAAGGAAACTCCCCAACTGTACCCTCTTTACCCCTGTGAGGTACTTTGTAGGTCTTGATCATGTCACCTCTTGTCCTCCTCTCTTCCAGAGTGTACATGTTGAGATTCTTCAGCCTTTCCTTGTAGGGATTCCTGTGAAAATCCTGAGCCATTTTAGTTGCCTTCCTCTGGAAAACCAGCACCTTATGTCCTTTCTGAAGTGTGGACTCTAAAACTGGACACTACTCCAGTTGGGGGGTACATCAGGGAGTGATACCATGGCAGCACAACATCCCTCCTCCTCCTACTGGAGATGAGACTCCTTATGCACCCCAGAATCCAATTTGCCCTACTCATAGCCTTGTCACACTGCACTGCTATCTTGAGCTCCTCTGATATAATAACCTCAAGGACCCTTTCATGTCTAGTGAGTATCAGTAACTCCTGTCATCCTATACTCAGTATGGGAGTTCCTATGCCCTAGGTACATGATTTTACATTTGTTGGCACTGAAGCCCAACTAAGTAAGAAAGTGGAATTGATTTGAATGAATTGCAGGCTTTTAAGCAGCTTTTCGGGGCATGTGTATGTGTGTGTGTGTGTGCGCGGGTGGGGGGGGGGCTCTGGTACTATAACTATTAGCTTTTGATTTTGGCCTCAAATCAGGTGCACTCCTGTAAACAGAAAAAACATGTTTAAGAAAGACTCATAAGAGATGTGACAAAGTCTTTGTACATGAGCCTGGCTGAGCTTGCAGACAGGAGAGATAGAAACTTAGACTTTGAGAGCAGATAAGGATTGCTTGGGCCCACCTAGTCTGCCTATTTCCCTACATACAGGATAAACTGCAGATTCTAGTTATCCAACAGCCTATTTCTTTCTACCCCCCACAAGAATTGACTTATGTCTGTCCCATGCATTCTCCTACAGCTTTAGAGCCCACAACCTCCTCAGGAAGGCTGTTCTATGCATCCACCACCGTCTCTGTGAAAAAAATACTTCCTCACTTTGCCTCTGAGCTGTCCCCTCTCTATTTCAAATTGTGTCCCTTTGTTCTTGCACATCTCTTTTTCTGAAGGATGCTACCCTCTTGGACTTTGTTGATTCCACTGAGGTACTTAAAAGTTTATATCATGTCCCCCCCTCTTCCTTCTTTCCTCAAGGGTATACATATTAAGCTCTTTTAGTCTCTTCTCGTATGGCTTCTCTTGCAAACCTTGTACCATTTTAGTTGCCCTCCTCTGGACTGCCTTCATCCTGTCTGTGTCCTTGTCGAGATGAGGTCTCCAGAACTGGATGCAGTACTCCAGATGGGTATCACCAACTGTCTGTACAGAGGGATAACAAGTTCCTGTTTCATGCTGGTGATGCCTCTCCCTATACATCCCAGTATCCCCCCAGCATTTCCTACTGCCTTCTCACATTGCTTTCTAACCTTAAGGTTATCTGATATGATTACCCCCAGGTCCCTTTTCATTTTTGTTGTTGTTACTACCCCCCCCCCCCATTGTATAATCTTGCCCTGGGGTTTTGTTTCCTAGGTGCATTATTTTGCAGTTCTTTGCATTGAATCCAAGCTGCCATACTTCTGACCATTCTTCCAACCTTGCCAAGTCCCTTCTCATCCTTTCCATATCTCCTTGTGTATCAACTCTGCTGCAGATGTTTGTGCCATCTGCAAAGAGGCATACTTTACCTTCCAGTCTCTCTGCAATGCCACTTATAAAAACATTAAAAAGGAGATGCAGTCTGTTCCTAATTAATGAGCTTCCCACTGGTCATCTGTGAGCCTCTTATGGGCCAGAACTTACTACACAAGCATTTGTCAATGCCAAATGGTTGCTTGCTGGCATTAGCAGTGGAAGTGCAGGAGTCAAACAGATGGGGCCCCGATTCTCAAAGCCCTGCATCAGACGCAAGGAGTCTGCGGTGAACAGATATGGTCCAAGGTGCAAGGTGCACCGTGCAGCTATGATTTCCCTCGGTGTGATTCACAAAGGTGGCCTGCGTCGACCACAGTCCACCTGCCCCAAACAGGGCTTGCACCTGCAATGCACAGTGGAATGGCAGAAGGGGGACTGCGGACGATGCACACTGCATCCTGCGATTCACAGGCATCACCTGGCGGGAGAAATTCTAAGTGTCCTTAGACCAGCCAGGGCAGCCATAAGGGGACTTAGACATTCTCCCCTGGGTGACATGCCTGTGTGTGGCAACCATGGGTGATGGTCCACCCACCATACACCCCAGAGTGTGGCCTCATATGTGTGGCCCCCATCCTAATGGTCCAATGTCACCCCTCACAGCTCCCTGATGCCACCTATGTATCATGTTGGTACCCCCGTCCTGATGCGGCTCTCCTGATCCCTGATGCCTGCCCTATCGGTGCTATTGCAGCACCAACGTATGGTGGTACAGTGCCTGCCCATGCTCCAGCAGGTGGTGCCCAAACCCGCCCATGCTCCAGCAGGTGGTGCCCAAACCCCCCATACACCAGTGCAGACTGCTCCCCAGTGGCCAGGAGCCAATTGCACCAAACATGGTGGGGGGACATCAACCCATCAGGTTGGGTCCACATGCCCATTACCTAGTGGGACGGGGGTCCTATGTTAGTCTCTGGTGGACCGCAGTGGACCTGTGCAGTATGCCAGGGGTTTGTCGCAGGGTTCTGGTCAGTGCTAGCATGGGGACTTAGCCACTGGGACCCCTCCTGCACCTGAATCAGGTGCAGGAACCCTGGTGCAGCAGGCACTGGTGCAAGGCGCTGCTTGCCACAGCTTGTGCCAGATGCAGGCCCCTATGAGAATCGGGCCCATGCAGTATAGGAATGCAGTGAAGTACTGAACTGATGACAACCTCACCCCCACCCTGCAGAGATGGGCAGGCACTGGGGTGTGCCTTTGGGTCATTGCCCATAATGGTCATGACATTTCCCCTCACCCTACCCTGCAGACACTGACAAGTGTCAAGGTGTGCCTTGGGTGTTTGGGCTTTACTCATCTCATTCCTTAAGGAAATATGCTGAAATGGGTGCAGTATAGGAGAATGGGATGGATTCTGGGGCCAAGAGTCCAAGGTGCATCTCGAAGCCTGTCACTGGCTGCAGGGTGCGGGTGGGGGGGGTGGAATGACATGAGCATTACTGTTGACAATCCCAAGTCATATCCCTGATGGCCATAGGGCATTATGGTTGAAAACCCTAACACCCTGGCCATTTCTTGGTATTTTTACTCCAAGTTTTCAACATGGACTTTTTGTGATCCCACCACATGAACAGACACTATCAACTTTGTTAGCTGAAAGGTGATTTTGCACAGCGACTGCAGTATTTGGCGCCACAGGTGTGAAAACACATTTCAAACAGGATGTAAAAAATGACAGCTGTACTGTTCATGAGGAGGTGTAAAAAATGGCAATGTTGAAAATCTGAAATGAAAATATAAAAAAACTAGTGAAGTCATGAGTGTGCATAGAAACTGCGCAAAGCACATCCGTAATGTAATTAGTTTGGGGATTTTTTTACAGCAGAGTTTCAACACAGGCATTTTGGGACCTCCGCTCATGAACAGTGTTACTGTGATTTTCTTAATCTATCCCGAACACTGATTTTCCATAGTGACTGTGCTATTCTGCGCCGGAATTGTGAAAACACATTTCAGCCAGGTTGTGAGAAATGACAGCTCTACTGTTCATAAGGAGGTGTGGAAAAATGCCAATGTTGAAAATCTGGACTGAAAAGGTCACGAATTTGTGAACGTATGAGGTTGCATGGAAACTGCACAATGTACGCTTGTAACACAGTCATTTTACAGACTTTTGTCTCCAAATTTTCAACATAGCCAGTTTCAGACCTCTGCTCATGAACAGTGTCACTGTGATTTTCTAAATGTGTCCTGAACATTGATTTCACTCACCGACCATACCATTGTATGCTACGTGTCTGAAAACACATATCGGGTGAAATGTGAAAAATGACAGCTGTACTGTTCATAAGGAGGTGTGGAAAAATGGAAATGTTGACAATGTGGAGTGAAAATATTGTAAATGTGTGAAGTTATGAGCGTGCGTGGAAACTGTACAATGCATGCTCGTAACACAGTCATTTCATGGACTTTTCTCACCAAATTTTCAACACAGGCATTTTAGGACCTCTGCTAATAAACAGTGTCACTGTGATTTTCGTAATGTGTCCCAAACACAGATTTCCCACAGTAACCACGCTATTCTGTGCCGGAAGTATGAAATCACATTTCAGCCTAGATGTGAAAAATGACAGCTGTTCTGTTCATAAGAAGGTGTGAAAAAATGGCAATGTTGAAAATCTGGTATGAAAAAATTGCAAATGTCCGAAGTTACGAGCATGCATGGAAACTGTGCAATGTACTCTCTTAACACAGTCATTTTATGGACTTCTGTCACCAAATGTTCAACATAGGCATTGTAGCACCTCTGCTAATGAACAGTGTCACTGTCATTTTTGTAATGTGTCCTGAACACAGATTTCCCACATCGACTGCATTATTCTGTGCCGGAAGTGCAAAAACACATTTTGGCCAGGATGTGAAAAATGACTGGTGTACTGTTCATAAGGAGCTGTGGAAAAATGGCAATGTTGACAATCTGGAGTGAAAATATTGCAAATGTGTGAACTTACGAGTGTACGTGCAAACTGCACAATACATGCTTGTAACAGTCATTTTATGGAGTACTGTCACCAAATTTCCAACATAGGCATTTTAGGACCTCTGCTCATGAACAGTGTCACTGTCATTTTCATAATCTGTCCCGAACACAAATTTCCCACCGCGACCGTGCTATTCTGTGCCAGAAGTGCAAAAACACATTTCGGGCAGGATGTGAAAAATGACAGCTGTATTGTCCACAAGGAGGCGTGGAAAAATGCCAATGTTGAAAATGTGGCATGAAAATATTGCAAATTTGTGAAGTTACAAGCATGGGTAGCAACTGTGCAATGCATGCTCGTAAAACAGTAATTTTTTGGATTATTTCAATCAAATTTGCAGCATAGGCTTTTTGAGAGCCCACCTCATGAACACTGGCACTGTTGTTTCATTAATCGGTCCCAAAAGGTGATTCCATGCAGTGACCATGAAATCACCTTTCAGGGCCAATTAACACCATGACAGTGGCAGAATTCATGAGGAGGGGTCCCAAAAACCCCATGTTGAAAATCTGGTACCTAAATTCTAAAAACTGCCTGAGATATGCATCAAAGTTGAAAAAACCCTATTTATGCCGTTATACAGCTTACCGGCATTTCAACAGTTCTCAGTCGGCTTTGAAGAATGCAGACGTGTTCCCGGTCCACCGAGGATCGTTGCGCCGGACTCCAGAGGTAAGTATGGGGTGAGGGGGGTGTGGGGAGGTGAGGTGCGCAGAAGGTGGGTACGGGTTCAGGGAGGGTCACCGGACTTGACACGGGACAGTTTTCTGCTTTGCAGGTAAGAAAAAAAACAAACATTGCAGGACCGTTTTCCATTTACAGGGTTATTTGGCACGCTGGGGTGGGCTCCCAGCGTGCTACACTGTTGATCTTTTTTTGGGAGGGCTGTAGCCGATGGGGGATTGGGCACCCCCGTCGGCACATGGGGAGGAGCAAGAGCTGAGGGGGACTGGGCACCCCCTCAGCACAAACCAAATTTTTTTGGGGGGGATATTATGCCGACGGGGAGTGGGCTCCCCCATCAGCAAAACAATGTTTCAGTAGGGAGGGGCAATAGCCGAGGGGGATTGGGCACCCCCTCAGCAGAACCAGAATGTTTTTTGAGGGGGATAGTATGCCAACGGGGAGTGGGCTACCCCATCGGTTTTTATTGCTTTTTTTGTGTGTTTCACCAAGAAGGCACACTGGGGGGGTTGGGTGGCTTGAAACTCTGTAATTGGCTTCTGCAGTCAGGGAGCATATCAAACAGCTGATTGTGTACTGACGGGGCGCTCCCCAATTGCAGCTGTTCAATTCCTTTGATGTAGTGGCCTGCTTGTTTAACTGTGGCATTCCAGGGAATGCTCCTCTATTGGCCAGGCAGAGACCAGCCCCTGAATGGGCTTCTGCCATTTGGCACAACACTGCCACGCCTCCACATCCCCTTTGTAAAAAAAGCTGACGCAATGTGTTCCTGCACATGTGTGCAAGCAAACACAAAAATGTGGGTAAACATACATTGGATAAGATGAAATTAAGGTTATTGGAGGAGAAAAATGTATATAATTTTTTGCTACTGTATAATAACGGAACATGTATATGTATGTATGTTGTGAATTATGTTTGTTTTTGGTTTTAAATAAAAAAATTCCACTACTCTTTTCAAGAAGTGCCATGGGATCTTTAACATCCACCTGAACTACCACCAGAACAGGCAGATGGGACCTTGGTTTAATGTCTCATCCAAAACATGGCACCTCAGGAGTGCAGCACCCCCCTCATGCTGCACTACAGTGTCAGTATTGGGATTTAACCCACGTGCCTGGTGTGGGAATAGAACCCACAGCCTTCTGATCTTCCGGACTCAAAGGCAAGAGTGCAACCTGCTGAACCACTGCCACAAAGTGGCCTCACATCTGCTGTAGGTTCATTGAGGACCTGTGTGAGTGACCCCGGAGACCTACATTGCATGTTGTAGTACTCCGCATATGTGAGAAACGCCTGCCATTCCCCTGTGCAGGTTCCCCCCCTCCCAATGCGTGCCTCCCTCTGAGGTTCAGATCATGCTCTCCTCTCAGCATGCTATCTCTCCGCAGTATATATGCCTCTGTGGTGGACACATGCAACTATGAGGGTGCAAGATCGGGACATGCATAACAGTAGTGAGTGGTCAAACCCTGTCATGCAGGCCTCCAGGTAGGCAGAGCAGCAATGCTAACATGGCCATGGGCATGACATCCCCTCCCTGCAACTGTGGCTTATCTTGATACTCCCTTCCACCTCTGGTTTCCCTCTACTGTTTCCACGCAGGTTGGCCCACCCTGTGAGTGCTGCCCATGTCTATGGTGACAGCTTGTTCTGTGGTTGCACATCCCATGCTGCACATCTAATAGCAGTAGACAGGCAGTTATTTAGGTAATACAGAAGTGCTGAACACATGCTTCCTCCTAGCATGGCATGCAGGTGGGACACACATGCCTGAGCCATGGATGGCAGTATAAACCAGGCCTCAGGCTGGAAGTCACAGGATATCTGTGTTAATGGTAAGAACACACCCTCAGAGTACGTGCTTTTCACCGGGGCAACTTCTGAACCTGTGCTATTGCTCAGGTGTGGGATGTTGGTGCCAGAAGTAGCACCTGCATCTCTGTATAGCCCACATAGCCCAGCAGGGTGCATTAGCACCTGCACACATCTCCTCCTGTAGATGCTACAATCATACATCCCACACAGCAGCACTGTTAGGCCATTCGTCTACATGCAGGACAACACATGTCAGGGGAGTTAGGCTGTACTGTGCACCCTCACCAACCGGTCACACGTCTTCTATAAGATGTACCATGGGTCTTGGCATTGTGGGCCATAGCCACACTGGCCCTCACAACACAGTGGGATACTGGCAGAAGATTTGAGGGCTCTTGCCACAACTCTCATGGCATGCATGAGAGTTTGCCTCTTACCCTGCCATTGACAAGCACCATCCCTGTAGATGCACACCTGCACTGGACTAATGGCTTGCATCTCTTTTCCCTACAGGTGTGGTCCATAGTGGTGGGAGGAGGCGGGCCCCCTGATCACCATGCCAGCATGCACTGGAGTAGCCAGTGAGACACCTCAAGAGGAAGGAGGCCCAGGCATGAGCCAAGCAAACCTGTTGCTAACTGCAGGCAGCAACTAGAGCTGCAGCCTACGAGGATACTGAGTAGGACAGTGCCTCAGAACAAAGGAACAAGAGGGCCAATCTTAAAAAACCCAGGTCACTAGTAATCTGGCCCTTTCTCAGCAGCCCACTGAGCTAGACCAGCAAATGGGGGCAAGAGCCTAAGTAGAAGAGGGACCACCAGCACCAGCCCTGGCAGAGGAGGACAAGACAGGCACAAAAGACATTCAGGAGGTGAAGGGTGTAGAGGGAGCTGGTGGGGCCTCTGATGTTGAGCAGCAAGCCCCCCCCCCAAGGGGACATGGCTGCAGAGGTGAACGAACCTCCATGGGACTGATTGTTCCACTTTGCAGACAATGTGGCCACTGGACGCAAACCCTCTCATCGGAACTACAGAGGAGCCAGGGCACTGTTGACAGCATTCTGAAGGCCATTAGGGACTTTCAGAAGTGAGCACATCATGTAGCTGAACACCACAGTTCCTGCAGTACATAATGCCCATGTACATAGTTATTACATTTCCCCCATCATCTTGCTTTTCCATTGTTTATATTCTTTTATTATGTCTGTTGTCATTTATTTCCCTTCTTATTATTCCCCCTGTACCTTGTTTCTGTGTTTTTTTCTGTTGCTACTTTTCTGAACATTATTCTGCATATAGTTAGTTATTATTATTGTTGTTATGCTCATTGTTTCTGTTTCAATTCCCCTTCCCATTTCCAATACAACCCTGTTTACACTTTACTAACCTGTGGTCTGTGTGGTTCATTTTACTGATTATTCAATGGCCTATGCAGCCAGTGTGATGTTATGCTTGTGCAACTGTGTTACTTGGTTTGGCTGTTCGCGCTTTCAATTTCAGAGGAATTACCACCCTGTAGGGGTACCAAGTCAAGGAACCCTCGAAGAGAGTTCCACCTCTAGAGGTGCCGTGCGGTGATTGCCTTGGCTAAAGGTACCTTAGGAAGCATCCTAAGGAGAGACAGAGAGACTATGCCACTGGAGGAGGAGGGGAGGATGGTGGGGCAAAGAAAAAGTGCTTGAGAGAGAGAGAGAGACTCAGAGGAACTGCTTATCTATCACAGGAAGGGGGAGTGGCCGGCTGCTTGTCCATTGAACTACAGGCATAGCCTTCGGAGTCAATGGCCTATGCAGACAGTATGATGTTATGCTTGTGCAACTGTGTTACTTGGTTTGTCTATTTGTGCTCTCTATTCAAGAGAAATTACCAACCTGTAAGGGTACCACAGCAAAGAACCCTTGAAGAGGGTTCCACCCAAGAGGTGCCGTAGGATGATTCCCTTTGCTAAAGGTACCTTTGGAAGCATCCTCAAAAAGAAATGTAGTAGTATGAAAGCACTTTAGCAATAAGTAGTTGTGAGACATAGTAGTAAATCAGGCACCAGGCAGCTTGATAACTTAATGAGATGCACAGGTTAGCAATGTCATGAGTACGATGAGTTGTGCTGGAAATTGAGGGGACCTCCTGAGGAGAGAGGGAATGGCAAGTAGGGACACCATCCACCTCCATCCAACACCAGAACCTACCTAAAGGAACTAAGGAACACTAACTATGGCTAACTAACGGTTATGACCTGAGGCACGGAGGAGAAAAGAAAAAAAAACATTAAGGAGGAAATCTCTGGGGATCCAAGGCCTAGGTTGCCTTCCCTCCAGGCTTTGAATGTTTGTTTATTGATGGCTCTGCTGCTGCTGCAATTTAGAAACCCAATTAAGGGAGAGTGGAAAATATTCCAATTTGGAGGAAAGCTCTTACTCAATCCCTCTAATGAGAACGCCATGGCAGGTTGCGAGAGTGCGCTGCAACATCGGGGGCAACCAAGGTGAGAGGAGGAGAGCTACGACAGCTGAGGCACTCACTTGGCCTACTTGTCCTAAAAACAAACCAGGTGAACCAGAGGCAGTAAGAGGGAGAATGCTGTGAAGGTGTCTTGCTAGTAGAATACTAGAGCCAAAGAAGATCACTGTAACCACCCTTCATGGCTAATCTTGAATTCTAGACCAGGAACTGCCATCAAGTCTTGAGTGGCTAAAGCCAGTCCCAGAGTGAGGACATTCTCAGCTATAGGCCAGGTGAGAAGGACCCTGCAAGTCAGGCATACTCAAGATGCAGACTTTATAGGTGCGAAGCGAGACTATTGGCTGCAGGGATGCCCTGTGCCATAGAATGGTTATGGCTGGCATGCTCTAGAAACAGCTGAGGAGGAGCTGAATGAGGCATTGAGTGCTGGGACCCTCACATAGGTCAGAATGGTGGTAACGCGTTGAGCAAATGAATTGCATAAGCAATGAGTGGACCTGCATGTAGATCAGTAAACAGAATAAGGAAATGGTCGGACCAGCACGGCGGTCAAAGGAGCAACAAATATGAATAGCAGGGCATTCAAGGAAGTCAATGAAAGGTGACAAATACTCTGAGGATTTTAGGCAGTGGAGGCAGGATTAGAACATAAGGTAAGTATGACACACACGGCCATGGCTCCCCCAACACCTTCCAAGTCCCCACCATAGGAAAAACAAGAAAGTGTGGAAGGCACTGTGACCCACATGCAGCTATTAAAGCTAGTTTACAGTATCCGTAGTAGCTTAGCTGACCTCAGAGTATAATAGCAGAGCACAAACATAAGAGAGCAGCATCAGTATTGAGTAACTATGAGTTATAGGGTTAGCAATTCGAATGAAGAGAGATTGGAGAGAGGCAACCTTCTGAAAGCAGCAATTTGGATAGGCAGTGTAGTGAAAACAGCAGCAATGAGGCATGTGGTATGAGTTCAGGAAGCAGGATTTAGTTGTATGTGCTAGAGGTCAGAGTGTGCTTGAACCAGGTGAAAACAATTAAGGTGCAAGCATGGAGAGCAGCAGCAGGGAAGCAGCTTGAGCTGAGACACACAGATAATTGATTGCAGTTGCATTGTGAGTAAATGGGAGCAAGTAGCATGAGCCCTGGTTTAGCAAGAAACAGAAGCCCCCAAAAAGAAAGCAAAACAAAAGACACACAAACACAGAAGAACAGGGAACAAGCAACACAAAGAAGCACACAGCCAGAGGCAAACAATACAAACTAAATGTAGGAGAACAGAAAACAGAAGTCCACCAGAAACAAGCAGAAGCCAAAACACAACAGGGCGGGCGGGCGGGCGGGCAGGCCCCAGCAAGCTGCAAAGAACAGACCAACAGAGCCTCTGACTGCAAAGAAAAAGTGTTTGAGAGAGAGGCTCACAGGAACTGCTTATATATCACAGGAAGGGAGAGTGGCTGGCTGCTTGTCCATTGAACTACAGGCATAGCCTTCCAATAGGTCCAATGACAAAGGGTGGGTGTAAGAACCAGTAAGTTAGGTGGCCATGGAACAGCATGGTGTATGTGCTGGAAAGTATCCCATAGCAGCACATATCTCTTGAGGGGGATATGCTGTGCCACCTCTGGTGCTTCTGTAACACTAGTTCAGTCCCCCCCAACTAGACCCAATACCAGGTGGGTTGCGAGTCTGTGGTCCCCATGCAGAACAGACTTGTGTGAGGTGACCTCTGCAGTGCATCACTCATGGCTCTGTGGGGTGACACATGGGCTTTTGGTGTCCACCCACCTTATCTGACACCGTACTCCCAAAACTGTGTGGTCAAAACACGTCCTGTGTGCCTCCAAGTCCTTAACTCAGCACCCCAATGCTGTACACCACAAAGTGTCTCATGTAGGGGTCCCCCGCATGCCATTCCTATGGTGGATGCTGTCAAGATTGTACAATGTGCGCATGCAAGGGCTTCTGCTGATGTGCATACCATAAGGGGTTATCCTGCCCACTGCAGGCCAAGAGCTCTGAGCCACTCTCAGGCAAGACTGTCTGCTTGGGTATGTGCCACACATAATTCCTTAAGTTATGTTCATGGCATCCTGTCCTGACCACCGGGCCTCCTTATCCTGGCAACATACAGTGGGACTGGGCATGTGCCTTGCCTAGCAACATGGATACCACCTATGTGGACAGGCAACCACAGTGCATGATGTGTGAAGCTGTGAAGTATGTCTACAATGTGGTAGTAATGTTTCTGTGAAGTTGTAAAAGGAGGACACACAAGGTATTAGCCAAACTAATCTTTATTGACACGATGGAGCTGGTGAGGTCAACACTTTCATATGTATGGATTAATTAATAGGAACATACTGGCATGCCAACTCCCCAAGCCCCCCCCCAACCTGCCCCAACCGCCCATGTGTCACTGTTGTGGTAACCGTCTGTGCCCCCTAACCTGGCACCCCTACCATATGCCCCTTGGCTAATGATTCTGTGTTGTGCCAAGTCCACCCTGACCCCCTTATGGCTTTCCTCCTGTGGCATAGAGGTATGCCTGATCAATGTTTTGGCCAGTGTCCGTATGCATGGGCCACATTTACACCTGCTGCACTATGCTGAACATGTACTCCCATGATGACCCTGTGGTAATCCACCTGTAATGATCATTGTGGTGGGCATCATTCCCCTCCCCCCGAGCTGCCCCCAGATCTTAAGGTCACACCTCATGGCCAAACACTCTGCCACTTGCAAGTCACCTTTGCCTCTCACCTCTGCTTGCATGTCTGTCATCAGCATTCCCAGTGGTAACACATGGCACTTGACTTCCATGGTCTCCATGCCTGAGGATGGACTGCTTCTCTGCTGTTTGTACTGACCTCCTCAGGGCCAGAATATTGCCCAGCTTGGTGGTATCACCAGACCATGTTCCAACTCCTGTGCAGCCTGGCCTCTTGTCTTCTCTGTCAAGGTGGCCTCTGTGATGATGTCTCATGGCCCACTGCTGTTAGGCTTACTCCTGCCATCACAGTTGTCGCATCACTAGTGACACACACTGTGGTTGGGGCAGGCATACGCACGTCACCACTACCACTTCCTTGCAGAGCACTGCTGTTGTGTCCCTGCAGAAAGTGCAAGGGTGGTGCATGCTGGTGACTGTAGTGTGCCTGTGCCCACCATGGAAACTACACTCCAGTCCACAGTGCTGCATGGCATACTATCAAGGTGTGGGGATGCTGTGCAGGGTAGGCCCACCCTGTCATGCTGAGCTGTCTGTACTGCCTCTACTGCCATCCCACTTGTACTCCCCTACTGGCTGTTGACATCAGTAGTAATCCAAAGGGAGCATGCAGCCTGCTGTGTTACAGAACCCAGGGTGCTCTGGAGTCAGTCACCACAGTCACATAGGCTTAGGATGGGAAGGATGCCTCAGGCTCGGACGTTGCAGCTGGTTGCTGTTGAGCACTATCACACTTCTTTCCTTCCCCTTGTTGGACCTGTGTGTCGCTGCTATTGGTGCTTAAGCTGCATGTAACATTGGGGCAATTGAGGCTATGTCTTTGCCTGGGCCATGGTGTAGAGGCATGCCCTGTCATTTCCACACCATAGCCCTGACCACTACATGTTGTACCACCTCCTATGTGGTGGCTAGAATAGTCATGGGTGTCTTCCTTTCTGCCACTCTGGCTGGCTTCTCTCCTTGCATGCAGTGCACTCTGTGCAGTGGGAGCATGGTGTACACCCCCCAGTGGTGCATCAGCATCATATGGGGCAGCTTCAGGGCCAGCACCTTGCTGCATCCCGCACAAGGCAGTGCGGATAAGGTCCTCATTACTGGCAGTGTGGTGGGAATCCTCCTCCAAGGTGGGCTGACACTGCCACCTTGTGCTCCATGTGAGGCCAGGCAGTGCTGCCGACAGGAGTTGACCAAAGTTCTCCTGCAGGGCCACCACACAATCCAGTGTGAGTGACACATGGTCCAGTGTGACGTTCTGCCACTCGGCCAGTACTTGCAGTCCCTGCAGGGCATCTGTCTGCCATGACTTGTGGGCTGTCACACACTGCAGGTAAAGAGTGATGGCATCCTGAACACCACTGATTGCACCCTCTACACACTGATGATGTTGCTGTCTAGCACTGTGGTATCCCTCAATGGCCACCCTGATGGCACTTAGCTTCCTGCCTAGCACTATCTCAGTGTCAAGCATGCTTTTGCAGAGGTGTTCACCTCATCCACATCCATATCCACAGAGGTGGAGCCAGGAGCTTCCAGTGCCACTATCACCTCCTCCTGGATAAATGTTCTTGGTGAGCGATTCTGTGCCACATTTTCCTGGATGGTGCCTGCTACACTGGTGACACTGCCATTGCGATCCAGTTAGATGGATGGATGGATAGATGGATAGATATTTTATTTATATAGTGCCCCCCTCAGGAGACTCAGAGCGCTTTATAACACAATTTAACAACTCAGTAAAACATTAAAATACATAATTCTATACAGAACAAAACAGCAATGTACAAAGAAAACCAACTATCATACTACATAATAATTAAAACCCACTGAATGCCTAGTGAACTAGCAAGGTTTTTCATCCCTTTTTAAAGGATTCCACCAAGGGTGCCTCCCATAGTTGTTTAGAAAGGGAGTTTCAAATGGGTGGGCACAAAGGCTCAATCGACATTCTGCAACCTCACCCTAGGAACACTGAGGAGGCAACCCTCGGTGGAAAGGAGAGTCCGGGATGGGTGGTAGGACACGAGGAGATCTTGCAGGTAGACTGGTCCCCGACCGTGTAGGGCCTTATTGGTCAGTAATCCAACCTTAAAGATAATCCTCCATCTGACTGGCAGCCAGTTCAGTTCATGGAGGATGGGTGTTATATGATCAAATCTTCATACGCCCAACAATAGTTGAGCTGCCACATTCTGCACCAGAGGCAGCCGACGGAGGTTACCTACAGAAAGCCCCAGGTAGAGGGGATTGCAGTAGTTCAGTCTAGATGTGACAAAAGCATGTAGCAGAGAGGTCAGGTCCTCAGGTGGTAGAAGGAGTCAGATCTGGGCAATATTCCTCAGATGGTAAAATCCACTCTTAACGATGGCAGTTCAATGGTCTACGCAGCCAGTAAGTGTTATGCTTGTGCAACTGTGTTACTTAGGTTTAGCCGTTCACACTCTCTATTCTGTACGAATTACCACCCTGCAGGGGTATGAAGGCAAGGAACCCTCTAGAGGGTTCCACCCCTATAGGTACCATGGGACGCTTCCCTTGGCTAAAGGTACCTTAGGAAGCATCCCCCAGAGAGAGGTGCTGCCGCTGGAGGAGGAGGGGAGGATGGTAGTGCAAAGAAAAAGTGCTTTAGAAAGAGGCTTAGGGGAGCTACTTATATAGCTCACTAAGTGGGAGTGGCTGGCTGCTTGTCCATCGAACCATAGGCAGAGCCTTCCAATTCAATGGCCTACGCAGCCCGTAAGTGCTATGCTTGTGCAACTGTGTTACTTAGGTTTGACCGTTCACACTCTTTATTCAGGAGGAATTACCACCCTGTGGGGGTACGAAGGCAAGGAACCTTCCAGGGGGTTCCACTCCTAGAGGTGCCGTGGGATGCATCCCTTGACTAAAGGTGCCTTAGGATGAATTGCCAAAAAGAAGCAATAGTATGAAGCATATTGGCCACCCAAGGAAGTAGTAAGATATGTATAAAGATCAGGAGTTGTGAACCATGGTAATAAATAAACATCAGGCAGCTTGATCAAGCACTGAGAAAACAGAGAAGTCATGGGATGAGTCTTATGAGTTAGAAAGGGGAAAAGGGGACTTTCTAAAGAGAGAGGGAATGGCCAAGAAGGGACACTATCCTCCTCCAGCCAATAGTGGATCCTAACAATGGAACCAGGAATTACTAACTAGGTATTATGACCTTCGTCATAGAGGAGAGAAAACAAACCATTTGAGGAGGAAATCTTTGCACATCCCTACACCTAGGGTCTCTGCTGGCATATCCTGGATCATCTAGAACACACAGCTGCAGCCACATGCACAACCTTAGACCACAGGTTGCTGCTTACCATCTGGCAATCATTGTGCTGGCAGCCATTGCACCACCACATCCTCTGCTTTACCCCTTCGTGTGTGCATCTGTGTCAGCAGCTCCAGTCCTGCACCTCTCACAGCTACATGGCTCAGCACCAATATTCACCACCATGGATACCTGGACAGGAACTCACCCCCCACATCCACATCTGCAACACTGCACTCCACTGCATGTTGCACTCTTTGCCCTGTTTTCCTCCCCGCCCTGCACATCTTTGTACATTGCGTGTGTTCCACCATCCGAGGCCTCCTGTACTAGCCCCCACCAGTTCCTTGGCACTCTAATGACACACCATGCATTGGGTTCCCAGCACATGGGCAACACCTTCTGTGCATCACCACTTTCTTTTTTTTTTTTTAATTAATATTTTGTCGGTTTTTACCCCTGTTTTTTTCATCCATTGTGCCTGGGGCCCCAGCATGAAGCCATGCATGCGCATGGAGGTGCACATGCACCCCGTGAAGCCATCTGGCCTCTTCAACCCCTCCTCTGGCAATTGGTGATCTCCCCATGGCCCAAACTGCCATGCGTCCTCTACCGAGTGGCAGCCAATGGCCGTGGAAACTACACATTCCTCCCGGGAGAGGAGAGCCACCTCACCATCGCTCGATCCTGCTCCTCAACCCCCACTCACTGACCCCGACAACCCAGGCTCATTTCTGAACTCAGGTTGCCCTCATGGTGTGAGGTGTGGCATCCAGCGCCTCAACCGTCAGTGCCACCTGGCCGGCCCTGCATCACCACTTCCAGCCACAACACAGCAGCAGTGCTGAAGCCCCCCCCCAAGAGTGCTATCTAAATGTCACCCTGAGATACATTGCATCCATGCCTGTCACCACCCTCCTACCCTGCATGCCTTGGACACAACATCAACATGGCACACACCACTTCACACCATCATAAACATACTGTATTACAACCACCTGTCTCAAACTCACACCACAAACTGCACATGTGTAGTGCCTTACTTATCTGCAATGCTCCACAGACTGAAGATATCTGCTGTAGGTTGTTGTCCCCCTCTATGGTCCTGGTGCTGAGATGGGAGGCCACACACTTCTCCTGGCTGATAATAATAATAATGATGATGATGCTTTATTTATATGGTGCCTTTCAACCACCAAGATGCCTTATGTAAGCAATAATACCCGACAGGGTGGGCATTATTGGGAAATACTGGACTGCCCAGGGCCTTATAGCCCCTGGAAGGTCTGGTATTTCCCAATAATGCCCACTCTGGAGGGTATTATTGCGCTTAGAAAATGGGCATCTTAGTCAATTTTTATTAAGTTGTAAAATAAGAGAGAAAATAAGTTTAAAATTGAATAAAAGTAGTAGCATTTTTGTTTTAATTGAAAAAGTAGTGCATTTGTTTAAAAGCTGTTCTACCTTTTGTTGCTCCTCCCCACAGAGCTATTGTAATTTGTTGACACACCCCCACACACACACACACACACACACACACCTCAGCAAGAAGTGTGCAGAAAACATTTACCCTAGCAGTCTGTGGACATCGTCTGTCTGCTTTCGGTAAGACTGTATGTTTTTTTTTATTTTTATTCATTAGCCGTCGGAAGAAGTGTCTGTTGAGAGCGCGACCGACCTTGCATAACTCTAATGGATGACAGCATCTGCAATGATGAGGGATAGTCCTGTCTCCCGATGTACATTATTTATGCTTTTAATATGAAGCAGCAGCATTAAGTGTGGGGACATTGTGGTATTTATGTCATTTTGATAACGGGCTTTCCAGCATGAAACCAAATGGACTGACGCCCGGTTTCATTTTCGTTCAGCTCGGTAGTTGAAGAGCGCAATCAGGAGAGTGGTGCCATTGTAGAAGAACACGGCTATGTATAATTGGTATGTTATCACTCTTCCCGACCGAGAAATGTCCGGACTGTGGGCTTTCTTTTTCTTTTTCACTGAGTTGAGGGGAGGGGAGGGGAGAGAACAGTAGCTCTCGCTAACTTAGCAAGAGAAAAAAACATGGCGGGGATTTGAAATTTCACCAGGTGCTGTTAGCCAATGACAAACTAGGCTGAGTAATCTTGTAGAAGGGTATGTGGTGAGGTGGCACTTGGGCTGGTACTTACTTTTAGCTGGGCCTCTATTAAGAAATAAATGGCCAGCTAGGAGGCTGTATCAGCCAATCAGGATTGTGAATTCATTTTTGCCATTTTCTAAATACAATTAAAACAACTAAGATCATAAATTCAGGCATCATAAATAGTTTAAAATACTGAAATACAATAAAACAGGTATCAATCAGTCACCATATGCTTGGTACCATAAATGAGTTTTAAAAGCCTGTTTAAAGTTGGACCACTTCCTGTTGTCCTCCTCCTGTGGCCGTGGCACTTCACCTGTTCCTTGCAATCTATTCTTTAGACCAGCACCTCAGGTTATGATAGCAATTTTGGAGCTCACTCATGGGCCTTTTCACTGTGCCCACAGCATTTAACTGGATGGCCACCTCTTCCCAGGCCTGTCTCCTATAGTCTCTTAACTCCTTGTCCCCACTTCTATGAAGGAGGAGGTCCATCTGGATGGCAACCTCCTATAGAAACACATATGTCTCGTCTTGCTTGAAATTTTTCTTCCTTGAATGCTTGCCTCCCCTGGCCTCAGACATATCTCTTGGTAACTGTGTCATTACCTGAATCAATCTGCACCGTGATGCAACTTGCCTCAAATCTGCCCACTGCATCCCTTTTTATGATGCAACTTTTGGATTGTGTCAAATCTGCTAAGATTTATGTAATTTGTGAAGATTCTAGAATATGGCACACTACATTTGACACAAGTGCATTAGACACAGTCTTCCATTTTGTTGCAAACTGTGTTGGTCTAAGCATCCTTTGAAAATCATCATCTAAAAATTATAGGTGCCCAAAATCTGTCATTTTATTTTTTTGCGGCCAATTTCATGAAAATATTTATCTGCATATACCTCATGCACCTTCACAGCTAGAAATCTGAAACTAGGTACATATATAATTGTAGTAATAACCCATATATCTGCAAAAGTTTGTAACATTTCAGTGAATGCTTTCAAAATTATACTAAAATAACAAAAATCTCAATTTTGGCAAAATGTTTGGCTATCAAGACCACAGCTCCCTTTAAAGCTTGGGACTTAATACTTGGTGCACATGCCCATGTTGCATGTTTTTCTAAATCCTGAAACCATGAAGATATTTGGATAAGAAATTTTAAAGTTAGATGGAAATCACTGAACATTAAATTCTGACTAAATGTATGGCCGCTCTCATAACTCAGCTCGCTTTCAATCTAGGACTCTGAAACTTGGTACACTTATGACAGCCATTAGTATCTATATACCTGCCACATTTAGTATCATTTGGATACATATTTTGAAAATTAGACTACGATAACTGAAATTTAAATGTGGCAACATTCCACAGAATGTTCACACAAATTCCATGAAATTCCACAGAATTAGAATGGCAATTCTGTGGGCATTCCTCCAGTGGAATTTTGTATTCCACACAGCTCTAGTTATACCTCATTTCCTCCACCATCAAATGCCAAGCAGGTAGTGTTCTACACTGCACAGTGTACACCACACAATTTTCCCTTCTATCATATCCCCGAATGATCGCTTGCACAGCTGAAGGTAGTGAACCTTCAGCAGTAACAATAAGGCCAGACAATCAGTATGAATCTATCACCCTGAGAGTCAGCTGAGCTTCTACAAGGCAAGTTGTTCATCTCTCACACACACATACACACACTGTCATGAAGTAGTGTACTCCTGGCCCGTACTCCTACTGAACAAACAACTTCCCCCTCATCAATCCGTTATGGCCCCCATCCCAGAATTGGTGCAGTCATTGCTTCTGGGCTGGCCTGGGTCTTGAGGGAGATGTAGCTTGGCTAAATGCATTGGCTATGTTAAGGTAAGTTAATGATTTATTGTTGTTGGGGGGGGATGAGGGAGGGGACTAGTGCCGCTACTGCTGCACTCCAGTGGCACTGAAGGTGGTGTAAGCGGAGTTGTGGGCTTTATTTCTTGATGCTGCAAGCAAATGCAAAGTGCACTACAAAACTGACTGTGACTGACTCTGTGTGTGTGTGTGTGTGTGTGTGTGTGTGCGCGTGTGTGCGCGTGCGTGCATGTGTGTGCGTGCATGCGTGCGTGTGTGTGTGTGCCACAGGTTTAGTCCATCAGCGCCAGCATCAAGTGCAGAACTGGTATCTGACTAAGCATCCCATAACAGGCTTTTTTCAGAATTTTGCCTACCAATACTAATTATCTTCTGAGAAATGGAACAGAATCCAATGATTTCAAATTTAAATCTATGACTCCGAGCAACCCTAATTTTGCAGTAATACTTCAAGGTACAGCCTTGCATCCTGACTGGTGTCACTGTAATACCTAGCAGGGTCTCTACCTTGTATTGCAACATAGAAAGTTAGCATGTTTTTACTTTCAGTATGTAGCTTAGCTGATTCTTCTTGCCAAAATCTTTCATCCGTCTCAAAATTTGGATATTGTTTTTTTAATTTTAAGCCCTGCTAATTTTGGACATTCTATATCATGGTGCCAAACATTCTTTGAAGGAACTACTCAGTGTTGCTGAGTTTGAAAAAGTGGTTTGGCAGTCAAACTGGTGCCTGGGAACAACCTACTTATAAATTGTTGTTAAGAAGACAAGCTGGAGGTGGAGGCAGAGGTGACAACGCGCAGATGGAAAATACCAGTAATGAGAACTGGGAAAGGATCTGTGGCAAGGTAGCAGCTGCAGAGCAGATAACAGTGCTAGCGCTGTATGTGGGCTAGTTCAGAGGGAGGAGAGCATGACTCACACAACTTTTTTTTTTTTGTTTTGTAAAAAAAAAGAAAGAACAAGGCTGCTGTCAGCCAGAGAACCATAATGCTGTCAATGGTGGTAGTTGTCTTTAAGGGGAGATGATGCATCCAATTGCCTTGTGCAGTACAAGCCAATTAGGTTCTTCCTCACCCTCCCACACACCATCTGACCAAAACTCACTGATTTGTACTCATGTAGCAGACAGTTGATCTGGCTCAACCCTTCTTCTACCTGTCATGAGCTACTACTGCTGCATATTGCCACCATTTTGTCAGCTAAAGAGCAGCAGCAGCAGCAACAACATAGATAAGGGCCAGATTCTGTGAGAGGATGTCAGTAGACAATTTTCGATCCAGGTCTAGGCATGAAACAAGGTGCAATCTTCTTTTTTTCAATTTTCTGTCAACATCACTAATCTGACCCTTAGATTTTTTGTGGCGTATCATAGCATGTGTGGCATATTGCAGTACCAGCTGAGCTCAATGGGGAGTGAGCATGCAGCAAATTGTCAGCATCATGAGAGCCAGAGGGTGGGATGGGAGTTACAGATCATCACTAAGCTAAAATGCTTATAAAATAAACAAAAAACTTGTCAAGCTTGTGCCCACCACTACAGTCACATTTTGGGTCACTGTGGAGACAGGGATGGGAAGTCAGAGAGGGGAGGGTGAGAGCTGGATGTGCACGGTCAGTAACTGTCTCTGCTGCTGTGGGACTGCTGCAGCCTATTGCCAGTCGTCATCCTGTCAATCACACCTGCGTCTTTCTGATGTATCCAGTGCCGAAGTCATTGTCATGTTATGCTAAGTGCACAGTGATTGGCTGGGGCCAAAATATAACATAGCAGTGTGGAACAATGGGTGGGGCGAGGAGTCTGCACTCCCGACCACCCTCTACAGGAACTGCATCATAGAAAAGTCACGGGAGACCCCATCCGCATGGTGAAGTTGAACCTGCCTAATAGGAAGATGAAGGAGTTCCCGTGGGACACCATGCAGGAATTATAATGTATTAGACATCACACAGCTAATGAGTGGGGGTGTGAGGGAGTGATGAGGAGGGCAAGCAACATCAAAGTGATGGAGCTTTGTAAAACCTACTTAGAGTGGCAAGGCAACTTACTGAAAGTTCCAAGGCAGATGCCAGGAGTGGGAAGACAAACTTTCTAAAAGTGATAAACTAAATACGAAACATCATGAAGGAATGCATTAAAATTCACAAGGGAAAGGGAGTGCAAATTACATTTTCTGAAATGGCCAATGTCCTCCTTGCCTTAACTATTTCTAGTCCTGAGTGTGAGAGCTGATCTGTGAGCCAGTCAGGCTCTGTATTGTTGCAGGCTTAGTAGTGGGACTGGGACTATCTACTTTCCTGCTGTTGCAGGCTTTCCCAGGACTCTATCCCTAGCCCTGTTTGATCCTTCAATTAGGATTCCCTCTTTTTGGTGTGAGCGGGTTGAGTTTGAAGTGGTGCTGCATTCAAACAGAACTGCATTCCGGCTTGCCTCAACTGTTTCTGGTCCCAACAGTGGGAGATGAGCTGTAAGCCAGTCAGGCTTTGTGTTCCTGTTGGACTTACTGCTGAGACTGGTATTGAGATCATTTACATTTCCTGCAGCTGCAGGCTTTTCCAGGACTCTGCCTCTTGCCCTGTTTGATCCTTAATTTCGGAGTCTGTCTTGATGGTGTAGGCGGACACCTTTTGGGTTATTTTACTGCCTGCTACATAGGAATTCTCTGCCGTGGTCCAGGGCCAAAGGGCCAGTGTTTAAAGGAGTCACACTATGGGAATCAAAGTATGGTGGCAATTGGCAGAATATGCTCCATCCTTCAAGTGACTCAGTTTTCTGCAGCATTACATGGCATTATTGTGACTCTATTGTAAGTATGTATTCATCTTCCCTGTAATATATTTTATGTATTTATCAGTTAAATAGGTCTCTGTTGCAACTTGTGGGCCATTGTTTATTTATCCATAATCATTTCTTTCTATATAACCAAAGTAATATTGCTACCCTTGACAATCTTTGTGAAGGCATTTACTGTGTTATTTTCTTACCACATAATTTTGATATGAATGTGTGGTTTTGACAGTGAATATACCATATCTTCTGCTTTTATTGCCTCCCCATTTGATTTCTGTTCAGTGAGGCAATTCAACCTTAATCATTTTATCTGGTTACTTGTCTGCCATCCTTCTGAGTTCAGGCCTTCTTCCTCTAGCAACCTTATATGAATAAATTTGCCTCCCTGTCACTTCCATATCTGGGTCTGGCTAACATTACCTTTACCTTTGTATCTGATTTCAGGGCTAAATTCCATTAGCAAGTCTACTTAAGACATTCTTCCTCTTTATCTATTTATCTGAGTCAGGCCTACTTCCCTGTAAACTCACTGTTTGTGCTGGCCTCTCCCACTATAGACTGACTATTTGGGGAATGCCAATTCCATTTACTTCTATCTGTCTGGATTAGCTCCCCCTCCTACAGCCATTTCTCTTGTGCCTTTTTTTTACTCCTACTTAGACGTTTCAGTTTTCTGCACTATATTTTCACTATGCTGTTTTCTTCTCTTGCTTTCCTCCCCCTCCACTTCCCCATCTCTCTTCCATCATCTACTGCTCCTCCCTTCCCCTTCTAGCAACTTTCCTCCACTAGACTCCCTCCTCTCTTCCCGCCCGCCTCCCTCCCTTCCCAGTTACCACTGCCATCCTCAGTGTTTTCTTCTTTCCTGATCCTTGGCTTCACCTTGAAACTTTCTGGTGCTTTCTGTCCCTATTTCTCCTTATGTTTCCATCTATCCTTCCTTCTTGTCCTCCTCCAATCAGCACATGGATTTCATTAAGCTCCTTGTTTTCTTGCTACTTTTGGTATCAGGAGACACTGAACTATATCCTGGCCCCATCACCTCATCACCCCTTCAATTTCTCTAAGGACAGGGAGGAGGCTAAAAGGGGTAAGGCTGTCAAAATATGGAGGGCAATGAGTACCAATGCCCATAGTCTGGGTAACAAGCTCCCTGAACTGGTGGCCTTGATAGAAGAGGGATGCCTGGATATTGTGGCAGTCACAGAAACATGGTACACAGGGAACCATGACTGGGATGTCAACATACCAGGGTACACAATCTACAGGAGGGACAGGGATGGTAGAAGAGGAGGAGGAATAGCACTCTATGCAAGGGAATGGATCAAAGCAACAGAACTAAAGGGTAAGCAGGAAGGAGAGGAGGCACTGTGAGTCACCCTGGAGACCGGAAATGGCACCACAATCCGCATGAGGGTTGTGTACAGACTGCTGTCTCAGGGAGAGGAAATTGACGAGGAAATGATAGAGGGCACTCTTAGGATGGCAGAAAAAGAGGAGATATTGTTGATGGGGGACCTGACTATGCCAGATGTTAACTGGAGCACCTTTGCTGCAGCAACATCCAAGAACAGGGTCATTCTTGATGCCCTACAGGGGGCATGCCTCAGACAGTGAGTGTTGGAACCCACTCAGGAGGGAGCAATTTTAGACCTGGTACTCTAAAACGAGGACAGACAGAGGATCTCAGATCTAGAAGTGGGAACAAGTTACCACCAAACAGTGCGGTCCACGATAAACACAGCCACACAGTCAAGCCATACAAAAGTGAGGGTGCTGGACTTCAGGAGGGCTGACTTTGTCAAAATGGGAGAGTGCCTCAGAAAAGCACTAGCAAACAGCAGGAAGGTGGGGTGGAGGAAGAATGGGAAAACATCAAAACTGCTATCATGGAGACAACAAGCATTTGTGTGAAGCAAATAAACAAATCAAAATGAAAGAAAAAACACTATGGTTCTCAGAAGAGTTGTGGGGAAGGTTAGCAAGAAAAAGATAGCATTCAGGAAGTATAAGGAAATGCAAAAGGAGCAGGACAGAGAACTGTACCAGTTAAAGCAGAAGAGAGTGGGGAAGGCAGTCAGGAATAGCAAAGGCCCAAACTGAGGAAAAGATAGCCAGCTTGGTTACGAAGGGGGATAAAACCTTTTATAGGTACATTAGGGAGCGAAGAAAGACCAAGAGAGGGATAGTGAGGCTTAATAAAGGGGAGGGTGGGTGGGCAGAGAGTGACAAAGAAAAGGCAGGATACTGAATGAATACTGCTGCTCAGTATTCACAAAAGAAGAGAGGGGTATCCAATCCAATCAATAGAAGCACTCTGGATCGGGGGGTCAATACCAGTCCTTTCACAGAAGAAAGGGTTCTGAAAGAACACCTAAAACTGAAGGTGGACAAGGCAATGGGGCCTGATAGGATTGACCCCAGAATTCTAAAAGAACTAAGGGAAGAACTAGTGACACCACTGACTACCCTTTTTAACAAATCATGGGAGGATGGTGTGGTACCTAAGGACTGGAGGAGGGTGGATGTCATTCCCCTTACAAAAGTGGGAGCAAAGCAGAGGCAGGAAACTATAGACCTGTTAGCTTGACCTCAGTGGTAGGGAAAATTATGGAATCACTTCTGAAAGAAAGAATTATTGACTGCCTGGAGGCCAGCGGGGCACAGGATCCAAGGCAACATGGAGTCACAGCGGGAAGGTCATGTCAGGCAAATCTAATAGATTTCTTTGACTGGGTGACCAAAGTAGTAGACCAGGGAGGGGCTGTGCACATGACTTACCTAGACTTTAGCAAGACATTTGACACAGTCCCACACAAAAGATTAATAAAAAATTAGCCAGCCAGGGAGTGGGTCTCAGGGTGGTAGCCTAGGTGAAAAACTGGCTGGACAACAGGACACAGAGGGTAATAGTAAATGCAGTCCACTGCAAAGAAAGGGGGGTTGCTAGTGGGTTTCCGCAGGATTCAATACTGGGTCCAGTCCTTTTTAACATCTTTTTAAGTGACATTGTGAAGGGACTGGAAGGAAAAGTATGCTCCTTTGCAGACGACACAAAGATTTGCAACAGGGTTGATACACAAGGAGGAGAGGGGTTAGAAAGGATAAGAAGGGACTTGGCAGGCTTGGAGGAATGGTCCAAAGTATGGCAGCTTAGATTCAATGCAAAGAAGTGCAAAGTAATGCACCTGGGAAACCAAAACCCAGGGGAAGAGTACACAATGGGGGGGGGAGGGGTATTAACAACAACAAAAAAGGGAAAGGGACCTGGGGCTAGTCATATCAGATGACCTAAAGGTAAGCAAACAATGTGAGAGGGCAGCAAGGAGGGCTGGGAGTTACTGGGATGTATAGGAAGAGGCATCACCAGTAGAAAACAGGAAGTTGTTGTCCCTCTGCACAGTCAGTTGGTGACACCCCATCTGAAGTACTGTGTGCAGTTCCGGAGACCTCATCTCCTCAAGGACATAGGCAGGATGGAGGCAGTCCAGAGGAGGGTATCTAAAATGGTGCAGAGTCTGCAACAGAAGCCATATGAAGAGAGACTAAAGAAGCTTAATATGTATACCCTCGAGGAAAGGAGGGAGGAGGGGGACATGATAGAAACGTTCAAGTACCTCAAGGGAATCAACAAAGTCCAAGAGGGTAGCATCTTTCAGAAAAAGAGATGTGCAAGAACAAGGGGGCACAATTTAAAGATAGAGGGGGGGACGGCTCAGGGGCAATCTGAGGAAGTATTTTTTTCACAGAGAGGGTTTGTGGACACATGGAATGGCCTTCCTGAGGAGGTTGTGTGGTCAAAAACAGTGGGGGAATTCAAGAATGCATGGGACAGACATAAGGAAATTCTTTTGGGGGTAGCAAGAAGTGGGCTGTTGGTTAACTAGGATCTGCAGCTTATCCAAAAGGAAGGGAAATGGGCAGACTAGGTGGGCCAAGCAGTCCTTATCTGCCATCAAAGTCTATGTGTCTGTGTTTCTAGGACTGAGCATTGCCCATTTAAACATCCACAGCCTCCTCCAAAAAATTGACCAACTGCAACCCATCGTGCTTAACACACAGCCAGACGTACTTGTCATATCTGGATCTTGGATCTCCACTACAGTCCAGGATTCTGAAGTTCTATCTTTGGTTACTGCATTGCACTGCAGGATCACGCAAAGAGGGCTGGTGGTGCTGCAGTTCACATATGCACCAGCATTCAATTTGTGACTGTACTTGCTTCTCCCTCCTTCTGTGAGCTCCTTAGACTGTTTTCCTTTCTGTGTTACAAACTTTATTGCTGGGGTTTACTGTTGCCCTGGTACAGTATGTCTCCTGCCTTAGTTACTGAGCTCATTTCCTTTATCTGTTCTTGTTCCTTCAGAAGTGAGGTGCTTATCATTAGTGACTTTAATATAAATTGGTTCTCCCCCCTCTGCAAATAAATTCTCCCAAAATGTAAAATCCCTCCAGTTCTCTCAATTGATTTCTGTCCCCACACATCTAAATATTAAATCTTTAAATCACTGTCTCTTACACTGGGTCCTCTCATCACATTCCCACCATATAGTGGATGCAGGAATCCTTCCTGATGCTCTCAGCAAGTGTCATAAGGTTTGCTGCGTGTGCAGGATACATCACCCTAAAGCCCTCCCTAAATTTATCTCTCAGGTCCCTTAGGTTGCTGGACCTGTCCTCCCTCCTAGCTAACCTAGGGGCATCTGACTGGTTCCCCACCTCTGCAGCCACTGACAATAATTATGCCCTCCAATACCTTCAGTCGAAATTTATGGCTGTATGGGATCATCATGCACCCCTGAGAAAACCAGAGTATGGAGCTCCCAACTTCCATGGATATCAGCTGAGTCATTAGCTAGCCTCCATACCAGAGATCTTTCCTGGTGATCCAACAATGTCACTGACTCCCCAGCTGTTTTGGCATCTTCATAATACCTGTACTAGAGCCACCAGACTTGCAAAGTCTGAATATTTTACATCCTCACTCCAGAACAACATTAATCATCCCTCCATGTTCTGGAAGGTTCTCCATTCACTTTTCTCCCCTCCGATCCATTTTTCCTCCCCTGTTCTTGAGGTTGGCAACTCCTTCATCTCTGGCCTTCTTTTGTTGCCTCTTCCTTTTAACATGTATTTCAAAAGCTGTGATCTCTCCCTTATCCCTTCCTCACCCTTATCCTCCTTCTCCTCCCTCCCACTGCCTTTCTCTCTTCACTCTTTCTCTTTCTCCCTTACATCTCCCTCTGCTTCCCATAAGGTCCTGCTTGCCCTTAATCCTCATAAGGGAGATTGCCCTGATGGTCTCAGTCCTAAGTTTTTGCTTATCTTGGTGTCTGCCATTGCTACACATATTACCCAACTCCTTAAACTCTAGTTTTCCTCTGCCATTGTACCTGAAGCCATGTAACTTCTGTCCTATTCCTCTCCTTCCCTCTCTGGCTAAGTTACAGAAACACCTTGTTTCAGCTCTCTTCTTTCTTTGATTGCTCCTCCATATTCATCTCTTTCCAGTATGGATTTTTGAAATCCCACTCTACTTTCACTTCCCTCCTCCAGCTCACGGACTCCATCCCTTCAGGTATGCATCAAGCTCTGATCACATCTGCAATCTCTGGTGATCTTGCCAAAGTTTTTGCACTGAGGCACACTCTTCCTTCTGGACAAACTTAAAGCATGGACCTCTCTGACTCCTCAGTCAGTAGGTTCCGCTCCTACCCTGAAAGCAGGTTTCAAACTGTCCTGATCGGTAGTTCCCTCCCCTCCACTTCCATCTGTTTCACTGGACCTCAAGGATTTGCCCTGATCCCCATTCTGTTTTCCACAGTCTTATATAACCTCCCCTCTGCCTGTTCCGCTGCTTCCATTCATATGTAAAATATTGCTACTGTACAGTATTCTTCTCAACAGGATCCACTCCCACATGACTTTATTTAACATCTTCAGCTGGATTGTGACAATATGCAGTGCTGGTTCCAGTCTAACAACTGTCTCTCAGTGCCAAAAAAAAAAAAACAGTGTCTATTACTTTTGACACCTAACAGAGGCTTACCAGACTCACCTCCCTTTCCATTATTCCACATCCCCGATGGTGCTGCAATTGAGGCTGTATTCTCCTCTTTCACTCATTTTGTTGTTTTGCCTTAGACTGTACTTACACCCACAGCTGTTCACTCTGCTCTACACTTTCCTTCCCCTCTCTTAATGCCAGATGCCTTTCTCATTGTGCTTTCTTTATATCCAAATTCTGGTTTGGTTACCTTCCCTCCTACCTTACCTTCCTCTGCTCCCCCTCCTTCCTCCTACACTTTTTTTTTGTAATTCTTTTGGTAAGGCCCACTACAAATGCCTGTTTTCAGGGGTGATCCATGAGCACTGCGAGGATATGTGACTTGCTTAGAGCCACACAGTGTGCATTTGAGGTTGTGGGAATCAAACTCTGGACTGCTTGATGTACGAAGCTCATTCACAGCACATTAGTATTGCTTTGAACTCTAGGCTATTATGCTGCTCTGCAGTGATGTTTCCCATTCCTTTTCTATTCCACCTAGGAAATCTGCTGTTGATAAAGCTGCCTTCTCATATTGCTTTCCTAAACTATGGTCCAGCTTTTATCTGTCAGTCTGCTCTGCCTCTCCTCCTTTCTCCCTTAAATATCTTCTTCATGACTTTTCTACTCCCCCTACAACTGTCTATGACCCCTACCTCTTTGATCTCCTTTTGCCTTACTCATATTGCCTTTGTCACTTTGCTCTCTCTCCATGTCTGGAGTGGTAATTTCCTCTTGCTTAGCCAAACTCGATTGTATCTACAGCATGTACCTGTTGTATTGTTATGACTTGCAATGTTTATAATTATGCTCCTTTAATGTGCTTTATTGCTCTATATGACTAATATTTTTGTAATGCTGTTAATTACTGTTTATTTTTTCACCAGTTGTATCATCTTCCATACCCCTTTCCCCGAGGACATATCTGGAAACTAGCAGTTTTCAGCTCAGTATGTCCTTCCTGATAACAATTTTGAAATAAAAAAATAGTAAATAAAATAAATGTACTGAGAGTGAAAGTATTAAAAGTGACAAAGTGCTACAAACTGCAAGTGAAAGTTAGTAAAAGTGGACACAAAATACTGCTAATGGCAAAGGAGCTTGACAAGTGCGGCAGAGAAATGTTTGGACAGTGCCAAGCTCAGTACTAAAAGTGACAAAAACAAAACATTCAGAAAGCGTCAAGGAAAATGTACGGGTACTGGCTGGGAAATGCACTGATTGTGATAAGAAAATACTGAAAGAGACAAGGGAATTTATTAAACGTGGTTAGAGTTGCAACTGAACATGGCAAGGGAATCTAAGGAAAGTGGCAGGGAAAGTTTACTAGTATGATCAGTAGCACTAACAGATACTGTAGGAGGCAGCTGCAGACAACCTATGGAGGAAACTGTGTGCCCCACTGTAGGAGACAGGCTGGCACCCTGCCTGCATGGTACAACATGGAGAAGAATTTCCAGTTTTAGGTTGAGAAAGTTCTCTTCAACAGCAGCTAAGACATAAATTGTTTTTTGAGGTACGGAGGTTGAATGTTGCTTTAACAGCCTTTGACTTTTCATCAGGGAACCTTTAGGAAAAGTAACATTTTTATAGCCACTTAGTATAGCGGCAGCAGGTTTATTGCCAACACATGAAGTAGCGATCTGAGAGGAACAGGAAATATAAAATTTACACATTAGTATCCCTTCCGTGTTCATCAACTCTGAGGACTGACATCATCATGTTACTTTCTAGCATGGAGTTTTATGCACTGGTACTTATTTCTTTCATTGCTTTATGGAAACTGTAGGCTGCCAGTTTGGGGACAGGGAGGAGTGGATAGAAGCAGTGGGCCACTGCTCCCAAACACCAAATTGGAAAACTACAGTTCCCTTAAATCCACAAAAGACAGTGGTAGTGACAGACAAAATGTGTGAACCCTATTAACCTTTTCATGAGCCACTGCTACGAGCAGGTAAACAACATGACCCCAGTCAGGCCTTGTATGAGCTGTCAGTGGTGGAAGGTGAACCCCTTAGCCCTTATTGGGCCTTGCATGAGCCATAAATGGCAGCAGGTGAACCAGTTGGCACCTGTCATGCTTTCTATGAGCTTTCTGTGGTGGCAAGTGAACCCCTTGACCCTGATCATGCCTTCCATGAGTCAGCTATTGCAGTAGTTTAACTTCTTGATCACAATCAGGCCATCTGTGAGGTACCAGTAGCAGGATGTGAGCAACATGTCCCCAGTAAGGCCTTCTGTGTACCATCAAGAGAATCTGGGCAATGGATACCAGCAGGGTAAAGGTGTTCCAGAGTTCCTGTATAGTGCCTGCACTACCAGTATCAAACTTACTGATATATATTGTCTTTTGTGTTTGTATAAGTCCATGCACTAACATTATTAAACTCCTTAGTATATATTGGCTCCTGTATTCGTCTGTTTACTGGCCCTGAACTATCAGTATCAAGCTCATTTACTGGTATACTTGTCTGTATGCAGCTGCTGCACTACCGATATCAAACTCTTTGGTGTATATTGACTACTGTGTTTGTCTCTACAGTATTGAAACTGTGCCTGTACAATCAGTATCGAACTTATCAGGGTATATTGACTGCTGTGTTTGTCTGTATACAGTTCCTACACTACCAGTATCAAACTATTTATTTATTTAAAGTTTTTAACCGGGAGAGGCACATTGAGCTGAGGCTCTTTTCCAGGTGTGACCCAGGGGAAGGAGACAGAGAGGTTAAAAATGTACACAATACATGAATGAAAACAGGTACAATACACAATACCTGGTTGAAACAGGGAAACTGGAGTACAGTGCTAAATTTAGATTATGCTAGGTAAAACATGGAAGTACAGACACGTAAATTATGGTAAATATTGACTTGAAGGAGAGAGGAGAAGAGGAAGGAGGACAGACAGTGCCTAGAGGGCATAGAGAGAGAGGGAGAGAGAGAGAGAGAGAGAGAGAGAGAGAGAGAGAGAGAGAGAGAGAGAGAGAGAGAGAGTGTTAAGCTGAGTGTTATGGTGCAATGAGAGGAGCAGTTAACAGATCACAGGTAGGGGTCAGCCAATATAGATGCAGTGGACCATGAACATAGGCAACTGTGATAGGGCACATTTCAGAAGACCGACAGACTGGGAGTGTCTGATATGGAACGGGATGGTGTTCCAGAGTGAGAGCAATCTGTAAGCAAAGCCACAGAACCAGAACAAGAGGAAGGTCATGGGAGTGAGAAGTTATGGGTGTCTCTAGAACAGAGAGGGTAGGAGGCCATAGGAGAGGGAGACAGGAGTAAGGAGAGGTAAGAGGGCAAATAACCAAGCCAGAATTTAGAGATAAAGAGAGAAGAGTGGAGCAGACAGCAATGATGAAGGGAGGTGAGGGAGAGGGATGTGTACAGGGAGCAGTGATGGCTGCGGAAAGGGGGCATTTAGGGCAAAGTGTTAGAAAGCATTATATAGGGTGTCAAGCCTGGCTAGGGAAGAGGCAGAGGCTGTACCATACACTATGTCAGCATAGTCAAAAGGGGGGATGATCATCCTGGTTAGGATCAGGTGTCACGTGTTTAGGGACAGGGTGATTTTATTTCTATACAGAGCACCCAGTTTAGGGCGTGGTTTAGCATGACTATAAAGGGAAAGAGAAAGAGGAAATTGTTTAACCAGGAAAGGCACACTAAGCCAGAGCTTGTTTCCAGGTGCAACCTGGGAGCACAAGGAATGTAAGTGACTTGCTCAGGGTTACACAGTATGCAAGTGGGATCTCATGGGATTCACACCCAGGTCTCCAGGTTTGCAGTTCAGTGCTCTTAACCACTATACTATACTGCCTCCTAATATGTTCAAAATGTTTAGAATAGTCAAGTCGGGAGTCGAGCCAGACCCCCTAGGTATCTATAGTGAAGTACTACATCAAGTAGAGAGACATCCAGGGTGGTGAATGTGAGAGGGGAGGGAGGCAAGTTTTTGCAGGGTTCTGAAAGTCATAAACACAGTCTTCCTGCCTTTTACTTTGAGGAGGTTTTTATTGAACCAGTGTAGGACTGAGTGGAATTCCGCTTGGAGCTGGGAAGGGACAGTAGAGGAAGAGGTGCCAGAGGTGAAGGGGACAGTGTCATCAACGTACATCTGGATATTAGCCACAGAGCAAGCAGATGGAAGATCATTCAAGACAATAGAGAATAATATGGGACTGAGAATGTAGCCCCAGGGGATACCAGTTTGGATGGGAGGGGAGGAGATGGCACCACGGACTAGGATTTGTTCAGTACATCCAGAGAGATAGGAGTGAAACCAGCTTACTGCTGTGGAAGAGAGGCCATCAGAGGATAGCTTGTCCAGAAGGAGAGGGCGAGAGACAGAATCAAACGCCTTAGCAAGATCTATGAAAATGGTGGCAGTTAAGTGGCTTTAATCCATGCCCATAAGGATGAGGTTTGTGATGTGAAGAAGTGAAGAAATAGTAGAGTGATTCACATGAAATCCAGATTGGAAGTGAGAGAGGAAGTCAGAGGATTTGAGAAAGTTGGTAAGATGCGAGAGGATGAGGGTATCTTGAAGTTTGGCTAAGCTAGGGAGCAGGGAAATGGGGTGGTAGCTACCCAGAGTGTGGGTGTCCTCACCTTTATGCAGGGGAAGAACTTGAGCGACCTTCTAGGCCTGAGGGATCTTACAGAAGTGGAAAGAGTGATTCAATATCTGGGAGAGGGGAATGCTAAGACCATCAGGACTGGACTTATTGGGATTTAGGGAGATGAGGACATGGAGGACTATGTGGGCTGTAATTGGGGGAAGGAGAAGCCATGAGGAGGGGGTGGGGTATGGGGAGAGGGAGGGGGAAGAAGAAAGGGGTGGATGAGGGTAGAACACAGGTTGCAAAGAAAGTTTAGAGCAGAAGCTACTGCAGCTGGGTCTGTGACAGGAGATCCATTGATAGAAAGCATAGGGGTGGAGGCTTGGGTGAGAGGGTCCAGTAGAGAGTGGAAGGACTTCCAGAAATTTGCAGGGGAGGGTTGACTGGAGTGCAGAAGTAAGCAGCCTTGGCAGTTCTAATAACTTTGGTGCAAGTGTTTCTTAAAGCCCTGTAGCTACACAGATCTAGTAGGGCTTGTGTGGCTTTGTGACCAAACCAGGCTTGGTCACGAGCTTTGTACAGGTGGACAAGGTCAGCAGAGACCCAGGGAAGGTGATGCTGTTTTACCCTGCATCACTTGAGTGGGGCATGGTGATTCCAGACTAGGAGGAGAAGGTGAGTAAACAGGGAAAGGGCTCTGTGCTTGTCTGTATACTGTACAGTCTCTGCACTACCGGTATCATGCTCACTGGTGTATATATATACTGGCTTCTTTTTTGTATACAGCCCCAGCACTGCCAGCATCAAACTTATTGGTATAAACTGGATGTTTGTTTTTCTGTCTCTAGTGCCTGCACTATTACTGTCCATCAAACTCATTCATAAATATTGGCTGCTGTGTTTGTCTGTATATAGTTCCTGCACTACCAGCATCAAACTCATTGGAATATATTGAGTGCTGTGTTTGCCTGCATGAACACCCTGCACGAGGGAAAGGGGTGCCTTTTAACAGCAGGGAGTGCTTGACATTGTCAGGGGGAAGTAGTTGGGCACCACTGGACAGTACCACCCTCAAAATGTGCTGGCTATTGTGCACCCCATCATTAGAGTGCCAAACCCACAAGTCATCGATCAGGTTTCATGCATGGGGCTGTGTCCCCCATGCCCGCTCTTACTTAGGATTCTAACTCCAGGGGGGCTAACCTTGGAGAGGGGACTACAACTTTTGGGTTTGGCACCCTAATGACAGGGCACACAACAGCCAGTGCTCCAAGGGTATGCAGTGCCACTGGACACCTTGTAATATGAATGGTTAGGATCCTGGCTGTCATTTATGCATCAGTAAGTTCAGTACTGGGACTGTATGCAGCCCAGCATCTGACTTATTGATATATAATGACTGCTGTGATTGTCTGCATACAGCGCCTGTGCTACAAGTGTCAAGCTTAATTAGCATCATGATATAGAGAGTAATGGATAGGCAAGTGTGTTTTATGTTTGTTTTTGTTTTTACACAACTGAGGTGTGTGATGACCCATGAACCTCAAGAGCAAAGCTTGAGAGGATTATGAGGTCATCACACACCGAAGTTGTGTAAAAAAATCCATAAACACACACTTGTCTATTGATTATTTTTTATAATTACTGGTGCGTGGACTTCCTATGTAAAAGTACTTTAAGAGAGAGAGAGGAAACAAGTGCTTCCAGTTGATGTTATGGATGCTGTTTAATTTTCGTGAAATAGTAAAGACTGCACTGCAAGAAAGAGCAAGGTTTTATTGAAAAATCATGTCACCTGATGTATTTAAGGTCAGTTCTTGTTTTTTTTCATTAAAAGAAGCCACCGAGTGTAGACCATGGAGAGCGAGAGACTGTAGGTTCCTCAGTGAAGTGTGACCAAGTGGAGTTTGTTCCGGTAAAGAAGCTGTCGGGTATAGACTGAGGAGAGTGAGTGACTTGGCGGTTACAGAAGACTAGATGCAAGTGTGAGGGAGTGTTGCTATAACAACACTCACTCACTCACACTTGAATCTAGTCTTCTGAAGCTGCAGAGTCACTCATTCTCCTCAGTCTACACTCAGTGGCTTCTCTAACTGAAAACTAATAAAACTGACCTTAATCCCTACAGCTGACAGGATTTTTACACAAAGCATTGTTCTTTCTATACATTTCGTGGCATATTTTTTACCAGATCGAACACTGCCCGGTCACGCTACACAGACGGAGAAAGTGAAAGTGATTGCAACACTCGAGGACAGGGCAAGTGAGAAGTTGTTTTTAGAACATCATAATAATCAGTTTTTGGGTTATTACAGTGTTTGACACATACCTGTAAACTGTGTGATAAAGAGGGTAACCAGTAATTTTTATCACGTAATGTACACTCCCTGCACCACCAGTGTCTTATTGTGTACTGTGTATTGGCTACTGTGTTTATCTGCATACAGTCCCTACGCCAGGGAGGGTTTTGGGAGATAGGGTGCCTTTTGATACCAGTGAGCCTTGGTATTGTAGGAGTACCTTTTAAAGGAAAGCTGTTGTTATTGCACCCCCCGCCAAGCTTACCATCCAGTTAAGGTTTTAATGTATGTTGCAGCATTTTTCTCATGCTGCAACATACATTATTTTAATTTTTTTTTAAATCGTAAGCTGGAAGTATGGCACGCATAGGGGAGGCTCCATTATCTGTAAAGGTGCAGCAACGCACTGCTTGCTTTAATACTTTTATTTTATCTCTGTACGTTTATCTGGTAAACCAATGTCAATAAATAAATACATAAGTAAATAAGTAAATAAATAACTAGGAAGAACCTAAGAAAGTAACTTCAACAGTTACAGTACAGTATCTTAACATTTTTGTTGAACTGCTGCTTCAAGTGTTGTGTTTTATTGATCTAACAAATGGCGTTCTAGGAGGAACAATGTATGATGAGTCATGAAAAGGAGTGGGGGTGGGGCGGAGCTTAGGATCCATTTTTTGCCTCATCTAAAGCTGGCAACCCTACGGCCCCTACATGTGCCATACTTCTGAGTTGCGACTTTTTAAAAGTTAAAATAATGTATGTTGCGGTGCAAGAAAAATGCCACAACATACATTAAAAGCTTAACCGGAGGATAAGCTTGGCTGAGGTGGGACGGTAAAATAATGACAACTTTCCTTTAAGAAAATAGTTCTTGCAGAGTTGTGGGCAACAGGTGGCTCTTTTGTAATGGGAGCTTGTAGAAGAGGTGGAGCTCTTGTGATGATATGAACTCTCCCCCATTTCACCACCACCACTCCCTGGATGTGAACTGTGTTCTCCCTGCCTGTCTTCTCATTTGTTATAATTATGTTTGCTTGCACGCATGTGCAAGAAACATAGTGCCATCATCCGAGTTTTCGGAGGTGTGGCAGCCCTCTTCCAATTCATGCAGTGTGTTTGCAGGTGCAGCCGCAGTTCTCCAATGCCTGCTCGAGCTGTCTATGACAGCAGTCCAAAATGCAGTGGCGTACAGTTGAAAGGGGGAACTACGCTTCAGTGAGCAGCGATAAGATAAAGCCTGCTCATGCGCGCTCCCCCTACACACACACACACACCCACACGCACGCATACTGTGTACTACTTCCACACACTGTAGCTGATGTGGGAGGTCCCCAATCCCCCATCGGCTGTGCTGCACCCCCAAACAGAGGTCATATATATGCCCGCTGGTGCCATTCCAGCGTGGCTACACATCGAATAGCTGACGGGGTGCCCAATCCCCCGCTAGTCCACGGACCTCCCCCTAGAGTACAGGGTGCCATGCTGGGAGCCCACCCCAGCATGGCAACACATGCTATCGCCGACGGGGTGCCCAACTCTGTCAGCTCCACATCCCCCACCAGCCGCCCTTGTGCCATGCTGGGAGCCCACCCCAGCGTGGCAAACGCCCCGCATCGCCATTTAAAAAACCTGAAACTCAAAACAGTCCTTCGCTGTCTCTGCCCCACCACCACCCACTGCACACCCTGCCTCCCCACCCCTCACCCCATACTACCTCCGGACTCCGGTGCGAAGATCTTCAGTGGACTGGGAACACGTCTGCACTCTTCAAAGCCGACCGCGAACTGAGGAAATGCCGGTAAGCTGTATAATGGGATAGATAGGGTTTTTTCAACTTTGCTGCATATCTCAGGCATTTTTTGGGATTTTTGCACCAAATTTTCAACATGAGGTTTTTGGGACCTCTTCTCATGAATGAACTCACTGTCATGGCATTAATCGGCCCTGAAGGGTTATTTCGCAGTCACTGCATGATATCACCTTTCGGGACTGAGTAACGAAATGACACTGCCACTGTTCATAAGGTGGGCTCTCAAAAAGCCTATGTTGAAAATTTGGTGGAAAAATTCCTAAAAAGGACTGCTTTACAAGTGTGCATTGTGCAGTTCCTATGCAAGCTCATAAGTTCGTGAATTTTCAATATTTTCACTCCAGATTTTCAACATTGCCATTTTACCATACCTCCTTATGAGCAGTACAGCTGTCATTTTTCACATCTTGCCCAAAATGTGTTTCCGCCCAGGTAGCACACAATGGCACAGTTGGTGTGCGAAATCAATGCATGGGACATATTAAGAAAATCACAATGACACTGATAATGAACAGAAGTCTTAGAATGACTATGTTGAAAATTTGGTGAAAAAAATTCATAAAATTACTTGTTTTATGATGCCAGTTGCGCAGTTCCTACGCATCGCCAGAAAGCCATGGTTTTCAATATTTTCACCCAGATTTTCAACATTGCCATTTTATTACACTTCCTTATGAGCAGTGCAGCTGTCATTTTTCACATCTTGCCCAAAACGTGTTTCTGCCCATGTAGCGCACAATGGCGCAGTCGGTGTACGAAATCATTGTATGGGACATATTAAGAAAATCACAGTGACACTGTTCATGAGCAGAGGTCTTAAAATGGCTATGTTGAAAATTTGGTGAAAAAATTCCTAGAAATGACTGATTTACGAGCGTGCATTGCGCAGTTCCTACACACGCTCGTAAGTTTGCAAATTTTCTTTATCTTCACTCTAGATTTTCCACATTGCCATTTTATTACACTTCCTTATGAACAGTACAGCTGCCATTTTTCACACGTCTCCCAAAATATGTTTCCACACATGTAGTGCACAATGGTGCAGTCGGTGTGCGAAAGCAATGTTTGGGACAGATTAAGAAAATCACAGTTACACTGTTCATGAGCAGAGGTCTTAAAATGGCTATGTTGAAAATTTGGTGACAAAAGTCCATAAAATTACTGGGTTATGAGTGAGCATTGCGCAGTTTCCACGCACCCTCGTAAGTTCATGACTTTGTAATATTTTCAGTCCAGATTTTCATCAGTGGCATTTTCCACACTTCCTTATGAACAGTACAGCTGTCATTTTTCACAACATGGCTGAAATATGTTTTCACACTTTCAGCACAGAGATGCGTGGTCGCTGTGGGAAATCATTGTTCGGGACAGATAAAGAAAATCACAGTGACACTGTTCATGATCGGAGGTCCCAAAATGCCTGTGTTGACAATCTGCTGTAAAAAATTCCTAAACTAATTACATTACGGGTGTGCGTTGCACAGTTTCTCTGCATGCTCGTGACTTCGCCAGTTTTTTAAATATTTTTACTGCAGATTTGCAACATTGCCATTTTTTACACCTCCCCATGAACAGTACAGCTGTCATTTTTCACATCCTGTTCGGAATGTGTTTTTGCACCTGTGATGCTAAATGCCGTAGTCGCTGTGCATAAGCAGCTTTTGGCTAACAAACTGATATTGCCACTGTTCATGAGGTGGGGTTCACAAAAAAAACATGTTCAAAATTTGGAGTGAAAATACCAACGCATGCCTGAGGTGTTAGGGTTTCCAACCATAACACCCCACCCTGTAGAGAATGACAGGCATCAGGGGTGTGACTTGGGATTCTTGCCTGTAGTGCTCATACCATTCCACACCCTGCAGCCAATGAGAGGCATCAAGGTATGCCTTGGACTCTTCGTCCGCAAAGTTCACCCCATTCTCCTATACCACATCCATCTCACCATATTTCCTCATGTAATGGGGTGCACATAAGGGCCAAAGATCCCAAGGCACACCGTGACACTTGTCAGTGTCTGCAGGGTAGGGTCTGGTGAAATAGTGTGGCCGTTATGCCTGACGACCCAAAGGCACACTCCAATGCCTGTCACTCTCTGTAGGGTGGTGGTGGGATTAGCTTCAGTTCAATACCTCATTGCCATTTCTGTTATGCAGCTATGTAACTTCTACACTGCCAATGCCAATGCCAGCAAGCAAACATTCAGCATTGACAAATGCTTGTTTTTATATTGCTTTTGTTTTGTTTTTTGATACTACAGTTCTTTGAGGCATTTACGTGAGCTGCTAACGGTGCTGATGTTTGGCCGTGCATGGTTGTTATAGTGTTCCAAGGGGGGCTCAAAAGAAATGGTTGGCCATTGCTGCTTTGTGGAACTTAGTTTTCTACCAAATTAGCATGTTAAATGCTGTGACTGACAGTGGATTATATTTTTTTTTTATGAAAAAAAGACATATGCTACTAAGGTGCAATTAGGATTTGTGAAGCTTCACTTGAATGACAAATGAGTGTAATGTGTTACTGTGTGAGTCACAGGTCACTGTTAGTGGGGGTTGTCAGAATGGGCAGGTATGATGGGGATTTGGATAAGTCTGTTTCTAAAAAGTAAAATCATAAGGCTAAGTACTGTGACTAGATACTTTGAATATGGGAAGAAAAAGCAATGGAGTTGCAGTTGGTGGCAGCAATCAGAAAATGTAAAGTGAAGCCATGGCAGCCATTAGTCGTGTGGGCAAACCGTGAGTAGTGCGATGCAGGGATTTTAATTAGGTAAAAAAAATGTTGGCTAGCACCTTTTTTTACCTGTGATTATGTTGTGGATTTTAATCAGGGGCAAGAAGAGGGCTCAACCAATCAGGTCACAGGATTCTTTCTGTCCTGCTCATAATTGTTATTCTTCAAGGTTTGTGAAAGACCTTGGCTGGGGCTGTGTGGTGGTGATGTGACTATGCTGAGTACATAAAGGCAACATTGATGTGTTGTAGTAGGAGTTTACCCCTAGTGAAAAGAGCCTGCTGTTTCGGCAGATTGCGTAAGAGGCTTAAAGTAAAAGAGCCATCTGAATATTGACTTTTTTCTCCTGGCCCCGCCACTGACCTTGGAAGGTGATGAAATTGAGATCCTCCTAATGGGCTGTGTATCAATTTTATTTATTGGTTGCTATGGATTAATGGACTATAATACAAAAATTGTATTACAGTCGTCTGATTTTTTTATTTGGTACTCCACAACAAGACAAATATTAACTGTTTCACTGATTATTGCCATCTTAAAAATCCTGTCCACTTCTTACTTTTTAATTGCTTTTTATTAAAAAGTTGAATAAATATAAGTTAATCTCTACAAGGAGGATTGAATATTAGAGTTTAATGAGGGCAGGGATGGAAAGAGTTGGAGTAGCTAACAAGTTGGCTACAGACAGTACTAAATTAGAGAAAAGAGTTAAGGGAAATCGTTCCTTGAAGCATAAAAAAGAACAGTTGGGGTATGAAACGTTCACCTATAACACCTTGCTTTTTGTTTTGCAGATCTGGCTACACATTAGCCTGTGTCGGTCTCACCAATACCATAAACAGTGTGTATAGGTTTATTTTGAACTTCCCCCTGTGCATCTAATTTCCCCCTTAAGAACTGCAGATCCTGTGTAACCCTTTCTTACATGCTACTTTACAAGTATCCTGACTATATCTCATGAGATCCCTACACTCCTGGCTGTCCCTGGACAAAGGCAAGTGTGACTTCTAGATGCAATCTGCAGTATGTGGGCTGGGCAGACTGTAACAATGCAGCTGCATCCATTACCCCCCCCCCCCAAAAAAAAAATGTCAACATATTTATGAGTGCCATTAGTCCCATGCAGTTCAGTGTTGAATTAAGCACAGAATGGAAGATCCTAGGATTTACTTGAAAAAAACTTTCTAATCTCTGACTATGAAGTTAGTAATATCTCTTTTTCTCATCTAGATTCAGCTAAGGCTGCATGTTACTCATCTATGTAATGTGAGACAGCTAGCACTTTCGAACTCAGTTGTTGGCTAATTTATAGTCACTGCACTCCCTTTCTCAAACTTTTGTTCCATGACTTCTTTTTAATCTTGTTCTCATCTATGCCTCCTGCTTCAGACATAGTCCATCTCTTTCACTTACTAAGCACCAGAATGTTTCTATTAACCCTTAGACCGCCAGCAGAATTAAAACATATTGGAATTTTGGGCAGATATATCAGTAAATGGCACAGCAAGGGAGGCTGCAAGCTAACAAAGTTGGCATTGGCTGAGGCATGTTTTAAATGATCAACTAAGACCTATAGTTGATTCAGGAGTTGCAGAACTGGTTACAGAATCAAAGGGGATAAGGGGGCATGTGAGGAGGAGGACCATGTAAAAACATCTATCCTAAATAGATACTTCTGCTCAGTATTTACTGAAGAGAAGGTAGGGCAGGACCCACAGCTCACCACCATGGGCACAGGGGGGAGGAAGATGTGCAATAGTCCCTTCACCAAAGAAAGGGTCCTACAAGAGCTCGATAAGCTCAGGGTGGACAAGGCAATGGGACCTGATGGCATACATCCCAGGGTACTAAAGGAGCTAAGGGTACTAAAGGAGCTAAGGGTGGAACTAGCAGAACCATTATCAGAACTGTTTAGTGAGTCTCTGAGCACAGGAGAGGTCCCAGAAGACTGGAGAACGGCTCATGTGATCCTGTTACACAGGAGTGGGGGCCACACCTTCACAAGGTCATTAACCAAATTGAGGCAGTCCAGAGAAAGGCAACCAAAATGGTGCAGGGACTGCATCAGAAAACATATGAGGACAGATTAACTGAGCTCAATATGTATACCCTAGAGCAAAGGAGGGAGAGAGAGGTGATATGCTCAAAACATTCAAACACCTTAAGGGCATTAACAAGGTGAAATAATCTAACATGTTTCAATATAAGAAAACTAGCAGGACAAGAGGACACAGCATGCGATTAGAGGGAGGCTGATTAAGGGGTAATGTGAGGAAGTTCTTTTTCACAGAAAGGGTGGTGGATGCATGGAACGGCTTACCTCAGGAAGTGGTGGATATGAATACAGTGCAGGGCTTCAAGCAGGCATGGGATAGGCATATGGGAGCAATACAGATGAGTATGAATAGGCCATTAACAGAGCAAAGGCCAATGGCACATTCATAAGGTAGAAAAATAAATGGGCAGATGGATGGACCTTGCAGTCCTTACCTGCCGTCAACTTCTATGTTTCTTTGTTTCTATGTCTTGATGCAACCAAAATCATAAAATGAAGACTGAATTTTACAATGATTGATTTGTTTTTCCTTTTTGATTGGAAATTATTGGTGCCAGTGTGTCAGTGCAAGATTTATTTATTTATTTATTTGTTTATTTATTTATTTAACAGACTTTAGGATTACAACCTTTGAGTCAGGGACTCATTTACAAGGCTCCACATCAGAAAAACAAATACAAACACTTAATACATTTAGACATAGAATGGCAGCTAAAGGTTACAGTTGTTTCAGGGATTGCAAAGGGATTGTGGATTGTACTCTGGTGCTCTATATCAGGAGCCAGTTTAGACTGCAGGTAGAAGCAGGGTCCCACTGGAAATGAAATGTTGCATCTCAGCAGGGTTGTCCTGAGTAAATGAATTAAAAAAAAAAAAATCACTGGCAGTCACTGGTCTTTTAGGGTCTTCTACTTCCTCCCATATACAGTGGTGGCAGTATGTTCTAGTGGTTAAAGCAGTGATGGTAACTTAGAGATGCAGGTTCAGACCCTGCTAGTAAGAAATACCCACTATGTGACCCTACGAAAGTCACTTAACCTATAGTATGCCAGTCCATGCAGTTGTGGAAATGGGTAAAAACAGGACCACACCGGAAATAAGTTGTTGCATCTCAACTGGGCTACACTGGGTAAATGTAACGTAAAAATTAACATAACATTGCTGGCAGTCTCTCTGCCTATCCTGACAACCCATTCCCGCACAGGAAGTGGCACCGGAGGCTCTGTGGCCTAGCTGTTGGTGCACTGTTGGGAACCAGAAGATTGCAGTTTTTTTTTATTATTATTATTTTTTTACCAGAAGAGACACACTAAGCTAAAAGCTTGTTTACAGGTGTGACCTGGGAGCACAAGGAAGTTAAGTGACTTGCTCAGGGTCACACAGGTTCAAACCCTACTAAGTGGAATACTCACATGTGCCTCCCCCCCCCGCAATGTGGTTCAGTGGTTAACCAGAGCAGCACATAAAGATGTATAGATCCTTGTGCAACATGCTGTGTGGCAGTCTGTATACATATTTCTGCCCATGTGAGGTGCTCAGATATAAAAAACAGCGATAAAGGAAACACGACCACCCCTCCACCGTCACCTCCAGGGAGATGGAGTTGAGGAGACGGGAAGGTAGCCAGGCAAACTAAGGCCATCAGCCTATAGGGCTGGTTTGCAATGTTTGTATAGTGGTTTCAGAGGGAAGAACTCCTCATTGGCTACCTCACCAAACCATAGGCCTCAGGGTTTCCAAATGTAACCCTTAGGTGGCACTATTCTAGGGGCTACTACCTCTGCCTGTATGGCAATACACAGGTTGAGGGGCCTGAGTTTTGTGAATGGGTGCCTCCACCTGGAAGAATGGTATTGGGGTAGCTTAACTACTCTGGTATAGCCCTCCGGGATGCTATAACCACCCACCAACCCTTCTAGTGGCCTAAACAGTAACACAATGGTACATTCACATTTAATAAATAGCAGGAATAATATCCTTGCACCCATTTCACTTACCACCAGGGCTGGATTGGCTGCAACTGCCCTGGAGACCCCATGAAAAATAAGTTCAGCATTGCAGCAATGCAATATTACCACTGTAACCCAACTAATACTACACACTAGCTAGGTTAAACGTGAAAAAAGAATCAGGTTTATTTAGGGGAAATGAACAAGGGAGGGGCGTGACTCTAGCAGAATGATTAGCAATCTGATCCAAATCAGGTTTGTTCAACATGCACTGTAAGTCCTTCTAAACAGTTCAACAGCCCTTGGTACCCAGTATATCATGCAGGCTAGCCTGAAGTGTTGCCCAGGCTGGCCAGCGTTGCAGCTGTTGTTTGGACCCTTAAGAAAGAAAACAGTTAACATGCGTGCAACCCAATTATTTGTATTTGTATTTGTGCAAGTAAGCAGTATAGTGTAGTGGGTTAAGGCTCTGAGCTGCAGATCTGGAGACCTGGGTTTGAATCCCACAGCTGCCTAGGTGCAAACTATGTGACCCTGAGCTAGTCATTTAACTTCCTTGTGCTCCCAGGTCGCACCTGTAAACAAGCTTTCAGCTTAGTGTGTCTCTCCTGGTTAAACAAAAAAAATAAATACATTTGTAATCCAAGCCAGATGGCTCAGTCCATTGCAATAACCCAGAACAAAAACAATTAGATGGTAACACAATGATTGCTGCTTTTGTTGTAGGGTGCTACCCTGGTTTGTACTAATGCTACCAGATCCTGGATGCAGGACAGGTGAGATGATGAAGACCTTGTGGTCTTGATCATGAAGGCCTGTGGAAGCAGGGCTGACATGACTCACCTCTGGGTGGTCACTCAATAGAGTTGGGCAGGGGGCCAAATCCCCAAGCTGGTCTTTCGCCGAGTTGGTCTCTGAAACAGGAGTAGCGGCCTAGGCCAAGATGGCAGGGCCCAGGCAAGACAAATAGTTCTGCAAAAGTTCTTGAACTTCTGCTGGTGAAGCCTCCAGTTGGCATAAAAAATTCTGCCCTGGAGAACCAAAAAATTGAGACTCACAAAGCACATTCAGCACATTTAAATCAGTTATTTCACTATGCCGCAGTTCGGATACAGTCTGGTTGCAAATTATAGCTTCACTGCGCAAACCTTTCAATCCGAGGCAAATTCTGTCATCAGGCCAGGCCAATTACTTCTGGAACAAGTCTTAGGTCCAAATCCCAAGATGCAATAACAAATTTCTTTTTTCTTCTGCTGCAGATTCCAAACATGGAAATTGGAACCAGATCTGAGTTCTGCAAAAGGCAGTTCACTGACAGGAGAATGTGGCAGGCAGGCCAGCAAAGCCTTCTTGCAGATTTCTCTACACTTCTTCTGGGAGCAGCTGCTCAAAAGCTCGAGCTGTTCACTCTTCAACCTCCAACTCTAACTGATCCACTGCTTCAGGCAGTTCTGACTATTTCCTTTGTGATCCAAAAGGTTCTGTTGGCTGAGGGAACTGTCAGTCACAGCAAGGGATACCCCTCCAGGTTCATTTGGGTGCCAACCCTTAAAACTACAAAAACTACAGAATTTCCTTCCCACAAGACCCCTGGGGAGAGTCTCCATTTTAGGTTCACAGTGGTTTGATTGGTCCACATACTGGAAGTCCAGAACCTAACATGGTGGCTTCCATTCCAATGTTCAAGCTGCAATAAAAGCAGGTTAGACAAACTTCTCAATCTTTACTATAACAGCAATTTAGCAAGAAACAATCACAGTTCCTAAGAGAGCTTCCACTGTGCAAGTAGCGACTGCGGAATGAAGCAGAATAACAAACTGTCTGGTTGCAAGCCATAATTACTCGGACAGGAGCGGGGGCTCACTAGAGCAATCTCACACAGGTAAATAGAACTACTGAAGACAGGACACCAGCCTGACAGTGAGCATTAGGGAGCTTAGGAAGACATTATAGTAAATCTCAATTTGTAGGAGGGGTTACATAAAGCATTAGCTTTTTATTTCACTGGGGCAGCCCATAAGGACATATGGTTGTTGGTGTAATATGCTGTTTGGCAGCTTGCTTGCATGCTTTCACCCATATGAAGTGATTAGGTGCAGTATGTAAACCTGGACTATAGGAAACAAGACTGCTCAAAACAGCTGGTTGAATGTGGCCCCTTTTCATGGATATTTTGCACTGAAGGTGGTAGATGACTGCTTGAATTTCTGTATCAGACTTTAGAACCACGGAAGCAATGGGTATTAGGACTATGGCTTTAGAATGTGTAGCAAGAGTTAGAACAGCTGACTGGGGAAAAAAAAAACACTTGTACCTAACTATTATGACTATTGACATGGAGGAGAGGGAAAACTCCTGGTGGAGGAAATGATGGGGAACCAAGGCTTGTGTATCTGTATGGCTTACTAGATTGAACAGGATGTTCACTATATGCACCCACCACTTAGATTTAAGAGGAACTTGAGACAAATTTTTGTTACATCTTGTGTAGAAGACCTCCATCCTCAAAGGAAGCCACCAGATACAGCCCAGTGTCAAAGAAGCCCCCACTCTTGAGTGTGCAAGCACTAACTGGGATGACAATGAAAGAGCCATGAGACACAGTTCTATAACAGTAGAGTGCACACTCATGAGGGCTCCCTGTTGAAGAAAACTCTGGAGTGCCTGAGTGCTGAAGGAACACCAACATAATGAATCTCCTTAGTAACTTGTAACCTTTTGATCATGAGGGGGAGAAGGGTGCTGGGTGCCAGTGGTTGGTGTGGTGGTAGGGCTGTATTCTGTTGATTTGAATCTGACCAGAAGGGGTAGGGGAGAAAAAGAGAAATTATGATTATTCAGCACAGGGAAGGATTTTTACTGTGAAAAAAATACATGATTAAAAGAAACTTCACTGGGAAACTGGGGGGAGGAAGGAGGTGGGTGGTATAAGTGTGGTGTGGGATTTGGGATAACATGTATTGGAACTAGTGATGGTGTGGGGGGTGGTATGCTGCATGTGGGTGGGGTGTTTTGTTTATTAATTATAGCCTAGATCTGCACACAAAGAACTATGCATCATGGCATGTTTGACAACCATGTTTGCCAATGAAGGTGCCACTTGTGTAGTTTTGACTGGCAGCAATACCTAAAGTAACACCTTTACAAATGAATTGCTACCATGCAGTCTTTGCCTAACATATTGCCTACTTTGCAAGGTGAAGAACTACGTGAAGTTAGCACTTCACACTATGTCAAGTCAGGCCACATCGCATAGTGCTAGACATAGCAAAGCTAAAACAAATTTGCATGTACCTAATGAAAACCCCAAGGGGAAGTTATGCTTAGAACAGTTGTTTCAAGCTTGGTAGCTCAGTTCTCTCCTCTGAGTGCAAGACTCACAATTATCCACATTGAAGATGAGGCCTTGAAGGGCATGGCTCGGAAAACCTATGAAAGAAGTCCAGGAGAGGTGCTGCAAATTCAGTGTAAAGGAACTTTAGCCCTTGAGAAGCAAAACTGTAGACCCTGAAGGGCATCAAGTATATGAGCAAAGTTAAGCATGAACAGGACATGATGAATAAATAAGGAAAAGCCCCATAATTGGATAACAAGAACTGTAGTGAACCCGGAGAAGAAGAACTGAAAAAATACCTGGGTAAGCTGGTGGAAATAAATTGGATGAAAGCAGCAGGTAAAAGGTGCAAGCAAGGATCAAAATGACTCTGAGGCATTTAGGGCTTGCTAACCAATGAGTGTGAGCCAGGTGGAAGTCAGGGACGCTGAGCAGTCAAACAATCAGGGGGCAGGAGAACCACATCTACATGGTTGCCATAGAAGCAGGAGATTTGTCAGTATGAAGTAGGAGTGGTTGATGGTATGCCTCATATTGATCAGTTTGGTACCAGAACTCAGAGATGATATAGGAGTGGTAGAGGGCAAGCCTCATATCAATTTCAGACCTGTAATCAGAAGGTATATTCCTGATACACTAGGTATAGATCAATGGATGGTATAGATATATGAATCAGGTAATACGGACATTTAAGTCACAGCTTGATGAATGTACAAGAGGAATGAGAATAGTAGTATGGCTGTTTGGGCAGCAACCCCGAGATGCAGAGCTGTCAACCTGTAACGGGGTAGGAAAACTACTGTATGACTGGACAGCTACTGCATGGACTAACAAGTCAAAAGGCCCATACTGAGGATTGCTGTGGTTGTGGACATTAAAACTGTATCCCATGATATGAGCAAGTGAATTCGGGCAAGTATGTATGGGTGAAGTCCAAACAGCAAGGTAAAAATGGGCTACAAAGATGTTTGAGCACCTGTGAATTTTAGCACATTCTTGTAGGCAGCGAATTAGAGATACCTGCAGTATGTAGGCTGATGTTGGTGGAGTGCTGTTCAAGCTGGCGGGTTGGTGTAGTGGTGTGAATCGCTGCCTCTGTGGCCAGAGGACTGGGGCTTGGGACTGACTGGTAGGGAAATTTTTTTTATTATTATTATTTTTATGTTCTTCATTAAGCCCCATTCCACCTGCCATTCCGACCTGTTTCCTCTCTACCCCTTGCCCCTCTACAATGTTCTCCCCCTCCTGACCTGTGTCCCCCAGTGCTGTAGCCCCTATCCTGAGTGTTTCCCCATTCCTCAGTTTCAGTCCTCCCCCAGTGTTAGTTATTTATAGTAGGGCATGCATGGGGCCGAGCCACCCACAGAAAACAAAAGAGAAGCGGCACTGATTTTGTGGAGCACTACTGTGCTGCTTGCCATTTTTGCAGGGGCTGTTATTGCTTCACCCTCAATTGTCGGCACCACTTTTACTTTGCTTTTACCACATGGAATCCATTAAAACCACTGCAGAGAGCCACTATAAAATACAGGAAGGCTGCTGGCCTGGTGGTGCTGAGGGTTGAGGCACTGGATACCACACCTTGTGCCACACCAGCCACCTGGGTTTGGGAATGGATTCAGGATGCTGGGGGTTGGCAGGAGAGGGAAGGGATCGACCATCCAGAGGACTGCTCAATTCCTTCCTGGGGAGGGAGCTGGGCACTGTGGCAGTCCTAGTGTGACTCCTGGGGCAGCAACAGAACAATCGGTGCAAGCATATGCTGGGGGTGGAGTGCTGGCAGGCATTGGTGCATCAGCACCACGGACACCATTGCACATCTGTACTCCACAGGAGAACACATGGAGAAAAAAGCCCTGGAGACTGGGGAGATGATGAGGACCCCGGGGGTCTAGCCCACAACCCCAACACTGGACTGTCTCCCGATGGTCCTGGATCCACCCACAGGAAGGACCCTCTAATCACAGAAGGAGCCACCAGGTAGAAGATGTGGGCTCCTCTCCTGGGGCTGACCTGGGGGGGCTGGTAAGTCCTGAGGGGGACTCAGGGAGAAGTCATGGTGGGAAGTATAGGGCAGACTGAGAGGGTACCTCCAAGAGATGCCCCGATTGAAGGAGAAAAATAATTCACAAAAATATATATATATATATATATATATATATATATACACACACACACACACACACACACACACACACACACACACACACACACACAAAGGCCACCAAACTGTTCAGAGGCAATTGTGGTATCATACTGAGAAGAATTAAGGGTAGAATTAGTGACACCACTGACTTCATTTTTTAATAAATCATGGGAGGATGGTGTAGTACCGGAGGACTGGAGGAGGGCAGACGTGATTCCCCTTCACAAACGTGGGAGCAAGACAGAGGCAGGAAACTACAGACCTGTTAGTTTGGCCTCAGTGGTAGGGAAAATGATGGAATCACTTCTAAAGGAAAGAATTGTTGAGTTCCTAGAGGCCAGTGGGGCACAGGATCCAAGGCAGCATTGATTCACAGAGGGAAGGTCATGGCAGATGAATCTATTAGATTTCTTTGACTGGGTGACCAATGTGATAGACCAGTGAGGGGCAGTGGACATGGCCTACCTAGACTTTAGCAAGGCATTTGACACACACAGTCCCACATAAAAGATTAATATACAAGTTAACTAGCCTTGGAGTTGGTCCCAAGGTGGTAGCCTGGGTTAAAAATTGGCTGGACAACAGGATACAGAGGGTAGTAGTAAATGGACTTTACTCTGAAGAAAGGGGGTTACTAGTGGGGTACCACAGGGTTCAGTACTGGGACCAGTCCTCTTTAATGTCTTTATAAGTGACATTGCAGAGGGACTGGAAGGAAAAGTATGTCTCTTTGCAGATGACACAAAGATCTGTTAGAGGGTCGATACAGAAGGTGGGGTGGAGAGGATGCAAAGGGACTTGGCAAGGGTGGAGGAATGGTCACATATATGGCAGCTTAGATTCAATGCAAAGAAGTGCGAAGTAATGCATCTGGGAAACAAAAATCCAGGGGAATAGTACACAATGGGGGGTGAGATAATAACAACTACAGAAATAGAAAGGGACCTGGGGTAGTCATATCAGATGACCTTTTGGTGGTCAAGCAATGTGAGAAGGCAGTAAGAAGAGCTGGCAGGATACTAGGATGCATAGGGAGATGCATCACCAGTAGAAAACAAGAAGTTGTTATCCCTTTGTACAGACAGTTGGTGAGATCCCATCTGGAGTTCTGTGTCCAGTTCTGGAGGCCCCATCTCCGCAAGGACATAGGCAGGATGAAGGCTGTCCAGAGGAGGCCAACTAAAATGGTGCAGGGTCTGCACCAGAAGACATATGAAGAGAGATTAAAGAAGCTTAATATGTATACACTTGAGGAGAGGAGAGGAGGGAGAGGGGGACATGATAGAAACTTTCACGTACATCAAAGGAATCAACAGAGTCTGAGATGGTAGCATCTTTCAGAAAAAGAGATGTGCAAGAACGAGGGGGCACAATTTGAAGATAGGGTGATGGCTCAAAGGTAATGTGAGGAAGTATTTTTTCCCAGAGAGGGTTGTGGATACATGGAACAGCCCTTCTGAGGTGGTAGTGGACTCAAAAACAGTGGAGGGACTCCAGAATGCATGGGACAGACATAAGGCAATTCTAATGGGGGGGTAGGAGGAAGTAGGCTGTTGGTTAACTAGGATCTGCAGCCTATGCATTAGGTAGGGAAGTGGGCAGACTAGGTGGGTCAAATTCTATGTTTCTATGAGGCTGAATGTTCAGTGCCACATTAAGAGAAACATTTCTGAATTACCTTAAATAGAAGGCATTCTAGTTTTTGATAATGCCTCCATTCCTGCTAAAGGCTCTAGCGAAAGCCTTCAGTTTGCCACTGCTGCCACAGAAAGGAAAGCCGGGGTGGTATTTGGAATGGACATCTCTTTGATCAGGCACAATTTGTTGATGGACCAGAGGAGCTGCCACAGAGGTCATGGTGGAAGTACTTTGTGGGAGTGGAGCAATGCTTGAGCAGAAGGACCACTCAATTAGGTGTGGATGAACTGCTACTAAGAATATGGAGGAGAAGCACAAGCAGATGAGCATCTGTTGAGCCAGTAGTTCCAGAGCAAGGAAGATGTGGTCAGATGCTGATAGCTCACATGAGTGGTGGAAGGGGAAGAAACAGTCAGGCAGAGCCAAAGAGGTCACGACAGAGAGGAGCAAACAGCATGGTCTCATGTCAGAAAGCCTGGTAGGGAAAGCAGGAGCAAGGCAACAGGGTGATAAGGCAACAACAGTAAGGCAGGAAGAAGCTACCAAAACAAAGTGAGGCAAGATGTCCAGGCACGTGAAAAACAGAGGTGCACATCCAGCCAGCCTGGTGGCACTGAGGGTTTAGGTGCTGGATGCCACACCTCACACTACGCCGGTGATTCTGGTTCAGGAATGAGCCCTGGTCATCAGGGGTCAGCAGGGGGGGAGGGAGGAGGCGGGATTGAGCCCTGGTCACTGAGGGGTCAGTGGGGAGGGAGGGAGGAGTGGGATTGAGCCACTGTTAACAACTCTCCTCTTCTGGGGAGGTTCAGGCACTGTTCTGACTAGCAGGAGGTGGTGGAAGGAGAGGGCGCCATTAGGAACTTGGCAGAAGTCATGTCTCTGGATAGCTCCCTGCCTGGACATCGGTCCTACGCATGGTGTCCTCAGGGTTGGTGGTAGAGGGATTCATGCAACTACAGTGTAACCACTCAAAATCCCAACCCTCCCAAGGCTGTGCAGTGTGATCCCCGAAAGGGGGGCATTGGATGAAACGGATTGGCAGTATGACCACCACCAAGCCCGTGCTGGCCACAGAGGAAAAATTTGATATAAAAAACAAAAAAAACAAAGCAGTGCACATCCAAATAAGGTAACTAGCCTGGAGGGCTGGTTTGCAAGTTTATTTGGAAAGTCTATGCCTGGAGTTCAATGGCCAAGCAGCCAGCCACTCCCACTTCCTGAGCTATATAAGCAGTTCCTCTCAGCCTTGTTGTGAAGCACTTTTTGTTTGCAGCCGAAGGATCTGTCATCTGAGCTGGTTGGGCCTACCTGGTTGGCTGGGGTCTGTGCACCCCCCCACCCCACCTTGCTGTTCCTGCTTGTCTCTGCTGGGTTTCTGTGTTTCTTTTCCTGTTTCTGGTTTGTATTTTGCCTTTGTCTGTGTGTGCTTCCTTCTGTTTTGTTCCCTGTTTTCTCTGTTCATGTGTCTTTGGTTTTGTCTTTTGGGTGGGGTTGTTTCTAAGCTCATAGCATATTGCTACTCCTGAGCTCATACTACTTGCTTTCAGTTACTCACAACTCTCAAATTACTTGCAATGCAACTGCAAACATGATCTGTGTGTTTCAGCTCACCCATAGCTGGTCCATGTTGCATATTGTTTTTTGTAATTCAATATACTTTATTGTTGTTAGTATAACAAAAAAAAGAAATCGTGGATATACAGGCAAACTGGTGCAATCTCAGGGACTACACCCATCAAACAAAAAGGAAGAAGTAAAATACCTATGCTAATACAAACCACATTAACTATACTAAAGAACATAAAACAACCACCCCCCATACCACCCAATCCTACCCCATGCCAATTGCAGTCATCAGTTGATTGATCTGGGATTAACTTGAGGTATTCAAGGTGAACAAATTCAGGGATCCCATATGATGAGGAAAGCATCTAAAGATCCCCAATTATTCTGGTAAACATTAAGTCTATTAAGCATTGAAGTCATATGTTTAACTGGAGAGTCAGAAGAGCTTCCTTGTGCCACTCTATCACAGGAGGAAAAGAGTCCCCCTTCCAATGCCTCATGATCACCAGCTTGGTTACGGTTGAAATTACTGCCATATGTGCTTTCCTGACTTTGGGGATTCCATGAGGGAAGTTATTCAATATACAGGCCTTAGGGGTGAATAGTGGATCAAGCCCAAGAATTGGGCCTAAGGTTCTCCTGGTAGTTTGTCAGAAGATCTGAGCTTTTGGACAAGTCCACAGCATATGGTATAAAGACCCTTCAATATCGGAACACAGTTATGGGAAGGGAGCCTACCCATTTTGTAGAACTTCGCTGGCATTAGATATAAGTTGTGCAGTATGTTAAACTGCACTAGGCGTAACCTGTCCTGCTTAACAAACTTGTACATGTTTTGCCATATCTTTTTCCAGAAATCTGCTTCGATTGGAAGTAAAAGTTCTTGGGTAGAATAGAAGCAGACACTTTTAGGCAAATGAGTGTCCAAGGACTGTAACTGTTTGTAAACATTAGAAACCGCATGTGGCTGATCTGCCACCTGCAGAATTGAAGACAAATCAATTTTGGTAGGGGTTGCCCCCAACATAATTCCCATAAAGCAAGTGATGACCCCTTTGAGCTGCTGATATTTAGAGAAGGACCTCTCCTGCACCTTGAATTGGGATTCGAAATTTGGGAATGAAATCAATTCTCCCCCAGAGCAAAGCTCAGAGAGTTTTTTCCCCATTAAAGGAGCCCAGTACTTGACTGAGATAGGCTTATGTTCAATTTGAAAGTAGGGATTGCCCAAAATGGGCTGATCTAGAGACAGGTGCCAATTAAGGGAAAGGTGAGTTTGCACTTGATGTAATGCCCTGAGGGACCACTCGGTAGGAGTGTCCCTTAAGAGTTTGGAAAGCAGTCTAGGAGTCATATAGACTAGTGATGAAAGCGCACAGTGATTCTTGGCAGCCAGGAAGGTCTCTATATTTAGCCACAGAGGCATGTAAATCTGAGGTCTACCTGCATCAACACCCTTAACCCAGAAAGCCAATTTGCTAATATGATGCACACAATAGTCTGTGAAAAAGGAGGGGATCGCTGATCCGCCTAGAGATTTCAGGGCTGTGAGCTTAAAGTAGGCTCTTCTGACACCTTTCCCCTTTGACATAAAGGCATTAAGCATTTTTTGAAGTTTAGAGAACAAACTTTTGGGGTCAAAAATGCCAAGCATGCCCATTGGATAGAGGAGACGAAGAAGCACATCCATCTTAACAATATTAATTTTCCCCCATAACGATAGGGGAAGAGCGACCCACCTGTCTAGATCAGCTTTTAATGTGCTCAACAGCCCAGAAACATTTTCTTTGACCATTGTGGATGTATCCCTGGTCACCTTGATGCCCAGATATGTTAAAGATTTTGCCTCCCATGTGAGAAAATAGTCTACTATTTCTGCCTGAATTATTTTATTATTCATAGGGAATATCTTGGTTTTCGAGAGATTAAGCTTATAGTAGGAGACCTTAGGAAGGCTTCTGCTTCTGCCAAAAGGGATGGTGTACCCGTCAGTGGCTCCTCTAGATGCAGTAACAAGTCATCAACATAAGCTGAGAGGGTATAGTGATGTTCCTCCACCTTAATCCCCATTATCCCCGGGTAAGTGACCAGTCTTCTATTAAGGGGCTCCAGATACAAATTAAACAGGAGCTGGGATAATGGGCAGCCTTACCTGGTACTCCGGCGTAGAGGAAAGGGATCGGAGAGGATGCCATTGCACTCAAATTTGAGTCATTGGGGAGGTATACAAAAGTCGTGCCCATTTAATGAAATCCTCAAGGTGATCAAAGTGGGCCATAGCAGAAAAAAAGAAAGCCCCCGGAGACCCGATCAAAAGCTTTCTCGTCGACAAGGGACACAAGAACGGCAGGGGAATCTGAGTCCCTTGATGCCGAGAGAAGATGTAACAGTTTCAGCATGTGATCTGCTGAGGACCTACCAGTCATAAAACCCACCTGCTCACTACCAATAAGATTACACATAAGGGGACCTAACCTATTGGCTAAGACTTTAGCGAGGATTTTTACGTAGAATTAAATAGTGAAATAGGTTGATAATTCCCGGGAAACTGGGGATCCCTCCCCTCTTTAGGGATAAGAGTAATGAGTGCATTAAGAAAGGTAGACTCCAAAAACCCATCTATGTACCAAAAATTATATACCTCTACCAATAATGGAGCCAGTTCTGAGAGGCATGCCTTATGCAGGTAATTAGATATACCATCGGGACCCAGGGACTTATCAAGGGGAAGTTGCTCAATGGCCTGCGTAACTTCCCAAACAGTAACATGACTACTTAGGGACCTTACTTTGGTGGGGGATAGCTTGGTAAGTTCAACCGAGTGGAGGTAGTCCATTATATCTCCGTCAGAGAGCCGAGGGTCCTCTGTGGAATATAGACTTTGGTAGTACTGGCCTAGTCCAGCAGCTATGTCTCTAGGGTCAGTAACTACAGAACTGGCTTCCTCAAAATGAAGATCCAGGATGAATCGGGAGGCTTCGGCTTGCTTCAGTCTAATAGCAAGCAATCTGCCCGCTCTCTCTCTCCTGCATCCAAATACTTGAGCTTGGTATGTTTCAGGGAAAGCCCAGCTTTCTAAGACATCAAGTCAAAGTATTGTTCTTGCAAATTATGGAACTTACCCCATTCCCCATCCAGAGACTGATGGCTAAGGGTACGTTCAAGGGTCCTGATTGATCTGAGCAGACTATCCATCTGTCTTTTAGTTTGTCTAGACTTAGTGGCAGCCAAGCAGATGCATTCACCTCATAGTGCACATTTCAAGGCCATCCATACCACATCTATTCTAGTCACAGACCCTTTGTTGTCTGCTATGAAATTGGAGATGAAGTCTTTAACAACTGAGAGAGAGTCCGTTTTTTTAAGCAACTGGTTGTTCAGGCACCACAAGGCATCTCTCCTGATCCCAGGGCTCAGTAAGAAGGTGATGGATACGGGGGAGTGGTCGGATATGACCCTAGCCTGTATAGTTGAGTCAACTATACCAGAAAGGGCAAAAGAGCTAGCTAGAATATAATCAATCCTGGAGTGGGATTTATGGGGAGAAGAAAAAAAGGTATTTTGGCATTCATCAGGATTCAATACTCTCCAGAGATCTATTACGTCTGCCCCATGCAGAAGGTCTTTCAAGGCCCTTTGGGCTGGAGACAGACCATGTCATTTAGAGTCCAATCTATCTAGGGTGACATGTGTGGTGATATTCCAATCCCCTCCTAATAAGGTCAACTTGTGAGGGTTAGTAGCTATAAGCCCTAGTAGCTGTATAAAAACTGGGGGAAATCTACATTCGGACCATAAATCGCTCCCAGAAGAATCTGCTGAGACTTCAGGGTACCGTGGTGCAGGATGCAGTGACTGTTTGGGTCCCAGACCTCCTGTTCCAACCTGAAGTGAACCCTTTTAGCAATCAGTATGGCCACTCCCCCTTGGCTCATATAGCTGCCTGCCACAAAGGCCTGTCCCATCCAACTCCTGCACAAAAGGGGAATATCCTCCCTCTGAATATGCATCTCTTGTAGACAGGCAATCCCCGTTCTCAGATGTAAAAGGTGTTTAAGTATCACTTGCCATTTACATCGATCCTGTCCACCCCTTACGTTCCAAGTCACTATAGTATAAGGCCCACTCATGACAAGTTACTCTTGACGGAGGCAAGGAATAAAAAGGAAAAAAGATGCTATTAGGCTGTTGAGCACATTTTCCAATATGGACAGTATGTTTTCCCAGAAACTTGAGATTGTTGGGGTCAGCACCCCTTCCCCCAAAACCAAACAGAGACTGCAAAAGGGTTCTAGTGTTTCTAATCATGTCTCCCCCCCTTGCCCAACTAAAAGGAAAGAAAATTGGGGAAAAAAAAACAAACTTAAATCTCCTGTCTAAGCTACCCACAGTTCTGGACAACTCCACCACCTCAAAAATGCTGTCAGGTGATGTTTTTGTGCAAGCCTGATATCGCTACACGCCCCCCTCCCCAGCCTCCCCACCCCTCCCATTGTTGGAATAGAAAAAGAAAATTAGTTGCATAACATCTCAACAGCTATAGAACCAATAAAAGTTGGATTTGCATGCACAAATCTATGCATTGTCTGTTGAAACAAGGCTCTGAATGTGTCCCACATCACCCCCAAATGGAAGCAAAAAATAGGGGGGGGGCCCAGACCATAAGGTGGGCATCTAAGGTAAAATCCGTCCCTCTTAAAGAAAAAATCATCACTCAGTTGAGCCTTGACATGCAGAACCCGGAAAGAACCCCAGGAAAGCAGCCAGAAGGCTGACACATGCTCCACAGTTGAGACCCCTTTTCAATATAAAGTTAATAAGAGAGACAACAGAGGAATTAATGATCAGCAGTGGCAGCACTAAAGAAAATGCTCCATTCCTCAGTGAAAGGGACGGGAATCAAGTCTCCCAATGTTAAGGAGGTCTGTACTTTTAGTGCAATTGAAATGTCCCTCCGTATATGTGCGACCTGCACTCTAGCTATAAATGTTGTGACGCACCATCAGAGTAAAAGAAAAAAGCGAGGAGCAGGAGGCAAAAAACCAAAAAGGGAGAGGTCACCTCCCACAACAGAACCAGTCGGGTGCCCCTCAGGGCTACAAGTCTCTGGCGCATTGCATTAACTCAGTCATCTGCACGATTCTAGTTCGAGTCCCACGAACTCTCCTCGGGACCACTGAGCAAAATATATTCCCCGGGGTTCAAGCAATCCAAATAAGTTTTAAACACACTGATTCATGTCCTCTCTGGTGTGGACAATTAGTCATCCGAAGCCTCTTCCCTGGCTGCTTATTCCCCGTGCCAACAGTGCAAAGAGTCAAAACAGTAACAACCCATCTAGTCATACAGTCTCATTTAAACAGATCCAGGAACAGGGTTTTAAGCTCCTGTACAGCCTGCTCTTACGTTTCAAAAGACAGACACTGGTCCCCCTGCTTGACCTGAAGCACCACAGGATATTTCATATGGAATTGTTTCCTGGTGGCTATTAGCTTCAAGACTGTCAGGTGCAGTTCTTGTCGCTTCATCCAGACTGATTGTGGGAGATCTTGGGTGATGCAATCTTTCGCCCTTCCCATTGAATCTCTTGCAATTCCTTGACCTTTGCCAAAATGTGCTGTTTATCCAAAAATTTGAGTAATCTGAAAATCATGGGCCTAGGTGGCAAGCCAGGGGGAGGTGGAGGGCGAAGGACCAGATGTGCCCCTTCTATTACATAGATTGTGCCGTTCAGGGCTGGACCAGCAATTTTATCACAGAATTTCTACATGAAAAGGATTAGGGAGTTGCTTTCTTCTTCCTCTGGTATACCAATAACATAGAGTTTGTTACGCCTGCTCCTTCTTTCTAGATCTTCCGGCTTCTCTTCCAGTTTCTTATATTTCTGATGAACATTAGTCAATTCTTGCTCAGTTTTAAGCTGTTTCTTTTCCAAAGAGACCAGCCTGGTTTCCGAATCACTTAGCCTAGTTGTTAGGGCATTGACTCAGTTTTTAATCATATGCATATCCGCTGATATACTCAAAATTGATTCTTGCATGGGCCTCATTATCTCAAGAAACCTCTCCTCTGAGTGCACCGTCTGTGTGGCTAGATTTTTGGGCAAGCCAGTGGCCTGTTATTTATGGTGCTTCATGGTATTATCTTTCTCTGGAGTAGGAGGAGGAGGGGAATGCTGCGGGGGCACCTTCTTTATGTAGACCTCCATGCTGGAATCTCCCGATAGGACCGGCAAAGGTTCCTGCGCCGATTGTGAGCTGCTGGGTGAGTTAGTGAGCATTTTTCACAGTTTAGCAGTGGGTTTTAGTGAGAGAGACATGGAGCTACAGGAGACTGCTGTTGCTTGTCAGGCCACCATCATGTGACCCTCCATGTTGCATACTTGATTAATTACACCTGACTCAGATTTACTCTGAACCTAGCTATATAGCTCAATCATGCTCATTGTGCTTGCCTCATTGCAGCAGCTTCTTTGCACTGCCTGGTTACACCTGCTTCAGAAGCATTGTCTCCTTATTATGTTTATTGCAGTTACAACTCGGTATACTCCATACAGATGTTGCTTTTATATTTATTCACCCTGTTCTACTCTGAGGTCAGCCAAAAAGCTTCTACTGAGGCAGTTAACCTAGCTTTAATATCTGCATGTGGTTCTCAGCCCTTCCATCACTTTCTTGTTTGTCCTACAGCGTGGACTGGGAAGTGTTTGGGGAGTTGTAGCCCCATGTGGCTTATTATTTCTGTTCTAAATCCTGCCTCACCTCCAAAAATCCTCAGAGTATTTGTCACCTTGATTTAGCTTTTTCATGTCTGGCTGGCTTGCCCCACAATTCAGTGCTGTTTCATTGCTACATGTTATGCAGACCTACATGCAAGTCCCACCTATCACTACTACTGTTTTCCGACCTGTGTGCAGGTCCACTCTTGCATATGCAACTGGTGCTTCATGCCTACCCCATCCCTTCAGCTTCAGCCTCTGGGATGTCTGCTGCACTCAATCTGCATCCGACCTGCAAGGTCTCAGCACTCATCATTCATTACATTTCAGCATACCAGTGCTCATTCAGCTGATCAGCAGCTTTTCAGCTCTCTATCAGTTTTTGGAGCATGCCTGCCATACCATTCTGGCACAGGTTCCCTGCAGCCGATGGTCTCACTCTGCATTTAGTCTAAATCTTGAGCATGTCTGACTTAGGGTGGGTCCTTCTCACCTGGCCCATAGCTGGGAATGTCCTCACTCTGGGCTTGGCTTTAGCTTCAGCAGCTCCTGATGTAGCATTTAAGACTAGCTGTGAAGGGTGGAAAAGTTACCTCCTTTGGTTCTAGTGTTCCACTGTACGGTAAGCCATTGATTTTAGTGGTTTCCCTAGCAAGGTACCTTCACTGCATTCTCCCAACAACTGCCTCTGGTTCACCTGGTTTGAGTTTAGGGTGAGTAGACCCAGTGAGTGCCTCAGCAGCCATTGCTGTACTCCTCCCTCCTTGGTTACCTGTTGTGTTGCAGAGTTTTCTCGCAACCTTCCACAGCGTTCCCACTAGAGGGTTTGAGTGACAGCCTTCCTCCACATTGGGATATTTTCCACCTCTCTTTAATTGGATTTTCCAAATTGCAGCTGCAGAGCCATCACTAAATAAACTATCCCAAGCCTGGAGGGAAGGCGACCTAGGCCACGAATCCTCAGAGATTTCCTCCTCATAGGGTTTTTTTTCTCTCCTCTGTGCCTCAGGTCATAACAGTTAGCATAGTAGTGTCCTCTAGTTTCTTTAGGGAGGTTCCGTTGTTGGATGGAGGTGGAGGATGTCCTGCCATTTCCTTTCTCCTTAGAGAATTCCCCATTCTCAATGCAAACCATCAGTATCATGCTACATAAACCTGGGCATTTCATTACGTCATTAACTCAGCATCTCATTACATTATCAAACTGTCTAAGCTTCTCTACTACATTACAGTTAGTGCTCCTACATCACAGTTCCTGCTTGCTGATAAGCTTTGTGTCACCTCATTCTTTGGGATATAATTGTACTACATTTCTTTTGGGGATTCCAAAGGTAGCTTTAGCCATGGGAATCATCCTGTGGCACCTCTGGGGTGGAACCCTCTCTGAGGGTTCCTTGCCTTTTGTACCCCTACAGGGTGGTAATTCCTCTGGAATAGAGAGTACGAATGGCCAAAAACAAACTAACATAGTTGTACAAGCATGACACTATACTGGCTGCGTAGGACATTGAATTGAAAAGGCTATGTCTGGAGTTCAATGGCCAAGCAGCCAGCCACTCCCACTTCCTAAGCTATATAAGCAGTTCCTCTCAGCCTCATTGTGAAGCACTTTTTCTTTGCCTCACCATCCTCCCCTCCTCCTCCTCCTCCAGTGGCAGCACTTCTCTCCTTAAGGGGGATTCCTAATGCACCTTTAGCCACAGGAATCATCCCATGGCACCTCTAGGGGTGGAACCCTCTCCGAGGGTTCCTTGCCTTTCGTACCCCTACAAGGTGGTAATTCCTCTGGAATAGAGAGTGTGAATGGCTAAAACCAAACTAACATAGTTGCACAAGCATAACACTATATTGGCTGTTTAGGACATTGAAATAATGATCTTGGTGAAAGGAGCTCTCATGAGTTGTTCAATTGAACCCCAGCCCTCAACCTTCCTACTAGAACAATGCTGAGAACAAGAAGCTGACAGACTCAAACCCTGCAAAAGCCAACTACTCTCTGTGTGACCCAAAGTAATTCAATTAACCTCCAAGTACTCCAGCCTACTCAGCAGCATAAATGTCTAGAAGCAGGAGCCCACAGGAAATAAGATGTTGCATCTCAGCTGGACTATCCTGGGTAAATAAATTGTAAAAGAAAAAAATAATTATTGGCAGTTGCTGGCCTTTTAAGGTCCCCTTCCAACAGGAAATGATGGCAGTGTGTTATAGTGCTTAGAGCACTACTGGGAACTGGGAGCGCTGCAGATTCTAACCCTGCTAAAGCCAAATACTCACCGTGTGACCTTCAGGAAGTCACTTAACCTCACAGTGCTCTCGCTCACCCAGCCGCAGAAATGGGGTAGAAGCAGGATCACTATGGAAATGAGATGTTGCATCTCAGCTGGGCTATCCTGGAGAAATAAACTGTAAAAGAAACATCATTGGTCATTGCTTACCTTTTAGGTTCCCCCACCACCCTGGCAGTGGAGACAGAGTACATTTATGGTAACAGCACAGTTGGGAACTGGGAGATTACAGGATCAAACTAGAACTAAATGCCCAAGCAAGTTACTTAACCTTCCAGTACTCCAATTTACCCAGCTATAGAAATGGGCAGAAGCATGATAACACTGGAAATGAGATACTGCATCTCAGCTGAGCTATCCTGGGTAAATGCATTGTATAAATGGGTAAAAGAGGGACATCACTGAAAATAAGATGCTGCATCTTTACTGGGATATCCTTGGAAAATAAACTGTAAATAAACAAAAGAAAACATTTTCAAAAAACACTTGAATTGCACTCCTCCCCACATGCAGACAGTGTTTTAGTGAATACAGCACTACTGGGAACTAGCAGATTGCAATTTCAAACCCCATCAAACCCAAATATCCACTGTGCAATCCTGGATGAATACATTGTAAACAAGCCTTTGTCAATGCTGAATGTTGTCACACTGGCATTGGGAGTGGTGGAGGTGGAGAGGCATAGCACTGTGAGTTTGTTAATGTGTCTCAAAAGGTGATTTTGCACAGCGTGTACGCCACTGTGCGGCAGAGCTGCGGAAACATGTTTTGGGCAGGCTGTGGAAAATGGCAGCTGGACTGTTGATAATGAGGTGTGCCAAAATGCCAGTGGTGATAATGTGGCATGAAAGTATTGCAGATTGACGAAGCTACAAGGGTGCGTGGAAACTGCACAATGTACGCTTGCAACACAGTCATTGTCTGGACTTTTGCCACCAAATTTTCATCATAGGCATTTTAGGACCTCTTCTGATGAATAGTGTCACTGTCATTTCCTGAAAGTGTTTTCCAAAAAGTGATTTCACACAGTGACCGTGCAATTCAGCACTGGACGTGTGAAAACACATTTCAGCCAGCTGTACTGCTCATAAGGAAGTATGGAAAAATGCCAATGATGAACAGCTGGTGTGAAAGTATTACAGATTCACAAAGTCACGAGCGTGAGTGCAAACTGCGTAACATGTGCTCGTAAAACACTCATTTTATTGACTTTCGTCCCTAAATTTTCAACATAGGCATTTTGGGACATCTGCTAATGAACAGTGTCATTGCCATTTTCATAGTGTGTCTCGAACACAGGCTTTCCACATCAACCACACTATTTTGCGCCGGAACTGCGAAAACAGATTTTGGTCAGGATGCAAAAAATGACAGCTGTAATGTTCATTAGGAGGCGTAGAACAATGGCACCGTTGAAAATATGGAGTGAAAATATAAGTTTGCGAACTTACGAGTGTGTGTGCAAACTGCCCAACGCATGCTCGTAACACAGTCATTTTATGGAGTATTGTCACCAAATTTTCAACACAGGCATTTTAGGATCTCTGCTCATGAACAATGTCACTGTCATTTTTGTAACGTGTCCTGAACAGTGATTTCGCACAGCGACCACGCTATTCTGTCCTGGAAGTGCGAAAAAACATTTTGGCAAGGATGTGAAAAATGACAGCTATACGGATCACAAGAAGGTGTGGTAAAACGCCAATGTTGAGAATGCGTCATGAAAATATTGCAAATGCGCTAACTTACAAGCTTGTGTTGCGCAGTTGCTATGCATGCTCGTAAAACAGTCATTTTATGGAGTATTGTCACCAAATTTTCAACACAGGCAATTTAGGACCTCTGCTCATGAATAGTGTCACTGTCATTTTCATAATTTGTCCCAAACATGTATTTCGCACAGTGACCATGCTATTCTGTGCCAGAAGTGCGAAAACACATTTCAGCCAGGATGTGAAAAATGACAGCTATATGGTTCACAAGAAAGTGTGGTAAAGTGCCAGTGTTGAGAATCTGGCATGAAAATAGTGTGAATGCGCTAACTTATGAGCGTGCATTGTGCAGTTGATATGCAAGCTCTTAAAACAGTCATTTTTTGGAGTTTTCCCACCAAACTTGCAACATAGGCTTTATGAGAGCCCCTCTCATGATCAGTGGCACTGTCATTTTGTTACTTGGTCCCGAAAGGTGATTCTGTGCAGTGACTGTAAAATCACCTTTCGGGACTGAATAACGCCATGACAGTGCAAGAACTCATGAGAAGGGGTCCCAAAAACCCCATGTTGAAAATTTGGGGCCAAAATTCGTAAAAATGCCTGAGATATGCATTAAAGTTGAAAAACCCCTATTCATTCAATTATACAGCTTACCAGCATTTCTTCAGTTCGCAGTCGGCTTTGAAGAGTGCAGACATGTTCCCGGTCCACCGAAGATCGCCACGCCAGACTCCGCAGGTAAGTATGGGGTGAGGGGGTGAGGGGAGGCAGAGTGCACAGAGGGTGGGTGCAGGTTGGGGGAAGGAGGACGTTGAGACTACGAGGGACCATTTTCATTTTACAGGGGAAAAAAAAACATTGCGGAAAAGTTTTTGTTTTTCAGGGGATTTGGCATGCTGGGGTAGGCTCCCAGCATGCCACCTAACTGTTTGGGGGAGTCTATAGCTGACGGGGGATTGGGCACCCTCATCGGCACACAACACGGGGGGGGTGAGGAAGTAATGCTGACGGGAATTGGGCACCCCCGACGGCACACAAAGAAGAAAGTGGGGAGCAAGCCGAGGGATTGGGCACCCCTCTGCATTCAACAATTGGGGGGGGTTAAGCCAATGGGGAGTGGGCTCCCCTGTCAGCACACAAACAAAGTGGGGGGGTTAACTGACAGGGGGATTGGTCACCCCCGAAGTCAGCAGTAGTTGGGATGCCGCCCGCTCACCGACCATGCTCATAATGTCGGCGAGCACATAGGAAAGGTCCGCTGCGTATGACAAGCTTTGCTCGGATTGCAGTGGACCATTTCTTAGATGTGCTCACCACGGTCACGTGATGGCATCCATCTGAGCAGCAGCTGGTATCCTGAGCTCCCCCCTCTGGCCGCCTATTTTTCTATTTTATAAATACTTTGAACGGACTTTTCGAAGAAATTTTCTAAAAAGATAACTTATTAACATCTAGTGATCAATTTGGTGTCTCGACCTGGGATATTTCAGCCCTTGCTGGATCGTGATGGAGGTGGATCCGAAACAGGCCTTAACCAAACACACTCCTCCTGCATCTCCGGAAAAGGCCGCAAAGAAGCAGAGGAACCAGGCCTCAACTAGGCTGGATCGTAGCAGTGAGAAAATGGGCAGCCTGCACCTCTAACAGAGGATAGATTTCTCCAAGAGCTTGGCTCTGTAAAGACCTCCTGATGGGTTTGACAGGTGAAATTAAATCCTGCATGAGCGACCTCTGATGTTGCCAGAAAGGTATCGGATGTTGATGCCAGGGTCGCTTCTGTTGAAAATTGGAAAGCCAGGGCTGAGGAAGAAATGGCTGGGCTTAAGCAACATGTGAAGAGGCTTCAAGCCAAAACAGAAGACCTCGAAGGGCGCAGTCGCCGTAATAATCTATTAATTATGGGCCTTCCAGAGCTGGAAGAAGGCCCAGACCTCATGGCTTTTCTGCAAAAGTTTCTGATGAAGGTGGTGGGCCCATCACCTATCGGTGCCTCCTATCATCTTGAAAGGGCCCACCGCTCGCTACGACCTCGACCTCCAGCTGGTTCCCCCCCTTGCCAGATTATTATAAAATTCCTGAGTTATCTAGATAGACAGCATGTCCTTCTGAAGTCTCGGGACCTCAAAGAAATTTTGTGGCGTTTCAAAGATCCGGATCACCCAGGACCTTCCCAAAGAGATCCGAATAAAGGGGCAGCCTATCACCATATTGTGCAAAAACTTATAGCAGCTGCAATACCTTTTAGAATGACCTACCCTGCCACTCTTAAGGTAACTGTCGGAGGCATGGCCTGACTTTGACACCTGATGCGGCCTTCAAGGAACTGGCTGGCAGACTGCCTGATCTTTTCAAGGGTTCCGCTGAATATCTACTGTGGACTTTGAATCTGTGTTAATTGGTTTTGTGTGCCCTTTTGGTGGTCTTTTGTCGTGTCTTTGGTTTGCTGGTGATGAGGTTGCTGTTTCCCCCTGACCTCATGTCCCTGTCCTGTGCCTCCCCCGGCCCTCCTGTCACTTACCTTGGTTGGTGTTGTGTGTCTGTCCTCGCTATCATCAGGTCTGGGGATCGGAGGTCTCCATAGGTCCTTCCGTGGGGTCGGCGGTGGGATTCGCGGTGTGGGGGCGGTCTCGGAGTGGGCCATGGTTGGCGCGATGAGTCGGGGCCTTCCCTCGCTGCTGGGCCCACTTTGGGGTGGGGGAACGTCGGTTGGTGATGCTGTTTCCGGGGGGAACTTCCGGGAGTGTTGCGCTGTTTGGGTCCGACTGCCTTAAAGGTCCCCGTGAAACAGCATTTATATCAATGCTTCTGATATTTCTGCCTTTGCCATGGTATGGTCGTTGATGTCTGGTTGGGTCCCCTGATCTGCAGTCATGCTGGCATCGGTAAGTGGCCCATTCTATCCTATCTAGCGGCGGGGCATGTGTGAGGGACTGGGCTGGACTGTATTTGTGGCGGGTCCATCGGGGTTGAATGAGGCTTTTGTGGCCTTAGATAGCAGGAGCTCCCCTTTCTTTGGGTTTGGTCTTCTTCTCCCGTTTCTCTGCTCTGCCATAACCCTGGTCTCTGCTTCTGCATCGACGGTGCGTGGGCATTGGGGGCGGCTGGGGGGATTGAGCAGGCTGGCGGGTTGGATGTGGGATCATGAGCTGCGCGGTTGGGGTGGCACCGCTCGGCCCAGCTGGCATAATAATTGGTGGGTCAAGTTCGGACCTATATCTGGATATGGGAGATTGTGGTCTTTATGGCCCATGTTTGTTGGGTTTTGGCTCTGGGAATTTTGGGATTCGCATGGGGATCCGGGGGGCTCGTAACCCAGAATACGGACTGGATAAGTGATTCTGGATATTGGGGTCTCCCTTTGTATATAGTTTTTGGGGATTGGGGGTGTGTGTTTTGAGGAGGAATGGTGTCTCTCCCTTTGGTTATAGATTTTGGGTTCGACATTCTGTTCGGAAGGGGGTTCCTGTTTGGTCATATGGAATTTCTGTGGTGGGTGGAGGGGGGTTCTGGGGGTCCGGCTTGTTGTTTCCTGTCACTTTATAGGGATTGACTTTCTTTGTTTGGGGGTGGGGGAGGAGGTTAGATTGGGGGTGTGGGACTAGGGATTTGGGAGGTGCACCCTGCTACTAGTGGTTGGATTTATGCTATCTGGGTACCAGACTACTGTAAGTTCTATTTGAGATGGCTAAGAACGTAAACTGTATAGCGTCCTGGAATGTGAGAGGACTCAGGGATTGTGGTAAAAGGCTGCAGATATTTAATCACTGCTCCTTGCTTGGTATTGATATTCTTTTCTTGCAAGAAACACACTTGGGTCGGGAAGAAACTAATCTCCTCTCCCGGTCTGGATTTTCCAAGTTTATCTTGCTGGGAATTCTCACTTTAGCAAAGGGTGGCTATCTTAATTAAAAACATGTTTTGTTTATTAAAGACTGGACCTGCTCAGATCCGAAGGAGATTCATTCTAGTAAAGGGTAAGCTAAATGGAGAGAGTGTGGTACTGGGATCAGTGTATGGACCAGTGGGAGGCAATCCAGACTTCTTTATGAGGTTGACAGATAAGTTGGCTGCCTTTCTGCTGACTCAATTTGTGCTGGGAGGGGATTGGAACGTACCTTTCCCCTCTTTCTTAGATAGGGACCCCCAAGACAGGAGAACACCTTCCCCAGCACAGAAAGCCCTCTGTGAGATGGTCTCGCTGATGGGGCTTGGTGACCCGTGGCGTATTGCTAACCTTCTTTTAGGGCCTTTTCCTTCCATTCGCAATCACACGGCACCAAATCAGGACTGGATATGATTTTAGTGAGTGTCTCCTCTCTCCCTATGGTTTCTCTCTCTGGTATAGAACCAATCGTGGTTTCAGATCATGCTTTGGTTTGGGTATGTTTGCCTATTAGGCATGATTTTGCTCGCGACTCCATGTGGAGATTGAATACCCATCTACTGAAGGATCGTCACTGTGTTTCGGAGATCAGTACGAAAATATCTCTGTTTCTGGCAGATAATCTGGACTCTACCCCTAGGGTGGACATGATATGGGGGGCATTAAAGTGCTATCTTAGGGGGGAATTTATCCAGATGGCTTCCCTCAGGAAGAAAGCATGGTTAGCTAGGGCGTTAGAGTTGGTTGGTAAGATTAGAGGTCTGGAAAGTAAGTACTCACTATCTTCCTCGGTGTCAGATCTTAAGGATCTGCTCTCAGTCAAAAATGAGTACTCTGATCTGTTGAAAGATAAGACTGAGTATTATCTGGTCAAAACCCAGGCTAAGTATATAGACCTTGGTGAGAAATCTGGGAGACTACTGGTTTACGCCTCAGAGCATTAGAAAGTTCGAGGATTATTCCTCTCTGGTTTCCTCGTCCGGTACGAAGGTCTCTTCGCCCAGAGAGATTGCTCGGGCCTTTCAGGAATACTATTCTAGCCTTTACAGTCCCCCTTCTACATCCCATGCTGTAGCTGACCTTAAGGGTTATTTAAGTGGATTGGCTCTTCCTAGCATACTGGACTCCCAACAGGCACGTCTAGTGGCACCCTTTTCAGTTGAGGAGATCCAGAGCACTATTGCCTCCCTTGCCCCAGACAAATCGCCGGGCCCAGATGGATTCCCAGCGAATTTTTACAAAGCTTTTTCTAAGGACTTGACCCCTATTCTGCTTAAATTATATAACTACTTTCAGGTAGCTTCGGATCTTGATTCGGCCTTGTTCGAGGCTACCATAGTTCTAATTCCTAAGCAGATAAGGAGCCCTCAGACCCAGCTAGCTACCGTCCTATTTCCTACAAAATTATGATATTAAAATACTGGCTAAAATTCGCTGAGAGGATTAAAAAGATTCATGGACCTTCTGAGCCCTGAACAAGCAGGTTTTGTTCCAGGAAGATCTGCTGCTGATCATCTAAGGACACTGTCCCATATTTCACAAGTACGCCGGTCAGTTTCAGAACCACTTGTGCTGGTCTCTTTAGATGCTGAAAAGCATTTGACAGGGTCGACTTGGTCCTTTTATAGGGCTGTTCTGGAAGAAATGGGTTTCCGTCCTCCTTCCTAAACATGATTCAGGTACTATATAAATGCCCCTCTGCTAAAATCTATTGCAACGGGGTTTTATCCTCCTTTCAACCTCTTTAGGGCACAGACAGGGCTTCCTCTCTCCCTATTATTTAACTTGTATTTGAACCTTTGTTGACTCAGCTTAAACTCGCCGGTGAAAGGGATTAGGATCTTAGGGAGGAACTAGTTCTTTTCATGTATGCAGATGATGTTCTGTTACATTTGTCTGACCGGCTGCATCGTTAGAAGCTGCTCTAGATATTATTAGACATTTCAGTTCCTTCTGGCTACAAATTAAATATATCAAAGTGTGAGATTTTCCCTTTAAATAATTATACCTTTAAGAGCTGCTTCCTACCTTTTGGAATGAGATGGACTTCCTGTTCCCTTAAGTACCTCGGGATTCACTTTTCCACCGACCCACTTCTGCTCAAGAAATTAAACTTAAATAAGATTAGAGACTCGGTTAGTCAAGATCTGCAATGCTGGGCATCTCTTCCTATTTCCTTGATGGGCAGAATCAATATTATTAAAATGAACGTTCTTCCCCGGATTTTCTATCCGCTGAACCTCACCAATCTCTGGCTTCCTCTTTCCTTTTTTCAACAGCTCCATAGTATGTTTTCTACTTTCATCTGGAAAGGGAAAGGGTACGCTCCTTATGGCTCCCTCTCGCTCCCCAAAACAAGGGAGGTCTGAAACTTCCCAACTTTCAGCTCTACTACTATGCTGCCCACTTATTCAAGTTAGGGACAGTGGTTCATGCAAAACCTGAGAATTCCTCCCCAATATGGTTGCTTCACTTAGAATCGACTTTTCTCTCTGAGCTTAAATTTGACATAACTACTTTACTCTATCTTACTCCAAGTTCACTTCCACACTTAATTTCTAATAATATGGTGGCGGTTTCTCTTAAAGTGTGGGCTCAATGTCTTAAGTTCTTCCGGATCTCTAACCAAACGGATTTAGGACAACCAATTACCTCTAATCCCAACCTTGCTATTGGCGACTCAAGGGTGGGAGTAACTTGGTTGCCACAACTTAAAGGCTCCAGGGTTGAACATTTGTATAATTCAACCTCTCTTCTCACATCAGGCGATATCCTCACCAAATTCGGTATCCCTGGTAGAGAGACCTTTAAAGTGTTTCAACTCCGTCATCTGGTCTGTAACAAGTTTGGTGTGGTATTCAAACTGTCTGTGGTACACCCCTTTTTCTCTAATATTATCGGGCTGGCATCTCAACCCCATTCCATTTCGCAGATCTACTCCTATCTATTAACTTTCAACTTGAAAGAGGAGGTAACTGGCCCCTTGCTCTGGACGCAACTTCTGCCGGATGAAGTGCCATTTTGAGAACCCTTATGGCCTAACCTGCACAAATACCATACTCAGGATAGGTTCCGTTAGTACAGTATAATATTGTCAATAACTTATATTATACTCCAGTTGCTTTTCAGCTAAGATGATCTCTTCCTCAAGGTGCTTCCGTGCTTCGGATGAGGGTAACTTGATTCATGTTTTCTGGGAGTGCCCTAAAGTGGCCCTGTTGTGGTCTGCTATTATGGATAGTCTAGATCCCCTCTGGGTCTGAGCAGGTTTTTCTCCAAGTATCTGTGTATTGGGGACTTTTCTCAGATAGATTGCGTGGAGCGAGGTATCATATGGCTTTGATTTCGATGGCAGTCAAAAATTGGTTTTAAGGCATTGAAGGACTAATTGTACTATTCTCATGGATTGGTTAAAAGAATTAATGTCCTACCTCCAGTCCGAAAGTTTGATTGCCAGTTACAAGCAGCGTATGGATTTATTTTATAAAAGATGGGGTAAACTTCAGTCCTTTTACTTACCAGGAGGTTAATGTATGTGATCTGATCCCTGGACCCTTACTCTATGTTGTATATCGATTGCCATCCTAGTATACGAATTATAGTGATACAACCTAGTCTCTCTCACTGTATGGTAGACCTATAATCACAGCCAGCAAAAAGATGGTTGCCTAAATGTGGTATCCAAACTTTGATAGTTGCTAGCTATGTTTTCGAACGGTGCACCTAGGGGTGGGGGATGGGTTTTGGTTTTTCTGGGTTTTTCTCAGCTCATAGATGAACATGTTTTATGATGTCTTTTGATGCTAATAGACCTGTTGTTATTTGTATAGCCAAGGGGTGTACTGACTTTGGTTTACTGATTGGTTTCTAATACTATGGTATGGTTGTAACCTTTCTTTTGTGAAAATAATAAACTTAAATTTCAAAAAAAAAAAAAGATGTGCTCACCACATTATGTATGCATGGTGTGGCGCCGGCATGCAGGCTGATTGGGGAATGAGGGATGCACCTACCGGTGCGTGCCCTGCATTTGCCCAACAGCTACTCCGCCTCCAAAGCTGCACTGTCCCACAATGTTGGCTGCGCAAGCACGCCAACATAAAAATTAACCAGCCAACATCTGCAATTGTTGGTCTTAATGGCCTCTCTGCAAACAGTGAAGGCAATGTGATTTAGTGGTTATTGTACTGTGGGAATGTGGAGATTGCAGGTTCAAACTCTGCTAGTACCAAATACTCACTGTATGTGCTGTCTGAGTAAGTCACTTAACCTCCCAGAGCTCTGGTCTGCCTAACTGCAGAAATGGGTAGAAGCAGGCCCCACAGAATATGAAGTGTTGCATCGCAGCTAGACTATTCTTGGTAAATATATTGCAACAATGGGTAAAAGTAGGACAACACTGGAAATGAAATGTTGCATCTCAGCAGGGCTATCCTGTGTAAATAGACTGTAAAGCATATATAGAGTAACAATTTGCTATATATACCAGCACTGTGTTCTTTTTAATGTAATTCTTTCTGCAAATGTATCAGATCAAATTTAACACCAGCTGGAAAAAGTTAAGAAAACACTGGATCTGCTGAAAATTTGCTATCTGGTTGTCCAGTTTCATGGCAAGACCACTGGGCAATTTATGGTTGGGATTAAGAAATGTTCTTCATGTCACGAAGCAGCTAGCTAACCCAAACATCCCTTTTGGGGCTCAGATCTTTGGACAGAATACAGATGTATTTCCTTAACAGGCTAAACCAAGCTGGTTTTCCCAATCCCAGCTCCAGACAAAGGATTTTGAATCTATGTTGTCAGAGTGACATACTGTATGATGTACTATGTTGCAGGGGGCAGTGGCTGGCTTTTTATGTCTGGCAGGTGTTGAAAGAGTCAGCCAGGCTTGGGACTACGAACAACTGCCATGTAAGGGTTCGAGTTTTCCCTGATTCAAAGAGTCTCGTGGTAAGCCAATCTACTTTGCTGGAGAGAGTGAGATAGTTTTTTTTTTCCTATCTGAAACCTACAGTATGCTAACACTTTTTTCCCCATTTCTGTAGAATTATAGTTCCCTATAGTCTGTGTTTGCAGTATCCTGTGTTATATGTGTCATACGTTGAAGTATTAAAACATTATTTTCATATTACTCATTTTTCTGTGACTGAATCCCTTGAGGTACAGCAAATTAATTTATAATCAACAAAACTGTATTTCTACCTTTAAAGAGAAGGCTACATACCATAATCTATTTCTAATGCAAGATGTTCAGCTGTGACAGAGTGGGGTGGATCATGTGTCCTTCAGCATGGAGGAATGTTGTCCTGTGTGAAGGGATTCAGACCTAGAAATACCCCTAAAAGAGTTTCTAAGCTGAGTGGTGGCAGCTACTGAAGTATTAGGACAGCTGGTAAAAGTGAAAGAGGCAGAATCAGGGAAAGACCAATTTGTATACGACAGGTATTTTCCAGATTCCCCCTCCCCCAGCACAGGTAGTGGTGGCAGTGTGGTCAGGTGTTAGGGCACCGTTATGAACTGAGAGATTGCAAGTTAAAACCCTGCTAGAGTAAAATACTCACTGTGTGATTCAAAGCGAGTCACTTAACCTCCCAGTATTCTAGTCTATGCAGCTGCAGAAATGTCTAGAAGTAGGATCCCTCTGGAAATGAGACAGTGCATCTCAGCTGTGCTATACTGGGTAAATAAATTGCAAAAATATAAATAAACAAAACAGTGCAGGCCTTATACCACCACAGGCTGTGGAAGCAGTGTGGTCTATTGGTTAGAGCACTATTAGGAACTGGGAAATGGCAGGTTCAAATCCCGCTAGAGTTAAATACTCACTATATGACCCAGAGCAAGTAAGTTAACCTCCAAGTATTCCAGTCCTTCCAGCTGTGGAAATGAGTAAAAGCAGGATCACACTGGAAATGAGATGATCAATCTCAGCTGGGCTATTCTGGGCAAGTACATTGTCAGTATTAGTAGAAGCAGTATACCACTGGAAACAAGCATTTGTCAATGCCGAATGTTGATTGCATTGATCTGTTGAGCTCGCTCACTACCCCTCTGTCACTCGCTCATTCTGTTTCTCCCAGTGCTGCAGGCGGCTCTTTTGTATTGGACTCCTGCGTTGGCAACTTTTTCTGCCCACAAAGAAATCCGCAGCTGTCCCGACATAGCTCCGTTGAGATGGTTCACTCCCCCCCCCCACTCGCTCATTCTGTTTCTTCTGGCACTGCAGGCTACCCTTTAGTACTGGGCTCCTGCCTCTGTTGGCGACTTTTTCTGCCCACAAAGAAATCTGCAGCAGTCCCGACAGAGCTCCATTGAGCTCGCTCACTCCCCCTCTCTCACTCGCTCGTTCCGTTTCTGCTGGCGCTGCAGGCTGCCCTTTTGTACTGGGCTCCTGCCTGCATTGCTGCCTTTTTCTGCCCACAAAGAAATCTGCAGCAGTCCCAACAGAGCTTCGTTGAGCTCACTCACTCCCCCTCCCTCACTCGCTCATTCTGTGTCTCCGGGCGCTGCAGGCTGCCCTTTTGTACTGGGCTTCTGCCTGTGTTGGTCGCTTTTTCTGCCCACAAAGAAATCTGCAGCAGTCCTGACACAGTTCCATTGAGCTCGGTCACTCCCCCTCTCTCACTCACTCGATCCTAATCTGTCCCAAACACTGATTTCTGACAGCGATTGTGGTATTCTGCGCCAGCAGCGTGAAAACACATTTCGGCCAGGATATGAAAAATGACAGCTGTACTGGTCATAAGGAGGTGTGAAAAATGCCAGTGTTGAAAATCTGGCATGAAAATATTAATAATTTGCAAAGTTACAAGAGTGCGTGAAAACTGCACAATGCATGCTCGCAACATAGTCATTTTATGGAGTTTCATCACAAAATTTTCAACATAGGCATTTTAGGTCCTCTGCTCATGAACAGTGTCAGTGTGATTTTCTTAATGTGTCCCAAACACTGATTTCCCACAGCGACCGCTGCTATTGTGTGCCGGAAGAGCGAAAACACATTTCAGCCAGGATGTGAAAAATGACAGCTGCACTATTCATAAGGAGGTGCAGAAAAATGGCAATGTTGAAAATCTGGAGTGAAAATATTACAAAGTTGCGAAGGTACGAGCGTGCATGGAAACTGCACAATGCACGCTTGTAACACACTCATTTTATGGACTTTTGTCACAAAATTTTCAACATAGGTGTTTTAGGACCTCTACTAATGAACAGTGTCACTGCCAGTTTCATAATGTGTCCCGAATACGGATTTCCCCCAGCGACTGCGCTATTCTAATCTGGAACTGCGAAAACACATTTCAGCCAGGATGTGAAAAATGACAGCTGCACTGTTCATAAGGAGATGCAGAACAATGGCAATGTTGAAAATCTGGAGTGAAAATATTGCAAATTTGTGAAGTTATGAGCATGCGTAGCAACTATGCAATGCACACTCGTAAAACAGTCATTTCTTGATTCTTTCCACCAAATTTGCAACATAGACTTTTTGAGAGCCCACCTCATGAACACTGGCACTGTCAGTTTGGCAAACGGTCCTGAAAGGTGATTCTGCGCAGTGACCACAAAATCACCTTTTGGGACCGATTAATGCCATGACAGTGCCTGAATTCATGAGGAGGGTTCCCAAAAACCCCATGTTGAAAATTTGGTGCCAAAATTCAAAAAACACCTGAGATATGCATCAAAGTTGAAAAAACCTTATTTATGCCATTATACAGCTTACTGGCATCTCCTCAGTTCGCAGTCGGCTTTGAAGAGTGCAGATGTGTTCCTGGTCCACCAAAGATTGTCGCACCAGACTCCGCAGCTAAGTATGGGGTGAGGGGGATATGAGGAGGCAGGATACGCAGAGGGTAGGTGCGGGTTGCAGGAGGGGGCAGGGAGACTGTGTGAAACCGTTTTCTTTTTTGTACAGTTCAAAAAACAAAAAAAACATTGCAAGATGTTTTTTTCTTTACAGGGGCATGTGGCACACTGGGTGGGCTCCCAGCATGCCAATACAGTGTTTTGGGGGGGGCAGTTGTAGCCGACAGGGGATTGGGCACGTCTTCTGCACAAATCTAGTGTTTTTTTTTGTATGTGGGACATTATGCTGACAGGGAGTGGGCTCCCCTGTTGGCAATTTAAACTGGGATGGGACATAAGCCGATGGGGAGTGGGCTTCCCTGGCAACTTAAACTCAGACAGGAATTAAACTGACAGGGATTGGGGCCCCCATCGCAAACAAAACTGTCTGGGCGTGATGCTGCTGAGGGGGGATTGGGTACCCTCGGCAGTGAGAGTTAATTAAAATTGTTTGTGAAAACGGCAGCAAGCCACCACCATGTTCACAAGCAATATTACACTTAGCAATGTTCCGCCCAGCAATGACGGGTCACTCCCTTATTGCAGCGAATGGCTGATGCTGCAATGACGAGGCAGACCCTGATTGCAACGGCTGAAATGTTTCAAGGTAGTGGCACGCTGGCTGAACTAGTGCCAGCTGCAGTGTGCCACGGCATTGGGGAAAGTGGGCCAAGCCTTTAAAGGCTGTGGGTGCTTTGGTCACAACAGTGCCGTGCCTCCACAACCTGCTTCTGGCAAGCTGTCACAATATGTTTCTTGCGCATGCACGCAATCAACATAAAAAGAGGCTGTGTCTCAGATATGCTATCCTGGGTAACTAGATTGCAAAAGCAACACCACTGCCAGCCAGCAGACATTCCCACCCCTTCCCCACAGGAAGTTTGGAATAGTGTTTTAAGCATTATTAGGAACTGGGAGATCTTAGGCTCAAATCATCTGACGTCCTCTAACATGGGTGAGAGCTGTAAAATTTCCATGGGCTAATAAAACCCTTTTCCTTCACGTATTTGGAATGTGTGCCATTTTGTTTTTTGCTTTTCCTGTCAATCCCTAATAAATCCAAATATTCACTATGTGACCCTGAGCAAGTCGCTTAACCTCCTAGTGCTCCTGTCCACCCAGGTTTGGAAATGGATAGAAGCAGGATCCCACTAGAAGTGAGATGTTGCATCTTAGCTGGGCTGGCCTGGATATAAGGAACAATGTGTGGGTGTTCATACACAACAAGCCTGTGTTTCCATCGAGGGGTAGATGTAAACCCCCCCATCCCCATGTGGGGCTTATCTTTGTTGGCTACAAACTGTTGCTGTCCCCACTGTCTAACTTCTGCCTCTAGTCCCCTGTGCAGCTGGAATCAGGATAAGAGGGCCTTTCTAGGAGCCCTGCTAAGATTTGGGCCAGAACTCATGTCCTCGAGCATTGCTGCAGCCACCACATCTCCCTTTCTTTGGCTCCATCACAGTAGCAGGGCCAAGGTCCCATAGACTGTTGTACCTCCATGGCACTGGAGGAAAAAAAAGTTTCTGCCCCTATTTTGGGGGGTTTTCAGGGTGGCCAGTGCCATTACAAATATGGCCATGCATGCTGCAGCTTTGCATATGTGGCAGAACTTAAAGGAGCTGTGGCTCCAAAGCAGCATTGTGTCCAAGCAGCCATAGTTTTGAAAATCATTTCCTGGCTTCAGGACAGACAGCCCAGTTGGGATTCAAGGTAAATTGCCTTTGGGCATTTTGCTGTGGATTTCCTAGTCCCCAACCAGGTAGTGGGGCTGGGAATTGTATAAGTGAGGTGTGCATGTGCAATCGTAGCAGTTAGAAACATAGAAATTGAAACATAGAAACTCATGGCAGATAAGGACCACTAGGCCCATCTAGTTTGCCCATTTTTCCTGCCTCCTGTAAAAGCTGCAGACCCTACTTGATCTTCAGCTTTACCTCCTCATTCCTATTGCTTGGGTTCCCTTATGCCTGTCTCATGCATGCTTGAATCCCCCCCACTATGCTTGCTCCCACCACCTCCGCTGGGAGTCTATTCCATGCATCCACCACCCTTTCTGTGAAGAAATATGTTCTCATGCTGCCCTTTAGTCTATCCCCTTCCAACCTCATGTCATGCCCCCTTGTTTCTGGACATCTTTTCTTTTTCTTTTTCCTTTTTTTCTTTTCTTCTTTTTGGGGCCGGCTCCCCTAGCCCTGCAAAAGGGCACACCTGTCTCCCAGTGACCTGCCTCTTCATACTCAGGGAAGCACCCCCACGAGTGGGGCCATCCTAGGCAGAACTGTCGTCGCCAGAGGGCACAGGCACCAGGAGTAACTCATATGTGAGGAGCTGACATTTTTTTCTATGACTGCTCCCTCTTGAGCCGAGTGCATGCAATGACACAAGCCAAGGAGGAACCTGCACAGTTTTCAGGCGCTGGCCCCTCAATGCGCCTGCATTGGCCTCCCATGCTCTCGTGACGGTGCCTTGCTCCCCAGCCTCCACCAGGGGGCAACCAGGTGACAGTGCTGCACATCCCCCCCCTCTCCAGAGAAGGAGAGCAGTCCTCCGGATGCTCAATCCTTCCCCTCCTCTGCTGACCCCAGGCAGCCCATACCCTTTCCCGAACACGGGTCGTCAGCATGGCGCGAGGTGTGGCGTCCAGTGCCTCAACCCTCAGCACCACTGGGCCAGCTCAGACATCTCCTTTCTGAAAGATGCTACTTTCTGGTACCCTATTAATGCTTTTTAGATATTTGTAGGTTTGTATCATATACAGGGCCCATAGTGCTCTGTGGCAGAATTTTCTGATTTCTGCGGCAGGGCTCCTAGGCTTCTGCGGCAGCATTTTCTGATTTCAGTGGCATGATTAATTCATTTCTGTGGCAGAATGCAGCCCGACCATTAGCTAAAATATGAAGTGATGTCATTGATGACATCACCTATCAAGCATAGAGGAGGGGCTTCAAGATAAACAAGATGGGTGCAGGAGCTTGGCACTATGGTAAAACTGTATATCTGAATGAAAATTCACCAAAAACGATGAATGCACTATATAAATTCTGAGGCATGATGCATATTCTACGGAAAATTCTGCAACTGCAGAATTGCAGAATTCTAGGGGCCTTGATCATATCTTCTCTTCTCTTCTCTTCTCTTCTCTTCTCTTCTCTTCTCTTCTCTTCTCTTCTCTTCTCTTCTTCAGGGTATACATATTGAGGTCTCCCAGTCTCTCCTCATATGACTTTTGGTGCAGGCCCTGCACCATATTTGTTGCCTTTCTTTGAACTGCCTCCACCCTGTCTACGTCCTTACAGATATGTAGCCTCCAGAACTGGACATAGTATTCCAAATGAGGCCTCACTAAAGATCTGTAAAGTAGCATTACCACCTCCTTTCTTCTGCTGGTGATGCCTCTCCCTATGCACCCCACATCCCACTGGTTCTCCTCACAGCCTTGGCACATTGTTTGGCTGCATTTAGGTCATCAGATATGATTACCCCCAAATCCCTTTCCTGTTTGGTGACCATCAGTTCCCCCCCCCCAACATATAATCCTGCCCTGGGTTCTTGCTCCCCAAATGCATGATTTTGTACTTTTTCACACTGAAGCTCAGCTGCCACAATGTGGACCATTTATTCAGTTTGTCTAGGTCCCTCTTCATTTTTTGCACCCCTCCAGGAGTGCCCACCCTTTTGCAGATCTTAGTGTCATCCACACATAGGCACACCTTCCCCTCCAGCCCCACTGCAATGTCACTTAAGAAGACACTAAACAGGACTGGGTCTAGGACTGATCCCTGTGGAACATCACTGGTCACCCTCCATTCTTCAGATTGAACACCATTTACCATGACCCTCTGTCTTCTATCACTCAACCAGTTCCTAACCCAATTTACCACCTTGTGACCCACTCCCAGGCTGCCCAGCTTGTTCACAAGACTTCTATGTGGAACGGGTATGAAAGGCCTTACTGAAATCCAGGTAGGTGACATCCACCCCTCCCACCCTATTCATGACCTTAGTCACCCAGTCAAAGAAATCAATTGGATTTGTTTGACATGACCTTCCCACTGTGAATCCATGCTGTCTCAGATCCTGTGCTCCGCTGGCTTCATGATGTTCCCACAATCCTTTGTTTAAGTAGTGATTCCATAATCGTCCCCACTATTGAGGTGAAGCTGACTGGTCTATAGTTTCTAGCCTCCTCCCTAGTGCCACTTTTGTGAAAAGGGACTACATTTACCCTCCTCCAGTCCTCCAGAATGACTCTCGTATTGAGAGACTCATTGAACAGTGCTGCCAGTGGTGGCACCAGCACCTCCCATAGTTCCCCTTAATATTCTAGGATGTATCCCATCCAGTCCCATTGCATTTGTCCACTTTCAGTTTTGTGAGTTCCTTTAAGAACCTCTTTCTTCTGTAAATGGATTGGAGTTCATCTCCCTCCCATAATTGTTCATGAACCTAACAAAAATATGTGTTCAGTATTGATGCTTTTTCCAGGTCCTCTTCCACACACTGTCCTTCTTCCCCTTTAAGCCTTACTATCCCACCCCTGGTTTTTCTCCTTTCACTAATGTACCTATAAAAAGTCTTGTCTCCTTGCTTTACTTCCTGTGCTATCTTTTCCTCCGTTTGTGCCTTTGCATTCCTGACTGTCTTCCCTGCCTCCCTCTGTTTTTCCAGATACATTACCCTGTCATCTCCTGCTGTATTTCCTTGTATTTTCTAAAAGTCATCTTTTTCACCCTTACCTTCCTGGCCACTATCTTTGAGAACCATAGTGACTTTCTCTTTCCCCTTGTTTTCTAGCCTAATGCAAAGGTTTGTCGCTTCTACAATGACTCCTTTCAGATGGGCCCACTGCTCCTCCACTCCACCCCTTTTTATCCCCCCCACCAGGGCATTCTTGAGACATATTCTCATCTTAGTAAAGTCTGCCCCCCCCTGAAATCCAGGACCCTTGCCTTTGTGTGGCTTGACTCTGCCACTGTACTCATGCTGAATCACACTGTGTGATGATCACTGAATCCTAGGTGTTCATCCACCCTGACTTCCTCAGTTCTGTCCCCATTGGTGAGTATCAGGTCCAAAACTGCACCCTCTCTGGTGGCTCTAGCACTAGCTGCCTGAGGCCTGCCCCTTGTACAGAGTAGAGGATGTCCCTGCTTCTGGCTGAGACAGTAGCTGGGATGCTCCAGTCTACATCTGGCAGATTGAAATCACCTGCCAGCAGCATCTTCCCCTTTAGCTGCCATCACGTGGATGGATTTCACTGGAACCCTGTCCACCTCCTCCCTCTGTGCTGGAGGTCTGTATATCATGCCTGTGTGAATAGCAGTGCAGTTGCCCGTCTCAAGGGTGACCCAAAGTACCTAGGCTTCCCCCTGCATTTCCTGTACCTCTGTCACTCTATTACCATCCCTGACATAAAAAGCCGCCCCCCTCTATTTTTACCCCTGTCTCTTCTAAACAGAGTATAACCTGGTACTGCTACATCCAAATCATAGTTTCCAGTATACCACATTTCAGTAATAGCTACAATGTCCAGGTCAGTCTCCATTATCAAGGCAACCAGGTCTGGGATTTTATTCCCTAGGCTACAGGCACTGGTATACATGGCCTTCCATGTCCTGCCATTTGTCCTTTTATCATCCCCCCTGCTGTCTTTGTGCCTCCTCTGTTTGTTCTTCCCATATTCAACCCCCTTTGTCCTGTCTTCAGCTGTTATAGGTTCCATTTCTTCTGGTAATACAATAACATTATGGTCCTCCATGTTGACTTCCCTATCCTGTGGGGATGGGCAGTTTGCTTCCTACTGCATCCTTCTGACCCCCCCCTTGCTAGTTTAAGTGCTTGTCAGTTAAGCATTTAAACTATTCACTGAGGACAGAAGTCCCCTCACTGGACAGGTGTAGGCTGCCCTCCTTGTACAGGGTCCCATTCCTCCAGGTGGGTCCCCAGTTCCCAATGAAGCCAAAGCCTTTTCCTCTGCACCAACTCTCCAGCGAAGTGTTGAAGTCCTTGGTGCGGAGTTTCCTAGCCTTCCCCTTGCCGTGGTTAGATAGCACCCCTGAGAAGGTCACAGAGCTTGCTACCTGTGCAAGGCCCCTCCACAACTTCCTGGACACCTCTTGCACCCTTGCTGTCCTTGCCTTGTCTCCAGCCAGTCATTTGTCCCCAGATGGACAATGATATCAAGCTCCCCCTGCTATGCTACTGCTTTAGCAATTTCTTGGATCCTCTCCCCATCCCTCCAAGCTGTGCTTCCCGGTAGACACCTTACCTCCCTTTCCTCCCCTGTTTCTTTCCCCAATTCCACTCCCTGGAATATGGAGTCCCCCACTAGGAGAAGCTTCTTCTTCCTTTTGGGGTTCTCTTCCACCGCTTGTGGGGTTCTGTTTTGTAGAACCTGCTCATCCACCAAGGTCATAGCTTTGGGTGCAACAGTGGAATCCTCCTGCTCCTCCAAACCTATGTAGGAGTTTCTTAGTTGCACTGGGTGGGGGATTTACTTTTGATCCAACTATCTCACCATCCCTGAGCCCACTGAGAGTGTGTGTGTGTGTGTGTGTGTGTGTGTGTGTGTAAGTCCGTGTCTCTGTATAACATAATTGTTGTTGGCATTCACTCCCTGCACCAGCATTTATAAAAAATAAAAGATAGGCAAGTGTGTGTTTAAGATTTTTGCACACCCTTCGCTCTCGAGGTTTATGGGTCATCATACACCTTGAACATGTAAAAGAAAATCCATAACACACTCTTGCCTATCCATTATTCTCTATTTAATAAAACATGTATATTGCTGGGAGTTGCTGGACTTTCCATACATACCAGCCTACTACATGCTTCATCAGCAGCAAAGTCTTTCTTAAAATTGATTTCCTCTCCATCACTAACTACTGTAAACATAACAATTTCACTAGTAAAACTTGCTGTCAAAGATTAAGTCATTGACCACTGTTTGTGTCCTTTAGCTTTTAGTGGCACAGTTTCACTTATTTTAGAAGTGCTTATCCCTGATAATATTATTCCTTGTAATTTCATGGAGAGGACCACAGTATATACTGTATGCTTTTGGTTTCAGAAAGATTTATTGTTCATTATGGACAATGGAGGTAAAGCTGCTGTTTTCTCTCATGCAGGTGACAGTACAATCGCTGACTCTTTAGACTTTATGTTTCAGAAGTATTGCTTACCTGATACTATGCCATAAATTCTGTGTCTCCACAAATGAAGAGTAATATGCTGATTAGATACTTGGATGCATTGGAGAGAGCTCACCAGTAGAAAGAGCCAGGTTATACTCCCCCATTAAGATCACTGATTCAGTCGCACCTATAGTACTGTGTGCAGTTTTTGAGCCCACACTAGAGGAAGGACAAGGATAGGATGGAGGCAATGTAGAGAAGGACAATCAAAATAATATGGGGCATCAATGGAGGTCTTGTGATGAGCACTTGGGGGACCACAACACAGTATGGTTCTCCCTAGACAGGGGTATGGTGGGCATTCACAGTAAAATCAGAGTGACAGATTTCAGGAGAGCTGATTTTGGAAAGATGGCAACCAAAGTGAAAAAACTTGTAGCAACCATTAGGCAGGAGATGGATACAAATCAAAAGTGGGACATTTTAAAGAATGGACTGACTGAGGCAACAAACATGAGCATAAGGTGTGCCAGAAAGAATAAGAGGTTCAGGAAATCTAGTTGGTGGACAAGGGAGGTTCAGGAGAGTGTAAAGGAGAAAAGGGCAGCCTTCAGGAAATTTAAGAGAACAGGCAAGAAAGAGGACAGGGAGGAACACACAAAGAGATCAAGAGAGGTGACCAGAGTTGTGAGGGGAGCCAAGGCCTCAAAGGAGAGGATAGGAACTTAGTGCAGGGGATTAGGAAAGGAGAGAAAGACTACTTTAGATATATTAGGGAAAAAAGGAAAACCAGGGAACAGATATTCAAAATTAAAAAGCATGATGGGTGGACAGAGCAGGGGGCAAAACAAACAAAGGTACTTAAAGAGTATTTCTGCCTAGTCTTTATAAGAGGAGGGGATGGGCCTGTCCCAATGGGGAGGAGGGAGAGGTAACATTAACAGACAGTGATATCCTGGTGGAGAAGGTACTGTCTAGCCTGAATTCCTTATGGACAGATAAGGCACCCAGGCCAGATGGGATACATTCATGAATGCTAAATCAGTAGGCAGAGGCACTGTTGGCACCCTTGATGGATGTGTTTAATACCTCCCTGCACACTGGTTGTGTGCCACTGGATTGGAGGACAGCACATGTGGTGCCCATCCATAACAGTGGCCAAAGGGATGACCCAGGGAGCTACAGGCCAGTCAGCCTCACATCCATAGTGTCTGAACTAATGAAGTCCATCATGAAGACTTGGCAATTGGGATTTAATGCCAAGGAGTGCAAGGTTATGAACTTAGAGCCCACGAACCCTAGGTACAGCTACCTTGTGGAGGAAAGGCTAAAGGTCTCAGAAGAGGAAAAGGATTTGGGTGTGATAGTAACAGGGAGGTTAAACCACTCAGAGCGGTGCAGAAGGGTGGCATCCAAAGCCAACCAGATGTTGGGGTGTACAGCCAGAGGGATCACCTCCAGATGTGCAGAAGTTGTCCTGCCATTGTATTGATCACTGGTAAGGCCACACCTGGAGTACTGTGTTGAGTTCTGAACCCCTACTTGAAAAATACATCAAGGTCCTGGAAAGGGTCCAAAGAAGGGTGACAAAAATGATAAATAGAATGGAAGGGAGATCCTATGAGGATAAGTTGGATGAGCTCAACATGTAATCCCTGGAGGACAGAAGGGACAGGGGAGACATAATAGAGACCTTTAAATATATAAAAGGTATAAATAGGGGAGATACAGGCCACCTGTTTAGGCTAAAAAGGGAGGGAGTTGCTAGAGGGCATAGCATGAAGCTGGAGCTGGGTAGGTTCAAGACAGAGCTAAAGAGAAACTATTTTGTGGTGTAGTGGAGGAATTATAGGAATTATAGCTGGGGGTCCTCCAGGCTACGTATTACCTCGGGACCTAGTTGTACATTACAATACAGATGACACAGACACAGTCGGAAGAGTAAAAGATACATTTACTTTAGCGTGGTGCTATACAGCCGGTGATGTTACATTTTCTCTTCTCTTAGGAAAAGCAAGCAAGCATATATGTATATGCACATCATCCCCCTCCTTCAACATAAAATCACCCATGTACCAATAATATCATTTTGTTATTAGCATCTAGGCAGAACTTGTCTAGACATGTTTGGGCATTCTTGGGTATTGCATTCTACACATTGGTTTCTGATAGACCCATATAAAGACATGTAGGCTTGTGGTGTGGTATGTTGCTATGGTGTGAGTGAAACTCGTTGTTTCTCCTAGATTAAGTTGACCCACTGTTCACACATGAACAGTTAGGCAGTTGGAGCCAGTGGATGATGACATAGGTACATTATATGGTTACAATCCCACCTTGTACCTATGGAGACAGCCACTCAGTTTTGGAAAATTTAGGTCTCCTGTGCAGTAGTGGAAGTCCTCTGATAGGGGGCCCTATTAGGGACCCTCTGGGTGGCTTTTCCTATAAGTATGCAGTCCGGAGACTATTTATTAATTATGACATGGCTGTTCTCAGAAGTCCTGCTCCATGCAGCATTTGCATTTCCTGTCTCATGCCTCTGATGGTACGTCTTAGGCAGCATGCACTAAACATTAAAATGGCTACCAACACCAGTTGTAGTACTAATAGGGCTTTGAAGGTTAGCACACCCCACAGCCCACCCAATGTACTGTATATCAAGTGTTCATTATCAGTATCACTACCACCCAGTGTATTGTATATCAAGTGTTCATTATCAGCATCACTACCACCCAATGTACTGTATATCAAGTGTTCATTATCAGTATCACTACCACCCAGTGTATTGTATATCAAGTGTTCATTATCAGTATCACTACCACCCAGTGTATTGTATATCAAGTGTTCATTATCAGCATCACTACCACCCAATGTACTGTATATCAAGTGTTCATTATCAGTATCACTACCACCCAGTGTATTGTATATCAAGTGTTCATTATCAGTATCACTACCACCCAGTGTATTGTATATCAAGTGTTCATTATCAGCATCACTACCACCCAATGTACTGTATATCAAGTGTTCATTATCAGTATCACTAAGTAATTATTGATCTTTAAGCTGTATTTTATGTGCCAAATTCTCAATGTTAATCAGATGTGTGTCCTTACGGTCCAGCAGGTTCTGTAAATTTAGAGTCAGTGGTGGTATTGGTGCTTTAAATGCAGGTGCATAGTTATTAATTTGATATGCCTGATGGGGAGTTTGAGTCTGAATGTTAATTTGAGATGACTTATGATGTGATATAGGATGGAAGGTATAGTCTCCAATTTGTACATCACCATTGGGTACAAAGCAGAAGTTAGGTTGGGTAATAGGACAGGTTTTGCCTTGATGTGTTAATGTTTTAACATTTGTTACAATACAGTATTGGTTAGTAGAGTTATAAATGGAGATTACATGCTGTGTGGTCCATTTTTGTATTTGAACTGGACACCAGACAGTATTATTGTTCTTTCTTGTCAATGAAAGTTATCCACAAACTGATTGAATTTGTGACATAACATTGCACTGGCAGATCCACTGGCTGTTTATCTCCTCACAACAATGTAAATTTGGTGCTACCCAGGACCCATTCTTATTCTGCACTAGGATATTAGGTGGGTTCACACAGTATGTGTAGTAATCCCCCTTGAGTTGACCTAGAGAATGGACCTTGACAACACTAGTATACCTTTGCTTGGCATACTGTACTTGGGGTAATTTTATAGTGAAGAGTACCTTCATTGTGTCTGCTAGCATGCTATTTGGCTTGAACCCTTGTGGTCTTGCATACAATTTGGCCACTTTCCTTACCCACCAAATGGGTTGGGCTATATTGTAAGCACAAGGGTTCAAACAGTGGAAGCCATTGACATCCCGATACATGGGGCAATACCATAATTTGATTTGGGCATCTGATATCTGATCAGGCAACTTATTGTTGCCTAGTTGCTGTAATAACTTATTTACAGTGGTTAGTACATAAGATCCATAAGCAGAACAGGTTATAGCTTTCCCTATAGTACAGTGCCCTACTTCCTCATTATGCTCATCTATAATGTCATTTATTTTATTTTTAACTTGTTTGAACAACTTAGCTATCTCATGTATATTATATATGGTCAGTCATTCCTCGGCTGCCAGTCCAGCCTGGTTGATTGCTAATGGTAGGAGAACCTCTCTCTCCTCCTGTAGGTTTACAATATTTTGGTGTTCTCTAATGGCTTCCAAATCAGCTCTATTCCATATACTTATTCCTGAGCTGAAGAGTACTGCTACGTCACCCAACAAGACCCTTTTCCTTCTTTTAAGCTATTTATGGGTCTGATTAGTAATCATAAACCCCCCCTTTTGAGCATGGAAAGCACTGACCATATCTAATACTGTAGCATGGTGGCATAAAATTTTGATACGTTTGTATTGGCACAATCACTTGTACTATTTAAGTCCCAACTAGAAAAATCAAACCCTACAGGTATTCTAATGTATTGTACGTTATTTACAAGAGTTTGATCAGTGGGTGTTGATGTAAGCCCACTGTTTGGCCCTGCAGTGAGGTTAGGACATGTGGCAGGGTTAACAGTCAGTGTTATTTCTACACTGATATTTTTTTCGGACCGGGTATCATCATTCTCTTGGTGTATATTGGGCATTTTAACATCAACATAGGTATTCTGACATATAGTCACTTGGTAGGTGCCTGAAATTTGGGAGTTGCCTTTTCTAACACCAAAGTTCCGGTATTTGGTTCAACCCACCCTTGGTGAGATGTCCAGTGTGTTGCACAAATATATGGTTCAGTAGTCCGAAGTGCACCATCTTGAGGGCGTAACTTGAGTATCATTTAATGTCCAAGTTATTCTCCAGAACTGGACTGCAGTTTTGTTATGGCCCCATGTGTAGTTTATTCTTAAGTAGGCAGTGTCCTCATAGTCTACAACTATGTGACTGGTTTCAATGGATACTCGTATGTCAGAAGTTGCTCTGCAGTAGTGCACCACCACCAATAGTAGTAATGTAAGCATGGTGTTAACCTGGGAAGACAAATCAAATGCAGTATCATTGTTTAGCTGGGTTACTATATCTTGCTGCTCTACCTCTTGATTTATTTGCATTTTTAAACCATCTATTACCAGCTGTAGTTGGGTTACTATCTCTTGCTGCTCATGCAGTTTCTTTAAAAGTCTCATGTGTTAACGAGTTACCTCCTGGCTGTATTGCAACGGACCTTGTACAGCAATTGCTAGCTTCTCTTTTTCATTCTTGGTTGAGAATTATGATCCAGCACTAGCGTGTTAAAATACTCTCGGACTGACTTGTCCTCTGGAGGGGCATCGTATGCCTCTAACTTGCATCTTTTTCCCAGATACTTGTGTATCTCTATCTCCATTGCTAACTATATTGCGTTGTGTTTACAAATTAATTCTGTGGGGTACTATCCCCATGGTTTGATACTTATCCATCTGATAACTCTGACAAAGTATCACCCCCTTGTGCACCAGTGGTGACCCTGTATGGGCTAGTCTTATGACCCCCTAGAGCCCTGTATTGCAAGTAACAGTGGTCTCTAGCCTATATTTTGTTCCCTAGAGTTCTGCCTCATGAGTTCAAACAGTAATCTCTAGTTAACATTTGTCTACTTATTTAATCTCTGAGCATACATTACCTTGTGGAGCTCCATGGTAGGTTGAGGTGATCACTCTCTCCCATGGCACCGAACTTTCCAAGGATTAAACATACTCAGGGCAATTTCTTATGGCGTGGACACACTACGTCGAGGTCCCGGGTCAGTGTGCCCCCATTTAAAAGCGATCCGAGTCACGGCACCAAATGTAGCGGAGGAATTATAGAAATTATAGCTGGGGGTCCTCCAGGCTACGTAATACTTCGGGACCTAGTTGTACATTACAATACAGATGACACAGGCACAGTCGGAAGAGTAAAAGATACGTTTACTTTAGCGTGGTGCTATACAGCCATTGATGTTACATTTTCTCTTCTCTTAGGAAAAGCAAGCAAGCATATATGTATATGCACATCATCTCTCCCCCCAACATAAAATCACCCATATACCAATAAAATCATTTTTTTATTAACATCTAGGCAGAACTTGTCTAGACATGTTTGGGCATTCTTGGGCATTGCATTCTACACATTGGTTTCTGCTAGACCCATATAAGGACATGTAGGCTTGTGGTGTGGTATGTTGCTATGGTGTGAGTGAAACTCATTGTTTCTCCTAGGTCAAGTTGACCCACTGTTCACACATGAACAGTTAGGCAGTTGGAGCCAGTGGATGATGACATAGGTACATTATATGGTTACACACGGAGATGGTGGTGGCAGAGTGAAATAGGCTACCAGAAGAGCTGATCTCACAAAAGATAGTGGATGCCTTCAAAAGAGTATGGGATAGAGTCGGGGTAAAATAAGTACAAGAGGAGACCCATCTGGGAGAGGAAGTGGGGGGGGTAAGCTGTGGTATAGACCAGGAGCTTAAAAATGGAGCAGACATGATAGACCAATAAGGCCTTTATCTGCTGACTTCTTTTGTACATTTGTATGTTCGTATCTCAACATGTATACCAAGGAGGACAGGAGTAAGAGGGGAAATGTGATTGAGACATTCAGGTACCTCTGTGGGATAAACATTGAGCCCTATGCAGAAACATGCTGGTAATATGCACCAGAGGCACATTACCTGCCCGCAGAGTTCTGCACCTGCGGATTGGTGTGCACTGGCCAGTACTCACTACCAGCCACCATCTGTCCGTGTCCCTGTACCCCCAGAGTGCAGACACACAGAGGACATTTTTGAGGACTGGGTGTGCATCCAATGGAATTCCTGGACCCAGTCCACTAATGGATCTCTTACACTCATGGGGCATGGAAAATAACAGAGGGGGAACTGTGTGCCACCAGCTCGGGGCAGGTGAGTGCCCAGTAGGCTGCCTCCAGCCCTCTGTGTTGATCCATGGGCTGGAGAGGCATGTGGGTGGTCTGCAGTGCCCCCACATCAGTGCTGCTGCTGGTGGTGGCATCTGGGTAGGCAGGCATCCCTTACTGCTGGGTGTTACCCAGTGTAAGGTTCACCCCCTGTGCCCAGCACACCACACCTTTGTGAATAGTATGGAGTGTGGGCATGCCTCTGAAATGCCCTCCACCTGCTCCAGTGCACTGCTGTCCACGTGGCTTGAGGATCAGGTGCCTAGGGGCTGCATGCCACGATTGATGAATTCAGCATGGGGGGTGCAATGGGTGCGGAGTGGCTACATGCCACAATTATATGGCGCATAGCCACTCTGCACAATAGTGCATATGGCCCAATAAAAACAGCAGTGAGTCAATCACAGTGAGTGGTAACATAGGATCCAGAGGATACTCCATGAAATTAGCAGGGGAAAGTTAAACAAGTATTTGTCAATGCCAAATGTTGTCACTCTGGCATTGGTATTGGTAGTGCAGTGCAGAAACACATTTTGGGCAGGATGTGAAAAATGTCAGCTGTACTGTTCATAAGGAGGTATAAAAAATGGCACTGTTGAAAATGTGGCATGTAAATATTGCAAATTTGCGAAGTTACAATGGTGCTTGGGAAATGCGGAACGCATGCACATAACTTGGTAATTTTATGGACTTTTGGCACCAAATTTTCAACATAGGCATCTTAGCACCTCTGCTCATCTACAGTATCACTGTCATTTACTCAAACTGTCCCAAAAAGTGATTTTGCACAGCAACCGTGCTATTCTGCGCCAGACGTGTGAAAACACATTTCAGGCAGGATATGTAAAATGACAGCTGTACTGTTCATCAAGAGGTGTGGAAAAATGTCAGTGGTGAAAATCCAGAGTGAAAATATTACAAATGCACAACGTTATGAGCATGCATGCAAACTGCGCAATGCACGCTCTTAACACAGTCATTTTATGGAGTATCGTCACCAAATTTTCAACATAGGCATTTTAGGACCTCTGCTCATGAACAGTGTCACTGTAATTTTTGTAATCTTACCCAAACACTGATTTCCCACAGCAATCGTGCTATGTTTGTTTACTGTGACAAAAACTGTACTCTCTTTGCCATGTCTCTTTGACTGTTGTTCCTCATGTTGTATTCTCCCATGTCACTCCTGAAAATAGGCATAATACTTGTCAAGTGTACTTACCCAGTAAACAAAAGCTAAATAAATAAATAAATTGTGTGCTGGAAGTGCGGAAACACATTTTGGCCAGGATGTGAAAAATGACAGCTGTACTGTTCACAAGGAGGTGTAGAAAAATGACAATGTTGAAAATCTGGCATGAAAATATTGTGAATTCGTAAAGTTACGAGCATGAGTAGCAACTGTACAATGCATGCTCATGACAAAGTCATTTTATGGAGAATCATGACCAAATTTTCAACATAGATATTTTGGGACCTCTGCTCATGAATGGTGTCACTGTCATTTTTGTAATCTGTCCTGAACACTGATTTCCCGAAGCTACCATGCTATTGTGAGCCGGAAGTGCGGAAACACATTTTTGCCAGGATGTGAAAAATGACAGCTACTGTATACTGTTCACAAGAAGGTGTAGGAAAATGACAATGTTGAAAATCTGGTGTGAAAATATTGTAAATTCATGACATTACGAATGTGTGTAGCAACTACGCAACTCACGTTCGTAAAACAGCCATTTTTTGTTTTTTTTCCACCAAATTTGCAACATAGGCTTTTGAGAGCCCACCCCATGAACAGTGCCACTGTCCTTGTGTTAATCAGTCCCAAAAGGTGATGCCATGCAGTGACTGCGAAATCACCTTTCAGGACCGATTAATGTCATACCAGTGATAGAATTATGAGGAGGGGTCCCAAAAACCCCATGCTGATGATTTGGTGCCAAAATTCCAAAAAATGCCCGAGATATGCATCAAAGTTGAAAAAACCCTATTTATTCCATTATACATTTACTGGCATTTCCTCAGTTCGCGTTCAGCTTTGAAGAGTGCAGACATGTTCCCGGTCCACCAAAGATCATCGCTCCGGACTCCGGAGGTAAGTATGGGGTGAGGGGGGTGTGGGGAGGCAGGGTGTGCAGTGGGTGGTCGAGTGGGGGTAGGGAGACTACGAGGACCGTTTTCTGTTTACAGGTGGTAAAAACCCATCGCGGACTGTTTTCTTTTACAGGTGTTTTTGGGGGATACAGTAGCCAATGGGGATTGGGGCCCCCATCGGCACATAAGGGAGGTGGGGACACTAGCTGAGGATTGGGAGGCCCCTCAGCACAGAAAGGAGGAACATCATGCCAGAGGAGTGGGCTACCCCATTGGAACATTAAAGTAGGAAGGGGGTGGATTCTAATGGGGATTGGGCACCACCGTTGGCAAACAATGAAAGCGGGGGGGTGCATGAGCAGAGGGGGATTGGGCACTCCCTCGGCAAGCAAAAAAGGAGGGTGATGGGACACATTATGCTGACGGGGAGTGGGCTCCTCCATCAGCACATTCATGAGGGGCAGGGTAAGCTGACCAGGGGATTGGGCACCCCCGTAGTTGGCAGTTTAACAGCCACTGTGCCACCGTATTTGGAGCTGGCAAAGCACATAGGAAGGTCCGCTCTAAGTGATGAGTTTTGCTCACATTGCAGTGGACCTTTCCTTAGATGTGAACATCACATTAGTATGCATGGTGTGGCGCCGGCATGCAGACTGATTGGGGAATGAGGGATGCACCTACTGGTGTGTGCCCTGTATTCACCCAACAGCCACCGCACCTACAAATCTCCACTACACAAGATGTTGGTTGCGCAAGCGTGCCAACATAAAAATGATGTTAGAAAGTACTTGTTTGTGGAAAGAGTGGTGACAGAATGGAACAAACTTCTGTAAGAGATTATCATTGCTGAAAGAATAGCCGGTTCAAAAGGAGGTGGAAGAGGCACATGGCAAAAGTTTGTATGGGACAGTTGGAGGAGATAGGAGAAGAAATCAGGACTGACAGTGGCACAGCTCCATAACTATACAAGCTGGGGAAGACTACATGGGCAGATAGCCCACCATTTGTTGTCATTTCCTGTTTCTATCATCCATATCATTTCCTATTTCTTGGCTCGGTTGATGACCTTGCTCCTATGAACACTCATCATGCAAAGGGCATGGCACTCCCATCAGATAAAATGACAATGGTAGCATGGTACAGCATCTGTTGTGTTTGAATCTAACATTGCATGTCTTAACGTTTTTTTTTTAAACAGTTCAAAATGATAAAAAAAATGTTTTAAAGCAGTTGTTGATGTTAGCTGCACCAAAAAAAATTGCAGTTTTTTTAAGAGGTTAGCATGGTATATCTTAGTAGGATTTTTCCTATCAGGGTCTCAATCTCATAGTTAAAGGAGAACTAAAGGCAAAAACTAAAAAAACATACCTTTTAAGTCCTTTTCTGAGCTTCTGAATAGTACTAACTTGCCTGTAGTGGTACAAATGGTTTACATTCAATTTTAATTGATTCTATCCCTGATTGTGGGGGTTGGGGCAGCCATGCTCATGTGACAATGCACCTTGAGTTCCCATAAGATGAGGTCAGCTCGTCCTGTCTTTTCATTGTCTGTTTTCAGCATTGAGAGAGAACTGTTTTGACTTGTGTACAGCCAGTCTTTCACTAGCCCTTGAGATTTGTGTTTTTCTCTTTTTTCCAGTACTGCCTTTGATTTTCTGCAAGTCAAAATCTCCTGCTTAGTGTTTTATAAGCTTTTTCTTTGTGAAGTCTCCCTACTTAATTTACTACCTTTTGCAAACTGGGAAACTTCTATTTTGCTAGTATCCCCTCTCCCTACTCAAACAGAGGTGTGAATTCCTTTTGTTCTTTGTCTGCAGTGACTACACTGTCAGTTACTGATTTTAATTACTTGCTTGGTCCTCTAACATAGACATCTTCCACAGGGCAATAGCTCATCTATATTTCAGTAGTTTTGATTGAAAAATGTGGGAACCTCTTGTAAACAGTATGTACTGTAAAATTGTCCTTAGCATTAGGAAAATATTACACTGAACTGATTGCCTTTCAAGACTTTTAAGGCTGGTAAACCTCTGTTTTGCCTCCTGGCTGTTGAGTGGGCAAGCAATTGTTTATGCTGTATGCCCTGGATCAGTAACAGCCTCCACAGCCATCAGTGCATTAGTCTAACTCTAGTTTCAAATGATAGCATTCCTTTGGGGTGCTGCCTATGCAAATTCAAAGGTGCATCATAAGGCACACTACTGCATTTTACATGGTAGGTTTTCTTTTTAGTCACTCCCCCTTCCCCAAGTCTACAGCACAGTCAAAATGTTTCTCTACCCATGTAGAAACTGTCCCATATGGTTTTAGTTTTATAAAAGAAAAACACACATGCATCGTGGTATAGTATAGTGCTCAGGAATGTTTCTATCCAGTTGTGTCATGACATGCTTCAAAACTTTTGACAAAAATGTGTGAAGCGTTGAAGAGAAAGTGTGTATTGTAGTGTAGAATCCTGGCACTCTGAATTGCATATATAACCCTGAGCGCTGCTTCTTCTGGTGCTAGTTCGGAGGAGCACTGGCGGTAGGAGGTGCTGCTTCCTGGTGCTGTGATGGCTTTGGGAGAGCCCGATCAAGGATCGCCACCTAATATGCAACTATATGCTGTGCAGATGGCATGCAGCTCACTAACTGCTGATGTCATAGTCACCAAGACAGCTTTCCAGGGAACCTAATTAAAGACTGTTGTAGTCTTGGGGTCAAATGTTTGTTCCAGACTGGCTATTAATGTTGCCGATTAGTGAGCTACCTGCCTTGTGCACAGCATATAGTTGCATATATTTAGACTAGAAGGGGGGTGCAGCACCTGGCAGAAAAGGGATCCTTGGCCTAACTGGGACAACCCAGCCTGCACTCAACCAGTACCTGCAGCAAGGGACAGATTAAGGATGGGATACTATAAGGGTGAGGGAGGGGGATGGATGGAAATTCTAGCCAACGCGAGGAGCCTAGGGAACAAAATGGGAGACCTGGATGTGGTCGTGGGGCTGGCTGACCTGGCCCTAATAGAAGTAACAGAAACATGGTGGATGGAGGGACACAGCTGGGAGGTGAAACTTCAAGGGTACAACCTATTTAGAAGAGATAGGGTAAAAAAGGGGGGCATAGCCCTGTGTGTGTGGGAGGGAGTTCAAAGCAATGGAGTTCAGTTCTGGAGGCCCCGACTGCAAGGGGACAAGGATAGGCTGGAGCGAGTGCAGAGAAGGGTGACCAAGATAATTCAGGGGATGCAGGGCATTACCCAGACAGGGTGCAGTTTGGCATAGGAGCCAACCTCGAGGGGATGGTTGGGTGGCTGTCAGTCCAATAAATCACCAACACCCAGTTAAGTATGTGGGAATAAAAAAGCATTACCCCCTTCTGAGGATCTGAATCTGTGAAGCTGATGGGTCCCAGCACTAATGTGCAGTCCTCTAATTTACTTTAAGTAGGTGAATCTTTTTATATATAAAATTCAGAGTGCACCAAGATTCTACACTACAATGCACACTTTCTCTTCAAAGCTTCACACGTTTTTGTCAATAAGTTTGAAGCATGTCATGACACAACTGGATAGAAACATTCCTGAACACTACACTTATGCAGCCCATGATGCGTGTGTTTTTTGTTTTATAAAATTAAAACTATACGGGGCAGTTTCTACACAGGTAGAGAAAAAATTTGACTGTGCTGTAGACTTGGGGAGGGGTGGAGTGATTAAAAACAAAACCTATAACTTAAAATGCAATAGTGTGCCTTATGATGCACCTTTGAATTCGCATAGGTGACCCCCCCCCCAAAAAAAAGGAATACTGTAATTTGAAACTAGAGTAATGCACTAATGGCTGTGGAGACCCAGAGCATGCAGCAAAAACATTTGCTTGCTCATTTAGCAGCTAGGGGGCTAAATAGAGGTTTACCACCACTAAATATCTTGAAAGGCAATCCGTTCGGTGTAATATTTTCCTAATGCTAAGGGAAATTTTACAGTACATAGTTTTTAAAAATAGGCTCACATACCTCTTAGCCTTTCAACCCCCAAATGTGGAACATCAAAATGTGGAACAAATAGGCAAAATGTGGAACATCTTCTCAAATCATAAAAAGAGAAGCTGAGAACATGTGTAAATGTATATTTTCACGTTCCCAAAGCTTTCTGTTTATTGACCAACACATTTTTTTACATTTATTGGTTGAATTTCTGCTTTAAAAATTTCACAGTGAAATGTGGGACAATACCACTCAATGTGGAACAGTGGGCTTTTCTGGGGTGAAATGAGGAACTGTTCCTTGTAATGTTGGACAGTTGAGAGGTATGGGCTACCAATTTTTTTTCAATCAAAACGACTGAAGCATAGATGAGCTAGTGCCCTGTAAAAGTTGTTATAGGTGAGAGGAGCAAGCAAGTAAGATCAGTAACTGTCAGTTCAGCCACTGCAAACATCAGCAGCGCAGTATGAAACAAAAGGAAACCACACCTCTGGTTGAGTGGGGGAAGGGATACTAGCAAATCAGAAGTTTCTCAGTTTGCAAAAGGTAGTAAATTAAGTACTAAGACTTCACAAACAAAGAAAAGTCCTATAAAACACTAAGTAGGAGGTTTCAACTTGCAAGCAAATCAAAGGCAGTAATGAAAAAAAGAAAAGAACACTAACCTCAAGGGCTACTGAAAGAATGACTGAACACAAGGAAAAACCGTTCTTTCTCAATACTGAAAACAGACTGAATGAAAAGACAGGGCGAACTGACCTCATCTTATGGGGATGCACGGTGCATTGTGGGATAGGTAGGGCTGGACTGAAAAAGAAAACCATGTGAGCATGGCTGCCCCCCCCTCCAATCAGGGGTAGAATGAATTAAAATTTAATTTAAATCATGTATACCACTACAGGCACATCAGTACTGTTCAGAAGCTCAGAACATGACTTGAAACATATGTCTTTTCAGTTTTTGCCTTTAGTTCTCCTTTTACTGTGCCAGTACATCTAAACACTTTATAAGGCCCTTGGCACTTCATTAACAGTTTATTTTCTGTAGTGGGTAACAGTAGCAAGACCTTTTCACTTGGCTCAAAAACCTTTTCTTTTACCCATAGTCATAATACACATTCTGCTGGTTTGGGGCCTCTTCCTGACTACTATGGGCAATTTCAACATATTTTGCCAGCTTCTTTCTCAGGGCACACATATAAGTGTAATGGATTGTTTCTGATGGGGGTTATCTTCCCCAGATTGTTTCTGATGGGGGTTATCTTCCCATGTTTCTTTTGTTACATCTAGTGGCCCTTTAGGTTGTCTGCCATACAGCATTTCAAATGGTGAAAACGTGTTGATGCCTGTGGCACTTCTCTGTAAGCAAAAAGCAGGTAAAGTATTGGTCCCAGTCTTTCCCATCTCCCTTTTACAAACCTTTTTAACATGCATTTTAGGGTTTGATTAAAATGCTCAACAAGACCATCTGCCTAAGGGTGATAAGGGGAGGTCCTTATGGCATTGATACTGATTAGTCAGTACAGTTGCTTCAGTAATGCAGCACCAAAATTACTACCCTGATCAGTAACAATCTCTTTAGGTATGCCCACCCTGCTGAAAATTTTGGCAAGCTGTGCTGCCACTTTTGGGGCTGTGACAGGACACATTGGAATTGACTCTGGGTATCGAGTGGCATAGTCATATACTACCAAAATGAATTGATTACCCTTTTTACTTTTGTCTAAGGGGCCAATGACACCCATTGCGATTCTCTCAAAAGACGCATCTATCAAGGGTTGGGGCAACAGGGGCACCTTGTCTTTTTTAGTTACTGGGGCTACTTTCTGACACTCAGCACAGGAACTGAAATAGGTATCAACATCATCATGAATTCCAGGCCAATAAAATCTGTACAGCAATCTGGCAAGGGTGTGATTCCTCCCCGAGTGACAAGCCATAGGACTATCACGTGCTATCTGTAACAACTCAGATCTATACTTTTGTGTTATAACGAATTGTTCTATCTGGTCCTGTGTCTGAGGTTTAAGCCAAACTCTGTACAGTAGCCCATTACATTTTTTAAACATAGGTTCACCCTGCTTTGTTTTCACCCCCAGCTGCTTAAAATAGCACTGGAGAGAAACATTGTTAACTTATTCTGAAAGAAAAATCAAAATTAGTGATCGGGGGTGGTCACATAATGGCAGCCTGAGCAGTCGTGCCCTGTTCCAGCTTCCGATCCTCCACCTAAAAATCGTACTTTTTTTAACACCAACCTTATTGTTTTCAGCTGTTTTGCAATCGCTCTGGTGGTCTGTATCCCTTGGAGTAATCCGTGTTCTGTTGCGTGATGGATGGCATCTGAAATGCATGACACCCTTCTGAAACATACCTCACCACCAACACCGGTGCAGGACAAGAATGCAAAGCAGGCAAAAGCTCAACCATCTGGAGCACCCAGTCACATGATCCCCCCAGGCCGCACTGATGGAGGAAAAATTTCTGGAAGGACTGGCCCCTATTAGAGACATGCTCAACAGCCAGAACCAAAGTTTCCAGATCATGCAAGCAACTATGGAACAAAAACTGTCACTCACACCAAAATAAATAGGCACCGGAGCTCTTAAAAAATAATGTATTTATTAACTGGGAAAGCTACAAAGAACCTGACATGTTTTGGATAACATTCCTTTGTCAAAGGTTGAAAAGAACAGTTGATCCCACTTCATTCTTATACTATTAGCAATTGCACACACTTTAAAATGATTGGTTCTTACTAAATAACTGTTTAATCAATAACTATCTAATTAAACAATGACATATTGCATTTAACACACATACAGCTAAATAAATATAATGTGCTTTTATCTATTTAAAGTGCTATAGATACTATTGTTACTAAAGTGCATAACAATCAATTCCCTAAAACAGCGTGCAATGAAACCATTTCCTCAGTTCAAAGAGCATCTAAATATCCAAATTCATTACTCAGCATTCCTCTAAGTAGGGTTTCCATTCAAATCCAAAATTTAATCCTATTTTTCTTTGAGCCCTTAGTCTGATAATTCATTAATTTTCCTTCTTAAGGATTTTATTTCTAAAACTGCCCCACCCCCAGCATCAGGACTGATTTTCTCTATCCCAATGAATTCAAAACCATGTTCCATTCTGTTGTTGACCTCTATCATATGAACTGCAGTAGCATATGTGACATATTCCTTCCCTGTTGATCTTACATGTTCATTAATTCTTGTTTTGAACAACCTCTCTGTTTCCCCTGTTAAAATGGCTATTTACCAAATAAATTCTCTGGGTAGGCGCTCTTTTATAGGAAATAATGGGCCATTTTGCAACTAGTTCCTTTAATCCCCTGTCACTGCTTAGCACATGCCAATGTTGTCTGATAATATTTTCAACATTGTTGGCAGGTGTTGAGTAGGTAGTAACAAAATGGAACCATTTTTCATAATTTTCATTAGGTATTTTCTCACTCAAAAGTGAAATACATTCACTTGAAGCTGCCTGTCCAAAAGCTTCGTTAATAACTGATTGTGCATAGCCCCTTTCTTGTAATCTGTTATTTAATTCATCAGACCATTTTTCAAACTTGGCTTGTGTGCTGCAGTTTCTCCTGACCCTTAAAGACTGGCCCTTTAGTATATTGTTAACAGTGTGGCCAGGATGTCAGCTGGACGCTAGCAATAGTGTGTTAGCATCTGATTCCTTTCGATAAAGATATGTTTCTAGTTTGCCTGACGTATCCTTTTTAATCCTGAAATCTGGATAGCCTACCTATCTTTTACTCACAGAGTAGTTAAACCTTAAATGTTCATTTATACTTTGTAAAAACACTATAAATTCTGACAGTGTTTCTCTGTTCCCTTTCCAAATTAACATCACATCATCTGTAAAGCATTTCCACAACATTATACTGTTAAGAAACACATTTCTATCTGGATTATACGGAAAGTCATGTTCCCACTTGCTAGCATATAAGTTTGCCACTGAGGGGACAATTCAAATGTAAGTCTATGACAGTGTGCACTCTATTAATTGGTGCTGTTGGTGCAAATCTCAGTCCCTTCTTTAAGAGGGAAATTTCAGAGTCACTCAGATTGCGATTAGACAAATTTAGTACAAGATTGTCATTTGAATTCTCTATTACCTCCAGCAGCCCCTAGAGTAGTGTCTGGTATTCCATGCTCTCTGTATTCTCTTCCACTTACGTGTGACATTCCTTCTCTCTGACTGGAGAATCTTGGGCTCCACCGTTGTTCCGAATGTGACTGTGGCAGAGATTCAGCTGTGTTCGGGATCCATAAAAAATAAGACTGCAATCTCATTCCTTTTGTTTTTGACTCTCTTCCTTCTGTAGAAAAGTTAAATGAAACATGACTGGTATGTTTAAGTATTCCCCTTTGTTGTTCCTCCTTCCAGGTGTGAACTCTTCCAAATTCAGTCACCCTTGTCTCTCTGAAACTTAATTTGTTTGGCATTTTAAAGTTCTTTAACAAGTCTGGAAATGGATTCTTGTACCTTCTTATTTAAAAAGTTAAAATCTTCATGATCTCGATGTTTAATCACCTCTCTTTCTTTTTTTATTTCTTCCTTTAGCTGCTTTACAAAACTTAATGATTAGTTGCATTAACTTTGTGCTGGCTTCACTCAAAATCTGTTGCCACTCTGTCATAAAAAATGTCATTGTCGGTACCATATGCTGGATTTTTAATCACTCAGTCCCCTCAGAATGTGCTGTACTTCTATGTATGCTTCCAAACTAGAGACATTTTAGAATATTCTTCATACCTGGTGAGTCAATCTCTTCAACTCCTTGAAAGCTTGTCTGAGTGAGTCTATTTCTTTCTCTATGCTTTCATTGTTCCTCTCACTCATTAAAAAAGGGTTGGCTGTGCTCACTATAGAGAATAATTCCATATACTGTACCTCAGTGAATTTTCAGATTGTGTGTTGCCAGCAAAACTTATAATTTTCAGTTTGGTATTAATGAAACGATAGAAGCTGTTTTTAATGAGGGGTTAATTAGTAACAACACAAAAAAATATTTGCAAGTAGAAAACCCTATCAAAGCCATGTTCTATATTTAATCTAAAATACACAAGAATAGGGAATGGCCACCAGGAAGGCCAGTAATAAGTGGCATTGGCTCACTGACGGAACCCCTTTCTAAATTTGTTGATTCTTACCTTTGTGATCTAGTTAACGAACTCCCCTCCTATATTAAGGATACCAAGGATGTTTTAAACCTTTTGGATCCATTAGCTATAAGTGACAACTGCCTTCAGTAACTCTAGATATCAAAGCCCTATACACGAATGTAACACACGAGGGAGCTTTAGATTCAGCTGCCTTCTTCTTAAATAAAAAGGAAAGGGAAGGGGGCTCACAACCCCTTATACCTGTGGTATTAAAACTTTTAGAGCATGTTTTGACCAAGGATGTATTTGTTTTTGATGGCTTAATGTACCAACAGACATAAGGTACAGCAGTGGGGGTGACATGTCCCCCCTCAGTGGTGAATTTATATGTTGGTAAGTGCAATAGGACTTTCTGTATAATCATGATAGAAATATGTTTCTTAACAGTATAATTTTGTGGAAACACTTTATAGATGACATGATGTTAATTTGGAAAGGGAACAGAGAAAAACTGTCAGAATTTATACTGTTTTTACACAGTACAAATGAACATTTAAGTTTTAACTACTCTGTGAGTGAAAGAGAGGAAGATTATCTGGATTCGAAGATTTCAAAGGATGTGTCAGGCAAACTAGAAACAGATCTGTATGGAAAGGAATCAGATGCTAACACACTATTGCTAGCGTTCAGCTGCCATCCTGGCCACACTGTTAACAATATACTAAAGGGTCAACTTTTAAGGGTCAGGAGAAACTGCAGCACACAAGTTAAGTTTGAAAAAAGGTCTGATGAATTAAATAACAGATTACAAGAAAGGGGCTATGCACAAACAGTTATTAACAAAGCTTTTGGACAGGCAGCTTCAAGTGAATGTATTTCACTTTTGAGTGAGAAAATACCTAATGAAAATTATGAAAAATGGTTCCATTTTGTTACTACCTACTCAGCACATGCCAAAAATGTCAAAAATATTATCAGACAACATTGGCATGTGGCATGTGTGTAACATAAGCATTTTAGCACCTCTGCTCATGAACATTGTCACTGTGATTTGTTTTTAATCTGTCCCAAATACTGACTTCCCACAGCGACTGCGCTATTCTGCTCTGGAAGCACAAAAACACATTTTAGCCAGGATGTGAAAAATAACAGCTGTACTGTTCATAAGGAGGTGTGGAAAAATGCCAGTGTTGAAAATGTTGAAAATCTGTAGTAAAAATATTACAAATTCGCAAAGTTACGAGCATGCATGGAAACTGCGCAATACATGCTTGTAACACAGTAATTTTATGGACTTTCATCACCAAATTTTAAACACAAGCATTTTAGGACCACTGCTCATGAACAGTGTCACTGTGATTTTCTTAATGTGTCCCGAACACTGATTTCCCACAGCGACCGTGCTATTCTGCGCCAGTAGTGCGAAACCACATTTTGGTCGGGATGTGAAAAATAACAGCTGTACTGTTCATAAGAAGGTGTGGAAAAATGCCAATGTTGAAAATCTGCAGTGAAAATATTACAAATGTGCAAAGTTATGAGCGTGCGTAGAAACTGCACAAAGCACGCTCGTAAAACAGTCATTTTTCGGATTTTGTTTTACCAAATTTGCAACATAGGCTTTTTGAGAACCCAACTCATAAACACTGGCACTGTCATTTTCATTACTCGGTCCTGGACAGTGATTCCATGCAGTGACCACGAAATCACCTTTTGGGACCAAATAATGCCATGACAGTGCCTGAATTCATGAGGAAGGGTCCCAATAACCCCATGTTGAAAAATTGGTGTCAAAATTCCCAAAAATGCCTGAGATATGCACCAAAGTTGAAAAAAACCTATTTATGCCATTAACATAGGAACATAGAAACAAAGAATTTGACGGCAGATAAGGACCGCTTGGCCCACCCAGTCTGCCCATTTCTCTACCTAATGGATAAGCTGCAGATCCTAGTTAACCAGCAGCCTACTTCTTTCTACCCCCAACCCCTAGAATTGCCTTATGGCTGTCCCATGCATGCTTGAATTCAATCACTGTTTTTGACTCCACAACCTCCTCTGGAAGGCCGTTCCATGCATCCACAACCCTCTCTGTGAAAAAATACTTCCTTACATTACCTCTGAGCGCCCCCCCATCTTCAAATTGTGCCCCTTGTTCTTGCACCTCTTTTTTTGAAAGATGCTATCCTCTTGGACTTTGTTGATTCCCCTTGAGGTTCTTGAACGTTTCCATCATGTCCCCTCTCTCCCTCCTTTCCTCAAGGCTATACATATTAAGCTTATTTAGTCTCTCTTCATATGTCTTCCGGTGCAGCTTACCGGCATTTCTTCAGTTTGCAGTTGGCTTTGAAGACTGCAGGCGTGTTCCCGGTCTGCCAAAGATCATTGCACCAGTCTCTGGAGGTAAATATGGGGTGATGGTGTGTGAGTGGAGGTCAGGTGCACAATGGGTGGGTGCAGGTTGGGGTAGAGGACAGTGACCACCATGGGACAGTTTCCTTTCTTTCAGGGAGATAAAAAAAATAAATAAATAAAAAGATGTTGCAGGAAGGTTTTTTTTTCAGGCTTGTTTCCAGCACACTGGAGTGGGCTCCCAGTGTGCCACCTGCCTTTTTTTGTGGTGGGGATATTGAAGCTGATGGGGATTGGACCCCCTGTCGGAAAAGAACAACTGTTTGGGGGGTCATGATGCAAAGGGGGATTGAGCACCCCCTAAACACACAACAAATGGGGGAAGGGTAACATCATGCTGATGGGGAGTGGGTTCCCCCTGTCGGCAAATTAACTCAGTTGGGGGCTGCTGATAGGGGATTGGCCACCCCAATAAGCTTTCATGGGGCTGACAGGCAGTGGCAAGCCACTGCCATGTTTAATTTAATTGTTACACTTGGGAAGGTTCTGCCAAGCAATGATGGGTCACTCCCTCATTGCAGTGGAATGGCTGATGCTGCAATGACGAGGCAGCCCCTCATTGCAGCAGTGAAAACGTTTCTACTTGGTGGCACGTTTGGAGACCAGTGTCATTGGTACACTGTGCCTCCATTGGTCCACCAGTGCCAAGCCCCCAAATGCACTGCCTCCGTTGGCTGCCACAGTGCCACACCTCTGTAGCCCGCTTCTCTTCTAAGCTGCTGCATAATGTTTCTTGCACATGCGTGCAGGCAAACATAAAAATGGCCCATTATTTCCTATAAAAGAGCACCTACCCTGAGAAATAATTTGGTAAATAGCCATTTTAACAGGGGTACACCTAGAACCTGGCTTGATAATGTCACAGGTTGTTATCCATGTCGGAACTGTGTGGCCTGCAAATATGTTAAACAGTGTAAAACATTTATTGATGATAGGAATGGACACCAATTTGATATCAGAAAACATGTTACTTATAACACAAATGGTGTGGTTTACATGGTAAAATGCAAATGTGGCACTTTTTACATAGGTAAAACAGAAAGGTTGTTCAAAACAAGAATGAATGAACATATAAGAGCAATAGGGAGGGAAGATGTCACATATGCTACTGCAGTTCATGTGATAGAGGCCAACAACAGAATGGAACCTGTTTTTGAATTCATTGGGATAGAGAAAATCTGTCCTGATGCTGGGGGGGCGGGGGGCAGTTTTAGAAATAAAATCCTTAAGAAGGAATATGAATGAATTATTAGACTAAGAGCTCATAGAAACCAGGATTAAATTTTGGATTTGAATTGAAACCCTACTTAGAGGAATGCTGAGTAATGAATTTGGATATTTAAATGCTCTTTGAACTGAGGAAATGGTTTCATTGTACACTGTTTTAGGGAATTGATTGTTTTGCACTTTAGTAACAATAGTATATATAGCACTTTTAATAGATAAAAGCACATTAGATTTATTAAGCTGTATGCATGTTAAATGCAATATGTCATTGTTTAATTAGATAATTATTGATTAAATAGATATTTAGTAAGAATCAATCATTTTAAAGTGTGTGTAATTACTGATAGTATAAGAATGAAGTGGGATCAACTGTTCTTTTCAATCTTTGATAAAGGAGTGTTATCTAAAACACGTCAGGTTCTTTGTAGCTTTCCAGTTAATAAATACATTATTTTTAAGAGCTCTGGTGCCTGTTTATTTTGGTGTGAGTACCACAGTTTTTGTGACTGGATTACTTGAGTTCTGTTGAGCACCACCCATCCTTGTGCACACTCTGTGTTTTGGTTTAACTATGGAACCGTTAACCCAGCGAACTGGCGATAGTGAGACCAGAATTTCTTCACTAGATGACTGGCAAGCTGGCATGGATCCAGAGATAACAGCTTAAAGGAGAAGAGTCAAATGGAAGCTAAAATGGAAGATTTAGAAGGTCGTTCCCACAGGAATAATCTGGTCATACTGGGTTTGCCTGAAAAAGAAGGTACAGATGCAATTCTATATGTACAGAAGCCATGTACAAAATTTTTTGGTTCTTCTCCACATGGTGGCATCTATCTAGTGGAGAAGGCTCACAGATTACTCTGGCCAGTGCCCCCCCCCCCCTCGGTCCCCTCCCTGGCCTCTGTTCTTTTGACTGGTTAATTTCAAAGACAAACAACACATTTTGGATAAAATCAGAGCAGTGAAGGATGTCCTTTGGGAAGGCTAAAAGCTTCGTATCATGCAGGATCTTCCATTTTCTATTCAGCAGAAGAGGACTGCGCTGCACCCAGTCATATCCAAATTGATTGCAGCTGGAATAAAATTCAGGGTAAGATACCCAGCTACACTTCAGGTTTATCATGGGAACCAATGGCATGATTTTGACTCAATGGAACAAGCATCTAATGCTCTAAAGTCTTTATGCCCAGATGTTTTCAAATGAGCAGAACCTCAGACATTGGGGCTGCTGCAAGGAAACATAGTCTAGGCATTTTGGGCGGTGGTAAATTGTAAAAGTTGGACTGATGATTGGGGCTAGTTCACCCAAATGGGCTATTTAACTGTGTCATCTTTATTTAGGTGTGGAGCCAAAATACACCCACAGGTCATGGTACTCTGCTACACCTGCAGTTTTCAAGACTAGTAGTTCAATTTTTTTGGTTCACTGCCTCCAACTAGTGGACTACTATTGAACTGGACATTGATATGTATTCCCAATCCTTATGGACTGTATCATGACGGAATGACTGTTCCCCAGATGTGGCTGATATCCCAATGTGCTATCTTATGTGTTAATTACAACTCTTTTTCATTCATGTTAGACAACTGCAGCATTTGTGTTTCTGTTGACTACAGACTTTTAGTTACTAGTTGGACATTACTGGAAGTGTGTCTCCCAAGTTAAGGAGCTGTTTTGTATGTTAGAATTTTATTTTTGGGTCACACAGATAGACATTTAAGGGGGTGCCTTTATTTACACTACCTAGATTGTTTGATATATTATTTATCTGGCATGGGTGAATAGTGCTACTCCTTTGTTCTGAGGCCCCTGGAACATGTTCTTTTCTTTTAATGACAGTGTGATATTTAGACAGACTTGTTACCTTTTAGTGGATTAGTTATCTTGTTGGATTTGTATAGCATATTCGGGGCATTAAGTGTTGCCGATGGGGGGATGAGTTTTTTTTGGTGGATTTTACTCTGCTTTCAGGTTGGTGGGTGTTTTACCTTTATAGGAAGTTCCATAGGGGTGGAGGGGTGGGAGGTGCATAAACCATGGATGATTATTGACATCATGGCCCAAGAACCTGTGGAGGGCCAGTCATTAGGCCTGAGGGGTAGAGTTGTGTTGTTATATTTCCTGGGAGATATGGTAGAGGGAGAGGAGGGTGGGTATCTGTAGTACCAGAGGCACTGTATCTATATGTATGATTACAGGTCAATGTTTATCTCTGAACTCCTTGGTGTATTTATTCTGGGCTCCTCCAAATGGGTTTGAAATATGTAACTTGGAATATAAAAGGAGCATGCTTCAGGGTGAAGCAATATCAGATCTTATGGCATCTGCAACTTTTACAGTGTTATATTGCATTTTTTCAAGAACCTCACCTCCTCTCCGAAGAAAGACTTCTCTTCTGCAGACAGTTGGTTGATCAGGTTTATGCAGCTGGAGATTCCAGGACTCAGAGGGGAGTGATGATCCTAATTTTTAAGGGGACAAAATTCCACATGTTACAGAGTGTGGAAGACCCACAGGGTTGTTATTTATTAGTTTGTGGGGTGTTGGATTATTCGGCAGTCCTCTTAGGGTGTGTCTATGGCCCCAATATTGACTCTCCAGAACTTTTCTCTGGTTTAACGAACCAATTGGCTCCATTTGTACATCTACCAATTATCTTAGCTGGGGACTGGAATCTAACTTTGACTTGAGAGCTAGACAGAACTGGACATAAAACCCCGAGACTCTCCCCCGCTCAGAGATCTCTTCATGAGATGATGGCGATGGGAGGCCTATGTGACCCTGGTGGGTACTGCATCCCTTAGACAAGGTATATACTTTTTACTCACCAGTCCACAGGTCCTTTTCTCATCTAGATAATTTTTTAGCTAGCAAAACTCTTCTGCGGAGATTATGGATGGGGGGGTCTCTCTTAGAATATAATCTGATCACTTGCCCTCCTGGCTGTTATGTAATCTTTCTCCTTCTCTATGTAGGGACAATATTTGGAAGCTAAATACACAACTCCTCAAAGAAGAAATAGTATTATCTAGGATTTGGGATCTATTAAAACATTTATGGAACATAATGAGGGTTCTGTCTCTGATATTGATAAACTTTGGTGTGCCCTCAAATGTGTTCTTCATAGAGAATTTATTCGACTAACCTCCACACAGAAGAAGAAGCATGAAGCCTCTCTCCAGCTTCTTCTTGATCATATCAAATCTGTGGAGAATAGTTCCTCTCTTAGTGCCTCTGAGAGAAGCAGAAATTATTGGTGTCCCTGAGAGCCAAATACGCAGAAATTCTACAGGAAAGTGCTGAATACGCTATCCTTAAAACCCACTCGATATATGTAGACCAAGGTGACAAGGCGGGGTATCTTCTCAACCTTCATTTGTGTAACCAGGAAGCTTCCCATCTAGTTCTCTCTATCACTTCCCAGACTGATAATTCTCTCAAAACTTCCCCCCAAGATACAGTATGGGAATTTGAATCATACTGTTGTAAGTTTTATAGTCCTCCTACTCATTTCTCTCCCTTACTAGATATTCAAGACTTCTTGTCTTCCATCCCCTTCCTGGTTTAACTCTTGATCAACAAAATCTTCTTACCAGTCTTATATCTCCCCAGGAAATCTGAGACACCATTTGTTCTCTTTCTTCGGACAAATTCCCAGGGCTGGATGTTTTTTCTCCCAATTTTTATAAAGTTTTTGCTGCTGGACTGACTACAAATCTTCACCAGCTGTATACTTATTTTTGTGAGTCAGGTATCTCAGATTCTTCCCTTTTGGAGGCACTGATAGTTGTGCTACCTAAACTGGGAAAACCCCCAGACAGGGTAGCCAACTACCAGCCTATTTCTCTCATGAACTCCGATGTTAACATTTTTGCTAAAATCCTGGCAATTAGGATTCAGCAGGTTTGGGGAGGGCTGATTGGACCTGAACACATAGGGTTTATTAAGGGTTGCACCTCTGCAGACCATTTGTGGAAACTGCCCCATATTTTTTCTGCCTACGAGGGGTGCCTATGGCATTGGTCTCCCTGGATGTGGAAAAGGTCTTTGATAGGGTCAATTGGGTGTTTTTATTTGCAATAATGAAGAAGTTTGGATTCCCGTCCTCCTTTATAAATTGGATTGAGTGCTATAGTCCCATCCCTGAGCAAGGATATACTGCAATGGTATATTGTCTGAAGGGTTTGAGCTTCATTCCAGTACATGCCAGGGATACCCATTATCCCCCCTTTTATTTAATCTTTATTTGGAGCCCCTGTTACATCTTCTTAAGGAATCTCCTTCCATCATAGGGATCCTAGTTAGCCCATTTGACCTCTGACTCTCTGCATATGCGGATGATATCCTGCTCCACCTCTCCAACCCCTTTACCCCTGTTCCTGCTGCTCTGCACATTTTCCAAGAGTTTGGTATATTTTCCAACTACAAGCTGAATGTTGAAAAAACAGCAACAATGCTGTTAAACTCTATGGTGGTGCCATCAGACTTCACTCATTTAGGCTTGGGATGGGCTACCAAACTTAAATATCTGGGTATTACTCGATCTTAAAGCATTGGTTCCATGTAGAAGTCTAATCTGGACAAGCTGATCAGTAATGTTCATCAGGATTTAAATAGGTGGAGCTCACTTCCTCTGTCTCTTCAAGGTAGATTGATTATTATTAAAATGATATTCTTCCTCAGTTGTTCTACCCCTTAAATATGCTGAATGTCGCAATCTCCCTTACTTTGTTTAAGAAGATCCACAGCTTCATTTCCACCTTTTTATTGAAAGGTAAGCACACATGAACATAGATACATAGACAATGTCAGCAGATAAGGGTCTACGGCCCACCCATTTCAGCTTGTAAGTTCACTTGATGTTTTCCTATAAGTCTGTTGCCCCTTAACCCTGACCTCCAGAATTCCTTTATGTCTATCCCATGCATTCTTAAATATCGTGATTGTTTCAGCCCCCACTACTTCCTCTGGCATGGTGTTCCACTTGTCCACCACCTGTTATGTGAAGAAATTCTTCCTCACGTTTCCTCTGAATCGTCCTCCCTCCAACTTCATCCCATGCCCTCTAGTCCTGTAACATCTTTTTTGCTTAAAAATAGCATATTCCTGCACCCTGTTCCTCCCTGTAAGATACTTGTATGTCTCTATTACATCCGCTGTCTCCCTCCTCTCCTCCAGGGAGTACATATTCAATTCCTTCAACCTGTCCTCATAGGACTTGTGATGCAATCCATGTACCATCTTTGTTGCTCTCCTCTGAACCTTCTCTACCCTATCTATGTCCTTACATAAGTAAGGTCTCCAGAACTGTACACTGTACTCCAGGTGGGGCTTCACTAGTGTCTTGTATAGTGGAATTATGACCTCTCTTTTCCTGCTGGTGATGCCCCTGCCTATGCATCCCAGCATCCTATTTGCTTTACCTGCTGCCTTGTCACACTGTTTCCCTACCTTGAGGTCATCAGAGATGATAACCCAACAATCCCTTTCCTGCTTGGTGCATGTTATATCCTCACCACTCAACTGATATATTGTGCCAGGGTTTTTGTGCCCCATATACATTATCTTGCACTTCTTTGCATTCAATTTCAACTGCCAATCCCCGACCATTCTTCAAGTTTCTGTAGGTCCCTTCTCATTCTGTCTACACCTTCTGGTGTGTCTACTCTGTTACAGAGCTTTGTGTCATCAGCGAACAGGGAAATTCTGCCTTCTAGGGCCTGCGCAATGTCACTGATGAAGATGTTGAATAGGATAGGTGCCAGCACTGATCCCTGTGGTACCCCACTGGTCACTTTTCCCTCGGTGAAGTGACAGCCATTTACCATCACCCTCTGTACCCTGCTGCCCAGCCAGTTATGTACCCACCACATTACTGTCCTGCCCACACCCATATTCCCCAGTTTGTGTAATAGTCTTCTCTGTGGCACATGCATGCCTAGGAGCCCCCAAAAACCTGGGTGAACTTAAATTACCAATTCTTTTGTTTACTATTTAACAAGCTAGTCACATTCCTAAATATGTCAGATGGTCTCGTTCGATCTCCTCATCACTAAATACTCAGTATGTCCCCCTATGGCTTCAGTTTGAGTGGCTGATGATTGAAGATGCTGGTCTGGCCCCAGATAGTCTATACTTTATATCCCTTAAACAACTCCCAGTCTCACTCCTTAATTCGGTTATTTATACATCAGTGAGGGTACATGCAGAGCTGTGTAGAGCATTACGCTACACAAACACCCTAGATGTCTTTCAACCAATCTATCTTAATCCCAGTTTTAGGCCGGGCAGTGCCATGCTGAATCCCAGAGACATGCCCTTCCTGAAAGAGAAAAAAGTCTTGGACCTTGTCTCAGATGGGTGTGTCCTTAACAGCCAGAAATTGCTAGAACACCTCAATTTGCTAGCTACAAATATATTTAAAATCTACCAACTTTGGCACTTATTGATTAAATGGTTTGGTCTCACATCCTGGTCTGTTAATCAAGGGGAATTTCTTTACCTGCTTCATGCTTTGGCATGGCAACATCATTCTGTCTCCCAGATAGTATCCATCCTAGTCCCCAAACTTTTTCCAAATATCTCAGGCCATTCTAGCTACTGGTCTTCCCTTTATCCTGGTAGGAACTTTGACTGGGACTGCATATGGTTGAGTCTATACTGTTTCATAGCTAATAACAAATTATGCCTCACACAGTTTTACATTCTGCATAATATCTATGTTATGCCTGTTCATCTGGACAGAATGGGGAAGCTCCCCTCCTCATTATGTACCAGGTGTGGACAGGTGGAAGGGATGTTTCAGCATGTGCTATGGTACAGTCCAGTGGTTGCCCCACTTTGGGAGAAGATTAAACAGAAAACAGAACCCCTTTAGAGACTGGATGAATACTTTTTGCCTGAGATTTGCCTAATAGATGATTATTCAGGGGTGCCAGTTAGAGATCGGAAATACTGGCTAGTCATGATCTCCCTCTCGATGAAAAAAGTTATTTTTTGCCACTGGGAAGATCAATCAGTGATTCCATATTCCAAATGGCTTAACAAACTGCTATTTAACCTAAGGCTTGAAAAGATGATTGCAAGCCTTCATGGCTGCCTGCAAACCTACGCCAAGAAATGAGGTAAACTGCAGGCCCTATTCTCGGTATCCTCCTCTCACTGAACAGTGCCAGGGTATTAATTTTTGTCAATTTGATAATGGACTCAGGGCATTAAAGCTGTCTGGGTATATGGCACTTTTAGACAGAGATAGTAGCTCCCCTTGTGATATCCTAATGGCTGATAATGAGATCTGGTGTAATTTTGGCCCTTGACTTTTCACTGTCTGGTATTACTTACTAAAGTATAATTGGGTTTTGGGTCTGTCTACTATATATCACCATCGAACGGACTGTATTCCCTGCCTAATACCTGCCTCAAGTATTGCAATGTAGATGTTGTTTGTGTGTGGACTGTTCTGTATCCTTGGCAAAATTTTACATCTTAATAAAGTTTATTAAACAAAAAAAAAATCAGTGATCAGTTTAGTTTCAGCATTTTCATATGTTAACCCCTTATGTCCATCAGTCTTTTGTTGCCACTGTTTCTTCAGGTATCATTTTTCTTTCTTGAACTTCTGGATCTTGGAGCTGTGCTCAAACAAGTCCAAATCAAAATCAACGAAAGGAAGAGTCCCCACCATCTGAGATGTTCTTTGCCTGAGCTCTTGTCACCACAGCTGCTAAAACATCAGGATATACTCCCTCTTTGATTAACTCAATAAATCCTTGAAAGTCATTTCCAATAATCACAGGTACAGGTAACTTAGGCGCTACCCCCAATTTCATTAGGTGCAATACCCCATTAATAGTCACTTGGCTGGTGGGATACTATTGAGTGTCCCCATGGATGCAGATGACACCAGTACCTGTTCCTTTTGCACATTGTTTTCCCAGCACTTCAGTATGTACTAGGGTTTCTATGCTTTCTGAATCAATAAGTTCCTTCACAGTCTTACTGCCCACCTTCACATCTGTTATGTACCTGTCACAATTTGCTAAGGACAAATCGGCACCTGTGTCACTCTTCTTACAACAACAATTTCTTGCAATATGACCTGGCTTATTACAGTTATAGCAAATAAAGTCTTTGGGTGCAGATTTTTTACCCCCACCAGAGTTCTTATCTCATTTGGAGTTTAAATGGGGAAAAATAGTGTCTTACTGGTTTTTGGCTGTTATCTCACTGCTGTGGCATCTGCCTGGCCATTTGGTAGTCTTCAATTAAAGAAACAGCCATTTTCCCCACTTTCTGGGCGGTGTTCTTTTACCCAGAGCTGTACGTCTGTGGGTAGGATATTGATGAGTTGCTCCATTGCAAATGTTTTGATGACCTGTGGGAGTGTTTTGCCCTCTGGTTAGAGTCATTTCATAAGGAGTTCTCTGAGTCGAGTGACAGCTTCTCGAGGATTGTCGACTGAGTTCTACTTTACAGACCAAAATCTCTGCCTGTAGGTCTCTCCTGAGATGTCATATCTTTTAAGGATCTCTCTTTTCACCAGGTCATAGTTTTCTGACTGTGCAGTGTCCATATTGCTGTAGGTAAGTTGGGCTTTCCCTGTCAGGTAAGGTACCAGTCTGAATGTCCATTGCTGCTTTGTCCACTGGCAGGCTCTGGCAACCCTTTTAAAGGTTGTCAGGTATGCTTCAGTATCATTCGAGGGATGCAACTTTGTAAGTTTAAGGTCTTTTAAGTTGTTGGTGTTTTGTTGCTCTGCTATGCCTGTGCCAGAACCTCCAGCTTTGAGAACTTGCAAGGCATCCATCTATTGCTGCATCACTTCTCTTCTTTGTTGCTCCTGTCACTGAATCTCTTCTTTTCTCTGCTTCTTAAGTTGTTGCATTTCTTCTTTTCTCTATGCCTTTAAATGCTGAATCTCTTTTTCTTTCTGCTGCATCTCCTCTCTTTGTTTCTCCATCTCTGTTTGTTGTATAGCCTACCATTTGAAAAATGCAGTCGGGCTTCCAGGTTCTGTCACTGACTGTTCCTTTTTTTTTTCATCGCTGGTGCTGGCTGTACAGTCTCAGCTTGGACTTCTGTCTCTGCTTGTTTGGCTGCTATTCTTCTGGTACTCTCTCCCGGACTTGTTGCTACAGAATCCATACCTTTCCTCCATGCTTCTCTGCTACCAGGTCTAGTACCCACTCACAAAACTCCTGGTTAGAATATGTAAGGCATAAATCACATTTCTAATACCATCTGTCATCGAGGCACAGGTCAGGAAGCAGAGGAAAACCAGGAGCAGTTTTAAAATTTGCAACTAGCATTTTATTTTTCTCAATAACAGCAAAATAAAAAAAAATATTCAGTAGAACTATTGACAAGGCAATACAAACAGAGGAAACAAAGTCCTTCTGAGGGTATCTCTTAATTCCAAGTTTCAGTTCCTCAGTCTGTCTCTCCATGTCTCTCTAGCAAAAGCTTTGCTGCTCTTTTTATAACAGTCTTTGCAGAGAGCTCGTTAAGGAGACAGTGCTTTTTCATAGAATGTTCCTCTCAGTTTCCAATGTTCCTGCAGGTGCAACAAAAAGAATATAATGACCCAGAAATGACCACTTGTAGCCAGCTCTGCAGAGATTTTGCATCCAGCATTCTCAGGTTAGCCCCTTGAGTTCCAAATAATTTTTCAATCATTTCAACAATAAAACAATATACATTTTCAAACAAAGGGATCCCAGTATCAGTGACATTTCCAAATAAAGATTTCATATATTTTTTTATAACTGCAGATATGCAAGGGGGAAGAAAAGACAGAAATAGCAAGGTAAGGCAGAGAGATAGTGAGAGGCAGAGAATTGTGAAACTGTTGGAGTGATCAGTTCCTAGGTCTCACAAGAAAATTTGGTTGTGCAACCAGACAGACAAGAGGCAAAAAAAGAGAGGATAGAGCAGATCCTTGTATTTAACGCTTTCTGCGTAACAAATGGGACAGGGCCTTATTCAACCCTGTTACACTGTGATTGTGAAAACAAGTCACCTCTTTGAAGTATGATTACCCTTTAGCTAACAGAAATACAAACAAACCATTTCTCAGTGCAGCTAAGCCACTACCAGGCATATTTTGAATCAAGGATGGAAATGAGAAAGGAAAAGTGTGGTCCACTGGGATTTGAACACAGACCCCTTTAGCTAACATGAATTCTATTTTTTGCCCTAACAATTTCCTTTCTGACAGCTTCAGGTATGAGGTCCAATGGCACAAAACTTCAGATTTATCAGACAGTTTTTATCTCAGCTAAAATACTTACAAGACATCTAGCAGATAACAATGAAATACAAAAACATGAAAAAATACAGAGAACTTGTTACACTAAGCTAAAATAACTCAGGTACATTTTTTCCTTCCTTATTTATTCATTTTTATTTATTTATTTATTGTTTTTTGGATCTTTAGCACAGATGTCTCTGGCCCATCTTCACTGACTCTAAACAAATCAGATGTCTTAAGTGAACAAATACCTTGATTGGTCTACTGTTAGTGAAGGCAGCTGAGAGACATACAGTAAACACTTTTAAGTTAGTTACTTTTTTCACAGACTAGCACAATTTGTCAAAGAAACCACAGTTACTCTTTTAATCAATGAGAAAAGCAGTATTATATTTTATCAGATTTAACATGAACAGGTGCCTTAAATAACTAATATTGCTGTTTTATGTTTTGGAAGTGTACACATGTATTATTTATGTATCTTGGTCTCAAAAATTCACATCACAAGTCAGTCCAGAAAAAAATAACTACAGGGGATTCTTAATTCTCAAATGCTACAGGAAACAACACCTGTCGGTTTGCTGTTATTGGCTTCTGGTACACAGAATACTTTATTAACCCTAACTGGGTGTTACATAATTCAATACCTAGTTAGGATTCACTGGAGGTTTCCATGTAAAGCTAATGTTTGTCTTTTAATACTTTGGCTGTTGGATTATTGAACTGTAGCTTGGCAAGGGAAATATTTGTTGATGTGATAACCTCAGACATTTTCATAAAGAAATTTTTACTGTTTATAAAGTTACACTGGTTCAGTAGATAACCAAATGCATGTGCAGAAAAATACTTTTGCAACATTTTAATGAACTTGGTAGCTAGATTTGTATGCTTTTTGCATTCACTTGCACTTGTGCAAGGCACATATTGGGACAATATGGCATTTGAGAGGTGTGTCACTGCCAGAGCCATTTACAGCTGAAACTGCAATGGGCTTGGCAGTGTACACAAATGACCAGGCATTCTGGTCATGACACAAGTGCAGCTTTGCCAACGTGGCATGTTGTCTACTTAAAAGAAATGAACCGCCCCAATGGGAAAGCACTTTATTTCTTTTATAGCCATTACAGTTGACACTAATGTGCATGGCTGGAGTTACATGGCTCTTGCTGCTCACTGCCCTTATGTCTGTCCCTGGTCCACACACTTGGTCCCCCAGGCTTCTGCATGAGTCATGATGTGGCTTTCTATACTGGAGTCTCCTGCTGCCCCCCACACTCACTCTCCCTGGTTTCTCATTCTTTGCCCCCCAAGGCTTCCTCATGAGCTGTAGTGCAGTTTTCTGTATTGGTGGTTCCTGCGGACTACCGCCATGCTCTCTTTCTTGGGTCCTCACTCTTTGCTCCCCCTCAGGTTTTCTCATGAGCCACATTGTGGCTTTCTGTATTGGTGGCTGCTGTACTTGGCTCTCTGTCTCCAGTCCTCACTCTTTGCTCCCCTTAAGGTTTTCTCATGAGCCGTATTGCAGCTTTCTGTATTGGCAGCTCCTGTGCTGGGCTCTTTGTCCCCAGTCCTTGCTATTTGCTCCACCTGGTTTTTTCATAAGCCATGGTGCAGCTTTGTGTATTGGCAGCTTCTGCCACCAGCTGACAGGCTCTCTCTCCCTGGTCCTCACTCTTTGCTCCACCTCAGGTTTTCTAATGAGCTGCAGTGCAGCTTTCTGTTTTGGTGGCTCCTGCTGGCTGCCGCTATGCTTTCTATCCCTGATCCTTGCTTCTCTGATCCCCCCTTGAACGTTCAGCATGGCAAATGCTTGTATAATTTAGGCACTGAACTATATACTGTCATAAATGCGTTCCACAGGTCAGGCCTTCTGCTTCCACAGTACCAACCTCAAAGTGCAATAGTGTGAACAGGAGACAGACAGGTTAACCCTCCTGGCTGTTTTGTGTCAGAGTCAGAAAAGACTTGTCTGCTCCTGTTGGAAGCTGAGAAACTTGCTATACTGCAGAGAACAAACTAGAATGCATTTGAGGAACTGGGAACTTCATAAAACATAATATTGTAGGGGACTAGGAAGGTAAGCTACACTTTCTACAGAAAGTTTCATTATTTTTTTATTGGCACTAAGAATTGCAGGATTCCATTAAAGTGTAGTAATTTTATAACCAGAGGGGTTAAAATACAACTGCAGTTGCTTGATTTCTGTGCTAGACACAGGATTAGGAAGGATATTTGTGCAATATTTTAGAAGTGTCCTGCTGGCTAAGCAATGAGTTTATCCCTGGTTTCAGATAAAGGGTTTGTGCGTGTATTAGAAGCAGACATAGCAAATTGTCTTCACTGAAAGGCCTGCTTACATCACAGGTGTCACTAGTCAATCAATTGATTCTGGGTGGGGCTTTTATCACTGCTGTCTTAAGCAAACTACACAGAGAAAAGCCAGTCAGAAAAGACTTGCCTACTCCTGCTGGAAGCTGAGAAACTTGCTATACTGCAGAGAACAAACTAGAATGCATTTGAGGAACTGGGAACTTGGTAAAACATAATATTGTAGGGGACTAGGAAGGTAAGCTACACTTCCTACAGAAAGTTTCATTATTTTCTTATTGTCATTAAGAATTGCAGGATTCCATTAAAGTGTAGTAATTTTATAACCAGAGGGGTTAAAATACAACTGAAGTTGCTTGATTTCTGTGCTAGACACATAGGATTTAGAAGGTTATTTGTGCAATATTTTAGAAGTGTCCTGCTGCCTGAACAGTGAGTTCATTTTTATCCCTGGACTCAGTAGAGTGGTTTGTGTAGGAGCAGTGGTCTAGTACATTGTGGTGTTGGTTGACTTACTATAAAGGGCAGTACTCACCAGGGTGGTGGAGCAGTGGTGTATTTGATTTTTTCTAACAGTCACCAGTAGTTGTGGCATTGCCTTTATAGCCAAGGTTCTGACATCACTTCCTCAACAGATCTTGGAGCAGAACTGTCATATTCTTAATTACCCAGCACAGTGCATACAGGGTAAGTACACACACAAAAAAAATTATATATTACTCATTGTATATTATAAGGAAGAGGGACATGTGGGGAGTGGTGCAATGCACTGGCTGTGGGGCAGCAATTTTCTGGGAGTCATTCTGGAACCTGCATTGCTGCCCTATTTGCAGGCAACTGTCAGCTCTGAGGGAGGAGGTTGCCCACCTCCAGGCTGAACTGGCAAGGACTAAGGAGGCCTCTCCCACCCAAAGAGCACCAGTTCCACAACCACTGCCTCAGAGGTTGCCATGTGTGAAGAGCAGATGGACCACAGTAGGTTCGGAGAGGGTGAGGGTGGTGGAACAGAGGCATAGCCCCCAAGTCGCTCCTCTACACAAATCATATGTCAGCCTGGTAAATCAAGGTTCCTCTATGATGATACCCTCATTGGAGACTAAGAACAATGCTGGGGACATCCACAAGGGAGACCCACAAAAGAGTGGCAAGGGACACCACAGGGGAAAAAAAAAAGCTTCTGATAGGGGACTCAGTTGTTAGGGGTGTAGACCTGGGTAAGGGAGAGGAGAGGGAATTAAGGTGCCTGTCTGGTGCCATGGCTTGGAGGGACAGAAAGCGAATCCTCAGGATTGCAGAAGCAGCATCACAGGAGAGGAAACTAGATATCATTGTCCACCTTGGGACAAATGACCTAGCTAGGCATGAGATCAGTGCAGTGCAGGATGAATTTGTGGAGTTGAGGAGGGGCCTCAGACAAGTAGCAAGCACGGTAACCTTCTCAGAGGTGCTGCCAGTCTATGGCAGGGGTGAGGCTAGGGTACTGCACACCATGCAGGTTAATGAATGGTTGAAAACTGGTGCAGAGCACAGGGCTTTGGCTTCATTGGGGACTGGGGGTCCACCTGGAGAGATGAAGGTCTATACTGGCATGATGGTCTGCATCTGTTCAGGAAGGGAAACACGCTCCTAGGTGACAGGTTTAAAGGCTTCCTTGGCAAGCTTTTTAACTAGCCAAGGGGGGAGGTGCTGATAGAAAACAGCAAAGTTCAAGCCTCCCCTCACAAAACATGGCAGGTAGTAGGGTAAACACTGAGGTACAGAACTTGACAGAGGGCAGGACAGGGACAAATGGAAAAATGGACAAGGGCAGTAATAGCAGGGATGGGGTAAAAAAGGATAAAGCCAACATTAAATGGAGGGCAATGAGTACCAATGCCCATAGTCTGGAAAACAAGCTTCCAGAGCTAGTTGCCCTGATGGAAGAGGACCACTTGGATATTGTGGCAGTCACAGAAACATGGTACATGGAGAACCATGACTGGGATGTCAACATACCAGGGTACACAATCTACAGAAGGGACAGGGAGGGTAAAAGAGGAGGTGGAGTAGCTCTCTACATAAGGGAAGGGATCAAAGCTACAGAACTAAAAAGTAAAGGGGGAGGACAAGAGGAACTCTGGGTCACCTTGGAGACAGGGAATGGCATCACAATCTGCACAGGGGTTGTATACAGACTCCCGTCTCAAGGGGAGGAAATGGACAATAAAATGATTGAGGGCATTCTCAAAATGGCTGAAAAAGGGGAGATACTGTTGATGGGGACCTGAATATGCCAGATGTTAACTGAGCAACATGGACTGCAGCCACCTCCAAGAACAGGGTCATTCTCGATGCCCTACAGGGAGCATGCCTTAGACAGCTAGTGGTGGAACCCACTCAGGAGGGAGCAATATTAGACATGGTACTCTCAAATGGAGAGAGGATCACAAACTTAGAAGTCAGTAGACATCTGGGAACAAGCGATCACTAAAACACAACCATGGAGACAAGCCATACAAAGACAAGGATACTGGACTTTAGAAGGGCTGACTTTGGCATAATGGGTGAATACCTGAGGAATGCATTAGCAAATGGCCAGAAAGGAGGGGTGGAAGAACAATGGAGAAAAATCAAAACTGCCATCATGGAGGCAACAAACCTTTGTGTGAAACAAATAAAGAAAACAAAGTGGAATAAAAAATCACTATGGCTCTCAAAAGAGGTGTCAGGGAAGATTAAGGAGAAAAAGGCTGCATTCAAAAAGTATAAGGAATCACAAACAGAGCACGACAGGGAACTGTATCAATTAAAGCAGAAAGAAGTGGGGAAGGCAGTCAGAAAAGCAAAGGCCTAAACCGAGGAAAAGATAGCCAACTCAGTTAAGAAGGGGGATAAAACCTTTTATAGGTGCATTAGGGAGCATAGAAAGGTTAAGGGAGGGATAGTGAAGATTAATAAAGGAGAGGGGAGGTGGGCAGAGGAAGACAGTGAAAAGGCAGAGATACTGAATGAATACTTTTGCTCAGTATTCACAAAAGAAGAAGAGGAGGAGTTACCTAAACCAAACAGTAGAAGCACTCTGGATAGTGGGGTTGACACCAGTCCATTTACAGAAGAAAGAGTACTGAAAGAACTCCTAAAACTCAAGGGGGACAAAGCAATGGGGCCTGACAGGATTCACCCTAGAATCCTAAAAGAGCTAAGGGAGGACCTAGTGACTCCACTAACCACACTTTTTAACAAATCATGGGAAGATGGGGTGGTATTTGAGGACTGGAGGATGGCAGATGTGATTCCCCGTCACAAAAGTGGGAGCAAGGCAGAAGCAGGAAACTACAGACCTGTTAGTTTGACCTCAGTGGTGGGGTAAATGATGGAATCACTTCTGAAAGAAAGAATTGTTGAGTACCTAGAGGCCAGAGGGGCACAGGACCCAAAGCAGCATGGATTCACAGCAGGAAGGTCATGTCAGATGAATTTAATCGATTTCTTTGACTGGGTGACCAAAGTAATAGACCAGGGAGGGGCTGTGGATATGGCCTACCTAGACTTTAGCAAGGCATTTGACACAGTTCCGCACAAAAGATTAATAATCAAGTTAGCCAGCCTGGGAGTGGGTCCCAGGGTGGTAGCCTGGGTAGCAAACTGCCTGCACAACATGACACAGAAGGTAATAGTGAATGGGGCACATTCTGAAGAAAGGGGGGTTACTAGTGGAGTATGTCAGGGCTCAGTACTGGGTCCAGTCCTCTTTAACGTCTTTATAGGTGACATTGCAGAGGGTCTGGAAGGAAAGGTATGCCTCTTTGTGGATGACACAAAGATCTGTAACAGAGTTGATACACAAGGGGGGGGTAGAAAGGATGAGAAGGGACTTGGCAAGGTTGGAGGAATGGTCAGACATATGGCAACTTAGATTCAATGCAAAGAAGTGCAAAGTAATGCACCTGGGAAATAAAAATCCAGGAGAAGAGTACACAATAGCAGGGGAGGTACTAACGACAACAACAATAATGGAAAGGGATCTGGGTGTAGTCATATCAGATGACCTAAAGGTGGGTAAGCAATATGAGAAGTCAGTAAGGAGAGCCAGGGGGATACTGGGATGCATAGGGAGGGGCATCACAAGTAGAAAAAAAGGAAGTGGTTATCCCTCTGTACAGACAGTTGGTGAGACCCCATCTGGAGTACTGCGTGCAGTTTTGGAGACCTCACCTATGCAAGGACATAGACAGGATGGAAGCAGTCGAGAGAAGGGCATCTAAAATGGTGCAGGGTCTACATCAGAAACCATATGAAGAGAGACTGAGAGAGCTTAATATGTATACCCTTGATGAAAGGAGGGACAGGGGGAACATGATAGAAACTGTTAAATACCTCAAAGGTCAACAAAATCCAAGGGTAACATCTTTCAGAAAAAGAGATGTGTAAGAACAAGGGGGCACAATTTAAAGTTAGAGGGGGGATGGCTCAGGGGTAATGTGAGGAAATTCTTTTTCATGGAGAGTGTGGTGGATGCATGGAACCACCTTCCTGGAGAGGTTGTGGGGTCTAAAACAGTGGGGGAATTCAAACATGCATGGGACAGACATAAGGCAATTATAGTGGGGGGTTGCAGAAAGTAGGCTGTTGGTTAACTAGAATCTGCAGCTTCTCCAATAGGTAGGGAAATGAGCAGACTGGGTGGGCCAAGTGGTCCTTATCTGCCATCAAAGTCTATGTTTCTATGTTTCTATGTGTCTGAATCACCTACTAGTCTAGAGTCCTGGGGGTCAAATGTGAACCTTATGCGAGCGCACCCAGTTAACAGGCTCAGATATGTACCCTCTTTGGGAATGCAGTAAAATCTTTTGCCCAGTGGCACCCAGCCAGGTTTCTAAAATGTACCCTTACAACTTAATATGAGACCTAGGTATATTCTTACCTTTAGCAAGAATAGTAACACATTGAAGCCCTTAACAGCAATTAGACTTAAACACTGGTTCAGCATTCACATGCAAAAGAAAAATGAGAAGACACAGGCAGTATTTTGAGGAAAATATTGTTTACTAAACATTATAAAATGGGTAAAATATCAAACACAGAACAAATATATCAATAATTTACAGTCACATAAAATAAATGGGAAGTTACAGAACACAAATACGCCTGCCAGAAATACTTAAAAGTTCTTGCCTAGCTAGATGTTACCATAAAGTGCCTTCTTAAGTCCAGAGAACTAAGCATCTCTCTCTTGAGTCCAGAATAAAAAGCAATGTTTTCCTCAGATGCTTGATCATTTCAAAATCCATCTCCCCACCCCTTTGTGAGGTCACAGTTAGATCTTCCAATAACTTTAATTTCTTAGCATAAATATCCACAAGGATGTATGTTATTACCGTGAACATCAGCAACTAGCAATTTCCCAAAATATGAATCTCTTTGATCAAAGCATTTGCTTTGATGCTTTATAACCCCCCAATTTATTTATTTTATTTATTTTTTATTTAGCTTTTGTTAACCGGGTAAGTGCACTAGCCATAAAATGACTATTTTCAGGCATGACCCGGGAGAGTACAGACATGCAAAAACTTAACAGGATAACAATTTATAAGTGCTTTACATACAGTGAGTTAAAGAGGATATAATATACGGGAACATACAAAGCAAAGCACTTTACATATAATGAGTTAAAGTGGATACAATATATCAGAGACATACAGAGTAGACCATTCATAAGTTCATAGGTGCCGACCTATGCAATGAATAGAGAGGACCTTGGACAATAAATTATCAGCTGACATATCATATAAACAGAACAAGGTACACAAAAACAGGTAACACAACAGGAAGAAATAACCATTGAGAGCAGGGGGTGTCATTAAGGAAAAGGTTGGTAAGTGAGGAAAAGGGGAGCAAGCCATGAAATTAGATTATATGAGTATATGTAAGTGTAAGGGAGATGCCTGCAGTGCAAGATTGTATATGGGCAGGGAAAGGGAGCCGGGACAGGCTGAGGCAGTAAGAGGGTTATATAGAGGTGAGGAAATACTATTGTATGGCAAGAGACATCAGTCATTAGGTAGGGTGAAAGCAGGAACAGATATCAGCAATCAGCAGATTTGAGTGCAATTTTCTCTTAAAGCATGTGTGGGAGCTAGAAAGTCTAATGTTGAGGGGAAAGGAATTCCACAGCTGTGGAGCCACATGCTCGAATGCAACAGCTCCTTTCCTAGTGCGGCACCTCGGCAAATTCAGAAAGGATTTATCGGCTGATTGTAGACCATGGAGTGTGTCCTGAGGAACAAGCATCGCTGCAAGACACCTAGGGGTTTGATTTCAAATTATTGAATCAATAAGAGAGCCAAGGTAGTATTTCCTACTAGCTAATGGAGAGAGCCAACCAAGATCATTATAAAGTTGGCAATGGTGTTTAAGCCGAAGAGCAGAAAAGGCATAGCGACATATGTTGTTATACGTAATATCCCATCTAAGTAGGTCAGTTTTATGAGCAGCCCCAAATAAGGGAGCCCCATAGGTTAGGGTTGGGAGCAGAATCCCCCTTGCAATGTTCTTTTTAGCCAATAGCATGAGCATATAACTAGTCTTATATGCAACACCCAGTTTGGAGTTGTCAGCTCTGCAAACAGACTGTACATGAAGATTAAGATCAAGAGATTGATCTAGAAGGATGCCTAGATGCTAGAAAGGGGTCACACATTCCAGTAATTGACCTTCTAAGTCCTGCACTGTCAGTGCTGTTGTGCAAGCCCAGAGCTTTGGGGCCGATCCAAGCAGCATGGCTTTAGTTTTGCTAGGGTTGACAGCAAGTTTGTGGTCTTATAGCCAGTTTTGGATATTGTTAAAGTCAGAGGAAAGGGTTGTATTGATAGTGTCTATATTAGTAGAACTTGTATAGATGACAAGATCATCAGCATATAGAATAGCAGAGCAGGATTTTAGAGCAGCTCCAATGTTATTTATATAAAGAGAGAATAGGAGGGGCCCTAGGATGGGGCCCTGAGGTACACCAGTGTTAATGGTGGTACTGTTCAATAGAGAGGAATTAATTTTTACCACTTAAGTTCTATTTGTCAGGTAGCTTTCTTACCAGTCAGTAACAGAGGAGGAGAAATGCAGGTGTTGAAGTGAGGAGAGAAGCAAAGTGTGATCAACAAGGTAAAAAGCCTTTGTGAGGTCAATAAAGACAGCCCCTGTCAGATTGCCAGTATCCATTTTTGAAAGAGTGCCACTAATTCTCTGCTAGGTAAAAAAGTAAACATTTGGGTTTCCCTGAATAGAAGAAAATGGTCCCCCAACATTTGCTTTTTGTTTTTTTATACCAGAAAAAAACAAAGTGGTCCATCATCTCCCCATCCCCAATCCTTACCTCCTGCTGCGAACCCACCTCCCCGCACCCGATACATACCTCCAGAGGTAGGTGGTTAGGATCTTCTCTGGACAAGTCTGCACTCTTCAAAGCTGAACCATGAACTGAAGAAACAAGGTAAGCACTGCATAATGGCTGTCAATGTGGGTTTCAACTTATGTTGATATCTCAGCCCTTTTTGTTATTTTGCAGAAAATTTTCAACATAGCTTTTTGGGACCCCCCCTCATGAACACTGGCACTGTCATTTCATTATTCGTTCCCGAAAGATGATTTTGTGGTAACTGTGAGTAATCACCTTTTGGGCCTGATTAACAAAATGACAGTGCCAGTGTTCATGAGGGGAGGTCCCAAAAAGCCCATGTTGAAAATTTGGTGAAAAAAATCCCCAAAATGACACATTATGAGCGTGAATTGTGCAGTTTCTATGCACACTTGTAACTTTGTCAGTTTTTAATATTTTCACTCCAGATTTTCCACATTGCCATTTTTCACACCTCCTCATGAAGAGTACAGCTGTCATTTTTCACATGCTGCCCAAAACGTGTTTTTGCGCCTGTAGCGCAAAATGTTACAGTTGCTATTTGTAATCAATGTTTGGGATGGATTAACAAAATCACAATGTCACTGTTCATGGGTTGGGTTCCCAAAAAGGCCATGTTGAAAATTTGGTACAAAAATACCTCAAAACCCCTGAGTTACCTGTGGTCGTTGAAATTTCACTATGCATGTACGTAACTTTGGAAAATTTTTATATTTTTACTCCAAATATTCAACATTGCCAGATTTTCACACCACCTCATGAACAGTACAACTGTAATTGTTCCCATTCTACTTGAAATGTGTTTTCACACCTGTGGGTTTGAATGGCACAGTTGCTGTGTGAAATCAGCTTTCGGGATTGAGTAACAAAATGATAGTGACACAGTTCATGAGGTGGGGTCCCAAAAAGTCCATGTTAAAAATTTGGAGCATAACAACCAACAAACACCTGGGGTATTATGGTTTCCAACCATAAGGCCCCATCCTGTAGAGACTGACAGGCATCAGGTGTGCCTTGGGGTTGTCGGCCATAATACTCACACCATTCCACCGCCCCCCACTTTGCAGCCACTGACAGGCATTGGGGTGTGCTTGGGATCTTCAACCCTAACATTCATCCCATTCTCCTATACTGCACCCATCTCAGCCTTTTTCCTTATGGAATGGCGTGAGCGTTAGGGCTGAAGTCCTCAAGGCACACCTTGATGCCTGTCAGTGTCTGCAGGGTGGGGAGAGGGTGGAATGGGATGAGCATTATGGCTGATGACCCAAAGGCACCCCCCAATGCCTGTCAGTCTCTGCAGGGTGGGGGTGGAGCTTTAGGTTTGAAAATCCTAATGCCTCATTAAGAAAGTAAATCAGAGAGGGATGGTTGACATCACCTGCCTTGATTTCGGCAAAGTCTTTGGCAATGTCCAACATAGAAGCCTGATTAACCAGATGGATAGTCTGGCCACTGACACAGGCTGATAAACTGGGTTAAAAACTGGCTGATTGACAGGAGGTAGAGGGTGTTGGTAATGGGATCCAATCTGGGCAGAGGGGGATGACCAGTGGGGTACCTCAGGGATCAGTCCTGGGGCTATTTATGGTGTAGCTTCCACCATGCGGCACCTGACGCTTTCACTGCTGCCTCCTCTCTCTTTTGAAGCCAGTACCAGTACCAAACACCACTGCAAATAACTGCAAGTGAACATTCGGCATTGACAAATGCTTCTTTGATGTGTATAGTCTTGTCCATTCCCCCTCTATATTCCCATGACAGGGACTTAACACTCTTTTGAGGTACCACTGGCTCATTTGTCTAGCAAATGAAGCTTTGAGAGCATTGCACTTCTTGTGGTGCAGGAGAAATAATGCACCCAGACTAAAAGTACTTTAGGGAATTGTTGATGAAATACATATATCGTATAAGTATTTATTGACACATACCTTAATGACGGCACGTCATGTATCATAGAAATAATAGGCAATGTGCATTATTTCTGATCAACTAGGATGTTTTCTTTTTTTTAAATTGCAAAACACAACTGACATATTGGTTTAAATATTCCTTGTTACATTATGGTGGTATTTCAAACTTTCATGCTAAGGTTTTTGGATTTACTTTATAAAATGTATTTTTGACTTCAATTTTAATGTCACATAATTATGATGCAATCAGTTTTCCTGCATGTAAGGAATGTGTATTTTGAATTTGACTCTATCTCCTGATGAACAGGGCTTAGATCCCTCGAAGCACAGAGGTGTTTTTGTTTGTCTGGTCACACGGTGTTAAGTAAAGCAATTTTTTCTAGCCTGACTCCTGTGTCTCTCACACACTCACACACACACACATACAAAGTGTGTGTGTGTGTGTATCTCTCTCTCTCCCCCTCCCTCCTTCAGAATGTGGATTTTGGTTTTTGCTTTTATTTTTTTACTTACTGTTTGGAATCTGTTTGGGATTGGGATCGTGCTTAAGTGGCACTGTAGGCTATCAGCCATGGTCCCATTCTTGCTCATTGTATGGACTGAAAGTGATGAAAAGCAGGATCAACCAGATAAAGTTTGTTAGAATTTATACCAAGGATCTACCGCATACATTTCCAAAAAAAAAAAAAAGCAGAGGAGAGACAAATCTTCTGGTGGCTCCTTATAATGGACAGAAGGATACATCATGTTTCCAGAACTGTTCAGCCCACCCACAAACAGCGTGACAGCCAATGAGGTAGCACTCTATTCTGACTGGCAGAGCATGTGACTGCCATAATATCCCGTGGGTTATTACAGCAAATAACAACTGGTTGAACCCTTAGAAAAAAATGCTCACCAGTTATTATTAAATGATAAAGAAATTCTTCGGTTTTGTGTCCAGTGGTTGTACCCTCATAAAAAGGACATAGAGCACAGCTCTAAAATAAGAACCCACCCACTCACAGAAACTCTTCCTAAGGATGTATACATGGAACTGACTTGAATACTAAATGAATGCAGGATTGCAAAATCCCAAAGAGAAGGAAAAGACACAGCTGCTTAGAAGTATCAATACAGAGACTAGCCCCCACTACACACTGCTTTAAAGAGGTGGGGAACTATGCCAGACCTCTCAATCTGTCTCACAGAGGAGATTTCTACCCTTACAGTGAAGCCACTTGACAAAACTCCATGACAAAGAAATTCCCATTTATGAGGACTTCCCCTTTTTTCAAGTTAAACTTTTTATTGAACAATTCACACATACCAAGCATTATTACAACACCACAGTGTATAGCATATGATATAAAACAAGACATGGAAGTGCAAATATAACCCACCACATGCATGTGTTCCACCCATCCAATGCAAGGAAATTATAGAAAAACTATAGAAAAAGAAACACTTTCTGCAAACAGTTCCAACTTGCACCCAGTGCATATCTTGAGACATTCATCTATCCTAGAGAGTAACCAGGAATATGAAGTGTCCAGCCAGTATGCTACTGGTGACAGTTTAAGCCCACTCATCATGGCTAAACTATTGTATAATAGAACCCAATGCCTAAGGACACGCAACAACATTTCAAAAAAAAACGACCTAACTACAAACTTATGCTAGAATACTTCAGTCAATATACCACTACAGGGACAATTTTAAGGAATAGAAGAGTTTACAGAAAGTGATGCAAATAGTATTAACTTTCACTATGACAGAATTGAATTCCAGGAAGGGTTTCTAGCATTGATAATCCTTATCCATGGAACCAGAAGCATAGCTGGACATTTTTTCAAATGTAGCTAGCTAACCAACAGCTAATAACCAGTCATTAACAGAGGGACATTTATCCGACCACCAATTAACTAGAAGGAGCCTCTTGGCTGTCACCCCTACCAAGGTGATCCATTGGGCCTTAGTGTTATATTTCAGAATCTGAAGCAGACAGTACCGTAAGAGCAGTAGAGGTGCATCTATGTGGGTGTCAGTTCCAACCACTTCCTTGTAAATGTCCATTGTTCAGTGCCAAAAGGGCTGGATTGTCAGACAGTCCAAGAAGATGTGAAATAGCTGGGCACATCTCCAGCAGAGGTCATGGTTCATTAAACCCAGGTGTTTGAGAAAGGGAGGGTGCAACACCATCTCAGAAAGGTTTTATGCATTATTGTGTTCCTACCATTCCTGCAAGCTCTGTGAATTATGTTGCAGCAGTGATCCCATTACGAGTCAGTGATGGTAAACCCCAATTTATGGCCCCATTGAAGTCTGGCCTTGTGGAAGGGATCTGGGAGGGCATCCCTGAGTGCTTTATATGTGCTGCAAGCTTGACTCTTAGGTAAATTACTCCAGTTAATCAAAGATGGAGTAGACTCTAGGCTGGAGGGCATAGCATAAGCCTGGCACAGGTGCTGTATTGCATCTCTAAGATGGAGATATTTCCAAATATCCTTTTCAGGAATCTGGAAGTGGGACTTGATGGCAGAGAAGGAATCAATGATGTGGATTATGGGCAATAGTAGGTCTTTCCCCAACCTGATGCCAATATACAGGCATACTACCTATCTTCAAATAGTGGTTGCTCCACAAAGGAGTACAGAACCATGGGTTAAGAGGTTTGGAAATATGCTTGCTGACTCTCCTCCAATATGTTATGGACACCTCCATAGTAGGAGGGAGAAGGGTATAGTATCAGTATTTGGGAGTACTATAATACATCTGGTGCGAAGCACCCTGTTATACAGGCCTCCAGATGACTCCATTCTGGCACCTGGGAATCCTCGGGTGAGAACCAATGGAGTGACTGGGCAGAAGCAAAAGCCATGTGGTAGCCCAGAAACTAAGATAAGCCACACCCCCCTCTCTGCTCCTGTGATGCCTAAGTTGCACACAGCTGTACCTTGGAGGCTAGCCCTCCCAGACAAAGTGGCCTAGTAGTGGAACCGCTACAGAGGGATCTTCATGGGTAGGTGAGCAAGCAGCTGTAAGAATTTGGGGGCAATTATAAGTCTGACAGCATCAACTTTACCAGATAAAGAGAGATGCAACACTTTCCATCTGTCTGAATCAAGCCTGGAAGACATTAGCAAAGAGTCTAGGTTCATGGGGATAATTTCAGACAGGTTTTGGTAGAGTTTGTCCCCTAAATGGGTGATGCCATCTGATGTCCATTTAAAACCTAGGGAATGAAACTGCTCTGCAGAGCATTTTTTTTGCAGGACCTCAGTCTTGAACTGACTAACTTTAAGGCCCAATACTTTGGAAAATTCATTTAGTAAGGGGAGCACCTGTCAAACTGCTCGGTGGATATCTGTCACTGTTATCAAGAGGTCATCAGCATACAAGAATGTTGAGTAGGTGTCTGATCCCACCTTGAGGCTTGGAATGTCAATCTTCTCCTCCTTTAGGGCAAAGGCCAAGGATTCTATGGTGAGCACAGAGAGCACAGGGGAGAATGGGCACCCATGTTGTGTGCCTTTCTGACTTACAGATTTAACCCCATTTGTAAACATTGCCTCTATTGAGGAGGAGTACAGTAGATGCAGCTAACCTCTGATGGCAGGCCAGTGACCATTCTTGCTAAGGTATCAAACAAATAGGGCTATTCAGTTGAGTCAAAAGGTTTTTCAAAGTCTATGGCCGTGGCCACAGCTGGAGTGGGGGTTCCCCTCAACTTGATGAATAGGTGAGACTAGGGTTCTATTATGTTCTGAACTGATTCAGACCTTGACAAAGCCCACTTGAGAGGGGTGGACTAGGCCAGGGAGAACTTTTTCCAATCTGGTAGCAAGCATTTTCACTAGGATCTTGGAACTGGCATTTATTAAAGATATAGACTGACAGCTCCCAGGGTTGGTCAGATCTTTATCTTTTTTTGGGCAAGACTGTAACAACTGCCTCTTTCATAGAGGGGGACATTACTCATTTTTCTAAGGGCTCTTGAAAGACTCTTTGAAGATATAAGGTGATGTCCTTTACCATGGCTTGGTAGAAGTCAATCCGGAAGCTACCCCTTCCCCACACACTCACTCAGGAATTGTGTAGGATCCATTGCTTTAATTGCCTTGTTTATTTCCTCCAGGGAAATGGGAGCCTCCAAAGCAGCTGCTAGTGAAGGTAGGAGCACGAGGATGGTAAGGGCCCCAAGGAAAGTCTCAATACTAGAGGGTGGGATAATGGAGACTCATACAGATTTTCATAAAAGCCTTTTATTACTGTTTTAATTCCCTCCTGTTTAGTGGTTAAGGAGTTGAAGAAGTCCCTAAGTCTGACTATAGTTTTGGCTGCCTGCTTGCACTTGAGCCTGTAGGTGAACAGTTGGATGAGAATGAGTGGTAAAACCTTCGGTTGGCCAATTCAGCTTTCCTGGCAAGAAGATTATTTAGTTTGTTATGAGTACTGCTAAGTTGGGCCAGTAGGACCACTGGAGGCTGGGAGGGCTAAACCACTTTATTTTAGGTCTCCAGATTAGCTGGCTCTTTTTCCAACTTGGCCTGCTCTGTCTATATTTTTTTGTGCATGTGGACAGTGTAAGAGATTATCCTCCCACAGAGGGTCATCTTAAAGCCAAGTTTTTGTCCTCTAGCAGCAAAGGATCAAGGCACCACAAGGAGGATTTTGTTGACATCGGATCCCATAAGAACTGAATCTTGAATGGCGCATGAACTGAGATGACCATAGAGTGGATGGTTGTCTGGGTCACCTGTGCTGTCAGGGTCTAGGATATGAGCCACTGGTCTATTTTACTGTAGGTACAGTATTATGGTTGGCTAAGAAGAAAATGTAGTCTCTAACTCCTGGCAGTGTGTGCACCATGTGTCCAGCAGGAGGTGCTCTTTCATGAGGGTTAGTATGGCTTTTGCAGCCCTACTGTGCACTCCCACTATCCCCCTACTCCTATCAGTGAAGGCATTAAGGCACTAAGAGTCAAATTAAAGTCCCCTCCTATGAACAATGGGGCATGCTCCTCATAGAAACTCTGTTAGTTCCTGAGTAATATGGAAAAAGGCAGGGCCATCTGAATTGGGAGCATATAAATTAGCCAGGACCACAGGATGCTCTGGCATTGAAACATTAGTCAAAACCCAATGGCTTTCTTTGTCCAACTTAAAGTTAATGGCAAACCACCTCAGATCCTTATGTAAAAGGAAAACTATAGTTTTCCCCCAATTTTTGGATTAGGTCACACTATGAATCTTCAACCCCACCCACCCCTGTTTAAGCTTCCATGCTTGTATGGAAGTGAGCTTCATTTCCTGATGGAATACCACCGGAGGCCTCAGCTCCTTTATGTATAACACAGCCTTTTCCCTCTTAAAGGGAGAGTTGAGGCCTCTAAAGTTCCAATTTATTAAGCTAATCTCTGTAAGGAGACCTCACTCAGTTATTATACATGACATTCAGCTGACAAAGCCCACATCACTCTCAGTACCACTGTAGGTCAGCAACTCCCTTGATGATTATATACTTATCCACCTCCCTGTCACCTTCCCCTGATAATATCATAAACCCAGCATGAATACAGTGCTCTCAGATCCAAATAACCATTTCCCTGTAACAAGCCCTCATTTTTCCTGTATTTTCCCCATGGAGACAGAATCAAATCCCTGTATAAATCCGTGTAGATTTTTGAGTGAGCCACTGGTTCCTTATTTATGACTTTGTTCTCTGTTTAACATGCCTGCAGCCTTTTATCAGGAAAAAGCTCTGATTTCCTGTTAGGTAGTAATACCATATATTAAGATGGCCTTGGAATGATTTGGATTTGCATGGTATCCATAAGGCATAATAGTGAAATATACAAAATAACAAAATGTTGTATTTATTATTTCATGAACTATTCTCAAAATTAGTAATCACAAGTCAAGCAATCTTTCAAAAGATTAATAGCAATGCCTGTAAACAAACTTTTTGAAAATACATTGGAGAAATTTCCTCATATATGTACAGATGCTATTTTTTGCATCTTTTATTAGTTTTCACACCAATTCCCACAGACTTTTTTCTGACCACCTACTGGAATATTGAATGAGCTATATAAATGTTATCATGTTCTTCAAGGCCCTGACCCAACAACTCAGTAAATACACACTCAGTACATCATATTATAAAATGAAAAAAAATCAGTCTTCTGTTTCCTGTTGTTTGATCAGATTTTTGCAAATGGTATACCGTAGGTATATATCAGTATCTTGCAAGTTCCACAGGAAGATTTCTAACATTTCAGGAATAATATCAAGCCTACACAAAACCTCCAAAAATATAAACACAATAAAAACAATAATTGTCCTCCTAACAAATGGCATGATCACTTTCATTCCTAAAATTAACACTTTATATCACTGCTGTGGGAGAACAAATCAAGTTATCACATACCCTAGCTACATTACTCTCAGACCTCAAATTTATTTATAGAAATTATGCAAGATTACATTACTAGTAAATTAAAATATTACTGTTCAGACCTTCTTACTTTATAGATTGCTGATTCCAGCCACAAACAATACATTTATGTTCCACAGCCTAGAGTTGGTGGCCCAAAACACAAGAAAAACTCAACTGTTGCTCCCTACAAATTTCTTTCTTCTTTGTTTTGACAAACTTTTTTTTACCTCCCTTGCAAGAAGTACAGCCAGGTCAGCATCTGATGTGGTCTCTTAGTAGCTGCATGTTATGGCAGGGCAGTGAGCTGGTTTACCAGATTTTTTTTTTCAATAAAATGCTGTGAAGGAGGATGCTCCACTCCTTGGAAGCTGCTTTGTAGAGAGAGAGTATGTCACTTGCAGCTCCAGAACTAAGGCTTGCTGAGTCCCAGGATCATGATTAATAGCTTACCATGCAAGTAAGGAACACCGAGAAAAAATGCCCAAAACATGTGGCCCTAGAGTCTCTTGGGCTGGCAGGATAGAGCCCATGTTGCTTTCACATGGAGTGCATGAAAGATGGACAGCAAACAAGCAATTAAATTTGCAGCATCAAAAATATTTAAAACCAGCCAGTCAAAAACTACAGTGAGCACATCATCAGAGCATATTCAGGGTCTCTTAACCAATTGTCTCTCAGCCTGCTGAAATCTTATCTCCAGTGGCCATGTAAATGATCTTACAAGACTCTAGGCAGCCATTTCCTCTGGACTTTAAATCGTAGGCAGCGTTTCCATGTATGCATCAATAAATACAGTTTTCCTTCCTGTATCCTGTTTTTAACCCTCAGATCCTGTAAAATATGGAAATCCCCATAGATCTGGGAGCACTGTGACTAGAACATTGAATACATATAACAAACAGAAAAACTCTTGAACAAAGAAACATCAAATACTTGAGATAACTATACCCCCCACAACAACCCCCCAAACACCAATAGGAGTGTATGTTGTTGAAAACACAGGCCATCCCTTGGCCAATATGCTAGCAACTGCAACACACTATGGAGGTAACATGGCTAGCTTTATCAGCAAGTCTGGAGTGTTCTTTTAACCTTCCTGTATACACAATGCTCCATCCTCTGATTTGAGCAAATACACAAGTAGGGGTCCCTGACCCAGTAAGGAGAAGAACCCACAACTGGGTTCTTCTCCTTACTGCCTGGGAACAAGCAGAGAACACCAAGAAGAAGGAGTTGCTGTTATAACTATACTTCTCTACTGGGACTAAAGAACTAGAACTCTGCTACTGGGACCTTCAATTTAGGGTAAAACCAAAATAAAACAAAAAAAAAGTTAGTGTGTTTGTCTGAGTTGGCTGAAGTGAACTGTTATCTGTGCAGTTATCTAGGTGTTCGTCTCAGGTGGATGAAGGGAATTGTTATCTATGCAATGAACTAAGTGAAGAAAGAGCTGTGAAGTAGGGGGGGTAGCTTAGCTAGAAGGAAGCCAAGTTAAAGCCAGATTTAAAAACTGCCCTAGATAGCTTCTGCCAGAGAACAGGCAGAGAACACCAAGAAGAAGGAGCTGCTGTTATAACTATACTTCTCTACTGGGACTATATTGTCCTCCTGCCCGCCCCTCCACCCCCCACCCTAAGTCACCTAAGCCAGTTCTACTTTTATAGGCACAGGATTTGACTGACAACAGGAACTTCCTGTTTGGGAGCAGGAAGTGAGTGATCACACAGCCACAAAAGACTCATCATCCTAGAAGGAAAAGAGTCGCTCTTCATCCCCCCTAGTTGCTGGAGGTCTGACTCTGAGCAAGTAAGGAGACTACTGAGAAATATAGGAACTTCTTGACTCAGAACAGGAAGATCAGGAGCTTAAAGGGCACAGAGGCAGTATGTAAGTAGAGAGAAAAATAATAAAAAAAATAAAATAAAGAGAGCAAAGAGTAAGTATTCCAAACAACAGTTAAGGGGCCAGAAAAAAAACATGATTGGAGTGGTGCAGTGCAGTGGTTATGGAGCAGCAGTCTTTCAGGAGACATTCTGGAGGATGTGGTGTCCCATCTGCAGGCACCTCTCCGGGCTGAGGGAGGAGGTTGCTTATCTCCAGACTGAGTTGTCCACTACTTGGGGGACCTTCTTTCCCACCCAGGGACCACCAGGGCCACTACCGTTGCCTCAAAGGTTGCCAAGAAAGAGGGGAGGTTGTACCACAGTGGGCTCAGGGAGGGTGAAGGTGGTGGAACAGAGGCACATCCCTCCAGTTGTACCTCTCCACAATTCATATGCTGTTCTGGCAAAGTGTAGTTCCTCTATGGAGGCACCCATAGTGGAGACCAAGGAGGATGCTGGGAACCTCCACAAAGGAGACCCACAGGAAGGTGGCATGGTACCCCACTGGGGAAGGAAACAACTCCTGTTGGGGGACTCATTGTTAGGGGGTAGAACTGGGGGAGGAAGGGGAGAGGGAGGTAAGGTTCTTGCCTGGAACCATGGCTTGGAGGGACAGGGAGCGAATCTTCAGGATCACTGGAGCAGCTGCATGGGGTAGGGAGCTGGATGTCATTGTCCACCTAGGGACAAATTACCTGGCTGAGAAAGGGATCAGAGCAGTGCAGGAGAGTTTGTGGAGTTGGGGAGGGGCCTTAGACAAGTAGCACGCACGGTAACCTTCTCAGAGGTGCTGCCTGTCTAAGGCATGGATGAGGCTAGGGTGCTCCACACCATGGTATTCAATCAGTGGTTGAAAAACAGGTGCAGAGCTCAGGGATTTGGCTTCATTGGGGATGGGTGTCCACCTGGAGTGATGCAGGCCTATACTGGCATGATGGTCTGCATCTGTCCAGGAGGGGAGCCAGGATCCTAGGTGATAGGTTTAAATGCTTCATTGGCAAGCATTTAAACTAGCCAAGGGAGAGGCACTGGAAAGGAGCAGGGAAATCATGGCCCCCCAAAAAAAATTAGGGTAGTAAGTGAGGTAAACACCAAGAGAAAGATGTCGATAGGAAGAAGAGCAGGGGTAAATGGAGACAATGACAAAGGCAATAAGGACAGGGATGGGGCAAAACGGGGTAAGGCCATCAAGAAAAGGAGGGTAATGAGTAACAATGCCCATAGTCTGGGCAACAAGCTCCCTGAACCTGTGGCTATGATGGAAGAGGGATGCCTGGATATTGTAGCAATCACAGACACATGTACACAGAGAACCATGACTGGGGTATTAACATACCAGGGTACACAACCTACAGGAGAGACAAGAAGGGTAGAAGAGGGGGAGGAGTAGCTCTCTATGTAAGGGAAGGGATAAAAGCAATGGAACAAAAGAGTAAACAGGGAGGAGAGGAGGCACTGTGGGTCACCTTAGAGACTGGAAATGGCACCACAATCTGCACAGGGGTTGTATACAGACCCCCATATCAGGGAGAGGGAATGGACAAGGATATGATAGAAGGCATCATTTGGATGGAAGAGAAAGGGCAGATACTATTGATGTGGGACCTCAATATGCCAGATGTTAACTAGAGCACCTTTGCTGCAGCCACATCTAAGAGCAGGGCCGTTCTTGATGCCCTACAGGTGGCATGCCTCAGACAGCTAGTTTTGGAACCCACTCCTGAGGGAGCAATCTTAGACCTCATACTCTCAAATGGGGACAGCGAGAGAATCTCAGATCTAGAAGTGGGTAGCCATCTGGGAACAAGTGACCACCAAACAGTGTGATTCACGATAAACTCAGTTACAGAGTCAAGCCATACAAAAGTGAGGGTACTGGACTTCAGGAGGGGCTGACTTTGGCAAGATGGGAGAGTGCCTTAGAAAAGCACTAGCAAACAGGCTAGAAGGAGGAGGTGGAGCAACAATGGGGAAACATCAAAATTGCCATCACAGAGGCAACAAGCCTTTATATGAAGCAAATAAGTCAAAACGAAAGAAAAAGCCATTATGGTTCTCAAAAAAGGTGGCGGGGAAGGTTAGGGGAGAAAAAGATAGCATTTAGGAAGTATAAGGAAACACAGAAGGAGCAGGACAGAGAACTGTACCAGTTAAGGCAGAAGAAAGCAGGGAGGGAAGTCAGAATACAAAGGCCCAAACTGAGGAAAAGATAGCCAACTCAGTTAAGAAGGGGGATAAAACCTTTTATAGGTACATCAGGGAGCATAGAAAGACAAAGGAGGGATAGTGAGGCTGAATAGAAAGGACGGTGGGTAGGCAGAGATGGACAGTGAAAAAGCAGGGCTACTGAATGAATACATCTGCTCAGTATTCACAAAAGAGGAGGAGGGGGAGATGCCTAATCAAATTAACAGAAGAACTCTGGATGGGGGATCGATCCCAGTCCTTTCATAGAAGAAAGGATTCGGCAAGAATCCCTAAAACTGAAGGTGGACAAACCAATGGGGCCTGATGGAATTCACCCCAGAATTCTAAAAGAATTAAGGGGAGAACTAGTGACACCACTGACTACCCTTTTTAACAAATCATGGGAGAATGGTGTGGTGCCTGAGGACTGGAAGAAGGCAGATGTGATTCCCCTTCACAAACGTGGGAGCAAGACATAGGCAGGAAACTACAGACCTGTCAGTTTGACCTCTGTGGTAGGGAAAGTGATGGAATCACTTCTGAAGGAAAAAATTGTTGAGTACCTAGAGGCCAGTGGGGCACAGGACCCAAGACAGCATGGGTTCACAGTGAGAAGGTAATTTCAGATGAATCTAATTGATTTCTTTGATTGGGTGACCAAAGTAGTAGACCAGGGAGCGGCTTTGGACATGGCCTACCTAGACTTTAGCAAGGCATTTGTCACAGTCCCACACAAAAGATTAGTAGTCAAATTAACCAGCCTGGGAGTGGGTCCCAGGGTGGTAGCCTGGGTAAAACATTGGCTGAACGACAAGGCACAGAAGGTAATTGTAAATGGAATCCACTCTGAAGAAAGAGGGGTTACTAGTGGGGTACCGCAGGGTTCAGGACTGGGTCCAGTCCTTTTTAATGTCTTTATAAGTGACATTGCAGAAGGGCTGGAAGGAAAAATATGCATCTTTGCAGATGATACAAAGATCTGCAACAGGGTTGATACACAAGGAGGTGTGGAAAGGATGAGAAGGGACTTGGCAAGGTTGGAGGAATGGTCAGAAGTATGGCAGCCTGGATTCCATGCAAAGAAGTGCAAAATAATGCACCTGGGAAACAAAAACCCAGGGCAAGATTACGCAATGGGGGGAGATAGTAACAACAACAAAAATGGAAAGGGACCTGGGGGTAATCATATCAGATGACCTTAAGGTTAGCAAGCAATGTGAGCAGGCAGTAGGGAGAGCTGGGGGGATACTGGGACGTATAGGGAGAGGCATCACCAGCAGAATACAGGAAGTTATTATCCCTCTGTACAGACAGTTGGTCAGACCCCATCTGAAGTACTGTGTCCAGTTCTGGAGGCCCCATCTCTGCAAGGACATAGACAGGATGGAGGCAGTCCAGAGTAGGGCAACTAAAATGGTGCAGAGTCTGCAAGAGAAGCCATACGAGGAGAGACTAAAGGAGCTTAATATATATAGCCATAAGGAAAGGAGGGAGAGGGGGGACATGATAGAAACTTTTAAGTACCTCAGTGAAATCAACAAAGTCCAAGAGGGTAGCATCTTTCAGAAAAAGAGATGTGCAAGAACAAGGGGACACAATTTGAAGATAGAGGGGTGACGGCTCAGGGGCAATGTGAGGAAGTTTTTTTTTCACAGAGAGGGTGGTTAACGCATGGAACAGCCTTCCTGAGGAGGTTGTGGGGTCTAAAACTGTGGGAGAATTCAAGAATGCATGGGACAGACATAAGACAATTCTTGTGGGGTAGGATGAAATAGGCTGTTTGTTAACTTGGATCTGTAGCTTATCCTGTAGGTAGGGAAATGGGCAGACTGGGTGAGCCAAGCAGTCCTTATCTGCCGTCAAAGTCTATGTTTCTGTTTTTCTATGGGTAATCACTTTGCTCTCAGGGTGTTAACAGTCAAGTACATGACAGACCCCTGTATCCTAAGAGGTACTGAAATTCCAACAACTCCATCAGGACAGCATTCTTGTGCGGAATAATAAAACATGTTCCCTTGTCCCAGCAGGCCTGTTCTTGGTATAAGATTTGGAGACAAGGGAATGGACATGGCAGAGTACCTATGGAGCACCCATTATGGTACAGGTCTCACCCCTCATACAAACGCTGCAGAGGTCACCTCCAACCTTTAGGTTAGCCATTGGCAATGCTAAAATGATTAGTGAGTTCAAGAATGCATGAAATAGCCAGAAGACAACCCTTGTGATAGGAAAGATAGGGTAAGCTGCTGATCATTTAGGATCTGGAGTTTAAGTAGGTAGGGAAATGCGCTGACTAGGTGGGCAAGGCATTCCTTATCTGCTGTCAGAATCTACTTTTTTTTTATTGTTATCTTGGATAACGACTGTGAATAGATGCTCATTAATACAGTTACATAGGGGAGCAAGGTACAAAGACTGAGGACAATGTACATAGTAGGTACAAAATTCCAGACATAATGCAATGGAAAAAGTATACTGAAGCATTGTACAATGTATGCCTGTGTCAGGATGAAAAACAGACAGAGTAGGGAGTGGGAACTTAGGAAGAGGGAGAAATGCAGGGGCAGTGCATATAGGACATGTTGTGAAGTGAGAAAGGAACAGGGCACTGGGGCAAGGGGGGCAGTGCCCAGGAAGAGGGAGGATGGTAGTAGAAGTGCTGTGGTTGGGCAATCCAGGACAGCCCAAGGTGGGGATTAAGTGCTGGTGGTGGTTTACTGCTGCATGCAGTGGCGTTAACGAGGAAACATACAGTTTCTCCAGTCAGAGAGGTGCTGGCACAGTCTGTGTTTAAAGGATCCAATTGTTGGTGAACCAGAGATGTCTGGAGAAAGCACGTTTACCCAGAGGGCTGCACAGTGTAAGAACACACGTTGTGCCATGGCAGTGCAGCATCTGGGTACATGGAAAACTTGAGTAGTGGAGCTTCTGGTCTGTCTGGTCCTCAAAGGCAGAGATAGCAGGTTCTGAACCCCTGATGGAAGCAGTTTTAATGAAACATTTTTTTGCCAGTAGGCAGGTTTGGTACCGGATTCTGCCATTCAGTTGAAGCCAGCCAGCCCAAGTATAAAGGTCAGAGGTGTGTGTGAGTCTTGGTGCACCTGTGAGGAGGTGGCAGGCTTTGTTTAGAGCAACAGCAATGCGTTGGAGGGCTGAGTCACTTGCAGATCCATAGACAGCCAGTCCATAATCTATGAGGGAGATGATGGAGCTGTTGCTTGCCAGATTCAGTGCTTCAGAAGTTAGACAGTATCTGTGCTGGTAGAGTATCCCAATTCTTGTATTAATAGCCCTGGTGGTGATATCAGTATGCTGGGAGAAGGACAGGGAGGAGTCAATTGTTACATCCAGGTATTTAAAATGAGGAACTAGTTCCAGTATGGTGGTGCTGTCATTCCTTATTGCCAGGGGGGTAGCTTTTAAGCTTGTTTTGAGCTGTGGAGCGAAGCATGGTCTTATCTTTTTATAGATAATTACCAGCATTTGTTCCTTAAACCACATTACTGTGGAAGCGAAGCCTCTTTGCAGATCTGCCTCAAGAAGTTCTGGGTGCAGATTGCTGATAAAAATGACTGCATCATCGGCATATAAGAGCATATGACAGTGACAGGAGGCTGGAAGATTGTTTAGGAACACACTAAATAGCAAAGGCCCCAGAATTGACCCATGTGGTACTTCAGATCTGACAGGCCATCTGTCAGAAAGGACTTCCCCAATCCTAACTTGCTGGAATTGGTGGCTCAGTTAGCTGTTGAACCAGCTCACAATTTCTGGAGAAAGACCAATGCCAGACAGCTGTTAAAGGAAGAGTGCATGATGCACCGTATCAAATGCCTGTGATAGGTCAATGAAAGCCACCCCTACCAGGTGGCCATGGTCTAAGGTGTTATGGATAAAACCTGTAAATTCAAGTAAGGCTTTATTGGTACTATGATTACCCAAAAATCCATGTTGCTGTGGACATAGGAGTTGATGTTGGTTAGAGTATTCAACCATCTGATCAGCCACAATCCATTCAAGAGCCTTGGAGAGTGGTGGTAGTATGGAAATAGGTCTGTAGTTGCTATGTAAGGTCTGGTCCCCTCTTTTGTATACTGGGGTTGCTGTTGCAGATTTCTATCATTGCAGGAATCTGAAGTTGCAGAGGAAAAGAGTAATTATTTTGGCGAGTGGTCTCAGGAGTTCATTTAGTGCCAGGCGAACAAATTTAAGGTCCATGGAGTCTCCATTGAACCTGGATTTTCTGAGTGCCTTTTCTAGGTATTTCCTAGCATCTGTTTCAGATACCTCTTTGAAGTAGAATAGTGGCTGGTTTGGGGGTGGTGTAGGCATCTGCTGAGTGGCCCTTGGGTTAGGGGAATTGAAGAAGTCCATAGGGAGCAAACTACTTAGGTCAGTGAATGCATGGTTCAGGAAGTTGTCAATAAGCAGGGGGTCCAATGTTGGTGCACCATCAACTGTGATAATGGAAGGGGGAGTTTAAGGGTCTTTCCCTGTGATATCACTAAGGCTGGCCCCGAATGACTTGCTGCTGTTCCAAAATATTTGTTTCTATGGTGGGCAATTGTGCAGCACTCTGTTAGCCCACATCCTTACAGAGGGCCTGCACAAAATATTCCTCTTCTACTACTATTTTGCAAAAGCACTTCTTCAATAAATACAGTGAAATGGTAGTGGTCCACTTTCATTTACCCATGTGGCAGGGCCTAATGTTTGTGCCCTCCTTAAGGACTCTCAATGTCACACTGGAGTGGATGACCTGGTGAAGGAGAAGAATCAAACTTTGGAGCCTTGGATAAGACACCACAGTTCAAATTTCCCAGTGTACAGCAACTGGCAAATGAGGAATGGAGGAACACCACAACAGGAGAGGGGAGCCACCAAATAAAAGGGAATTTCCATGCCCACTGAAGTGATACCCATACACCCATCACGACATTTAAACCCCCTAGATCTGTTGGCCTTCCTCAAGGGGCAATACCCACTGAGAGTCTTAAAATGGGAGCACAGACCATAACTAAGGCTGACTCCCATTAAAGGCATGACACCCTTAATTGCAAGGGAGTCTCCATAAGACAACCTGAGGAAGAAGTCATCCCACTACTAAATTAAGCAGGGGTGTGTCATACAGTGTATAGAAACATAGAAACATAGAAGTTGACAGCAGATAAGGACCACAAGGCCCATCCAGTCTGCCCATTTCTTTTTCTACCTTATAAATGTGCCATCGGCCTTTGCTCTGTCAGTGGCCTATCTATTCATAGTCATTTGTATTGCTCCCTTATTCCTATCCCATGCCTGTTTGAAGCCCTGCACTGTATTCATAGCCACCACTTCTTGTGGTAAGCCATTCCATGCATCCACCACCCTTTCTGTGAAAAATAATTTCCTCACATTCCCCCTTAATCGGCCCCTCCAATCTCATACTGTGTCCTCTTGTCCTGCTATTTTTCTTATATTTAAACATGTTAGACTCTTTCACCTTGTTAATGCCCTTAAGGTGTTTGAATGCCTCGATCATATCACCTCTCTCCCTCCTTTGCTAAAGGGTATACATATTGAGCTCTGTTAATCTGTCCTCATATGTCTTCTGATGCAGTCCCTGCACCATTTTGGTTGCCCTTCTCTGGACTGCCTCAATTTGGTTAATGTACTTGTGAAGGTGTGGCCTCCAATACTGCATGCAGTACTCCAGGTGGGGCCTAACCAGTGTCTTGTAAAGAGGGATTATTACCTCCCTCTTATGACTTGTGATATCCCTACTAATATACCCTAACACCCCCCTAGCCTTACCTACTGCTTTAAAGGTCTGCTTGGATGATTTCAGGTCATCAGTAATGATGTTGCTCAAGTCTCTTTCTTCCTTTGTGACTGCTAGCAACTCCCCTCCCAGCCTATAGGTGGCTTCAGGGTTTCTCTTCCCTATGTGCATGATCTTGCCCTTCTTTGCATTAAATCCCAGTTGCCACTCTTCTGACCATTCTGCTAGTTTATCCAGATCTCTTCTCATTCTGCCCACCCCATCTGGATCATCTACTCTGTTGCAGATCTAGGTGTCATCTGCAAACAGACAAGCCTTACCCTCTAGTCCATCTGCAAGGTCACTAATGAAGATGTTGAAGAGGACTGTCCCCAGAACTGATCCCTGAGGTACCCCACTTGTGACTTGCATCTCTTCTGACTGTATACCATTTACCACCACTCTCTGTTTTCTGCCCGTCAACCAGTTTGCCACCCAGTTGACCAACTTCAGACCCACCCCAAGCCTACCCAGCTTATTTATCAATCTTCTATTGGAACAATGTCAAAAGCTTTGCTGAAGTCAAGGTAAGCGATATCAACTGCTCCCTTGGTCCACCACTCTGGTTACCCAGTCAAAAGAAATCTATGAGATTAGTTTGACAGGACCTTCCTTTTGTAAACCCATGCTGTCTTGGATCCTGTGCCCCTATGGATTCCAGATGTTGCACTATCCTTTCCTTAAGGAGTGCCTCCATAATCTTGCCCACTACCGAGGTAAGACTGACTGGTCTGTAGTTCCCCGCCTCCTCCCTGCTACCACTCTTGCGGAGCGGGATCACATGAGCCCTTCTCCAGTCTTCTGGGACCTCACTTGTGCTCAGAGACTCACTAAACAGTTCTGCTAATGGCTCTGCTAGTTCCACCTTTAGCTCCTTAAGTACTCTGGGATGTATGCCATCAGGTCCCATTGTCTTATCCACCTTGAGCTTAGCAAGCTCTTGTAGGACCCTTTCTTTTGTGAAGGCAGTAGTGCTCACCTCCCTCCCCCCCGTGTCCATGATGCTGAGCCGTGGGCCCTGCCCTACCTTCTCTTCAGTAAATACTGAGCAAAAGTATCTATTTAGGATAGATGCCTTTACAGGGTCCTCCTCCTCACATGCTCCCTTTTCTCCATTAAGCTTAGCAATACCCCCTCTGGACTTTCTCCTTTCACTAATGCATCTATAGAAAGTCTTGTAACCTTCTTTACTGTTCGTGCTAGTGTTTCCTCAGTTTGGGACTTTGCCTGCCTTACTGCTTCCTGCTTCCCTTAGGGCAGTTTGGTATGCCTCCCTATCTTCATCCCGCTGTGTTCCCTTATATTTCCTGAAGGCCAGCCTTTGGCTCTGACCTTTCTGCTACTGTATTTGAGAACCAAAGTGGTTTCCTTCTTCTTTTGCACTTCCTTTTCTGTCTAACACAATGGGATGTTGCTTCAAGTATTGCATCCTAATGCTTGCCCACTTTGCCTGTACCCCTCACCTGTGTTTCTTTTTGCCAGGGTAGCTTAACTCTGTTGGCCATCTTATCAAAGTCAGCTCCTCTGAAGTCCCATATTTTGCCTTGGAATGGGATGATTTAGATGTAGTAGCCAAATTGAACCATACCATGTGATGGTCACTGGCCCCCAGGTGACCTTCTATCTGGAGATCTGTGATCCCTTCCTTGTTAGTCAGTACTAGATCTAGGATAGTTCTGTCTCTTGTGGGTTGCTGTACCAGTTGTTTGAGGCCCTCCCCCTGCAGGGAATCCACTATGTGTCTAGTTCTGGCAGATGTTCCTGCTGGTATTGACCAGTCTGCATCCGGCATGTTGAAGTCTCCCATTATCAGAACCTCCCCTTTAGCTGTCATGTTTTGTATATCTTCTAACAGTAATGTGTCTATGTCCTCCCCCTGGTCTGGGGGCCTGTAGACAACCCCAGTTCTTATGGCTGTCCCATTTCCTGTTTCAGGGTGACCCACAGTTCTTCTGGCTCCTTATGTGTATTCTGAATTTCTGTAGCTTTGATATTTTCATTGGCATACAGGGCCACTCCTCCCCCCCTTTTTGCACCTCAGTCTCTTCTGAACAATACATAGCCAGGTACTGAAGTCTCCGAAGTGTGGTTACTGGTAAACCACGTCTCACTAATTGCTACTATGTCCAGTTTAGCCTCTGACATTATTGCCTGCAGGTCTGGGATCTTATTTCCCAGGCTGTGAGCATTTGTATAAATTAAACATTCAGGCTGTTGGTGATGCAATAGAAAGTAGAGCAAACTCAGTCTTAGCTGATCTGTGAAGCAGCTCCAGGTACAGTATGCACGGCCTGGGAATTTGGTGGGTGGCCTGGATGACTGTCAGTGCTGGAGGACCTGGGATTTGGCAGAGCAGAGTAGGTCACAACTTCAGCCCAAGACTGAGATGGTGGAGTTGCATTGACTTTTTTGCCCTGGAGGAACCAGGGCAGGCTGCACGAGAGGAAAATGTTTCAGCAAGTCCTTTAGAGGAGCAAAATGATTGCTGCCCTTGTCTGCCAATTGAGATCTGGATGAGGCCTTAGAATTCACACTGTGACTGTGGCTTCAGGATTGAAACCTTGGTGATCATTCCTTCCCTCTTTCTCCCTCATTTTTCTTCTACTTATTTTTACAACGGGATTTGTGGGCAGAGACCCAAGGGTTCTCATCTTTCTAAGGGAAGGGAGAGGCTTACCATGTTGACTGAGGGATGTTTGGCTGTTTTTGACAGCCGGGTTAATGTCCATATTTTGAGGTAAACCCTGAGTGCCTGGATGGCAGAGTTGCAGTCAATATATGGTCATCTGGTGCTAAGGACAGTATTTGCTAAGGAACTCCACAGCTACATTAGGGAATTTGAATCTTATTGCTGCCTCATTCATGGTAATGGCAGTGCCACTGGATACATGAAGGAGTATAGGAGTCCCAGCTCAGTACAGGTCCTACTCATTGTCATAGAAGCCCAGTGGCACTCAGACTGTTCAGCAGAATAGTCAGCAATTTTTTGAATTCATGGCCCCGCCAGGACAAGTGCTGCTTTTCCTTGGTTGGCAACTTAATTGCTTCCATCAGTGAAGCACAGGAATCAGGTCAGAACTGGATGTGGGTATGAACCTTGGGTGGCTTGGGTGCTAGGGATCGATGGGCCCTCTTTGTCTCAAGAGGGCTGTTCCAGCTGCATCGCACCATTTTGGTAATTAACTTTTGAAGAAAGCGGATCATGTTGGAGTCTTCACAGCCCTCAGAAAACCCAACAAAGAGGATGTTGTTCCTCTGATTACAGTTTTCAAGATCTTCAACTCACTACCAGAGCAGTTGTATCATTCTATCTTGCTCTCTCAGGTAGTTTATAATTCTTTCAGTTTTGACTTCAGAGTCTGCTATCTGCTATCCTGTGATGCATGTTCTGAGACAGCAATAATGCCTGCTGATGCATTTTTGTTTTCCATATAGGTTTTTCTCCCTTCAGGGCACTGGGTGGGGTCTTCTTAGGTCCTCTCCTCAAAAGGACTCATTCTGCCCCCCATATCAGGGGCATCATCCTGCTTGCTTCTGTGCTCCACATTTCCATTTTCTCCCTATTATCCCGAGACTCCTGTACACAGATGTGCATGTGTATGGAAGCGCACATGTGCTCCAAGGCTCCAGTGATGGCTTCTTCCTCCCACCAGCCCAGCAACAGGTTCCCCTATTGGCTTGGCACTGCCACTGAGCCTCCATCTGGTGGCAGCCAAGAGTCAGGGAAACCCCACATCCCTTCCTGGGAGAGGAGAGCTGCTTGGTGTTAGCTTGATCCAACTCCTTGCCCTCCCCTCTTGGACTGACCCCTCACTATCCATGCTCACCTGCTTCATCACTGGGCTGACAGTCGCTGATGTGCTTTGATCAGCTCTCTCCAGCTTATTCATTTGGGCTATCACTTATGAGAACATTGTTTTTATTTCTTGCAGGTTGGAGTCAGTAGCCTTCTGTAATGTGGCTGCCGTGTCTGGAGCTGTTTCCCCCAGATCTGGATGAGTTGTCAAGTGAGGCAGAATGGCAATGAAATCTTCACAATCACAGGGTGCAGGGAGACTGGACAACCACTGGAGCAATCACCAGGTAAGTGGTTATCATATTGTACTCTGAGGACTCGATGGGAGAATGACTTTAAATGATGTTAATGGATAGTGTCATGGTTAGAGCAGAGCTACAGATTTAAGATGTAATCCTGTGGCCCAGGACTTCTCCTTTTTGAAGTGTACAAGGGGATAATCCTGGATGATGTCACTGAAAGAGCCACAAGGTACAACCCTGCGATGAAGGAGTCCACACTAATCAGGACTTCCCTTGGAGGCATTTGAGGGTCTAGGACCAAATGTTAAATGGATGTTAGTGTAACAGAAAGTCTAAGGAGAAGAATAAGCCTTATTTTTAACAACTGCTTTAGGAATGGCTGAGGTAAGGTCTGAAAGTCCTATGAAGCCACTGAAGGAGAAATATATCAAGACCTTTAAGACCACTAAATATTAGGGCCAAAGCCATATTGTCATTGTGGTGAATGGCAGACACTGGAGCATGTAGCTGGGTTGGAGCATATGCCTTGTTGTTGATAGGGTGAGAGTTTTAAGTATTGATGAATGTAGATATGAATGTGTGGCAGTATGGTATGACTACTGAGACCAAAAGAGAGGACCTGGGCAACCACCTGGGCAGGCTGGAGGGCATGTTAATATGGAAGGAAAAGCAGCAGATCAAATGTGCAAGACAGGAAAAGGAACAATAGATCAAAAGCTCAAAACATCCTGGAGGATGAAGCACAGCCAGCAGATGCCTGAAATCAACAAGATAAACAGGTGGCGCAATAAGGAAGACCAGCAAATGGAGTACCAGGAAAAGGAGGCCAGCAAAGAAGGAGAAACATGGTTCCCAGAGGCAGACACTGGAACCTGAGATAAATCAATAAGCCAGCAGTTAGCATGCATAATGGATGATGTACTGTAGCAAAGGCCTTGAAACAGATAATGCCATGGCCAGATAGCATAGAATAAAAAGTGAGAGACACAGGACTGGCAGAATCCAGGACAAGAATGCAGAGGAAGCTCTGTAGAGACAGCAGTGGGAGCAGGAAAGTGCATCGACCATACAGAAGTGAAGTGGGTGGCAGCAGCAGTGCACAAGGGTGTGCCCAAAGAACAGAAGCTGCAGACCACAGATGAATGGAAGACGCTAAGTATTAGACTCTGACAGCAGGTGGGGACAACTGGTAAGATGATGAGGCACCCTGCAGCAATGGAAGTAGGGAGATCAATGTCCAGAACTGGCAAAACATGGGAGCAGCTTCAACTTGGGTAGTAAGCAAAGGGGCACCAAAAGGGAGGTAATACTTGTTCTGTTAAATTGCATTCAGTGAGGCAGAGCACAGATCACTGTTCCATTAAACAAAATATGGACAACCCTCAATGTGAAGATACAGGAAAAACTGCACATCTTTTTTTAATGTTTCAAAATTTTTTTTAGCACAAAAGCTACATTTTTTAATATCTCAGTTGTTTTGGGGAAACATGGGGGTACTTGCTATGGCAATAGGTTACTATACATTAGTATCTAAATAGTCTAAACTGGATATTTGTGCAAACAGGCAGCAGAGTTAATATTGGAGCCATGCAGAATCAGGAAGCAGGAAGAGGAGTTTTGTGGTCCATGTCGGCTTGCTCTGAGGACTACAAACCTCATTTAATTTGCACTGAATAGGTTCCTTTTCACTTTAGGGGCTAAAACATCAAGTTACTGGCTTAGTCAGCCTTAAAGAAGGAATTTATTTTTAATTTTCTTTAAGTTTGGGTACGAGTGGGGTCTCATGACCTCTATACCACTTCCGGGTCCTGGGAGGCTATTTTATCGTGCTCTGTGGCAAGCTCATTTTAAACTATACTGATTTAAGAACGGTCCATTCATTTGAGTGCTGCTAAGCATGTTAAAAGTGTTTGTGTGACTGATACACCTGATATACCTTTTGATCTAAAAACATCTATGTGAGTTAATATTGGAGCCCTGCAGAATCAGACAGCAGGAAGAGGAGTTTTGTAGTCCATGTCAGCTTGCTCTGAGGACTACAAACCTCATTTAATTTGCACTGAATAGATTCCTTTTTACTTTAGGGGCTAAAACATCAAGTTACTGGCTTAATCAGCCTTAAAGAAGGAATTTATTTTTAATTTTCTTTAAGTTTGGGTATGAGTGGGGTCTCATGACCTCTGTACCACTTCCAGGTCCTGGGAGGCTATTTTATTGTGCTCCGTGGCAAGCGGGGTGAGCGCGCGACGTCGCATGTGAAGACACGCTTGTCAGCGTGTCAGGCATGATAGGCGGAAGTTTTGTTGTCCAGAGCAAGAGAAGTATACTAGACAAACCTGGGTAATAAATATATTTGTTCTGCATGAGGACAGACCTGACTATTTTCTATGAGCTTGGATACTGTGTCAGAAATAAGATAGTAATTAGTGATAGCAACGCCATTACTCTGTTACGGTTGGAGTTCTAAGATCGGTATTATATTGTTTCCTGCAGTCATATATAAATTATGTTTATTAACTTGGTCTAAATGACAGGGTAAGTAAATGAATATTAATGGGGGGATAGTTACCCTATCCACAGGGGAAATAGCTATGACCTGTATACTGTGTCACAACTTTTGTTTAGAGACAAGTTTAGGGTTTGAAGGTCTAAAATGTTCCCAGTGTACTCAGAATATAGAGTTAAAAAACAAAATAGAATGTTTAGAGCAATGAATTGTGAATTTCAGTAAACAAAATGAGATGTTACATTTTGAATTAGGTGAGATTAAAAAATCCCATATTACTGTCTCCAAAAATCAAAATGTGACAAAGGAAGATTCCCTGAAGAGGGCAAGAGAGGAATGTGGGGACAGCAGTGACGACTGGAGCCCAGTAACCAATAAGAGAAAAGCAAAGAAGGGAAGGAGGGCAATGGAATTTCAAATTCCTTTAGAAAACAGTTATCAAATCCTAGGAGAGGAAATTGTACCTGAAGGAAAAATTGTGAGAACATAATTAATAAAGTGGAAGGCCCTAATAATAGAATACCATCAATCTCTGAAGGGAGGAATGTTGTTATAACCACTGCACAGATACATAGCGGACAACATGGTACTGAAACAAATGACATATCTACCGTGGGCAATATTACAATAGAACCCTTAGAAGTACCTGGATGTCCTGCTGACCACATAGAAAAAAGGGAAAGTGTAAATCCAAGACAGGTCATTGTATTAGGTGACTCAATAATTAAATACATGGATGGACCTATTTGTAAAACAGACAAACATAACAGAATGTGTTCCAGCTTTAGGGGTGCTTGGATAAGGGATATCGAAAGAATAGCACCAAATGTCCTTAAAAGTGGGGGTACAAATCCATTGGTTGTAGTTCATGCAGGAACTAATGACATAAACAAATTTACAACTAATGATATTAAAAATAGTTACATGTCTTTGGTCAGCACTTTAAAATCCTTTAATTCTGAAATCTGTCTTTCTGAAATATTGCCCATACTTCGAGCATCTATGAAAATGCAACAGAAAATAAAAGAAGAAAATGAATGGCTACGAAAATGGACACTAAATAATAATATTACTTGTATTACACACTGGGAAAAGTTTGATAATGATTACAGTCTCTTTAGTTGGGATGGTTTGCATCTGAGTAAAAAGGGAAGCCTTCTCCGTGGTAAACAATTCCTATCAGTAATCGATCAGCATTTAAACTAGAAACTGGGGGGCAAAGTGGGAGCAATAAAGTGGATCCAGCTCCATCATGTGATGAACTCACATTTTTTATGTGTAATGCCAGAAGTTTGAACATTGTCAAATTAACAGAGCTAGTGGGTAGAATGAATAAGTATGATTTAGACTTTGTAGCAATCATTGAGGCGGAGGAATGATGATTCCCAATGGTTCAATGCCATTCCAGGATATAACCTATACTACAATAATAGAGGTAATAGAATAGGTGGAGGGGTGTGCCTTTATATAAGGGATACAATTCCAATTATGGAGTCTTCTATACCACTGGTGAAAGGGGTAGAGTTAGAGGGATGCTGTATACAGTTTCAATACCTGAAACAAAAACTTACATTAATAAACATATATTGCTCCCCCAACGCTGATTCTACATATGACCAAGCTCTTATACAATACCTAGAAGAACATTCAGAATCATCTAATATTATCATCATGGGTGATTTAAATCTCCCAGGTATTGATTGGCTACAATTCACTGCATCTACAAATATTGAACATAAATATCTGGAAACATTTACTAAATTAGGTTTAAAACAAATGGTAATGGAACCAACCAGTGAAAAAAATATCCTGGATCTCATTCTGACCAATATCCCGGATAAATTTGATAATATAGAAATAGTTGAACCCTTGGGTTTTAGTGATCATAATGTAGTCACATTCTCTATAATGGGATCAAAAAACAGCTGTAGGAGAAATAAATACAGTTATAATTACTATAAGGGTAATTATAAAGAAATAAAGGGAGTACTACTAAAAACTAATTGGAATACATTATATAAAGATAAGAACGCAGAGAAGTCCTGGCTTATTCTTAAGGATAAGATATATGATCTTTGAACAAAAATTCATTCCCAAAATTAAAATAAATAATCAAAAAGGTAAAATTCTAGTATAGTTGACCCTTAAAATACAAAAAACATATTAAAAAAACAAACAAAAAGCATTCAGAAAATTTAAAGTTGACCCTAGTGCAGTAAATAGAATTAATTATAAAAAAGAACTTAAATTCACTAAATTTCTTATTAAAAATGAAAGGAAACGCATTGAATTTAAATTATCTACACTGGAATTTAATCCAAAATCTTTTTATGCATATATTAATAAAAATAAAAATTCTAATTCATCAATATCTACCATTGTTAATGAAGGAATAACTGTTGAAAATGGATTGGATGTTAGTAATGTATTTAATAAATATTTTGGGACAGTGTTTATAAATAAAGCTCCCTTAAAAGATCCAGTATATGATTATTCCAGTACATATGAAGAAATTACTATGACAGAAATAAAAGAGGCTATTAAATGTCTAAAAGAAACATCATCTTCAGGGCCAGATAATTTAAACACATACTTTATTAAACAAATGTCGGATGTACTCTTGTACCCACTATATATGATTTTTAATAAGTCGTATATAGTATGTATGGGGAGGTCCCTCATGATTGGAGGGTGGCCACAGTGATACCAATATATAAGAAGGGAAATAAGAGTAAGGTCGATAATTATAGACCTATCTGTCTGACTTCAGTGGTGTGTAAAATTATGGAAAGGATATTGAAAAAAAGGTTTGATCAAGAAATAATAACCAAGGGTATACAGAATAATACACAACATGGATTCTGTAAGGGAAGATCATATACTACTAATCTTATTACTTTTTATGAAAGTATAAGTATTAGTTTAGACAGTGGGATTCCAGTGGATGTTGTGTTCTTGGATTTTAGAAAGGCATTTGAGAAAGTCTCACATAGTCTGTTAGTCATGAAACTGATCAAGCTGGGATTTAATGGCTATATTGTTAAATGGGTTGATGAATGGTTGAAGGATAGAAGCCAGAGTGTGAGAATTGGGAATATAATTTCATCTAGTATCCCTGTTACAAGTGGAGTATCCCAGGGTTCTGTTTTGGGCCCTATCTTGTTTGGAATATTTATTGGGGACCTACAATTGGGGGTTAGTAGTTAGATCAGCAAATTTGCAGACGACACTAAAATATCAGCTGAAGTGGACTCAGAAATAAAAATCAATTTATTAAAAAAAGATTTAATGATCATTGAACAATGGGAAAATTACAACAATATGTGGTTTAACACTGATAAGTGCATGGTGATGCACCTGGGTTAAAAGAAACCCAGTGCTAATTATACACTAGGTGGGAATCAAATCAAGACTGGAATACAGGAACAAGACTTAGAAGTTATAGTAAATAATAAATTCAACTGGAGTAATCAATGTATTAAAGTTACTCAAACAGGACATCGTATTATTAATGCTATAAAAAATCATTTATAACATGTAACAAAGATTGTATAACGAAATTATATAAAGGCTACATTAGACCACATACTGATATTGCAGCTTCATTTTGGGCCCCATACTTAGAAAAAGATAAAAAAAATGTAGAAAGCCTGCAGAGAAGAATGACCAAACTCATTCCAGGCATAAAATCCCTACCGTACCAAGATAGGGTGAAAACCCTGGGCTTATATGACTTACAAATAAGACGTGATAGAGGGGATTTGTTGTTGCTGTATAACATTCTGAATGATGAACATCTCATGGAATTAAGCGGATTAACCTATGTGGATAAAGTATATGGATTAAGATGTAACAATAGACAAATTAAAGTACAAAAGGCAATTACCAATAAAAGGAAATACTTTTTTACAGTGAGAACTGCAGTTCTTTGGAATTCCTTGCCACAGTGTATAGTCGAACAAACATCTTGGAAACAGTTTAAAGTTCAACTAGATAAGTTATTGCTGGGTAGTTAAAAAATTCACCCCACTATTGTGGGAAAAGTGGTCCCGATGGGCCTAGTGCCTGCTTCCACTTTAACAACCGAGAGTAGTACCGAGAGACAGAGTAATGCTCACATGTCTTTCCAGTATAACCAATAAAATTGAAATGAAATGAACAGTCAGAAACTCTTGTCAAGATCAATTCTGGTGGGGGTGCTAAATGTTATGGTGAGGTAGGCACAGCTGACTCAACTAGCAACCATGATTCAGTGCCAGTGTAGGCTAACGAGAAATATACTTCTCCTCAGGGGAGGATTGGTAGTTCCTTCCACTGTGGCACTCACCTCTTGGGTGACCATATGTTCACTGCAGCTAGGAACATGGATGGAAGAGAATAATGCAGCTGTGATAAGATGGCTTACTAATGCATGCGTGCACCACCTCATTCCGGGGGAAGGGATCAGGTGAGCAAAAATGGTAGAAAGAAAGGGTAGACCGCCCTGCAGGTAATGTCCTCTCCAAGAACCTTCTCCTGGTGGACAAGTGAAAACCGATCCAATATATTTCTTCCTCATCATCCGCCTCCTTACTCCACTGAATCCATTGAATGCTGACCTGGGAAAACAAAAAACTGTATGCAAAAATAATTTAACAGTGTCACCAGGAAAGGCCACAGTGTCAATGCAGAAACACAAGAAAGCAGCGCAGTCAAGTATCTTACGCACAATGAAATTTACTGTAATGTGCAAACAAATCAGAATCCAAAACCCGTAATTCCTTTTTTTTTTTATTTCATTGTTTAACCAGGTATAGCACACTAAGCTGAAAGTTTTTTTACAGGAGCGACCTGGGAGCACAAGGAGATTAGGTGACTTGCTCAGGGTCACACAGTATGCAAGTGGAAGCTGTGGGATTCAAACCCAGGTCTGGTCTGCTGGATGTCACCAGATTTGCAGCTCAGAGCCTTAGACCACTGCAGTATACTGCCTCCTCCAACTTCAAGGCACTCCACCTCTTCATTGGGGGTGAGGTGAGTGCAAATAGTCAATTAACATGGTTAAACAAACCAAACAACAATAAGTCACTGTAACATGATTTTATCTAATGTGCTTAACATTTTATACAATAATATATAAACTTGATTGTAAATCACTTAATGGAAAAATACGTATTTATAAAAAAATGAAACTTTTTGCAGTACTTATCAATTTTAGGGCTGCTTTTGATGCTAATGATTGTAATGTGTTGTGGTCAAACCTTTTGGCTTTAAAGCTGGATCATAATTTATTACTGTATACCCTATCACCCAGCTCTATGCTAGTAAAAAACACATATATTATATATCATTTGCAAGGAACTGTAACTAAACAATTCATGTCAAACAAGGGGGGGGGGTCAAACAAGTGCGTTGTTCGGCCCTGCTTTTGTTTAATCTCTACATCAATGAGATTTTATTGAATTTAAAATCAAGTGAACTTCACTCCACTTGTATAGTAGTTAAACAATATCTAGTATTAGTTTATAGTGATGACATACTGTAGTTCTATTTGTGTTATCTCTAATTAGTTTGCAGCTTAAACTAAAATATTTTATGACATTTGTTTATCACTTAAACTGCAATTGAACTTTGAGAAAACTAAATCTGGCTGGCAGAAGAGCTTTATCTTTTTTTTTATAAATGTAATAAATTGAAGGTGGCAAATGAGAATACTTACCTGTTCTTGGGTGTAACCTTTACATCAAATGGAACATGGACTAAACATCTTAAACTGCAAACAAAAATACAATTAGACAAAACTCTCAGGTTACAGTAGTATTCAACACTAAATATGGGGACTGAACAGTTCTCCCAGCTTTATAAGTTGCTGAAGCAAAGTTAAATTGAATTTTACTTTATGGATTCGGCCCAGTGTTGCTGAGGGTTGAGGTGCTGGATGCCACGCCTCGAGCCATGCTGGTGACCCGGGTTCAGGAGTGAACTCAGGAGCCAGGAGTCAGTCAGGGAGGAGAAGGAATGAGCATCCGCTGGACTGCTCTCCTCTCCTGGGAGGAAGGGACGTCCTTGTCCTGCAGTGCTAGTAGCTCCCAGTGGAGATTACGGGGCACAGCAGCTAGGACAATGTATCTGGGGTAACATCAAGTGGCTGACCTGTGGCATGGACAGGAACACACACATCTTGTGCTGGACAGGATTGTATGTCTTGTGTCAGGGAAGGGAGTGACTGAACAAAGGAAAACCCCCTGGTGATGGGGAGGTGAAGGTGGAGCCCTGTGGCTGTGCCCACACACTCAATGCTGGCCTGACTCTGATTAAGCTCTTCATGGTCCCCTGCCTCTCTTGATGGGCCCACAAGAGGAGGGGGGACACAACACACCTGATTTCCCAGTCAGGCAAAGGTTCAGGTGGGCGGTGGAGGCATACGACCTCGTGGTTCCACTGGAGTGATGCCTCAGAGCCAGGTGCCTGGAGGAAACAGAGTCAACAAAAAAAAATTATACTTTATGGGGGTATTATTGCCCCTATATAATGGAAGTACTATTCTGTTTCTTTATAGTGCTATATTAAAAGTTGGTAAATAATTACCAGCCCATTACATTACAGCTGAATTAGGACAGTTCCAGTTTAAGCCCTAGGAAAACTGAGACTTTTCTTATTCTGGCTACGTGTTATAAATGACAGTGCAAATTTGTAGTCAAAACTATGTTTCAAGGAAAAGGCCAAATGGCTTATTATTTTGTAATAATCTAATTAGTCAAATTCTTTACAAAATATTTGTGTTAACTTAGAAATTTTACTGTACAACATTTGGACTATTTTTATGAATGGTGTTAAATTTTCCCTTTGTTACATAAATATTCTCAGAGAACTTACATTCAAAAGTTACATGAAAAAATATCTTGCTGCCATTAGTTCATCAAAATGATCCCCTTGGTATGCAGTCCATAAAGTCTGGCATGGCTGTGAAACATACTGTACATAGTGATGATCTCCTAAGAAAAGGCACATGCTAATGCACAGAAGGTTTGAATTTATTCCATTAAAGGGTATAGATGCTTGATTTGCCAAAACTGAAAATAGCCTGAGTGACTTGAAATGTTTTTGTAAAAAAGGCAATGATGAAAGTGCTTTTCATATTTTATTCATCTGCCTTTCTTATGAAAAGTGGAGGCAAGTATCTTGGTGATTTGATTGGAGCTTATAAGCACTCATTTGTGCACTGGAGTACAACACACTGTGCAGGGCAAGATGGCTGCCATTCACATTGATGGATAAGAATGACCCATAGTAGTAGGGTTTTAGGAAGGTTATTTTTGTTGTTATGACAGATATGCCACTGTTGCTTGGGTAACAAAAATGTTTTCTTATAAAACCTTTCCAGAGCATCCTTTGCTGCCAACTTGAAGTGTGGTTTCTGCTTGGTGTTGCCCCGGAGGATGGTTGACATGTGGTGGTGGTACCAGATCAGGGAACAGGGATGGAGTGGCCCTTTGGATGTGCTGAATACATCAAGGAGTGTTGGACATATTTTTTTATATCACTTTCAAGTCTGGAGTGTTGGAGTTTCAGAACATTTGATCACTGGAGTGCTAGAAGAGATAAAGAACCCCTGACACCGTTGTGACAACTTTGAGAAAATGTAATGTTTTGCACAAGCGAGCTTATATTTTAATATTGTTTCTGTATTTCTCATTCTTCTTTATTATTAAAGCCATTTGCATGTAGACAGGATCACTGCCCTATCTGTTCTGGCTGCTTGCCTACATATGACATCACAGTTCTGTTTATGACATCACAGTCTGTTGCTGTGGAGATCATTATGGTGCCATAAATGGGAGATTATATATTTAATCATTTAAAAGTTGGTAACTGGGAAAAGCACCATGACAAGAAGATTGTTTTCAGATGCAACCCGGATTATGATGTCATACGTAGGATAGCAGAAAGAGCAGATAAGGTCTAAGGGACAGTAAGCCTCTTTCATACAGCAGTCCTCAGTAATAATGAAAAAAGGTAAATAATTATAGAAAATACATAAAATATAAACTGAACTGTCTACATCTCACATTTTTTCTAAGTTTTTCTAATGGTGTCAGGGGTTCTTTAAGTGCAAGTCTGTTTGTGGTGTGAAACTCCTGATGCAAAACTAGAGGAGAATTGGGTTGGAGTCGGAGAAGAACTGAGCTAGAGGGAAAATTACAATGGAACAGATCAGCCTACTGATGAACTGATATGCCCAGTTATGAGCTGTCTTTATCCAAAATCTGTATATTTAGGCAATACAAACTATACTATACATAATTTTATTTAATCAGGTTACTAAAACTGATGTCCACATAGCAACATAATTGCCTTATTTTTTATCTTTGGGTGAGGTCTAGGAAAGGCAACTAATATTTATAGAGGTTTCACTGAGTATTTTGGCAGGTAGATAGTGTTTATACTGTATTTCTTATGGTTCAGGTCAGTGATGTGCATAAACTGAAGCCAATTATTGTCTGTTTAGGCATTTTAAGTATTTTATGCATTTTACTTATTTTTACTGTTTAATTTTTCATGCCACTGGGTCATGTGACCCTTAGTCTTAAAACAGATGTGCGGCATCCTCAAAGCTCAGACACCATTTTTGGATTTGCAGTAAAGAGGACAAACCCTTTTAGCAGCAGTAGACCAATGAATTTTTATCCTAAGCAGTAAACTTTAACTAGCATTTTAAGAATTGATTTGATTGTGAGCCAAGAAGTTGCTGAAGCAGAGCAAAGGCTCCAATTCTAAGTGATGGAGATACTCAAGGGCCTTGTGTCCAGGACCTTTCTCTTGGGGAGAAAAAAATCCTCCATTTTTTACCTGCACCATCATGGAAACCTTGAGCAACTATAATTTCTTACAGTGGGGAAGATTTTTATCTGGGAACCGTGGGTGATCATTCAAACGAAAACAATTACATCCAAGATTTAGAAAAGTTAATAAAGAAGTTCTGAGTAAAAGCATATACAATTAAATGGAAGCCATTCTAATAACAACAAGACACTCAGGAGGGAAGTGACCGTGTTATCTTTTATCCTGTTATTACAGTTCATTTAAGAACTGAAAAACCATCATAAACCCATAGACTGCAATTTTTTTCCAGTTATTACCATTCATTTAAGAAATTAAAAATCTATGTGACTCTCTAAATATATTTAGGACAGGACATACACTATGATTATCCAATAAGTCTGTTACATAATAACTGTCCATTTCGGAATTAAGGGTCTTGCAACCCTTATAAGTGTTTTCTGATTTTTTTTTCTTTTCTGGTTCTGTAGTTGCATACTTCTTTGTGTTAGATTAAAGTATTTCTTGTTAATATGATGGGGAGGAAAGCAGAAGGTAAGGTTAATTCTGTGAAAGCCAAAAAAAAAAAAATACTTTGTGGGCCAAAAAAGCAACTAGACAATACATTAAAAAGAATTTAGAAGGTAAGATAATAAATAACTTCTTAACCTCCAACTTATATACTGATTCAGAAGGAAAATAGAGAGCTGTAAGAAACAGTGGTACATTGTTACTCCAGAGTAACTCATCATCATTACCAAAAGGCAATTTGGATAAAGAAGACATTAGTCCTTTACTTGAGGAAATTAGAAATCTAGAAACTCAAGAAAAAGGTAAAAGTATTCAAATGAGATGCACAGGACGTTATACTTCTGCACAATAAATATCTTACAAATGAACATCTGAAAGAAAATATACAGCAGGTTAAATTCAGGGCAGACATGAAGGATTCTGCTGAGTCCCATGAAAAACTGGATACCAGAAATGTAAGGTCATCACTATCCCCTCAAGTAATCATTCACAAAGCTGAGAAAGATATTGACAAGTCAATCAGTCAGGTTAATTTTGAGGATGCAGAGAACAAGGAAAGGCATACTAATTAATTCTTAAATGGTATTGAAGAATTCATATAACCATATATTAGAAAATGCAGCCTAGATCCTCAAACCACATTCTTCCCAAATATTCCATGTCTGAGGTCAGAAACAGGGAACATTGAGGATGTAGCATTAAATTCTGAAAATACTTTTATGAATGATATACAAAGTAATGGACAGAAAGAGCAAACATGTAAAAAGGACACTATCTGATTAGAAATTAAATCAGAACTAACTAAGAATAACTTGTTGTTGAAGGAAATTCTGGATTGTTTAAAGAATGGCAACAGTGCTGGTCCAAGTAGCTCATGATAACTGTAAAAATGGACAAGACAGAACAATGAAGTAATAATGAAAGAGAAAGCAAAAAAGAGGCAAAAGAAATAGAAGACAAAAGCCTTGTTTACACAGTCAGCTTTGCAGTGCCCTATCCCTTGTGCATTGGTTGATGCACTACAAAGCTGATTGTGTGAACACTTACTGTAGCACCCTTTGTGTGCTGCACCACAGGTTTTTTATCCTACTCAGGAGTGGGCTGATGATCTGCTGTTAGCATATTTTGTGGCCATGTGGACACATTCAAATGCTCACAGTGGCAGAGTCACCCTTTTCCCATCATGCAATGTTCTCCCATCATTCCCTTGGGCCTGAACCAGGAAGTACTGCACAACACAGTGGCTGGTGGGGCCATTCAGTGGCTACCTTATAATTGGTTTGTTCTCTGCTACGGGTTGCGTGCTTTCCATTTCATTGCATGGATTACTTGCTGACCAGAATCAAGCACCTCTGGTAAGCTAAACAGACCATACAAAGGAACAATTTAAATAGCCCTTGATCTAGATGAAGGGTCTGCTGGTGCCAGCACTTCTTATATGCAGTGAGCCATGGCAACCAGTGGCAGCTGTCAGAGACAGTAGAACATCACTGGGGATGTCACCATAGACAAACCAGGCCCCCAGAATTCTGAACATGATGTGGCACCACTGGTGGTGGCGTAAACAGTGTGCCATATAAACATGCCCTGAACATTATATTTGGATCACTGCAAGCGAAGAGCACATAGGGATAACATTCAATGGGGCTGTGTACACACACTTATAGTAAAGCAATTTTTTTTTAACCAATTATTTTACCAGGTGAGACACACTAAGCTGAAAGCTTGTTTGCAGGTGCAAACAAATAGAACCTAAGTCTCATAAATGTAGAAAAGAAAAAAATAAGAGGATGAAAGCTCAGGAACTGGACAAGAAAGCATATGCTTCGGTAGGGGTACAGGCCATAAAACTTGGGCAGTATGTTGCAACTCAGGTGCTGGTGTCAGATAGTACATCAGCTTAGAAGAATTTGAATACAGTAAGAAGGGGGCAGAATGGAAATGGCAAAAATATGTAAAGGAAACAAGGATCAGTTACCCCAGATGGGCAAAAATGAAATGGAAGGGGATGAAGCAAAGGGGAGATTAATTAGGAAACAAAAATTACTTCCAACTGTATATTTTTATGGCTTGCCAAAAATGAGAACAAAAAATCAAATGTCCCTGACAGTCATGACCTACAGCACCTATAGGTGACAAATTTGGCTGGAAGGACATTGAACCCGTGTATAGATACTTTGCTAACCCTAATAAAGGATAGATATGTGTAACCCTTGGGTCTGCTGAAGTGAGAGACCTCTTGCTTAAATCTAAAACAAAATTTAAGGATATTAGAATTAACTTGGACATTACAATCACTGAAGGCTTGAAGGAAACTCAGCAGGGTGCAATATTCATTAAAAATTTTGCTATTAGCAAACAGGAAGTGTTTTCCGAGGATAAGAGGAAGAATCATTTTAAGCTACAAATCCAGAATTACTAACTATATGAAACCAGTAGAAATAGAATACTCCATTAGAAGTCCTGATGATGCCCCAAGGCACTTTTTAGGTGTAAAACTAAAAATGGAATAAGAATTAATACAAGTGTCATTCTGGAGGATAGTATCAATGACATGAGTTTTACAATGGATCAGTCTAAGAATTTGAACAAATCTAATTATTTTTTTTAAATGACTTAGAACAGTCCATTCTAGAATTATCAGATTGACATGAAAAGGACCATCCACAGAACTGGAACATATTTTTTTGGATTGTTGCTGGGTTGTTAACAAAAAAAGATGACAGAGACTGGAGGGAGAAAATTAGGGGTACAACATCCTCCTTTTCCAAGAAACATGGTTTCTTGATAACGATGATTCTCAGCTAGAAGTATTCCAGCAGTGGAACACATATGTATGTGAAGAAAAGAAATATGGTAGAGCAGTAGGTGTAATTTCTACATTTATATCCTGTAAATTAAACATTTCAGTTAAGAAACTAGATATAGGTGATCCACACTGTTTTACATACTTCTGTTAGATAAGAGACATCCAGTCTTGATAATTATTAATAGTTACTGTATATACTTCCACAATTCAGAGGATCAAACTCATAAAGTGTTATGAATAATATTGCATCTGTAATTAGGGAAGTACAGAACACTTCACAGGGGAGCCCCCTGATAATATTAGGAGACCTGAGTGCAAGAGCTGGGACAAAACAAGAAATGGAGACAAGCAACTGGTCAATTGATGACAGCTTAGGCATTCTCATATGGGACTCTAAAGGTAATAAGCATAACAAAAGAGGGCTGAGGCAATTGGAGATAGCTGTAAAGCTAAATTTAAGAATAATAAATGGATGAACTAAAGGAGAAAAATTGGGTCTTATGTTATGTTTTCTGTTGGCACCCTTTGCAAACTGTGCAAGAGGCCTTTAGGCACCATGCATTTCTGCTTAAAGTTGAACCAGCATAATATTCTCTGGTGATTTGCATCTGCAGCCCATGATGCTTTGCATTGTGGGGGCATGTGGATTTTGTATTTCTTTGAAACTTGGCTTTCCGGCCAAATTCCCTTTGAGGTAACCATTGCCTCAGTGCTTGCGTACAGAGGTTCTTTGTCTTTTATATTGGGTGAAATTACTTTTTCTACTGTATGTGGAAGGAGTGTTTTAGATTTGTGCTTAATTGATATATATTTTAATGAGCAGGTTACTATTTCCCTCTATCACTGGTCATAGCCCATTATAAAAAAAAAATCAAGATTATAAGTGTACATCTAGTAATGCAGAACAACTTTATGCTCAAATTAATATACATAATGAGAGTTACTGTGTCAGTTTATAATGCTAAAGGGATTAAATTTTCAGAAGAGACAGACCTTAAAATGAGAGAACTGATTTACTGTGAGGAAATGAGCAATAATCTAAAGAGCAGCATTTTAGATGTTCCAGTTAATGATGAAAATATTTTTCTCTCTTTGATTCTATAACAGATTATGTAACTTCTTCCTTGGTAATAAGAAATATGTCCTCTCAAACCAACAGGGCATCTAAACAAGCATTTGACAATGCCGAATGTTGTCTCACTGGCATTGGCATTGATAGTGCAGGAGTTAGAGATGCATAATAGGAAAGGCAGTGAAGTATTGAACAGATGCCAACCTCACCCCCACCCTGAAGAGACACATTTTTAATGTAGGCATTTTGGGACCTCCCCTCAAGAACAGTGGCACTGTGATTTTGTTAATCTGTCCCAAAAGTTGATTTCCCACAGCGACCGAGCTGTTCTGTGCCACAAGTGCGAAAACACATTTTGTGCAGGATGTGAAAAATGACAGTTGTACTGTTCATAAGGAGGTGTGAAAAAATGCCAGTGTTGAAAATCTGCCATGAAAATATTGCAAATTTACGAAGTTACAAGGGTGCGTGAAAACTGTGCAATGCATGCTTGTAACACAGACATTTGATGGACTTTCATCACCAGATTTTAAACATATACATTTTAGGACCTCTGCTCATGAACAGTGTCACTGTTATTTTCTCATATTGTCCCAAAAACTGATTTTGCACAGTGACCTCGCTGTTCTGTGCCGGAAGTGCGAAAACACATTTTCGCCAAGATATGTAAAATGACAGCTGTACTGTTCATAAGAAGATGTAGAAAAATGCCAATGTTGAAAATATGGAGTGAAAATATTACAAATTCACAAAGTTACCAGCATGCATGGAAACTGCGCAATGCACGTTCAGAAAATAGTCATTTTTTGGATTTTTTTCACCAGATCTGCAACATAGGCTTTTTCAGAGCCCACCTCATGAGCAGTGGCACTGTCATTTTGTTAATCAGTCCTGAAAGGTGATTTCAAGCAGTGATAAAAAAATTACCTTTCTGGACTGAATGATGCCATGATAGTGACTGAATTCATGAGGAGGTGCCCCAATAACTCCATGTTGAAAATTTGGTGCAAAAATTCCAAAAAATGCCCAAGATATGCATCAAAGTTAGAAAAACACTATTTATGCCATTATACAGCTTATCAGCATTTCTTCAGTTTGTGGTTGGCTTTGAAGAGTGCAGACATGTTTCTGGTCCACTGAAGATCATCCCGTTGGACTCCAGAGGTAAGTATGGGGTGAGGGGGTGTGGGGAGATAGGGTGTGCAGAGGGTGGGCAAGGGCGGGGAGGAGCAGGACAGACCTTGAGGACCATTTTCTTCTTTACAGGTTAAGAAAAAAACATTGCAGGACTTTTTTTGAAATTTGGCACACTGGGCTGGGCTCCCAAATTGCCACCTGAGTGTTGGGGGCTAGCCGATGGGGATTGGGCACCCCATCATCACATACCAAAGGGGTAGAGCCAAGGGGGGATTAGGCACCCTTCACACACACAATAAATTGGGGGGCATTATGCCGATGGGGATTGGGCTCCCCTATCAGCTCATGAACTGGGTCAGGGCATGCCAACAGGGGGATTGGGCACCCCTGAAGTTGACGTTGTGGCAGGTGGTGACAGCAGTCTTTGCCATCATGTTTACTAGAATGCTTCACCAGGAAAAGCACGTCAGGAGGTGCCGCTGCATGACGAGCTTGGCTTTCATTGCAGTGGACCTTTTCTTAGATGTGCTCACCACATTACGTGTTGCTGGTGTGGCGCCTGCATGCTGCCTTATTAGGGAATGAGGGATGCACCTACTGAAATGTGCCTTGCATTCGCCAACAGTGACCGCACCTCCAAATCTGCTACTACTGCAATATGTAGGCTGCACTTGCACAATAGCCAACATAAAAAGGAGTTGTATGGTGCAATAAGAGTTTTGTATCTTTGAAAAAAGAAGTATTCAGTATAGAGAGATTAGCTAAAGAGACTGGATTATTGGAAGCCACAAGGGGATATAGTAATATAAAAAGGGAATATAAGCAATTAATCAAAATTAAAAAAAGAAAGATATAAGAAAAACTTATGAGGTGATTTTCTAGAAGCTATTTATAATAAAGATACAAACACATTTCGGAACATGGTTATAAATGATTTTGCCAATAAGAGAGATGTGGTAAATACAGTGCAGTAATTCCAGCTTTCAAATGGATCACATATTTCAAAGATGTATATGGGAAGACCCTCTCTAATAAGAACACTGAATTTATAGAATCAGTACTTAATATCAGCAATGTTTGGGATGATATTTTTCCCATAGAGATAAAAGATATAGTATAATAAAGGTTCAAAAAACTATAAAACCCCTGGGCTTCATGGCCTACGATCAGAAATTTTTCAGAGTAGCATTGATTGGTGGGCTGAAATCTTGGCCAAATTGTTCACTGAAATAAACACCTCTTACAGAATTCCAGAAAAATGGAAAATCGGAGTTATCATGCCTCTTTTCAAACAAGCATTTGTCAATCCCAAATGTTTGCTTGCTGGCATTGGCATTGGTAGTGTAGAAGTTACAGAGCTGCATAACAGAAATGGCAGTGAAGTATTGAACAGAAGCCAACCCCACCACCACCCTGCAGAGAGTGACAGGCACTGGGGTGTGCCTTTGGGTCGTCAGGCATAACGGCCATGCCATTTCACCACACCCTACCCTGCAGACTCTGACAAGTGTCACGGTGTGCCTCGGGGTCTTTGGCCCTCATGCACACTCCATTCCATCAGGAAATATGGTGAGACAGGTGCAGTATAGGAGAATGGGGTGAACTTTGGGGCTGAAGAGTCCAAGGCACACCTCGATGCCTCTCACTGGCTGCAGGATGTGGAATGGTATGAGCATTACAGGCAAGAATCCCAAGTCACACCCCTGATGCCTGTCATTCTCTACAGGGTGGGGCATTATGGTCGGAAACCCTAACACCTCAGGCATTCGTTGGTATTTTCACTCCAAATTTTCAACATGTTTTTTTTGTGACCTCACCTCATGAACAGTGGCAATATTTGTTAGCCGAAAGTTGCTTATGCACAGCGTCTACGGCATTTAGCACTACAGGTGCAAAAACACATTCCAAATAGGATGTGAAAAATGACAGCTGTACTGTTCATGGGGAGGTGTAAAAAATGGCAGTGTTGCAAATCTGCAGTAAAAATATTAAAAAAACTGGTGAAGTCATGAGTGTGCATAGAAACTGTGCAACACACACCCATAATGTAATTAGGTTGGGGATTTTTTACAGCAGATTGTCAACACAGGCATTTTGGGACCTCCGATCATGAACAGTGTCACTGTGATTTTCTTTATCTGTCCCGAACAATGATTTCCCACAGCGACCATGTATCTCTGTGCTGAAAGTGTGAAAACACATTTCTGCCATGTTGTGAAAAATGACAGCTGTACTGTTCATAAGGAAGTGTGGAAAAATGCCACTGGTGAAAATCTGGACTGAAACTATTATAAAAGTCATGAACTTACAAGGGTGCGTGGAAACTGCACAATGCTCACTCGTAACACAGTCATTTAATGGACTTTTGTCACCAAATTTTCAACATAGCAATTTTAAGACCTCTGCTCATGAACAGCATAACTGTGATTTTCTTAATCTGTCCCAAACATTGCTTTCGCACACCGACTGCACCATTGTGCGCTACATGTGCGGAAACACTTTTGGGGCAACGTGAAAAATGGCAGCTGTACTGTTCATGAGGAAGTGTAATAAAATGGCAATGTGGAAAATCTGGAGTGAAAATATAGAAAATTCGCAAACTTTTGAGTGTGCATAGGAACTGCACAATGCACGCTTGTAAAACAGTCATTTTTAGGAATTTTTTCACCAAATTTTCAACATAGCCATTTTAAGACCTCAACTCTTGAACAGTGTCACTGTGATTTTCTTAATGTGTCCCATACATTGATTTCACACACCAACTGTGCCATTGTGCACTACATGGGTGGAAACATGTTTTGGGCGAGATGTGAAAAATGACAGCTGTACTGCTCATAAGGAAGTGTAAAAATGGCAATGTTGAAAATCTGGAGTGAAAATATTGAAAATTCGCAAACTTACGAGCGTGAGTAGGAACTGCGCAACTCACGCTCGTAAAACATCATTTTTAGGAATTTTTCCACCAAAGTTTCAACATAGGCTTTTTGAGAGCCTACCTTATGAAGAGTGGCAGTGTCGTTTCATTACTCAATCCCAAAAGGTGATTTCACGCAGTAACATAGAAACATAGAAACATAGACTTTGACAGCAGATAAGGACCGCTAGGCCCATCTAGTCTGCCCATTTCCATACCTACAGGATAGGCCGCAGATCCTAGTTAACAAAAAGCCTTTATCTTCCTGCCCCCTACAAGAATTGCCTTATGTCTGTCCCATGCAATCTTGAATTCACCCACAGTTTTAGACCACACAACTTCCTCAGGAAGGCTGTTCCATGAATCCACTACCCTCTCTGTGAAATAATACTTCCTCACATTGCCCCTGAACCGCCCTCCTTCTATCTTTAAATTGTGTCCCCTTGTTCTTGCAAGTTTCTTTTCTGAAAGATGCTACCCTCTTGGACTTTGTTTATTCCCTTGAGGTACTTGAAAGTTTCTATCATGTCCCCCCTCTCCTTCTCTTTCCTCAAGGGTATACATATTACTCCTTAGTCTCCTCATAAGGCTTCTCTTGCAGACCCTGCACCATTTTAGTTGCCCTCCTCTGGACTGCCTCTATCCTGTCTATGTCCTTGCAGAGATGGGGTCTCCAGAACTGGACACAGTATTCCAGATGGGGTCTCACCAACTGTCTGTACAGAGGGATAACAACTTCCTGTTTTCTGCTGCTGATGCCTCTCCTATACATCCCAGTATACCCCTGCCCTCCCTACTGCCTTCTCACATTGCTTGCTAACCTTAAGGTCATCTGATATGATTACCCCAGGTCCCTTTCCTGTTTGTTGTTGTTACTACCTCCCCACCCATTGTGTATTCTTCCCTGGGTTCTTGTTTCCCAGGTGCATTATTTGCACTTTTTACATTGAATCCTAGCTGCCATACGTCTGACCATTCCTCCAATCTTGCCAAGTCCCTTTTCATCCTTTCCGCCTCCTTGTGTATCAACCCTGTTGCAGATCTTTGTGTCATCTGCAAAAGGCATACTTTTCCTTCCAGTCCCTCTGCAATGTCACTGATGAAGACATTAAAAGGACTGGACCCAATACTGAACCTGCTGGTACCCACTAGTAACTGCCCTTTCTTCAGAGTGGACTCCATTTACAATTACCTTCTGTGTCCTGTTGTCCAGCCAATGTTTTACCAGGCTACCACCTGGGACCCACTCCCAGGCTGGTTAATTTGACTATCAATCTTTGTGTGGGACTGTGTCAAATGCCTTGCTAAAGTCTAGGTAGGCCATGTCCACAGCCCCTCCCTGGTCTACTACTTTGGTCACCCAGTCAAAGAAATCTATTAGATCGTCTGACATGACCTTCCCGCTGTGAACCCATGCTGCCTTGGATCCTGTGCTCCACTGACCTCTAGGTACTCAACTCGTCTTTCCTTCAGAAGTGACTCCATCACTTTCCCTACCACAGAGGTCAGACTGACAGGTCTGTAGTTTCCTGCCTCTGTCTTGGTCCCACTTTTGTGAAGGGGAATCACATCCGCCTTCCTCCAGTCCTTGGGTACCACACCATCCTCCCATGATTTATTAAAAAGAGTAGCCAGTGGTTTAACTAGTTCCTTCCTTAATTCTTTTAGAATTCTGTGGTGAATTCCATCAGGACCCATTGCTTTGTCCACCTTCAGTTTTAGGAGTTCTTGCAGAACCCTTTCTTCTGTGAAAGGACTGGGATCGACCCCCCTATCAAGAGTGCTTCTGTTAATTGGATTAGGCACTTCCCCCTCCTCTTTTGTGAATACTGAGCAGAAATATTCGTTCAGTATTCCTGCTTTTTCACTGTCCCCCTCTGCCCACCCACCGTTCATTCTATTCAGCCACACTATCCCTCCCTTTGTCTTTCAATGCTCCTGCAGTGTACCTATAAAGGTTTTATCCCCCTTCTTAACTGAGTTGGCTATCTTTTCCTCAGTTTGGGCCTTTGCTATTCTGACTTCCCTTCCTGCTTCTTTCTGCCTTAATTGGTACAGCTCTCTGTCCTGCTCCTTCTGTGTTTCCTTATACTTCCGGAATGCTATCTTTTTCTTCCTGACTTTCACAGCCACCTCTCTTGAGAACCATAGTGGCTTTTTCTTTCGTTTTGATTTGTTTATTTGCTTCACACAAAGGCTTGTTGCATCTGTGATGGCAGTTTTGATAATTCCCATTGTTTGCTCCACACCTCCTTCTAGCCTGTTTGCTAGTGCTTTTCTGATGCACTCTCCCATTTTGCCAAAGTCAGCCTCCTAAAGTCCAGTACCTTCACTTTTGTATGGCTTGACTCTGTAGCTGAGTTTAACATGAACCACACTGTTTGATGGTCACTTGTCCCCAGATGGCAACCTACTTCTAGATCTGAGATCCTCTCACTGCCCCCGTTTGAGAATACGAGGTCTAAGATTGCTCCCTCATGAGTGGGTTCCAAAACTAGCTGTCTAATGCCTTCCACCTGTAGGGCATCAAGAATGGCCCTGCTCTTGGATGTGGCTGCAGCAAATGTGCTCCAGTTAACATCTGGCATATTCAGGTCTCCCATCAACAGTATCTCCCCTTTCTCTGCCATTCTAAGAATTCCTTCCATCATATCCTTGTCCATTCCTTCCCCCTGACATGGGGGTCTGTACACAACTCCTGTGCAGATTGTGGTGTCCTTTCCAGTCTCCAAGGTGACCCACAGTGCCTCCTCTCCTCCCTGTTTACTCTTTTGTTCAGTTGCTTTTATCCCTTCCTTTACATGAGAGCTACTCCTCCCCTCTTCTCCCTGCCTGTCTCTCCTGGAGTTATGTACCCTGGTATGTTAACATCCCAGTCATGGTTCTCTGTGTACCATGTTTCTGTGACTGCTACGATATCCAGGCATCCCTCTTCCATTAAGGCCACCAGCTCAGGGAGCTTGTTGCCCAGACTATGGGCATTGGTACTCATTACCCTCCATTTCCTGATGGCCTTACCCCCTTTTGGCCCATCCCTGTCTGTGAAAGTGTGCTGTTAAATCTCCAAATACCTGTCTAATTCTGTTTCACAAGTCTACTGCAGTAGCACTCTCTGAATATCTTTACTGTCCTTTCCTTTACTTTCCCCCTTTTTAATTCCCTTTTTCCAGGCAGGCCACCTGGATAAGAGGCCCTTTCTATCACTTTCATTTCATTAAAAAGACAGGTATGGAGCTTCAGTACCCCCTCCAATGATAGGCTACAGTGTATAGACCTGGGGTTTAGCATATTTGGGCTAGTAGTTCCTCTTTTCATGTTTAAGCAATGCCCAGGAGACAAATGTGTATGCCAAATATAGGGGAATTCTCCTCACAGTACAAACACTTAGTTTATTTAGGCAGAGAAAATAAAGATAGTAAAAGGATTCAGAGTCTGCCTGCTGGTCACCCAATCCCTTAGTGTGTTGTTGTAAGGTTCCCTAGCTATGCCTTAGCAACACTATTTTGACCCCAAAACAGTTTACTTTTCCTTACTGTTTAACTTTATTATTTTGGTAAGGTAACATGGAAAGGCAAAATGCCAGCAGCACAAATGGTTTAAACATAAGCAGATTTGAAATTAAAGGACTGCTTTTGTTTGCTTGTGCTGCAATGTGTTTAGCACTCCCAAAAGAAACTCCTAAACAAAAATATGCAGTATTTCAGATATTGTAAAATAAATAATGGTCCTTTTCAGTTTTACTCCTTTTCATAGCAGTCTGGCTCCTGTTAATATTAGAGTAAAGCTACCACATAATGGATATTCAGGCCTTTGGCCAGAGGTAGTCCTTGCAGCCATTTGCACTTGTTGCTCTTGCTGTTTTCCTAGGAGGCAGCCGCCCATTTCTCACTATGGTTATACTGTGATAGGTTGAGGAGGGCTAAACTTGGTAAGAGTACTGTTTTTAGTTAAACCTGTATTATATTTCATTTCAGGATGTCAATGTTTTGTAATAAAGATATATTGAATGTCCCTTGGCTTAGAATGAAATAAAATGTTTTATAAATGAAAATTTGTATTAAAGAGTATGGGGCGGAGTCTGGAGTGATCACCTGATGATTCCCTAGGATAAAAGGAGACTCATTCTTGTGATACCTTCAGATTCGCTTTGGGATCAGCCAGTACTGATCCATTTGGGAGTCTGCACTACAGACTAAGATAACTGAAATCCCAGGCGGCCTTTTCGTTTTGCTGATATTGCCTGTGGAAACATTCATTTATTTTGTACCTTTATGTTTCTTTCTGTATTCCTGCAAAGTTAATAGTTATATATTTTCTTTTTTTGCTGTTACTTTAATAAAGCTTTAGGCTTGGCACTTTTTAGCCTTGCCACATTACCTTTTTGTGTCAGTGTCCATCATTACACCACAGCCTATGACACTGGTGGCAGTGGCGGATGTTTTGATGATACTGGTGCTTCCCGTAACTGGACATTGAATGCAGGAGAAGAAAGAAGAGCAGATCCTTGACAAGCCCAGCGGTGTCCTCACACGAACCATGGCTGCCAAGTATGGAGAGACCCTTTGCCAGGGTTGGGGCCAGATGTCCTGCCAAAAGCAGCCAAAGAGGAGAAAGAGGAGGTGCTGAGAGAGGAAGGTAAGGATGGGACCACTACAGAACAAATTGCTGATGAACCTCCAGAGGACATACATAGCCTGTTGCTTGGTTGTGTGTTAAGCAACTTGCCATGGATAAACAAAGGAAATGGATCTTCAGAGAGCTGAGTCCAGGTGGAATGATACATTAAGGGCCATCAGAGACCTTGGGACACGTAATCCTCCCCTGTAGAGATGGACCTAAGGACATAAAACTGACCAAATTGGGTGCCACTGATGACATTGAAGCATACATGACTACATTTGAGCGAATAGCTCAGGCATGTGGGTGGCCTAGGACCCAATGGGTTATCACGCTTAGTACCATACCTATCCGAAAGGCACAGCTGGCCTACAGCCATATGGACAACACCCAGGCTGAGAACTATGATGCTGTTAACAGGCAATCCTGCAAAGGTATGATATCAGCCCTGAAACATACCGGCAACGCTTTTCGGACATGCAGATTTCATAACACAGACACTCCCAGAGAAACATATACCAAATTGAAGGACTTATGCCAGAAGTGGTTGCAACCAGGGTAAAACGATAGAACAAATTTTGGAGATGGTAATAATGGAACAGTTCATTCGTATACTACCCTCAGATGTACAGGTGTGGGTGAGGGAACACCGGCCAGACACCTTGGAAAAAGCCATCACACTGGCCGAGGACTATCTAATGGCCCGTCCCAACCGACAACGAGGACAACCTGGTGCTGGTCTGACTCTGCCCACGGTAAGACCTACTACTTCTTCTTCTTCTTCCCATCTGGTACTGGTAGTGGGGACTCCAAGACTGTTCCATTTAATAGACCATTTAACCCCAACATCATATGTAGGGAGTGCCAAGGAAAGGGGCACATAGCCCGATATTGCCCCCAGAGGAAATCCACAGTTGCCCAGTTGGCCCTAGCAAATTGGGGACAGTATGTCACACCAGTGAAAATTGGCAACAGGGAGGTTACTGGGTTGCTAGATTCTGGCAGCAAACAAACGTTAGTGAGAACTGATTTGGTTCAGCCACAGAACACAAAAAGGGGGACAAAAGCAACAGTGATCTGCATTCATGGGGACATCCATCAGTATCCTATGACTGATTTAACTTTACAGGTACAAGGGAAAGTGCATGATATGACTGTTGGTTTGGTTCCCATCTGCCTGTTCCCATTATACTTGGACATGATTTTCCTGACTTTCCAGCCTGATACAGGGTGAATGAGAGTGTTTGTGCCTTGACAACCCGGCCCAGACCAGACAAGAACAGCAGTGGGCTCAGTTGTTCCCATTTGATGATGAGATCTATGGGGAGCCGGAAAATCCTAAATCTCGACAAGAAAGAAAAGGGACAAACATCAATGGACACAAAACATATGTTGAAAAGGGTGATATTAAAAATGTAGATTGTTACAACTGTTGATGTTGCTTCTGCTGGCAACAAGGGTATATCTATATCTAAGGAAGAAAGGTTTGAAATAGAACAACAAAAGGATGAAACCTTGCAGCCATTTTTTCAGATGGTAGGGTTATAGGAAAAGACCACTGAGCCCTCATGTATTTTAACAGATGGTTTACTGTATAGAGATGCATACACCCGTTACGGGTGAACAAATTGACCAGCTGTTAGTGCCACTAGATACAGACAACAATTACTATCACTGGCTCATGAACTTCCCTAGCAGGACACTTGGGTAGGGACCGTACTTACAAAGGCTGTTATTAAGGTTCTACTGGGCAGGTATTCATGCTCAAGTAGCAGAATACTGCCGCAGTTGCCCGGAGTGTCAGAAAGTGGCGATGTTACAAAAGATAAGGTCCCTCTCAACCACTGCCTTTAATTACTGTTCCATCCAGCCAGTATAGCAATGGATGTAGTGGGACCTTTACCTAAGAGCTCAAAGGAAACCGATTTATATTGGTAATCTGTGACTACTGCACCAAGTATCCTGAGGCTATCCCACCCGCACTGTAACTGCAGAAAAGTAGCAGATGAATTACTTAAAGTATTCAGTCGGGTGGGGATACCAAGGAACCTAACAGATAGGGGAGCAATTTTTGTTCACAGATGCTAGCACGACTGTACTTAACTTTAGGAGGATATCCACACCACCCCATACCATCCCTTAACAGACGGTCTGGTTGAGCTATTCAACCAGACCTTGAAAAAATGTTGAAGAAATATGTGGAAGATGAGGGAAAACATGGGATATTTACCTTCCACTCTATTGTTTGCATATAGGGAGGTCCCACAGGCTTCTACAGGGTTTGCCCCTTTAAGTTACTTTATGAGGAACCCTAGGGACCCCTTTGATGTTGTCAAGAGGAATGGGAAGATAAAGGAATCACAATTGTAGTACCACCGAATATTTAACTAACTTAGCTCCAAACTGGTCAGATACACAGATTGCTCATCAGCACAATCTCTGCAAACAGGCAGTGCAGAAGGAGTATTATGACCAGGGTGTGGAACTAAGTCATTCCAAGAAGGGATAAGGTACTGTTGTTGTTGCCTCCTCTGACAAGTTACTGATGAAATGGCAGGGCCCCTATACTATCTTAAGACAAACAGGCCTGTTACATATGAACTTGAACTACCAGACAGGCGTCAGAAAAAGGGGATTTACCATGTAAACTTGTTAAAAGAATGGGTTGAAAGACCAACCCCAGGGTGTTTTATTTGCCCAGAGGTGATACCAACGAAATGGGAAGTAGCCTATAGGCGGCTAGAGAATGATGGAGAAATGAGTGATCTTACAATTAATCCCATGCTGATGACAGAGCAGGAGAGAGTTAGATCACCTTCTTAGTAAGTATTCCCAGTCATTCACCTCTAAACCTGGTTAGTACATGGTTTTGAACACCGAATTGAAGTTAATTCCCTAGCCCTATCCGACAAAACCAACCGGTTACCTGAGAGGACCAGGGATGAAGTAATAAAGAAGTAAAGAAGATGCATGAGTTGGGGTAATTGAACCATCAAATAGTGATTGGGCATTTCCTAGTTTTAGTAAGTAAAAGAAGGTGGTATACGCCTCTGTCTGGATTTCAGACGTCTAAATGTTGTTTCAAATTTGATGCATACCCTATGCCAGGATTGATGACATCATGGATAGACTTGGCAATGCAAAATACATTACCACCTTTGACCTGACAAAGGGTTACTGGCAGATCCCTTTGATCAGACTTCAAAGAAAAAACAGCATTTACCACGCCTATTGGTTGTACCATTTTGTCACTATGCCCTTCGCCCACATGGTGCACAGCCACGTTCCAGCGCCTAATGGACCGAACTTTACAGCGTCATGAGTCCTATTGCGCTGCATATTTGAATGATGTGATAGTGTACAGCCCCACTTGAGCAGCCCATTTACAACATCTAGATGCTGTCCTCCGTTCTCTTACAACAGCAGAGTTAACTATAAATCCCACTTAAATGTAGTATAGCTATGCAAGAGACTAGATATCTGGGGTTCCTAATAGGTAATGGGAAAGTTAAACCTGAAATAAGTAAAATTGATGCTGTGGCCCAATGTCCCAGACCATTAAATAAAAACAAGTTCGATCTTTCTTGGGACTGGCAGGTTATTACAGGAGGTTTGTGCCTAATTTTGCCACCTTAGCTACACCCTTACTAACCTGACAAAGAAACGACACCCCAATGCTGTTAAATGGACACCAGAGTGCGAAAAAGCCTTTTGCACCATTAAGGCACATCTTTGTGCAGCACCAGTACTCAGAAGCCTCGACTTCACCCTTCCTTTTTTGCTGCAAACGGATGCTTCGGACTCCAGCATAGGGGCTGTTCTGTCTCAAATAGTAAATGGAGAAGAACATCCAGTGATATACCTGAGCCGTAAGCTGCATGAGAGAGAGACAAGATATTCAGCCATAGAAAAGAATGTCTGGCTATCAGTGGGCCATTGAAGCCCTCAAGTTTTACCTGTGGGGCTCAGAATTTGAGGTTTTAACTGATCACAACCCCTTTGTTGGCTTCATAATATGGAAGGATAAAACCCATGAATAATGCGGTGTACTGCATTTTACAGCCTTATAGGTTCACCAGTACACCAATCGACCTGGGGCAAATAAGAATGCTGATTTTATGTCCCAATATGGGCAGAACAAAATACACATGCAGACCTCGGGAATTTGAAAGCAGTAAGAAGGATTAGGAATAACCTTTCATCTATGTATTATTTAATAAGGGTCCCCGAGGTGGAGCTTTGGGAGTGGTGGGCTAAAGCTCCATCTCTCCCTTTCTAAGAGCGAGAGATCTGTTAATTTTGCATAAGACTTTAGTAGTTAGGAAACTAGGGGATAGAAGTGATAATGTACCTTCTATAGTTTCCTCTAAGTGGGGAGGAAATGTGAAAGTGTGCTGTTAAATCTCCAAATACCTGTCTAATTCTGTTTCACAAGTCTACTGCAGTAGCACTCTCTGAATATCTTTACTGTCCTTTCCTTTACTTTCCCCCTTTTTAATTCCCTTTTTCCAGGCAGGCCACCTGGATAAGAGGCCCTTTCTATCACTTTCATTTCATTAAAAAGACAGGTATGGAGCTTCAGTACCCCCCCTCCCAATGATAGGCTACAGTGTATAGACCTGGGGTTTAGCATATTTGGGCTAGTAGTTCCTCTTCATGTTTAAGCAATGCCCAGGAAACAAATGTGAATGCCAAATATAGGGGAATTCTCCTCACAGTACAAACACTTAGTTTATTTAGGCAGAAAAATAAAGATAGTAAAAGGATTCAAGTCTGCCTGCTGGTCACCCAATCCCTTAGTGTGTTGTTGTAAGGTTCCTAGCTATGCCTGCTTAGCAACACTATTTTGACCCAAAACAGTTTACTTTTCCTTACTGTTTAACTTTATTATTTTGGTAAGGTAACATGGAAAGGCAAAATGCCAGCAGCACAAATGGTTTTAAACATAAGCAGATTTGAAATTAAAGGGACTGCTTTTGTTTGCTTTAGGTGCAATGTGTTTAGTACTTCCAAAAGAAACTCCTAAACAAAAATATGCAGTATTTCAGATATTGTAAAATAAATAATGGTCCTTTTCAGTTTTACTCCTTTTCATAGCAGTCTGGCTCCTGTTAATATTAAGAGTAAAGCTTACCACATAATGGATATTCAGGCCTTTAGCCAGAGGTAGTCCTTGCAGCCATTTGCACTTGTTGCTCTTGCTGTTTTCCAGGAGGCAGCGCCCATTTCTCACTATGGTTATACTGTGGATAGGTTGAGGAGGGCTAAACTTGGTAAGAGTACTGTTTTAGTTAAACCTGTATTATATTTCATTTCAGGGATGTCAATGTTTTGTAATAAAGATATATTGAATGTCCCTTGCTTAGAATGAAATAAAATGTTTTATAAATGAAAATTTGTATTAAAGAGTATGGGAGGAGTCTGGGTGATCACCTGATGATTCCCTAGGATAAAAGGAGACTCATTCTTGTGATACCTTCAGATTCGTTTTGGGATCAGCCAGTACTGATCCATTTGGGAGTCTGCACTTACAGACTAAGATAACTGAAATCCAGAAGTGGCCTTTTCGTTTGCTGATATTGCCTGTGGAAACATTCATTTATTTTTGTACCTTTATGTTTCTTTCTGTATTCCTGCAAAGTTAATAGTTATATATTTTCTTTTTTTTTGCTGTTACTTTAATAAAGCTTTAGGCTTGGCACTTTTTTTTAGCCTTGCCACATTACCTTTTTGTGTCAGTGTCCATCATTACACCCACAGCCTATGACACTGTCCTTCTTGCCTTTGTCACTTTCTCCATTTACCCCTGCCCTTCTCCCTATCAACACCTCCATGTTGGTGTTTGCCACACTTACTACTGTGATTGTTTGGGGGGGGCTAGGATTTTCCTGCTCCTTTCCAGTGCCTCCCCCCTTGGCTAGTTTAAAAGCTTGCCAATGAAGCATTTAAACCTATCACCTAGGATCCTGGTTCCCTCCCAGACAGATGCAGCCCATCATGCCAGTATAGGCTTGCATCACTCCAGGTGGACCCCCAGTCCCCAATGAAGCCAAATCCCTGAGCTCCACACCAGTTTTTCAACCACTGATTGAATCCCATGGTACGGAACACCCTAGCCTCCTATGCCATAGATGGGTAGCACCTCTGAGAAGGTTACCGTCAGTGTTACTTGACTAAGGCCCCTCCCAATTCCACAAACTCTTCCCTGCACTTCTCTAATCCTTTCTAGCCAGGTCATTTGTCCCTAGGTGGACAATGACATCCAGCTCCCTCCCTGTGCAGCTGCTCTGGCAATCCTGAGGATTCGCTCCCTGTCCCTCAAGCCATGGTGCCAGGCAGGCACCTCACCTCCCTCTCCCTTCCTTGCCCAGTTCTACCTTCCTAACAATGGAGTCCCCACCAGGAGTTGTTTCTTCCCTGCAGGGTCCCCGCCACCTCCTGTGGGTCTCCTTGTGGAGGTTCCCAGCATCCTCCTTGGTCTCCACTGTAGGTGCCTCCATAGAGGAACCACACTTTGCCAGAATGGCATAGGGTGTGGAGAGGTACAACTGGAGGGATGTGCTCTGTTCCACCACCCTCACCTCCCTGAGCCCACTGTGGTCCAACCGCTCCTCTTTCTTGGCAACCTCTGAGGCAACGGCAGTGGCACTGGTGGTCTCTGGATAGAAGAGGAGGTCCCACAAATCTTAGCCAACTCAGCCTGGAGATGAGCAACCTCCTCCCTCAGCCCAGAGAGGTGCCTGCAGATGGGACAACACCGCATCCTCCAGAATATCTCCCGGAAGACTGCTGCTCCACAGCCACTGCACTGCACTACTCCAATCATGTCTTATTTCTGACCCCTTAACTGTTTGCAATCCTTACTCTTTTGTCTGTTTTTTTCTCTCTCTCTCCTTACTTTCTGCCTGTGCTCTTTAAGCTCCTGATTGTCCTGTTCTGAGACAAGAATATCCTATATTTCTCAGTAGACCACTTACTTGTTCAGAGGCAGACCTCCAGCAGCTGGAGGGGCCGAGAGCTACTCTTGCCCCTTCTAGGATGGTGGGTCCTTGGTGGTTCTGTGATCACTCACTTCCTGCCCCTAAACAGGAAGTTCCTGTTGTCAGTCAAATCCTGTGCCTATAAAATAGAACTAGCTTTGGGTGGGGGGTGGAGGGAGGAAGGAGGGCAATATAGTCCCAGCAGAGAAGTTCAGTCACACAGCAGTCCTTTCTCTTGGTGTCTTCTGCAAGCTATTAGCAGAATCTTTCTAAGGCAGTCTTTAAATGTAAGCCTTCTAGCTAAGCTACCCCCTACTTATCAGATCTTTCTACAAGTAATTTAAACCTCACAGCAGTTAAGTCCTTTCAGTCACCTGAGATTTACACCTAAATGACTTTTCAGTTACCCATTCAGTTCAGTTAACCCAAACACACACTTTTTTTTGTTTTTGTTTTGTATGTTAGTTTTTTACCCTAAATTAAAGGTCCAAATACAAAAGTTCTTCTACTTTAGTCCCAGCAGAGAAGTTCAGTCACACAGCAGTCCTTTCTCTTGGTGTCTTCTGCCAAGCTATTACTGTGACTGTGAAATCACTCTTTGGGCCTGATTAACACCATGACAGTGAGAGCATTCATGAGAAGGTGTCCCAAAAACCCCATGTTGAAAATTTGGTGCAAAAATTCAAAAAAATGCCTGAGATATGCAGCAAAGTTGAAAAAAACCCTATCTATCCCATTATACAGCTTACCGGCATTTTCTCAGTTCGTGGTCGGCTTTGAAGAGTGCAGACGTGTTCCTGGTCCACCGAAGATGGTTGTGCCAGAGTCTGGAGGTAAGTATGGGGTGAGGGTGGTGTGGGGAGGTGGGGTGCGCAGTGGGTAGGCGCGGGTGGGGGCAGAGCCAGTGAGGGACCATTTTCCAGTTTCAGTTTTTTTTTTTTAAATGACAACACGGGAAGTTTGCCACATGGAGTGGGGTCCCAGCATGGCACAAGGATGGCTGATGGGGGGGCGTGGAGCTGATGGGGGATTGGCACCCCTTTCGGCAATAGCATCTGTTACCATGCTGGGGTGGGCTCCCAGCATGGCACCCTGTACTTTGGAGGGAAGAAGAGAACCAGTGGAGCTGATGGGGGATTGGGCACCCCCGTCGGCTATATGATGTGCAGCCATGCTGGGGTGGGCACCCAGCGTGGCATATGGAACTCTGTTTTGGGGGGGTGCAGCACAGCTGACGGGCGATTGGGCACCCCCGTCAGCTACACACTGTGTGCGTAGGGGGCGAGCACACAGTATGCATGTGTGTGTGTTTGTGTGTGTGTAGGGGGAGCGCGCATGAGCAGGAGATATCTTATCACTGCTCACTGAAGTGTAGCTCCCCCTTTCAACTGTACTCCACTGCATTTTGGACTGCAGTCATAGACAGCTCCAGCAGGCATTAGAGAACTGCGGCCGCACCTGCAAACACATTGACTGAATTGGAAGAGGGCTGCCACACCTCTGAAAACTCGGATGATGGCACTATGTTTCTTGCACATGCGTACAAGCAAACATAAAAAGGGGATAAAGATTCCCCTACTTGTTACAAACCAATTTCCCTATTATGTGTGCCCTTAAAATTGAACAGCAGATTGATTTTAAGAACCTTGGAGAGAAGTGTAGAGGAAAAACAACTCCTTTCCATTAATCAGGGTGGTTTAAGAAAAGGATTTAGTACAGTGGATCAAATTTTTACATTACAATATTTGATACATAAATAAGTATTTACAGAACAAAAAGATAATTGTAACTGGCATTTGTGGATATAAAATCAGCTTTTGATTATCTTAATAGAGACACCTTAAGGCAAGTTTTGTATGATTTAGGGATAGACCATTAGCTATTGAAAATTCTTATTATGTTATATAGGGATACAGATGCTATGGTAAGAATTATCAGATCTACGATGCCCGGTTCGACAACACTTTTGTCGACTGGCATCACAGTGATGGGATTTATGTCAACAGCAAGTTGTGGCAGACATAAGTCCCTAATGTCTCCCAGTCCTGTTTTTTTCATTGGGGGCTTTAGCCCCCGAACTCACCAAGCAGGGGGCTCTACCCCCACACCCCCAGTACTTAAGACTATCAACTCCAGTTGGAGTTGATTCATGAGGGGGTGCAGAACTAGAAGACAGTGTGCCCCTGTCTTGGGCACACCAAGACAGCCACCTGTCGGTAAAGTGTTGATTTTGCTGACAGCAAGGTATGTTGCTGTGTTGGTGTCACCATTGAGTTGGCATATCAGAATTATCAATGTCAGTACTTTGACAACAGCAACAAAAAACATTTAAATGGAGTAAGACAAGTTGTTTGGGTTGAGTAGCCTGTTTAATGTTAAATCCCTGAGTTTGCACATTAATATATTTGGCTCTGTTTGACAAAATGAGCGAAGGTTTGTAGATGTTGTCTAGGAGGCAACACCTTGATGTGTGGAGATTTTTGTGATGGTAGCTTGTGCAGATTCTAAGATCTGTAGCTGACATTTTGGGGGAAAATCTTACTTTTTTCCTATACTTAACATGATTTTTTTTGCTCTCTCCTACAGCTTACATGGAATAGAATTTTCTCCACAACCCTGCAGGGGATATGTGTACTGTCCTAAGGTAGTGCCATAGGAAGGTCTGGTGAAAAACATTAAAGGGTTCCCGGGTTATACAGCTTTAAAGTCTAGTGGTTTCTGACCTGCGCGGGCACAATAGAGTTTTAGAGATAATGTTCTGCAATGAAAGTAAAAATATGATGCCACAAATGCACATTTTTGATTTCATGCCACTTGCTTCACAGGGCACCAAACATTTTTAGTGCCATGCCAACCACCATCTTGTTAATTTTTTCCACAAACTAACAAATGTGGAAAATACATAAAAATGCTGGGATTTTTAAAAACAAACATCAGAACCTAGCTAAATGGAACCTGTTCACCTATATTTTAATGTTTGTTTATTAACATTAAGGCCACAAATATCTTATCTGGGCACCCAAAATCTTGGGTGCCCAGCTTAGAGAGGGGGGCACTTCCCCCATGTTCTCTGAATGAGAACAGTGGGAATTTCTTGAATTCTGCAGCCGCAACTAAACTCATGCTGTCAGCTGCAGTGAGAGCAGTGATATGCCATTTCCCTGATGTCAAGTGGTGTCCCCCCATTAAAAGACTCATTATATGTTGTCTTTCCCTGACTGAAAATTGGTTTCTAACTTGTTTTTTTTTATGAAGATTGCCAAGGGAAAATGACATTAGGATAAAACTGTACTGATCAGTCTTGTAGCCCTATGGTCTACTGTGAGCCATGTGACTATAAGTTCTGAAATATCCAATGCCTACATTCTTGCAGAAGAAACTGACGTTGATGTGGTGGGGGAAGGAGAACATTAAGATAATGATACCCAGTGGTGGTATTATGGATAGATGGCACAAATTTTGGATGACTTCTTAATGTCCAAATCACCCCGCATGCATAGCTCGTCATTCTGGAACTTTTATATGCCAGCAAAAGCAAGCAAAAACACACTCATGAAACCTTACTGTCACCCACATTACCTTAAAAATCAATTGCAAATACCTTTGTTTAAGGTATTTGTGTCTCTTTGACTGTTTAATTTCTTATTTTAGACCAATTTCTTAGTTTTTTTAAATAAAGAGCATTGAAATTCTGAGTGAAGTCTGGTTGCTGTCTTTTATTTGTGAACCCAATGTGTGAGAACTATTTTCACATGGTTAAGACAGGCAGCATGTGCCTTATGATGTCAGACATGTGAGCGTGCAGAGTATGTCACCATCTAGTGATTTCAAAGACTGCCAGTAGCTGTGCGTATTGTCATTACTTGCCTGACAAACACACTTCTCTGAGTTGTCATACTTCCATCTTCTACAAATGAATGCTGTGAAACTGTCTTGCTCTGTCTAAGGGTCATGATCATGTCTTGTAGTATTTTTTTATCCTGCATTTTTTTATGATTTATGTTGTCTGTACTCCTTTACATGTTGGGTCTTTGCCACATGTATTATACTTTGAAATCAACAACAGTTAAACTGCATTGTACTTGTGACTCATACTGAATACAGCCATCATTTCAGAGTATTTCTATATAGTGCACAGACTCCTTTTCACTGCATTACTATAAAAACAACATTCAGGATGGTTACTAATAGCTAACTACTATAAATGCTTTTTTTCTTGTACTTGGCTTACTCTGGGAACTCTGTATTTCCTGGTGTCTAGTGGCACCCCCCACACACACCAATTGCCAATCCTGATTTCCTTGGTGTCTAGTGGCACCCTTCAACCACTGATCATCATCCCTGTTAGCAAAATACATCTTCCCTGGTGTCTAGTGGCACCCCCCACCCTCCCATTTCAGGCACAACATGAAATGAAAAAACAGTCCCTCAATGTTTTTTTCTTTCAAACCTGTAAAAATAAAATGGTCCCTTGTCAATCATCCCCCCACACCACCACCTCCCATTCAACACCTCACACCCCCCAGTACACCCTCATACAGCCTCACTCACCTGAACAGGTCCGAGGTTCAAGACCCACTCTCCAATTGAAGTCATGTCTTGCTGATGGAACTGACGACTGCAATATAAGAAACTAAGGTAAATGCAGTTCAGTGTATTTGAATGGGGGTTCAACCTTTATGCATGCCTTTGTATTTTTTGACATTTTGACACCAAATTTTCAACATGGCCATTTGGCGACTTCACCTCATGAACAAAATGACTGTCATTACACATCTCTAGCCTGAAAGGTGAATTCACAGTTGCTTGGCAAATTCACCTTTTGGGTGGGATTTGAAAGATTTTCCTGCCCCTGTTCATGAGATGGGGTTCATAAGAAGGCTAAGTTTTAAATCTGGGGGTCAAAATATGTAAAAATGGCAAAGGTATGACCATTTGTTGCAATTTTGCTACACATGCTCATATCTTTGTAAATTTTAAATATTTTGACCCCAGATTTTCAACATTGCCTTCTTATTACATCACATCATGTATGTCATGAGTGTCATTTTTCAGATCCTGGCCAAAATGTGTTTTTGCACCTGTGCTGTGGAATGGCATTATAGTTGTGCAGAAATATGTTTTGGTGGGGATTTGAAAATTTTCCATACTGGTACATGAGATGGGGTAATAAGATGGCTATGATGACAATTTGGTCACTGTTGTACTATAAATAGAAGCACAGGATCCAGACAGTCCTGTGCTTCTTCAGCTACATAACTATATGCATCTATGGAGGGATGGGAGTGCAGGGCCTGGAAGGCTATGAGCTCCCACAGGCAAATAAGGATATGATTATGCAATCTAAAAAAGTAAGGAATTAAATTGCGAAAAAAAACATTGTTAATGTTCCAGTTATGGTTAAACTCACAAAAGCAGGGAAATGTGGCTTTAGGGTTTAGTTAGGGTTAAAGTCACAAAAGTAGGAAAATGTGGCTTTAGGGTTTCCAACCCTTACACCCCACCTCCACACACCAACAGGTGACTGGAGTGTGCCTTGAGGTCCTCAGCCCTAACACTCACCCCATTCTCCTATACTGTACCCATCTCAGCTTATTTACTTATGGAATGGGGTGAGTGTTAGGCCTAATGACTCCAAAGTGCACCCCGATGCCTGTTGGTGTGTTCAGGGTGGGGTGTTAGGGCTGGAAACCCAAACACCACAGTTCCCTACTTTTGTGGCTCTAATCCTAAATAGAGCATTAACAAAGTTTTATGAAATATATATATATATATATATATATATATATATATATATATATATATATACATACACATATACTGTAGTTGAAGAATTACACATAATTGATACCTTTACACCCCCTATACATGGGAATCTGATTCCAGTTTTATTATATGGAGATGATATGCTGGTGATTATCTCTACCCCCAGGACTGAAAAGATGCCTGTCCAAAATCCATGAACAACTTTCTAAACTGAGTTTGAATTTGAATTATGGTAAATCAAAAGTATTGGCATTTTATAAAAAGAAAAGGTACACCAGAAATGACAAGTAGGAGACCACTATATAGAGGAGACTAATGCCTATAATTACTTAGGTACACAAATTAATAGATATTTGGACTGGAAAGAACATATTAAGGGTAGTTAAATTACAAGCTGAAGTAACCACAAAGGACATTTTCCATTTTGCATATGCAAGCAACTCCTTTATTGCTCTAAGAAAAAGTTGTGGCCAAAAGAATTGTGCAGTTGTTGTATTCAGTAGAGGTCTGGGGCTACTGTGATTTTACTATTGCTCTAGAAACAGTCCAGAATAATTTCCTAAGAAATGTACTGGACTTACCAAGAGATAACCCTGGTGCTGTGGTGAAAAGGGAAGCTGGTTGGTTAAGTATTAAATTTCTGATTATAAAAAGAATGTTGAATTATTGGTCTAAGATTGGCTGTATGAGGAACTACTGCTTGTCACACTGTGTCTTCTTCCTGAGGCAGTTGAGGACGGAGTTGAATAATATTTGGTTCTTAGAACTAAACCGCTTGCTGAAACAACTTGGCTTAGAAGGACTAACTCCCCATATGTGTTATGTCAACCCAAGTTATATTGTAATTTTGCTCTTCAGAGGATATGGGACCATGTTATTTAAGAAGTGGCAAAATTAACATCAGTTTCTTCTCTGTCTCTCTATAACACATTTAAAACCACCCGAGGGATGGAACCCTACCTCTTGTTATGCGATAACTACCAATACAGAAAAGCATATTGCCTTTTTAGAATGAATATAGTAAAAGATTTACAATTTGGATTTGTAAATACATTGTCACCTGCCCGTGTTCCTTTGATGGCCCTGTGGTTCAACATATACCTTTGGAATGCACAAAATTTAATAGCTTCAGGAAAAATATATATTATCAATTGTAAAGTGGTTTAGACATCTTCCTCGCTATATTGACAGAAATATGTATTGTAGGGAACTGCTTGGCTATATGCTATTCTCCTCAAGTTTAAAAGTTCTATTTGGAGTGGCTTCTTTAGCACATTTGCCACTTTGTGCCATCCAAAATGGTAATTAAGTTATTAATTATTATACCTAAAATGATACTCATATACGAAATTTGCCAGCAGATAAAGGCCTAGAGTTCTATCAAGTCTGCTCTAATGTGCAGCTAGCACCCTTATCCTGCAGCTGCCCTCCTCCCACCCTTCCCTTCAATAACCCTCCCCTTGTCCTGTCCCATCCTCGCTTGAAGCAGTCCACTGTTCTACTTCATACCACTTCAGCAGGTAACGCATTCCACCCAGCCACCACCCTCTCTGTAAAAAAGTGTCTCCTCATCTCCCTTCTGAACCTACCTCGCTCCAGTCTCACATCATGGCCCCTGGTGTCCCTCCCCTCCCTTACTTTGAACAGCCCCTCTGTACCCATCTTGTTTATTCCTTTCATGTATTTAAAGGTTTCAATCATATCACCCCATCTCTCCTCTCCTCCAGTGAGTACATGTTCAACTCCTTCAACCTCCTCTCGTATGATAAGTGCCCCAGCCCCTTGATCATCTTTGTCACTCTGCGCTGCACCCCCTCCAGTAACTTAATGTCCCTCTTCAGATACGGATGCCAGTACTGCATGCAGTACTCCAGGTGTGGTCTAACTAATGACCTATACAGTGGCAGAATCACCTCCTCCCTCCTCGAGGATATACCTCTTGCAATACAACCCAGCATTTTGTTGGCCTTTGCAGCTGCCTTCCTACATTGTGCCGAGTTGTTCATTGACCATGTAATGAGCACACCCAACTCCTTCTCCTCCTCTGTCTGGGCTAGCTGCACTCCCCCTAGCTGGTAACTCCTCCATGGGTTCTTCATCCCAAAATGCAGGACCTTGTACTTTTTGGCATTAAAGCCCAGTTGCCACGTGTCTGACCAGGTTTCAAGCTTTGCCAGATCATCCTGCAACCCCTGCCATCCCCCTAGGTCATCCACCACAGCGCCTACCTTGGTACCATCAGCAAACATACTGATCTAGCTCTTGATGTCACATGATATGTCTGCAATGAATATCCAAACAACACTGGTCACAACAATGAGCCCTGTGGAACACCCCTCATCACTGCTCTTGGGTGTGAGAGCTCCCCACCCACCACCACCCTCTGTTGCCTTCCCTGTAGCCAGTTTCCTACCCATGTCACCAGCTTTGCACCCGCCCCTCTGCCTACTAACTTCTTCCAGCCTTCCATGTGGCACTGAGTCGAATGCCTTACTGAAGTCCAGATATAGGACATCCACTGCATGGCCCCTGTCCAGTTGCCTAGTTACCCAGTCATAGAACTCAACCAGGTTGGTTTGGCAGGATCTGCCAGAATGAAGCCATGCTGTCTGCTGTCCTGTAGTTCTTTGGCCTCTAGGAGGGCCACCAGCCTCTCCTTCAGGATAGTCTCCATTAGCTTACCCATGATGGATGTGAGACTCACTGGTCTGTAGTTTCCTGGTTCATCCTTGGGGCCACTCTTGTGGAGGGGCACTACATAAGCCATCCTCCAGTCCTGAGGTACACACCCCGAATGTAGTGAGGCATTAAATAGGTCTGCCAAAGGTCCTGCAAGGACCTCTGCCAGCTCCTTCAGTACCCTGTGGTGGATGCCATCTGGGCCTGGCGCCTTGTCCATCCTCAGTGCCTTCAAACCCTCTCGAACTCTGCTCTCCATGATTTCTCCATCTGTCACCACTTCCCCCCTGCTTCTGCCATTTCTCCCACCTTAGGTGTCACCCCCCTCTTCTCTTTAGTAAATACTGAGCAGAAGTACTCATTTAGTGCTTCCACCTTATTGCACCCTGCTTCCACCCAACCCCACTCCTTCCTAATCCTTACTATGTGGTCCTTACAGCTCCTTTTCTCCCTGATGTACTTAAATAAGTCCTTATCCCTCTTCTTAATGCCTTGTGCCTGCCTGAGTTCCATAGATGCTTTGGCTCCCCTTACTGCCCTTGTCACCTCCTTCGATTCTGTCAAGTACTCCTCCCTGTCCTCCCCCCTCCCTGTTTTCTTGTACTTCCTAAAGGCAGCTCTTTTCCTCCTTACCTTTTCCATGACTTCCTTGCTCAACCAGATTGGTTTCTTAGCCCTAGCCTTCTTGCTCTGGGCTTTGCAGCAGGTTTTGGTTGCCTCCACTATCCCCAGTTTTATGAGCTCCCACCTCTGGTTAGTGTCCATACTAGATTGAATTCTGGCCAGGTACCCTATTACCACTTCCCCCATCCTCCCAAAGTCAGTCTTCCTGCAGTCCAGCACTATTGTGCCAGATTCCATTCCTTCCTTGCCCATATCCAATGTGAGCCATACTGAGCAGTGGTCACTCCCTGACAGCGGTTCCTCCACTGTAAGTTCTCTCACAAAGTCCCCATTTGCCAGCACAAGGTCAAGGGTATTTCCTAACCTGGTTGGTTCACTGACCATTTGCAGCAGGAAGCTGTCCTGGAAGGCACCCAGCAGTACCTGTTCCCTTCTGTTCCTGGTTGTTGGGGTGCTCCAGTCCACTCCTGGCATGTTGAACACATGTACACTTACTGTATTTTCTATGGACTAAAATTGTATATGTAGGCCCAGATATTCAAACTGCGCCAGTCTGAGGCGCAAGCCCCTGCGCCGCTCAAAATAGTTGCGCAGGGGTGTGGCCGGGGTGATATTCAAAGGAGTTGCGCTGTTGAGCAACTCCTTTGAATATCACCCCCGAACCACAGCACTTGCGCATGGCGCAGTGGAACTTGCGCTACCGCAAGTTGCCAGATTAGAGCATTAAACTTGCGGCATGCTAAGTACCATTGCGCCATGCGCAAATTTCGATATCTGGGAAGGTGACATGCAATGAAGCCATAATTTATGCAGGCTTAGGGGCTATTTGCATCTATTTATGGCCCCATTTGTATGCCATTAGCATGTAGGCGCCGATCCCTGGGACTTGCTCCTGGCCACCCTGCCAGGCAGCAGCCATCGGGGACCGACGTGACAATGCAGCTCCGATCATGGCATCACAGTTACATGACACCCCCACACACATCTCCCACAGTCTTATCGCGGGCAGAACACGACATGTCGCCCCCACACACATCTCCCACAGTTCGATCGCTGGCAGAACACGATATGTCGCCCCCCCCCACATCTCCCACAGCTCCGATCAAGGGCAGAACACGTATATGTCACCCCCACACACACATCTCCCACAGCCCGATCGCAGGCAGAACACGCATATGTCGCCCCCACACACATCTCCCACAGCCCGACGCGGGCAGAACACGTACATGTCGCTTCACACACACACATCTCCCACAGCCCTATCGCTGGCAGAACACGTACATGTGCGCCCCACACATCTCTTCCCCCACAGCCCGACGCGGCAGAACACGATGTCACTCCCCCACACATCTCCCACAGCCCCATCATGGGCAGAACCTGTATGACTTCCCAGTGCCCATCGCTGGCAGAACTTGTATGACCTCGCGTCCCGCATCGCTGGGCAGAATGTAACCCTCCCCCAACCCGAATAATTCCCTGGTGGTCCAGTGGATTGTGAAGCCCGATCAAGGGCAGAATGTCACAGCACAACCCCCCAAACATCTCCCTGGTGTTCAGTGTCCTCTACACCCACCCATTTAAGCTCCCTTCCCCCCGCCTCCCCCGCAGCTGGCGGGCGACTGTATCCCACCCGCTTGCTGCCCGCCCGCCTGTCATCAGACTGTCTGAAACAGGGCTGCAGCCCATTGGTGCAGCTACAAGCCAATGGGCGGCAGCCCATACTGCATATGACAGTCCAGATTTGTGAATGATCATTCTGGGTGGGTGGAGGGGAGACTAGACACCAGGGAGATGTTTGGAGGGGGTTGTGCTGAGACATCTCTGCCTGCGATCGGGCTTTACGTCCACTGACCACCAGGAGTTATTCGAGTTGGGGGAGGGTTACATTCTGCTCCGCGATCGGGCACTGGGGGTTCATATAGAATTCTGCCCACGTATCGGGCTGTGGGAGATGTGTGTGGGGTTCTATAGACGTGTACTGCCCGGGCGATCGGGCTGGGAGATGTGGGGTTTCATGTAACTGTGATGCCCGCGATCAGGCTGGTGGGGGGCATAGGACCGAGTTGGGGCCAGCCAGGTGGTAGCTGCTGTGTTGACCCGTAATACAGCAGCTCACCTGTGGTGGCCCTCAACTTGATCCTTTTTTTTTGGCTTTCAGGCAGGCAGTTGAGGTTGGTGTGAACAACTCTGCACAACCCGACTGAATATCAGGTTGCGCAGGTTATGCATGGTTCCTCCCCCTCCTGTTGAGCATGCATTCATTTGCATTGCTCTTTTGTGCAACCTGTTGCCAGTGGAGCAACTGCCTCCTGCTGAATATTGCAGAATGGCGCAATGTAGGACTTGCGCATGCGCAACCCTGTTGCGCATGGAGCAACCCTTTTGAATATCTGGGCCATAGTGTTTTTAAGTGTTATTTATGAGGTGCTAATATTTATCTTTTACATACCATGTATTGTATGCAATTAATTGTACTTAAAATCTTTTTTCTTCATTTAAAGTGTTTTATGAGTATGATAACTCTTGGTTTTATACATTCTCTGAAATGCAAACTTTACGAATGTGAATGATCATTCACAAATCTGGACTGTCATGTACGGTATGGGCTGCACGCCCATTGGCTGTAGCTCTGCACCAATGGACGTGCAGCCCTACCGGACAGCCAGTTGGCGGGTGGCGGGCGCAGGCGGGTGGATGCTGTCGCCTCGCCGGCCGCGGGGAGCGGGTGGAGGGGCTTTGTGGGTGGGTGGGGGACACTAGACACCAGGGAGATGTTTGGGGGGTTCTGCTGTGACATTCTGCCCGCGATCGGGCTTTACGGTCCACTGGACCACCAGGGAGTTATTCGGTTGGGGGAGGGGTTACATTCTGCCCGCGACCGGGCACTGGGGCTTGAGACAGGTTCTGCCCGATCGGGCTGTTGGAGATGTGGGGGACATGTATCTGTACTGCCCGCGATCGGGCTGTGGGAGGTGTGGGGGACATGTACGCGTACTGCCTGCGATCGGGCTGTGGGAGGTGTGGGGGTGGACATGTACCTGTACTGCCGCGATCGGGCTGGTGGGGGCACAGGGCCGAGTTGGGGGGCCAGCCAGGGGTGGCAGCTGCTGTGTTGTGCCCTGCAATGCAGCAGCTCACCTGTGGGTGGCCCTCGACTTAAGCCTTTTTTTTTGGCTCGTTGTGCGATGCGGTTGGGTTATGATGCACAACTCTGCGCAACCCGACTGAATATCGGGTTGCGCAGGTTATGCATGGATCCTCCCCCTCCTGTTGAACATGCATTCATTTGCATTGCTCTCTTGCGCAACCTGGTTCCAGTGGTGTAACTGCCTCCTGCTGAATATCGCAGAATGGCGCATTTTGGACTTGCGCATGGCGCAACCCTGTTGCGCATGGCGCAACCCTTTTGAATATCTGGGCCCAAATCTTTAAATGCAAATGCTTGAAATATGAGCAAGATTAACAGGGGACTTTTTTTTAATTGGCATTGGAGATCCCAAAGTTCAGAGGCTGATAAAGGAATTAAAATATTGAACCTTATCAAGGAAGACTATGTTAAAGATGCCAACTTTTTTTTTTTTAGTGACAGAAACACTTATTTGATTTTTGAATGTGTTGCAACAACAAGTTTTACAAATTAACTATTTCAATGTTTTGATGACTCCTTATACTTGGGACATATTTCCAAACAGGAAGTAGATTTTTTTAAGCTTAAGCATTCTGTCATTCCAACATTTTGTCACTTTCTGGAGGTCTGATAAATCTTCCTGGCATACCAATAGTCACATGTATAACATCCCGTGAAGCATATATATATTGATTTTTTGATTTCATTATGCAACTTTATTTTGTTACTTTAATATCCTATACCCAAGACTCTATGGATTTACATTAAATTGAATAATGTTGACTGTCCCTAAGAACACTAGTGGGTTTCTTGATGTGACTTCTCTTTATACCTGCCTACCCCATGTCTAGGGTATTGAGCCTCTGGGACTGTGTCTTAAAAATCAGTATAAATATATTAAATCAATATTCAGTGCCTGTACTACTACAAATCTGTCATCCATCATCATGCCTTCTCTTGAATTTATTATTTCCCAAAATTTTTGTTTGATAATACTTTCTATTTGTAACAGTGTAACACAGTGAAGGGACCACTATGCCCCCTTCTGTGTCAATTCACATCTAGTATGGTGGGACAATGCTTTTATTTTAATAATTTGACAAATCAGTTTTTGAAAACATTGCACACTGGTACAGGTATTTCAGTCACATACTGGTCATGTGAATGCACTCAACAGAGCAATAATAGATTTTATAACTTAGATGAATAACGACAACTTGAATGTTAGATTCACATGCAAGGTGAATACTCTTTCCATTGATTGTTTTAGATTTTTTTTTTACTTTGTGGTGCTTGCACACCTACTTTATCCACCTGTACTATCCCCTTGGTCCACTCCTTTGGACCATTGACCAACCCCCTGGAAACACCCGACCCCAAGTCTGCCCCTAGAGTGCTCTCCTGTTCTCCCCTGTATTACTTTTCTGATGCCCAGCAATCCCCCCCAGGTGGGGTGAGGATGAACTTTCCTCAACATTACTGGAGGAGAACTTTTTGGCACAGCGAGGTCTGCCCATAGTCTGATGGATCCCCGGGAGGTACTGATCAGTCTTCATCTAGGACCGAGATGGCTTTTTTCCTGTTTTTTTTCTCCACCCAACCCCTATAGGCGCTGGCATGAGGACTAACATCCAGAGAGTGATGTGCTAATGCATGTCTACCTCCCAAGCACCCAACAGCATCTCTCCCTTCCTGACTCCACTGTACAGAGCTGCCAGAGCCCTTTGAGAGCCCGTGCTTTCACTGGCTCTCTTCAGGATGTTGGGTACCTCCTGGTACCCCGGCATCCCTCCCAGAGGAAAGAGAGCATCCACTGGGATGCTCAATCCTCCCTCTCTCTGCCTACCCCCATCAGCCCGAGTCCGTTCCCGAACCCAGGTCGCTGGCGCAGCGTGAGGTGTGGCATCCAGTGCCTCAACCCTCAGTGCCACCGGGCAGGCTAATTGTTTTAGATTTGAATCTGTACATTATGAGAGAATTGAAAAGTCAACAGCAGGTAATTTTGTATATTCATAGTGCTCACTCTCCTGGTTTTAGTGCCAGTATTCTAGGCTTTAGATATTAGCCACACAACAAATCACAGCTGTTATGACACACTCAGACACAAAGATTCAATCAGAGGTGACTTATTGTCATGGCTTTACCTTGAATATGAAGGAGCACATATTGGTGCTTATTTTACCAGCACAAATCATGCCAAGCTTAGCGCAATTGGTACCAGGAGAATATGAATCAGCATGCGCTGCTTCACATCATTACTAAATAATTTGACAGCACATAGACAGCCCCTATGGCACAGTCTATCACTTGCATCATCAGAAGGCTGGCTGTGGAGGACACTGAGAAAGATAATTTATGAACATAGTGGGTGAAGGGTTGCAGGATTAACCAGATAAGAAATTAAATTACAAACAAGTACATAAATAAAAAAAGATATCTCTTAATGCATTTTTCTTAATCAAGACCTAAAGGACCCATAACATTACTGCGGGGAGGTGAGGAGTCCCCTTTAATGATCTGAATAATTAAAGGAAACTGAGAAGTAATCCTATCAATCTGTTTAAAAGAGAACTTATGCTTCTAAGACAGGAAGGTATATCAGAGCGGGCTATCAGCAATGAAGTACGTGAATGCTTGTGTTGTTAGCACCCTGTGATCCTGACATATTATGTACTGCCTAGGAGTCACAGAATTCTTACAGGCTCCCCCCGAGTTTCAGGAGTGGGTCTGTTATGAGAATTTATGTGAATTCACTGGGTGCGGTTCTCAAAGCTACCAGCACAGTGCAAGATGCTTGTGCCACAATGAATGGTGCAAAGTGCCCCTTGCACCAAACAATGCACCAAGAGTGATTTTCAATGGCAGCCTGCATTGACTGCAGGCTGCCTGCCCCAAATGGGGCTTGTGCTGCCTGTGCACCCAAACATGGGCTACAATATGGCATGAAGGAGCATGTGGTAGATGCAAGCTATCATATCCCCGAATGTGGGATTCTCAGACCTCTCCCAGAGAGAAACATTATAAGTATCCTTAGACCAGCCAGGTCTAGTCTAAGGGTAATTAGTAAATTCTCCTCTGGGATAGTTGCCTGTTTGCAGCAATGTGCCATGATACCCTCTCTGATCCCTGGTGTCCTCGTATTTATGAGTAATTATATACCCCTTTCTGGTGAGTTAGTGGTCCTCTCCCCAATTTCCAATGTCTCCTGCCATGATAATAATTAATATTGCCCCCTTCCCTGTTGGTCGAGAGGGCCTCCCTTCCCCATTCCCAATGTGGCCTGTTATAATAATTCCCCCTTCCCAGGTGGTCGAGTGGCCCCCACCCCCTCCTCAGTATGTAATGTCCAGCAACCTGCTCCCCATCCCAAAACAGAGCAAGCAAGCTGCACAGCCCTCTTCTCACTTCTGAGGCCTGCCACCATCTGAATTGTCACTGAGCGCATACTGTACGGTGTACATGTTCGTTGATCAATGAGCATGTACATGTTACAATATGTGCCCAGTGACAGTTCAGTAGGTGTCTGGCTGTGGAGTTGAGAGGAAGGCTATGCTGATTGCTGTTTCTGTTTGGAATGGGAGAGCAGAGTGGTGAGTGCTACCTGCAGGGATGGGGGGTGGTAGGCAACTCAATCACCAAGTAAGGGGGCAATATTAATTGTTATTATAATGGGCCAAATCGGTGATCAGGGAGGGGAGGCCACTGGACCACCAGGAAAGGGGGTAATATTATTTATTATTATAACAGGCCACATTGGGGATCGGGGGGAGAGGACAGTTAGACCACCAGGTATTGATTATTATAAACATTTACATATATGGGCATGTTGGGGGAACCACTAGGGTCTAGCATGGTGCAAGCCACCCTGCAGCTTGCGGCAAGCACCCCAGTGTGCCGTCTGTTTGACACATGGCCATGGTTGCCACAAGCCATGAGACTTTGCCACCGGGATCCTCCCCAATAAAGGATGGGGCGCAGGCTCCCTGGCACACCAGGTTTTGATGCAAGCTGCTTTTGGTGACAGTTTGCATCAGTCTAAGGGCTCTTTTGAGAATCAAGCCTATTGACTTTATCTCCAGCACTGTGTAACCAGCTTACCCTCATACCTAAGGGATACGGTGTATACACTGAGGAAATTCAGTGATTTCAAATGGGATAAGGAATTCTTATGGTTCTGTATTAATCTGGTGGTACTGTATATCTCCATTCATCATATAGATGGTCTTCAGGCCTGTGTTCATTTCTGGTAAGAGAATTTCATTTACAATAAAAACAGAAATCCATTCATGAGAAACATCGGATGTTGGTACAGGTACATCAATGATGTATCTGTGTGTGGGAGAGGTCTGAGTTAAGTACCAAGTAGTTTACAGAGTGGCTTAATGTGAATAATTTAAATCTGTATTTCACCTCCACTGTCAGTGCACACTCTGTAAACGTCCTAGATGGTAAACTCATGGGGGATGTTGACAATAAAAAAAGCAATCATGAAGTGTTTCAGATAAGAAACTACCACCAGTTATTTGCTTAGCTATGACAACTCTCACCTTGAATCCCAGAAAAAGTCAATTTCCTACTGCCAGCTATTGAGAATATTGGGAAATTGTTCTAACAATGAAGAATTTCTGATACAGGCTAAAGAACTTAGGCCAAAGTTCAAAGCTAGGGGCTACCAGAATGAGGTCCCGGAAAAGGCATTTCAGGAGGTCAGCAAGAAAAAAACAACTTGACCTCTGGACTGAAAAACTGAAAAGGTCACAAAAAAAGAGTGAATGGGACCCCATAAGATTCTCTACTGAATTTAATAACATAGCTGGCAGGCTACATAATGTTGTTTGGATAAACTGTTCTATACTTAAGCAATAATGCATGACAGGGTGTGTGTTGTGGTGGGATAACATCATCCCTTGGGTTGTTATGTCTACAATGAGCACCAGGGAACAGGTCATTCTGGAAACCTTCCAGCATACATTCCTATCTCAAAAGGTGGAGGAGCCAATAAGAGAAGGGAACATTTTGGATCTTGTGCTGGTGGACGGTGACATGGTACGAGAAGTAAGGATTGAGCACGAAGTGATCACTGTACAGTGTGGCTTTCCCTTGTCCTGGGTAGCGAGGGGACATCTACAAAAATGAGGGTAGTGGACTTCAAAAGGGCTGACTTCAACAAGATGGCTGACAACCTTTGGGGGCACTTAGCTATCATCAGCCCAGACATAGATACCATCCAGAAATGGACCGTCTTGTGGTCGGGCCTGATCAAGGCCACAAACAACAGCACAAAGAGCCACAATAAAAAGGCAAGGACCAAAAAAACCAAGTTGGTGGTCCAAAGAGGTGCAGAATGGAGTGAGGGAGAAAAGATCAGCCTTCAGAAGATGGATGAGGTCCAACAGGGAGCAGGACAGGGAATAGTACACAAAGAATTCCAGGGAGATGAGCAGGGTCATTTAGGTAGCCAAGGCTTCAAAGGAGCTGAGGCTTGCACAGGGGATAAAGGAAGGTGAAAAAGATTTCTTTAAGTACATTAGGAAGAAGAGGAGCTGCAAGAAACATATCACCAAAATCAAAAAAGATAGAGGGTGGGCTGAGTAGGCAGAGGCACTCAATGAGTACTTCTGTTCGGTATTTACCATTCAGAAAGATAGACCCATCCTGGCAAGGGAGGACTGGCAAAGGAGGTAGGGGGAGAAGGAATAACAGATGGGGAGGTCCCAGTGAATAGGGTGCAGGAGGGACTGAGGGCCTTAAGGACTGACAAAGCCCCCTGGGTCAGATGGTCTACATCCTAGAGTCCTTAGTGAGCTAACTGATGTCCTGGCAGCACATCTAGCAGACTTGTTCAATACCTCCCTGCAGACTGGATGTGTGCCTCAGGACTGGAGGATGGCACATGTGATACCCCTCCATAAGAGCAACCCCAAGAAATAACCAGGAAATTACAGGCCAGTCAGCCTTATGTCCATTGTGGGTAAGCTAATGAAGACTATCCTCAAAGAAAGGTTGATGACATTCCTGGAGGTAAATGGTCTCTTGGATAATAAGCAGCATGGGTTCATCTCCAGAAGATCATGTCAAACAAACCTGGTTGACTTCTTTGACTGGGTGACAAAAGCACTTGATGGCAGTCAGACAGCTGATGTACTGTATCTGGACTTCAGCAAGGCCTTTGACCCGGTGCCTCATGGGAGACTGACTAGTAAACTGATGAACCTGGGCACTGGGGAGAAACTTGTTACGTGGGTTGGCAACTGGCTGAGGGACAGACAACAGAGGGTGGTTGTGGTGGGGGGGACTCTCAACTCCAAGAGCAGTCACCAGTGGGGTCCTACAGGGCTCAGTGCTGGGTCTGATGCTGTTTAACATCTTCATAGCTAATATAGTAGAAGGGGTTAAGAGTTAGAACAGCCTGTTTGTTGACAACACTAAGATAGATGCGATGGTGGATGATGAGAAGTGTGGGAAGGGACTTCTGGAGGATTTGTTAACACTTGAACATTGGCCAGAAACATGGCAGTTGGGTTTCAGTGCTAAGAAGTGCAAGGTTATGCACCTCAGAGCCAGGAATCCAGGCTACAGTTACCATTTGGGAGGGGTACAGTTATCCATCTCAGAAGAGGAAAAGGATCTGGGGGTGATGGTCACAGGGAATATGAACCATTCATCTCAATGTAGGGAAGCAGAAGCCAAGGCCAATAAAATGCTGAGATGCATTGCTAGAGGAATCACCTCTAGGAAGGAAGAATTCATTCTGCCGCTGTACAGGTCACTGGTTAGGCCCCACTTGGAGTACTGTATGCAGTTCTGGAGCCCCTATTTAAAGAAGGACATTAAGCTTTTGGAGGGGATCCAGTGGAAGGCAACAAAATGATCAGGGGAATTGGGGACAAACTCTATGAGGACTGGTTTAGGGAGCTCAACATGTACTCCTTGGAAGAGTGGAGAGAGAGGGGGATGTGATAGAGACATTCAAGTACCTGAAGGGCATGAACAAGGTTAGTACTGAGGGTATGTTTTAATTAAAGGGGGAGGGATCACTATGGGGCATAGTCTGAAGATGGAAGGGGGTAGATTCAGGAGGGAAATGAGGAGACACTACTTCATCAAGTGAGTGGTTGCGGGATGGAATACGCTGGCTGAAGAAGTGATATCTCTGAAATCAGTGGGGAGCTTTGAGATGGTGTGGGATAAGGTCTGGGGTAAGGTATAAGGGAGGAAGTTGATCAGGATGAGGAAATCAGCCAGGGGGAATAACAATGATGGTTGGCCACAGGGTGGGGCACAGCAGCAGTGTTCTTAGCTGTGTGTTGCTAATTCGAGCAAACACAATAGACGGCTTGGCCTGTATCTGCAGCATTTTCTTATGTTCCTATGTTCATATGTTAAAGCATGAGGCTGCATGTTTTGGTCAGTAGTTGGTGTTGCATGTTAATTTAATGTCTTTGCACATTTCCTCACTCTCCCTACTTTACTGCAGTTTTGTACTTTTTTTGCAGTCAGGGATCAAATGTTATTTGTGACTGGGACCAGGAACTGTACTTAACTAATTTAATTATTTCAGTTATGAGCAAAAGAAAACTGAAAACAGCGATCCAATTCGGGAGTACAGCAAACACTGCTGTGCTCGCACTAACACTTGACTGCTGCTTCAGGGAGGCCAGTTATTCAGTGTAGTTTGAATGGATCACAAAAGGTGAGTAGCCAGTAGCTACCAATAGTTAAAATATATTTATTGGAAGGTTGTGGCTAATGTGGGACTGGGAGAATGGAAAGCCATACCAACCAGTGAACTGAGAGATTAGCACACATGCTCACTTCAGCTACACTATGAGCTGTGGGTGAATTTGAAAAAACAGTTAAGCTTGTCTTTGCTGCTGTTTTAATAGCAACACATGATCTGCCAGAAGTCTGGAAATAATCTTCATTTAGTGTGTGTGTGTGTGTGTGTGTGTGTGTTGGCGGTGAAGGTCATATGGCAGGACTGGAGGGAAAGGTATGCTTCTTTGTAGATGACACAAAGATCTGTAACAGAGTTGATACACAAGGGGGGGTAGAACAGATGAGAAGGGACTTGGCAAGGTTGGAGGAATGGTCAGACATATGGCAACTTAGATTCAATGCAAAGAAATGCAAAGTAATGCACCTGGGAAACAAAAACCCAGGAGAAGAGTACACAATAGCAGGGGAGGTACTAACAACAGCAAAAATGGAAAGGGACCTGGGGGTAGTCATATCAGATGATCTAAAGGTTGGTAAGCAATGTGAGAAGTCAGTAAGAAGAGCCAGGGGGATACTGGGATGCATAGGAAGAGGCATCACAAGTAGAAAAAGGGAAGTGGCTTTCCCTCTGTACAGACAGTTGGTGAGACCCCATCTGGAGTACTGTGTGCAGTTTTGGAGTCCTCATCTATGCAAGGATATAGACAGGATGGAAGCAGTCCAGAGGAGGGCAACTAAAATGGTGTAGGGTCTGCATCAGAAACCATATGAAGAGAGACTGAGAGAGCTTAATATGTATACCCTTGATGAAAGGAGAGACGGAGGAACATGATAGAAATGTTCAAATACCTGAAGGGAATCAACAAAGTCCAGGAGGGTAGCATCTTTCAGAAAAAGAGATGTTTAAGAACAAAGGGGCACAATTTAAAGATAGAGGGGGGACGGCTCAGGGGTAATGTGAGGAAATTGTTTTTCATGGAGAGAGTGGTGGATGCATGGAACCGCCTTCCTGGGGAGGTTGTTTGGTCTAAAACAGTGGGGGAATTCACACATGCATGGGACAGACATAAGGTAATTGTAGTGGGGGGTGGCAGGAAGTAGGCTGTTGGTTAACTAGAATCTGCAGCTTATTCAGTAGGTAGGGAAATGGGCAGATTGGGTGGGCTAAGTGGTCCTTATCTGCCGTCAAAGTCTATGTTTCTATGTTTCTATGACTGCAGTATTTGAGGGAAGTGTGTGCACTGATTCCTTTACATGTATAACTTGTGAGCAGGTCATGTGGCTGCTGCACCCTACAGTGATGTGCTGGAATAACATCACTGTTCAAGAAAGCTACTGACCAAACAGATTCTCAGAAACCTTTACTACTACTGTATAATATTAAGTGATAAAACTGTGGCAGATGTGACTGAGACCACACCTAGGGTAATATTTTTAGAAAAAGTGCTAGCATAAGGTACAGGGTAGTTCACAGACAACTTTCAGTACCTACAACTGAACCAACACTTGATTACCACCTAAATGAAAAGGGTATTTCAAACATTAGTACTGTAACATTTACCAGTCTGCAAGATCAGAGAAAGAGTTTGTCAGTCCTAAAAGAATGAACAGGTGTCAATTTGTGATTTTATTACTTGGCCAACCACATTTGTGTTATACATGCTCTGGTGTCCCAGTGGCCTGTGCTACATAGGAAGGACAATATGCATGCTCAAAGAATGGGTGCAGGAACAAATACTGTACATTCCATTGTGAACTGCAAGAGATACTCTTGTGAGCAGGCATGTTTTGGGAACACAGTTCAAACCTCAAGTTTTTGAATTTTATGGGTCTTGAATGTGTGAAGCAGCTGAGGAGTGGAGGTGATCACCTTATCCTTCTCCTTAAGAGGAAGACCTTTTGGATCTACAGGTTGGAAACTGTTACTCTGGGTAGTCTCAATGAGATGTTGGACCTGGAACCATTCCTGTAGACAAACTCTGGAATTAATTGTACATTTGGCTGCTGTTTTTCATCTTTTCCTTCCCCATTTCCATCTCACTCCCTATGTTTCAGGCCCTGCTAGCCGTGAACCAAACCTGCCCCTCCCAGGTACTTTCTGCAATTTATCTGGTTCCAAATCCCCCCCCCCCAATCCAGCATCCCAGGCTCACCATACCTTGGTTCTAGCTCTTACTCAGCATAATCAAAATGTTGGAGTTTGTTGTATGTGATCAGTGCAATATGATTATTGTTCTCCTTTCTAATATTTGCAGACCTGGGATGCTCAGAGACTGCTTTTATTTCTCTTTGGATCCTGCACTCAGAACCACCTGACTCCTCATTACAGACTGTATTTTGGATCCGCAGGACCTCCTAGAACACAAATGAGTGATCATGGCAGTACTGTTGAGTGGAAGATGAGGACATTTCTAACTTTCTCTTTTTAGAATACAGTTAGTAAACTGTTGCTAGTTTACAATTAATGGTAGCATAATAAGCATTCTCACCTAGTTACTGCTGATCATGTGATTTGCACCTCGTGTACCTTTTTTTTATAGTTCACTCACTTTTGTATATTGTACAATGTATTTTTTCTATCTGTGCATAAATTATTGAATAGTATCATGATTTTTTTATACTTCTGGGTTACACATGTATAACTGTCAGTCTTCTGATGACATCATCTGACGATCATCTGAGGATGTAAATATCTGTATATGATCATGTATATATTATCTGTATACAACATCTGTATATTATACATGATAGCTAAGCATCTGTGACTGACTGTTTCTCTGTCCATTGTAACTGTTCATTATCCATGTCCTCCCTGTGATGAGGTACCTTTGTAAATGAGCCGTTGGCTTAAAGGTTGTAAATCTGATACTTCATAAATAAATAAATAAATCATTTAAATATAGCTGTGTCTTCAAGTCTCTACCTCATGATGAAGCATTGACTGGTGAAGCACCAGGGCATCTTTCATCCACTTGATGACTGGGTCTTGTCTAGGACCTATACAATTATAATTGTTAAAGCCTTGACAATAAATTACTTTTGCATTACTCTTTTTATCCAAGTGTGACGTAACAGCTGTGAGTTGTTGAATGGCTAATATTTGAAGCTTTGTCATTTTTGCAGGGGTTAGTCCCCCTCCCCCCTTAGCTACAGCAACCAGTTCCACTGCAATGAGGTGACTGCCTATCTGCTGCACTAGAATGCCTATATTCTATCTAGGCAGTTCCCCAGACTTGAGAGGAACTGCTCAATATGACTGAAATACATAAAACAGTCAATTGAATTATTTGATGGTTTATTCTTTTTTATTAATCTTTTTTATTATCATTAGAAGGCACATATATATAGTACAAATTGATCAAACCAAAGTGATGAGCTTACACTCAAAACAGGTTAAATCAACATCACATTCTTCATACAGGCTTAAATGATATAAGGAAAGAACAAAAGGGACCAATTACTCATTATTCTAGCAATAATATCTGCATTGCAACATTAGACATCAGATGAAAGGAAAATCTAGGTATAGGAAATAATCAATAGTGGACTGCAATAGATTTAAAAAGATTAGAATACCCCAGTGCTTTTCTTAAATGTTTCCCAGATTAACTCGAAAGCTTGTTCTTTAATAATGAATTCTTTCCATTTTATGAAAGTTGAACATAAGGTTAAACCATACTCTAATAGATGGAGGATTACTGTCCTTTCAAGACATTAGCATACATTTTTTAGTCATTTGGAGCCAAGGGATAAGAGTTTTCTTTGCTCCTCAAAACAGTAATAGAAAAGTTCCAACCAAGAAGGATTGGCAATGCTTCTCATGTTAATTTATTTGTAGTCAATTTTTCCAAAACCTCAAAGACCCAGAATTTAGTAATTTTCTTACATACCAAGAACACATGGATATGTGAACCTGGGTTGATGAGGCATCTGGGGCAATTATGACTGAAGTTTGGGTCAAACTTGTGTAGTTTAGAAGAAGTGAGATAGACTCTATATAATGTGAAGATGAATGTGCTATAACTTTGAGGAGTGAACATTCTTGAAAGGGATATGTCAGTCTGCCATCCCAGTTTTCGTTAGATAAATTTATACCAAGATGATGTTCCCAACTATCCTTTAAGTAGTCAACATTAAAGAGGCTTCACTTTTGCAGTACGTGATACAGAGCAGAAATGGGCCTTTCATTTGGATTCTGATATATTACTATATTTTCAATGGGTGAAGGAGTTTCAGACTATTTGGAAGTTGTAATATAGTGCCAGTTGTATAGCTATCTAAAGAATTGTGACCCAATAGTCAAAATTTTGCATGGGTGCTGCAAGGTCTTTCCTTTGCAAACCAGGGTTTGCTCCTGATACCCATATTCAACAGGGGACTGTTTGGGGTCAAAGAGGGTTAGTGCCCATGCAAAACATAATGTGTATAGGTGGGCAAGGGGAAGGGGCATGGCTATGAACTACTACGCTATTCTACCCTACCCCATATTCAGCCCCAGCACAGAGCCCTGAGGCACCCCTCTCACCACTGGCCTTGAAGTTGACAGCTCCCCTCTCATCACTATCTGTTGCAGCCTCCCACTCAGCCAGCTTGTAATCCAGTTCATCATTTTTGCCCCTACCCCTACATCAGTTAGCTTCCCCCAAGCCACCCATGAGGCACCGAATTGAAGGCCTTGCTAAAGTCCAAGTCTTAGCACCTCACCACATGTAACCAGAACAATCTGTCAAATCCTCATCAAAATGTAATTCCGCACAATTGTAACACCATTTTTGCACCAGAGCTGTGGAAAAACATTTTCAGTAGGATTTGAAAAATTACAGCTGTACTATTCATGAGGTGGTATGGAAAAATTACACTGTTAAAAATCTGGAGTTAAAATGGAAAAATTGGTGACGTTATGAGAGTGCGTAGAAACTGTGCAACGCATGCTTGTAACAGTCATTTTTTTGAATTTTTTACCAGATTTTTAGCATTGGTATTATGGGACCTCCCCAAATGAACAGTGCAACTGTAATTGTGTTCATCCATTCCAAAAGTTGATTTCGCACAGCGACCATGCCATTCTGCACCACAGGTGCAAAAACATATTCTGGGAAGAATGTGCAAAATGACAGCTGTACTGTTCATAAAGAAGTGTGAAAAAATGGCAATGTTGAAAATCTGAAGTGAAAATATAAAAAATTGGCAGAGTTACGAGAGTGCATAGAAACTGCCCAATACACGCTCTTAACGCAGTCATTTTGGGAAATTTTTTTACCATATTTGCAACACAGGCTTTTTTGGACCCCACCTCATGAACAGTGGCACTGTCATTTCATGAATTGGTCCTGAAAGGTGATTCCATGCAGTGACCATGAAATCACCTTTCATGACCAGGAAATGAAATGACAGTGCCAGGTTTCATAAGGTGGGGTTCCAAGAACCCCATGTTGAACGTTTGGTGCACAAATTCTTAAAATTGACCAAGATATCAACATAAGTTGAAACTCCCTATTGACTCCCATTATAAGGCTTACCTTGATTCCTCAGATCGCAGTTCGGCTTTGAAGAGTATAGATGTGTCCCGGTCCAGAGAAGATCACCAGTCCCCACCTCTGGAGGGTAAGTATAAGTGAGGGGGATCCGGGGAGGTGGGTGCATAGAGACAGGATGGGGATAGGGGAGAGGGGAGTTGGGAGATGATGATGGACCATTTTCTTTTTTTAGGGTTTAAAAAAAAAAAGACTACGGAGGACGGTTTTCTACATTAACAGCATAACTGTTTTAAAAATAAATATGGGTACACTGAGGTGGGCTCCCAATGTGACTGATGAGTCTGTGGGCATACAAGATGCCAACAGGGGGAATGGGAACTCCCATCAGCACGGAAAGAGGGTAGAGGGATGGTGGGGTCATCCAACACCAGGAGTGGGCATCCCAGTGTCAGAAAGGATTAGACTTTTTTTTTTCTATATTGGCACACTGGGGTGGGCTCCCAGTGTGCCACAATACTAGGTGAGGGCAGGGGGGATACACATTGACATGGGGAATGGGCACCCCTAGATCGGTGGAGGAATCACAGTAGTTCGATGCAGGATGCTGCATTGAGAAGATCACAAATTTCAATGCAGAATTCTGCACCAAAGAAAGACATGGGGGGACAGTTTTCTTTTATGACAGGCTTTTAAATAATGTTGGGCACACTAAGGTGGGCTCCAAGTGTGCCAAATATATGTGTGTGTGTGTGTGTGTGTGATGCGGATACGTACTGACACAGGGATTGGGCATCCCATGTCGGTGGGAACAACTACATGTCTTCCTTGACTCTGCAGCCGGCAGCACGGGCTCCATCTGTGGCTGCAGAAGCCAAGAAAATACCGCTCTTCTCATATAGAGAATTGTTTACAAGCCATTCTCTGTATAAGCTGGAACCCAACAAAAAAAATTGTTTATGTCCAGCTTAAAACCCCAAAACAACATCAGAATACACCTAAAGAGGTCCTCTTTAGCAGTTTTCTGATTTTTTTTTGGTGTTAAAAAGATTCATGACTTCATCATTCTTGCTAAGTGGGCAAACAAGATGGCAGATGCAACACAGCTCAATCGAGTAAACCTCTGTGATGTGTATGCACAATACCAGGCTTCTGTGCGAAAAGAAGCTGGTATTGTATGCACAGTACTCCTATTGTGCACACAATACCAGCCTTCTTTATGAAAAGAAGCTAGTATTGTGCGCCCAATACTGTATTGTGTGAACAATAATATTTTTCATGCCTGACATATATTTTTTCCCATGGGACATAATGGGAAAATTTAAACCTTTGAACAGATTAATATTTTTTCATCAAACCTTGAAAAGGCACATCTGTGACCCAAAGGCTTTCTACCCTGAAAATGTCAGCTGACAGCATAAAGCCATTTTTGAGATCCAGCTGTAGAAAGAAATGTGAAAAAAATCCAGATATTTCTGTTTTTTTTTAGCTCTTTATATTTTAGAAACCACTCAACAGATTCCCACAAAATGTGTCAGGTCAGGAGAACTACCCCTAGAGATCATGCATGTCAATGTTCTGGCAAATCTATTGAATGACTCCAAGGTTATTAAGGTTCAAAGTTTGGGCTATAGCATAGAAGTGCACTCTCACTCTATCTATATATTTATAGACATATCTGGGGGAAGTAAATATAAATATTAGCCAGGACATTTCAGATAAGGTACAGAACTTTCCCCACCTAAGGATGAAATACAATACTTACCATACTTGTAAGGTGCCACTTATGGCTCTGCTCCATGCACCTCCCCACTATGAGTTTTTTTATTCTCCTAAATGCCCTTTTGACACTACTGACTGCACTGGCATCCGAGAAAGAGTAATACTGTAGGCCTGTCAGGAAAAAGTGTTAATATTGTAGAGGATTAATCGGATCAAGTCTGAATGCAAGTAAAAGAAAAAAATGTTGCCTTATATCTTAAGAGAGCCAGGTCCCATTAGATCCAATGAAAAATAAATCCTCATTGTGGCTCAGCAGAGGAGTGAACTGGTTTATCAATTCCAGGCTTGTAGCAAAGGGATATTTAGGCAATGATCAAAAGTTTGGACTGTTAGACTAACTATGAGGATCTTTGTGAAAAGTCTATGGTGAAAGATTCTTTAAGAACTGGTTTGACCTCTTTGGGATCTATGAAATATTTCCTTTTTCTCTCTTAAATGGTCTATTACAGAGCTGAAGGTATTACTGTCACGCATCGTTTCCACACTGAAGTCAGGGAGGGCCTGACACTTTAGACACTATGCCTCTTTGCATGCAGGCCATTCTGTGTAGAAGCTTTCTGTCCTGACATTTATTGTGTTTTATGTATACAAACTGAGAATAAATTGAATTTGTGGAACGTTTGGTGCCAGTACTTCTCTGAGCCCAGCTCAGTTTAATTTTGTTGATCCTGGAATCATTGTCCAGCAGCTTTGGTCAGTAACTCCTGATGTAAGACAAAGGGTTCCCAGGGCCCCTCAGCCCCCACAAGGATACTACCCAATTTCAGGTTAGCCTTTCAAGATCTGTCCTCTTGGTCTTGAACTTTCTTGTTTAGGGCATTAAGTTGTGTATTGTGTAGAGAGAGATCATTTTCTTTAAGGGGTCCATTGTGTCCTCTAACAGACTTACATAACTTTCCACCTCTTCTATTCTTAGTGTTAGGGCTTCAGTTTAGTATTGATTCCTGCAATATCTTCTCTTAATAAGCCCAATGTAGCAGAATTGCAGTGATACCAGACAAAACTTATTTTCAAACTTGGATGAATGTGAGGAGTTAAGTGACGGATTAACATTAGAAGAAGTGGAAGGTTTAGTCTGCTTCTGCATCAAAGATTCACAGTAGTCCTCTGAGGTGTTGGAATGATTGCTGCTACCACTCAAAATAGTCCCACTGTCAGCTGCAAAGATACTGATATCCAATTATGTTTGGAAATGTTAGAAGCTTTAGTGGTTGTGGCTACAGTAGAGACAGTATGAGTCTTGAAGGGTAGGTAGTGGGCACTATATTATCCGTGGTATAGGCTAATACATTGATACTTGCACAAGATGGAACAGCAGTATTATGTCCTATGTTTAGCTCATTGTGGGGCCCACTAGGATTATTTTCTGAAATAAATGGGAGCAGGCACCATCTTCCAGCTTACAACATCTGAGAACATAGCAACTAACGGAATTCCTTTCCACCCAAAGCCAGGTAAGGTTCACTAACAATCTATGCAGTCCCATACCCTCTACAGACTGTATTAGTAGTAGAGGATGAAGTAGTAGCCATATCTTGTAGAAGGATAGTCTTATCACCTACCTTGCTGTTTGTTTCAAGATGCACTGGTCATTCCTGATTTCTAATCTTAATTTGGCTGACTCCCACTGTGTTAGCAATTTGGAGAGATGTTGCTGTGGAAACCATTATCATATGGGTAGCGGAGTTTAAAAACTTGGCTCCTGAAAGCTATTGTAGCCTAGCAGGCCTTCTGCAACACAAAAGGAGAGCTAGAAAAGGTAAACTCAGCAGTGACATAGTCGTTTTTCTGACTGGATTCGATAATATTGGGGAGGAAGCAGTCTGAAAAGTTTATTGTTCGGTCAAAAGAGATTTACAAAATCTATGTTTACATATAACGTAGAGATTACATAAATACAATTTACATGAGATAAACACAATTTTATAGATATAATAAGACATCAGCAGCATTATTAAAACACATCTAAACAGTAGTGCATCTGTGTGTTATCCTGATATTAGAAGGAGCACAATCAGCTTTTAACCCCTTCTGCCAAAATATATTATTTATAAATTAAATATTAAAGTGCATTTCTATTTCCAGCTTAGTTTTCGACAAGTCATCAAATCATTGTCATCTTTCCTTAGTTATGAAAGAAGAAACATTCTCAGCTGTATCCCTTTATATCATTTAATCAATTAAAATTTGAAATAGCTTTATGCTGTTGAACAATCCTAATTTTAGTAATAGCTATCAAATAAGCTGCAACACCCCTCATTATTATTTCATCATTTGATGTAAATAGAATTTTCAAAATCTGATCTATGTCTACCTGTTGTATAGTGGCCCACAGTGGTTATAGATATTGCACTCTAGGCTGAGTATACCATTCACAATTAAATATTACATGATGCAAGTCTTCTGATTGGGTTCGATTACAGGTACAGAGATGGGAATTGTCATTAGTAATCCCTTCATATCTTGCTTTTATGGCATTGCTAAGAAACCATTCCAAGCAGTATCTAGTGTACAAATTTTGTTTTTATTGTCTGTTAGGACATCCAGGTAATATCTATAGTAATGCATTATATCATTCTGAACTAGCCAATGAGAGATGTGAAGTTTGGCAATGTTTTCTAAATCACATATTTTATAATATTCTATTAATTTATCTGTAACATATTTCTGATATTTCAAACTCATGGCAATAACTTTGGTGTTATAGTATTCTAATATATCAAGGTCTGCCATTTTTAATATTGTCCATACTCTTTGAAGCCAATTCATTTGCAGAAAGTCATTGTTACCTAATAATTCCTTTCTTGCAGACATATATATATATATATATATATATATATATATATATATATATATATATATATATGTATATATATATATATATATATATATATATATATATATATATATATATATATATATATATATATATATATATATATATATATATATATATATATATATGGATATAGTGTTCTTCCTATTGAAGCAATTTAATCCAATAGTTTACTTTTTTGGCATAAAAATATTCTGATATACCCAGTAGTCCTAACTCAGCCCTTATAAGTGTTATAGGTGCTGAATTTCCTAGACACATAGATGCTTTTAATAACTTGTTCATTGGTCCCTCTATGAATTTGAATTTACCAGTATCCCAAACTTCAGCATTATAAAGTGCTTGTGCATTGCATTTTGTTTTTAATGTGATCAAAAGTGGTTTAAGCGTGTTCCCACCATATTTGTTATTAAATAAACTAAGGGAAGTTGCAGTCTGTTTTAGCTTTGTTTTCAGAAGTTTTTTATGTGTAGACCATCTGCAATCATTTGAAAATGTGAGTCCTAAATGTGTGTATTGTTTGACTGTTTCCAACTTCTTTACACCAATCTGCCAAGTTCTGCTTATACGTCTAGCACCCAATACCATGACCTTGATTTTTGTTTAATTGATTTTAAGTGAATGGTCAGATGCACATATATTCAACAAGTTTAGATTTTTTTTTTTACAATCCAGACTATGCCAAAGAAAACAGAATTAAGTCATCTGCATAAACCAGAGCTGCACAATGCCTTTTCAAAATTTTCAGAGAATAAGACTCAGCAGTTTCTAATTGTGTCAATAAATTATTTATATAAATACAAAAAAGCAATGGAGCCAGCACATAGCCTTGTCTAACTCCTTGTTGTTGGGAAAATTGGCTGATAGCTATCTGGTTTTACCTAACCTAATCTGTGCCCATGTTCCCATGTATAATTTGCTAATTATGGAAGTCATGGGTCCTGACATTCCCTACTGTTTCATTTGCTTCCATAAAGTACTACGTGCAATCTTGTCAAAAGCTGAAGTAAAATTGATAAAAGCTGCATACAATTTCTGCTTTCTCAATTTAACATATTTCTCAATTAAATGTTCAAGAATAAAACAATTGTCAATAGTAGAATATCCCTTTCTAAAACCAGCCTGTAATTCTGACAGGCTACCTAAATTATAAATCTGTTCTTTTAGCCTGTCTAGAATGATTTTTGTAAATATCTTACACATGTTAGCCAAAATCAATATAGGTCTACGCAGTATAGGATCGTTCTTGTCACCTCTTTTGTATATGGAAATAATTATGCCCCTTTCCAGGAAAATTGGAACACTAGATTACTACAACAGTGATTAAAATAGTCTGCCAAAATTTTAGCTCACATTGATGGAGCAACTAAAAAAATTCAGCCAGAATTAAGTCCAGTCCAGGAGTTTTTTTTGTTTTAGGGCAGTGATTGCAAAATAAACTTCAGATATTGTGATTTCCCTAAATTGCACCATGTCTAAGTTATTATTTATTATGATACTTATACTTGGATCATAAAAAATAGCTGAATAGTATTCAACCTACTCGATCATTGAAATGTAGGAACAATTTCATTATAACTTTTCAGTTCCTTTAGCTATTAAAAGCCAGTATGTTTGATAATCATTTTTTTCTATTGTTGTTAACATTTTTTTCCACTGTATGAGCTGATAATCCTTTTGTTTTTTATCTAAAAATGCTTTGTAACTTTTCCTAGCTTGTAAGAGTCTTACTTTTATCTCTTAGTTCACTATTGTTGATGTTTTTAATGAACTGAGTAAGTTTAGTTTTTTTCACACTACAGTCAACATCAAACCATGTAATCTGGATACAGTTCTTACAACCTTGTGGTGTTGCATGTTTTAATAACACTCTTACTGCCTCAAGGCAGTTATGAAGTAGATAATTCAATTCTTCTCCTGTAGTATCATGACCTATTGCATTAATTAAAGTCTGGAGTTTTTGCTTAATAGTGATTTCTTGAGTGCCACTCCATCTAATTTTGATTTTGTCCCTCAATTCTATCAGGGCAATACATGTTTTATAACTTCTGGGGGATCTTGACATTTGGGTTTAATTACAACTGGGAAATGATTGCTATCTGTGCACTTAATTACCTCACAATAATCCCAGAATTATGTATTCTCATTCCAGAAAATATAGTCTATTACAGAAGGACCGTACATAGAGAGATGCATGTAATTCCCAAGCTTATCACCTTTTATTCTCCCATTCATAGGAGCCAAAAACTGGGTAGAAATGAGGTTGATTAATGTATGTCCTGCTTTGTTAATTTTTGAATCTTCTGAAACTCTGTTATATGTATGAACCTTGTCATGGCACCAACTGTGAAATGTATTATCTGTATATCCATCATAATTGCCAATTCTGGCATTGAAATCTCCACAGAGGAGAATATAATCAAATGCAGTTGCAGCCCAGAATTTGTGTATTTGAACATCTAAGGTTTCCCAGATTCCATCTGTATAGAATTTAGAAGTCGATGGAGGTATATAAGTGTTTATAATACATAAACTATACTGGAGAAATTTAACATGAATAGCTACCGTGTTTGTTTTGGAAAATATTAACTCAGTCCTAATGTGTTTTCCCAGTTTCACCCAGATAACTAATTCCCCTGCATATCTCCCTGATTGTGCATGCCTTTGTCCTGGCTCATGAAACCCTTGGTACCCATTTCAGGCTATATCACTATCAGGTGAATGCCAAGTGTCCTGTAAACAAATTATAGAGTGCTTATCTATGAAGTCTAGCCAATCCTTGTCTGCAAATTTCACATGTAACCCTGATATATTCCATGTTGCGCTCATTTTCCCATTGAAGACTATCTAGCATCTGCTTTTTTGATTATCAATTGCTTGACGGATCTAATACTTCAAATCTAATTGAAGTGGTGACATTATACAGTGTTTCCACACAAGGATTTACTTTATGTTGGCCTTCTGATTCATGACAAACATCCCTAGTATCATGTAGGTCCTTTAAAGTACATGGCACAGGATGGACTAAGTGTAGGCCTGTGGTATCTAAAAGACCTGCACTGTCTAGAATTTTAGTAAACAGGTGCTGTTAATGCACTATTATCAGTATTTGGTCACATTCTGGATTGATTCCTGTTCTAGAAACTGACATAGCATCCCAATTGTCTATGGATATATTAAATAGCTATTCTGTCAAATCCACCACAACTATCTGTTTCAGTTTGTTGTTTTCATTTTTAGTTCTACTCAGGCCATATAGCAGAATAGTGTTTGTTACTTTATCTTTCATTCTTATCCCTCAGTCGGCTTTTTGTTTGGTATATTATTTCACTATCTACTATATAAAGGCCTGTTTTATCTAAAACAGTTGCCTTCTGAAGCATTAAATTGGCCAATTCAGAATCTGTAACCATTATATCCACTTGTCCATTTTTTTGCTCATTTTCCTACCTGTAGACTTCTGTAATTTCAGTTTCTGATAGATCTATTTTCAATGCCTGTGTGAAAACATTGTAAAGAACCTTCCTGATTTTTTCCACATTCTCTTTGGGTATTGGTTTCAGCCCAGAGATACTAATTTGTTTCCTAGTTGGCTTATGCTTTTTAGGTGCACTACTAGTCACCTTCCTAGCCACATAATCCACATCATAGCCATATTTCCTGAGAGCCTCATTATTAATCCATATGTGATTAGTTATTCTGTGAGCTGCTCAGAAGATGAAAATATAGTCTGTTCCTTTATAGTCTTGATCTTTCCATATCTGAACAAGATCAGCCTCTGTCATGTCAACCCCAGTTTCAGCCCTAAAAGGTTCACTGTCTTGTTTTTGGTGACATTTGAAATGTTAGTCACCTTGCTGTTATATCCATATAAGGCCAGAATTACATAGTCATCAATATCAACCAAATGCTTGGTCAAACCATGTACCATTTTATCTCTTTTGTCATTCAAACATCTGCTCAAAAGGGGAGGAACATCCCCCCTTCTAGTTGGATTTTTTTCTGTTATTTCTTTAGCTTAAGAACTTTGCCAGTCCTCTCTGAAGGCTTTCAAATCTGTATCAGATTTTGTAAGTTGTGTTTTTATTTCATCTAGTTCATATATTGTCTGTTGCACTTTTACTTTATTTATAGTACTTGTATTATTAGATATATATATACAGTGGCGTGAAAAAGTATTTGCCCCCTTCCTGATTTTCTCTATTATTGCTTATTTGTCACACTGGATGTTTTCAGGTCTTTAGACAAAATATAATATTAGATAAAGGGAACCTGAGTGAACAAATAACACTTTTTCTTTTTTACTTATTTCATTTATTTAATGAAAAAAAGTTAACCAACACCAACTGGCACTGTGTGAAAAAGTAATTGCCCCCTAGTTAAATCAACCCAATTAAAGGGATAATTAGAGTCAGCAGGTTGAACACAGCCAGGCTTGATTACAGCCAGCCCTGCTCAATATAAACCTCACTTATTTTGACCTTACCATCAGAGTCACGTTGCCTGCACAAAGATTCAACAAGCACATTATGCCATGATCAAAGGAAGTTCCTGAAAAGATCAGAAAAATTTGTTGCCCTCTATCAGTCTGGAAAGGGTTACAAAGCTATTTCTAAGGCTCTGGGACTCCATCGAACCACAGTGAGAGCCATAATCTCCAAATGGAGAACACTTGGAACAGTAGTGAATCTTCCCAGGAGTGGCGGCCTGCCAAAATTACTCCAAGGGTGCAGCGTAAAATCATCCAGGAAGTCTCAAAGGATCCTAAAACAACATCTAAAGAACTGCAGGCTTCTTGCCTCAGCTAAGGTCAGTGTTCATGACTCCACAATCAGAAAGAGACTGGGCAAAATGGGCTTCATGTGAGAGCAGCACATGGAAACCACTACAACAAGAAGAACATAAACGCCTCATCTCTCATTTGCCAAGAAGCACCTGGATGATCCACAAGCCTTTTGGGAAAATGCTCTATGGACAGATGAGTCCAAAGTAGAACTTTTTGGATGACATGGATCCCATAATGTCTTGCATAAAGCAAACACAGCATTCCACAGTAAGAACACCATACCAACAGTCAAACATGGTGGTGGTAGTGTGATGGTGTGGGGATGCTTTGCTGCCTAAGGACCTGGATGACTTGCCATAATTAAAGGAACCATAAATTCTGCTCTGTACCAGAAAATTCTTAAGGAGAATGTCCAGTCATCCTTCCATCAGCTGAAGCTGAAGCGTAGTTGGGTCATGCAGCAAGACAATGATCCAAAACACAAAAGCAAGTCCACATCAGAATGGCTAAAAAGAAGTAAAATTAAAGTTTTGGAGTGGCCTAGTCAAAGTCCAGACTTAAACCCAATAGAGATGCTGTGGCAGGACTCTGAACGAGAGCAGTTCATGCTCAAAACCTACCAATGTTATTGAATTAAAGCAGTTCTGTGAGGAAGAGTGGTTAAAATTCCTCCACAGCAATGTGAAAGACTGATATTGAATTATAGGAAGTGTTTGGTTGTAGTCATTGCAGCTAAATGTGGCGTAACCAGTTATTAAGTGTAAGGGGGCAATTACTTTTTCACACAGTGCCAGTTGGTGTTGGTTAACTTTTTTTCATTAAATAAGTGAAATTAAAAAAAAAAAAGTGTTGTTTGTTCACTCAGGTTCCCTTTATCTAATATTACATTTTCTGTAAAGATCTGAAAACATCCAGTGTGACAAATATGTAATAATAGAGAAAATCAGGAAGGGGGCAAATACTTTTTCACGTCACTGTATATATATATATATATATATATATATATATATACCAAATGCCTCTGCAATGTAACTATATTTCATTCCAACTGGAATCTGCTCCCTACTGTCATTGTATTGTAATCTATGTTCCATTTTGTTTTCTGTGTCTAGAATTACCCTGTTTTGTGGACTGTATTATGTTTGTTTTCTCATACTAGACTTATCTTTCCCTCCCTTGTTTGTACCTATCTTTGACCCCTTTCTCCTTCTTGTTTTTTTAATTTTTTTATTTTGTCTTATTCTATTTTTCTTCAGCCATATTAGGTATATGGATGGGGAAAATTCTGGCTGAATTTTTTCTGTTTCTTCTATTACAATTGATGGAGATCCTTCTTGAGAGAGCAATTTCCCTACTTTAACCAAGATTTTGTCCAGTCTGCATCCATTAATAGTTATGTTTTCCTTCAGATTGACAAGTTCATATCTGAAGTTAACAAGTTGCTCTATTATTGCTAGATGTGCTGCATAAGGGTTACTTACAGACTTTTTAAGTTCTTCACTGAGCCCACAAGGGCAATTTAAGACAGCACTACCTGTACTTGTGTGTTAAATTGTACTTTACCTATATCATGCTGTTTAACAGATGTACTGTACAGTTTCAACCCATTTATAGTTTTTTATAGGTCATTAGCAATATTTTTCAAATCTTCTTGCCAGGTGTTTTTTTGATTAGCCTCAGAGAAATATTCTGGTGAAAAATTAAGAGACTGATAGGACATACAGTGGCAGGATCTTTAATCTGAATTCAATTATATTTCATTATTTATTACTGTTCTACTGCTATTAGAGAGTTACTGTTGCAATCCTTATGTGATTCAGCAATTGTTGCACTAATCAATTCAGGAGTAAGTGACAACCTAGTGGCCTCTTCAGCTGGACTAATAATTTTGGCTACTGCTTTAACACTGCTATAAGTATCTTTGGTTGTAATTACTTCCTGCACCACCTGTAATCTTACTGATGGGTTAACTGTTGTAAAATGATCCATGATTTTGGTTTGCTTACTTGCATCCAGTTGTTGTGTTTTTTTTCTTTATTTTTGCAGCTGTTGTACTTGTTGCACTTCTTACTTTATTGTTTGATTTACTCTCAATTTTTAATGTACAGTATGGTTCCTTTTTCCTTTTCTAGATCTACTTTCTCTCACTTTATGAGTTGAGTTATCTAGGGGGTTCAATAACACTTCTTTATTTAAGATGTCACTTTCAGCCATCTCCAATAAGGAGATGGCACTTATACTATTGTCTAGACCTTTGGTTAACCTTGCAGAATCAGTATCTGCTGCATGAGCTCTTTTTCTAGTCATCACCATCTTGTTAATTAGGCTGATTATATGCACTTAACTATTAAAAAGGGTTATATGAATAATACAACAGGAATAAAAAAACATAATTTAGTTTCAATAAACACAAAAATAGCTGCTGCAACTTATTAACTTATTAAAAAATATGCACAAGAAGTTATCACGGGATCTGTAAAATTTTATAACAGATATTAAACACATAGAATGTTCAGAATACCAAAGTTAGTTCAGATAATTCTCTTCTCCTTCATACAAGTTCTTTAATAATGAGTTCAATCAGAGAACCTCAACAGCATCTGTAGCTGCTTTAAATCCATCTTACTTGAGCTTCTTTCCAGCGTGGAAACAATCCTCAGCTCTGTTCCTATATAGTGTATGTACTTTTCTGAGCAAAAGGTGATTCCCTTTCCATCCAAAGTACCCAATACACATTAGTTTGCTTAAGTCAATAGTTGTTATCTGATCAGTTGATAATCTCAAAGTTAATTGTCTAATGTGGACTTCTGGCATTGTTCCATCACTACTGAGACTAATAATTCTTAACATGCCCACTAAATTAAAAAAAAAAAGAAGCAGGAAAGAACAATTCATTCTTATTTAAGCTAGTTCACTTAGTTCAAGTTCAATACCTTGGTCTTCTATAGATTCACTAAATTTAATAAAGTTAATCGTTCTATGTCATATAACCCCCCCATTAGAGTATCAAAATGAACATAAGCACGAATATAGCCGTGAGCGAAACAATAACATTTCCCAATGCCTGAGCTATACAGATATAGCTAGTATCTGAAGATTATGTACTCTTAAAAACTTTAACCAAAATTTAAAATGTATAGCTTACTTGTCAATTGCACTGACACGCTTGCTAGTAGCTGTTAGCTCATTTTCAAATTTTCGGCCAGCAATTCACTTTAGCATGCAATGTTTATATGATTCTCTATGGTTACAAATCAGCAAAAAATAGCACAGGAAAACAGCACACTGCAGAAAAACAAAATATTACATGTTCTCTGCTGATTGTAACTCCATGCCACTCACTCAAAGCTCCGCTTGGTCGTAGCTCATTGATTTATACAAACGTCAAAAACTGCTGTGCTCCTCCAGCAGTGACCCTCACCTGCCTCAGTAAATCAGAGCCAGCTCAAATTTTCCCTTCTCAAAAATAACTAGCCAGCGTATAAACAAAACAGTGAGCTACAAAATCTAACAGCTCACGCAGTGCTCCATGCTGCATGCTTCTCCATGCTTTCTTAGATGAAGATTAACTAATAGCTCCACGGGTGCACTCATATCGGAGTAGTCACATGTGTATGCTAATGTGCATAAGGTGCGCAATTATGTGCTGCCATATCTTAACATATAATTAAAAAGGAAAAAATAAAAGTAAACCTAAACAGAACACAAAAAACCTAAAAAATCCAAGAGTAAAAACAATTTAAAAGCTTTTACTAAACATTTCCACTTTTCCCAGATTGTATGGATAATAACAATACTTAAACATAAATTCTATTCACCAATCAGAGTCACAATTAAAATATAAATCAGAGGTCTCTAATTAATATTGAATATAAAATTCCCAGCATCCAAAATTAGATGCTTGAGAAATCTTGAAAATCTTGCAGATAACTTCTGTACTGTCTAAAGTTACATCCCTTTGTTCCAAAGACAGAGGACCAGAGTTGAAACAGCTACTCACTGGGAGTGCAATCCTCAGCCAGGTCCTTAAGCCATCTGACCAGCCAATCTCTCAGCTCTCAGTCCCTCGCCACTTCGAGGAGAATCCCTGGTCCACCAGTGGGCCTTCTTCCTGGAGGGAGAGGAAAAATGGGACCCTACAAAAGGTGCGCAACAGATGCTTGCAGAAAGCTAGTCTGGTAAGAAGACAAACATCAAAGGCTTAGGTGCCATACCTTTTGTAAAAAAATTAATGAGCAAAGTATCCTTGCTTTTCTGGGCTACTCCTCGGTCCAGAAAGCGATAGCAAGCATCTGTCTCTCACAGATTTCATCTGCCCAATTGTGAGTCAATTACAGGCATCTGACATGAGGTAAGTGTGTTCTAGAAGGAATCAGTCATAGACTTGACACCAGTAGTGGCCGCCAGAGCAAGTGTTGAGGCCATTTCGGAAGGTAACTGAGGAGCTGATTTACTTGAAGCAGCAGGGTTTCTGAGTTTTAGATTAAACAAAGGTCCTGATGCCTGTACAAGAGTGGACACTAAAGCAGAGTCAGCATTAATTTCAGGAGCTCCCCTGAGAAGACCCACACTGTAGATGTTGCCTGGAGCCACAGACTATGCAATTAGTCAAGCAGGATGTTTGTGTAAATAGGACCACAATGCTTATAACACCATGACAGTTAGCATTAGACCTTCTCTTCTCTTTCCGTCCAGTCATCTCTGGAATTGTGGTTTGGCACAGTCATGTCTGTGGTGAGCACAGGAGGGGGAATCACACCCAGTAGGGAATATAAACTTGAAGGCTGCAACTTAAGCTGCAGAGAAGTGGCACATTCTCTGAGGTCAATGTCTTTTGATGTATGTGTTTGCTGAAGTTGGGACTGATCTTTTCAGGAACTTCACAGAGCCAGTTGTTGAGCTGGTCAAAAATTACAGAGGAGACCTTGCAACTCTTTCCTCCAAAACAAGGCAGTATCCCCAGTAAAGTCTCTTCTGACAGATGCTTCACCCTCTGGACCATCCTGGAGATGCTCTGGAAAGGAATAACAGAGGGGGAGAACAGCAACAACAGAATAACCAAGTAAGTTTACTTTTCTCTTTTTTGCAAAAGATAAAACAGTCCTTTCACAGGTATATCAAGACACAAGGCTACCACTTGCAGAAAAGACAGTCACTGTTTGTCAATTCAGGGTTTTTTCAAAGAGTTGCTTTCCTGCTCACAGACCCACATCTTCCTAGGTGGCCATCTTCAGCCATTGATTGTTTATTCTTGAGGAGATAAAGTGAATTTAATTTGAATGACACTCACAAGAGAGTAAATGCTACAAATATGAACATACAAACATATGAATCTGCCAGCAGAAACAGGCCTTACAGTCTATCAAGTTAGTCTGCTTGAATGCCCAGTTAGCACCCTTATATTGCAGCTGCCCCAACCTTCTCTCCCTTCTCACCCTTACCCCTCCTTGCACCCTGTTTCATGCCCTTTTAAAACTGCCTACTGTGCTACAGGATACCATCACCTTGGGTAGAGTGTTCCATTTCTCCATCACTCTCTCTGTGAAAAAATGCCTCATCTCTCTCCGAAATCTTCCACCTTCCAACCTGAGACCATGTCTTCTGCTGTCCCTTCCTCTCCTCAGCTTAAATATCTTTTTTTGTGCCTGTTTTGTTAAACCTGTCAAATATTTGAAGGTCTCAATCATATCCTCCTGATCCCTCCTGTCCTCCAGGATGTACATATTCAGCTCAGTCAGCCTGTCCTCATAGGTTCTACCCTCCAGTTCCTGCATCATCTTAGTTGCCCTACACTGCACCCCCTCCAGCAATTTGATATCTTTCTTAAGAAAGGGATGCCAGAATTGCACACACTACTCCAAATGGGCCTGATTAGTGACCTGTACAGTGGCAGGATAACATCCCTATTTCTGGTTGAGAGTCCTCTCATGATACACCCCAGCATCTTGTTGGCCTTAGCTGCCACCTTCCTACACTAAGCTGAGTTGTTCATGTTACCCATTAAGATCACCCCTAGGTCCTTCTCCTCCTCTGTGACCTCTGTCTGAACCCCTTCCAACTGGTAGTTCCTCCCTGGGTTCCTAGCTCTGACGTGAATAACCTTGCACTTCTTTGCATTGAAGCTCAATTGCCACTTTTCTGATCACTCCTCCAGTTTGATCAGGTCATCCTAAAGCGCTGCCTCCCCTCTATGTCATCCACCACCACCTCTATCTTGGTATCATCTGTGAACAGACTGATCTTGCTCCTAATACCATGTGAGATATCCGATATGAATAACCCAAATAACACTGGACCCAGGACTGAGCCCTGTGGCACCCCGCATGTCACTGCCCTTGGGGAAGAGAGTGCTCCCATCACCTGTTGCTGCCTCCCCCTTCAGCCAGTTCACAATCCAATTTACTATCTATGTCCCTGCCCCCACATATTGTAACTTACCCCCCAGTCTCCCATGAGGCACTGAATCAATGACCTTGTTGAAGTCTAAATACAGCATGTCCACTGCATGGCCGTTATCCAGTTCCCTCATTATCCAGTCATAATATTCAATTAGGTTGGTCTGGCAGGATCTTCCAGAGATGAATCCATGCTGCTGACTGTTCTGGAGTCCATTTACATCCAAAAAGGTCATCAGCCTCTCTTTCAGGATTGCTTCCGTAAGTTTTCCTACAATGGATGTGACGCTTACATGTCAGTAATTACCTGGTTCATCTTTTGGGCTACTCTCATGGAGAGGCACCACATGAGATATCCTCTAATCCTGTGGTATGCAATTTGTATCCAGGGAGGTAGTGAACAGGTCTGCCTGCAACTCCACCAATACCCCTGCCAGTTCTTTCAGTACCCTGGGATGCATGTCATCTGGACCTGGTGTCTTATCCACCCTTAGTGCCTTCAGATCCTCCAGCACCCTGCCTTCCATAATTACCCCATCTGTCAGCCCTTCCTCTCCTTGCCCGCCTTCCCCATCCCCTGAGGTAGCTGTCCACCCTTCTCCTTCATGAACACCGAACAGAAGTACTCATTTAGTGCTTCTGCCCCCTTCTCCACCCACTCTCCATCCTTCCTAATGCTAATTATCTGGTCCCTGCAGCTCCTTCACTCCCTTATGTATCTGAAAAAAGTATTTATCCCCTTCTCTGATGCCCTGTGCCAGCCTCAGCTCCCTGTAAGCCTTGGCTGCCCTGGCCAATCTGGTTACCTCCTTGGATTTCTTCAAATACAATTCCCTGTCCTTTCTCCCGGACTTCTTGAACCTCCAAAAAGCTGCTTTTTTTTGCCCTTACCCCTTCCAAAAACTCCTTTTTCAGCCAGCCTGGCTTCTTAGTCCTACTCTGCTTGTTCAGCGTCTTGGTACATGACCCAGTAGCTTAAATCGGCTCAAGTCTGATAATATCCCACTTCTTATTTGCATCCACATAAGGCCTAATTCCTACCAGGTGCCTTCCCAGAATTTCCCCCATCTCGAGAGGTCACGTGACGCGCATGGAGGAGTAGCTGCAGCCTTTAGGGTCTCCCTCTCCTTACGAGTGAACCTGCACTTAAACGGTGGATTTAACGTCTAACTTCGACTTGATCGGGTGGATAAAGAACCAGAGACAGCAGCGGAAGGCAAAACTGATCTGATCGCTGATCCAAGATGCAAGTATCCGATCAAGAACTTGAGGCCAAGCGGCCGCGCCGGAGCTCGTCGCCAGCAAATGCGCCGGAGGAAATTACGCCTGCTAAGATCTATGATGATCTAACAACCATTAAAGATGCCCTATTCAGGTTAATTGATGATGTAGCCGAATTCAAGCTGGCACTAACTCAGCTAGCCTGCCGGGTGACGGACGCTGAAGCCAGAATTTCATCATCAGAGCGAGCCTTGAGAAAAGTGGGCCTACAATTACGGAGTGTAAACGGGGCCTTGGAAAGCTGGAGGATCGCCTCAACGATTTAGAGGGAAGGAGTAGACGTAATAATCTGGTTCTATTAGGCCTCCCCGAAGGAGAAGAGGGGCCCAACACAATTTCTTTCTTACAAAAGCTTCTGAAGAAGTCAGCGGGACCCTCTCCCAACGGACCTGACTACATCATTGAGAGGGGCCACCGAGCTCTCAGAGCCAAACCTCCTCCTTCTGATCCACCAAGACCCATTATCTTCAAGTTGTTAAACTACTTGGATCGTGAACACATTTTAAGAGAGATCAAAAAATTAGCTGCTTTTCAATGGGAAGGCAAGAGGCTGCGTCTAGTCCCAGATCTAATATGAAAAATGAGACAGGCCCGGCAAATTTTCGACCTATCATTTCTAAGTTATGGGCGGCGGGGATCCGTCACCGCATGCTATACCTGGCGAAACTGGAGATCACGTCTAAGGATGGAGTCAAGCGTTTCGATTCAGCTGAGGAAGCTTTAACCTTTCTGGAGACTTTGATCCCGATTTATTTGTTAAAAGATGAACACTCTGATATCTGTCTCCTTTTGGGTTTCAAAAATCAAGATTGCTAAGTGGGGCAATGTTTTTGAGTGAAAGGACGTATTATCTGGAATTTTGGACCTTTGGTTTAGTAATCTTAGTTAGAGGCCAATTAAAAAAAAAATGTGTTCTTCCTTTTCTTCCAATGTCTTTTGGACTCAGCAGGCAGATTGTCAACTGTTTCTTTTGGCCCTTGTGCTTATTTGGCCTGGCCTCACGAGTGATAGGTGGGGCGTAGTATATGAACTTGACCACAGGAGGGAGCTCTCAGTTCATTAATGCTATGCAATTTTTATACACCTCCAATACATTATTTCTTTGATGCCCCAAAAAGCATCAGCTTAGTATATCTGCAAATGTTGTATAACTTGAATGTTATAAGGTTTAAGAGTGCTGGAGTAGAATAGTTTAATGGATGATATAGTTCTCACACTGTTAAAAGTTAGCTTACAGTTACAGTATGCTTTTTTACATGTCATCTATATTCATATGCTTAACTTTGGTCTTATTCCACCAGAGAACGCCTCAGTATTGTGGCTGGTTTTTAGCCTGCCTCTTATTAAAAACCAAGTATTTTCCTCCTTTTCTTTTCTCTTCTGTTTTCTGTTAAGTTATATTTTTTTAGCCACAAGTACAACAATCTTATCCCTATATATGGCCTACCGTTTCCCTATTTATTAGAATTAGTTTATGCAGGTTCGTACTAATAATTATAAAGATTTTATTTCAATTTTGATAAGGAGGGGAATGCCTTGCCTCTATAGCGCACCATGAACCATTGGCTGTGGAGTGGGCTACGGGCCTGGGGAGTTAGCTTTAGGGAGTCTTCTGGAGGGCGTGTGTCTTTTCTTTTTTTAAATAGGGGGTTATTCAGGGATTATTTAGTTAATTTCGTAGGGTTTTGGTTAGTAGGGGGGCAGCTATCCTTACTTCCTGCATGAGAAAAGTTCCTATTTATGGCTAATGGACTGAATATTCTCTCGTGGAATATTAAAGGGGGGAAAGACAATTGCAAAAAATTTGTTAGATTAAATCACTTGGCTCATTATAATCCAGCAGTAGTGTTTCTACAAGAAACCCATGTTCTTTCTGATCGTTTATCTCACTTTAAGAAAAAGTGGGTTGGTCAGGTCTTTGGAGCCGGTTTCTCCTCAAGTAGCCGGGGAGTGGCCATATTGATAGCGCGAGGGGTTCGTTTACCCATTCGGAAATAATCTCTGATCCGAATGGTAGGTATATATTTGTTCTGGGTAGACTTAGTGGGTCGAACTTAGTGTTAGGATCAGTATACGGACCTAATCAAGAGTCACCATCTTTTTTTGTCCATTTGGCAATGACTTTGGCCTCCTTTAAAGAGGTACCAATACTATTGGGGGGAGACTGGAACTTAGTCCAGTCTAATAAGCTGGATCACTCCTGGTATAGAGGAACGCAATTTTCTCCAGCCCAGAATGCGTTAGCAGAGTTTATTTCGTCTTTAGGTTTAGTAGATCCATGGAGGACATTTAACCCGTCTTCTCGGGATTACACCTTCTTTTCTCCGGTCCACAGGTCTCTTTCGAGAATCGATTATTTTTTGATAAGCCAACAATGCTTATCTGGTGTTTTGGAGACTGTGGTCCTACCTAGAGTTATTTCTGACCACTCCCCTATAAAAATGTGTTGCTCTCCGTTGTCTAATCCTTTGAGGTCTTACTCATGGTCATTAAATAACAATATATTAAAAGTTTCTTGTACTTTAACTCGCTTTCGGGAATTTTTGGCTAACTCAATTGAAGTTAATTGGGGTTCCATTGAGGCTGTGGATCAAACTTGGGCAGCACTCAAATCAGTATGGAGGGGAGAGTTAATACGGTTAGTGTCCAAGCGCAAGGCCAAAGACATGGTTTAACTGGATAATTGCCCGAATAAAATTAGGGCGCTGGAGGCTACATGCGAGAACTTAAGATCAGAGAGTCAAGAACAAGAATTAGTGGCTCTGAGGACTTGGTACGCCAGTATGCTGAGGGAGAGAGTAGTGACCTCAGCTTCCAGAATTAAGGCTTTGTACCTAGGCCAGGGTATCAAGGCTGGGAAATTGCTGGCCTGGCAATTAAAACAAAAACCTCTGCTAAATGGGTAGCAGCCCTAAGGCACCCTGTATCAGATAACCTGATTACAGCCCTGAAGGTATACTGGAGATCTTTGTTGATTTTACAAAACTTATACTCGAGTCAGCTACTTTCTTTGCAAGGAATGAATAAATGGGAGAGTTCCTAGCTAACATCTCCCTCCTCAATTATCTGAAGATTCTGGTCAGATTTTTAACAGCTCCTATTTCTGATGAAGAAATAGGGCAAGCTATTGACTCTCAAAATGGACAAAGCACGAGGTCCAGATGGATTTACACCCTTTTTTTTTAAATTGTTTAAACAACATATTGTACCATTATTGAATCAACTTTATACCTTCTGGGTCGAACAAGGGATTAAAGATAAAACCCTATTTGAAGCTAGGATTACCCTTTTACCCAAACCTGGCAAATCCCCAGAATTGGTGAGTAACTTCAGGCCAATATCCTTGTTAAACCTTGACGTAAAAATTTTTGCCAAGATTTTGGCTTGTAGGCTAAAAAGGGTGTGGCTTGATCTGTTAAGCCCGGAACAAGCTGGCTTCGTGGAGGGCCGTTCATCGGCCGACCACTTTAGGAAGCTGTTTTATTTAATTTCTGCTTCTGTGAATCCAGATATGGAAGCATCTCTGGTTTCACTAGACGCAGAAAAGGCATTCAATCTAGTCTAGGACATTTATGTTCGCTACCCTAGCTAAATTTGGTATCCCGAAAGATTTATACGCCTGGTCCAAATTCTGTACACTTGTCCGTCTGCTAGAATTCAGTGCAATAATTTAATCTCGAAGCTTTTCCCTTAAGGAGAGGAACCGTCAAGGTTGTCCCTCATCTCCTTATTTATTTAATTTGTACATTGAACCCTTAATAAGAACTATTAAGATGGAGCAACTAATTCAAGGGATAAGTATAGGAGATTTAGAATTCAAATTGTCGGCATTTGCAGACGTATTTATTATTGCATGTCCAAATACGTCACTTCACTCCCACATGTATTAAAACTAATACGCTAACATCAGTGAATTTTCTGGATATAAACTAAACCTATCCAAAAAGTATGGTGTATCCACTTTCTACATATCTCCAAAGAGCTGGTGCCTTTCCTTGGGGATGCAGTGGCAATCAGAGTCTCTATTGTATTTGGGTATCCGTATTTCTAGGAACTTGGAGGATTTGGCCAATTTAAACTTTAAACCCTTACTCAAGTCTATAAAAGAAGACCTGGATCGATGGTCGAAACTCCCTTTAACCTTCTCGGGGAGAATTAATACGGTTAAAATGGTGATTTTACCTAAATTTTTCTATCCTCTTTTGAATTTAAATATATACTTCCCAAATATTTTTTCAAACCCTTTTATAAGCAATGTTCTGATTTCTTGTGGGGAGGAGGCCCTCAACGTAGGGCCTATATTAAATTATGTCGGCAACGCAAGTTAGGTTGTCTTCAGTTACCTGATTTTTACACGTATTATTTAGCGGTCCACGCAGCCAGAGCTGCTCTGTGGGCTTGTGACCCCGAGGTATCCCTTCCTGGTCTTGCCCTTGACCGAGCCTTTTCTATAAAACTTAAACTAGATTTGGAGTCCCTTTTATATGTTTCATGGGCCAAGGTTCCCAAAATAGCCAGAGATACCCCATTAGGATGGGACATCAGGGCCATGCACCAACTCTGTGCGAGATTAAAAATATCCCAATTTTTTGATTTATCTCAACCCTTATTGAGGAATCCTAACTTTCTAATTGATAAACAACCCATCACAAGATTTTTTCAACCCCTCCCAAGATTCAAATTGCAAATCTTTACTCAGGCAATTCGATGCTGCCATTATCACATTGCTTGTAAAATTTGGGGTCAGCTCTCAATTTTCATTCTGAATGTTTCAAATCCAAAGCAGCATAAGGCCTTTCTGAATAAGAGCCAATGTTCTGATGGGGCAGGGATTTTATTCAATAACTTGAGTGAACTTAGTTTTCTGGCAAGAGTGTTTCAAAATTTATAAATATATTTTAGCAAGACTTGACTCTACCTCTTCCCTGTCCCTTATATTGGAAAATTAATATGGCATTAGACTGGTCAGATACGGTATGGGAGAAAATCTGACTGACACTTACTCTTATGTTAAACAAGACAGGTTAAGAGATATTCAATTCAAGTTGTTACGTATAATCTGTATTTGTCCCCAAGAAAATTGCAGAATTTGAGTAAACGGCCTGTGTTCTCCCATATGCAAGGATTGTAATGACCCCTTGGCAACATCACGATCCATAAAATTTGGTTCTGCCCCAAAATATGTGGACTTTGGAGTTCAGTTAAACATTGGATTAGTCCGTATACTGATTTATCGGCTTTTTTAAACTTGAAATTTGTATATTCGGATGTATACGCATCCCATGCAATGTCCAGAAATACCAAATGGTGTTGATTGCATCAGTTACTAAGTTGTTAATTCTGCGCCATTGGATAGATGATTGGACCCTACATTTAGAGAATGGTGGGAAGAATTTCTGAATGCACTTTATGCTGAAAGATTAGCCTTTATGCTGGTTAAGGCATCGACCAAGTTTTTCAGATGTTGGGGTGGCTTTGTTCAAAGCCTTAAAGATAAATACGGTTTTTAAGGGAAGGTACTCTTTCTGTTTTTTTCACTGCCTATTTCCCCCTTTTTTTGGGGCTTCTTATTTCCTTCCGTTACTTTTTCTCCTGTAGTTATTGTCTCTTCCCAGGTTCTTTTACCGCCCCCTTTTCCCGTGTACACATTGTCTTTCTTGCCTTCTCGCTCTTTATTTCTGCTTTTTACCACTGTTTTCTTGCCCCTTTTGTCTTTTACCAACGTTTGATTGCCTGAGGCAACCTGGTTCTTTTCTTCCTTTCTCCTTTTCTTTCTCCCTTTCTTTCTTCTTTCTTCTTTCCTTTATCCTGTTCTTCTACTTGAGCCTCCTGTCTTTCTCTCCTTTAAGATTTAGGATGCAGCCACAATGTACTAATTTATATTGTTTTAAGTCTTCGCTATGGATTAGTAGTTTATTATTAGGATAGCTGTGGGGGATAGGGAAGGGGAGGGTATGAGGGGAGAATTTTTGTTTTATTTTTGGGTTTCAGTTTTGTTCTGAGGCCATATATTTGTCTGTAACCTAATTCTATATGATGTGTGTGTTGTATATGGTACCTGTTCTCAATAAAATATAGTTATTTGCCAAAAAAAAAAAGAATTTCCCCCATCTCGATAAAGTCTGCCCACCTGAAGTCAACCACCCTGGTTCCTGTACCTACAGTCTCCCTGCCCATGTTGAGCATGAACCACACTGATTGATGGTCACTCCCAGAAAACAGGTCCCCCGCCCTCAGATCCCTCACAGCCTCCCTTTAGTTCACACTAGATCCAGGGTGTTTTCCAACTGAGTTGGCCCACTGACCATCTGCACCAGGAAGCTGTCCTAGAATGCATCCTGAAGCACTTGCTTCCTTGTGCTTGATCATACTGTATTTTATGAAATAGCTTCATCATTGATTTCAAAAATAAATCTAATGTCCAGAAACAACCCCTCACATTTGTGATGCAGTGCAATGGCCCAGCACTAAAGCTTAAAAAAATAATAAGTGTAAATGTCCTAATTTTGTCATATTGTGTGGTACCAGGTGTGGTTTGCATCCACCTGTTCTGTATTTAATTTAGTCATGCCAAGCATATTAAGGACCATATACACATATAGTTATGTTTACGACAATAGGCCACAGCCACCATTTTGTTTGCTGCCCACACCTAATAGTTTTTTTTAATCTGTGGTTGTTGTTCAATATATCAACACTGTATCAAATGGAAGAACTATAAATACCTCACATTAGATGCTTCTGTAAACTGTAGAAATCAGACAATTCATATAATAGTATAGGGGAGACTGCTGTTATGTATGGAAACTAGCTGGAGTTCCAGTGTTGTTGAATCACACTAAGGACATCAAAGTGTTGTTGTACCCATACATACATAGGTCCATAGCTGGTGAAGGCAGAAAAAGGATTTTGGCCCATCCAGTTTGCTCAACCTTCTTAACTAGTCTGCCTTGCATTTGTGGCAGTCCTCCCCTTTTTATGTAACAAAAGCTAAATAAATACTGTTGGTTTGTTTCAAAACTGACCCATCCCTGCTTGAAGCTGCTGATTGATTTAGGCAGTGCTACTTCCTTTGGTTGCTAATTCCAGTTGCCCACCACCCATTCCATGAAGAAGTGCTCACAGGCATCCATTTTGAATCTCCCCCTTGCCAGCTTTAGTGAATTCCTTCTTGTCCTAGTGTTTGAATTCAATAAAAAGAGTACCCTGGCATCCATTTTATTTATCCCATTTAGGTACATATGTGTCTCAGTCATTTTATTTATTTATTTAGTTAGTTTTTGTTTACCGGGTAAGTGCCAAAACACAACTATTTTCAGACGCGACCCAGGAGATTACAATAAGCAGGGTGAACAGTGGAATACAATTTGATTTGGGGTAGAGACATAATACATACAGAGCTAAAACAAAGTTTTACAATCACATAATTAGGTGGAAAGTAAAAGTTCAATAGTTTACATTAATTGGAAGAATCAGTGAAAAGTCACGTATGGCTGACAGTTGATTGGGTAAGGGTAGCTACAGCACAACAAGATGAGATGATAAGTGCCTAGAGTAATAAGCTGGAAGGTCAGGATAGGTGGAGATCAGTTTATGGTGGCTGGGGATGTGGGTGAAGAAGGAGGCAGAAATTCAGGGTGGTATGAAGCAGGCTAATACCCCCTTTCTCACTCTTCACAAGGGTATGCATCTTTAATTCCTGCAGCCTGTCCTCACTATGTCAAATCTCCAAGACCATGCACTATTTTAGTTATTCTGTGCTGCAGTATCAGTGATCTGTGTAGTGGGAGGATCACTTCTTGACTTCTATGGCTTATTCCCCTCCCTATACATCCCACCATTCTGCTTGCTTTACTAATGCCTTGTTGTAGTGTGCTCATTTTTTAGGTGTCCAGTATCATCCCATCTAAATCATTTTCTTACATAGTGTTATCCAGCACCACCTTCTCCCAATTTCATATTGAACTCTTGGGTTCCTTTTCCCAATGTGCAGTACTTTACATTTTTAGTGTTGAAGTTCAGCTGCCAAATCTTTGACCAGCTTGTCAATCTGCCCAGATCTATCTTTATTTCCCTTCTTCCTTTTTCCTTGTATACCCTTGTGCAAATCAATGTGTAATTTGTGAAGAGGCAGATCATACTCTTGATATCTTCACCTATGTTACAGATATATTGAAGAAGAATGGTCTTAGCAGCAACACCTGAGCATCCCACTCATCAACTTTCTTTCCTCTGAAAACTTCCTATTGACAAACACCCTCTGTGCTCAACTCCTCAGTCAGCACTCTAGCCAATTAGCATTTTTTTACTACTCCAGGATTCCTTATTTTTTCATTATCTTGTGCGAGCAGCAGAAGCAACATTTTGTGACAGCTTGCTGGAGTAGCAGGTTGTGGAGGTGCGGCTGTGTTATGGCCAATGGCGCCACTACTTTTTTGGGCTGGTCTCTGTGGCACCAATGAATGAGCACACTGTCTATGACAGCAGTTCAGAAGCATGCCACCAACTTTAAAGACTTTCACGCTTCCACTACATGTCTTACTTGGTGTAACATTTCAATAAACATGGTGGCAGCTCTGCAGTCTGCCTCTTGCAATCCCTAGAAAGCCAACTTTAGGGGTGCCCAATCCCACTGTCAGCATATATAAACCCCCCAAGATTGTGTGGCACACTGAGAGCCCACCCCAGTGTGCCTCCCTGTGTTTGGAAGCCAATTGTTTCTGCATTTGCCTGCCCCTGCCCACTCCCATTGTGAGCCACATTGGAAGCCCACCCCAGTGTGGCAAACATCATGCTCCAAAAGTCATGGGGCACACACTGAGAGCACACTCCAGTGTCCCCAACATTGTTTCATACATCTGTAAAGAAAAGAAAATGGTCTGTACTGTTCGTTTTTTTTTTGGAACCTGAAACAAAGAAAATGGTCCCTCATTGTCAGCGGGCCCCTTCCCCAACTGCACCCACCCTCTGCAGACCCCACCTCCCCACATCCCATACCTACCTTTGCAGGTCTGGCGCTGTGATCTTCAGTGAAGCAGGAACACGTCTGCACTCTTCAAAGCCGACCGCGAAGTGAAGAAATGCCAGTAAACTGTATAATGGCATCAGTGGGGGAGGTTTCAACTTAGGTGAATAGCTCAGCCATTTTTTTGACTTTTGACTTCAAATTTTCAACATGGGGTACTTGGGACCCCACTTCATGAAATCAGCCACTGTCATTTTGTTATTCTGCCCTGAAAGGTGATTTTGCAGTCAGTGCATGAAATCACCTTTCAGGACCGATTAACAAAATGACAGTGCCACTGTTCATGAGGTGGGCTCCCAAAAAGCCTATGCTGCAAATTTGGTGAAAAATTCCCCCAAATTATTGTGTTACAAGCATGCATTGCACAGTTTCCACGCACACTAGTAAGTTTGAGAATTTTTAATATTTTCACTCCAGATTTTTAACATTGCAATTTTTTCACACCTCCTTATGAACAGTACAGCTGTCATTTTTCACATCCTGCCTGAAATATGTTTTCACACATCTGGCGCATAATGGCATGGTCGTTCTGGGAAATCAACATTTGGGACAGATTAAGAAAGTCACAGTGTCACTGTTCATGAGCAGAGGTCCCAACATGCCCCTGTTGAACATCTGGTGAAAAATTCCAAACAATGAGTGTGTTATGAGCGTGCAATGCACAGTTTCCATGTATGCTCATAAGTTTGAGAATTTTTAATATTTTCACTCCAGATTTTCAACGTCGCCATTTCTTCACACCTTCTTACGAACAGTACAGCTGTCACTTTTCATATCCTGCCCAAAATGTGTTTTCACACATCTGGCACACAATTCCACAGTAGCTGTGGGAAATCAATGTTCAGGACACATTAACAAAATCACAGTGCCACTGTTCATGAGTGGAGGTCCCAAAATGCCTATATTGAAAATTTGGTGAAATAATTTCACAAAATGACTGTTTTACAATTGAGCATTGTGCAATTTCCATGCAGGTTCATAACTTCAAGAATTTTTAACATTTTTAGTCCAGATTTTCAGCATTGCCATTTCTTCATACCACCTTATGAACGGTACAGCTGTCATTTTTCAAATCCTGCCCAAAATGTATTCGTGCACATCTGGCGCAGAATGGTGCGGTCACTGTGCGAAATCAACATTTGGGATGGATTAACAAAATCACAGTGCCACTGTTCATGAGCAGAGGTCCCAAATGCTTTCATGAAGTTGGGTCACAAAAAGACCATGCTGAAAATTTGGAGTGCAAATATCAACAAATGCCCGGGGCATTAGGGTTCTTAACCATAATGTCCCACCTTGTAGAGACTGACATGCATCAGGGTGTGACTTTGGATTGTCAGCTGTAATGCTCATGCCATTCCACCCTCACCCCCACCCTGCAGCCAGTGACAGGCATCAAGGTGTGCCTTGGAGTCTTTGGTCCCTAAGTTCACCCCATTCTCCTATACTGCACCCATCTCAATGTATTTCCTTATAGAATGGTGTGAATGTAAGGCTCAATGATGCCAAGGCACAATGTAACACTTGTCAGAGTCTGCAGGGAAGGGTGAGGTGAAATGGCATGAGCATTATGGCTGATGACCCAAAGGCATGCTTCAATACTTGTCAGTCTCTGCAGGGTGGGGTGGGATTCACGTCGGTTCCATACTTGACTGCCATTCCTATTATGCATCTCTCTAACTCCTGCGCTACTGATGCCAATGTCAGCAAAACAACATTCAGCATTGACAAATGCTTGTTTTGACATGCCTCTGTGGCCATGCTGAAGTCTAGCTATACTACATTTACTGCCTACCCCTTGTCTGCTTCTGTGGTTACCCAGTTGAAGAATTCAACTTGATGTGACAGCCAAGATCCTCCCCTTGTCAATGCATGCAGTCTGGAGTCCTCCAGCCCACCCCCCTTTAAGAAGTCCATCAGATCCTTCCAGAGCAGCACACATTAATTTTCCCCACTACAGATATCAAGCTACTGTAACTGGTCTACAGATCCCTGGATCATCCTTCTTCCCACTTTTGTATAGGGAACCACATTCACTGTCTTCCAGTCCCTAGGGACTGCCCCTGCTGTTGCAAGCACTTGCAAATGTCTGCTAGTGGCCCTGTTATAACCCCTGTTGCCTCTTGTCATGTCCTCAGGTGTAAACCATCAGGACCCATATATTTATATACTTTCAACTCATCTTGCTTTTCCAACACCATTTTCTTCATTATCTGGACCATTACCCATAGTCTTTGCTCCCTCCTTTTCTTTTTTTTTTCCATTTAAAGTTTATTGAGTTTTACAATAATGAGAACAGGTCCAGGAGTATCATACAGAGTAAGTATAACTTACAAAATCACAAGGATCTGCCCTCCCTTCCCCAAATTCCACCCCAACAAATCCCCCCTTAAAATCACCCCCCTCCCACACATTATGCAACACAGAAAACATTCTGGAATCTTCTTGGGCAGCAGTGTATTATACGTGCAGGTGGGAATGTTAGAGAGAGTATAAGGTGTGCAAAGGTTCTCATATTTTTGTATATTTCTTGTGCCTATTATTGAGGCTAGCTATTGTTTTCTCAGTCCTAAGGTTTGCAAGGAATTCATTAAGCCATTCCGTGTGTATGAAATAATGTTATTGTCCTTCCAGTGACATAACACTAGTTTCTTGATGGACATAGAGATCAGGGCAATATGGTACCTTCTAACTAAGACTGGTATGGCCGAGTAATCACCTAACAGGCAGATTTCTGGAGTGAATAATTCCTGCAAACCCAATAAAGGATCAGCCTAGTGCTGAACGATATTCCAGAGTGGGGCAGCTTTGGAGCAGCTCCAGAAAATGTGAATAGGGAGCCCTCTTCCTTCTTACATCTTGTACACATTGAAGATGGGAGGAGGCAAAATCTGTATAATTTTTGAGGAGAATAGTATAAATTGTGCAGTATATGAAATTGAGTCAAGTGTAATCGATCCTGGGTAATGTACTTATGGCAGTTGTGCCATAATTCAATCCAAACTAGCTTTCTACTGGGAAAAAAGGATTCCCAATATGGTATGGGAGCAAAGCAATTTGGGTATGCCCAGTTATATAGCATTTTGTAGTAGTTTGATACTGAGTGCGAAGAACCATGCTCAGTATTTATTATGCTGGTAAAAGATGATTTGTCGAGCATGGGGGGGGGGGGTGTTGAACCAAAAATCCTAGAGATGAGATGTTTTAATTGAAAAACTTTAAAACTATATTTAGTCGTCAAGTTGAAAGTGGATAAAATGTCGAGAGAGGGAAGCCATGTATTCCATTCTGAGATAAATGATGAAAGATGTAGATTCTTTATACAGGGTAACCAGCTTAGTAAAAATGTTTTATTGTTTATTTTGAAGTTGGCATTTCCCCAAACAGGTTGCCCTGGATCCAGAATGTGATTGTATTTAATATAGCTACATAATTGTGTGTGATTCTTCACCGATATAGCTATGGGAGTGGGGAGTAGGTTTACAGGTAGGGCTTTGGCCTTGACATACAAAAGTGAAATCGGGTTGAGGCCATGTTTCTGTAATAGGGCTAGTTCAATTCTGAGCCAGAGGGGTGAAAAAGAAGAATCGAGAACTGCACCGGCAGGAGATAGCCATCTGAGGTATTTGACAGCATGACTAGCCCAATGGTAAAAGGTTAAATGAGGGAGTCATAAACCTCCTCTCTCCTTAGCGGCTGCCAATTTCACATAAGCTAGTCGAGGCTGTTTATTAGCCCAGATGAATTCCGTAATAAGTCAATGAATGTTATTAAACCATGAGAGAGGTAACCCAATAGTGAGTAGCAGCAGGGGGTAAAAGAGCCTAGGAAATACATTCATCTTGACTATATTGATTTTGCCCCATAATGAGAGAGGGAGTTTGGACTTTCTGTCCAAGTCTTGATGGATAGTTCTTACCAGAGGATCCAGATTAAGTTTTTGAAAATGAGCTGGGTTTCTCGGTATCATAATACCAAGATATTTTAAGGAATCATGCTTCCATATCAAACTGAGATCAGTAATGGACTTCTTATCCACCTTATGATTGAGAGGGAAAACCAGAGTCTTGTCTATGTTAAGCTTATAATTAGACAAGGTACTATATTTCTTGATGAGTGATATCAAATGGGAAATCAAAGTCTCCAGATGAGGCAATTGTGAAAATATATCATCAGCATATGCCGAAACCTTGACTACTTGAGACGCAATGGGTATCCCTTGGATCTGATCACAGTTTGTCAATCTACAGATCAGGCGCTCTAGGTATAAGTTAAATAGTATGGGAGAAAGGGGGCAGCCCTGTCTAGTTCCTGATTTTAAAGGGACAAGACTGGAAATCACCCCATTTGCAGCTACCCATGCTGAGGGGGCCTGATATAGAGCTTTTATCCAAGTTTGAAATTCAGTGAGAAATTTGTAGGCCCTAAGGACCCAGAACAGGAAATTCAAATCCACTCTGTCAAATGCCTTCTCGGCATCCAGGGAAACCAAGGTGGCTGGAAAGTGGGCATCCCTGGATGCCGAGAGAACATGCGACATGGTTCGGAGGTGGTCCACCGAGAAACACCCCCACATGAAGCCAACTTGTTCAGGGCTGATAGGGTCCAGTAAGACTGTATTGATACACTCTGCTATTAGATTGGTTAGTATTTTAATATCCTGATTTAGTAAGGATATTGGACAATGACTGGTAGTCAACTCCGGATTTTGCTCCTGCTTGGGGATAAGGACTATTAGGGCCTCAAACAGGGTATTATCCACTGATGTTCCAGATAAAATATGTTGGAATAGGGACAGCAATAGAGGGATTAAGGGTTTCTGGAATTTCTTGTAAATGTTTGCGGAAAAGCCGTCCGGCCCCGGAGTCTTATCTGAAGGGAGAGATTGGATAGTTTTAGCAATTTTTGACAGCAGTTATAGGGACTATAAGTGTTCTCTGTTTAATCTCTGAGAGAGAAGGCAGTTGGGATGCCTTCATGTAGGAGTCCAATTCCTGGTCTGAAGGCAGGTTAGATATGGAAGCATTGAGATTGGCATAGTATTCCCGGAATTCAGATACTATATTGGGTGGGGATGTCTTCAATGCACCATCTATTGAATATCGAATAGCAGGGATATATTTAGCAGATTCTAGTTGATTAATTCTTAATGCTAGTAAATGCCCTGCCTTTTCACCCTGGTCTACGTAGGTTGATTTCATTCTCAGTATTGCAAACTTGGCTTTTTCCCTCAAAATCTCCAGGTACTCATCTCTCAACTTGGCCAGTTTCTCTATAACATCTTCGGGAGAATCAGAAGTCAGATGTGCTTCGATATCCCTTATCTGACCAAATAGGGAATGAAGTTCCTGATCTTTCCTTTTTTTCCTCTGTGATGATAAACTGATCAGTATACCTCTCATATAGGCCTTGAGAGTACACCATATTATATCAGGTTTAGAGGCTATTTTTTTGTGGTCCTTAATGAAATGTTCTATGTGTTTATTAAGCATGGAAATTATCGCAGGTTCCTTCAGCAATTGGTTATTTATTTTCCAACATGGGGTCTTTTTGATAGAGGAAACTAAAGATAGGTGACAAGGGACAGGGAGTGGTCAGAATGTGGACCAGGCTTAAAGGAAGCATTTAAGACTCCTGTCAAGAGTACTTGGGATATTAACAGGTAGTCAATTCTCGATGCAGTCTTATGGACATGGGAAATAAAAGTGACATTTTTCTCTGAAGGGTGTAAAACACGCCATACATCACACAAGCCGAGATTCTCTAAAAGTTCCCAAAATGCCTGTTGAGCTGGGGAGGAACCCCCACGAAACCCATGGGAATTATCTACTGATGGATCAAAAACTGTATTCATGTCTCCCCTTAAAATTATGGGCAAAGACACATAAGGGTTTAATATATTAATTAACTGCATGAAGAAGTCCAGAGAGTTCATATTGGGGCCATAAATCAAGCCCAGCAGGATCTCCATGTTACATAAAGTACAGTGGTTAAAAATATATCTGCCCTGAGGATCCTCAGTTATACTGTATGTGTAAGTGAGAGAGGGATTTTTTTGGAAACCAATTTTAGGACTCCACTCCTTTGAGTAGAGACCCCACTGAAAAAACTTGCCCTATTTGTAATCTTCTGACTTGACTAGCCTCAGAGTTTAATAGATGTGACTCTTGTATAAAGCAACATCAATAGATAATAGGGCTAAGTGTTTTAGCACTTTATATTGTTTAAGTTGCTACCTGAGGCCCTTCACATTCCAGGTAACCATCTTAAGTAAGTTAGCCATATTTCCTAACAGCAAAAAATATAAATTTTATATCCCATCTAAACCAGAGTGTTGCCCTACACATACCTTCCCATGTTTCTGTGTTGCCAGTCCCACCCTCCCTATGCTCTGTGTGTAGCCTCTGAATTCGTACTATCCCTCAATTGAGCCCACCTTTTAATACCTCCAGTATATGAATGGAGGCTAACCCAGCCCTCCCAAACCCCCATACTATTGCGGACGGGGTTCCGCAGTTCACCATCCTCTTCGCTCCCTCCCTCCGACCTCCCTAATTGTCTCCGTAATTGCAGAACAGTAAGAAAAGCAAAATATGATACTACATCATAAATTTTGAAGAACACAACCCTAAACCTTATAGGAATATATGTATATATTATACTTATTAAATATAGCAGAGTATAGCCTTAGGTGTTGATGTCTACCCTACATGTGTGGATCCCCTTCGTATCCCGAGACTAAATAACAAACATCAATAAGGTTCACAATATGGCTTCTTTCTGCCCTACATATAATATGAAGGAAATTAAATCAAGGGCTCAAGAATAACCCTCTTAATAGGAAAACTGAAAGAAGGCACTGTGAATGCCTGTAATTTAAAAAAACAGAAAACTCTAAGCGAGCCCCAGATTGCCATTTAGGCCGAGAACATAAGCCAGAAATGCAACAAAGAAAACGAGATATCCATGACTAAGCAATTATTAAAGTTGAGAGGTCTCTGTGTACGACTGAAGTCCAGATGGATCCTTGTACTCTTTGCGGATCCCAAAATTCTTAAAGCAATTCTTGAGCTGCCCCTGGTGAAAACAGCGCACTCTTCACTCACTCCTGCGAATCGAGCAGGAGACCATCCCGAATTAAGTCCAGCTATCAATCCTGGCTTTCCCTCTAGTGGCCAATGCAGCATATTGCAACTATGCTTCACTTCCATGAGGTGTGGTGTTATGATTGTCTGAGGGCCACATCACTCTGGCATTGTCGAGAAGGTGGATCCACTACAAGACAAGGCTCTCTCATGGACAGACACAGAACCAGGCATCTAAGTTGCACCATCACTAGATTAAAGGGGGTTAGCTATATTTTGCTAGTTCTTTTAAGCTGTGACAGTCAGTTGAAGAAACTGAAATAGGAAGCATAGTCCTGCTTTTAAAAGAACGCTTCTCCCAGAGGGTGAACATATGAGATTATCTTTCTGTAAACACCTGAGTAAGCATTCTGCAGGAAAACCAGACCAGAAGGGAAATTTGACAGATGTGGTGATAGCAACATTGCCAGATATATGCCCAGAACACCAGGGAAAACATCAGGACCCTCTCATCCTCTAATTCAGGTATCTCTGAAGAGATCAGGAAATGAGACTTTCAGAGTGGCTCGGGCCATTTCGGGATCTTCATAGGTATGCCATTTGCCATCAGTTAAGACTTACAATCTTGCAGGATAGCTCATCCGAAAGTGGAGCCCCACAGCAATCAATTTAGTACCCAAGAGATGGAAGGCAGTGCAGCGTTGGCGTACTGTAGCCGGTAAATCTTGTGCCACACGTACTTTTAAATCTTCCCAAAGAATCTCTTCAAGGTCTCTAGCTTTGGATAGAAAATGTTGATGCTCCAGGTAATTAAGAAACTGAAAAATAATTGGTCTCGGGGGGAGCCTGCAGGGGGTGTTGGCCTTAATGCATGGTGGGCTCTCTCAATCACATATTTGGCCCCAAAGGAAGAAGGTCCAGCAATTTTCTCAATGAATTTCTGCATAAATAATACAGGATTCGGGCCTTCTTGGGTTTCTGGAAGCCCAATGAGTACAGCATTACTTCTTCGGTTCCTTCCCTCAAGATCCTCAACTTTGAGCTCTAGTTTGGCAATTCTTTGCCTATTTGCCATAATTTCTGGATCCAGTCGGTCTACACGTTTTTCCAGTGATACAACTCGGGTCTCCGTATCCGTGGTACTTCGTGAAATATCTTCAAGTGCACATGAGAAGGATTTGAGCTCCGAAGTGATTGATTTCTGTTCTTCCTTAAATGGCCTAAACTCAGCCAAGAAACTCACCAGTGTGAGTGGCTCAGTGTCTGATGACACAGTTGGGCTCCCCTCGATGTCAGTGGCAGCCAAGGCTCGAGGCTTTTTAGGGTCTTTCTCAGGCATTGCGGGTGGAGTGCACTTTGGCAATGCCTTCTTCATTTCGATCTTCATCCATGTTTTGCACTTCAGGGATGATGTAACACTTTTTCAGGCAGCTGCAAGTTAGCGTTTAGGCAATATTTTAGACCAGAAAACACAAAAAATATCAAAATAAAGCAAGAGGGTGGCTGGAATGAGTAAGGAGAGCTAGTACCCAGTTGCCTGTGTCACGTGGTCTACCGCTCCCTCCTTTTCTAATCTCATATTCTGGCAGTGGCCCTTCCTTTTCCTTAACTGAACAGGAATAATTTTTCTATATTGCTGTCTTCCCTTTATCCCCTCCCTACCCTTTATTGCTCTTAAGTCTCACTGTACCACCTTTGACCTTGCACTTTTCCCATATTTACCAAAAGAATACCTTATCCCCTTTCCTCACCCAGTTGCCAGCTGGAGCTCCATCTCTGCTTTAGCCTCCCTCACTTTCCTGGTGGTTTCTCTTGTTGCTTCCAGATACTTTAGCCTGTATTCCTCGTTTTGATTTCAAGAAAAAAAACAGATCTGTCATTACAAGGCTAAATGGTGGCACAGTCAGCAAAAACATGTAAAGCTTCCCATCAAAAAGAGCTGTAGCTCTCACCCACTGCAGCTAATGTAGATAACAGTCAAGAGATTGTTCAGAGTTGGAAATTCTAAAACCTGTATTCCAGTGCAAAACATGGTTCAACTGTTCTGAAAGTGAGGTGCAAGGTGCTAGTGGTGTCCACGAACCACCTTCAGGTTCAGGGGCACCACTTGCACCTTGCACCTTATATTTGACACAGCTCGACTGAGTTTTGTAATGGAATAAAAATTAATTTTGGATTTTGCAACTCTAAAACATCTCTTTACTGTTCTCTACATTAGCTGTGGTGGGTGAGTGCTATGGCTCCTTTTTTATTGGGGGCTCCAATTCAATTTCCATTGTAAGGCACATTGTGATACAGAGTGTATAAATGATGCTATATAAACCCAGATTCCTTTCCTTCCCTTTGTAAAGTACTGTGAGATACAGTGCACATGGAAGGTTCTATATAAACCTGCATTTATTTCCTTCTTTCCTTTCCTACTTAAATGTATTCAAAAGGTTAAAAGATCACATAAACTTAGTGGGCTCAATTCTTAAAAAGCCCAACTTAGATGCAAGGCGCGTGCGTCACACAGCAGTGGCACAAGGGGCACCTTGCATCAAAAAAAGTGGATTTTGTGATTCTCAAAGGCCATCTTTTCCACACTGTGACCCAGTGTGCCAGACCACCTATGTGCCAGGCCTGTACCAAGCTGTTGGGTGCACCAGGGTGCTAGGTGCTTGTGGCAGGCACAAGCTGCCATATCCTGTAAATCTGGATTCTGTAAATCCCCCCCAGAGGGAACATTTGCAAGAACTGTTTAACAGTCCTTGTACCACCCCCGGAGCCCACCCTAGCTGGTAGGAAACATGTGCCGTGGCCCCCTCCCTAGCCCTAATTCTTTGTTGCATAACATAAAACAGTTCTCTGGTTACTTGCAGTCCCCATCCCCTGATTCTTGATGTTCCCTATATGAGTAAATAACAGAACTTCCTGGTGTCCAGTGATTCCCACTCCCGATCCACACAAAATGTAAAATATACACCCTATTCCTGGAGGTTAGTCATCCCCTCTCCCTATCCCTAAGCCCATATATGTGAACAAGCCAACACTGCCCTGGTGTCCAGTGTTCTCCCTACCCATCCCGAGTGCCCCATCTAACAATACCTAACAGTTCCTGCTGTTTAGGGACCCCAGCCCCACCACAGCAGGTAGTGTCCCACAACTCCACTCTCCCCATGCCATCCCGGAGCTGGTGACTGGCATAGCATTTCACTCTCCACCATGGCCAGTGCCTGACTGAGCTGTCAGGGAGTGTGTACTGTAACAGCTGATTGTACACTATATGCTTTTTGACAGCACAGTTGGTGGCAGGCAATAGCGGAGAGTGTAGGGCTGTGCCCATTGCTGGCTCTGGGAAGGAATGGCTGGGAGCAGGGTGGTTGTACACTACCTGCCAGGGGGGTGAGGAGTCCCCTAGACCAAAGGGACTGTTGGGTATTGTTGAACAGGATACTCAGAGATGGGGAGGGGGTTAACACTCAACACCAGGGCAGTGTATACATCCACTCGGGGATAGTGTGGGGGGACTGCTAGCCACCAGGGAGTGCTTTATATTGTTACATGTTTCTATAGTACATGTTACATGTACTGTTCTGGTGTTTGTGCATTCACCTACATATTACTGCTAACCTTCCAGGAGTGCCACCCAACCGCCCCTCAGCTTGTGGCAAACCTCTCTGGTGTGCCATCTCTTCAGTGCACCACCTCCTTTGTTGCAAGCTACAGGACACTGGCACCAAGACCTTACTCAATAGAGAATTGGGCACAGGAGCCATGGTGTACCAGTCATTGGCACAAGCTGCTGTTGGCGTGGCTTACCCCACTCTTTGAGAATAGGACACAGTGTGTCACAATCATGGTAAAACATAATCGAATGCCTGCATGCTAACCGCTTCAGCACAGCATCTCCAATCACAACTTTGGAGGCTCACAGAACATGTTGCCCCTCAGCTTGCGGCAAACCTCTCTAGTGTGTTGTCTCTTTGCTGCACCACCATCTTTGTTGCAAGCTACGGGACTTTGGCACCAAGAGCCTACCCGACAGAGAATTGGACACAGGATCCCTGCTGTACCAGTGATTGGCTCAAACCATTGTTGGCATGGCTTACCCCTCACTTTGAGAATAGGGCCCAGTGTGTCACAATCATGGTAAAACATAATCAAATGCCTGCATGCTAACCGCTTCAGCACAGCATCTCCAATCACAACTTTGGAGGTTCACAGAAGAAGTACCCAGTCTCTGTAATCAAAGACAGCTTCAATGGTAAGGAGGTAAGTAAGGCATAGTCAAACACCACCCACCCCTCATTGTAATTGCAGCTGATTTTTTTCTTCAGTTGCTGCTTGGTCACTCATTATGCAGTACTTTGTGGAATGACAGAAACAGATTTATTTGTTTTAATTCTTCATTTGCTGTTTAGAAACTGCTGCAATTTTCTATGACTGTTTTATGTGATAATCTTAATGCCGTCAGTGTAGACTATTACCTTCTGCATGTAATGCCTCGTGTTAACTATTTGGACATGACATGGATCAATTCTTGAAGTTAGAGCATGCTGTGTGTAAAATAAATGCCATTGTAATTCGAATATTAATAGGACTGAGCTTTTCTTAAATCTAATTCCTACTCATCCATTATGAATGTGTTTTTTTCATCGGGGGAGGGTGTGCACAGTGACCCATATATTATAAACACAATGTATGGGTCACAGTGCACAGCAAAGCTGAGTTGGCATCTTGAGGTTGTCATGACAACTACAGACCTCTCGAGCTTAACTCTTGCAGATGGGTGGTTGCCACAGACAGCATTTCAATGCCAACAGTCTTGTTGTGCATAGTGACCTACATATTGGGGCCTATGCACCAATGGGTGGAAAATACACACCGGAAGCATGCATCTCACCAGCGGAGCTCTGCACCTGTGGACAGGTGCACACAGATCATATTCATCAATGGCTGCTACCTGTCTGTGGACACTCCCCTTCCCAGTGCGCAAGTCCGCTCATGGCTGCTGGGGGAGGAGTCGTGGACCCAGCTGGGCATTTAATCAGATGCCCAGCATGGGTCCCACTGTGGATCGCTTGTTGGGTACAGCACGGGTCTGGGTGCACAAATAGCCTCCAAAGGCATCTGGACCTGTGCCTATGCCCAGTTGGGTCAGAGGACCCATTCCAAGCCCAAGCAGCACCACAGCTGCACACTACATGGGCAAACTGGCATATCTCCAATAGCTGCTGCAACCCCAAATTCCCAACAATACCCCCCAAACACATGCCATCCCTGTCCACTTGCATGTAATCATCACCCCTGCCATGCCCCTGGCCAATCACCCTGAACCCTGATTCCATCACCCCCAAGGAATCATTGGTAGACAGTGAACCCCCCACCCATCCACAGCACTGACCCCACCAACCCAACCCTGTTCCTGGCTGGTGGTGTCGCAGTCAGTGACAGCCAGTGGCACAGCCATCCATACACCTCCTTGGCTGCCAGCCATCTGTCATACACACCACCGATGTGCTCCTGCGAATGCCAGATGGATGGCAGCTGTGGAGGTGTGTGGAGGGCTGTGCTGCTGGCCATCACTGAACGCAGCACCGACAGGCAGATATGGGGTATCAGATGGGGGCTGCTGGTGCCGTGGTTGGGTGGGGAATCACTGGTGACCAGGCTTTGGGATAGGGGTTGGGTGCACTTGGCATCACTGTGTGTTAGTGGGGTCTCCCATGCTACCCGGGACTGGTGTCCTCAGCTGCTGGGTGGGGGGGGCTGTGTATAGGGGGGGAAGCTGTCATGTGGGGTGGGGGTATGAAGTGCCACTCCAGGAGAGTCACCAGTCATATGTGGGGAGGCAGGCTGCATGGGCACTGCAGGGCAGCACTGGGTTACTGCATCGGGGGGACGGGGCATCACAGTGTGTGTGTGTGGGGGGTTCTGAATCAGGGCTATGGAGTAGTGGCTGGCCTGTGCCATGTGTGTCAGGGCCCACCAACTGACTCAGGGGACATGCAGGGGTCCGGTGTGCATGGCGCGTTCCACATAACTCAGTTATGGCAGGGTTCTCCCTGGCATAATGGGCACTATCTATGTGCCCCAGTGCACAGGTAAGCACCCTAGTGTATGGCACATAGTGCTGCCATGCCCACCACCCATCTCCAGAATGTTGCTGTCTGCATGGCTGGGGGATTGGGTGCATAGGGGCTGTGCGCCCCATTTTGTGCATCCAGTGCAGGGGGGAGCAATGGGTACAGAGTGGCTACTCACTGCAGATCAGCTGCCTGTAGCCACTCCACTCATTTGTGCATAGAGCCCATTATCCTCTATGTGTTCTAGCAGTTTTGTAGTTTACGTGATCTTTTAACCATTCAGATATATTTATGTAGACAGGACAGTTAGAACTCACGAAGCATGCATCCAGGAAGACATTTGTGCTATTATAAGTGCAAGAATCGATTTGTCCCTGGCTGCTTACAATCCTGATTTTTTTTTCACTGTAGGCATTGCAGCCTACTTTACTGAATGAGGAGTTACAGTTGATTAATTAACATTTTGGTAAATAAATGTATATTTTTGTATATGTTTTTTGTAAAAATTGAGTTTTCTTTGCCTCTCCTTTTTCATTGTTTCTTTTTCTCTCCCTTTGTTTTGTTTTACATATTTTCAGCCAGAATTGATATTTGAGGACTTCTATGAAAATTTTTACCCAAAACAGGAATATATGTGGAACAAATGTGTGCCAAGTCTTGATTTATAAATTTTTGTAGCAATATTTGATGCAGTTTTAAAGTGACTTGATAAATGTTTTCAGAAACTATTAATTACAGCGTATTCAACTTCGTAGAAATTAAGATATTTGTATGTTGAGCTGTATATTTTAGACCCTGACTTGTTTGTACATTAAATCTCACTGCGCTTGAGATACTCAAGTGTGTGAACTTTTTAATGTTTCTGCATATTAATCCACCAGGGTGCGGTGTGATGCCCAATCAATGGGGTAAGGTCCACAGATTTAAGGAGTAAGGATTCAGGAGCTATGGAGGGGCGACAGTCCAATGCTGGACCATCCAGCAGAGGTAAGGTTAATTTGGTGGTTATGATAGGGCCAGGGACCAAACTGCAGGTAAAAAATTGTGATTGGGTTTAATGTAGAACTGCCACAACAGCCCCCCCGTGATACCAAATTAGGGACATCCTGAGTAAAATAAATGTTTCTGTATATTTACCTTTTCCATCAATTTTAAGTCCCTTGCACTTTGCATGTTGCCCTTTTTTTTCTCTCTGTTCCTTACTAGCTGGGCACTATCACTGTGTTTTTCTTTTTCAATATCTAGTTTTCTGTTTTATTCTCTGTGACCCCCCCGAATACAGTGGACACAGGAAATTGAAGAGTTGACTGCCTTATCAGCAAGGCAGTATGTTTTCATTTAAATTCTTCTCCTTTTGGAGTGATAGAAAAATAGTTTCTGGACAGGTAATATTATGTGCCCCTGTATGCTACACACAATGTTGAAATTACACTTGTAGCCCCTCTCCAGTGCCATCCTGGAGAGGGCCACTGTTCCTGCTGTGCAGGCCTGTCCATGGGCAGGGGGCCTGGGTTTCCATAGTTGACCTAAGGGGAACCGTTCCCAAAAGTTAAAACAAAATGGTGATGCCTCCACTCAGAGTACATTTTAAGTGGGTCTGATTGCTTGCAGTACAACCCCCTGGAATGTTGTACCAACCCACCTCTCAAACCGTTACCCTAAGCATGGATTTACCAGGTTCGAAACCTCCTCACATTCAGTTACAACATTTACCTTTTCATTCCATCCAATAAACAGGCTCACTAAAATCAGGCTCCAGATTTGTTTTCTGCTGCAGAACAATAACTCTAAGTTTTATTTACAGGTTTAGGACTGGGGTAGTAGACTAGAGTTCAAGCATTTTCATTTTTGCATTTACCAAAATTACATTTCCCCTTCTGATTCATTTCCTTTTTGCAATCAGTGCAGCCACCAGATCTATCTATCTAGCTAACTGCTGCAGGTTCCTCAACCCAGTCCCATAGGTCCCAATCAATTTCCCTAAATTCCGGTACCCAGTTTTAAAGTTGCAGGCCTGAGGTGCAGCTGGTAGCCAGTGTTGGCACACTTACCTGAATTAAATTAACTTTTTACATTTTCCCCTCTGGTTAGAGCAACATCTTTGCCTTTCCCTCAAGTCCTTAGCTCTACATCCAGCCCTAGTGGGCCAATATATTTATAGTCCCCAGGTGCAGGGCAAGTCCTGCTTTTTACTCATGGTTCTGCAGATTCAGTCCTTGGATTGAAAAGTTCACTGGAGTCCTGGGGATTTATGGCACAGTCAGAACCGGGCACAGTTTCTTTAATAGGGGCACTGAAGCTACATCTTGTTCTTCCTTCATCTTGCTTGCTGATCTTGCAGCTTGTTCCCTTCAGTCCATTACTGGCTCCATTGCAGAGCACATGCGCATGGCCTGCCAACACAGAGGATCCAGACTGGGGAGTGGCCCCATGGCATGGTTCCTTGATCAGAGCAACCTGTTACTCGGGTACAAGACACGTGGCCCCCTGCAGCAACAGACCCCACTCAGTGGGGGTTAGCGAGTTCCCTACCTGGCCCTGGATGCCAGCAGCAACATTCAGCACATTCTCTTGTGCTGCTGCTCTTTCCTTCTCTATCTTCCTGCTATGGTGTGTAGCCACAGCAATCCTGTTCTCTCTTTGTTGTTATCTCAGGAGCAGACAGCAGGTACTCGAACCAGAAAGCACCTCTCCATCCTTCTGATTTCACAGTCTCTCAACTTTAATACAGCCACCTTTCTGCTCTGGCTTACACATCATCACATGCACACACGTCCCTTTTCTCACCATGCAGGTACTACCAATTCTCTGAATCGAAGAGGTTCACCCTTCCTTTTCTTCTCTCAGCACATTTACACGCTCTAGTTCCTCATTCTCTGTACTCCATCTTTTCCCAGGTTTAGACACAAACTTCATTCTTTTTTCAGGCTCAGAATGCAACCTTGGTCTTTTCCCAGGCTTAGACCCAACCTTTTTCCTTTTAGTCAGGCTCAGGACACAACCTTTCCTCTCTGCTTCTTTGCCTCATTGCTGTCATGCAACTTCAGAACAATGCAGACAATTCAGCAACCTGTAGCTTTCCCTTTCCTCTTCCAAGATTCTTCTTTCTTTTCCCAATAGGGCTGGTCCTCCCTGGCCTGGGGGACAAAATGCTGGCAGCCCACAGGCAGGCCCATTTTGCAGCCCCAATCTCTCCAGGGGCAAGAGTCCCCATCCCTCTGGAAGAGTTCTCCCTGAACTGACTCAAATTCAACTGTCCCTCTTTATTTGTGAGCCCTTTCCTCACTCCTCATTAGCTGGAGCCACTGTCCTTAGGCAAAAATTAATATGTATGAGGCTCCCTTGATGCCTCATTGGTGCAGAAAAAGGCACCTAGACATTCCCCAGTATTCCCCCCCAAGAGTCCTTTCAATCAGTCCCAGAGTCCCGTTCAAGAATCCTGGCTTGGTGGTTGGCTGGCTGGTATCACATGGCTGCCCAACATGATGGTTGTGGTAAATAGTGTCCACACATTTACACAGAGTCCCAGATTTCAAATGTCTGTGCAGTCAAATGCTTTATTTTTATTCAATCATTTCCCCCACACAGCTGTAATCACCCATGTGCCCTGTAAAGTGACTGCATCCTTTAACATTTCTGTTTTGCCAACATTCAGTCACTGCTGCCATTATACCATACCCCTAGGCAGCACACACATTGCCCCAGTACAGCTTACATACCCCAACAGTGTCTCAACTCCGTTCCCTGGCTGCAGTCTGTGGCATCCTTTTTATTTATTCCCTGTCCCACAGACTGGCAGCCTTTGTAAATCTTTTTCCTCACTGTGCCAGCACTACTAATCAGTGCCCCCAGTGCTAGACAGGCTCTCTGTTACTTCGAAGGGATGCTGCCTCAGCAATATTCATGAGGTGACTCCTGAATGGCCGAACATGATTGGCACTCACAAAATGTTTCTTTCCTTGCTTGCAGTAGCCTCTCCCTCTTAACCAGGGTGTCTGGTTCCTCTCTTTCCTTTCCTTGGAACCGGGACCAACAGAGAGGCAACCCCAAAGGCCACCAAAACAACTGTTTGAATTTGTGCTTGTGAGCATGCGTGAAGCTCGCTGGTGACAAAGTGACATTGCTGAAGCTGGCAGCTCCACGCTACAGCTCCTCCAGCCCTGATCTCTCTAAAAACCATAGTGGGGCTGGCTGGAGCAACCAGGAAACACAGGGGCAAGCCTGGAAAATAAAAAAAAAGAATGGGGGTGGGACCAACACCCTTGGGGAAAACTAGCCTTTTTGGGGGCTCACAGGTAAGCCCTGACAGAGGGTTACACGCTTTATGAGCTAGGGGGCCATTAGAGTCCTTCCTTTAAACTGAGCCCCCTCTTCCCATTGTAAGTCAATGGCAGTAATGTGTGAGCTACCAGGGCTCACTTCAGAGCTACCAGTATCAGGGCCGAGCCCTGGCAAGCCCCCCTGAAATTCCAACACTGGCTATACAGCAGCAGCTAGCAGAAGAAGAGTCAGTCAGTGCCCCCTCCCCCCACCTTTCGCAATATTTAAAACTAAAAGTTTTCTTCTCTGGAATGTCCTTCACTCACAGGAGCAGCTTGCTTAAATAAATTATACAATTGCCAAGACACAGGTTTGCTTTGCTTCTCAATGCAGGTATTTCTATTAAAATAAAACAGTTGGGGTCCTCTGAACTCCACAGGAGTCATAAAGACAAGTGACTTAAAAGAAATGAGGCATAGATGGAAAAGAGCAGGCAACACCTGTCCTCATCTCTAAAACAAAGATAATGTCTGTGCATAGGTATTGAATCTTGTACCGTGCATCACTGCTGAGTTCAAAAGATGGTGCACCATATTGTTTTTAACTGAACATGAAAGGGAAATGGCTACAGGCACCCTTCCCTTCCAGACTGCAATTGGTAGGATAGGGAAAGTAGATGTGAAGCCATAGACTTCATATGCTTTTTGGAAAGAAGCTTAAAATAGAAAAAAAGTTTTTAGCTGGGAGTTTGTGGACCAAAATGCCCTGCTACAGAATCTGGGTACCCAAACTACCTTGTGGAAAACAGTGTGAATAAACTGCATTTAACAATGCGGCTGAAGTAAAGACCAAGAATTCCCCTGCCTATTTTAAGTTACAAATATCAAATCTAAATGTTTTTAATCTACCTGTTTGTTCTGGGCCCTCATATGTATAACAGCTTGGGACGAGGCTGGTAGCAGCAATTCCTGTGTACACTTCAGAACTGAAAGTTTGTTTTCTAGCCAGAGACAATTGAATTCCTCCTGACAGTTTGGTCCTTGAGCTGGTGGCAGTCATGGCTGCTCCCCTTCAGCTCCTTGGGATAGGATAGAATAGGATAGGATAGGATAGGATAGGGTAGGGAGTAGGGTAGGGAGTAGGATGGGGTAGGGTAGGGGGGTAGGGTAGGGTAGGATAGGATGGATGGAGTAGGATAGGGATAGGATGGGGTGGGGTAGGGTAGGGTGGGGTGGGATGGGATGGGGTAGGGTGGGGGTGGGGTAGGGTAGGGTGGGATAGGATAGGAGTAGGGTAGGGTGGGATAGGATAGGAGTAGGGTAGGGTAGGATAGGATGGATGGGGATGGGGATAGGATAGGATAGGATAGGGTAGGGTAGGGTAGGGTAGGGGTGGGGTAGGATGGGATAGGATAGGACAGGGTAGGGATAGGGGTAGGGGTAGGGTAGGGGTAGGGTGGATAGGGATGAGGATAAGATAGGACAGGGTAGGGTAGGGGTAGGGTAGGGTAGGAACTTTATTAATGTAGTGCCTTTCCAGAGCTCAAAGTGCTTTATACTACAGATGCAAATACAAATAATAAGTATAACATTTTAGCCAGTAATAGATCCCAATACAAATACAAGAGTATAAGTTAAGGCCACATGCATGTCCACACAGTTGTGAAGCTATCAGTCTCCTGATGTGACCTGACTAAACAGCCAGGTCTTTAGTTGTGATTTAAACCTTTCCACTGAGGAGGCAGAATAGATGAATTTTGGAGCAGTGTTCCGGAGTCTTGTTGCAGCCATGGAAAATGCTTGGTCCCCAGCAGATTTAGAGGTGGTGGGCCTAAGCTTTTCTATTTTTATATTCGTCAAGCACACAAATGCAGACAAACATGTTGATATGAGAGTTGCTAGAGAGAGGTGTGAGGGTTGCCAGCCCAGTGGCCAGCTGTGCTGCAGGGGCTGTTCTGTGGCTGGCAAATCAGCGGGCAGTGTCCAGATGACACTGGGTTGCTGAGGTGGCTCATCTCAGCAAACATTTCAAAGGACAGAGCCAACGCTGAGTGTGGCTCTGTCTTTTGAAATGCATCCCCTTCAGCTGTGGCTTAGTGCATCTTTCCTTGTTAAACAATGTCCCCTTTCCCTGCTGCTGCTTAGTGTGTCTTTCCTGGTTAAACAATTTCCAATTTCCGATACTGGGATGCCCATTCCCGGTGTTGGATGTGCCCCCCCAACCCGTCTATATCCCTAGCCGACATCGGGGTGCCCAATCCCTGTGTCGGCATCCCCCCCTCCCAACCACTATTGTGGCACACCAGGAGCCTACCCCAGTGTGCATAAATGTATATTAATTTTTGTTTTACTTGTAAATGGAGAAAACCTTCCCTCATGGTCTTTTTTTTTTTTTCATCTGTTAAAATGAAAACCGTCCCACATTGTCTCCCCTCTCCCCCATCCCCATCCGGACACTCCCTCTTTGCATCCCCTACCCCGCACCCCCTTCTTATCCCATACGTACCTTCCAAGGTTGGCAGACATGATCTTTTGTGGAGTGGGACAAGACTGCACTCTTCAATGCCAACCAGCAAACTGAAAGAATGAAAGGTAAGCCGTATAATGGGAGTCAATGAGGGTTTCAACTTATGTTGATATCTCAGCCATTTTTAAGAATTCTGGCCCCAAATTTTCAATATGGGGTTCTTGGGATGCCAGCTCATGAATACTGTATGTCACTGTCATTTTTTTCCTCAATCCCAAAAGGTGATTTCGCTGTCGCTGCACGGAATCACCTTTTGGTACTAAGTAACGAAATGACAGTACCACTGTTTATGAGGTGGGGACCCAAAAAGCCCATGTTGCAAATTTGGGGAAAAAATTCAAAAAGATTACTGCATTACAAGCTTGCAGTTCACAGTTTCTACGCACACTTGTAACATCTCCAACTTTTAATATTTTCACTTCAGATTTTCAACATTTTTTCACACCTACTCATGAACAGTACAGCTTTCATTTTTCATATCCTGCCTGAAATGTGTTTTCGCACTAGTTGTGCAGAATGACACAGTCGCTGTGCAAAATCAACGTTTAAGATGGAGTAACAAAATCACAGTGCCATTGTTTATGAGCGGAGGTTCCAAAAAGTCCATGTTGAAGATCTGGTGAAAAAATTCCAAAACGTGACCGTGTTACGGGCGTGCATTGCACAGTTTCTATGTACGCTAGTAACTTTGCCAATTTTCTCATATTTTCACTCCAGATTTTCAGCATTGCTATTTTCTTCACACTTTCTCATGGACAGTACAACTGAAATTTTTCACGTCCTGCCCAAAATGTGTTTTAGCACCTGTGGCACACCTTTTGGGATTAATTAACAAAATGATAGTGCCACTGTTCATGAGGTGGTATCCCAAAAAGCCCATGTTGAAAAGTTGGAGTGAAAATACCAACAAACATCTGGGGCATTAGGGTTTCCAACTGTAATCAACCTTCCCCACTGATTGGGCACACGGGAGGGAGGGGGTTACCACTAGACTACCAGGGCTTAAATACATCAACGTTTACCACCGATCAGGGACATGGGATGGAGGGGGTCCACTAGACTACCAGGGAACTGCTGTACTGTGGTTTTGCTGTGATCACAGCTGTGGGACCTGGGGAAGCCCTGGGACCTCCACTGTGCACAGGTCATTCTGTGCAAGGCGCCAGGTGCACTTCCCTGGGCTGCCAAGCGCAAGGCATGCGAATGGGGCCATAATGACATGCAGATGGACCCAGTTGTGTCTTGCATATGTTATGACCTCATTTGCATGCCCTCTGCTGAGTATTGCGGGAGATGCACCCAGCACAACTGCGTTTGCACTGACACATCCCTATGCTCCCTATCTGTGGCTTGTGCTCGCGCAGAGCCACTGCACCATGGCAGTATTTGGAACAGCCTACCAGCATTTTAGAGCCTTCACCTCTGCTGGTAGACTGTTCTACAACTCACCCATTCTCTTTCTGTAAAATCAAACTTTCTTGTGTTCTTCCTGAATCCCCCCTTCCCTGTCCACTTCCACTCAGGTCCCTGTGTTTTTGATTCACCTGCTGAATATTTCCCCACGGTCTACCTTGTTCATTCCTTGCAGGAACTTGATGGGCTCTGTTATATTACCCCTCTCCCTTCTCATCTTCTGCAAGTACATATTGAGAGCCTTAAGCCTATCCTTATAGGCTCTAACCTGTTGGCCTGGATTAATTTTGGTTACTTTACACTGCACTGTCTTCAGCCTGTCTTTGTCTTTCCTTAGGTGGAAAGTATTCCAGATGTGGCCTCTTACCAGTGATATATATAGAGGTGGTATTACCTCTTTCCACCTACTGTCAAACTCTGTCCCAATACACCCCAGCATTCTGATTGCTTTGCTGTTGGCTTTGACACATTGGCTAGATTGTTTTAAGAAGTCTCTTATGATGAGTCCTAGGTCTCTTTCCTCAGAATTACTGTCCAACATAACTCCTCCCATCTGATATTCTGCCTTAAGATTCATGTTCCCTATGTGCATCACCCTAAACTTCTTGGTATTGAATTTAAATTGCCATACAGTGGGCCACCTCTTTAACATTTGTAGGTCCCTCTGCAACTCACATACCCCTTCCTCACTTGCTGGCTACAATGCCACAGAACTTAATGTCATCCAAGATGACTGTAAAGGATCCAGTGAGAGGCAGTGAATAACGCTGGGTAATCTTCTCCATGGTAACTGGAAAGGCTAGCTGTGCTTCAGCAACCAAGGCCCAGAGCATCAGAATTGCAGACTTTGCCAAGATGATGGACCTGATGTCCAGAGGTCTGGAAATGTTGTACGAGGCTAGTGATGCAGAGAACATGTAACATTTGTTGTAGAGGGTACCTGAACCAGGCACTGAGATTTGCATCCATGTACAGTAAGTAATAATTGCAAAAAAGCCAAAACTTAACCCCCCACCCACACACACACACACACTCAACAGGGACCTGGAGCAATAACTGGTCCTGAGCAAAAAGGTCTATGACTATATAAAAGAGACATGTTGTCTCCCAGCCAGAGAATAGTGCAGAGCAGCATGGAGGATCTGCAAGGCTAGAATTAATGTAATATCCCTCTTCTGCCAGCAGAGGGAGATGCCTTGCTTAAGAGAATGCCAGACTACAGAGCCCACTGATAATTAGAACCTCAGAGAGTGGGCGGAGTTTAGAATGCCAGCTGGATGTTGGCATGAGAAGTGTCAAGGTGGCAGAGTGATAGAGGAGTATATGTGTTCCTGCTGGAAACCTTACCTCAGGTTGCTTGCCAGGCCGCCTGAGGAGGCAAGGGCCCCTCACTTGCAGCAGCTGTCTGTGGCTCCAGCATGAGAGAATAACCAAACCTGTTGTCTAGTCATCTGGTAGCCTTCAGGGTCAGGCACTAGAACAGCAGTGAAGACTCTGGGGATTTAGAGTCTAAATGCCATTTAGTGTAGATTGCCATTAATGCTGGTTCATGTGTTAAGAGAAACACCAGGAGGGAAAAGCCCTTGAAGAGGGTTGACGAGTTTCAGCATTCAGTCAGGATTGGGAAAGCTATTGGCCTAGGTGTGAGAATAAAGCACTTGAGTAATCTAAGGAACATGAGCAAAGCTGTTTCTGAGTGGCAGATATGGTAATTTATTGCATTTGTATACAGTAAATTTGAACTTGTGTTTCTCGGGAGGGAGCATCTAGAAGGCATGGACTCCACCCATAGGTTGAAGCAAAATAAAGTTTGCACTTATAAGTGTGAGTGCGAAACACAAGGTAATAAAAGGAAGGAACCACAGACTGGATACCATACAGAGACATCAGTCAAACTTATTTTAGATTTCTTGTTTGAGTAGTAGCTAAAGATTTACATCTCGTGTAGAGAATGGCTAATCCCCTGAACACTGGTGATGTACAGACTTTGTGTAGTGTGTGTTGGGATGAAGTATGGAATGGACACCTGAGACTGGTGGTGACCCATGGGTTTTACAGTGCCACTAAGATACAGACCAACTCTCACATCAGTCGATCTGTGACACCAGTGACATGTTGCAAAAGACAATGGCTCTGCTGGGGCAGTATGAGGATGTAATAGTGGAGGAGGAGGAGATAGAATGGAAGACTTAACTGGACAGTGAAACAGAGGAAGATGATAAGAGTGACCATCAGGACTTGACAGAGACATCGCCAGATAAGGAGGAAGAAATTATGTTAGAGCCACTGCTGAATGTACCCAGCCAGTGAGTGGGGGGTCTACATGGTAGACACAAGCTACAGACAACAAAGAGTCAAACTCAATATTATGCTAGTGTAGGTAGAGGTCTGTTGCCATGTACAGAAGTGTTGCATCAGGGGAGGCTATCAGAATCTGAACTTTCATTTCGAGAGGTGAGTCAGAAAGAGACTGAGGAGTTGCAAAGCCCATGAAAAGAGGATGTACAAAGTTCTCCTGAAAAATTATTTGAATCCTATGAACATGAAATTTTGTATTTGCAAGTAAAAAAAGGTGCTTGAAAGACTATTGCTTCCATCACTGGCATTACACAAATTGGAATCTGTGATATCCACTGTGGCAAGTGATTTACAATGTTGGCTACTACCAGGAAAAGACCCATGAGCTTGATGATGAGTTGCCAGGCTAATCGCCAGGTTGGGCAAATAGATTTTAAAAGCAGGGCTATGACTTTCCTTACGTGCTGCAGTGGACTTGGAACACAGTGGAATTGCTCTGTGATGAATGGCTTCAAAGAGACACAGAGGAACGATTCCGAAAAGCCTACATCACATGTATGATTAAATGGCTTGTCAGAGTAAACTCTCTGGTTGCTGCTTGGTGAATAGGAAAAAGTATCCAAATGCACTCCTGTAAGGGCTCGACCAGTGGCATCCAGCCCTAGAGACCCTGCCACCATCCCTGAGGTCATAGGTCCCCTCAGCTTTATATGGTGGCATTTCTCATCCAGAGGATGAACCGCCTTGCGTCACAAAATTTGTACTTTCACTTTACCTTGCCATCACAGGCCAGGGTGAATGGAGACCGGGGCAACCAGTGCTCACTTAGAGGTATCATAAACCTTGAGACTACACACAAACTAAGGTTCAGACTGGGAGCTGAGATCAAGAGGAATATATTTATTAGCTATTAAGGTGTCACAAAGCATTTAAGGGCATTACCCTCACCATTTAATGCCTTTCATGGTGTTTTCACATTTACCAGTTACCATTACTCTCAACTGTTCATTTTCCATTCTCCTGAAGGCTATTCCTTCTTACACCCTGTGCTCTACACTGTACCTCTACATTATTACAGGACTCCTTCCCTTTGAGCTGAAGCAACTTGTGCTGCTAGCATCACTTTTTATTGACTGGTTCATGTATTTGCTTCCAAGCATTTGCTTCTATGTTGTCATATTTCCTAGCTCTTATTTGCAGAGTCCCTGGAACCCTGGCTCTCTCAAGATTTGTGTGCAGAGGCCTCCTCCCAGACAGGGTGAGCACAGACCTTGGGGAAAACCTGCCTGCCCTCAGTTATTTCTGCCAGCAAATTTCAGCAACATTTCAGTTTAGTGCATATGACTATTATCTGCTACTAAAATATTTTTGATTGCAGATTGTCCAGCCAGGCATGTCTTCCTTCTAACAACAACACTGATAGCCCTAGTGGCCCAAGCAATGGACTCCCTTGTCTGGTCCCATCCCAGGGACTTATCGACCCTTACTTTAATCAGGCCATTCCTGCCTGATGACCATAAATTCCCCAAGGGGATACAAACAGTAGCTGCATACCTAGGCTTTTCCCTTACACCTATAGAACAACTTTAATGAAGGTTTACTTACAAACGTGGTCTCTCCCTTGGATACTAATGGTAGGAGTGGGCTGGGCCATGAATATTTATGTCTGAGCCTTCTGCTGCTGGCTGAGTTAGGAAGCTTGAAACACAAGATCCAGACACCCTGGACCTGATTCTCAAAGCCCCTGACTGGTACAAGGGTCTTGTGTCACAAGGAATTGTGCAAGGTGTGGCTTGCACTTGAAGATGCACGTGGAGCAATTCTTAAAAGCAGCCAGTGTCAAACACAGGCTGCGTGCACTAAAGGGAGCTTGTGCCATCCTTGTGGCACAAAATGAGCTGAGGCATGGTATTTAGGGGTTTGTGACAGATGTAGGCTGCCATATCCCTAATTCAAGATTCTCTAAACCCTCCCAGAAGGAACATTTCTAAATGCCGTTAGACCAACCAGGGTGGGAGAGAACATGTGCCGCAGATCCCCCCTCCTTTTTCCCCAACATCACCCATACTGAAACATATATCTGTCCCTGTTGGTCAAGCAGACCCCCCCCCATCCCCGATCTCTCCATTATGAAGTCATAAATTGTCCCTAGTGGTCTAGATGACTCCCATCCCTATTAACGATCTCCCTCATTATAAATTCACACATCAGTCCCTGATGGTCTAGCAGACCCTCCCATCCCCAATCTCCCCCATCAAATATGTATAACTCAGTCCCTGGTGGTCTAATGGCCCCCCCACCTCCTTATCCTCAAACTACCTGTGTAATATAGTATACATTAGTCCATGGTGATATAGTGGATCCCCCTGCCCCAGCAGGCAGTGCCTCCCCCAGCCCCATCCCTGAGCTGGTGACCAGTACAGCCCTCCGCATTCCACCTCAGCTGCCCACCAACTGTGCTGTCAATGTATGTGTACTATACAAACAGCTGTTACAGTATACACTTCTTGACAGCTCAGTCAGCATCCAGCTTTGTTGGAGAGCAGAGGACTGTGCCTGTTGAGGGTTGGGATAGAGAAGGGGGAGGAGTGGGGTGGTGGGGCATTGCCTATCAGATAGGTGGTGGGGGTCACTAGACCACCAGGGACTGATATATGCTACATTATCTGGGCTGATTGGGGATAGGGAGCGGGGTTCGCTAGACCACCAGGGACTGATGTATAAATGTATAATCGCAAGATCAGAGATAGGGTTGGGACAGAGAAGGGGGAGGAGTGGGGTGGTGGGGCATTGCCTATCAGATAGGTGGTGGGGGTCAGCTAGACCACCAGGAACTGATTTATGCATATATAATGGGGCAATCAGGAATAGGGAGGGGGTTCACTAGACCACCAGGGACCAATTTATGAATATATAATGGGGGAGATCCGGGATACGAAAGGGTGTCTGCTTGACCACCAGGAACCGATGTGTAAGTATATAATGGGGGAGACTGGGGATGAGGGGGTCTAATAGACTACCAGGGAGTTCTGTTATGTCTGCATATAGGGACATCATGGATTGGTGGGGACCACTAGGCACCAGGGAGGGGATGTTTGTATGTATGTTGATTGTACAGTGTTTTGTGCTAGGTTATTGGATTGTGGTGGTCACTGTCCATGGATGCAGCTGCTGCCAGACCCCCCCACAGCTTGTGGTAAACCTCACAGATGAGCCATCTGTTTGGTGCATGACCACAGTTGCTGCAAGTTAAAGGACTTTGCTAACGGAACCCTACCGAATAGAAAATCAGGCACATGGGTTCCTCATGCACCAACCATTGGTGCAAGCTGCTGTTGGCACAGCTTACATTGACATTTGAGAATCGAGCCCCATATCTCCAAGTCAGGGCCCACAAGAGAACAACTGTAGTTTAACCCTATGCATGCTGTTTAGTAACTGCCCTCAAGCTGGGCAAACAGTGAGGCTTCTTACATTCCATTGTCTGCACCAGTGCCATGAATGAGTCAAATAAATTTTCCATTGAAGTCTATTAATATGGACAGTTAGAAAATAAACCTTACCCCATACATTACTGGTGGCTACAGTTTTAATGGGGGTGGTAGACTGATTGGGAATTTCAGAATAATGGCTGACAAGACTCTGAACATTTTGTGTTTGATTGAACAATATTGATAAGAGACTCTGGGACTAGACATTTGCCAGAGGGCATCCAAACTGGTTATATTAAAAATCACATGCATTGAAAGGAAAGCATCCTTGACTTGCTGCCAGAAGAAAATGTGTTTTGTTTACAAAAGACTTTTGATGGGACATTTCTTTCTTTGCAGGGATTGCATATACAGTATTTATGGCAGTGTTCACATGGCATGACAGCAAAGTGTAGTACTAAAAGTTATGGCTATCATTGCGAAAGCGATAATGCATGTGTAGACAAATGTGTTTTTATTGTGTTTTGCAGATGCAGTCTGTGTGGATGCTGCTAAAGAAGGATGCTGAAATGAAGGCACTAGACCAATCATGTAATGTGCCTACCAACAGAAGGCCAATGCACAGGAAAGAAAAAAAAACTGTTTAGCTCAGAGAGTTTAGCCCATGCTGCGGGTAGGGATCTCTTACGAGAAATGAGCTAAAAGTGTTGCCCATTTAATTCAGCCAATGCCTCTTAGAAATATGAAAGTAAATATTTCTCTATGAAGTGTGAGCCATGATAGCATGCACAATGTGTCTGCAGTGGTACAGACCCATGCAAATGCTGTAAAACTCTATATACTCTATTGTTGCACATACAGTAGATATTTAATCTGCTAAAGCCATTTTATTTTTGTAATATTGCTGTCATGACTTCTGTTCCTTCTTCAGGATGACAAAGGAGGATTGTAGCTAGGTGGGCTGTGGGGAGAGGGCAGCAGCTGGGCCTTGAACAGGTGAAATGGATCAGTTCAGTAAGGAACCTGGATGGCACACCTATAGAGATGCCTCAGGGGGATGTGAGATGACTCTGAGCCATGCATGGACCTTGGAAGGCGTCATTGGGAGAGAGGTCACCCTAGGGAGTGATTGATTGACAGTGCCTATCTGCTGTAGGGGGAGCAGAATAAACCATGAGAATGTGACAGCATGATAGCCACGGAACCTGTCATTGTTGAGGTAAGTCATGAGCTTTTGACTTGGCTGCCATGTAGGAGGTGCATTAGAAGGACAAGTTCTTAATGATGTTGGTGTATGTGGATAAGAGTACTGCAGAACTTTTGGATGATTTGGTAAAGATCAGATGCAGCCATTTGTGATGGGTCAGACTTTCTCAGCTGGGAGTTTTAGGGCTCCTAAGGATAAACTGGCAGGGATCTGTTTTTATATTGTTTGTGGAGGATTCTGTCATGGGAAAGAAAGCATTGCAGGCACCCATACTGGTCTTTGGTAGAAGGCTGGAGTAGCTCACTCTCTTATGTGATGTGATAGGTGAGTGCATCAATCCACCTCTAGATTTCCATGGACAAAAATAGTTTCTTGGGAGGGAGAGTGTAACAACCCTCTCATGCCCACAGAAAGGGAGGGATTATTTTCTGGAATGTCAGACCATAGAGACTACTGATTAGTAGAGCATTTGACAGACAGTGGGGGAAGTTCAGAATATCACTTGGTGTTGACATGAGAAGTGTCAAGATGGCAGAATGAGAGGATGACACAGCTGTGCCTTTGGGGCATCCTCATCTCATTCCTGCCATGTCCTCATACCTTTAAGCTCTCTATCACATGCATCCTGAAGGTCTTATGTACCTACCACACGTGATTCTCCTACTGGCCTCCCTGCCCAGCTCTCCATTTACTTAGCACTTACTTACAACTCCAGCACTTCTCTGCACATCTCCCTCTGTATACTCTTCTTATCCCCTGGCCTTACTATGTTTGTGTCATCTATCCCTCTAGTGTTGACATCCTCCTCCTGCAACCCCCTCCCCCCCCGTCCTTCCCCACAAAGAGTCAACCCTCTTGGTCGGTCCGTTCATGCCTTCTTGTTCTACTGTTAATATAATCTTCTTACCACACCCTGTTACTTTTATTGCTTTGTTTAGTATCCACCCCAGACATTGGTGTACCCTTAATTTAATTTATCAGTCTGCACACTCTGTATTATCTGATGTTGTTGCTGCTACTTTTTTACTGTATGTACCAGCCTGCACTAAGTGTCAAGTTGTATTATTCCTTGCTCTGTTCCTTTCTGCCAGGACCATCTTGTAAATTAGTTTGCTCAATGATGAATCTGGCTGGTTAAATAAAGTTTTGATTAATTGATTGCTTGATTACCACAGGACATTAGCCCGGCAACCAGAAAAGGCAAGGGTCCTGCAGTTCCAGTGGTTGTCTGTGGATCCAGTTTATGAGAACAGCAGAATTTGTTGTACAGTCTGTTATCCTCAGTAACAGACACCAGGACAATGGTGAAAACTCTGGGGATTTGGAGTCTGAAGGCCATTTGGAGTAAATTACAATTTTATGCAAGTGGGAGTGTAAATGAGACACCAGGAGGGTGTGACAATCCTAAGAAGCAGCCTCTACAGGGAAGTTCCTGGTGACTTTATAGTGCATAGATGATCCATTGAACTGGTTGCTCACCTTTTAGAAGCAATTGCTAACTGCTGCCAGAGGACAAGCAAAGCTGCGCACTGCTGTACTGGTGTGCAGCACACCATCTGGTGAGAGAAAGGATGTAGTTGATGTGAGGTCCCTAGAGTGGGGTTGACAGCCTGGAGTACCTGAGTGTAAGTGCCTACAGCAGAGCTGCCTCTTGCACACCAGCTGAACTGATGCTGATATTTCATGTAGTATGTGAGAAATGTGTGAACTCAAAGCCATAGCAGGACATACCAAGGTAGGATAGGCAAGAGGAGAGGTAAGAAGGAAGGGAACCCAACCAGTATTTGGATATTAAGAAGGTACTTTAAGCCTGGCAGCATGAGGGCAGAGGGAGGATAGCTAGGGATGAATACAGTGAAGAATGGTGTGTGTAGGGGAGGGTGCTGTAGCAAAGTGGCACAAGTTGCAGAGGGTGTCCAGTCTGGTGAGGGAAGAGGAAGGGGCAGTGTCATAGACCACATCTGAGTAGTTGAAGCCAGAGAGCACCATTTTGGTAAGAAGTTCCATGCAGACATGCAGTGCCAAGTAGGCTTTGTTGCAGTACAGGGCACCAAACTTGGGACAAAGTTTTGCATGAATGGCATTGTTGTGGACTGAGAAGTCAAGCTCACTGTCTAGCCACACACCAAGGTACTTGAAAGTCTGAACTGTCTCAAGAGGTTTACCATCCAGAGCTGTTAAAACAGGAGAGGATGTGAGTATGGCCAGTTTCTGACTGGTTGCAAAGGACATGGACACTGTTTTCTAAGTGTTGACTCTGAGTTGACTGGAATAGAACCAGTGCGGCACATTACAGAAATCCTGCATGAACAGGTCTTCCACAACTGTTGTGGAGGGACTAGAAGTAAAGATGATTGTATTATCTGCACACATGTGCATATGCAAGTTGGCACAGGAAGAGGGAGTAATGGACAGGACCCAGGATGGAGCCCTGTGAGACCCTGGTCTGGGTAGGAAGGGGAGGTGAGAGGGTGCTCCCAATCTGTGCTGATCTTTGTTGCTCCATTACAATAAAAGAAGGCAAAGTAAAAATTGATAACAGTGCGCAGTCACAATTTATAGGCAGAATATTCAGGGCTACAAAAATAAAGATGAAATTTAATGTAAATGAAGCTACAAGAGCTATATGGTACAGGGAGAAAGGCCAGATAGAAACATAGAAACATATGACTTTGATGGCAGATAAGGACTGTCTGCCCATTTTCTTGCCTATTGGATAAGCTGCAGATCCTAGTTAACCAACAGCCACCTTCTTTCTACCCTCCAACAGAATTGCATTATGTCTGTCCCATGCATTCTTGCATTCTCCTGCTGTTTTGGACCTCACAACCTCCTCAGGAAGGCCATTCTATGTGTCCACCACCCTGTCCATGAAAAAATACTTCCTCATGTTGCCCTTGAGCCTCCCCCCTCTATCTTCAAATTGTGCCACCTTGTTCTTGCACATCTCTTTTTCTAAAAGATGCTACCCTCCTGGACTTTGTTGATTCCCTTGAGGTACTTAAGTGTTTTTATCATGTCCCCCTCTCCCTCCTTTCCTTGAGGGTATACATATTAAGCTCCTTTAGTCTCTCTCTGTATGGCTTCTGGTGAAGACCCTGTACCATTTTAGTTGCCCTCCTCTGGACTGCCTCCATCCTGTCTATGTCCTTGCAGAGATGGGGTCTCCAGAACTGCATACAGTACTGCAGATGGGGTCTCACCAACTGTCTGTACAGGGGGATAACAACTTCTTGTTTTCTACTGGTGATGCCTCTTCCTATACATCCCAGTATCCCTCCAGCCCTCCTTACTGCCTGCTCACATTACTTGCTTACCTTTAGGTCATCTGATATGACTACCCCCAGGTCCCTTTACATTTTTGTTGTTGTTAGTACCTCCCCCCACATTGTGTACTCTTCCTCAGGGTTTTTGTTTCCCATGTGCATTACTCTGCACTTCTTTGCATTGAATCTAAGCTGTCATACACTTGATCATTCCTCCGACATTGCCAAGTCCTTTCTCATCTTTTCCTCCCTCCTTGTGTTTCAACCCTATTGCAGATCTTTGTGTCATCTGCAAAGAGGCATACTTTTCCTTCCAGCCTGTTATCCATGGTCCAGATCCCTAAATTGTATTCCCACCTCATAGACAGCAACATGTAGGTATATGTACTAACCTTAGGGCACAGACACTTATCATATAAGCATAAGCGTCAGGATCTGAGTTCTGCTGTACATTTCAAATGCATGCTATGCTTTACTTTATTTTCATAATACATTGTACCACTGAGAGAGGTATTCCAAGTATATTTTAATGTATAATCATTAGTAAGGCAACAGTGCCATCTTTAGCACTTGTGCATACTGTAACTGCAAGTGACCTTCTAAGACATAGAGGACCCATTGTCTTACCTTATCTTTATGCTAGCTAAGCAACTTTCTCATGCTAGTTAGGGTGGCTACTCACACCAACTGCTACTGTCCAATTATGTACTTTTTATGTATCTTCTTAAGCAGTTGCCATAGTAGTTATTAGGGTATAAGACCTCTTGCATCATGTGTTTTTTTCTCAGAGAGACTTGACTGCACCTATAGGTAAGAAAACTGGACCCTCTCTCACTGTTGGTTATAAGACTGTATTACCAGTAATAAATTACATTTATTACTAGGAAATCACTTGTCTGTCATCTCTTCCTTTTGTGCAGTTCCAACCAGAACCTGAGACAGGTAATTTATTACCTAGCTACGAGTCCCTCCGCAATGTCACTTATAAAGACATTAAAAGGACAAAACCCAGTACTGAACCCTATGGAAACCCACTAGTAATCCCCCCTTTTCTTCAGAGTGGACTCCATTTACTATTACCCTCTGTGTCCCATTGTCTAGCCAATTTTTTACCCAGACTACCACCTTGGACCCACTCCCAGGCTGGCTAATTTGTTTATTAATCTTTTGTGGGGTACTGTGTCAAATGCCTTGCTACAGTCTAGGTAGGCCATATCCGCAGCCCCTTCCTGGTCTACTACTTTGGTCACCAGTCAAAGAAATCTATTAGATTTGTCTGACATAACCTTTCCGCTGTGAATCCATGCTGCCTTGGGGTCTGTGCCCCACTGACCTCTAGGTACTCAGCAGTTCTTTCCTTCAGAAGTGATTCCATCATTTTCCCTACCACTGAGGTAAGACTAACAGGTATGTAGTTTCCTGCCTCTGCTTTGCTCCCACTTTAGTGAAGGGGAATCACCTCCACCCTCCTCCAGTCCTTAGATACCACACCATCCTCCCATGATTTGTTAAAAAGGCTAGTCAGTGGTGTCACTAGTTCTCCATTTAGTTCTTTTAGAATTCTGGGGTGAATCCCATCAGGGACCATTGCTTTGTTCACCTTCAGTTTTAGGAGTTCTTTCAGAATCCTTTCTTCTGTGAATGGACTGGTATTGTCCCCCTATCCAGAGTGCTTCAATTGATTGGATTAGGTACCTCCTCCTCTTTTTGTGAATATAGAGCAGAAGTATTCATTTAGTATCCCTGCTTTTCATTGTTGTCCTCTGCCCGCCCACCTCCCTTTATTAAGTTTCACTATCCCTCACTTGGTCTTTCTTTGCTCCCTAATGTACCTATAAAAGGTTTTATTCCCCCACTTAACTAAGTTGGCTATCTTTTCCTCAATGTGGGCCATTGCTATTCTGACTGCCTTCCCCACTTCCTTCTGCTTTAACTGGTACAGTTCTCTGTCCTGCTCCTTTTGTGCTTCCTTATACTTCCTGAAGGCTATCTTTTTCTCCCTAACCTTCCCTGCCACATCTTTTGAGAACCACAGTGTTTTTTTCTTTGTTTTGATTTGTTTATTTGCTTCACACAAAGGCTTGTTGCCTCTGTGATGGCAGTTATGATGTTTCACCATTGTTCTGCCACCCCTCCTTCTTACCTGTTTGCTAGTGCTTTTCTGAGACACTTTCCCATTTTGATAATGTCAGCCTTTCTAAAGTCCAATACCCTCACTTTTGTATGGCTTGCTGGGGTGACAGCTAACAAATCCAGTGCAGGAGTTAAGCTCAAAGAGCAGAGTATTACAAGCCAGATTAACTGATTTTGGCATAGTTAACCTGGGGGTTAGTAGCTACTCACAGTCGGTGAGGGGGCAGGGTGGATACCAAAAATATGGGAGAATGGAATACAAGGGTCAGAGATCAGGAACAGTTGCATGAGTTGTTTTTTTTTAACCAGAAGAGACACACTAAGCTGAAGCTGGTTTACAGGTGTGACATAGGAGCACAAGAAAGTTAAGTGACTTGCTCAGGGTCACACAGTATGCAGGTGGGAGCTGTGGGATTCAAACCAAGGTCTCCAGGTTTGCAGCTCAGAGCCTTAAACCACTACGCTATACTGCTTTCTCAAGGCAAAGCTGGCAAAGTCACAAAGAAGGGATGTGAAGAAAAAGAAGGATGAGGATGAGTGGATATACAAGGGGAGGGAGGACTGGAGTTTAGGAAGATTATAGGAGAAAGCAGCTTGGTCAATGGAATTTTTCCTGGGGGGGAGGGAGAGCGAATGGAAAATAGTGTTTTGGATAAGGTAGGAGAAAGGGATGGGGAAGAAAGTTGGGAAGAGAGGAAGGGGGGAGAGAGCTCTGTACCAGAATTTGAAGGTGAAGGTAGTACAGTGTATGAGGCATCGGGCATCAAGGGAAGGGAGATGGAGGGTGGAGTAGAGAGAACAGTGATGCATTCAAGGGTGGCAGTCCAAGGCAAAGTGGCAGAAAGTGTGAAAAACTGGGTCCTGTCTGGCAAGGATGGATTTGGGCATGGTAATTTAGACAAACATATAACATCCCCCTTAAGGGGTGGCTGGCTTCCTCACCCTGGGCTAAGACACAGATATGGCACACTGATAAGTCCAAATGAGGATAAAACACATGTATGTGTCTGCTGTTCTTAGCCTTTGCTGATTGATCTATAAGGCCTTCTGGCATCATGCAGTTCTGCTTAAAGCTGAGCCAGTCCAAATTCTTTCATGGGGATTTGCATATGTTTCCCATGATGCTTTGCATTATTGGGGTATGTGCAATTGTGTTTTCTTTAAAACTCAGCTGTATGGCCAGTATCCTCTGGGATAACTTATGCCTCTGGGCATTTGCTCTCAGGTTCTTTTGTAGTCATTTTCCTTCTCTATTTTGGGCTCCCCATGATCCAAACATATAACATCCCCCTTAAGGGGTGGCTGGCTCACTCTCCCTGGGCTAAGACACAGATACGGCACACTGATGAGTCCAAATGAGGACAAAACACATGTATGTGTCTGCTGTTCTTAGTCTTGGCTGATTGCATGGTGAGGCCTTCTGACACCATACAATTCTGCTTAAAGCTAAGCCAATTCAAATTCTCTGATAGGGATTTGCATATGTTTCCCACAATGCTATATAGTGTTGGGGTATGTGCAATTGTGTTTTCTTTAAAATGTAGACAATCCTGCATAGTTGAAGACAGAAGTATTATCTTCATGACTAGCTCCCAGTGAGGAAGGAGAGAGATACTAGCTTTGTTTCTACACATACAATGCACCCACTTTGGGTGAAGCTTGTGATGAATATCATCAGTGTTCACCAAGGAACTGAGTTGCTGGTCCAGACATTCCCCAAGTTACTTAAAGTAGGGGACATCAGCAAGCACAGTACCATCAAGGGTGTGGAAGAGGAGGAGGGGTGAGAGTCTGGCAAGCAGAGCTGAAGGTCATGGAGACAGTTTTCTTGGCATTGAGGGACAGCAGGTTTGAACAAACCCAATGCTAAACACTGTCAAAATTGTGTGGTAGACAGACAGCAAGGTCAGCTGCAGAGGATCCAGAAGAAAACAGCACAGTGTCATCTGTATATATGTGGATGGATGCAAAGAAACTGGCACAAGGGGTCCATTTAGGACTATGGAGAAGAGTATTGGGCCCTGGACAGATCCGTGGGGATGCCTGAACAGATAGGGTATGTAGGGGGAAAGGATGTCTTCAATATGGACATCTTGTAACCTACATTCCTTCTAAGGTGCGTAGTGTGTACCTGGGCGGCAATACAGCTTTCACAAATCAGTTGCACAATGCTGTAATGTAAGTGCTCAAACAGCTGATTGGCTCTGGACTGGCACTTTCTATTCCAAGAGTCTGTGCAAGTGAAGTCACTTGGCAAATGTGGAAATGCAAGATGCAACCAAGCAAAAACTATCTCCAGCCCACCCCCTGTGTGCATTCCACTGTTGAATGAAGTAACACATGGTTTTAAAACCACCAAAAACAATGAACAGTAAGTTATATATTTGTTCTTCACAACAAAAACTCTAAGACGGCTCTTCTGTAGAAGAGGAAATCTATGTGGTGTTTTCATTGTCAAACATGAAATAAAAACCTGAAGGAGTAGATCCAGCGGGTAGAATATGGATCCATAAACGCATACTTTAGAAAAAGGGAACATTGTTTAACTTTAATGTATTGTAATACATTTTAGCACTAAATAGTGTAATATAATGGATCTTGGATTGCACAAATATTTATATGTGTTGGTCTGTTTAAAGGCTTAACAAATGATGAGTCCTCTGGGTCAGATTTTTAAAATACCTCAGCAGCTGCATCCATAGGTCTCAACCTTTTGTCACTGAAATGAGGGACATGGACATTTTTGGACACTCAAAATGAGGGACAATGAGGGACATAGACCTTTAGAATGAGGAACACATCCTCAAACATGGATATTCAAGCTCAGAACACTGAGAAAAGCATAGTGTTTACTTGTACAAAGTTTATTTTGGATTTAGTGTTTTAGAATATTAAGAGTTTCTGCTTTAAAGTTTGAATTTACAGCACATTCTCTGTGTGGGCAGCACCTTTTCCATGAGGGATGGATGAGGGACAGAGCAATTTTAAGGGGCAAAATGAGGGATGTCCCTCGTAATGAGGGACACTTGAGAGGTATGGTTGCATCATGCCTTCGTGAGAGATTTATAGGCTAAAGCGTTGCATTTCCAGGTGTGTCTGTGTAAGGCTTAGTGGACTTTTCTGTACCTGTGTGAAGTTTAAAGACCTAAGGAATGGAGTGCATCTGTATGAGGTTTTAACACTTTAAAGTGATGTTATGCACTTCAAAATGAAGTGCATTATTTATGTGAAAGTGAAGCTTGTGCTGGCAATAGTCTGTCTCTATAAATGTTATTTTTCTGCTGTCATTACTGAATGGGAAGGGATCATAGTTTGACCCTGACAAGGTGACCAGCTGATCCCCTTCACTTTCCAGTTGATTTCCACACCCCTGCACTATGATTTCCTGCAAGGGAGAGAGCAGGGACATTCTCCTTTGAATGAATGGGGATATTTTCTAATATTAACATTTTGTACATTATGATGGAGAGTTAAAGATTCATGAAGGCCACCACTCAACTAACAAGGGCCTTGTTAGTCGAGCGGTAGCCTTCATTAATCTCTAACTCACCATCATAAGATATAAAATGCTATTAAAAATGCTATTAAAAAATAGCCCTATTCATTTCAGTGCAGCACCCCGTCTGCATTCTCTCTTGCTGGATGTCAAAAAGTGCCTAAGTGCAGGAGTGTGGACTTCAATCAGGAAGTGGAAGGGATCAGCTGGCCACCTTGTCAGGTCAAAACTATGTTTCCTTCTCATTTAGTAATGGCTGCAGAAAAAATATTAACATTTATGGAGAGGTACTATTGCCAGCATAAGCTTCACTTTCATGCAAGTTTCCCCCATAAGCTCCAAAAATCACTTTAAACTGTTCTGTATGTCTATGAGGTTTAAAGGCTTTTATGCACCCCAAATGGGGTTTTAAAACTGTAACTAGTTCTGTGTGTCTGTGAGGTTTAAATGCTTTTAGAAGTACCTGTATTACAGGTAAATGGGATGTCAGAGATGTCTCTTGGCAAATCAAGAGTGTCATCTTGAGACATCCTTGTGTTTGAGAACTGCATAATAAAGCTGAGTAGTTCCGGAACACAAAGATGTCTAGAGATGTCACTCTTGATTAGCCAAGGAAGAAAATCTGTGTGGATTAAGAATCTATGAAAAGTACAATATTATGTATTTATTGTCCATGCCCTGTACTATTTTATTACTATAATTCACATTAATAATTTGTTACTTTAAACAACTGTACTATCTATGCCCTACAACCATATAGCAAATACAAGTGAGCAAACAGCCGACATTGACAAATGCTTATTACAGTCTGTGTGGCTGTTCTAGCTACCTAAAGACTGTCAGACTCCTTCGAGGCATGTTTTGAGAGATAGCGTAGCAGCATACTATAACACATTACTGAACCTGAATATCGCCATGGGACGTTTTGAGGTAAAACTGTCCTGTTAATGTATTCAGTTTTTGATGTTAATGGCAGGAAATAACTAAGATGACAGGAAAAGGAAGTTGGAGAGGCTGACTTCAGATAATGGAGACTCACTAGAAGGCCAACATCTGGGAAGGAAGGATATGGTACCCCCCAAAACATATATAGCCTAAGAAATGGGATTTGTCTGCTCACGACCATACTCATATTATCTGACTAAACAGGCAAAAATTAGAAGACAGAGGATCACAAATAGTATTTTTTTTAAAAGCCAATCTCTTGTTAATAAGTAAGCATGAAGAACCCCCCCCCAAAAAAAAACGGAACAATCTTTCAAATACTAGGTGCTTACAAATCAAACTGGGGTATGACTCCTTTCCCGAGACGGAATGTGACAGCAGCAGTCTTATAAATTTTCATTCCTACAGTCTCCCTAAATACAGACTCAGTGTATGTGTGTGTGTGTGTGTGTGTGTGTGTGTGTGTGTGTGTGTGTGTGACTGTGATATAAACAAAACACACAGTGTGTGTGTGTGACTATGATGAAAAATAAAACACAAACAGAGTCTGTATTTAGGGAGCCTCTTGGACTATAACCATTTTACAATGTATAGGCCTCCTGCTGTTGCATCCATCTCTGAAGAAGAGTTTGCATTGTCTTCTAGTACTTTGTGGAGGTTTTTGTGTTAATTGCTTATAGAGGGCCTCACTTCACCTTGCAATCTGCAGCAGTGTGCATACGTCCCGTCCTTACATAGATACATTGACAATGATGACAGAAAAAGGCCTTGTGGCCTAACCATGCAGTATAGCCGAATATGTAGGCTCGTTAAGGGAATTGTGTGTCTGTCAGATTTTAAAGACCTAAGAAATTAGTTGTGTCTAATTATCTGATATTTTATATGGTTAACTAATAGTGCTCTTTGGGCTGGGATGTGATTTTAAATGCCTTTAAAGGCCTAAGGAATGTCTGAGAATTTAAGGCTGAAGTCTAACAGAGCAGACTGGAACTGGACTACAAATACAGTAAGATCAAGTAAATCAGCAGTACGTGTTACAGTGATCTTTTTGACTTATTCTATTTTATTTTTTTGATTCATTCAGTTTTACATGGTCTCTTATTCCATATTATCTTCCTGTACAATAGTCTTTTTTCCCCATTTTGAGTGTGTACATTAGTATGTTTTTGCATTTGAAACAATAGTAGTAGTAGTAACCTTTATTTATCATCCATTGGCCATTACACATAAAATCAGTAAAAGAAGGGACCATCATAAAAGAAGACAGAAAACATTTTACATTTGAAACATATTAAAACACATTAAGAGAGTGTGAATTTGTCATAAATAAAAGCGTAAGTTTCCAGATGGACATAATAAAGGTACAAAGAGAATCTATTAACTGTTATTCCATATAGAAACATAGAAACATTATTCCATATGCCCCAAATTACAATTACATAGTAGGAAACTTCTTAAATAGATTTTATCAATCTGATTAAATAAGGGACTGATTCAGAATACATTTTATAAACAGAGCTGAGTAATACATTAAACAACATACATAAAGTGAAGTGGACAGTGTGACTAAAACATTATTTTTTTAATTTAGTATGTTTTTTTGCCAAGTGAGCCACCTTTGCAACTCAGCCCTTGTTGAGTCCTGGTCCCCCTCCACACCCTCAGGACCTACATCCTTGAAGACAATATTCCCTAGAATGTCTCCCAGAGTGGGGTCAACTCACCAGTGCAAGCCCACAATGAGGAGAGAGGGGTGCCATCATTGGTATCTACCAGCATTGCCTCCCTGGCTTGCACCCCTGGGCAGGGCTCAGGGCTGGCCAGGCACAGCAGATGACAGGCTAGGTCATTTTTTTGGTAGTGCCATGGTGAGCGATCAGGGCTGGGAAAGTGGGGTGTCATAGATGGCGGATGCTATTTGTTACATTTTTTACAGATTTTTCCTGAAAAAGCCATGGTGTTCAATGATGGTAGCATCAGGCATGCCTCTTGAGGAGTCTAGGCACTGGTCATGGCAAAACACATAGCCTCCACTAGGGGTCTGACTTGCACCAGAAACACAGCCCCCTCCCTCTGGAGAAAGAGTGCCATCCCTGGGAAGCTCAATCCTTTCCCCCCCCAGCCAGCCCTCCAACTTTCTGGGTCCATTCCCAAACCCAGGTCATCAGTGACACAGACAGACACCATGCCATTGTGCCAGTGGGCTGGCAAAGTGTTACTGCATATTTAAAATGACTCATCCCAGACTGGACATACTATTCTAGCTGAGTGTTAATGGGTTATTGTAAGGTTTGGGTCTGGTTACCTACACCGTTTACAATGTTTTTGTTACCTGCAACCCCTATTTTACATTGAGAGGCTGAAACATCTGATGTAGAATTTATAAAAGAATATTGAGTCACAATATCAACTTATTGTATATTTAAATATAAAATGTGAGATTATAGGTTATTAGTTCCCTTGACATGTTGCCTTCTTTGATTTGTATCACACCCAAGAGAAAGGTAGGACATTTTTCTAGTATGTCTAAATGTTTAGCATTAAAAAGGAGGACCCAATATAAATCTGACCAGTACATGCAGAGTTCCTAATATTTTACCTAAAATGTATTTCAAATTTGCTCATACCACAGGGAATGCAAGTCAACATGCAATAGATCTTCAGTTTCCAGTAAGCCAACATTGCAATTTGATGTTACAGTGTCTTCCTTCCCATATCTAGGGTTGATGATATTACTGGGAAATGCCTTAAAATCTGAACAGAGCCATTATATCTCTATACTCTGGAGTCTGCATTAAGTTCAAGTAATATTTTAAAAAATGGTTCTTGGTATTATTTACTAACCATTTAGAGACTTTGATTAGATTCAGATGATCTCCTTTGGCTTTCTGTTGAATTAATTTAGTGACAAATTTTGTATAGAAGTAATTTATCTTTATGCCTCAGTCTGCCAAAGTTTTACGATGAGCAATACTGTATATGCTTAGTAGCTTATAGATGTTAGTTAGCCATGGATTTGGACAATTTCTTTGGGTAAACACAATTTTTTCTTCAATACAGTCTGATGAAATTGACCCTGAGGACTGTAGGAGCATTTTTATCCAAACATTTATCTGTCAAATCTATATATTTAATATTTATCTGTCCTAGCTGAGTCCTAACCAAGGAGTTACATGTTCCCTTAGGCAGCTGTAACTTTTGTTTCTATAATGTATTCAATACAGAATCCATTGAATTAAGGTCAGTGGTTCCTCATACTACAGCAGCATAGAGTCCCTGATTTATGAGCTTTACATTAATTTATTTTAGGTTTGGTGACACTGATATACTGTACCACCAAACATTCTATTAAATCTCAAGCAAAGCAAAGTGCAACAAATACAGACCCTAATGTTATGTCACAATAGAGAATAGTGTCATTTTATCCTAGATACAATCCATAAACTGGACAACCAAGGACCATAATTTTTCTTGATTAAAAAAGACTTATTTTAATTAGATCCCTGATTCCAATAAAATCATGACAACTTCAAAAAACAATGTGCAGCAAAGTAGAAAAAATTGCAAACATACAAAGAGACCTGACTTATTGAAATAGCACAACATAGCTAAAACACCCCTTCTATTAAATTGCTTCAATGTTCCTGCTGTAATACATATTCATATTTAACATGTCTGTTCCATTTCATGTTATGGGTAGAGGTCAGGCCCAGGTATAGGAATTCCTAAACACATTCTAGTGACGTGTTTGCACAGGATAATTTTTTTGTTTTCCTTTTACTGTCAAATACTATGACTTTGCTTTTTTGAGGGTTAGGCATACGATTAAATTTGAAACACATCATATCAAGTTTACATAGGCTTCTCTGTAATCCTAATCTAATGGTAGAAATAATTGCCAGGTCATTGACATATACAAGAGTAGGTATATAGTTTCATGAAATCTTTGGAATATGGTGTTCAGGCTTGTTTAGGTCAAGTAAGATCTCATTTATATAGATATTGAACAAAGTTGGAGCAAGTATATAGCCTTGCCTAACTCCTTTAATAGTTTATATCTTTTCAGTTAAATCTCAGTGCTTAGTATTTTTGATTCTTATCCATGTGTCAGTATAAAGATGCCTAGATCCTTCAGCTTCATCCATAAGTGATCTCTTATGATGGAATCCAATGCTGCTGAGAAATCTACAAAAGCTATAAACAGGTTTTTTTTTTTCAATAATGCAATATATTTCTATCAAATGAGCTGTAAAAATGTTTGTGTGGTAGTTCACATTTCTTTTCTGGATCTTGTTTATAATGGGGAGAGTACTGAGTATTCACATGAGCCATATGTTGATTTCTAATTCTATTTAGGTTAAGAAAATTTGTTGTAGTTGTGTTTTTGGAATATCATATCTATTTTGCCAAATTATTTTTCTTGTTTACATATGCTGTAAAAGCAATTCTCATACTTGACCTGAGTTGCACCTTTCTCCTTTTAATACAACTCTATCAGGTTTGTGACAGTTTAGGATATATCAGTATAACTGTTCTGGTTCATTTTTATCTGTCTAAATTTGGTGTATTTTTTGTCTGTTTTTGGTTCGTCATTTGAAATGTTTTACTTTCTGGAATTCTGTCCCAGTTTTTTTTTTAAATTATTTATCTCTAGTGATTCATGAATATTTTTCTTTTTTTTTATGCATTTTTCTCCCCTCTAGGGTGCATCATAGGCACCTATCCCCCCCTTCACTGCCACCTATGTTTGTCCGCCACTCCCCCCAGTACCACCAAGCCACACTTCCCCCACAGAATCCCCCTGTGGTGTGGCCAGGAAGAAGAGGACCATCCTCCCCTCACCCAGAACTTACAATCCAGATTGGGGCTTCTGGCAATCCAGCGATGGAGTGGGATGCCAGTTGGCAGGCAGGGCAACATGAAGTCTATGGTCACCTTTTTTCCTGTTTTTGTCCCTCCCCTTCCCACTGCTATAAGCATGCATGCATGGAGGTGCATACATACCCTGTAGCCACATTCTTGCAACTGTAACTCCAGTGCTGCCACCTGACCTCCACCAGGAGGTAGCCAAGGAGTGGGGCAACATTCCCTCCCACCTCAAGAGAGGAGAGCCATCTGTCAGATGCTTCATCTGCTCCCTTCCCTGTCAACCCCCAACAACCCTTACTCAAGCTCATTCCGAAGCCCGGGTCACCGGCATGGCAGGAGGTGTGGTGTCCTGTGCCTCAACCCTCAGTGACACCAGGCTGGCACCATATATATTGTTTAATACCTTCACTATTGACTTCCTGTAAACTAGAATTAGGAATTGTCACTTTCAATTTTTATGATGATTTTTCAATCTTTATATTTGTGATAGTCATAAGGGGGGGGGACAATTATGTAGTCCACCAGTGAGGTACCCCTATAATTTATGCAACTAAATTTTCCCTCTGAGTCAGATGGGATCCTTCCATTGTATATAACCAGGTTTAATGATTCCAAAAGTAGTTTCATTTGTTCAGAGTTATCAGTATGTTTTCTTACCATCTCCCTATTCCTTACACCCAGTGTATCAAGCATAAGTTTAATTTCTGTATCTACATGTAAACCAACATTGCCACACCTTATGTTAAAATCCCCTACAAGTAACAACTCAGCATATTTATCTAGTTTTTGGAGGAGGGTATCTTGCTCTATTTTATTAAGAATATCTTTATCATATATAGATGAGTTTGGGGGGAATTATAGATATTGACCAAAATTATTGTATCATTTTAAACTTTTATCACTATATTCATATAGTGTTGATTGTCTTTTCTTATCTCCTTAACCTCTAAATAGTCAGTTACTGGAAGGGGGGGGGCATGGCTTGCTCCAGACGCAATGGCCACTTAAAACAAACGCTCATCAAAACCCCGGGGTCTTTCCAAGCTTTATACAGCCTAATATCCAGTAAAACAAATATATGCTATTGGGAAAACGCTGTTAAACCTACCGGAAGCAGAGAGATCTACCCTAAACACGGTCTGCGGACTTACAGTTCAGGAATTTGCGGGGTTGTTATGGCGCAGCAGAGGCCTCGGCAGAATCAATATCAAGGCAAACTGCAGAAATGTTTGAGACTTTACTCAAACAAATGGCCGAAGTTACTCTTGCCTCTAAGAAGACTACACTCTCTATCCAGCAGCTCGAGTCACGTATTACTCGCAACGAGCAAAAAACTGAGCAAGACACAATGGAAATAGAAAAACTTACAGTCATAATCAGGGAACAAAGCAAATCAGTCCAAATGTTGCAAAATAAATCTGACGAAATGGAGAACAGGAGTTGTTGGAATAACCTCTGATTCCTCGGCTTTCCTGAGGGGGTGGAACATGGTAACTCCTTAGACTTTTTATATGATGTCATGCCAGACTTGTTAAAATGCGAGGTTCTGCCTGGGCTCACAATAGAGAGAGCCCATAGAATGCTTAGCCCAACCCCAAAGAGCGGAGAAAGACCAAGGGCTATTATGGCCCGTATCTTAAATTTTGCAGACAAAGAGTGGATCACTGCAAGGGCAAGAGAGCTCGGGGGTCTATCCTGGCAGGGCCATAAAATCTTATTATTCCAGAACTACTCTTGGGAACTGGCTGCTAGAAGGAAAGAATATACGGAGGCTAGGAAATTAATGCACTCCTTGAAGATCACGTTTTCGTTACGATACCCTGCCATTATGCGACTAGAGATAAATGGTTCATATGTAACTTTCGCTACACCAGATAGTCTAATGCAGTATATACACTCTAATTGGTCTTCTCAGCTGAGCTCAGACTGGATTGCTAACCAGTAGTTGGATACAGAACAGACCCGGCAGAACATGATGGATTCAACTCGACGAACCCTTTCGACCTCCCCCCTCCTAGCTTCCATTTCCAAGGCAGCCGACAGCTCTTCCTGTCAGAAATCGTAAGCGACAACTTACTGGGCACCATCCGAGAAGAGAACACCTGCATGACAGGAACGAAGGTACATCACAGGACCCTTTAAACCACCCAGAAGATTTTGTGACGAGGTTTTTCTATGCCAAACAAATTTGCAGCTCTAACCCCTGTGAACTTGGGTGAATCAGTAGCGGACTTTCCTAATGACCCTGAAGAAGAAATGATCCTAGAATATGCTAAAATGGAGGCTTTAACTTAGGCTCTGGACAAAGTTGCATGATCTGAAAATAGCCCAATGATATTGCCTGTCGCCTCTTTGCCTTTAGCTACCCCTGCTGGAGATCCAATTCAGCAAGAGCCCTCAGATGCAGATCTCCTGCAAATGGAAGACCAGACTGGTTGGACCTAGATAAGTGTCCCGATCTCTCTATTTTTCACTTTTCCTACCCACACTTAGTCAGACACTAACTTGGTAGTGGGTAGTGATTAAAATCAACACTTGGACTTGATGCTGGATAATTGGCACTTCTTAACTTTGCTAGAATTGCAGCTCACTTATTTCACCTTGTATAGGCTGGTTACATCAAGGAAGCAAATGTAATATAAGGGGATAGCAATAAGGGCTTTAATGCATAGATGCCCCCTTTAGAATTATACTAGAGGATACTGTATCAGTGTTTTTACTGCCCTCATGCTAGTAACATTAAGTTTTTATTCTCTTTTTTCCTTTTCTTTTCCTCTCATTCTGTGTATTCATCTTGGGGTCCCTCTCGGGAGAACAGGGGGCATTTCAGGAATTAAAGGGGCCAAGGTTGGTACCCAGCTAAGTCTGCGATTCCTCCTGAAAAGTAGTGCCCCTATTTCACTCTGGAAATCCACAGTAACCCCTTGGTTAGTCTGACCCTTAACACTTTTCTCAGAGCTTATGATATAAGGTCATGGAATCCTTGCAAGTAAAGGACCTCCGTGCCTAAGCTGTGTTTCTTTTTTTTCTCCGGGATTGTATTTTCTCTGTCTTATTTTTTATTACTGTCAGCCTGCTGAAAGAGAATATAGCTGCCTCCCCCATATTTTATTTGGTGGGTGGGCTATTAGGGTCATTGTGGCCTTGGTCCTTAATGCCCACACGTATTGCCATGCAACGTTGCATAATATATGTACATAGTTCTGGCATGCTGTGCTTTTGTATAATAGTACTGTCTCTCCTGTTTTTTTCAATTATCAACTTTAAAACACATGTCACACAATGTATGTCTGTTTATGTATGACTGGCCAACTGACACCTATTGGGGTATGGACGTCTTGGTATACTATCATCCCCCTGACATTAACTCTTCATTTAAGGTTATCTTAGCTAATATGTTTTACCTTTGGTCTGACCATGGATGATACAACCTTTATAACATGGAACATCAGGGGTTTGAACTCTCCCTCAAAGTGTAAACATGTTTTAACCCATTTAAAAAGGATTAAAACCCAGGTCGCCCTACTACAAGAGACCAAACTAACCAGGCAAGACCACAGATATTTGGTGAGGGACTGGGTGGGGTTAGAAACTCATGCCTGCGCTACCACAAAAAAAAAGAGGTGTAGTTATATTATTACACAAATCACTTCCTTGGTCTATTTCACAAAGTAAAGCTGACCCTCAGGGAAGGTGGGTGATTGCCTTAGTGGATATCCCGCATGGCCAGCTAATAATTGCCAATATATATATGCACCAAATGAGGATAACCCTTCTTTTTTTTGTAGAACTCAGTTCAAAATTAGGAACCATGTTGAAACCAGACATACCAATTATAGTGGGGGGGACTTTAATTTAACACTCGTCCCTATACTAGACAGACGTGGTCAGGGAAGAGAGTATCATACTCGAGGAGCACAGGCTGTACTTAGTCTTAGCTCCGAATATCAGTCAGTGAACATCTGGCACTTAGTCAATCCCTCAGTCAGGGACTACACTTTCCACTCTGAAGTACATGGCTCCTCAAGTAGACTTGACTTTTGGCTAATTTCCAAGTCTTTGACACAATTTGTCCTAAAGGCCAATATTTTGCCCACAGTTATCTCAGATCATGTGCCGGTGCAGCTGACAATGTTACGGGGAACTTCTACACCACGGTCTACTTCCTGGAGACTGGACCCACTTCTTTTGCACGATGAAAATTTTTTTGCTTGGGCCAAAATACAAACTCAGCTTTTCTTACAAGAAAACCCTGTGTCGGAGACCTCTGCCTCCATCACATGGGAAGCATACAAAGCCACCATGCGAGGCAAAATTATTGAATATGCCTCCCACAGACGGAGGTGAAAAGAAAAGGAATACACTTGCCTCAAAAGTGAACTTGCTAAGGCTGAAAGTGAGTTCAAGGCTTTACCCCACCCATTGCCCTTCTCGGAAGCTGGAAGGAAAGTTTTACTACTCCGTATTAAACTTAATGAACTCTTATCCAGGAAGGCCGATTTAGCCCTACTTAGGATTTGTCATACATACTGGGAAGGGGGAGATAAAAATTGGAATGTCTTAGCATATCAACTCCGTAAACAACAAGCCAAACGATATATAGCAGGCTTAAAAAACCCTAGTACTGGTAAGGGTCAAACCAGCTCTCAAAGTGTAAATAAAATTATGACGTCGTTTTACTCGCAACTTTATACTTCCTCCAAGTCTAAAAATAATTCTGTAACCCAAGAATTTTTACAATCTATTAAGCTATCAAAACTGTCCCCACCCCCACATTAGTGTTCTTGAAGCCCCTTTCACAACACAGGAAGTCAACACAGCTTTGATGGCGCTAAAATCAGGTAAGACCCCCAGAGGCGATGGATTTCCTGCAGAGTTCCTTCAGTTAATTTCTCCTATGATCTCCCCTTTGTTATGTCAGGTCTTTATGGAGGTGGAAGACAAGGGAACTCTGCTGCAGACCCTAGGAGAGGCTACCATAATTGTCCTTCCCAAAAAGGGGAAAGCTCACGACGATCCCGCTAGTTACCGCCCTATTTCCTTGATTAATGCTGACAGCAAGGTATACGCTAGGATATTGGCAAATAGACTCAACCCCATACTTCCGTCTTTGATACATCCATCCCAAGTAGGATTTGTGAAGGGCAGGTATAGCTCAGATCATTTGCGGACCCTTCTCAATCTCATTCACATTGCTAAATCTGCCCCGACACCTGTGGCTGCATTGGCCATTGATTTTGAGAAGGCGTTAGATTCTGTGGCATGGGATTACCTTCACTCTATCCTTCAGCATATTGGGTTCAGCCCTCACTTTCGAGTGGCTATAACAGCTCTATACACAGCCCCCATTGCTAGGGTACTTACTAACTCAATAATGTCAGATCCATTTCAACTTCATAGAAGTACTAGACAGGGCTGCCCCCTATCTCCGTTATTATTTCTTCTAGCGGTGGATCCCTTGGCAGCAGCAATCCGTCAGCACCCCTCTCTAACTGGTATTACTGCAGGTCAACCACAACCCACCACCCTTATGTACGCAGATGACCTGCTGGTTATACTGGGGGATGCCCCTAAGACCATTCGACCTCTTCTCTCCCTACTAGACCATGTCTCTCATATTTCTGGACTCAAAATCAACCAGGCCAAAACAGAGATTCTCCCACTGAATTCTAAATGTTTCCCTCAAACCATGTCCCAATTTGGCCTCATATGGTCACAACACACCATTACATACCTGGGAATTAAAGTAGGGGTGGATACTGAAAAATGGTGGGACAATAACTTAGACCTTTTACTATCTAGTTGTAGGTGTGAATTAGACCGTTGGTCTCACCTCAATCTTACATTGGCTGGGAAGATAGCTGCCTATAAAATGTCAATCACACCTAAAATCTCTTATTTATTATCCCACATTCCCTTATCTCTCCCTTGGGTATGGATAAAAAAAAAATTGAAAAAACTATAGGTCATTTCTTATGGGGTAATGCTAAACCCCGCTTAGGCAAAAATATTCTAAGGGCACATTGGAAATATGGTGGATGGGGTCTCCCTTGGATAGAGGGTTACAAAATTGCATATCAGTGCTCACAGACCCTGAAATGGTTTAACCTACAGTCCGATGAGTCTCCCCAATGGTTAACATTAGAACAAGGTGTCAGCGGAGCCCCTGTTACAGCTACAGTGTTATGGCCTGGAGCCTCTAAGGAACTTCTGCTGCATCCCACCATAGGCCCCTCTATTCTTTATTGGCGAATACTTCACAAAAAAACTAAATATTTCACCCCTTCCCTTATTATATACTCCCTTATGGAATAACCCCAATGTTATCATAGGTGGAAAGTCTGTCATCTGGCCCACTTGGCAGGTGAAAGGTATCCTATTTATAAAGGATGTGCTGACTAAGGACTCCATGAAGGTAGACACGTTCCAACAATTACAAAGTAAATGGAACTTACAGAGATCTGACTTTTGGAGGTATTTGCAGATCAGAGATGCCTTGAAAATAAGGCTGCAACAGGCAGACACATTTAAGGACCTTTTACCTCCAGTGCACTCGTGGCTTACCCTACAGAAGGGGACGGCAGGCATGATATATGCCTCAGTTAGAGATACCTTGCCTACCTCTAACCAATCCTCAAGGCACAGGTGGGAAAAGGCCTTAAAAATGCCACTGACTGAAACCCAGTGGAATCAATGCTGATGGGTAGGACATAAAGTTTTTACTGATGCTAGAAGCAGACTGATCCATAATAAAATAATGCACTCTTGGTATAGAACACCTGTAATGTTAAAAAAATGCAAGTACTCCCTCATGGTAAATGCTGGAGGTGCCATCTACACTGAAGAGATCTATATCACATATTATGGCTCTGCCCCTTGATCGTAGATGTTTGGAAGTCCGTTCAAAGTGTTGCAAACTTAATCCTGCCATGTAATATCCCTCTCAGTCCCTCTCTTATGTTGTTGGGTCTTAAATCTGATGTACCTAATCTTGACCCTCATTCATTTAGATGACTGATGCTTTTAAGCATGCAAGTAAAGCGCTCTATTCTGAAAAATTGGAGATCTTCTAATATACCTAATATAACGGAGATCCTCCTTGCTCTTACATATATTTCTGAATTAGACAGATGTTCTCACCTGATATCAGGGTGTATTCCTCTTTATCATTGTTGTTGGGCCCCATACATGGCCTACCTGGCCTCCAGAGCAGGTGTTGGCTGACCTGGTACATAGTTGTTCTACATAACTTTATTTCCCAAGACGAGATGATGCGTATTCAGTTTACTGAAATCAGATTTTATCTATATTTTCTATAAATGATAATCATGTGTTGATTATATTGTATTCAATATAGGAGGACATTGTAAATAGTTAATAATGTAGTTATTTACTTTTATGGCTTTGTTACTGATACACTCTCTTTACAACTTGAGTTTTTAGATACAGAAGGTAGGGACAAATAATCTATATTAGTACTTAGCCTCTTTAGGATATACTTTAATTACACTTAGTTACTTTGTGGCACCATATTTCTTATTTTCCAGATGTCTCCTCAAACTTGACCATAGGAAGGTACAGCTACCATAATGCATGAAGCCTTGACTTATCCAGCAGTGGCACCTCCTTGTGGGCTTGGGTTTCTGGTAAGAGTCAAGGTAGGTGCCATAGGGCTTAGTAGAGTCCTTGTAATTCTCTTTTTAGATTTATAATACAATTCCAACAGTGTCATACATGTCAATCATTTATACTGCTGTTTTGTATATAGCCGAAACTCAATGTTATTGATTGTTTTTTTATTTTCTTGTTCCTTTGTTATGTTGTAGAAAACTAATAAAAAACTTTTAACGTAAATAGTCAGTTACTTTGACATAAGTAATTAAATCCCCACTTCCCCTACCCATTTTGTGTTAGCTTTTATGCCAGTATATGAAATAACTGATATTCATTTATGTTTATAGTATCCATTTGTTCATTACAATGCCACGTTTCTTGTAGGTTTATTATATCTGCTGTCGTTATAAATTTGGAATATTCAGTGTTTGCCAGTTTCGATGGATGCCCAGCAACATTCCATGATAAAATACCAACATTTTGTTCTCATTTAAGAAGAAATTTATGCTGCTGTCTATTGCCCATAAATGATTTGTTTCTGTTACTTCTTAATTAGTGCCCCCTTTACATCTCATACACCAGATAGTAAAGCATCTATATCAGCTAATATCTGAACATGGCTACTGACCTTTACATTACACTCCTGTTCCAATTGTCCTCCTGTTTTATCAGTCTTTGTATTTGACCATCATTTTTTTTGTTCATATAATTGATTAAAATTGACAATCAAAATTCCTAGATTATCAAGTTTATGCCCTGCCATTAATATATTTTTTTTTTGGATAGAACTCCACTTTGTAAGGTCAGATCAATGTCATCTCTCATCGTTTTAATATTCTTTGGACATTGACAATATCCTCTATATAAAACTCCAATCATCAAAAGTTTCTAAACAGGAAACAAAGCATGTTTTTAAACTTTGTTTTATTTTCAAACCATATATGTGCAATATCAAAAATTGACAACTCCATGTTCTGTGTAATCTGCTTTTTTCCAGTCTCATTTACTAATCTTCCTACATTTGAGTAGTTAGCCAGCTCCTTGAGAAGCACAGATTTGGTGTTGATCTCCAAATTTCCCGTATCCAATTTTATTTTTGTTTGAACAGAATAATCCATTTTCAAACTATATTCTTGCAGTTTAATGGCATTATGTCAAACACAGTAAGCCACTCTTGCATATTTAAAGAAAATCAAAAAATTGTCCTTCGATTAAAGATCATCAAATCTTTGTACATCACAGATAAGAAATAAGGTTCATTACAGACCTGCCATATAATACCCACCATTGTTCTCTCTATGACGCAGTTGGATGGGTTTCCCTTCATGTCAGGAGGAGCAGAAATGCAGCTCTATGGATCTACAGAGCTTTATCAAAAAAACTCCCAAGCTATATCCTGGACTGCTTCAACCAGACCACTCCTAGCTCCTATGCCCTAAGAAGCAACAATATCATCCTGCTCAAATTGCCCAAAGTCAACACCAAACTAGGAGGGCAGCAATCAGCTATTCTCTAGCTATAGCATGGAACACCCTACAAAATCCCTAAAACTGTCCATTATCATTCCATTTACATCCTTTAAGTAGCACTGTACAGCCTTCTTCACAGAGAAATGCAGTTGCTACCGCTAGAGATAGAATAGTCATCCCACAAACCTATATTCCAATCATATATGACATATTCCTTCCAGTCAGACACCCCCAGTTTATGGCACCCAATATTTCCTTCCCCATCCTTGTACTCATTATGTGTGTGACTGTCCTGACCCTCATTGGGATATATATGTACTGTACATATTGTAGATATTAGTTTAACCTTCTTTTAACCTAGTTTCAACATGTGAATTCACTGTATATCATTGTGTTATAAACATCATTTTTTCTGTATGTATAACTGTCTTTTAAGTGTGTGATGTATTTGCTGTGTATCAACTTGAAACTTGACCTTATCAGGTCCATCTTGTAAATGAGCCTTGTCCAATGATGATCACCTGAATAAATAAAGATTTGATTGATTGATTGATTGATTGATTGACAGATGCCATCTTGGACAATCTCAAGCCCTAACAAATCTTTACAGATCATATATCATAGGATTCTTAGTATTTCTGAGTTTTCATAATTAGTTCTTCGTATCCCTCTTAAAGTTATCATCGCCTCTGATTCTTCTAAGTTGTTTGATCTTGCATGTTCTAAAACATGTTGATTATGTATATGGATGGCATCAGCTGACCCATCCTGTGTTCCAACCGAAATCTTATTGTTTTGCTTGTCTTTTCTACTATCCACCCCTTGCTGTTTCTCCACAGATTCCAACACTATTTCCTTATTCAACTTATGAAGATTTTTTTCTTCATATTTTTTCTCACATCTCTGTTTGACACTGTTTCTTCTAGTAATTATATTGTTGTAAAATCTATCCTGTGAGCTTCCTCTTTATTATTGAGTTTGTCTGTCTTCTTAAGTATTATGGGAACTAAAGATTCTTTTTTACATTCCTGGTTCTTCTCTGGAAATCAAGTAATTCATTGAGGTGTTCCCCATTGATTGCCATATCCTTTCTTAGAGAAGCTTTCATTTTTTAGTATAACCAGCTGCTCTAATAAAACTACACTTGCCATGTGTGGAATTTTTTGTGGGGGAGATTCTACCAAATTTCCATCTAGAAAAGGGGAGTAAGTGATTTGTCTCTCTGTTTTATTTTCATAGATTTTTTTTGTTTTGTCTGCTATTTTTAAACTTGTGTTAGTTTCCTGTAGTGCCTGCATTATTTCTGGAATGTTTGCTTTGATTTGTTGAGGATGCCTCTAACTAAAATCTAATTTCTCTTAGATTTTGCTCTTTTCCGAAGTTAGGGCTGATAAACTCTGATAACTGTCACATACGGATTCTTGTTCAATTTCAGTTAAGGCTTTTTGTCTTTCATATACCATATGCCTTTCCTTTTTTGAACCTTCCAAATATATTTTTATAGTATCATTCTCCTGTTGGCTCTCAATTTTCATTAGTGGGGATCGTTCCAGACAGAGTGGACCCAAGGATGAACCGTGGAACTATAGGCCAGGAAGTCTAACATCTATAGTGAGGAAGCTAATAGAGCCTATCCTAAAGGATAGGCTAGTGGCACTACTGGAGGTGAATGGGGTGCAGGATGGGAAGCAGCATGGCTTCGTCAAGGGCAGGTAATGCTAGACCAACCTAATGGAATACTATGACTGGGTGACTAGGCAAATTGACAGGGGCCATTTGGTGGATATCCTGTACCAAGACTTCAGTAAGACCTTTGATTTGGTACCACATGGGAGACTTGGAATCAAGCTACAGGGCACAAGGGCAGGAGCAAAACTGGTGGGGTGGGTGGAGAAATGGCTAAAGGATAGGCAGCAGAGGATGGTGGTAGGTGGGGAATACTTGTCCCCTAAGTCTGAGATAAATGGTGTCCCACAGGGTTCAGTGTTGGGTCCAGTGCTGTTTGGTATATTTATTGCAGACATCTTGGAGGGCATCAGCAGCAAAATCAGCCTATTTGTGGATGACACCAAGATGGAAGCAGTGGTGCATGATTAGGAGGGGTGTCAGGAGCTACAGGAGGATCTGGCAAGGTTGGAGGCATGGTCTGACAGATGGCAGCTGTGGTTTAATCCCCAAATATACAAGGTGCTGCACTTTGGAACAAAAAATCCAAGGAGAAGCTATCATCTGGGGGGAGTGCAGCTGGAGGTAACAGAAGAAGAGAAGAATATGGGGGTGCTCATCATGGGAGCAATGAACACTTCTGCACAATGCAGAAAGGCAGCAGCAATGACCAATAAAATGCTGGGGTGCATTGCAAGGGGAATTACTTTGAGAAGAAGGGAGGTTATTCTACCGCTATGCAGATCATTGCTTAGAGCACACCTAGAATACTGCATGCAGTACTGGCGCCCGTACCTACAAAAAGAACATTATGCTCCTGGAGGCGGTGCTGCATAGTGAAATGAAGATGATTCAGGGCCTGGGGGAATTACCATATAAGGTCAGACTAAGAGAGTTAAGCATGTACACACTGTACGAGAGGAGGGAAGGGGCGGTATGATTGAGACCTTCATATACATGAAAGGGATAATCAAAAAAAACACAGAGGGTCTATTCAGGAGGAGGGTGGGGAGAGACACTAGGGGCCATGATATGAGATTGGAGGGTGGTAGATTCAGAAGTGTGGCGAGGAGGCATTTCTTTCAGAGAAGGTGGTAGCAAAGTGAAATGCACTACCACACCACCAGCTGAAGTGGTGGAATGTACCATAGTGGGATGCTTCAAGATGGGGTGGAACAGAGCAAGGGAAAGGGTAAAGGGAGGTAATGGGAGGGGGTGGGACAGCTGCTGAATAATGAGATAGCTGCATTCATGAGCAGCCAAGATAGACCATGATGGCCTTTTGCTGCTGGCAATTTTTGTATGTTCGTATTAATCTGTTTAGTATTCTTACTTTGTGAGCTAGTTAAATCACATGTTTCAGAGGTTTTAGATTTTTTTTTTTTCATTTGTTGTGCTTTTGGATCTGTTATAAGAGTAGAGGTTAAAATATGTGTTTCTTTGTCTCTCTTTTCATATTATTACTACAGTTTAAGTGGTTAATAATTAATGGTTGGCCAGGATCAGTCCCTTTAGAATTATTAATATTATTTTTCTCACCTGGCCTATTGTTGTTGTTTTTTTTGGGGGGGGGTCTTCTTATTAGTTTACTTTTTTGCTTTGTTCACTGTATTTTTCTTCCAGATGCAATACCCCTTCTGATTTGTTTAAGTTGAAGTATTGTATAAAATCCTCAATTTCCATTTTTTGCTACTTGTCCTCATTTTGTTTTTTATCAAGAATTAATTTTATGCAAACTTAATGAGCAGTGCTTAATTGTCAGTACTTTGATATCAGCTTTTGAAGTATACTTAGCTTTGGCAAATCCAGTTCACACCTTAAAAATTCAGTTTTAAATATCATTAGTAATAAAATGTTAGTTCTTAACAAGGCTTTTAATTAAATTCATTTCTCACAATGTGCTCTATTGTTCTGATCAACATTTGAGAATAAATTTATATAGCAAAAAAACTGCTCTTTATACAGTCAGGTTTGATCACAAAACCGTTCCTTTTAACATGGACAGTTCAATGCACCAAAACTAAAAAAAAATACACTGAAATGATATTCAAGTATTGTGCAAAATAATCAGAAATTACTTCCAGCAAGTCCATATCTTTTTTGGGGAGATAATTGTAAGTTTAACAAAATTCAGAAAAGCCATCTCAGTAGTAAAGACTATCCAGCTGGATGGCTGGGGCAAATAAGCTCCCACTACTGCTTTTTTTTTTTCCTTTTTCTACCACTATGGAGTGTCTTCTTTCTTTTCCTTTCTTTTTCAATCTTTGGGGGATAAATGGCAGGACCTCTGCCTTTCCTTGTGTAGGAACCTTCCCGAAGATACTGGGAAAAAATCTAAATCGGGGTCAAGAAGCAACTATACGAGAAATTATACAGTGGCAAGAAAGAATCCTGGATGCTGATTGGTCAGTGTATGCCTGAGACAGTGATGTTATTACACAATAAAATCATTGTATTAATGATCTTCATTAGTGTTTGCATTTCTCTCTTAAGAAATAAAGATATACTGCCTCACTAAAAATCTACTAAAAATGTTATTTTTTTTAATTAATTTGTATAACATTCAGCCATTGTATAATTGCAATAAGGCACTCTAAGGTGTGTGTTATTGTGTAATAATGTCACTCCTGGGGTGGTGGAAGCAATCGGCTTTGCCTCGTGCTTCAACCCACCCAAGGAGTGACGTTATTACACAATAAAACACCTTGCCATGCCTTATTGCTTAAATAAATGTGTAGGAATTGAAAGTAATAGAAAGTAATTAGAGTAAACAGAATTACAGCACTCTAAAATGGATACATAAATCATCTTTTTTACACATTTTGTTTTTTTTTGAAAATGACTCTATGGGCTTGTAGAGTCTGTTGTTTACATTTATACTGAAACTGCATTTATTAAAGCAAGATAAATACCGTTTTATAACATTTGAAAATTGTAAACACAGCTTCTCCTGATTCAAAAATCCTGCTCTAAGAATCTTAAAATGGCTGCCTTGATGATGTCATTGAACTGAGGGATGCCCAGCTGTGCAGATGTAGTCTAGCTGTACTAAACATATTCAAATGTGAATAACTTTAAAATTAAAAGTGATAGCATGGTACTGTGAGCACAGAAGTTATTCAGCACAAAAATATCTACACAATGTTTGGCATTTTATTTATAGATATAGCTTCGTTTTTTAAAAAATTTGTAAAAAAAAGCAGCAGAAAATTCAATTATTTTTCACTTTTTCAACAATTAAATACAAAAAATATTAAAAGAAAAAATAATAGCATGGTACTGTGAGCATAAAAGTTGTTCAGCACAAAAATATCTACAAAATGAGTAGGCTTTCATTTATATGTGCATTTTAGTTTTTGTTTTTTTTATAGTTAGCAACAAACAGCAGAAAGTTCAATTATTTTTCACTTTTTGCAACAAATTATTTTCACTTTTTTGGAGGTGCAGCATAAATGGAATATGCTGCCTCCCTACTGGAAATATTGTTGATCATTTTTGTTCTTGTGCCGATTGACCTGATGTCATTACTCTTGGCTTCGCCACTGGTGATATCTTCAGGTCAATCAGTGCTCAGACAAAAATACTAACAATATTTCCAGTAGAAGTAGCATATCCCTTATATGTTCTTTGCAAAAAACTATATTAATACATCGGTGTGTGTTACTATTAAAGAGGCAAAAGTATGGAAATGTGATGTTAGGGTTTTCAACACTAACTCTGCACCCCCCCCACACACACACAGAGAAGCTGCCAAAGGGAACTAGGCAAAAGCAACCATAAACATCCATCACCAGGTAAGAAAAACAACATGCAACTATTTGCAATTGACATAAGAGACATCCATCATCATGGCTCAGCACTTTTGTAGCCATGGATACTCATGTACACTTGCACATCTGGGAAGTGCAGTAAAAAAAATCCATAGGATCAGATTGTAATTAAGTAATAACACATGGCAGGGTGTGCAACAGTGATAAGTTACTGCACCTCCAAGTTGAGTTGTGAGGCATGAGGTACATCTGAATGCCTTTGACCACCTGGTAAGTGCAGTCTGTGATTCCCATAAGATCACACTGTAAATTGTAAGAAAGCAATAACACATGGCAGAGTGTGTGACAGTGCTAAATTGCTGTATGGCCCAGGTGGGTTGTGAGGCAGGAGGTACAGTTGAGTGCCTTCAACTTCCTGGGAAGTGTGGTGCATGACTCCCATAGGATCACATTGTAAATTGTAAGTAAGCAAGAATAGATGGCAGAGTGTGCAGCAAGCATAAATTACTGCATGCCCCAGGTGGGTTATAAAGCATGAGGCACAGCTGGGTGCCTTCAACCACCTTGGAAGTGCAGGTTATAATTTGAATAAGATTACAATATAAATTTTAAGAGATCAGTACCACACATCAGGATGTGCAGCAAGGCTAAATTGTTGCATGCTCCAGGTGGGTTGTAAGGCACAAGGCACAGATGAGTGTCTTCAACCACTTGGGAAGTACAATGTAAAATTCCCATAGGATCACATTATAAATTGTAAGTAAGCAATAACACACAACAGGGTGTGTGATAATACTAAATTACCACAGGCCCCAGGTGGGTTGTGAGATGGGTTCTGAGGTACGAGGTGCAGCTGAGTGCCATCAACCACCTGAGAAGTGTGAATGTCTTCACCTAGGTGCCAAAAGCACCTATGTTACCATTGAAGCACATGTTAAGGATGTGAGAAAGTAAGCAGGTGGCTGATCTGAGGAGTATCAGACCCCTGGCTTCTTTGACTGGAAAAAGAGGTAACATTCCAACATCAATGGCACACAGCTGAATGACACAAAATGAAAACAAAAACTGGGAAATGGCATCAGACTGAGATGTAGCTCTGGGTAGTATGGCAAAGGCAGCTTTCATGTGCACTGACTACATGCAGGAAAGACAAGGAAGTGTCAATGGGTGGCCGCATGAGAAATGCAGGGTGCCCAAGATCACTTTGCCCGATAATGTAAAGTGGGAATACATGAATCAGTGTCTCAACCTGTCACAGTGAGGCAGCATTGGCAGAGGAGGGGAACACAGAAATGGAAACATTAAGCATACAACATATTTGCACCCTCTCCCACTGTTTGAAAGACAGGAAGTGAGAGCTATTTGAAAAGCAAATTGCAGTTTGGTTAATTGGAGGAGGGCATGCGAACAAAAAAATGTTAACAATATTTCCAGTAGGGAAGTAGCTTATTCCATTTATTCCATACCTTCAATAAAAGTGAAAACAATGGATTTCCTGTCATTTTTTGCTGATTATTGAAAATCTAAAAGGCATCTATAAATGAAACACCACTCATTCTATATTTTTGTGCTGAACAACTTTTGTGCTGAAAGTACCATGCTATCATTTTTCAGTTTAAAGCTATTTACGTTTATTTGTTGCAAAAAGTGAAAAATAATTGAACCTTCTGCTGCTTTGCTAATTATAAAAAAACCCTAAAAGTCACATAGAAATGTCACACTACTCATTTTGTAGATATGTTTGTGCTGAACAAATTTTATGCTCACAGTACCATGCTATCATTCTTTGTTTTAATATTATGTACATTTGTTTGTTGAAAAGTGAAAAATAATTGAATTTTCTGCTGCCTTTTTTTTTTACTAATCTTTAAAAAAACTAAATGGAATCTATAAATGAAACACCAATCTTTTTGTATATATTTGTGTGCTGAACAACTTTTACACTTACAGTACCATGCTATAATTATTCATTTTAAAGTTATTTGCATTTGAATACAGTTAGCACATCTAGAATACATCTGCACAGCTGGGCATCACTCTCTTCAATTACATCATCAAGGCAGCAATTTTAGGATTCTTAGAGCAGGATTTTTGAATCAGAAGAGGCTGTGTTTACAATTTTCAAATGTCATGAAACTGCGATTATCCTGCTTTAATAAATGCAGTTTCAGTGTAAATATAAAAACAGCCTGTCTTTGACAAGAATATGGAATCATTTAAAAAAAAAAATTGTATAAAAAAGATGGTTTAAGTATCCTTTAAGTTGACAAACCCTATTCATAAAAAAAAAGAAGTGCTAAAAAATGTCCTGCCAAATACCATGACCCCCCCAAAAATGCCAAAAAGACAAGTAAAACCCAAGTGAAAAATACATCAACAAAAGATTACTAAATAAAGGATTTGCTATACATATTGCAGGTTATATACCAGTTTAGCATCTAATAATGACTAAAAACTAATAACTTACTTTTCCAGCAATGAAAAATGAGAGACTCACAGCAGAAAGGCTGGATAAAAGCAGAATTATCAAGTTGCTACCATGAAATCACTCAACTCCCACTGATGTCTAGGTAGGAACTCCAGATAGTGCTTCAGGGGAACACCTTGAAATGGCATGTATCTATGCAACCATGAGTACTTGCACATTGAAAGGAGTAACCATGCTGTGGCATGAACATTTAAAAGTCTGTCTCTTTTTTTTAAAATCATAAAGTCACAAAAATCAGTATGAACCCCAAAATGCAGCAAAAACAGAGCCAATATACATATCTATAAAATCGGTCTAGCAAATCCTGTAGTCTCATTGGTTAAAACATGTCACATGACCGTGTGTAAATCCTGCAACATACTACCAATAAAGATACTGCTGATCAAATGTTTACTTTCTTTGAACCCAATTCCTTTTTTTAAGTTTTAATAAAATATTAATTTTATAATCATAATAATGCACCTCAGGGCATGTGTAGTAGTGGGATTTATACACTTCATATGTGGTTAAAGTCACTCAGCTGTGCCTCATGACACACCACACAACATGTGTGTAAATCACACAACAACATACACCCTGTCATATATTACTGCTTAAGTAATACAGTATTCCTCTAGAGTTCACTTGCAGCAACCACCAGTAAAGCCAGAGAAATGAAATTGCCTGAGACTGAATCACACAGTGCACATCAGTTTGAATCAACACAAATATCCCCAACAGTTCAGGCATGTTCCTAAATACAAAAACAATTCCTCAACCAACAATACAGGTTGTACCCTTGAAATTTCTACTAGCCCCAAAACAGAGCCCCTAAACTGAACTATTGTAACAAGGTAAACTGCAGCTGTTATAAATATCACAAATATCATATGTGTCGGCAGTAGGCAAGAGCCTGACAGCGAGTTTGTGGAACAATTCCACTAGTGTCTGAGTAGTATATGAATTATTTTACACATATTTTTAGTTTTCAATTCAGTTTATTTTATTCAGTTCTCTCTCTAAACAGAAAGACTTTCAGCTTTTTGGTGTCTTTGTCTCCAATTTAGCTTCTCTGCCTTTTGGCTCCTTCCTCACTGGGCTTCTTTCAGCTACACCATCTGTTTACTGCCAGCTCCATTCATCACAACTCCAATCTCCATTCCCCTACTCTGAAACTATAGAGGACCATGACTTCTCAGATTGGGTCCTGAGACTTCCTATTCTCCTGTGCTCCCAGAGTTTTAGGTAACACATATTGCTCTACCCCCATGCAGTCTTCTAGATTGTGCTTACTTTTATGGAAGAATAACTTTGCAATAGCTACTGAGTGGCTTTCTCATTATTTCCTTCAGTGCAGCCATCATTTTTCTATTAGCTGGGTACCTTTAAAATAATAAAAGGGAAATGCATTTAAATATTGCTCTGACCTGGTTTTAATACATATTTTAAGCTATCTATGCCTTTTGTCCCATAAGGTCAGAGGGCAATGTCATTTTGAACAGTAGGGGTTCAAAAGTACAACAGAAAGAATTCCAATGTTCATTCATGTTTTACAGTGTTTATTTTCAATAAGCAGTATCCCTTATATAGACTTACTTTGTGCATGTGGTTCTTTTTCTTTGCACCCTGTGCCATACACACACACACACACATATACACACACATATGAGATGTCCACCCACAGGGTTAAAAAATGAGAGGGAACGTTGCTTGCAACCTGCTCTTCAGGTATGAGTAGAACCAGTTGACTGAAGAGGCAGAGTACTCAACTGCCTTATGTTTGTTCAGGAGAAAGGGGTGTGACACAATGTCAAGGGGTATGGCCAAGTTGAAAAAGATGGTAGAAGTAATTTGATCTTGTTCCATACTAGACATGATGGAGTCAATGAGATGAAGAGGGGAGGTAGATCTCGATTGGGACTCCCTGAAACTAGACAGAAAAGGAATGAAAACAGAGGAGGAGTTCAGCAACATGGTGACTTGTGAGAGGACAAGATATTCATGGAGCCTTGCCAGTGTGAGGTGGAGGGAAATGGGATTAGAGTTTCCAGAAGAGGAAGGATCACCCCCTTTTGGGAGGCAATGATAGTAGCCCACTTCCTGGCACTGGAAACAGAGGAGGGGAAGGAGAAGGAGTGGTTAAGGAGGAGAGAAACAGAGGAGGCTGTGGCTGGTGCAGAGAGGTACAAAAGTTTGGATCAGGGACATCTGGGCTCATACCCTTTTATGGATTAAGATGACATCTAGCCAGTTACCATTGGGGATGGACAGTAGTTACATGGAGCTCCTCATGCTGCAGTGGAGGAAAACAAATAGACTTGAGGATCATAAATGGTGAAGAGGGCTGGTAGAACTCTGGTATGCATCAAAAGGGGTGACCATAATGGTAGGGTAAGTTATTTTCTTTTTTTTTAAAACCCTGATCATGGCCCACTTGGACTAGTGTGTGCAATTCTGGGTTCTTCAATACAAAAGCGACATTAAGGCAGAAGATAAGGTGCAACACAGGGCCACAAAAATAATCCAGGGTGTTGAAGACACATACTATAATTTAAGACATTTTGCTATTGTCATGCTCATGTTGGAGAAAAAGAGGCTGAGAGGAAACATGATCCTAGTTTCAACTTACTCAGATATATCGACATGATTGAAGCGACAGCGATGCTTGTTCTGGTGTCCTCTAGTATGACACAGAGACACACTCTAAAGTTCACAGATGGTACTGTAAATTCTGGGGTAACATTAGGAAGAACTTTTCACAGAGGATGGTAAACTTATGGAACAGCATTCCAGCAGATACAGTGAACAGGAAGATTGTACTGACCTTCAAGAAAAGCTTGAGAAACTTTTTGCTTACCTAGAGAATCACCAGATACCCTTGACAATAGATTTGGTAGGGAATCCTTTAAATTGCTGTGGCCTGGATATTCAAACTGTGCCAGGCTGTGGCGCAAGCATGGGCACAGCTCAACTTGGCTGCGCAGGGGTGTGGCCTGGGCAATATTCAAAGGAGCTGCGCCATGGCTCAGCAGCTTTGAATATCACACCCTGGCTGCCCCCAGTGTGCATGGCGCAGTGGCACTGCACCAGCGCAAGAGGCCAGAGTGGAGCATGGAGATGCTCTAGTGCAAGTGCCATTGCGCCATTCACAGCACCTGCAATATTCAAAAGGTGACATGCAAATGGGGCCATAATTTATGCAAGGTGCACATGGGGCCATTTGCATGTCATTATGGCCCCATTTGCATCCCATTTGCATGCAGGTGCACCGATCCCTGACAACTTGTGCCTGGCGCCCTGCCAGGCAACAGCCTTCGGGGACCGATGCTACCTGCAGCCCAATCATGGGCATTTGTTTAAAACTTAGATTCTCGCCCAATATCCCTGGTAGTCCGCGGGATCAACCTCTGCCCGATTGCAGGCATATGTTTAAATATAGATCCTCATCCAATATCTTCATTTGGTCCAGTGGACCGCTATGCTGCGAATCACGGGCATGTAAGAAAACCTCAATATCCCTGGTGGTCTAGTGGTACCCCCACTCACTGAGCCCCACCACCCTACCCCCAGCGGGCGGCAGCACCCTGTGTGCCATCTCCCCATCGCTGCCGATGACACTCGGTAAGGGTGCATCTCATTGGTTCATTAGTGTGATTCGTGCATGTTTTCATTGTACTCACACATTCCAGATATGAATGATCATTAACATATCTAGAATGTGTAGTACAGTAGGAGCTGCATGCCCATTGGCTTATGCTGTGAACCAGTGGGTGTGCAGCCCTACCAAGGTGTCAGTTGGTGGGTGGCGGGCGGCAGGCGAGTGGTGCTGCTGCCCGCCGCTGACCGGGGTGGAAGCAGGGTGGTGGGGCTCAGTGGGTGGGTGGGGGGGTACCACCAGACCACCAGGAATATTGAGGTTTTCTTTACACATGCCCGCAATCGGCACATAGAGGTCCACTGGACCACCAGGGAAATTGGACGAGGGCGTATATTTTGACAGATGCCCACGATCAGGCAGATTACGGTCCACTGGACCACCAGGGATATTGGACGAGGATCTATGTTTTAAACAAATGCCTATGATCGGGCAGATTGTGGTCCACTGGACCACTAGGGATATAGGACGTGGAAGTTTTTTTTAAAACATATGTCCACAATGGGGCAGATTGTGGTCCACTGGACCACCAGGGATATAGGACGGGGACGTTTTCTTTTTAATCATATGCCTGCGATCGGGCATGGGGACGCCAACAGGTGCAGCTGGAACTCGAGTGGACACCCACAGGTGGCAGCTGCCGTGTTGCGCCCTGCTATGTGGCAGCTCACCTGTGGGTGGTTGTCAGTTGTTCTTTTTTTTTTAGGCTTAACTTTGTGCTGGTGCAGGTAGGGATTGTGCATGCATGGCTCTGCACATCCCGGGCTGAATATCGGGCTGTTCAGGTTATGCATGACTCCCCCACCTGTGCCTGCATACAATACTGATGCGGCTCCAGGCGCATTGGGATTTGCGCCGCACTTTTCCTTTGAAGATCGCGTCGGCGATCAGTGGGTTGCGATGGTGCAAACACCTGTTGCACTGTGCAACCCTTGAATGTCTGGGCCTATATGTTTACACAGCACATCTGTTCCTACTTGCTTATGAAGTGAGGGAAATGAGACACAATGGACCCAGAGTCCCTTCTGACTTTGCTACTGTGCTATTATACCTGTCTTTAAAGGGGAGTTTAGGTGCATAGAGTCCCTCAAGGTGTAAAATCCCATGCAAAACTCTTTCATTTGAGATGTTGGGCTTACCTGTCGTTGACAATGGTCTGGAGATATCCATGCCTAAGTCAGCTTAATATTAAAGCAAGACAGTTGCTACATACATGTAGTACTGTGCATACATAAATACTTAGGGGAAAGAAAGCCAGCAATCCTTCAAGTTCCAACCTCCCTCATACTAGCTCATTGGGAACACCCTGTCACTCCATTTTCTTTAAAGTGCTTGTCTAGTCTGAGTGTGATGGTTATTATGACAGTATCAGTATTAACTGATACCATACACTCTGGCATCTCGTCCAGGTGTTCACTACTTCATCTTGCAAGTAGTTCTTTTTGATGTTTCTCTTGAATCTTAGTCCCTTCAGTGACACTGTGTCCCCTTTTGTCCTTGTGCATCTTGAAGGGTCATGTTAAAGATCAACAATGATGAATCTGGATTCTGTGAACATGCTCAGATGTTGCATTTTGGACACTGGTGAAGCAGATCAAAAGGAGCCATTTCCCTTCAGCATTTCAGCACTTCAACATAAAGATGCAGCACTTTTACAGGAAGCACACACACCAAGCACGTCCTAGTTATTAGCAAGCCACATGAGCAGCTGAAGCCAATCAGAGATTCAAAGGCTCAATAACTCATCCAGATGCACACATCTCAGTGCCATTTCCAGCTCTCTTTCACAGGAAAAGATCCCGTTGCAGCAGCGGCTACTAAAATAAGTCATTTCTCTAAAAGGAGTGGGTTTTGATTAGAAAACTTTTGAATTCATCATAAAATGGTGCATCATCATTCCAGTTTGCTAAGTTTCATTATATTTACAGTAACTGTAGTTTCACGTAAGCAGGCTAGTGAAATTGTGTTGGCGAGAGAGTGCACAGTATGGGCCTGCACTGGCAACTGCAAGCCCTGCAGCAGGAGAAGAGCAGAGTGGATTTAACAGACTAGGAAAGGCGTGGGGAGAATTTTTGAAAAAGTTATTTGACAAGTATTTTTTACCGAGTACAGGTGGTGCTGAGGACACAGAAATCGACATTTAGTTTTTTTTCTTTATTTTTAGATTTTTAGATTTCTTGATCCCCTTCCCTCACAGCAGGAGCAAGGCAAACTGAGTTTAACAAACTTGGGACGATTCAGTGGCAACGCTGAAGGATTTATTTGACAAATATTTTGTACTTACTACTGGTTGAGCAGCAGGGTACAGAAATGTATTTTTTTTCCAGTGTGTGTTGCCAGTCAGTAATGTTGAAATACGAGCTTCCTCAGTGGGGTGGAGTGTGGTCTGTCAGTGGGTGGGAGAGGTGGCCTGGTGGTGTCGCTCTTCCTCTTGAATTACATGGCGCTGTGGCTTTTCAGTGTACCAGGCATACATGCCATGTAGGCATCTAAGAACCATCAATGACTACTGTGAGTTACTTTTAGTGGCTGGCGGAAGCTGCATTATGTCATTATCTGTCATGCACGTGTTGCTGATGTGTGTAGAAAACATGAAGGGAAGAGCAAGAGGAGTAATGATGTAGGCAGGAGGTAAGGAGCAGAAATATGTTCTGCTATGCCAGTTCCATACAATTTCTGCAAGCAGGTATTATGGAGAAGAAGCTGTTAATGGTGGACCAGGGACAGAAAGTCATGATCATGGGGCTCAGAGGACAAGGGCTGGGTGCATAATAGTACAGCCAAATAAACCCTTGATTTATTAGTCCCCAGAATTCCAGTGATTCCACACACACTGCATTGTAAACATCACAGGATTTAAGAATGCATGGGATAGACATAAAGGAATTCTGGAGGTCAGGGGTAAGGGGCAACAGACTTCTAGGAAAACATAAACTGAACTTACAAGCTCAAATGGGCAGACTGGGTGGGCCATAGGCCCTTATCTGCCGACACTGTCTATGTATCTATGTATCTATGTATCTCTCAGTCATTGCCAATCATCCAGTTCATCTGGAGATAAAGCCATCCTGAGCAATCCAAAAACATACTCGTTTACTCTTCTTCCTTCTTTAAATACTTCCGCTTTCAATATTTATTTATTGAGTAATCGGAATTACAACCTTTGAGCTAAAAGCTCATTTGCAAAGTATCCTCGTCATAATGGGAGGGGAGAAGAGATGAGTTTGGGAGTCAATAGCTGCTAAACAGACATTGTCAAGAACATCTTAATGTAATCAGTAGCAATCAATAACATTGGTATTAGCAACACAACGTATGTAACAAAGGCATAAGCACCACATAACCAGAGTGTGAGTACAGTGTACATGGGGATACAATACACATACAGCAGGGCAGACAATAAAGTGCATAAGCTAAGTTAGGTACTAGCTGGAGAAAACCAGAGGTTGAAGCTATACAGGAGCTTTAGGGGAGGAACAGGAGATGTAATTGAACATCATTCCTGATACCAAAAGTGGTTACTAGGCTACATCCAGGGGAGCAAGCATAGCTGTGGTAAACAGTCAGAGAAGTGGGAACTAATCAGGAATAGGTAGCAGATGAGGAATCAGAGGAGGGGAACAGAGGTTAGGCTCATGGGTAAGGAGGGTATGGAATAGGGAGGTGAGGGCTAACAGGGAGTAGGTGAGGGGAGTAGGGGGTGCATGGTAGGTAGGCTGGTAGGGCAGGTGTAGAGTAGGGAGCTTCAGGCCAATCTGTAGAGTGCAAGATGAACCTTGACAGGCCCTGGGTTAAGGGGTCAGGTAGTAGCCAGGTTCAGAGTGGTGGTAGCAGCGTACAGATTGGGAGATAGTCTTTATTGCTCACGTGTGTGAGTACAGTGGCGTGCCGGCCTTGTGGGTTAAGAGTGGCAGTAGCAATGTACAGGGGGGGGGAGATAGACTTTCTTGGCTCAAACTTGAAAGGACTGAGGCATGTAAGGCTTGTGGCAGTGACTGGTAGCTCATTTAACCAGGCGGGAGCCCTAACTGTGAAGACCCACCTCCCCAAAACACTCCTTTTGAATGGAACTACTAATGATTGCTTAGTAACACTTCCACTGGCATGTTCAGCTGGATCAGGATGGAATAAGGCTTGCAAGGAGGGAGATGGAAGTCTGAGTTGGGCCTTCTTTCCCAGAAGAAGCTTAATGTGGTCTGCAAGTGGGAACCATTCAGTCTTTATGTAAAGGCTGCATGTATGAGTTAGGCAATCAGCACCTTACACAAATTTACAGGCTTTATTTAGCAAGGTGTGCACTTTGAACAGGCTTGTATCAGTAGCAGCCCCATAGACAACATTCCCTTAGTACAGAATAGGTAGGATTGTACCAGTGACCACCTATTTCCTGGCCTCAGGTGTAAGGCAGAACCAAAGCCAGTATAGGGCCCCTAATTTCCTATTGGCTACAGTCTTAATATTGTGTATATGTTTATCAAGTGACAAGGACTCATCTATTGTGAGGCCAAAATGTTGGAACGAGGACATCTGCTCCAAGGTCAACAGGAAACTAGTCCAAGGAAACTAAGGGCCGTATACAGGTTTCAGTTCTGCCTTATTCCTGAGGAAACAGGTGGTCAGAGGTACAATCCTACCTATCCTGGACTACTATAATGCTGTCTATGGGGCTGCCACTGATACAATATTTAAGAAAGAAGTGATCCATCCCAAAATGTAACATCTAGTTCCACACAAACAAAATCATCCTGATTTGCTGTGCAATTTCTTAAAGTCTTATGCTCTTATCATAGATACACAGATATTGATGGCAGATAAGGGCCTTTGGCCCACCTAGTCTGCCCAATTGAGCTTGTAATTTTGCCTCTTCAAGCTTCTGTTAAACTGGGTTGAATGCTTCCCCCAACTACTAGGATCCCCTAATACCTATCCTATGCATTCTTGAATCCTGTAATCATTTCAGTCCCCCCACGTTATCTGGTATTATTCCACTTGTCCACCACCCTGTCCATGAAGAAATACTTCTTCACGTTACCTCTGAACTTCCCTCCCTCTAATTTAATCCCATGACCTCTAGTCCTGAAACAGCTCTTCCTCTGAAAAATATTGTTTTCCTCTACCTTGTTCCTCCCCGTGAGATACTTGTATGTCTCTATCATATTTCCCGTCCCTCCTCTCCTCCAGGGAGTACATATTCAAGTCCTTCACCCTGTCCTTATAGGTCTTGTGATGCAAATCCTGTACCATCTTGTTTGCCCTCCTCTGAACTGTCTCCACCCTGTCTATATCCTTACATACTGTAAGTAAGGCCTCCAGAACTGGTCACTGTACTCCAGGTGTGGCCTCACTAATGTTGTGTACAGTGGAATTATGACCTCCCTTTTTCCTGCTGGTGATGCCCCTGCCTAGGCATCCCAGCATCCTATTTGCCTTACCTGTGGCCTTGTCACATTGACCCCCAACCTTTAGGTCATCAGAGATGATAACCACTAGGTCACTTTCCTGCTGAGAGCAAGCTATATCCCCCCCCCCCAGCTGATATGCTATTCCAGGGTTTTTGCACCCCTTGTACATTATTCTGAACTTTTTGCATTGAATCTCAACTGCCACACCCTTGACAATTCTTTACACTTCTGCAGGTCTCATCTCATTCTATCCACTCCCTGTGGTATGTCCATTCTGTTACAGAGTTTTGCATCATCAATAAACAGAGCAATTCTCCCTTCTATTTTATCCATAATGTCACTGATAAAGATGTTGAAGAGGACCAGGCCCAGCTCTGATCCCTGTGGCACTTCACTGGTCACCCTTCCCTTTGCAGAGTGATAGCCGTTAACCACCACCCTCTGTATCCTGCCATCCAGACATCACTTGCAGCATCTGAAGATAGCAAGGGGGGAAAGGAGTCAAGCAGGAAGCACAAATCACATTTCACAACTTCAGTTTCTTGATTCGTGTTTTCTGGACACAAAAATAATTAATAAATATATCCAATGATCATACAATATCATGGTATAGCAGATTATACTGTTACTAGGTATTGCTTCAATAGATACTTAAATCAAGAAAAAGACAGAAAACTAAATGTTACTGCCTCCCACATCTCAGTAGTAGTTTCTATAAATGTAGCCCATTTGGAATCAGTCTATCTAGTTTTAAATTTTTTTTGGTATTGCTATTTATTACTGGTTGTGGTAAGTTATTCAAAATCAGAACCATGTCCTCTAGTAGGTTTACCCACATCCCTGAATTGTAATCTTATAGTAATCCTCACATTTCTCATCATTCATAATGTTGTACATGAGCATAGCACCATGTATTCTCCTTGTCTTCAAACTCATCAGTCCTAAGCTGGCCAATCTGTGATCATACTCCAGTTCTAACACACTCCATATTACAGTAGTTTACTCATTTTACATTGAATTGCTTCTATCACAACCTTGTCCTTTGGCAGGTGTAGTTTTTATAATTATGATACATTATCTAATATTGGGAAGACCAGACTGCTGCACGAGGACAAAATCACCTCAACATTTGATGTTTCTTTTAATACAATGGACTATCCTAGTGACCTCTTTTGTTACTATATTTCTCTCTAGTGTGCGGAAAATCCCAATTAGCCACTCATAATAATGCCAAGGTCTTTTCTACTCACTGTTGTTTCAGTTAATTGTTTATCACTCAAGACATAAGTACACTGTTTTCTACCTAAACGCATCACCTTACATTTCTCCACATTTAGTTGCATGTTTCATGTATTTGACCAAGTTACTAATTTTCTCGATCAGTTTGAAATTTTGGGATCCAAGATGGCCGACAGTAGGCTGTAGGTGAAGCAAGGATGCCAGTTCAGGTCACTTAGAAAATGGGGACTCCTATGTGAAATGCTGTTTTGCAATACCTTTTGATTTTGGTCACTTTCATTTACCTGCCCATACAATCCTGAGCAATGGATTGCCATATAGTGGTGTGAGAGAAAGAAAAATATGGTTTGGGTTTTACATTAAGCACTTCCTGTACCTGAAAATTTGCCAAGAACAGATTTGTTCAGTACCTGACATATTGGTATAGGTGGCTATAGCAGGATTAAGCCTTCACCATCTGGAGCCACGAATGGAAGAGGTATTTTCTGGTGCATTTTTACATCAGATTTTGTACTCCCTGCAGTATGTGCACGACAAGTCTCTGATGGTCTAAAGACATTGTGAAACTGCTACAAAATGAATGTCACCTAAAGAAGGAGATTAGAACTGGACGGACTCAGGTTGAAACTTGGAACTCAGCTGCAAGTATTTTTGGAAACCCAGAAGGAAGAGAAACATCAACCGCTGAACTTGCTTTTGCCACTGGATCTTCTGATAAGAATACAAAAAGGGATTCAACTTCAGAAACTCCAGAACAGACCATCGATCCAGTGGAGCAGGTAGCAGAGCCTGTACTGGATAAGAATAATGTGCCCATTACCATTTAAAATCATATCTCTGACAATCCTGCCTCAGAGCTTGCTAAAAAGAAGTCCTCTGACATGCAGGCTGTAGCCATCACTTCACAAAGTGAAAAGGTGGGAGAGGACATGCTGCAAAAAGAAAGTGCATGAATATTGGACGGTAAGCCCTCACAGGAAATTTCAGTAACTACATTGAGGCACAACAAAAGCCTTTATGGACAAATAAATAATTTAGAAATTCAAAACAGTTTTTCAGAGGGGTGTAATTTACTTACAAATAAAGATGATGTTGCTATAAGGAATGACAGTAGGAATGAATAGGATAAATCAGAGGATAGCAGGGAGACATCAGTTGTGCCAGAAACTGCTATAAATATCCCAAAGATCAGTTAAATGAATGTTGTGATATATTTTCATCTTTATGGGAATCAATATCATCGTTGCCTAAGTCACCCGCAGTTCAAACAGGTAATAATATGGGTAATGGGGAGGGGTACCTACACCAAGCTGCTGGTTCCTATGGAATGAATGAGGTAATGTTTACATTTTTACCCTGCTGCATCTTGGCATGAGACCTTTTGTATGCAGTTACAGTGAAGCTGAACTCTGTGTCACCACATACTGTGAGTACCTGTTGTTTTGGCTCCGTCATACACTTTAGCCACCTGTTTTCTTCTAGGTTTAATAATATGAGTTTGCAGACTTCTGGTTCTGGCACCACCTTGATAGCAGTGTAGCTTAGGAGCTCTGTCTCAGCTAAAAACCTAATCCACAGTAATAAGCAACTATTTTCGGCAATCCTGCTCCTGAAACAGAAAATAACAGATTACCTTATGTCTCCCAGGCAGCGTGGAAAAGAACAACCACTCAGAAGCTCCAGCAAGACAGTCAAGCATAAGCTTGATGGCTTCCAGCAGGCCACACCATGCTCACCGGACTCTACCACAAATCTGACCCACCGATCAGTGACATGGAAGAAATAGATTGTACCTTTTCCTTCAAAAAATTGTGCATCTCCCTGCAACAAATCAATACAACCTTGCAACACATGGAATCCAAGATCTCAGAAGACTGTTGGGATATAAATCTCTTGGATTGTTGAATAAGAGCCTTTGAACGATGTTTGTCCATATATGCTAATTCCACAGACATACATTTTCTGCATTATTGGACTTACGTGGAAGTAAACAACTCCTTTCCCTTAAATTGGAAGAACTAGAAAATTGGAACCGCAGTAATAACATTATAGTGCACAGCATTCTGGAGGGTACAGAAAAAGGCAATATGTTGGTTTTCATGGATTCCGTTCCTAAAAGAGATTTTGGGCTTACCTGCAGAAAAGGTGCTGAATATCATCCATGCTCATTGTTCCCTTATCCCTTATCCTAAGGATCCAAAAGCCTGTCCCTGTTCCATAATCCTTGCTTTTCTGAACTTCTGTGTTAAGGATGCTCTATTAAGACTGGTGTGGGTGAAATAGGAAAGAATTTATGGGGACAAAATATTTTTTTTTACTATGATTATACTCCACAAACAATGCAGAGGCGCCAAGAGGTGTTCGCAGTAGTGAAGCATCTGAAACAAGTGGGTCACCAAGCATACATGGAATACCCTGCTCACCTTAAAATACACACAGCAAATGGTCCCAGATGTTTCCTAGACCTGGCACCAGCCATAGACTTTCTCCATTCCCTTGGCATTGAAATCACCATTGACACCAACTCTCAGCAGCAGGGGGAGCTTAGAACACGTGATTGGCAGATCACTGGAACAAAAAATTTGGAAAAACTTGCAGACACAGCCTCTTCTGCCCTGTGGGCCTCAGTGTTTGCAAAATTGCCTCCGATGATTGATCAGCATGATTCTAATATGGGACCACAACAAACATCATCCACAGCCTCCCCGACCCAGTCCAATTCAACATGACTGCACCATTTACTTTTCAGAATGGTTTGATTCCTAATTTGCATAGTCTGTCCTGGTTTCATTTGTGCTTTTACTAATGGTTTCATGTCTGCCTTGTAGGGGTGGACCTTCCAGGATCACATTCGGGAGAGTATTTCTATTTTTCAGGTTTACATTTGTGGATACAGTATATTTTAAGGCCTGATTTTGTGGGGTGGAAGTGCAGATACAGGGTAAGGACTTCAAGTTGTTTTCTTTTTGTCATGCCATCGGTGGGTAGGGGGGGACTTGGGTTCCTGCTAGGGGCAACTGTCCCAGGGGAGACTCTGGGGGGCATTGTATGTGACAATACCATAAGCATCAAGTAGAGACCCTCACTTTTCTCCTTATGTTTTTCCTCTACTCATACTACTGGTGGTTTTCTAATACTTGACAAGCTGGCACTTTGAACAGACCCTATATATGTTAACACCTGGAACATATATGGATACTCACTTCCTCCTAATTTGCTGTGACAGGAAGGGAGGTGTCTCTCGGTAGACAGCGATGCCTTGGGCTGACTGGAGAAGTGCAAGCCAACTGTTGGGAGTCTGCCAGGGAAAGTTATTCGTAAGCTCTTGGTACTATGGAAGCCAAATGATTTGTGATCTTTTTGCTTAGGTGACTGAGCCAGGTGACTCGTAGGGGTCCCTGGTTCAGTGGATGGCTTACAATGCAAGCAACACTAACTTCCTTTAGCTCTAATGCTCTGATCCCCTTTATCTGCTGCTCTGGTCTTGTGGGGCACCAGGTACCTGTACTGAAGAAATTTTGATAAGTGCCATACCTTGCCTCTCTTCTATCTGTCTAGTGTTGCATTTTCTTTTTCCCTCTGCTCCTTGCCTTAATCTACAGAGGGTCTGGTATTATAGGTGACTGGTCTTTAGTGGTGCTCACTTTGGGCTCCTCTGAATGGATGCAGGTGTGGTTTGGGCCCTTGTCTCCCCCTTTCTAGCTCACAATGTCAGATTCCTTTCCCCGTTGGGGTAGTTTTACCAGAGGATAAACTGTTTGTGGCTCTCCCTGGGTGTGTCAGTCCCTCTCAGATGGTGATGGTACTGCTCCCACCTGGTTGGGAACTTTGTTCTTTTCTCCCATTATGCTGTCTGGGATAGAATGTGTTTCATTCCTAGTTGCAAAATCTTGTTACGCTGCATTATTTACACTCCCCATTTCCCTTGGTGTGGGAGTCTATTTAAGGCTGCTCTCTCCCTTAATAGGATGATAGAGCGATCCAGACTGAGGTGTCTCAGATAGTGACTCCTCTCCACACCCCATCATATGATTCTTCATTGGGTGTGGGTTTGACATCTTAATCTTGAAGTACTATGATGTCTTGTTATCCAATGTGTTTTGATTGGTTTCATTTATTGTTCACTGTAGTTTTTCTCAAGTTGTTCACTGTTTTCTTACTGGTGGTGTGCCCATCACCTTCAGATAGGCCAGGAGGGTTTTGTTACTTAGCCTACCATGGTGGACCTCAATATAGTCTCTTTCAATGTAAGAGGTATAAATAGTCCAATTAAGCATGCGCGATTACTGAAGGAACTACAATATCAGCAAGTGTCAGTCACATTCCTTCAGGAGACCCACCTAACCCCTCAAGAGAACTCAAAGTTGCGCCATGGATGGATGGAGGAGGTTTATGCCTCACACTTCGAGGCACATCCCCATCATAGAGGGGTCACTATTTTGATACGCCGCCATGACCTATTTACTATGCGGAGGGTGAATTATGATCCTGAGGTGAGATCTGTTCATTTGCTAGGCTAGTACAGAGGTCAGAGTTGTAGCCTCCTTAATATTTATGCACTGAATAAAGAACCAGAACACATCAGTTTCCTTACCAGAATCACAGGGGACACAGTGGCAGACCCCCCCCCAGTTTGATAGTGGTGAGAGGGTACTTCAGTGCAGTCATGAACCCAGAAATGAATCATGCTGGTTCAGGCAAAAAAGGGGTTTCTAGGACAGGGAAATTACTTTCCAGATTATGTGATGAGATGGCCTTCATTGAAGGCTGGCACTTCCTTCATCCCCAGAGAAAAGATTACACATACTATGCCCCAAGACATAACACCTACTCTAGAACAGATTTTTTTCAAATCTCAGTAAATTGGGCATCCAGACTACACAGTGCCTCTATAGGCTCCATCACTATATCAGACCACATGCCAGTTTGGGTTCAACTAGATACCTCCACAACCCTATCAGAATCCATTTGCTGCCTTAACGTCAGCCTGCTCAATCATTCTAAGTTTCAAAACTTAATAAAATCTGCAGTGCAAACATTTCTGCAAAATAACCCTGCAGGTAATACAGGAGCGGATATTTGGTGGGGTGCTCTTAAGAGTTATCTTTGAAGAGAAATTATCCAATACTCCTCATGGGTCAGAGAGAGAGAGAGAGAGAGAGACATATCCATTCTAGGTTGGAACTGGAATGGAAAATAACAGATTTGGAATTCCAGCAACAGATGTCTTTGGATGCAACAATAAGGCAACAGTTGAACATAGAAAAAAACCATTTAAACAAGTCATTGACACCTAAATTGAGAGAGAGCTTCATTATTCTAAACAAAAATATTATGAGCATGGAATCATGCTGGTAGACTATTAACGTGCCAACTCAGAAAGGAGGTGGTCAGTACGGTGGTGGTCTGTCTTTGGGATCCACTTACTCACTCCTCTACCACCTGTCCAGCAGCTATCTCCAAAATATTTGCTCAGTACTACTTATCTCTTTATAACTTTGAAAGATCTCTGGCCCACTCTGACAAAATAGGTACTTACCCAGGTCATATCCCATTTGCCACTCTTTCCCCAGACCAGAGGGCTCATCTCAATGCTCCTTAAAAATGTCTGGAGCTGAAACCTTAGTCAAGATTAAGCAGCTAAAAAATGGTAAGGCACCTGGAACAGATGGATCCATGACTGAATTTTAAATTTTTTGCCCCTACATTATTAGAACCTCTGACAGCAAGATACCAGCCAGCTGGCACAGTGGTTGGATTTCTGCTTGAGGTACCAGCGACTCAGGTTCGGGAACAGACTCAGATCACCAGAGGGCCAGCCAGGGGAAGATGGATTGAACACCCATTGGACTGCTTTCCTCCTCTGGGGGGAGGGTTAGGTTAGTGTTCAGTGTGCATGCGACTACTGGCGGAGGCCAGGAGAACATGCTAGCACTGTCACTCGATTAAAATGTGGGGCAGGGCAGACACTGGACATTAGTGCATGTCCCCATCCCTGGGGCAGTATAAAATACATGTGTCAGCCACCATGAATGATGCGCGCCTGGCACCTCGGCATTAATGGCCACTCCTCCCATTGACCAATTACTGGTGCCAATGCACCACCCAGCCCTGAATCCACCCTGGGGGGGGGATCCAGGGAGCCAATGCCAGCAGGCACCTTTCCCATCAGACACGGACTGGGCATGGGTGTCAGCCCCACCTCAATGGGTAAGTCAAGGGATATCAGTGGGTAGGGGGAGTGAGAATGAGGTGTGCAGGAGGGCCAAGAACAAGGAGGCTGGGGTAGCAAAAAGAATGCAAAAAAAAAAAAAAAGAACCTCTGACAGCAGTATATAATGAGGCTCTTGATGCAGAGAAGGGGATTCTCCCTTCATGGAACCTGGTGCAAATCTATGTCATATTCAAACCTGGTAAAGATTTGGAGGAATGTGGCTACTATTGCCCCATCTCTTTGCTTCCAGTGGACTTAAACATTTTCACTGGCATCCTGGCTGATCGTCTTCAGTGCTGCATCTCCCCTTTTTTAACTCAACTTTATTTAAAACAAAAAGTCAGCAGTTTACCAAACATGCAACATCATAAGATCACAAAAAAGGTCAGTATATGATCCATAGTTAATTCAGCCACAGAATTTTCTGGTTATGAATTGTTATCTGGGTATATAAAGTATGAAACAAGAATTTCCATAGCTGCTGTAAAGTAAGAAACAAATAATGGTACTGTGTTTCCCAAGTTCCAGGAAATTAATATAAACAAAACACAGTTCTATGAAAAATAAATAAATGGAAATCAGGACCTTACATATATTCCCCACCTCCACCCCTCAATCCCAGTGTTCCTCAACCACCTTTAAGGGGAATGATTTCCACTGGAAACCCTCAAGGATAACCATCAGTCTCTAAATTATAGTGGTCAAAGGAAGCAGAGTTCCCTCCAGCATACCTGAATCAAGTCACCCCAATAAAGAGTATATTAACTTACATTTCCAGCTATTAATCCATACTTAAAGATGTAGTGTCTCATTCTTCCCTTGCCAGTAACCAAGCCTCCCACCCCCTCCATTTGGCCTTCTGTTTATCAAAATGAAGCTATAGTTTGGCCATCATAGCCTCCATCATGAGTACCTCCTTAATTCTAGGAATTTACTCATCCAGAGTGGGGGGTTCCAGCTGAAGCCACATCCCAGTAATGCATTTTAGAACTACTGCTATTAGAGTCAGGAGGCACCCCCAGGCTTCCCCTCTCTGCTGTGTTGCTGTGGGGATCCCCAGAATCCATTCATCAAATGTCAGAGGAAGGAAGGTTCCTGTAATAGCATGTACTGCAGTTTGCAAGGATTGCCAGAACTCTGCCAGCTCTGGGGCAACCCCTAAAAATGTGTCAATGATTCCCTATTTGCCAATAGGCTCTCCAACATGTCAAGGGCTTGGAGGTGCTATAATGTTGTGTGATGGTTGGGGTATGAAAGTATCAGATTAGAACTTTCCAGAAGAATTCACACCACTTTGGTGCCGAGGTCACCCACCAGCCCACTTCAACCTGTGGGCCCAATCGGCTTCACTAATAGATATGTTTGTTTCCCTCTCCCAGGCCAACATATGGGCTTGTATGGAATCACCAATATGCTTAATCAGCAGTTTGTAGATACCTGATATATATCTGCCTGGGCCAGCAATTGTGACTACCCCATATAGAAATCTTCCCCAGCCTGTGTATGATCTAGTGAGTCATGGAATATGATCCTCAGAGTTAATAAAGTGTCTTATGTGCATATATTGTAAAAATTCTGAGTTAGACCACTTAAATTTATCTTTAGCTCTCTGAAATGTATTGCACCTGTTGCCTTATATAAACTGTGTAAACCTGGTCAGCCCCCAGGCACCATGCCTTGCCTATCTTGGGTCAAGAACAGGTGGAAAATAATTCTGGTCCATACCTAATAAAATAAGGTTGGCCCACCCCTGTAAGGGTGCCTGAAAGTCTCTGTATCTTTTAGAAAATACAATTGTAGATATGAAAGGAAAAGTGTGACTCCTACCGTGATTTGAGTCCAAGGACTGTGGCATTCCATGTCTTGCTCTTAACCACATCAGCTATAGGACCCTCAATTCATTAAGTTTTCTGAGTTTTCTCTTGAAACACACACATTCCTTTCATGGTGTTGCAAAATGAACAACTTAGTCTCAAAGACTTAAATTACTCCCTATTTCTTTATCTCCATGTAGTTAGCCATTGTGAGGCAATTTTGAAAATCCAGTTGTAGAAATAAAAGAAGTGTGACTCCTACCAGGACTCGAATCCAGGGACCTTGGCATTCTGTGTTTTGCTCTTAACCACATGAGCTATAGCAGCCTCAAGTCATTAAGCTTCCTGAGGTTTCCCTTTTTGAGTATGTATAGGCCATGCCTGACCCATCTATTCTGTACCACCCTTTCATACTCTGGACTTACCTTGGTTAGGACCAGAGTAAATAAGGGCCTGTCGCCTAACATAGCATCCTCAATCTGATACCACTAAGAGGAAGTTATCTGTTTGGCAATGTGATGAGTATGGCTGCCTGGACTGCCAGTTAGTATGAATGGAAATTAAGAAGGTCTGGTCCCCCATCTTCCTTTGGAAGGTGCAACAGTCTCCTGGCCACTCTGGGTTTTTTATTGTTCCAAACAAATCAAGATATGTGTTTATTTACTTTGTTCCAAAAGGAGAGAGGGACACAGACATGGAGGCACTCTAAACAAGAAGAGGAGATGCGGCAAAGTATTTTTTTACTGTGACCACCCTTCCCACTAGCAACAGAGGTAAAAGACTCCACCAGGCCATGTCCCACTCTAAGACCTCACACAGTCACTCACAGTTTGAGACAAAAAGCCTGGAAAGATTGATAGTTATCTGATTTTCCAGATAAATAATTTGGTTTTTGTGGGCCCAGTGGAAAGGGAAAGTTTCCCTGAAGTGCCCAGGACTGTCACCACTAATCACCAGGGCTTTGGATTTGGAAAAATTGATCTTATATCCTGAAAGTACGTCAAAAGATTGTAATGTTTGTATAAGAAGAGGCAGGGAAGTCTCTGGGGATGATACAAAAAGATGGAGTCATCTGTGTATAAGGATAAGTTTTGTCCCCCCCCCACACCATTATGCCTCTAATCTCCAGGTTGTTCCATAGCTTGGCAGCCAGTGGTTCCAAACTAAGGGCAAACAGAACGGGTGATGGGGACAACCCTGCTGTGTCCCCCTGGATGGGGGAAAAACTCTGAACTGATTAACTCTCACCAGTGTTTTGGGATTCTTATATAATAGGGAGATTACCTGCATAAAGTTAGGGCCAAATTGTATTTTTTCCATGGATGATTTTAGAAATTGCCAATTAACCCTATCGAATGCATTTTCCACATCCATGGAAATGGCTATCTGAAACATTTGTTGGGATTTTTGGGACAAGATGATATTCAGGAGTCTTCAGATATTATCTGAAAGATAGCTTCCTGAAATAAACCCCGTCTGATCATCATGCACCAACAGTGAGATTACGTCTTGAAGTCTGCTTGCCAACAGGCCTGGGAAAAGCTTCAGATCAACATTCAGTAATGAGATGGGGTGGTATGGTCCACACTCCAGAGTGTCCTTCCCTTCTTTATGTAATATAGAAATGTGTGCTAATTGCCATAATATTGGTGTTTCTCCCTCCCCCTCCATTATTTCCTGATGGACTGGCAACAGGACCAGGAGAATCAAGTCAGCAAAAGTTTTGTAGAATTCTGGTGTAAAGCTGTCAAGCCCTGGGGACTTGCCATTCTTCAGGCTGGCAACTGCAGTTTTGGTTTCTAATTCCTCCAATTTGCATGTCCTCCATTTCTTAGCCTCTGCCACAAATTTAATAATGACCACCACACTGGTCTGCCTTCAGGGCATCCCAGCAGACTGCATGAGATATGGCTACCTCCTGATTAGTTCTCACATAGTCCTGGATAGTTGAATTTACGAGTGTTTTAAAGTCTGGGCTGTTCAACAAACCTACATTAAGATGCCAATGAGAATTCCCCATTGAGGGGACCAGTGTCAGGGTTAAATTCACTGGGGCATGATCGGAGATGGTGCGAGGTAGTATTTGACAAAGAGACACTGCGTATGCCCATTCCTTTGGCAGGAACAACGTACTGTATCTGTTCTTGTGTAACAATTGTGTTTATCGGAATAGTGGGAGTAGTCCCACAGTTGCCCATTTACTCACCTCCAAATATCCTGAAGCCCTAACATTTGGCTTAATCTATTTAAATTAGCCTTTGCAGCTCCCCATCTAATCCCTGATGCTCCCTCTCATTTATCCAAAACAGAAGACATGATAGTATTGAAATCCCCTCCCAGGATACAGAGCCTGTCAATAGGATCTAGGTGTTCCAAGAGGAGTTTTTTTTTAAAACATGGGAGGCCTCCTTATCATCATTAGGGGCGTATATATATATTTAAAATTGTACAAGGGATATGTCTCTATAAATAGCCTTCAGTTTCACAAATTTACCTTCTGGATCCAATTCCACATCTTCCACTCGTATAGGAGAGGTTTTATGAATTAAGACCACAGTACCCCATCTATATGGGTGTGCCTGATGCACCTCCTACACGGAGCCCACCCATCTTCAAGGTGCTATGTCATAATGGTGATCACGAATGGCAATCACCGTTAGGAGTGAAGTGTACATAGCCAAAATAAAAATGACTGATACACTCTCATGACGACAAGTGGCCAAAACAAATCTACTAGTTAGCTGCCCTTCCCCACCCCCCCAATAAAGACTACCAGCTCCAGTGGAGTGCATGTTGGGGATGGGGTGGAACTTGAAAAACAGTTCTCCTTGTCACATTAAAAGGCAGCGTCCGCCTCCCCAGCCCCAAAACTTGCACCCTCGCCACTGTTGCTGGCTACCATCACCACCACACCAGATAGCCGGCCCAGCAGCCTGTCACTGAACTACCTCCCATGTACCTGCCATCTTCTCCCAGTCCCCTGCCATCCTCTTCCATTCCCCCTCTTCCTCTTCCACTCACCGTCTTCATTGCATGTTGCTACCCTGAAAGGTTATCTCACATTCCAGGCACTGAGACTGAGTCACTCACATTTGAGTCACTCAATCTCAGTCGCTCTTTTAACAGTATACCCATCTTTGACATAATTTTTTATGCTCATGTTCAGTAAGATGGATCTCCTGCAATAGTGCTATATGGGTACCCTGTTTACTGAGTTCTTGCAGGAGCCTGGCTCATTTAATGGGGCTATTAATTCCCCAGATATTGTATATGACACTATTTAAATAGTTCCATTGGGTAATACTCTGCTGCGTTGCATCCTGAGAGCCCAACTATGGCCTAGGCCACAAATTCATGACCCAGGCATGTGATCAGGAAAAAGATGGGGGAGTAGGGAACATGCATTTAATTTAGCTAACCAATCAATTTACAAACACATCTATCACATGCCAGTGAAACAGTAAAACACTGAACACTAACTGGGTCATAACCCAGACATACTTCAACAACTCATTAACCAATGTAATGCACTTCCAAGGTGCCACAATAACCCCATCATACTCATGATGTCCCATGATGATGAGAAGTGCAGAGACAAGGGGAACTTATCATACGAGAGGAGGCTGATGGAGTTGAACATGTACTCACTGTTGGAGAGGAGGGACGGGGGGACATGATAGAAACCTTTAAGTACATGAAAGGAATAAACAAGACAGGTACAGAGGGGCTGTTCAAAGTAAGGGAGGGGAGGGACACCAGGGGCCATGATATGAGACTGGAGGGAGCAAGGTTCAGGAGGGAGATGAGGAGACACTTTTTTACAGACAGGGTGGTGGCTGGGTGGAATGCATTACCTGCAGAAGTGGTATCCAGTAGAACAGTGGACTGCTTCGAAAGGGGATGGGACAGGACAAGGGGTAGGGTCAATAAAGGGGAAGGGTGGAAGGAAGGGGCAGATGCAGAATATGGGGTGCTAGCTGCACATTCAAGCAGACTTGATAGACCTCTAGGCCTTTATCTGCTGCAAATTTCATATGTTCATATGTTTGTTAGCACAGCACAATGCTTCCAGATCCAGAATGCTGTGGACTTATGCAGCAAATGTGGTGACATCAGCACCATGTAGATCTTCAGCCTTCCCCTCTCCAAGTTTATCCTGAATAGGGGAAGGGTGTCATGACTCAGTGGAAATGACCCACAGCCTAAGGCTGAATTTGGTCCCCCGACTGAGCCATCCCTCTCCCTTGATCTCCTTCCCATCCTGCTTAAGGTTTAGTTGCGTTTGAATCACACAAAATTTCACTGAGATTGATAACTTGTGGCAATGCTACTAATATGAACATACGAAGAAGCCAGCAGAAGAATGCCGTTTGGTCTCTCAAGTCTGCTCATAGTGCAGGGTCCACAGCTTGAGCAAATGTCCCTGCTCTCCCTCCTTGCTCCTCCCATCTGCCCTACCTATGATCCTTACTTTCCCCCATGCCTATCCCAGCCTCTCTTAAAGCTGACCACTGTCTTCAATGAGATTACCTCTTCTAGCAGTGCATTCCAAGTGTCCACCACCCTCTCTGTGAAGAAGTGCTTCCTGAACACCCTCCTAAACCTCCCACCCTCTAGCTTAAGACTGTACCCCCTCATGTTATGGTTGCCACTCAGCTTAAAGAGACTCTCCTTATCAACTTTATTTATACCTTTCAAGTACTTGAAGGTCCCAATCATGTACCCTTTCTCTCGCCTGTCTTCCAGGGAGTACATGTCAGTGCCCTCAGCCTCTTCTCATATGCCTTACCCTGCTGACCAGCTATCATCTGTGTAGCCCTCCTCTGGACCTTTTTCCAGCAGGTTAATTTCCTTTTTGAGGTGTGGGCACCAATACTGAACTCCATACTCTAGATGAGGCCTTACCAGTGACCTGTACAAGGACAGTATAACTTCCCCTCTCCCTCTACTGTTCCCCCAGACATAAATTTTAAAAGAATCAGCACCCAGTCCCGGCCAAATATATTAATAAAGTATTTATTTAACAAAGTGCATCAGTGCAAACATACCGGTTCTTAGAGCATAATGCTAACAGACACAAAAAAACTTCTTACGTTTTGCAAGGCTAAACGCCAAGCTTCATCAGAGATAAATAACATTCATATTAAGTGACATATATAGTTCTAAAACCACGTGCAGCCTTAACCATATCAATAAAAACATGCTGCATTCCTGCATTTCACTTCAGGCTTAGCAATTAAAAAATAAAGAAAAAGTCCCCAGCTTTTTTCATGAGACTGCTGCGTCTGGTGGTATCCGATCCTGAAAAGCTTACGGTATTGGGGGGAGATTGGAACTTAGTTCTTCAGAATGACCTAGATAGATCGTCTAAAGAGAGGCGAGGTTTATCCCCAGCACAAAGGGCCTTGAAGGATCTCATTAGCAAGGCTGCCCTGGTCGATGTTTGGCCTATAATTAATCCTGTGTTGCGGCAATACACTTTTTTCTCTGCTGTACATAAGACTTATTCACGAATAGATTATATTCTGGCCAGCTCATTGGCTATGCCCGGTATAACTCAGGCGGATATATTTGCTAGAGTAATATCTGATTATGCGCCGGTTAGTTTGGTGTACAGGTTAGCCCTGGGGTGTAGACGTTCTCCACAATGGAGACTAAACTGTCAGATGCTGAAGGAAGAATCCTCCCTGAGACGCATTGAAGAGTTTATCAAGCGCTTCCTGGAAGATAACCAAGGCTCAGTGGTCCAAATAGACCTAATATGGGCTGCCTTAAAATGCTCCTTGAGGGGAAGGCTGATTAAGATAGCCTCTAGAAAGAAACGTACTCAGAGGGAGCAATTGGATTCCCTACTAACTTCAATTAGGGACGTAGAGAATAGTCTATCCCGTTTCTCGACTGAGGCAAATTGGGCAAGGCTCCATCAGTTGCAGGCTCAGTACTCTGGTTTAATATTGCAGCAGGCAGAACTGGCCCTTTTGCGGACGAGGCTCCAATATTTGGATATAGGGGAGAAAGCCGGGAAGTTACTCGCCATGCGAATCCATCATTTAGATTCAGTTCATTTCATAGCGGGTATTCGCATAGGGCAGGGGGAGCAGGTCTGCACGGACCCGGGGGAAATGTCGAAGGCCTTTGGGGTGTATTTCCAGTGGTTATATGCGGTAGATCCGGAATCCAAACCCGCAACAGATGATATTAACTCATATCTCAGTTCAGTTGTACTGCCAAAGCTAGCTGAGGAAGATAAAGCCTTTTTGAGTGCCCCAATCTCGGCTTTAGAGATTCAGCAAGCTATCCAACAGATGCCCTTAGACAAGTCCCCTGGCCCTGACGGGTTCCCCAACAATTTTTATAAGGTATGTCTCCCATTAGTATCTCCAATTTTGTTGGAAGTCTTCCAATATTGTTTGCTAATGGACTATCTGATCCTAGATTTCAAGAGGCGACAATCTCATTAATTTTATCTCTCCTAAATACGGACATGAAAATTTTGGCGAAAGTTCTTGCTAATAGGTTGTCCAGAGTTAAGGACAAGTTGGTCAGTAGGGAACAAGTGGGTTTTATGGTGGGGAGATCACCCCAAGATCACTTGAGGAAACTATTACAACTTATCGCGGTGGCCAAAGAGTCCAAAACCCCAGCAGTGCTTTCGTCTCTTTGGATGCGAAAAGGCATTCGACAGAGTGTCCTGGGATTATCTATTTGCTACTCTGTCGGCCTTTGGTTTGCCAGAGTTTTCTTGAGATGGGTGCAAATTTTATACTCCTTTCCCTCTGCTAGAGTTAAGTGCAACGAGATATTGTCTCCAGTAATAAAGTTAGAGCGAGGTACGAGGCAAGGATGCCCCTTGTCCCCGCTATTATTTAACTTATATCTAGAGCCGTTCTTGCACAGATTGGCAGGAAATCCACTCATTAAGGGCATACAGGTGGGGGAAACCAGCTATATACACTCGATTTATGCTGATTATGTGTTACTACATATTGAAAATCCGGAGACTTCACTCCTGGTTATCTTGAAGGAAATCGATTCTTTCTCCAAGGTATCTTATTACAAGTTAAATCGAGTAAAGACAAAGATCCTTCCCTTAAATAATAATGTTATAAAGGCGGACTTGCTGCCTTTTGGCTTTTGTTGGGGGGCAAAATCATTAATATACTTGGGAATTAACATTAGTACAAACCTGAGCATAATGATTAGGAACAATCTAGGCAGCCTAGTTCAAACTATATCGGAGATTTAGACAGGTGGCGATTACTCTCTCTGTCCCTTTGGGTGGGTTGAATATCTTAAAAATGAACATTCTACCTAGATTATTATACCCCCTGGGTATGCTTGGGGTGTACCTTCCGAAAAGGTGGTTTTCCAATTTACAGAGGATGTTTAATTCCTTTCTGTGGCAGGGGAAGAGTATCCGAAGATCTTATCTTAAGCTGACAACCCCAAAGCTAAAGGGTGGTTTAGCTGCTCCCTCTCTTTTCCTATATTATGCGGCACAGCATGTTTGCAAATTGAGCTTTTGCAGTGATTGGAGTAGGCACTCGGCCTATTTACCTTTATGGCTGGACATCGAGCGTGGTTTAGCGAAGAGAGTGAAGAGCTCTTTACGGGCCTTGCTATTTGTTTCTCCGTCAGCTACCCCTAAACCTCTGAAAAATAACCCTATGGGATGGTCGTTAAAGGCATTTCAACAACTGCAAAACTATCTTGGGTCCAAATGGTATCTATCAGACAGCCAACCTATTTTTGAAAACCTGCATATTAAGGTTGGAGGTACTACTGTGGCCATGGCCTTCTGGCCCCAGATAAGTCACTTTAAAGTCTTGGATTTTTGGGTGCATGGTAGCCCTCTACCCTTCAATCACTTGATGAAGTCTCATGGAGTTGCGGACCGAGATTTATTTAAGTGGTTGCAAATTAGTAAGGCCCTAGCCCCGGTTTTCCCTCAGGTGTCCCCAGCTGACCATGGGGTTAAAGATATGATGCCCTTCTCTATAGCTGTCCAACCGCACGCGTTTCCAAAGTTTACAAGTTACTTCAGGATTGGGATTATAGGCTCCCTTCAGGGGTATGCTTTTACTGGGTAAGGGAGTTAGGCATTCTGGACACTCCTGGCCTTTGGAAAAAGCTCTGGAGTACAATGTATAAATGCATAAAACAAGATAGACTCAGGATGGTGCATTTTAACATAATGCATCATCTATATCTAACTCCATCTCGTCTATGTAGGCGTGGGGCAAAGGACACGTCTCTTTGCTGGAAATGCAAGAAGGATGATGGCACTCTATATCACATGCTATGGTCATGTCCTGTTATGCAGGGCTTTTGGAGTGCCATTAATAGTCTCTTAGACCCTATCCTTGGCTTAACTAATATGTTCACCCCTGAGGCATGTTTGCTGTGTCTTTTTCCAGCAGGCACCCCCAAGATTAGAAAGGCACAAATGTCGCTTGTTTCAGCTGTTGCGAAATTGTCAATTTTAAGACACTGGTCGACTGATAAACCCCCATCTCTGATGGAGTGGTACTGTGAATGTATCTTGGCCCTCCAGTTGGAGAAACATATCGCTCATATGCATGGTAGGCAGAATTCATATGTGTCGCTCTGGAGTTCTTTAGAAGCGCTCCTTATGGCTTGGAAACCCGGTTCCTAGAATGCCTTAGGGTTGATAATTAATGTGCTCCTTTCTTTGCGTAACCTTGGGTGGGGGTGATGGGGGGGAGGGAGGATGTTTTATATCCCGACTGAATGTGCGACGTTGGCAATTGAGTGTTCTATGTGACTTTACTCTGCGCTTTCAGTTCAGTACATCATTTTCTGTTTATATGGTTGGGATGTTTGTGAAAACAATAAAGATGATTAATTATAAAAAAAAAATAAAGAAAGAGAAGCACATCCATCAATTAATTAGAAACATCATCTACGATATATTTAATTTATATTTGACTATTATTGTCAGAATGCAAAAGGTATCTAATCAATAATTAACTTCAAAATTAACTAAATGTAGCAAAGCATTGGGACATTATTAAACATTATGGTAGTATCTTATTACAATCACAACTTTAATGGAGGGTATCCACTTTAACACAACAACATTTTAAATCTAATTGCATTAGATCAGAAAGCAAACTAGCTATTTATTTCTAAATGCTTTACATTGTTTATTTTGGAGTCTCCTACCCACAATGTCAACAATCTATCACACACGGACCTTTAAACAAATACAAAGCTCATAGACATGCATCCCAGCATCTTGTTGGCATTTGCTGCTGCTTTCTTGAACTTCATGGAGTGCTTCAGGTCTCTAGTGATCATCACTCCCAGATCCTTCTCCTCCTCTGATGCAGATATTCGGACTCCACCCAGGTAGTAATCTGTTCTGGGATTCTTGGCTCCCATATGTATAACTTCGCATTTCTTGGCATTGAAGCCAAGCTGCCAGATGTTGGACCACCTCTCCAGCTTTTCCAGATATTTCTGTAGGTCCTGTATCCCTTCAGTTATGTCCAGTCTCCAGCAGATCTTGGTGTCATCCATGAATAGGCACATTTTAACCTTAATGCCATCCCTAATGTCATTGATGAAGACATTGAACGACACCAGCCCCAGCACAGAGTCCTGTTGGACCCCACTGGTTACCTCTCTGGTACCAGATAACTCTCCCCCCACAGCCACCCTCTGGATTCTGTCCCTCAGCCAGTTTTCCACCCATCTGGCCATCTTTTTCTCAACCCAAGATCCACCAACTTCCTGATCAAACTTTTGTGGGGCACAGAACCAAATGTCTTGCTGAAATCAAGATAGAGGATGTCTACTGCTTGGCCCTGTCTACTGTCTTAGTGACACAGTCGAAGAAGTCAATCATATTTGTTTGACATGATCTCCCCCCATGAACCCATGCTGCCTCACATCCTGGAGACCATGCTCCTCTAGATATTCCACCAACCTTTCCTTTAGTATGGCCTCCATTAGCTTGCCCACAATGGAGGTCAGACTGACTGGTCTGTAATTACCTGGGTTATCCTTAGGAAGGCTTTTGTGGGGGTTATTACATGTGCTGTTCTCCAGTCCTGTGGCACCACACCTGACTCTAGTGAACTATTAAATAAGTATGCCAGTGGCCCTGCCAGCTCCTCAGCCAGTTTCTTTAGTACCCTTGGATGTACTCTGTCTGGGCCTGGTGATTTGTCCACCTTCAATGCCAGCAGCCCCTCCCTCACTCTATCCTTCTTTATCACTACATTTGTGTTCCCCTCCATCCCTGCTCCTTTTAGTAATAAAGGAGTAGTGAGCAATAAGGTGAATCCCAAGATAGATGGACAGAGTTCCTGTAAAGTCCCATATAAGGAACATTTTTCCCCTTGAACAAAGTCCCTGGGGAATTTTCCATCTCCTTGTTTTATGTCTTCTAAAGTCAAATACCTGCACCAAAGTCATCATTTGGGTGTGTTAGGTCAGACAGGAGCCAACCTTTAAACGTAAACATTTTTTTAATTATGTATTATGAGAGAATCATATAAATTAATGAGTACTGTGAAGCTATGTTATGTGGAATTAATGACTGAAATTGTCGACAGGTTAAAGATGTTCTAGTGATGTCAGGGATTTGTACCCTATAAAATAGATCTATGTATAATCCTGGCCATGCCCCCTGAGGAAGGCTAGTTGCCAATGTGCTGGGGCAGTGTGGCATATGGTTGTCCATTGCTGTAAGTGGTTAATTAAAATTCCTTAAAATTGCAACTTGTGAGTCTGGTTATTGGAGCGCAGGTCACTTTTTTGAATTGTTTACATTTAATGGTTGGCTGCTGTCTGGCCTAACACACCTGCTGACAATTTTGGTGCAGGTATTTAAAATTAGAATGCTCTAATTGCCAATATGTACCTTGCGACTGATCAGGTGTTTGACCAGGAGCATATACAGACTTTGAACAGCATTTTTGTAGCCACGTTGGTTTGTTTTTCTCCCCTTTGATTGTTTACCATGATTTTTGAGGAACTGCAGCAGGGCGTTAAGTCATTCGGTGAAAAACTTTGGTGAATCATGTAATCTGAGGAAGAGATACGTAGTAACAGTGAAGTACTGCGATTTACCATTATGGGGATTACTGAGGACACCTGAACAGAATGCATATGCAGAAGCAGTTACTGAGGAGATCGGAAGTTTTTGCTTCAGAAATACATTACCATTGCAGGAGAGAAAGGAGCAACAGAAAGCACAACTCTGCTCGTTTGGAACTGGGTATGAAGCAACACATGTGGAGGAAGGTAACATCAGAAATGCTTTTGTGAAGTTAGAAAGGCTACTGTTTAAAGAGGTTAATATAAGGTTGATTATAGCAACATTGAAAACATACTTAGAAAGAGGGCCGATCCCTCAGGGACTCAGAGTTACAAAACAGCACTCATGTGGTCTTGAACTGTTTAAGAATAAGGAAGCACGGGTCAATATATCTGAGGAAGCATTGCTAGCATACACTAAACTGGCAATTAAGGAAGATAGTGAGAAATTTGAACTGCTGACAGCAGAAATTAATGAACAGATAGCTATTGTCGCTAAGTACAAGGAACACGAAGAGTTTGATAATCTGGACAAAATCCTCAAAAGTAAGATCTTAAAACATGAAAAAGTTGTTTTAGAAAGAAAAAAGAGAAACTCAAAAGGGACAATAGAGCTTATGAAGAAAGTTTATCTTTCACCCACTGAGTTAACAGGAATTTCAGAGTTCGTGGAGTAAAGGTCATTCGAGAAGCAGAAAATCAAACAGAAACAAGAGTACACATGCCGTGCAAACTCAGAAAACAGTCACAACAGATTTGACTGAAAATCAAACATAGAAGCCTTTTTTAGCATTAAAGGAGAGACAAGAAGGAGATTTAGAGGGAGCCACAGGAGAGGAAAAAGAGGAGGACAACATAAATGGCAGAAAATGGGCATTGAGAACTGTAATCAACAAACCGACATACAGATAATAAATCTATCAAAATTTGACATAACAGCAGCTCGAATTTCATTAACTGTGGTTCAGAGATCAGTGCTTATGTTACATACTGTCGCTGAATACTGTAGGTTGTGCTTAGATACAGAGGCCGGACCAGTAAGTAGGAAAATGCTTGTATGGTATGAGTAGTATGGAATGGTTTATGCTTAGGTACTTGGCATAGACATGAGCAAGTTAGTAATTATGGTATGTATGAATTGGGTAGTATGCATAGTGCTTAAATGCTTGAACTGATGAGTCGCTTGTTATGATTTGATTGTTTCTTTGGCCTTTCTCTGTATCCCACCTTTAGGGAGAATGCTTAGTCCAGTATTGTGATACCACCCCAAAGAAAATAAAAGTATCCATGAGTGTTCTGTATCCATCTGTTGAAGGAGTCTAGTAGGATGACATCACCAGGAAATGAGTAGCAGTATGATCACCTCCTCCGACTCTGGAGAGTGTGACCAGTAGCATGCAGGAGAGGGAAAAAAAAACATTTGGGGGAAACCTCTGAGGACCCCATGGCTGCTGACCTGCCCGTCCTTCTAGGCATACTAAAGGAGAGTAATCCTAAATATTTTAATTGGCTAATCCAAACCCTAAAGTTGTAGAACCCAATCCATAGAACGGAGAACTGAAGACATATTGAATCGTGACATGTCAGGTGAATAGAGCAAGCAACCATCTAGTAAACTCCAAGTTCGAGAATCCATGAGCATTCCGGACTGAAATAGTGTGGGATCCATGTTGATATGAATATGAAGTGATGAGCTGCAGGTGGTGAAGCACTCCAGTAGGTGAGGATCACTGCACAGAGGAGATCCAGGAATCAAGGCTCGGCATCCATGTCCAAAGGAGGATCGTTAGGTCAAGTTCCGCATGGCAAGATTAGCAAACCAAGGCTGTGGTGATGAAGCATAAAAACTGGCATGTGCTGCGTGATCGGGATGATAGGGCAGTAGGAACCTCCAATCTGGAGATGGGAAGCAAGTATATGAAGTAGGTAGAGATTGTGGTGAATAGGTAGACATAGGTCAGATGTATTTCCAGCTCATGAGGAGTGCAGTAGATTGTAAAGGCGAGTTAGTTATGATGACTTCTAGGCCCTGGAAGGGTGAAGCAGGTAGTATGCACAAGTACTGTAAATAAGTGGAACTGTACATAGGTAAATTGTAGTAGTAAGTAAAGTTGCATGATGCAGACATAGTACCTGGGAAGTAGTAGTGCAAGATTACACAGAGAAAGCTAGGTTATGAGAATGGTGCTAGCAAGGGAATCTGAGAGTTTTGTGTAGATCCAGATGGCTGCATAACAATGTTGACATATATGTTTCAAAGCCAGAATGATACCTTAGCTAGAAGTGAGTGATGAAGAATATCTTGATGAGTCCTGAGTAGTCAAGCATAGGAATCTGAGATGGTGATAACTGAAGAAAGTGGGTCAAATGAAGTAGCGTAGTCACAGGATCCAAGAATCCTTAGAGCATTGATCACGATAGCGAATGTCTTTGGGATAAGCTCAACCAAGTGTTCCGGTAAGAATATGGCAGAAGTAATTTCATATGGCTGAAGCAGCAGAGAACAGCATTTAAAGAATAGATGATGAATGTTTAAACATCCAGATGGGATTCCATAGTAAAAGAGCTCCTGGGTTGGCTGACATGGCAGCAGGTAGGTGTATATTAGAATATGTGAATCTCCAAGCCCAAGCTGGTGAGGCGGGTGGAGTGGAGTAGTTAAACCCCCAGCCTGAAGGGCAGAGAAGGTCATAGAAGTAGGCGAGTATGATGCAGTAATTTATAGGAGTAAGGACCCTGAGCCATAGGGGCGCAGGTCAGGTGACTGCGAAAGATAACCTCTAGCCCCATGGGACAAGGCAGGTTGCAGAATAGTGGTAGAATCATAATGGAAATATCGAACTGCATGTAATGCAGGCAAGCAACGAAATAGGAGGAATAAATTGCAATTGGTATTAGAATGGCGACATATCCTGAGTCAGTTTAGTGAGGAGTAGTACTGTAGCTTTTGATGGACTCATGAGAATGGAACGGTGCTGTAGACTGATGTATCCTGAAGATCAAGGATGGAGGGATTGTGGTGAAGAGATCGTGGCCAAAGAAGTTGTCAACTGGATGAGAGGCAATAAGCATCCTGAAACTGTATTCAGTGTTTGAGGCATAGTTCAATCAAGGAAGACAATATGGAGTAAAGGTCAGCTGGGAGTCCTGGTGGAGGCAGTAGTAGTAACTCTGGGGAAGTTGAAGTAGCATGGTGAGAAGCATCCAAGGATTGAAATGAACATCTGAGGTATTCCAGAAATAATGCAATGTAAAGTGGAGCTTGGGGAACATACTTGGAAAGGTAGGTCTGAAGAAAATGTAGCTGTGTAGGAAGCATCCAAGTGAACGAAAGGGAGCTAGCCCTAAGAGATAAGGAAGTGTGGTCAGACCTTGTAGGTCAGCCGATGAACTGGAGATGGTACTATTGAAATGAGCATGGCAGCCGGTGAGTAAATGAAAGTAGTAGCTGAATCTAAGGCCATCATGCAGCCAGACCATAAGGTCGGCAGGTAAGGTAAGTGACAGTGGCTGCTGGCCCCGTAAGCTAGCATGTGCCGCTGGACCGCATGTAGGTCAGTTGTAAGGTAAGTCAATAGTAGCAGCTAAACCCCAGAAAGGATAGCCAGCACGGCTGGACCACATGTAGGTCAGCCGGAGTAAGGCACAAGGAATAAGCTGAATGTAGTAGCAATGGGATGTCAGAGAGTAATATGCAAAGTAGAATACATAGTTTGATTGCAGCAGTTCAAAGATCCAGAAGAAATTCCCTGGTCATGCTGAACGTTGAAATGAGCAGAGACTGCTGAGACCTAGCTAGTTTAGCAGAATCCCAGAGGCTGAAGCCGAGGGATGGCAGGCATAAAGTGATGGTTTGTGCAAGCAAGAGTAGACCTGCACATAGGCCAGTAAGCAGTAGTAATAATTGGACTTGCACGTATGTCAGGATAGCGGAGGAAGTTGTAGGCATGCGTGGATGGAGGCAGGAACAAGATAGTCAGGAATTTAACTTGCGGAGCATGGAAGTAGCCATGGCACAGTTGTTTGTAATTAAAAGATATTAGATGTTGAGAGATACTAACGGCCACCTGGTGGCTGTAAATAGTGATGCAGAAGACACGGTGCCATCCAAAACAAACAGAACTGAGTATCATAAGCAGGAGTAATGTACCAAAGCAGTAGTATCCTAGGTGCTACAACTGCAATGATGTTAGTACATATGCTGTGTCAAGTTCCTATGGTGACACTATAAGAACTGGCATACATATTACAGCAATGAGTTCTGCTAAAGGGGTAATAAATAGGTAGAAACTGCAAGAATGGTAGGAAGCATCCAGAACTGAGGTAAAAGCAAATGGCAGTGTCGATTAGGAAGGCAGGCACCCCAGTATTCAATAAATGAAGTAGTTTGTATGTTTTCATAATGAGCTCAAGCATTTCATGAAGCAGTGTGCAAGACGCTGCAGATCATTAACTAATCCAAACAAGTCACATGGTGCTACCAGATTCCTTGTGCAGAAGCTACAACAACCCAGTCACTAAAGTAAGTAGCATAGTATTCAGCTGTTCATGTCAATAGCAGAGATTCAACGGAAAGGCATAGGGAGACGGTCGCAGTGCAGTGAGAGGAGGACCATAGCTGCAGACCAAAATGATGAGGAACGAGTCCATGTAATGGTGGAAATGGTGAACATGGCAGCAGCATGGGTCCACGGTCACCAGTGCAGGAAAGGAAAAAGCAAGGAGAAATTATGGAGCAGAGGAAGGGAACAGAAACAGCAGAGGCCGATGAGCGGTCAGGGAAAGATGCAGGGAAATGGAGGCATTACTACAGAATGTAACCAGGCAGACCCCCCCAAAAAAAAACACGAAGGGGAACAAACAATGTTGCAGGCAGGAGACAACAGGAGGGAAAGAGCCACAAAACAAGGGGGAACAATGGGGGTGGTGGTGGTGGTGGTGAAGTGAAAGGAGAAAAGCAACCAAGTCCCAGCCGTCACCGGTGAGCGCGAGTGCGACTCGCTGTAAGGAGGGCGGATGCACAGCTGCAGGTTTAAAAAGGATATGGGGGAGGAGCTCTTCTCCCATTTAACTATGGGCTTAGCCCTAAATTTGTTAAAGAAAAGTTTGAACTTTCTCCAACTCCTAAAGTGAATCGGTTAGCAGTGTTTGTGGACTTATTAAAACTTTTTAGGAAAGTAAAACTAAGGTACTTTTTTGAGTTAAGAGCACAACAGGCAACTCTGGCAAATATGGGTTATCTGGAACCAAAATGTGAACTTGATGAAAGTCTAGATTATTTGTTAGACTTGGTAGGAATGAATCCACGGAGTGTGCCCACAGAAGATACAGCTCCATCAATAGTTGATACTGACTTGGCAGCACTATTGGAACTTTTTGAAGAAAATCAAGGGACTTTATTAAAGGAGGAATATAAAAGTGATGCTGGGGACATTACAACTTTAAGAAAATCTCACTTTAATTCTAAGTCAACTTTTTGTCCTGTTGTAAGTAATAAGAATATTGATGTGTTTGAGAAACTGGTGATTCAGCAGGTGAAGGAAATTCTAGATAAAGAATCAAATATAAAGAGTGGTAGTTTAACAGGTCAAGAGAGGGCTGCTTTAAGACAGTTATCAGAAAAAGCAGATTTCATTATTAAACCTGCTGATAAAGGTGGGAATATTGTATTGATGGATAGACACGAGTACCAGAAGATTTTAGAAATACTTCTGAATAGCAAGGAGAACGATGCTGTACTTAAAGGTAACCCTACCTATAAATATAGGGATGAATTGATGACACTTCTGGAAAAGGCATTATCTTATCAGATAATGAAATCATGAAGGAAGAATTTGATTATGTTTACAATGGTACCCCTATTACCCTAACCTTTTATTCTCTTCCAAAAATACATTAACACCTACAGCAGCCACCAGGAAGACCCATAGTGTCAGGGGTGGGTTCCCTATTAGCTCCTCTTTGTGAATTCATTGATTTATTTCTTCAAATGTGTGTCAGCAATTTACCAGCATGTTTAAAAGACACAACAGAAGCCATTATTGCATTTAATGGAACTGAATGGAAAGAAAATTACTGGTGGATTTCTTTTGATGTCAGATCATTATATATTGCCATACACCATGACTTAGGCATTAAGGCCACTGAGTACTATCTTCAGAAAAAGTTTAAAGAGTCCCAAATCCCAACTGTATTTATTAAGGAAAGTTTAAGATTTATTTTGACACATCATTTTTTTGAATTTAATAGAACATTCTTCAAGCAAAAATGTGGAGCAGCATGGCACCCTCATCTGCTAATTTGTTTATGGGGTTTTGAGAACAGGAAGTTTTGATGAGAAAGGAAAGTAACCCATATAGTAATAACGTCATTAAATGGGACAGATTTATAGACGATTGTCTATGTGTGTGGGAAGGAACCCTGGAGGGAGCCCATGGATTTGTAAAATGACTGGGTAGAAATGAATGGAATCTATGATTCACACATGAGATTAATAAGACACAGATTCATTTCTTAGATGTAACATTCATAGGAGATGCAAGTATACGTAATGTGACAACAAAGGGTTTTAGGAAGTCCACAGCAACCAGTTCACTACTTCATAATAAAAGCTTCCATCCATGTAAACTCGAGAATCTATATTTTATGGCCAGAGTCTAGGGATAAGGAGAAATTGTATAGAATATGGGAATTTTGAGGTACAGGCTAAGGAGCTAATTGACAGATTTAAAATTAGAGGATATGAAGAAGAGAATTTGAATCAAGCCTATAGTTTTTGGTTCACCTATTCTCCTATGTTCTTTCCCCCTCTCCTCCTCCCCCCTCCAAAATCCCTCACCCTTCACCCCCCTTCTATTTCCAACCCGTTATATGAACTAGGCTGCTCCTACTTAGTACCTTAGAAGCGTACTTATATCATTATATATATATATATATATATATATATATATATATTAGCCTGAATGTGTTTTGGATTGTGTTCTTTTATATGGATCTTCTGTTATGATTGAGAATGTTAAGAGATTTACTATTTTGAAAAGTGAGGCCTGGAACGTCTTTTCCTCTTTTTACTATATCTGTTAAGTAGATTGATTACATTTTTGAATTGTGTTTTTTTTTAATTATGTATTATGAGAGAATCATATAAATTAATGAGTATTGTGAAGCTGTGCTATGAGGAATTAAAGACTGAAATTGACCACTGGTTAAAGATGTTCTAATGATGTCAGGGATTTGTACCCTATAAAATAGATCTATGTATAATCCCTGGCCATGCCCCCTGAGGAAGGCTAGTTGCTGAAGTGCTGGGGCAGTGTGGTGTACGGTTTGTCCATAGCTGTAAATGGATAATTACAATTCCTTAAAATTGCAACTTGTGAGTCTGATCATTGGCGCACAGGTCACTTTTTTAATTGTTTTGTTTTATGCTTTACAGCCAAACTCAGGTTAGGTGGTCAGAGGCATGGAAATATCCAACCAAATAAACAAAAACCCTACTAAAGCCATATGAGTCATTGTTAAGTCTCAAACACGTACGGAGAAAAGTGGCTCGGGACCTCTGGTTGTTATTCTCCCTATAGGCTCACCAAAAGCTCCCTGATTGGGTTTCCAGTCAATAACCCCAATTTACAAGACTCATGAACAAAATCATACACTTACCTGGACTCAAGAATGTGAACCAGTTCCAGTGTTCTAGTCTGTAGGATCACCTGGTGTCTGAGTTTGGGCTGCATCATTTCATTGCTGAGTAGCTGAAGCATGACCTGCTCAGTCTCAGGCTGCTGTTCTTGATGGAGCCTTTAATTTAGCCCAAGGGCTTACATCTTGATTTATCATGAGCTGTTCCGATGAGTGCTAGTTGACCAAGCTGCCTTCCACTAGTTGCCACTGATGCTTTTTAATTTCCTTCAGTGTCACAGGGTTGATCAGGTCATCCACCACCACTTCCAAGGATGTTAAGTATTTCCTAGCCTCATTTACTGAGTCAAAACCCTTCACTCCCCTGTCCAAGGTGATTCTAAATCTGGCCGGAAAGTCCATCTTTGCTTTCAGGCCTCTACTATGTAGGGCCTTGATGATGGGAAACCAAAACTTCCAATGCGCCATTGTATTAGGGGCATAGTGTGGTTCCAGATATAGCTTTGTGTCCCCAAATATTATCTCTTTCATGGCCCAGGCCTTCCGTAACAACATTTCCTTGACCTGAAAATCTAAAAAGGCAATGATGATTAATCATGGTCGTGCTTTTGGGCCTTTCTGTGGGGCCACTAGTGTGCAGTGCACTCTGATAATATTTAATGGCACATGTTTGCCAAGAATAAGCAGTTCCTTGAGCAGACCCTTCTCATATTCTACTGTATTCTTAGTTACAGTATGCTCTGGTAGACCATGCAGTTGAAGATTAATTTGGTGGGATCTGTTCTCCAAGTCTTCTATTTTATTTATCAGTGCCTGCAAGCAGTCATGCAATTGGAGAATGGCTCCATTGTGCAGGTCCACCAAATAAGGTGCTCTTCCACTATCTGAAGCCATTTTTCCAGTTGCTTACTTTTGGTGTGGTTACCTCTGACCTTGGCCCGGATAGTGTCCAATGTTTTGCTCAGGCATCTTAGCTCTTAACAAAGCTGTTGGGAAGTAATAGTGAAATCTTCCCCCTCCTCTTCAGACTCCCACACTGACTCTAGGTCCAAGGTTTTAGGAGGCCTAGCTGATATGTTGCATTTAGCGGAAGACAGGTGGGTGGTCAAATTCAATTGCTGTTGTTTGAGACTCCCTCTGGCTGCTGATTTCAGTTTTCCTCTAGTTGCCATGGCAGGCAATACCTTTTGCAGCTAAAACTATGTCATTTGCTATGCAGAATAGGAAAAAATAGAACTTTTATCTGAAGGGTTAGCAGGAGCTATTCAATGTCATGTCCACATGGTGCGATGATGTCACCAGAAGTACCCTGCATCTCCTCATTAATAAACAGGGACCAGACAGGTTTTTTCTCTGGCCATTTTTTTAAAGATAATATCTGTTGACTGCTCAACATCATTATGGCCCAGCATGCTAAACCATTCTTCCAACTAGTTATCAGCACAGATGCTGAGAAAGCCTTCAGCAGGGTGGAATGGGCTTTTATGACCACGTCTGCAAAGGTTTGAACTGGGCACAAAATGTGCTATAGCCATTACTTCCCTTTATACCTTGCTGGAAGCCCAGATCAAGGTAACTGTCTTCTTTTCTGACTGTATATCGCTGTGGTGGGGTACCAGGAAGAGTTGCCCTTTGTCTCCCTTGCTTTTTGCCCTGTCACTTGAACCCCTGGCAATTACCATCTACCAAAATATCCATATCAAGGAAGTCATAGTGGGGGGGAGTGTTAAGCAAAAAATGGTACTCTATGATGATGATTATTTACTCTTCCTTGGGGACCCACAATGTTCCCTAGCTCATTTACTATGCAGTCTGGAAGAATTTGGCACTCATGTGGGATATAAACTTAATTACACTAAATCGGAAGAGATGGTGCTCAATGGCACACCTTTTATGGAATTTAAATGTTCATGTCCCTTTGTGTTAGTGAGGAAAAATATGTTCTGCTATTTAGGCATCCAAATATCAAAGACATTTCACTGCCATTTAAGAAAAACTATCTTAAATTATTTAGTATCCTCCAAGCAGGCTTTTCTTGTTGGGCACTTCTATCCTTAACTCTCTATGGCAGAATATAGACAATCAAAATGAATGCACTCCCCCACCTCTTATTTTTATTCCAGACCTTACCTATACCTATTACCAAATCCTACTGGAATAACTTACATAAAGCCATGCAATGCTTTGTGTGGTCCAGGAAATGCCCCGTCTCTCAAAAACATCCTTACAGGCCCCTCTACAGTTAGGAGGGCTAGCCATTCCCAACTTTACTCTTTACTATTTGGCAGCCCATGGCATCCAGTTGTGCACTTGGGCTACAAAACATGAAGATTCAGGCTGGTGTCAGATTGAGGCCACTTCTCTGCCTAATTGGGTTCTGTAGTCCTTACTCATGAGTGTCATTCCCCCTCACCTCTGGCCTCAGATACAAGCCCCCTGGATCAGACACTCCTTGCGTTTTCTCCTGCACCTCAGAAAATTAACTAATACCCCTAACACTCTTGGATCCCTCTATCTTATACGACATGAAGATCCCCCAGATTGGACCCAGGGTTTGCCTATTGGGAAGCCCATGCTCTCACCACATTCAGACAATGCATGGATGAACAGTGTTACCTTTCATTTTCATGGCTAAAAGATATGTATTCCCTCCATAGAGAAGATGACTTCCATTTTCTACAAGTTCAGCATTTTATCATGTCATCAGGACACTTTTCATCTCTGTGGAGTCAATGCATTACCTTAGATGACTTCTTTTATCCTGTGGTCAGGCTGTGGGCCAAAATCCACTTGCTGGCTGAACTGTACAAAATTCTGCCAGAACCATCCATTCCCCAATCGGGCAATATCAGGCTCAAATGGGAGCAAGAGAATGGAACTCCGATCCCCCTAGATCAATGGTGCTGCCACCTCCGTTTAGGTTGGTCCTTTGTTTAGGTTGGCAGGTTACTGCATCCCTGACCTGGCAAGAATTTAATTGGAAGATGCTCATACATTTTTTTTCCAAACCTCAGTTGTTACTAAACATTTTCTTACTAGTTACAAAGATACCTGCTGGCATAATTGTGGAGGTGCCTGGTGTACCCACTACTATATCTTTTGAGAGTGCCCGGTTCTTCAGGACTTCTGGCATTTAGTTTATACTGAGATCCAAAACTTAACTGGTATTTCCTTCCCTTTCTCTTGTCTAGTTTCAGTCTTGGGTTTCCCAGCACTGTTATCCTGCAGTAGTGTTATTCAAAAGTTAGACCAAATTCTGCAAGTAGCAGCACTCAAGTGCATTAATCTCAAATGGGTGACCCCTAAGCCTCCATCACTGTCTCAATGGTGGTCAAAAGTAACAGAGGTAGAAAGAATGGAGTGTATTACCAGCAGTATCCACTTGAGTATAGAAAAATTAAGGGAAGTGTGGTGACCGCAGCACCTGGCATAAGCTGGTCTGGAGAAGTAACTGGGTTGACCTTTAGATCCCTAATGAGAACCATTATGGCCTCTCTATTTGTATAACATAACATAACATAACATAACATAACATAACATAACATAACATAACATAACATAACATAACATAACATAACATAACGATAGTTTGGGGGGAGGGGAGGGATGCACCACCTGAGAATCTGTTTGCTCTGTTCTTTGTTATTAATGTGTTGATTCAGAGTTATGGCAGCAGTGCGTTATTCCTTTGTAGGTTCATATCCTGGCTGGCTCCTTTTCCACAATTTCATGACCATGGCTCTTTGGGCAGCCATAAGAGGACCTTATATACAGCAAAGACATTGGTGAACTATCATTGTTATTTCTCTTTCATAAGTCACGTAACACTCTTTATACAGTATACTAAGCTTATTTACCAGTGGTATCTATAGTCTGCTTAATGGCACTTTTTTTTTGCATTTTTGCGTTTGAATCAATACCTTCAGTAACTTTAGTGACATAACTGTATTGAATGCCAACAATTGTTTTTTTTTAAGCTTTGTACCACTGTAGCATATACTAATGAATTTTTCATCCAGGTGAACCAATAAATATTTAAAAGTTAAAAAATAATATGGGTTTGCATAAGCCAGTTCAAAAGGGGAAAGTGGATAATGTAATTTCTAAGGTGACAAAATTAATGTCTGCACACAGTGATACAGGAAAAAACTCAAACTCTGCAACATGGATCCTTGACCTCAGGAAATACTTATTAGCTACGCATAAAGAGATCTGAGGTGACTTTGAAAAAAATGTATATATATATATATATATATATATATATATATATATATATACATACTACCTAAAAGCAGCCCTGGAGAAGGTAGAGGTAATGGAGGAGGTGGAGGAACACTGGGAGCAACTAAAAGGAGCCCTTCTGGAGGTAACTAACCAATGCATTAGGATATAGTGGCCAAAGGGAAAAGAAGAAAGAAACCACTATGGTTTTGTAAAGAGGTAGGAGACAAAGTAAGGGCTAAAAGAGCTAGTTTCAGGAAGTACAAGGGGACCCAAAGGGAGGAGAATAGAGAGGAGTACCTTAAATTTCTCAGAGAAACAGGGAAGACTGTTAGGAAAGCCAAGACACAGACAGAGGAGGGTTTAGTGCAGTCAGTGAAAAAAGGGGACAAGACGTTCTATAGGTACATCCGTGATGGAAGAAAAACCGGGGGGAGGGATTGTGAGGCTCAAAGAGGAGGAGAGAGAGTGTAAGGAGGGGGATCTTGGCAAGGCAGAAATACTGAGCAAATACTTCTGTTCAGTATTCACTGAGGAGGGAGATGGTCAAGGACCACAGTTGGTAAGCAGAGGCAATGGGAGAAGAAATGGACACCAGTCCATTCACAGTGGAGAGTGTTCTGGAGGAACTCATAAAGCTGAAGGTGGATAAAGCCAAGGGGCCAGATGACATACACTCAAGGATATTATGGGAGCTGTGAAGGGAACTGGCAGCACCTCTGGCCAACCTGTTCACAGAGTCACTCAACACAGGCATGGTTCCAGAGGACTGGAGGAGGGTGCATGTAGTCCCACTGCACAAAAGTGGCAGTAGGGTGTAGGCGGGGAACTACAGGTCAGTCAGCCTCACCTCAGTAGTGGGGAAGATCATGGAGACACTGCTGAAAGAAAGGATAGTGGTACGCCTGGAATCCATTAGTGCCCAGGATCTGAGGCAGCATGAATTTCACATCAGGAAGGTCTTGTCAAACAAATCTGATAGATTTTTTTGATTGGGTGACTAGGGAGGAGAGTAAGGGAGGGGTCTTAGACATTGCCTACCTGGACTTCAGCAAAGCCTTCGATACTGTCCCACGCAGAAGGCTGATTAACAAGATGAGTAGTCTGGGCATGGGGCATAAGGTGATACAGTGGGTTAGAAACTGTCTGACAGACAGAAGGCAGAGGGTGGTGGTCAATGGGATCCAATCTAGGGAGAGAGGGGTGACCAGTGGAGTGCCACAAGGATCAGTACTGGGAACAGTCCTGTTCAATGTCTTCATTAGTGACATTGCAGAGGGGCTAGAAGGAAAGGTCTGCCTATTTGCAGATGACACTAAGATGTGCAACAGGGTGGATACTCCAGAAGGGGTGCAGATAGTAAAGAAGGACCTGGAGAAGCCTGAAAGATTACTGGAGGTGTGGTAACTGAGGTTCAAAGCAAAAAGTGCAAGAAAATGTATCTGAGTAGGAGGACCCCTGGTGAGATCTACAGGATGGGGGGGAGGTGTTGACATTCACCAAAAAGGAAAGGAACCTAGGGGTTATCATGGTTATCATATATGATAACCTGAAGGTGTCAAAGCAGTGTGCAAAGGTTGCATGGAGGACCAGTGGCATGCTGGGGTGCATAGGTAGAGGTATTACTAGTAGGAGGCAGAAAGAGGCGATGTCATTGTATAAAACACTAGTAAGGCCTCACCTGAAGTACTGTGTGTAGTACTGGGGACCAAACATGCGTAAGGACATAAACATGGTGGAGACTGTCCAGAGAAGGGTGACAAAGATGGTGCATGGTTTGCACCACAAAACATATGAGGAGAGACTAAGAGACCTCAACATGTACTCTCTGGAGGAGAGGAGAGAAAGGGGCGACATGATAGAAACTTTTAAGTACCTCAACGGCATAAACAAGGTGCAGTTGGGAGATCTTTTCCAATGCAATAAACTACCAGAACAAGGGGGCACAATATGAAATTGGAGGGGGGGAGATTAAGAGGTAATGTGAGGATGTTTTTCTAGACAGAAAGGGCAGCAAATGCTTGGAATAGTCTGTTACAAGAGGTGGTATGGGCAAGCACAATGGAGGGGTTTAAATGTGCCTGGGACAATCACAGGGAAACCTTGGGTGGGAACAGAGTGATGAAAAGCCATTGACCACTTAGGGTGAATGGATACATACATGTATATGGCCCATGGGCAGACTGATTGGGCCTAGCAGTCCTTATCTGAAGAGAATTTCTATGTTTCTGTTTCTATGTTTCAATAGCAGAATAGGCCCAGGCTGTGGCAAACCTTAATATAAAAATGGAGGCATTATCATTCAGGACAGATACATTAGAGGAGAGAATTACCAATGTAGAAAATTCAGTTCATCCTTTAATAGAATCTGTCTTCAGGCATGAATCATAATTGAAATATCTCATTGCAAATGTCCAGGACCAAGAAGACAAATCAAGATGATCTCAAACTGTAACACCTACATGCTAGTAGCTCTTTTACATAGGTTCCACGTCAAGAGGATTAACATAGATATTAACACAACACAGGGAATGGAACAATTTAAACATAGTATTACAAAAGGCAAGTGAACATGTTTGACTGGCATTGTAAAATTAATGCCAGGAAGCAGACTTAAAACATAAGGTATACAGCAAGTAAAGTGAAGTAAAATCAGCCAAGGAAGCATTGTGAAGAAATGGCAGAATTAAAGGGTAGGAGGTTGGTTAGGAAGTGGGGGATGTGAAGAAAGGGCATGAGGGGAAGAGAGTAGGGGAGAGGAATGGGCGAAATAAGTGGAAGGAGTAGAGAAGGGAGTTCAAGTGTGATAGGGCAGTAGAGTCAGTGCTCGTAGAGTGGGGTAGTGTCTTAAGTGCTAAAAAGAGACAGTAGTAAAGGTGGCATGGACAACTTAGTGGATACAATCTCAACTGTTCACCATTAGGTGCTGTCAGAGTTTAAGTTTGAACGAGGCCCAGCTTTGGTTCAGAAGATACGTCATTGCTCAGGGAGTTAAGCCAGAGTTGAGCTCTGTAGGCAAATTGTCTTTGTTCTTGAGTTGTGTGGCACTGGGGGACTAGGAAGATTTGGTTGTCTGAGCAGCTAGTGTGATGGGAGTTGCAAAATGGGCTGAGAATTTTTGGAACCCCTGGGACCATGAGTCCTAGGCTTACTTCTTTAGCAAGTACACAAGTTTGGTACTTGATTCTATCTTTTAACTGTAACCAGCATGTCTGGGTATAGAGGTTGCTGGCATGCGAGAATCATGCAGCCCTGATGAGGAGCCTACAGACCTTATTCAGCACCATGGAGATATGTTGAAGGGACATCAAAGAGGAAATCTCAAACTCATGTTTGAAAAGGTAGAAGGTTAAGGGTACTTATTAAATTTTTTTGAGAAAACAATCTCTATGGGCAGGAAATACCCGGAAGAAACTATAACCAAGACAGAGCACACCAAGACCCCCCTAACAAGTTACTCCCCAAATAAACATCCATTAATTCTCTCACAAACTGTGTTCATTAAACCACAAAGACTCCAGGTAAAAGAAGATATTTTGAGAAAAGCGAGAACGGAAGGGGAACTGACATACATAAATTTCAAATTTCGTGTCAACCTAGATTTCAGCCAGGCCACTCAGCAACAAGGGACATCTTTCAACCACATAAAATCTTTCAATTTCATGTCAACCTAGATTTCAGGAAGGCCACTCAGCAACAGAGGATATCTTTCAACCAGGTTAAATCTACCCTAAGAGCCAAAGAAATAAAATACTCATCACTCCCCCCACCTGGAAAAACTTACATTTTATTTAAATGCTTGAATTAGATACTTCACAAATCCTACAGAAGCTTCTCAGGCCTTGGCTACAGCAGACATTTTCTCATCAGAAGAACATGCAAATGCCTGCCAGAAAGCTTTGAAGAAGTCACAACCTGTACTTTCTATTAGGTATGATCCACTATAGGAACAGTCTGTGGAAATACAGGAATCATCTTTAACAAGCAAACCACCCGATGCAGATGCCCTCTTTCTCTCATGCCAACAGCAAATAATGGGCCAACATGATGGCTAAAACCCATAACTGATTATAACTTATTCACCCTATTGGCAGTTGGGGGGGGGGATGACATTTTTTTTTTTTTAGGCATGGTGTTGTATGCTAGATTGTGAAAATTTAGACCACAGGTCATATTGGTAATTATAATATTATGATATTTTGGAGTTTTTCTAGAAAGCTGATAGTACGAATAACTATTGTACCATATATATGAAAACACAAGGGCTCACTTATTCATTTAGGCCATTTTAGTTGTACTTTCTTAAATGGTGCCAGTAATATAAATATGGCAAACCTTCTTTCTGTCTGTTTCCAGCTAACAACTTTCTTTACCTCACTTCACACAGAGGGTGCTTTTCTATCTCACTTTTCAGAAAATTTGCATGGTGATCCCCACAGTGCTTCCTGTTGTTCTTCATCTAGTAGGGTAAGTACACATCTCACTGGCTGTCTTTGTTAATACTCACATGGGAGGGAGATGAGTGGTAAGGGGGGGATTTGGAAGATTAGATTATAGAAGAAAGAAAGTGTTAGAAGTTTGTGTTTTTGCTTACGGGAGGGTGAGTGACGTGGTTAGTTTGCAGGATATAAGGGGTTAGAAAATTAGAGTGCATAATAAAACAACAAAAAGGTACGAAATTGAAAACAATGCAGCATGGTTATACACAGGATAAGATTTTAGACTCCCATACTGGTGTTATAATCAGGAACTATATTTGTTTTAACCATCTATGAACAACTCAGAGATTAATATATTGTCTTGGAATGTAAAAGGTCTACGGGATCCCATTAAAGTTAACAAAATAATCAATTATATTAATAGGAAAAAACTGATGTGTTACTGTTACTGGAGACCCACTTTTCACAAAAAGATTTGTAATTTTTTTTCCAGAAAAAGTGGGGTCTAGGTTCAGCATCTTTATTTTCTACTACTGCTAGAGGGATCACTTTGTATATTATTAAAAATGGTATATTAAAATTAGATCAATCTTTACAAGACACCAAAGGAATATATGTGATCCAAGAAGTGATTACCCCCAGGTCAGTCTTTTACCATTGTGAATCTTTATAGACCTAATGAGAATGACCCATCCCTCATCTCTGAATGTTTTCTGAATTTTGGTTACCTTTGGAATGCCCTATCTGACAGGAGTAGATTTTAATCTAATTTTAAATAATATATTAGATAAATCCAGGGACCATCTTTATAAAATATCTACAGCTGCTACACTTATTAAAAACATTTATAAAAGAATTAAAATTAGCAGTGTTAGTGGCTCAGTAGTTAGTACACTCACCTCTGTGGTCAGAGATCAGAGAGCTGTGGGTTCAGTTCTCACATCTGGCACTTGGGTTAATATCTCAATACTGACACTGTAGTGCAGCATGAGAGGGCTGCTGTACTTCTTGAGGTGCCATCTTTCAGATGAGATGTTAAACCGAGGTCTCATCTGCCTGGATTGGTGGTAGTTCAGGTGGATGGTAAAGATCCCATGGCATTTATCGAAAAGAGTAGGGGAAGTTTTATTACAGAAAATGATAAGTACAATATTCAACAATAAACAATACAGTATCAATACTCACAATATATGGCTTCCACACAAATCAGAAACAATACAAATTACACACTCCATAACAAAATACATACAAAAATCAAATAAAATATCAGAAAGTAAATTTATTGGTATTGGAACAAAACCTAAAATAATATTTACTTAAAACAATAACAAAAAAAACCCAAAAAACAACAATACTAAAGACATCAAGAAATCGCAGTAAAGAACACTTCAGAGAACTGGAGTCCTTTACGAACTTCAGTATACCCCACACCCATGTGAAAAAAGCACACAGTACTACACACCCCACCACCTCACCCTTTGAGTTTCAAAATAAAACTGCTCTGACGTAATTCCGGAGGTTCTTAGTTCACACACTGTAGCGGAACATCCTTCCAACATTTTTTCCACTGTTCCCAAGATATCTTCTCTTTGTCAAAGTTTGCATGAATAGCAATCTCTTTTTCAATCATACATACCAGAATCTGAGGAAAAATATATTTTTGTTGCAGAACAAATTTGCATCAAACCTCCTGCCACATCAAAAACTTCATGATAGTAAATATCAATCGTATCGTTCCAGCATCAATTTGCAGTGAAATCTGTGCAGACCCTGTAACAAGATTAACATACGTAACTTTTGTTCATCCTATCTCACCCCATTTGTGATTCAGGTCAGTCCAAAAGTCCACAGAATGTGGACAGTGAATAAGAAAATGCTCTTGTAATTAATTTTGGTTATGACATTACTCCCTGGGGCAAAACCTCTCCTCCAGGCATTTATGTTTAGCATTACCCTTAACCCCAAGCCAACCATGCATGCACAACCATAGTACATCCCACATGTGCAAAGGAGTCCTTTTATCAGTTAAATAAGACTCCACTAAAGGACGGTCATCGCAGCACAGTGAAGGATATGCCACTGGAATCTGATAAGACCCTTCCTGAATTGTTAAATACAGCATCTTTCTGGTTGGAACAGAGAATTATGCTTTAGTCAGTTTCCAGCATCGTATTTTGTCTAACCCATGTACCACAAATTTAGGCCATATCTCTCATTTCTGTTTACTTAGTGGACCCTGTGCCTACAACTATAACAATGGGGCCACCCATAAGGCTGCCACCTGTTTCCACCCTCTCTCACCAGGATGAATAAAAACTGATGTTGTGTTAAATAAAATTAGGCTATGTAATTAACTGAGAGGGTTCAACATCTATAACCCACCTTCCTTGATAGTCCTATACAGGATCTCCCTCTTAATAGGGTTCAGACGACTCCCCCAAAGTAATTGAAATGTCTGGCTCAAAATGGTGACATCCATCAAACTCGGGGGGGGGCGAAATATCACCCCACATATGTTAATGGGGCAAAAAAAAGTCTTAATAATTGATACACGTTTCTTTTTGGTTTGTTGCCAATTTTTCCACTTATTAACCTTCTCAGCACTGTTCTCCAATACCTTTCCCCAGTTCTCCTGTGCCATGTCTCCTGACCCTAAAATAATACCCCAAATTGTATATACTGTCAGTTGACATACAAATATTTTGTATTTCTCCCATAAGAGGGGTACTGGGACTCAAAATATACCCATGACATTTATTAATATTCAAAGCTGACCCTGTAAGTTGTGAAAAATGCTGAATTACCCTCAATACGCATTCTGCTGAGTCGTTATCCTCTACTAGGAGACAGATGTCATCTGCATAAGCTAACATTTTTACCATTGTTGATACCCCCGGAATCTGGATGGCTCTAATCTCAGTCTTATGTGCAATCAAGCAGAGCACAGGATCTAAACTAAAAATATACAGTATAGGGCTCATGGGCCATCCTTGTTGGACTCCTCGAGCAATATTCGCAGGTCTGCCCAAATGTCCATTTATTAATGGACTAGAGGAAGCAGATACATATAATGTCATAATCCAATTAGTGAAGATGGTTGGTATACCATAATGATCCTACACCATTTTGAGATATAAATGTGAAACTTTGTCAAATGCTTGTTCTTGATCCAAGCTTAACTAGTATCCCTCAGTACATCCCTTTATTCTTGAGATATCACCTCCTTTAACAGTATCAAATTATCCATTATTTTCCGTCCTTTAACTGTACATACTTGACTTGAGTAAATGAGAAAGGGGCCACCATCCCAAGACGATTTGTCAAGATTTTCATTAATATCTTTAAGTCCGTATTCATAAGACTCAGAGGATGCCAGTTCTGCAAAAGATGTCTGCCTCCCTTTTTAAACACAAATATTTGTACTGCATCACCAAACTGTGCAGCCACCTCTTGTCCATCCAGAATCGTATTAAATACCACGCATAACACTTCTGCCAACTCTGAAACACATGCTTTATACATTTCTGAGGTCAAACCATCAGGTCCTGGAGTTATATTATTATTTAAAGACATAATGACTGTTCTGATTTCCTGTTCTATGATTGGTTTCACCATGTCAGAAAGCAGACTGGGCTCACAAGAAGGTTGCGCTCAGTGTAGGAGAAAGTCTGTGATCATATCATGTGACACCTCAGAAGCTGCATATAAACTTTTCATATGATGGTGGACCTCATGAAGAATATCATCTTGAGAGTGTACCACATCCCCTTTTGGGGTGCTCAGCAAGGTCATCACTCCTTGTTGCACCCTTGTTCTGCAACTCTCAAAAATATCCCCTGTGGCTGATTTTCCTGGGGTCCTTATACAATGTTCATATAAAAGAGAAGAGGCCTGTTCATACTGTAATTTTTCCATTTGTTGTTTCAAATGAACAATCTGACTAGCATATTCACCGTAACCTTCATTAACTAATGCCACCACCTACATGTACTGCTCCCTTAGGTCAGATACCATAGGCATTTTTGTGAATGTGAATGGAATGTCCAATTCTTCAAAAATAACTTAATATCTAATTTGGTTTGAACCCATCACCGACTTACATTTTGTTTCAGTTCAATAACTGATATTCTCACCTGTATTAGGTCCTGAATACCAGTCACACACCATATCTCCTGTAATACTGTACTATTCATTTTCCATATTCCCCTTCCATGTCTGACACTATCCCCTAAGGACAGACTAATCTTCACCATCATGTGGTCTGAAGTCTCTAGTGGAACAGTGGCAGCCTGTATACACCTCAAAGATGCAGCAATCAAAACCAGATCAATTTTGGTAGCCAATTTTGCTTTATAAAAAGTATGCCCTCCAGAGTAATCATTTGCCTTTAAGCATCAACAAGCCCTGTCTGTCATACTATATTATTTAAAACATTCAAATCACAACAGTTTTTTTTCCATAAGCTCTGTTCTAGCCAAAGATAAACAGCAATTGAAATCACCCACCCAAATCAAGAGTCGAAAAGTAAACAAAAAAGGTTTTATCACCGTAAATAGATCTACCCTCCCTTTTTTAGTTTGGGGTGCATATATGGTAATCAATCTCCATTGTTTTTGGCCATGGTTGAAATCTAAAAGGAGTTCCCTCCCTTGATCAGTATCCACCACCCACGTGATCATATATTCCCAACCCCTAAAGACAACCCCCACTCCACCACAACATTCCTGGGTAAGGGAAAAAATGCTGTGCCCCAACACCACAATTTCTTTGAACATTCTACTTCATTAACCGTATATAATCTCACATCCTGTAAACAGGGTATGTCTATATGATAGTCTCAGAGGACTGAAAAGATTACTATACGTCTTTGACCATTATGAATACTATTCACATTAATTGTGGCAATATTATAAATAAATGGTTGAGACATTGTAGTTTAGTAGAAGTTAAACAACAGGAAAATGCAAGATATAATCAAGTCACAGCCTGTTTACCCAGTCGTTGACTTTGTCTAGGCTGTGAACCACCTCGTTTTAGGTAAGTCAGTATTGCTTTGTCCACAGGCATCATATCTTCCTCCCCAGAGTCAGAGGACAACTCTTTGTTAGAGGAAATTGTCATAGAATCTTTTGATTCATTTCCAATGTCCGGATCTACAGGTTGAAGTACTTCATAACGATTCGACAATGGTACATCTGGTACTACCTTTCCCATTTTCTGTACTTTGGCTTTAGTTTTCACTGTTTTCAGTGAACATTTTTTTGAAACCACCACAGTCATCTCCGGGGGGGGGGCATGTCCTTTAAGTCCTCCACCTGGACTACCCTAGGTATGTCCACTGCAAATTGTTGTATCCCAGGAGAATCTGCCACAACTTCCATCTCCAGCAGAGTATTTTCCACACAATTGTGTTCCTCAGTAGGGACCTCTTCCTCTGTAACTATTGGCAGGAAAGGCTGGGGAGGGGGTGTTCTGTTTAGACACCATGCCAGGGCTATCTGTAGCAACTAGTGGACCCTCTACCAGTGAGTCTAGTGTTGCATCCTTCTTATTTTTTTTCCTTAACGTTTCTCTGAATAGTAATACTGACACTCTGTGCTTTATCCACAATATATTCCTGACTAGGATGGTCAGAGCAATTGTGCATGGCCCATTCACACTGTCTAAAAACATGGCCTGGAGCATCCCATAAATTACATTTTTGAATTTCAGTGCAATCTGTATTTGTATGGCCAAAGGATAGACAGGAAGCACATTTTATTCTATCACATACATTGCTGAGGTGGAGATGTGAACCACATCTGAAGCATGTCTTAGGTTGTCCTGGGTAAAAACAGTGACCCCTGTCAGATCCCATAAAAAATGCACTAGGTAAATGTTTAGGTCCTTGTGGCCCAGAATTCAAGTGAACTTTATATTTCTACCCACCTGTCCAAATGTGTTCCCCATCTAAAATCGAGGATGGGTCCCCCAAAATCACACATCGTTGTTTCAACCAGTAAGTCACATCATGCACAGCTACCCCTTCATTCCTAAACAGAACTGTTACTTGTTGGCAAACTCCTCTCTCTTGGCCTCTCTCAAGACACAGAAGCTTGGTTTTACAGCTACCTCTATGACCACTCACAGCAGACAGTGGTGATTGATGTCTCTCTTTCAGATGACAAAAGTGTCTTACTAGGTGTGCCACAAGGCTCAATACTTGGCTCCCTCCTTTTTGTCTGTTCATGAACAGCCTCCTGGAGGCCTGCCAGATATGCAAGATACTCCTATACACAGATCATGCCATCATCTACACCAGCAGTGCACACCAGGATAAACATGTAGCAAATCCAAGCAAGAAGACCGTGAACCCTCAGTGCAGGGCCTGTGCAGTAAACAGGCAGCCAGGCTACCTAAAAATCACAAAAGCAAAAACCTGCACTTGTAAAGTCCAAAAGCACTGCTCTTCACAAAAAGTTAATTTTAAATGCTTTAATGCAACTATATACTGATGATGCCATCCTTTACACTAGCAGAGCACACCAGGATAAATAGTGAACTGATCTTCAAAACTGTTTTGAGGCACTGGAGAAATGGTTCATGGAAAACAAATCGGTCTTCAATTCAAAAAAACTAAGACCATGCTGTTCTCAGATCCACAGATGGAAAAATGTCCCTCCCCTAGTCATCCTCAGTTATAAGGGGAATAAAGTAGAGGAGGATGAATCTTTTAAGTACTTAGGTATTACCCAGAATGACACTATCATTCTCTCATCATGTGGATAATATTGTTAGCCTGGCCAACAGAATGTTAGCTGCATTGTAAAGGAATTGCCTCAACCTCACCATATTAGACATATCATGTTATATGAGTGAGTTTTATTGAGCTACTCAATAAGAGCGATTCAGTAAAACCGCTCGTCGGAAGAGTTACTGGTGCCATATAACCAAAGAACAGAGGAGAGCAAGTGTAGCCATGATCTGCACTCTCTTGATGATGATGATGATGATGATAAGAGGGGCAGTGTGGCCTAACTTTACTGAGCTGGCTGTTTGGAGTAGTGGCTAAAGCTGCCACCTGTGAAACTGAAGGATCTTGGTTTGGTTTCTGGGGCTGGATATGACTTTTTATGTGTCCTTCAGTTTTCTTTTTTTTTTAAATCACCCCCGAGTTGAGAATTTAATTGGGGGTGCAGGCACAACCCCGATAAAAAAATTTAAAATTGTTTTTGTTGCTAAATGAATGTATTGAATGTCACTGTTTGTGGCAGTTAATCTGTTTTTGCTCGCTTTTGTGATTTTGGGTGGCTGTTTAGTTGCTGTTATTGGTACGCGACTTAAACAACTCACCCTTATCACATAAAACCCATATTAGACAGGCATATTGTTGTGTCCAGTACTGTCCTGCCACTCCTTGACTATGGCCTGCCAGTTTAGCCAATGTATGTAGTGGCCAGTGACTCTGTACTTGACATAGTTAAGTTGGTTTATAAACTGCCCTCTTGATACCCTCAACAATTTACTTCCTCTCCAGTTCAAATTAAAGTATTAGACCTGTCTACTGAAAAAAAAGCTCTGTTGGGCCTTACCCCATTGTTTATTCAAAATATTTTTCACCCTGTTAACAACCAATACACTACTAGGAGTATGACTGTGAATGCTCTAGAAATACCATCTGTAGAACAAGCGAGGGTAAGCAGTCCTTTGCTGTAGAGGCATCTTCGTGGCTGAACAAATTACCAGACACCGTGGTAAGTCTCCCTAAAATTGTCCATTTCAAAAATGCACTGTGAAGAGAACTCACTACAAGTTCCCAATGCTCCAGTTTCAGCTAGTCTGAGTACTTAGCTTGCACTTTATCTCCTTTTTTTGCTATTGAAATTATTATTGTTCTAATCTTGTACCCAATTGCATCCTGTTGTTTTGCTGCTGACTATGCGCCCAATGAGCTGCTGTATCATAATCTCTGTATTGTTTATTCTTATGTGTATTCCTCTCTTTGTGTCTTGACATGGAACTTTAGTAAATGAACATTTGTGCTCAAAGGTGCTTTCAAAATGACAAAATAATTAAAAAAATAACAGGCATATGAATTGAACTAATCAGCAGAAAACTTAATATAAATATCATGAGTAGATACAAGAAAAATAAAGAAAAAGGGGGAATGGTGTAAGAGTGGTTGGAGAAAAGGAGGTAATGATAATAAAGCTCCCTAAAAGCCAGTCCACTGACATAGTGGTAGCACTACCATTGTGGTGCCAATGGCCCAGGGTCAGGGTCAGGAGCAACCTCAGAAGTCAGATGGTCAGCTGGGAGGAGGAGGAGGAGGAGGAGGATCGAGCATCCTAAGGACTGTTCTACTCCTCCAGGGAGGGAGGGAACCAGTGGCTAATGCTGCACTGGCCTTTAGCAGAGACTGAGGGCTGGCACATTAGCCGACACTGCATGGGGATGGCAAGGGCAGTTGTCTGGTATGTAGTGCACGGAAGTATGCATGGCACCACTATTGACACCATGACATGCCTGTGCCAAGGGGACAAAAGGGATTAAAAAATCCACTAATAGCCACCCCAGTGGGGCAGAGGGCTGAGACACTGGATGCCTTAACTCACGCTACACCAACAACCTGGGGTTCAGGAATGGACTTGGGTTGCCTGGGGGTCAGTCGGGGCAAGGAAGGATTGAGCATCCACCAACAGCTCTCCTCCTCCTTTGAGGTGGGGGACTCAGCATCATGCTGTAGACTAACACCCAGTGGAGGCTGGAGGTCAGCACAGGTGCAATGCTAGAAACAGCGTGGACTCACACACAGGGCATTAGATTGCCTCCATGGAGATGGAGACAGTCACCTCACCCACTGCAAGTGCATGGGTCCAGGGAGAAAATGGAAAAAGGAATGGAGCTGGCAGGCTCAATAATAGCAGGCTGCACCCATGCCTCCACCTGGCAATCTAGATGTTGGCTTCCAGGAGTAGGGAGAGGTCGGCACCCCTCACAAATGTCCCTGTCATGGGGGGGGCAACTCATGTGGGATGGCTGATTAGGGTGAGTGTGGGGAAAGCCTCGCTGGAGAGATGAGTCCCTTCCAAGGGAGGGGCCAGAGCCACCTGCTAGCACTGTATGAGGCATAAAATACAGTATGTATGGAAAAAAAATCAACCAATCCTCTAACACTTGTGATGACTGGTGTCCCATTGTCTCCATTCTGGGTGAATCCAAGTTGCTTCTTTGATCCGGCATCAGTCTTCCTCAACTTGTGGAGCTCACACATCGCGACATTACCTGGAGAATGAAAGGAGTTGAGGACGGTGCTGCAACTGGTGTGGTGCCACTAGATACTGGCTGGATATGAGTACCACAGGTAAAACCCCTGCCGAGGAGGTAAAAAAAAGATTTTCTAAAGAAGTGGGTAAGTGCACCTTAAATGATGCATATCTGAATACAGATTACACAAACATGCATTCAAAGGGTAAATAAATAAATACATACATCATATTATCAAATAAGTACAAAGTTACTTGGGAGAGCCCATAAAAAACTCTTTTATGGACTATTGCACAAACCTAAGTACAACAATAAAAAACTAGACATGGTCCAAACATCACATGAGAAGTAATGTGCATAAATAGGCTACAGTAGTGGAGGAGTGTACCAAAAGTGGAGTGGGGGGGGCAGAATTGCATAGAACACCTCAGCCTAGGGCACTGTTCTATTCAATGTCTAACCCTTCAGCTACAGAAGTAAGGGGTCGCTTGACCACCCCAACCTCCTAGCTCCCCTGCCTATTTATGAAGGATATTTACAAATTACTAAATATGCAAATAACATAAATATGGTACCAACTCGGTTGTACAAGTATAGTTCAAATGTACAAAGCCTATAAAATGCACCAGGCAGTGTAGGAAGGCTAGAGAATTAGTTTTTTATCATGTAAGATTTAATTAAGATTTTCAATTTTGGGCCTGGTGGTGCTGAGGGTTGAGGTGCTGGATGACACACTTCACGCCACGCTGGTGACCTGTGTTCGGGAATGAGCACGGGCCATTGGGGGTTGGCTGGGAGAAGGATTGAGCATCTGGAGGACTGCTCTCCTTCTCCGGGGGGGTTGTTCCAGTGTGCCGGCGTCGATTGCCCTCTAGCGGAGTCCGGGGGATGAGACGCATCACACCAAGACTTGGGGGTAGAGCTAGGACAGACGCACACACTCCTGTGTCATTGCATGTCCTAGCTCTAAGGGAACTCAGTACACAAAATTCACCAACCCCTGTGGATGAGCCAGGCACAGTGACTGACCGCTCAGCCACCAGTTCCACAGCTTCAGTGGGTCCCATCTGGGGCTTCCTGAGTAAGGGTCGGGTGCCGTAACCGGGGCAAGCCCGTTCGTGGGGCTAGGGGGCTCAGTGTCTCAGTAGCCATAAAAAGTATGATATAAAAAAAAAGATTTTCATTTTTGTCAGGACACCATTTTACAAGTTGCACAGAATTATCACACCCTAGAGGGTGACAAGTGACCAATACACAACAGCAAGAATCCCTCCTGACAATGAGACATAATATAACAACCATATTTAGCAGCCTAGAACAAATTAAGAGTACATCTTTTAAGTAGAATACCCTTCATCCTAGCAACAGCCCTAAGCAGTTAATAGTACATACCAGAGCTCCTAAGACTAACTTCATGGAGGGTTGCCTGGTGGTGTGGAGGTTTTACAGAGGGCAGGATTGTAAATAGACTTCCCATTTGCTGAAAAAAAGGTCCATCCATCTATAGTGGGAGTTAGATATCCACTCCAGAAGGGCGCAGCGAGCCGCATGCCAAGTGCTGAGAGCTGGAAGACCCGTCTGTCTCCAATGCATCAACAGCAGCCTTTTGACCTCTATCATCACCAACATAAGCCACTCTTTTTGGGCTTTGGTCAGCAAGGATAATTGAGAAGTATCCCCAAGAAGGAGACAGGGATTTTGCAAGGTTATCTGGGTGCCAAAAAGCCTGGAACATTCGGTAGCAATAGTGACCCAGAAGGGCCTAACCTGAGTACAGGACCACAGGATATGCAGTAGGTGAGCAACAGATTGTTGGCACCTCCAGCACTCTGAATGGTGTAATGCCCCTACTACACAAACAGCAGCGGGGGTCCTCTACCAGTGTAAAATAATCTTAAGCTGCAGAATGTGGCTTCTGGAATCTGTGTAGATGGTATGAGCATCCTGAAGGTAGAGAGACCAAGGTTTAGGTATGTCCCTCCCAATGTCAGCACCCCATTTGAGCCTGCATTGACTAGAGGGGTTGGGACATGAATCCCTCCAAGTACTATAAAACCGACCTATCAGACCCCGAGATGAAGCTGACTTATACAGAGTCAACAACCAAAGCCATTTACCAACCACCATACACTGAGCCTGCATGCTTCTAATAGAACTATGTAACTGGAGGTACCTCCAAAAATTGCTGGAGGGAAGATCAAATTTCCCTCTTACTTGGTCAAAAGAAAACAGGGTACCTGAATCCCCAATGAGACGGTCCTGCACGTACCGAATTCCCTTTGCTTCCCATGTTGGCCAGTTTAGGGGTTCACCCCTGACCATAAACAGATTATTGTGCCACAAGTTAGCATATCTCAGAGGGGGGCCATGCCTCCTTAGGGGTGCCAGATAGGGACATAATGCATTGCCAGGCATGCCTGGTTTCACACATGGTGGGGGAAAGGTCATTCACTGGAGGACCTCTGCCTCCCAACAGGGACCTAAGTGGAAAGGGTCGAGCCACACTGGCTTCAAATTCAACCCGGGGAGCAGCCACAGGAACAAACCACTTTGTAGCCTGCACCAAGATACTGGCCAAGTGGTACCCCTGAAACCAGGGAACCCCTAACCCCGCTTCGACCAGAGAGCTCGAAGCTTATACTTCCCCCATCTATGCGTTCTACCTTAACATAGAAACATAGAATTTGATGGCAGATAAGGACCACTTGGCCCACCCACTCTGCCCATTTCCCTACCTGATGGATAAGCTGCAGATTCTAATTAATTAACAGCTTACTTCCTCCTACCCCCTACTAGAATTACCTTATGTCTGTCCCATACATTCTTGAATTCTCCCACTGTTCCTGACTCCACAACCTCCTCAGGAAGGCTGTTCCATGCATCCACAACCCCCTCTGTGAAAAAATACTTTCTAACATTACCTCTGAGCTGTCCCCCCATTATCTTCAAATTGTGCCTCTTGTTCTTGCACATCTCTTTTTCTGAAAGATACTACCCTCTTGTACTTTGTTAATTTCTTTGAGATACTTAAAAGTTTCTATCATGTCCCCCCTCTCCCTCCTTTCCTCAAGGGTATACATATTAAGCTGCTTTAGTTTCTCCTCATATGTCTTCTGGTGCAGACCCTGCACCATTTTGGTTGCCCTCCTCTGAACAGCCTTCACTCTATGTCTTTGCAGAGATGGGGTCTCCAGAATTGCATGCAGTACCTTCCCATAGAAAGGAGGTAGTACGTTTTTCAAGGGAGGCAAACAGCTTAGGAGAGAGACGGAATCAGGAGATTATTAAACAGATAGGCAACTTTGGGAAGGAGGAGGATTCTAATAGCAGCCACTTTCCCAGGGAGAGATAAGTGCAGCTTCCACCAGCATTCCATCTCCACTGAAAGTTGCCTTAATAATGGGGAGAAATTGGAGGATTCAATGTCTGTCCAAGTATTGGGTATATAAACCTCCAGATAGGGAAAGTCCTGATTCGCCAAGCTGAGTTCATTGCCACGGAGGCAATCCTTGGTACAGAGTGGGTTAAAGAGGAGCTAGGATGGTCTTACGTTGATTGACCTGCAACCCAGAGATTTTGGCAAAGTCAAGGAAAATAGAGAGAGTCAATGGGAGAGGTTGCTGAGGGTGAGAGAGGGTGAGAAGAAGATCATCAGCACAGGCTGCCACCACATGTGATCTACCTCCTGCTGAAATCCCAGTGATACGTTCTGCTGCAGAAAGTGACTGAATTAATGGGTCTAGTGCTAAGGAGAGACAGGGGGAAGCCCTGCTGGGTACCCTAAATAGTGGGAAGGGAGGGGAAATATTTGTATTGGTTAAAATTCTGGCCACAGGGGAGCTGTAAAGGGTAGCTATCCACTGGCAAAAACAAAGTTCAAATCCATACAGCCGAAGTATCTCATGCAAGTAGTTCCATTCGACCGAATCAAATGCTTTAGTAAAGTCAACAGCCAGCACAGCCATAGGGAACTTCGAGCGGCTTGCTATCCATTTCAAATTAAGCAATAGCCTGGTAGTATCTGACCCTGACTTCCCTTGCATATAACCTACTTGGGCTGGGTGGATCAGAGAGGGCAAAACATCCAGCAACCTAGTGGCCAGAATTTTAGCCAGAATCTTGATATCGACTGATAGGAGGGAGATAGGGTCAAAATTGGTACAGTTAAGGGGGTCATTAGACTTTTTTGGAAGTAGGGAGATCGAAGCCTCTCTCATAGTGGGAGGAAGGGAACCAGTAGAGTCAGATTATTGTAGAGCAGCTAATAATGAAGGGGTAATCTCTTACTTAATTGCCTGGTATAACTCAATGGTCATTCCATCTGGCCCTGGGGCTTTCCCCTTGGCCATCTGGGAGAGAGCCCGGTTGACCTTATTGCAGGTGATCGAGGCCTCCAAGAGAGTTACCTGGGTCAGAGATAAGGACGGTATAGTAAAGCCCTTACAAAATTGCCACAGGTTCTGAGATAGTTGGGCATCAAAAAGAGAGGAATGGGACTGGTACAACATGTGGTAGTATTGCTGCATACAGTAGTCTCATTGATATCATTTGGGTCAGTGACTACCACACCAGCTGCTGTAAGAAGATCTTGGATTCTAGAGGATGCCTGCTGTTTCCGCAGCTGAAATGCTAGGAACCTACCTCCTTTTTTCCCACTCTTCCAATACCGGTGTTTTGATCTTAGCAATAACCATTCAGTCTTCTGACTGGGCAGGGAGTTGATTTGATATTTGAGACCAACTATTCTCCTAGTTAAGGAGGTAACCATGGGAGCACCAGGGCGAGCTTTGAACCTTTCCCCCAACATAGAAAGTTCGGACTGCAAAGACTCCAAGACCTTCTTGCGGTCTTTGTTTCGCTTAGCCACAAAGGATATGATATAACCCCACAAGACCGCCTTAAATGCCTCCCACACAACACCTGGAGTAGCTCCACAAGCTGAGTTGTTAGCAAAATACTCTTTGGCAGCCTCAACCATCGCTTGCCTAAACCTTGGATCCCTGAGCAGTAAGAGATTACACCACCATCTCAAGCCAGCAGGCTGCTGACCCAAGAGGGTGTAAACAGGGGCATGGTCGGAAATAATGATGTTCCCAATAAGGTTATTGGTTATACATTCTGATGCTGCTGAATTGACAAGCCAAAAGTCAATATGACTGTGTACCCCATAGGAAGAAGAAGAATTATAGGAATAGGCACTGCCTGAAGTGAATTCACACCTCCAAGTGTCCACCAATCCCTAATCTTCCAACATATCTTGCAGAGCAGCATGGGCTTGAGGGTGTACTTGGGGGGTAGGCTTGGACTTATCTAAAAAAAAAGGCATGCACCAAGTCTCCACCAACCAGAATGGGGATATGAGCCTGGGTTTGTGCTAAGGAGGAGAGGTCTTGACTAAAAGCAGGGAAAAAGTCAGCTTGGTCTGTATTGGACACATAAAGATTACCCATGATCAGTTTCACATGCGGAGGGGAGAGTTGAACAATCACCCAATGCCCCTGTGAGTTGGTCTGCCAATCCTCAACCCCCCACAGGCTGGAGCAATGAATAAGTATGGCCACACCCTTAACCTTGGAGGAGGCGGAACTAGTGTGAACTTCCCCCATCCACATCTTCTTCTGCCAAAGAAAAGATCTATTTAGGAAGTGCGTTTCTTGTAGAAGAGCTACGTCTGCGTGCAGGGAGTGTAAATGCTGTAAGACCTTAGTACATTTAATGGGATGGTTAAGGCCCTTAATGTTCCAAGTGTCAGTAGACATAATGATGGAAGGGAGAGAAACCAAAACAGCGTACTCACCAGTCCAGGTGTGCCAAGTTAGGAGAGAGAGGAGGGGAGGGGAGGGGTCTAAGAAACAGTGCCTGAACTGGTCCATGAAAAGGCTGCTGCTTTGTAGAAGGAGGAAGGAAATCCACCACACTAACAGGGGGAGTCCAATATATACTACAAGAGAAATGTCCACAAACAGTATTAATAACAAATGCAACCTGAAAAAGTACCAAACAGGAGATCAACAGTTAAGTTCAATACAGTGAATACTGCTACTAACTGAGCCTGCGCCTAGACAGAGCAAGCTGTCCAGGCACCAGCGTAACCATACCTAAACAAGAGTATACACGCTATGAGTGTAAGAAGCTCAAGGCAAAAGAGGGGCCCTTGGAGAGGGGACCCTCAGCTACGCAAGCTTCAACACCCAGCAATAAGGGAGTAACAGGAACAGGCAACATGGTCACACCCCTTCTTGTCTGGAGGGTATCCCCTGATGGGCTATCACAATTCTGGGGGAAGGAACAGAATGGGGAAGGAGAGGTAGTGGGCAGAAGGACCTGACTGTTAATACCAGGGCCTAAAAAGAAAAGCCCTATCAAAATGGCCAATCTGGCCTTTTGAACCCTAACAAGGATATCAAGGTTAATCCAGCCATGGTTGCCTAACCATAGCATCATTCAGAATATTAGTTGCTCAAAATACGAGTCACCATCCAATCAGACCCGGGCAGGCTGGGGGGGGGGGTTAGTAGCTAGCCAACACCACCCCTTCTTGAAGAGAGTCCAACACAGCACACCCCCAGGTTCCAGGGCCCAACTTTTAGTAACAAGAATATGAAAGAGCCTATAATCCAGTCACCTCTGGGGCTACAAGGCAGCATCGCCACCCCAGTTAAATGCCCTTACAACCCATAAAGAGACTCCATATAACTAAACAAATAGGTGTACTTAAGACAAAGTTACTGGGAGAAACAAGTCTCTTATTTATGGGGCTTGAAGCTGTCCATCCACGGGGGCGTGGGAAGCTCCCACTTTGAAATTAGGCTCAGAGGGGTGGGTAGCTACCACGCTGCATATGACTTAGTCCCCAGCTTAATCGACTCAGACTGGTCAGCAGTATCCACTAAAGAGGACTTAGGTATGTATGCCCAATAAGTTGACAGTTCCATATCCAACTCAGAAGCATCAGGATTGGGAGAGCAGCAGCCGATGGTTGCTGATAAGTGGTCGTCTCTGGACATCTTAGCTGGAGAAGCAGCTTCTTGGTGGTCCTCGAGGAAATGTTGCCCACTTCTGGGATGCTGTCTCTGTCAGTGTTTGGACCCTTGGCTCCTAGGGGAGTAAGGACAGCTGCTCTGCTAGAACTGTGACAGCAGGAGATGAGCTGGCAACAGGCATAGGGCAGCTAGCAGGACTCTGAGCAGAGGGACCATATAGTAGGGGATCCTATGCATCCCAATAGCACCCCTTCCCAGTCTGCTTCCCTGGATCACAGTTCCGAGTTGTAAGCTTTTGACCACCAGGTTCCCAGAGCCTTCTGGGGGATGTAGGCACAAGTGAAAGATTAGGCCAAAATCTAGCCATCCGTCACTCAAAATCAGCTGGACAGTCTGCCAGAATCACCCTCCCTTCTTTGGTTACCAGGAGCCTGGTGAGTCCCTTAAACTGATAATGGAAGTTGTGGGCAGCCAGAAACTTTTTGAGGGAAATAAAGGCTCAGGATTTTGCTGAGGGCTGTTGAGTAAAGTCCTGGTAAAAAGATATGTAGGCCCCTTGCCTCTGAATCTCTCCAAGGTCTCTTGTCACCCTTGAAATTCTTTCTTTAGTGGAATAACTAAGCAGGTATGCCACAATAGGTCATGGGGGCTGATTAGGCTTTGCACTGTTTGCCATGATATGATGGGCCCTTTCCACTTCTATGGGATCATGCCAGCATTCCCCCAACATCACAGGAATGGTCTAATTCAGAAACCTTTCCATGGAAACCCCTTCTGCACCTTCATGGACACCAATAATTCAAAGGTTATTACGGCATCCTCAATTCTCCTGGCCCACTGATCTTTCATGCAGGGAGGCCAGTCTCTCCTCCTGGGCTTGCAGTTTATTCCAAAGCCTGGCTTGCTGCTGTTCCAGGGTTTCAACCCATTGCTCTGCCACACTGACCCTATCTTGGAGCTGCCGCACCTCCACCATGGTGCCTGTGAGGGTGGTATTAATGTCATCCACCCTAGATAACAAAGCTTCCAGCATGCAGGTGATGTAGTTCAGAGAGTCCCCATTGAGGTAGGTTGCTGTTAAGTGACTGCTTGAGAAGGAGCAGATGGAGGGGGGAAGCTCTGGGAGGCTATCACAGCAGGAAATAAGGAAGACATCTCACACTAGGCCAATTAGCAGGCTAGTAGAGATCAGGGTGGTGGATCTTGTATGAGGAGACCAAGGCCTGCACAGTCTAACTCAAAGTCATGATGCACGAGTAACTGGTGCTAAATACTGTTAGACTCCACACCAGAAACTGCCAAAGATCACACTGGACAGTCAAGGTGCTTCACCTGAAATACTGCAATACAAGTATTAATGAATTCAACCCTGGATTGGGGTAGTCAAGAGAGGATTATCTCTGGACCTGAAGGAACACACAGGATTAGGCGCCCATGTTCTCGGCAGTCAAACCATGCCCCCAAGACTAGAGAATTAAAATGTGCAAGTAAAAGATTACCCAATATACAGAGATAAGGACAGGGCAAGTACAGAAATGTTAGTAAATGAAGATCTGCTACTGATGATAAACCAACATCTAGAATCAAAGTCAAAAATCAACATTTGATAGGACAGAACAAACACTGAACAAAGCATAACATTTAAATAATGATATGTCAGAAATGCATGCATCACTGGTATAGATGTTCCAATGTATACTAAGTAATAGGCCCAAAATAGACTTGAACATTCACAGTACCAGATTTTAAAGTCTGTTTACAAATTGACATTTTGCAACTGATGTGATTTCAAGGATAATAGTACATTTTAATGAAATTGAATAAAGTCAGTTTCTTCTTTGAAGCCATGAGACTGCAATGTTTTTGTAATATTAATCCAATGTGTTTCTTTTTGCAGTAATAACCTGAGTGTATTATTCCCACAAGGAGGGGAAGGGACATGTACCCGAAGCATAAAATTGAAGTCTTTAGATGTGCTCCATGAACTTACTTAAAATGTAATGCAAGAGCATGCTTCCTCATTTTATTGGTAATGTCCCAGCAGTGCTCCTGAATAGAGATGTTTTGAAGTTTTAATTCACCGGTGAAGTTCTGGACAAATTAGCAAATTCGCCTCTGCAGAGCAATCCATGAAGTTTTGCTATTAGCCTCAAAATTCGCCTATGTGACTTTGCCATTTTTTTTTTTGCAGAATTTCACCTGAACAGTGTAATTCTGCCCTTGAACAGTGGAATTTCACCCTTGAAAGGCAAAATTCCATAATTTATGGCAGAATTCCACCTTTTGCAAGTGAAATTCTGCACTTTGCATGTGGAACGTTGCACTTCACGAATCGCTCAAAATTCCGAAAATTTGCAGATTCATTCATAGAGTGAAATTTCTCAACTTCACCCATCTCTACTCCTAAATACATTCTTCTGCTTTTTCACTATATGTCCAATATACCATAGTTCAATGAACACCAAATAATATAAATCACAAACATTGTTACACGTTGTAAACTGTTTTATCTGAACTGTGACTTGTTCATTTATCAAATATTTTCCGTGGCCTGGCATATTTGCAACTGACACAAGTGCTATGTTTACAAAAGCTGGGTGGTTTAGCTGGTTGCAAACTTCCTGGGGCATTGGTTGTACAGACAAAGTGGGGGCCAATGGACCTCCTCCTCAGTCTGAGCATGTTGAGTTGGGACCAGGGTATGGTACATGGAGGGGGGCAGAAATCAGCAGGGAGCAGAGGGGAAGGGGACTTCATATAGATACAAGACACAGGCACATACAGAGTGAAGGTGATCAGTGGATCTATGAGAGACATTGGGGGTGCAAAGGGCTGGGAGGTAGCAGACAGTGGTGGACAGGCTGAAGGACAACCATGCTAAAGGTGGGAGAGACATGGAACCATGAAGGAAGGTGGAGTCCCTAAATGCAATAAGCCTTGATAACAAAATGGTTGATCAGCAGGTGTTGATGACAGAAAAGAAGGTGGATACTGCAGTGGTCACAGAAACATAGGTTACACCAAACCATGACTGGGAAATCTGTCATTGGGTATAAGTTGTACAGAAGGGGCAGGGGAATAGGAAAGGGGGAGTAAAGATTTATGTAAGGGAGAAAATAACTTGTATGAGGGAGGAGGCTGAGAAGGGAAGACAGAGGTACTGTGGGTGCAGTTACAGTCCACAAGGGGTAAGACGGTAAAGTTGAGGGTAGTTTACAAACTGCCAAACCTGGAGAAGGAAAGGGTTGGGGAGCTGGGGTCCTTAATCAGGATGGCTGTAGGAAAGGGTGAGGTGGTAATTGTGGGGGAATTCAATCTGCCCAAGGTATATTGGAATATTCCAACCACAACCTGCACCAGGAGTCAGTTAATCTTGGGTGCAGTGCAGAGCAGATTCCTGACTCAAGGTATCACTGAACTCACCAGGGTGGTATCAGTCATGGATCTGGTACTAACAAATGGGGACCATACAAAGACATCCATGTTGAGGAGCCCTAGGGAGGGAGTGACCACCGTACAGTGTTTTTCAGGTCAGACATGGGGAGAGAGACGGCTAGCAGCAAGACCAAGGTCATAGATTTCAAAAGGGCAGAGTTCAGGAAGATGGGGGGGGATTCTATTAAGCAGACAACTAGCCTGCCTCAATGAAGGGATGGAGTTGGATAAGCAATGGCCCATCATCAAAGAAGCAATAATGACAGCCACCAATGAGTGTGTCAGGCTGAAAGGGAAGAGCTTCAGGGTCAAAGCACCTAGTCAGTTTAGTAGAGAGGTAGCATAGACAGTCAGGGATAAAAGGACCACTGACAGCATATTCCAGAGGACTCAGAAGGTTGAGGACAGGGAAAAGCCAAAGAGATGGGGAAAGCAATCTGATTGACCAAGTCTAGGAAGGAATTGCAGATAACAGAAGGGATTATAAAAAGGGAAAAGGCCATTTTTAAATACATCAGGGAGAAGATAGACAAGAAGGACATTATTGTTCAGCTAAAGAGAAGAGAATGGTGGGTGAAAGACACTGTGGAAAAGGCAGATGTACTGAATGAATAATTCTACTCTGTCTTTACAAAGAGGGATGGCAGTACCTTAAGGGAGGAGGAAGGGGAGGGAGGGAGGGAGAGGTTGCACAGAGCAAAGGACTAGTGAGGACAGGTTGAAGAAAGGATTATTAACCCTTAATGTTGCTAAATCCTCATGCCTGGATGGAATCAATGCCAGGGTGCTAAGAGAAGTAGCAGCAGAACTAGCAGGCTCCATGACAGACCTGTTCAATAGTTTGTTGAAATTGGGGTTAGTGCCATTGGACTGGAGAATGGTGCATGTGGTGCTATTTCATAAGAGTGGACCCAGAGAAGACCCGGGCATCTACAGGCTGATCAGTCTGACCTCAATCATGGGTAAGCTCATGGAGGCAGTCCTAAAGAAAAGTCTGGCAAGTTTTGTAAAGGAAAATTATCTTCAGGACTAGAGACAACATTGGCTCCTGACTGGGATATCCTGCCAAACAAACCTGATTGATTTCTTTGACTGGGTGATGAAAGTTGTGGAAAAGGGCCTGGCAGTCGATATTGTTTACTTGGAATTTAGCAAGTCTTTTGATTCTGTTCCCCACAGGAGGTTAATCAGGAAACTGGAGGACCTGGGGTTAGGGGAGAAACTCACTGGATGGATGGCAATCTAGCTGAAGGACAAGACCCAGAGGGGGTGGTGGTGGGGACTCTCGGGATCTGAGGAAGTCACCACTGGGGTATCATAGGGCTCAGTGCTTGGTTCAGAGTTGTTCAATGTATTCGTGAACAATACTGGACAATACCAAGCTCTGTGAGAGGGTAGATACAGCAGAAGGGATACAGGGATTAAAAGAAGATCTGACCAAGCTTGAGAGATCATTGTGATTATGGCAACTTGGATTCAATGCAAAGAAGTGCAAGGTCGTGCACATAGGAGCTAAGAACCTGAAGATGGGGTACAGCCTGGGAAGGGTCCTAGTAACCAAATCATAGGAAGAAAAAGACCCAGAGTGACTATCACTAGTGACTTGAAGCACTCTTCACACTGTAGGAAAGCAGCACCAAAAGTCAATAAAATGCTGGGTTGCACTGCCAGAGGAATCACTAGCAGGTGGAAGGACATAATTTGGCCACTTTACAGATCACTGGTATGGCCACAACTAGAATATAGCATGCAAAACTGGCACACCTTTATGAAAAGGACATCAACTTGCTAAAGGTGGTCCAGAGGAGGGAGACAAAAATGGTTACATGTCTACGGGGCAGGTCATATGAGGAGAGGCTGACATGGCTTAACATGTACTCCTGGAGATGAGGGAAAGGGGGACATGACTGTGATCTTTAAGTACAATGAAGGGCATCAAGAGGGTGAACAAATATAGCCTCTTCAGTCTCAGTGGAAGCAAGACTATGAGGGGGCATTGTCATAAACTGGAGGGAGGGGAAGGTTTTAGGAGAGTGTTCAGGAGACATTACTTCATGGAGAGGGTGGTTGCAGGGTAAAATGAGCTCCCAGAGGAGATGGTCTCACTGGAGATGGTGGAAGGTTTCAAAAGATGGTGGAACAGGGTAAAATGAAAGGTCTGGATGAAGTAGGAATAAGCAAATAGGGCAGTTGCAGTTGGGGGGTGGGCAGATCTTTATCTACCACTAAGGACCCATCAATATAAGCAGACTAGATAGACCTCTGGGCCTTCTTCTGCAGGCAACTTTCATATGTTTGTATGTTCATAATGACACTGACAAAGTGGATAACAGAAAGAAGACATTCTGTCAGACTTACCATAATTTATTTTTCTGTTAGCTCTAGTGATATCACTGCAGACCGCTTGGCTATTATGATATCAAGCTTAGGTGTTTTTTGGAGAACAGTTTGGTTATGATCAAGTTGCTGTTTGTTCAAAGAACTTTTACACGTTCTAGAGATATATTTATTGAAATTGTGTTATGAATATGTGAACATAAGTAATCTGCAAACAGCACAGCACTGAGATAATCAGAGTGATGGTGTGGATTGACATTCCTTTGTGAAGAATTGCAGCCAATGGCTGAGACAGATGCTTGAATCTGGTACTGGTAGAAGTTCACCCAATGTTATATAAAGAATGGATGTGTTAACATTTATATATCTTCTTCCCTGTACTGCACGGCAATATGTTAAACTGAGATATGTCAATTGAATGCAGAGATAAACAGTCCCTTGGCAATGTCATCGCTTTGAGAGTGTGTCATCCTTTCTAGCTGGATAACATACAGTAATTACCTAGCAGCTCTCACTAACCCGTTAACAACATTGGGACTAAGAAAAAAATAAAGGAAAAATATTGTGAATCTGATAGAGTTTCTTCATTCTCAGTCATCTTTTGAGTTATATGGCTGTAACGTGACCAAGCAGTAGCACACGTGAACCAAGTCAAGCAAAGCAGATGTAATGAACACTGTTATACAGTATCATACTGCCTGTACCCATTAAGCAGCCCCACTGTGTTTGATTAAAAATATATATTAAAAAAAACTGTTTTACAGCATTAATGCTTTAGTTGTCTGTAAGGCATGTTAGCATTTGATGGAACATTACATAAGCATATTTTATTGTTTCTAAGCGGAAAAATGGGCAACATTTATATAATGCTGAAAATATTAGATTCTGTATTCTGTATGTAGGAAATCAACATTAATCATCTGGATGCAGGATTTTAGCTGCAGGCTGGTGTCATCCTTCTCTTGGATAGGCAATTATGGCTGCAGAGCAGCGCCATCAATTCAACACATATAATATTTAAAATAATTACCTACTAGTGCAAATAAGAAATACAACTACATTAGTTAAAAAAAATAACATAAAAACTTGCATACATACTTACAAAATACAAGAAATTCAAAGTTAAGGTTCAGAATTTGTAGTCACAGCAGGCTAGAGTATTGGGATTTATCTCAATTGAAAATTTACTTTTACACACACCTGTAAGACATGCTGGTTTATATATTATTTATTACAGTAATGTAGTGAGGTATTTTAAATGTGCATGTGACAGACGGGTCTCTCCCCGACTCAGCCTGTATACTGTTACCGGCTTTTCAAACCCTTCAGATGCTTGGAAGCATTCTCCAGTAGCAGCCACCACTTAGCATAGGCACTCTGTCATGGTGTCTCTAGATCTGAATCCCACCAGAGCCATTGCACTCCTAGTAAAGCACTCCTTACCACAGATAAAATGACCAAACCCTCTCTGTCTCAGCTGAGAACACTTTACTTCAGAAGCAACATATGGTAACCATGGCATTCTCTTCAAAGACAGAAACACAGTTTTTGTCAGTTATAACCCAGTTATCTGTACCTCAAAGGACTCAGTCACAGAAACATGAAGTATATAAAAAATATTTAAATTCTTCAAGATATTTATTCATATACTACAGGATCGCACAGTAAGGCCCGGATATTCAGCAATGCGCCAAAGGCCAGCACAAGTCTGGCACAGCACAAATCTGATGTGCCATATTTAGAGGTTGCGCAGGCCGAACAGTGCCAGTGCAACGTGGATGAATATGGCAGAGTTGCGCCATTGTGCAAACAGAGATGCTCCAGCGCAACGGTGGCAGTGCTGAGCAGCACAGCAACAGAGGTGGCTAGGACACAGAGAACAGACCCAGGGACAGAGCCATGGAAGCACAGTGACAGCGGCCACAGGAGGTCTCCAGCAGCAGGGCACAACAGGGCACAGACAGGCACCCAGAAACTGGACCCCAGAACACAATGGTGGCATGGATAGCAGGCAACAGAAGGTGCCAACAGACAAAGGAGGGCCACCAAGGGAGACCCACACCCCCCAGGCAGGCTGCTGATCATGCCCCCCCACGAGACCATAGCAGGCCACACCCAGGACCATGCAGCCAAGCACACACATGCCACACAGGCACATAGGGAGCCCATACAGTGGGCACAGAATGGGCCAGAATGCAGGCAGCATGGCAAACCACATGGGACAGGTCACTCAATGCCAAGCAGAGGACCCTAACACAGTGTGCGGGCAGTACTGGAACAATGCCCATGGGCTTGTGCCACCATGAGGCTTGCACCCGCCACACATCCCTGACTACCACCCCATGGACACCCCAATTCACAGCCACCTACCCAGGGAATGGATACCACCACAGTGGGACACACCACCGCACACAGCAGAGAACCACAGAAGCACAACATGCACCCCCTCCATGCACATAACACAGACAGACACTGGGCCACTGCAGCATGACTCCACATGTCACCTGCAAAGTAGACATGGACACAGGCAGGTATGGTAGAAAATATTTATATAACAGGTAACTATGTACAAATGTAACAGTGACAGGAAAAAGCTAGGTACAGCGAGGGAAGGGAACAGTAACTGTACAGCAGGAGTGGAGACTGTAGGGGAAGGTTCAACAAGGAAAATGGGCAAAGAACAGTAACATCAGTGGCAGCCCCATCTGGCCACCCCACCAAGCTGTCGCTCTCTCCGCTGTGCTGCCAAAATTCACTGGATAGCAATGACCACCTCCAGGGTACTGGAGACCACCAGTAGTGTCTGCCGCATCAGACAGCTCAGCATTGTGAGAGGCGCTGTCCGCGCCGGACACTGGACACCTATTGCAAGGGACAGGAGAAGTGATTAGTGCAGTGGCCCAAGGAACCATGCCCACCCACAGTGCACAATAGACAGTGGGACCACACAACCCTGGAGGACCCGGAATGGACACCCACAGGGGGGTGAGCCAATGCCAGCCAGCAACACAGCACACCACAGCATTGCATAGAGGTGGTCCCCACCACAACATAGCCACACGACTGCAGAGTGACAGTCACATGGTGCACTGCACCGGCAGCACCACAGCAACAACAGTGACAGCCGGGTGCATGCCCACCCCACCAACAGCTGGCACACATGCCCAATGGAAGCACCACAGTGACATGCACCACACACAGTGTAACATACACACAGCTGTCATGGCATATGGTACAGGTGGCCATGCCCACACCCACTCCCCACCACCACCCCCCATGTACAGTGAGAAACACCATGACAGTGCTTACCTGCCCCCTGCGATGCTGCTTGCACAGGTCCGCCCCCATCAGAGTGCACCGCCTGGTTGCATTCTGCTGCTGCCCTGGCCCGCCTGTGGTCCTCCAGCCCTGGGAAAGGAGAGAAGACAGGTGCACATCAGTACATGACCACACCAGCTGCACCCCCCACAGCCCTCTGTGCACAGGGCAAGCCCCTGCCCGACATGTCCTGCATGCCAGCATGGCTGCATCACAACACAAGCGGCAGCTGGTAATGCCACTTAATGATGCACATGACGATAGTGTACCTCACTGCAGGGCATGCCAGGCAGCAAAGCCAACACCACAGTACAGCACCAAGTCAGACATGCAACATGGGAAGACTTACCTGGCTGTGGCACTGCACTACGCCTGACACATGCCTATAACCTCTGGAGCCAGTCAGGGTCCCTCCACTTCAGGTCACCATACCGGTGCCTGCACTGCTCTGCTGTCCTTGGAACCCCTGTCCTCCTCTCCAGGCTGACAGAAATTTTCTGCCACACACTGCCCTTGGCCTGCTGCAGGGGCACCTGGCCAAACAACTGTCCTCTGTAGGGCTCAACACAGGCGACGAGGTTGATCACCTCCAGGTCACTCCAATTAAGGGCACAGCATCTCTGACCCTGCACCATGGCTCTTGAATGGGTTCGGCAGTGCAAATGGAGGCAACAGGTGCATGTAGCCACCACAGGTGCTGGATGTGCGATGCGCAGGAGTATGCACAATGCCCGCCCATCGCACAGTGCTGGGAATGCACAGTAGGCATGGCCTGGTGGGGTCGTGGAGGTGACCCAGGGGTCAGAGGTCCGGGCCAGTGCAACGTGCGCATGTGCGCAATAGGGCACATGCCATCATGCGTGACCATGTGCGTAGCTGGCCATGAGCAGCTTGCACAGTGCTGATACATCATGCTCGTCATGCATGTTGCATGATTGACACCATGACAGTGCAGCACGCATGCACACAGCAGGCCCACGCACAATGCATGCATGGGCATTGCGCCGCCACTTGATCTGGTGCAATACCATTGTGCATGGTGCAATTTCTCGATATTCAGATGCCACATGCAAATAAGCTCATCAGCCAATGCATGGTGCAGTGTAGTGCATTAGCATATCATTACCATTGCGCACAACCTCATTTGCATGCGTTGCACCTCATAAGTGCCACAGAACAGCACAGGCCATGTACCAGTATTGCAATAATGAAAGGTAAGTGATGGATGCTGCAGCAGCACACTGGGAGCAGACAGCACTGCAAGGTGGGACAGACCAGGGAGATGCTGCCACTGACATACTGTGATGTCCATGTTCACAGGCAACATGTTAGCACAGAAGGAGGGTGAGGAGTGGGGGCCTGCATAGAAGCACAGGCCCAACTTCATGAAGGGAGAGGGATGCCCTGTTTGAGGCCTACCTCAACAGGGAGGCTCTGTTTAGCAGTGCCATGGGCACACCTTAGGACAGGGCTGTTGGATGGGAGGAGGTGGCGACCTATGTCAAGCCAGTATGGCAGCCACCAGTGGTCAGTGCAGGAGTGCCACAAGAAGGTCAGAACTGATAGGCGGTCCATAAAGGAGATGGTGGCAGCCATCAGAGCATCCCATAATGCCACCAGAGGAGGGCCAGATGATGCACCCACACTGACGCCAATGGAGGAGTTGGTGGCAGCCACCATCCACTGCACCTCAGTGGAGGGTGTGCCTGGAGGAGGCTACCAGATGGGTGGCAGCCCTTCACTGCATGGTATGTATGTCAGCCACACACAGCCGGTGGCCCGGAGGGTGCGTACACAGGTGTGCTGTCATGCATGCGGCTGTCCTGCATGTCATGTGCATAGGTGCACACCCATGAGCATGCCATGCTGCAGGACACATGTAGCAGCAGTGCATGGGGGGGCACATGTGGGCAATGTATCATTGACACACTGTCCTTCTCTTGCAGCAAAAGCATGCCTCCGTGCAGAGGATGGGGTGCCAGCTGCAGCAACGGCACCCATGGAGGCTGGCACAGCTCCAGAGGATGAACCATCAGCATCCACCGGCATCCGAGGGCCCGACAGGCCACAGATCAGCACCATGGTGCCTATGGGTGTCCTTGGCCTAGGGTCGGACTAGGCCCTGGATGTGAACCTGAAGGATACCAGCCTTGGTGTCCTGTGTGCAGAGACACAGATCAGGGCGGGGTCTGACCCTGACGATGACTTTCCACACCTCCAGGACAGCTTGGGTGACCTTGTGGGCATGTTATCCCTGCTGGCATCACAGCTAGTTACCACGCCCAGTGCAATATCAGTGGTGCACAGCTGTCTGCCACCACTGCAGGTGCAGCGGTGTGCATTGCCATGGATGTGCCCTGCATTGGTGGTGGTGCGGCCGTGCAGGCAGAGTGGCATACAGAGGCCGGACAAGCGACAGCAGCAGGCTGCAGGTGCCACTGAGCAGCCAGACACAGGGTCTGCTGCCGATGCACCTACCATACCCATTCCCCCAGCAGACCCCACTGTGCAGTGTCCACCAGAGAGGAGGGCTGTGCAGCATGACAGGCCACCATCAGTTGATCGGCATCCCGCCTGGAAACCCTAGATTGCAGGCTGTCTGGCTGAGCACACCCGGCTGCTGCAGGTGTCTGTTCAGCAACAGGTGATGATTGCCACTGGTGTGCATGAACTGCAGGCAGAGGTGCACCAGTTAGCCAAGCAGCAGGATGGGGGGCACTGCGCAGATCCTGGATGGGATACAACGCATGCAGGAGGCCATGACTGTATCCTTGGATTGCATTGCCAGTGCGATTGCAGGTGGCTTTGTGTAGCTGGCTGCCACAGGGCATGGCCATGCACAGGAGACCCCCTGCAGTGTGCTGTCCACCCCACGGACCCGGCGTCAGATGACCCCAACACAGTGGATGCCTAGCTCAGATGTAGGTATCCCAGGCATGCCTGGGGCTGGCCTGTTAGGGTGCCTGCACACCCCCATGAGGACACAATCACCATCCTGTACTTCCACCCCTTGGGGGCTGTTGGACACTCTTCGGCAGATGCGTAGCCTGTGACTGCCAATCAGTCCCAATGCAGCTACCCCCATGGCTGTGGTGGCCATGGTACTGTGTGGCTGTCCTGACCTGCTTGCTGCCCTGACCAAAGTCTGCAGCTGATGCCCTGTGCGCACATGGGCAGTGTGTGTACGCCATACCAATGGTGGCACTCCTGTGTGTCGTGCTGCATGCTGCCTGTTTGTGTGCATGCCCAGCCACTGGACCATGTGGTGTGGGTGTGATGAAGGCAGTCTAGCACTGGTTGCACCTGTAGCACCAGTTTCATGCATCTGATCCACGCCACATTCCAACACCTGGGTGAGTATGAGTGTGTGTGTGTGTGTGTGTGCTGCTGTGTGCGGTTGTGTGCAACTGACTCCCCTACCCCTGCATTGCACCTCTGTGACTGCATGCCCCTCACCATGCAAGTCCCTGCTTGTGTGCTGTTCCTGTCTGTGTGGCCCATGCATGTGTACCACACCACCTACCTGTGTTCGCCAAAGTGTTCCTGTGTGACAGTGTCACAGTGGCATCATGCCTGCTGCTGGAGTCAGGGGTCCCTCCATCCAGGGGGTAGCTGTTCACCACTCTCTGGCCCATTGTCTCCGTCGTCCCCACTGCTGTTGTCCTCATCTACCTCGAAAGCTATCCCACAGTCAATTGCCATGTTGTGCAGTATGCAGCAGGCCAGGAATAGGCCACAGGCTTTTGAGGGGCTGTACTGTAGGGCACCGCCTGTCCTGTCTAGGCAACGGAATTGTGCCTTCAGCATGCCAAAGATGCGCTTGATGATGTTACATGTGCTAGCGTGTGCCTCGTTGTAGTACTCCTCTGCTGGGGACGATGGTCACTGGTAGGGGGTGAGCAGCCAGGGCCTCAGCAGGTATGCACTGTCATCTGTGTGGAGAATGACATGGTTAGCCCTATGCTATTCTGTACTGCACCTCTTGCCTGTCCCTGGCACCCATGCCACCATGCACACCCTGCCCACCCCCATCCCCAGGTCTGCTATGCCCATCGCCCCTTACCCATGCCATACTCACCCACTAGGTGGCCTGTGGGGATGTCCCCATGTTCAAACCTGTGGCACAGCTCAGAGCTGTGCCAGTTGAATGCATCATGTGCACTCTCAGAGTGTGTGGTGCAGAAATTGATGATGAGCCCTGTGGCAACCCACACCACCTGGCAGTTGATGCTCGGGCTCCCCTTCCTGTTAATATACACCATGCCCTTGGGGCCAGGTGGCATGTGGATGCCCATGTGGGTGCAGTCAATGGCAACAATCACGCCGGGCATGCATGCCACCAGATGGAAATCCTGCATGTTTGCTGTACGCTCTACCTGTATGCAGGGGAAATGGATGAATTCCAAAGCATGTGGCAGCAGAGCATTGAGGAACTGTGTGAGGAGGCAGAATGTAACTGACTGGGTGATGCCGTGGTGTCCCCTGTTGGTCATTGGAAAGTGCCTGTGGTAAGCAGGCACATGACGGTGGTCACCTTGGTCTCCATGGACATGGAGTGGCTCCGTCTGGTGGGTGCCTGCATCTCCTCACTGAACAGCTCATACAGCTGCCTCAGAATGGTCCTTTTCAGGTGGTAAAGGCCCATGATCACTGTGTCACTGTAGTTCATAGTTCTTAAAGGTGATATGGGCACGGTACCACCTGTATCGAGCATACCACCGAAGGGCCCTTTTTTTGGCCATGTAGCTGTTCCTCCTTCCTCCTCACACCCCTCATTACAGCCTCCATCAGGAAGGGCACACTCTCCATCACTCCTTCAGTCCAGTGTCCCCCTGGACGGTTCACTGCTGTCTGTGTGCCACACTGGTACACTGTTTTTCTATATATATGTGTGTGTGTGTGTGTCTCTCTCTCTCTCTCTCTCTCTCTCTTTCCTCTCTCCCCCTGTCTCTCCCTCTCCCATGCTACCTTTCTGTCTCTCTCTCTCTGTCTGTTCTTGTGTCTGTCTGTCTGTCACTCTTACTATCGCTCCCTCTCACTCTTGCTGTCACTCTCACTCTCACTCTTGGTGCAACTGCTGTCTGTGTTTGCGCCCTGTTTTTATAGGAACAAGTCTGGTCAGCGCATCTTCGGTTTGCTCCACACTTGCGCCACGGCTTCACGGTTGAATATACCATTGTACTGCATATTCATGTGACCACCTCCTGCACTTGCATGGCATATATTATAGTTGTGCATCGGTGCAATGGGTTTTGCGCTGTGACATGGCTCCCGCTGAATATGGTTCCTCGGAGCATCTCCATACTTGCTCTGGCACAACTCAGTTGAGCCATGCACAACTGCTCTGAAACTCCAGGCCTAAGTCTATATAGAAGAGATGAAACAAGTGAAGTAATTAAATTAAAGAGCAGGACTTGGAGTTGTAGTGGGGAACCTACAGTAATTAAATGTATTTACCTGTGGACAGGCCATGTTATGTGTTCTGTCTGAAACTTGGTTTCTATTGACTTGGTGGGCCTGATTTTAGAAGTGGGACACAGGGCCTGCGGCCATGCTGCATTCCCACAAGTAATGCCACAGCTCCACTAAAGGGTGTGCCACAATTTGGTCCCAATTTTAGAAGAGGGAAGCAAATCATGACACATTCCTCATTTTATGGCAGCATGTACCTGAAGTTGTAGCATAAGCCCCATTGCCCTACCACAAGGATACACCATGGGGGACCTGGCAAATCAGGAACTGGGTGCCCCACAGTGGCAGAGGAGGGGCATGAACACACAGAGGGTTCTGTCTGGCACACCAGTGCTGTAGGAAGGTGTGCCAGGCAACATCATGGAAAGGAACATGACTCCTCAGCACTTCCTCTGTGCCAGGACACAAGTGTTCTATTGGGATGCAGTGGACTTGCATCCGTGGGGAGGGTTGTAACACCGCAGATTGAAAATGGCACTGAACCCCTTCTTGGACACAAGTCCCAACTTACATCCTGATCCTGGCCGCATGTCCCCTACATCACTCTTGGACATTTTGAAAATCAGGCCAGGAGTGTCAGTTTACTATTCAGTAAACTGGGCACACTATACTCAGCTACACTGTTGGACCCATGTTTTAACTCATATTTGTTTGTTAAAGAACCTTAACATGATCTCCTTGAAAATGTTTTTTTCACTGGAGGACTGACAATAGTCTTATACTGAAGTCATGCATGGCCATTTTTTGGCCAACTTGCATTTGCGCCATTTGAGTGTACCGGTGAATAACTAAATTAGAGGTTGCTACTATTTTGGGGTCCTGATCTACAAGTTCCTGGGTGAATTTCAAGGTGATCATAGTTTTGAAGAGTTATGTAGTTGCCTTGCTGACTTATGGTGGAGATACATAAAAGTCAAAGACAAATGCAAAATATATGCATATTGGACCACAGAATTTTATTTGCCATTGATCAACTATATGACCCCTAAAGGGGATTGCATATTATGTATAGTGCTTCATGTGGATTGCTATATTTTATATATATATATAATTTAAATTGTACTGTGTTGTAATAGTTTGTTAACTGGTCAACAATAGACTTCAAATAGTTGGCCAGGGGGTCCTGTAGTACAGGGTAGAGAGACAGTAATCCCTCTCCAGAGTCACCTGGCATGACTCTACAACTACCTCTACCTCATTTCCCTATACAGATCCATTCAAATTTATCAATACAGCTAGAAAGAAATAAAAAAAAAATGATAGTATAAAATTATATTGCAAGTTGTTACAGTGCACGTTGGGTAAAATACATAATTACTGTGATAACAATGCATGTCCCGTAGTTGGGGTTCTCAACTTTGATACCAGATTTGCTGATTATCTTTGCAGTGTATGAAAAACTTAACGTTATCTTGATGCAGTTGTCAGCACAGGTTGTATTGGCCCATTAAAGATAAGCCCTGTTCTAACCCCTGTTGAATATATAATTTTTTTTAGCTCATATTGAAATGCAGGATATGTGGTTTATTGATTGATTGATTGACTTATGTAACCTGGGCCCTCAGAATGACTCCCCATAGGATAATATTATCTAGACCATGGTATTCACATTGCTACCTTGATGAAAGTTAGTCAAGAGGTGGACTAGGGTGTCAGGGGACTCTCTGGTGAAAATCTGCCCTTTAATTTTCTTTTTGATCAGCAAAGGCACACTGAGCTGAGGATCATTTTCATGTGTTACATAAGAATGCAGATAGGTTAAGTGACTTTCTCAGGCTCACATAGTATGCAAGTAACAATTATGACTCCAGGTTCATAGCATACTTTAACCTCTAGGCAATACTGCCTCTGGTTCCCATCACCACTCCATGTTTCCTTAAGTATGTAAAGATGCATAACTGTTGTCACTCACCTCTCTGCCATGCAGGCCCCCAGTCTGCAGCATAATGATGGTAAGAACCATACATATGCCATGTAGCCTACAGGAACAATCCTGCTGTACATTTATTTTTTACAACCAGAAGTGTTTTCAGGTTTGACATGCGCTGTGCCCTGGAGAGGGACATATAAACATATTACCATTACCCAACAGCATAATAATTCCAAATAAGTTAATTTATGGGTGAATTGTGACTCATTTTATGAGTCTCCAGTTCATACTGTACCAAAACTTAGTCCTGACTGAAGCATCCTTAATGATACATACATTGGAAGAGAATGTCTGGCAGTAATCCATTTTTATTCCCCAGAACAAAGACTCTGTAGCACTGGTAGCAATAACCTGGCAATGCCATTTTAACTGTACAAGCCAGATCAGCAGCAGTAAGGGATCCCTGCAGAATGTTCATGGTCCCATACTGTGGTGCTGATGTACTCTACAACTCATTCAGAGTTCCTTGTTGAGATGCTAGTGGGATTCTGGGTACCCATTCTTTCCCATTGGTATTCCATGTTTCCCACAACTAATTGCATCTAGTTGTGGTTCTGTTGTTCTTCCCAATGGAACCAACCCTGAGCAGTCTGGAGCCCTTGGTGGCCTTCTGAGATCTGGCACATTTGGATCCACTTGGATTGATTTGGAGCTCCCCAACACTGAGAAACATTAAGCCTTGGCCCTGGAACTGGGCTTCTCAGAGACACTCCATTGTGGTCGAGGGACCCTGGACAGCCCACTTGATGCTGCACTTCTTAACACTCCATCATCTTCTCACTTCTCTGAGCTTCTCAACTTACCTGACAGTGTTTCTTAATACCCCAACATGGACCATGGCATTCCTTCCTTTTCATCACTCACTCAGCCAGGGGATAGTTGGGCATAACCCACCAGAGATCCCAATCTGAGAACTCAGACTTCATTTATTTTGTATAAATACATTTAGTTGTGAGCAAACCATCTACTACGAGGAATGCAGAAACACCTTAACTACTTCAATTATAGTAACAGTCATTCCCTTACTGTAGAGCACTTGCTTAAATACCTTTACAGGAGACATTTTACAAATGATTTCATTTTTATTTGTTGGTGAACAGCATAGGGAATTGCCTAAATAGGCCAAATAACTGACACTGTAACTTTACTAAAGTAGAAGCCCACAAAACAGTGACCTGTTTTCTGGTACAAAAAGTGTTAACTCAATAAAAAGAGAGATACAACTGATTGAGGTATGAAAACGATGATGTTAAACTGAAGAAGCATAAAGTATCAGTGGCTGAAATAACTGTGCTGCACATTTCTGTAAGACTGGGTAAAACATTCAGAAACTGCCTTTATTCAGAAACCACATAGTACATATTTGTTTAATAGATGAGTCTGCAGGATTTTATTATGCTTTGTTTTTGCATGGTTATTCTTTATTAGCTAAATCACAGAATTGTATTATTAGAATAGTAGAATTATCATGTTGTCCCCTGACAGTAATGCATTTTATCTCTGTAAGAGCACACTGTAAGTAAAGGTTATTATTATTATGCATTATTAGGAAATGGGCAAAGTGTGTTCACGTTCCTGATTGGCTGCAAGAGCCAATCTGCCAGTCCGGTATGAGACAACAGAGACTGGGAAATAACTAATCCCAGTCTCAGTTGCCTCAGACAGTTCTAAATATTAGTGGGCTAGCAGAATGTTAAAAAGGCAAGCGCCGCCATGTTGATTGTTCATTTAGTGAGTGAGAGTCCCAGACTGAGTCTCAGTCTGTAATTGAAATAGATGCACGCTTCCTCGGCAGTTTGTCATATACTGGCCACCTTTACTAATAGAGCCCCCAAAACAAATCAGTGATATTTTTTTAAAGTAAACAGCCAGCATATTCATGGCTGTTACTATGCTGCAGTCTCGTGCTCCTCACATAGGTCCCTCCGTGATGTCCAATCCGAGCAGCCACTTTCACTGCAGCCACAACTTGCCAGTGTGTATCTATCTCTGGGGGTGATATTCAAATAAAACAAGTCCTCTCATTTAACGACTGTGTCTTGTACCTGAAACCTGCCTGATCCATCTGTACTCATCAGTTTCAACAGAATCCCTTGTTCCCAGACCGCAGATGTAGCATCATCTCTCTCTCTCTCTCTCTCTCTCTCTCTCTCTCTCTTACTATGTGTCTCACTCACTCAACTCATTTTAAATCATGTACTGAGTAGAGAGAGCAGTCCCCTTAGGGCTGTTGTGGTAGTAACTCTGTGCCACATAACTGTCACTGGCTGTGGGGTTCAGGATGGGATTTTTGGGGGGCGTGTCTTCAAATTAGTGCTGCCGTAGGATATGACTACAGTTGGGAGAAAGGAAAAATTTTCTCTCTCTCTCTCCAGAACCACAAAAGTAAATGCTGCAGTGTTTCTTTTTGCCACAAATGAGATGGGGGTGCGGTTTTATTTGAAAGTTGTAGTGGGGTAATTGCAAAAGAATGGCTCTTTTGGGAGGAAAAATACATGATGCAATAGCATACAATGGGAGGGACTACTTTACCAGCAACAATTTTTTTCTAGTCTTTCTATTAAATTTAAACTAATTTCCTCTCTTGTTTTGTGACTTAATCAAACATGACATAGATGCCCATTTTCTAAGGGCAATAATACCCTCCAGGGTGTGTGGTATTGGGCAATACTCGACCTTCCAGGGCTATCAGGCCCTCTGCCTCTGGCGTCGGGCCTCATTATGCCCCTGGGTGGTCTGGTATTGCCTAATACCGCTCACCCTGTCGGGTATTATTGCTTACTTAAAATCAGCCAAACTGTCACACATTTACAAATTAACAAAAAAAAAATAGCAATAGTTTTCCTGATGCTATTTTCTACTGCTTATGGCTCTTACATTGTTGTTGTTTTTATGAATACCCCAACTGAGATGAAGGTCTTATTTTCTTTGGAGTCCTGGGTTTTATCTATCTTCTCAGTTAGATCCATGGAGGTTAAGTGAGCAGGCGAAGGCTGAAACAATGAGTGTTAGACATGTTGCTACAAATGTGCACAATAAGTGGATGTAATTAAAAATCATACATCTTTAAGTCTATGTAGTTAAAAGTTATACACCTCTAAACTGATTCAATTATTGGAGTGTTTCAATAAATAATTTCACAATTGTTTAATAGTTTTCAGTTATGGGGTTGTAAGTCTGAAATGTTACTGTGGGGAAAAGGCTTTATCAATCATATATTTATTTTATTTAAAATTGACACATCAGGCTAGCCTCATTTACAGTACGTGAAACACCCATTTTTCAAGAAGGTTCTGAGGGGCTAAGAGCAGTGGATCTATGTCATAATGACGATCGCTGATCACCTTTAGGGCAATGGCACATTGAGAAAAAAATATTTCAGCGTTGTAGTCCCTGGCACACAGCAAAACAGTGCCTGGGAGTTAGGATTTTCTGCTTTATGGGGGAGCTGTGCCCTCGGTACTTCCTCCCATGGGGGGCTTCACTCTGTACCCCCCTACTTATGGATTCTCAACTCTGGGGGGGTGCATGTCAGGGATGCAAACATGGCAAAAATAAAAATTTCAGCCAGGCACAACAAAAAGTACCTGTGCCCAGAACCAAACCCAGCACCATTCTTGCCACAGCCTCGAACCCACCCACCATGCTACAGAAGCAACTCAGCAGCTTGCTGTGGCACCACCCCCTACAACCCCTCCATGCCCTCCCACTCCCTGCTCAGTGTGCTTGCTGCTCCCCCATGGATGTAGGCATTTAGCAACCGGATGTTGCTATTTCGCATACACACCCATCCAGTCACCCACCTTCCCTAGTTGCCTCAATGAGTTGCCTTTCGGTAGGCACTCAATTGCAGTTGCCAAAGTCATGGGATACTCATAGCAGCAGAGTCAATACTTCACAATTAGAAAGTTATGAAGAACAAGAATTTCCAACATTTGTTAAAATATATTTACAAAGATTGACTCATGTAAGGTGCCAGCCACAATGTAATGCAGTAACTTACAATAAATGACATATTACAAAATACTGCATCATAAAAGGGCTTACCATTGAATTACATTGTTCTCTGCAGTATACTGCAGCATTTTATAGTATACTGCAGCAGCACTGCATTGCATCCTGACTGGTGCCACTGTATATACAGATGTAGAAAGGTTCCAGGCAGATGCAGGGTGTGTGTGAGTGTGTGATTAGGAAAGCAAAGATGTTTCTTGCAGTCACATGGGATTTGAAGGTGGTCAAAGATGGACTGTTTTTAAACCCATTTTATAAACTGTTGTAGTGGTGATGGACCACTGGTGGGTAAGTATGGGAAACAGGAGGTGTGGGGTGGTGGCTCTGAGTGGGAAGGTAGAGGGTTGAGTAACGATGGAATGGAAAAAGATGGACGGTTTTCTTTTTTACAGGAAAAAAACAACAAGGATAGTTTTTTTTCAGAGAGTTTGCTGAACAGATGAGAACACTTGGGGACTGGGCACCCCAGTTTCTGTTTGCTGTTTTGGGAGAGTTACACAGTGCACATCAATGGACTGACTGATGAGAACACTGGGGCATTGGGCACCCTCAGTGTCTGTATACTGTTTAGGGGAGGGGGTTACACAGTGGACAGTGATGGACAGTTTTCTTTTTTTTTAGGATAAAAAACAAGCATTTGTCAATGGCGAACGTTTGATGTATTGAAAGAGATCCATGACAGAACGGCGGCAACACAGACCGTGAGGCCATCCACAGTGACACCCACAACACACAGAGTACAAGACCACCACGACAACACTGTGCGGACAAGAACAGTGGTGGTGAGATTGCCGAACAGCCAGGGGCTGCAGGGCATGGCTATGAGGGACCACAGCTCACCCAGGCATGTGGCGTCCACCCACTCACAGCTGGATGTCCAATGCACACACCACAGGGTGGCTGGGCTCAGGGATCCCCCCCCCACAATGTACAGGGGCACACGAACAGCCCTGGAGGTGGGGCCACATGACCACAAGGGGCACAGCAGGGAATGCCCCCCCGGAATTGCCCCACTGGACTCAGACAGGAGAGGCCTGCAAAGGGTGACTGGGGGTGTTGTGGTGGCCACAGGGGGAAAGGCATGGCACAGGGACCATGGGGCAGCACAAGCACCACTGGGACACCACTGCAATGGTACATGGGCCTGACAGCAGACCACGGATGCCCACCGGACAGGCACACAGCCCACACCCAACAGATGGGGACTGTGCTGTCTGTACAGCCCTACAGGCAGGGGCATCCACAGCAGTGCCAGTGAGACACCCCTGCCACAGGGCAGCATCACACAGCGGCGAGCCTGTGGAAGTCCATTGCCAGATACACGACAGCACTGCCAGGGATGCCAACAAACATGTTTATTGCACACACAAACCAAATGTAGTGCCACACACCTGCACCCATGCCCAGAACACACCCTCACAGCAGCTGAAAGCATGTAGTCCCACATGGCACAGTCCACTGCTACACAGGCACTCAGACCTGTGGACAGACATTCAAGGCAATGCCCAGGAGGTAGTCCCTCAGTGGCCGTATCTCATATTGTTCCACAATCTGCAGTATACGGTCTGTGGCATCCAAGGCCCTTATGTGACTGCTGGTCACGACATTGCCATGTAGCAGCTGCTGGAGTCACAGCTCTGTCAGGTGCTGTTGCCCACAGAGTACCTCAATGAAGTGCCAGATGGTTGTATGCACTGCACCCATCAGTGCACTGAAACCCCGGTGCCACCCCACCAGGGCATTGGTGGTCTTGGGCAGTCCCTCACGGACAGAGGCATACACGTTCCAGAACTCCAGGGGATAGGTTGCCACATGCCGCACACCACTTCGAATGGAGCAACCCACCCAAGCGTCCTCAAAGTAATTGAGGTAGGAGTCCAGTGTGTCCTCAAATGGCTCAAAGAGTGGCCAGGCCTGTAGCTCCTCATAGGCACTGACGACATCTCCTGGTAGCACAAAAGCGAGCGCTGCCAGCGTCCCAATGTGCAAACTCGTCATTGGTCATGTAGAGTTGTGCCAAGTCCCCATGCTGCTGTAGCTTCCTCCACAGGCACTGCATGAAATGGAAAAAGCAGCCCCAGAGCCATGCCTGTGGGTATACCATGTGCAGTGCCCTGTAGGCAGCAGGCTCGAAGTCAATCATTATCGACATAGGGCTCAGGCCTGGGCATAGCTCCTGCAGCTTACGGAGCATGGCAGTGTAGCAGGCCACTGTTCTGCTCCCCATCAGAGCATACACAACTGGCAGCACAGTCTCGCTGTCCACACCGTGCAGGCTGTACATCTGTTGTAACAGCCTTGGGCTGGTCCTGAATGTACTGTCGATGTATCATGCAGCACAGTGGGACAAGTACTGGAGGTTACACTGTGTGCTGAATAGCAGGATGTGGCTGGTGGTGCCCCCGAAGTCACGGAGCAGGAACTGCTCACCTGCATCGGTCAGCTAGTACTCTGCTGGGATGGTGAGACCCACAAGTGTGGCTGGATCCACCAGCTCCCTCTGATCCTATTGCAGTGCCCTCAACACCGTCTGCTTCAGGTGTGTGGCCAAGGGTAGTCACCCGCCAACAGCATCAGGTAGCCCATTGCAGCAGGCCATGACCACTTGCTGACTGCTCTCCATCAACATTACAGCCCGCTGCCTCATAGCTGCCTGGACCTGCCGCACCACCACCTCTGTGCCATCTGGCACATGGTTGTGCCAGCCCATGAGCAACACATCATCCACCCCGTCAGTAGTTCGGGCCTGACCACGGCACTGACTGGCACTTTACTGGATGCACTTTCAGTAGGTTACTCGTCTGCATGTCCTCTCCCTCTGGTAGAGGAACCCCTAGAATGCAAGGAGGTTGTTTCCCCCAGGCATTCTGCACGTGGTCAAGTGGCATTACTCCTACCATCCCCTGTGGACATGTATGCAGAAGCCCCCCCCCGCCGGGCTTTATGATGTGGCGCTGTGTGCGCCCACCCACCTGGACTACCACTGGTTACTGCACTGCCCCATTCGGCCTGCCTGTGTGCGTGGTGCTGGGTCTGTGTGGCACTGGGTCTCCTGTACGCTGCCATTACTGGTGCTGTGAGGAGGTGCAGCCTTAATGCCCAGGGCCCCCTGCCCAGTGTCCTGCCCATAGACATGCAGTACGGTCCAGCATATGCCTTTTCGGGGGTTTTGTGGTCACCCTGCGTCACATCTCCCTCGATGCCCTGTCGCTGTTGATGTCCCATTGCCCTGGTGGAGTTTGCTGTCCTGCTGTTGCAGTATGTGATTCGCGGTCGGAGAGTCATGGTTGGCGGTGCTGTGGAAGTATGGTGGGATACAAGAGACTGACACCAGTGTAGATGGAATTGCACTGCAGCAGTTTTTTTTATTCCAAACAAAATCAAATAAAAGAAAGCGAACTGTTCGATTACAAAATAAAATAAAACTCCACAATGAAACATAAGCAGCCCAATTCTAGGGAAAGCCTGAACTCAGCATTTGAGACGCTAAGCATGTCAGCTGGCAAACTGAAGCTCAGGGAAGCCTACACTGCAGTATATACGCTTTAAAGAAGTTAGAATAACTCCCCCATTTAAACGCTAGACTGGGACTCAGCCTGCCTGCTGAATGAATGCTCAAGCAAAAGCACAAATAATAGCCCTGTTGAGATGTATGATAGCACAGGGTCACACCCAGAAAACACACAGCTTTAGCTTGTAGAAAGAGTTAACTCTGTTTCAGTAATGTTTGTTGCTGTAAAAAGAGTCTTTACTAAAAGATGCTGAAAAGATATTATTTGTCTGAACTGAATTGTCAAATGGATTAGATTTAAAGTATTACCTGAAGGACAATATTTTTGTATTTATTGGTTTCCCTTGTTCAGTACTGAGTCCTCATGTAATCAGGACTCCACTCCAGCTTGTTCTCTGTTTACTTAAGCACCGGCCAGCCCAACCTCTCCAACATTTATGCAGAGTCTAAGTGGGAGGAGTCCAGAGAGCTCAGAAACAGCCCATGAATGTGGTACAAATGAGTTTAGACTAATTATTATTATACTCCAGCCCTTCTACACATCTCCATTCTCATTGTTTAACCTCTGGGAATGTTTAAAAATATTATTTATTTGTTTTATAAGCTTTTTGTTACCTGTTATATAAGAAGGTGAGTGGTTTACAGAATCACATGCTCATCTAGCACTATAAATGAAAGCACAGAGGTATCCAAAATTAGTGTAGCTCAGGGGTTCAGCAGGCGCTATCCCCAGTACCTTAGTTTGTTCTAAGGAAGGTTGATTGCCTATTTCTATATTTGGAAATTCTATGTTTGTTCTTTGGGAGAAGCATCCCTTCTTGTTTTGTTTTATTTTATTTTGTAATCGAACAGTTTGCTTTCTTTTATTTGATTTTGTTTGGAATAAAAAACTGCTGCAGTGCAATTCCATCTACACTGGTGTCAGTCTCTTGTATCCCACCATACTTTCACACTGGTGTCAGAAGTGGGATACTCCAGGGCTGTGTTAAGTGGTCTTGGAATTCTGAATACCGGACCTGGTGTTCATGACACTGACAGATGGAACAAGCTGCTGCCAGTACCCCAGCTGCCTGTCCACCAGAAGGTGTAAGAACACAGAAGATGACCGAAATAACCCAGGAACCGCTGTGGACTGGGTTACCAGATGTCCGGAGGAGAGAGGCCAAGAGAGAGGAGAAGGACAAGGATGAAGGTGCTACTGCGGCAGAGGAGTACCCACCTGAAGAGAACCAGGACCTTTTAAGGTGGTTGTGCACCCGACAAATGGAGTTGGAACGACAACGAGAAGAGGATCGAGTGCACTGGACTGACACCTTGTGGGCCATTCAAGCTATTGGTGTGGCCAGACTTCCAGTCCCTAGAGATGCAGAGGGACCCAAGGATATTAAATTATCCAAATTAACAGAGAATGATGACATCGAAGCCTATATGACGACTTTTGAGAGGATTGCTTTAGCCTGCAAATGGCCTAGAGAACAGTGGATTGTCCGGTTAGCCCCATACCTATCTGGCAGGCCCAACTTGCCTACAGCTACATTGAGCAGAGCCCATGTAAATGACTATGACTATTTGAAACAGGCCATGCTGAAGCATTCACGACATCCAGTACTTGAGAACTTACCGACAAAGGTTTTGGACCTTTAGGTACCACAATCTTGGATTCACCACAAGAAGCATACCTCCGCTTACAGGACTTGTCTTACAAATGGTTACAGCCCCTGACTAAGACCATTGACCAAGTAATGGAGGCTATTACTATGGAGCAATTTATTAAAATATTGCCACAGGAAACTCAGATGTGGGTCCGAGAACATCGTCCTGAAATGTCACAGAAGGCCATTAGTCTAGCCAAGGACTACATATCAGCCAGAAGCTTTCAACCAAAAATCCATCCTGGGACTCGAGGACCTTTATCCACGGTAAGACCTTCCACACCTACTAATCCTGTGACGCCCATAAAACCTGGGGATACTGTGAAGACTAGTACTATGGGACCTAGCAGAGCTGGGAGGGGCCAGAATGTGGACATTATCTGCCATACCTGCCAAGATAAAGGGCACATTGCTAGATTCTGTCCTCGTAGAAGGAAAGAATATTCCCACCTAGCCCTAGCCAACTGGGGACACTACATGGTACCCATACGCATAGATGGTAAAGAGTTACATGCCCTATTAGATTCTGGTAGTAAGTAAACACTAGTGCAAGCATCTTTAATACCACAGGACAGAACTGTAGATACAATAAGTGTCACCTGCATCCATGGGGATGTGCACACCTATCCGATTCAATCTGCTACTCTGGAGGTTAATGGGTGGCAGATACATTTGCCAGTGGGGTTGGTCCCTAATCTCCCAGTACCTATGGTGATTGGGCACGACTACCCTGACTTTGATTCACTTCTACCTAACGAGGGTGGGTTGGCTGCTGTTACCACTCGAGCTCAACGCCAACTCACACCTTCTATTTCACAAATATTCCCTTTGAAGAGGATATTTTCTCTAGTCCTGGAAAGGATCAGAAATCTAAAGGTAGAAGGAGACAGGAAAAGAAGTTATGGAACTGTAAAAGGGACGTTACATCTATTATGGACAAACAAAATGGACATGATACATTTTTGAAAGATCAAAGTATTGATGTTTCTTTACAACCTTTCTTTTCACAGGTGGTAACTGCTAATGGTAAAGAAGGGTATCCCAGATATGTTCTTGTAGACCAATTATTATATAGGGAGTCTAAACATCCTAGAACAGGGGCAGTAGTAGAACAATTGATGGTTGCTTATGTTTCATTGTGGAGTTTTATTTTATCAAGGTACCAGGGAATTTTGACACTACTTCATGAAAAAAAAACAACTTCCCCCTTGCATACAGGCTTAAAGAAGGGAAAACAAAATTTTCAAATTGCCGACTCGCTACCACGATGTGCGCACATTCGTGAGGTCAATGTGCGCACGATCGCGTAGGCGAGTGTGCGAACGATCGCAAAGGACGTAAACAGGATCGGGACTGCCCTTGGAGACAGAATAAAAAAAGAAATAAGGAAAGGGACAGCAAGAACACTAGGTAGGTGGCCTTCTTACCTAAGGGGAAACTAGAAAGAAGTACAGGAAAGGGGGGGGTCAGAGATAGACACAGTGGAAATGACAGGATTCTGTTGCAACAGTCTTGAAAGAGGGGGGTGTCTCCAAAGGACAGTAATGCAGACCCTGCCACAGGTGCGTACCTATTGAAAGATGTCCACCTCTGCACCTTGTTTATGCCCTTGAGGTACTTGAACATATCTATCATGTTCCCCCATTCCCTCCTTTCCTCCAATAAATATTGAGATCCTTTTACTCCATCCTGATATGTTCTGTGTTGTAAGTCATGTACCATCTTGGTTGCCTTTCTGTGGACTGCCTCCACCCTATCAATGTTCTTGTGCATTTGCAGCTTCCAGAATTGCACACAGTACCGTAGGTGAGGCCTCACTAGTGCATTATACAATGACATCATCACCTCATGCCTTCTGCTAGTGATACCTCTTCCTATGTACCCCATCATGCCACTGGCTGTCCTTGCAACATTTGTGCTCTGCTGTGACACCTTTTTGGTCATCAGAACTGATAACTTCTAGGTCCCTTTCTTCCTTGGTGATCATCAGCACCTCCACCCCATCCTGTAACTCTCTACAGGTTTCCCTCTTCTCAGGTGTATTCTTAGGGCTTCTTTGCATTGAACCTCAGTTGCCACTTCTCAGACCATTTTCCAAGCCTCTCCATGTCCCTGCTCATTTTCTTCACCCCTTCTAGAGTATTCACTCTGTTACAAATGTTGGTGTCATCTGTAAACAGGCAGACATTCCTTTCCTTCTAGCCCTTCTGCAATGTCTATAATGAAGACACTGAACAAGACTGGTCCCAGGACTTTTTCCTGAGGAACCTTGCTGGTCACCCCCTCTCCCCAGATTGGATCCCATTACCACCACGCTCTGCCTCCTGTCCATCAGCCAGTTTCTAACCCAGTTTATCAGCTTGTGCCCCATTGCCAGACTATTCATCTTGTTAATCAGCTTTCTATGTTGGACGTTGTCAAAGGCTTTGCTGGAATCATGGTAGATGGTATCAAACGTACCTCCTGATTTACTTCCTAAATGAGTCATTAAGGTTTCCAACCCTAACATCCCAACCCCAACCCTGCAGACACTGACAGGCATCGCAGTGTGCCTTGAGGTCTTTGGTCTAACGATTACCTCATTCCATAATAAAATAAGCTGAGGTGGGTGCAGTGTAGAACAATGGGGTGAATACTTGGGCCAGAGACTCCAAGGCACACACCAATGTCTGACACTGGCTGCAGGGTGGGGATGGAGGAGGAATGGTGAGGGCATTATGGCTGACTACCCCAAGGCACATGCCTGATGCTTGTCAGTCTCTACAGGGTGGGGGGGTTGCAGTTGGAAACCCTAATGCCCCAAATGTTTGTTGGTATTTTGGCTCCAAATTTTCAAAATGATTTTTTTGGGACCCCACCTCATGAACAGTAGCACTATCCTTTTGTTACTCAGTCCCAAAAGGTGATTTTGCGAAGCAACTGCGCCATTCGGCACCACAGGTGCTAAAACACATTTTTACAGGATGTGAAAAATGGCAGTTGTACTATTCATGAGAAGGTGTGAAAAAATGGCAATGTTGAAAATCTGGAGTGAAAATATGAGAAATTGGCAAAGTTAAGAGCGTGCACAGAAACTGTGCAATGCACACCTGTAACACAGTCATTTTTATGTTGCTTGCACGCATGTGCAAGAAACATAGTGCCATCATCGGAGATTTCGGAGGTGTGTCACCTCCTCCTCCAATTTAGGCAGTGTGCTGGCAGGCGCGGGCCCTGTGGTAATGCATTCTGGGCTGGCTATGACACGCTCAAAATGCAGTGGCATACAGTTGAAAGAGGGAGCTACGCTTGAGTGAGCAGTGATAAGAAGCTGCTCACGTGCAGCTCCCCCTCACTCGCAGGCGTGCGCGCCTCCCCATGCACTGTATAGCCGATGGGGTGCCCAATCCCTGTCGGGTGAGCTGAGTCGTCTCCCCTCCCCAGTAGTTGGTGTCACGCTGGGAGCCCACCCCAGTGTGGCAATCACTCCTTTTGCCGACGGGGATGCCCAATCCCCCGTCAGCTGAATGCCCCAGCGTCCTTGTGCCACGCTGGAGCCCACCCCAGCGTGGCAAGCGTCCCATAGCGTTTTTTTTTTACCTGTAAGACAAAAGCGGTCCCGCTGTCGTCTCCGACCCCCCACAACCCGCACCCACCCACTGCGCACCCAGCCTCACCACACCCCTCACCCCATACTTACCTCCGGACTCTGGCGCGATGATCTTCGCTGGACCGGGAACACGTCTGCACTCTTCAAAGCCGACCGCGAACTGAGGAAATGCCGGTAAGCTGTATAATGGGCTAGATAGGGGGTTTCAACTTTATTGCATATCTCAGCCATTTTTGGGAATTTTTGCACCAAATTTTCAACATGGGGTTTTTGGGACCCCTTCTCATGAATGATGTCACTGTCATGGCGTTATTCGGGCCTGAAGGGTGATTTCACGCAGTGACTGTGAAATCACCAATTGGGCCTGAATACTGTCATGACAGTGACATCATTCATGAGAAGGGGGCCCAAAACACCCATGTTGAAAATTTGGTGCCAAAATTCCAAAAAATGACTGTTTTACGAGTGTGCGTTATGCAGTTCCTACGCAGGCTCGTAAGCCCGGAATTTCACATTTTCACTCCAGATTTTCAACATTGCCATTTTACCACACCTTCTTATGAGCAGTATAGCTTTCATTTTCACATCTCACCCAAAATGTGTTTTCGCCCATGTAGCACAGAATGGTGCAGTCGGTGTGCGAAATCAATGTACGGGACAAACTAAGAAAATCACAGTGACACTGTTCATGAGCAGAGGTCTTAAAATGGCTATGTTGAAAATTTGGTGAAAAAATTCCTAAAAATGACTGTTTTACGAGCGTGCGTTGCGCAGTTCCTATGCAAACTCGTAGGTTTGCGAATTTTCAATATTTCCATTCCAGATTTTCAACATTGCCATTTTTCCACACCTTCTTATGAGTAGTACAGCTGTCATTTTTCACATCTCTCCCAAAATGTGTTTCTGCCCATGTAGCGCACAATGGCGCAGTCGTTGTGCGAACTCAGTGTATGGGACACATTAAGAAAATCACAGTGTCACTGTTCATGAGCAGAGATATTAAAATGACAATGTTGAAAATTTGGTGAAAAATTCCTAAAAATGACTGTTTCTGAGTGTCGTTGCACAGTTCCACTTGCCTTCGTAGGTTTGTGAATTTTCAATATTTCCCTCCAGATTTTCAACATTGCCATTTTACCACACCTCACTTATGAACAGTACAGCTGTCATTTTTCATATTCTGCCCAAAAGCGTGTTTCCATGCATGTGGCGCATCAATGGCCAGTCGGTGTGCAAACTCAATGTATGGGACACATTAACAAAATCACAGTGACACTGTTCATGACCAGAGGTCTTAAATGGCTATGTTGAAAATTTAGTGAAAAATCCTAAAATGACTGTTTCACAGCGTACGTTGGGCAGTTCCTACGCACGCTCGTAAGTTCGCAAATTTTCAATATTTACACTCCAATGACTTCCAAATACCTAAACAGCACATAGAAGCAAGCAACATTCGGCATTGACAAATGTTTGTTTGGAATTGTTTCAGCAAATTTTTAACATGGGCTTTTTGGGAACTCCCCACATGAACAGTTGTACTGTAATTTTGTTACTCCATCCCAAAAGTTGATTTTGCACTGCGACCACACCATTCTGCACAATTGGTGCTAAAACACATTTCAGACAGGATGTGAAAAATGACAGCTGTACTGTTCATAAAAAGGTGTGAAAAAATGGCAATGTTGAAAAGTTGAAGTGAAAATATAAAAAATTGGCAAAGTTATGAGCATGCATAGAAATGCAATGCACGCTTGTAATGCAGCCATTTTGGGGAATTTTGTTTCACCAGATTTGCAACATGGGCTTTTTGGGACCCTACTTCATGAACAGTGGCACTGTTATTTTGTTACTCAGTCCCAAAAGGTGGTACTGCACAGTGACCACAAAATCACCTTTCAGGACTGAGGAATGAAATGACAGTGATACATTCATAAAGAAGGGTCCCCCAGAACCCTGTGTTGAAAATCTGGGGCCAAAATTCCTAAAAATGGCTGAGATATCAACATAAGTTGAAACCCCCATTGACCCATTATATGGCTTACCTTCCATATTTTCAGTTTGCCGGTTTGCTTTGAAGAGTGCAGACTTGTCCTGCTCTGCAGAAGATCATGTCCACAGACCTCTGAGAGTAAGTATTGGGTAAGGGAGGTGCAGGAAGGTGGGTGCACAGAGAGAGAGTCAGGATGGGGGAGACAATGAACATAAAAATGGCAGACAAGATTCCAACATCATCATGATATCTTGTCAGCTCTTAAACTATTAGTAGTAGTAGTGGTAAGTAGCACAGTAGTGATAGTGGGTAAGGGACTGGTTGATTGAGGGGAACTCGGGGGCATGGCCCTTTGACACTAACTGATCCACTGTGGTGTGGCGTTGTTGCAGGGGGCACAACCCCCTGATATGTTCAGCTGACTTCAGTAACATCATCACCCAAATTCTTTCCATCAGAAACTCTACCCATTCTGGTTTCAGCTGCCTATTTCACTAACTGTTGTTTTTTTTATTTTTTTTATTTTATTTTATTGAAATCTAGGATTACAAATACCTTTGAGCAGGAACAGCTCATTTACAAAGGTTCCACGTGTTCCTGGTACTTGCTATATAATGGTTTGTGCCTCAGTGTAAGATGCAGCTGTCACCAGTCTGTACCACAGCCACTGTACGAGACAATGTTGTATGTGCTTTGCTGATCTCAGCAGGGCAGTGACCTTTTAAATTCAGATGTTACGATACAGTATACACTGAATTACGACACACATATAGTAAATGCATGTGTGGCCAAAATGCGGCATTCAGTTTTCTTTGTGCCATAGAAATGGTGATGGCCACAAATCCACAGGCTCCAGGCCACTTCACCCTCACTTATTGTGACCCATGTAAGTAACTGCTAAGATAATGAGGCTAACCCCCCCTTAGATTGGAGGTTATTGTTCTATACTGTAAGCATAACCAACATAGGAATTATCTGTGTTCTGTTCAAGACATATTCTGTATATAACTTATTCTGGATCACTCCTGAAAAAGGGATTAAGTCTCAATGAGCCAACCTCATCAACAACATCCAATAAATAAAATAGCTTTGTGTGTTAGCATCTGGGTACCAGATATACTGCACCATGTTAGGCCAGCGTAGCCATTGTAGAACATTTTTAGTTAGTACAGGCCGGCTCCTTTGGGAGGCGGTTGAGAGGTTACTTCTGAGATGGTGGCCGCACTACATATCTCTGTGTTGGTACACTGTACTTTATATTTGTACTTCACTTGTTGATTGTATTCTGCATGTGCAAGTCTCCTTTATTTGAATGTGATTAATCCAAGGTTGTCTATGAAAAAGGGACTGTTAGTCTCAGTGGGCCTACCCCGTTACCAAAACTAAAATAAATAAATGTTATGGTGTCATCAGCAGGCCTTGACACTCACTGTACTTCTGTTTGCAAGGCAAGAATATGTGTCTTATGATGGGGTTATGTGAGGTGCCTTAGTTAGCAAGGACAGACCATGGCCTGGAACCAATCATTTTTGCAGGACTGAACACCCCCCCACACACACTCAAACCCTGATGGGTTAGGCTAAAGTGACCCATATGGACACCTATAGGTCATCACTGGCACATCTGTTAGTACTTTAAATGTTCTTGCTACACTTCAATTTTCTAAGTCCATTGTGGGGATTGTCCAAGCTTGTATCATGCTACACTGTTACATGTGATGTATGCATTTGTATCTTACAGTGTGTACAGGCTTGTATCATGCTACGCTGTTACATGCGATGTATACATTTTTATCTTACAGGTGGACAAAAATGTGCATTGTGTGTGTGGTCTCTCCTACTTTGGACTAAGGAATAAAATTTGGGGTGTTCTTTTACGGTACATCTAATCGGTTCCACTATGCTGTGGTGACAAGAAATTTGTCGACCGTCTGCACAGCGACAGCACAACACCGCCATTTGGTGTTGTGCCATCACTGGGAACAAGTGTTTTCTGTGGGGGCTTTGTCCCCCACCCCCCATGTGGGCGTCTCTGCCCCCTGCACTTCCTACACAAAAGATTACTAACTCCAGTCAGTGTTAGTTCTGGGAGGGGGGCAAACACCCCCGGCAGCAGCAGTGTCTGAATATCTGGAGACCATCACAGCGAACTGCCGAAAATGTCGCTGTGATGGTCTTCGTGGTATATGCGTCACTGCACCATCAGTATTCCCATCCGATCTGCCACTTCAGCCAAGCATTCCTGCTGTTTGTTACTGTTTCCTCTCACTGGACTGTCAGAATTCTCTCCCATCTCCAGAACAACCACTACTTCAAACCCAGGAATGACTGTCAACACACTAGAATGAATACTAATCCATTCCAGTGGTCAGAGCAGTCAATCTAGGATTTAGTGAAGATAATCGACAGTTGGCATGTTCTGGCTTGCAGTTGTGCTTGTGGTAACTGGTACATTTAAATCATTATAGTTCCAGGCCCATTCTGTTTTTGGCTTGTTTCCGATCAGTGGCATACAGTATGTGGGTGAATTACTACCAGGCTATTGGTAGATTTGCCCACATAGCACTGCTTTTTGGTGTTTTGTCCCCATATACAGTTGGGTCAAGGGATATTCTGATGGCATGTCTGCATTTCACATAGGTCCTACTAACTCCTGTTTGCTTTGCATGCCTTCGTGCACCTGTCCATATAGCACACTGTGTGAACTGCAGGATGTCCATATGGCTATTATGGTGGGGAGGTCCATGCCTCATCTTTATGGGTCAATCCCTGAGTCATAATGACTGGGTTATAGTAGGGGAGGGATATGCAGTCTCCGTATAAGAAAATGTTGAGTAGAAACCTGCCTAACAGAACATACAAAAGGTTTGTGGTCATCAATTCCCCCACAGGACTGTAAATCTAAGTCCAAGTTCTCATAGCATAATTTCCATTTTGAGGTGGTTACCAAATTGTTCCCAGTGATTGGGAAGGAATGTTAAGGCCTGCTACAGGGTGTCAGTTTGTTGTGTACAACCCTCTGAAACATTGATGAGAAAGTAGCAGTGCATCCGTGTACAGTATATGTGAGATTTACTCTTGGGTCTGCACTCTTATCTGGTATAGTTTTAAATCTCACTGAAAATACTACCCCCATTCTGAAATATCCCTTCTATACTGCAGATCTGTCAAATGTAGTCTCTGCAGTGCTTTATAACTCGAAATACTGTAGCTAGTGATTTAACTTACTGTCATGCTCATGTTGTGCTATTCAAGGGATTGCACTGCAGCCTGTGGTCACTCACTCTGCAAAGAGCATCACCACGTGCCAGAGGAGTACCCCACTGCTTGGACAGTGGAAGCTGCCTGCAAGAGATTTTTCCTAACCTGTTGTACAGAGTAATATTTTAACAAGTGAAATGTTCTTCCTAACCAGATTCTTCTTGGGTAGAAAATTACTAGATGATTATTACTTGCTTATTAATTGCAAAATTACACAGATGGAAAACATTTCAGACATAAAAAGTTATAATATGTAATTGAAAGAAGTGCTCATTTTGGCATCCATCTTAGATGCCTCTGGGGAGGGGGGAGCACCTCCTTCCTCTGCACAACTTTCTCCTGGTGGCCCAGGTGAGGGGGCATGTCATATGGAGAGGAATCAGTGGTCCTTCTGGAGTGGCCTTAAGTCAGTATGTACATACTCACCACCTTGTCATTCACTTGGAGGTATCACATGCCCAGAATGAGGCTGACCAAGGAGTTCTGAAGGGGCTTAATACCCACCATTCTGAGAAACCCACTTGTCATTCGGCTAGTTCACTTCTCAGGACCATGATCCAGGGTAAGATAAGGGTGAGCTTCACAGGCAAAATGCCTCAGCAGTCCTAGGCCGGTGAAGCTGACTCATCCCACAAACCACAGTAGTGCCCTGCTAACTCCTCCGATGCCTCACTTATTGCCCCAATTCACCCTTGAGTTGTGTATATATATACTGTACTTGTATAGATTTGTGTTTTTATGTTCACTGTGCATGCACACACAGCGAACATTTTGTTAGGAGAGTGACTTTTGAGGGGTGTGACACTGTCAGTCCAATGCAGCGTGGTCTGCAAGAGGCTTGTCAGTGTCACACTAATCATCTATCAGGCTGATCATGACACTGTTCTGGCTTGCTGGGTGGAAAATGTGTTTATTTCAAAGGACAGAGCCAAGCCAAGCATAGGTTGACTCTTTCCTTTGATCTATGCTGCCCAGCAATGATCAGCCTGCTGAGGTTGAATTACACCAGTTAACAAAGAAAACCATCCATTGATATCTGTTGCTGCCCTGCCCTTACTGTCCCCCCACCTGACACTCCCACTCAGCTACCCCCCCACACAAACACAACACTGACACTGGGAGTGCCCAATCCTCCAGTGTCACCACCTGAAATAAAGAAAACCTTCCCTCATAACCTTGAAAAATGAAAAACAACCATTAATGTCTGTTGCTGCCATTACACTCCCTACCTCATACTCAACACCACCACCCCACACCTACCAAAGCCCTTATTTGCATATTTGGTCATTTAAATTATACATATCCCCCACCCAACCCTCCCTCAAAGCACCCACCACCCAGCCCTACACAGAAACATAACAATGACACTGGGTGCCCAATCCACCAGTGCCACAGTCATGTTCTGTGATCTATTTTTTCTCCCCACCCAACCTCCCTCTCAGCACCCTCCCGGAACATAACAATTACACTGGGATGCCCAGTCTCCCAGTGTCACATTCATGTTCCATAACCTTTTTTTAAATATTTTTTTCTCTCCCCTTCCAACCCTTCTTCTCAGCACCCACCACCCCACATCCCTACAAACATAACAGTGACACTGTGGGTACTCAATCACTCAGTGTTGCTATGGCAATTCCTTGGTCCTTTTTGTTTTACCCTGTAAACCATCCATCCATGCCTTTTTTTACCCTGTAAAAATAAAACCACCCATCAATGTCTTTTGCTCCATTGCCGTACCCCCAACCGACCCTCCCATTCAGCACCCACTACTCCGCACTCCCCAAAGCCCTTACTAACCCATCAGGGTCCAATGCCTTAATTCTGTCTGTATTGCAGACATGTCTTCATTCTTCAAAGTCAGACCATGAACTGTGGAAACAAGTATGCAGTTCAATGTATTTTAAGGGGGTTTTGAACTTAGTGCCATAACTTGACCACTTTTTCATATTTTTGCCCCAAACTTACATACTTTCTTTGGGACCCCTCCTCATGGACAATTGCACTGTCATAAGGCAGATCTGTTACAAGAAGTGATTTTGCGGTCCATGTGCAAAATCACCTTTTGGGCAAAAGCTGAAACTTTTCTCTGCCCTTGTTCATGAGGCGGGGTCAGAAGAAGGCTATGTTGAAAATTTGTTGTAAAAATATTAAAAACAACAAAGTCATGAGCCTACATTTATTTTTGTGAATACAGGTTCATAACTTTTGTAATTTTCAAAATGTCCCCCCAAATTCACAACGTAGCCATATCGTTACAGCACCTCATGAGCATGACAGCTGTAATTTTTCAAATCCTGGCTGAAATGGGTTTTTTTATATCCTTTTACAATCCCTGCACAAAGTCACTTTTGAGCAGGAGTTGAAAATGTTCTCTGCCCTTGTTCATGAAGTGGGGTCATAAGAAGGTTATGCTGAAAATTTGGTGTAAAAATATTAAAAAAACAGTAAAGTTATGAGCCTACTTGGAATTTTATGAACGCAGACTTGAAACGTTGTTAATTTTCAATATTGTTACCCCAGATTTACAACATAGCCATATCTTTACAGCACCTAATGAATGTGATAGCTGTGCTTTTTCAAATCCTGGAAAAAATATTTTTTTTTACATCCCAAAAGATGATTTTGCAGTCCTTGCATGAAATCCCCTTTCGGACAGAAGTTGAACATTTTCTCTGACCTTATTCATGAGGTAGAGTCATAAGAAGGCTGTGATTTAAATTTGATGTAAAAATATTTAAAAAACAAAAACAAAGTTGTAAGGCTATGTTGAATTTTACAAATGCAGGCTCATAACTTTGGCAATATTCAATATTTTACCACACATTTTCAACATAGCCATTTGTTTACAGCACCTGATGAACGTGATAGCTGTCATTTGTCAACTCCACCCAAAATGTGTTTTTGTATCCTGATAGTTGATTTTGCAGTCCCTGTGAGAAATCACCTTTAGGTCCGGAGTTAAACATTTTCAGTGCCCTTCCTCATGAGACAAGGCCATAACAAGGTTATGTTGAAAATTTGGTGTAAAAATATTAAAAAACTAATTTTCAATATTTTTACCCATACATTCCTCGGCTGCAACCCTTTCGGCTGTGGTCAGAGTTTGTTTTGGTTGAGACTGCTGTTTTGGATTGTATTGTTTCCATAGAGTTTTTTGCTTATGGGCACTCTTTTGGCCCCTTTGCTTTTCTACAGTGAATGGTACCCTATAAAAAGGAGCATGTGTGTGCCAGAGTTATTTTTAACTCGAAGCTAGCTGAGCTGGCTGTTCTCAACCTCCTGATCACCTGCCAAAATTCAGGAGAAGCCTGCCTTGAGCAGGGGCTCTGCAGCCAGTAGCCCCAGCCCTGACTCTGAGCTGGCCACTCTCAACCTCATGACTGCCCGCCAAGACTCAGGAGAAGCCACCTTTGGAAAGGCCTTCTGCTGCCAGTAGCCCCGAATCTGAGCCAGCAACTCTCAACCTCCTGACTGTCTGACAAGATTCAGGAGAAGCCACCCTTGAGTGAGCACTCTGCAGCCAGTGGTCCCAGCCACGAATCTAAGCCAGCCACTCTCAACCTCCTGACCATCTGCCAAGACTCAAGAGAAGTTGCCCTTAAGCAGGCACTCTGCTGCTAGTGGCCTCGAATCCGAGCTGACTGCTCTCAACCTCCTGACCATCTGCCAAGACTTGAGTATGGCCAGAGACTCCTCAGGAAGCCTGGCTCTCTTGCCTGCTACCTCGATTGTCTGCTTTGGCCAGGACATGGCTCCCGATTGGCCAGATCCTTTCTTCACTCTCTCCTGATTGGCTCACCTCTGTCACTGACTTCAGCACCTGATTTTAAATTGCAGCTGCTTTAACTTGTTTTTTACTGAGCTTGGAATACTACTGTAATTTTGGTCTTAATTACTGTTTTACTACACCTCGTTAATGTATTTTCTTTGGATTCTGTTTTATTTTAAAGCCTTACCTGCATAACCTTTACAGCTTGAAGCTAGATCAAGTTACTTAGCCCACACAGCCTACTTTAGAATTTTAAGAAATTGCTCTATTGCCTGTAAACCTGCTAAATCTTAGTTTTGCTCTCCTGCTGACTCCTTAGCTGTCCTTTTCTGCCCCTCTGGAAGCTGCGGATCTCAGTTCGGAGAACTCCTAGGCTGCCCCTTGAACTCCTCTTAATTTCTTTCTCTTTAGCTGTCTCCCCTCTCCTTCCCCCACCCACATTAACCAACTCTTACCTCTTTTGTCCTGAATCTGTATTCCTGGTGCCTCAGCCGTGGCACTCCCCCCCCAACAGCTACTCTTGTTTCTAACCTTCTCCCTCCTACTTTTCTCACTCACTCACTCACTCACTCACTCACTCACTTCCCTCTCCCATTGTTCAAGCCCAGTCCTGCCCTCAATTTTGCTTTCTGTCCCTGCCTTGCCCTGATCTTATCTTGGACCCTTTCTCTCTTTCTCTCCCTTTTAGGAGAAGCTGCCCTTGAGTGAGCACTCTGCTGCCAGTGGTCTCGAATCTGAGCTGACCACTCAACCTCCTGACCCACCCAGTAAGACTCTGGTATGGCTAAAGACTTCTTGAGAAGCCCATCTCCCTTGCCTGCTACCATGATTGGCCGCTTTGGCCAGGATACAGCTCCTGATTAGTCGGTTCTTTTCTTCACTCTCTCCTGATTGGCTCACCTCTCTCACTGACTTTCAGTGCCCGATTTTAAATTGCAGCTGGTTTAACTTGTTGTTTACTGTGCTTGGAATACTACTGTCATTTTGTCCTGCCCACCATTCCTGGCCCAGACTTCCATTAAATATACTCCCCCCAACGAAGCACCGCTCTTAGCTCGTCTCCTCTGTGTGCTGACTGCCTACATACCTCCCTTTAAAGTGACCATGTCCTAGCAGACTCTCACCACCAATTGCCTGCTCTGTTCAAACCACTTCATTTATCTGTAGCTAATGTGTTGCTAGCTCATCTCATCATAATTGTCATAAAAAAATTGTCTATTGCTAGGTAAGCTGCTAGGCCTTACTTCATGTATATCCTGTAACTGTTGACTATTCTCATGCATTCCTGTGTATCCCATGTTGTTCTCTCCATTTGTATTACATCAATGTATATTTATCATGTGTACTTGTACCCTTACCCCCTGCCTCAGGTCACACCTGGAATCAAGCCTCGACTCAGTGTGCCTTTCCCAGTTATCAACTTTTAAATAAATAAAATAAATCAATAAATAAACAAATATGTTGCTCCGCCATTTTTTCTAGTAACTGTTTTCCCTTCCTCCTAATCTATAACTCCTGTTCTCTACTGATCACCCCTTCACTCTTTGTACTTCTTATTCCCATGCTCCCCTCCTCTCTACTGACTTACATAATGAATCACTTCACCCTGACACCATCCCTACTCCTTATCCTGTTTAACCTGGTCACCTACAAATGCACTACTCCCACCCCATAGCATGCTTACAGCACCATACAGAGGGACCTGCCTTCCACACTCTACCTTCTAGTGCACCTTTTATCTGGCCAGGTATCTGCACCCCCACTCGTCACCAGGCTGCTTACTCACCACCCTCTCCTTGTGTACTCCCATCTCCGAACACTACTTGCCCCTAGCAGCAATACTCATCATAATAAACCCTCCAAACATAGCCAGCACAAGATATCCAAGATCCTTGCCCTCTATTTATCAAGGATTGCCCTACTCCTCCTTCTTTTCTCTGGTAATGTACACCTGAACCCTGGTCCCCCCAGTACATCTAACATTCAATTCAACAAATCAGAGTACCTCACCCTAGCCTCCATTAATATTTGCAGCCTATTATCCCAAATTGATGACATCCAAGTTTGGATAGCACAGCATAAACCTGATATATTAGCCCTAAATGAAACCTGACTCTCACCAAAGGTCTTGGACAAAATCTATCTCCATCGCAAGCTTTGTCCTCTTTAGACTTGTTTGCATCAGTAAGCAAGGTGGTGGATGTGCTATTTACATGAAGGATAATCTCAAGTACCAGGTTCTCACCCTAACACCCCCCCCCACAAACAACTCACAAATGCTTGTGATCCAAATACTCCTTGGCCAGCATGGAAAATTCCTCACAATCTTGTCCGTCTACATCCCCCCCACATGATCAGGTTGCTGGCTTTCAAATGGTCACTGATTACCTAGAAATCCTCCCTCATCATACTGAAACTGTGGTTATGGGTGACTTTAACATGAACTGGTTGGCCCCTGAAGCTGACCCTTTCAAAGATGCTCTTGCAGCTATTACTGTCTTACAGATGGTATAAGCCCCTAAATGTAGCAATTATAGAACTAGCTGCAGCTCACTCCTGCACTTAATTCTCACCATGCACCCCAAAAGAATCTCCAACAGTCAAGTCCTACCTGACTCCTTGAGTGACCACTCCCCAGTCATCTGCCAGTGGTCCAACAGGACACCCAAAACAGAGGCCAGTTTCTCATACCAGTGAAAGTTAATTAAAGGCAAACTGCTGATTTCACTCTCACAAACCAAACTGACTGGTCCCCCTGACTCAATGTACTGTACTGAGTCTGCCCTTAACTACTTCATTATGCAATTTAATGAAGTGTGTGACAAGTTTGTCCCCCTCCAAAAGATAAAACTTAGGGGATCCTCTAACCACTGGATTACCCCCTTCCTATTAACTTTAACAAAAGAAAGGGATAGTCTCTGGTATCGAATGATGGCCACTGGTCTCCAGACTGATTTTCAATGCTACAGAGCTACAAGAAACTGGTGTACCCAGGTGGTATGGACAGCAAAGCAAGAATACTACAAAAGTGAGTTCACAAACTCCTGGGGAAAAAGCAAACTCTTTTGGGAAAATACCAAAACCCTGACTGTGAAACCTAATAAATCCCCTCCATCTATGCTCATGGTAAATGGCACCATGATACAGGAACATAAAACCCCTACTGACACCTTTAATGTCACTTTTACTGATCTCTCAGATGTACTCATCCCCAGACTTTTTCAACAATGAATCCACCTAGCCAGTTACCACTGCCAAACCTGGCCCTCCTCTAATATCCTTCTGTTCTACTTCAGGAGAGTGTCACTTACAGAATCTAGGAAATATTTCCGAAAGATGCTAGGGAAATTGAGATTTAGCAGTGACACTCTTGATTTAAAACTTCTCTCTCTTTTACTTGAGGTCACACTGCCACGCCCCACCAAACTTCTAAACCTCTCGCTCTCCCTCCAACAGTTCCCCCAGCTTTGGAAATCCATCATTTCATAGGTTTCATAGGTATTCAGAGCTTTATAAGACAATGTCCATGTGCTCGCCTTGTATTTAATAATATCCCATTATTCCATTGTTTATTAAGTAACTATCCAGTTTACTCTTAAAGATTTCCATGTCCCCACTAGAAATTATTTCCACTGGTAGTTCCAGATCCTTGGTGCTCTAACTGTTAGCCAGTACTTCCTTTTATTTGAACTGAATCTCTCTATTTTTAACTGTAACGGGTGTGCCCTAGTGTTATGATTATGAATCATGATATCTAGAGCAAGCTGTTCCCTTAACATCGGGTCATTTAGGGCCCTATATATCAAACACATGTCCCCTCTTAATCTTCTAAACTCCAGTGAATACAACCCCAGTGCCCTAAGCCTCTGATCATAGTCCATCCTCTGAACCTCCTTTATTCTACAGGTAGCTCATCTCTGTACTCTTTCAGTCGATGCTATGTCCCCTTTTTTAAATGGTGACCACAACTGAGAACAATATTCCAAATGAGGATGTACCAAGGATGTACAGTATACAGTGACAACGGAACACCCTCATCTCTACTATTTATATGTTTGTTGATACAGTATTGTATACTACCTGCTTTTTTAATAATTTGATTGTAATGGGGTGTGAAGTTTAGGTTATTACTAATTTTTACTCCCTAGTCACATTCCTCAGAGGTCTCTTTAAGAGTTCTACCTCCCATTTTATAATCGTGTATGATATTATTCTTTCCCAAATGCATCACTCTGCACTTATCCACATTAAAAAAAGAACCCTGACTGTCTGCTCAAATTTCTAACTTGCTTAGTGCTGCTTGTAATAAATCCACATCTTTCTTCAAGTTAACCACCCTCCCTATTCTGGTATCATCTGCCAATTTTGAAAACCAGATATCCGGGGATGCTCTCATCATCCTTATATAGACATTGAACAGGCGGGGACCCAACACGGAACCCTGAGGCACTCCACTAGTCACCCTCTGCCAGTTGGAAAATTCACCTTTTATACATACTCTCTGCGTCCTATCCGTCAACCAAGATTTTATCCAACAAACAACATTATGTTTGATGCCGATGTTCACTAGAGTTTCTAATAGTTTGACTTGAGATACCTTGTCAAATGCCTTGGCAAAGTCCAAGAAGATCACATCCACGGAACCACCCCTGTCCAATGCCTGATTTACTTAACCATAGAATTCCAACAGGTTAGTCTGACAAGACCTCCTCTTAACAAAACCATGTTGTGTATTATCAACCTTTCCAGTTTTATATTGGTGTTCCAAAATGAAGTCCTCAATGAATCCCTCGAGCATTTTTCCCAGGATCGAGGTCAGGCTCACAGGCCTATAATTTTTAACTTCCTGCTTGGGACCTTTCTTGTGGATAGGTATCACATCCGCCTGTTTCCAATCCTCCAGGACCTCCCCATCCCTTAATGATTTCTGAAATATTATAGTAACTGGGCCTGCTAGTTGTTCAGCCAAATCCTTAAGCACTCTTGGATGTATCCCATCTGGGCCTTGCGCCTTATTTTGGTCAAGTTTTTGAAGTCGTAATAAAACTGCCTGCCTGTCTATAATTATTCCCTGGTCAGTATTAGGTATTCCACAATTAATCCCTGATACTGGTTGTCCCTTATTGAAAATGCAAGCGAAATACTTATTTCCGCCATTCCAAAATTATCAGCAACTAATTTCCCCTCAGAATCTATCATAAGGCCTATCTTTTTTGATTCTCCCTTTTTATTATTAATGTAATGATAAAATGACTTATAATTGTCCTTTACTCTAGTAGCCAGTGTAACTTCAAATTTGCTTTTTGCTTCCTCTATACTTTTTTTAGTGGACTTTAAACACCTTTTGTAATTTGCTCAACTGCCAACATCTCCTCTTAATTTAGCATTCTTGAAAGCTTTATTTTTTTCCTTTATTTGTTTTTTAATTACTCTTGTCATCCAGGGGGAAAGTTTTTTTTAGATGATTTATATTTATTATTCATTGGTACAAACTTATGGATCAGACCAATAATTTTGTTTTTAAGGATATTCCACATCTTAAATAATGATGCACCCTTGAATTCTGCTACCCAGTTCCAGTTTGACAATTCTCTCTGCATACCATTTGTATCGGCCCTAATATAATTATACACTATAGTAGCTCCCCAGTTCTGGCTTACTGTCCCTATATAATCAAATTTAACCATTAAGTGGTCACTAGAGCCCAGGGGTGTCAGAACCTGGCAGTTATGTATCCTATCCCACATATTACTTAAAACTAAATCAAGAATATGTTTATCACGAGTGTTGTCCCTTACATACTGTTTCATACTGGTCAAGCTAAATGTGTTTAAGTAATCATTTTCTTCATTAGTTTTAGTAACCAGATTTACCCAATCTATACCTGGTAAGTTGAAATCACTCATTAGGACCACATTCTTCAATTCTGATAAATGTTTAACAAAATCTAGCATGTTTAGGTCCTCCCCTGATGTTATAGACGGATTTCTATAAACCAGTCCTAGTTCAATATTGCCACTCCTGTGTACAAAAGTGGGGATAGGTCGCTTCAAACCAATTACTGCCCCATCTTAATCCTCCCTCCATTTTCTAAAGCCCTAGAGCACATTGTTGTGGACCAATTGTCAGACTATCTTGACAAATATAACATCCAGTGTCCTCAGCAGCATGGCTTTAGAAATGCACATAGTACAACAACCACTCTACTTGAATTCACCACACACATTCAAAAGACCTTGGACTCTGGTCATACATTAGATGCTGTGTATGTAGATCTGACCAAGGCCTTTGACACTGTTAACCATCAGCTACTGTTGAACTCCCTCCCCACCCTTGGCCTTTCTATAGATGTCACTAACTGGTTTGAAAGCTATTTTCACGGAAGGTATCAACAAGTCAAGATTGGGAACTCACTTTCCAACTGCCTCCCTGTGATATCAGGGGTTCCCCAAGGTTCTATCCTTTGTCCACTTCTCTTTAATCTATTCAACAACACTCTCCCTGCAGCCTGCAGTTATAACATGATCCTATACACAGATGATGCCATCCTATTCTCAACCCACACTGGCCCAGTCCTCCTATCCCATGACCTTCAGATGAATTTTACCTCTGCTGAATTCTGGTTCTATGAGCATAAGCTGCTTACGAACTATAAAAAAACTAAAGCGATGTTGTTCTCTAGCACCCACTGTAAATGTAGAACTGCAAATTTAACTATCCTGACCAGACTACACATACCCCTCGATCAAGTACACAAACTCAAATATCTTGGGATTACACTCGACAGCCCACTCACCTACAATATACATGTTTGACTCATCTCCAAAGTAATAAACTCTAGGATAAATACTCTCAAACACCATCGCCACTGTCTTAATGAAGAGGCAATGCATCTGGCTGTAACTGGTTCAGTTCTGTCCCTGGTTAACTATGGGCTCATTTTCTATGGATCTACCACAGACACCACTCTAAAATGCATAAAAACAGCCCTAAATAAGTGCTGCCATCTTGTGACAGGGGCTGGGAAAAGGACACACACTTGTGAACTTTACAAACAATCAAACTGGCTCCATCTGCAAGGGAGGATAGCCTACCAAACCTGACTCATAGCCAAGAAAATTTGCCTCCACATGACTCCTCCATCAACACATGCCCTCATGCTACCTACCCCCCCACACAAGCGATGTACATGTAGTACTGATAAACTGTCATTCCTGGTTCCTCTCTGCCAAATCTCTCAAGTCCAATGATCCTTCTATATCTGGGTCACAACCCTGTTGAATGGGCTTCCTCCTGAGATCTCCAGTGAAGTTAAGTTAGGTTCATACCAACACTATCTGCATCAATATCTCGCTAAACTCAGCAGTTGTGACTGTACCCTTTAGGTCATGTGGCCTCTCCGCACTGTCTTACCCCATACCTCCTCTCCTTCCACTTTTCTACCCCTCACTCCTCCCCCCATGCCACCATGGCTCCCCCTCCTCATCCACCATGTCACCCCTCCCACTGCCCCTCCTCCTTCTTCTACTTCTGTGTTTTTCCATCCCACCTCGCCACCTCATAGCACCCCCTCGCTTCCCCTTTCCCCTTCCCCATCCTACCATTTCCTTTCCCTAGTTACATCCCTTCACTCTCTCCCTTCAACCCATCCCACCCCATCCTTACCCTCTTCTACCCCTCCCACCAGTCTTAACCTCTTGGCCCCTCTCCTCGTCCTTCTCCTTATCCTCTTTTCCCACTCCTCTCTTCCCCTGCTGATGGCCCTCCTTAGCACTTTTACTATCACTAGCACTTCCTGACAAAGTCACACTTATGGCTGCCTTATCCACCTTTACCCCATCCTCCCCACCCCTCTCCTGTAAATTTTGATATCTGCCTCCATCATGTACCTTGTTTTGTGTTCACTCCTTTATGTAACCCTTATTGCTTAGTACTGCTACATTGCTGCATATTGTGAATGCATTTTACACTGACACTTATCTTCTGTAATTGAACCTTGGTTCTTGTTCTCTGTTTGTGTCTTTTCCATTTGTAACTCATTGCTTGTCTCCCCTGGATCTCTTTTGTTCTGTTTCTATCTTGTATTGTGGTGCAGAACCTTTGTAAATGAACCTTTGGTTCAAAGGTCTTTGTAATCCTAGAATTAAATAAATAAAAATAAATAAAACATTTTTTTTATTTATTGAATTCTGGTACCTGGGTAGGCCCACTGAGACCATACAGTCCTTTTATCAGGGGCAACCCAGGGGACATAGGACAAATGGTTTACAACATTCAGAGAGTCACATTACTATACAAAATCAAAGTTAACATAAAAACTAATATCTCAAGTTTGTGCAAATAAACAGGGCTATAATACACATAGAAGGTCATAGTACAATATATTACCCATAGCTGATGACATAATTTTGTATTGTCAGAGCAGGGATCCCCTAGATGCCATTTGCACTCTGCAGAAGGATTTTGATATTATTCAGCAAACTTTTATCAATTCATGTTTATTGTTAAATGTAAACAAAACTCAGAGAACCCTAATTACTGGGAAATCTATGGTAACATAGAAACATAGAATTTGACGGCAGATAAGGACCGCTTGGCCCACCCAGTCTGCCCATTTCCCTACCTACTGGATAAGCTGCAGATCCTAGTTAACCAGCAGCCTACTTCTTCTTACCCCCAACCCCCAGAACTGCCTTATGACTGTCCCATGCATGCTTGAATTCCACCACTGATTTTGACTCCACGACCTCCTCCGGAAGGCCGTTCCATGCATCCACAACCTCTCTGAGAAAATACTTCCTAAATTACTCTGAGCCGCCCCCCTCTATCTTCAAATTGTGTCCTCTTGTTCTTGCACACCTCTTTTTTTGAAAGATGCTACCCTCTTGGACTTTGTTGATTCCCTTGAGGCATTTGAAAGTTTCTATCATGTCCCCCCTCTCCCTCCTTTCCTCGAGGCTATACATATTAAGCTCCTTAAGTCTCTCTGCATATGTCTTCCGGTGCAGACCCCGCAGCATTTTAGCTGCCCTCCTCTGGACAGCTTCCATTCTGTCTATGTCTTTGTGGAGATTGGATCTCCAGAACTGCACACAGTACTTCAGATGGGGTCTCACCAGCTGTCTGCACAGAGGGATAATAACTTCCTGTTTTCTACTGGTGATGCCTCTCCCTATGCATCCCAGTATCCCCCCAGCCCTCCTTGCTGCCGTCTCACATTGCTTGCCCACCTTTAGGTCATCTGATATGACTACCCCCAGGTCCCTTTCCATTTTTGTTGTTAGTATCTCACCTATTGTGTCTCTTCCCTGGGTTTTGTTTCCCAGGTGCATTACCTTGCACTTCTTAGCATTGAATCTAAGCTGCCATACATTTGACCATTCCTCTAACCTTGCCAAGTCCCTTCTCATTCTTTCCACCTCACCCTGTGCATCAACTCTGTTGCAGATCTTAGTGTCATCTGCAAACAGACATACTTTTCCTTCCAGTCCTTCCGCAATGTCGCTTATAAAGACATTGAAGAGGACCAGTCCTAATACTGAACCCTGTGGTACCCCACTAGTAAATCTCCTTTCTTCTGAGTGGACTCCATTTACTATTACTCTCTGTGTCCTATTCTCCAGCCAATTCTTTACCCAGGCTGTCATCTTGGGACCCACTCCCAGGCTGGCTAACTTGTATATTAATCTTTTGTGTGGAACTGTGTCAAATGCCTTGCTAAAGTCTAGGAAGGCCATGTCCACAGCCAATTCCTGATCTACTACTTTGGTCACCCAGTCAAAGAAACCTATCAGATTTGTCTGGCATGACCTTCCCACTGTGAATCCATGCTGCCTAGGGTCCTGTGCCCCTCTGGCCTCTAGATACTCGACAATTCTTTCCTTCAGAAGTTATTCCATCATTTTCCCTATCACTGAGGTTAAACTAACAGGTCTGTAGTTTCCTGCTTCTGCCTTGCTCCCACTTTTGTGAAGGGGAATCACATCTGCCCTCCTCCAGTCCTCGGGCACCACCCCATCCTCCCATGATTTGTTAAAAAGGGTAGTCAGTGGTGTCACTAGTTCTACCCTTATTTCCTATAGAATTCTGGGATGAATCCCCTCAGGCCCCATTGCTTTGTCCACCTTCAGTTTTAAGAGTTCTTTCAGAACCCTTTCTTATGTAAATGGGCTGGTATCAACTTCTGTATCCAGAGTGTTACTACTGTTTGTTTTATGTACCTCCCCCTCTTCATTTGTAAATACTGAGCAAAAATATTTGTTTAGTATCTCTGCCTTTTCACAGTCTCCCTCTGCCCACCCTCCTCCCCTTTATTAAGCCTCACTATCCCTCCCTTGGGCTTCCTTTGCTCCCTGATGTACCTATAAAAGGTTTTATCCCCTTCTTAACTGAGTTGGCTATCTTTTCCTCGGTTTGGGCCTTTGCTGTTCTGACTGCCTTCCCAGCCTCCTTATGCTTTAACTGATACAGTTCTCTGTCCTGCTCCTTCTGCGATTCCTTGTACTTCCTGAATGCTTTCTTTTTCTCTTGAACCTTCACTGCCACTTCCTTTGAGAACCATAGTGGTTTCTTACATCGTCTTGTTTTGTTTACTACTTGTTTTTTTTTTACTTTTGTTTAGTTACTACTAACAAACATAATAGATATTCTTTCAGATCTGCTGATTTTCCTCAATATTTTTTTATCAAGATTTAAAACTAGGTTTGGTAGTTATACATTTGCAGTAGTAGTCCTAGTGACCTGGTTATCTATTCAAAAAACATTTAAACCAGCAATTACTATTACATTGTTGCACTTTAAACGATTGCTTGTCAGATTTATGACATATGAATGTAAATGTTTTTTAAGTGTACTATAACTGCTCAATCTTATGAATCTATGTAATTGAATATGTTTTTGTATTTGTATCTATATGCATGTGTGCTTTCATGTTTTGCACTGATGGATGCAATTGTAAATGAGAGATTTTCTCTCAATTTTGCTCTCCAATAAATTGAAAATTGAAATAGAATTTAATGGATTATTTGTGTAAAAAATTATGTAAAACAGCTAAGTAAAAAAAGCAATCGCTCACTACTCGCTCCTTCATGGCTGGCCTGTAATTATGGCATATTCTGCTTGGGTCTATGACATAAATGTGCTGGGAAAGACAGAGAGACATGGAGAGAGTGAGAGAGACAGAGAGACAGACAGACAGATGAAAATATCTACAGTATATCATAGCAACACCAAGCACTGCAGAACTGCAAGGCAGCTAAGATTTGTTTATTTTTATTAATGGTTCTGTGTGGGTATTATTTTGATGGATGTTCCTGTCAGAACCGAGTAGGCCACAGAAATGGATATGAATGGTCAAATGAGCAGCATTAAGAGAGCCCACCTACCCACCCTATCCATGTTAATGATGCAGCTGCTTCACATGCCTTGGTGTACTGTGGTATATGGTACACTACCTGGTCCAAGAGGTGGTAATGTTTTCTAGTACTATGACTACTTCTACGGAATATGATTAACACACTAAATCCTTGAAGAAGAAAAATGAAAGACATAGTGATCACCACCAACCAGGCAGGCAGCCAGTCACACATCATATTGATCAAGTGCAGCACAGTCGTAAAACATTTGCCACTGCCATCTGATGACCTGATGACACACAACACAATTACATCCATCCTAGTTCCACAATTGCCGCCAGCCACTGCCAAGCAATTTAAGTATCAAAAATAAAATATAGTAATATGAATAATCTCAGCCTAGTTACTGTAAGCGAGATGTAACTAGGCTAGCACACCACACACATACAAACAATAAAGAAATTATATGAATTTTCAATTTAGTAGCATTATTTTTGTGAAGTAATCACAGCCAAATATGAGGGACATGAGAAATATGCAAAAAGTATTCAGTTTCTGGGGTTCAGGCATCTGCTAAGCCATGCACTGTACGAAAATTAAAATAGTACAGTCAGGATCAGTTGCTGAGGACAAAAAAGTGACTAGTAGTAGTAAAGACTGGAGTAGGGACAAAAAATGATAAGTAGTAGTCATGACTCATGAGGACAAAATATTATAGTAGTAGTAGTGGTAGACAGCAGTACCCTACCCTCCAGATCAGATAGTGGTACCAGGTACCACCGAGTAAGTTTGTGACATGAAATGCAGTTGCCTGCTGTATTTGGACTCTGAACCCACTGATATTATTAATTTTTTTTCTATTCTGTGCTGCTCTTGTGATCATTCAAGTAATAGGGACTGGTCTAGTCAATCCTGACCTGACTTGTTGCAGTTAATTGCTACCTCATGTAGTAGACTCTATTTACAAAATATTTTCACCACAGGTGCAAATTCTTGACAGTGTCTTGTGGATAGGGCCTGCTCAGAGAAGTCAGTGTATGTTTTATTCAGGTATCATATTTGAAATTAAAGTGAGGAATGTTGACTTTGAGAAATGTGAGGTGCTCAGCATTTTCTAGTGTCAAACAGATTTGTGTGTCAGTAATGATGTTACCAGCTGAACTAAACAATTGTTCTGAACAGACGCTAGCTGGAGGGCAAATCATGTACTTCACTGCAATGTTTACTAAAGCAAGTCACATATTTTGTTTGGATTTCCAGTATTGCAAAGGAATAGCATTCCAGCTGATATTGGGCTCTGCCAGGTACATTTCAACAGTGGTCTGTGCTGAGGCTGTGTCACAAGATGCAGATGAAGAAGATGTTACAATTACATATGTAACTCCAGGGACATGAAGCAGAAGCAACTGACTGTGGGACAGTGCTATGTTTGTCTGGTGGTAAAGAAAAAGATTTGGCTGCAGTGGCTGAGGAGGAAGAGGGAGAAAATAATGCAACAATAGAGGAAGCTGTGCTGTGTAATGGAGAAGATTCTGAATGTGGTGTTGCTGTTGTGCTCTGTTCCATGACAGCATGCACCTCATTAATTATTTCTTGTTTATCTCAAAACAAGTGTTATCATCATCACTCAATAGTAGCTTTGATTTATATTGTGGGTCCAAGATTGTTGCTTTAAAGATCAAATGCCAGTGTTTTACAGATTTACAGTAAACACAGGATTTCAAGTCCCTGTGTCATGATTAGTGTTTCCTGAAAATATCATGCTGTTTGATTTTGTGGTTTTCTTTAAATCAGCATCTGTTAATGTGCTCTACAAAACTGAAAACAATGAAGAAAGATTTATCTGTCCCTATCAGTGAGTGATTACATCATTCCTGTCCAGCCTGTTACTGTGGCAATGAAGTCCTTAATTGCCTGTAGTAGCTGTAGCACTTTCCAGTCAGAGCAGTCTGTAGGGCTAATTGTCTTTACTCCAAGTGTATTACTAACCCATCTAATTTGTGTCCGTGTCTGTTATCATAAAGAGTTGGTCATTTGTGTATCAATGGGTAACTGAAGTGTATAAATGAATGTTTGCAAGAAATCTTCTGTCTGTATCACAGTTGAGTTCCTTCACATCAAAACTCTGCATTGTTTCTTGGCTATATAAACACAGGATTGTTTAATGGGTATAAAATAAATCTAAAGTTAAAGTCATAGAAGTAGTGTGTCTTTGATGTAGCCTCCACACATACCTGTATATTCATGAGAGAACATTATTGTTATGTCATGTCAGATTGACAAACAGGTGTCAGCCACACTTTGCTGTTTCAGGAACATATGCTGCATGAACTCACAAAATTCAGTTCTCTGAGGGATTCTGTGTGGAAATAGAACATGTGTATGTAACTAGACATAGTATATGTCATGCTGATGCCCCACTCTCTTGTCCCCCAGTTGAGGTTGCTGAACCCTACTTCCTTCTGCTCCTCCACAGGCAGGGCCAGTGCCCCCTGTTGCTCCCTGTTCCATTCTCCACAGACAGGACTGCTGTGCTCTGCTAAGCCCTAGAGTTCCAGGGTTTCTACCCCCACAGTTGGGGCTGCTGTACCATGCTGCACAAGGACAATAAAAGGTGGAGATTTTGCTGCACCCCGCACTGTCCCAAATGGGCAGGGCAGCTGCAACGTGTGCACCTTGTCTCACAGTCAGGGCTGTTGTACCCTGATGCCCCACTGTGTCCTGCCTCAGTCAAAACTTCCGCGTCAAGCTATCCTTTGTCTCATGCCACCACTGTGCCCTGCTGCACCACAGAGCCTCTTGCTTCCACAGTTAGGGTTGTTGCACCATGCTGCTCCCTGCCACCAGAGTCAGATCCTTTGGTACACTACCCAAGTTGCTCAAAAGAAAAAAAACAGCACTTTCATCTTGTGTAATAGGATGGGGACAGATGGTAGCAGGGTGCAGTAGCCGTATTTGTGGAGACATGGGGCTCTAGGGCACAGCAGGCCACATTAGCCTTGACTGTGTCAATATGGTTGCAGGGTGCAGCAGCCTTGGATGTGGTGACAGAGACAGGTGACAGCATGGTGCAGATGTCTTGACCATGTGGCAGGACAAAGGGTGACATCAGGATACAGCCGCCCTGACTGTGAGACAGAGTGCCTGTAAAGCTGTGGTCCTGCCCATTTGGGGGCAGTGGAAGTGACTAGCAGGGTGCAGCAAAAGTCCCATCTTTGGTGGCCTTGGGCAGCATGGTGCAGCAGCCCGACTGTGGAGAAAAAGGCCCTGTGACTCTAGTGCTTAGCAGAGCACAGCAGTCCTGTCTGTGGAGACTGGAACAGGGGGTAGCAGGTGGCATTGGACCTAACTGGGTGGGGGGCACAGAGGGAATCAGGGTGCAGTAGCCTCAACTGAGGGCAAGAGACAGAGGCATCAGAATGACATATAATTAGTCTAGTTATACACATTCATAATGTATTTCCACACAGAATCCCTCAGAGAAATGAATTTTGTGAGTTCATAAAGTACATGTTCCTGAAATAGCAAAGTGTGGCAGACACATGTTTGTCAATCTGATAAAACAATATTGTTCTCACATGGACATATGTACGGAGGCTACATCAAGGACACACTAGTTCTATGACTTATTATTTTATATCCATTACATATGAGGAAGCCAGCAGAGGAAGGCCATTTGGTCTATCAAGTCTACTTGTGTTGCAGGGTCCACAGCTTGAGAGACTGTCTGGCCCCCCTCTCCCCACTCCTCCTATCCTCCATACCCATGACCCTTACCTTCACCCATACCTGTTCAAGCCTCTCTTAAATCTGCCCACTGTCTTCTATGAGATTACCTCTTCTGGCAGTGCATTCCAAGTGTCCACCACCCTCTCTGTGAAGAAGTGCTTCCTGACCTCCCTCCTAAACCTCCCACCTTCCAGGTTAAGACTGTGCCCACTCATGTTATGGTTGCCAATCAGCTTAAAGAGACTCTCCTTATCAACCTTATTTATCCCTTTCATGTACTTGAAGGTCCAAATCATGTCCCCTCTCTCTTTCTCCTGTCTTCCTGGGAGTACATGTTTAGTGCCCTCAACCTCTTCTTGTATGCTTTACCCTGCTGACCAGCTATCATCTTTGTAGCCCTTGTCTGGACTTTCTGAAGCAGGTTAATGTCCTTTTTGAGGTGTGGGCACCAATACTGAACTCCGTACTCTAGATGCGGCCTTACCAGTAACCTGTACAAGGGCAGTATAACCTCTTCCTCTCCTACTACTGAGTCCCCTAGATATGCATCCAAGCATCGTGTTTGCCTTTGTTGCTGCTTTCTTGCACTGCATGGAGTGCTTCAGGTCACTAGTGATCAACAATCCCAGGTCCTTCTCCTCCTCTGATGCAGATACTTGGACTCCACCCAGGTAGTACTCTGTCTTAGAATTCTTGGCTCCAATATGTATAACTTTGCATTTCTTGGCATTGAAGGCAAGCTGCCAGATCCTGGACCACCTCCCTAGCTTTTCCAGATCTTCCTGTAGGTTCCTGTATCCCTTCATCTGTGTCAACTCTCCCACAGAGCTTGGTATCATCTGTGAATAGGCATGTTTTGCCCTTAGTGCCATCTCCAATGTCACTGATGAAGACATTGAACAACACCTGCCCTAGCAGTGAGCCCTGTGGGACCCCACTGATTACCTGTCTTATGCCAGATAACTCTGCCCCCACAACAACCCTGTGGGTTCAGTCCTTCAGCCAGTTTTCCACCCATCTGGCCATCTTTTCCCTATCCCCAGGATCCACAAACTTCCTGATCAACCTTTTGTGGGGTATAGGGTCAAAGGCCTTGCTGAAAGCAAGATACAGGATGTCTACCACTTGGCTCCTGTCTACTGTCTTAGTGACACAGTCAAAGAAGTCAATCAGATTTATCTGACATTATCTCCCCCGCCCATGAACAAATGCTGCCTCACATCCTGGAGACCATACTCCTCTAGATATTCCACCAGCCTTTACTTTGGTATGGTCTCCATGAGCTTGCCCATAATGGAGGTCAGACTGACTGGTCTATAGTTTCCTGGGTCATCCTTAGGACTGCTTTTATGCAGCGGCACTACATGTGCTGTTCTCCAGCCCTGCAGTACTACACCTGTCTCTAGTGAACTATTAAATAGATCTGCCAGTGGCCTTGTCAGCTCCTCAGCCAGATCCTTTAGTACCCTTTGATGTACTCCATCCAGACTTGGTGATTTGCCTACCTTCAATGCCAGCAGCCCCTCCCTCACTCTATCCTCCTGTATCACTACATCTGTGTTCCCCTGCCCCCCCCCTCCCCGCTCCTCTTTTCCCTTCTGAAGGCACTGGTATGTTCTTCTCTCTGGTGAAGATGGAACAGAAGTATTCATTTAGTATCTCTGCTTTTCACCCATTAACTTCCACCCACTCCACCCCTTTCTTAAGCCTAACAATCCCTTCCTAAATGTCCCTTTTCTCACTTATATAGTGAAAGAAAGCCTTCTCCCCCTTCTTAATTCCTTCAGCTATCTGCAGCTCCTTCTGTGCCTTTGCTCACCTGACTTTCTTACGTGCCTCACTAACCAACCTTAGGCAATTTTCCCTAATCGCCTCTCTTGATCCTCCTGAATTTTCCATAGGCCTACCTCTTTTCCCTTACTGCCTGGGCAACCCCAGAACTGAACCAGCTGGGCGCTTTGGCCCTTGTGTTCTTACCACTGAGCCTAATGCACTCATCTGTGGCAACCAGTATTCCTTTCTTAATGATGGACCACCTTTGGGCCACCCCCATATCTGCTCTGATGCTCACCAGGCGGCTCCTTAGCACTTCTTCCATTTTCCTGGTCTGCCCTTTAAACAAACATTAAACAACCCTTTGTTTATATAGCCAAAAAACAATGCAGTTTTGATGTGAAGGAACTCAGATGTGGTACAGACAGGAGATTTCTCACAAACATTCATTTATACCACTTTAGTTACCCACTAAAACACAAATGACCAACTCTTTATGAGAACAGAATGATACACTCTATCTAAACACAAACCTGATGGGTTAGTAACACACTTGGAATAAAGACAATTAGTCCTACAGATTGCTCTAACTGGTAAGTGCAACAGCTGTAGGCAGTTAAGGACTTTATTGCTGCAGCAACAGGCTAGACAGGAATGATGTCATCACTCACTGATAGGGACAGAAACATCTTCACTGTTTCTTCAATTTTCAGTTACTGCAGGACACATTAACAGATGCTGATTTAAAGACAACCACAAAACCAAACAGCATGATATTTTCAGGAAACCCTAAACATAACACAGTGACTTGAATTCCTGTGTTTATTGTAAATCTGTAAACATTGGCATTTGATCTTTAATGTAGTTTTCAGAATGAAGCATTTTACATAGTTTGTCACCTTCTTAAACTTTTTTGAACATAAATCTCATTAGATCTTGTTGTATTATGAGGGGCAACCTGCATGTGTCAGCAGCACCACTGGCAGCCTGTGTGGTCATTGAACTGTCTTCCTTCTCTAACTTTTCCCTAATCAGATTCAATCTGAATTTTAACATTTTTGGGGGGTGTATCACCTGACTGAAAGTTGCTGTGTTTGCACCAACCTCCCTGGTGATTTCATTAAATGGCTGGAGCAGGGAAATTAGAAACTCCAGCATGGCCCACTGTGGTGGAGTAATATAGACATCTGCATCACCAATTTTATTTTCCAAGGTGTATTGCCTGAGAGCTTTCTTTTGTTCCAGCAGCCTTTGGAACATATAAAGCATCGAATTCCATCGAGTAGAAATGTCTTGTATCAGTCTGTGCAAAGGTAAACTGTGCTTCTTCTGTATTTTTTTCAAACAAGTGATGGGCTTTGCTTGAGTGACTGAAATTAGTGCATATTCTTTTAGCAGTGCTAATGAGAGCCTTAATCTCCCTGTCCTCATTGAGAAAACTGTGAACTATTAAATTTAAGCAATGCACAAAGCAGCAGATGTAAACAAAGGCCCCCCTCCTCCAAGGCCTCCCTCATGTTGGTCCCATTATCTACAACTATAAAGCCAGCTGACAGTCCCTGTGAAGTAAACCATTGCTGTATTAGTTTTTGGAGCTCTTCACTGAAGTATGAGATGTGTTCAGATGGAAAATAAAACATTCATAGAACAGCAAACTGCGATGCTCCACTATCACTCAGTCACATTTGAATGATCAAAACATGCCCAATGTGCCATGACAGATATGAAGGGTTCTGCCTGGCAACTTGTTCAGGTATCTGTTGTGAGATGCCCCACCCTCCCAACAGCACTGCATGAGAATCATCTTAATTTTTTACATACAACATCGTAAAGATCTGGAATTCCTGTTGTCAATAAGTATTTCCATGATGGTATACTATATTGAGGTTCAAGGTACAGAAGCAGCCACCTCAAGCCTATATGTTTAACCACATTATATGGTAGCAAATCAAGAGCTGTCATTTCTGAAATGTTTTTGTTTATTGTAAGAGCAACTTGGTGAGTCGAGGCATATTTGGTTTTATGCTTATATGTTTCTTCGATGGTAAGCTGTCTCCTTGAAGGAGAAGGGCTTTTGAATTCATGGTCACTTTCAGTAACAGTAGGAGGAGTCCTTTGAATGGGAGGAAGTGGTGGCAGAGATGTTTCAGTAGTGCTACGGGGGCTGCCACTGTTTTCATCTATGGGAGTTACTCCTGTGTGTAGTGAGCTATCACTGTCACTTTCTCTTCAAGACTCACAACTAGACTTCTCAGTAATGTTGTGGCATCTGCCTAGGTGCCTTTTCAGTGCTGAAGTTCCTAGTGCCCCTTTCTTTTTAACCCTGCTGATTGAACATTTACAAATTGCGCATGTTGCTACCAACACGTTAGAAGCACTAATGGAGAAGTATGACCAAACAAAAGATGATATTTTTTTAGTTTTTTTCACAGGAAGGCATGGCACCTCATCATCTTTTCAGAGTCGTCCCCCCCTGAATTTTTCTTGAGTCTGTTTTTCTTGTGGTTTATTCCCACTGCCCCCCTCCACAACCCAAACATTTGTGCCAGTTTCTTCGTCATCTGCAATTTCCCTCCCCTCCAGTAACCTTTGTGCTGCCTGATCATTCTCTTCATCTTTATTACCCTCGTTGGGTTCAACCTCAAAAGAATTGAATGAGGATAAGGGACTGGCAGTAGCATAGTATGCAATTGTTCCATATCATTGAGTGCCTCTGCCGGTAGTACCCAGCAAGCCTTTCATTTTTTAACTACATAATTCTTTTTTTTATTTGGCACTGATGATGACCCGAGACATTCACCTTTTTTGGATTCAAGCATTCACCTGTAAGACAAAACCTTAGATATGAAAAAACTCACTTTTTGGGGTTTGATTTTGTTTTCCCTTTTCAGGTTGATTACTGTCTTTTGCTGAAACAGAATGCATCTCATCAACACTTTGGTCCATTTTTTCTTAGTATTCTAACCTTCAAAAAAAGATCTTCTAACTAATGTGATGTTCTTCTGATGACTCCCACCCACAGGCAGGGGATATATTTAGTGTCATGACTCTTGACTGTACACAGCACAGCAGTCCACCGCTACTTCCTTCCAAGATTATCTGACTGACTCCTACAGTTCAGTTAGTTACTGTTATGTGACCAAATTTAGCTACTGTTAAGTGTGCCTCTGAATTTGAATTGGAGATGCAGACATATCTGGTGCATAGCTGCATGCAGCACAGTCACACACATGGGGGGGTTGGTCAATGCTTTATACATAATGTAATGTGATGTACTATAAAACTAATGATAATAAAGAGGAATATTAGTGAATGAGTGATGATGATGATGATGATGACACTTGTGTGTACAGTAGTTGTACTTTACTTGTGTTGTAGTGTAAACAGCTTGTTAATAGTCAGAAGGTCAGATTATCCCCTTGGCAACCCATAGCCAGCAGAACAGGCACATCAACTTGTATATTGTTTGTCTGAACAGTAATTTTTTTAATACATGAAATTGTGAATGAAGGTTAACAAGTGATCGTGATTTGTGATTGGATGGCACAAGTCAAAGATTTATTTTGCTAGCCTGCTGCTCTTGCCCTGTACACACAACCACACTGAAGCCAGGGAAAAAAATGTATTTGGGATTTCTGGGACTGTTAAATTTCTCATGGGGCCCCCTGCAGTGTCTCTCTCTCTCTCTCTTTCTCTCCCCTCTGGATGGAACAAGTCAAAGATTTATTTTGCCAGCCTACTGCCCTTGCCCTGTACACACAGCCACACTGAAGTCAGGAAAAAACTTTTATTTGGGATATTGGGACTGTTGCATTTCTCGTGTTCCCCTTGCAGTCTTTCTTTATCTCCTCTGGACAAAATTGTGAATGAATGTTAACAACTGATTGTTATTCATCATTGGAAGGCACAAGTCAAATATTTATTTTGCCAGCCTGCTGCCCTTGCCATGTACACACAGCCACACTGGAAAACCAGGAAAGAAATGTTATTTGGGATTTTGGGGACTGTTATATTTCTCGTGCCCTCCCCTTCTGTCTTTCTTCTCTGGATGGCACAAGTTAAAGATTTATTTTGCCAGCCTACTGCCCTTGTCCTGTACACACAGCCACACTGAAACCAGAGAAAAAAATGTACAGTAAACTTCTGATTTTATGAACTCCGATTAACTGAATCTCCAGTTAATCCAAATTTGTTTTGTGTCCCCCGCTGTTAATTGCCTCAATTCCTACTTAACCAGCTTAAGCGGCCACACAGTTAAGTGTTCAGTGTTGTTTAGTGGTGAAACTCGTGAAACTTGTTTAACTCCTGTTTGCCATAATTATACATTAATTGTAGGTGCTAGATAAGCACCTTAACTTGCAAATCAGTAACACAACTCATTGTTTGCAGTCTCTCAACAATGGCGAAACATAAGCAATCTGTGATCAACATCTCCCAGAAGCTTCATATCTTGCAATGCTTGGAGAGTGGGGAGAAAGCTGTGGATGTTGTCTGAAAATTTGGCATAGGCAACTCCACAGTCTGTGACATCAAGAAAGCTAAGGGGAAGATCAGAGACTTTGCCACAGTGCTTGACTCAAATGACTCCACAAAGCAGTGTAGAACTATGAAGGGCTGCAGAGATGGCCAACTTGATCGGTCACTCTACCTCTGGTTCATGTGCAACCATACCAGAGCAACTCCTATCTCAGAGCCCATATTAAGACAGATGGCTCTTCAGTTTCATCACAGCCTGAATGGGGAGGATGACTGCTTCCATGCCAGTGATGGCTGACTAAATTGCTTTAAGCAGCATCATGGCACCAGACAGTTGTCTGTTGCTGGTGAGCTCCTATCTTCTGCCAAAGAATTGATAGCCCCGTTTAGAATTCGTATCACAATAATAATGAAAAATCTGGGATTGTCAGTGTCCCAGATTTACAATGCTGATGAGATGGGCATTTTTTGGATGCTCCTGCCAGAAAAGACATTGGCTACCAGCAGTGAAAAGTTTGCCCCAGGCTTAAAAAAAAATAAGGACAAGCTGCTGGTGCTAGAATGCACTAACGCATCTGGGAGTCACAAATTGAAAGTTTTAGTGATAGGTAAATCACTCAAGCTGAGGTGTTTTAAGCACATTAACCTCAAACAACTGCCTGTTATCTACTGTGCACAGCCCAGCACCTGGATGTCAGCTTCAATCTTTAAAGATCGAGGACTTTCTCCCGGCAGTGTGACCAGAACTAAGGTCTCTTAAACTCCCACCTAAGGCTATAGAAACATAGAAACATAGAAGTTGATGGCAGATAAGGACCACAAGGCCCATCCAGTCTGCCCATTTCTTTTTCTACCTTATAAATGTGCCATCGGCCTTTGCTCTGTTAATGGCCTATCTTTTCATACTCATCTGTATTGCTCCATTATGCCTATCCCATGCCTGTTTGAAGCCCTGCACTGTATTTATATCCACACCTTCTGAGGTAGGCCGTTCCATACATCCACCACCCTTTCTGTGAAAAAGAAAGTCCTCACATTACCCCTTAATCGGCCTCCCTCTAATTTCATGTTGTGTCCTCTTGTCCTGCTGTTTTTCTAATATTGAAACATGTTACACTCTTTCACCTTGTTAATGCCCTTAAGGAGTTTGAATGTTTTGATCATATCACCTCTCTCCCTCCTTTGCTCTAGGGTATACATATTGAGCTCTGTTAATCTGTCCTCATATTTTTTCTGATGCAGTCCCTGCACCATTTTGGTTGCCTTTCTCTGGACTGCCTCAATTTGGTTAATTTCCTTGTGAAGGTGTGGCCTCCAGTACTGCATGCAGTACTCTAGATGGGGTCTAACCAGTGTCTTGAAAAGAGGGATTATTACCTCCCTCCTCTGACTTGTGATACTCCTACTAATACACCCTAACATCCCCCTAGCCTTACCTACTGCTTTAGTGGTCTGCTTGGATGATTTCAGGTCATCAGTGATGATAATAAAATGTAATGCATCAGTTGTGATTCTTGGACTTTGCAATTTGAATGGCACATGCAGACAACATTTCTCACAAATTATAGTGAGAAAGAGATACTGTGACCTACTGAGAACTGAACCCAGACCCCTGGAATATTGTCCCAGTGACCTATATGCTGAGCTACAGGCTCACATATACACTGAGCTACTGGCTCACTATCCTGCTCTTGGACAATGCCGGAGCTCACCTGATAGTGAGCAGCTGAGAACAAGAGACTAGTATCCGGTGTGTTTTCCCACCAGCAAACACAGCAGCTAAGTTACAACCAATGGACCAGGGTATTCTGGTTATGCTAAAGTGTATCTACCATGGCAAGCTTCTCTCTTCTGTGCTAGCCGAGGAGAACATCACACTGCCACTTCAAGACCTGATAAAGAAAATCTCAGTCAAGGATGCCTGTTACATCATGGGTGAGTCCTGGTCTAAGGTACACTCAGAAACAATTGAACATTGTTGACATAAATCAGCTGTTCTTCCTGCACCCTCCACCCATGATGACCTGACTGTGCCACAGCATGATGAAGCCGCAATGATTGTCCAGGAATTGATTGCCCCATTAAACATAACTCAGCCACCGGTGGAGGACTGGATGACATACAACAATAATGATGATGGGTACAGAGATCTCACTGATGAGGCTATTGTATCCATAGCAATGCAGGAATTGACACTCCAGGATGACATGAGCCATGACCCAGATGATGACAAGGATGACAGTGGGGAGGTCAAAGTTCTGACTGCAGCTGAAGCTGTAACCTCATTCAATCAGTGTCTTTCCTTGGTTGAAGAACCAGCCTGACACCGATTATCTCCACATGCTTTTATTGAGGCAACTTTGTTTAAAGGCTGTAAAGAAAATGGACGAATCTAAAAGACAGCTAAGTATCACTGACTTTTTCAAGCAGCTTATGTTACTCTTTTGCTTTGCGCTCTCTTGACTGCCTCTTTTGACTGCATCAGTATTGGACTGCATTACAGTGCTGTATTTGTTTTGTTTTATTTTATAATGCATTAAATAGAGCGTAAATCAATGATTTTTATTTTGCTATGCATAACTATTGTTTGCTGTGTCAACCTTGGTATAACTAGTTGCCTACTGTCTGATTTCAATGCTACTCCAGATTTTACAAACACCTGATTTTGTGAATGTTTTTAGTGTCCCCCAGCATGTTCATAAAATCGGGAGTTTACTGTATTTGGAATTTTCTGTAACTGTAAAATTTCTCTTGGGTCCCCAGTAGTCTCTTCATCTCACCTCTGGATCTGGAATGGCACAAGTCAAATATTTTGTCAGTTTTCCCTTGTGCATGTACACAACTACATTGTCTGAGGCCAAGAAATGAAAAAAACCTTAATTTGGGATTTTCTGTAACTTTAAAGCCTTTCTTGGGCCCCCAGAAGTCTCTCCCTCTCTCCTCTGGATCTAGTATGGCACAAGTCAAAGAGTTTGCCAGTCTGCTCTTGCTCATGTACAAAGCTACACAGTCTGAGGCCAAGAAAAGAAACAAAAAGTATTTGGGGATTTTCTTTAACTCTTGGGCTCCCAGTACTCTCTCCTTCCCTTCTCTGGATCTGGAATGGCACAAGTCAAAGATTTTTCAAGCTTGCACTTGCTCATGTACACAGACACACTGTCTGAAGTCAAGAAAAGAATAAAACTTTTGTTTGGGATTTTCTGTAACTGTAAAAATTACTCTTGGGCCTCCAGTAGTCTCTCCCTTTCTCCTCTGGCCACCACTATCTCCCCAGTCCCTCTGGATTCCTCCTTTCTCCAATCCTGTCCCATAATTATCCCCCAACGATCAGTTTCTCTCCCCCCCTCGCTGCAGTAAGTCCCCTTTCTCTCTTCCAGTTTCTCTTCCCTCCCCTCCAAAAATGCATATTTTTTTTTTATATTTGTGTTTTATTTTCTTTTTGGCAACTTCTTCTGGTAGCTCTCTGCTGTATTGAGTGAGCAAGGTGCTCCTCTGACCATTCTCATCTCATATGGCTGCATTGCACACACAGCATAGTTATGTACCATGAGTGTGTCACTTGACCATCTGTTGCCTGATTGGATGCTGCTGGCTGCCTGTACATGGAGCGAGCATGCTGATGGCATCCCCATGGCAACAATACACAAAATAAAAAAGTCCCCTTGGGAAATCCTGCCAAATAGTTTTCAAAATATTTCTGTTGTGGAGACGGTGCCTTGGTGTGTGAAGTCTTCAATAATTCCTGATTGCACCATCTCTGGTAATAAATCATATGCAAAACCAACTTCATTCATTTCATTTTATTTTTAAATCTTGCCCCAACGTTTCACCAATCTTCTGGTTTCTTCTGGAGAACTGTTAAATCAAATTAAAAATAATATTTTTTACCATTTATAGTAAAATAAATGGAAACATTGCAGAATGAAATAGTCACAATTTTAATTTAACACCTCCATTAGAATCTCATATCAAAGTCCATAGTTCTAGTCATTTGCTTTCAATATCTCTGTATCACAGTTCATAATTATATTTACATTACTTCAATGCCTCTGTTAGAAACCACCTATGTAAGTGGCTGTGTTAAACCTTTCTCAACTATCGCCTTTACACACACAGGCTATACATCTGTTACATGGGAACATACCATTTTTCAAAGGACCTAGTAATAACTGTCCACTTGTTTTATCCTCTAGTCTGTGGATAGTTAAAACCAATCTATCTTTAGTGTTAGGTGCTTTTTTAGAGGTTTCAAATGGTCTCTTGTGAAACATTTGGCTGGTGCTTGGGTTATTTTGTAGAATGCTCTAATGTTTTAAAACAATACTTCTAATCTTTGGCATCACTTCACTATGTGTTGTTCTAAATGTGAGTTTCATAGTTTCCTCTGTCATACTTTGTTTCTGTTTTTCTTGAATAAGTGCATCTCTTAAAATGTTTGACACCCTCGTGTTTGCTTGTTTGATCATTTGTGCTGAGTAACCCCTAAATTTAAACCTTTCCAATGTTATTTTCTCATGTTGCTTAAAATCTTGTTGCAAACTGCAATTTTGTTTTGTTCTAAGCAACTGTGAGTATGGAATAATAGTTTTTAAACTTTCAGGGTGGAAGCTATTACTATGAAGAGTTGTATTCCTGTCTGTATCCTTTCTGTACATACTTGTTTCCAAATTATTTCCATGTTTAAAAATAGCAATGTCTAAGAAATTTACACTTTGCAAACTGTAATCTGATGTAAATCTCAAATTGGGGTCACAAATGTCCAGATAAGTAAGAAACTCCTTCAGTTTGTTAATTCTACCTCTCCGAAATAATAGCACATCACAAATAAATCTTTTCCTGAATATTATGTTTTCATAAAAATGCTTTTCCATATTCAAAACATATTTCTACTCAAAGCTGTGCATATAAGCATTAGCATAACTAGGTGCCATGCTGCTTCCTATTACTGTACCTTTCTTCTGACCCCAATTTTTTTTTTTCAAATTTAAAGTAATTATTGTTTAAAACGAAATATGCTAGCTCTGTAAGTAGTCTATACTTTGGTCTAATATTGCTTGGTCTCTTTTCTAGAAGTTCAAAAAGGGCTTGTACTCCCTCTGTATGAGGAATCGAGGTATACAAATCTTTGACATCAATAGTCACCAGAATTGTATTTTCATTCACTAAACCTTCTGAGTTAACCCCTTTTAAATATTTGTAAAATATGTGTTGTGTCCTTAACATAAGTATCAGTATTTTTAATCAGATCTTGTATATGAAAGTCAATATATTTAGAGACTGGCTCTAAAATTGACCCTATGCATGAAACTATGGGTCTCTCTTGTGAACATTTGACATCTTTATGTATATTAGGTAGAGAATTAAATACTGGAGTCCTTGGACTGTTGCAGGTTAATAATTCAATCTCCCAGGGGAATAACCACCCCAACATCTGAAATTCCTCAAAGAGCTCTTTTAGTTTTTGACTGATTTCTGGCATAGGGTCCCTAATAACTTTACATAATTTTCTTCAAAAAATAAAATGAAATGAATGAAGTTGGTTTCACATATGGTTTATTACCAGAGTTGGTGCGATCAGAAATTATTAAACAATACACAAAATGGCACAAATGGCACTTCCACAGACCCAGAACTGAACTTCTGTGATGAAGTCCATATTTTTCCAGGTCCATGGATTGCGGGTGCAATCTGGAGATCTGGATCTCCCACGGAACAGTCCACCCAGCCCTAATGGAGAGCTGCAGGTTAAGAGAAGTTTAATAGGAGAGGGGATGCAAAAGCATAGATTTAGTGTTTTTGGTGTTTAGTAGTAAGTTATTTTTGAAGAACCATGCTTCTAATTTGAGGAAATTGGATTCCAGGTGTTGATTGAGCCGTTGGGTGTCAGCTGATGAATGGTGTAATATGGCATTATCTGTGTAAAGCTGAATGAATGCCCCACCGCAGAAGCCAGGCAGCTCATTAATGAATAATGAGAAAAGTAGGAGTCTCAGGATGGATCCCTGGGGGACTCCATGGGTAATCTGTCTGAATGGGGATTGACAGTTAGCCTATTTGACACTTTGGGTGCAGCAGGTAGGTAGTTTCAGAGCAGGACGTGGATGTTTGATCAAGACCCAAGGATTCCAACTTCATCATCAGTACCACATGGTTCACCAGGTTGAAAGCCTTGGTGATGTCAATGAAGATAGCCCCCATGGCTATTCCAAGATCAAAGGCATGGTAAATGTCTGAGGTGACTTTGATGAGTGCAGAGAGAATACTGTGATTTTTGTGAAAACCATACTGGCTAGGCGACAGGAATTGGTGATGTTCGAGGTAGTCTTGTAGCTGGTTATAAACAATTCTTTCTTGTAGCTGGTTATAAACAATTCTTTCTTGATCCTCAGCAAAGTGGCAGAGAATTCAGACTGGCCTGCAGTTTTCAACAGGAGAGGTGACCCCCCTTTGTGGATTGGGATCGCCAGTGTCGTTTTCCATTTTGAGGGTACAATTACTTTGAGAAAGGATCTATTGAGCAGGTTTCTAACTGGCACTGCAAGTGCAAGTGCTCGCCATTTTAATAACCTAGGTTGAATTGTGTCATGGCCAGAACAGCCATGTTCCTTGAGGTTTCGGAGTATCTTGGGAACCTATTTTTGAGTAGCTAGTTTGATGTGGAATTGCGATGCCAAGGTCCTAGAGAGATTTGTGACTGTAGAGGGTTGGTTGTCTTGGTTTGTAGTGAAGTGGGATAAGTAATTACTAAGATCTGTGAAGAAATTGTTAAAAGCAGCAACTATTGATGCTGGGTCTGATAGTACTTTGTCCTTTGATGAAAGCAATTTAGGGCAGGAGGAGGTTTTGCCTTTGAGAAGGGAGTTTATTTGGGCCCCAAAATTCTTTAAGGTTACTGAGTTTTTTGGTTTTGGATGGAACAGAGTAGGTCCTCTTTGCATTAGTTATTTTAGACTTGCTAGAGTTTCTGAGCTGTCTGTAAGCATGCCAGTCTGAGGGGATGCCAGACTTCTTATATATTTTCCAAGCTGCATCTTGTTGTTCTTCATATCTTTTGACAGCCATGGGGCTTTTGCACCTTTGGATCTATGGTGCATAAGTGGTACATGGATGTTTATTATTGCAGTGACAGTGTTGATCAGATATTCCAGGGCTTGGTCAGCAGCAATCAAGGTTTGTATGGGGTCTCAGTTTACATTACTAAGAGAGTTAAGGAAGGATGCTTGATTAAAGTAGGACATATTATGAGATTCCACAATTTTAGGGGGGATGTGGGGAATTATTCCTCCCGATACAATAGACTGGCAAGTGGTCACTGATACTGTTGGATAATACTCCTGAGGCAATTATTCTATGATCACACTTATTTACAGTTGGGAGTGACATGTGTCATCATTGATGTGGTTCAGATGCATGGTATGCAGGCAGGAGCAGTTTGTTGTATCATAGATGCCAGTTACTGTGGTTAGGAGTGGCGCTGGTCAATGAGGCAGGCTGAAGCAGTGGGGAGATGGTGGTGGCAGTGTGGAGGGCATAATGTTTGAGGAGGGATCTGGAACATAGAGGATAATGTTAGCATCAAAAGATGGGCTCTTACTGTTTTTATTTTGCAGGTTGGAGGGAAGTTCCTTAAAGCTTTTATAGGTCTTTGGGGGGGCAGAGGGTTGTCTGAAAGTGTTTCCTACATTTTGTTTTGCAGGTGAGGGGGTTGGGATTGTAACCTGCAGTTCTCCAAGTCACCCTAATGGTAGGGGTTAGTTCCTATGCTATACAGGTTGCATACCTCTGGAGTGATACAGGTATTCTGATAGAGGTATACAGCTTTTTGTTGTGCGTTATCTATTTTTCTCCCCTCCAGGCTCCAGATCCACCACTCCTTCAGGCATCCCTAGGTCTCCCACACCCTTCCAACCTCCCTGGGTGCCCTTCCACCTCATAGCTGTAGCCTATCTTGAGGTAGCTCGGCGTTACCCTTAGCTAAGTGGGTCCCTCTCCTCTGAGGGGGAAGGCACTGGTTGGGTGGATAACCTCAGGCACTGCTGAGATGGGGCAAACACCACAGGAAGTCTTTGGGTGTGCCTTGGACTAGGTGCCATCATCTGGCCAATCCGTAGTGGTTTTTCTCATTTTTCCTGGTTGCCCTTCCTGCGCCTTTACCTGCAGTGCTCCGGGTATTCACCAGGGACCACTACTTGAGTGAGGCTTCTGACCCAGCCCACCCCAGAAGAGGACAGCAGTCCTCCAGATGCTTGATCCTCTCCTTCCCTTGGCAGCCCCTGGTGTCCTGAGTCCGTTCCCAAACCCAGGTAGCCAGTGTGGTTTGAGGCATGGTGTCCAGTGCCTCAACCTTCTGTGCCACCAGGTCATCATTGGAATACAGCTTTAATTGGGAGGTATACAGCTTTAATCAGTATGGGAATTGATGAGTATACAGGGAAATACAAAATAATGATTCCTATGGGACAACAGCCCCATCCATGCAATATATATGCTATCTCCTGATTGGATGAAAAACACCACATGACCATGCATCATCCTACAATGACTGCATATCTGCAGTTTCTTCTATTTTTCACCCCTTCAAAACAATTTTGGCTATTTAAAAAGATAGAAAAATCTATCTATCTAAAACTAAGGTTAAGTGCAGTTCAATGTATCTGAATGGGGTTTTGAATTTTGATGTATAGCGTCATAATTTTTGTATATGTTGACCCTCAAATTTTCAGCACAGCCTTTTTGGGACCCCACCTCATGACCAATGTTGTTGGAATTATGCAAATCAGGCCTGAAAGGTGATTTAACGGTAGTTTGGCAAAATCGCCTTTTCATTTGGATTTGAAAATTTTCACCACGCTTGTTCATGAAGTAGGGTCATAAGAAGGCTACATTAAAAATTTGGGGTCAAAATACAAAAGAACCATAAAGTTAAGAGCATATGTTGAAATTTTTCTACGCTCACTTGTAACTTTGATCATTTTAAATATTTCGACCTTGTCATTTTTTTTACACCTCCTCATGAATGTGAAAGCTGTCATTTTTCAAATCCTGGCCAAAATGTGTTTCCATACCTAGGGCATGAAATGACATTTTGGTGGCATGGAATGACATTTCGGTGGGGATTGGAACATTTTTACCTACCAGATTCATGAGGTGGGGTAATAAGAAGGCTATGCTGAAAACGTGGTGTAAAATATGATAAAATGACCAGGTTATGAATGAACATTGCAGTGTTTCAACATTCACTCATACAGTAGCTCCACTGATTTTCAATATTTTGACTCCAAACTTTCAGCATAATCATTTTTCCACACCACCTTATGAACATGATACATGCTATTTTTAAAATCCTGGATGAGATGTGTTTTTACACTTCTGATATGAAATTACATTCCTGTCAATATGCTACGAATGGTACATATCACATCTAGAAGGCGAATTATAAACTGAGTATTAAAAATTTGGGGTAAAAATTTTAGATTATGAATTACAATGAAGAAGGGAAAATGTGAATCACTAGTAATTGAACCTAGGACCTCTAGCATTCTGTGCTAGAAACTCTACCTGTGAGCTGTGGTTCACACAGCTGCAGTGGCTTTCCAGGTCTTTCTTCAAAGTCACATTCCCTTCCTTTGGAGTTGTGTAACTTTGCAATCTCAGAAATACATCAGGGAGCATTTTGCCAAAAAGCATGAGGTTGATCTGCAATCAGGGAGGGTGTGTGGGACCATAAACTACCAAGGCATGTTTTCTGACATAAGGGGACAGCTATTGAACATCAGAGGAGGCTGCAGGGACCACTAGACTACCAGGGAACTATTATATTATAATGGGATGGTGATCAGTGAATGGGGGAGGGGAGGGACCACTAGACTACCAGGGAAATGTAATATAATTTTATACAGGGAAGGCAATGAGTGTAAGGGGGAGGGTGGCAGACCACTACACTACTAGGGAACTGTATTTTTTTTTATAAGGGGATGGGACAGAGATGGGGAGGGGGAAGGAGTACTACACTATGGTAGAATTTTCAAACTCAGGTAAATGCGGTTCAATGTATTTCAATATGATTTTCAAGTCTGGTGAAACTTTGTCATTTTTCAAGATTTTGACACCAAATTTTCAAGATACCCTTTTTCAGATGCCTCCTCATGAAGAATGTCAGTGTCATTTCCAAAATCCTGCCTGAAAGGTGATGTCTTAGTCGGTTGGTGAAATCACCTTTTGTGCCCAATGTCAACATTTTCACCATACTTGTTTATGAGGTGGGGTCATAAGAAGGGTATGTTGAAAAATTGGAAAGTGAGAACTATTTGATTGGCAGTGCAGGGTGCTCCCCACCCCCTACCAAACTCACAGACAGATACAGCTCTTTTGCGTCCTTTTCATTTTTTTTATGTGAATTTTAGCATTTAATCTGTTTGATTTAAGCTAAGCAACAGGCTTCACGTTGTGTGAGCATGTCCCACAGCGGCCACCATAAAGACTGCTTTTCTGCATTGTGCTTTTAAAAATGTATCTGTCACATAACTTGAAATGAAGCAGAAAAATATAAGCTATGGGGTTTTGCCGGGGGGGTGACAGTGTGCTGTATGCCGCAATCAGGCATAGTCGGTTGCGGTTCATGTTTAAACTTCAGGGGGGTACAGAGATCAATGAAATGGTCTGTGTTGGGCACAGTTTTGTGAGTGCGATTGAGAGATGGAGCTATGACTGAAAGAATGGACAGTGAGTAAAAAACTAAAAAATTAAGATTATGGCAAAGTCAGAAAAATCATATTCTGTTGAAAAGAGGCAGTGTGTCTGTCATTTTAGTTGGAAGACATGCTGGCAGCACATGCATCACTGGTCTTCCTTGCCATGAGTTTTCTTTATCAAGCAGCACAGGTTTTACTTTTTATTTAAAAGATGTTTCCTGTGCTGTTGAGTGTGTGTGTGTGTGTGTGTGTGTGTGTGTGTGTGTGTGACAAACTGTTGGGGTGAGGCAGTAAAAGTATAGTAAGGTACTACCTAAGTCTTAGACTTCCATGTGAGCGCTCTCCCATTGGTGCTGTTTTGGTTCAGTAACATCAAAATTGAGGGCAGCGGGAGAGCAGGGTGGCATGGATTGATTTTATGCAGTGCTGCAATTTGGTTGGCATAAGTAGTGCCCGTTGAATGGTTATGACCTGATAAGTATACAGCTGGGATCGGCTTCCAGCCAGTCAGAAGTCAACATTTCTTTTGCCCATTTTATAAAAGTCAGCAAACTGAGCTTAAAGGAGATATGCCACTTCACAGGCAGCCAGTGCAGATCATGCAGCCCCAGTGATGCATGACAGGACCTAGGAAGGCCCACTAGCAGCCAGACAGCCACATTCTGCAGCAGCTGCAGGTATCACAGCACATCTCCATTGACCCCAACGTATAGAGCATTGCAACAGTCAAGTCTCGAAGTCATGAATGTATGTATCAGTGTGGTTAAGTCATCAGGCAGGATAAGGGATTTACTCTAGCTGATATTCTATATATGGTAAAAGTCACTCTGGAGTATTGTTGATACCTGAGCCTCCAGTGTCAGCCCATTACCCAGAATGACTCCCAGATTTTTCACCTTGGTGAATGCCAGTAACCTAGAGGGGCTGAACAAAAACCCAGTCTCCCTCTCGGTGGCCTCCACTCCCCCCACCACCACCACCAACCTGGAGTGACCACTAGCACTTCAGTTTTCTCTGGGTTCAGTCTCAACCAGCTCAATGACATCTAAGTCTGAATCTCGGCCAAGCACTTCTTTAGCACATCAGCTGCCCCAGATGTCCCAGGTGCAAAGGACAAATAGAGCTGAGTATCACTGTCATAACAATGAAACCCAAGCCCATACTGCCTAATGATCTTGTCCAGGGGCAGCATATATACTGCAAACAACAAGTGCAACAAGACCGAGCCCTGAGGTACTCCACAGGAAAGAGTCATCAGGCATGAGGAGTATTCTCCCAACACTACCCTCTGGGTCTTGTCCTTGAGATAGGACTCAAATTAGCTTATGACTTTGACAGTGAGTCCTACTGTTACTCAATGTCCCTGCACCCTTATTGGTACCCCCAGAGGTACACCGTAGACAGCTAGTCCTTATATTATACTAACATATAGGACTAAGGGCATCTACTGTACAAGAGTAGATGTCAGGATATATATCTATATATATATATATATATATCTATCTATCTATATCTATCTATATATATATATATCATATATATATATATATATAAATATAAATTAGAAGCAAAAACTCTGTTTAATGCATCAGTTAGGGTTGTTCCACAGTGACAAAAGCGAGAAAATTTGATGTTAGGGTTGAAACCCCCTTTGCACCCCTTCAGCCCACCCCCCCAACTGGAATCGGGGTGCTCATTGGGGTCGTCGGACCTAACTGTCACCCCATCACATGTGGAAAGAAGCTGAGGAATAGGAGAATGGGGTGACAGTTAGGTCCGATGACCCCAATGTGCACCCCAATTCCAGTTGGGGGGGTGGGCTGGAGGGTGCAAAGGGTTTCAACCTAACATCAATTCCCTCACTTTTGTCACCGTTAACCATTCCTAACTGATGCATTAAATGGCGTTTTGCCTCTAATTTCCTTCTTTTTTGAGAATGCTTAAGAAATAGTGAATGTAATGTGGCGTGGCCCGGCGCTCCTGCCACATAATGCAGCGCTCCCGCCACATGATGTCTTGTCACATAGTAACATTGTGCCTGCAAACGCAAATCGTAATGCGCGTGGTAACGCAAAGAGAAACAGAAAGAGAAACAATACTGTAGACAGAAATGTTAAAAACAATGCAAACGCAACCACAAATGAAAATGCAAAGGGTAACGCACATGGTGGCGTAAACGTGAATGGTAAGTGAAACGGGTACGGAACTGCAAGCAGAAATGGTAATGGTAACAGTAATGTAAGCACACAGGCTGGTTTTCCCCAAAAGCTGTATAGAGAAAGACAGTGAGTACAAAGAATGTATGCAAAATAATGACTCTCGGAACACAAAAATGAGGGCTTTGAATAGTAAATTGCTTATATCTCAGTAACTGTATGACATAGAAACATTTTTTTAAAGTCATATGTATTATCACTTTCCTGGCTAGTTTTGTACTTAGCCCCTTAAGGGGCTAAGAATTTTTTTGACAAAAAGTCTGTATCTCGCACCGTTTTCAAGATACAGGCCCTGAAAGAGCGGCGGACGCTGTAATGTTATCCTATGGGAAAAAAACAGAAGTTCGGACTGCCATAACTTTGACTCCCTGTAATATTGTTTTCATCAAACTACTGAAAGGCACATCAGGGGGATGTTGGCTGTGTTCCCTGCAAATTTCAGCCCAAAAGATCAAACCATTATTTTGCAGCAGGGCGCCAAACAATTGCTGCAATGTGTCATACGCCGTAATGTTATCCTATAGGAAAAAGTGTCAACTTTGGAGTACTGTAACTTTGCTGCAGTGTAATATTTTTTCAGCAAAATACTGAAACGCACATCTGTGATATGTCGGCTGCCATCCTCCAAATTTCAGCCCAAAATTCCAAACCATTCTTTTGCAGTGGGCTGCCAGAGAATTACTGTTATTTTTGGCACAGTGTCAAGATTTGCGAAACCTTTCGCAAAAGTTTGCGACACTTTCGTGAGTGCGACATAACTTTGTGAAAGTACTTTTTCCAGAAATTTGAAAAACATATCTCTGGGGTGTTTTACCCCAAAATAAAGACATGACTAGCATCCTCAGGGCCCGACTAGGTGAATACAAAAAGAATTAGGTTGCTAGAGGGTCTCAATTTTAAATGCCAAGCATTTTTCTGATCACTAACTGAAAACAAAATGGCAGATTTGTGACAGTAAAAGGGCCATTTGTGACAGTAAAAGGTGCATTTGCGAAAGTGTTGGACCTTTTGTTAACTTTTCCCATTGACTTATAATGGGAACTTGTTTTTTGAATAATTTTTGAACCGTTAAATATTTTTTCATGAAATCTTCAAAAGACACATCAGGGAGCACAGCTGCACATTTCCTGAAGATTTTGGACTGGGCATGCAAACCGTGTGACCTGTAGGCGAGACCGTAGAATTCCAAAAAAAGTGTAAACGCACGCGCAGATCATGCTTAATAACTCCGCAGCCATATATCTGACCGATACAAAACTTGGCAGATCCCAAGGCGTATGGGTCTTGATTCTGTATTCCAAACTGCAGGCAACTCCATTGAATGGTTGCAAAGTTATTAAGACGCAAAATTTGGGGTTTAACATGTAAATGGCTCCTCAACCCTAACTATGGTAGCACTCACCGTGCTACATATAATATATAAATATATATAATATATATATATATATATATATATATATATATATATATATATATATATATATATATATATATATATAGAACAAACTCATGAAACACTGAGGCAAGGGTTACCCAAGGGCATTTGGCTGGGAAGCCAAGTTTCAAGAAAATACAAATCACACATGACCCCACAATGCAAAGCATCATGGGCTGCATATGCAAATCACCACAGAATGTTATGCTGGTCCAACTTTAAGCAGAATTGCATGGTACCGAAAGGCCTCTCACACAGTTTGCAAAGGGTGCTAACAGAAGACATAGACACATGTTTATAATATATATATATATATACAGTATATATATATATATTATTGTTATATGCTTTGCTTTCTAATACACATATATATTCTATGTATTTCTTACTTACAAGATGTTAGGACAACTGTGTCCTTGTAATGATTATGATATATAAGTCGGCATCGCCACCTTTTGGTGATTTGTACTATTACACTGATTTGTGTAAGAACTGTACTCTTTTGTTTTACAAAAATTATGATTACTTCAGAATTGTATAATGTTATCTTGGACTGTGGAGCCACCTCTAATTTGGCCAATAGGGCTCATCTCTGTAACTAGAAATGTTTCTGTCTTGCAGTAACCATAGTAATTGTCATAGGTATATAATGTGAGTCACTGAGTCTTATACCTTGGAGACCCCAAGAGACATGAAGAAACCTCGAGGTAGAGGAAACGCTTAGCATTGGCTCCCGGTTCATATTCGTAAGAACTGCATAGGGCAACTGTGAATGATCCTTTTGGTAGTAATAAACAAGTTTATTACTCTTTTGCAACTTGTCTGTGATTTCTTGCATTTCCAATATTGCCAAGAACCTGAGAGTGAGGTTTAGACCTCATGACAATTGACAACCACGTACAGGCAATATTTGGTGTTTGTGAAATTTCACTTGTTGCTTAAAACTTTTCCTTTCCCAATGGGGACTGTAGGTGTGCATTCCCGCATCATCGCTCTTGTTTTCTGACCACTTTGTAGTCACTCGCAAAGTCTGGCTGCTTTTCTTGGGTGTGGTCGATGCTGACTTACCCACTCCACAGCAGTTCCGAATTGCAAGCCTACAAAGATACAGTAGCCCGACTGTGTATAAAGTGTTTCTGCTGTGGATTGATACACAGCACGGCACCTTTTTCACAGTTTGATTTTTCATTCCCTCCCACACAATGGCTACAGTATCAAATATCTGTGAAGAAATGAGACTTGATGTCTCAAACGTCCTTGCCTTCCATGGAGGATGGGCTGACCACTCGTGGGACGCAAGTCAATCCGAAAACCCTATACTGGGAATATCAACCCAGTACTGTGAGACGAGACAAACAGAAAATAATAGTCATGCCAAAGGGCTGTTGGTTGTGGTTCTCTATGCTGCTCTGGAAGCCTTTGAAGCGAGGTTTGGAACCCTTGACCTGCAGATTTTGACTCTTAAGCAACAGAAGGGTTTGCAGGAAACAGAATGTGTTAGACTGCAGCAGAATTTGGAGTCTGAACTTCAAACAATGCGCAATGAAAAGAATTCACTTTTGCATCATTCTGCACAGGCTGGTGAGATTGAAATTCGTATGTTGAAGCAGGAGCGTGAAAGTTTGAGACAGGATAAGGGGCGGGCTTTGAATATGAATGACTTGTTAAGTAGAGCGAATGAACAGTTGAGTGAGGATATGGGAGAGCTACAGGACGAGATAAACCAGGTAAGTAATGACTTAGAAGTGGCTACTAGGGACAATCGCGAATTGAGCGCCACATACAAAGTGTTGCAGAAACAAATGCAAGATGAGGTTGATGTGAATGTTGCAAATGTGAGTCATGCAGAATGTAAATCTAAGATGGAGAAACTGTGCCATCAGTGAGAGGTTCTGGCTGGACATGTTAAGGTGATTGGAGGCGTAGCCCCTGCCTTAACCACGTCATCTGAAGGGGAGGTCTCAGATGATGATATCTCTTAGTACAACACCCAGTCACACCCCTACTATGGCCCAGAAACCCCCCCTAGCCATCCACAACATTGCAGGTCCCCACTCTGCCCACACCTTGTCATACGTCATCGATGTCGTGATGCACATCATAGGCGATGCCAACATGGTGGCCTCCATGATGGGGGGGAGCAGACACAGGCCTGGTCCTGATGGCACCACCTATAGCTGTTATTAATGTGGAAGACAGGCAGGAGATAGAGAGAATGATTGATAATGCGATAAATAGTGTGCCCATCCCAGAAAGGAATAAGCGAGTTTTAAAAGGTCAAATTAGGCAGCTTATTTACGAAACTGGCACTCAGGAGGGCATAGTCCACTCAGTAGTGGAGGCCATAGCTCAGGCATCCCTGGATGGCACCTGAGAAAATGCACCTCCACCTGATCATTCCACTAATCTCCTATACTCTGTCAAGCAAATAGCTGAAAGTAATGGTCGGATGAGCCCGTCCGACAACCTCAGCTGCCACTTGGAGAAGGTGCACTCCAAATGTGAGATGCTTAGCCTCACTGCAGACTATCAGGTCCAGATCCTACACCAGACCATTGACCCTGGCTTGTGGGCCAAACTCCCTGATGCCATCCGGCAGGCTGGCAATACCATCTTTGATGAGGTTGCAGCTGAACTCATTTCTGCACACAGCCCAGGTGTAGTAGGAGTGATGCTTGCATATCCTGTGAAACAGAATGCAAAAGAAAGTCTAGCGACTTACCACCAGAGACTCTAGATGGCCTACTGAGCAGGGAAACAACTCGCACAAGAAGATGCGGATATAGATCTTATTGAATATAAGACCTTGTTCCTTAGGAACATGATTCCTGCAGTGAGAGAGAAGGTACAGCCAACCACCTATCCCACCATGGAAAGGTTTGCTGACATCCTTCGGAAAACCGAGAGAATTTACCAACTCTACATCCATGATCTGGGCTCCAGTTCCAAGAAAGTAGCTGCTGTAGAGCCTACCCCAGATGCCATGACACACTACATGGTGGACGGACAGGCCCAACACAAACAGCCCCTTCCCATGGATAACAACACCCCCAACAGGTGGGAACCGGAACTATCATAAGAATAAGAAGCATGACAATCATAAGGGTAAGCAACAACAAAGACCAGGCCCTTTTTATAGGGAGATAGCTGAAGAGATTCAAAAGTTTAGAGAGCTCCAGGAGCAAGTGCGGTCTGTTGCAGATGCTGTTCCTGCTCAGTCACTTGCAGCCATACAACTGGGAACCCAGGCCTCAATGGGCCATGGTGATTCCGGAAGTACAGGCCCATAGGCCCGTACAGGTCTGAACCCAGAAGCACCTCCCTATATAGCAACAGTGCAGCATGGTGAAGTGGTTCAAATAAGCCAGGCCCAACCTCTCCATGCTTCCTCCAGCACAGATTGACAATTACAGGCCCCAGTCCAGATTGTAAACAAGCTGATCTTGGATACAAATGGAAGGCTCTGCACTGAGGCCGAGGTCGGGGACCGCCTACTTACAGTGTTATTAGTTGCAGGTACAGCTGAGTATGTATTACATGATGACCACCCAGTTACATCTCCTTGGTCCACTGGATGGAGGATCAACATGTCAGGAGTAGATGGTACTAGGTTACCTACATACCACTCTCTACCACTACCTGTAGAGTTGGGACATCCGAAGGCCTCACACACCTTCAAACTGATGGTATTGCATGATCTTCATAGTATTATTGGGATTGACTTCCTTGCACCACACGGCTGTGTGGTGGATCTAGCTAACATGTTATTGATATAAATTCAGAGAGAGTGTCAAACTATTTTGATCTCTGATTCACATGTTGTGGCAACAATATCTGCCAACAATAAGGAGTATGACGTCATAGATTTGTCCAAGAACCATGAGCTTTTTCCAAAGCTCCTTCCCATTCTGCAAAGGCATTTGGAAGCATCTGCTATCAACAAACATGACTGTGGCAGAATGCATGCTGTCATTGAAGTGCCAGGCCTGGCACATGAGAGGGAAAGGCAATATCATTTTCCATCTGAGGCCTTGCCCTCTCTCAAGGAAACAATAAAATAACTCCTCAATCAAGGAGTAATCAGAACATGTGTTTCCACTGCCAGCTCCCCAGTGTGGCCTGTGAAGAAACCTACAGGTGCCTGGAGACTTACTATTGACTACAAGAAACTGAACCAGGTCGCCCCCAACTGTGGCCTCCGCACCTGATGGGCTATGACTTTTGACCCCTGACCTAAAATGGTTCGGTGCCCTGGATATTTCCAATGGTTTCTGGTCACTGCCACTGGTCCCTAAAAGTCAATATAAGTTTGCCTTCACCTTTGAGGGTAGACAGTACACATGGACCTGCTTACCAGAGGGATTCCATAACAGCCAGTCCCTGTTCCATCTACATATGATGGACACACTTGAGGGTTTCTCTACTCTCCAGTGTCTCTTGCAGTATGTTGATGACCTGCTGTTGGCAACAGTCACACAGGAGCAACACTTGGATCTCTTGGATGAACTACTGACCCTCATCCAGAGAGCAGGCTTCAAATGTAATCCAGCAAAGGCATAACTATGTCAGAAAGAAGTACTCTTTTTGAGCCTGAGAATAACTGACCAAGGCCGCAGCCCTACCTGGAAGAAGATACAAGGATTCTAAGACTTGCCATTGCCTACCAGCATGACAACTCTTAGAAGGTTCCTTGGTATGGTGAACTATTCTAGAGATTTTATTTGTGATTTTGCTCAGAAGGCTGCTCCTCTGTATGAGCTACTGAAGAAGGACATTCCCTGGACTTGGGGCCCCATACACACCCAGGCTGTGACATCAGTGAAACAGGTCTTGGCCTCAGCTCCAGCTCTGATCAGCCCCAATCCAGCATTACCATTCTATCTGGAGTGTGCCACTTATGACACTGCCATGTCAGCATTGCTGGCCTAGAAGGTTCATGGTACTCTGAGACCCATTGCATATGCATCACAGCTCTTGACCCCAGTGGAACAGAAGTACAGCCTTTGTGAAAGGAACCTGCTGGCCACCTACTGGTCTGTCAAGCACTTTCTGTATATCATTGGGTACTCTCCACTGATCATTAACACAAACCACACCCCAACTACCTTTCTGCTATCAGACAGAGTGAAAGATTGGTCAGTCTCTAACATCAGACTGACACACTGGTCACTCCTTCTCCAGGATAGAGACATACAGGTACACCCAACCAAAATGCCATCCACGCTGGCACATGGGCTTCTTTTTCAAGGAGCACCCCATGACTGTACACTACAATCACCTGATCTGCCAGATCCAGGTCCTTTCCTCCCTGCCATGCCACAAATACTTGACAGCACCTCTTTGTGTCATATTTTCACAGATGGTTCAGCTTCCTACTACCAGGGAGAAGAAATTGCAGGGATGGGTATATTGGTAATTTACACTTATGGTAACACTGTTAAAATCTCTAAGCATTGCAGAGTGGCATCATCACAGTATGCAGAGATGGCAGCGGTGGCCTGTGCCCTTGAGTTCATCCAGCATGGGACTGAGGATACTATCATTTTTATAGACTCTAACTGGATTTGTTGTTCTCTTACAGAATTTATTCCTTTCTGGCATAAAGAACTCCTTCCTGTCTTCTGATGGTAGCCCAGTGAAATACAAAGAACTGGTAATATACATACACTGACTGGCACAAAGGTTTGTACACAAACTCTATGTACATAAAGTCAAGGCTCACTCCATTCATGACCCATACCATGCCTTCAATGACACAGCAGACATCCTTGCCAAGGAAGGGGCCTGAGGGGGGGACATCTGGATGATGGACCATCCAAAGGCCAATGAGGCTGTACATATTGCAGCAGTCATGAAGAAATCTGTACATTTTTCCCCCTTGGAACTTTCAGCAGCCCAACATGTTGATACTGAACTTAAAGAGGTGTTCAGATTCCTTGACAAGGGTACTGAAGAGAAATTTCCCACACATAATCCCTATCGGAGGCATGAAGGTAAGTTACGCTTGTCCCCAGATGACAAGTGCATCTAGTACCAATCAGATGATTCCACCACAAAATTGTGGGTGGTCCCTAGACATCTTTGGTCTGAATTCTTGCACCAAGTGCATGGTACATCCACTGGTGGACACCAGGGAGTGGAAAACACCCTCCAGAGGCTCAAGACCACCGCCTGGTGGCCTGGTGTCACCAAAGATGTTAAATAGTACATAGACAACTGCCTTGTCTGTGCACAAAACAATCCCATCCCCACCAAGTGAAATGCCAAACCCCTACCACAAAGACACTCTGGCCCTTGGCATGCCATGCAGATTGATTTTATTGACCCCCGACAATACCAGCAGAAATAACAAGTATGCTCTTGTGGTGATTGATCTCTTCTCTAAGTGGGTCAAAGCTTTCCCCACCAAGACATGCACTGCTAAAACTACCTCCAAAATCATGGAGGAACAAATTTTCTCCAGGTGGGGCCTACCTCTTAAGGTAGACTCTGACAAAGGAATCAGATTTACAGGAGAGTTAATGAAATAATCCTTTGAGCTCCTTGGAATTCAACAGACGTTCCACATACCTTACCACCCTCAATCTTCAGGTGAAGTAGAAATAACCAACAGGCGGATTAAGCAAATGCTTTCAAAATTCGTTGAGGACAATCCCAAAACCTGGGAATCCCTGTTGCCGTTACTCTTTATGGCAATCAGTGGAACACCCTCAGCCACCACCCAGTTGACACCCTTTGAAGTGATGAATGGAAGACAGATGAAGTTATCCAAACACCTGTTGTTTGACCTGCCTACCCCCACTGCAGACCATGTATCTGTAGACTAGAATGTGGAAAAACTCAGAAAAGACCTCATACACACACACTTGTATGCTGCCAATTGCATGGGCAAGGCCCAGCAACAGTCCAAGATACAGTTTGACAAAAATGCACAAGAAGTGGATTGGCAGGTTGGAGATCAGGTAATGGCCCTCCGATTTGCACATCTCACACACTCCTTCTCCAATAAGTGGGAAGGCCCCTACCCCATTGTCAACAAGCCCCATCCTGCAGTCTATCAAGTTATACTCCTGCACAACAATAAACTGACTGATAAATGGTTACATGCAAACCAACTGAAACTCTATAAAGGAGCATAATTACTTTTCCTCACCCCATTGAGCAGAATAGTACTAGCCTACTAATGTTTGATTTTCCTTTTCAGATATACTGACAAGATGGCTATCTTGTTCCATTTTCTCCTCATCTCGGCAGTTATCCCCTGCATCCAAGACATGGTACCAAACCTCCTGCCTCACTTTGATCCTCCAGCATCTGCCCCAGAGGGACTGTCCATCAAAATACCCGATAGTTTGATTACTGTCCTGGAAGGTTCTGATACTCACCGTACTGCCTCGGTTGTTGCTCCTGATAAATCTACCCTACAAATTGAGTGACAAACCACATCGCGAGGACAAATTCTCCCTGTGGCCAAACTCTCCAAGGGAACTTTCCAGGGTTGGCCTAATGCTAAATTATCCCCGAATGGTTCTCTGTCCTTGCTACAAACGGCTCTTAGACGTTCTGGTTTATACAATATCACTACTTTGATTGATCACTCATATTGCAATTCTTTGTCTAAGGACTCTGCTTGAAAATTTTGTGCCATACACAACATGGCCTCTGCTGCCATGTACCTCTCTGTGTTACCACCCACTGACAAACAGCTTTTGGAATGTCCAAAGCACACCCTTGGTCCTCATAGTGGTCTATCAGCCACTGCTGTACCTGGTACACTGATTAACAATTTTCAATGTATGCATATATCTGTTTTGTTTAACTTAGCTTACTGGAAAATGAAAGAATTTGGTTTGAGTCACAATACTAACACTTCAACATTTTACAGTACATTATTGCTTGATAGTTTAGCAGCATTTCAGATTCATACTCAAAACCCTATTGTACATATCACTGAGCATAGAGGCAACTTCAGGAGAAAACCAAATCCTGATGATCAAAGTCATAAACGTAATACCCGTGAAGTTGACAGTTCTGATGTCACTGGCGCAACAGGCACTGTCACAGGTCTCTTTGGTACAGCTATGTCTATCTGAAATAATGCAGACACTGCTGCTATCAAATCTCATTCAGCCAAATTTCAAACTGGTTTTGTTAATAATATACTACTCCTATTATTGCATGGTGTGGATGGCCTTAGTCAGGAGGAAAGATACACTGTTCATAATATGCATGACATTGCTAAGGCATTTACAGATTCTGAAGATAAGATTAATGCACTCATTGCACAGAACAACAAAGAAGCAGATAAGCAATACATTGCTAGAGAGTCTATGCACAGCCTATGGCTCGTACATTATCACTACCATCAATAATCTCTTCCATGATCTGGAATCTGGAAGAATCCCTGATATCATACATGGCAGCTGTATTTCTAAATGGTACTGTCCACAATGTAAAATCCTTGGCTGTATTGCTATGTGTATGCAACAATCTTTAACTATTCCTCTTTCTATAGCTAGGAATTTGGGTTTTGTGACCAGACACCCTAACACTGTTCCCTTTTTTACTTCTAAGAAATGTCCTATCAAAGATACTATGTTTGTTCCTTTTATTGTTTCTTTACCACTTTTTGATCCCTCTACAGTCTTGTTCGACAAGCTTGCTTCTGTACATTTCATCGGGCACCTTGATGATGACATCTATAGAGAATGCCTGGACTTGCCTCCTCTATTGGTCTTCCATTCTTTCCTGGACACCTGGGTCTCTTCACACACAGACTGCTGTGCAAAGAAACAATATATCTACTTGTGTCGATGTGATGTATTTGATGTTATTAAACCTGTATGTGGTTATTCTCCCGACAGTATTGATTGGTCCTTTCCATTGCCGATGACATCAGCATGAATGACACAGACTTTTCAGACTCAACATTGGCTCCAGATAAACTTTACAAGTCTTATCATGAGGAGGTTCATTGCCTGTCAACACAGATTTCCAAGACGACCTACACTTGCTCGGTACAGTTGCAAAAATGGAGACTCGCCACTGTTAAAATGCAGCATAATTCTGATGGGGAGTACTGTGTGGTAACCAATTATAAAAGCTATACATATGGCACTGAGACATGTGCTATTGATTGTCCCAACTTCTACTTTGTCCCCCACCAAAAAGCTGTTATTGGACATATCATTGTTACCACCATCCCCTTTATGGATGCAGACATCATTGACGGTAACTCCAATTATCTGCTCACCCTTTCTGAATATTTACCATATTTTAATGTACACATAGATCCACTGTCACTTACATTAAAATCACTTTTAGAGAGAAAAGACACCCACCTCATCCACATTAGCAATAATATTACTAAGGCTAATTAAGCTATCCTTTCCTTAATTAACGATGGTGATATGAATGATGCATTAACTAACACGTGGTTAGAAATTACTTTTAAAGGTTTTGTTATTACAGAAGCATTTTTTCATATTTTTCTTGGCTATTATGCTATGCTGCCTATAGCGCATGATGTACCAACACCGTGAGCAGCTGGAGTTCCTTTACAAAGCTCATGCATCGGGTTTGTAAATGACCCCTGCTCTCTGGCCTTTCCCTGTTTTTGCCTGTGTTGTCCTTGGAAGCATCAAGGGGAGGATTGTTACATGAGGTCACTGCACCCTTTTTGGTACCCCCAGAGGTACACTGTAGACAGCTAGTGCTTAGGCATTTATTATACTAACATATAGGGCTAAGGGCATCTACTGTACAAGAGTAGATGTCAAAATACACACACACACACACACACACACACACACATATATATATATATATATATACATACATACACACATACACATTATTGTTATAGACTTTGCTTTCTAATACACATATATATTCTCTGTATTTCTTACTTACAAGATGTTACAACAACGGTGTCCTTGTAATGATTATAAGTCGGCACTGCCACCTTTTGGTGATTTGTACTATTACATTGATTTGAGTAAGAACTGTATTATGTTGTTTTACAAAGTGATGACTAGTACAACATTGTATAATGTTATCTTGGACCATTGAGCCACCTCTAATTTAACCAATAGGGCTCATCTGTGTAACTAGAAATGTTTCTATCTTGCAGTAACCATAGTAATTATCGTAGGTATATAATGTGAGAAACTGAATCTTATACCTCGGAGACCCTAAGAGACATGAAGAAACCTCAAGGTATAGGGAACACTTAGCATTGGCTCCCAATTCGTATTGGTAAGAACTGCTTAGGGAAACAGTGATTGATCCTTTTGGTGGCAATAAACAAGTTTATTACTCTTATGCAATGTGTCTGTCATTTCTTGCATTCCCAATATTGCCAAGAACCTGACAGTGAGGTTTAGACCTCTTGACACTACGTTCTCACTGAGCTGGTCCAATAGGAACCCATGGCCCACAGTTTCAGGCACTGATGAGAGATCAAGGAGAATGAGAATTGACCTTTCTTCTCTATCTCTCTCTCTCCCTGAGCAAGTCATTGTGCACCCAAACTAGCACTGTCTCTGTGCTATGCATAGACCAAAACCCAGACTGGAGAGGCTCATAAATGTTAAAGGTGGTGAGGTATGCCTTGAGCTACAGCACAACCACCTTCTCAATAACCTTTCTCAGAAAGGGAAGGTTAGATACAGGTTGGTAATTCTCCAAGACGTCCAGGTCCATTGGTGGCTTTTTCAGAAGAGGCTTCACCAAAGCACTTTTCTGCTACTTTGGGGAAACCCCCCTCTGACAAGAAGCACCAGACAATCTCAGTGAATACTGGGCCCAGGTGCCCAACACAGCTCATCAGTAGTCCTGTTGGGCCTGTATCCAGGTTACAAAATTTTGGTCGCAGCTCAGCGATCACCCCACACACCTCATCCACCATCACTGTTTGGAACTCCTGCTAGGATCACTGAACACGACCCTGACTGCCAAGCTCCACTCTGTTGGGTTGTGATGGCCCACTTGCGGTGATCCCACCCCAATGGAGACACCATGTCTGAGAAGAACTGAGTGAACTCCTCACATTTCACAAGTGAAAAGGCTGTCACTGTCTCTAGACTGGCTGTATGTAAAAGCCTGTCCCCTGTCTTAAACAACTGAGCCAGTCAGCTACTCCCAGCAGCAATCTCCCTACACAGAAAAGCTGCCTTCTTTCTGGTGATTGTTTTCTGATACACATCTTAATGAGATATCAGAACCAGTATGTTTTCCTGGGCCCCAGACCTCCTCCAACAATGCTACAGCCTTCATCCAATGGTTTCATTGCTTTCAGCTCCCCCATCAAACAATGATGACCCAAGGCACATCAGCAGTGTGCATAAATGGACTGGCACTAAGAGGTCAGAGGCCTCAGTAATGACCATATTATAGGCCACCACTACTGCCTCTGTCCCCCCAAGGACACACCTTCAACACTTCTGAGGTGTACAGCACTGCCAAAAATCTCTTTTTTCAAAGCCCTCTCAAAGGGGGGAATGGGACAACCTCCACAGGGGATGAACTGGAAGGGGGGCCCTGAAATTGAACCAAATAGTGCAGTGATCTGACCAAGCGACTGGCTTAATTTCAAGATTATCAGTCTCAAGCCCCAGTGAGAATATCAAGCTTAAGGAGTGGCCATGTTGGTGGGTCACAGCAGTAATCACTTGTGCAAGGCCCTCAGATTCCATACTCTGGAGGAAATCTTAACCAAAATGTGAGCTTTCATTATCAACCCAGGTGTTAAAGTCACCAATAATAAGCCATCTCATTGACTCCAACACCCTATCAGTGTTGATTTCCTGTGGAAACTCCACCTAGTACCCCTGAGGTCACTGCATGAGGAGGATCCTGCACCCTGCACCTAGACCCCCATGCACAGCCACATTCAAATGTTGAGGTATTCCCTACTTGGTGCACCACTAGGCTCAGTTTAGATCTAAAGCAGTTGGCCACCTCACCTCCCCTGTGATCCCTTCTTGGACAGTGACCCACTGAGAACCTCGCCGGGAATGACAGCTCCAGTACTGGACTGGCATCATCTCCCAGACAAGTCTCAGTAATGCAAGCTAGATCAACCATGGAAACAAAATTCACAATCATAGCAGACTTACTTCTCATCAACCTGGCATTGCATAACACTGCCTGAAGTGGATGAAAGGAGGATGCTGGCCCCTCAGCTGCCTGCCCACTTGATCTGGTGGGCTCCCTGTGTAAAGGGACTACAGACATCTGGCCTTTTTCCAGTCCCCTTCTCATCCCAGGTCATCTCCTTGTGCTAAAGGGCCATATGAATGCTCATTATGGGCTCATTTGCATGGCAAGCGACAGCAGGTTTGCACCCCTGCAAGTGGACCCTCACTCCAATCACCTTCCCAGTATTATGATAAATATTCCCTGGTGTCCAGTGGCACCTTATGCCCTCCAATCCCCAGCCCTGTATTATACTAAAATTCCTTTCTGTTCAGTGGCACCCTAACCCTCCAGTTCCCATACCCATTAAGTAATAATCATTCCCTGGCACCTAGTGGCACCTTCACCCTCCAATCCCCATCCTCATTCTGTAAAAAGCATTCTCTTATGTCCAGTGGCACCCACCCCACCCCCATCCCCAGCCCCCATTATATTAAAATTCCCTGGTGTCTTTCTTGGTTAAATCTTCAGGTCCATAAAGATGATTGTCATATTAACTGAGCATATGTTGATGTTAAGACACCATGAATCATACCTAGTGATTTGAGATTAGTAAAACATATTGGTTTCTGTTTAATAAAAAGAAATCAAAGTAAAAAAAAAATTCTCTGGTATCCAGAGGCACATGCCATCCTCTGATCCCCAGCACCATATTATCTTAAATATTTCCTTGTGTCTATTGGCACCCCCCTCTGATCCTCTTCTCTGTAACATTGTAATATTTCCCAGTGTCTAGTGGCACCCCCCACTCACTAATCCCTAGCCCTGGGGTCATACACTCAGTGAAGGGGGCCGGCAGCAAGATGGCTGCATTGCTCTCCCGCTCCTCGCAGCACCTGGTCTTTAGCTTAGCGCTGTTAAAGTTCTTTCTCGGTCTTTTACATGGAAAAGCCTTTAATTGCTGAATGAAACTTGAGCCATTTCAGTATAAGGCTTTTATATGTATTTGGAATTGATTATGCCATGTACTGAATATTGAGAAACTGTGAACTGAGTATTGCGTAGCGAGAAAGAATGTCGGCTTGTTATGGGCGTTCTGGTTGTTTCATTGTGGCCATCTGAGACGCTGTGTACTAAGAGAGGAAAATGCCTGCAAGTACTGCAGATAAGAAGAGGCAAAATGTGGAGGAAAACACAGTGGAAAATGCCTGCAAGCAAGCATGGTAGCACAAGTTGTGCTGATAGGCTTATAAAAGCATTAGTAAAGGTATGCCATTGTTGCCTGAGAGTCTTCATAAAATAAAGTGCCTCCTCGTTTTACTTAACTGCGCTTAGTGGAGCACTTTTCTTCTTCTTCTTCTTTTTTGATTTTACAGGTAGAATATGCTATTGAAATCAAGGAGAGTTGGAGGTATGGAGGAGACCCAAGGAGGGAAAGGTGGTTGGAAACTTGGAGGGTGTACGCCTGGAGCTTCAAATGCCAGGGCCGTTGAAGGTCACGGTGGACTCCCAAATAGAAGAGTGGAGCTGGGTTTGTTGATGTCATATGGTGCTTTCCAATAAGAACCTTTTGCTGGAGATAAATATTGGGGCAGTTTTCTCTAAATGGGTTTTTTCTTTGCAAACATTTAGCTAAATCCCTTTAAGAGATGCCATTTAGCAAGTTGATATAAACCTTAAAAGACACTTTGTTGTTTGTATGGACCCCAGAACGTAAAGGGAACCTATTTGGCCCTTAATTACAAACTTCAAAACTATATTTTTTCTTGTACTTGATTAGCTCTGAATTGAAAGGTGGCTGTAAGATGGCTGAATATTAAATGTAGAACTGGGGATAGACCCCTATATGGGTGTTTAATTATTAGATACATGTTGTTGCAATAAATGTTTGTGTAAGCTCCAGGTACAAAACTCCAAGCAGCAGGATTCCGGACAAGAGACCCTGAGAGTGTGCACTGTTAGAATACTCTCTGGGGTTTTCTTTTCATGACTTGTTGAGAAATAGAGAAAGCAGTGATATAGAATTAATGGATTCTACTGCACATATCTCAAACATTTTTGCTTATAGGTCCCAGCTTTAAGGTTTTGGAATTGAAAGTAGAGAAGTGTGAGAGTTCTTTAGGGTAGCCGTAATCTCCAAAGACCCATACTTGGCTATAAGAAGCAGCCAGCATATAATTCCCTCCATATCGGGGTCAGTCGGGTATGGAACTGTATGCGCAGTATGACGCCTCTTGATAGTACCCTCAAAGGATGGGTTCTGCAGGCAGCTTAAATATATCCTAATTGGGTCTGATGAGTAGGCTCTCTCAATGAGTTTGCAGCATTGTACCTCTAGAGTAGGATTCCTCACCTGACTGGGCCTTTCTCTTCGATCACTTTAATTTTTACATTGGATTGAGACGTGGAAATTAAAATGATTATATATCCTTCCTTTAATGGAATGTTGCAAGCTAAAAGGAATTGGTGGTTGGCCCTGGAAGTTAGTGGATTATTCACTTTGTTCCCTAGGTGAGCCTCCTTTTTCTCTACTTTGGCTTGATTAAGCCTGTATGGCAGGACTCGGCTTTAAAGTTTGGATTTGAAAGCGAAGTGAATTGTGGGAGTTTTTTGTGGGGGAAGACTGAGTCTCTAAAAAGACTCATAGTTGGTTGCAGTTAGCAGCTGGCATATAAATCCCATTACAATGGGGTGCAGTAGGGCATGGGACTGCATGCTCAGTGGGGTGCTCCCTGATAGCACTCCAACTGGATGGGTGTTGCTGGTAGCTCAAGATTTCCTAATTTGGGTCTGGTGAGTGGGTATCCTTAAATAATCCTGCTACATAGTAATTTTCCTACTTGTAGTTGGGCCTGAACATGCTGGCCAAATTTCAAGCCTATCTGAGGATGAGAGATAGTTTCTTCTGGGGATGTTTGGTGGACGGTCATCTCCTTTATGAGAGCCAAAACATGTTCCACTGGCTGGTAATTAGTTGCCAAATAAAAATTGATATTTGATAATTGTTTTGGGGGATTTTTGCTATTTTAATGCATCCCTAGAACTGCTCTGGTGTGCTTTATTTAACAAGAATACTAAATGAATTTTTTAAATATTAATTAGTATTAACTAGTACTACTAGTTTTACTGAGACAATCTTGATTAAATTATTTTTTTTAATGGACCTATATGATGGATATTTAATGTTGATCGTGCAGGAAAATGTTGGTGGAATTTTATTTTTGTGAGAAAAATGGATGGATAATACCTTTTATTGAAACTGAATTATTGTATGAGTAAGATAATTTAATCTGTATACTGTATGCTGAAATTGTTTGTATTTTAGAATATTGTAATGGCATTTAGCCGAACAATAAAACCATGATTGATTGATTGATTGAATCCCCAGCCCCATAAAAGCATAAGTGGCCCCTCACATCTAGCGGGCCCCCCCCTGCACCACTGGCACTGAGCAAACCACCCTGCCAGACAGTACTCATGCTCCCTTTACAGAATAAAGGATGCACGCTTTCTGTTAGTCCACACAGCAGCCAGCCGAGGTGGTGAGAGGACAACTGTGACAGTCCCTGTATTCAATCTGTGGCAATAGCAAAAATGGTAAGGGATTGGCAGGGTGGTTTGCTCAGTGCCAGCAGTGCATGGGGATCCACTAGATGCCATAGACCACTTACGCTTGTATAGGTCTGGGGATCAGTTGGTGGGGGATGCCACTAGACATAAGGGAATATTACAATGTTACAGGGAAGAGGATTGGAGGGGGGGTGCCAATAGTGGATGGAAGGGTGCCACTAGACACCAGGGAATATTTAAGATAGTACAAAACTGGGAATTGGAGGATGGGGGGGAGGGCAACCGGACACCAGGGAATTGTACTGTAATATGGTGAAAGGGACTGGAGAATGGGGGTGCCACTGGACACAACGGAATGATCTTTACATAGAAACGTAGAATTTGATGACAGATAAGGACTGCTTGGCCCACCAAGTCTGCCCATTGAACAGGAAGAGGGATAGGAGGGTGAGGGGGGCTACTGGACACCAGGAAATACTTGTGCTGTTATGGGGATAGGGTTCAGAGAGGAGGGAGTGCCGTTAGACCAGGGTGCTTCCCCAAGTGTCTGCTTGGTTGTTGGCTGCAGTATCTCTGCCAGCCACTAGGGTTGCCTGACCAGCCACTAGGGTTACTCCAAGTTAGTCAGCCTTTTTCTGGCAGCACTTGCACTGCGCAAGGTGGCCTTCTCTATTTCTTTTGTGCAGCACTAACAGGCTGAATGTTGTATTGTGCCCATATTCATATCCCTGCCCCTCCCTTTATGCAATGTTCCTTGTGCATGCACTATCCCATTTAGCATATGCTCCAGATCCCTTTGAATACTGCACCTGGGTGCAGACCCCAAGCAAACTGCAGGCAAGAACTTTACCCACTGACCAAAGTTTTGAATATTAGGCCTCATATATTTTATAGGTTCCATTTTATGCATTAACTGTTAATTTTTCAATTAATTGAGAAAGGCTAGTCATCTTAGGTTGGACCTTAGTGCAGTTAAGGATTTGTGCAATGTAAATTTTGATATGTTTTGATATTCTGTAATTATGTTTGTATTATTGATTTGGTGAGCTGCACTTTGTACAATCCTGCACTTTACATTGCTCATGTACTTTATGTGTTTCTTGGATTGTCCACTGATCTTGTGTGAAGTACTCATGGGATATCAAGAGTTCAATGGCAGCTTGTGGAGATATTTCTGCTATCTCACTGTCACTCTCACCCATGTCATATCCCATGTATATTTCTCATTGGCTATGTATTTCTCATCCCCATTATTTATAACTGAGGTAATTTGCTTTTAAAACAGGACAGTTGTTTCTTGAGGGTCCATCAGTTCCTATTGCTTCTTCCCAACCTGATGTCACAATACTCTGCTTGTGACATCACAGTTATTCCCACAGCAACAGACTGTGATGTCACAACAGGGCATTATGATGTCAAGTAGGGAATAAGCTACAGAGACAGATGAACTCTAAGGGATAAAGATCTTATTTTGTGGGAATTTATTCAGTAATAAATAATGGAGAGGAGGAATCTGTAGAAGGCATATGAAAAACAAGCTGATTTGTGTCTAAATTGCCTTGCCTTGCCCTAAATATTATATGAACATATGAACATACAAAGAAGCCAGTAGAAGAAGGCCATTTGGTCTATCAAGTCTGCTCGTACTGCAGGGTCCACAGCTTGAGCTACTGTCCCTGCCCTCCCCTCCTCCCATCCTTCCTACCCATGATCCTTACCTCCCCCATGCCTATCCTAGCCTCTCTTTAAGCTTCTCACTGTCTTCAAGGAGATGACCTCTTCTGGCTGTGCATTCTAAGTATCCACCACCCTCTCTGTGAAGAAGTGCTTCCTGACCTCCCTCCGAAACATCCCACCCTCCTCACGTTATGGTTGCCACTCAGCTTAAAGAGACTCTAATTATCAACCTTATTAATCCCTTTCAAGTACTTGAAGGTCCCAATCATGTCCCTATTCTCTCTCCTGTCTTCTAGGGAGTACATGTTCAATGCCCTCAAACTTTCCTCGTATGCCTTACCCTGCTGATCCACTATCATCTTTATAGCCCTCCTCTGGGCCTTCTCCAGCAGGTTAATATCCTTTTTGATGTGTGGGCACCAGTATTGAACTCCATACTCTAGATGTGGCCTTATCAGTGACCTGTACAAGGGCAATATAACCTCCCACCTCCTACTACTGATCCCCCTAGAAATGCATCCGAGGATCTTGTTTGCCTTTGCTGCTCCTTTGTTGCACAGCTTGGAGTGCTTCAAGTCACTAGTGATCATCACTCTCAGGTCCTTCTTCTCCTCTGATGCAGATAGTCAGACTCCACCCATGTTGTACTCTGTCCTGGGATTCTTGGCTTCAATATGCATAACTTTGCATTTCTTGGCATTGAAGCCAAGCTGCCAGATCCTGGACCACTGCCCCAGCTTTTCCAGATCTTCCTGTAGGTCCTGTATCCCTTCAGCTGTGTCCACTCTCCCACAGAGCTTGGTGTCATCCACGAATAGGCACATTTTGCCCTTAATGCCATCCCCAATGTCATTGATGAAGACATTGAACAACACCAGCCCCAGCACCGGGCCTTGCAGGACCCCACTGGTTACTTCTCTGCTGCCAGATAACTCTTTCCCCACAACCACCCTCTGGGTTCTTTCCCTCAGCTGGTTTTCCACTCATCTGGCCATCTTTTCCCCAATCTCAAGATCCACCAACTTCTTGATCAACCTTTTGTGGGGCACAGAGTCTAAGGACTTGCTGAAATCAAGATAGAAGATGTCCACTGCTTGGCCCCTGTCTACTGTCCTAGTTTTGCAATGTTTTCTCAAAGGTGTCAGCTGCTCATTAAGGACAAGAGAAAATTGCTGACTCTGCCCCAGTATGAAGTCTCTTTAGTGAGGCAATTGTTGGGGGGCTGTTAGGCTGGCCTTTGGTGTTCTGAACTTGGCATATTAAAAGTGCCTTTGTTCCTGAGCCTGATGAGTGTGCAGTTTTGTTCTTTTTTGAGGAAACAATAGGCTGAGTCCCAAATATTTGCAATTTGCAGGCCCAATGGCACCACTGCCTCATGGATGACAAAAATGAATTCTGTCATGTGGGGGTTTCGTGAGACATACAGCTCACAACTTAGGGACTGCCTACCCCTTTATTACTTGAATTTCTTGGGGGCGCTCAGCTCCCTAAACTCCCAGACCATGTCAAGACTGGCTTTGATGCCCAATAAGTAATCAGGAACTGCAAATCAGCCTAGGGAGAATAACTAAGGGGAAGGACACCAGCAGAACTGGCTTTGTGGTCAATTTGTATCAACTGATATTGGACCTGATTGTCATCCTCCCCCACATTACTTGCAGTGCTGCAAGAAGCACAGACTGGTAACAGACTCCCTGAACTATGGGTGAGGTGAATGCGACCTTGCTACCAAAGTAATTCAGTGAACTCCTAGACTCTGCCAACTATTGGTCTGTCTCTATGGTCTTGACTGACACCAACATCCTGGACAAGGCACTTGACATCTGACTGGAGAAGGCTTTCCCCTTTCTCATTCATCACACACTGACTACATGAAGGCAAAACCAGAGCCAATAACATCCGCTCTTTACTCAACTTGGTATGGTATGCCCATTCTTTACTCATGGCTGCTCTGATGGATAATATCAGGAAAGTCTTTGACTCTGTTGAATTGAACAACTTGCATGAGGATTTGGAGGTCTGTGGGTTTGACCTGTACTTCAGAGGGTAGATCTCCACACTCTACCTCAACCCAATAGCAGTGATAATGACTGACAGAGTTATATCTTCCTCTTTTACCCTGCAGAGAGGCATCCATGAATGGTGCTCCCCATTCCCATCTCCTTTTCCTCCATGCCCTTGAACCCGATCACCAGGAAGTTGCTTGGAATCCAAGTGGGTGGCACTAGCTATTAGGTGAACACATTTTCAGATGACCTACTTCTCACCCTTTTTTCATCTTTTTACTTCCTTGTCCCTGATCACAGCCTTGCTTGACTGCTTCACACAGTTGTCAGAGTGTTTGGTAAACTGAAATAAAGCCACACTATCCTCGTACTCAATAAAGGGTCTACCAGGTCTTGCTTTAATGGTTTGCAATTAGCAATACCACATGTAAGCTTTCCTTGTGTTTGGCCAGCCAAGGGTTAATTTGCAATCAGAGCCAGCTCCAAGTTACATAAGCTGCCAAAATAGAAACATAGAAACATAGAAACATAGATTTTGACGGCAGATAAGGACTGCTTGGCCCACCTAGTCTGCCCATTTCCCTACCTATTGTATAAGCTGCAGATCCTAGTTAACCAGCAGCCTACTTCTTCCTACCCCCAACCCCTAGAATTGCCTTATGACTGTCCCATGCATGCTTGAATTCCACCACTGTTTTTGACTCCACAACCTCCTCCAGAAGGCTGTTTCATGCATCCACAACCCTTTATGTGAAAAAATACTTCCTTAAATTACCTCTGAGCCGCCCCCCTTCTATCTTCAAATTGTGCCCCCTTGTTCTTGCACACCTCTTTTTTTGAAAGATGCTACCCTCTTGTACTTTGTTGATTCTCTTGAGATACTTGAAAGTTTCTATCATGTCCCCCCTCTCCCTCCTTTCCTCAAGGCTATACATATTCAGCTCCTTAAGTCTCTCTTCATATGTCTTCCGGTGCAGACCCTGCACCAGTTTAGTTGCCCTCTTCTGGACAGCCTCCATCCTGTCTATGTCCTTGCGGAGATTGGATCTCCAGAACTGCACGCAGTACTCCAGATGGGGTCTCACCAACTGTCTGTACAGAGGGATAATAACTTCCTGTTTTCTACTGGTGATGCCTCTCCCTATGCATCCCAGTATCCCCCCAGCCCTCCTTGCTGCCCTCTCACATTGCTTGCCCACCTTTAGGTCATCTGATATGACTACCTCCAGGTCCCTTTCCATTTTTGTTGTTGTTAGTATCTCACCCCCCATTGTATACTCTTCCCCTGGGTTTTTGTTTCCCAGGTGCATTATCTTGCACTTCTTAGTATTGAATCTATGCTGCCATACATTTGACCATTCTTCTAACCTTGCCAAGTCCCTTCTCATCCTTTCCACCCCACCTTGTGCATCAACTCTATTGCAGATCTTTGTGTCATCTGCAAAGAGACATACTTTTCCTTCCAGTCCCTCTATAAGAAGCAGTTGGCATCCATTTTTATGTTGCTTGCACGCATGTGCAAGAAACATAGTGCCATCATCGGAGATTTCGGAGGTGTGTCACCTCCTCCTCCAATTCAGTTAGTGAGCTGGCAGGCACGGCCCCTGTAAGCCAATGCATTTTGGAGCTGTCTACGATCACTCCAAATGCAGTAACCTCCCCAGATGAAAGAGGGGAGCTTACGCTTCAGTGAGCACCGATAAGCGTAGCTTACCCCCACATGCAGCGTGCATGCCCCCCACATACTGTGTAGCCAACGGGTACCCAATCCCTGCCAGCTGAGCTGCGCCGTCCCCCCAGAGTTGGTGCCACGCTGGAAGCCCACCCCAGCATGGCAATTAATCCTTTGTGGCGCCAGGGTGCCCAATCCCCGTCCGGCTGAACAGCCCTGTCCTTGTGCCATGCTGGGAGCCCACCCCAGCGTGGCAAACGCCCCACGACGCTCTTTTTAAACCTATAAACGAGGTCCCACAGCACGCCTCCCGACCCCCCACAACCCACACCCACCTGCGCACCCAGCCTCCCCACACCCCCACCCCATACTTACCTCCGGACTCTGGCGATGATCTTGGTGGACCGGAAACGCTCGCGCTCTTCAAAGCCGACCGCGAACTGAGGAAATGCTGGTAAGCTGTATAATGGGCTAGATGGGGGTTCTTTAATGCATATCTCAGGCATTTTTGGGAAATTTTGCACCAAATTTTCAACATGGGGTTTTTAGGACCCCTTCTCATGAATGATGTCACTGTCAAGGCGTTATTTGGGCCCGAAGGGTGATTTCGTGCAGTGACTGTGCAGTGACTGCAAAATCACCCTTTGGGCCTGAATACCACTATGACAGTGAATCATTCATGAGAAGGGGTCCCAAAAACCCCATGTTGAAAATTTGGTCCAAAAATTCCAAAAAATGACTGTTTTACGAGCGTGCGTTGCGCAGTTCCTACGCAGGCTCGTAAGTTCACGAAATTTCAATATTTTCACTCCAGATTTTCAACATTGCCATTTTACCACACCTTCTTATGAGTAGTACAGCTGTCATTTTTCACATCTCACCCAAAATGTGTTTCGCCCTTGTAAGCGCAGAATATGGCAGTCGGTGTGCGAAATCAATGTACGGGACAAACTAAGAAAAGCACAGTGACACTGTTCATGAGTAGAGGTCTTAAAATGGCTATGTTGAAAATTTGGTGAAAAAATTCCTAAAAATGACTGTTTTACGAGTGTGCATTGCACAGTTCCCACGCACGCTCGTAGGTTTGCGAATTTTCAATATTTCCACTCCAGATTTTCAACATTGCCATTTTACCACACCTCCTTATGAGCAGTATAGCTGTCATTTTTCACATCCTGCCCAAAACATGTTTCCGCCCATGTAGCGAACAATGGTGCAGTCAGTATGCAAACTCAATGTATGGGACACATTAATAAAATCACACTGACACTGTTCATGAGCAGAGGTCTTAAAATGGCTATGTTGAACATTTCGTGAAAAATTTCTTAACAATGACTGTTTTACGAGCGTGTGTTACGCAGTTCCTAATTTCGCAAATTTTCGCAAATTCGATTTTCAATATTTGCACTCCAATGACTTCCAAATACCTAAACAGCACATAGAAGCAAGCAACATTCAGCATTGACAAATGCTTGTTGATTATGGGGAGCAAAGCAGAAAAGAGTGGAGAGTAAGAGGTGCAACCGGAGGAGTGAAAAGAGAAATTATACAGGAGAGAAGTAGGTTGTGTGAGGCAGGGGGTTACCACTTAAGGGTGTCAACAATGGGTTCTTAAGGATCCTTTTGCCAGTCAACAGTTAGTGTCTTGATCACAGTGAAATAAAATAGCTGGTGAACAACAATCTGCTAGGAGAGTTCATAGAGTCAAGATGAAGCACCATTTCATCGATGTTAACTGGGCTCCAGCTGTGCTTCGATGCCAAAACTTCATACCAGATGGCAGGTGGAATGTGTGGACATGTTTCTCCTGAGGCATATTGGTCCATCTAGACATTGCCTATCCTGGTACCATGCGGTGCCTGAAACAAGGTAACAAAAAGCTGGGGAAAGGTCATCCACTTGACAACCTCAATTCCTGAGCTCACAAGTCTTGCTCATTTTGTCTGTCAGGTCCTCCATTTTGGAAAGGCCCCAGGAAAGACAGAGATATGAATGGAGGTGTAGGATGAGGGACCCCTGCTTAGGGTGCAAAGAGGTAAAGAGAAGGAAGGTTGGAAAAAAGCCACCAGTAAGTAATGCAAGTCATACAAAATACATGAAACAATGCACCAGTAGACTCTGGGCAGATTACTCTTGGGATCCCTGTACATAGGGTCCATAGCAGGCTGTATGTCAACAAACTACAATCTGCATAGAGGAGTATATACCTAATGTCTGAAACACGTTAGTCACTGAATGGGAGGAACTGTCCCCATTTGAGGTGACCCATGATAACTGTTACTCAATATGGGCTATGCTATATGAGCGATTACTAACAAGTGGTAGTAGTAATAGCGACATGAAGAAAACGGCGAATGTAGCAATCACTGCTTGGATATATGAGTGAATGGCAGATGACAATGCACTAAATAATGGCTAGTTAAAATATGAGTGACTCTAAATAATAGCAACTGGAATAAACAGTGGCAGCCCAAAATGGGCGACTGTATATTGTGCAGGAAGGGATACCACGAAACACCATTAGGAATGGAGTGGGAGGTGGCTCGCAGGGTTTTATGGTTGGCAGGCATGTGCCGGGTTGGTGACAGAGCTGGTACCCATGTTACCATGGTCATCAATGATGGGGAATAGGTGCAGGTTGGTGGATAAAGGGAGTAGGAAGTTGGTCTGCAGTAGTGGCAACACCGTGGTGCTGGGCGTTAGGGTGTCAGTTAGCAAGCTAGGAAGGTAGGTAGGCAGGCAGATAGTGCTCCAAACTGCATCATCTCACAACTGACCATCTCTGCTGTACAGGACTGCTCACGGGACCAGCTGTGCTCTTATCTGGCTGCCGTGGAGACCCCATACCATGCACACTGCATGGGCAGGCCACTAACATGGAGATGGGCACAATACATTTTTGCAAGTGTGCTGGGGCAGTTCAGGCGGCATGGAACCCAAACCGGAGCCTGCCATGGAGGGGGAACATTACCATTTAGCCTGTGTGTTGGGCAGCCTGTCCAGAATGCCCCCAAATAAGGCTCTGCTATGGAGGGGGCATGTTACCGAACTGCCTTAGTGCCAGGGCAGTCCAAGCAACCATCCATGCCCTACGCAGACTGTACAAATATGGACTTGCAACTGTATCCAGTGTGCTGTGGCCTGTAAAAATCAATGCAGACCCCCCCCCATCCCAGACTGCCATAATGAAAACAATGCCATACCCCATAGACCACACAGAGCGATGACCAGGGCCTGACACAGGGTCCATCATAGAGGGGGAGACTATGGGTGGACTGACATGTAACTCCCCACCAAGTACAGTGCCATACAATGGCTGGGTATCACCAGTAGCAGGTGGCAGTGCAGCACTTACCCAACCACAGCTGCCACCCCAGGTTCAGGTCCATAGGCACTGGTGGAATGTCCACTGTGTGACACACAATGCCACAGCACCAACAGCAATAATGTGGAAGCCACCTTGGAGGTGGCTGTGAGGTGTATCCACACAGACTGGCACAGAGCGAATGTGCCCTGGCCATTGGACATGCAATGCCTGTCGGATGGTGTCGAAGGTGAGACTAGACACACCCACTGGCCCTGCATGTCACACACCTTTTGCTGGCCCTCACTGATGTCAGCACACACAGAGAATGCACCACTCATCACCTAGGTGCCTCGAGCCCTGTGCACACAGTTGTATCATGCAGCTGGACACTGGCTGATAGTGGGACATCTGCAACAGCCTGTCCACAACAGATGGATGTCCAATGGAATGCAGGTACTCAATTGGCAGTGGGGCTAATCAGGGGTAGGGCATGCAATGGGGGGATGTGTGTAGGCCATGGGCCTGTGAGAGGCAACCAGTCACCTGACCATAGCATTCCCCAGGTACCCACCTGGATTCCAAGCTTCATGGTGCTGCCAATGTACCAGCTAGTGCTGGGTCATCTATCTATCATCTTACGGGACCACCCCGCCACTGATCTCCTACTGATAGGGCTACCAAACATTATCTATTAACAATGCCTTCTTTGGCTGCACTCTCAAAGCATCTGTCTAATTCTCTACTTCACTGTAAATATCAAGCCTGTTACTTCCTCTCTTTATCAGCAAACTTATTGTTCTCTTGAAAACTGTAAAATACAGCTCTTGGTAACACATTCAATGTAATGTATAGCTGATCTTGATTCTGCAAAATTGTATAACTAAAAGAACTGTAACCTTTAGCAGTCATTCTATGCCTATATGTATTAAGTGTTTATGTTTGTTTTTCTGATGTGGAGCCTTTGTAAATGAGTCCCTGACTCAAAGGTTGTAATCCTAAAGTCTGTTAAATAAATAAATAAATGACCTGCTTTGTGTGTGTGTGTAAAGGGGGGTGGCAGTGCTGCAGGCTGCATTGCTGTTGCGGTGTGCTGCTGTCTACCTGTGAAGCTTGAGCATGATACTATTCTGTTACTGGAAGCCACCTTGACTGCTGAACACTTGAAGAGCCAGAAGGGCATGCCCCTGCTGGCACACGCTGGCTATCTGTACAGGAGGGACAAGCAGGTGGGTCAGAAGCTGTACTGATGTTACACCTGAGTACCACGATTCCAATGCCCTGTCAGGGCGCATACTATTGCTGGCCACATTGTGAGCTGTCTGAAAACACACAACCATGTGCTAGATGCAGGCAACATCGCTGCACACCGGGTCCTGTGTGAGGTCCAGGACAGGGCCCAACAGAGCATGTAGAGCAGTTCTGTTGTGGTGGCTGAGTGTACCTCAGGGGTTCCAGATGTGGTAGCCAAGCAGCAATCGACTGTGCCACTGCAGTGGGTAAGACAGGTGGAGAGGGGATGTCCTGTTATGCACTGCACAGTGAGGGACCTCATAGTGCCTGACCAGTACAAGGTGACAGTGACAGGGACCAGTTTCCTGCTGTACGATAGTGGGCCTGAGGGGGACTAACTGCTGCTCTTCACCATTGACGAGAACATCTGGTGCCTGATGGAGGTGGAGGGCTGGTTCTCTGACAGGACCTTTTGCTGTGCCCCCCCCCCCCGTTCACACAGCTCTACACAGTGCATGGGCTGTGGGGTGAGCTGGTGTTCCCTGCAGTGTACACACTCATGTGCTCTTAGAACACCCATACATACGTGCGTGCATTCAGTGCTGTGAAGAAGGCAAGCCCTGGGATGGCACCACAGATGGCCTTGATTGACTTCAAGCAGGTGGCATGTAAGGGCCTGTAGACCATTTTCTCAGATGTCCATGTGAGGGGGTGCTTCTTCCACTTAACCCTGGCCATCTGGAGGAAGATCCATGCATGCACAGCCCTGTTGGAGCAGTATGGAGTGGATGAAGACTTTACAGTTCCATGTCATAATAGCAATCACAAAATAGAGATCGCTATTATGCTGAGTGTATATCACCCAAAAGCAAATTGGCGATATACACATTGCAGCGACCCAACATCCAGTAATCTAAAAGTGTTTTGCGGGGGCTGCACCCACACATGATCCTGCACCCCCTGAATTTAGATTACTAACTCCAGGGGGGTGCATGTCAGAAAGGAGGCAACACTCTGGTTGCCACAGAAAAAATAAAGTCGGGAGCTGCATGCAGCTGCAAGAATTTTGCAATGGTCCCCAGCCCCAAACCCAGTATCTGCTCCACTAGAGCTAGCCACCCTCATCACCACACCACACCACATGACTAGCTCAGCAGCAGCAGGCACACCAGCCCCCTACATACCCCTTCCCTGTCCCTCCCCTCACTATCCCTCCCTCCCAGTCGACGTTCTCTTCCCTTCCCTTGCCTTCTCGTAGGTTTGCTACCCATGCAGGGTAGCCTATGAGTATATCACCCTATATGAGTCACCGTTCTGACAGGGCACCCATATTGGTTTGTTATACTCACTCAATATCAGACTTTACCCTACATGTCCTCCCGTTACTTGTACTGGCATTCGTTACCCTGGTGGATGTGTTACCCATGTATGAGGAGCTCTGTGAGTGGCCTTTCTTCATTGAGAATAAGGAGATCCTGCAATCCATCATGGACTAGTATGAAGACACGTGGATTGGCTCTCCGCAGGGCCACTCGGGATGGTGAAGACTTGTATTCCCCCTGACATCTTGGAACTGCCATAATGCCACCTCCCAGGGACTAGCACACACAAACAATGCCATGGAGGGGTGGCATAGGGCCTTTAACACCATGGTGGGGGCCAGGCACCCCACGATATGGTGCTTTCTGGACTGTCTGCTGCAGGAGCAGTGTCTCACAGATGTCCTCATGGAGCAGCAGGAGCCCAGTGCAGCAACACCCACTGGGAAGAAAAAGTACAAGGATCTCAACAGTGGTCTGTCAGCAGTGGTGGAAGAGTACAGCATACATTCCCATTACGACTAACTCTGTGGCATAGTATATAATTTTTGGCTGCAGCCCTGAGCTGTTAGTCACCCCATGTACCTCCTGGGGCATGTGTGACTGTGTGCAGTGCTGGGATGCTGGTGACTGTGGCCTGTGCATCCTGACAGTGCACAGTGTTGGGTTTTTCATTATGCCATGGCACATTGCCCCTGTCCCCCATGTGTCCCATTCATGGCTGCCCTGGGTGTCACCCATCTGCCCTGTCCCCTATTTCTGTAGGGGTCAGTACCTGTGTTCCCGGCCATTGCCTCTGTGTGCTGTCCCACATGTCCTGTCCTGGCCATGTAGGTGTGCTGGTGGGCTGTGTGCCCAATTGCCCTGCCCCCATTGCTGCGCCTTTTCTGTACTTTCCAGTTGCACCTTGCCTATGTGCCCTGTATGGCACTACCCAGCTGTCACAGGGTGGGGGGCTTAGTGCACTGTCCCAGTATGAGCCTTGCATCTTGGTCCCTTCCACCATAGGTGCTGTCCCATTCCAGTTGCCCACACTGTCCCCTCTGTTATCTGCTGTCTCTGGTGTGGGGGGTGTCCTTTCCCTGGCTGTGCCATTAGTGATGTTCCTTCCATCGCAGGTTGCAGTCACCTTTCTGTTGCCCACATGTCCCCCAGTTTAGTCTGCTGTACCTGGGGAGGCTCTGTTTTGCCTGCTGTATGGGGGGGGTGCCCATTCCCTGCAGTCTGGCTGTGCTGTGCTCCTTTCCGGGTGGATCCACTATTGCGGTGCCATTGCTGTCCTCAATTGTATGCATGTCCTCCCAGGGGGCTGTGTGCACTGTCCCATTCTGTCCATGCACTGTGTGCTTTTTCCATGGGTGGTGGTACATTTTTTGTTGTTCCAATGTTCCCCCGTTTTGCCCATGTGTCCTGCCAGGGGGCCTGTGCACTGACCCTATTTGCACGTTGCTTTGTTTTTTTGTGCGCTGCTAGTTGCAGTCTCTTTCATTTGCCCGCATATACCCTTATTCCCTGCAGGTCCACAGACGGGTCCGGGTGCCCTTTCCCCCACTATCTGGTTGCAGATTTTTTTCTTTGCCTCTGGAGTCGCTGTTTTCACACACCAGTGTTTGGACCGGTGCACCCTGGGCCAACCAGTGCGCTGTGTGCCATGTCTCTTTCTCTTGCCATTGGAGCTGTTTCCTCACGGTGTTCTTGGTCTCCCATCTGCTGGTCCCTGTTCTTGGAGGATGTCATTCCTGGTTCTGCTGTGCTGTATTCGCTGTTGTTTCTGACACTAATTTGCATTTGCTATTATCACATGGCACCCATTATGTGAACTACTGACAGTTAAATTAAGTTGTATGGAGCTGTAAAATACAATTACTGCACTGTTTGGAATATGATTTTACAACTGTGGACAATTAATTTTGTTTTGCTACTCTCAAAGTGTTTGTGTAAAAGTCTCCAATGTGCTGTGCCTCTGCCCTGCATTGACACATTTCCAGATTTGAATCCTCCCTTGATCCATCCCTTCCACAACAGGGTAACGTTTTGGGGTGGTGGGGTCACACAAGTTTCCATGACGAAGCTGCTGCCTTGTAAGGGACTAAAATGGACATATTGATAGCATGTGGAATTCTAAAAGAAAACCAATTAGAAATAAACTGATGACATAAATGTCACAGGACCATTAATAGATGCCAGAAGTGGGATTCATGCGAGAGCTCTGGAGGTGAGTGGCCTCATGAGGATCGAGCTCCATGCCATTGGACTATAAATAATGAAATAATCACAAATTTCAGTGGAACTCTTTGTGCATAACTGCAGCTATTCATTAAAATAGATCTCTGGATAAAGGAAAATATCACCTAAGCCAAGCAGCAAGTGTGAAACAGATTTTTGACTCTGCCAAAAGTTCTGACCTGATGGCAGCCATGTGGCAGTGGGCAAAATTTTCAAGATGGCAGCAGCAGCCTCGGCTACGGATAGTGGGGAAATTAAAGCCCTACTACATCAGGTGTTAAAAAAAATAGCAACCTTTAAGTCATCGGTAGCATCCCTTGAGGATAAAGTAAAAACATTGCTAAATAAAGTCAGGGATACTGAGACTTTCTCATAGTATATTGATGACAAAGACAGCAGGCATGAAGCCCGTATCCAGGAGCTAGAAAAGCCTGTGATGCAGCTGTGGGACAGAACAGAGGACACAAAAGCTGTAGTAGGAGAAACAACTTGAGGTTTATAGGCTTTCCAGAGTCTGCAGAGGGGTGTAGAACCTTGGAATTTCTCACACATACCATTCCTGACCTCCTACAGTACTGCAGGAGGGGACAGCTAAAGATAGACAGATCCTACCGGGCACTCAGACCCAAAACAGGAGTGGGAGAGCACCCACGCCCCATCATAGCCCATTTTCTCTGATTCATGGACAAGGAGTTAATACTTTCTCTGGCTAGGGACAAGGGGCCTTTAAACTGGAAAGGACATCATATTTACATGTTCCAGGACTATTCTGCCGAGTTAGCCCAAAAACTGCAGGAATACAATTCAGTAAAAAAGATTTTCCACAAACAGCATGTCCTCTACAGATTGCTATACACAATCAAATTTCAGGTTACCCTCAATGGTGCCTCTCATACTTTCTGCATGCCGGACAAAGCCTGTGACTTTACAACTAAGCACTGGCTGACTGCAACCCGTAATGCCCCCCAAACAAAGGCAGATGACAGAAGGAACCTTCAGCCCCTACCACCACAACAACCATGTCCAAAAAACATGCATCTACCCAGACAAGTACCCCGAAATAGACTGGCAAGTTACAAAGTCTAAGAGAAAGGGCAGGGGCAAACAGTGGCCCGGGAGGAAAGATGGAGTGGGAGAGAGAGAGAGAAAACAGCCAGGACTCTGAGAGATCTGTAGGCAGTCACTCGTCTGGGGAACCAGTCCCCAAGAAAACTGACAAAACTGAATTGCCAAAGAAGCCTGCAGCTGCAAGACTGCCAGCGATTCAGGGAGCAGGCAGTAATGAAGACATTCGGTCCCCTCAGGAAGAAGCTTGCGAGGATCGAACCTGGACACATGTGACTGACCCCAAATTTGAAGGACATGAAGCCCAGGTCGGATCAGGCCTATTTCCACCCAGGAGTATGGCTTGGACCTACCAACTTGAAAAGACACTCCAGTAGCCCACTGTAGAGACATTCTAGCAGGAGTACCTCAGAGACAGTTAAAAACCACCTCACCAAAGAACAGCCGAGTTGAGAAGTATCCTTTCACTGTTGTTACTCCTAACCCTTCCCCTGTTTTCAGGGTCCCATGCAACCTATAATTTAAAAAGTAAATTTTTCTGTATGTCAGAATGAGCTCTTTTAGTAATATAATACACTCCAGTATGATCCAGACCAGACAAATGAGAGGGGCACAGAGCACGGGGCACGGGGCTTCGGGGAAGGGAATGGAATTCATAGTGGATTTAGAGCCGTCACAGCACCGAATGGGCTTGGGTCACTGCTAGTGGCATCCCCCCTTTATGCTGGCCACTGGGGGACTGGAACAAGCCCTGTACTGAAATTCAGGGCCATGAGGGCCGCAGCTGTCAGACCCATACTCCACCTGATGCATTGACAGTGCAGGCTGCAGTGCACATCTCCCACAGGATCCCTCAACGGTTTTGATAGCTGAGGAGTGAGCATTTGAAACTGCACACACTGTATCTCTGTCAGCTGAGACAGACATGCATCTGAGCTTGCCCTATGGAGACATCAGTGGCCTCAGCCCTCCCCCAGCAAACTGTTAACCCCTATCCCCGAGCAGTCCAACTAGCTGAGTGTCCTCAGGAAAACCCTCACACACAAATGACAGCTCAAGCGGATAAGGTTGCACCAACCCCTCTCCCCCCAAATTTCTCGACTCTGTTACCTGGGTACAGAACACTGTCACTCAAAGTGTGGAATGGATAGGCTAACTGAGAAATATTTTACAGGATCTCTGGCTTGGGAGCCCAGGACATGGTCAAAACATGTTTCCATATGCTCACAAAAGCCTACTGTTATATATAGAATCTGTTGCATGTTATTTCTACAGATTTCAAACTTGAATTTTTACTGTTGGGTGTATAAAAGGCCCTTCTGAGCTAAGGAGGGTCTAGAGGCAGTAGAACAGAGACTGGTGATAAAATAACAGGGGAGGGCTAGGTGGTGTGCCCTCCCCATACATCCCCCCATGCCTTGCTGCTCCATTGTAATGGCCCAGGGAAGCAGATGCCATTCAAGATAAGCCTGCAGACAGACTGATTTATACCATAGAGATGGGATACAAAGATAGTAGCAGAGCGTGCCTGCCCATACCCTAAAGGAGGAAGAGTGTTGTTGCATACAACCCCCACCTTAACTTGTCCACAAACCTCCACTGGAAGAAGATTCACCAGTGAGCACCAGTGCAGACCTCAAGTGGTAAAGCTGATGTTCCAGCTCAACACTTGTCAAGACTCTGGGGACTTATGGCTTCGAGGCCCCCACCTCCCAGTGTGCCTTGTAACCCCAGACCCAAAAAGAAGTTTGACTACACCATGGAACAGTTATCTAGTTTGTTTTATACTGTTGCTTGTTAAAATGTTGTTTAATCTGTTAATGTTTTTAAATTGCACTCCAAAGGTAGTCTGAAACATGGTACCTCTTATCCACTGTAGTGTAATCATGATTCTAGACTGTTCCCAACAGATGTCCTGGCACAGCAGCAACCTTAGTGGGCCCCCATTCCTTGGCAAATGACCCAGATGTGGCGCCCAAAAACTAAGGACCATAGTGCATGTCCCACAAACAGGAATGGGCATCCCTGGGTGGCCTCACTTGACTGAGAACAGTATGTCACCCTGCATGATGCTACTTGATCCTGAATTGGAAATTTGGCACACCTATAGAGTAGAGGGCATGACAATAAAGGTACCCAGAATAAAGAGGGTTCGTAACTCACAGTGCACTCTCACAGAGTTTGGAGCAGGGACTGTTATGGACCACCCATGCTGGGTACTATGAAGGTGAGAACTGCCATGCTTCTCAGAATACCAGCCCCTAAGCACCCCCTTCAACTCTCTGTTCCTCCCGAGTAGAATATTACTTAGCAGTTCCCCACTTCTGGTATCCCCAATATTTAACAATGGCTAACCAACAGATAAAGTGGGTCTCGTGGAACGTAAAGGGGATCCAGACCCCAGTCAAAAGGAGAAAAATTATTGATCAACTCGAGACGGAGCGGGGATTGCCTTTCTACCAGAGAATCACCTTACTAAAGCCAAGGCTGCCAAACTGAAGAGGGGCTTGTTGGCACAGGTATTTAGATCACAATACAGCTCCAAAAGCAGGGGGGTAGCCATCATGGTAAAGAAAAACATAGCTGTTAATGTGAACTCCATAACATCCAACCCAGAAGGGAGGTTTATCATAGAGCAAAGGGACCTTGGAGGCCAAGCGATAACTATGTGCAATGTCTATGCTTCAGACTCCTGTGATGCCATCTTCTTTCAGGGCCTAGTTCAGCCCCTATTGGAGAACTCTTTGGGATATCTTATTCTGGGGGGAGATGCTATGAATACAGTACTTGATGATTTCCTGGATAGGAGTAAGGATCCAGTGGATCAGAGGACCCCAGCCTCACAACCCCCAGACGATCTGAGCCAAGAACTTGGACTTGCAGACATATTAGAGGCTAGTGAATCCTACAGGGAGAGATTACTCTTTCTTCTTTCCACACCAGTCCTTCTCTTGCATAGATTTGTGACTAATAATTCCCTTCTACCTGTACTCCAGATGTTGCAGATGCCTCCACTGGAACAGTGATCATATCAGATCACACTCAGGTGATGTTCACCTGGCTCCTGCCTGGAGATGAGAAAGGCCCCAAAGGGACATGGCGCCTCAATACCTCCATGATCAGAGACACACATTTCTGTGCCAGCCTCAGGGAGGATATTAGTGCCTTCCTGGAAATAAATAAACCAGGGGACACATCTGCAGCCACTCGATGGGATGCCCTGAAGGCATTCATCGGAAGGAGATGTATTAGCTATGCTTTCTACCAAAAACAAACCCAGGCTCACAAACCAGAGACACATTTATCAAAGCTCAAGGAACTGGAAAAATTGTTTTGATAGAACCCATCACTGGCAGGAGACAATCTTGCAAAAACAAAAGGCCTTAAGTTCGAAGTCAAGAAACATCTCTACACAAAAGCAGAATATGCCCTATTCTCTCTATGCCAAACTTTTTGGGAGTCAGATGAGAAATTGAGCAGACTCCTGGCATATATGCTTAAAAAAGGCAGGAATGCTGTAGAATAAAAACTATTAAGAACAAGAGAGGGGAATTAACCTGCAGTGAGGCCCATATACAGCAAATGAAGCCTTCCAAATATTTTACGCCTTCCTCTATTCCATGGAAGCGAACCCAAGCACACAGCAGATGGAGAACTTCCTAAACCCACTGCAATTACCCTTCCTGGACCCAGGTAATCAGACTAAGCTAGACTGCCCCATTGACTGGGAAGAAATCAAGGAAGCACTAATAAGCATGCCAGCAGGAAAGGCACATGGAGGGAATGGGTTTCCAGTGGAATTCCTTAAGGCTTTTATGGATGTTCTACAGACTACACTCCTGGCAGCCAACTCTGAAGCCTGTGAGACTGGGGTCCTACCTCAGTCTTTGTGCACTCCCAGGGTATCTGTACTGCCCAAATCAGGCAAGGACCCCTCCCAGTGTGGCAGTTACAGGCCCATTTCCCTGATCACGATTGACTGCAAGGTATATGTCAAAGTTCTGCCAAATAGGCTGAAGGAGGTGATACCAGACCTAATAAACCTGATATTCTCCCTCCCCCTACTTCCCTATCCTAGATCCAATGTGGCCTGACTAGTGGCTTTAGCTACAGCTATAAAGCCTGGCATATATCCACCAACTTCCGCTCTTACCCCCTATTGCACTTCTAGCCTCTTTTCTCTGTCTACCATGTTACCATAGATTAGTAGCTGACATGTATGTAGTTATATTTTAAACCTTTTGTCATTATAATTTCCTTGTACAATTTTCTCACACTCCTATAACAATGTGTATAATTCCTAGCTGCAATGTTTCCTATGTTCTCCTACTTCATGTTCCGAGGTGTTATACTTAGGTTCAGATGTGTAATTCATTTCCATGTACAAATGTATGCAGTTGCTCTCCTCTGTAACACCCCCCCCCCCCAGGTTGCACCGTGAGAGGAGCATCATTTTGCTCAGTGTGCCTTTCCTGGTGAAACATTTCAATAAATAAATAAATGAACAAAGACCAAGTGGGTTTTGTGCCGGGGCACAAAGGAACTGACAACACCAGGTGCCTGTTAAACCTGTTGAACCACACAAAACACCCCCACCATACTCCTGTCTCTAGAAGCTGAAAAGACATTTGACAGGGTGGAGTGGGGCTATCTGTTTCAAACCCTGGAAAAATTCAACATTGGACCTAACTTCAGGAGGTGCATGTCCATTTCATACAAGGATGCAGCAGCACAAGTGGCCACCAGTGGCACACTGTCCACACACTTCCACCTGGAGAAAGGGACCAAACAGGGATGACCTCTATCACCCATGATCTTTATCTTAGCACTAGAGCCACTTCTGCAAGCCATAAGGCAAGCAAAGGACATTACAGGGGCTGAATCATGTGGAATGCACTAATGATATCATGCTAACACTCACAGATCTGCAGTGATCAGTACCCTAGCTGCTGGAGCTGATTTCCCAATATAGTGAGCTATCTGCGTACAAACTGAACCTGGCAAAATTGCAATTTCTGGCTTCCTCTTTTCTGGTTTCCAAGCATCACCAATACCCCTAGGTCCTAAAACACTCCTCCGCATGGGTGGAATATCTGGGAAAAAAATTAAATTGGACCCTGGCTCATCTGGGAAAACTGAATATGCCCCCCACTGGTAGAACTAGAAGCAGACCTCAACAGATGGGGTAGGCACCACCTGACACATTAGGGTACAGCCTAGGCTTTTAAACTGATGTCCACTCCCAAGATCCAATATATATTGGACAACCTTCCCATGAGACTAGACCCCAAGATCTTGAGAGGCCTGCAGACCAGAATTCTGAAATTCTTTTGGGGCGCAGATTCACATTGCCTCAACTGGCCGAAACTAAGGGTAGGATATGAGAGAGGAGGATTCGAACTACTGGATTTTCATCTGACAGTATTTGCACAAGCTCTCACACAGATGGCCCAGACTTCACCCTAGACCCCGGGGAACCTGAGGCTCAAGTGAGCAGATTGTGAAGTCACAGTAGCAGGAGACCCTCTGGCCCATGTCTTGTTGTTCGGGAAAATAACCAAGCACCCCACATATCCTCCCACCAGTTTGCAAGCTAAGTCAGTCTGGGTAAAGTACTGCAAGCTAAGTGACTGGAAACCAGAAGGGGACAGGCACTTTCTGTTATGGGCCAACCAGCACATACTTATAGGGGTAAATCTGTGGGGTACAAGGAGTGGGAGGAGGCTGGGGTCACAGTCTTGCATGACATTATGCATCCTGTGTTAAACACTCTTGTCCTTCGCACAAATTAGAAATCAGTATTACATCTCACAACAAAATCATTGGAGATATCTCTAACTGAGGCACACCTTGAGAGTGATCCAAGTCTGGATTTGACCATGCCCAAGCATAACCCAATAAACAAACTGCTATGGTCTGGACAGGGAAAACACCCCACATACAGGGATATCTACCAACATCTAATTGACTTGCAGCCAGTTCCATCCACCAGAACCAGACAGCAATGGTCAGTAAAGTTGGGATATGAGATTGGCACAGACACATGGGAGAGATGCTGGGCTGAAGCCCAAAAGGCATCAAAAGACATAGAAAGAAGGTTTACATAGTTAAATATACTACAAAGGTGGCATATAACCCCCCAAAACCTACAGGAATGTGGCTTACTACCCTCAGGAGACTGCTGGGGATGCAATAGTCCAGCAGCCTCCATCATTCATATTATATGTTCTTGTCCCTCCCTGCTGAACTATTGGAAACAGGTACAGGGTACCTGCGCCACCATTCTTTCCCAAGATGTCCATCTAACCAGCCAATTAGTGATGCTAGGTCTATACACCTCCCCAAGGAGAGTCCCACCACTAAGCCACACAAGGCACTCCTAGTTGTTAGGTACACTAATAGACACAAGACAGTAATTCTAAGATACTGGAAAAGCTCAGCCCTCCACCATTACAGGAATGTCTGATGGAGATAGGCAAAGTGGCCAGTTATAAATGGGTCCTCTACAAATCCCAATGCAAATTAAGCCTATTTGAGGACATATAGGACCCTTTCCTACAGTCAAAATACTGTAAGATCCCTAATGGGTACTTCATCTCAAATGGGCCTACTTCACAGGCAAGGCAATGCAAATTTTATTTTTAGGGCACCCAATCTCTGAGGCTTTGGGCACCTAACAATATATAACAAAACAAACAACAATTATAGTCCAGAAATGACAGGGAGGATAAAATCATAGCTCAGTTGCTAAAATTAGTTATAATAATAAAACAGAATTGTACATATTACTCCGTGAATGCCAGGCTGAAAAGGTGGGTCTTTAGCCTCTGCTTATAAACACCAATCAAGGGGGCCTCTCAGACTGCATGTGGTAGCATGTTCTACAGGATCAGTTCAGAGACACTGAAAGCTTAATCACTAGATGTCTTGAGCTGAACCCTGGGAACATCTAGGAGGCCCCTCGAAGAGGAGTGGAGGGAGCGAGCAGAGGTCACAGGTGTCAGGAGCTCCAACAGGTAGCCAGGGCCCAGTTCATATAGAGCCTTATAGGTGAGCAAGCCCACCTTGAAAAGGACCCTCCACCTGACTGGCAGCAAGTGCAGAGCACACAAGACCGGGGTCGCATGACAGGACCCAGACAGGCCCATCAGCAACCGGGCTGCCACGTTCTGCACCAGCTGCAGCCTGCAGAGGGTCCCTCCAATGACCTCAAAGTAAAGAGCTTTACAGTAGTCATAGAAACATAGAAACATAGACTTTGATGGCAGATAAGGATCACTTGGCCCACCCAGTCTGCCCATTTTCCTACCTACTGGATAAGCTGCAGATTCTAGTTAACCAACAGCCTACTTCCTGCCACCCCCCACTACAATTGCCTTATGTCTGTCCCATGCATGTTTGAATTCCCCCACTGTTTTAGACCCAACAACCTCCCCAGGAAGGCAGTTCCCTGCATCCACCACTCTATCCGTGAAAAAAAATCCTCACATTACCCCTGAGCCGTCCTCCCTCTATCTTTAAATTGTGCCCACTAGTTCTTACACATCTCTTTTTCTGAAAGATGCTACCCTCCTGGACTTTATTGATTCCCTTCAGGTACTTGAACATTTCTATCATGTCCCCCCTGTCCCTCCTTTCATCAAGGGTATACATATTAAGCTCTCTCAGTCTCTTTTCATGTGGTTTCTGATGCAGACCCTGCACCATTTTAGTTGCCCTCCTCTGCACTGCTTCCATCCTGTCTATGTCCTTGCATAGATGAGGTCTCCAGAACTGCACACAGTACTCCAGATGGGGTCTCACCACCTGTCTGTACAGTGGGATAACCACTTCCCTTTTTCTACTTGTGATGCCCCTCCTATGCATCCCAATATCCCCCTGGCTCTGCTTACTGACTTCTCACATTGCTTACCAACCTTTAGATCATCTGATATGACTACCCCCAGGTCCCTTTCCATTTTTGTTGTTGTTAGTACCTCCCCTGTTATTGTGTACTCTTCTCCTGGGTTTTTGTTTCCCAGGTGCATTACTTTGCACTTCTTTGCATTGAATCCAAGTTGCCATATGTCTGACCATTCCTCCAACCTTGCCAAGTCCCTTCTCATCCTTTCTACCTCCCTTGTGTATCAACTCTATTACAGATCTTTGTGTCATCTGCAAAGAGGCATACCTTTCCCACCAGACCCTCTGCAATGTCACCTATAAAGATGTTAAAGAGGACTAGACCCAGTACTGAGCCCTGAGGTACTCCACTAGTGATCCCCCTTTCTTCGGAATGTGTTCCATTCACTACTACCTTCTGTGTCCTGTTTTGCAGCCAGTTTGCTACCCAGGCTACCACCCTGGGACCCACTCCCAGGCTGGCTAACTTGATTATTAATCTTTTGTGCGGGACTGTGTCAAATACCTTGATAAAGTCTAGGTAGGCCATATCCACAGCCCCTCCCTGGTCTATTACTTTGGTCACCCAGTCAAAGAAATCTATTAGATTTGTCTGACATGACCTTCCTGGCGTAAATCCATGCTGCTTTGGGTCCTGTGCCCTGCTGGCCTCTAGGTACTCAACAATGCTTTCTTTCAGAAGTGATTCCATCATTTTCCCTAACACTGAGGTCAAACTTACAGGTCTGTAGTTTTCTGCTTCTGCCTTGCTCCCACTTTTGTGAAGGGGAATCACATTTGCCCTCCTCCTGTCCTCAGGTACCACCCCATCCTCCCATGATTTGTTAAAAAATGTGGTCAGTGGTGTCACTAGGTCCTCCCTTAGTTCTTTTAGGATTCTGGGGTGAATCCTGTCAGGCCCCATTACTTTGTCCGCCTTGAGTTTTAGGAGTTCTTTCGGGACTCTTTCTTCTGTAAATGGACTGGTGTCAACCCCTCTATCCAGAGTGCTTCTATTGTCTGGTTTAGGTAACTCATCCTTATCTTCTTTTGTGAATACTGAGCAAAAGTATTCATTCAGTATCTCTGCCTTTTCACTGTCTCCCTCTGTCCACCTTCCCTCTCCCTTATTAATCTTCACTATTCCTCACTTAATCTTTCTATGCTCCCTAATGTACCTATAAAAGGTTTTATCCCCCTTCTTAACTGAATTGGCTATTTTTTCCTCGGTTTGGGCTTTTGCTATTCTGACTGCCTTCCTCACTTCTTTCTGCTTTAATTGATACAGTTCCCTGCCATGCTTCTTCTGTGATTCCTTATACTTTTTGAATGCAGCCTTTTTCTCCTTAACCTTCCCTGCCACCTCTTTTGAGAACCATAGTGGTTTTTTACTCCGCTTTGTTTTCTTTATCTGTTTTGAGCTAGAGATAACAAAGGCATGGACCTGGGTTGGCAGATCCTCAAGCGGAATAATGGGATTGATCCTGGTGATGTTCAATAAGTGGTAAAAACCACTCTTAACCACAGATGATACCTGATCTTCAAAGACCAGCCTGCAGTTTAGGATCACACCTAAATTTTGCACCCTCGGGGAAGCAACCAACAGAGCAGACCCCCGGAAAAGACCTGTGTCCACTCCAGGTTGCAATCCATCACACCCACACTTTGAGAAAAATGATTAAAATGTTGGTGTTAAATTAATTGATTCGTGCCAGGCTGTACCAATAAAAAGTGTTGTGAAGAATACACAATAAACATTGTTGAGGAATCTTCCTGCATGATTTACGACTGCTTAAGGTAAGAATTATTCAAAAGAGTAATTCAATCCTCAATTACACAATCTTGGTAGCCCATACACTGCAAAATATAATGTATGATCTTTGGTTAATAACTGCACTGAAAACACATCTTGAGGTTGCCTTGACATTTGAAAAACCTCTCAAGCTATGCTCTCGAGGTTTACAATGATGTCATGGCAACCTCTCGAAGTGATTACAGCATGGTTATTAACCAAAGACCACAAATTATGTTCTATATGCTTAGCTTATACTCCAAGAGCTAAGCACCCAGCCAGAATGCATAACAGTTGATGATGTTTATGTATACTGTACTAAAAAAATTTACTTTCATAAGTAAGGACTTCTGAAACTTAAAAAAAAAACAAAACAATAAACTTTGAATTAAAAAAAGATAAATGCCAGAAGTATCAAAATGAAATGGGACACACTAGTGGCACTGATAAAAATGGAAAAAAAACAGGATTTAGAAATCACAGAAACATGGTAAAAGCAACCAGAAATATGGAATACTAATACAGAGGGATACCACTGTTACAGAAGGTACATAATCTGGAGAGCTGGTGGACGGGATTCTCTTTTGGTTTCAGAAGCTTCTATCACCACCATGAGTTATTCCCCCATCACCCCCACCACCCCACCTCACTCCTGCCCCCTCCCAACAAAGCCCCTGGGTGGCTGTCCCCCCCACTCCTGTTTCACCCCTCCCCCCTCTTTTCTACCTGTGACAAAGCCCCCTCAGGCTACTTCTCACCCCTTCTTTGGCTTGCTCCCCTGAAGCCTTTGAGGCGTCAACAATATAGTGACCCATATGTCAAAATGCAGTTCTAGTACTTGTTACAATATAGTCAATGAAATAATCAACCCGCCTACTTGTACAGCTAGCCAATATTCTGTTGTCCTGAAATATTCAACAAACTTCCTCTGCTGTTTAGTCTCTTCTTCTATTGTTATGAAAGCATACTTGTACAGCCAGTCCATGTTCTGTCTTCCTGAAATATTCATTAAACTTCCTCTGTAATTTTTGTCTCTTGTCCTATTGTTATGGAACCTTTGTAATTCTTGTCTGTAGCCTAACTGACATGGAACCTTTGTAAAAGAACCTTGATGGCTCAAAGGTATTAATCTGCAATTGAAATAAATAAATACAAAAATAAATAAATTAAGCTATGATGTATTTTATAGCATAAGAAAAACAGACATGAATGTGGAATTGTCATGGGTTAAGCTAAAAGCAACATAACCCAAAACTGTTACACTTGGAATAGGGTACAGACTATCTGTTATTGAGTCATCTGCTTATCTGTATCTTACTGGTGAAATAAATGATGCATCTGAATTGTGTTAAGTAACTTTTCTGGGAAATCTAAACATGCCTAGTACTAACTGAATAGAAAAGGGTAAAATAAGGGGAAGAGATTAAAGACTTTTTGGGGGGATATAACAGAAAATAGTATGGCATGACATGTTGTTAAACTAAACAAGGTGAAAACATGTTTTGGATATTATATTAACATACAAAAAGGATACCTAAACCATCATTTTTACACATTTTGTTTTTTTTTTAATTACTCCATAGGCTTGTAAAGGAGAGGCTGTTGTTTAAATTTATACTGAAACTACCTTTATTAAAGCAGGATAGATGCAGTTTCATGGCATTTGAAAATTGTAAACACAGATTCTCTTGATTCAAAAATCCTGGTCTAAGAATCCTAAAATGGATGCCTTGATGGTGTAATTGAAGAGAGAGATGCCCAGCTGTGCAGATGTATTCTAGCTGTGCTAACTATATTCAAATGTGAATAATTTTAAAATGAAAAAAGATAGCATGGTACTGTGAGCACAAAGGTTGTTCAGCACAAAAATATCTACAAAATGAGTAGTGTTTCATTTATAGATACCATTTAGTTTTTTAACAATTAGTAAAAAAGGCAGCAGAAAATTCAATTATTTTTCAACAAACAAATGCAAATAATATTAAAACAAAAAATGATAGCATGGTACTTTGAGCACTACATTTGTTCAACACAAAAATACCAAGAAAATGAGTAGTGTTTCATTTATATGTGCTTTTTATTTTATTTTTTATAATTAGCACAGAACAGCAGAAAGTTCAATTATTTTTCACTTGTTGCAACAAACAAATGTAAATGGATTTAAACTGAAAAATGATAGCATGGTACTTTGAGCACAAATGTTGTTCAGCACAAAAATATCTACAAAATGAGTGGTGTTTCATTTATAGATACCTTTTAGATTTTTTATAATCAGCAAAAAATGGATGAAAATTCCATGTTTTTTTCACTTTTTGGGAGGCACAGCATAAACGGAATATGCTACCTCCCTACTGGAAATATTGTTGATATTTTTTGTTCTTGTGCTAAATGACCTGATGACATTACTCGTGGCATAGTCACTCGTGATGTCTTCAGTTAAATCGGCACTCAAACAAAAATATTAACAAACTATCCAGTCGAGGTAACGTATCCCTTACATATTCTTTGCAAACAATTACATTAATACATCAGTTTGTGTGGCTATTAAAGTGGCAAAAGTATGGAAATGTGATGTTAGGTTTTTCAACATTAACTCTGCATCCCCCCCACAAGCAGCCAAAGGGAACAAGGCAAAAGCAGCCATAAACATCCATCATCAGGTAAGACAAACAACATACAACTCTTTACAAATAACATAAGATACATCCATCATCATGGTCCCCACACTTCTGTAGCCATGGATACTCATGTACACTTGCACACCACCAGTGAAGTGCAGAAACAAATTCCCATAGGATCACATTGTAAATTGTAAGTAAGTAATAACACATGGCAGGGTGTGTGGCAGTGCCAAATTACTGCCCCCCCAAGGTGGGTTGTGAGGCATGAGGTGCAGCCAAATACCTTTGACCACCTGGGAAGTGTGGTACAGGGTTCCCCACTGGCTGTGAATATAGGGTGGCGGCTGTCGTGATTGGGGCCAATCGTGCATTATTCCTTTGATCTCCTACAGTATATGCACTGTGGATGTGCATAACATAGAAACATAGAAACATAGAAACATAGAAGTTGACAGCAGTTAAGGACTGCAAGGCCCATCCAGTCTGCCCATTTTTTTCTACCTTATGAATGTGCCATAGGCCTTTACTCTGCCAATGGCTTATCTAGTCATACTCATCTGTATTGCTCCCTTATGCCTATCCCATGCCTGTCTGAAGCCCTGCACTGCATTCATACCCACCACTTCCTGAGGTAGGCCATTCCATGCATCCACCACCCTTTCTGTAACAATGAAGTTCCTCACATTACCTCTTAATCAGCCTCCCTCTAATCTCATGATGTACCCTCTCGTCCTGCTATTTTTCTTATATTGAAACATGTTAGACTCTTTCACCTTGCTAATGCCCTTAAGATATTTGAATGTTTTGATCATACAACCTCTCGCCTTCCTTTGCTCTGGGGTATACATATTGAGCTCTGTTAATCTATCCTCATATGTTTTCTGATGCAGACCCTGCACCATTTTGATTGCCCTTCTCTGGACTGCCTCCATTTTGTTAATGTCCTTGTGCAGGTCTGGCCTCCAGTACTGCATGCAGTACTCCAGATGGGACCTAACCAGTGTCTTGTAAAGAAGGATTATTACCTCCCTCTTATGACTTGTGATACCCCTACTAATACACCCCAACATCCCTCTAGCCTTATCTACTGCTTTAGTGGTCTGCTTGAATGATTTTAGGTCATCTGTGATGATGATGCCCAAGTCTTTTTCTTCCCTTGTGATTGCCAGCAACTCCCCTCCCAACCTACAGGTAGCATTACAGTTTCTCTTCCCAATGTGCATGATCTTGCACTTCTTCATGTTTAATCCCAGTTGCCACTCTTCTGACCATTTTGCTATAAGTCGTTTTTAAGTAATATATGGAGTACTGGTATCAAAACAGGAGTAGTAGTGCAGTAAAGAATGGTGATCAGACAGTTTTGGAGGATGTTAAAAAAAAAAAATTAGGATGATGGCCAAAAATATAGAGCGGTGGCAAATAATATGGGGTGGTGGTAAAAAATATAGAGTGGGGCAAAAAATTATAGAGTGGTGGCCTACTGCGTTAAAATAATGAATGGGGAACACTGTGGTATATGATTCCCAAAAGATCACAATGTAAATTTTAAGTAAGCAATAACACATGACAGCGTGTGTTACAATGTTAAATTTCTGTATGGTCCAGGTGGGTTGTGAGGCATGAGGTGCAGTCGAGTGCCTTCAACTTCCTGGAAAGTGTGGTATATGATTCCCATAGGATCACATTGTAAATTGTAAGAAAGCAATAACATACATGTGTGGCAAGCCTAAATTGCTGCATGCCCCGGGTGAGTTATAAGGCATGAGACACAGCTGGGTGCCTTCAACCACCTGGGAAGTGTGATATATATTTTGAAAAAGATTACATTATAAATTTTAGGAGATCAGTATCACACATCAAGGTGTGCAGCAAGGCTAAATTGCTGCATGATCCAGGTGGGGTCTGAGACACATGATGCAGCCAAGTGTATTCAAACACCTGGGAAGTACAATATAGAATTCCTATAGGATCACATTATAAAGTGTAAGTGAGCAATAACATACAACAGGGTGTGTGGTAATGCTAAATTACCATAGGCCACAGGTGGGTTCTGAAGTGGGGTCTGAGGCACAAGGTGCAGCTGAGTGCCATCAACCACCTGAGAAGTGTGGATGTCTTTACTCAGGGGCCAAAGGCACCTATGCTGCCATTGAAGCACATGCTTAGGATATGGGAGAGTCAGCAGGTGGCTGCTCTGAGGAGGACCAGGCCCCTGGCTTCTTTGACTGGAAAAAACAGGTAACATTCCAATGGTGCACAGCTGAATGACACAAAATGAAACAAAAAAATGGAAACTGGCATCAGAGTGAGATGTAGCTCTGGATAGTATGGCAAAGGCAGTTTTCATGTGCCCTGACTAAATGCAAGGAAGACAAGGAAGTGTCAATGGGTGGCTGCATGAGAAATGCAGTGTGCACTAGATCACTTTGCCTGATAACGTTAAGTGGGAATGCATGAATCAGTGGCTTAACCTGTAACAGCGAGGCAGCATTGATGGAGGAAGGCAAAATAGAAATGGAAACAGTTTTGCACCCCCTCCAGCCATTTGGAACACAGGAAGTGGGAGCTATTTAAAAAGCAAACTGCAGTTTGGTTAATTGGAGGAGGGCATGAAAACAAAAAAATTTTTACAATATTTCCAATAGGGAAGTAGCTTATTCCATTCATGCCATACCTTCAATAAAAGTGAAAACAATTGAATTTCCTGCCATTTTTTGCTGATTATAAAAACTCTAAAGGGTATCTATAAATGAAACACCACTCATTTGATAGATATTTTTTTGCTAAAAAACTTTTGTGCTCAAAGTACCATGCTATCATTTTTCAGTTTAAAGCTACTTGAATTTGTTTGTTGCAAAACGTGAAAACTAATTGAACTTTCTGCTGGTTTTTACTAATTATAAAAAACTAAAAGGCACATACACATGAAACACTGTTCATTTTGTAGATATTTTTGTGCTGAATGGCTTTTGCACTCATAGTACCATGCTATCATTTTTCATTTTAAAGTTATTCGCATTTGAATACGGTTAGCACAGCTAGAATAGAATAGAAGGAACTAGAAGGGGGACAGGATCAGATCTACAGTACAGTAGCTTCTTGTTTTACATTGTTTTTCATGGATTCTACTTGGTTGAATGTTTATTTTCTTTCTTACTACTAAGGGGCTAGCAGGGTATTGTTTGGGGCTGTTGGAATTTTGAAACCTGTTTTGGTAGCTAAAAGTGGGCTCATTTGTTTGGTTTACGTGTGGCAGGCTGCATTTGTAGAGGCCTATTTCTTCTCTTTTAAACATAATTGGTGTAATTTAACTGGTCTGTTTCTTTGAATTGGAGACCTATATCTTATAATTCCAAACCTATTTTGATGTATTGTTGGTGAAGCTGTTTGAATTGGTGTCCTGTTTCTTGGGTAGCAAACCTATGTTGGGGCTTTGAGTAGAATTGATTCATTGTTGCTGGCTTCACTAGCTGCAAAGTTTTGAGTGGGGGAAGGGTGCTAATTGTCTGACTAGAGGCCTCAGCTACCTGATTGTTTCTGGAAGAATTGGCTGGTCCCACCCACCCAAACCCTCACCCCACCCACCCCTGGTCAATTATTCTCTTTGTACTAGGGTTCTGACATCACTTCCTCAAACAGGCAAAGGATTTGCACCTGTCATAACAGAAGCAGACATCCAGGAAAGGAACTGCAGCAAGTGAAGAGGTGACTGCTCTCTCTCAGTGGAAGGGAAGTAAATGCAAATCTAGGAGTTCATTATTACTACTTCACATAGTTATTGCATTGGGTAAAGGAGGAGTAGGAGTTGAAGAAGGTTGTGCAATGGCTACTTGAGTATTTTGAGTGTGGATAGGAATATAAAAGCAGTTGCTCAACATATCTAAAAGTGTGCAACAAAGGAGGTAAGGGACATAAAGAATGTTTTGCACTGATAGAGGGGAGAGGGGACTTGGGGGAGTGTTTGGTATCCTGCATCTGGAAGGGTGGGGGTCGCTGGTGAGCAATGACAGCAATGGTGAGGTAGTGGCTGCAACAACTGTGGTGCACCAATCTTTCTAAACATTGCCTGGAGAGTGGAGGATGTTTAGTGTGCAAACCACATAGAAAAACTTAGAAAGGAGATTGAGGGTCTGCAGGAGGAACTAAGACAGGCAAGGCAGATTGGGGGTGGGTTTAGCCCAATACTGGAGGGAGGAAGAAGGGGAGATGAGGGAGGGCAATTTAAGCCAACAGTGGTGAGGAGAGGCTCAGAAGAAGGGAAGCAGAGACAAAGGGGCCCAGGCCAGGAAGAACAATTGCCGGGGAAACCAGGTCAGGAGACAAAAGTCAAATGGAAGGAGGCAATATGGACTTGTGAGAGGAGGAGAAGAAGTGGCAAAAGTCATGGAGTGGAAAGGAGAGAACAGGCTACTATGCAGAGAGAGGGAGCAGGCATTTGTGAAGGATCTTCAGAAAATAGTTTTGCACTGCTAGAGAGGAAGAAGGTGGAGGAGGGAAGTGATGAAATTAGAGGAGTAATTGATAAATGCCTGGACCAAACTGGAGTGGGGGGAAGTTCTGCTGGGAGAACTGCAACAGGGTAAAAGGTCATAATAATGTGCAGGAGGAAGAAGGAGCTGGAAATGAGGGAGGAGATGAAAGGAAGCAAGCAGGGAGTAAGGGGGTGGAATCTTAGTGCTGGGGGACCCAATACTAAGAGGAGTTAGGTGGGGTAGCAAGGCGGAGAGGCATAGTCGCATTTGGGTGGAGGCCATGCCAGGAATGACAGTGGAAAGGGTGGACAGTCTGTTCTGAAATATGCTAGAAGGGTAGGGACAAGCCTCATTTAATTATACATCTTGGGACAAATGACCTGGCTGACAAGACAGTGGATATAGTCCAGAGGAGGTTTGAGGAACTAGCAACAATTATGTGAGGGGCAGGAAGATCAGTAACTTTTTCCGAGATACTTCCAGTGCCAAAGCAACACAACAAGAAAGCTGAGAATAGAGGAATTTAACAGATGGCTAAGAACCTGGTGTTGTGCTAAAGGGTATGGGCTGTTGGGGGTTGGGGGTGGGAGGACCTGGGAGGACAGTAGTGTCCTATGCCAAGGACAGACTACACTTGAGTGAGGGGAAGGAAAAGAAAGTGTTGAAGCAGAGGATGGAAGAATATATAGAGGAAGTTGGGAGTTTAAACTAGGAGTGGGGGGTGGCAGTTGGGGAAGAGATATGCAGAGACCACAGGTTGGGAAATCATATGAGCTTACCCCCCATAACAGTGACAAAGGACAAATGGCAAGTACTATTGGTGATGCTAGGAAAGGAGGGCAGGATGGGAGGGGGGGAAAGGGTGGAAGGTGGTTACCCTTAATGCTAGGAGCCTTGGGAGGAAAACTGCAGAGTTGCAGGTTCTCATGGCAGAGGGAGAGGTGGACATTGCAGCCATCACGGAAACATGGGCCACCCAATATAATGACTGGGACCTGTCTGTACCAGGGTACAGGTTATTTCAGAGGGACAGGGTGACTGGGAAAGGAGGGTGGCACTATGTGAAGGAAGGACTGAAGTGTAAGGGAGGAAGGGAGGAGGGTAGTACAGAGGCACTTTGGGTGCAAATCCAGGATTCCAAGAATAGGAGTCTTAGAATGGGAGTGGTGTACAGGCCACCATCTCAGATGGAGGAGTTAGACAAGGAACTAGCAGGACAGATCTGGAGGACCTGCGAGAAGGGTGGTGTGGTGATTGTGGGGGACTTCAACATGCCAGGAGTGGACTGGAGCACCCCAACAACCAGGAACAGAAGGGAGCAGGTACTGCTGGATGCCTTCAGGACAGCTTCCTGCTGCAATGGTCAGTGAACCAACCAGGTTAGGGAATACCCTTGACCTTGTGCTGGCAAATGGGGACTTTGTGACAGAACTTACAGTGGAGGAACCTGTGTCGGGAGTGACCACCACTCAGTATGGCTCACATTGGATATGGGCAGAAGGAGTGGAATCTGGCACAAGAGTGCTGGACTTCAGGAGTGCTGACTTTGGGAGGATGGGGAAGTGGTAAAGGTACCTGGCCAGAATTCAATCTAGTATGGCTACTAACCAGAGATGGGAGCTCATAAAGTTGGGGATAGTGGAGGCAACCAAAACCTGCAAAGCCCAGAGCAAGAAGGCTAGGGCTAAGAAACCGAGCTGGTTGAGCAAGGAGTCATGGAAAAGGTAAGGAGGAAAAGAGTTGCCTTTAGGAAATACAAGAACAGGGAGGGGGAGGACAGAGAGGAGTACTTGACAGAACCGAAGGGGTGACAAGGGCATGAAGGGAGCCAAAGCATCTATGGAACTCAGGCTGGCACAAGGCATTAAGAAGGAAGGACTGCTTTAAGTACATCAGGAGAAAAGGGCTGTAAGGACACATAGTAAGGATTAGGAAGGAGGGGTTGGGTGGAAGCAGGCACGTAGTAGGCATGAAGCACCAAATGAGTACTCTGCTCAGTATTTACTAAAGAGAAGAGGGGCTGACACCCAAGATGGGAGAAATGGCAGACGAGGGGGAAGTGGTGACAGATGGGGAAATCATGGAGGGCAGAGTTCGAGAGGTTTGAAGGCACTGAGGGTGGACAAGGCACCAGGCCCAGATGGCATCCACCCAGAGTACTGAAGGAGTTGGCAGAGGTCCTTGCAGGACCCTTGGCAGACCTATTTAATGCCTCACTACATTCCAGGGTGTGTACCTCAGGACTGGAGGATGGCTCATGTGGTGCCCTCCACAAGAGTGGCCCAAGGATGAACCGGAAACCACAGACCAGTGAGCCTCACATCCATCATGGGTAAGCTAATGGAGACTATCCTGAAGGAGAGGCTGGTGGCCCTCCTAGAGGCCAAAGGACTACAGGACAGCCAGACAGCATGGCTTCCTACGTGGCCGATCTGCAAACCAACCTGGTTGGGTTCTATGACTGGGTAACTAGGCAGCTGGACAGGGACATGCAGTGGATGTCCTGTATCTGGACTTCAGTAAGGCATTCGACTCAGTGCCACATGGAAGGCTGGGAAGGAAGTTAGTAGGCACAGGGGCAGGTGCAATGCTGGTGAGATGGGTAGGAAACTGGCTGCAGGGAAGGCAACAGAGGGGTGGTGGTGGGTGGGGGCTCACACCCAAGGGCAGTGTGAGCGGTGTCCCACAGAGGCTCGGTGTTGGGACCAGTGTTGTTTGGGATATTCATTGCAGACATATCATGGGACATCAAGAGCAAGATCAGTCTGTTTGCTGATGATACCAAGGTTGGCGCGGTGGTGGATGACCTAGGGGTATGGCAGGGGTTGCAGGATGATCTGGCAAAGCTTGAAACTTGGTCAGACACCTGGCAACTGGGCTTTAATGCCAAAAAGTGCAAGGTGATGCATTTTGGGATGAAGAACCCAAAGAGGACTTACCAGCGTGCAGTTCTGGCATCCGTATCTGAAGAGGGACATTAAGTTACTGAAGGGAGTGCAGCACAGGGCGACAAAGATGATCAAGGGGCTGGGGGACTTATCATATGAGAGGAGGTTGAAGGAGTTGAACATGTACTCACTGGAGGAGAGGAGAGACAGGGGGGACATGATTGAAACCTTTAAATACATGAAAGGAATAAACAAGACAGGTACAGAGGGCTGTTCAAAGTAAGGAGGGAGGGCCACCAGGGGCCATGATATGAGACTGGAGCGAGGAAGGTTCAGGAGGGAGATGAGGAGACACTTTTTACAGAGAGGGTGGTGGCTGGGTGGAATCGTTCTCTGCAGAAGTGGTATGCAGTAGAACAGTGGACTGCTTCAAACGAGGATGGGACAGGACAAGGGGGAGGGTTAATGAAGGGGAAGGGTGGAAGGGAGGGGCAGCTGCAGAATAAGGGGTGCTAGCTGCACATTCGAGCAGACTTGATAGACCTCTAGGCCTTTATCTGCTGGCAAATTTCGTATGTTCGTATGTTCGTAGAATACATCTGCACAGCTGGGCATCACTATCTTCAATAACATCATCAAGGCATCCATTTTAGGATTCTTAGAGCAGGATTTTTGAATCAGGAAAGGCTGTGTTTACAATTTTCAAATCCCATGAAACTGTATTTAGCCTACTTTAGCCTACTTTAGTATAAATGTAAACAACAGCTTCTCCTTGACAAGACTATGAAGTCATAAAAAAATGTTTAAAAAAGATGGTTTAGGTATCCTTTAAAATTAGGGTAAAAAAATGTGCCACTAGGAAACCACTTAGTAATACTGATCATAATATGGTGAGCTTTAGTGTAGCTCATGGTAACAGAACAGATACAGTGGACACACTATCATAGATAAGTACTGTATTACTTACAATAAAGTTACCTGGAATAAAATTAAAACTGAATTAAGAAATTGGAATTATTTGAAAAAGACCTGATAACTATGGGAACATCAGAAGCCTTGGAAATAGTAAAATGATAAATACGTAGTGACATTTCACTTTCAGTTTCCTTAACTACACTGTAATTGCATTGCAATTGCATTGTAATTACATGCCACAAATACGTAAATACATTGTAGTTAATTCTGTTGCATATAATTAATGATTACCTACCCAGCAGTTACATTGAAACTGCCAATTAAATTGAAGTGCAACCAACTTAAAAGAAACACATGTCCTCCAAAAAACATTAATACAACAAAATGGGTAGACCGCCCCCATGGCTGACCAAGAAACTCATTAAAGTCACTAAATCAGAGGTAAAGACTTATAAAATCCTATCTTACACAGGAAACATTTAAGATAAGGCATGCTATATGGCATCCTTAAGGAACTGCAGAAATAAAATAAGCAGGGAAAAAATGAAATTGGAAAGAAAATTAGCAAGAAATAGAAATAAAAAGGAATACTTTGGGTACATAAATTCAGCAAAAAGGGAGGGCAGAGTAGAACTGGTCCATTTCTGGAAAAGGAGCATAGAATTATGGCAAAAAAGGAAATTATAGAAATATTCAACAGTTATTTTTTGTCGGTATTTCAAAAAGAGCAAAATCTTAATAAAATTGATATACATTAAACTATGGTTAAAAACTCAGACTACTTACTGGTAGATCACATTTAAAAAAACTAAAAACAAACTTAAAAATATAGACAATAATAAAGCAATGGGACAAGACGGTATCTCTCCAAAATGTTTGAATTGATACTGATGATGGAAGTGAAACAAGTTGGTTTATTCAGTATGCTGATATTACAAAAGTTGAAAATCAATCAATCAATCAATCAGTCTTTATTTTACCAGGCAAAACACCACTGTGATAAAACTCTTTTTCAAGGTGGACATAGGTAAATTGCATATAAGTCAACAATGAGACAAACAGTTTGGAGTAAGTAGACATTATGGAGCATAATATACAAAACATGATATAGGGTAACAAACAAATACTAGGGAGGCAGCAATTAAATACAATCCACTGTAAGCATAAAATAGAGCTATAGTACACTACAGAAGGATTTAAACAAACTCCATCAGTGAACCAGGAACTGGGGCATGAAGTTTAATGTCTTGAAGCGTTCTGTGTTATACATAGGACATAATAATAACAAGACTGAATATTTTTAGAGGACAGAAAAACTGAACCCAATGATTTAGAATGTAACCTGGGAGTTATAACTGATAAGGACTTAAATGTGGTACAATACAATGCTACAGTAAATAAAAGAAATAGAATTTAGAAAAACAGACAAAACAAGAAACAGATTTAGGGAGGTATAGGTAGGGTATATGTGAGGCCTCACCTAGACTTTGGGTTATACTGTGGGCTCCTTTTAAAAAAGGAGACATTTTAAAACTAAAAATAATTAAATGGGAGTCACAAAAATTATCTGCGGTTTAGATGTGACTTATGAAGAACAGCTGGGAGAAATAAACATGCCAATCGTGGAAAATGGGAGAATCAGGAGCAACATTTCATTGATGTGCGATATAAATAGAGAATAGGCTTTTATGACAGCAATGGGCATGGAATTCAACTCTTCTAGCCATAACCTGAGGGGAGACCATAAACAAATTAAAAGGCAAAACTTGTGGCTGGCCTGCTGGCACTGTGGTAGCACTATCGTTCACCTTGCCGGTGACCTGGGTTTAGGAACGTGCCTGGGGAGTCACAGGGCTGGCAAGGGGAGGAGGCTTGAGCATCCATAGATTGTTCACCTTTACCAGGGAGAGAGGGGGATGAGGCTTGGCACGTGACTGACCTCCAGCAGAGGCCAGAGATGCAGCAAGCACTAGCCACTCACAGGGGAGGGAAAGTGACTGACATCAGTGATCTTGCCTTGACAACATGGTGCATATCACACTCACAGAACACTGGAAAAAAAATGCTCCCTGCTCTCCGAGAGGACAAAGCATTGGCACAGATCCCCTGTCCTCTACCTTCCCTGTGTCCTGATGAAAACAGGAAAGACTCAGAGTGTACGGGCCCCAACTCGTCCCCGCCTGGGGGAAACAACCAAGGTTCCATGGGGGAACACCGATGACCAGGTAAGAGAAGGACAGATGCCTAGGCGACCTCTGATGACGCAGAGTGCAGGGGGCCATGGTAGCATAAAACAGAAAGTTTTTAAAAAAAGGCAAAACTTTAAGTCTAACAGAAGAAAATAATGTTATTAACAAAGAATAGCAAATCTATTAGTTACTAGTGTCCACCATAAATTGTCCAACACAGGATGCATTTAAAAAAGATCTTAATTTGCACATGTACAATAGGGGCATGAAACTCTACCACTGAGAAGAGTGAGGGTAGCCTACAGTAGATGGATCCCACAGCCTACTTCCAACCCTTGAGACAATAGTATGAACAATAATATGGTAGTCCAGTGGATCGAAACAACTGCTGCACACAAGGAGTATAGTGTTGTAAATCATCAGTACCACAAAGGTATAGGCAACCTCTTATCTAGTTTTATTTCATGCTATGCAAAACACAAGGCTTTGAGACAGGCAAATGCAGCAGTGTCCAAGCTAGTTATTTAAACAGCATAATTCTAAAGTTAGTGCTATGCTGCCTCTCACTCCAGTACATACCTGCCTCTCACCAGTATACCCCTGTCTCTCACCCTGGTACACTCCTGCCTCTCACTCCAGTACACCCCTGCCTCTCACTCAGTATACCTCTCTCCTCTCACTCCAGGATATTGATTCTGCAGCAGTGACCCCTACCTAATGCTGTAGCAGTGAGTCCTTCCTGATGTTGCAGCAGTGAGCCCTTCCAGATGCTGCAGCAGTGAGCCCTTCCTGATGTTGCAGCAGTGAGCCCTTCCTGATGTTGCAGCAGTGAGCCCTTCCTGATGCTGCAGCACTACATGCAACCTGAGTAGTGTGGTCAATAGATAAGGGGTGTGTGTAGACCAGTGGATCCCTTGTTGTACCAATGAAAATCAGATCCTAGTATCTCCAAGATCTTGGTACCCTGACAAAACCGCTCTCCCAGTGCAGCACTCTGACTCCCATTACCACTAATTTTCCCTAGTGATAATTAGGGGTCAGCACACAAGTAGTGTGCAGGGTGTGTTGGTGGTAGTTTGCAGTGTGACTAGCACTGCATAATATTTACATGCCAACTTGGTCATCTTCCGCAGACCAGCACACTTTAATGTGCACTGGTGTGATAGACTTCCCTGACCCCCTCTGAGCATAGTTGAAGGGGGGTCACAAGAAAGGAACTAGTGGTTAACCATTTCACAGTGATTTACCACTAGTCCCTTATGACAGAGAATTGGGCCTTAAAGGAGAACTGCACTGAGCATGTTTGTCATTTTCCCCTGTAAGAGTCAATTTTTAAAATACTGGTTTTAGTTCTGTTACTGTTCCATTTCTATGGGCTTTTTTATCTATCCTAGTGGGTGTTTTGGATTCACACACAGGTATTAAGTACCATTTTAGAACTGTTGGGTGTAGTTTTTGTCCTTGTGCATTTCTTCCATTGTTGGCAAAATATATTCATGTCCTGTTACAGAACTGTGTAGCTAAGAGGTACACAGAGTACATCATACAGTTCCAAAATGGAACTTAATCCGTCAGTGGCTCAACAGGTTTCACACTCACCTCTGAAGCCTGAAGACTGGAAGGTTATGGATTCTAGTCCCATACCAGGAACTTGGAGTACAACCCAATACTGACACTGTAATGGAGCATTTGGGGGGTACTACACTCCAGAGGTGCCGTCTATTGAATGAGATGTTAAACCGAGGTCTCATCTGCCTGTTCTGGTGGTTGTTCAGGTGGACATTAAAAATTGGGATTTTTCTTTAGTGAAAAGAAAAAAAAATCAAAGAAACAGTACATACACATAAGCAAACTCAAAGGTGTAACAACAATTTTAGTCTAAAAGAAAAATACAAATTATACAGAAGTTATTGAAAGTAAAAAAGTAATTAAGGGATAAAGGTACAGGTACCTCATAGGTTAGATTTAGGTCAGATGCAAAAGATAAATACTCTTATGACCACGGCACAATTACATACAAAAAATAAAAACTCTCAATCTAGTCATTAAAATGAAAAAAAAAAGATAAATAAATAAACATTATTCATGTGACAGCAGTGAACACAATCCAGTCAGAATTATTTCTATACTTCTGGAGTGCTTCAGAAGGAAGGGAACTGTGCTCCTTACTGCAACTTTTACATAAAGCAGAGGTTACTAAAGTGCCTTCATAGGTTTCTACTGGACTGTCCAGGCACACCTAGCATGCCACAAATAATACCTGAAAGCACCAAAAATGACCCTCTATGTGTTATGGTGGATGGATGAAAGATGTGGAGGATAAAGCCCCAAGCATTGTAACTTTATATATCATGTTGGTGCCATTCAGTTCTAGCCATACAACAGTCAGTTTTGCCCAAAAGTATTTTGCTGGAAGACATTCCAGGAAGTGTGTCTGTGTCTCACGCACTTGAGGGCACATAGGGTACATCCTGTCATCAATAGATTTGTGTTTTAGAGAGTTTTTAATGCCCATTCTCCTGTGACAGGCTAACCAAGTTTGATCTCACATCTTCACTGGCAGTTTTGTGTCTGTTAATTGAAGAAAAATGTCAGATTCCCACCCAGGAGGGTAAAAAGCAGTGGCACCAGAGGGCTAATTATTTCCTGAATGATTGAATGATACAACTTCTTTCTTGATTGGGTTACGATATGTTGTGGGATGATCTGTGTTTGTGAGATTTTTTAAAAACTAGGTACAGAAAATTCAAGAATGTGGTACTGATGAGATGATGAGGAAGGCAATTTAAGTTTTTTTTATCCCACCTGTCTTTTATTGAGGAAAACAGGTCTGATATGGAGCCAGACCATAGTTTCATTCTATGTGATATTAAAGGGCGTAAACTGGTGTAAATCAATTTACAATGCAGGATAACTAAGGGGTTGCAGATCTTAATTCTCACATGTTCATATTCCTTATAGGTGACTTCCCCTTTCAAAGGATTCAGACAATTCCCCCAGAGACCTTGGAAAACAATATTGATAACTGGGCCTCTATAGTAGAGGGGAGTGGAAATACATTGGCTAAGTATGAAAACAATGGTAAAAGTAACATTTTTATCAAAAGATAAGTTGTGAATGACTATTATAGTATGCACTGCAAGCCCATTGTTCCATAATGTGGACCAATGGGCTTGCAGCAGATACTGTAAGCTGTCAGTCGGCGGGCAGCCATGGAGGTATGAGGGTGGGTTTGCTGCCCGCTGCTGATGGGGGGGGAGAACTGGGTGGGCTGGCGGTCCTGTGTGAATGGGGGGTGCCACTGGACCACCAGGGAATGGACATTGATGTTTCTACAGCAATTGGGGTTACCAGTGGGGAAGGGGTACCACTGGACTACCAGTGAAATCTTTATTTGAACATTACAGGTGATCTGAGGTACAGGAAGGGAAGGGGTGTCACTAGACTACCAAGGAAATCTTTTTTTGAACATTACTGGTGATCGGCTGTACAGGCAGTGAGAGGGGAACAACTGGACCACCAGGATGGGAAATTTACATATTTACAGCAATTGAGGTTGTGGGCAGAGAGGGGGGAACCACTGGACCACCAGGGATGGAAATCTACATATTTATGGCAATTGAGGTTATGGACGGGGGGGGGGAACCACTGGACCACCATGGATGGGAAATCTACATAGTTACAGTGATCAAGGTTACAGGCAGGGAAGGAGGTACCACTAGACTACCAAGGCATTCGATGGGAGTGTGTGCACGGCTTTGGGGGTTGGCCACCCATGGCTGGCGGCTGCTGTGTTGCACCCTGCACTACAATGGCCCACCTGTGGGTGACTGCAAATTAAGCCATTTTCTACGGGCTCAACTTTGTGCCCAGGTATGCGGCACATCTCTGGGATGTGCCGGCAGATATGCTGCACATCCTGGGCTGAATATCGGGATGTGCTGCATGTGCATGCGCACGCACGCTGGAGATGTGCTGCATACATTATCTTTGCACTGCGGCGCATCAGGAATTGAGCTGTGCAATTCCCCCTTTTGAACATTGCCCCAGGGCATATTTCTGGGATTGTGCTGGTGCAACTCTATTGTACCAGGTGCAACCACTTTGAATATTGGGCCCTTATATAGTAAATCAATTGACTAAGGGGGCATATCTTTTTCTAAGCAGGTTGCCCTATCATACTAATACTGAAACATTTCCTTCTTTATATTGTTTATTTCCATGAATACATTCTTCTTTTCCATATGCTTTTGTGAGATCAATTGGTGCAATCTTTTTCTCAAATTCAAATATTGCAAATACTTTGTCTGATGAGAATTTGCCACTTGTTTCTGAAAGAAAAAAAGGTTCTAAAATCCTGTTTGGATGTATTCCAACACTCTACAAAGGTATTCTGTCTACTAGATATTGATAATCTGATTGTCAGGAGAGCTTTCCATTTTTTACAAACAGTGTCATCAGATAATATTTCAGAGTTTAATCTCCACAAGGGTGTGGCTCATTTCTTAGATAAATTTCCAGGCGAACAGAAGCATGACTGCTAGGTGGTCTGATGTTTTCACAGTGAGTGTACAAGTGCTGCGAATGGCAATATTTGGAGAAAATAAAACCAAGAAATCTATTCTTGCAGCCAATGTACCTCATACATTATATACATTTTGTCTCCCTTGTCATGTATAAATCAGAAGCCATCCTGCAGCTGGGCAGTACAAATCATGTTGCTTAACAAAATTGTGTCACTATACAACTTGCTTGTGTGCCCCCTCAGTACTGCAAAGAGAGGTCACAGTTGAAATCACCTCTATTAATCCAAAGCTGACTAGTATGCAAAAAGGGTTGAATGATACGGAATAATGTCACTCTTGCAGAGATGACTTGTGAGGCATTTATGTCAGTAAAAAAGTACTTAATACTAAAATATTCCAAATCAATTTTCAAAACATGACCTTGTTCAATTTCCATGACCTAGTAGATTGAAAATGTAAAGCTTTTGAGTACTATGGCCACCCCGTTACAGATGTCTGTACCTTGGGGCAAATAAGAAATCACTGAGAATCAAGGTTATTTTGCCTCTCCTACTTCATGGTTGGTTTTGACTGTGGAATCCGAATAAAAATAATGTTATTGGACAAAGTAGAAAGAGTGTTCAAAATAAACTTTATTTGTTATAATTACTGATACTGCTTATGTTGAGGATAAAAGGATTTAGTATTGGTCCTGTACACATCGGATGGTTTAGTTAAGAGTATCTTGTCTGCGACAGGGTTCTGCTTTTAAGCCTCTAGGCTTTGAACAATTCAGTCTGGGAATCAGATGAGTAGTTCAGAATCAAGGAAACAATTGAGAAGGCATCAGAGCTGCTGTCATCCTTCTCAGGGTACCCCCACTGCTTCCTTTTACTCAGAGCTGAGAATCTGTTCTGAGGAAGTATAGGATAGTGGATTTCATTTTTGCTTTATACCCTCTCCCCCTATCTTGGGCTAGAAACTACATATTTGCATACCTTGATCAGTGTGAAAGGGGGGGTAGGAGGGGGCATATCTTCTTTTGCCATGTTTCCAGGGGATTGTGGCATAGTAGCAGTAGACTGAGGGACCTGTCTTGACACAGAGGAAGGGGTAGGTCAAGAAGTAGAGCTTGTACATGAAACAGCGTGTGCACCATCTGGTTCTTCAGATACTTAGGAAACCAAGGCCGCTGCAACTGGTGTCTCAACCTTTTGCACTGAGGTGTATTGGCATGTGAACGGGGGGGAGTCTCATCACACAGGTTGCAATGTAACAGTTTAGATCACTGCTCACATATATGCCCATATTTCATTCAAAGATGGTACTTTGAGTGATTACATACATAACGTAGGTGTGTCCTAGATCCACATTTGTGGCAGGTCTGAGGCAAGCAAGGGTAAAACAGAGAACCCTGTCCCACACAATATAAAAATTCCAGGCAGATGTAGCAAATCACTAAATGTTTGTCTGAGTCTGATCTTTATGTTCCCGGCCCCCCCCCCATCCAAACAGAATTTGGATCCAAAATGGATATTGGTTTCCCTAGGACCTACAACTGCAATTTTCACACTCTTAATGTAAAAGAGTAGGTAGATGGTTTTGATGGTGGGCTTTATCGGGGTGTTACTGGGAAGAGATTTCACAATGGAGTGTGTTTTACATTTTGATACCTTTGGCAAAACCGCTCAAGGGGAGTGACCATTTTAAAACTAAGGTCAAAAAATGATTCACATGGTACATGTAACAAAGCATACAAATCCCCAGCCATAAATCCAATTGAATCTTTAAGCATAAACCTTATAATAAAAGATCTGTTAGTCATGATTTCAGAGTTCCCTTTAAATTTCTGTCTTACCACATTTCTGCTCTGCTCTGCTCTGGTTCACCAAGAACAGTGAATATGTCCATGAGTATAAATGTTTGTGACACAGTGTTCTCTGTTGTTTGAGTGTCAGTAGCCTCCTCAACACTTGTGGTGCCATCCTGTTCCCTGTCTTGTGCCACATTCCCTGATCATGGAACACCCATCTGGCCCTCACCTTCTTCCATGTCCTGAGGCAGGACTCCACCATGCCTTACAGGTTCCAGGTCCATGTTGGAGTACATTGATGCTATCAGTTTCAAAGGTGCTTGTGATGTAATGGATTCTGTCATAGAACTTGTGTTCTGACAGAGTGGGATGGAGGGAGTCAAGGCATTACTAGAAGGTACACAGTTCTGCATACTGTTATTCACGGTGAGTGTGTGAAGTTCTTTCTCTGTTGTGATGTTAGTGATTTTAATAGTACCCTCATTGGTCCTAGCAGAGGACTCACTATTGGCACTGAATCGGGAGTCAGTGTTGAGCAGTGACTGCTGCAGTGGGGAGAAAACAACACTCATTCTATTTTTTTTTTTTGAAATTTAAATTTTATTGATTTAAGAGTACAAAAGAAAAACAATATCCCAAATATATCGGGAAAAAAACATTATTGCAATGAAACAGACAGAGTAATCGAACAACAACAAAAACATCATCCCCTCCATCCCCCTCCCCAAAGAAGCATATCACAAAGAAGATACTCAAACACATCCGCCCCTCCCCTCCCAAAACCCTCAACAAGACCAAGAACAAAAGAACCATAAAGACCTAATAAAACCAATAACCCCCAACCCGGCTCCCTCCCCCAGGGTGCACCCATCATACAACTCTACAATTATAAATAAACACAAGCTAACAATAAATCAGAAATCATAATGGGTAACAGTCATAGGCATAGCCACTTCAGGTAACAAAGCTTACTGTGATTAAAATGACAGAAGAAGAAACAAAAAGGAAATGTGGACATAAGGGATCGGGTCATAATAAAAGGGGAACCAATTTAAGCCAGACACAAGGCCTGGAGTTTACCCCATCTCCTCTGAAACAAATCTAAACGCCCTCTGAGACAAGCAGCTAGTTTTTCAGATTGGAGATACGATAACATTTCAGTTAGCCAATCGGCAAAGGACAGAACCAGCTGATCCGTCCAGTGTCTTAGCACCATTTTTTTAACAACCATAGTCACCAAAGCCATGTGATATCTTCGTTCAACACTGTCAACCCGAGAAAGTTCCCCTAGAACACACACCTCAGGACTGAAAAAGCCAGACAGGCCTAATAAAGGATCAAGATAGTTCTTAACCTGAGACCACAACGGAGCCACTTTAGGGCAATCCCAAAATATATGAACAAGATTGCCGTCCCCTTGCAAACATCTGAAACAGCTAGGATGAGATACCCTCTTAAACTGAAAGAGCTTAGCTGGGGTATAATATAAATTATTAACAATGTAATACTGCGTTAGTCGAAACCTATCCTGAGTATGATATCTGTGAAGGTCACTCCAAACCCCAAGCCAGTCAAAAGAGTTCCCGGGAAAAAGATGGGTCCAAACATCCGAACCAACATCACCTTCGGGTAAATTATAGTCCAGAAGAAAGGAGTATATCAAAGAAATAGAATGAGACTGGGAAGCAAGTCTAACCACATCAGAGAGAAAGGGAGAGACTACCCGACTCCCTAGGAGTGGAACCAAATCTCTGGTTGATTAAGTGTCTCAACTGATAAACCTTGAAAATAGACCTACTAGGTATGTGAAACCTCTCAAGGATATCACCAGAAGAAAGAAGGGAGCTATTGTTAAAGAAGTTTTCCAAGCTAGCTTCCCTAATTTGCGGAAGCCAGTCTGGACTAATCCATGAGTTACCCAATTTAACATTAGGATTAGAAACAACTGGCTGCCCCAAATCCGAAGTGGGAGAGATATGAAAATACTGTAAACATTGCAAGAAGACCGCAATAGCAGTCCTTATAACATTATCTGGGATTCATTTAGCAAGTAATCTCGGGGATAAATAAAAGAGAGCATATTTATCAAATTTAATCGCAGAGAGGGAAAGACGTTCCAGTTGAAGCCAGATTGGAGAAGATACCTCCGGTTCAGCAGAGAACCATCTTCCCAATTTAGAGAGGTGAGCTGCCCAGTAGTACAGCAGGAGGTTGGGTAGTCTGAGACCTCCTGTATCCTTGGGAAGAGATAGTTTACCATAAGAGCGCCTAACTGCCATCTTAGACCAAATAAATTGAGAGAAGAGCGTGTGAAACTGCTGAATATAAGAGATGGGAAGCCAGAGATTAACCAGATTCAGTGGGTAGAACACTCTGGGAAGGACATTCATTTTGAGAACATTAATCCGACCCCAGAGTGAAATGGGAAGGGCTGACCAACGCTGCAGATCTTGGGAAACCGAATCTTTGAGCCGGTCCAGATTTAGCTCCTTCAAAAGCAAAGGATCAGTGGAGAAAAAAATCCCTAAATATTTAATGTATCTAGAGGCCCATTTCATACCAAAGGAGGAGAACTCAGCCTTATTGGTATGGACATTAAGAGGGAGGATTTCGGATTTAGAAACATTCAGCCTGTATCCGAAAGACCCCAAACCTCTCAATAAGACCTAACACCGCCTCAGAGAATCAGCGGATCCACCAGATGCAGAAGAATATCATCAGCATATGCTGAGAGGACCAACTCTTTTTGGTATAAGGTAACTCCTCTGATCTGGGCAGAGGCCTTAATCTTTCTGAGTAAAGGTTCCAGGTACAGATTAAATAGAAGGGGAGAGAGGGGACAGCCCTGTCTGGTACCTGCGTATAAACGAAGGAGAGAGGAGAATACCCCATTACAATATATTTTAGCAGAAGGACTACTGTAGAACACCCGGATCCTATTAACAAAAGCAGACAGGAAGCCCATCCTCTCTAGCACAGCCCAGAGAAATGCCCAGTCCACCCTATCAAATGCCTTTTCGGCATCAAGAGAGACCAGAACCGCTGGATACGAGAGGGATTGGGCATACTGGGAGATATGCGAGAGGGTCCTCAGATGGTCAGCCGCAGATCTGCCAGGCACAAATCCAGCCTGTTCAGGACTCAGCAATTCAGACCATACCATCTTAATACGTTCAGCTAAGATTTTAGCAAGGATCTTCATATCATAATTTTGAAGTGAGATAGGTCTGTAGCTAGCTGGATCAGTAAGGACCTTGTCAGGTTTGGGAATCAAGACAATAGTTGCCTCAAACAGCGAGGGGTCTACATCCGAGGCTACAGCCAGATAATCGTACAGCTTGAGAAGAGTGGGTGTCAGATCCTTAACAAAAGTCTTATAAAAATTTGCTGGGAACCCATCAGGCCCTGGCATGTGGTCAGGGGTGAAAGAAGCAATAGCCCTCTCAATTTCACCTTCCGAAATGGGAGCTAGTAAAATAGCCTGCTGAGTTTCGGATAGGCAGGAAATGTCAGTCTCTCTTAAGTAGCTGTCTAAATCAGAGGAAGGATGCGACACCTCCGGTTTACTGTACAGATCCAAGTAGAAATCCTTAAAAATGTGGGCAATTTTCCGGGGCGCAGTAACAACCTCCCCAGATGGGGAAACCAGAGAAGGAATAAGCCTAGAACTCTCAAGTGCCCGAAGACGTTGTGCCAGGAGCTTACTGGACTTTTCCCCGGTCGAGATACTTCGCTTGAGTTTTAAGAAGAGCATACTTCGTTTTCTCCCTTAAAAGATCAATGTATTCGTCTTTAACTGCCAAGAGCTGCTTAAGATCAGTTAAGGAGGAAGTTGAAAGGTATCTAGTCTCCAATTCCGAATTCTACCCATCAAAATTAAGGAATCAGCAAGTCCTTTTTTCTTTTTAAAAGAAGCTGTTTTAATAAACTTGCCCCTGAGAAAACACTTAAGAGCAGACCAGACCAGATCAAATCTAGAAACTGAGTTGAGATTCTCTGCCAAGAATATTGATATCAAGGAGCTTATACTAGAGACAGTCTGCGGGTCCTTTAACAGCTGTGTGTTCAGCCTCCAAACCGAATCCCGAGAATATTCAGGGGAAAGGGAAAGCTTGATCCAAACAACCGCATGATCAGAAAGAATAATTGGGTCAATACCGGATAAGCCCAGGCTTGAAAGAAAAGAAACACTAATCAAAACCATATCCAGACGAGATTTGGTAGCATGAGATTGAGAGACGAATGTGAAAGCCTGGAGAGAAGGGTTGGCAAACCTCCAGGGATCACATAAACCTAGTAGTGATCTCCGATCTGAGAAAGCTCTGTGGGCTGGAGAGGGTGGGCGTTTATCCTGGGGGTCTCTATCTAAGACCAGTGAGCAGGGAAGATTCCAATCACCACCTAATACAAACTGAGCTGGGAGGAATCTAATCAGTTTCTCAGTAAGAGACCTAAAAAAAAACCAGAATCTCCTCCAACTGGGCCATATATAGATCCAAGAACAACATTCTCACCATTGAGGGTTCCTTGAACCAACATAAATCTCCCTTCCACATCCACCACAGTCTTCTCCATAGTGAATAAAACCTGTTTTTTAATAAGAACTGCAACCCCCCTACTATAACAGGAGTTACCAGCAAGATAAGGATAAGAGAAACCTGACCGAGATAATAATTTAATATCAGAATGAGTGAGGTGTGTCTCCTGGAGAAAAAGAATGTCAATTCTCAGTAATGAACAGTGTCGAAACATCTGAAGACGCTTGACCCGATCCCGAAGTCCACGTACATTCCAAGAAGCAATTTTCAGAGACATCTTAATGTTTTAAAAAACAATAAACAAAATTCAAATATCCCAAATAATCATAGAATTATAAAGAAGAAAAGGGTGCACCCTCCCCAAGCTATACCTATTAATTTCAGCATAATTAAACCCAAAATAGGCCATCCCCAAAAACAATCCCGACCCCACTTTCTTTATAAAACTAAAACCCCCATAACCGTAAGCACCATTGAAACATGAAACTTGAGCCCAACAAGGGGGAACAATCAACAACCCATCAAACCCCCCCCACCCAGCCAAAATCTGCCCCACAAATATCCCATAAGAACCACTCTGTAATAAGATCCCACCACCCACCTTAACTCTGATCCTGAAAACCACGTTAGTAAACAATCATGCCTCCCAACCCCTCCCACAAAATCAACAGAAAACTCAAACACCCCAAATAACTATTTACAATGGAAGGCCAAGATAAATGTAATAACAGAAAATAGTAGACCAGCTCTGGCCATCCAAATCCCATTGCGAACCCCTTAGTCCCAGGTGAACAATACAAACAGCCACCCAAGCAGCAAGGATGTACCCATACCCTCAAAACAACTACCCAAATCAGTGCTTTCACCAGGGAGGAGTTAGCCAACCCCCCATCTTCAGGCTGGCAATAAGGCATCCAGCGAGCAGGCATCCAGAGGCTCGAGACCCCCCCCAATCGCCCCTTGTCGCGATGCGTATGCCATTTAGAAAAGGAAAAGCAGAAAAGCTTGCTATGGCAAGACACATCAGAAAACAACCCAGGTGTGAGAAAAGCAGGAGGCATCCCTGAGATAGCGCAGGATCCCGCCCACCAATAAAGAGAGTGCTCCACTCCACACATCGAAAAGACAAAATTCCAAAAAAAACCAAGCCGACTTACCCTCAGCAGGACTGCCTAACGGATGAGGGTACTGGGAAGGAAACACATCACGGTAACCCGGCACTGGGGTGATGTTTCAGGGAACAATAAACAGTCGGACTAAAACGTCCTCTCCCCAGGAAGTCCCTAGGGAAACGCCAACCAACCATAGTTCCCCTGCCAGTCAACCTAGGAGCACACACAGGAGATTCCTCCCAGCCAAACGATAGCCACCCATTCAGCCCTGCAACCAAGAAAAGGAACCAGGTAAGGAAAAGGACATGCAAGGGAGGAAAGGAGAAGGCAAAGAAGGTCAGCCCCAGAGAGTAGACAGAGGATTTACCTCGAAAGGAGAAGGAGAAAAAATACAACCAAATCCCCAGCTGGACTAGGCCATCCCTCGACCCCCCGACTAACAGCACCATCAGATTATTAAACAAAGGCAAATACAATCAACAGCATAACGAGTCAGCATCAGGAGAAAAGTAAGTCCTTCATCCAGCTTTCTTAAATAGTTCTGGAAGCCTGGAGGCGAGCTCGCTCAGGGCCATTTCTGGTGATGTGTAACTAAATACAGAGCCTCCAATCATGACCTTCAGGGTTGCAGGGTAGGCCATCTTGAAGGGAATTGAGGCAGCAATCAATTTGGATACCACCGGATGAAAGGCAGCCCTTTTCTCCCTTGTTTCTTTCGGGAGGTCCTGCGCGATTCGCAGCTTGGACGAGCCCCATAAGATCTCCTTGAGCTCTCTAGCTTTAACAAAAACATGCTGGCGCTCAATGTAGCTCAAGAACTTCAGGATTATAGGCCGTGGAGAGGAACCAGATGGGGGTCTGGGCCGCAGCGAACTGTGCGCACGCTCATCGATAGAAGAACTTATAGGGAAGGCCCTAATTACTTTCACCAAAACTTCTGCAGAAAAGCCAAGAGATCAGGCCCTTCCTCCATCTCAGATAGTCCAAAAATAAGCAGATTATTTCTGTGATTACATCCCTCAAGGTCTTCTGCTTTACTTTGTAGCTTCTTGATTTGCTGTTTTAGGTCATCTATAGCTTCTTCGGACTTATCCTGTCTTTTCTCCATCGAGAAAACCCTGGCCTCGACATCCTCCACCCAAGTAGAAACAGTCGACAGGTCCCCCCGAAGCGATTTCAGTTCAGCTGCAAGGTCCCTCAGAATGTCCTTAATGGGGCTAAGCTCCTGCATAAACTTGTCCTCGGTCAGGGGGAGGGCCGCTAGTGTCTTGTCTTCGGTCCATTCCGCTTTACCCGGACCTTGATTCCGCTGCTTTTTCGCGGCCTTATTCGGAGAGGCAGGAGGGGTGTGCCTGACTGGGGCCTGCTTCATATCGGCCTCCATCCCTTCCGAAAGACACGCTATTCCCCGAGACCAATAGAAGGAACAACACTTCGTAGCATAGGCAATCACCTCTGGTCACAATCTTAATAGCTAGCGATCGCTAATACCGAAAAGAAACCATTAATACGGTGATGAGAGGGGGGAGCTCCAAGCCAATGCAGCCGTCTAGATGGACGCCATCACGTGACCCCAACACTCATTCTACTGAAGGAGCAAGGATTTACACAAGAAGCTGGAGAATGTTTGTTGTTTATGTCTGGCATCATCATGACAACTGGGTTCTCCAGTAAGTGCTGGCCTTCCTGTGTGACTGGTGTTCCTGTAAGGTGTGCTTGGTTGCAGGAGGAGTTGCTACCCATGGAACATTACCCTGTGTCCTTTTGTTCAAATCAGGGTGATATGTCCCAGTTTTTACCATGACACCTTGGTCAGGCATGTCAGATGTGTCTGTCGGGTGTTTCAAAGCCATCAGGGTGTTTTGTAGTATGGGTTCACTTTAGGGGAGGCTTTAACTTGTAAGACAGAAGGAGTCTGCTGGGTTTCAGTTAGGGCAGGAAAGCCATACTAGTTTCAGAGCTTGAACTGCTCAGGAGGACTGGGACACATAAATCTGCTCCCTGGCTTTGGCCATGATCTCAACTGCACTTGGTGCTTTCCTGGGATCCCAGTCTTGGTTGTCCACAGATCTTGTCCATCCAGCTGTCATAAGAGTGGCTTCAGGGGACCAAAGTAGGAGTGGGTCTGGGATATTCTTTGTGAAGCCCCAGCTAAGCTGCAGCTGATTGTCTGTGATCATTTGACCCTGTCAGAGGGTTCCTTGGCAGCATCTCTAAAGAAACATCTGATACTGGTGCTGGACTAGTACAGGAGTCAGATCTTTTCACTTTCTCCTGAGCAATATTTTGCCTTCTTCAGCAGAAAGCTCCATAAAGTGTGCTTTCCTAGCCATCATTCCTGCCATCAGTAAAGGTTCAGTGTCCTGAGCTTCAGGTCCACTGACACTGTCCATTTCAGAGTCTTTACTGCTTAGGTACTCACCTGTCTCCGGAACACTTGTCATCTATAAGTTGGGCAAGATTTTCATCTCCAATTTTCTTCCATAAAATGTTGCTGACTGAATGAAGTGTCAGAATCAGAAGTTAATGTGCTCTGAAATACCCTGGCCAGTTCACCTCCTTCCTCCAAGCTGGTCGATTCAGCCAGCTTGCTTGCAGGTAAGATGACCAAAGGTTCCGCCTTCAGGAAGAGTAGGGATGCTTATTAAGAAAACTATACAAAACAAAACACACAAAACAAGCAGTCATCACATGCATACAATGCAAGTGTCAGTGTGGTATGTATTAAAAGAAAAGGAAAAAAAAATAAAACAACACAAATGTCAGAGGAAAAAAGTTACTAAAATGAACACATAGGTGAGCAATAAAGAAACAGCTATATACAAATTGAGTGATAGGTTGGCCCGAGTCTGTAATCCGAGGTAAGTTTCTTCATTGTTTACCCAGTATGGCAGAAAAGGTCACTTGTGCTTCTTCATAATAAGTTCAACAAAGTGCTTAGGTAATTTTAGACAGAAGTTCATTGTGAGTGATATGGTTCTGCTATAATGTGAAGAGACATCTAGCATTGCAAATGTATCACTTGAAACCCATAAAAATGAGTCTCAATGTGCTTCCTACTATTATTCCATGATCCAATAAAATGTCCACATACCAATATGTCATAATTCCCCAAACAAAAAAGGTTGTTCTGATCATTTCTCTGTCACGAAGTTCCAAAAATGCAAAATAAAGGGACACGCAAAAACAAGGGGCTCCATTGTTTCCAGTTGCTGAGAACAGGAGATTCTTGTACAAAATCAATCAGCCAACTGATTATGCTTTTGGTTGGCCTTAAAATTTAACCTTCCATGACAGCTAAGCCAATGAACATCCCACCCATGTGGCGGTATCCAAGGCTCAGTAATATACTGCTGAAGAGAAGAAAGTGAGCCTGGGGGACAATGTATAAATACATCTTGTGCTGGGAAATCCATGTCCATAATCCAGGTATAGGCGGCTTTTCTGGTCATTGTCAAAATCTGGTGACTAGAGATATGCCAGATTCTTGGCTTTGAAAACAGTTCCCTTATACATAGAGGTGCCACTGCTGATGCTTTAACAGCTTTCAAATGATCAGTATCCCAGAGTTTTAGCCAGGTCTGACAAGTAACATAAAACCAAGGTTCCCAGCCTTTAGTCTTATTAAATATTAGAGGTCTTAAATTAGCAGAAAAAAATACCGTAAAAAAATACAATTGGATTAACCATATTTAATTGTCTATGATTGAAGGGGAGGTATATAACATTTCTCTTACATAGGATGCAATCTACTTCTCCTTAGGGTTTGAAAACATACACTCAAAATAGACATTCCTACCATTTTAGGAGGGGGGAAGATATAGCTTATACAAAAATAAAGGGATGAGATAAGTTTTAATAAGAAAAAAAATATATTTTTCTTGCCCATCTGCCATCTGTTGCATTGTGCCACTTTCAATTTGCCTACTGAAAGTTTAGATTCCAAATTTAATAAATCTAAATCCTTTGTACCATATTTAATTCCAGGGATTTGAAAAGGCTCTTCTTGCAATTTGATTCTGCAGTCCTATGAAGAGGAGCTTGTGAGTTACTCAACCTGCCTACACATTTATCAATATTTAAATTTGATCCAGAAAATGACCAAATGAGGAACAGATGTCTAAGGACTGCCTTACAGAATGTTCATCCTGTGCTATGAAGAGACTAATGTCATCAGCACAAGCAATTGCCTTGTAACATAGAAACATAGAATTTGATGGCAGACAAGGACCGCTTGGTCCACCAAGTCTGCCAATTTCCCTACCTAATGGATAAGCTGCAGATCCTAATTAACCAGCAGCCTACTTCTTCCTACCTCCACCCACTAGAATTGCCTTGTGACTGTCCCATGCATGCTTGAATTCCACCACTGTTTTTGACTCCACAACCTCCTCCAGAAGGCCATTCCATGCATTCACAACCCTCTCTGTGAAAAAATACTTCCTTAAATTACCTCTGAGCCACCCCCCCATCTTCAAATTGTGCCCCCTTGTTCTTGTACACCTCTTTTTTTGAAAGATGCTACCCTCTTGGACTTTGTTGATTCCCTTGAGGTACTTGAAAGTTTCTATCATGTCCTCCTCTCCCTCCTTTCCTCGAGGCTATATATATTAAGCTCCTTAGGTTTCTCTTCATATGTCTTTCGGTGCAGACCCTGCACCATTTTAGTTGTCCTCCTCTGACAGCTTCTATCCTGTTCTATGTTCTTTATGGAGATTGGGTCTCAGAACTGCACGTAGTACTAGATGGGGTCTCACCAGCTGTCTGTATAGAGGGATAATAATTTCCTTGTTTTCTACTGGTGATGCCTCTCCCATGCATCCCAGTATCCTTCAGCCCTCCTTGCTGCCCTCTCACATTGCTTGCCCACCTTTAGGTAATCTGATATGACTACCCTCAGGTCCCTTTCCATTTTGTTGTTGTTAGTATCTCATCCCCCATTGTGTACTCTTTCCCTGGGTTTTTATTTCCCAGGTGCATTACCTTGTACTTCTAAGCATTGAATCTAAGCTGCCATACATTTGACGATTCCTCTAACCTTGCCAAGTCCCATCTCATCCTTTCCACCCCACCTTGTGCATCAACTCTTTTGCAGGTCTTTGTGACATCTGCAAAGAGACATACTTTTCCTTCCAGTCCCTCTACAATGTCGCTTATAAAGACATTGAAGAGGACCGGTCCTAATAGTGAATCCTATGGTACCCCACTAGTAACCCCCCTTTCTTCAGAGTGGACTCCATTTACTGTTACTGTGTCCTATTCTCCAGCAAATTCTTTACCAAGGCTGTCATCTTGGGACACACTCCCAGGCTGGTTAACTTGTATATTAATCTTTTGTGTGGGGCTGTGTCAAATGCCTTGCTAAAGTCTAGGTAGGCCATGTCCACAGCCCCTCCCTGATCTGCTACCTTGGTCACCCAGTCAAAGAAATCTATCAGATTCGTCTGGCATGACCTTCCCACTGTGAATCCATGCTGCCTTGGTCCTGTGCCCCTCTGGCCTCCAGATACTCGACAATTCTTTCCTTCAGAAGTGATTCCATCATTTTCCCTAACACTGAGGTTAAATTAACAGGTCTGTAGTTTCCTGCTTCTGCATTGCTCCCACTTTTGTGAAGGGGAATCACATCTGCCCTCCTCCAGTCCTCGGGTACCACCCCATCCTCCCATGATTTGTTAAAGAGGGTAGTCAGTGGTGTCACTAGTTCCACCCTTAGTTCTTTTAGAATTCTGTGATGAATCCCATCATGCCCCATTACTTTGTCCACCTTCAGTTTTAAGAGTTATTTCAGAACTCTTTCTTTTGTAAATGGGCTGGTATCAACTTCTGTGTCCAGAGTGTTTCTATTGTTTGTTTTAGGTACCTCCCCCTCTTCATTTGTAAATACTGAGCAAAAATATTTGTTTAGTATCTCTGCCTTTTCACAGTCACACTCTGCCCACCCCCCCCATCCCCTTTATTAAGTCTCACTATCCCTCCCTTGGTCTTCCTTTGCTCCCTGATGTACCTATAAAAGGTTTTATCCCCCTTCTTAACTGAGTTGGCTGTCTTTTCCTCGGGTTGGGCCTTTGCTGTTCTGACTGCCTTCCCAGCTTCCTTTTGCTTTAAATGATACAATTCTCTGTCCTGCTTCTCCTGTGATTCCTTGTACTTCCTGAATGCTTTCTTTTTCTCTTGAACCTTCACTGCCACTTCTTTTGAGAATCGTAGGGGACAATCTCTTCCTCATTTCTTAAAGAAACTAGCAAAGTGGAAGAGTTCAGAGTCATAATAAAGGATTCAAACAGAATGTATATAAAATGATGTTTAGATGGCAGCCCTGTTTCACTCCCCTTTTTACACTGATAAGTGGTCCACACTAACCATTACCCACAGGAGAAACAGTAGCAGATCTATAAAAGCATTTTAACCAATGAATACAAATATCTGGTATCTTATAATGTTTTAAGACATTCCATAAATATGCATGTGTAACAGAGTCAAATGCCCGTCCTTGGTCCAAACATACTAAAAAGCTTTGCAGTCTATCAGCATTTCCCCATTCTACTATTTCCCACAATAACGCCAGGTGGTTTGTGACATTCCTATCTGATATTGAACATGACTGTGCTGGTGTGATTAGGTATTTAGCTACCTGCAGTAATCTACTATTAAAAAGTTTAGCTAATATCTTAAAATCTGTGTACAGGAGGCAAACAGATCTCAAATTTTATAGGAGATTTTTATCCACTTTTTTGTGCAAGTATATCAGCATGCTGGAATTCATCTCCAAAGGTAATAGCTGAAGTGTGAGAATATGACTAAAACAATTGCAGCTCCTTCTGCAGTTCAGGGCCTAATAATTTATCCAGTTCACTGGTAAAACCATCAATTCCTGGGGCGGTACCAGTTTTTAAGGAAGAAATGGCACTTCTCAACTCCCGGCCCTGTATATTCAGAGTTAATGCAGTTTTAACCTCTTCATGGAGACTTGGAATAGAGACATTATTCAAAAAGGAGTCTACACCATTTAAATAGTCATCAGGCATTTGAAAAAGTCCCATGGTATATTGGAAGGCTATATTTAACATGTCTGAGATATCAGTCCGATAATTATTGTTATGGTTGAGAAGACCTTTTATCTTTTTCTTTTATCCTGTCACTGCAGCTTTCATATGGGCATATGATTCTGATGTCCCTTGAGTTCCAAAGGCTTGTTACCTCTTTAGGCCTTCTGCTTGTTGCATATGGAAACAAACCATTTCTTGCTTAACAGTATGAATTTGTGTAGTGTCATTCTACTGTTTCATGTGATAAGGACAATGTTTTTTGTAATTCTTGTCTTTTATTGAGGTAGCAAAAATAGTTGCCAGTACAATGAGTTTTACAGAGTGCCTGAAGCAGAGCTTTTAATTCTAATTTAGTGTCTTCCCACCAAATGGAGGAGTCCTCATGACATATAAAAATGTATGTTCTGGCTGCTATGAATTGCAATATGGATTGGGTGGCCCGGGTCTGCTGCAATAAGGTGGAATTAAATTTCCACATCCCTTGGCCTTGAGGAGGAACTATGTTACCTGTATTTTAAACTCAACATAGAATGATCTTAAAATTCTGCAATCTGAAGCATAGCAGAGTGGGGTGGTAAGCTAGCACAGGTGAAGAAAAAATCAGTTCTCATAACTAGTGGACTTTTGTGGAAAGTAAGATCATGTTTTCCAGTAGCTATAAAATAACCTTTGATTTTAATCCACTGTATGTATTAAGTTAGATGAAAAATGCACATCACAGAAAGTTGTTTTAGTGTTCTTACTCCTATCTTGGGAGGAAAGCCCACCATTAAATTCTCCTCCAAATATAATGTTATAAGAAGAGAACAAATAGGGCTATACCTGTTTTAACAAATCTATCCTGTCTGTCTTTGTTTGAGGTGCACAGATATTACTGAATCTGTATACATTATGCTGAAACATAGTATCGAGGATCAAAATCTTGCCAGGCACCAGATCGATGCGTTTTAACACAGTGAAGTCCCAGTTATTAAACAAAATGCCTACACATGAACACTTATCAGGCCCTATTGACCAAAAAGATGGTTCAAAAGGAGCTGGGAGCAGACTGCACCTCTTTTCCTGATATTCTTTATGCTGTTTACATTGGTGGAAGAGATAAGTAAGAGCCATACCGGTATTTATGAAAGGAGCATGTAAAAAAAAAGAGACTGTAGCTAGTCAGTTTTCTGTCCCATCTTGTGAGATTTACTTTTCATTTTAGCTTTGGCTTTTGACGTTGTTTTGTGTGTCCCCAAAGTCTTTGATTATTCTGTGTCAGTCATGAGATCAGGTTGAGAAGACCACATTGAAGAAGTGTCTGCTGACTAATGCAGACCTGGAACTGTTTTTGGACGGCTTGGCTCAACGAGAGGGGCAGGGTCGTCCAATTGTGGCATACGCCGTATGCACTGACAGCACTACTCTAGAGAGCCATAAGCTGCCCTCCCACTTGTCAGCCCAGGCCGCTGAGCTATTGGCATTAACCAAGGCCTGCATTTTAGTAAAAAACCAAACCGTTAACATTTACATGGACAGCAGGTATGCCTTTGGAGTAGTGCATGATTTTGGAATACTATGGAAAAACAGGGGGTTCCTGACTTCATCAGGAAAGCTCATTGCACATGCGAAACTAGTAGAAAACCTGTTGACAGCCATTCAAATGCCTAGGTCTGTCGCAGTCATGAAATGACAAGCACACACATCTGCTTCTGACTTTGTATCAAAAGGAAACGCCCAAGCTGGTGCAGCTGTGAAAAGAGCAGCTCTCCTTGATGTTGTCCCACTACCGTTAATGCTTTCTCAAGAAGTAAAACCAGTAAATCTTTTTTCTGCCAGTCATGTAGCTGACATACAACGATCTGCTGATAAAAAGGAGAAAAAGGACTGGCAAACATGTTGCACCTATGACACCACAGCAAAGTTATGGGTGGCGCTCAATGGCAGACTTTGCCTGACAGCAGTCACGTTTCCCTTTTTGGCCAAGTTGACTCATGGAGCTGACCATATGTCAAAAGGGGGGATGGTGGCTTTTGTAAATAAATATTGGTATGTTGTAGGTTTCTCTTTGTATGCTAAAAACTTTTGTAAGATATGTATTATATGTATGCAAAATAATATAGGCAGAGGACTCCAAGTAACCCCCTCTGCCCATCCTTCATCTATAGGACCTTTTTAACACATAATGATGGACTTTATTGAACTAAGCCCTTGTGAGGGCTACAGGTATTGTTTGGTAATAGTGGATATGTTCTCTAAGTGGGTAGAGGCCTTCCCTGCTCAAAGAAGCACTGCTTGTGTGGTGGCAAAGGCCCTATTGAGGGATATTATACCCCGTTGGGGCCCACCTTCACGTATATGGTGAAATGACAAGGGGTCTGTCACCACATGAGATTCTGATGTATAGGCAGGGGCATCACCAGCAGGAAAAGGGAGGTCATAATTCCACTATACAAGACACCAGTGAGGCCCCACCTGGAGTACAGTGTACAGTTCAGGAGACCATACCTACATAAGGACATAGACAGGGTAGAGAAGGTTCAGAGGAGGGCAACAAAGATGGCGCATGGATTGCATCACAAGTCCTATGAAGACAGGTTGAAGGAACTCAACATGTACTCCATGGAGGGGAGGAGGGAGAGAGAGGGGATATGATAGAGACATACAAGTATCTTACAGGGAGGAACAGGGTGCAGGAAAACACTATTTTTAAGTGAAAAAGAATGTTACAGGACTAGAGGGCATGGGATGAAGTTGGAGGGAGGACGATTCAGAGGAAACATGAGAAAGAATTTCTTCACAGAATGGGTGGTGGACAAGTGGAACACCCTGCCAGAGGAAGTGGTGGGGGCTGAAACAATCACGGGATTTAAGAATGCATGGGATAGACATAAAGGAATTCTAGAGGTCAGGGTTAAGGGGCAACAGACTTCTAGGAAAACAAACTGAACTTACAAGCTCAAATGAGCAGACTGGGTGGGCCATAGGCCCTTATCTGCCGACACTGTCTATGTATCTATGTATCTATGTATTTCTAGCGACAATGGTACTCATTTTGCAAATGAAGTTATCAAGTGCCTTTGTGAGGTTTTGAAAATAGATTTAAGAACTCACTGTGCCTACCATCCATAGTCTGGAGGGGCTGTGGAAAGGGCAAACCAAACCTTAAAGGTAAAATTAACCAAACTGATGGCAGAAACAGGACTTAATTGGGTGAAGGCTCTGCCTTTAGCCTTAATGAGTATGAGAGGTAGACCAACGCGGATGGGTCTGTCACCACACGAGATTCTGATGGGTAGGCCTCTGAGAATGACTAATGCACTCTTTCCCCAAAGCAGGTTAACATTGCATGGTATAGATAATGAAATGATTGCCTATTGTTTATCCCTTAATGCTGTCTTGAGATCTTTCTATCCTATGGTAAAGGCAACACTACCTGTGCCGAATCCGGAAGCAGTACTACATCGCATACAGCCCGGAGACTTCGTGGTGATAAAGGACTTTCAGTGAAAGAAGTGGAGTGATCCCCAGTGGCGAGGTCCTTTCCAAGTGCTCCTTACGACACCAACAGCCATGAAGATCGCTGAGAGAGAGACACATGGATCCACGCATCCCACTGTCGGTTGGTGATGGCCCCCGAGGACAGATGAAGAAAAAGACTGTTTTATTGACTGCAGGGGTGGCATGCATGCTGGGAGCCACTGTGGTTCTTCTGACTCTGATAAATATTAAAGTAAACCACAAGACTGTGAGATGCAGCCACAGCCTTGAACCCCTACACACCACTAATACCTGGTGGATTCTAATGAAGCTACATGTTACTAACACTAAGTTAAGTGATTGTTATGTGCGTGTGCATTCCCCACTTTCTGCGGCCATAGGACTGCACTTGCAGCCTGTACTCTTGGTCTGGTATGACACATATTTGCTGTCATTTGCTATGGCACATGCAAAGGATAGTGAAGGTAATTAGTCCACGAGCTTGTTAAATAAGGGCAAAGTTACTGTATTTCAAGGACACCACTTCACCACCTGGTATAAGTCCCCAAAAATGGGAACCCCCTTAAAACCCTTGTACCTAGATCACAGACCAAAAACCCAGGACCCCTATTGTGTGTGTAGGAGTTGGACACAGACAGGAGTAAATATACAAGTGGGGGTGTCTAGTTGTTCTAATAATTATTATGCAGGACAAAATTATTCTTATACCTATAATACGTCCGGTAACATGACAACATGGTATGGTGAGGGTATACATTTTCCAACTGAGCTTAAAGAGGGAAAAAAGTTTGGTACCTTGTCCATCTTGTACTGGGTGTGCGGGGTAAAGGTGTATGTGTTTTTACCAACAGGATGGATCAGGTGCTGTTACCTAGCTACACTACACCCATCCATTACAAGTGTATGTGCCCTCAAAAGATAATAATAAATTACAGGGCGATGGACTTAGCATGCTACCATTTAAAGCATACTATAGGTGCGGAGGTTCTGGAGTACCTAGCAACAAGAGAAGAGTGCCAGTGGGTGAGAAGTTAGCTGCAGGATTTTTCCCATTCTGGGGGGTACTACAAAGCATGCAATATATTGATCAACTAAACTACGAACTTGAAACCCTATTAAAAGAAACCAATGAAGGCCTCACCCTTTTGAGTGCCGAAACAAAAGCATTAAGACTAGTAGCATTACAAAATCAAGCCACTCTTGATTATATATTAGCAGCTCAGGGCGGGGTATGTGCAATAATTGGAGAAGAATGTTGTACCTATGTACCAAATGTGGCTGATAACATAACAGAAGTTTTGCACAAAGTAGAGCAACTACAAAATAACATTGTGAGCGAAAATAAGTCTGAGGGTGACTGGAATCCATGGGGATGGATTACAAATGTATTTGGCCAATGGGGTTTGACAATAATGACATATGTTGCAGTTGGCATTATCGCCTTGTTATGTATATGGCTCGTCGTACTTTGTGTATGGTTGGTGCTTACAAAAATGTGTAACACAGCCTGTAACCCACCTATACCAACTGTACAATCACCTGTGATACATAATTATGACATAGTAAGACAAAATGCTCAAGAATTGCGTTACTATAACTGTGATAGTGAATTTTAGCAGTTGATACAGAGTATTAAAAGGGGGGAGTGTGGAGGAAGAAAAATTCTGTATAACAATGCTGCAAAACAACAGTGCATAGAAAGCACCACAAAATGGCTGCAGAACTGAAACAATCTTCATAAAATGGTGGATAGTGGAAAATTCCATAGCATAGCAAGCATGTCCTTGGTGGATGGTGGAAATTTCCACAAGCATGTCTTTGTAGTAATGTATGCATGCCTTATAAATGATGTGGCTAAAGTAAATTAGCATAATAATCAGCATAGCCAGTCTGTAAGTTACAGCAGTATTATATGAAGCGTACTGTCCAATAAAATTGTGTCATGACACTGTTATGTAAGCAAGGCAGTGTATAAAAAGAGGAGACTTACTATTGTAATCGGAGCTATGCAATAACAACCTGGGGACCTGGCTCTCCATATGCATACGTGAATAAATGGTTTGAACTCTGCACAAGACTGTTTCTTTGTCTCTGTATGACAAGTAGGAAATTTCTATGACAATCTGTAGTCTCTTGTGTATAGGTAGAGGCTGCATACAGTGTTTTTTCTGTAGTCTTGGAGTATTGTTCTAAAGCCACATAAAATCTTTGTTCTACTCTATCTGCTTGGTCTGGCTGGTTCTGAGCTACCCATGGTAACTCTGAAAAGAATGTCTAATTTCTTCACAAAGGTTGCACTGATGCTTATTCTCACACTGCACTCCAATGTGTCCAAGTTCATCACAAATATTAAATCTAACTTTGTCGCAGATGCTGCTCAAATGAGTAATTGCCCCCTTCATTTGTAACATGCCCTTGGTTGCCCTGCATAAAACAGAACCCATGGGTCTTGCCCTAGAAAGAAGCTGTTCAGTAAATGACAAATTCCAGAGTATGAAGACTTTAACATCACCCTAATTTTCTGCCTCCCCATCTGAATATTTCTTGAGTCAATGATGGCTTCATGTTCTCCTGGAACTGTGCACCACTGTTTTAACCAGTAGACAAAATCATTCACACCAACTCCTTTATTGGGGGTTGCTGTACTGCTGGGGTGTGCCATTCTTCGGATGAGATGTTAAACCGAGGTCCCTTCTGCCCATCCTGGTGTTGTCCTGGTGGGTGTCCAGGTGGAAGTAAAAGAACCCAGGGCAGTCTTTGCAAAGAGTAGGGAACATTCCCAATGTCCTAGCCAACATTCCCCTTCCCATAAACCGGTTCATGCAATTATCCAGGCTGTGTGTGGGTGATGATGTGCGATATGGCAGCCACCACACATTCAGTCACTTCACTACCAGTCTAGCATTGCTTGTAAAGTGCTTTGGATGTATGAAAAGCGTTATATAAATGCTGATTCTTCTTCTTCTTCTTCTTCTTTATTATGAAATTGAACCATGATGTTTTTATATGCTGGTTTTAACAGAGGTAGTACAGCAAATGGCATCCATAGTGGCGTATACTTAAGAGATTGATGTTTAATCCAAAAGTGGTCTAGAGAATTAACATAGAAACATAGAAGCACAGACAATGAAGACAGAAAAAGACCAGAGGTCCATCCAGTCTGCCCAAGTTCCCTATAATCCCTGGAACCTACTGTTCCTCCATGGTACTAACCCTCCCCATCCTCTCTCTATTCTCCTTCTGGGTCCTGTCGCCCTCGGTAACCACTATTTCCTTCATTATGTCCCAGCCCTGCTTGAATCCCCTGACTCTTTTTTGCATCCACCACTTCAGCCAACAGACTGTTCCAAGTTTCCACCACCCTTTCTGTATAGTAGTATTTCCACACATCTCTCCTGAACCTACCTCCTGTTAATTTCCATTCCTGTCCATGTGACCGTGAAGTGGTATTTAGGCTGAATAGCTCAACGCAGTTTACTTTGTTAATTCCTTTCAAGAACTTGAAGATCTCTATCATAACTCCCCTCTCCCTTCTGGTGTCCAGTAAGTACATATTTAGTGCCTTGAGGTGCTCCTCATAGGATCTACCCTGCGGGCCCTGAATTATTTTTGTTACTCTGCGCTGCACTGTCTCCAACCTATTCTTATCCTTTCTGAGGTGAAGCATTAGCTGTTTTAAAAGGTGGTCTCACCAGAAACAGGAATTAGTGCTTAAATCTCATTTGAGAACAACCTCATAGAGTCCTTTAAAAGGGTTTGAGACACAAATATTCTGGCAGGGATCTCCTCCAAACAACCTTTTTAGAGCAACTGTATCACATTGTGATGTTTCACTGGATAGACAGGGCTATGAAAAAGAGTCATATGATCTATGGTTGGTTTTATGTAAAAGCAACAGAGGAGACTCATGTAGGGTGTAGAAAGTCATATTCGTTGATGGTATGGGGTTCTTGTCTAGACAAAGGGTATTCTCAGAAATCAAAAGACCCATTTCAAGAAGCTGGGCAACCACTGGAGTTGTAACTGAAGCAGGTGGAAGGAGATGGGGGCGGACACAGCCTCTATAGTGTTGAGGCAAAAACAGGGGGTAAACCATAGCTCAGCGGGTATATCCAAGGGGTGAACTGCATCAGGATCAGTTCCCTACATAATGACAGGTTTAGAATTCTGCTCAGGTTGTAAAGAAATAAGTGGGGCTTCAGTACATGGTGGGATGTAGTTATCCAGTTGTAGAATCTGAATTGGGGACATCTCCGAGACCCATGTACCTGTCTCAGCAGAATATTCCCAGCCTGCTGCAGCTAATGTTCCCTCAACAGTCCATTGCTGGTGGTCCTTGATGAGATAATTTGCAAGTGAGGGTTTGCTAAGACCAGGCCTGTGGTGGCTTGTGTGTACCCTTCCGGACAAAATATCACTTTTAGCAGAAGCCGTGGCTTGCTCAGGAGAAACAGAGGACTTACATGAAGGGAAAGTCCAACTTAGTGGGTCATCCTTCAGTACAGAAACAATAGCCTGTGGTGGAACAGGGAGTCGAACAGAGTCAGTGCTTTCTGGCATGCTGGCTGTCAGCTCCATTGATGATACTGCTTCACTGACAGTCAGCTGAGCTCATTTGTCAGAGTAAAGTTAATGTTCTGTCAAAGCACCACTTACCTTGCGTAACTTTGAAATTGCAGCCTGCAGTTTCTCTTTCGTCAAATGATGAAGCAATTCCTTTCAGCCAGGAGGGCAAATATATGAGCTATATCTTCTGAAGCCTTAGGTGAAAATTCTTTGTAACTGGGGTAGTAGGGGATTTTATCCTACCTAAAGTGGACTGGGCTACTCCCACCATGTCCTGTGTCAGAAGTCAGGACATTCTAAGTGCAATCCAGGATCATTTCATGACTCAGTATATGACTGATGCTACCAGGGAAGGGGCTATCCTGGACCTAGTGCTCACCAATGGGGAGCTTGTACAGGAAATAGAAGTTAGGGAACACCTGGTTGGAAGCAACCACAGTACAGAGTGTTTCAGTTTGGACATGGGCAAGGATGACATCCCCACTAAAACCAGAGCATTGTACTTCAAGAGGGCAAATTTTAACAAGATGAGAGAGGTATTAAGGGAAAACATGGAGACCATGGAAGAGGGCATGGGGGTGGACCAATTATGGGCTATCATTATGGGGGGCATTTAGAAGGCCACAAGCAGTTGAATCAAATTGAGAGGGAAGAAATCAAAAGCGAGACCACCAAGCTGGCTCAATGGGAAGGTTGTCAGAGTAGCAAGGGAAAAGTGGGATGCCTATAGAAAATTTAAAAGAACAGCAAAGGAAGAGGATGAGGAAGAATACTGGAGTCTACTTAAGGTGGAAAGAAGGGAGGTGCAGCAGGCAAAGGCACAGAAAGACCTCCAAATAGCCAAAGGAACAAAGAATGGAGAAAAGGCCTTCTTTATGTTACATAAGTGAAAGAAGGGACAAGAAGGATGGCATTGTTAGACTAAAGAAGTGGGATGGTTGGGATGAGAAAGATGGGTGCAAAACAGAGTACTAAATGAATATTTCTGCTTTGTCTTTACAAAGGAAAAGGCTGAACCAGTGCCATATGTAGGGAGAAGGAGGGAGGGAATGGGGGGAGCAGTAGGAGTAATTGGGATTGAAAGAGTGAGAGAGGGGCTGATGGGTCTGAGGGGGGACAAATCCCCAGGACCAGACAAAATACACCAAAGGGTACTGAAAGAGTTAGTGGATGGTCTGGGGTGGACGCTGACTGTTTTCTTCAATAGATCTCTGAAGTCATGAGTAGTGCCATAGGAGTGAAGAACAGCATATGTGGTGCCATTCCACAAGAGCAGGAATAAGGATCACCTGGGGAACTACAGACCAGTCAGACAGACATTGACAGTATGTAAACTCATGGAGACCATGCTAAAGAAGGGGATAGCAAAATAAACGGAGGAAAATGGTCTGCAGAATGAAGGATAGCATGGGTTTGTGGCAAGCAGATGGTGTCAAATGAACCTGATCAAGTTTTTTGATTGTGTCACGAGAGCAGTGGACAAAGACCAGGTGGTGGACATCGTATACCTGGACTTTAGTAAGATCTTTGATTCAGTGAAACACAAAAGGTTGGCAATGAAACTGAGGGACCTAGGGGTGGGGGACAATATGGTAAGATGGACTGAAAATTGGTTGAGTGGCAGAACTCAGAGTGTAGTGGTTGGGGACAAGTAGCAATAGGGTGGTCACCAGCAGGGTCCCAAAGAGATCAGTGTTGGGGCCAGTGTTGTTCAATGTCTTCATAAGTGACATTGGGGAAGGCATTGAAAGCACAATATGCCTGTTTGTAGATGACACCAAACTCTGTGGGAGGGTGGACACCAATGATGGGATACTGTACAGGACCTGAGGGAGGACCTTGCCAGACTAAAGATTTGGTCAGGAATCTGGTAACTTTGTTTTAATGCCAAAAAGTGCAAAGTGGTGTACAAAGGGGCCAAGAACCCTAGGGCAGAGTATTATGTAGGAGAGATTCAGTTAAATGCTTCTGAAGAGGAAAAGGATCTAGGAATGGTGATTATGAGTTACCTGAAACACACCTCACAGTGTAAGAAGGCAGTGGTGAAGGTTAACAGAATGCTTAGGTGTATTGTAATGGTACTTAGTAGCAGGTGGAGTAAGGTCATTTTACCACTGTACAGGTCATTGGTGAGAACACATTTAGAATATGGGATGATGAACTGGCATCCATACCTTAAGATGGACATCAGCATGCTGGAAGGGTTCAAAGGAGCGTAACCAAGATGATGAAGGGACTACAGGATAGGTCCTATGAAGTGAGGCTGAGATCCCTTGGGATATACCCCCTAGAGGAGAGGAGGCAAAGTGGGGATATGATAGAGATCTTCAAGTACATGAAGGGATTAGGAGAGTGAAAAAGAATGGTCTCATTAAAATGAATGAAAACAACTCCACTATGGGGCACAGCCGAAAATTAATCAGGAGGAGACTCAGAAGGGATGTAAGGAAACATTGCAATACAGAGAGGGTGGTGACCACCTGGAATGAGCTGCCAGAGGAGGTGGTATCAGCAAAAATGTGGGGAGCATTTAAGAGGGCCTGGGACAAACATAAAGGTAAAGTGTTCAATGTGGGCTTTGGATTTTGCACAGGTAGAGAAATGGAGTGAACTGGGTGGATCTAGTGGTCCTTAGCAGCCTTCAGTTTCTATGTTTCTATTTAACGTGTGGGGAGTAAAAGATAAGGTATTATCCAGGATCATCCTGAGGTGTTTAAAGGTTTCCACCTGTTCAAGTGTATGCCCTTGGCCATTGTGGATGCTAAGGTTGATATATTGTTCTTCATTTGTGAGTTTATGAAGAGCAGTGTCTTATTTTATTTGTAATTGAGAACCATTGGTCTGGGACCTAACTGCTTTAAAGACCTCATGATCCCCTACCAACTGCTCTATGCTCTCTGATCCACCAAAACTGATCTGCTGGTGGTCCCCATGTCATGGCTCAGGTCATCAGGTAATAGACCCTTTGGTGTGGTGGCTCTTACTATCTGGAATTCAATCCCATATTATATTCATGCAGCCAACACAGCGGATGCCTTCAAAGCCTCATTAAAGACTTTTTTATTTGATCAAACTTTTCATTTTGACATGATTTATTCTTAGCATCACCTTACTATATATCATATTGTTGTTGTTTTAGTTTTAAGTTTTTACAATGCAGTCAGATCCCTTGCTGGATTGGGTGGTATATAAATAAAAGCTGCCTTACCTTGCAAGTTTGTTTTGAGAGAACCATATTTCAAGGGCCTCAAAATTACCCTGAAGGACAGAGGTAAGGTTGCCAAAATTAGGGTTCTTGGAATGGTTAACAGCATCATGTGCACAGAGAAGTACATTTGGAGACTATCAGACAACATATACTGTACTGGGACTGATATCCTCATCTATAACATACTGGAAAAGGCAAAGTCAAAAGCCAGTTCTGTATCCAATCAGAATTGTCCCTTACTGCTCAGTAGTTAAATCCCTTTATGATTGTTTTCTTTATGAGCTTGTAATAGTTTGTCTTAAATATATAGGACCAAGCCTATATTACTCAAGTCTAAGTTCAGTTTCAAGTTCAATTCAAACCTAACAAGTGCTTAATGTAGCGGTATTTGATAGTCAGTATAGTTTTTTTTTCAGCAATAATGTTTTCCTGGGAAAAATACTAAGATGCCCATTTTTCTTTTTTTCTTTCATTCTTGAACAGATCTTTGAGATAATGAAATGTTTAAAAGTGTCTGCTTCATGCCATACCCACCATAAAAAGAATTAAACATCATGGTACATTGCCGTGCTATTTATCATCAGAAACATGTGATAACACCATTCAAATGTATCCGTAGTATGACTCTAGCATGAACATCCAACAGGAAACCTCAATAGAGGAAATTTTTAAACATTTGCTCGTGGTGGCCTTCTTCAATGACATGAGCCATTAATTATAAAATTAGCTAGGAAAAATGTTTTAAAGATATCTGAGAAAACTAAAAATACATTAAGGGTGAAACTAAGGATGTCAGAAATACATCTTTGGTAAAATGCTATATGATGAGATTGTTTTGCCTGCTAACAAATACTGCTGTTTTAAGTGACATGGCAGTTCTTTTATTTCCACCCGTTCCAGAGTTACAGTGCAGAATACCCTGCAGACTATCCAGCTGACAGCCATGGCTTTAGAGAACCCTTAGATCTGATTTTTTCCACATGCAGAAAAAAATTGCACACCCTGACATTTCACCGTGTTACCTCTACATGCAGTATCTTAGCATTTGACCATAGTAGTGTTGCATTTTGATATTGTTCTAGCTGACCAGCTATAACACTATAGATACATTCTTGTTGTGTTGTACTTGAACTTAAAAAGGCTGTTGAAGGCAGAGTCCCATGTACTGGCATCTTTTCTACAACTAGTTCTCACTCTCTCTCTCTCTCTCTCACTTTGTGTCACCTAACCTTTTATGTTGTATAGTCTAACAAAACAAGATGCAGCTTCTTAATTAGGGGGCTTACATTTCTTTCTTGGCATTGTGCCCATCTGTAGCCAATAACATCTATTTAAAATCATGCATATTGATTCAGAAGACCTTTTAGACAGTCAGCCCATAAAGTATAAGAATCAATAAATGTGATTCAATAAAAAAATGAAGATAAATTTCAAGCTATTAATTTCATGATAGAGAGAGCTTTCTGTCAACTCCATGGCTCACCAGTAATACACAGTATACAGTACCAGTATATTTGCTGTTGTGTATCCTAATAGCTAGGTAAACAGATCATCTGGTGAGTCATCTCAACATACGGTACTTAGATTAAAGAAAGGTTAAGCATATATTACCTTAAAAATGCCTTGAGAAGTCTCCATAGTTTCTAAATAGCGGTAATGAGAGTTAAACGAAGGTCTCCAGGTCCATAGCTCTGTACTATAATCACCAGAATACACTGTTTAAAAAATGTTATATTCTATTGATTTATTACAAGGCAATACATAACCATTTCTTCACAGGAAACATGAAAACAATGCAAATAGTGTAATCCATACATTTTAAAAGCAGCATTCAACCCTCCTTGTGTCTCACGTGTATCATATAGGGGTATCGCAATTTTGTAAAATACACCGTTTCTAGAGATGTGAATTTTTCCTTCATTTGCAAAGCTCTGGCAAATTTATAAATTTCACCTTCTATGATGATTTCAAAAAATGCCCGCTTACCAAATTGAGGGTGTAGTGCACTTTGCAAAACTATGCAAGGTTCTTTGCTGGCAGTCAGAATTACTTTACAGTGGCTGAATAGTTGGGCTGGTCATGTGGTGCTGAACACATTACTGTACTGCTGTAGGAAGTGAAGAGATTTAACCGTGCGACCATGCACAGTTTGGGCCTGTGAGGAGAAGGAGTAGGATGCGTCTCCATTGTGCTGTGAAGAACATCAGACAAACATAAGGTAAGGCAATTTTATTTGTCTGATGCCCTATCCAATGGCTCAGGGCACCTTATAACACAAGGACATACTGTATAAATGACTGAAACATTTCTTTATGCTAATAAGTCAACAGTCCATAAATAATCGATGAATATCATAATTAATCTCAGTCAGCCTAGCTAAGTAAAAAATGTCTTCAATGACGTCATATAGACCTCCACGGTACAGGCAGAATGAATGCTCATGGGGCGTGTGTGCCATAACAATGGGGCCATAACCCAAAAGGCCCTGTCCCCTTGCTGTTTAAGCTGAAAGAGGGAGACCAGGAGGAAGACTGTATCTGTTGAGCAGAGAGGATGGGTAGGAGTGTTGGAAAACAGGAGCTCTTTCAGGTAGCCAGGGCATAAGCCATGTTGGACCTTGAATGTTAACAAGTAGCTCTTGAAGGTGATACACCACTGAATTGGCAGCCAGTGTAGAGTACATAAGACTGGCATGATGTGATCAGTTCAAGAGGGTTCCAGCATTAGCTGGACCACAGCATTCTGACCAGCTCTAGGTGATACATCCAGCCTGTAGAGAACCCTAACTAGACAGTGTTACAATATTCCAGTCTGGAAGTGATAAAAGGCACAAACTATTGTCACCAAATCAGCTGGCACTAGATGTGGTGTGATCCAGGCAATGCTATAAAGAAAGTAAAAGCCATTTCGGACTACAACTAACACACAGAAATGTTGCTCGATTTAGAGCAGCTTTTTTTTTGTGACAGTTTGTGATTTATAGTGCTTTAGGAGTGATTATAAGTGAGAGTGAAGTAGAATGATATTACAGTTACAAACCAGAAATACCTAATTTTATTTATTTTTTTGTTACTGTTGTCTCTGATTTACTGTAGGACCCAGATATGAAGTAAAAGACCCGCTCACTGGTAGTCATATTAAGTATTTTTTTTCATTTATTTTTAATGATACAGTCCTTGCAGACATTACGTTAGTGTTAAGGAAACTTGTTTCATAGGGTTACATTACACTTCATCAGGTCTGTATACACACCTCAGTGATGGTTCTGCCACCCACTGCTGAAAAACTCCTGCACCCATTTTTATTTTTTCATTCCTGCAAACCAACAGTGAATGGTTTCTAATGTTGTAATAAATAGCTATTGTTGCTCATTTGTGGACAGTGCAGAGTACGGCTAAACAGTTGTTCTTGAAAAAGCATTTTTATGCCTGTATCTAGCTTGAATTATTTAGCACATTTTGCTTCATTTATTCATTTTCTAAATATTTTTATGCCAGTCCATATTCATGATAATTTTGACCATATTTCCAGTCTAAGTAGACAATTTGAGTTGCAGCTAGGTAGACAGGTTGGAGATACCTTAAATGAGTGAGGTGAAAATAAAACTATTTGCTTTGTCTGTAGCTTGACCTCACCAAAGAGGCAATTTTAAGTAACGGATTTTGGCTAAACAGCCATTATTCAGTTTGGAATTCCAACAGCTGTTTCGGAGATGAGCCACCTTGGAATTGCAGGAAACAGAAATATCCAGAGTTTTCAGATAACCAGGGAGTGCGACATTGTACAAAGTGGGATGAAATAAAGTCTATTGTATCCTGGGAGCTCTGTGTATTTGTCTTTTTAAACAGTGAGCAAAGGGAAATAAGTATTTTCCTCTTCCCAGTATGGCAAAAGAAGACTGAGATGGCTGTGTGCAATAGATGAGGGCCATTTCTCAAAAGAATTGTTCGCTCTGTGCATAGACTTCTAAGGACATAGGGTAATTAGAATTTAAGTCAGTTCAGTTTAATGTTTACTTTAATGTGACGTTATGTTTAAACTTGTTTATTTTAAACTTTTTAGTCTGTGTAGTCCTCATTAGTTTACTGTATATCTTGTAAATGTTGTGTAAATATTAAAATATTTTATATTTAATACATTTGTGACAAATCCATTTTGTGATCCTGAATATGAATGCTGCTGCCTACCACATTTTGCTTCTCCTTTTAGAAGCAGCAAATTTGGGAGATGAACAGGGGAAAACAGCTACATTTCCTCCTCCCCATCACTTAACTGCTAGCTGAAAGAGCTAACTGGGATGGGCCTGTGAACTGTGAAAGCAGATTCAGGTGTGCCCCAGCTCCATTTCACTTCTCCTTTTAGAAACAACAAATTTAGGAGAGGGACAGGGGGAAAGCAGATACATCTCCCCCTTCCCTCATCACTAAACTGCTAACTGCTTGCTGAGAGAGCTAACTGGGAGGGGCCTGTGACCTCTGAAAACTGAGTCAAGTGTGCCCCAGCTCCATTTTGCTTCTGCTCCATAAGGACTAGGCCTCCAAGGGGCCCCCTACACTGCCCCCCCATGCGAAGGACCAATGTGCTAAGGATGTTGGAGTCTGCCCGACAGAGTCAGCCCAAGGAGACAGCTGACAGTCGGGGACCCTGCCCATTAGAATTAAAGTTAATTTGTATTATATCTGGGACACACTGTACTGAGTGTGAGGGGGCTCCTACTAAATATCTTCTGGGGAGAACTTTGTGATTGTGAGACATTCATAACTACTGTGCTAAGGGTACTGTGCACAGTGCTGTAATTGGAGGGCTTGCTTTAAAGTCACTGGGGGCTGTTAAGTTTGTGAATTAGGAAAGACACAAGAACCAAGGCCTCTGAGAAAAAAACTATACTGGATAGGTTAACAAAAGAAATTTAAAGTGGTAAAAAAGGGGCAAAAAGAACAAGCAGACAGGACTAAATGAGGGGATTGGGGCAGTATAGTGCATGTGGGGCAGCAGTTTTCTGGGACACCTTCTGGAGGCTGTGCTGCTGCCCTATATGTATGCACCTTTTTGAGCTGAGGGAGGAAGTTGCCAGACTCAACACAGAGCTGGCTTGGGTTTCGGAGGACCTTCTCCCCCACCAAGGGACCACCTAGTCCACCACTGCTACCTCAGAGGTTGCTCAGTAGGAGAAGTGGCTGGATGGCAGTAGGCTCAGGGAGGGTTAGGGAGGTGGAGTATAGGCACATCCCACAACCAGCTCCAGTACATAACTCCTACACCACTCTGGTAGAGTTGGGAATGTCTCACTGAGGCATCGATAGTAGTGGCAAGAGGGGAAGTAGGTTTCCTTCCGAAAACAGTCCCTAAGGGGGTGACAGGAGACCCCAGAGGAGGAGGAAGTGAATCCCAGTGGGTGACTCCATTGTTGGGGGGACAGAGTTGGGAGCAAGTAGTGAGGAGGAGAGGGAAGTATGGTGCCTTTCCAGTGCCATGACATGCAAGGATGGAAAGAAGATCCAAAGGATCACTGGGGCAGCAGGAAGGGAGCGAGAGCTAGACATCATTGTCCACCTGGAGATGAATAACCTGGCTAGGGATGAGTCAGTCAGTGTGGGAAGAGTTTAAGGAGTTGGGGAGGGGTCTTTGGCAGTTGGCACTATCAGTGACCTTCCCAGAAGTGTTACCCATTTATGACAAGGAGGACAACACGATTCTCCACACCAGGATCTTCAATGTCTTGTTGAGGAAGTGGTGCGGAGAGGAAGATTTCAGGTTCATTGGAGACTGGGGCCCACCCGGTGGGCTGGGGCCTACACAGGGGAGACAGACCGCATCCATCCAGGAGAGGGGCTGCAGTCCTCAGTGAAAGGTTTAAGTGCTACACTGGAAAGCATTTAAACCAGACATGGGGGGAGGTGGAAAAAGACTGGGAGACAGAAACTCCCCCCCCCAAAAAAAAGCTCCCGAGGTTAACTACAGAATTCTGGAGGGAGTAAAACTTCAGACGGAATCGAATGAAAATGTATTTAATTATTTATTTAAGTTTCAGATTAACACCTTTGAGCCAGAGGCTCTTTTACATAGGTTCCATGTCAAGACAAGCACAGGCAATATACAGTTCAGGTAAACAAATAAGTCAGAGAAATCGTAAATACAGCGTAAAGACATAGGAGGGCAAAATAAGTAACTAAGGCAACAATATTGTATTTACAAAATGTATGATGGCTAATCAACAAGTGCATGTTTGATGAGAGAAATTGAAAACTGCACAAGAATATACCCAGAGGTATAGCTAGAAGACCTTGTCAAACAGATGCGGGGGGTCAGGAACAAGTGGCAAGAAAGCCTCAAACCCTGTTTCACGGCTAAGACAAGTAGGAAGGCAGGAAAGAGAGCTCAGCCAAGTAGGTTGTTGCCAGGATAGCAGGGGGAGTAAGTTGAGTTTAACAGGTTAGTAGGGTAGTTGGGGCAGAAGGGTGGAGAGGAAGCTTAAGCCAAGAGGGGATTAGCCTGGTTGGCAGGGGAAGTAGGGAATATCTCGGTTTATCAAGGTGGCAGGGGGTAGATGGGTTGGTAGGAGGATAGAAAAGGAGGGGGGAGATGGGAGGTGTGCATGGGGCAGGTTTGGTGGGGTGACTGTTGGGCAGTGGAGGGAAAGGAGAAGTTATCTGAAGGACGGTACAGAGGTTGGGGAGAGGACATAGGATTACACAAAACAGTCACAGGAGGCACGAGCAACAAGGCAGCCATGGAGCTTTCATTTAAATGGGCCAAGGGTGGCTGCATCAGTACCCTCACTGGGCAGGGAATTAAAGCATTTTGGGGCTCTGAATGCGAATAACCACTATCCTTGTGATGTACAACAGCAAAGAACTAGTAGGGTGTAGTTATCAGAACTTCTGGTGTGGCGGATATTACAGAATGGGCTGAGGGGATTCTGCACTCTAGGGGGCAGCAGACCAAGGGAGGCCTTCTTTACCTCAAGGCTGGTATGATAGAAATTCAGGCATGCAATTGTAACCAATCAGCCTGCTCATAGAGATCACAAGTGTGTGTCCATGAATCAGCCCTTCAAAGAAGTTGGCGTGCCTTATTCAAGGCTACAAATAAGTGCCTTAGTGTAGAATCCATTGCGGCTCCATAGATCACCAACCCATAATCTATTAAAGAGACAATAGAGCTTTGGATAGCTAGCTTAAGAGCTTGATCAGTTAAGCAGTGTTTATGCTTGTAGAGAAGAGCTATACAGATATTCAAGGTTTTGGCAACAAGTTCAATATGGTTAGTGAAGGACAGGGTAGAATGCAGAGTAACACTAAAGTACTTGAATGTTTGCATCTGTTCAAAAGCAGTGCCAGAGCTGTTCCTAACTATCAGTTGTTTGGCTCTATGCTTGCTGTGAGGGCTGTGAAAAAGCATAGAATTCATTTTTTTTACAATTCAGCACGAACTTCATCCCAATGAACCATTCCTCAACTTCTGTGAAACTTTCCTGTAGTTGCCTCTCCAGCTGAAAGTAGTCAGAGTTCTTTGTGAAAATTACCACGTCATCTGCATAAAGCAGAACTTGTTCAGAGCAGTAGGCTGGGAGCTTGTTGAGAAAAATCCTGAAAAGCAACAGCCCCAGGATTGATCATTGTGGTACACCGGAGAGGACAGGAAGTTTAGATGATAGGGTATCACCTATTTTCACCTGTTGTGTGCGGTCAGAGAGGTAGCTGCAGAACCACCCTAGGGTATTAGAGGACAGGCTTAGTTCAGCTAACTGTTCCAGCAGTAGAGGGTGATTGATTGTGTCAAACCCCTTGGAGAAATCGATAAAGGTGGCTCTGACAAGTTGACCCAGGTCCATGGCCTGCTGGATATAGCCCGTGAATTCCAGCAGAGTGGAGGCATTGCTGTGCTCTTTCCTAAAACCATGCTGGTGGGGACATTGAAGATTATATTTCTCCATATACTCAACCAGCTGATCAGTGGCAATTCTTTCAAGTGCTTTGGATAATGGGGGAAGAATGGAGATGGGCCTGTAGCTGCCATGCTGGGCTCTGTCCCTACTCTTATATAGGGGAGGTCACCAGGGCTAGCTTCCATTTGCTTTGGAATTGGGAAAAACATGAGGGACTTGTTGGTGGTCTTTGTAAGAGGAGATAGAACTACGTTGAGTGTGAGGGCAATGAGTTTTAAGTAGAGTGTGTTGCTGCTTGATCTGGTCTTCCCGAGTACTTTGGTTAAATATTTTTTGGCTTCACATTCAGTTACTGCCTTAAAATAGAATGGTGGATGCACCAAAGCTGAGCCTTGAGTGCCATTGGTTGCAGCCCCAGTGGAGACATCAAAGAAGTCTGAAGGCAGTACATGGCTGAGGTTGGTAAAAGCCGAGTTGAACATGTTGGCAGTCACTGTTGGGTCAAGGGTTACGGTGCCATCTAGATTTGGCATGGAAGGGATAGTTCTGGAGTCTTTCCCAATGATTTCCTTAAAGCTGCTCCAGAATTTCCTACCATCCTTCCAAGTGTCGGTGAGAATGTTTCTGTAATAGTTTGCTTTTTCTAAGCGTATGTCCCTGGTACAGGCATTCCTGGTGGACTTGTATGCCTGTATGTCTGTTTACTTGCCTGTAGCCCTTGCCCAATACCACAGTTGGTCATGGGATTTCATTTTTTGTGGGAGATCCATAGTGATCCATGCGTTATTAGTACCCCATACCTTCTATTTTTTGAAGAGGGGCATGCATATCACAGGGTACCTTAAAGCTTGTGATGAAGAATTCTAGGGCAGTGTCTACATCAGCAGCTGTGTCTATTTTTGTCCAGTCTTGTTGCTGAAGTAGATTTCTTAGAGGTTCAATATGCCCATGGGTGAGTACCTGACTATTGATGGTTTTAGGTGGGGGGTTTAAGGAATTTATTTGTCCATAGACATACAACTGGGGAATGGTCACGTATGGTGTCAGGGAGAGCCTCTGTGTGCATTATATGGTCATGGCGGTTGGTTAGTACCCAGTCCAACAGTGTGCTGGTCCTGGTCCTATAGTTTACCCTTGTGGGTGACTGGATCAGTTGTGTGAAACTGGCTGCAGTCAGAGCATCCTTATAGCTGCTGGCATTGGGTGACAGCCAATTAACATTGAAATCACCAAGTAATACTACCTCAGAGTTGTGCTTTAAGTTGTGGATGTAATTTAGAATTGAGTTGAGTCCTCTAGTCATCGATTTGGGAGGGATGTAGACTGAGGCAACAGTCAAGGCTTTGTTGTGGGCTCTGAGCAGTAGCTTGATGGAAAGGAATTGAATATCAGTGTCAGTGCTGGGTAACATCAGACAATGCTTCATAAGGGTCTCTTTCATATAACTGGCACAGCCTCCCTCTCTTTTAGCAAATCTATGTATCCAAGAAGTAAAGGAAAAGTTTAAAGCTGAGAAAAAGGGGGACATGATAAAGGAGGGCAAAGGGCAAAAATGAGGGAACGTGATAATACTATCTGGAGAGCCTTGTGTGCCAACACTCGCAATCTGGGCAGCAAAATTACACACTTAGAGGCCACTATGGCAGAAGCTGACTAGGACTTAGTAGCCATTATAAAAACCTGGTTCAATGAAAACCAGAACTGGGATGTGGGTATACCAGGATATAATCTGTTTAGAAAAGACAAGGTATGAAGAAAAGGGGAGAAGTGGCTCTTTATGTAAAAAGCAACATAAAGGCTACAAAAATACAGAGGGGGTGCAGAAATGTTGTGGGTCACCCTGGAAAAGAGGAAAGGGGCAATTCTTTGCATGGGGTGACCTACTGGCCTCCATTACAGAGGGGAGAAATGGATAAGGAAACATCGGAAGCAATTCATAAAATGGCTCGCAAGTGAGCGGTGTTAATAGTGGGAGACTTTAATCTGCAGGATGCAGATTGGAGCCTCCCTGTTTCAGCAATGACCTGGAGTAGGGACATCCTAGACCTCTTGCAGGGGTGTTCCTCAGGCAACTGGTTAAGGAATCCACTCATGAAGGGGTATTGCTGGACCTAGTACTGATAGACAGGGAGAGCATTGCCAACGTCACAGTGGGGGACCACCTGAGGATCAGTGTTCACCGGGCAGTGTGGTTTAATGTTAAGAACAGGGCCAGAATCGAACCACATGAGGACACAGTCCTGCACTTCAGGAGGGCCAATTTTCAGAAAATGGGAGAATGCCTCAGGGATGCCCTGACTGGGATATGGAAACTAGGGGGAGTAGAAGAACAGAGGGCTACAATAAGAGATGGAATTGAAAATGCTACTATGCTCTGCAACAAGTAGGTCAGCAAGGGCAAGAGAAAAAAGAGATCTCTATGGTTCTCTGGAAAGGTAGCTGAAAAAGTAAAAGCTAAAAGACTAACCTTCAGAAAATCCAAAAGAACAAGAAGGAGGAGGATAGGGCGAGTTATCAGGAGAAATATAGGGAGGCTGGGAAGGCAATTAGGAGCGCAAAAGTGAAAATAGAAGTAAATATAGCCAAATCAGTTAAAAAGGGGATAAAACATGTTTTAGATACATTAATGAATATAGGAAGTCCAGGGGAGGGATAGTAAGGAATAGTAGGGGGAGGGAGTTCTGTAGAAGGGGACCACCAAAAAGTGTACATACTGTACTAAACGTATACTTTTGTTTAGTATTCATGGAGAAGAGGGTAGGAAATGAGCCTTGGTTAGAAGACAGGGGCATAAAGAGTCAGAAGGTGGACACTAGCCCTTTCACAGTGGAAAGAGTCCTGAAGGAGTTGTCAAAGTTAAATGCAGACAAGGCGATGGATCCAGATGCAGTGCACCCCAGGTTGCTGAGGGAGCTCAGGGAGGAGTTGACTGTACCTCTGATAGTCCTGTTCAACCTGTCTCTAGAAACAGGGGAGGTAGTGGGGGACTGGAGGAGGGTAGATGTAGTTCCACCCCACAAAAGTGGAAGTAAGGAGGAGGTGGGAAATTACAGCCTGACTTTGGTAGTGGCAAAGTAATGGAATCACTACTGAAGGAAAGGATTAGAGAAGACATTATTATCAGCATTCTACAGGATCCAAGACAACATGGATTCATAGGAGGGAGGTCCTGCCAGAAAAATCTGATCAAGTTATTTGACTGCGTAACAAAGGAGGTGGACCGGGGAGGGGTGGTTGATGTGGCCTATCTGGATTTCACCACATTCTTTGACACTGTTCCACATACAGTAGAAATCTGGTAAACAAACTGAGTAGCCTAGGAGTGGGTCCTAAAATAGTATAATGGGTGGAGAGTTGGCTTAGTGGTAGGAGCCATAGTGTGGTGGTAAATGGGATACACTGTGAGGAAGGCAAGATGACTAGCTGGATGCTGCAGGATCAGTATTAGGCCTGTTCCTCTTCAATGTCTTTATTAGTAACATTGCAGAAGGACTGGAGGGGAAGGTATGCCTATTCATGGATGACACAAAAATCTGCAACAGAGTAGAACCACCATGGGGGTTGAAAGAATGAAGGAGGATCAAAAGAAGTTAGAAGAATGGTCCCAAGTTTGCAGCTGAGAGTCAATGCAAAAAAGTGTGAAATCATGCACTTAGGGCACAAAAACCCTGAGGCAATGTACCAACTTGGGGGTATTAACAGTCACAAATCATGACAGAGACCTGGGGGTTATCATTTTTGATGACCTGAAGGTAACCAAACAGTGTGACAAGGCAGTGGGAAAGGGTAGCAGAATGCTTGGATGCAAAGGGAAGGGTATCATCAGCAGAAAGAGGGACATAATAATAATAATACCCCTGTATAGATTGCAGAGAGATCTCACCTCGGGAACTGTGTACAGTTCTAGAAGTCCCATCTCTGAAAGGACATAGATAGGGTGGAGGCGGTAAAAATGAGGGCAACCAGAATGGTGCAAGGCCTGGATCAGGAGCCCTATGAAGAAAGGCTGAAGGATATAAACATGTACTCCATAGAAGACAGCAGAGAATGGGGGGATATGATAGAGATGTTCAGATACCTCACAGGAATAAAAAGGTACAGTAGGGGAACATTTTCCAAAGAAAAAGATGCTCAAGGACAAGGGGTTGTAATATGGAGCTGGAGGGGTGGAGGCTAAGAGGAAATGTGAGGAAGTACTTTTTCATGAAGAGAGTGGTGGACACTTAGCACAGACTTCCAGCAGAAGTGGTGGGGGCTAGAACAGTCACAGAATTTATAAATTCATGGGATAGACACAAGGGAAACTTAGAAGCAAGAGGGGGGTGTAAGTTTGAGTCCAAGTAGGATCTCCGGTGGCATTATAGGTAGGGAATTTAGGGCAGACTAGGTGGGACTAGTGGTCCTTATCTATAGACAACTTTTGTGTTTCTATGATGATCTCTAGTTTTCCTTCTCCTCAACCTGTTGGCATGCCCTTCCCATCTTGACATTCACCACCTCTATCTACCTCTAACTTTTCTTCAAGCCCCCATCATACAGTATACCACCATGTCCAGACTAAATAAGCAAAAAAGGCATGGAGATGCTCAGTAAGACTGTTGCTTGACAGCCCTACACAAATAATAACTGACTAAAAAGATTGTTTTTCCTACAATATTTCTTACTTTAGAAAAGTGCACTGCCTAAGCACTGAGGTACACAGCAGAACTGACCTTGCAAAGCCCTACACAAATAATACGTGACTGTTTTTTGTCACAGACAAAATCAATTTTTGTATTATAGTTCTTAAAAAAATGTGCGCTACCTATGCAGTGAGGTGCACAACAAGACCCTGGCTTCATAACCCTACACAAATAACTGACTATTGCCTGGCACACACAAAAAGATGTGTTATGTAATATTTCTATTTGAAAAAAAAACTTTGCTCACTTCCAAAATTGCAGATATGGGGATCAATTTTCAAACATGGAAATTTGGTGCAAGGTGCCAGTGCCAAAAGGAATTGATGCAAGTGGCACAATGTTGTGGCATTCCTGATTTTTGAATGCAGGCTGCTTCAAAATTAGGATGCCTTGCACTGAAGCCACCCTGCACCAGAAGTGCTGGTGTCCCTGGTTGCAAAAGGACTTGCACCAAGATGGTTCTGCAGCATCCTCTTATTTGGGATTTTGGAAGCCCTGCCATGGCTGCAACTTGGTGCTGGTCTAATAGCCCTTGCACTGAGTGTCTTGCATAAGTGACATTGAGGGAGTAGGGGTGCATGGCACAACGTAGCTAGACCAGTGGGCTTGTCAGTACTGGGCATAATGGACATGGCAGAGTGTAGGAGAAAACATTGGTGGCACTGAGGCAGGCATGTCCCAGACTGTGACAGAGTACCGTGGACTGGCAATGGGCAGTATGCTGGCATGGACCATGTCCCAGACCCCTGATGCTGGCAGCCTTGCCAGCTGACCTGCAGTATGCACGCTACCTGACATGCTGATTGCCAGTCCTCTGGATGGCATTTGCCAATTGGGGCACCCATCTCACCTTCTGTAACTCTTATGGCACCCGTTGCTGTACATTGGGGCAGATGATACTGCTTTGGGTATGTTCTGCACTGAGTGCAGCACCTCATCCCATGCTGCCATGGTCAGTCACCCCCTGTCAGGGTGGTTGTATGACATGGATGGCTGGCAGGGTTGGTGGCATCAGGGAATCTGGGACATGGTCCGAGCTAGCATACAGTCCATGCTCACTCAGTGGCTCTTTTGTCCAGTCCAGGGCACAACTGCCCTGGTGCCACCAGTGTACCCTCCCACACCCCACTGTGACCATTTCACCCACTACTGGCACCCCACCGGTCTGTCTGCCCTTTACCAAGCACCCTCCACCCCCAACATTGTCAGTCTGTGCCTGGGTTGCAGGGGCTGCAGGGGCTTGACAGGACCCTCCATCAAACCCCTCTGGTACACTTCAGGTTTGCCGCAACACTGCAACTGCAGCAACTCTCATGACTTTGATGCAGGGACTCCTTTTTTCTAGAATAGGGCACAGGGTCCCTGATGCACCTGGAGTTTGCCACAGCTGTGGATTGGGGAAATGTGTGCTGATTTAACTGCTGGCTGAAAATTGAGCCAATGGTGTCCAGTGACTACTCAAACTCAGATGTCCGCATAGACAGTTAAAACAAAAAGGTGAACAGGTAACAAAAAACAAATTAAAATCTTAAATAATTAGCAAAAACACACTTAAACTGGTACCTGACACCCATCTCCCAGACAGATTCAGCTCAGATGCACTGTAAGTCACTCAAAATATCGGCCAAAATATTTTTTTCTCTAAAAGTTTTTCAGATCACTTCTATAAAGTATTAGTACTCAAACTGAGCAAAGATTCCTTTACTATGTGCAGTTTTGGAACCTATGACTGATTTTGTTCTGCAAACAGAGAGACACATCATACTCCTGCAATCACTCAAAAACTGCACAGCATGGAACTCTGTGGATGGAACTTACTGTTGCAGCATGCAGCATGTTAACAAAACTGGAGCCTGGAGATGTTGCCAGTGTCAACAGTGTTAGGGCAGTAAAGCTGAATTATCAAGGAGAATGAAGCCCAGCACCCCACACTGCGTTCACCAGACAGCAAAACCACAATGATTCATGAAAGAAACTTTGTTGCAGTGCAAATCTGATTTATTTTAAGTGCAATTTCAGTCAGGCATATATTTATTCAGTTGCAGCAGGGTCTTATCACCATGTGGTCATCCTTTTGGTCAGGAAATCAGTCATTTGACCTAATGTCTGGCATGCTCTTCATAAAGTATAATGTACCATGCTCTTAGCTCTTAATGTTTTGCCCTCACAAGTCTGCACAAAGTCCCACCCCCACCACTTCATCAGACAGACTACAGTGGAGTCCGCCAGGATGCAGTGCAGTAAAAGACAGGTCACAAAATACTGCATGACAAAAGGTCTTAATTGCCATTGAATTGCTCTGTTCCTTGCAGCATATTGCAGCACTCTGCAGTTAAATGCTGCAATATATTGCACTGAATTCTGGCTGACTCTATTTTAGGAGAAAAATGCATTTTTTTTTCATCAGCACAAAGATTATGCAAAGCATAGTGGATGGACTTTGCCCATTCTTTATCATTTTTAATACACTAGGCAAAATGTCATGAGCTGTGGGCTCAATGATGAAAAACAGTAACATGAGCATATAGTAACTTTAACTTAAAAGGCCATAGTGTATACCAACGGTTACACCACACTGAACTTTTTAAGAGTAACTAAATGTACAAGTTACAGTCCTAAATGTCTACTAAGTAGAGGTATACGAAGTCTGCGAAATTCACTCTGTACGCTAATTCACGGAGTTCACAGCCACGAATTTCATGGATTTTGCTGTGGTGCATGAATTTTCACCTGTGAATTTTGCGCTCTGCCCATGAAATTAGAGCTTTGCATTAAAAAAAGGTAAATTTCACCCAAAATTTAACGCAAATCGAAGTTTCAGAGTTTTCTGAAAACTCCACGAATGCCGCAAAGCGTGAATTTTCAGCAATTCGCGTGAACTTCGCGGGAGAAGTTTAACTTTGCAACATCTCTACTACTGAGTTTGCATTAGTAATGCAAACAATGCAACTCATTAAAGATCAGCAACCAGTTAAAATGTACATTTCAACTGAAACAATTATTATCATAAAACTGACATAGTCAGATACTTCCTGAGATTTCTGTTGTATCACCTGAGAAATTGCCTGCCTTTCTGCAGTATAACTGTAGGGCCACCAGAGAAAATCTCTTTAGAAATATTGCTGAATGTAGTGAATCTCTGGAAATACTTGACCATGTCTACTGTTGAAACTGTACAGTCAAGGTAAAAAGTAACATAATCACTCACCAAACATTTTGAGCTGAAAATAGGTGGCATTCACACATACAAGGGCTCCTCTAGTTGCTGCATTTTGTGAAGGCCACAAAGTCTCACCATCATTTTGTAGATAAGTTCTTCCTAAAGGGGATGGAGACCAATGCTATTTTCAGAAGATAGTTATATGATCTGACCATATGGCCAATTATCAGCATAATAAAAAGTTCCTTTACCCTTTTGTGTTAAAAAAGTCTAACTTAAGATAAAGACACCGATCAAATACACTGTTCACACTTAGACAGTTCACTGCGTATCTACCCACCCTATACTCATTGTCATCCATCCATAGTCTATGAGCTGACCTCAACCTCAGTTGCTTGAGTAGATTCAGGTTTTGGCACCTACTTCCAGGTAAACACCTGGGGCTTCATTTTCAAAGTCAGGAGGATGATGCAAGTTGCCTGTCTCAAACATAAATAATGCAAGTGGCATCTTGCATCAAAAGGTGTGGCAATCCCTTTTTTCGAACATGGTCTGTGTCAAAAAGAGGAGCAATTGTGCCAAAGTGGCACTGCACCAGCCTTGCAACCCAGATTGAGTGCATCAGGTTGCAAGGGGATTTGCACCACAGTGGAGCTACAATATCCACTTTTTTGTGATATTGTAAGCCCTGACATGGATGCAGCAAGAGGTTCTACTTAGAACATCCAAAAGGTGGTCTAAGCAATGTGCACCAGTGTCACACACTATAGTGAAGGGGGGCAGGATCTGAAAAGGGGCTGATAGAGGTAGGAGGAGCATGGGGTTGCCATAGGAGTGTTGGAGAGACTGTGGGCATTGCAGGATGGGACGTGGTACCCAGCGGGGGTGCTGTTTGCTGAGCCATACTGCCCATGGGATGGGACCACTTGAGGGGTCCAGGGACAGACGTTGCAATGGCCCCAGGTGGGCACAGTCCTGGCAGCTGCCCCATAGGTAGCCAGCTCGCATATGCCTATAAACAGTAAGCTGGAGGCTCAGGATGAGGGATGCCAGTGATGGGGGTAACATCTCCGGGTACCACTACAGTCCCTTCGTACCTAGCTTCCCACATTGGCAGGCTGCCTCCTGCCTACAAACTTATGTGAGCTGGGTACATGTGAGGCTGCCACGTTGACAGGCTCAAGTTCTTTGCTGCCACTCAGTATCAGAGATTCAATGCCAGGCAAGGGACCAGCCCCATCTCATATCAGGTTATCAGCAGCAGTGGTTGCAGGTGAAGTACCTGTATAGGTTTCAGATGTAACAGAGATAGCTGAGGTTCTAAAGGGTGCAACAGTGTCAAGAACAGTGGAGGTGACTGTGCAAAAGAGTGCTGTGTGGTTTTCACCAGGGGTGATCAGTAGAGATGCAGGAAATTAAAACGTTGCTGCTGAAGTTGATGTGAAGTGGGAAACTTTGCTTTATGTTTAGCATAGCAGTTTCTGGCTTTACCCCCAAATTTGTTTGATGAAGTTATTGAAAGAAAAAACATATCTAAACCTTAACTAAGTCACTTGTCCCACTAAGCAAACATCTTTCACCCACTTTCCATTCCACTGAAGTGTCAACCAATCAATTGTTACTATAGAGGATGTCAATGTTCATTCTTTGATGGATTAAACACAGCAGGGAGAAGACCACTTCTCTCAGGGAATACAGTTATGATATTTTATTAGGTACTGAAAACAATATTCTTTAACTTTGGGGCCTTGGGGGAGAGGAAGGTTGAGTGCTAGAAGGCTATGTAATTTGTGGATTCCAGATGAATTCTAGAGTAGGGACTTTGATGTAGAGGGGAAGGGGAGACACGAATAGCTTATTTGGGATAGGTGGGGGAAGGGATTTTACCATTGGCTGTGCTATGCTTACTATGGAACTTTGTCAGGACAGTGGCGAGGAGAGCAAGGAGGTAGGTGCCAGCAGGTGGCGGGGGGAAATTGCTTTAAATCTTTCGGGAGGAGGGTGGAGATGGAAATGTTTGCACAGGTTCGGTAAAGCTTTAAAAAGTGCTCTTTTTAATTATACACACTTTGTATAGTTCATCACCAGTAAAGAGTTACTTTACTGTGTAAAAACTAGGCAAGTAGCACTTTGCCAGCACTTTTGCTGGTGGAGCGTCACTATATGTTGTTTTGTTGGGTGAAGGTGAATGCTTCTGCAGGAGAAATCTATGTGAAATAAAATGATGTTGTGGGAAATTTGTGAAGTACTTCACCAAGTAATTTCCTCCAAATTCTCCCATCTTTAGTGATCAGGAGAGGTGGACCAAGTTTAATGTGGGCTTCTGCAGTGTCACTATCTGCATGGTGGATGAACAATGCATCTTCACTATCTGTGAAAAGCAACTATGTATGTGAGCTGGTTGAAGAAGGTCTGGATTCTGGTCCTTTAAAAGGGCTGTACAGAGGCTGCAACACATTTAGCTTTCATCAACCCTTTGCTACCAAAGCTCTGTGCATGGACTTTCTTGACTTCTTCCTAATGTTACTGCACGCCCTCATGGAGTGTGCTGAGTGGCCTCTGCAATGAGGCACCAGGATTTGACTACTTACACTACTCATGCTCTTCAAAGATTGTCATATGGTAGGATGCAATTGCAATTTGCAATTGGACTTATCCTACATAGCACTATCTAAAAAATGCAAATAGCAATACTCGGAAAGCACTCAACGGGGTGAAGGCAGGGAGTAATAGCAAATTTAAACTACAAGTGATACAGTCTCTGCATAGATGGCTAATACACTCCCTTGCAATGGAAGCTGAATGACAGATTCTTATCAAATGGAGGATGACTGAGTCCCTTAGCATTGCAGAATGGGAACAAGGACTGAGCAGAATGCTAGCTTACGTGAGGATTTTAACAAGCCACAGAGACAAGGGGAAGGACTTTGACAGAGAGTGGACACCTTGAATCAGCAACATGGAAGAGGCAAGCATAGGAGCTATAGATGCTTAGCCGGTGAGGGGACATAAATGTGAACTCAGGGGCAGTTAAGGGGAGCATAGTGAAGGACAGAGATGGGCATCCTGCATGTTCACGTGACTGAGTACTGCTACTTTTATTACATGTCTGGTACTGCACGAACTTACATCAGAGAAAACTATAATTAGTCTGCATGTTTGCATGTAGCATGATACATGAATTTCACCAGGAGGCCTAAACACGAATACTGTAGATCCAGATGGCATATGGTTTGTCAGTCATACTAGCCAAAAAGAGTGCATGTTTCTTTAAATTATAACCTGTTTATTATTATGTAGAGTAAATGTTAGAAACATCTAGACAGAAATGATGGGACTATCATTACGTAACTTTAGAATACTTATCTTTATTACTTCATGTTGTGCTAGGTAAATTTACAAATAGGTATTTTAAAGGTTTAGTGTTCCATTAAGGACTGACTGTATTAGGTCAAAACTATTGGCCAGAATTACATTTGTTGGTACACAATGTTTTATGATGATGTTCTGAACTACTTCATTTAGAATAAGAAAACAAGTGTATTACAGTAGTTAGTTATATATCACAGTGGTTTTAGTGCTGTATTTCCAAGGGGGCTCTCCCTGGCCAGGAATGTGATTGTACTATGTATTTATTGCATTTCTATATATTTATGAATGAAAACCTTTAAACAGTAGAAAACAGAGTTCTTGATTTCCTAAGCCCCCAATTGCTGTAAGCCCCAGCTGCGCCAAAGAAGTGGCACACGGGGCTTGCGGCAATCATCTGTCCAGCTATAGGGAGTTTCAACCCGTGCGCCTGGTGCCACGAGTTAGACCAGCAATTTTCTAGTCTAGCTTGTGGCATTCTCAGGGGCTGTTTTACAGATCTTGTGCTGCATATTTGGTACAAGCTGCTGTAAAACATACAAAGTGTCACAGCTGTGCCTGAGATTTAAGAATGCACCTCAATGCAAGAATGAGGTGCAGGTTTTGACAAATGGGTTCAGCAGACCACAAGAACCTAAGTGTCTTGGCCTGGGGCTTTGCACAAGCACTGCACCACTTTTTGAAAAACATGCCCAGAGTCTCTGTTTTAACCATAAACAGAATAAAAACCTGCATAAAATCTTGAGAGAGTATTGGTAATAAAAGGCAGTTGTAGTTTTTTAGGCTTATTGTGCGCATGTGCAAGAAACATATTGCCTCAGCTTTCTCCAGAAGCAGGTTGTGGAGGTGTGGCACTGTTGTGGCCAATGTCCCCACAGCCTGTAAAGGCTTGGCCCACTTTCCTCAATGCTGTGACACACTGCTGCTTACACTAGTTCAGCCAGCGTGACACAACCTTGTAAAAATGTTGCCACTGCAATCAGGGGCCACCTCCTCATTGCAGCATCAGCAATTTGCTGCAATGATGGAGCGACCCATCATTGCTGGGCAGAATGTTGCTACTGTAATATTGTTTGTGAACATGGTGGTGCCTTACTGCCATGTTAACAAACAATGTTAATCCAGACCCAGTGCCAAGGGGGTGCCATATCCCCCTTGACAGCATGCATCCCTTCCCACAGCAGCGTGTTTTTGCCAGTGGGGGCCCTAATACCTCTTGGCTTCCCTCCCCGTTGCTAGTTGACTTGCCAATGGAGGAGCCCACTCCCCATCGGCATTATGTCCCCCCTCCCTTTTTGATGTGCCGATGGGGGAGCCCACTCCCCATTGACATCAGGTCCCCCCCTCAAAAGAATAGCGGGAGAGTTGTGCCAAGGTGGTGCCCCATTCCCCTTGGCTCTTACACCTCCCCACTTTTGTGCTGACAGGGGTACCCAATCCCCTGTCAGCTGCACCCCCCCCAAGACATTCAGGTGGCACGATGGGAGCCCACCCCAGCATGCCCAATGCCCCTGTAAAGAAAAAACATCCCACAATGTTTTTTTTTGTTTGTCTTAAACCTGTAAAAAAAAATGGTCCCTCGAGGTCTCCCTGCATCTCCCCACAACCTGTGCCCATCCACTGCGCACCCTGCCTCCCCACACCCCCCTCACCCTATACTTACCTCCGGAGTCTGGTGCGATGATTTTCAGTGGACCGGGAACATGTCTGCACTCTTCAAAGCTGACAGCAAACTGAGGAAATACCAGTAAGCTGTATAATAGAATGAATAGGACTTTTTCAACTTTGATGCATATCTCAGGCATTTTTTGGAATTTTGACACCAAATTTTCAACATGAGGTTTTTGGGACCCCTTCTCATGAATTCTGCCACTGTCATTCAGCCCTGAAAGGTGATTTCGTGGTTACTGAGAGGAATCCACTTTTGAGACCGATTAACAAAATGACAGTGCCGGTGTTCATGAGGTGGGATCTCAAAAAGCCTTTGTTGCAAATTTGGTGGAAAAAATCCCCAAAATGACTGTTTTACAAGTGTGCATTGAGCAGTTTCTATGAACACTTGTAACTTCGTGAATTTGCAATATTTTCATGCCAGATTTTCAACATTTGCATTTTTTCACACCTCCTTGTGAACAGTACAGCTGTCATTTTTTCACATCCTGGCTGAAATGTGCTTTCGCACTTCTGGCGCAGAATAGTGCGGTCACTGTGGGAAATCAGTGTTTGGGACAGATTAAGAAAATGACAGTGACACTGTTCATGAGCAGAGGTTCTAAAATACCTATGTTGAAAATTTGGTGATGATACTCCATAAAATGACTGTGTTACGAGAGTGCGTTGTGCAGTTTGCACACACGCTTGTAACTTCATGAATTAATAACATTTTCACTCCAGATTTTCAATTGCCATTCTTCTGCACCTCCTTATGAACAGTACAGCTGCCATTTTCACAACCTGGCCAAAATGTGTTTTCGCAATTCCGGCGCAGAATAGCGCAGTTGCTGTGGGAAATTTGTGTTTGGGACACATTATGGAAATGACAGTGACACTGTTCATTAGCAGAGGTCCTAAAATGCCTGTGTTGAAAATTTGGTGATGAACGTCCATAAAATGAGTGTGTTACGAACATGTGTTGCGCAGTTTCCACAAACACTTGTACCTTCGCAACTTTGCAATATTTTCACTCCTGATTTTCAACATTGCCATTTTCCCATACCTCCTTATGATCAGTGCAGCTGTCATTTTTCACATCCTGGCCAAAATGTGTTTATGCTGTTCCGGCGCACAATAGCGCGGTCACTGTGGGAAATCAGTGTTTGGGGCACATTAAGGAAATCACACTGGCACTGTTCATGAGCAGAGGTCATAAATTGCCTATGTTGAAAATTGTGCGATGAAACTCCATAAAATGACTGTGTTATAAGTGTGCATTGTGCAGTTTCCACGCACCCTTGTAAGTTCGCAAATTAGTAATATTTTCAAGCCAGATTTTCAATACTGGCATTTGTTCACACCTCCTTATGAAGAGTACAGCTGTCATTTTTCACATCCTGGCTGAAATGTATTTTTACCCTTCCGGTGCAGAATACCGCAGTCGCTTTCGGAAATCAGTGTTTGTGACAGATTAGGATCGACCGAGTGAGAGAGGGAAGGAGTGACCGAGATCAATTTAGCTCTGTCGGGACTGCTGAGGATTTCTTTGTGGGCAAGAAAAGGCTCCAATGCAGGCAGGAGCCCAGTACAAAAGGGCAGCCTGCAGTGCTGGGAGACACAGAACTAGTGAGTGAGGTAGGGGGAGTGAGTGAGCTCAATGGAGCTCTGTTGGGAGTGCTGCAGATTTCTTTGTGGGCAGAAAAAGGCAGCAATGCATGCAGGGACCCAATATAAAAGGACAGCCTGCAGAGGTGGGACAAACAGAACAAGTAACTGAGAAAGGGGGAGTGAGAGAGCTCAATGGAGCTCTATTGTGACTGCTGCAGATTTCTTTGTGGGCAGAAAAGGGCGGCAATGCAGGTAGAAGTCCAGTACAAAAGGGCAGCCTGCAGCACCAGGAAAAACAGAATGAGCGAGTGAGACAGGGGGAGTGAAAGACCTCAACAGAGCTGTGATGGGACAGCTGCAGATTTCTTTGTGGGCAGAAAAAGGTGCCAATGCAGGCAGGAGCCCAGTACAAAAGGGCAGCCTGCAGTGCTGGGATAAACAGAACGAGCAAGTGAGAGGGGCGAGTAAGCAAGCTCAATGGAGGTCTGTCGTGACTGCTGCAGATTTGTTTGTGGGCAGGAAAAGGCAGCAAAGCAGGCAGGAGCCCAGTACAAAAGCCATTCTGCAGCACCAGCAGAAACGGAATGAGCGAGAGAGAGAGTGGGGGAGTGAACGACCTCAATGGAGCTGTGTCGGACTGCTGCAGATTTCTTTGTGGGCAGAAAAAGCCGCCAATGCAGGCAGGAGCCCGGTACAAAAGGGCAGCCTGCAGCAGTGGGAGACACTGAATGAGAGAGTGAGGGAAGGGGAGTGAGTGAGTGAGCTCAACGGAGCTCTCTTGGGACTGCTGCGTATTTCTTTGTGGGCAGAAAAAGGCAGCAATACATGCAGGGGCCCAGTACAAAAGGGCAGCCTGCAGTGGTGGGAGAAACGGAATGAATGAATGAGAGGGGGGAGTGAGTGAATGAGCTCAACGGAGCTCTGTTGGGACTGCTGCACATTTCTTTGTGGTCAGAAAAAGACTCCAATAATGGCAGGAGCCCATTACAAAAGGGCAGCCTGCAATGCCAGGAAAAACAGAATGAGTGAGTGAGACGGGGGAGTGAGCAACCTCAATGGATCTCTGTCAGGACAGCTGCAGATTTCTTTGTGGGCAGAAAAAGGTGCCGATGCAGGCAGAAGCCCAGTACAAAAGGGCAGCCTGCAGCACCAGCAGAAACAGAACATGTGACTGAGAGAGGGGGAGTGAGTGAGGTCAACGGAGCTCTGTCGGGACTGCTGCAGATTTCTTTGTGGGCAGAAAAAGGTACCAACAGATGCAGGAGCCTAGTACAAAAGGACAGCCTGCAGCACTAGGAGAAACAGAATGAGTGAGTGAAAGAGGGGGCATGAGCAAGCTCAACGGAGATCTATCATGACTGCTGTGGATTTCTTTGTGGCCAGGAAAGGCGGCAATACTGGCAGGAGCCCAGTACAAAAGGCCAGCCTGCAGCTCTGGCAGAAACAGAATGAGCAAGTGAAAGAGAGGGATTGAGCAACCTCAGCGGACCTGTGTCAGAACTGCTGCAGATTTCTTTGTGGGTAGAAAAAGCCGTCAATGCAGGAAGGAGCCCAGTACAAAAGGGCAGTCTGCAGCAGCGGGTGACACAGAATGAGCAAGTGAAGGAGGGGAGTGAGTGAGTGAGTTCAATGGAGCTCTGTTGGGACAGCTGCATATTTCTTTGTGGGTAGAAAAAGGCAGCAATGCATGCAGGGGCCCAGTACAAAAAGGCAGCCTGCAGTGGCAGGAGAAATGGAATGAATGAGTGAGAGAGGGGGATTGAGTGAACGAGCACAACAGAGCTCTATCATGACTGCTGCAGATTTCTTTGTGGCCAGAAGAAGGCGACAGTGTAGGCAGGAGCACAGTACAAAAGGGCAGCTTGCAGCAGTGGGAGGACACAGAATGACAGAGTAAGGGAAGGGGAGTGAGTGAGCTCAAGGGAGCTCTATAGTGACTGCTGCAGATTTCTTTGTGGGCAGAAGAAGACGACAATGTAGCCAGGAACCCAGTACAAAAGGGCAGCCTGCAGCGCCAGCAGAAATGGAACGAGTGAATGAGAAGGGGGAGTGAGTGAGCTCAATGGAGCTCTGTCAGGACTGCTGCAGATTTCTTTGTGGGCAGAAAAAGGTGCCAACAAAGGCAGGAGCCCATTACAAAAGGGCAGCCTGCAGCGCCAGGAAAAACAGAATGAGCGACTGAGAGAGGGGGGGAGTGAGTGAGGTCAACGGAGCTCTGTCAGGACTGCTGCAGATTTCTTTGTGGGCAGAAAAAGGTGCAACAGAGGCAGGAGCCCAGTACAAAAGGGCAGCCTGCAGCACTGGGAGAAACAAAATGAGCGAGTGAAAGCAGGGAAGTGAGCAAGCTCAACTGAGATTTATTGTGACTGCTGCAGATTTCTTTGTGAAGAGGAAAAGGCTTCAATGCTGGCAGGAGCCCAGTACAAAAGGCCAGCCTGCAGCTCTGGCAAAAATGGAATGAGCAAGTGAAAGAGGGGGAGTGAGCAACCTCAACGGAGCTGTGTCGGGACTGCTGCAGATTTCTTTGTGGGCAGAAAAAGCTGCCAATGCAGGCAGGAGCCTGCTACAAAAGGGCAGTCTGCAGCAGCGGGTGACACAGAATGAGCAAGTGAAGGAAGGTAGTGAGTGAGCTCAATGGAGCTCTGTTGGGACTGCTGCGGATTTCTTTGTGAGCAGAAAAAGGCAACAATGCACACAGGGGCCCAGTACTAAAGGGCAGCCTGCAGCAGTGGGAGAAACAGAATGAATGAGTGAGAGAGGGGGAGTGAGTGAGCCACCACAACAGAGCTGTATCATGACTGCTGCAGATTTCTTTGTGCCCAGAAGAAGGTGACAGTGTAGGCACGAGCACAGTACAAAAAGGAAGCCTGCAGCGCCAGCAGAAACAGAATAAGCGAGTGAGAGGGGGAGTGAGCAAGCTCAATGGAGCTCTATCGGGAATGCTGCAGATTTCTTTGTGGGCAGAAAAAGGCACCAACAAAGGCAGTAGCCCATTACAAAGGGGCAGCCTGCAGTGAAAGGAAAAACAGAATGAGTGACTGAGAGAGGGGGGGAGTGAGTGAGGTCAACAGAGCTCTGTCAGGACTGCTGCAGATTTCTTTGTGGGCAGAAAAAGGTGCAACAGAGGTAGGAGCCCAGTACAAAAGGGCAGCCTGCAGCACTGGGAGAAACAGAATGAGGGAGTGAAAGCAGGGGAGTGAGCAAGCTCAACGGAGATCTATCATGACTGCTGTGGATTTCTTTGTGAAGAGGAAAAGATTACAATGCTAGCAGGAGCCCAGTACAAAAGGCCAGCCTGCAGCTCTGGCAAAAACGGAATGAGCAAGTGTAAAGGGGAGTGAGCAACCTCAACAGAGCTGTGTCGGGACTGTTGCAGATTTATTTGTGGGCAGAAAAAGCTGCCAATGCAGGCAGGAGCCCAGTACAAAAGGGCAGTATGCAGCAGTGGGTGGCACGGAATGAACAAGTGAAGGAGGGTAGTGAGTGAGCTCAATGGAGCTCTGTTTGGACTGCTGCGGATTTCTTTGTGAGCAGAAAAAGGCAGCAATGCACACAGGGGCCCAGTACTAAAGGGCAGCCTGCAGCAGTGGGAGAAACAGAATGAATGAGTGAGAGAGGGGGAGTGAGTCAGCGAGCACAACGGAGCTCTAGCGTGACTGCTGCAGATTTCTTTGTGGCCAGGAGAAGGTGGCAATGCAGACAAGGGCCCAGTACAAAAGGGCAGCCTGCCGTGCCGGCAGAAACAGAATGAGCGAGTGAGAGGGGGAGTGAGCGAGCTCAATGGAGCTCTGTAGGGACTGCTACAGATTTCTTTGTGGGCAGAAAAAGGTGCCAACAGAGGCAGGAGCCCACTACAGTCTGCAGTGCCAGGAGAAACAGAATGAGCGAGTGAGACAGGGGAGTGTGCGACCTCAACGGAGCTCTAATGGAACAGCCTCGGATTTCTTTGTGGGCAGAAAAAGGTGCCAATGCAGGCAGAAGCCCAGTACAAAATGGCAGCCTGAGCGCCGGGAGAAACACAATGAGCAAGTGAGAGTGGGAGAGTGAGCGAGCTCAAAGGAGCTCTATCATGACTGCTGCAGATTTCTTTGTGGGCACTTAAAGGTGGCAACGCAGGCCGGAGCCCAGTACAAAAGGCCAGCCTGCAGTGCCGGCAGAAATGGAGTGAGTGAGTGAGAGAGGGGGAGTGAGCAAGCTCAACAGGCCTGTGTCAGGACTGCTGCAGATTTCTTTGTGGGCAGAAAAAGCCGCAAACAGAGGCAGGAGCCCAGTACAAAAGGGTAGCCTGCAGCACCAGGAGAAACAGAATGAGCGAGTGAGAGAGGGGGAGTAAGCCACCTCAATGGAGCTCTGTTGGGACAGCTGCAGATTTCTTTGTGGGCAGAAAAACATGCCAATGCAGGCAGGAGCCCAGTACAAAAGAGTAGCCTGCAGCACTGGGAGAAATAGAACGAGCGAGTGGTAGAGGGGCAGTGAGCAAGCTCAACGGACCAATGCAATCAACATTCGGCATTGACAAATGCTTGTCGTTACTGGATGGTGTTTAAACAGCGCAAGAAATTTCCTGATGAAGTGGTCTGATGAAGATCATGAAATGTCAATGAAGGATGAGACGCCTTCACGAGCCTGATATTTAGTGACTGCAGACTTTTTTCAATAAATATATCAGTGAGTGGGTCTTATTACTTCACTGAGTACTGTGTTTGCTCTTGTGGTTTGTGGAGCAGACCTCCTCATGGTTTTGTTTGTTTTCCTTCAGTTGCAGCAGGCCACAATGACTTTGGTAGTAGATCCATTTTATAAATAACCATATGAGGGTCTTTCATGCAAGCAGTTCTAAACTGTTCAAGTTCTAAGTTCAGTTGGCATAGTCCATTTCCCACTCAGGATTTCTCTTGTTTCCTGCAAAGTAAAACATTTTGATTATAAATTCAAGTTCCATTTTGTAACAAACATTTGCCAATGCCGAATGTTTTCTTGCATGGTTTATGTGGCAGGGGTGTAGTGTGTTAGTTGCACTTCTGGAGGGAGGAATAGCCTGCATGAACAACGTTTTGACAAGCTATCACATTTTGGACTGCATTTGAATACAGAAGCTTGGGTAATAAGAAAGCTATGTTGAAAATGTGGTTGCAAATATTTAAGATATCTGCAGTTATGAGCATGCATACCAAAATTGCAATGAATGGGCATAACTTTGTCATTTTGTTCATATTTTGACCCCAAATGTTGACCGTCATCTTCTTATCACCCCACCTCATGAACCCCTTAGGTGATCATTTTCAAATCCATGGGAAAACGGCATTCCACATCATAGCTGTAAACACACATTTTGGGCAGAATGTGAAAAATTACAGCTATACTGTTTAAGAGGTGGTGTGATAAAATGGCTATTTCAAAAATTTAGAGTAAAAATATTGAAAATGACCAAAGTTACACGTGTGTGTGGAAAATTTTGAACAACCGCATTTAACTCAGCCAGTTATTGGAGTTTTTTCACCAAATTTTCAACGTGGCCTTTTTGGGACCCCACTTCATGAGGAATGTCACTGTAATTTTGTTCATTTGTCCCAAAAGGTGATTTCGCTCAGTGACTGCACCATTCTGCGCCACAGGTGCGAAATCACATTTTGGTCAGGATACTGTTTATGAGGAGGGTGAAAAAATGGAAATGTGGAAAATCTAGAGTGAAAATATTAAACATTGGTGAAGTTATGAGTGTGTGTGTAGAAACTGTGCAATGCACACTCATAACGCAGTCATTTTGCAGATTTTTTGCACCACATTTTCAACATGGGCTTTTTGGGACCTCTCCTCATGCACACTGGCACTGTTATATTGTTAATCAATCAATCAATCAAGCAATCAATCAATCAAAATCTTTATTTTACCAGGTGAACATCATTGAGCAATGCTCATTTTCAAGATGGACCTGGGCAGAACATATAGTCATAAATTACATTGGACGAAAGGCAGGGGGTAAAATAGTATAGAATTACATAGACTAAGTGATACAATCATCAGGACTAGACAAGATATTTACAGTGTGTAAACATTTCATTGGTCAACGCCAGACTAAATGGTGTAATCAGCAGGACTAGACAAGATATTTACAGTGTATAAACATTTTGTTGGTTAATGCTGGACTAAATGATACAATCAGCAGGACTAGACATAATATTTACAGTGTATAGATATTTCAGAGGTCAATGTGCTGATTGAGATAACTGTACACAAGTATAAGTATACAAGCCTAAAGCTAACAGAGGAGGGAGGAGGGGAGATAGTAAAACACCAGACGTTAGGATGGTGACCAGTGGAGGAAAATAGGGCAGAAAAAAGGTATGGCGAGGAAGTGCCAATAAGTGAGGAGGTATAGAAGCCTAGAAAGTGCTGGGCACTAGGGCAGTTTTTAGAGCATGAGCTAGGAAGGGTACCCATGGGGAGAGGAAGTTGAGAAGCCTAAAGTGCTGGTTCAGAAGACCAGATTTTCAGAGCATATACCTGATATGTAACCGGGGGTGAGGGGCTAGGTAGTACTATGATCTTGGAGAAAGATTCGGTGCTAAGCACATAAGACAAGTTTGGAAGTAGATCGATCACTGAGTGGATAGAGAATACTAATAAGTGCAAGAGGTGTGGGAGGGGACAATAGAAAGGCATATAACCAGCCTTTTGACCCCAGTTCTCCATAGCAGGAACAGGACAGGTTCAAGGATAACAATTACAGGATTCATTGAAGAAGAAAGCATAGCTTGTTTTGAAAGCAGCCACTGACAAAAGGTGGACCAGTTTCAATGATTTTTGAATCATATTCCATAGTAGGGGGAGCACATAACTTATTGAAGCCCTACCAAAGCGAGATCTCAACTTAGGTATAAATAGCGAGATACAGGAGGTGCTTCTTAATGAGTACTTGCCTACTGTACATAATGGCAAGCAATCTGATATATATAAATTAAGGCAGCCTACTGGAAATGGCTCTGAACATTCAAATGGCTGCATTACTCTGCCGTCTGTACTTAACAAATGTCCATCCCACTGCTGTATATAAAGAACAATAATGGGTCGAGTAAGGAAGACCAGTGATAAATCTTAGAGCTCTGTGGTAAAGGGTATCTAGCTTTGAGAGTGCTGCAGTTGGGCCCTGACAGTACAAGAAGTCAGCGTAGTTGAGAATGGAAAGAAAAGTGGACTGAACCAGACTCATTTTTGGTCTCTCTTGTCAGGAATTAGTTAATCCTGTAAAAAATACCTAGTCTCTACCTAAGCTTTTTTAGCAGCTCTTCTATGTGGTCATTAAAGGACAGTCTTTGATCAATCTAGACACCCAGGTATTTGAACTTAGACACGTATTCCAAGGGTTCTCCCAGAAGTGTAGGGGATGTTATAAACGTGGCATCATATGTGCGAGGTGAGAATAGCATTGCTTTTTAACGTTTTTGCATTTAGTAATAGTTTCTGGTTTAACAGTTGTAATTGCAGCAGGTTAACATCACTCTGCAGATCATTACATGTGGCAGTAGGAGAGGGTCCTTTGGAATAGAGCACCATGTCATCAGCGAAGAGGTGAATGTTGGCAGCTTTGATGTTGTCATTAATTCTATTAATATAAATTGCAAATAGTAGATGACCCAATATGGAGCCCTGTGGAACTCCTCTCAATAGAGGTTTTAAGGGAGAAAATTCCCCTTCTGCCATGACTTGCTGGTACCGGCCTGTAAGGTAATTAGAGAACCAGTTTTGGGAGTGATGGTCCAGGCCAATGTTCCTGAGTGAAGTACGAAGCAGATTGTGGTCTACAGTATCAAAGGCCCTGCTTAGGTCCAAAAATACTGCACATACAAAGTTTTTAGCATCCAGTCCATGTAGCCAGTCATTAGTCACTTTGGCGAGAGCAGTGACAGTGCTATGTCTTGCCCTAAAACTGGATTATAAGGGGTTAATTAGATTTTCAGATTCTAGATATTTTTCGAGCTAGTTACTCACAATCTTTTCCAGGAGTTTAGATAACAACAGAAGTAAGGAGATGGGCCTTTAATTATTAAGGTCCACAGGATCTCCAGATTTAAATAGGTGGATGACATGAGCTGTTTCCATAGTGGTAGCAAGACAGCCTGGGAGAGTGATAGATTAAAGAGGAGAGTAAGTGGGACAGCTAGGACCTGATATGCAATTTTCAGGTAGTAGGGGTCGAAAAAGTCAGTTCCAGCACTTTTCTTGACATCCAGCTGTAACAGGAGGTCTTCAACCTCCTTCAGTGAGACTCGCTGCAGGGAGAATGAGTAGTTAGATACCGTGATTCTTTGATCTTGGACACCAAGTTGGGATCATAGGTTATTGGCAGGAGAGGTGTACCTGAAAGGTGCACTGAATCACCTTTTGGGACCAAGTAATGAAATGACAGTGCCTGTGTTCATGAGGCGGGGTCCCAAGAACCCCATGTTGAAAATTTGGGGTCAAAATTCCTTAAAATGGCTGAGATATCAACGTAAGTTGAAAACACCACTGACAGTCATTATACAATGCTTACCTGGATTCCTCAGTTTGTGGTTCGGCTATGAAGAGTGCAGGCATGTCCCGTCCACAGAAGATAGCAGCCACCAATCTTTAAAGGTAAGTATGGGGTGGGGGGTGCAGGAGGTGGGTACAGAGGAGGGTCGGACGGGAGGGGGATGGGGAGACAAATAAGGACCACTTTCTTTTTTACAGGCTTAAAAAGAGACATCGGGGAATTCCAGTGATGCAGAGCACCTAATAGCAACACTTCTGTTCACCTCCGGCTACTCTTTCGGAGTTCATATATTTAATCAATAAATTTTACATTCTAAACACTTTTATCACAATCTAACAACCTCTAGAACATACCAGACTGATACCCTGGTGGAGTTGCAACCTGATAGAAGAGGAGATGAAGAAAGTGCCACCTCGTCACACACCTCTGCATACACTGGAGAAGGCCACTAAAAAATCAAAGGCCTCGGGGCCTCCTAATAAATACACCATCACAGATCCAGACCTGCAACTGTTAACACTGTATCACTTCTTGGGAGAATTCAAGCCGTTTAAAGAAGAACTCCGCTGCATAACTACGGAGTTGCATTCTCTCTCACAAGCAATGGAGGACATTGCCCAACGTATCTCAGATAGTGAACCGCATATCCACTCGCTAGAGAAATGGACGGACAAGACAGAATCTGAACTAGTAGCTACCAGACAAAAAATGGCAAGCTCGAGTCTAAAATTGAGGACCTTGAAAGTCATAGTAGGTGAAATGACGCCGTCCTAATTGGCCTTCCTGAAAAAGAAGATGGTTTGGATACTGTGCTCTTCATGCAGAAGTTTGTGGAGAAAATTGCTCTGCCCTCCCCCTACGGAGCTAAGGACATAATCGAAAGGGCGCACCAGACACTTTGCCCAGTGCCCTAGCCTGGCTCAACACCACGTCTGCTCATCTTTAGCTTCCTAAGTTTCTTAGAGAGACAGTATTTCTTAAGGAAAGTGAGAGAGATGCATGCTCATTGGTCTGTCAGGGACGAGCCCACTGTATAGTGCTGTGCATTGTACTCATCCCTGACACACTTCGAAATGTCGTTCTGCCGCAAGATGTATCTTGCACACGTGCAAGGAAATATAAAAACAGAAGTTCTCTCTGATGACCTTAAGGTATCAAAGCAGTGTACAAAGGCAGCAGGGAGGGCAAGTGGTATGCTGGGATGCATAGGCAGGGGTATCACTAGAAGGAGGCGGGAGGTGGTGATGCCATTGTATAAAACATTGGTAAGGCCTCACCTGGAGTACTGCATGCAGTTCTGGAGACCCCACCTGTGCAAGGACATAGATAAGGTGGAGACTATACAGAGAAGGGCAACAAAGATGGTGCAGGGCTTACACCACAAAACATATTGGGATAGATGAAGGGACCTCAGTATGTACTCATTGGAGGAAAGGAGACAGCGGAAGGACATGATTGAAACTTTCAAGTACCTCAAGGGCATAAACAAGGTGCAGGCGGGGGAGTTTTTCCAGTGTAGAAAAAGTACTAGAATAAGGGGGCATAATATGAAATTGGAAGGGCGTAGATTAAGAGGTAATGTGAGGAAGTTTTTCTATACAGAAAGGGTAGTCGACACATGGAATAGTCTGCCACAGGAGGCAGTGGGGGCAAGGACAGTGAAGGGGTTTAAGCATGCTTGGGACAGGCACAAGGTAAGCCTGAGAGGGGAGGGAGTGATGACAAGCGATTGATCAAATATGGTCAGTGGCCACATACAATGTATACGGCCTACGTGCAGACTGGATGGGCCTAGCGTTCCTTATCTGCCGACAATTTCTGTGTTTCTATGCTAACATAACTTATTTATATGTACAGTTATAGCGTCTCTTATGGTTATAGGAGAGTCTTCACGAGTTGTTTGAGTTGTGTGTGTGCGCGCGTGTGTGTCTGTGTCTGTGTGTTAGTGACAACTGCAAAGTGTAGTTCCTTTTGTACATTTAAGCATATATAGTATGACAAATACAGTATTAAGGAACAATTGCACATATTTAAAAACTGGGCAGGTGCAATACTGTGGATCATGAAAAACACTGTCCAGCATTACACAGTAGAGCAAAGAAGCAATAAAGAAGTATGATCTGAAAAAGATAGTCCTGCATTTTGTTGTAGTCCAATTCCTCAAGCATACAAGCCCATATAACATACATTTAGCAAATTATAAATCATGAAATAATTCTTAGCCAAACAGGATTATAACCATAACATGGTGTCTCATGCACATAGTTTTAAAATTATGAAGTCTTAAGTCTATTTCCAGCAAAGGGGATACTCTAATGTTTTGCAAAGAAAAACTGCTTGATTTTAAATTCAGATTTCAAGTTTTAGCATCATTTATGTTTCTATGAGTACATTTCCTGTGTCTCTTGCAGTTACAAGAGTTTCTTCCCAAGTCCTTTTTGTGCTAGAAATGTTCCGTTTTGCTTTGCAGTTCTCTCACCCAACAAACTTGAAACTGCACTTTTTTAACCATAAGAGACACAGGAACTACACATCTAAACATTCATTTTAATATCGCCCCCTCTCCCACCGACCCGAAACACAGCCTTTGTTTGGTACTGTGAGGAAATACCACATGGTGTACTGTTACAGATCTACTAAAACCCAGTTTTAGAAGATACATTACTATGCCATAAATTGAGCTGCTGTGTGTTTCCACTGGAAAATTGTTACATTACATATAACTATAAATGATTTATGAATAATGTACTGTAGCACAACCCTTTTATTATTCCACAGAGTATGTAAAAATACTGTTAAAACACAGCATTCCTACAACAGTCAAATTGTGCGAAGTTCATTCAGTGTATTCATTGAGCACACAAAATACATTTTTTCCTCACACAGGAGACATAGGCAAATGTTACTGCACTAAACTGTTGGTAAGCTGAAATGTGACTTCTGAGCAGTGTTGGAAGTTTAAACGACACGTAAGGATTAAGCCATGGGAAAGGAGGGGTCTACTGTGGAATTAATCCATGGTGGGGGGGGAGGGGTTGGCCTCGTGCCTCCAATGACCCAACCATGGATTAATTCCACAGTAGACCCATCCTTTTGAGTAGCTTAATCCTCTTATAACATGGTGATGATTGTATGACTAATATGCTCTGAAGAAATGAGAACTGACAGACCGATTTAGTTTTGGAATGCTTTATGTTGAGCTGTTAAACACGGTGTACACACAGTACAAAACAATTGGAACACACCTATTGGAAATATCGTGGCTGCTAATTAACTTTTGCAAAAATAGCCTTCAATACAAGCTTTAAGCTTACTAACATCGAAACATATTTTAAAACTTTTTAAAAACTTGCAGTGAACTTTCAAAGCTAGGTTCTTCGATCTTCATCTGTGTGTATCACAAGATATGGGTTGCACGTCATGATGGGAGTGTGCTAGGGTAGATCTTTATGTTTTGTTCCTGCAATTCTCTTGCAGACCAATAGATGGCTTTGAAACAATGCTAGCAGCACAGCAGTCTTTTTCAACATGTACTGAATTAAGCCAATCTGAAAAAACTTTCATAGACCAAGTATTTTTTTTCTGAGTATTAACTTCACTTTTTTTTCTCTCTAAATTATCTTGCACAGCAGGAGATAGAACAACATGACATTTACTGCTTTCTCCTTTCAAATACTAGTTTTGACTAGTATTGTTAGTCTCTTTCTTTGATTTCCTTTTGTCTTTCTCACTTTATTTTTCTTTTCACCCATAGAAGTAGCCTCTTTCTTTAATCTTGCTTTGTTTATCTCACTGTCTTTGTTATTTTTGCTTTCTGTTACAGAAGGAGCACATTCATCTTTACCATTGTGTGTACTTACCAAGGTAGTGATGCCCACTACTCCACACACACACAAAAGTTGACTTTAAAATTATGTATTGCTCCTCTTCTGTACTTCACTTGTGAATGGTGATCCACTGGTTGGGTGGGTGGCAAAATCAGGGAATTCTGCTGTTTTACGATGGCTGTGAAACAATACTAGCAGCACAGCACTGTTTTACAGCCATCTGTTGGGCTGCCATGGGAACTGCACTTGAGCGAAGAATTGCTGGTGCAGACAGAAACAGCAAAATATTTGCATACTGTTTTTACTTGTATACTGATTTTACCTATGGTGGATCATCAAGGTAGTACATCACAAACCATGGTCTACTTGGGAATTAGACCATAGTTGATGAAGTACCAATTGGTATATTTAGGCCAATAGAAATTTAATATTTCAGTGTGCAGATTTATGCCATCCCTTGCAGAAATATAGGCATGCTGTGTACATGCAGAATGCATGCCACATGCTAACCTGTGCTATGTTTGCATGCAGTTCACATACACTAAGCGACATGAGAACCAGGTCTAAAAGGCAAATCAGGTTTGCATGCTGCTAGCTTGACATGTGTGCAGCAGGTAAGGTGGTGTGAACATCTTCTAAAAATTACATCAGGTTCGTGTGTTGCATGCTTGACATGAGAGCAGGAGTTAAGCTAGTGTGAATATCATTTAAACATCACATCAGGTTCACATGCTGCATGCTTGCCATGTATGCAGCAGCTAAGCTGGTGCAAATCTCATCTAAAACAACACATCAGTTTCTATTTCTTATACTACTGCTAGCAATTAGTCATTAAAACATGTTTTTCTTTGAATTCCCATAAAAATTAGGTAAACTCATTAATTCTGATCCTTTTGCAAGTTGTTTAATGGTTTTTGACTGTTGTCATTAAATTGCATTAATCTGTAAAGTATTGTTTGCTTATTGCATTTAATGCCTAGGATATAGTCAGTCAACATCCCCCATTCCAGATGTAAGAAGAGGGACCTCTGTGTTGTGAAGCCTATCCTTTTTGTTTTGGACCATGCAAATTCCTTATGCATATTTAGTGCTACAAATGTGTTTCTCCATGACTGTTTTATCTCACTCACTTACTTTCCCTTTGTCATTCTATATTGAGCATATACACTATGGCCATGCTTAGCACTCTTTGTGATGAGTAGAGTCTTGGAAGGATGCACCGTAACTCACATTTTGTCACTGAAATGAGGGACATGGTCACTCAAAATGAAGGACAATGAGGGACGCAAACCCACACGATGATCAGGACGCATCATGAAACATAGAGCTGCAGACCTCAGAACACAGTGGAAACTGTTGTATTAGCACCTGAGAATGAATTTCTACCATTAAGCAGGGGTGTCATATAGGTAGGGCAGAGGGGTGCAGTTGCTCTCCCCCCATATTTGTGCCTAGGTTGTTCTTATGGTATGGCAGTAATTACTTAAAATTTGGATTTAATCTTTTGCACAATAAGTGCCCACCTGGCCTGTGTGTGCTCACACTGCAGGTACTCTCCAGACTTGACTGTGTCTGTACTGTGTTGTCCACCTATTAGTGGTGGCACAATCACATGTGATGAGAATGAGCTCCAGCCAAGAAAGAGCACATGAGTCTTGCAAGTGTGACACTGTCTTTCCAACCACAGAGTAGACAGGCTGGACACTACAACTTAGAGGAGTCAGTGAGTGCTGAACTCTCAATAACACTGTTGTGGCAGCATATTTTTGTTGTTCTATTCTTATGGAGTCTCCATCTCCCCTGGTGGCTGAAGGGGAGAGGGTGAGCTAGAAGCTAACTCAAGACTAGGCTACCAACTTACTTTACTAGGCTCACCTTATAAAAAAACAGCACAGATCCCCACAGCAACAAGCAAGGCTTAGGAGCAGTGGAGACAGTGGTGTGAATGGCCTTCATACACCTTGATCAGTGCAGTATTGCTGCAGCCACAGCAGCAACCAAGCAAGAAGGAAGAAACTCAAGTTGGGTTAATTTGTATGGTGAGGTGACTTGGTCGACGACCATGTTGGGGACCTGTGATGGCCAGTTCTAGCATCCAGCTTCTGGTGAAGGAGAGAGGGGGAGCGGACTAAAAACTAGGCTGGTAGCACACCATGCCAGGCTGCAGGTTCTGGCCATATGGCTGGGTATGTCAAAGTAAATAATTCTTTTTACAGGAGGATTGGGGAAGGAGGAAGGACTGGAACATTGATGTGTTTTTCACATTTCTTCACCTTTTGGTGGCTTCATGACCCATAGGGGATGAGTATTGAATGGAATGGAATCAGGAAGAAAAATCAGGACAAAGTTCATTTTTTTGGGGGGGTGGGGGCAAACTTCAGGCAGGAAAAAAATTGGTTATTAACTGGGTGGGTTTAAGCCTAAATGTGATGCACTGCTCTGGGGTATATACAGATGAATCTTATGCATTTGAATTGTTTGTGATTTCTATATCACATTTCAGTCAAACCAAATAAACTGTACCTTTTAAAGATGTTACAGACATTCTAGAGTTGTCCCTTGCATTCACAGACAGTTAAGTGGTATGGTATGCACAAACTATTGGAGCCCCACTATAGTCAGGATTATGCCCCCCCGGTGAAGCTGACCTCCACATCCCCACACTCAGGTACATTATGACAAAGGGCAAGGGAGACTGCAGGGGTGTGCTTCATTTAAATGAATGGGGGTATTTTTTAATTACTATTTTATACATCATTGATGGAGAGTTGGAGATTAATGAAGGCCACTGCTCAACTAACAAGGTCCTTGTTAGTAGAACAGTGGCCTTCATTGTTCTCCAACTCAGTGTCATAACATATAAAATAGTAATAGAAAATAACTCCATTCATTTCAAGGGGGTACACCCCAGCACTCTGACCTATGGACATCACACCTTAAAGACTCTTGCCTCTGGCTCCCTAGTACTCAAGTAAGAGACATTTTACTTATATCTATACTTGGTGGGTTGTCTGTAGCAGCATGGCCATAACCGCTATAGTGTGTGTGCATTGGGGGGGGACTGGCCATGTGTGTGTGTGTGTGTGTGTGTGTGTGTGTGTGTGTGTGTGTGTGTAAGTTATTGCTACATTTGTGTTTGCACCATAAAGTCTGTTTGCATGTAAGCATTCAAAACTATGGAGAAAAAATAGTAGGAGTACAGGTCAGACAGAAGTAATTAAGTGGTTTTGTGGGTAAGTTTGTATATTGGGGTGGGAAAAACATGTGTTTCCATTGGTATGTGTGCTACAGTTAAACTGTGAAAATGAGATGAGAGAGAAAAGAAAACTGAAAAGCATACATTGGCTACAAGCATGCCGGATGCAAGCAGATGTAATCAGTTACAGTATGTATTGAAGTACAAGCGACATGTGTGCAGACAGTATGGCTTAGTGGTTAAAGGCACTGAATTGCAAGCCATGAAGACCAAGGTTTGAATCTCATCAACTCCCACTTGTGTATGGTGTGTTTCTGAGCAAGTCACTTAACTTTTATGTGTGCAGTTATCAGTGACCACTTGCTTTTTCACACACATGCCACATACATGCAGTCTTTTCCAACTTAACATAAAAATCATGATTTCCACACTTGCTTGTTGCACGCATGCCATATGCATGCAATTGATTCCAATTTAACATTTAAATCATACTTGCAGCATGCATATCACTTGAGTAATTTTATGTGTGCAGCATGAAAACATTTCAAGCAATTATTTCTGTAAGGGATGTTACAAAGACAAATCATTGCAGCAGGGTGGGAAAGGTCAAGCCAGAGTATTTATTACCCATGTGTTTTTTTTTTCAGTTACTGTTTTGTCTTGCCGAAGGAGGCAGCATAGCATAGTGGTTACAGGCACAGAGCTGCAAACCTGGAAACCTGGGTTTGAATCCCACTTGCATACTGAGTGACCCTGAGTAAATCCCTTAACTTCCTTGTGCTCCCAGGCAGCACCTGGAAACAAGCTCTGGCTTAGTGTTCCTTTCCTGGTTAAACAGTGTCCCCTTTCCCACAAACGTCAATATATCTACTGTTCCTTTTGCTTCTTTCATTCCCACACTGAGATATGTGTTGTAAAGTTTTAGAAATGTTCTGTTCCCATGCTATGACCTCCATGAAAAAATTAAATGTCTTGGCACTGTGCTGTGCTGTTGACCATCACAAACAGGTGCTAACACAATCCTACTAGAGGCACAATAAGAAATTAGAAATGAGCATTTACATTCAGCAGGTAGTAACCTCAGAGTTTTTTTTAGTGTGAGTGGCATCCATCTTTAATGACATAAGTCACTGATTGCAAAATTAACTATAAAAGCTTTTTTTAAAACACCTGAGCAATTTACAAATGCTTTGATGATGAATCTAACAATGTCAGAAATAAACTTTTGCTAAAAAACTATATGATGCAAATTTTTTGCCGACTAACAAATGCTGCTGCTTTGGGGGGGTGTTTTATTTATTTTTTATTTAGTTTTTGTTAACCAGGTAGGTGCACTAGCCATAAAATGACTATTTTCAGGCACAAACCAGGAGATTACAACAAAAGGAGAACAGTTGAACAACAGCAGCATGGGTACAATAGTACAAATAGAGGAACAGTACAGCAGTGCTACAAAAATACAATGGGTAGAAACAACAAAAAATAATGGCAAGCATTATACAGATAATGGCAGTAAGATATATAATAAGTGCAAAAACCATGGACCCGACCTGTGGAGTGAAAGGGTTAATAAGATAGTAAGGTTATATAGAGAGAAATGTGAGAATGTTCAAATATAACAAGAAAGACTGACAGAAGGAAGGTCAGGGGTGGTAATTGGCAAAACAACAGTGGATGGTCAGCAACAAGGTTCGAGAAGGAAGAGAGCTAGTAGTTAAGAAGTTATTTACAAAGAGAAGGAAAATATGGGGAGCGGAAGAGGAGACAGTCTTGGAGCTGGATTAGAGCAGGGTGACATTACTGGTAAGTCTCAGGAGCTTCAGGTTGGGTCAAAGCATGTACAAGCATCAGCTAAGGATAGATAACGACGATATTCACTTTTAAATCCAAAGTGAGACTGAGACAGCTGGAGGTTGAGTGGAAGAGCATTCCATAGCCTGGGAGCAGAGAATTGAAGGCCCTGTGCCTTTAGTCGTCTGACATCTCGGAACATAGAGCAAGGATTTGTCAGCTGATTGCAGGCCATGGGAGGATGGTTGAGGGACCAGCAATGCCGCCAGCTGGGATGGGTTTTTTTCACGGATGATCGAGTCCATTAGTGATCCAAGGTAGTATTGTCTACTGGCAGAGGGTGAGAGCCAATTCAGATCCTTATAAAGAAGGCAGTGATGTCTGAGTCGAGGTGACGAAGAGGCAAATCGGCATATATTGTTATAAGTTACGTCCCATTTTAGTAGGGAGGTTTTACAGGCAGAAGTAAGAATAGAGGCACCATAGGTAAGGGTTGGGAGCAGAATACCTCGGGCAATTGCTAATTTGGCCGAGGGTGTAAGCATGTAGCCTGCCTTGTAAACTACTCCTAGTTTCCGAGTTTACAGCTGCACGAGGACTGAATGTGAAGATTAAAACTAGGGACTGGTCCAGGAGGATCCCAAGGTACTTGAAGGAAGTAACATTTTCAAGTGGAAATCCTCCTGGGTGAAGAACCTCCAGCAAACTAGAACAGGTCTTAATCTTTGGTGCAGAACCTAGAAGCATGGCTTTCATTTTCTTTTCATTTAGTACAAGCTTACGCTCTAGTAGCCAGTCTAAGACCTTATTGAAGTCTGAAGTAAGTGATGTGTTTATGCAGGCAATACTAGAAGAACTAGTGTAGATGATCAGGTCATCAGCGTAGAGAATAGCTGAGCAGGATTCCAGGACCTCAGCTGCATTGTTGATAAAAATTGAGAACAGAAGGGGCCCAAGGATAGAGCCCTGGGGACCCCAAGGTTGATAGTAGACATGTTGGATAGGGAGGAGTAATTTGACAGCTTGAACCTGTTTGACAGGTAGCTACAGAACCAGTCCACAACAGGGTAGAGAAATGAAATTTATGGAGAGTGGAGAGAAGCAGGATGGTCAACAAGGTCAAAAGCCTTAGTGAGGTCAAAGAAGATGGCACCTGTGAGTTTTCCAGAGTCCATGTTGGACAGAATATCAGTAGTTAGTTGAAAAGAGCCGTGGTGGTGCTATGACCTTTTCTGAAACCATGCTGAGTGTCTGAGAGGAGATTGTGTGTGTAAGGTAGTCAATGGTCTGTGATGCAACTATTTTCTAGAATCTTGTTAAGACAGAGAGAATTGCTATAGGTCTGTAATTGACCATGTCCTTTGGGTCACCTTTTTAAAGACAGGCATTACTCTTGCAGATTTCCATAGGTCTGGCACAGTGCTATGGATAAGGGATAAAGTGTAGATTCTGGCAATCGGAGGAGGCAATGAGTGGAGGAGCCAGCTTAAGAAGACGAGGTTCCAGTGAGTCAGAACCAGAGCTGGTATTGGCAGATATGGATCTCAGTAATTTCAGAACTTCCGCCTTGATATAGCCTTGAAATAGAATGGTGGCTGGAGGAGCATCATACAATAGGGCAGTATGGTTGTCTGATGGTAGTGTGGTAGGTAGATTGGAGCAGATCCACTAGGTTGTAAAGCCATGGTATAATATGAAAGATCAGAGAAAAGATTGTTAAAACTGTTTGAGATGGTCCTAGGGTCATTACAATGTGCCCCATTTATGATCATTTCATCAGGAGTGACCGACTGCGAGGTACCGAGAAATGTTTTGACATGGGCCCAAAATTTCCTCGGGTTGCAGGCTGAGCTTTGTAGAAGGACCTTGCAGTATTTGCTTTTAGCAACTCTAACTTTTCTCTTACATCTGTTCCTTAGTTCACGATAGACAATAAGACCTGACTGTAGGCCAGTTTGTTTGTAGCGAATCCAAAGCTTGTTCCTCTGGCGCAGATTAACAAGGAGGTCTTTATGCAGCCACCTCGTCTGTTTTCCTCTGACCCTCCTAGTAGTCTTGGGGGCATGTTTATATTGAATGGTAAGAAATTAATTTATGAATATCTGTAGAGCAACCTCCACATCCTTTGTTTGATAGATACCTACCCAGTCGATATTGGAGACATCATAGAGAAATGCATCCTGGTCAATATGAGCTAGATTTGTAAATGTGATTAGTCTTGATGGAGGAGATGGAGGCGCAACCATAGATAGGATACAAAAAGTGGGTGAGTGGTCTGTTAGTGCATCTGCAAGGATTCCTGCTTTTGACACATGTTCCATACGGTTAACCATCACCCAGTCTAGGAGTGTACCAGTTTGATGAGATGACGTGGCTCTAGCTGCTTCAGAGATCAACTGGTGAAAATTATAACTAAGCATGAGTGATTGCAAGGATATTTGAGCTGACCCTAACCAATTGAGGTTAAGATCACTTAGGATGACAGCCTCATTATGATTTACAGTCTGGGAGGTGATGTCAAGGAGTTCTTGAAGACCTACTATTCCCCCAGCAGGTGGATTATAGGCATAGATAATATGAAGCTTCTTTTCCCCCAATACAATAGTTGCCTGTATGAATTCTCACACTGCGGGAGAGGCAGATGCAGGGACAATAGAGATATTGAGGTGGTTTTTGAAGAATAGGGCAACTCCACCTCCACGCTTAGATGAGGATCTATCCCACCGGAACAGAGAGTAGTTAGGCAAGGAGCATACTTCATCAGGTATTCCAGGTTTTAGCCAAGTTTCTGTGAGACAGAGTACATCAGGATTGTAGAGTTTCACCCAGGCCTTGAGTTCCGCATGGTGACAGGTAAGACTTCTGATATTGATATGGGCAATTAATAATCCTTTCTTGGACATGCCAGATAACTCATTTGGGGAAAAGAAACAGGTAGGTGGACCTGGATTTAGTTTGACGTCCCCAGATAGCAGAATAATGATCATGGCTAGGAACCAAAGCCTTGCACAGTGGCAGGTTAGGGTGAAAGCACATCTCCATGGCAGCTTCCTCCTGGCATGTAGAGGGTAATAGATGCTGCCTCTTACAAGGAGGATAGGGTTAGGTTGTAGATCAGGCTTTGTCTCTGCAATCAAGTAAGAGAAAATATAGTTGCGGTAAGCCTCTGAGGAGTCTTTTGCCATTTGGTTACATGGGAGAGCCCATGTGGCAGTGTCCAGGCTGAGTAAAAGGACAAATGACAAGAGTGCCCACAGCAGACTATACTTCGCCATAGTGTTACTATTTCACTTGGGTAGGAAGGCTAGTGGTATACTGAGATGGAGGATTAGCTCTTAGGGATAAAGAGATAGCGTGTGTAAAATTAAGACAGCAAAGGGTGACCGTGTTCCACCATTTTAACCCTTGGCCGAAATTAGAGATAGAGCAAAAACAACGAAGTGTTTCCTGCTAGCGTAGCAATTATTTAGAAGAAGTGGATCAGAAAAGCAGAAAGTAAAGCCTCACAAAGGTTAATTGGGAAAGCAGACCAGCCGGAGGCTCTACTTGTGGTAAAGATTACAGTGAGGAAATGAGGACCTATTCAAGATATGTTAGACGGCACCCGCCCAGTGGCGGAATTTTATAAGGAACCAATGGGAGACTAGACAGATAGCAGTAGTGTTCGGCAAGAGTCAATACAAAGCAGAGGGCACCAAAGCCCAGAGACTGATAATCCGACAGAGAAAAGGCATCGCCAAACAGTGGCTTGAGCAGAGAGCAGCAGTCCAATTAGAGGAGGGTGGTAGCAGGTGGCCACCTATCAAACCCACACAGTGCTATCCCGGACACTTAACCGGATTTGAAGGTGTCCTGTTCGTCAGGACGATAGAGGTATGGGCAGCTGGCAAGGATTAGCCGCGCCACTCACTGGGAGCACGATCAGGCACAGTGGATCTATTTTAAGATATAAAATGTAGGTTAAGATAGGAAGTTATTAGCTAGGGCAGGGGGTACCAAGGCAACTTGAAAAATACTCGGGGTAGCAAGAGAGGAAGCCCAGGTATGGAACTGCACAGTAGATAGCAGAGCAGGAACTAAACAATGCTGATAGGCAAGCAGATGGTGAAAATAGGAAGATGTCTTTAAACCCAAGACAGAACAAGTGTTAGGCCTAATAGCTGCACTCTGTATCTTTAAGAGGAGTTTAACCGGGAAAGGCACACTAAGCCAGAACTTGTTTCCAGGTTTGACCTGGCAGCACACGGAAGTTAAGTGGTTTGCTCAGGGTCACACAGTATGCTATGCAAGTGGGGGCTGATGGGATTCAAACCCAGGTCTCCAGGTTTGTAGCTTAGTGCCCTTAACCACTACACTCACTATACTGCCTCCGAGAAAGAATTGAAACAAATGTTTAAGTCTCTTGCAGGATTTGAATTTCTGATCCTTTGCCCACTAAGCAAACATACATTCAGTGTGCCACTGAGCTGTAATTCACTGATACAGTTTATTACTGTAGTTGTCAATATGTACAGTATGCAGACACAAAACACATTCAGCATGTAAGTGCTTCTTCTGGCAGAACACACTCAGACACATGCATTTACAATTGGTGGCTGACACAGAAACAATAAGTGCAATATCATCTGTAAGGCAAAGGAGAGCACTATGTGTAAAATTCCTAAAAATAATTAAAACAAAACACACATGGTTATTCAGCAGTGACGTGGCAGCTGCTGGCCCAGTCATGGCACATACTTAGCTGTTTGTTATTCAAAATTAAGGCAGAATCCAACACGCTGCTGGCTTTCTCTGTAACCTTACAAGGAGAACAAAGTAAACTGGCATAGGGAAGGCAAAGGACACATAAAGGGGAAGGTATGTGCAGTTCTCTCAAAGTCTGAAAGGACATGAAAAGCACTTTCAAACAAGATATACTGAGTGTCCCTGGAGGTGTCAGCCATCAAAAAACGTCCTTGCCTAATCTATCCCTTTTTTTGTCAAGGACAAAAAAAAAAGAGGAACACTGCAAATAAAATGCAGGTGCAAATTTTAATAAACAGACCAACACACCCCTAGCACCTCACATCACACAAAAGCTTGCTGAGATGGCAGGATAACTGATTACCAATGATCATTGCATTTCCACTGGAAATGACTGGAAGTGAGTCATTGACTCAATGACACAACCAATTCTCACAAATAAAATTATTACAATAACTGGTGAGCATTTTTTCCATAGAAAAATAGTTATAATTCACCATTCTAACCAGCTGGTTAGAATGGTGAACACACGTTGGGTTTCCCTCACTCCATCCATATGCTAGCTGCCGTCTTCCCATCTTTGCATCAGACCCCATCACAACAATTGGACTCTGTGGTAATTATATTTAAAAAAAAGACAGCAAGTAAATGACAAAAAAAAAGGAAATGAACTCAGCTCCTTTAACAACCCTGTCAGGTGCACTCTCTTTACAAAAAAAAAAAGGAAACAATTCATCAGCCGCTTCAACCCGACCATGGACCGCTCTTAAACCTGACTGGACTGTGGCTGAACAGCGATGTGTTTCTATTTTGTATAACTACTGTTATGAAAAAATGATCCCCAGCAACTGTATAAAATAAAACATGGGGTTGTGTGTAAAATAAACCCCTCAATCTTCACTCTTGGGGTTTATGTAGCATTCAATACCTTGAATGTTTGTACAATCTCAATAAACCCACCACCTCATGTATAATTCTGTATTTTATTTATTTTTATAATTATTATAATTAAGTGAGGCAAGACACTAGGATTTTGTTGGTCTGTTCATTTTATTAAAGTATGCACCAGCCCTTTTTATGTTTGCTTGCACACATGTGCAAGAAACATAGTGCCATCATCTGAGCTTTTGGAGGTGTGGCAGCCCTCTTCCAGTTCAGTCAGTGTGTTTGCAGGCACGGCCACAGTTCTCCAATGCCTGCTGGAGCTGTCTATGACAGCAGTCAGAAATGCAGTGGAGTACAGTTGAAAGGGGGAGCTACGCTTCAGTGAGCAGCGATAAGATATCGCCTGCTCATGCACGCCCCCACACACACACACACACACACACACACACACACACACGCATGTATACTGCGTGCTCGCCCTCCCCATGTACAAACTGTATAGCCAATGGGGGTGCCCAATCCTCCATCAGCTGTGCTGTGCCCACCCCAAACAGCATTCCACATGCCACGCTGGGTGCCCACCTCAGCGTGGCTACACATGTATAGCTGACGGGGGTGCCCAATCCCCCATCGGCTCCACTGTCTCCCCCCCCCGAGATGCAGGGTGCCAGCTGGGAGCCCCACCCAGCGTGGCAACACATGCTGTCACTGACGGGGTGCTCAATCCTCGTCGGCTCCATCGCCGCCCAAAAGTTGTAACTTTGTACCACGCTGGGAGCCCACCCCAGCGTGGCAAATGTCCCGCGTCGTCTCGTCCTTTGTTTTTAAAAAAAAAAAAACTGAAATTGAAAAACGGTCCCTCGCTGTCTCTGCCTCCACCAGAGCCCACCCACTGCGTACCGTGCCTCCCCACACATGCTCCTCACCCCATACTTACCTCCGGACTCTGGTGCGACGATCTTTGGTGGACCGGGAACACATCTGCACTCTTCAAAGCTAACTGAGGAAATGGCGGTAAGCTGTATAATGGGATAGACAGGGTTTTTTCAACTTTGCTGCATATCTCATGCATTTTTTGGAATTTTTGCACCAAATTTTCAACATGGGGTTTTTGGGACACCTTCTCATGAATGCTCTCACTTTCATGGCGTTAATCAGGTCCGAAGGGTGATTTTGCATTCACTGCATGAAATCACCTTTCAGGACCAACCAAGAAAATGACACTGCCACTGTTCATAAGGTGGGCTCTCAGAAAGCCTATGTAGAAAATTTGGTGGAAAAATTCCTAAAAATGACTGTTTTACTAGCGTGCTTTGCGTAGTTCCTAAGCACGCTCATAAGTTCGCAAATTTTCAATATTTTCACTCCAGATTTTCAACATTGCCATTTTACCACACTTCCTTATGAGCAGTACAGCTGTCATTTTTCACATCTTGCCCAAAACGTGTTTCCGCCCATGTATGGCGCACAATGGTGCAGATCGGTGTCGAAAGCAATTTTGGGACAGATTAAGAAAATCACAGTGACACTGTTCATGAGCAGAGGTCTTAAAATGGCTATGTTGAAAATTTGGTGAAAAAAATACTAAAAATGACTGTTTTACGATCGTGCGTTGCGCAGTTCCTACACACGCTCGTAAGTTTGAGAATTTTCAATATTTTCACCCAGATTTTCAACATTGCCATTTTATTACACTTCCTTATGAAAAGTACAGCTGCCATTTTTCACATGTCGCCCTAAATGTGTTTCCGCACATGTAGCGCACAATGGTGCAGTCAGTGTGCGAAAGCAATGTTTGGGACAGATTAAGAAAATCACAGTTATACTGTTCAAGAGCAGAGATCTTAAAATGGCTATGTTGAAAATTTGGTGACAAAAGTCCATAAAGTAACTGAGTTACGAGTGAGCATTACGCAGTTTCCATGCACCCTCATAAGTTCATGACTTTGTAATATTTTCAGTCCAGATTTTCACCAGTGGCATTTTTCCACACTTCCTTATGAACAGTACAGCTGTCATTTTTCACAACATGGTGGAAATGTGTTTTCACACTTATAGCACAGAGATGCGTGGTCGCTGTAGGAAATCATTGTTCGGGACAGATAAAGTAAATTACAGTGACACTGTTCATGATTGGAGGTCCCAAAATGCCTGTGTTGACAATCTGCTGTAAAAAATTCCCAAATTAATTACATTACGGGTGTGCGTTGCACAGTTTCTATGCACGCTCGTGACTTCACCAGTTTTTTTAATATTTTTACTGCAGATTTGCAACATTGCCATTTTTTACACCTCCCCATGAAAAGTACAGCTGTCATTTTTCACATCCTGTTCGGAATGCTTTTGCAATTGTGGTGCTAAATGCCGTGGTCACTGTGCATAAGTAGCTTTCAGCTAACAAACTGATATTGCTACTGTTCATGAGGTGGAGTCACAAAAAAAACATGTTGAAAATTTGGAGTGAAAATACCAACGAATGCCTGAAGTGTTAGGGTTTCCAACCATAACGCCCCACCTTGTAGAGAATGACAGGCATCAGGGGTGTGACTTGGGATTCTTGCCTGTAATGCTTATACCATTCCACACCTTGCAGCCAGTGAGAGGCATTGAGGTATGCCTTGAACTCATCGGCCCCAAAGTTCACCCCAATCTCCTATACCGCACCCATCTCACCGAATTTCCTGATGGAATGGGGTGCGCATAAGGGCCAAAGACCCCAAGGCACACCGTGACACTTGTCAGTGTCTGTAGGTAGGGTGTGGTGAAATGGTGTGGCTGTTATGCCTGACGACCCAATGGTACACCCCAATGCCTGTCACTCTCTGCAGGGTGGTGGTGGGGTTGGCTTCAGTTCAATACTTCACTGCCATTCCTATTATGCAGCTCTGTAACTTCTACACTACCACTGCCAATGCCAGCAAGCAAACATTTGGCATTGACAAATGCTTTTTTATATAGGATTTGTAGAACTACTACCTTTAGTCAAGGCAGCAGTAATTTCATCGACCTTTAAACAAAAGAGTGATGTAGTTGAGGGAGTTTACATCTAGTTGACGCCACACTACAGTATAGTCTGCATTAAACTTTAAAGAACTTCATTACTATTTAGCTGAGAACCAGGGTCTCGTTAATGAAATACTGCATGGGCAAAAGTGGAGTGCAAAGGCTGCACTGCGCTTGTCCTCGCACCTGACCCTGAGGATGCTTAATATAGTCGGATAGTGCTACAGCACTATCTGACTAAATATAGGGCAACGATGGTGCAGCACTAAGTTGAGTAGCACTGCCCTGACATGGATCTGGGCTGTATGCAGCCCATGGGGAAGTGCAGGGAACTGTGCCCCCAGTCATGATAGTGCAAGGAGCCACAGCATGATATTCAGCCAGCAACATGCAAATGAGCCCAATTGGGCATGAAAGTTGCTGAAGGCCATATGAATGGCCATTATGGGCTTATTTGCATGGGAGATGGTGGCAAATTTGTGCCCTGTCTGTGGACGCTTGCCACATCAGGCATGGATGTTAGCACCCCACACCCTGAATGTCCATCCCCACAATTTCACATGTTTTTTGCTGGTATCTTGTGGTACCCCCCACTCTCCAATCAGCCATCCTGGTAATTGTTTTGGTCTTCCCTGGTGTCTAGTGGTACCCCCTTCTAATCGCCTGCCATTGTGTTGCAACAGCTGTCCCTGGTGATTAGTGGCACCTCCACCCTCTGATCACAAAAATAAAAAGGGCCATTGTATAATCGCAATAAACCGCTCCATGGTGTGGGCTATGCTGGGATTTATCCACACCTGGTGTGATTTACTCACTCAGCCTGCAGCCTTCCCTTACAGAAATTGCTTGAAATGTTTTCATGCTGCACACATAAAACTACCCAAGTGATATGCATGCTGCAAGTATGATTTAAATGTTAATTTGGAACTGACTGCATGCATATGGAATGCATGCAGCAAGCAAATGTGGAAACCTTGATTTTTATGTTAAGCTGGGAAAGACTGCATGCATGTGTCACGCGTGCAAAAACGCAAGTGGTCATTGATAACTGCACATGTAAAAGTTAAGTGACCTGCTCAGGATCACACCATACACAAGTGGGAATTGATGAGATTCAAACCCAAGTCTTCATGCCTCCAAGTCTTCTTGCTTGCAATTAAGTGCTTTCAACCACTAAGTCATACTGTCTACACACATAGGTCTTGCTTGTACTTCAATACATACTGTATCTGACTACATCTGCACACATGCAGCATGCTTGTAGCCAATGTATGCTTTTCAGTTTTCTTCTCTCCCTCATCTCATTTTCACAATTTAACTGTAGCACACATACCAATGGAAACACATGCTTTTCCCACCCCAATACACAAACTTACCCACAAAACCACTTAATTACTTCTGTTTGACCTGTACTCCTACTATTTTTTCTCCATAGTTTTGAATGCTGACACACAAACAGACTTTAAGGTGCAAACACAAACGTATCAATAACTTGACACACACACACCCACATGGCCAGCCCCCCCCATGCACACACACTGTAGCGGGTAAGGCAATGCTGCTACAGACAACTCACCAAGTATAGATATAAGTAAAAAGTCCCTTACTTGAGTGCTAGGGAGCCAGAGGCAGAGGCAGGAGTCTTTAAGAGATGATGTCCATGGCCTTCATTAATCTCCAACTCTCCATCAATGATGTATAAAATAATAATTAAAAAATACTCCCATTCATTTCAAAGGTGCACACTCCTGCAGTCTCCTTTGTCCTTTGTCATAATGTGCCTGAGCATGGGGATGTGGAGTTCAGCTTCACCGGGGGGGACATAAGAATGACTATAGTGTGGCTCCCATAGTTTGTGCATACCATACCACTTAACTGTCTGTGAATGCAAGGGTCGCTCTAGAATGTCTGTAACATCCCTAAAAGGTACAACTTCTTTGGTTTGACTGAAACGTGATATAGAAATCAGGAAAAATTCTAATATATAAGATTCATCTGTATATACCCCAGAACAGTGCATCAGATTTGGGTTTAAACCCACCCAGTTACTAACCAAATGTTTTCCTGGCTAAAGTTGCCCCCCCCCAAAAAAAAAGAACTTTGTCCCAATTTTTCTCCCTGACTCCATTCCATTTAATACCCATCCCCTATCAATCAATCAGTCAATCATAATGTATTTATAAAAGGCATCTTTCTTCAACCAAAGTGCCTGTACATACCATAAATAATACAGACATACAAACATCATTTCTGATTTAAATAAAACCTTATATATAAATTCACTATAAATGAATACTAGCTAAAATCACCAAATGCAGACTCAAACAAATAAGTCTTGAGTACAGTTTTAAACTCTTGAATGGTCAGGCAATCTCGTATCTGACGAGGTAGAGAATTCCACAGGGTCGGGGCCACAAAACTAAAAGAACGGGCTCCATATGTCTTTAAACAAACCCTGGGAATCAATGGGTCATAAACCACCCAAAGGTGAAGAAATGTGAAAAACACATCAATGTTTCAGTCCTTCCTCCTTCCCCAATCCTCCTGTAAAAAAAAAAAAAATATTTACTTTTACATACCCAGCCATATGGCCAGAACTTGCAGCCTGGCATAGTGTGCCACAGTCAGTTTTTAGTCCACCCCCCTCTCTCCTTCACCAGAAGCTGGATGCTAGAACCGACCATCGCAGGTCCCCAATGTGGTATGCGACCAAGTCACCTTGCCATCCGAATCCACCCAGCCATGGTTTCTTCCTTCTTGCTTGGTTGCTGCTGTGGCTGCTGTCACACTGCACTGATCAAAGCCTATGAATGCCACCGACACCACTGTCACCATTGCTGCTAAGCCTAGCTTGCTGCCATGGGGGTCTGTACTGTTTTTTGGTAAGGCGATCCCAGTATAGTAAGTAGGTAGCCTAGTCTTGAATTAGCTTTTAGCTCACCCTCTGCCCCTTCAGCCACCAAGGGAGATGGAGACTCACTAAGAATAGAACAACAAAAATATGCTGCCACAACAGTGTTATTGACAGTTCAGTACTCACTGACTCCTCCAAGCTGTAGTGTTCAGCTTGTCTACTCTGTGGTTGGAAAGACAGTGTCGCCCTTGCAATATTCATGCGCTCTTTCTTGGCTGGAGCTCATCCTCATCACATGTGATTGTGCCGCCACTTATAGGTGGAGAGAGTGGACAACACAATACAGACACAGTCAAGTCTGGAGAGCACCTGCAGCATGAGCACACACAGGCCAGGCGGGCACTTATTGTGCAAAAAGATTAAATCCAAATTTAAAGCCATTACTGCCACATCATAAGAACAACCTAGGCACAAAATGTGGGAGGGGGGAACAACTGTGCCCCTCTGCCCTACATAAATGTTACCCCTGCTTAATGAGAGAAATTCATTCTCAGGTGCTAATACAATAGTTTCCACTGTGTTCTGAGGTACCGTATCTCCATATTTCATGTGTCCTTATCATCACATGGGTTTTTTGTCCCTCATTTTGAGTGTCCATGTCCCTCATTTCAGTGACAAAATGTGAGGTATGGTGCATGCTTCTAAGCCCCTTATCAGCATAAAGAGTGCTGAGCATGGCCATAGTGTATATGCTCAGTACAGAATGACAAAGGGAAAGTAAGTGAGATAAAACAGTCATGGAGAAACACATTTTATTTATTTATTTAATGATTTGGAAAAGACCTTTGAGCGCAAGCTCTCTTACAAATGTTCCACATCATAGATTGCAAACCAAAGTACAACAGGAGAAATGTTACATTTGTAACAGTAAATATGCATAAGGGATTTACAAGGTCCAAAACAAAAAGGATAGGCTTCAAAACACAGAGGCCCTTCTTCGCACATCTTGAATGGGGGATGTTACTGGCTATATCCTAGGCATTTAATGCAATAAGCAAACAATACAGGTTAATGGCGATTTAATAACAAAAATCAAAAGTCATTAAACAACTTGCAAAAGGATCAAAATTAATGACTTTGCCTAATTTTTATGGGAATTCAAATAAAAATGTATTTTAATGACTAATTGCTAGCAGTAGTATACGAAATATAAACTGATGTGTTTTTTTAGATGTGATCTGCACCAGCTTAGCTGCTGCACACATGGCAAGCATGCAACATGTGAACCTGATGTAATTTTTAGAAGATGTTCACACCAGCTTGCCTGCTGCACACATGCCAAGCTTGCAGCATGCAAACCTGATTTGTGTTTTAGACTTGGTTCACATATGTTCATTTAGTGTATGCGAACTGCATGCAAACATTGCACAGTTTAACATGTGGCATGCATTCTGCATGTACACAGCACACATATATTTTCACAAAAATACCACCAACAGCTTAATCTGGTTCAAGGTCAGTTGGCATTCATCTGTATCCCCCTCCCCTGGGTCGTGCCTGAAAATATGCAGAATTTGTCTAGTGTACTTACCCAGTCAACAAAAACTAAAATAAATAAAATAAATATTTCTGTAGTGACCAAACCACACCAGGTGTGGGTAAATCCCAACATAACCCACACCCTGTCATGGTCTACTGCTTAAACAATTACACTTAATTACACTTGAAAACTTATATCAATATGAGCATAAAAATATGACAACTGAAGTCAGTTTTTCCAGATTTTCAATCAACTCTATTTTGGACATTTTGTGTCAACTCTCAGCTACGGTATATGTAAATGGCATAGTGCATCATGGTGCAGCATAGTGTAGTGTTACCAACTGTGCATGTAATCACCTCACTGATGGGCAAAGCGTATTTTGTTAAGCACAACTTAACCAACACTGAGAGCAGTCTCTGTTTCAGTTTTCCATGAAATGGCAATAGCTGGCCACCCCAGTGGCCCACTGGTAGTGCATTGCTCCACTGTGCTGATAACCTGGTTAAGAAGCAAGCCCTGGAAGTTACAACAGGAGGCAGGCTATGGCCGAGACATCTGCTGCTCAGTAGTGTGTTTCATTCGGGAAGGGCTGGTGGCAGACTCTGCCACCACAGCGACCCCTGCAACTGAGCCAGAGAACTTGCCCCTGCCACATGGGAAAGCTGCAGTTGTGCAAGGATGGCATAGGCATTTGCTTCCACTAGTGGAGGTGGGAGGAACCAAACTTAAGGGAGAAAAACTTGGTAGCCATCTGTGTGACGAACAGGTAGGGCTTGACCAGGGTACATCCCTGTGAACAGGGTATATCCCTGCAGCACCAAGCTACTTGCCAGAGAGATAAATCAATGTTGGAAAAAAAAAAAGGAAATGGCTATTGCGTTGATTTAATGGTGACCTGCAATGTAACTACTGCAGTCCCCTCCTGTCCCCGCATACCTTTCTATGCTGTTGTGGGAGTCAGTGGCTGCTATGATGATCATTATCAGAGCAATCTGTATATTTTAAAACAGTGCCAAAACTTAACTCTGAACATGGAAGCACCACCTGAGTCCTGATTGAGTGCACACACGTTATATTATCATGGGTATTCCACCCATTTAGTGATGTGGATAACACCACTGCTCTGACTGTACAGTAGCAGCAGTGGCTGTAGCTTTATGTATAGAGGATAATGTATGGTCAACCATTCACAACAAGCTTGTGTAGCTATTGAGAGGTTGCCATGTCAACTGTTTAAACCTTGACAGCGAAGCTCGAAAGGTTTTGCTTGCCATGGCTACCTTGCGATGGCCAGTCACTTTTGTTGTGGATAGTGGACCATACATTGTTTTTTATAGTGTATGGTCCACACACACACACACACACACACACACACACACACACACACACACACAAGTAAAAAGTGTTTGTATGTGATGAATTTTTTATGTAAAGCAATGTTTGACAGAGAAGCATAATGGTTGCCATGGAGACACATAGAAACATTAAGATCACATGATCATTTCCAAGGCAACAAAAATGATATAAAAAGACTTTAATCCCAGTAATTGGCAGCTCTGAGGATGGGGTATTGTTATTCCAAAATGTCAACATGTTGTCATGCAGGCTGACATCGAGTTGGTGAACAGTTCTGAAAATAGTGGTGGAACCGGAGGATGCCCCTAGCCTGGGGACCGAGAAGTTCAATACACCATGCATAGAGAATTGCTGTATAAAAGGAGTAGTTGGCTGCAGTTTGGTTATGCCTTTCATCAGTAACTGCACCAGTTACAATGGTCAACATCATGGCAAAGGTAAATGAAATGGGATTGGAAAGAACTTTTCTTTAGTAAACTGGAATAGGCAACTGTGCCAAGAAAAACACTGGATTCACAAGGACACAGGAACCTGCATGTTTAATCCGGTACAGTGATGCAAAACCATAGACTTTCTAATGGACTAATAATATGTTTATTTGATTGAAATCGAGATTGATATGTTATGACATTTAGTTGGGTACTGCCTGAATAAACTTTTGTATTTTTCTCACTTATGGTAGCAAGCCATTTGTTTAAAAATGTGCACATAAATGTGTCTAGAACCTAGATGCTTTGTTGTAAGTAAAAAAGAGTCTCTTATTTAGAATAAACCTGCAGAGTCCTTACTTTTGCATTTGATTTTTCACTGTCGCTCTCTTCCAGGTCCAGCTCTCACCACTGTGGCTGTTTTGTGGAAAGTGGAGATTTGAGATGATGTTCCAAGTTGTTGTGCTGCAGTACCTACATATCTAGTGCAGCATAACAACGATCATAATGTAGCTACTGCAGCACAACAACATTGTTCTAGGTATCAGTTTCTACCTCGAACAATGTTTTATATATTTATTTGCTTTTGTTAACCAGGTAAGTCACACTAGACAGCCAAGTGCCTATTTTCAGGTGAGACCCGGGAGGGTTACAAGACTGAGTTACAGACCGCTTTACATACAGACATGAGCGAGGTTTTACATTGGGGTACAGGACGAGCATAAACATGGTAAGGAGGGTTTAGTGAGGAACAAAAACAGTGAGTCAAAGGCTAAGGTTTACAGGATGACATATGACAGCTTGACAGGGCTATCATAGGAGTCTAACAAATAGAGACAATATGGTACAGGAAACATACAGTGCAAAAATATTAGATATACAGTGCCCCAAGGGGGAGGCATAGCACAGAGTAGCTCAGTGCTTATGGGTGAGTACACTTATGCCAACAGAAAGTCATAATCAGAAAACAAGTGCCAGCGGGGTACCGTGACGACCCGGAAAGTTTCAGGGCCATTCACCAGGAGTGAAAAATGATATTAATAGTAGCCCTTTAGGAGACAGGACCTATCTCACCACATCAGGGTGCGAGTGTCGTGGGAAGCATGAGCAAGTAGAGGGGCCCCTCAAGTAATTCCATAGGGAGGATTTGAAGCCCAGATGGGAGGAGGAGGAGGACTGAGTACAGGCAGGGAGCGAGTTCCAGATTTTTGGGGCATAGACGGAAAAAGCCCAGTCACCCGCCAGGGTACGGGTTCTAGGGACCAGCCGGTCAGGTGTTGCTCTCGACCGGAGAGGGTAGGAGGAAGTGTCAGGGGTAGGGTGGAGGGCAAGGGAAGCAGGAGTGCCAGATCTGATAATGTTGTCCGGCAAGTTCCCAACTACATAGTAGGAGAGTATTTCTCGGGGGTAGCCACTGTAGGCGAGTAGAGGTTGCACCGGTGAGTTAGGGAGGGGGCCGCAAGCGCAAAGTGGCAGATGTTATTATAGGCTATGTCCCACATCGAGAGGCTAGATTTGGGCATAGGGGCCAAGGCAACTAGCCCATAGCAGAGAGACGGGAGAAGGACCCCCCTAGCTAGGGCAAGATGAGCTGCGGGGGTTAAGCAGCTTTTGGCTCTATAGGTGAGGCCCAATTTGCCATTCGTGGCCTTACAGACATTTCTGATGTGCAGGGAGAGATCCAGTTGAGGGTCAAGCGTAACACCCAGGTATTTGACAGCAGCCACCGTCTGCAGGGGGGAGCCATCAGTCCCGAGGATTCTGAGCGGTGCAGGGCAAGATTTCAATTTGCACTGTGACCCAAAAAGCATAGCTTGGGTTTTTTTGAGGTTGGTAGTAAGCCTGTGTTCAGCCAACCTGGATTGGATCCGCTTGAAGTTGGAGTTAAGTTGTGAGTTAATGGTGTTAATGTCACGGGCGCTCGATAGAACAACCAGGTCATCTGCATATAGAGTGGCATACCCATGGGAGGTGATGGACGGCAGCTTGTTGATAAAGAGGGAGAAGAGAGTAGGGCCAAGGACCAACCCCTGCGGAACACCACACAGGACATCGGTGAGATGGGATGGGGTACGGTTAAAGTTGGTATATTGCTTCCGACCAGAGATGTAGTTGAGGAACCAGTTGTGAGCAGGGGGGGAGAGACCAAGTGAGAGAAGGGTGGAGCTAAGAAGAGCATGGTCAACCCTGTTGAAGGCTTTTGAAAGGTCGACAAAGACAGCACCAGTGAGGTAGCCCTGGTCAGTGGCAGATCTAATTGTCGAGGTGACAGCAGCAATGGCGGTAGTTGTGCTGTAACCTTTTCTGAACCCATGTTGGGCAGGAGAGAGGAGGTTGTGTTCATGTAGGTACTCTGAGAGCTGAGAGGCCACGACCTTCTCCAGGATCTTCGAGGTGGCCGACAGGATGGCAATGGGACGATAGTTGAGCAGATCTCTAGGGTTTCCACCCTTAAGAACTGGTGTAACCTTGGCAATTTTCCAAAGGTCAGGGATAATGCCAGTGGTTAAGGAGGAGTTGAGGATGTGCGCTAGTGGTTGGGCTAGAAGGGAGGCTCCAAGCCTGAGTAGTCTAGGTTCTAGGCAGTCATGCCCCGCCCCACTATGAGGGGAGAGGCGAGCAAGATGCCCCTGGACCTCGGTAGCCAATACATGATGAAGGAGGAAGGGGGGGCGGGGCCCCGTGAGGGGGGTGGGGACGCTGAGGGAGGGTGGGGAGGACGGCAGCTGAAAGAACGCTGCATTAAAGGCGTGGAGATTGTGAGTGGGTTATTACAGCTGACCCCATCTATGAGCAGGTCTGTGAGCTGCACTTTGACATACATACCATACACTATATTTATTTTATTGCTTCCACAGGGGTCTTGATGCCTAAAATAATACTTACAGCAACAGCCTGTTCAGGTGTTGTTGTAAGTATTATTTCAGGCATCAAGACCCATATGAAAGCAATGAAATAAGTATACTGTATTACACTCCAGCCACTGCTGCTACATTCAGAGCAGTGATGTTATCCATGTCACTAAATGGGTGGAATACCTATGAAAACTTGCACATGTTCAATCAGGACCCATGCAGCTCTTCTGCTTCTGGAGCTAAGTTTCAGCATTGCTTTAAAATATACAGGTTGTACTAATATTGATCATCATAGCAGCCATTGACTCCCATGACAGCAGAGAAAGTTATGTGTGTGTGTGTGGGGGGGGGCAAGCTGCAGTACTTACTTTGCATGTCACCTTTAAGATAGATAAGATTTAGACAGGGATATCTCTGGACTGCTATCACATGCAGGTAATGCAAACACCTTGTTTGTAAGATCTTTTCATGGGCTTATGGACTGAGTGACCTATCACACTAAAATTCCCCGGTAAAAAGTGCATTAGTACAAGTTCTACTTGTTTTTGTAGTTTGATAGTGCTATGACTTGCTTGAGACAATGCTGCAGCACCTACAGAATGGGCATCTAAATATTACCTCATGCATTACTTGAGAGTACCAAATGAACTGTATTTTTTGTTTTCTGATTGGAGATTGTTCCAACACCCAAGGAGCTGAGTAGACAACAACCAGTTTGTGCTGATCAGTTTTTACATTAGGACCCGATATTCAGAGCAGTTGTGCATGGCGTAACTGAGTTGCACAGGTGCAAGTGCAGAATTGCACTGAGAAGCCATATTCAGTGAGAGCCATTGCACAGAGCAAAATCTATTGCACCAATGCGCAGCTATAATGTATGCAGTGCAAGTGCAGGGGGCGTTCCCATGAATATCCAGTGCAGTGGCATATTCAATTATGAAACCATTGCGCAAGTGCGGAGCAAATCGAAGTTGCTCTGACCAGACATTTTCTTATAAATACAGGGCACAAACACACAGACAGCAGTTGCACCAGGGGTGAGAGTGAGAGTGAGAGATAGAGAGAAGGAGAGAGAGACAGACAGATAAAAGACCAGACACAAAGGGACAATGACAGAGAGATGACATGGGAGAGGGAGAGAGGGGCAGAGACAGAGACAGAGAGAGAGAGACACACACACAGACACAACCTGTGTACCAGGGTGGCACACAGCCAACAGCCAACTGCCCTGGGGGACAGTGGACAGCAGGGGCCATAGATAGTGCACCCTTTCTAATGGAAGCAGTAATGAGGGGTGTGAGGGGGTAGGAGGAACAGCTACGTGGCCGAGGAAGGGCCCATCAGCGGTATGCCCAACACAGGTGGTACCGTGCCTGCATCACCTTTGAAAACTATAGTGCCGCTGAGATTGTGGGCTGGTACCACCTGAACAGGGCTATTCTGAGGCAGCTCTGTGAGCTGTGCAGTGAGGAGATGCAGGCACCCACCAGATGAAGCCATGACATGTCTGTGGAGTTGAAGGTGACAGCCGTCATGTGCCTTCTCGCCACGGACACCTTCCAAAGACCAACAGGGGACACCACGGGCATCATCCAGTCAGTCACATCCCACCTCCTCACACAGTTCCTCATTGTTCTGCTGTCATATGCTTCAGAATTAATCCATTTCTCCAGCACACAGGTGGAGTGTACAGCAGCTATGTAGGACTTCCACAGGGTGGTACACATGCTTGGCATGATTGGGGCATGTGGGCTTCAGCATGCCACCTGGTCCTGAGGGACTGGCATATATAAACAGGAAGAGGAGCCTGAGTATCAACTGCCAGGTGGTGTGCGATGCCATTGGCACATCACCAATGTCTGCGCCACACTCTCTGGGAGTGCAAATGATGCATTCATCTGGCACAGCTCTGTGCTGTGCCATAGATTTGAATGTGGGGACATCCCCACAGGCCACCTAGTGGGTGAGTATGGCATGGGCAAGGTGCAATGGGCAGAGCAGACCTGGGGATGGGGTGGGCATGGGGTGCATGGTGGCGGGGGCACTAGGGACAAGCAAGGGGCGCAGCACAGCATAGCAGAGGTCTAACCATGTTATTCTCCACACAAGTGACAGTGCATACCCACTGAAGTCCTGACTGCTCACCCCCTACTGGCGCCCATCGTCCCTAGCAGAGGAATGGTACAATGAGGCACATGCCAGCTTGTGCAACATCATCGAGCATGTATTTGGCATACTGAAGGCATTGTTTCATTGCCTAGACAAGTCAGGAGGTGCCCTACAGTAAAGTCCCTCAAAAGCCTGTGACCTATTCCTGGCCTGCTGCATATTGCACAACATGGCCATTGACCATGGAGTAGCTGTCGAGACTGATAAGGACAACAGTAGTGGGGACAATGGGGACAATGGGCCTGAGGGTGGTGGACAACCACTCCCTCGGCAGAGGGACCCTCGACTGATGCAGCAGGCTCAATGCCACCATGACACTGTCACACAGGAACACTACAGTAAACACAGGTATGTGGTGCTGTACACATGCATGGGCCACACAGACAGGTACAGCACACATGCAGGGACATGCATGCTGAGGGGCATGCACACACAGAGGTGTGATACAGGAGTTGGGGAGTCAGTGGCACACAACAACACACAGCAGCACACATACACACACACACACATGCATCCACCCAGGCATCGGAATGTGGCATGGATCAGACTCATTCCACCAGGGCACAGGCACAACTGGTGCTAAACTGCCCTCATCACACCCACACCACATGGTCCAGCTGCCGAGCATGAACACACACAGGCAGTGTGCGGCACAACACACAGGTGTGACACCAGTGGTAAGGCACACACACACACTGCCCATGTGCACACAGGGCAGCAGCTGCAGATCCTGGTCAGGGCAGTCCACAGATCAAGGCCACTGCACAGAACCATGGCCACCATGGCCATGGGGGTGGCTGCGCTGGGGCCGATAGGCAGCCACAGGCTGAGCATCAGCTGGGGGGGTGCAACAGCCCCCCAGGGGTGGAACCACAGGACCACGACCGTATCCTCGTGGGGGTGTGCAGGCGCCAGAACAGGCCAGCCCCGGGCATGCCTGGGATGCCTGCATCTGTGCCCAGTGTCGACTGTCTTGAGGTCACCCAACATTGGGTCCATTTGGTGGACAGTACACTGCATGGGGTCTCCTGCAAATGTCCACATCCTGTGGCAGCCAGCAATGCAAAGCCATCTGAAATCGCACTGGCAATGCGATCCAAGGTTGCAGTCATGGCCTCCTGCATGCATTGCATCCCCTGCAGGATCTGCACCATGCACCTTTCCTGCTGCTTGGCAAACTGGCACACTTCCCCAAGCAGAGCACGCACCCCAGTGGTGAGCAGCACCTGTTGCTGAACAGACACCTGCAGCAGCTAGGTGTGCTCATCCAGATGGTCAGCATCCTGGGGTTACCAAGTGGGATGCCGTTCCTGTTGTTGTGAACTGCCATGCTGCACAGCCCCCCTCTCCTGTGGATGCTGCACAGTGCAGTCTGCAGGGTGTATGGGCACAGCAGGTGCACTGGTGGCCAACACTGTGGACGGCTGCCTGGTGGCATCCACAGTCTGCTGCTGTCACCCGTCCAGCTGCTGTATGCTGCCCTGCACCTGTGCGGCCACACCACCATCACCACAGGGTACATCCATGGCACCGCACACTGGCACATCTGCAGTGGTGGCAGGCAGCTGTTCTGCCGCTAGCAGAGTGCTGGGCATGGGACCTGCCTGTGATGCCAGCAGGGGTGACACACCCACAATGTCACCCATGCTGTCCAGGAGCTGTGAGTAGTCATCATCGGTGTCGGACCCTGTCCTGATCTGTGTCTCTGCACACAGGATGCCAAGGCTGGCATCCTGCAGGATCACATCCAGGGCCTTGTCTGACCCTAGGTATAGGACATGCACTGGAACTGTGTTGCTGAGCTGCTGCCTGTCAGGCCCCCGGATGCCAGTGGATGTGGAAGGTTCATTCTCCAGGACCATACCAGCAGCCACGGGTGCCACTGCTGCTGCCAGTGCCCCATCCTCTGCACTGAGGCACGCTGGTACTGCAAGAAAAGAAAGGTGTGTCAGTGATGCAATGTCCACATGTGCCCTCCTGTACACTGTCACTGCATGTGCCCTGCAGCATGGCATGCGCGTGGGTGAGCACACCTGCACATGACATGCATGATGGCCACATGCACACCAGCATGCCCGTGTACTCACTCTCCGGACTACCAGCTGTGCATATCTGACATACATACTATGCAGTGATCTGCTGCCACCTGTCTGGAAGCATTCCCTAGGCACACCCTTCACTGTTGTGCGGCGCATGGTGGCTGCCACCAACTCCTCTGTTGGCGTCAGTGTGGGTGCATCCACTGGTTCTCCTCCAGTGTTATTACAGGATGCTCTGATGGTGACCACCTTCTCCTTAATCCACTACCTGTCAGACCCAACCTTTTTGCGGCACTCCTGCGCCAACTGCTGGTGGCTGCCATGCTGGTTCACATAGGTCGCCACCTCCACCCATGCAGCAGCTCTGGGCTGTGGTGTGCCCGTGGCACTGCTCAACAGGGCCTCCCTGTCAAGGTAGGCCTCAAACAGGGCATCTGTCTCAGCCTTAGTGAAGTTGGGCCTGCACTTCTGTGCAGGCTCCTGCTCCTTGCCCTCCTCCTGTGCTGACATGTTACCTCCTATGGACATGGACAGCACAGTGTGTCAGTGGCAGCATCTACCTGGGCCATCCCACCCTGCAGTGCTGTCTGCTCCCAGTGTGCTGCAGCGGCATCCACCACTTACCTTTCAAGGTTGCAATACCGGTCCACGGCCTGTGCTGTTCCGTGGCACTTAAGAGGTGCAACACATGCAAATGAGGTTCAGTGCAACAGTAATGACATGCTAGTGCACCCCACTGTGCCACGCATTGGCTGATGAGCTCATTTGCACATGGTGTCTGAATACCAAGATATTGCACCATGCGCAATGGTATTGCACTGGAGCAAGTGGCGGCACAATGCCCATGCATGTGCGATGCTTGGGCCTGCAGTGCACATGTGCACTGCAATGTCATGGTGTCAATCACACAAGACGTGCAAACAGCATGATGTACCATCACTGCACAAGCTGCGCATGGCCGGCAACACGCACTTCATGCATGATGACATGTTCCCAGTTGTGCTCATGCGCACTGTGTGCTAGCCACTGACCTGTGACCCCTAGGTCCTCTCCATGACCCTATGACCCTGCTAGCCATGCCCACTGCTCATGTCCGGCACTGTGCGATGGGCAGGCACTGCGCAGTCTCCTGCGCATCGTGCATCCGGCACCTGTCCTGAACACATGTGCCTGATGCCACCATTTTTGCTGCCAAACCTGCTACAGATGAATGGCACAGGTTAGACAGAGACATGCCCCAAACTGGTCCCAGGTTGAACTGGCCAACCTTGTGGCCTGTGTGGAGCCCCACTCCCCCACAGCTGTTTGGGCAGATGCCCTTGCAGCAGGCCAGGGGCACTGTGTGGCAGGCTATTGCTACCTGCCTGGAGCACAGGATTGGGGTGCCCAGAACCTGGGAACAGTGCAGGCATGGGTATGGTGACCTGATGAGATGGGACCCTGACCAGCTAAGGATGCTTCAGGCATGCACCAGGAGTGGGGCAGTGCCACAGCCAGGTAAGTCATCCCATGTTGCATGTCTGCCCTGGTGCTGTATTGTGGTGTTATCTTGGCTGCCTGGCATGCCCTGCAGGGGGGTACACTGTCATCATGTGCAACATTGAGTGGCATTGCCAGCTTCTGCTTGCATTGTGATGCAGCCGTGCAGCCATGTAGGACGTGTCAGCAGGGGAACATCCTGTGCACAGGGGTCTGGGGGGGCTGCTGTGGTTGGTTACTGATGTGCACCTGTACTCTTTCCATTACCAGGACCGGAGGACCACAGGCAGGCCAGGGCTGTGGCAGTGCAAGACTGGACAGTGCACCTTGATGGCAGTGGACCAGCACCACCAGGGCAGTAGGGGCAGGTAAGCACTGTCATGGTCCTTGCACTGTACCTGGGGGGGTGGCGGGGGGAGTGGGTGCGAGCATGGCTGCCTGTGCCATGTGCCGTGGCAGCTGTGTGTGTTGCACTGTGCGTGGTGGATGCCACTGTGGCATGTCTATTGGACACGTGGGCCAGCTGTTGGTGGGGTGGGCGTGCGTCCGGCTGCCACTGTTGTTGTTGTGGTGCTGCTGGTCCCCTGTGCCATATGACTGTCATTGCGCAGTCGTGTGGCCATTGTCTGGCAGGGACCACCTCTGTGCAATGTCGTGGAGTGCCATGTTACTGGCTAGCATTGGCCCACCCCCCTGAGGGTGGCTGTTTTGGGCTCTCCAGAGGTGTGTGGTCCTGCTGACCATGGCGCATTGTGGGTGGGCATGGTTTCTTGGGCCATTGCACTGCTCATCTGTTCTGTCCCTTGCTATAGGTGTACAGTGCCATTGCAAAGGCCACAGTGCTAGTTGTTGAGCCGTCTGATGTGCCAGAACCTGCTCGACATATCATCCATCCTAGAGGTGGTGGTGGTCATGTGCCAAATGATGGCAGCGGAGAGGAGGGACAGGTGGCTTGCCAGGGTGGCTGGACGGGGCTGTTGCTGAGGCTTCACCTGTTTTCCCCTGTCTTCCCTGTTGCACCTTCCCCTGCCGTCCACCCTCCCACTGTACAGTCCCTGTTCCCTGTCCCCTTCCCTCACTGTACCTGCCCTTTCCCAGCCCCTGTTGTTTTTGAACAGAGTTCTGTTAAAAGTATATATTTTCTGACATACCTGCCTGTGTCTGTGTCTGCTTTGCAGGTGGCATGAGGAGCCATGCTGCAGTGGCCCAGTGTCTGTCTGTGTGGTGTTCATTGGAGGGGGTGCATGTTGTGCTTTCATGGTTCCCTGCTGTGTGCTGTGGTGTGTCATACCATGTTGGTGTCCATCCCCTGGGTTGGTGGCTGTGCCTTGGAGTGCCTAAGGGGTTGCTGTCGGGGGTGTGTGGCAGGTGTGTGCTTGGTGGTGGTACACTGCCATGGTCATTGTTCGGGTCTTGTTTGCACACTGTGTTGGGATCCTCTGCTTGGCATTGTGCAGCCTGTCCCATGTGGTCTGCCATGCTGCCTGCAACCCGGTACATTCAGTGCCCACTGTGTGGGCTCCCTGTGTGCCTGTGTGGTGTGTGTGTGTGTGTGTGTGCTTGGCTGCATGGTCCTGCGTGTGGCCTGCTATGGTCTGGGGGGAACAGCCAGCAGCCTGCAAAGGGGGGGCTCCCTTGGTGGACTTCCATTGGCTGTTGGCACCTCCTGTCACCTGTTGTCCATGCCACTGTTGTGTTCTGGGGTCCAATGTTTGGGTGCCTGTGTGTACCCTGCTGGTGTAGGCCTCCTATGGCCTGTCACTGTGCTTCCATGGCTCTGTCCCTGGGTCCATTCTCTGTGCCCTGCCCCCACCCCCATTGCTATGCTGCTCTGCTCCACGGTTGGAGCATCTCTGTTTGCAGCATGACACAACTCTGTGTCCACCATGGTGCAACTATGTTGGTGCCATGGTGCAACTCTGCCATATTCAGCCGTGTGGCACTGGCTCAGTTCAGCCTGCGCAACCTCTGAATATGGCTCCAGTTGCACCATGGCACATTGGATTTGCACTGCACTGGACTTGCTCTGGACTTTGCTGCATTTCTGAATATACAGGCCTAGGTATTTTGTACATTATGTGATCAACCAGCCTTGGACTGTAGTGGTTCAGAGTATAGGTGAAATAGGATATCTGGCATGTTTGGTCATGATTAGGTTAGGTAGAAGGGGCAGCATTTCTGATACATCTCAGCAGTGGACAGAAACACTGGGGATGTAGAAACGAGTATAGGTTTAGCAAACCTAATCTGGTACATGAGTTACAAGGCTGTATCCTGAGCAGGCACTGGAGCGTAAACCAGCATACAGTATTTTGTTGATAACCTGGTCTAGATGATGGAGGCTAATTTTCAAGGCAGCCACATAGATTGTGCATCCATAATCTATTATTTGTAGATTAGAACAGAACTTGGTTTCATACAGCATAATGCCTTTCATACACACTGCATGTTCAAATGCTTTACAAAACAGTATGTTAGAAACTGGTAGTACAGGGGCTATGTTTGGTATTCATGCATCTGCCATTAAGTGTACAGTAATATAATTAACTAGTATTAGCAGAAAGAGTTGAAAGGTGTTTATGCTTGGTGTTGAGAGGTGAAGGCTTTGGATCTGTATAACAATCCAGTTTTAGCATGCCTATTGGTTACCTTGTGACTTAGGTGTTGCTAAGATTCAGTTAATTGCTAGCTACCCACTGTCTAGCAACAGACCTACTGTAGACAATCTAACTTATTTAAGGGGAACATAAACAATTTTGTTCACATTTTTACTATAACTGCAAATTTGGGCATGCGAGAAGTCTGTTTAAGCACACAGTGTGTTGTTTTGTGTGTTTGTTTTGAAAGAATCTTATTTTTTCTTTTTTATTGCCCCATATTATTGCAGCCATTTTCCTGCCCAATAATAATTTTAGCAGTTCCAGAACCAAGTGATTACAACTGAGCTAAAAACAAAAGTGCAGTGGCACATAGTGACTTTAGTTCGGTTGATGTTACTGATGTTACTGTAGTCCTCAGCTAAATTGATGTCACTGGGTTCCAAAACTGGTAAGAAAAAAAAATAGGGTGAGAAAAAAAAGCTGAATTTATATGGGACCTTAAATAAGGAAAAAACAGGACTGTTTCAAAATGCAAACACACACACACACACACACACACACACAAACACACACACACACAATAGTACACTGCAGTGCTTAAATAGATGTACCTCATGTCCAAATTTACAAATACATTAAAAAATGTATACAGTATTGTTTATGTTCCACTTAAAGGAGGAAGGCGAATATTTCTAGAGTGGGGATACGGAAGGTGATATTGGTCAAATTACTTATTGCTTCAAATGTCCTGTTTTTAGTCTTGCTAGCATTCATCAGTAGACAGTTTGATTCCATGCCCACTTGAAGATCATTGAAATCAGACTGTAGGCATTTTGGCACTTGGAACTGACTATGCTGTTTCATCAGCATAGCTGAGTTTATTTGTACATATTACAATCTGCCAACAGGCTATTTGAAGTTCTATGCATAATAAGTACATCGGTCATAAAAACCTAATTATATACAAAATGCATGTTCAGACAGAAGTTCTTGGAATCTGTTACAGTACGTTTAATATTTATAAAAGCTTATTAACAGTAAAATTGGTTTAGGCAACAAAAAGCATCCACACAATTTTCAGACCTCTTTTAGCATTGTTTGCTCACCAAGATTTTTAAAATGCAGCCATGTTGATATAGTTGTTGTATCCATAAATCAGTACATCAACCCCCTCCTACCAGCAGACAGAGGACATTGTACTGTGTATGTGCCAAGACTGAGAATGATACTCTGCTGCCAGGTCTCGGCATGTAGTTGGGTGGGAGGAGTTTATAAAATTAAAAAGTTAACCATCAATCTAGAGCAGGCTGTGTCAGAGGTAGCAGGCTGAGGCAGCAGTCTGTAGATGGCCAGAGATCCAGGAGAAGTTTGGATATGTAACCCCTAGGCACCGCTACTCCAATGGCTAACAACTCCTGCCTTGTGGGCCTGTACAAGGCTGAGGAGCCTGGGTTCCCAACATTTACTTTAAACTGGTTCTTACCCAAGATATTACATTGCACAGTGCCTCTACCCAGAGTATAGCTTTAAGTGAGCTAGCTTTAACCTGGTACAACCCTTTGGGATGCTGTACCCACCCACACCCAGTCTCCTCTACTGCTGTGCTACTCCCCCTTTCACAAGGTTCCTTTCTGTTCTTCTTTCTTCACAGAATTCTCTTTTGCGACCAGAATCCCTCTTAAAATGAACACTTGCATGTTGCTCCTTATGCTGGTCTCCAAGCCCACGCTGCTGCTGGCAACTGATGCCTGTGCATCGATTTTAGCCATGGAGCAGCAAAAACTAAGCCCCTTCCAATCCTCACGCACTCTCTCATACACCGTGATCATTGTGAATGGACATGAACTTACCCTCACGCGTACAACCCTCCTAGCACTACTGTCTAACTACGAACGCCGTCAGCTCGGCCTGTTTGTGCATGCCCTCACCCTTCAATGCCCCTATTGGCTTCCTCCTATCTGCTCTCTACTTACACTGATTCTCCTTTCTGGTGATGTAGAGAGTAACCCTGGCACCATAAACACCCACATCAACCACATGGACATCACCTAGATAGGACACCATGGACTAAAAGTTGTCCACATGAATCTCTGCAGCCTCCCATCAAAGTTCCATGAGCTTGAGGCATGAGTATCTTTCCACAAGCCACAGGCACTAAGTCTCACTGAGACCTGGTTGAAACCCCACTACCCTGACTCCTCGTTCAACCTGGATGGTTATTCACTCCTATGACTGGACAGATCAGGATGAAAGAAGGGAGGGGGTGTGGCACTGTATATGGAAGACCACATTACTGCCACTATCATCAGCAGCTCCACTCCCACCTCTCAGATTGAGTGGCTTCTCACAGAGGAAATCCTAGGTGCATCCAAGAAACTTGACTTGGGTTGTTGCTATAACCCCCCCTCCCCACAGGAGGTATCCCAGGTCTATCAAATTTCCTAAATGGCATAGGCAGTACAACACCCCTAAGAGACACAATTGTGTTTGGGGATTTCAATCTCAACTGGCTGGATGACAATTCACCGGATTACTCTAGTGCACTGAAAGTACACAACCTAGAGCAAATTATCTTCTCCCCCACCAGACATAACACTCGCACACATAATCACTCCCTGATTGACTGGGTCATCACAAACCGGGTTGACTCTGTCCTCCAAGCAGTCACTATGTCTGACTCCATAAGTGACCACACCCCACCTATGCTATACTGTCTACCAAATTGCCCCCCCCCCCCCCACAGACTTTTGTCCTTCAGGAACTTTAACTGCTCAGACCCTAGCCCTGTCCTTAGTGACGTAAGGGCTATAGACTGGTCAACCTTCTACCATCTTAGCAGCTTATCCAATGCAGTCACTTACATTTCATCCAAACTCTCCCACCTACAGGACATCCATTTCCCCATCACAACCAGAAGGGTAGGAGGGGCTGTACCCGCTGGCTAACCAAAGAACTGCTGGCACTAATGAAAGCTCAGGATAACAAATGTAAAGCCTGTAAGGTATTACCCTCTCCCCACCTCTGGGAATGCTTACAGATAGCTACTCAACACCTTCAAACAGATTGCAAAATCACTCAAGTGCAAATTCTACATTAACCAACAGAAAGACAACCTTGGTAATCTACACAGTTTCTGGGCCTCTATTGGGTCTCTCCTTAACCCCAGATCCAGTAGACAATTAACGCAGCTTACATCCCCCTCTGGTCCCATTTCAGACCCTACTGAGATTACAAATATGTTCAACACGAAGTTAATGGATTTATCCCCCTATATGAGCAAGCTCCCACTACAGGCCCCCTTAGCCCTGAACCACCCATCTCCCACACCCCCTCCTCAGCTACCACCCTGCCCCCACCTTTCCACTTCAAAGACATTGGGTATATACACACTATTAAGCTCCTGAAGTCTCTTCCTACCAAAGGCAGCCCTGGCAGTGATGGACTATACCCTGCATTTCTTAAACTCATCTTCCCTGCATTGATTAAACCCCTCACCTCCTCTTCAACCTCACCCTTACATCTTCTATGGTTCCTGACTCTTGGAAACATGCAAATGCCATGCCCATCTTCAAAAGTGGTGACCCCCAGTTCCCTGATAATTATAGTCCCATCTCCCTACTCCCTCTCCTGAGCAAACTGCTTAAAAAAGTTGTGCACTTCCAGTTCTCAGAACATCTTGAAAAGTGTAACCTCTTATGCCCTCTCCAGCATGGTTTCTGCAAGCATCACAGTACCTCCTCTGCTTTGGCCCTTTTCCTCTGATCATGTGCTGAGAAATATGGACCAAGGCAAAGCCACAGGAGCTGTCTTCATAGACCTATCAAAGGCTTTTGACCTTGTCAACCACCACCTCCTCAACTCAATCCTGTCTCTCTTTGGCTGCTCCAGCAGAACTGCAGCCTGGTTCTACAGCTATCTATCCAATTGGTGTCAGTCTGTCATCATCAACAATGCCTTCTCTGCTGCCCTCCCCATACGCACTGGAGTCCCCCAAGGTTCCATACTCAGACCCCTGCTCTTCTCAGTTTTCATTAACTCATTGCCTCCTAGAATATGCCTGTAGGTGGCAGCAAATGTACTGCAGTGTGCCTCAGAACGACTACAGAAGTCACCTACAGACTTCCTGTGTGCCCTAGTAATGTCTGGAGAAGTCACTCACATGTTTTCATATTACTTGCCAGACAGAATTGATTAGAATTGACTGTATAGCACCATTAGAATGGTAATATTGCATTGAACAACTTTGCCACAGTCACTTTGTGTGTATCATGTTCGGTTTAGGAGTTATTCACATTTGTTTATGACATGGTATGTACGGCAGATATTTTGTCCATCAAGAACCACCTAAGCACTTTGAAGAAGACACACATTCTGGGTATCTCGGCCAGTATAAAACAAAAACTGAATTGAGCACAGTTGACTGCATAGCACCGTAGGAAAGGCAATTTTGTGCAGAACAACTTTGCCACTAATACATTGTGTGTATCACGTATACTTTAGGAGTTATATGCATTTGTTTATGGTATGGAATGTGTGGTTCAGATTCGTCCCTCAAACCTCACCAATGCACCTTGGCTAAAATGGGGAAAAATTATGTTTAATACTATAGAAATAGCTGCTTTTTTACAAACAAATTATTAAAACTACATCTAATGTCTGGATGCCTAATTTGGTGTTGATATGTTACCTGTTTCCCAACAAAAAAGGCTTATGGTGCATTTTGTAGTAGAAAACATGTTTTTTTTTTTTTGCTGTTTCGAGCAGCATAGAAAAAAAAAACCCTCAGTTATCTATTATTACTTGCATACCACCGTTGGAAAGGTAATTTTATGCTGAACAAGTTTGCCACCCATACTTTATGTCTAACACTTACGGTTTTTGTGCTATTAGCATTTGTTTGCAGCATGCTGATTATGGCTTGATTTTGCTTAGAAAGGCCCAGGATTCACTGTTAACAGTATACAGGGTCAAGTGCTGCAACCTCACAGAGCCCCTGTGGAGGCAATGAGTTAATGCACTCCCAAGAGATAGCCTCAGCTGTCAAGCGCTCCTTTATGCAGATGATCTGGTTCTCTACCACAGTAATATATCCATCGAACCCATCTCCTCCAACCTCACACACGACTATGGCTCTGCTCATGAATGGTTCATCGCCAACAGGCTGCTAGTCAATGAAAAGAAGACTAAGTCCATGCTTTTTGGCTCCAAACCTTTCCTCACCAAAGCTGCCAAATCTGACTCCTCCCTCCTTGTACGCACCCCAGCAGGCCCCCTTCTTGAAAACGTCCCATCTTTTAAATACCTAGGTGTCACTCTTGACCCCTCCCTCTCTTTCACTGAGCATGTTAACAACACTGTGCAGAGAATTCACCAAAAAATTGGTGCTGCCTACAGATTCAAATACCGTCTATCGGCTGAAGCATGCCTAGCCATCACCCAGGGCAACCTACTGCCTATACTTGACTACTGCTACCCCGTCTACTCCCTTATATCCCCCACCTTGAAATCAAGAGGAAACACTATCTATAACTCTGTCTGTCATTTCATCCTTCAAGCTCCCCACCAGACCCACCACTGCATTCTTTACTAGTCCCTGGGCTGGCTTCCTGTGCAAGGTCTCTTTGACTATGCAATGAGCTGCCTAGTGGACAATGCACTAAGATACTGACACCTATCCCCTTACTCTCTCCTCTTGACAGACAGAGTGGCTCCTATGACACTTAGGGCATCCTCAGTCCCCCATTTGGAGGCATCCCGCATTTCCACAGCAATGGGACGTAGAGCTTTCTCCATCTCTGCACCCTCCCTATGGAACAAGCTCTCACAGTTCATCTGCGCATTCCCCACATACCTTGCCCTCAAACAGGCCATGAAAACCTGGCTCCTAGCAGCTGCTGACTGTCACTGCTCCCAATAAGTAACTCTAAGGCACCCTAATGCCCATGTCTCCATTCCACTTCCCCTGCCCTCCTGTTATCTCCTCCCTCGTCTCTGTAGTTGTCTATAACTGTCCTTCCCTCGTTACCTCTAATCCCTGAAACTGATGTGAGAATCTGACTATATGAACCTGCACAACTTTACTGATGACTGTACTAAACTGGTCTCATGCCATATTTATAATGCTACATATGTTCTCCTGCACCATATAACGTGGCTTCTGTATCTCAAGTTATCTCTATTGCTATACATGGCTCACTTTTCACACTGTGTGTGTCTGGCCATTGCCTTCCCCTGCCTCCATTGTACTATTACGTTATTTGTTTTTCTTTTTTTCCACACCATCTCATGCCTGTGGTGTGAATTTACAGTATAAATTGTATTTCCCCTGTATGTGCTGCTGTGTTTCTCTGTGTGGCTTGCCACCCTGTGGCCTGGGTCATGACTGAAAATGGTACTCTGGATCAGTACACTTACCCGGTAAACAAAGACATACATACATAAATAAATAAAGACATAAATAAATAAATAAAACATTACCAGGAAGCCACCCCAAACATGACCCAGTAACATTTCCCCACATTTTATACATTTGCCATTTAATAGCTGGATACCAATAATATGATCATAACACAGGAATCTGCAAAGCACCAATAACAATTTTTTTTACCTGGGGAGGGGATAGGAAGGGTAAAGCAGGAATAGAGGTTATGCTATATACATTTTTACATTCAGTTAGATTGGTTTGATTTGGTTTGGTTTAAGATTAAAGAGTTACATTTTAATGACACATTAATCACATTCCCATCAACCTCTAGAATAACCAGAGCCCTGGCTATGTAACTGGCTGCAATAAATCAGTTAACACAGTTATCATTAAATGCCCACACTGGTACCAGTCCCCACATTTGGTATGAGACCCACCAACCGCAACCTTAACCTAGGTACCCAGTAGCCATAGTCCATAAATCGTGCAGGCCTGATGGACGATACAGCTGTACGTTGGCTGGCTAGCTAGGCAGATTAAGAATTGTGCTTGGAAGATTAAACCTTTAAATTAGTTACAGTTTCTTTGGTTGATGCAGGGGAGGCCCTGCATTTACTCACAGAAGGCTTTTCTGTAAGCAGGTTAAAATTGAATGCTCTCAGCAAGCAGGCACAGTCCCTGGAGGTTGAACTTCAGGCAAACCAACAGCCAGTACTGCCTAAACTGACTGCAGAGATTTCAAAACTTGATGATGGAAACAACACTTTAAGTTTGGAGGACTGAGCCCTTCTTCTAGGCTGAGAACACTTGCTGTGTAACCAGACCAGTTAAATTACATTTAGCACATGTATATTTCTCAGAATTACATCCAGCACATTTAACCACTTAGAACCTTTGTCCAACCTGAGGATATCCTTTTACTTTATCTAGTACATCTATATTTCAAGTTCACAATCAGCACATTTATTTCTTTAAAACATTTGTCCAAACCGAGGACCATCCTTTTACTTCTTTTACCACATTTATATCTCTTTAATGCACACTCAGCACATTTCTTCATGCAAAGAAATTGTCCAATCCAAGGACATCTTTTCACTTCATCCAGCACATTTGTATTTCTTTTCTGAAGCAAACCATGCTCTTGGCAATAACAGTTTTACTATAGCTCACTGGGATCTTTCAATTCAAACTTGCAATTTAACATTAGCTCACTTGGGCTCTTTCACTTCAAACACATTTATATATTAATTGGACCATCCACGGTCACTCAGCTAATAAGGGTCCACTCTCTCTGAGTAATGATCAGACGCAGCAGACACAGGGTGTAGATAAACAGACAGTTCCAAACAATTCTCCAGGGCTTCGCTGCCCCATTAAGCTTTCCTTTAAGTGATTCTTGCAGATACAAGTTTACTTACTCAGGCATCCTCACAGGAGTGAATCTCCCCCATCTGAAGTTCCTGAAGACATCATCCCTCTGACTGCTGAGGCAGGTTCAGCTCTCTCACATCTGGATTGGCATCAAGTTGTAGGACCCATGTTTTTCCTAAACATGGAAAGGATTTGGCTAGCCCCTGGAGGACATTATTTTGGCAACCCCCAGGCCAGCAGTTTGCTTTAGGCAGCCATTGATTTATTTTCTGGTAAAGAAGAAAAAGCCACCGGCCAATTGGCACTGAGGGTTGAGTCGCTGGACACCACACCTCGCACTACACTGGTGACCCGGGTTTGGGAATGAGCCCGGGACACTGGTGGTTGGCTGGTGGGGGTAGAGAAGAGCTGGATTGTGTCACCAACTGGCAACTCTCCTCTCCTGGGGTTGGTTGGGCACCATGCCAACTAGTGTACAGTGTTGGGAGGGGAGGGCATCGTTAGGCGAGTGGTGGAAGCTATGCCTCACCATGGCTTACTGCTTGGACTCCGGTCCCGTTTGCTGGTGTCCTCAGGGATGAGGATGGGACAATGTAGCTACTTTCTGCAACCACAAAAAAGTCACACCCCACTGCCATGCAGAGTGATCCTCAATTGGGGGAGAAGGAGCCCCGGATAGGTGGTACATCACCACCGAGCCCTAGCCGAAGTGGACATAAAAAGAGGATTATATATATATATATATATATAAAAAAGCCCCTTTCCACTGTGGAGAAGCTTTCATGGGATCACTAGGCCCATTTGGTTTGTTGAGGGCCTCAGCCCCCACCCCTGTGGGGGGCTCCCACTCAAATAGAATCTAATCTCCCTTAATCTACCTGAATACTGTCTTTTATGGGGCTCTCCTGAGACTCCCTATTGGCTGCTCCAGCTCTGACTGGCTGAAGGCCTTGTTAATAACAAAAATAAATTATTCATAAAGCCTCCTTGAAGTCCTAAAGGCTCCCTGTTTTGGTGCCTGAATTTAGGTCCCTGCTGTTCCCCATAAGCATTTGGAAGTTTCCCATGAGCTTTGGCAAAAGTCCCACAAGTCCTGGCATAAAACTCCCAGCTTTCCAACTGGCTGTTGCTGCACTGTAATGGCTGCTAAACACACAGTCCTTAAAGCAGATTTTACCCAGTCCCAAATAAAAATCCTGGTGCATCCAGAATAATTATTGTATTTGCCCATTTGTCCCACAGTTCAATAGCCACATGTGTGCCCTTAAGATCACTGCCCAGATTAAGCATGTCTGTTCAGTCCTGAGCCTGTCACTGCTGCCAATATTTAACATCCCTTGTCTGCAGCAGGCTGGCTTTTGTTTGAGTCCCACTATTACTGGTGCAGCCAGGATTAAGTATTTATTTAGTTATTTTCATCTTTTCACCCTTTAGACAGTTGTTCCTTAATGTCCATGGCAGCTGCTGCTATTATTTATTAATTTTTTTGTCCTTACAGCAGCTGCCAAAAATATTGTTTCCCGAGGGCGTACAGAACCCTTTCATTAACATCCATGAGGATCGGGGCTCTGGCTCATTAACATTCTTGAGCCCCAATCAATAGCATTTCGTGGATCTTTTTATTTAAAATGAAAAGAGGGCTCTCTTGGCCCTTGTTTTGCTCACTGGTCCATACTTTGCCTAACACGGGGACTGGGACTGCTGAACACTCTTCTGCTGGACCACAAACCGAGCGATCAAGAGATCAAAGGTGCAGCTTTGTGCAAGCACGATCCCCCCAGCAGCGGAGTGCCAGAATGAACAGCGGGGAGGCATGGCTTACGTTTTTTGAGCCTGATTTGGGCTGAACCACACTGAAGCTGTTTTGGGGCAAAGGGCACCAAAGGACTTAGGCTGAAATGGAGATCTCGACTGGGAGGAAAAACGGCAGATAGCCAAGAGGCACTTCAGGAGGAGGGAGCAGAATGTGCATAAGATAAGCCCCTAAATTGGTGGAGGGGGCTACAGATAAATTTTTCTCCATTAGATATCACCAGATTACACCTAGGGAGTAGTGTGAGCATTGGGAGGGTGTTGGGTCTCCTAAAGGAAAACCACACAGTAGCTTTTGGGCATGAGGAAGGTTCCCCCAAAGATCATCAAGGGAGGTCTTGGTGGAAGGGGCAACCCTGGGCATCATTTGTGCTGAGTCCAATAGAACACAAAGAGGCTGGTAAAGCTGATACCAACAGTGAGACAGTAGACATAGGTAGGAGAAGCAACTGTATTAAGATAGGAGGAATGGGAAATTCCTGGAAGTGACAAGGAGCACCAGGGCATGGTGAGGAGGTGCCATCCCTGGCAGACTCCCTAAGTTATTGTCTCACCATGGGGATGCACTATAACTCCCTGCAAAGCTGATGTGCAAACTGTATGATGCTCAGTCATGCATCTGAAGTGACAAGGTAACTGAGTACTGGGGCAAGGTAAGAAAGTACCAGTCCAGTGGACCTGTATAGTAAAATGTCTCCCTAAACATGGATGTTATTGCAGCATAACCTTCAGCCTTTCAGAGATCTAACCGACTAAGTTAAGGGGATTGCAGAGGTGATCAAAGGTAGAAGTGTAGCGACAGTGGAACAAGGACTCTTCAGTCATAGTAATGCCCATATATAACAGGGCTGGAGAGAGTACAGTACAGGAAAAAAGGAAACTATGGCTCTGGAAATGAATATGGGTTGTATGGTTCCCTAGGAAAACCCATGGAAGCAAAATAATCTATGCCTGACTCGAGGAACTGTTGTCCTTAGGGCAGGGAACTGCTAATATTCCCACTCCTGCACCCCTGGAAGATGCACCATCCCTTGGAAGCCACCTTCAGTTTAAGCCATCATGGGGTTGTGAGACTCAGAATCAGGCTGTAGCTCTCCGATTCTCCCCCCTCTCCATGCTGCTCCATCTGCAATCCTGGGACCTTGTTGCTAGTGATCATTCACTGACTTGGAGGGGCAGTAATCAGCACTTGCCTCCAGCCTAGCTGCACATCCTGGCTTCTCCTGATCAATTGGACCATATCTGATAGCCTGCCTGGGGTCTTTAAATCCACTAAGTTGTTCACTTGTGCATAGAGATGTTGCAAAGTTTCATTTCGGCGGTGAAGTTCTGAAGTCTGGTGAAGTCGCCAAATTCACCTCTACTGTTGATTTCATGAAGCTATTCTATTTATTAGGAAACTTAAAATTTGTAACTTTGCCTTGCAACTTCCCCTGCAACTTCTCCTTGGGGAACACAAAGATGAAGTTGGCTCAAAATGTCCATTTTGGGTATTTTTAAGTGCAAAATAAAACTTTCCCTGGTGTCTAGTAGCCCTCCCCACTAACCTCACCCAACAACTAACACACCAAAATCTGGCCAATGGAAAATCATGTACACAAATGCTTGCAGTCTGGGAAACAAGATCTCAGACCTGCAGGTAATAATGACAGAAGATAAACTGGACATAGTAGCTATTAGCGAGATATGGTTTACCAGTGACCACACTTGGGAGACTTCAGTACCTGTCTACAGTATTTACTGTTCAGAAAAGAACGAGATGTAAAAAGGGGTGGGGGTGGAGTGGCCCTTTATGTCAATGAAAATATCAAAGCTACAGAAATTCAGAATACACATAAGGAGCCAGAAGAACTATGGGTCACAGTGGAAACAGGAAATGGGACAGACATATGAACTGGGGTTGTCTACAGGCCTCCAGACCAGGGGGAGGACGTAGACACATTACTGTTAGAAGATAGACAAAACGTGACAGCTAAAGGGGAGGTTCTGATAATGGGAGACTTCAACATGCCAGATACAGATTGGTCAATACCAGCAGGAACATCTGCCAGAACTAGACACATAGTGGATTCTCTGCAGGGGGAGGGCCTCAAACAACAGGTACAGCAACCCACAAGAGACAGGACTCTCCTAGATCTAGTACTGACTAATAGGGAAAGGATCACAGATCTCCAGGTAGAAGGTCACCTGGGAGCCAGTGACCATCACACGGTATGGTTCAATTTGACCACTAGAACTAAATCATCCCATTCCAAGGCAAAACTATGGGACTTCAGAGAAGCTGACTTTGATAAGATGGCCAGCAGAGTTAAGCTAGCCTGGCAAGAAGAAATACAGGTGAGGGGGTACAGGCAATGTGGGCAGACATTAAGGATGCAATACTTAAAGCAACATCCTATTGTGTTAGGGAGAAAAGGAAGTGCAAAAGAAAAAGGAAACCACTTTGGTTCTCAAATACAGTAGCAGAAAAGGTCAGAGCCAAAAGGCTGACCTTCAGGAAATATAAAGGAATGCAGCGGGATGAAGATGGGGGGCATACCAAACTACCCTAAGAGAAGAAGGGAAGACAGCAAGGCAGGCAAAGGCCCAAACCGAGGAAACACTAGCACAAACTGTAAAAGGAGGTGACAAGACTTTCTATAGGTACATTGGTGAAAAGGGAAAGTCCAGAGGGAATATTGCTAAGATCAAAGGAAATAAGGAGGCATGTGAGGAGGAGGACCATGTAAAAGCATCTATCGTAAATAGATACTTCTGCTCAGTATTTACTGAAGAGAAGGTAGGGCAGGGCCCACAGCTCAGCACCATGGACACAGGGGCGAGGGAGGTGTGCACTAGTCCCTTCACAAAAGAAAGGGTCCTACAACAGATGGGAGGCAGTATAGCACAGTGGTTTAAGGCTCTGAGCTGCAAATCTGGTGACATCCAGCAGACCAGACTTGGGTTTGAATCTCACAGCTTCCACTTGCATACTGTGTGACCCTGAGCAAGTCACTTAACTTCCCTGTGCTCTCAGGTCACACCTGTAAAAAACCTTTCAGTTTAGTGTGCTACTCCTGGTTAAACAACTAAAAAAAAGGAAAAGCTCAGGGTGGACAGGGCAATGGGACCTGATGGCATACATCTCAGGGCACTAAAGGAGCTAAGAGTGGAACTAGCAGAGCCATTATCAGAACTCTTTAGTGAGTCTCTGAGCTCAGGAGAATTCCCAGAAGACTGGAGAAGGGCTGATGTGATCCCGCTCCACAAGAGTGGAAGCAGAGAGGAGGCAGGGAACTACAGACCAGTCAGTCTTACCTCAGTAGTGGGCAAGATTATAGAGATACTCCTTAAGGAAAGGATAGTGCAACACTTAGAATTCATAGGAGCACAGGATCCAAGACAGCATGGGTTTACAACAGGAAGGTCCTGTCAAACTAATCTCATAGATTTCTTTGACTGGGTAACCAGAGTGGTGGACCAAGGGGGAGCAGTTGATGTCACTTACCTTGACTTTAGCAAAGCTTTCGATACTGTTCCACATAGAAGATTGATTAATAAGCTGGGTAGGCTTGGGGTGGGTCAGAAGTTGGTCAACTGGGTGGCAAACTGGATGAGAGGCAGAAAACAGAGAGTGATGCTAAACGGTATACAGTCAGAAGAGATGTAAGTCGCAAGTGGAGTACCTCAGGGATCAGTCCTGAGGCCAATCCTCTTCATTATCTTCATCAGTGACATTGCAGATGGACTGGAGGGTAAGGTTTGTCTGTTTGCAGATAACACCAAGATCTGCAACAGAGCAGATGATCCAGATTGGGTGGGTAGAATGAGAAGAGATCTGGATAAACTGGCAAAATGGTTGGAAGAGTGGCAACTGGGGTTTAATGCAAAGAAGTGTCAGATCAACACATGGGGAAGAGAAACCCTGAAGCCACCTATAGGCTGGGAGGGGAGTTGCTGGCAGTCACAAGGGAAGAAAGAGACTCGGGCATCATCATCACAGATGACCTGAAATCATTCAAGCTGACCACTAAAGCAATAGGTAAAGCTAGAAGGACATTGGGGTGTATTAGTAGGGGTATCACAAGTCGTAAGAGGGAGGTAATAATTCCTCTTTACAAGACACTGGTTAGGCCCCATCTGGAGCACTGCGTGCAGTACTGGAGGCCACACCTTCCCAATGACATTAACCAAACTGAGGCAGCCCAGAGAAGGGCAATCAAAATGGTACAGGGATTGCATCAGAAAACATATGAGGACAGACTAACGGAGCTCAATATGTATACCCTGGAGCAAAGGAGGGAGAGAGGTGAAATGATTGAAACATTCAAACACCTTAAGAGCATTAACAAGGTGAAAGAGTCTAACATGTTTCAAGATAGGAAAAACAGCAGGACAAGAGGACACAGCATGAGATTAGAGGGAGACCAATTAAGGGGTAATGTGAGGAAGTTCTTTTTCACAGAAAGGGTGGTGGATGCATGGAATGGCCTACCTCAGGAAGTGGTGGATGTGAATACAGTGCAGGGCTTCAGACAGGCATGGGATAGGCATAAGGGAGTAATACAGATGAGCATGGATAGATAGATCATTAATAGAGCAAAGGCCGATGGCACATTCATAAGGTAGAAAAAGAAATGGGGAGACTGGAAGGGCCTTGTGGTCCTTATCTGCTATCAACTTCTATGTTTCTATGTTTTTATCACCACCCCAGTGTTTAAACATAAACCTTTCCTGGTGCTTGTAGTCTCCCATGCCAGTCCCCAGCCCAATGTTTAACATTACACTTTCACTGGTGCCTAGTGGTCCCTCTTCACACCTGCACCCATGCTTGCTGTGTCAATGAATATACCCTGGTGTCCAGCAGTCTTTCCCCCCACCTGATCCCATGCTTGCTATATCAATGAATATTTCCTGGTGTCTAGAAGTCCCTCCCCAACCCGATCCCATGCCCGCTGTGTCAAAAAATATTCCCTGATGTCCAGTGGTCCCCCTCCTCCTTATCCCCTGTATAGCTTCATAATGCCATCCCTGGTGTCTAGCGGAGCCCCATCCCTATCCTTGATCCCCTGTATTATATGGTAATACCATTACCTGGTGTGTAGTGCACCACCCCATCTCTGATCCCCTGTATAACAAAAGTATACCTTTTCCCTGGTGGCTAACGGACCTCCACCCTGGCAGGTATTGACCCCACTCCCTCCAATCCTGACCATAAGCTGGTGACAGGCACAGCCTTCCGCTCTCTACCATGACCAGCTGCCGACTGAGCTGTCAGTGAGCATGTACTGTAACAGTACATGTTCATTGACTGCTCAGTTGGTAGCCAGTCATGGTGGTGAATGGAAGTCTGTGCTGGTCGATGGCTAGGGGACAGGATGGGGGAGCAGGGTGGTGGTGCACTACCTGCTGGGGTGGAGGAGTCAAAGGGGCCTCCAGCCACCAGGGAACGGGGTTACTTGCTATGTAGGGGATCAGGAATGAGGGGTCCCGCTAGACACCAGGGGTTGGTATTACTATGTAATACAGGGGATTGAGGATAGGAAGGGGGGTGGTCCGCTAGACACCAGGGAATAGTATTACTATATTATATGGGGGATTAGAATGGGGGGGACCACTGGACACCAGAGAATTGTTATTGACACAGCAGGCATGGGATTCGGTGGTGGGAGGGACTGCTAGACACCAGGGTATATGCAGGATCCCTGATGTCTAGCAGTCCCTCCCCCACCCGATCCCATACCCACTGTGTCAATAATTATTCCCTCTTGTCCAGTGGTCCCCCCCACCCAATGCTGATCCCCTGTATAATATAGTAATACCATTTCCTGGTGTCTACTGGACTGCCCTCCCTGTTCCTGATCCCTTGTATTATATAGTGATACGCCATTCACTGATGTCTAGCATACCCACTCATCCCCGATCCCCCATATGACAAAAGAATACCCATTCCCTGGTGGCTAGTGGATCCGCTCACCCCAGCAGGTAGTGCCCCACCACCCCATTCCCCCGATCCCAACCCCAAACTGGTGACTGGCACAGTCCTCTGCTCTCCACCATAGGCTGCTGCCAACTGAGCTGTCAATGAGCTGGTACTCTAACAGTATGCACTTATTGACAGCTCAGTCAGCGTCCAGCAGTGGTGGGGGGGGGGCTGTGCCACTCACTGGCTCATGGTTGGGATGGGGGGTGGGGTGGTGGTACACTACCTGCCAGGGTGGGGTGTGGTCGGTGGTATGGTAGCCACCAGGGAACAGGTTTACTTTTTTTATATGGGGGATTGAAGATGGGGGGCACACTAGACACCAGGGAGTGGTAGTCCTATTGCCATTTTCAAACCACAGCCCAGTCGCTACTAAAGTGAGCCCACACCAAGACAAGGTCAAACCCAAGACTGCTCCACTTCACCCCACCTGGGCCCACTATCATGTCCCAACTCTCTTGTTATTCTGCTTAGCTATCACTGTGTCTAAGCCTACACCACTGCTTTGCAAAGAATGTATGTAACCAATAAAATAATTACTCTGTTTAGGTATGCACCAATGTATTGTAATGCCTGCACTACTCCACTGCAATGGATGTCTGTAACTGCTTAGCACTGCAAAGGACTTATCTAACTGCTTAGATAACACTCTGTATAGGTATGCATCAAAGTATTATATTGTTTAATAATGTTTGTACATCTACCGTCCAACCAGTTATGTAACGTTGTCTTTGCTGTACTACTGTCATGTCTGTATTTGTCATCCGACGAGGAGCCTTTGGAAATGAGTCTATGACTCAAAGGATTGTAATTCTGATATTATAATAAATAAATAAATAAAATTACTATATAATACAGGGGATCGAGGAAAGGGAGGGGGGTATGCTAGACACCAGGGAATGGTGCTACTATATTATACAGGAGAATGGGAATGATCTGTGTGACCACTAGACACCAGGGAAGGTTTACTTTTAAACATTGAGACAGTGATCAGTGTGTGTGTGGGGGGGTGGACCACTAGATAGCAGGGAAAGATTTTTTTTCCACACTGGGATGGCAATCAGCGGCGGTGGGGGGGGACCACTAGTCACCAGGGAGTGAACATAGCAAACTTCACCTCTGTGCCAAACTCCACCGGCAGAGTTGTCAGCTTCACATTTCACAGAGTTATCAGTTTTCCACAAATTTGGACTTCGCACGGCAGATTAACTTCATGAAATGATGCAAATTCACAAATAAACCCACAAAGTGAAGTTTCCCAACTTTGCACATCACTACTCATGCAGTCAGCCCCACTCCTGCTCGCCTGAAAGATGCCACCATCCTGCACCAACCTTTAGAAGCTGTCACCAGCTCAAGCCATCATAGGGTTCCGAGAATCAGAATCCAGTTGTAACTCTGATTCTCACCCAACTGTTACTCCTGCCATCCTGGGACCCTGCTACTAGCACTCATTCATGAACTTGGAGGTGCACCAATCAGCACTTACCTCCAGTCTGGCCTCCTTGCTTCTCCTGACCAATTGGAGCACAGCCACCAGCCAGTCTGGGACCCCTGAAAACCCTAAAGAATTGCAAATTCCTCTAGCAGTCTTCTATGCTGCCATCCCCCATTCTAATGGCCACGGTGCAAAGGGCACCAACAAAATGCAGTCTACATGGAGTCAGCCACCGGCTAGTCACACTGCTCTCTCAGTCTCCCATTTACAAGCCTCTTTCCATACTACTTCTGCAACCGTAAGTTTTATCCTCCTCCTTCTCCTCCTGCCTATGCTATAGTGAACTTTTGGGAGTTATACACTTAGCTGAGCTGACTTGTACTGCTACTACAGACTGCTGTACTGCTGCTACATTAAGTTGCTGCCTGACTAGTCTCCTAGTATATTACTATAATGCCTGAAGTTCTGGAATTCTTGCTACACCCTGTCTGGGTATACCCTATTTTCTAGTTACAGTATTAAGTTTATTGTGATCCATACAGTAGCTCTATTAGTTGCTTTCACCCATTGCATGCTTGCTAGCCAGTGTTACATAGATACATAGACAGTGTCGGCAGATAAGGGCCTATGGCCCACCCAGTCTGCCCATTTGAGCTTGTAAGTTCAGTTTGTTTTCCTAGAAGTCTGTTGCCACTTAAGGATTAGCTCCGCTGCCTGATCTGTACTCCCACTTTGGGGTTTCTCTCTGGACAGATCGTGTTATTCTACTATTCTGTTTTTCAGTAGCCAGCCCTAGTCCCTGTTTGTGCTGTTTTATATTTGCCTAGGTAGTCTTTTTATAGTCACTCACTGCCATTGCTTCTATGGTAGTCAGTACTCATTCCTAGAGTTGTTGGTAATTTCGTCTTAGCTGTCTGTCAACTATGCATTTCATTCCTTTCCTCTACCTTCTCCTTCTCCCTCTTCTACCTCTGTTCCCACTCTCTCCCTTCCCCCTCTGTTCATTTCTCTCCCATCCTTCCCTCTCCCACCCTCCTCCCTATTCACCCTGGTCTCTTCTCCTCCCCATTACTGAACCTGGAGTTCCTCAACCATGCCATCCTTTCCCTTCACTGCACCCCTCCTCCTCTTTCCCCTCCCTGTCCTAGGAGGCCAAGTCCCATTCCATACTCCTGCTCCTCATCCTTTGTCTTCTCCTAGTTGGCAATGTTGAAACCTGCTCTAGTCCTTCCCCTCCTCCTCCAACTCCCTCCTCTGCTCCCAAAGGCCTTAGCATTCTCCATCTTAACGCTAGAAACCTTCTCCCCAAAATTGATCTCCTTAACATCTGGGTCTCCTAGCACTCTTCTGACCTCCTCCGCATTTTTGAGTCTTGGCTCTCCTCCAGGCTACCTTACTGTAGCCTTGCTGTCCCTGACTACCACCTCTTAAAGCTGGACCAAGGCAAATGGAGTGATCCTCTATGTCTGCCACAGCCTCTCCTGCACCACTGTTCTCAGGGACTCAGTACCCTCCTCCCATGAGTATCTGTTTGTTAAGCTCTTCTTTCCCACCACCATACCAATCTTTGTTGGGGTTTTCTATGCCTCCCCTAAAATTTCTCCCTTCTCACTGGTAAACTCTGGCTCTGCTCATACCTCCCACTCCTCAGCAGCTGAACTCAAACTCCGGGGGGACTTTAATATAAATTGGCTCTCTCTGGCCACCAGTCTGACCTTGCACAGGATTAAGTCTATTAATCTTACCCAATCCATCACAGATCCCACCTGAATCAATCACCACTCTCCAACTTACTCCTTCCTGGACAGGGGGCTTTCTCCTCACCTTTACCATATTGTTGCAGCAAGGATTCATCCAGATGCATTCAGTGACCATTGCATGATCATCTGTGTAAGGAAGTCCAGCCCCCCAAACACATCTGGTTTAGATCTCTCTAGTCTCTTAACATCAACACCCTCCTAAATGATTTTGCTGCAACTGACTGGTTCCCCATCATTTCAGCACCTAATATTGACATGGCCCTCTCTCTCTGTTCCACATTAAATTTACTTCCATCTGGGACAAGCTTGTCCTCATCAACAAATCCAGGGTTAAATCTTCCCACCACCCCTGGATTACACCTGATCTCACTGATCAATGCAAGTCCCAGGATAAAGCATGGGTCTGTTTCAAATCACCCTGCTCACTGGCCAATCTCCTTTTCTACAGGGCACTTAAAAATTATTGTACGAAGGCTGTTCATGCCACCAATTCCCACTACTTTAAAGGCAGCCTCCAGAATAACCTTAACTCTGCTCCAAATTCTGGAAGGTCAAACACTCTCATTCTTAATCCCTTGCCCAGTCTGCTCTCCCAGTCCTCATGGTTAATGTTTCACATGCCTCTGACCCTCCCTCTGTTCCTGCTCACTTTAATGAATTTTTTGCCACTTGTGCACTACTCCCCCCTTTTGACACCTCTCCTCTCCCCCTATTACTTCCTCCTCTCTGACCCTCCCTTCCTTGGGGATTTTACTTCTGCCTGTAACTCCTCAGGAGACCTTGCTTGCTCTTTCATTGCTCAACTTGTCCAAATATAGTTCTAATGGGCTAGACCCTAAAATTCTCAATTTCTCTGATCCTGCCATTACCTTCCTTCTCAGGGGATGAGGTCATAATGTCACAAGACATTATGCTGCAGCAATATACTGTGCTGCCAATACAGTGCAATATATTGCATGCAGCATAAGTCTTGTTTTTGCAGGTGGGGCTCCACACTCCTCACCCCCAACTAAAATAACTAACTCTGGGGAAGGGGTTAAAAGTAAATATTGCACAAAGTATGAAAAAATGAAAAATTCCATGCTTCTGGGATCAGGAATAGAACCCGGTCCCAAATACACTGCCTGCCTCCCTTGCTGCCAGTGGCTCATCCCATCGAGCCATGGCAGCTGCTCGGTGAATCCACATCCCAGAAGAGGTCTTATTCTCTGCTTGGGACAGTGAGAGGGTACAGTACTGCACAAAAGACCCACTCAAGGTATTGCACCCTCTCACTGTCCTATTTCTGTTTCAGGGTTTTGTCATACACTATTAAGAGTACGACAAATTGACCCAGTAGGCCCCTTTATCCACCTTCTCAGCCTCTCCTTGTCCCTGTGCTCTGTTCTTCAGTCATGGAACACTGCCAAAGTTCTCCCTCTCCACATAGCGGGTGGCCTGTCCTCCCCTGGCAGCTTCTGTCCCATCTCATGCCTCCCTTCTCTTGCAAAGCTACTAGAAAAGCTAATCTATTCTAGGCTTGCTGTCTTCCTCCACTTTTCCAACATACTTTTCCCCCTTCCAGTTTGGCTTCCAGAAGCACCACTCGTCTTCTCCCTTCCCTGTGTCACTGACTCGATCTTCACTGGGATGGAATGGAGTACAATACAGTAGCTATTTTTATTGATTTGGCCAAAGCCTTTCACTTGGTGGCCTAGCCTCTCCTCCTGGACAAGTTAAGCTCTGCTGGCCTCTCAGCTCCCGCTGTTGACTGGTTCCATTCATACTTTATGGGCTGTCAACAGTTAGTACAGATAGGAGGCTCCCAGTCATCTCTCCTTCCCATCCAGGCTTGGGGTCCACAGGACTCCATCCTAGGTCTCATCCTTTTCTCCATCTTCTTGAATGACCTCATCTCTGCCTGTGCCAACTCTCATATCCACATGTATGCAAATTATACAGTTATCCTCACCTCCAGCCCCTCAACCCTTGTAGTAGTAGGCTTGCTCCAGTTAGACTTCCATAATGTCCTACACTGGTTCTACTCTAACCAACTCTGGGTCAACATCAAAAAAGTGTCCATGACCTTTGGCACCAGCCAGAAACTGGTCAGGCTTCCACCCATTCCCACCCTGAATGGAACCCCTCTTGAAGTAGTTTCTTCCTTCAAGTACCTTGGTGTGTCACTGGATAGTAGACTTGATTTCTCCACCCACATTGATGCCACCCAATACAAGTTCCTTCCCAAACTTGGTGCCTAGTACCACAGCAAATACTACCTGTCTCTCCAGGTCTGCCAGGAGCTGGTTACCAAACTGGTTCTTCCAGTTGTTAACTGTATGGCTGTTGTCCATTGCACTTGTCCCCTTCTCTTCCCTTGCCAGGCTGGACACCCTCTTCAATAACAACTGTAACTTTGTTACAAACTCCACTCCTTAAACTCACCACTGCTTCCTCTACTTCTCCCTATCCAGCCCCCGCTTTTGCCCTCATGTTGCCAGTCCCACTGTGTCTCCTTCATCTCCAAATATGGCTTTGTTTCCCTTCTTTCATACCTCTCCTTGCTCCTATCTGCCATCCCTTCTGCTACTCACTCCTCTCTAGGGACCCTCATACCCTCTTCCTTCCCCACCTGCACTCCTTGGTTTGTCAGTCTGCTTTCTCGTATCACCTTCCCTCATTCTGGAACCTGCTCCCCTCCTCCCTTCTCCTAGCCCCCTCTCCTTTCTCCCTTTAGCACCAGCTAAGCCTTCTCCCTGCCCCCTTACTCCTGCCAGCCCTCTACTTGACTATCCCCAATGATACCCCACCATCACTGTGCCTGGCTCCCATCAGACTCCTGACTCTGCATGGCTTAGTCTTCTCCCTACATCTACTATGCTGCTGTTTTCCTATCTGTACCTGCACTTTAGTTGCACTTCAGTACTGCTAATTGGACCATAGTTTGGCTCCATTCATTGTTATTGTACCGATATTCATATACTCTTGTATACATTTTGTACTTTTCCTGTACTGTTACACTGATGCAGTGTATGCTTTATTATTGTACTTACCTTCCCCATGACACTTTACCTGTACTGTTATACTGATGCACTGTATGCTGTATTATTGTACTCCTCTCCCCATTGGCACTTTACCTGTACCTGTTACACTGATGCTGCATATGGTGTATCATTGTACTATCTTTCCCCTTTTCGTCACGTCACACCTGGCAACAAGTCTTGGCTCAATTTGCCTCTCCCATTTACAAATTTTCAAATAAATAAAAAAGTATAGAAAATGAACATTGTCAGATAAGCTATAAACCCGTTGTCTGTATTTCTTTTCAACCATGTTTAGTGCCAACATTTAGGAGGCAGTATAGTGCAGTGGTCTAAGGCTCTGAGCTGCAAATCTGGTGATATCCAGCAGACCAGACCTGGGTTTGAATCTTACAGCTTTCACTTGCATACTGTGTGACCCTGAGCAAGTCACTTAACCTCCTTGTGCTCCCAGGTTGCTCCTGTAAAAAAGCTTCCAGCTTAGTGTGCTATACCTGGTTAAACAACAAAAAAAAAAACATCCTGCATCGCCTGCAGGAAGATGAGTAAAACCTGAAGTTATTGAGTGCAAGGGGCTCCCAGCTAACCTAATACCTGTTCCCCTAAACACAAGATCACCATAGGCCATGACAGCCCTATCTAGGGCATCAACACAACTGGGTCAGAGTACCACCTGATGCAGAAGAGAGGTGCACCAGGAAACAAGAAAATCTTTTGACCTTGTCAACTTTATATACCTATACAATACTTATGTTTTATGTCTGTTCAGTATACTGTACATCTGAAAAAAATGAGTTTGTATTGTTTTGTTCTTACATTCCCCTACTCCCATATCTTCATTTTCCACAAATGTATACATGAGACATGTTGCCAGAGTAATAAGTGATTCAATCTGTGACTAGGTTCAGAAATGTGCTTAAGGATATTTGCAGCCATCACTCCCTCCTTTTTTCTAACCCATCCGACTTTCAACATCTTAATGCATCACTAAAGGTGGCATCCTCTCCGTTAATAGTTTGTAAAACTCTTTTTTGTATCTTTTCAATACATTTTCTCTCTTTGATAAACAGGCCACCATTCTACACAAGGGCACTGCACTCTACAACTAATTTGACTACTATAGTAGAATAATAATTCAGATCTTTTTCAGGTGGACTGCCCCTTTTTGATGTGATAGAAAATATAACCTTGCATTCCTCTTTTTGATTGTACCAAATCCAATATAAGCAAGCACTGCAAAGCACAAATACACTCACAGAGAAGAACAAGCATTTGTCAATGCCGAATGTTGATTGTGTTGGTCTGTTGAGCTCACTCACTGGCCCTCTGTCACTCGCTCAGTCTGTTTCTCCCAATGCTGTAGGCTGCTCTTTTTTACTGGGCTCCTGCCTGCATTGGCAGCTTTTTCTGCCCACTAAGAAATCTGCAGCTGTCCCGACAGAGCTCGTTGAGGTGGCTCACTCCCCCTCTCTCACCCACTCATTCTGTTTCTCCCGGTGCTGTAGGCTGGCCTTTTGTACTGGGCTCCTGCCTGCATTGCCGCCTTTTTCTGCCAACAAAGAAATCCTCATCAGTCATGATAGAGTTCTGTTGAGCTAGCTCATTCCCCTTGTTTCAGTCACTCATTGTGTTTCTCCCGGCGCTGCAGGCTGCCCTTTTGTACTGGTCTCCTGCCTGCGTTGGCACCTTTTTCTGCCCACAGAGAAATCCGCCACTGTCCCGACAGAGCTCCGTTGAGGTCACTCACTCTTCTTCTCTCACTCACTCATTCCGTTTCTGCCAGTGCTGCAGGCTGCCCTTTCCTACTGGCCTCCTGCCTGCATTGCCGCCTTCTCTACCCACAAAGAAATTTGCAGCAGTTACAATAGAGCTCTGTTGAGCTTGTTCACTCCCCCTCTCTCATTCACTCATTCTGGTTTTCCCGCCACTGCAGACTGCCCTTTTGTAATGGAGCCCTGTGTGCATTGCTTCCCTTTTCTGCCCACAAACAAATCTGCAGCAGTCCCAACAGAGCTCCGTTGAGCTCACTCACTCTCCCTCCCTCACTCACTCGTCCTGCGTCTCCCGCCACTGCAGGCTGCCCTTTTGTACTGGGCTCCTGCCTGTGTTGGTGGCTTTTTCTGGCCACAAAGAAATCTGAAGCAGTCCTGACACAGCTCCATTGAGCTCGCTTACTCCCCCTCTCTCGTTCACTCATTCCATTTCTGCCGGAGCTGCAAGCTGGCCTTTTGTACTGGGCTCATGCCTGCGTTGCCACCTTTTTCTGCCCACAAAGAATTCCTCAGCAGTCACAGTAGAGCTCCATTGAGCTCACTCACTACCGCTCTGTCACTCACTCATTCTGTTTCTCTTGGCGCTGCAGGCTGTGCTTTTGTAATGGGCTCCTGGCTGCATTGGCACCTTTGTCCATCCACAAAGAAATCCGCATCTGTCCAGACAGAGCTCCATTGAGGTCGCTCAGTCTCTCTCTCCATCTCTCTCTCACATGCTCATTCTGTTTGTCCTGGCACTGCAAGCTGCCCTTTTGTATGGGGCTCCTGCCTGCATTGGTGCCTTTTTCTGCCCACAAAGAAATCCACAGCAGCTGTGATAGAGCTCTGTTGAGCTCACTCAGTTCCCCCTGTCTCATTTGCTCATACTGTTTCTCCCACTGCTGCAGGCTGGCCTTTTGTACTGGGCCTCTGCCTGCATTGATGCCTTTTTCCGCCCACAAAGAAATCCACAGCAGTCCTGACAGCACTCCGGTGAGTTTGCTCACTCCCCCTCGCTCACTCGATCTCTCATTCTGTTTCTCCCAGTGCTGCAGGCTGCTCTTTTGTACTGGGCTCTTGCATTGTGGTCTTCTTCTGCCCACAAACAAATCTGCAGCAGTCCTGACAGAGCTCAGTTGAGCTCGGTCACTCCCCCCTCTCACTCGCTCGATCTTAATCTGTCCCACGCACTGATTTCCAACAGCGACCGTGCTATTCTCCGGCACGAGTGCAAAAACATATTTTAGCCATTATGTGAAGAATGACAGCTGTACTGTTCATAAGGAGGTGTGAAAAAATGCCACTGTTGAAAATGTGGCATGAAAATATTACAAATTTGTGAAGTTACAAAGGTGCGTGGAAACAGTTCAACGCATGCTTGTAACACAATCATGTTATGGAGTTTCATCAGCAAATTTTCAACATAGGGATTTTAGGACCTTTGCCATGAACAGTGCCACTGTCATTTTCTTAATCTGTCACGAACACTGATTTCCCACAGCGACCGCGTTATTCTGTGCCGGCACTGTGAAAACACATTTCAGTCAGGATATTAAAAATGACAGCTGTACTGCTCATAAGGAGGTGTGAAAAAAATGCCACTGTTGAAAATCTGGCTTGACAATATTGCAGATTCGCGAAGTTACGAGCGTGCGTAGCAATGACGCAACGTACACTAATAAAACAGTCATTTTTTTTATTTTTCCACCAAATTTTCAACATAGGCTTTTTGAGAGCCCTCCTCATGAACACTGGCACTGCATTTTGTGAATCAGCCCCAAAAGGTGATTCCATGCAGTGACCGCGAAATCACCTTTGGGGGCCAATTAACGCCATGACAGTTCCAGAATTCATGAAGAGGGGTCCCAAAAACCCCATGCTGAAAATGTGGTGCCAAAATTCAAAAAAATGACTGAGATATGCATTAAAGTTAGAAAACAAAATGTTTATTCCATTATACAGCTTACCGGCATTTCCTCAGTTCACGGTTGGCTTTGATGAGAGCAGACGTGTTCCCGGTCCACTGAAGATCGTTGCGCCAAGCTCCAGAGGTAAGTATGGAGTGAGGTGGTGTGGGGAGGCAGGGTGCACAGTGGGTGGGTGCGGGTTGTGGGAGGGTGGCAGGGAGACCACTGAGGGACAGTTTCCTTTTTTGCAGGGTAAAATAAACCAAAAGACATCGCACGCCATTTTTTATTTTACAGGGACATGTGGCATGCTGGGGTGGGTTCCCAGCATGTCACCGGAGTTTTCTTTTGGGGGGCAAGCTGTAGCTGATGGGGGATTGGGCACCCCCATTGTCACACAACAAAATGGGGGTGACATTATGCAGATGGGAATTGGGCACCCACATCAGCAAAATTAACATTGGGGCACTGAAGCCAACAGGGATTGGGTCCCCCGTCAGCAAATAAACACGGTGGACAGGTTAATATTGTTTGCTAACATGGCGGCAAACTGCCATCATGTTCACAAACAATATCGGTGTGTGGAGATCCTGCCATGCAATGACGGGTCGCTCCCTCATTGTAGCAAATGGCTTACGCTGCAATGACGAGGCAGCCCCTGATTGCAGCAGCTAACTTTTTACAAGTTGGTGGCACACTGGCTGAACTAGTGTCAGTAGCAGTATGCCACAGCATTGGGGGATGCTGGAAAAGCCTTTAAAGGCTGTGGGGTCATTAGCCACAACAGTGCCGCTCCTCCACAACCTGCTTGTGGAGAAAGCTGCCGTAATATGTTTCTTGTGCATGCATGCAATCAACATAAAAATGCAACTTAACAGCTTTATTGCTGATAATCAGTGAGTGCAGAGGGAACAGCACTGCACTCCAATTGCCCTAGCACTTCGGTGTAATTCGCACCAGCAAAGGGGCACCTTTTTGATTTTATGATGTGCCTGCCTTTTTTTATGTGAAATCATGTTCAGTATATGGTTTCAGCCAAAGAATTTGGTCTCATTCACTATTTCAAATTGTGCATTGGCACAGTAGAAAATAGGTAAGGGGGAGACACAACAGGGAACAGTGGTTGTATTAAAGTGTACCTGAGGCTTACGGCCTATGATCTTGTTTGAACTGATTTGAGTAGTAAGTAGGCTAAAGGAGTTTTGACCTAGCATTTAGGGCAAAAACATAGGTTGGGCTGGTGGTGTCAGCAGTTCCTGGTAGCAACTCTGGCATTGCTAGTTATACTATCTGCATTCAGGGACTATTGTGATTATCCAGGCCATTACTGCTCATAGACAGATAAGTGCTTGGTTACACCAGATAAAAAAATACAAGGATTTTGAATAAGGAGTGAGGTTAGACCCCAAAGAACCATATATGTAATGGATCCTAATGTTGCAAGCCTTATCTCCAGTGAGATAGGTATCAGGCGCTCAGTACATGCAATGTTTAGCACCAGTCCAGAAACAACTTTTGAAACCTACACGTGCACTAAATGTAAGGAGCTCCATGAAGCTAACCTAAAAATAGCCACACAATGCAAGTAAATAGAGGCACTCCACAACAAATTAGATGAATACAGGAAAATTATTAATAGAACAGTGGTTGGAGAAGGAACCAGCACTTAAAGAAGTATAACTGTTGAAGATGATGATGAAGGAACATCAGACAACTGGGAACTGGTGGAGGGGAGGAATAGTGCCAAGAAATATAGACATAAGGCCATGGGAAGCATTACTGAACATGAAAATATGTTTGCCCCATCAATAAATCTGTTGGAGAACATTGAATCACTAGCACAAGATAGCAACAAAATTCCAAGTACAAGCACAATGGTCATGCCAAATGTGAATCCCCCAGTCCCTACTACACAACCCCAGGGAGTTACTGAACCAGAAGCCCCATTAACTGTAGCCAAATAAGAATCCCTCACCTAGCACTTTGAGGAATTATAACCCATGACTAATACACCTAACATGATTAATCAGAATGACAAAATGGGTCAATCAACTGGAGAACCAAAGCCCCAGGAGAATAATGATAGCGTACAGTTGGCCCACCCAGAGGAATAGATATTTATTCTAGGGGATTCTATATAAAATATACAGATAGATACTCAACTAGGATGAATAAACATAATGCTACCAGTTATAGTTATAGAAGGGCAGTAATAAAAGACATCACAGAAATACTGCCAACCATTCTGAAAAATGTTGAGGGTCCTAGTAAGGTCCTGTTACACATGGATAAGTGAACCAACAACATGGGTAGATGCCAGCTAGATGACGTTATCAAGGATACTAAAATAATCTATGAGAAGCTGAAGAGTATGAATGTTAAAGTCATCTTCTCAGAAGTCTTACCAGTACTGAGGGCAGGAAAAATACAAACAGGAAAAATCAAAAAAGTGCAATAACTGGCTGAGAAGATGGTGTTTAGAGAACAACATTACGTGCTTTGCAACATGGGAAATATTTACTGATTGCTGTGAGCTTTTTAGTTACGATGGCTTACACCTTAATAAAAAGGGTACCAGAATACTTGGCAAATTATTTGTGCAAGCTATTGGTACATCCCTCGATAGCCAAAAAAATTAACAGGAGATGTAGGGATACAAGTACCCATCTGGATATAAACACGTCACCTGTTGGAAAAGTTAAAGTTCATATCAACTCCAAGCTTACAATACTATGAGCAAATACCAGAAGTCTAAATAGTATCAAAAAGGCAGACTTGAAACTACGACTTAGGACTAAAGGGGTTGATGTGGCTGTGGTTACCGAAACCTGGTGGTCAGATCACACCGTATGGTTACAAAGCATAGATGTTTATAGATCATATAACAAAAACAGGGATGGTAGGACTGGTGGAGGAATTGCCCCGTATATTAGAGAGGTCATACAGAGTTGTAATAATCATACGGCTGGGATTAGTAACAACAGGTGTGATACCTTGTAGGTAGAAATTAATGTATCCAATACAAGGAAATTACTTGTATGTGTCTGTTACAGACCTCTAGACATGGAATTAGTGGACCACACAGACCTTGGTAAACCGCTATGACAAATCTATTTGCAGCAAGGATGTTCTTATACTGGGGGACTTTAACCTCCTGGGGTTAGTTGGGAGACTGGTACCATCAATAATAACCAAGAACAGATCTTCTTCAATAAGTGTGTAGAAAATGGTCAATAGGCCAACTGGGAACAACAACATTCTAGATCTAGTTCTTACAAACAGACCAGAAGACTGTAGTGATCTATTGATCTTGGAAATATTAATAAACAGTGACCACAATGTGCTCTTGTTTAATTACAGTTTGAAACCAGTACTTATTCATGGCAAAACTGTCATTAAAAACTACAATAGGGCTAATTTCAAAGAAATAAGGAGGAAACTCTCCAGTTGGGACTAGGACTCAGCAAATGATACAACAGAAGAACAGCGGGGTAAAATCAAAACTAAATTGCTAGAGTTGGAAGAAATTCATGTACATAACAAAGCATTATACAATAACAAGGGTAAAATTCCAGTATGGCACACACATAGGGTTAGGAAACAATTGAGAAGAAAAAAATGTTTATAGAATCTTGAAAAAGGATAATAATCCCTATAATATCTTTATTTATAAGAAGGAAATAAGGAACAGTAAACAAATCATTAAACAGGCTAAGGCAAATATAGAATATAGATTGGTACAAACCAAGGATCTTGGGAAATCCTTTTTTTCTTACATGAATATCAAACCAACAGATAGAAAGGTGGGACCAATTAAACTGGGTGGCAGCATTTGCTCTGACTCAGGTACTATGGCTAATGCCTTCAATAATTATTTCTGCTCAGTCTACACTACCAAGGCTGATATGCCCAAAATAAGTTCTAGTCAATCTAGAGGGGATAATATCACTAGACACGAAATATACAACAAAAGTTACATAACATTGATACAGGGGATCAGGAAAGAGGGGTACAATCACTGGCTGAGAAGATGGTGTGTAGTAATCGGCTGGCCCTAATAACCTCCATCCCAAACTCCTAAAAGAAGTTCGCCCATGGCTGGTAGATCCACTTTGTAAGCTTTTTAACCTATTCTTGAACACTGGGAACATCCCAACAGACTGGAGAAAGGCCATAGTGGTCCCTATTTATAAAAAGGGAGATAAGCCTATTATGAGTAATTATTGACCCATAAGCCTAACTTCGATATTGGGAAAGACTATGGAGTCTATAATTAAGGACAGACTGGATAGTGATACATTGGTCAATCAAATTGTTGACAAATCACAGCATGGTTTTAAAAAAAAAACAGATCCTGTCTAACTAACTCCCTGGTCTTCTATGAAAATATCAGTCAGTTGCTTGACATCAACAGGTCAGTTGATGTGGTGTATCTAGATTATACGAAAGCATTTGACAGGGTTCCTCATCACATACTAATTGAAAAAATGGTGCAGCTAGAGATAGATACAGACATCACTAGATGGGTTGCCAATTGGCTAGAAGATAGAACACAGACAGTTAGGATTAGAGGGAACATTTCTGAGGGAGAAGTTGTTACTAGTGGAGTCCCTCAGGGCTCCGTTTTGGGGCCAGCCTTGTTCTCACTGTTCATTCTGACATGGGTAAAGACATCAACAGCAAAATAATTACGTTTGCCGATGACACCAACATATTTTCTGTTGTAGATGATAATAACAACTCATCAACCCTACAGCAGGATCTGGGCAAGTTACAGGACTGGGTAGAATCAAATGGCATGGAATTTAATATAGATAAATGTGTCATTTTACATTTCAGACACAAGAATGCACATAGGGAGTACATTCTTAACAACACCAGAATAAAGATAGCCAATAGTGAAAAAGATTTATGCTTTATAATCAGTGAAGATTTCTTCTTTAGCAATCACTGCACAGAGGTAGTCAAGAAGGCTAACAGATTGATAGGCTGCATCAGAAGGGCATTTAGATCAAGGAACAAAGCATGTATTATGCCCCTCTATAGATCAATTATTCGACCACATCTAGAGTACTGTAGCCTCCTGTGGAGCCCATATCTGAAAAGAGATATAAACAACCTGGAAGGTGTACAGAGGAGAATCATAAAACTGATTAGTGGTCTAGAAAGTGAATCTTACAATGTCCAGTTAAGGAACTTAAACCTCTACCCCCTAGAACATAGACAAATTAGAGGTGATTTATTACTCATGTATCAGACCAGTAGGAATGATGAGCTAATGGATAGCCTCAATTTTAAATTAGTGGATAGGGATTTTTCTTTGAGGAGCCATGGGAGACAACTAAGGCTGACCTTTCCCAAGAAAAGGCCAAGGAGTAATTTTTTTACCCAGAGGATTATCCCTACTTGGAACTCCCTACCCATAGATGTTGTTGAGGCCCCTACCTTCCAAACTTTTAAAAGTAGGTTGGACAACTGCCTCCTCAACAAATACTGGGATAATTAATCACAATCAGGGGGGATAGATTCTATGCGCTAATGCCTTCTATCCGTTCAAATATCTGAGTATAGTTCTGAGTATAGGGAGCACAACAGACAGAGTGCACCTTCTAAAACCAAAGGCTGGTTAAAGCCAGTATACAATAGTCATAATTACCCACCTTAGTTCACAAAAGTGCTATAACAGTGCATATGTCAAAGTTCACAGGTCATGTGGATGAAACATTAGGTGTTTGTTCATAGTCTGGTCTATGGTATGAATAACACATTTTACACATGCACTTTTATGGAAAAAAAATATGAATGTATACCTACATTGCCTCCACCTCGTCTCTTCTTTTAGAGGGTTCTCTTTCTGTTGTACTCCAAATTTTTGTTTTCCAAAGATTGGGGTGCAAAGTTCATTACACTTTCCTGATTTTCCAAACCTAATTCCTTTTTTATGTTGTCTTGCACACACAGCACAAGCAACATTTTGTGACAGCTTGCTGGAGTAGCAGGTTGTAAATGTGCGGCCGTGTTGTGGCCAATGGTGCCACTGCTTTTTTGGGCTGGTCTCTGTGGCACCAATGAATGAGCAGTCTGTCTATGACAGAAGGGCAGAAGCATGCTACCAACTTGAAAGAATTTCACTGCTGCAATGAGGGAGTGCCCTGTCATTGCAGGGTGTGCCTTGCCTGCTGAAACATTTCAATAAACATTGTGACGGCTGCCGTCGTCCGCCTCTCACAGTCCCGTGAAAGCCGACGTTGGGGGTGCCCAATCCCCCTGTTAGCATGCCCCCTCCCCAGTTTGTTTGCCGATGGGGGAGCCCAATTCCCATCAACATAATGTTCCCCTGTTTTACCTGTCGAGGGGGGTGACCAACCCCCCAGCATCATGCCCCCAAACACAGACATGCTTTCTAGCAACGGGGCCCAATACCCATCGGCTTCAGTCCTTGTCCCCAAAAACATAGGTTGCACACTGAAAGCCACCCAAGTGTGCCAAAATGTGGTTGTCACACCCTGAAAGAAAAAAACCTTCCAATGATGTTTGTTTTTATTTTTACCCTGTAAAACAGAAAACGGTCCCTCATGGTCATGACAGCCCCCCCCACAAACCGCACCCACCCTCTGTGCACCCCATCTCCCCTCACCCCCCTCACCCCATACTTACCTCCAGAGCCAGGTGCGATGTTCTTTAGTGAAGTGGAAACACGCCTGCACTCTTCAAAGCTGACTGCGAACTGAAGAAAATCACTGTAAGCTGTATAATGGCATCAGTGGGGGGTGGTTCAACTTAGGTGGTTATCTCGGCCATTTTTGTGACTTTTGGCTCCAAATTTTCAACATGGGGTTCTTGGGACCCCATCTCATGAACTCAGTCATTGTGATTTTGTTATTCAGTCCCGAAAGTTGATTTCATGGTCAGTGTGCAGAATCACCTTTCAGGACCGATTAATGAAACAATAGTGTCACCATTCATGAGGTGGGCTCCCAAAATGGCTATTTTGCAAATTTGGTGAAACAATCCAAAGAATGACTGTGTTACGCAGTTTCAATTCACACTTGTAAGTTCGAGAATTTCTTATGTTTTCACTTTAGATTTTCAACATTGTTATTTTTTCACACCTCCTTATAAACTATACAGCTGCCATTTTTCACATCCTGCCCGAAATGTGTTTTCGGATATCTGGCGCACAATGGCACGGTCGCTGTGGGAAATCAATGTTTGGGACACAGTAAGAAAATCACAGTGACACTGTTCATGAGCAGAGGTCCCAAAATGCCTATGTTGAAAATTTTGTGAAAAAATTCTACAAAATAACTGTGTTACAAGCGTGTTTCACAGTTTCCACGCATCCTCGTAAGTTTGAGAATTTTCAATATTTTCACTCCAGATTTTCAACATTGCCATTTCTTCACACCTCCTAATGTATGGTACAGCTGTCATTTTTCACATCCTGCCCAAAATGTGTTTTTGCACGTCTGGCACGGTTGCTGTAGGAAATCAACGTTTGGGACAGAATAACAAAATCACAGTGCCACTGTTCATGAGCAGAGGTCCGAAATGCTTTCATGAGGTGGGGTTGCAAAAAACCCATGTTGAAAATTTGCATTCAAATACCAACAAACGCCCAGGGTGTTACGGTTTCTAACCATAATGTCCCACTCTGTAGAGACTGACAAACGTCAGGAGTGTGACTTTTGATTGTCGGCTGTAATGCTCACGCCATTCCACCTCCACCCCCACTCTGCAGCCAATGACAGGCATCAAGGTGTGCCTTGGACTCTTTGGTCCCAAAGTTCACCCCATTCTCCTATACTGCAACCATATCAATGTATTTCCTTATGGAATGGGGTGAGTGTAAGGCCCAATGACCCCAAGGCAAAACGCAACACTTGGAGTCTGCAGGGTAGTGTGAGGTGAAATGGCAAGAATGTTATGACCGATGACCCAAAGGCACACCTCAGTGCCTGTCAGTCTCTGCAGGGTGGGCTGTGGTTGACATCAGTTCCATACTTCACTGCCATTCCTATTATGCATCTCTAACTCCTGCACTACCAATGCCAATGCCAGCAAGACAACATTCGGCATTGACAAATGTTTGTTCTTTGTTGGGTTTATTTCTTCTTCTTCTTTTTTTTGTAAATATATTTTATTAAAAGCTTCATACTCACATTACAAGCAGGAACATCTATGACATAATATTTACAGATGTTCCTTCGGAGCACTGATTATCTAAAGAATACAATCCTCTGGGCTACAGCTAGTAACAACAGTGAAACAATAGTGGGCATTAGTGAGCTGGGGGAATACATAACTGTTATATTATAGATGTATCATAGCTAAATGTTTATATATTATAGACTTATAATTCCATCCTCTATTGCCTTCAAAAAGGGTTCCAGATTTTGTAAAATACATTCTCCTGACCAATGGCACACACTTCACATTTTTCCAGTTTCATACATAGAACCAAGTTCTTAAGCCAGTGTGCCATACTGGGCAAGGTGGCACTAACCCAGTTTTGAGCAACCAGCTTTCTGGAATTAACCAGGGCAAAATCCCATAATCTACTAATAAATGTGTTGTTATAGTTTCTAGGATCTGCTCCAAACATGAACTCCAGTGGAGTGCACGGCAGTTATACCCATATCATTTTTTGAATGATTCCTTGCACTTGATGCCAAAAAGGGGCAACCTTAGTGCAGATTAATGCCATATGTCCATATGCTCATCTCTGCTCTCCCCTCTCCTCCATCTCCACCACTTCACCCTGTACATTCTTCCCTTTTAGACTAGTAATGGCCCCCTACCCCTCATATAGCTGCCTCTACTCTCTCCACGTCTACCCCGTTACTTCACCCCAGCCCTCTCCATTCTAGCACTATCTCCTCCACTGCTACAAGTGTTGAATCACAAACTCTCTGAACCCCTGTTCTTCTTTCTAAGCACTCCGTTCAGTGTTGTATGATTTTCTCTCGCCACTTCTGCAACTCTGCTCCTTTCCATGCTGCATTCCATGACCCCTGCTGCTTTTCCCTGCTGCATCTCATGACTCCTTTGTATTCTTACTGCCTGTTATCACAATATGGACTTATCTTAATGCCAGTATCTGATTACTATTGTATGTGTTGATTTTTATGGCCTCCACTGTTTTATCCTATGTGTGTGACCTTCTTTTACATACTCAGTTTAATGGCAAGATCTGTAAATGTCTGTATATATCGATTTGTACGGATTCCATTGTTTTATTCTACCTACACAACTTTTATGCTTGATGTATAATGTATGCCTGATGTATGCTACTTTTATGTATTTCAGTTATTGTAAATGTACTTACTATATATATGCCACCTTTTATGTAATCAGGATCTCCTTGTGAAGCAGCTTGCTCAATGGAGCTTTCCTTCAACAAACTTGAAATTTGAAAAAAAAAACTTAAAATGTGTGAAGTTGGCACTCTCCACCATGCATTTAGGGCATGTGTCAGATTTATTGGAGTTGTAGCTACATAATCTAGTAGGGGTTAAATAGGTCTTATACAAAAAATTAAGCTGAATCCTTCAAAGCTTGTTTGATCTCAAACATATATGGATCTGCTTTATAGCTGCATGCCATGTTTCATTATCTATTCCCATATTTAAGTATTGCCCCCATTCTCCCATGGCATTATTGTCAGGCTCTGGACTGGCACCCCAAAAATGCCTGTATAAAGCAGACACAATTGAGCCTGGGGGCTGTGACTTATACAAGATCTCTTCAAACTGGAGAGAGACCAGGGTCGATCCCTTCTAGGAGTTGTCGTAATTTCAGATATGCAAAAAAATCACCAGCTTGTATCTCATTCTGCTAAGTTCTGTATAAAATTTCAAGAACCCACCATAATACAAGTCTGTAATATAGGAAATCCCATGTTTCTCCCCATCTCAGAAGAGCCTGATGCAGGAAAATATTGTCCCCTGTGATCTTTAAAGGCCACAGACAAAGATTCATTAAAGGACAGAGTTGTTTGACAGCCAGTAAGATGGTGGACCCCCACATTGGGGGTGTTCCTCTATTGGAGGGTGGCTTCCATCTCTCAAAGGGAAGTGTCCACAACAGTTGTCATCTGAGGACTCCTGTCTCTCAGTGGGGGACGTGATGCTCAGATTCCCAGCAGGACCAGGAGTTTTTTTCCAGTATTACCAGGTCCGTCACCTGCTGGTTTCTAAGCAGCTCTTACTGGGTAATGGCAGAGGAATAGATGAGATTTTCCATCCACTAATTGTTCCATCTCATCAGCCCCATACGGCCTCCCTTATTTATGCTTCTCTGTATGATTTGGTCTATCCCCAGGTTGTTGGGACCACTCCCTACTGGTGGGATGTGGTCCCTCAGAGGGCTCTTATCTGGGATAAACTATGAAGGTCATGTCATTATTACATCACGCAGGATAGACTGCATCACATGCAACATTCAATCCTTCAAAACATGTACTTGTCTCCGGTGAAGCTGCACAAAATGGGTAAACTCCCCTCCTCAACTTGTAGTCACTGTAATCAAGCACAGGATACCTTATATCACATCTTCTGGGAATACCCTTTTATTGCTGTACTCTGGGAAACCATGAAACAAAGGGCAGACCCGCTCCTTGGGCTAGAAAATTTGTTCACCCCTGAAATATGTCTGCTAGGCGACTTCACTGGAGTTGAGATCAAACAACGCTGGTTTCACATGGCCATGATTGCCCTCTCTCTTAAGGTTCTGGTGCTTCATCACTGGAAAGACAACATCAGCATTTCCTATATGGAGTGGCTGTAGGAATTGTTAGTCAATCTATGTGTAGAAAGAATGACTGCAAGTCTACGTACCTGTATGCGCAGATATAAGGGAAGATGGGAATCCCTATACAACCTATACAGTCTGTAAGATTATATTCCCATCTAGATCATTGTTAAGGGTGATGCCTGGGGGGGGGAGGGTTATTTGTGATTGTTTCTTAGTTTGTCTTGTCTTACATTATAGTGTTGTACCTTTTATTGTCCTGTGAATGGTTTATTTAATATGTCTTTTAAAGTTAAAAAGCGAATAAAGTCGAATTTCAAAAAAAAAAAAAGATCTTGGATCCCTTTCCGTATTCTAACCACCTGATGTGTAAATGGGTTCTTTATTTCTTAATTTTTGAAGGGGCCTGCAGTGTGTGTAGCTAGTAGTGAGGAGACCATATAATAAGCTGAATGAGTTACTTTCCTTTTCTATATTGTGCCATACTGCTGGGTGTACCTCGGGGGAGGGCAGTAAAGTGAAGCAATTTATTTATTTTTTTTTTATTTATTCATTAATTTATGTGTGTATGTTTTTGGTAACTGAGTGAGCAAACAGATCCAAAGGACCATTTTCAGTTGCGACCCAGGCCATACAGTGGCACAGACAATTTTGGCTGCCCAACAGTACTACTTCAAGTGAGGCAAAGCCAACCCTTCTTTATTAAGCAGTAGTTGTAGAGTACTATGCTTAATTCTGGCTGGCTTCCCTCCCCATAAAAATCTGTGAATAATTGTATTCAACTTCTTGAAACAAATTTCAGGCATTCTAATTGGAAGACTATAAAACAAATACATACACCTCATATTCATTTTTTGTAGTGTTCACTCTGCTAACGAAACTTACTGGTAGGCACTGCCATCTTTCACAGTCTCTTTTGATACTCTCCAACAACTGGGTAAAATTTGTGCCGAATATCAATGAAGACTTTTTGGGTATATTAATACCCAAATATTTAAAACTTTCACATATCTAGGCTGCAAGGGAATGTTTAGCAATATGTTTGGGTCCTCCAGCCCCAGTGAAAATGTTTCCCTTTTTGACCAGTTGATCCTATAACTAGAGAGTCTTCCAGTCTCTGTCAGTATATGTTATTAAGTCTTCAAACTATTAGCTGGATTGCTCAGATAAAGCAGCAGATTGTCTGCTAACAGAGCTGTCTTATGTGCCTCCCCACCCACCTGAAGACCCATAATCTGTTTATACTGTCTCACCACAGCTGCTAAAGGTTCTAGAACCATTTACATATAAGAGAGGTGAAAGGGGGCACCCCGACTGGTTCCTCTAGTGAGTTAGAAGATTTTGCTGAGCAGCCCATTTATTAATATTTGAGCACTAAGTTCATTATAAAGAGTACTAATCCACCTAAGCATGTTTCTCCCCACCACATAATTTTTTATAGCTTCGAACATATACCTCCATTCCACTCTATCAAATGCCTTTTCAGTGTCCAGGCTCACAATTGCCACTCCTCCCTTCTGTGGAGTGAACATACACTTCCAAACCTTATTGAGGCTGCCGTGGATGTTATTCTTTCACTGTCTCCCCTTAACAAAGCTTAATTAATCTGGGTGTATAATATCTGGGAACACAAATTCAAATCTACTTACTATGATTCTAGCTACAATCTTATAATCTGCTGTTAATAGTGAAATTGGGTGAGATGAGGAACTTTGTTTTGGGTTCTTCCTTGATTTGGGGAGCACTATTACTGTTACTGATCGTAAGGATGGCAGTAGCGCACCCACCTCCAGACTTTCTTGTATTATATCAATTAAAGAATCCTGCAGATGATCTAGAAAAACTTTATAAAAGTCTATGGGAAATCCATCAGGGCCTCGAGTCTTACCTCCTTTAACGTGCTTAACCACTTTTGTAACCTCCCCCTAATTTAAGGGTGCTTCCAGCATATCTTTTTTAAATTCTGCTAAACAGGGAAGATCTGCTTTCCTCAGGAACTTCAAGATTTGTTCAGTGGTGGAGGACACTTCTGAAGAGTACAAAGTTGAGTAAAAGTTCCTGAAACACTTCCCATTTGAGGTATCATCCTGCACTACCTTACCCTCAGATTTAACAATCACTGTCATGTTTTTAGCACTTTCTTTGGCTTGCAGTTTGAGAGGGGTGCTGCACTTCTGAGGTGCCGTCTTTCAGATAAGATGCTAAACCGAGATCCCATCTGCCTGGATTGGTGGTAGTTCAGGTGGATGTTAAAGATCCCATGGCACTTATAGAAAAGAGTAGGGGAAAGTTTTATTAAAGAACAAATCGGTACAGTTCCAAAAAAAAAGAACAATGCAGAAAATCACAAATGAAGCAAAACAAGAATCAGGACAAAAAGAAACTGACAAAAACAAATGGTCAGTACAACAGGTCTAGGGTAAACAAAAAAAGAAAAAAAAAAGAAAGAATACACCAATACCCACATAGTTCAAGTAAAAGCCACATCTGTATCAGTGATCCAGGGCAAATGCTTCAGAAAGGCCCACGGCAGAAAAATGCGAGCTGTCCGACAAACATACTACATGGGCATCAGCAATTATCTTGTTGCATAATTCAACATAAGTGCAATGGTGTTGTTGCAAAGTAAACAAACAACAGGACATCCAAATATTCCATTTAATAATAAAAAATAGAACATTCAAAGTTTCCAAATCTCATTTCCCCCAATCAGAGGACACATGGCCATATATAAGATTTGCATATGAAATCCTAGAAAAAAGCAGTTCCCCCCATTGGGCAGCTAAATATGTCCAGAAATCTTTAATAAAGGAGCGCTGTAAAAATAAATAGTCAATCGTTTCAAGGGAGGCAGTACATTGGGGTCTATTGCAGAACCTGTCAGAAAGCTGTTCATGTTTGTGATTACTCTTGATGTTAATCTTCTCATGGCAAGAGAGCCAATGGAAGTCCCACATATGTGCAGGGATCCCAGGATTCACCAACAGGAGTTTCAGGGAGGCCCTATACAAGGCATCATATTTAGGGAAGGGGTCAGGGGAGGGACAGACAGGAGCCAACGAATTTCTATAAAACATCTTATGTGAAGAAACCATCAAGAGCTGATGAGGAGTAATGTTGCATTGTTTTAAATGGTGGAACATGTCTTTTAGGTATTGAAGGACTTCCGAACTCCAGAGAACCGTAATAGAGTTCCGTTCCCAAGAAAGGAACCATGAACTGCTATTACCATAGAGCCAGCACTCCCACCCACGCTGTCTATTAATCAAAAGAGGTCAAAATTTGACATGAAAAAAAACACTAGAAAAGAAAAGAATCGGATTCACCATGTTCGGCCCACCTTCTGAAACGGGCAGATAAAGAACATCCCTCTTGATTGAGTTAAGACGACTACCCCATATCGCCTGGAAAAACAAACTCAAGAGAGGGGTTTCAAGTTTTTTTGGAATAGGGAACATATAACTTAAGTATAAAAAAATAGGAAGAAGAAAAGTTTTCACCAAAACCACACATTTTTTCATCCCAACCTTACTATGATTCCATTGAGAAACCTTAAAATGTCCAATAGCCAGCTTTTCCTCCCAGTTTTGGACATAAATTCCCGGAAGGCCAAACTTAATTCCCAGGAGAGAAACAGAGGAGGAGGAAACAGAAATTGGGCCAACAGAGGGGACAGCCTGTGAGGAAAGGCCCAGCACAAAAGCATGACACTTGTCCAAATTCAAGCTAGCCCCCAAGACCAAACCAAAGGAAAAGCATTCAAAAAGGGTTTCCTGAACCAAGGAGGCATCTGCAGTCAACAAGCACAAGTCATCAGCATAAGCCAAAGAGGAGGGTGTATCCTAAACAGTAGGATGAGAAATCGGGTGAATACTCGGGGGCGTATTTAATTTATGTAATAAGGGGTCAATAAAAAAGATATATAGAAGGGGGCTTGGGGGGACACCTGTGTCTCACACCTTGCTTAATGGGAACCAAGGGACCCAGCCACCCATTGACAAGAGGGACCACAGTGGCGGTCCGATAAAGAGATCGTATCCAAGAAACAAATGTAGGAGGAATACAATAATGTAAAAGAATTTACCACAAAAAATCATGAAAAATGGAGTCAAAAGCAGACTTTTGGTCTAAAGAAACAACATACTCTGAACATTGACTAGAAAACCCAGAGGTAAAAATTTTCTGCACCTGAATAAGATGATCCTGTATTTTCCTCTGAGGAACAGCACAAGTTTGCTCAGATGAAATGACAAGATCCGCAACAGATAACAATCTGTTAGCCAGAATTTTGGACAATATCTTACAATCCACATTAAGCATGCATATAGGTCTCCAATTATGCAAGTTAGATTTATCCCCTTTTTTATGTAGAAAAATCAAGGCTTCTTTAGTAAAGTTAAGAGGAACATCTCCCAATTCCAACATAGTGTTAAACACCAGGGCCAATTTCAACCCCAGGGAGTCACCCATGAGCTTATACAATTCATTCGGGAGCCCATCAGCACCCTGGGTAACATTAGGCTTCAAACAACAAATAACATCCAGCACCTCAGGTAAAGTAATAGGCCAGCTTAAACCTGTAAGAACCTGTGGAGAAAGATCAGGGATAAAAACATCAGATAAATACTGTCTGATCCACCCAACATCTGAAGGGAGTTCTGAAAACAAAGTACAAGAAAAATCAGCCACAATTCACATAATATCACATGGGGAGCTATGAAGAGTACCCAAATCATCCAGCAGGCTAGTGATGCCTTTTTTGCTAACCTGTGATTTATTATGGGTAAAGGGACAAGTTTCATGAGCCGCACCCTTAATGCCAAATCTATGTTGCCAGTAAAGGTGAGCAGCCCGAGTTTTAAAATAGCACAGCATGTTCTGCCGAACCGAGTGAATATGCACACTCAGATCTTGGCCAGTAGTATGAGCAAAGGACAAAAGGAATTGTAAGCGCTGGTGATCTTGTAAGTATGACAAGTATGCCGATGTGCTTTGAGCCTTGCTATACTGCCAAAGGAGCTTCAAAAGATCCAACTTCGAATCCTCCCACCATTGTACAGGGTTCTCATAACATAGGAGCATAGATTTCCTGGCAGTTAAAAATTGACTTAAGGATCATAAAAAAACATCATCCATAAGTAAAGAAATATTAAATTTCCGAATACCTGGGCCTTTGGAAAGGGGGGGTTATCATCAAAAGTAAGAGAAAGAAGCCTGTGCTGTGAAAATTCAACAGGATCAATAGAGACCTTCGAAAGAACCAGATGGGGGGATAGAAAAACATAGTCAATTCTGGTTGCCAAGACACCCATCTGAAAAGTGGAAGAATGTTGTCTCGAAAATTCCAGGACAGCATCCCACAGGTTCGCAGTGCTAATCATGGAATTTAAAGAGTGGGAATCACAATATAACTTCCTAGTAGTAGTATGCAAGCCTTATCCAGAAGGCTAAGCCCACAGTTAAAATCTCCTGCAAAAATTATGTTTAGAAGTATGCAAAAAGGGCTGAATCTGAGAAAAAATGTCAATCCGTGCAGTTTTAATCTAGGGGTCATATAAACAGATAAGGCGATAAGGGACCTGGTGAACCAAAGCATCAAGAATCAGCACTCGACCAGAGACAATATCATAAAGCTTGAGAAGCACAAAGGCAATAGAGTGAACTAAACTTCCCACACCAGAACATCTGTCCGGACCCACTGACCAATAAGAAGGGCCCAGAAGTTGGTATCTTTGAGCCTGTTTCAGTTCATGCAAAGCATGAAACCTAACATCCTGCAGGAATATTATACCATGTGGCAAGGAAGCTAGGAAAGCAAAAACAGTGTTATGCTTATCCAGTCTCTTAATACTGTTGCTGTTCAGAGAGTAACAGGCAAAGTTGTGGGAAGCCATGGCAAGAAAAAGCAAAAACCAGAAAGGCAAATAACCAGCATTATTTTTTCTTATCCTTCCCACCTACAGCTTTCAGTTTAGATCTGGCTTTCCGTTTTTGGGCCCCCTACCCATAGAGCAAACCTCAGTATCAGTAGTAGCTTCTGGATGGGAAGACGGAACAGAGGAAGAGTCAGTATCCTCACCAGAGTCTGCCGAAGTCTCCTGCAAAACATCGTAGGTGTTTGAAAGTTGTATAGTGGCAGCCTGAACATCCTTAGAAGGAGGTGGGGTAGCTTTCAGCTTGGAATGTGCAGAATGTCGACAAACAACCTGCATAGGTTCCTGAGGAGGAGGCATAGCATTCAGGGGATCACAGACCAGTATCTGAGTCTTAAGGTCAGCTGGGAGCTGACACTACCAGGGCACTCAGAGGCAAAGCATGCTCTGGAAGAGGTGGAAGCACAGTAGATGAGGGAGGTCCAGCAGGGGCTCGAGGGAGTTCAGAGGGACATGATTTATTATGGAAATTAGCCTTTTGGGCCTGAGTAGTAATGAAATACTGGTCCTTCCCAACATCATGGTGTTCCTGATTATGGGTCACCCAGGAGCAATTCTGAAAAGTGTGACCAGGCTCATCACAGAGGTTACAGTGACATTCATTCAGACAAGATGCACCCAAATGACCAGATTCCCCACATAGGTTACACTTCACAGTGTCACAGACACTACTTAAATGTGAAGAATTCCCACATCTATAACAGGCCTTTGACTGACCCGGATAAAACAAAACCCCTCCATCCCTGCCCACAAAAAAGGAGTTCGGGAGGTGAAGGACACCAGAATCATCAGACTTCAGTAAAACCTTAACTTTCCAGCCACCAGTCCAGATATTTTCAGAATCCAGAATGGCCTCAGTGTCCCCCAGAACAGTACATCGGAGCTTTAACCAGTAGATAACATCCACCAAGTCCACACCTTCATTTAGAAAAAGAATAGAAACAGTTTTATAAGCAGGCTTCATTAGGGGAATGGCTAAGAAGGGTGACCATAAGGCAGACTTCTTTAGCATGTGATACCTAGAACAAAATCTGTCCAAACCCTTAGAAGTCTGAAAACTGATGTCAAAGGTAGTCTCTCCAGAAATGTGGATAAGGGCCTAAATTTCATGGGCGAAACATTTCATAGAATCCTTAAGCAAAGTCCGGGCCACAAAAAGATGGTCAGGAGGTTCCTCCATACCCCCCACAAAGAAAAGACGAACCGCATTATGCCTTTTCTGCTGGCAAAACAGGCAAGTGGAAAAGGGAGGAAAATGATTTTTTTGGCTATCAGGCATAGCATTAAGCAGAGCTGCTGTAAGGCTAGGGCCTGGGGGTAGGGCAGTAGAAGTGGATGGCAAGGTAGGAAAAGCAATACTAGGATTCTGGGTCGGCAAAAGATCGCCAGGTAAAGCCAAAGGATCAGCCAACAGGAAAGATCCATACAAAACTTGGCCAGGAGCAATGGCAGGAGAAACTGCTGAAGGAGCAACTGCTATCGGAGACAACGGCATGCAGATTGGAGACGAACCAGAGGTCCATTGACCCAAAGAAGGGTGTTTCTCCCAACCCACGTCTTGAAGTGCTTTATCAACTGACCAAGGTTCAGGACCAGAGGCTGGAGCACCAGGCAGCTGACTAGAAGAAGTTTGGGAAATAGTAGGCACACTCACTGCGGTGGTGGTCTCCGCAGCAGAAGACAGCTCAGTAGCTAAAGCAGGTCTAGGTTTTTGTGGAGACTTCTTGACAGGGCTAGAAGTGCTGTCAACCTTCAGCCATTGGATTTTCTGCAGCAGGGTAGATCTTTTCAATCAAAATGATCGCTCCTCTGACTTGAGTAAATGCAGCAATTCTTTTGCCTCTCCCAAAGCAGCGTGGGGTAAGTCCAAAGGTTCTGACAATTCAAAAATAACAGATGAAGGAGTAGAAACCAAAGGTACAGCAGGGTTCTGATCCAAATCACCCACAACAGAGTCACCCCACTCATAACATGCAGGAGCAGGTTCTGATGAAATCCTCAAAAGAAACATTCACAGCAGACTTTTCCATAGCAGATTCTGGCAGAGGCAAAATGTGGGCAGAAACAGACTCAAGCACCTCTATGACAACTTCCTGCACAACAGGACTGTCATCCACCATCTTGGAGTCATGGACAAAAGGGTCCCCTCTGCTCACAGGAAGCAAGAGTAGGGGAATTTCCCTGGTGTCCTGGCCATATTTTCCTCATTCACTAAAAATACCACCAACAGCTTAATCTGGTTCAATTTCAGTTGCTTACCATCTGTATCCTCCCCCCCAGTCACCCCTGAAAAAGGGACTTCTAGGCTCAGTGGGCTTACCGGGTCAACAAAATTCAACAAAACAAACAAGTTGCCAAGCCAATAACTTACCCCCTGCATCTCCCTCAAAATACTGACCTGCTTGTGTCAGCAGAAGAGCTCGTTCTATTTTAGTGTTGTGTATTGTATTATGCTCCCACTTTAGCTTTTGGTGGGGTTATTACCTATCCAGTCTAGGCACCAGCATGTGTTCCTGCTCAGCCTGTTATACTTTTTCCTCTAAATCATACAGTCTCTGGTCACTACCTGTCTTTTTATGAGATTATGACTCCTCTGAATACTGCTTTATTTCCATATTATTCTTGAGAGACCATTTTCAATATACTGTATAAGAGATCTTCCATCATGCAACAATCTGCAATACAACTAAAAGTATCTCATAGATGTATAACATATTTTATACACTCTCCCTGATTTACCAAATTATTTATCATCACTAAGAACACAACAGGGCCTAACTTTATACCCTGCAGCACACAGCCCTTAATAAAACCTTTTTTCTGACCTTTCACTTTGTTACCATGATGCAGCCCTTCAAAAAAGCAATTCTACCATCTAACCAACTCAGGGTGAATGTTGCACCTATGCATTTTTTTTCCAGTAACAGATTATGTCATTTAAATCAAATACTTTACTATAATCTATTAATACTGCTCCTACCATATCAACTACTTCTCATGCACTCATAAACATTTCCATGAATTATAATAGAGCTAGTGTAGATAATTTGAGCCATATTGATTTGGGTCTGTATTCTTTTGAATACTCCTTTATTTATTGAAAAACAAATCCCTCCAACATCTTACACTGAACACAAGTGAGGGATATAGGCTTAAAATCTACATAATCTTAAACTGAATTTTTAAGTTTTGTATGGGTACAGCAGACAGTAGAGTTGTCCATTACAGTGGTTACAGAGAAGGAGGAAGAGGTCATTTAAAATAGCTAGAGAATAACAATAGACTGACGATTTACCTTAGCTTTGGGGGACACCAGTACTGATACTGATATAGTTTTGGCTCCCATCATATTTTTGAGTTATTTCATGTCCATGGTACTGACTACCTTAAAGCAATGGGAATTACTGTTGGATATCCAAAGGCAGTTACAACTTTACAGGAGGAGGAGGCAAGTTTTGTGATTTGCCAGACAATACCATCAACAAAAAAAGAGTATCACATAGAACACTAAAACAATTGTGATGACTATTACATTACAGTGTTAAATTACTAATGCATAGTTTTATAAAATATATTGTAAATTCCCCAATCTGGAGAAGCTTCAGGTTCAAAATGTGTCATGCAGAAGGTCTGGACAGATATAGCCACTTTAAGATATACACAGGCTTAATTAAAGGAAAAGCATCCTGCCTCATTACTCGCTTGGAACATAGTGGCCCCGTAAAGGGCTAATATTGTCAGAAATGACAGACACAAAATAAAAAAAAAACATATATATATATATATAGAACCCAATTGCTGGCATTCCATAACTGAAGCATTTTTTTCTTTATCTTTTTGCCAGGAGAATATTTCCTACCTGATTGCATTGGTATAATATGCAGAACAGCACTTTCCATGGAAGCTGATGTATGCAGTATAGTTTATACAGCCCTATTCCTCTCCATACATCATCAGTATTATGGCCTCAGACATTGTTGTAACACGAATGACCTATCTGACAGATGGTGGGTGGGTCTTTGTGGTCAGTTGTAATGTTACAGTGAGTATGGTCATTAATACTGTTGACATGTGAAGGGGAATAAAGCTACTGTAGATATACCAGTCCCTCACACCTTCTATTGCCAGTTAGAACAATGTCTCACTGACACAATGAAAAAGTGTTTAAGATTTAAAAAGTAACTACTGACTGCATTTAAACATTAATAATCTTCTTAGGATGCATAATTAACTATAAACCAGCAGTTCATGTTAACTGGAAATTTTTCACCATTTCATTTTAGGCTACGTGTTCCTGCCATCTTTAGATTTACTACTGCAATATGTTTAGTCCATTCAACCATTTTTACAGGGCTGCCTAGAGCAGCCCATCTATTGTAGTTACCTTGTAAGATCTAACAAAACTGAGAAGCACTTTTCTAATGTTGGCTGTCACAGACAGGTTCTCTAAGAACTCAGTCCACACTGTGCAACAGGTTCTCACAACCCTTCAGATGCCTGAATGGTCACCTTGATATGTTGCCAGAAACCAGCTTGACTCTCACTGGGGCTATCTTTAGGTCAGGGTCATGCCACAGCCACTGCTCATACATTACAGTGACCTTTCTGAAAAGGCAAATGACCCAGCCCTTTGGTCACAGCTGAGAATTCTGTACTTTGCTTTACATTGTTAGTAGCTGGTCTCTTGGAAATTGATCACAGGCATGCCAATCACCCCTGGTTAGCTATACCTTCAAAAACACAGTCATAGACAGCATGAAGTTATAAAAATAATATTCCATACTCCACAATATTCAGGGGCAGATTTACTGTTGTGCCAAATATACCCATGACTAGGGCCTTTGTTTTCTTGGGGCCCTGTTCCAAGCTGTATGTGCATGCCAGCTGCTAAGGTCTGTAATTCCATGCAGCAGTCATTTCTCATTTTTTTTTATTTCTTTCTGCTTCTTGGAGGCAGGAGGACTATTTCTCCAAACTTGGGGGAGATGACCATCTGTGATGCCCCTGGGTCATTAATTATATCTTCACATCCATGGTGTGCTCACTGTGTCCATTGTAATGGTGGCAGCAAGCAACTGAGACTGTGAATAGTAACTATCAGTGTCTTCACAGATATGAGGGCTGGCATCAGCAGTTTCAAATTGGCAGCAGTCACAGTCACCTGAGACTCTGTCAGGCTAAGTGTTTGTATGCAGCTGTAATCATGTCTTCCTGGACCCAGGAGCAGGATGGATCCATCCATACGAGTGCCACTAGGCTATGAGCTTGGCCAGGTGGTCAGAAAATAAGGACCCAGAGGGGGAGCAGTGAGCCTGATGACTCAGTGAGTCAACAGATGCAGGCTGGCAATGCCATGCCTAACTGATGGGATGGCTTGCTGTAGTGGTACTGTAGTTCATGCAAGTGGCAGTAGTCTTAAAGGGGAGTCAGACTGGAACTTGGGATTTGAGAACTAAGAAACACCAGAGCCTGGGTCTGGCCACACAGTCATAGGAACAGCAACACAAAAAAGTGTTACTTCTTTTACTCATAGGGCTTGATTTTCAAAGCCTGGGGAATGATGCAAGGTGCCTGCATCACACATAAATGAAGCAAGTGGCACATTGCATCAAAAGATGCAGAAACCTCAATTTTCAAACACAATCTGCACCAAAAAGGGGAGCCGTAGCACCAATGCAACACTGCACCAGCCTTGTACCACAAAGCAGGGTGCAACAGGTCACAAGAGAGCTTGTACCATGGTGGGGCTGAAAAATGCCCTTTTTTCCAGTTTTGCATGCCCTGCCATGGATGCAGCAAGGGGCTTCACTTAGACCAGGCAAGGGGTGGTCTAAGAGCCCTGTGTCAATGTGAAACTATGCTGCCAATGAGGGGTGGGACCTACTAGGAGGCAGACAGATCATGGGTGGGTGCCCTAGGAGGCATGAGGGAAATGGAGCAAGTACAGCTTGTGGTGACACACTTGCCAGTGCCAGTGATATCTTATTTTTTATTTTGGTAGTTTGTTCACCCATGTTCTCATAAGAATGCCTCTTCCCATACTGCCCCCAAATGAAAGATTTGGATACAGATGGATGGGCTGATCATGTAATATAGGGGCTGTATTTCTCTCACAGCATTCATCTACCAGTCTCATGAGTCCATCCCATTTGTGATTGCCACCAGAATCCTTATAGAATTTTGAGAATCACCTGCTTTGCATGTATTGATACTTTATGCCTTTTTTATGATAAAGCTGTTGGTCTGCTCCTTTGGTAGTTACATCAGGTCATGCAACCACTGTTGTAAAAAAGCTCTGAAAACCTTTCCACTTAACCCTTTCACATCACCAACAGTGTGTATGTTGACTTCTTTATTGGCTTTTTCTAGGGCCTTTGAACAGTACTTGCGATGTGTGCTTTCCTGTACCTGTTATGCAGTGGCAGTTAAAGTATGAGGTATGAGTTGACATCTTAATGCCAGGGTTGGGGGGCTTCTGAGCTGTGATTAGGGAGTGGAGAACCAATGACCACCACTGAACACTTCAATAAACGCAGGGTTCGAGAAGCAGAAACTGTACTGTAATTTCTGCTGTTTAGTGCTTCCAAAAACCTTTTCATATATACTGTATATATATCACTCTGCTCTGTATGCAAGGGGGAACCCTTACTTGTGTGGGTGCCATGGTCATAGGTGGTGGAGCTGGGGGATCAGAGGGATCAGCTGACCCCTCAATTTCAAAAGTAAGGGACAGGATGTACATTTTGACCCCCCACTTCTGATTCAGGATTTACTAGCCTGTTATCCTAAGTATGCGTGTTGTCTTAAGTCTGGCACACACCACACACATTCACTGGAAGTTGAGGAGAGCAAGGTTAAATTGTACTGACTAATTGCTGCATACCCTTCCCCCACTGGCACACAAAACAAATTTAAGATTTAAGAGATTTATAGAATTTAAGCTCTCAAGATATGCAGAGCACTTCATCAGACCAAGACAGACTTTGCAAAGAACTCACTTCAGATACATTGGGTAGAACTGGTATTCAGAAATTAAAAAAAAAAATCTGAAATCCTAATTGTGTGTAAATCAGCCTTTCCACAGGAATGGAATGTGACATGGGCTATAAATTATCAAGTGCTTAATTGCCTCCCTGAAAATGGACACCAAAGTGTGTGTGTTTTACCAGAAAAGGCTCCATTCAGTGATGCTTATTTACAAGGTGGTCCTGGTTTTACTACAACCATTGTCCTATAAAGTCATGGAGCACTGCCTGCTGCATGCTAGTTCAATTTAGTCTTCAGAAATGATGTTTATGAGTGTTCAAACACAACATATTGTGAATACTGATGAAAGCCTATATACTGTTCCTATTATTTCATTAGTTATGTTTATTCTTTGGTAACTGGGTAAGGCCCACTAGTCCCTTTTCATGTGCTACCTGGGAGCAATTGCTCAGGATCACACAGTAAGCATGTGGAGGCTGTGGAAATCAAACCTAAGTCTGTTGAATGTGCTAGGCTTGTTCACAGCTCCTTAGTCTAACCTCTAGACTATACTGTCAGCTTAGTGCTAGAACTGTAGCCTAAAGCAGCAGAAATGCTAAAGCAGTCTTAAAATGAAGAAGAACGGCTATAGTGTTTATTTATTTACTTTTATTTTAGTCTTTGGTAACCAGGTAAGGCCCACTAGACACAAGTACCTGTTTTCAGGGGTGACCTGAGAGCACTGGGGAGGTTAGGTGACTTGTTCAGAGTCACACAGTATGCAAGTGGAGGTTGTGGGAATCAAACCCTAGTTTTTTGGATGTACCAAGCCCATTCAAAGCTCATTACTCTAACCTCTAGGGGATCTACCATGCTGCAGTGACACCAAAGTAGCCGACATCATCCATATCGGCAGACACAATGCCGATTGTCAGCACTGTGCTGCCAGAATTCTGTTGTGTTTTCATTGGGGGGGCTGCTCCCCCAAATCCCTCGGTATTTAATTAACCAACTTCGATTCAGAGTTGTTTCAGGGAGAGAGCAAAATACTGGGAGGTGCAGTGCCCGGTGTTCAGCTTGGACCATTACAGCAACCTGTTGATCTCTGTTGCTTTAATGGTCTTTGCTGTACTGTTTCATTGTTCGGTCAGTACACCACCTCTAGGCTGTACACAGTTTTCAGTTTTGACTTACATAAAAGGTTATGCTTTTTAATGCATGGCATAGCTATATGATTGTAACCATGCTGGTTGCAGTATAACTGGTGAACTGTGGTGGGTACAGAAGTAATGGCATCTGGGGTAAGGCTTTCTTGCTCTGGGACTAACTGGGAGAAACAAACAGATCTGGACATAACCAGCTCTACAGCTTTTGCAACAACGTATATACTAATGTAGAAGTGAAGATTATGGTTATTAAGAAAGAAAGAAAATGGGGAAACTTAACCTAATGATAAGTAGTGCTTATGTTTACAGAGAAGCATGAGCACCACACTCTAAGCTATTTCTTGGAGCCATTGTTCTCCATGTATGCCAAGAGGTTGGATAGGTCAGATATTTTTGTGTGTGAGGGGGATGGTGGGGATGAAGCCCACTAATTTTGTTTATAAACCATCTTTATTAGGAAGACAATTGGTGTAGGGTACTCTGTAGAAAAAATAACACCACTAGACACTTGAAAGATTGTTTTATTGCTTAGAATCCTCTGCATATTATTGGTATGACCATTGATTTAATTGAAACCTCACTTTAGATTTGATCTGGTCAGTCAGAACGCAGAGTCCAGTAGTGAATGCACGAGATATACTAACATACTAACATACTATTTGCCAGCAGATTAGGCCTTACGGTCTATCGAGTCTGCTCGAACCTAGATCCTTAGTTGGGTGCCGAGACCCTCCCATCCCTTGTGCTCCAGAAACTCCTATCATCCATCCCCACCCCCCCAGGACAGGCCTTCATCTGATACATCCACTTTCTGTGTCTGTCCCACCCTCTCTTGAAGCCCTCCACTGTGGATCTCTGAACCAGCTCACCAGGCAGTGCATTCCAAGGGTCCACCACCCTCTCAGTGAAAAACCTCCTCCTCTTTTCCCCCCTCACCCTTCCACCTTCCAACTTCAAACCATGCCCTCTGGTGATACCTCCCTGCTTTAGTCTAAAGATCCCCTCCATGTTTACCCTATTTATTCCCTTGAGGTACTTGAAGACCTCAATCATGTCCCCCCTGTGTCTCCTCTCCTCCAATGAAAACAGGCAGAGCTCCTCGAGTCTGTCCTCATAAGTCAAATCCCCTAGCCCTCGTATCATCTTTGTTGCCCTCCTCTGTACCCTCTCCAGGAGCTGTATGTCCCTCTTCAAGTGTGGTCTCCAGTACTGTACACAGTACTCAAGGTGTGGTCTAACCAGTCCATTGTACAGCGGCAGAATCACTTCCTTACTCCTAGAGGTGATCCACCTTACGATGCATCCCAACATCCTGTTTGCCTTGCTAGCTGCTCTCTGCACTGCTCAGAGTTATTCATACATGTATCCACCATGACCCCAGGTCTTTTCCCTATTGAGGCCTCCAGCGCCCCTCCAAGGGTGTACCTGTGTTTAGGTTTCCCACCAAGATGCAACACCTTGCACTTGGTGATATTGAAATTAATTTCCATGTGTGAGCCCAGCTTTCCAGGTGTCCAGGTCTCCTTGCAGGGCCAGCCTCCCTCTTCTCCCTCAACTACTGCTCCCATCTTGGAGTCATCCGAATAGACTCATTTCACACCCTATACCTCCCTGATGTCCGATATGTATGCATTAAACAGGATCGGACAAAGGACCGAGCCCTGTGGTACCCTTACTACCTCACTCTCTAGGGTTCGAGCTCCCACAGACCACTACTCTGAGTGCATCCAGCTAGCCAGTTTTCAATCCATCTGACCATCAAAAGCCTACTCCTAACCCCATCAGTTTCTCCACCAGACCATTGTAGACAGAGTCAAACGCCTTGCTGAAGTCCAAGAATAATACATCCACAGGCTTACCCTGTCCAGTTCTGATGTTACCCATTCATAGAACTCCACAAGGTTGGTTTGACATGATCTACCTGGCACAAACCCATGTTGCCGACTATCCAGACCGCCCACCTCCTCAAGTACACCCCAATCGTTCCTTTAGTATACTCTCCATTCATTTTCCCACCACCGAGGTCAAACTGATGGGTCTATAGTTCCCTGGTACTTCCCTCGACCCCCCTTTATGGATTGGTACCACATGTGCCTCTCACCAATCCCTAGGTACCCTCCCTGTCTCAAGTGACCTGCTGAAAAGCTCCGCCAGCAGTGCAGCCAGTATGTCCGCCAATTCCCATAGCACTCTCGGATGAATGCCATCCGGCCCAGGAGATTTGTCTTTCTTTAGGTCCTTGAGGGCTAACCACACCCTTTTGGCGGAGATAGCATCATCCGTCCCCTCCACCTTACTGGTCTTTTTATCCTTATCCAGATGTGACACCCTGGGGTACCTTTCCCTCCCTCTTGCTCCATTTCTGTTGCTCCTGATCCCACCCCTGCCACTTCTATTCCTCTTCGTGCCTTGCTTTGTAGATATCCCATCCCTCCTTAGTGAACACAGAGGCAAAGTACTCGTTAAATACCTCTGCCTGGTCCTCGCCTCTTCCACCCACCCTCCTTCTGATCTCAATCTGCTGAGATGGCGCTTAGTTTTTCTCCGCTCCCCAATGTACCGGAAGAACCCCTTTTCCCCTCCATGTATCTCCTGTGCCAGCCGCTGCTCTTTGCTGGACTTTGCTCCCCTCACCATACGGGTGACTTTTCTTGATGCAAGCTGGTACATTTCCTTATCCCTATCCCCTCTTGTTGTTTTATATTTTTTGTAGGCCGCCTTCTTTTCTATGACTGCTACCTGTACCTCACTGGACCACCAGCATGGTTTATGTGACCTTGCTCCCTTACATTTCAATTTAGCGCAGATCCTGACTGCCTCATGAAGTCCCCGTTTTATGACCTCCCATCTCCTTTCCACATTTGTCGTTGAGGTAATCCCCTTCAAGTGATCCTTGAGAATATTTCCCATGCCCATAAAGTCTGCCCCCCTGAAGTCCACTGCCAGTGTCCTAGATCTCACCCCCACTCCCCCCATGCTTATTTGAAACCAGACAGTATTGTGGTCACTCCCAGTCAGGGGGTCCTGTACAACCATGTCCCTTACCAGATCCCCATCTGCCAGAACCACATCCAGGACATGCCCCTCCCTTGTGGGCTCCATCACATGCTGTGTTAAGAACACATCCTGAAGCCATCCAGCAGCCTCTGCCCTTGGCCACCTTAGAGGACATGGTTCCCAGTTTGTACCTGGCATATTAAGGTCCCTCATCAACACCACTCCTTCCCTTTTGGACCACACTGGGCAATGATGTTGTCCAGCAACCATCCTCTAGAACATCACTCATCCCAGGGGGCCTATATGCTACTCCCAGCTTGACCTTATCTCCTGCTGGGGATCGAAGGTGACCCATAAGGCCTCACGCTTCCTCTGCCTCTTCTACCATAGCAATTTCTATGTCATCTCTAATGAACATAGCCACTCCACCCCCTCTGCCCTCCTTTCTATCCTTCCTAAGCATAGTGTACCCCCATACATTTAGGTCCCAGTCATGGTTTTTGTTGGCCCACGTCTCCGTGACTGCTGCCACATCCACCCCCCGAACAGCATGGCCTGGAACTCTGGCAACTTGTTTCCCAAGCTCCTGGCATTTACTAACACCAACCCCCACCCCTTATCCCTGATCCTCTTTGTTGAACCCCACCCAGATTCCTTATACTTCCATCCTCCCCTGCTCCTCCTGAAACCTCCACCTCCAGTCTGTTTCCCCCCCCTTGGGCTTGAAGGCTACTCCCTCATCTGGAGGAGAGGGCTTGATCAGCCCCTCCTTATCCCTTCCCTCCTTACAAGTTTAAACCCTCACCTTCCTTGTATGTAGTCAGCCATCCCCTGTTTAAGGACTTCCTTCCTAATGGGGCAAGATGAAATCTGTCCTTGGCATATAGTCCCTTATCCTCCCAAACTCCATTCCAGTTCCCTAACACCCCCAACCCATCTCTTCACCCCACTTCCTGAGCCAGTCATTAACCTCTGTGAGCTTCATTTTTTTCTCCACTGAGGCCTTTGGTACTGGCAATATCTCCAAAAAGGAAATGTTGCATCCATTATCCCGACAGACTCTGGCAAATTCTTGGAACCTTGCTTGGATTTCCAAAACGCTATTTCCCTCTAGATCATTACTTCCCAAATGCACCAGGAAATCCGGTTTCCCTCCACAATCCCTAACCATTTCATACACCATGAACTTTGCTCTGTGCACTGTCAGCCCAGAGATACTCACTACCTTCACCTGGCTATGGCATCCACCCCGTCCCCCAATGGATACCCCTAATCATCGAGTCTCCCAGTAACAGAACCTTAACACCGCCATCATCCTTATGGTTACCCTTCACTATGCCCTCTCAGCCCCTTCCCCCTTTATTCATGATCTCAATTCCATGGGAGTCTTCCTGCCTTATTAGAGACCCTTTGTCACCTCCCTTTCTGCCTCCCTCGTTATTTTGCCCACTTAACTCAAACACCCTCTGAATAGGTGTCCCCTTTAACCCTCTCTTATCTGAACCATTTATCCTGACCCTGATGGTTTCCCCTTCCCCCACACCACCATCCTCCCCCCTTGTAATAGTACCCCTGCCTCCAGAGGCTCTCTGTGGGTCCCCTTTTAGCTATGGCCCCATCCTTGGTACTGACCTCCCTGCTGAAGGGGGGGTCCTCTCCCACCTCCTTGTCTCCCAGTTACTCTCCAATCATGCTCTCCTCCCTCATGTCTGGAATATGTTGCATCTCCCCAATTTGCTTAACATATGTGTTTCCCCTTCTCCCTCTGGGACTATGTCTATCCTTTCCACAGCTGGTCTGTGATGCCCTATGGGTATCCGACTCCCTCCCCCCGGCCTCTGTATAAGTTTCATCATTTCCACCAACCCCTTCCTCCCCCTCTAGGTTGCTTAGTAGCTCAAATTTATTGTGACACTCTATGTCAGCCTCCATTAAGTAATCCGAGTTTCCCCTGACTGCATCTCTAAACTGACCCTCTTCTTCCTCTTTTGCACTGTTCACCTTAGGAGCTCCCTAGGCTTCCGCACAACAGCCCCTCCTGACTCTTCCCCCTCTAGTCTCTTTGTATTCAGAATGTTCACCCCGTATGCTTTCCCCTTAGCATCAACTTCCCTATCTAAGGGTCCTCTATCCCTAATATCCCCCCTCCTGCTTGCTGTAACATAACGTCCTGTAATTTCAGAGCGTTGCCCCAGCCTCCCCTCAGCCCCACCCTTCTGCTGCCCATATCCACACCCCTTATCCTTGAACACCCCCAGCCCCCACAGCTTACTCCTTAACCAATGTACCTCACTCCTGATACAAGATAGCTGTCTACAGAGTGGGCAGCCTCCCTCTCTCCAGGCCCAATTTAGAATTATTGCCATCCCACAGTCTGAGCAGCCTACAACCCTTCCGAAGATGCCTGCCATGGTGGAATATGGCCACCCTGATTGCACCCCTCTGTTTATAATAGCACACCCCCTTTTCTCAGTCCCTTTCCCCTGGAGTACAGTTTCTCTCTATACTGACTGTAGTTATTTACAAACCCAATTTCAACCCCACCAATAAAGTTCCCAAGTCTCACAAACACATACAGTCCAGTGTGTGTTCAGTCCCACTAACAGTGTGTGTAAGCAGACATCAGGTACCGCATGATGTCACATGCCCACCAGCTCCTGTTGCTTCGAATTTCAGTCCCAAACAGAAATACTCAGCCCTTCAATCCCAACCCCCAGTGGCTTTTCAGTATTTAAGAACACCAGGCAAACACATTTAAATTTCCCTCTAATTATCCCTGCCAAACAACTATCTCCAAAGTTACAATATCACAGACCAAGTAACAGTTCTAATTCAAGGTAATAATTTTTAACACATAGAACTAATTTCACTTACAAACTATTCAAATATTTCAGTTAAAACAGAATATAACTGCAGCCCTCTTTCCTACCATCCTGCTGTTTAAGCTCCCAAGTGAACAATCTGTAGATGTTCTGGGATTCTGCAATGGGGGTGGAGTCATGTGTGTACAGTATCTCAAACAGCAGCTGACGTATTCCAGGCGGGCAATTTGTACCAAGGAGTTGGCTGCCTGAAGAGCTAGCTTTAAATGAAATATGTACCGTACATTGCCTGACTTGTAACTTTCATGTACATGCCAAGCGGCTTTGAGCACTACAGCAGCCCTGTCCCTAAAATAAGTTTAACGAGGAGTAGGACACAAAGTAAGGAACAGGCTGCAGGTGCTCAATGTAGATATTAATAGGATATATGGGGAGGGGGGCAGTCTAAATAAAGTTGCATTACTTTTGCTGGAAGTTCCTTATGCATAGTTCCATAATTAACACTATATATGTAGAACTGCCAGCAAAAATAATGTGGCTACATTTTGACAGCCCTCCACCCCCACCAATCCTGTTAATACTGTTTCTACATAGAGCTCCAGCAAACCCCTTCCCTAGTTTATGTCATCATTAAACATATTTTAGGGGCAAGACTGCAGCTGCAGCACCCTATAGCTGCTTGGCTCATACATGGAAGTTATGAGTCTAGCAAATTAAAGTACATATTTCTTATTACTATATTTAGGGAGAGATGGCACAGATGAAAAAATAGCCCTCTGAACTGGTTAAAAAAAAACAGGAAACAGTTGTTTATCAAGAATCACTGATGGCAGTATCACCTTCCCACAGTATTGATAACATGACTTCTGAGACCATGAAACTGTCATATCATTATATAATTTGTTCAGACCAGCCAGTTTTTGAACCACTCCTCTGCCTATGGCCATGGTATATATGCTTGGTATCCCAACAATATAGTGGAGGGTTTAAGGCAAGGGCATGTGAGCGTGGGAAGGAGGGTGAAGGCAACGTGTGTGACACAGACTTTGGAGCATGTGCTTTGACCTCCGTTCATGTACCCTACAGGATCTCTGCCCTCCTCCGCTATTGCTGCCCATTGGAGTTGATTATATGTTATTGAAGGGGGGTGTGGCGCTCCCCTGCATCATAGCAGTTTTCTGTAATTGGTTTCTTTGTTTGCTTATAGGGGCTGTCCATATACCTTGCAGCATGCTACCAGTTGTCACAGGTGTTGATTGAGTGTGCTTTCCTTCCCAGTGCTTGCCGACTTCATTGTTCCTCGCTCCATCTGATTCCAACTTGTTGCTGTCAATATCTTGACATTCGGCCACTCTGTTTCTGCTCTAATGTGAGTGACCCTATATGCATATGCATGTTATTGTGTTAGCACTGCACACTTGAGACTGCTGAATATGGGCACCATCCTGTCTGACCATGCTATTCCAGGTTAATGTAAATGTGTATTGCTGTTTCCAAAAATTGTTTTAAAGTTCATACACAAAAACCTTCCAATCGCTCCAATAGGATGTTTTCTATATATTGGGTAAAACCACCAATCTAAAGGGGATAATATTAAGGTCATAGATCATCTCCTTCTGTCTGCACAAATAAGGGTTGGCATATTTGGTGTAAAGGTAGATCTGTTGCAGTAACTTTAACCTGCAACTAGCATTTAGCTAGGAAGAAGAAGAAGGTGTTACAGCTTAAATATCAATTCTGACAGGGAGAGGATTAAATTAGTAAATGGATTCTAAACTCCAAATGTCATTACGTTGTAACATTTCAGGGCCTCAGCTGCCCCGAGTTGAATATAAAGACACAACATCCACAGTCACCAACAGTGATGATTTAATCGCAGTCTCCAAATTCTGAATGGTGTCCAAAATGTCAGAGGAATCCCTGACATAAGATTTTAAAGAGCATACAGAGTCCCCCTAAAAGGGAATCTATAAACTGAGATAGTGGCTCTGTAACTGAGCCTATTACAAATACAGTTGCAGGACTCTGCAAGCTATTATACTTGGTTCGATACTTAGCAGACAGAAGAAAGTGTGAGCCCATCATGCCTGTCTCCCACCTTAGCAGGGCCACTTTGTTTTAATCATTAATTAGAAGGAATTTATCAATTTTGATTTTAAAAACGTTTATAGAGTCAGCAAACACTATTTCATTTGGTAAACTGTTACATAGTTTCACTGCTGTATATTTAAAGAATCCACTCCTGTTTTTTTTTGGTGGGGGATTCAATCACAATTTGTTTATTGTGGCCCCTTCAGTTTATATCCCTGGTGTTAAATTGCAGCCCTAGTCTGTTCATTAATTCACCATCCCCTACAGTCTTGTGCATCTGCAACATGTCACCTCTTTCTCTTCTTCTTTGAAGTGTGTATAATCCTAGCTCTTCTAGTCCCTGTTAATATGGCTTGTCTTTTAGATTACTAATAATTTTGGTGGCTCTGTGTTGCACCAGCTCAGTTTTATTTATGTCCCTTCTAGTGATGGGCTCCACACAGTGGTGCAATAGTCCAGATGTGGCCTTATGTAATCTTTATATAATAACATCAGACAATTTTTGTCTCTGGACACAAAAGCCCTTTTGATACACCCCAGGATTTTATTTGTTGATCAAGTTACCTTGTTACAGTGTTACTAAAACTAAGGTCTTTATGGTCTTTATGAATCAGTATACCCTAAGCATTTTCACTATCTACCTCCTTTAGTTTATGGCCATTAAGGTAATATCTATATTTACGGTTGTTAATTCGAAAATGTATGGCAATGCATTTTTCCTGGAAGAAGGACATACCATTTACCTGTGCTCACTGTTCTATGTTTTCAAGATTTTTCTCCAGGTTATGTACTTGTTCTTCAGTACTAACTATGGCCCCTAGCATGGTGTCATCTGCAAACTTCACCAACCAATTTTTGACAAGTTTGTTCATGTCTGAAATAAATAGCCCAAACTGCATTGGGCACAGCATGGACTCCTGCGGAACTCTCCTAGTCACTCTGCCAGGTTCTGACAAACTAACCCTGACTCTTACCATTTGGGTTCTGTTTTCTAACCAAGCAGAAATCCAGGCTAGAAATTTGTCACCGAGATCCATCCTGTGAAGTTTCGTCAGTAATTATGTGGAACTTTATCAAAAGCTTTTTGTAAATCCAAGTATATGATAACAACAGATTCATTTTTGTATAATGGCTGACTGACCTGTTGATAGAAAAGTAGTGCATTTGTTGCACACAATCTATTTTTTTCTAAACCGTATTGGCTACCGTCTGTTAATTGTTTTGCTTTTATATCATCTTCCAGTCTTTCCTTGATCATAGCTTTCATTATCTTGCCCAGGGTTGAGGTGAGAGTTATTGGCCTATAGTTTGTAGGACTTGACTTGCCTCTCTTTTTATAAATAGGCAAAACTGTAGCCCTTATCCAATCCTCCAAGACCTCTCCCATCACCAGGGACAAGTTTGTCTGGCCCTGCTGATTTTGTGGTTTTAATTTTACATATGTGGTTTTTAGCTTCTATTTTAGTAATAGAGTGTACCCCACTATTAGATGAAATCCCTGGTGTGTTGTTTAGAATATCTTTAATCATTTTTAGAGGATTACCAGGTTTATTGTACACTGAGCAGAAATAATTGTTAAACATCTCTGCCATTTGTTTTGGTTCAGTTACTTCATTTGACCCTGTACCTAATGGTCCTGCTGTTCTGGCTGTATTTTTAGTTGCACATACATGGTCTGAAAGAAAGGGTACTCAGTTATCAGAAATGTTAATGATGTTATATCACAAGGGAGCAAGGTGGACACTAATCCTTTTTCAGAGGAGAGAGACCTAAAGGGGATTTTCTAATCTGAAAGTGGACAAAGCAATGGGAGCAGACGGGGTACATTCTAAGGTATTGAAGGAGATAAGGAAGGTACTGGCTACTCCTCTGACAGTTCTATTTAATAGCTCACTGGAAACAGGAGTGGTTCCCAAGGACTGGAGCAGGGCAGTTGTCATCTCATTTCACAAATGTGGTAAATGGGAAGAGGCTGGCAATTATAGAACAGTTAGCCTAACATCCATGGTAGGGATGTTAATGGACTCATTGCTGAAGGAGAAGATAGTAGAATACAGTGGAGTCTGCCACGATGAAATGCAGTAACTTACAGTAATGGCATGTCACAAAATCCTGAATGACAAAAGGGCTTAATTTCCATTGGCATACAATGGCCCCTGCAGTAAACTGCAACATGCTGTGATATTCTACAACATTTCTGAGCTTCATGCTGCTGTCATATCTGTATCTTGAATGTACTGGTTTACAAGAATTAAGACAGCATGGATTCATGAGTGGGAAGTTATATCAAATGAATCTGACAGGTTTCTTAGATTGGGTTGCCAAGGAATTAGATGAGGGTGGGGTGGTGGATGTGGCCTGCCTAGATTTCAATAAGACATTCTGCACTGTTTCACATAGGAGAATATGAAGGAAGCTGGGTAACTTAGTAGTGGGTCCATAGGTGATAACGTGTGTAAGAAATTGATTAGGAGATAGACATCAGAAGGTGGTGGTAAACAGACTTCACTTCACAGAGGGGATAGTGAATGGGGGGGGGGGGCGCTTCAGGGATCAGTGCACTGACCAGCCCTCTTTAATGTCTTTATAGGTGACAATCCAGAGAAGCTGGAGGGGAAGGTCCACTTCTTTGCAGATGACACCAAAATCAGCAGTAGGCTGGACACTTTTAGGAGTGGTAAGAATGAGTAGAGACCAGAAAAAAACTCAAGGAGTGATCAAGGGTATGGCAACTGACATTCAATGCAAAGAAGTGCAAAAGTGCAAAATAATGCACTTGGAGCACAGAGACCCAGGGCAGAGTACAAAATTGGGGGGGGGGGTGTTATTGATGACCACAGAGCAGGAGGGAGACCTGAGGATAATAATCTCTGATGACTTAAAGGTGGCCAAGCAGTGTTTCAAAGCAGTTGGGAAGGCTAGTGGGATGCTGGGGTGTATAGGGAAAGGTATTACTAGCAGAAGGAGGGAGTTGGTACTGTTTCTGTATAAATCACTGGTGACACCTCACCTAGAAACTGTGTCCAGTTCTGGAGGCCAGATCTCCAGAAGAACATAGACAGAGTGGAGGTAGTCCAGAGGAGAGCAACTACAATGGTGCAGGAACTGCATCAAGAGCCCTACAAGGAAAGACTAATAGAACTCAATATGAGCATCCTGGAAGAGAGGTTGGGGGGTTATAACAGAGGCAGTGCAAGTCAAACCCCCCCCCACACACACAGAGGTGCTCAGTGTTCCTTGACCCCATATCACCCCCATTCACCAGTTGTCCCCCACCCATCAGCAGCACAAGCAACCCTCACCCAATACCACATACTGTCCTGCCAGTCCATGGTCAGAGACAGCCAGCAGCACAGCCCTCCACACACCTCCATGACTGCTGACTGTCTGAGCTATGTGGGCGTGCAGTGGCTGCACACCTCTGCATATGTTAGATGGCCAGCTGCAGTTGAGGTGTGTGGAGGGCTGTGCCATTGGTCATCTCTGACTGCAGCACCAGCAGGATGGTACATAGCATTGGGTGGGGGGGGTTGCCAGTGCCACAGATGGGTGGGGACAACTAGCAAATGGGGAAGTACAGGGCCAGGATACACTGGGCACAACTGTGTGTGTGTGGATTGGTGGACATGTGCTACCCAGGACCAGTGCCCTCTTCTGTGGGGGCTGTGCAGAACAGCATGGGTGCAGGCATGTGTGGGGCAGTGGGGATGCTGTGCCTCACTGGGCACACTGCCAGCCATGTGTGGTGAGACAGGCTGCATGGACACCGCGGTGCTGCACTGGGATGGGGGGTACTGCATTGGGGGGACGGGGCAGCACTGTGTGTGTGGGGGGTGTCAGCCTTAGGGGTATAGGGTCTGGACAGGCCCACGTTTTGGGTGGCAGGGTGCCTGCCTGCAACAGAGATGTTCTGGTGGCCAGTTTGCTGTGGGGGGCAGGGCACATAGTGGACTTATGCAGGGTTCGCCTAAGTGCCCCAGTGTGCAACACTATGTGCTTTAGTGCATGGCGCATAGTACTGGCATACCCCCTACCCATCCCAGTGCATTGCTGTCTGCACAGCCAAGGGAATGGTGTGTGGGGGCTGCACACCCTGAGTCATGCATCCTACATGGGGAGCACAATTTGTGCAGTTTGGCTACTCGATGCAGATCCACAGTGCTTAGCCCCTCCACAAATTCGTGCATAGGCCCCAATGACTATTATCAAACTTACGAGCCTGTATTTGCAAAATTCAACATAGCCTCATACATTTTTTTTTTTATATTTTGACACCAAATTTAGAACACAGCCTTCTTATGACCCCACCTCATGAACAATGGCAGAGAAAATGTTCCGCTCCTGCTTGAAAGGTGATTTCACACAGTGACCTGCAAAATCACCTTTCAAGATGTATGAAAATATTTTAGCCAGGATTTCACATATGACAGCTGTCACATTCATGAAGTACTGTAAAGATATGGCTATGTTGTAAATTTGGAGTAAAAATATTCAAAATTACCAAAGTTAAGGGCCTGCATTCACAAAATTCAACATAGGCTCATAACTTCATTTGTTTAATATTGTTACACCAACTTTTCAACATAGCATTCATATGAGGCCACCTCATGAACAAGGGCAGTGAAAATGTTCAATTCCTGCTCAAAAGGTGATTTTGCACAGGGACCGCAAAATCAGCTTTCAGGAGAGATTTGCCTAATGTCAGTGTCATGTCATGAGGCAGGATCCAAAAGAAGGCATGTTAAAAAATATGCAAAAATGGCAACGTTATGCCACTAAGTTCAAAACACCATTGAAATACATTGAACCACATACCTGTTTCTTCAGTTCGCTGTTCAGCTTTGAAGAGTGTAGATGGTCTGTGGTCCAGAGAGAATTACGACGTTGGACCCCCGATGAGTAAGTAAGGTCTTGGGGGGTGTAGAATGGTTGGGGTAGGGTTACTACCTTTTAAGAAGCCCAAAGTGGGACATTTCTTACTGAAACTGGATTTTTCTCAGGACAGTATGTCATCTCGACCAATGCAACAGACATGTGTTCTCTAAATAATCAGAATTAAGACTAAGTGCTGTAATTTTTTAGTTGTTGCTTGTGTTTTCTATTATTTTAAGGTATTTTAGTTGAGGTATTATAGTTTCTTGCAACATTTAGAGGAAAATCAGAAAATATTTTTTCTACTATAATGTCAGGACATTTAGTATTTTTTATGTTTTTCTGCAGGACACAGCTGCCCAAATCAGGACTGTCCTGCGAAAATAGGGACAGGTGGTAACCCTAGGTGGGGGCTGAGTGGGAGGATTAGGTGGGGGGACAGGAGTGGCCTCAAAAGACATTGATGGATGGTTTTCTTTTTACAGGATAAAAAAAAATGAGGATGCTGGATGGCAACACCAGGGGATTGGGCACTGCCAGTGCCACTCGCATGCTTCTGAAGGGGGGTGGGCACTGAGAGGGAGGGTCAGGTGTAGGAATACAATTAAAAAACAAACAATGATTCTTGATGGTGACACTGGTGGACTGGGCACCCCAGTATCACTTTTATGCTTCTAGGTGTGAGGTGGGGTGGTGGGAGCTGAGAGGGAGGGGAGGGTTTGGGAATATGAAAAAAAAGAAACACAGCAGCATCCTGATCTCGACACTGGGGATTAGGCACCCCCAGTGTCACTCTTCTATTTCTGGAAGGGGGGAGTGTGGTGGTGGGTGCTGAGAGGAAGGCTCAGTTGGTGGGGATATCTCTAGTTTAAAAAAAGGCAGTCAAGACAGAGCATGGCACATTCCACCATGTCCAAGATGGCCACTGCACTCTATTGCACATGCTCTAGTAGTTGAGCATGTGCAATAGAGTGCAGTGGCCATCTTGTACACGGCAAAGTGTGCCATGTTCTGCTGTGACCGCCGTTTCCTTTTTTAAATTAGAGATATCTCCCCACACAACCCTCCCTCTTAGCAACTCCCCCCAGAAACATAAGAGAGAGACATGGGGGGTACTTAATCCCCTAGTGCCATGATCAGGACAGCAACAATTTTTTTTTAAGTAAAAAATAGTGCAGTGCGAGCAGAGTGCTCCACAGACACAGAGGCGACTGTGGTGCAACTCTAACATGTTGTTGAGTCAGAAGGAATGCTGAGACCCTTTTGGATAGCAAGAGGTCTGCAGGGCTCTGCCCACATAGCCCTAAAAATGAGTTTCCAAGTAAAAGTAAAAAGCAACACTCACCACTTGTCACTACTTGCACAAAGACACTGATACAGTGCGACACTGCTTAATTCACTTATTCATGCCACTAGTGATAAAAAAATGAGAAACAGATGTAGATCTGAGTACCAGATGACAGATGCCCACTAACCATTTGTTTTTCCCCTCCCACTCAGAAGCTGCATCACCTCTGATGAAGCCCCTAAGTGGGAGGGGCAAAACGTAAGGTCAGTGGGTACCGGTCATCCAGTGCTCTGAACTACTGTTGTTTCTTTTTTTTTTATCACTGGTGGCATGAATAAATTAATTAGGCAGTACTGTAAATGAATTATGTAGCACCGCACTGTATCAGTGTCTTTGTGTAAATAGTGACAAGTCGTGAGTGCCTTTTTTTAATTTTCACTTTCAAAGATTATTTATCATACTATAAAAGGTTTTGTTTAAAAAAAGCTGAAATATGTAATGAATCATATTGAGTAGACTCTGTGGCAGTGTTATTCAGTCATGACATGCTCAGGAGCCACATGAATTGTCAGTGGTACCCAAGCTGCCACAAGTTTGTAGCACACACGGCAAAAATTTAATAATCCATTACTTAATAAACATTTTTGCATTTACTGAAAACAATAATACAGATCAGGGGGATCAAGGGAGGTGGCAGGGAACTACAGGCCTGTCAGCCTGACATCGGTGGTGGGCAAGATGATGGAGGGCATTGTCAAGGAGAGGCTAGGGGGGGACCTGGAAAAGTCAGGGTGCCTGGACGATAGACAGCATGGATTTGTCCTGGGGAAATCGTGTCAGACAAACCTTGTGGAGTTCTATGACTGGGTGATGAGTTCCCTGGACCTGGGTAGACCAGTGGACGTCCTCTTTCTAGACTTCAGCAAGGCATTTGACTCTGTTCCTCACGTGGCCCTGTTGGATAAGCTGGGAGAAATGGGGGTGGGGAACCAGATGATCAGATGGATAGGCAATTGGCTCCAGGACCGGACCCAGAGGGTCGAGTTGGTGGGATAGTCTCATCCCCAAGGAGGGTCATTAGTGGGGTCCCATAGGATCAGTCCTTGGGCCCCTCCTGTTCAACGCCCCGTCTCTGACATAAGGACAGGAATCAGGAGTGAGATAAGCCTCTTTGTGGATGACTTAAAACGGGGGGTGGTGGATGGGGAGGAGGGGAGGTGCTACAGGGGACCAGGAGGCTCTGGAAAGATGGTCTAGAAAGTGGAAGCTGAGGTTCAATGCAGGGAAATGCAAAGTTACTCCACCTGTGGGCCAGAAACCGGGCCAAATGTACACCTGGGGGAATGCTAAAGTCTCGATGGCTGAGAGGGACCTGGGGTGGTGGTGGATGTCAAGATGAACAACTCGGAGACTTGTAGGAGGGCAGCAGCCAAGGCCAACAGGATGCTGGGATGCATCGCTAGGGGGATCACCTCCAGAAGGAGGGAAGTGATACTCCCTCTGTATAACTGCTTGGTGAGACCACACCTTGAGTACTGCATGCAGATTTGGAGGCCACACTTAAAGAGGGACATTACCCTCCTGGAGAGGGTCCAGAGGAGGGCAACCAAAATGATTTGGGGCTTGGGGGACAGGACTTATGAAGAGAGGCTCGAAGAGCTAAATATGTACACATTGGAAGAGAGAAGGGACCGGGGGAACATGATAGAGGTCTTCAGGTACATGAAGAGGGTAAATAGGGGAGGAACAATCAGGGTTCTTCGAAGGAAGGAGGAGGGGGCAACTAGAAGGCATGGGTGGAAGCTGGAGGGGGGAAGATTCAGGGGAGAAAGGAGGAGGTGCTACTTCACTGAGAGGGTGGTGGAGCCATGGAATGCGCTGCCTAGGGGGCTGGTGGAGGCAGAGACAGTGGAGGGGTTCAAGAGGGGGTGGGACAGGTACAGGGGAAGGGTTCTGGAAGCAAAATCCAATGCAGCAAGAATATCCGGAACTGGGAAGGGAGAAGCCAGAGAAGACGAGGGGGGCAGCAAGGTCAGCACCCAGGGTGGGGGCTGACCAAACGAGCAGACACGAAAGACCATTAGGCCTATTCTGCTGGCATTTTAGTATGTTAGTGTGTTAGAATTGCATAGGAAAATACTCTCAATAGGCCTCTATATGTCAGCCTCTGGCTATCTGTCAATAACACCATTTTTATTATAATGGCTGTTAGATACATGACACTACTTCCCTACCTCCCTTATGTGTGGTCAGAATCTGCCCCAACAGTGAGCTCTGAGTAGTGCCAAGAGATGAATACTGACATGAGGCTGAGTGTTATTACATGTTTTTGGTAGTAACGGTGAACAGAGGGTTGTAAATGTTGTTCTCCTCATGACAGCCTGCTATATTTTGACAGATTTCTATCAACTGTGGTACATTTACTATGAAAATAAAATAAAACCTGCACTTGCTCAAAATAAACACAATGGGCCGGATATTCAAAAGGGTTGCGCCATGTGCAATAGGGTTGTGCATGCGTAAGTCCGAATTTGCGCCATTCTGCGATATTCAGCAGGAGGCAGTTGCGCCACTGAAAACAGGCTGAGCAACAGCGCATTGCAAATGAAGGTATGCGCAACCGAAGGGGGTGGATCCAGGCATAAAGAGTGCAATGCAATATTCAAAGGCTTGCGCAATGCGCAACAGCGGGACAGCCGGAAGGTGCGCCACAGCGGAAATGAGCCAAAATAAAAAGGCTCAAGTAAGAGGCGCAAGAATGCTACAGGGATGCCAAGTGAGACAGACAGAGAGAGACAGACAGTGACAGTCCAGAACAGGGCAGGCAAGGGAAGTTGTGTGGGCCATAGGTTGCAGAGGCCAGCGGGGGTACCCGGTGCAGTGGAGGTAGCAGTCAAGACAGCGGGGGTAACAGAGCAACATCAGCCGGGGGGATCACAAGCCAGGGAGATGGACAGTGCCAGCTTCCACATGGAAGCTGTAATGAGGGGGGTGAGAATGCATGCTGCAGGGGGACGTGGCCGTGGAAGGGCCCATCGGCGGTACACCCCCAACAGGCAGTAACGTGCCTGCATCAGCTTTAAGCTGTACACAGATGTAGAGATCGTGGGGCGGTACCGCCTGAACAGGGCAATACTGAGGCGGCTCTGTGATCTGTGCAGTGATGTGATGCAGGCACCCTCACAACGGAGTCACGCTCTGTCAGTGGAGACCAAGGTGACAGCCTGCATGTGCCTGCTCGCCACGGGCACCTTCCAGAGGCTGACAGGGGATACCACAGGCATCACACAGTCGGCCACGTCACACATCCTCACCCAATTCCTCAGCGCACTGCTGCCACATGCTGCGGAGCACATCTATTTCCCCAGCACTGCGGCAGAGCGTACAGCAAACATGCAGGAGTTCCACAGGGTAGCACGTATGCCTGGCATGCTAGGGGCTATAGACTGCACCCATCTGGCCAGTCGCACGCCACCTGGCCCCGATGGGGCCGCATATAGGAACAGGAAGGGCTATTCCAGTGTCAACTGCCAGGTGGTGTGTGATGCCACTGGGTGCATAATCAATGTCTGTGCCACACACCCTGGTGGAGCACAGGATGTCTTCACATGATATCAGTCCGCACTGTGCCATTGATTCGAGAGTGGGGACATCCCCACAGGCCATCTAGTGGGTGAGTACGCATGTAGGAATTGAAAACGTGGGGCAAGGGTGGGAATGCCACAGGTGCTATGGTAGTGGCACACAGGGATATTGGCAATATGGACCTGAACATGATACTTATATCCACCATCTCCACACAGGTGACAGCAGATACCTACTCCGTCCCTGGCTGCTCACACTATACCGGTGCCCCATGACCCCATCGCAGCAATGCTATAATGAGGCACATGTGCCACACGCAACATCATCGAGCGGGTGTTTGGGATGCTCAAGGCACGCTTCCGATGCCTAGACACCTCCGGCGGTGCCCTACAGTACAGCCCCTCAAAGGCCTGTGGGATATTCCTGGCCTGTTGTATCCTGCACAACATGGCCAAAGACTGTGGGATAGCCATTCAGGTCGAGGAGGGGGACAGCGATGGGGACGCCAGTGGCGCCGGTGATGATGGTGATGAGCAGCCACCCCTTGGACGGCAGGACCCCCGACTGATCCGGCAGGCACAGCTGCACCAGGACACCATCACGGAGGAGCATTATGCATGATGCAGGTAAGTCAAGGAGCCATGTGCAACCAACACTGTCCAGGCGCAACCCACAGGCACACAGAGTAACACACCAGGGGTGCATGATGGCAAGGGGAGTGGAAGGGTCCAGGCACACAAACACACCATCAGGGAGGGGTGAACAGTCATATGGACACACACACACACCAGGCACAAAGCGTACATGGGCAGGTGCACAGCAGAGCATGAACAGACATGGCAAACACACAGATCCACAGACCACACCCACCACCTGTACTGTCCAAGTACATGTGTCAGATGCTGGGCACCCTTGCACCTTGGTGTACAGTACAATGCAGGCATCATCATGCACATGCACCTGTGGACAGCAGTTGGGATGGTGTGCAGGTGGTCCGTGTGCCGGCGTGATGGGCAGGGCACCCACCAGAGCACTGCCCACATTGCACACAGGGCAGCACCAGACAGGGCCCGCACTGGGAGACAGGTCAGTCATGTTGCACTGTTTCATGGCCACCGTGGATGCATGGGCGGCCCCGCCATGACCCAAGAGCACTGGCAGGCTGAGCAGGGGCCACATGGGGTGGCACCGATGGACCACCAGGGGTCCCAATGCACGATCGCGACCTTGTCTGCACAGGGGTCTGCAGCATGCCAAACATACCTGCACCAGGGGTGCTCGGGATGCCCACAGCAGAGCCTGGCGTCGACAGGCTGGGTGTCGCATGACACTGGGAATGGGGAGTGGAGAGCATACTGTGTGGGGTGCGTGGTACAGGGGCACCTGCTTGTGTGCCCAATGCAGCCACGACAGCGACCAATGTCTGGGTCTGCCTGTCAATGGCGGCAGTCACATCCATCTGCATTTGGACCATCTCTGCAAGGATCAGAGCACAGTCCCTGCTGTGCCACTCCACAGCCACCACAGTGCCTCCACAGATGTTGCAACCCGCCTTTGCTGCTGTACTGATTCCCACAGCAGGTGGGTGTGCTCTTCAAATGGGTACTCGGCCACAATGGCATCCTGTCCCCCAAGGTATGGAAGGTCCTGATGCTCAACACCCCTTGAGGGTGGGCGCTGTTCACCAGGACCAGGAATGGGCATATCAAAGGGTGGTGTGCATGTGCCACCGCTGGACACTGTACCCCCAGACCTGGTGGGTGACTGCTGCTGCTGCTGCCACTCCAACCGCTGTGCCCCAGGGACCACTCGTTCCACTGCTGTGGCTGCAACAGTGCCAGACACCTGCACAGCCACCGGTGCTGCCCCACCGGTGCTGACAGGCACAGTCTGGGACTGTGCCGACATGCTGGCACACACGTTGGAACCAGCTAGGCCCAGGGGCATGTGCTGGCCTGCTGTGTGTCCATCATGGGACACACATGTGTCACTGCCCATTGCAGTCCTTGCATCATCAATGGTGCAGTTACGTGCTACAGCCACAGTCACAGCGTGCTGGCATGCTTGCATGCCAGACTGCTGAGACACAGGCTGTGCACGCCCCACACCTGACTCACCGACAACAGAGGTGGCAGCCAGGCGTGCATGCTGGTGCAGTGCATGCTGGCTGGCGACAGAGGTGGATGGACCTCCAACTCCGCAGGTCTTCCTCACTGCCTGGTCCCACCACCACTGTCCCCTGAAGATGAACAGGATCTGTAACAGAAAGTGAGGACATGTGAATGCATGTGAACAACCTCCCCCCCCAACACCACCACCATGTCATACCGTGCAGTGATGGGCTTCCACCTGTCTGGAATCCACCTCCTGGTATGCCCTCAATAGCACTCCGCTGTATTGATGCAGCCAGTCGGTCCTCAGCTGGGGTCAGCTCTGCCACTGCTGGCTGGCCCCCGCCTGTGCCAGCACGTGCCGCCCTGAGGGCTGCCACCTTCTCCTTCACCCTCCTGCGGTCTGTCCCCATCTTCTTTTTGCATTCCTGCACGGAGAACTGGTGGCTTCCGTGCAGGTTCACTGCCCAAGCTACCCCCTCCCATGCAGCCGCACGGGCCTGAGGGGTGCCCCGCCATCCACTCAGTAGTGGCCTCCTTCCAGGTAGGCCTGGAAGAGGGCCTCTGTCTCCGCCTTGGTGAAGTTGGCCCTCCTCCTTCGCTCACCATCCACACCCTCACCTTGGCTCTGCTCGGTCATGTCGGTCTGTATGGGTGGAAGTGGACACCTGTCACTGTGCAGTCTACAGCGTTATCCCATGCCCATTGTTCAGAACATTACACAGCATGCAACTCACCTCTCACCTGCAGTGACTGAATCTGGCCAGCGCAGCCCAATGTCGCGTATTCATAGCTCAATGCATGCAAATTTGGAGTGGTGCAACTTTAATGACATGCTAATCACGCCACTGTGCCTTTGAATGGCTGATCAGATGATTTGCCTGTGTCGGCTAAATATCGTGCCGTTGCGCTTTGCGCAATACGGTTGAGCCGGCTGAGCCAATGGCACATTTCTGTGACTGTGTGGTACACTGCATTGCGCATGCCCAGGTAGCTTACTCAGGCATCTGCTATGCTGATGACATGCTGTGCACGATCAACAATTCAGGCCATGGCCACCATTGTGCCAATGGCGCTACAGTGCTGGTCACCATATGGCGCTGTGGCAGTACTGCGCAATAGTCCACTGTGGCACTGGCACACAGGTGTCCGATCGCCCAGGACGTGTGGACGTCCAATCGTGCTGTGCGTGGCCTTGCGCCACTGACCCATGACCTTGTGCCTGACCTTTGCCCCCTGGCGCTGTACGTCTGGCATGTGTACGGCTCTATCACGCTGTTCGGTGACAGTGCGATGTGGACCGACTGCGCTGTCTGAACAGCGCGATAGGCAGTGATGGAGTTGTATTGCACAACATTTCCACGTGGGGTTGCCGCACTGTGGAGCACCATATTACCACTGTACATTTTGAAAATGGCACGCAGGAGAGCACCACAATGGGGGGCTTTGGAATTAGCTAACCTGGTGGCTGTGGTGGAGCCTTACTATGGCTCACTGTTTGAGGGAGTGCCCCTGCAGGTGCCACGCACCCATGTGTGGCAGCAGGTCGCCGCTGCCCTGGAGCAGGCCACTGGGTGGAGGAGGACCCCGGAGCAGTGCAGGCACCATTACGGCAACCTGCAGAGGAGGGAGCGTGCTCTGCTTGCACGCCTCAGGTCACGTGCCAGGAGGGGCATTGTGCCCAGGCCAGGTGGGTGTGCTGTGTATGCACCGTATTGTCTGCATGGGTGACTGTGTAATGTAATCTGATGGGGGTGGGGTTGGGCTGTGGTTTGCTGTGAGGGTGTTTGCAGGTGTGTGCTGTTTGGGTCTGGTTGTGTGGGCAGGCACACTCAATGGAGCAAGGGGCTGTCTGCTTTGGGATCTCACTGATGTGTTTCTCTTCCTTTGTCTCCCACAGGCATGGAGGAGCAGAGGCGGGCACAGGCTGAGGCCTGGGATGGCAGTGCCAGGGTGGCTGGCAGAGGAGGTGTGCAACAGCCACAGCCACAGCAACAGCAGCAGCCATAGCCGCAGCAGCACCTGCTGCGGTAGCTTGATGAGGGTGAGTGTCATTACATCATGGATGCTATTGCATTGTGGGGGGGCATGGACACCTTCCATGGACAACACTACCATGCATGCAACATGTGACAGTCATCACTGTCCAGTGGCACTGCATGTGTGTGTGTGTGTGTGCATCACTGGTGGTCCATGCATGCACCGGGCACATGGCTGTGGCACTAGCATCCCACCACGTAGCCACGTCACTGGGCAGCCTTCGATGTGCTGTGCTGGACATGGGGGGTGTGTGTGTGCAGTGGTACACATGGCCATTGCTGGCTGGTTTGGCTTGTATTGTGCACGGTCACTGTGGGTGGCTGCAGTGCATCACAGGAGCTGGGCACTTGGCTGTATGCCATGCATGATGGATGGGATTCAGGGATGTGGACTGTCACAGCCATTGACTCTGTTCCCTTGTCCTAGGTATCCAGATCCTGCGCTTGTTGGAGCAGGGCATGCGGAGGCTAACACAAGTGGCGATGGACACCCATGCATTACTCCTCGACCTACAGCAGCATGGCATGCGGCACCGGAGGAGGCCACAGGCACAGCGCCAGGTGGGAGGAGGGCAGGCTGCCAGGCAGTAGCCAGTCATCAGCAGACCCCACCTTCCCTCTCCCCTGCCCCTTACCCACCCCTGCCCCTTACCCACCCCTACCTCATACCCATACCCCAACCCTGCCTTGTACATATGTTTGTGTTTGTTGTTTACGTTATGCTTCTTAATTACATTTATATTTTGATATGAATGCTGTGGTGGTCTCTGATTTGCAGCTGGCTATCGGTGCTCAGTTGCAGTGGTGTATGGCCAGGTGTGTGTGGTCATGGTATGTGTGTGCATGTGTGTGGGGCGGTGTCTCTGGTGTGGGTGAGGCTTCCAGTCAGCATTGCTGTCTGCTGCCACCCACTGCTGGGTGGTCATGGTGGGTTTGACTTGTGTGGTTCTGTGGTTCATGAGGTTGCAGTGTTCTGGGGGGGGCTGGGGATTCCTGCAGTGCTGGTCATTGTGCATGGGTGATGTCTTGGGGTCACAGTGCTGGGCGTTCTGTGCACAGGGGGGGCCGCTGGGCACTGGGGTGCTCCGCCCCCTTTGTGTGCCAGTCTCGGGTTGACGGTAGGTGTGCTGCAGTAGCACACTGGGATGTGCTTTGTTTGCTTGTCCCCATGGCCCAGTGGCTGCTCCATCCCTCCCCCAGTTATGCTGTGCTTGGGGTGTGGGGTACATTGTTGGTTCAGCAGTGTGTCCCTGTGCCCATCTGTAGCATGGGTGGTGTGCCCCTGCCTACCTCCCTGGTTGTGCAGTTCCATTGCTATGCTGCTGGGGGTGTCTTTGCTTGCCCTATAGTGCCTCTGGACTGCTCAGCTGGGCTGGCCTTGTTGCGCTATGGCGCATCATTTCTGCTCAGCTTCCCCTTCCTGGTTGTGCTATGGCGCAGTTTGTGTGATATTCAGACATTGGCTGCTTGCGCAATTGGCCTTGCTCCATGTTTGAATATTGCGACGATTGCACATGTGCGCAAGTGACTTGCGCTTGCTCCTGCTGTTGCGCACTTTTTGGGAGCAGTTTGAATATCCAGCCCAATGTGTTTGCTCCAACAATTTAAAATCATGCCAGCCTAAAGCTTTTGAAGTGAAAAAAAGCTTTATTTCTTGTGCAAACATGCAGTAAGACTGACGGTTTGATGCAGTTCAGACATATGTAATAATACGGTTCCAATATCCAGAGTCCAAAGTTCAAAGTCCATATATCAGTGATACAATTAAATCCATAAAAGCATCAAGCTAAGAACAAATGGCTGGTCCAAACTTTAGCAGCAAGGGCTGAGGGACACTCTCTCATGATGTCACCTGACACGTCTCGCACGTATGTCAGCCTTTGAAAAAGCTACATGCGAAACGAGTCAGGTGACATCACGAGGGAGTGCGCACAAGAAATAAAACTTTTTCACTTCAAAAGCTTTCGGCTGGCATGATTTTAAATTGATGGAGCAAACACACTGTGTTTCTTTGAGCAAGTACAGGTTGTATTTTATTTTCGTTTGGACTCTTTTTTGAACCTGGCACTGCTCGTTACCAGGTGCAGTCACATTCATTAACTGTATTTTATACATTTAGTATCCCTACTGACTCAGTACGCAAATTCAAGAGAATTAAACTCACAAGAGGCCAGGTCATTTACCTATTGATATTGGCCACAGTGGAAGAATAATTCCCCCCAGGCATCGGGGGGGGGAGTTGACCACAGAAGCTATTGAACGGTCCTCTTGGGAGCTAAACTGTCTCTCACAAGCCTCAAGAGTACATCATTCACCTGAACCCTCTATGGGGAACACACAGGCTGCAGACCCTAAGGAGAGATTGGCCAAAGAGTTTTTGTCCTCCTGATGTGCCCACCTGGACTCTTAATAATTTCTCTCAACAGTACACTCTACCTATACATGGCTCCTGACCCCGGCTCTATTCCAGACAGCTCAACTCTGGTTCACTGCCTTCTCCTTCCAGTCCTGGTTCTCCTTCAACCAAGGTGACATGGGATGACTTGATTGATCTGTGGGTCACTGGAATAAGCTGGGCAATTTCTCCTTCTGAAGTTTTCACTGAGGTTCCTCCCTCTTTGTCTCCTGCTCTCATCCTAGCTGCAGACCCTGAGGCTCAAGTGCTACCCATGGTGACTTCTATAGGTGCCTGTTTATTTTCCCACAATTTGTGGCACCCATGGGGTTGTTTCTTTTTGTTTTCTTTGTGGGGAGGGAGGTTTGCAGCATACTGGTTAATGGGTCAGTGGGTTTTTGGCTGGGCGGGTAGAACATGTTAGAGTCTAATTATTACAGTAGTAGCCACAGATATGGTCAGATATTTCCAGATATTTCATGACATTTCTAAAGAGTTTTTCTTTGCTGCCCCTTCTGTGGAAATGCAGAGAGCTGGAGATTTCTCTAGAAATATCACAGAAATTTCAGGAAATATCTGACCATGTCTTTGGTAGTGACTGTATGTAGCTGTTTCATTGTTGCAAGGTTTACTATAAAAACATTCATGGAGTGATCTGGAAGTTTGTAACAATGAAAGAGCCACAGCCACTAATGATTTAATGATCAGCGAAGGAGCCGCATGCAGATATGTTAAAAATAAGACTACTAATTAGGGATGAAAAACTTAGTGCCATATATTATACACAAACTCGTGCCTAAAACAACATAATTGCAAATCAGATCAGGCCTTCTTTTTTTGAGATGATCACCTGGACCTTTCTAGACAGTTCTCTGCACCCCAGCAGGGCCAAAGATCGAGCAAGAGAGTTAGCCATTTTCAATTCAATTGCACAGAATAAGATGGGGCTGCAGGGGAAGAAGAAAGGGCCAAGCAAGCTTGGTAAGTTGGAGGGAAAATGGCCAACAGAAAGTGAGGGTATAAAAGAATTTCCCATTTTGACTAAAGTGAGAGTATAAAAGTATTTCCCATATCATCTATACCATTCACTCAAGCTGAAATATCTCTTCTTAATAAAGGACTATTGTTTGTCCCCACTAGCCTCAAATCCATTTGAAATTATTGTAGACCTATATAAATTTACTAAAAACACTTAATTTGAAACTTGTCTTTTCAAATATAGAAAACCATAATGCCATGGGTCTCAACACAGAATTGGTTTCCACATTGCAGATGACCACTCAAAATGACAATATAGGAGGTGGCAATATATCAGGAAGAAATATAATTTCTGTCCTCCAATGCATGTGACTGTCATGGTGTTTTACAGGGCTATAGAAAAGAAATTAATGTAGGTGTTTAGAAAAAAACTCTAGTATTTCTTTTCATAACCTGCTATGTGAGGAACAAGATGCCCTTAAAGATATTCAGAGGAGGACATACATCACTTTTAAATCAGAAAATAAGAGGGAAGTAGCTGCTATTATGGACACTGAGAAACACAAGATGGGAAGTCCAGAAACAATTGTATTACCCCACCTATGAAGCAATAAGACATACTAAGGAGTTAGACTAACAGTCTGTTAATCATCCCATTGGGGTTTAATGTGGCATGATATGTAGTTGAGTGCCATATTGTCTCAAGGGTGATTCCAGATACAACTATGCAAGAGTTGGACTATGACGTAGATATTAACCATTTTAGATATCACCTAGATCTTTGGTATTGATAAAATACAGTAGATGACACCCTACTGGTATGGTGGTAGGGAGTGCAGCACCTGCATGCTTTTAATCATTTTTTGGTTACTATAAATCTTTATAATGGTGAGCAAAATCCAGTAATATGATTGGTCGCTCACCAGGGGTTCAGTTTATTTTTAGTGGAAGCCTAAAACTTCCATGATTCAAAATCTAGACATCATCCCAGTCTTTTGGAAGTCAAAATATTTTAAGGATCCCACATTTTGGAAATCAATATTTTCAGAAGGACCAATTTATGGCTGTTAATATTATATTAACTGTAAAATATAATTTCTTTCAGAAAAATCCATCACTTCTTAACAATCATGCCTGCAATTTTAGAGGTCATTTAATTTTTGGTTTTACATTTGGAAGTCAATGACTTCCTCCCCCTTTATTTTGGAAGTTTTTGCCTTATTTTTGGAAGTCAAATACTCTCAAAATGGAGTTAATTGAATACCATCAGTCACATTCTGCATACCTTATGTTAATGTTAGATAAGTATGAATGTAGGACCTCTTGACATAATATAAGGCTCAAGAATACACATAGTCTGGATGCCAGAGCTTGTTATTGACTGCAGGTGGACTTGATAGACTTATAATGTGCCTCAAGCAGTGACAAATAATCATTGCCATTTAATGGAATCTCTGTATGGTTCTAGCCCCTCTCTATCCCCCTCTGCAGGTTCTACACATGTAAGATTTCCACCCCTCCAACAAATGGCTGCATCTGCCCACACAAATGCAGTGTCCCTGTGATCTGGATTTACTAGATTTACTGGATGTTGTAGGACAAAGGAAGGTTCATGGCCCATCATGATTGTCCTGCACAAATGTGGGATGTTTAACTTACAGGATAGTATTGGCATAGCCAATTATCAAGGGTTAGCTTAAAGGTATCAAAATTAGAAAAATTTACTAATTCTTGAGGTAGTGCATTCCAGCTTTTGGCTGCTCTTATGTAGAGATGCAGCGAATTTAAATTCTGCCGGTGAAGAGAATGCGAAGTGGGCACTTCGCTTTACAGTGCAAAATGCTCACTCCTCCTTGTCATTACCACTTTGCATTAAGGTGGAATGGCAATGCTAAGTAAGGCAAAATCATAGTTTTTAATGGACTTCACATTCCTCATTATGATTCTAAGTGATCCACTTGGTGTTTCAGATTTGGCAGCCCCCCACACATCACATGGCTTACAATACTGTAAGTCACATGCTCTTTAGCTAGGCAGGAAGAAAGCGAATCATACAAACAGACACTTTTACTTTCTCCTGTGCAGACGGAGAGAGACAGAGAGGAGTATGTTTTATGACTGCTGATACTTTGAGATCAGAATGAGAAGAAGATTTAAAGTTTGATTTCGACCCAACAGCTTTTTTAAAAGCTACATTTTTTTGTCTTTTCTGTCTGTACTCTTTTTTACTTAATTTGTTCTTTCTGTAAATTTTATTTTTCTTGCATAGAGGGACATCAGTTGCAAATTATGTCCATACTGGAACTGCTGCTGGATCACCATGGGATCCCACATTAGTTTTTTTTCCTCACACCATGTGCCCCGCCACACCTTCCTTGCTGTGTTATAAAATGTATTCCTCCACCATCCCTGACCCTTGTATATAATTATGCCCTTTTTTTGTTGTCTTCCATATGTATTCTGAGCAGTGGAAGTATACTGTGCTAAACTGCATGGGTGCAGTTTTCCTTCCAGTCTGTGTATGTACTACAGACACTGTCCAACTCCCTGACTTAAAAACACTTATTAATGAGTATAATGGTGGGGTGGTGAAGCCTGGAGAGATACTACAAAACAGGCTTACAATACATCCAAGTAACTAGTAAAAATACTAATGTTGTGATTCATGATGTAATTGTAAATCATGATTTGTGACTGCATTTGTGACCGTGATGATAAAGAAATGCAAATGCCTATGGCTGTACTTCCCCGGGCCCCGAAGAGGTGTGGCACAAAACTCCCTGACTTAAAAACACACATTAATGAGTACAATGGTGGGGTGGTGAAGCATGGAGAGATACTACAAAACAGGCTTGCAATACATCCAAGTAACTAGTAAAAAAAATTACTGTTGTGGTTCGTGACGTGATTGTAAATCATAATTTGTGACTGCATTTGTGACCGTGATGATGAAGAACATGATTTGTATCACAAGTAACTCCTTATTATGGTCCTGACTTAAAAATGCATATTAATGAGTACAATGTTCATGCTGAATTATGCCCCACACCTGTCCAGTACTCTGAAGGAAAGCCAAAGAAACAACTGTGACTTAAGTTACAGATGAAAATTGGGCCCTAAAGAGATGCAAATGTACAGACAGATTAAGATTGTGCAGCGCACTAAAGAGATGCAGATGCAAAGGCATAACACCTAACCAGTGCTCACCATCATAAATTCAAATCTGGAAAACAATATCTTTGCCGGTTGAAGCGGGCTGCGGTGGGGCAATGTACTGCACTGCTGCAGTAATAGTTACTAATACGAGTACCAGTAAAGATACCACAAAGAAATATAAAAAAATTACACAGCTGCAGTGGATAGCTGATTCACATTGCTGAAATTATGTGGCACAATAAAAGGTGTCTGATTTGATGACACGCGTCACACACATACTCACACACACACTAAGTAATGCATAGTAAATTAAAAACTTCAGTAATATAACCACATATTTTGAACAAACTAAAATTATGCACTGCTGCACCACAACAATCAGCAAAAAAATGGCAAGAATTATTGAAAATATTACTGTGTGTATATTAACACAGTTATACAAGAAAATATCACCAAAACAGAAAGCACTGTCTTTTTCTCCAAGTTAATCTACCTACACTACAGATACGCCCCTTCCCCAAAGCACACTTCCACTGTCTCTCAGTACACAGACTGAATGTTGTACATTAACATTCAAAATACACGCACAAACAATAAATGTTCGATGATATGAGCACAGGAGGGTTTCCTATAATCGAGGAACTAAAGTTTCAGAAAAAAAAAGACTCAAAAAGGCTTTTATAAGGTTTGAATTACAGACAGCTCTCAGAGAAGATTGTCTCCTATAGCTTCCTACACACACTACCCCAATCTGAGGCTGTGCAGAACAATCTAGAGCCCATGTGACCTGAAATCCCATGAATCACTTTAAAATTCACCTTTGGAGCTTTAAAACAAGGTGAAGTACATTGTTTTCAATGTACTTCACCTTAAGAATTAGTGGAGTAGTGGTTTGGGAAGGTGGAGTAACGCAAAGTCATTGTTTTCAATGGATTTCACGTTACCCATTAATAACGCAAAGTACTCCGCTTCACGCTGCAGAGCACTCCCCGGATTCGCTTTCTCTCCATGTTCCGGGAGTGAATTGGGGCCACTTCGACCATCTCTACTCTAATGCTGAAAAAATTATCCTGCTTGTTGATGCTAGCCCAAATGATAATCAATTGCTTGTTGTGCAACCATCCAACTATGCATTTGGTAGCAAATGATAAACCATATTGTTCCATTAAGATTGGTGATGTTAAGTGTTTGAACATGAACAAAATGTCTCCTCTATGTCTTCTTAGGTGCAGAGGAAATAGACCAGTAGCCTTCAATCTGAAATTATAGTTTAGAGAAGATAGTTTGGGGATCATTTTTGTGAGACTCCTCTGGATCCGTTCCAGTATATTAATGTCACTCTTGAGGTGAGAATTCCAAAAAGGGGAACCGTAATCAAGGTGAGGCCAGATGAATGCCCTATACAGGGGTAAACGACAGTGCTTGGATTTGCTAATGAATGTTTTTTTGATTTGCTTAAGGATAATGTTGAATGTATGTGCTACTTTATTGCAATGATTAGAGGGATACTGTTTATTGTTAATTAGAATGCCTAAGTCACGTTCACAAGTGGAGGCCTTGAGCATTGATTTGTTAATATAATACTTATTTAGTGGATTGTTTTTTCCTAGGTGAAGGACTGTTCATTTTTCAGTATTGAAAGTCATGGAATTGGATGTTGCCAATAATTCAATATATCTTAATTCTTGTTCAAGTGATGATATACTGGAAGGACTGTGTACTCTGCCACCAAGTTTAGTATCATCAGCAAATTTTGAAATCTAATTACTGATGCTAATTGCCATGTCGCTAATGAAAATATTGAAAAGAGTAGGCCCAAGCACAGACCCCTGTGGTATACCACTTGTCACATGATCAGTTTTTGACTTTGAATGATTTACTCTTACAGTTTGTATTCTGTTTGTGAGTCAATTTAGATATCCAATTAACTAGGCTAGTAGTGAAACCAAGGGAGTAAAGTTTGTTTATTAATTTAGAATGGGACACTTTGTCAGACACTTAGCTGTAATCAAGTAGAATGATATTGGTAGAAATATTGTTATCAAGGAATATACTAATGTTGTTGAAAAAGGAAATGAGATTGGTAGTACATGAGTGACCAGATTTGAAACCATGTTGTGAGTTGTCATGGATACCAAGCTTGCAGGTTTCTTGTTCTAACCGTTCTTTGATTAGATGTTCCATAACATTTCCTATAATAGATATTTGGCTAATGGGTCGATAATTTTGGATGTCAGACTTATTTCCCTTTTTGTGAACTGGTGTCACAAAGGCTTAATGCCAGTCTTCTGGGATATTGCATTCAGACAGAGATTTATTAAAAAATAGTGTTAGGGAAAAAAATCAAAGTGTTGGTGGATTCTTTAAGAAATTTAGACTGGATACCATCGGGACCTGGACTTGTTGATTTATTTATAAAGGATAGAGTTTTACTGATTTCCTGCTGTATAAACTGAATTGGTGGGAGATTACTTATATGTGGAGGAGGAATAAGGTAATTTGTGCAGAAGACAGAACAAAACTATTTGTTGAATGTTTAACTATTTCAAGATCAGAGTTTGAAGTAGATCCATTGATGCATATGGGTCCCACTGATCTAATATTTCCCTTTTTGTTGTTAATATATGAAAATAATGACTTTTTATTATTTTTGAAGTGTGCCAGGTTGAATTCTAGCTTTAGTTTGGACTGTTTATCATTCTTTTTAAAGTTTTCCCCACAGTTTTATAGTTTAACAGGGTGGTGGGACTGGGGTGTGTTTTAAGTTTCTTAAACCTTTTTCCTTTAAGTTGAATAAGTTTGCATATGGATTTAGTAAACCAAATAAGGATCTTACCCCTTTTATTGTATTTGATTTTAATTGGAACATATTTCCCTAATCCAGGTTGAGGATGTATCCCACCAAGTTTTGATTACTGCTATTATACTCAGATTGTAAAGGATGCAGTGGGCCTTAAGTTCGGACATTTTGAGATTATTTAATGTTCTGGCATTTAAAGTAAGGATGTTACATATAGGACTGTAATGGTTATTACTACCTGAAGTAAGAGAAAGCAGATTGTTAATTGCAGAAGCAAATTATTTTCCCAAATGGGCACTCCCCCTTCTGCTTAGGTGAAGACCATCCCAGCAGAAGAGAGAGTCCCTACCACAGAAAATTTCCCAGTGAGTGATGCAATCAAATTTTGTTTTAAACACCATTTCCCTCAACCATTCATTCGTAGATTTTATTTTGTTTGTAATACTTGTGGTGGTCCTAGGTACTGGGAGAATTTCAGAGATACAGACTGTACAACCTTTTTCTACCAGTAGACTGTTTAAGGCAACATAGTCCTGTCTAAGTTGCAATAAATTGGTACTATTGATGTCATTAGTACCCATGTGGATTATAACTAGTGGGTTGGTGCATTACAAAGTATGTTATTTATGATTCCTGTGATATTAGAGACCATTGCTCCTCTGAAACTTGAACAAGTCCAATGTGGTTTATCAGGGTTGCAAACGGCTCAGTCAATATGCTTGGTAATAGAATCACCCAACACAAACACTTGATGATGATGATGGATAAGTGGAGCATGACAATCGTTAGTCTCCAATAAAACTGATTTTTGATGAGAAGGGTCGGGGATAGGTCTAGTCTTTGTAGGGGAGGGTTACCCTTTTTGGTTTAGTTCCTTGATGTTGGAATGAAGGAAGTACAACATCTATATTTTGCGTACTGCATATTAGCAGAGGTGGAATGGTAGGCGATTGGGAGGGCCGTGGTATTTGTTTCAACTGAGGATGGAGGATTTACACTATTCACTTCAGGAGTGATGGACTCTAGATTCGCCAAGCTTGTAGATTGGAGTGGACTGAATGAATTCCATGTATGGATATAAAGTTGATCAGCTTTTCAGACCTTTTGTGTACTCTTGTACTTGGAACAACAGCCCAGTCTGAAGCTAGTTCTATATCTTCATCCTCATCCTCATCCTCATCCTCTCTACTTCTCTTCTTAAACATAGTTGGAGTACTGCCTTGGCTATCATGTGATAAAGGATGAAGTGCTAAGGTATTATCAGTTTGTTCTTGAGATATTACTGGTAGGTTAACCATATCCTGGTTGCCAGAGGAGTCAATGTTGGTTAAAGGGGTATTACATAGATTAAACTGAGTTACAACAGAGGAGCAGGGATTGCTTAGCTCGTTATAACATCTAAACTTCTCAGCTTGACTTTCTTCCAAAGTAGACAGCCTTGCAGAGAAAGCATCTATTTCCTCCTGCATTTGCTTGTTAGTGTTACATTTATCACAAACAAATGTATTATTGTTAGAAGTGGGGCACTGTACCAGTTGAAACATACAGCACAACAAGCATTTCATACCTGATTCCCCATCAAGGGTCATAATTATGGTACAACCATTGTCCTGCACAGTATCAATGGAGTCAGGACTAGGACTAGGATTCAGTACCTCTTCCATTTTAATTTATTCTGTTCTAATTCAAGCCAGCTACTGAGGAAATAACAGGCTTAACTGCATTTAGTCTTGATGACAAGTCAGGTAAAGTATGAGAAACAATTACCTGCACATGTAGATGGAAGGGAGCGAGTGACCTACACCAACACCACCAAACATGCTAAACATATGCTAGACACACATGTCTTTGTGAGCATCTTAGTGGGCAGCGATGCATGCTTGCCCTGCTCTGGCTCACCCTGCTCACCAGTAGGGCAATTTAAAATAGAGTGCAGTGATCCAGAAGTAGACTCCAGGGGTCATAAGGCAACCGAGGATTAAAACTCCTCAAAAGCAAAATAAAACATCATTTAAAGCACCACTCATGTGTGGTGTAACAAAATCAATGTGCCTCAATGTTTCAAAGCAGAAAATGAGTTTACACCAGTGAGATGTAGTTCCCAAGCTAACCCAGGGAATTACAGATCCTCTTCCTGCTTCTGATTATGGTCACAGGGCTCAGGTATACAGAAAAAATGAGCAACACTGAATGTAGGTCACACAAGCATACAGTTTCAATGTTAAAGCTACTCAGAGGCAAAATAACACCCTGCCACTAGATAAATGCTTCAAACACTGACGCTCGCCAGTAGGGAGATGGAAGGGAGCGAGTGACCTACACCAACACTGCCAAACATGCTAAACACATGCTAGATGCAAATGTCTTTGTGAGCATCTTAGTGAGCAGCCATGCATGCTCGCCCTGCTCTGGCTCACCCTGCTCACCAGTAGGGCAATTTAAAATAGAGTGCAGTGACCAGGAAGTAGACGCCAGGGGTCACAAAGCAGCTGAGGATTAAAACTGCTCAAAAGCAAAATAAAATGTCATTTAAAGCACCACTCATGTGTGATATAACAAAATCAATGTGCCACAATGTTTCAAAGCAGAAAATGAGTTTACACCAGTGAGATGTAGCTCCCGCGTTAACCCAGGGAACTACAGTCCCTCTTTTTGCTTCTGATTATGGTCACAGGGCTCTTTTTATCTTTTGAACAACAGCAATTGTAACATTGTTGAGTCTACTTTGCTCTTTTCTATTTTTTCTGTTTGTATCTGACCTCTGCCAAATCCTTAACCATGGCCTGGAAAAAGCACAGCATAACTGATATTAGGTGCAGTGAGCATTACCCTCTTCACTATACTGTCGGTGACTGATAGGCCGGAATGAGTCACTACTCAGAAACTGATATTTAACCCATCATTTATCCACCATATATTGTATACAAGATACAAATAAAAATAAAACTCTGAGGCAGAAGCACTATTATACAATAAAAACATCTGAAATAGCAGAAATTGTTTTCAAAAACATGTTATTGACCAATAAATATGTATATCAAATTGTAATAATATTAATAGGGTACAGCAAGGGTTATGCTAATGTCCAGTTAATCACCCCATAGGCATGTGGCACTTGACTTTGCCTCATGCTACCTCATACCCAAAATGGGTGATTAATAGGACATTAACATAAGCCACATTGTTCCTTATAGCGTAATGCACATTTATGCTTAAATATGGTCTGAAGTATGGAAATTGTCCATTTTTTTGATTGAAACCTCTGCAAAGATTTTTCAAAGATCAGTTTGTACTGACCTCCTAAAATGACACAGACCATAATACTATTTTTCATTCCAGTTCCTGACACCCCATCACACAGTTAATAATATTTTAAACAGTCAGTTTCTGAGAGAATAAAATATTTATAGTACACCGGAATCTTTTGAGAGGCAGTCCTAGGAATAACAGAATCAGGGGGTTATACAGTAGCTGTTACCAATTAGATGGGAGATCAGCAGAAAGCAAAGGAACAAACATATTGTCCCTAAGACTAGTGATCAGGAACAGGAGAGTAAACTTAGTTTTGTTATTACAATAGTGTTCAATCAAAGTAAGTTAGGGGCACTATTAACATGTACTGGGGTATCCAATGGATGGAATCTAAATTGAAACCTTTTGTTTGTGATCCTGTCAGGATGTTATTTCTGTATGTGACAGATTTTTCCATAGTTACCAACCATTAATTACACAACCAAGAAATTGGCTCCACCACTGCTAAGCAGTTGTCATAAACTTGGCAAATGCAAATGTTATAGGATCATTGTTAATCCTTGAGAAGGTAAGATGCAGGAGATCACCAATATTATCAGCTGTAATAGTTGTGATGTGATATATTTGACCACATGTTCATATGGCACTATCAATGTAGTAAACACTATGGGCTAGATTCTCAAAGGACCCTTAGATTGATGCAAGCTGTGGCAAAAGGCAGCTTGTGGCAAAGCTCAGTGCCCCAGAGACCCTGCACCTGATTCCCTGTCGGGTAGAGTCCCAGAGACAAAGTTCCACAGCTTGTGGCAACTGTGGCCATGCACTGAGAAGACAGTACACCTGAGGGGTTTTCTGCAAGCTATGGGGTAGTCATGTGGCAGTCCTGAAAGGGTAGTAATAGGTAGTAGGCTACCGGCAGCATACCTACATTATAACCATGCTGATGACAAACTGACACAGTTTACAGAGGACTCGAACATTGTCGAAGTGTAACATACAACAATTGGGTAATATATATCTAAAAACAACTGCTTTAATGCCCTAGTTAGGGATAAAGTCACAAAAGTAGGAAATGTGGAGTTTGGGTTTTCCAAGCTAAAACCCCACACCCACACTGCACACATCAACAGGTGTCAGAGATGTGCTTTGGGGCCACCAGCCCTAATGCTCAGCCAGTTCCATAAGTAAATAAGCTGATATTGGTATAGCATAGGAGAATAGGGTGAGCATTAGGGCTGATGACCCAAAGGCACACCCCCGACGCCTGTTGGTGTGTGCAGAATGTGTGTGGGGTGTTAGCTTTGAAAACACTAATGCTACATTCCCCTATGTTTGTGGCTTTATCCCTAACTAGAGCATTAACATAGTTTTTTTAAATTAATTTCCTTACTTTTTGAGATAGTATAATTGTATCCTTATTTGCTTCTTGGAGCTCATGGCCCTATGGACCATGCGCTCCCATCCCTCCATAGATGTGTACATGTATGTAGCTCTGGAAGCACAGGTCCCTCAGGCACTTCGCTTCCATTTATAGGACAACAGTGACCAAATTGTCAGTGTAGCCATTGCGTTACCCCACCTCTTGTACCCAGTACAGAAAATTTTCAAATCCCCACAGAAACGTAATTCTGTGCAACTGCAATGCCATCCATGCTACAGATGCGAAAATGCATTTTGGTCAGGATTTGAAAAATGACAGCTGTGACATACATGAGGTGGGGATAATAAGAAGACTGTGTTTAACATCTGGGGTCAAAATATTTAAAATTTCCAAAATTACAAGGGGTGTAATGAAATTGCAATGAATGGTCATAACTTTGGCATTTTTTAATATTTTGACCCCAAATTTTCAACATAGCCTTCTTATGACTGCTCATCATAAATTTATATATATATATATATATATTATGTATTTATTTATTACTAGGATTACAAATACCTTTGAACCAAGGGTGCTTTTACAAAGGTTCCGCATCAGCAATGGGTGCAAGCAAAACAGTGGCAAGATACAATACAGGGTCATGAGGTTAACATAGAAGTAAGCAGAGGTAAGACACAATACAGGTCAGGAGGCTAACTTAGTAGCAAAAGACAGTACATGTGTATAGACTAGCACAGTAACAAACAGTCAATGGCAAATATCAATGCACAATTAACAATACGGGTATGTATATATAGCAAGACACAAATACAAATAAAAACCATCCTGGGGTGACATAAGTGGAGCAAGGGGTGGGAGATAATAGGGGGGGGTGGGGAAAAGGAGGGTAGGCAGTCAAGGATTTGACATTGTCAAAAGTGCAAGAACAGAAAGATAAGAGACAGGTAGTCTGGGGTGGAGCAACAGGAGATTGGGTGATAGGGAGGGGGAGACAGGAGGAGAGGAGCAAGAGAGGGATGTAATTGTAGGTGGGAGATGAGAGGGGCTAGAATGGTAGGTGGGGTGGGAGAGAGATGGGGAGTAGCAGGGGATGGAAGGGTGGAGAGAAGTGGGGAGGGTAGCAAGGGAGGAGAGAAGAGGAGGGAGAGGTGAAACAAAGCCGTAAGCCTAAGCAGAGCAGTCACAACTGCTGAGGTCAGTGAGGTGCTGGTGGAGTTTACATTTGAATGGGCCAAGCTTGTTTTCAGCTGCAATTGCAGAGGGAAGGTTGATTAGCAGCAGGGGCCCTGGTGTGGAAAGTACGCTGAGCCTGGTTGGTATGGCAGAATGGAACGATAAATGTTGGTTTGAGGGAACTGCACATAAAATGTGCAGTGACTGCGGGCAACATTAAGGCATGAGTTGCAGGGGGTGTGAGGTTAAGACAAATTTTCTTAGCCAGTAGGCAGGTCTGGCAGGCAAGTCTACTATTTAGATTGAGACAGTTGGATTGCTTGTAGAGATCACAGGTATATGTATGCTTCCCTGCACCAGTGAGAAGTCTACAGCATTTGTTAAGGGCTGTCTTGACCCGCTTTATGGTGGTATCAATGGCAGCCCTGTAGAAGACAAGCCCGTAATCAATGATGGGTATGACTGAGGCAGTTATGGCTGCATGCATAGCTTCTTTGGTAAGACAGTGACTGTGGTGGTAGAGGACCCCAGTTCTTTAGTTGACTGATTATGAGGTGTGTTGAGCATGTGAGCTGAAAGACATTGTGCAATGAAGGGTAATACCAAGATATTTAAACTCCTACAGTTGCTCCAGTGACTGTTTAAGTTCATTATGTATGGTGAAGTGTATGGATCTGTATTTGCTGTGAGAGCTATGGAACAGCACAGACTTTGTTTTTTTGTAATTCATCAACAGCTTATGTTGAAGAAGCCAGGTTTCAACTAGGCTGAAGTTTGTCTGTAGCACACTGAGAGCGAGACAGGGTCAGTATGGGAGGACTAGAGGACTGCATCATCGGCATAGAGTATTAAGTTATTATTGCAAGCTGCAGGAAGAGTATTGATGAAAAGGCTGATAAGTAGAGGGCCAAGGATGGAACCCTGGGGTACACCAGGGCAGACAGAAAGGGCACTTGAGAGAGAGTCAACGATTTTGACGTTTTGGTTCCTTGCCAAGAGGTAGCTTTCAAACCATTTGGTTACATTATTAGATAGTCCAAGGGAGGAGAGTGAGTGAAGCAGGAGCTGGTGGTTCACAGTGTCAAATGCCTTGGTCAAATCAATGAACATAGCACCCAATAGGTGGCCAGTGTCAATTGCCTTATGAATATGGCTGGTGAAGTCAAGCAGGGCAGTGGTAGTACTATGGTCTTTTCTAAAGCTGTGTTGTTGCTGGCAGAGTAAGTTATATTTGTTGAGGTGTTCAGACAACTGGTCAGCTACAATTCATTCCAATGCCTTGGAGAGTGGTGAGAGGATAGAGATAGGGCGGTAGTTAGAAAAAGCTTCATAGTTGAAAACTTTCAAATCCATACCAAAATGCCATTCTGTGCCACTGGTATGAAAACATGTTTCCGACATGATTTGAAAAATGACAGCTGTACTGTTCATGAGGGTGTGTGAAAAAATGGCTATGTTGAAAATTTGGAATCAAAATATTGAAAATTAGCAGTTATGCGAAGAAAATTTTCAACTAACATGCATAACTTGGCCATTTTTAGGAATGTTTGCTCCAAATTCTCAACATGGCCTTTTTGCAACCATACCTCATGAACACTGATGGTGAAATTTCATTATTCAGTCCCAAAAGGTGATTTTGCACAGTGACTACAAAATCACTTTCTGTGCCCAATTAATGAAATGACAGTTGCAGTGTTCATGGGGGGGGGGGGTCCCAAAAAGGCCATGTTGAAAATTTGGTATAAAAAATTTCCAAAAAATGCCAAAGTTATGAACATAAGTTCAAAACACCATTGAAATACATTATACAGCACTTACTTTTATCCCTCAGTTCATGGTTCGGCTTTGAAGAGTGCAGACATGTCTCTGTCTGCAGAAGATGAAGTGTCAAACCTCTGATGGTAAGTACAGGGTAAGGGGGTGTAGGGTGGTGGGTGTTCAGTGGGAGGGTTGGGATGGGGGAGGGGATGGCAGGGTTGATGAGGGAACGTTTTCTTTTTCCAGGTTAAAAAAAAGATGTTGATGGACTTTTTTCATTTTGCAGGTACAATTAAACAAAAATAAATATTTCAGGACACTGGGAGTGAGCTCACCAGTGTTCCACACTGGGGGGCTTGTAATGCTAACACAGGGATTGGGCTCCCTGATGTAAGCACTATAAATAAAACAATGGGCTGTGGGATGGAGAGGAATAAAATAAAAATATGGGGATGGTGATCAGAGGGTGGAGGATGCCACTAGACACCAGGGACAGTGATCGGTGGGTGGTGGGTGCCACTAGACACCAGGGACAGTGATAGGTAGGTGGGGTGCCACTAGACTCCAGGAATGGTGATCAGATGGTGGCGGTGCCACTAGACACCAGGGACAGTGATTGGCGGTAGGGGGTGCAACTAGACACCAGTGACAGTGATCGGCGGTTGGGGGATGCCATTAGACACTAGGGAAAGGGTGTCTCACAGCTAACACTGCAGCCAGCAGCATGACTTCAGCTGCAGCTGCAGAAGTAAAGAAATTCCCGGTGTTCTCATACAGAGAATGCCAGGGAAGTGCTCCTCTCACTAAACTGTGCAGCCAGGATTTTGGGTGCCCAGAAAAAGCATTTGAGGGCACAATTTTCAAAACCAAACATCAGAATCTAGCTAAACTGGTCCCGTTTAACTATTTTCTGATGTTTGATTTTAAAAATATCAGCAACTAGATATATTTCCATGTTTGTTGGTTCATCGAAAAGGTCAAGAAATGACAGTTGGCATAGCACAAAAAATGTTTGGTGCCATGCCAAACAAGTGGTGCAAAAGCAAAACACGCATTTGTGGCATCAAAATTTTACTTTCACCACAAAATGTTATCTCAAAACATCTACTGCGTATGCACAAGTCAGAAAACACTAAAATTTAAAGCCATATAACTCTGGAACCCTTTGATAGTTTTTTCACCAGACCTGTCAAAGGCATTACCTTGGGACATGACACATGTCCCCTGCAAGTTTGGAGCAGCAATTCCTTTCCAGGTAGGTTGTAGGCAAGAGCAAAAAAAAAAAAAACATGTTAAGTATAGGGATATTTTTTTGCTAAAAATGACACATGTAGATTTCAGAAACCATGCAAGCTGACATCACAAAAATTTCCACACAACAAGATTTTGCCTCCTAGACAACACATATAATGTTTCAGTTCATTTAGTCAAAGAAAGCCAAATATTTTAATGTGCTAAATTTGAGGTTTAACATCAAACAGGCTACTCAACCCTAACTATAGGGGTGCTATCGCTCCCCTATAATATATACTATATTAGTATGGTATACTTCTGCAACGTCCGATGCATCTGTACATACTGTCAATTTGGTGTCATGAGGCATGAATATTAGATGGGTAGAAATGAACTCCACTGGAAATGAGATGCTGCATCAGAGCTGGGCTATCCTTGTCACATACAGTACAGTGGGAGAGTACACAAATACACTTATTCTCAGGCCAGGGAGTGCTCCAGGAGTGGCAAAAGGACTGTTAGACCAGTCCTGGCTGTTCTAACAGGTGTTTGATTTTGTCAGCACTGTCCACCTTGAAGAATTCTGAAAAAGGGGATGTTGCAGCATTACCCTGCAGCAAGGCTCCTTGTGCCATGCTGCACTTTTGTTGTGCCACAAGGTAGTGCAAAACCCCCTTGGTGCATGCAGCCTGTGGCTGCTGCAGGCTCCAACTGACACTTGATCTCAGGGCAATTCCTGATGCAAGCCACTCCTTGTGTCATTCTATGTGGCACAAGCTGTTTGAGTCATGCTGGAGAATCAGACCGTATGTGTAGGTTCAAAGTTAGAATAGGTGAAGACCTAAGGGCTATAGAATTGATGAATTTAGACAATACCCTAGTCAAACATGTCCATAGTTCCAGTGGTTCATCTGACCTGCACACTTTTCAGTTTTTAGGCATTGAAAAAGTATTCCCGAACAGGACAGGTGGCAAATCTAGTCAACTGATTTTGTAATGACAGACTATGTGAATATTTAGGTTGGGAGAGAGGGATTAATCAAATCTAAACAACCTTTCTGATAACACTCTTTTTCTCCATTGAGTCACTTTGATTTGCAGTTAAGTCACTTTGATTAGCAGTTCTGCTGTTCTAGCTGTTAGTTTGTATAGAGTTTTAATCCTTATAAGTAGTTTCATTTTTTTACTATATCTCCTTAGAGTCTATTTCAACAGGAGTCATTACATATTTCAAACTGTTTCTAAACAAAATATTTCTGTACAGTATAAAGCATCAGTTAAATATATTTAAATGAACTATCTCTCATTTCACAGATCCCCTTGAATGTTCCTGATAATGCTGATTCACAGTCATTATAGGTATGGGGTTCTGTCAGTCTATTTATAGAATACAGGTAAATGTGCTACACTAATACACTACACTAGAAAGTATAGGTTTCTACTTGAGGTCTTATTATCTGACCTCCATAAAATATGTACATCATAAACTACAACTCCTATTATGCACTGCATTAACTTTCTCAGTGTGCCATTATATTCCTTTTGACTGCCAGAACTATGGCTGCCTCTTATTTTCTGCAAGGTCAAAGAAGATAAATGGCTATGACTAGACAAAATAGAAATTAGTGTATGGGAAGAATGTTCAGTTTCCATGGATTTGCACAGATTTGCACTAGTTTAATGGTTTGGTTTTATTCTAGATTCTATTTGCTTTCATGTAAGCAAAAATAAACATGTATGATCTTCCTTTATGGAACTCTAGGTCTCTTCCCACTCCCCACCACACATCTAAGAAAGGGAAGGGAGATAATGTTGTAGTGTGATTTAGGTACACAGGAATATTTAAACAGCTTAGAGATAGAGCAGAGAGTGTGCACAAGCAGATTAAGCATAGGAAAATTTATCTTACTCAATATTTACACAGGGAGTAAGTGGCATTGGTCAGATTTAAACTTAGGTTATCCGAATCATAGCTTTGCACTTTCATCCAAAAATGCCACTGTGAAAATTGGGTTACCTTTTTTTTACCTTCAATATCCAGTAGCAGATTGGATAATGATCTGCATTGCCATGCTGGTTTGAAGCTTTATATTGAATGTCATACTGCTATGCAGCCAGAATCGGTGACTACCTCTGTAATTTACTGTAGCTGCTGCCAATGAAGCAGTGACTGTGTCTTAGGTTCTAGGATCATACGTAATAGTTTATGGTCTGTAATCATGGTAAATGTTTCACCATAAAAGTATTTATATGAAATTTTCTAACCCCTAATAATGATTACTCAAGCCTCCATTTCAGTTTGTGCATTCCAATGTTTTATTTGGTTAGGGAATAAAATACAGAGGTTATACATTTTGATTACCATCTGGCACATTAGAAGAAGTTACAGCCTCTAGAGTACATGAACTGGTGAAGCTTCACAGGCCAAAATTACAGGCAATGCAGCATTAAAATGCACTAACGCAGGGTATCCATAAAGTTTTTTTTCCCCATAATTTGAAATCTTCTTAGCATTCTTTCAGCCAAACCCATGTCTGACCTTTCTTTAACAGTTGGATCATTGGTTTTATTAAGGAAGTGATGTTTGGTACAAACCTTCCATAATAATTTAGTATTGCCATAAATTATCTCAGTCTAGTTAAATTTGGTGGCTTAGTGGCTTGAGTTACAGTATAACCTTTTTCCCCCTCTCCATGGGGTTAATGCTCTCAGCATTAGAGATGGGCAAAGTCTGTTCATCATGCTATAGTCTTTGTGGTGAAGAAACAAATGTTATGATTTGACCTTCATAAAGAGCAAAGCCTGCATGGAAATCCTGCACAAATTGTTTGCCCTTGGCACTCCACTTCATCAATGAAGTCTACTATGCAAAGACGGTGGCTGTCAAAAAAAAAGAAAAAACATTTTCTCAACTTTCCCTCCCACTTTTGTACCACTTTATCTCCTAGCAATCTACTCCCATGAGCCCACTAGAAAATAGATACAGTATGTCCCGGTTTGTCTAACCCTGTGTAGCACCCCAACTCTAAGCCCCCCTCACAACCCTGATAGGAAAGAAAGAAAAAAGCATTCTCCCAAAACAAACAGCACCCAATCACCCAAAGTCCTCCTCCAATGACCTAGATTTTAAAGAAACCCCCTTCCAACAACCCACTCAGCACCCCAACTCCACCTCCTCCCCCATGGTAATGACAGTAAAAATATTCCCATTCCCCAACACACTTAGTAGTGAATCTCCCCCTCCTCACCTGAGGTCCCAAATAATAATGAAAACCCACACATCTCAATGATCAGCTTAGTAGTGAACCCTGCAGGTGAATTTAATCAAACTGTCATCAGTAAAGAGCACTTCACTCCACATTATAAAGGTTTAAGTGAAGTGCCAAGTTTGCCAGCACTTCACAGACCTCTGTGATGGATTATGGTTGCTCCTTCACCACATCCTCAACATCAAAGTTTTAGTTTGCAACATCACTACTCAGCATCAATTGTATGTCCTAAGTAACTTGCATATTCTTGAAAAATGCTATTTTTTTTCTTTTATACGTAAACCTGATTCATGGGGTTTCCTAAAAATAGATTACAAATTATACAAATGTGACTCTGCAATGTCACCTGTGAGTAAAATACCATTAAAGGTGATAAGAAATTATTTTTACATAATTAAAGGCCTTTCTTTGTTCCTTTCCTTGACAGTTATGTATTCCAATATGCTTTGACCAATTTTTGATCAATAATCTAACTTTGAGGTGCCCTCAGATCTACATAAAGTTCCACTCTCATCATCAGCTACTGCTCTTTGTTTTGTACTTCAAAGACATTCCATGACATCAGTTTCACCATTCCATGTTATTCCTTTGAATAGCCGGTAATGGTACTTCTGATGTCATAGAATGTTCAGGCAGTATAAAGACAGGTAAAAGTAGCTGCAATAGAGAGAGGGATTTAAGGTAGCTACAAAGTTAAAAAAATAGAGCCAGTCAACATGTATCAGAATATTGGATAGACACTAAAAGGAAAACAGGAGGGCATCTAGAGGTGTAATAAACCATGTCCTATCACCTTAAATTACTAAAGCATATCATACTAATCAGTCCCAGAGATAACTAGTCCATAATACACTGAAACATAGAGAGGCACTGGCTACCCCATAAGGTAACCTATTCAAAAAAATGTAAGCTATTCTGCATATTAATGATGAGCAATGACTTGGATTTTTCATCCAATGGCACTTGCTGATAAGCTACAAGATTTGATAGGTGTGCATTTTAACACACAGTTCATTCACAGTAGCTTCTCTTTCTAAATGTATGTTAGTAACATTTTTCAGAAATAATTGGCATGACTGCATTTGTACCCAAATCAGTTTCTATTAGTTTAACACCATTGTTTACCATCACATACTATGGCTTTACATAGTCACTGTCACCAGTACCCAGCAGCATGCATTCACTGTATGCATAGCATGCATTGCATACTTATAAATTAGTGAGTTCATTTTTAGTTCCATTTTTTTCCTTCTAGTTCAGTACATACAGTTTCATCTGGTTCAAGGTCAGTTGGCATTCATCTGTATCCCCTTCCCCCGGGTCGTGCCTGAAAATAGGCAGGATTTGTCTAGTGCACTTACCCAGTCAACAAAAACTAAATAAATAAATAAAATAAATGCAATTCAGTAGTCCAGTCTGTCTGTCATCAGGAGGGGGGCCGGGAGTGCCAGTGGTAGAGACATCAGCTGCCCTACTGGCAATAGCATGCAATGTTTCAAGTTGCATTCTGTTGCCTAGGCGACAGTGATGCCATGCAGCTCACCCTCTCTGACTGGCATTGCCTTGGAAAAAGTGGCCAAGGCAAACAATGTAAGAAATGAATTTGCCAGAGGGGGAAACAGAGCAAGAGGAAGGAGATGAGACGTCACGTCCAGGAGTACAATCAGAGTTTGAAATTGGGTGGCATTCTGTAGACCAGCAGGCTGAAGGCGCAGCAGGAGCCAAAAGGCAGCATGGCCAAGGGTAGTTATTTTATTCCCAAAAGCTTTGGTCCTGGTGGTGCGGTGGTGGCGGGGAGCAGTGCTGCAATCCAGTGAGACAGTCATTGGAGACAGTAAACTGAGAGTAGAGCTTCAGTCCAGTGAAATTAATGTCTGACAGCAATTTCAAGGAGCTGACCAGACAGTGGGCTCAGAAGACAAGACACATAGAGGTGAGAGGGGCCCCCGCAGGCAGCGGGGATGGCAGGTACTGGCAGAGGCAACAAATAACATGGAGGAATAAATTAGTTCAACAAGATACTGAGTTTGAAACTCAGTAGCTTGTTGAACTAATTAGAGTTTGATCATTCACCTTTGTGGTTGTTGGCAAAATTATCCTCACAACTACATATTTGGAATCCACCACTGGGAGATCATGATTTCAGTTCCTTTGATAACACATGTAACACTGAAGTAAAAGGTTTTTTTTCTACACATACTTTTTTTTATCACCAACTCTGCCTCCCTTGGAAATTTGCAATGATAATTACACATGGGGCTTTTAAGGTAAAATGTTCAAATAGTGCCTTACATTTCACTTCTTAATGTAGCACACAGTTTATCACTTAAGTACTTAATGGCAAGCTTTCACTAAACAGAGGAATCTTCAAAGAAAATGACAGATTGACAGATAAAATGTTCCCATCCCAGAAGTTCATTTCTGAATTATATGAAAAACAGTAGTTGAAATAAAATGTCACCTTTTATGTCTGGCCATGTTTAAAAACAACCCATGACATTATACTACAGTGCATTGTGTATCCTGGTGAATAGAATACCTATGCTGCAATGAAATATGTAGGTGGAAAACTGGAGTCAGTAATGTAATAGTAATACTGAAAATGCATTTATAACTATTGATGACTGCTGTACATTAAGAGTGTTGATTTTATTCATTTAAGTATCGCAGGTGTTCTTCTGTTTAAGTATGGTTGACAAAATGATGCTTATAAGAAGTCTACATTGCTGTGTGACAGACAGCTCATTTGATTTTCAGTAACACATGCATTTGTTCAGGGCCTTGATGGGCTGTGGGTGCCCCATTAATTTCAGACCTGCTGCAGTAATTCTTCATGCATTATCGTAACCATAAAAGTTATTGCTTGCTAAAAGATGTTTACATGTGTACAAAGACACATGCCTAAAGAAACCAAGTGCACCAGGGATTTTAAAACACAAAGGCAGTATAGTGCAGTGGTTTAAGGCTCTGAGCTGCAAATCTGGAGACCTTGGCTTTTTTGTTATATTTTCTTCAAAGACACTTGTAATCAGATCAACAGCTATATATGCTTAGGATCCTGTTAAACATCAACAATACTTTAAAAACAGGCTTCATGAGGCCTAAACATATGCTAACATTTTAACATGTGAACATGTTTAATACTGAGCTTCTACAGGTAAACTGATGCTTGCCCCTTGATTACCACCTCCCAAATAAATAAATAAATGAAAATCATCTAGAGTACTGTGTCCAGTTCTGGAAGCCACATCTCCAGAAGGACATAGAGTAGAAGCAGTTTAGAGAAGGGTGACAAAAATGGTGCAGGGGCTGCACCATAAGTCATATCAGGGAAGACTAGAGGATCTCAATACGTATTCCCCGGAAGAGAGGAGAGAGAGAGAGGGGGGATGTGACAGAGACTTTCAAATACATCAAGGGTATAAATAAGGTACAAGAGGGTAGCATCTTTCATAAAAAAAGATGTTCAAGAACAAGGGGTCATGATATGAGAATAGAGGAGGGTAGACTCATGTGTAACATGAGAAAGTAATTTTTCACAGAAAGGGTGGTGGATCCATGGAACAGCTTCCCGGCAGAAGTTGTGGGGGCAAAAACAGCAGGGGAATTAAAAAGTGCATGGGACAGACATAAAGGAACTCTAGCAAAAAGAAGGAGAGGATAAGCCACAGATCATTTAAGGTCTGCGGTATATGAAACAGGGGAAATGGGCAGAATAGGTCGGTCAAGTGGTCCTGGACTGCCATTAAATTCTATGTTTCTATGTAAAAAAAATTATGTGGAAGTCTCTACATTAAGGTATGGTACCATTATTAGTTTTTTTTCCTGAGAGATCTTTTGACCCAGCACCTCAAGCTTTAGTTTGCAGGTTATAATACCCTTTTATACTCAGTCGGCCTTTGTCCATTACTGTAAAAGTTAATCAAATAATACCATTTAGACAAGCTGTCTAGTTAAACAATTTATTTATTTGGTGGTGCATTTTTCATTCTTGGCAGCCCGCTGGCACCTCAGGAGCATTTGTATAGTTCTGCTGAGGGTCAAGATTCAAATAAAACTGTTTGTACTTTCTCTGCCTTTTTCTCTGTCAAAGGAATTTGTTTGATAAATTAGCAACTAGCAACCACTGAGACTGGAGTGTTTTCTTAAGAATTGAGGAGAAACGTAGAAACATAGAAACATAGACGTTGACGGAAGATAAGGACCACAAGGCCCATCCAGTCTGCCCATTTCTTTTTCTACCTTATAAATGTGCCATCGGCCTTTGCTCTGTCAGTGGTCTATCTATTCATAGTCATTTGTATTGCTCCCTTATGCCTATCTCATGCCTCTTTGAAACCATGCACTGTATTCATAGCCACCACTTCTTGTGGTAAGCCATTCCATGCATCCACCACCCTTTCTGTGAAAAAGAATTTCCTCACATTCCCCCTTAATTGGCCTCCCTCTAATCTCATGCTGTGTCCTCTTGTCCTGCTATTTTTCTTATATTTAAACATGTTAGACTCTTTCACCTTGTTTATGCCCTTAAGGTGTTTGAATGCCTCGATCATATCACCTCTCTCCCTCCTTTGCTCAAGGGTATACATATTGAGCTCTGTTAATCTGTCCTCATATGTCTTCTGATGCAGTCCCTGCACCATTTGGTTGCCCTTCTCTGGACTGCCTCAATTTGGTTAATGTCCTTGTGAAGGTGTGGCCTCCAATACTGCCGCAGTACTCTAGATGGGGCCTAACCAGTGTCTTGTACAGAGGGATTAATATCGCCTCTCACGACTTTGTGATACCCCTACTAATACACCCTAACACCCCCTAGCCTTACTACTGCTTTAGAGGTCTGCTTGATGATTTTAGGTCATCAGTGATGATGATGCCCAAGTCTCTTTCTTCCTTTGTGACTGCTAGCAACTCCCTCCCAGCCTATAGGTGGCTTCAGGTTTCTCTTCCCTATGTGCATGATTTTGCACTTCTTTGCATTAAATCCCAGTTGCCACTCTTCTGACCATTCTGCTAGTTTATCCAGATCTCTTCTCATTCTGCCCACCCCATCTGGATCATCTACTCTGTTGCAGATCTTGGTGTCATCTGCAAACAGACAAGCCTTACCCTCTAGTCCATCTGCAAGGTCACTAATGAAGATGTTGAAGAGGACTGACCCCAGGACTGATCCCTGAGGTACCCCACTTGTGACTTGCATCTCTTCTGACTGTATACCATTTACCACCATTCTCTGTTTTCTGCCCGTCAACCAGTTTGCCACCCAGTTGACCAACTTCTGACCCACCCTGAGCCTACCCAGCTTATTTATCAATCTTCTATGTGGAACAGTGTCAAAAGCTTTGCTGAAGTCAAGGTAGGCGACATCAACTGCTCCCCCTTGGTCCACCACTCTGGTTACCCAGTCAAAGAAATCTATGAGATTAGTTTGACAGGACCTTCCTTTTGTAACCCATGCTGTCTTGGATCCTGTGCCCCTATGGATTCCAGGTGTTGCACTATCCTTTCCTTAAGGAGTGCCTCCATAATCTTGCCCACTACTGAGGTAAGACTGACTGGTCTGTAGTTCCCGCCTCCTCCTGCTACCACTCTTGTGGAGCGGGATCACAAACCCTTCTCCAGTCTTCTGGGACCTCTCCTGTGCTCAGAGACTCACTAAACAATTCTGCTAATGGCTCTACTAGTTCCTCCTTTAGCTCCTTAAGTACCCAGGGATGTATGCCATCAGGTCCCATTGCCTTATCCACCCTGAGCTTAGCAAGCTCTTGTAGGACCCTTTCTTTTGTGAAGGGAGTAGTGCCCACCTCCCTCCCCCCTGTGTCCACGATGCTGAGCTGTGGGCCCTGGCCTACCTTCTCTTCAGTAAATACTGAGCAAAAGTATCTATTTAGGATAGATGCCTTTACAGGGTCCTCCTCCTCACATGCTCCCTTTTCTCCATTAAGCTTAGCAATACCACCTCTGGACTTTCTCCTTTCACTAATGTATCTATAGAAAGTCTTGTCACCTTCTTTTACTGTTCGTGCTAGTGTTTCCTCAGTTTTGGACTTTGCCTGCCTTACTGCCTTACCTGCTTCCCTTAGGGCAGTTTGGTATACCTCCCTATCTTCATCCCGCTGTGTTCCCTTATATTTCCTGAAGGCCAGCCTTTTGGCTCTGACCTTTTCTGCTACTGTATTTGAGAACCAAAGTGGTTTCCTTCTTCTTTTGCACTTCCTTTTCTGTCTAACACAATAAGGAGGATCTTTGACACTTTCCTGCCTTGTCTAGGTATGAACATGTCCATATTAAATAAGGCCAGGTGCTTGCCTTTACTTAATAAAGTTTATGTTCCCCAGAAGTGGGCAGAGTAGGTTTTCTGTTTATGCAAGCTTTCATTCTGAATGGATTTTGATTCAAAAGTGTGAGGAGTTTGGATGGCCCTGCAGATTAAAAACTTGAAAGTGCTTCTGAGGGGGTTGATGACAGTGATCCCTACTTAATCTGATAATCTGCCACAACTACATGCTCACATACAAAGCCTAACAAATAAAAACACTGAAAAAACAGTTTAAGTATATTGAAACAGTTATCTTTAAATAGAAATGAATAATTACAATCCAAGTAAAACAAAAGTGCCCTGTATTAATAACATGCAAAAAAAAAAACACTCTTACATCTTGTGGAGTGGTGGCATTGTAACCTGAAAATTCATATTCGAGGCATGCTTGCAACACCAGGGGACATCAAAGATCCCTCCAGAGCACTTTTCTATGGGTCTTAGCATATGGCCAGACATTAAAAAACCTCCAAGGGAACCCTTGCATCTTCTGCACTAGTATAATAGTGGTAGTGGCATACACATTCTAAAATGTATCAAAATACCCCCCTTCCCAAAATTGCACCACAAAGCATGAAAAATCCTACAGCTTCTTGGTACCTAGGCAGCCCCCAGGCCCCCAGCCTTTTATAATTGCTCTGAGCACCCATTGCGTGCCTTGATGAAAAAGTCATCACATGCCACTGCCAGTACCAGTCAAATACAGTCAATTATTTCCAATTACTTGTATTCCTTGGGGTTCTAAGTACTGTAAGAAGACAACATCTGGTTGGTGTGTAGGTGTGAGATAGAAGCATAGAATGCATCAGCAGATGGGGTCTGGGTGGACCACCTAGTCTGCCCATGTATACTACCCCCCTTCCCGACTGGGGTGCTGTGTTAGGTTTTCCACACTGCCTGTCCCATGCCAGTTTGAATTCCCTAACCATCTTTGTCCCTACCACCTGCTGAGGGAGTTCAGGGCAGGGCTTGTAGTTCTCAAGTACTGATTCTCTTATGAGTGGCTCATGTGAAATGATTCATGGCCAATTGGTTTGACCCCACGCATGTGCATGCCAGTTGTCCCAGCTAGTTGCAGATTCTGCAGTAATATGACTTGAACTGGTAAAGTTGAGGTGGAGGTTTCATCCCAGTGTACTGCTGGCAGCTGACTTCTTAGTGCACTGGCTTCATTGGGAGTGTGCATCTGTATGCAATATCTTTAGGGCTTGAAAGTGATGTGTGTATAATATGTAAAAAATGGATTTCCTAAAGATGTGTTACTCTCCACAGTCTCATGCAGCAATCCAGTCTCTCATGCAAAGCCTCACATTGCTGCTGATTGAAACATTTATTTACTGTGTATAGTCATAGGGCTGTGCTTTTGTCTTGAAAAATACTGGAAAAATGATGGTGTTGCCATGATCAAAATGGCAGAAATCATGGAACTTAAAGTAAAAGTTGAGAAAATCATGGTTCCATTTTGTGTTAAACAAATTATATTTTTTTATGTCACATTTTTCTACAAACACATCAGCAAATATGTAAATATGCTAAAAATAAAAAAAAAAACAATCACTCAATCTTCATTTATATACTGGAAAAGGTACGTGAGCAGAAATGCCGATTTTCACACATTTCCAGAGTAAAGTACATGAATACAAAGAGATAACAGAGAACAAAACAAAGATAATATAGTATAGCATGTAAATAAAATAGATAAACAGTGGTAGAAATGTTATATAATACAACCTGGTCTATCAGTTAATATGAAAAACAAAGGACGTGCCATAACACAGTGTAGGCAGAGTAAAACAGATGAGAGGAGCAAATTGAGAAAAGTGAAAATAAACAGCAACAACTAGGGTAGCAGTATAAAGGGAGAGAGGAGAGAAATGGTAGAGATGGGGATCTCTGGGTGTACAGAGAGTAGAGAGCAGAATACCAAATAAGGGGTGCTGGGAAGAGACATACAGGGAAGAAAACTAAGAGCAGGAATTGCGGATAGTGTATTAGGCTATAGCTGGCTGCAATCCAGTGGTCTTAAGTGTAAGTAGGTGCCAGGCTGGGTTCAGAGTTAGGTATGAGAAGGGCAACTGCATAAGGAAGTACTAGGGAGGTGGGCCTTGAGGAAGGAGTTGAAGGAGTGGATGGTATTACAGACTTAAATTTCGGGGGTAATCTGTTGTACAACTTTGTCCCTTCATAATAGATTGAGTTCTGAGTCAGTTTAGTTCAGAAAAATGGTGTGTCGAAGACTATGGTGGTGGTGGTGGATCCACACATTGGCTGTCCAGTTGCTGCAAACAGGAAGAGGACATTGACGCTTGGTGGCATCTGTTTGAGGAAAGGAGAGCATTTTAAGATGAAATCTCCCTTCAAGGGAGGGCCAGCAGAGGGACTCATAGATGGTGCAGTGGTGGGTTTTCCAGGGGAGACCGGTGATGAAGCGTGCTGTACTGTTGTATGTAACTCTTAGTTTGGAGTACAGGAGTGAGGATGTTGGAGGGGAGAAGACTAGGGAACCATAGTCAGTGAGTGGCAGGAGTAGATAGGTAGCCAGATGTAGTCTGGAGGCAGGAAGAAGGAACTTTTGAATCCTGTAGAGGAGTCCAAGTCTGGTGTGAACCTTCTTAATGAGGTTGTTGACATGTGTATTGAAGGAGAGGTGTGAGTCAAGGTACAGCCCCAGGTATTTGAATTCAGTCATCTGTTCAATGGGAATACTCGAGTTGTCAATAAGGGTCAAGTAAGTGACAGTGGCTTTATGAGGTTCAGAGAAGATCATGAATTTGGTCTTCTTGGAGTTAAGGACTATGTCATATCTGGCGAACCATGAGTTTAGCTTGCTGAAATCGGATTGAAGATTGTGGAACATAGCATCCGGGTTTTCTTGACTACAGAAAAGGGCCACATGATCAGCGTATAAGACTAGTTGAGTGGATTGAAAGATAGAGGGGAGGTTATTAATGAAAAGAGAGAAAAGAAGGGGGCCCAGGATCAAGCAGAGGAGAGGTGACCTTCAATGGAGGTTTAATGGGAACTCCTCAGAGGTAACTATTGACCCAGTTGACAACATTATCAGAGCAGTGCAGACCTCTAAGGGTGTCGAGGAGTAGGGCATGGTCAACAAGGTTGAAAGCCTTGGTCAGGTCAACAAAACAATCCTGTGTAATGCCCTTTGTCATTACCCTTAAGGATGTCATTAGTGAACCTGACCAGGGTTGTTTTGGTGCTGTGACTGGATCTAAAGTCATGTTGGGTGCTAGAGAGTAGGTTGTGCAATTCAAGGTAGGTGGTATGTTGAGAGTGCGCTACCTTCTCGATAAGTTTTGAGGGGGGGGCTAGGATGGAAATAGGGCAATAGTTTCCAACATCATTTCTGGACCCAGACTTAAATAGAGGTTTAATGGTGGTGGTTTTCCAGGTATTAGGGAAGGAGCCTGAGCAGAGTGAGTGGTTGATTAGATTGGTGAGGGGAATTGCTATGGAAGCAATGGACAGTTTTAGGATTTTGTAATCAATCCCGTCTCCCCCTTTGTTGCATTTTGAGTTATTCCTCTGAATAAGCTTTAGAGTTTTGAAAGGCTTAAGGGCCTTAAAGTAGAAATGGGGGGGGGTCTGAGGTGTTTGGGCAGGGACAGGGGGTCGTGGAAGAGGAGGACAAAGGGGTGGGGGAAGGATGTTTGTATTTGTCCTGGTCTCTGAAATAAGAGCTAAAAATATTTGCCACATCAGTTGGGTTGTTGATGTTACCCCCACCATGGTACATGGTGATGGGATCTGAGTTTTTGGTCTTACCCAACAGCAAGTTTAGGGTATCCAAGAGCAGACAAGGGTTTGAGGCTTCCCTGAGTTGTTTGTTCTGTAGGTGATCAATTTTAGCCTCCCTAACAGTGGATTTGCACTTATTTTGTCATAATTGTCACTTGGGAGCCACTGTCTAATACAGATCTTGTAGACACTCCATTCACCTTTACAGTGGTCTCCATGGAGGGACCCACTATTCTGGACCAGTCTGGAGAGGCGGTAGTGGGGGTCTGGGCAACTGACCTTGCCACAAAAGGACGTGAATTAGCATTTTTGGTGCCCTCACTGGGATCATGTCGTGCACCTCTTAACCACTGATTTCTTCTCCGAAGCTCTCCTTGTAGCCTATATGCAACTTTGTCAGTGTCTTTTGGGACTGGCATTCCCTTTTCATGTGCCCATCTTTCCCACAATTATAGCAAAACATACTTTCTGGAGTTTGAGCTGGCCGAGGCGCCACACTGGGAGCCAGGGCGGGTATTACTAACTGAAACCTGGTGCCATCTCTGTCTGCGCGTGATAAGCATTTGGAGACATCTCGTCAGTTTCTCCACTTCCATGGTCAAGGAATTGAGTTTGGAGCTGTTATCAGCAGGAGATACATGGGTGGGTACCCCACCCCATAGCAGATGCAGTCGGATATAGGTCAGGGTCGTACTTGCAGGCGTGGCCTTCATAAAGGGACTGTTTTGAATTCCCGGATCTCTCTCAACAGTTTGCCCCATTGTGGCATATCTTTTCTTGTCAGAGCACTCATTGACTCTCAACCTCTGCCCCGAACTTCACTTGATGGGTCACCTCAGTCACTCGGGTCGTAGCCACAGCTGTTGGTGCAGGTACCTCCCAGTTCGCCTTTTCTCAACTCCTCAATTTCTCTCATTAACTCATCATAGGAGGTGGGGATTCCAGTCGATTTGCCAGGCGTAACTGAAGCAGCAGCAGTTCTGAGAAGGGTCAGACTTAAGGATTCTGTCCAGTCTGGTTCGGTCCAGTTCAATCGCTGGCAAACTACCCTTTCTGAGGCATTCTTGCAACAATTTTTCCAGCCGAGAGACATACACAGACAACAACTCCCTTGGTACTGTTGTGCATTTCTTACTCTCCACCATAGGTCCTCATCAGAATCTGGGCTCCCATACATTCTCCAAGGCCTCAAGATAGGCCTGTGCAGTCGCTTCAGGGTTACTGGCCCATTTAGCATGGATGGTAGCCAGGGCAGGACCTCGGAGGCTCTCACTAACCTCTTTCATTTTTCGCCTTCCGGGCATTGCCATTCTAGCACTTGGGGGGCAACATAGTCTATCCAGGTCTCCCAGTCATCCTCCCCTTGGGGGGGTGGGGAAGGTGCCAGAGAAGATCCTCAACCTTCGGTAAGAGTTGTGACTAACGGCAGGTGCAGAAATAGGAGTCTGCATTGGTTCAGCCACCATTACGGGCACTGGAGCAGGAGAGGTGTTGGGGAGGAACACCCCAGGTGGCAAGAATAGTTTCTTCAAGTCCTCCACAGTTTTCCCTCTCCCAGCAACCATTCAGCAAATTTCTCCTCAAAAGTTTCAGATAGTGGTGGGGCTGATTCCCCCGGTCTTTACTGTCCTTAGTTATCACTCTCCAAGCAGTGAGGGCTCCTCTGGGGTAATGGTCTGTGGCACTTTGGAGCTATCTATGGGATCCTTAAACTCTACTAGGGCCAGGAAAGTGTGGGTGAGCAGATTAGCATGCCGACCCACCACCACAGGGTTTTGTAAACCTTCCACCTTGGAAAGTACTCCCTGCACAGTGTCTGTATTGATACCCAGGGGGATGTCCAGGATAAGCATAGCATTTTGGGGTCGATCTCCTCCCAGTACACCACTCCACCAGCCGGTGCACAGCCACTTCTGTCGGGTACCCATTTTTTCTCAACAGTGGTTCATAAATATGGCCACTAGAGGACACACAATCCCAGCGGTGAGCCTCCAAGATGTAACCCTAGATGGCGCTATCCCAGGGCTACTACCCTGCCTGATTTGCCACTAACAGGTTGAGGGGCCTGGATCCAATGGCGGTGCCTCCACCCAGAGGTCAGGGTTTGCAATAGTTAAACTAACTTGGTCACAGCCCTCTAGGACACTGCAACCCCCTTTCTTCCCACTAGTGGCCCACACAATATATCAGAATTACCTTCACAGTATACACTTACCCCAGGTCTGGTTCCGGCACTGGGACCTCCTGTGAAATGAGATACAGTGCAACAATCACAGTACAGTACTTTAACATAGACAAATACCTCAGACAGTATAACTTTGCTGAAACAAGCAGCTCTGATTTATTTAGGGGGATATAACAAGGACAGGGAAATCAGGTTAATTAGCTTATCACTCTAATAATCTACCTATGGCTCTGTGCATTGGCTCATCCCTATCAGTTACTGTCCCTGGGTACCCAAGCCCCAGTGGCTAGTCCAAACCGTGGCAGCTGGTAGGGGCCCTTTCACAGAGAAAAGGAGAATTAAACAGTCAGCAGTACAGTAATTCCATTTGGATTTAATGTGGCAATTCAACAGGGAGCGACCCTGAATTAGTACTCACGACCTCCAAATAAGATAGGGTCCTTCAATGTCAGCAGGGCTCACTTGAGGTACACAAACCTCTTCACACATCCATATAAAAGAAAGCACTATACCAGGCAGGCTGCATCTGTATCCTGATCGCAATTATTGCACAATACCCGGGAGAACACACAGCAGATTCAGTTCCTGACAGACCGAGTGCAATTTTCAGCAATTCCTCCAGTCTTCTACAGGGTGAGCCTGGTTTCTACTCTTCAGAGATCCTTTGATTCTTTTCACAGGACGGATTCAGTCCTAACAAGCTGTTACACAAGCTGCAGACCAGAACTCTGGGCCTTGCACATGTTTTTTGACTAAAACTGCACACTGAAAAAGCACAGGGCTCCTTCCTTCTTCACTGCCAAAGCTCAACTGAAACGCCAACTGACAAAACCGGGCACTTCCTTTGAGTTCCTCCCAGTTCTTGACTGGATTGGCTGTCACCACAATAGACTGCTGCTGTTGGTCCAAAAGGCACTGAAGTCTAAACTACATCTCCCAGAGTCACTGCCCATACAATCCTCTTGTGGCTGGCTCAGATTATGAGTCCAAGTTCTGATTCGTCCAAGGCACCATTTTAGAGCTAGCTTACCCACACTGATTGGTCCAGTTCAGCAGTTCAAAACTAGAATGGGAACTAGCAGACACAGTTCTGACTGCAAAGAAAGCAGGTTAGACAAACTGTAATTTCATTATTACTCTAAATAATTTCTGGCAAACAGTTACATCTTTCAGATAGGTTCCTTTGCACTCCTAGTGACTGCAAAATAAAGTGAATTGGCAGCAGCTCAAGTGGTACTAAGAGAAGCACACAGTCCCCCCATACAAACTAATTATGTCTGCAAGCAGACAGCTCATAAAGAGACAGTACCTGAGGCTCTAAAAACACTCACTGATAAATGGCTTAAATGCCAAACACCATTCAGGCTTGGAGCATTCAAGCAAGCTCCTGGAAGTCTTTTGGGAACCCACATTTGCAAGGGGGTTACACCCTTCCTGGCCTGGGAAAGCTTGACGTCGGCGTCAAGCAAGTACCCCCATAAGTTTCAACTGCAACCATATACATTTGCATTAGGCTCGCACATGTAATCATCAGTCAATATATCATTTTACCAAGAACACATTTCTGAAACATTGCAGTACGTCACTCTTTACACAGTATTACATACACATTGTACCATAACTCAAGTTATTACCTCTTGTACATGAAACCTGAAGAGAGGGGGCACTTCCCTATCAGTTACCTTGGGGCTGGATGGGGCAAGGGCACCATACTTAGAGGGCAACACAAGTAACTTGGAGTTAGCACTGATGCTCAGTTTGGGCAATGAGCTCGGGGACACATACACTCATTTATGGACAACATTGAGAGTCAAGTCCACAGGCCTCCCAAGTGAATCATAACTGAGGTGCACCACAGGCTTTACAGCTCGACCAGTCTTTCTAGGGGGAACTGTTATAGTCTCTGCACTCTGAGCCTCATTTCAGCATTGTCCTCACTTGTCAGGGAGTCTCCATGGGGTAGAGAGGCTAGAACTTGGGGCACTCAGCTCCAGGAGTTACAGTTTCTGAGTCCACAACATTTGGCTCGCATGGAGAGCTTTCGGACACTGGCAGTGGACTGTCAGGGCACTCAAAATACTCTTCTTGTTGGTGTATCACCAGTCTGCCCCAATCTATCATTTTCCTTCCTGAAAGCTCAAACAGTTCAACCATGCACAATGATTCCATTTCATCTGATCTGATGCTTTGCACTTCACTTTCTGGGAGCATTGGCTCCAGGGATGAAGCTGGGGGCTTAGACAGTCCAGAAGGCCCAGCTTTGTCTCCAGTTGACTAGGGATTGCCCAAACAATTGACTCAGTTCGTAAGAAGGATAGTATTCAAAGTCACTCTCACTTTCTTCCGATATGGACTGACAGTCATGCTCAACTGAGACTTGTGGAGGGAACACTTTAACTTTGCTTCTGTAGGTGCAGACTTTCTTGATCTTTTCTTAGCAGCAGCTCTAGTCACTGGTCCAGGGGGCATCTTCTAGGGCTCAGACTCAATTAAGATTTGTCCAATGGGCAGTAAATGATTTCTATGCATTGTTTTACATCTTTTGAATTATTCTCAGGCCTTACTTTGTACACTGGCAGATCATCTAGTTTGCCCACTACAATGTGAGGGAGATGGTGCCATCTGTCAGCAATCTTGTGCTTGCCATGCAGTCCCAGATTTCTTAGCAATACCGATCTCCCTCCTGGAGTTCCTGTGCTTTCACCTTTTATCATACCTTTCTTTGTTGGCCAGATTTCTTTTGGCAGCCATGGTTTGAGCCAGTTAGTGCGCATGAGTTAGCTGGGCCTTTAACTGCACATACTGTAAATAGTTGTCAGCTTGAACCCCATCAGGAGAGACCCCAAAACAGACATCTACTGGTAGTCGAGCTTCTCTTCCAAACATCAGGCGGTGGGGAGAATCCAGTGGCATCACTTTTGGTGCAGTTATAAGCATGTACCAGGGTGCTAATTTGTTGGCTCCATCTAGGCTTGTCCTTTGGGTGCAGGGTGCCTAGCATATCTAGCAAAGTCTGAGTTGAAGCGTTCAGGCTGTGGGTCCCCTGGGGTGGTAAGGAGTGGTTCTGGACTTTCGCCTCCCACAGAGAAAGCATCTCTTTGATCAGACGACTCTCAAAGTCTCTCCCTTGATCAGAATGGATTCTTTGTGGAGCCCCATAGTGAACAAAAAAGTTTTCTACAAGTACTTTGGCCACAGTGGATGCTTTCTGGTCTTTGGTGGGGAAAGCTTGGGCATATCTCGTGAAATGGTCAGTGACCACCAGCACATTACTGATATTTCTTTGATCTGACTCCAAACTCAGAAAATCAATACAGACCAGCTCCATGGGTGCACTGGTGGTGATGTTAACAAGGGCAGCCTTCTGAGTAGCTTTCCTCTGTAAGCCAGCGACTACAAGTTAATGTGTTGCTCCACATCAGCCCCCATCTTAGGCCAATAGAATCTGGATCTCACCAAGTCAAGTGTTCTGTCTATACCAAGGTGCCCCATGTGGTTGTGCAAGGACCTCAGTACTGAGTCTCGAAGGCAGTGGGCAGCACTAGTTGTTGTTTGTCTACTTGCCCCTCTGTCTACTGTTTCTCTGTATAACAGTTTATTGATCAGTTTCAACTTAGGACCTTCTTTGTATAACAGTGCAGTTCTCAAATCAGTGGGCGTAATTTGGACACATCTTTTCCTGCATAGAGGGCTTCTAAAGCTGCTTTGATCATGGGATCGCGGGATTGAGCCCGAATACTGTCATTGTCCAGCTGAGGCAGTGCACCAATGTCTATTGCAGAAAAGTGGCAATAAGCAGCAGGTATGCAATTCTCAGAGGTCCCAAGCAATCCACCATGCAGTCCACTGCGTCCGTGGACATTTGTTCCTCCCTGTCAAACTTCGGCAAGTGCCGAATGTCAGGTTCTGCCAATCGGACCCAATCATTCTGGGGAACAGGCCTCGGGAGAGAGCATCAACATCTATGTGGTTCAGACCTGCTCGGTATTCGAGAGCATAGTCATATATGAGATAATGCAGAAAGCCACCTATGGCCAGTGGCATCCAACTTAGCTGAGGTCTGCACATAGGTCAAAGGATTATTGTCAGTTTTACTAGTATTTAGCCCCATACAAGTACTCATGGAATTGGTCAACAATAGCCCACTTCAAGCTAGGAACTCTAACTTATGTACAGGATAGTTCTTTTCGGATGGGGTCAGGCTTCTACTGGCAAAGGCCACTGGTCTCAGGCCATTCTCATGCTCTTGGTACAACACAGCCCCCAACCCTTGCAAGCTAGCATCAGTGTGCAGGACGTAAGGTTTTCTTGGATCGGCATAGGCCAGCACTGGATCATGGGTAAGTTGATATATGATCTCATGAAAGCAGTCTCACAATCAGGGTCCAGCGGGTCCCAAATACTTCACTCGGATGAAAATACACTCTTTCAGTCTTGAGGACGCTGACTTTTGGTATTTTTGTGGGTTGGGGATACCCTTGAGTAAGGTTAAGTAAAGGGTGGATCACTCTTGAATAGTCCTTGATGAGCGCCGATAATAACCACAGAATCCCAGGAATCTTTGCAGTTCTTTTAGATTTTGGGCTGTGGCCAGGTAGTCAAGGCCTCAACTTTACTTGGGTCGGTCTCTATTCCTCGGTGGATACTATGTCCCACATACTTTACTGATGTTTGAAAGAATTGACACTTATCAATGGACAGTTTAAGGCCAAAGTCCTCCAGTCGGTCCAATACCTTAAATAATCTGCCTCATGTTCCTCCAGTGAGCTGCCAAACACAATAACATCATCTAGGTATACCAGGCACTCTAGTAAGTTCATGTCCCCCACTGCACGCTCCATCAATCGTTGAAAAGTGGCTGGGGCACCTGAAATCCCTTGAGGCATCCTCCATGAATTCATAGAAGTAGCGGACAGATAAAGGCCGTCTTCTCCACGGTCCTCTGGGGCCATCGGGATCTGGTAGTACCCACTGTGGAGATCCAGCACAGAGAACCACTTGCTCCCGCTTAGGCAGTCCAAAGCATCCTGAATGCGGGCATTGTGTACTGATCAGGGATAGTCCGCGGTTTAAGGTGCGATAATCCACACACATTCTTACTGTTCCATTCTTTTTCCTCACTACCACAATGGGGAAGCATAAGGGCTTCTGGATTCTTGTATTACAGCAGCTAACATCTCTTGCAGATGCCGTCTCACATCATCTATGTCAGCAGGTGCCAGGCGTCGAGACCTCTCACGAAATGGTCTTTCGCATGCAGCCGGATATTGTGCTCAGCTCCTTGCACGCATCCTACATCCCATTCCTTTAAAGAAAACACCTGGTCTCTCTGGGCAAGCTTCTCACTGATCCTCACTTTCCATTCAGCTGGCAGCGGGAGTCGCAAATCAAACAAGTCAGGCGTTACTCTGTCATTCTTCCTTGAACTCTTGCTGCTGGGTAGCACTGCAGTGTCTGCACAATGCACATTAGCCAGGATGCAACCTCTGTTTACTCGAATGTCTCTTTTAGACACATTATGAACTTGGACCATTACCCTTCTGGCATAAGCATGGGCTCTAGCGGGCAAAATACTAGGCTTGACCAGCAGTCCCTCTGGCAATTTTCCATCGCCTGGTGCATCCAACATTAATATTTTATTCTTAACATCCTTTCTGATACGGACCTCTCCCTGTAAGGTACACTGGGCATTTGGCGCCAGGATCAGAGACTCAGGATCCTTCTTCCATACAATTCGACCGGTTCCTCTGGTTCTGTTTTTCAGCATCTCTGCCTCATAGGCCTTCTTAATTAAAGCTGGAACTCTTAAAGCTCTACTAGTCTTTGACCCTGTTTTTCATAACACAACTGTGCCAGCCTTCCGAACATATGAGCATTTGTTCCAATCAACAAAGGACACCACCATACAGTCCAGTGGGGGACACACTAAGGCTAGGGTCTCTACTTGTTCGGCCACTCCAGCCACGGAGGTGGGAAAGAATATACCGGAATAGGGTGAGGCCTTCTCACTTACCCCTATACATGCAGTCCTTCTAATGGTTGTAAGTACGTCTGACAAATGCTTCTGATACCAATCCTGGAACATAATTGTCACTTGGGAGCCACTGTCTAATACAGCTCTTGTAGACACTCCATTCACCTTTACAGTGGTCTCCATGGAGGACCCACTATTCTGGACCAGTCTGGAGAGGCGGTAGTGGGGGCCTGGGCAACTGACCTTGCCACAAAAGGACGTGAATTAGCATTTTTGGTGCCCTCACTGGGATCATGTCGTGCACCTCTTAACCACTGATTTCTTCTCCGAAGCTCTCCTTGTTGCCTATATGCAACTTTGTCAGTGTCTTTTGGGGACTGGCATTCCCTTTTCATGTGCCCATCTTTCCCACAATTATAGCAAAACATACTTTCTGGAGTTTGAGCTGGCCGAGGCGCCACACTGGGAGCCAGGGCGGGGGTATTACTAACTGGAAACCTGGGTGCCATCTCTGTCTGCGGCGTGATAAGCATTTGGAGACATCTCGTCAGTTTCTCCACTTCCATGGTCAAGGAATTGAGTTTGGAGCTGTTATCAGCAGGAGATACATGGGTGGGTACCCCCACCCCATAGCAGATGCAGTCGGATATAGGTCAGGGCCCAAACTTGCAGGCGTGGCCTTCATAAAGGGACTGTTTTTGAATTCCGGATCTCTCTCAACAGTTACCCCATTGTGGCATATCTTTTCCTTGTCAGAGCACTCATTGACTGTCAACCTCTGCCCTGAACTTCACTTGATGGGTCACCCTCAGTCACTCGGGTCATAGCCACAGCTGTTGGTGCAGGTACCTCCGAGGTCGCCTTTCTCAACTCCTCCAATTTCTCTCATTAGCTCATCATAGGAGGGTGGGGATTCCAGTCGATTTGCCAGGCGTAACTGAAGCAACAGCAGTTCTGAGAAGGGGCAGACTTAAGGATTCTGTCCAGTCTGGTTCGGTCCAGTTCAATCGCTGGCAAACTACCCTTTCTGAGGCATTCTTGCAACAATTTTTCCAGCCGAGAGACATACAGAACAACAACTCCCTTGGTACTGTTGTGCATTTCTTACTCTCACCATAGGTCCTCATCAGAATCTGGGCTCCCATACACATCTCCAAGGCCTCAAGATAGGCCTGTGCAGTCGCTTCAGGGTTACTGGCCCGTTTAGCACGGATGGTAGCCAGGGCAGGACCTCGGAGGCTCTCACTAACCCTCTTTACTTTCCGCCTTCCGAAGCATTGCCATTCTAGCACTTGGGGCAACATAGTCTATCCAGGTCTCCCAGTCATCCTCCCCTTGGGGGGTGGGGAGGGTGCCAGAGAAGATCCTCAACCTTCGGTAAGAGTCGTGACTAATGGCAGGTGCAGAAATAGGAGTCTGCATTGGTTCAGCCACCATTACGGGCACTTGCGCAGGAGAGGGTGTTGGGGGAGGAACACCCCCAGGTGGCAAGAATAGTTTCTTCAAGTCCTCCACAGTTTTCCCCTCTCCCAGCAACCATTCAGCAAATTTCTCCTCAAAAGTTTCAGATAGTGGTGGGGCTGATTCCCCGGTCTTACTGTCCTTAGTTATCACTCTCCAAGCAGTGAGGGCTCCCTCTGAGTAATGGTCTGTGGCACTTTGGAGCTATCTATGGGATCCTTAAACTCTACTAGGGCCAGGAAAGTGTGGGTGAGCAGATTAGCATGCCGACCCACCACCACAGGGTTTGTAAACCTTCCACCTTGGAAAGTACTCCTGCACAGTGTCCGTGATGATACCCAGGGGATGTCCAGGATAAGCATAGCATTTGGGGTCGATCTCTCCCAGTACACCACTCCACCAGCCGGTGCACAGCCACTTCTGTCGGGTACCCATTTTTTCTTAACAGTGGTTCAGAATATGGCCACTAGAGGACACACAATCCCAGCGGTGAGCCTCAAGATGTAACCCCTAGATGGCACTATCCCAGGGGCTACTACCCCTGCCTGATTTGCCACTAACAGGTTGAGGGCCTGGATCCAATGGCGGGTGCCTCCACCCAGAGGTCAGGGTTTGCAATAGTTAACTAATTTGGTCACAGCCCTCTCGACACTGCAACCCCCCTTTTCCCACTAGTGGCCCACACAATATATCAGAATTACTTCACAGTATACACTTGCCCCCAGGTCTGGTTCCGCACTGGGACCTCCCAGAAATGAGATACAGTGCAACAATCACAGTACAGTACTTTAACATAGACAAATACCTCAGACAGTATAACTTTGCTGAAACAAGCAGCTCTGATTTATTTAGGGGATATAACAAGGACAGGGGAAATCAGGTTAATTAGCTTATCACTCTAATAATCTACCTATGGCTCTGTGCACAGGCCTATCCCTATCAGTTACTGTCCCTGGGTACCCAAGCCCTAGTGGCTAGTCCAAACCGTGGCAGCTGGTAGGGGCCCTTTCACACAGAGAAAGGAGAATTAAACAGTCAACAGTACAGTAATTCCATTTGGATTTAATGTGGCAATTCAACAGGAGCGACCCTGAATTAGTACTCATGACCTCCAAATAAGATAGGGTCCTTCAATGTCAGCAGGGCTCACTTGAGGTACACAAACCTCTTCACACATCCATATAAAAGAAAGCACTATACCAGGCAGGCTGCATCTGTATCCCGATCGCACTATTGCACAATACCCGGAGAACACACAGCAGATTCAGTTCCTGACAGACCGAGTGCAATTTTCAGCAATTCCTCCAGTCTTCTACAGGGTGAGCCTGGTTTCTACCTTCAGAGATCCTTTGATTCTTTTCACAGGACGGATTCAGTCCTAACAAGCTGTTACACAAGCTGCAGACCGGAACTCTGGGCCTTACACACGCTTTTGACTAAACTGCACACTGAAAAGCACAGGGCTCCTTCCTTCACTGCCAAAGCTCAACTGAAACTCCAACCGACAAAACCGGGCACTTCCTTTGAGTTCCTCCCAGTTCTTGACTGGATTGGCTGTCACTCACAATAGACTGCTGCTGTTGGTCCAAAAAGGCACTGAAGTCTAAACTACATCTCCCAGAGTCACTGCCCATACAATCCTCTTGTGGCTGGCTCAGATTATGAGTCAAGTTCTGATTCGTCCAAGGCACCATTTTAGAGCTAGCTTACCCACACTGATTGGTCCAGTTCAGCAGTTCAAAACTAGAATGGGGAACTAGCAGACACAGTTCTGACTGCAAAGAAAGCAGGTTAGACAAACTGTAATTTCATTATTACTCTAAATAATTTCTGGCAAACAGTTACATCTTTCAGATAGGTTCCCTTTGCACTCCTAGTGACTGCAAAAATGAAGTGAATTGGCAGCAGCTCGAGTGGTACTAAGAGAAGCACACAGTCCCCCCATACAAACTAATTATGTCTGCAAGCAGACAGCTCTTAAAGAGACAGTACCTGAGGCTCTAAAAACACTCACTGATAAATGGCTTAAATGCCAAACACCATTCAGGCTTGGAGCATTCAAGCAAGCTCCTGGAAGTCTTTTGGGAACCCCCATTTGCAGGGGGGTTACAGGTGGATGAGGAGAACGTAGGTAATGGGTTGCGCAATAATTGCTGCTAGAGACTGGTAAGATGCCAGAGTCAGTAATCTGGAAGGGATGTGAGGTAATGATCCAATCTATGAAAGATTGGGTGCCAGTTTTATAGTTAAATCTAGTGGGAGAGGCAATGAGTGGGTGTAGACCTAGATTAGCGATGCACGATTTGACAGAGTTAGAGTGCCTGGAGACCCAGTTGATGTTAAAGTCCCCGAGAAGGATCCATTCTCTGTTGAGAGGGAAGGTGTGCTCGAGGGCATGTTGTGACTCCAGATCGGAAAGCAGGGTTCCTGGGGAAGGTAAGTGGTGGTGAAGGTAATGGTTTTATTAGGGCCAAGGAGGAGGTTGATGGAGAGGGTTTCTAGAAGGGAGAACTCAGTACTGGGATGGAGTTCAGTAAATGAGAATTTGTTGGAAATATATAACATACACCCCCCTCCTTTTTTCCTGGTTCTGTCTTTCCTGACCAAGGCGTAACCACTGAGCTCAATCTCACTGTTGGGAATCTTGGAGGTGAGCCAGGTTTTGGAGACAGCAATAAAACTGAAGTCATTAATGAAGACCCAGGCCTTGAAGTCTTCAATTTTAGCAGGCAGATTCTGAATATTAATGTGGATAAAGGTTATATTTTTATTTTTATTAAGGAGTGGCTTCTGGAGGGGGGTGATGGGACAACTAGGGCCAGGATTTGGGTAGATGGTTCCAGAGAGGAGGAGGAGGAGGAGAAGCAGAATTGCTGCCCTAGAGAAGGTTAAGATGCTGGATACCAACTTGTTTTTCTCAGTCTCATGTTCATGGTAGAGGTGATGGTAGTGAGTTTAGTGTAAAACAATGGGTAGTAGAGGGGGGTAGAATGAAAGAGGACAAGGGGACAACAAGGGCAGATTGGGCAGGTGGTGGGAGGAGGTCAAGGAGTAAGTGGTGTGGGGTTATGGTAGTATGGTAGAATGGGGGGATCGGGGGGTTGATGGTCCTGGGGGACCGAGAGGGAGAAAGCTGGCGGGAGGGGTGGAAGGGGGAACAGAAGAAAGAAAAGAATAGATGGGAGTAGAGACATGGTGGATGAGGGGAACAAAAGAAGGAAAAGAAGAGATGTAGTAGAGACATGGTGGATGAGGGAGCAGGCGGAGGGAGGAGTAGAAGAGAGAGCTGGAGGGGGAAGGAGTGGACAGTGTTAAAAAGCTGGAGATGAGGAAAATATGGCATGCCAGAAAGTAAGGATAACAGGTTGGTAGGAACACAGTATAGTTGAGACAACCAGATAGTGCAGGGGTTAGTGTCTCCGCCTTCGGAGCAGAAAGTACAGGGTTCGAATTCTTGATGGTACAAGAAGGGGAGAACTTCATTGAGGTGGAGTTTTGAAGGAGAGCATGGGGCAGGGGAGAGTTTTAGAATAGGAGAATGCTGTGAGATGAGAGGGATACGTGGTGTAGCAGAAGAAAAAGGCGTAGCACTAGTGACTCCTAGTGGTCAGAGAGTAAAGGGAGCAGTTGGAGAAGTGAGGTGTTAGAAAAAACTGGCAGTAATCACATGATAAGTCACATGACCCATGACAGTACATAAAGGAAAAGATGACAACAAATGTGGGTGGGGCAGTCACAGCAAAGCGGCAACAGGCAAGCACAGTCCTCACCTTAGTTAGCCAGTCACTAGCTTCAGGAGGGAAAGGGGGCTGCAGCAGTGCTCTCCCAATGACAGAGGTGTTTGAGAGGGCCTTCAGATAGATGGGTCTGCTGGATAGATGAGACGGGGTTAGAGAAGGGCTATACAGAGGAACAAAGGGTCACTCACTGCACATGTGTGAGCATAAATAGCAAAGTGGCACCAAGAGAACAATGGAACAGAGAAACCAAGAAAAAAATGGTAAATATCAGTATCCTACAGTTCTTAAGAAAAGCCTTAACTGGTAACAAAAATGCTAGGACTGACCCTGTACTGAATCATGCAGAGAGACAACATGCGCCAAGCTAAAGCTTGGGTAATTCACTCACTAGATCCCCTTAAAGTAACAAACAAAATGTAGGCAAATCTAGGTGCAAAAGCAGAGGTAACAGTGTCCATAAGCAATCAGTGCAGTTTGGCTGATGGAAATGTGACCAGATACCACAGTAGCATTGAATTGGTAGGTGCACAGAGCAGGGATCAAGAGCAAGTTGTCATTTTCCAGTCCTCACCTTAGTCAGCCTGTCACTAGGTCTGGGAGGGAAGTGGGGGGGGGGGCTGCAGCACTGCTCTCCTGATGATGGAGGTGTTTGAGTGGGCCTTCGGATAGATGGGCCTGCTTAGTCAGCCAGTCACTAGCTCTGGGAGGGAAGAGAGGGGGCTGCAGCAGTGCTCTCCCAATGACAGAGGTGTTCGACGATAGCTTGGTCCAATAGTAAAAGATAGCATACTGCGCCGTCATCTTGGTGACCAAAGCTCATGTTCAAGCCCCAAAGTCCCACACTGAGGCTGACTGACAGCAAAGTGCATTGTGGTAAAGCACTAAATGATGGGACTTGTTATTTGAAAACACCTGGAACTATGGACTTTCATGGAAAATGCTAAAAATCATAGTGCTGTCATGGAACATGCCAATAATCATCGGGTTGCCATGGGAAATCCCAAAAATCTTGAATGTTTGATAAAAATAGGAACAACATGTAACACGTGACTTCCGTGACTTCTATGACCAATGTACAGCCTCTAGCCAACCATAATCTTGTGATCAAACTGTTTAAAGCACCTCTATCACATGAGGTAGCTCCTTGGACCAACAAAAGAGACTTATGTTTTGAAAATAGACTTATGGGGGGCATACAGTAAATAAGATGGAGGAAAGTGTTAAAAATAAATTTGATAGGCAGGAAAAAGATTCAGGATGCAACAGACCAATGGAAAATGTCAAAAGTGATTTAAGCTATAGCTTCCCCTACAAAATGGGGCAATTTTGAGCTTGTATCAAAAAACATATTTCTAAACTCCAGTCTTATGTGCATAACATAGCTGATCAGGTTAAATCTTGCCCAACCTTGATAGGATCTTGCTAGCCCAAGGGCACATCTTACTAAGGGTTCATCTCAAATTCATTTTCATCAGTAGTCAAACATAGGGGGAACAGAAGAAAGAAAAGAATAGATGGGAGTAGAGACATGGTGGATGAGGGGAACAAAAGAAGGAAAAGAAGAGATGTAGTAGAGACATGGTGGATGAGGGAGCAGGCGGAGGATGGCCATTGGCAAATTCAGTTTGGCTTCAATATGGGGTGTGTGAATTTAGTCTGGCTTCAGAAATTCAGCTGAATCAGTTTGGTTCCCAAAGCAATAATTGGCATGGGGTAAAGGCAACAACCAAGCTGCAAGAGAAAAGCATGCATAGCCAGCTAGATGAATACCTTATCTGTCCCAAGTAACATGGTTTCCGTAAAGACCATAGCACTGCCACTGCCCTGATTGAGTTCACTGATGCTATTTATTACACAATGGATAAGGGCCTTGCAGCTGTAACTGTGTTTGTGGACCTATCCTAGGCTTTTGACCTGGTTGACCACAAAGTATTAACTTCCAGGTTACTTAAACTCGGTCTCGAGCCCCTACTCTTGCCTGGTTCATAGACTACCTGGGCCACAGGAAACATGCTGTCAAAATTGAAAATGCCCTGTCCAGGGTAAACAACATCACCAGCAGCATCCCCCAAAGGATCTATTTTAGGCCCTCTTCTTTTTCCATTTACATAAATAACCTGCAAATGGTCTGCAAACCAGTGCATACACTGTCCTTTACACCCACAGCCACAACATTGGTATAATCAACCACACTCAGCAATAGATCCACAAGGTTGCAAGAGTGGTTCATTCAGGAAAAAATTTAATTAAACCTCTCGAAAACCCAGTCTATGTTGTTTGGGATCAGGCACAAACTAAACAAATTATTCCCTATTTTCAGCATCAAAGCAGGAAATGGCATTTTTCTGGAAAAGACCATCATCTTCAAATACCTCAGAGTACACCTCAGTCCCACAATGTCTTTCGAAATCCATCTCAAGCATACTACCACCCCTCTTCACCAGAAGCTGGACTCACTCTATAGAGTTCACAGGTTCCTATCACCTGAGACTAGGATCCGAATAGCACAAGCTAATCTTCTCTGCTCACTTAATTATGGTGCGGATGTCATCAAAGCTGCCAGCAAATCAATACTACAAAAAAAGACTACCTTATATCGTAAAATTGCCAAATTTGCCTCTGACAGTGGGTTCAATGCTCATCTCTGTCTCATGCTAAATACCTTAAGCTGGCTACCCCCTGACTTCAAAGTTAATCTAACTCTTGCCATGCTTATTAAAAAAAATCTTGCAACCTGGTGCCCCGGCTTACCTAGCTAATCAAATCTTGCTCGTTGATCTGCCCACATCCTGCTCTGCCTCCAACAACAATATTGCAGTTGCTCTGTTTTGTACTAATATGGGACAATGCTCCTTTAGTTACTGAGTTGCCTCATTATGGAATTCCATACCTCACATCAAAGAAACCCCCACACTGTTAGCCTTTGCTAGAATTTTGAAAGTTTATTATTCCTTATCCATTGCCAGTAACTGCTTCCACTAAACCGTCTCCCCTTGCCTCACTCTTACCTGTCCAAACTGCATGTGCACTTGTTTGATTATCATCCCAGCTATCATACCCCCTATATGTACTACTACCCTAATTACCCTTGCCAGTTACTGCAATTTCTCATTGCCCTCTGTCATTGTACATTGCAAGCTCGCATATGTATTCTGTATAGTATTCCATTACAGCCCGTGTCTGCTACTGACCGTTTTTGTAATTATATTTGTAAAATTCTGCAATAAGTATCTGAGCCATGATGTACTACAGTAGTAGCTAGAGACACTGCCAGCTATTTCCAGATATTTTGCAAAATTTCTGAACAGTTTCTCTCTGCTGCCTCTACTGTGGAAATGCAGAAAGCAGGAGATATTTCTGGAAATATCACAGAAATTTTGGGAAATATCTGCCAGTGTTTGTGGCTGCTACTGTACCTCCTGTGTCTGTGCTTTTGCACCCGGTTTGTGCCTGAAAAATGCATTTATTGCCAGTGCACTCACCTGGTCAACAAAGTTAAATAAATAAATAAAAGCCTTGAGGTCAGGAATTAATATTTATTACTTTAGCTTCCTTGTAGCAGGAGGCAGCAATATGCCACTGCTGGGGAATTTCTGTGTTTGTGGTGGTACAGCATCAGAAATCATGGAGGTTTTCATAAAATGGGAACAATCATGAAATCCATTACTTCTGTGGCAAAGGCACTGCCTTAGTCATAGTTTTCTGATACAACCTAGGTTGTGGAATTCCATTCCTACTGAAATTCAGTATTGTATCCCATCCATGCCTTCTATAACAATTATCAGAAGTTCCTTCATGGTACATATACTTGTTCTTGACTAGGCGTGACCTGACTATGTTAAATTCCAGTGTTGTGTGTACTATATGCTCATACTGAATTGCTCTAATGTGTAGACATCTTGTTTATTTTCCCCTCCGTATAATGTACTGCTATTCATTTTGATCTGTTTTTGACTCCATGGAACTGACAATGTTAATACCCTCATGTATGTATTGACAGTATTGTAATTATCCGTATTGTGAAATTTTATCCCTGTTGTACCCTCCCATGTCGTACCTGAAAAATAGGCATTTGATTGTCTAGAGCACTTACCCATAAAATAAAAATGAATTAAATAAAGCACCTCTGTGATATTAGGTAGTAATGTGCACCAGCCACCAAGAATGCAATCCTTAACCTGCCACATTGCCACAGAAAAAGGATACCATGGTACAACCTGCTGAACTAGAGTAATAAATATTAATTGCTGGCCTCAAGGTTTGTACTGCCTTTGGTCTTTGATTTACCACCATGCCAATTACTAGCTGCCAGAGCAGTCAGACATGCTTTGTATCAGCTCCTGCAGTACTGACCTGATAAGACTTTACAACTCCAACATTGTTACTCCAACCTGGCTCAAACTTGGAGGATGTCTTAAAACCCAATCAAAGCACAATCACTCCAAGTTTGCAACACTTTCAATAATGGAAAGGTCTAAAAACATGACAACAAACTCATAGGACTTCTTCAAGTCAAAGCAGCTTGCAGAAGAGACTGAAAAAGTAGCTGTGGCCAACTATGCAGTAGACTTGGAGGTCTCTCTCATGTCACTTTATGCTACAAATCAAAATGTGTGCAAATCCATTGAACTTTTGAACAGCAAACTTGACTCTTTTGCACACCAGTTTCAAGTTGTCATGCAGTGGGTGGGGGGCTCACAATTTGGAGGTCACAGAGGTAATGAGCAATACAGGCAAGGTAGAGCTATGAAGAATATATAGTTCTATCCACAGAATGCCTGCAGAATGACCATTCCAATTTTGCAGAATTCTGCAGAATTCTCATGAAAATTCTGCAAAATGTTACATTTTAGTTATTTAGCTATAATTTTAATAGTACACTTACAAGTGACACCAAATTTGGAATGTAAACAGTACCCAATGGCTTACATGAATGTTCCAAATTTCATAGCTGTAGATTGAACGTGGCAGAGTTATGGGTGGCCAGCATTTATTTAAAATTTAATTTTCAGTTATTTTGAGATCATTTTGAAATTTCTTATCCAAATTTCTCCATGATATCAGGATTTAGAGGAGCACAAAGAATGCGTATATACATCGTGTTCTAAGTCTCAAACTTCAATGGGAGCTGAGTTATAGGCAGCCGAACAGTTTGCCACAATTTGGATTTCTGTAATTTTAGTTTAATTTTGATGGTATTCATTGAAATATTACGATAATTGACAAGTATGCAAGTTATCACTACATTTGTGTGTGCACTTAGTTTCAGATTTCTAGCTTTAAATGGGAGTTATAGCCTGCCAAACATATTGCCAAAATTTAAATTTCAGTTAGTTCCCTCTACTTTTAAAACTACATATCCAAATTTAACCAGAGATTAAACATTTAAACTACTATACCACATGGTCATTTCTGAAAGAGTTCATGTTTGTAGCTTTAAATGGAATTGAATTAAAAATAGTCAAACTTTCACAACATTTAAAAAATTTATTTTGCAAGAATGTAAACTACAACTTTATAAACCCCTGAAACTTTAAAATTAGAGAATGCAATACCATTAAATCTGGCAGGTTCTTAGACATTAGAAGGAGACTATGGTCGGGATATTCAGACTACACCAGAATGATGCACAATAGAGGAGCAGGCGCAAATCCAGTGTGCCATGGTACAATGGATGCGATGTTCAAACCATGTGCAGGACAAGGTGCGCCTGCGCAATGTGGCAGAATATTGCCCCAATGTGCCATAGAACAATGAGGAATGCACAACGGGGCAGGGATGATGTGCAGTAGTGCCCCTAGGGATGCACAGGGACAAAGCCAGGAATCAGCTGAGCAGCAACCAGGGATGCACAAGGTGCAGAGGAGCATGCACCAGGACAGACAGTCCCAGCCCCCCCCACACCCGACCGGGACAAGGCCCCAAGAGGTGGACCCAGTACCCCATGAGAAGCACAGCCAGACAGGTGCAAAAGGGGCTATCGACCCTCGAACCACAGTGGCGAACCCCAGCCACTGGGCATGGCACCCCTGGACCATCCACCAGCCAACAGGGACCAGGACACAATGATGGCCAAGCCCCACCCATGCCACGTCCCCATCCCAACGATGTCCCTGCAGGACAGTGCATCTGAGACACCTAGCCCAGATGCATGACCAAACAGTGCATGACAATGAAGACAGTCTGCCACCCCCATGCCTATGTGTCCGGTCACCTCAGAGTGCATTGCACACCCTCCACATCACCACTGTGACCACTCAAAGCAGGTGGTGGGACCATCCACAAACCCAACCACAACCCACACAAGGCCCTCCACCATGTACCTAATGGAACCACAGCAAGGTGAGTGACCCAGCACCAGTACCCAAAGGAACCCACATGTGATCAGGTCTGCCACAGATGGCACCACATGTAGGAAGGCCCCCGAACACAGGAGCAGAGCAAGGGCCCACACTCATGCACCAACCCCTGCCATAGCACTGATCCCACCAGGCAACACAGCACCCTCCCATGGGGCAAGGAGGCAAGCGCCAAACAGGAAGCAACACAGGGCCCACCCAAAGCCCCCCTTCAAGCAGGTACCATGTGTACCCCGGCAAGCATCCCATCAAAGCTGTGCAATAGGCACTGCCAGTATGAATCCCATGGTGCTGTGTAACCCACAGGTCACCCACCAACAGGCAGTTATTGAGCCTGCCATGTAGCAGGCACCCCATGAGCCAGCACGCACTGACAGCAGGCGCATGGGCCTGGGTCATCCCACAGCCACCTGTCCACCACCCGCATGCAGCGGGTCCCCATGTAACAGCCACCAGCCCACAAGCACCACCCCAGTCCACATGGACAGAATGAAGAGGGCATCCAGTGGCACTGCCTACAGTGGCAACAGGGCTGACAGGCTGATAGGCATGGGGTCAGAATGCCAGCTGCAAGGGCGCCATGTCTGCAAGATGACAGGTATGGCTTGACCCCAAAGGCATGCTGGCAGGTGAGCATGTGGCGGCAGTAGCCACATGACCACATGGACCCCAGTGGTGCATGCAGGCAGGACAGTGGCAATGGCCACAGCAGCACAGGCAATGGTCACACTGACAGGAGGGCCCAGGAAATGCCACACGCACCACAGCCAGCATCACACAGGTGAACAGTGTACAGGGCACACCACACCACCACACATTCCCTGTATAGATAGCCCATGGCCCCCACCCACACCTGTGGAGGAGCACCACAAGGCACACCCACACCCACCCCAGCCCCACCACACAGCAGCCATGAACCACTTCAGCAAGGCTCCATGTGCCAACTGCAAATCAGAGACAGACACAGATGTAAAGAGAAAAGTACATATTAGTACAACAATAAGGGAGCAAAACCTATTCACATATATGTACACCAGGGGAGGGGTATGAGTTGGATGCTACAAGGAGGGTAGGGGAAGGGGCAGGGGACATAGGGAAAGGCAATGGTAGGGGTCAAGGGTTTGTGGGGAACAGTCCAGGTGCGGGGGGCAAAGAAGGGAGCCATCAGGCCCTATTGGTGGCCCCGGTACTCCGCCACCACCCTCCGGCACCTGTGGTGCCTCCTCCTGGACCTCTGGTTGTGTCACTGCAGCAGTTCAAGTGTGGCCCTCGCCACCTGCAGGAGCTCCTGGAGGGTCCTCTCAACTGCCTCCCAATGATGGCCACCTAGGACAAGGGAGCTGAAACAGTATGAGTGCCTGGCCAGGATAACACAACCCACCCAACGTGCACAGCGTGCATCAGTGACCAGCGCCCCTGGGATGGCATGCAACCACCCACAGTGGGTGCACCCACATGATCTGCCAACCCGTGTAACCACAGCCATGCAAGCCGCTGCACACCATCACTGCCTATGCACTGCACACCACCACCCAGGCTGTCTGGCATCATGGCAATGCAGTGTGATGGCACTGGCACAGCCAAGCACCGAGTGCACCCACAGCCCACTTGCAACACCCGTCCACATGTGCAAGGCCACAGGATGGTGCAGAGGACACTGAGGGTGGTGCACAGCAGGAAGAGCCTTGTGCAGAGGGGCCTTGCCACACCTCCACCCCTTCAAGCCACCATGCACATATGTATAGGGAAAATGGTACTCACTTGCATCTTGGTCACTGGCTGATGCCCCTATCCCCTTGTGTGGTCCTAACCCTGGCAAACTGCTGCCAGCCATGCTCTCTGCCTGTCTTCAGGGCTTAGGAGGGAAACATGGAGAGACACACATCAGTACCTGTCTGAACCATAGGCCCCCATGCCTGACTTGTGTGATGTGCTGCACAGTGTGTCCTGGTTGTGGTGGTGCAGGATGGTCACGGTGCACCCCTATAGCCGCCAACACATGTGCTGACCCACCCTCACCCCCGGACATGGAGCATGGTGACCAATGTGCCCCAAGGACTGTTGGATGAGACTGGTGAAGGTCAATGTGCATCTACCTGGCTGTGGCACTGCACCCCATCATACCCACACCTGCAGGCACCTCAGCTTGTCCAGGTCCCACCACTGCAGGTCACCATAGTGGTGGCGACACTGCTCCACCATGTGTTGGCTGCTGATTGCCTCCTCCAAGCCATCTTCAACCTCCTGCCACATGTCCGTCCATGGCATCTGGAGGGTCACTTGCCAAACAGGGCCCCAGTGTGTGGCTGAACAAGGGCCATGAGGTTGGTGAGCTCCAGGTCACCCAATATTGGAGCACAACATTCCCTGGTGCATGGCATGTCCCTCGCTAACCAGACATCAAAATGGCAGCCAGTAGCACACATAGACCATGTGCAGAGCTAGCGTGCTGCTGCACTGCCATTTGCAATCATGCAGGCACTGAGCGGTGCAAAAGGGTAGCAGCCATGCAGCCACATGGCACATAGAGGGCAGAGGTCATTAGCGGGGTCAGAGGTCTGGCCATGCACAGAGCACCACTGCGTTATTGGGGGCCCCTCGTATGGTGCACAGTAGGGGCATGACACCAATGCTGTATAGTGGCCTATTGCGCAGAGGTGCGATGGGAACCATGGCACAGTGGTGCAATAAAGGCATGAAGGCACTGTGCCAGCTGCACTATAGTGCATGTGCCCCATAGGTCATACAGTGCATGAGCGCCATGGACATGATAGTGGCCAGGCACTGTGTTGCCTCCTGTGCAATGTGTGTATGCTGTGCCACTGACGTACATGTCAGCAGCGCGCGCATGCATGCTGTGGGGCCAAATGCACACATCACAGTGTTGCGTCCTGACTTGAGCATGCACAACTCCATTGCGTAAGGTGCAGCTGCATGATATTCAGCCATGATATGCAAATCAACTCATGAGCCATTCCGTGGTGCACCCACTGCATTTGCATCCCATTACAGTTTCGCATGACCTCATTTGCATGCACTGCGTTATAAGAGCGCCATGGAACTTCACAGGCCATGGATCGGTAGTGCAGCCTTTGAAGGTAAGCATCATGCTGTGGGGTCATTGGGACAGTGGGCTACGAGGGCAGTGTGGCACTGAACAGTCCATGGTAACACCTGCCCATCTCCACAGGTACAGGCATGTCCGAATGTGAGGAGAATGAGGAGCAGAGGAAGATGCGTAAGCAAAGGCCAAATGTCACCAGGGCAGAGTTGGATGCCCTATTCAAGGCCTACCTGGACAGGGAGCCACTCCTGAATGGACAGAGGGACTCACCACAGGCCCAGGTGACTGCATGGGAGGAGGTGGCATGTGCAGTCAACCAACAGGGCACCCACCAGCATTCTGTGCAGGAATGCAAGAAGAAGAAGGTTGGCACTGACAGGAGGAGGATCAAGGAGAAGGTTACCACCATCTGGGCGGCACGTTCTGCCACAGGCAGGAGACAGCAGGTTGTGCCACGTCTGATGCCATGGGAGAAGCAGATGGCTGTCAGCATGCGGTGCTGTGCCATTGAGGGTGTGCCTGGCGGAGGCTTGCAGATGGGTAGCAGCCCATCACTGCATGGTAGGAGCAGTGGTAGTGGTGTGAGGGTGGCAGGGGGTTGGGGCCAGGGATCGGTCAGCACCGCTAATGGTACTGTGTTCCCTTTCAGCTCCTGAGCGTCTGCATGGGGCAGCAGGGGTGGCTGTGTCCACCAAGGATGCGGCCCTGGAACAGGTGGAGCACCCATCCACCTCCACCAGTGTCCGAGGGTCCAACATCCAACAGCCCTGCATGGCTGTCTGGGCTGATACCTGTGGCATGGGTGTGGACAAGGTCCTGGCTGTGTTCCAGCATGACGCCAGGCACAGTCTCCTGTGTGCTGAGACACAGATTGGGGCTGACTCCAGCACCAATGATGATGTGACGTACAACCCGAACAGTGATGCTGGTGTGTCACAAGGGGCACCCTCAACAGGCAACAGCCAGGGTGGCTGTGCAGGCAGCGCTGGCATGGTTGACCACCCACCGGCCGCTGTTCCTGTTGTGTCAGCGGCATCCAGTGGGGCAGCATTAGCATGCAGTCACAGCAGTGGTGTAGGTGGTGCTGATACAGTCATGCCAGTGATGCCCAGTGCTCAGCAGCCAGAAGGGTGGTGGCAGCAGCTGGACAGTGTTGATGGGGGGCTGATGGCACAGGCAACAATGGTGCACCGTGTGAGGTAATACCCCAGGTTGGCACCATAGTGCAGTGTCCACCATCGCGGGGTGCTACACCACAGGGCCAGATCTCACCCATGGGTCAGCACGGTGCACATGCGGATGACCCCTTGGATGACCACAGCTGTCTGTTCCAGGCCTCTGTGGATCAGCAGGTCTGGTGCATGGTAGCGGTGGATGCACTCTGTGCAGAGCTACACCAGGTGGAGGAGCAGCACAGCAAGGACCATGTCCTGCTTCTGGCAGAGTTAGCACAGCAGAGGGTGGACATGACCGCAGCCATGAATAGGCATACCACTGCATTGACAACTGTCCTGGCAACACTGACCTACCAGTTGTGTGCCCAGCTGCCGCATACCCCTCAGAGTGCAGTGTCCACCCCTCGGGCCCTGCGTCTGGTGACCCCAGCCATGTCGATGCCTGGTTCAGCTGTAGGCTTACCAGGCACACATGGTGCGGGCATGTTTGGTGGCCTGCAGACACCTGTGCATTCACGAAGCAGTCACCCCTGGAGAACCATCTGTGCAACCCCATGAGGTCACTGAGCAGCCTGTGCCAGCTGGCAGGCCTCGGCAGGGCCACCTATGCATCTGTGGTGGCAGTGCTACTGTGCAGCACGACTGACCCTAACCCCTCCATGACTGCTGTCTGCCGCCACCCGGTGTGCACTGTGGTGTTCCGTGAACAACGAATGGGTGTGGTACCCAGTCCTGCACACACAGCAGCCCTGTGAAAACCTGCCCAGCAGCTAGCCACTGTGGCATGTGCATGATGATGCCAGCATAGTGCTGTCCACCACTGTGCAATGGTGTCTGAGACATGCCCACTGCCTGCCTCTCTCTGTGGCTCTGTGGGGAGGTGTTGGGGGGCATATGGGGGTGAGTGTGACTGTTGCTGTGTGGGCAGGGGATGGGGGAGTGCATGTGTGTGCTTGCTGTGTGCAGCCCTGCTGTGTTCCATGATGGTGACCACCCCTGCCACTGACCCAGGCTGGGTGCCTGTCTCCGCCTGTCTGTTGGCTGTGCTTGGATACCTGGGGCATGCTCATGGACAAGTTCACCTACCTGTGTGGTCCATAGTTCTCCTCTGCGATGGTGTTCCAGTGCTGCTGCACCATCTGGGCCAGCCGTGGATCCCTTCGCCCAGGAGGTGGCTGCCCTCCTTCAGCTGGACTGGCATCCCCATCGTCCCCACTGCTGTTCCCCTCTTCAACCTCAATGGTTATCCCACTGTTGGTGGCCATGTAGTACAGGATACAGCAGGCCAGGAATAGCCTACAAGTCTTTGAGGGACTGTACTGCAGGGCACCGCCAGACCTGTCCAGGCAATGGAACCGAGTCTTCAGCTGCCCAAACACTCACTCGATGATGTTCCATGTCAAGGCTTGTGCCTCATTCTACTGTTGCTGCACTGGGGTCGAGGGCCACCGGTATGGTGTGAGCAGCCAGGGCTGGAGTGGGTACCCACTGTCAACTGTGTGTTGTGAGGTATCGTTAGTATGGGGATCTTTGTCACTGTGCCCCCGGTCTTCCAGGCCCTTTCCCATGGCACTCCTGCTCTTGCACCACACACACCCCCTCCATCATCTGGCATGCACTGCCTACTCACCTACTAGATGGCCAGTGGGGATGTCCCCACTCTCTAGCCTGTGGCACAGTGCAGACTGGTGCCAGATGAAGGCATTGTGTGCTCCCCCAAGGTGTGTGGCACAGACTTTGATTATGCACCCCCTGGCATCGCACACCACCTGGCAGTTGACATTCGGGTATCCCTTGTGGTTGATGTATGTCACCCCCTCTGGGTCGGGTGGTGTGCAGATGCCAACATGGGTGCAGTCAATGGCCCAGAGCATTCCAGGCAACCATGCTGCCCTGTGGAACTGCTGCATGTTTGCTGTACGCTCTGCCTGTGTGCTGGGGAAATGGATGTACTCCGCAGCATGTGGCAGCAGTGTGCTGAGGAATTGTGTGAGGATGCATGACATGGCTAACTGGGTTATGCCTGTTGTGTCCACTGTTGGTCTCTAGAAGGTACCCCTGGTGAGCAGGCATATGGCGGCCATGATCTTTGTCTCCAGCGACAGGGCATGGCTCTGTCCTGTGGGTGTCTGCATCTCCTCACTGCACAGCTCACAGAGCTGCCTCAGAATGGCCCAGTTCAGGCGGTACTGGCCCACAATCTTGGTGTCACTGTACAGCTCGAAGTTACTGCAGGCGCGGTACATCCTGTTCTGGGCATACTACCGACGGGCCCTTCCAAAGCCACGCCTCCCTGCACCCTGCCTCCTCACACCCGTCATGACCACCTCCATCTAGAAGGTTGCACTGGCCATGTCCATGGTTGTTGTTCCTCCCGTGGGCGGCTCTCTACCTGGTCCTGTCGGCTGTGTGCTGCTGGCCCTACCCCTGCAATGGGTGCACTCCCTGGCACTGCCAAACACATACACAAACACACACACACACACACACTCACATACACACACATACACACGCACACACTCCCTGTGACCCCCGTCCACCTCTGGGCAACTCCTGTGCTGCTTTCTGTTGCCCTAACTCCCTGCTGCTATGTTCCATCTCCCTGCTGCTATGGCTCCTCTCATGCGCAAGCTTCCTCCACTCAGTTGCTCCCTTTTATTTTGGCTCAAGTCTACTATTGTGCAACTTCCAATGGCTCCTCTGTTGCGCACGTCACCTGCTGCTGAATATTACACTGTGCCACATATTCATGGTTATGCCCCCTGCAGTTGTGCATGCATTCATTTCCATTGCACTCTTGTGCATTGGATTTTGTGGTGTGCATCAGCTGCCACTGAATATTGCGTTTTGGCACATTTCAGTGATTGTGCAGGCGCATCCCTATTGCGCATAGCAACTGCTCCCTGAATATTCCGGCCCTGCTCATTGCCTATTTTGTTAACCGCTTGCTGTGACAAATTGCAAAATAACACCTGTACTTAAAGTCAAATCCCATGAGTCTTTGTGAAAATTGTAGAATTTCATTAAAAATTCCATAACCTGGAATTTTCTAATTTTACTGAGCCTTACCTGGGGGATTCTAAATAAAGGATAGGTGTATAAGAGGCAGGTAGCACAGTGGATTACCAGGTTCTGGAGTTAGATGCACAGTTTCACTGAGAAATTAACAGCTGAGCTGGGTAGCATAACAGTGATAGACCCTCAGGTTGGAGCAAGAAAGCACAGAGTGTCAACAATTCCAACCTGAATGCAGTAATTTTAAGGATCACATCAAGTACATTTACGATCTGGAGAGCCTGGTGTACATGCAAGACTAGGACTTAGAGGCATTCAAAAAGGTGTATTGTGAAAGACAATGTATTGGGCAGCAGAAAGAAAGAAAGAATTCTGGATATTCCAGCAAAGTATGTTGATAGGAAAAGGAGTAGGTGACTCACGTGTCAGGGAGTTTGTCATTGTAAAGAACAAAGAGGCTATCAGTGGGATCTGTTGTTCTAATGAGTCAATCTGACTATGCCAAAGAGAAGGGGGGTAGTTACCCAGAGAGGAACAGCAGAACTGCAAAAAGTTGAGCCCAGCTTATCAAATGAAGTAAGTAAGTGAGTAAAAGTAAGTAAAAATGTACTTGTTAAGCGCCTTTCAAGTTGTAAAGGCGCTGTACAGTAAAATACAATGTATACAAAAATAATAATAAAAATTTAAAAATGTGCAGAAAAGGCTTGACAAAACAGATAAGTTTTAAATTCCGATTTAAAATTTACAACGATTGGGCATTCTCTTAACCAATGAGGTAGAGAATTCCACAGGTTGGGTGCAGCGTAAGAAAAAGCATGTGCCTCAGATGTTTTTAAACAAACTTTTGGAATCTCTAGCAATCCCTCATTTGCAGATCAGAGTGGGCGGCGAGGGTAGTAGGGAATAAGGAGCTCTTGCAATATTGGGGTCCCTGCTGGTGTAGGGCCTTGTAGGTCAGCAAACTGACCTTAAAGGCGATCCACCGCAGTACCGGCAGCCAGTGCAGTTCACGCAGCACAGGTGTAATACGACTAGTCCTAAATGTACCAGTCAGAAGCCTGGCTGTCGCATTCTGCTCCAGCTGCAAGTGGCAGATATCAACCCCCAGAAGCTCAAGGTAGAGGGCATTGCAGTAATCAAAGCAGGTGGTTACAAAGGTGTGGACCAGTGTAGGAAGGTCAGCTGGGGGAACTAGGTGTTTCACCCGGGCAATATTCCTTAGATGGTAAAAGTAAGACTTAACGACAGCAGATACCTGAGATTTTAAAGTCAAACCACTGTCAAAAATAACACTTAGGTTACACACCCGGTCTGAGGTCACGAGCTGGACATCGTCAAGCCACAGACCTGAAAGATGCCCAGCCCCAAGACCCACCTCCGGATGACCCGGGTCCATGACCAACACCTCAGTCTTGTCTGGATTTAACCTCAGCCAGCTACTGCTCATCCAATTCTTGATCTATGCAAGATAGTTGTTAAGCACAGAGACCACATCATCCTGTCCTGGCATAAGGGACATATACAGTTGGGTATCATCTACATAACAGTGAAAACCCAAATTGTATTGCTTAATGATATCACCTAATGGCAGAATGTACACTGAAAACAATATGGGTACCAATATGGAGCCCTGCAGCACCTCACAGGACAGTGGGAGGGCATCAGAGGAATAAATTCCAGTGACAGCCCTCTGTGATCTGCCCATGAGGAAAGATCGAAACCAACTCAGGACTGTAGCAGACAGTCCACAGAAATGCCGCAGGCACTCCAAAAGCAAACCATGGTCTACAGTGTCAAATGCCACCGAGAGATCAAGAAGGACTAAGATAGTACAAGCCTTTCAATCTCTCACAATTAGGAGAACATTTAATACCCAAAAAAAAGAGTAGTCTTAGTGCTATGCCTCTTCCTAAACCCTGATTGGAGAACATCAAAGACATTGTGCGTTGTAAGATGATCATCCGGCTGTGATGTATCCACCTTCTCAATAACTTTACCCACAAAGTGTAGACTAGAGACAGGTCTGTAGTTTGCTAGACAGTCTGGATCCAAGGAAAGTTTTTTAAGGAGTGGTCAAATGACCACCTCCTTAAGGGGATCAGGGAAGACCCCCTTTTCCAGGGAACACCAGACAATTTCAGCAAGGATCGGGCAGATGACATCTACACAACATGCCAATAACAGTGTAGGGCCCCGTTCCAAACTACAGCTGGTTGGTAGCATGGTCTGGACAATTCTTACAATGTCCAAGAATTCCGGCTGGCTAAAGTCAGACCAGACCGAACGAGTGGACGCAACCTCCCACTGATCTCCGCAATCCCTCATAGAGGGAGTTGGGCTTATCCCCAACCTGATGCTGGCAACCTTATCTGCAAAAAATTGAGCTAGCTCATCACACTTTATTTGTGAAAAACCTCTTCCAGACTGAAGACAGACTGGATTGCATAGTCTGTCCACAGTCTGAAAGAGCTGAGCTGATCGATTCTGTGTGTAGCAATCTCCTCAGACAGGAATTCTGCCTTCTTACGGGTGATTTCTGATTGATAGACCTTACAATGTTCCATCAATCTAAACCTGTCAGCATCAATGCTGGATTTCTGCCAAGCTCTCTCTAGCCTTCAACCCACTCTCCTCAGCTCCTTCAAGTAGTGATATGTGCATTGTTAATGTTAGCCACAAACAAATTATGGATGTTTCATCTTCAGTATATGCTATCATAAATATGTGAGAAATGTCACTAATCATTCTTCTGCAACATTAAAACTGCTTAACCAATTTATCCAGTTGTGGTAGACACCAGGATACACTGACTATGGATATTCATGTCAAATGTTAACTCTATGCATGCAAGAGCAGAGAAGTTACAAACATCCACATTTTTGATAGTTTTTACAAAGTTTAGCAAATATTTACATAGTGAAGTTTTGAACCCCTGTAACTTAAAAATCTCTTATCTAATTCTCTCCATATTTAGGTCATTCTATAAGAATTACAAACATTTTATATGTACTGATTTCCACATGTCTAGCTCCACAGGTGCCCGAGTTATATGCAGATGAAATTTTTCCATGAAATTTCCTTAAAAAAAAGAAATGACAGCTTTTGAACACATATAAATTTGAGACAATGCATCATGTTGTCATGAAATCTGGCACACTGTTAGAACACCTGTCATCATGAAATCATATCAAATGTAAGATCCCTGACCCAATAGATGGTTAAGATATATGCAAATAAAAATGTTCATGAAATTTTGCACAAACAATAAAATGACAACATTTGAGCACCTATAATTTTGAAACTATCCAACTGAATTATATGCTATTTGGCACATTAGTGCTATTTACCAAAAGAGTATATGTTCTGAATTTCTGAGATCTAGCTTAAACGGTGGATAAATTATAACCAAATTGCTAAATTTTTAAAATTACACAAAATGTCATGCAATTTTGTAAAATTTCATTGAAATTCTGCAGTTTCAGAATGTTTCCATTCCATGCAGCTCCAGGGCAGGCTGTCACTGTTTCAGTGGGATTAGTTAAGGAGAACCATATAATGCACACAAGGCAGGAGCACACTGAAAACCAGCTCCAAGAGAATAAAATGAGAATAAATGGTCTAACCAAAGGATCTTAGGGTGAGACACTGGTCACTACTACTGTATGTCTGCTTGGCTAGAGGAAGCTTTAGGTCTTGACATGCTTGATATTCCCTTCAACATTGATAAGTGTCAGGGAATCACTCCATGACGGAAAGTCACAAACTCAGTACCTAGACAACTGCTTCTAAAAATGGGTCCAGTAAGACAAAGGGACATTTTTTTAAAGGTGGCACACTGCATGAAATATCTGGAAGTTGATGGATGAAAGGTCCTAATGTTCTCTGATGTATGCTTTTCAACATGGCAGTAGAAGAAAAGTTTCAAGGGATGCAAAGGCAAACTTGGGGAGCTTAATGTCCCTTTCAGCACTGTGCACTCAGCAAAACTCAGAATGCTGTATGCCAGACATAGATAGATACATACATACATACATCTTTCAGGAGTCCCAATAAGTCTAAGCTTTTCAAGTGAATTGGGATAGAACACAGGCAAGCATAAGCCAGTGAACTGGAGTCTTAGAGCGACTCATGAGAGACACCATATGTTTGTGCTTGAGATGAATTGTGAGTAACAAAGGTACCTGAACTGTTAGTGCACTACTTAGCATGCACTGATATTTCTTTAATAAAACAGTTCATGGCTGTAAATATGCCTATGACTAAATTTTTCCTAACCAAGGCTGTTATGTTGCTTTCTTGTCATGCACACTTTTCTATTCTAAGTGTGACACAGGCATCAATATGGCACATCTTGTTCAGTTCTAGTTTTGTTGTGCTTTGCATCCATTGTAGGAATGGAAGTGTTTTACTGCATTGTTACATGGATATTAGCTCATTTGGGATGCTACTAGCCCTTGTGTTTCAAATCATGCATGTTTTTAAAAATATTTATGTCTGAATCGATCGGGGTCACTGTTGAGATTTATACCTCATCCCCATTATCTACCTTTTAAACAGAGCTCAGAGGTTTCACCAGCATTAGACTTACCCAAACTAATCATTTATTACATACAATGCTGTGCCTGCTGTGAAGGGTTGCATTTTACTAAGTTTACAGGATGTCAAGTAGCCTAGAATTGGGATCCAAAGTGATAAATTGGTTTATAATCTGTTTGACAGATAGGAGACATAGGGTGATGGTTAGTGGCACTCACTCTAAGGATGGGAGAGTGACCAGCAGGGTACCATAGGGTTTGGTACTGAGACCAGTCCTCTTCAATGTTGTCATGGGGACATTGTAGAAGAAATGGAAGAGAAGGTACGCCTTTTGAAGATGACACCAAAATCTTTAATGGGGTGGACACTCAAGAAGGTGTGGAGAAAATGTGCAGGGATCTGGAGAAACTCAAGGAATGTTCAGAAACATGGGTGTTGGGGTTCAATGCCAAAAAGGGCAAAATGATGCACCCAGGGCATAGGAACCCACTTGAGCAAGGCACATGATGGGTGAGGGGATACTGGCAGTCACTAGAAAGGAAAGGAACTTTTGGTTATCATATCAGGGACCTCAAGGTGGCATGGTAGTGTGAAAAGGTAGTGGCAAGGGTTAGTAGGATGCTGGGGTGCATAGAGAGGGGCATCTTCAGCAGAAAGAGAGAGGTGATTTTTCTACTGTATTGCTCACTGGTGAGACCTCAACTGGAGTACCGTGTACAGTTTTGGAGACAGCAGCTCAGAAAGGACATAGGGTGGAGGTGGTCCATAGTAGGGCAAGAAAAACGGTGCAGGGTTTGCAAGGGAAGCCCCATGAAGAGAGACTGAGGGATCTCAAAATGTACACTCTGGAATAAAGGAGGGAGGGAGAGAGGTGACATGATTGAGACCTACAAGTACCTCACAGGGATGAACAGGGAGCAGGTGAGGGCCTTATTCAAATGAAAATGAGCACCAGGACCACAGGCATGTGATGAAGCTGGAAGTGGAGGGAGTCCAAGAGAAATGTGAGGAAGTATTTATTCACTGAAAGGGAAGTAGATGCTTGAAATAGTCTGCCAGTGGAAGTGGTGGAGGCTAGAACAGTGGGGGGTTTAATGAATGCTTGAGATACTGGGAGGCTGTGTTGGGTTAACATCACTGTTGAAGATGGCCACTAAATGATACAGGATTGTTTTCTTGTCATTGAATAATAAAAGGAATGGCATAAATCAGATATGCTATGGCACTAATAGAAATATCACAGATATTTTCCCTCATGCAATTTGACCTTTTGACATCACTCATGGCTTTGCCACTCATGATGACATATGTTTAACTGCACTGGGAAAAAATATCAGTGATATTTTCATTAGGGCCATGATATATTCTAAGACAAAACACTAAACTACTGCCTGCATGTACCACTACTCTACAGAAAATAAATGCACTAAGGAAAACACTAAGTGAACCTAACAGAACTCGGAACTGGGCAGGAAGAAACAAAAAAGACCAGCTTTATAAAATACGTACCACAAGAATCAATCCTGGGCTCCATCCTGTTCTCAGTATTCATCAACAACCTCACCTATGCATGCTGCAGCTCCCGCGTACACATGTACGCAGATGACACCATCCTCTTGGCTTCTGGGCCCATCCTAACTGTTGTACACACCCTTCTGCAATGGGACTTCCACAAAATGCAGTCCTGGTTTCAGGCAAGCTAACTGAAAATCAATACCACCAAAACAGTATTGATGATTTTCGGGTCTGCACAATGATTGGCCAAAGCACTCCCACCCCCAGCCTTCACCTTCTTGGATGAGAATCAGCCAGATACTGTCTTGTCATATAAATACCTAGGTGTGCGGCTTGATCCCCACCTACTCACATTGATGCCATCACCTCAGAGCTCCACCCCAAGCTTAATATACTATAGCGCACATAGCCTCCCTACCACTCCCAGTCAGATGTAAATTAGTAACAAAAATGATCACATTAATCTTTGACTATGTTGATGTAGTTTACAGCACAGTCCCTGCCTCTTCTTTATCCAGATTTGATACCCTTCTAAATGCCTTCTGCTGCTTTGCTACAAACTCCCACATCAGAACACACCACTGTTTTCTGTACTCCTCCCTCAGCATCTCTCCCCTATCCCACAATCATCACATTGACTTGATCTCTCTTATATCTAAATTCTGGTCCAGCCTGTTACCTCCCTACCATTCGGATATGGTATCCCCAGCTAACCCATCGCCCTGCACCCTGCGCACCAGGGACACCCACTCCTTCTCACTTCCCCAACCAACTTTGTCAGCTGACAAATCCTCATTCTCCTACAGACTCCCTGCTACATGGAGTTGCCAGTCTCCTCAATTAAAAAATTCCCCTCATATATCTCTATCGAACAGAAACTTCACCTACTCATACCACCATCTGCTCATGTCACGCTACACCTTCCAAGTCCTCCCAACCTATCCACAGTATGGTAAACAAATGTATGTAAAGTGCTCTAATCAGTTCGTTGAAACAGACAACCAAATTATAATCCATGTTTTGTCTAAACACTATATGTAAAATATAACTTTATCACTTTAACCATGTTATGAAATTGCCTGTACCCAGTCATGCCTAAACTGCTCTTGGCACTTGTATTGTTTGCATGTATCTCCCACATATGAAATTGTTACCCCAGTCCCCGGGTCACACCTGGAAATGAGCCTCAGCTCAGTATGCCTTTCCCAGTTACCAAACTTTTAAATGAAAAAAAAATATTCCTTATATATTGCATGGCTGGTTTTATAATTGGACTGTTTCTAATTATAAAAAATCAGCTATTTCCCCATATCTGATAATAATTAACGCTGCATATGAAACTATATAGCTTATTGCAATAAAATGAACAACCTAGCCACTAGTATAGGCACAATACATACATGTTACTACAACACTATTAAAATCTTTAACAGAACATGTAACAACAACCTTAACAGAAAAGGTAAAAGCTACCCTAAAACTCCCCAAACCTCTAATAATTACTACCCCATAAAAAACAACAAAGGAAAAAACATACCTACTGCAAAAAGAGCCCAAGCCTAAACCAAATATCCCTCCAGCCTCACTCACTAAACATTAATTTTCCTCAATCCTCCAGCCTTCCCTCTCTCTACTAGACCCTCCATGCTGCTTCTCTGCCCCTGCTGCGTGTTACTTTACTCCCAACCACAAACAACAGCCTTCTTGGTCAAACACGCTGCATTGTCACAATCGGCGCCAGCTGCTCTTGCCATCCTGAAGCCAAAAGGAAGTGCTATCCTTCCCACTTCCCCTGATAAGGGCATATCACCAACATGTGTGTGAGCATACATAGTTGCATGCACTCCCCACTACTTCATGGAAAAGCACTAAACTAAGACAAAACACTAAACTACTGCCTGCACTGACCACTGCACTACAGAAAAGAAGTACACTAAGGAAAACACTTACAGGGTCAGATTGGGCATATAAGGGCCACCCCGAGGGAAGGTGTAGACCAGAGGCGTCACAGAGTTGTACAGTTGGGAGGCTATTGCTTAATAGTTAAAATCTTAACCCATCTAAAGAGGGTCCCAGGGCATGCTCCCCAGAAATTTTGATTTTTTACCTTTAAATGGTGGCCTTTCCTGCATTTTACAGGAACAGGAGCTACCTAGCCAACCCAGAAGCTGACATTAAAATACTTTTTTGAAGAGCTCCACACACAAACACTTCTGAACTGCCCACATTAAGAGGGATATAACACATTTCACCCTTAGAACTGCTCCTTTCCTCACACACAAGATGTGAAAAGGTTCTGCCCACAGAGAGAAAGATGCTGCAAAGTCAGACTTTAAGTAGAAATTCAGAATACTCAGACACTGATTTGCTGAACATTACACTTTGTACAAAATTTAAAAAATGCACTAGTTTCAAGTGTTCTGAGATAGTATCTCCCAGCAATGTGAGGTGGGAAATAAATTCAGAGGGAATATGTATGGAAAACCAAATAAGCAGACAAGCTACATATACCAGAGTGTCTGGTCAAATAAACACACTAGCTACCTGCATTTTAATGAAAGACAACACAATTCAGATCAAAGGCAGTGCCAGCAGTTATTTGGCATCAATGAAGACTCCTTCCCCATAGCCAGGTTTGTGATTACTGGGTCCTCACTATATGCCCTACCCCAGTAACAAATTAGCACTTAAGTTATAAGCACCAATGCAGCTGTGCATGTCAATCCCTAGCTCAGTTACAAGCTCACCCTCCCAAACCACATTTCACTGTGCTGTACATCTTTAGTATACATGCAGAAATTTTGGACTTGCGCTTTCAGTCTTTTTAAACTCAGACATCTCCTTTGTGAAACCAGCTCATTCTAATCCCATAGGCAAGAAAACCAGTACCAGGCAGAAACAATGGCAGAAGCAGAATATTTTACATACTGGAACAGTATCATGATGGACTGTTACTGTTTTTTTTTTTGTTTTGTTACAAGTATCATGAAAAGCTTAGACTAATTACCCTTCTCTTTTTAACCAACACAGAGAAAGCAAATTGAATTAATAGGATTTTAATAACCAGGTATTGATTTTAAGACCAGGAAACTTTCCTCCAGGATCCAGAAGCTACCTCACACATTTAATAAAAAGTCAATCATTTCTTATTGCTTTGATGCCTCAGCCTGCCACTGCTTCAGTCACACTTCTGCTGCATGGACTACTGCTCCTTGAATGGGGGCTCTTTTATTTTGCAGGAGGACTAAGTGTAGTGAGATGGGTGTTAATCATACATACAAGTTAATAATACTGTTGGCTTTGTTCTGGTTATCTCACCCAATGCCAGCTATAGTTTACTTTTGGCTTCTTGTTCCCAGGCGGGAGCTGGATTCTGCCTCGGCTGTTTTCAACCTGATGCATCTGCACTTTCCATGTCAGGTCAGGCTGCCAAAACAGTATATGCAGTATTCACATTATTTGGATTGATACAGGTCAAAATATTTATGCCTGCAAGCTCAAAAATGTTATGGCAGGAAAATATCGCTGTCTGCACATCTTGTAAATCAAAAATAGCATATTCCGCAAAAATAATCTTTCAAATGTAAACGGTTGGTCCCATTTGAACAATAACACCCTGAATAGCTAGGAACAAATATCTGTTCACAGTATGCAATGCTCCAAATATAATCTGTTGTGATGTCAGTTGAGAGGTGTTATTTTGGGGGTTGGAGGGAAGACATGCAACAGCGGGCTATTCAGATGTTTCAGTCCTTACAGGGGTTAAATGCAGAAGCGGGCAGTTTTATGGGGTACCAATTAAGGGCCCAGTGCCAGGCAAAACACACTTGGCCACTTCTGCCTTCAAAACCTGGGAGTCTGGAGCCTTTCTGAATTGCTGAAGTGTACAGCAGCACTACCAGATCTGACCACCATGGTTTCCTAAAACACAAAAACAAAATGACAGTACTGACTGGACACAAGAAGCCAAGTAAAACTAAGTGATAACCGTGCAGTTATCCTACACCGGTGAATAAATCTGCTCTCTCCCATTCACACCAATGCTTGGGATGCTTGAATAGCCAGCTCTAACAGATTACTCTCAGTGCATCTGTCTCATTTATGATTTGCACTTAGAACTCCACCTACAGTACAATGTACACACTTTAATCAACAGAATGCCTCTTTCATGGTCACCTGACTCACTTCAGAAATTCAATTGCCCTAAAATTTGACAAACTTACCCACCATCTTCTCTCATCTCCAATCTGAGATCTCACTGACTTGCTCACTCAATAAAGGGCATGTACGGGAGGGGGGCAAGAGCAGGTACAGCTCACCAGCTCACTGTCAGAGACTCTGCCATAAGGGCTCACTTAGTGCTCAGTCCATCAGTTGTTACCTCAGGGTGGGTCCTATGAAAGCTTTGTGTAGGTGCTCACTTGCTAGTATCTCCCTCAGGATCCTCTCATGTTCCGATTTGTAGCTGTTTCGGTAAATTCATCATTGGCATCTGCTACCTTTACTCTTGTCTCTCTCACCACCCACGCAAAGTTAGTTCATTTTAAATAATGATGATGTGTTGCTGCCGCCTTTGCCTTAGAGTACACATGCTTCGCACTCGCCGATCTCAGTATCGTGATGGCATGATGCTGTGGTGGTATTGTGTGTAGAGGAGCACAGCAGCTAATTGGCTGTGTTGTGGCATCATGTAACTAAGTGACCAATGCTAGTGCTAGCGATACAGTGTCAGGCATCAGCTGCACATAGCACCAATGTTGTCTTCCAGTGGGACATTAAAAGTCCTGCTTTTTGACAGCTATGCATGTTGCATAACTGTCAAAAAGCGAGTCTTTTAATGTCCCTCCAGGAAGACTTAAAGATTACCACAGAAATGGGATGATCTCAGCAAAACCAGGACAGGCAGCAACCCTAATTATTGGGGGGGCTTTGACTTATATTGGGGGGGCTACAACCCCTCCCAAACCACCCTGGTGATGATACTGGTGTAGACAAGGGGGCCCCCTCACAATGTCAGACACAGAAGTCCTATATATGCATTAGAGGCACATGCACATTGCAGAGTCCCGGACTCCCACAGCACCCTCTCTTCTATTGGCACCCCGTCCCATTCTGCCCATGGGCTTCCACCTGGGGACAGTCATTCAATGGGTCTGCCAACCAACCCACCCTCCCTGGGAGAGGAGAGCTCCCCCAGCCAAACCCCAGTGACTCGCTTCCACCACAAACACAGGTTGCCAGTTTGGCATGACATAAGGCAGCGATGCCTCAGCCCTCCATGCCACTGGGCCAGTCACTCCATGCCATTTTAAATGAAAGATTAACGTCAGTGCTGGCCTGGGAGTAGGACTAAGGAAGAACAGGAACTATAAAGATAAACATTCTTTAAAATTGCAACAACTCAATAACAAGCCCACAAGACCCCCCCCCCAAAATAAAAAAAATCAACTGTCTCCAGTCTCCACACAGTGACATAGGCTAGAAGGAAAAAAGAAATCTGCGGCTTCTCTTCTAATAAGATACTAGCGTAGTTTAGCGCCCCTCCCCCACACACAACATCAGTACCTCCAGATTGGAGGAAATAGGGCAACACTGAATATATAAACAAACCAGCAGCACAGCACTTATAGTCTAAGAATGAAATATTGTATTATAGGTCAGTGACAGCAGATTTACAGGCAGTTAATTCTTGCATAATACATGAAAAACAACAGTGCTACTTCTAGTTTGAAATACACAGGAAGTAGCCATCAGGTAAAGCATCCAAGTCCAAAAGGTGAGACCAAGCACTATTTTACATATAATTTTAGTACAATAAGTGAAAGTTTATCTCTCCTGTAATATTGGCAGTCCCCTACCATATTATTCCACTGAAATTAACATATGCAACCTTCCCCATCTTTTAAAATACATCTTGTACCTACAGTATTATTGACACTGGCAGTAATTGTTTCTATTTTCAGCATATCCAGCATTTCATTGTACCACTATCTCAAGGTCCAGCCAGTGTCTTGCAAATTCTGCTTGCCTACAGTTGCCACCAAGGCCACATGGTACTTTTGCATACCAAAAACCAGGAGGTCTCCATAGTTCCCAAGCAAATTTCAAGGGGCAACATGTCTCGAAATCCCAGCATGGGGGCCAAGTTTGCTTGAATTACTGAACACACCTTTGAGTACTCCCATAATATGCACAGGAGGTATCCTTCTTGCTCTACATATCTTATACATGTAGGGGTGTCAAAATGCCCAATTTTGTAGAATTTATGGGCTGTAAAGTAGAAGTTATTTAAAATCTTGAACCTGCACTGTGTAAGTCATAAGTTACACATTTTCCTTTCTCAGATGGTTTCCCATAACCAGTTATATGTGCCATTGGGACACATTCACCCAGTAGTGGCCTACTCCCTCCCACACAATCATGTTAGGGCCGAGGCAAAGATTGCTGTCTGAGTAGGACCTGGAAATGGATTGGCATGTTGGAATTAGGGCCATTTGCAAATGCCCTGAGGGTAATTTAATTACCCAAGCTGTGAATTATATGAACATATGAAATTTGCCAGCAGATAAAGGCCCAAAGGTCTATCAAGTCTGCCCAATTTTTGCAGTTAGCCCCCCTACTCAGTAGCTGCCCCCTCCCTTCCCCCTCCTTCCTTAACCCTTCCCCTTAATCTGTCCCAGCCCCAGCCACTTTTGAAGCAGCTCACTGTTCTGCAGGATACCACTTCCAGTGGCAACCCGTTCCACTCAGCCACCACCCTCTCCGTAAAAAAGTGTCTTCTCATCTCCCTCCTGAACTTACCCCCCTCCAATCTCATAGCATTGCCTCATGTATCACTCCCTTCCCTCACTTGAAAAGCCCCTCCTTCCCCATCCTGTTTATGCCTGTTATGTACTTGAAGGTTTCAATCATATTCCCTTGTCTCTTCTGTTCTACAGCAAGTACATGTTCGGTTCCTCAGTCTGCTCTTGTATGGTACATCCCCCAGACCCTGGATCATTTTTGTTGCCCTGCATTGCACCGCTTCCAGCAACTTAATGTCTTTCTTCAGGTTCGGTCACCAGTACTGCACAAAGTATTCCAGATGCAGTCTTACCAGTGATCTATACAATGGCAGAATAACCTCCCCCTTCCTTGAGGATATACCCCTTGCAATACAACCCAGCATCTTATTGGGCATTGTGGCCACTTTCCTACATTGTGCTGAGTTGTTCATTGAACCCATTATGATTACCCCAGATCCTTTTCTTCCTCAGTCACGGCAAGAAGTACCCCACCCAGCTGGTAGCTCCTTTTTGGATTCTTAGCCTCAAAATGCATCACCTTGCCCTTTTATGCATTGAACCCCAGTTGCCAGGTGTCTGACTAGGTCTCCAGCTTTGTCAGATCCTCCTGCAACCCTTGCCATTCCTCTTGGTCATCCACCACCACCCCCATCTTGGTATTATGAGCAAACACACTGATCTTGCTATTGATACCCACCAAAATGTCAGCAATGAATATTCCACATAGCACTGGTCCCAACACAGTGCCCTGCGGAACTCCACTTTTCACCTTCCTTGGGGATGAGAGCTCCCCACCCACCACCACCACTCTCTGTTGCCTTCCACTTAGCTAGTTCCTTACTCATTCTACCATCTTGGCACCCGCCCCTGTGCCTTCCAGCTTACTTCCTAGCCTCCCATGTGGCATAGAGTTGAATTCCAGATACAGGACATCTAGAGCATGGTCCCTGTCCAAATGTCTAGTTACCCAGTCATAGTATTCTATCAGGCTTGTCTCATAGGATCTGCCAGTGACAGAGCCTTGCCATCTGCTGTCCTGCATCCCATTGGCCTCCAGTAGAGCCACCAGCCTGTCCTTCAGGATTGTCTCCAGCAGCTTTTACAGGAGCTGGTGTAGGGAACTAGGAAGTAAAGGATGTCAGTACGCTGTGTCTGCATACAAGTCTTTTAACATTGGATTCAATAAAGTAACTGCTGTTTTATACTGAGGAACTTCAGTGGTGCTGAGTCCATTAATCTTTGAAACAAAAGAACTGGTTCCTATAGTTTATTTGGAGAAGTGACACTCACTCTCCAAGCTTTGTACTGGTGCCAGTCCCTTGAGTCCTTTCAAACTGTTTTGCTTCAACATCAGCTTCCCTACAATGGATGTGAGGGTCACAGACCTATAGTTCACTGGTTCATCCTTGGGGCCACTCTTATTGAGGGGTACCACATAAGCCATCCTCCAATTCTGAGGTACACACCCCACATCCAATGAGGCACTGAACAGGTCAGCCAAAGGCTTCGTTAGGATCTCCGCCAGTTCTTTCAGTACCATCAGGTTGATGCCATCTGGCCCTGGTGCCTTGTCCACACTCAGCGCCCTTAATCCCTCCAGCATCCTACGCTCTGTGATTATTGTATCTGCCACCTCTTTCCCCTCTGTTCCTGCCCTTCCCCCCTTGGTATCTCCCCCCTTTCTCTTTAGTAATTCCGAGCAGTAGTTGTTAAATGCTTCTGCCTTTTCTCTCTCATTTTCCACCCACCTACCTTCCATCCTATTCCTTGCTATTTGTCCCTTGCAGTTCCTTTTCTCCCTGATGTACTTGAAGTCTTTCTCCCCCTTCCTAATGCCTTGCACTAGCTTGAGCTCCTTTGATGCCTTTGCTGCTCTTACTGCCCATGTCACCTTCTTTGTAACTTTCAGGTACTCCTCTTTGTCCTCCCCTCTTCCTGTTTTCTTGCATCTCTTAAAGGCCTTCCTTTTCCTCCTGATGCCAGGGAAGAGACTCTAAATGTGTGGCATTAGATAGGATGCTTTTTATTTGCTGGAGTTTTTTTAGTTGTGTTCTGTTCCCATATCAACAGCATCAATCACTCTCCCTAACCTGCTCTGCACTCTAGCATCCATGCTGGCTAATTGGTTTCCATTCCTTTTCTGCCACCACTGATGAGAATAGAGATTTTTTTGTCAGAATTTGTCCATTGGCCTAAAAGTCTTTCTTTGTGGAAGTTAGCTTTAAAAAGCAGTGTACTTACTTTACTCCTCAGACTCCTCTGGGGTGTGCGGCATGCTGTAGTAGTGGCTCCATCCATCACTGAGTGTCTCCGACTGACCCTGACCCACTCTGAGTCCCAGAGTCCCCCTGGGCTGGTTGTAATGTCCCACTCCCACAAGACACTCCCCGTTGGTCCTCCAAATGTCTGCAAACAGGGTAGGCCACTAGGCCACCAGCCAGGGTGCAATTCAAAGAAAAGCCCTGAGCAGAGCTGATGAGCCACTGTTTGGCACTTTGACAGCACGGTGGGTGGACTCACTGATGACTGGCCTAGCTCACCTCCTTGAGTGGAGCCTCTTGCTGTCATCAGTGCCACTGGTGGGGACCTGGACTGCTGGGGTACACCAAAAAAATTCCCCAAATTCCTTGCCTCAACCCACTGACTGTCTCACTTCACAATCCTTCTCCCGACTTGACTCCTCAATTCCCCAAGCCCAGCCCGTTCATCTCTTGACTCCTTCCTACCGAATATGGCGTTGACTACTTGAGTCATGACACTGTCTGCTAGCAGCTAGCCCAAAGACTAAGAGAAGTCAGTCAATAGCCACACTGTGCACTCCTCCCGAGCTCCAGTGACAGCAGCAAATGAAAATTGTGGCAACAGGCACCAAAATTTCCTCAGACAGAAGGACTGCTGTTGGGTGCATGCACATGCATGGTTCGTGTAACATTCAGGGAAGCTGGAAGCAAGTGTTGTGACACACATACAAAGTACATGATGATAGCTGTCAAGCAAGTGAATGACTAGACTAGGGCACATTACTGTGGCACGGGCATGGCTGGGGGATAAAAAAAAAGCAAAGGCAAAGTGTCCAAATTATTTTTTTGTATTTTTTTTTTTCATTTCCTACCACTCATCCACAGGTCAGGGAAAACTTGAAACTTAGGGTTTACCATGAAAAAAAAATGCTGCCCAGCCATAGGGGCCCCCTAAGAGGTGGGGCTCCCAAGAAATTTTCCCTGTAGCCCTGTGGGACAGTCCAACCTTGAACACTAAGTGAACCTCGTGGAACCTGGAAATGGGCAGGAAAAAACAAAATAGACCAACCTTACAAAATATGTAAAATATATAAAATTTCTCACAGATAGGTCCTAGATACTCATGACATATCACAATCTCGGGATTATACAGGCTCATGAAGGCCAATTGCCCTTTAGGCTGATGACTTTATGGCTTGCTCAGCCCCTCAACTGTGATATTTCTTCATGTGTTTCACTTAAAAGATAGTTGTGGAGGAGAAGGAAGGTGGAGAATTAAAGTGGTATAAGTAAACTGACTAGTGAGGAGATGTGAAGTGTGCAGTTGCTTATAGTGTTCACAGTGGAGTCATACTGATGATGTCACTGTGTGACACATATCATAATGTAACCCCCTACAAATGGGGGTTCCTGAAAAGTCTTCCTCAAGCTTGCCTAAATGCTCACTGTCAGGCTGGTGTCCTGCATTTTAGCAGTTTAAATGTGATTGCCAGAGAGCTCCGGTACAGCCTCTGTGTACTGTCTCTTTAAGAGCTGCCTGGATTGCAGTCATAAGTAATCTGATAGGGAGTTCTGTTGAAAAATGTAACTATTTGCTGAAAATCATTTAGAGTGATAATGATAATGTAGTTTGTTTAACCTGCCTTCTTTGCAGCAAGGACTGTTTTGTTTATCTCCACTATCTTGGTCCTGGACTGCGAATTGGACCAATCAGTACTGGTGGGACCCAAAATGGAGCCGGACTACAGGAGCTGTCTAGAGTCAAAATCTGTAGGAATTGTAGTTTTGGGCTTTTTGCTCTTTTTTGCACCTGAAGGGGGAGCCTTTGTTGTGACTGACAGGAGGATCAGCCAACCGAACCTTTAGGATCTTGAGGAATTTCCCAGGCTATTGCAGCTAGTTTCAGTTTTGAGCTGAGAAGTGAAGAAATAACAGCTCAAGTGATTTTTGAGCAGCAGTTCTGTGTAGTTTTGCATGAGAAAACTGTGAAAGGGCTGAGTTTTGGCCTGCCTGTTTGCCTGCTGTCCCTGAGAGGGAAAATAGAGTTTATTTGGACTGAATCCAAGTTGTGAAGACTATTTAACCCACTAGACTGTGACCAGGCTTTAACCTGAAGAAGACTGAAGATTTACTGACTATGATCAGCCTATCAGGATTTCCAGCTGCTTTTGAATCCCCAGTTTATGCAGAGCCTTACGATCATGACCGGAGAGCGGTTTGCCTGGTACAGTAGAATTTCCTTACATGTAAATGTGCTGTGTATTTAAAGCGGGTCGTGATTTGGTTCCCCAATGTGTGACCTGTGTTCTGCTTGCTGGTACTGTAGAATCCTTTACATGTAAATGTGCTGTGTATTGAAAGTGGGTCGTGATTTGGTTCCCCACTGTGTGAACTGTGTTCTGCTTGCTGGAAGCTTTATCCAGCCTAATCGGACTGAATCAGCGTTCATCTCCATTCATCATGGGCCATGCCATGCTGGCCCTGTCAGACTACCCCACTGCACAGAGAAAGCAACCAACAAGAGACCTGCCTGGGGATCAGCCCCCTGCTACCACACTTGAACAGGAACGACACCTCGGCGAATCGTGTGGGCCCTGCTTTTCCTGGCACTCCAGATTAACCACCTGCTATCTCGAATTTCATCCAGCCTGTGTCCAGTCTTGGGTATCGTGAGTAATCATCAGGGTAGCTCCCTGCAACAACAGCCTAGTCTAAAAGTGTGTTATCTGATTGTCTTGTTGTTTTTGTTTCACGATCTGAGCCCTCTGGCTCTGGATTACAAATAGTGTGTTGTGCATTTTGTTTTCTTCCATCACTGGGCCCCAACCAGTTGCAACATTTCTGGCTAGCCCACCATTCTCCAACTGGGCACCCAGAATGTGTGACTGTTTATGGACCCTGAAATGCATGCATAACTGTTTGATTGATAGAGCCTTTAAGCAAATTAACCTGATTACACCCCTCCCTTGTTCAAGCCCCTTAAATAAATCAGATCTAACTCCTTTTTTTCATTTACTTTGACTGTGGTTCCAGTTTGTGCAAGAGTACTGTACTGCTGTTATTTGCTGTGTATAAGCTTGTTTTACAGTGGGTCCCCAGGGCTGGGCCAGAGGAATGCCCTGGTGGTAAGTGAAAACAGTGTGGGTACTTGTGTGGTGTATCAGGGGTATTGTGAAAGTGATTATTGTGTATTGTTCTGGCCCCTGGTGAGGAAAGAGGGGGGTTACAGTGTCCCAGAGGGCTGTGCCCAGGTTAGCTTGACCACTACCAACCCTGACTTCTGGGTGGTGGCACCTGTTTCAGAACTCAGGCCCCTTAACCTGCTACTAGCCAAGCAGGCAGGGGTAGTAGCCCTTCGGATAGCACCACCTAGGGGTTACAATAAGCTGGTTGGTGATGACAAGAATAGAGAAGTTTCAGAGTCCTTGTGCTGCTGTTTAGAGTGGTGAGTATAGACATTGCAGTTTAATTTCACAAGCAAAGCTGGTGCATAGCCAGGAACTTTGCATTTTGCAAAGACTTTGTGGCATTCCTGATGACTATACTAACTTCACTTGTGGTTTTTCTTTTTTAATAAACTAATCCAATAAAACCGCCCACCCTCTAGTATGTCTTCCAGCTCCACCAACCATGCAACATGTTTTTAAAATAAGCCCCTCAACCCATCCCCCTCCTAGGCCCCACCCACCCCCATGCCCAGCAACATTTATATGTAACATAAAAACTGGCTACTGTGATCCCTTCACCTACCCACGAAATCAAGTTCTCTCACATCTCCTCCCTACACATCTCTCATTATAATAACAGTAACACTACCCCTTCACCACCCTCCTGCCAAGCAATAAGCCTTTTGCTTCTGCTTGTAATGATAGAGAAGGGTAGTGATTTGGGGGAAAATTGAAATATTTAGTATGGTCACATACAGATGTACGTGTTTCTTTTAACTGTATATATTTATCAAGCACAGTGCTCTTAGATCTCTGAGGATTCCCATAATATATGGGGTTTGGGGCTTGAAAATGGAACATGGGAAGGAAAACCATTTTTATTAAAATATATGTGGAATTGCCACCTGAGAGTTAAAGCCCAAGAAAAAATGTTGACAAGAGGTTGGAGGATCACTCAGATGACAGCCAAGATGAGATTTTAGCCAGGCTGAGACTCAAAGAGCCTCAACTGCAGGAGTGGCGAATGACCAGCAAGCTACTCTGCTTAAGTTGCACCGAACATCCTTCAACACTTTTAAAAACAATTTGGTAAGCTGCCCTGCCATAGCAAACTGTGAGACCAGACCCTGACCTTACTCACTAGGAAGGTAAAAGTTTTAGAATTGTGTATGCCTCTGCAAGTGTTAATCACTGGATAAAGAGAGGACCCATTTAAGAAAAGACTAAAGAGCTTTAAAGATCATTGTAGGCATACTGATTTGGCTATTTTTTTGTGAATGTGGGATGAGTCTACATGGTGAAAAAAGACTTACTGCTGTATCGATCATACCACTGGCTAATGTCACCCTCATTTCTAATACAGTAGCGAGGTGTATATTACTGCTATTGCTATGATTGACACAATTGATTTTGTGCTATTTTAAATGAAATTACACCAGAAATGAGTGCCATTAAATGTGGAATCTGGACATTTAAGCCCCTATATATATATATATATATATAGTTAGAAATTCTCTGAGTCAGAGAAAGAAATGAACGCCTTAGATAAAAATTTTACTTGTGGTCTGGAACTCTGGGTTGTGGGACATAAATATTCCTTTTTTAAGGATCAGGAACCCAGAAGTTTCAGCTGTTGTACATGTTCTTATTTATTTTATAACTTAAAAATCACCTAAAACAAAATGTGACATGTTTTAGGTGATTTTTAACTTGTAAAATAAATAAAAACACATTAAACAGCTTTAACATTTGTTGCATTGATGCTTTTGACTCGTATGATGACGCAAATTGCATTTGTACATTGTTTGTGGATACAGAAAATCTACAGGAACTTCATCCCTAGTTTACAGGAAAATAAAGGGGAAATAAGGGTGCACTACAGGAAAATGCTTTGTCTGATCCGGGAACACTGCAGCATATGCCGTACCATGAGATTAAGCATGTACGCAAGATGAGGTACCTAACTGAAACCCTCATCATCCATTGCCATCAGCATGCTACTGCTACTGTCCATAACAAAGATGCCTGCATTGAGACTGGGGCCTATTCACTAAGGGGCGTGGAGCAAGCACGCAAGGCATGCACAGCTCTGCACCCAAGGGAGAACTGTGCAGGGATTGCATTCATGAAGCAGCAGCCTCTGCCCAGCTCCCTTCCATGTCGCCACCCCCAGGAGCAGAAGTGCATGGGGGCCAGCAGTGGATCCCTTGTGCTGGTATGGTGCCATCTTGCTGGGGGGCTTAGAGTGCCAGCAATGTGGTCTGTGGGGGGCATGTGCTGGTCACCCACCCCAGGCCCAATCTCCATCCCCCGACCACAGCGGCACCTTCCTGCAAGGGTCTGATGACCCCTCGTCAGCACCAGCAGGTCTGGCGATGGTGACTGGAGGGTGTGTGTAGCTGTTAAGGCTGGTTTCCAGATGCATAGCCACTGGCACCCTGTGTAAGGCACTCCACTCGTTCATGCATGAGGTGGAGTGCTGGAACACCCATCCTGCGGAGACCCCAGCCCGCCCACTCATGGAGCTCAGCACTCGGCCAGGGATCTGGTGGGGAGGGGTGTAGCTCATTTAGAATGCCACGGTGGGTGCGATGCGGTGCCAGGTGGGCGTGCACCTGGGTTGGCACGGCGCTGTAGCCCATCTGCACCATTAGTGAATAGGCCCCATAGTAAGGGTATGCAGCTATTTAGCAGTGAACAGTGATTGAATGAACCACAGAATATTTTCCCCACCATGCTTTGCCATCACTGCTGTCACATTTAATAAAGCTCTTTCTCTATTACTGTACCTCTGTGAGAGTATCTGCTTTAATAAAACTTCTTTTGGTTGTTGTGGTGGTAGTGGTGGAGGTGGGACAGGAATAGTGGTGGTGGTGGTGGTGCTTGATTTATAGACAGCCCAATGGGCAGTGAGAACCAGGAAGCATTGTTTTACACTATCACTCCAGATATCACTAGAGAAAGACCCTTGACCCCCCATACTTCAGAGGTGTCAACATCCATATGTAGACTGCTTGTATATAGTGGGAAAAACATACCAAGAAAATGTGAATAATGCTGGAATGTTGTCTTTGGGCTTGGCGTTTTGTTAGAGCCATCAAAAACTAATGTCTTCCACCATGGAGAATGGCTTAAGATCAAGGGCCAGCATTTCACTAGTAAGTTATGTAGTTTGTATGGAATTTCAGGGATCATTTGTCAGTTTAGTCCTGCCATGGAATGTCTGTCATACTGTAGTTTATTTTGTTGCTAATTCACAACCAGTGCTGATGGTGTGACACTGGGCTTGGCTCTGGCTTGTCGTGGTTGGACTCATTCTGAAGTAGCACTGGTACCCACTGATGAATCAGTTGGATTCTCCCATAGTGGCTGGATTACTTAAACAAACTGTTGTATGGCTGCTTTTGTTGGCCCTTTGTCTGACTCTGACCTGTGTTGAGAATGGGCCTCTAATAAAGGAACATCATATTCACTTTTTAAGAGACTGACCAGAACACTTGTTTCCAAAGCTTGAATAGATTGACCTTGACTGATCTTTTCACCACACTGACTGCAACATGTGTTCCTTGGATTTGTCATGTCTTCTGTAAAATGCTCCCACACTGCAGAGGATCTCTTTGGCTTTTCAGTGACAATGACTGGGGGATACTCCTGCAGGAACTGGGTGACGACTGGGAGATGACTAATTTTGTGGCACTGAAAAATGATGTTGTTGGGAATGGGCAGCAGCAGCATTAGCTGGTGGCACAGAAATATAGGACTAATACAAGGCATTTCTCTGGATAAGAAACTTTGTTTCTTTCTTTTCTCTTTTTCATTCTGTCTTAACTGTCCCATCTATTCCTGTGATGGCCTCTTTAGCTTAGCATCACACTCGCTGCCATTAATTGGTGGTGTACCTGATATTACCCCTTATTGTGCATGTGCTGTACCCCCTCCTCTTGTGCTTTTCCCATGCTTCTCTTTCTCCTCCTCCGTTCATTCTTTCTTTCTTTCTTTCTTTCTTTCTTTCTTTCTTTCTTTCTTTCTTTCTTTCTTTTCTTTCCCTTGTCCATTTCCCTCTTCCATCTGTGCTTACCCTTCCACTGCCATCTCAGCCTCTACTTCTACCCCTCTGACAGCTAAATTTTCATATCCTCCCCTCCACTGGCTCTCTCCCATAAAAGTTGTTTTGCTGCTACTCACTTCATTTTGTAGAAATGTTGTATTAGTATACCGTACCTTCTTCCATTGCAAATCTGTACTTCTTCATCTGCTGACATGTTTACAGGTATGATCCGTGCCAGAGTTAGACACGGTGTCACGTTCCTCATCTATAGTAGATAAGCCAGCAGTACTGGACTGTGTGTTTCTGTTGCTGCATGATATTGGGCATTGTAAGCAGTTTGGCAATTGTTACTGGTCATGCTCGAGTGGCGTGCCCCCTGTTGTTTTGATCATGCAAGGTTGACAAGGAGAGTTCTTGGCTTTTCAGTAATGTATAGATCATTTCTATCTTGTTCTTGTGTAGGGGAAGTGGAAATGGAACTGGCTATGCTTGAAGGAGGAAGAGGAAACCAGTTTGTGCTTCTGGACTGATTAGGGTATTGTTAGATGTACTGGAAGATCCGGAAAAGCTACTAAGAGGAATGGGGTGGAACCAATGGAATTCTGTGGACTTCTGAACCAGGGTTTCTTTGGCTATATTATCACATGCCCAGCTCTAGACCTTACAGCCCCAAGGCTCCCAGTTCCACCATGACCATTGCCATCAACACAAGGTAAAGAAGCTGTACATGGAACTGGCATAATGGAACCTTTATCTGCACCATTCCTCCCCCACATCTCTTTCTTCTGTTCTTTTCTTCATATTTTCTATATGACATGACAGTTGACATTGTGACCAGGATGCAGCAGCAGGATGCAGTTCAGCACTGACAATTATGATGACTCACAAAATTAATGAATGTGTCAAAGATTAGATGTTAGCATTGTTAGCATCTGTTAGCACCCTTTGCAAACTGTGTGAGAGGCCTTTCAGCACCATGCAATTCTGCTTAAAGTTGAACCAGCATAACATTCTGTGGTGATTTGCATATGCAGCCCATGATGCTTTGCATTGTGTGGGCATGTGTGATTTTGTATTTTCTTGAAACTTGGCTTCCCAGCCAAATGCCCTTTGGGTTAACCCTTGCTTCAGTGTTTGCGCACAGAGGTTCTTTGTCTTTTAAAAAGAATAGATGACCACATGTGGTGTGACACAGGGCAAGAGGATGATAATTGACAAGAGCAAAACCACACTCTGAGTTCCTGACCTGATAAACCAGAATGAGAAACATAGACTCAGGAGACCTCCTATATTCAGGACATAATTTTTAGTGAATCAGGAGTGTTTATTTCTAAACATTTAATGACTCATAACAATAAGAGATACCAGAACTATACATACAAACATGTAACATACTCTCAGTAAAGTCTCATAGCAGCTCCCTACTTAACTTTCACTCAATGCTCACTTTATTTTTTTATTACTGACTTTATTTATTCTCCCAGCAGGCTGGGTGGCTTCAATCTGCCCATCCCATTCAACTTCTGTGGCCGCCCCAAGACCAACCCACCTCCTTAAACTCAGATGGACCATTGGTGCTGGTGAGGGGGCTTCATCTAGTCCCAGTCCCTGATTTTTCCCCTTTAGCCCCCCGAACCCCACACAAGGTCAGGTGTGCACTTGGAAGTGCACATGCATGCCTTGGCCCAGGTGGCTCCGCTCCTCCCACCCCAGGCCTTGTGCATGGCTCCCCTCCAAAGCCCACATTACTGTCATGTCTCCTCATGGTGGTGGTCAAGGATAAGGATTGCCAACCTCCCCTATCCAGGGGAGGAGAAGAGAGCTGTCAGGTGGCCACTCGATCCTCACCCAGCCCCCCCGGCTGACTCCCTGTGACCCATGCTTGATATCAAACATGGGTCACTGGCATGGCATGAAGTAAGGTGCACAGTGCCTCAGCACTCAATGTCACTGGGCCAGCCTACTGTTCACTTCATTGACTGTAGCCATCTAGTTGGCTCAAACACAGGGGAACAATTAAAAAGATAGATTTGTCTTCATCTGTAGTCAGTAAAATAAAAACTAACAGTGAAATAATACCTTCAAATATCCCCCTACTTATGTCCTTGTCCTCTGCTGGGTTGGCTTAACACCCTATCTGCTGCAGGCTTCAGCAAGTGCACACTGCATTGTATTCCTCTCTGCAGCAGCATGCAAATCGTTGGCCTACCCTGCACAGAAATTACCATTTATATAATAATTAGGACTGTACTTTTGTCACAGAAGGCATGAAAATCATGGATTCCATGCTAGTTCCCATTTCTATTAAAATTACATGTAACCCCTAGACAGCACTTTTCTAAGGGCTAATAACCCTGCCTGTATGGTAACGAACAGATTGAGGGGCCTGAGTTCTCTAATTAGGTGCCTCCACCGAGAAAAATGGTATTGGGGTTGCCTATCTGCTCTGGTATAGCCCTCTGGGAAGCCATAACCCCCATCAATCCTTCTAGTGGCCTACGAAATAACACAATGGAACATTCACAATCAAGATGCAGCAGTAATAATGTGCTCGTACCCTTCTCACTTAGCAACAGAGTTAGACTTGCTGCAGCTGCCCTGTGGAACCCCTGGAAAACAATGTTAGCACAACAGTAATACAATATCACTACTGTAAGTCAACCAATAATATGCACACTAGCCAGGTTCAACGTGAAAAAAGACAATTGGGTTTATTTAGGGTCAGTGAACAAGGGAGGGGCATGAATCTAGCAGAATGATTAGCAATCTGATTTAAATCAGGATTGTCTGGCATGCACTTTAAGTCCCAACTTCACAGTTCAACAACCCTGGGTACCCAGAATATCATGCAGGCTAGCCTGAAGTGTTGCCCAGGAGTGGCCGGTGTTGCAGCTGATGTTGGGGCACTTAAAAAAAGGAAAACAGTTAAGCATCCACACAACCCAATAATTTGTAATCCAAGCCAGATGGCTCAATCCATTGCAAGAACCCAGTAAAAGAAACAATTAGATGGTACCACAATGATTTTTGCTTTCGTTGCAGGGAGCTACCCTGATTTGTACACATGCTACCAGGAGCTGAATGCAGTACAGACAAGATGTAGACCTTGTGGTGTTGATCAAGGAGGCCGGGGGAAGCTGGTCTGACATGACTCACCTCCCGGTGGTCACTACCTGCTCAATGGTGTTGGGCAGGGGGCTGAATCCCCAAGCTGGTCTTTCGCTGAGGGGGTCCCTGATGCAGGAGTAGCAGCCTAGGCCAAGATGGCAGGGCCCAAGCAGAATGAACAGTTCTGTAAAAGTTCATGATCTTCTCCTTTTGAAGCCTCCAGCTGTCGTAACAGATTTGAACGTGGGGAACCAAATCTTGACCCACGAAACACATTCAGCACATTTAAATCACTAACTTCTTTAAGCAACAGTTTGGATGCAGTCCAGTTGTAAATTGACAGTTTTACTGCCAAACTTTCCGATGCAAGGATAATTTTCTCATAAGCTGGGCTGATCGCTTCTGGAGCAAGTCTTTGGTCCAGATCACAAGTTGCAATTACAGTTCTTCTTTTATTCTGCAACAGTTCCAAGGCTAGAGATTGGACCAGTCTGACTTCTGCAACAGGCAGTTCAAATTACAGGAGAACGTGGCAGGAAGGCAGCTCAGCCTCTTGCTGCTGATTCCCCAGCACTCCTACTGGGAGCAGCTGATCGAAAGCTCAAACTGTTCACTCTTCCACTTCCAACTCTAACTGATCCACTGCTTCAGGCAGTTCTGGACATTTCCCTTCTAATCCAAGAGGTTTGGCTCCCTAAGGAAACTATCAGTCACAGTAAGGGCTCCTTCTCCAGATCCATTTCGGCACCAACACTCAAAACTGCAAAACTACAGACTTTCCTTCCCACAAGACCCCTGGGGACAGGATCCATTTTAAGTCCCCAGCAGTTCAATTGGTCCAAATACTGAAAATCCAGGACCTAACACAGTGTGTCCCAGTCAAATGTTCTAGTGGCAAGTCAAAACAGGTTAGACAAACTTCTCTATCTTTACTATTACAGCAAATAAGCCATAAACAATCACAGTTCTTATGAGAGCTCCCTCTTCACAAGCAGTGACTGCAGAATAGAGCAAAATAACATACTGTCTGGCCAGTCATAAGCCCTATATAGTTTGGACCCAGCCCAGACTAATTCCTAAACACAGATTAGCTAGGCTCTTAAAGAGACAGGCATAGAGTCTCACTAGGGCACTCTCACACACAGACACAGAACTACTTAAGACAGGACACCAGCCTGACAGTGGGCATTAAGGAACCGAGGAAGACATTATAGTAAATTCCAATTTGTAGGGGGGGTTACATTCTTCCCTGCCTGGAAAAACTTGGCATCTGCATCAAGTCTACACATACTGTAAGATTCTATATGAAAACACTATATGCAAAATGCATGCATGTTTCAGTTGGCATACCATAAAAATAAACTTATGCATCAGTAAGATAAACTGGTCATAGTAACAGTACTGCTGTACTTTTCACTTTAGCAATGTTATTTCCACAAGGACACATTTTCATAACATTTTCCATGAATAGTTTAACATATTCAAGTAGTTAGACATTTTCCTTACAATTCTGGTTTGCATTACCTCCTGCATACTAACCCACATGGCTTGGGGCCAGTTCCTATCAGCTACGCTAGGGCTGTATGAGGCAAGGGTATTAGTACACTGATTGGAGGGCTGCACTATTAACTTGTATGTAGCACAGTAACGCAGTTTTGAAAGAGAGTTTTCAGAAATATACACCCCTTTGTGAATCACATGAAGTGGAGGTCTACAGGCCTTCCTGGGGAGTCATAACTGAGGCATATCACTGGCTTTGTGGCTCTTCCAAATTTTCTGGGCTGGGTAGCACAGGCTCAGTGCTTTCAACATTGCTTGTCAATAAATCTGCTTCTGAAGAAAGGGGTACCTCAGCACTGGTTGTTTGTTCTGAACTGGAAGCACTTTCAGCTTCTGGCTCTGTTAGTTCTGGTTCAAGAATATTACCTTCAGTACTTGGCTCTGAAATTCCAGGTTCGTCATCAAGAGGAAATTCCATGGAATTTAAATTTTGCAACACATTACTATTACTTTCAACATCATTATCTTCATTAACATCATTGTCCACAACAATTTCAGAATCATTGGTTGCAAACAGCTCTGAACCTTTTGGTATGTCACCAGTGGTGCTGTCTGTTTCTGGCTCTCTTTCTTGGGGCTGTAGTCTGGATCTCAGACATCTGAGAAGCTAGCAAGAAAGACTTTCTGAATCCTAATAATTGAGCCTTGACTTGGCCGGCATCTTCAGGGAGATGGCACTTCATATGTCCATCCCCCCCCGCAATGGTACAGAACATCACATCCTTATTTATTGTCTCTCTCTCTCTCTCTCTCTCTCTCTGTGGATCCACCAAATGCCTTCTGTTACAGCTTACATATGGCCAGGACTATGTGATGCAACTGGGTGAACTGAGCCTCCAGCTTGCTCAGTTCGACTTCCCATGTGGGGTGGAGGATCTGTTTCCCCGGTGTCTCTGTCTCTTGGTTAGAGCAGTCGGGTGGAGTACTTTCTTTAGATGTGGTTGGTCCTGAAACTGGCTCCACAAGGGCATCTCTTTCAGCCTGGTGTTCAGCTCTCTTCATGGCCTGCATTAGTTCCACAAAGGAAGGAGCACCCTTCACACATTGCTGCATATGTATCCAAAGAATGATGAAGCTAGGATCTTCCACCAAGGTTAAAACATTATCCATTCTGACCCAATCTAAATCTGAGGGTGTGACCCCTCCTCAGTCAAATATTTTTAACAGGACATGTTTGACTCTTGATAGATAAGCCGAGAGCATTTCGCCCTTGTGCTGATGCATAGCCTTGAATTCCCATAATATCTGACTGACATCCTCATGAGGGTCGAAAACAGAGGTCAAGGCATCCAAGTACTGCTGCATGGATGTGGCAGACTCAGTGGATTGAAACCTCCAGATGACATCTAGAGTGGGCCCCACAAAGTCACTATAATCTCTAACCACTTCTGCTCATTGGTTCCGGGCCATCTGGCTAATATCCAGGTGGCATGCGCTCTCCAAGTGTCCCAGTCTTTTTGTCCACTGGGGTGGGGACAATCCCAGAGAAAATACCATCCAGGATCTAGGGTAGCAGTGTGAAACACTAACCAAGTGTTGCAGGAAACACTTTGCCACCAAATTCCTCTTAACTACCTGACAGTGGGTATTTTGGCCACTAGGGGGTGCTAATCCCAGCAGTGCCTCCAAGATATAACAACTAGGTGGCGCTATTCTAGGGGCTAATACCCCTGCCTGTATGGCAATGCACAGGTTGAGGGGCCTGAGTTTTTCAATTAGGTGCCTCCACCCAGAGAAATGATATTAGGGTTGCCCATCTGCTCTGGTATAGCCCTCTGGGATGCTATAACCCCCCACCAACCCTTCTAGTGGCCTAACAAATGACACAATGGTGCATTCACACTCAATAGGGAGCAGTAATAATGTGCTCACACCCTTCTCACTTACCAAAAGGGCTAGACTTGCTGTAGCTGCCCTGGGAACCCCCTGGAAAATAAGGTTAGGACAACGGTAATACAGTCTCCTTACTGTAACCCAACTAATAATATTCAAACTAGACAGGTAATGTGAAAACAGACAATCAGTTTTATTTAGGGACAGTGAACAAGAGAGGGGCATGAATCTAGCAGAATGATTAGCAATCTGATTTTAAATCAGGATTGTCTGGCATGCACTTTAAGTCCCAGCTTCACAGTTCAACAACCCTGGGTACCCAGAATATCATGCAGGCTAGTCTGAAGCATTGCTCAGGAGTGGCCAGCATTGCAGCTGATGTTGGGGCCTTTAAGGAAAGTAAAACAGTTAAGAATGCACACAACCCAATAATTTGTAATCCAAGCCAGATGGCTCAATCCATTGCAAGGACCCAGTGAAAGAAACAATTAGATGGTACCACAATGATTTTTGCTTTCATTGTAGGGAGCTACCCTGATTTGTAGTCACACTATCAGAATCTAGATGCAGTACAGACAAGATGTAGACCTCATGGTGGTGATCAAGGAGGCCTGGGGGATGCTGGGTCCGACATGACTCACCTCCCGGTGCTTACTACCTGCTCGATGGTGTTGGGCAGGGGATCGAATCCCGAAGCTGTTTTTTCACCGAGAGGGTCTCTGATGCAGAAGTAGCAGCCTAGGCCGAGAAGGCAGAGCCTAGGCAGAATGAACAGCTCTGGAAAAGTTTGTGATCTTCTGCTGGTGAAGCCTCCAGATGGCATAACAGATTTGACTGTGGGGAACCAAACTGCGACCCATGAAACACATTCAACACATTTAAATCACTAACTTCTTCAAACAACAGTTTGGATACAGTCCAGTTGCAAATTGACAGCTTTACTGCACAAGCCTTCTGATCTGAGAGTAATTCTCTCAGAAGCTGGGTCAATCGCTTCTGGAGCAAGTCTTCAGTCCAATTCGCAAGTCGCAATGACACTTCTTCTTTTCTTTTGCCATAGTTCCAAGGTTGGAGATCGGACAGGTCCGACTTCTGCAATAGGCAGTTCAAATTATAGGAGAATGTGGCAGGAAGGCAGCTCAGCCTCTTCCCGCTGATTCCCCTGCACTCCTACTGGGAGCAGCTGCTCGAAAGCTCAAGCTGTTCACTCTTCCACTTCCAACTCTAACCGATCCACTGTTTCAGGCAATTCTGGTTATTTCTGTTGTAATCCAAAAGGTTCGGCTGGCTGAGGGAACTGTCAGTCACAGTATGAGTTCCCACTCCAGATCCATTTGGGCACCAACACTCAAAATTACAAAACTACAACATTTCCTTCCCACAAAACCCCTGGGGACAGGATCCATTTTAAGTCCCCAGCAGTTCAATTGGTCCAAATACGGGAAGTCCAGGACCTAATATGGTAGCTCCCAGTAAAATGTTCAAGCTGCATGTCAAAGCAGCTTAAACAAACTTCTCTGTCTTTACTATAACAGCAAATAAGCCATAAACATTCACAATTCCAATGAGAGCTCCCTCTTTACAAGTAGCGACTGCAGAATAGAGCAAAATAACATACTGTCTGGCCAGTCACAAGCCCTATATCACTTGGACCCAGCCCAGACTAATTCCTAAATGCAGATTAGCTATGCTCTTAAAGAGACAGGCATGGAGACACACTAGAGCACTCTCACTCAGAGGCACAGAACTACTTAAGACAGGACCACAGCCTGACAGTGGGCATTAAGGAGTCCAGGAATACATTATAGTAAACCCCAATTTGTAGCAAGATTACACAACATGATTTCAGTTTTCCATTACAAACCAAAGATGCTGATGCTATCCATGAAAACACCATACTTTTTATCATTTTTCATGAAAACACCATTGTTTGTGACTTTTTCAAATGACAGACCCATAATTTTTCTGGTGTCCCACCACCACAATGAACTTGGTCTCCAATCAACCCTGGTGAGGATTCTTGGGCTCGTCATTACCAAGATAGCTGCAGAAATTATTGATTCAGGTCACTGTTTTATATCTCTGCTGATGAGCGTGTACACAAATACTGTATATCAAAACAGAATTTAACACAAAATAGATCCATGAGTTGTGAATTTTGCTATAATTTCCATAGTTGATGTCATTTTGACTATGACAAAACCATCATTTTCTCCAACATTAACCATGACAAAAGTGCAGCCTTCATAAAGTGTAATTCTCTGATGATTTCAAAGTGTTTTTTTAATTAAAAACAACACATTTTCAAAAGAGCAGAAGAGCTGAGCCTCTATACCATCTTTCACTTGCACAAATGTGCATTCATTTGCACTGTAATTTTGTTTTGCCTATATGATGTACAGTGTTCTCCTATACATCCCCCCCCACATGTCACACCTGGAATCAAGACTTAGTTCAGTGTGCCTTTTCTGGTCACCAATTTCTAAATATAAATAAATAAAGAAAATAAAATAAAGATGGGCACACTTGTGCTTTCTTCTGCTGCAAGAGAGAATGAAACAGCACCATGACATGCACAGCATGAGGAAATCACAATATGCAGTATCGCTGATTGACTGCTGCTGGTCATGTTTCTACTTCCATGATCTCTGTATATCTCCTGTAAAATACAATACCACAAGATGCCACTGAAGTGCTGAAGAGAAAAAATGAAGGCTGAAAATGTTGGACCTCCCTCACTATAACAAATGTGCCATCTTGGCAGGTACACCAAATTCAACTTCAGAGTCAGCTCAGCTTTATTATGTTTGCTTGCACGCATATGCAAGAAACATAGTGCCATCATCCGAGTTTTCCAGAGGTGTGTCAGCCTCTTCCAATTCAGTCACTGTGTTTGCAGGTGCAGTCACAGTGCACCAATCACTGCTCCAGCTGTCTATGACAGCAGTTGAAAATGCAGTGGCATACAGCTGAAAGGAAGAGCTCCGCTTCAGTGAGCAGAGCTCCCCCCTCAACACGCATGCATGCATATTGCGTGCTCATGCACCCCCCCACACATACTGTAGAGCCGACGGGGGTGCCCAATGCCCCCATCCAACTCCATGCCGCCCCAAAAAAAGCTTTCCAGGTGCCATGCTGAGAGCCCACCCCAGCCTGGCACACGCTCAGGATGGCCGATGGGAGTGCCCAACCTCTATAGGCTCCAGCCCCCCCAAACAGCCTTACAGCTGCCACGCTGGGAGCCCACCCCAGCGTGGCACAAGTCAGTATGGCCGATGGGGGTGCCCAATCCCCGGTCGTCTCCAGTCCCCCCAAACAGCCTTCTAGCTGCCATGCTGGGAACCCACCCCAGTGTGGCAAATGTCCCCATTGTCTTCCTTTAAAAACCTGTAAAAAAAAAGAAAACATTCCCTCGGCATTCTCCCAGCCCACCTGCTCCCACCCACTGCACACCCTGCATCCCCACACACCCTCACCCCAAACTTACCTCCAGAGTCTGGCGCGACGATCTTCGGTGGACCAGGAACACATCTGCACTCTTCAAAGCTGACTACGAACTGAGGAAATGGCGGTAAGCTGTATAATGTAATAGGGTTTTTCAACTTTGCTGCATATCTCTGGCATTTTTTGGAATTTTTGCACCAAATTTTGAACATGGGGTTTTTGGGACCCCTTCTCATGAATGCTGTCACTGTCATGGCATTAATCAGGCCAGAAGGGTGATTTCGCAGTCACTGCGCGAAATCACCTTTCGAGACTGATTAACAAAACAACACTGCCAGTGTTCATAAGGTGGGCTCTCAAAAGCCTATTTTGAAAATTTGGTGGAAAAATTCCTAAAATGAACTGTTTTAAGCGTCGTTGCGCAGTTCCTACGCACGCTCGTAAGTTCGCAAATTTTCAATATTTTCTCCAGATTTTCAACATTGCCATTTTACCACACCTCCTTATGAGCAGTACAGCTGTCATTTTTCACATCTCACCCAAAACATGTTTCTGCCCATATAGCGGACAATGGCACAGTCGGTGTGCAAAATCAATGTACGGGACACACTAAGAAAATCACAGTGACACTCTTCATGAGCAGAGGTCTTAAAGTGGCTATGTTGAAAATTTGGTGAAAAGATTCCTTAAAATGACTGTTTTACTAGCGTGCATTGCAGAGTTCCTATGCACGCTCATAAGTTCACGAATTTTCAATATTTTCACTCCAGATTTTCAACATTGCCATTTTACAACACCTCCTTATGAGCAGTAAAGCTGTCATTTTTCACATCTTGCCCATAACGTGTTTCTGCCCATGTAGCGCACAATGGCGCAGTCGGAGTGCGAAATCAAAGTATAGGACACATTAACAAAATCACAGTGACATTGGTCATGAGCAGAGGTGTTAAAATGGCTACGTTGAAAATTTGGTGAAAAAATTTCCAAAAATGACTGTTTTAGGAGCGCACGTTGCGCAGTTCCTACGCACGCTGGCAAGTTTGCAAAGTTGTAATAGTTGCACACCAGATTTTCAACAGTGCCATTTTACCGCACTTCCTTATGAGCAGTACAGCTACCATTTTTCACATCTCGCCCAAAATGTGTTTCTGCACATGTAGCGCACAATGGTACAGTCGGTGTGTGAAAACAATGTTTGGGACAGATTAAGATAATCACAGTGACACTGGTCATGAGCAGAGGTCTTAAAATGGCTATGTTGAAAATTTGGTGACAAAACTCCATAGAATGACTGTATTATGAGTGAGCATTGCGCAGTTTCCACGCTCCCTCGTAAGATAATGAATTTGTAATATTTTCAGTCCAGATTTTCACCAGTGGCATTATTCCACACCTCCTTATGAACAGTACAGCTGTCATTTTCCACAACATGGCCGAAATGTGTTTTCACACTTTCAGCGCAGAAATACATGGTCACTGTGGGAAATCAATGTTCGGGAGAGATAAAGAAAATCACACTGACACTGTTCATGAACGGAGGTCCCAAAATGCCTGTGTTAACAATCTGCTGTAAAAAAAATCCCCAAACTAATTACATTACACATCCTGTTCGGAATGTGTTTTTGCACCTGTGGTGCCAAATGCCATAGTCGCTGTGCAAAAGCAGTTTTCGGCTAACAAACTGATATTGCCACTGATCATGAGGTGGAGGTCACAAAAAAAACATGTTGAAAATTTGGAGTGAAAATACCAACGAATGCCTGAGGCGTTAGGGTTTCTGACCACAACGCCCCACCCTGTAGAGAATGACAGGCATCAGGGGTGTGACTTGGGATTCTTGCCTGTAATGCTCATACCATTTCACCCCCACTCACACCCTGCAGGCAGTGAGAGGCATCAAGGTGTGCCTCGGACTCTTCAGCCCCAAACTTCACCCCATTCTCCTATACTTCACCCATCTCATCATATTTCCTGATGGAATGGGGTGCGCATAAGGGCCAAAGACCCCAAGGCACACCGTGACACTTGTCAGTGTCTGCAGGGTAGAGTGTGGTGAAATGGCGTGGTCATTATGCCTGACGACCCAAAGGCAAACCCCAATGCTAGTCACTCTCTGCAGGGTGGTGGTGGGGTTGGCTTCAGTTCAATACTTCGCTGCCATTCCTATTATGCAGCTCTGTAACTTCTACACTACCAATGCCAATGCCAGTAAGCAAACATTTGGCGTTGACAAATGCTTGTTCATATACATCTGAGCCTTTAGTTCAGCTTAAAGTTAATTTTAAATGTTCCTGGTAATGACCTTTTATTCCCAGCCATTAAACTGACATGTCAACCAGTCTATATCTGACATGTTTGGAAGAACTCTATGTGTTCCTTAATTGTGACTGCTTATCTTTACTGCTTATCTTTAGCTGTCACTTAGTATTTGGAGATCTTCTGCTGACAGTCCAGTACATGGTTTGATTGGAGTCTCTCAACACTACTTCAAAAACCTGACAAATGATCTCTCTTTCTCTCGCTCTGTCTCTGACAGATAAGGCCTGTTAAACTCTTTATTATAACACTGTGTTGTCTACTGTCTGGTCAGTAAAAATAGAACAAGGCAATGGATTGTGTCACAGCAGAGATACAGAGTCAGTCATGCACTGGCAAAAGGAGCTGATACGTTAGAGATGATATCCACAATTAAACTGATTTTCATAAGAGAAGACGTCTAAATAAATAAAATCCAGATTGTATAAGCTTTCTTTATTAAAAATCTTTGTAGGATAACAAGTATGAAATCTTACTGAGTTTTAAAGAAGAAAGGGAGGAAGGAAAACCTGTAGCCAGAGAGCTAGTTTGAAGTGCTTTGCAGCACTGAGCTTCTGAGTCATCTGTACCTGCATTACACTTATTCAATGATAAATATAAAGTGTGAGATCCACAAAAGAGTAGCTTCCAGCAAAGCAGCATGGCAATGGAAAATGAGAAGTCAGATGTACTCAAAGCTTATAATGTACCAGCTACCAGCTCACTCACAAACTGGATAAACTGGGGGCTTCCATTTCTGAGTACCATTACTATTTTGGCTACCCATCAATTCACTCCTGTCATTTGGCTCCCCGGCAGTTCACTCGAACCAATATGCTCCCACAGCAATCCAGTGCCCTGACAACTCGCTCTGCTGACAATTGATAACCCTGACATTTTGAGCTCCTGAAAATTATTACCCAAACTATTTATCTCACCCGACAATTAGCACTCACATACCAATTACCAATAACAACGCTATAACCAAACAATATCCTCCCACAATATAAATCACAACATTACCTCCAGATTCACTCCATTTCACCCACCCCAAAAAATAAAATCCTTGTGACCTTGTTAATTACAGCTACTACTACACAGTTGTTTGAGTCACATTCTAACCAGAACATGAATAACTCACAACTTGAACACTACTACATTAAGATTTGTATCTTCCAAAAAATGAAAGTGCAAAGCATTAGCCAAAGAAACCTGTGTCTACACATACCATAAATCCAGCAAAGATGGCACAAAACAATACTGGTGGTGTGAAGTCAGCCAAAAGAGAGGTGCCATGTGCAGAGGGTGATGTCACACAATAGGAAACAGAATAATAAATAAAGTTTGGGTACTGTCATACATTAATGACCCATCAAGACTTGAGATACTAAGAACCACAGAACAATCCAAACACAGAGCCACCAGCACCCAGGAAACAACAAGTTTAATACCAGGGACACTGGTTTACCGGGATTGAGAAAGGGCATATTCCATTTTGCACATTGTAAAAAACGTTATTGTCACCGGTGTCTACTAAGCCAAAATCCAGTTTTACCGGTGTTTGGTTTAGTGTACTTTTATTTAGCAATTTTTAACTCTGCTAACATGCATTTTGGCAGTTTTGACCTCCACTATTACACATCCTTCCATCCTTGTACCAATTTAAAGTTATTTTAGGTACAAGATGTGATGGCAGCAGCAACACTACAGCTCCGTCCCTAAGGTGTGATGGAAGCAGCATTATGGTCCCATCCCTAAGGTGCGATGGCAGCACCAACAGCACTATGGCCCCCATCCCTCTGGTGTGATGGCAGCAAGCAACAGCACCACGACCTCCCTCCCTCAGGTGTGACAGAAGCAGCAGCACTGTGGCCGTCATCCCGTAGGTGTGATGGCAGCAGTACTACATTCACCATTCCTCAGGTGTGATGGCAGTATCAGCACTATGGCCCCCCATCCCTCAGGTAGGGACTGACAGCAGTACTACATTCCCCATCCACCAGTGGTGATGGCACAAACATTACAGCCCCACCCTCCGGGTGTGATGGCAGTAGTAACAATGTAGTCCACATCCCTCTGGGGTGATGGCAGTAATGACAGCACTATGATCCCTTTCTTCAACACCCACACCCACATGCACAAGTTACAAATGACTTTGTCTCTTTGCTTGTTGGAACTCAGATGTGAATTAATCTGAACCATCACCGCTAAGGTGGACTACCTTTGTTTTTCCCATCTATAATTGTACTGCCTGAATTGGATTTCTGCCTGTGACACCACTGACCATGGTTAGGGAACAGACTTGGATGTTTGAGGGCCAGCTGCTGGTGAAGGCTTGAGTGTCCAATGACCAGTCACCTTCTCCTGGGAGGAGGGTGGGTTCACAACTCAGCATTTGCTGGCCCTGGTGGAGGCCAGAGGCACACAGCATGTCAGCCCTACTGCAGGACGGAGCGTGACCGACATCGGCTTGTGCCTTTGACATCATGTGGCCTGTTACGCTCCCAAGAAAATGAGAAAACACCACTGACCAACCAAAGGGACGGGCTGTTCATCCTCCATAAGCTGAAAGCCCCAGACACATGTCCGTTCTGACCCCTGCCATGCCCAGTATACACAGGAAGCTCTTTGGGGCAATTCTCCTCCCTGGTAGCCTCCCACAGGGGTAGGGGCACACCCAATGAAGGGTTACTGTGGGTTACCTGGTAGCACAGCAGTAAGGGTCAGTGGATAGTGGTCAGGACTCAGCAGTGGTGGTAGGGGGCCTTGGCAGGCCTGAAGGAGTGGCTGGCCAGGGAGTAGGAGGAGCAAAAAAAAAAACTGCTTGTATTTGCTTCGTTGAAATAAAGTGTCTTCACCTAAAAAATCCACAAGTGATTATTGGAGGACCTTCAAATGGATTCATGCATCTCCCAGACATGTGGATGTTTTTTTTTTTTTTTCACTTGGTTTCCATGAAAAGGGTGTCTCCCAGTTTTCATGTCTTTGTTCAGATGTGAATTGAGCACCACTCTGCCCACCAGCATCATACAGCCCCTGGGGTCTTACCTTCTGTATGTCATTGACTGTGCTTTCAAAATCTACTGGCCAAACATAAGTACACTTAAATACTTAACATTTGCTTTTTGTTGAAGCAGTCTATCAGAAAACTTTTTGTTCTCACACAGAGACTGAAACAGCCGGTGGGAGGAAAGGTGCAAATGATCCAGTTCACCTAAATGGGGTGCTAACTGTGAAATCTTTTCATAAGTAGTAAGGCAGTTTCTTCTTTGTGAACATACTTTCATTCAGACTAGTTTTCATTCAAACAACTGAGGATTTTGGATGGCCCTACTGATTATAAACTTGAATAAGCTAGTTGGTAACAGTGATCCTGCATTTAGCAATCTACAACCTAGATGCTTATATGCAAAGAATACAATAAAAACCTGACTAAAATTTAAAAACAAGCTTATAAAACACATAAAATGTATCTGAACATTTATCTTTACCTATACAAAATTATTGCAGCCCAAGTAAAACTCAGGTAAATTATATGGTACCCTGACTACTATTCTATGATGTAGTAAACATGTATTGGTATTTTTTTATATTCTTTGTAAAACAGGTAAGGCCCACTAGGCAGAACTGTCTGTTTTCAGAGTAACTGCACTGGGAGGTTAAGTGACTTGCTTGGAGTCACACAGCATGCAAGTGGAGGTTGGGAATCAAACCCAAGTCTGTTGGATGTACCCAGTTCAATAACTCTTTGTTATTCTAACCACTAGGCATGGGTGCTTAAACTGAATGGCTGATTACAACAAAGCAGTGCGGTTATTTCTTTACTGACTCTATATGCAACAAAGCAGAAAGAATGCAAAGCACAGCAGCATTCATTTTAAGATGCTGAAATCTGGGTCAGCCCGCTGGTGCTGCAGTAGCACTATTACTTGCAATGCCAGCGACCCAGGGTCAGAAGCGAACTCGGGTTGCTGGAGGTCTGGCCAGGGGAGTAGGATAGAGCACCTGGGGGACTGCTCTCCTTCTCCGGGGAGGGTGGCTGTGGGTCCTGCTGCTTTACCACCACCTGTGTGACCATGGGTGGTGGTGCAATGGTGCTGCAGAGTGATCAGGAGGGGAGGACGCTAGCCAGGATCTGGAGCAGTGGCATGTCTCTATGTTACCTACCTCCCTGGATCTCCTCTAGTGCCGGTGCCCTCAGAGACAGAACCAGAAAACCAGGAACAATCACCCCACATCGGCCACTGGCAGAAGGGACCCAGGTGCCCCAAACTTCATAACCAGGCTCCATGAGGGACTCACTGAGCTGCCCAACACACACTAAGGGAGTGTGGAAGGGTGATCTGGGATCCCCTTCCTTCCCACCTGGGGGGGGGTATAATCCAAGCAGGATAGGGGCAGGCCCACAAGAGCTCCTGAGCATTACCTGGGGGTGAAGCTAGGGATACCCAGCCTAGGGATCTCTGAAAAGTGGAGACTGACGCTGTGAGAAGGGGACATAGAGAAAATAAAAAAAATTTAAAAAGATGTTGAAATCATAGATTCTGTGCAGTGACATGCAATTTCCGTGAGGCACCGGTACAAGAATTCAAAATCCGCAAACCAAGCAGGATTCCATGATTGTTACCGGTGTTACCGGTTAAAATGGAAAACCAGGGTCCCTGATACTACCTCACGCCAAAGATGGACTGTCCTTAATGCACTATTCAAAATAACTGATTCAGACCACATAAAACTGTACAATGAGGCAGAGGCATTACTAGCAGGAGATGGGAGATGGTGATGCCATTGTATAAAACACTGGTAAGGCCTCACCTGGAGTACTTCATGCAGTACTGGAGACCACACATACGTAATGACATATACAAGGTGGATACTATCCAGAGAAGGGTGACAAAGATGATGCATGGCTTGAAACATAGAAACATAGACTTTGACAGCAGATTAGGACCGCTTGGCCCACCTAGTCTGCCCAACCTGCATCACAAAACATATGCGGAGAGACTAAGAGACCTAAATATATACTCATTGGAGGACAGGAGGGGGGCATGATAGGAACTTTCAAGCACCTCAAGGGCAAAAACGAGGTGCAGGTGGGGGATCTTTTCCAATGTAGAAAAGATATCAGAATGAGGGGACATGATATGAAATTGGAGGGGGGTAGATTAAGAGGTAAAATGAGGACGTTTTTCTACACAGAGAGGGTGGTGGATGCTTGAAACAGTCTGCCACAAGAGGTGGTGGGGACAAGTGCAGTGGAGGGTTTTAAACATGCCTTGGACAGGCACAAGGGAACACTGGGTGGGGTGGGAGTGATGAAAAGGCATTGATCACTTACTGATTAACTACATGTAAGTATAGGGCTTACTGGCAGACTAGATGGGCCTAGCGGTCCTTATCTGCTGACAAGTTCTATGTATCTGTGTAATAAACCAGAGTTACACCCATGGCCACTCCAGCAAATCCAGGTACAGGAAATGACATACAAATACCAGATGAATATGCATCTTTTGCAGTAGCAAATGGAAACACTGAAACCTTCCTCCTCCTCTATGACAGTGGCCCTGAAGACAACAGAATACTAATATTTGGCTCCTCAAGAAATCTCAGCTTGCTAGTCCTGACAAAGAAACACTTTATGGATGGAACATTTGCCTTCTCCTGCCAATCTCTGGAAAAATATACACCATACATGGTGAAAGATTTGGAAAAGTTACACCTTGCATCTGCATACTATTGCCGAACAAAAAACGAGACACATATGTGCAAGCTATTAGCTACCTTCTGCAAGTGCAGCCAAACCTCAATCTATGCTCTATCCTTAGACTTTGAACTTCTCACCATACAAGCCATTAAAGAAGTATTCCCTTAGGCAGAAAATAGAGTCTGTTTCTTTCACTTATCCCAAAGTGTATGGAGAAAAATACAAATGGAAGGACACAGCACCTGATACAGGGAAGTTGCAGACTTTGCCCTCCTCTGCAGATGCATACCTGCCATGGCTTTTGTACTTCTATAACACATAGTAGGCAAGTTTGAAATGCTGGCAGATGAAAAGGAAGGAATAATCCCAGAAGAATTACACCCCATACTAGATTAGTTTGAATCTAATTACATAGATACATAGACAGTGTCGGCAGATAAGGGCCTATGGACCACCCAGTCTGCCCATTTGAGCTTGTAAGTTCAGTTTATGTTTTCCTAGAAGTCTGTTGACCCTTACCCCTGACCTCCAGAATTCCTTTATGTCTGTCCCATGCATTCTTAAATCCCGTGATTGTTTCAGCCCCCACCACTTCCTCTGGCAGGGTGTTCCACTTGTCCACCATCTGTTCTGTGAAGAAATTCTTCCTCACGTTTCCTCTGAATCATCCTCCCTCCAACTTCATCCCATGCCCTCTAGTCCTGGAACATCTTTTTCGCTTAAAAATAGTGTATTCCAGCACCCTGTTCCTCCCTGTAAGATACTTGTATGTCTCTATCATATCCCCTCTCTCCCTCCTCTCCTCCTGGGAAGGATGAACCACCATAGATCAGAATGGCTTTGCCTGCTTTTCCATCCTGAATTCTGGAACTGCCAACAAGTAGTAGACAGTGATCCATGAACCAATAATGCTGTAGAAACCTTCTACAGCATACTAAACGATCTCCTCAGGATGACAAATCCAACACTCTAGAAACTAATAAATGGACTAAAAACCATCCAAAGAAAAATAGACAGAGATGTGGAACAGCTATGTGCTTGAAACATGGCTACAAAAGCTCATTGCTAATACCAAGACATCAACAAGCTGGAAATCACCACCCGAGAATACACTGCCTACATGCTTTTTGAGTTTCTTCAAGCTAGTGCTTACACCTTCAGATTCTAAATAAATTACGATGAAATAATGTTTGCTGATTTGTGTTGCTGAACCGAAAAATGTGAAATAAACCTTTGGATGATGACAAGCTGATTCATCATTAGAAAAGTCTGTCACACTAAACAATAAAAGACCTGCTGTTTACCTGCATTCATTAAAACACAGAACTAAACCTATCAGCAAAAACAAGTTTCTTTTCTTTCTCTAAAGCATTTTCCATACTGAAATATCACTTATTTTCAACATATTTTCCTTTATGTACAAGTGAACAAATAAAACAATAAATGCAATATAAAACAAAAAATTTCTAGCCAATGACATGTTCTATCTACTAAAATCAGACTCTAGCAGATAACATGTTCTCCCAATAAACATGAAAGTAAAAGACAGATAAGGAGGAGGCGTGAAATTACAGGCCTGTCAGCCTGATATCTCAAGTCGGAAAACTGATGGAAACACTATAAAGGAAAATAATTGTGGAACACCTGGAATCCAGTGGACTGCAGGACCCAAGACAGCATCAACATGGCTTTCTGGAGGAGAGGTCATGTCAAACAAATCTGATAGATTTTTTTTGACTTGGTAACCAGGGTGTTGGATAGGGAGGGTAGTGGACGTGGCCTCCTTGGACTTCTGCAAGGCCTTTGACACTGTTCTACATAGGAGACTGGTAAACAAGTTGGGTAGCATGGGGGTGAGCAATAAGGTGGTAACCTGGGTAAAAAACCGGTTTGGGGATAGGGGGTAGAGTGTGGTATCAAATGGAGTTCACGCTGAGGAGGGCAGAGTGACCAGCAGAGTACTGCAGGGGTCAATACTGGGGCCAGTCCTCTTTAATGTCTTCATTAGTGGTATACCAGAGGAACTGGAAGGGAAGGTCTCCCTCTTTGTGGATGACTACAAAATCTGCAACAGGATGGACACTCCAGAGGAGGTGCAAAGGATGGAAAGAGACTTGAAACAATTGAAGGAGCACTAAAGAGTTTGGCAGCTAAGTTTTAATGCAAAAAAGTGCAAGATAATGCACTTTTGTCACAGAAATCCAGAGGTGCAGTATAAAATGGAGGGAGAGATTCTAGCAGCTACTATATAGGAAAGAGGCTTGGGGGTGATCATATCAGATGGCCTGAAGGTGGTAGAACAATGCAACAAACTGATTGGGAGAGCTAGTGGAATGTTGGGATGTATAGGAAGGGGTATTATCAGCAGGAAGAGGGAAGTGGTGTGACCACTATATAGGTCTCTAGAAAGACCCCACCTGGAGTGCTGCATCCAGCTTTGGAGACCATATCTTAGGAAGGACATAGACAGGGTGGAGGCTGTCCAAAGGAGTGCTAGTAAGATGATAAACGGTCTACATTAAATGTCTTATGAGGAGAGGCTAAAGGAATTAAATATATAAACCCTGGAGGAGAAGAGGGAGAGGAAAGATATGATCAAGACCTTTAAATACCTCATGGGGGTGAATAAGGTGCAAGTGGGAAGTAATTTTGAAAGCAAAGAGTGCTCCAGAACAAGAGGCCATGATATGAAGCTGTAGGGGGGGTAAGCTTAGGAGAGATGTGAGGAAATACTTCTTCACAGAAAGGGTGGTAGATGCCTGAAACAGTTTCCAGCAAAGGTTGTGGGGAGAAAACAGAGGTGATATTCAAAAAAACCTGGGATAAGCATAAGGGAGTCATAAGGGATAGCTAATGAGGTGGCAAAGAAAGTGCTGTAGACCTGCAGGGGTCTACAGTGCAAGAAATGCAACAGAAGAGGACAAACTGGATGGGTCATGTGTCTCTTATCTGCTGTCAACATCTATGTTTTTATATCTTTACCTTCCTCTCTAAAAATATGTTACTGCATACAAACCTCTAGTTCTCAACCAGATCACTGAGACTCACACAGCTCACTGCTATAAGTGCACAACCACACAATGCATAGCTTTGGGAGCAAACTGGTGAAAGAACTAACATGTCAGTAAAGCAATTGTTGCGGGAACAAAATGTACAGGTAATGACGTTTCAGAGGTAAAAACTGTCAAGGGAGAACATTGACCTAAGAACACATAGTATGGACTGAACTGACATGGAGCCCACTGACGGGAACGAATGTATGTATCCCCTAGTTTTTCAGCTTTAACCAGTAATAGAACTGTCACAGAACATGGAGAAACCCACATACAGTATGTACTGCAGTAGTTTATAGTGAAACTGACTACTGGTCAAGTAAAGAGTTTGGGCTCAATTTTCAAAAGCTCAAGAATGTCGCAAGCCCCCAGTGTACTGATCATATGGCACATCGGGCTTGCAGCATTCTCCCGGTGCCAATCACGATTCTCACCCCTGTGCGCCAAATACTGCAAGTTAGACCAGCTTCCTCCGGTCTACCTTATGGCATGCTGCGGACCTGCTTTATGGGGCTTTCACCAAATATCTTGTGCAAGCCACCACAAAGTGTACAAAGTATCACAACTGCATCCTGTGTACTAAAATTCTGAGCAGTTGCACCAAAGGAGTTTGGCACAGCTGCGCCAAAGAATGGGGTTGATGCAGAGCTTGATCCAAGCCCTGTGTCAACCTATGAAAATTTGAGCCCTTTAATTCTTCAGTGCCAGCAGTCCTTTACTGCTCATCAGTGCTGAATCTGCCACAGTACAGGAGGAATTCTGGCTACCTAGTCCAATTTGAACTTAGCCTTTAGATAAACAGAGGGGTTCAACCTACTGTTTTCTAAGACACTTCAAAATGAGTTAATAAGTAACAAAAAACATTTTAATCCAGTCAGTCTGAACTTCATGAATGCTTAGGGGCAATCAAGAAAATATTATCAGCCCCTCAACACATGGCAAGGGCTGGGAAAAGCCACATAGTGCTCACTACACTTATGATGTACACCATCAGGGCACTCCATTGCATCCATAATGTTTTTGCTTCCCTCTACCCACCCAGTCACTGACATGTTCACTTGACTACATGAAATGGTAGAATGGGGGCGAGCCAGATGGCTGTATGCCAATCCCAGGCAAAGTAGCGGGCACTACTCCTGCCTATGGACAGCAGTAGTGGTAATTTAACCCCTCTGTCTCCCCATATACCATGATGTAGGGCCCAGCTGGCCCTCTTTCCTCCAGCACCTAGCCTTAGAAGATTCTGCAGTAGACTGTGATCATGACTGGTACTGGCTGGTGTTCTTTGAAATTGATATATTTTATGATGGGAATACAGCAGTCCAAGAGGACTGTTGTATCCCAGCATTCCCTGATCCCTGTGTAGGTTGAATAACCACTTGTGGGCTGGCACATGCATCTGACTTGATGCCCATGGTCCAGACCTGTTTTACCCACCTCTCTCCCCCTGCCTTAACGCGTGGCTCCATACTAGTGGAGCATGGAGGCTTGGGGTTAAGGATCCTATCTAGTCTGGACAGACATTGGGGGAACAGTGCTGTGGCCAGGATATGCTCAGTTCAAGAAATTCTGGCCACCACTGTGGCTCTGCCCTTTGTGTAGGTCATAGAAAAGAGAGATTTAGAGCTGTGCAGAATGCAGAATTCTGCTGGTGGAATTCTGGTGCAATCATAGCTTCTGCTTTCATTTTCCTTTTTTAGCAGTAATTTACAGTAATTGGCCAGATTCCACATTTTCCATGATTATTCACAGCAGAAAAGGTTTATTCCTCCTTAGGGGGAATTAAGCACAATTCAACGGAATTTCACAAATTGTGCACGATTCCTGCAAAAGTTGACTTTCACACTGGAATGATCCCTTCCCTAGATTCATCAACAGACATATGCGTATAAGTTTGGGCAGACTGAGCGGTAATGTGAAATACAGTTGAATGCATTATAACATATTGTAACTCAAACTCTTGGGGTGATGCCAAATTGGGGGGGGGGCCAAAAACACTCTCTCAGCAACTTCTGTTTCATTTACCTTTTTATTCCAGTTCAAGATAGCGCAATACACCCCAATGTTTTCCTCAAATATTACACCCCATTCCTGTCTGTACCATACATGCTCTCCCAACACATGGCTGCCCCATCCCATCCCCCACACCAGTATGCCCTGTCCCCAAAGTCTGATATGCAACCCCCCACACACTTTGCAGCCCTGTCCTTATAGGAAATGACAAACACCCCCCAACACGCTAGTCCCCCTCAGGTATAGAGCATAACAATCCCAACACATTAGGAGCCCCTCTCATATGCATAGACAACCTCCTCCACACACACACACACACACACACACAGTGGTTCCCCAGTCAGTACTAACCCCGATCCTGGAACTCCCGGATCTCAGCATTGGTGGCCAGTGGCCCCACCCTCGCGGCAGCTCCCTCCCCAACCCATACCAGGCAGTCAGTGCCACAGCTTCAGATGGCCAGTGGCATAGCCCTCCACATACCTCCATGGCTGACTGAGTTATGCAGGGAGCATGCGTCTATACAGGTGATGCACTCCTTGCATTAGTCAGATGGCCAGTGCCTGGGGAGGTGTGCAGATGGCTGTGCCACTGGTCATCAGGAGCCATGGCACTGATTGCCTGGTATGGGGTTGGGGGGGTTTTAGTGCTGTGGGGGTTGGGGGAGCCACTGGCCACCAATGCTGCAAAAAGGGTTCTGGGATCTGGGGTCAGGGTACTTTGGACCGGGACACCACTGTGTATGTGTGGGTGAGGTTGCATTGGGATACACTGGGTCCAGTGCTGTGATGTGTGTATTGTGAGGGTGGTTTGTGCATACAGGGGAGGCTCTCATATGTTGGGGGGGATGATATGCTCATACCAGGAGGGGACACTTTTGTGTTGAGGAGATTGCTTTGCTTATACCAGGAGGGGGCTCATATGTGTTGGGGGGTGCTTGGCTACTACATGGATGGGGCTACAATGTGGTTGGGGGGGTTTGCATACCATATATCGGGGACAGGGAATACTGGTGTGGGGAGGGGGTTTGCTTTTGCACTATGGGGTGGCCATGTGTTGGGGCTAGGGTGCATTGCTGTAATAGTGATCAGGTTGGCATGTGTTGGGTTGGGAGGGTGACTTACAGTAATGGTGACGGGGTGCCTGTGTGCGCAAGGCTGGGTGCATACAGTGGTTATGGCAGGGTCCACCCTGGTATAACCGGTGCCTCCTCTACCCCCGGTAAACAGCATTATGCACCTTAGTGAATGGCTTATAGTGCAGGCACACCCCCGGCACACACCCCGACTGCCCCAGTGCATTGCTGTCTGTGCAGCTGGGGGATCTGGAGTGTTACTGACATGCACTCCCCTTTGTAAATGCTGCATGGGGTCCATGGGATTTTCAAGCGTATCTATGCCTACATGCCTGGTTTCCACCATGTACAGATGTGATGCATAGGGCCCACAGTTATCTGGTTATACCCTACTGTAGGCTACGTTCACTTGTCTCTGTGCTTAGTTTGAGCTGTAGCCAACGTGTGCTCTCTGTATTTTGACAACACAGAAAAACAGGCATCAGTAACTCATCTGACTTAAAATTCAGTTTCACTGACATAAAACAGCCTTTGGTGACAACAACTGTAGTCACTTCCTCTTTTGTAAGGCAGAACTGTTCTCCTTGTGGATTTGTAACACATTGGATTGGAAGGAGGAATTTTATTTTAATTGTATTTATTTATTTATTTATTTATGACTTAGATAACCAGGTAGGTGCACTGATCCCAGGGACCATTTTCAGGCACAACCCAGACCACTTACAATGGCACAGGGTTAAATAGTACAGTACATATAATAGCACACAAGATACAGGTAGTGAAATACCTGAGTCAGGTAATACATATACATAATATATACATATATACATAAAGCTGGTAATACAGGAGGCAAAGCATGCAGTCAAATATAATATTGTAGTGGGTGGAAGAAATGGGAAAAACTCCGGGGGGAAGAGATTCAAGAGGAGAGTGAGCAGTCAGGCTAGGTGACCTACACTGGGAAACAGTGGCAAGAGCAATATGCCAGGAGCCAACATTTGAGGGGGGATTTAAATCCACTGTGTGTGTTGGTGGAGCGGAGTTCAGCAGGCAGTCTGTTCCATAGAGAAGGGGCTGTTGCCGACAATGGTCTGCTGCCCACATTTGTGGATGCCCTGGGAATGGTTACTAGGGGTGCTGTTAGAGTGCAGGCAATGGTGGAGAGTTCAGGTCTTGAGGAGAGCTGCAAGGGGGGATACCTGACCAGTGCCGATGACAGTATCCACCAAGCAAGCAGAGGGCGAGATCAAAGTGGCCCTGCAGTGGAAGCCATCTGAGGGAATCATAGAAGACACAGTGGTAGGTCAAAAAATGATCCAGTAGGGCAAATTGGCAGGCACTGTTGTAGGCAGTGTTGAGCTTGGCTGTAGCAGTAGCAGATATCCTGGTGTAGATAGGGGAACAATAGTCTAGGATTGGGAATATATTTCCCTGGACAATGGCTAGTCTATTCTCAGGGGTGAGATATTGCCAGAATCTATAGGCTGTTCCTAATTTCTGATGAACACGATGAACTAGGGAGTTGACATGATTGGAGAAGGTAAGGGAAGATTCCAGTAGGACTCCAAGATATTTGATTGTGATGGTGTCCTCTAGAACAAGGTCTTCGGGGGAGACGATGTTCAGGGGGGAGTGAGTTCTGGATTTGGCAAGGAGGGGTTTTGATCCGAACAACATGGATTTTGTTTTTTTAGCATTTACCAGGAGGAGATTATTTGTAAACCAGTTGTGTGCTGCAGTGAAGTTTTGAGTGAGGGCCAAGGAGATGGTGGTGGTGGATTTGTCACTGTAGAAGAGTATGAGGTCATTGGCATAGAGGAGGGAGTAACAGCTGAGACTGTCTGAGGGAAGTGAGTTAATAAATAAGGAGAATAGGAGGTGGACCAGAATGGAGCCCTGGGGGACCCCTATAGAGACAGGCTGGGTAGGGGAGAAAGCCTGGCCAATACAGACAAATTGGGAGTGGCCAGTGAGATAGCTATGGAGCCAGTTTGTTACCTCCCAGGAACAGACCAGGTACGTTAGCTTGGAAAGGAGGAGAGCATGGTTCACCATGTCGAAGGCTTTAGAGAGGTCAACGAAGACTGCACCGGTGGTGTTACCAATATCCGTATTCGTGAGGATATGGCCAGTCAGAAGTGCTAGGGCAGCGGTGGTAGAATGGTTCTTGAGGAAACTATGCTGTTGGCTACACAGGAGGTTGTATTTGCCTATGTGTTCAGCAAACTGATTATGGATGGCTTTCTCTAACAATTTGCTGAGATGAGGGAGAATGGAGATCGGTTGATAGTTGTCGGTGGATTGTGGGTCGCCAGCTTTGAAAATGGGAATCACCTTAGCAATCTTCCATGGGTCGGGCATGAAGGAAGTGGAAAGAGCTAGATTAAAGATGAAGGTGAGTGGTTCTGGTGATGGCTGGTGAGATCAACCTAAGGAAGACATTCACAGTAGGAGTTATTTAAAATTAAAGTCAACATCTTGTGAAATAAATATATACTACTTAAAAGAAAATATAATAATAAAAGTAAAATACCAATGTGGATGGCATATAACATTAGGAAACTGATAAGTTGGAAAAAAGGAGCTAACAAAAAAATGAAAAAAGGTCCTGTTAATAGACTGGTTATGTGATACACAGGCGTCCAAAAAAATGTAAAACTGCCATCAGGAAACAAAAAGGCACAGGGTCTTAACCACGCTGACCATGAACCGAAAAAATGCCAGTAAGCTGTATAATGGCATAAATGTTTTTTTTTTTCAACTTATGTGGATATCTCGGCCATTTTTTTTTACTTCTGGCACCAAATTTTCAACATGGAGTTCTTGGGACCCCTCTTCATGAACTCAGTCACTGTCATGGTGTTATTCAGCCCTGAAAGGTGACTTTGCTGTCACTCTGCGGAATCGCCTTTCAGGACCGATTAACAAAATGACAGTGCCACTGTTCATGAGGTGGGCTCCCAAAATGCCTATGTTGAAAATTTGGTGACAAAATTCAACAAAATAGCTATGTTAAGAGCATGCATTGTGCAGTTTCCATGCACACTCGTGACTTCTAGAATTTCTAATATTTTCACTCCAGATTTCCGACATTGCCATCTCTTCACAGCTCCTTAGGAATGGTGCCACTGTCATCTTTCACATCCTGCCTGAACACTGATTTTGCACATCTGGTGCAGAATGGCGCAGTCCCTGTGGGAAATCATCATTCTGGACAGATTAACAAAATCACAGTACCAATGTTCATGAGTAGAGGTCCCAAATGTTTCATCAGGTGGGGGTCACAAAAAGGCCATGTTGAAAATTTGTGTTGCAAATACCAACAAACGCCTGGGGCATTAGGGGTTCCTAACCATAATGTCCCACCCTGTGCAGACTGACAGGCATCAGGGGTGTGCCTTTGGATTGCTGGCCATAATTACTCATGCCATTGCACCCTCATCCTGCAGCCAGCGACAGGCATCAAGGTGTGCCTTGGACTCTTCGACCCAGAGTTCACCACATTCTCCTATACTGCACCCATTTCGGTGTATATCCTTATGAAATGGTGTTGAACAACCCAAGGCACACCTCAACACTTGCTCGTGTGTGCAGAATAGGGTGAGGTGAAATGGCGTGAGCATTATGGGTGATGACCCAAAGGCATACTCCAATGCCTGTCCATCCTTGCAGGGTGGAGGCGGGGTTGGTGTGAAGTTCAGTACTTCACTGTCATTCCTATTCTGCATATGTCTAACTCCTGTACTTTCAATGCTAATACCAACAAGCAAACATTTGGCATTGACAAATGCTTGTTTATTCTGGGGTGCTCTGCCCCCAACACCCCCCGACATGTGGGGCATTGCCCCAAATACTCCCCAGAATTATTATAATCAACTCCTAGGGGGTGTGGACCACAGAGACAGGGAGAAACTTGAGGGGGGGTTCCTTATATTAAAAAAAAATTTCCAATATCAGAAACGGGGGACCAAACCCAGGTCCCAAAGTCTCCTCCTCTCCAGATGTTAATGCCTTAGCCACTCCACCATGGGAGTGGCTTGACCAGGCACCATGCCTAATGCTTCTTGATCCTTTGCTCCCTTCCCTCTGTGTACAGCAACAGGACTAGCAGTAATTCCCTAATGCTATTTTACCCCTATCGCTGTCAATGTTTTTGCTGTTTTTACAGCATGGTTTCTTCCGCATGTTCATAGCAGTGACCTATTGACCTGGTACAGAGACAAAAAAGCAGTATGGAAGAAAAATAAGCTGAAAATGTAAAGGACAACTATAAGCAGTTTTATTCTTACATTAATTTGTAAAAAAATGGTTAAGAGTCAGTCTGGGTATGATAACAGTCAAAATGGATTCACCAGGAATAGAGCTTGCCAGACAAACCAGATGAATTTTTTTGAACATATAAACAAAGCACTGGATCAAGGTAAATCTTCTGATGTAGCATACATTGACCAAAATAAAGTTTTTGATACAGTTCTTCATGATTATCTTGTTAAAAAAATGGAAAAACCAAAAATCCTATATATGTTTGCAACCACCCCATGAGTGGGGCTTACCTTGTCTGCCTCCTGACAGCCTGCCTGCCAGTCCCAGTCTGTGTGGTGCCCAGTGGTGCTCCTGCTGGACCCCGTGTGCCTGAATCCTGTGGGGGATTGGAGGAGTGAAGTGAAGTGAAAATGCCCACTCGGTGGTTTGCAGAACACCCAACAGTAGAATGTGCGAGCGTTTGAGCAGGGGCCTGCTCAAATGTGTGAGCTGGCATCTGTCAGCTTATCTATTGGCAAGTACTATGGTACTTGTTGTAAAAGCCACTCAGGCAGCTTGTGGGCAACTTCCCTTGTGTGCTCTGGCCCTAAGGAGCATTGGTAGCAGTAAGGGGGTTCCGAGACTTGCTGAGGGGAAAAAGAAATACAAATTTGGAAAAGTGCTATTAAGCACTAATACATAAAAGGGACTGCTGTTACTTTAACAGCAGCCAAGGCTGCTGAATAAAATGGAGCTCTGCCTGTCACCTGTGTGGACAGCGCTACGGTGCTAGTGATGGGTGGGGGAGACTCATTTTCAATCCACTCTGCCACTGGACACCAGGGCAGAGGGTCTGCTACCAATTGCTGGTGACAAGAAATGTTAAATGAATACAGTTTGTCAGCAATACAATGTTAAAGTTGGGACTTTAGTTTGAAAAGCATTGAACTTTAGCAGCCATGTTTGCCACCTTTGACCTGCACTGCAGCCAATGAGAAGGGCAGGAGCCCTAGAGGACTTAGGAAAAAGACTTCTGGGAAGAGTAAAGGACAATATTTGGTGCCCAAACGGGCAACTAATTAGGCATCGAATGAACCTAAGGCATGTTACTTTTCAGACATGCAGCTGGTTTGACCAATAGGTTGCTGCCATAATCTGCTGAAACCCAGAGGATAGATTCAGCTTGATTCAGTTCAGCTGGAGTCCCTCCTGGGGGGGGTCTCTGCTGCTCTGGCTCCTGCTCTTGAGAAAATGAAGAAGGCCTGCCTGGGGGCTTGCACAGCCACCAACCCAGGAGGCACCCTGCATTACTTTCCAATGTTTGAAAGGAGCTGGTACCAGTTATCAGAATGAAAGAGTTGTTTTGTTGACTAGTGTCAAGGGAGTTTCCAGAGAGAGAGAGAGAGAGAGAGAGAGAGAGATAAAACTCTGCTGCAATGTTCGAGACAAGTTTGGAGGTTTACTTTGGGGCCTGCATGGCCAAACAAGAAAGGGAAGCCTGCCTGATGTTTCTAGTAGCTGGAAAGAAAGTAAGAAGATCCATCTTCTGTTCAAGTTTTAACATTTATTGCAGATGAGAGCCGTCTGAGTTTTTTCCGCTAGCTGGAAAGCCAGTGAGAAGATGAAAGCCATTTTCTACATGAGTCTGAGCATTTAAAGGCCAAAGCTGAGAGACTGTTTCCTGTTAAAATCTGGTGGGAAACCCCAAAGACTATGTTCTAATTGAAAGAGAGTTACTGCTGCCTCCCAGCAGTGTGACTTAAGCCATCTACAGCTGGAGCTTCCATGAATACCAAAAAGAGAGTAATTGCCATCAGAGGACAGTCTGGAGAGTTTGCCAGGTAGTTTCACCAAAAGACATTAACCATCATCTCCTTCTGAGGCATGTGGCCAGCCATGGTGATGAACAGAGGGCTGTGCCCTTCACCTGCTCTTAGGGTTGGAATGGGGAGAGTGCGGGGGGGGGGGTGAAACACTACCTGTAGGGGTGGGGGTTCCTCTAGACCATCAGGGATGTGTTTGGGCTGATTCTGATATGGGCAGGTTGGAGTTATGGAAGTGGGGGTGCTAAACCATCAGGGAAACTTTTACAGTCATATACAATGGAATCAGGGCTGGGGAGGGACCACTAGACTACCAGAGAAACCTTTACATTTGTTGAATAGGGGATTGGGCAGGGGAGGGACTGCTGGATCACCAGGGTAGTCTTCATTTGACACATTGAGGATTGGGGCTGGGGAGGGGACAACTAGACTGCCATGGATGTCTTTATTATTACACATTTGGGGATGAGGGCTGGGGATGGGACTGCTAGAATACCAGGGATGTCTTTTTTATTACATATGTGGGGATTGGGGCTGGGAGGGGCCACTAGACTACCAGGGATGTCATTATTATTACATATGTGGGGATCAGAGCTGGGAAGGGGACCACTAGACTACCAGGGAAACTAGACCTTTTATAGCAAAGGGATCAGGGCTGGGGGTTGCCTGATGCACTCAGTCAATGTGATGGCATGCAGATAAGCACATAATGGGCATGCAAATGGCCCACTAGCACCATGCATGCCCAATGGGCTCATCTGCATGTTTGGGCTGAATATCACCCATAGGGGCTGTGGTGCTCACCAGTGCGTGCTGTGCTTTACCCTATAGGTGGTCTTCAGCCTGGTACTCTGGTAGTGTGGCACACAGTATGGTGACTGCTGGCTGTGCACTATGCTACCATGGCCCAATATTCAGATAGATAGCGCAGTTAGTTCCAATCACACTGTCTGTCTGTATATGGAGCCAGAGCTAGCCAGCATTATTTTTTCCATGGCACCCCTGTGTGCAACCACAGCCAGATGGCTCTGAATATGGGGCCCACTGAGTGGACAAGAGAGAGAGAGACCTTTGGGAAACCCACATTCCTCCTCTTCTCTCCTTGTTTTCAGAATAGAAGGCTGAATGATCAGGCATGTTGAAGGTATGGAGGCCTGAACCACTATGAAAACAGTGTCCACGGTGGAGAGATTTGTTAGGACCTGGAGCCATTTGGACTGTGGTTGAGGACCATATGCCTGACAGAGGACAAAGTGATGCCCTCAACAAATTGCGATATGTTCTACAGTGGGAGTGGGCAACTATCTTCTTGGGGAAATAGAAGTTATTCCCTGCAAGTTATTGCTCAATTCTAGTGCACAGGTATCCATTGTGAATACCCAAGTGTGGGGAGAAGCAACTAAAAGATCTTTGCAATGCTTACAGCCTTACGAAGGAACAGCTCGCACAGTGAATGGAACTGCTCTCAAAGTGTTGGGAGTGTGGCAAATGGTAATTAGCCAAAACAAGCTGCGTTTAGCCTTTGAATTCTTCGTGGTTGAAGATGTGACCAAAACTGCATTACTTGGGACTGGCTGGCTGTGGCAATACACAGCAACATTGAACTTTGCCAAAGGTGGCTGTACTGTACTGGGGAGGAAGTTGTACCTGATGTCTGACAGTAAAGGAACAGAGGTCTGCAAGACTGTGGCCAGCAGCTGTGTGACTGTTCCACTAAGAAGTGAAGTGTTCATCCCTGGCCAGATTGAAGGAGATGAGGCCAAAAACCAAGAAGGGCTTGTGGAACCCCAGCAAAAAGAAAGTCCTGACTTCTTTGTGGCTCAGTCAATGAGTACAGTAATATAGGGACAAGTGGGTACCAGGTTAATACAGTGCTGCTGAAACAGCACAAGGATAACCGTGTGGTCTAAAGCATGTAATGAATTACAGCGACAGGGGTATAATAGCAGTAGGAAACTACCACTACCCCTGTCACTGACTAGGAACTGGAAATAGAGCTGAAGAGGACACAGGTGCTGTGCCTAGTTGAGTCACTCCTGTGGTGGAGAGGCTAAGGCACAAGCACCTGGCACTTTGGAGAACTGGGGCTTGGGGTTTGGTTCCCTGTTTCCCAACATGTTTTTTTTTTTAAACCTAAGATCCACACTCCCAAGTTTCCCCTTTTTCCCTCAATTCAACCCCCCACTCCTCAGAGTTGGTTAATTTAGTTAAGGGTATGTGTGTGGTTGTTGTTTGAGTCAGTGTTTTCACCAACTCTGTTTTTTCTTTTTGATGTTTTGATTGCAGTTTTGTTGTTCTGCGCTATTGCCCTTGAGACATTATGACCCCGTACTGAGAAGTGCCACTGTGGATTGTCAATGAGCTGCAGACCATCTGCCAAGGGATGGTGACTGGCACCTTCCACTCTGCAGTGATGACATTGCCTAAAGACTCAACCACAATTCAAGCCTTGCAAACCAGACTCCCAAGATATTTTAAGGGGGAGATATCAGATAACGTCAACAACTTCAGCAAAAACATCATCCATATTGCCTGTATCTTACCCCAAAGAGAAAGTCGAAGATGATGCTAACGGACCACACCCGTCTTTAAATTATTAAGCAGAGGGAGGAGATTTAAGGAATGCCAGTCCATCAATCGAGGTGATATTAGAAAACCCAAATACCTAATTGGACGGGTGAACCAGCACAACTCTGGTACCTGTAAAGACAAACCCACTGAGCTAGCATCCAAGGGTATTAATTCTGTCTTACTCCAGTTATTTTTCAACCCTGACAGGGTGAAGAAACTATTCCGTAGATCCACTAAATTTGGTAGGTAGGAAGCAACATCCATTAAGGTCAGAAGGATGTCATCAGCAAAAAGCATAGTTTTATAACTATGCCGCCCAACATGAATGCCCAATATATCTGTGGAGTCGTGGATTTTTTGAGCCAAGGGTTCTATGGCCAAAACAAATAAAGCAGAAGACAAGGGACAGCCCTGTCGACTGCCTCTGCTGAGTTGAAATGTAGGAAAAACTTTCTCATTCGTAAGAACCGCTGCCAGGAAAGAAGAATATATACACACAGTTTCAGAGAGGAGCTGCGATCAACGATGAAGACCAGGTGGTGCAAACGACAATAAGGACAGCAAGCCCTCATACAAATATATCAATACAGTTTGTCAATGTACCAATTAATAAAGATTGAAGATCCAGGAAATGAGAGATGCAAAAAAGTCTTTTATTATTCCATGGCTGGATGGAGGTACACAGAAAAGCCCTCCAAGCTTGGAGCGCTTTTCTGTGTGCCTCAATCCAGCCTTGGATTAATAAAATACTTCTTTGCATCTGTTCATTTGCCTGGATCTTCAAATCCTTGTGAGGTGATAAAGAGTGCACTGACTGACTGTAAGAAGACTATATAGTCTGTACCCAGTGAAGAAAATTAGGACTGAAACCAAACTTTTGAAGGACAGCATCAAGATAAACCCATTCTACGGAATAAATGCGTTTTCCATATCTAAGGCAATTACTGCAGACTCTCCTTGTGCTGACCCTGATAGCCAGAATAAATCTACTAATCGACCAGTCTTCCAGGCCTTTTCCAGAACCTGCACTAACAGCGGCCCTATCAAATCCCCAACAACCGTATAAAAGTATAAAACTCCACAGGAAACCCATCAGACCCCCCCCCTTTAGTTGTTGCAATGCTGCTTGAACCTCCCCAGTCTAATTGATTTCTTTGACTGGGTGACCAAAGTAATAGACCGGGGAGGGGCTGTGGATATGGCCCACCTAGACTTTAGCAAGGCATTTGACACAGTCCCGCATAAAGACTAATAATTAAGTTAGCCAGCCTGGGAGTGGGTTCCAGGGTGGTAGCCTGTAGCAAACTGGCTGCACAACAGGACACAGAAGGTAATAGTAATGGAACACATTCTGAAGAAAGAGGGGTTATTAGTGGAGTACCTCAGGGCTCAGTACTGGGTCCAGTCCTTTAACATTTTTATAGGTGACATTGCAGAGGGTCTGGAGGGAAAGGTATGCCTCTTTGCAGATGACACAAAGATCTGTAACAGAGTTGATACACAAGGGGGAGAAGAAAGGATGAGAAGGGACTTGGCAAGGTTTGAGGAATGGTCAGACATATGGCAACTTAGATTCAACGCAAAGAAGTGCAAAGTAATGCACCTGGGAAACAAAAACTGAGGAGAAGAGTGCACAATAGCAGGGGAGGTACTAACAACAACAAAAATGGAAAGGAACTTGGGGGTAGTCATATCAGATGACCTAAAGGTGGGTAAGCAATCTAAGAAGTCAGTAAGGAGAGCCAGGCGGATACTGGGATGCATAGGAAGGGGCATCACAAGTAGAAAAAGGGAAGTGGTTATCCCTCTGTACAGACAGTTGGTGAGACCCCATCTGGAATACTATGTGCAGTTTTGGAGACCCCATCTACGCAAGGACATAGACAGGATGGAAGCAGTCCAGAAGAGGGCAACTAAAATGGTGCAGGGTCTGCATCAGAAACCATATGAAGAGAGATTGAGAGAGCTTAATATGTATACCCTTGATGAAAGGAGGGACAGGGGGGACATGATAGAAACTTTCAAGTACCTCAAGGAATCAAAAAGTCCAGGAGGGTAGCATATTTCAGAAAAGAGATGTGAGAACAAGGGGCACAATTTAAAGATAGAGGGGGACGGCTCAGGGGTAATGTGAGGACATTTTTTCATGGAGAGAGTGGTGGATGCATGGAACCGCCTTCCTGGGAGGTTGTTGGGTCTAAAACAGTGGGGAATTCAAACATGCATGGGACAGACATAAGGCAATTGTAGTGGGGGTTGCAGGAAGTAAGCTGTTAGTTAACTAGAATCTGCAGCTTATCCAATAGGAAGGGAAATGGGCAGACTGGGTGGGCCAAGTGGTCCTTATCTGCTGTCAAAGTCTATGTTTCTATGTTTCTAAGAGTAATCGGCCGATCTAACTCTTGATGCTGTGCCTCAGATAATGTAGATAAAGTAAGAGACTCTAAGAATTCCCGGATGTTCCCCATAAAATTGCTTGAACCGTTTTTGACAAATGAAGTTGACCATAAAAGTTGCTAAACTCAGTACTGATTCCATCAGGATCTAAAATAATGTGGTCACCCTTTTTTATCCCAGGCACTTTCTCGGAGGCCTCCATTTGTTTTAACCAATATGCTAACAGATGGCCTGCTTCCGCCCCCCATTCCCAGTAAGCTTGATGGGCCCATTCTATTTCAATCACAGTGCCAGGTTTCTAATTTAGCCAGTCAGGAAGATGAGCTTGTAAAAAATTAAGCATGTCATTTCCCTCTGATCTCTCCGGAAGACAAAATAGCCTGACATTACTCTGTCTGTTCCTGGTCTATTAATCATCAAGCTTCTCCCAAATGGCATGGATTTCTCACTCTGCCAGGCCTAGCCACCTGTCTGCTGGGTGAGCCCAGTTCTCCAAATCACTAATCCACATTTCAGTTTGTTCCACCCGATGTCCACCCGATGTCCAAGAGCTTCAACTGATACACGCAATGCTGTTATGGTAACGGTAATGTTATTTAAATCAATCCTGATGACACTCATAAAGGTCTTAATTTTACTTAACTCTTGGGCCATGAGACTGGAATCAGGCTCCCACTCTATCTGCATATCTGGGCCTGGAGCACAGTCATCGTCCGCGGGTGGAGAAGAAGTCAAGAACTTCTACTTCTTCTTTGCCAAAAGAGCTGCTTTTTCATTCTCTTGCTTCCCTGACATCTCATAAAACAATGGAATCAGTCCAAAACACCAGTCGCCACCAAAAAGGGGTAAAAATAAGCAATAAATTCACCAAGGAACGGAGCTACAGAAGCCTTGCTGCACTCAGCTCAGCTGCATCATGTGACCCCCCCCCAGACCACAAGTTGTGCCATCTGGATGGTGGGATACATCCTCAGACGGGAGTGAGTAGTGTAATGGACCTGCTCAGGCAGGCTGGTTGCCATGCTCAGAAACTTTGCAAGGGAAAGGACTCCAGGAGATTTCTGAGGAAAGGATTGGCATCAGGTTTTGGCACTTTTTTGTGTCTTGTGGGTTAAATGTTAAGTTTCTGGAGTGACACCAGGCACAAACCAAGACAGACTGTGAGTAAGGCATATTAAGGCAAGACTGTGCTGGAGGAGGGCAGATCTGGTGGAGATCTTATAGTGGAAAGGTCTGCAATGCTGGGGGTTGGTGCAATCTCTACCATCCCAGGCATCAGAAGCAGAGAGCAAACTGTGAATAGAGCTGCTAAGTTCCAGAGAGAAAGAGAGTGACAACTGCCTGTAAGCAAGCATGTGGACAGTGCTGAAGATATAGCGTAGAGAAAAAGACCAAGGGCTGCTGAACAAGTCCTGCAGCAGGCATTACAGCATGGTGCCAGGTGGCATCTGACTTATGGGTTTAGAAGCCAGGATGTGTGATAGTCAGATTGGGGCCTCAGCAGTCCAGAATAAGTAGAAGGAGGTCAGAATAGCTTGCAGCCCACTGCTCAAGGAAGGTGGTTCAGCATGGACCAGTGAGAGGAAGCCTACTTGCATTGCAGAAGCCCTGGAAGAGCAGAGATGCAGTGATCTACTACATCAGCAGGAGCCATCTGGATACAGGAACCATGAGTACACCACACTACAGCATTATTTCAAGGGACGGCACCTGTTGCTTCACCATATTTTGCAATTTGGATTACAAATACCCCATGTTGAGGGGTTTCTGAAATTCAAGCAATTGCATGGCCTGCTAGGTTTGGGGAATTGAGCACATTGTTTTGCTAAAGTGCACCAATGCCAGCCAACCAAAGGCAGGCCTACAGCATTTCTACACCTGCAGTAACCTGCTGAGTTAAGGGAGCTCCCATTTGGGTCTATTTAAAACTAGTACCAGGTGGGAAGGGGTAGATCTAGCCTGCCTAGGATGGTACCTGAGAGCTGTATTTGAAGCTGACATTTGCACTAATCCTCCTTTTTGTAGATGGTCAGTTGTTAATAAAGCTGTGTTAATCTGTTAAACTTGGGCTGGTTGTTATGACTGACTCCCCATTTGGTAGAGAAATTAATGAATTCCTTACTAAGGTCATGAAGAGCTGAAGCCCATGTGGCTCGGTTGATTGGAGTTTCTCCATCACTCACCCCTGAACTGCAATTTACCAGACTGCACTGGTTTACCAAAGGTGGTGGCAATGCTACATGTACAACCTGGGCACACCTTGCCATGGGGTCTATCACAAAATGTTACCAGAAACAGTGGTCAAGGCTAAAACACTAACACATGTTTTAAAACACAGATAAATATACTGTATGGAAGTTGAACAGTTTTGACATACCAGATAATGAGAACATTCAGGCAATTAATAAGGGCCCAGGTCAACATTTGCCTGTTAAATACACTATGTTAATATCTTATTGAAAACGGTTGCTATGTAAATGTATCTTTGTCCACAGACATAAAGCATAGTTACAAACGTACAGGCAAAAATCAACTGATGAAAGTCTATAAGTTGATACAGGGTCACTAAAAACAGTGATTCATGATTTTGTTAGTTAATTACCTGTTTACAGTACACGTTCCAAGACAGCTCAGTCGGCAGATGGCTGTGGTGGTGAGAGGAGGGCTGTGCCAGTTGCTGGCTTGGTTTTTGGATGGGGGGAGTGGGATGATGGGGTACTACCTGTCAGGGTGGGGGGTCCACTAGGCCACCAAAGATATGTTCATAACTAATTCACGGGATGGCAGTTAGAGACGGGGAGGGACCACTGGACTACCTGGAAATTTAGTGTTCTTTTCAGGGATGACCATCGCGATTGGGGAGGGGGAGGGACCACTGGGCTACCAGGCAATTTAGTGTTCTTTATTGGGACAGCGATCAGTGATTGGGGGGGGGTGGACCACTGGACTACCAAGGAAATTATGTTGTCATACAGGGACGGTAATCAGACATTGAGGGAGGAGGGAGAGACCACTAGACTACCAGAGCATAATTTATTTTTCTTTATTGGGACAACAATCAGTGAGGGGAAGGGGACCACTGCACTACACTACTGGGGACTGCTCTGTTGGGGGTTGGGGGTGCTTCTGCCACCTGCTAGGGTTGCATGGGAGTAAGTCAGGATTTTAATTGGCAGTATGTGCGCTATGCAAGGGGACCATGCAAAACAGCCTTGCACAGTACATGTACTCTGAATATTGGACTGCGCCAATATTCAGGATCCCACCCCCTTCATTTATATTGCAGCCTTCTCTGTCCTTTTCTGGTTACAAACCAATTTTGCGTGCGTTAACTAGGCTTTTCAATATTGAGCTTCTGCGCAAAGCCCAATTTGTGTGGGCAAACTCAGTTTTGCACATGGGCAATGTTTTGAATATCTGGCCCAAACCATGATGAATCTATGCTGGGTCTCTGAGGGAGTGGTGACGTACTGAGGGGGTGAGGGTGGATGACAAAGAGACTAAGTATTAGAGATGCAGTAGAATTCCACTGGATTGCAGCTATTTTACTTTAGTTACATATGGTATTTTTAGTTAATGATTGTTTGATTTTAAGACAAAAGTTCAATAAGCAACCATCTAGGAGGGTGTGCCTTATAAAATTAAGTGTCCTGGCCCAACATTAAAAGTATTTAAGAATGGATGGCTCCATGGCACCGAGCAATGAAGGATCACTTGGGACACTTGGTGACCTGGGTTCATGCCTGAACCCAGGATAGCAGGAGTGGAGTCTGTCAGGGTGGGCTAGGAGCGTCCGTTGGATGGTTTCCTCCATGGGGTGGGGTGAGCACAAGCCTGCATCACTCTGGAGTGGCTCTCGGCAGCCCATAGTGTATGGGTGACCATATGCAGCAGTGCACTCAGTCAAGCTGCTGCTTCATGTGGCCACATTGTGGGTGGGGGGGACAAAACTTGGAAAAAAATGTCTGCTCGGTCGACTGGATGACAGTCACCTAGTTTCCTCTGCCATGAAGCCATCAGATGCCTCTCCAGCTGCCACGTGCCTATGTCAAGGTTGAACCCCAGTCTTTCCCTTCTCCTAAGTGCCCAGGGGGAGGAAGGGCTCCTCAATGAAGGGATATATCAGATGTGCTCGGGCATGGGAATCAGGAGGAGGGGGTAACAGTCCAGGATGGCAGGAGGGAACAATCTGGCTGGTTGGGAACCCTAGGCTCCCTGAAGGAGTGCACAGCTGAGGGGTAGGGGGATACAAAGAAAAGACAAAAAAGAAGTATTTAAGAATGCTTAAACCAACATCCTGTGGTCCCTAGAGGCTATGGTTATCTCAGAAGCTTCTTAAAACAGGAAGAGGAATTGGCCTAGTAGACAGAGGACCAAACTATTTAATATCTCACCAAAAAAGCATGAAATTAAATAAAAAAAAAAGACTGAACAAGTTTCACCACTGACAGAGATTGTAAGGGAAATACTGGAGTCTGCAGAAGTGCTTTATAGCCTGGAAATGGAAACCTGAATCATGAGGGCAACCAATATGGGCTCCTTGGTTCTCATGGAGGGATTTCAACATGCCTGACAATGATTGGATGATGTGCAGTACTTGTGGAAAAGCAGGGAATATTTTCTTGTCAGTCATGAAGGAGTGCTTCCTCCATCAGGATGTCAGTAAATGAGCAAGACGGGACATGTTTCTCAATCTAATGCTGAACACTGGGGATGGAATTATCAGGGCAGTCAGGATGGGGAAGCCAATGCACCCCCTCCCCCCCCACCGGTTGCCACTGAAAAAGGGACTTCTAGACTCAGTTGGCCTGCCTGGTCAACACAATTCAAAAAAATAAATAAAAATTGGGACTATAACAAGCTAGACAGAGGAGATGGGGGGATCCTCCTCATTAGGAAGAGGCTACCTGCATGTCTGAAGGTAATAAGGGTAAGACGAGTATCAAGTCCATGCTTCTCCAGTATTCCAGGGGCCTGTAGGGGAAGTTAGGGAGAAAAAAGGGGGCATGAGACTAAGTAGAAGGATTGGAGAAACCTATACAAGAAGAGAATAGGATCTTGCAGAGGGAAGCAAGACAGCTGTGATTTCACATGCTAAGGCACTGGTATTTTTGTTTTGTTTTTTTACTACCTATACTTTATCCACCTTTGCAGAGCTGGCAGGTGGCTCCGGTCCCCGTAGGAGGGCTCATTCTCCAAGCCCAGCTATCCCCAACCCTGCCGTACTCTGTAGTTCCCCCATGGATTGCCCCCCGTGGCAGGGCCTGGGTGAGGAGCATCAACTATCCCCCTCCCCCCAGAGCATAGTCCAGAAGTCGGGGAAGCTTGTTACGGGGGCATGTCCAGGCCATCAAGGCTGGGCAGCTGATCATTGAGGGTAGTATTGAGGGAGGTAAGGCTGTTTGACAAAGACATTAAGCATCCCTTTGTACCTAAGACACATGGCCATGAATCTATGCTCTGGTCTCTGTGGTGTGGTGGAGCACTGAGTGGGATGAGGGTGGGTGACAAAGAGACTAACTGTTAAAGGTGCAGTGAATTTAATTTTCATATGTGAAATTGTTTGCAAAGTTGGCAACTTTGCACTTTACAAAACTATGCAAAATTTTTCAGGTGGTCAAATTTCACAGAAAACTTGACAAAAACTTTGCAAAGTGGATTTGCATGCAAAGTTCAAAGAACTTTGCAGGGTTGAGTGCAGCAGCAATGGATGAGGAGGAGGACCATAGAGTTGTGTGAATGCAGTGGCAGAGATAGATATTCTGTTCTACTGGGCAGTAGGAATGGCAACATAGGTTGTGGAGGAGCACGTGGCATTAGCAAAGGACAAGAACCCTAGTTGTATATGAACACAGTGGCATTGTTGTATCTTCCTTTTCTCTATGCAGCAGCACACATGGTGGAGGTGAAAGAAAAGGATATGTCAAAAGCAAAGGAGGAGGTCCAGAGCTGTCCATCAATACAGTGATGGAGCTCCATCTTATTTTCTACTGGGCAGCAGCATCCATGGAGGAGGCAGAGCCTGAGAAGGAGGTGGCAGCAGTAGGGAGAAGGTCCTTAGCTGTGTGTGAATGCTGTGGCAGAGATGTATCTTCCTTTTGTTTGAGTGGCAGTGCATGTAGAGGAAGTTGGGTATGAGGCAGCAGGAGGAGAGGTTCATAGCTGTCTGTGTATGCAGTGTCAGAGTTGTATATTTTCTTTTGGGTGGCAGCAATACCTAAGAAGCAGAGGAGGAAACGCTATTAGACACTGTCATTCCATACCCATAATCACCCTTCTTGCTGGTTCCCTGAATGTGTGGTAATGAAATCGCATCAATGAAGTAAATTTGGTGGGACCACTCCTATCCTGTAGTTTGCACCACAGTTACAAAACAAAACAAAAAAATAGAAAATCTAAAAATTCCTATAAAATAAAACAGTTATGGAAATAAATGAAAGAGTTAACAAACAAATCACCAGAAATAATCAACTGTGTCATGAAGAAAGGCAGAAGCAGTGTCAGCCTAGCTCTGGTCAGACAAATTGATTTCTGAACAGTAGGCACACTTTGAAGGCTATAAACTGCTGTTAAAAAAATGCTCTGCCTCCACACAGTGTACAAAGAAAGGCACAGCACGGGGTGGGGGGGGGCTGTTCAAACATGTTGCATATCACTAATATGATTATCAAGCTTTAAAATGAGGTTGGGACCATTTAGTGGTTCTTGCTCCATATTGGACCTGTGGGAACAGCAATCACAAAATCAGCAGTGAGTGCTGAAACCAGTGCATGAAGTTGTCATGCAAATGAGTGAGCTGGCCATGCATATCTGGTGCAGTCATGCATTCAAGGCACAAGGATACAGAACAACTCTATTCAGCACAAAGAAAGACAGGCAGCTTGTCTGAGACACACCTACACATATACCATGCCACTGAGCTGGTTGCTGCTGGAGTTCACTTGGCACACAGGGGTGGAATATGCATGAGGATATGTAGTACAAGGGAAGGAACAAATGTAAATAAAGTGCACCTGACCCGAGGGTGGGTCATGGTGTCGATGCCACCCTCCACACCATTCACCTGTTGGTGGCCCAGGGCGTCAGTTTAATGGTGGTCTGTGTTGGTGGGCCACTGCCAGTGGCCTGTAGTGCCTGCTGTGCCTCCATCAGCTTCCCCCTGATCTGTCTTTGCATGTTCAGATCCTCTCCACTGAATGGCCTCTGCCACACTCTGCACTGATTGCCTTGTCAACTCCTTCCATGCTGCTGCCCTGCATCAGGAAGGGACACTCCTGTGGAACTGGACCTCCCAGGCAATGTATTCCTGTGCCAGCACCAGTTTGGAAAAGAAATCTATGAGTACATCTCTCACCACAAACAGAACCCCCTCCACTGAATGTCCTCCACTGCACTCTGCATTGATTGTCTTCATTAGTTCCTTTCATGCTGCTGCCCTGCATCAGGTGGGGGCACTCCTGTGGAAATGGACATCCCAGGCCATAGATTCCTGTGCCAGCAGCTGTTTGAAAAAGAAAGCTATGAGTACATCTCCCACCACAAATAAAATCATCACCCACAACACTGTATGAATGGATATGCCCCTGCAAATTATTTATTTATATATTTTATTTATTGAAATGTTTCATCAGGAAGGCATGCTGAATGATAAGTTGCTCGATGGGGGACACAGCCTGTGGATAGGATAGATTCTGGCTGGACTCAGTAATATCCTCAGGGCTGTGGTCCCCCACCGAACATGCATGATGTGGGATGTACCACCATGAGTCTGTCAACACACACTGGGTAGCAGCAGCTATGTCCAACCATGTGTTGATGGATGCTGCACAGTGGTCTGCATGCCTGCTGCAGTGCAGAATGTACATCTGCAGTGTGGACAGATGCAGTGCACATGGAGGCATGGGGAGGTACTGCACCTGTGCAATTGCCATGGGCCACATGTACTGTACCTCACCAAGCGGGTGGCTGTGTCACACAGAGATGTGTTGGTAGAGGGCTGTGGTGGAGGCTGCACCCCTTCCTGCACTGCTCATACAGCACAGGGTGTGTACCCACACTCCTTACCACACATGCAACTCTGCTTGGTGTCTCTCCACCCTTGCCCACAATGGCAGCCTTCTCACTGTCAAATCCCCAGATGGATCTCCCCCTGACACTGTTCCCACCTTCAGGTATCTGAGGGTAATCCTGGACCCATCCCTGACCTACACTGATCACATTGCCTCACTAATCAGGTGCATCATTCTGAAGATAGGGCTCTGCTATACCCTGATTGACTACCTCTCGCCAGAAGCCTGCCCTGCTATTGCCCATGGCAGCCTCTTCCCCCTCTTTGACTATGGCTGCCCAGTGCACTCTCTCACCTCCATTACCAACCTGGACCACCTGGATGCTACCTGCAATTGTATATGCCACCTTGCTCTCTGTGCCCTTCTCCTCACTCACCACTGCTGTCTTTACTAGTCCCTTAACTGGCTCCCTCCGAAAGAGCGGTACTCCTACCTGCTGGCCCGGACTGTTACTGATACCTTGCACAATCCCTCCTACTCTCCACTATCCCTTCTTATCTGTCCCAGAACCTACTGCTGCAATCTGCATCAGTCTTCTCACCTCCAACTAGAATGTCCTAACATAACTATGAGGATGGGCATAAGATCCTGTTCCACAGCCAGGCCCTCACTTTGGAATGATATCACCTCCTTCCTACATGCCCCTAACCCCATCTAAATCTAAATTCCCTATAAAGATTGCACTTTCTGTCCTCCACAACCTGCGTCTGCCCACAGGTTGCTAGCACAGCTGTACTATCTTGCAGCACACCCTTACCCCCTCCCCCCTCTAGTGCTCCGCTTTCTTCTCTCTCCCCGAATACTATTGTTATTCCTATTGTTAAATGATGGAGCAGCCTTATCCTGTTTACCTAAATGTTATATACCTTCATATGCTCAATTGTTGATTTTTCTGGTACTGTTAACCTTATAGTTTCCTTATATTTTCTCTATTAGCTTGACCTACACTGGATTCCCTGTTATGTTCCCTGCATGATCCATGCTGTTCTCTCACTGTATTTTATGCTGTTTGTGCCAGTTTCTGGCCCGAGCTGTGCCTGAAAAAAGTCTTTGGATCAGTGCACCAACCTGGTTACCAAATTAATAAATAAATAGATATGCAATCTGTGGTCAGTCAGACACGCACTACTGGTAGACAGCTCTTTATGTGCCTGGGAGGTATGAGTGTGGCCTGCATGCAAATAGTTGGTAAAATGTGGTGTGGCACTATAGACAAGGGGTTAGAATACAGAGATGTGGATAATGAGTATGTTACAGTTAGCACACCTGGGTTTGTTTGACAAAACATCTACTTGCATAGTGTATGACCCTGAGCAGGTCATGGAACTTCTCCAGTGCCCCCATGCTTCCTCTCACAACAAATTGCATGTTGGACCTTACCCAGTTACCACAGAGAGTAACAAATCTCAGGAAAGACAAATGTTGCTGTCTGCGCATTGCACTGCTGGCTAGCCCAGGATCTCATTCTAAAAAAAGCATCAGGCAACCGAGTCCTGTCCTGGCTAAACAAACTCATTCAGCTACAAGTAGAAATTAATAATGTTGTACACTACTCCATCGGTTGTAATAGTCACCTACCTGCAATTCTCTGAGGCTAAACATACACCTGCATAGTCTATCTCCATCACTGTTCTTTGGGGAAGACGACATGCTGCAACACGTAAGTATAACACATACTAGTAATGGAACTGTGCATGGTGCTTGTGGGAGAGGTTTAAAAATGTTAGTTGTGTTGCTGCAACCTACCTTTTTCTAATAGACAGTTGTCCATCAAAGTGCGATTGCTTCAGACTGCAGTGGTATTCATTGTGGATTGTGACCCTTGGGGGAAGTCCACTGTTCCAATGAGGCAGTAATGAGTGCTTAAAAACATGCAAATTATGTTTTGCAACTTGAATGCTAGAGTAGGCCCATTTGCATGTTACCTTCCAATATACTGTATGGCTGTTTGTGTCTGTTGCTAATGTATTAACTTGTTAATAATGATAGTGCCACTTTCTCCACAAACACGTGTTTTGGCTATCCACAGAACTTGATAATGTCAGGGCCATTGTTAATGATGATATTAGGCATTTTCCACAAACATGCACTTTTGCAATTGCATGCAGCTGCTAGCATGCGCAAAACAACATGGAAGTGCCATATCCAACTACATCAACATTATCTCAGGGTAGTCAATGTTTAGATAACTACCACTGTACATTCTGCACTGCCTGTATTCCCCTGCCATGTCTGGTGGTGTCCTCGCTTGTACGCAGTGTGTGCCCTGGGAATAGTACTGTACAGTGTGGTATCCCAGTGTGGTAACACTCCAGCATACCCACCAGCTTTTGCCCCTGTACATGTCCGGTGTCCTGCACATTGTGGTACACAGTGCACTATGGTGGCCACATTCTGGTAGGTGCCTGTCCATGTACCACTGGTCTGTTACCTACCAACCACTCCATGCCTCACCAGTGTCACCTGTGTCACATACATATACTGTACATTGTCACCAAAGTGCCCTGTAACCTATGGACACATGTGTGTGCTGCCTTGATGACCTCCACATGGGGTAGCAGCCTATGGGTCACACACAGAACTGCCACAATACCACAGCCATGCTTCCAGCCATGTGGGGAGGGATGGCCTTATTATACACACAATCATTGTCAGGACCTGTGACGTGCATTCCTTTCCCTCACCATATCTATGCCTGCCACTCAGGTAATGGTCCACGGCAGTAGGTTCAGGCTGGGGACACAGTACTCCTGCCTTTGGCAAGATGGACCCTCCGCCATGCCTGAGGCATACATACTCCACTAGGGTAGAACAAAGGGCTGCTGTGGGAGATTGCAGAGTCTTATGAACAGCCACAGCAATGGCCAGGTGTCAGAGGTGATGGCTGGCATTGATGTGGGACTGTCTAGGTTTTCCTGGCTATTCTTTTGGCCAGATGTTATTCACACTGTTTACCAGCAGTGCGCCAATTGTTTTAGCTTTGTATGTTTAATGGTGGTGTAACAGTGGTTTTAGGTTCTTACATCTCATGGCAGTATGCCAGTGATATGATTTCCATTCTGTTAAGCTTTATGTTGTTAATTTCTGTGCACAAGTAAAGTGCCTTATTCATACACACCTTCATATGTGGTCTTTCTTGGTTCTATGTGCTTTTCTGGGGCATTGTTGGAGGCTTTGTGGCACTGTCTGTGGTTTGCCATTCACGCTGTTACTGTAGTTTTGGGGTGTCCCTTCTCAGCTGCAAGGGGGGGTGCAGAATGCATTACAGCAGCTTTTGTGGTAACATTTGTGACCATTGTGATTGCTTGCTATAGAGGTACACATTTTGCAAATGCTGTGTCAGTTTGCAATAATTCCATTGTTTAGTGACTGGTGCAGATATGTAATCGCTAATAGTGATTTGTGTCACAATTAGCAGTAGTTTCAAATTTTCCTGCCATAGTAAAGACAGAAGTATAATAAAAAAATGGCAAGGAAATCATTCAGAACATAATTCAGCAAGTGGAAAACTGAAAGTATAATACATTTAAAAAAATGTTTATATACCTAGGAAATGATTCATACTTAACAATTTGATCAGACAGCTTATATCTCCTGGATACACTCTCTAGGACTGCACACAACACAACACATGTGGTCAGTTCCTGCTGCAATGTAAAAATGTCTTCTGTAGCTCTGTGTAGGCCACAGATCACATGGTACCAACAGCCATTTTCATAGCAGTTGTGAACTTCTTAATCCTCCAAAGTTATAAAGGTCTTGCAAGGTAATGTTTTTCACCTTCACACATCTCTACTAAGTAATCACTTGTACCTAGGACACTAGGCCAAAAATCTGTTATCTTGTGTCTGAGACATACATAACCTGTAAGGAACAGAAATTTTATAAAACATTTTTTGTTATATTTTTTAAAATGGTCTATACTCAGATCTACAAAAACCTTAGATCATTAAATTTCCTGGGTAGTGGTTTTACCACCCTGTCAGTGCCTGTTGCATTTCAAATACATTTGTATGGTTTGTGAATGATATGGGCTTTAAAACATTGTTTTGGGATTGTGCAGTATAAACTCATAAATGAACATATCATATATGCAGACTGAATCCTGCCCTGCTATTGGTTGTACTGATATTTTTAATAACAAGTTCATTCAGAAAGTGTAGCTAAGTAGACTAGCACATAAACATGCTATTTTATTATTAATGCATCATTTTAAAATGAAAAACAGACAATAAAGAAAAAAAAGCTGTCTTTTTTAATTACTGCAAATGCCCCTACAGTGATGTAATTTTGGGTCAGCAGGGCATCTCTCTGATGTCTCTGCAAAAGGGAATGTTGTCGAAAGTGCTCTGTGTCTCCCCAATGCCCCTGAGAAAATGTATCTAATTGAAGCTTCTGATCCACTGTCCAATGTCCCTAAGGGGATGGGACTGCAGCTGTTAAACTGCTATACAATGCTCCTGTTAAAGAAAAAGTGACTGAAGCCACATGAGCTGCTCACCCATGGTCCTGTTATGCAACTGAAGCTGCTGAGCTGCTAACCAGTGCTCCACTCAAAGGGGATGTGACCGAAGGTAATAAACTGCTCTCCAATGCTCCTATTTAAGTGCATGTTTCTGAAGTTGCAGAATTGCTCTATGATGGTTCTATGTGATATGTGCGACTGCAGGATGGTGACCCGCTGAAGGGCGATGATTCCCCAGGGTGACTACAAACCTGAAAATATTTTAATGTGAGGGGCTTCATGCCCTGCACTCTCCCCCACACTTCCCTTCTTTAGAATTCCTACTGCGGAGGGGTGCAACTCGGGAAAAGAGGGGAACTCCAGGGTCGCTCGAATTGTCGGCACCGTTGTCCCATCACTCTTCTGATCAGTCACCCACATTCAGTTGCCCACATCACAGGCTATCCTGTAGGATGCTCTTGTTAAAGGGGATGTGATTGAAGCTGCCAAACCGCTCTTTGATACTGCTGTTGCATTCTGATTCTCTCATCAAATAGGGATAAGACTGAAACTGCTGAATACACGCTGATGCTTCTGTTAAAGGGGATGGCACTGAAGCTTTTGAATTACTCTGCAGTTCTCTTGTTAAATAGGATAGGCTGAAGCTGTTGAATTATTCTCCAATGCTTCCATTGAGGGGATGAGACTGCAGCTGTAGAACTGCTCTTTCACGCTCCAACTGAAGGGGATCTGACTGAAGCTCCTGGACTGCTGTCTGGTGCTGCTGCTAAAGGGGATGGGAATGAAGCTCTTTAATGCTTTTGTTAAACAGGCTGCGATTGAAGCTGCTGAATTGCTCTCCGCTGCTCCAGCTTAAGTGGATGGGACTGAATCTATTGAATTCCACTGATGTTCCAGTTACAGGGGATGCTGCTGAGTTGGTCTCCAGTGCTCCTAATAATGGGGATGGGACTAAAGCTGCTGAACTGTTCTTGATGCTCCTACTGAAGGGGACTTGAGTGAAGCTCTTGAACTGCTGTCTGGTTCTCCTGCTAAAGAGGATGGAACTGAAACTGCTGGACTTTTTGTGCAATGCTTCTGTTAAACAGGATGGGACTGAATCTGCTGATTAGCTCTCTAAAACTCCAGTTAAAGAGAATGGGATGAAAGCTCCTGAACTGCTCTCTAATGCTCCTATTAATGGGGCTGGGAATGAAGCTACTGAACTCTCTTTGATGCTCCTACTGAAGGATATGATAGTGAAGCTCTTGAACTGCTGACTGTTGCTCCTGTTAAAGGGGATGGGTCTGAAGCTGCTGAGTTGCTCTCTAATGCTCCAGTTAAAGGGGAAGAGACCAAAACTGGTAAACTACTTTTTAATGCTACTGTTAAATGACATAGGAAATGATTTTCCTCTAATTGTAACTGTTAAATAAATCATTAATCCCTAACAATGGCTATCGTTGCCTTTTTTAAGGTTTAACTGTTCAAAACAGTATTTGTGTGCTTCACTCAGTTTTTTAACTTCCTACCATATTCACACCATCTATTTCTGTATCAGGAGACAGTGCTAGTCAAGCCTAGAATGCTCACATCACAGACTCCCGATACAGCGTCTACCTCATGCACCTGTACCTCGTTGCATAACACGTCGCTTCACTACAGTAAGCATGAGCATCTTCTTTGTCCACAGCTGCAAATGGGGAATAAAAGCTGTTTTAAAACACGCTTTTTGTTTAAAAAAACAACACATAGCCGCAGTTGCCTACTATAAACTTCTAAAACGGACCAACAAAACCCTACAACTGTTTTGAAATGGAAATGGAGGAAGTCCTCACCCCAGATGGAAAATGGCACAAAATCTCTTGAGGATCTACAACTAAAGATGGAACTCCCTTCACCACTGCCATCTGACCCCGAAAAGGCTTAAACAAGGACACTATTGATATGTTTATACAATCTAGGTGGAATTACAATACTGTAAGGAAGACCCAAGCAGTAGAGATGTGCATAATATAAAATTCTACCTGCAGAATGCCCGTTCTGATTCTACATAAAGTCCACAGAATTTTCATGAAAATTCTGTGGAATTTTGCAAAATGTTAAATTTCAGTTATTTCATTATCATTTTAAAAGTGCATGTCCAAATAACATCACATTTGGAATGTACAGAGTACCCCTTGTCTTCTGAGTTGTAGATTGAAAGGGAGTAGAGTTTTGGGTGTCCAAACATTTAATGTTCAGTTATTTTGAGATAGTTTTTAAATTTCTTACCCAAATTATCTGTTTTGAGCAGTTAAACCATACAAAAGACAATCAAAAGTCATTGTTAGGGACTAATGATTTATTTAACATGTATAATTTGAAGAAAATCATTTCCTGTCTCCTTTAAAAGGGATAGGACTGAAACTATTAAATGGCTCTCCGATACTGCAGTTAAAGTGAATGAGACTGAAGCTGCTGAACTGCTGCCTGGTACACCGGTTCAAAGGGATGGTTTTGAAGCTGCTTAACTAAATTAAGGAGCTCCTCAATTCCATGTCAAATTGTATTTACTATAAAGCCACTGGGCTGCCTTTCAAAGCCCTTTCAAACATATTGAACTGTGAGGCCACTAAGTAGCAGTCTGATGCCTATGTCAGAGCAAATGTGAACAGAGATTTGACTGTGAAACCAAAAAGTGAGTCTCTCCTCCCAACCTAGGAATCCTCTTAGAAAATACTTTTAGTGTACAGTGGGCCCTTGTTCAGCATGGAATTCCATCCTTGCTGAAATGTTGTTTTAACACATTGAAAAGGTCATGGAACATTATCATACCCTTCTTTAGCACAACATATCAGCTGATCTATGTTTCTATGTTTCTATGACCACTTCCCTTGAAATTTAATGGTCTAATGTTTTTGTAGATCTGAGTGTAGACCATTTTAAAAATACAACAACAAATGTTTTACAAAATTTCTGTTTCTTACAGGTTATGTCTCAGAAACAAGATAACAGATTTTTGGTCTGGTGTCCCAGGTACAAGTGATTACTTAGTAGAGATGTGTGAAGGTGAAAAAACATTGCCTTGCAAGAACATTATAACTTTGGAGGATTAAGAACTTCACAACCTCTGTGAAAATGGGTGGGTTAGTGTGTACCACATGGTCTGTGGCCTACACCGAGCTATAGGTGACATTTTTACATTGTAGCAAGAACTGACCTGCTGTGTGCAGTCCTAGAGAGTGTATCCAGGAGATAGGAGCTGTCTGATCAAACTCATTTCCTAGATATATAAACATTTTTTTAAATGTATTTTACTTGCAGTTTTCCACTTGCATAATTATTTTCTGAATGATTGCCTTGCCATTTTGTTTATTATTTCTCTGTCTTTAATATGGTGGGGATATTTGAAACTATTGCCAATTGTGACACAAACCATGATTAGCGATTGCATATCTGTGCCAGTCACTAAACAATGGAATGATTGCAAACTGACACAGCATTCACAAAATGTGTACCACTATAGCAGACAATAACAATGGTCACAAATGCAACCACAAAAGTTGCTGTAATGCATTCTGTACCCCCGCAATCGAAAAGGGACACCCCAAAACTACTGTGACAGCGTGAATGGCATACCATAGACAGTGCCACAAAGCCTCCAACAATGGTCCAGAAAAGGACACAGAACCATGAAAGACAACATACAAAGGTATACATGAACAAGGCATTTTACTTATGCACAGAAATTAACAACATAAAGCTTAACAGAATGGAAATCATATCACTGGCACACTGCCATGAAATATAAGAACCTAAAATCAGTTGCACACCGCCATTAAACATACAAAACTAAAACAACTGGCACACTGCCAGTAAACAATGTGAAAAACATCTGGCCCAAAGAATAGCCAGGAAAACCTGGACAGTCCCATATCAATGCCAGCCATCACCTCTGGCACCTGGCCACTGCTGTAGCTGTTCATAGGACTCTGCCTTCTCCCACAACAGTCCTTTTGTCACCCCTAGTGGAGTATGCATGCCCCAGGCATGGTGGAGGGTCTATCTTGCCAAAGGCAGGAGTGCCCTGTCCGCAGTCTGAACCTGCTGCAGTGGACCATTACCTGTGTGGCAGATATAGACATTGTGAGGGAAAGGAGTGCACATCACAGGTCCTGACAATGATTGTGTGTATAATAAGGTAATGCCTCCCCACATGGCTGGAAGCATGGCTGTGGTACTGTGGCAGTGCTGTGTGTGACCCAAAGGCTGCTACCCCATGTAGAGATCATCAGGGCAGCACACACATATGTCCATAGGTGAAAGGGCACTGTGGCATCAGTGTACAGTATATGTATGTGCCAATATTATGCTGTGAAATACATGTGACACAGGTGACACTGGTGAGGCATGGAGTGGTTGGCAGGTAACTGACCAGTGGTACATGGACAGGCACCTACCAGAATGTGACCACTGTAGTGTACTGTTTACCCCAATGTGACACTGGTGAGGCATGGAGTGGTTGGCAGGTACCTGACCAGTGGTACATGGACAGGCACCTACTAGAATGTGGCCGCCATAGTGTACTGTATACCACAGTGTGGTGCAGGACACTGGACATGTACTGGGGCAAGAGCTGGTGGGTATGATGGAGTGTTACCACACTGGGATACCACACCGTGCAGTACAATTGCCAGGGCACACACTGTGTACAAGCGAGCATGCCACCAGATGTGGCGGGGGAATACAGGCAGTGCAGAATGTAAAGTGGTAGTTATCTAAACATTGACTAGCCCAAGATAATGCTGATGTAGTTGGATATGGCACTTCCTTGATGTTTGCGCATGCTAGCAGCTGCATGCAGTCGCAAAGTTGCCTGTTTGTGGAAAATGCCTGTGAAATAAAATCTCAGACATGGAGGCTGTGATAATTGAGGCAGACCTGGACATAGTAGCAACAACTGAAGCCTGGTACACTGCCAGTCATGGGTTGAAAGTAAATATACCAGGGTTATACTCTGTTTAGGCGGGATGGGGAGGGGAAAAAAGGGGGAGGTGTTGCCCTGTATATCAAGAAAGATATAAAGGCAACACAGATACAGGGTAGCCAGGGGGAGGCTGAGGCACTGTGTGTCACCCTTGAACCAGGAAACGGTACAGCAATACACACAGAGATGATATACAGGCCTCCAGGTCAGGGGAAAGAAATGGACAGGGACCTTGAGGATGAAATGCACAAAATGGCAATAAAAGGTGAGATTCTGCTGATGGGGGATTTCAATATGCCAGACGTGGATTGGATGACCCTGGCAGCTTCTTCAGCAGAAGCAGAGGCGTCCTGGATTCCCTGCAAGGGGCAGGACTCGGGCAGCTGGTGCTTGATCCCACCAGAGACAGGGCAGTTCTTGATTTAGTAATTACCAATGAGGAAAGAATCACTGGATGGGCAACTAGGATCCAGTGATCACGACATAGTGTGATTCAGTATACAGACAGGGATTCAGTAAGTCACGCTAGAGCAAAGGTTTTCAATTTCAAAAAGGCAGACTTCATTGAAATGGGGAGAGTTATCAAAAGTGCCCTGGAGAATAGGGGGACAGGAGGGGGGTGGAAGAGCAGTGGGAGAACCTAAAAGAAGGCATAGTGGAAGTAACAGACAAATGCATCAGATTTGTATCAAACGGCGAGAGAAGAAAAAGGCCACTATAGTTCTCAAAAGAGGTAGCAGAAAAGGGTAAGGGCCAAAAGGGCAGGGTTCTGGAAATATAAGGAAACCCAAAGGAAGAAGGACAGAGAGGTGTGTCGAGAGTGTCTAAAGGAAGCAGGGAGGGCTTTGAGGACAGCAAAGGCACAGACTGAGGAAAGTTTAGCGCAGACAGTAAAGGAAGGGGTCAAGACATCCTACAAGTACATCAGCAAAAGGAGGAAAATCGGGGGAAATTGTAAGACTTAAAGGGGAGGAAGGGAAGTATAAGTAGGGAGACGTGGATAAGGCAGAAATACTGAATAAATACTTCTGTTCAGTATTTACAGAAGAGGGGGAGGGACAGGGACCACAGCCGAGCATCAGATACCTAGGTGGGGGGGGGGGAGAGGTGGACAACAGTCCATTCACAGGGGAGAGAGTCCTGCAGGAACTCACTTGAAGGTGGACAAAGCAATGGGACCTGACGGCATACACCCAAGGATACTACTGGAGATGCGAAGAGAGCTAGCAAAACCTCTGGCAGCATTGTTCAATGAGTCACTTAACACAGGAGTGATGTCAGAGGATTGGAGGAGGGCACATGTCGTCCATCTACACAAATCAGGCAGTAAGGAGGAGGTGGGCAACTATAGGCCGATCAACCTTACCTCGGTAGTGGTGGAAGATCATGGAGGCACTACTTAAGGAAAGGATGGTGGGACATTTAGAAGCCATCGGTCCCCAGGACCATAGGCAACATGGGTTCACAGTGGGTAGGTTGTGTCAGACAACTCTCATAGACTTCTTCGACTGGATGATGAAGGAAGTAAATCAGGGGTGTGTGGTGGATGTAGCCTACCTCAATTTCAGCAAAGGCTTCAACACCGTCCCACATAGGAGGCTCGTTAGCAAGATGGGTAATCTAGGCATGGAAGACAAGGTGGTAAACTGGGTTAGGTATTGGCTAGTGTACAGGAGACAGAGGAAGTTAGTAAATGGAGTACAAACTGGGAAGAGGAGGGTGACCAGCGGAGTACCTCAGGGATCAGTCCTTGGACCAGTTCTGTTCAATGTCTTCATCAGTGACATTGCAGATGGGCTGGAAGGAAAGGTCTGACTGTTTGTGGATGACACAAAGATCTGTAACAGGGTAGATACTCCTGAAGTGGTAACTGAGGTGTAATTCAAATAAGTGCAAAATTATGTGCCTGGGACACAGTAACCCTGGAGAGAGCTACAGGATTGGGAAGCAGTTGCTGATAGTCACCAAAGAGGAAAGAGACCTATGGGTTACTATTTCAGATGACCTGAAAATGTCAAAGCAGAGCACAAAGGCAGCAGGGAGGGCCAGTGGCATGCTGGGGTGCATAACAAGGGGTATCACCAGCAGAAGGCATGAGGTAGTGACGCTGTTATACAAAATCCTAGTCAGACCTCATGTGGAGTACTGTGTGCAGTTCTGGGGGCTGCACCTTTGAAAGGATATTAACAGGCTGGAGGCGGTCCAGAGAAGGGTGACTAAGATGGTACAAGGCTTGCACCACAAGACTTACGAGGACAGATTAAGGGACCTCAATATGTACTCACTGGAGGAGAGGAGGGAAGGGACATGATAGAAACATTCAAGTACCTCAGGGGCATAAACAGTGCGGGGAGGGAATCTTCCAATACAGGAGGAGTACAAGAACTAGGGGTCATGACATGAAATTGGAAGGTGGCAAGTTAAGAGGGAATGTGAGGAAGTTTTTCTTCATGGAGAGGATGGTGGATGCATGGAATGGTCTGTCACAGGAGGTGATGGGAGCGAGCACTGTGGTTGGCTTTAAACATGCATGGGACAGGCATATGGGAACCATAGAGGTTAAGCGGGGGGAGGGTCAAAAGCTGTAATCAAGTACAGGACTTACGGGCAGACTGGATGGGCCTAGCGGTCCTAATCTGCCGACAATTTCTATGATTCTATGATGCAGGCCACCTGCGTTGAGAACTGCCAGGTGCACTGTTTTTTTTAAACAGTGAAGCTGCCAAGCAGCCAGGCGTGTGAGAAAATGGGATTCAAACTCACCACAAAACAAACATAGAAACAGACAGCTTAGTCATGTGTAATTTTTATTTTTTTTAACTTGCCAGTTTTAAAACATGACTGTTAGTCATTGCAGCACAGGTCTGTAGATGGCTCTGCTTTCACTTTCTCCCTGATTCAGTGCTCCCCTAATTCTTAAAAAAAAAAAAAACACTACCAAAAATGTTTTTTAGGCAACCACATGCTCAACCAGCCTGTATTGCCAACTCAGGATTCTGATTGCATGACCTTTCGAGCTGCGTTCTTGAGGTCTGATGTACTCAGGACCCTTCTGTGGCAACACAAGCCGGCTGTGCATGGTTGCCCAACAGTATTCTTTATACATCTTCCACCTTCACCTTGCATCACCCATCCTGCTGCTTTGCCTGCTTGACCTGGAACCCAAAAAAACAGTTTGTGATTTGCAGTTGTACACCCTATCAGCAAAGGTAAGACCATTTGGACAAAATAGAGTTAATCACTTTTTTTCAGGAAGACAACTTTACAAAGCTTATAAGGGCACTGTTCCAGTATGCCTTTTCAGTAGTGCTTTTTTTCAGACATTTTTTTCAAGCAAGCGAGTGAGTTGGGTGGATGTCATAGTAATGTATCATTTTGAGTCCTCACAGTTAGATTCATGCTTACAGCTGGATCTTATGGTATGCTTTCCCTTGTTGCAAATCCTTCCAGGGCCCTAAGTGCTCCACCACCATGAGCTGACTCAAACTTAGCTCTCTTTCTTGTAACATTAGGCTAGGGGCATAGAGTCAGTGATCATATTTACTTGATTTGTTTGATAAAACAAGTTGTATTCTATGGGGATATGGATGTTCTGACTGTTGTTTGCTGTATCACATGTGCCCTTGCCTCACTGAGCAGGGGATCTATTTCTAGGCAAGAACAGTTGTCTGCCCAGTAGGCCATCCCCTCAATTCACACAGAGCTACTCATCTTTTATTTATTTATGTTTTTGTTCTTGGGTAAATGCCTAGACTTAGTAGCATATACTACAGTAGGACATGGCCCTAAGAAATAGACAAGCACATCAGTACAATAGTTAAGAACAACTGATACTGAGGAGGTATATGATGATGATCATGCTAACTAATTATGGTGCCTATGCACGAAAGTGAGGAACACCCATGGAAAACAGTCATATCCGAAAGGCACAATCAAGATGTGGCAATCGTGAATGCCAATGCACATACCCACAGAAGGCGGTATGACAGGGCACTTATAGTGGGATGTGTACCCCACAGAGGCGGTACCAGGATATGTGGATCCTCCCCTTGACCACACCATATATGGACATGGCAACGTCCCCGAGCAATGCCTCAGAAGTGAATGCCATGTAGTGGGCCACAGCGCACAGGATGATAGAGAGTGGAAGAAGTGCAGAGAGAAGCCCCCCACCACAGATGCAGGAAGAACAGGCTGGCCATGTGAGCAGACAGTGCCACAGCCATGTCTGGATATGGGGCAGAGCACGGCTCTGTGCGCTGAACTTTACCGGCGGGCAGGACGCATCCATGGTCAGCAACATCCAATAGAACCACAGCCAGCTGTATGAGGCCCAGGCCCTGACAATCACCTCTGAGGTGAAGGCGCTGGTGTGGCTGGACATCCAGACCAGCGTTAACACCTCCAGTCTGGAGGCCAATACCCTGACAGCAATGAAGCATAAATGTTGGGATCTGCACAGTAACTATGGCTGCATGGGCACACCAAGGCACAGAAGGAGGGCCCCAAGCATTGACAGGCAGCTGACACTGATCAAGAGGATGGTAGCAGAGACCATCACTGATGCCAATGTCTCTGTTGAGGTTGAAGATGTAGACACCATGGAAAGTATGCATGTAATCGTAGGAATGGGGACACACGGGGATGGTGCAACATGCATGTAGTAACAGATGTGTGTTGCACTCACAGACACAGCCACTGATGCATGGCTGCTAGCAGGGCCCCACACACATGCCCTGGATACAACTAAAGTGCCAGATGTATGTGATGTCAACAGGCAGGAGGAGGAAGAGACAGGTGGGTAACCATGCCACAGGCGCCTGTGCAGTTGTGCACAACCTGTAACCCCAAATGGCATAGTAATAGACATATCCCCCACAGCTACAAAGCTGGACACAGAGACTCAACAGGAGTTAGAGACTGATGTTGAGAGCACTGTGGTTCCACAGGAGGAGGCGGACTCTGGAGGCCCAGAAAGTGCTGGAAGCAGTGGCCGTCCACAGGACCATAATGCTGGATTCCCACTAGGGTACCATGCAAAAGCAATGCCCCACCATACTTAACAGGACAAGCTTGGGAAGGAGGTCCTGGTCCACAATGTCACAGTATGCCCTGAAGACAGTGAGGATGAAGGCCCCTCGACATGGCCGACTAGCCGCACCCATACATCACATGGCCAAGCCTACATTTAGTCCCAGTATTGGGAGCGATGGCAGCTGGAGCTAGAATGGCTGGAGGCACAGCACAAAAACACAGAGGCACTCATTGCCCTGACAGATGTGGTGCATGGCATGCACCATGGCATAGACCGGCTCGCAGACACACATGTGTTGCTACTGGAGCACCTAGGAAATCGCCATACACAAGGTCAGGAGCCACACATACTGCCACACATGTTGGACGCCCAAGCAAAGGTGTCCCCCTGCATGCGAGTCCCTGAGCAGGATGTGGTCACACAGCAGTGGACCACATCCTCCTCACAGAATGACATGAGTCAATACACAGCCATCACTGCAATTCCGGACACTGAGGCACACGGCACACAAGCACCAGACACAAATGTAGAAAGTACACAGGAGGAGTCACATGTCAGTGTCTCTATCCAGGAAGTGCCTGACTGGGATGCATCAGATGGGCTGGCCATGGATCACTCACAGGGCAGCAGGCAACCATGCAGCATGACCAGACAACATGCACCCACCAGGAAACTAGGTATAAGGGTGTTGGCACACCTCCAGGCTAAACCATATGAGCTGCACAGCCAGTAGGACAGCACATTCACACCACACAGCACATAGTATAAGCATGCATATGGTGTGTCCACACATATGAATTCGCTCCGCCTCCCACACCAATGCATCATGCCCCCCCACATGTATGAATCTTCCCCCACACACACAAAGACACTGAATAAAGCTGCATGGCCCTGTCCCTGGCACACAGGATGGTGGACATACAGTGTCATACAGTCCCTGCCATCACAGGCTGCTATATGCTAAACTGGCATACTACTGTGCAGCATCTGCAGTACAACATGACATGTAGGCATTGACACACAGAATGCACACCCCCATGACCATACCTTTGCCACCAAACAATGAGCCTCACAGCACACCATGCAGGACACATTTCCTCTCGATGCCCCTCATGCACGGGTGCACTCAGTGAGTGGTAACATCATTGTGCACCCACAACCAGGGTGGATGCAGCACAGATGGGCTATGATGCATAAAGGTCCACAAATGTCCCAGACATGGATGCTCACACCCGGCATACATAATACGTACAGTGGCACATGCCTTTGCACAATTCTGGCTGAATTGTGGCTGATCACTGTCACCACACTAATACTGGAATGTGCCCTTGATTAATGCAACCCGTGCCACTCAGCCACCCACTGTCCACAGCTCATGGCATGGCTCCCCCATGGCCACATCATTGGGGGGGTCCCTTGGGGGATGATCTGGCATGGGCACATTACCATGCTTTGCTATATTATGGAGCAAGGCACACATGGTGAACACCCTGCATACCTGTCCTGAGCACAGCATTATTGTCCCCCCAGTATGGTCCAGGCAGTGAAACCGAACTTCAATAGTCCAGTGATCCTCTCCATGATGCTTTTGGTCTTTCAGTGGGCATGGTTGTAGGCCTCCTCTGCAGCTGCATTGGGACAAGTATTGGTATCATCAGATATGGTCAGAATGGGTATCCACTGTCACCTTTAAAGGGGTAAAAGAACATGTAGCGTGACATGCATGCAGATAAATGTGTCGCAGGTACACTCACTGTGGCATAGCCATACTCACCCAACTGCCAGCCAACCAGTTGTCTGCCATGCAACATTGCACCAATTTTTGAGGCATCCAGTATGTAGGCATTGTGGCATGATCTCGAGTACTTCACACAAATGTTAGTGAATATGTCATCAGCATCATACACCACCTGGCAGTTTACACTGTGGAGGTCCTTTTAGTTCTGGTATGCCTCTTCATGCACGAAGGGCGTTACTATGTCAATGTGTGTGCCATCTATTGCACCATACACATTTGGCATACAATGCATGGCATAGAATGCCTGCATCATGGCACGTACATCATCCAGTGCTGTGGGGAATTTGATGTGGTCATGTACGTGTGCGAGAAGAGCATCAGTCACCTGCGACACAGCCCGGGACACGGACAACTATCATACACCCAGTGCTTTGCATGTCACATGCTGGAAGGAGCCAGATTCATAGTACACCAGGGCACATAGCACCTTGGTCTTAACTGATATCACCCTGAACCATTGTGTCCATGGGGTAATGTCATCATGGACCATGTCGCACATCTGTGTGACCATGGCCCATGGAAATCTAAACCACTCGATGCAGTGTGTGTCCCTCATGGTGACTGCATCAAGCTGCCATCTGAACACCCTTGGCCATGGGCATGGTTGCCTCCGGTGCTGCATCTCTGCGTCTAGTTGGTGCATATTCATCATTAGTCCAGGACACATCCTTCACCTCCATTACCATTTCCAGTCAGCCCATGTGCCCACCGTAGCATCCCCTTTTAACCTACCCAGCTCACCTGTGTGCATCTTTCAGTAGGTGTGTCATGACTCACATGCACAACTCCCTCACCTGTGTAGGTGATCCAAGCATATACACTGACCTGTTCTGACTTAGAGTTAGCAGTCGAGAAGTGTACAGCAGCAATGGTGGCAGCTTCAGATTGTCACCTAGAACAGTACCCACGAAGGCTGTGGTGTGTGCTGGAAGACAGATGTATGAAGACACATATATGAAGCAGCATGGTGGAGGTACCCTGTGGTGGCTGCAGGGCCATGCCAGAGTAAGTACCATTCCTGCAGGTTGAGTTGAGGAGCATTGTGGGGTGTGGCTGCTGTCCATGGTGCTAACCAAGCTTTCCTTTCATGTCCCACACAGGATCACCTGGGACTGCCTCTCTGATTGGAGTTGACACAGTTAGAGCAGCCAGATGGAGCACCATCCCATGTGTGGACCCCCCCCCTTCCAACCGGAGGAGACATAGGCACCTGAATAACCCAGGGTACCTCTTCTTGCACTTTGATGGGGATGAGGTTCAGTATGTGGTGGACAGGACAGTGATGTGGCATGTGAATGTGCCTCTTGATGGAAAATACAGTGTAGACGGTGATGACCACAGCACCCCTGGATGGGAATGCCACTGTTCCTCGTACATGTACAGTGTTAATGTATTGTATGTCCTTTGCATTACAGTGCTACAGAGGACCCATTTGTTGAATGGTGCTGCTGCTTGGGATGCTTTATGACACCAACAACAGTGATTCAGATGCCAGCCAGGCCAGGTGGAGTAGGCTATATGGATGCCATGGAGGTGCCTTTTACCGTGGTGCAGCTCGGACAGTTACTTCTACATTGGGAGGGTTTATTGGTGATCCGGGCATGTGCCCAATAGTGTACTTTTCAACATTTTGGACTTCAATACTTTACCATTTATTGTTTCAGGCCCATGTTTTCATATAACTTGTTTTGATGATGCTATGTTGTACCTATTAAACTATTTGACAGTTACACCTGTGTGGTTACTGTGTCATGGTCAGTGGGAGGGGTAGGGCAATGGGTGCAGGTGGAGGTGGCCACTTATGTAACATTCTGGGTGGAGGTCTTGGAGTCCACTCAGCAGGGTGTGCAGCGTGGGTGCTCGTGCATGTGTCCCGTATGTGTGACATGTGTGCTACACCCATTGCACACATGCATGTTAGGCCATTGGTAGCTGCTGTGCTGGGGGAGGGCACAGCCAATGATGGTGTGCATTCATCTGGATCACTGTGGACCATCCACGTGCTATCTGGATGGGCCATTGTGCACTGTAAAATCTTTGTGCCGCTGCCTCTGGCACACATGGCTGTGTCTTGGCAGGCCTTTCCATATGCCTGCCTCTGCGCACCTGGGCACTCAGACACTGTGTCTCCATCAGTGTCAGCTATGTCAGGGTCGCTCAGCAGGCTTGGCCACCCTATTGTTGGTTGTGGTGTTGCCAAGCCATATAGTATATTGCCAGCTGTGTATTCATCATGGACCTGTGGTGTTTCCCTGTCATTTGTGTGCATAGTGAGCATGCCCTGGGGTCAGTGTTGCAAGGACATGGGCATGTGCTCCATGTCCGGCTGATCAGGACCCTCGCCATGCATGTCCCTCACCTCATGGTTCCACTTGTGTGGTCTGGCACATGAGCACTGGGGCATATCCAGGTATGTGGGGTGGCTGGGTGTGTGGTGTTTCACACAAGGGCAATGAGTTACAGACATACACTGGGGTTTCTTGCCAGCAGAAATTGGTGTGTGGACTTCTATGGCAGCCCTCACTCTGCCATAGCTGTATGCGCCTGTCACCATGTACCTGGCAGTTGTACATTGTTTCATGCATGCGTGTTGCGTTGACCTACATTCAGCACTATGCGCCCCCACCTCCATGTACATGCCACATGTTATGGCCATGGTGCTGTGTGCAGGTGGGCTACGCGAGCTTCTGCATGCCCTTCATGCATGTCTCACCTTTGGGACATGCATGTGATTTGTACTTTGCCACCTCCGCACACTCCCTACACACACACACACACACACACACACACACACACACACACACACACCTGCGTGCACTGCATTGGCTTCATGCATAGGGCCTTATATATGTACATACTTAGCAGATGTAGATTTAACACTACAAAATTGCCTATAGTTTTTTTTTGTTTGTTTGTTTTTTGGTTTTTACAGATGAAGGTAACTAATTTCAGAATATAGGCACATAGAAGAAAATAGATTTCTGTCCATGTTAGTAAGTACTGTACCTTTCGCAGCCTAAGCAGGGAACTTCCAATGAACTTTAAATCATGGGTGTAATATTGAGGTTGCAGAAGCTCAAATAATGTTCACAATCTAGGGGTTTCAGCTTGTGGTAGCTTTTAAATCAAGTAGCACATACTGAAAATTCTTTTGGCACCTTTTCTTGGTGGCAACCTCTGTCTTTTCTGGTTTTCATTGGACAGTAATACCAATTGAGTTGTTATTGCTAAATATTCCCCAAAATGCCCCTTTTCAAAGAAATGATGTTTAGAACTATTAGGGCTAGGAACATAAATTAAAAAAAGCTTGGAGTCAGGTTGACATGAACTGAGTACAAATTATGCAGTTCCTATGTGTAAGTACATACTGATATATGTCAATACATGGCCTACTCAGTTAACAGAATCCAATAAGTACATAAATATTATAGATAAAAGTTTGTTATTAAATGGCAAGGATAAATGTAATAACCTTTTTGGTCAAAAGACATCACAGTATCTGACTGTACATTCAAATGCTTTTAATCATGGTAAGGTTCTGGATCTTTTTATCAAGCAAGATGAACATTATTAGCTGACACATATTCCTACAAGCAAATATCAACACACACACACACAAAAAAAAAAACAGCCACCGTATTGAAATTCCTTTCATAAAACACACTCTTTCAACACCAATACGAAAAATAGCTCACACCTCAATATTTTAGTAACAGTTATTTAAATTTGAAAGGGACTAGGTCCATCATGTCTGCCCCCACTTTCTGAATCCTAAGCAGATGCTGTATAAAAAGGTACAATGCAGTATGTTGTGTAGGCATGTTCTAAATAAAAGGTGTTCCACACCCAGTCATCCTTACCAATTTGTCTTCAACTGATTTCAACCCTTCCACATTTCAGGCTGTTCTGCACACGTTTACATAATTATGTAACCTACTGAATCCTGTAGTTAGTGTATCCAGTCAGTGAGAAAACACATTGAAAGGCACTCTCACACCCACACTGTGCTCTAAACACTCACCAAAAGATCGTTTTCACACCAAGAAGGGGCTATAAGTACAAACCGCTCCTACACAGTGCACTTCTTGTACACTGAGAGCTGCACACTGCAATCAAAAAATACTTTTAGAAAAAAAGAGAACAGTACCACCAAATGAACTATACAATGAAGCAAAATAAGCAGGATACAGTGGGATCATGTGGGCAGTAAAAATAATGAAGTACACGTATTCTTTATTTATTTATTGAAATGTTTCACCAGGAGGGCACACTGACCAACAAGTTGCTCATCTCACAGTGTGACCTGGGGGGAGCAGTTACATAGGGTTTGTGAAGGTTGATCAGTTACAATAGTATGTGGATAGTACAAACAATACAACATTGTAAGATTGTGCAACAGTTGGAACACAAGGTATTGTACAATAAATAGTAGTGGAACATTGGGTAAATTACAATACATGCCTGAAATCATACAAAAGAACAAAAAAATGTACAAAACAGTAATAATGTGATAGAACCATTTATAGAGCATGAGTGTACCAGGAGCAGGCTTGAGGTAGTACGCAAGTGCTGTTGGAGTAAAAAGGATGGGGTTAGGTTGTGCACACTGGTGACACAGAAGGGCAGGTGGAGAAGAGAGGGGAGAGGCAGGAACTGAATATGAGGAGAAGGGGTAGTCATTTCCTAATTTTCTCCTTCAGGATGTAGAGAACCCTGCGGGGCGGGGAGTGCCATGATAGGAAGACAGAAACTGGGGATAGGTATTAAAGTGGGTTAAAGCAGGAACAGCTGAGTGAAAGGTAATTGTGTAGGGCAGATGTAAGGGAGTAGTTGGAGGAGGAGTGTTGTATTTCAGGGGGAAGGGAATTCCAGATTTTAGGGAAACGATGGGCAAAACCAGTCTGATCGATGAGGGTGGAGCGGCGATTCCAAACGTTTGATGTTTGGTAAACAATTAGTTTTTTGCAATTTTGGCCCCAAATTTTGCAGATAATTGTTTTAGAATTTGCCTTATAGACATGACATGTACCGTTTATAGTATACAGCAAAATACACTTAATCAGGACAGCCTGGTGGCAGGCATTTTGTCCCAATTAAGCAACTGTCCCGATTATCAGAAGCTGACAATTTTGCTCTCTACTTATAAGCAGCATTTTCCCCGTACATTGTAAACAACAGAAAAACATAAATGAAGTAGCTCTACAACATACTTTACTGAAAATGCCATCCACTGGATTAGATTCTCAGCTTAGTTTTCTTTCTTTTTTTTTGTTACCGAGCCACCTGTCAGCTTATTTTTTTTAACTAAGTTGTCACGTACTTGCAGACTGTGGCTATAGAGCATTTGACTCTAAAGTGTTGTGGTGTTGCAGCTTTTGAGTAAAACTGAAAAGCTCTAAAATATTAATATTAAAGTCCACCCAATTAGTTTCTCAGCTTCATAGTTTTACCTGAGCACTCCGGAACAGCTGAAAATTATGGTGAGAGAAAGCACTCAGGAACCTTCGGGGATCAAGGTGAGAGGAAGCACCCAAGTTTCAGAGCTTCATAGTTCATAGTTTTACCTGAGCACCCAGGAACTACTAAGGGTTATGGTGAGAGAAAGCACTCAGACCCCCCCAAGGATTATAGTGTCAGTATCTGCTCTCACACAGAAGTAAGCTTTTCTTCAGAATGTGAGTAGAAAAAGGTACATGGGGAGTGGGGGCTGGGGGGTGAAAATCAGGCAATGGGGACAGATAGGTGTTAATATGATGGCAATTGACACATACTCACTGGCTTATTACAATGGATATTATTCAAGCAGTGTGAGTCAGTGTGAGAATGGATGACTGAATCATCCCAATAAAACCGATCACAGTCCCAATTAGGCAGATATTGGCTCCCTAAAAAAGGGATTTATGTGATGTAGGCGACTCCCCAAGGGCGAGCCCCCTCTGAGCAAAGGACACCAGGTGGATGCATAACAGGTGAGTACACAGAAAGGGCGAATGCGCAGAAAGGGCAAGCACACAGAAAGGGTGAACCCAGCGAGAGGCGCCAGCAAGGAGAGCACACATCAATTGAGTGACTTCGAGGAATAGGGAAGGGGGAGCGGGCGCCCATACAGGGTGGAACCGCTTGACTGCTGGGCATGGAGCTGGCAGGTGCCCTTGGCATGCAGGTGCAGATGCGCAGGGACAGGAGGGATCCCCAGGTGGCAGGGCATGGTGGGCACATGCACCACCAGTCTGTGGCTGGTTACACATGGAAGGTGAAGTTGTGTGCTAGTTCACAGAGGTAGTCATAATGGCTCCTGGTGTCATACTCGGAGATCACAATGGCAATCCAGGTATTCAGGTCCCTGTAGCAATGCCAGGCATGTGACACCTCAGCAGCGGACACCAACTGCTCTGAACGGACCATGGACAGCCTCTCCTCCTCAAGGAGGCAGTCCAGCAGCCTCCAGATACTGGGGTGGCACACACCGATTCTAGTATTAAATGCCTGGTGCCACCCCTCCACAGCATTATTCATCCTGGCCAGGCCCCGGACAGTCACCGCATGGCAATTCCGCTGCTCAATGGTAAAAGCTGCATGCTGGCAGCCGGACTGGTCACTGGGGCGACCGACCCAGGTGTCCTTGTAGTAGTTGAGGATCGGCTGTAGCACCTCTTCATTCTGCACCATGTACTCCCACTCCTGCATCTCCTGGAAGACCGCTGCCACATTGGCAGGTGGCATGAATGCCAATGTCAGCAGCATCCAGAGGTGCAGGGCAAGGTCTGGGTCCATGGAGTACCGTTGCAGAACCTCAGAGCACTGCTGTATCTTCCACCAGATGGCCTGCCAATAGTGGAAGAAGCAGCCCCTGATGATTGCATTTGGGAAGGTGCTGTACACTGCATGCCAGCTGGCACGCTTGAAATCGAGCAGCACAGTGGCAGGGGCAAGAGTCGGACAGTGTAGGTATAGCTGGCACAGCAGCTGCATGTAGGTGTACACCCTCCTAGTGCAGGTGAGGGCATACACTGCTGGCAGGACTGCCTCTGACTGGATGGCGTGGATGGTATAGAGCTGCCCGAAGAGCATTGGGCATGCCCTGAAGGTGCCATCTATGAATCAGTCAGGGCAGTCCACCAGCTGCTGCAGACCCCAGTCACTTGCATAGATGATGATCTGGTTCCACTCCTGGCCACTGTCGTAGAGCAGGAACCAGCCCCCTTCCCCTGTCATGGTGAACTCGGCTGGTATGGCCAGGTTGGTGACTGTGGCCGGTGTCATGGGCCACCCTTGTGCCACATGTTCTACACACTGCATGGTCCACTGCAGTAGATGCACCCCTGGAAGTCACCCCACAAAAGCCGCTGGTATCCCTGAGGTGCTTGCCGCAACCACTTGCACAGCACTGTCCATCGTCCTCCTCACTCTGTCCCTTAGCATCCCCAGCACCTGGCACACACTGACATCCGCCACATTGGGGGCACGATTGTGCTCCCGTATGGTGGCCACCACAGTGTCCTCCACTGTGTGCAGGCGGGTGAGGCAACTATACTTGCATGCCTCGGCGCACCACCAATAGACCTTCTCAGGGCTAGCCTTGTCCCTGCGATAGGTGTAGCCGCCGTGTACGGCCAATGGTCTGCCCTGTTGGCTTTGCATGACCTGGACAGACATCCTCCTGTTCAGATGGCATTCCTGCCTGCACTGTTGCTTGGCTCCCTTATGTGTGAGGACCCTGCCCCCCACCCACTGTGGCCCATTTCTGCCCCTTCCTGTTCAGCCTCCATATCATGTGTGCATCCAGTGGCCCCTGCCCTGTTCTGTGCCAGTGCCCTGATTCCCTTGCCTGTGCTGCTTCCTGCCATGGTGTGTACCTGTGTTCCTCGCCGTTCAGGTGAGTGGTGTGGTGGTCCACTGGGGGGGGGGCCTTGGCTGCCTGCTCACAGTTAACACACTGCTGAGGTGTCCGGGTCATGTCAGCACTGTGCTGTGCTGTGCTGTGGCCAAGTGTCCCTCTGTGTGGCTGCCCGCACTGTGTCCGCGGTGTCCTGCTAGTGCTCATCCCTCTGCCTGGTGGCCCTCTGGGTGCCTCTGTGTGCCATCTCTCCATTGTTCAACTCACTCATGCTGGTCTGCAGTACTCCTCGCTCTTGTGCTGTGGGTCGGCTGTGCTGTGCAGTCACTCTTCTTGCACAAGCTACTGTTGCTTCGCCCCCCTGAGCTGCACCTGTGTTGTTGCACTCACCTTGTCAGTTACCCTAAAAAACAGTGGCCACTTAATTAGTTCCAGGAGGGATGTCCTAGTAAAGTAGATGTCTTGATTATCCGTGTCCCGATTGACTTCTACAGTATTGACTGAAATGTCTTTTTGCACCAAAGGTTCAAAAACACATCTCGTCCAGGATTTTAAAAATTATACATCATGTTTATGAGGTGGTGTGAAAAAATGGCTATGTTAAAAGGTTGGAGTCAAAGTATTGAAAATTAGTGAAGTTATGAGTGAACACTGAAATAGTGTAATATTCGGTCATAACCTGGGCATTTTACTGTATTTGTACATCAAATTTTCAGGATAGCCTTCTTATTACCTCACCTAATGAACCCAGTAAGTAACATTTTCAAACCAGTGCAAAAACGTCATTCCACACTATCAAAATGTCATTCTGCATCACAGGTAGGAAAATGTATTTTGGCCAGGATTTGAAAAATGACAGCTGTCTCAATCATTAGTTGCAATGAAGAAATGGCTATGTTGAAAATGTGGGGTCAAAACATTGAAAATGACCAAAGTTACAAGCCTGCATTCGAAAATTTCAGCATACTGTAGGCTCATAACTTCGTTGTTCTTTAATATTTTTGCCCCAAATTTTCAACATAGCCTTCTTATGACCCCACCTCATGAACAAGTGTAGAGAAAATTTTCAACTTCTGCCCAAAAGGTGATTTTGTGCTGTGACTACAAGCTCACCTTTTGGGGCGCAAAAAACATTTTGACCAGGATTTGAAAAACAACTGCTGTCACATTCATGAGGTGAAATGGATCTGTTGAAACTCTGGAGTCTAAATATTGAAAATTACCAAAGTCATGAGCCTGTGTTTGCAAATTTAAATGTAGGCTCATCACTTTGTTGTTTTTTTAATATTTGTACACCAAATTTCAAACATTCTTCTTATGACTCCACCTCATGAACAACAGCAGAGAAAATTTTCAACTCCTGCCCAAAAGTGACTATGTAATCATCTTTTAGGACAGTTTTTCCTAAGTTCCCTGTAATTGTTCATAAGGTAGGGTCCTAAAAAGGCATGTTGAACATTTGGGGCAAAAATATTCAAAAATAGCCAAGTTATGCCACTAAGATCAAAACCCCCTTTGAAATGCATTGAACTGCATACCTGATTTCCTCAGTTTGTGGTTTAGTTTTGACAAGTAAAGACATTTTTGTGATCCAGAGGAGATTAAGGCTTCGGACCCCCAGTGGGAAAGTAAGGGCTTGGGGGTGGGTACTGAGTGAAAGGGTTGTGTGGGGGGACTAACGCCACTACAGACATTTATGAATGCTTTTCTGTTTTACAGGGTTAATGAAAAAAAAAATCTGAAAAATGATGAGGGATGGTCTTCTATATTTCAGATGATGACACACTGGGAGATTGGGCACCCTTGGTGTCAGTGTTATGTTTGTGGGGGCGGGGAGAAGGGGGTTGGGGCTGAGGTTGAGGGTCGAGTGGTGGGAACTGTTACAGAGATTTCAGCAGCAGACATCAATGGATGGTTTTCATTGTTTCAGGATTTTTAAATAATATATTAAAAACTATGAGGTAGTGACTTGGACACCCCTCAGTGCCAGTGTTATGTTTGGGGGTTGGGATGGTGGGTGCTGAGAGAAAGGGTCTGGTGCAGGGGGAAAAGTTATAGGGGCACCAGCAATAGACATCGATGGACGGTTTTCCTTGTTTCAGGTGATATATAATTAAAAAAAAAAAACTACTAGGTGGACCCTGGGGGACTGGGCACCCCTAGTGTCAGTGTTATGCTTGGGGGGGAAGTGTGAGGTGGTGGGTGCTGACAGGGAGGATCAGGTGAGGGGAGAGTTACAGGTGCCAGCAGTTATACTCCTATGTGCAGCTACATGCTAGCATTGCTCCTATAACAAGTTTTGGATGGTCACACATCACTGTAAACAAGTTTACCAAGCTAAATTACACACAATCTCGATCAAAAACTGGATTCTTCAAATAATTTACATGCTTCTCCTCTGCTTAGGTAACATTGAGCTTAACCCTGGGCCCACAGCATCCCCATTGTTGCCCACAGGCTTCACCATTGCAAAAGGCCTAAAAATAATGATCATAAATATATGTAGACTTCAGAAAAAAACGACTGAACTGCAAGCATGGGTCTCTTATCCACAGCCTGATATCCTTGTTTTAATGGAAACTTGACTGAGAAATACAGTCTCAAATCATTCTGTGCCATTATAGTCCTATTTCTTTTTTGGGGCTTTTAGGGCTTCTAGGGGTGATGGAGTGGCCATCTATGCCCATGAGAGATTTTCTGCTACCATCATTGATGCCACCTCAAAACCGAAACAGTTTGAAATCCTATCATTAAAACTCTCCTTCTCTTCTGTAGAATCCCTAAACATAATTGGATGTTATAGACCTCCTTCTGTGGGGTTGAATATTCTGCCTCACCTGCATCACCTCCAAGATGTTAGCACCAAGGAATCTATTATCTTTGGAGACCTAAATTTGGATTGGGCTACAACCAAATCTGTTCCTCTGAAAAACCTATGTAACGAAATGGATCTGATGCAGATAATATCTGAAGCTACTAGGTCTTGTCATAAAAACCCTTTGACAGGCTCACTTGTAGATATAATTATGACTGACAGACCCCATAAAATCATGCATCAAGCAGTTTGGCACAACAATTTCAGTAACCACAATATAGTAGTCTGCATCTGAAATCTATCCAGGCCAAGGAATACCAGAAAGGTAATAATAAAATAACATTCAGAAAATTCACCCTAAACAACTTCCTAATTGATCTAAGAAATGTTAATTGGCAGCAGTTCTGCTTAGCCCATACAGTAAATGAGGCATTAATCATCTTTAAGTCCACCGTTAGCGGCATAATCAACAAACATGCTCCTATAATTGCCTGCAGGGTAAAAAAATGCTTCCTGTCCCTGGTTCAACGGTGATATTAAGAAAATAATGCAAAAAAGGGATAATCTCTGGGCCAATGCAAGAAGCAATAAAACCCCGGTGGACTGGGCAGCATTTAGGGCATGCTGCAATGCTTGCACCAGCTTGATCAGAAAAACTAAAGAAGCCTACTACTTAAATGTTCTTGAGGAGGCGAACGGGAATCCAGATAAAATCTGATGAACTTTCAAGCTTGTGAAAGGCAACATTATGCCCCCAACCCTTCCTACCACTATCAACTATCAGGGCATCCCTATCTCAGACAGAGACATTATTGCGGACAAGTTTAATGAGCACTTTGCTACTGCAGGCCTGGCCTTCAACTCCTCGCAGTCAGACACGTTATGAACTACTCCCACACAGTCATCGACACTGACTTTACCCCCCTCCTCATGCCCCATTCACCTTCACAACTATCACCTATAAACAGGTGGAAGATCAGCTGCTGAAGTTAGACATGAAAAAGAGAACAGGGGCTGACAACATCAACCCCATCTTTCTGAAGTTAGGCTCCCTCTTCTTCACTGCTCCGATCATTCACCTATTTAACTTATCCCTAGCAGAAGGCATAGTACCACAGAACTATAAGGTTCCTCATCCAATACCATGCTTCAAGTCAGGAGATCCTAGTGATTTAAACAACTATAGACCGATATCAATCCTACCGACCCTTTCAAAGATGCTTGAAAGCTTGGTCAGCCTGTAAGTCAGAGATTTGCTAGACAAACATCAGTTAATAAATCCACTGCAGACAGGTTTTAGACCACATCACAGCACTACTTTGGCATTTTCTAAAGTCACTTGTGACTAGCACAAGGACATGGATAAAAAACAAATAACTGGTGCAGTCTTTTTGGATCCAAGTAAGGCCTTCAATACTGTTGATCACTCCCTTCTGCTCAATAGGCTTAAGATATTGGGAATAGCCGTTTCGGCTATAAATTGGTTTGCCAGCTACCTGGAAGGTAGGCAGCAATGGATCAAAATCAGTGGAACACTTTTCTCTTTACTATTCATCTTATGAGGAGTTCCTCGGGATTCCATCCTGGGCCCCTTGTTGTTTCTTATATATGTAAACAACTTGAGTGAAGGCATTGTTTATTCCAACATCTATCTATTCACAGACGATACCATCTTGTATACATCTAAGCCATCCTTTGAACAAGTCTGCTCTGTGCTCCAGTCTGACTTCATCAAATTACAGCATAACCTACTCATGTCTAAATTACTACTTACGCCAAAAAAACTAAGACTATGTTTTTCTATCCATCCACTCACTCCACTGCCAGCCCACCTGCACTTGTTATCACTCTCCTTGGGGACACACTCGAGGTCATGGATAAATTCAGATATCTAGGCTTCATTCTTGACTCACATTTATCTTTCTTCTCCCACATTGAATCACTAACTAAAAAGCTAAAAATGAGACTAGGCTTCTTCTTCAGAAACAAAGCTCCATTCTCTTGGGACTCAAGAATGAGGCCACTGCAGGGTACATTTATGCCACTACTGGATTATGCTGACATTATTTATAGCAGCTCTCCTAATGTAAACCTACACAAATTAGATATTTTATTCCACCATGCCATCCATTTCATTACCAGTGCCCTGGCCAGAACACACCATTGCATACTGTTTAAAGAGTTAAACTGGAAATATTTAGCAACAAGAAGACTCACCCATATCTATTTCTCGACATACAAAGTGTTACTCAATAGGCTGCCCCCCCATGTTACCTCACTTCTCCGCCATCTACATAGTACCTGCTGCCTCAGAAACTGTACCTACATCTCCCTTGAAATCCCCACATTTTGTACGCACTTCGGCATGGCGGCCATAAGCTATGTTCTCCCTACCATCTGGAATAAACTCCATTCTACTCTTAAACTTCAGAATTTAATACCACTAAATGCATTCAAAAAGATCATCCGCAGCATTACCTCTGAATCCTGCCAGTGCTCCTACTCTTCCTGTCCAGGTTGACCCCTGATATTTTGCACTCCCTAGCTGGGGTCTCTTTTTTTGTGTTTCTGTACTCCCCTCCATCTCTGTACTCCCCTCCATCTCTGTTCTACTTCTGCCTCATTGTACTGCTTAGTCTGTGTAATTTCATACTTATGCCAATGTTGCTATTTACCCTTCAACAGATGTATTCCTACCCCTATTTTTGCGCTGATGTATTTAGTGTATACTGTATTTTGTATTTTTGTTGTGTATTTTGCTGTATATATTTGTATATTTCACAAGGGACAGCCTTGCAAATGAACTTGCTCAATGGATTTTTATCCCTTCACAATAAACTGAACTGAACTCCTGAACACCTCAGACATCGATGGGTGGTTTTTGTTGCTATTGGGCTTGATACAGCAGCTGCACACCAGTGACGTCCATAGCAAACTTCCGGCGTGCAGCTCGTAACTGTTTTGAAAGCCAATCAGCAGTCTGCTGATGCAGCTTCATGCAAATCAAAGGACTGAAGCCCCCCTCTGATTGGAGCAGCTTTGGTCCTTTGAAATACACAAAGTTTCTACACACTAAGCAAAGAGTTGCATCACAACCACAGTGTGTGGTCATTGGTCTCGACTGCCAAGCCCCCTCTACTTCATTTAGAACTGCAATGGGCTCAGCAGTGACACACCCCAACACCCCTTTTCTCTCATCACAAAACATTTGGTGTGCAGGAGCATCAAACATAAAAAGAACAGGTTTAGTAAGTAAGCAACAGCAGAGACTGGGCAGTCAACACTCTACATACAAAATAATACATAACCAGTCAGAAAGCAATTAAAAATGAAAAAGAAGTATGATTTTTTTTTTTTAAATAAAAAAAAAAGACTTGTAGTATTTTAACAGTGTCATCTGCTGGAAAAAAAAACAGCGACAGTGATTATCTTTAATATTACAATTATCTAAGTTTGGATGTGAGCAAACAAACAATAAAAAAAACAAGCATTTGTCAATACCAAATGTTAACTTGCTGCCATTAGCATTGGAAGTGCAGGAGTTAGACAGATGCAGAATAGGAATGGCCGTGAAGTATTGAACTGGCGCCAGCCCCACTCCCACCCTACAGAGATGGACAGGCATTGAGGTGTGCCTTTGGGTCGTCACCTATAACACTCATGCCATTTCACCTTACCCAACCCTGCAGACACTGACAAGTGTTGAGGTGTGCCTTGGGGTGTTCAGGCTTTATTTCAACATAAGCTTTTTGTGACCCCACTGCATGAACAGTGACACAATCAGTTCATTAACCGAAAGGTAATTTTGCACAGCGACTGTGCCATGTGACGCCACAGGTGCAAAAACACATTTTAGGCAGGATGAGAAAAATGACAGCTGTGCTGTTCATGAGGAGGTGTAAAAAAATGGTAATGTTGAAAATCTAGAGTGAAAATATAAAAAAATTGGTGAAGTCATGAGTGTGCATAAAAACTGTGCAATGCACACCCTTAACGTAATTATTTTGGGGATTTTATACACCAGATTTTCAACATAGGCATTTTGGGACCTCCGCTCATGAACAGTGGCACTATGATTTTCTTAATCTTTTCCGAATGTTGATTTCATACAGTGACCATGCCCATTGTGTACCACAGGTGTGAAAACATGTTTTGGACAGGATGTAAAAAAATTACAGCTGTACTGTTCATAAGGTGGTGTGCAAAAATGACAATGTTGAAAGTCTAGAGTAAAAATATAAAAAAAATTGGCGAAGTTACGAGCATGCTTAGAAACTGCACAACGCATGCTGGTAACGCAGTCATTTTTTTGAATTTGTTCATCAAATTTACAACATGGGCTTTTTGGGACCTCTTCTTATGAACACTGTTACTGTGATTTTCTTAATCTGTCCCGAACGTTGATTTTGCACAGCGACCGAGCCATTGTGCATCAGATATACAAAAACACATTTCAGGCAGGATGTGAAAAATGACAGCTGTACTTTTCATAAGGAGGTGTGGAAAAATGGCAATGTTGATATTCTGGAGTGAAAATATTAAATGCACACTCATAACACAGTTATTTTTGGGAATTTTTTCCCCAAATTTGCAACATAGGCTTTTTGGGAGCCCACCTTATGAACAGTGACACTGTCATTTCATTAATCAGTCCCAGAAGGTGATTCCGTGCAGTGACTGAGAATTCACCTTTGAGGACCGAATAACGACATGACAGTGACTGAATTCATGAGGTGGGGTCCCAAGAACTCCATGTTGAAAATTTGGGGCCAAAAGTCACAAAAATGGCAGAGATAGCCACCTAAGTTGAAACCCCCATCCCATTAATGCCATTATACACCTTACCGGCATTTCTTCAGTTGGCGGTCAGCTTGGAAGAGTCCAGACGTGTTCCGCTCCACCGAAGATCTTTGTGCAGGGCTCCAGAGGTAAGTATGGGGTGAGGGGTGTGTGTGGGGAGGTCAGGTGCACAGACGGTGGGTGCGGGTTGGGGGAAGTGACCCAATGGTGAGGGACCGTTTTCTTTGTTTCAGGTTATAAAACCCCCCCCAAAAAAATACTGCGGATTGTTTTCTTTTCATACAGGTGTACAGATGATTCTGGGCACACTGGGAGGGGCTCTCAGTGTGTCCCATGCTTTGGGGGGTCATGTTAGCCACAGGAGGTGGTCTCCCAGTGTGGCACACAATGGGGGTGGGGCAAGAAAATGTCAATGCGATATGGGGGGTGTTTAAACATGCCAACAGGTGGATTGGGGACCCCACCAGCAAGCGTGTCTGGGGGGGTGATGCTGAGGGGGATTGGGCACCCCCCAGGTAGATTGGGAACAGGGCACTAAAGCAGATGGGGATTGGGCCCCCCATCAGAAAGACTGTCTGTGTTTGTGGGGGATGATGCTGAGGGGGACTGGACACCCCCCTCTTGGCAGAGAAAAATAGCAAAGGGGCACATACGCCGATGGGGACTGGGCTCCCCTGTTGGGAAACAAACTGGTGAAGCTGCATGCCGACAGGGAGATTGGGCACCCCCAAAGTCAGCTTGTTGGGGACTGTGAGAGGCAGACAGCAATAGCCACCACCATATTTATTGAAATGTTACACCAGGCAAGGCATGCCCTGTAATGAGGGGGCGCTTCCTTATTGCAGCAACACAATTGTTTCAAGTTAGTGGCACACTTCTGAGTTGCTGTCACAGACAGCATGCTCATTCACTGGTGCCACAGACACAAGCCCCAAAAAGCAGTGGGGGCACTGGCCACAGCATGAATGCACCTCCACAGCCTGTTACTCCAGCAAGCTGTCACAACATGTTTCTTGCACATGCGTGCAAGCAAACATAAAAACAGAAAGGGATTGCATTTGACCTGGATAACATTATTCATACACTTAAGGAGTTACAAAAAGACCCCCTCCCAGAAGTTGCAACATAGGAAATAGAAAAGTTTATAACATGCACAAGTATGTTTATCCTATAAGGTGAATATGAGAAAAGGAGATATCCTGAGGCCCTAGATACAGTATATTGTCCATGTAGTAGTCCAGATCTGTCCGTAAGTGACTGAATCAGTCATATGTGGCTCCGAATAATCAGTGACATTTAATTAGTAACAGATAATCCTCTACAAGGTGTACAGTTGTGCTCTGATATACGCATGCCTTGATGTACATTGTGAGGCATGAGGCAGCAGATCAAGTGTGTTCAACCTCCCAAGGCATGTGTATATCAAAGCACAATCATGTGCCCTATAGTGGATTATCTGTCTTACAGAATGGCAGAATTTGGGGGTGGGGGGTAGTTCCTGTGTTTCACAGTATATTACTTTAACAGCCCCTTGACTCACCATGGCTGTTCTGGGGCACCTGGACACACCTTCCAAGGGGGGTTCATTAGTGGATCAGCTATACAGAAATACAGTGGCGAGGTGCCTCCACCTGTGGCAGTGATAAGATATATCTGTTGTATATACTGCAGATTACCAACCTCAAGGAAAATACAATAACTACCCCTACAGGATTTTACCCACACATAATCAGTACACACTTTGCAATGATCAGCAATACCAAAATGTAACATGAACTAACTTCACTTTTATTGTAGGGAGGGGACAAAAGGGTAATGGCACAAACAATAAATGGTAACAACAATGTTACCTCATACTGTCTCACCTCTCCCACCTGCAGGGGCACCTAGCTTTCTCCAAATAGCCGTTAGGTGATAAAGTTAGTCTGCTGTGGTGGGTACCACATCAGGGTGCTGGTGGCCTACCAGTGGACACAGGATGATGCTCCAAGATGCTGAGATGCTGAGATGCTGTGGGGATAACAGTCTTTGAACTTAGAAATACATACTTTTGTTGGGGCCCAACAACCATGAAACACAGTGAACTTTGCAGCCTTGGCCTAGTTTGAAGCTTGACACACTTCTGCCCAGGACATAACCCACTCTTTAACCTTTCTAGCTAGTTAGCTAAAATGCAGAAAGATTCCTCATAGCCACAGCTCAGAGGTACTTACTGTCAGGAGCTTTGGGTGGGGGGGTGCAGGAAACTCAGTGCAGACAGAACGATTCTGATATCAAACAGTCTGGTGGTGCATGAATGCAACAAGTTTTAGAGATGCAGAAAGCTGGACTTCACCTGTCAGGCCTTTCACAGCTTCGTCTTTAAGGTCTTTTGCATCTTCGCCTGACAGGGCTCTTGATGTTGTTGTCTCTTCTTGCCTTTCAGCATCTTCATCTCTTCTGTTCTTTCATCATTCCAGGGTGTAAGAGCAGTCTGGACACACCGCTGTCTCTGGCACTAAACTCAGCGTGGTTCCTATACAGTCTCAAGCCCACATTTGCAACTTTTCTGCAGGCGAAACAGTTCATACAGTCCCAAATGTGGGTTAAACATTTCACACAGTCCCAAAATACTTGTTTCTCAAACAGGAGCACAGCTCCTACAGTCTCTATATTCTCAGGCTTCAAGTGCAAATCACAGTACAGGTTCAAATCTTGCGCAGGGAGCAAGGTAGCAACTCAAGTCTTTCCCTGCTGGCAAACTAATCTTGTAGGTGCTTTGCCTCTCTCTTTAGCTCTGGGGCCAGAAAGGCCTTTGGGTACACAGAGTATACCCTTGGGCTGGGTAGCCACAACATATTCTCTCCCTCTTCTGATCTCTTCTCGAATTCCCCTTTGGCAGGCTTTCATGGGCTTTTTGTAGCTTCTGCCAAACTACCAGCTCATTGGCTGCTGTATTTCTGGGTTTCTCTGGTGCCCTTTGACACTTTTCCCAGTAGCCCCTCTGCTGCAGGGATGTTATGGGGATTCCATTAGTGTTTAAATTTTACCCAATTCACATACAGCCCTTAAATGTATTACATGCCCATTTTATGGGCAGAATCCAAAAATTCAGTGCCAGGAGGCATTTCCCCACTGATCCCCACCTCCGCCGCCTGCTCAGAAGGCAGGGATACTTTTAACTTGTGGATGGCAGCACGCATTACTGGAGGTATGACTCCTTTAATTTCCTTGGCTGGACATGTGCAAGCAGAGCATGGTGGCCATTACTGTTTGTCACAACCGCACTCAGCAGGTCAGGCCCTCTGCTCCCACAGTGCCAACCTCCAAGTGTAGTAATGTGAACAGGTAACAGACAGAGTAACCATCCTGTCTGCTTATGGGTCCGAATCACCTTTAGTCTTAAGTTCTGGGGGGATTCAAACTGTGAACCTTATGCTAGTGTACCCAAATGTACAGGCTCAGATAATCTGCTCTTCAGGGGGAAGCCAGATATCTTTCACCTAAGGGCACCTAACCAGTTGTCCAAAATGAACCCTTAAAACTCTATAAAAGACCTTAGGTATATTCTTTCCTTTTCCCAGTTTGATAACACCATCAAGCTTATGAATAGTTTTGTCAGTCTTAACCCTCCATACGTCACATGCAAAAGAAAGAACTTGGAAGACCCAGGCAGTACCTTTCAAATGAAGGGTTTACTTAAAAATAGATAACAATATGTAAAATGTAAACACAGAACACTATATCACAAAGCACACAATCAGTTAAAAGAAAACAAGGAAAAGTACAAACTAAAACTCCTACCACAATACAATTAAACTTTTTCTAACAATGTTTTTCCTCTATAAGTGCCTTAGCTAGGTCTTGTTTCTTAAGCATCCAAAAAGAAATGCCCCTCACTTGAAGCAGAGAATAAAGCACATAAAATGGACTAAGCAAGCCACGGAGATCAAAAAATGGTAGGATCAACCAGATAACTGACTTAGTAATAGTAGCATAATATAGTAGGTTTTTTGAAACACGTAAAATCCAGCATTCACCAACCTAAGAAGTAAAAACACTGCTTTCCAAGAAGTAAATAGTGCCCCAAAGTTTACTGAGGTGCCATACAGATATTGCCTTGATGCAGTTTGGATAAAAAAACATCCTTTTTCAAAAGGCATACACAATGAATGAAATAGTCACTTTTTATATACAAACCAGGTGATGTCACAACTCCTCATCACACTGATCAAAGGACAAGCATTGTGATACAAAAGTGCAGACTGCACGACAAATACATGTGAAAATATAAATAAAACACACCAATAGATAAAAAACATTATTATATGTTGTTAAAAACATTCATCTTCCTATTCTGTTAGTAGTGTAAACAAAAAAAAATCATGTTTGCTTGGTAAACTTTGTCCATCTTCTTCAAGTCAGTTAGATCAGATTTCTAAAGAAGTTCCTAGAATTACTTTCAGATGAGCAGGCACTCTTAGGGATGTCCTAGTCCACAGCCATCAACATAGACAAGTTAACACCCCATAGCTGACAGATAGAACCACAGGATGTTTTTGTTGCAAAAAATGTATGTATTGCAAACATGTCTAAGTAGGTGATGTTTTTGTTAACCCACATAGTGATAAAGAATATACTGTATACTAAATTATTAACTGTGAGAGCACTCGTATAATCTTCATTGCAATGTGTACCTGTAATGCTTATTATATGGGGAAAACAAAATACCAGTTTAACAATCGGGTGAGTGAACACTATAGGGCAATCGCTAATGGTCATGTCAAACTGCAACTGCACAACATATAGCACTGGGCAATAACCCTGCAGAATACAGTTTCAGTTTTAGAGCTATAGATAAAGTATGTACTAACCCCTGAGGGGTGATTTTAATAAACTGTTTAAAAGATGAGAAGGTTTCTGGATATATACAGTACCTTACAAGCATGTAAATATCCTTGACTTAATGGTGCATTTGACATTGTACCTTACCTTTAAATAAATACTGACTCTTGTCTTTGTTTTCTTACAGGTTGGTCTGCACCAGGATGCTCTCCTAGCTTCTGTGTTAGTGACCTTACAAGTGATAACTTGATTAAGTTTAAACCAGTCCTTCTGCATCTCAGTAAATCAGTATTTCTTGTTTTCTTACTTTTTAATAACTCCCCATACCTCCTCCTCTCCCCCCCCCTTTTCCCATTATACTCCTCTTTTTATCTACCAGCTCTAAACTTTTGGCATCTCTCTCTTTCCTCTCACTTTCTATTTCTTTTCTGCCATTTAATTTTTTTATACAATATATAATACTGGCACATATACCGAGTACTTTGACTCATGAGATGTATTCTTATTCCATCCTTTCTAGATACACAATATGTATCAGAAATTTGCCATTGACTCGAAGTAGATGGATGAAGTTTACCAACCAACCATTTGTTATTTACAATACTAACAGAATAGGAAGATGAAAGTTTTTAACAACATATTTTTTTTATCTATTCTTGTGTTTTCTTAATATTTTTACTTGTCTTTATCTTGCACTATGCACTTTTTTTTATCCCCAGTGCTTGTCCTTTGATCAGTGTGATGAGGAGTTGTGATGTCACCTTGTTTTGTATATCAAAAGCAACTTTTCATTTATTATGTATGCCTTTTGAAAAAAGATTGTTTTTATCTAAAATACATCAAAGCAATATCTGTATGTTACGTCAGTAAACATTTGGCCACTATTTACTTCTTGGAGAGCAGCGTTTTTATTACTTAGGTTGGTGAGTACTGGATTTTTCTTGTTTCAATATTTGCTCTTATTCTTAGCACCCCAGGCCTCTGTGCTTTTTTGCCTGTACTAGTGACAGTTAGTAGGTTTTGAGGAATTTTGGACTAATATGATGCAACAAGACATGTAAAAAGCAAATGGTTGTTGTTGTAGTGGCATAGGTCAGGAAGCATAGGCAGACCACAAAACGTTATAACATTTTGCAAGTAGTGTTTTATTATAATCAATAAAACTTGAAATAATTAAAAATGTACAGGGTGTCTCATCCTAAAGGCAGTACAAACAAAAATCCTTCATCTGAATCTCTCTTTCTCAGTTTAAGTCTCAATCTGTCTCTCCAACTCTCAACAAATCATTGTACTCTTTTATTAGACGGATTTTCCTGGCAGTTTAAACTCTGCATCCTGATTGTTGTAAGTTACATCTCATGTTTCTAACAAACTGTATCAGAACTTCATTAATTTCTTTCCTATGGCTAGTCTGAAGAACATATCTGGTCTTAATAGTGCAATAAAATAATACAGCAATACATAATACATTTTGCCCCAGTTTCCTGTTGACAATTCTATAAACAAGGTTGTGGATGCCAAAATGTATCCCAGGGTCAACACCCTGTGTTACAGATAATTTTTTTTAAGAAATTCAAATAGTTTTCTGCAATCGTTTCATTATAAGTATAAACATCTGCAAACCAAGGGATCCCAGTTTCATGTAAAGATTTGCACATATTTTTCATACCGGGTCAATATGTAGAATGCTGCAGGTAAAAACTGCACAACAGTAACACCATGGGGAAGAACAGCAACAGGTTATACAATGCTGCATGACACAAATAGTGTGAAGTGGTAGCGGTGACCCTGTAGCTGTTTCCAGGAAACGGTAAGAGCTCTGCTGGAAGGGGATCCACCAAGCAGCTGTGGTGACTCAGGGAGTAAAGCCATTGGTGCTGGCAGACAATGGAGCAGCTGTGTACCGGGGTTCTATTCCCAGTCCCAGATTAGGTTAGTTAATTTTTTTTTGTCTTGTCTTTTGTGTGGTTCATGATGGCCCCACCCGAGTTTCACCCTGTCCCCGAGTTGCCCCTCCAGAGGAGGTTATTTTAATATGGGGGCTTCAGGGGGCACAGCCCCTCTAATGGGGGGGTATGAGGGGCATAGCTCCCCCACAGAAACAAGTGTTTTACTGGGGGAGGTTTAGTCACTGTTTTAACAGCACGGTATAGTGCTGTGCTGTGATGTTTTTGTATGAGACAACATAACCTGGTGCCTATATTTTTTAACCACTTGGAAACATGTGAAGAAAGAAAGAAAGAACAGAAATGGCTCATGAAGGAAGGGAGATAACAAGAGGAAATTGTGGTACTATTGGAGGGGTCAATTCCTAGGTGCCATAAGAAAATTTAATTGTGCAATTATACAGGCAAGAGATAGACATGTGGCAGAATAGGAGAGGTCAAAACAGCTCATTGCTTTTAACTCTGTCTGCATAGCAAATGGGATCGGGTTTTACCCAGTCCTATCACACACACCTTTCTCTAATAGGGAACCTGTTTTTCTTTAATAAAAAAAAAAATCTTCACAAAAACAAACAAAAAAGATTTCCAAATCCTTCATTTCTCTTTTAACATTATAACATTTAAGTTCTTTGCAACACTATCCCTTTTTTCTCAAAACACCATTTACAGCAATCATTGCGGTTAAGTACACACATTTTTTTACCCACTTTATAAGGCCCCTCCCATTTTGTTAGCATTTTATTTTCTGTAGTGGGTAACTGTAAAAAGCACTTTTTTACCTGGCTCAAAAACTTTTTTTACCCTATGGTTATTATGCACCTTCTGCTGTTTTCAGGCTTCTTCCTGATTACTATGGGGAAATTGTGACTTATTTTGCCAGTTTCTTTCTCAGTCCACACATATAAGAAGTAATAGATTATTTCTGAGTGGGGTTATCTTTTCATGTTTCTTTTATTTTATCTAGTGGCCCTCTAGATTGTCTACCATGCAACATTTCAAAGTGTGAAGAAAAAAACGGCTGATGCTTGTGGCACTTCTCTGTAAGCAAAAAACAGGGACGGTAAATATTGGTCACATTCTTTCCTTTCACTTTTCACAAACCATTGTAAGATGCATTTTACGGTTTGATTAAAATGCTCAACAAGACTATCTGTCTGAGTATGATAGGGGATGTTCTTATGGCAGTGATACCTTGTAGTTGGTAAAACTCCTTCAGCAATGTAGCACCAAAAGTACTATCCTGATCAGTAATAATCTCTTTAGGAATGTCTGCCCTGCTGAACATTTTGGCAAGCTCTGCCACCACGTTTGGGGTTGTGACAGTATGCATTGGAATTATCTGTGGGTATCAAGTAGCACAGTCACATACTAAATGAATCGATTACCCAATGGCCAGCCACATCAATTGCAGTTCTCCAAAAATGCACCTCTCTCAAGGGTATGGTCTCCAAGGGCACCATATCTCTATTAGTCACTGGGGATACTTTGTGACATTCAGCAGAAGAATTGCAATAGGTGGCAACTGTCACAAACCCACTCCTGGGGACTGGATCTGCTGAGTTCACAGTGTCCTTCCCTAAGTGCAACCCATGACAAGGGGGTCAGGAAATATCTTCTTCATGTCCTTTTAGGGTGCTCGTTGGTTTCACAACTGAACACTCACCACGAGTGCCCAGGGTTTCCTCTCTCTGGGTATCAGTAAAATATAGTCTTGAGTCTGTAGCCAGGTGAGAACCTTCTTTGGTTGCTGTGCTGGGGGAAAAACCTAGGTGTTATGAGCTCTTCAGGGCTGCTCCCATAACCCTGATTTTGTCTTCTTCTGCAGGGGTGCAGGAACCTGATTCAAACCACTCAAACCCTCTCTAAAGACCTTGTGTACTTTTACCATAATGTAGGGTCCCAGATTCCCTTCCAGGATTCTAGTTTCGGTAGTGTGAGGCACCTTAGTGCTAAACAGATATGATACAGATTGAATAAATTTACCCACAGCCTTCACACACACAACAAATTATTACCAGGCAGTAGTATTTTAAAATGAAAGCAAGAGCTTTTACTGATTACTTAAATAATTACCATATGAACATATAGACAAATAATTTAGAGATGTGGTTACAGGATAACTACAAAAAAGTTGGAAAATATATCCAAAGTGAAGCTGTGAATTAACTGGATAATTTTTACCTTTTCTGTAGAAAATCAGAGTCCAGAAAATAAGTGAGTTTTGCAAAGTCTCTTTCTTCTGTCTGCTATTTCTCAGAGTCCCAGCTTTTCTTGCAGTGGTTTTCAGTGTATCTGGCAGTTTCCAGGTGTCAGGAAATTTGGCTTCTGTTCAAGGAGTCCTTTGTTCAAGAGGACTTATATAGTCCTCTTCTGAAGTCTGCAAAACTGACTTGTGATTGGCCAGTAGCCTTAATATTTCCAGGTCCAACTCTTCATTTCTAGGCCAGCAGGGATCTCTCTTGCTCTTTCCAAAGTTGCAAGTGAACCAAAATGTATTTATTTATTTCAGTTTGGGATTAACACCTTTGAGCCAATGGCTCATTTACAAAGGTTCCAAGTCAGACATAGTATAGAACAGACTAAACAGCAGAAAACAGTACATAGGCAAGAAGAACAGTGGTGTACAAAAGATAGCTTGATATAAGATAACATAGGTTACATCACAACAATTGTGCTTAATTGTCAAGTTACACTTTGGTTACAAACTGTCTAAAAATTTTTAATGAAATTTTACAGTTGGTCCTACATATAAAGACAGGCCATTTACTTAAGTTCCTTGAGGTAAGCTGCCCAGAAGCTGAATGCACAGGTCGGCAGAAAGGTTTCAGGAACTCATGCTTGGGAGAGTAGGGCCACCACAGGGAAGGCTTAGTAGAAGTAGAGCTTGTGTGGAAAAATTATTAGCATTTTGATTTCCTTCAGTCCCACCTCCCTGGGCTGGATTTAATCTACATTAAATTTCTGACACTATTAAAATGGAAATAGATGATGGCAGTTGGTACAGAATTTAACAATAGCTTCCTAGACTGCGTGTCTGCAGAACCCCAGGTCTAAAAAGCATTTCTCTTTGAAATTCAAAGTTTTATAAACAGAGGAGATGGCCTTGCCATCCATTGTCATTTATGTAATCTTCCTCTTTGATCAGCTACCGGGAAATGCCAATCCCCTATTGTAATTTAACTCCTGTTTACCTCTAAGTAAGCCTTTGTCCTAGGCAAAGGGGAGATTTCAGACACTGAAATACACATCAACTCTTACCAAGTACCCTTGCAGTAAAATGATCATCTTTCTGACAAACCTTAGGTCCAGGCCTTTTTGGACATTAAACATAAAAAAAATACGGGGAAATATGACAGCAATATGACCACAGTAGCCAAATCACCACAGCAAAACTTCCACATGAATCCCAGGCCAGTGAAATCTGTACAACAATCTGGCAAGGGTGTAGTCCTTCCCAGAGTGACCAGCCATAAGACTATCATGTACTATCTGTAACAACTCAGTTCTATACTTGTTTGGTATGACCGATTGTTCTATCTGTTTCTGCATCTCAGGATTAACCCAAACTCTGTACAGTAGCCCATTACAGTTTTTTAAACATTGGATCACCCTGTTTTTGTTTCACCCCTAGCAGCTTAAAATAACTTTGGAGAGAAACAGTATTAGTATACTCTGAAACAACATCACTATCTGTTATCAGTTTAGTTTCTGTATTTTCATGTATTAGCTCCTTATGTCCATCATTCTTTTGTTACCACCATTTTTTAGGCGTCTTCTTTCTTTTGTGGACTTCCCAAACTTGGAACTGGGCTCAAATAAGTCCAAATCAAAGTCACCAAAAGGAAAGGCGGCCCCAACATGGCCTTTTGTTTGCCTGTACTCTTGTTGTCACAGCTACTGAAACAACAGGGCTTACTCCCTCTGTGATTACCTTAACGAATCCTTGGAAGTTATGTACAATAATCACAGATACATGTAACTTTAGTACTTCCTTTACTTTCATTTGGTGCAACACCCCATTTATGTTCAGAGTCGCTTCGGTGGTGGGACAGTTTTGAGTGTCCCTGTGGATGCAGATGACCTCAGTAGCTGTTTTTTTTGCTCCGTTTTTTCCCAGAACTTCAACATGCACAACAGTCTGTCTGCTTCCTGAATCTATAAGTCCCTTTACAATCTTACCTTCCATTTTGACATCTCTTAAATTACTTGCCACAATTTGGTAAGACCAAATTTGCTCCAGTGTTACTACCCCCCTTGTTTTTTTATAACAGTGTTTGGCAATATGACTATTGGGTGTAGATTTGTTACTCCCATCAGAGTTCTCATCTGATCTGGAGTTAAATTGAGAAAAAGATGGATCTACTATTACTTGGCAGTTACTTTACTGCTGTGGTGTCTGTCTAGCCATCTGAGAGTCCTCAGCCAAAGAAACTGCCTCCCCCTTGCTTTCTGCTCAGTGTTCTTTTACCTAAAGCTGCACATCTGTAGGAAGGATGGTTATGAATTGCTCCATTGCAAATATGTTGATTATCTGTGGGACTGTTTTGCCCTCTGGTTGGAGCCATTTAATGAGGAGTTCTCTGAATCAGGTGAAGGCTTTTCAAGGATTGTCATCTGACTGCTACTCTGGGGACCAGAATCTCTGCCTATAGGTCCCTCCTGAGATGTAATATCTTTTAAGGATTTCTTTTTTTCACATGGTCAAAGTTTTCTGACTGTGCAGTGTACATATTGCTGTAGGCAAATTGTATTTTACCTGCCAGATAAGGTACCAGCCTGATCACCAATTGCTGTTTTAGAAATTGGTAAGCTCTGGTGATCCTTTCAAAAGTTGTCAGGTATGCTTTGATATCATCTCAGGGACAGAGCTTTATAAGTTTTATAAGTTTAATGTCTTTGAAGTTGTTTCTGTTTTGTTAATCTACTGGACCTGTACCAGATCCTCCAGCTTTGATAGCTTGAAAGGCATCCATCCATTGCTGCTCCTGTAACTGCATCTCTTTTTTTCTCTGTATGTCTAGATGTTGAATCTTTTTTTTCTGTTTCTCAGTCTCTCTTTGTTGTATAGCATATGATTTGAAGAAGGCAGACATGCTTTCAAGTTATGTCCCTGCCTGTTCTTCTTTCATCACTGGTGCTAGCTGTACAGTCTTAGTTTGAACTGATGTTTCTACTTCTTGTTTGGCTGCCATTGGGCCTGGGCCCTGATTACCTGTTGGACCTTCTTACACCTGCCTTCTTGGTCTGTCCCCACCCCCCCCGGGGTCTCTTTGCAATTCCCAGGATGAGGTTAAAAATGGCTGGTGACAGAGCTTTCAGTGTCGCCAGTCCAGCCCTGTGGAATTCACTACCTTCAGCTGTAAGAGAGGCCCCTTCAGTAGAGGTATTCAAAGCCCACCTCAAGGTCTTCCTTTTCAATCAGGCTTTTCCGGACTTTGTCTTATAATTTTTGACCTGGCCTGACTTCTGTTATCCAGCTTTGTCTCTGTCTACTTATTTTGTTATTTATTTCATTATTTTCTTGTTATTCATCTATTTAAAATGTTATAATTGTGTGATTTAATCTAGTCCTTTTATTATAGTGTTTATTGTATTGTTGGTTTTATTAAATTGTTATTGATTTTGATTTGTGTGCGGTGCCCAGATCCTCCAGATTGGGCATCTTTTAAATAAAATTTGCCTCACCTTGCCTTAGCATTCTTCTGATAATCACTCTTAGGCTTTGCTGTCACAGGATCCATACCTTTCTTCTATTCTTCCCTGGTACCAGGTCTAGTACCCCCCCCCACACACACAAAACTCCTGACTTACAGTATGTACAGCTTAAATCACACTTCATCTGACACCAACTGTAATGGAGGTATAGGTCAGGAAGCACAGGTAGACAAGAAAACATTATACAATTCACAAGTGGCATTTTATTATCAATAACAGTAAAATAAAACAAGCATTTGTCAATGCCGAATGTTTGCTTGCTGGCATTGGCAGTGGTAGTGTAGAAGTTACAGAGCTGCGTAATAGGAATGGCAGTGAAGTATTGAACTGAAGCCAACCCCACCACCACCCTGCAGAGAATGACAGGCATTGGGGTGTGCCTTTGGGTCGTCAGGCATAGCGGCCACACCATTTCAGTATACCCCACCCTGCAGACACTGGCAAGTGTCACGGTGTTCCTTGGGGTCTTTGACCTTATGCGCTCCCCATTCCATTAGGAAATACAGTGAGATGGGTGCGATATAGGAGAATGGGGTGAACTTTGGGGCTGAAGAGTCCAAGGCATACCTCGATGCCTCTCACTGGCTGCAGGGTGTGGAATGGTATGAGCATTACAGGCAAGAATCCCAAGTCACACCCCTGATGCCTGTCATTCTCTACAGGGTTGGGCGTTATGGTTGGAAACCCTAATACCTCAGGCATTCGTTGGTATTTTCACTCCAAATGTTCAACATGGTTTTTTTGTGACCCCACCTCATGAACAGGGGGAATATCAGTTTCTTACCGAAGCTGCTTATGCACAGCGACTATGGCATTTAGCACCACAGGTGCAAAAACATTCCGAACAGGATGTAAAAAATGACAGCTGTACTGTTCATGGGGAGGTGTAAAAAATGGCAATGTTGCAAATCTGCAGTAAAAATATTTAAAAAAATGGTGAAGTCACAAGCTTACATAGAAACTGTGCAACGCACACCCATAATATAATTAGGTTGTGGATTTCTTTACAGCAGATTGTCAACTCAGGCATTTTGGTGCCTCCGATCATGAACAGTGTCACTGTGATTTTCTTTATCTGTCCCGAACAATGATTTCCCACAGCAACCACGCATCTCTGAGCTGAAAGTGTGAAAACACACTTCAGCCATGTTGTGAAAAATTACAGCTGTACTGTAAATAAGGCAGTGTGGAAAAATGCCACTGGTGAAAATCTGGACTTAAAATATTACAAAGTTATGAAGTTATGAACTTACGAGGGTGCGTGGAAACTGCGCAATGCTCACTCGTAACACAGTCATTTTATGGACTTTTGTCACCAAATTTTCAACATAGCCATTTTAAGACCTCTGCTCATGAACAGTGTAACTGTGATTTTCTTAATCTGTCCCAAACATTGCTTTCGCACACCAACAGCACCATTGTGTGCTACATGTGCGAAAACACATTTTGGGCAGCATATGAAAATTGGCAGCTGTACTGTTTGTAAGGAAGTGTAATAAAATGGCTATGTTGAAAATCTGGAGTGAAAATATTAAATTCGCAAACATGAGCATGCATAGGAACTGCGCAACGCACGCTTGTAAAACAGTCATTTTTAGGAATTTTTCACCAAATTTTCAACATAGCCATTTTAAGACCTCTGCTCATGAACAGTGTCACTGTGATTTTCTAATGTCCCATACATTGATTTCACACACCGACTGCGCCATTGTGCGCTACATGGGCGGAAACACGTTTTGGGTGAGATGTGAAAAATGACAGCTGTACTACTCATAAGAAGGTGTGGTAAAATGGCAATGTTGAAAATCTGGAGTGAAAATATTGAAAATTCACGAACTTACGAGCGTGCGTAGGAACTGTACAACGCACGCTCATAAAACAGTCATTTTTTGGAATTTTTTCACCAAATTTTCAACATAGCCATTTTAAGACCTCTACTCATGAACAGTGTCACTGTGATTTTCTTAATTTGTCCCGTACATTGATTTCGCACACCGACTGTGCCATTGTGCACTACATGGGCGGAAGCACATTTTGGTGAGATGTGAAAATGACAGCTGTGCTACTCATAAGAAGGTGGTAAAATGACAATGTTGAAAATCTGGAGGAAAATATTGAAAATTGGCGAACTTACGCTACGCGGCGTAGGAACTGTGCAACGACGCCTGTGAAACAGTCATTTTCAGGAATTTTTCACCAAATTTTCAACATAGCCATTTTAAGACCTCTGCTCATGAACAGTGTCACTGTGGTTTTCTTAATTTGTCCCTCACATTGGTTTGCACACCAACTGCGCCATTGTTGCGCTACATGAGCGGAAACACATTTTGGAGAGATGTGAAAATGACAGCTGTACTACTTATAAGAAGGTGTGGTAAAATGGTAATGTTGAAAATCTGGATGAAATATTGAGAATTCGCAGACTTACGATGGCGTAGGAACTGTACAACACTCTCATAAAACAGTCATTTTTGGAATTTTTACCAAATTTCAACCTAGCCATTTAAGACCTCTGCTCATGAACAGTGTCACTGTGGTTTTCTTAATTTGTCCCATACATTGGTTTCACACACTGACTGCGCCATTGTGCGTTACATGGGTGAAAACACATTTTGGGTGAGATGTGAAAAATGACAGCTATACTACTCATAAGAAGGTGTGGTAAAATGGCAATGTTGAAAATCTGAAGTGAAAAATATTGAAAATTCGCGAACTTACGAGCGTGTGTAGGAACTGTGCAATGCACGCTCGTAAAACAGTCGTCTTTTGGAATTTTTCCACCAAATTTTCAAAATAGGCTTCTTGAGAGCCCACCTTATGAACATTGCAGTGTCATTTTGTTAATCAGTCCCAAAAGGTGATTTTGTGCAGTGACTGCGCAGTGACTGCGAAATCACCTTTCGGGCCTGAATAACACCATGACAGTGACATCATTCAGGAGAAGGGGTCCCAAAAACCCCATGTTGAAAATTTGGTGCAAAAATTCCAAAAAATGCCTGAATATGCAACAAAGTTGAAAAACCCTATCTAGCCCATTATACAGCTTACCGGCATTTCCTCAGTTCGCGGTCAGCTTTGAAGAATGCTGAGCGTATTCGGTTCACTGAAGATCGTACCACGATACGGAGGTAAGTATGGGGTGGGGGGTGTGGGAAGGCAGGTGCGCAGTGGGTGAGTGCGGGTTGTGGGGGGCCAGGGAGACTTATGGGACCATTTTACTTCAGGTTTTTTTTTTCAATGACGATGGACATTTGCCACGCTGGGGTGGGCCCCAGCATGGCACAAGGATGGTTGGAGGCTCAGCCGACGGGATTGGGCACCCCGTCAGCCAAAGCATCTATTGCCATGCTGGGGTGGGCTCCCCAGCGTGGCACCCAGTACTCGGGGTGAGGACAGTGGAGCCGACGGGGATTGGGCACCCCGTTGGCTATATCATGAGTTGCCATGCTGGGGTGGGCACCAGCGTGGCATTTAGAAACTTTGGGGGGGCAGGGGCGCAGCACAGCCGGCGAGAGTTAGGCACCCGTTAGCTATACAGGTGTGTGCGTGTAGGGGGCGCTGCGCCTGCGTGTGCGTGTGTGTGTGTGTGTGTGTGTGTAGGGGAGCTGCGCATGAGCAGACGAGTGATGCAGAAGGTTCACTGGAAGTGTAGCTCCTTTCAACTGTATGCCACTGCATTTTGGAGCTTGTCATAGACAGCTCCAGCATGCATTGGCTTACAGGGGCCCCGCCTGCCAACACACTGACTGAATTGGAAGAGGGGGTGACACACCTCCGAAATCTGGGATGATGGCACTATGTTTTTTGCACATGTGTGCAAGCAAACATAAAAAATTGTACAGGATAACTCTTCCTAAAGGCAGTACAAACAAAAATCATTTAACTGAGTCTCTCTTTCTTTCTTTCTCTCAATTTAAATCTCAATCCCTGTCTATCTCACAACAAAACATTGCTGTTTTTATAAGATGTCTTCACTTGTCCCGATTGTTGTAAGTTGCATCTCCTATTTCTTACAAAATATATCAGCATTTGTCAGTTTCTTTCTTAAGGTCAGCCTGAAGAGCACATCTGACCTTAACAGGTGCAAAAAAAAAAACACATTTTGTGCCAGAGCTGGTTTCCTGTTGACAATCCTGTAAATAAGATTGTGGAGGTCAACATGCATCTCAAGGTCAACCCCCTGTATTACAGATTGTTTTTTTTTATTTGTTTGTTTAATAAATCCAAATAGTTTTCTGCAATCATTTCAACAACATAAGTACTGTATGTACATTTGCAGACAAAGAGATCTCAGTTTCTCATAAAAATTCACATACTTTTTTAACCACCGAGAAGCAAAGGGAGAAAGAAAGAATAGAAACAGCAAGTGAAGGAAGGGTGATAATGGGGAAAATTGTGGGACCCTCAGAGTGTCCAATTACTAGGTTCCACAAGAACATTTAAGTTTGCAATCAGACAGGTAAGGGACAGACAAGTGGCAGATTAGGAGAGGACATAATAGATCCTTGCTTTTAACTCTCTCTGCATAACACATGGAACTGGGTCTTACTCCACCGTGACACAGTTTTTTTATGTTTGACTAATTGGTATCATCTGTGTGCCACTTTAGGTGTTGCCACGTGTATGGTGATCTAGTGGTCTGGGGTGCTAGTGAGCAGATTGTGAGTGATGGAAAGAAGTTCAGGTGTGTAGTCTTTGTGAAATAATGCATGTTCATGTAGTGTGTTTTGACCAATCAGGAAACAGAATTTTGAGTGATTTTTCATACCCATTTTATAATTACAGATATACTTCCGAAATGAACTTCCCTTGTTCACAAACCTGGATTTAAACCATGCAATGTATATAGTACAATGACACTTAAGTTATATGAAGCAATAAATCATAAAAAATACTAATAATTGTTTTGAACCTAAAACATAACTAATACCCAAACCTCAGAAAAGCTTATAGAACCAAAAGTAGCAGACAGGAACATTTTATACATCTTAAGAACTAGTCAGTTGTAAACCTTTTTTTCTAAACTTTTTCCTTTTTCCTTTTGTTTATTAGAAAGTTTCCTATGTGATAGTATTTTGCTGGATGTATGCAATAGCACTTTGCCTGGCAGCTGACTCATCTAGTTGAATACCACCCACTACATCATCAGCACTGTGAATTCACTGACAGAGACATCATGGGTGACTGACCTGGCAGCTACTGAGTGACTCTTCCTGAGCAGCTGTGATGTCACAGTCAGTGAGGCCACAATGCTGAGGATATAATGGGAGGAAAGGAGCTACATATGTCAACTGTGTGGAGTCAGGAGTGCATCAGGGACCAGTCAGGCTGCAATACAATCACTGACCAACTTGGACTGTGCAGCTGTGGACTAAGCCTGCTACCTGCATCCAATGCAGGTTTCCTAGACTGAACTCATCACCCTTTCCCCTAAGCTCCCATTGAAAGCCAGTGTCTGGAAAGGAGAAGGGCCAGTCTTGTGAAGAAGTGGCTTTTGAAATCCAGTGCTGGAGCTGAATCCAAATGGTACGGAGTTGAGAAGTGCCTCAGGGACCAGTCAGGCTGTAAAACAGACACTTACCAACTTGTACTGAGCAGCCATGGATTAAGCCTGTTACTTGAATCCACTGCAGGCTTCCTGGACTGATCTACCTACCCTGTCCCTTAAGTTCCATTTGGGACCCTGTATCTATAACAGAGGGCAGGGAATCCTAAGGATTTTCAAGGATTCAGCCTAGTGGTTCTCCACTGTGGTCCTTAACCTAAAGAGCTGAGCTTAAGGGTGACACACTTGGAGTGACAGCATGGGGCAAAAGTTGGCAGGATTTGCTGCACACCTGGTTTGACATCCTAAATTGAACTATAGTGTCATTTAAGAGTAGTGATCAGTAATTACACGCGTTACTGATACAAATGGCAGCAACCAGCATCAACTCCACTTGCACAGTAAGTAATTTAGTGGGTAAAATAGTTTTAGAAGTACAACATAGATATGTAGAATTTGTTGGCAGATAAGGACCACCTGGCCCATCTTGTCTGCCCATTTTTCCTACCATTACTTATGCTGTAGGCTATAGCTGATCTTCAGTTTTCCCCCGCTTCCTTGTTTCTAGTATTCCCATGTGTCTGTCCCATACATTTTTGAATACCTTTACCATTTTTGCCTCCACCACCCCTGTGAAGAGGCTATTCCATGCATCCACTTCCTCACATCGACCCTGACTCTACCTCCTTCCAACTTTAAGTCATGGCCCCTAGTACCGGTGTATTCTCTTTTGTGAAAGATACTACCCCCCAGTACCTTATTTATCCCTTTAAGGTATTTGAACATCTCTATTATGTCCCTTTCTGTCTCCTCATTTCCATAGAATACATATTAAGATCTCTCAGCCTCTCCTCATATAACTTCTGGTGCAGACCCTGTACCATTTTAGCAGCCCTTCTTTGTACTGCCTCCATCCTACGTCTTTCCTGAGATGAGGCCTCCAAAACTGGACACTGTACTCCAGATAAGGTCTCACCAATGATCTGTACAGTGGCATCACCACATCCCTTTTTAGGGCTGCAGTCAGTGTAGCCCTGTAAACCTCTTGCTATGAGAAAAGGACCGGACACATTCCTTCTGACTGAACAACATGTTGGAGTTACACCATAGTCACCTCTGCATCTGTGAATCACTCCACTCATTGTCTCCTTTGGAAGGAGTACTGCACTATTTTTACAGTATCGGCGGTCATGGCAGTACACGGCACACTCTGCCATGTCCAAGATGGCCACCAAACCATATTGCACATGTCTGACTACTAGCGCATGTGCAGTGGTGCTCAGGGGCTATCTTGGTCATGGCAGAATGTACCAGTTTCTGCCACTACTGCTGAAAACATACAGTAGTTTTAAATTACAGATATCCCATCAAGCAACCCTCCCTCTCAGCATCAACCCCGTCAACCCCCTAGAAAAATACAAACGACACTGGTGGTGCCCAATTCCCAGAGTCAGGAAACATATGAGTGAAACTGAGGGTGCCCAATCCCCCACTGTTGGGATTGGGCTTCCTAATTTTGGTTTTAACTTAAAGATATCCCCCCAGATCCTCCCTTTCAGCATCCCCTCCAGAAACATACCAATGACACTGGTGGTGCCTAATCCACCAGTGTTGGAAAACATATGAGTGACACTGGGGGGTGTCCAATCCCCCCAGTGTTAGGAACAGCATCCTCATTTTGTTTTTTTTAATTAACGATATCTCCTTCCTCCCGACCCTCCCTCTCAGCATCCACAACCCCATGCCTACTCTCAAAAAACATAAAAGTTACACTAGAGGGTGCCCAATCCCCCAGTGCAGAATCCATACTTTTTTTTTTTAAACCTGTAAAATGAAAACCATCCATCTATGTCTTTTGTGCCATTACCATCCCCCCACTCAATCCTCCCACTCAACACCCCCCAAGCCCTTACTTAACCATGGGGTCGAACACCATAATCCTTTCTGGACTGCAGACACGTCTTCACTCTTCAAAGCTAGACCACAGACTGAAGAAACAGATTCAGGTATGTGGTTCAATGTATTTCAGTGGGGTTTTGAACCTAGTGGCATAACTTGGGCATTGTTGTATATTTTTGGCCCATATTTTCAACATGCCTTCTTTGGGACACTACCGAATGAACAATTGACTTGTCATTAGGCAGATGTGTCCCGAAAGGTGATTTCACTGTCCCTGAATGAAATTGCCTTTTGGGCAGGAATTGAAACTTTTCTCTGCCTTTGTTCGTGAGGTGGTCTCATAACAAGGCTATGCTGAACATTTGGTGTAAAAATATAAAAAAAAAACAAAGTTATCAGCCAACATTGAATTTTGCGAATGCAGACTCGTAACTTTGGTAATTTGCAATATTTTACCCCCAAATTAACAACATAGCCAAATCTTTACAGCACCTCATGAGTGTGACAACTGTTATTTTTTCAAATCCTGGCCAAAATATTTTGTTTTTACATCCAAAAAGTGATTTTGTGGCCCCTGCACAGAATCACCTTTCAGGCAGGATTTGAACATTTTCTCTGACCTTGTTCATTAGGTGGGCTAATAAGAAGGCTATGTTGAAAATTTGGCATAAAAATGTTAAAAAAAAATAAAGTTATGAGCCTGCATTGAATTTTGCAAATGCAGGCTCATAACTTTAGTAATTTTCTATACTTTTACCTGAAATATATAACATAGCCATTTCTTTACAACACCTCATGAATGTGACAACTGTCATTTTCAGCTCCATCCCAAAATGTGTTTCTGTGTCCCGAAAGTTGATGTCACAGGCCCTGCACAAAATCACCTTTAGGCCAGGAGTTGAACATTTTCTTTGCCCTTCTTCATGAGGCATTCTCCCTGCACTTCATCATGGCTATGTTGAAAATTTGGTGTATAAATGTTACACAACAAATTTTCAATATTTTTACCCCACATTCCTTTCCTGCAGCCCCATCAGCTCTGGCCAGAGTTTATTTTGCTGCTGATGTCCCTCCCAATGCATCCCAACATCCCACTGGCCCTTCCTAATGCCTTTCACACTGACTGTCTGGCCACCTTTACAGTAGGTCCTCAGATAAGATCCCTCTTCTGTTTGGTGACTAACAGTACCCCCCCCCACACACACACACTGAGTACCCCTCCCTCATGTTTCTGTGCCCCAAGTGCATAATTGTGCACATTTTTGCATTGAATCTCAGCTGTCATGTATTTGACCATTCTTCTAGCTTGCCCAGGTCCCTTATAAATACCCCCCATTGTGCTGACCCTATTGCAAATCTTTGTGTCTCTGCAAAGAAGCACACCTTACCCTCCAGCCCCTCCATAATAATGCTTTTGCAGACAATAAAGAGGACTGGGGCAAACACCAATCCTTCTCTGCAGACTGAACTCCATTCACTACCACCTTTTCTGACCTACTGCTCAACCAATTTCTAATTCAGTTTACCACCACTGATCTGACTCCCAGGCTATTAAATTTGTTAATTCACAAAAGTGGGAGCAATGCAGAAGCAGGAAACTACAGACCTGTAAGTTTGACCTCAGTGGTAGGGAAAATGATGGAATCACTTCTCAAAGAAAGAATTGTTGAGTACCTAGAGGCCAGCGGGGCACAGGACCCAAAGCAGCATGGATTTACAGCAGGAAGGTCATGTCAGATGAATCTAATAGATTTCTTTGACTGGGTGACCAAAGTAATAGACCAGGGAGGGGCTGTGGATATGGCCTACCTAGACTTTAGCAAGGCATTTGACACAGTCTCGCAGAAAAGATTAATAATCAAGTTAGCCAGCTTGGGAGTGGGTCCCAGGGTCGCAGCCTGGGTTGAAAACTGGCTGCACAACAGGACACAGAAGGTAATAGTGAGTGGAACACATTCCGAAGAAAGGGGGGTCACTAGTGGAGTACCTCAGGGCTCAGTACTGGGTCCAGTCCTCTTTAACATCTTTATAGGTGACATTGCAGAGGGTCTGGAGGGAAAGGTATGCCTCTTTGCAGATGATACAAAGATCTGTAACAGAGTTGATACACAAGAGGGGTAGAAAGGATGAGAAGGGACTTGGCAAGGTTGGAGGAATGGTCAGACATATGGCAACTTAGATTCAATGCAAAGAAGTGCATAGTAATGCACCTGGGAAACAAAAACCCAGGAGAAGAGTACACAATAGCAGGGGAGGTACTAACAACAACAAAAATGGAACAGGACTTGGGGGTAGTCATATCGGATGATCTAAAGGTGGGTAAGCAATGTGAGAAGTCAGTGAAGAGAGCCAGGGGGATACTGGGATGCATAGGAAGGGGCATCACAAGTAGAAAAAGGGAAGTGGTTATCCCTCTGTACAGACAGTTGGTGAGACCCCATCTGGAGTACTGTGTGCAGTTTTGGAGACCTCATCTACGCAAGGACATAGACAGGATGGAAGCAGTCCAGAGGAGGGCAACTAAAATGGTGCAGGGTCTGCATCAGAAATCATATGAAGAGAGACTGAGAGAGCTTAATATGTATACCCTTGATGAAAGGAGGGACGGGGGGACATGACAGAAACTTTCAAGTACCTCAAGGGAATCAACAAAGTCCAGGAGGGTAGCATCTTTGAGAAAAAGAGATGTGTAAGAACAAGGGGGCACAATTTAAAGATAATGGTGGGATGGCTCGGGGTAATGTGAGGAAATATTTTTTCATGGAGAGAGTGGTGGATGCATGGAACTGCCTTCCTGGGGAGGTTGTTGCGGCTAAAACAGTGGGAGAATTCAAACATGCATGGGACAGACATAAGGCAATTGTAGTGGGGGGTGGCAGGAAGTAGGCTGTTGGTTAACTAGAATCTGCAGCTTATCCAGTAGGTAGGGAAATGGGCAGACTGGGTGGGCCAAGTGGTCCTTATCTGCCGTCAAAGTCTATGTTTCTATGCAATTATCCTTTTATGTGGGATGGTATTGAAGGTTTTACTAAAATCCAGATAAGCCATATCTACCACCCCTCCTTGATTTATCTCCCCTGTCACCCAGTCAAAGAACTCTATTAGGTTTACAAGATTATAGATATACAGTATATTACATGTAAGATATAAATTATACAAGATTATAGTACTAGTGAATTAATCTGTAAGGGGTAAAAGTAAAATTTAATTGCAGAAATGTTTAAGGAGTTTAACAGGAATATATTTCTACTGAAAAGTTGCATACTTCATTTGACGTACTATATACATTGTGTTCAGTGTCTGATGGTAAATTGATGCTGGATGCACTGGCTTAGGTTATGGGTAGGTTTTAGTGGCACTGGCCCAGATATTCAAAGCTTTGTGCGGTGCACAAACCATTTGCACAGGTTTAGCGTGGGATTAGCGCGGATTTTTATCTATATAAAATGTATAAATTCAGACTTAATGAAGCTTTTTCATTTACTATTTATAGACTTCTAAATTTAAAGTCTCTAAGAGACATCACACATCCTCCCAGCACCATTTAACTTGCAAGAGATTAAGAGGTCCCACCAGGTCTGTTCCACCTGATTTCTATATATTAATCTTGAAAGAATACTTTTTGTAATAAGTCAAAACATACATATTCAAAACAGAACTGCTCTAAAATATACTTTATTGTATTCTTTGTTTCTACAGTGAATATTAAGCTCAAAGTCTGATGAAGGAACATTTTTAAGTTCTGAAATGTTACTATTAGGATTAAATCATTCATTTGGGAGCCAATATGAAGATGTAGTATTAAAGCAAATCTGTCTCTGCAAATTAAATTTTGGGATGAAATACAGATTTTTTACAAAGAGAGGAACTTCATGACTCTGAATTTAAAAATTAAAACTATTAATTTAAATTGCGGTAGAGTGAGACTCATATTTTGAAATAAATTAGTGTGGGTCTGCCATATTCAAAAGGCCAAACAGCACTTGCAAATCGCATTAGCGCCGGGCAAACCATAATTATATGCAAGGGGCAAAGCAAACTTGAATACAGGTGTAATGAGATATTCAGCGACTAGCGCCCGCTAAGGTGTTTAGCGCAGCTAAGTGAGACCCTTAGTGCTGTACATATTACCACCCAGGAAAAGCTGATCTTAACCTTAGGCAAACAGCATTGTGCAACAATGTTGCTTTGTGTAGTGTTTGCGTGGCTTTTGCATGCCTTGTGCGACCCTAACATATAATATGACACTTAGAAAATGCTAGGCATGGAGGACACATGCTGCTCACTGATGGCACCACCATGATGCCAACAGCTGCCACCAGTCCCAGTCAAGCACAGGCAGTAAGGGGTGATCTGGCCCACAGGGGACATCATGGTAGTGTGGCCATACAGCACACACCTGCAGACCATACGTCTGTGGTGACCAACAGATGTTGGCATACATATGCAACACTGTGGTCATGGAGGCCACTGAGGGAAGGGTGTACAGGTGGCCAGACCTCACCACAGCCCAGGTGTGGCCACAAGGCTGGGACACATCACGCAGTGCACATGGGCCAGTAGTGGGAATACCCCACCACCTGTGTGCCTGTCAGAATTTATGTGCCCCCCCAGCCACATACCGCACAACGGTACAGATGCCACAACACACTCAGCCAGCCATGTATATGTCACTGTGAGCATCCCATTTCACAGGTGCAGCATCTGTGGATCACACAACAGCGTAACAGTACTGGCCACTGTCAGTAATCACCTGCAAGCTGGGCCTGTCACTGTGTAGAGTGCAGTGGTCATCACTGCCCTGCAAACCATAGGCATTGCTGTGTCCCTCACACTACTGGCCCCCTTGCTACTGTAGTGTCTGCTGTGCACTGTAGCATGACCTACAGTGTGACGGTTGCATGCAGCACCACCACCACCTGTGCCTATGCTGTGTTGTCCCCTGGGGTACGACATGCTATGCTGTACTATATACATGTAGCCTGCAGCTATCATCATGCACTGCCTGACTGACCTACAGGTGGAGCTGCAGTTGGACCTGGCCAGCCCCTGTACTTCCAGACTGACCTAGAGGTGGAGCTGTGGGACCCTGCAGTAATGCTGGGCAAACTGCATGCAAATCAGGGCATAATGGGATGCTAATGTGGCTGTTTGCCCAGAGACTACCTAAGTAGGCTAATTTGCATGTCACTTTTGAATATGGCAAAGTTTAGCACCGGGCAAATGTGTGCTTGCACCAGGCAAACAGCTTAGCTCTGCACTAATACCACGCAAACACGTTAGCTCCGTGCAAACAGTTTGGGGAATATTATACTGTTTTGCACACTGTACTTTCCCATAGGCTGCTCCCTGCAGCTGTATTGGGTCCATGCATTTGTTGGAAAACACATTGGCCACATAGATCGACTCTACCTACCTTCATGTCGCTGTGCACTGTGTTGCTGTTGTGGTCTGCACTTCCTGGTTGCTATATTCAGAGCTGTCTTATTACAGGGCTACCTTTGCCCTGCACTCCCAGCCCAGTTTGCCCAGCCTCATTCCCATGCTATATTGAGAGGCTGTTTGCCCTGGGTTATTCCTTTTGAATATAGCTCGCTTTGTGCTCAGGGCTAACTTTGCCTGCCGGGTAGTGCTAATTTAGCCCAAGAGCAAAGTTTTGAATATCTAGCCCACTATCTTTAATTAAGATATGTCATAAAAACATTGTGTGTAGTGTGACATACATTCTTTAACTAAATCTGCAAGTTTTCTTAATAAATTAGTAACAAGTTAAACTAAGTAGGGGGAAGTAGGCAGAAAACAAACAGTAAGAAGAGAAGCATTGAAACAATAATGTAAAAGGGGAAGGATTAAGCTATTAAAAAAAAAAAACTATCAGAAGGTAATGAAGGAAGCACCCTACCTGAGGTAGGGTTATAAAACAAAAGTACAGAAGTACAAGGAGGGGGGAAGAAAAAGGGTCAAGTAAGGTGAAGAAGTAAAAGAGGAAAATGTAAAACACCACAGGCCAGATTCACAAATCCCCTGAAAATCCTGCAGCTGTGGGAAAAACTGAATGCAAGTGGTTTGTCACTTGTAGAGACACAGTTTTTCTCACAGCTGCATTATTCCCAAAGGCTGAGCTGGTTTACAACCAGCTGCACAATTTATGGCTTCTTGCCAGTGTTTTTTCCCCACAGCTGTGGAAAAATTTTATGGCTGGTGGGACCAGGCATAACATCTCCGCAGCTGTGGGGGACTATGAATACAGATCTCTACAGCGGGGGAGATTTTGGTCTGCAGTTGGAGTTATTGAGTGAGACTTAGTCCCATTTCGTTTTGTGAATCCGGACCCCTATCTAGAGTCAAGTAACCAAGGGGTTAAGGAAACCAAATTTATTTATTTATTAAATATTTATTTACCAGGTGTGTGCACTAGATAATAACAGTTGCCTATTTTCAGGCACAACCTGTGAGAATACAAAAGAGGAACAGTAAAACAAGGGAAGTGACAATAAGTTCAATGAGACTACAATGTTTGGTACAACAGTGAAAAGAAAATCAAAGTACTAGCAGGAAGTAGGATCGCAAGAACAGGTAAGCATTCAGTGGGAAAAATAGGGGCCATATAAAACACAGGGCAGAGTGTACAACCAACTAAATTGCATAGCAGAATTTATGGTCTTTTTAAACAGTAGATACAGGAGTAACATACTGTACAGTAGATAAGAGAACCCTGCCCTGTAAAGGCCTAAGGGCTGGAACATACAGCCACCTGAAAGAGGAAGGAGCAATATGCTTTTTTGAAGGCATATAAGGGATTCACACTTACAGGCCATGACAGTGATAGAGTTCCAGACAGTGGAGCAGCAAAGGACAGTTTGCCAAAATTGGTCTTGGTTTTAGGTACATGCAAGGATCCAGGGACATTGGATCTAAGGGGGTAAGTGCAATTGCCAGGCTTGAGAAGCACAGACAGGGATGTGGGGGACCACTTATTAACAACAGAATGAGTTAGACATCCCAGGGTGAATTTCCACAGGTCTGAGGGAGGGAGCCAACCTAACCTGAAGTATAAATCACAATGGTGAGTGTGCTTATTTGTAGCCAGGGTAAATCTTCAGATATTGTTGTAGGCTACATTCCATTCATGAAGACTTGTTTTAGTGGCAAGGTTGTAGACCACCACCCCATATGGTACTAAAGGCAATAGGATGCTTTGGACAATAGCAATGTGGACAGCAGATGACAGAGGGTCACTGATTTTGTATGAGAGTCCAAGCCTAGTGTTGATAGCTTTACATATGGCAGAGATATGCACTGAAAAATCTAGTGAGGTGTCACATGTCACCCCAGGTATTTAAATCTTGCGACTACAGTGAGACACGTTCCACCAATACATTCAACAGAGAGGAGGTGTTGTTTGTTTTTAACCTAGGGGTGGAGCCAAATAATATTGCTTGGGTTTTGGCAGTGTTCATTAGAAGCTTGTATGAGTGGAGCCAGGGCTGCATAGTTTTAAGGTTGGAGGATAGGAGACAATTTAATTTGTGGATGCTGTGAGAGCTAGTATAGAGAGCTGGGTCATCAGGATAAAGGTTAGGGGTACAGTGATTGAAACCTTTTACTAATACAGTTAATGTAAATAGAAAAGAGGAGGGACCCTAGTATGGAGCCTTGGGTGACTTCAATTTTAGCAGCAGCTGGGTGAGACAGAGCTGCCCAAATTTTACTCTTTGAAACCTATTACACAGATATCCATTGAACAAGGCCAGGGTGGGGGGAGGGGGGAGACACCCAGTGCACCTAGTTTTCCAATTAATAAGGTGTGGTTAGCCAGACTGAAGACCTTTGTAAAGTCAGTGAAGACTGCACCTCTAAATTCACCCCTATGCATAGTTGTGGAGATAGTGGAGGAGAGGGAGAGGAGGGTGGTGATGGTGGCATGACCCTTATGAAAGCCTTGCTGGACAGGAGAAAGTAGGTTATAAGTGATATGGTATTTGGACACTTGGGAGGTTACCAGCTTTTCAAGAAGTTTGTTTTGAGATGGAAGTATCGGAATGGGTCTATAGTTGATGTTTGTTTGGACTCCCTTCTTGTAGACTTGGAAAACAAGGGATATTGTCCATATATCTCAGACAGTTTAGGAAGTAAGAGACAGATTGAGGAGTCTCGTGACTGGGAGGGCAATTTCAGCTGCCACAATTCTCAGAATTCTGGGTTCAAGTTCATCTGAGTCAGTAGACTTAACTGTAGGGATTTAGGAGAGGAGTCTATGCACCTCCTGGCAGGTGACAGCTTTAAATTAGAAAAGGGTGTGACAGATGCAGGCTTCAGTGGGTGGTGCTGAGGGGCGTAGCAGAGGTAGTGAAGTTACCTAGGTAAGCAGAGAGATCAGTGAAGCATGTATTGAAAGCGTTAGCAATGGTGACATAATTATTACAGTTTACTCCATCAATGATTAGATTATTTGGTGTGTGTTTATTGGACTGATCGAGGGCTAGTTTTAAATTTAGTAAGAAAAATCTGGAGTTACCAGCCAAGGAGGCAAGCAATGATTTAAAAAAATTACTTTTACTTTGTCTGATAGTCTTTTTGCATGTGTTTCTAAGCATCCTATAGCTGGCCCAGTTAGCAGCAGTCTTGTGACTTATGTAGTGACTAGCTGGCATCCCACTGTTTTAAATGTGCCAACAATGGGCGGTACATCCACTAGGTGACATTGCCATGAACTCACCAACTAAGGAGGAAATTATAAATGCCCTATCTAGGGTGAGGGTACAATGTTCTTTCCAGTAGCATAGTGAGAGTAGGAATGGGAATCTTGGAAATGGTGCCGTGCAGTGGCTGTGGAGTGCCAGTTTTCATGGAAACTTTTTGAAGACTTAGGAGCTGCCCATCTGTAAGCACCTATCTGGGCTGAGGGAGGAGGTTGCTAGACTCCATACTGAGTTGGCTAGTATTTGGGGGACTTCTTCCCCCACCCATCGACTGCCAAATCTGCCAGCATTATACCAGAGGGTCCCTGGCTCCAGAAGGCCAGGGGTGATAGATTGGACACATTCTTTAGCTTGTGCCACTATGAAACTCTTTTATCACTCTGGTGGGATGAGACTGCTGGGAAGAGACACCCATGGTAGTGGCCAGGGAGGATGTGGGTGTACTGGGGAGACCCCAAGTGGGAAGGAGAGGACCCCAGCTGAGGAGGAAACAAGTTAAACAGAGGGAAGCAGGTAAGGCATTGAGGGGAACAAAGGCATGAATGGAGGAAAGCCTAGCCAAAGAGTAACAAAAGAGACAAGACTTTCTTCAAGTATATAAGCAAGAAGAGGGAGGCAAGGGGAGGGGGATAAGGTGGATGGCAGAGGGAAACTGCACAGAGTAGGATCAGGAAAATCACACATCCTTAACAAATACTTCTACTCAGTCTTCACCATGGAGAGAGAGAGGAGGAGGGACCACCAAGGAGCAGCAGGAACAATGGGGGGAAGGGTGTACACAAATCTATTTTCAGAGGAAAGAGTCCTGATGGGATTTCCAAATCCAGAAGTGGACAAGGCCATAGGACTGAGCATGATACACTCAAGGATGTTAAGAGAACTCAAAAAGGTGATTGTAACACCACTGATGGCCTTATTCAACAACTCACTGGAAAAAAGAGTGGTTCCAGAGGACTGGAGGAGCTCAGATGTTATATGAGTGGCAGTAGGGAGGAGGCTAACAATTATGGGCAGGTGAGTCTCACATCAGTGGTGGGGAAATGAATGGAAACCTTGTTAGAGGAAATGGCAGTGGAGTATCTTGAATTCAATGGAATAGAAGACCAAAGGTAGCATGGATTCACAGGGTGGGGGTTGGGGTATCATTCAGGATGATTCTGATTAATTTCTTTGACTGAGTAACTTGGGAAATAGATCAAAGAAGGGCAGTGGATACGACCTACTTGTTCTTCAGGAAGGCCTTCGATAATGTGCCAGATAGGGGACTGATAAAGAAATTCAGTAGTCTAGGGGTATGATCCAGAGTGGTAAACTGGGTAAAACAAATGGTTAATGGATATGCAACGGAGGGTGGTGGTAAACTGTACTCACTCTAATGAGGGGAGAGTGACCAAGAGAGTGCCACAAGACTCAGTACTGGGACCAGTCCTTTTCAACTTCTCCATAAGTGACACTGCAGAAGAGCTGGAAGGGAAGGTATGCCTTTTTGCAGATGACACAGAAATCTGTAATAGGGTGGATACTCAGAAGGGGGTGGAGAGAATGAGTAGAGACCTTAGAGAACTAGAAGAGTGGTGAATGGCATGGCAACAGGGGTTCAATGCCAAAAAGTGCAAAGTGATGCACATAGGGCATAGAAATCTATGTGCCATATATAACATGGGGAGGGAGGTACTTACAGTCAATAAACAGGAAAAAGACCTTCTGGTTAACATATTTGATGACTTCAATGTGGCTGGACAGTGTGACAAGGCAATGGGCAGGGCCAGTGGGATGCTGGGATGCAGAGGGAGACATATCACCAGCAGATGGTGGAGGGAGATGGTGTTACCACTGCATCAGTCATTGGTAAGACCTCACCTGGTTTATCATATCTGATTCTGGTTGCTGCATCTCCGTAAGGGCATAGATAGCGTGAAGTCAGTCCACAAGTGGGCAACTAAAATGGTGCAGGGGTTACACCAATAGGCCTATGAGGAAAGACTGAGAGATCTCAACATGTACATCGGGGGCACAGTAGAGACCTACAAGTACCTCACAGGGGTGAACAGAGTATGGGAGGGGATTCTATTTCAAATGAGGATATGCACCAGGACAAGAGGTCATGCAATGAAGCTGGAAGAGGGGAAGTTTAAGAGGGACGTGAGAAAGTACTACTTCACTGACAGATGCCTAGAACAGTGTGCCCGCAGAGGTGGTAGGAGTGAAAACAATGGAGGGCTTCAAACCTACATGGGATAGATATAAGGGAATACTGGCAAACAGGCAGGCAAAGGAGAGGGGAAACAGGCAGGCAAGAACGAGGGTTGATGGAGACCAGATAGGGTCTGCAGAGAAAGAATTGACAGCGAAAATCATGGCAGATTGGGTGGGCCAAGTGGTCCTTTTCTGCTGATAACTTCTATATTTCTGTGTTACTACAGGACCATGTACACACACTGTAAATAAACATGTTCCTGTTTTGTTGCAATTTGAAGTCTAGGGGCCTGATTCTCAAAGCTCCCAGCAAGGCGCAAGGGGCTTGTGCCAAACAGTGGCGCAAACTGCACCTTGTGCTAAAAGATGCACTGGGAGCAATTCTCAAAGGCAGCCTGTGTCAACCACAGGCTGTATGCATCAAAGAGAGCTTGTGCTGCCTGTGCACCTCATAATGGGCTGTGACATGGTGCTAGGAGCTTGCGGTAGATGCAGGCTGCCAAAACCTCCAGAAAGTGTGATTCTCAAAACTGTCCCAGAAGGCTCATTTGTAAGTACTGTTAGACCAGCCCGGGTTGGTCTAAGGGTACTTAGAAATATGCTCTATGGGAGAGTTTATTAATATGCAGCAATGTGCCATGTTCCCCCTTCCCAGCTCCGATCCCCCCGTTCTGACATAAACCTAACTCCTTTGCTGGTTTAGTGCCCCCCAATCCCTGATCCCCCATTCTGAAATAAAAGTAACTGCTCTGGTGGCTTAGCGGAACACCCCCACCTGCCCCATTCAGAAATAACTGAACTGCCCTGTTGGTTAAGCGCACCACCCCCACCCGATAACCCATTCAGAAATAACATGAACTGCCATGGTGGTTTAGTGGCCCCCCCAAAGCCTCGATCATCCGTTTGGAAATATAATAACTGTCCTGGTGGTCTAGTGGTTCCCCCACTCTCCCAACCTGATAGTCAGTGCCCCCCTCCGCTCCCCCCATCCTCAAGCCGGTGACTGGCACAGCTAGAACTGACAGAACTGTCAATCAATGAGTGCATACTGTAAACAGTGTGCACTTCTGGACAGCTCATTCAATGGCTGGCCATGGTGGTGAGTGGAGGGCTATGCCAGTAGCCAGCTCGGGAATGGAGACAGGGTAGGGGCGTGGAAAAGTGGGTGTGAGATGGAGGGACCACTAGATCATCAGGCCAGTTATTATATTTTCAAATGTAGGATCAGGGCTTGGGGGGGGGGCTGCTAAATCACTAAGGCAGTTCAAGTTATTTCTGAATGGGGAATCGGGGTGGAGGGGTTCTGCTAAACCACCAGGGCAGCTCATGTTATTTCTGAACAGGGGATCAGGGCGGGATGGTTCCACTAAACCACCAGGGCAGTTCATGTTATTTCTGAATGGGGGATTAGAGTGGGAGAGTACCGCTAGCCACCAGGGACTGGCACATGGCCACCCAGCTGCTTGTGGCACACCATCCAGATATGCCATCTGTTTGGTGCAGGGCCATGGTTGCCACAAGCTGCTGGATTTGCTGCCGGGACCCTGCCTGATACAGAATCGGATGCAGGGTCTCTGGCACACTGGCAACGGCACAAGCTGCTGTTGGTGCAGCTTGTACTGGCTTTTGAGAATCAAGTCCTAAGTGTTCTGCTTTCAATTGCATTGTGTGTGGAGCAGTTGTGATAGGGCTGAGGGATGCACAGAAGAGTAAAAGGTAAATTGGGGAACTGTTGATAGCAAGTTTTCAGGCAGTCACCATAGGCATGAGAACTGCCCAGTCTGCAAGCAGCTGCCAGTACAGGATTCACTGACCCCCACCCCACCCCTAGAATGCATGGACATTTCCAGAGGGCAGCACCTCTAAGTCTGTCTAGAAAGGAATTACTCCAAGTGAAGGCACTCTGTCAAAGGGAAAAAAAAAATACAAAATAATCCCAGGACAACTTGCCCAAAGGACAAGTACTTCTAAGATCAAAATCATGCAATTTGTTCCTGGGATAGCCAACCCTTGTGGGCATTGATACTGCATTTAAAATCTGCCCATAAAAGCCCTCCATCAGACAATTGAGGGTTAAAGTGAAAGATTAGTGACTATCTGGAAGTCTGTTGAATTGAGTTTCAAAGAGTAAGGTTTGGAAGAAAATGAAAAACTGGAAGCAAGAATGTGACTTGACCTTCTATCAACCTTTTAATGCATCTTTAAATGAGACTTCTAGTCAATACTAAAAGCATTCTAGATGCTTGGTGTAAACAGGACAAGCTCATCCCTGTTTTGTCAGCCCTCACACATCTTCCTACAACAGGGACAGGGTTTCAGTTTTCAGATCACTGCTCTTAACAAGAGAATCGTGCCATCAAATTGTGTGGTTTAGTTTGGCATTCTGTTCAAGTAATTATAGCTGGATTCTAGCAGAGAGTTATTTTTTCTTACATAAGCAAGGAAGTTGATAGAATGGGGTATCACATAAAAAATATCCCACTGAGTGTGTTTGCTTGCTGTTTTACTACTCTATGCCACACACCATATCTAGATTTGTTTTTAACTCCCTGAGATTAGAAAACTTTTTTAGAGTGGCAGAGTGGAACTACATGGCAGATTTATAAACCTGCTTTTAATTTCTGATCTCTGTTTCAAATTGTAATGGGGTTGGAGGTTGGAGCTCTGTTCCTAGTTAATAAGCGGCTGTACCACTAATTAGTTTTACATAGAGTTCAGCTTAGTTCAGTAGTTACCAAGTCTTGTATCAGACAATAAATATGTACTGTCCATCTTTATCTCATTATAAATCATGATATCATTCTTGGCCAATCAGGATTGTCCATTTCTAAACATTCCAAGTACTCTTACAATCACTGTAGATTGGAGAAGTGCTACTGAGCTTGGTAATGCCCCTCTCCCATGTGAGTGAGACATTCCTATTCAGTAAAGAGTATCTGAAGCATGGTTGCCCTGTAAATGAACAAATTTGGTGGAGTTTTTTGACCGACCTCAACTCTTCACTGTGTAGCATTTTTGATGTCTATAGTAAAGGTGAGTCAATGGGAGCCACTGAATTGAAATCTTTCAAAGAACCAAAGGGCACAGTTAATATCTTTTATGTAGGAGGGAAGGAATTTGATTAGCATTCTCATTTGGTTGTCAAAAATGTTGAGATGAACAGTAGTAGCACTGAATCTGTCAAGCAATTTTGTAAGATTCCCTATTTATCCTGCAAAAAATTAGGGAAAAAATCCTCTAAAATTCTTTTTTGTCATACCTACAGAAAGAGGCCTGTTCCTATTACTGTATTCAAGCATCAGATAGTGGAATTCCAACTAGACTATCAGATGGAAGCACCCTTCCCTGGTAGCAGTGAACACACTACCAAACAAAAATAAATCCCTAATGAAAGGTTTCACAACTCTCAATAGTGATTTTCAAAAATCTTTAAAAATCCCTTGACTAGCCAGCCCAGTGATGCAGAGGGCTGAGGCGCTGGATGCCTTACCTCGCTTCAAGCCAGCGACCCGGGTTTAGGAATGGACTTGGGTCGTCAGGGAGCTGGCATGGGTGGGAGGGTTAGAGCAGGATTGAGAAGCCTTAGGGCAGCTCTCCTCTCTCAGGGTAGTCATCGCCCCACCGTAGTTCCTCTACCACTGGGTGGAGGTCCAGTGGCTAGCATAGGTGGGAGGGAGCAGCAAGTTGCGGGAGGGTGTCTTGAGCCACGGCGTGTGCATGCCTCCACATGCATGCGCCCGGCAGAGAATGGGGATGGGCAAAAAAACAGAGAGAAAAATGCAAAAATGTATATGGAAAAAAATTCCTTGACTAATTCAGTGCTGCTCTTGCTGATGTGGAGCAGGATTGGGCAGATACAATAGATTGTGGTCTGGCATAAGGGGTTATACTGTACTTCAGTGATACCACACAGCAACACTCTAAGATCACCTTTTACTCCCTTTGGACCCCACTACTAGCTAATAGACAGTGATCATCACTACCATCACCTCTGCTATAGAAAAGAAAGAATTCCCTGCCTCCACTAAGAGACTCCTAATTTAACTTCCTCAAGGCATTCAAGTTCTATCTTCTTTCCCAAATTCACAAAACAGGCTATGCTGTCTGCTGTCTTGTGTCTCTCTGCTTCTGCCCCACATCCTACATCTCACCATTTCTAGACAGACTTATGGGGCTAATCATTGAATCCTTTCATACAACATGCTCCATAATCTGGACCATCCCAGGAGAGAGATTCTCATGCAGTTACATTAATGTATTTTACTGGTGCTTTTCTTCCTGTCGAAGATCGTTGTCTTCACAGTACTATCTCATGGAATGTTTCCATTCTGCAGACTTACCCAAATATCCAAGCACTTCATTTATAGAGCCACTCATGGTCTCATACTGCAGACAACCCAATCTGTGCTTGTGATTATGGATAAACCATAGTAACACATGGCTAAACATGGTAATGCATGGTCAGAAATCATGGTTGTGGTCTGTCCTTGATTTTAACTATGGTTGTCCATGGGTGGCAACTGACAGTATATGGCCCAGGGACAGACTCTTGATGACCATGGTCTGTCTTGTTTGAGAATTATTCAAATGACTACGGTCATCCATTGTTATCCATGGTTGCCATTTTCAGACTTTTTCTGTGTGATGAAAAACTCTGCACTATTCAAATAATATCATGTTTTCCCAACAACCTTAACATTCTGTAATAAATACTGTTGGTGTTATATATATATATATATATATATATATACACATATTTTTGAAAAAGCTGTCATGTGCTACCAGCTGTTGCTTTTGTTCTTCTTTCAAATGGAGTCCCTTCTCATTCATAAATGATAGAAGGGACATTCTGATTTATATCACCATAAACTCAAATTCTTTTAAGATGTGGTGAGCTTACCTTTTTATACCCAAGTAACACATTTCCTTGTGCAAACCTTATTTTTTTTTCTTCAGAATTTGCAACAAAAAGTTTTCCTTGTGATTATTGCAGTTGTAGCCAAAACTTGGTCAGATATTCTCAGATATTTCCTGATACGTCTGAAGAGAGTCTCTTTGGTGGCCCTTTAGTGGTACTGCAATTTCTTTAAAGACAACACAGACATTTCAGGAAGTATCCAATCATGACTTCTGCTGCAACTGCAGTTTAAAGTGTCAAATTCTGCATTCTAATATGGAAATACATTATGCAAATTTAGTTGCTATCAACACTCTTATGCCCATGGACAAACCATAATCAAACATGGATGAACCATGGTTAAACCTGGTGTGCCCAGAATATTCTAAAAAAACATATTGTGTTGGTAATACATGCAGATCATGACTGAAGAATTGTATAGTAACTTTGACCAAGAATAGTAGCCAAATGGAACCAAAATCATTACTGGGGTGTGGTGGTTCTCCTATAGTTAGTGACATCAATCAGTTCTGTGCTACAACCATACAAACATATGAACATATGAATGTGCCAGCAGAAACAGACCATCTGGTCTATCTAAGTCTGCTCGAGTGTGCAGCTAGCACCCCTAGTTAGCAACTGCCCCACCCCCTTCCCTTTGTCATCCCACTGCCACCCCCCCTTCCCCACCCTCACTCTCTCTTGTTCCCTGTCCCATGCCCTTTTGAAGCTGCTAATATATTTACATGATACAATCAATTCTGGTAGTGCATTCCATTTTGCTACCAGCCTCTCTGTGAAATAGTGTCTCCACATTTCCCTCCTAAATCTTCCCCCTCTATTCTTAGCCCATGCCCCATTTTTTTTGTTCTGTGCTTGCACAAAGGTGGTTAGACAAATTTAAAGAAATGTTCAGGAATTGTTGACAGTGATGAAATCTAGAATACCTGAAAGTTACATGTAAATCAGTTGAGTTGTTTTAGAGTTGTTGCAGTTAGATGAAATGTGAATGTTCCAGTTGTCATTTTTTGGCTGTCATTTTGCTCTTGTGCAGAGAAAAAATGTGAGACTTTGAATTCTGAAACTTGATGTCGTTTCGTAGTTCAAGTGTGAAAAATGGGTTTGTGGTTTGTGGTGTCAATTGGAATACTGGGGAGTCTGTTTTCATTTTTTGCTATTGGTGCAGAGAAAAAAAAACAGTCAAAGTTTGATTTGTATGATTTGAAGTGGTGTTGTTTGGTCTGGGAGGTTAGAAGTTACAAAAAGTTGTAATTTGTTAGTATTTCCCGGGTCATGCCTGAAAATAGTCATTTTATGGCTAGTGCACTTATCTGGTTAACAAAAGCTAAATAAATAAATATATTTAACAATCAGGTTCTGAGTGTATATAGATCACACATTAATACCACGAATGACAGTACAGCAACACAGTGATGGGTCACTGTATTGTAACCCCAGGACCCTGGCAGTGCTTTCTTAGGGTCTTGCACCCCCTCCCTGAATCAACTCTGATTTGGAGTTGATTATCTGTAGTACAGGGGGTGGAGACAGAGCCCCACACATGTGTGGTTCAGGGGGTGAAGCTCCTAAAAGAAGACACAGTGTTCCCAGATGGATTTATGCTGACTGCAACTGTGATTGACATAAATCCATTGCTGTAACGTTAATCGACAAATTATTTGCCAAACCATTGTAGAGCCGGTTCTGAGCACCTACAGTACAATCAGTAAAAATTGGGTTTTAGAGCTAACATACAGCATGTGCAGAAAAGTTTCAACATTGTTCAATGTTAGTAGTTTCTTTGGTAACCAGGTAGGTCCACTGAGACATAAAATCTGAGTTACAGGTTTCATGCTGAGATAACAATTTTGAAGATTTGATGTTTTAACCCTTAGGCTGCCAAAAGAATTCAAATGTATAGAAATTCTGGACTGATATATCAGTCCACGGTACATGTATTGCAATATGTTGGCAGTTACTGACCTGTAGTTTCAGAAACAGCATACTGATTAGGTTGACATTTTCAGCACATTGTGGGAGTGTCTAATAGTACAAACGCTGAACATTTAATCCCAATCTGTTGGGGATTTTTTTAATTACAGGTTTATGCAAGATAACGGTTTTATAGATTTGACATTGTTTTCAAGTATTGCAATAGGTTGGTACTTACCGACTTGTCATTAAAAAACTATACAGATCAGGCTGAATGTTTCAATGTGTAGTGGGGATGACTCCACCAACAAACCCTGACAATGTCATTCTGATCTACTGAGTAGTTTTTGAATTACAGGTTTCGTTCCAAGATAAGAGTTTTGAAGGTTTTATCATGTTTTCATGTATTGAATTGGGTTGGTAGTTACTGACCTGCAGTTATAGAACCAGTAGAAAGATTTGACTGAAATTTTCAAGACATGGTGAGAGGAACTGGGATTCGAGCCTGGAAAATGGCAACCCAGCCTGTTGAGTAGTTGTTGCATTACAGGTTTCATGCAAAGAGTTTTGAAGATGTCATTATGTTTTTATCTACTGAATTGGGTCAGTAGGTACTGACCCATAGTTTCAGAACAGGCATAAATATTGGGCTGACATTTTTATAAAATTGTGGGAGTGACTGGACCTATAGCATGAACCTTGAATATTACAGCACAATCAGCTATGTAGGATAGAATATGATAGGAACTTCATTTACACTATGTAGTGCTTTTCCAGAGTTCAAAGCTTTCCAGAGTTCAAAGCACTTTACAATGCAAGTGAATTTAAATTATAAATAATACATCACAACAGTTGAACATTAAACATGTATATATTCCACAATATTAATGGATCTTATCAGTCTCCTGAGAAGGCCTGTTTAAATAGCCAGGTCTTTAAGATTTAAAATGTTCCTGTTGAAGGGACAAAATGGCTGTTTTTCTGGACAACATTCCACAGTCTTGGTGCAGCTACAAAAAATGCTCAGTCCCCAGCAGATTTTAATTTTGATACAGTGACTAACAAAAGCCCTTTGGTATCCGAGTGGAGAACTCTGCTATCCCAATAATCTTCTGACAGGTTGTCAGTAATTCACAAATGTAGAGGTGGCCCAGTCCATTTATGGTCTTATATACTAGCATGTAGTTTTTGTGTTACAGGTTTCATGTCTAGATTACAGTTTAAAAACACATAAAAATAGAACTTGGTGGGAAAGGAACACTTGGTCCATTTAATCTGCCCAGGTGGTCCTTGTCTGGCATGTCTCCACAGATCCTAACTGGTCTCCAGTGACCCTCCCTCCTCCTTGTCTTTTTAACAATATTCCCCATATGTCTGTCCCATGCATGCTTGAAAGCCTCTCACTATTTTTACCTTCACTACTTCTACTGGCAGTCTGTTCCTGTCATCCACCATTAATTCAATAAAGCAGTACTTCCTCACATCCCTCTTAAATCCCCCCCCCCCAGCTTCTTCACATGCCCTCTGGTCTGGATGCTACTTTTCATTTGGAAGATACTCCCCTCCAGTACCTTGTTCACCTCCATTAGGTAGTTGTAGGTCTGTATCATGTCTACTCTCACTCTCCTCTCTTCTAGGGTGTATATGTTGTGATCCCTAGGTCTCTCCTCATAGAGCTTTTGATGCAATCCGTGCACCGTTTTTAGTTTCCTTCTCTGGAATGCCTCCACTCTGTCTATGTCTATTCTGCAGTGTGACTTTCAGAACTAGACACAATACTCAAGGTGGCACCTCACCAGCGAGTGATACAGTGGTAACATCACCTAGCTTCCCTCTGGCCCTACCCAGTGCTTTGTCACACTGCCCTGCCACTTTGAGCTCATTAGACATCAGAAATGATAAACCCAAAGTCCCTTTCCTACTTAGTGACTGTCAATGCCTCCCCTCATATACTCAGCTCTTGGGTTGCCATGCCCTTGTGCATGATTTTGCACTTTTTGGCATTAAGCACCAGCTGCCATACCCTTGACCACTCTTCAAGTTTCCCAAGGTCCCTACGCAGTCTCTCCACCTCCTCCTGAGTATCCACCCTATTACAAATGTTGGTGCATCTGCAAGAAGTTATGCCTTCTCTTCCCATTCTTCTGCAATGTCACATATGAAGAAATGAAGAGGACTGGTCCCAGTTCTGAGCCCTGCAGCACCCTGCTGGCCACTCTCCTATCATTAGACTGAGTGTCATTAACCACCATCCTCTGTTGCCTATGCATTAGCCAGTTTCTTACTAAATATACCACTTTGGATCCCGCCCCAGGCTGATCCATTTCTTTATCAGTCTTCTGTATGGCACAGTGTCAAAGGCCTGGCTAAAGTCTAGATAGGCCACACCCACTGCCCATCCCTGATCTACTTCCCTGGTAACCCAGTCAAAGAAATCAATCATCTGGAATGACCTCCCCTCTTGAATCCATACTGTATTTGGTCTTGTAGCCCACTGGATTCAAGATACTGTACCAATTTTTTCATTAATAGGGTTTCCATTAATGTCTCCACCACTTACGTGACACTAACTGGCCTATGGATGCTAGCTTCTCCTCTGCTGTCACTCTTATGGAGCAGGGCCAGGCCTGCTCTCCAGTCGTCTGGAACCATGCCTGTTTGCAGTGAGCTGTTGAGTAAGGCAATTTGTGGTACAGCAAGCACTTCTCTGAGTTCCTTTAGTACCCTTGAAGTATCCCGACCAGTCCCATAGCCTTGCCCACTTGTAGAGCTCAAGTCCTTTCAGGATTCTTTCCTCTGAAAATGGTCTTGTGTCCACCTCCCCCCATTGTTCTTACTGCTCCTTGATGGTCCATCCCGCACACCCTCCTGTGTGAAATCTAAGCAGAAGTACCTGTTCAGAATATCTGATTTTTCTTGATTCTCTTCAGCACAGTCTCCCTCTGTCATCCTCCTTACCCTCATTATCACTCCCTTTGCTCTTCTTTCTCACTTATGTACCTGAAAAAAGTTGTATCCCTTTTATTTACCCCTTTGGCTATCCTTTCCTCTGTCTGTGCCTTTTCTTCCCTAACTGCCATACCTGCTTCCATCTGTTTTACTTGGTACACCTCCCTGTCTTCCTCCCTCTGTGTTTCGTTGTGCCTTCTAAATGCCACCTGTTTTCCTTCACCACCATAGCCACTTCACTAGAGTACAATAATGACCTTTTTTCATTTGATTTTGCTCACTTCCTTCACTCAGAGACTTGTTGTCTTAATTATGCCCTCCTTTATTTTACCCCACTGTTCCTCTACCCCTTCCTGACAAAACTCCCCTACTGGGGAGTTTCTGAGGCTGTCTCACATTCCTTTAATACCTGCCCATCTCTAGTTCAGTACCCTCATCGTCATGTGGCTTGCTTCTGCTCCTGTCTAAGGTTTCACAATATTTTTAGTTCTTGAATCGGGTTAGTAGCTACTGACCAGTAGTTATAGAAGCATAAAATTTGTCAGGAGAAAAAAAAAAAAACAATAGGCCCATCTAGTTTGCCCTATTTCCTTGCCTATTGCTATACCCTGGACACTATTTGGTCTCAGGTGTCCCTTCCCTATCCTCTACTTATTATGTGCAGGTGTCAGTTCCAAACATGCTTGAAGCTTGCCACTGTCTTCTCCCCCACCACCACTTCTGGCAGGCTGTACCAGGCATCCACCATGCTTTATGTGAAGAACTATTTCCTCATATCCCTCTTAAACTTCCCCCTCAAGCTTCACTGTATGCCCCCATATTCTGTTGCTCCTCCTTCTCTAAAAGAGACTCCCCTCCTGCACATTGTTCACCCCATGAGGTATTTATAGGTCTCAATCATGTCCCCTCTCACTCTCCTTCAAGCAGTACATGATGTGCTCCTGCAGCCTATTCTGGTATAGTTTACCATGCACTCCCCCCTCCACACCATTTTGATAGCTCTTCTCTGGACTACTTCCATCTTGTCAATGACCTTGCAGAGGTGTGGCCAATAGAACTGGAAGCAGTACTCTAGGTGAGGTCTCACTGGTGAGCAATATAATGCTAACACCACCTCCCTTCTCCTGCTAGAAATTCCCCTTTATGCATCCCAGTATCCCATTAGCCTTGCAAACTGCCTTGCTGCACTGCTCTGCCACCTTGAGATCTTCAGATATGATTACCCCGGGGTCCCTTTCTTGCTTAATGACTCTAAATACCCCCCATCTTATACATAGCTCATGGGTTTCCCCACCCCAGGTGCATGACTTTTCATTTGTTGGCACAGAAACCAAGCTGCCACACCTTAGTCTATTGCTCTAGTTTCCCCAGGTCCCTTCCTGGGAGTCCACCCAGATGCAAATGTTTGTGTCATCCGTGAAGAGACACACCTTTCTCTCCAGTTCCTCAGGAACATCATTTGTGAAAACATTGAGGAGGATAGGACCCAGTACCAGTCCTTGTGGCACTCCGCTAATCACTCTCCCATCCCTCAAGTAACCTCTGTTTATCAGGTTATGGAACCTTTAAACAGATTTGGGTAAAATGTTTAGGACTTTGTGAGAGCAACTGGACCTACAAACTCTGAAACTATAGATCTAATATGTTGAGTAGTTGTTGAGTTACAGGTTATCTGCCAAGATGACCATTTCAAAGGTTGTATGATGTCATCATGCATTGCTTTAGGTCAGTAGTTATTGATCTGTACTTACAGAACCAGTGCACAGACTGGGTTGAATTTTTCAGGACATAGTGGGAGTGGATGTTGCCACAAACTCTAAAAATGCTGGCAGGCTTTGTTCTGTACTTTTTAATTACTGGTTTCATACCAATATAAGAGTCTGTTCTGTACTTTTTAATTACTGATTTCATGCCACTGTAATAGCTGTGGAAAAATGTACAATGTTTTCATATACTGAATTGGGTCATTAGTTGCCAATCTGTAGTTAAGGAACTGGTACATGCACAGATCCTATTGAAATTTCCAGGATATGATTGAAAGGACTGATCCTATGATCCCTGAAACTGTCAGCCCAATTCAATATGTATACTAAAAACAAAAAAGGGGTGCACACACCACTATGGAACACTCAGAGTTATTTCATAGATTTTAATGAAGAATTAAAGTACTCTCATTTGGACGCCCAACACCCCTGGGGTGGGGTGTTAAGCATCTGAATGAAAACACTTTAATTCTTCATTAAAATCTTTGAAATAACTTTGAGTATTCTGTGGTGGTGTGTGCACCCATTTTTTTCTGATTTTAGCATACCTAAGTAGTAAAGGGTAGTAGAGATGCACATGGATCTGTTTGCTTGTCTTTTGATTTAATGTATATTTTGTGAGTTACAGGTTTCATGCCAAGATAACAGTTTTGAAGATTTTACAATGTTTTCGTGTATGACAGTGAACTGGTTTGGTAGTTACCAATCTGTAGTTAAGGAACTACAACACAGATTGAGCTGAAATATTCAGTACATAGAAGGAGTGTGTGGACATACCAACACTGAGAACTGCAGCCCAGTCAGCACTGTTGTTTTTCAAGTTACAGGTTTCATGCCCATATAACAGTTTTCAGGATGTTTTTATGTATTTCATTGGGTCAGTACACTAATTACTGAACTGTAGTTTGGAAGTGGTACACAGAGTAAGCTGAAAGTTTAATTACATGATAGGAGGACTGGACCTATGAATTCTAAAAAGTAACAGCCCAATCTGTTGAGAAGTTTTGTGAGTTACTGGTTTTGTGTCAAGACAACAGTTTTGGGGATACAGTGTCAAGCTGTTTTTCATGTATTGAATTGGGTTAATAGTAATGAACTGTAGTCAATGAACCAGTATACAGATTGGGATAACTTTTCCAGGACATGGTGGGAGTTACTGGATCTATACTCCTTGAAACTGTAATACTAAACAAGTGCATATTTTTTGAGTTACAGGTTTCATGCCATGAAAATTATTTTGAAGATTTTGCAATGTTTCTATGAATTTATCTGGGTCAGTAGTTACCAACTTGTAGTTACAGAACCAGTATACATATCAAGCTGATATTTTCAGAACATGGTGGGTGACTGATCTATGAACTCTGTAACTTGCAGCCCAATCTATTGAGTAGGTGTTGAGTTACTGGTTTCATGCCAAGATAACGGTTTTGAAGATGTTATGATGTTTTTTATGTATTGACTTGGATCAGTAGTTACTGACCTGTAGTCTGGAATTGGTACACAGATTTAGTTGAAAGTTTCATGGTTGGAGGACTGGACTTACAGTATGAATCCTAAAAATATCAGCACAATCTGTTAAGTAGTTTGTGAGTTACCAATTTCATGCTACAATAAGTTTTGAAGACTTTACAATGCTTTCATGTATTGAATTGGGTCTTCAGTAACTGACCTATAGGTACAGAACCAGTACAGAGATTGAGAAGAAATTGTCAGGACATGGTGGGTTTTATTGGATCTACAAACCTTGAAAGTGTCAGCTTGAGCTGCTTAGTAGGTTTTGAGTTACAGTTTTCATACCAAGATAACAGTTTTAAAGATTTTAAACTGTTTCCATGTATTACATTCGGCTGGTTGCTACTGGTCAGGAAACAGATTTTCAGTCAGTGTTTGGGGCACTTTGAGACTTGTCTTTAAATTTGTAACAGGTAGTGTGGGGAACCTAGCTCAGGAAATCAATCTAGGGATGAGTAGATTAAGAAAGCCCAGTGATTCAGGTGTTTGACTAGGGGGTAGAGCTGCCAGAGGCTTAGTGACTTCTAACAAGAGCAGTAAACAAGACTCCCTTGTCCAGTATGTCCCATCTTACTCATGTCCCAGCAAATGAGTAGAACAGCACAGGAGTAGGGATTTTATTGTAGACATCAGAAGGCATCTGCAGATAGTCTGTGGTCAGCAGGAGACTCTGCAGGAGGAATACCAGGTCAAAGCAGGGGATGGATGCCACATTACTGTGTTCTGGTATGTTGAAGCAGTCAGCTTTAGAGTAGGTAGCTACAAGAAATGGATAAACATCTAGTGGGTAAGGAACAGTAAGAACCATGATGCATTAGGTAATGGTAAGGGGGTTGAAAAGTGAAAGTAGGAGGCACCCTATCTGGGGTAGGGTAGAATAACAAATAAGTTCAGGCAAGTGGGTGAGGAACTGTAGACACCAAGAGCAAGCTAAGCACAGGTATACGTGTTAAAAAAGGGAAAATAAGAGACACCTTTTCTAGGGTAGGGCACCAAATACCTTTCAGACAAGCAAAGGGAGAGGTAGGAATTCAATGGACATAGAAAAGAGGCAGTAAGGTACAGGGAAGTTTCAACAGGCACTAAGGTAAAATGAATGAAAGAACATGAAAGTGGTGCAGTGCAAGGGCTGTGGAGCAGCAGTATTATGGGACACCTTCTGAAGACTGAGGTGCCACCTAGTTTGTATGCACCTCTCTGCCTTGAGGGAAGAGGTCATGGACTCCAGGGCAAACTGGCAAGGTTGCAGAGTACCTTCTGCACCACCCAGGGGCCATCACGTCTACTGACACTCCACAAAAGGATGCCTAGAAAGAGATAGAGTGGTTGAATGTTGGTAGGCTCTGAGAGGGTGGAGGAGGTGGGAAGGGTAAACACTCCTCAACCTGCATCTCTGCACCTCCTTTGCCTTACTGGTCAAACAGGGTAGCAGAAAGGAGGCACCAGTAGCAGTGGAAAGGGAGGAAGTAGGGATCCTCAAAAGGGGAGGCCCAAAGGAATGAGGAAGAGGCCCCCAGTCAAAGAGGAAGCAGCTGTTGGTGGGGGACTCTGTTGTTAGGGTGATAAATGAGGGAGCGGGGGAAAGGGAGAGGGTGGTGAAGTGCCTCCCTACTGCCTTGTCTTGGAGTGATGGAGCAACAATCAGAGGAATGCTAGGGCAGCATGAGATGGGAGGAGCTAGATGTCATTGTCCATATGGGAACAAATGACCTGGCAAGGGACAGAGTATGGGTAGTGCAGGCAAATTTCAAGGATCAGGGGAGGGGTTACAAGCAGGTGGCATACATGGTGTCTTTTGTTAAGTGTTACCTGTATATGGCTGCGGAGAGGATAGGACACTCTAAACCAGGGCATTTAACAATCACTAGTGGCATTTTTGATTTTTATGTGGCACCCTTTCTGAGAGGCTCAGCTTGCCATTACCATGGTCCTTAGTGAAAGGTTTAAATGCTACTTGGATGAGCATTTAAACTAGCCGGAGGAACTGTAAAACCAAAGAAGGCATCAACTGCCCTCCTAGATAATGAAGCAGCAGGGAGGAAGACCTCGAAGAAGGTAAGCTACACTAGGGCAGGGGTGCAAAAAGACAGGGATGCAGACAAATCAGATGAGAAAAGGGATGTAAATAAAGAAAACAAAAAGAAAGGAGTAAAGGAGACAGGTAACAGAGAAGGTAACAATGGAAGATGGGATCATGGGAAGATTCAGGGAACTGCACAAGTGAGGGGTGCAAGGAAACAGGTACAAAGGCAGTATGGTATGGAGACCCATATGCACCAATGCAAGAAGTCTGGAATATAAACCTTCAGACCTAGAGGACATCATGGTGGAGGCTAGCCTGGATTTGGTGGGTATAACGGAGTCATGGTTCACTGACAGTTATGACCAGGACATGGCCTCACTAGGTTCATCTCTATTCAGGAGATGAAGGGAAGGAAAGAAGGAGGAGGAGTTGTATTATATGTGAGGGAAGGAATCAAGGCCATAGAAATACTGGGGCACCCAGAGGAAAAAATAAGAGCTGAGGTTCCATGGCTCATGCTGGAGACAGGTCTTGGGGCTGCTATCTGTACAAGGGTGGTATACAGATCTCCAGCACAGGAAGAGGACTTGGATAAGGCAATTGAGGAAGGCATAATCAGGATGGCAAGTAAGGGGAGATGCTTCTAGCTGGGAACTTAAATTTGACAGATGTAGATTGAAGCCTTTGAACTGCATCTTTGGCAAGGTGCAAGGCCATCTTTGACTCCCTGCTAGAGGTTTTTCTCAGGCAGCTAGTCAAGGAACCCACTAGGCACGGGGCAGTGCTTGACCTGGTGCTTATAAACTGCGACAGAGTTGCATATATCACAGTAGGCAGTCCTGTAGGAACCAGTGGTCAACATACACTTCAGTTTAACATAAAGATGGGCACAGAGGAAAACCACACAAGGACACTGGTCCTAGCCTTTAGGAGGGTGAATTTTAAAGAAATGGGAGAGTGCCTCATAAAATGCTTCATGTAAGGGGGATTGCTAGAGAAGATTAAAGCAAAAGTGGGGAAAAATAAGGGAATAATTAAGGCAATCAATCTCTGCATGAAGGAAGTGATTAAAAGTAGAAGGAAAAATAGACTGTTATACTTCTGTAAGGAGCCGGCCAAGGTGGTGAGGGAAAAATTGTGATATTTTCTCTGTAACAGGTACATTAATGTAGTAGTTGACAACAAATTCAATAATAACAGATACTGCACTATGCCTGCTCAATGTGCAGAGCCAATAACTAGAGGTGTACATGTTGAGATCTCTCAATCTCTCTTTATTGGGCTTGTGATGCAATCCCTGCACCACTTTAGTTGCCTTCCTCTGGAATGCTTCTGCCCGGTATATGTCCTTTTTGAAGTGCAGCCTTCAGAACTGGACACAATACTCCAGTCAGAGTCCCACAAATGAGCAGTACAGTGGCAATACCACCTCCTTCCTCCTGCTAGAGATAACTCCCCTTATGCATCCAGACATCCTACTGGCCCTATCCACTACTTTGCCACACTGCCCTGTCACTTTGAGGTCATCAGATATGATAACCTGAAGGTCTGTTTCCTGTTTAGTAACTATCAGTAGCTCCCCCCCACCCAGTACTCAGTTTCTGGGTTCCTAGAGGCTGAAGTTGAGGGGATGGCAGTAGGCATAAAGCAATGGGTTGTGTAAGCAAGAAGCAATGGTTGCATAAGAAAGTAGCAACAGTTGCATAAGCAAGTGTTGACCTGCACAGAGGTCAGTAAGCAGCAGTAGTAGTGACAGGTGGACCTTCATACATACTGTAGCAATTAAACAGCACTGAATTGGGGGCAAGCCAGCCAGACATGAATAGCTAAATCAAGGTGACAAACCCTGAGGATTTTCGACGGCAAAGACAGGATTTAGAATAGAATTAATTAGCCACATATGCCACGACCCCCCCAAACACCTCCCACTCCCCACCATAGGACAAACAAGGAAGCAATGGAAAGATCGAGAACCACATGCAGATATAAAAGCTAATTTAATAGCCTCAGCAGGAGCTTCAGCTAACCTCAGAGTAAAACAAGATACAATAGCAATGGGAGTAAACAAAGCAGCAGCAGGAAGCAAGTAGACCTGTGCAGCAGTAGTAAAAAACAAATGAGTACACTGAGTTGTAACTGCAAAATGAAAGGAGGCATAATGCTCTTAAGCACTGTCAACAGGCAGTGCAATGAGACTGCAGCAGTGAAGTAATTAGAACAAGCATGAGTAAGCTGTATAGCTAGGTTCAAGTTAATCTGAGTTAGGTGAAAGTAATAGAATATGCCACATGGACCAGCTATAGTTGAGCTGAAACACACAGATCAGGTTTGCAGCTGCAGTGTAAGTAAATTGAGAATTGTGAATAACTGAAATCAAGCAGTATGAGCTCAGAAGTAGCAGTATGCTAGGAGCTTAGAAAAGCCCCCCCCCCAAAAAAAAAGGAAAGAAGCACACACAGCTGAAGGCAAAATACAAACCAGAAGCAGTAAAATAAACACAGAAGTCCAGCAGAGACAAGCAGGAGCAGCAAGAGGGGGCAGGCCCCAGCCAGCCAGGGAGGCGCAAACAGCATAGAGGACAAACCGACAAAGCCTTTGAGGACAAACCGACAGAGCCTTTGGCTACAAAGAAAAAAATGCTTCACAGTAAGGCTTAGAGGAACTGCTTATATAGCTCAGGAAGTGGGAGAGGTTGGCTGCTTGGCCACCAAACTAGACAAGCCTTTCAATGGTGCCTGAGAGCTGTATTAGCATATGAGAACATGATGTGCCAGCACCCTTTAGACTCCACAGTATGCCTGTCTGATTACTTACAATTCAACTGAAAGAGCTGTAGCAAGGTGTAAAATACCACATTTATCATCAATTTTAGCTTTACAAACTGTCTTAGATGTAATGCACGTTTTTTTTTTTAAACTGCATTCAATCTATGTGTTTGTAGAGAGTTTTTTCAGGTTATCCATACTTTCAACATAGAGATACATGATGTAAATGGGTGCTGTTGCGTCATGTTCTCATATGCTAATGCAGCTGTCAGAGACAATGAGATTTCAAGAACCAGAAAATGCAGACCCCCAGGCTAGTTACAGGGGCTGGAGTGGACAGTGAAAACAAACTAAAGCAAACACATATATCCCCAACTGCTACAGGAAAAGAGATATCTACTGACAAGGAAATGAATAACATTTACAAGATATGAGGGTGTACTACTCCCTTAATTTGATACATTACTCTGGTTACTGATCTGTAATTTCTCTTCATGTCCCCAGAACAGACTTTAAGTGTTTAGGAGTTGGTGTAGATGATAAAATATAAAATCCCTAAAAATGTCTTCATGATCCATTAAGCCGTTTTTGACTTACAGGGTTGTCAAGTTAACAGTGTAAAAATATTTTACATTCTTTATATATATTACAATTGGTTGGAAGGTATTAACCTCTAGTTATTGGCTCTGCACATTGAGCAGGCATAGTGCAGTATCTGTTATTATTGAATTTGTTATCAACTACTACATTAATGTACCTGTTACAGAGAAAATGAAAGACTAAAACAAAGGGGAGTTCAATGTTTGGGTAAAAAAAAAAATTGCCTCAACCTTGGGAAATTTATTTCATTGTTCTTCTTGGGGGTTTAACAATTGTGCAATGGCAGTGGCATTACCCCAATATTGGCACCCTTTCCTGGAGCATTGATGTGGAGATACTTAAGGAATAATACACCACAGGGTGTGGGTTATGCTGAGATTTACTCATGCCTGACGTGGTTTGGTCATGAGGCCGCAGGCCAAATGGCCAAATTCATACCAGGCGTGAGTAAATCTCAGCATAACCCACACCCTGGAGTGGATTATTATGATTATACTATACATTGAGACATTTATTAAAAGAAATGTAATATTAAAAAAAAAGAAACAATTGTTAAGCATTTAGTTGTTTTTGTTTATATAGAAATAAGCTGAACCTGGTGATCCTCCCAACAGTTGGTGGGGGGGTCACTACATAAGGAGGGTTTGATTTTTGTCCGATCATTCTGTCATGGAGGCCCCTAAGCTCCCCAGGGAGGGTGCTCAGCCCTTCACCCTTAGCACTGCCCTCATTATTGGCCTTTTCACTGATTTATGCCTCTCTCTTGTGTTTTTTGGCACTCTCCTTCCTCAGGGGGCCATAGGGATACTTTTGTCCAGCATGAGGTGTTTGACTTCACCTTCTCCAATCTATTAGCCCATTACAGACAGACCCTTTGGCCTATCTGCTGCCTTGACCTCAGGTGCCTTCTGTATCTGGCCATTGTGGTCAGGCATCCTGCTTGCAGGCCTTCAGCAGGTGGCGGCTCCCACCCTATAAGGCATCTCCTCTGGCTCTTTCTGGTGATCCTAGTCCTGGCTGGGGGCACTGAGCAAAACCCTGGTCCTGCCTATCAGGCCTCGGCCTTCCTGTGGGCTGGCTGTCAGGCAAAGGGATGAAAATAGCTCACCTCAACATCCATAGCCTTTTGCCCAATTGGGATGAACTCTCTGCCTGGGCTACGCACTACAAGCTTGATATCCTGGGTATCACCAAGACTTGGCTGAAACATTCCACCTCTGACTCGGCCTGTGTGATCCCTGGCTTCGTTCTCATCAGACAGGATTGGCCGGGGAAAAAGTGAGGGGATGGTATCTTGATTTACTACAAGAGTCACCTTGATTTGTCTGTGGTGTCTCATCAGCAGTCCTCCCTGTCTTCATGTGAGCTGATTCACTCTGTCCTGTTACTTGGGAATACTAAGACGTTGCACATCATCTGTGCATACAATCCCCCCAAGGGAGGCCTGCCTGGGTTATCCTCCTGGGTTATCCTATCTCCTTGATACTACTGGTGCTAAGACTTTGGATAATGAGCTAATAATCTTGGGAGATCTTAATTTAAACTGGCAAGGAAGAAATTCTAAGCTATTTGAACCTCTGCTCGCTGGCATCTCCTTATCTCAACTTATTCAGGAGCCCACTAGGTAGTCTACCAATGGTGGTGCTAGCTCCCTCCTGGACTGGGTCCTGTCCAATTGGCCAGAGAGGATCAGTTCCACTGGTACCCTTCCTGACTCTGTCTCCGACCATACCCCTGTGTACTGTGTATGGAAGATCTCCTCCCAAAAAATTCCCCACAAAATCATTCAAGTAAGGAATTTTTTCAGATTTGACCAGCGATCATTTCACATGGATCTGAGGCTCACTGACTGGTCTGCGGTGCTTAATTTTCAGAACTGTTTCACTGCAGTTAGTCAGTTTCTTAGCACCTTTGGCGCTCTGCAGGACAAGCATGCCCCCATCAGGTGGAGAGTAAGGGGGTCTGCCACAAAATGGCTGCATGGGAGTCTCCTAGCCCTCATGAAGTCTAGAGACAAGTGTTGGGCCAACTTCAAGGCCACGATGGACCAGGCCATATTTCTGCAAAACAGGAGGCTCAGAAATGAATGCAAAAAAGCAATCAGGGCAGCCAAAATGAATACTGTAAAACTGACTTATTCAACTTAGCTAAGGACCATAGAAATTTCTGGAGGAACATTAAAAATATAGTTAGTGGTTCCTTCAACTGTTGAGTCTCTGACCTGCTCATGGGCAGGTCTAATTGTAACAATCCACCAACTATTGCCAATCCATTCAACTCCCACTTCTCAGATCTGTCTGCTTTCACCTCCCTATTCTCTGCTGATGGGAGTGATAGCTGTCTCCTGGCCTCCACCTCACAGGTGGCCCCCTCCTCCCATCCATTATTTTACTTTAAGGATGTGATGGCACTGGAGATGCAAAGACTTCTCTCTGGTCTCTCTTCACATTCTAGTGCTGGCCAAGATGACATGGAACCTAAGCTCCTCCATCTTGGTATCCCTTTTATAGCCTCCCTAGTGACCCATATCTTCAGTATGTCCCTTGCCTCTGGTGTCATCCCTGACATCTGGAAGGTGGCAAGGATTGTCCCTGTTCTCAAACAGGGCAACCCTCAGATCCTTGACAATTACCAACCGATAGCCATCTTATCAGCTATCAGTAAACTTCTAGAGAAAGTTGTGGCTGGGGCCGGCCCAGTGACACTGAGTGTTGAGGCGCTGGACGCCACACCTTGCGCCACACCAGCGACCCAGGTTTGGGAATGGACTCGGGCCGCTGGGGGCTGGCAGGGGAGAGGGAGGATTGAGCATCCGATGGCTGCTGTCCTCTCTCTGGGGTGGGTAGTGGGGTTTGCATCGGCCTACAGCAGTGACTGGCGGAGGCCAGCTGCACTACAGTGGCATGCAAAAATTAGTGGGGGGAGAGTGCAGCGGGCATCAGCACTACACGCTTAGGATGCCATTGCATGTCCGCCTCTCTGTAAGGGAGGAAATGTGGAAAAACGTGGAGGTTGATCTTCACGGCTGATGGCAGTGCTGTCGCCCCCAGAGACCTGGGAGGCGCATACCAGTGGGTGTGAGCAATGAAAGCCTAGCCCCCTGGTGGAGCAGGTTCATGTGGCCAGCATGCACGACCGGGTCCAGGGGTGCAGGGCCGGTGGCCAGAGATCATGGGCGCTGCTCTGCCGAGAAGCAGAAATAAGAATATGATAAAAAAAAAAGTTATGGCTGGGCAACTCACGGATTATATCCAGGCCCATGAGCTACTGTCCTCTGAGCAGCACGCCTTTCGAAAAGGGCACAGTATGTCCTTGGCCCTTGTCACTATCTCCTCTGGAATCCGGGCTACCATGGACCAGGGCAAAATCTCACAGGTGCCACATTCATTGACCTATCCAAGGCCTTCAACCTAGTTGACCATGTCTTACTTTGCTCTCACATTTGGTCCTTTGGTCTGTCCCCACCTGTCCTGAGTTAGTTCAGGGCAGACAGCAAGATACCAAATTCAGTAGGGTCCTCTCAAGCACCACTCCTGTGACCTCCGGTGTCCCCCAGGGATCAGTCCTGGGTCCCCTTCTTTTCTCTAAATTTGTCAACAATCTACCAGCTACTGCTACCAACTGTAGTACTATCCTATATGCGGATGGCCTGGTCATTCTCACCCATTCCTGGGACTTTGGGGTCATCAACCATCAACTGAATGAGGATTTCAGAAATATCCAGTCCCGGGTAATGACTCACAAGTTGGTCCTCAACCTAAAAAAACTCAGGCCATGCTTTTTGGGTCCCTGGCCAAGATTAAGCCCTCCCCTGCCCCTCTGTGTGTTACCGGTATCAGTGGAACTTCTCTTCTAACCACTGACTCCATCAAATACCTTGGGGTGACACTGGACCACAACTTAACCTTGGGTGCCATATCCAAAATGTATGCAGAGCTGTCAACAGCAAACTGGGTCTGGCCTACAGAGTGAAGAAAAATATTACATCTGCTGCTCACTTTGCGTTGGCCAGAGGAGTGTTGCTTCCCTCTCTTTGCAATGGACTTCTCCTGTTTGCACACACCTCCATAGTTCACCTCACTAGATGGAACACAACCTACAATAACATTTTCCACTTTGCACTTGCTGCCCCTCACTTCACCCACCACTGTAACCTATATGACAAACTCAGGTGGCTCTCCCTGCCTAACCACATGAACTTTGTCCTGGGCTGCTTCATGGGCAAGGTGCTCAGTACTGGTACTCCCCCAGGCCTGGCTGAGCTTCTCAAACCGTCTGTCTCTTCTACCTACTCCCTCAGGTCACTGGGCCCTGGTGTTCTTAAAGTCCCTATCACCCACACTGAAATGGGGGACAGGGATTTTGCTTCATGTGCCCCTAGGCTATGGAACTCCTTTCCTGCTCAAGTCCACTCCTCCCATTCCCACATGAGCCTCCGGAGCTCCCTGTGGTATCACTTGAAGCTCTTCTCTGCTTGTGGGTGTCCTAGATCTCCATAGCTAGTTCTGGTCCCCTGCACAGGACTCACATGTCCTTCCTGGCACCCCTCTTGCAGCTTCAGCTGACGCAGCCTGTCTAACTGGACTCTGAGGTGTATATAATGTATTTTTTCTCTGCTTCAGGAGATACTCAGCCTGTGGCTCTGCCTGTGTCTTCTGCCTGTATACCTTCTAAAATTGTACTGTTCTTAGCCTTGGTGTCTCTATCTATATATATATATATATATATTTCTGTACATATCTCAACTGTGCTTACTGTCTACTGGTTATCTTCACATGGTTCTGTTTTGACTCTGTATACTGCTTAACTTGTGTCATGTTGTCCTCTGTATGAACCTGTATCTCACTGTATCTGTATCTCATTGTACTCTCACGAGTTGTACCTGAAAATAGGCATATAACTTGTCTAGTGTTCTTAACTGGTCAACAAAAGCTAAATAAATAAATAAATTCTTCCACATCAGTGCAAATAGTCCTTTGTTGGTGGGTAAAATTATTGTTATGGATGCCTTGTGTCCCTCTCCCTTCCTGTGACCTGAATTTTATTTTTGTGGTCTGGGTGGTGTTTTTTGCGAGTCTCTTGCTGTGTGCACTGATTCATTTAATGTTTCTACCACTTTGCACTAGGAGAATGAGCAGTGCTGGGAGGTGAGAGAGAGAGGGAACCAGAAAGTGCCACTGGTGGGAGATGGAGAAGTGTGGTGTAAAAGCACATCCATTGGAGAGCAAAAAGTGTGGCTGCATGACCCTTACTAATTGTGGTTTGAAATGGGGACACACTATGCAGTGGAAAGGAAGCAAATGAGTTTTATTTTTATGAGCTTAGGATGGCGTGAACTGTAACCATGGCTTTGCAAACATGCAGTGACTAGGCAAGGAGGGGGAAGAGAGCGTGATAGAGCTGGGAAAGAGTGAACTTCAGGACTCAGAAGAGGTATTAGGGAAGTAAGTGGTGAGCAGTGGGAAAACAAGATTTTTGAAACTTAAGTCTACTACAACGTTTCTGGAGCTTCAGTGCAGTGGCACAGTACTGTAACTTAATGAGATTTTGTGAGTTTGACTGCTGTGGTGGTTAGTGGGGAAAAAGAAGATGGTGGCTGTTTATTTACGGTTTGGGTTAACAGAATGAATTTCTCTTGTGAAGGGGCTATTGGATCTTTACCCATGGGTTATTGTAGGATTTACCCATGGGTAAAGATGCTCAGTAGCCAGTTAGGGTAACAGAAAAACAGAGCCCATTGTATAATATTTTTCAATGCATGGGGAGATTAAGCCAAAATTAGGGTAACACTACTTTTTATTTATTTTTTAAGTTTGTTTGCATTCATGCACAATAAATATGTTGTGGCAGCTTGCTGGAGAAGCAGGTTGTGGAGGTAAGGCAGTGTTGTGACCAATGCTGCCACTGCTTTTTGGGGCTCGACTGTGTGTCACCAATGAAGGAGCATGCTGGCTATGACAGTAGTCTGCAAGCATGCCACCAACTTGAAATGATTTCACTGCTATGATGGGGAAGTGCCCCCTCATTGCAGGGCATGCCTTGCTTGGTGTAAAATTTCAATAAACATGGCAGCGACTGTCGCTGTCCGCCTCTCCCAGTCCCCAGCAAACCAACTTCGGGGGTGCCCAATCCCCCTGTCAGCATGTCCCCTTCCCAGTTTGTTTGCCAATGGGGGAGCCTAATCCCAGTCGGTATATGTGTCCATTTGCTGGTTTTTTTCCTGCTGAGGGGGGTGACAAATCCCCTTCTGCATCATCCTCCCCAACACAGACATGCTTGCTGACGGGGGGCCCAGTCCCCATCAGATTCAGTGCCCTGTCCTCAATCTGCCATGGGGGGTGTCCAATCCCCCTTAGCATCATCCCCCCCAAACACAGACATGCTTGCTGATGGGGGCCCAGTCCCCATCAGCTTCAGTGCCCTGTCCTCATTCTGCCGATGGGACACCCAATCCTCCTGTCAGCATGTTTAACCCCCCATCATGTCAGCATTTTCTTGTCCCCTCCCCATCACCATTGTGTGCCACACTGGGAGCCCACCCCAGTTTGGCTAATATGACTCCCAAACTCTTACACCTGTAAAAACAGAAAACGGTCCAAGGTGCATTTTTTTTTTTATAACCTGAAACACAGAAAATGGTTCCTCATCACCAGGCCCCCATCCCCCAACCTGCACCCACTTTCTGCTACCCCACCTCTCCGCACCCCACTCACTCCATACTTACCTGATGACCTGATGATGATCTTCAGTGGTGCGGGAACACATCTGCACTCTTCAAAGTCGATCGCAAACTAAAGAAATGCCAGTAAGCTGTATAATGGCATAAACGGAGGGGGGAGTTAACTTAGGTGGATGTCTCAGCCATTTTTACAACTTTTGGCCCCAAATTTTTAATATGGGATTCTTGGAACCCCACCTTATGAACTCAGTCACTGTTATGTCATTATTCGGTTCCAAAAGGTGATTTTGCAGTGACTGCACAGAATCACCTTCCAGGACCAATTAACAAAATGACAGTGTCACTGTTCATGAGGTAGGCTCCCAAAAAGCCTAAGTTGCAATTTTGGTGAAAAAATTCTGAAAAATTACTTTGTTACGAGCATGCAATGCGCAGTTCCCACACACGGTAGTAACTTCAAGACTTTTTAATATTTTCACTCCAGATTTTCAACATTGCCATTTTTCCATACCTCCTCATGAACAGTACAGCAATCATGTTTCACATCCTGCTCGAAATGTGTTTTCACACATGTGGCAAACAATGGCATGGTTGCTGTGTGAAATCAATGTTCAGGACAGATTAAGAAAATCACAGTGATAGTGTTCATAAGGAGAGATCTCAAAAAGCCCATGTTGCAAATTTGGTGAAGAAATTCCAAAAAATGACAGTGATACCAGTGTGCATTGCGCAGTTTCTACGCACGCTTCTAACTTCGCTAATTTTTTATATTTTTACTCCAGATTTTCAACATCATCATTTTTGCACACCACATCATGAACAGTACAGCTGTCATTTTTCACATCCTGCCCGAAACATGTTTTCGCACCTGTGGCACACCATGGGCGAGGTCACTGTACAAAATCAATGTTTGGGACAGATTAAGAAAATCACAATGCCACTGTTCATGAGCAGAGGTCACAAAATGCCTGTGTTGAACATTTGGTGTAAAAAATTCCCAAAATAATTGCATTACGGGTATGCGTTGCACAGTTTTTAATGCACGCTCCTGACTTCACCAAGATTTTTTATATTTTCACTCCAGATTTTCAACATTACCTTTTTTTTACACCTCCGCATGAACAGTACAGCTGTCATTGTTCACATCCTATCTGAAATGTGTTTTCACACCTGTGGCACCAAATGGCGCAGTCACTGTGCAAAATCACCTTTTGGCTAACAAACTGATAGTGTCACTGTTCATGCAGTTGGGTCATAAAAAGCTCACGTTAAAAACTTGGAGTGAAAATACCAAGAAATGCCCAGGGCATTAGGGTTTTCAACCATAACCCTGCCTGTAGGGACTAACAGGTGTCAGGGGCGTGACTTGGGATTGTCGACAGTAATGCTCACACCATTCCCCCCACACCACCACTCTGCAGCCAGTGACAGGCATCAGGGTGTGCCTTGGACTCCTCGGCCCCAAAGTTCACCCCATTCTCCTATACTGCACCCATTTCAGCATATTTTCTTATGAAGTGGGGTAAGTGTAAATCCTGAACACCCCAAGGCACACCTCGACACTTGTCGATGTCTGCACGGTAGGGTGAGGTGAAATGATATCAGCGTTAAGGGTGATGACCCAAAGGTACACCCCAAAGCCTGTTCATCTCTGCCAGGTGGGGGTGGGGCTGGCATCAGTTTAATACTTCACTGCCATTCCTATTCTGCATCTGTCTAACTCCTGCACTTTCAATGCTAATGCCAGCAAGCAAACATTTGACATTGACAAATGCTTATTTTGTTATGTGAGAAAGAAAGTAAGCTTTCTCTAGGATATGCATTGAAAAGGAAGAGTGTCTTTGGGATCCCAGGTATCAAGTTGTCTTGGTGGCACTGCTGGTAGCGTAGCAAAATCATATTCGGAGCAGCCTTGGGTTCAAATCCTAGCTAGGACACTTATTTCTTTCTCATCTTTACAATGTATTTTAAAAAGCCACATCACACTTCTTATTTTTTTTTAAAGATAATACTAAACTGCATAGTGTGATGTAGCGAACTATTTTTTTCATGTTTTTTTTTCATTTATTCATTTGTCAACTGGATGAAGACACTGGACCAAAGGCCCCTTTTCAAGTAACAGATAATGCACTATGCCTGCCCAATTAACCATTATTATTTTTCCTTTTTAAAACATGAGGACATTTTGTTTTACAAAACACTATGTTAAGATAGTGTTGGGGTCATGGACAAGCCACAAAACATCAAGAAATGCTGAGTTAGGGTCAAAAAAGATCCTAGCTTTGCTAGTTATGTCTAAACAAAATGATAGAATTTCAAATGTCTGGTCTCTGTATCAATGACACCTGAATTCTATGCAGACCTCAACTAAGAGCATGATGAAACTCTACTACCTTGCTTATATAGACTAAGTATACATTTTTATAAAGTTGTTTAAAGATATAGAACCATACTAACTAAACTATATTCTTATGAAATATACATTTATTTTACAGTTGAACATCTGAAAATATAAAAGCAAACATTTAATAAAGATATTCATTTTTATTTATGAACATGTGACATCATTTTTGAGATTTAAGCAGTAAGGCACAACAATGGCTTATGTCAATTGTCTAGTCATCACTTGCTGCAGCATAACATTACATAATGCACAGTCTTGTGCCACATGCCCTTAGAGAGTGCTTAACTGACCATTAATATAACCCCTGGGAGTAATTTACCACTATAATATTTTGTTTAGATACTGTTTTACTTTAAGGCAGCTAGAATGCTTATAGACAATCTGAAAGCTTTATTTCTTAGACCTACAGGGATTTAATATGCAAGTATGTCCCCTGGAGCCACTTGCTGTATTATAACACTAGTTTTACATATGATTAGAGAACAGCCAATGGAAGCTGAAGTAAAGCCTTTCAGAACTACTATGAGTGGCTCTTAATAACAGTTTACTAAAGCAATAAGATATGCCAGGTTAGGCAGTATTGTGGAATCATTGTACACCTTAGGAAGTGCAGCAGAATTCAAAGCTGAATGTCTCATACACCTGACAAGTGCCATTATCTGACAGATAAAGATGTTTATGGAATGTCTCAGTGCATTTAGAAAATGAGTCCCATCATTTTTAGGAATGAGTCCCAAAATCTTTAGGCACCAACACTGTAGCTCTAAGTGCTTATTGTGGTATTGATGTTATGCATTTTATGTATTTAATCAAGTTCAAAGGTAAATTCAGTGATTCAGCTGCATGATGTTATTGATGGTGTCAGTTATAGGGCTTCTAGGTCTAGGTGTGGGGGTTCAGACCTACACAAGTCTGGTTTGATCCCCAGTTCAGAACATTTTTTTCTTTCTTACTACAATTTGTATAGCATGACAGAAATTGTTTCATGTCATTGCTGACGTTAGTGATAGAGTTTCAGCAGTCTGGAGTTCTATATTGCTGATAACTTGAAATGTTCCAGCTGAGACATTATGGTTTGAATGTAACTTGGGGGAAAAATTACTTTTAAATTGACATTTGTTCATTATAAAAATCCATTGCAGGTGTGTGTGTGTGTGCATGTGCGTGTGTGTGTGATGGGGGCTGCACTCACTGTTGGATGTCCTTTGTCACAGCATAAATTTCCTATCAAGAAACCTTAGTGCAGTGGTAGTGCTAATGGCTACCAAACACTAGTGGGCAGGGGGCCTGAGTTTGATCCCCAGAGTAGAACTTTTTTTTTCTTTCTCACTGCTCTTTGTGTAATATGAGAGAATTGCTAGATGTCTTTGATGATGTTAGTGATACAGTTCCAGCAAGGTTTGAAGTTTTGTGTTGCTGATAACTTAAACTGTTCCAACTGAGACTTTGAGGTTTGAATGCAACTTGGGAAACAATATTTCAAATTGACAGACTGTTCATTACTAAAATTCACTGCAGCTGTGTGTGAGTGGGGGGAGGGATATGTATTGCTTGCTGGATGTCCTTTGCCACAGCATGCACTTACAGTCAAGGAACCTTAGTACAGCCATACAACTACAGTCTATCAATCAGTAGTGAGTATGGTACCTGGGTCAATCCCCAGTGCAGAACATTTTTTTTTAATTTCTCACCACAATTTATGTAGTATGATAGAAATTGTTACATGCCATTTCTAATGTTAGTGAAAATGTTTCAGCAAGGCTTAAAGTTCTATATTGCAGAACATTACTTCAAACTGACAGAATATCATGCTGACTCCAGAGCCTGTAGTGGAGAAAATGATCAGGTTAAAAGTTCTGAGCTTGTGTATGGTGTGGGGGTATGTTTATTTTTGTTTAGGCGTATGTGTGTACTTGCTTGCTTGCATCTATGTGTCCGTATTTTCAGCATTTGCATGTACATTGTCTAGCATGTATACATGTCTTTTACTACACAAAAATTATACATACATACCTTGGCACCTTTCAGTACTGTTGGCACTTTGATTAATTTTCCACCAAATAATGAGGTTTACAAAACTAAATATTTCTGACCAGTGTTTTTGCACTGGAATGTTTCACATTCAAGTGATCACTTTTTGATCATTCACATTTCTTGTTTTTTGTACCCAATTTATAAGGAACTTAATTTTTCTTAGTGCACAAATTATTAGTATTTTTAAGTATTAAGACTTGACTAGGAATTTGCTTACCATTTATAAATCTAACACCAGATAGGTCATGAGGCATAGTCAAGTGTCTTGGGTGCCTAGAGTTAGATTAAGAAAAGTAACCCAACTCCAGGAGTACCTTAATTCTATAGGTATACAGATGTACGCTTAATCTGTGTAGATAAGATAGCAGGTTTTCTAGTGCTGTCATATGGATCTGCATAGAACTGATGTGTCACTGATCCAGATATCAGAGATATTTGAATCATACCATCTTGCTTACACAGAATGAGTGGAGTTATGGTATTTTGTTTACCCTAACTGAGCATTCCCTGTCTTTCTGTGGCTTTTCCACAACCATAATGTTATCTTAATGTCTTTGTTAAAACAAATTAATTAACATGGTCTATTGATCAATGATGTATTTTAACTTGAATATAGTTTGAGAATTTTTTTTTTACTTTTTAATACAAAAAAAATACACTAGTTAGCTGTCATTTTCTAAGATAACATGGCATAGTATAGTTTGACAATTAAACTGATCATGGCAAGGCTTTAGATGGATTGCAATTAGTTGAAATAAGAGATATCATAAACTAACTGTATCTTTCAATCTAACATCCACAATAGATTTGATGCCCCTAATACACCTTATATTTATTTAGGCCACTGTAAAGGGCTTATGTGAACCCATCTTAAAATGTAGTAAAGTGACAACCAGAAGTATGTTACACAGTTTTACTGTAGAGTGCAGATTCTGTACCATAAGCATTTTTTTTCCATATTGCTTTTTCCTCCTTGGCTGACTTGGGCAGGACTAATTCAATTATGTCTCAGCCCTACCTTGATCAGCTGCTGCCTCCCCTGGTACTCATCTGATCCAGTGACACCCCCCCAGTCTGCCGCCCGGTGGTGGGGCCAGGAAGGTGAGGGCTGTTCTACACCCATCTGGAGATGCATATCCAGTGTAGATCTAGTGGTCTGAGCAGCAGTGCAGGTCAGGGCGAGTGGGCAGAAGTTCCTGGAGCCCAAGCCTGATTTCTTCCTCTTTTCTCCCTAGGTCCCTTTCCATAGCAGCACATGAGTGTGCATGTGTAGAGGCATGCACATGCCACCAAACTGCAGTGTCTCCCTACATGATCCTCAGGTGCTGATGCTACCCAAGGCTTCCACCTAGGGGCAGCCAGGGGTCAATTTTGCATGCCTTCCCACCCCAGGAGAGGTGAGCAGTCCTCTAGAGGCTCAATACTCCCTCCCACCAACCCCCAGTGACCCGAGCTCACTCTCTAACTCAGGTCTCCAGTGTGGCAGGAAATAAGACACAGGACACCTTAGCCTCCATGCCACCGGGTCAGCTATCAGAAGTTGTTTAAAGATCAACTGTACCACTTTTCCATATTTTTAATAAAAGCTTGAAATCACTTGAATTCAAGTCCCTGTGTCATGATTAGTGTTTTCTGAAAATTCCATGCTGCTTGGTTTTGTAGTTTTCTTTAAATCAGCATTTGTTAATGTGCTCTGCAGTAACTGAAAACAGTGAAGATTTTTTCTGTCCCTATCAGTGAGTGATGACATCATATTGGTCTAGCCTGCTGTTTCAGCAATTAATTCCGTGATTAACTGAAGAGGCTGGAGCACTTCAAAGTCAGTGTAGTCTGTAGAGCTGTTTTCACTCCAAGGTGTTTATTAACCCATCTGGTTTGTGTTTACATATATTAGCTTAAAATCTATCATTCTGTTCTCATAAAAAGTTTATCATATCAGTTTCAGTGCTGAACTGAAAAGGTATGAATGTTTTTGAGAGCACAGAGTCATAATCTGTAATAATAGACATATATAAGAGAGCTTTGTCAGTTTCACTACCATTCAAAAAAAGAATGTTAAATATTACAACAAAATATAAAAGTAAATTGGAGCAGGGGGCACTAACCTGCATATTATTACTGTATATTTTAATATATGGATATGTGATTTAATACTATACAAAAGCATACAAAAAAATCCCGGTAATAGCACCGGACAGCAACTGGTAATACCACACTTCAAAAGTGATAATACTGTCATTCAACTGTGAACAATAGTATTATCACAGAAACCACACAGCGTAAGCACCTCAATATTAGCAGCAGTGCAGCGCGAGACACCCCGAACTGAAACCGTGCCACACAGAAAAATTCAAACGACCGCAACGGCTCTGTAAAACCAAAATCAGCATTTTGTTGCTTCCCTGTATGAAGAAATGTCACTATCCAAACCAATAAACACATCAGAAGACAGGCTACGTTTTGTCCAAGAACAGCAGAATATAAATACTGTAAAAAAAAAAAAAATTCGATCTCCGTCTCCTCAATGCCTACCTCAACAGAACCGGTGAGTCTAGACAAATTGAAAATATACTGGTTTCTGAACTAAACCCTATTCTGGCAGACTTTGTATATCAATTAAAAAAACAGGACGGCACAGAATATGAGCTACAACAATTCGAGGAGCACTTTCAAGTGTGGATAGGCACTTAATGAAACATAACTACGGGGCATCAATATTCCAAGGTCCTGCAGGGACTTTTAAACAAACTCAAGAGATTCGACTAGCCAAACAATAGTATTTGAAAAAAATGGAACTGGGAAACTGACCCAGACAAGTGCAACCCCTGTCAGAGGCTGACATAAACCTTCTTTATAGCACAGGCACACTGGGATCCCAATCCCCTAGTTCCTTGCTGCACATGGTGTTTTTTAACATTGGATTACACTTTGCTTTAAGAACCAATGAACAGTATCAGTTAAGATGGGGAGACATAATTCCAGGGACTGATTCTGAAGGCAAAGAATATTTAGAGTACCATGAATGCCAAACTAAAATGAGAACTGGGGTAAATGTCAGGGACATACAGCCAGTAACTCCACGAATGTATGCAAATGACCAAAACCCAGACAGAGACCCCAACACAGCATACAAAAAGTATGCCAGTCACAGACCACCTGAAATGCTGCAAGCAGATTCCCTGTTTTACTTCGCACCAAACACCAGATTAAAGCCAACCAGTTACTGGTATCAGTGCATGACAATAAGAGAAAACAAAATTAGATCCACTATGAAGCTCCTGCAAAAGTCAGCCAGAATATCAGCTGAAAAACGAATCACGAACCACTCCACAAGGAAAACTGCCATACAAATTCTGGTAGACTCAAATATCCCCCCAACAGATGATGCACAGCTCTCTGGCCACAAGAACATCCAAAGTATAAATGCATACAGCACCTTATCTGAACAGAAGCAGAAACAAATGTGCTCCATCCTGTCTTGTGAACCCCAGCAGCCATCCACCTCTTGGGATCAACAGCAAACAGAGGCAGAACTGTACACTGAAAATCCACAAACAGCAGCTTCTACACACAGCATTCTTCCCAAACTTCAAGAAAAGGCTATGACTTCTTCCGTGGAGCACCAGGAAATTACATCACACAGCACATTCAACCCTACAACCTCCCAAATCTCTGCGACCTCCGGAAACATATTTGGAAGTCACTGCTCTTTTTTTGGTGACGTCTCTATCAACATACGTCACTCTCCACAGCCACCCAAGAAACACCACTATGTTATCTACTCAGATAGTGACACAGAATAGATAGGAGTACCAAAACACAACTTTCTGTTGCCAAAATCATTGGCACTGCAGCAGTTGCCACAAATCATTGGCTTTAAAAGTAAAAATGAAAAGCACCTAATTCTCCACATTTGGACAGTTTTCTTTGTAGTGTTCATGATACTTGCAACATGACATCACTGGACCCACCATAACCACTGGACGAACTATCAGCAACTAAAGGTAAGAAATGCAAACCTGGATCCATATATTAAAAAAAACAATGGATAGTTTAGAAAGTATTACCGGTCACAATACCATCTCGAGGTTCAGGACATGTAAGAACCTCTCTGTGGTATTACTGATTGGTAATACATTCTAAACTATCCATTATTCTCCTTATATTATGCAGGTTAGTTCCCCTATGTTTATTATTACAGATTATGACTCTGTGCTCTGTAACACTGTGAAAACAAGATTAGAAAAAAACTGAATTCTGGATTAATTTAAAGGCTCAAATGTCTGAAGAAGGAATATTTTAATTCCGAAACATTACAAATAATTAAATAAAAGAGCCACAATTTAAAAAGGAATTTTGATATGAGTGCTGAGTTTTTTCTATTTTATATTGAAGAGAGCTGAAGGTTGAGTGGGATCCCTCATTTGAAGTATTCTCTCATAGTCTGATTTCCCACTCCTTCCTATTATGTTCACAACAATATTATTTTACTAAAATTAAAATTCAAACTGAAAGAGAACCCTGGGAAACATTAGGTGGTGGGAGATTCAATCTGACATGAAACAAAATTGTTCTCACATGAACATATTTATGGAGGTTACATCAAAGACACACTACTTCTGTAAAATTAACAAATTTTAGTTTATTTTATATCCATTAAACTACCCTGTGTAATATAGCCAATAAACAATGCTGCAGAATTGGGTTTCATCCTTGGGGGACGCCACTGTACATTCAGTAAATCAAACAGTGGGGCCTTAGGAGGTAACAATATTAAGTTACAACAAGTCATGGTCCGAAAGAAGAAGGAAACATCTAGACTGGTCTGGTATGAGGTTCCAACCGAGTCTCATATAGTGGGCGACCATCACCAAGTCGGAGGTACTGCTGCTGATACATGTCAATGTGTAAAGCATTCAGAAAGACGTACCTTCCAGTGGGCATTCTTGGTGCAGTGTCTGAGAAAAAAAAAAGAAGTCACCACAGACTAAACTCAGTCTGAAAAGCAGGATTCTTGGAACGATAAGGAACATAAAGAGGTTAAGCTACATCCAGCAAGGAAAACATCATATAACTACATACAAACAGCTTGTAAAAGACAAAAACAACTGTTGCTTACTATTCTACTACAAGGAGAAAAGTCACTATCCAGGCAATAAGTCACTGTTAATATTTATCCATAAGTAAAACACAAGTATCCTCGGCCTATACCAGCCCTAGGAGCCAAATACACCATGTATGGAGCCCAACATTGTTGGAACTTCCTTACCTGTCCTAGTATTAAGTGGGAACATCTGTCTAGTTCATGCAGTGCTGCAAGGGCTGAAAAGAAATTCTGTAATGGTGGGTGTAGTAGCGCTTCTCAAGTTACTGAAAATTATGTGCTTCACATGCATAGCGAGAAGCATTAGCCATCTGAGCTCTTAAGAGGTAAGGTATGTTGCCTCTGACCTCATGCCAAGCAACAGCAGAGGGGCTGAAGGTGGTATAGGGTGATAGAGAATTGTATTGGCCTTTTGTGAAACTCTTAACCATATAGGGGAAATTAAAGGGCATTGCCAGAGGATATGTATTAAGTCCCCTCCAGGTTGTTGACACCACCAGCAGTTATCATGGGTCAGCACCTTAGCCTTCTTGAGCACTGAGGGGGTCCTATACCAAGAGTGCAATATTTTGTTGTGTATCAGCCTACTTCGGGCATCCCTATATGTTGTATGTCCATCAATCCAACATTGATCCCACTGGGTGTCTGAAATCTGTATTTTTAAGGCCTTTTCCCATTTGTTCTTTGATGAAGAGGCCTGGTTAGGCAAGGAGTCCCTGACTGAAGTGTATTTTGCCCCTGCTGTCCCTTTCAGGAGATGAATCCTACTGTTAGGTTTAGAGGGGGGTCCATCTGGGTATATGTCAGGGAGAAGGAGGGGTTTTACTGCATCTCTCAAGAAGGAAAAGAGTAGCTCTCTGTCCCCCCTATCTGCTGGAGATCTGACTCTGAGCAAGTAAGGAAACTACTGAGAAATATAGGAACTTCCTGTCTCAGAACAGAAAGATCAGGAGCTTTAAGGGCACAGAGGCAGCAGGTAAGTAGGGAGAAAAATAATAAATAAATAAATAAATAAACAGAGGAAAAAGTAAGTATTCAAAACAACAGTTAAGGGGGCAGAAATAAGACATGATGGGGGTGGTGCAGTGCAGTGGCTGTGGAGCAGAAGTCTTGCAGGAGACATTCTGGAGGATGCGGTGTTGTCACATCTGCAGGCACCTCTCTGGGCTGAGGGAGGAGGTTGCTCATCTCCAGGCTGAGTTGGCCAGTATTTGGGGGACCTCTTCTCCCACCAGAGACCAGCAGGACCATCGCCCTTGCCTCAGAGGTTGCCAAGAAAGAGGAGCAATTGGATCACAGTGGACTCAGGGAGGGTGAAGGTGATGGAACAGAGGCGCATCCCTCCAGTTGTATCTCTCCACAATTCATATGCCATTCTGGCAGAGTGTGGTTCCTCTATAGAGGCACCCACAGTGGAGACCAAGGAGGATGCTGGGAACCTCCACAGAGGATACCCACAGGAGGGTGGCTTGGGACCCCACAGGAGAAGGAAACAACTCCTGGTGGGGGGACTCCATTGTTAGGAGGGTAGAACTGGGGGAGGAAGGGGAGAGAGAGGTAAAGGTGCCTACCTGGCACCATGACTTGGAGGGACAGGGAGAGAATCCTCAGGATTGCAGGAGCATCTGCATGGGGGAGGGAGCTGGATGTCATTGTCCACCTAGGGACAAATTATCTGGCTGGGAGAGGGATCAGAGCAGTGCAGAAAGAGTTTGTGGACTTGGGGAGGGGCCTTAGAAAAGTAGCACACGCTGTAACTTCTTGGAGGTGTTACCTGTCTATGGCATGGGTGAGGCTAGGGTACTCCACACCATGGGATTCAATCAGTGGTTGAAAACAAGTGCAGAGCTCTGGGGTTTGACTTCATTGGGGACTGTGGGTCCACCTGGAGTTATGCAGGCCTATACTAGCACGATAGCCTCCATCTGTCTAGTGGGGGAACCAGGATCCTAGGTGATATATTTAAATGCTTCATTGGCAAGCATTTAAACTAGCCAAGGGGGGAGGCACTAGAAAGGAGAAGGGAAATCCTAGCCCAACCCCCAAAAATCAGGGTAGTTAGTGAGGTAAACACCAAGATAGAGACATTTATAGGGAGAAGAGAATGGAAGGGGTAACTGGAGAAAATGACAAAGGCAGTAAGGACAGGGATGGGGTAAAAAGGGGTAAGGCCATCAAGAAATGGAGGATAATGAGTACCAATGCCCATAGTCTGGGCAACAAGCTCCGTGAACTGGTGGCCTTGATGGAAGAGGGATGCTTGGATATCATGGCAGTCACAGAAACATGGTACACAGAGAACCATGACTGGGATGCTAACATACCAGGCTACACAACCTACAGGAGAGACAGTGAGGGTTGAATAGGGGGGAGTAGCTCTCTATGTAAGGGAAGGGATAAAAGCAAGTGAACAAAAGAGTAAATAGGGAGGAGAGGAAGCACTGTGGGTCACCTTAGAGACTGGAAATGGCACCACAATCCGCACAGAGGTTGTATACAGACCTCCATCTCAGGGGGAGGGAATGGACAAAGATATGATAGAAGGCATACTTAGGATGGCAGAGAAAGGGGAGATATTGTTGATGGTGGACCTGAATATGACAGATGTTAACTGGAGCACCTTTGCTGAAGCCACATCCAAGAGCAGGGTCACATTCTCGATGCCCTACAGGGGGCATGCCTCAGACAGCTAGTGTTGGAACCCACTCAGGAGGGAGCAATCTTAGACCTCATACTCTCAAATTGGAACAGTGAGAGGATCTCAGATCTAGAAGTGGGTAGCCATCTGGTAACAAGTGACCACCAAACAGTGTGGTACATGATAAGCTCAGCTGCAGAGTCAAGCCATACAAAAGTGAGGGCACTGGACTTCAGGAGGGCTGACTTTGTCAAAATGGGAGAGTGCCTTAGACAAGCACTAGCAAACAGGCATAAAGGAGGGGGACAGCAACAATGGGGAAACATCAAAGCTGCCATCACAGAGGAAACAAGCCTTTGTGTGAAGCAAATAAACAAATCAAAATGAAAGAAAAAGCCACTATGGTTCTCAAAAGAGGTGGCGGGGAAGGTTAGTGAGAAAAATAGAATATTTAGGAAGTATAAGGAAACACAGAATGAGCAGGACAGAGAACTGTACCAGTTAAGGCAGAAGGAAGCAGGGAAGGCAGTCAGAATAGCAAAGACCCAAACTGAGGAAAAGATTGCAAACTAGGTTAAGAAGGGGAATAAAACCTTTTATAGGTACATTAGAGAGCGTAGAATGACAAAGGAAAGGCTAGTGAGGCTGAAAAGAATGGACGGTGGGTGGGCAGAGAGGGACAGTGAAAAAGCAGGGATACTGAATGAATACTTCTGCTCAGTATTCACAAAAGAGGAGGAGGGGGAGGTACCTAATCCAATTAACAGAAGCACTCTGGATGGGGGGATCAATCCCAGTCCTTTCACAGAAGAAAGGGTTCTGAAAGAACTCCTGAAACTGAAGGTGGACAAAGCAATGGGGCCTGACGGAATTCACCCCAGAATTCTAAAAGAATTAAGGGGAGAACAAGTGACACCACTGACTACCATTTTGAACAAATCATGGGAGGATGGTGTGGTACCTGAGGACTGGAGGAGGGCAGATGTGATTCCCCTTCATGAAAGTGGGAGCAAGACAGAGGTAGGAAACTACAGACCTGTCAGTTTGACCTTTGTGGTAGGGAAAATGATGAAATCAACTTCTGAAGGAAAGAATTGTTGAGTACCTAGAGGCCAGTGGGGCATAGGACCCAAGGCAGCATAGATTCACAGTGGGAAGGTCATGTCAGATGAATCTAATCGATTTCTTTGACTTGGTGACCAAAGTAGTAGACCAGGGAAGGGCTGTGGACATGGCCTGCCTAGACTTTAACAAGGCATTTGACATAGTCCCACATAAAAGATTAATAAACAAATTAGCCAACCTGGGAGTGGTTTCCAGGGTGGTAGCCTGGGTAAAACATTGGCTGGACAACAGGACAAGGAAGGTAATAGTAAACAGAGTCCACTCTGAAGAAAAGGGGGTTATTAGTGGGGTACTGTAGGGTTCAGTACTGGATCCAGTCCTTTTTAATGGATTGATAAGTGACATTGCAGAGGGACTGGAAGGAAAAGTATGCCTCTTTGTAGATGACACCAAGATCTGCAACAGGGTTGATTCACAAGGGGGTGTGGAAAGGATGAGAAGGGACTTGGCAAGGTTGAAGGAATGGTCAGAAGTATGGCAGCTTGGATTCAATGCAAAGAAGTGCAAAATAATGCACCTTTATTTTATTTACTGTACTTATCAAGTCTAGGATTACAAATACCTTTGAGCCAAGGCTCTTTTACAAAGGTTCCACGTCAGAGAAATACAAATTATGGGGAACATCAAGACAAACATTACAACAATGTGGACATTGCAAACAGATTACAGATTAATACAATTCAAGGATAACATTGTAAGCAAGGCAGCCAGTGGCATTTGTCAGAGAAAACAGACAAGAGATAAGAAGTGCCAGAGTCATGGGGGAGGGGGAGAAGGAATGTAGGTAGGGTGGGAAGAGGGTGAAAAGTGCAGCATTGGGCATACCAAGCTGTGAGTGTAGAATCCAGTGGAGGGGGGGGGGACCACTAGAGCAGGCAGGGAAGTGGAGAAACACGGTTAAGTTGGGCAGTCACAGGAGCTGTTGGTAGTGAGATAGTCCCAGAGCCTGTGAAACAAAAACTCATGGGAAGAGTACACAGTGGGGGAGGGGGTGAGGTAACAACAACAAAAATGGAAAGGCACCTGGGGGTCATCATATTAGATGACCTTATGGTTGGCAAGCAATGTGAGAAGGCAGTAGGGAGGGCTGGGGGATACTGGGATATATAGGGAGAGGCATCACCAGCAGAAAACAGGAAGTTGTTATGCCTCTATACAGACAGCTGGTGAGACCCCATCTGGGGTACTGTGAACAGTTCTGGAGACCCCATCTCCGCAAGGACATAGACAGGATGGAGGCAGTCCAGAGGAGGGCAACTAAAATGGTGCAGGGTCTGCAAGAGAAGCCATATGAGGACAGAGTAAAGGAGCTTAATATGTATACCCTTGAGGAAAGAAGGGAGAGGGGGGACATGAAAGAAACTTTCAAGTACCTCAGTGGAATCAACAATGTCCAAGAGGGTAGCATCTTTCAGAAAAAGAGATGTGCAAGAACAAGGGAACACAATTTGAAGATAGAGGGGGGATGGCTCAGGGGCAATGTGAGGAAGTATTTTTTTCACAGACAGGGTGGTGGACGCATGGAACCGCCTTCCTGAGGAGGTTATGGAGTCTAAAACTGTGGGAGAATTCAAGAATGCATGGGACAAACATAAGGCAATTCTTGTGGTGGGTAGGAAGAACTAGGCTGTTGGTTAACTAGGATCTGCTGCTTAACAAGTAGGTAGAGAAATGGTCAGACTAGGGTGGGCCAAGTGGTCCTTATCTGCCGTCAAAATCTATGTGTCTATGTTTCTCAACCATAAATACCTCCAGAAGTCAGATGTAGGTTGGGACCACCGAAGTTGTAAGTTTTGAAAGGTATTTATCACCCTGGTGTTAGGGGCCAGAAGATCACTAAGGCAAAAAATGCCCTTATCCTGCCACTTTGGCCATAACACAGGGTTTCCCCTTATCCTAATGCTAGAGTTTTGCCACAGTGGGGTGTAAAGGAGGGGTCATGAGAAGGTCCCCAGTTTTTTGTGTAGTAACTTCCAGTAACGAATTGAAGGCCCCAAGGTTGGGTGAGTTTGAAATGTGCGGGGGAATACCAGCCCATAGTAAGGAGGCCAGCAGGGGGGGGTATCTCCCAATAGTTGTTCTGTATGTATCCACTGAAGGGAGCAACTAAAGCTGGGCTAAAACCATTTCAGGATTTGAGCACAGTAGTATGCCAACTTATACCCCTCCATCCAGGGTAGCCCTCAGCCCCTTGCTTCCAGTGTGCCCTAAGTAAGTTTCTGCTGTACCGTGGCCAGTTGGTGCCCCATAGGAAGGAGCTAATCATCCAATCCATCTTCTGATACCATTGTGAAGGTAGATATAGAGGAATGTGTGAGATTATGTGAAAAAATGTGGGTGCCATAGACATTTTGAAGGCAGCAATCTTGCCAGCCATAGTGAGATGCAGATGATTCCATTGTTCCAGTTCTCCCTTGCACTTGAGCATCAGGGGCCTAGATTATTGTCCCACCATTTATCAATATTAGCCCCCACTCTGATACCTAAGTATGTAATGGTACCCTGCTACCACTTAAGACCCAACTGGAGGATACTCTGGGGGTGGCATTTCAGGTTAGGAGAAGTATTTCCGTTTTATTTTGGTTAACTTTAAGACTTGGAATATGTGTAAATTGTGTTAGGAGGGCAAGTAAGGGGGGAATTGATAACTGCATCTTCTAAGGGGACTAACAGGTTGTCTGCATACATCAGGGCAGAGTAGTGAGACTTCCCTATGTGTATTCCCCTGATATGTGGGTCCTGCAGGATTGCAGTTGCCAGGGGTTCGACCGCCAGTATGAAACGAAGGGGAGAGAGGGGGCACCCCTGTCTAGTTCCCCTATGGAGTTGAAGGGGTTTGGATAATATGGAATTGGTCAACACTCGTGATTGAGGGGAGGTATATGAAGCTGTGATGGCAGCACAAAAGTGGGGGCCAAAGCCAAAATGATCAAGAACAGTGTGGAGGTAGTCCCATTTGACAGAATCAAATGCCTTCTCAAAATCTATTGCTAGAGTGGCAGCAGGAGTGTCCACCTGCTTAGCTAGATGAATGCGATTGAGAAGCATTCGTATATGGTCAGTACTGTGTCTCCCTTGTATAAAACTGACTTGGGATGGGTGAATTAGGGAAGGTAAGAGAGGGTTTAATCTGTTGGCCAGTGCCCTTGTAAACACTTTACTATCAGTGGTAAATAAGGGATATGGGACGGTAGCTGGCTGCATCTGTGGGCTTTTCCCTTTCTTTGGGAGAACAGTTATTATAGCCTCCCGGAGAGTGAGCGAAAGCAGGCCCTTGTTTTCTGACTCAGTGAAAACCTGGCAGAGTAATGGGGAAATCATAGGGGCCATGGCCTGAAGGAAGTCCACCAAGAACCCCCAGGGCTTTTCCATTTTTAAGAGAGATCAGGGCCATAATGATCTCTTCAGTATTTAGTGGTGCTTCAAGGGTGGCACTCTGGAGTGGTGATAGTTTGGGCAAGGCTATGGTGTTCAGGAACTCTCTGGTTTTGGACTTAAAATGCAGACATGATGTCATTCACCTCCTGTGGTTTGGTTCTTACCCTCCCAGATGCAGGGTTCCTAAGCCCAGTGATGCAACTATTTGCTTGTTGTTTTCAGAGTTTGAAAGCAAGTATTTTCCCACTTTTGTCCCCTCCCTCCCTGTATGCGTGATGTACCCTTAGTACCCTTCCGGGACAGGAGTTCATTAATTTCCATGCGGAGTGTAAGGACCTGCAGGCAAGTGGTAGAGTGATGGGAGGGGTGGGTCATGTCCTTAAGGGCCTTTTTTATCAGTGGCAAGCTCCCCTTCCAGCCTAGTCAACTCCTGCTCTCTATCTTTCCTCCTATGTGCAGCATATCCCATAATCTTCCCCCTCATGTTGGCTTTATATGCTTCCCAGGTAGTTTGAGCTGAAGTAGCAGAGATAGGGTTCTCCTGCAGAAACATATTAGCTTCAGATTTGGCCCAGTCTACAAACTTTTGGTCGTACATAAGGAAAGGATCGAGCCTCCATGTGGCGGATCAGGGTAAAGAAGAACCCCAGGATAACATCAACTGAACAGGGGCATGGTCTGAGGCAACCGTGGGGAGAGTACTGAAGTCAAGGACATGTTGAGTAGGGGTTTGGGAGATCAGCCGGAAGTCCAATCTGCTGAACGTGCCATGTAGCCCGGACTTGAAAGTGTAGTCGCGTGCCTTGGGATGGATGAGGCACCAAATGTCTACCAAATGAAATTCCAAGCTCAGCCTCAAGGTGGCCTGCACGTCTCTGGTGTGTGTCTCCTTTCACAGGTCACCCCTATCCAGGACAGGCACTAATGTGAGATTGAAGTCCTCCCCCCCAACTATAATGGGTGTATCTGGCTCACCCATGGCTTCTATTCTGGTCATTAAAAAGAAAGAAGGTGGGGTCATCCTCATTTGGACCATAGATATTTACCAAAAGGAAGTGCCCACTTGGGGTGTCAAGCAGTGCCAGCACCCACCTGCCCTGAGGGTCTGATTTACTGTTCAGGATAGACCAGGGTAGAGATTTGTGTAGCAGGATGGCTACTCTTCTTTTCCTCATGGGAGCACTGGAATGAAGTTCTTTACCCACCCAGTCTCTCACCAAGTGTGCATGGTCCTGTCTGGTCAGTTTTGTTTCTTGCAAGAAGGCGACCTGAGCCCTCATTCTCTTCAGCTGTGTCAGTACCTTTTTCCATTTTATCGGAATGTTATGTCCCCTGATGTTCCAGGTGACAAGGGAGATCTCATCCATGGTCAAAGGTACATCGGAAAATATTTTTTTTTTATTTAAAGTTTATTGAAAAAGTTTTAAAATTTTTACACCACAACATACAATGGCTGACATGCCAAATCATGAACATGATACATTAGACAAGTGATAAGCTGGTCAGCCCCCCAATTACTCCCTCCCCACCCTCCCACCCTAAACATATTGAGCACAAATAATCCATTAGAGAAATCTCTTGACACAATACCAGTACTGACTTAGTGATTTGGGCATAAGGGGACCTAATAGCCGGGTAAGCCTTATTGCAGAGAGTATAAGGTATATAAGGGGTCCCAGATTTTCGTGAATTGCTCCATTCTGTTGCTGAGACTGGCGATGGCCCTTTCCATACTGAGATTCACCAGAAGCTCAGATAACCATTCATTATAGGAGATCTCGATCTGATCAGCCCAGTGTCTTAATACGAGCTTTTTCACAGACATAGCTATTAAAGTAATATGGTACTTGCGAACTCTGCCCTGGAAGAAAATCTTTAAGAGCAAGGTTTGAACAGCTGGCAAGAGTGAGGGCCCCTCTAAGATATTCAAGAGAGCAATGATGCACACTTGGTGAGTGCGTGTGGCCTCAAGCAGTAGGGCTGAGGAACAGCAGACAGTAACAGGTAGCAACTCATATATTGACCAATAGAGAAGCATTGTATCACAGTGTGTAACCAGCAGTAACAATAAAACAATATAACTATTTAAACTATTTACAAGTAGTATTAAAGCAGTGGTAGAGGTCGGTTTAGCAGGCGGAGATAGGATCCTCTCAGGCCTAACCCCCCCCTTCCATTGGGGGAGCTATACAGAGTGGAACTCCACAGACTTCCAGGAGATCCCAGTCCTGTGGGTGTGTTAGTTATAAATGGTACATGCTAGACTGACCTAGCCGAGCTTCCGCCACCCCAGGGGGCAGTGCTGATCTGCTATGTACTTCACCAAACAAATGCCACTTGAGCCTGAGGGCACCAGAAATCTTGGCATCATGTTGATAGCGGAGGTGCAGTCCGTAGTTATGCTAAGGACCCATAAATTCGTATCCAACCTTTTTGCCACGGTCACATACAATATTCTTGTGCCCACAGCTATCATCCCCACTAAAGGAGTGGGTGGGGGGACTATTAAGGTAGATAGCATCTGCTTGAGCAGAGGATTAAGGCTTAACAGTCCCTGCCGTTACCTGGTGCAGCCTATTTTACTGCCTTGGTGAGTTAGCTACTTCCTGAGATTAAGAACTAATCTCTGATGACACAACAATATTGGTGATGAACTAAGATAGGCAGGCAGGGCATTGCGATTCAAGCTGGAGGGCATAATGTAAATTCAGTAGTAAACAGTCCTATTTAGCCCAAGCATCCTTTTGTTGTGGTGTTAGCCCATTGACCTCTGTTATTCTATCAGCATATACCGTTGCCCCCGCCCCCACCCAAGAGGCATTACTTGAGCAAAAATAAAAAAACAACAAGTGTAGCTAAACTGGACTGACCATTAAATTAGACTGGATAACCAGAGCAACAATTAATTAGTCAGTAAACATTAATACAATTACACAGTGTCCCAGGAGCATTTTTCCTTTTGGCAGGACAAAGATATTAGGCAGAGAAACCATAAAAGGACAATAGAGGTGGATGGGGTCAGTAAAAAACCCATCTAACAGCTGCTGACTGTTGCTAGCCAAAATGGTAGTTGGCCCTCAGGATATCATCCCCTATAGCCCATACCCATGCCCTGACTACAAGAAAAAGAGACAGAAAGGACACTTAGCTAGTCTGGTCCTGTGAAGTCATCACCTGGAGGCCTTCTGCTCCAACTGGCAAAGGAAGAGCCCGCTTGTCTGGGCCAAGATCCACGGGTTGCTGTGAGTGATGTGGCAGAGGGGATGCTACGCTAGGAGGCTCCTCCACAGTCCAGTGTTGGAGTTTGCCTTCAGTAGCGGAGGCCTCAAGCACCATCTCCTCCTCTAAATAATCTGGAAATTCCCCGGGTTTGACCAGTTTTGCCGGGGTCAGTGCAGCATAATGGTTTGGGGTGAAGAACTTGCTGATGCTGGTATCGGGGATCATCAGTGCCTCTCCATGCCGATGCCCTTGTTCTGCTTCATGGTCCTGTGGGTGCATCCATCTGGCATGCTTTCCAGATTGCTGCCACTTGCAAGATCTAGCAGGGAGGCCCACAACCACCCCCCTGAAGTTGTATCCATTCAGCATCTTTCCTCCTGTGTTGGTTGTAGCAGCCACCAGATTTGTGGCCCCATTGTGACCAGGGTTGTTATTTCAGTAAGTTAAAGGTTCTGATCTGGAATGAGGTGACCAGTTACAGCAAAGATATTCCATGAGAACCTCTGGGGTCGAGAAGGAGACAGGAGCTCCATTCATCTCCAAATGCATGGTTGCAGGGTATCGAAATGAGAACCGGATACTCAGAGACTGCATCCAATGGTGGACTTCAGTGTATTCTTTCCATTTGGCTGCAAGTTCATGGGAGTAGTCCTGAAAAAACAATATTTTATGGCCTTGCCATGAAAGTGGCACAAGCTCCAGGTGCTAGTGGTGATCCACTCTTTATCAGCGAGTTCAGAACTCTGGCCATAAGGGTTCTAGGTCTCTCCCCTGGTTTGGTAGCAGATTTAGTGTTCTGTGAACATGCTCAATCACCAGGTCAGAGGCAGCTTATGTCGCAGGACTTCGGGAAGGACATCGCATAAAAGTCTAGAGGGTTCCTCAGTTCTGTCCCCTTGGAGAAACCTAGGAGCCGTAGGTTGTTGCGCCGGATCCTATTCTCCATGTTCTCCATTTTTGTTTGAAGCAATTGAATTGTTTTTTCTTGTTCGTGAACAGTAGACACAAGTGAATCAATGGCATCCGTATTACAACTTACTTGTGATTCAGTTCTACAAATCTTAGCATCCATTTGCTACATCTGCCATATGCTGCATAAGGTCCACAAACATGTCTTTGATTTGTGTATTTTGGCCTGAGGGAGCATCCGGATTTCTGCTGTGCGCCATGCTGTGGGGAAGAACTTGATTGGCTTTGGCGGAGTTTGTAGATGGAAAATGAGAGGAAAGAGCAGACCTTCTCAATCCTGGATGGTCCCGGACTGGGTATTTCTGCTACACCTGCTGTTTAAAAAGATTTTTGTGGTGAAAGTAGCAAGATTAGATCCCCGGATTGGCAGTGTGCTTGGATTAGGCAGCCATCACGATAGGAGCTAAGCCACACACACCCAATTATAAATTTCTTATGAGAACAGAACAATAGATTTTAAGCTAATCTATCTAAACACAAACCAGATGGGTTAATAAACACCTTGGAGTAAAAACAATTACCTCTATAGATGCTCTGACATTGAAGTGCTCCAGCCTCTTCAGTCAATCAGGGACTTAGTTGCTGAAGCAGCAGGATTGACCAATATGATGTTTTCACTCACTGATAGGGACAGAAAAAAATCTTCACTATTTTCAGTTACTGCAGAGCACATTAACAAATGCTGATTTAAAGAAAACTACAAAACCAAACAGAATGGAATTTTCAGGAAACACTAATCATGACACAAAGACTTGAATTCATGTGAATTCAAGCTTTTATTAAAAATATGGAAAAAGTGGTGCATTTGATCTTTAGATGATAAAACTAATAATGGGATAGAAACAATATTTATGCTTTAAACAGAACAGCATCCATGATATAATTTTTAAACAGGACATAAACAGAATACATTTGCTTACTATCATGATTAAAAACCAAACCATGAAACCATCATCATGGGCAAACACTAAAAACTATATTTAGATCATGAAAAATCATTGCTATTACCTGCAATACACTGCAATTTTATCAAAATATTTTTTTCTTTTATTTACCAACTTGAAATGGGTTTTGTTCTCCAAATTAGTCTCTCTTGATTGTATGGTTTTTCAAGGTATTTGCCCATTATCCAGGGACAGTCTTGTTCATGAATCGTGGACAAACGTTGAGGGAGTTATCATGGACAAGGATAAGGGATACAGCATGGATAACCATGGATATACATGGACAACCTTATTTGTCCATGAAAACATTAACCACTAGAAATTGGGGACCTTCAGAATATCATTGTACGTAGCTGCCTCCACACTCATAACCACTCAGCAATCCTAACAGGTACCAAGGCTTTTATCTGCAAAAACATATATGGTGTCATTGAAATCCAAGGTCTCACAGCTGTTTTGTGTATCACCAAAGAGTTCATATGGATTTCCAGCAATAAGATATATTGTATTCCTTTCAGGAAGATTGTTAGTATTGGCAACAGAGAGATGGGCCGGCATCTGGCTGACTGCCTCAGAGAACAGTACAGAGGAGTCAGAAAAGGGGACACTGATAAATGAGTTGTGTCCCTGTTGACCTTCAGGGACCATAATGTCAGTGAGCTGTGTGTGTGTGTGTGTGTGTGTGTGTGCGTGTGTGTGTGTAGTTCAGCAGGGTTTCTGGGATGCCGACCAAAGAAGAACCACCAAAACAAAGCTTATCATCCACTTAGGCTCCCAGCCCTCTTGTTTAAATGACAAGCCACCTTAAGGTATGCCACTGAGCTTATTCTGTTTACCCTCTGATATATTTATTTTAATGCACACATGGTATGTTCGCATGCATGGTTATGCCTGCTCATATATCTATTCAATGAATGCATTGGCATACCCATCTGACCATTTGTGTTATGTGTTTATATTCATTATTATTTACTCCTGATTTCCCTTACTCCTGCCCCAACACTAGTCACTTTTCAACCTTCTCACTATACCCAGTTTATTAGACCCTACTTGAGAAGAAATTCACAGTTCACAGTTCATTCACTCCTAGTTTCTTTTGCCTCTTCATACCCAGCAACATTATTTTGTTTTCCTGATTTTTTCTTGCCTGTTATCGCGATGCCTCAAATGGCCACATACCCATTCACAATCCTCACACATATTTACAATATCTCTGCTTTCTCCTTAGCTCTCCGCTAACTTTGCATAATTTTCTCCTTATAGATAAATCCTGAAGAAGACTTATGATCAAGACATTCTAATTCAATTTTCCATTTACAGAGTGCATTTAATATTTTCCTTTGGTTTTGTTTTTAGACCCCACGCTGATGAAGTACTCTACTTTTTTGTTCTTACTTTGTGTTAATGCCTTCAGCTGTCATTGTTAATATTTTTGTTAGCAAGCAGGCCTTGGTGTCTAGTGCATCTCCCCACCCTCATCCAGACCCCTGGCAAGTAGTTCCTGGAGTGAAGCAGCATCCCTTACATGACCCCATCCATGTGCCAAGCAGTGCCTTGCATCCAGTGGCATCCCCTCCCTCATCCTACCACAGTGCCAAGCAATCCCTGACATCCAGTGGATCTCCCACCACTCACCCTGCTCCAAACCATCAGCGATCAGAACTTTCAACTGACATCCCTGATTTTGCTGCAGAATGTACCTCTGTTGACCAAAAAGTTTGTTTCTATGATTTTTCTATTATTGTATATTTGTCACACTGGATGTTTTCAGGTCTTTAGACAAAATGTAATATTAGATAAAGGGAACCTGAGTGAACAAATAACACTTGTTTTTTTTTTATTTCACTTATTTAATGAAAAAAGTTAACCAACACCAATTGGCACTGTGTGAAAAAGTAATTGCCCCTTACACTTAATAACTGGTTATGCCACATTTAGCTGCAATGACTGCAACCAAACACTTCCTATAATTCAATATCAGTCTTTCACATCGCTGTGGAGGAATTTTAACCACTCTTCCTCGCAGAACTGCTTTAATTCAGTAACATTTGGTAGGTTTTCGAGCATGAACTGCCTGCTTTGTAGGTCCTGCCACAGCATCTCTATTGGGTTTAAGTCTGGGCTTTGACTAGGCCACCCAAAACTTTTAATTTTACTTCTTTCACCATTCTGATGTGGACTTGCTTTTGTGTTTTGGATCATTGTCTTGCTGCATGACCCAACTACGCTTCAGCTTCAGCTGACGGAAGGATGACTGGACATTCTCCTAAGAATTTTCTGTACAGAGCAGAATTCATGGTTCCTTTAATTATGGCAAGTCATCCAGGTCCTAAGGCAAAGCATCCCCACACCATCACACTACCACCACCATGTTTGACTGTTGGTATGGTGTTCTTACTGTGGAATGCTGTGTTTGCTTTAGCGAGACATTATGGGATCCATGTTGTCCAAAAGTTCCACTTTGGACTCATCTGTCCATAGAACATTTTCCCAAAGGGCTTGTGGATCATCCAGGTGCTTCTTGGCAAATGAGAGATGAGCATTTATGTTCTTCTTGGTTAGCAGTGGTTTCCGCTTGCTACTCTCACATGAAGCCCATTTTTGCCCAGTCTCTTTCTGATTGTGGAGTCATGAACACTGACCTTAGCTGAGGCAAGAGAAGCCTGCAGTTCTTTGGCTGTTGTTTTAGGATCCTTGAGACTTCTGGATGATTTTACACTGCGCCTTGAGTAATCTTGGCAGGCAGCCCACTCCTGGGAAGGTTCACTACTGTTCCAAGTGTTCTCCATTTGGAGATTATGGCTCTCACTGTGGTTTGATGGAGTCCCAGAGCTCTTAGAAATAGCTTTGTAACCCTTTCAAGACTGATAGAGGGCAACAAAATGTTTTTCTGATATTTTCAGGAACTTCCTTTGATCATGGCATAATGTGCTTGTTGAATCTTTGTCCTGGCAATGTGACTCTGATGGTAAGGGCCAAAATAAGTGAGGTTTATATTGAGCAGGGCTGGCTGTAATCAAGCCTGGCTGTGTTCAATCAGCTGACTCTAATTATCCCTTTAATTGGGTTGATTTAACTAGGGGGTACTACTTTTCACACAGTGCCAGTTGGTGTTGGTTAACTTTTTCATTAAATAAATGAAATAAGTAAAAAAAAAAGTGTTATTTGTCCACTAGGTTCCCTTTATCTAATATTATATTTTGTCTAAAGACCTGAAAACATCCAGTGTGACAAATATGCAATAATAGAGAAAATCAGGAAGGGGGCAAATACTTTTTCACGCCACTGTACCTCTGTTGCACCCAAAAGTTGTGTTTCTATGACTAAACAGTGGGGATTATGAGCACAAAAAAGGTCACACAGAGTTACAAGCTTGTTCTTCTTCAGAAATTGTATTTCAACACTAAACCCATATTTCTATTAGCTTACTGAGTGAATATATTGACAATGTTTAAGATGTGTCCCTTAAATAGGTCCTTTGTCCCTGCTTTATTAAGCCTTGACACTGATTTATGGTGCAGGGAGTTAAGCGATATGCATCAGTCACTGCTGTCTGGTCATACCCCTCACCCTCACCATGCCACAAACCAGCAGTCCCTGATAACCAGTAATACTCCCTCCCTCACTCTGCCCCAAACTATTGTTCCCTGGTATCCAGTAGTATCTTTTCCCTATCCCTGCCTCAGTCCATCAGGCCCTGACATCCAGTACTACATCCAACTTAACCCTGTCTCAATCCGTCAGCCCCTGGCATCCAGTAGTACCCACTCTTAACCCTGTTCCAAGCCATCAGTGCCTGGCATCCAGTGCTATTAGCAGAAGTAATAATACTAGCTTTCTAGCAGAACACCTTTCCAAAAGCTCAAGGCATAAAATACAATTTCTAAAACAAGATGATTCAAAAAGAAAGGGAAACATGCTGTCAGGGAGATTAGGAACCCCCAAGTTGGTTTTCATTGGGACTCTGAGGTGGGCATTGAGAGTTGCCACCCACTGCCATTTCAAAATAAATTTTACACAAGGCAAGGGACCACCCTGCAATGACAGGTCGCTCTCTCATTGGAGTGGTGGATTCCTTTCAAGGTGGTGGCACGCTGGCTGAACTAATGTCAGCAACAGCATGCCACCACATTGGAGAAAGCAGACCGAGCCTCAAAAGGCACTGGGGGCATTGGCCGCCACAGTGCCCCACCTCTAAAACCCCGCTTTTCTCCTAAGTTGTGACAAAATGTTTCTTGTACATGCAAGCTAGCAAACATAAAAATACAGTTACAATTGTCACAAATGCATGCAGCAGGTCAGGCCCTCTGCTCCCACAGTGCCAACCTTAGGGCAATAGTGTGAACAGGTAACTGACAGGATAACCCTCCTGTCTGTTTTTGGGTCCGAGTCACCTTTAGTCTCAAGTTCTGGAGGGATTCAAACTGTGAACCTTATACTAGCAGACCCAGTGAACAGGCTCAGGTAAGTACCCTCTTTGGGGATTGCGGTACAATCTTTCACCAGGGGCACCTAGCCAGGCTTCCAAAATGAACCTTTTAACTCTATAGGAGACCTTAGGTATATTCTTACTTTTTTACTCAAGCTCAGTAATACCATCAAGCTGTTGAACTGTTTTGTCAGACTTAACCTCTTATATGTCACATGCAAAAAGAAAGAACTGGCAGACACCCAGGCAGTCTTTTAAATAGAAGGTACTTTACTAAAAGATGATAAAAATATGAAAAAAATGTAAACACAGAACAATATATCATAGAGCTCACAATCACATAAAAGAATAAGGGAAAATTACAAAACATAAACTCCTGCCACGATACATTTAGACCTTTTCTATCTAATGCATTACCTCTGTAAGGGCTTTTAAAGTTAAATCAGAGAGTTGTGTCTCTCTCTCTCTCTCGGAGTCCCAAAATAATATATCTTAAACAGTTCAGACACAAGTATTAGTTTAACTCTGTCTCTCCACGCCCCTTCTTTGAGTCATCTAGCTCCTCCTTTTAGAATTAAAAAAAATACAAACCTGATGTCCTATCAGGAGGTATATTAAATAATGTGACATCAGCAAAAACTCATTTCCCAAATTATGAGTCTTTGATCAGCCAGTTCCTTTGAGGTTTACAACCCTGCAGTCCATCACCTAGGTGTGATTTAGAGCCAACAGGAATCAGCTAAATGATGCCCTGTCCTGTAATAAAATCTATATTTAGTTTCCAACTTAAAAGCGTGAGGTCATAGAAGGCCATAAAACGCAATTTCTCAAGGACGTTAACTACATTACAGAGATCTCCTGGTCAGTTTATATATCCTGTAGCTTTACTGAAACCTGGGGGGGGGCACCCATGTAAGCACAGGCTCACATACTATATTTTTATATTACAAATATCATACAACAATCATAACCAGCTGGCCAAGCATCACAACAATAACAAAGTCCACATAAAATATACAGAAGGCAAGGCAATTGAAAACAATTTGAAAAGTTATTATATAAGGGATTTGTAAATAAAATGATTTAGAAGCCTATAGAGCAAAGCCTGTTTCAAAAAGTAGTGTCTCAGCTGGTACTTCAGAGAACCCACAAAGGAGATTGCCATACTTTATTTTCAAGAGCTTCAAGTTCCAGAGAACAGAAGCTGCTTCCTTGACCTTCTGCCCTGACAGCGATTGGCAACAGCTCTTCTATCACCTGCTTGGCAAGCCTTCATCTGAATTGGTTCAGATGAGGGCAACCAAAATGATCCACAGACAGCAGGGGAGGAGTGATGAGGAAAGACCGGCTCACCTGAATTTGTACTCCCTCAAGGCCAAAAGAGAAACAGGGAATATAATTGAAACATTCAAATATCTGATGGAAATAAACTGGGTCGACTTGCAGCAACTGTTCAGGCAATGTAAGAGTCTGCTTCAAAAGGGCATACTGTAATTATAAACTGTTGGGGAGAGTGGAGGATTCAGGAGGGATGTGAGAAAATACTTCTTCAAAGAGAGGGTGGTGGACAGGTGGGGTCCATTCCACCAGAGGGTTGGTTAACATCAAGGAGGCTACAGGTTTCAAGAGAGGGCAGGATAGACACATGTGTATGGTGAAAATAATGGAAGGGGAGAACGGTTGAGTCAGAGGGGTCACGCAACTAACCAAGCAGAATAACACATTAGGAGCAGTGCTAGACTGGTGGTGACTAAGGTAGGGACTGGGCAAACTGTATGGACTGAGGATTTGTTTTCTGTCTGTGAAATTCTGGGTTTCCATGTCTGAACACCCTACCATGATTCCAATCATGACATTCATTTGTTTCATTATTGTGGGCCTTAATAACGATCTCTGCAAGTTTTGCCTATTTCATAATCACAGTCAAGATTATATTACTCTGATGGTAGCAGGCCAAAATGGTTGGAGCAGGGATATTGCTCTCTGTCTTTGGGTGATGTCTATGTGCTGGGGGTCTCTTCAGCAGCATGGGGATGGGGTCTCAGTGTTCCCAAGAGAGGGGGTTGGGGTTTTTCTTATATCTAGAGGTTAGGGCAGCAGGGATGATGAGGGCTGGGCTACCAGTGGCTGTATTATTCAAGTTGGGGGCTGAGGCAGAAGAGATCACTGGAGATGGGCTCCGATTGGTTGTATCATTTCTTAATTTTGCTGACTCTGTGGTGGTCTCCCAGTTTCAGAATAGGGGTCAGAGTTTGGGGTCAACAACATGTTGACTTGTGGTGCCAGAATCAGGCTGGGGGGGGCAGGCAGCATCATAGCACCAGTGCCAGACTTCTACTGACTGCAATTAGGCCTTTTTGTCATGCAGTATTTTGTGATACGTAATTTACTGCAAAGTAATGTATTGCAACCTCACTGGCTCTACTGTATGTATATACAGTATATATCATATATATATATATATATATATATATATATGTAATAGATAAACCACTCGAGTTGTGTGAGTTGTGCATTTGCGCTCTGATACCTGCGCCTTGGTGTGCTTTGTACACAGGAGGCGCAGGCCAAAGGCCAATCCGCCTAAGGCGTATGATATCAGAGCACAAATGCACAACCAGAGTGGCTTATCTATCTTATAAAATGTCAATATTATTTTGGAAGGGGGTAAAAGTGAGGGCGTGTAGTCCCACTCTGATATACGCATGGTCATGCGATGTGTTTTATACAATCAGAAGTTTGGATTCGGAACACTCCTGTTTATCCCTTTTATAAATATAAATATATATATGGGATACATGATGGGCACAAGTGTGATTTGGAAAATATTTTCACTCTTCTAGAGTGACCTCTGAATCTCACAAGTGGCGAAGCTATAAGTGAGGTTTCAGAGGTCACTGTATAGGACTGAACATATTTCCCATATCACATGAGTGCACACCATATATCCTGTTTATACAATGGGGGCCTCGTTGCAAAATGTACAATTGGCGTGGCTTTGCGCGATTGCGTGGCTTTGCACAGGTTTAGTGCAGGTTTCGGGGGTGTAATAAATGGCATTTATTTTAACTCTGCTGATGTCATCAGAATTTATTTCACTGCAGTGAAAATAACTTGTTTTATCTCACTGGAATATGTCTCACCCCCATTGTAGAATATATATATATATATATATATATATATATATATATATATATATATATATATATATATATATATATATATATATATATCATTCCTCACTGGCCTTCTCTGGTGATCCAGTGGCACTGGAATCAGGTGAATTGGTTGTTCACATCTCTGGCATCCGTTGGATCTCCTTCCCTTACGTTTATTATTGTTCATGGTACTGTGCATTGCCTAACCCTTTGCCCTGCTGGAAGGAACATTTTGGTTCACAGGACTGTGACCCCTAAAATAACTACTTTCAGCAGCTCAACCATGGCAAGAGTCGCTGCACCTTTTGACTGAAGATAGAGGGTGCCAGAGGCCAGCTATGCATAGCACAGCACCTCCATGCCTACTAGTGCCCTAACTAAGTCAGCTCCCCCAACTTCCCTATGCTGGCACACTGACCTGTGTGCTATTGCAGGAAAAGTCTTGTGATTATTTTGTGTAAAGCACAAAGGGGCACAGTGCAGAAATGTATCACAAAGTGGCCACAAATTTACACTTCCCCAATGGACTATATTTGTGTATGCTTCTGCATAACCCCAAATGCTTAAGTATATCCACATAGATATCCACATAGAGATTGCATACAGTATAAGTACTTATTTAGTATATCAAATTACACATTCCCCAGTATCACAGGTGTCAACAGGCGTACTCTGTGTATTTTGCTGAGTACTGTAAAATCTGTAAAATTCAAGGGTAGCATGAGCCTCAGGCCAGAGCAACAAACCCAGATAGATCCTGATGTACATGAAGATCTGTTTTTCCCTCCTTGAATGCATTAGTGTAAGTTTTTGAATGATTTTTGGAAAGGAAAGGGGAAATTGTTTAACTAAGAAAGGCACATTACTCGTTTCCAGCTGCGACCTGAGAGCACAATAAAGTTTAGTGACTTGCTCGTGGTCACACAGTATGCAAGTGAGGGCAGTGGGAAACAAAACTCAAGTCTCCCTGTTTGCAGCTCAGTGCCCTAAACCAGAGCCTTATACTGCCTTGAAAGATGTGTAGATATTCAACTTAGAGGCCATGATGGTATGAATGACCCAATTGAGTCTGTAAGGCTGGTGAGAATGGACTTCTGTAATGCTGGTTACCTTGATGTGGTACAGAGGCTTATCACAATATATCCTAAACATAGTAACTAAAAGGCAGCCAACCTCTGTTTGATTAGTTGCATGTGTGTTACATAAAATGTAAAATGTTTTGAATCTAATAGGATCATTGGTTTACTATATATTGTTCACTGATATGAGGGTGGGGCAATGTTTCTGCGGTGGCGCAGCATATCTTTTGATTTGTGTTTGGGGAGGCAACTATTTTGACTACTGTATGCTATGTTTATTTTGCTTTGACTATTTTTGTGCTTTGCTTTTACCTTTTTTGCTGTATTTGTACATTGTACTGCCACTTCTGTAACCTCTTGGGTCATGCCTGAAAATAATCATTCCTGGGACTGGAGCACCTACCCGGTAAACAAAAACAAAATAAATAAAATAATAAACAGTTCTGTTAACTCTCAAGTACAAGTTGAAAATTCCTGGCTACATCCCTGCCCACTATTACAAAGCATCATGGGAAGTTTTACAAATTACTATGCATACATGTCCCAAGATGTTTTGTGTTAGTCGGGTATGTGCAATTTGGTATTTCCTTTAAACTTGACTGTCTAACTAATGCCATTACAGGGAAAACTCTTGTTTCATTGTATTTACAGTACATTAAAGCTCTTGTCTTTTAAATTTATTTTCTATTTTAGGTTCAGCATGATCCAAATATCAGAGATCATGCATTGGATTATAGTACATTCTCACCTTTGGCTGAGATTGCAAGGGCTCTTTATACAGAGTGGTGGTGTGTATGTCTGTTTTTCGAACTGTGAGCTGATGGCTGTATAGATTGCTCCCCTCGACACTGAGTGCTTCAAGCAGAGTTCCTTTCTTAAGGGAAGAGACTGGGAGGTTGCTTTGTACACAGCTGTAGTGCTGGGCGTTGTATGCTGCAGATAGCTCCCCATACTACCATCTACCAAAATTGCCATACACATATGGGTTATACTGACTGCACAGTTTTTCCCTATTTACTGTCATGCAGGAGTTACTTATGTAAATTGCCTGTCCAGATGTTAGTAGTCACATACAGTATAGGCTGTGTAGCCACAAACATACTGGACTGAGACAGACTCAGGGGTCAGCCTTACAAAAGTCATTCCTCTTGCCCCGTACCATGATGGCTATGCCATGTATATATATATATATATATATATATATATATATATATATATATATATATATATAGATGTATATATATAGATATATATATATATATATATTTATATATATATATATATATATATATATATCTATATATATATATATATATATAGATATATATATATATATATATATATATATATATATATATATATATATATATATATATATATATATATATATAGATATATATATACATATACATACATACATATCTATATGTATGTACTCACACACACACACACACACACACACACACACACACACACACACACCATTTCTTCCTTATCTTCAGTGGTGGTCCAGTGGCCATTGTATCCAGTGAATTGGTTGTCCTTGTTCCTGTAAAGCAAAAAATAGGTGCTTTATACAAAATTAAGGACTGCTTAACTAGGGAAGCAAGAACGATGATATCTAAAAGTGTATTACTTTGTATTATAACTCTTTTTTGTTTACTAAGTTAGCATCGAAAGATTTGGAATTGGTTACTAAATCCTTTAACTCCATCTGTAGATTTGTTTTGGCCAAACCCTGTAATACGCATCATTGTGACTTATATAAAGAACTCAGTTGGCTTCCTCCTAAATTGGCTTACTCTTACAAACTAGGCTGTTTGATTATTAACATATTTGTGCAGGGTATTATATCTCCTTTGCATAGTCTGACTTATTTTAAGAAAGATATTAGGTTTTTATGCTCAACTAATGTGCAATGGTTATCAGCTCCTAGAATTGCTACCTGCATGGGTGAGAGAGCTTTTTCTTTGCAATGTCCTATTTTATGGAATACACTGCCTGATAAATGTATCAATGTCTCTAAGCAAGAAAGTTTTAAAAAAGTCCTGTATTGTTACTTGCAATCACTTGCTGTATGTAATTATTTTTTAGGAATTCTATATGTACTGTTTTGTTTATTATTGAAGTAATTTGTTGTATTGTACATTTGTTTGTATTTTTGTATGTCAATTTGCTTCTTTGATACTGAAGCACCAGGTCTATGCTGAAAAAGGTCCTTGGCCCAGTTATCTTACCTGGTAAATAAAGTGAATTGAATTAAATTGAGTTGAACTGAATTGAATTGAAGTTGCTCAGTGAATCTCTCCTCCACAGAACTGTTCTCTTATGTTACTGCTGTCAGTGGTGCCTAACTCTCCTTCTTGGCAGTACAAATATTCCATATCACATAGTACACTGTATAAAAACATGTAAAAGCAACCTTTGTTAGATGTAACCTGCTCTTGTCTATTATAACCAATGCAAATGCTCTCTAAGTGTGTTTCATTTTAGTTTTCCTTTGCTGCACAGCTGAAAGCAACCTCACCACTTCTTGACAGTGTTGTAATATCATCCATGCCCCAAGCATGTATGCACACTCCCTGTGCATCTGCCTTTTTTTACTACATACACAGCCCTCACTTGCCTAGCAGTACTGCAATTTAAACCAGAACTTCGAGCAAGCATTCACTTATGTTGAGCACAGGAATCTGTCACTTAAAACAGTGCAGCTCTTTATGTTCAAAGGTAAACTGAATTCAGACATGCTTGGATAGCACTGACATTGGGTATATTTAAAAAATCTTGGATTACATAGTACATTTGACTAATGAAAAGGAAAGCAAAATGTAAGAGCACATCGTTTGAATACATTTTATGAATACAAGGGCATAACAGAACAATTCAAAAAAGAAAGTACAGTTACAGATGGCGAAAAATCACAACTGAACATTAAAGTACCTACTCAACACTAACCACAATGGCACTGCCATGTCACTATACTGAGTATCTTTTCAAGTCCATTGTGTTTGAGAACTGCTTAGCTTCGTTTCAAAGTTCTCTCACCCACCTACAAATGGATTCTTATAAAGCCATAAGAAACATGGCAATAACTGTACGTATAAGCCTATAACATAAGGTTGTTGCTTCCAGGTTAGGGTTAACGTACACTGGCCAAGCAGTGCAGTAAACTATTCCTGCCCTGATATCCTGGTCTGTAGGTAATTGTTGGAGTATTAAGGGTATTACGAAAATAAAATAAGAACAGTGTGACTCTTTGCTGGGACTGATGGATTCTTGTGTCTGACAGGGTTGTCAAAGAAAGATGGAGATCACTCCACAGTGAGAAGAGTGAAGATCTGAATAGTGTCATGTCCTTCTGTTGCTGCCCCTCGGGTTAAGCCAAGCATATGTCAGCTAAACAAACAGTGCATCACAGGTTGTCACCCAAGACAGGACTCTATGTTGAAGATGTGATTAAGACTGTGACATGAATGCAAATAAAAGATTTGAATCTTGCCAGAGAAGGATTCTCTTTGAATGGACCCCCACAGTTCTCTGATCAAATGATTTCTTGAGATACATGATATAGTAAATTGCAATTTGCATTCATATTGTATTTTTCAGTGTACACTTAATCCTATTGCAAGGAACTAGATAGCTGAATTGCAGTAGTCGCTTGCAGGCAAAAGTGGTAGTCATTGTGTGCTCAGCAAGGTCCCATCTACTACCATAGATACTTGAATTAGTACTGGTTTAACCAGCCATGGATCTATGGTCACAATGGGGCCTTTAGCTATGTGAGGGAGGCCAACCAGGGTTTATTCTGCTTCCTTTGGCACAATGGAGCATGCAGAGGCAGTAGGGCACCTTGGAAAGAATACATTTCTCACCTGTAACCATAGTCCTAGGAGTGGTATACAGGTCACATCTACACTTTGGCAGTTCCACTGGAAGTGCCGATTCATCAGATGTATTGAAGCTAAGCTCCTTTCACCACCCAGGCAGTATATTCTCCAACTTTGCCCTGTGATGTCAGCTCTTTGTACTCTGGAAGTAGGGATCCATGTGCCACTTGCCAGGGGAGACTGGGTGGGTTGTGTGGAATTGAAATGTATACCACACCTAGAACTACAGTTACAGGTAAGTACCTATTTTTTTAGGAATGTGGACATTGTTCAGTTTCCACACTTTGGCTGACTCCTAGCAATTGCCCGGGAGGAGAGGACAAGGTGCACACCCCTATTTGGTAAACAGAAACTGGAGAACTGAGGTCCCAAAAGCAGTACCCTGACATGACTCAAGGTTGATGCTGTAGTGGGAAATGAAGGTGTGTGCTGACTTCCAGGTAGCAGCCCTGCAGATATTCTGAATAGGGATGTCCCTGGAAGCAGCCACCAAGGCATCAGTGTGTCTTGTGGAATGAGCCTTAAGCCCTTTGGGATGCTCCCAACTAGCCAGCTTATAGCAGAGGCTGATGCAGGATGTTATCTACCTACCAGTCATCTGCTTAGCTGCCAGTCTGCCTGACATATTTTCAGTGTATGTCACAAACAGCTTGCGAGCCTCACTCCAAACTCCAGCTGTTCACTCCTTACAATGAGAAAGCACCTTTCGTAGGTCCAGAGTATGGAGCCTACAGTTAACCTCCGAAGATGGGTTGTTAAAATAGACTGGAAGGTTCATCACCTGGATAAGGTGGAACTCCAATACTACATTCTGGAGGAACTTCGTGCGGGGGTGAAGGACAACATTGTCCCTATGGAAGACAAGACAAAGAGGCTCCACTGAGAATACCTGGAACTCACTGATCCTTCTGGTGGACATGATGGTCACCAAGAATGCTGTCTTCCATAACAGGTGAGACATCTCTCACCTGTGCATTGGCTCAAATGGCTTGCCCATGAGTATAGTCAGTACCAGTGGTAGGTCCCATGATGGTGGTGGTTCACTCACAAGAGGAGACAGGTGATCCAGACCCTTGAAAAAGCACCTGACCACCTTCTCATGGGCCATGGTTGGCTTATGAACCCATGCCTGGTAAGTAGAGATGGTAGTAAGGTGCATCTTAAGGGTCATAGCTCTTAGCCACAACTGGTAGAGGGACCCAAGGTACTCCCGGATGCTTGCCACTGGGCAGGCAGGGGATCAAGCTCCTTGCTATGACACCAAATGGAAAATCTCTTTCATTTAAAGGCATAGCACCAGCAAGTCAACTTTCTATGGGAGACTCCACAAAGTGGAGCATAGCTTCCAAAAATCCCAAGTTCTGGAATTCTAGATGCTCAGAAACCAGGCTGTGAGGTGCAGAGACTGAAGGTCCAGGTGCAGGATCTTCCCCTGTTGTATTGACAGCAGGTCCAGGCAAAGAGGCAGCCAATATGGAGGCCTTCTACTGAGGCTAAGGAGATCTAGGTACCAGTACTGCTTTGGCCAGTCTGGAGCTATCAGAATCATTTGCACCTTGTCCTTCTGGGCCTTGACCACCACCTTGTGGATCAAGGAGAAGGGAGGGAGGGAAGGAGTACACGAGGCCTGGGGTTCAGGTCCTCTTGAAGGCATCCCCCAACAGTGCACAGGACTGTGTGAGGCTGGCACAAAATAGCTTCAGTTTGGCATCATCTTAGGAGGCAAACAGGTCCAATAGAGGGGTGCCCGCAGAGAAAAGAGGTGGTTCACCACTTCCTGATTCAGGGACTACTTGTGCACCATCTCTCCTACCCAGCTGACAGAGTCTGCCAGCTGACTGTAAATTCCCTCTGCATGACCTAACTCCTGTTCAAAGCAGTAAATTCTGTCAGAGCCAGCCTTACTGAATGGAGCTCCAGCAGGTTGATGTGGTGATGGGACTCCCTGGATGACCAGAAACAGTGGACTCTGTGGTTCTCCAAGTGCACTCCCCACCCCACAAGAAATGCATCCATCATGAGAGAGATGGTTTGCTCTGGGCGGACAAATGGGATTTCTTCGTCCAAATGTTGAGGGACCAACCAGTACTGGATTATGTTCCACATCGGCTGAGTCACAAAGACCAGCTGGTCCTGGTGACCTAGGCACTGGCACCACTGCCATCCCAGCTCCAACTGTTGGTGACACATCCACCAGTGTTCCCAGTGGACCACATTGATGGTGGAAACCATATACCCACAACAAGTCTAGCTCTGTCCCAGTGAACTTGATGAGCAGCAAGAGGATCAGTTTGGACATCTCTGGGTTGACAAGCAGGCCCAAATCTCTGCAGTTCTGGAGGGCCAGATCTCTGGACCTCTCATCACCTCCTTGGATGGCCCGGCTATCAGCCAGTCATCCAGGTAAGGATACACCCTAATACCCTTGTACCGCAGGAAAGCTGCTATGACTGCTATGCATTTGGCAAAGACCCTGGGTGTGGAAGAGAGGTTAAAGAGCATAACCTGGAACTGACAGAGAAACCCACCTGTGTGGAACTGAAGATACTGCCACTGGGATGATTGGACTGAGACTTGGAAAAATGCATCTTGGAGATCTAGGGAGCAGAACCACATACTCTGCTCCAGGGATGGTATAATCTGGCTCAAAGTGACCATCCCAAACTTGCACTTCTGCATGAATGGGTTACTGTGAAGACAGCGTGGGAAGATTAATGCAGACAAAAACTGCATATGCAAAACTGAGGGCACCACACATGCATGAAACAAGCTGCACAGACTCACCATGGGGGATGCAAGCTGGTGGGGTGCAAAGTCAGTAAGGCATGAGCAAACCAGACACACCTGCCCACAAAAAACTCCACAGGTGAAGCCAGTCAGTGGGGTGGGAAACTTAGGGGGCATGAGCAGAATGGAATAAAATTCTCTGCAGAGGGGCTATGCCCCCTGCACCCCTCTAAAATATATATAACCAATTCCAAGGTTGGCAACGGGGGGAATGAGAATCATGGGGGAGGTCCATTAAAACAACACTGTACACTGCCCACAAAAATGTCTTGAGGCAGCCTTGAACCCAGGTCAGCCACACTGCAGCCTACAACCATAGCCACTATGCTATTGTGGCAGGCTGTACAGGGGGCACACACCCATGGTGATGTAGTTGTCCACTTGAGTGGCAACAACTACAAGACTCGTGCTGCAGTCCAGCCCTATCTCTCTGTTTTTTATCGGCACTATTCTTCCCTACTATATTCACTAGATGCCCTGCATGAACTGGTTAATATAATGCAGATCCAGTATGGGACACCAGCCCTCCCATCCGTTTTGGGACCAGGAAGCACCTGAACACATACCCTTGACTTGCCAGGGAGTCTGGGACACAGGCTATGTCTTCTTTCACAAGGAGCCAAATAATGTCCTCCTGGAGGGCAGACAGTGTGCTCTGTGACACCGAGGACTGCCAAGGAGTGTGGGATTGGTAAGGCAGAAGAGCCTTCAAATCAAGAGGCAACCCTTCTCCAATCACCTCTAGTACCCACTTGCCATAGTAATGATGGACCAATGTGGTCAAAAGTGGTCTAGCTGACTCTCCCAGAGGGAGCTGGGTCAGTGACTGGGCACGTGGGAGAATAACACTCCCCAACCTCCCACTGGGTAGCTTTGGAAGGGGCATCAGCCACTGGGGCCAGAGTGGCACCAATCCTCCAACACTGCTTCTTTTCGGCCCCTGGCCAGAGAACTTGGCCTTGGGAAACCAGAAATGTTATTGCCTCAGCTGGGGCTAATGCAGAGGCTGCTGTGGCTGAAACAACTGATACTGAAAGTCTTCATTGACTTCTTAGTCTTACGTTCCTTTTGGGAAGAAAGCCACAGAGTCCAAGATGGTGCTGGACTTCTCAGTCCTGGTGAGATGACCTTCCACCCCAGGGCCAAAGAGGTCAGTGCCCAAAAAGGGGACATCAGCCAGCTTGTGCTGAGTATCCACTGTGAAGGTGGAAAACCTCAGCCATGCTCTGCAATGCATTGCAAAGGCCGCTACTATGGCACGGGTGTAGGAGTCACCCATGTCCAAGGCTGTCTGGAGCTGGTGTTTAGCCAGTGCTTGACCCTGGCCCTTGAACAGCTTCACCAGCAATTACTTGTTGGCAGGGAGGTGAGGAAGGATTTCATCCAGTACACCTCACAGGGAGTGACCAAAGTTGGCCAGCAGGACAGCATAGCTGATATGACTTAGACCCATGGAGAAGGCAGTATAGACCTTCTTGGCCATGGTATCAAGCTCTTTTGACTCCTTCTTGGGGGGCATCTCCATGTCCCCTTGGCCCAAAAACTTGCAGAAGGCCAAATATGAGACTAGTCCTTTGACTAAGGGGTGACTTGAGAACCCTGAAAGGGACCCAGTAAGGACTGCATACTTGTGCACCATATAGGTTGAGGATGCCAGGAGGGATGCTGGATACTGCCAAAGCTCCCGGGCCAATCCCAAAATGGCTTCGGCCATAGTAAAGGCAATCCCAGGGGAGTCTTCCTTACCTAAAATGTCCAGGAAAGGGTGTTAAGCCCTCTTCTGGACTGGGTCCAAGGACACATTCAAGGACTCCACCATCAAAGGCAGAGGAGAGCCACAAATCACACCAGCTCATAGTCAGTGACAGTTCTTTGACCAAAGCTTGGTCTAAGGTGTGTGTCCTTGATGACAGCATGGACAACCCATCCAAGTTGTCCACAGACTCTTCAAAAATGACCCATGGATATTTTCTGCCATGGACCATTATGGTGTCTTCCAACTGGGTGATTTACACCAATAGTTGATCTGGCAAGCTGGCTGCAGCATGGGAGTCCTTGGTCAGGGTCCCTACCAAAGGATGCAATGGAGGCTGCTCCACCCACAGGGGCAAAGAGGCAAATGCTGGGGACATCCATTTAGAGTGGACTAGTGTGGGCATAAGTGATGCTTGCCAGTTTACTGTAGATCCAGGGGGCAGAGTCCTACTCCACCTCAGAATGGTCCATGGCTGACAGAGGAGTTCCTCATGGTGACACTTTATCCTGTAGCAGTGTCACTCCTCATCCAAAGATGAAGAGGTTGTGGAACATCGACGGCAGCACCTCCCAATTGAGTGGTATCAAGAGAGCAAATGGCACCTAGACTGTGATCTCAGTCATGATCATCGATTTGAGGGCTGACATAGATCACGTGCCAAGCCACATTTTCTGCATCAGCTTTGGTGGCATGACCACCAGTGAAGACTGATTCCAAGGGGAATCGGTCAGGGAAGCCAACCAGCCCACATCCTCCTGGGAGAGGACCAGGAGACTCAGGGTCCTGGAGATCAACTCCTTGTCAGTCTCCTCTCACAAATAGTCAACAGGGTCAAGAGAAATCTCAACAGCCTGCTCAACCAGTGTTGAGGTTCACAAGATTGATGTGGGCACTGTTGTGCTGTCGACCAACCTCTTGCCCAAGGGTAGCTCGACCAAAGTCAAGCCCTTGACCCAAGTCAAGCAGTTGGAGTAGGGGTGTTGAGGGACCAGGAAGACCATGATCTCTCTTGATCAAATGACCAATGCTGGCTGCGCTTCCTCTTCTTACCTTGGTGGACCAGGCTCTCACTGAAGGCATGGAGGGACTGACATATATGTATATCTCTCTCTCTTTCTCTCTCTCTCTCTATACATATAGATAGATAGATTGATATATAGATATATATATATTTATATATATATATATAGATAGATATATAGATATATATAGACACACACATATAACGTAACATCAATTCTAGAAGATGTCTTAATGCCCTTGTTCAGGGCATATGTTACACCACATTTAGAGTACACTGCACAGGTTTGGTGCTCTTTCAAAAAGGCTGTTATCTTGTCTTTAGAAAGGGTGCAGTGCAAATTTACTAAAAATAACACTAAACTTGAAAACAAAACATATGAGGAAAGAAGGGATTCCTTAAAATTAATTCCACTTGAGTTGAAGAGGCTATGGGGAGATCTACTATTGATGTACAATATTATGAAACACCCCTAGCTCATGTGTGAATTGGGTATAGAATATCTGGACAAAAGATATGACAGCAGAAGGTATCCACTACAAGTTTCAGGCAGATCTTTTAAGACAACATTGAGAAAATAGTCCTTCACCCTGAGAGCTATACAATTGTGGAATACTGTAGTTTACTTATTGAAATTATCATTAGTAAATCAAAGGAGGAATTCAAGAGAAGATTTGATGGTTTTATTTTATCTGGTGCTAACTTAAAGTACTATTTTTACTAATATAGGAGCATATATAGGCACTCTTACCTCCTCACTCCTTTGCCTTAGTATGAATCTTAGTATATATCAGAAACCATCCAAGAAGGACCCTCTGACACTGGGCCCAGCAGGCAGCAGCACTGAGGACAATATGATGCCCATTATGGCAGCCACCACTACTTCTTCCAGGGCTGCAAGCTAAGCAGTTGATCCTGTAAGCAGCTGAGGCCTTCTTGTGACCCTTAGAAGATCCACAAATCTCTTTGAGCTGGCCAACTGAGAAGAAACTGGGCTGTGCTATCTTCCAAGGACAGTGGTAGCACTGCCTGACACAGGCCACAGCCAAAAACAGTGTGGGCTGCCCCTAGGCGTAGAAGCAAGACACATGCGGGGCCATGTTTGACATCTTCTGCTGACACGTAACCCGCAACTTGAAGCTGTGGGATAGTTTTGCTTCCTCAGATTCCATCTTCCATTGAAGAAGGCAGCTCAGGATTGAAGGAAAAGAGGAGTAGTTGAGGAACAAGCTGAAAATTGATACAAATTGAAGAAAATCACTGAATTCACAATGGTAGCTTTCAACTCTGCAGAGCAGCAAAGGAGAAGACATGCCCCTTCCAGTGGAAAAGAAGATCTGATGTCACAGGATGGAGTCAGGGGATATACCACCTGAGTGGTGGGAGGAGCTAAGCTTCAAGACACCCAAATCAGCACTTCCAGTGGAACTGCCAATGTGTGGACAGTGAGCTGTATTTGTAGCCCTAGAACTAAGGGCAATATGCTGAAAGCACTCGCAAACAAAAGCTCAAGGTATCCTGTGAAAGGCAGGTAGAGGATGTATACTTAAACAGCCAGAAACATTTTGAAGCAAGAGTAAAAACAGTTTTAAAACACCCCTGGCACACAAACAGAAATCACAACAGCAGCACTACACATGAAGCAAAAATATGACTATAGTCAGAAATGACCTGACAGTAGCTCTCTACTGTGAATAAACAACTGACAGAGGGTACAAACAGTCCCTCCAAATATCCTCAAAGCAGCACCCCCCAAGTTGCAAGTATGCTTGCAAAGGTAAATGACCCTGCTAACAAACCATGATTCACGGAAGTGATACAGAAATCAGTTAAAAAGCTCAGTCAGCTGTCAAAATAACACCCACTCACACCCAATGAGCACTTCTGCAAGGCACAAAACAGATATGTGCCTCAACAGAAATTTCCTATATTGAAATTTACAATACAAATGAACCCACTTGTTATGCAAATCACAGATATAGCTTTTACATCTCATTGACTTCAATTTAGGAAAAGGGGGGAGAGGGAAAGGAAAGGGAACATTGTTTGACCAGGAGTAGCACACTAAGCCAAAGCTTGTTTCCAGATGCAACCTGGGAGCACAAGGAAATTAAGTGACTTGCTCAGGATCACACAGTATGTACCTAGGTGACTTTGGGATTCAAACCCAGTTCTCCAGATCTGCAGCTCAGAGCCTTAACACACTGCACTATACTGCTTTTGACAACTGATTGGGCTTTTTAACTCCTTTCTGAATCACTTCAGTGAATCACAGTTTGTTAGCAGGATCATTTACCTTCATAAGCATGCTTGCATTTATAAAATGGGGAGAGAAAATGCTGTATTCTGATTGGTTGATAGCCGTGCATTAGAAGTGTCTAATGCATGGCTAAAAATAAGTGCTTTCATCCATGATGCAGGACAGAACAAATCATTGGGCAAATAGAATTTTTAACATTTTTAGCCATCCTTTTTCTTTCACACTTAATGAGAGAGTACTTTTACAAGCCACCACCCCTTATTCCCTTGAACGAAGGTTGCCTGAGTAACGAGAAGACTAATGCACAGTCAAATTTGTGTCACACAAGAATTTTTGATTTTTAAAATCTCTGGACACACTTTCGTACTCCTCCCGCAGCTGCCCATTCACTCATCTTCATTGTCACACCACTTGCTCACTCCATTGCTCACTTCCTTTTAACATGAGCCTCCAGCATTCCCCAAGCAATGAATGCCCCACATTACACATCCAGCCTTCTCCGTGTGCACTATCTGGTCACAGTAAAACAAGCAGAACTACTCTAACTATACTGTTCTGGTGACTTTAGCAAATTTTCTTATTCTAAGTAATTGTGTTCCCATTTCTCTCCTCTCGCTGCTGCCCCAGCACTCACTCGTTGACTCCCACTACTGACTCCCTCACTCTGTCAAACCACCGCAACTCATGGTTCTCACATGCCATCCAAATTGACTTTGACTTGTTTGCAGACAAGCAGAAAAGCCAAGGCAGAAATAAACTGTTTTAAAATATTTTGAACAACCAGCATACTGGGTATTCTACACTCCTTCAACGATCGTGCTCTAACTTCATCGGGAAGTTCACACTGACTGCATACAAAATCAAATATTGTGAAGTTGTCTGCAGTTTCTGGTACTTTTACCCAGTGTGTACTGTGGTCTGCATTCACCGCCACTTGCTCCACTAACACTTAGAGTTACATAGTTGATCTCTATATATTTAATAGAAAAAGCCAGTTTAAAACTTAGCAATCAATAAATGATAATGATATTGACTGTGCATGGCTCAGCTGCATCGTACCCAATGGTCTCAGCATGCTCGCTCAGTCACGCACTGTACCAATGCTTTACTTTCATGAATTTAAAAATAAAATATGAATTTAAACAAAATCAAGAGAAAAGCAGGCAAGCTGATTATAAATAGCAATGGATTTATGTGTGGGCTGGGGGCACTCCAAACTATGGGAGAGAGGCATGATTACCAGTTTGGTGCTATTAAAAAACTTCAGGTATGGTGGCCAAAGTACAGCAAAAAAAAAAAAGATTACATCACTCTCAAACAGGCAGAGAAACTATTTTAGGTCAAAATACATACAAGGCACTCAGCCTCTGGCCTCATGCCTAACTAAGTCCCTTTGCTGTGCGTTAGAAGTGCCTAATGCACACATTCTCATGTCTTATTGCTTACTTAACATCTGAATAAGAGTGTACCATCCCCACATGGTGAAAGAAAGCTGTACGCTGTACGGGGGAGAAAGACCAAACAATACAGGGTTGTGAAGTGGCAGTAGTGCTGGTATGCAAGAAAATCATGTGGCAGTTTTTAGGCCACCACTAGACAGGTAACAAACTGATAAGCATGAATGTGTATGGCTTCCAATAACTATGTACAAGAAGCCACGGGGACAAAACCATGCATTGGGTGAGCAAGTGATCTGTTCAAGGTCTTAAAGAGAGAGTGGCTACATTGGGGATTGCACCTGTGATCTCCGTTTCCACTAAACACAGCTTCTGCTGAAAGGGCATTTAAACTAGCTGAGGGGCTGTAAAACCAAGGAAGGCAACAGTTGCCCACCATGGATGTTGCAGCATTAGGGAGGAGGGCTGGAGGGGAGAAAAACAAAGGAAAAAAAACACTATGGTTCTCAAATGAGGTGGCAGGGAAGGTTAGGGAGAAAAAGATAGTATTCAGGAAGTATAAGGAAATACAGAAGGAGTAGGACAGAAATCTGTACCAGTTAAAGCAGAAGGAAGTGGGCAAGGCAGTCAGAATAGCAAAGGCCCAAACTGAGGAAAAGATAGCCAACTCAGTTAAGAAGGGGGATAAAACCTTTTATAGGTATATCAGGGAGCGTAGAAAGACAAAGGGAGGGATAGTGAGGCTGAATAGAATGGACGGTGGATGGGCAGAGAGGGACAGTGAAAAAGCAGGGATACTGAATGAATACTTCTGTTCAGTATTCACAAAAGTGGAGGTGGGGAGGTGCCTAATCCAATTAACAGAAGCACTCTGTATGGGGGGAGGGGTCGATCCCAGTCTTTTCACAGAAGAAAGGGTTCTGAAAGAATTCCTAAAAACTTAAGGTGGACAAAGCAATGGGGCCAGATGGAATTCACCCCAGAATTCTAAAAGAATTAAGCAGAGAACTAGTGACACCACTGACTACCCTTTTTAACAAATCATGGGAGGATGGTGTGATACCTGAGGACTGGAGGAAGGTAGATGTAACTCCCCTTCACAAAAGTGGGAGCAAGACAGAGGCAGGAAACTGCAGACCTGTCAGTTTGACTTCTGTGGTAGAGAACGTGATGGAATCACTTCTGAAGGAAAGAACTGTTGAGTACCTAGAGGCCAGTGGGGCACAGGACCCAAGGCAGCATGGGTTCACAGTGGGATGGTTATGTCAGACGAATCTAATTGATTTCTTTGACTTGGTGACCAAAGTAGTAGACCAGGGAAGGGCTGTGGACATGGCCTACGTAGACTTTAGCAAGGCATTTGACACAGTTCCATACAAATGATTAATAGTCAAATTAACCAGCCTGGGAATGGGTCCCAGGGTGGTAGCCTGGGTAAAACATTGGCTGGACAAGAGAACACAGAAGGTAATTGTAAATGGAGTCCACTCTGAAGAAAGAGGGGTTACTAGTGGGGTACCGCAGGGTTCAGTACTGGGTCCAGTCCTTTTTAATGTCTTTATAAGTGATATTGCAGAGGGACTAGAAGGAAAAGTATGCCTCTTTGCAGATGACACAAAGATCTGCAACAGGGTTGATACACAAAGAGGCTTGGAAAGGATGAGAAGGGACTTGGCAAGGTTGAGGAATGGTCAGAAGTATGGCAGCTTGATTCAGTGCAAAGAGTGCAAAATAATGCACTTGGAAACAAAAACCCAGGGGAAGATTACACAATGGGGGGAGGTAGTAACAACAACAAAAATGGAAAGGGACTTGAGGGTAATCATATCAGATTACCTTAAGGTTGGCAAGCAATGTGAGAAGGTGGTAGGGAGGACTGGGGGGATATTGGGATGAATAGGAAGAGGCAACACTAGCAGAAAACAGAAAGTTGTTATCCCCCTGTACAGACAGTTGGTGAGACCCTATCTGGAGTACTGCATCAAGTTCTGGAGAACCCATCTCCACAAGGACATAGAAAGGATGGAGGCAGTTCAGAGGAGGGCAACTAAAATGGTGCAGGGTCTGCAAGAGAAGCCATATGAGGAGAGACTAAAGAAGCTTAAAATATATACCATTGAGGAAAGGAGGGAGAAGGGGACATGATAGAAACTTTTAAGTACCTCAGTGAAATCAGCAAAGTCCAAGAGGGCAGCATCTTTCAGAAAAAGAGATGCGCAAGAACAAGGGGACACAATTTGAAGATAATGGGGGGACAGCTCAGGGGCAATGTGAGGAAGTATTTTTTTACAGACAGGGTGGTGGACGCATGGAACGGCCTTCCTGTAGAAGTTGTGGGGTCTAAAACTGTGGGAGAATTCAAGAATACATGGGACAGACATAAGGAAATTTTTGTGAGGGGTAGGAAGAAATAGGCTGTTGGTTAAATAGGATCTGCAGCTTATCCTGTATGTAAGGAAATGGGCAGACTAGGTGGGCCAAGCGGTCCTTATCTGCCATCAAAGTCTGTGTTTCTATGTTTCTATGTAGTGGAAGCCATCATCAGAATGACAAGTAATGAGGAGGTGTTGTTAGTTGGTGACTTTAATCTGCCAGACATGGAGTGGACCTTCCAACGGCTGATGGGTGAGGAGCAGGGCCATCCTTGGCTCCCTATACAAGGTTTTTTTTATTAGGTAGCTAGTCAAAGAACCCAGTAAAGATGGGGCAGTGCTGGTCCTGATGCTTACAAACTGGGACAGGATTGCAGCTGTTACAGTGGGTAATCCTCTTGGAACCAGTGATCACCATAAAGTGTGGTTTAAGATAAAGACAGTAGCTAAGGCAAACCATGCAAGGGCGAAAGTAATGGACTTTAGGAGGGTGGAGTTTAAAGAAATTGGAAACTGCCTTGCAGGGGGGAGTTGTCAGGGAGGGGTAGAGGCACAGTGGGGAACAATAAGTGAGGCTATAGTTAAGGTAACTAGCCTCTGCATGAAGGATGTGAGTAAAAGCAGAAGGGAAAAGAGACTGTTACGGCGCTCCACGGAAGTGGCCATGGTGGTGAAGGAAAAAAAGAATGGTGCTCAGGAGGTATAAGGAAACACAGAGGGAGGAAGACAGGGAGGTAAGAGGAAAGGATAGTGAAAGGGGAAAAAAATCTTAAGCTATATAAGTGGGAGGAGGAGAGCAAGGGAAGAGTAGTGAGGATTAGGGAAGCAGCAGAAGGAGACTGCACACAAGAGGACCAAGAAAATACTGCCAACCTGAACAGGTACTTCAGCTCAGCCTTTATAGTGGAAGCAGTAGGGGACAAACCACCAGGGAGTAGCAAGAGCAAAAGGGGGGAGGTGGACAAAAGTCTGAGGAAAAATCCAGAAGGGACTTACAGCTCTGAAGATGGCCAAGGATATGGGACTGGACAGAGATGCCAGCTGTCCCACTGATGATCGTTTTCAGCAGCTCATTGGAAACAAGTGTGGTTCCAGAGGACTGGAGGAGAGCAGATGTGCTCACTCTACATAACTGCCACAGCAGGGAGGAGGCTAGCAATTATAGGCCAGTTAGTTTCATTTCAGTGGTGGGAAAATGAATGGAAATCCTGCTAAAGGAAAGACTGGCAGATTATCCTGAATCAACTGGGCTGCAAGACCACAGGCAGCATGGGCTAACAGGGGGAGGTCATATCCAAAAAATCTGATTAATTTATTTGGCTGAGTGGCCAGAAAATAGATCAGACGAGGGTAGTGGATGTGGCCTATGGCCTTTAGCAAGGCCTTCAACACTGTGCCACACAGGAAACTGATAAAGAAATTAAGCAGCCTGGAGTGGAATGGATCCAAAGAGGTGACTTGGGTTAGAAACACATAGACAACATAGTGTAGTAGTAAGTAGTAAAAATCTTTATTTTTATACACGAAAAGATAAAAGTTGGTACATTTCATGTCACAGTGGTGATTAATGGCACTCACTCTAATGATGGGAGAGTGACCAGCGGGGTGCTACAGGGCTCTGTACTGGGGCCTCTTCAATGTCTTCATAAGTGACACTGCAAAGAACTGAAAGGGAAGGTCTACATTTTTGAAGAGGACACCAAAATCTGTAATAGGGTGGACAATCAGGAGGGAATAGAGAGAGAATGTGTAGGGAAATTGGGAAATGCGAGAAGTGGTCAAGAGCTTGGCAGTTGGGGTTCAATACCAAAAAATGCAAACTCATACCGCTAGGGCATAGGAACCATGGAGCAGAGTATAAGATGGGATGAGTTACTAACAGTCACTAAGCAGGAAAGAAACCTTATGGTTATCATAACTGATGACCTCTAAGTGGCAGGGTGGTGTGACAAAGCAGTGGGTAGGGCTTGTGGGATGCTGGGGTGCGTAGGGAGGGGTATCTCCAGCAGGGGGAGGGAGGTGGTGTTAACACTGTGTCACTCACTGATGAGACCCCACCTGTAGTACTGCATCCAGTGTTGAAGGCCACACCTCAGAAAGGACATAAACAGAGTGGAAGCAGTCCAGAGAAGGGCAACTAAAATGGTGCAGGGGTTGTATAAGAAGCCCTACAAGGAGAGATGAGAGATCTCAACATGTACACCCTGGAAGAAAGGAGAGTGACACAGGACATGATAGAGGCCTACAAGTACCTCACAAGAGTGAATAGGGACTCAGGAGGGGAGTCTCTTTCAAATAAGAAAGAACAACAGGATCAAGGGGCGTGTGATGAAGCTGAGAGGGGAGTTTAAGAGGAATGTGAGGAAATACTACTTCACTGAAAGGGTGGTCGATGCCTGGAACAGACTGCCAATAAAAGTTGTGGAGGTGAAAAATGTCGGGGGCTTCAAGCATGCGTGGGATAGACATAGATGAATATTAGTAAATAGGCATGGAGAGTACAGGGATATCAATTAGGGACTGTGGAAACAGATTAGGCAGGGAACATCTGGGCAGAGGAGGTAGGTCAAGCTGTCCTTTTCTACTAACAAATTCTATGTTTCTGTGTTTCAGTGGTAGGCTATTGTGTGTGCAAGCAGCACTTATGTATGCCTGTTCTAGGCAGATTGAATGGCACTAGGTCATATTGCTGCAAACATAAACAGCGTGGCAATAAATACCACAAGCAAAACAGTGTCCTCCAAAATAAGGTCGGGTAAAACGCTGACCGTACAAATAACAGTGCACACAATAAGAAACAATGGGACATTTTGTGTTTTGCAGGGTGCTTCACTCCTCCACACACCCCCAGACTTAAAATAATCAACTCCAAGGGGGTATGGTGTTCGGGGATGGGGAGAAACTCGGGAGGAGGGGAATTCTATTTTTTTAAGTAAGAAAGTTCCACACCAGGAGACCTGGGAGGAACCAAACTGTGGTCCCAGGTCTCTGACCTGCCATGTGCTAGTGCCTTAGCCAGTCCACCATGGGAGCGGCTTGAGCATGCACCACACACATGTCAACTTCATCCCTTCCAGGTATCAGTGCAGAGCGACAGGTGTAGTGGTAATTCCCTACCACTATTATATCCCTGTCGCTCTAAATACTTTTGCACTTTACACAATGTGGTCCTTGCTGCGTTATTCTTTAAACGCTATATTGACATGGTACTGATTGAAATTGCAAGGGACCTGTTATAATTTGGAAGTGGTTCAGGCTTGCTTTCAGCAGTCCTTATATAATACAACCCCCACTTCAGGGCTTCCCCGCACAAAGCCCCTTTGGTGAGGAGAGGGGTGGGCAATCACCCTAGGGGAGATTCCCTTGTCTAGATGCATTTTTGTCCCAGTCTTGACTTAGACCTCCCCATTAGAGGCATGGCCTACTATGGCATGGCTATAAATGTCCCTGTGCACCATCACTGCCTTCTCGGCCATCGTGACTACCTGTGGCCACCTAGTCCCCACTGCTGCATGGACACAGATGCCACATTTTGTTGCTGCCCCTTGCATATATGTATGGTGTCTGTGATGCCTATTCCCCACTTTCTCCTCTTCTTCCTTCTCCTTCATAATTCCCTTTGGCTCTAGGGGTAAAACAGAGCCATCTTCATTGGTAAAAAGAGTCTCACATGCACTTTATACTGTACATGTATTGTCTCCACATGGCTACTTGAGGTAGGCCTTAACTCATTTGCTGTAAAATCCATAACTTTATTTGGTTGCATTAGCCATTGTATTGCCAGGTTTCACAGTGAATGTATTAAAAGTTTAAAGGAGCAAAGTTACATTTTTATGATTTCCCTGGGTATCCACAGTGTAGGTCACCTGTGCTGTTTAAGGAACTACTCTGCAAACAAAATCTAAAAATGCCAGCACATCAGCTTAAAAGTAACATGTATCCTTTATATATGGCATAAAAATGTGTGTTGGTCCACCATGAATGAGTACAGCCGATGCTTCTGCACATCTGTGAGATGATATGGCACTGGAATCACAGTGTACACTCATTCACAAATGAGTTTGGATTTTTTTGAGGTGTATGAGTAAAATGCATCATTTTCCAAATTAGCTTGCTTGTGCCTGAATGTTATGCCAATTTAAAAACGAGTGCTCTAATCATTTCAGTAGTGTTTGAAAATTCAAGCTGGAACTCCGAGCATGTACAGTAGCGTCAATGCTGCTGCGGATGCTCAGACTCCTGACTTGAATTTTCAAGGTCTGATTCATAACGGTTAGAGCATTCATTTTGAAATGAACATAACTTTCCTGAGCACAAGCAAGCACTTTGAAACAGATGGTGCATTTTACTCATACACTTCAAAAAAGTCCTCATTTATTTGTGAGCTAGTGTACACCGTGGCTCCAGTGCCATATCACCTCACGGACACACGGGAGCATCGGCTGTACTCATTCAGGGAGGAATGGCACAAATGTGCTTTTTGCCATATGTAAAGGATACATATTACTTTTAAGCAGATGTAGTGCTATTTTTATATTTTGTGAGCAGAGTAGTTTCTACAAGAGCACAGGTGACATACACTGTGGATACCCGAAAAAATCATAAAGAAGTTGACAGTGTCCCTTTAAGAAACACTGAGACACAGGCCCACTTCAGGCATAACTTCTTTTGCAAATGCCACACATTTATTTACAGGCTGGTGTACACACAGCAAGAGGAAGTGGGTAATCTGAAGTGTAAGAGCCCAGTGTGCTCAGCTTAATTCAGCACAAATCAGTTGCAGTACATGTCCCAAATTCCAAATACCAGCTGGCCAGGAGTTTGAATCTGATTAGCAGCATAATTACTTTTTACATATTTGCAGCTCAGGTACTGTTGCTCTCCAGCACATTACCTTCCATTACCACATTCCCAGTTTGTTTTAGAGACACTAGGGATATTAGCTGTTACATTATGGTACTCTTTCACCACCACATGTGGATTAATGAATTGGTTTGTAGCCTTGCATGGCATAGAAATAGCAGTGCCTCTGGCAGAAGGGCTAATGAAGAAATGTTCCCTACATTCACACATAAACCTACTGTATAAGCACTGTACTCAGTCATAGCAAACAGTATCTTACCAACCACATGTCACCATCCCTTTTGTGGGGTTGGAACCTCTGTGTTAGCTGTCCTGATCTTCCAGCATTCATGCACACCCTTCTTGGTCACAGCTCTTTGCCAGTACAAGATTTCATATGCCATGCTTTCACCATTTACTGGAACACAAGATTGATGGTCCAGAAGCTATCAAGATACCCTACTTAAGAGTGAGTCCTCAACAGGCCTCCACCATTCCCAATCTCAACCTTGGATGGAGGTTAGCTTCTGAAGACCTGCGCTGGTGGGGATGCGACCCTGACCCAAGAACCCTGCCACCATCCCTGGATCCGCAGGCCTCCTCTAGCTGGCCACAGCAAGATATGCGCACCCATAGACACGTGACTGGAAACTGCATGCAGTGATATCACAGAAGAAAGGGTCCTGAAAGAACTCCTAAAACTGAATTTGGTCAAAGCAATGGAGCCTGGCAGGATTCGTCCCAGAATTATAAAAGAACTAAGGGGAAAACTAGTGACACCACTGACTACCCTCTTTTAACAAATCATGGGAGGATGGTGTGGTACCTGAGGACTGGAGGAGGGCAGATATGATTCCCCTTAACAAAAGTGGAAGCAAGGTAGTGGCAGGAAACTATAGACTTGTTAATTTGACCTCAGTGGTGGGGAAAATGATGGAATCACTTCTGAAGGAAAGAATTGTTGAAAACCCAGAGGCCAGTGGGGCACAGGACCCAAGGCAGCATGGATTCATAGCAGGAAGGTTATGTCAGACAAATCTAATCGAGTTAATTGACTAGGTGACTAAAGAACTGGACCAGGGAGGGGCTTTGGACAAGGCCTACCTGAACTTTAGCAAGATATTTGACACAGTCCCACACAAATGATTAATAAACAATTTAATCAGCCTGGGAGTGGGTCCCAGGGTTGTAGGCTGGGTAAAACATTGGCTGGATAACAGGACACAGTGGGTAATAGTAAAGGGAGTCCAATCCAAAGAAAGGGGGTTACTGGTGGGGTACCACAAGGTTCAGTACTGGGAACGGTCCTCTTTAATGTCTTTATAGGTTACATTGCAGAGGGACTGGAAGGGAAACTATGCCTCTTTGCAGATGACACAAAGATCTGCAACAGGGTTGATGCACAAGGGGGGGTGGAAAGGATGAGAAGGGACTTGGCAAGGTTGGAGGTATGGTCAAAAGTATGGCAGCTTAGAATTAATGCAAAGAAGTGCAAAGTAATGCACCTGGGAAATAAAAACCCAGGGGAAGCGTACACAATATGGGAAGAGGTACTAACAACAACAAAAATGGAAAGAGACCTGGGGGTACTCATATCAGATGACCTAAAGGTAGGCAAGCAATGTGAGAAGGCAGTAAGGATGGCTGGGTGGATACTGGGATGCATAGGGAGAGGCATCACCAGTATAAAACAAGAAGTTCTTATGCCTCAGTATAGACAGTTGGTGAGACCCCATCTAGAATATTGAGTGCAGTTTTGGAGACCCCATCTCTGCAAGGACATAGACAGGATGGAGGCAGTCCAGAAGAGGGCAACCAAAATGGTGCAGGGTCTGCACCAGAAGCCATATGAAGAGAGACTAAAGGAGCTTAATATGTATACCCTCAAGGAAAGGAGGGAGAGGGGACATGATAGAAACATTTGAGTACCTCAAGAGAATCAACAAAGTCCATGAGGGAAGCATCTTTCAGTTCAGTGGCCTATGCAGCCAGTATGATGTTATGCTTGTGCAACTGTGTTACTTGGTTTTGGCTGTTCGCAGTCTCTACTCCAGAAGAATTGTCACCCTGTAGGGGTACCAAGGGCAAGTAACCCTTGAAGAGGGTTCCACCCCTAGAGGTGCAGCAGGATAATTCCCTTGGCTAAAGATACCTTAGGAAGCATCCTAAGGAGAGAGACTATGGAGGAGGAGGGGGAGGATGGTGGGGCAAAGAAAAAGTGCTTGAGAGAGAGGCTCAGAGGAACTGCTTATATAGCACAGTAAGGGGGGGTACCTGGCTACTTGTCCATTGAACTACAGGCATAGCCTTCCAATTCAGTGGCTTATGCAGCCAGTATGATGTTATGCTTGTGCAACTGTGTTACTTGGTTTTGGCCATTCACACTCTCTATTCCAGAGGAATTACTACCCTGTAGGGGTACCAAAGGCAAGGAATCCTCGAAGAGGGCTCCACCCCTAGAGGTATTGCGGGACATTCCCTTGGCTAAAGGTACCTTAGGAAGGATCCCCAGAAAGAAATGTAGTAGTATGAAGTATGTTAGCAATCAGTAGCTGTGAGGCATGATAGTAGATAAGGCATCAGGCAGCTTGATAACACAATGAGATGCACAGGTTAGCAAAGGCATTAGTATGATGGGTTGCTCTGGAGATTGAGGGGGCATCCTAAGGAGAGAGGGAATGGCAAGTAGGGACACCATCCACCTCCATCCAACAGTGGAAGCTTCCTAAAGGAACTAGGGAACACTAACTATGGCTAACTAACAGTTATGACCTGAGGCATGGAGGAGAGAAAAAAAACCTTGAGGAGAAAATCTCTGGGGATCCAAGTCCTAGATTGCCTTCCCTCCAGGCTTGGGATGTTTATTTTATGATGGCTCTGCTACTGCAATTTAGAAACCCAATAAAAAGGGGTGTAGAAAATATTCCTGTAACCCCTCACCCTGCCTTTTTACCAAAATGACAGGTGGCATGCTGTTGGCGTTGGCAGCAATACCTAGTGGGGACCTGGGTTCGGGGAGGATGAGGTTACCTGGCACAAGGGGACCTAGGTTTGGCTACTCTGCACAGGGGCACCCAAGTAAATCCGACTACAAGAAGCAATAACTGTAATGTCCAGAACCAGGATTGGGATTTTTCAGTGTGGCTTTTATTCATAACTAGCTGAACATAACAAAGCATAGATGGACCCCCAAGGGGCTACGTATACTGATAAAGCAGATTGGAGACTACAAGGTGGTCCACTTAAAGAATGAACCCATTTCTACTGTTTTCTGGCTCTGGACCCACCAGGCACACAGCCTTACCTTGCATGTGCTTTGGATACACAGCCCGACTGGCCCAGCTCCTCTGCCGGCCACTTGACTGACGGTCCATTTAAAGAATGAACCCAAATTTTACTTGTTGTGGCTCCCCACACCACTTAGAGTCTGCGACTCCTAGAGAGATTTTCCAATTTGCGACCCACGTCTGGGTACCTACCTCATCACTGGCCAGGTGCATGAGGCAAGTAGCAATCACAGAAGAAATCCGTAGAGGTGGACCTGGTTACTAAAGATGGGGGGGATGTTCCCATCTCCAGCTCCCACAGCCCATACCCGGCCATTTCTCTGGAAAAACAGAAATTAAAACTTCGAAATGTAGATTAAACGGTGGATGGACTGTAGCACTCTCTCTACAACATTACTTGAATCCATACAAACTGTAGATTTTGATACTACTCCATTTGTTTGTTCTAGTACAATAGGCCTCCCAAATAGTAGTCCAAATCCCACACTTCTTCACATTTTCCAAACTGAAGAAACACATTGTTTGCCCTCTCAAATTAGAGCAAAACACTCACCCTTTCGTTGCAGGTGCCCCACAGGCGAAGTACAACTTCTTTCCTCTTGTCAGACCAAAAACAGGAACTGTAAAAAAAAAAAGGCAGCTTTCTTCCTGTAGTAGAAATTAGGGGATTGCCCCTGGAATCCACAGAGGGATACTTTACTTTCTCTCCCCCCCCGGAGGGAGGGGGCACTGAGACCTGGACAGCTGTCTCCACCACTTGAAACTGGACACTGACCTTCTCACACAGAAGGTAAACAGAAAACACTTCCTTCTCCCAAGGAGGTAAACAGAAAAACTCCCTTCCTGCTTGACAATAAACAGGAGACTGACTTTGAAAACTCCCAACGTTCTATCTCACTCTCTCTGCTGCAGATTCCAATGTGGCTTATGCAGCTGCGACAGTTCTATGGTGATGTCATCTCTCAGTCTCAGCTGTGACTGAGAACAGAGTGAGACAGTGTGAAACCCATTTAACTGGAGTTTCACAAGCTGCCTTCCCTGCCTACCACTAGGTCTTACTGGGATTCTAGTAACCCCGGGTAACAAGGGTTACACTCACCCTTGACAGGAAAAATGACTGTCCCCAGTCATTATGCACTCCGCCTTAGGCCATCCCACCCTATGTGCTACCTGCGTGAGGGGGTGATCAGGCCCTCTCCTCATGTGCAAGCACAGGCAGGCAACACTAAGGGCCTAGGGGCCTATAGCTGACATGTCAGCCTCACACTATCCCACTTACTATGGACACCTAGTGGCTCTGGTAGAACCATCCAGAGCATAGCCCTGATAGATCAGAACTGCAGTCCCTACGGCCGTTCAGGACCACAGCCTATCTATCCCCCCTAACCCTCTAGGGAAAACCTATCTGCCTCTAATATAATATTCCCAAACAAAAACAAAACCCGGGGACCTCCCCGACCTTGGGCAACCTGCAACCACACACCATTAAAATACCATTACTGCCTCCTCCCTACCCTCACAACCACACCTGTGGAAGGAAAGGGTTAATACAGTAACAATCATAACAATAACAACACAGTACTTTAAATTCTACACAATAAAGCACTGACGAGAAACTCCGATGAGCCCCTCCTCCTCTTCTTGTCCTCTCCTCTGTCTTCCCAGGAACACCTGTAAGAAAAAGAAAGACAAAACACACTCCTAATCTGCATACACAGTCTACCTAAAACCCTACCATGCAAAAACACTGAACAATCACAAAAAGATTTTTTTTAGAAAAAAGGTAGAAAAACAGTATTTACATTAGAGTACAATAATGACATCATTTGCAATACACATTTGGGGGGATGGAGTGCCCTAAAAGTCCCAACTAGTGACCACAAGGCCCGAAGGCTAGTCCAATAAAGAGTCTCTCCTGGGCTGGAGCCCCGTGAAGCACAGTTCTAAAAGGCCAAAGTCCCAAAGGGGAGAGTCTTTGCGGACAGTTCACACATTTTTGAAGTCTGTAGTGTAGGGTGTGTACTGCAATGTCATAAAGATAGAAAAGGTTTCGGACTTACCAGCCATTTGTAGTACAAGAACTGCACGAACCTGGTCCACGGCCGAAGACTCTCCCTGGCAGCATTTCTTCTGATACAGCTGGGCGGACATCTTCCGGGAACCACAGGAGGGCACATCTGGAAACAGCTGGGCTGATATCCTCAATGGAGACGGAACCTTAGAACAGGAACAAAAAGCAAAACAGCTGGTCCGACGTCATCCAATTACCAGGCAATGAACAGGAAACAGCTGGGCTGGTGTCCTTTCTAGATCTGAAGTCATCTGGTGGGCCAGTAGATGGTTGCTGAACAGGACAGTACACTGTAGACTGATGAATGTGGAGCACCTGAGTCCTTGGTTATTCATATTGGCAGATCAATAAGGGCACTTCACAGTCTGATGTGGCAGTATTGACTACCACTGCTCGGCTCTCCATTTTGTAGGCACGGGCTTAATTACTGGAAGGTCCTTGCACTGAGGCCAATAGTACCAGGGGTCAGGGGCTTGAATTATTACCCCATCTGGTTGCACATAACTCGCACAGTGGAGACTTCACGTCCCTCTCCATCCACTATTCTCACTCTATCCATAAACAGTGTCCTGCCTCTCTTCCACTGCGTATACTTTTCGTGGAACAGTCTATTCTTTACATGCTGGTTGGCCCCAGGATGCACATGTTTCATTGCTTCATCCCAGATCCAGGATTTCCTGCAGTCCTCAATCTCCTCCCAGACTCTCCGAGGAAAGGTAGGAAAGGTCATACCATAGATCTCATTGGCCTTTCTACGAACCAGTCTCTCCTCTTTACTTGCTTTGGTCAATCTGAGACCGTTGGCCTGGCTTGGGGGTGGCCAGTCCTGGTTCTGCCAGCTTCGCATCCTCAAAGAATTTAAAAACGGATCCCTGACTTCTTCTTCTTGTAAAGCCAGGGCAGTGGCATCACCACCTTCTTCAACACATTCCTCTGAGTCAAGATCTTGAGGCTATGTACCCGTTCCTTTCTCACAAGGCCACATAGGTTCCCCCTCATCTTCCTCTTCACTGAAGATCTGAGCCCAGGAGTGAGCAGTCATTCTCACCCCTGAGACTATCCATTCATCACTAGGATCGGAGGTCGATACCTCCCATTCAAAGGCCTCCCGCATCTCATCTTCACCTAAAAGACTTGGGCTGGGCCCCCACCCCCACCCAGGGGTCTATTGATGCTTTATCCGAACTTTCTTTCTGAGATCCAGCATCCAAAACTTCAACTTCAGGTTCAGTCTCCAACTCTGCACCCTCTAGTTTTGTGCCACACTCCCCCGAGGGACCTTCCTCCACAGGCTCCGCCTGGTGCTGTGTACTGCCAACTGCAGATTCCTGAATTTTTGTCCATGTGGGAGCCAAATGAATTGGAGGCACTTTATACAAGCCATATTTTTGTAGACATCCAGCACAGTGAGGATTCATAAAGACATCCCTTCCAGCACTGAAGCATATTTGGCATACACGCACTGGATAATTAGGAATTGCCACATCAGGAGGCAGTTGCCCTCCATAGCACCACTTTTCAATATCTTTCAGTCTATTTACTGCTGCTGTTACTGCAACCCCGGCATGATCCGGGTAACGAGCTGGTCCTGAGGCCATAACTGCAGAAAAACAAACAAAAGTTCACTGTAACTGAAAGTCCCACTTTAATGAACACACTCTGTAGCTTTAAAATGGCTCCTCTGCTGCTGTGTTTACTTTACTACCCCACCCTGTAATGGCGGCGGTAGCACTCCTGTGCATCAACATTTAGAATCTGGGTCAAGCCACTGCACACCTGATTTACACCAGCTACTGATAACTTTTACTCAAACTGCACAACTCGCTCTTATTTGGCTTTATACACATTTACAGGATTTTCCTTGGACTTTTCACAAGCTGGTAACATTCATTTTATTTACAGTCCCTCTAAAAGCTTCAGGTTTCAGCTCAGGATTGCCTGCTTTTGCTAGTGTTGCATTTTTCTACAACCCACAGTCTCTCTCTCTGGCTGCAAACTTTAAACTGAGGCTAAATTCAACTTCCATGCACACATTTAATGGCTTTACAGACTTGCACGTGCTGTCAGGACTTTTTTATTTATTTATTTATCAAGTCTAGGATTACAAATACCTTTGAGCCATGGCTCTTTTACAAAGGTTCCACGTCAAAGAAATACAAATTATGGGGAACATCAAGACAGGCATTACAACAAAGTGGACATTGCAAACAGAGTACAGATTAATACAGTTAAATACAGTTCAAGGGTAGCATTGTAACAAGGCAGCCAGCAGCATTTGTCAGAGAAAACAGACAACAGATAAGAAGTGCCAGAGTCATAGGGAGAGGGAAGAGGGTAGGGGGGAGAAGGAATGTAGGAACAGTGTCAAGAGGGTGAAAAGTGCAGCATTGGGTATACCAAGATGTGAGGGTAGAATCCAGTGAGGAGGGAGGAGAGGGGGACTACTAGAGCAGAAAGGAAGTGGAGAACAAGGTTAGTTGGGCAGTCACAGGAGCTGTTGGTAGTGAGATAGTTCGGAGCCTAGTTTTAAACATACCAATAGTTGGGGCAGAGGAGATGGTTGGGCTGAGGCCATTGAACCAGAGTGGTGCTCGATAAGCAAAAGAGCATTGTCCCTGTGAAGTGTGACAGTGGGGGACTTTCAGTAGCTGTAGTGTGGATCTCCTAAGGCACCGTTTGTTAATTCGGTGTTGTAACAGAGTTGAGACCCCAGAAGGTGCAAGGCCAAGGTAGATTTTTTTGACCATGAAGCAGGTGAGAAACTTTATGCGGTTTGATAGTTGGAGCCAGCTGGTCTGAGTGTACAGGTCACATGTGTGGGTGAGATGGTGAGCACCAGTGATGAGCCAACATGCTTTATTTAAGGCAGTTGAGAGCGTCTAAGGGTTGTGGTTGTGGTCAGCCATAAATGATGAGACCATAGTCTATTACAGAGATCAAGAGCTCAGGACTGCAACCTTCAAAGCTTCTGGTGTGAGGTGTGGTCTGTGTTTGTAGAGGAGACCAAGCCGTGTATTAGCAGCTCTAGCTACATTATCTACATGAAGTCCATAGGAGAGATTAGGGTCAAGCTGAATCCTAAGTATTTGAAGGACACCACCTGATCTAGAGTGTTGCCCTGGGTGGTGGAGATAGCCAAGTGGTGTAGCTTGTGTGGGTTATGAGAGGCTGCAGAAGAGCATAGATTTGGTTTTTTGTCATTGAGGACCAGTTTATGATTAAGAAACCATGACTCTACAGAACTTAAACCAAGTTGAAGGTTGTGTTGAAGAGTTGCAGGATCTTTGTGAGTGGAGAATACAACAGCATCATCGGCATATAGTATGATCTTCTCAGAGCAGTGGTAAGGGAGGGAGTTTAAGAAAAGGCTAAAAAGGAGGGGTCCCAGTATGTATCCCTGTGGGACACCTGAGCGAACAGGCAGGGTGTTAGTGTCCACAATTTTTACTCTCTGTGACCGGTTTTCTAAGTAGCTTTTAAACCAGAGAGAAGAGTCAGGTGATAGCCCGGCATTCAGTAGTTGGTGTATTAGTAGTCCATGGTGTACTGTATCAAGGCCTTGAGAGAAATGACTAAAACGCCCCTGTGAGAAGGCCGTTGTCAAGGGATTTGTGCAAGCTCCAGTGAACTCAAGAAGGGCTGTGGTGGTGCTGTGACCTTTCCGGAAGCCGTGTTGTTGTGGACAAGGTATATTGTATTTATCCAAGTGGTCGGTAAGTCGATCAGCTACGATGCGCTCAAGTGCCTTAGAGAGTGGGGGCAGTATGGAGATAGGGTGATAATTTGAGTGAATCGTCTTGTCCCCACTTTTATGGACAGGTGTCACGGTGGCTGTTTTCCATAGGTCCAGGAATTTTCCACAGCTGAGAGAGAGGTTTAGGATTTTTGTTAATGGATGAATTACCTCATTGAGGGTGAGCAACAGAAGCTTAAGGTCCAGGGTGTCGCTACTAGATCTAAATTTAGAGATAGCTGCAGTAATATAGCGGCGAGCTTCATTCAGCCTTACCTTCCTGAAGTAGAAGAGGGGTTGGTTAGACTGAGGGGCTGAGGTATTTGGGGAGTAGGCCCTATTTTCGAAAAAGTCATGGGGTAGGACAGCACTAAGGTCTGAAAAAGCCATGTTAAAGATGTTTGCAATCACCTTGAGGTCAAGGGTTGAGGATCCATCAACCATTAACATAGCCGGAGAGGTTTTTGGCTGCTTCCCTGTGACATCCTTGATATTGTCCCAGAAAGCACGACTATTTCCCCATGTATTGGTGAGAGCGTCTTTGTAATAGGTGGATTTCATTAGCTGTATGGCTTTTGTGCAGGCATTTCGTGCTTGTTTGTAATTTTGGATGTCCAGTTGTTTGCCAGTGGCCCTGGCAACTGCCCAGAGGTGATCCCTTAGTTTCAGCTGTGAGAGAAGAGCCGCGGTGACCCATGGGTTAGAGAGAGATTTTGTTTTGCGCCTTTTAACAGGGGCAAAGAGGTCGAAGGCTTTGTTGAAAATTGAGATGAAGTGATCAAGAGCCAAGTTAACATCTGCTGCTTCATAAATTGGTAGCCAGTCTTGTAGAAGCAGGTGTTGTTTGAGATGTGGAAGTTTTCCACGAGGAAGGACTCTGCTAGTGATAATTTTGGGAGGGGGCTTAAGGAATTTGTTAGACCATGCACACATGACTGGGGAGTGGTCACTGAGTGAGTCTGGGAGAATGGTCGTACGAGAAATCCTTGTGGGGTGAGTGGTGAGGACCCAATCCAAGAGGGTACTGGAGCCAGTCTTGTAGTTAATCCTAGTAGGGGAGTTTATCATTTGCGTGAGGTTAGCAGCTGAGATGGAGTCTTTATAGGCACTGGCACTCGATGCTAACCAGTTTATGTTGAAATCCCCTAGTAGAATAAGTTCAGCTTCGGAAGGATGAGAGTTGATAAAGTTTAGACATCATTGAATCCATGTTTAGGGTCCCTGGGTGGGATGTATACAGAGACAATAGTCAGGGCTTTTGGTTGGGACCTAGGATGATTTTTATTGGCAGAATCTGGGCTGAGGCAGAAAGTGATGGAGTTACTACGGTGCCAAGACAGGGAGTCTTTGATATAGATTTCTGCAACCACCGCCTTTTTGGATATCCGTCCAGCCTGTGGACATTGTAGCCCTGTATTGTTACTGCTGAGTCAGGAACTTTAGGTGTCAGCCAAGTTTCCACCACTGCAAGGATGTCAGGGTTGTGTTGGCACATGAAGGCTTGGAGTGCATCCAGCTTTGTAGTAGGCTGCAGATATTAATAGTTGCAAGGATAAGGGCACCTGGAGTTTGTGTGTGGCCTGAGCTTCTAGGGCCAGGATTGGGATGGATGCTGCCTGAGATGAGAAGGAGGAGGAGTAGAAGTTTTAAGGAGCAGAGTCGCAGCTCTTGAGAGATAGTTTTGGTTGTTTTTCCTGGAGTAGAGGTTGCAAGGTTCCAGGCGTGTCCCATATGGACCGTAAGGTGGTACAGTGTAGAGAGGTGGCTACACTTATTGAGAGTAGTGGTTGTTAGTAACCAGGAATATCCAATCGGGTGCACCAAGCACAACACTCGAGTGGAAGTGGAGAGTTCCTTGGAGTGGCAGTGGAAACCAGAGTAGAGAGTGGCGGGGAGGGGTGGGGTGGGGTGGTAGGACCAGGGAGAGAAGAGGGGTCCAGAGCAAGGAGGAGGAGGAGAGGCAAGAGAAAGGCAGAGAGAGCCCACATGGCTTACGTACTAGATAAAGAGATAGAGATATAGCCCTCTAGTGGTGAGAGGATATAATCTGCCAATGGAAAAGTCAAAAAAAAAAAAAAAAAGCTCTAAATTCACTTCTAATATCACCTCAGAACTTAAAATGACTGTAAGGATTAAACAAGTTATTAAACACTAGCACATAAATTCAAATAGAGACACAGAAGGAGATACTTTACACAGTCGTTACTTGCAAAGCGACTACACTGCTGCACACACATTTTATATGGCATTGCTGAAAATCACTGTTTGAGCAGTTCTTGAATTTTTATTTACTGTGATCAGTAGCAGCTTGCTGCGATGGGGTAAAATGGCCTGCAGCCAGTTCTTTAAGGCCTTGGAATACAAACGGGTGGGCAGTCTCAGCGATCGTCGGTTTAACCACCAAATTCACTATTTCCACGATCGATTTGCAGGTTGAGCCCGATTTTAAACTCAAATGTCTATTTTTTGAATGTTTACAGCGCTTTGAATACCTTGCGACGCTCCTCCACTGCCAGTACACGCACTACTCTCTGTCTCCCTCTCGAATGCTGTGACAGTCTCAGAAGAGCTGGCTGAGGGCGGACTAATGGCAATCTGACTAACCACGACGCCATGCAAATGCCTCTCTTCCTCGTGAGGCTCTCTCTCATGGCAATCGTTGAGCAGGCAAATTTAAACTGTAAAATGCAAACTTTTTTTTTTAACTGACTCCACGGCGGGAGCCCATTTTAACCATGTAACATTGCCATTAACTCTGCAGTCTCTCCATTTACACAGAAAGCATTTCCAATGTCCAGGGCATAATTTCTCTGTTGCTACCCCTAGTTTTCCACACTTTCCTTTACAGAATTCATTCCAAAAGCATTTTAAACGTCCAGGGCATAATTTCTCTGTTGCTACCCCTAGTTTTCCACACTTTTCCTTCACAGAATTCATTTTAAAAGCTGACAAAAACACTGTAAACAATTTTGATGATGCAGGACAAGGGCACACTTTTTGGCTTTACAGCTCCTTGTTAAACAGTTGGCATTTTTTAAACAGCAGCACAAGATTCACAGCACACAGCAACACACTAGGGAAATTGCTTCAGCTTTTTGGGCTACCCACTGCCAGATAGCCAAAACGCTAGCCCACTTGCCCAAGCACCTTCCTTCCCGAACAAATCCAAAGCAGTGCCTCCACTTTTGTAACCCCTCACCCCTGCCTTTTTACCAAAATGACAGGTGGCATGCTGTTGGCATTGGCAGCAATACCTGGTGGGGACCTGGGTTCGGGGAGGATGAGGTTACCTGGCACAAGGGGACCTAGGTTTGGCTACTCTGCACAAGGGCACCCAAGTAAATCCGACTACAGGAAGCAATAACTGTAATGTCCAGAATCAGGATTGGGATTTTTCAGTGTGGCTTTTATTCATAACTTGCTGAACATAACAAAGCATAGATGGACCCCAAGGGCTACATATACTGATAATGCAGATTGGAGACTACAGGCGGTCCACTTAAAGAATGAACCCATTTCACTGTTTTCTGGTTTGGACCCACCAGGCACACAGCCCGGACTTGCATGCGCTTTGGATACACAGCTCGACTGGCCCAGCTCCCCTGCCAGCCACTTGACTGATGGTCCATTTAAAGAATGAACCCAAATTTTACTTGTTGGGGCTCCCCACACCACTTAGAGTCTGTGACTCCTAGAGAGATTTTCTTCTTACTTCCTTCTGACTCCCATCAAACAAGGAGAATTCTTTTCCCAAGTTGTGGCTCCCCACACCACTTAGAGTCTGTGACTCCTAGAGAGATTTTCCAATTTGCGACCCACGTCTGGGTACCTACCTCATCACTGGCCAGGTGCATGAGGCAAGTAGCAATCACAGAAGAAATTCGTAGAGGTGGACCTGGTTACTAAAGATGGGGGGTGTTCCCACCTCCAGTTCCCACAGCCCATACCCGGCCATTTCTCTGGAAAAACAGAAACTAAAACTTCGAAATGTAGATTAAATGGTGGATGGACTGTAGCACCCCCTCTACAACATTACTTGAATCCATACAAACTGTAGATTTTGATACTGCTCCATTTGTTTGTCCTAATACAATAGGCATCCCAAATAGTAGTCCAAATCCCATACTTCTTCACATTTTCCAAACTGAAGAAAATCATTGTTTGCCCTCTCAAATTAGAGCAAAACACTCACCCTTTCATTGCAGGTGCCCCACAGGCGAAGTACAACTTCTTTCCTCTTGTCAGACCAAAAACAGGAACTGTAAAATAAAAAAGGCAGCTTTCTTCCTGTAGTAGAAATTAGGGGATTGCCCCTGGAATCTACAGAGGGATACTTTACTTTCTCCCCCCCCCCCGGAGGGAAGGGGAACTGAGACCTGAACAGCGGTCTCCACCACTTGAAACTGGACACTGACCTTCTCACACAGAAGGTAAACAGAAAACACTTCCTTCTCCCAAGGAGGTAAACAGAAAAACTCCTTTCCTGCTTGACAATAAACAGGAGACTGACTTTGAAAACTCCCAACGTTCTATCTCACTCCCTCTGCTGCAAATTCCAATGTGGCTTATGCAGCTGCGACAGTTCTATGGTGATGTTATCTCTCAGTCTCAGCTGTGACTGAGAACAGAGTGAGACAGTGTGAAACCCATTTAACTGGAGTTTCACAAGCTGCCTTCCCTGCCTACCACTAGGTCTTACTGGGATTCTAGTAATCCCGGGTAACAAGGGGTTACATTCCAATTTAGGGGAAAGCTCTTGCATGATCCCACTAATGGGAATGCAGTGAAAGGTTGCGAGAGTGCTTTGCAACATCGGGGGCAACCAAGGTGGGAGGAGGAGAGCAATGACTTCTGAGGCACTCACCTGATGTACTCACTCTAAAAACAAACCAGGTGAACCAGAGGCAGTTGTAGGGAGAATGTGGTGAAGGTGCCTTGCTAGTAGAATATTAGAGCCAAAGGAGATTGCTGTAACCACCCTTCAAGGCTAGTCTTAAATTCTACACCAGAAGCTGCTGATGAGTCTCGAACGTCTAAAGCCAGGCCCAGAGTGACGATATTCCCAGCTATGGGCCAGGTAAGAAGGACCCTGTCCCAAGTCAGGCATGCACAAGATGCAGACTTAGAAATGCAGAACGAGACCATCAGCTGCAGGGAGACCTTGCACCGTAATGGTATGGCTGGCATGTCCCAGAAAACTAAAGATGAACTGAATGAGAGCTGAGTGCTGGGACCTCACGTAGGTCAGATGGTAGTAGCGAGCACTGAGCAATGATTGCTTAAGCAATGAGTGGACCTACATGTAGGTCAGTAAGACAGAGTAGCCATGGTTGGACCTGCACGTAGGTCAGAGAAGCAGCAAATATGAATAGCGGAGCAGGCCAGCCAGGTATTCAAGGAAGCCAATGAAAGGTGACAAATACTCTGAGTTTTTTTGGTGGTGGAGGCAGGATTAGAACATAAGTAAGTATGCCACATGAGGCCACAGCTCCCTCAACACCTCCAAGTCCCAGCCGTAGGAAAAACAAGAAAGTGATGGAAGGTGCCAAGACCGACATGCAGATATTAAAACTAGTTTACAGCATCAGTGGTAGCTTAGCTTGACCTCCAGAGTATAATAGCAATGTACAAACATAAAGAGCAGCATCTGTATTGAGTAACTATGAGTTGTAGGATTTGATGAACATAGATTGGAGGGAGGCAACGTTCTGAAGCAGCTATAGCCAGCAGTGCAGTGAAACAACAGCAATAAGGTATGTGGTATGAGTTGAAGAAGCAGGATTGAGCTGCATAGGCTAGGACTCAGAGTGAGCCTGAACCAGGTGAAAACAATTAAGGTGCATAGCATAGAGAGCATCTATGTGGTATGAGTTGAAACACACAGATAATGATTACAGTTGCATTGCGAGAAAATGGGAGCAAGTAGCATAAGCTCTGGATTAGCAATATACAAGTAGTTTAGAAACAAAACCCCCCAAAATGAAGGCAAAACAAAAGACACACAAACACAGAGGAACAGGGAGCAAACAACACAAAGTAGCACACAGCTGGAGGCAGAATATAAACCAAATGCAGAACCGACAACAGAAGTCCAGTAGAAACAAGTAGAAGCCAAAATAGCAAGGCATGGGGGGGTAGGCCCCAGCCAGCAGCAAAGGACAGACCGATAGAGCCTCCGGCTGCAAAGAAAAAGTGCTTGAGAGAGAAGCTCAGAGAAACTGCTTATATAGCACAGGAAGGGAAAGTGGCTGGCTGCTTGTCCACTGAACTACAGGCTTAGTCTTCCAAAAAAAACAGTTGTGCAAGAACAAGGGGGAACAATTTGAAGATAGAGGGGGAACAACTCAGGGGCAATGTGAGAAAGTATTTTTTCGAGGATAGGGAGGTGGATGCATGGAATGGCCTTCCTGAGGAGGTCATCGGGTCAAAAACAGTGGGGGAATTCAAGAATGCATGGGACAGACATAAAGCAATTCTAGTGGGGGGTTGGAGGAAGTAGGCTGTTGGTTAACTAGGATCTCCAGCTTATCCAATAGGTAGGGAACTAAGCAGACTGGATGGGCCAAACGGTCTTTATCTGCTGTCAAAGTCTATGTTTCTTTTCTTTTTTTCAATTCAAATTTATTAACAGATTTTCCACAATACAGGGGACAGGAATTATAACAAGTGCAACATATTCATAAAGCAGTACATGATCTGCCCCCACCCCCCATTACAGTAAGCTTGAATAAGTTGAAATAAACAATTCCAACCACTCATTTATCCATACCAAGCATGATTAAGGTGTGAAGGGGATCCCAGATGTGCTTATAACTCTGTAACCTGTTGTGGAGACTCGCTATAGCTTTCTCTGTGCAAAAATTAGCAAGGATTTCATGAATCCATTCCTGATATGTTGGGCTAACCACATCCTTCCAATGCCTAAGAATGATTTTTTTTGACAGATAATGCAATCATAGAAATGTGAAATCTCTGATTTTTAACCTTAATAGAGGACAGGTTGCCCAGCAAGCAAATGTCAGGGGTAAAGCAATCCGAAAACCCAGTATGTGGTCCAGGTTAGCTTGGATTGACTCCCACAATGGAGTTATCTTAGGACACGACCACAATATATGTAGAAGTGTACTTGCTTCCTGACAACCTCTGGTACACAACTCAGATTCAAGAAGACCCCATTTTGCCAACTTTACTGGGATATGGTACATGTTATGTAAAATATGATATTGCATAAGCCGTAATCTGTCTTGAGACATATATTTGTGACAAAACATCCATAAAGCCAGCCAGTCGGAGGTATATTGGGGAAAAAGGGAGGCCCAGAACATGGTGGGGCCATCGGAACCCCCATACCTCCAGTGAAATAAAACTTGATATATTTTGGAAATGACACTTGATGGTCCAAGTAGGGAGGAAAGCTCAGGTATCAATGAGAAGGCCAGCGGATGGGGAGGGGTTTTACCCAGCACCATAGAAAGCAGGTGCTTTAATTGGAAAACCCTAAATTACTGAGTTACCGGGATGTCAAATTTTGGGATTATATTAGTTACAAAAAGCCATGCCCCCTCACCATCCAGAAAGGTGGACACTATCCCATCTCCTAGTTGGGGCAACCACGTGCAAGGAATCCTCTGTTTATTTATAGTAAAGGCCGGGGAGTTCCAAATGGACTGGGACAGGTCCAGGTATGGAATGCATCGCAAAAAAGAGCAGAGCTGTGCATGCACTTTTAATGAAGTCCTAAGGGTGGGGCATTTACGAACATCTTGTAGGGATGAAGCCTTAACATAAAACATAGTCAAGGGGTCCCATGTTCATAGTCTGGATGAAGTCTAACTCGATTTTGAGCCAGACCGGTCTCAAACTCTCGGGGCCTGAACTCACCCACCTCTGGTATTTTGCTAGATGCCTGGCCCAGTAATAGAATGCCAAGTGAGGAATCCGCAGTCCCCATCTGCTTTAGGAGCAGCCAATTTATATTATGCCAGCCGAGACTGCTTGTTAAGCCAGATAAAGTTGGTAAAAATTCTATGCATTTTCTGAAACCAGGATAATGGGATAAATGAGTTAAGGTGCGAGAGGGGATAAAAAGGACAGGGAAATACATTCATCTTAATTATATTGATACAACCCCATAGGGAAACAGGAAGCTTAGACCATCTATCTAGATCCTGAACAATCAACTGGGAAAGGGGCTCCAAGTTCTCTTTAAACCATGAGAAAGGACTGCGTGTTAAGTTGATACCCAGATATTTAAGAACACGGGGTGACCAGCACAAACCAAAAGGGATAATATCATTCTTAAAGACCTTGTGATTAAGGGGGAAGATAGACTTGTTAGCACTCAATTTATAATTCGAAAAAGAGCTAAACTTAGCAATCTCCCCTAACATAACTGGGATAGATGTTGCTGGGTGAGACAAGTGGAGGAGAAGATCATCAGCGTATACCGTGATCTTCACCACATTGTTCCCTATCGGTATGCTTGTATCCCCGGATTATTAAGGATGTTTTGGATAAGGGGCTCTAGATATATATTAAATAAAAGAGGGGAAAGGGGACAATCCTGTCTAGTACCTGAGTATAAAAGGAAGGGTTTTGAAAATGCTCCTGAAATCCTGGCAGAGGGGGGCCGATATAGAGCACGAATCCAGTCTATGAACATGGTAGGAAAATCAAACGCCCTAAGGACCTGGAATAAGAAGTTCCAGTTCACACGATGAAATGCCTTCTCGGTGTCCAGGGAAAACAATCCAGCAGGACAGGTGGCATTCCTAGACAGCGAGAAGACATGCGAAAGAGTGCGTAAATGGTCTGATGATGAACGTCCCCTCATGAATCCCACCTGGGACATACTAATCAGATCCGGGAGGACCAGGGTTAACCTATCGGCCAATATCTTTGAGAGAATTTTGACATCCTGGTTCAAAAGGGATATAGGCGTGTAGCTCTGTACTAACTCAGGATCTTTATCAGGTTTGGGGAGAAGGACAATCAGGGCTTCAAACAGATGGGCATCTACACCTACCCAGAGAGAAAATGGAGGTACAACCGGTGAAGCACCAGCAATAACTGTTCTCGAAAAACTTTATAAAATAGTGTGGAAAAGCCATCCAGTCCCAGAACTTTATCCGAGGGCAGAGCCCTTATAACCTCCGATATCTCCTCCAGGGATAGTGGGGAGGACAAAAAACTCCTCTGCGAATCTGACAGGGAAGGGAGGCAAGACTCCCTGAGATACGCCTCCAGCATCTCCAAGGAAGGAGGACTGAACATATCCTTGTATAATTGCTCATAGTACAGGGCAGACTCCTGTACTATCTCTGAAGGGGATACCCTCAAGGATCCATCTGCCTGAGCCCTGATTGGAGGAATAAATCTTGCAGATTCCTGCTGTTTTAGCCTTAAAGCAAGCAGACGACCCGCTTCCCCGGTCAGTGTAGCTTGCTTTGGTGCGAATAATAGCTAACTCTGCATTTTCCCTCAACAAGTCTAAATATCTATCTTTAGCTACTAAAGCTTCTTCCTGTCCTCTCGTCTGAGTACTTGGGGATGGGTTGGCTTCTAGGGACCTTACTTGAGACAATGAAAATAATAATTCAGCTTCTTGAGCCCTTTTTCTTCTTGTATTAAACTAATAAGGAGCCCCTCATATAAGCCTTGAAGCGCCCTAAGATATCCAGTGCCGTGCCCTCCATTGAGTTAGTAGAGAAAAAGAAATCAATCTGCTCTTTTATTAGATTGCAATACCTAGCATCCTTCAATAATTGTTCGTTTAATTTCCACCGGGTCTCTTTTTTGGGAATATTAAGGAAAGCCAAGTTGCATACCACCAGGGAATGATCAGATACAGGGCCTGGCTGAATCAAGGCTGACAAGACCCTCGGCAAGAGCACCTGGGAAATTAAAAGATAGTCAATGCGAGACTGAGATTCGTGCACTGGTGAACTAAAAGTGTATTCCCTGGAATTGGGGTGCAATACATGCCACACGTCACACAGTCCACACTGATCCAACAGATACCTGAATGCTCTCTGCCCAGGAGAAAGTCCCCTTGATCCACTGCCAGACCTGTCCAAGTTAGGGTCCGAGACTAAATTGAAATCTCCTCCCATAATTATCGCAATAGGAAGCATAGGAAGAATGATGGTAATAAGCTTCATAAAAAAGCCATGGTCATCTGTATTAGGCCCATATGTGCTGCAAAGTAAAAGTGGCATGGACCAAAGATTACCCTGAACCAGGACGTGTCTACCACCTGGATCCCTAAAAACCTGCTTGGAAATAAAGGGAATGCCTCTGTTGACAAGTAACATGACCCCGCAGCTATTAGTGGACCCTGAGGCATTAAACACCTGTCCGACCTGTTGCCTCCTAAGTTGTAAAGCTTCAGAGTCTAGCAAATGTGATTCTTGTAAAAACATAATCTGGGAATGCAACAAGTTCAGGTGTTTGAGCACCTGATATTGTTTAGATTATTTCCTTATCCCCCTTCACATTCCAAGTAGCAAGGTTAATGTTACTAGCCATCTAAATAAGTAAAAAGTAACCACATACATAAAGTCCAGATATTACTACAACAAGAGTTGAATGTCCAATATCCCTTGATTACTGCTGTACCACCCTCCCAACCCCACACCCTTCCCCCCATACCTAGTCCCCCACAAACCCACTCTCCATAGTACACCCCAACATCCCATAACATAAGTAAACCAGGTCTCTTAGATCTGACCTTAGCCCTCCCCACCCTACCACCGCAACTATCACAAACAATGATCAACAAAATATCACTTCTCTTCCTCTCCCCCCCCAGCCTCCCAGCATTACACCTACAGACCCAACCAAGTCCTGCAACCCATTCCTTGAAAAGAGCAGGTAACTGTTAAATGTGTGTGCAAGGAAATGTAATGTTATAACTAACATCTCTTAACCATCAAGCTCCAGATAGCCAGAGGGAAATGCTCAGGATTTTAAAACTGAACATTCAACCGAAGTACTGGCATGATAAAATAATTACGTGCAACCTGATGGCTGAGCAAGATACCATAACTGCTGCAACTAGCAAGCAATACAAAGTAAAACAAAACCACCACTGAACCATGCCAGCAGCAGGACTAAATAACCTAATATAGAAAGTATTAGTTAATCCCAGGCCACTGAAAGGAAGTTCCAGCAAGAAAAGTAGGATCCCAGGATATCTAATAGTGCTAAGCCGCTAGATGAATGGCAAGAGCTCCCTCTGGCGGTACTGGAGCAAAAGTGCACGGCAGTGCAAATTATAAAGAAGAAACCCCAGATTATACCCCTGGTCGTTCCCTCTATTAAATAAAATACAGAGCCAAAGAGGTATAATCCTGGTAACTTAACAATCGCCCAGATGCACCTGCAAATAGATGCCTAATACACTCTTTGCAGGGAAAAACCCACCCCCAAATAAAATGTCCCTCCACTGAAACAATCTCCTGATGAAAACAACTGCCCAGGAGTGTTTAGAATTATTATGTGCTATGAAGAACAAAATAAGCACGGCAACATGAAGTCCCTTCAGCCTTCAATGGCAGGATCTCACAGTCTCAAGCAGAGAACGTTGCTCATCCCTCTCACACACCTCGAGGAGCACTTTACCCCTCCAATTCTGGTTTCTCCAGTTCTGAAGGTACAAATCATGTATCGTGGAACAAATCAGGCAGAGCAGACTTTAAACCCAAAAACGCAGCATCAGGATCCTCGTAAGCTGACCAGGTACCAGCCACCTGCACCTGCAGCCTAGCTGGGTATCCCATCTTGAACTTGAGCCCTGCTGCAATGATCTTTGAAACTATAGGGTGAAATGCTGTGCGTTTCAGCCTGACAAAACCCGGTAGATCTTGTGCAATTCTAAGTTTAGCGTTTTCCCATCTGACTCCCTGTAATTCTTTAACTTTTACCAGGAAATGCTGCCGCTCTAAGTAATTAAAAAATCGGCATATAATGGGGCGAGGTGTGGCTCCTGGGGGAGGCTTTGTCCGCAAGGACCTATGTGCCCTTTCTATGATGTACTTGACACCAAAGGGAGAGGGGCTGGCGATCTTTTTGACCAACTTTTGGATGAAGGCTATGGTATTCTGGCCCTCTTCTCCCTCTGGAAGCCCAAGAATAACAACATTGTTCCTGCGGCTGCGACCCTCAAGGTCTTCTAACTTTACTTCGAGGTGTGAAAGCTTCTGCCGCATAGCCACAAGACCGGGATCAATCTTTTCCACACGTTTCTCCAAGGAGGAAATTCGGGCCGTGTTGTCCGAGGTTGTGATAGAAACCTCCTCGATTTTTTTTGATAGGGATTTGAGCTCCGTAGAGATTTCCTTTACTTCCTCGTGGAAGGGCTTAAATTCCTCCAGGAACCTACTCAAGGTTAACGGCTCTTGCTCAGCAGCCAGGTTCGAGTGCTCTGGCTTGTCTGACACACTCGAGGCCCATGATTTCTTCGGGACCTTCTCGGGGGTAACCGGCTGAGTGTGTTTCTGCGGTGCCTTCTTCATATAGACATCCATCGCTATAACGATCCACCCAGCAGGAGCACAGGATAATAGGAAGGCAAAGTGAGGTAGATTTTGAGGGTTTTAGGTGGTTTTATCATCCCTAAATGCAGAATTATTGAGTCGGGAGGCTGGAGCTACAAAGAGGAACTTCTACCCGGTACCCTGCATCACGTGGGCTCCCCAAAGTCTATGTTTCTATCCCAGACTACGATGCATGAGAACAGCTACTTTTGGTGGCCCAGTGCCCCTATTTATATGCCTCTAGTGGGTAGGGAGACATTGCAAGGGGATCTTCCCAACCAAAGCAAGAAAAATTTGAACGGCACTTAGGCTGAATCCTGCACCCAAAACAAATTCAACTAGCTTGCAAGGAATGGGTGCCCAAATAAAGGCAGCAAAGTCACAGAAAATCAAATGCTTAGTGTTTAATAAGTGCAACAGATGGCAGAAAGACAAAGAACAAAAGCCTCAGCGCTTTGAACCCATGCAGGCTCTTCATCAGGGGAGGGGATACCACAAATCCAGCAAGTTCATTTAAAAGCAGGATTTAAACAGACAGTCATAATTCAAGTAAATAAAGTGCAATTAAAGTTAATAGACAGTATGGATCCTATTAAAAAAATTGTTAAATATACAAACAGTACTAGCAGGCTGCACTATTAACTTTTCATGTCACAAAAACAGATAAACTTGTTACAAAATACATGTAATTCATTTAATGCTACAAATTAGGGCTGTGCAAATACCATTTGCAGAATATTCGGCCGAACAGTCAGTATTTGGCAGCCAAATATTCATTAGTCGGTATTCGGCCATTTGTGAAATTGATGGGAGCCAGCCACCCTCCCTCGTCTCCAAGTTCGTAGAAGCAGCAAACCCCCTATCCCGCTACCCTCCCTCAAAAAAGCATACTCCCTTCCCTCTCTCCCCAGCACCCCACAGAGTTTGCTTTTCCTTTTATTCATGCCCCGAAAAAATATTAATGTAGACTGAGGGTGTCGGATGATCGAATTCTACCGCCTAGCGTCCACGGTCTATTGTAAGCTTGTGAGGCAGTCTTCTGTAGTGAAAATAGTACATTATGACCCTTCACCCCACCCCAGTGCCTGACCCTGTCACCCACATGTCCAGAATCCAGTTATTCAGATTCAAAGCTGAAGGGCACAACCTCCCTCCTCCACAGCTGCCTACCTCCTCATGAATGAAGCGCCTCTGCACTTGCTATAGCAAAACCAACTGATCACATGATCAGCTGGTTTTACTATTGCAATCACTTCATTCATAAGAAGGTAGCCGGCCATGGAGGAGGGAGGGTTGTACCTGCACCTTCTCAGCTTTGAATTTGAATAACTGGATTCTGGACTGGTGAGTGTCAGGATCGGGTGCTGTGAGGAGGGGGCATAATGAACTATTTTTGCTACAGAAAACTGCCTCACAAGCCTACAGTGGACCATGGAAGTGGGCAGGTAGAATTGGTCACCTGACACCCGCAATCTACATGAATATTTTTTCAGGGGCATGAATAAAAAGAAAAAACAACCTGTGGATACTGGTGGGGGTGGGGGGTATGCTTTTTTGACAGAAAATGGACTGGAGATTTTGCTGCTGGCATGGGCTGGGAGAGGAGGGAGGTGGCTAGTTCTTCTCTTTTTTTTTTTTTTAAACAGTGTTTCCCGAATACTGGACGAATAGTGAACTATTCATTATTTGAGATCCGAATACCGAATAGTGCATTATCCATGGTATTCGGGAAATGATATTCGGGCTGTGCACAGCCCTACTATAAATAGCAATATTAATTTCAAGTTAAGTGGATGGACCAGGCATTGGGTCAAACATCTGAAGCAGTTCCAGGCCACCTGAAAGAAAGGTAAAAGAGCAAAAAACAAATATTATCAAAAAAGTACTTGTCTCCAAATGGTTCTATGTAATTTGGGCGACTAAATAAGAGCTAGCCCATAAACAGCACACACATTTGAGCGAGGACACAAACAGCAACCATACATATGAGAGAGTGTTGAAATGGTGACAAATGCTTTCTGTGGGGGGCTTTGCCCCCCATAGCCCCTTACTTAAATAACAACCTCTGAGGTCATAGCAACTCGGGGAAGGGGAACAGCATTTCTCACCGCTTCAAGATCGCTCATATGTACAGTCGTCATTTCTGTCCTTGCTCAAATGTGTGCACTGTTTTTGGGCTCGCTCTTATTGAGTCACCCAAATCACAGGGTACCCTCCAAACAGGAGGGTCAAAAGGTCAAAGGATATCATTAGCATTTATCAACAAGACTAAATACTCAGGAGGACTCCTTATAGAGAAAATTAACTTTTAACTATTAACTTTAATTGCACTTTATTCATTTTAAAGATAACTGTCTGTTTAAATCCTGCCTTTAGATGTAGGAATCACAAGAATTAGGCACTTACCAACCATATAAGAGAGGACTCTGCAGCCTTGTAGTCTATTTAAAATATTTATTGTACAAGTATCCATAGCAGACCCACAGGTAAATCTGTGCACACCCGACACATTTTGGATTTAAAAATCCTTTATCAAAGGCCTTTGATAAAGGATTTTTAAATACAAAACGCATTAGGCATGCACAGATTCATCTGTGGGTCTGCTATGGATATTTTCCAATAAATATTTTAAATAGACTACAAGGTTGTGGGGTCCTCTCTTATATGGCTGGTGAATGCCCGATTCTTGTGATTCCCGCTACTGCTACATCGTGAGCACCATCATCCCAGTGCACACTTTCTTGCTTTGTGCCTTTAAATGTACTTCATGGATTTGTGGTCACCCCTCCCTGCTCCCCCATTGAAGAGCCCACATGGGTTCAAAGCGCTGGGGTTTTTATTCTTTGTTCTTCTGCCATTTGTTGCACTTATTAAACACTGAACATTTGATTTTCTGCAGCCTGATGCCTTTATTTGCGCACTGTTTCCTTGCAGACCCTTCCAAACAGTTGACAATTAGTGGTGCAAGGCAGACACCAAGCATTACTGTCACTAAGCATGAACACACACTGCTAAACAGAAAACAGGAAACATAATATTAATATTTTAGAACCTTGGTATGCAAGGTAAGCTTAACCCTATACGTGCACTTTAACTCACTGGCACCATTTTTTTAACTTTAATCCCTTAGAAGGCATAAACATAGCCCCAATGTAACACTTCATTATCTTTGCACATTAAGTGGGTCCAGATAATCTGCTATTACAAAAGCTGGCTCACACTTATTTTACTGAATCAATCAGTTATTGTAGTTTGCGAGTACTCATTTGCTTCCACTATTGCTCTGTTCCTTGTATGCAGGACTTGACCTGTCATTTGCATCTGCGCCATCCTTAACTCTACAGTAGGTACAATTAGCATTTTACTTGCAGACAGCAGACTTCAATATAGACTTTATTTATTTCAAAAATTTCACCAGGAAAGACAGACTGAGCTGGAAAAGCTTGTTTCCAGATGTGTCCTGGGGATGGGGAGGAGGAGTGCACAACAACAAACAGAATAAAAGATATACAGTACTAGGGCTAAGCAATTACAATAGGCTAACATAAACATATATATACATGTGCAAATTAAACAAGTAACAGGCAGGGGTCTGTCCAGTGGGTTCAGGAATATACTATAGATTGTATAGGCAAACACAAGGCAAGATTGTGGAAGGCTAGGTTGCTCCATGAGGTGAAGGAGAGAAGGAGGGTGTACACAAGAAAGAAACAGAGGTAGAGGGCAGGGGAAAAGGGAGAGGGGTATTTGGGAGTGGAGCAGGCAGGTGAATCAGGTGCCATTTCAGGAGAACTCAGGAACATACTTCAGACTGCAGAGACAACGTAGGGCTATGTTGCTCAGTGAGGCGATGGATTACAGGGAAGGGTTACACAAGCTTAAAACAGGGGAAGAGGGAGGGGGGGGTATTTGGAAGTGCAGAGGCACATGAATCAGGTACAGTTGCAGGAGTGAGCAGTGAAGTCATGGAGCAGAGTGGAGAGAGAGAGAGAGAGAGAGAGCGTGTGAAGAGGAGTGAATGGTTATGGGGAGAGAATTCCAAAGTTCGGGGAAGCAGTAGGAGAAAGCAGCCTGGCCAGCAAGGGATTTATGTGAAGGAAGTGCAAAGGAAAGTTAGCTAGAGTTATGAAGGAAGTAACAGGAAGGTGGAGGAGAGGTAAGGCAAGAGGTAAGGTAAGAGGGGAGGGAGGTCAGCCAGAATTACCAGATAAAGGAGGCACAATGAGCAAGCCATCTAGCATCAAGGGACGGGAAGGAGAGAGGAGTATAAGGAGCAATGGTGAATGGCAGACAGTCCAAAGCAAACCTGCAGAAGGAGTGAAAGAGAGGGTCCAGTCTGGCTATGGAAGTCCTTGGAGCAGAAATGTAGATGATGTCACTATAGTCGAGAGTGGGTAGGATCATTTTCTGGATAATAACTCTGCGAGCAGGAAGAGGGATGCAGCCTTTGTTCCTGTACAACACGCTGAGCTTAGAGTGGGGTATTTTTGTGGATGGCATCTACATGCTCCAAAAAGTCGAGGTGTCAGTCAAACCAGATCACAAGCTACTTGAATGCGGGAACATCATCGAGAGTGGCCCCATCTAAGGTGTGGAAGAAGGGAGGGAGGCAAGCCTGTAAAACTTCTGCTTAGTGCCAAAGGTCACAGAGCCTGTTTTCTTGGCATTTAATGATAGCAGATTAAACCGGAACCAGTGCTGGATATTGTTGCACTCCATTGAAGCTTGGCCATCAGCTCAGAGAGGGAGGAACCAGAGGCAAATATGACTGTGTCATCTGAATACAAGTAGATGGACCCAGAGGAGCAAGCAGAGGGTGGTCATTAAGGAGGACAGAGAAAAGTAATAGGCCAAGGACTGAACCTTGGCGACACCAGGGTTGATAGGAGTGGTGGCAGGGAATCACCAGTCCCTAACAGATTGTGATCTACCCTGGAGGAAGGAGTGGAAACAGTAAGTTGCAGAGTCACAGAGCCCCACTGACCTGAGCTTGCCAAGGAGGAGTGGGTGGGCAACAGTGTCAATAATGTTGGCCAGGTCGACAAAGATGGTGGAGGAGAAGAGGCCCTGATCCATGCCGGACAGAATGGAGTCAGTAAGCTGGAGGAGGTGTTGTAGTGGTGTTTATGGAAGCCAGACTGGAATCAAAGAGATAGAAACATAGACTTTGACAGCAGATAAGGACCACTTGGCCCACCCAGTCTGCCCATTTCCTACTCATCGGATAAGCTACTGATCCTAGTTTTACCAACAGCCTACTTCCTCCTACCTCCCACTAGAATTGCCTTATATCTGTCCTATGCTTTCTTAAATTCCCCACTGTTTTTGACCCCATGATCTCCTGAGGAAGGGCTGCCCATGCGCTCCACCGCCCTCTCTCTAGAAAAATACTCCCCACGCTGCCCCTGAATCGTCCCCCTGCCTATCTTCAGATTGTGCCTCCTTGTTCTTGCACATCTCTTTTCTGAAAGATGCTACCCTCTTGGACTTTGTTGATTCCCTTGAGGTACTTGAAAGTTTCTAACATGCCCCCCTCTCCCTCCTTTCCTCAAGGGTATACATATTAAGCTCTTTTAGTCTCTCTTCGTATGGCTTCTGGTGCAGACCCTGCACCATTTTACTTGTCCTCCTCTGGACTGCCTCCATCCTGTCTATATCCTTGAGGAGATGGGGTCTCCAGAATGGCACGCAGTATTCCAGATGGGGTTTCACCCACTGTCTGTACAGAGGGATGACAACTTCCTGTTTTCTACTGGTGATGCATCTCCCTCTACATCCCAGTATCCCCCCAGCCCTCCTTACTGCCTTCTCACATTGCTTGCCTACCTTTAGGTTGTCTGATATGACTACCCCCAGGTCCCTTTCCATCTTTGTTGTCATTAATACTGCCCCACCAATTATGTACTCTTCCCTTGGGTTTTTGTTTCCTAGGTGCACTACTTTGCTCTTCTTTGCATTGAATCTAAGCTGTCATACTTTTGACCATTCCTCCAATCTTGCCAAGTCCCTTCTCATCCTTTCCAACCCGCCTTGTGTATCAACCCTGTTGCAGATCTTGTGTCATCTGCAAAGAGGCAGATTTTTCCTTCCAGTACCTCCGCAATGTAACATATAAAGACATTAAAGAGGACCGGTTCCAGTACTGAACCCTGTGGTACCCCACTAGCAACCCCTCTTTCTTTGGAGTGGACTCAGTTTACTATTACCCCCTGTGTCCTGTTGTCCAGCCAATTTTTTACCCAGGTTACCACCATGGGACCCACTCCCAGGTTGGTTAACTTGTTTATTAATCTTTTGTGTTGGACTGTGTCAAATGTAGGTCAATGTTACCAGGGCTGGAGGTCATTACCTTTAGGAAGGGGTATGACAGTGGAATGTTTCCAGTGGTCAGGGACAGAAACGAGGGAGAAGAGAGATTGAGAAGGGAGGTGATTGGGAGAGTGATGGCAGGGGCAGAGAGGTGTAGGAGTTTGGGATCAAGCTTCATCAGGGCTCCCACCCTAAGAAGGTTGCAGCCAAGACAGTATTGAGGGAAACAGCAGAAGTGACAGGAGAGAAGGTGAAGGAGTGAGATGGAGAGACGAGGGGGAGGGGTGGGGGTTTGAGGAGGAGGCACAGGAGGGTGAAGAAGGTGTTGAACTGTGAGGCAACAGAAAGGGGTCATAAATGAAGGTGTAGCCCATCTTATGGACATGGGAGGAGGACTGGGTGGTGGGGAGAAGAGAGCATGGATGACTTTCCAGAACTTGGAAGGGTGACTAAGGTTAATCTGGAAGAAGGAGAAAAGTACTCATGTTTTGGCAAGCCTGGTGGCTCTGGAACACACATTCTGAAGGGATCATGCCTTTTATGGTCAGCTGGGGAACCAGAGGACTTATGAGTCTTCCAGACTAGGTGATCTGCACATAGGCATGCCAGTAATTTGGCTGAGATCCAGGGGAGGTGGGAACCATGGACCCTGGTTTTCCTGAGTGGAGCATGTAGATCCCAGATTGACATGAATTTGGAGTGAAAGTGGCTGAAAGCAGAGTCAGTGCTACTGGATGAAGAAATGGGAGGCAGTCAGTGGCTACCAAGTAGGCTCGGATTGATGACAAGTCCAGCAGCTGGAAGGACTAAATCTGGAGGATTTTTTGGGGGAGGGCTTTGGATAGATGAATTTTGCACACGCATAGATCATGTGGTGGTCACTAAGTGTATCAGGGAGTGTGCCAGCATCTATGATACAGTGAGGATGAGAGGTAAGTACCCAGTCCAGTAGGGACTTTACCTAGCAGACTGCCAATTTTGCATTTGCAACCCCAGTTTGCAAGGTGACAATACCATTTGTGGTAACAAACCATCCCAATATGCTGCCCTGATTGTCTACAACCAGTAATAGAGCCAGCAACGAACAGAGTTATGTGGGTAGATGGTACAGCATTCTTGCTTCACAGAAACATAGAAACATAAAAGTTGATGGCAGATAAGAACTGCAAGGCCCATCCAGTCTGCCCATTTTTCTACCTTATGAATGTGCCATAGGCCTTTACTCTGTCAATGGCCTATCTATTCTTATGTATCTGTATTGCTCCTATGTCTATCCCATGCCTGTCTGAAGCCCTAAACTGTATTCATATCCACTACTTCCCTGAGATAGGCTGTTCCATGCGTCCACCACCCTTTCTGTGAAAAGAACTTCCTCGATTACCCTTAATCGGTTTCCTCTAATCTCATGCTGTGTCCTCTTGTCCTGCTATTTTTCTTATATTGAAACATGTTAGACTCTTTCACTTTTTAAAGCCCTTAAGATGTTTGAATGTTTCGATCCTTATCCTCTCTCTCTTCCTTGCTCTAGGGTACACATATTGAGCTCCATTAATCTGTCCTCATATGTTTTCTGATGCAGTCCTTGCACCATTTTGTTGCCCTTCTCTGGACTGCCTCCATTTTGTTAATGTCCTTGTACAGGTGTGGCCTCAGTACTGCACAGTACTCAGATGTGACCTAACCAGTGTCTTGTAAAGAGGGATTATTACCTCCCTCTTCGACTTATTTACCCCTACTAATACTCCCAACATCCCTCTAGCCTTATCTACTGCTTTAGGGGTCTGCTTGGATGATTTCAGGTCATCTGTGATGATGATGCCCAAGTCTCTTTCTTTGCTTGTGATTGCCAGCATCTCCCCTCCCAACCTATAGGTAGCTTCAGGGTTTCTTTTCCTTATGTGCATTATCTTTTTTTTATTTTGTTTTATTTATTTTATTTAATAACATTCAGAATTACAACCCTTTGAGCCATAGACTCCTTTACAAAGGCTCCACGTCAAACAACAATAAGGACTTACATATAGAATTAAGCAGTACAGTGTTCAGGAAAGAGAAACAAGAGGGAAAACAAGGTATGGAATTATGCATACAATATTATACAATATTATAAATACAATGATCAGGGAAGAAAGACAATACACAAAACCACACAGACAGGGGATACAGAACAGTACTACTTAGGAGAGTAGGACCCAGTGTTATCCATAATATCCACAATATTTAGGTAAAACATGAATATACATTTTTTTTTCACATATAACATACCATGTATGAGATAGAGTTATACTACAGAGCCCTGACAAGTGGGGGGAGCAGGAGGAAGTGAGAGTTAGGGACAGTCACAGGATGAAGATTCTTGAAGAAGGTCTTTGAGACTAATCTTGAAGGCACCGATCCCGGGCTCCAGGGAGACGGGGGGGGGGGAGGCCATTGAACCAACAGGGGCTCTGTATAAAAGGCTCTTGACCAAGGAAGTTTGACAGTGGGTGACTAGTAGGGAGGTCCCAGTAGAACTACGGGAGGTTCTGACCAATGGGGCAGGTTGGATAAGGCTATGTAAACCAGGCGGGTTTGATCAAGGTGTATTTTTCTTGGCCAGGAGGCAAGTATGGTATCTAGGACAGGCATCAAATGGCAACCATTGCAGACTTGTAGAGATCACAGGGATGTGTCTATCTGTCGCTACCTGTGACCAGTCTGCATGCTTTGTTGAGGAGACTTTGATGCAGCTTAATGCAGCGGGTAAGCAGTGCTGTAGATGACTATGCCAGTAATCTTCCTGGGAGAGGACAGAAGAGGTAACGGTCAGACGGATTGCCATAGGGGAAGGCAGTGTTTGTAATGGTACAGAAGCCCGAATCTGGAGTTGATAGCGGAGGACAGTTGTTGCATATGTGCATGGTAGGTGAGGGACGTGTCAAGGGTGACACCTAAATATTTGAATGACTCAACCAGCTCAAGTGGGATCCTAGTGAGTTGATGGTGGTCAGCGAGAAGTCATGATGAGGATGGTGGGCAAAGATCATTGATTTTGTTTTCTTGTAGTTTAGAACTAGTGGTGGGAACTGAACCATGTCTCAGCTTCAGTGAAAAACCTCCAGAGCATGCTGGAGAGAATCTGGGCTGGCGTGGCTCCAGAAGATTACTGCATCATCTGTGTAGAGCAGAATTTTTCCAGGACATGAGCTGGAGAGGAAGTTTAGGAAGAGGCTGAAGATAAGGAGTCCCAAGATGGAGCCTTGGGGTAATCCTGAATGGACCTGAAGGCTGTTTAATAGAGTGGAGTTGATTTTAACCTGTTGGGATCTGTCTGAGAGGTAACTTTGAACCAGGTTATTGTTTCAACTGAGAGCCCCAGGGAGGGCAGGGAGGCTAGAAGCATAGCATGATTAATAGTATTGAACGCTTTTGTAGGTCGATGTGCACCAACCCCACAAGGTGACCATGTTCGGTAGGAGGAGTATTCTAGGAGGGCAGTGGTGGTGCTGTGGCTCTGGCAGAAACCATGCTGTTTGAGGCACAGTAGGTTATGTTTAGACAGATGGTCAATCAGCTGATCAGCCACTATTTTTTTGAGGGCCTTGGAGAGGGGAAGGAGAAGGGAGATGGAACGATAGTTATTGGGGGACAGGCGGTCGCCACTTTTGAAAATAGGGGTGATGATAGCTTATTTCCAGAGGGCAGGGAATTGTCCTAGGTTGAGGGACAAGTTCAATAGTTTGGTACGGGGTTGTAGGACCTCCTCGAGGGCTAGATGGAGGAGCTTCAGGTCAATGGCATCACCACTGACATGGGACTTGCAAGAGCTTTGGAGAGGTATCTCCTAGCCTCCTACATTGGGATGATTCGGAGATGAAAAAGGAGGATGTTTGAAGGTGGGCTGTAACCAGAGATGGGATCTAGTGAGGTGAAGAAGTTGGGGGGAAGGACACAACAGAGATCAGAGAATGTGGTGTTTAGGGTGTCTGCAATGGACTGGGGGTCCTGTGTTAGGTTACATTAGCGAGAGCTGGGCAGGAGGGGAGGTGGCAGACTTCCTGTTTAGTTCTCTTAAGTTTTTCCAGAAATGTCTTCCTGAGCCCCAGGTGGAGGAGAGTGTCTGTTGATAGTGGGTTGCCTTGGCTTGGCGAATGGCCCAGGTACATTTGTTTCTGGCCTTACGATATCATTGCCTATTCAGTGGGAGTTGTGAGTCTAAGGCCTTATGCCAGAGATTATCATGGTGTTGCATTTGGTCAAGCAACAGTTGAGATATCCAGGGGGTGTTACAGTTTTTAGTGATTTGTTTTGAGAAAGGGGCAAAGATGTCACAAGCTGCATGGAAAGTATTTATAAAGTGGGAGAGGGCAGTATCAATTGATTGGGTGCTATACATGGGGGACCAGTCGGAGTTAGGTAGGTTTTGAAGTGTTGAAACATACCCTTTTTTAGGCATCTATGGCAGGAGACAGTGGGGGAAGCAGTAGGTGTTTTATTGGACCATAAGCAGGTTACTAGGCAATGGTCGCTAAGGGTGTCTAGGAGTACTGAGACGTGATCTTGCACTTCTTTGCATTAAACCCCAGTCGTCACTCTTCTGACCATTTTACCAGTTTTCCAGATCTCTTCTCATTCTGCCCACCCCATCTGGATCATCTACTCTGTTGCAGATTTTGGTGTCATCTGCAAACAGGCAAACCTTACCCTCCAGTCCATCTGCAATGTGACTGATGAAGATATTGAAGAGGACTGGCCCCAGGACTGATCCCTGAGGTGCCCCACTTGGGACTTGCATCTCTTCTGACTGTATACTGTTTATCCTGACTCTTTGTTTCCTGCCCGCTAACCAGTTTGCCACCCAGTTAACCAACCTCTTATCCACCCTGAGCCTACCCAGTTTATTAATCAATCTTCTACATGGAACAGTATCAAAGCTTTTTGCTGAAGTCAAGGTAGCGACATCAACTGCACCCCCTTGGTCCACCACTCTAGTTACTCAGTCAAAGAAACCTGTGAGATCAGTTTGACAGGAACTTCCTGTTGTAAACTCATGCTGTCTTGGATCCTGTGCTCCTATCGATTCCAGGTATTGCACTATCCTTTCCTTAAGGAGTGCTTCCATAATCTTGCCCACTACTGAGATAAGACTGACTGGTCTGTAGTTCCCTGCCTCCTCCCTGCTGCCACTCTTGTGGAACAGAATCACATGAGTCCTTCTCCAGTCTTCTGGGACCTCTCCTGTGCTCAGACACTCACTAAACAATTCTGCTAATGGCTCTGCTAGTTCCACCATTAGCTCCTTTAGTACCCTGGGATGTATGCCATCAAGTCCTACTGCCTTGTCCACCCTGAGCTTAGCAAGCTCTTGTAGGACCCTTTCTTTTGTGAAGTGACTAGTGCACACCTCCCTCACCCTGTGTCCATGGTGCTGAGCTGTGGGCCCTGCCCTACCTTTCTCCTCAGTAAATATTGAGCAGAAGCATCTATTTAGGATAGATGCTTTTCTTGGTCCTCCTCCACACACACTCCTTATCCCCTTGATCTTAGCAATACTTCCTCTGGACTTAATCTTTTCACTAATGTATCTATAGAAAGTCTTGTCCCTTCTTTTACTGCTCGTGCTAGTGTTTCCTCGGTTTGATCCTTTGCCTGCCTTACTGCCTTCCCTGCTTCCCTTTGGGAAGTTTGGTATGCCTCCCTGTCTTCATCCCACTGCGTTCCTTTATATTTCCTGAAGGCCAACCTTTTGGCTCTGATCTTTTCTGCTACTGTTTTTAAAAACCAAAGTGGTTTCCTCCTTCATTTGCTCTTGCTTTTCTCCCTAACACAATGGGATGTTGCTTCAAGTATTGCATCATTAAAGCTTGCCTACTTTGTCTGTACCCCTCACCTGTATTTCTTCTTGTCGGGCTAGCTTAACTCTGTTGGCCATCTTATCAGTCAGATCCTCTGAAGTACCATATTTTTGCCTTGAAATGGGATGATTTAGTTCTAGTGGCCAAATTGAACCATACCATGTGATGGTCACTTGCCCCCAGGTGACCTTCTAATTGGACATCTGTGATCCTTTCCCCATTAGTCAGTACTAGATCCAGGATAGCCCTGTCTCTTGTGGGTTGTTGTACCAATTGTTTGAGGCCCTCCCCCTGCAGGGAATCCACTATGTGTCTAGTTCTGGGATGTTGCTGCTGGTATTGACCAATCTGTATCTAGCTTGTTGAAGTCTCCCATTATCAGAACCTCCCTTTAGCTGTCATGTTTTGTATCTTCTAACAGTAATGTGTCTATGTCCTCCCCCTGGTCTGGAGGCCTGTAGACAACCCCAGTTCATATGGCTGTCCCATTTCCTGTTTCCAGGGTGATCCACAGTCACCTCTTCCTCCTGGGAGCTGTTCCAGCACAGCACACAGTTCATTCTTTTCTATGAGACAGGACCGGAGGGGGGGGACCTTAGCAAATTGATTTTAATTTGAAGTCATAACAGTCTTCACCATAAATTTAGAGCACTATGATTCCATCTTCTGGGAACTCCAACCCTTTGCACTGTAGCTAGCATTTCCTCTGGCACAGGAGAAGATCTGCACTTGTGAAGAACCCTTGGTGGGGAGGGGGAAGTGATGCTTACACAAAGGAGAACTGTGCTGAACCTGTAAGTCATTTTTCCAGTCAAAGCTGTTTTATGAGTACTGGTTAAAATTCTGTTATTATTCCATCTATGCATGCCTTTTAGTAACCTCAGTAGGTGTCTCTGTTTTGCAATCCGGGGTAGTACCAATTTAGAACTGGTGATGTATTTTATGTCCTCAGCCACAGAGTTCTATAGTAGAACTATGGATGCATTGTGCCAACAATAGAAGAGTAGAACAGGGACATAAACTACATCATACAATTTTAAAATGGTTCTTACCAGCAGCATGTAAATCATAAACACCCACAAGGATAACTAAAAAGTCTGGACAGCTAAAGCAATAACAGACTTAAAACAAATGTTTAAAAACAACCTTTACTAGGAAAAATGACTTATAGATTCAGTGCAGTTCTCCTTTAAGAGGCTTCTTGCTCCTATCCCCACTGCTATCATAAACTTATTTTTCTCATCTTAAAGTTAGGACCCAGAGGGGACCCTCAGAAGGCATCCAAACCCCAATCACCTGGGAATCTCCCTCTCTGAGTCTGGAATAGCAATCAGACTTCACTGTTGTTGTACCTCATGGTTATTTACTTCAGGGCCCACCTGACTGGGTGACCCACAACTCCTCTGAGAGGCAAACTTTAGGTGATCTCTACCACTTCACCTCTGGGTTGCTAACTGGAGTTAGCTTACTGTACATGACACCATGTAGGCCATGGCTTTGGGACCTACAGTAGGACTTCACTCAGTCTGGATTCTCTGGCAGAATTGAAAAAAGCATGCTAGATTAAAACTCTCCTTCCCATATGTCCTACCTCTGGTACTGAGTATTCTGTTCCTCTGGTTGCTCTCTGCCTCGTGGGCTGTTAAACCTATATGATCCAGCTGTGAGCAACAACATTTTATGATCCTGTTTTATGTTTGCTTGCACGCATGTGCAAGAAACATAGTGCCATCATCCAAGTTTTCGTAGGTGTGGTACCCTGTCTTCCAATGCAGTCAGTGTGTTTGCAGGCATGGCCACAGTTCGCCAATGAATGCTGCAGCTGTCTATGACAGCAGTTGAAAATGCAGTGCCATACAGTTGAAAGGGAGAGCTCTGCTTCAGTGAGCAGCAAGAAGATACTGCATGTGCATGCGCTCCACCCTCCACACACTCACGCACCCATATTGCGCACTAATGCGTCCCCCCCATGCACACATTGTATGGCCGATGGGGGTGCCCAATCCCCCTTTGGCTCTGCTGCGATCCCTCCCCAACAGAGTTCCAGATGCCTTGCTGGGAGCCCACCCCAGTGTGGCAACAGTCCATATGGCCGACGGGGTGCCCAATCCCCCATTGGCTCCAATGTTCCCCCCCCAACAGACAACTGGGTGCCATGCTGGGAGCCCACCCCAGCATGGCAACAATCCATATGGCCAACCGAGGGTGCCCAATCTCCTGTCGGCTCCACTGATCCCCAAATAGCCTTCCAGCTGCCATGATGGGAGCCCACCCCAGCGTGACACAAGTTCCACGTCGCCCAAGAAAAACAACCTGCAAGAAAAACCTTCCTCGCTGACTGTCCTGACCCCTCCCCCACCCGCACTCCACCCTCTGCTCACCCTGCCTCCCCACACCCCCACCTCACCCCATAGTTACCTCCAGAGTCCGGCGAATGATCTTCGTGGACCGGGAACACGCCTGCACTCTTAAAGCCAACCGCGAACTGAGAAATGCTGGTAAGCTGTATAATGTAATAAATAGGGTTTTTTCAACTTTGATGCATATCTCAGTATGGAGTTTTTCCTATATTTCAACATAGTCTTTGGGACCCTATCTCATGGATTCTGTCACTGTCATTTTGTTAATCAGCCCCAAAAGGTGATTTCTGCAGTCACTGTGTGGAACCACCTTTGGGACCAATTTATGAAATGACAGTGTCACAGTTCATGAGGTAGGCCTCAAAACCCTATGTTGAAAATTTGTGAAAAAATTCCCCAAAATGACTGTTTTACAAGCATGCATTGAGCTGTTCTTACACACGCTCATAAGTTCGCGAATTTTCAATATTTTCAGTCCAGATTTTCAACATTGCCATTTTACCACACCTCCTTATGAGCAGTACAGCTGTTATTTTTCACATTTCACCCAAAATGTGTTTCTACGCATGTAGCGCACAATGGTGCAGTCGGTGTGCGAAATCAATGTTCCGGACAGATTAAGAAAATCACAGTGACACTGTACATGAGCAGAGGTGTTACAATGGCTATATTAAACATTTGGTGAAAAAAGTCCATAAAATGACTGTGTTATGAGCTACCATTGAGCAGTTTCCATGCACCCTCGTAAATTCATGGATTTCTAGTATTTTCAGTCCAGATTTTCACCACTGGCATTTTTCCACACTTCCTTATGAACAGTACAGCTGTCATTTTTCACACCATGGCTGAAATGTGTTTTCGCTCTTCCAGCACAGAAATGCGTGGTCACTGTGGGAAATCACTGTTCGGGACAGATTAAGAAAATCACAGTGACACTGTTCAGTGAGCGGAGGTTCCAAAATGCCTGTGTTGACAATCTGCTGTAAAAAATCCCCAAACTAATTGCATTACGGGTGTGTGTTGCACAGTTTCTACACATACTGTGACTTCACCAGTTTTTTTATATTTTCATTGCAGATTTTAACATTGCCATTTTTGCACCTCCCAATGAACAGTACAGCTGTCATTTTTTCATACTGCTTGAAATGCGCTTTAACACCTGTGATGCCAAATGGCGTAGTCGCTGTACAAAATCAGCTTTCGCTTTAAACTGATATTGCCACTGTTCATAAGGTGGGGTCACAAAACCATGTTGAAAATTTGGAGGAAATGCCAATGAACGCCTGAGGCATTAGGGTTTCCCACCATAACGCCCACCTTGTAGAGATTGTCAGGCATCAGGTGCGACTTGGGATTCTCGCCTGTAATGTTTCATACCATTCCACACCCTGCAGCCAGTAAGAGGCATCGAGGTGTGCCTCAGACTCTTCGGCCCCAAAGTTCACCCCATTCTCCTATACAGCACCCATCTCACAGTATTTTCTGATGGAATGGGGTGAGCATAAGGGCCAAAGACCCCAAGGCACACCGTGATACTTGTCGGTGTCTGCAGGGTAGGGTGTGGTGAAATTACGTTGACATTATGCCTGACGACTCAAAGGCACACTCCAATGCCTGTCAGTCTCTGTAGGGTGGTGGCGGGTTGGCTTCAGTTCAATACTTCACTGTCATTCCTAGTATGCAGCTTTCACTCAATGCCAATGCCAGCAAGCAAACATTCGGCATTGACAAATGCTTGTTGAATCAGGGGCTGCCCTTGTTTTAATAGTTTTGAGAAGAAAGACTGACTAGAAGGTTATCTCTTACTGTTTTAAAACAGGGCCATGAGATCTTTAATTACCACACAACACCCCCTAGAAAAGGGCATCATTTCCATATGACAGCACTTCCAGCAGTGTAGCATGCACTAATACTGCACTGCAGTCAGTGTCTGTATTGGGCTTTGAGTCTAAAATAACAATTCTCAAATGTGACCGCTCCCCCCCCCCCATGGCAGCATGCACCACCAGGAGGTTTTTGTTCAGTCACAAAGCTCCTAAGGTAAGTCATGCCTTGCCTTCTTCTTCTCTATGTTCGGTGAGGCATTAGCAGCATATTTTTGTTAAAGTAACAGCAGCATGTGCATGAGCGGTCTGATTTCAAAATCTGTTAGCTGCATGGGGTCTTTATTAAAAGTTCTTCTGAAGGGGGTGGGAATGATAGCATGGTTTGCCACTGGGGAGAATGGGCATGTGAGTGTGGTTTGTGCTGGATAAGAGGGCATGAGAGTGGCATGTTTTGTTCTCTGAGATGATGAAGATGGTGGATGTGTCACCCTTTGTTTTGTGTGCTCCCCCAGACTCTATCAGTGGTGAGCAGATGGGTATGGAATCATGAATGCACTGCAGTACTTGTGTTGGGGTGAGTTCAGTCTGGGACTGAGGACTGTATGCGCTATCACAAGGAGTAGTTCAGAGCTGAGCACCATGGGGGAGGGGACAATCTCTGTGTGCGCGTTTGGTATGACAATGTGCATCGGAGACTTCCAAGCACTAGGTTGGTCCAGTGCAAGATGGTGCCAGCATCATCAGGATAGTGTAGATCACAGTAGTTCACACATCAGTCTTAGATGATGTCAGTAGGTAGGTTTCAATAAGATTAATGTTGACAGCTTCCAGGCATATTTGATAAGTGTGGTGTTGTTTGCTTAACTTGAGATGACTGTCAGTCTGGGTTTGTGGTGTGTGGTGACAATGTAACAGAGACAACCAGCAACTGCTTCTCTTGTGTTTTGGGTGGACTGAATCAGACAATTAATAATTGTTTTGTTTTTAGGGCTGCAGTGGGTGGAGCCCTGCAGACCTCTTACTTTGAGCAAAAAAGCACTCCCACATTCCTTGCGGACGAAGAACATGTTGAGTGTCAAAAATAGTCATCTCCCCATCGGACCGGTCTGGGTGCTCACACTATTTTTTTTTAACTTTCAGCTTTTGGCACAAAATACATAACCCCCCACCTGACCCTCCCTCTCAGCAACTACTTTTCCTAGAAAACAATAGTGACATAGGAGTGCCCAATACCCAGTGTCCAGATCACAAAATCTCCCACTACCTTGAATGCATCGTTGTGCTTTTTAAACCATATATTTTATATTTTCCCACACCTGACCCTCCCTGTCAACACCCACCACCTCCCTTCCCCACCAGAAACATAACAGTGACACTGGGTGCCCAATCCCCCAGTGTGGCAATCGACGCCTTGGTCCTGTTTACCGCGATGTGCGGTTGTGCTTCTCAGTCTTTTTGTTCCATATATTTTTATACTTTACTCCCACCCCACCCTCCTTCTCAGCACCCACAATCCCACTCCCCCCCAGAAAGGTAACAGTAACACTGGGGGTGCCCAATCCACCAGTGTCATGATCAGCATCTCCATCCTGTTTTTGCGTTTGATGCGCTTGCGCACCAAATGCTTTGGGACAATAATGGGAAATGAGAGGTGTGTCACTGCCTCCCAATGCAACAAACACTTTACTGGGTACATCCCACAGCCACCAATCAATGGGGAAGCTGCCGATGACAGCAGCTTCAAAGAGAGACAAAGAGTTAAAAGAAACCTGCTGCTGCTATCACAAACAGTTTCATCATTGCAGCGGCACTGCTCCCTTCCCTTGCAACCAGGTCAGCTCCTGCTGCCAAGCACTCTGTCCCCGGGCCTTGCTCCAAGAGATACTTGTTTGCTCAGTGTGCCTTTCCTGGTGAATCATTTCAATAAAGAAATGAGCAGATGGCGGCTCCTGCCACCAGCCACACACTCCACATAAAGCCAACATTGGGGTGCCCAATCCCTGTGTCAGCATGTATCCCCTCCCCATTGAAGTGGCACAGAGGAGCCCATCCCAGTGTGCCAAGTAATTGTTTATTTTTTCCCGACATCAGGATACCCACTCCAGGTGTCAGATGCTCCCCCAAACCCATCAGTAATATTTACCAACATTGGGGTGCCCAATCCCTGTGTCAGCATGCCCACCCTCACACACACGCACACACACACGCACACACACACACACTCACACACACACACACACACACACACACACACACTGAGTTAGGCACACTGGGATCCCATCCCAGTGTGTTTAAATGTATTTTTTTTTTTGGCTGACATCGGGTGCCCAATCCCCATGTCGGCATGCTCTATTGTGGCACACTGAAGTCCACCCTAGTGTCCCTAAATGTATATTGTTTTTACCTGTAAATAAAGAAAATGGCACCCCAAAGTCTTTTTTTTCTTTCCGTTAAGAAGAAAACAGTCCACCACCCGTCTCCCAGTACCCCTCCCCATCTCCACCCTCCCACTGAGCACCCACCTCCCCACACCCCCCTCACCCCATACATACCCGGAGGTCAGGAACAGTGATCTACTGTGGCATGGGATACGTCCTGTACTCTTCAAAGGTGACTGGCAAACTGAAGATTTCAAGGTAAGTCGTGATAATGGGAGTCAATTGTGGGGGTTCAATTTAGGTTGATATCTCAGCCATTTTAGGAATTTTGGCCCCGAATTTTCAACATGGGGATCTTGGGACCCCACCTCATGAACATGTCACTGTCATTTCCTTAATCTGTCCTGAAAGGTGATTTTGCAGTTGCTGTGCGGAATCACCTTTGGGACTGATTAATGAAATGACAGTGCCACAGTTCATGAGGGAGGCCTCGAAAACCCCGTGTTGCAAAACTGATGAACAAGTTTCACAAAATGACTGCGTTATGAGTGTGCATTGCACAGTTTCTATGCACACTTGTATCTTCACCAGTTTTTAATATTTTCACTCCAGATTTTCAACATTGCCATTTTTTCACACCTCCAGATATCATTTTTCGCATCCTGCCCAAAATGTGTTTTCATACATGTGGCGCAGAATGGCAGTCACTGTGGGAAATCAACTTTTGGCACAAATTAACAAAATCACAGTGCCACTGTTCATGAGGAGAGGTCCACAAATGCCCATTTTGAAAATTTGGTGAAAAAATTCCCTAAAATGATTGAGTTAGAGGGGTGCGTTGTGCAGTTTCCTTTGCACACTGCAACTTCACTCAAGTTTTCATATTTTCTCAACACTGCCATTTTTTCTCACCTTCTCATGAACAGTGCAGTTGTCATTTTTTTTGCATCCTGCCTGAAATATGTATTTGCACCTATGGTGCCAAATGGTATGGTCGCTGTGCAAAATCACCTTTCAGGATTGAGTAATGAAATGATAGTGCCACTGTTCATGAGGTGGGGTCCCAAAAAGTCCATGCTGAAAATTTGGAGTGAAAATATTAATAAATGCCCAGGGCATTAGGGTTTCAAACCATAACACCCCCCCACCCTATAGAGAGTGACAGGCATCAGGGGTGTGATTGAGGTTTGTCAGCCATAATGCTCTTCACAAAAGTGGGAGCAGGACAGAGGCAGGAAACTACAGACCAGTTAGTTTGACCTCAGTGGTAGGTAAGATGGAATCACTTCTGAAGGAAAGAATTGTTGAGTACCTAGAAGACAGTGGGGCACAGGACCCAAGGCAGTATGGATTCACGATGGGAAGGTCGTGTCAGACGAATCTAATAGATTTCTTTGACTGGGTGACCAAAGTAGTAGACCAGGGAGGGGCTGTGGACATGGCTTACCTAGATTTTAGCAAGGCATTTGATACAGTCCCACACAAAAGATTAATACACAAGTTAGCCAGCCTTGGAGTGGGTCCCAAGGTGGTAGCCTGGATAAAAAAATTGGCTAGACAACAGGACGCAAAGGGTAGTAGTAAATGGAGTCCACAGTGAAGAAAGGAGGGTTACTAGCGGGTACCGAGGGTTTAGTACTAGACCAGTCCTTTTAATGTCTTATAAGGACATTGCAGAGGAACTGGAAGGAAAAGTATGTAGATTGCTCCCATAAAGGCTATATTTTGGGGCAGGACCATATAATGTGCAGCAAATCTCCTTCCTGTGGATGGCATCTCCAGCATATATTTGATTTCAGAGCACCTGCCACATACAGAACTACAGGAGTCAGGTACCAGGAGTGTAGTATTTGCTTTGGATCAGTTTGCCGTTAGTGTTGTTAAAGGATTTCTGTGTATGTCGCCAACATTTGTCCCATTGCTGTTCTGTGATTGGCTGTCACATTGCCTTTCCCATTTGACCCTGGCCTTGTCTGATTGGCTAGGTGTGGAGGTTCTCAGAGTGGAGTATATCTTACTGCCCATGCAGCTGGCATTTAAAAGCTAGGCGGGTAATGGGGAAGGGGTGCTTTGCTAGGCATTCTTCTAAGGAAGGACTAAAGTGCACTTCTTATCTGTAAATGCCTCCAAAAGTCACCTGCTGGAAGACCCCACTTCACCTTTAAATTTTGAAACGTCTCAATGTCCCAAGTACCCTTCACTAGGAGGTCTTGTATTGTTTGTATACTTGAAGACATCCATCCCTGCCAGATGATCTTGTGACCCCCAATGAGAAGAGTTTTATTTCCTGCAGTGGGGTGAGTTCCAAGGGGTTAGGTCTGCTCCCAGCTTGCGCTGCAGCTGAGACCAGATCTGAATTGAGTGACCTATTGTGGGGTGTTTACTTGTGGAACTTGGCTGTGCTATCATAGAGCAATAGTGTCAGGGATTGAGTTTGACTCACCTCCCACTCTATAGACACCCACTACAGCATTTCTGCCCCTTGGGATCTGAACCAGTGGATGGTTTGTACACTATGGAAAGCCCATTTATAGTCTTCTACCCATGGCATACACAAGCCACCTCTATCCAGTGAGCATGGAGTTTATTCTGATTGTACTGAGGGACTTGCCTTCCATAAGAAATAGTTGATTGCCTTATCTATCTTCTGACACCAAGCCGGAGGAGGGCTATTGTCTGATGTGACAACAGATAAAATATGTTAGGGGCTATTGTCATTTTAATCGAGGCTATTTTCCCTGCCAGTGTCAACTGTAACTTTTTCCATCTATTCATATCCATGGTGATGTCGGCTAGCAGAGGAAGCATATCATATTCCTATAGTCTGTTGATATCAGAGGTGAATTTTATCCCAGGCGGTAATTCCCTCCTGCCCATCTAAGTCCAGTGTCACCTACTGCAGCCAGCAGGCATTTGAAACTGAGTGGTAGTACTTTGGTTTTCGATTGATTCACTTTTAGGCTTGAGTAAGCTGCAAATGTGTGCAGCGTTGTTGGGAGTGGGTGTACAGCCTCTTCTGAGTTGGATACCATGACCAACAGGTCATCGGCATAGACGAGAGTGGTGTATTGTTCTGCCCCATCATAATGCCTTGTATTTGGATGTTTTGCCTGATGGATGCCACCAGAGGCCCACAGCAAAGATGAAAAGGGGGGAGGACAGCCCTGTCTAGTGCCCGTCCCAGCCTGAAAGGGGTGACAGGGTTGCATTTGTTAGTAGCCTTGCTGCTGGGTGGTTATAAATGGCCTCTTCCCATGTTCTGAAGTGAGGGCCCACCCCACATGCTGCAGCATCATGTGTAAGTAGTCCCATTCTAGGGAGTCAAACACTTTTTCAAAGTCTATTGCCACTACTGCTGCGGCTGTGGGGAGTTGTGTGACCCTATGCATTAAGTTAATTAGGATTCTCATGTGGTTTGAGCTGTATCTACTCCTGTACAAATCCCACCTGAGTGTGGTGGATCAGATGTGGGAGGAGGGGTTGAGCCTATGGGCTAGAGCTTGGTGTAGGTCTTGCATTCTACATTCAGTAGGGATTTGAGCCTATTGCTGGGTAGGGTCTTTCCTCTTTAGGAGAACTATAATTATTGCCTCCCACATGGTAGGGGAAGATGCTCTCTGCTTCTACTTCCTTGTATACCTGCTCTAGGATGGGGACTACCGTTGGGGCTAACAATTGCCAGAATTCCATGGAAACCCATCCTCCCGGGGCCTTGCCTGGTTTTAGGGACTTGAGAGCATGTCGCACCTCCTCCCTGGAGGTTGAATCATCTAGTGCTTCAGTCTGCTGCCATGTGAGAGTAGGCACGTGGGCACTAGTTAGAATTTTTGATGGCCGTTGTATCTGCCTTCCTTGAGGAGATATGCAACTTTGATAATAGCTTCCCATGACCATGTAAAGAGGGTCAGAGGACGTTTGTACTGTCCCTGTTCCATCCTGGAGCCCTGCTATGTGATAGGCCATCTGGTTGATGCCTCAGTCTGTATGCCAGGACTTTCCTTCTCTCCCCAGTATTTATGTCTGAGCCTTAGTATAGCACCTCCACTTTGTGTGACAGGAGAATATTTATTTCCAACTGTAAGGCTGCTATTTCTTTGCACAGGGAGAATAAGGCATCAGGCACTTTTCCTCTGAATTTGCTCTCTGCATCTTTTTAGGCAGTTTCTAGCTGTTTCAGGTTTTCCTCCCTTCTCTTCCTTTGGGCCACTGAGTATCCTGCATTTACTCCTCTTGGTGGCTTTAAAAGCATCCCAGGTGTTCCTGGCTGAGGTATCTGAAGTGGGGTTGGCCTTAGTGAATTCTGCATCCTCCAGGACTGCCCACTTTCTAAATTCTGCCTCTTTGATTAGGGTCAGGTTGAGTCTCCATGAGGGTGATGGGAGGAAGGTGTCCCCATAGTAAGGTCAGCTGCAAGGGCATGGTGGGATATTAACATCAGTAATATGACGGATTCTATTGCTATTTGTGTGATTTGGGAGGATGTGTCCTAAAGATCTATATGGTCAGATGAACTGTGCACCACAGAATAAAATGAATAGTCCCTGTCTCTGGGATGGAGAGTCCTCCATATATCCGACAGGCCTTGATCCTTCATTATCTCCTGCAGTGCTCTTTGGTCCTTCACATGGGAGTGGAGCAAGCATGAGGTCTTATCCATGGAGGGGTCTAGAACCAGGTTAAAATCCCCCCCCAAGATGATAGGGACTCCCCCTTGTGACAGGTTCTTTAAGTTGTGGGCGGCCTCTTGGAAAAACTCTGGGTCATCCTCATTGGGGGCATAGATATTCCCTATTATTACCTTGCCTTTTGGAGTGTCCATCAGTACATACACCCACCTGTCTTGTGTGTCTTCCTTAATTTTAATGGGGGTCCACTGTAGCTGTTAGTGGAGGAGTATTGCCACTCCTCTTTTTTGTGGTGGCTGATGAGTGGTATACCTGCCCCACCAGTCCCTCTTTAGCATGTCATGCCCTGCCTTGGTTAGTTTTGGTTCCTGCAGGAAGGCCACATTGATATTTCAGTTTTTTAAATGCGTAAGCACTTTTTTTTTTTAACTGGGGTGTTCAACCCTTTTATATTCCATGTGTGGCAGTTTAGTTCAGCTATTATCTAGTGGAGTGAGCGTAGTGGGATGTATGCTGAGTAGCAGTGCTCCTCGGCTACATGTTATACCTACAGTAGAAGGGCTGAACAGCCCCAGCCTTTGAGGCCCATTATTTTTGAATCTTAAGGAGTGGCCCTGGGACTCATCCTTGGGCTACATAATAAGTGCCTGAATGACTTGTTTGTGCCCCGGGGTCCCAGTTCCCCCTACCCAGTGGACCTTTCTGCAGGATAAACCCAGGCCTTCTTGTGCAGAGGATCCAGATCATGCATTCAAAGTTATCCCCATGTTAGTCCTTCCTGGCCATCAGCCTTCTTTGCCCCCCCCACACCTGTTATGTATACATTTTCTCTGATGCATCAATTATCTTATTTTGTCTTTACTCATTCCTTGTCTATGCAAACAACAACCCAAACAGATCAAACGACTTTATAACTATTTACATACTGCACTGAAGTGCCAAAAGAGAGGCGAATGTTAATGGTCATATGCTCCCCAGAGCCATGCAGGCCACATCCTATGCCTCGTGGGGGTGGGCTCCTTTGAGAAGAGGGCAATTTCCTGTCGGCCAGGTGGGGCCTGATCCCTAGCATAGTATCTAATCTGGCACTTGCAGTATTGGTCACACATGTGTTTCCTTAGTCTGCTCCCTGCTATGTTGGTCAGGACCAGTCAACCATCATCCTTTTGGTTCTTTAGAGTTAGTTGAGGGGGGCATTTACTCTCTGCCTCCATGCTAGGGTATGACTCTCAGTGAGGGCCCTAAGGAGCATGATATCTTCATCCGCCAGCTACCAGGTGACTTCTAAGACACCCCCCCCTTTGCCCCTGTCCTATTGCACCTCGGTAAGGGGAGAATTTGCTGCCAGGGTCTGCTGGCTATTAGCCTAATTCCTTCCTTCTCAGAGGACAGATGCCATGCTAACCCCCCAAAGTGGGGGAGGGGGGAATTCCTTCTTTGGGTCTGCAGCTAAAGGTCAGAATTTCTGTGTCCAGTTATTCTTATGAGTGGCCTGGCTAGGGTCTGAGGGTCACTGAACTCAATGAAGCTCGTATCTGCTGCTTGGCTTTGTTTTAGCATTTTTTCTTCTGTTTTCTTAAGTGAAACAAACAGGGAGTGGCTTATTCAACTTTGGCTACTATTCCATCAATGTCCCAGTTTCAAGTGGGTGCTCTGGTGGTGCAACCTAGTTGGAGGAGGAGGTTGGAAAGGGTGAAAGGTACCCCACATGACGCATCAGGCATCGCCCATGGCCCACCCAGGAGGAGAGAGGTGTTCCAACCTTGAGAACCCTGACCTTATATGCCATAAGGAGACCACGCAGCAGCACGGGTCTCAACAGCACAGAGCCCTCCTCACAGCCCCAACAATATATTTAAGGTTTAGCCATACGCAAAGAAAGAAACACCACTTATCTGATTTAATAATGTGTCCTCTAGGAGCCTGATCCTCATTGCTTGCAGTGGATGATTGGGGTGTAATGTCTGTGTCTCTTTCCTCCATTGTTGTCTGGATGTCCGGTCAAATTTGTTGGGGTCCCAGCAAACACAGTGGCCTGTTGTTGCTATGTACTGGGAGAGTTTTGATCTGTCAGTCATCCCAGTGACTTCTCCTGCAAGTGTGGTGGGGCTGGCAGTCTACTCAATGGCGGGGGTGTGCATGGCCTGATGCTGTGGTAGTTGTCTGGGGGTTACGAATTGCTCCCAGTCTGTGGACTCATCTCTGCCATCTTCTCCTTGGTCCTGGCATGGTGGTTTCAGCTTTTCTGTAGGATGCTCCCTTGGCTGGTGTGGGGATCTTGAGCTTTTCTTCCAGCTGCAGCATGGCAAGGCCCAGGTTGCTCTTTCCATCCCTACCTCCCAGGTCTCCATTTTTTTGCTATTCATAGGGGACATAGGGCTGTGCGGCTTCCCTGCTGAATTGCCTTGTCACCGAGAACTTTGTACAGATCCGTGGGCTGTCGTCCTCTGGGCCAGGTCTGTCTCAGGAAATCCTCAGTAGCTTCAGGAATGTCAGACATAAGTTGGGAGACAGTATGCTGCACTCCCCTGCTGGCAGGGTACCTGAGAGAATAAGTCAGTCCCAGCTTCTGCATGGTGTGGTGCAGTTCTGTGTATTCTCTGTTGCACTGATAGTCCTTAGAAAAATTGTATGGAATGCCCTGCCAGTCCAGGCTTCCCAATTTCTAGAGGGCCAGTATTGCCTGTCTTGTATTGTAATTCAATAATTTGCCAGTATGGGCCTCAGTCTCTCCCTCTCTTTGGCATCAGGGCTAGAGTCTGGTGAGCCCTCTTACATCAAAGTGGACATCTCCTTTAATTTCAGGACTGTTGGTAGAACATGCTGCAAGAACTTGTGTCCCGGAGTTCTGACCCCTCGTGGAACCCCAGCAGCCAAAGATTGTTTCTCCGACTATTGTTCTCCAGGTTGTCCACCTTTAATAGAAGTCCCTGGATGCAGGTGGCCTTGTCTGCTGTGTCACTGCGGAGCTCTCGGATTGCAGTCTTGTGGGAAGTGACCTGTCTTTCAGTTTTTAAAAGTCTGTTTTCCAGCTGCTGCAGGACCTGAGTTGTTTGGGTGAGGCGCCATTACTTCTGACATTTGCAGTATTAATTTTTGAACACCACCTCCACTGCTGCCAGCTCTTGTATCTTTCTGATTGCACCAACCATGCTGCCTCTGTGGCAAGGGAGCTTATGCAGAGTACCTAGAGTTGTATCTGTCCTATCTGGGGTGATGAGGTATGTATGTATGTAGGTAATCCCAGTGCCTTCCGAAGAATTTCAGTGTTGGTTTTATCTATATAGTGCTCCTCCTGTTTGGGGATATCATCAGATTAGTGTCTCTGGAGATCAGATTGAGTGATCTATGTGTCCATCTTGTCCCGCAGCAAAACCATGCCCCTAGTACTTTTTTTAAAGTTACTGAAGTGGTGGTGGTGGTGGGGGGGCTATACCTTTCCCTATACTAACATCGCTGCCACGTTTTTTTTTTTAAGTTTCTGGGAGGCATGGATACCTAAGTGAGCTTCATTCTGGCTAGGAAATCAAGACACAGTACATTATTTACTCATTTTATAAATAATCTTTAGGAAAAACACTGTTTATGTATTGCATTGGTGGTGGTAGTGTGGGGAGGGGAGTCATTCTAATAAAGAGGGGCTGCAATGCATTCCCTCTACCAGGTAGTTAAAGTAAGTGCTGCAGAATTTTTTCATAGAACATGTAAGGTATTATAGGCATTATGAGAATGAATTGGGTGTGGACTCGCAGTCGCCAGCATATCTTGCTAGCTGCACTTTGTGGCCACTCATTTAAAGCCTGGTGTGAAACCTGAACCCATGAACTTCCTGCCAAGAGATGAGTGAGCAGGCAACTGGGGTGCTGGTTTGCATTAGTGGATAGAGCACAAAGCTTTGAATCCAGAGATCCAGTCAGGTTTAAATCCCACTACTACCACTTACTCACTGAACCTGAGCAAATCATTTAACCTTCACATGCTTAAAGCAGAAGCATTTGTTGGCAAACAATGTCATCATATATTTTGTTTACCATTATAAAAAGGCTCTCAGAAATTCTGCAGTCTGATTGACTGTTAGGATTCCAACAGCCTTACATTAATCCCTGTTATACTGTCATGTACAGCCTGATCACCATGGCACATGGATTCTTCCTGTTAGGATTCCATTATCTTGCACTGCTGAATGACTTGAAGGATGCATTCTGATTTTGAACCAGCACTCTTAAACTGTTGGTGGAAGAAGTATTTTATTAAAAATCTCCCTCTAAATGAGGAAAATGTTCAAAAAGTATACTTTCAGCACTTTTCTTTTGGAATAATTTTTTATAATTGCAATAAGGCACCCCAGGACTTAGATTAGCAGTCAATCACCCCCTGGAGCAATATAGCACTCAACTGTGCCTTGTGCCACATTTCACCGCTAGAGGGTGATTAACAGACTGTTAATCTAACCCCTGGTCATGCCTTATTGCTTAAGAAGTGTATTTCTGACATGTTTAGATTTATTACCAGTGCATTTTTAATTCCCTTAAATATTTTAAAAATGGGATTTTATTAATGACCGAAGTCATTAAAGATGACCACCTCTTATAGTTTTAAAAAATATCTTCTGTTGACATTAGCTTTTGAATGAATGTACTAGAGTCATACTTGTCTATATTATGATGGTGCTGCCACATGTTTTTGATGGAAAACAGCATAGCACCACATCAAGATAATTTGTCATGGTAGGAGAGCAGGAACGTTTAAAACCATCACAATCCCCATATCTCAGTCTAGGAATGAAAGAAAATGAGAAGACAACAGCTATATTGATGTTTTTGCAAGAAATACATTATTGCTGAAAAAGTTGCACAGTGTCTAACCAGTACAGCTGCTTTAACCTCTGACACAATCTTTCATTCTCTCCTGTATGAATCTTCCTGGGCACTTAATGGTACAGTAGCAACATGTTCTCCATCTTCTCCTGACTGTGAAGCTCTTTGTATAACAGGTAGTATATAATATATTTCCTTACTTCCAACTGATTTCAACAGACAAGAAAGAGAAGATTTATTCTTTCATATGACTTATATGGAAAGGACAATGTCCACTTTCTGAAAGCTGCTGGAGAACAATTGCTGTGTACAGTATAGTATGGTGATGTGCTTGAGTTTATCTGAGCTGCAGCTGCATCAAGTTGATAGTTAAATGCTATGAACAAGAACAAGCGACAGAGTAGAAGATACAGGGCAGTGAAAAAATTTAAAATGATGCTTCATAATCCTACCAGTATAGCAGAAGGACTATAGCCCCAGAGTGCCCTTGCCTAACCCTGTTAGGTTTTTCTGCCTTAGGACACTGACTTCTATATTGTGGTGGTACTTGACATGAGAAAGGTCACAAATCCTATGAAGTGGAATGTGTAACTACAGGACTGGATCATGTCATTTGCACGGAAGAATTAGATACAGTAGTTTGCTCCTGTGGAAGAAATGCAAGGACTGTTTCAAGTCCGAAATGAATAAGCTTTTTGTTTTTAGCTGATGTTTATTTTGCTTTTGATGATGATTAAACTGATTAGTGGGGGAGCAGCAAGGAATAGCCTAGCTAGTAATCCCCTTGTAATATTGTAGGTAAGTTAATAGGCTATAGTAAGAAAGTAGGATTTTCAGGGTGGAGAGGGCTGTATGTGAATACCAGAAGTTTGGGAAATAAAATGATGGACCTAGAGACAATGATGGTGGATGAATGCCTCAATATTGTGACTATAACAGAGACCTAGTGTTCTGAGCATCACTCCTGGGCAGTTAGTGTTCCTGGATACAGGCTGTTCAGAAGGGACAGGGTGGGTAGAAAGAGGGAGGGTGGCATTATATGTCAAGGAGACCATTCAAGCAACTGAAGGACAGGATGAGTACAGTGAGACAGAATTCCTGTGTGTCACATTCAAAAAAACCTCGAGCCACAGTAAGAATAGGAGTGACATACAGGCCTCCAAATTAGGGGAGCTGTTAGACAGGCAAATGATGCAGGTGATTCAAAGTGTGTCAAACAAAGGTGAGTTTGTACTCACTAGGGACCTTAATATGCTAGATGTTGAATGGGCAATCCCAAAGACAATATCAGCCAGGAGCAGGGAGGTACTTGAAGAAGTGCAGGGATCATTTCTACATCAACTGGTTAAGGAGCCCACAAGGGGGAAAATATTTTAGATGTGGTACTTACAAACTGGAATAGTGTTAAAGAGGTTATTGTTGGAGACTGTCTGGGTACAAGCGATCACAACACAGTATGTTTCAAGATACAAATAGGGAAGATAACAAATAAGACCAGTACGAAGGTTCTGAACTTCAGGAGGGTGAACTTTGATAGAATGAGGGAGATTTTCAGGGAGGAAATGAAATACGGTGACCGGATAGAGGATGTAGAGGAATTGGTTAAATGTATAAAGGAGGCATTATTAAAAGCAACTGAACTATACATAAGGAGGGTAGGAAAAAAACAAGAAAAGAAGGTGGCCTCTTTGGTTTAATAGGAGGTTGTAAGGGCAATAAGAGATAGAAGGATATCTTTCAGAAGGTATAAGAAAACCTAGAGTGTGATAGACATAGAGTTATAAGGAGAAACCGTACAGGCAGGGAAATTGATTAGAGAGCAAAAGCAGAAACAGAAGAGAAAATTCTAAAAAAAGTCGAACAAGGAGATAAAACTTTTTAGATATGTGGGGAAAAGAGAAGGACAAGACAAGGGAAAGTGAGGTTTGATGGGGAAGGGGAACTAAGGTCGAGTGGGACTATGAGAAAGCTGAGGTTTTAAATACTTATGTTTACTCTGTATTCACAGTGGAAAGGGATGGAAAGGGTCTGACTTAAAGAAGAATGGAGGAGATGAATTTGGGGTGAGTCAAAGCCCATTAAGTGAGGAAAGAGTTAAGGAAGAATTGTACAAGTAATCCATAGCAGACCCACAGGTAAATCTGTGCACACCGACACATTTTGGATTTAAAATCCTTTATCAAAGGCCTTTGATAAAGGATTTTTAAATACAAAACGTATTAGGCATGCACATTCATCTGTGGGTCTGCTATGGATATTTTCCAATAAATATTTTAAATAGACTACAAGGTTGTGGGGTCCTCTCTTATATGGCTGGTGAATGCTCCGATTCTTGTGATTCCGCTTACTGCTACATCGTGAGCACCATCATCCCAGTGCACACTTTCTTGCTTTGTGCCTTTAAATGTACTTCATGGATTGTGGTCACCCCTCCCTGCTCCCCCATTGAAGAGCCCACATGGGTTCAAAGCGCTGGGGTTTTTATTCTTTGTTCTTCTGCCATTTGTTGCACTTATTAAACACTGAACATTTGATTTTCTGCAGCCTGATGCCTTTATTTGCGCACTGTTTCCTTGCAGACCCTTCCAAACAGTTGACAATTAGTGGTGCAAGGCAGACACCAAGCATTACTGTCACTAAGCATGAACACACACTGCTAAACAGAAAACAGGAAACATAATATTAATATTTTAGAACCTTGGTATGCAAGGTAAAGCAACCCTATACGTGCACTTTAACTCACTGGCACCATTTTTTAACTTTAATCCTTAGAAGGCATAAACATAGCCCCAATGTAACACTTCATTATCTTTGCACATTAAGTGGGTCCAGATAATCTGCTATTACAAAGCTGGCTCACACTTATTTTACTGAATCAATCAGTTATTGTAGTTTGCGAGTACTCATTTGCTTCCACTATTGCTCTGTTCCTTGTATGCAGGACTTGACCTGTCATTTGCATCTGCGCCATCCTTAACTCTACAGTAGGTACAATTAGCATTTTACTTGCAGACAGCAGACTTCCAATATAGACTTTATTTATTTCAAAAATTTCACCAGGAAAGACAGACTGAGCTGGAAAAAGCTTGTTTCCAGATGTGTCCTGGGGGGATGGGGAGGAGGAGTGCACAACAACAAACAGAATAAAAGATATACAGTACTAGGGCTAAGCAATTACAATAGGCTAACATAAACATATATATACATGTGCAAATTAAACAAGTAACAGGCAGGGGTCTGTCCAGTGGGTTCAGGAATATACTATAGATTGTATAGGCAAACACAAGGCAAGATTGTGGAAGGCTAGGTTGCTCCATGAGGTGAAGGAGAGAAGGAGGGTGTACACAAGAAAGAAACAGAGGTAGAGGGCAGGGGAAAAGGGAGAGGGGTATTTGGGAGTGGAGCAGGCAGGTGAATCAGGTGCCATTTCAGGAGAACTCAGGAACATACTTCAGACTGCAGAGACAACGTAGGGCTATGTTGCTCAGTGAGGCGATGGATTACAGGGAAGGGTTACACAAGCTAAAAACAGGGAAGAGGAGGGGAGGGTATTGGAAGTGCAGAGGCACATGAATCAGGTACAGTTGCAGGAGTGAGCAGTGAAGTCATGGAGCAGAGGAGAGAGAGAGAGAGAGAGAGAGAGCGTGTGAAGAGGAGTGAATGGTTATGGGAGAGAATTCAAAGTTCAGGAGCAGTAGAGAAAGCACTGGCCAGCAAGGGATTTATGTGAAGGAAGTGCAAAGGAAAGTTAGCTAGAGTTATGAAGGAAGTAACAGGAAGGTGGAGGAGAGGTGAGCAAGAGGTAAGGTAAGAGGGGAGGGAGGTCAGCCAGAATTACCAGATAAAGGAGGCACAATGAGCAAGCCATCTAGCATCAAGGGACGGAAGGAGAGAGGAGTATATGAGCAATGGTGAATGGCAGACAGTCCAAAGCAAACCTGCAGAAGGAGGAAAGAGAGGGTCCAGTCTGGCTATGGAAGTCCTTGGAGCAGAAATGTAGATGATGTCACTATAGTCGAGAGTGGGTAGGATCATTTTCTGGATAATAACTCAGAGCAGGAAGAGGATGCAGCCTTTGTTCCTGTACAACACACTGAGCTTAGAGTGGGTATTTTGTGGATGGCATCTACATGCTCCAAAAAGTCGAGGTGTCAGTCAAACCAGATCACAAGCTACTTGAATGCGGGAACATCATCGAGAGTGGCCCCATCTAAGGTGTGGAAGAAGGGAGGGAGGCAAGCCTGTAAAACTTCTGCTTAGTGCCAAAGGTCACAGAGCCTGTTTTCTTGGCATTTAATGATAGCAGATTAAACCGGAACCAGTGCTGGATATTGTTGCACTCCATTGAAGCTTGGCCATCAGCTCAGAGAGGGAGGAACCAGAGGCAAATATGACTGTGTCATCTGAATACAAGTAGATGGACCCAGAGGAGCAAGCAGAGGGGTGGTCATTAAGGAGGACAGAGAAAAGTAATAGGCCAAGGACTGAACCTTGGGCGACACCAGGGTTGATAGGAAGTGGTGGCAGGGAATCACCAGTCCTAACAGATTGTGATCTACCCTGGAGGAAGGAGTGGAAACAGTAAGTTGCAGAGTCACAGAGCCCCACTGACCTGAGCTTGCCAAGGAGGAGTGGGTGGGCAACAGTGTCAATAATGTTGGCCAGGTCGACAAAGATGGTGGAGGAGAAGAGGCCCTGATCCATGCCGGACAGAATGGAGTCAGTAAGCTGGAGGAGGTGTTGTAGTGGTGTTTATGGAAGCCAGACTGGAATCAAAGAGATAGAAACATAGACTTTGACAGCAGATAAGGACCACTTGGCCCACCCAGTCTGCCCATTTCCCTATCTATCGGATAAGCTACTGATCCTAGTTTTACCAACAGCCTACTTCCTCCTACCTCCCACTAGAATTGCCTTATATCTGTCCCATGCTTTCTTAAATTCCCCCACTGTTTTTGACCCCATGATCTCCTGAGGAAGGCCGTTCCATGCGTCCACCGCCCTCTCTGTGAAAAAATACTCCCTCACGTTGCCCCTGAATCGTCCCCCGTCTATCTTCAGATTGTGCCTCCTTGTTCTTGCACATCTCTTTTTCTGAAAGATGCTACCCTCTTGGACTTTGTTGATTCCCTTGAGGTACTTGAAAGTTTCTAACATGCCCCCCTCTCCCTCCTTTCCTCAAGGGTATACATATTAAGCTCTTTTAGTCTCTCTTCGTATGGCTTCTGGTGCAGACCCTGCACCATTTTACTTGTCCTCCTCTGGACTGCCTCCATCCTGTCTATATCCTTGAGGAGATGGGGTCTCCAGAATGGCACGCAGTATTCAGATGGGGTTTCACCCACTGTCTGTACAGAGGGATGACAACTTCCTGTTTTCTACTGGTGATGCATCTCCCTCTACATCCCAGTATCCCCCCAGCCCTCCTTACTGCCTTCTCACATTGCTTGCCTACCTTTAGGTTGTCTGATATGACTACCCCCAGGTCCCTTTCCATCTTTGTTGTCATTAATACTGCCCCACCAATTATGTACTCTTCCCTTGGGTTTTTGTTTCCTAGGTGCACTACTTTGCTCTTCTTTGCATTGAATCTAAGCTGTCATACTTTTGACCATTCCTCCAATCTTGCCAAGTCCCTTCTCATCCTTTCCAACCCGCCTTGTGTATCAACCCTGTTGCAGATCTTTGTGTCATCTGCAAAGAGGCAGATTTTTCCTTCCAGTACCTCCGCAATGTAACATATAAAGACATTAAAGAGGACCGGTTCCAGTACTGAACCCTGTGGTACCCCACTAGCAACCCCTCTTTCTTTGGAGTGGACTCAGTTTACTATTACCCCCTGTGTCCTGTTGTCCAGCCAATTTTTTACCCAGGTTACCACCATGGGACCCACTCCCAGGTTGGTTAACTTGTTTATTAATCTTTTGTGTTGGACTGTGTCAAATGTAGGTCAATAGTTACCAGGGCTGGAGGAGTCATTACCTTTAGGAAGGGGTATGACAGTGGAATGTTTCCAGTGGTCAGGGACAGAAACGAGGGAGAAGGAGAGATTGAGAAGGGAGGTGATTGGGAGAGTGATGGCAGGGGCAGAGAGGTGTAGGAGTTTGGGATCAAGCCCATCAGGGCTCCCACCCTTAAGAAGGTTGACAGCCAAGACAGTATTGAGGGAAACAGCAGAAGTGACAGGAGAGAAGGTGAAGGAGTGAGATGGAGAGACGAGGGGGGAGGGGTGGGGTTTGAGGAGGAGGCACAGGAGGTGAAGAAGGTGTTGAACTGTGAGGCAACAGAAAGGGGGTCATAAATGAAGGTGTAGCCCATCTTATGGACATGGGAGGAGGACTGGGTGGTGGGGGAGAAGAGAGCATGGATGACTTTCCAGAACTTGGAAGGGTGACTAAGGTTAATCTGGAAGAAGGAGGAAAAGTACTCAGTTTTGGCAAGCCTGGTGGCTCTGGAACACACATTCTGAAGGGATCATGCCTTTTATGGTCAGCTGGGGAACCAGAGGACTTATGAGTCTTCCAGACTAGGTGATCTGCACATAGGCATGCCAGTAATTTGGCTGAGATCCAGGGGAGGTGGGAACCATGGACCCTGGTTTTCCTGAGTGGAGCATGTAGATCCCAGATTGACATGAATTTGGAGTGAAAGTGGCTGAAAGCAGAGTCAGTGCTACTGGATGGAAGAAATGGGAGGCAGTCAGTGGCTACCAAGTAGGCTCGGATTGATGACAAGTCCAGCAGCTGGAAGGACTAAATCTGGAGGATTTTGGGGAGGGCTTTGGATAGATGAATTTTGCACACGCATAGATCATGTGGTGGTCACTAAGTGTATCAGGGTGTGCCAGCATCTATGATACAGTGAGGATGAGAGGTAAGTACCCAGTCCAGTAGGGACTTTACCTAGCAGACTGCCAATTTTGCATTTGCAACCCCAGTTTGCAAGGTGACAATACCATTTGTGGTAACAAACCATCCCAATATGCTGCCCTGATTGTCTACAACCAGTAATAGAGCCAAGCAACGAACAGAGTTATGTGGGTAGATGGTACAGCATTCTTGCTTCACAGAAACATAGAAACATAAAAGTTGATGGCAGATAAGAACTGCAAGGCCCATCCAGTCTGCCCATTTTTTCTACCTTATGAATGTGCCATAGGCCTTTACTCTGTCAATGGCCTATCTATTCTTATGTATCTGTATTGCTCCCTTATGTCTATCCCATGCCTGTCTGAAGCCCTAAACTGTATTCATATCCACTACTTCCTGAGATAGGCTGTTCCATGCGTCCACCACCCTTTCTGTGAAAAAGAACTTCCTCGCATTACCCCTTAATCGGTTTCCCTCTAATCTCATGCTGTGTCCTCTTGTCCTGCTATTTTTCTTATATTGAAACATGTTAGACTCTTTCACTTTTTTAAAGCCCTTAAGATGTTTGAATGTTTCGATCATATCACCTCTCTCTCTTCCTTGCTCTAGGGTACACATATTGAGCTCCATTAATCTGTCCTCATATGTTTTCTGATGCAGTCCTTGCACCATTTTGGTTGCCCTTCTCTGGACTGCCTCCATTTTGTTAATGTCCTTGTGCAGGTGTGGCCTCCAGTACTGCACACAGTACTCCAGATGTGACCTAACCAGTGTCTTGTAAAGAGGGATTATTACCTCCCTCTTACGACTTGTATTACCCCTACTAATACTCCCCAACATCCCTCTAGCCTTATCTACTGCTTTAGGGGTCTGCTTGGATGATTTCAGGTCATCTGTGATGATGATGCCCAAGTCTCTTTCTTTGCTTGTGATTGCCAGCATCTCCCCTCCCAACCTATAGGTAGCTTCAGGGTTTCTTTTCCTTATGTGCATTATCTTTTTTTTATTTTGTTTTATTTATTTTATTTAATAACATTCAGAATTACAACCCTTTGAGCCATAGACTCCTTTACAAAGGCTCCACGTCAAACAACAATAAGGACTTACATATAGAATTAAGCAGTACAGTGTTCAGGAAAGAGAAACAAGAGGGAAAACAAGGTATGGAATTATGCATACAATATTATACAATATTATAAATACAATGATCAGGAAGAAAGACAATACACAAAACCACACAGACAGGGATACAGAACAGTACTACTTAGGAGAGTAGGACCCAGTGTTATCCATAATATCCACAATATTTAGGTAAAACATGAATATACATTTTTTTTTCATATATAACATACCATGTATGAGATAGAGTTATACTACAGAGCCCTGACAAGTGGGGGGAGCAGGAGGAAGTGAGAGTTAGGGACAGTCACAGGATGAAGATTCTTGAAGAAGGTCTTTGAGACTAATCTTGAAGGCACCGATCCCGGGCTCCAGGGAGACGGGGGGGGGGGAGGCCATTGAACCAACAGGGGCTCTGTATAAAAAGGCTCTTTGACCAAGGGAAGTTTGACAGTGGGTGACTAGTAGGGAGGTCCCAGTAGAACTACGGGAGGTTCTGACCAATGGGGCAGGTTGGATAAGGCTATGTAAACCAGGCGGGGTTTGATCAAGGTGTATTTTCTTGGCCAGGAGGCAAGTATGGTATCTAGGACAGGCATCAAATGGCAACCATTCGGCAGACTTGTAGAGATCACAGGGATGTGTCTATCTGTCGCTACCTGTGACCAGTCTGCATGCTTTGTTGAGGGAGACTTTGATGCGACGCAATGCAGCGGGGTAAGCAGTGCTGTAGATGACTATGCCGTAATCTTCCTGGGAGAGGACAGAAGAGGTAACGGTCAGACGGATTGCCATAGGGGGAAGGCAGTGTTTGTAATGGTACAGAAGCCCGAATCTGGAGTTGATAGCGGAGGACAGTTGTTGCATATGTGCATGGTAGGTGAGGGACGTGTCAAGGGTGACACCTAAATATTTGAATGACTCAACCAGCTCAAGTGGGGATCCTAGTGAGTTGATGGTGGTCAGCGAGAAGTCATGATGAGGATGGTGGGCAAAGATCATTGATTTTGTTTTCTTGTAGTTTAGAACTAAGTGGTGGGAACTGAACCATGTCTCAGCTTCAGTGAAAAAAACCTCCAGAGCATGCTGGAGAGAATCTGGGCTGGCGTGGCTCCAGAAGATTACTGCATCATCTGTGTAGAGCAGAATTTTTCCAGGACATGAGCTGGAGAGGAAGTTTAGGAAGAGGCTGAAGATAAGGAGTCCCAAGATGGAGCCTTGGGGTAATCCTGAATGGACCTGAAGGCTGTTTAATAGAGTGGAGTTGATTTTAACCTGTTGGGATCTGTCTGAGAGGTAACTTTTGAACCAGGTTATTGTTTCAACTGAGAGCCCCAGGGAGGGCAGGGAGGCTAGAAGCATAGCATGATTAATAGTATTGAACGCCTTTGCGAGGTCGATGTGCACCAACCCCACAAGGTGACCATGTTCGGTAGGAGGAGTATTCTAGGAGGGCAGTGGTGGTGCTGTGGCCCTGGCAGAAACCATGCTGTTTGAGGCACAGTAGGTTATGTTTAGACAGATGGTCAATCAGCTGATCAGCCACTATTTTTTTGAGGGCCTTGGAGAGGGGAAGGAGAAGGGAGATGGAACGATAGTTATTGGGGGACAGGCGGTCGCCACTTTTGAAAATAGGGGTGATGATAGCTTATTTCCAGAGGGCAGGGAATTGTCCTAGGTTGAGGGACAAGTTCAATAGTTTGTAGGGTTGTAGGGACCTCTCGAGGGCTAGATGGAGGAGCTTCAGGTCAATGGCATCACCACTGACATGGGACTTGCAAGAGCTTTGGAGAGGTATCTCCTAGCCTCCTACATTGGGATGATTCGGAGATGAAAAAGGAGGATGTTTGAAGGTGGGCTGTAACCAGAGATGGGATCTAGTGAGGTGAAGAAGTTGGGGGGAAGGACACAACAGAGATCAGAGAATGTGGTGTTTAGGGTGTCTGCAATGGACTGGGGGTCCTGTGTTAGGTTACCATTAGCCGAGAGCTGGGCAGGAGGGGGAGGTGGCAGACTTCCTGTTTAGTTCTCTTAAGTTTTTCCAGAAATGTCTTCCTGAGCCCCAGGTGGAGGAGAGTGTCTGTTGATAGTGGGTTGCCTTGGCTTGGCGAATGGCCCAGGTACATTTGTTTCTGGCCTTACGATATCATTGCCTATTCAGTGGGAGTTGTGAGTCTAAGGCCTTATGCCAGAGATTATCATGGTGTTGCATTTGGTCAAGCAACAGTTGAGATATCCAGGGGTGTTACAGTTTTAGTGATTTGTTTTGAGAAGGGCAAAGATGTCACAAGCTGCATGGAAAGTATTTATAAAGTGGGAAGGCAGTATCAATTGATTGGGTGCTATACATGGGGACCAGTCGGAGTTAGGTAGGTTTTGAAGTGTTGAAACATACCCTTTTTAGGCATCTATGGCAGGAGCAGTGGGGAAGCAGTAGGTGTTTTATTGGACCATAAGCAGGTTACTAGGCAATGGTCGCTAAGGGTGTCTAGGAGTACTGAGGCGTGATCTTGCACTTCTTTGCATTAAACCCCAGTCGTCACTCTTCTGACCATTTTACCAGTTTTCAGATCTCTTCTCATTCTGCCCACCCCATCTGGATCATCTACTCTGTTGCAGATCTTGGTGTCATCTGCAAACAGGCAAACCTTACCCTCCAGTCCATCTGCAATGTGACTGATGAAGATATTGAAGAGGACTGGCCCCAGGACTGATCCCTGAGGTGCCCCACTTGGGACTTGCATCTCTTCTGACTGTATACTGTTTATCCTGACTCTTTGTTTCCTGCCCGCTAACCAGTTTGCCACCCAGTTAACCAACCTCTTATCCACCCTGAGCCTACCCAGTTTATTAATCAATCTTCTACATGGAACAGTATCGAAAGCTTTGCTGAAGTCAAGGTAGGCGACATCAACTGCACCCCCTTGGTCCACCACTCTAGTTACTCAGTCAAAGAAACCTGTGAGATCAGTTTGACAGGAACTTCCTGTTGTAAACTCATGCTGTCTTGGATCCTGTGCTCCTATCGATTCCAGGTATTGCACTATCCTTTCCTTAAGGAGTGCTTCCATAATCTTGCCCACTACTGAGATAAGACTGACTGGTCTGTAGTTCCCTGCCTCCTCCTGCTGCCACTCTTGTGGAACAGAATCACATGAGTCCTTCTCCAGTCTTCTGGGACCTCTCCTGTGCTCAGACACTCACTAAACAATTCTGCTAATGGCTCTGCTAGTTCCACCATTAGCTCCTTTAGTACCCTGGGATGTATGCCATCAAGTCCTACTGCCTTGTCCACCCTGAGCTTAGCAAGCTCTTGTAGGACCCTTTCTTTTGTGAAGTGACTAGTGCACACCTCCCTCACCCCTGTGTCCATGGTGCTGAGCTGTGGGCCCTGCCCTACCTTCTCCTCAGTAAATATTGAGCAGAAGCATCTATTTAGGATAGATGCTTTTTCTTGGTCCTCCTCCACACACTCCCCCTTATCCCCTTTGATCTTAGCAATACTTCCTCTGGACTTAATCTTTTCACTAATGTATCTATAGAAAGTCTTGTCCCCTTCTTTTACTGCTCGTGCTAGTGTTTCCTCGGTTTGATCCTTTGCCTGCCTTACTGCCTTCCCTGCTTCCCTTTGGGAAGTTTGGTATGCCTCCCTGTCTTCATCCCACTGCGTTCCTTTATATTTCCTGAAGGCCAACCTTTTGGCTCTGATCTTTTCTGCTACTGTTTTTAAAAACCAAAGTGGTTTCCTCCTTCTTTTGCTCTTGCTTTTCTCCCCAACACAATGGGATGTTGCTTCAAGTATTGCATCATTAAAGCTTGCCTACTTTGTCTGTACCCCCTCACCTGTATTTCTTCTTGTCGGGCTAGCTTAACTCTGTTGGCCATCTTATCAGTCAGATCCTCTGAAGTACCATATTTTTGCCTTGAAATGGGATGATTTAGTTCTAGTGGCCAAATTGAACCATACCATGTGATGGTCACTTGCCCCCAGGTGACCTTCTAATTGGACATCTGTGATCCTTTCCCCATTAGTCAGTACTAGATCCAGGATAGCCCTGTCTCTTGTGGGTTGTTGTACCAATTGTTTGAGGCCCTCCCCCTGCAGGGAATCCACTATGTGTCTAGTTCTGGCGGATGTTGCTGCTGGTATTGACCAATCTGTATCTAGCTTGTTGAAGTCTCCCATTATCAGAACCTCCCCTTTAGCTGTCATGTTTTGTATATCTTCTAACAGTAATGTGTCTATGTCCTCCCCCTGGTCTGGAGGCCTGTAGACAACCCCAGTTCATATGGCTGTCCCATTTCCTGTTTCCAGGGTGATCCACAGTCACCTCTTCCTCCTGGGAGCTGTTCCAGCACAGCACACAGTTCATTCTTTTCTATGAGACAGGACCGGAGGGGGGGGACCTTAGCAAATTGATTTTAATTTGAAGTCATAACAGTCTTCACCATAAATTTAGAGCACTATGATTCCATCTTCTGGGAACTCCAACCCTTTGCACTGTAGCTAGCATTTCCTCTGGCACAGGAGAAGATCTGCACTTGTGAAGAACCCTTGGTGGGGAGGGGGAAGTGATGCTTACACAAAGGAGAACTGTGCTGAACCTGTAAGTCATTTTTCCGAGTCAAAGCTGTTTTATGAGTACTGGTTAAAATTCTGTTATTATTCCATCTATGCATGCCTTTTAGTAACCTCAGTAGGTGTCTCTGTTTTGCAATCCGGTGGTAAGTACCAATTTAGAACTGGGTGATGTATTTTATGTCCCTCAGCCACAGAGTTCTATAGTAGAACTATGGATGCATTGTGCCAACAATAGAAGAGTAGAACAGGGACATAAACTACATCATACAATTTTAAAATGGTTCTTACCAGCAGCATGTAAATCATAAACACCCACAAGGATAACTAAAAAGTCTGGACAGCTAAAGCAATAACAGACTTAAAACAAATGTTTAAAAACAACCTTTACTAGGAAAAATGACTTATAGATTCAGTGCAGTTCTCCTTTAAGAGGCTTCTTGCTCCTATCCCACTGCTATCATAAACTTATTTTTCTCATCTTAAAGTTAGGACCCAGAGGGGAACCTCAGAAGGCATCCAAACCCCAATCACCTGGGAATCTCCCTCTCTGAGTCTGGAATAGCAATCAGACTTCACTGTTGTTGTACCTCATGGTTATTTACTTCAGGGCCCACCTGACTGGGTGACCCACAACTCCTCTGAGAGGCAAACTTTAGGTGATCTCTACCACTTCACCTCTGGGTTGCTAACTGGAGTTAAGCTACTGTACATGACACCATGTAGGCCATGGCTTTCAGGGACCTACAGTAGGACTTCACTCAGTCTGGATTCTCTGGCAGAATTGAAAAAAAGCATGCTAGATTAAAACTCTCCCTTCCCATATGTCCTACCTCTGGTACTGAGTATTCTGTTCCCTGGGTTGCTCTCTGCCTCGTGGGCTGTTAAACCTATATGATCCAGCTGTGAGCAACAACATTTTATGATCCCGTTTTTATGTTTGCTTGCACGCATGTGCAAGAAACATAGTGCCATCATCCAAGTTTTCGTAGGTGTGGTACCCTGTCTTCCAATGCAGTCAGTGTGTTTGCAGGCATGGCCACAGTTCGCCAATGAATGCTGCAGCTGTCTATGACAGCAGTTGAAAATGCAGTGCCATACAGTTGAAAGGGAGAGCTCTGCTTCAGTGAGCAGCAAGAAGATACTGCATGTGCATGCGCTCCACCCTCCACACACTCACGCACCCATATTGCGCACTAATGCGTCCCCCCCATGCACACATTGTATGGCCGATGGGGGTGCCCAATCCCCCTTTGGCTCTGCTGCGATCCCTCCCCCCCAACAGAGTTCCAGATGCCTTGCTGGGAGCCCACCCCAGTGTGGCAACAGTCCATATGGCCGACGGGGTGCCCAATCCCCCATTGGCTCCAATGTTCCCCCCCCAACAGACAACTGGGTGCCATGCTGGGAGCCCACCCCAGCATGGCAACAATCCATATGGCCAACGAGGGTGCCCAATCTCCTGTCGGCTCCACTGATCCCCCCAAATAGCCTTCCAGCTGCCATGATGGGAGCCCACCCCAGCGTGACACAAGTTCCACGTCGTCCAAGAAAAAACAACCTGCAAGAAAAACCTTCCTCGCTGACTGTCCTGACCCCTCCCCCACCCGCACCCACCCTCTGCTCACCCTGCCTCCCCACACCCCCACCTCACCCCATAGTTACCTCCAGAGTCCGGCGCAATGATCTTCGGTGGACCGGGGAACACGTCTGCACTCTTAAAGCCAACCGCGAACTGAGGAAATGCTGGTAAGCTGTATAATGTAATAAATAGGGTTTTTTCAACTTTGATGCATATCTCAGGCATTTTTGGGAATTTTTTCACCAAATTTTCAACATGGGGTCTTTGGGACCCTATCTCATGGATTCTGTCACTGTCATTTTGTTAATCAGCCCCAAAAGGTGATTTCACAGATCACTGTCTTGAGACCACCTTTTGGGACAATATCGAAATGACGGTGTCATACTGTCATGGTAGGCCCCAAAACCCTATGTTGTTAATAACGGCAATCCCAAATGACTGTTTCTAACATGCATTGAGCTGTTCCTACACACACTCATAAGTTGTAATTTTCAATATTTTCAGTCCAGATTTTCAACATTGCCATTTTACCACACCTCCTTATGAGCAGTACAGCTGTTATTTTCACATTTCACCCAAAATGTGTTTCTACATATGTAGCGCACAATGGTGCAGTGGTAAAGCAAATCAATGTCCGGACAGATTAAGAAAATCACAGTGACACTGTACATGAGCAGAGGTGTTACAATGGCTATATTAAACATTTGGTGAAAAAAGTCCATAAAATGACTGTGTTATGAGCTACCATTGAGCAGTTTCCATGCACCCTCGTAAATTCATGGATTTCTAGTATTTTCAGTCCAGATTTTCACCACAAGCATTTTTCCACACTTCCTTATGAACAGTACAGCTGTCATTTTTCACACCATGGCTGAAATGTGTTTTCGCACTTCCAGCACAGAAATGCGTGGTCACTGTGGGAAATCACTGTTCGGGGACAGATTAAGAAAATCACAGTGACACTGTTCATGAGCGGAGGTTCCAAAATGCCTGTGTTGACAATCTGCTGTAAAAAATCCCCAAACTAATTGCATTACGGGTGTGTGTTGCACAGTTTCTACACATACTCGTGACTTCACCAGTTTTTTTTATATTTTCACTGCAGATTTTCAACATTGCCATTTTTTGCACCTCCCAATGAACAGTACAGCTGTCATTTTTTCATATACTGCTTGAAATGCGTTTTAACACCTGTGATGCCAAATGGCGTAGTCGCTGTACAAAATCAGCTTTCGGCTTTAAACTGATATTGCCACTGTTCATAAGGTGGGGGTCACAAAAAAAACCATGTTGAAAATTTGGAGTGAAAATGCCAATGAACGTCTGAGGCATTAGGGTTTCCGACCATAACGCCCCACCTTGTAGAGATTGTCAGGCATCAGGGGGGTGCGACTTGGGATTCTCGCCTGTAATGCTCATACCATTCCACACCCTGCAGCCAGTAAGAGGCATCGAGGTGTGCCTCAGACTCTTCGGCCCCAAAGTTCACCCCATTCTCCTATACAGCACCCATCTCACAGTATTTTCTGATGGAATGGGGTGAGCATAAGGGCCAAAGACCCCAAGGCACACCGTGATACTTGTCGGTGTCTGCAGGGTAGGGTGTGGTGAAATTACGTTGACATTATGCCTGACGACTCAAAGGCACACTCCAATGCCTGTCAGTCTCTGTAGGGTGGTGGCGGGGTTGGCTTCAGTTCAATACTTCACTGTCATTCCTAGTATGCAGCTCTCTACCAATGCCAATGCCAGCAAGCAAACATTCGGCATTGACAAATGCTTGTTGAATCAGGGGCTGCCCTTGTTTTAATAGTTTTGAGAAGAAAGACTGACTAGAAGGTTATCTCTTACTGTTTTAAAACAGGGCCATGAGATCTTTAATTACCACACAACACCCCTAGAAAAGGGCATCATTTCCATATGACAGCACTTCCAGCAGTGTAGCATGCACTAATACTGCACTGCAGTCAGTGTCTGTATTGGGCTTTTGAGTCTAAAATAATTTCAATGACCGCCCCCATGGCAGCATGCACCACCAGGAGGTTTTTGTTCAGTCACAAAGCTCCTAAGGTAAGTCATGCCTTGCCTTCTTCTTCTCTATGTTCGGTGAGGCATTAGCAGCATATTTTTGTTAAAGTAACAGCAGCATGTGCATGAGCGGTCTGATTTCAAAATCTGTTAGCTGCATGGGGGTCTTTATTAAAAGTTCTTCTGAAGGGGGGGTGGGAATGCAAGCAGCATGGTTTGCCACTGGGGAGAATGGGCATGTGAGTGTGGTTTGTGCTGGATAAGAGGGCATGAGAGTGGCATGTTTTGTTCTCTGAGATGATGAAGATGGTGGATGTGTCACCCTTTGTTTTGTGTGCTCCCCCAGACTCTATCAGTGGTGAGCAGATGGGTATGGAATCATGAATGCACTGCAGTACTTGTGTTGGGGTGAGTTCAGTCTGGGACTGAGGACTGTATGCGCTATCACAAGGAGTAGTTCAGAGCTGAGCACCATGGGGGAGGGACAATCTCTGTGTTGGCGTTTGGTATGACAATGTGCATGGAGACTTCCAAGCACTAGGTTGGTCCAGTGCAAGATGGTGCCAGCATCATCAGGATAGTGTAGATCACAGTAGTTCACATCAGTCTTAGATGATGTCAGTAGGTAGGTTTCAATAAGATTAATGTTGACAGCTTCCAGGCATATTTGATAAGTGTGGTGTTGTTTGCTTAACTTGAGATGACTGTCAGTCTGGGTTTGTGGTGTGTGGTGACAATGTAACAGAGACAACCAGCAACTGCTTCTCTTGTGTTTTGGGTGGACTGAATCAGACAATTAATAATTGTTTTGTTTTTAGGGCTGCAGTGGGTGGAGCCCTGCAGACCTCTTACTTTGAGCAAAAAAGCACTCCCACATTCCTTGCGGACGAAGAACATGTTGAGTGTCAAAAATAGTCATCTCCCATCGGACCGGGTCTGGGTGCTCACACTATTTTTTTTTAACTTTCAGCTTTTGGCACAAAATACATAACCCCCCACCTGACCCTCCCTCTCAGCAACTACTTTTCCCCTAGAAACATAATAGTGACATAGGGAGTGCCCAATACCCAGTGTCCAGATCACAAAATCTCCCCCCACTACCTTGAATGCATCGTTGTGCTTTTTTTAAACCATATATTTTTATATTTTTCCCACACCTGACCCTCCCTGTCAACACCCACCACCTCCCTTCCCCACCAGAAACATAACAGTGACACTGGGTGCCCAATCCCCCCAGTGTGGCAATCGACGTCTTGGTCCTGTTTACCGCGCATGTGCGGTTGTGCTTCTCAGTCTTTTGTTCCATATATTTTTATACTTTACTCCCACCCCACCCTCCTTCTCAGCACCCACAATCCCACTCCCCAGAAAGGTAACAGTAACACTGGGGGTGCCCAATCCACCAGTGTCATGATCAGCATCTCCATCCTGTTTTTGCGCTTGATGCGCTTACGCAAATGCTTTGGGACAATAATGGGAAATGAGAGGTGTGTCACTGCCTCCCAATGCAACAAACACTTTACTGGGTACATCCCACAGCCACCAATCAATGGGGAAGCTGCCGATGACAGCAGCTTCAAAGAGAGACAAAGAGTTAAAAGAAACCTGCTGCTGCTATCACAAACAGTTTCATCATTGCAGCGGCACTGCTCCCTTCCCTTGCAACCAGGTCTGCTCCTGCTGCCAAGCACTCTGTCCCCGGGCCTTGCTCCAAGAGATACTTGTTTGCTCAGTGTGCCTTTCCTGGTGAATCATTTCAATAAAGAAATGAGCAGATGGCGGCTCCTGCCACCAGCCACACACTCCACATAAAGCCAACATTGGGGTGCCCAATCCCTGTGTCAGCATGTATCCCCCTTCCCCATTGAAGTGGCACAGAGGGAGCCCATCCCAGTGTGCCAAAGTAATTGTTTATTTTTTTCCGACATCAGGATACCCACTCCAGGTGTCAGATGCTCCCCCCCAAACCCATCAGTAATATTTACCAACATTGGGGTGCCCAATCCCTGTGTCAGCATGCCCACCCCCATACACGCGCACACACACACCACACACACACACACACACACACACACACACACACACACACACACACACACACTATTGTGGCACACTGGGATCCCATCCCAGTGTGCTTAAATGTATTTTTTTTTTGGCTGACATCGGGGTGCCCAATCCCCATGTCGGCATGCCTCCCATTGTGGCACACTGGAAGTCCACCCTAGTGTCCCTAAATGTATATTGTTTTTACCTGTAAATAAAGAAAATGGCACCCCAAAGTCTTTTTTTTCCTTTTCCCCGTTAAGAAGAAAACAGTCCACCACCGTCTCCCCAGTACCCCTCCCCAATCTCCACCCTCCCACTGAGCACCCACCTCCCCACACCCCCCCTCACCCCATACATACCTCCGGAGGTCAGGAACAGTGATCTACTGTGGCATGGGATACGTCTGTACTCTTCAAAGGTGACTGGCAAACTGAAGATTTCAAGGTAAGCCGTATAATGGGAGTCAATTGTGGGGGTTCAATTTAGGTTGATATCTCAGCCATTTTTAGGAATTTTGGCCCCGAATTTTCAACATGGGGATCTTGGGACCCCACCTCATGAACATGTCACTGTCATTTCCTTAATCTGTCCTGAAAGGTGATTTTGCAGTTGCTGTGCGGAATCACCTTTTGGGACTGATTAATGAAATGACAGTGCCACAGTTCATGAGGGGAGGCCTCGAAAACCCCGTGTTGCAAAACTGATGAACAAGTTTCACAAAATGACTGCGTTATGAGTGTGCATTGCACAGTTTCTATGCACACTTGTATCTTCACCAGTTTTTAATATTTTCACTCCAGATTTTCAACATTGCCATTTTTTCACACCTCCAGATATCATTTTTCGCATCCTGCCCAAAATGTGTTTTCATACATGTGGCGCAGAATGGCAGTCACTGTGGGAAATCAACTTTTGGCACAAATTAACAAAATCACAGTGCCACTGTTCATGAGGAGAGGTCCACAAATGCCCATTTTGAAAATTTGGTGAAAAAATTCCCTAAAATGATTGAGTTAGAGGGGTGCGTTGTGCAGTTTCTTTGCACACTCGCAACTTCACCAAGTTTTCATATTTTCTCAACACTGCCATTTTTTCACACCTTCTCATGAACAGTGCAGTTGTCATTTTTTTTGCATCCTGCCTGAAATATGTATTTGCACCTATGGTGCCAAATGGTATGGTCGCTGTGCAAAATCACCCTTCAGGATTGAGTAATGAAATGATAGTGCCACTGTTCATGAGGTGGGGTCCCAAAAAGTCCATGCTGAAAATTTGGAGTGAAAATATTAATAAATGCCCAGGGCATTAGGGTTTCAAACCATAACACCCCACCCTATAGAGGTGACAGGCATCAGGGGTGTGATTGAGGTTTGTCAGCCATAATGCTCTTCACAAAGTGGAGCAGGACAGAGGCAGGAAACTACAGACCAGTTAGTTTGACCTCAGTGGTAGGTAAGATGGAATCACTTCTGAAGGAAAGAATTGTTGAGTACCTAGAAGACAGTGGGCACAGGACCCAAGGCAGCATGGATTCACGATGGGAAGGTTGTGTCAGACGAATCTAATAGATTTCTTTGACTGGGTGACCAAAGTAGTAGACCAGGGAGGGGCTGTGGACATGGCTTACCTAGATTTTAGCAAGGCATTTGATACAGTCCCACACAAAAGATTAATACACAAGTTAGCCAGCCTTGGAGTGGGTCCCACAGTAGTAACCTGGATAAAAAATTGGCTAGACAACAGGACGCAAAGGGTAGTAGTAAATGGAGTCCACAGTGAAGAAAGGAGGGTTACTAGCGGGGTACCGCAGGGTTCAGTACTAGGACCAGTCCTTTTTAATGTCTTTATAAGTGACATTGCAGAGGAACTGGAAGGAAAAGTATGTAGATTGCTCCCATAAAGGCTATATTTTGGGGCAGGACCATATAATGTGCAGCAAATCTCCTTCCTGTGGATGGCATCTCCAGCATATATTTGATTTCAGAGCACCTGCCACATACAGAACTACAGGAGTCAGGTACCAGGAGTGTAGTATTTTGCTTTGGATCAGTTTGCCGTTAGTGTTGTTAAAGGATTTCTGTGTATGTCGCCAACATTTGTCCCATTGCTGTTCTGTGATTGGCTGTCACATTGCCTTCTCCCATTTGACCCTGGCCTTGTCTGATTGGCTAGGTGTGGAGGTTCTCAGAGTGGAGTATATCTTACTGCCCATGCAGCTGGCATTTAAAAGCTAGGCGGGTAATGGGGAAGGGGTGCTTTGCTAGGCATTCTTCTAAGGAAGGACTAAAGTGCACTTCTTATCTGTAAATGCCTCCAAAAGTCACCTGCTGGAAGACCCCACTTCACCTTTAAATTTTGAAACGTCTCAATGTCCCAAGTACCCTTCACTAGGAGGTCTTGTATTGTTTGTATACTTGAAGACATCCATCCCTGCCAGATGATCTTGTGACCCCCAATGAGAAGAGTTTTATTTCCTGCAGTGGGGTGAGTTCCAAGGGGTTAGGTCTGCTCCCAGCTTGCGCTGCAGCTGAGACCAGATCTGAATTGAGTGACCTATTGTGGGGTGTTTACTTGTGGAACTTGGCTGTGCTATCATAGAGCAATAGTGTCAGGGATTGAGTTTGACTCACCTCCCACTCTATAGACACCCACTACAGCATTTCTGCCCCTTGGGATCTGAACCAGTGGATGGTTTGTACACTATGGAAAGCCCATTTATAGTCTTCTACCCATGGCATACACAAGCCACCCTCTATCCAGTGAGCATGGAGTTTATTCTGATTGTACTGAGGGGACTTGCCTTCCCATAAGAAATAGTTGATTGCCTTATCTATCTTCTGACACCAAGCCGGAGGGAGGGCTATTGTCTGATGTGACAACAGATAAAATATGTTAGGGGCTATTGTCATTTTAATCGAGGCTATTTTCCCCTGCCAGTGTCAACTGTAACTTTTTCCATCTATTCATATCCATGGTGATGTCGGCTAGCAGAGGAAGCATATCATATTCCCATAGTCTGTTGATATCAGAGGTGAATTTTATCCCCAGGCGTGTAATTCCCCCTCCTGCCCATCTAAGTCCAGTGTCACCTACTGCAGCCAGCAGGCATTTGAAACTGAGTGGTAGTACTTTGGTTTTCGATTGATTCACTTTTAGGCCTGAGTAAGCTGCAAATGTGTGCAGCGTTGTTGGGAGTGGGTGTACAGCCTCTTCTGAGTTGGATACCATGACCAACAGGTCATCGGCATAGACGAGAGTGGTGTATTGTTCTGCCCCATCATAATGCCTTGTATTTGGATGTTTTGCCTGATGGATGCCACCAGAGGCTCCACAGCAAAGATGAAAAGGGGGGGGAGGGGACAGCCCTGTCTAGTGCCCCGTCCCAGCCTGAAAGGGGGTGACAGGGTTGCATTTGTTAGTAGCCTTGCTGCTGGGTGGTTATAAATGGCCTCTTCCCATGTTCTGAAGTGAGGGCCCACCCCCACATGCTGCAGCATCATGTGTAAGTAGTCCCATTCTAGGGAGTCAAACACTTTTTCAAAGTCTATTGCCACTACTGCTGCGGCTGTGGGGAGTTGTGTGACCCTATGCATTAAGTTAATTAGGATTCTCATGTGGTTTGAGCTGTATCTACCCTGTACAAATCCCACCTGAGTGTGGTGGATCAGATGTGGGAGGAGGGGGTTGAGCCTATGGGCTAGAGCTTTGGTGTAGGTCTTGCTATCTACATTCAGTAGGGATTTGAGCCTATAGTTGCTGGGTAGGGTCTTTCCTCTTTTTAGGGAGAACTATAATTATTGCCTCCCACATGGTAGGGGGGAAGATGCTCTCTGCTTCTACTTCCTTGTATACCTGCTCTAGGATGGGGACTACCGTTGGGGCTAACAATTGCCAGAATTCCATGGGAAACCCATCCCCTCCCGGGGCCTTGCCTGGTTTTAGGGACTTGAGAGCATGTCGCACCTCCTCCCTGGAGGTTGAATCATCTAGTGCTTCAGTCTGCTGCCATGTGAGAGTAGGCACGTGGGCACTAGTTAGGAATTTTTTGATGGCCGTTGTATCTGCCTTCCTTGAGGAGATATGCAACTTTTGATAATAGCTTCCCATGACCATGTAAAGAGGGTCAGAGGACGTTTGTACTGTCCCTGTTCCATCCTGGAGCCCTGCTATGTGATAGGCCATCTGCTGATGCCTCAGTCTGTATGCCAGGACTTTCCTTTCTCTCCCCCCCCCCAGTATTTATGTCTGAGCCTTAGTATAGCTACCTCCACTTTGTGTGACAGGAGAATATTTATTTCCAACTGTAAGGCTGCTATTTCTTTGCACAGGGGAGAATAAGGCATCAGGCACTTTTCCCCTCTGAATTTGCTCTCTGCATCTTTTAGGGCAGTTTCTAGCTGTTTCAGGTTTTCCTCCCTTCTCTTCCTTTGGGCCACTGAGTATCCTGCAATTTTACTCCTCTTGGTGGCTTTAAAAGCATCCCAGGTGTTCCTGGCTGAGGTATCTGAAGTGGGGTTGGCCTTAGTGAATTCTGCATCCTCCAGGACTGCCCACTTTCTAAATTCTGCCTCTTTGATTAGGGTCAGGTTGAGTCTCCATGAGGGTGATGGGGAGGAAGGGTGCCCCCATAGTAAGGTCAGTTGCAAGGGGGCATGGTGGGATATTAACATCAGTAATATGACGGATTCTATTGCTATTTGTGTGATTTGGGAGGATGTGTCCTAAAGATCTATATGGCTGTATGAACTGTGCACCACAGAATAAAATGAATAGTCCCTGTCTCTGGGATGGAGAGTCCTCCATATATCCGACAGGCCTTGATCCTTCATTATCTCCTGCAGTGCTCTTTGGTCCTTCACATGGGAGTGGAGCAAGCATGAGGTCTTATCCATGGAGGGGTCTAGAACCAGGTTAAAATCCCCCCCAAGATGATAGGGACTCCCCCTTGTGACAGGTTCTTTAAGTTGTGGGCGGCCTCTTGGAAAAACTCTGGGTCATCCTCATTGGGGGCATAGATATTCCCTATTATTACCTTGCCTTTTGGAGTGTCCATCAGTACATACACCCCACCTGTCTTGTGTGTCTTCCTTAATTTTAATGGGGGTCCACTGTAGCTGTTAGTGGAGGAGTATTGCCACTCCTCTTTTTTGTGGTGGCTGATGAGTGGTATACCTGCCCCACCAGTCCCTCTTTAGCATGTCATGCCCTGCCTTGGTTAGTTTTGGTTCCTGCAGGAAGGCCACATTGATATTTCAGTTTTTTTAAATGCGTAAGCACTTTTTTTCTTTTAACTGGGGTGTTCAACCCTTTTATATTCCATGTGTGGCAGTTTAGTTCAGCTATTATCTAGTGGAGTGAGCGTAGTGGGATGTATGCTGAGTAGCAGTGCTCCTCGGCTACATGTTATACCTACAGTAGAAGGGCTGAACAGCCCCAGCCTTTGAGGCCCATTATTTTTGAATCTTAAGGAGTGGCCCTGGGACTCATCCTTGGGCTACATAATAAGTGCCTGAATGACTTGTTTGTGCCCGGGGTCCCAGTTCCCCCTACCCAGTGGACCTTTCTGCAGGATAAACCCAGGCCTTCTTGTGCAGAGGATCCAGATCATGCATTCAAAGTTATCCCCATGTTAGTCCTTCCTGGCCATCAGCCTTCTTTGCCCCCCCCACACCTGTTATGTATACATTTTCTCTGATGCATCAATTATCTTATTTTGTCTTTACTCATTCCTTGTCTATGCAAACAACAACCCAAACAGATCAAACGCACTTTATAACTATTTACATACTGCACTGAAGTGCCAAAAGAGAGGCGTAGAATGTTAATGGCCATATGCTCCCCAGAGCCATGCAGGCCACATCCTATGCCTCGTGGGGGTGTGGCTCCCTTTGAGAAGAGGGCAATTTCGCTGTCGGCCAGGTGGGGGCCTGATCCCTAGCATAGTATCTAATCTGGCACTTGCAGTATTGGTCACACATGTGTTTCCCTTAGTCTGCTCCCTGCTATGTTGGTCAGGACCAGTCAACCATCATCCTTTTGGTTCTTTAGAGTTAGTTGAGGGGGGCATTTACTCTCTGCCTCCATGCTAGGGTATGACTCTCAGTGAGGGCCCTAAGGAGCATGATATCTTCATCCGCCAGCTACCAGGTGACTTCTAAGACACCCCCCCCTTTGCCCCTGTCCTATTGCACCTCGGTAAGGGGAGAATTTGCTGCCAGGGTCTGCTGGCTATTAGCCTAATTCCTTCCTTCTCAGAGGACAGATGCCATGCTAACCCCCCAAAGTGGGGGAGGGGGGAATTCCTTCTTTGGGTCTGCAGCTAAAGGTCAGAATTTCTGTGTCCAGTTATTCTTATGAGTGGCCTGGCTAGGGTCTGAGGGTCACTGAACTCAATGAAGCTTGTATCTGCTGCTTGGCTTTGTTTTAGCATTTTTTCTTCTGTTTTCTTTAAGTGAAACAAACAGGGAGTGGCTTATTCAACTTTGGCTACTATTCCATCAATGTCCCAGTTTCAAGTGGGTGCTCTGGTGGTGCAACCTAGTTGGAGGAGGAGGTTGGAAAGGGTGAAAGGTACCCCCACATGACGTACCAGGCATCGCTTCCATGGCCCACCCAGGAGGAGAGAGGTGTCTCCAACCTTGAGAACCCTGACCTTATATGCCATAAGGAGACCACGCAGCAGCACGGTCTCAACAGCACAGAGCCCTCCTCTACAGCCCCAACAATATATTTAAGGTTTAGCCATACACAAAGAAAGAAACACCACTTATCTGATTTAATAATGCTGTCCTCTAGGAGCCTGATCCTCATTGCTTGCAGTGGATGATTGGGGTGTAATGTCTGTGTCTTTTCCCCCTCCATTGTTGTCTGGATGTCCGGTCAAATTTGTTGGGGTCCCAGCAAACACAGTGGCCTGTTGTTGCTATGTACTGGGAGAGTTTTGATCTGTCAGTCATCCCAGTGACTTCTCCTGCAAGTGTGGTGGGGCTGGCAGTCTACTCAATGGCGGGGGTGTGCATGGCCTGATGCTGTGGTAGTTGTCTGGGGTTACAATTGCTCCCAGTCTGTGGACTCATCTCTGCCATCTTCTCCTTGGTCCTGGCATGGTGGTTTCAGCTTTTCTGTAGGATGCTCCCTTGGCTGGTGTGGGATCTTGAGCTTTTCTTCCAGCTGCAGCATGGCAAGGCCCAGGTTGCTCTTTCCATCCCTACCTCCCAGGTCTCCATTTTTTTGCTATTCATAGGGGACATAGGGCTGTGCGGCTTCCCTGCTGAATTGCCTTGTCACCGAGAACTTTGTACAGATCCGTGGGCTGTCGTCTCTCTGGGCCAGGTCTGTCTCAGGAAATCCTCAGTAGCTTCAGGAATGTCAGACATAAGTTGGGAGACAGTATGCTGCACTCCCCTGCTGGCAGGGTACCTGAGAGAATAAGTCAGTCCCAGCTTCTGCATGGTGTGGTGCAGTTCTGTGTATTCTCTGCGTTGCACTGATAGTCCTTTAGAAAAATTGTATGGAATGCCCCTGCCAGTCCAGGCTTCCCAATTCTCTAGAGTGGGCCAGTATTGCCTGTCTTGTATTGTAATTCAATAATTTTGCCAGTATGGGCCTCAGTCTCTCCCCTCTCTTTGGCATCAGGGCTAGAGTCTGGTGAGCCCTCTTCACATCAAAGTGGACATCTCCTTTTAATTTCAGGACTGTTGGTAGAACATGCTGCAAGAACTTGTGTCCCGGAGTTCTGACCCCTCGTGGAACCCCAGCAGCCAAAGATTGTTTCTCCGACTATTGTTCTCCAGGTTGTCCACCTTTAATAGAAGTCCCTGGATGCAGGTGGCCTTGTCTGCTGTGTCACTGCGGAGCTCTCGGATTGCAGTCTTGTGGGAAGTGACCTGTCTTTCAGTTTTTAAAAGTCTGTTTTCCAGCTGCTGCAGGACCTGAGTTGTTTGGTGAGAGGCGGCCATTACTTCTGACATTTGCAGTATTAATTTTTTGAACACCACCTCCACTGCTGCCAGCTCTTGTATCTTTCTGATTGCACCAACCATGCTGCCTCTGTGGCAAGGAGCTTATGCAGAGTACCTAGAGTTGTATCTGTCCTATCTGGGGTGATGAGGTATGTATGTATGTAAGTAATCCCAGTGCCTTCCGAAGAATTTCAGTGTTGGTTTTATCTATATAGTGCTCCTCCTGTTTGGGGATATCATCAGATTAGTGTCTCTGGAGATCAGATTGAGTGATCTATGTGTCCATCTTGTCCCGCAGCAAAACCATGCCCCTAGTACTTTTTTTAAAGTTACTGAAGTGGTGGTGGTGGTGGGGGGGCTATACCTTTCCTATACTAACATCGCTGCCTGCGTTTTTTTTAAGTTTCTGGGAGGCATGGATACCTAAGTGAGCTTCATTCTGGCTAGGAAATCAAGACACAGTACATTATTTACTCATTTTATAAATAATCTTTAGGGAAAAAACACTGTTTATGTATTGCATTGGTGGTGGTAGTGTGGGGGGAAGGGAGTCATTCCTAATAAAGAGGGGCTGCAATGCATTCCCCTCTCTTACCAGGTAGTTAAAGTAAGTGCTGCAGAATTTTTTTTCATAGAACATGTAAGGTATTATAGGCATTATGAGAATGAATTGGGTGTGGACTGTGCAGTCGCCAGCATATCTTGCTAGCTGCACTTTGTGGCCACTCATTTAAAGCCTGGTGTGAAACCTGAACCCATGAACTTCCTGCCAAGAGATGAGTGAGCAGGCAACTGGGGTGCTGGTTTGCATTAGTGGATAGAGCACAAAGCTTTGAATCCAGAGATCCAGTCAGGTTTAAATCCCTACTACCACTTACTCACTGAACCTGAGCAAATCAACCTTCACATGCTTAAAGCAGAAGCATTTGTTGGCAAACAATGTCATCATATATTTTGTTTACCATTATAAAAGGCTCTCAGAAATTCTGCAGTCTGATTGACTGTTAGGATTCCAACAGCCTTACATTAATCCCTGTTATACTGTCATGTACAGCCTGATCACCATGGCACATGGATTCTTCCTGTTAGATTCCATTATCTTGCACTGCTGAATGACTTGAAGGATGCATTCTGATTTTGAACCAGCACTCTTAAACTGTTGGTGGAAGAAGTATTTTATTAAAAATCTCCCTCTAAATGAGGAAAATGTTCAAAAAGTATACTTTCAGCACTTTTCTTTTGGAATAATTTTTTATAATTGCAATAAGGCACTCCCAGGACTTAGATTAGCAGTCAATCACCCCCTGGAGCAATATAGCACTCAACTGTGCCTTGTGCCACATTTCACCGCTAGAGGGTGATTAACAGACTGTTAATCTAACCCCTGGTCATGCCTTATTGCTTAAGAAGTGTATTTCTGACATGTTTAGATTTATTACCAGTGCATTTTTAATTCCCTTAAATATTTTAAAAATGGGATTTTATTAATGACCGAAGTCATTAAAGATGACCACCTCTTATAGTTTTAAAAAATATCTTCTGTTGACATTAGCTTTTGAATGAATGTACTAGAGTCATACTTTGTCTATATTATGATGGTGCTGCCACATGTTTTTGATGGAAAACAGCATAGCACCACATCAAGATAATTTGTCATGGTAGGAGAGCAGGAACGTTTAAAACCATCACAATCCCCATATCTCAGTCTAGGAATGAAAGAAAATGAGAAGACAACAGCTATATTGATGTTTTTGCAAGAAATACATTATTGCTGAAAAAGTTGCACAGTGTCTAACCAGTACAGCTGCTTTAACCTCTGTACAATCTTTCATTCTCTCCTGTATGAATCTTCCTGGGCACTTAATGGTACAGTAGCAACATGTTCTCTCCATCTTCTCCTGGACTGTGAAGCTCTTTGTATAACAGGTAGTATATAATATATTTCCTTACTTCCAACTGATTTCAACAGACAAGAAAGAGAAGATTTATTCTTTCATATGACTTATATGGAAAGGACAATGTCCACTTTCTGAAAGCTGCTGGAGAACAATTGCTGTGTACAGTATAGTATGGTGATGTGCTTGAGTTTATCTGAGCTGCAGCTGCATCAAGTTGATAGTTAAATGCTATGAACAAGAACAAGCGACAGAGTAGAAGATACAGGGCAGTGAAAAAAAATTTAAAATGATGCTTCATAATCCTACCAGTATAGCAGAAGGACTATAGCCCCAGAGTGCCCTTGCCTAACCCTGTTAGGTTTTTCTGCCTTAGGACACTGACTTCTATATTGTGGTGGTACTTGACATGAGAAAGGTCACAAATCCTATGAAGTGGAATGTGTAACTACAGGACTGGATCATGTCATTTGCACGGAAGAATTAGATACAGTAGTTTGCTCCTGTGGAAGAAATGCAAGGACTGTTTCAAGTCCGAAATGAATAAGCTTTTTGGTTTTAGCTGATGTTTATTTTGCTTTTGATGATGATTAAACTGATTAGTGGGGGAGCAGCAAGGAATAGCCTAGCTAGTAATCCCCTTGTAATATTGTAGGTAAGTTAATAGGCTATAGTAAGAAAGTAGGATTTTCAGGGTGGAGAGGGCTGTATGTGAATACCAGAAGTTTGGGAAATAAAATGATGGACCTAGAGACAATGATGGTGGATGAATGCCTCAATATTGTGACTATAACAGAGACCTAGTGTTCTGAGCATCACTCCTGGGCAGTTAGTGTTCCTGGATACAGGCTGTTCAGAAGGGACAGGGTGGGTAGAAAGGAGGGAGGGTGGCATTATATGTCAAGGAGACCATTCAAGCAACTGAAGGACAGGATGAGTACAGTGAGACAGAATTCCTGTGTGTCACATTCAAAAAAAAAACCTCGAGCCACAGTAAGAATAGGAGTGACATACAGGCCTCCAAATTAGGGGGAGCTGTTAGACAGGCAAATGATGCAGGTGATTCAAAGTGTGTCAAACAAAGGTGAGTTTGTACTACTAGGGGACCTTAATATGCTAGATGTTGAATGGGCAATCCCAAAGACAATATCAGCCAGGAGCAGGGAGGTACTTGAAGAAGTGCAGGGATCATTTCTACATCAACTGGTTAAGGAGCCCACAAGGGGAAAATATTTTAGATGTGGTACTTACAAACTGGAATAGTGTTAAAGAGGTTATTGTTGGAGACTGTCTGGGTACAAGCGATCACAACACAGTATGTTTCAAGATACAAATAGGAAGATAACAAATAAGACCAGTACGAAGGTTCTGAACTCAGGAGGGTGAACTTTGATAGAATGAGGGAGATTTTCAGGGAGGAAATGAAATACGGTGACCGGATAGAGGATGTAGAGGAATTGGTTAAATGTATAAAGGAGGCATTATTAAAAGCAACTGAACTATACATAAGGAGGGTAGGAAAAAAACAAGAAAAGAAGGTGGCCTCTTTGGTTTAATAGGGAGGTTGTAAGGGCAATAAGAGATAGAAGGATATCTTTCAGAAGGTATAAGAAAACTCAGAGTGTGATAGACATAGTAAGTTATAAGGAGAAACCGATACAGGCAGGGAAATTGATTAGGAGAGCAAAAGCAGAAACAGAAGAGAAAATTGCTAAAAAAGTCGAACAAGGAGATAAAACTTTTTTTAGATATGTGGGGAAAAGAGAAGGACAAGACAAGGGAAAGTGAGGTTTGATGGGGAAGGGGGAACTAAGGTCGAGTGGGACTATGAGAAAGCTGAGGTTTTAAATACTTATGTTTACTCTGTATTCACAGTGGAAAGGGGATGGAAAGGGGTCTGACTTAAAGAAGAATGGAGGAGATGAATTTGGGGTGAGTCAAAGCCCATTAAGTGAGGAAAGAGTTAAGGAAGAACTTGGAAAATTCAAGGTAGAAAAAGCAATAGGGCTTGATGGTTTGAACCCAAGGGTTCTTCGGGTGTTGAGGGATGGGTTGGCAACACATTTAACAAAGTTTTTTAACTTGTCCCTTGATACAGGGTGTGTTACGAGTGACTGGAGGACAGCAGATGTAGTACCACTGCACAAGTGAGGCTGCAAGGAGGAGGCAGGGAATTACAGACCTATCATCCTCACATCAGTAGTGGCAAGGTGATGGAGGTGCTAATAAAGGAAAGAGTGGTAACAATACTAAATGGTCAACAAACTATTAGATAAAAAGCAACATGGATTCACTAGTGGGAGATCTTGCCAAACAAATCTGATAGAATTTGTTGATGGGGTAATGAAGGTGGTTGATCAAGGAGAGGTAGTTGATGTTGCCTACCTGGACTTCAGTAAGGCCTTTGACTCTGCCCCTCACCACAGGCTGGTAAACAAGACAGAGAGCCTAGGGGTGAGACAGAAAATAACTAGATTGGTTGAAAACTAGATGAAGGATAGAAGTCAGAGGGTGGTGGAAATGGTGTACATTCTGGGGTAAGGAAGGTTATGAGCAGGGTTCCTCAAGGATCTGTATTAGGATGAGTCCTTTTTAACATATACATTTGTGATATATCAAAGGGAATTGAAGGGAAAATGTGCCTGTTTACAGATGATGCAAAGTTATGGAATAGGGCCGACATTGAAGGAGGGGTTGAGGCCATGAGGAGGGATTTGAGTATATTAGAGAAATGGTTGGAAACATGGCAGTTAAAATTCAATACAAAGAAGTGTGTGGTGATGCATGTGATGCTTGGTCAGCTAGTTATGATTGTTGTGTGATATTTGTAATGTAAAAATATAGTATGTGATTATCTCACATAAGACAGCCTGGGATTCCATGGGTGCCCCCCACCCTCCAGGTTTCAGTGAAGGTACAGGATAGGTACCCAACCAGGAGATCTGTGTAATGTAATTAACTGCCTTGAGAAACTGCATTTTATGGCCTTTTCATGTGCTGTTGCTGCTTTGAATTTGGGAAACTAAATATGCATTTTATTACAGGACAGGACATAATTTGGCTGATTCCTGTTGGCTATATTGCATTTAGGTGAAGGATTGCAGGGTTGTAAATCCTCAAAGGAACTGGTTGATCAAAGATGCATAATATAGGAAATATCTTTTTCCTTCTGAAGTCACATTATTTAAACTATCTCCTGACTGGAAATCATTTTTTTGTAATTTTTAATTTAAAAAGAAGGAGCTAGATGACTCACCAAGAGGGTGGGGAGATGGAGTTGAAATGTATCCTTGTACTGGGGATTATGGCATATCTTTTTGGGCTCTTAAGAAGCAAGATCTCTAATTTAATTACACTTAGAGAGGTAATACATCAGAAAGAAAATATTTTAATGTATTTTGGTAGGAGTTTGTTCTGTAGTTTTCCTTGTTTTTCTTTTATGTGATTGTGATGCTCTTTGATATTGTCTCTGTATTTTATCTTACTGTTTTTATCCATTTTTAGTAAAACTATTCTTAAGAGACTGCCTGAGTGTCTGCCAGATCTTTTTAGCATGTGACATATAGTTGGTTAAGTCTGACAATTGTTCATGGGCTTGATGGTGTTACCAAACTGGGAAAAGGTAAAAATACACCTAAGGTCTCTTATAAAATTTTAAGGGTTCATTTTGGAAGCTTGGCTTGGTGCCCCTAGTGAAAGATTGTACAGCAATCCCTGAAGAGGGTACATATCTGAGCCTGTACATTTGGATATGCTAGCATAAGGTTCACAGTTTGAATCCCCACAGAACTTGAGACTAAAGGTGATTCAGACCCAAAAGCAGACAGGAGTGTTACCCTGTCTGTTACCTGTTCACACTATTGTGCTCTGAGGTTGGCACTGTGGGAGCAGAGGGCCTGACCTGCTGAGTGCATTTGTGACAGATTTAGTTGACAGCGGTGGGATAAAATTAGTAACACAAGTTTTAACTGTTCAGTATGTCAGCTTAATACTGTATAGCTCACTTGCAAATTAAGGCAGAGATTTATTTAAAAAAAAAAGAAAACAGAACTATATCATTTTGCTTACAGTCAAGTTCCTACCTGTTTTATTTTTTTCTAAAGTGCAAGTTAGAGTAGCCATAGTTAGGGAAGAAGATGGCTTCCAACTACAGCAGGCACACTGCAGACTACTTGAGGCAGTTGTGCCAGGACAAAGGAGTCCTGCATGAGGGGAGAGCCACCAAGCAGAACCTCATGAATGCCCTGATGGTCGCAGATGCCCAGAGCATCAAGTCACAGACTGTAAATGAAAAGGACCAAACCTTGGATGTGGAGGGGTCAGCGGCCAGTGCAGTGTCCAGATCCAGTGGGGAGGACAGCAAGACCAGTGCAAGCCCAGGGCCACAGCAGCAGGGGAAGGTCACCAGCATTCTGGAGCCAGAAGCAACCAGGCTGCAGACTGAGTTGTGTTGAATGAAGTTGGAGTTCCAGAGAGAAGAGAAGCAAGAACAGCGAGCCACAGAGGAGAAGAGGGAGTGAGAACAGCGAGCTGCAGAGGAGAAGAGGGAGAGAGAACAGCAAGCCGCAGATGAGAAGTGAACCAGAAACAGCAAGAGGCAGACCGTGAAGAGTGTGAGTGCCAGAGGCGACATGAACTGGAGAAGTTAGGACTCCAACCACCAACACCAGAGCAGGTAAATGGCTTGGGTTTAATTGCAACTACAAGACTGGGTTACAAATTAAATTCCAAATTCATAGCTGAATTTAAAGAGGGGTAGGATATGGATGCCTTTTTAAATTCCTTTGAAAAAGTTTGTATTCTGGCAAAAATTCCTAGAGGGTTCTGGAGCATCCAGCTATCCCCACTACTTACCGTGAAAGCTCGGGATGCATTGGGTCAAATGGACAATGAGGATAGTAATGATTACATATAGCAAACTTAAAGCTGTACTTTTAAAAAAGTTTAATTTAACTGCTGAAGCATACAGAGCTAAATTTCGTAAGCTCAGGAGAAGCTCTGACATGAGCTACAAGGAGCTAGCAATGGAACAACATCAGTGTTTAAAATGTTGGTGGGAAGGAACTGAAGCAAACTCTGTAGGTAAAATTGAAAATGCTTTATTGTTAGAACAGTTTTTTGTGGCATGCCCAGCAGAGCTGAAAATCTGGCTGGAGGACCGAGATCCCAAAGCAGTGCAAGAGGCTGCTGAACTCTCAGACCGCTATGCCAAGAGCAGACCTGCTCTGAGAGTGAATGGGGTGGGCATGACAGCACAGAAAGGGAAAAGTGCACCTTCAGGGCAGATAAAACCCTCACTGCCTCCACCAAAACCAGTTAGCCCCAGGTTTCAAAGAAAAGATTTCTCTGAGAAAAGAAACAAATGTTGGGTTTCCAAAGAAACTGTGCATATTGCCAGACAGTGTCCCAAAAGGATGAGCAATATGCAACATGGGACTAGGAAAGAAGTGGGTTGTTTATGTGTCCCTGAAAGCATGCCTGTGAACATGAGGGAACACATGCACCCAGTCATGGTGAATGGTGTACAGACACAAGGGTTAAGGAACACAGAGGCTTCCCTGACATTGGTAAAAGGGGATCTGGTAGAGCCTGGTCAGCTTATACCCAATGAATCTGTAACTGTACAAGACTTCACTGGTGAGGAGAAAACATTGCCACTTGCTAGTGTTCTCCTAGACTGGGGTGAAACAGGGGGAACTGTACAACAGGTGGCTGTAGCCAAAACTTTAGCAATTGACATCATCCTTTGCAACAATCTCCAACAGGGGATGGTGTGTGCAGTTACCCATAGCCAAGTGGAAAGGGAAAATTGTAGTTCCCTGGACCCCACAGAAGCCATTGTGGAAACCACTGGGAGGCTGGTTCTCCAGCCTGTGTCTCCTGATATGGAGACTAATGAAAAGGAAATAGAAATTTCCACAGTAGCAGTTAACCACACATCTATGGATGGTTATTCCAAAGAAGGAGGGGTGACCCATTGTCAGAGGGTTAGGGATGGCAGTGATCCTGAGTGCACTGATACTAGTGCTAGGGACCCTACTTTAGAGGCTGAAGGAGACCTGTCCCAGGCCTTGGGAATGTGTACGGAGTTTGCAGCTGCTCAGAAAAGTGATCCTAGTCTAGAGAAGCTGAGGGCTTGAGCAGACTCTGATGGAGCACAGGGAGGTGACAGTAAACATAAGATTTATTTTGGAAAATGGACTGATGTATACTCAGTCTGTGAAGACAGAGGGAGGGGTGATAGGCAGGCAGCTTGTCATTCCCCAGGGGTACAGTGAGCACTTGCTCAAGATTGCACACAATATTCCATTGTCTGGCTATTTGGGAATCATGCGCACTATGCAGTGGTTGGCCCAGAATTTCTATTGGCCCAACTTCACCCAGCAGGTGAAGGAGTATTGCAGGTCATGTCACCGGTGCCAAGATACAGGGAAGGCAGGTAAGAAAACCCAAGCTGCCCTAATTCCACTGCCCATATTGGAGGATCTATTCCAGAAGGTGGGAATGGATATTGTGGGGCCTTTAAATACCCCCAGCTCCTCTGGGAAGAGGTTTATCCTGACTGTGGTGGATTATGCCACCCAGTATCCAGAGGCAGTCATCCTATCCTCACTGAGGACAGACAAAGTGGCAGATGCCTTACTTGGGATTTTCTCCCGTGTTGGGTTTCCACAGAAGGTTATCACCAATCGAGGGGATTCCTTCATGTAGGACCTGATGAAATGTTTGTGGGAGAAGTGTGGGGTGGTGCTCAGGCACATGATACCTTATCACCCACAAGCCAATGGGCTTGTGGAAAGATTTAATGGTACCCTGAAGTCAATGCTCCAAGCATTTGCTGAACAGCATGGGAAGGACTGGGAGAAAAACCTTCCCCACCTGTTGTCTGCATACAGGGAGGTGCCCCAAGAGCCAACAGGGTTTTCCCCCTTTGAGCTCTTATATGAACTCCAGGTACATGGGCCCCTAGACTTGATCCAGGAGGACTGGGAAGGCAAGCACTCCACCCAGGGCACTCCCATAGTGGATTACACCCTTAGGTTTAGGGAAAGGCTGAAGCAGCTTATGAAACAGCCCAGAGCAACCTGGCAGCTGCCTAACAGAAACAAAAAATGTGGTACGACCGCAGAGCAGAGCTCATTCATACACGGTGGGTCAGGAAGTCATGGTCCTTATTCTGGTCCAGAAAGACAAGCTGCAGGCTGAGTGGGCAGGACAGTACAAAGTAGTTAGAAAGGTAAATGACATGAACTATATCATCGAATTACCTGACAGAAGACATACAGAAAGAATGTACTACATCAACATGATGAAGCCATATGCTAATAGGGTTGACATGGTGTTTGCAGTATGTAGTCCTGGGGAGGGGACAGATGAAGGAGACCCCCTTCTGGACTTTCTGAAAGAAAGCAAGTGGGAGTCCTCTGTGGAGGCAGTTAAATTGTCTCCCCAGCTGGCCCTGGACAAGATCCAAAGTTAGGGAGGTTTTAGCAGACTTTGCCCAACTGTTTAGCACCAAGTCTGGACTAACCACCTTAGCAACACACGATGTGGAGACAGGGACACAGATGCCCATATGGTGGACAGCATATCAGGTGTCAGAGGCTGTCCAAAAGGACATTAGGAGGGAGGTGCAGGAAACGCTGTATTTAGGGGTAATCCAGAGATCCCACAGCCCCTGGGTCTCACCTGTAGTTATTGTGCCCAAGCCAGATGGCTCTACTCATTTCTGTGTGGACTATCATGGACTGAATGCAGTCACAAAGTCAGATGCCCACCCGATGCCCTGGATGGATGAACCCCTGGACAAGTTGAGAGAGGCGACATACCCTACAACTTTAGACCTGACAAAGGGGTATTGGCAGGTAGAGTTAACTGACAAAGCTAGGGAGAGATCAGCCTTCATCAGTCCAGTAGGCTTATTTGAATTTAAAGTAATGCCTTTTGGAATGAAGAACACCCTGGACATTTTCCAAAGGTTGGTGAACCATGTGTTAAATGGTGCTGAGGAGTATACCATGGTGTACCTGGATGACACTGCCATCTTTAGTGCCAGCTGGGAGAAACACCTGTCCCACCTTAGGGAAGTGCTGGGCAGGATACAGAGGGCCAGGCTCACTGTCAAAGTTGAGAAGAGCCAGGTGGCCATGGCTGAAGTGGCATACCTCGGGCATGTTGTAGGTTGGGGACAGCTCCATTCTAACCAAGTAAAAATAGAGGTGATCAAGGCATGGCCCAGACCAGAAATGCTGAAGCAGGTCAGGAGTTTTCTAGGGACAGCAGGGTATTGTAGGAAATTCGTACTCAATTACAGTGCCCTGGCTGCTCCCCTATCTGACCTGGTAAAGAAAAAGATGCCTAAGAAAATTACCTGGGAACCAGCCTGTGAAAAAGCCTTTACCAGACTGAAGGAGGCACTGTGCAGTGCTCCTGTATTGTCAAGTCCTGACTATAACAGATCTTTTATAGTCCTGATTGATGCCTCAGACGTGGGTATTGGGGCAGTACTGAGTCAGACATCCATCCAAGGGAAAGATCACTCTGTAGTGTACCTGAGTAAAAGGTTACTTCGCAGGGAGCAGGCTTACTCCACTGTGGAAAAGAGTGTCTTGCCATAGTATGGGCCCTAAAGAAGTTAGGGCCATACTTATATGGGCAGCATTTTGAGGTACAAACTGCTCACAACCCCCTGGTTTGGCTGACACAAATGGGAAAAACTAATGGTAGACTATTAAGATGGAGTCTTGCCTTTCAAGGGTATGACATGACTATCTTACATAGGGCTGGAGCGACCAATCAGAAGGCAGATGGTATGTTGCATCCATATGAGGAGTGAACTGAACTGGGAAGCTCATCCCATGCAGGAGATACAGTCTCTAAATTCAGTCTAGGTGGGGAGGATTGTGACGCTTGACCAGCTGGTTATGACTGTTATATGATATTTGTAATATAAAAATATAGCATGTGATTGTCTCACATAAGACAGCGGTGATTCCATTGGTGCCCCCACCCCTCCAGGTTTCAGTGAAGCTACAGGATAGGTACCTGACCAGGAGATCTGTGTAATGTAATTAACTTCCTTGAGAAACTGCATTTTATGGCCTTTTTATGACATGTTGCTGCTTTGGAGTTGGGAAACTAGATATGCATTTTATTACAGGACAGGACATCATTTAGTTGATTCCTGTTGGCTATATTGCATGAAGGTGATGGATTGCAGGGTTGTAAATCCTCAAAGGAACTGGTTGATCAAAGACTCATAATTTAGGAAATGTCTTTTTCCTTCTGAAGTCACATTATTTAAAATATCTCCTGACAGGAAATAATTTTTTGTCATTTTTTATTCTAAAAAGGAGGAGCTAGATGACTTAACAAGAGGGTGGGGAGATGGAGTTGAAATGTATCCTTGTAACTGGGGAATATGTTATATCTTTTCGGGCTCTTAAGAAACAAGATCTCTAATTTAACTGCACTTACAGAGGTAATACATCAGATAGAAAAGATCTTAATGTATTTTGGTAAGAGTTTGTTCTGTAGTTTTCCTTGTTTTTCTTTTACGTGATTGTGATGCTCTTTGATATTTGTTCTGTATTTTATCTTACTGTTTTTATCCATTTTTAGTAGACCTATTCTGAAGAGACTGCCTGGCTGTCTGCCAGTTCTTTCTGCATGTGACGTATAGATGGTTAAGTCTGACAATTGTTCAAGGGCTTAATGGTGTTACCAAACTGGGAAAAGGTAAAAATATATCTAAGGTCTCTTATATAGTTTTAATGGTTCATTTTGGAAGCTTGGCTTGGTACCCCAGGCAAAAGATTGTACCACAATCCTCGAAGAGGGTACATATCTGAGCCTGTACATTTGGGTATGCTAGCATCAGGTTCACAGTTTGAATCCCCACAGAACTTGAGACTAAAGGTGATTCAGACCCAAAAGAAGACAGGATTGTTACCCTGTCTGTTACTTGTTCACACTATTGCACTCTGAGGTTGGCACTTTGGGAGCAGAGGGCCTGACCTGCTGAGTGCGTTTGTCACAATGCATATAGGGTGTAAAAATCTGCTGGCCAAGTACTCACTGGGGGAAGAGCAGATAAAGCAAACAGAACAGAAGGGATCTGGGGATTATAATATTAAAAACCTTAGGGTAAGTGACCAATGTAGTAAGGCTGTTGGCAAAGCTAATAGAATGATGGCGTGCATAGGAAGGGGCATAACTAGTAGGAAGAGGGAGGTGCTGATGCCATTATATAAGACCATGGTTAGTCCGCACCTGGAGTATGGGGTACAGTTCTGGAGGCCTCATTTAAGAAAGGACATACTGTAAATATAATAGAAAAGGTTCATAGAAGGGCAACAAAGATGGTGCAGGGTATGTAATGGAAACCATATGAGACAAGACTGAAAGAATTAAATCTGTATCCGCTGGAGTTTAGAAGAGAGATGAGACATGATAGAGTCATTCAAGTACATGAAAGGGATAAATAAAGTGAGGGAATGAAGTCTATTTAAAAAGAAAGTCAAAGTTAAAACAAGATATCATACTTTAAGATTGGAAGGAGGAAGATTTAAAGGTAATGTAAGGGGGTGTTATTTCACTGAGAGGGTAGTTGAACCCTGGAACAGATTACCTGAGGAGGTGGTAGGTGTTGAAATGGTGGAGGGACTCAAGAGAACATGGGATAGACATATGGGGTTGGTTAGAGGACAGATGATAGGCTCCTTGTGCACCTGTGACAAGTATGGGAGGGGGAGATGGGCAGACTAGATGGGCCAGGATGGTCCTTTTCTGCTGACACATTACTATGATACTGTGTTTTTGCTCATTAAAAGTGCACTTGCTTCCTGACCACTAAATAACAGGTATTTCAATTACTCACCATGTAGATAGTAAATAAAAACAAGCATTTGTCAATGCCTAATGTTTGCTTGTATGCTGTTGTACTGGGTCCTACTTGTACACATTTTTACTATATATTTACCCAAGATAGACCACATGAGAAGCACCTGCAGATCGGAGGGGAAAGGTTTGCCATTGTCCTGACTAGGGACTCCCTCTTTCCCTCACAATCCACTGGCAACCACAGGAAAAAGGATTTGGGGTCAGCCAGTCAACCACACAGGAGAGGAACCAGAGGCTCCAATCAGCCACAGAAGAAAGCCAGTGAGTAGGGACAATCACGGCTGGCCACGGCAAGTTTGTAAGCTGGGCAGCCCTTGAAAAAGCGTGACTGGTGCTTTTGGGACAAGAAGCAGCAGCAGATCAGAGGGGAGAGTTTTACCTTTGTCCCAACTAGGGACTCCCTCTTCCCCTCGCAATCCACCAGCGATCAGAGAAAAAAAAAACTCAACTTTTTAAATACTCAAAATCCCCAACAGGGATTGGGCAGTGCAGGAGGGGAGGAGCACTGAAGCAGAAGAGAGAGATAGGAGGGTGTGGAGCAGAGAACAGGAAAAAAACATTCGCCAGACAAGTGAGCTGAAGCATAATAGAGTGACTTTTTTATTCCTTAAAGGGACAAACCTTTAACTACAGGAGGGTGTGAAGCAGAGAAAAGAGTGACTTCTTTATCTTTTATTGTTTAAAGGGACAGCATTGTAACTACAGGAGGTTGTGGAGTAGAGAAAAGAAAACACTTTTTCCAGGCAAGGGAACTGAAGAGGACATATAACTCAGAGATGATTTACGTGATAATGGCAGTTACAAGGGAGCTGAACATAACAGAGTGACTTTTTATTCTTTAAAGGGACACACTTTTAACTACAGGAGGGTGTGAAGTAGAGAAAAGTTAACTTTTTTATCCTTTATTGTTTAAAGGGACTAAACTGTAACTACAGGAGGGTGTGGAGCAGGGGAAAGGAAACACTTTTGCTAGGCAAGGGAAATGAAGGGAACATGCAACTCGGACATGATTTACGTGGAATGGCAATTACAAGGTTGAATGTTATTATGTAACCTGAAGGGGAAAAACAACTTAGCACATACTTGTAAGGGTAGTGATTGCATGATAGCTGACAAAAGGGTAATGGAAGGGTACAGTAACTGCTGTAATTGTGTCAAAAGTAGGTGCTAAAGTCAGGTATTAGCATACACAGCAAGTAAAAGGGAAACAGAAGTGGCTTCAAAACATAAGTATATACATGCTGTAGATGATAATTGTGGCTTAAAGGAGTGGGTAACAAGGTATATCGAGTCACAGTGTCTTAAGGGAGAGGGAGGCAAGGAATGCTGAGGACTGCATGAGGAAGGCAGAGGAGGAGAGAGTGCAAGCAATGGAAATTAATTATTATACAGGAAGTTGGGCAGGGCAGGGGCAGGGGTCTTTTAGGATGGGGAGAGGAGCTCTGAGGGTAAACAGGAGAACAAACAGAATAGTGGGGTACAATGGGTGTGGGGCAGTAGTGTTCTTCATCGTCATCATCATACTAAGTGCCCTTCCATAGCTCAAGCCGCCTTAACAGTACATACAAACTAAAACATAATCATCAAGATAAAATACAGTACTACTACTACAGTAAAATACAACTATAGAAACACTTCAGTCTTGTCTCTCTTAGGCCTCTTGAAAGGCCTGGAGGAACAGATGTGTTTTGAGGGCAGTTTTAAAACCCTCGATTTTCAGGCTATCTTATATCCAATGAGGTGGAGAATTCCACAGGGTAGGCACCATAAAGGCAAAAGATCATCCTCCAGATGTTTTTAAACATACCCTTGGAATCTCTAGTAATCCCTTGTTGGAGGATCAGGGTGGACTGGAGGGACAGTAGGGGTGCAAAAGATCTTTCAGGTACTGGGGTCCTTGGTCATGTATTGCTTTATAGTTCAGCAATATGACCTTGAAGGTTATCCGCCACTGTATCCATGGCCAGAGCAGTTCATGCAGCACAGGAGTTATATGACTGGATCTAGGGGTTCCAGTAATAACCTGGCCATTGCATTCTGCACCAGCTGCAATTGGCAGTTATCCATCCCTGGAAGCCGTAGGTAAAGAGTGTTGCAGTAATCAAGATGAGTGGTGACAAAGGTGTGGACAAAAGTAGGGAGATCTTCAGACAGAAACAAGTGCTTCACCCTAGTGATGTTTCTTAGATGGTAAAAGGAGGATTCGACTACTTGTGACACTTGAGCATTCAAGGTCATGCCTTCATCAAAAATCATGCCCAGGTTACACACCTGGCCTGACATAGAAACACTGTGGAGGTTAAGTAGTTGTCTAACATGTAACAGATTGGGGCAAATAGAAACAGAGATAAACAATCTAAGGGGGGAATTGTTGAGGAAGTGGGAGTGTTGTGGGGGGGGACTACAGGGCAATAGGGGGATATGGGGCTGCAGAAATGGAAAAGGGGAGACCAGCTGTATGCATGGAGTAAAAAGGCAAGGCAGGGGGGATCGGGGAGGACTTTGTCCCAGACTAAGCTGTGGAAGAGGCAATGGATGGCAGGAGGTGAGGAGAAAGGGGAAGGAGAGTCCAGGGGCACAGGGAAGAGCACATACCTAATCATCGGGGGGGGAGAGAGAGAGAAGCATCCACTGGGGTTGGATATTATGATGGCCAACAGGTTCATACCTTTGACTGATAGGACAGTGAAGGGCATTCTGGAAAGAGTGGAGGGAGAAGCATGTATGGGCCACAGGACTTGATGGGCAGAGGGGAATGGAGGGAGGAAGAGTGGCACGATTAGTAAAGCAGCCAGTGAAAAAGGGCTGGAGGGGATGGATAGGAGGAAGGGATAGAAGAATAGTGGAAGGGGATGCTGGAGAGAGAATGGACAAGGAAGAGACACAGAAGGTACAGGGGGTTCAGAGAGGCAAGGAAGGGGAGCAAAGAGAGGAACGGGGGAAGGGCTAGCACAGTAGGAGATAGGAGGCAATAAAGAAAAACAGGAATACAGGGGAGGCCATGGAGGTACAAATAGAGGAGCAGAATGGGAGGAAGGAAGTTCAGAAGTTAAGAGGTTGGAATCTTCTGACAGGGGGAGAACAAGTGGAGAACTGGGGGAAAACTGGGGGGATGGAAGTAGGCAGTTCAGGACAGGGGGTGCAATTGGGAAGAAAGGGACCAGGAGGGAGTGCCAACCAGGAACAGGATCAGATCTGTTAGCTGTAGAGGTGGAGAAAGCCATGGTGTTCAGGGACTCCATTATTAAGGAGATATATTGGATCAGGAGGTGGCCTACGTACAGGCAGGGGTTAGTCTTTTGAGAACTGGGGATGGAGGCTGGGAGGGCAATGCAAAAAATCAGGGAGTGTGCAAGGGTGGTGGGGAAACCACACCTAACCATTCATTTGGGGACAAATGATCTGGTAAGCAATGAAGGGAAGGAGGTCCAGAGGAGGTTTAAGGCACTGGCAAAGGGATGCATGGAGGAGGCAAGATCCTTCATTCTCAGAAGTCTTGCCAGTCCTCTCTGCAAGCACTGCTAGGTAGAAAAGAATTAGAGAGTGCAATGAATGGCTCAGGGAGTGATGTGGGAAGGAAGGGTTCACCTGTATAGGGGACTGGGGTGACAGGTGGGAGGATGAAGATTTAAATTTGGTAGTATAGACTTCACCTAAATGAGAGGAGGGCAAGATGGTTGAGTGCGGGGGGGGACTTATAAGCATACAGTATATTGATAAGGTCTTAAGGAGGGGTTTAATGTGGTAGGGGGAGTACAAGGCTAGAAAGGGGGCGAGTCTGACAGGAAGAAAGAATGGACTAGTTAGCACCCCTCTGCAAAATGGCAGCAAGGAAGGGAACATGCAGAGAATGGAGAGACAGCGGGGGGGGGGGAGAAATTGTAGACAGGACTTTCTGCAAATGCCAGATGCTTAGGGAACACAATGGTGGACTTAGAGGCTATGATGGTAGGAGAGGGCCTGTATATTTTGTAGCAATAATGGAGACCTGGTGGTCTAAGCATCAGATGTGGGAAGTAGATATCCTGTGATACAGGCTCTTCTGGAAGGACCGACCTGACAGAATGGGGGGGTTGCACTGTACATCAGGGAGGACATTAAGGCTGCAGAAGGGCAGGAGAAGCAAGGGTAGGCATAAATCTTGTGGGTCACACTAGAAAAATGGTCTGGGGTATCAATAAGGCTGGGGGTGGCTTACAGACCTCCAATGCAGGGGGAGGAAGTGGAAAGGCAGATGTTTCAGGAGGTTCAATAGATGGCACTCAAGGGGGAGATTCTGCTGGTTGGTAACCTTAACCTCCCAGATGTGGACTGGGATATCCCATCAGCTAGGTCGCCCAGAAGCAGAGAGATCCTTGAGTTCCTCCAGGGAGCTTTCCTGCAACAGCTGGTTAGGGAGCCCACTAGAGATGGCAGCATGCTCGATGCAGTCCTCACCAATGGGGATAGTGTGGAAGGAGTGGGAGTGGGGGTAAATCTAGCTATCAGTGACCATAATTCAGTGAATTTCAAGGTTAGGACCGGGAACGAGGCAAGTAGTACCATCACAGAGGTCCTGGACTTCAGACGAGTGGATTTTGCCAGAATGAGGGACATTTTCAGGAATGAAATGGAGGGAAAGAAGAAAATAGGGGAAGTGGAGGAATTATGGAATTCAATTAAGGGGGGGTTTCTAAAGGCCATGGAAATATATATAAAGAAGGTGAGGAAGAACACAAGGTGCAGCAGGCAATTTTGGTACACCAGAGAAGTGAGGGAGGTGATACGGGAGAGGAAAAGGGCGTTCAGAGCATGTAAGAGGACACAGGGAATGAAGACAGGGAAATTTACAGAGAGAAGCTGAGGGTGGCAGGGCAGAAGATTAGGAAGGCAAAAGCAGAAACATAGGAGAAAATTGCTAAGCAGGCCGGAAGGGGTGATAAAACTTGTTTTCAATATCTAGGGGAGAGAGGAAAGCAAGGCAGGAGATAGTAAGGGTGAAGGCGGAGTACAAGTGAAAGGGGACTTCGAGTAGGTGGAGGTACTAAATAGGTACTTCTGCTCGGTATTCACTGTGCAAGGGGAAGGAAGAGGGCCGGTGTTAAAGGAGAGGGGAAGGGATGACATAAGGGTGGATCCTAGCCTGATCAGTGAGGACAGGGTCAGAGAGGAATTAGGTAGGTTGAGGGTAGACGAGGCTATGGGTTCAGAGGTCCTGCATCCTAGGGTACTCTGGGAACTAAGGGACGAGCTGGCTGCACCCCTAGCGAGGTTGTTTAACTTGTCTCTGGATAGAGGATGGGTGTCAAAAGACTGGAAAAGGGCAGATGTGGTGCCAGTTCATAAGAGTAGCAGCAGTGAAGAGGTGGGCAATTATCGCCCAGTCAGCCTTGTGGTTATTTGGCCACTGTGGTGTAATATTGCAGATATATTTTTGTAATATTTTTTCTGTGATTTTTGTTCATGCTTTAAAAGGGTTACATGCAGAGGAACTTTGTTATGTTTCAAAGCTCCAAACAGGCCAGAACTAAGTGTTGCGAAAAGATGCCGATGTATTTTTTAAAAGGATCACATGCAGAGAAAATTGGTATTCTGTGATCTGAGAATGGTTTACTTGCCAGGAAGCTGAAAATTACATTTCAAAGGCAGGGGTATCATAAAGTGAGAGGAATGGAGAAGCCATCTCTCCCCTATCATAAACTTACATTCAAAGGAAACATGCTTTAGGCTCCAGGAACTGTTCTGGCATCATTTCATTTTACAAGGTCGCAGGAAGGAGAGGGATATCTACACCGGAAGTCTAGTGTGAATACACTTCAGTTGTTATAATTCTTCTCCATTTAGAAGAAGTCAGGAAGGATGAGGGAAGATCAGAGGATATTGGAACTGTAAAAGAATCTAACTAATCAATAATATGGTTCACTTAAAAATCTTGCACAGGGCAAGACTGACCCCTGTTGGCCCAAAAAGGTAAGTCTACCAAAGAGTTGCAGACTGCATGGAACAAAAGTATTTAAAGCCCTCAGATCAGGGCATATTGCATGCTTTTTCATTGGACACTCTTCCTGTCACCACCAAGCAAGACTGCCAGAGACAGACTAAGGATCAGTGAATGCAAGAGAGAACTGGATCTTTGCAAACTCATTTATTTTTCTGGACTTTGATCATCCAAGAACCAGGTAGAAAAATAGACAGTTTAAAGTTTACAGTGCATTTGTTTTATGTATATTTCCCAACTTTTGTTTTGTTATCTTGTAACCAAATTTCTGAATCTTTTGTATGATAATTCTGTAAGTAGTTTAGTAAAGCACTTTGCTGTTAAAGCTGCCTGTGAGTGATTTTGTGTGCATAAAGGTAAGAGGTTTATTCAGTACTGAGACCAACCTGGTAAATGCAAAGTGTCACCATCGCTACAAAAAAATAGGGATCCTGCAAGGGGATCTGGGTGCCAAAAGTAGGGGAGAATGCAAAGATCTCGGGAGGAGTCTGTAAGGGGGAACTAGGTGCTGTACACCCCATGGAAGAGAACACAATCAGGTTTACAAGGGCAAATCCCAAAGAGCTCACAACACCTAGGTCTCCCCCAGTACAGCAACTGAGGAGGGTTCTCACCTGGCTACAGACTACAGGCTTTATTTTGCCCTTACCCAGAATAGTGAGGAGGCCCTGGGACCTCATGGTGAGTGTTCAATTGTGAACTCAGAAAGCACTGTAGATGAATACTTTGAGGGGTCCCCCATCACAGATTGCACTTAGAGATGGGTTAAATTAACACATTTCACCCAGCAACAAATTTAGCAAAATTCGCACATTTCGCAAAATTTTTCATGGGAGTGAAATGTGAAAATTCCTCCAGAAAATGGTGAAATTTCATCGCAAATGGCAGAATTTTGCCCCTCATTGGCAAAATTCTGTCGTTTTGGGTGAAATTATGAAATACCACATCCCTGGTGGTCTAGCAGACTCCCCTCACTTTACCTGATTTCCCCATACAACAAAATGTTCTGCAGATGGGAATCTTTCATATGGCAGTCTGCGGCCAGCCGTGGAGGTGATAGGAGGGCTGTACTGGTTGCAGTCTTGCAGATCGGGAATAGAGATGGGGATGCGGGGGTGGTGACTGAGTCACTACTTAAGAGGGTGTGAGGGCCACTAGACCATCAGGAATATAAATATATAAATAGATTTTCAGAGGAGGGTATCAGGCATCGGGGAGGGACTACTACAAAGATGTATTTTTTTTTAATACTAACAAGGCAACTGACATCGGGGGGGGCCGCTCGCTAGACCACCAGGGAAGGATAGAGCATATGTGAAGGGGAGATCTGGGATAGGAAGGGGGGTCCACTAGACCATCATGGCAGTAAACACTTTATTGTAAGGGGAAATCAGGGAAAGTGAGGAGGGGGCTTTCTAAGTGGCTGGGTATGAAAAAAACAGCAATTTCACAGTGTGAAAATATTTGTGGAATGCTTACATTTCGCAAAATGTTTCACATGGTGAAATTGTTGATTTCGTGGGAATTTTGCCCGTGAAATGTTTTTGAGTCCATCACTAATTACACTTAGGGGTGGGCACTGTGAGCTCAGAGGACCTGGCCCCCAGGAGTGGTTTTGTGATAAGCCTTACCTCTCTGGTGGGTGAGGTGATGGAGGCAATGTTAAGGAAAAGGTGATCAGCTACTTGCTGGAAAGTGGGCTGCAGGATGTCTGTCATCATAGTTTCACACAAGGGAGATCATGCCTGACAAACCATCGAGTTTTTCGATTGAGTGATGAGGGTGGTTGATCAGGGAGGGGCAGTGGACATGGCCTATCTGGACTTTGAGAAGGCCTTCAACACTGTTCCGCACAGAAGGCTGGTAAATAAGCTGGAAAAGTTTGGGGGGTGGGACAGAAAATAACAAGGTGAGTGGAGAACTGGTTGATGGGTAGAGGCCAGAGGGTGGTGGTAAATGGGTTACATTCCAGGGAGGTAGGGGTGATGAGCAGCGTCCCCCAGGGGTTGCTGCTGGGGCCCATCCTGTTTAACATATATATCAGAGACATAGCAGAGGGGCTGCAGGGGAAGGTCTGCCTATTTGCAGATGATATGAAGATCTGCAATGGGGTGGGCACCCCAGAGGGAGTGGAGGCTATGAGGGAAGATTTTAGGTTGCTGGAGGGGTGGTAGTAAACATGGCAGCTGATATTCAATGCCAAAAAATGTACAGTAATGCTCTTGGGGCAGAAAAACCCACAAGCTAATTACACACTGGGGGAAGGGGGTTGAAGGCAACTGTGCAGGAGAAGGATATGGGGATCACAATTTCAGATAACCTTAAGGTAGGGACCCAATGTAGTAAGGTGGTTGGCAAAGAGAATAGAATGCTGGCATGCATAGGGAGAGGTATAACAAGCAGGATGAAGGAGGTACTGATACCACTTTACAAATCCATGGTGAGGCCTCACTTGGAATATGGGGTTTAATTCTGGAGACCTCACCTACGCAAGGACATAAATGGGATTGAAAGTATACAGAGACGGGCCACTGAGGTGGTGCATGGGATGAAAGGGAAGCCCTACTAGGAGAGGCTGAGGGAGTTGGACTTGTACCCGCTAGAAACTAAATGGGAGAGGGGGGACATAATAGAAATATTTAAGTAGGTGAACGGGATTAATAAAGTAGGGGGAGCTTATTCACAGGAAAGGTGGGTGCTAGAACTAGGGGTCATAGTTTAAGGCTGGAGGAAGGAAGGTTTAGGGGAAATGAGAGGGGCATTACTTCTCCAAAAGGCTAGTGGAGCCTTGTAACAGTCTGCCTGAAGAAGTGGTGGGGGTCAAAAAGTTGGAGGGATTCAAGAGGGCATGAGATGGACAGAAGGGGTTGGCCAGGGGGTGGAGGGGGGGGATCTCTGGGTGAGGGTGCAAGTAGGGATGGGGTAAGGGGGCACACTCGATGGGACAAGAGGGTCCCATTCTGCCATCACATTTCTATGATTCTATGATGATATGTACTATGTCATTTGCACTGGGCCCTGATTGTACACATTTTTGTATTGCATTTACATTTTTAGCATGGGCCTGCTTTCATAATGTATTTTTCCAAGACAGATCATTTTAGATGCAGCATCTTTTTTTTCAGTGGGTTCTGCTCTAGGGTCCTGTTTTTACACAGTTTTGCAATATATTTACCCAGGATAACCCAGCTGAGATGCAGTATCTCATTTTCAACGGGGTCATGCTCTGACACATTTTTTAAACTGTATTTACCCAGGATAGCACAGCTCAAATGTTATCTTGTTTTCCATGGGTTCCTGCTTTTCCCAATTTTTACACTCTATTTACCCAGGGCAGCACAACTGAGATGCAATATCTCACTTTTGATGAGGCTTCGCTTTTACCCTTTTTTATAATGTATTTACCCAGGATTACCCCGCTGAAAGGGAATTTACTGTACATTTTCAGTGGTGCTCAGCTTTTATGATGTATTTTCCCACAATAGAGCAGCACAGATACTTAGTTCTGTGGGGGCTACGCTGTACTGGGGTCCTGCTTTTACGCATTTTTTACTAAATATTTATCCAAGATACACCAGATGAGATGCAGTATCTAATTTTCAGTGGGGTCCTGCTTTTACACTTTTTAGATTGTATTTACCCAGGATAGGCCAGCTGAGAGCCAATATTTGAAAGGCATGCCTGAGATTCAATAGTTGAAGCAACAGCCATGCCCCCACCCCTTCTTGACCCATTAAAACTCTTCCTTCTTGCTTCATTCAAAAGCATTTTTCTTTGTGCTTCATAGTTGACTGTATGCTCATTTATAAATTGGAGGCATGCGAACCATGACCATTACTTTCTATGGCTCAGTGCCTGCCCTGCAGTGGATGATCTCACTCTGCACCAAAGTCACCATCTTGAGCACGTGAAACTTGGGTGGGGTCCTTCTCATATGAGCATACAAATTTGCCAGCAGAAACAGGCCATAACTGTCTATCAAGTCTGCTTGAGTGTGCAGCTCAAATTAGTTTCCTGGAGCTGCCCCCTCTCCCCTACTCCACCTGGAGTCAACTATCCCTCCCCTAGAACCCTCCCCCTTCCCCATTCCTGGAACACTCACCCAAATTTTCTTCTTCACCCTATCACCCCCCCCCCACCCCTTTGAAACTAGCCACTATATTCTCTGTAAGTACCTTCTCTGGCAACACATCCCACTCTGACTCCACCCTTTCAGAGAAAATGTTCCTCCTCATATCCTTCTTAAATCCCACCCCCCACTAGTTTCAGGCTGTTCCCCCTTGTTGCACCCGTCTTCCTTAAGTTAAACGTGCCCTCCAATCTTACCCTGTTTATCCCCTTAAGGTACTTGACGGTCTCTACCATGTCCCGCCTCTCTCTCCTATCCTCCAGGGCGTACATGTTTAGCTCACTCAGCCTCTCCTCATATGTTTTGTCCCCTATACCCTGGATCATCCTGGTCACCTCCTCTGGACCCCCTCTAGAAGCTTGATATCCTTCTTCAGATACAGGCACCAGAACTGCACACAGTATTCCAGGTGCGGCCTCACCAATTACCTGTACAATGGCAAGATGACTTCCTCCCTCCTAGAGGTTATTCCCTTGGTGAAGCAGCCTAACATTTTATTCACTTTGGCTGCTGCCTTGCGGCACTGTGCTGAGTGTTTCATGTTTCTTCTGACCATCACCACAAGGTCCTTTTCCTCCTCTGAGACTGCCACCTGTACTCCCCTCATCTAGTATCTGGCCCGTGGGTTCCTGGCACCCAGGTGCATGACCTTGCATTTCTTGGCATTCAATCCCAACTGCCAGATGCCCAACCATCTCTCTAGCCTATCCAGATCCTCCCTTAATTCCTCTTCCCTCCACTGTGTCCACCCTCCCACACAGCTTGGTATCATCTGCAAAAAGGCATATCTTACTTGTGTCCCCTTTTGCTATGTCACCAGTAAAGACGTTGAACAGCCAAAGTCCAAGTACTGAGCCTTGTGGGACCCCGCTGGTTACAGGCTGAGGTCTGGATAGTCATCCCACCACCACCACTCTCTGATTCCAATCCTGCAGCCAGTTCTTGACCTACCCCAGCAGTTTGTCCCCTATTACCAGGTCTCTCAGCTTGCTGATCAGCCTGCTATGTGGCACTGAATCAAATGCCTTGATGAAGTCTAAGCACAGGACATCCACTGCCTGTTTCCTGTCCAACAACCTCGTAACCAAGTTGAAGAAGTCAATCATGTTGGTTTGACAAGATCTCTCCCTGACAAACCCATGCTGCCTGTCATCCTGGAGACCATTATCCTCAAGGAAGGACACCAATCTTTCCTTGAGAATGGTCTCCATTATCTTACCCACTATGGAGGTCAGGCTAACTGCCTGTAGTTACCTGGCTCATCCCTGGGACCACTCTCATGGAGTGGAACCACGTGAGCTGTTCTCCAGTCCCATGGAACACACCCCTCCTCCAGCGAGGTGTTAAACAGGTCCATAAGGGGGGTTGCTAGTAACCCTGCTAACTCCCTCAGGATCCTTGGGTGTACCCCATCTGGACCCAGTGCTTTGTCCATCCTCAGTTCTCTTAGACACCTTAAGACCCTGTCCACCCCAATCTCCCCTTCATAATCCACCCCTCAAGCTCACCCCATTCCTCCTCTGTGGCATGATACCTTCTGCTTCCTTAGTGAAGACAGAGCAAAAGTATTCATTTAAAGACTCTGCTTGATCTTCCCCCTTTTCTGCCCATCCTCCTTCTTTCTTAATCCTTACAGTCCCATCCCTTCTGCTTCTTTTCTCCCTGATGTATCAGGAGAAATCCTTCTCCCTTTCCTTAATACCCTGTGCTAGTTTTAGAACCTTATCCGCCTCGGCTGCCAGGACCTCTCTCCCTGCCACCTGAGATTTCTCCACGTAGTCCTCTCTGTCATCCTCCTTTAGTGTACGCTTGCACTTTAGGAAGGCCTCCTACTTTGTAGTCACCTTCTCAACCACCCTCCTGCTATATCAGCTGGGTCTCCGGCACTTGGCATTCTTTTTATGAATCTTCATGCAGGTGTTGGTTGCCTCTGTTAACCCTTTCTTGATGACTCCCCATTTCTGTTCTGCATCCATCTGTGACTTGAGCCTTGCCAGGTGCTTCTTCAGCATGTTACCCATTCTAGCAGTCTACCTTCCTGAAATCCACCACCCTCATTTTTGTCTTGACTGCATCCTTCCCCATGTTAATGTAAAACTACACTGTGCAGTGGTCACTGCCTGCAAGGGGATCCTTCACTTCAGCTCCCTGGACAGGCTCCCCATCTGACAGCACCAGCTTTAGTATGGCCCCTTCCCTTGTTGGATCTGTGACTCCCTGTGTCAGGAAACACTCCTGGATAGCATCCAGGAGGACCTTCTCCCTTCCACAGGAAATAGCCAGAGTGCCCCAGTCAATACCTGGCAGATTGAAGTCACCTAGGACAATAACGTTCTTCCTCCATCCTGCCCTCCTAAACTGTTTTCCAAGCTCTTTATCCATCTGGCCCATTGTAGGAATGTCCTTGCTCTGAGCGAAGCTTTAGCCATAAAACCGAGTGATGGAACCTCTTGATGTAGAATTTAAGACTTCCGCTATGAAGGATGGGGTCCTCATGCACAGGAACACTCCTTTAGCTAGCTGAATTGGGTTTGGTGGCACCTTTGTTGTTATTCTCCCCACAACCACATCTGGTTCACCTGGTCTGTTTTTAGTTAGTAGGCCGGTTGAGTGCCTCAGTGGTCATTGCTCTCCTCCTCCCACCTTGGGGGTCCCACTCTCACTTTAGAGTATCAGTTGTTGCAGAGGACTCTTGCAACCTTTCAGAATGTCCCCATTATTGGGATCATGAGAGCTTTCCACAAAACTGGAATGTTTTCCTACCCTTGGATTGGGTTTCTAAACTGCAGCAGTAGAGCCATCACTAAATAAAACATTCTGAACCTGGAGGGAACGTGACCTAGGTCTTGGATCCCCAGAGACTTCCTCCTCAAAGTTTTTTTTCCCTCTTCTCAGTGTCAAAAGGTCATAATGTCTAGTCCCTTTAGTTGTCATTCCTTAAGTTACCTAGGTAGGTTTCTGCAGTTATTTAAGTAGTTTTCTGCTGCTGGATGGAGATGGATGTGGCCCTCCTTTGCCGTTCCCTCGTTCCTTGGGAAGTCCTGCCTTCTTATTATAATTCCTTCGACCTACATTAAAATCATTGCTCATTTACCTTTGACCATTGCCCTTATCTCTGCTAACCAATGTGTATGTTCAAATCTCAACAACAATTTGTTATCTGTGTAAATCTACTCTCTTTTTAAGCTTCTCATAAGCTACCTTTAGCCTAAAGGAATCCTTCCTATGGCACCTCAAGGGATGCAACATCCCTCCAAAGGTTCCTTGCCTTCAGCATCCCTACAGGGTGGTATTCCTGAGGCACAGAGAGGTGAACAGCCACATCAAAGTTTGTTCAGCAAGTTGCACAAGCACAACACATCAAGTTGTGTAAGCACATTGAATTGAAAGGCTTGCTTGTGGTTCAATGGCTGAAGCAACAGCCACGCTTCCCTACTTAATCTGTTTAAACTCTTCCTTTCTGCTTCATTAAGAAGCATTTTTCTTTGCCCCACCACCCTCCCCTATTCTTCCAGCAGCCAGCCTTTCTCCTCTGGGGCTTTTCATAAGCTACCTTTAGACTAAGGGAAACCTTTCTGTGCCACCTCTAGGGGTGGAACTCTCCTTCAGGGTTCCTTGCCTTCATCTTCCTTACAGGATGGTATTCCCAAGGCACAGCGAGATGAAGCCACTTCAACATTTATTCAGCAAGCTGCATAAGCACAACACCACACCAAGTTGCGTAAGCACATTTCAACTAATTTTAAGTGGGCTCCCACATTTTGACCTCCAATTTCCAACATGGCCTTTTTATGACCTAATGTTATTAACAAGACTGATGGATTTTTTTTAAAATTCCATCCGAGAGGTAATTTGCTGTATGACTGTAAATACATACTTTGGAGGGGATTTGAATAATGATACCTGTCATGTTCATGAGGTGGGGTAACATAAAGGATAGGTTAAACACTAGGGGCCAAAATCTGCAAAATAAAGTTATGAGTAAATGTTGGAACAGTTTGCTTCTTCATAACTTAGTTGTTTTTTCATATTTTGATCCCAAATTATCAGCATAGTCTTTTTATGACCCCTCCTTCTGAACATGACAGGTGTAATTTATAAAATACTGGCCAAAATGTCATTTCATGCCGCTGGTGTGAAAACATATTTTGGCCAGTATTTGAAAAATGACAGCAGTCACATTCATGATGTGGTGTGAAAAATAGCTATGTTGAAAATTTGGGGTCAAAATACTGAAGATTACCAAAGTTATGAGAGAGTGTTGAAAAATTTCCAGGTACCTTTATTTGTTGTTTTTAATATTTTGATTCCAAATTTTCAACATACTGTAGTCTTCTTACGACCCCACCTCATGAACTCAGTAAGTGAAAATTTTCAAATCCCACCCAAAGGTGATTTTATTCAGAGACTGCAAAATTACCTTTCAGCTCATTTCACCTACCTTGTTCATGAGGTGGGATCCCAAAAAGGACATGTTGAAAATGTGGGGGAAAAAATGAAGTTATGAGCACAAGTTCAAAATGCAATACATTGATGGCAACACAACTGATTTTCTCACTTTTCAGTCTGGCATTGAAGACTTGAAGATATATCTCCAGTCCAGAGAGGATTACAGTGTTGGACCACTGGTAGATAAATAAGAGGTAGTGGGGGTGTGGGGAGGGGGTTGAGTGGAAGGAAGGTAACAGTGGATGGGATGGTGGCAACAGACAATGATAGACCATTTTCTTTTTTACAGGATATAAAGAAAGAAAAACAGACTATAAAGGATGGTTTTCTTTATTTCAGGTAACAGATATTGTACCAGCGTGGGTAGGATGCAGAACAGAGGGCAGGACAACACACAGAGGGAGTAAACAGGAGTGGGGTTAGCTTGTACTGCCAGTGATGAGATTCATAACGGAAGGTGGGACTGCACGCAGAGGGAGTAATCGGGAAGGGGCTTAACTTGTACCGGACTGGTGATGGGATTCAGGAGCAGAAGGTAGAATTGCACACAGAGTGAGTGAGTGGGAAGAGGGTTAATTTTTACCTGCAGGGATAGGATTCAGAATGGAGGGTGGGACAGCATGCAGAGGGAGCAAGTGGAGAGGGGGTTAACTTGTACTGGTGGAGGTGGTATTTGGAATGGAGGGTGGGACTACACAAAGAATGAGTGAACAGGAGGGGGGTTAATTCATACCAGTGGGGATGGGATTCAGAATGGAGGGCAGGACAGCAAACAAAGGGAGCAAGCTGGATGGTGGTTAACTTGTACTGCTGAGGATGAGACTCAGAACAGAGGGTGGGAATAAAAGCAGAGGAAGTAAGCAGGATGGGGGTTAACTTTTAATGGAGAAGATGGGATATAGAACAGAGGGTGGGACTAAAAGCAGAGGGAATGAGTGGGGTTGGGGTTAACTTGATTGTACCAGTGATAGGATTTGGGAACAGAGGGTGGGATGCACTCAGCGGAGTGAGAGGGAGGAGGGTTAATTTTTACCAGTAGGGATGGGATTCAGGATGGAGGATGGGACAGCATGCAGAAGGAGTGAGTGGGAGAGTGGGAGGGGAATTAACTTGTCCTGTGGGGGACATGATTCAGAATGGAGGGCTGGTCACCTGTAACTTAATCAGCAGCGGTGGGAGTAGAGAAGCAGGTTGAGCATGACGTGACTCAGCTGTCTGCTGGGCACCTTCATGCAGATGAAAGCATCGAGGCACGCTTTCATAGGAGTGCTTGATCCTTTCAACTATAAGATGCTATGCTTCACAAGCATTGACCACTGTCATAAACAACCTGTCTGATCATTGGCTTGTCACTGTTGAGTTCACTGCAGCTTGAGTTGCATTGGAACTGACAGTGACACACCTCTGAAATGCAGTTCTTTGTAATAAAATATTTGCTGTGCATGCATGCCCACACAAACATAATAATTAGCATGGCCTAACACCCTTAGTCCAGAGACATAGTGGCCCTTGTAGCACCAAGCAGTGACAACTTCTGCCCTGTGCCTAGCCCTGGGTGAGACTGTAGAACTACAGAAGGTCACTGATTGTCACTATCATTAGTGGAAAGTTGTTTGATAACCTTGCTGATTCTCTAAATTCTTCTAATCACTAAGAGCCCTATATTCAATCAAGAATGGGTTTACGGGGCCCAAGGGTTCTCATCCAGACATTAGAACAAGGAACAAGGTAGTGCTGCACTTAAAGTCTATTTGTTTAAATCATTGGCTCAGAACACAATAACACAATAATACATGCTGCAGTGGAAAAGTTTATTGCATTCAAATTTAGTCACAAATCAGAACCTGTGTACAACCTCATAAAAAGTGCTAAGTGCCAAGTGCAAAAAGAATCATAAACTGCCAACTTGACCTAGCTAGCAAATATCCCAGTGCTTCAGCTCCTAGATGAGCCTTCTTCAGGATCAGGGTTTGCATCTCCTAGGGTATATTAAATATGAGGATTCTTTTTTTTTTTTGAAATTCACAAAACTTTATTTATTTTCTCTTTTTAACTGGCCTGATAAGGGCAAGAAATACACATTACATTACAGTAGACATTTCAAATATGTTGAGACAACCTTGCAACCCCCCAACCCAGGCCACCCCACTCATTATTTCGGGTATTACAGTCCAAAGAAGTAAGCGTAGGTGCTTGGTGAAGGCTATGCAATTTGCTCCAGCATTTTTAAAATTTTGGGCATTTTATTATGTTGGCTCGCGCATCTGCAGCCAACATATTACAGTAGTAGCAGATTTGGAGGCACAGTCACTGTTGGGAGAATACAGGGCACACATCAGTAGGTGTGTCCCTCATTCCCCAATAAGCCTGCATGCCGGCACCACACCATGCATACATAATGTGGTGTACACGTCTAAGGAAAGGTCCACTGCAATGAGATCAAAGCTCATCATATGCAACAGACCTCCTGACGTGCCTTCCCTGGTGAGAAAAAAAATTTAACATGGCGCCACACTGCCTGCCATAATACCGACTTTGGTGGTGCCCAATCCCCCTGTCGGCATGCTCTGACCCAATGTATGTGCTGACAGGGAGCCCACTCCCCATCTGCATAATTAACCCCCCCCCATTTATTATGTGCCGAGGAAGGCGCACAATCCCCCTCGGCTCTTGCCCTCCCGCTTTCATTGTGTGCCAATGGGGGTGCACAATCCCCCGTTGGCTACAGCATCCCCCCCAAAAAACACTTAGGTGACATGCTGGGAGCCCACCCCAACATGCCAAATCCCCTGAAAAATAAAAACCATTCCACAGTGTTTTTTTTTTTTCATTTTTAACCCTGCGAAAGAAGAAAACAGTCCTTTGCGGTTTCCCTGCCCCTCCTACAACCTGCGCCCGCCCTCTACGCATCCTGCCTCCCCACACCCCACCTCACCCCATACTTACCTCCGGAGTCTGGCGTGATGATCTTTGGTGGGCCGGGAACACGTCTGCACTCTTCAAAGCCGACCGCGAACTGAAGAAATGCCGGTAAGCTGTATAATGACAGAAATAGGGGTTTTTCAACATTGGTGCATGTCTCGGGCATTTTGGGGAGGAATTTTTGCACCAAATTTTCAACATGGGGTTATTGGGACCCCTCCTCATGAATTCAGTCACTGTCATGGCGTTATTCTGTCCTGAAAGATGATTTCACGGTCACTTCGCGGAATCACCTTTCGGGACTGAGTAATGAAATGACAGTGCCACTATTCATGAGGGGGGCTCTCAAAAAGCCTATGTTGCAAATTTGGTGAAAAAAAAATCCCCAAATTGGCTGTTTTATGACCGTGCATTGGGCTGTTTCCACGCACACTCGTAACTTAGTGAATTTGTAATATTTTCACTACAGATTTTCAAAATTGGTATTTTTATACACCTCCTGATAAACAGTATAGCTGTCATTTTACATATCCTTGCCGAAATGTGTTTCCGCACGTCCGGAGCAGGAGAGCACAGTCGCTGTGGGAAATCAGTTTTCTAGACAGTTTGAGAAAATGACGGTGACACTGTTCATGAGCAGAGGTCCTAAAATGCCTATGTTGAAAATTTGGTGCCGAAAGTCTATAAAATGACTGTGTTGCAAGCATGCATTGTGCAGTTTCCACGCACCCTTGTAACTTCTCAAGTTTGCAGTATTTTCATGCCAGATTTTCAACACTGGCAATTTTTCACACCTCCTTATCAACAGTACAGCTGTCATTTTTCACAGCCTTCCCAAAATGTGTTTCCACAGCTGTGGTGCACAATGGCGTGGTCGCTGTGGGAAATTGACTTTTGGGACAGATTAACAAAATCACAGTGCCACTGTTCATGAGAGGAGGTCTCAAAATACCTATGTTGAAAATGTGGCTAAAAAGCTCCCAAAAATAATTGAGTTATGGATGTGTGTTGTGCAGTTTATATGCATGCTCATGACTTCATCCATTTTTCATATTTTCACTCCAGATTTTCAACATTGCCATTTTTTTATGCCTCCTCACGAACAATACAGTTGTCATTTTGCACATCCTGCCCAAAATTTGTTTTCATCCCTGTGTGGCCAAATGGCATAGTCGCTGTGCAAAACCACCTTTCAGCTAACAAACTGATTGTGCTGCTCTTTATGAGGTGGGGTCACAAAAAGGTTGTGTTGAAAATTTAGAGTGAAAATACCAACACACGGCTACGGTGTTAGGGCTTCCAACTGTAGCACCCCACCCTGTAGAGACTGACAGGCATCAGGGGTGTGACTTGGGATCATCAGCTGTAATGCTCATGCCATTCCACCCCCACCCCCCCTGCAGCCAGTGACAGGCATTGTGGTGTGCCTTGCAGTGTTCGGCCACAAAGTTCACCCCATTCTCCTATACTGCACCCACCTCAGTGTATTTCCTTATGGAATGGGGTAAATATAATGCTCAAAGACCCCAAAGCACACCACAACACTTGTCAGTGTCTACAGGGTAGGGTGAGGTAAAATGGCATGAGCGTTATAGCTGATGACCCAAAGGCACACCCCAATGCCTGTCAGTCTCTGCATGGTGGGGATGGGGTTGACGTCACTTCAGTACTTCACTGCCATTCCTATTATGCGTCTCTAACTCCTGCACTACCAATGCCAATGCCAGCGAGACAACATTTGGCATTGACAAATGCTTGTTGTGAACACTAGCAATCACTTTTTCCACTGAAAGATTAGACAGTAGTTCCTGCAGCCACTCTGAGTAAGATATGGTGGTATTATCCAGTCATTGTCAAAGTACTAATTTTTTAAGATAGTGCCACCATAGCTAAATGGTATTTTCTTTCCATGACCCTTATCGAAGAAAAGTCCCCCAGAAGGTAGGTGGTTGGTTCTATGTGTTCTGCTAGACCCAACAAGGGGTCCACTCTTTGTTTAATAAGGCTCCAAAGTGGGGTTACCTTGGGACAGTCCCAAAAGATGTGATATAAGGAGCTTTCTGCTTGCATGCATCTACTGCAGGCAGATGAGGGGGGCCCTGTTCATTTTGGCCAATTTGATCAGTGTATAGTACATATTGTTAATGATCTGATACTGCATCAGCTGTGATCTGTCCTGAAAGAGAAATCTGCATGTATCTGTCCAAATCTTTCCCCAATTGAGTATTTTCTCTGGGACTTGATCATCCCAGTAACTAGAAGCCCCACTTAACTGCAGGAATGCTCTTTCTAGTAATATGGAATAAATACCTGATACAGCATGAGGTTGAATGGCTGCAAAGCTGAGTGGGTGCAGGAACCTCCCATCCTCTTCTGTAGTCTGACTTAACGAGGAGCTTACAAGCAAAAGTTTAAGCTGGTAAACCTTAAAGAATGACTGGGGGTTTAAGCTGTAGTTGTGGATGATATCTCCAGACGACAGTACCTGGCCACTGTTTCATAATTCCTCTATAGAGGATCTTGCCAGCTGCGGAAGACAGGAGGTTGACACCATTTCCCCTCCAATCAGGAAGTTTGAATTACCTGTAAGTGGCTGGTTAAGGTCTCGTGTGTGTTGGTAGGACAGGAAGGAGCACATCTGGGTGTGGGTCTTTACTGCTATCCCTACTGGGGTTTCTTTAAGGGCAAGTGGGAGCAATTTAGAAGGTATATGTAGCAGGGCAAGAGGTGATATACTCTGGGCCAAGATAAGTTCTTTCTCCAGTGTAAGCCATAGAGGGCAGTACTGTTCTGCAGATGCTGCACTGGAACTGTCTAGCCATTTTAAATATTTTGCAGTGTGGCTAGCCCAATAATAAAGTTTAAAGTGGGGAAGTCTCAACCCCTCTTTAACCTTGGGAGCAGCCAGTTTCCAATAAGCTCTATAGGCTGGTTTTTGTTTCCAGAGGAACAGGGTTATCAAGAAGTGTAGTTTACCAGGCCGGTGGCAGCCATAGATTTAACATGTTGAGGGGATAAAAGATTCGTGGCAATATGTTAATTTTAACTAAGCTGATTCTACCCCAGAGTGAGAGAGGCAGCTTCAACCATCAGTCCAGATCTTGCTGGATTGTGTGTACCAGGGCATCCAGGTTAAATTCCTTTAGGGATTTGGGTTCCCGAGTCAGAAATATCCCCAGATATTTAAGCTTCTTGGGTTCCCATTGTAGCCCCAAATCTGCAATGTCTCTCCTATGGGCAAGTACGTTTATGGGAAACACTGTAGATTTCTCCAGGTTCAATTTGTAGTTGGATAATGATCCAAATTCGTGGATCAGGGACAGGGTTCAACTAATCGAGGCCCTTGGAGTGGATAAGTGCAGGAGTATATCATCGGCATGTGCCGAACATTTGAACTCTTGTGAGCCCACTGTTATTCCCTGGATAGGGGGGTCCTTTTTAATCTGTACCAAGAGTGGCTCCAGATAAGGGTTAAATAAAAGAGGGGATGGGGGCAGCCCTGCCTGGTACCAGAGTGAAGGGAGAAATAAGATGAGAAGGAGCGGTTATAATAGATACGAGCACTGGGCCTAGTATATAGGGCTTTACCCCATTGCACAAAGTGGGGGACCGAATCTGTGTAGAGCCCTGCAAAGGAAAACCCAGTCTACCCTGTCAAAAGCTTTCTCTGCATCCAGAGACAACAAAACAGCTGGAGAAAGGTTGTCTCAGGATGCAGAGACAATATGGTCGAGTTTTCTCAAGTGGTCCAAGGAGGATCTTCCTCCATGAAGCCCACTTACTCTGCAGATATCAGGTATGGCATAACCCACCCCATTCTAGTCGCTAAAAGCTTGGCTAAAATCTTGATATCATAGTTAAGAAGTGATATCAGTCTGTAATTTGAGACGTGTTCTGGGTCCCTCCCCTCTTTGTGTAATACTACTATTGTCGCCTCAAAGAGATGGGGATCCTGGCACTTTCCTGAAACTATAGTTCTGAACAGTGTTAGTAGTCATGGGGTCAGTTCCTCCTCCAAAACATTATAAAAATTTGGGGAGAATCCATCCAGCCCCGGAGCTTCGTCTAACAACAAGCTTTTGATTGCTTTCTTAATTTCTGTTTCCGTGATGGGAAGAGTCAAGGAGCCCTGCTGACCTACAGTACAGATAAGATGGGCAAGGGGATGTTCCCGCAAGTGTTCATCAATATGTGTGACTGCAGGGGGGGTCAGGCCTAGCATTATAGAGGTCCTTATAAAAGGACTGGAGTTCTGTAGCTATTTCTACCGTTGTTTTAAGCAAGCCATCCTTGTTCGAGTGGATTGCATTCACCAGTCGAGAGGCCTCTTGTTGTCGAACCCGTACAGCCAGTAAGTGTCCGGCCTTTTTCCCTTGGTGTATGTAAGCGGGTTTGGTTTTAAGAATAGCATATTCCACTTTTTCTCCCAGCAAGTCATTATGTTGTGCCCTGAGATGCACCAGTTCCTCATGCTTGGTGTCGGTGGCCAAAGGGAGGATATGCCGTTCTATATTCCTAATTTTATCTAGTAAGTTTTTTGGTTTGGTGTTCTCTTTTATGGTGCCGCACAGATGCTGTTCTTATAAGCTTGCCCTGTATAAAGCATTTCAAGCCACCCCATTTTATTTTCGGCTGGTTTATGGTGTCAAGATTGGTCTCTGTATATTGTGCGATATGGGACTTCATTCTTTCTACCACCCATTTATCTTTTAGAAAACTATTATTGACTTTCCAGGTCGTTTCTATTCTGTAATTAGGGGATAATGATAAGATACAAGATACCGAGTAGTGGTCCAAAATAACCTCTGGTGCAGTCTGGGATGACATAAGGCCAATAAGGAGTTGCTTAGCAAGAAATAATCTATATGAGAGGATGTACCATGTACAGGAGATCGGAATGTATATTCCCATTGGTTTGGGTACAATACCCTCCAGGATCACATAAACCTAATTTGTCAGACATATTCCATATGACTCGTTGTGCTGGTGACAAGCCAGTCCTTGGCTTACCTGTTCTGTCTATATCTGGGGAAAAAGGTAGGTTCCAGTCACCCAGGATAAGTGGAACAGACAGAAATGGCATCAAGATGTTAAGAACCTCCATAAAAAAACATGAGTTGTCTGCATTGGGGCCATAGATGGACCCACGGGCTATTTCAGATCTCTCCAGGGTACCAAGAGGAAAAACAAAGCTACCTAGAGGGTCCCGGATACATTGACAGCATTTAAAACTCAGATTTTTGGCCAACAGGATTTTTTTATTTATTTATTGAGTTCTAGGATTACAAATACCTTTGAGCCAGGGCTCTTTTACAAAGGTTCCACGTCATAAGGTACAGATTAGACAGAGCATTACTGGCAACACAATTAAATCGTTGTACAAATATAAATTGCAGACGAGGAACATAAATTGAGGCAAACATTCAATGAAGGGAGGAGGACAGAGGTGAAAAAGAAGAGAGTAAGATAGAGGGAGGGAGGAAGGGCGGGGGAAGGGAGGGGTCAGCAAGGGAGGTAGGAGAGATAGAGGGAGGAAAAGGAGGGGTAGTGGTGGAGGGAGGGGATGCAGCCTAGTGGCCTTTGTCAGAGAACAAAAAGTAAAGTGCAGAAGTTGGGCATGGTGGTATCACAAAGTGCTAGGAGGTTGAGGCTCTTGAGGTTGTAGGCAGAGCAGGGGAGCCACGATGAGGTGATCTGATTCAATAATCCAGTGGGCCACCCAGTGGTGCATTCAGGGCTAGGCATTACAGTCGCAGGTGCTGACAGCAATGAGAGAGTGGCAGAGTCTGGTTGTGAAGGCACCAAGTGTGGGGGTGGCAGTGATATCACTAGAGAGTCCATTTAGCCAGTAGGCGGCCTGGTAGGTAAAAGCTCTTTGACCTTGGGTTGTGCAGCAGCAAGGGATTTGGAACTGCTGCGATTTGGTCCCTTGGGTGCACCGGCTGCTTTTCTTAGGTAGTAGGAGGGTAGCAACACCGGATGGGGCGAGGCCCATCTGAATTTTCATAGCCACTATGCAGGTTTGGTATTTAATACGCTTGTCAAGTTGCAGCCAGTTGGTTTGGGAGTAGAGGTCACAGGTGTGTATAACGTTGGGCACCGGTGATTAGCCGACAAGCCTTGTTGAGGGAGGTGGTTGCCCTTTTGAGCACAGTAACCGTAGCTGAGCCATAGATGATGAGGCCATAGTCAATGGTGGCAACGATAGTGCTCTGGATGGCAGCAGCCAGGGCTGCAGGAGGAAGGTGTCTTCTGACGCAGAACAGCAGGCCTAGTCTGGAGTTGGCAGCTCTGGCAACGTTGTTGATATGGTCAGTGTAGGAGAGGTACAGGTCAAGGGTGAGCCCAAGGTATTTAAAAGCTTGGACTTGTTCTAGTAGGCTGCCTTGGCTGGTCGATATGGAGAGGTGATGGAGTTTGTGTTTATTATGGGCGCAGCTGAAATTCATGGTCTTAGTTTTTTTCTGATTGAGGATCAGTTTGTGTTGAATGAACCAGTTCTCAATAGTGTAGAAGCAATGCTGGAGGTTGCTTTGCAGCTGGTGTGGGTCCTGGTGTGAGGTTAGAATTACTGCATCATTGTCAAAGAGTATGATTTATTGGGAGCAGGAGGCTGGCAGTGTATTTAGAAACAGACTGAAGAGGAGTGGCCCCAGGATGGATCCCTGAGGGACACCGGAGTAGACAGGTTTGGCTTCAGAGAGCACATCCGCAATTTTTACACATTGTGTCCTATTTGCAAGGTAGCTTTTTATTTATTTATTTATTTATTTATTTATTTATTTTTAGCTTTTTGTTGACCGGGTAAGTGCACTAGACAAATCCTGTCTATTTTCAGGCACGACCGGGAGAGAGATACAGATGAATACCAACTGACCTTGAACAGATTAAGCTGTTGGTGGTATTTTTACTGAATGAGGAAATTTGGCCAGGACACAGGGAAATTCCCCTACTGCAATCTGGCAGCACGGGCTGGCGGAGCAACTGAGAGTTCAGTCAGTGGAGGCTGGACTCGGGAGCAGATGGCCGCATTAGCGGAGGTGGTCGGTGATAGTCCTCTGAGAGAGGATTGTTGTCCTGATGCAGAGTTTCAGGTGCAGTCGGCACATTCCGATATGCAGAACGGGGCCACAGTACGTGTGTTGGAACCAGTTGAGCTGGTGAAGGACAGTTTGGGAGAATACAGCGAGATGGAGTGTGTTATGCTGCAACGAACAATGGAACAAGAGTCGGGAAGTGAAAGAAGAGTGGAACCGCATGCTGAGGTATCGGTTTCTATGGAACTGGAAGGAGAGGAACAAGATGACACAGGTGGCGTAGTTGGTGAGACACCGGACGGGAAGTTTGTGTTGGTGCTGGATTATGGTGACTGCGAGTCGGGAGGTGAACGAATCAAGCGTGATTCTGAGAGGAAACCTACGAGTATTGTGACCGGAGAGCGGGGCGAACAGTGTCGACCTGAGGTATGAGAACTAAGGTAGCGGATTTTGTTACAAATGTATCGAGGCTGCTACAGCTACTGTGGGAAAACCGAGGTGCTGTGTGACTCAATATAGAGGAACTGAAGGTGGCTGGTGTGGATTTTAAGAGTGGGGATTTTGTGGGGCAAAGGGATGCTTCCTCGTTTACCAAGCGGATCCTTTCAGCAGGATGGAGCTTCAGACTTTTTTCAACCAACGCCTTGAGTCTGGTATGCACAAGGTTGGAGAGGATGGTCAAGATAGAAGAACGACATTTTTGTTTGTTAAACGTCATATTGAAGTTTTAAAAAACACTAGTAATCCTGGGAAAGACGAATTGCTACACAAAGCTCAATCTAGGGAGGCACTCTCCTTAAGCAAGGAGTCTGCAGTACAGGCCTCACAGGTGGAAGCTTGGTCCCCTGATCGAGCACTACAAGAGGCGGGTTGGACATTAAACAAAGGGGCTTGGCACCCGACTCCTGACTGGGACCCTACTCTGAATTTTTCACAAGCTACACCAGCTTGGAAACCCGATGTACTTTTGCCCGTGGTTTCTGTTACGGGGGGATGAGGTACAACCTGGTGCTCAAAAGTTAGTTTTTGATCACTCAGTATCATCTGAAACTAATGAACAACATAGGGAAGGTTCAGTGCATGTATTACCGGTTAAGAAACCATTAATGTCTGAATTATTTTCTAGAACAAAACAGGAGGCAGCTCAGGAGGAATGCAGTAGGATTAGGTATAAGGGTGGTCTGGAGAATAGGCCAGATAGAGGATATGTGGGGAAATGTTTATTGAAAGACTCCTGCATTTTTCACCTAGAAGTCTTTGCATTCATAAACATTTCCGGAGAGGATAATTCGATGTCAGTTTTCGATCTGCCCAGGCTCTGGATCTGTTTTGGAACAGATATAACCAGGTGAAGTTTTCACCCCTGTGGACACCCTTTTTTGTAATTCCCTTGACAAAACCATTAATAAAGTTTGTCACTATTATGTTTAGGAATGAGGGTGTGCACGTGGATGACATTTCATATTGGTTGAGTCAGAAATGTGAAGTTTTGAGTCTCCCAGAAGCCATTTTGGACTCTGAGCAGTTTTGGACTGGGGGATGGAAGTTTAAAGTTAAACTTCGGCAGACAGAGAAAGGAATGGAACATATTCCTAACTCGTTTCTTTTGGGACGAGATAGGGGGGTATGTTTCTATGCAGGGCAGCCCAGAGCCTGTTACAGGTGTGGTGCTCGAACCCATTTGTCAAGTTCCTGTGACAAACCCCATTGTGAGAATTGTGGTGAGATCAGACATGGGGTAATACAATGTGAGAATCCTATGAGGTGTGATTTATGTGAAGGGGTTGGACATGTTTTTTCTGAGTGTGAGTGGGCCGCGAGGAATAAGCCATCAACAGGATGTCCTGAATTATTGATTCAGGAAGCACAGGATAAAGTCATTTCACCTGTAGAGGAGGAGATAAGCTCTCAAGTGACTCCAAATGTTAACAGTGTAAATGAAAAAGGTCAAGTTGCGGTGGCAGATGAACTGTTACAGCTACCTTTAGTAGAGAATTCAGGAGCGGTGGTGGTACAGAAAGAGATGGAAGAAAAGGGGGTAGTACGTCCTTTGGTCTTAGTTCCTGTCCGACGATCGTCAAGGAATACTAAGACCAATCTAGGGCCTTCCCAGGTAGTAATGGAATCGAACAATCCTTTTTCGGTGTTAGCTTCCTCTTGGGGTGATACAGAATTGAACAGTCAGGAGTTAGATTCCCAACAATTACAGGATAGTCCGCCTTCTCCTTTGAGTGTTTCTGAGGGTTATAAGGGGAAGAAGAAAAAGAGGAGAAAAAAAGATGGCTGAAGGATTTTTCTTCTCTTCTTGTTTCCTTGAGGAATGACTGTTACCCTGGGTTCTATAAATGTTCACAGCCTTCTAAATCATAAAAGAAGAATGATTGTGTTTGAATACATTCATTCCCAAAGTTTACAGATTTGCCTATTGCAAGAAACCTGGATGTATTCTCTGGATCAAAGTAGGCTTTTTCAACGCGAATGGTGCTGGGGGCCTTCTTATTGGTCATTCGGTCAAGATTCAGCTGATGGGATTGGGGTGGTGTTTAACTCATTTCATTTTTCATTAATAAAGTTAATGGACATAGTGCCAGGAAGGTTATTGATCCTTGATGGGGTGTGGAGGTCTTTGACGTGCAGATTTATTAATGTTTATTGTTCTCAAATCAAATCTGAACGGATAGCCTTGTTTCACATGATTAAGCCATACTTATGTACTTCGTATATAATTTTTTTGTGTGGTGATTTTAATTGTGAACTTAAGAGGCAGGCAGGAAAATTAAGCCTGGAGATCAGGATAAGGTAAAATTGGAACAGGTAAAAAGATATATTGTGATTCTAGGGCATTGGAACACTTGATAAAGGGATCTGGCCTAGTAGACGGTAGAAGTAGACAACGAGGGGGAGTAGATTTTACTTTTAAAAAAAATACATTTACTTCCACTATTGACTATGTTTTTCTTTCGGACTCAGTAGTATTTGACTTTTTTATACTACCCGTTTCTTTCTCAGATCATTTGCTTTTGTTATGTAAACTTGGTCCTGTGCGGTCGCCGGTACGACCGAGAGCAAGATGGAAACTGAATGCGACTTTGCTACAGTGCACAGAAGTTAGGAATAAGTTTAATTTGTTACTGAAGGCTAGATTATCAGTAGCTTTTTTGTATGATGATTTGGGAGAATGGTGGGCAGATTCCAAAAAGGATTTTTCATCCTTCTTTAAAAATATTGGTAAGACTAGGGGTAATGTTAAGTTTCTGCATTATTTAACATTGAGGCAACATTTTTATGACCAGATTTCTTTGGCTAATATTTCTAAAATTGATAATTCTAACCAAATTGCACTTCTTAAGCAACAGCTTACAGAATTGCAGTATGATAAATGAGCTTTACAAGCTTTGTTTAAATTTGGAAACAAAAAAAGTCCGGAAGGAGATCCCTATGAGGCTTTTAAAAAATATAAATCAAATACTACTATTGATGGTCTAAAGGATGGTGATGGTAACATTGTTACAGAGCAGGGGGCACTGACACATATGATTGAACAATTTTTTAAGGCTCATGAACCTGTGACTGTTCCCAGCAATTTACAGATGGAACAATTCTTAGTGAATTTAGAAACACCTAAAAGTCCTGAAGGTATGGGGGATTTAGTGTTGCCTATTTCAAAACAAGAAATTGTCACAGCAATTAAGCAGTTGAAATCTGGAACATCACCAGGTAAAGATGGACTGACTATGGAATTATATAAGGCATTCCCTGATTCTTTTGCTATAGGTTTAGAGTTAGTGTATAATTTCTTTCTTATTTTACAAATTTTCCACTTTGGTTTCTGTGGGTCTTTTAATCTTTTTATTTAAATCTGGGATAGATACTCCTAGATAATTGGAGACCTATCACTTTATTAAACTCAGATTATAAGATATTAATGAGCACATATTAAACACCAGATTAAAAAAATAGCACTTCAGGATCTATCCCCTTATCAATATTGTAGTGTTCCTGGAAATTCAATCTTTCAAGCACACCGATGTATTAGAAATTGGATAGAATATATTAACATGTGTAAATTAACTGGTTGTGTGGTGTCGGCAGATCAAAGGAAAGCTTTGATAGGGTATATCACCCGTTTTTGTTATTAGTCTTGTCTCATTATAGAGATTGCACCGGACATTTGTAGAGTTGGCTCAAGGAGATATATGACACCAATATAACACCCCATGTTGAGTACTATGATAGGGACTGGATTTCTATCCATACTGGAGTGCGGCAGGGATGCCCCATGAGCCCATTGTTATATGCATATGTAATAGACACTTTAATTCAATATTGTCACACTTGGGATTATGGGATGGGATTGCGGTACCTTTATTGCATCAGAAGGTGAAGGTGTTGGCTTATGCTGATGATCTGTGTTTATTTTTTCAGAGCAAAGATCAAATAAGGTTATTTCTAGATTTAATGTTACTGTATTCTGCTGTTTCCAATGCACAACTGAATCCCTCAAAAAGTAGAGGATTGTTTATAGGGGTACAACTTCCCGAGCCGGTTTTTGTTGAAGGTATTTATATCTCCCCTGAACCTTTAAGGATACTTGGGATATGGTATGGACCTCAGAATTTGCCCTCCCTAAATTGGGAAAAAGGTTTACAGGCTGTAGAGTCTAAGGTTAATGTATGGAAACATTGGAGAATACCAAAATTACAGAGGGTTGCAATTTTGAAAAAATTTCTTGTGCCACTATTGTTATACATTGCTCAGGTTGTACGATCCCTCCTTCATTAGAAACTAAACTCTATAGTTTATTTTTCAAATGGTATGGGGCAATAAACTTAGCAATTAAGCGTCATTATACTTATTTGTCAAAACAATGTGGAGGTTTGGGGATGATTGATCCAATCATTTCTTTTCTACCTTATTTATTTTCTCAAATTTTAGGGAGATTTGGGATTTGAACCAAGGACTGACATAATATTACTATAGTATTTTGAATAAATACCTTACGACTTGGTAGCTGGATGCCCCTAAACTTATTCCTCGTTAGGTATTCCTGTTTTTTTACCTATTGTTAAAAATTTATAAATGGAAATTAACAAAGGATGATATACAAAGCTGTTCAGGAAATTGTTATATGGTAAGGTGATGATACTATTATATCCTAGAGAACCTGCCTTTAAAAATCGCCCATCTACAAAATATTAAGCAGTGCTTAAAAGGTTAAATAATTCTAGACTACCCTGTTACATGTGGAATTAATATGGTTGTAACTTATGGTCGGATTGGGGTGAGAGGAAATGCTAAATATAAAGCTCATTCTGAACGTAATTGCCTTATTTACAATGTATTAATGTAGAAGAAACGATGGAACATTTTTATTTGACTGTTCATATGCTAAGTCTTTCTGGAACTTTTAATGGTTAAATGGAATATGAAATGGTTGGGTACAATCGATTATAATATTTTGGTGCTGGTAATTGCTCACATTTACACCCAAGGTATGATAGTGGAACTTTAAATATTTTGTGCTGTACTTTGATCTATTACCTTTGGCAGGCTAGATGCCAATGGGTGTTGTATCAGAAACTGATGCCTTTGGAAGTAATTTGTTGTTTGATAAGTAGGGCTTTAAAAAGGGTGCATTTAGCAGATATTGCCTTTGCATCCCCTAGAAAAGTTGAAAATTGGTGGAAGGGCATGTCTTATTTTATTAAATATAAATGATGAGTGAGATGTACATGAATCGAGATTAATGGTATCAGTCTAAAAAAAAAAAATGTCATGTCATTGACCGATGTATATGTTCTGTTACTTGTTCTCTTAGTGTCAGATTGACTGTTTACGTTTTCTTTTATCTTTATATTCTGTATCATGTCATGTATTCTAGCGAAGATTGTTGTTCTTTACTCTATATATATTTTGTGTGATTTAACACTGTTGTAATTATTTGTTTTGATGTTATTATAATAAAAAATTCCCCTACTCTTTTCGATAAGTGCCATGGGATCTTTAACATCCACCTGAACTACCACCAATCCAGGCAGATGGGACCTCGGTTTAATGTCTCATCCGAAAGACGGCACCTCAGAAGTGCAGCACCCCTCTCATGCTGCACTACAGTGTCAGTACTGGGATATTAACCCAAGTGCCAGATGTGGGAACTGAACCCATAGCCCTCTGATCTCCCGGCTTCAGACGCGAGTGTGCTACCTACTGAGCCACTGACACTTTTGAACCAAGGTATAGAACTGGGGGTAGATCCCAGCTTTTTGAAGCTGGGCAAGAAGAAAGCAGTGGTGGACAGTATTGAAAGCCTTGGTTAGGCCAATAAAAATTGCACCAGTGAGATGACCTTTGTCCAGAAAGCTGTGGATGGCCCCAGTGACTTCAAGTAATGCAGAGGCAGTGCTATGGCCTTTCCGGAAACCATGTTGTTGCCTGCAGAGGATGTTGTGCTTGTCCAGGTATTTGGTAAGCTGATCCGATACAATGCGTTCCAGGGCCTTTGAGAGGGGTGGCAGGATTGAGATCAGACTGTAGTTCCCATGGTCAGTCTTGTCACCACTTTTGTGGATTGGGGTGACAGTGGCTGACTTCCATTTTTCTGGGAATTGGTTGAGTGAGAGGGAGAGGGAGAGGTTAAAAATCTTGGTAAGGGGCCCCAGCACCTCTTCAAGGGTGAGGGCCAGGAGCTTGCCATCGAGTGTATCTTTGCTGGCTCTGGATTTGCTGATGGCTTTGGTGATGTACTTATGAACATCATTCTTATGGACTGCTTTAAAGTAGAAGGGAAGGTGATTGTCAAGAGTTGAGAAGTTGGGTGTTTTGGGAGCGTCATCATCAATAAAGAAGTTAGGGGGAAGGACACTGCTAAGATCAGTGAAAGCAGCGTTGAAAGTATCAGCGATGGTTTTAGGGTTGAGTGTGGTATTCCCATTTACCTTTAGCATGGCTGGTGCAGATTTAGGTTTCTTCCCAGAAATTTCATTTAGGTTGTTCCAAAAGTCTCTTCCATTACTCCTGGAGTCAGTGAGTACTTTCTTGTAGTAGTCAGACTTCTGGGACTGGATGGTTTTCATGCAATCGCTGTGTGCTCGTTTATAATTTTGGATGTCGCCTTGTTTCCCAGTGGATCTAGCCAGTGGCAGAGCCAGGTTTGGGAGCATTTGGGTGCCGGGGGGGGCCATTCAGTCAATCACAGGATCCACAATGGGCACTAAACAGTGAATAAAGATGGTGGCAGGTGCCACTACTCACACTAGGGGCAGCCAGGAGGGTAACCGCCCTCCCAGCCCCCCCCCAGCTCCGCCACTGGATCTAGCCAGCTCCCAGAGGCAGTCCCAGGATTTTAACTTTTAAGGAGGTCTCCGGTTATTCATGGGTTGCAAAGTTTTAGTTTGCACTTCTTTAGGGGTGCAAATAGGGTACAAAGCTTTGTTGAAGATGTGGATGAAGTGGTCTAGGCCAGGTTTGTATCTGATGCCAGGAAGATAAGAGTCCAGTCTTGTTGGAGGAGGTGGGCTTTGAGGTGAGTTAACTGGCCACAGGGGAGGACTCTGCTGTAGATGATTTTGGGGGGGGTAGTGGAATTTGTTTGACTAGGTATAGCTCATGGGAGAGTGATCACTGAGTGAATCAGAAAGGATGGCAGAGTTTGAGATCCTAGAGGGGTGGCTAGTAAGAATCCAGTCAAGTAGGGTGCTGGTCCCTGTTTTATAGTTCTTTCTGGTTGGGGAGTCCAGCATCTGTGTTAGGTTGGCCGATAGGACAGAGTCTTTGAAAGTATCCGCCTCAACCGAGAGCCAGTTGATGTTGAAGTCTCCCAGCAGAATGGTTTCAGGGTCAGGAGGTTGTGATCAGACAAGGTCAAAGATGGAGTTTAGGCCTGAGACCTGCTCCTTTGGAGGAATATATACCATAACGACTGTGAGTGCCTCGTTATGGGTGCCTAGTAGGATCCTGACGGGAAGAATCTGTGCAGGGCAGGTTGCAGGGACTGCTTCAGTTCAGTGGCCCAGGATAGTGTCTTCCAAGTACATGGCACAACCTTCCCCTCTTTTAGATTTGCGATTGAGTCTAAAGACATTGTATCCTAAAATGGCAATTGCCTGGTCGGGAACCAGGGGGGTGAGCCAGGTTTCAACAACTGCCAATATGTCCAGATTATGTTGGCTAGCAAAGGCTTGCAGGGAGTCGATATTGTGGAGTAGGCTGCAGATATTTAGGCACATGATAGAAAGAGTACCGGATGAACTGTGTTTGGGCAAGACCTTGCTGGTGTACAGGCCAGGGTTCAGGTGGACATTTCCTGATAACCACAGGATCAGCAGCAGAAGCTTCAGGGTGCAGAGACGTAGTTCCCTAAGCGAGAGCTTATGTTTTCTTTTGTGACGGGGGCATGCCATGGTGTGGAAGCAAGCAAGGTATGTCAGTGTTAGCGACCAGTCTGCAAGTGGCAATTTATTTGTTGGAGGCTGCCGCCTGTGGTCCGGGCTTGAGATCCCAGGAGAGGTGCCAAGGTAGCAATAAGCAGGACTCAGTTGAAAGGTTTGGGGAGCGGAGGGAAAACAGGTTCTGGGAGGGCAGAGGAGTGGGAAGAGGGTGGAGAGGGAGAGGAAGAGGAAGAGGGTGGTAGTAGAGAGGAAGGAGAGCATGATAGACAGGTAGTGTACACTATAGAAGAACAAGATTAGAATAGGAAAGGCCTAGGTAGGCAGCGATCGGGATGGTACAAGCGAAAGGCGGGGGTGCCTAGAGCTGGACCAGTGAGGAGCTAGCAAGTGAGGGACTAAAAGGGGTGGATGTGGCAAAGGTCTATTTAATTAAGGTCGGAGGGGCATGTGGGCATAACATTTTGGCCGCTTTCAATGCATGTCAATGGGTGCCCGGCCCTAGTGCACAGAAAATCAGAAGCAGAAAGCACAGTCCAATAGGGAGTCAGGGAGGGGAGCAGTGGTCCAATCACAGCCAACCGCTGAGAGCGACTGTCCAATGGTGGCAACTTGCTGCTTCCCCGGTCAGTCTGTAGTCCTTACCCGGCTTCGTGGAGCTCTAGGTTGGGCTGGAGAGTGGCGCCTAGGCAGCTGGTTCCGTGGCTGCGTCAGAGAGAAATCTGGTCGGGGCAGGTCCGAGTCTGCAGGAGGAAGGAGAGAGTAGAGGTAGTTAGCATGAGGACAAAAGGACAGTGATGTGGGGGCTAAATCAGGGGGCATGGAGCTAAATCAAAAAGAAAGCAGGCATGGGGGGTCAGCAGCCAGAGCAAGGCGTGGCGTGGGTACTTAGTATGGTGCGGAGGGCTAAGACAGAGCAGAGAAAGGTTTTCACGGAGATGGCACAGGTGGAGAATGAAAAAAGCAGGGATAGGGAGCGGGAGGGTGGGCAGTTCAAGCCCAGCAGGGAGGAGAAAAAAGGGTGAGGTAAAGGAGGGCAAATAAGTTACAAAGCTGAGAGAGTTTAAACAGTCAGTCACAGTGCAGTCTTTTTTCAATCGGAATTGGCGCTAAGACTTCAGAAATAAAACCCCACACATGTATCCCACACAGTAATCAAACCAGTGAAAAGTGCTGGCAGAAAGCAACAGATAGAAAGCGGGCCAAAATTTCATCTGCTTTCAATGCAAGTCAATGGGTGCAAGGCCCTGGTGCACAGAAAATCAGAAGCAGAAAGCACAGTCCAACAGGGAGTCAGGAAGGGAAGCAGTGGTCCAATCACAGCCGACCGCTGAGAGCAATTGTCCAATGGCAGAAACTCGCTGCTTCCCCGGTCGGTCTGTAGTCCTTACCCGGATTCGTGGAGCTCTAGGTTGGGCTGGAGAGAAGCACCCAGGCAGCTGGATCCATGGCCACGGCCGCGCCGGCGGTGGGCAGAGAGAAGCCCGGTCAGGGGCAGGTTTGACTTCAGCTTTGTGGAGCTCTAGTTTGGGCTGTAGAGAGGCTCCCAGGTGGCTGGTTCCGTAGCTGTAGCCATGCCGGTGGCGGGCAGTGAGAAGTCCAGTTAGGGGCAGGTCCGAGTCCAGCTTCGTGGCGCTCTAGGTCGGGCTGGATCAAGGTGCCCAGGCAGCTGGCTCCATGGCCTTGGCCATGCCGGCAGTGAGCAGAGAGAAGCCCAGTCAGGGGCAGGTCCGAGTCTGCAGGAGGAAGGAGAATAGCAGGAGGATAGCTACTTCCTTACTCTGAGTACTTGTGCCTGCCACATATGCCTGTCTAATATTTAGTCTCCATAAGAGAGTCACCTCTGTATCAAGGAGGTGGGTCTCTTGTAAGAAAGAAATTTGCCCCTTTTCCACTTGCAAATGTTTCAATATTTTATATTTCTTGTGCTTGTTGAGCATGCCTTTAACATTCCATGTAATAAATACATAGATACATAGACAGTGTCGGCAGATAAGGGCCTATGGCCTACCCAGTCTGCCCATTTGAGCTTGTAAGTTCAGTTTATGTTTTCCTAGAAGTCTGTTGTCCCTTACCCCTGACCTCCAGAATTCCTTTATGTCTATGCCATGCATTCTTAAATCCTGTGATTGTTTCAGCCCCCACCACTTCCTCTGGCAGGGTGTTCCACTTGTCCACCACCCGTTCTGTGAAGAAATTCTTCCTCACATTTCCTCTGAATCGTCCTCCCTCCAACTTCATCCCATGCCCTCTAGTCCTGGAACATCTTTTTCGCTTACAAATAGTGTATTCCTGCAACCTGTTCCTCCCTGTAAGATACTCATATGTCTCTATCATATCCCCTCTCTCCCTCCTCTCCTCCAGGGAGTACATGTTCAGTTCCTTCAACCTGTCCTCATAGGACTTGTGAGGCAATCCATGCACCATCTTTGTTGCCCTCCTCTGAACCTTCTCTACCCTGTCTATGTCCTTACGTAGGTAAGGTCTCCAGAACTGTACACTGTTCTCCAGGTGGGGCCTCACTAGTGTCATGTATAGTGGAATTATGACCTCCCTTTTCCTGCTGGTGATGCCCCTGCCTATGCATCCCAGCATCCTATTTGCTTTACTTGCTGCCTTGCCACACTGTTTCCCTACCTTGAGGTCATCAGTGATGATAACCCCAAGATCCCTTTCCTGCTTGGTGCATGCTATATCCTCACCCTCCAACTGATATATTGTGCTAGGGTTTTTGTGCCCCATATGCATTATCTTGCACTTCTTTGCATTGAATTTCAACTGCCAAATCCCTGACCATTCTTCAGGTTTCTGCAGGTCCCTTCTCATTCTGTCTACACCCTCTGGTGTGTCTACTCTGTTATAGAGCTTTGTGTCATCAGCGAACAGTGAAATTCTGCCTTCTAGGTCCTGTGCAATGTCACTGATGAAGATGTTGAATAGGACCGGTCCCAGCACTGATCCCTGTGGTATCCCACTGGTCACTCTTCCCTCTGTGGAGTAACAGCCATTTACCACCACCCTCTGTGTCCTGCCACCCAGCCAGTTATCTACCCACCACACTGCTGTCCTGCCCACACCCATATTCCCCAGTTTGTGTAACAGTCTTCTATGTGGCACAGTGTCAAAGGCCTTGCTGAAGTCCAGATAGGCCATGTCCACTGCCCTCCCCTGATCCACCTCCCTAGTCACCCAGTCAAAAAATTCAACGAGGTTGGTCTGACATGACCTCCCCCTGGTGAAACCATGCTGCCTTGAGTCCTGTAGTCCATTGACAACCAGATGTTCCACCAATCTCTCCTTCAGTAGTGCTTCCATGATCTTCCCCACTACCGAGGTGAGGCTGTCTGGTCTGTAGTTCCCCACTTCCTCTTTGTTCCCACTTTTGTATAAGGGGACTACATCTGCTGTCCTCCAGTCTTTGGGTACCTCCCCTGGTTCCAGTGATCGGCTAAACAGGATAGCCAGAGGTTCAGCCATCACCTCTCTTAGTTCTTTAAGGACCCTGGGGTGCACCCCATCTGGCCCCATTACTTTATCAACTCTTATTACTTCCAGTTCCTTAAGGACCCTTTCTCGTGTAAAGGGACTTGTGTCCATTTCTGCACCATTCTCACCCCTTGTACTCCCTTCAGACCCATTACTCTCCTCTTCCTCAGTAAATACTGAGCAGAAATACCTGTTCAGTATGTCAGGTTTACTGTTGTCATCCTCCACGTGGCCCCCATCCTCCCCCTTCAGTCTCACTATCCCTCCCTTTGCCTTTCTTTTTTCCCTTATGTACCTGTAAAAGGTTTTGTCCCCTCTACCCACTGATTTTGCAATGTGTTCTTCTGTCTGAGCTTTGGCTTCCCTTACCGACCTCCCTGACTCCCTTTGCTTCTCCTGGTACTTCTCCCTATCCCTTTCTGCCTGTGTCTTTTTGTATTGCCTGAATGCAATCTTTCTGGCTTTCACTTTCTTTACTACCTCTTTGGAAAACCATAATGGTCTCCTCTTCCTTTTCCTCTTGCTAACCTGCTTAATGCATAATTCTGTTGCTCTTGTAATCCCCATTTTAAATATTGCCCACTATTCCTCAACCCCTGATTCCTGCCCCATTCCCTTAATGCCTCTTTCAAGTACCTCCTATTTTCCTAAAGTCTGCCCCTAAAATCCAGGATCGTGTTTTGTGGTTTGGTTCTGCTCTTTCTGTGATTTCAAACCACAATGACTGGTGGTCACTGTTCCCCAGGTGCTCCCCACTGTTACCCCCATCACACCGTCCTGTTTGTGAGCACAAGGTCCAGTATTGCCTTCTGCCGAGTTGGTTCTATGACCAGTTGCTTGAGAAGGCACCCTGAAGGAGTCAAGATAAATCTGCTCCTAGTTGATGCTGCTGCTGGGATGCTCCAGTCCACGTCTGGAATATTGAAGTCTCAACCAGTACTACCTCCCCTTGTCTGCCATCCTTTGGATGGCTAGCATCAACTCCTATCTGTTTCTTCCTCCTGGGCTGGTGGTCTATAGACCACACCTGTCGGATAGCTGGCCCCATTTTCCTTTCCAGCTTAACCCACAGTATCTCTCCCCATTTTGTTCTTCCTGGATCTCTGTGGCCCTTATGTCATTTTTCACATACAGTGCCACTCCTCCTCCCTTCCTGCCTGCCCTGTCTCTTCTGAATATGTTGTAGCCAGGAATGGCCATCTCCCAGTCGTGGTTATCATTACACCAGGTTTCAGTGATGGCCACAATGTCCAGGTCTGGCTGCACCATGACAGCCTCCAGATCTTCCATCTTGTTGCTAAGGCTCCTGGCATTTGCACACATGGCTTTCCATGATTTGACCTCCCTAGACTGCTTCGCCGTTCTACTCCAGCCCCTTCCTTTGTTGTCCTTTATCCCTGGTTCTCCTTGCTGTCTGCCCTTCTGCTGAATTTTGCCCCTTTTCTGCCTAGCCACCTCTTGGGCGCTAATCTCCATCTTTTGCACACTGCTTTGTAGAGATATCCACTCCTCTGGTTCACTGGTTCCACTGCTAGCTGTGGGGGGTGAGCAAGTAGGTACCCTCCTTGTTGGCCTGCCACACCCCTTTTCTAGTTTAAATGCTTGTCAATGTAGCATTTAAACTTATCATTGAGTGCTTGGATTCCCCTCCAGGATGGATGCAGGCCGTCAGGCTTGAACAAACCTCCATCCCTCCAGGTGGGCCCCAGTCATCAATGAATCCAAACCCTTCCTCACAGCACCAGTTCTTCAACCATGAGTTAAAGTTCCTGGTGCATGCACTATGCTCTCCTTGCCTCCTCGTAGGTAGTACTTGAGAAAGTGACAGAAGTAGCTACTTGCTTGAGACCCTCCCCAATTTCCTAAACTCTTCCTGAACTTCCTTTGGCTCTCCGTTTGCCAGGTCATTAGTACATAGGTGGATAATGACATCCAGCTCACCTTCCTGTCTTGCCTTCCCAGTGATCCCCAGGATCTTCCTTCCATCCCTCCATGCCGTGGCACCTGGTAGGCACCTCACCTCCCTGTCCTCCCCCTCCTGTGTTCCTAGCTGGATCCCTCTTATGATAGAGTCCCCCACCAGGATTCGCTTCCTCCTCCTCCTCTGGGGTCCACTGCTTTCCCCGCTGAGGTCACCTCCTTGGCTAACCTCCACATCCTTTCCTTCCACTTCTCTGGGTACCTCCAGTTGGTTGTCCCCATTTGCCAGTGTGGCATATGAGTTCTTGAGTGGAATAGGATCTGGGATGTGCCTCTGCCTGACTGCTCTAACCCTCCCTGAACCCACTGTCATCCAAGTGCTCCTCATTCTCGGCATCCTTTGAGGCAGTTGCATTGGACTGGGTGGTCTCTGGATAGGGGTGATGGTACTCCTGACCCAGTTTACTTCCACTCGGAGTCTGGCTACATCATCCCACAGTCTAGAGAGATGCATGCAGATAGGGCAGCACCTCAATGTCCAGAAGGTCTGCCTGAATATGGCTGCCCCACAGCCACTGCATTGCACCACTCCCCACATTATACTGCAATAATATACTATAATAACATTTATATGATTAGCCATTGTACGTATATAATTCTATCCATCTGATTCCTGTAACCAAAACTCCGGTTTCCCATACCGATACTATGAGTCCCTCCCCCACCTACCCGAACATCCTACCACAAGCACACCACACACATACCAACAAACCCAACCCCCCCCCAGAATAACAATGGGCGCTATTCTGCGCATTTTACATAATTTACTTAGCAATACCCCTGCCAGATCATCTGTGTGTGTCAAACAAACTAGAACCCATATATGGAATTGTTTGATGATAAGGCCCCCTTCCCTTGATTCAGAACATGATCCTGCCAGATTCGGCAGATGAAGTCTCCCCCTTCCCCAACTCCCCTCCATGGAACAAAGATATGTAATCATCTAGGAGGCTAACTAGTGCTAAGCCATAACAAGTGCAGAATAATAACAAAGTGGGCTGTGATAAGTGAGCTAACCCAGTTAGGATATGTCCAAATTACCACAAACAGTTTTACTAAACAAAACAAGATTGGGGTATCAAGGGATGAGTCATCAGGTGGCCAAGATAACTGAGTGTGTATAGTACCCACAAAATAAAGTCTGTTGCTGCACCCCAGTAATTGCAATGTGCCTCAAATGGCCATTTAAACAAAAACATTTTCAACCCCAATACTGCTGTGGTTTTCTTATTGCAGATCGTATCTGATTATTTTAATCCCCCAGGTCCCTGTAAAGTTTAACACATATCAGGTCCAACAGCTGAGGTGCACATCCCAGAAAAGGAAGAGGGGCAGCCCGGGTACCCCTGCCTGACACCAGAAATTGCCACGATTGCAGGTTCCCTCAGACAACAGAAACTAACAAGTCTGATGAGAGCGCTGCGGTTGTGTGCATGATCGTGAATATAAGGTGTCTACAAAGCATCTATAAATGCAGCTTTGCGATCGTGCATGCTATCGAGCAGGATACCACAGTGAAACTGTCTATAAACATATACTGGTGAGGCTGCAAACAGCAGCGTATCCCAGAAAATTACAGGACCGTAAGCCATAAAAGATATACAGACTGACACCATGGAAGAGCTTGTAGAGTCAGGCCAAAAGCTGCCCCGCAGCCATAGAAAGTCTGTGGTGATTCTAAACTTGAGCTTTCGCCATCCTACTGGGAGCCACTGCAAATTAGGATGTAGTTGCTATATAGATCAATCAGCTACTAGGGCACAGGTGATAGTGTGGCAAAATCACCCTGGGCACTTAGATCAATATGGCGACTGGCCTCGGTTGCCCATCAGAAAGTCACAGATGGCTATTCTTACCTCAAGGTGCCATGTTGATGTTACTTTAATCCTGGAAAGTCACGATCAGTGCTTGCATTCACTTGGTGAACCAATCTGGCAGCAGCTCTTGTAGTTCCTTAGCAGTCTGTGCATGAGACTCAAACGTGTAGCATTTCTCCTGTATCTTTACACACAGCTGGGCTGTGTATATCATCTGAAACTGAATGCCTGCAGGGATAAGATGGGAGATTGCTGGATAGAAAGAGACCCTCTTTTGTCTCACCGAAGCTGGCAAGTCTTGCAAGATATGGATCTTGTGGCACTCCCACATTACTGCTTGTATGCCCCGAAGCTTGGCCAGTACATGCTGCTTATCCAGGTAATTTAGCGTCTTTAACAGGAATGGTCATGGGGGTGACCCTGGTGTCAGCTGCGGTCGTAGTGCTCGATGTGCCCGCTCCACTATGTAAGAGGGGCTGTTTGGCAATGGGTCTGCTATTTTTTCAAGAAGCTTTTGTGTGAAGAGAATGGGGGAGGACCCCTTTTCATCCTCCAGGAGCCCCACTACTACCAGGTTGTTTTGGTGACTATGGTCCTCGAGATCTTTCATTTTCAGTTCCATTTTAGCTAGCTGCCTTTTAAGGGACATGATCTCAGGGTCTGTAGCCGCCTTCCATCTTTCCAGTGAAAATGCCTTGGCCTCTATATCTTTGACTTGCCATGAAATATCTACCATGTCCTTCTTTAGAGTAGCTACATCCGACGTTAGCATTAGTAGGGCATCCTGGAGCAGTTTCATTTCTTGCAAAAATAATTCCTCCGATAGTGGTGTCGCCATGGCCTTACCTGAGACAGCTGGGGCTGATTTCGCTGTTTGAGGCTTGGCTTTTTTCGTAGCTTTCTTGGGAGAAGGCAGTGGAGTGTGTCACGGGAGTTCTTGCCACATATGCAATTCCATGGCTGGAGCAGATGTGTTTTCTCCTAGTCATTAAGCAGGTAGGCTTAGTTATGGGATTTTCTCTTGGGAAGTAAAGTCTTCTTTATTTTGTATCTAGTGAAATAAACCCAAATCGGGAGTTGGAGAGCAGGAGAAAATTGAGCAAGCTGCTTACTCTAGCCAGACATCACGTGATCTCCCTAAATATAAGGATTCTTGAATAATGCATTAACCACAGATGAAAGTGTCCAGTCACCATAATAGCACTCGCTAGGATTATCTTAATGGACACTTATTTCATATTAAAAGTGCTAATGTAAGTGTTTGTAAAACAAAACACATCTATATAACTATAATCAGTATCCAAAATCAGCATCCAAAACACTCATTTTTAAATATGCATACAAAAATGTATCAGCCAGACCCTGCTCTCCAGATTCAATCAGGTGATCCTTGTTGTAGCTGTATTCTATCAGAGTGGCTCCCGGAGGCTGCAATGACAACAGAATGAGGATGCAGAAGTCTGGAGAGAGTAGCAGCGGCTCAGTGGCGCTCCTTGATCTTCTTCTAGTGGATCGTACAGTACAAGGACAATAACTCTGATGTCATCAATGTTCAAAACCCATGATCTTCTCACAGCTGGCAAAAAAAACATACTTCTATTCTATGAGAACCAGTGGCTCTTTTTGCCAATGGGCTTTCAGCAAAGGCACCTAAATTAAGCATTGTTTACATTCCATGATCAGCCCTATTGATCAGGAAGCATATGGCCTTCTTTGAAACAAGGCTTCAGGAGTTTGTGAGGAAATGGCTGATAATCTGTCACATTATCTTGTCAGTAGCACTTTAAAAAGAAACAAAGCAAAACTTCTCAATAATCTTTTCACTTTCACAACATTCATAGGGTTTAGGTGACAATTTTATGTCATGTTGCATTTTGTGAAATAAAGGTAGAGTGAATATGGTGCTGTTCTCTAGCTGGAGGGACAATTCTCCACACTCAACACATCCCACCAACCCTCATCAGCCTTTTGGGCCCTGTGGAATCAGCATATCGTTAAGTAACACAATACCATTTCATCTTCTGTGCTACTTCACAGGTGCTCCATTTTTGTTTTGGGGGGACAATAAAAAGTTAAAGGTATATCAGAATTATGATAGTAATACTAATAGTTGGTAGTTGGCTGGCTGTACCTGCTTCCCTCTGACAGTGTACTGATAGCCCTAATCACCCAAAGAAACATGCTCTCATGCCTTGCCCCTCACATGAAGACTTACCAACCCCAGCTCTTGCCAGGCCCTTTCCTTCTGATGCCCATTCATTTGACTACCTATCAGGGGGAAATACTACACTGCCTAGGCCTTTCATAATTCTCTAATAGGACATCTTTAAAATCTTTAATGCAAGGTTTACGTAGAACTGTTTCTTTTGCAAACTGTGCTCTGTTTCAAGTTGAGGTGTCTTTTGATTGCTCCTGGTGGGAGAGGATTTGCAAGGATCCCTGTCTACCACCCTAGAGGGGCAGCTCTCTACTACTCCCAGTGGTGCCATCTGGCACTGTTTTTAAAAAGTGCCAGCTCCACCCAGCATAGTGCATTACACCACAACCATATGGGTGACCTGTGTTTAAGACCCAAGCTCCACTCCCCCACCTCAGGCTTGTGTGATCTGGGATTCAATGCAGAGGCATTACATACTAACCCTGAGGAAAAGGTGGTGAGAGTCCTGCACTATAGTGCCATCTCTGTGGAGGAGCAGTGCAGACTCTGATGCAGCGGCTGACTGCACTGCATCATCCAGTCCCAACCAGATGGGTATTGTGGTAGGATGCCATTGGCTGAAGCCAGGGTAGAGGACAGGAAAGAAAACCAGGGAGAAAACCACTAGCTAGACAAATAATGATGAAGATGGGACTACCCTCCCAGATACCACAGACTGCCACAAATGACTCCTACCCCCACAGAAGAGCTAACACTGTCATTTAAAATTACATTATTTTAATGCAAGCCCCCTTCCCAACAAGCCCCCTTCCCAATCCACAATTTGGTGAGGAGCCACAAGTATGAAAACCTGGCTTGCCCAGTTATGCACAGTCAGTTCACTAGATAAGTGGGTTCCCCTCCAAAATGAGTAGTATTGTAATTTGAGGGCTGGGAGGGCAAAAATGTCAGTACAGAAAGGTCAAAGTTCCAGCCACTCAAGTAGTTTTTCAAAAATTCTTTCTTTTATTTTCGTATATTTTTTCAAATAGCCATAAGACCCTTTTTCTCAATGTTTCACCTGTGCATCAAGCTTCTTCAGGGAAAGATCTTGTTTTATCTAGTAAGTATTCCTTTCAGAGTTCATAACTTGTTCATACTGTAGAACCTATGTTTCTTTCTTAACTTTGTTCATTTGGAAACACTGGGTGCAAGTACCTGGTATCTATTTCAAAGCTTGTGTATCCTCTTGTTTAGTAAGTTTTATCACTTTTCTGGGACCTTTTCATTACACAAGCTTTTCATGCTTATAAGATTAGTTATTTACTTTTTGTTGCTGCGTCACAGTGTGTTTGTAAAATGTCAACATAACACTTTCTATCTCAAGGTGTGTGCATCTGTCTACTACCCAGTCTGGTCTGCCACTGCACCCAGTGTTTCTAACTGAGCAAAGTTAAGAAAGAAGCATGGGTCCTGCAGTATGAACAAGTTATGAACTCAAAAGGAATACTTACTAAATGAAACAAGATCCTTCCCTGAAGAAGCCTGATGTACAGATGAAACACTGGGAATAAGGATCTTATGGCTATTTGAAAAAATATATGAAAATAAAAAAAACTGGAACGGACCACTCTCCTCAGTCTGTAGCACTGAGATGGTCATTGTGCACCCAGACCAATGCCATCTTGGTTATGTGCCTCGACCTAAACCTGTCCTGGAGAGGTTCATAGATGTCAAATGCTATGAAGTGTTCCTCAAGCTGCACAGCCACTATCTCTTCAATAACCTTCCCCAAAAAGGGGAGGTTAGAGACTGGTCTATATTTCGTCAGGTAGTCCGGGTCCCAAGAAGGTTGCTTTTTTGTCCATTATTTGTTTATCTCCTCTGCTGCCCCTTCCTACTGACCCCCAAGCCACATCATCCAGCTTCTCCAGGACTTACCTTTATTGCCATCATCCTCTGCCACAGGACTGTGTGTGTGTGTGTGGTGCATGGTCACTAATGTGGGGCATGCAAGAGGTCCGTTGTCATTCTGCAGCTGAGGGGGTCCACTGAGTTTCTCCCTGGGCCCACACATGTGCAATGGGCACAATGTTCAAGCTCTGCCTCCATGAAGATGCCCCTGTGTCCTAAAAGTGGGTTCCCTTCCCACTCTTGGAGGCATGGCATGTGCTTCCACCCAACTACCGCTGGGTGGCAGTCCAACAGCATGCCACAGTAACCTCCCCTCCCTGAGGGAGGAAAGCTGTCCTACAGATGCTCAATCCTCCTTTACCTGGCCAGCCCCCAAGCAACCCACCTCCATTTCTGAACCTGGGCCACCAGTGTGGCAGGGGGTGAGGCACATGGTACTATCCCACCGCGCCATTGAGCTGGATCAAAAATTCTTTCTTCAGGACAGCTCTCACCAGAGCAGTTTTTAATGCCTTTGGAAAGACCCCCCACCCCACAAAAAAAGGATCACTGAATCAGCTTGGCAGACACTGAAACCAAAAACGCACCATGCCTAATTAACAAGTGAGTCAGGCCCAGATCCAACTCACAAAAAGTGGGCCGCAGCTCTGAGAACAGAACTCACCAACCTCTTCCATCAAAAACAGTCTAAACTCACTCCAGACTGGAGGAAGGCAAAGGGGAGGTACCTAAAACAAACAATAGAAACACTCTGGATACAGAAGTTGATACCAGCCCATTTACAGAAGAAAGGGTTCTGAAAGAACTCTTAAAACTGAAGGTGGACAAAGCAATGGGGCCTGATGGGATTCATCCCAGAATTCTAAAAGAACTAAGGGTAGAACTAGTGACACCACTGACTACCCTCTTTAACAAATCATGGAAGGATGGGGTGGTACCTGAGGACTGGAGGAGGACTGATGTGATTCCCTTTCACAAAAGTGGGAGCAGGGCAAAAGTGGGAAACTATAGACCAGTTAGTTTAACCTCAGTGATAGGGAAAATGATGGAATCACTTCTGAAGGAAAGAATTGTCAAGTACCTAGAGGCCAGAGGGGCACAGGACCCAAGGCAGCATGGATTCACAGCAGGAAGGTCATGCCAGACGAATCTAATAGATTTCTTTGACTGGGTGACCAAAGTAGTAGATCAGGGAGGGGCTGCAGACATGGCCTACCTAGACTTTAGCAAGGCATTTGACTCTGTCCCACACAAAAGATTAATATACAAGTTAGCCAGCCTGAGAGTGGGTCCCAAGATGATAGCCTGGGTAAAGAAATGGCTGGAGAATAGGACACAGAGGGTAATAGTAAATGGAGTCCACTCTGAAGAAAGGGGGGTTACTAGTGGGGTGCCGCAGGGTTCAGTATTAGGACTGGTCCTCTTCAATGTCTTTGTAAGCGACACTGCAGAGGGACTGGAAGGAAAAGTATGTCTCTTTGCAGATGACACAAAGATCTGCAACAGAGTTGATGCACAAGGTGGGGTGGAAAGGATGAGAAGGGACTTGGCAAGGTTAGAGGAATGGTCAAATGTATGGCAGCTTAGATTTAATGCTAAGAAGTGCAAGGTAATGCACCTGGGAAACAAAAACCCAAGGGAAGAGTACACAATGGGGGGTGAGATACTAACAACAACAAAAATGGAAAGGGACCTGGGGTAGTCATATCAGATGACTTAAAGGTGGGCAAGCAATGTGAGAGGGCAGTAAGGAGGGCTGGGGTGATACTGGGATTCAGGGAGAGGCATCACCAGTAGAAAACAGGAAGTTGTTATCCCTCTGTACAGACAGCTGGTGAGACCCCATCTGGAGTACTGTGTGCAGTTCTGGAGACCCAATCTCCGCAAGGACATAGACAAGATGGAAGCTGTCCAGAGGAGGGCAACTAAAATTGTGCAGGGTCTGGACCGGAAGACATATGAAGAGAGACTAAAAGAGCTTAATATGTATAGCCTTGAGGAAAGGAGGAGAGGGGACATGATAGAAACATTCAAGTACCTCAGTGGAATCAATAAAGTCCAAGAGGGTAGCATCTTTCAAAAAAGGTAAGCAGGAACAAGGGGCACAATTTGAAGGTGGGGGGCGGCTCAGAGGTAATGTAAGGAAGTATTTTTTCACAGAGATGGTTGTGGATGCATGGAATGGCCTTCCAGAGGAGGTTGTGGAGTCAAAAACAGTGATTGAATTCAAGCATGCATGGGACAGCCATAAGGCAATTCTAGCGGGTGGGGGTAGAAAGAAGTAACTAGGATAAGCTGGTTAACTAGGATCTGCAGCTTATCCATTAGGTAGGGAAATGGGCAGACTGGGTGGGCCAAGCGGTCCTTATCTGCCGTCAAATTCTATGTTTCTATGTTATGTTTCTATGTTACCTCTCACTAGCTCAATATGGTTGGGTCAAAACAACCCAGTTAGAGAGATTCTGAAATGAACAGAGGGCACGCTATCAGAGAAAAATTGAGTGAACTCTTTGCAATGCATGGATTAATTTGCCTTAGCCATTACAGACAGACCAGATTAAGTAGTCTGTCCACAGTCCAGAAGAGCTAAACTGTCTGGATTCTCCCTGCAGCAATCTCCCTGGACAGAGATACTGTCTTATTATGGGAAATTTCCCTTTGATACCCATTGTAATAAGTCTTAAACAAGCCACTTTGTCCTCGTCAGACCTAGGTTTTCTCCAACAATGCTCTAACCTCTGACCACTGGACTTCAGCTGCCTGATCTCCCCGTCAAACCACGGAGATCTCAAGTCCGAATTCTGGTGTCATATATGGACGGGTACAACTGCATCAAAGGCTGAGATAACAGCTCCATTATAAGCCTTCACCACCTCTTGTGATCCAGTCACACAAGCAGCCATCATGTTCAAGATATTCACTAATGCCTGGAGTCCTTCTGGGGACAACCCTTCAAAGGGCAATAGTGAACTATCTGCAGAGGGTCTGGACTCTAAGAGAGCCCCAAATGAGACCTTCTTCATGCAATGATCTGACCAACTGACCAGACAAATCCTGAGGTTGATAACCTCATGCCTCAGCAAGAATACTAAATTTAAGGCATGACCATGTTGATGAGTAGCAGAGGTAACAATCGTGAAGCTCGACCGGGCACTTCTGCCCCCGAACCCTGGGTCAGTGGCACCGAGAAAGCTGCCAGCCAACTCTCCTGGACCCGCCTCAGTAATCCACCCATGAAGCTTGACTGGGCACTTCTGCCCCAAACTCTGGGCCAGCAGCACCGAGAAAGCTGACGGCCAACTCTCCAGAACCCACCTCAGCAATCCAGCAGTGAAGCTCGACCGGGCCCTTCTGCCCCCGAACCCAGGGCCAGCTGTGCTGAGAAAGCCGCTGGCCTACTCTCCGGGACCCACCTCAGCAATCCAGGTATGCCAGCCCTGCTGCAGCTCCTCCAGAGCACTTGAATCCCAGCGGCTCAAAGCTGATTGGTCTGCTTGCTACGGCCTGGCTTCCCATTGGTTGGTTCCGCAAGCTGCCTCAGGAACCTAGCCCGGCAGCTTCTCTCCATGTTCTAATTTAAGCTCCCTGCTCTATATTGTGGTAATTCCAGTGCTGTACCTTTCACTCTTTCTTTTTATTTTATTTTATAGCACTAGCCATGTTTCTAATGTAGAAATATACTGCCCGAACTGTTTCCCCCAAGTAGTTAGCCTAGCGACTGAACTGTGTTAGTAGTAGGCAAACATTATTGCCATTTTAAGTGCTTTTTTTTGTTGTTGAACATTCTTGGGCTATGCTTTTTTACCTGCCAGCCTAAATTAATGTATTACTGCACTGCCTGAGTTGTTGTTTCCTAAGTAGTCAAAGTAGTGACTGCAACTGTGTTTAGAGCTAAACAATGATTTGCAGCCCTTTTATGTGCTTTTTTGCTGAAACAGTCTTCAGCTGTGTTTTTTATTTAAACCTGCCTAACCTGTACTGCTCTCCACTTGCGCCACTGTCTCGGTAGGCTTAGCTCTTGCTGACCCTGCTACCCCTCTTTCCTCTTCTCCTATTTTTCTTTCTGTCCCTGCCAATCCTTTCTATTTCTCCAGTTCTCATACCCCCCCCCCCGTATTTTCTCCCTCACCTCCCTCCTCTCTCTCTCTCTCTATTGTCATCTGCGCCTCCCTATCCTCCTGGCCTTGCTTTCTGGGACCTCCCACCAATTAAGTATAGTGTTACTATCCTCCTTTGTTCCCCAGCCCCCATCTGCTCCATGCCCACCCTGTTACATTATTTAACCTGAATCCTGTCTCCTGTCCTTCCTTTGCAGCCATGAAGCTCGAATGAGTGCTTTTGCCCCCGAACCCAGGGCCAGCGGTGCCAAGAAAGCTGCCAGCCAACTCTCCGGGGCCCACCTCAGCAATCCAGGTACACCAGCCCTGCTGCAGCTCCTCCAGAGCACTTGAATCTTGGTGGCTCAAAGCCGATTGGTCTGCTTGCTACGGCCTGGCTTCCCATCAGTTGGTTCCTCAAGCTACCTTGGAAACCTAGCTCGGCAGCTTCTCTCCATGTTTCAATTTTAGCTCCCTGTTCTATATTTGTGTCCCATCTGCCCTCCCCAACCCTGGCCTCTATTAAATACAGTAGGGCTCCGCCCTACTAGTACATTATTCTCACTGATTAGCCCTTGTTACACGCTCCCTCCTCCGATCTGACTGCCCTTTTTCAATAAGGAGACTGCAAGTTCTTCTCTGATTCAGCTTCTTCCCGCTGTACTCCACGATACCTACCCACTGTTTATACCTCCCAGCATTGCCAGAAGGCTCATCTCCTGCCCATTCTAACAAGAGTAATCACCCTCTTTGTGCTAATCTGTGGAACTCCTAAACAAGTACTGCCTAGTTTCCCCTAGGTCTTCTCTAGCCTTAAATCCCTAGCTTATTTTGCTCCTGTTAACATCCAGTATGGGTGGGCTTCAGAGACTTTTGCTTGCTCTATCTCTGCTAGCCATCCCTTGGGTCAACTTGTGCTGTGGGCATCCTGCACCTACAACAGATTTCTTTGTCCCTCAGATAGTGCACTGGCAGGAAATGAGTGGTAGGAGGGGAACAGACACAGATCTTTTCTGCCCTCACCACCACCTGGTCGCCCTGCAGGAATTTGAGGAGCAGAGCACCACCGTATCTGTTTAGCTGCTTTGATTAGCTTCCACCCACTAGTAGTCACCACCAACAGAGTCTCACACTCATGGAAAAAAATACAAACGTACCAACAGGACATTCCTATGTCACCTTATCTGCACACTTGTCCTACTGCTTCTACTCTTATCTGGGAATGTACACCCCAATCCCACAGGAAATACAAAATTAAAAGGTCAGCTTAATATAATCTCCCTAAATATCAACAGTCTCCTTCATAAATTCTCTCAATTCCAGGACTGGGTGGAGGTGATTAACCCAGACATAATAGCTCTCACTAAAACCCCTGGCTCTCCCCTAAGAATATGGATGCCACTATCTGCCTCAAAGGTTACAACTCCTTCCAACAAGACAGGATCACCAAACAAGGGGGAGGGTGTTTAGTCTATGTCAGATTTGTCATATAGGTGCAGACTCTGGATTGCAGTCCTCACACAAAAAGAAGCCCAAATTCTACACCTCAGGTTATGCACAGAAAAACAGAACAAAGTCCTGCTGCTTTCCACAGTTTACATACCCCCTGGTCATCAAAATGCCAGTCTCAATCTTGTCATAGTTAACCAACAATAGTTAAGAAATCAGTGGGAGATGGTCATTGTTGGTGACTTTAACATTAACTGTCACTCCCAAAAGGAAACAAAAGCCAGGGATATTATTTCTGGTCTATACCTCACGCAGATGGTCACCGTTAACACCAGGCAGAACTATTAAACTGGGACTAGCACTCTAATTGACTGGCTTCTGCCCTCACATCCTGAGCATGTCTCTGATGTCACCATCCTGCCAGACAGCCTTGGTGACCATTCTCCAGTGAAGTGTACCTGGTCTAACAAATTCACCAAGTGTCCACCAAGGATGTCCAATAACCGTTGCTTGAGGCCAGGGCTACTTGACCACTTTAAGTTGTACCTGACACAGCTTGACTGGTCTCCACTGGCAGGGGACATTGATGGCGTAGTGGCCCTGGACTTCTTTGTAAAGACCTTCACCCGTGCTTGTGACATTTGTGCACCCTACGAAACAAAAAAAGTTAAGGGTACTACCAATCAGTGGCTCTCTAACTCCCTCATTGAGCTCATGAGGAACAGAGATAACCTGTAGCACAAAGAAAAAGCATTCAGGACTCCTGCAGCTCTAAACACCTATAGGGTGGCCAGAAACCTCTGTACCAAACTTATCCTACAGGCAAAAGCCTCCTACTACAAGGATCTCCTTAACAAAACCTGGGGTTCAGGAAAAGATTTCTGGAACTCACTGAAATCCCTGACAGTAAAGTCTCCCAAGGCACTTCCTGACCTGGTAGTTACAGCAGCTGGGTCACTACAGGATTCCATTTAATAGTCAATGAGTTCAACATATCCTTCATGGACCTATCAGGGGTACTCCCTAGTGACTACCTCATTGAAGCTAGTGGTCTACATCTCCACACTGCCCTACCCACTCCTCCCGGGGTAACTTACCACCTTTCTACTTTAGACAAGTCTCTAAATCTGAAACTGTTAAACACGTTAAAGGGACCATGGGCAAGACCAGGATGGGGGTTAATCTCATTGACATGAAGCTTGTTGGACTGTTACTGGAAGAACTTGCCAGGCCACTAACCATGGTGTTTAATCCCTCTCTAAGATCAGGAGTGTTTCTAAATCTCTGGAAGTCTGCTATCGTCACGCCAGTTTTCAAAGCAGGGGACAAGAGCCTAACTTCCAGCTACAGACCAATCTCTATCCTATCCCCCATTTCTAAAGTACTTGAAAGGATGATCTCTGAGCAGCTTACAGAGTATCTTGAAAACTACAATATACTGTACCCTCAGCAGCACGGTTTCCATAAAAAACACTCTACTCTCACCACCCTTGTTGATTACTCATCCCAGCTATACAATGCCTTAGACAGTGAATTGGCAGTGGGATCTGTATTCATTGACCTTATGAAGGCCTTCGACTCAGTTTATTACAACCTCCTCCTTAGTTGTCTACTGTCAACAGGTCTTTCCCCTGACTCAGTATTATGGTTTGGCAGCTACCTCTCCCACAGATCACAATGTGTTAAAATTGGAGACACCCTTTCTGAGCCTAAGGATGTGCTCCTCAGGTTCCTCAGGGTTCCATTCTTGACCTTCTCCTATTCAGCCTTTTTATCAATTCCCCCCCCCCCCCGGATGTATGCTCAGCTCGCACTATTCTTTATGCCGACGATGCCGTAATATCAGTTGCTGGAAAGGACCATTCCTCCATCACTATGGAACTTCAAGACAACTTCCACAAATTTGAAACCTTGTTCACCCAAAACAAACTCCTACTTAACCACAGAAAAACTAGGAGCTTGCTCTTCACTACCACCCAAAATAAAAACAACCCCCCCCTCGTTCATACAAAACCACAAGGGAAGACACTAGACCAAGTGGCCTCATTTAAATACCTTGGCATTATCCTTGATTACACACTATAATTTTTCTGTGGGAGTTTCACTGAAGGATTTAGTTTTGGAACTTAACTTAATGGATGGAAGCCCTATAAAATGTGTTAATAATTACAAATATTTGGGGGTCTTGATTGATCACAGGCTGACTTATAATGATCATATAAATCAACAGGTTAAGAAAGTAAACCAGAGGTTGGGAGCGCTAAGACGAGTATCAAATTGCTTAGAAATTGAAGTGAGGAAGAAAATTGTGGGACAATTGTTGTTACCAGTATTGGAATATGGTGTCTTATTATATAATAATTCAAGTCAAAAATCTTTAAGTAGAGTAAACCAAACATACTATCGATTAGCTAAGTTTATATTAAAAAGAAAGTATGGTTCACATCATTGTGACATATACAATGAATTAAATTGGCTACAACCTGATAAAAAGAGATTATATTTATGGCTTACTTGGTAACATAATCTGGTTCATACTAAAGGAACTCATCCACTTATTAACTATATAATATTAGACCCTCCAGGTAAAAAAACCCTGACATTAAGGAACTTTAGAATTCCCATGGTAAGACCACAAAATAGATTAGGTGACTACACTACAAAATTGTATAGCTATTCATTGGAATGCATTACCACAGGATATAAGTTCATTGATAAGTTTCTCTAAGTTTAAGAACTCTTTGTTTTAACATTTGACAACTATTTCTACATGTTTTAAATGATTTTATGTGTTTTGTGTCTTGTGCTTTTGTAGTTGTGTAATTTAGTTGTAATATCATGTTTATTTGTATTACACAGGACATTGTTGTAAATGGGGGTCAAACCCTAATCAATTGTTATCCTGTATAAAAATTAATTTTAAACAAACAAACAAACAAGCACTCACCTTCTCATGCCACATGGACTTTGTAGTCAAATCGGCTAATATAAAGCTGGGGGTCCTTTACTGACATAGGCACTCCATGACACCGATGCACTCAAACTTGCAACCAGCAGCTCAGTGCTGTCCTCCATTGACTACAGACTGCCAATCTATGGGGCTGGAACTAAAACTGCCCTTGGCTAGATTAGCACACTCCTTAATAAGGCCTGCCATTTAACACTGGGGATTGCACTCACCACCCACACCTTTACGCTCTACACTGAGACTGGATGGCTCCCACTCCATCCTAAAGCATATTACCAAACCTGCCTACTTATAAAAAAAGTGCTTCTTGGGCTGACGCCGCCATCCTTGGGCAGCTTTTCAAGCCAGCAGTACCTACGAAATTAACTAGAAATGTGGCTACTGATAGGTTGCTGATTCCCTTCAAACACACAAAACTTGCCCAGAATTCCATTTTCTACCAAGGACCAAAATGATACAGTGCGCTACCAGCTGTCCTCACCGATAACCTCAAGATTAGTGCATTCAGATCAGGGCTCAGATCCTTTCTTGTGACCACTAAGACCTGAACCTGCCTTTTCTAAGTGCCTATATCCCAGCCTCCTAATCACCCTCAACCTACTCACCCCCCCAAACTACACCCCTCTCATTACTAACCCTTGTCTCCTGCCCCTTTCCTCACCCCACCTCTCCCCACCTTCACCATACCTCACCCCTTCTCTCATACCCTCATACTCTCCTCATTCCCTCCCTCCCCCTGATGAAGCCCACAACCGACTGACTCCCCCTCCTTCATCCTCTGTTTGCCCAACTCAAAGAAATCCCGCCACTATGTCTTTGGACCTCTTATTGGGTCCTACTGGATGGATCCTTGCTGACCCATTGTTTCTTCTGCTTACTTTGATCTTTATTAACCCTTATGGTTACTGCTGTTCTCACACTTTGAAACCCTTATGCACTCCCCTCCTTCCTCTTTTATAACTATTTGTAACTATTTGTATTACTGCTTATAGTCTGTATGTTATCTTAAATTAATGTTCGCCTGTGTATGGAATTCTGTGTTATTGAATAATTCTTGTATTGACTGTTATGTTTTGTCTACCACTGACTTGAAACCTTTAAAAATGAGTCCATGACTCAAAGGTATTAATCCCAATTGGAAATAAATAAATAAAATAACTACCTTTGCTACGCCCGAGGAATTCATCAGCTGGAGGAAATCTAAACTAAACTGTGAAATTTCATCATCGATCCAGGCATTGAAGTAATTAACTATCTTGGTGACTTGAATACTTTCTCGATGATGAAGTCTGCGATTTCCCACAGGAAAACCCTTTCATGTACTGGAAGCCAGTAAACAAGAAGGATCTTGCAACCTGCACCTGCACCCCTGGCATGGCTTTTCATTCAAATAACAAAGTGTCCCCAAATGTGTGCATGGTGAAATTCAGTTAGGATCTAAAACTGATAGCCACCCCTCACCCTCTGCCCACCCCCCCATGATCCCTCTGCAGGCAGTGCACCACAGAGAATCTGGCAAGGACAGCCACCTTGAAAACAGGACAGGCATCATCACTCAGCCAGGTCTCCATTATACAAGCCAGACCAAGCAAAGAACAAGACATTAAATCTACCATAATGGCTGTCTTGTTCCTCATCAATCTGGTTTTACAGAGCACTGCCCATGGGGGCTGGATGGAGACTGCTGGACTATGGGTTACCTGCTTACATGGCCCAGTGAGATCCCTGGGTATGGGCAACAAACACGTCTGACCTCTCTCTTGGGTCAATTTCACCCCAGGGCACCTCCTGGTAACTACCAGGCCTGTAGTGCCCCCCCCATTAATAACCCCCACACCCTGCCATCTTGCATCCTGCTTCTTAGCAGTAAGCACCTTTCTGTGGTGCCTATATGCCACCGCTGATGGGGGGGCATCAAAGGGGTAGAGATCTTGCAGCTGGGATGGGGAGTAACTAAGCTGCAGGTATGTCCATTCTTGGCACATAAATCAGCCAACACAAAATGCTCCTCACACTTTTAACCACAGAACCCATCCCTAAACTTCCACAAACACATATTCTAACCACTCCACCAGCAAACAAAACACTTGATTTACTCACACTCTATAATATAAAAACAGAATTAGCTGCACAGATATATAAAATTTAACTACACATACACACTACCATTCATACCACTACACTCACCATAGACACCCAACCGGAAACACCCACTTCAGTTTAAAACACTAAAATTAAACAGTCCTGATAGATGAATCCAACATAGCATACAGTTTATGGTGTAAATAACAAGCATTTGTCAATGCCGAATTTTTGCTTGCTGGCATTGGCATTGGCATTGGTAGGGTGTGCCTTTGGGTCGTCAGGCATAATGGCCATGCTATTTCATCACACCCTACCCTGCAGACTCTGACAAGTGTTACAGTGTGCCTTGGGGTCTTTGACCCTTATGCTCACCCCATTCCATCAGGAAATATGGTGAGATGGGTGCAGTATAAGAAAATGGGGTGAACTTTGGGGCCGAAGAGTCCAAGGCACACCTTGATGCCTCTCACTGGCTGCAGGGTGTGGGTGGGGGTGGAATGGTATGAGCATTACAGGTGGCAATCCCAAGTCACACCCATGGTGCCTGTCAATCTCTACAGGGTGGGGCATTATGGTCGAAAACCCTAATGCCTCAGGCTTTCATTGGTATTTGCACCGCAAATTTTCAGCATGGGTTTTTTGTGACCCCCACCTTATGAACAGTGGTAATATCAGTTTGTTAGCCGGAAGCTGATTTTGCACAGTGACTACGGCATTTGGCACCACAGGTGCAAAAACACATTACAAACAGGATGTGAAAAATGACAGCTGTACTGTTCATGGGGAGGTGTAAAAAATCGCTATGTTGAAAATTTGCAGTGAAAATAGTAAAAAAAACTGGTGAAGTCACGAATGTGCGTAGAAACTGAGCAATGCACACCCTTAATGTAATTACTTTGGGGAATTTTTACAGCAGATTGTCAACACAGGCATTTTGGGACCTCCACTCATGAACAGTGTCATTGTCATTTTCTTAATCTGTTCCGAACACTGATTTCCCACAGCGACCACGCATTTCTGCGCAGAAAGTGTGAAAACACATTTTGGCCATGTTGTGAAAAATTACCACTGTACTGTTCATAAGGAAGTGTGGAAAAATGCCAGTGGTGAAAATCTGGACTGAAAATATTACAAATATTTACAAATATTACAAATTCATGAACTTACGAGGGTGCATGGAAACAGAGCAATGCTTGCTCGTAACACAGTCATTTTATGGACTGTTGTCACCAAATTTTCAACATAGCCATTTTAAGACCTCTGCTCATGAACAGTGTCACTGTGATTTTCTTAATCTGTCCCAAACATTGATTTCGCACACTGACTGTGCCATTGTGTGCTACATGCGTGGAAACACATTTTGGGTGAGATGTGAAGAATGACAGCTGTACTGCTCATAAGGAGGTGTTATAAAATAAATGTTGAAATCTGGAATACAAATATAAAAATTTGTGAACTTATGAGCATGCGTGAGGAACTACACAGCATATAAATAAAACAGTCATTTTGGGAATTTTTCCGACATTTTCAACATAGGTTTTTGAGGCCTATGTCATGAACTGTGACACTGTCATTTCATTCATTGGTCCCAAAAGGTGGTTTGTGCAGTGACCACGAAATCACCTTTTCAGACCGAATAACAAACGATAGTAAGAATTAGCGAGGTGGGGTCCTAAAGTTCTATGTTGAAAATTTGGTGAACAAATTCCAAAATGCCTGAGATATGCATCAAAGTTGAAAAAGCCAATTTATGCCATTATACAGCTCACCAGCATTTCCTCAGTTTGCGATCGGCTTTGAAGAGGTGCAGGCGTGTTCCTGGTCAACCCGAAGATCATCAGCCAAACTCAGGAAATGAATCACGGGGTGAGGGCTGTGGGAACTTAGGGTGTGCAGAGGTGGGTCTTGAGGTTGGGAGAGTCAAGACAGTCGGTGGGAACCTTTTTCTTTCTAGATTTTTTCTTTTAGGAAGATGACGTGGGATGTTTGCCATGCTGGAGTGGGCTCCCAGCATGGCAGCTGGAAGTTTTTTTTGGGGTCGCTGTGGGAAATCAACTTTTGGGACACACTGACAAAATCACAGTGCCACTGTTCATGACGGGAGGTCTCAAAATGCCTATGTTGAAAATGTGGTTAAAAAAATCCCCAAAATAATTGAGTTATAGACATGTGTTGCGCTGTTTCTACGCCTGCTCATGACTTCACCAATTTTGCATATTTTCACTCCAAATTTTCAATGTTGCCATTTTTTTACACCTCCTCATGAACAATGCAGTTGTCATTTTTCACACCCTGCCTAAAATGTGTTTACGTGCCTGTGTCGCCAAATGGCATAGTCACTGTGCAAAACCACCTTTTGGCTAACAAACTGATAGTGCCGCTCTTCATGAGGTGGGGTCACAAAAAGCCCATGTTGAAAATTTGGAGTGAAAATACCAACAAACGCCTACATCATTAGGGTTTCCAACTGTAACACCCCACCCTGTAGAGACTGATAGGTGTCAGGGATGTGACTTGGGATAATTGGCAGTAATGCTCATGCCATTCCACCCCCATCTCCACCCCCACCTCCACCCTGCAGCCAGTCACAGGCATCGAGGTGTGCCTTGAAGTCTTCGGCCCTAAAGTACACCCAATTCTCCTATACTACACCCATCTCAGCGTATTTCCTTATGGAATGGGGTAAGTATAAGGCCCAAAGACCCCAAAGCACACCATGACACTTGTCAGTGTCTACAGGGTAGGGTGAGGTGAAATGGCATGAGCATTATAGCTGATGACCTAAAGGCACACCCCAATGCCTGTCAGTCTTTGCAGAGTGGGGGTGGTGTTGGCATCAGTTCAATACTTCACTGCCATTCCTATTATGCATCTCTAACTCCTGCACTACCAATGCCAGCGAGACAACATTCGGCATTGACAAATGCTTGTTTTCACTGGCCTCCACCCACCATAAAGCATTTAAACCCAGACCCCATGATAGCTACTGATGTGCTGGAACTTATTCCCTTTGGTAGTGCTCAGACAATGGGTTGGGGATCATCTGAGCAAGTAATTATGCCATACAAACATGGGGGCAGGGCAGTATCAGTAGCAAGGTGTGAAGGGCTGGTATAAGGTTAATGGCAGGGCTTAATTTTCTCCCTATGTGTATCATTCCTTCACCCATGACAAAGCAAGTCTTTGCCACTCTTGCACTGTCCTGTGGTGGAGGACCTGGCTTTGTATTGTCACCCAGTTACTCACAATCTAGAGGAGTCCCTGTGGAGCGATCATCACTAACCCACACACTGCAGCATACCCAGAAAGATGCCAGCCTGTAGACTCAATTTTGAGACTCTTGGGCAGCACACTATGAGGCGAAATCACCCTGACAGCCTTGATATGCACTCTCAAAAACTTTTATTCAGTTGCATATAATTACAAAAATAACTGTTCTTTAAAATGTGAAAAATAAAACAGTCACATTGACACTTCACCCTTCACTAAATTGTTACAGAATTAGGGGTAAACATGAAGAAATACAAACACTTAAATTAAGCCAGTAGCCACACTACAAATAAGAGGTTAAGAAAGATTACTAAAAACAATTAAAAAATTCTCTTTGTCTGGCATATAAATAGGGAACTTGAAATATTATCATTGACATTGTGCCATATTATATAGTTTAAGAGGCGGTAGCTAGCACAAACTGGAAAACAAAGCCAAACCAGAAAACTGCAGACAGATAGTTCCCCTATCTATTCACTTTAGAGAGAGACGCATGAACCACATGGCTATATTGCTCAGCAAAAAAAGGCGATCAAACAATGCTTTTCAGCTTTGTTTAAAATGTCCTTTTGTATGTACTGGTGTCCCTTGTCACACGTTTTAATATTTTAGGTGACTTTCCCACTATTTTAAGTTACTCTGTCTCTTTATACTGTATACCAGCTTTACAGTATCTCTAACAACCTTGCCTGGATCTTTCATTCTGTCTCTCTCTCTCTCCAGCCATCTCTGCTCCAAAAATTATTGTTTTTTTTTTTTTTTGTCAGTTAAATCAGGGGTCACCCTTAACCTTTTTTTTTTTGCACTAGCCAGTAGGGCAAGTTGATTCAAAACTGCACTAGCCCACAGATGGTGGCACTAGCCCTCAATTACCAATGGTAAATTTTTATCACTTATACAAGAAATTATGCAAGCCAAGAAATACTCTGATTATTGCATATTTATCCTGCTCCCACACTGCTTCCTGCTCCCCAGCAGAAAGAAAGACTGCAATGCCATCACACACAGTGAGCCCCCCACCCATTGTTTTATACCATGGCCTCCTCTCTTCCTCTTTCTGCCCCCCACCACCACCAAACCAGAGGACATCACAACAGCAGCTGTTCAACCAAGCAGTCCTAGCTCTGCACACACAATAGCTGACATCATCAAGCACCTCACTACACTGTCACCACCACCCACAGGGCAATGAACAGAGTCAGGCAGAGAAAGACACTCTCAGCCCCCACCCTATAGTCAAGTGGAGACTTGCACTTCTGGATGTTTTTGTACAGTCTCAAGTGAACCAGGAGCACATCTAAGATTTCTTTGGGGTGGGGGCTAAACAAACATAAGGGGTTTCGGAAATAGAAAACTATTTGACATTTTTATTTTTAAAAGCATTGATTTTAATATGCTCTGCCTTAATAATAACAGATTTTTCTTTAACATTGTCCTTTCACCAGCCCAGGGGAAACTGTACACAGGCATACTGCTATGCTATCTCTATTTCTATATAGGATGATTTATGTGCCCCAGGAATGCCCATTTTAAACTTTCAAATTATGTATTTTATTGAGATTTATTTTGTACCATACCTGATCCAAAGCTTTGTTTATAGAATGAAAGGACATGATGAGTGGGATAAGGGCGGAACTGTATGGATGGTGATGAATGGCCATGGTCCATTTAGAAGAGCTGGGGACCCCATACACTTGCCAGTAATGGCAGCTGTGGATGGTCATTTTAGAGTCTGGTCTGCAGTGGTGTCCAGGAAAAGAACAGAGTTAAGAGATTTGGAGGGGAAGGAAGTTATGATGAGGCTGGGATAAAACCCACCACCTGCAGGGCCGATTCTGTGTACCTCCTCACATTTTGTCACTGAAAAGTTGGATACAAACACTAAAAATGTAGGGAAATTAGGGGCACTGGCCCTAATAATGTAGTACAGATTGTTAGAGACACATTCAGAAAACTGGAAGCTAGTGACTTAACAGCACTCTACCCTTGATCACACCCTGGACACTAGCTGAAAGCCTTAACAGTGGAGTGATAATGACTCACATTGAGTCTTTTGTGCTATCCCCCTCTTGAACTCCCAGATAATTGCAACTCTCAATGAGCTGTTAATCACACCAGGCCATCTGGAACATTGAGAGAGATTAGCATGATGACTAGAGCAGGCTAAAGTGAAGACTTTTTTAACTTCATTAATAGCCATGGAAAACCTGCACTAGTCAAGATGGGCAAGTAGAAAGTTAGCTGCACTAGCCCTGGTCAATTTGCATTAGGGTTTGAGCTAGTAAAACAATGTTAAGATTGACCTCTGAGTTAAACTGAAAACAGGATGCAGTTAAGTATGTGAGTTCCTGTCATCAGAAATCATCATGATAGAAGAAACTAAGATGATCTTACAATAATTGCAAAAGTATTATGTAAGTCATCCCAGGATCATCATGCAGGCATCAGTTATTCTAACATTTTCTGATGACTTCTCATCTTGATGATGCTTGATAACACTGGAATGACTTCCAAAATAATTCAGTTATCAGACTACTCTGGGATGGCTTCTGAAGTAATCTGATTTAGCGTGAGGGGTGACACGGTATTCACAATCTTTGTTCAGGTTACAGGCTTCTGGGTAACATCTGCCATGGACAAGCAGATGCAGGTTGTGTAATGTACAGTAGACCTAATGTGCTCTCAGTGGTGAGGGGTGAAGACAGTGATGACTCTGGTAATGCAGACTCTTCTTCATCCCACAAGGGGAGTTTTCTTCACTCAACTGAAAGGCAAGCATTCACTCAGGAACGAAATATCAGTCCACTATCAGGACAAATCCAAACAGCAATCTGTGAGTGCAGTGGTTAGCCACCCAGCTGCTAGTTCTAGAGCAGCACGCAGGGCAACGTCTGTTCCTAGATGCCAAAGCCCTGCAAAGGCATTTTCACTGAAAGAAATCCCACTTTTGGGACTTCAGAGTTTGTTTTATTAACAGCCGCAGGCAAACAGAGCAGCACATCTGTACTCTTCAACTCCTCTGGCAGGACTGTCAGTTTTTTTAGAATCCTCTCACTCACACTCAGGACACTCATACACAATGCCCCTTTGGGTAGAAGTTGTCACCCTATGTTTCCTGATTGGCTGTATGCAGATTCAATTAGCTCAACTACTGTCTTGAGTCATACCATACCACAACAAAGATTACTGCCCATAAATCCCATTTCCTTCTGCATTCAAAATAAATTTCCATCCTTCTGTGCCACTTTCTGCTGATCAGATCAGAACAGAGCCCTCCTGGTCCCTGATGATGCCAATTGGGACTGGAAGGCATTCTAGGGCATCCAGAGTACCATCAGAAGCTTCTGGTGTTTGCTTCTAGCTAGGAGTTTAGGCAGTTCAGTGACTTACTGACCACAAGATTCATGGGTCCTTCCCAAGAAAACTGTTGTGTCCCTCACTGCTCCCCAACCTCATTTGAAAGTCCATGGGTTCAGGTGAGCAACACATGCTGCATGGCTGTTGACATGCTCCCCTACCCTAATTGTAGTGATTGAGGGCCCAGGTGAGTGGAAAGACTCGGAGCAGGAAACTCACCATGGAGATTTCAGGTGGGCTAGGCACCAAAGAGGAGCTGTTTCTGCATTGATGCTCTCCAGACATGCTTGTAGAGTTCATGGGGCTGTGGGAGCAGCCAAAATGTGCATCCTGCTGGCTGCAGCCTGGTGCTTGCCAGCCCCGATGCACAGCTCATTGGCCAGAGGAGTGGATGGATTTGCAGCTCGCTGGCCACAGAAATCAGGTGCACTTTGGGGAGCCAGCTGCAGCAACGTGCCCACATGTGGGAGTTAAGATAAACTAGTTATATTTCCTTCAAGTCAGATTTAACTAGTTTTTGTTAATGTAAAGTACTACACTTTTAAACTCAGGAATATCTGTCTTGTTTCAATCTTCATTTTCTTGTACTACTGGCTTTAATTGAAAACAAATTATACACTCCTTTATAAAAGGTAAATCTTGCTTTGGGGGGGGCTGACACAACTGCTGAGAGTAGGAGGCAGACTGTCTGGACTTTTATTCCTAGAGTCACACTTTCCAAACTAGAGTATACTGTATCAATCTAAAGCTGTTAATAACTCCTCTCAAACATTAATAACCACAGACTCCACATGGCAATGGGTTTCCCAAGCTTTGACTCCAAATTATCTGTAGGTGCAAGAAATCAATACTTCTTCATTTACAGCTGTGAAATTCATCAGGATGTGTCTGCAGACATGCTGTTATTGAGTATCTACAGCTGTATTTCTGTTTTCCTCAGTGCCCCCCCCCCCCGAAAAGTCCAGCAATGGTGGCATTTTGTAAGTCTTGGTTTGTATACATGTATCTTGTTTGATTAAAAGACATATTGATTTCTCTGTAATTCCACCCCTTTCTTTTGGTCAAGGTATTGTATATAGTAGCTAGAGTACATTTAGTTGTGAAGCCAGACAAAGGCAGAATGGTATGCATGTTAAAGAAGCCAGCTGCGATGTTACTATAAAAAGTAAAGACTGTTTAAAAAAATTCAGTCAACGGAGTAGTCAGTGGACAAATGTGAAAGAAAATATCAGGGACCACACATGGTTCCAAGTGAACCTTTTTATTACCTATGGAAAAAAAAGCTAGCACAGTCTTCCCTTGCCTTGCTTAATTCATATACAAGCAAATAAATACGAGTCTAAATTAATTAGCAAATTATGTGATTTTTCTAATCAATCTGAATGCCATAATATAAACCCCATGATGGTAATTTGGAATTCATTATAGACTATGGTATACTGTGATTAAACTCAAAATGAAACATCAGGGAACACTGTAAGTTTTCTGATGGATCTTTTTCAGTCTTTTTTAGTAATTAACACCCTGGTGAAATGTATATCTCATCAGCAAAGCAAATCAACAATGTTTAGTGTATATTGTATCTACAGTACAAGTTTAAGTCTTTCATATTAATTAATTAATTAATTTGACTCTGGCAATCAATTCACATTTGTTAATATAAATAATAATAATATGGTTATTTTAACAAAATTAGTTATATTTTCATTTTGAGTAGCAATGTGCTCCACTAATTTAATGTGCTTCACTAATTTAGATAATTCTTCCTTCTGTATAAAGTATCCTTCTAACACACACAAGCTCTTAAAAAAGTTGAATGACATCTTCCTCACAAGGGCAACATGGGGCTCCACTGGCAGTCACTTCTTTTTTTTTTTGTTTACATTTTATGCTCTGTTTTTTTTTTGTGCAGCTGGCAGGTGGGCTCCACCCCCCCCAAGGGGTTCATATCTGTTCCCGGTCAGTGCCCCATAACCAGGATCACCGCCGGAACCTTCATGGAGTCTGCCAGCTTTGATTTCTCCCTTGCTTTGTACCATGGTTGTGCTCGTGTATGTGGAAGCATGTGCATGCCATGATCCACAGCACACTCCCTACTCTTGCTGATCTCTGTCTGCACTATCCTCGGACCTCCACCTGGGGGTAGCTGTATGGCAGAAGCAACCAGGACCCTCCCTGGGAAAGGAGAGCTTGCTTTGCAGTGGCTTAATCCAACTCTTGCCTCCCCCCCGCCAACCCCCGACAACCCAGGCTTGTTCTCAAACTCGGGTCACCGGCGTAGCACAAGTGTTTGGCATCTACCAGATCAGTCCTCTGTACCACTGAGCCAGCTGTGGCAGTCACTTCTGAGGGTTCATGTACTAGAAGCATGAGTAAGGCCCCCATCAACTTGGATCACATCACATAGTGATTTACTCTGTGCTAGTCTTCATGTAGATTGGATTTTTTCTGGTACAGTAAGTTAAAAGACAAGCCAGATAACATGAAAGCCATATTGGAGAGTGTGTGTCAGTGTAGTCTATTCCCATGATGTGATATAGGTATTCCACAGAACAAAAAATAAATAAATAAACCTCACTGTTCCACTTTTGGCTCAGGCTTTGACACCAGATTCTCTGGTGACCAAACTGATATTTATTGTATGTACCCAAAACTATTCTGGTTTGTCCTCTTTTTCTCTTGAATACTAAATTAATATTTTTGTATTCTACAATTTTTCACTTCTAGACCAGCTAGTCTAGAAGTAAGGCTGATAATGGAATGAAGGGGACACATTAAAATGTGTCAAGGAGAGCATAGATACACAAACATAGGATGTGTTTTTCAGAATATTTGTCCAGGAAAGGTAGACTGAGTCAAAGCTTGTTTCCAGGTACATCTTTGGAGCCCAGGGAGGTTAAGTGACTTGTTCATGGTCACACAGTATGCAAGTGAAAGTTGTGGAATTCAAACCCAGGTCTGCTATGTGAAGAGATTCACATCACTGTGCTCTAATGTGTAGACTACGAAAAAGTGTTTATGGCTCAGATTTGTTCTATTGTTAGGATATTTTTTATTTTTCAGAGGCCGTAGCCTTATCTTATTCTCAGTTATCTGGATAGTCCAGCAGAGATGCAACATCTCATTTTCAGTGGGGTCCTGTTTCTACTCAATTCTGTAGCTAGGTGAATTGGAGCACTGGGAGGTTATGTGTCTTGCTCAAGGTCACATAGTGAGCTTTTGTGCCTGGTAGGGTTTGATGTTGTGATCTTCAGGTTTCCAAAGCCTGTGCTCTAACCATTAGACTACACTGCCTCCCTACATAGAACCCTATTATACTGAAACAAAACAGACAGTAGTCTGAGGAATATGATACTATGATTTGGGGGTGGGGACCAGACAAGATTAGCGTACAATACAATGCACTGAACTTACACCCCTGTGTTTATTGCTTCATTTCACAACCAACCAAGTTTTTAATAGCTAGTCTGTTGGATAATTAATGTTCTGTAATACATTTTCAGCTGTTTCATTTCCTGTTATCATGTAGAAAAAAATCATGATACTAGTGAGCAATTATAGGCTTACAGAGATCTGACAGACTCTGGTACCACAGCACATGGGGACTCTGCTTGTATGTGATGTGGGTGAACGAAAAAATGATTTTTCACTTCTCTAAAACAGATGAACTGCAAGTGGGATGTTTCTAGGAATGTGATTATGGCAATTACTCTCTGATGTTTTTTTTTAGTCTGAAACAATGTTATCTACTTTGGACTAAATTATCATAGCAGGTGCATGGCCACATAATGTAATTGCGTTTACCCATTTGCAAAGGATTAGATAAACATATTATGCGACCCCCTCCTCCAACAACTCATTCCCTTGTAGCTGTCTGGGCTCCAGAAAAGACCTACTGGTAATAGTGAAACCTAAAGGTTAAGACATGAAAATGTCCAGGACTGAATGACTGAATTCATGTAATAGAGGTTAGCAGCATTAATTTCACTCACACCAGTCTGAGTCTAGATGGTTGCCATTGCTGGCACTATTTAAAGAGGCCAGGGGCCAGATTTTATAAAGGGGTGCTGAAGGAAAATTGCAACTCCATTACACCTGATGGGGTGATTTTATAACAGTGCTATAGTCTGTAGCAGTTTTCTGCATTTACTGCTGCTTGTGGAATGGACTTTTCTGGCAAGCATCTGAAAGTGAGGCAAAAGATGGATGTGTTCCATGCACTTTCACAGGTGCTAGAGGGCAACTGACCTTGCCACAAAAGGACGTGAGTTAGTATTTTTGGTGCCCTCACTGGGATCATTTCATGCACCTCTTAACCACTGATTTGTTCTCCGAAGCTCTCCTTGTAGCCTATATGTAACTTTGTCAGTGTCTTTTGGGGACTGGCATTCCCTTTTCATGTGCCCATCTTTCCCACAATTATAAAAACATACTTTCTGGAGTTTGAGCTGGCGAGGCACACACTGGGAGCCTGGGCGGAGGTATTACTAACTGGAAACCTTGGTGCCATCTCTGTCTGCGGCTGATAAGCATTTGGAGACATCTCGTCAGTTTCTCCACTTCCATGGTCAAGGAATCGAGTTCGAGCTGTTATCAGCAGGAGATACATGGGTGGGTACCCCCACCCCATGCAGATACAGTCGGATATAGGTCAGGGCCCGTACTTGCAGGCGTGGCCTTCATAAAGGACTGTTTTTGAATTCCGGATCTCTCTCAACAGTTAGCCCCATTATGACATATCTTTTCCTTGTCAGAGCACTCATTGACTGTCAACCTCTGCCCCTGAACTTCATGATGGGTCACCCTCAGTCACTGGTCGTAGCACAGCTCTTGGTGCAGGTCCCTCCGGAGGTCGCTTTTCTCAACTCCTCGAATTTCTCTCATTAACTCATCATAGGAGGGTGGGGATTCCAGTCGATTTGCCAGGCGTAACTGAAGCAACAGCAGTTCTGAGAAGGGGGCAGACTTAAGGATTCTGTCCAGTCTGGTTCGGTCCAGTTCAATCGCTGGCAAACTACCCTTTCTGAGGCATTCTTGCAACAATTTTTCCAGCGAGAGAGACATACACAGACAACAACTCCCTTGGTACTGTTGTGCATTTCTTACTCTCCACCATGGGTCCTCATCAGAATCTGGGCTCATACACATTCTCAAGGCCTCAAGATGAGCCTGTGCAGTCAACTTCAGGGTTACTGGCCCGTTTACACGGATGGTAGCCAGGGCAGGACCTCGGAGGCTCTCACTAACCCTCTTTCGCTTTGCCTTCCGAGCATTGCCATTCTAGCACTGGGGGCAACATAGTCTATCCAGGTCTCCCAGTCATCCTCCCTTGGGGGTGGGAGGTGCAGAGAGATCCTCAACCTTGGGTAAGAGTCATGACTAATGGCAGGTGCAGAAATAGGAGTCTGCATTGGTTCAGCCACCATTACGGGCACTGGAGCGGGAGAGGTGTTGGGAGGAACACCCCAGGTGGCAAGAATAGTTTCTTCAAGTCCTCCACAGTTTTCCTTCTCCCAGCAACCATTTAGCAAATTTCTCCTCAAAAGTTTCAGATAGTGGTGGGGCTGATTCTCCCGGTCTTTACTGTCCTTAGTTATCACTCTCCAAGCAGTGAGGCTCCCCTGGGGTAATGGTCTGTGGCACTTTGGAGCTATCTTGGGATCCTTAAACTCTACTAGGGCCAGGAAAGTGTGGGTGAGCAGATTAGCATGCCGACCCACCACCACAGGTTTTGTAAACCTTCCACCTTGGAAAATACTCCCTGCACAGTGTCCGTATTGATACCAGGGGATGTCAGGATAAGCATAGCATTTGGGGTCGATCTCCTCCCCAGTACACCCTCCACCAGCGGTGCACAGCCACTTCTGTCGGGTACCCATTTTTCTTAACAGTGGTTGTAAATATGGCCACTAGAGGACACACAATCCCAGCGGTGAGCCTCCAAGATGTAACCCCTAGATGGCGCTATCCCAGGGCTACTACCCCTGCCTGATTTGCCACTAACAGGCCGAGGGCCTGGCTCCAATAGCGGTGCCTCACCCAGAGGTCAGGGTTTGCAATAGTTAAACTAACTTGGTCACAGCCCTCTGGGACACTGCAACCCCTTTCTTCCCACTAGTGGCCCACACAATATATCAGAATTACCTTCACAGTATACACTTACCCCCAGGACTGGTTCGGCACTGGGACCTCCTGTGAAATGAGATACAGTGCAACAATCACAGTACAGTACTTTAACATAGACAAATACCTCAGGCAGTATAACTTTGCTGGAACAAGCAGCTCTGATTTATTGGGGGATATAATAAGACAGGGAAATCAGGTTAATTAGCTTATCACTCTAATCATCTACTTATGGCTCTGTGCACAGGCCTATCCCTATCAGTTACTGTCCCTGGGTACCCAAGCCCTAGTGGCTAGTCCAAACCGTGGCAGCTGGTAGGGGCCCTTTCACACAGAGAAAGGAAAATTAAACAGTCAGCAGTACAGTAATTCCATTTGGATTTAATGTGGCAATTCAACAGGAGCGACCCTGAATTAGTACTCACGACCTCCAAATAAGATAGGGTCCTTCAATATCAGCAGGGCTACTCTTGAGCTCCAAGAGACTCTTCACACATTTATATGGTAAAAAAAAAAGAAAGTACTATACCAGGCAGGCTGCTTCTCTATCCCGATCGCAATTACTGCACAATACCCGGGAGAACACACAGCAGATTCAGTTCCTGACAGACCGAGTGTAATTCAACAATTTCTCCAGTCTTCCACAGGGTGAGCCTGGTTTCCACTCCCCAGAGACCCCCCGATTCCTTTCACAGGACGGATTCAGTCCTAACAAGCAGTTACACAAGCTGCAGACCGGAACTCTGGGCCTTACACACGTTTTTTTGACTAAAACTGCACACTGAAAAAGCACAGGGCTCCTTCCTTCTTCACTGCCAAAGCTCAACTGAAACTCCAACTGACAAAACCGGGCACTTCCTTTGAGTTCCTCCCAGTTCTTGACTGGATTGGCTGTCACTCACAATAGACTGCTGCTGGTGGTCCAAAAGGTGCTGAAGTCTAAACTCATCTCTCAGAGTCACTGCCCATACAATCCTCTTGTGGCTGGCTCAGATTATGAGTCCAAGTTCTGATTCGTCCAAGGCACCATTTTAGAGCTAGCTTACCCCACACTGATTGGTCCAGTTCAGCAGTTCAAAACCAGAATGGGGAACTAGGCAGACACAGTTCTGACTGCAAAGAAAGCAGGTTAGACAAACTGTAATTTCATTATTACTGTAAATGATTTCTGGCAAACAGTTACATCTTTCAGATAGGTTCCTTTGCACTCCTAGTGACTGCAAAATGGAGTGAATTGGCAGCAGCAGTGGTACTCAATCAAAGAAACACACAGTCCCCCATACAAACTAATTATGTCTGCAAGCAGACAGCTCTTAAAGACAGTACCAGAGGTTCTAAAAACACTCACTGATAAATGGCTTAAACGCCAAACACCATTCAGGCTTGGAGCATTCAAGCAAGCTCCTGGAAGTCTTTTGAGAAACCCCCATTTGCAGGGGGGTTACACCCTTCCTGGCCTGGGAAAGCTTAACGTCCGCGTCAAGCAAGTACCCCCATAAGTTTTAACTGCAACCATATACATTTGCATTAGGCTCACACATGTAATCATCAGTCAATGTATCATTTTACCAAGAACACATTTCTGAAACATTGCAGTACGTCACTCTTTACACAGTATTACACACACATTGTACCATAACTCAAGTTATTACCTCTTGTACATGAAACCTGAAGAGAGGGGGCCCTTCCCTATCAGTTACCTTGGGGCTGGACGGGGCAAGGGCACCATACTTAGAGGGCAACACAAGTAACTTGGAGTTAGCACTGACGTCAGTTTGGGCAATGAGCTCGGGACATACACTCCTTTATGGACAACACTGAGAGGCAAATCCACAGGCCTCCCAAGGGAATCATAACTGAGGTGCACCACAGGCTTTACAGCTCGACCAGTCTTTCTAGGGGAACTGTTACAGTCTCTGCACTCTGAGCCTCATTTTCAGCATTGTCCTCACTTGTCAGGGAGTCTCCATGGGGTAGAGGCTAGAACTTGGGGCACTTTCAGCTCCAGGAGTTACAGTTTCTGAGTCCACAACATTTGGCTCACATGGAGAGCTTTGGACACTGGCAGTGGACTGTCAGGGCACTCAAAATACTCTTCTTGTTCTGGTGTATCACCAGTCTGACCCAATCCATCATTTTCCTCCCCTGAAAGCTCAAACAGTTCAACCATGCACAATGATTCCATTTCATCTGATCTGATGCTTTGCACTTCACTTTCTGGGAGCATTGGCTCCAGGGACGAAGCTGGGGGCCTGGACAGTCCAGAAGGCCCAGCTTCATCTCCAGTATTGACTAGGGGATTGCCCCGAAACAATTGACTCAGTTCGTAAGAAGGATAGTATTCAAAGTCATTCTCACTTTCTTCTGATATGGACTGACAGTCATGCTCAACTGGGACTTGTGGAGGGGAACACTTAACTTTGCTTCTGTAGGTGCAGACTTTCTTGATCTTTTCTTAGCAGCAGCTCTAGTCACTGGTCCAGAGGGGCATCTTCTAGGGCTCAGACTCAATTAAGATTTGTCCAATGGGCAGTAAATGATTTCTATGCATTGTTTTTACATCTTTGAATTATTCTCAGGCCTTACTTTGTACACTGGCAGATCATCTAGTTTGCCCACTACAATGTGAGGGAGATGGTGCCATCTGTCAGCAATCTTGTGCTTGCCATGCAGTCCCAGATTTCTTAGCAATACCCGATCTCCCTCCTGGAGTTCCTGTGCTTTCACCTTTTTATCATACCTTTCTTTGTTGGCCAGATTTCTTTTGGCAGCCATGGTTTGAGCCAGTTGGTACGCATGAGTTAGCTGGGCCTTGAACTTTTGCACATACTGTAAATAGTTGTCAGCTTGAACCCCATCAGGAGAGACCCCAAACACACATCTACTGGTAGTCGAGCTTCTTCCAAACATCAGGCGGTGGGGAGAATCCAGTGGCATCACTTTTGGTGCAGTTATAAGCATGTACCAGGGTGCTAATTTGTTGGCTCCATCTAGGCTTGTCCTTTGGGTGCAGGGTGCCTAGCATATCTAGCAAAGTGCGGTTGAAAGCTCAGGCTGTGGGTCCCCTGGGGTGGTAAGGAGTGGTTCTGGACTTCGCACTCCCACAGAGAAAGCATCTCTTTGATCAGACGACTCTCAAAGTCTCTCCTTGATCAGAATGGATTCTTTGTGGAGCCCATAGTGAACAAAAAAGTTTTCTACAAGTACTTTGGCCACAGTGGATGCTTTTCTGGTCTTTGGGGAAAGCTTGGGCATATCTCGTGAAATGGTCAGTGACCACCAGCACATTACTGATATTTCTTTGATCTGACTCCAAACTCAGAAAATCAATACAGACCAGCTCCATGGGTGCACTGGTGGTGATGTTAACAAGGGGGGCAGCCCTCTGGGGCAAAGCTTTCCTCTGTAAGCAGCGACTACAAGTTCGAATGTGTTGCTCCACATCAGCCCCCATCTTAGGCCAATAGAATCTGGATCTCACCAAGTCAAGTGTTCTGTCTATACCAAGGTGCCCCATGTGGTTGTGCAAGGACCTCAGTACTGAGTCTCGAAGGCAGTGGGCAGCACTAGTTGTTGTTTGTCTACTTGTCCCCTCTGTCTACTGTTTCTCTGTATAACAGTTTATTGATCAGTTTCAACTTAGGACCTTCTTTGTATAACAGTGCAGTTCTCAAATCAGTGGAGCGTAATTTGGACACATCTTTTCCTGCATAGAGGGCTTCCAAAGCTGCTTTGATCATGGGATCGCGGGATTGAGCCTGCCGAATACTGTCATTGTCCAGCTGAGGCAGTGTACCAATGTCTATCGCAGAAAAGTGGCAATAAGCAGCAGGTTTGCAATTCTCAGAGGGTCCCAAGCAATCCACCATGCAGTCCATTGCGTCCGTGGACATTTGTTCCTCCCTGTCAAACTTCCGGCAGAGTGCCCGAATGTCAGGTTCTGCCAATCGGACCCAATCATTCTGGGGAACAGGCCTACGGAGAGAGCATCAGCATCTATGTGGTTCAGACCTGCTCGGTATTCGAGAGCATAGTCATATGTAGATAATGCAGAAAGCCACCTATGGCCAGTGGCATCCAACTTAGCTGAGGTCTGCACATAGGTCAAAGGATTATTGTCAGTTTTACTAGTATTTTAGCCCCATACAAGTACTCATGGAATTGGTCAACAATAGCCCACTTCAAAGCTAGGAACTCTAACTTATGTACAGGATAGTTCTTTTCGGATGGGGTCAGGCTTCTACTGGCAAAGGCCACTGGTCTCAGGCCATTCTCGTGCTCTTGGTACAACACAGCCCCCAACCCTTGCAAGCTAGCATCAGTGTGCAGGACGTAGGTTTCTTGGATCGGCATAGGCCAGCACTGGAGCATGGGTAAGTTGATATATGATCTCGTGAAAAGCAGTCTCACAATCAGAGTCCAGCGGCCCCAAATACTTCACTCGGATGAAAATACACTCTTTCAGTCTTGAGGGACGCTGACTTTGGTATTTTTGTGGGTTGGGGATACCCTTGAGTAAGGTTAAGTAAAGGCGGATCACTCTTGAATAGTCCTTGAAGAGCGCCGATAATAACCACAGAATCCAGGAATCTTTGCAGTTCTTTAGATTTTTGGGCTGTGGCCAGGTGGTCAAGGCCTCAACTTTACTTGGGTGGTCTCTATTCCTCGGTGGATACTATGTGTCCCACATACTTTACTGATGTTTGAAAGAATTGACACTTATCAATGGACAGTTTAAGGCCAAAGTCCTCCAGTCGGTCCAATACCTTAAATAATCTGCTCTCATGTTCCTCCAGTGAGCTGCCAAACACAATAACATCATCTAGGTATACCAGGCACTCTAGTAAGTTCATGTCCCCACTGCACGCTCCATCAATCGTTGAAAAGTGGCTGGGGCACCTGAAATCCTTGAGGCATCCTCATGAATTCATAGAGCCAAGCGGACAGATAAAGGCCGTCTTCTCCTCACGGTCCTCTAGGGGCCATCGATCTGGTAGTACCCACTGCGGAGATCCAGCACAGAGAACCACTTGCTCCCGCTTAGGCAGTCCAAAGCATCCTGAATGCGGGCATTGTGTACTGATCAGGATAGTCCGCGGTTTAAGGTGCGATAATCCACACATCCTTACTGTTCCATTCTTTTCCTCACTACCACAATGGGGAAGCATAAGGGCTTCTGGATTCTTGTATTACACCAGCAGCTAACATCTCTTGCAGATGCCGTCTCACATCATCTATGTCAGCAGGTGCCAGGCGTCGAGACCTCTCACGAAATGGTCTTTCGTCATGTAGCCGGATATTGTGCTCAGCTCCTTGTATGCATCCTACATCCCATTCCTTTAAAGAAAACACCTGGTCTCTCTGGGCAAGCTTCTCACTGATCCTCACTTTCCATTCAGCTGGCAGCGGGGAGTCGCCGAAATCAAACAAGTCAGGTGTTACTCTGTCATTCTTCCTTGAACTCTTGCTGCTGGGTAGCACTGCAGTGTCTGCACAATGCACATTAGCCAGGATGCAACCTCTGTTTACTCGAATGTCTCTTTCAGACACATTATGAACTTGGACCATTACCCTTCTGGCATAAGCATGGCTCAAGCGGGCAAAATACTAGGCTTGACCAGCAGTCCCTCTGGCAATTTCCATCGCCTGGTGCATCCAACATTAATATTTTATTCTTAACATCCTTTCTGATACGGACCTCTCCTGTAAGGTACACTGGGCATTTGGCGCCAGGATCAGAGACTCAGGATCCTTCTTCCATACAATTCCGACCGGTTCCTCTGGTTCTGTTTTTAGCATCTCTGTGCCTCATAGGCCTTCTTAATTAAAGCCGAACTCTTAAAGCTCTACTAGTCTTTGACCCTGTTTTCATAACACAACTGTGCCAGCCTTCGAACATATGAGCATTTATTCCAATCAACAAAGGGACACCATCATACAGTCCAGTGGGGACACACTAAGGCTAGGGTCTCTACTTGTTCGGCCACTCCAGCCACGGAGGTGGGGAAAGACAGCCAAATTCGGATATACCGGAATAGGGTAGGCTTCTCACTTAACCCCATACATGCAGTCCTTCTAATGGTTGTAAGGGCACGCCTGACAAATGCTTCTGATACCAATCCTGGAACATAATTGTCACTTGGGAGCCACTGTCTAATACAGCTCTTGTAGACACTCCATTCACCTTTACAGTGGTCTCCATGGAGGGACCCACTATTCTGGACCAGTCTGGAGAGGCGATAGTGGGGGCCTGGGCAACTGACCTTGCCACAAAAGGACGTGAGTTAGCATTTTTGGTGCCCTCACTGGGATCATTTCGTGCACCTCTTAACCACTGATTTGTTCTCCAAGCTCTCCTGTAGCCTATATGTAACTTTGTCAGTGTCTTTTGGGACCGCATTCCCTTTTCATGTGCCCATCTTTCCCACAATTATAGCAAAACATACTTTCTGGAGTTTGAGTTGGCCGAGGCACCACACTGGGAGCCAGGGCGGGGTATTACTAACTGGAAACCTTGGTGCCATCTCTGTCTGCGGCGTGATAAGCATTTGAGACATCTCGTCAGTTTCTCCACTTCCATGGTCAAGGAATCGAGTTCGAGCTGTTATCAGCAGGAGATACATGGGTGGGTACCCCACCCCATAGCAGATGCAGTCGGATATAGGTCAGGGCCCTGCATTGCAGGCGTGGCCTTCATAAAGGGACTGTTTTTGAATTCCCGGATCTCTCTCAACAGTTCGCCCCATTGTGACATATCTTTTTCCTTGTCAGAGCACTCATTGACTGTCAACCTCTGCCCTGAACTTCACTTGATGGGTCACCTCAGTCACTGGGTCGTAGCCACAGCTCTTGGTGCAGGTCCCTCCGAGGTCGCTTTTCTCAACTCCTCAATTTCTCTCATTAACTCATCATAGGAGGGTGGATTCCAGTCGATTTGCCAGGCGTAACTGAAGCAACAGCAGTTCTGAGAAGGGGCAGACTTAAGGATTCTGTCCAGTCTGGTTCGGTCCAGTTCAATCGCTGGCAAACTACCCTTTCTGAGGCATTCTTGCAACAATTTTTCCAGCCGAGAGACATACACAGACAACAACTCCTTGGTACTGTTGTGCATTTCTTACTCTCCACCATAGGTCCTCATCAGAATCTGGGCTCCCATACACATTCTCCAGGCCTCAAGATAGGCCTGTGCAGTCGCTCAGGGTTACTGGCCCGTTTAGCACGGATGGTAGCCAGGGCAGGACCTCGGAGGCTCTCACTAACCCTCTTTCGCTCGCTTCCGAGCATTGCCATTCTAGCACTTGGGGGCAACATAGTCTATCCAGGTCTCCCAGTCATCCTCCCTTGGGGGTGGGAGGTGCCAGAGAAGATCCTCAACCTTCGGTAAGAGTCGTGACTAATGGCAGGTGCAGAAATAGGAGTCTGCATTGGTTCAGCCACCATTACGGGCACTGGAGCGGGAGAGGTGTTGGGGAGGAACACCCCAGGTGGCAAGAATAGTTTCTTCAAGTCCTCCACAGTTTTCCCTTCTCCCAGCAACCATTTAGCAAATTTCTCCTCAAAAGTTTCAGATAGTGGTGGGGATGATTCTCCCCGGTCTTTACTGTCCTTAGTTATCACTCTCAAGCAGTGAGGGCTCCCTGGGGTAATGGTCTGTGGCACTTTGGAGCTATCTATGGGATCCTTAAACTCTACTAGGGCCAGGAAAGTGTGGGTGAGCAGATTAGCATGCCGACCCACCACCACAGGGTTTTATAAACCTTCCACCTTGGAAAGTACTCCTGCACAGTGTCCGTATTGATACCCAGGGATGTCCAGGATAAGCATAGCATTTTGGGGTCGATCTCTCCCAGTACACCACTCCACCAGCCGGTGCACAGCCACTTCTGTCGGGTACCCATTTTTCTTAACAGTGGTTCGTAAATATGGCCACTAGAGGACACACAATCCCAGCGGTGAGCCTCCAAGATGTAACCCCTAGATGGCGCTATCCCAGGGGATACTACCCCTGCCTGATTTGCCACTAACAGGCCGAGGGGCCTGGATCCAATGGTGGGTGCCTCCACCCAGAGGTCAGGGTTTGCAATAGTTAAACTAACTTGGTCACAGCCCTCTGGGACACTGCAACCCCCCTTTCTTCCCACTAGTGGCCCACACAATATATCAGAATTACCTTCACAGTATACACTTACCCCAGGACTGGTTCCGCACTGGGACCTCCTGTGAAATGAGATACAGTGCAACAATCACAGTACAGTACTTTAACATAGACAAATACCTCAGGCAGTATAACTTTGCTGGAACAAGCAGCTCTGATTTATTTAGGGATATAACAAGGACAGGGAAATCAGGTTAATTAGCTTATCACTCTAATCATCTACCTATGGCTCTGTGCACAGGCCTATCCCTATCAGTTACTGTCCTGGGTACCCAAGCCCTAGTGGCTAGTCCAAACCGTGGCAGCTGGTAGGGCCTTTCACAGAGAAAAGGAAAATTAAACAGTCAGCAGTACAGTAATTCCATTTGGATTTAATGTGGCAATTCAACAGGGGCGACCCTGAATTAGTACTCACGACCTCCAAATAAGATAGGGTCCTTCAATATCAGCAGAGCTACTCTTGAGCTCCAAGAGACTCTTCACACATTTATATGGTAAAAAAAAGAAAGTACTATACCAGGCAGGCTGCTTCTCTATCCCGATCGCAATTACTGCACAATACCCGGGAGAACACACAGCAGATTCAGTTCCTGACAGACCGAGTGTAATTCAACAATTTCTCCAGTCTTCCACAGGGTGAGCCTGGTTTCCACTCCCCAGAGACCCCCCGATTCCTTTCACAGGACGGATTCAGTCCTAACAAGCAGTTACACAAGCTGCAGACCGGAACTCTGGGCCTTACACACGGTTTTTTGACTAAAACTGCACACTGAAAAAGCACAGGGCTCCTTCCTTCTTCACTGCCAAAGCTCAACTGAAACTCCAACTGACAAAACCGGGCACTTCCTTTGAGTTTCTCCCAGTTCTTGACTGGATTGGCTGTCACTCACAATAGACTGCTGCTGTTGGTCCAAAAAGGTGCTGAAGTCTAAACTACATCTCTCAGAGTCACTGCCCATACAATCCTCTTGTGGCTGGCTCAGATTATGAGTCCAAGTTCTGATTCGTCCAAGGCACCATTTTAGAGCTAGCTTACCCCACACTGATTGGTCCAGTTCAGCAGTTCAAAACCAGAATGGGGAACTAGGCAGACACAGTTCTGACTGCAAAGAAAGCAGGTTAGACAAACTGTAATTTCATTATTACTGTAAATGATTTCTGGCAAACAGTTACATCTTTCAGATAGGTTCCTTTGCACTCCTAGTGACTGCAAAAATGGAGTGAATTGGCAGCAGCTGAGTGGTACTCAATCAAAGAAACACACAGTCCCCATACAAACTAATTATGTCTGCAAGCAGACAGCTCTTAAAGAGACAGTACCAGAGGTTCTAAAAACACTCACTGATAAATGGCTTAAACGCCAAACACCATTCAGGCTTGGAGCATTCAAGCAAGCTCCTGGAAGTCTTTTGGGAACCCCCATTTGCAGGGGGGTTACATAAACATATAATCATATTGTTCTATATTATAATTATTATTTTGTTATATAAGCATATAATATTATAAACTTATTATTAGAGATGCAGTGAATTTAAATTCCGCCGGTGAAGTGAACACGAAGTGGGGACTTCGTGTTGCAGTGAAGTGGGCAATGCAAAGTGTTCACTCCGCCTTGTCATTACCACTTCACGTTAAGGTGGAATGGCAATGCAAAGTAAGGCAAAGTCATTGTTTTTAATGGATTTCGTGTTCCTCATTATGATTCTAAGTGACCCACTTGGTGTTTCAGATTTGGCAGCCCTCCCACACATCACATGGCTTACAGTACTTTAAGTCACATGCTCTTTAGCTAGGCAGAAGGAAAGTGAGTCATACAAGCAGACACTTTTACTTTCTCCTGTGTAGACGGAGAGAGAGTAGTGTGTTTTGTGACTGCTGATACTTTGAGATCAGAGCGAGGAGGAGATTTAAACTTTGATTTAGACCCAACAGTTTTTTTAAGAGCTACATTTTTTTGTCTTTCCTGTACTCTTTTTTACTTAATTTGCTCTTTCTGTAAATTTTTTCTTACCTTTATAAGTAGTTAGTTGTCTGTCTGTGTCTGTGTGACTGTGTGTGTATTGTGTGACAGTGTGAGTAGTAATTGCTTGGACAGAGGGAGCTCAGTAGGAGAGATGGACCAGGGTGAGGGAATGTCTGGAGCAGGGGCAGCTCCGCAAGAGCATGGTAGTTGTAAACTTCGTACCGTGTGCATGTGTGGAGGGCATGGGTGCCCATTCCTGTTGGACCGCTCAAAACTTGTGAGTGCCCCCTCCAGAAGCAGGATCAGCACCGTCTCCTGTCCTGACTCTGAGGCAGTTGAACCACCACCACCACCATCAACTCCAGCACCAGGTCCTCTGGAGCAGGATGTGCCTGTTCCCCCGGGCCCAGGTGTGGATCTCATCCATGTTCAGCACCGTAACCAGCCGGCTGCCAGTTCATCTGGCCATCCCCTGCCGGTGCCTGGTCCTCCCCGCACCTCAGTTGTTTGGCAGTTTTCTGACTGTGTTGGGGGGGCAGCAGTGTGTTCAAGTGCTGCCTATGTGAGGTGGAGGTGTGCCGTGGCCCCGGGGGACTGTCCTGTGGACTGGGGGCCAGCACACCCATATGCTCAATCACCAGCAGTTGGAGTGGCAAGCTGCCACAGAATGGATCATGCCTGCACCTGCTGGCCATTCTGTGGCAGAAGGTGCAGCTGTGCATTGTGGCATCCCTAAGAAGAGGAGGGCCACAGCAGCACCTGCTGCTCCACCAGCACCCCCACCACCACCACCACCACCACCAGCAGGTCAGCCTGTAGAATGTGTGGACCCCAGAGAACTGCATGTAACACAGGCTGACTTGGCAGTTCTCTGGAGTGCTGTTGAGGATAACAATGAGACGGTGAGTGCTGTGGAGCAGCGGCTGGATCACATAGAGGGACATCAGTTGCAAATTATGTCCATGTTGGAACTGCTGCTGGATCACCATGGGATTCCACATTATTTTTTTTTCCTCACTCCATGTGCCCCCCACACCTTCCTTACTGTGTTATGAAATGTATTCCACCACCATCCCCGACCCTTGTATGTAATTATGCCCTTTTTTGTTGTCTTCTGTATGCATGACACTTTGTATTCTGAGCAGTGCAAGTATACTGTACTAAACTGCATGTGCAGTCAGTCTTCTTTCCAGTCTGTGTATGTACTGCAGACACTGTCCAACTCCCTGACTTAAAAACAAACATTAATGAGTACAATGGTGGGGTGGTGAAGCATGGAGAGATACTACAAAACAGGCTTACAATACATCCAAGTAACTATTTAAAAAAATTAATGTTCTGATTCGTGACATCATTGTGAATCATGATTTGTGATTGCATTTGTGACCGTGATGATGAAGAAACGTGAATGCCTACCGCCTATGGCTGTACTTCCCCAATCAGCTGTAGCTTAAAACTCCCAGACTTAAAAACATGTATCAATGAATACAATGGTGGGGTGGTGAAGTCTGGAGAGATACTACAACACAGGCTTACAATACATCCAAGTAACTAGAAAAAAAATTAATGTTGTGATTCTTAACGTGAATGATCGTAAGTCGTGATTTGTGACTGCATTTGTGACTGTGATGATGAAGAATGTGATTTGTATCACGAGTGACTCGTGATGATGGTCCTGACTTAAAAACGCATGTTAATGAGTACAATGTTCATGCAGAATTAAGCACCACACCTGTCCAGTACTCTGGAGGGAAGCCAAAGAAACAACTGTGACTTAAGTTACAGATGGAGATTGGGCCCTAAAGAGATGCAAATGCACAGACAGATTAAATTGCGCTGTGCACTGAAGAGATGCAGATACCAAGGCACAACACCTAACCAGTGCTCATCATCAGAAATTCAAATCTGGAAAAGAATACCTTTGCCGGTTGGGGCGAGCCATGGGGGAGGGGGGCAGTGTACTGCACTACTGCAGTAACAGTCACTAGTACTAGTACCAGTAAAGATACCACAAAGAAGTACAAAAATTACACAGCTGCAGTGGATAGCAGCTTCACATTGCTGAAATTATTAAGTGGCACAATAAAGGGTGTCTGATTTGATGACGCGTGTCACACACATACTCACACACACACTAAGTAATGCATAGCAAATTTAAAACTTCAGTAACATAACCACATATTTTAAACAAACTAAAATTATGCACTGCTGCACCACAACAGTCAGCAAAAAAAAGCAAGAAATATTAAAAATATAACTGTGTGTACATTAACACAGTTATGCAACAAAAATATAATCAAAACAGAAAGCACTGTCTTTTTCTCCAAGTTAATCTACCTACACCACAGATACTCCCTTCCCCCAAAGCACACTTCCACTGTCTCTCAGTACACAGACTGAATGTAGTACAGTAACATTCAAAATCCATACACAAACAATAAACGCTCAATGATATGAGCACAGGAGGCTTTCCTATAATCGATGAACTAAAGTTTCAGCAAAAAAAATGACTCAAAAAGGCATTTTTAACAGCTTTTTGAAAGTTTGAATTGCAGACAACTCTCAGAGCAGATAATCTCCTACAGCTTCCTACACACACTACCCCAAACTGAGGCTGTGCAGAACAATCTAGAGCCCATGTGACCTGAAATCCCATGAATCACTGCAAAATTCACCTTTGGAGCTTAAAAACAAGGCGAAGTGAGGCGAAGTACATTGTTTTCAATGTACTTCGCCTAAAGAATTGGTTGAGTAGTGGTTTGGGAAGGCGGAGTAACCAAAGTCAGTGTTTCCAATGGACTTCACGTTACCCTATTATAACGCAAGCACTGGGCATTGCAGAGCACTCCGTGAATCACTTCATGAGCTTAATTTGGGCCACTTCGCCCCATCACTACTTATTATTATAAATCAATTTAGCTTAATTGAATGATTTATAATAAGTTAACAGGGCCTTTCTGGGGTGTCTCTTATGGTATAAGAGACTCCTTTGGTGAGGGTTGGGCAGTCAGAACTGCTCAGCTTTGCTTTCAGTCCTCTCAACCAAACCTCATGTTTGGAGTCTTGTATTCTATAGCAGACACCCCTCAGAGGCCCATTTAAATTATAGAACAGTACGCTGCCTGGATTCTGACATCCCATTTAAGTTATAGAACAGTACTCTGCCTGGATTCTGACATCCCATTTAAGTTACATAGAAACATAGATTTTGACGGCAGATAAGGACCGCTTCGCCCACCCAGTCTGCCCATTTCCCTACCTAATGGATAAGCTGCAGATCCTAGTTAACCAGCAGCCTACTTCTTCCTACCCAAACCCCCTAGAATTGCTTTATGACTGTCCCATGCATGCTTGAATTCCACCACTGTTTTTTGACTCCACAACCTCCTCCTCCAGAAGGCCATTCCATGCATCCACAACCCTCTCAGTGAAAAAATACTTCCTTAAGTTACCTCTGAGCTGCCCTCTTCTATCTTCAAATTGTGCCCCCTTGTTCTTGCACACCTCTTTTTTTGAAAGATGCTACCCTCTTGAACTTTGTTGATTCCCTTGAGGTACTTGAAAGTTTCTATCATGTCCCCCCTCTCCCTCCTTTCCTCGAGGCTATACATATTTAGCTCCTTAAGTCTCTCTTCATATGTGTTCCAGTGCAGACCCTGCACCATTTTAGTTGCCCTCCTCTGGACAGCTTCCATCCTGTCTATGTCTTTGCGGAGATTGGGTCTCCAGAACTGCACGAGTACTCCAGATGGGGTCTCACCAACTGTCTGTACAGAGGATAATAACTCCTGTTTTCTACTGGTGATGCCTCTCCTATGCATCCCAGTATCCCCCAGCCCTCCTTGCTGCCCTCTCACATTGCTTGCCCACCTTTAGGTCATCTGATATGATTAACCCCAGGTCCCTTTCCATTTTGTTGTTGTTAGTATCTCACCCCCCATTGTGTACTCTTCCCCTGGGTTTTTGTTTCCCAGGTGCATTACCTTGCACTTCTTAGCATTGAATCTAAGCTGCCATACATTTGACCATTCCTCTAACCTTGCCAAGTCCCTTCTCATCCTCTCCACCCCACCTTGTGCATCAACGCTGTTGCAGATCTTTGTGTCATCTGCAAAGAGACATACTTTTCCTTCCAGTCCCTCTGCAATGTCGCTTATAAAGACATTGAAGAGGACCGGTCCTAATACTGAACCCTTCGGTACCCCACTAGTAACCCCCATTTCTTCAGAGTGGACTCCATTTACTATTACTCTCTGTGTCCTATTCTCCAGCCAATTCTTTACCTAGGCTGTCATCTTGGGACTCACTCCCAGGCTGGCTAACTTGTATATTAATCTTTTGTGGGACTGTGTCAAATGCCTTGCTAAAGCCTAGGTAGGCCATGTCCACAGCCCCTCCCTGATCTACTACTTTGGTCACCCAGTCAAAGAAATCTATCAGATTTGTCTGGCATGACCTTCCGCTGTGAATCCATGCTGCCTTGGGTCCTGTGCCCCTCTGGCCTCTAGATACTCAACAATTCTTTCCTTCAGAAGTGATTCCATCGTTTTCCCTACCACTGAGGTTAAACTAACAGGTCTGTAGTTTCCTGCTTCTGCCTTGCTCCCACTTTTGTGAAGGGGAATCACATCTGCCCTCCTCCAGTCCTCAGGTACCACACCATCCTCCCACGATTTAGTAAAGAGGGTAGTTAGTGGTGTCACTAGTTCTACCCTTAGTTTTTAGAATTCTGGGATGAATCCCATCAGGCCTCATTGCTTTGTCCACCTTCAGTTTTAAGAGTTCTTTCAGAACCCTTTCTTCTGTAAATGGGCTGGTATCAACTTCTGTATCCAGAGTGTTTCTATTGTTTGTTTTAGGTACCTCCCCTCTTCCTTTGTAAATACTGAGCAAAAATTTTGTTTAGTATCTCTGCCTTTCACAGTCACCCTCTGCCCACCCTCCCTCCCTTTATTAAGCCTCACTAACCTCCCTTGGTCTTCCTTCGCCCCTGATGTACCTATAGAAGGTTTTATCCCCCTCTTAACTGAGTTGGCTATCTTTTCCTCGGTTTGGGCCTTTGCTGTTCTGACTGCCTTCCCAGCATCCTTTTGCTTTAACTGATACAGTTCTCTGTCCTGCTCCTTCTGTGATTCCTTGTACTTCCTGAATGCTTTCTTTTCTCTTGAACCTTCACTGCCACTTCCTTTGAGAACCACAGTGGTTTCTTACATCATTTTGTTTTGTTTATTTGCTTCACACAGGCTCGTTGCCTCTGTGATGGCAGTTTATTATTCCCATTGTTCTTCCACCCTCCTTCCTGCCCATTTGCTAGTGCATTCCTTAGGCACTCACCCATTTTGTAAAAGTCAGCCCTCCTAAAGTCCAGTACTTTTGCCTTTGTATGGCTTGACTCTATTGCTGTGTTTATTGTGAACCATACTGTTCGATGGTCGCTAGTTCCCAGATGGCTACCCACTTCTACATCTGTGATCCTCTTTCATCCCCATTTGAGAGAACCAAGTCTAAGATTGCTCTCCTCGAGTGGGCTCCAATACTAGTTGTCTAAGGCATGCCCCCTGTAGGGCATCTAGAATAACCCCACTCTTTGAAGTGGCTGCTGCAACTGCACTCCAGCTAACATCTGGCATATTCAGATCACCCATCAGCAATATCTCCCCTTTTTCTGCCATTCTAAGTATTCTTTCTATCATTTCCTTGTCCATTTCCTCCCCCTGAGAAAGGGGTCTGTATACAATCCCTGTGCAGATTGTCGTGCCATTGCCGGTCTCCAAATTTACCCACAGAGCTTCTTATCCTCCCTGTTTTCCCTTTTGTTCTGTTGCTTTGATTCCTTCCCTTATGTGAAGAGCTACTCCTCCTCCTCTTTTACCCTCCCTGTCCCTCCTATAGATAGTGTATCCTGGTATGTTTACGTCCCAGTCATGGTTTTGTGTGTACCATGTTTCTGTGACTGCCACGATATCCAGATGTTCCTCTTCCATCAAGGCCACTAATTCAGGAAGCTTGTTACTCAGACTACGAGCATTGGTACTCATTGCTCTCCATTTTTTGATGGCTTTACCTTCTTTTGCAGCATCCCCCACTGACCTTTCTACCTCAGTCTTTTTCTCATTTAGTACCCTGATTTGTAGGGCGAGGCTGGGATTTTTCTGCTGCTTATCAGTGCCTCCCCCCCTTGACTAGTTTAAAAGCTTGCCAATGAAGCATTAAAACTGATTGCTCAAAAGACTTGTTCCTTCCTGGACAGATGCAGACCATCCTGCCAGTATAGGCTGGTGTCCTCAGGTGGAACCCCAGTCCCCAATGAAGCCAAACCCTGTGCTCCACACCATTTTCCAACCATTCATTAAACTGCATGGTGCAAAGTACCCTCACCTCACTCATGCCATTGACAGGCAGCACCTCAGAGAAGGATATTGTGTGTGCTACTTGTCGTAGGCCCCTCCCCAATTCCACAAAGTCCTTCTGCACTGCTCTAATCTCATCATGAGTCAAGTCATTTGTCCCTAGGTGGACAATGACATCCAGCTCAGACTCCCGTGCAGCTGTTCTTGTGATCCCGAGGATGCGCTTCCTGTCTCTCCAAGCCATGGCACCAGGCAGGCACCTTACTTCAGTTTTTACTGCACCCCCCAGTTCTATCCCCCTAATAATTGAGTCCCCCACCAGGTGCTGCTTCCTTTCCTTGTGGTATCCTCTGCCTCCTTCCTGTGGGCCTCCCTTGTGACAGTTGTCTTCAGCCTCCTTAGTCTCCTCTGCGGGTGCATCCATAGGGGAGCTATACTCCCCCAGAATGGTGTATGGATTGTGGTGTGAAACAACTGACTGTGTGTGCCTCTGTTCCACCATCCTCACCCTCCCTGAGCCCACTGTGGTCCAACTGCTGTGCTTTCTTTGCAACCTTTGAGGTAGTGGTGGTGGCTCTGGTGCTCCCTGGATGGGGGAGGTTCCCTTCCTACTGTCCATTGTGGCCTGGGAGAAGGTTCCCTTACTACTGTCCAGAGTGGCCTGAAGATGGGCAACTTCCTCCCTCAGGGCAGAGAGTTGTCTGCAAATAGGGCAGCATCTCAGTCTCCAGTAAGGCTCCAGGAAGACTGCTGCCCCATAGCCATTACATTGCACTACTCCCCACATTTTTTTTTGTGTGTGTGTGTGTGTGTGTGTGTGATGGTTTGTTATATAGAAATATATATATATATATTATACAATGTGTATGCTTATATTGTCAGTGCAGTGTGCTAGAGAGGATATGACAGTGATATGCACCTTGCACTCTTGACACTCTTGAGGAAATGATGTCAGAACCCCAGGTATAAAGGAACTATTTCCAGGGTGGGTGGGGTGAGGGTGGGAAGGGTTGCCTAAACTGTGCCCTCACAAAACAATCAGCTAAAAGCTCTGACCCACCACTGCGATGAGTGCCTTCCTGTCAGCAAGATACCCTACCCAACAATTTGACAGAGAAAATACCCTGCTAATCAAACAGAGAAAAATCCACACATCCAAGTCAGACACAGGTAAACCTCCCCAGCCCCAAAACAGACCTGGTGGTTTGTGCTCTGAAAGCTGTCAGCCCCAAAATAAGTCAGCTGTGCTTTAAACTCTTCCTGCACTGAAAATCTTAAGAATTGTAACAAACAAACGTAAACCTAGATCCACCTTCCTCTGTTGCTTGAAAGACTGTCTTTTCCTGTTTCACAATGCAGGTTTTGCTCTGACAACTCCTTAACCACAGTAACTTATTTAAAAATAGTTTAACTATCACAAACTCCTACGCACCAGTAAATTATTTAAAAATAGTTTCTGTCCCAAAATCCTAGTAGTCAATCCAGCTACCCCCAAGGGACAACCAAAAGGCAGTATTCCAACACTTGTGAAGTTACTTCCAAGATAAGCAGAGTTTGCAAGCTCCTTTTTCAACTCCTCAGCCACCTGTAAGTTATTTAAAAATAGTTTAACTGTCAGAAAATCCTAGTAGACAATCTAGCTACCTCCAAGGATTTACCCAAATGCAGTATTTAAATCCTTCTAGTTACTAACAAAATAAACAGAGTTTGCAAGCCCCTTCTTGGTTAAACACTAAATAAATATGTGAATAAAAAGCAATTACCAAGGGTAGTTAGTTTCACCTCCCACAGAATTAAGCAAAAGTGCACGTTTGTTGCAGATATCAAGTGCAATATAGAATTTCTCACACAGCTCACAGCTGAATAAAGAAGTAGTGTCCTTCCAGGTCAAGAAAATGTGCTTTAGTTATAGAACAATACTCTACCTGGATTCTGGCATCCCATTTAAGTTATAGAACAGTACTCTGCCTGGATTCTGACATCCCATTTAAGTTATAGAACAATACTCTACCTGGATTCTGGCATCCCATTTAAGTTATAGAACAGTACTCTGCCTGGATTCTGACATCCCATTTAAGTTATAAACAGGACTCTGCCTGGATACTGACATCCCATTTAAGTTATAGAACAGTACTCTGCCTGGATAGTGACATCCCATATAAGTAATAGAACAGTACTCTGCCTGGATACTGACATCCCAATTAAGTTATAGAACAGTACTCTGACTGGATTCTGACATAGAAACATAGACTTTGACAGCAGATAAGGACCGCTTGGCCTACCTAGTCTGCCCATTTCCCTATCTAGAGGATAAGCTGCAGATCCTATTTAACCAACAGCCTATTTCTTCCTACCCCCCACAAAAATTGCTTTATGTCTGTCCCATGCATTCTTTAATTTTCCCACAGTTTTAGACCCCACAACCTCCTCAGGAAGGCTGTTCCATGCATCCACCACCCTCTCTGTGAAAAAATACTTCCTCATATTGCCCCTGAGCCGTCCCCCCCATCTTCAAATTGTGTTCCCTTGTTCTTGCACATCTCTTTTTCTGAAAGATGCTACCCTCTTGGACTTTGTTGATTCCACTGAAGTACTTAAATGTTTCTATCATGTCCCCCCTCTCCCTCCTTTCTTCAAGGGTATACGTATTAAGCTCCTTTAGCCTCTCCTCGTATGGTTTCTCTTGCAGGCCCTGCACCATTTTAGTTGTCCTCCTCTGAACTGCCTCCATTCTGTCTATGTCCTTGTGGAGATGGGGTCTCCAAAACTGGACACAGTACTTCAGATGGGGTCTCACCAACTGTCTGTACAGGGGGATAACGACTTCCTGTTCTCTGCTGGCGATGCCTCTCCCTGTACATCCCAGTATCCCCCCAGCCCTCCCTACTGCCTTCTCACATTGCTTGCCAACCTTGAGGTCATCTGATATGATTAACCCCAGGTCCCTTTCCATTTTTGTTTTTGTTACTACCTCCCCCCCCATTGTGTAATCTTCCCCTGGGAATTAAGTCCATCCCATTTAAGTTATAGAAAACTACTCTACCTGGATTATGACATTCCATTTAAGTTATAGGACATTACTCTACCTGGATTATGACATCCCATTTAAGTTATAGGACACTACTCTACCTGGATTCTGACATCCCATTTAAGTTATAGAACACTGCTTTGCCTGGATTCTGACATCCCATTTAGGTTATAGAACAGTACTCTACCTGGATTCTGACATATCTACTGTAGTGTCATGCCTATTTTGGCCTCATTAGCACTGTGACCTCACTTCTGTGGCATCAAAGGTGACCCATCTGACTAAAGGCCATTGGCAATGGCTCTTCTTGGACAGCTGTGATGTCACGGTCAGTGAGTTTCCAGTGTGTATGAAGTACGAAGAAGAAAAACACTGGATACTGTACATCAGCTCCTAGGTAGAGTTCTAGTCCTCAGATCACACATTGTACTTCACGAGAGACATTTATGATCAGTGCCTATCATAGATTCAAAGCTCATAAAGGCCATTTTAAAGTAGGTATTGTGCTTACATGTAACTGGATGCATTCCTGTAATGCTACTACATTGTCACCCCTATTTTTAGAACCTTTTTATTTTCACACAGGGTGAAGCTGTGTGTAACCACATGTAACTGCATGCTAGATTCTGCTTCACCTTGTGTGACATCACAAGGTTTTAAAAATGGTGGCTATGTGGTATCAATATACAACAAACTTAGTCAGGGTCATTTACAGACTACTGCCAGCTACAGGTAAGCCAATTACCTCATTTACAAAGGCTTTTCTTGGGCTATAAAATCATGAAGGACACTCTTTTGTGATGTTTCCCTTTAAGCAGTAATTATCAAAAAGCCATTGATTTACCAAGAATCAATGACCAGATGGGGAGGATTGGTGGCCCAAGGTGAAACCTGAGTCCATTAACTCCAACTGATCATTTTTTTCCCTTGGAAGTGACCATCTCTGTATTATTGTAAGTATAACTCTAAGGTTCATGTATAATTGTTTACCCTTTACCATTTTTCTGAAGCAGTTATACTTGCATTTTGTGAAAGCATGCTGCTACAGCATATTTGAACTGTGCCAGTTAGTTCCAGGATATTAACGCCTGACATAACAGCCAATCAGTGACCCTTTTAGATCCTGAATATTTATGTAAATGGATATGTTAAATAAAAAGCTGTAGATTTTCAAAAGAAGAAAGTATTTCAGTTATAAATAGTGAAAACTGTCTTTTTTTGGAACGTTACAGTATTTTAAGAGGGTGTGTTACTTCTTTAAAAAGACTTTTGCTTCGTACAGTATTTCTCAGTTTTTAAGTCAAGGATCTATTTATCACCTTGACAATAATATTCAATTAATTACTGAGAACTGTGTATGATTTGAGGGTAGCCTACATTTTATTTACCAATATTCAACTAGGCTCCAGGGCTAAGCTTGGTGCAGTAAGAAAACACCAGTTTGTTTATTGTCAGCAGGGAAGATGCTTGAGACCTTTATAAGAAACAGAATGGTTGAGTGCTTACAGAAAAGCAACACACTTGATGGCTCAATATGTATTCTGTAAGGGGAAATCATGCTGGAACAAACATTTTTTTTTTTTTTTTATTCTAAGCTTGATGAAAGGAAACCTGTGAATGTTGCATTTGTAGACTTCAGTCTAGTGGGAAAGATAGGAAGAAATTTGTAAGCCAAATCCTGTGATGTTTCTTTGCTGCCCCCCATTGCCCCTTGTAGACATGCTTGTGTTTCCTAGCCCCCAGTACATCCCATACTGTACTTCAGGAACTGCATAAAAATATGCAGGAAATAAAACAGAACTTAGTTTAATTTGTAGATCATTGCGTTTAATTCAAACAGAGCACGGCATTCATATTATAACACCAACAGGGGTGACTGTCATTCAGTAGGAGAAAACAAAATCAGTGGCCAGGGCCCAGAATTCCATCCCCCTCTCCAATCAGCTTGTAAGCCTTGACTTTCTTGGCATATATGTCCTTACACCCATGTTTCAGTCATCCTTTCACACTGTGCCACACATAGTTGACTAGTTCATGAAATGGCGAACCTACGTATAATGAAACTGGTCACAAAATGCAATGGACTAGAAACTAAACATAGAAACATAAGAAACAGAATGGGATGGCAGATAAGTGCTTGGGACATCTATTCTGCCCATTTTTCCCAGTCTATACTGTCGCTGCAGATCCTACTTGATCTCTGTCTCTCTCTGTCTCTCCCCCCTCCTTGCTTCCCACTAAAATTCTCTTGTGCCTATTCCATGCATGCTTGAAGCCTACTACTGTTTTCACCTTTGCCATGTCTGCTGTAAGGCCGTTCCAAGCATCCACTACTCTTTTTGTGAAGAAGTACTTCCTCACATCTCTCTAGAATTTACCCCTTCCAGTTTCCTTGCATGTCCCCTCATTCTCATGCATCTTTTCCTCTGAAACATATCCCTCCTGTACCTTAGTTATCCCCATAAAGTATCTAAAGTTGTCTATCATATCCCCCTCTCCCATCTCTCTTCTAGGGTATACATAGAGGTCCTTCAGTCTCCTCTCTTAGGGGTTCTGATGAAGACCCTGCACCATTTTAGTTGCCATCCTCTGGACTGCTTCCACTCTGTCTATGTTCTTCCTGAGATGTGGTCTCCAGTACTTCACACAGTACTCCAGGTAGGTTCTCAACAGAGATCTATACAGTGGCAACACAACCTCTCTCCTTCTGCTAGTGATACACCTCCCTATGCATCCCAATGTCCCACTGGCCTTTCCCACTGCCTTGCTACACTGCCTCACCATCTTGAGGTCATCAGATATGATCACTTTCAGGAAAGGGACCTGGAAGTAATCATCAGATATGATTACTTCCTGGTTCCTTTCCTGTTTGGTAGCTGTCATTTCCTCTTCTCCTATTCTGAATTCTACCTCTGGGGTTGTATGCCCTAAGGGAATCATTTTGTACTTTTTTGCTTTGAAACCCAGCTGCCATGCCCTTGACCACTACTCAAGGTTTCTCAGGTCTTTGTACATTCTTTACACCCCCTCTGAGTTGTCCACCCTATTGCAGATTTTGATATCATCCACAAAGAGACAGACCTCCCCTTCCAGCACATCTGAAATGTAACTTATAAAAACATTAATGAGGACTTGCCCCACTACTGAGCCCTGTGGTACTCCACTGGTCATTTTACCTACCCTGGAGTGAATCCAGTTACCACCACTCTCTGTTGCCTATCCCTTAAAAAAACTTGTTATCCAGTTTACACCTATGAACCCACCCCAATCTATTAGTTTCTTATGAGCCACCTGTGTGGAAGGGTGTTGAAAGCCTTACTGAAATCTAAGTAGGCCATGTCCACTGTCCCACACTGATCTATTTCCCTGGCCACACAGTCAAAGAAATGTATGGATTTATCATAATGACCCCCCACCATTAATCCATGTTGTCTTATATCTTGTAACCTGCTGGATTCAAGATATTCCACAATCCTTTCCTCTAGCAGTGACTCCATTAGCTTCTCATCACTGATGTCAAGCTGACTGGCCTATAGTTACCAGCCTCCTCCCTGCTACTGCTTTTGTGAAGCAGGACTACATCTGTCATCCTCCAGTCCTCTGGAACTACTCCTGTTTCCAGTAAGTTGTTAAAAAGCACTGTCAGACGTACAGGCAGTACTTCCCTGAGCCTCCTCAGTACTCTTTGGTGTACCCCATCTGGTCCTATAGCTTTGTTTGCTTTAAAATATATGAGCCCCTTTAGGACTCTATCCTCTGTAAAGGGACTTGTGTCTGCCTCCCCTCATGAAGTGCGTCTGTTCCTTTTATGAGGTACATCCCCATCCCCTTTCTCTGTGAAGACTGAAGAAAGTATTTGTTCAGGACATCTGATTTTCCCTGATCCTCCTCTGCACATTCCCCCCTTCCCTTCTAAATCTTTCAATCCCTTCCCTAGTCTTCCTCTTTCTATTTATGTACCTAAAAAATGTCTTATCCCTTTTCATTACCCCTTAGGCTATTGTTTCCTTAGTTTGTGGCTTTGCACTCCTCACTGCTTTCCCTGCCTTGCTGTTTCTCCTGATACACCTCCTTGTCCTCTTCCTTCTGTGCCTCTATATACCTCCTGAAAGCTACCTTTTTAGCCTGTATCTGTTCAGCCACTTTCTTTGAGAACCATAGTTGTCTCTTCTTCCTCTTGCTTTTGCTCACTTCATTTGCACTGAGGTTTGTTGCCTTCAGTGTGCCTTCTTTTAGCTTAGCTCACTGTTCTTCCACCCCACCCAGGCCATACACTTCTGCTAAGTAATTTCTGAGGCATTCACACATTTTTATGAAGTCTTTCCTCCTGAAGTCCAGGACCCTCATCCTTTTGTGGCTTGCTTCCACTGCCATCCTTATGTTGAATCACACTGTACGGTGATCACTTGTCCTCAAGTGGTCTCCCAACTTGATGTCTGCAATACTGTCCCTGTTAGCAAGCACCAAGTCCAGTATTGCCCTGTCATGAGTGAGATCCCCTGACTAGTTGCCCAAGAAACACACCCTGCAGGGAATCCATGATGTCCCTGCTTCTAGATGAGCCATAGCTGGGAGGATTTAATTTGCTGTACATCCAGCAGATTGACATTCCCCACCAGCAGCATGTTCCCTTTTCCTGCCATCTTGCCAGTCACTTCTACCAGTGCCTTATCTGAATTCTCCTCCTGTGTTGGAGGGCTATACTTCACACCAGTGTGAACAAGAGCTCTGTTTCCTGTCTACAGGGTGGTGCACAGTACCTCCATCCCCCTGGATTTCCTGTGTCTCTGTTGGTTTTATATCCACTCTTATATACAGTACCACCCCTCCTCCTTTCCTTCCCACACTAAATTTCCTGAATTGAGTATAGCCTGGGACGGCCATGTCCAATTCATACTTTCTTGTGTGCCATGACTCTGTAATTGCCATGATATTCAGGTTTAGCTCCACCATGATGTCCTCAAGGCCTGAAATTTCATTTCCTAGACTTCTTCCATTTGCAAACATGGACTTCCACATTTTATTACCACTCTGCCTGCCACCCCCATTTTCTTTTTGCCCTTCTAGCTTATATGCTTTCTTTTTATACCTGTTGTTCCCATTCCTTTTATTTTAACCACTATGCTTTTACTTTAGTTTGCACCCTGTTGGATTTACCTCCTCTCGAGTCCTCTCTTCTCTCTGTTTCAGTCTGTTAGGGGGTAGCTTATGCCTCCTTGATTTCTTCAGCTACCCCCGGATCTAGTTTAAATGTTCATTAGAGTAACATTTAAACCATCCACTGAGGACTGTGATTCCCCTAGTAGATGGATGCAGGCCATCACTCCTGGTTGCAGATCAGGAAGCAGAGGGGGGCGCTTGTCTAAGATGGCTGGCTGAGTGCAGGAGCTGTGTGTACTGAGCACTCCTGAAATCCCTCTCAGCAATAATGGGCTATTGGACTGAGCTTTATCCCCCCCACCCCATATTTGAATTCTGAATTTGGCTACCTGATCTCTCCTCAATGTTCCGGCTCTGGGTATGTCTAAATGCTTTCAGCGTGCATGCAGGATTCTGCTGCACAGTCCTGAACAGGATTCTTTCTCCAAAGGATGTCAACTTCTATGCAGGGAAGACGGCTTGAGGAAACCACGACTGGTGGTGAATGCAAAAAATTTAATGAGCAGGTAAAAATGCCAACTGTTAGCCTGAATCAGGAACCAGGTACTCCAAAACTCCTTTTTTCCTTTTGGGGAGCTGCTGGAACTAAAAGAGCAAACAGTTTGGGCCAGGAGGCAGGCTATGGTAAATTTCAAAGGAAACTGCATGACCTGGAGTTAATTTCGCAGCCATCTACTTCAGGGGTTCAAACGGGGGTCAAGTCTTTTACTATAGTGCTTTTGGGGAAAGGTGTGGAATTGGATCCAATGGTTCAGGAAGTAAGTCAGAGTGATCTGTTTCTATGTCGAGGGAAGGGTAAAGAGAGTGAAAATGGAGCTTTTTACAGAACGATTGAGGAGCTACAGTTAACAAATGAAATAAAGATTTTGCAGCCTACATCTTATGTTGGTCAAGAGGGTGAACCCTCTTTGTGTATAAATCAAAGCTGTAATAAGCCGGATGCATACAGGGAACAAAATCTGGCAAGCCTCTCGGAGAAAGCTAATATCAAGACTCCTCGTTCACTGTTCCAGCAATCTAAAGTAACCTTTCTTAAATCCCTGGTGTGTCAAAGAAACATCTATCTGAACCCTGAAATGGCTTCTTCAGTAAAAACAAGGTCAGCAAAGCAAATGGAGAAACATGGTAAAGGGAATAATACAGAAGGACAGTATGGAGATGAGAGATCAAAGAAGAATAATTAGGAGCCCCAACCAGAACAGACCCCCCCCCCAACCTCGGCTACAGCTAGGCCTAAGGGTTTAGACCCAGAACAAGGCTCTATATTAGAAGAATTAGGGCAGGGTTTGCGAACATTAATTTGGCCATTACCTCCTTAGGTCAAAAATTTACAGATATGGTCAAGAAGCTCAATACAGTTGTATTGAGGATGGACCAGGTTGAGCAAAGTTTGTCTAATATAGAAGATGTGGTCCCTAAGATGTCTATGGATTTGAAAGCTGCCAATAAAGAATTCAATCTGTTAAAAATCAAAATAGAAGATCTGGAGGCCAGATCCAGATGAGTAAATATCAAAATTGGTAACTTAACGGAAGGGGTGGTGGGGGAAAATCCCCTGTTTTTTGGTGAACAGATGTTAACTTCAGTGCTGGGTCGCAAGTATCCTGATGAAAAAATTGAAGTGGACAGAGCTCATAGAGCTTTTGGTCAGTGAAGAGAGGATGGCAGGCCTAGATTCATGTTTGACAAACCATTAAGATACCAGGATAGAGAAGATATACTATCCAAAGCATGAAGAGAGAGAAAGGCCTAGTCTACAAGGGAATGAAATTACAAGTGTTCCTGGACCTCCCCCCTTCTATTTTGGCCAAGCATAAAACCTTTGATGGCATAAGAAATCAGCTGCAAAAACAAGGAATCTATTTTGTTTATTACACCCCGCAAAACTCAGAATCTATTTGGAGGAAAGGCATTTTTCTTTTCTACACCTCAGGAAGCTAGATATTTTTTAAAAGCAAGGGATATAAAGAGTTTACATATTCCTCAGCTTCTAACACATACAAATTCTTTCATTTTTAGATGGAATAAATAAGGTGAATATTAGGGAAGGGGGATGAAATATCAATATACTACAAAAAAAACAAAAACAAATCAAGATGTAGCCAGAGCTAAGATTAGGTGATGCCCTGTGGGTTCCAGGGTAAATTCCAGTTTGAAGTCCACTGGTTGTTAGTTACAAATAAAAGATGGAGAGGGACTAGAGAGAGTTAGCTCAAGGAGTTACATCTTAACACATAGCTAAAAGAAAGTTATCTTTAGAGGAAGTGGGAAGGGGGATAGCTCCTCTAATTACAGAAGAGCCCGGGGGGGGGGTATCTAACATTAAGGATCAGATTGCAAAAGTTGATTGGGGGAGGGAGTAGTGGTGTAAAGGTTCATAGAGGTGTGGATATTAGAAGGAAGGTGGTATTAAGAACAGGTAGAAGTTTGGAAAATAGGGGTATAGTTGTCAAAAGGAATAATAAAATGTGGATTGATGGTGAAACCCTGCCACCTGTGTTGAGGTAACATTTTTGGGTAATATTTGCAAATCTTATGTTGTTTGGCAGTAATGGAACAGACACTTAGAATATTAACTTGGAATATGAATGGGGCCAACAATATGGTCAAACTTAGACAAATAGTGAGCTACCTAAATAAGAAGAAAATCGACTGTGTCATGCTACAAGAAAATCGTTTTGAAAAAAAGGATGTGGTCTACTTCTCTAACCTCTTCCAGGCAATAGGTATTTCAACTTCCCTCCCAGGTAATGCAAGGGGGCTGCCATTTTTACTAAAAAACATCTAAACCCTAAAATTGTACATTCAGAAGTAGATTCAGAGGGGTGGTGGGTTAATATAAAAGTTAACTTGGGACAAACTCAGTTATCTTTGATAAATATCTACACACCTATTGAGGAGGATTTATCCCTCTTTACCAATATATTTTTGCAGGTTGCAGCCTCAGATGTTCCAGTAATATTAGGGGGGAATTTAATGTTGTTTTGAACCATATAGATAGGGTTCTTTCAGCATCAGAGAGTAAGACAAAATTGGTTGAGCTCATAATAAACTATGCTCAAGAACTTGTTATGTTAGACCCCTTTCAGATACTTTATCTAAATTTAAAGAAATTCTCATTTTTTCAAAAGTTTTTAACTGTCTCTTAAGGACAAATTATTTTTTGATCTCGGGTATTCATATGCAATCAGTGGTATTTGTAAGATACAATGATATTCTAATCTCAGATCATGCTTTATGTTATATGGAGATAAAGTTGTTAGATGATAGATATTCTACACAGAAGAGATTTGAGATTTAATAATTTTCTACTGCAAGATTCATAATTTATGAATTTCTTGAATAGAGAAATAAGGGCTTATTTGGAATTTAACACGCCCTGACAGATTTTCATGGGTCACTATATGGGAGGCCCTGAAGGTATGTTTAAGAGGCTGTATTACGCATTATGAAGCAAGTGTTGGAAAAAAGAACAGAATGTATATGAATCAGCTGGAACAGGAGCTATCAGTAGCAGAAGAAACTTATGCAGAATCAGGCAAAGATGAAGATAAAATAAAAATGATGTTTTTTAAAAGAAAAAAAATAGAATTAGTAAGGAGAAAGCAGAATAAACAAATGTATAGATCTAGGGCGAAATATTATTTTTGTGTGGATTCACCCATAAAACTGTTAGCCTAGCAGCTAAAAATACAAGATAACCAACACAGGATAGATTATGTTACATCCTCGGGAGGTATTACATCCAATACAAATAAATACAGAATTCTTGGACTTTTATAAGGCTTTGTATAGAGAGGAGGGCCCGGTGAATGATATAGAGCTTTGGGGATACATCAATATTATTGATTTGCTCTAGATAACAGAGGCAGATAGGGACAGCCTTAATTCAGAAATAACAATGGAAGAAATTAATCATGTAATATCTAATATGTCAAATAAGAAATCCCTGGGCCCAGATGGATACTCCTCTGAGTTTTATAAAGCCTTTAGGGAAGAATTGATACCCCTATTAGTTCAACTTTTCAGGAATTTTCTATCACAAAGAGATTTTCTCCCAACATTTAACGAAGCCTTCATAATATTCCTTTTGAAAAAAGATAAACCCTCAGATCATTGTAGCTCTTACAGGCCTATCTCATTTTTAAACAATGATTACAAGATTTTTGCCAAAATATTAGTGAATAGAATAGCATATATTATCCTAAACATTGTTAATCCTGATCAAAGTGGCTTTGTGGTGGGTATAAGATTAAATCACAGTGTGAGATGGGCACTTAATTATTAGACCCTTCTTTGGGTATAAGGATTGCTGTGCTTTCCCTTGATGCCGAAAAAGCCTTTGATAGGGTTATGTTGGAATTTTTATTCTCTCTGTTGGAGGATCTTTGGCATCGGGGAAAAGTTCCTGGATTGGATAAAAATTATTTACTGTTCAACCATTGCCTCATTTAGAACAAACCATAATTCATTGCTGTATTTTGGTCTGCAACAAGGTACAAGGCAGGGCTGCCCCTTATCCCCCTTGCTCTTTGCATTATTTATAGAACCATTGGCAGTCCTGGTTAGGAATGATGCTAGGGTTAGAAGGGTTAGAGTGGGTGAGCAGATGCATAAAATATCACTTTATGCAGATGATATTTTATTATTTCTGGTGATCCAGATCAGAATTTTGAACATCTGCTTCAGATATTTGCAGACTCAGGTTATAAAATTAATTGGAGCAAAACAGAAGCTATAGTAAATTTAAGGGAAGAAGATTTGTCATTGGATCATTTACTACATAATTATCATAAACCATATATGAAATATTAGGGTACTGTTATATTTTCAGATAAAACCATAAGATCCATATACTATCCATCACAGCTGTGGTCATTGATATTGGGGTTATGCATTAATCTAGACATTTTGAGCTTATTCACAAGTGTATCCCCAGAAGGCAAAGTGGTCATGTATAAGCTGGTATTAATAAAGATAACTATGTTGAAAAGAGCAAAAAGAAAAAAAAAAGAAAGCATTTGCCGCCTTAACCTGGGCCTTAGCAAATAGGCTGCATAGTACATCAATCCTCCTCCACCCCATGGAGCTTCTCTATTTCCACTAGGCTCAACCATGACAAACCACATGGAGTATAATTTTAACCCCACCATAAGTGGTGAGAGAGTTCTCTAAACCTCCCCCTTCAGTTGCAATAGCCAGAATTCCCATTGTTGCCATCGCTGAAAGTGTCTGTCATGTTGTAATCGAAGCCTTACTGTTAGAGACTCCATCAACACCACCCCTTGAACCCTAGTGACCCAGTCAGCAAGGGTGGGGGGGTGCTGGTTTAACCATTTAGAGGTAATACACTTTAAGCCTACTGCTAAAAGTATGAGTGCTACTTTCTGATTGTCCTCTGATAGCTTCTTTTGAAGAGCTGGGGGAAAAATTTGAATTATCTGGTAATGCCTATTTCCCATATTTACATGTAAGAAATTTTATTTATAAAAAAATCTAAATACATTATTAGTATGTAAAGGAGCAGTGGAGCATTTTTTTTGAAAATGTGGATTCTCTGAGGAATTTAGTTGGTGAAATATACCAGTTTTGAAATAAAAATGGTCAAACAGTCTCCCTTTCTAAACTCAGAGTTGGGAAAAGGAGAGGTCCCAGCCCACTCAAGATGTCAGGTGGGATGTTTTAGTTAATCTGAATAAGTTACCTTTCAAGAATAATAGATTAAAACAAATCTACATTAATATAGTACACATAACTTATCTGACACTGGTAAGATTACACAAAATTAATAGTAATATTTTAGAATTATGCCCTAGGTGTGGAGGGGCTAGAGGAACATTAGACCACATGCTAGTTTCCTGTTGCAAGTTGGAATTATATTGGCTAAAAATATTTGGGGTTTTTAGAAAACGTATTGGTTGAGGTTTTCCTTTCAATCCAGGCATTGCCCTTTTCGGTCCTGGAAGGGCTAAGACGGATTTTGGGGATATTATTGAATTGTGTGCACTGGGTTTGCTAATGGCAAAAAAAAACTTATCTTAATGCATTGTAAAGATGTAACCCCACCATCCTTTTTGGAATGGGTTCAAGGAATAATAGATCTGTATAGGATAGAGGAGGCACACTATAAAAATGGAAAATCAATTAGAGCTTCATTTTTGGATTGGCTCCCATTCATGAGTTTCAAGGCTAATTTTAAATAGGGACATGGGCAGCAGGGTGGGCGTATGATAAGGATGAATCAGTGAGTTGTGGAACATTAAGATGATGACTTGAGCAACCCCGTATTCTGAATCAACCACTCGAATTAAAAAAAAGGAAGCAGAGGGTTATAATAAATGGTAACCCATCCACATAGAAACAAGTGACCAACGGAGTCCTTCAAGGTTCTGAACTGGGGTAAATGTCATTCATTTTATTTATAAGGGATCTGGAGATGGGCACCAGTTGTTGTATTGCCAAGTTTGTTAATGACACCAGAATTAGAACTGTAACTCCATGTCAGTAAGAGGTTAATAGACATGCTTGGGAAGTGGGCAGGGAAATGGTAGTGGAATTTCAGCATTAACAAAAATGAAAAGTGACACATCTAGATAAGGAGACTATAAAAGCAAAATACTTCTTACTGTAAATGTAACACCCCTTCTCACATATATGAGCTGTTAGTAGCATCCACACTTCTCCCTCTCACTGGTCCTATACTGGACTTGATGGATTCTAAGGGGTATGAAGAGCCTTGGTAGGAATGGCACAGTGGGAAAATGAAGGAAAAGAAAGTGAATACAAGCTTGGTACAGGCTGCCAGTGACCTAAGAGGTTGGACATTTCCTACATTAAAAGTTGCGTGTGGTGAATTTGTCTAGCACAGGGTCATTATATATACAAGACATATTGCCCATAGCATAATTAAATATACTGATTTATATATAGGGCATATGTCTTTGTTCTGTGGGGTGGGGCTCTGTCTCCCACATCCCACATTACAGGGGGCTGCACCCCCACACCCACCCCACTAAAGATTCTCAACTCCGGGGGATCCAACTCGGGAAGCGCACAAGTCCATGCTCGCCATAATGCTGTATGTATTAGGCATGCAACATTATGACCCGGTATGAATTTGTCCTGACTCAGAGGGTGGCCATATGGGTCTTGAGTCTGCAGCTGGTACAGGTCTCCTGCTGGACAAGTCCCTGCTATTCCAGCCTACACACGAAGTAGAGTTAACCCCCAAAGTATGGTGAGGGGACTGTGGGGGAGGTTATCCCTCAAGAGGTTCATCAGATGGCTACACCACTGTCTGATCCTGATCCCATAATACCAGAAGTCTGTGGCTTCCATTATTTCCTTTGACCTTGCAGAGACTGATATGTAGATGATTTCCCCTTACACAGGAGTTAGAGTTCTGAACATAAATCAGCTTTCCAAAGTTGGTGTGGGGAACTGGGAGTTGAAAGTCCAGTGTAGCCAGTCAGAGCTTGTTTCAAGTAGCCTGTCAGGGAAAAACCATGGTTAGGATGTATCCACCCTGGGGTAAAGGAAGTGTGAAGTGGGTGTATGGGGAGGTTCAAGGGGTTGGTGTCATTTAATGGTAATCCATGTCAGAGAAGGCTTCACTTTTAAACTTGCTTGTGGGGAGTGTGTGCAGATGTGTAAGAACTGTGCTAGACAGGTGGTAGTCATAAAGTACTCAGAACCCATAAATGAGATCTGCATTTTCTGTTTTTCAGTCTCCCATGCAGAAAGGTAATGCTGCTATCTCTGTATGAATATCAGAAGAAAAGAAACATTCATTGAGTGTCTTCCCCAAATCCAAACATGGACCTCTGTTGTGTATCACTGAATACGCAAGTCATAGTGCCTCCCCTAATGGTGGTAATGATTCCCCAAAGCTTTACGTTCTTCACCTTGATCCATGAATAGACAGGGTATCCTGAACAACGTCTACATTGATAGCACGTAACATCCATTGAGTGCTTGCATTTCAAAGCCTGTGCACTGATCTGTAAATAAGTTGGTTCTTTTTTCACAGAGTCCGGAAGTGTGTGTGCCCTGTTAATATATTCTTAATGCAGTAAACTGTGAATTGATAGTGCTTAGGGAGGTACTGAAGATTTAAAGATAAATTGGGGAACTATTGTTAAATTAAGTGTTGTGCCTGTTGCCATAGGGATGGGTAGTGCCCAGCAAGACAGAGCTACTGAAAAGTAACCTTACTGACCATCACCCTCCTGGGAACAGTCAAAAACAAGTACCTCTGCCTCTGCCTTGGTTGGGTCACAGGGACCCAATTTTACCCATTGGGCTCTGTGGGGCTGAGGAGGAATTAAATTCTAATGTTCAGCTCTGGAGGAGAATTGGACAGAGAGCTGAACTCTCCATGGAATGTGATCATCTGTCTGAACGGCAAAACCCCGTTTAAGAAATCTGCAAGAAATTTGAGTGGCATATGGGACACTATCAAGAAATAAATAAATTGACTAATCTCTGTGTAGGGCAGTGCTAAAATCTGCTTCCAGTTACAAATAATTGTGATTTCCAGGTCTTTATGGACTGAGAGTCCCTAAATAACTGGATATTGATATTTAAGCCCAAGGAGGTGGGAGCTCCTGGAACTAGCTGCTAAACTGTTTGCATTCATAAGTAACTGTGAATTCCTGAACCTTTGGAGTGAGTGTCCATAAAGAACTGGATATCAATACTTACTAGTCCAAGGAGGTGGGAGCTCTCAGGGCTATTTTTCCAAAGACTATTTTGGACTGGGTCCTATCCAAACTTCATCAAATTCAAAGTTTGACTGTGATGAATAAAACTTGATCATCTATTATGTATGACACTAGTAGCTGTATAATAGCTCGCTATTCTAGGAAGACAAATACCTGTAATAGTTTGTAGTTAGTTCTGGGGAGGAAGATTTTATCGGGGATTGTTATTTCAATATTGTTTGTTATAGGTTGCATGAGTGGGGTGTGTGTGTTAGTGAGTGAGTGGTGAGAGCGATTCAGGGTGATGTTTTAATTGTGTTAATTAACAGGGATGTGCCGACTGGGGAGGTCAGTGGTCAGGCACTACTCTCCCACCAGACTTCATTGGCTGTGCCCATTTGATGACCCCCCATTGGTACTGGAAGTTTACAACCACTGTAGAGAATTGGTTATATCCTGGAGAAGACGGAGGTCTGCGGATCCGGGTGGGGTGGAGAGCAGTGGGCAGATTGCAGTGGTGAGGACAAGAAGGTGTTCTTGGGTGAAACTGGTCCAGGAGAGGGGTTCCCCTTGCCTGGTTCCCATACCCAAGGGTTCCACAATTTGTGGGCAGGATGGTGGTTCTGCCTCATCTGCATACCCCCCCCCAAAGCAGTGTTGTGCAATGCCAGATCTATTAAAAACAAGACAGCAGTTATTGCTGATCTTGTGGCAACAACTGATCTGGCTTGCATCACTGAGACCTGGCTAGATGAAAATGCTTGCCCAGTATTGGAATCAGCTGTTCTGGTCAGGTACTTGGTGGTACACCGCCTGAGGGAGGATCGCAAGGGTGGGGGAGTAGCCACTTGTTTTAAAAGAAATCTGAACCTCACAGCCATCCCAGTAGGAGTGACTAGATCCTTTGAGTGTATAACTGTTGCAGGTGCAGGTTGCAGGATTCTCCTCATCTACTGTCCACCTGGAGATGGGAGGGAATTCCTGCAGGAAATCTCCGACATCATCATTGACCAGGTATTGGAATTCACCAGATGGATTATTCTGTGTGATTTCAATGCCTGGGTCAATGATGAATTCTTGCAAGTTGGTCAATAGTTTTGTTTGGCCTGGCACAGGTTATTACCTCTGCAACACATGTTCATGGTCACTTATTGGACCTGATCATCCTGCTAGAAATGGAGGTCTTTGACCCACTGGTGAAACCTGTTGCCTGGTCAGGCCACCACACTGTTGGGTTCAGGTTTGTGGCACCCCCCAATAGGCCTTCCCCTTTGGAGATGGTCCAGTACCACCCTTTAAGGGGATTGACCCCACGTGGCCTAATGGAGGTACTGGACCTATCAGGCATGATGAGTGTATGTGAGGAGCTGGGGTAGCTGGTGTTGGCCTATAATAGTGCTGTCTAGTGCCCTCAACTCCATAGCACCTGTCTGTGTTCACCACCCTCACATCTCATCAGAGATCTCCCTGGTTTGATGAGACTCTGAAGGAGATGAGAAGGAGGGGCCGAACATTGGAGCAGTGCTGGAGGAAATCCAGCCTGGCAGAAGACAAGCTTAGGTTGATGGTACATTATAAAGACTATCAATCAGCAATCTCTTGTAAGAAGGTGGAGTTCTTGTCCAAGGACACCGCTGCAGCAACTAACAGATCAGCTCAGCTCTTCTATATGGTCGACAGGTTGTGCAATCCAACGTGTCTTCAGTTGTGAGGAGCCTTTTCACAAACAAGATGTGATGTGATGAGTTTACTCAGTTTTTTGCCAATAAGATTGCCACTATCAGATCAGAGATCCAGTCAGCACACTCAAATGGATGTTGGATTGAGGTCGCCAGTGCTCAGCCTGTCTGGACTGATTTGGGCCAATTAGCGGTCAGGGATATGGTGCAAATCATCCAGGAGTTGCAGCAGACTTATTGTGGTTTAGAACTGGGCCCAACTCGCCTCTTGTTGGGGTGTGTTGAAGTCATTGGCCCAGCCCTTGCCAGGATAGTCCAGTACTCTCTAGTGTCAGAAGTCTTTCTGGAGCCCCTGAAGGAGGCAGATGTTAAACCACTCCTTAAAAGAGTTATGCTAGACTGAGACTGCCTGGCAAACTACAGGCCTGTCTCTAACCTGCCCTTTGTTGGTAAGGTTATTGAGAATGCTGTTGCTGCACAACTGGATGATTATCTAATAACCCAAGGCATCTATTACTCTATCTAGTCTGGGTTCAGGAAGAAGCATAGCACTGAGACTGTCCTGGTCTGGGTGTTAAATGATCTCGTGAAGGTGAAGAATCAAGGGAGTCACATCATCTTGGTCCATCTCTATCTCTCAGCGGCATTTGACACTGTAGACCATGGGGTGTTGCTCGAGTGGCTGTGGGTATTCTGTGGACTGGCAGGTTGAGTCCACATCTGGTTTAAATCTTTCCTCATGGGCAAGATGCAGAGTGGTATTGGGAATTTTTTCCTTGACTGCTCTGCCCCTGTCCTGTGGGATCCCGCAGGGCACGGTCTTATCCCCCATGTTGTTTACAGTGTACATGCTGCCATTAGGAGATATCATTAGGCTGTATGGGCTGAGTTTTCACTGCAACACAGATGATATTGAGCTCTACATGTCCTTCACACCTGGTCAGGTAGAGATGGTCTCATAAATTAACAGCTGCCTCTCAAAGATCCAGGACTGGATGAGAGCCAACTGGCTGAAGTTAAATCCGGATAAGACAGAAGGACAGGTATTAGAACCTGGTCACTGGGGCATGGGGGAGTCAGCTGGTCAGACCTCAGGTATTTGGCTTGGAGACTCCCAGCTGCTCCTAGGAGTTGTGTCTGACAGTGGCTTGGCACTAAAATCACAGGTGCCGGCTATTGTAAAAGCTTATTGTTACCATCTGAGAAACATCGCCCGGATTAGACACCTGATCTCCCCCGCTGACCAGCCCACTTTGGTTCATATCTTTGTGACCTCTCACCTTGATTACTGTAAAGCTCTTTTCCTAGGGCTACTGGGGGTAGATCTTAGCCATTTGCAGCTAGTGCAGAATGTGGCAGTGAGGTTGTTGACTGGCTTACCTAGATCTTGCCATGTCACGCCTGTGCTCTGCTATCTGCACTGGCTGCTGGTAAAGTGGCAGATCACCTTCAAGGTCAGTTTGCTGACCTTTAAAGACCTATATGGCCAGGGACCCAGCTACTTACAAGACCTTCTGCACCCTTACTGCCCCTACTGTCCACTCAGCTCCACTGACAAGGGCTTGCTAGAGAATCCTATGGTGAAATTTAAGACATCTGAGGCCCGCACATTTGCTTTTGCAGCCCCATCCCTGTGGAATTCTTTACCTCGACAGATTAGAGATTGCCAGACCATCGACCGTTTTAAGGTGAACTTAAGATGTTCTTATTTAGCCAGGCCTTCCCTGATGAAATCTGAATGCAAAGATTTTAATAATATAATGATTACATTATGAAATATTCTGTAAAATTTATTTTGATAGATTTTAGCTGTTGTAAAGCGTTTTGATTCCTGGACATTTGCGCTATGTAAATAAAGGATTGATTGATTGATTAATTGATTGATCGATTGAACAGTATAATTCCTGAAGGGCAGCACCTTTTAGGTATGCCTAGAAAGGAGTCACCTCAAGTGGAGGCACTGCACTATTGGAAACAACATTTTATGACTACAAACCCAGGGCAATCTGCTCAAAGAGACACCCATTAAGATGATATAAATGCATTTTGTCAGGGCTTAGCCAAGCCCTGTGGACAAGGGTTACATAAACAACACAAGGACTATTGATGTTTGGCAGTAAATGGACTTGAGTGCTATGATTAGTAACAACTCTGAATGAGCAACAGTGTGGGGGCAGAGCTAGCAAAATTGATGTCATCATAGCATGTAGAAAGAGGAATTTCATAAGTAGGTCAAAGAATGGTGTAATGCTCCTAAACAGATCACTGGGGAAACTCCATCTCAAGAATAGTGTATTGCTTTGTTCCCATATCTCAGGCAAAATGACTGACAAGATTAAAAATGTGCATAGGTAAGTAACCAAGGTGATAATTTTACAGGGACATTGGTTTACCATGATTGAAAAGAGGCAAATTCCATTTTGCAGTATGGTAATACCGGTATTGTCACCAGTGTCCACCAAGCCAAATTCTGTTTTTACCAGTGTTATGTTTTTCAACTTCTTTTAAAAGTCATCTCTCTGCTAGCATGATTTTAAACATTTCTGCGGGCTACTATTGCGGCTATTACTTTTGTGCTTGTTGAAAATCATAATACAGTCTATGAGAAGGCCAACATGTACCACTATGTGTTGTGAGTGTAATATGCATGCAGCCTTCCCGCTATTATCCTCTTGGTCCCAGTGTTTGACTATACAGATATACAGTATGGATGGTGCTGACCAGAACAACATACTAGCAAGACTACACCTCCTCTTTGCTTCTGTTTGTTCACAACTTATTCTCCCTGTACCCAACACAGTTCCGTCCATCTTGACTACTTCCTACCCTGCATCTTGGTGAGTGTCTCAGTGCTTGTCATTGTTCTCCAAATACCCATTAGCTTCCTTCCCTACTAACACTCCTCAAACTTGCTGCTCTGCATACTCCTTGTATCTAGAGATATGCGAAACTGGAAAATTTTGATTAGCGAAATATTTTGCATAATATCTGCAGTACTTGAAATTTTTTGCCTAGGTGATATGTAATTTTGCCTCTGATTTTGCTTTCACGTAATGTGAAATTTCATCTAATTTCACTGATTTTGCTTTTGTATAAGGTGAAATTTTGCCAAATTATGCTGAAATTCACCAATGTTTTTCAATTTCACCAGCGAAATTGCAATGCATTGTGGGTAAATAGCTGAAATATCACATGCAGGCTGTTTCCTGCACAGTATATTGTCTGTTGAGTCAGAGAGCAGTTCAGTGTGGTCCTTCACAACCAATAAACCCTTCAAAAATCTCTTTATTTGTGATTTTTGAGAGTTAATTGCTCCCAAAGTCTCAATTTAGTTCCTAGTGCTGCTAGTGAACCTTTTATTGTTTTGGTATCTTTGGATAATACTTAGTTAAACTTAGGTAGTGTTTTCAGTCTTCTCTGTGTCTGTGTCTGTGTCTGTTGAGGGAGTGGAGTGGGGAGGGTTGACCATGTAGTGTGTGTGTGTGTGTGTATGTGTGTGTAAGAAGAGCAGGCTAATTCCTAATATTTGACAGATTTCTCACAAGTTGTGAGTGAGTTTCTGTACTTTCTTTTAAGACTTAATATTTTTGCTGGTGTGCTACTTATTTGTTATATTTTACTAACATATTGACCTTTTTTTGGGTAACTTTGTCTGAACAGTTACTCATTCTAAGTAGTTCTGTTCCTGTTTCCCTTTGCGTAATCACTTTTGTGCTTTGTTTTTTTATTGGAAATATTAATGTACATTGACCACTTGACTTGTTCATATCCAGGTACACTGCATTGTTGAATTGCTCACAGAAATTAAAATTGTGATCTAGGCTCTGCATTGCAGCATTCCTGTTTTTCTATTTCATTTGCTTAATATATTAACCCTTTCCTCCCTGTTACACCACTGGTGTTTACTACCTGACTCTAAAACATATGGGGGTATGTTATGCCATAGCACCACCATGCTTAGGCCTGAAAACCATTTGAAACGGTGCAGAAAATAGCAGATTTGGGTCCTGGTGGTGGATGTGAACCATGTAATTGCATGTCTGATGCATGATTTCTGTCTGAATGTACTGTAACATTTTTTGGGAAACATTTCTGGACTTGTGTGGCATCTTAAGCAGTGGCACCACCATGGTTAGGCCTGAAAACCATTTGAAATGGTGCAGAAAACAGCAGATTCGGGTCCTGATAGTGGATGTGAACCATGTAACTGCATGTCTGACACCTGATTTATGTTTGAATTTACTGTAACATTTTCTGGAAAAAATGTTGGGAATTCGGACCTTCTGGGGCATGTTGCAAGACAGAGAAAGGAAACTACAGACCTGTCAGTTTGACCTCAGTGGTAGGGAAAATCATGGAATCACTTCTGAAGGAAAGGATAGTTGAGTACCTAGAGGCCAGTGGGGCACAGAACCCAAGGCAGCATGGATTCGCAGTGGGAAGGTCATGTTAGACAAATCTAATTGATTTCTTTGACTGGGTGACCAAAGCAGTAAACCAAGGAGGGGCTGTGGACATGGCGTCCCTAGACTTTAGCAAGGCATTTGACACAGTCCCGCACAAAAGATTAATAAACAAATTAGCCAGCCTGGGAGTGGGTCCTAGGGTGGTAGCCTGGGTAAAACACTGGTTGGACAACAGGACACAGAGGATAATAGTAAATGTAGTCCACAGTGAAGAAAGGTGGGTTACTAGTGGGGTACCGTAGGGTTCAGTACTGTGGCCGGTCCCTTTTAATGTCTTTATAAGTGATATTGCAGAGGGACTGGAAGGGAAAGTTCGTCTCTTTGCAGATGACACAAAGATCTGCAACAGGGTTGATACACAAGATGGGGTGGAAAGGATGAAAAGGGACTTGGCAAGGTTGGAGGAATGGTCAAATGTATGGCAGCTTAGATTCAATGCAAAGAAGTGCAAAGTAATGCACCTGGGAAGCAAAAACCCAGGGGAAGAGTACACAATGGGGGGTGAGATACTGACAACAACAAAAATAGAAAAGGGACCTGGGGGTAGTCATATCAGATGACCTAAAGGTGGGCCAGCAATGTGAGAAGGCAGTAAGGAGGGCTGAGGGGATACTGGGATGCATAGGGAGAGGCATCACCAGTAGAAAATAGGAAGTTGTTGGCCCTCTATACAGACAGTTAGTAAGACCACATCTGGAGTACTGTGTACAGTTCTGGAGACCTCATCTCTGCAAAGACATAGACAGGGTGGAGTCTGTCCAGAGGAAGCAACCAAAATGATGCAGGGTCTGCATCAGAAGACATATGAAGAAAGACTAAAGGAACTAAAGATGTATAGCCTCGAGGAAAGGAGGGAGAGGGGGGACATGATAGAAACTTTCAAATACATAGATACATACATAGACACATAAACAGTGTCGGCAGATAAGAGTCTATGGCCCACCCAGTCTGCCCATTTGAGCTTGTAAGTTCAGTTTATGTTTTCCAAGAAGTCTGTTGCCCCTTACCCCTGACCTCCAGAATTCCTTTATGTCTATCCCATGCCTTCTTAAATCCCGTGATTGTTTCAGCCCCCACCACTTCCTCTGGCAGGGTGTTCCACTTGTCCACCACCCGTTCTGTGAAGAAATTCTTCCTCACGTTTCCTCTGAATCATCCTCCCTCCAACTTCATCCCATGCCCTCTAGTCCTGGAACATCTTTTTCGCTTAAAAATAGTGTATTCCTGCACCCTGTTCCTCCCATAAGATACTTGTATGTCTCTATCATATCCCCTCTCTCCCTCCTCTCCTCCAGGGAATACATGTTCAGTTCCTTTAACCTGTCCTCATAGGAGTTGTGAGGCAATCCATGTACCTCAAGGGAATCAACAAGTCCAAGAGGGTAGCATCTTTCAGAAAAAGAGATGTGCAAAAACAAGGGGGCACAATTTGAAGATAGAGGGGGGGATGGCTCAGAGGTAATGTGAGGAAGTATTTCTTCACAGAGAGGGTTGTGGATACATTGAACAGCCTTCCTGAGGAGGTCGTAGAGTCAAAAACAGTGGGGGAATTCAAGAATGCATGGGACAGACATAACACAATTTTAGTAGGGGGTAGGAGGAAGTAGGCTGTTGGTTAACTAGGATCTGCAGCTTATCCATTAGGTAGGGAAATGGGCAGACTAGGTGGGCCAAGCAGTCCTTATCTGCTGTCAAATTCTATGTTTCTATGTCAGTGCTGGCACCAGATGTGTTACATCTTCATAATGTTGCACACAACAATATGTGATGCAGCATCACATTGCATTGTGAAACCGTTTTTTAATAGGCACAATACTTGACATTTGTGGATAGGAGGAGAAAACATGTTAAAGAGCAGGTGACACCTTCAACATAACTTTAAAAAACTACAACATTGACCAGCATTTCACTTGCATTCCCCATATATGGAGTTTGCAAAGGAAGGCCGGCATCAGTCAAAGGCTGTGGGCCATTAGGGCCCTGTGCACAGAGTCTGTATCTGTTTAATTCAAATACCTCGTGTGAGTTGCTTCGACTTAAAGTAAGAAGTAATCACCACAAGCAGATGTCCATGAATTTCTTTCTTTATTACAGTGTAGCATGCGAACAATGTAAAAAATGCTCCCATGTAACTAAGATAAAAAATGCATGCTCCCTCAAGGCACCGTACTTCATGATACATATAAGGAATGATGGTGTCTTGGGGGAGCGGGCGTTTTTAACTTGGTTATATGGAAGCACTTTTTACATTGTTTACTTGCCACAGTAGAGAATCGAATAAAGAACGAGCACCTTATGGACATGTACTATGGTGAGTACATCTAACTTTGAGCTGAAGCAACTCACATAAGGTATTTTGAATTAAAGAAAAAAGGAACTAGTTTGTGCACAAGGTTCAGCTGGCCAACAGCCTTCGGCAGGAACCACCATTTCATTTGCAAACTCAATATATAGGGAATGCAACTACATTACACATCATTGTGTTGTTGAAAGGAATCTTGTAGGTGTAACTAGCTCGAAGTAGTAACACACACCACAAATAATAAGGAAATGAGGTGTTTATTAGGGGAAGGGTACACATACACGGTACAGAAGAAGCATAACAAATGACTGCCAGGATCAGGAAGACAAGGGTAATACAACAATGAGCAGGGAGAACTAATAGAGGGAGAACAAGAAAAGGGATTGAATTCTGTATGGAGCATAAGACAGTAACAAACACAACAGCAATGTTCAATAAAAGTACTTTACATACAAAATAAAGAAACAAGAGGACTTAATCAATGGATGTAGATTAAAGAGGACAGAATAGTTTTTTTTGTTTTTTAATTTTTTATATGGGAGGACATACAGACAACAGAATGGAAAATAGAAAAATGAAAACAAATAAAACAAATCAATCTGTGCTGCTGCATTAAGTGTCAGTGGGGCCGCCATGGAGTTCAAACAGGATGACCATGATTTTGTTAACATCACACTGCAGTTTAGAAATCTCCCCCTGAGCATCACTAAATTCCTGTCTGAAATCATTTAACTCCTGTCGGAGATGTTGGACTTCAGACAGGACCGCTGATAAGTCTGCATTTCTCACTGGCACTGCTGGCAGGGTGGGGGCTGCTTGTGCTGCTGGCTTTGGACGGAGGGGGTTCCTGGAGGGGTCTTGATGTTACTGACTGCTTCTGTTTTCTGGTATGGTGAGCCCAGTGAGGATGTTTAACTGGTTCAGCCACACCATCCTCCTGCTCACCTCCTACAGTGCTTACACCTGCACCTCTCCCAACAGTTGCGCTTGATGTCGCCACCTCCCGCAATTTGAGGTCTCATTGCAGCAAGTGGTGGTGGACCAAGTGGCTGCAGTGGCCAGTTGTTCCAAAGTGGGATCCACACTTTCCTCAATGCACTTCTTGTCTGCATAGATTGCAAGTAATCATTGGGTCACCAACCGATATTAAGTAAAAAAAATTCCAGGCAGGAGAACTTGGGGGATGATGGTGCCATGTGGGGGGGTCCACAGATAATGCCCCAGGCACTGATTCCTCTGGCTGCTCGAGAGGGGGCATGGTCTCCTGCTGCCTGGCAGAGGAACAGTATCCTCCTGGTGCTTGGGAGGGGGCACTGTCTCCAACTGTTGCTGCTGCAGTGGAGGGTCCATGGTCTCCTTCTGCTGGGGCACAGTTTGCTGCTGGGTGCCAGTGCCGGAGCAAAAAGCCTCCTGCTGTGGCATTTCATTTGTGATGGTTAGCTGAAATGCATGTACAGGTGCCCCACTGTCTTCTCCCTTCTCCATTATGTCCACAATCCACAAACACCACCAATTCAAACAAACAAACAAACAAATAGAAACAGAGATAGAGACTAAGAGAGAGCCGCGGGTGGGGGAGGCGTTTGAAATCACAAACACACAATCCACACACACACACACACACACACACACACACACACACACACACACACACACACACATACACACACAAACACAATCACCAGGTACTAAAATATGAACTATGACAAAGACAAACAAGAAAAAGTTAGAAAAAATAGCACAAATTAAGCAATTTAGGTGTAAAAGTGCACTCTGCAGTCACAGGGAGTATCAATGCTGCCTGCTTCCTTGAGATATACAGCACATGAAATGAACCTCTCACTTCCTGCCTGTTTAGACTCAACTATGTGATCACTAGCAGAGTGAAAAGCCCATTTTTGCCTAATTTCGCCTCAGATGCACAGGCAAAATTGGTGGTGAAATTTTGCAATTACGTGAAATATTTTGCTGCACTGTATCTTGTCAGTACCTCACTGAAAAACCATGGCTGGTCAAATTCTTCTCTTTGCCTCCACTGTAAGGGTGTCTAAAGAGGAGCAACTTCACTTCCTGAAGTATTTTGTGATGTTTCCAGACTTTACTGTACCAGGGAGGATGCACTTCAGTTTTCACCTGGCAAACTGCCCAGTTTCACCCAGTGAACACTCCAACTACTGGCACTTTGCTTGCATTTGTGGGTGAAGTGCTGTTTCATAAACATAAGAAAAAACCTTAATCAATAATCTTCACCACCATCCACCCTAAACATAGTGGCAGCAATTTTTATAACAGCCCCTGCAGTGGGTGGGGATGGCTCAACAGTTTTACAGGCTTAAAATCCAAAACAAACATTGCCCCACAAAGTTTGGATGATGCCTGGAAAACTCACCCTGCTACCTGTACTGTGAAGTTTTCAATTACTTTGCACCAGTTTCACCAGCAAATTAAATTTGCTGCACCTTCACTCCCCTTCCTCTGGAACAATATTCCTGTAGTATTCACCTCTCCTCTTCCCAGCTCAAACCTTAAAAAATTCACTTTGCTCCCTCTTATTTTTTGGTATACTTTTCAGCCCTATTTTTTCCCTTCTGCCCAGGCCACTGGGCCCTCAGTCTGCCCCCCCCCCACACGTTTTCCCTTATACTCGTCCAAGCTCTGCACCCATAACCAGTTCCTTGCTACTCCTTTTCAACAGTATTCTCCTACCCATGGCCCTCAATGTGTGTCCTCTGCACTGTCACCTATTTTCAATGTTATGTCCTCTACCTGAACCAGCCCACTATAGTCTCCCCTTGGGCCTCTGAGATGTGTTCCCCCATATCACCCACCAGACTTATGTCCCTTCAGGACTTGGGTACCATTATTTTATACTGTGTGTCTACGCTATATGGAAAGAAGCCTTGGCACAGTATGACTTTTCATATCACTAATTCTGTAATGAATGACATTAGAGTTAATAAAAAAGAGAACAGCTGTATTATCAAATAAAGTAGTGTTTATAACAAATGTGCAAAAAATGGTACAAAAAATATAAACAGTGCAAAAACATATATGCTCCAACTCACCTCTCATATTCATGAAGAGCTGAAAGAGGGGTTAGTAGCAGGTGCAATCTTTGTGGATTTGATCAACGCTTTCGATACAGTCAACCACTCACTCCTATCCACTCTTTCCCCTTCCTCTATCTCGCACAAGAAATGATCTCCTGGTTCAAAAACTATGTCACTGACCGTACGCAACAAGTCAAAATCAACACCATCCTCTCAACTATACAACCTGTTCGAGCAGGAGTCCCACAAGGGTCGATATTAGGCCCTCTTCTCTTCACACTCTATCTAAACTCTCTCCCACTGGCATGCAGTGGTAAACTATTGCTCTATGCTGACGATGCAGTAGTATACCGGAAACACCCCAATTCCAACTCCCTACAAAATTTCCTGCAAGACAGTTTTAAAGAACTAGAATCCTGGTTCTCTGGTCATCAATTAATACTTAACTACAACAAGACTAAAACTATGATCTTTGCACACCGTCAAAACGCTAACAGTAATGCTCCACTAACAATGTCAACCTCCCAGGGCGCACTCATAGAACAAGTCCCTAACTTCAAATACCTAGGCATCACCTTGGATACATCACTAATTTACCACACACACATTAAGCACCTTTCCACCTCTGTGAACATCCGGCTTGGGATACTATATAGACACAAACACTGCCTCCCACCCCAGGCACTAAGGCTGGTGGTAACCAGCTCAGTCCTCTCTGTGCAAGAATATGGCATAATAATTTACAGCATGGCTGATAGCACAGCCCTAAACAGCATCAAAATGGCTCTCAATAAAGCCTGTAGACTGGTAACAGGCAGCAATAGACTAACCCATATGTGTGAGCTATATAAACTAGCAGACTGGCTGACCTTTGAAGGCAGACTAATGTACCACACTTGCCTCCTAGCAAAAAAGATCCAAATGAATCTTGCTCCTAAGGGCCTCCACCCCCTCATCCAACCTACCCCCTACAGGAGGACCCCTAGGCACCAGGACAACACCCAACTCCTAGTCCCTCATTGCAGGACTATCATTGGACAAAGATCCTTTCGGTATCGTGCTCCACTCTGGCTAAATAAACTTCCCCCTACCATCTCCTGGGCCCCTAGCCTTGGCCTTTTCAAAAATAGAATCAAGAGATTTCTCATTGACTCAGAGATCTGTGGCTGTAACAACCAATACTCACAAACTCAGAAGGGGATGGTAAGCTAGCATCTCCCTTAACTCCAAACTAAGGCCAACATCAAACCTAATGTCACCAAACATCCCAAAATCTCGTACCGTACTTAGCCTCTAACTAGGGACAGTCACTCTCCACTGCAACGACCCAGGGTCCACAAACAACCCTAGTGAACTAACAAAAGCAATGTAAAATACATAAATTGTAAAGAGTAACAGGAATAATTTGACATTATGCAATATTTGCATAGTAAGCAATGTACAATCTGTCTTTAATTATGTCTTAATGTAATGTCTGCCTCGTACGGAATGTGCTAATTGTCTTTAAGCTATGTATGTATGTATCTACTGACGTGGAACCTTTGCAAAGGAGTCATTGACTCAAAGGAATGTAATTCTGAAATTTTGAATTAAAAAAAATATATATATATATATATATATATATATATATATATTAACTAAATGCTAAACATGGTACTCAACAAATATGCATAGCACTCGGTCGCATGCCTGCGGGTGCCATTGTGTGGGTGTGTGGGTGTGTGTGTGTGATGCTGTGCAGTGCTGTGTGGTGTTGCATGTGGCAGTATGACACTGCCCCGCCACTGTGTGTGCATGGCCTTGGCCATGCCCACATATGGCTGCGTGCCCTGCCACTGTATTGGTTCTGTGCGTGGGTGTTTGTCCACCTACCTGCATGCACCATAGTGCTCTCGTGCTATTGTGCCTCACCAGTGGAGTGCCAGCCGCATGAGCCGTGGATCCCTCCTGCCCACTACTACTTGCCCCAATGCCCATGTAATCCCCACTGCTGTTCCCCTCATCGGCCTCGACAGCTATCCCATGGTCAATGGTCATGTTGTGCAGTGTGCAGCAGGCCATGAATAGGCCACAGGCCTTCGAGGGGCTGTATTGTAAGGCACCACCAGACCTGTCCAGGCAACGGAACCATGCCTTCAGCATCCCAAATACATGCTCAATGATGTTCTGTGTGCTGGTGTGTGCCTCACTGCACTGCTTTTCCACTGGGGACAATAGGCACCTGTAGAAGGTGAGCAGCCAGGGCATGAGTGGGTAGCCACTGTCACCTGTGGGGGGGAGGAAAGAGAGAGGGAGGGTTAGCACGGTGACCCCTGTCACTGTGCCCCATGCCCCTCTCAGATGCACACAGCAGTCCCCCTGCCCTGACCACACCTTCCATGCTCTGCTGTACCCAGCTGCCCGTGATCTTGCCATAATCACCCACTAGGTGTCCTTTGGGGATATTCCCACTCTCGAACCTGTGGCACAGTGCCAAGCTGTGCCAGATGAAGGCGTCATGTGCTCCCCCAGGATGTGTAGCACAAACATGGTTATTTGCACCCTGGCATCGCATGCCACATGGTAGTTGATGCTGGGGTAGCCCTTTCTGTTGATGTAGGCTACCCCTCCATGCCAGGTGGCATGTGGATGCTCACGTGGGTGCAGTCGATGGCTCCTAGCATGCCAAGCATACATGCTACCCTGTGGAACTCCTGCATGGTTGCTGTACACTCTGCCTGTGTGCTGGGGAAGTGGATGTGTTCTGTAGCATGTGGCAGCAAGGCGTTGAGGAATTGTGTGAGGAGCCATGATGTGGCCGACTGGGTTATGCCTGTGGTGTCACCTGTTGGTCTCTGGAAGGTGCCCGTGGCGAGCAGGCACATGACAGCTGTTATCTTTGTCTTCACTGTCAGGGCATGGCTCCGTCTAGTGGGTGCCTGCATCTCATCACTGCACAGCTCACATAGCTGTCTCAGAATCACCCGGTTCAGGCGATACTGGTCCACGATCTTTGTGTCAGCATGGCTCTCGAAACTGATGCGGGGCCTGTACTGCCTGTTCCAGGTGTACCGCCAATGGGCCCTTCCCCCGCTACATTGCTTTGCCTCCTGACTCCTCACACCCCTCATTACGGTCTCCATCTGGAATGCCACACTGGCCACGGCCCCTGTTGTCCTGTCACCCCTGGGCATCCAGCTCCACTGGCCCCCTGGGTCTGTGGGGCAGTGCCTGTTGCCTGGCAGGGCACCCCCTGCATACCCTGCCCCTGGCTGGGTTCTGCCTGCTAGCTCTGGCACCCACCCCTGTGGGTGCCTGTGTCGATCCCCTTGGGTCCGGTGGCTCTGTTGGGCACCCACTCTCTCCCCCTCCCTCAGTGGGCCTCCTTGTGTGGAACCCTCACACTCTCTCTCTCTCTCTCTCTCTCTCTCACACACTCTTTCTCTTTGTCCTTCTCTTCCTCTCCTTGTCTCCCTCTTCCTCTTTCAGACAGCCTGTCTGTCTCCCATTGTTCTGCTCCCCTCTGGTGCAAGTGCTCTCCTCCTACTTGCTTCCTGTTTTTATAGGCTGAAGTCTGCTCAGCGCAACTGGCAGTTGCTCCTCACTTGCGCCATTGCTCAGTGGTTGAATTTCACGCTTTGCCACATATTCATGGGTCCGCCCCTGCCCTTGTGCATGCATACATTTCTATTGCACATTGGTGCACTGCTACTTCTGCTGCGCAGTTGCTCCTGCTGAATATCACTCTATGGCACATCTCTGCAGTTGTGCATGCGCAACCGCTTTGAATATCCAGGCCCAAAAGTGTAGAAACAGACACATTTGAACTAAAATCTACATATACATTAACATGTGCAAAATGTGAACCACAAAATGAACAGTGCAACTAAATAAGCTATTGGAAACAATCAAACTAAAGCCCTATCACACAAAATGTGCAAAAACTGACTGTATAACAAATACAAAGTGTGAACCATGCAACAAACAAAAGAAGACTACAGTATGCTGAAGAATGTGAAACACTGCACATGCAATCCATGCAACAAAACATTAACACTTCAAATAAAAGACAGATAAATGCACAAGAAAATTACAAATTATTTTTTTAAAGCAGTGGCAACCAATCCATAAAGTACCTTACTTATTAAACATAAGCATTAAGAAGAATCTCACCTGCAGGTTTCTCCTTTGATCCATGTGGAACTGACCATACACTGAAAATGAGCTCTCAACAGCAGTACTGGATAGCGGTATCCAGATTGCCTGCTTGAGCACCTCTAGCCAACACTGATAGCTGAGCCTATATGGGCTTCCAAAACTGACCAACATCAAATTCCGGCTTCTCTGTCAGGTCATTGATGTCCTGTCTGATGTACACATCCCAGTCCTTTTGTAGAGCTGCAGTGTTGTGGAGTCCAAAAAGTGGAATGTCTTGTGCATCCTGTTTGAAGTCCTTATTCAGTTTTGGGAGATTGAAAGGGTCTAGTATGCGGCAAGATTTAAAAAATTGTAGCAAGGGATTTGACCCCATATGTTTACTGAGTTTGTTCAGCGCTACAGTGAAAGTGAAACAACGGAACTTGCTGCTGCTTGGCCTGGGCCCTCAGCTGATTAAGATACCCATCCGTTTGTTCTCCAAAGCTGTCCATTTTACACATACCTGCCTCAAACTGGTTCTGTACAGAGTTGTACGAAATTGCAGAATTTCATTCCATGAAATATTTCGTGAAATTCGTGCATTTCACGAAATATTTTGAGGGTTCAAAATTCCAGTGGCGAAATGCAGAATTTTGCCACTTTCAGGTGAAATTCTACCACTCGCAGACAAACATCCACATTTTGCAGGTGAAATTTCACAGTCTGCAGCCATGGAATATTTCACGGGATGCGTGGAATTTTACAAAATATTCCACGTTGAGAAATTCATGATTTCACCAGAATTTCACCAGTGAAATGAAATTTTGGTGCATCTCTAGTTCTGTATCACCATCAGTATATCATAGACGCACACAGCTAACAACTTACCTTTGAATTGCAACATCTGTAGTGCCTCGATTATGTCTGTACTACTTCCTGCAATAAATGCAGTCTGAATTTTGAGCTCAGCCATCCATTCAGCAAATAAATCACATAGTGATTTCATTGAATTAACATGGCTCTGGTTGTGCTCAAAAAAATCTTAGATGTTTTAAGTGGATAGCATGGTATTTTATATCCTCAAACCATGTGTTCCAGCATGTAGGTACTGGAACAGGAGGCAAAGTTTTGTTCTCCAAACCCATCTCTGTGAGGAATGCAAGGTACTCCCTTTTTTTTATTTTGGGGACTGCTGGAATGCATATTTAATCTGACACAAGTTTGTTCACTAAATCAAAATGGTTAATTTATGTGTCATCTACCAGTGACAAGGCATGTCCCCAGCAACCCACATGGATGACATGGTCCCCAGTAAGTCCATGTAATGCATTGTTGAAACACTTAATCATGTATTTGGCATTGTCACTGACAAAAGATACAACTTATTTTATCTCCACTTCATACTTCTGTAGAGTTTTCATAATTATTTGAGCAACCATTGAATGGTTCACTGTGACCAGCTCTGTGGTATTATCAATGTATGATTTACCACCCTCCATAACAAAAACAATATTAAGCACACACCAAGATTTTGAATTAGTGGATTCATCACATATTACTGTGAGGCTGTTCCCTTGAACATGTTAATAAAATATCTCTTCCATCTCTTTCTGCAATTTGGGCAGGTAGTTCTGACGCAGAGTGTCAACCTTCAGAAGTGCACCAATACCCTTGATGTACTTTCCCATCCAGTCTCTGAGACAGGGTTGATTGAGTTTTTCAATTGGAATATTGGCCACACACCAAGCCTTCAATGGACTAAGAACTGTTTTTTCCCTTGCAACAGCAGAGGAAGTGGTGACATTGAAACTGGTATGCAATGGCACCTGTCTGGTCTCACTTTTCTCCTTCTGGCTCATGTTTCTTAAATGTTTCTTGCTGTTGCAGTGGTCCATAACAGTATCCTTCCTTACGTGATCCACTAGATGAGCACAGAACTGGCAAAGCATTTTTCTTCCATCTTCATACATTCCCATTGACTTGAACTGAAGTGCATGGTTCTTCACAGTAATGCTACATATTTTTGCCATTTTTCGTGTTTGGTGTTGCCATAGTAATGATGTGTAGTAATGTTTCCAAAGAACTAAAAGTGAACCACAGCTGGAGAAATAAAACAAAACTGCAGAATGGTGCCTGCAGAATTGAGCAACATATGACTAATGGAATGTAACTAGGTTTAGGACTGAATCCCTAGGATATTATAAAGTACACGTTTGGATTGATTCAAGAGTTATCAGCTACAGATGCAAACCCAAGATGCTTGCAATTAATCCAAGATCATGAAATGCATGATTAATTTCTCAGTTAATACCGGCAGTTAAGACACAGATATTGAAGGATTATGGGCCGCCATGAATGAGTGCATCAAGCTGATTAACTACAGGACAAGCTGTTCTGAAAAGTTCACAATCAAGTTACACATATTGCAACTAATCACACAGTGGCCATCACACAGTGGCCACTTTCATGGATGATAGAGTCAAGAGGAGCAGCTACTGACGCTGGCCTCAGAAGTTCAAAATAAGACAAATATTGCAGTTATTCATAGGCCACCTGCATGGATAAAAGCATCAAGGGAAGCAGCTACAGAAGCTGGCCCTGGAAGGTCAAAAAAAGAAGACACATATTGCCGTTAATCATTCACAGGCCACCGCCATGGATAAGATAATCAATGGAAGCAGCTACAGGATCTGGCCCAGAGTTCACAATGAAGACAAATATCACAGTTTTTCTTCAGGTCATGGCTGTGCATCAAGAAAAACAGCTACAGAATTCAAGCAGATGGACCTCAAACCTCTGGCATGGAAGATAAGTCACTTACTGAATTAAAAAAAATACCAACAGGAACATTAGGACAGCGGAGTGGCCATACAGGTGCCATTCAGCAACATTTTACCCCAGTAAAAACCAAATGAATGTTGAATCAAATGTCACTTACCTAGAAGACTTAGTCCTACAATACTAACATATTAACATACTAAAATGCCAGCAGAATAGGCCTAATGGTCTCTCGAGTGTGCTTGATTTTCAGCACCCGCACTGAGGACCGATTTTGGTGTCCCCCCTTCCCCTTGGGTTATACTGTCCCCAGTCCCAGATGTTCCACCTGCATTAGGCCAGGTCAGATTTACCCTCCCCCTGTACCTGTCCCATCCCCTCTTAAACCTGTCCACAGTCTCCACCTCTACCAGCTCCCTGGGCAGAGCATTCCATGGCTCCAGCACCCTTTCAGTGAAAAAACATCTCCTCCTCTCCCCTCTGAGCCTGCCCCCTTCCAGCTTGCACCCATGACCTCTTGTTGCCCCACCCTCCTTCCTTTGGAGCACCCTGACTGGGCCTCCTTTATTGATCCCTTTCATGTACTTAAAGACCTCTATCATGTCCCCCCTGCCCCTCCTCTCTTGTAGGGTGTACATGTCGAGCTCCTTGAGCCTTTCCTCATAGGTCCTCTTCCCCAGGCCCCCGATCATTTTGGTTGCCCTCCTTTGGACCCTGTCTAGGAGTGTAATGTCCCTCTTTAAATGTGGTCTCCAAAACTGTACACAGTACTCGAGGAGTGGCCTAACCAAGCAGTTGTACAGTGGAAGGATCATTTCCACCTTTCTGGAGGTGATCCCCCTGGCGATGCATCCCAGCATCCTAGTTGCCCTTGCCACTGCCCTTCTACAGGTCTCTGAGTTGTTCATTTTGACATCTACTACTACCTTCAGGTCCCTCTCACCCTCTGTGACTTGGATCATGTGTCCTCCCAGGGTATACCCCTGGCCTGAATTTCTAACTCCCATGTGCAGAACCTTGTACTTCCCTGCATTGAATTTTAGTTTCCATTTTCCCAACCACCTTTCCAGAGCCTCCAGGTCCTCCTGTAAGACCACCCTCCCCTACTCCCCATCCACCACTGCACCTAACTTTGAGTCATCTGCAGAGACTCATTTCACTCCTGATCCCCCTCCTGATGCCTGAGATATAGGCGTTGAGCAGGAGTGGCCTCAGCACTGACCCCCTGGGGATCCCCACTAGTAACCCACCTTGGGGATGAGGCTAATCCTCCAACCACCACCTTCTGAGTATGCTCAGAGAGCCAATTTCCTATCCATCTTAACAACTGTCTCCCTACCCCCATTTCCTTCAGCTTAGCCAGCAGACCACTGTGGAATACCTAATCAAATGCCTTGCTAAAGTCCAGAAAGAGGACATCCACTGGCCTACTCTGGTCCAGGGCCCTCATCACCCAGTCATAGAACTCAACAAGATTTGTCTGGCATGATCTTCCTGTGACAAAGCCATGCTGCCTATCATCCAAGTATCCAGTTTGCTCCAGTAACCCCCCTAGCCTTTCCTTGACAATACCCTCCATCACTTTGCCAACCACTGATATCAGGCTAACGGGCCTGTAATTTTCCGCCTCCACTCTTGATCCCCCTTGTGGATCGGCATGACATGGGCCACCCTCCAGTCTTGGGGCTCCCAACCAGTCCTCAGAGAGATGTTGAAAAGCTCCGCTAGAGGGACTGCCAGGACATTCGCCAGTTCCCTCAGCACCCTGGGATGTATCTCATCTGGCCCAGGTGTTTTCTCCATCTGAAATGACCTGAGGGCTTCCCTTACTCTCTCAATGAGCAAATGCATTAACATGCTCTCCATTTCACAACATCATAGAACAAGTGACGCAAGTTTCCAGCAGATCAGAGTATGTAAACCCACCAACAAAGGATTACAAGATTGATTCGCTTCATTAATCTGCTTTAAAGTTTGGTTTACAGTACCTTCTGTGTGGGCAGCATTTTTCCCATGAGGCACAGATCAACCCAGAGCCATAAAATGAGGGACATCCATTGTAACAAGGGACAGTCAAGATGAGGTATACTGCCAACTCCCCCACAGAGTGTTAAAACATTTAACACTGTACTCCCCCCTTCCCAAAGCCTCCAACATAGTCCATTCTGCAACAAAGCCATGGGGTGCAGTTACAAATTAGGCATTTACTGTAATGCTGTAATACACACTTCACAGCTCTCTCTCAATTCAGAACAAGTCCAACAAATTACTAAAGCATCCCAGGCAAGTTGGCGAGATACTTTTTTTTTTGTTTTAACTATACCCATGAGGGAGGACCTTGATGTAGCAGCATGGCTGAAACAATGCTCCCCCAACATAATATGAAATTATATGAAGAGGTTACCTCTTAATTACAGAACTACAACAATTTCATTATAAAAAGTTCAGCAAGGCCTTCAGTGTGGAACAACATAGTATAATCAGTGCCTAGTTCAAACTCTCACTCAAATAAACAAGCATTTGTCAATGCTGAATGTTGTCTCACGGACATTGGCATAGGCAGTGCCAGAGCTAGAGACGCATAATAGGAATGGCAGTGAAGTATTGAAGTGACACCAACCCCACCCCCACCCTGTAGAGAGTGGCAGGCATTGGGGTGTCCCTTTGGGTCGTCAGCTGTAACGCTCATGCCATTGTACCTCACCTTACCTGTAGACACTGACAAGTGTCGGGGGTGTGGTTTGGGGTCTTTGGGCGTTATACTTACCCCATTCCATAAGGAAATACGATGACGTGGGTGCAGTATAGGAGCGTGGGGTGAACTTTGTGGCCAAACAGTGCAAGGCGCACCACAATGCCTGTCAGTAGCTGCAGGGTGGGGGGGTGGAATGGCGTGAGCATTACATCCGATGATCCCAAGTGACACCCCTGATGCCTGTCAGTTTGTACTGGGTTGGGTGCTACAGTTGGAAACCCTAACACTGTATGCGGGTTGGTAATGTCACTCCATATTTTCAACATGGGCTGCTTGTCAGGCCACCTCTTAAAAAGTGGCACAATCACTTTGTTAGCTGAAAGGTAGTTTTGCACAGCAGCTGTGCCATTTGGTGACAGAGGGATGAAAACACATTTTTGGACAGGATGTAGAGAATGACAACTGTATTATTCATGAGGAGGCGTAAAAAAATGGCAACGTTGAAAATCTGGAGTGCCAACATGAAATATTGGTGAAACAATGAGCGGGCATACAAACTGCGCAACACACATCCGTAACCTAACTTTTGGGGGAGTTTGTTAGCCACATTTGTAACAGGCATTTTGGGACCTCCCCTTATGAACAGCGGTGCTGCGATTTTGTTAATCTGTCCCAAAAGTTGATTTCCCACAGAGACCATGCCATTGTGTGCCACAGGTGCAGAAACACATTTTGGGTAGGATGTGAAAAATGACAGCTGTACTGTTCATAAGGAGGTGTGAAAAAAATGCCAATGCTGAAAATCTGGCATGGAAATATTGTAAATTTGCAAAGTTACAAGGGTGCATGGAAACTGTGCAATGCGTGCTTGCAACACAGTCATTTTATTGGCTTTTGGCACCAAATTTTCAATATAGGCATTTTAGGACCTCTGCTCATGAACAGTGTCACCGTCATTTCCTCAAACTGTCCCGAAAAGTGATTTCGCACAGCAACCGCACTATTCTGCGCCAGACATGCGATTAACACATTTTGGCCCGGATATGTAAAATGACAGCTGTACTGTTCATCAGGAGGTGTGGAAAAATGCCAGTTTTGAAAATCTGGAGTGAAAATAATACAAATTCACAAAGTCAAGAGCATGCATGGAAACAGTGCAACGCACGCTCATAAAACAGCCATTTTCTGGATTTTTCCCACCAAATGTACAACATAGGCTTTTTGAAAGACCCTCTCATGAACAGTGGCACTGTTGTTTCGTTAATCAGTCCCAAAAAGTGATTCCGTGCAGTGACTGCAAAATCACCTTTCGGGGCTGATTAATGCCATGACAGTGCCAGAATTCATGAGGAGGGGTCCCAAAAACCCCATGCTGAAAATTTGGTACCAAAATTCCAAAACATGCCTGAGATAGGCATCAAAGTTGAAAAAAAACCCTATTTATGCCATTATACAGTTTACCGGCACTTCTTCAGTTCATGGTTGGGTTTGAAGAGTGCAGACATGTTCCTGGTCCACCGAAGATCGTCGCACCGGACTCCGGAGGTAAGTATGGTGTGAGGGGGTGTGATGAGGCAGGGTGCACAGTGGGTGGGCGCTCCCCTCCCACATAACAAATGGGGGGCGAATGCATTATGCTGGCGAGGAGTGGGCTCCCCTGTCGGCATATACATTGGGCCAGAGTATGCTGACGGGGGGATTGGGAACCCCTGAAGTCAGCAATATGCCGCCATGTTACTTTTCTTTTTTCACCACCAGGGAAAGCACGTCGGGAGGTCTGCTGCATATGACAAGCTTAATTCTCATTGCAGCAGACCTTTCGCTTGATCTCATCGTCACATTAGGTATGCACAGTGCGGCTCCGGCATGCAGGCTGATTGGGGAATGAGGGATGCACCTACTGATGCATGCACTGCATTCATCCAACAGTGACCATGCCTTCAAATCTGCACTACCGCAAGATGTTGGCTGCGCAAGCACGCCAACATAAAAATTGTCTAAAGACATACATTGAACCAGTAAGGTTGAATAGAGACCCCTAGTTGTCAAAACATATAACCAGCTAGTGGGAGACTGAGGAGAAAGAAAAAGGGGTGGTCATGTGATGGGATCCACTGTATAGGAAGTGACAGCCCAGGAGGGAGGGAGGAGGGGTGGATGGGGAAGTTGCAGAGTAAGCAGGGGTGGGTACCACCAACATAAAGTAGAAGCAGCACCCAGACACTCCAAAAGATGTTTTCAGGTACCTGCTGGTGTTTGCAGGCAGCTCAGCCACTCAATGAGGTTCTGTTTGGGGAGGGGGGGCCTGCTTTCTGTCTCTCATGCCATGGTGCTGTGTAACCTGAGGAGAAATGGAGGAGAGGTAACCTCACCATGTACTGCTGGAGGGGGTGGAGGAGGGGCAAGATGGCACAGAGCGCATGGGCTAACAAAGTCAGACAATCAAATAAAACATAACCCAGATTAGCCCAGATTACAATAAGCACTTCCCAGTACAGACACAGTTCAAAATAGGGTTTTCCAGTACAGTACAGCAGTCACATACACTTTAACACAGTTCATGATCGATAATTTCGAAGAAGCCTTAAAGTAGCACTCTAGACACAGTGTACACCAGTCAATTTGGACTCAGCATTTGGGAAATAAACAATCACAGTTCCTACACTGGCAGAAAGTAGCAGCAGCACCCAGACATTCCAGAAGATATTTTCAGATACCTGCTGGTGTTTGCAGGCAGAACTCAGTCACTCACCAAGGCTCCATTTGGGGAGGGAGGGAGCCTACTAACTGGCTCTCACAACCTGTTTCTGTGTAACCTGAGGAGCAAGAGAGGAGAGGTAAGCCCACCATGTACTGCTGGAGGGGGGTAGGGGCAAGATTGCATGGAGCATGTGGTCAAACAAAGTCAGACAACCAAATAAAACATATCCCAGAGTAGCCCAGATGAAAATAAGCACTTCCTGGTGCCAACACAGTACAAAATAGGGTTTCCCAGCACAGTACAGTAGTCACATACATTCTAACACAGCTCATGGCCGATACATTCTGAGTAGCCTTAAAGTAACACTCTAAATACGATGTACTACAGTCACTTTGGATCAGCATTTGGGAAATAAAGAGTTACAACTCCTATGCTGACAGAAAGTAGCAGCTGCAGACACTCCGAAAGATGTTTTCAGGTACCTGCTGGTGTTTGCAGGTAGCTCATCACTCAATGAGGCTCCGTTTGGGGAGGGGGGGAGCCTACTTCTTGGCTCTCACAAACTGGTGCTGTGTGACCTGAGGAGCAAGAGAGGAGAGGTAAGTCCACCATGTACTGCTGGAGGAGGGGTGGGGGAAGGGCAAGATGGCATAGAGCACGTGGTCTAACAAAGTCAGACAATCAAAGAAAACATAACCCAGATTAACCCAGATTAGAAAAAGTACTTCCCAGTACAGACACAGAACAAAATAGGGTTTTCTTGCACAGTACAGCAGTCACGTACACTCTCACACGGCTTATGACTGATGCATTCGGAGTAGCTTTAAAGTAACACTCTAAACAGAATGTACAGCAGTCAGTTCTAATTCGGCATTTGGAAAATAAGCAATCACAGCTCCTACACTAATAGGAAATAGCAGCAGCGCCCATACACTCCAAAAGACATTTTCAGGTACCTGTTAGTGTTTGCAGGCAACTCAGCAGCTCAATGAGGCTCCATTTGGGGAGGGGGGAGAGCCTGCTGCCTGGCACTCATGACCTGGTACTGTGTGACCTGAGGAGAAAGAGAGGACAGAAAAGCCCGCCAAGTACTGCTGGAGGGGGTGGGGGAGGGGCAAGATGTCGTGGAGTTTAACAAAGTTAGACAATCAAATAAAACATATCCCAAATTAGCCCAGATTAGAATAAGTCCAGCACTTCCCAGTACAGATACATTACAAAATACGGTTTCCCAGCACAGTACAGCAGTCACGTACACTTTAACACAGCTCATAACCAATGCATTCGGAACTGACTTAAAGTAGCACTCTAAACACAATGTACAGTAGTCAATTCAGATTCGGCATTTGGGAAATAAACAATCACAAATAATATGGTGACAGAAAGTAGCAGCAGAGCCCAGACACTCCAAAATATATTTTCAGATACCTGCTGGTGATTACAGGCAGCTCAGCCACTCAAAGAGGCTCCGTTTGGGCCGGCCCAGTGGTGCTGAGGGTTGAGGTGCTGGACACCACACCTCGCCCCACGCCGGCGACCCGGGTTCGGGAGTGAGCCCGGGCCACTGGGGGTCGACAGGGGGAGAAAAGATTGAGTGTCTGCAAGACAGCTCTCTCTTCTTGGGGGAGGGTTGGGGATGCGATCGCTAGTGTAGCAGCCTCTGGTGGTTGTCGAGGACACCGACTAGTGACGCGACGAAAGCAGGGGGTGGAGTTGTGGTATTACGTTGCCTTGACAAGCCGCACTCCATGGGGGGGGTAAGAACATGGCAAAAAGTAGAGAAAAACATTTCCTGGGATAGATGAAGGCATCTTTGTCTGCCCAACAGCCCACACTTCCAATACTGGGCTATCTCCTCTCCAAGGGGCCACTCGTGATCACCAGACACTTTGCCCTATAAGATAGAGCACCCTGGGTGGAAAGGGCGGCCCTACCTACAGAGGGTTCAGACCCGAAGGTGGTGCTCGGCGGCACGAGGGAGAAGGACTAGTCACAGGTGAAGGTAGAGGCTATGCTTGGGAAGGGGAAGGGGAGAGCCTTCTTCCTGTCTCTCATGACCTGATGAGAAAGAGAGGATAGGTAAGCCCACCATGTACTGCTGGAGGAGGTGTGGGTGGAGGGGCAAGATGGCATAGAGCTTGTCATCTAACAAAGTCAGACAATCAAAAAAAAAAAATACATCCCAGGTTATCCCAGATTAGAGTAAATACTTCCCAGCACAAAATACAACATAGGGTTTCCCAGCACAGTACAGCGGTCACGTACACTCTAACACAGCTCATGACCGATGCATTAAGAATAGCTTTAAAGTAACACTCTAAACACAATGTACAGCAGTCAATTCAGATTCAGAATTTTGGAAATAAACAATCACAAATAATACGCTGACAGGAAGTAGCAGCAGTGCCCAGACAATCCAAAATTTATTTTCAGGTACCTGCTGGTGTTTGCAGGCTGCTCAGCCACTCAACAAAGCTGCATTTGGGCAGGGGAAGGGGAGATCCTGGTTCCCAGCTCTCACACCGTGGTGCTGTGCGACCTGAGGAGAAAGAGAGGATAGGTAAGTCCACCATGTATGTTGGAGGATGTGTTGGGGAAGGGGCAAGATGGCATAGAGTGCATTTTCTAGCAAACTCAGACAATCAAATAAAACATATCCTAGATTAGTCCAGATTAGAACAAGGTCTTCCTGGTACAGACACAGTAAAAAATAGGGTTTCCCAGCACAGTACAGTAGTCACAAACATTCTAACACACCTCATGAGCTATACATTCGGAGCAGCCTTAAAGTAACACTCTAAACACAGTATACAGCAGTCAATTTGAATTTGGCATTTGGAAAATAAAGAATCACAACTCCTACACTAATAGAAAGTAGCAGCAGTGCCCAGACACTCCAAAAAAATGTTTTCAGGTACCTGCTGGTGTTTGCAGGCATCTCAGCCACTCAATGAGGCTCTGTTTGGGGAGGAGGGGGAGAGCCTGCTTCCTGGATCTCAAGACACGGTGCTGTGTAACCTAAGGAGAAATAGAGGAGAGGTAACCCCACCACGTACTGCTGGGGGGGGGGGTGGAGTGGGGGGAAGGAAAGATAGCACAGGGCATGTGGGCTAACAAAGTCAGACAATCAAATAAAACATAATCCAGATTAGCCCAGAATAGAATAAGCACTTCCTGGTACAGACACAGTACAAAATAAGGTTTCCCAGCACAGTACAGCAGTCACGTACACTCTAACACAGTTCATGACCAATACGTTCGAAGTAGCTTTAAAGTAACGCTCTAAACACAATGTACTGCAGTCAATTTGGACTCAGCATTTGGGAAATAAACAATCACAACTCCTATGCTAGTAGAAAGTAGCAGCAGCACCCAGACACTCCAAAAGACATTTTCAGGTACCTGCTGGTGTTTGCAGGCAGCCTAACTGCTCAGTGAGGCTCTGTTTGGGGGGGCGATAGTCTGCTTCCTGGCTCTCACAATATGGTGCTGGGCAACCTGAGTAGAAAGAGAGAAGACGTAAGCCCACTATGTACTGCTGGAAGGAGGGTGGGGAGAGTGACAAGATGACATGGAGTGCTAGTCTAACAAAGGTAGACAATCCAATAAAACATATCTCAGTTCAGCCCAGATTAGAATAAGCACTTTCTGGTACAGACACAGTACAAAATAAAGTTTCCCAGCACAGTACAGCAGTCACGTACACTCTAAAACAGTTCATGACCGATGCATTTGGACTAGCCTTAAAGTAACACTCTAAACACAGTATACTGCAGTCAATCCAGATTCAGCATTTGGGAAATAAACAATTAACAACTCCTACACCAGCAGAAAGTAGCAGTACCACCCAGACGCTCCAAAAGATGTTTTCAGGTACCTGCTGGTGTTTGCTGACAGCTCAGCTGCTCAACAGGCCCCGTTCGGGAAGGGGGAGATAACCTGCTTCCTGGTCTCACAACCTGGTACTGAGTGACTTGAGGAACAGGTGATGAGAGGCAAGCCCACCGTGTACTGTATGGAGGAGGTGTGGGGGGGGAGGAGCAAGATGGCATACAGCGTGTGATCTATCAGTCAGACAATCAAATAAAACATGTCCCAGATTAGCCCAGATTAGAATAAATGCTTCCCAGTACAAACACAATACAAAATAGGGTTTCCCAGTACAGTGCAGCAGTCACATACACTATGAAATAGCTCATGACAGATGCATTCAGAGTAGCCTTAAAGTAACACTCTAAACACAATGTACAGCAGTCAATTCAGATTCAACATTTGGGAAGTAAACAATCACAACTCCTACATCAACAGAAAGTAGCAGCAGCACCCAGACACTCCAAAAGATGTTTTCAGGTACCTGCTGGTGTTTCTAGGCAGCTCAGCCACTTAACAAGGCTCTGTTTGGGGAGGTGGGGGAGGGATCCTGCTTCCTGGCTCTCACGACCTGGTGCTGTGTGACCTGCTGGTGTTTGCAGGCAGCTCAGCTGCTCAACAAGGCTCTGTTTGGACAATGGGGGAGAGCCTGCTTCCTGGCTCTCATGACCTGGTGCATTTCCTCCCCTCACTCCAGCAAATCTGGTCAACACCCCCACCATGCCAACTTGGCTACTCCCTCATCCCACAAACATGACTGTTTGCTCAACCCAGCTGAGTTATCATAACCAGGAACTTCACCCCTCTTACATTGCCAGCACCACACCTTTGCTGATGGTCCCATACAACTCAACCACACCCCACCAACACAGCCAGTGTCCCCCTCAACCCCATCACCATGGCCAGTGTCCTCACCCCACCCCACCCACCCACTGACATGGCCAGTATACCCACCCCACCCTACCAACATGGCTAGTGTCCCACCCCACCCCACCAACATGGCCAGTGTCCCCACCCCACCCCATCAACATGGCTAGTGTTCCCACTTCACAAACATGGTCAGTGTCTCCACCCCACCAATACAACCAGTGCTTCCACTCCACCAACACAACCAGAGTCCACACCATTGTGGCACCCCAACAAACAGCACCCTCACTACAGCAGTATTTTACTAGTACTATATTATTAGTTCCTAAGTATAAATTTAATGTGCCAGATCCCTGCAATAGCAATTCATTTATCATTTTTCGTAGGAAACCCAGCAGACATGATGGCAAGAGAGAACATGGGAGACACATAGTCATGGACTAGGGGAGTTGCAATTGTATTTTATTGTTTCATTCATTCTGTTGTTAAAACTGCTTTTATTTTATTTTATCATTTTTTGGTGCTTGGTGTCAAGTATTTTATGTGTTTTTATTCATACTGGTGCAAGCTGGTGCAATACTGGTGTAGCCTGAAAAGGTGTTGCTGAGTGTGCTAGGGCTCTGGCCCGTTAATTGAAGCTGTGGGCTGTGGTGATGAGCACTTGTGGTCAATGCAAACCAACTGAGACTGTTTGATAGGGGTAGCTGAAGGGTAGCTTTTTCTTTCCCTGATGGAGTTGATCGATATTATTTTTCTATCTGAATCCATGGGGCACTTTAAAAAAAAAATTTAATTTAAACACAACACTTGCTGTTCTCTCTTTTTCTATTAGGGTGATTCTAACAACATGCAAAGAAAGATTGTAGTTGAAACTTTGAGCTGTGATTGTCCAAATTACTGGACTCCAGGAAAACTATGGTTCATTACTGACTTGTTTATATTGTTCTGCATTGATTTGATCTTTTTCATACTTTAAAAAAATATTTTTCACTTATGACACTTTGAGCCTTCTACTTGGCAGACTGGTGGCTTTAGTTTGGGGACTTGAGGGATCGTTTTTGTTGTGATTTTATTTGGCTTACTTACACATTTTTGACATTTTTCTTAAATCCTTTTAGATATTGTTTGCCTGCTGTTTAAATGTTTATCAAAGTAAATAGACTTAAACCTTAAAAAATATGAAAAGTAACAAAAAAACAAGGGAGAATAAGAGACATTTCAGTAGGTTATCTGAATTGTACTTTACAATTAAACCAGCTAATTAATTTGAGGTGGTGATAATTACTTTGATTACCACTGCTGCTGAGTCTGTAGGTCTGCATGTGATACTGTATATGGAGTTTGAATTCAGCAGCTAAAGTGTTGCCGGTTATTTTTGATTCAGCTACTTAATCTCTAAATTGAGAACTTGTTTAGTTGTCAGCCCCAATAGCAACTTAGGTAGTTATTTCATCCACTTTACTATGGTGGAATCTGATTACATGTGCAGCACCCTTATTAACTGATCCCCGTCTAGTGTTCTATCTATATCTATTTATATATAGGAGGCAGAGTATTTGGATTTACAGAGCGTTGGATCTGCAGAGCAAAAACAAACGGTCAGAAAGGCGATTGGTTGGTGCAAGACTTTCACGTTGAAGTCTGGAGCTATGGCAAACTACTGCAAACTACAGCAAAAAGTAATAAAATAGGCCTAAATTTTAGATAAGCTACATTTTTCTTTGGTATTGTTGTAAACGAATGTATAAGAACATATACATTCAGCCTGACTGAAAGCTCTTTTGAGAACTTGGCTGCTGTGGATAAACATCAGAATTAAACACAAATAAGGAAACTAAAGCTCACGAAAGTAAGAAAGCTGACTGAAATTTAGGCCAAATAATCTACACTTTATAATTCTTTATCTGGGGCTAATTTACATTTTTATCGTAAAATTAATTGCATAGTTTACTGGGTGTTTTGTTTTGTGTGTGTGTAGTTTTCGGGGATTTACTGATGTGTGCTTTATTTTCCTAGTGCAAGACATAGAGGAAAGCATACTCTCCAGAAACATCTTTCAGTGCCTATCCCCTAGACTAATTAAACAGAAAACTCCATTTTATGAACGTTGTTGAGGCTTTAACGTAACTGACTACCATTTAAGCTGATCCTCTTCAGCTTTGCTCCTTGGGATATGATTGTTGATAACCTCTCTTCTACAACAGAAGGTCTTTGATATTTGTGAGTGAAGCAACTGAAGCAAATGGAACATTGGAAGAGTAATTGAAGAAGGTAGTAACATTTTTGTATCCTAAGACTCTTTCTTAATTAATAGGCTCTGGGTGTTGTACTTACAAAATCTGGTACTGCTATCCAGGAGCTCTTTGTAAGTATTTTATATTTTATCATTGTTATTATTGTTAAGCCCATTTCTCACATTTACAATGGTTTTAACTCAGACTTGTAAAGATAATAACTTATCTCCTGTATATTCTCCTCTGTCATTGAACCCCTTCAAAAAAAAAAAAAGAAGCTGATGGGGAATAAATCTAGGCTCATCCATAATACAGTTATGTCAAACTCTGTATCTGATGTTAGGCCCAAATCCATTTGGAGAAGTAGGTGGAAGGATCTTGTGCAGCCCAAGATTTTGCAATTTCTGAATTTTGCTTCCTCCACCCCCAATACTCCTATGGAGTTGGATGACATCTGTTTCCCCTCCAAGACTGAACCTGCAGCACTTAAAGTCAATAATTCTACTCTTGAGAGAATACTGTCTGAGGGTATATCACTGTTACCCTCAGATGTAGACTTGGAGCTTATCAATTCCCACAATGATTTTCAGTGTGAAGCATCTGCTCGTACATGTAAACATCACAGTAGTCAAACTGGCATAGGATGGATCAATATTTTGCCAAGCTTCTTCTCTGAATAATACTGTACTCATGATGAGATTAGAATGAGTCATCCAGATACTCGTCAGGGTGTTGATATTGCTAGAACTTCTAATTCTAAGTCTCCTCAGACCCATAATAATATTGCGACTGTTATGCAAGAATTAAGTACAGGTATTATCATTTCTGGCCTCAAGAATTTGGTGAATTCTGGTTCTCTTTCTTAAAATAGGTAGTCTACAAAAATAAAAGTTCATGACAGCATTTCCTCTTCCCCAGAAATATTCTCCAATGAGTCCTTGGAATATACTTGGGAGCCTTTGGGACCAAATAAATTGTCTCAACTTCTGGAAAAGAGTAAGATCTCTCATGAGGATAACATCTTTCAATCATCCCTCTCAAGACAACTATTAGAATGTATAAAAGTTCCTTACCAAGCAAATGTAGTCATTCCCAAGAATTTATGGCTTTAAAGGAAGAACCGATGAGCCTAAGAATGGATGTTGTACTCAATCAAGTTATACTTTCACAGCTAAAAGAAAAACTCATTTCAGATAAATCCCTTAGTTGGTCAGATGCTCAATGGAATGAAATGGAACATTTAACAAATCCTAAAATAGGATCTTTGTAAACAAAATAAATGCATCCAAACTAACCTTCTCTAATGTCCTTTATTCTGAACACTTGAGTAAATTGAAGCAGGAGACCATGTGCTCTAATGATTATACTGATACAGTTATAACCCTAGTGAAAATAAATAAAATCTTGGGTCCAAAGTTCCAGGTAAACAAAAAAAAAAAGTTAGTCAAGCAGACTTGGTTTAATGCGAGCTGCAAAAGAACTATAGGTGATTTGAGCAAATTTATCAGGCTTATAAAAAGGCACAAAACTAGAGAAAACATGAGGCTACTTAATAAGAAGAGAAAGGATTATAGGAAATTACTGGTTCCATGTGATAATGGCGATTGCGTAATAGCGATCACTGTTTGAGCAAGTCTACATCACCAAAAATGAATTTGGGTGATGTAGACTCATGGCAAGCAGCAAGACAGCACCAGAGACTTAAATTTTATTATTTTATGCAGGGGATTCGCCCTCACACTCCCCTACTACAGGATTCTCAACTCCAGGGGGGGTGCATGTCGGGGGTGCGTGCAAATCTAAAAAAAAAAAAAAAAAAGCAACCCTGCGTAAAAAATGAGCTCGCCCAGAACTGAACTAGGCACCCTTCCAACCCCAGCCTGCCACCAACCCACCACACCACACAGCCAGCTAGGCAGCCCACCACCACACTATGCCCCACAAACCCTCCCTCACCTTTCACCCATTGCATGGTGTGGTCCTTCCCCAACCCCTATGCACATATGTACATTGCGACATCCTGTGGCTATAGTCACTGAACCCCCTATCCAGTCACCCTCCATGCCCAGTAGCCCTGTGTAATAGTGCCATGATTGAGTTGCCCTTTTTGAAAGCGCTGAATTGCAGTCACCTAATAAATGGGATACCAAATTACTGGACATAGAAAAACAAGTACCAAGTTAAGCTCTGGAATAGGCTAAGGAAAACTGCAGTTGATGAGGACACCAAATCATTTTAGATATTGATGAGCTAGGGATATGTACAGTACTGTACTAAAATTAAAGCTTACATAGTGCCACAAATTTGGATAAGTAATTTTGAAGCATTATAATTTTCTACAGCTATGGGGCAGTGATCCTCAATCTTATTGAATCTCCAGCAAATAATGTAATCTTTTTTTGGTCCCAGACCAATGTTTTCTTCAGTTGAGAACAGACTCTTAGCTTTTAAGTATATAACAGCTAATAAAGCACCCGGGCCATATCAGATCCTAGCTGACATATACAAATCCTTTTCTGACTGGTGGGCCCCTAGCTTTGTAATTATTTTCAATAAACTCTTGCAAGGTGAAGAATTGCCAGAAAGCTGGAAAGGTAGTATCATTTTTACAATTTTTGTTTTTTGAACTTTATGGCCTGAATATTCAGACCACGTCAGGCTGTGGCGCAAGCCTGGATTTGGCTGCACAGGGATGTTCACTGGGTAATATTCAACGGAGCTGCACCATGGCACAGCATTCTTGAATATGGCATCCTGGCCAACCGCAGTGCACATGGCACAGTGGCACTGCACCAGCGCAAGTGGCCAGAGTGGAGCAGGGGGATGCGCTAGTGCAAGTTTCGTTGCGCTATGTGCAACAACTACGATATTCAAAAGTGCACATGCAAATGGGGCCATAATGTACGCAAGATGAAAATGGGGCCATTTGCATGTCATTATGGCCCCATTTGCATGCAGGTGCACTGATCCCCAGTGACTTGCGCCTGGCACCCTGCCAGGCAGCAGCCGTTGGGGACCGACACCCCCTGCACAGTGCGGCAATGTGCCCCACAGCCCGATCGCGGGCTTAATTAATCATAAATCATGTCCTATATCCCTAGTGGTCCAGTGGACCACTGTCAGCCCAATCGCGGGCTTAAGTAAACATAAATCACGTCCTATATCCCTGGTGGTCCAGTGGACTGCTTGCAGCCTGATCGTGGGTTTAGGTTTAAACAAATAACATCCTATATTCCTGGTGGTCAAGTGGATCGCTGTCAGCCCATTTGTGGGCATTTGTAAAAATAAAATAAAGTCCAATATCCCTGGTGGTCCTGTGGACTGCTGTCAGCCCGATTGCGGGCATTTGTAATAAGAAAATAAAGTCCAGTACTCCTGGTGGTCCAGTGGACTGCTCGCATCTCGATCGAGGGCATTTGTATTAAAAAAATGAAGTCCAATATCCCTGGTGGTCCAGCAGTACCCCTCCCCACCCTCCCACTGAGCCCCACCACCCGCACCCCTGGTCGAGCGGCAGGCAGCAGCACCCCATCTGCCTGCTGCCCGCCGCCTGCCGACTGACACCATGGTGGGCTGTACACCCATTGGTCCACAGCGGAGCCAATGGGCATTCGGCCCATACCGTACTACACATTCCAGATATGTGAATGGATCCACATGGAAACAAGACATATAATAGTATTGAAGCTGTAGACACTAGCATAACAAGTATTTTATAACAATACACATATCTCAGCAGAAATAATAATATGAGGTTAAGCAAGGATACTGGGAAAAAGGCAGGCAAAGGAAAATAATTAGAAAAAATGTATTTAAAAATTTTGGGCTGTGCTGTAAGAATTATGGTTTTAGACTTTTTTTTAATTTTTTTATTTTATACTTGTAGACATAATGAGCATATCTGCCTGTTTTCATATGCGGCAAGTTAACATGTATACAAAACATAAATACAATATTCACATGCATACTGTACTTGGATCTGAAACTTTGACTCAAGGTCACCCAATGGCTCAGCAGCAGGGCAATCTGGTGCAGTCTAAACAGCCCTGCAGAGGTTGGGGTGGCATGCAATAGTGCTCCCAGCTGGGAAGGAATAGTGCCAGGTTCTACTGCCACAGCAACCCTTGCCCTGGCCAGGAAACTTACAGTGCTACTACACAGAGACCTGCTGTGTACTAATAAGACCAACAGTTAGCTACACCAGGTATGGGGGGGAGGAGGGAAGGTATGTGGCACTTATCAGCCCACACCATGTGGACCCTAACTGGAGGGACTGATCATTGACCATGTTGGAGAAGGTAGATGCCGATTAGGAACTGGGTGTCCTGCAAGTCTGTGGAAGGTCAGTCTAGGCTCCACCTGGAACTGCTACATGCAGTATTGACTAAGGATTCTCATTTGTCTGCTGAATTCTGCACAACAAAAGAATCCACGGTGACTGTCCGTACAGGCCTTGAGTCGAGAGCAGCTGATGCAGGAAATCTATTGGGCCTCAGAGGAGGTTGGAATTACACTGCCTATAGACTGAGTACTAGCTCGAAATCCTGCTCCCAACAAAAGCGATACTGGCATCTGGCTGGGTATTTTTCTGATGGGAAAAAATGGTTGCCAAATGATTCCAAGCAGCAAATGACAGCATGGCTTGATGGCATCAGATCAAAGGTGCTGCAAACAGCTGAGCTATGTAGATCAAAGGCAAAGGCCATGGGTGACATTGCTGACATTTCAGGAGGTAAAAAAGAGCCATGTGATGACATGAATCCTTTACTGCAGGAACCAGGTGCTATTACTGAACACTTTAATAAAAACACGGGTACTTTAAAGGGACACTGTCAGCGTTTGTCCACTGTTTTCTTTAGGACACTGTGTCTTTGCAATGAATAACTTTTCATAATGTTCCCCACATCCCTTACCTTAACATCTGAACGTTCTGTTTGTTCGTTTCCTAATTTTCCTAATTTGACCCGTTCTATGTATATCATCGGTCCCGTCTGTAAACCTTCCATTTCTAGTTACAGCCCCTATGCAGTGGCGTCACACTCTCACGCTGTGTCTGGTGCTAAAATGCTTTTTACACCTGTCCCGAAGCGTTTCCAGCTCCTTTAGGCTGCCGGTGTTGAATCGATCACTGTATCTCTAGGTTCCTGCATCATAGTTTCGAAGGTGAGTTCCTACCGATGCAGCCATTCATTTCTGCACACTCTCAAATGTATTCTTATGTTGGGGCAGTTTTGCTCAGTACATTTTTACAACTACTAACAAGACTCAGTGTGTTGTCACATGATGTCCCGTTTTCATATGCTGGATATGCAGATCGGAGGGAATAGTCTCGCAACCAAATGAAATGAAAGCGATGCTGCTAACGGGTTCGAGTCTACATGTCAGGATATTTATTGTGTCTTTTCTTTTAGAGGCAGTGTTTTTTTTGTTAGATGCTGATAAATTACAGTATTTGGCAGGTGTACAAGTGGAACCAAATGGTTTAATTTGATGAATGAAAGGGCAGCTCATGTCTGCTGGAAAGGCTACCTGTGCACACCCAGGAGCGAGGAGGTGCGAGTACTAGAAGCTAGGAGGGGTATCCCCCAAAATTAAAAACGGCTGGAAATTGAAGGTTGAAAGAAAGGGGGGACGTGGCTGCCAGCAGTGCCCTGGATAACCCCATCGCCGGTTGCCTTTCTTACGCTGCTGGCTGCTCGCCCCTCCTGCCGAGGCTCTTTATACATTACCCTCTCAAATGGCTTGCTCTGAAGGACAGCTGTGCAGGATGGTCTCCAGCTCCCAGCTGCAGAACTGAAAATGGGAGATTTTACTTCAAAGAAGGAAGCTGCGTGACTTTAAAGAAATGAGTCAAGATTGCATGGCCTTTGTTAATCAGCATCCTGTCTCAAAGCTGTAAGGACTACACATCGGAGGAGCAATGAGACGTGTTGTACAGTAGAGCAAATTTCGACATGTTTTTGGTCAGGCGGTGAAAAATGACCAGTGCTACAATGATATCCAGGTGTCCAGAGTTGGCATATCGCCGGATAAAATGCCGCGCCCAAAATAGCCTGGACATAATGTTTCCTGAACAATATGTTGCCGAATCAAATAGCGCAGATATAATGTTGCCTGGAGAATATGTTGCCGGACGAAATAGCATGCACATAATATTAGCAAAAAAGAAAATGATGTTTTATTAAAAGATAGAATAGCTGGCATGTTATTTAATTAATAATTAGTTCCCCTCCCAATCCCTGAAGCTGCACAGTTATTTCACTAATAATGCGTCCCCTCCCAATACCGATGCTGCCGTGTTATTTCATTAAAAATTTGTTCCCGCTCAGGATCCCTGAAGTTGGCCCATTCTTTCAATAAAAACATGCCTTCCAGCCCGATTCCAATGCTGCCCATATATACCCAGAGTAAACAGTATGCTTGCTGCTGTCTCACCTTCTTGCTGCTCCCGTTACCTTGGTCACACTCCATTCATCACTGTTCCACATACCAGTACTCCCATGAGCACCTACATACCTCCACTTGGCCCAAGAGATGATCTGTACTCTGTTATGTATGGATATACTAGTATTCCTTCGAGCGCCCATTTACCAATGATTGACTGATGAACCCGATTCGCTCTGCTACACATTTCTGGGAGCAGAAAAGTGGGGGAGAGAGGAAAACAAAGTGACAGCAACCCATATTTCATGAACTGAGAGCAAGTGATTGTGATCATAATTCTTGGTGTGGCTTTTAAGAATAGGTTTAGGAGCCTTTAATTCAGTAACAGCATATGTATTCGTATCCATTCAGTCATCCACAATCAGAAGTTGTGTTTTGGGGGGGGGGCATATTATTATTGAAATAACTGAGCAACTTCGGGGATCGGGAGGGGAACCAATTATTTATTAAATAACAAGGCAGCTATTCTATCTTTTAATACAACATCATTTACTTTATTTTAATGTTTTTTAAATGTTTCCGACATTGGCTTGCTCTTTCTTTCTTGGCAACATTATGTCCACACTATTTCATCTGGCAACATATTGTCCAGGCAACATTATGTTTGCACTATTTGGTCCAGCAATAGATTGTGCAGGAAACATTATGTCCATGCTATTTTGGCCGCAACATTTTGGCTGGGAACATTACGTCCCTACACGTCCAGAGTTACCTGGGATAGTTCCTTCTGTTCTGCCAATCCCAAGTTCGTTGCACTCATCATAGAGGCTAGTGGTGGTGGGGCATTCTTGGTACTTCCACTGCATAAGACAGGTCAAATTGACAAATCCTACCCAACAGTTTGTGGCCACATGGGTCCAGTACTCTACATTGACTGGTGTCCCCATGATGATTACGTTATTGCCAGTGGTTCGGAAGACTGCGCTGTCATGGTTTGGCAGATCCATGAGAATGGACTGACTGTTCCCTTGACAGAACCAGTTGTAACTTTAGAAGGACATTCCAAGAGAGTTGGCATTATTACATGGCATCCGACTGCACGCAATGTATTGCTCAGCGCAGGTTGTGATAATGTAATTATAATTTGTAAGGTTGGGATTGGTGTAGCCCTAATAACTTTAGACAATATGCATCCAGACCTAATTTATAACATCAGCTGGAATCAAAATGGCAGTCTAATCTGTACAGCTTGCAAAGACAAGAAAGTACGAGTGATTGATCCAATAAGGCAGAACATCATTGCTGAGAAAGCAAAAGCCCATGAAAGAGCATGACATATTAGAGCAATATTCCTTGCAGACAGAAACATTTTTACCACTGGTTTCAGCAGGATGAGTGAACGACAGCTGGCACTTTGGAACCCGAAAAAAATGGACGAACCATTGCCCTCCATGAGATGGACACCAGCAATGGTGTGTTACTGCCATTCTATGATGCAGATATCAACATAGTTTATTTTTGTGGGAAGGGTGACAGCAGCATTCGATATTTTGAAATCGGAGAATCCCCATATGTTCATTTCCTTAGCACCTCTACAAGCAAAGAGCCACAGAGTGGAATGGGCTTCATGCCAAAAAGAGGTGTTGATGTTAACAAATGTGAGATTGCCAGGTTTTACAAACTTCATGAGAGAAAATGTGAACCAATTGTTATGACTGTACCAAGAAAGTTTGACCTATTCCAAGATGACTTGTACCCAGATACTGCTGGGCCTGAAGCAGCGCTGGAAGCTGTGGAGTGGTTTGAGGGAAAGAATGCTGACCCTATCCTCATATCCCTAAAAAATGGTTATGTACCTGGCAAGAACAAGGACCTCAAAGTAGTCAAAAAGAATATCCTTGATAGCAAACTGGGGCAGAACAAAAAAACAGAACACATCATCAACACTCCAAAAAGGGTGTAGGCATTCAAAATGAATCCAAATTGGATGACATTTTGAATGAGGTTAAATCTCTAAAAGAGACAGTCATGTATCAAGAAAAGCGAATTTCCAAGCTGGAAGAGCAGATGTCGAAGATTTCAATATGAGAACTTGACTGGTGTAGAAATTGTGATTCCCTCAACAGGCTGAAGGCCACAAGGACTTACCCTTACTCCTCAACACAGCATTCCATCCTTAGCAGTTGTAAACCAGTGTAACATTCCAATATGAACTCTTTATTATTCTCCCTCAATACCATAAAAAGTGATCCATTGTAATAAAAGAAATTGCTGTTTTTTATTGCAATTTTTCATACATTTTTAAATGTGGTAATGTCTTTTCTTTCCAGAGTATTTTTTGTCAGTTTAATTTTTGAGAGATGTAAAAAGTTTGACTAGTGATGTGCCCAGAGTTTTATAAGTATGGACCAATGCCATGTCATCCCTTATGTTTTTTATATGTTGCCAAAAAGAAAAGTAGTATTTTGTAAATACTACTTACAGTATTCTCTCTCTCTCTCTCTCTCTCTCTTTTTCTTAATTAAAGATGTAGTGCTGTTTTGGCACATTATTTGAAAATTATTTAAAAAAAACATTTTTATTAAACCCTCTGCATTTTTTAATATTGAGAATCACACTAGCGGAGCTCCATGTCCCCCTCTCCCAGGCTGGTGGGGGGCTTCAGTGCTAATTGCACTTATCCTCCTGTAATTGGTCGAGTAACTAGTACTTGATTACCTGCCCAGTGCACCCTCCCTCCGCTGGCACTTATATTTAGTCCTGTTTACTCTGATCGAACCTGTTATGTATTCTGCTGTTCGCCTCCTAATCCATCCTGTCTGTACCATTACTATATTGATCATGTGCCAAATTGTTCTCAAATGCTGTTAGCTACCTAGTTTAACCCCTGTTAAGCCTATTATTTTCTGTATGTTTAATTTGACTCCTTTACTGTTCTTGTACGCATCTACCTTGTAACCCTCCCGGGTCACACCTGAAAATAGGCACTTGGCTGTCTAGTGTGCTTACCCGGTTAGCAAAAGCAAATAAATAAATAAATAAATAAATAGGTGCAGGGTCAATATTTTTTGAAATGGGCTCAGCCCCACCAATAATTTTTAATGAGTGAGGATTTTAACAAAATAAGTTTTTTTCCTTTTTTTGTGACCCTGTGCATGTGCTGTCCTCCTCTGTACCCCCGGGGAGCAATCCCTAGTGTCCATTGCTACATTTTTGAAAATGGCGGTCTTTCTGTGTGCACAGTCCAGTGCGCATACACCCAGAGAGAGAGTTGGGAATGTCATTCAGCAACAGGCAAGAGGTGCACAAGGAGGGGAGTGAACTAGGTCGATGTGAGGCAGTTCCAGCAAACAACCGGATTCCTGCAGGACAGGAGGAGACCATCATCTATTTCAGGCAGACAGAGGCCAGTGGAGAGGCTGGGTCAGTCAGGAGTGAGCCAGGCACAATGTGAATCAAGGAGGGAGCTGTGCGTCACTGCTGGGAAAGTTCTGCAGCGTGACCATTGCCGATGTAGTCGGTATAGGTTGTGAGCGGCCGGGCAGGTCATCACGCCAATGAATCGGGCAGGCAGCTGCTGAGAAGTCTGAAGAGGAGGAGTTGCAAGTCAGAGACTCACCGGATGGAGGACGACTGGACCAGCAGTCAGACAACCACTGCGCCACATCAGGTAACAGTAAAGTATCCACCAAACCAAGAGCCGCCAGAGCAGATAAGGTCAGAGAAGAAATTGGGGAAGTTACCTGAGTCGAGCAGACACCTGCTGGGAGACAAACATTTAATGTCCTGATTTTTTTGAATAGAAGTGTGTTTCTAATGCACTGCCACTAACCACTGCTAAAAGGCTATTGTTAGCCAGATGGGGGTTTGAGTCTAGTTCGACCAGACCTCACCATAAGGGGTATGGGATTGGGGTAAGCCATGGGAAACCCATAGGCTTAAAATCAGGGAAAATAAGAGTAACCCTCTCTGGAGGTGCTTACCCCATCTGTCTGCCTCCTGACGCCCACCCAAGGCTCCCAGACCATTGCTACTGGTAATGCTGACTCCCTCCTCTCATTGTGCATGTAGCATGGTGAGGGACAGCCAGATTACAGCCACCTCTTGGGTGGTTCCTGCACCTTTTATAATTTGGATATATCTGGGGTGCCACTGAAGAGAGGGCCCTTTATTTAACCCATTTATAGACATCACCCCAATGATCAATACTTAACTGGTGTATTAGACTTTGTATCAATTATTAGAGTAATGCCCACACATAGGGTAAATTAAGGGCCAAGGAGGAAGATTCATGGGAAACCACAGAACTACTTCACATAAGCAGTGGTAAGTGTACTTGGAATATAGTTTTACAGCAGGTGTTGTCACAGCTGATACTATAATAACCATGAAGTCCAGACTCAAAGTGTTCTTAAGAAATAGGGGTAACAGGGTCCTTCCATTGAGCTTCGGGGGGGTGGGGTACATTCTGAGCCAATCATCCTTTCCACCCTAAAGCTGTATGCATAATGTAAAATAAAGCAGACATGAAGCACTCTGCATACAAAACAACTGAAAAACAAATCTACCTGGTGTACAAATATTTTGTATCATTTTAGTTGGCAACTTGCTGTTAGTTTTCCTGTTGAGGTTCACTCTAGCAATGTGTTTTTAAAGGTTTGATACTCTGACCGAGACAGCTGTCTGCAATTGGAAAAAAACTATATCTCATTTTATCCATGAAGGTAGGGTTTATTTTTTGTCCTGTGTCACATCTGCCTTAGTCTTTCTTTCCTAAGCAGTTTTGTTATTAAAATCTTCTAACTGTTGAAGAGCTGAAAGACGAGGCTAGATACTGTGTTTGCTTACATGGAAGTATTAGCTGTGGAGTTATTGGCATTACCCTAATTTTGTCAATCTCTTGTCAAAGTAGAACCTGACATAGCAATACTGGAATAGAAGGAGCTAAAATTATGGCTAACACCAGCACTACGTCACATGATCGTAAAAACCTCAAGGAACAACTCACCACAGATTTGGAAAGGTTCTGGGGACCTTTTGCCCTAATTTTTCATTTCCCTACTTTTAATGCTTTTACCCTATTTACTCAGTGTATTTTTTTGCTATTTGTCTTTCTGTTTATCTTAATAGGGAATATGTGGACTTCTCTTTGATAATGTTGTTTCTCAGTACTAACCTGGGGAAGTGTTGCCATTTATGTATGAAAGGTCAGGTCTTCTACTTTTTATGAAGGTATTCTGGCTTGGCTGAAAAGATGGAGCAAACTGCAAACAAATATGAACATACAAAACTGCCAGCAGATACAGTCCAAATGGTCTAACGCATCTGCCGATTGTGCAGCACAGAGCTTAGACTCCTGCTGTCCCCCCACAGCCCTTGCCCCCCTATCTTCCCATTGACTGTTATCTTGCCCTTAACTGTATCTCACCCACTTTTAAAGCTCTCCACTGTTTAAAGAGATACCACTTCTCCAGGGAGTATGTTCCATCCCCTTACCACCCTCTCTGTGAAGTAATGCTTCCTCGCCTCCCTCCTGACTCTACCCCCACCAACTTCAGCCTGTACCCCCCTAGTAATCCCTTCTCCCTTTGATCAAAAAACATGCCCTTGGTAATAACCCTTATGATGTCCTTTAGCTACTTGAAGGTTTCGACAGGTATCCATCCCTTCCCCAACAGTTGATTTCAGGTGAATCATCAGTAGAGAGAACCGACTGCCTGATTTTGAAAACCAACATGTACTGCCAGAGCAGCGACCCCTAGATACAAACATCGCTAGTGCACAGAGCTGAGTCTGTATGAGTTTAGCAGACTGCATCTGGTCTCCTAGCTGCCCCTTCAGTCCCATGTAGTGATATCTGCAATACCTCTTCTCTTTTCAGTGCTACCTTGACCCAACAAGTATTGGAACTGGTCAGTGTTGGTAAATTTCATTGTATTGCCATTAATTTTTTGGAAAAGCATCAAACATGACGACTCACAGGACATAATAAAACAATATACAGTAATATACACAATAAAGACTGGATCAAGCTTGTTCAGCTGTTCATGTACATCAACACTCCATAAATCTGGATTTGTGAACTAAACATCCAGTAGATTGGAAAAAGGAAACACTCAAATACACAGATACATTGACACTGTTGCCATATAATGGCTTATGGCTCACCAAGTCTGCCCATTTCAGTTTGTTAGTACCTTGCACTGTTCCCCTGACCACTATAATCCCCTTATGTCTATCCCATGCATTCTAAAATCCCAGCTATAACCACTTTATCAGGCAGGGTGTTCCATTTGTCCACCATCCTTTCTGTGAAGAAATTCTTCCTCACATTTCCTTTGACTGGCCCTCCTCCAACTTTATTCCATGCCCCCTAGTCCAGGAGGATCTATGTGATCAGGGTGATCGCTGTTAGCGCGAAGTCACCAACTTTATGTGGACATATTTTCTCTAGGGCAGATCTGAGAGAGTTGCATCAGGAATTTATTCCTCGGCCCATCGCTTGCTGCCCTGTGGGGTACCTTAGGGCTTGATGCTGTCCTCCACATTGTTTGCAGTGTACATGCTGCAACTGGGGGACATTATAAGATGGTATTGATGGACTTTTTATTGCTATGCAGATGCTTCTCTACTGTACATGTCTTTTCCGCCCAAACCTGAATTAGACTCTCTCTCGATGTTTAACAACTGCCTGTCAGAAATACCAAACGTGATTACTGCTAGTTGGCTAATGCTGAACCCTGTAAAAACAGAGGTATTGGTAGTGGGCCCTGATTGTAGGAGGACTGGGGAATGGGTGGGACAACCCTCAGGTTTACATCTTGGATGAGTCCCACTGAATGCCTCTGTCCAGTTGCGTAACCTTGGTGTTATATTTTCGAAGGCCTGACCCTGAAGGAGACTGTTTTGGCCGTGGTCAAATTATCCTTCTATCATCTTATGAATATAGCGAGGGTGCAGCACCTGGTCCCACCCGCGGATCTTCCTACCTTTGTCTATGCCTTTGTCACCAGTCATTTAGATTATTGCAAAACCCCTTAACATAGGGCTACCTGGGGCTGATATCTGCCGTTTGCAGCTAGTGCACAATGCGATGTCCAGGATGTTGACTAGAACTCCTAGGTCCAGTCTTATAACACCTGTCAAGATCACCTTCAAGGTCACTTTGCTGACTTATAAGGCCCTACATGACCATGGACCCCTTTACCTAAAAGAAATCCTTTTTTCCTACTGCCCTACCCATTCACTGCAATCCTTCTGTGAGGGATTGCTAGAGATTCCCAGGGTATCCTTGAAAAACATCAGGAGGAAGATCTTTTAACTTTCTGCCTTGATCACCTTCAAGATCACTTTTCTGACCTCGAAGGCCCTACATGACCGGGGACCCCATTACCTGAAATAACTCCTGTTTTCCTACTTCCACACCCGCTCACTGCAATCCTTTGGTGAGGGATTACTCATGTTTTAATGCAATGGAGACCATATATTTTTGTTTATGTTACATTATTACGGTGCCCTTAGCTTCGTAGGGCCTTTTATAAATAAAGTTTTAAAAACTTACTTACAATACTTGTGCCATCTTTGTTTCCCTCCTCTGAATTTTCTATACCCTGTCTATGTCCTTATGTCAGTAGGGTCTCCAGAACTGTACACAGTGCACCCAGTTGGTCCTCACTAGTGTCTTGTATTGTGGAATTAGAACCTCCCTGTTCCTGCTGGTGATGCCCCTTCCTGTGCAGCCCATCATCCTTTTTGTTCTTTTACCTGTTGCCTTGTAACACTGTTTCCATACCTTGAGGTCAACCGAGAGGATAACCCCAAGGTCAGTTTCCTGCTTGGCACATGCTATATTATCAATCGCAAATGATACTGTATGTTCTTCCATGGTTTTTGTGCCCCTTATGCATTATCTTGCACATCATCTCATTTAATTTTAAGTGCTAAACCCTTTGCCATTCTTCAAGATTCTGCAGGTTCCCTACTCATTCTGTCTACGCACTCTGGTGTGTCCATTCTACTTAAAAGTTTATTGACATCCTCGAACAGGTAATTTCTGCCTTCTATGTCCTGTACAATGTCACTAATGAAGACGTTTAACAGGACCTGTCTCAGCACTGATCCCTCTGGTACCCCGCTGATCACTATTCCCTCTGTTGGGTTATAGCCATTTACCACAACTCTCTGTCTCCTGCCACCCCACCAGTTCTCCACCCACTGCAATACTGTCCTGCCCACTCTCATATCCCCCCTTTTGTTTAGTTGCCTTCTATGTGGCACAGTGTCAAGGTGCTTGCTGAAGTCCAGATAGGCCATGTCCACTGCACTCCCCTGATCCACCTCACTTGTCATCCCATTTCAAAATTAAATTAAATGAGGTCGGTCTCACATGACTTCATCACAGTGAAAGCTTGCTGCCTTTGGGCCTGTATTCAAATTGCAACCAGACGTTACACTAATCATTCCTTGAGTACGTCTTCCATGTTCTTCTCCACTACTAATGTCTGGCTACCTGGTCTGTAGTTCACTGCTTTCTCTTTCTTCACGCTTTTATATAAGGGGACTTCATCTGCTGTTCTTCTATCTTTGGGTACCTCCCCTGCCTCAGACTTACTACAAGACTGCTTCCATTGTAGCTCCATCTGTTCCACTAACTAATAAACTATATAACTAACTCTGCATCTGCAAGTACTAACTCTTTTCCTAAGGATAATGCTGTGCCTAATCATGGGAACAGTTTGCTTTCACATGTGGGAGCCTATAGGATGGGACAGGATAGAGGGCCCAGGTATGCCAGGACAACAACAGTCTGAGGGTCCTTAAGGTTCTAAACCTCATATACCTAATTCTTATTGGGGGATCATATGGCTTACTTATTTACTAGGAAATAAAGGTGTGAGATAAAAAACTCCACCAGCAACATTTCTGCGAAAGTTGGAATTTCGCTTTTGCAAAAGTGTGGAAATTAAATTAGTAACTTTCATGGAAATTCTGACTTAGAATGGAGGAATAAATTTATAAATTGCAGATTATTCTATTAAACTGAGGAGAAAAAATCCGCAGAACTGATAAATGAACTGCAGAATAATTACATGTATTGAGGAATAATTCATTAAACTGTGGGAAAAAATTCCTCAGAACTGATATTCTGCAGTTCATGTGCATTATTCCACAGTTCAGCCAAAAAACTCAGCAGAACAGGGCCAAAATCCACCAAACACATTCAGAAGATTCCAATCTCGCCCATGGTGGAAGTTTGGAAAATTCCACGAAATTTCTGAATTTTCATGGACGTTCCGCAAAAGCGGAATTCACAACTTTTGCCCACCTCTACTAGGAAACTCTGCTGAGCTTGTGAAATGGAAGAATGCTGTTTGTTTATGATCTAGAGCAGGTTTGTAGCAGCCCTCAGACCATGCAGTATCTATGTAGATTGCAAACTCCTTAAAGACTAGGGGCCAGATTCACAAAGCTTTGCCCAGGCTCAAACCCAGTTTGCCTGAGGTAAACTGGGTTTTGCCCGGAGTTGGTATTCACAAAGTCCAGTTTGCCTTGCAAACTGTGCTTGCACCTGGGCAAAGTAGTGAGGGGGGCTGCAATGCAAATGAGGTGGAGGGGATCTGCATATCCCCGCAATCACATTCTCTAAGGTTTTGCTCCATGCAAGGGCCTTTGTGCAGGCCCTTGCATGGAGCAAATTACTGCAAACAAAAAACAGGCAGAAATCCGTGCAACCCTAGTGGTTGGTGGCAGTACTGCAGACCCTCACCCCCCTCCCTGAATACCCATCCAATATAGTAAAATACTTCCCTCCCTTCCCCAGTCACCCTGCCAATATGTGGAAACACTGTTTCCATTGTGTAGTGCTCCCTCCCCCTCCCTGGTGCCTGATCTCCCACCCAATATGTTTGAAGTAATTTTCTGTAATGTAGTGTCCCTCCTTGATGCCCAATCTCCTAACTGATATGTTTAAAGTAATTTTCTGTAATGTAGTGTCCCTCCCCAGTGCCCGATCTTAAACCCGATATGTTTAAAGTAATTTTCCATAATGTAGTGTCCTTCCCTGCTGCCCAATCATCAAAGGTTGGAGGAATGGTCAAAAGTATGGCAGTTTAGATTCAATGCAAAGAAGTGCAAAGTAATGCACTTGGGAAACAAAATCCCAGGGGAAGAGTACACAATGGGGGGTATTAACAACAACACACATGGAAAGGGACCTGGGGTAGTCATATCAGATGACCTAAAGGTAAGCAAGCAATGTGAGAAGGCAGTAAGGATGGCTGAGGGGATACTGGGATGTATAGGGAGAGGCAACACCAGTAGAAAACAGGAAGTTGTTATCCCTCTGTACAGATAGTTGGTAAGACTCCATCTGGAATACTACGTGCAGTTCTGGAGACCCCATCTCTGCAAGGACATAGACAGGATGGTGGCAGTTCAGAGGAGGGCAACTAAAATGGTGCAGGGTCTGCACCAGAAGCCATACAAAGAGAGACTAAAGGAGCTTCATATGTATACCCTTGAGGAAAGGAGGGAGAAGGGGGACATGATAGAAACTTTCAAGTACCACAAGGGAATCAACAAAGTCCAAGAGGGTAGCATCTTTCAGAAAAAGAGATTTGCAAGAACAAGGGGACACAGTTTGAAGTCAGGGGGGGATGGCTCAGGAGCAATGTGAGGAAGTATTTTTTCATAGAGAGGGTGGTGGACGCATGAAACAGCCTTCCTAAGGAGATCGTGTGATCAAAAACAGTGGGGGAATTCAAGAATGCATGGGACAGACATAAGGCAATTCTGGTGGGGTGAAGGAAGAAGTAGGCTGTTGGTTAACTGGGATCTGCAGCTTATCCAATAAGTAGGGAAATGGGCATACTAGGTGGGCCAAGCGGTCCTTGTCTGCCATCAAAGTCTATTTTTCTATGTCATGCACATGGGTAAGAGAAACCCTGAGGCCACCTATAGGTTGGGAGAGGAGTTGCTGGTAGTCACAAGGAAAGAAAGACTTTGGCATCATCATCACAGATGACCTGAAATCATCGAAGCAGACCAATAAAGCAGTAGGTAAGGCTAGAAGGTGTTGGGGTATATTAGTAGGGGTATCACAAGTCGTAAGAGTGAGGTAATACTCTGTCTATACAAGACACTGGTTAGGCCCCATCTGGAGTAATGCGTGCAGTACTGGAGGCCGCACCTTCACAAGGACATTAACCAAATTGAGGCAGTCCAGAGAAGGGCAACCAAATTGGTGCAGGGACTGCATCAGAAAACATATGAGGACAGATTAACGGAGCTCAATATGTACTGTATACCCTAGAGCAAAGGAGGGAGAGAGGAGTGATATTATTGAAACATTCAAACACCTTAAAGGCATTAACAATGTGAAAGAGTCTAACATGTTTCAATATAAGAAAAATAGCAGGACAAGAGGACACAGCATGAGATTAGAGGGAAGCCGATTAAGGCGTAATGTGAGGAAGTTCTTTTTCACAGAAAGGGTGGTGGATGCATGGAATGGCCTACCTCAGGAAGTGGTGGATATGAATACAGTGCAGGGCTTCAAACTGGCATGGGATAGGCATAAGGGAGCAATACAGATAAGTAAGAATAGATAGGCCATTGACAGAGCAAATGCAGATGGCACATTCATAAGGTAGAAAAAGCAATGGGCAGACTGGATGGGCCTTGTGGTCCTTATCTGCCGTCAACTTCTATGTTTCTATGTTATGTTTCTATGAAAAGTGATTTACATATATCGAGTGGGAGATCAGGCACTGGGGAGGAACACTACATTACAAAAAATTACTTTAAACATATCAGGTGGGAGATCGGGCACCGGGGAGGAACACTAAATTACGGAAAAGTGATTTACACATATTGGGTGGGAGATCATGGATGGGGAGGGGAGGGACCACTACACTATGGGAAGGGTCTTTTCTTATTATGAGTTCGGAGACTGGAGGATGGGGGACACTACACTAGGGGACTGTGGCTGCATGGGGCATGGGCTGGTGGGGTGGCTGTGCTACTCCAGACATTGGCATTGCAAATGGGCCCAAAATGGGCATGCTAATGGCCAGTTGCGCTTGCATGCCCAATGGGCTCATTTGCATGGCCGCTTTTGTGAATAAGATCTTATTACATGTGTGCTATTGTTGCCGGCCCATTCTCCTGGCTGCCTGTGGAGAAGTGCTACTGGGGTTCCTGGTGGTTTTCCTGGGTTAGCACTGCCCTGCCTGCCCCTATTCGCAGTCGGCTAGAGCAACTATGGATTGCAGTGCAAACATTATGCTTTTTAGTGAATTCTGGCCTTGATGTTTTACTTGACTGAGAATTATACCATCATTCATGCGTATGGGGAGAGTACATAGGATGTCAGTTTTATGACGCTGGCTTTCTTAGAGCATTTGTGGAACCAGTATAATTTGCTGAAAATGTCAGACCTCTGGGACCCCTTAGGCCTTCCCACTGACGAAACCCATTACTCACACTGTCACTGTACTATTAATGAATAAGGGGGTCAATATTTTTGACGTAAAATACTGGCCAACACGATTGTGTGAGGTGTTAGGCAACTTAGATCACATCATGGATGAGGAACACATTTGAACTGGGGATGTCATTTTAGGGTTCAGCTGAAGCATACTAAAATGGGGTTACATTTCCCTAACTGTTTCTATTTGGACAAAGACAGAGCCCTGTGTTTTACCCTGGGCAGCTCATGACCTGCTTTCAGTGTGGTTCCCAACCACCTTAGCAGCACATGCAACAAAATAAAGTACATGCTTTACCTGGATTATGGCCATGCAAGTAATTTCTGCCCCAATGACCTATCTTTGTGAAGAAATGTGCCATTCATAAGATCACTGTACTGTAGCTAGGCCATATGCAATTGAAAGGACAGACCAGAACAAGATGATATCTTAAATCACACTCAAAAGGCCAAGATGGTGCATTCTCTACAGGCCCAAAAGGGAAGTCAACTCCCGAGAACCCACCCAAGTCCTCTGACCTCTCCTCGACCCAGGTGGAGGATGTTCACATTCAGTAAAATACTCACACTGCTACACCAGATCCTTTGCCCCCAGATTTGGGCATGCAATATGGAACTAGTTTGCCAACCCATGAAATAATAAAGAATAAAAATGTTCTTTTTTTTATTCTTCAGGTCCATAGTATTATGGCTGGCTCAGTGTTCATGATGTAAGCAGGACAGATATGCTACATCTATTGGTTGATGAACATTTTATGTACTTTTGTCATTTTCATTTTTTTTTTTTTTTTTTGCATTTAATTCTTTTTATCCCCTGAGCACTGGGCAGACCGCTTAGAGCCGGACATCCGATTCTCATCAGCACAACTTCTGCAGGACTGACCCTGACTTTGAGTTCCTCCAGGGCGTACCCCCAGCAGTGGAGGCAGGGCTCCTCAACCCCTGCTGCTGAAAAGATCTGGTTCCACGGCAGTGCCTGGTCATTGGGTGCTGGTGTCCAGAAATCATCCTGCCCACTGTGGAGTTTCCTCATATTCCTTTCTTCCTCATCTTTGGTGTGACAGAGATTGCATGCAATGGCATCAATGATGGCACCATGCATACTTCATTATGTGGTGCATCGGACACCTGCAGCCCCACCGCTGCTCTCTTGTGGTCCATGTCCCTGACCCCCCAGCCACCACTAGTGGCCAGGCTAACATGAGGCTCCACGTCAGTCCCTCCCCAGAGGAGGAGAGCAGTCCACCACATGCTCAAGCCACCTCTCTCTAGCTGACCCTCCGACATCCTAAGTTTGCACCTGAGCTTGGGGTCATTGGCACAGCAAGCGGTAGCGCTACTGCTGCTCCAGCAGGCCAGCATCATTCTCATATTAGTAAAATGAATAAGAATGTACAACTACAGAGTGGTAACATACATAGATCATACTCATAGCTTCACTCAGGCATCATTAAGAAACAGACAAAGGTGGGCAGTCAGCTACAATAGAGAATGTCAAGTCAAGACAACCAGTATTCAGCAGTAACGCTGTCCTGGTCTGGATGAATAACTGAATCTACTAAAGCAGATAAGGCAAGAGAACTCAGGTTATATGTATTTGCTATGGCTTGGTCCAGCCCTAACCCAGGTTGGCCTGGTGAGGTGATGGGGAGAGAATGGTAAAGCAGTGAGTAGGACTTACTTCTATGGATGATCGGCTGTGGGAGGATTACAGGGTTGTGGTAGAGGTGCAGGAGAGAGGTAGGAGGGCAGAAAGGGGTCCAGTTTCTTATGGTAAACCTCCATATTACCAGTTCCAATATACAGTTCCTCAAAGATCACCAGCCTCGAGAGAGAGAGCAGAGTGCTAGGTGGGCAGAGAGGGAAGGCCCACCTTTCTCCAGTTCATAAGAAGCAAGTGTTTGACTTCCATAAGAGCTGTGAGGAGACAGCATTGGTGGGGTCTGGGTAAATCTGCAATCTGAAAAGTGATCCCAAGGACCATTAGAGATGATGATAGTGGGAGAAGATGGTGCAGTATTCTGGAGCAATCAGCGAATATTCCCTGCCAGGCTAGCTGAGGGCAATCCCTTAAAATATGAAGAAGGCCGGCTTCTGGTTGGGAACAACACCAGCACTGGGAATGAGGTAGGAAGCTCATATCCATCAGAACTTTGAGGGTTCTATTCTGTCTGTGTTGGAGTTTCACTTGAATTGGCCTACTTTTGGAATCCCTGTAGGCCTGATGTGTTGCGTTGATGCACGACTCCCATTGGGCAACTATTGTGGGGTGACCCAATTCTTGTTCCAATTTCTGTCAACTGGACTCAAGAACAGGTTTTTGCACATCTCTGATTCTGGCATTGGATTTCCCCATCATACCTCAAGAAATGGAAGAGACATTTGACTTATGTAGCCATTGCCAGGAGGTGTGGGGAGTCAGGGATTTGTTGAGGTGTTACCCTTGCTGACTTGACAGTAGTAGAAGTTGTCACATGTTTCACCTTGTCCCTGGAACCAGCTCAGTCCATGATGTCATTAGGCCCAAAGCCCAGGACACTTGTTTTCTGGTCTCCATTAGATTGCACACCTGTTTTAATATGTTGTTCACCCTAATTCTGATGGCCTTACTGTGCCTGTTCTCATGTCAATGAACATCCCCAGATGTTCTTTGGACTGGTTGTGAGTCAGGTCACTCTTGAGTTCATTTTCCACCCAGATTTGTTGTTGTAGACATTGAATGACCATTTGTGTTTCTCAAGTTGCCCATCGTGGTGACTTCGTCCTGATGAGCCAGTCTTCCAGATAGGAGATGACTTGTATGCCTTGTTCTCTCATTTTGGGTGCTAGAAAGATGGACACTTTCAAGAATATCTTGGGGGCTGATGTGAAGCTAAATGGATGGGTCTGATATGGGTAGTGTTTCCCAAAGATGTGGAATCAGAGATACTTGAGTTGAGAGGGTCTGATTTGAATGTGTAGATATACATTGTTTAGGTTTATGCATGTGAGATAGTCCCTGGGCTAATAGCTCTAAGGGTGGATGGGATGATTTCCATTTTGAATGGCTTGTACTGCACAGAATGATTTAAGAACATCAAATCTAAAACTGGCCGTGGACTGCCTGTTTTCTTGGCCACTGTAAAAAAGATGGAATAGATCCCTTTTCCCCTTTCTTCCAGGAGTACCTCTCATATGGCTCAGTTTTGTATCAGACTCATAGTATTTGTTTTCATGTGGTTGTACCTTGCATGTTGAGACTGGCGAAATGATTGATTGGGCCATTCTATGTGCATCTTCTAATTCTATTGCATATTCTTTGCTTATTTTCCAGTACCCATTTGTCCTGGGTTTATTTTTTCCACTGATGAGCAAACTTCATTAGGCGCATCCCTACTGGATTGCTGTGGTGGCCACTCTTGCTCGAAGCTCTGAGCTTTTTTTGAGCAGTTCCTCTTGCTTTCTGTCAGCTTGTTCCTTGAGGACCGTGGCGCTCTCTAAAGGTAGAACAGTCTTTTTGGTAAGGCCACAATCTGAGGATCATTAGCTCGTCTGCCTGTAGTGGGTATATCCTGTCTCAAGAACGATCTGTGTTCTGGTATGTGAGTTGGCTCCCGAGTTTCCCATACCTCTATCATGACTTCACTGATAAATTCTCACACTGGGAAAGTATTTTCCTGTTTGGCAAAGGGAACCAAAGAAGGCATTAGCTTGAATTGTAGTGGAAGGGGAAGTGTTTTGAACCCCACTGTGGTAATGATATTATGTACTAGTGTCAGTATCTGATCTGGAAAACACACTTTGGTTGTGAGGGACTGAAGATCCTGCCTCATCCTCTATTTCTTTGCCCCTATACAACCCAAGTGTCTGTCTGGTTGTCATCTGGCCATGGGTCCATGGGATTGGGACTGCTTGGGGTATGCCTTGGTGTCATAGGTGGAGGAAGGTTAGCTGGATTGGGATCTGCTGGTGCGGGGTTGTGTGGACCAGTTATCTCTGTTAGTTTATCTAGCATTGTGGTGATGAAGTTTTGCTTTGCCTGAATAACCTGTTGGTTTTGAAGTATGATGGATGCAGTGTCTGCCAAGTAGCTCGCCAGACCAAAGTTCAGTGGGTGGGTGCACCACCTGTGGAAGTGGTGTTTGTTCATGAAGTGGTAGGATCTTGGTATGATCCACCAAAGCTGTCATTAGTGTAAACTAACTCCAAGGCATCGGCAGGGTCTTCAGCATATGAGCGGCAGAGATGACCCTGTTGCTCAAGTGGTATCAGCACACTACAGATTCTGCATGGGTAGTGTGGTGAGCGGAGTCTACCACCTACAGTAATTGTTTTCAGAATCAGCTATAAACATGTAATGGCTCAGTCTTTAATGCCTTGACCCCAGTCAGGTAAGGATGGTACAGTGGGGACAAAAAAGTTGCCAATTTGTCCATTTATAATCTTTACTAAAATATTGTGTATATGGTATGTCTTGGAGAGCAGTACATACAGCATATCTATATATATATATATATATATATATTAGAGGCAAAAAACTCCGTTTAATGCATTAGTTAGGGTTGTTCCACAGCGACAAAAGTGAGGAAATTCACTGTTAGGGTTGAAAACCCCTTGGACCCCGCCCACCCCAACCGGCATTGAGTGCGCATTGGGATAGTCAGCTAACTCTCACCCCATGACATGTGTAAAGCAGCAGAAGTATAGAAGAATGGGTGAGAGTTGGGACCCATGATCCCACACCCCAATGCCGGTTGGGGGTAGGCAAGAGTCAAGGGGTTTTCAACCCTAACAGAGAATTTCCTCACTTTTATCGCTGTGGAACAACCCTAACTAATGCATTAAACTGAGTTTTTTGCCTCTAATTTCCCTTCTTTTTGAGAATGATAACGGGAAATAGTGAATGTAATGCAGCAGGGCCCCGCACTTCCGCCACATGATGTCTTGTGGCATACTAACAGGGACAGCAATGCAAACAGAAATGCAAACAGTGGCGCACATGGTAACACAAGCGTGAATGAGAACAGAAAGGGTAACGCACATGGTGGCGTAGACGGGAACGGTCTGCCACGTGATGTGTTGTCACATAGTAACATGGTGCCTGCAAACAGAAATGTCAATGGGCATGGTGATGTAAAGTGAAACAGAAAGATAAACAGTACTGTAGACAGAAATGGCAAAAATAACAGAAAGCATAGCGCAAATGAAAGCATAAAGGATAAGCACATGGTGGTGCAGACTTCAGCAGTAAAGTGAACGAATGCGGAACCACAAGCGGAAAGGACAACAGTAACAGTAATGTAAGCGCACAGACTGGTTTTCCCCAAAACCTGCATAGAGAAATACAGTGAGTACAAATAATATACGCATAATAATGAGTATCGGTGCAGAAAATGAGAACTTGCAATACTAAATACGTTATATCTCAGGAACCGTACGACGTAGAAAAAAAATGTAAAAGTCATATTATTTACAACTGTCCTGGCTAATTTGGTACTTAGCCCCCACTAGGGGGCTAAGAACTTTTCCGACGAAAAGGCCGTATCTCACACCGTTTCCGAGATACGGGCCCTGAAAGGCGCAGCGAACGCCGTAATGTTATCCTATGGGGGAAAAAAGAAATGTTCGGAGCTCCATAACTTTGACTCCCTGTAATGTTTTTTCACCAAACCACTGAAAGGCACATCTGTGGGCTGTTGGCTGTCTTCCCTCCAAATTTCAAGAAAAAAGACCAAACCGTTATTTTGCAGCAGGGGTCCAAAGGATTTCTATAATGCATCAGGCGCCGTAATGTTATCCTATGGGAAAAAACATCAACTTTGGAGTGCCGTAACTTTGCCGCAGTGTAATATTTTTTCACCAAACCACTGAAAGGGACATCTGTGGGCTGTTGGCTGTCTTCCCTCCAAATTTCAAGAAAAAAGACCAAACCGTTATTTTGCAGCAGGGTGCCAAAGGATTTCTGTAATGCGTCGGGTGCCGTAATGTTATCCTATGGGAAAAATGGTCAACTTTGGAGTGCCGTAACTTTGCTGCCGTGTAATATTTTTTCAATACAATACTGAAAGGCACATCTGTGAGATGTCGGCTCTGTTACCTCCTAATTTAAGCCCAAAACTCCCAACGGTTCTTTTGCAGCGCAGTGCCAAATAATCGCTGTCACTTTCCCACAGATGGAAAACTACTGTCGCAATTTGCGAAAGCTTTCGCAAAAAAGTTCGACACTTTCGGAAGCACGAAAGTAATTTGCGAAAGTACATTTTCCAGAAATTTTAAAAACATATTTCTGGGGCGTTTTACCACAAAATAAAGACATGGCAAGCATCCTCAGGGTCCGACTAGGTGAATACAAAAAGAATTAGGTTGCTAGAGGGTCCCAAATTTAAATGCCAACCATTTCTCTGATCACCAACTGAAAACAAAATGGCCAATTTGCAAAAGTAACAGGCCCATTTGTGAAAGTAAAAATGCATTTGTGACACTGTCGAACTTTTTGTTAACTTTTCCCATTGACTTATAATGGGAAACTGTTTTTTGAATAACTTTTGAACCGTTTAATATTTTTTCATGAAATCTTCAAAAGGCACATCATGGACCCCGGCCACATGTTCCCTGAAGATTTCGGGCTGGTCGTGCAAACCGTACGACCTGTAGATGCGACCGTAGAATTCCAGAAAAAGCGTAAACGTGCGCACAGATCATGCTTAATAACTCAACAGCCATATATCCAACCAGTACAAAACTTGGCAGATCCCAAGGCCTATGGTTCTTGATCATGTATTCCAAATTTCAGGTAAATCCGTCAAACAGTTGCAAAGTTATTAAGGTGCAAAGTTTGGGGGTTGAACAGAAATGGCTCCTCAACTCCTTAACTATAGTGGCACTTACCGGTGTTAATTATAATATATATATATATATATATATATATATATAAATTGCAAACAACTTTGTTAATGCTACAGTTAGGGTCAAGCAACAAAAGGTTGTGAAATGTGGCATTAGGGTTTCCAATCCTAACATCCCACCCCCCAAACCAGGCTGGAGAGCAAGTGTGGGGTGTGCCTTGGGCTTCTCAAGCCTAACATTCACCCCATTCCATCTGTAAATAAGGTCAGATGTGTAGACTTTATGATAATTGGATGAGCGTTAGGCTTGAGAAGCCCAGTGCACACCCCACTCCTGCTATACTGCCTGGTTTTGGGGGTGAAGTGTTAGGGTTGTAAACTCTAACACCACATTTCCAAACTTGTGTCGCTTTGACACTAACTGTAACATTAAGAACATTTTTTGCAATGTATTTCCTTACCTTTTTGAGATGGTATAATTGTATCCTTAGTTGGCAGTGGTAGGGCAGGGTCCATCAGACCCTGTGCTCCCATGCATTCTGCTGCGGGAGTGAAGGGTCCTTTGGACCTTGCATTCCTACACATACATAAGTTGATCATATATTGTTTTAGAAAAACATTTTCATTGGTGTTATTGGTATCCCCACCCTCCAATTCTTACCCCTGCCATTTCTATACATTTTAATTATGTTCTTTTGTGCCAAGTAGTACTCCCACTGTTTAATTGTAATAAATCCATAGTACCCCCAATTGTATATCCCTGGTGTCTAGTGGCAAACCCACCCTCCGATTCGTGAATTAGTTGTAATAATATCCCCCTCATCCCTGAGGCATTCACCCATCTGTATAAAAGACACATTTTTATGTTATTCTGTTGAACAGTGCCAAAGTTATTAAGGTGCAAAGTTAAGGGTTTAACATTAAACACCCTACTGAACCTTAACCACAGGTGCAATATCACACCCTAATAATATATATCTGTATTCATTTATTCTTTGCAAAAAAGCATCATTAGTGCACCAGTTAGAATTCAGATACAACTGACAAAAGTAGGGAAATGTGGTGTTAGTGTTTTCAATCCTAACACTCCACTCCCACCCTGAAGGCACCAAAAGAAAAAAATAATATGGTTTTGCCTGTCCTGAGTCTTCACAAATCAGGCCTGGAGTCTTCCTTGGGGTCATCAACCCTAAAGCTCCCCCCAGTCCATCATCAAATAAGCATAGGCGTGCAGACTATGTAAGAATGGGGTGGCGTTAGGGTTGATAATCTCAGGAAGACTCAGGCCTGATTCTGATGACTCAGAACAGAGCAAGATTGAATTTTTTTCCTTTGTTGCTTGCAGGTGGGGGTAGAGTGTCAGGTTTGAAACTTAACATCAGATTTCCCTACTTTTGTTGGTTTAATCTGAATCCTAAGTGGTGCATTAAGGATATTTTTGGCAAAGAATTTCCTTGCTTTTTGAGATAGCATAATCGTATCCTCATTCATGCAGGTCCCTTATGGACCTGCATGAATACATCCACTTGTTCAGGGAAGTGCAGAGTCCTCTGTGCCCTGCACTTCCATTCCTCCATAGATGCACACATCCATCTGGCTGTGGAAGCACATGGCCCTCCGGGCTCTGCACTTCCATACTTCCATAAAAGCAATGTATGTTCTTGATTGTAACAACTTTTTTTTGTTTTTGTTTTTTTGTGGGGCTCACTTCAAAGGGAGAAATATATTAAGTGTGTCTCTTAACTACAAGTGCTTGTTTGTATATATGCAACAGTGTGTTTCTTGATTTTTTTACCCATAAGTTAATACATTTTTATTGTTTACTCTGAAATTTGCTATGGTGGTAGTGGAAGACTATATACACCTTTGGTGCATTTTTGTTGATGATCAGACTTCCATTGTGGATTTGGCACCATGGTGAATATTGGAGGAAATTTTTGGGTACACTGCATGCTCCATGAACGTTTAGTGAGGTTGTGTGTTAGTGCTGTAGTACTCATTGACACTTTTTTCTTAGACATACATAAATTGTCCATTAACTCCAATTATTGACAGACCTGTGGCTTGTTAAAGTTGCAATGTTATCCTATAGGAATATTGATTTTTAATTGTTATATTTTTATATATATATATATATATATATATATATATATATCATCTCTAATTTTTTCTGGTAAGTGTGTTATGTTTAGTTTTGTAGTACTCATTAAGACCTTTCTTTTGATATATCTTTTGATATATAGATTGCCCATTAACTACAAATATTGATGGAGTTATGACTTGTTAAAGTTCAAATGTGACAAAAACTATGTCCAAATTCTTTTTTCGTGAAAATGACACAACCTCACAAAAAAAGAGAATTTTTCATACAAAAAAGGGATATCAAAAAACTAAGTCCAAGTTCTTTTTTTGAAAGAAAGGAATCTTGTTTGTGACAATGACAAAATCTCTAGAAAAAAAAATTCCTTCATACAAAAAAAGAATGTGGGGGAAAAAAAGAAGTCCAGATTCTTTTTCCATGCAAAGGCATCTTTTTTCATTATATTGTGTTGTACTCATGAAAAAATATGTCTTCATATAAAAAAAGAATGTGAAAAAAAAAGTCCAAATTCTTTTTCCGTATGAAGGCAATCTTGTTTTGTATGGCCGATTCTGATTTCATATGGCCATATGAAAAAAGAAAATCATCTCATAAAAAATGTTTTAAAATGTGTTAAAACACATTTCTGGGTCACTTTTCCAAAAAGTAATTGCAGAATCACCTAACAGAGTCCTGATCAGCAAGATACATGTGTTAGTATGTTTCCATGATACCATTTTTATGGGTTTTGAAATGTGTTTGAAAAAAATGGTAGGTAGGTAGATAGAAATTTATTGTTCGACCATATGCCATTACACAATTTTAAAAAGAGAGAAAAAGAAAAAAAAATACATATACATTCAATAACCGTTAACAATTCTATAAATATCACATAAATTGTGCAAATCCCTAACTTTCACAGAATAATTATACAGGTTTCATAACAATCAGTAATAACATCCAATATACTTGCTATGTAATAAGCCTAAACAGGTTGCCATTTTATCATTTCATCTTTCTTACTTCTCATAATTTAGTCGACATAAGGAATCTACTTAAACTTTTTAAAGTTTTTATACTTTTTGAATTAAAAAGAAATAAAAGTAACTGATCAGAGGGAAGAATGAGGGTTGCCAACATGGATCCCAGCTAATACTTTCCCTGTTTGTTATAGAGTGATAAATATAGCACAATATGCTTCAGGTCATCTTCAATCTGGTTGTTTCAATTGCAGTATGGTGTTCTAACATCATTTCTCCTTTGTTTAAACATAATATAGTTTGCAGGGTACAATTCCATTCTAAACTTTGATAGAACTCTTCGTTCATTCCAATCTGTCAGTATTGTCAAATATTCTTCCAGTCCCCTAAAGGTTTTTGTATTCTTATACAATCTATAATTTACTAACCGCTCTATTTTATGTGATTATCTGATTTAAAGGATTTCTGCCCAAGCTCATGTCCTAAGATCTCTGCCGGTACTGATTGTGGGATCCTCAACAGGTGTATATATGTCTGATTTATGATTACTTCCAGATGTTTTATATTCTCTATGGACCTTATTTCAGAGGCATATAATACACTTGTTTTTACTTTAACATTCAGAGTTCTCAGTAGAGCTTCAACTTGTCCTTGACAATAATTAATATTAAATCTTTTAAAGGACTTTGTTGCTACATTTAATTTTTTAGTTAACTTAGTTATATGTTGGTTCCACCATACATTCTGTGAGTATGTCACCCCTAAATACACATAACTATTAACAGTATTTATTTTTTTCCCATAGGGAAATGGAAGGCAATAATTTATTTCTAGTGCCAAAAAACACCATGTTCATTTTATCTCTATTAATTTGCAGTTTGTTAGTTTTACAAAGTGCTAAGAAATATGATAGCTTATGTTGTAACCCAAGTTTAGATGTATATATTAACACTATGTCATCAGCGTAAGCCAGACAAGAAATTTTGTTACTCAAGATTGCTGGAAAATTCCTGATAGAACCTTATCAGGACCTGGAGCCTTATTTGAGGAAGTTTTCTTAATGGAAAGGATTATCTCACCCTTAGTTATAAAATAAGGGCAAGGTAGAATCATTGGCTGACAATAAGCTAATCCTCCATTATCTTGTTCTTCTCCTGAAAAGTACAATTTACTAAAATGTTCTTCCCATCTACTAGGGGTGATTGTAGCTATAATTCTGTCATCATAGTGTCCAAATCCTTGACTTACCAATAACCAAAATTGTTTGATATTTTTCTTAATTATGGTTGTGTAAAAAATATGGAAACAAGGTAGCAGCCACACTTTAATGGGAGACAGAATTAGAATTAATGTGAAAAAAATTTTTTTTTTCATTCAGAGTGACAAATTTATGGAAAAAGCTCCCAAACTAAGCAGTGCAAGTGGAAGCGTTGACTCTTTTAAACTTAAGTTGCATCAGTTTGTCTAGAAAAAAAAATTACTGTATTGGGTACAGCATTTAATTAATTGAAGAAGGAAGGATTCTAAGTCATTTATACTATTTTCATAATAATTAGAGACTGCAGCAGCCAAAATGTATTTATTTATTACAATCTCAGAAAAAACCTTTGAATCAGTGACTTGTTTACAGAGGTTCCACATGAATTTACAGAGTAAGGAAACTAACAATAAATTTAGGCTACAGAATACACAAGCATTAGATAAAGTAATAATAAATAATAATAATAATAACTTTATTTTTATGACGCCTTTCAAAACCAAAGTGCCTACTAAAGTAAAATCACATCATTAAAATTCCAGAGCAGCATAATCAATAACACATCTCAAAACCAATAATATAATAATAATATAGTCTTAGACTTTTTCCATTCATTTAAATGCCATAAGCCTGGCTCCATAACCAAGTTTTCAATACTCTTTTAAAACCCTCTACAGTCGTGTGCTCACGTAACCAACGGGGTAGAGAATTCCAAAGGGTAGGTGCCGCATGCATAAATGTTCTGGCCCCTGAAGATTTCAAGCATACCCTCAGAATCTCTAGCAACCCCTCGTAGGCTGAGCGGAGCAATCGCGTGGGGCAGTGAGGAACCAGGAGCTCTTTCAGGTAGTCCAGGCCAAGTCCGTGTAGGGCTTTAAAAGTCAGCAAACCAACTTTAAAGGTGATCCGCCACTGAACTGGCAGCCAGTGCATCCACGCGGCACTGGCAAAATATGATAGGACCACAAGGATCCTGTCACCAGCTGTGCTGCAGTGTTCTGCACTAACTGCAAGTGGTGGATTTCCATCCCAGGAAGCCCTAGGTACAGGGAGTTGTAGTAGTCCAAACGTGAGGTCACAAAGGCATAGATCAGAGTGGAAAGGTTATCAGATGGAACAAGGTGCCTGATCCTGGTGATATTCCTCAAATGGTAGAATGAGGAAGTGACATCAGATGACACCTTAGTATCCAGGGTTAGCCCATCGTTGAAAATTACCCTCAGATTCCACACCCATTCAGAGGTTAGGAGTGGCTCACCCCCAAGATATAACCCAGAGGGCGAGCCCCCCCAACCTCTCTATCCAGCGACCAGGAACCACCACCAATACCTCGGTCTTATCAGAGTTCAACTTTAGCCAAGTGGTATTCATCCACTCCTGGAATTCAGCAAGACAGTTATTAAAGACCAAGACAACTCCATCCTGATCGGGGGCAAAAGAAAGGTAGAGCTGGGTATCATCAGCATAGCAGTGAAACCTCAGCCCATACCTTCTTACAATGTCTCCAAGGGGAAGCATGTACACTGTGAACAACATGGGGGACAGCACCAATCCCTGAGGAACTCCACACATTATTGGGACCAGGTCAGAGGAAAAAAATGCACCACCACCCTCTGAGATCTTCCCGTGAGGAATGATGTAAACCACTTGAGGACCGCACCCGACAGTCCACAAATGAACTTCAGGCGATCAAGCAGCACCCCATGGTCCACAATATCAAATGCTGATGAGAGATCTAGGAGGACCAAGATAGAGCAGATCCTCCTGTCTCTAGCCATCGGGAGATCATTAAGCACCCGAATCAGCGCTGTCTCGGTGCTATGCTTTTTTTGAAATCCGGGCTGGAGAGGTTCGTAGATGGCATGGATGGTCAAGTGGCCCTCCAGCTATGTGGCCACTAATTTCTCAATCACCTTCCCCACAAAGGTAAGGTTAGAGATTGGTCTGTAGTTAGCAAAGCAGTCTGGGTCCAAAGAAGCTTTCTTCAGGAGTGATGAGCATATACTAGGCAGGTATGTGACCATGCAAGGTCAGCAGACACTATATAACACTGAGACAAAGTGATGGAAATCAGCCAGAATTGTATCAGTAGAACAGTTCTTTTGTCACGGTACTAGCTAGAAGTGAGACAAGTTCTATAGAGGCAGGTACAGGCCAGGACCAGCAGGGAGCTGAAATGGAAGCAAGAGGGATAGAAGGCATTTTGAGCAGGAAGGGGGTGGGGAGGGAGATAATGAGACAGAGGGGAGGGTAGAAAATGGGAGATGAAGAAGGGAGGGAGGAGGAGACAGATGACATGGACGGGGGTTTGGGAGAGGAGAGAGATGGGATTGTGAGTGGGACAGGGAAGAGGTAGGGAGGGAGGAGCAGGGTAGGGCATTCTACAGTCCAGATAAAAGGGGGGTGAGGAGGGGAGGGGTGGAGATGGAATGTAAGAAGGGGGGCAGTGGGTATATGAGGGGAAGGGTGTGTAGGAGTTGGTGAAGGATTTGAGAGGCAGGGTCAGATGTATGAGGGGGAGGTCGATGAAGGATTGAGACAGTGTAGGTGGAGAACCAAGGGGGAAGGAGAGAACTATGTGGTGCAGTTACAGGTACTGTCCAGGGCAAGGGATGTTCGGAGTTGGGGTTTAAATGGGCCCAGTTTGGTTGCATTTTGCAGCTCTCTACTGAGGGTGTTAAGCCAAGTAGGGGCATGGTATTCGAAGGAGCATTGTCTTTGGAAGGTTCTGCAGAAAGGGGCTTTCAAGGTGAGGTCATTTAGGCCCCTTGTGTGTCTAGCTGGGTCAGTGCATTTGAGGAGGTTCTGAATCCCTGGGGGAGTAAGGCCAAGTATGGATTTTTTGGTGAGCAGGCATGTCTGGTAACAGATACAACCATCGAGGTTGAGCCAACAGCTTTGGGCATAAAGCTTATGAGTGTGGGTTAAGCAATGCACTCCTAGGACAAGCTAGCAAGCTTTCTTTAGGATAGTTGTAATTCTTTTGAGAGCTGTGGAAGTTGCTGCACCACAAACCACAAGACTAGTCAATTGGTGTCAGAATTGAGCTGGACACAATCAGTTTTAGGGTGTCAGGTGTAAAGTGCTTATTTATTTATTTTTTTATTTTATTTTTTATTTTAGTCTTTGGTAACCGGCTAAGGCCCACTAGGCACAAGTGCCTGTTTTCAGGGGCAACCTGGGAGCACTGGGCAGTTAAGTGACTTGCTCAGAGTCACACAGTATGCAAGTGGAGGTTGTGAGAATCAAACCAAGGTCTTGCCTGCTGGATGTCCCAAGCTCTTTTACAGCTCATTACTCTAACCTCTAGGCTATAATGCCAGCCCATTTCTGCAGATTAGGTCTAGTTTGGCATTTGAGTTTCTGGCAACCTGGTCAACATGTTATGTGTGTGACAATGTTGAGTCTAATGTTACACCTAGGTATTTGAAGTGGGTTACAGGTTCAAGGGGAGAGTTTTGATTATTAGCAATTTGAAATTGGTAGTTCCTTTGCCTGTTGTGGGTTGATGCGAAGACCATGGTCTTAGTTTTTTTATAGTTTAGGAGTAGCTTAGAGTCGTTGAACCATTTTTCCACTGAGGAGAAATCAGATTGCATACAGTGCTCAAGCTCCACAGGGTCGGAGTGGGATGAGTGGAGTGCTGCATCATTCTTCTAGAGCAAAACCTGGTCCGTTATAGCCAGAGGGAGTGAATTTAAGAACAGACTAAAGAGTAGTGTACCCAGTATAGAGCCTTGTGGTACACCTGAGGTGATGCTCAGAGGGCTTGATCAAACTTCATTAATTTTTACTTTTTGTACTCTTCCTTGGAGGTAACTCTGAAACCAAGCAGTAGATTTGGAGGACAGGCCAGTGTTTGATAGTTGATGTAGAAGCAGCTCGTGGTTAACTGTGTCAAAGGCCTTGGCGAGGTCTATGTAGGTAGCCCCCACCAAGAGCCCCCGATCAAGAGCACTGTGTATGTATCCAGTGAATTCCAAGATTGCGGTGGCTATGCTATGTTGTTTGCAAAACCCATGCTGCTGTTTACATTGCAGTTGGTATTTGTTAAGATATGCAGACAATTGATCCGAGATGATACGTTCAAGTGATTTTGAAAGCAGTGGGAGAACTGAGATGGGGCAATTATTGGTGTGATTGGTTCTGTCGCCACTCTTATATACCAGGGTGACAACCGCTGCTTTCCAGACAGTTGGAAACTTACCTGCAATTAGGGATCGGTTTATGATCTTGGTTAAGGGATGGAGTACTTCTTCAAGGGTGAGCTCCAGAAGCTTGAGATTGAACTTGTCATTACTCATTCTTGATTTGTTGAGCACCTTAGTTATATATTTTTTGGCCTCCTTCTGGGAAATTATTTTAAGGTAGAAGGGGGGTTGTGGCTTAGGGTTGGTTGTTTCAGGGTTAGGGCTAGGCTATTGCCTATTGGGAGCAGGAAGTTAGGGGGCAGTACATCACTGAGGTCAGTAAAGGCTTGATTAAGAAATTCAGCCATGATTTTTGGGTCATGGGTTAGGGTACCATTTACATTTATTTGTGATGGGGTGCTTTATTGGACTTACTGGATAGGATCTGGATATTGTCCTAGAAACACCTGCTATGCCTCCATGAGTTTTCCATCTCTCTTTTAAAGTGAAAATTTTTTGCTTTCTTAATAGCCCGAGTACAGTTGTTTCAGGCCACCTTATACCTCTAAATATCAGCTGCTGTGCCAGTGCTACAGGATATGCTCCAGAGCTTGTCTCTGCACTTCATCATATCTAAAAGAATCGTTGTGATCCAGGAGTTTTGAGAGCTTCTGAGTTTACGTTTCATATAGGGGGCATAGATATTGCAGGATTCATTAAACTTAATGACAAAGTAATGTAAGGCATCATCCACATCAGCTGTGTTGCTTAGATAACTCCAGTCCTGACTTTTTAGGTGGGCCTTTGGGGCCCCAAGCTTCCCTTTTTTAAGAAGCCTTGTTATTATAATTTTTGGTGGGACTTCGGGGGGGGGGTTGTTAGACCAGGTGAGTATGACTGGGGAGGGGTCACTAAGGGAGTCAGGGAGGACAGTTAGATGGGTTACTCTGTTGGGTTAAGTTGGTGACAACCCAGTTAATGAGGGTGGAGGTGCCCGTACAGTAGTTTATTATGGTGGGTGAGTCAACAATTTGTGTTACGTTACTCGAGGAGAGGGTGTCCTTGAAACAGTCAGCTTTGGGGGAGTTCCAATTTATACTGAAGTCACTCAGAATTAGTATCTCCATGTTGGACCCATGGGCTGTAAGGTAGTCTGTTATAACTGTGAACCCCGTATCTTGGGTCCTAGGGGAAATGTAAACCGATGCCACTGTGAGTGTTTTTCCATTTGAGCCAAGCAGAATCTTTACAAGTAGTAGCTGGGTGATGCCACTAGAGGGGGTAGGTGGCATTAGTTGCCCCCAAAGGTGTTGCTTAAGATAAATCACAATAATCAGAGAAAGTCCAGTCTCGGTGAAACCCAACCCAGTATCAGTGCAGTGAGGCTGGGCACACAGAGTAAAAGTCTGGTGAGACCGAGCTGACCAGTGGCGGCTCACCTACACAGTGACCAACCAATTGGCAGCTTGGGTCCTGGTGCTTCTAGCCAATGGTAGCAGGCAAATGCTTAGCAATTCAGGCCAGTCTTGGTGGCTTCTTTTTCGGCATACCTGAGTAGGTGAGCCAGTTCTGTAGCCGGGGGGCTGTGGCAGCTTGGAAGCCACAGCTCCAAAGGATTTAGGGTTGTGCTGGGGCTTGAAGCCTGATGAGGGGCTCCTGCTGGAAGAGAGACAAAAACCAGTGGTGAACTCACTTAATGGCAGGAGACAAATATGATGGATCCCTGTTTTTTTTTTTCATTTAGCATTTTCTGTCTTCCTTTGTAAAAAATTACATTTCCAAACTATCTTAGACTTAAACATCTGTACCAGGTTTCTAGAAACATGCTGACCTGTTGTGAAGAATGCCTACTTAAATCAGTTGTTCATGTTTATTGTAAAAAAAAAAAACAGCAGGGCTGTTTTTGATTTTATTTAAAGGAGTGACTAGGCTCCCTTACTGAATCACACTACTATAAGCTAAAAGATCCATGGTTAAAATGTTTTTACCTTATTTGTTTTGTGGATGTGAAGTAAAGATGGCACTGACCTACCCCTGTAAGGATTATTTCATTTAATTTCATTTTTACTTTTATACTTGTAAGCCAATGGGCATAAATGCCCATTTTCATTAGCAATATGTTTAACATAAAACCATAAAACACATATAGAATAGTGGATGGGTGACCATCCACAACAAGGCTGTTTTCCATCGAGGGAGTTGATGAGATCATAGAGACCTCGACAGTGAAGCTCGAGAGGTCTCCCTGATGTCATCAACTCCTGAGATGGAAAACTGCCTTTGTTGTGGATGGTGAACCATCTACTATTTTATATAGTATATGGTTCCTGGCTTTTGCCTTTTTTCCCCCCCACAAGTTGATGGTTACCTTTGTTATGTCGTGCTGCTCCTGCTCCGACTCATCCCGCTCTCAGTTCGGCTTTACCCAGTCCTGCTAGCTCGTTTCGGCTTCACTGCACTCCCACCGTTTGCTGTCTCTACCCATACCTGCTTGCTCTCTTTCAGCAGCAGTTTGTTTTTTAAAATAAAAAAATGCTTATGTGCCACAAAGCCGTGTGGTAGAAGGAAGATTCCCCGGAAGATCCACCTCTCCGTGACCGCCTAATCCCACCGCCATGTTTTAATTTTTTTTTCGCCGTTACAGCCAGTGAAGTCAGCCAATCGGGAGGTAGGACAAGGCTGAAAAGTTGTTGTACTATCGACGTGACGTCAGAACAATAGTACAATAACTTTTTTGACCTTTGAACTGTCCCACAACAAGATTTAGAAAGCCACTGATTTTAATCTACAACAAGCCCTAACCATATACTATAGTTGGTTACACATAAAGGTACAAACAAAATCAATACATTCAATCATTATAAAAGAATGGCACATAGTTTTTAGACATAAATAATCAAGTAGTCCTTTAAAAATTGAGATACAGTTGACATCCCTAATCTCTGCTGGGAGGGAGTTACAGTGCAATAGAGCTTTATATAGACAACACCTCTGACTACAAGATTTTTTGAAGCAGGGAACAATGTATTGTCTAAAAGGGGCTCATCTGGTATTACAAGAATATGAATTAGCCTTAAATAAGGCTGAAATCATTTTAAGGAGTAAGCCCAAAGAATTTTTATGCATTAACATAATCACATTTGACTTAAACCTGTTGTCCAATGACAAATAGCTGGCAGCAGAATGTAGATCACAGTGATGGGTACATATTGGTAAGTTGGTAATAAATCTGCATATACTATTATAGGCCACTCTCAACTTTGAAATAGCAGTGCCACTGACTACATAATAAACAATAAGTCCATAATCTGCCATAGAGAAAAGGAAACTGTTAGATAGAATTTTCCTGGTATCTGGGGTCAGACAATTCCTAATCCTAAAAAGGGCACCCAGTCTCTGGCGAATCTTCTTAATCACTGTTTCAATATGATATTCAAAGGTCAAGGCCTCATCGATGCTTACACCGAGGTACTTGAAACTATTCACTCGTTTGAATATGTTACCACTGAGGTCACATATGACTTTTCTATAGGCCTGGCCATCCCTGGACCTGCAAATATCATATATTTCAGTTTATTGTTATTGAGAACCATCTTTTTATTTATTAACCATGCCTGGAGTGAATTAAAGTCAGTGTGTGCTTGATCAGTGGCTTTCCCTTCCCCCCCTTGTTTACATCCAAGTTAATGTTTATTATTGCCGCATCATCAGCGTACAAAATTACTTCTGAAAACTTGCAGGATGTTGGCGAGGACTTTAGAAATAGTGTAAATAAATGAAGACCCAAAATGGATCTTTACAGTACTCCACAATATATTCGTAAAGGGTCAGAGGTACATCCAGATACATAAGTCACTTGGCATTTTTCTGTAAGAACTTGAAAACTATTTGATGGTATCAGCTGAAAAGTGACTTCAGTCAGTGTGTCTAATAACAAGGAGAGCTCTATCAAATTGTTTCACCAGACCAGTTACAGTATGTAAAAGAAGGATGTCTTACCTGGTTGGTTTAGAATCAGTAGGGATAGACCTGCATCATCTTTTTTCTTAATATTTTTATCTTACAGTTGCACGATTCATGAGCCTTCTTGCTACCTAACGGAATCCAGAAAAGTACTATCAGGGAGTTTATGACTGACATGAACTAAAGCTTTAAACTGTAATTTTATCAACTGGAGACTATGGGCTTGATTCTCAAAGGCCACAGAGTGATGCAAGGCACTTGGGTCAATCAGAATTGACGCAAGTGACTCCTTGCATCACATTTTGTGCCATTCCCAATTTTCTATTAGTGGCTATGTCCAGCCTGGGACCCCTTACTCTGAAGTGTCCCTGGGCCACACTTATACCCAACATGGTGGAGTGCCAGGTCACAAGGGGGCTTGTGCCACAATGGGGCTGCAACATCCCCATTATTAGGATTTTGTAAGCTCTGCCATGGGCGTGGCAAGGGGCTTGAGATAGACCAGCCAGAAGGTGGTCTAAGCCCCTTGCATTAGTACCAAACAAGGTGGTGAATTGTGGGGATTCTGAATGTGGGGACTGGAAGCAGAAGGGGAACAGGGATGCCATGGGATGTTTGGAAGAAGGTGGGCATGCCAGGTAGTTATGTGGCACCTGGTAGGGGTGCCATTATTATAACTATAAAGCAAAAGGGCTGGTACAGGGGGGTTCAGGGACAAACTGTGCCATGGTCCCAGGTGGTCACAGGCCTTGTAGCAGCCCAGTCTTGGGCACTGTTTTCCCCTGGAACACCCCCCTGCAGTGCCAGCTCATTGGCTGTATAGTTATATGAATGGTACCTCCGCTTGGTGCCACTTCAATTTCCTGGCATGCTCACCTTCTCCTCAACACCCCCTATGGCACCCCTGTGCTCCTTCTGCCCTGGACTCATCCTGACAAACATGATTTACCCACACCCCATCCCGGCCAATCTGTTGTTGCACCTGGTGAGCAGGGCCAGATCCCTTTGGCGGGTCCTGCAAATGCTCCAATTGTTTGGTGCTATCCCACAGGCATGGCAGCTACTGAATTTTACTGCAGGGACCCCTGTTTTTCCCAAATTGGGGAAAAGGGGATGCATCAGGAGTTCACTGCAGGCCTAGATTGCAACAAATTGTGACAAACTACAGGCTCTTTAAAAATCATGTCCCATGTCTCACCATGATGTCAGTCCATTGAAACTATCAGAGATTCACACACAGTCACTTCATTCTGATGTGACAGCGGCCTATATTTATGAACTTTTGGTATTCGTGATGAAGCACTTATTAACCAGCTAGCATTAGAAACATTCAAAACAAATACTTAAATGGAGGGCTGGGATGATCATGCAAGTGAATGAAACTGAAAGATAAAAAAGAGAGAAATCATATGGGTAGGGAAAAATACTTATATTGACTGGACATTATGTACTGTGCCACAGTATTGTTCTGGTCTGTTTGTGCTAAAACTTTAATAAATGTACAGCTTGTAAAAAGAAAGGTACTGTAGCTGGCATGTCAGTGCAACAGCAGTACTACTGCTCAATATGCCAGCAACCTAGGTTCACACCCTGAGCCTGGGTCATTGGAGGGCAGATTGGGTGAGGAGGACCAAGCATCTAATGGCTGCTCTTCTCTTCCAGAGGTTGGGGTGGGAGCAAGCCCAGTGATAGCCTGGCCCATAGCAGCAGCTATGGGATAGACTGTGGGACCACAGGTTGGAGGGGTGGAGGCATGGCAGACATCCGCATGCTATATACAGAAGTGTGTGCAGCACCACCATTGACGTCATTGCATGCTGGCTCCACACCATGGAGAAAGAGAGGAAAACAGAAAATCACCCTGGCTATGGCAGAATGATTCTCCAACCCCTCTCAAGCCCAATCAGTGACCTGGCGTGGCTCCAACTGGATCCTGCCCAACAGGCTGAGTTTGGCTCTCTGTCACCCCACCACAGGTGATAAGCCATGGGGGAAGCAGAAGCCAGTAAGTTCAGGAGATCCTGGGTGATGGGGCTGGAGTGATTGGAGGAGACCAGGCACCCAGGGAAGGGGGAGAAAATTAATAATGACAGAAAAAGATCAGGATGAGGTCATAGTTGTCCTCCATGCTGAGTTATCCTGCTGCTTTTTAATACTTTTTAAACCCTTAGAACTGCTGTTTTAAAACTGCTATTCTTTGCAATCCGTATTGTAATCAGCTTTAATCACCAAAGACCATTCTCTAAACATCTAAAAATATAAAGCAAGGAAAACAAAAATTCATCAGTGATTTAGGTAGACGCTGAGCAAACATAGCAAATAAAGTGGACTTGGGAGCCACAAAGAAACTGTTATAACATTGCAGTTGTTTTTTAATAGCTCGGGAGGAGAGGCTGTGTTTCCCCTGACTGCTTTTAGTGGGCATGGCTCAGTAAAACCCATGGGCTTATCAATGTCAAAAGTACTGTATTAGGAAACTCTTGTGCAAACTTTAGCAGCAGAAACTTCTTCCAGATCCTACTGAGGCATGCATCTAAACATTACAAATACACTCTGTTCCCAGCAGAAGACATGCTAGCAATGATACCCGACAGGGTGAGCAGTATTGGGCAATACTGGACCACCCAAGGGTGTAATGAGGCCTGACACCGCAGGCGGAGGGCCGTATAGCTCCTAGAAGGTCCAGTATTGCCCATACCGCCCACCCTGGAGGGTATTATTGCACTTAGGAAATGGGCTTTTTCATTTTTTTAGTACAATAGTTTATATCATCTTTAAAAATATTAGAAATACTTCATTTTTATTAATAAATTTAAAGTTTGTGTAAAATAGTCCCTGTGATGCTGTGTTTATCAATAGCTATGACTAGATGGCGCTGTTACATTTTGTGATGGGCTGTTGAGTTGCATATTATGCTCTCTCAGCAAGTGTGTAAATAGTGTGTCTGCTACAAGTCTGTTTTTCTGCCTCTCCCCCCCGAGTTTAGCAGTATTTTTTTATTTTTATTTCTGACCTTGAGTAAATGCCGCCGATCAGCAGAGGGATCACGTTGTGGATTGTGCAACAAGACGTCGAGGCAGAGAATGGAGGAGCACCACTGTGTTTGTATCCTTCAATTTTGATTTTTTGGGGGGGGCAACTGTTTAAATGCAGTGCAGTTTTCTACTGCTAACTTTGCTTTAGTTTTTTGGGGTTGGTGTCCTCATTCAGCTGTTGCTGTTCTAATAGCAATCAGGTCGAGTAGTAACTGGGCAGAGTGTACCAGGTCTGGCACTAGAGACAGTGATGGGAGCAGAACTCTAATTTGATTTTAGAAGGTCAGTTTTCTTTTTTAAATAAATATCAGTGCTGTATGCTTCTGTTACTATGAGGTGGAGATGCGGCGAGATGGGCACTGTCATAGTAGCGCTTAGCACACAACGTGCTAGCATTACTACTTTGAAATGAAAGGTGTTTTCTTTCCCAGTAGCATTTGCATTACTACTGATGTGCTACCCGCTAATCCCCAACACTGCAAAAACATTTTCTTTTCTTTTTTTTCTTGTGAAAAAAAGCGAGCAGTCGCGAGCTGGGCGGGCAGGAGCATCCTGATTAAGCGAGGTGTAAGAAATTGCAGCTGCGGACACTGGAAATTCGGTGTGCCAATGGATACCCTCAGTAATGGGGTACCCCGAATTGGCGCTTGTTTTAAGCGGGTGTATATATAGAAATGAACCAATGTGTGCTACTTTAGTGCAGAACTGCAGTGTGTGTGTGTGTGTGTGTGTGTGAGGGGTCAGTTACTTGTTAAGAAAAACATGGCTGCATTTTCAAAATGAACATTCTGTTGGCACAAGGATTTAGAACCTAATCAGGCAGCAGAGACAGGGACTCATTATTTCCTGGTCTCTATTGCCTGATACTGGGCTGGCTGGTTGGTGACTGTAGCCAATCAGCTTAAAGGATTTCCCCAGTCCATTTTCTAAGCCCAGATAAACCCAATTCCCCAATCAGTACATTGAGAAACACACAAACTATCATGTTGTGGGAAAGGCCGATTTTTTAATTGACAAGTATTTACCCATGCATGTTCTTTTTCTTCTAATTTTATAGAATACATGCCAAAGATTTTACTTATAACTTTAAGATGAATTACATACATTTACTTTCACCCAGCAACAGCAGATAGATTCAGGCCTTACTATGTAAACCAGATCCAGTACACTAGCATTTTCTGTGTAAAACATTTTTTGGCCAAGAGCAACTCATAAATCCCCCCACTGGGCCTGCTCAATCCCATGACATGTTCCCCTTATGATGGACCCTGGACTCGCTAGGCCATAGCAGAACAGTGGTGCCTTATAAAGCCTCATTTACCCTTCTGATTGCCCACTGTGTTCCACTGTTCCGTCCCAAGCTGTAAATATATGATAAGTGAGGTTGGCAGAATTAGATTTTTATTTTTTTATAATTTTAATGTAAAATATAGATTTTTATTTTTAAACCTTTTTTCCTAAGTTTTATCCATTTAAATTTTCACTGTTGCATGAAATTATGGGTTGTTAAGCACTTATTTAGATTTGTATCAATTTAATTTTCGCAGTTGCAGTTAATGACAGTAAACGCTAAGGATCTGCAAACTGATAAAAACACAAATTATCATCACGTGTCAGAATAGCAATAGACCTTACCTTGCCTATCTTTAAATTTTAAATTATTATTGATGGAAAAATGTTTTCGTCAGTTTGTGTGTGTGCAGTGAAATCAACATTTATCAACATTTACTGATTTAAATCTAATCCTATCAAGCCTAATGATAAGTAACCATGTCAGAGTGTGCATGTACGGGGGTTCAATGTCATAACAATGATTGCAAAATAGCGATCAGTTTTATGGTGAGTGTATATCGCTGAAAAGCAAATCAGTGCTATACACATGCCAGTGAACAGACACCCGGTACAGACACCAAGTGTTTATGAGGGGGGCTGTGCCCCCGAGCACCCCTGAATAAAGACTAGAGGTGGGGCGAAGTGGCCAAAATTCGCTCCACGAAGCAATTTGCTGAGCAGTGGGGAATCCGCAAAGTACTCTGCAAAGCAAACCGGAGTACTTTGCGTCAAAATGAGGATCGCAAAGTCATTGATTTCAATGCACATCACATTACTCCACCTTCTCCAACCACTTCTGTGTCTATTTTTAGGTGAAGTACATTGATTTCAATGTACTTCGTATCACTTCGCCTAATTTTGGGGCTCCATGGTGAATTTTGCATTGATTCATGGGATTGCAGGTCACATGGGCTCTAGACTGTTCTTCACAGCCTCAGTTCTGTGTAATGTGTGTGTAGTAGTAGTTGGAGACAGTTTGTTGTCAGAGCTCTGCGATTCAAGCCCTACAAAAGCTGTTTAAAAAAGCCTTTTTGAGCCATTTATTTGGCTGAAAACATAGTACATCAATTGTAGGAAACCCTCCTGTACGCATATCATCGAGTGTTTATTGTTTGTGTGTGGATTTTGAAAGTTAATTTTGAACATTCAGTCTATATACTGACAGACACTTGTAGTGTGCTTTGGGGAAGGAGCGTATCTGTGTTGTGTAAGTAGATTAATTGGGAGAAAAAGGCAGTCTTTTTGTTTTGGTTATATTTTTGTTGTATAACTGTTAATGTTCACAGTACTATTTTAATTAATTTTTAACATTTTTTTGCTGATTGTTGTGATGCAGCAGTGCATAATTTCAGTGTGTTTAAAATATTTGGTTATATTAATGAAGTTTTCAATTTGCTGCACATTACTTGTAGTGTGTGTGCGTGTGAGTGTGTTTGCGACGTGTGCCATCAAATCAGACACATTTCATTGTGCCACACAGTAATTGCAGCAGAGTGAACCTGCTATCCACTGCACCTGCATGATTTTTTTGTACTGCTTTGTGGTATCTTTACTGGTAGTGGACTGTTACTGCACTGCACTGCCCCCTCCCCCGCCCCAACCGGCAAAAGGTATTCTTTTCCAGATTTGGATTTGTGACTTGTGAGCACTGGTTAGGTGTTGTTGTGCCTTTGCATATGCATCTCTTGAGTGCGCAGCACAATCTTAATCTGCCTGTGTGTTTGCATCTCTTTAGGGCCCAATCTCCATTTGTTACTTAAGTCACAGTTGTTTGGTTGGCTTTCCTTCAGAGTACTGGTGTGGTGCATATCTCTGTGTGAACACTGCACTCATTAATGTATGTTTTTAAGTCAGGTCGATCATCATGAGTCACTCACGATACAAATCACGTTCTTCATCTTCACGGTCATGATTCATAATTATGAATCACAAAACTGTAATTTTATTTTGTTAGTTGCATGTAAGCATGTTTCATAGTATCTCGAGTTTCGGCTTCACTATTGTACTCATTAATATGAGTTTTCAAATCAGGTAGTTTTGTGTGGTACAGGTCAGGGAAGTACAACCATAGGTATTCGCGTTCGAGTACAGTTTACTATCATTAGTCATGTCACACCAGACACTTATCATGACTCTGACTCCAAGACAAATCACATTCTTAATCTTCACAGTCACTAGTCACTATGACGAATTGCAAAACTGTAAGTTTTTTGTTGTTGTTAGGTGCATGTAAGCCTGTTTCGTATTATCTCAGGTCTCGGTTTCACCATTGTACTCATTAATATGAGTTTTCAAATCAGGTAGTTTTGTGTGGAACAGGTCAGGAGAGTACAGCTGTAGGTATTTGCATTTGTGTACAGTTTACTATTATTAGTCATGTCACACTGACGTGATATGGGTGAAAGCCCGGAAGGCGAGGGGGCAGGGAGGGCAACCAGATGTGGTGGGGTGTGCGACCCTAGCGACCAGATGTCATTACGTGTACATGTGCACGGGGGGGAGCGAGTACAGCGAGTGTGGCTTGGGATGGGGTGGAGGGGATGTAGGGGCTGGCACTGTGGTTGGCTGCCAAGCTGTACCATGGTGTTGGGGGTTGGCATCCGCTTGTGGTGCTGGGGTTCCGGGTTCGGGTCTGGGTCTGGGTGCTACTGTGCTTTTCTTGCACCCGGCCCAGAATCTTATTTTTTTTTTACTTTCACAACCCCCAACATACCCCCTGGAATTGAGAATCCTTAAGTAGGATGATGTGGGGATCGAAGCCCCCCTTGTGGGGGGGTGCAGCCCCCCCCACAGAAAGCAAGTATTTTTAGTCCCCGGCGCCATTTTTCCATGCGCCGAGGTTGTCAGGATGGTGAAATTGTTTTCACTGCCCTGATATCGCTCTTCTGCTGGTCGCCGTTCCGCGGTAGCCCACATCACATAGAACCATACATTGCCAGTCAAATCAAACTGACTATAAAATAAACCGAGCCCATGCAGTGAAATAATAATTGAGGTTAATTGGCCTGCACACATGGCTGCTATGGGGGGTGGAGGAGTGGGGATCGAGAAATAACAAAAGTGGTAGGAGAAGATTCAAATGGAAGAGTGGTAGCGTCCAAGGCGCTGCAAGTTCCCCGAAGCGAAAAATGCTGCTACCAATTAGTAAGGGAACTGAAATGCAGACAGGGTTGAAAAGGGGCTATCAGGACATTCCAGAAGAAATTGGGGGTGGGAAGGGGCCACCTGCATGGCCGCTGGGGGAGAATAGATGGTCAGAACAAAGGATGGAGGGGCATCAGCTTAAAATCGCGAAAACAAGGAAAATGCAACAAGATAACCTCATCAAAAGCAGCAAAGCAATCCTAGGATGCACTTGCCTAACCCAGTTAACTGGCTAGTTGACTGAATAAATATAGCTGCTGGCACATGCCACAAAACTAAACCACAGTGTTAGCTCTTAACCTTTTAATGACCCTTACAGGGGTACAGTGGAACCTTTGAGCATTATAACCAAAACAGGTATGCCAATGAACTACATGCATATGCATGAGTACCAACAACTTTAAAGCCCTTGCTGAACAAAGTGGTTAACTGATTGCCTAAATATAGCACCATCATGTATGATCTGATGAAATAGCCATTTCCAGGGACGATAGCATAGGCACAGTGGGACCTGTAGCATTAAACATTTAAAATGGGTAAGCAAATGTACTTTATGAATATACATTAATGCCATCAGCCTTTGATTATTCCTGAGGTGCACTTTCACCTTGTCAGCCATGCATTTCTACAGTTCTGCAACAATTTGTCCCACCCCAACAGCAATATACCCCCAAAAAACTTCTTAAATTTTTTTTTGAATGGCAGGATGCAGGCATTAGAGCTATGACTACGTAGCAGATCTTTACTGAAAGAGAGTGGTTGGAAGCAGCAAAAAATGGGCAGATGAGAAGGCGGGCCATGTGGTCACCTCACTCACAGGACAGGGAGGGAGTGTAACCTGGAGGCCAATCAGAGCTTAGCTTCTGCCCCATGCCTTCTACCATGCCTTGCATGTAGAGTGCGTATACCTGCCAGTAAACCACTCAGCTGGCAACCCCTCCCCAACCACCTAGGTGAAAATCCCTTTGGACACTCTCCCTTACCCTGCACATGCACTCCCACCTTCAGATCCCTGCCATGTGACAGCCACATAATGAACTGGGTGGAGTGAGCTGAAGCAGGGGATTGGAGGAGGGGCATTGAGAACAGCAGGGGTTCTGTGCAGGAAGGCCATAACCTAAGAGGCTGCTATTTGTGACCAGAGAGTCAGGGTTGCCCAAATATAATGGATGCCTGCAGGCCAAGCTATGAGCAAACCACCCAGTGGAACCCTCTGTAAACTGAACCTCCAGAAAACACTTTAAGGCCCTGGCACCTTATGTGGGAAGGCCAAAGGAGAACTGAAGGACCACAGAGTTCAGACCAACAGCAAGCCCCTCACTGCTTGTGCAGCAGGGGATTCAACCAGAGGTAGGCAGGTTTCCTTTTCTTCTTCTATTCTTCACCTTATGCCGCACAGACAGAAAGAGGATGATCCTCTTCTGACCCAGCCTTCTATGCCTACCTTGACCCCATCCACCCTAGAGGTTATGTCCTAGCCTCAGCTCTGTATGGGGTCACTGACCACTTAACCAGCCTTCTCTGGTTTTGGCACCCAGGAAGGTTGGACTCTAGGATTTGTCTAGTGGCCCTGGGCAAGTATCCTCCCAGTGATAGCTGGCAGGGGGGAAGTTTCTCTGTCTTACTGGCAGCATAGCATAGAAACATAGAAACATAGAATTTGACGGCAGATAAGGACCGCTTGGTCCACCTAGTCTGCCCATTTTTCTACCTAACAGATAAGCTGCAGATCCTAGTTAACCAACAGCTTACTTCCTCCTACCCCCCACTAGGACTGCCTTATGTCTGTCCCATGCATTCTTGAATTCCCCCACTGTTCTTGACTCCACGACCTCCTCAGGGAGGCTGTTCCATGTATCCACAACCCTCTCCGTGAAAAAATACTTCCTCACATTACCTCTGAGCCGTCCCCCCTCTATCTTCAAATTGTGCCCCTTGTTCTTGCACATCTCTTTTTCTGAAAGATGCTACCCTCTTGGACTTTGTTGTTTCCCTTGAGGTACTTGAAAGTTTCTATCATGTCCCCTCTCTCCCTTCTTTCCTCAAGGGTATACATATTAAGCTCCTTTAGTCTTTCTTCGTATGTCTTCTGGTGCAGATCCTGCACCATTTTGGTTGCCCCCCTCTAGACAGCCTCCATTCTGTCTATGTCTTTGCGGAGATGGGGTCTCCAGAACTGCACACAGTACTCCAGATGGGGTCTCACCAACTGTCTCTACAGAGGGATAACAACTTCCTGTTTTCTACTATTGATGCCTCTTCCTATGCATCCCAGTATCCCCCCAGCCTTACTTACTGCCTTCTCACATTGCTTGCCCACCATTAGATAATCTGATATAATTACCCACAGGTCCCTTTCCATTTTTACTGTTGTCAGTACCTCACCCCCCATTGTGTACTCTTCCCCTTGGTTTTTGTTTCCCATGTGCATTACCTTGCACTTCTTTGCATTGAATCTGAGCTGCCATGCATTTGACCATTCCTCCAACCTTGCCAAGTCCCTTCTCATCCTTTCCACTCTATCTTGTGTGTCAACCCTGTTGCAGATCTTTGTGTCGTCTGCAAAGAGACATACTTTTCCTTCCAGTTCCTCTGCAATGTCACTTATAAAGACATTAAAAAGGACCGGTCCAAGTACTGAACCCTGCGGTACCCCGCTAGTAACCTTCCTTTCTTCACTGTGCACTCCATTTATTACTACCCTTTGTGTCCTGTTGTCTAGCCAATTTTTTATCCAGGCTACCACCTTGGGACCCACTCCAAGGCTGGCTAACTTGTGTATTAATCTTTTGTGTAGGACTGTATCAAATGCCTTGCTAAAATCTAGGTAGGCCATGTCCACAGCCCCTCCCTGGTCTACTACTTTGGTCACCCAGTCAAAGAAATCTATTAGATTTGTCTGACACGACCTTCCCATCGTGAATCCATGCTGCCTTGGGTCCTGTGCCCCACTGGCCTCTAGGTACTCCACAATGCTTTCCTTCAGAAGTGATTCCATCATTTTCCCTACCACTGAGGTCAAACTAACTGGTCTGTAGTTTTCTGCCTCTATCCTGCTCCCACTTTTGTGAAGAGGAATCACATCTGCCCTCCTCCAGTCCTCAGGTACCACCCCATCCTCCCATGATTTGTTAAAGAGAGTAGTCAGCGGTATCACTAGTTCTACCCTTAGTTCTTTTAGAATTCTTGGGTGAATCCCATCAGGCCCCATTGCTTTGTCCACCTTCAATTTTACTAGTTCTTTCAGAACCCTTTCTTCTGCAAATGGACTGGTATCGACCCCCATCTTCAGAGTGTTTCTCTTGTTTGGTTTAGGTACCTCCCCGTCCTCTTCCTTTGTGAATACTGAGCAGAAATAATCATTCAGTATTCCTGCTTTTTCACTGTCCCCCTCTACCCACATTCCCTCCCCTTTCTTAAGCCTCAGTATCCCTCCTTTGGTCTTTCTTCGCTCCCTAATGTACCTATAAAAGGTCTTATCCCCCTTCTTAACAGAATTGGCTATCCTTTCCTCCATTTGGGCCTTTGCTATTCTGACTGCCTTCCCAGTCGCTTTCTGCTTTAACTGATAAAGTTCTCTGTCCTGCTCCTTCTGTGTTTCCTTATATTTCCTGAATGCTGTCCTTTTCTCCTTAACCTTCCCTGCCACATCTTTTGAGAACCATAGCGTTTTTTTCCTTTGTTGTGTTTTATTGATTTGCTTTACGCAAAGGCTTGTTGCCTTTGTGATGGCTGTTTTGATTACTCCCCATTGTTCCTCCACCCCTCCTTCTTGCCTGTTTGCTAGTGCTTTTCTAAGACACTCTCTCATTTTCCCAAAGTCAGCCCTCCTAAAGTCCAATACTCTTGCTTTTGTATGGCTTGATTGTATGGCTGTGTTTATCGTGACCCACACTGTTTGGTGGTCGCTTGTTCCCAGATGGCTACCCACCTCTAAATCTGAGATTCTTTCTCCATCCCCATTTGGGAGTACCAGGTCTAAGACTGCTCCCTCCCGAGCTGGTTCCAGTACTAGCTGTCTGAGGCATGCCCCCTGTAGGGCATCAAGAATGACCCTGCTCTTGGATGTGCCTGCAGCAAAGGTGCTCCAGTTAACATCTGGCATATTCAGGTCCCCCATCAACAATATCTCCCCTTTTTCTGCCATTCTAAGGAAGCCTTCTATCATTTCCTTGTCCATTCCCTCCCCCTGAGATGATGGTCTGTATACAACCCCCGTGCGGATTGTGGTGCCATTTCCTGTCTCCAGGATGACCCAGAGTGCCTCATCTGCTCCCTGTTTACTCTTTAGTTCTGTTGCTTTGATCCCTTCCTTTACATAGAGAGCCACTCCTCCTCATCTTTTACCCTCCCTGTCCCTCCTGTAGATTGTGTATCCTGGTATGTTGACATCCCAGTCATGGTTCTCTGTGTACCATGTTTCTGTGACTGCCACAATATCCAGGCAACCCTCTTCCATCAAGGCCACTAGTTCAGGGAGCTTGTTACACAGACTACAGGCATTGGTACTCATCACCCTCCACTTTTTGATAGCCTTACCCCTTTTAGCCCCATTCCTGTCCTTACTGCCTTTGCCTTTTTTTACATCTACCTCTGTCCTGCTCCCTAATAACTTCTCTACCTTGGTGTTTACCTCACTAATTACCATGTTTTGTGGGGGGAGGCTGGGATTTCCCTGCTCCTTTTCAGTGCCTCCCCCTTGGCTAGTTTAAATGCTTGCCAATGAAGCATTTAAACCTCTCACCTAGGATCGTGTTTCCCCCCCCTGGACAGATGCAGACCATCGTACCAGTATAGGTTTGCATCCCTCTTGGTGGCTCCCCAGTCCTCAATGAAGCCAAAACCCTGAGCTCCACACCAGTTTTTCAACCACTCATTGAATTCCCTGGTGAGGAGTGCCCTAGCATCACCCTTGCCAAAGTCAGACAGCACCTCCGAGAAGGTTACCGTATGCGCTACTTGTCTAAGGCCCCTCCCCAACTCTACAAACTCCTCTTGCACTGCTCTGATCCCATTCCTAGCCAGGTCATTTGCCCCTAGGCATCTTGTAACAGGTTTTCCTAACAAAGGAGAAATACAAAAAGAAACAGAACAAAGAGGGAAATGAAAAAAGACAAAGAAACTAAAATAAAGATTGAACTAAAAGAGAAATGGGCACACAATTAATACAAGCCAACAAGAAAAAGAAAACAAACAAGCATTTGTCAATGCCGAATGTTGCTTGCTTCTATGTGCTGTTTAGGTATTTGGAAGTCATCGGATTGCAAATATTGAAAATTTGTGGACTTATGAGCGTGCCTAGGAACTGCGCAACACACGCTCGTAAAACAGTCATTTTTGAATTTTTTCACCAAATTTTCAACATAGCCATTTTAAGACCTCTGCTCATGAACAGTGTCACTGTGATTTTCTTAATGTGTCCCATACATTGAGTTTGCACACCGACCGCGCCCATTGTGCGCTATATGGCGGAAACACATTTTGGGCAGGATGTCAAAAATGACAGCTATACTGCTTATAAGGAGGTGTGGTAAAATGGCAGTGTTGAAAATCTGGAGTGAAAATTTGCGAACTTACAAGCCTGCGTAGGAACTGCGCAATGCACGCTCGTACAACAGTCATTTTTAGGAATTTTTTCACCAGATTTTCAACATAGCCATTTTAAGACCTCTGTTCATGAATAGTGTCACTGTGGTTTTCTTAATTTGTCCTGTACATTGATTTCGTACATCGACTGCACCATTCTGTGCTACATGGGTGGAAACACATTTTGGGTGAGATGTGAAAAATGACAACTGTACTACTCATAAGCAGGTATGGTAAAATGGCAATGTTGAAAATCTGGAGTGAAAATGTGAAATTTCGCGAACTTACGAGCCTCGCGTAGGAACTGCTTAGCATGCGGCTCGTAAAACAGTGATTTTGAATTCTTGCCAAATTTTCAACATGGATTTTGGACCCTCTCTCTTGAGTGATGTCACTGTCATGGCGGTATTCAGGCTGGAAGGGTGATTTCACAGTGACTGCGCAGTCACTGCGCGAAATCACCCTTCGAGGCTGAATAACGCCATGACAGTGACATCATTCATGAGAAGGGGTCCCAAAAACCCCATGTTGAAAATTTGGTGCAAAAATTCCCAAAAATGCCTGAGATATGCAATAAAGTTGAAACCCCCCTATCTAGCCCATTATACAGCTTACCGGCATTTCCTCAGTTCGCGGTCGGCTTTGAAGAGTGCAGACGTGTTCCCGGTCCACCAAGATCATACCGGAGTCCGAGGTAAGTATGGGGTGGGGGGGCGGGGAGGCTGGGTGCACAGTGGTGGGCGGGTTGTGGGAAGAGGGTCGGAGAAGCTCAAGGGACGGTTTTGTTTTCAGGTGAAAAAAAAAAAAGACAACATGGGATCATTTGCCACGCTGGGGTGGGCTCCCAGCATGGCACAAGCACTTTGGGGGGCGTTCAGCCGACGGGGATTGGGCACCCTTCGGCCGCAAAAAAAAAACTTGTGGGCGCTTTGCCACGCTTGGGGTGGGCCTCAGCGGCACAGGCTGCACTTTGGGGGCGGCCGACGGGGATTGGGCACCCCTGCCGATTACATAAGAGATTGCCACGCTTGGGTGGGCTCCCAGTGTGGCACCAGCTACGGGGCGACAGAGTTTAGCCGACGGGATTGGGCACCTGTCGTTATACAGTGCGTATGGGAGCGCGACGCCTGGGAGCTGCGTGAGCAGCATCTTATCGCTGCTCACCAGCCGTAGCTACCCTTTCAACTATAGTTACTGCATTTTGGAGTGTGTCATAGACAGCTCCAAATGCATTGGTTTCCAGGCCGCACCTGCCAGCCCAGTGCCTGAATTGGAGGAGGAGGTGACACACCTCCGAAATCTCCGTTCGTGGCACTATGTTTCTTGCACATGCGTGCAAGCAACATAAAAAATAGAAGAAACACATGGAGATAACACAGATAGAGGAAACAGAAATCAAGAAAATCAATGTCCAAGTGGCAGCAGTTATGGGCTAAAGAGTGTGTGCATATAGACAACAACAAAAGAGTGTGCTTATGTGTGCATGAATGACAGTAAAAGAGTCGTATTGGATTAGAGGAAAATGAGTGAGCATGCCTCTATATATGGCAGTGAGGATGAAAGAACAGTGACAGCAAACGTGGGAGTTGCTGGTAATGATGAATGAGTGAGTGACTATAAAGTCATCTTCCCACAATGCTATCAACACAGTCCTTCTTTGTCCCTTGCAGAGCCCACACTGTCCCCTAATCAAAAGACTTGGGCACAAATGTTCCTCAGTTCTGAGTTTCCAGCTGGATTCTTGCATGGTCAGAGCAGTGTGGGTGTTTATACTGATAGATATGCACACTGGCTTTCAAGATTCTTTGCAATGTACTTCAAATATAATAGTTTTACTTAAGATGACTCAAAAGTTGTTTTTTTTTACAGCAAAGCTTTCTCCCCACTGATTACAGGCAGCAGTTTTACACCAAAAGTAAATCTTAAAATGGTATTGAAGGCTACATCTAAAACACTTTCTGAACATCCTTAGTCTTGGTGTTAATAAAATCATGTTGAAAGGCATTGAGTTTATTGGAACCTTTGTCTGTGCCTTATGATTTCTGAACTTTAATGATATTTGTTCAGCTGCAATTACCAGGAACCCGATCTTGTTACAAGGGCATGTGTGCAGGGAAACGGATATCATTTCCTGTGGTTTTGCAGCATGCCACTTTGTGTCAGTGTTCTGTATATTGTTATATGGAAAATCTCCTGGATTTCAAAGGCTTTATATATTTGTTTTTATTTTTAATTTAAAGTCAGTCTGATCTTGTCTGAAATGTAAAATGAGGAAGCTTTGAAAAGGAAATAAAACAAGTTCCTCTGCAAAGGCAGGGATTAACCCTATGATTTCTCTTCAGTTTGAGTATGTAACTACACTAACTGTTCCCAATGAGAATCCATTCATTTTTCCTTTTTAATTTGATTTTGAATTTTAGCAACTTAAAAGTGGGGATCCATGTTATTAGAAACAGAAGTCCCTCTTTATTCATCAGTGGTTTAAGAAATTAGTTGGAATTGTATCTTATGAAAAAAAAATCTTTCTGTTATCCCAGAGTACACTTTTAAAAGTGGTGTGCTACATCATTGTGTTTTCCCCTGGTTAAGTAAAATAAATCCAGAGGCTTGACATATCTCTGCAGGCTCCGACATACATATGCATCCTTGTCATTAGCCATGATGTTGTACCAACCATTTTGCAGGATGAGAGCAATTCAGTCCCAACCCAATCTGAGCAAATTACTAACTACACATATTCATGCTGGTCTGTGCATGGAGATTTTGTGGCCACGTAAACTGCTGTCCTCTGCAAGCTGAACTGTGACCAGAAAACTAATTTCTCTCAGCTGGGATTAACACCAAGTAAAGGGTCTGATCAGAATCGTTTACTAGTAGTTGCTGGAGACAGCAAACCAATATGCATGCTAGAATGTGCAAACAAAGGTGATCCAGAGAACAACAACAAAAAAAAGATAAAATATATTAAGTATGGCTGGGTTGGGAATGACTTCCGACCATAAAACCAAACACACCAATTTTCACACATGACTAATAATAAAATAAAAAATACAACACCTGCAATTCTACTTTAACTTGACTGAGTCATTTTGTACTAGACTGTAAATAAAATATACCTATGGCATACTTGTCTTTGTAGGCCACATTGCCCCTCCCCCTTTCACCCAAACAGAGTGAGATATGCACAGTGCTTTGAAGAGAAATGACCACAGCTGTGTGATTATTAAAATACAGTTGTAACCCAAGTTGCATAAGTAGCATGACACACACAGCAAGTGAGTCGTGGTAAGGATTTGAAAGGTCCAGCTTTTGACATTGGCCACCCCTTTAGATGCAGGGGATTTGACAAAGGCTACAGCCTCTAGAGGGACTTTAGCCTTGAGGGTATAAGGAGTGGCTAACCAAGGCTGTGTGACATGTGCCACTCCCCCATTGGATGGCTCTATACAAATGGCCATGCCTGAAGAGGCTACTGCCCAACAGCACCACCTACTGGGAAAACACCAGCCATCTGGACTGCCTCCTCTCGCCATCTCAAGGAAACCTGCCTGCAGAAAATACAAGATTCCTTATTTACCCTGTGTACACTCCTTAGAAGGCTGCCATGGTGTCACACATACATGACTCTGACATCCTGCTACTAACCTCTGCTAAGGCTCTATGTGGTGTCTTGCCAGAAAAGGTGAAAACCCCAGAAAACCTCTTTGGGAAAAACTAGGAAAATTCCTTCTTATCCCCTAAGGTGGTCCCCCACAGTGGGACAGTGAGTTCCCTGTTCCCTGCCATTCCCATGCCCTGTGACCACCATCAGTCATGTGTATGGATCTGACCATCTGTCAAGCCTTTGGCCCTAGTATTTGTGGCAGTCCCAATGTGGACTGAATGAGCATGGAGCCCAATGAATCCAAACCCATCCCTCTCAGGGCTTTTTCTAGAATGTGGTGAAACTGGAACATTGTTAGCTGTCCCATCTTCATGGCCTTTCAGGCTGCATATTCCAGGACCTGGGTGTATGTCCTACTGCACCCTAGTGGATGCCTCAGGCTGCACTAGCACCATTGGACATCCTATCTGTCTTGTTACCTCAGAGATGGACAAACTTCCCTTTCTGGGTCATCCCCACATCTTCATCCCCCAAGGCCACCAGAAACCCTGGCCTCTTACTTGGCTGGACCAACTTGAACACCAGAAATGCTCTGCAGAAGGCCACCAGGAATGCCATGCAGAACAACCCTGCCTCTGCTGGTGAGGAGAACACCAGCAGTTTGCCTCACACCTGCTCCAGCAGTGCCAGGGGAATAGGCTGACAGCTGTCTGCCCATTTTGGTGTACTAGGGGAACAACCCTCCAATATTTTGTGGAGGAAAAATACCCATGTGTTGTACTCCAGCCCAACAGCCTTGGAGAACCATGGAATGCCTGCCAAATGTTGGCCCACAGCCCCTGGAATGAAATCTTCTTATTTCATTTGCACAGAACAGAGGCATAGTTGGTACATCAGGATGGGCCTAGCATTCTGTCACCCCTGTGCCTGCCACACACTGAGGAAACTATCAATACCCCTCCAGTTGGCTGCCAGTGTGCTAAGTGCTAACAAATTCCTGAGCAATTCCTAGGCTCCTGGGTCACCAATTCCCAGAGGCAGGCTGAACTGGGATTTCCCTGGGATGCACTTTCTCTTCTGGCACCTGTTCATGAAATTTCTTCCACTACAAAAAGTAAGAGCATCAGCAGTACTTAGAGATGCCTGAAGTTGGCACAATTCGCTCTGCAAATTACTTCACGAATGGTGCAAAATTCACAAAGTGCAATTCACAGAGTGTGTGCTGACCATAAAGCATGAAACTTCTCTGGTGAAATTCCACACTTTGCACAAAATGGTCCCTGGTGGCTACTAGTAATAGTCTCACCCTGCCAATTGCTGGTTTCAGTATAAAACATATAGATTTATTTATGTTAATTCCCTGGTGTCTAGAGGCCCCCCCCCACTGATCATTGGCCACAGTATAAAACATAGAGATTTATTTATTTTAAATCCCTGGTGTCTAGTGGTCTCCCCCTTGATTGCCAGCCACAGTACGTGGTGTCTAGTGGTAACCCCTCCCTGCCAATCATCTGCCACCATGTAGAAAAAAAATTGCAATTAAATCCCTGGTGCCTAGTGGACCCCCCACCCTGTCAGGTAGTACCCCCCACACAACACTCCCCCATCCCACTGATCTCTGGCCACAGTAGTTCGTGTCTAGTGGTACCCCCTGCCCCACCAACTGTCTGCTGCAGTGTAAAAAAAAAATTGCAATTAAATCTCTGGTGTGTAGTGGACCCCACCCTGTCTGGTAGTACCCCTCCATACCTTGGTCCACCCCTGCTGATTGCAAGCCACAGTATTTGGTGTCTAGTGGTATCCCAGCCCCGCCGATCATCTGCCACTATATAGAATAAAAGTGCAATTAAATCCTTGTGTCTAGTGCACCTCACCTCTCATCCTGTCAGGTATCCCCCCCACCCCGCTCCCACCTCACCCCAAGCCCAAGCGGATGACCAGCACAGCCCACCACTCTCCACCATGGCTGGTCGCCCGACTGACTTGGAATGAATGAGCACATACTTGAACAAGTTGCAGACTATTGGCTGGGTGGGGGTACCACTAGACACCAAATACTGTAGTCGGCAATTGAACGGGGGGCCGGGTGTGGGAGTACTACCTGACAGGGTGGGGAGGCCATGAGACACCAGGGATTTAATTGCAATTCTTTTTTACACTGCGGCTGACCATCAGCAGGGTGGGGAGGTGTACCTCTATAACCAGGGATTTATATAGAAATCTAAATGTTTTAAACTGTGGCTGGCCAGCAATCGGTGGGCGGCGGCAGGGGTACACGTACACACCAGGGATTTAGGTATTTTGGCTTTCAATAACTTCTCCTTGCTTTGTTTTTTTTTTTTAAATGCAATTTGCACTTAAAAAAAAACAAAAGCAAGGTGAAGTTACAAATAGCAAAGTGTCATTCAACTTCAACTCCCTACCCCAATTGATCTCTAACCAGCAAAAACTTGGCCCTTTCAAAAAAGTTTTCAAGATCCACCTCCTTGACATCCGCACTTGCACCTGCATGCACTAGACCCACCACCCAAGTCTATAGCAGCCGCACAGAACTGCCACCCAACCTTCTCCCAGTCAATGGCTCACAATTGTGCTCAGCACTCTGACAAAGTCTCCCTACCAACTGCTCTAAACTCACATTACCTGCCTTCTCTCACTGCTGTACCTTGACAAAGTCTCTCTACAGACTGCTCCAATAACTCGCACTACCTGCCTTCCCTCACTGCTTTAATGTGTTATCCTGGCATGGTACCCTGTACATTATTATTATTATACACTGTGTTACCTAAGTCTGTATTGTGAATTGTGTATATGCATTATTGATCCACTGTGTTACCTATGTGCGTAATATGAACTGTGAACTGAACCCTATCTACTGTATCTTTGATCTACTGTGTTGTGTATGTCTGTATTGTGAATCTGATGTGGATCCTTTGGAAATGAGTCTCTGACTCAAAGGTTGTAATTCCAAGATTTTCAAATAAATAAATAAATTCAATGGGAGAACTTCTCGAATTGATCCATGAAGGCGAATTTGTCGACTTCACAGAAAATTTGCAGGCGAAGTAAAACTTCACTGCATCTCTAGGTCTGGTTTGTCACATCTTCTTTCACACAGGACAGGGGCCTCATGCACCACTCTCCCTGAAAGTAAACATGAAAGCAAAACACCAAGAAGCATCCACAAATAGCTTGAGCTCCTGTCTGGCGATTAACTAGAGCCAGATCGACATCCCGTTGAAACAATTGAGGAAAGTTAGCCACACCTCAGGTCCTCTCTCATGTTCAATCACCCAGATCCTGTGGTGAGGCTTTTGATATCCCATACCTTCCTTCACCACACAGCACAGAAATATCCTACCCATGGGAATTACTTTGCACACAAAGCTGAGGTGGCCCAACAACTGCTGTAGTGCATGCTAGGCGATTTTGTGCACCTTTACCACTCTTGTCAACAATTCCTTCAGCGCTACCACCTTATCATGTGGTAGGTGACACTCCACAGTGACTGTGTAAGTCTCAAAGTCCAGCAATGATAGCATGGTGCATGGCCCTTCTGTCTTGTCCTGCACTAGGGCAAATTGGCCCTTCCAGCCATCTGTGAGCCGGTCCTGGTGTGGCCATTAACAGGGCGGCAAAATCCCTGATTCGCCATTTCTTCCCCAAGATCCACCCTCCCTGGAGTTAGAATCTAAATATAGGGTGTGTGTGGGGGGTGCAGGGGTACAGCCCCACGCATTACAAGTCGGATTCAAACTCGAATCCCTGGCACCCTAATGACGGGCGTACTCGGATGGGCACTGTCCGATGGTGGAACCACAAATTGGTGCATATGGCCTGAAAGTACCCCAGTAAGTGCCCACAATCTCTGGATCTGGGCATGCCCACAAACATGAAGTCATCCAGGTAGTGTACTACCTCAGTATGACTCACCTTGCATGTTATTCCCAAGTGAAGGAATGTGCTAAACTGTTCAAACACAGTGCACACCACTGCATACCCCATTGGTATGCAGTTCTCAACATAGTACTGATCATCAAATTTCATCCTCAGTAAATCCCTATCCTTTGAGTGTACCAGCAAAAGATGGAATGTGGGATTTATTTCTACCTTGACTAACAGAGCCCCACACCCCACCACCTGAACTTCCGTGACTGCTCCATCGAACAGTGTATAAGACACTGCAGTGTAACATCATGGATCGATGTGGTTATTAACAGAGTCCTCCATCCAGTAAGACAAATAATCATCCTAAGCTCACCTGGTAACTTTTTAAGGACTAGGCTGATGGGTGATACCATGAGGTGGGGGTCAGGGCAGTGCGGTGAATTGCCTGCTAATCCTGTTGGCTGCAGTCCCCTTTGCCAGCTTGTCCTGGATCACATCTGGTCATTCCCTGGCAAACATCAGGTTCTAAGCCTCATCTGACTTTCAGGAGCCATTGTACAGTATTCTAAAACCTTTCTCAAACTACCTGCCAGGACTCAAGTAGGCAGTTGATCCAAGTAAGCATTCAACAAAAGCTCAACACGATACATCTTTACTGGCATTGGGAGGCAGGGGGAACCACTTCCTAAAGGGCCATGACCAGGCAGTTACTGGTTTGCACAGTATTAACAAGTGCAGCTGGCCGCATGCCATGCACTCTTGCTTCTTCCTTACAAATTCCAGCCAAAGTGAAAGAGCAAGAGGGCTCTGCATAGCCATGCTCTAGGTTAAGTACCCTTTTGCTTCTCCCCTCTAGCCACAAGACCCTAGGAACCCTATATCTCCCTGTCTAGTCCCTCTCCTAGTGGGACTCTACCTGTCTACTTTCCCTCATCTGTCAGCTCAGGTGTAGGGAGGAAATGTGTCTATGGACAAATTCCCCACCCATAGCATTTCTTCACAGGTTCTCTATTAAATGGCTATTGACTCTGAAACACTAGATCCCAATTCCATTGTGAGCTCACCCACTAGGTGGGGTAAGCACCTGGGGTCCAGCAGCAACCTTAATGTAGGAACAGTGAAAATAACAATGATTAATGTGTTAAAACACAAAACGAAATTCCAAACTTAAGGAAGGCAGATTTTAATAACCCAAGGTGCTTGATTTAAGGAGCACCTGGATAAAATGAATATGGAAACAGGAGTAGAAGAAATGTGAAACGCCTTAGGATAATTAAATATAGTGGATCACTGTGCAGAAAAACATAATTAATTTACTTTCACTTTGTCTTGGGTTCCCAGAGATTTCAATCTCCTGCAGTTCCTCTTTATAGTGACAAAGTCCATCGAATGTGTTTATGAACCGCATCATGAAAATGCTGTAACCTCACTGATTGAAATGTGTCATGTGACCATTGATTATTTTCTGACAATCACACATGACAAATAATAGCTCATTCTGTAAGTGGGATAGCATACTCTAGGGTGTGCAGTCAAAATGCAAAAATGTACTTCAAGGGTGGTTGCAGCACTCAGTTACACCTCATGCCCAACAACCACCACCTGAAACATTCATTATCCCCTTATAACTGCATACCCTGCCATGTTTTTTTTTACTATAATTAGCATTTCCCATCAAGCAGTGAATACAACTATGAATGCTGCTGCTGTTTTTGCAAGGACAGCAGGAGATAAATATAACAGACCCTTTGTTACTTTTTTGCTCACCTTTTGCTATGCTGCTGTTTTACTCTCGGGACAAGTTGGGTTACTAAATCTACCAGAGAAACAGAATGAATAGTACTGCTCATGGATAGTCTGTTTATGCCCAGTTGTTTTAGTGCAGCAGCCTAAATCAGTATAGACACCTGTGAGTACCTCATACAGTACAGTACAATTCACATTAAACTGTTCCACCAATGAGTTGGTTTAGCATTGTATTTTACAGTTGGCAATGCATTGGCAGCTCGTATTACATTGTTATTCAAAGCTTAACCAGCTCAAGAGCAATGTTTGTAAAAATGTTTTTGCAACTCATTTGGAATGCATCAGCAGTCCAGTACCAATGCAAAGCAAAACTGAGCTTTAACTCTTAAGAAGCAGTTTGTGCGGGACTTTGTACTGGATCCAACAACACTTATGCAACTCAATCATAAATGCTAAAACAACTCACTGGAGTAACAGTATAATGTGACTTATACTGAACTTTTTAGTATAAAATAGATTTGTTGCAGACTGTGATACCTTTTATTGGACCAACCATGAAATTGCACTTGTCTGGTAGCCCCCCACCCTGAAATAACCATGCAACACAGGTCTTGGAGGAAATGGCTGCAGCATGTATTTATTGTATAAATCATACAGATAAGAGCAGTGTGCACTGCAGGGAGGACACACAGATTTAATTTAGGCCTCCCACACTCCTGCCCCCACTTCTTGGGCCACCCTAGTGTGGGCCTAATGACTAATGTACCTCCTGAGTTGGAACCCCTCTGACAGGAGCAGGGAAGGTCATATGGCCAAGCATCTTGCAGCCGCTCATGTCTGGCGCTGCTGTCCTTGAGGGGTATTCCTGATGGGGGTGGACTGTGACCCCCATCCAGGTTTGGGTCCTGCAGTCCCCAGGCTCATGCTGACCAGAAGTGATGAGCCATTCACAAGAATTGAACTCATTTCCTCCATCTTCCCCTTGTATCCTCAGTCTGCAATCCTCCTAAGCTGCCACAGGACGGACACAGTCCAACCCCCCCAAGACGCTGCTCTAATTAACCTCTAAGACCCGCCTACCAACTTAATCCTATCTATATATCAGCTATGCCTTGCCATTCTCTCCCCTTCAAAACTTGTAGCAAGGCTATCCCCTTAGCCTCCCTAGTCCTACGGTTCCCAACTTACAATACCCAACACATGCAGCGTGCCGCACCAGTCTCAACCTAGCCAGCACTCTCACTGCTGGCCATGACCCATTGAGAACCTTACAAAGGGGGAAACACAATGACCCTTCATTGTCCTATTCTTCAGTCACCAAGTTGCGCCATTCCAGTGTACCATCGGTCCTCATTCTGAATCTACTTGGCCACTCCTGCTGTCCAGCTGTGGCACCATCACCGGATTTGCTGCTCTTGATACTTTGCAGAGAACCTGCAACAAACAACAGAAAGGTAAAGCAACTGCTGACTGATGCAAGATGTGACTACTGGTATCTATTCGACTGCCCCAGCTCTCCTGCTTACCTGGATATGCTCTGCCTGTTGGGGTGTCCCAAGCCCTAGCACCAACCTATCTGCTATTTCACCTGGTGTCCTAGGTGGCAATGCCATGCTGATACCCAGCTCTGCACTCCTCGGAGCATGGCCCACCACCCCTGCCATGCCTTCCTGACACGTTTTGACTGGGCCCATACCTGACCCCATAGGGGTCCTACAACGTCCACCCCTATGATGTTGCCAATCAGGAGTGACCTGAAAACTTCCACTTATGTCAGGCAATCCACTGATACCTAACTCTTGTTCTGGTCTAAGATTCTAAGATTCTACCTGTTCTGTGATTATCTACTATTTGTGAGTTGAAAATTGTGTTGCACCAGCGCCCAAAGCCACCAGGATTGGGCACCTGAGCTAAACCTTGCTAAGCTTTGTGCTCACTTCCTGTATCTTCCCAAATCTGCCCAGATTTGCCTTTGTGTCAGCTGAAACTCTACAGGCCAGAGGCAGGCAATTACCTGCTCAATTGATCTCCTGTTGCACCTACCCTCCGTCTGCAGTTTCAGCTACCATCCTTTTGTTAGGGTCCCTGATGGCTAGTATTACAGTGTCTAACAGTAATCAGTGTCTGGGATAACCTCCAATACCCACCATGGCACCCACCCTGGAGGCAGCTGCCACATCTCACTCTTAAAATTACAGTTGTGTCCTGCAGGGGAGGCCCAAACCCTGGATATTTCAATTACCCATGTCCTATGCCTGTGACTGCCACTCTGGGGACATCGGGTCTGACCAGCTAAAAACTCTATTCGAGGAGGGATGAAAACCGTCCTTACCCTACAGCATGCCAGTCTGTTCCTCAACCCTGGGAGCTGACCTTCCCCCCTTTTCACTCCCTCCATCTGCAGAGGTCTGCTTAGGGCACTTCCCCTAGGCCAACTGACCCCCCCCCAGCCACTACCCTGCAGTGAAGAAGGTCTAAAATCCTCTATTCAATCCCTCCGGAGAGCATGCAAGGAAACAGAAGCCCCAGGGTATTGCTCTACCTCCTGGCCACTGGCTCCCTGGACCATAATGCACTCCCTTGCCTGCCTATGCTGTCCGAACTAACTCGCCTAGGACCCAGGGCACATATAACCACCTCGAACTAGGTGGGGCCTATCTGATCATATGATCTTCATGTGCAGGCCCCGCCACAAGTGATAGTAGCCACTGTACCCTGCACTATCTAACTGATATGAGCATTGACCATTGTCCCAGTTGCCATGTCCCCTTTCTTGACCTCACCCCTTGCCCCAAGGAGCACCCCTCGTGGCCAGCAAAATGTACCACCTCATGGGCATGGCACCTGCTTCCAGTATGGCTGATGGCCTATAGGAGCATATGTGAGAGTAGATGAGGGCTAAGTATCCAATTAAAGGTCCATGGGATGTGAAATGTTGGTTAGATGCCACAAAGTAGGTGGCAATGCCTCAACCCTCTGCATGCTGTAAAGGCCACTGGGACCTCTTCTATCCTTGTCAAGGGGAGTGCTACCCTTTCCTCCTTTCATATAACACACAATCTAATGAGGGTCCAAGGCAAAAGTGGAGCCTCTGAAATGGAACAAACTTGAGGCAGCCAAACTTAACTAATGTAGCGTATTAAACTGAACCAATGAGGCCTAGGTGATGCAGGAACCAGCATCACTGCATGCACAGTGATCCCCCCCCAATGCCGGCCATAACTGGAGGGGGGGGTGGGGGAAGGGACCAGGTCAGCGACAGTGCTCTCCTAGTCCCCCAGCCTGTGGTGATTAAGCCCTTTTGTGCCATATATATATATGGTGACTGCTCCACCTTTGCTACCAGAAGAGGCCCATCCCCAACTAGAATCTAGCTGCCCAGCCAATGGGGACCAGATACAAGCACGTGTGTAAGACCTCCCTGCCTGCCTAGTGGACTGATGTCGAGCGTAGCGGAGAGGCTCCAAGATCGAAGATGGGTACTGGAGAGCTTTATAGAAAACTGTATATCTGAATGAGAGTCACTTTTCTTGGAGATCTGCAGCCTGTAGTGCTCCAGCGGCATGAAGCAATTCCTCTGAAGAGCAACAGCTGAAGCACAGAACCCCTGAGGCCTGGATTAAAGCTCACTCCACAGCAAAGGATGTTAGCCGGTACCCCAAACCTCATGCAAGCACATCCGTGATGAGATAGTAGTGCCATCATAAGGTAAGCAGACCAAACTTGGAAGGCCCCAGGCCAGATACTCCAGTGGATATGCCACAATGCATCAGGCCTTCCCCCTTTGTTTTAAGGGTGGAGAAGGGAGGGGGAAGGGGATCTGGCCCAACCCCCCATCTATAGATGCCAACATGATAGCAAAGAATTCAAAGATAAACTTCTGTTTTTCTGTTGTTGTGTCTTTTTTAAACCAAACCCAAGCAGGGCCCGCTATGCAGAACTACTAGCTAGAGCCCAACCAAACAGACAATGTGTGGATTCAACGCTAAATGTTTTGTTTTCCCAGCAGTAAGCCTTTCTACTACACCACAAAGCTGGCATGTCATATGCTGGGAAGAGGCCCAGCTCCCCTTAGTGGTGACTAGTGGGCTGCCAGATGCACAGCAAGAACCTACTGATTACCCTAGCCATGCGTGGACACCCACACCTCATACAATTAGTGGGTCTGACCTGGCACCACTTGCTAGGTGGCTGAACCCTCTGGGTTTGCTGGTGCAGCTGCAGTCAGTGGACCACACTTTGGCCATCCCACTTATGCAAGCCGACCTATTCCCGTGACCCCCCAACCACAGCCTGATGGTATGCACGGCAGCCTACCCACTGCTGTGCCTAAGCTGGCCACGGGATCTATCAGCCCACAAGGTCTCCTTCCACAATGTGAATGGCAGGGTGGCTCAAAGATTGGAAATGTACCGAGAAGGGAAGCACAGGGAGAGTGACTGGATATCTTCCAACTTGACTCAGTGGATCTGATGGGGCTTAAACCAGGATCTGCAGATTCAATGCAATGCACTCTAACTACTAGGCTAGGCTTCCTCCCCAAAATATACATCCCAGGGGAAGGGACTGAACCAATGAGGTTGTGCTGTCTGGCTCAGGCTCTCTGTCTCACATCTTCACCACCTGAGAAACTAGAGAACACTCCAATGTCTTGCTACCCCAGTGCTCACAATGGAACTCCGCATGGACTCTTGGGGGGGGGGGGCACCCCATGAGAGCCAACCATTGCAGCAACCTGTGAATTGGGCAAAGGAAGTTGCACCCACCGTAGGCACCTCCCAGCCACAAGAAACCCTACTGGAAACCACAAATTGCTGCAGAGACTGTCGACAGCATTGGCTCTGAAGCCATCTACTTCTGAGAGGACCAGAATACTGGAAAGTGAAGGCTAAGAAAAAGGGGCGCAGGTGAACCGACTCTCTCTCTCTCTCCCTACTGGCCTAAAGACAGGGACCTCCATCCTGACAGCTTGCTGGCCTCTGAAAATGGGTAGTCCCACTGTGGCAACCACTTGGGGCTGAGGAATTCCTACAGAAGTTGGCATAAGCTGCGGGCAGGGGGCGAATCACCTGCCTATGCAATGCTATGGCCCAGCTTCTCCCGTCCAGTGTACCAATACTTCTGAGCCATTAGTCTGCCTGCCCAAAGTTGGGGATGACTCCCGAGCTGAAGAGGAAGAGAGAGAGAGGGAGAGAGAGCACGGAGCGGAGATCCTGAGTTCAAGAGCAGCCCACTCCTGCGACCTAGCACCCTGACTGATCCCTACTGGGAAATTCAATCCTCCTCCTGGCACTAAAGAAACCAAGAGTGGCCAAGGGCACCTACCTTTGAGCAGCTGTGCTGCAGTCCTTCCAATTCAGTGAACGGAGGAGAAAGAGGGAGAGTTGTTGGCCCTCAGCTCTCGTAACCCCTCTTTCTCCACCCTCCACCGAATGCCACCACCTACAGGCAGCCTGGGGGCACCTCCCCTCATAGCATTGCCATGACATCTGCTCACCCCAGGGAATGCCCCCTACCTTCACTCCAAGGCCAGGGAGGGAGGGCCCCAGACAATCGGCCAGCAGCTACGATGTCTTGCAGTCTCTCTAATAGTGTAAATGTTACATTACACAGGGTCACAAAAGTCACAGCACCATAACATCTATGTACAATTCGTGATTTGTCCAATAGATGATATTACATTCTGCAACCAGTCCAGTATTCCCAGGACTAACATGGCTGCACATGTTCTCAAGTATAATGTAGCAAAAGTAAATATGAAACTCATTAGAAAATATTGAAGTATTTAATTCACGTGGATGTGTACAACATGTCTGTGATGGAAAAAAATCACCAGCCTTCCAAGTTAACAGAGAAGAATGCTTCACTGATCCACATAATTCTTTCCTTGGAATCGGTAACATAATAAATTAACTTTTTATGTACCCAGTCTGCATACAGTGATTTGCAGTTTTAAATTAAACAGTAGTATTGTGGAACAAGAACAGTTTATTGGAGACAGGCGTGTCTGTTTTTAATTTGTGCTCTATATACTCAACTGCTACAGAAATATTGACTACCATGGAAAGCTTTGGTGGTAAAATATTGCTTTATGGATTACAAGAGTGACTGAAAGTGAGATAGTAGTGCAGATGCCAAATCAATACACAGCATACTAGAGAGAAAGAATTTTAATCCCCTTGTTCTCGTACCGGTCACTGCCATGGAGCTCTCCCTGTCCCTATGGTAAAAGAAATTTGCTCTTAAAAGCGCCTGAGCAAAAAGACCTTCAAACACCTCTTTCTACTTTTGTCAAGAAATACTGTCTCCAGTCCATAGCGAAAAAGAATAATCCCTATACAGCATCCTGCTGGGAATTTATTTTGGGCATGGTGACCTGGTTTGGATTTGAACCCAGGCTGCAGTGGTTATAAGGTCAATAAAAACTCAGACAACAATAATTCACTGCTCCACACGATCACTTGTTTTATAGACAGCAGAGACAAAGCCACTGACTCAGGGAAGCCTGAAGGATCATTTAAAAATAATCTTCTTTTGTGCTGGATTTATCCCTCAGCTGAGAGATATTGACATAGGATTAATTAGCTTTAAGGATTTATGGCAGTGAATTATAATAAGATGAAAAATAAAAGCTTCTGGTTCTAATGCTATTTCTTTGACCACCTTTGGGGAATCAAATGTATTTATCTGATAGTGCCGACAGCATATATTTAACTATTCATGTGTTTATCTCCGAAAATACTACCAAACTTTTGATTCTGAAGCTAAAAGATCATTCTCCCCCTCCCCCCCGTAACAGAACAGATTCAGTAACTGTGGTTCGTTTCCTGAATGTCTTGAGGCTTTTCATGCGCAAATGACTTTTCCAGTGCTTTGAATTAAAAGTAGAAATAAATAATGTCTAGAATGTGACCTTTTTTAAAGAAGATGGCTCAAATGTGGTTTGCATTTTGAAAGCTCCACCTGAGTCAGAATGTAAAGCTATAAAGGAAAGAATATGTAAAGGCTGGGCTTATAGACGTTGAGATATATTGGAAGTGACTTTGGGATTCAGAGCTCTGCTTGCAGATACTTTGACTCTCTGCATGAAACCCACATAACCTACGTACAGTACATGGCATGCAGCCTTCATTATGCCCCAAACTCATGAAAATGTAGGCCAAAAGGCCTCTGGGTTCCCCACCACTGCCGGACAGAGTAGACACCCTGGGAACAGATATTCAAAATTGCGCTGAGCACAAACTGATTGCACTGCAATTGCACCACATTTGCACCAGATTGCTATATTCAAAAGGCACCAGCGCTAAAAGATAATGTATGCGAGGTGCAAAGTGAGGGGCAGGCACATACATATGGACGCAACAGTAGATTCAAAACTACAGCACCCAGCAACGTGCGTTAGTGCAACATGTAGCATAGCACAAATCACCACCTATGAAAAGGTAGTCTTAAGTCCGGGCAGACTACGGGTGGGGGGCATGGACACAGCAGCAACAGTGAACAAGGCTGTGTGCAACCAATGAAGAGGCAGCAAGGACGGATGGCCACCCTGGGCCATTCCATATGCACAGGCATCCACACAGTAGAACACAATGCCTCAACATTGCTTGGAAGCTAACAATCATGAACATTGTATGACAAAGCTAAAAACTCCACTTGCAGCAGCAAACTAACTGCATTGCTATATGTGAATTGTGTGTTGTCATATGTTGTATGTATTTATTGTACATTGCATCATCACAGGTAGTGGCTCCGGGACATTCTTGAATATGGGCCATGGCCCACTGTGGCTACCCAGTCAACACAGGGACAAATACATATGAAAGTATTAAATAACTGGCAGTGCGGTCATACAACACACACCTCCAGTTCCCCCATTGGGGTATACCAGCACACTCCAGCACACACACATGCAGCACTGGGGAACTGGATGGTGTGGAGGAGAGGGTGCACAAGTGGCCAGGCTGCGCCATATAGTGGGATTTGCCACAAGGCTGGGGCCATCCCCACAGTGCACATGTTCCAGTGTTGGGAATACCCCGACACCGATGTGCATGTCTGATGATATGTGTCATTCCTTCCTCCGGGACATACAACACATCTGTACAGACACCACGGCACACATGGCCAGCAATGTATATGTTACTGTGAGTATCCCATGCCAGTGGCACAGTGTATATGATTCAGAACAGCATGACAGTGGTGTCCACTATCAGAATACACCTGTCAACTGGTCCTGTCACTGTGTGGAGAGCAGCAGTCATTGATGCCTGACACACCATAGGCATTGTTGTGTCCCTCACTAAACCATCCACTATGGTACTGTAGCATCGAGGTAGGTAGATAATTTTGAATGCCTGAGAAGCTTTTACCCTCAGGTCTTCAAGGTAGTGTCCCTGAAATGCCAACACTACTCTCACCAGTGTTGCATGATAATTCAGGCAGATTGGATACAAGATACTCCACAATCCTTTCCTTCAACAGTGTTCCCATTAACTTACCAACCACCTATGCCAGGCTGACAGGCCTATAATTGCTCCCTCTACCTTGCTACAAGTTTTGTGAAGTGGGACTACATCTGCTCTTCTCCAGTCCTCTGGGACCACACCAGTCTCCAGTGATCTGTTAAATAGGTCTGTCAGAGGTGCAACTAGCACCACCCTGCGCTCCTTCAGCACCCTTCTATGTACCCTGTCTGGCCCCATGGCTTTGTCTACCTTCAGGTTAGCGAGTGCTTTCTGCACTCACTCCACAGAAAAAGAACTAGTGTCCATTTCCCTCCCATCAAAGCTCTTGCCACCTTTTTGTGGTCCTCCCCTTCCCCTTCTACTGTGAATACTGAGAAGTATTTGTTCAAAATAGTTGTTTTTTCTTGATTCCTCTCCATGCAGTCACCCCTTCCCTCTTTAACTGTACAATCCCTCCATTTGTCTTCCTTTTTTCTCTAACATACCTAAAAAATGTCCTGTCCCCTTTTGATACTCCCTGAGCTATTCTTTCCTCGGTTTGTGCCTTTGTGCTCCTTACTATTTTGTCTGCCTCCCTCTGTTTTCCTGATACACTTCCCTATCCTCCTCTCTCTGGGTATCCTTATATCTTTTGAATGCTACTACTTTAACCTTTACCTTTTCTGCTAGCTCTTTCAAGAACCATAGCAGTCTCCTCTTTCTTTTACTTTTGTTTACCTGCTTGACAAAGAGGTGTGTTGCCTTCACTATGCCCTCTTTTAGTTTGGTCCACTTTTCCTCCACCTCCCCCAGGTCATCTCCCCCTGCCAGGTTATTCCTGAGGCATGCACCAATCTTAGTAAAATCAGCCCTTCTGAAGTCCATGATTCACACCACTGTGTGGCTGGATTCCATAGCTGTTCTTATGTTGAACCACAGTGTACAAAGATCACTGGTCTCCAGATGGCTTCCCACCTTGATGTCTGCAATAATGCCCCTGTTAGTAAGCACCGGGTCCAATATTGCCCCATCATAAGTGGGTTCACTGATTAGTTGCCTAAAGAAGCAGAGAGTCCAGGATGTCCCTGCTTCTAGCTGAGGCTTCTTCAGGGAGACTCCAATCTACATCAAGCAGAATGAAGCCCCCCCACCTACAACACCTCCCGCTTTTCCACCATTATGTCAATTGCATCTAACATTACCTTATCTAAGTCCTCCCCCTGTGCTGGAAGCCTGTAGGTCACACCTGTCTGAATAGTGGCTCCTTTTTCCTGGCTTGAGGGTAACCCACAGCACCTCTGCTGTCCCCCGAATTCCCTGTATTTCTGTTGCTTTTATGCTTTTCTTAACTTAAAGCACCACTCCTCCTCCTTTCATTCCTACCCTGTCCCTCCTGAACACATGTAGCCTGGTATGACCATGTTCCAATCACAGTTGTCAGTGCACCATGACTCAGTGATGGCCACAATATCCAGATCAGCCTCCACAATGATGGCCTATAGATCTGGGATCTTATTTCTCAGACTTCTAGCATTAACACACACGGCCTTCCAGATTTCATTAGCTCTTTGCTTGTCACTTCCCCTTTTTCCTTTTGTTCCCCCTTCATCCCTCATCTCTTCTGACTGCTTTATTTCCCTCTTCCTCCTTTGCTAGCCCCCCACTTCCTTGATTGACTTAATCCATGATGGGACTTTCTACCCTTGGGACCTCCCTGCATTCTATCGCAGCCTGTGGAGGTGGGCAGTTTCTGCCTCCTCTTTTTCTTCTACCACCCCCCTCGGCTAGTTTAAATGTCCATTGAATTAATGTTTAAACTGTCCACTGAGAACTGTGGTTCCCCTCCTGGATAGATGTAGGCTATCACCTCTATATAGGCACTGATCCTCTCAGGTGGGCCCCCAGTGCCTAGTGTAGCCGTACCCCACCTCTCTGCACTATTCCATCAACCATGAGTTGAAGGTCTTGGTACAGAGCTCCCTCTCTTTCCCACTATCATAGACAGGTAGCACCTCCACAAAAGCTACAGAGCATACTACTTGTATAAGATTTCTTCCCAGCTCCCTAAACTCCCCATCCACTGTCCCTGTCTCATTCTGTAACCAAGTTATTTGTCCCCAGGTAGACAATGACATCCAGCTCCCCCTCCCTTCCTACTGCCCAAGCAGTGGGTAGGATATGCTTGTCATCCCTCCAGGCTGTGGCACCAGGTAGGCATCTGACCTCCCACTGTGCTCTCTTTCCTATTCCTAACTCTATACCCCTTACAATTGAGTCCCCCACCAGAAGTTGCTTCCTTTTTCTCTAGGGTAATCTTTCACCTCCTTATGGGTCTCCACTTGGGATGGCCCCCACATCCTCACCACCAACTACGATGGGTGCCTCCTCTTTGCAGTTCTGCTCCACCAGAGTGGCATAGAAATTCTGTAGTGATACCAATATCAGTTGAGGAATGCATTTGTGACCCCCTCATCCTTCCAGAACTCCCCCAAGTGCACCATAGTCCAGCTGCTCCTCCTGTCTGGCTTCCCTTGAGGTAATAGTGTCAGACTTAGTGACCCCTGGGTGGAGAAAAGGTCACCCAACTCTGAGTCAACACAGTCCCAACTCTATTGACCTCTTCCTGACTCGTTACCAACACAGCCTCAAGTCTAGAGACTTTCTCCATCAACCCAGAGATGTGCACACAGATGGGACAGCACCACAGTCTCCAGAAGGTCTCCCTGAAGACTACTGCACTGCACCACTCCCCACATTCCCTATTTGTACTCTCCCTGCATTTCCTGTCCTCCTTTCCTCAGAAGCCAGTAAGGTTAAGCCACATGGCATGAGTAAGTATAGTACAATACACTGTCTTGTAATTACAGAAATACAGGTATGCTATAACAACAATTTCTACACAGATGCACAATCACTACTCATATGCAGGTATGCTATAACAACAATTTTTACACAGATACACAATCATTACTCATATACAGGTACAGTATGCTACAACAACCACCACTATTTTTAAACTTTTTAAATTTTGTTTTGTTTTGTGTGTGTGTGTATAAAAATAGATACGGCAGTACCCTCCTGCCTGGAAATCAGCCTAGCAGCTAGCCCCAAACCTAGAAGTGTACAGTTCAGCTACAACACAGCCCTTTAGCATACACCTACCAGCAGACTCCCAGACTATACAGGTGTACCTGGGTTCCGACGGGCAGGGTTCCTAGCTGTTGGCTATCTCCTTGGCTGATTCCTGGCAGACCTTGGATGTTGTTATTTGTGCAGGTCCTTTGTGCAAGGGCCACAAATGGGAGGGCGGCTGGGCAGTGAGAAGATTTATAGTGGAAGGAAGGCTCTCCTAGCTCTGCCCCAGATTAATTATCCCTCTGCCTGATTGGCTGTGACTTTTTTAAATGCCCATATCACCTCCTGGTAGCTCTCAGTTAGTCCGTGTATTCACATGACCTCCAGGTACTTCCTGAGATCTCTGTGACCCCGAACCTGCCTCCAGAACCAAAAAGCACTGCTCAACAAGAAATGCATGCTGATGTTACAGTCCCTGCTGACCTACAGTAAATGCTGTCTCACAGTGCTTTTACCTTGTAGTTGCTGGTGTTGAGATGGTGGATCATGGTGGGCCAATTCTTCCTGTCTGTGTCTTTTTAAGATCCCTCCCCCCCATCACTTCCTGGTGGCTCACAGTTGGTCCATGTATTCACATGATCTCCAGCTACTTCCAAACTACAGAAGTTGGAGGTTTTGTATAACAGGCCAGTAAGGCTAATTCTTCAGTGTCCAAGAGACACTCACCACTGTTTGATGTTTGCTAAACTGGGTTGGCCTTCTCTACCTGATAGGAGACAACTACATAAGATGTTTTTTGTTGATAAGAGTGTTCAGGGTGATATACCACATTACCTGTCAGAAAAATTAAAATTTAGGGAGTTAAACCCAATTCATAGGAAAGCAGTAAATAGAGAGCTAGTTGTCCCTAAATCAAAAACTAAAATATCTAAGTATTTCTTTAGTTACATGATTCCTCAGCTGTAGACCAAACTTCCATCAAGGTTCCGATTGGTAAATGTAAAACTTCCATCTATAAAAATACTTAAACAATGATTTATGGAAACTATAAGTACTCAAATTAAGTCATGTTGTACCTAAGTTGACTATCCATGCTCTAGTATATAAGATGTCTTTTAGAATTGTTATTTCTTCATGTTGTGAAATGTATTTATATGTGATGTATAATAATTTTATTAAGGATTTTGGCACGTTTTGTAATTTTGCAATCATGATTTACAGTATGTTATGCTATGGGTCACCATTTTAAATTAGTTCATTCTCAATGGTCTAACCATTCAATAAAATGAAATGAAGAGCTCTGCGGCCACTGATCTGTCTCTGGAAGCAAAAAATACTGCTCAACAAGAAATGCAGGCTAGTGTTATTGTACCTGTTGATCCTCTCCTCTCCTCTGCAGCACAATTTATTTGGCCCCCTGTCTGAAACTAAGGTTAAATGTAGTGGGAATTAGCAAAATAAAATGATAATGCATTATTCTTCCATGATTTCAAAAGTTTTCTCATCAAATGTCGTTCTTTTTCACAAAAAACAAGATGGATAGTAGCCAGGTCCTTCCCTGTGAAAGAGAAATAGCAGGGAAATATATGCAGCATGAGTCTCAGTCTCTAGTATCGATAATTGGCTACTACAGCCAACCCTTCAGATAAGTCTATTTTGGACATATTTTACATCCAAGAATTAGCTTAAAACATCCAAAAATATAGCCTCTGGAGTAATTGATGTCCAGTAACATTTCCCTTGCTGAAGACTGATGTCCTTTTTTCATTGTGTGGATGTCACTCATGTCTTTAAGTTTTTTTTTTTCAATCCTGTGGATGGGTTACCTGCAATTGGTCACGCCATAAGCGATGGTCGGAAGATGGACTCTGTGGACCACATGGCATTGGAGTCAGTCAAAGATGAATATGCTGCTGCTGCAGCCTGCCTGCGTGCCTGTTGCAGAGGTGTCATCAGGAAGAGTGAGCACCGAGTGAGCCTGAGAGAGCCAGTCCTTAGGCATGAAGTAAACCCGTCTGGCTGGGTTCCCAAAAAGCTTGCGTTCCCCCCACCTTCCAGCACAGCACAATGCAAGTTGTAAACTTGCAGCCCTGCAGGAGGGCAGAGGACAAGGAGCGACTGTGAGTGACTCAACTCAAGGCCAGCCAGGTAAAATGTTCTATGGAAAAAAAAAAATCATCATCTTATGATTGTGAGATTGAAGTCTTTGATTTTGACTGGTCTGGTGGTCTTAGTCAGGTAGTTTCTTTTAGGTATACTGAGTGAAAATGCAGGAGGCAGATTAGCAAGGTACACATTTTCTTGTAGCACAGAGAAATTCATTGTGACACACTGACCTGGATAAAACAGGAAATATAACTGTGGCACAGTGATACTGATGCTGATGCATATCAAATACTAGATAGCGGTATTATAAAAATGAATTAACAGAAAGATCTAGTTTCTTTCAGGGGTTCTGGTGGCAATGTGGCATCATACTTTGGTGGCACTGGTTTTGGAAACATTACAAGCACCAATGGATCATTTTTTTGTTACTGATGTTTGCACACTATTTTTATTCTGTATTTGTCCCTCCCCCCCCAAGGTAGGGTGCGCTAGCTGCAGCACTACATGCTGTTAAAGAGTTGAGTGCTGCTTGGTGTGCAGGTTCTTGTGTTATATGATTTCAGGTGGAGTACAAATAAGAGGTGCAACCATGCCTGGTGCCATTTTACATGATATCATCTTGGAGATAAAAATGAGAAGAGAGGAGCAGAGGACCTGGAAGGGGTTTTTCTCAAAGTGGCTGTCTGGCTCAAGCATTTTCAAGCTTGTTAAATTCTGTCAGCAGTGGTGGTCACATCCTATGCTTCTGACACTTGGCCCAGGGACCAAAAAACAAGGCAATGGTTCCTTTACATGGGTCAAAGTATTATCATGACATTTGAGGAGACATGGTGTGTGAAGCATGGTGTGTCCTCTGGGTAACGGGTCTTCTCCAGTTTTCAGTAGTAAGGTGTGTTTCGTCCAAGGGATATATTCTGGTGACCTATAATCCAAGTGTGCATTCCTGTCCAGTGGCACTGATATATCAGATGTGATCTGGAGTCCATAGAAAGCTCATTAGATTGAGTTAAGCCCAGGACTGAACCCTGAGGGGGACATCTGACAATAAATCCAGTCTGCCACAGTCTGACTCCTCCTTTGACAGCTAGCTACTCTGCAGTAATAACACAGTTAGTAAAAACAGTGGCCAGGACAGGAGCAGCAGACTACTATCCTTCAGGGCAGTCAGGCTCCATCCCTCTGCCAATGCCACCCCAGCCCAGCCCAGACCCCATCCAGGGCCAGAAGTGTGCTCATGTATGTGCTGAATCAATCACCCCACTTTCAAACCCACCCACCCCCATCCTAGGGAGGGGACCAGTGAAGTCCTGACACCCTGACTTGTGCTTGGGCTAGAGACTGTATATCCACTGAAAACAAGGTATCAAGGGAGACCAGTGGATCATGGATGTGGCCTATCTATCCAGACTTCAATAAGTGGGCTTTCAGTTTAAACACAATATCACACAGAAGGTTACATAAAAACTAAGCATTGTTGTGTGGTAGAATGTAGTAAGCTATATGGTGGAACTGGCACTTGTCATCAGAAGGCACCCACCATGCCATGAAATCTTCTGTACCTGGCAGTACAGATTTTATGGCATGGTGGGTGCCTTCTGATGACAAGTGCCAGTTCCGTCATATACCCCTATGTTGGGGCAGGGGCCTACACTACTGTCACAGGCTAACTAATCTACTCCAGCCCCCCCACCCCATGATCAGTGCCTGATGCCTCTGCATCACATCCTACCTGGCCCCACCAGCCCAGAGCAGGGAAGTTCAGATCAGAAGCAGATCTCATCTCATTAATCTATGGTTTTCCACATGGCAGTGTAAAGCACATGCTTCAAAAAGCAATCTACAAGCTTGGGTATTGCACTGCAGCTGCTGGAAGTGCTCACTCTGCCCCAAACTGAAGTTGTATGTGTTTTCCCCACTTCCTTCACTATCTCACCATGGTTTATAATGTAGCTAGCTACATGTTTACTCAGGAAGCAAGGAGACTCCTGAATATTTATTTAGTATTTGGTGACCGGGTAAGTGCACTAGACAAATTCTACCTGTTTTCAGGCGTGACCCAGGGAAGGGGGATACAGATGAATGCCAACTGACTTTGAACCAGATTAAGCTATTGGTGGTATTTTTAGTGAATGGGGGGAAATTGGGCCAGAGCACCGGGGAAATTCCCGTACTCTTCCTGCAGGGGGTGTTGGTGCGCTGCAGGAGGGATGGAGGACCTCAGTCCAGAGAAGAATGTTGTGGAGAGCTGTCATGCTGTTGGAGCACCAGAGCTCTTGGTGTTGCCTTCTATGTCTGAGGCAGAAGTTGAGCTTGTACAAGACAGAGGCCAAGAAATAGCTTTGGAAAATACTGACTCTTCAGCTTTTCCATTGTTGGAGGAAGTAAATATGGCTGAAGAGCTACAACTACAGCATGAATTGGACTTAAAGAAAACACAATTATTGGATTAGATCTCGATTGCTGAGTAAGATTTTCAATCATGCAGACAAAAGTTGGAAGCTGAATGGAACAAACGTAAGTGATCTATGGCGAGTCCATCACAGGATGGGATTAAAAGACTGCCTTTAGGACTGCAAAATGCTGCTCTGTATCATGTTGTTCTTGAATCAGGTATGACAAATATTCCTATAGAGACTGCTGTACTATTGGAAAGGAGTTGTCTCTTATCGGACTGGTCTCCGGGTGATGCTTTACAGCAAGCTGGATGGATATGGAAAAACGAGCACTGGATTCTGGATCCCTCGATCCCCCTTCCTGGATTTTGGAGCCCTGGGCTTTTGCCATGAAGAGATGCTGGAGGTTTGAAGAAGACATCTCCAGGTTCTGAATTGGCTGTTAGTGTAAAGTACTCATTTCGTCCTACTGTGGCTGTGCACAGCCAAGGAGAAGCAGTGGAATTACTCTCTGCACCAGACACAGGTCCACAGGGAATGGAGCTGATGGTTTCTGGGTTGCCTTTTCGGTCGGATGTAGTACTTACAGATCCTTTGGATTTGGTACGAGGCAAGATGCTATGGGAAGGTGAAGTGTCTTCAAAAGGTACTGTGCAGGGTAATTTGACTTTGGAGGGGCGGAAGGAGGGAAGCGACCTTCCACTACAAAATGGTTCTGGTTCAAAAACTTATGCAGGGTTGTTCAGGAAACTGGCAGAGGCGGCTAAACGATGTTCTTTAGTACATCTTTGATATAAGGGAAAAGCTCCAGTGGTCCCTGATAGAGTCTGGGTGGGGAAAAACTTCCTGGTAGATTCTATGGGGTTCACGCCTGCTGCGGTGTATGCTTCTATGCACCCACTTGGGGATCATAACTATGATGTTAGTTTTTGTTCTATAAGATCCTTGGACAAATTTTGGAAGTTATATTATGATGTGAAGGACTTGGAGGTTTGGAGAGACTTCCTGGTGATTTCGGTCACTTAACCTACAATTAAAATGGTAACTATCCTTTTCCCAAATGAAGGAGTTAATGTTTCTAACATTATCTTTTGGTCGGAAATACGGTGTTCAGTTTATGATCATCCGAAACCTATTACGGACAAGAATGTTTTTTGGATTGGAGGGTGGACAGTTTGAGTTCAACTGACCCAAACTGAAGATGGAATTCAACATCTTCCAAGTTCTTTCTTTTTGGGCAGGGACAGGAGTATTATATTCTATACGGGTCAACCGAAAAGTTGTTACAGATGTGGTTCTATATCTCATTTGAATACCTCTTGTGACCAGGTTAAATGTTTTCATTGTGGGGTGTTGGGTCATATGGCAGCTCAATGTGTGGCCCACCCATTTGCAATTCATGTGGAGATGATGGTCATTCTTATGCGGAGTGTCCTTGGGCTACTCACACTTCTAATGACTCCTCTGACCAGGAGTATTTTTTGTCTCAGGCTTGGAGACCCTATAGTAATTTAAATGGCCCAGAGTCTGAGGGTTCTGTTATGGGTAGACGTCGAGGTAGGGGCAGGGGTGGAGGGATGGGGGATGGGAGACAGACCCCATTCCTATCACCAGTGCACCTCCTGTAGTGGGTGGTCTTTCCCAGACTGAGGGTATGGATGCTAGTCCACCCTCTTTGGTGGGTATTGGTATTGAGGAATGGGAGACCCCTTTTGTGACTCCACTAGACTCCCCACAATGAGAAGCAAGAAGTTCTTTACTTTCCTCATTACCTGGTCCACCCTCTCAGGTGGTTCATTTTCAGCTTCCTTTAGCTTGCACTGTTCAGCAACCTGAGATGTAGAATATGGAAGAAGGAATGTCAGGTCCCTCCCTTACCAGTTGTGAGTTCTTTTGATAGTCAGAATAGGGCATTATCTCCCTTGCCATTGTCTAATAGATTTTCACTCCTTTCCTCTTGGGGGGATCAAGTAGAATGGGATCATCCATTACCAGACCAAAGCAGTAGTCAGGGTGAGTCCAGTGTTCCCGTAGTTGTGTTAGAACTACCACCTGATAAACCTCAGACTTCTGAGACTAGGAAAAAGGGTTACTAGAGCCAGTGGAAAAATTCCAAAGCCACTCCCTGAGCCTTCTTCCTTGACTATAGCTAGTTTAAATGTAAATAGTTTAAAGTCCCCTGCTAAACGTCTTGCAACATTTGGGGTTGTATTACATCTTAAGTATGATGTTTTTCTATTGCAAGACATATGTTTACACACTTTAAGTGAGGTGACACAGGCATCAAAAGATTGGCTATGGGGACTGTCCTATTGATTTATGGGGGAAGAAACTTGTTGTGGAGTTGGGATATGTTTTTTTAAACAGGAGGTTCGAGTTTGCAGGTTCGTTGATGTTGAACCTTGGGAGAGTTCTTCTATTGGATGTAGTTCTGAAAGGATTGCAGTGTAGATGAGTGTCAGTGTATGGGCCATAATCAAAGGCCCTTAGAATTGATTTGCTGAAGAAAATTCAACCATACCTTCATACTAGTCGACAGATATTTTTTGTGGGGATTTTAATGTTAATTTTCAACAGAAGACAGATTCAGGTAAGCAATATTGTGATAAGATGTTTCTCTTTTTAGTTCTTTCCCAAACAGGTCTTGTAGATACCTACAATATCGGGCAGAATAAGATAAAACCAACATTTTTTAAGGGCTCCTTAACTTATAGGATTGACTTCATTTTTGTACATGAATCTTTACCAATTGCACAGGTTATGAATAGACCAGTGGAAACGTCTGACCACTCTTTAATCGGGATTGATATATAGAAGCCCCCAGATGGATGCGGGACCTGGGATTTGGAGACTTAACACCTCTCTTTTACTATTGCCAATTACTCTTGATGATTTATCACAGATAGTACAAGATACGATTTCAACTATTTTTTTATATGATGACATAGGAGGTTGGTGGGAGGATTTTAAATATTGTTTGGTGGGTTATATTCAAGCTTTAGGTAACTCACATGTATATACTGTTGCAAAGGAATACTTATGCTTCGATATGTTTTGGGGACTTTGTTATTTAGACAAGGAGTGGGTAATGAGAATTTAACCAATGGAATTAGGCACATTAAACAGGATATGATACATTACCAATATGATAGACTTAGTTCATTGCATAAGGAGCAATCATTTGGAACTCAAGGGAAGACTGCTCATGTTAATCAATTTTTGGCCTGTCAGGACTGTAGAAAAAAATGTATATTTCAATGTTTGCGTAACTCGCATGGTACGAGGGTTTGGGATAATGAGGGTATTATGGGGACATTGGATGATCATATTGATAAAACATTTGGGGAACAGGTAGCCAATACAGATTTTTTTGTTCCAATTATTTCAGGCAACAAATCTCCCCAGATTATCCACAAGTTGGCATCTAGCTTTGACTGGAGAGTTTACTAAGGCAAAATTAGATATAGTTATTTCTTTAAAACAGGATGTTTCTCCTGGATCTGATGGGATCTAGTGAATTGTATAAACTTTTATGGGGGATTATGCCAAATGAGTTATTATCTCTTTATAATTTTTTTCTTTCCAATATGTATTTACCCTCACAGATGTATGAAGGTCTGATGGTTTTCCTCTTCAAATCGGGGGATCAGGTAGATATAGGTAACTGGAGGCCTCTTACATTGCTTAATGTGGACTTTAAAATCTTTTCTAAATTGTTGGGGAACAGATTATCCTTAGTTATGTTTGATTTAATCAGCACAGATCAATATTGCTTGGTTCCTGGAAGACATATAATGGAAGCATTATTGTTGATATGTGAATTAATGGAGAAACAGGAGGAGGTTGATGTACTGCATAGAGGTCTTGGTTATCTGGTTAGTTTGGATCAGGCAAAGGCCTTTGATGAGGTTTCCCATGTTTATTTATGGTACTGTTCAGAAGCATATGGGATACCGGCAACATTTGTGCAGTGGTTGCAGTTATGTTATGCATTGGCATATGTAATACCATATGAGAATGGATGTAAAGGGTCACGGCATACGATTTTTAAAGGAGTTCATCATGGTTGTCCATTGAGCCCTCTTCTATATGTATTTGCCTTGGATCCCTTGTTGAGATTGCTTGATAGATCTCCCCGAATTTGTGGGGTAGTGGTGGACTTTGGAAATTATTCTAAGATATTAGCGTATGCTGATAATCTTTGTCTGGTGTTGGAAGATGGAGAATCAATACAGAATGCCTGTACTTTAATACGGGTGGTGGCGAATTCAAGAATGCATGGGACAGACATAAGGCAATTATAGTGAATGGTAGGAGGAAGTAGGCTGTTGGTTAACTGGAATCCGCAGCTTATCCAATACATAGGGAATGGGCAGACTAGGTGGGCCAAGTGGTCCTTATCTGCAGTCAAAGTCTATGTTTCTATGTTTCTATTTGATAGTCAGCTTTAATAGAAAGGAGGAGGGGGAGAGAGAGAGAGAGAGAGAGAGAGAGAAAGAGAGAGAGAGAGAGAGAGATTTATCTCTGATTACCAGACTTTGAATGTAGCAGGCATCTGTCTGCAAGCAACTTAACATGCTAGCATAATGGAAGTTACTTTATGGAATTGCAAGAACAATTCATGAAATAAACACATATGGCCTGCAGATGATATTGTGTACTATACGTTTTCCTTTCTTAACATTAAGATATGTATTTATGTGGATGTAGCATGGATTACAGTGAAGTATCCAGAAGGCCAATGAGTTGACTTCTAAAACTATATGACCTGGAGTATTTTGACTGCCAAAATTTGTCTACTAGAATTATTTTGACTTCCAAAAAATTAACAGCTGGAATATTTTGACTCCAGTAAAACTGAACTGACTTCCAAATTTCAACCCATGGAAGTACTTGACTTCCACCAAAAAAGAAAGTCCTGGCTGCAGCTCATGTGGCTTGCTAACAAACTTGGATATGCTCAGTGTGTGCACACTGTTAAGAAGTGCTCTGTCTTGATGTTTAAGTGCTGAAAGGCTGAAGGGAAAATGTTTTTCTTCAAACCTGCATTACTGCTGTCCAAAATGTCAGATTTCGGCACATTCATCAAATACAAATTCAGCATCAGCACATCCTTCCTACCCAGCAATTATGCATCCTCCATTTAGTTCTCATCTAAGCTGAGTGATAACTGCCTATCACTTGTCCTCTTACAATTGATACTGCCACTGGAATCCCAGCCCTAAGTCCTACCAAGACTATGATGCCCTTTCTCTCAACCCCAACCTCATTAGGCTTTCTTTCTCACCATAAGTAGAGCCAAAATGCACCAGAGGGCTCTTTTCACAATTTTCTGTATGTACGACTTCTCCCAGCCCTCTTCTTGGATGCTACCTCAGGCTCAAGGGCCATAGGAGTACCTTCCTTTTGGTGAGACCCCCCACGGCCCGCCTCCATGGTTCCTTCACTAACAAGGGTCTCTCTCAATGGCACCTAAACTGCTGCTTATATACTTGACCTAACTTCTTCCCCTTTTAGAACCTGGTAATTCTCACACTAACTCTTTTCTTTACCAGTCATCCAAGCTGCCTCTATCTCCCTGGAGACTAGTAATGGCAACTGACCCCATGTGGAAGGGAGTGTTGAATTACAGAAAGATACTGGAAAGAAAGAAAGAAGACATGTGTTCCATCAGCTCTTCTCCCTTATCAATAAAGGCAGCCTTTATTATGCCCAAAAGCCTTGCAAATAAAAGCCAGTAGGCCCCTGGGTCATTCACCACTCCTAATGTTACTACGTTTATTTATTTGAAAAAGTTCCACCAAGAAAGATGCACAGAGCTGCAATAGCTCATTTCCAGATGCGTCCTGGGGTTAGGGGACCTCTAAGGGTGTGTGAATAACAACTATCCTTTCCCAAATACCACAAACAATTGGCTATTTGTTTTTTGGGATTACTATGATATTTATATTTAGATCACACCCTTACAATAAATTAAAAAATGAAACAAAAAAGCCTTTCTCTCCCTTCCTCAACCCCCTCTCTTTTCAGTCATCTCTTGTACCACTCCCTTACTCAGTCCTCCCATACCGGTACAGTTTTGTCTTGCCTCCTGTTTTTCACCCAACACTATCTTTTCAAAGTCTCACCTCTCCATCCCAACCCCCTCCAGTCCAAACCCATACAGAGCAGGTCTTCACCCCTGTGAGCTGATTCATGATGGAACCAGTCTAATGCCCAGTAGACACAGTTCAACATAGTTGGTCTCCTGCCAGACCCCTACCTGAGACCATCTTTCTAAAGTCGTCCACCTCCTTAACCCAAACTAAACCTACTCCCATACTATGTTTGAATGGGCCAGGGGTATTCACAGCTCCCAGACCCCTGCTCTTTGATGTGTGTGAAAAGAACAAACCCTGGCTATTCAACAAGAATTTTCTCTCCCTGCAGCACCACTGACAGGCTCTGAGACAGATGAGGAGAGGGTATGTGTGTGGGTGTGGTCTGTGTAGCACAACAAGTGAAGCTTGGTGGATTATAACAGAGGATCAGTTCTGGAGCTAATTGATTCATTCCATGGAAGACTCTGAAAAATGCTCTTTTGCTGTCTAGTTAGAGTCAGTCACTGACAATAAATAAACCACTCCTCTCTGAGCACAATTGACACTCTGTCAATAGCATTCCAGAGAGGGGGGATTCTGGGCAGCCAAGATTTAACTCTTTGTGCCATATTATGGATTGCAGGTCAGGAGATGAAGGCTGTTGCGGCTTTTAATGATTGCAGTATAGGACTGAAGGTCATATTAGGTGGTTGGAATGCTTTGGAAACAGGATCAGGCATGAAAAGTTGTGCCCACTGGGCACTGGGCTTCCTGAAATTGGTGTATATATATATATATATATATATATATATATATATATATATATATATATATATATATATATATATATAGAATAGTATGAGTGGTGGTGTAATATATATTATTACCACAAAGTGTTAGTTGCTACATAAACTATTACAGCATCTAACACCTCGTGGTTGTGTAAACTTTGATTTTCAACACACCACCCCAATTTTTATTTTATATAATTGCTGGGTTTCCCTTTTTCACCACAGCAATTATATAAAATACTAGCCCTTCCGGTGCACTCATGCTCCAGTTCTGTTTTCCGCCACTGTACACATCCTTCCCGTCTGAATTTAAAAAAAAATTCAGTTGAAGAAGTGCTTTCTTTTCCCCCATTGACTTTAACATTACAAAAAAAAACATACCATCGAGCGCTGCTTGTCTGGCGGTTTCCGAGAAGGCGAGCCGTGGCAAGCGGTTACAAAGCGAGGAACTGCAGGCTGGACATGAGCACAATGAGGGAAACCATTTCAAACATGAAATACTACCACTGAAATACTATCAATGCATATTTAACAGCCTATACTTCAAATGAACTTCTTAAATTTTTGAGTTATGAAATTTACCCCATTGAGCAGAGTATCAGGCCCCAGCTCCTACTGCTCTGGCAGACTCTGCACTCTGGCACCACAACTCAGATGCTGCCACATTTGATACCAACTGCAGTTATAGTGGTTAGCCCCACCCACAGTGGCACTGTTACAGCAGCTAATTGTTTGGGAAATCAAACCACTAGCAGGTAGCAGAGCAGGCTCGGTCTCTTCAGTGGCAGCAGCAGCAGCAGTCCTGTGAGCTGTAGATGTACCAACAACACATTCAAGTGGGAAAATGCTGGCAATACTGGAGGAGGTCAGAATGTAACTCAGGCAGGCAGCAGCAATCTTATACAGGCAAGCAGCAGTCACTAAGCATATATACTGTAGCAGCATGGGGAAGCAGGATACAGAAATACTCAGGAAGACAGTGTCTTTGCAGGGGGTTAAAGGCTGTACAGGAGATATTAGAATGCACAGCAGGCAGTACAGCACTGTGATTTAGGGATCTGAGCTGCAAGCCTGGAGACTTGGGTTTGAATCACACAGCCCACACTTGCATACTTGTTGACCCTGAGCAAGTCACTTAACTTCCTTGTGCTCCCAGGCCCCACCTGGAAACAAGCTTCAACTTAGTGTGCCTTTCCTGGTTAAACGATTTCCCCCTTTCCTTTAGAGCACACTAACATATACAGAGTTATGGGATATATGAAACTACCACTTGCCCCCAGTGCTCTGCTGTCACACTCAACTGCCATCAGATATCACTTCATTTAACACCAGTTGCAGCAATAGATATTAGCCCTACCCACAGTGGTCCTATTACTGCCGCTGATGGGCTGGGGGATTCAAACCGCTAGCAGGAAGTGAAGCAGAAGCTGTTGCTGAGATAGCAGCACTGACAGTCTTGATGGCTGTAGATGTACTAGCCACAAGTTCAAATCTGTAAATCCTTGCAATAAATCTAAAAGGACCAGGGAGGGGGGACAGGGCAGGAGATAATTGTGGTGGGTGGGCTGGGGACACAAGTCTAGCCCTGGCCACCTGGTGGGATGGGACTGCAAAACATAGTTTTTGACCAAATGACAAATCTTTCTGAATAGTCTTAAACACAAATATTTTTCTAACATTCATCTGTGGGTATTTACACTCACTACCACCTCAGTGGACATAACCATTTCTTCCTTTTTCCTCAAGAGATAGTACTTATCAAGCCTTAATTTAAAAGCATGGATCATTTCAGCTGGTACTGTTTTAAATTAAATGCTCTACAAATCCACCAATACTGATATTGCGAAGTTTTAATTCACTTAGGAAGTTCTGGTGAAGTTACCAGCTTCATCTTTGCAAATTAGTTTGCAAATTTTATTTCTTTTTATTTAGCATGCTTTATCTGCCTCCCACTCGGACCGGCCCTCTTCAGCTCAAGCTCCAACCCCAGCATGATCATCTGTCCCCTGGGACTTACTTCTCTGGTGTTCCTCCCTGGCTTATCTTCCCAGGGCAGTGCCTTCGGAGGGGGAGTGCTATCACCTGTTGGATCTAGAGCTCAGTGTCCAGGCAGTGCCATGGGGTGATGGTGCAGGACCTGTGGAACAAGGCAGGTGGCATACTGCATTGTCTGGCATTTTCCTTGTTCTGCCCTCAAGAGGCATGGCATGCAATGACATTAGTAGTGCACATACCAATGTCTGCCCCACCTCACAATCTAGGAAGTACCGGCTGTTGGACTCCTGGTTTCAACCAGGGATCTGTCAAATGCCGGTAGCTGACCCATCCACCCCCCTTGAGGGGAACAGTGGTCTTTTGAATGCTCAGTTCTCTTCCTCCTCCCCCAAGCTGATCCTATTTCCATCTTTTAGCCATATACTAGGAAATTCGCCTTTAGTAACTTCACTTGGCAACTTTGCCTGCAACTTCATTTTCAGGGTGTATTTGGATCAAGTTTGCTCTAATTGAGGCTTCTGGTAAAGAAGTGCCTGCAGGGCACAAGAAACAACTTCCGCAGGTCACATGTTACTGCTCTATGTACGGACTGAGCCTCAGTTTTGTTCTGCAGTCTGAATTAATTAGTAGAAGAGGCCAGATCTGCTGCTTTTAGAGTATTCAAAAATCCTATAAAAATAAGTTTTACAACTTTTTTGATTTGTTTTTCATCTTATCTCTACTTAGCAGTTTATGAGGATTTATTTAGTTGTTATGTAAGCAGATTGCTATGGATGTTACAGTTACTACCCCTGCCTTGTGGTCTCAAACATGGTTGAGGGGCTTGAGTTCTGATTTTCCTGATTGGGGGAGTCTAAATCTGGGACTTCTAAGTTTAGCACAGTGCCTCCATCTAGAGTAAAATTTAAGTAGGCCTGGTGTCAGAGTGGTACCACCCTCTAGGATGCTGTACCTTCTCCCTTCCCACAGCATCCCCAATGCATGAAAAATCACAGTAAAACCTTAAATTTAACAAAAATGCATTAATGACTTGCCACTAATAATGTGCTCATGAGACAAAATTTAAAATGTCAATGAAATATTTATTGGGGGATATTCACAAGGGATGGGGGAAAACAAAGCAAAACTATTTTTGAGAGAAATTCATGAACTGTATGTGCAGGTCTGGCATCAAGAGCCTGACTATGCTCGAACAGTAAAACACTTAAAATAGCACTAAGAGTGCCCATCCCCCACCAGGCATGACAAGGCAGTAGCAAATGAAACAGTAAACCTTTCAATTTTAGCAGCCTGTTTGTACTGGAGGCACTTCCAACTGTTACCAGTTGAAACCCTTAAACCTTAAAGGGAGCTCCCGATGCTTCACTAGGTACCCAGCCATAGGAACAGTGCAGACAAGGCGATGTAGCAGTTGGCTGGCTGGCAGGGGTGCACTTTAAAATAGAAAAGGTTAAACCCAAACCCCACAGACCATGCAGTTGCTTAACTGGCAAAAGCTCCAAATTAGGTATTTGTAACACCTGGCCTGTTAGCCAAATCTGTAGATTTGTTGGAAACTTTGTACAGATTTGCCAGTTGCAGGGCAAACCCTGATAGTACTCACAGTTCTGGTGTACCATCTTCTCTCTCAACTGGGCTCCTCTTCCTCCTTTCTGCAGGTGCAGGTCCTCTCAGGCTGATGATTCAGTTGTGCAGTAGGTGGTGGCAGCTGGAAGATGCAGGTCTCAAGTGCCTCTGGATGTAGATCAGGCTATCTGTCTCAACGGTATTCTGCACCTCTGTGGCATTTACCTCTTCCTGCTCTACAGGGCATACCAATTTAAAGAGCAGGGGCCACACAACTCACACCCACGTCCATGCTTCAGAACCCTAGTGTGGAACTTCAGCTAGTACATGGCAGTACCACTAATCAGCCTTCTCTCAGACTGTCTGCAGGCTTGATGCAGGTCTTCTCACAGTTATACTCAGTCTCTCTCTGGTGCCTACAGGCTGGTTGTTGTGGCACACTGTTACCTCCTTTTTTCAAGGCAAGCTTCAGTCTCTCTCTCACAGGAAAAATGTAATCCTAACACTTTTGGTAGACACACAGTTCAGTCTCAGTAAACAACAGCAGTAGAAACCTTTGATATCACTCCCTGATGGTTGGCTATAAATGCCCAGGCAGGATCCTCCTCCACATTCTCTGAGGCATACCTCTCAACTGTCCCTGATTTTCAGGGACATCCCTGATTTTGCCTCAAAATGTTCCTCTGTCCCTCATAAAATTTGAGTTTTAGTGACAGAACAATGGGGATTAAAGGCACAAAATAATGTAAAACATTAAAGTAACAGACTTGTTCTTCTTCAGAAAATGTATCTTTAGACAAAACCCTTCATTCTGTCAGATTTCTGAGAGAATAGTACCAGTTTTTAAGATGTGTCCCTGATTTGGCGTCTTTGTCACTGATTTTTTTAAGCCTTGTCCCTGATTCATGAGGCAAGAGGTTGAGAGGTATGCTCTGAGGGTTAACTGCAGACTCCTTCTCCATGATGCTGTCCTATGAGCTCATCTTTATTGTGTCTTCTTCTTCCGCCCACTAGAAAACAGAAGTGTGGTACCAAAGAGCATGATCTTTCAGTTAGAAGCACCCAAGTGGAATTCACTCCCTTAAAATAGAAAATTCCTTTGTATTTTGTCAGGCCTAGTTTTAGTTTTTTCTCTGATCTTGGTGCTAGCTGGTGAAGCTTGACATAAATCTTAAAGGCCCCAGTCTAGGCTTATAGAATATATCTCTTATTACACATTCTTAATGGTACTTAGACCTTAACCCTTAATGTCTGGGTTTGAGTCTCCACTGTAGCAATAGGCATGCATAGATACATTTTACAATTATACTTTGAATACCTGAACATTTATTCCATATTTCAGATAACATATAGCAAGGCAAAATTTGATGGTTAAGAAGTATAGTCTTTTCTGGGGCAAAGAAGAAAAGTCAAGTAAGATCCATTATTTAGGGGATTACACACTGTCCCACCTGAACTCTTGACATCTGCATCAAGTTAATCAACAGAATCTATCTGTAACAATAATGTACAATACAATATGCAGGTAGCATGCACAGTCTAAACAATTGTTTCCTGACTGGAGTAGGCAAACAATATGTCCTAGTGTTGGCAGCTACAACTAGTCTAACAACAAAAATGAAAGCCTTTCATATTCACAAAAACCGCTGTCACCTTCATCATACCATAGGAATGGGTCATTTCATAACTTTGTGCAGCATTGTAACACTGATCAATGCAATACCAACATTATTCAACCTCCCTTTCTACCCTTTCTGTACCTCCCACTCTGGGTGATATGGTCCAGGCTTTGCAAAAGACAATACAAGGGAATGATCTGGGTATTACATAGGTACCTCTGCGTACTATGTGCATTGGTGAGTTAGTAGGGCACCTGGAGAGTCACAGGTTAATGTGAGCAAAGGTTTGATATTTCTTTAAGAATGTTGGGCAGGAACAGTCACTTCTTCCTCAGTATCAGGGCATGTATTGACCAGAAATGATGCATCCTCAGTCAAAATTGGTTCTGCAGCTTATTTTGTGATTTATATTGTTTCTGTTTTTTCTACGGTTTGAACAGGTTCTCCACTTTCTTCCTCTGGCACTTCCTCAGATATGGGCCCATCACTGAATGGTACATCTGGTGTTGGTTCAGAATTTAATACTGTTGCTCTGGGCTTTGCAGGAGGCACATTTGATATATTACTTGGTGTTCCATTCAAACGTCTGCCACACCTCCTTAGGTCAAAGCCCCTCACCTGCAAAACTCCCTTCCAAGCGGGCTAATTGATGAATACAGAATTGGGCATTTCAAGTCGATGTTCTGCACCCATGTTACTAGCCACATGAGGTGCACCTGCCCTTTATAACTCCAGTTTCCAGTTTTCCATCAAGGGTCTGCCCGGACATCCCCCTGCACTTCTTATCTGCCAATTTTCCCCCTGCACTTATCCCTGCCTAATCAGATGCCGTTAACTACCCCAGATGCCTACCTACTACTCTGTCCTTTCCCTTGTGTCTCTTACCCATCCTCACCTTGTCTACCATTCATCCCCCCTCTCCTCCTAAATCCTCCTCTCTTCCACAATCCCACATCTCCTCCATACTGCTATCCCTACCTCCACTCCCTTGCACTTGGTCCATCACACACTTCTCTGGTCCTAAACTTTCCTCTCCCCCTACTACCCCCCCCAACTACCTCACCTTGACAATGGGTCTCAGTCCAACCAGATCCCCACTCCCCCCACCCCATTGCCTACTACCTTCCACTGGAGGTCCCTCTGCCTTCTACATACTGAAACAATCTTCCTTGATTTTCTGTACAACCATTTACATCCTAAAACCATGTTGGAATTGCATTATCATGCTTGAACCAACTCTGTAACTTGTGTAACTATGATGGTAACCCATATGTACCAAATGTTTGCCTGAATCTCATATTTAAGTTTGTACCATCAATGAAACTTGTTATGTAACCCTTGTATGTAACCTGTATGTATCTATTGATTGCTTACTGTTTGACATGGAACCTTCGAAAATGAGCTCCCAGCTCAAAGGTCTGTGATCTGAGACTTGAATAAATAAATAAATAAAATAAAAAAAAATATCTGAATAGTTTGATGAAATTCCCTGTTTCAGAGTTCGAGTCATCGTGTGTGGAGCAGTTTCTAATTGCCATGTCTTTTGCTTTGTAATTTGCCTGTGTGTAGTAGATCAAGTAGATGGTGGTTTTGGAGGTTCTATAGAGTCCACTATGTCATTCACTACCAACTATCCACCAGACTATAAATGGTTTCAGTGGATAGTCTGGTATCTACTTGACTTTCTCTCAGGATGAATCTTGTACACAGGCATATCTCACACTTTTTCCATTACTATGTAAGGGGTGTTGCTCCAATGGTAAGCAATTTGTGCTTCCCTGGCACTACCAAGTTTGTTACCAGAACACAGTCTCCTGTCAGCAGTTCATGCGCCTAAACCCTCTTGTCATACCAACTTGTAGGCAGCATTCAACTGATCCTTCAACTTTAATACATACTGTAACGTAGGCAATTTTTTGGTCTAGCTCTATTAGCAGAGACACCAAAACACAAGTCCACAGACTGTTGGGCTTCCCTGACAAATATCAGGCAATACGGAAAGAATCTGGTGGTGTCACTTTTGGTACAGTTGTATGCATGGACAAATTCACTGATTTGTTATTTCCATTTGCACTTTTCCTTTATGTCCAACATACCTAGCATGTTCAGCAGGATTCATTTGAATCACTCAGGTTGAGGATCACCTTAAGGGAGGTACAGGGTAGTTCATGAGTTGGTTATTCCCCAGAGAGACAACATTTATTTTATTAAAAGACTTTTAAAATCTTGACCTTGGCCTGAATGAATCTGTTGTGGGGCTTCATGATGCACAAAGAACTTTTCAACAAAGAAATTTGTGACAGTTGTTGTATTTTGGTCTTTTGTTGGATAGGCTTGGATGTATCTTGAAAAATGATCTGTTACTACTAAGATGTTTGCAATGTTCTTGAAGTCTGGTTCTAGGCTGAGAAAGTCTATGCATACCAGTTTCATGGGTGCACTTGTAACAATGTTTACTAGAGGGGTTGCCTTCTGTGGCAGAGTTTTGCATCTTGCACATCTGTTGCAATTTTTGCAGCATTATTCCACATCACTCTCTTTACCTGTTCAATAACAAGGGCCAAAGTTTTCTCACTTCCAAGGTGTCCCATGTCATCATGCAGGTCACACCATACAACTTTTTTGAACTTTGAGGATAAGATTAACAGTAGCTGTGGGAAACTGTGTGATCCTTGAATTTTTCAGTACAGCAAATTGTCTTTGATTTTTTTTTTACTTGGTCCAATCCCACAGTAGTAACTTTGTGTTAGGATCAGTGATATGTTCTTGTGTGGCTTCACCCCATTTCTTCAAGGTGAAGACAATGTCCTTTAAACTAGAGTCCATTCTTTGTCCATGTTCTATATCTTATGGAGCTAACTTCAGGAGAGTAGTCATGTCTAGTCATGTCTAGTGCTGTACAGTGACAGTAGACATGTGGTAGTCAGTAGACAGTCACCAGGGGCACCAAGACTGTCTATGAAATAAGAATTTGGAGTCGACTGTGGTTCATCTGTGTCAGACATTTTGCACCATGCTTTGATGGTTTGTTATGGGATTTGTCCCATGTTTGATCATCTGTGGATGATGCATTTGGTTGTCTTGACAGTGCATCAGCATCCACATGATTCAAGCCAGATCTATATTCTACACAACAGTCATAGGTTGACAAAGTAGATAATTATCTGTGTCCAGCAGCATCTAACTTTGCATTGGTTTTAACATACATCAAAAGGTTATCTGTTTTGACAGTGAGGTGTGCCCCAAAAAGTGTTCATGAAACTGGTCTACAATGGTCCAATTGAGTGCAAGACACTCCAGTTTGTGGATGGGGGTCATTCCTTTCTGCTTTGTTCAAACTCCTACTGGTGAAGGTGACTGGCCTCAATCCTTCAGGATATATTTGATACAGAACAGCTCCAAGTCTGCAGAGGCTGGCGTCTATATGTAGAACATAGTGCTTCACTGGGTCTGTGTTTGCTGGTACAGGTGCATTTTTCTGATGGAAGACAATTTCTTTGAATGACTTATTGCACTAGGTGTCCCATCTCTGGCCAAATGGGTAAATTGTCTTGAAATACTTTTTGGTTAGATCTGTAACTGCAAAGCACTTTTTGACTTGGTTTGTTGGTGGGCAGCCTTGGGTTACATTCAGCAATGATCTCACCATTTGGGTCCACTCTTTGGTTTTCAAACACAGTAGCAGAAAAGTTCGAAGCTGAAAGGCTTGCCTTCAGGAAATATAAGGGAATGCAGCAGGATGAAGATAGGGAAGCATACCAAACTTACCTAAGGGAAAGCAGTAAGGCAGGCAAAGATCAAAACAGTGGAAACACTAGCACAAACAGTAAAATAAGATGGCAAGACTTTCTATAGATACATTAGTGAAAGGAGAAAGTTCAGAGGGGGGTATTGCTAAGATCAAAGGGGAATAAGAAGGTGTGTGAGGAGGAGGACCAGGTAAAAGTATCTATCCTAAATAAATACTTCTGTTCAGTATTTACTGAAGAGAAGGTAGGGTAGGGCCCACCGCTCTACACCATGGACACGGGGGGGGAGGGAAGGGGTGCACTAGTCCCTTCACAAAAGAAAGGGTCCTACAAGAGCTCGATAAGCTCAGGGTGGACAAGGAATTGGGACCTGATGGCATACATCCCAGGGTACTAAAAGAAGCTAAGGGTGGAACTAGCAGAGCCATTATCAGAACTGTTTAATGAGTCTCTGAGCACAGGAGAGGTCCCAGAAGACTGGAGAAGGGCTCATGTGATCCCACTCCACAAAAGTGGTAGCAGGGAGGAAGCAGGGAACTGCAGACCAGTCAGTCTTATCTCAGTAGTGGGCAAGATTATGGAGACACTCCTTAAGGAAAGGATAGTGCAACACCTGGAATCCATAGGAGCACAGGATCCAAGACAGCATGGGTTTACAAAAGGAAGGTCCTGTCAAACTAATCTCATAGATTTCTTTGACTGGGTAACCAGAGTGGTGGACCAAGTGAGAGCAGTTGATGTCACCTACCTTGACTTCATCAAAGCTTTCAATACTGTTCCACATAGAAGATTGATTAATAAGCTGGGTAGGCTTGGGGTGGGTCAGAAGTTGATCAACTGGGTGGCAAACTGGTTAATGGGCAGAAAACAAAGAGTGGTGGTAAATGGTGTACAGTCAGAAGAGATGCGAGTCACAGGTGGGGTACCTCAGGGATCAGTCCTGGGGCCAGTCCTCTTCAATATCTTCATCAGTGGCATTGCAGATGGACTGGAGGATAAGGTTTGTCCATTTGCAGATGACACCAAGATCTGCAACTGAGTAGATAATCCAGATGGGGTGGGCAGAATAAGAAGAGATCTGGATAAACTAGCAAAATGGTTGGAAGAGTGGTAACTGGGGATTAAAGCAAGAAGTGCAAGATTATGCACATAGGGAAGGAAAAACCCTGAGGTCACCTATAGGCTGGGAAGGAAGTTGCTGACAGTCACAAGGGAAGAAAGAGACTTGGACGTCATCATCACCATTGATGACCTGAAATCATCCAAGTAGACCTCTAAAGCAGTAGGTAAGGCTAGAGGGATGTTGGGGTGTATTAGTGGGGGTATCACAAGTCAGAAGAGGGAGGTAATAATCCCTCTTTACAAGACACTGCTTAGGCCCCATCTGGAGTACTGTGTGCAGTACTGGAGGCCACAGCTTCACAAGGACATTAACCAAACTGAGGCAGTCCAGAGAAGGGCAACCAAAATGGTGCAGGGACTGCATCAGAAAACATATGAGGATAGATAAACTGAGCTCAATATGTATACCCTAGAGCAAAGGAGGGAGAGAGGTGATATGATTAAAACATTCAAACACCTTAAGGGCATTAACAAGGTGAAATAGTCTAACATGCTTCAGTATAAGAAAAATAGCGGGACAGGAGGGATCAGCATGAGATTAGAGGGAGGCTGAATAAGGGGTAATATGAGGAAGTTCTTTTTCACAGAAAGGATGGTGGATGCATGGAACAGCCTACCTCAGGAAGTGGTGGCTATGAATACAGTGCAGGGCCTCAAACAGGCATGGGATAGGCATAAGGAAGCAATACAGATGAGTATGAATAGATAGGCCATTGACAGAGCAAAGTCCTATGGCACATTCACAAGGTAGAAAAAGAAATAGGCAGACTGGATGGGCCTTGTGGTCCTTATCTGCCATCAACTTTAATGTTTCTATGTTTCTATGATTAAGAGTTTTTAATACCCACAGAGGCCTAGGAAATGCTGTAAGTCTTTCAGGTTCTTTGGCTTGGGCCAGGTGGTCAATGATTTAACTTTGCTTGGATCTGTCTGAATTCCTTAGCCTGATACAACTTATCCCACACTTTTTTTGTTTTGTTTTTATTCTTTGGTAAGCAGGTAATGCCAACTGGGGGGTGGGGTTTTTGTTACTTCAGGGCTGGCGATCGGAGGGAGGGGTGACCAATACCACCAGGGATTGTGGCTTTTACTTTGGGGCTGGCAATCAAAGGTAGGGGGGACCACTACCACCAGGGATTGTGGTTTTTACTTTGGGGCTGGCAGTCAAAGGTAGGGGGGACCACTACCCCCAAGGATTGTGGTTTTTCATTTGGAGCTGGCATTTGGAGGGGGGGGACCACTGCTACCAGGGATTGTGGTTTTTACTTCAAGGCTAGTGATCGTAAGGAGGCAGAGACTGCTACCACCAGGGATTGTGGTTTTTCATTTGGGGCTGGCAATTGGAGGGAGGGGGCACCACCACTACCAGGGATTGTGGTTTTTACTTCAGGGCTAGTGATCATAGGGAGGTGGAGACCGTTACCACCAGGGATTGTGGATTTTACTTTGGGGCTGATGATCAGAAGGAGTGAGAACCACTATCACCAGGGAATCTTGGTGATCAGAGGGAAGGGGAATCACTACCACCAGAGAGTATTAACTTTACACAGAGACTGGCAACTGGGGGAGAGACTACTAGCACCAGGGAGCATTTTTATGCACTTCAGGCTGGTGATAGGTGGGGGGGTGCCACAGACATCAGGGGTGTGTATGCTGTCCAGTGGTAAACTAGTTCACCCATACTTCTGTGCATTTGAAAGCTGTGCAGTCAAAGAAGGTGCTGTGTAGAGACCCCAAAAGTGTGCAGTTAAAAAATTGTGCTAAAATTATATATACTAATTCCAAACTGCACACACTGTTTTGACCATGTGGTTTTGAACCCCATGGCTCTTTCTTCACAATCTTGATGGGATACCCAGCAAACCTGCTGGTTGGCTGCATTACCGCCAGTAGCCAGTAGTGTTGCACAGAGTAAAATAAAGTAGCAGACAAAGTAAGGGCTAAAAGGGCGGGCTTCAGGAAATATAAGGAGACCCAAAGTGGAAAAGGACAGGGAGGTGTGCCCAGAGTGTCTAAGAGAAGTGGGTAAGGCTGTTAGGAGGGCTAAGACACAAACTGAGAAAGGATTAGCACAGATGGAAAAGAAGGGGGACAAGACATTCTATAGGTACATCAGCGAAAGAAGAAAAAATGGGGGGGATTGTAAGACTCAAAGGGGATGAAAGGAGTGTAGGGAAGGAGACCTGGAAAAGGCAGAAATACTCAACAAATACTTCTGTTCAGTATTCACTAAAGAGGGGGAGTGTCAGGGAGCACAGCTGGGCAAAAGATGCTGTGGGGGTTGACATCAGTCCATTCATAATGGAGAGAGTCCAGGAGCAGCTTACAAAACTGAAGGTAGACAGAGCAATGGGGCCAAATGGCATATACCCAAGGATATTGAGGGAACTGTAAAAGTAGTTAGAGCACCTCTGAAAGCCTTGTTCACAGACTCACTTAACAATTAATGGTTCCAGAGGACTGGAAGAGGGCACATGTGGTCCCTCTATACAAATCCGGCAGTAGGGAGGAGGCGGGGAACTATAGGCTAGTCAGCCTCATCTCAATAGTGGGAAAAATCATGAAAACAGTGCTTAAAGAAAGAATAGTGGGAAATCTGGAATCCAGTGGGGCCCAGAATCTGAGGCAACATGGATTCACAGCTGGCATGTAGTGTCAGACAAATCTGGTAGATTTCCTTGAATGGGTGATGAAGGAAGTAAATGGGGGTGCAGTGGATATTGCCAACCATGGTTTCAGTAAGGCCTTTGATACTGTCCCACACAAGAGGCTGGTTAACAAGATGGGCAGTCTGGGAATGGGGCACAAGGTGGTAAACTGGGTTAGAAACTGCCTAATAGACAGGAGACAGAAGGTGGTGGTTAATGGGATTCAGTCTGGGGAGGGGTTGAACCAGCGGGGTACCTCAGAAATCAGTCCTGGGGCCAGTTCTGCTCAATATTTTCATTAGTGATATTGCAGAAGGACTGGAGGGAAAGGTCTGCCTGTTTGCAGGTGACACCAAGATCTGCAACAGGGTGGATACTCCTGGCAGGGTGGAGAAAATGAGGAGGGACCTAGAGAAGCTTGAACAATGGTCTGAGATATGGCAACTGAGGTTTAATGCTAAGAAGTGCAACATCATGCACCTCTGACAAAGGAACCCTGGGGTAAGCTACAGGATGGGGGGAATTAATGACTATCACCTAGGAAAAAAGGGACCTAGGGGATATTATTTCTGATGACCTGAAAATGTCAAAGCAATGTGTCAAGGCTGCAGGGTGGGCCAGTGTCATGCTGGGGTGCTTAGTCAGGGGTATCACTAGCAGAAGGCATGAGGTAATGATGTCTTTGTATAAAACACTAGTCAGTCATCACCTGGAGTACTGTGTGCAGTTCTGCAGACCGCACCTTTGAAAGGACATTGACAGGGCTGAGACTGTCCAGAGAATGGCAACTAAGATGATACATGGCTTGCACCACAAAACATATGAGAAGAGACTGAAAGGCCTCAATATGTACTTACTGGAGGAGAGGAGGGAGAGGTGGGACATGATAGAAATGTTCAAGTACTTAAAGGGCATTAACAAGGTGCAGGGAGGAGACAAATTCCAATACAGGAGGAGTAGAAGAACGAGGGGTCATGATATGAAATTGGAAGGTGGCAGGTTGAGAGGGAATATAAGGAAATTCTTCTTCATGGAGAGGGTAGTGGACACATGGAATGGTCTGCCACAGGAGGTGGTGGGAGAAAGCACAGTGGAGGGATTTAAACATGCCTGGGACAGGCACAGGGGAATCTTGGCAGTAAGGCAGAGGGAGCCATTGACCAGATAGGGTCATATATAGGGCTAACAGGCAGACTAGATGTGCCTTGTAGTCCTTATCTGCTGAAAATTTCTATGTTTCTTTAGCAATATTTGCATGCAAAGGACTGCTCCAAACCATTTTGCACCATGAAAAGTCACTGAATATAATCTTGCAACAATATTCTTGTCCAGGCCCAATTTACAATCCCCCCCCCATTTAGTTTGAGCAGGTGCTACACTTGTTTATCCACCAACTGGGCCTTTTGAATATTGGGCTCTGGTGCAAAACCTGGTTTGTGTAGACAAACACGTGAGCACCCACGCAAACCTTTGAATATCAGGCTACTGATATTTTTCATGCATAAAATGTCTTGCCAGTCAAGATTTCTGATTTCGATTTCTTATTGCACTTTTGTGTTCCCTTATCCTTAATTTTAGTGGATGAGTTATTTTGCCTACATACATGAGTCCACACGGACATTTTATTCCATAGATCATATGATCTGAATCACATGTAAAAAAGTGATTTATCTGGAATTTTTCATTTTTGCTGGTGTTTGAGAATTCTTTTAATCTGATGGCATTTAAATAATGAATGCAATGGCCACAGCTGAAAAAAAACTTTTGGTTTTTCAGTCAGCCATATTTAAGTTGGGGATGGTGTTTTTCAATGTTGGGGATTCACTAGCATCTGTTTAATACTTTCTGTTTACTGTGCCGTCATCCTTGGTCTCTCATTAAACATTGCTTTGCCTAAATATGTACTTTGCAGCACTCCCCAATGTTTATTTATAATTTGTTTGATCCTAAAATCCCATTCCTGATAACTGTAAGTAGTATTCATAAATATTTTATCTGATGTGTCTTTCTGACCCTTAGCTCTTAAAATACTGTCTCTATTGATTAATCTTGCTTTTCACTCCACTTCTTCGAGTGTTACTTTATCATAGCTTCTTTCTCTGAATCTGTTTAAAAGTTCTTTACTGTTTTTATCATATTTTTCTTCAGTTCACTGTTTCTCATGTATCATAATGACTGACAGTAGGGGATGGTCTTGATAACATTAGGTTGCTGATAGCTCTCAGCATGTAATAATGTATTCCTATCTGTCTTCATTCTGTACAAATCAGTTGTGTAAGTGCCATTCTCTTTCATGACTTACAAATCACGATACAGTATGCTATTTTGTCTATACTGTGTTCCATTGTGAATAAAATTGATTCCAAGCAATTGTTTATGTATTCAAAATATTTTTTTGAAATTCTCTACCTTTGCTTCTGAAATCAAAAACAATGTTGTTAATAAAGCATTTACAATATACATCTTAATGAATCAAAAATGTGGGTTTCTTATATTATTCAAGATGTGTTTAGATTCAAAATCTACTATAAAGATGCAAGCATGTGTGGGTGCCATACTGGCCCACATGGCTGTGCCTTGTTTTTGAAGATAAGAGTTATGTTCAGATTTAAAAGAACTGTTATAAAGAATAAACTCTACAAACTTTAGAAATAGTTCATTAGGTGATTTAGTTTCTGATCATCCTTCTAATGCTTTTTTCATGGCTCTAAGACCATCTCTATGTGGAATTGAGGTATAGAGATTTCTAACATCAATTGTTACCAGCACTTGAGTCTCAGTAGCTTGAGTGTCAGTATTTGAAAATATTTAATGTTTCAATTAAATGTCTAGAATTATTCAAAAATTTGCTTGATTGTTCTACTATTGGTTTGCCATAAAAGTCTATAAATATTGAAAGGGGCTCAGCGATAGATTCTTGATCAGAAATTATGAGGCGACCAGGAGGATTTAATGAATCATTATGGATTTCCAGTAATGTAAAAAACAGTGGAATTTTGGGATCCGATGATACTAATGATTTGGCTAGCCAGCACTCAATCCAATTCTGTTCTTCTGGTCCTTCCACTAAATTTTTAATTTGATCTTTCAGTCTGTCAATAGGTATACTATTAACTGTTTCATAGCGATTGGCATCACTCAGTTGAGAATAATATTCATTGCAGTAATCATGACTATCTATAATCACTATGCCATCCCCTTTATCTGCTTCCTTCACTATTTTTGTTTCATCTCTCAGTAGCGAAAGAATGCTTCACACTCTGGTTTACTGAGGGTGTATTTTTTTTTCTCTTTCACTTTTCTTGATTAATTCTTCAAGATCATGTCTTACCATCTGTATGTAAGTGTCAGTATTAGATGGAATTGGGTCTGGAGGTAAAAATACTGATTTTACCTGTAAATTTGTTGTTGAGGCCCTATCTCTAGCAATTTGCATGGGTGTTACCATTTCATCTGGTAATGGATTGCTCTTAAAATATTGTTTTATGCGTTTATACTCAGTTTCTGAAAAAATCTCTCTGCATCCAATTTTAATTCAGATGGATCAAGTTTCCGATTCAAACAAAAGCCAAGACAATTATTAAGGACCAGAATCACTAACGGTGTTAAGGATCTACTTGATTAGTTGAACACTAAGGAATCTTGTGGCTCTGTTGTCTTGTCTCTTATATCTTGGTCTGAATGACTTTGGTATGTGTCCCTGTAGTTGATGTCCCTGCCTTTGTGTGACTTCCATCCTATCTTTCTCTCCTTCTCCCAGTGCCTCTCCCCTTCCCCTTCCATTTCTGGACTGCTACTGTGAAAATCCCTCCCATATCTTGTATAGGACTGATAATAGCCATGCCTTTGTGATCTTAACCTTTGTCTTTCACCTCTGCCTCTTGAATTGTAAGGCCTATGTCTGGTATTTTGCCTTTCTTGACTGCTATCTGTATCACAATAGTACAGATTACTATCTGAGTCATAAAGATCATAAACTTGTTTATTTTAAAATTCATATTTTCAGGTGTATACTTTATCATCTTTAGAATCTATTACATCACTTTTTTTATTTTAACTGATGTAGATTATCATTAGATGAGGCCAGACCTTTTTCAGTTTTAGCAGATAGATTTTTCAATTTATTAGGATCTAGATTGCTTTTTAATTGTTGTTCCAACTCTAAGATTTCTTGTACTCTCTGTTGTTCTGCTACAAACCTTTATATTAAAAGGAGCATGAAATCAGTGGAACATTTAGATCTAATGACATTCTAACTTTCCATAAATCCATCCACACTAAACTCCACATTTGATTCAATCAAACCTCTTAAACCTCGTGTTATTCATCTTTGTTTCACATATTCAGTGAAAGTAACTGTGTGCCAATTCAGTCTGATGCCCTTTTGTTTCAAAGACTCTAAACATTTCAATTCAGTCTTAGGTGCAGAAAGTGTGTCTAAATTTCATTTACTCTTAACCAAATTAGTAATTTTTTCTTCATCCGTATCTTTAAAAAATAGTAAATTAGTCCTTACATCAGTCATTTTATCTAATTCAGCAAAATTCAACATTTTACGTAAATGGCAGCTGGTTTAGGAAAAGGGGACTTCTAATTACCCAATATTATGTGTCAGTTTTTGGATTTCAAAGGCATAAAGTCAGGGATCTGACAAGTACAGAAAGTATTTAATTTTAAAGTGGGACTATGGTCAAAATTTCTGCCATCAGTAAAGTCAGAATTTGGATCAGCATAGACCCAATTAGCCTCATACCAAAAATGAGATCTCTAAGTTATGTTGCTTAAAAGTTACAAGTCATTTTACAACCCAAAATTCACTGCCTGTTCAAAAAGCTAGTTCCAGTGAAGAGCTGCTGTTGATGTCATCTCCTGAATTCACAGTCTAGTCCTCCCTGTCAGCAAGTTTGCAGGACCTTTTTCTCCAAAGTTTAAAGTGATTTATGGAAGTTCCTCAAACGCCTTTTTCACATAATATGTCATTGCCAGCCATGGTTCAGATGTTGAAGCTACAATTTGTTTTGTAAGAAAATCTATCATAGTCAGTTTTGTTGATGTTTTATCAGCACTTTTTTCTGCCTGCCCTCCAGTTTTCTTTGTCCACCCACACCCCCAGAATAATGTCAAGCAAGGGAGCTGTCAATGTTTTACATACAGCACCAAGGAATTCTGGGTAAATTATAAATGGGATTTATATGTTAGTTACACAGATGTACAGACCCCTATTTTGGTGGAGGTGACTGCATCTAATATGTAGATGTACATAACAAGGCATTGTAGGTACACTGAGAAGTTGTGTTCCATTTCCCTTACTGTGATGTGCAGTTTCATATCTCTGTAGAGGCTTCAACAATAAAAGCTCATGTATGTTTATTTTCCAAATAAGGCATTGTGCATACATTATCTAGCTGCCAAGAGTTCTTTACTGAGAGATGTAGTCTTATATGTTGGTAGTGTAGATGTCTGCAATACCAAGACTGACCAATAGAGGTCTCTGTTTCAAAATAGTGCTTATAAACTTTTTTTCTCTTGGAAGATGTAAAGGTTGGGGGTTGCAGCCCTGAGAAAAAAGGGAAAGGGCTATGGCAATGAAATGAATCACTGAAATAAAATTATTTTTTCATGGAAAACAGTAGTTTTTGGCAGTTTGAATGGTAGGAGACTGATTCACAACCCATACAGGTTACTATTCCCATTTGCTATGGCAAACTTTTATAAATCACTTTAACTTTGAAGAAATCAGTCCTACTGTACAAGCTTACTGATAGAGAGGACTAGACTATGAGTTCAGGAGATGACACCATCTGAAACTGGCTTTTTTGAAAAGGTAGTGAAATCAGGGTTGCAAAATAGCTCATACCTTTAAAACAAAGTAATACAGAAACCTAATTTTTGCTATGGGATTTATTGGGGGTATGCTTGTTCAAATTCTTCAATCTAGTACTTTTGGCTAGAGTCCCCCTCTAAAGAAGAAGTTTCAAGAATAGTCTATGAATTATTGAAAAAAAAAATATTTTTCAGTCTTGTTTCCAGTACTGAAAATTGAGGTTTCTAAATCCAGCAACTCTTCTGGCCTTTCTAGATGGTTCACAATGTCTGACAATGGTTCTCCTTTCCATTGTTTTGTCATCTTCAACTTCCACAACAGATTTTCCCTACATTCTGTGCTTCCAAAGACATCATCCAATGCAGTCAGATACTCTTGGGCTGGACCATCTGGATCTGTGGACCTCAAAAAATGAATAGTCTGTAATGCAGGACCATGAAGGCTTTCCCCAAGTCAGTTTCTCCTCTCAGTTTCTGAGAACTTCCAATCTTATAATCAATAGAGCAACATAGTCCTTCCAAGTTTCTAGGTAATCTTCTCCAACAGGAGTGGGATTTGCACCTAAGAAGATTTTCAATCTTCTCTATGAATTGGATATAGGTGGCATCCAGGGGAGTCTGTCTGCTTTGCTCTGAGGTGGCATCCCCTCTTGATCACCTAACAGCATCTGAACTTCATTAACTGACTTCCCTTTTGCTTGTAGCCACTTGTGGAACTGTTATCCAAAACATTTGGTCATGATCTGATCTTCTAACTTTGGGGTGGGCAAACTGCCATGTGTCACTGTAGGCCACCTGGTACTGAATCCGCCTGAGCTTAGTCTGTCAGGCAACCAAGTGGCATCAATGGCATTGTGACTCTTTATTAACACTGTCAAACTCTGGGTGTTGCTATCCAGAGACCATCTACATACAACAACTTTGCTGAAACAATTCACTCAACAGAACTTCTTCAATTCTACAGCTATCACCCCCGACTCCAAACAGCACTATGACTTTCATAGGATTCAGATCCTCAACTGTACACCAACTGATCAACCTTTCAAATGCCATGGTATCTGGTACTAGTTTTTGACTTGGGGACCCAAAATGTTCTTGGCTGCACATGACTCCCTACAGGGTCCAATTGTTAAACAGGAGATCCCAGTGGTGCCTCCAATGTTGTAACAGGATTGGTTGCAATGGATGTTGTGGATACTAACCTGCCTTGTGAGCTCAAACAAGGTTGAGGGGCCTGGGTTCTGATTTTCCTAATTATGGGGGTGAACCCAGATCTTTTAAGTTTAGCACGGTGCTTCCACCCAGAAAACAATTTAAGTAGGCCTGCTATCAGAGTGGAAACCCCCCAAGGATGCTGTACCTCCCCACCTCCCTTCAGTGCCCTCTACACATAAAAAATCACAGTGCAACCTTAAATTCAAAAAAGTAAAATTTATGACTTACCTCTAATAATATGCTCATGAGACAAAGTGTAAAATATGAATGGAATATTTATTGGGGAATATTCAAAAGGGATGGAGGATTGCAAAGCAAAACAGTTTTTGCCAGAAACTCATTAACTGTGCAGGCATGACCAAAATTAAATACTTGACTAGGCTCAGCCAGCAAAACAGTTAAAATAGCAGTCACAGTGACAACACCACACCAAGCAAGACAAGGCAATAGCAATTAAGACAGCCCACCTTTTAATGTTTCTATCCAACCTGTACAGGGGCACTATCCACAGGTAAAAATTGACATCTTAAAGGGAACTCCAGGGTCTTCACTGAGTATGCAGCCACAGGAACAGTGCAGGCTCATGAAGTTGTAACCAGTTAGTGGTGGTAGTGCACTTTGAAAAGAAATAGATAAACCCAAACCCCACAGGCTATGCAATTGCTTAAATGTCAAAAGCTCCAAATGAGGCATTTGTAACTTCTGGTACATTGGCCAAATCTGTAGATTTGGTGGCAACTTTGTATAAATATTCTAGCTGCTGGTCAAGCCCTGAGAGTACTAACGGTTCTGCTTTACCAGCTTCCATCAATTAGGCTCCTCTTTCTGCTTCCTGCAGGTGCAGGTCCTCTCAAGCTGATGGTTCCATTGGCAGCAGCTAAAAGATACATGTCTCAGGTGCCTCTGGGTGTAGATCAGACTCTCTGCATCCACAGTAATCTGGACCTGTATGGCTCTTCCCTCTTCATCCTCTGCAGGACATACCAGTCTAAAGAACAGGGGCCACATACCTCACACCCATCTGTAGGTTTCAGAGCCCTAGTGCATAGTGTTAGCTAGAACCTGACAGTATCACTAATGAGCCTTCTCCCAGACTGTCTGCAGGCTCAATGTAGGTCTTACAGTTGTAGTAAGTCTCTTTCTCTGGTGCCCACATGCTGGCAGCTGTGGCATGAGTTTATCTCCCTTTCTTAAGGCAAGCTTCAATCTCTCTCTCACCAGCAAAATATTGTCCTGACACTTTCAGTTGACACACAGTTCTGTCTCTGTATACACAGGTTTTAGAAACCTTTCTATTCACTCCCTGAGGATTGGCAATGGAAGCTCAGATAGGTGTCCCTGGAATGGCTCTTGTTCACAACACTAGTGATCCTCACTGTATGAGAGTTAACTGATGACTCCTTCTCACCAGATGCTGTTATAGGAGTTCATCTTCATTGCATCTTCTTAATCTTCCAACTAGAACAGAGAAGCACTGACCAAAAAGCATCATACCAAACTTCTACAAAAGAGTAAAGAAAACATATCTTTTTAATTTGAAGCACCCAAGTGGAAGTCACTCCCTTATGATAGTAGAAACTAATTTGTATTTTGTCAGGCCTAGTTTTAGTTTTATCTCTGACCTTGGCACTAGCTGGTGAAGCTTGACATAACTCATTAAGACCCTAGGCTTACATGACATAAACATCTGTTGTTACACATGCCTAATGCTGCTTGGAACTTAACCAAATAATGTCTTGCTTTGAGTTTCCACTGTAACTAAAGGCCTGTATAGATGCCTTTTACAATTATACTTTGAATACCTGAACATATACTCCATATTTCAGAAAACACATAACAAGGCACAATTTGATTATTAAGAGGGTTAGTCTTTTCTGGGGGAAAGAGGAAATGTCAGGTAAGTCCCCACCATTTGGGGGTACAGTTGTTTGTATGTAATTTTCTTTATATTCTTCATTTTGTTTGTTCTATTTTCTTCTTTTTATTATGCTTTTTTTAGTTTCTTTTTTTTTTGTAATTAAAAAAACTGTGATTGGTAAGGAGGAGACTAGGAGGACTGGGACTGGGACCAGTCACAACAAGGAGAGGTGGATGCAGTCTTCAGATGAGACATGCCATCCATCTGTCTGAAGAAGACAGCTTCAGCACCAGGAGCATTGGGAACTATCAGCAACTGTCCTCCCACCACAGCATAGCACTACCAGCAGCATGAAGTGGTGCCACCCCCTGTTGACCCTGCTCCTGTACCTCATTTACCTACAACACCTGCCCCTGTTGCCCCCTGTGGTTGTGCTGTAATGTAAGCCCTGTGAGGAGGCATCAACCCACCCAATACTATTTGGCTCCTCCCTTTGACAGCAGCATATGTCCCTAGTTTAGGGCCTTTTTGAGATTGTCACTACCAACAATAGTATGGTGATATGTACTTTGTGTCACATGATTGTTCTGCATGGGAAACAGGGAAAACATTTGGGGACAGGTGGGCTGCATATCCATCTTAGGATGATGCACTGCCAGGAGTGGGAGGAGCATGTGAAGAATGAGACATTTGAGAGGGGTGGAAGTGGTGGCACCTCTAGTTGTTCTTCCATGCTGCAGGATGAGTAACGCAGGAAGAAGCAATGTGGGTTATCACATGGTGTTCAGGTCCCAGAGGGGGTAACATAGGGGACTTAGAGTGGGTTTTACAGCTAGATAAGGGTGCTGCAGGGGTCACCAGAGTGACCAGCCGTGGATCCTCCACCAACATCCATCAGTGCTGAAGTGGTGCAACTCTGCAGAGAGATAGTGGAGCTTTTCCACTGAATTGTGCCATGGGAGTAAAATTATTGCTAAGGGAGTGGTTGAACTCTGTTGGTAGCACAAGCACTGTTCCTAGTCATCACTTGCTGTTTTATCTGTCTTACTGACTTTTCTAGTCCTCACCTATTCTAAATAAAATTAAAAAAATGAAAAAGAACATAAGTTGTACATACTAATTTTGCCTTGTCCTGATATCTGCTACTGAGTCATTCTATCTCAATTCTGCTGTCAGCTATCTTCGTTCAGTTTAATTAAAACAATTCTTATTACCTCTCTAATGTTCTCTTTCTTGTGCAGTTGTGCAGTCCGTACATTAACACTGTTGTCTTCTCTCACAACATTTTTTGTTGTAAAATAATGTGGTAAAGCATAATATACCTAAATTTGGTACTCTCAGAATTTTTCTCAGTGACCAGAAATGATATGTCAGGCTGTTACATGCTGTTACATGGTGTTATGTTGTATGTCAGTCCCCCCATCACAGTCCTTGTAATGCACTTTAGTGAAGACTGTGTGAAAATCACAATATATAGAAATTCTGTTCTCTCAGAATTTTTATCAACTACTGTATCATAAATTATATGCCAGGCTGCTGCATGCTGCTAGATTGCGTGGCACTGTATGCCAGTCCCCCACAATTGTTCTTGTAATGCACTTTAGTGAAAATTGTGCAAAAAGCACAATCTACAGAAATTCTGTACTCCCATAATTTTTCTCAGCTTCCAGGAATTATATGTCAGGCTGCTATATGGTGCTGCACTATATGCCAGTTCCCAACCACAGTCCTTGTAATGCACTTTAAAGAAAATGATGAAAAGCTCAATGTCCTGAAATTATGTGCTCCCAGAATTTTTCTGAGCCGCAAGAATTTGTATGTCAGGCTGCTACATCCTGTTAAATGGTTGTGAGCTGTGTGTCAGTCCTTCTACCACAGTCCTTGTAACACATCCTTTCCTCTTTGTAAACCTCCTCACTCCACCTTGGATGCCATTTCTGGATACCTTGGCAGATAATGATGATGATAATGATGATGAAGAAGGACCCACCACACCCCTTCACTGGTTTTTTTCTGGTGTGGAGTCTAGCATAATAGTTGCCTGGACTTTAGGGATATGTGTGTGTGTGTGTGTGTGTGTGTGCTGCCCACCAGTGCCTAGGTGGCTGCCCTACTGACTTGCACTTGACACAGCTGACAGCAACTGTTTCATCAGCTTGGTCCAGTAAATACAAATCTCAAACTAGGGATTTGGTACCCCTTGATTTTTACATAATGGTGGAAGGGGAGGGTAAGGGGGTGCACATGAATGTGTTTTTGGATACTTTATAATCATCAGCTCTTGGTGACTGACATGTAGTAGGCTCATCACTAAGAGGAAAAACCGGTGTAATATTAAGCAGGACTTTGGTAGTTATATGAGATAGTGGTGGGCAAACCATTGCATCTTCAGCAGCATCAGTCTTCCTCTTTGTTCCTTTCAGGCACCCATAGGGTATCCTAATCATCATCCTCACAGCCACTGATATCCTCCTCCTGAGCTCTCTTCTCATCAATGTCAACATTTTCTCCAGGTTATCTCTCTTATCATCGTGAGTCTGACACACATTTTTCTATTTGATCAGTTTTGACTGTGCAACAGTCAGATCTCCTTCCTCAGGATTTGACTCATACTCAAACTCCAAACACTAGTTTGGGAATGTGACACTATCATCAAAGACCAGGCTCAGCACCACCACCACCAGCAGAAGTCACACTGACACCAGCAACCTCACCATTGGCTACTTTGTCTAACTCAGAGATTTTGCTACCTCTTGTGCCATTCCCCTTGCTGCTGCTTCCCCCATTCCCTCAGCATGGATGATGCAGATATGGCAGAGAAAAATGTTGCCATCCTAATTCCACTGCCACCAATTACTCCTTTGCCATTAATGCTCTACTGGCACCAAAGCCTAGAGAAGACATGGCTGCAGACTTCATTTTTTTCTTAGCTGCAACACCCTTTTGCTCCACAGAACCTCCACACTCATTTGCCATCTCCCTGGCACCTCTCCATTAAGTACAGCATCTCTTACCAGTCATTTTTTATATTTCAGTTTATATAAAGAAAGCCTGCAGTACAGTTAACTAGCAGCAACAGACAACACCCCCAAAAAATTAGCAGCGTGATCTGAATAATAAGAAATAAAAATGGTTTATTAATAAAATCACCAAAAAATATATATATATATTTTTTTTTATACAACAGGGATTACCATGTCACACCCATGAAGGGTATTTTTTTTAATTTTATTTTATTTTATTTAGTTTTGGTTGACCGGGTAAGAGCACTAGACAATACCTTGCCTATTTTCAGGCATGACCTGGGGGGAAGGGGGATACAGATGAATGCCAAATGACCGTGAACCAGATTAAGCTATTGGTGGTATTATAGTGAATGGGGGAAAATGTGGCCAGGGCACCAAGGAAATTCCACTACTGAATTGCTGTCAGTAGGGGAAGCTCACGAGCAATTATGATGGTAGACCACAGTGATGGAGCTATGGAGGTGGATGTGCTGAGGGAGAGCTCTCTCCCATTTGCTATGGAGGAAACTGTGCTTACTATGGATTTACCTGAAGATATTCTTATTTTGCAGAAGGGTGACTGTAGTCTTGAACCGGAGATGGAAATTAGAGATTCTACTCACTCTAAAGTGGTAGGAGCTATCAAGATCTCTCTAGAACTAGAAACCACCAAAACTCTACCCAATCCTGTGAGAGGTGGCCTGATGTCTGAAGGGACTGACCTTACTATGGAGAATACTACTGAGAATGCTGCAGGTGGAAAGCAGCGTACGGGAGATAAGGTTCCTACACAGGAACATTTCAAAGGCTGCACTACCTCACAGATTATGCCACAGCAGTTTGGAATCCAACCGGATACAGGGGACTTTTTAGGAATGGACTGGTTTGCTGAGAAAGCACTCTGCGACTCAGGGTGAAAAAGAACTAATTCTGGACAGTGGATTCCCAATCCTGAATGGGGAGAAGATTTTGCTTTTATGCCTACTCCCAGTACTGGACTTCCAACAGAGAAAATCCTGAGCTCAGGTAATGGACATCCAGCTGTAAAGGGGCTCCCAATATAAAAACTGCGCAGAAGTTAGAGGTTGTGGTTTTGACCTCTCCGGTGCTGGGCCCATCTAGAGGGGAGGAAGGGGAAAGTAGTAAAAAACAACAGTTTGAAAATATCAGTGCACCAAATGCAGGGTTTGAAAGAACTGGTTCACAAGGTAGTAAATGGGTGCCAATGTCTGAGCTATTTAAGAATAAACTAGAGCAAGCACCTAGGAGAAATGTTGTGAGATTATGTTATAAAGGTGGGCTGCCTGAACATCCAGACAGGTATTATGTTGCAAAACAACTCTTAAAAGGCTCTATGCATTTTGTCCCAGCTGAAATTTATGCCTTGATCCACATACAGTCATGGCCAAAAATATTGGCACCCTTGCACTTTTTCAAATAACTCACAATTTCCTCTAAACATAAGTTGAAATTAACAACAGTGCAATATTTGGTCTCCACAATTCTTTATTTCTCTGTTAATATTACTGAACCTTTGTTTTTGATTCAGAATTTAATATATCCTTTAAATCAGAAAATGAAAAGAAATGGCATTGGCAAAATTATTGACACCCTAGACTTAATATTTGGTTGCACAGCCTTTGGTCAAAATAACTGCAATCAACCACTTCCTATAGCCATGGATGAGCTTCCTGCACCTCTCTACTGGTAGTTTGGCCCACTCTTCTTGTGCAAACTGCTCCAGTTCTCCAAGATTTGAAGGGTGCCTTCTCCCAACTGCTGTTTTCAGATCTCTCCACAGGTTTTCAATGGGATTTAGATCTGGACTCATTGCTGGCCACTTCAGAACAGTCCAGCGTCTTGTCTTGAACCATTCCTGTTTTTTTTTTAAGTGTGTTTGGGGTCATTGTCCTGCTGGAAGACTCATGACCTTCAACCGAGACCCAGCTTTCTGACACTGGGTTCAACATTGTGCTCCAAAATGACCTGGTAATCTCCAGATTTCATGATGCCATGCATACGTTCAAGGCACCCAGTGCCAGAGGCAGCACAGCAACCCCAAAACATCACTGAACCTCCTCCATGTGTGACTGTAGGGAAGGTGTTCTTTTCTTTGAAGGTTTCATTTTATTTTCTGTAAACTTAGAGATGATGTGCTTTACCAAAAAGCTCTAATTTGGTCACATCTGTCCACAGGACATTCTCCCAGAAGGATTTTGACTTGTTCAGGTGTGTTTTGGCAAAACCCAGTTGGGCTTTCTTATGTCTGTCTCTCTCTCTCAGCAGTGGGGTCCTCCTGGGCCTCCTACCATATAACCCCCTTTCATTGAGTTGGTGACGGATGGTGTGAGTTGAAACTGTCTTACCTTGTGTCTGAAAGTCAGCTTGAATCTGTTTGACAGTTGATCGAGGTGCTTTCTCCACCATTCAAACAATCCTGCGTTGCAATCTTTGATCAAGTATTCTCTTGCGGCCACATCCAGGGAGGTTGGCTACAGTACCATGGGCCTTAAACATCCTGATAACATTACATACAGTGGAAACAGGAACATCAAGGTCTCTGGAGATTGATTTATAGCCTTGAGATTGTCCATGCTTGGCTACAATCTTCTATCTGACCTCCTCAGACAATTCTCTGGCTGTCTTTTTTTTCTCCATGCTCATTGCAGTGCACACAGTGACACAAAACAGGAGAATGAGTCCTTTTCTCTATTCAAATTGGTTGAATGAGTGATTTTTATATTGCAGGCACCTGCAACTCATCACAGGTGAGTTCAGTTCCAAAGTGAAGGAGAATCACCTGCTTGAAATCTAATTATTTCTATTTCTAAAAGGTGCCAATAATTTTGTCTGGGTCATTTAAGGATTTCAGTGTGGAATAAGCTAAGACTTAGTACATTTTTCTGCTTTTTGTGTTTTATTCCACTGCAAACCAAAGAAATACATATGTGGATGCCAACATATTTTTTAATTTCAACAATTTTCTGGAAGGAAGGGTGCATTATTAGAAAAAACTGCAAGGGCACCAAATATTTTTGGGCACGACTGTATCTAGAGAGAATTCATTTGACATAAGTTTTAAATGTAACGCCAGCTTAGAAAAATTCTGGGAGAAATACACATCCTTAAAATCTACTCCCTTATGGTTTCCTTTTTATGCCATTCCTCTTACTAAATCCCAGATTAGACACATAACCATAATGTTTAGAAATGAGGGAGTTAATGTTAGTGATATTTATCACTGGCTGCAGAACCACTGCAGCATTCTTGGCCCTCCTGAGGCCATTATTGATTTGGAAGGGATTTGGATGGGGGTGGTGGAGACTTAAAGTTAAACTTTTCCAACTTATTCTAAAATTATTCATTCACCAAATAGCTTTTTCCTTGGTAATGATAGGGGTGTTTGTTTTTATGGAGGGCAGCCAAAAGCTTGCTATAAATGTGGTGCTAAAACTCATTAAAGCAGTTCTTGCTATATGTTAAAATGTTCTCTCTGTGGAGGGTATGGTCATTCTGCAGATCTTTGTGAAAAAAATCTTTCAGTGCGACCTTTGCAATGAAAAGAGTCATGCTTTCCATCAATGTCCATGGGCAAAGTGAAATTGAACTGAGAGATGGGACCAGGATGACATAGTAGATAAGGCCCAGAAAAAAAGGAGGGGTTCTAGCCCTAAGGATACAGTACTGAATCAGGAAAAGGAGGTTCCAGCTTAACCACTGAGACAAAATGAAGTAGCTCATACTTCCTCAGAGGGAAACTCTACTATCTCTATGCCCCCTTGCCCTTTTGGAACAATGCAAAAAGGTACACTGTTTACAAAGCCTCACTTAAATAACATAAAATAGCTCCTCTCTCTACTGAAAACCTGTTTACACCCCTGCAAGAGGAGACTGGAGATTCTGACTTAGATTCTGACTCTTCCCATAGATCCGATATGGTAACGGAAGATGAGGATAGCAGGGTTACAGAATTAGCAAAAGAAAAAAAGGAAAGAAAGGAAAGAAAGAAAAGCAAGATCTTACCACATAGGAAGGGATTAAATTTAGCAAATAAAATGTCCACTCTTCATATTGCCTCATATAATGCATGTAGTCTCAAAAATTACAAAAAGCAACTTTCGATTTTTGCTTGTTTAGAACAACTAAAAGCAGATATTATATTTGTTCAAAAAACAAGATTAACATCCCTTTTTGAAATTGAACAAATTAAAAGAAGGTGGATTTGGATTCCCTCTTTTTAGACATTTGACTCAGATGCAGTGGATGGTATTGGGATGTTATTTAAAAATACCAGATTTCAGGTCTCCAGACTGATAGATGTCAGGCTTGATAGAGCCTTAGCCCTGATTGTTCGTGGGGAGATTTCTCTTTTTGCCTTATTAATTTATATGCCCCACAGACAAAAACATCCAGAATAGAACTGTTTGAAGACATAAAGCCCTATTTGTACACCAGGAAGCATATTATATGGGGTGGGGATTTCAATTGTAGTTTAGATCTCAAATATTCAGGGGTTACTATTTAAAAAAGTTTATTGTGACACAAATGCATTAAAACAAATTTTAACAGATGCAGGATTAACTGATGCATACAGGTCTCTTAAGAAAGATAGTGGAGCTTCCTACTTTATAGATATTTATACTTCACACACAGATATGTTTTTAACCTCAAAATATATTAAACCTTATCACATAACTGTAAATCTGACTGAATTCTTGGATCACCATATTCTCCTGTGTTATTTTATTTTGGCTGATATTCCCCCAAAGATTTATTCTAGCATACGGAGGTGGAGGTTAAACACGTCCCTTCTAGATTCTCCAGAATGTTTAAAACAGATGGGAGTTTTTTTTGAGGTCTGGAATTCAGCTTTATATATTTATGATAATTTGTGGGAGTGGTGGTTTGATACCAAGAATGATCTAAGGTCTTTACTTACTTCCTTTGGCCAAAATACTATTAATTCAAACTATTTGAAGTATTTGAATTTTAGAAATCAGCTATATAAGCTAATGTCATTCCCACCCAAAGATCACATGGAATATAAATCCCAATTGCTTGAGACAAAAAAACAAATGAAAATCTACCAATATGATAGAGCCAAATCTTTGGAAATGGAAATGTACTTTTGGGATGGATAGTCAGCCTGCATCAGATCCCTACAAGGCATGCAAGCAAATATTAGACAAAACCCTGATATCCGGTTTATTTAAACCAGATGGTTCAGTGGCAAATACAAACTTAGAAATGCTCTCAGTAGTTCAACAGCAATTAAAAAAAAACCTTCTATGAAGCTCCTTTGCTTTCAGGATCTTTAATAGAATTTTTAAAGGTACCCAACTCCTCAATCTGAGGAGTCAATAAATGTATCTTTAACTGCTCCAATTTCTTCTCAGGAAGTAGAGGATGTAATTAAAAACCTAAAGACAGGTACTTTTCCCAGCTTAAACAGGATATCTAACAATTTTATAAAAAAATGTAACTCCCATATGTGCTATTTTCTTTCTTTAGTTTTTAATTTTATGTTAAATTCTAGGTTCAATTATAAAGATTTTAGTACCTCCACTATTAGTTACATATATAAAAAGGGATAAAAAAATCACTCTAACCTATTAGTATTCTTAATAGTGGTTATAAAATGTTTGCTAAAATTATGAATAATAGATTATTAAAACTGCTGACACATTAATTGATACTGCCCATACTTGTGCTATTCCTAAATGTAGGATACAAAAACATTAATTTTTATTAAGGGAACTGTTTGAAGCTAGTAAAAGTGGGAAATCTCAGGATATCTAGCTGCTTTGGATCAAACTACAGCTTTTGACCAGGTAGAACATCATTGTCTTTTTGAGGTTATGGAGATATATGGTTTACCTTATCAGTTTTTAAACTGGATAAAAATGCTGTATACTAATACTAATATCATACCAGCTGTTAATGGATTATATGGAACAGACATCCCTTTATTAAGAGGTGTGAGACAGGGATGTCCTTTAAGTCCCTTACTTTATACATTTGCTTTGGACCCTGTGATAAAATACATTAAGTGGGATAAGTAAATTACGGGGCTAACCCCCTATCCTCTGTTAAAGTCTGAGAAAATTCCAGCTTTTGCTGATGATGTCACTCATTTGGTACAAGATGCTACTTCTGTAAAAAATGCTATTTGCACCTTAATTCATGTGTACAGCTTTCTGGTGCCATAATAAATAAAGACAAAAGTATAATCATTTCTTTGGATCAATCAAATTCAGTTCTTACAGAGATTAATGATATTGCCATGACTACATCTCCACAAAAAATCTTGGGAATGTGGTCTGGACATGATGACATGACTTCCTTTAATTGGAGAAAACAGTTAGAAATTTATGAAAGCAAGGTTAATACCTGCAAATTATGGAAATTTGGGAACAAGAAATGGATACCGGTTATAAAAAATTCTTATCACCTATATTTCTTTATTTAAGTTATGTTTACCCTTCTCTAGTACATTTAGAAACAAGGTTATGTAGTATGTTTTTCCAGATGTTATGGGGATAGAGTAAATCCTATAAAGCTAGAAGTTACTCACCTCCCAGTTAAAGCAGGTGGATTAAATATGATTAATTCCATTGTCTTCTATCACTTTGTTTTTCTCTATAATTCTTTCAATAGTATGTAGAAAACAACTCACTTTTCTTGGCAGATATGGATGCAATATTCTTTACAGAAATATTTTAAAAAATGGGACAAGTTACCCCCATAATATTAACCCAAGATCGTATTCCCACTTATGTGATTCCAATAATAAATAAATTACAACAATGGAAAATAACACAGCAGACACTAGCTACATTGAATAGAAAAATCTTTTACTCATATATAGTTTATGAGGTCATTCAGATCTCTTTAATATTCCCAGAATGCTCACCAACCAAAACGCCACTGGCGATTTTTAAATTAACAGATTACAGACTTCCTGTCCCTGTTTGGGATATTGTATGGATATGTTCCCAAGGGAAACTAGGAGTACTGGGTAATCTAAACTATAAACCACTGTTGGATAAATATTTCCCATGCCTTACTTGTGCTAGTATAACTTCACTATGTGTTTGTGCAAAATGCGTCAACAATAGTGTTCTTAGGGAAGATATTGAAACATTTTATAAAAGGCTAGCAGTGCTAGAAAAACAACATGAAGTATTAGTTTCCACAATATACAACCCATCCCAGGGAAAGAGTATATCAGACATTTCTTGTATTATCACAGATCCAACGTTAATTAATCAAAGGGACAGTATGCACAAAGATAAAAGGAAACGTGATGCAGACAGTGACAATAGTAATAAAACTAACACAGAGGACGGGTCTGAAGTTGTTGTGGGGTGCAAATCAAAAACTAGACATAGGGCAATGGGCCATGGTGTTGTTCTAAGTAATAGGTATGAACCCTTAATTGATTTAGAGTCTGGCAATTGTGTGGTGAATGGAGACTTGGTAGTAGACATTGAAGGAAACAGTGAAGAACAACAGAATGATGAACAGTTACACCTAGAAAATGAGGCCTCTCAAACAAACATTCTACTAAATGACACTAATGAACAGACCTTACAAACAAAGGAAATTCAAAACAGGCCCAACCCTACTTCAAGGGGATTAGATGGTAAACATAAAAATAAAACTAAACATCCAGAGAAAGCAAGCAATATTACAGTAATACCTACACCAATGGATTACATTCAACCTATGGACATGGTACCTTCACAGGAGCCACATAGGCAATATTTCATAGTTGGTGATTCTATAGTAAAATACTCAGACAAGATTGTCTGTCAGAGAGATAAACACAATATTGCTTGTTCATCATTCAGAGGGGCAGGGATAAAAGATATTCACAATATGTGTAATGATATACTCTGCAACTCAGGTCCTAACCCCCTTGTTATCATACATACTGGAACTAATGATTTAAAAAAATTAACTATCGAAAAAATGAAAAAGGAGTTAATCAGTTTGGGAGAAACCTTAAAAGGGATCAAACGTGATATATATTTTTCTGAAATATTACCAATACCTACAGCTAATTACCATATTGAAAAAAAATCAAATATATAAATGAATGGTTGCGGAAATGGACTATTAAAGAGGGTTATTGTTCCACTGCCCATTGAGAATTGTTTTATGAAAATAGGTCATTGTACTGTTGGGACGGCTTACATTTAAGCAAACAAGATTCATATAAATTGGAAAGAACTTTCGAGAATATCATCTGCAAATCTTTAAACTAGTGACTGTGGGGGACAAAGGCACCCAGAAAAATAGAAATCACACTACTGACAGTCTGGATAAAATAAAAATCTGGAGTATCAATATCAGAAGTCTCAATCAAATTAAATTAGCTGAATTAAAAATACTCATGAAGGAATATAACATAGATATTGTAAGTGTAAGTGAAACCTGGTGGGAAGATTCCAGTGATTGGTACAATAAGATTCCTGGGTATCAACTGTTTGTAAAAAATAGAATTGATAGAAAAGGAGGTGGGGTTTGTTGCTATATTTCTGAGAAAATTCAATGCCAAGAAATAGAAATATTTAATAATCATAATAGATCAACAGAAACATTATGAATAAACATTCTTTTCCCACACTTGCCTAAAATTGGTTTGGGAATTTGTTACAGACCTCCAGATAGTGACAGTACTTACAATCATATGTTGATTGAGGAAATTGAGACTGTGTGCTGCTTAGGTGATACTATATTACTTGGTGATTTTAATGTTCCCGGTATAACCTGGGACTTGATGAAAGGTAATACCATCTTTGAACATACACTAGTTGACATATTATCCACCCCTGGATGTAATCAATTGGTAGATGTTCTGACTAGAAGTAATAATATCTTAGATCTAGTAATTACTAATATTAAGGATAGAGTGGGTAATATTCAGGTCCACCCCCATTTAGGGTGCAGTGACCATAAAACCATAGAATGTATAATAAATTTTATTAAACCCAAATCTCATGGACGTTCAGCATTATTAGACTACAAAAAAGCAAATTGGTCTAAAATAATCAATGCCTTTAGTAGTATTGATTGGGGAACATGTTTTGATGACCTAGAGGTTCATTTAATGTGGGATAAATTGAAATCAAAGATACATGAAATAATTAATCAATTCATCCCAAGTCACAAAAAATAAACAATAAAGATAATATTCCTCCCTGGTTTTCTAAGTTTTTAGAATCCCAAATAAGGAAGACAAACAAAGCCTTTAGAAAATATAAGTTAAATCCTTCATAAATCAATCAAGTTAAGTACAAAATACAACAGAGGTTACCTAAAACACTAATTAAAAAAGAAAACAACTAAACTTGAAAACAAACTAGCTAGTAAAAAGAATGACAAGGCCTTTTATGCATATGTGAACAACAACAAGCACACCCATAATAGAATTAATACTGTGACTGTAAATGGTGAAATAGTACATATTAATAAAGACATTACTAATAGTTTTAATAAATATTTTACCTGAGTATTTCAAATAAAAAATCTTATAGTAACTGACCCCAGTATAGAGACTAATCCCTGTGCGGATGATTCAGATATATACAACTTAACTCAAGATATGGTACTCAATGAATTATACCAATTATGTACAACATCATCATCAGGACCAGACAATATTGATTCTATTGTTTGGATAAAACTTGCTAATGTGATTGTCCAGCACTTAACCACCTTATTTAGTCCCTCCTAACTGGTGAAGTTAAATTGGACTGGCAGGAAGCAATGGTTGTCCCAATCCATAAAAAAGGTAATAGATCAAATATTGAAAATTATAGGCCCAGTAGCCTCACCTCAATTTGTTGTAAATTACTATAACGTCTAATTAAGAATAAAATTTAATATAAAATAGCTGAATTTGGGTTACAAGACAATACACAGCATGGCTTCAGGAAAGGTCTTTCCTGTAACACCAATCTGATCTCATTTTACAATATTGTAAGTAGTCAAATTAACAAAGGCATTCCAACTGACGTAATTTTTCTTGATTTAAGAAACTCCTTTAATTCTGTAACGCATGATAAACTAATTCAAAAACTGGAATATATGGGATTAATCAAATATATTGTAAGATGGATTAAAAACTGATTGACTGATAGAAAGCAAAAAGTGAGAATAAACTCAGTTCTCTCTAATGAAATAAATGTCAAAAAGAAAGAACTGGAAGGGGACAGGATCAGTTGTTTTCCAGGACAGTAGCTGCTGCTGCTGTTGTTTTCATAGGGTTCTTGTGGATTTTACTTGGTAGGTTAGTTCTTTTCTTTCTTACTTCTAAGGGGCTAGCAGGGTATTGTTTTGGGTGCTGTTGGATGTTTGTAAACTGATTTGGTGGCTGTAAGTGGGGCTTATTTTGTGGATGTTTCACTGTGTAACAGGCTGTGCTGGTAGAGGCCTATTTCTTCTGATTTAAAATCTATTTGGTGGGATTTGCTTGGGCCTAGTTCTTTGGCTGCTGGGCTTGGAGGGGAGACACAGGGCTGATACACACTCTCTCTCTCTCTTGAGTCAGGTGTCTGCCCAAGACCCACCCCTCCCTCCCAAGAAGCCTGCAAATTTATAGGGAACACCTGCCCTGCAATTGGAGAAAAAGGCTGCAGGTGCAGCTCATCATAGTTCTAGCCACTGGGGGTTGGATTTAAAGGCTGGGAGAGAGGAGCTTTGGGACTTGTTCATTTCCCTTATAAGTTTAATGTGTTGTACTGCACCTAGTAACAGGGTTACTGGTGTACAGTGGGACTGTCTGTAAGATTAGTTGGTGACCTGATTAGGCAGTAGGGGTATCTTGGACTAGGGGGGAACCTGGTAGCTCACCCAAGAAAACCTATTTGGAAGGGGATGGAACCACACATCATTAGGGCCAGCATCTTTGGGAGGGTGGTGGGGTGCACAGGGTGTGGAGCAGCCATGATACTGGACTGGGCTTGGAAGTTCAGTGGTTTCCCAGTGTGCTACCAGCTAGCACAGCTTAGGGAGGAGGTTGCAGGGATTAGGAAAAAGCTAGGGGAAGGGGGTGGTATGGTTGGGGAAGGGGGCTGGGAATCTCCCACAGGGTTGCACCAAGCACTGGGGGTGGGGGCATAGGGAAAGGAGTGCAGGAGAATACTCAGGGGTCACATAGGGAACCTGGCAGAGGGGGTCCAAAAGGACACTACCAAGGAAGCAGGCAGGTAACTGGGGGCCCTCACAAAGGGGGGATGGAGGGACAACATTCTCAGGGAAGTAGGCAGATGGCCAGGGCTGGACAGAAGGAAGCAAGGCGGGGAAGTGGATCAGACCTTACATTCAGTAACCGCTTCAATTCTCTTCTTCTGCTCGAGGATGAGGGGGGTGATGTAGCCATGACAGGGGTAGTTAGAGATGGAAAGGGAGTGGGAGGCAGGAGGCAGGGGCCAGATAGCAGGAAGAACAGGGGGGACCTGGAATGCAGGAGAATGGGGGGAGCAGTGAATAAGAGCAGGAGGGGCAGGGGGAAGAGGGAGGAAAGCACAAGGAGAAGGACCAGTTGGGAGGAAAGGTAAAGGAGAAGGACCAGAAGTACAAGGAGGATTCATTAAAGGGAACTGAGGGTTTAGGCCAGGGGAGCACGACTAGCAAGGAGGAACTAAATGGAGACAGGAAGGAAGGGAGGATGAGCCAGGCTAGTTTAGCAGATGGGGAGAAGGACCAGTTAGAGCAGTGAGGGGAATTGCAAGGAACAGAAGGATACTCAGGAGGAGGAGGCATAGGATTGGAGAGGAGGGGTGGCATGTGGCACCCAGAAAGAGGGAGGAGCAGGAGCCAGCTGGGTGGAGGGGCCTGTAGAAAGGATGAGGGACATGGAAGGGGGGGAATGGAGGAAAAGGAGTGGTCAGAGTGCTCCTGCTGGGGGATTCTATGATCAGGGGTATCAAATGGGATAGGGAGGGAGAAGCCTGGCCAGTTAGAACAAGATGCTTCCCTGGACTAACGGTGCACAGGGCTAAGCATGAGGTATATCAGCTGGCATAGGATTGTGGGGGTTCCCCAGACATACTGGTCCACCTGGGTACAAATGACATTGAGGGAAATAGCGAGCTAGAGATACAGGCAAGATTCAGGGAGCTCGCCAGGGTCTGTCATGACATAGGATGCACAGTTTCCTTCTCAGAAATCCTGCCAGTGCCAAGGGCTAGTAGAACACAAAAGGAAAATTAGGGAGATAAACCAGTGGCTCAGGGGTGGTGTGAGGCCAGAGGGCATGGGTTGATGGGGGATTGGGGGAGACCTGGGAGGATAAGGAGCTGTATGCTAGAGATAGACTACATCTCTCAATTTGGAGGAGGAATCCTTAAGTTGAAATAGAGGGTTCATTGGTGAAAAGTGGGGTTTAAACTTGTGAAGGGGGTGGGATGGGAGAAAAGGCTGTCAAGGGGGTGCCGATAAAGGAGGGACTCTGTCTCCACTCCCCTGGGGACCAGGAGGATTGCAGGAAAAGGCCAACTGGCAAAGTGCAGACCAGGGGAAAACAGAATCCCCATGGGAACATGAGCAGGGGAAATGGAACTATAGGGAAAGGGTGGAAGGTAGTCCTGCTAAATGCCAGGAGCTTGGGCAATAAAATGCCTGAGCTCCAGGTGATGCTAACTGAGGGAGCAGTGGATGTGGCAGCAGTCACTGAGACTTGGGCCACTGCAAGACATGACTGGGACCTGAACCTGGAGGGATACACTATGTTCAGGAAGGACAGGGGAGGGAAAGGGAGGAGGGGTAGCAATGATAGTCAAAAACTGCATTGGCATAGGGGGAGTAGAGGAGGCAGAGGGAACCGTGGAGGCAATTTGGGTGACCTTGATAACAAGGGGGGGCAAGAAAGTAAAAATAGGAGTGGTGCATAGACCCCCTGTCCTGGCGGAGGAGCTGGAGGACAGTCTGGTGGCAGATGTTAAGAGACACTGCAGACTGGGCAGAGGAATGGTGGTGGTGTTGGGGGACTTAAACATGCCAGGAACAGACTGGGAGACTATGACATCCTCTGTGACCAGGAACAGAGGCTGTTGGATGTCTTTCAAGGCCGCTTCCTAACTCAGCAGGTGAGGGAACCGACCAGGGAGGCACGGTACTGGATGTGGTCCTCAGACAGTGACCAGATTGGAGCCTGCAGGTAGGGACCCATTGGCGGGAGTGACCATGCCACGGTCTGGTTCTGCCTGGACCTAGGAGGGTGAAAGGCTGCACAAAGACAGAAGTAACCGACTTCAGGGAGGTTTTAAGGAAATGGGAAGGATCCTTAAGGAGCATTTGGATGGGATTGGGTCAGACATGGACGCTGATAGTAGGTGGGAAATCATCAGGAGAGGGTGCAGGATGCTACCAGCACCTGTGCAAGAGTAAGACGAAATGCGTTGGGGCCCAAAACCCTGTTGGTGGACAGGGAGTCCAGGAGGTGGTGCGGAAAGAAAGCAGCCTATAAGCAATTCAAGTGCTCAAGGAGTGAAAGGGATCGAGGGGAGTACGAGCTGATGGCTAGAAGGGCCACTAGAGTGGTGAGGGTGGCTAAGGCAAGGAAGGAGCAGAACCTGGACAGGGAAATTAGGAGAGGGAACAAGGGGTTCTTTAGATACATTGGGGAAAAATGAAGGGTGAAGGGGCAGATTAGCAGGATTAAATCAGGGGAGGGATGGGAACAAGACCCGGGGGAGCAGGCTGAGGTACTAAATGAGTACTTCACCTCAGTTTTCACCAGGGAAAATGGGGGTGCTGCATCATACATGGGAGGAGACAGATATACTGAGGAGGGGGGACCCTTACCGATTGGCAGGTCTGGGGAGAGGGGGAGGCATTACTGGCAGGTGGGGGGAGGGCTAAGCAGGGAGAAGGGGTACCAGAAGTGGAAATCACAGCTGAGAGAGTGAGGGAAGCCCTCAGCTCCCTTAAGATGGAGAAAGCACTGGGGCCGGATAAATTACATTGCAGAGTGCTGAAGGAACTTGCAGATGTCCTGGCAAAACCCCTGGCAGAGCTTTTCACCATCTCTCTGAGGACAGGGTGGGTGCCCCAAGACTGGAAGGTGGTGCATATAGTGCCTATCCACAAGGGGGGATCAAGGGAGGTGGCAGGGAACTACAGGCCTGTCAGCCTGACCTCGGTGGTGGGCAAGGTGATGAGGCATTGTCAAGGATAGGCTATGGGGACCTGGATAAGTCAGGGTGCCTGGACGATAGACAGCATGGATTCATCCCGGGAAATCGTGTCAGACAAACCTGGTGGAGTTCTATGACTGGGTGACAAGTGCCTTGGACCTGGGTAGACCAGTGGATGTCCTCTTTCTGGACTTCAGCAAGGCATTTGACTGTGTTCCTCACGTGGGCCTGTTGGATAAGCTGGGAGAAATGGGGTGGGGAACCAGATGATCAGATGGATAGGCAATTGGCTCCAGGACCGGACCCAGAGGTGCGTAGTTAGTGGATAGTCTCATCCCCAGGAGGTCATTAGTGGGGTCCCACAGGGATCAGTCCTTGGGCCCCTTCTGTTCAACGCCTATGTATCTGACATAAGGAGAGGAATCAGGAGTGAGATGAGTCTCTTTGCAGATGACTGGAAACTGGGGGCGGTGGTGGATGGGGAGGAGGGGAAGGTGGCCCTACAGGGGGATCTGGAGGCTCTGGAAAGATGGTCTAGAAAGTGGAAGCTGAGGTTCAATGCAGGGAAATGCAAGGTACTCCACCTGGGGGCCAGAAACCCAGGTCAAGTGTACACCCTGGGGGAATGCTACAAGTCTCGATGGCTGAGAGGGACCTGGGGGTGGTGGTGGATGTCAAGATGAACAACTCGGAGACTTGTAGGAGGGCAGCAGCCAAGGCCAACAGGATGCTGGGATGCATCGCTGGGGATCACCTCTAAAAGAGGAGTGATACTCCCTCTGTATAACTGCTTGGTGAGGCCGCACTTGAGTACTGCATGCAGTTTTGGAGGCCACACTTAAAGTGGGACATTAACCTCCTGGAGAGGGTCCAGGAGGAGGGCAGCAAAATGATTTGGGGCTTGGGGGACAGGACCTATGAGGAGAGGCTCAAGAGCTAAATATGTACACATTGGAAGAGAGAAGGACCGGGGGACATGATAGAAGTCTTTAGGTACATGAAGAGGGTAAATAGGGAGGAACAGTCGGGTGCTTGAAGGAAGGAGGAAGGGGCCACTAGGGGCATGGCTGGAAGCTGGAGGGGAAGATTCAGGGGAGAAGGAGGTGCTACTTCACTGAGAGGGTGGTGGAGCCATGGAATGCACTGCCTAGGGGCTGGTGGAGGCAGAGACAGTGGAGGGGTTCAAGAGGGGGTGGGACAGGTACTGGGGAAGGGTTCTGGAAGCAAAATCCAATGCAGCAAGAATATCCAGAACTGGGAAGGGAGAAGCCAGAGAAGGCGAGGGGGACAGCAAGGTCAGCACCCAGGTTGGGGACTGACCAAACGAGCAGACACGAAAGACCGTTAGGCCTATTCTGCTGCCATTTTAGTATGTTAGTATGTCAACAGTGGTGTTCCTCAGGGATCAGTGTTGGGTCCACTATTATTTGGATTATTTGTAAGTGACACGGGAAAATGTCTTGATTTTATCATCTCTTACTTTGCTGATGATACTAAAATAGCCGGGGATGTTTCACCCTTTTCAAAATACCAACTATTATGTGGAGGTCTAAAGGCTATCAAACTTTGGGGAGTGGAAAATAGTATGGAATTTAATGAGACTAAATGCACTGTAATACATTTCAGAAAAAATAACCCTCACTATAAGTATTATCTTAATAATAAAGAAATTAAAAATAGTAAATGTTAAAAAGATCTGGGAGTATGGGTCAACACACACCTAACATCATCTACACATTTGGCTAAAACCATCTGGAAATGTAATCAAATCATTCACCCTATTAAAAGAGCATTCATTTCAAGAAATAAAGTATGTATTATGAAATTATGTAAGTCATTTATATTACCGCATTTGACTATGGAACCCCAATATGGAGTCTGTATTTTAAAAAAAGACATAAACCAAATTGAAAGAGTACAGAGAAGATTGACTAAATCTGTTTTGGGGATTAAAAACTATGGAGTATAACAAAAGACTGGAGAGGTTGAGTTTATTTTCCTTAGAGACCAGAAGGATTACAGGAGAGCTGTTGTTAATGTACAGAATTATGAAAGATCATTTCTTAATGGAACAATGTGATATGCTAAGATTCCACAAAATAGTAAATTTAAGATCACATGACAAACAAATTGTACTCCATAGAGTATAGACAGTCAGACACCAGTACTTTTATAATATATGTACAGCAAGGTTATGGAATAGTCTACCTGGTTACACTGTAGATGCTCCTACTATGGAAATTTTCAAGAAGAGATTAGACAAACACATATTGAGTTATAGATCCAAATGATAAACCCACTATGTGTGGGAGACAATTTAATGGGCATTTAGCCTACTTTGTCTAAATATATCAAGTTAAGAAAGCATGACCCATTTCTTTTTTGAATGCCCTGGAAGCAAGCAGTTCTGGAAAGATGCAGCAGCTAAATGGAATATGCCTTTTATTACCTTAATCACTTATAATACCTTAATTTTAAGGGATTTCTCAGGCATTAGGGAAGGCTTCATGAAAGTACCTTAAATATTTTTTTTGCTTCGATACAATACTATATGTGGCAAGCTAGATGTCAGTATGTTTTACAACAACAACATGTTCTTAACAATACTATAATAACTCAAATGGAGACTGAAATGCTAAAGGTTAAAGCCAAATATTTACAGATATTTCCTCAAGATAAAGTACCTCAGTTATGGAAGAATTTTAATATGTTGGGTTAGACGTGTATAGAAAATTATTTGCAGTAATGTTTATATTAAGATATTGATGTGTAATTCTTTTTCTTTTTTGTGTAATTTAATTTTTTTCTGATGTAATCATGATTTTCTTTTTTGTTTTTCTCTTTATTATACAGTATGTGATGTTATGTTTCTTTTTTGTTTAATAAAATTCCCCTACTCTTTTCAAGAAATGCCTTGAGATCTTTAACATCCACCTGAACTACCACCAGAACAGGCAGATGGGACCTCGGTTTAACTTCTCATATGAAAGACGGCACCTCAGGAGTGCAGCTCCCCTCCTCAGGCTGCACTGCAGTGTCAGTATTGGGATATTTACCCAAGTGCCTGGTGTGGGGATAGAACTCACAGCCTTCTGATCTCCCAGCAATTAGCAATTAACAAGCTAGTATAACAAAGTGACAGAATACCATTATTTTAAGAACTAAATACTTAAAAGTAATATAGAAAGAAACTGATAAAATGCATCACTTAACACCAAAGTAAACTACAGAAATAAAATGAGAAATCCCAGAGTACAGATTAAAAATAATTAAGAAGAAAGACTGATGGAAAAAATAAGATAACTGTCCTGCTGCTTATGTACATACTAGTGCTAAATCAGAAAGGCTCCTGATGTTTTTGGGCAGCCTCACCAACTGAATACCGCCCCCCACCCTGGCAGTGCTTATACTATAGGCACAACAAGACCACTACTTACACTAAATAATCAGCAAAAACAGAAATAAACTATACAAGTCTAGCAGCACAAGGCCCTCCATAACAATTTGTGAGAAATTTGGTGTCAAAAGATTCTGTTTTCAGATGGCTTTTAAAGTTTTTTTTTTTCATTTGCTCAGACAAGCAAGGATAGACTTCTCACTGACTCGCTTTTTAGAAGATTCCATAAAAGACAGCTTTCTCATGGCATACGGTTTGTTTTAGCACCATGTGAATGCCAGTCCCATAGTGCCTGATAAACTTCCCTTGTGGGCCACTGACATTTATAAATTCATGGTGCATGAAGTTATTTATATACTGTGGACTGGCACTTTGCAAGGCAGGTTAACTACAGTATACAAATTGCTGCAAATTCACACATTTTCCAACCTCACCCACTACTGTTTACTACTCTTGTGCAACAATGTTTTGGAACATTGTTTCTTCCTGTCTTAATTGTCCATTTAGCTCCTCAATTTCTATAATTATTTGTTGTGTTTAGTAGCTTTATGTGGTCAAACAACAATATATCTTTCTACCAATTTAAAAACTAATATGATTTTACATAATTGTACTTCCTCATACTTCCAATTCATCTGTTCCATTTACTATTACTGTGCCACAGACAGTCTTTTTTCCAACAGGGAAGAGTGGATCAGTATGTATGGTGAAGCTCTACACACCTATTAAAGTACAACTTAATCACTGATTATCCAGTAGCAACAAACATTGTTTTAAGAAATAATAATGGGCTGAATATATAAAAAAAGACTTTGTAAAACAACTGGTTAACTATTCAAAATTACTCAGTTTTTCATATGAGAATGAGAACAATGAAGTCTCACCTGATATAACACTTTCAATTTTTTGGGGTAGCTCATATGGGATTGGAAAACCAATCAGAACTTAAATCTATGATAGTCCATTTGGTTGGTAACTTTCTAGGTAAGGAGTTTGATGAAGATGACATTGTGGATATACAAAGAGTACATAAAAACTGATGGCAAGGCAAACAGATAGATTTAAAGCTTATTAATATTGCACTGGCAGAAAACAGCCTGGAAGTCAGTCCCAAACTTGACAGTATTGGAATACTGATAGTGGATCTTTTGCAAAAAATGGACAGTGGAGACACACCACATCAATCAGGTGGAAAAAAAACAGTATAAAAATAGGGATATATAGAGAACAGGTTTATAATGTGGACACTAATAACAAATTTCAGATTCTGACTGATGAAAATGATTGACTTGCACAAAGAAGTAAGAGTGTTAGTAATATAGTAACTGAAGCTAGTAATAGTGTATTGATTGGATCAGACCTTCTAGAATATAGTGTTCTCACATTTTTGAAGGGAAACATTGGGAGCTTAGGCATAATAACATGGAATATAACAGGGTTAAGTGCAAAATGGATGACCCAGAATTTATTCAGTTCATTAATAACCTAGATATTATCAACCTACAAGAAACCTGACATGGGAAGATCAATAAGACAAACTAGCCATTAACGGTTATCACCTAATACAATCAGCAGCTCAGAAACAGAAAAGAAAGTGTAGACCACGGGTGCACAACTTGTGGCCCGGGCCACAAATGGCCCCCACAGCAACTGTCTGGCCTCCAAGGACCTAGCAGCTTTCACTTGCAGTCTTTGTTGTTTTTGTTTTGTTTTTAGTTTCAGTAACATGTTGACAAATAAATAAATAAATGAACAAATATATGGATAATTGTATGTTTTGATTTGTTTTGGTTTGCTTTATGTGTACATTTAATAATGCCTTGCTGGCCATTTGTCACCTCTGGCCATTTTACAATGGCCCTTCACCCTCAGCCTTGACTAAAGTCTTCAGTCTGGCCCTCCACAAAAAAAAAAAGTTGTTCACCACTGGTGTAGATAAATGGGTGGGATAATTATCTATATCAGGATTAATGATTTTATACAAATAATTAGCTCAGTAGACAGAAAAAATACCTATCGATGTATTGTCTTAAAATTTTGGGAAGATACATTTTGTAGCAAACATATGCAATCCTCCTAATACATCCCCTTTGCATGATAATCACCTTTTTTGACAAACTTAACAGAGATATACAGCTCTTACAAAAACAATATAACAATAATGGAACTATTCTATTTGGGAATTTTAATATCAGATATGGGAACCTGAACAAACAAAACAATGTGCATGTATACTTGAATCTTTAAATGTCACCAAAAGAATATCAACCGATAAAAAACCTTTCAGATACTAGTACCTAACTAGAGACCATGTTAGATTCACTTCAGTTGATTATATATAATAGAAGATTCCCTGAAGATGTGGAGGGAAAAACAACCTGTACCAGTTGCAGGGAATACTTCACTACAGATTGTGTTATAGCACCTCTTTTTGACTATCATAATTACAGTATGTAGATTTAAAAGTTATGCAGAGAGTAGAGAGTGATCATTTACCAATTATTATTTTTAAAAAACTTAGAGAGGAACTCATAAGCAATATAAAAGAAACAATGGAACATCTCAACAATAAAAAATATTAAGTGGGCTAAAATACCAAAAAATAAAGCTATTAAAATAATTTAAAAATTCAAACAAGAAATGATAAAACAATTAGATGGATAATTGAACCCCCTTAGTATATATGATTAAGTGATAGCAGAAGATCAGTCAATTATTGCCACAGAGAAAAAATGATAACAATAATATAAAACCTAAATATGATAACTGGTTCAATAAAACCTGTACACAGGAAAACAATAATTTATTAAAAATCATCTGACAAATAAAAAAATAAAAATCCCAATAAAGCTAATTTGGCTGAATTGAACAAGTAAATGAAACAGTATCTAGAACATGTGAAACCCAGAAACATACACATCAGAAAGAACAATGGAAAATAATGCTAGATACAATAAATAGCAAAGATGACAAAAAATTCAGAAGACTTTTAGCAACCAGTAAAAATCAGGATAAAGTAAAATTTGACTCCTATATAGTACATGAGGTCTGGACAGACTACTATAATTCAATATTTTACAAAAAAAATATATACAGATTATGAGGGCAACTCAGAACTCAATGATTAATTTAGGTGGTTTACAGTACAGGAGTTATATGAATCCATACAAAGTTTTAAAATAAACAATGCACCTGGCCCGGATAATATCCCTATAGTTTTTTTATCACCTGGACCCAGAATGGTGGTCTGTACTACTTACTGAGTTTTTTTAACAAAATGGCAAAGTATGAATTTACTCCACAATCATGGCTCGGTAGCCATCTGGCTACAAAAAAGGGGATTCTGTTAATCCAGTCAATTAAAGACCAATTAGCTTAACTGATAATATGTCAAAAATCTATGCTGTCAGAACTTCCAGAAGGGGTTAGGAAAAAATACAGAAACAGTAACACAAATTTTTCTTCTGGATCACTTAATAGAAAACGATTGCAAAAGGAAAAAAAAACAAAACCTCTTTGTCGCATCTGTTGACTTTTCAGAATCATTCAATTCTATTTATAGACTTCTATTATGGGAAAAAATGAAAGAGTTAGGAGTAGACACAAACTTAATAATATTAGTAAAAGGATTGCACACAGACACATGGTTAAAAATCAAATACAACAATACAGGAGCACTTACTGAAAAAATGACCACTAATACCTGGGTTAGACAGGGATGAGTCCTTGCACCAACTCTTTTTAATATCTATATTAATGAAATCTTACTTGAATTAAATAACCCTTCCTTCAATCCTCTCAAGATTCAAAACAAGCAAATATCAGTGTTGGCATATGCAAATGATCTGGCAATAATATCAACAAGCAGGCTAAGTCTGCAGACAACTACAGAAAACTAACTTTGGCAGGAAATAAAATTGGATTTTGTTAATGAATTTCCCTATTTGGGAGTACTTTTTTTCCAACAACTTAAAAATGAAATAAACATATAGATTGCACCATAAGTAAAATGCAAACTACAGCTGCAGCTTTAACAAGATTTAATTTTACATTTGGAGGAATTACTATTAAACCAATGATTAAAGACATAAATTCAAAACTAGTCAATCAAAGTATAAATGCTACTGAAATATGGGGAAATGAGAACATAATAAAACCTGAAACCATTTTGAACAAACTGTACAAACAGATGATCAGACTTCCACAGGGTACCCCAAACACATTGGTAAGATCACAGTTGGGGCAAACAAGATTCAAGCATCTCATAAAGGCAAAAGTAATTAACTTTTGGATAAAAAAATTCAAATTCTCAAAAAAAAAAAAACAACCTCACTGCAAAATCCTTAGATGGAAATTTGATTCACAAAGATAGCTGGTTATACAAATTAAATAAATTCCCGAGGGAATACAGTAGTATGTATCTAAGAACTTGGACAGATATGAACTTCAATCTAAACTCTGTGTATACAAAAAAAGTAGTTTTAAGGTACAATAAAAATCCAGACAAGAAGATCTAGACACCATAAAATTATTGAGAGCCTCAAAGTGGCTGACTAATAATACCAGAGAGCATTCCTGAAAGTTTTATTTGGAGGCAATAGAAGACAAGGAACAAAGGGACATCTTGACTTTGTTTAAGTTTGAAGCCTTCCCAAGCAACCTTTTAGAGGCTAGGTACAGTACAGACAAATCTGTAACACTTCAATGTAACTGTATTTTGCATGAAGAAGCGGACCTTCTACACATCATATTCCATTGTCCATGGTACAATAACCAGCAGAGAAAGTATCTAGGTGAATACATTAGATCATTATACAGAATATACCTAGTAGATTTATTTTGGATCTGTTATTTAATGTGGAAAACTAATATACTAACATACCAAAATGCCAGCAGAATAGGCCTAACGGTCTTTCGTGTCTGCTCATTTGGTCAGTCCCCAACCTGGGTGCTGACCTTGCTGTCCCCCTCGCCTTCTCTGGCTTCTCCCTTCCCAGTTCCGGATACTCTTGCTGCATTGGATTTTGCTTCCAGAACCCTTCCCCTGTACCAGTCCCACCCCCTCTTGAACCCCTCCACTGTCTCTGCCTCCACCAGCCCCCTAGGCAGTGCATTCCATGGCTCCACCACCCTCTCAGTGAAGTAGCACCTCCTCCTTTCTCCCCTGAATCTTCCCCCCACCAGCTTCCAGCCATGCCCTCTAGTGGCCCCTTCCTCCTTCCTTCGAAGCACCCTGACTGTTCCTCCCCTATTTACCCTCTTCATGTACCTAAAGACCTCTATCATGTCCCCTCAGTCCCTTCTCTCTTCCAATGTGTACATATTTAGCTCTTCGAGCCTCTCCTCATAGGTCCTGTCCCCCAAGCCCCAAATCATTTTGGTTGCCCTCCTCTGGACCCTCTCAGGAGGTTAATGTCCGCTTTAAGTGTGGCCTCCAAAACTGCCCGCAGTACTCAAGGTGCGGCCTCACCAAGCAGTTATACAGAGGGATTATCACTTCCCTCCTTCTGGAGGTGATCCCCCTAGCGATGCATCCCAGCATCCTGTTGGCCTTGGCTGCTGCCCTCCTACAAGTCTCCGAGTTGTTCATCTTGACATCCACCACCACCCCCAGGTCCCTCTCAGCCATCAAGACATGTAGCATTCCCCCCCAGGGTGTACACTTGACCTGGGTTTCTGCCCCAGGTGGAGTACCTTCATTTCCTGCATTGAACCTCAGCTTCCACTTTCTAGACCATCTTTCCAGAGCCTCCAGGTCCCCCTGTAGGGCCACCCTCCCTCCTCCCCATCCACCACCACCCCCAGTTTGAGTCATCTGCAAAGAGACTCATCTCCTCCTGATTCTGTCCTTATGTCAGGTGCGTGGCGTTGAACAGAATAGGTCCAGGACTGATCCCTGTGGGACCCCACTAATGACCCTCCTTGGGGATGAGACTATCCCACCAACTCAGACCCTCTGGGTCCGGTCCTGGAGCCAATTGCCTATCCATCTGATCATCTGGTTCCCCACCCCATTTCTCCCAGCTTATCCAACAGGCCCATGTGAGGAACAGAGTCAAATGCCTTGCTGAAGTCCAGAAAGAGGACATCCACTGGTCTACCCAGGTCCAAGGCACTTGTCACCCAGTCATAGAACTCCACCAGGTTTGTCTGACACGATTTCCCAGGATGAATCCATGCTGTCTATCGTCCAGGCACCCTGACTTATCCAGGTCCCCCTAGCCTCTCCTTGACAATGCCTTCCATCACCTTGCCCACCACCGAGGTCAGGCTGACAGGCCTGTGAGTTCCCTGCCACCTCCCTTGATCCCCCTTGTGGATAGGCCCTATATGCACCACCTTCCAGTCTTGGGGCACCCACCCTGTCCTCAGAGAGATGGTGAAAAGCTCTGCCAGGGGTTTTGCCAGGACATCTGCAAGTTCCTTCAGCACTCTGGGATGTAATTTATCCGGCCCCGGTGCTTTCTCCGTCTTAATGGAGCTGAGGGCTTCCCTCACTCTCTCAGCTGTGATTTCCACTTCCGGTACCCCTTCTCCCGGCTTAGCCCTCCCCCCACCTGCCAGTGATGCCTCCCCCTCTCCCCAGACCTGCCGATCGGTAAGGGTCCCCCTCCTCAGTATCTCTGTCTCCTCCCATGTATGATGCAGCACCCCCATTTTCCCTGGTGAAAACTGAGGTGAAGTACTCATTTAGTACCTCAGCCTGCTCCCCCGGGTCTTGTGCCCATCCCTCCCCTGATTTAATCCTGCTAATCTGCCCCTTCACCCTTCGTTTTTCCCCAATGTATCTAAAGAACCCCTTGTTCCCTCTCCTAATTTCCCTGGCCAGGTTCTGCTCCTTCCTTGCCTTAGCCGCCCTCACCACTCTAGTGGCCCTTCTAGCCATCAGCTCGTACTCCCCTCGATCCCTTTCACTCCTTGAGCACTTGGATTGCTTATAGGCTGCTTTCTTTCCCCGCACCACCTCCTGGACCTCCCTGGTCCCACAACAGGATTTTTGGGCCCTACCATTTCGTCTTACTCTTGCACAGGTGCTGGTAACATTCTGCACCCTTCTCCGATGATTTCCCACCTACTATCAGCGTCCATGACTGACCCAATCCATCCAAATGCTCCTAAGGATCCTTCCCATTTCCTTAAAATCCGCCCCCCTGAAGTCGGTTACTTCCGTCTTTGTGCAGCCTTCTACCCCTCCTAGGTCCAGGCAGAACCAGACCGTGGCATGGTCACTCCCCGCCAATGGGTCTCTTACCTCCAGGCCCCCAATCTGGTCACTGTCTGCCAGGACCACATCCAGTACCCGTGCCTCCCTGGTCGGTTCCCTCACCTGCTGAGTTAGGAACGCGTCTTGAAAGACATCCAACAGCCTCTGTTCCCTGGTCACAGAGAATGTCATAGTCTCCCAGTCTGTTCCTGGCATGTTTAAGTCCCCAACACCACCACGTTCCTCTGCCAGTCTGCAGTGTCTCCTAACATCTGCCACCAGACTGTCCTCCAGCTCCTCCGCCAGGGCAGGGGTCTATACACCACTCCTATTTTTACTCTCTTGCCCCCCCTTGTTATCAAGGTGACTCAAATCACCTCCACGGTTCCCTCCGCCTCCTCTACTCCCCCTATGCCAATGCAGTTTTTGACTATCATTGCTACACCTCCTCCCCTTCCCTCCCCCCTGTCCTTCCTGAACATAGTGTATCCCTCCAGGTTCAGGTCCCAGTCATGTCTTGCAGTGGCCCAAGTCTCAGTGACCACTGCCACATCCACTGCTCCCTCAGTTAGCATCGCCTGGAGGTCAGGCATTTTATTGCCCAAGCTCCTGGCATTTAGCAGGACTACCTTCCACCCTTTCCCTATAGTTCCATTTCCCCTGCTCATGTTCCCATGGGGATTCTGTTTTCCCCCGGTCTGCACTTTGCCAGTTGGCCTTTTCCTGCAATCCTCCTGGTCCCCAGGGGTGGAGACAGAGTCCCTCCTTTTCGGCACCCCTTGACAGCCTTTTCTCCCATCCACCCCCCTTCACAGTTTAAACCCCACTTTTCGTCCAGAACCCCTCTATTTTCAACCAAGGATTCCCTCCCTCAAATTGAGATGTAGTCTATCTCTGCATACAGCTCCTTATCCTCCAAGGTCTCCCCCAATCCCCATCAACCCATACCCTCTGGCCTCACACCACTCCCTGAGCCACTGGTTTATCTCCCAATTTTCCTTTTGTGTTCCCCACTAGCCCTTGGCACTCAGGATTTCTGAGAAGGAAACTGTGCATCCTATGTCATGACAGACCCTGGCGAGCTCCCTGAATCTTGCCTGTATCTCTAGCTCGCTATTTCCATCAATGTCATTTGTACCCAGGTGGACCAGTATGTCTGGGGAACCCCCACAATCCTTTGCCAGCTGATATACCTCGTGCTTAGCCCTGTGCACCGTTAGTCCAGGGAAGCATCTTGTTCTAACTGGCCAGGCTTCTCCCTCCCTATCCCATTTGACACCCCTGATCATAGAATCCCCCAGCAGGAGCACTCTGACCACTCCTTTTCCTCCAATCCCCCCCCTTCCATGTCCCTCATCCTTTCTACAGGCCCCTCCACCCAGCTGGCTCCGTGTTCCTCCCCTTTCTGGGTGCCACATGCCACCCCTCCTCTCAAATCTATGCCTCTCCTCCTCCTGGTATCCTTCTGTTCCTTGCTAATTCCCCCTCACTGCTCACAACTGGTCCTTCTCCCCCATCTGCTAAACTAGCCTGGCTCATCCTCCCTTCCTTCCTGTCTCCATTTAGTTCCTCCTTGCTAGTCGTGCTCCTGGCTAAACCCTCAGCTCCCTTTACTGAATCCTCCTTGTACTTCTGGTCCTTCTCCTTTACCTTTCCTCCCAACTGGTCCTTCTCCTTGTGCTTTCCTCCCTTCCCCTGCCCCTCCTGCTCCGATTCACTGCTCCTCCCATTCTCCTGCATTCCAGGTCCCCTGTTCTTCCTGCTATCTGCCCCTGCCTCCTGCCTCCTCCTTTCCATCTCTAACTACCCCTGTCATGGCTACATCACCCCCCTCATCCTTGAGCAGAAGAAGAGAATTGAAGCGGTTACTGAGTGTAAGGTCTGATCCACTTCCCCGCCTTGCTTCCTTCTGTCCAGCCCTGGCCATCTGTCTACTTCCCTGAGAATGTTGTCCCTCCGTCCCCCATTTGTGAGGGCCCCCACTTACCTGCCTGCTTCCTTGGTAGTGTCCTTTTGGACCCCCTCTGCCAGGTTCCCTATGTGACCCCTGAGTATTCTCCTGCACTCCTTTCCCTATGCCCCCACCCCCAGTGCTTGGTGCAACCCTGTGGGAGATTCCCAGCCCCCTTCCCCAACCATACCACCCCCCTTCCCCCAGCTTTCTCCTAATCCCCGCATCCTCCTCCCTAAGCTGTGCTAGCTGGTAGCACACTGGGCAACCACCAAACTTCCAAGCCCAGTCCATATCATGGCTGCTCCACACCCTGTGCACTCCACCACCCTCCCAAAGATGCCAGCCCTAATGATGTGTGGTTCCATCCCTTCAAATAGGTTTCCTTGGGTGAGCTACCAGGTTCCCCTAGTCCAAGATACCCCTACTGCCTAATCAGGTCACCCACTAATCTTACAGACAGTCCCACTGTACACCAGTAACCCTGTTACTAGGTGCAGTACAACACATTAAACTTATAAGAGGAATGAACAACTCCCAAAGCTCCTCTCTCCCAGCCTTTAAATCCAACCCTCAGTGGCTAGAACTACATGAGCTACCTGCAGCCTTTTCCTCAATTGCAGGGCAGGTGTACCCTATAAATTTGCAGGCTTCTGGGGAGGGATGGGTGGGAGGGTGGGTCTTGGGCAGACACCTGACTCGAGAGAGAGTGTATCAGCCCTGTGTCTCCCCTCCAAGCCCAGCAGCCAAAGAACTAGGCCCAAGCAAATCCCACCAAATAGGTTTTAAATCAGAAGAAATAGGCCTCTACCAGCGCAGCCTGTTACACAGTGAAACATCCACAAAATGAGCCCCACTTACAGCCACCAAATCAGTTAACAAACATCCAACAGCACCCCAAACAATACCCTGCTAGCCCCTTAGAAGTAAGAAAGAAAAGAACTAACCTACCAAGTAAAATCCACAAGAACCCTCTGAAAACAACAGCAGCAGCTACTGTCCTGGAACACAACTGATCCTGTCCCCTTCCCTGTATATATTGATAAGTTTAACAATATATATCAATTATTACTAAAATAAGAAAAAAACACAAGAATAAATAAAATTGAACCTAGAATTATGACAAATAGTGTCTACCTGTTAAAAAGTAGAAAGTGATGGGTACCAGATCCTCTTTTTTTATACTGTACATTTTTGCCAAAGTCACTCTTGCCAATAAGTTCAAACAAGTATAAATCTACTTTAGGCCATATAAAATATGCTGTACAGTATACTGTATATCAGGCAGTAAGGGGGTAGTACAATAGAAGAAAGGCTACCTTAAGTACTGAATTCTAAATTATTTTATTCTTTAATAGGCCACATTTTATATTCTTACTTGCCAATACTGTATGAACTAAACTGGAAAGTTGAAAGTTTGTGAGCAATGAGGTCAGGACTGTTTACTGTATATGTGCCTTGCATGGTCCACAGTATTTTGTATGCAATTTTTAATTGTAAACCTATATTTTAAATTTTTCCTTTTGTAATGGCAAAGGCAAAGAACTAAACAATAAATTGCTTACTGTGGTACAGAGCTGTGCAGAATGCACAACTTTAGCATCAGCATTCATTTGGAAATGCAAGTTCTGTAGTGGACTGCATTTTGCAATTTGTTGGGACAGCCCACCGAATTCTGAAAAGCAATCCAAAGATTCACTGTTGTATATGTGGAATGCAATTCTGCAGTTTAATTACCGATTTGCGAGAGGTGGGTTTAAGCAGAATGGCACATTCAGAGTCTGCTATTCCATAATCATTCTGCATTTTTATTTATTTATTTAGCTTTTGTTGACCGGGTAAGTGCACTAGACAAATCCTGCCTATTTTCAGGCATGACCCGGGGGAAGGGGATACAGATGAATGCAAACTGACCTTGAACCAGATTAAGCTGTTGGTGGTATTTTTAGTGAATGAGGGAAATTTGGCCAGGACACCGGAAATTTCCTACTCTTCGATAAGTGCCATGGGATCTTTAACATCCACCTGAACTACCACCAATCCAGGCAGATGGGACCTCGGTTTAACGTCTCATCTGAAAGACGGCACCTCAGAAATGCAGCACCCCTCTCATGCTGCATTACAGTGTCAGTACTGGGATATTAACCCAAGTGCCAGATGTGGGAACTGAACCCACAGCCCTCTGATCTCCCGGCCTCAGAGGCGAGTGTGCTACCTACTGAGCCACTGACACTGCTAAATATATATTCTGTGAGCATTGTATGCAATATCCATAGAAGTAAGTCAGTGAATATCATCAGAAATGCACATACTTGCTTCATAATGGTCCTGACACACCTAGATGAGAGTCCATAAGTTGCTGGCAGTCTCCTGACTAGTAGTCTTCTTAGAAACTGCCACATTCCATTCTTTACATTGGCTTAATATAGTTTTGAGAAAACTAGTCTGCCCCTTTCCATGGAAGTGAGTTAAAAAGCCACAGAAACCATTATTACATGGGGAATGATTCTACTGCTGCTTAGTAACACCATGTACTTGCCTTGCAGACACAGTCTAGACTGCATATAACTCCTTGCAGTATTCCAGAACTCATGAGGTTTCAGAAGAGGTAAATCTGTTCTAGTGTCTGTGGATCTGCTACAGTTTTGTTGAAGAAGCTGAACCCAAATGTGAATAACACATTTTGCTCATTCCTGCATAGTTTTGTAACAATCTTGTAGTTAAAGTGCTACACAAATCTTTATTTATTTATTTTTGGCTATATGCTTTTTTAGTCTGAGTTTTCTTACTGCAATTTCAGCAGTGTGGGTGAGGGGAGAGACTGTGCAGGTACCCTGCTGCAGTGCACATTCTACATTATGAGCTAGTGTGGTAACTCACTTATAAAGAAAAATGGACTACTTTGGGCTATGAAAAGACTACTCATTTTTTTTTGCCTTATTTTTGCAGTCCTGGTGGTTATCATTTTTAGCAGTGTTTGGTAGCTACTGTGCATTTATGCAATGATGTGTGTATGAGAGAAAGTGTTTTAGACACTGTGGGCCAGATATTCAAACTGCACCAGGCAATGACACAAGTGGAGGTGCAGCACAACTGAGATGCACCGAGGCCAGGCAGGGAGATATTCAAAGGTGATGTGCCATGGTGCACCACCTTTGAATATGGCACAGAACGTGCATGGTGCATTCCCCAGACAGGGAGGACTGGGAATGCTCCAGCACAACTGTAGTTGCGCTGGGTGCATCCCCTGTGATATTTAGACTTGGGCATGCAAATGGGGCCATAATGTAGGCAAGGTGCAAATGGGGCCATATGCATGGCATTGTGTCCCCATTTGCATGAGTTGCACAGGGCAGCCTGGCAAAATTCGCCTGGTGCCCTGCACAGAATGTTGTGTGGACTGAGGGGGTCCTGGGGCATCCCCCAGCCCCATAACCATGATTGTGGTATACATAATAAAATCAAGCCCTGGTAGTCTAGTGGAACCTCCCTCCCTCCCTGTACCCTGATCATGGGAATTGTAATGTAATACATGCCATGGTAGTCTATAGGAACCCCGTATAGCCACAATCACCAGTAGTAATACAGAACAGCAACTGCCCTGGTGATCTAGTGTACCCCACCCACCCAAATCCCTGAGCACTGTATGAGTACAGTAGTAATAACCCTGGAATGTAAGTACAGAATATTAATGTCACTTGCATACATATGTCATGTAGTCCATCTCAAACATCTAAAAGTAGAAGGCTAAACCAGTTTGAACATAAACAACACCTTCATGCACAAGATAATAATAATGGAAGTCCATGCTGAAGCTAATATAGAGCACATCTCCAGAGATTACCCCCAACACTGATCAACTAATACAGACATAGATGTCAACCCTCACAAGTTGCTAAGGGTTTTAAATGACATAAATGAATATTGTTTAATAGAAATGAATAAAGGCTGTCCACTGACAGTCCAATACAAGTCCACAGTACAGTGCATAAAGATCCTCGAATGATGCCAGTGTTTAGCTCAATCTATACAGAATGTTGTAGCAAACACCTAAAAGGTGCCTGATAATCATAGTCTGAACCAGGGTGCAGATCAGACCAACTAAAAAGCTTTGTGATCAGAGAAAAGGGCAATGCATCACTCTTGTTTGATTGAAGAGTCTGCTTCCACAAATGTTCAAGGTGTACAGTATAGAATAGTAGGAAGTTGTAGAACAAAAGTAAACAGATTGCTACAAACTGGGGAAAGGGCCCTACAGCGCTTATTTATGTATTCCAAATTAGGGTCCAGGCAGGAACATGGAAGAAAATGTCTACACGTAACAGGGAACCCAAGATGCAGGTAAAGTAAAATAGCAATCAAAGAACAGTTGTAGATAGACAGGAATGTCTCGGTCAAGGGAATGTAGCCCAAAGGGGAGCCATCTAGCCATCACAAATGTTCCTCCTGCTGTAGCCTTATTGAAGGAAACACTCACTCCCTGCTACCCTGCTCCAACCTGTAGCCCTGATCACAGGTATTAAGTAATGTAATACCATGCCCTGGGTCAATGATAATCCACCCCCCCCACCCACAGGACCCCAGCCCACCCAGCTTCCCCCTGTCATCAGCGGGTGGCTGCAACCCACCTGCATACTGCCCGGCCACCCGCCGAATGACAGATTACAGTATGGGCTGTAAGTCTATTGATCCACAATGTGGACCACTGGGCTTGCAGGGTATACTGTGCTAGACAGTCGAAATATGTGAAATGAACTACATTTGCATATTTCGACTGTCCAGTACAGTATGCCCTGCAAACCCAGTGGCCACACCATGGACAAACAGGCTTAAAGCCCACACTATAACTGTCATTTGGAGGGAGGCTGGGCAGTATGCAGGCAGGCTGCAGCTACCTGCTGATGATGGAGTGGGAGCTGGGTATGCTGGGGGTACTGTGTAGATGGGGGGGTAAGGCTTACCACTGTACTGCCAGGGCATGGTATTACATTACGTAATACCCGCAGTCAGGGCTGCAGAAGGGAGCGGGGTAGCAGGGGGCAAGTGTTTCCTTCAATAAAGCTACAGTAGGAGGAACAGTTGCAATGGTTAGATGTCTCCCCTTTGGGATGCATTCCCTTGACCGAGACATTCCTGTTTATCTACAACTGGTCTTTGATTGCTGTTTTACTTTACCTGCATTTTTTGACTCCCTGTTACAAATAGACATTTTCTTCCTTGTACCTGCCTGGACCCTAATCTGGAATACATAAATAAGCACTGTAGAACCCTTTCCCCAGTTTGTTGCCATCTGTTTACTTTTGTCCTGCAACGTTCTACTAGTATATACACCTTGAACAATTGTTGAAGCGGATTCTTCAATTGAACAAGAGTGATGATGTGCCCTTTTCTCTGATCACAAAGCTTTTTAGTTGGTCTGATCTGTACCCTGGTTTGGACTACAATTATCAGGCACCTTTTGGGTGTTCGCTACAACATTCTATATAGTTCGGACTAAACATTGGCATCGTTCGAGGATCTTCATGCACTGTACCTTGGACTTGCATGGACAGTCAGTGGACAGCCTTTGTTCATTTTGATTAGACAATATTCTTTTGTGTCATTTAAAATCCTTAGCAACTTATGGGGTTTGACAGCTATGTCTTTATTAGTTGATCAGTGTCAGGGGTCATCTCTGGGGATGTGTTCTATGTTAGCTTCAGACTGGACCTGCATTATTATTATCTCATGCATGATGGTGTTGCTTATGTTCCAACTGTTTTGGCCTTCTACTTTTAAATGTTGGAGATGGACTGCATGACATATGTATGCAAGTGACATTAATATTCTGTACTTATATTTCAGGGTTACCACTACTATACTTATACAGCACTTGGGGATTCAGGTGTGGTGGGGGGTACCACTAGATCACCGGGGCAGATGCTGTTCTGTATTACTACCGGTGATCATGGCTATGGGAGGGTGAGGGTTCCACTAGACTACTAGGACATTCATTACATTATAATTCCTATGATTGGGGAATGGAGAGGGAGTGGGGTTACCATTGGACTACCAGGGACATGATGGGTGCTTGTGGATGGTGTTCTTGCCTGGTGGGTGGCTACTAATGGATGGCAGCTGCTATGTTGCACCCTGCAACACAGCAGCCTGCCTGTGGATGGGCAGCATTTGTGCCAGACTTTTCTGGCTCAACTTTGTGTCCCGGTATGCAGTGCATCTGGGGGTTGTACCAGCAGATGCGCTGCACATCCCAGGGTGAATATTGGGATGTGCCGCATATGCATGGGCATACCCCCTTCAGATGTGCCACATACATTACTAATGCACCCCGGTACATTGGGACTTACACTGTGCAAGTACCCATTTTGAATATCGCACCAGGGCACATTGCAGAGTTGCACCTGGTGCAACCCCTTTGAATATCTAGCCCTGTGAATAATAACCAGCATAAAAGATAAATAGTACTAAAACACAGTCTAAGGCTGCAAGGATAATAAAAAATATGTATTTGTTTTGCAGTTTCATAAGTGTGAGAAACTTTTCTAGTGTAAGCTCACTGTTGCAAGAAAACCTTTTTGGTTTTTTCCAGTGTTTCAAGCAGCTTTATTTATTCAGCTTTTGTTGACCAGGTAAGCACACTAGACAAGAAATGCCTATTTTCAGGTATGACCTGGGAAATTACAGAGGGAAAATATACAAACATTGTAACAAGGAAGAGATATACATGCACAAGTTTAAGTAAAGAAGTCTAGCTTAAACAATAAATTAAATAAAACAAAGGTAGACAAGGCCAAAAACATGCAGCATACATAATCTTGAGGCAAAAAAACAAACTGTTGGGTACAGTGAGATTAGTAAGCAATAAATGCATGGATGACAAGATATTGCTAGGATTTCTGGGAAATGCTAATTTTGTCAAGTACAAAGGCAAGGTATAATACAAGGTAAAATGCATCAAGTCCTTATATCAGGAACAGTTGCAGGTAGAGGTTGACTTGAGATGCTTCCATAGGGATCTCTTCAATATGTAATGGGTGGTAGGGAATTCCAGAATCTGGGAGCACAGACAGCAACGGTCCTGTCACCCATTAGAGTACATAATTTAGGGACAAGGAAAGATATTGAGTCAGTAGATCTGAGTTGGTATGAGGGTGGAACAGGTTTCAGGAGTTTTACCAGGGCAGGGGGAATGGCAGTTTGGGCTATTTTATCAATAAAGCAGCCCACGGTAAATGAGCAGTAGTTGCTCAGAGACAGCCAGTGGAGATTTTCATATAGTTCACAACGGTGAGTGAGACAGGAGACAGCAAGGGCAAAGCAACAAACGTTGTAAGTCACATCACATTTCACAAGACAGGTTTTCGTGGCAAGAGGAAAGATCAAGCCCATAGCTGAGCATAGGGAAAAGTATGCCTTTAGCCAGGGCATGACATGCAGCTATGGTAAGGGCGCCCCGAGCCCTGTAGGCTAAGCCTAGCTTAATGTTAGTAGTCTTACACACATTTCGAATGTGCAGGGAGAGGTCTAGTTGAGGGTCAACAGTGATGCCCAGGTATTTGAAAGAGCACGTAGTGTTCACAGGTGACCCATCAACACTTGTAACCCTCAGGGGCACAGGACACAGCATAAGCTTACCAGGGGAGCCAAAGAGCATAGTTCATATTTTCTTGATGTTTAAAACAAGCTTATTTATTAGTAGCCAGGACTGAGGTTTGTGGAAATCAGCTTGTAGGTGATTATTTATTATGTTGCTATCCTGCGATTCTTCACAGTAAAACCAAGTTGTCAGCGTAAAGAGTGGTATTACTGTGAGTAGAGACCAGCGGGAGATTATTTACAAATACAGAGAATAAAATGGGACCTAATATGGATCCCTGTGTAACTCCAATGGAAACTGAAGTAAGTTCCAAGAAAACTCTATTATACTTCACAGGCTGTTGCCTGCCATTAAGATAACTGGTGAACCAGTTAGGGCAGGATGGGATATGCTGAGCGAGAGGAGTTTTGCACAAAGAAGGGTGTGATCCACTAAATCAAAGGCTTTAGAGAGGTCGACAAAAATCACACCAGACAACATGCCATGGTCGACTGCAGGCCTAATTTCTGATGAGATCTTAGCTAGAGTTGTAGCAGTATTGTGGCCATGCTGCTCTAGGGTCAGTCTATCATGCTTTTGCAGATGCTTAGATAGTTGTACTTCAACTAACTTCTCCAATAATTTACTAACCGCTGACAAGGTGACTATAGGCCGATAGTTTGCAATAGCTTTTCTGTCACCTTACTGTGACAGGGTTGAGTAAGGCCCTGCCTCATTTGTTATGCAGAAAGAGTTTAAACACAAGGTTCTGTTCTACCGTCCCCTTTTCTGTCTCTTCTCCATTTGGTTGCACAACCAAATTTTCTTGTGAGACCTAGCAACTGATCACTCCAACTGCTTTGCAGTTCTCCACCTCTCACTGTCTTTTTGCCTTCCCTTGCTATTTCTGTCTTTTCTTCCCCCTTACATATCTGCGAGTATAAAAATATATGTGTATCTTTATATGGAAATGCCACTAATACTGGGATTCCTTTGTTTAAAATTGTATATAGTTATACTGTTGACATTATTGCAAAGCTAAAACTGTATATAGTTATGCTGTTGAAATCATAGCAGATCTATTTGGAACTCAAGAGGGGTAACCTGAGATGAAGTTTTTAAGCCTTTTGCAGAACTGTAAACAGGAGGTCAGTTCTGGGTCACTATTAACTGTTTTGTTGCACCTGCAAGGAATAAAACTTATAAGAACATTCTGTAAACTTACAAGAACATTCTGTGAAAAGCAGGCACTGTTAACACGTTTCCAGACAAAGGCATAAAAAGAGCAGCAGTGCTTTTGCCAGAGAGATAAGGACAGTGAAAGACTGAGAGACTGAAACTTGTAATTAAGAGATACCCTCAGAAGGACTTTTTTTTCTCTGTTTGCACTGCCTTTGTAAATAGTTATACTAAATAATTTTTATTTTTATTTTGCTGTTGTTGAGAAAAATAAAAAGTTGTTTGTGAGTTTTGAAACTGCTTCTGGTTTTCCTATGCTTCCTGACCTGTGCCTTGATGACACTTGCTTAAAAACAGGTACCACCTTGGCCACTTTCCATAGTGGAGGCACTACCCCAGTGGTAAGGGAGAGGTTGAGAATGTGAGAGATAGGAAGCACAAGCAAGGAGGCCCTGAGCTTTAGAAGCTTAGGCTCCAGGTTATCATGACCAGTGCTGGTAAAAGGAGAAAGTCAAGCAGGTAGTTTGTAAGTCTCAGTAACTGAGACAGTTTTAAGGTAGAGGGGTGGATGGGGTAGAGCCTTGGACGTGGAGGTGTCAATTGGGAAACATATGTGCATGCACAGGGTATCCCATGATATGGGCAAATCAAATTGAGTGAGGCAATTTGGGTAACATCAATATAGCAAGTGCAAAAGGGGCTATGTGCACTTATTTATTTATTTATTTAGTTTTTGTTAACCGGGTAAGTGCACTAGCCAGCAAGTGACTGTTTTCAGGCACGACCCGAGAATTTAGCACATACGGTAGTAAATTCAGCAATCTTGTGTCCATAGGAAGTAGGTGTTTTATGCAGAATATAGGGCCATATTTGTTGGGCCTTTTCCAAGCTGGTTGGCTGGTATGGTGGTTAGAGTCATCGCCTCTGTGTCCGTCAGACCCAGGTTTGGGACTGGCTGTATTCTGTATTTTTTTTTATTTTGTGTGTGTGTATGGTTGGGTTGTATGTTATTTTTTGGTTTTGCCTTTCTAATTGTGTCCCCCCCCACTTGCAGGTTGCCCCCTCAATGTTCTTCCCTTGCCAACTTCTGTCCCCCCATGATGTAGGCCCCCTCCTAGGTTTCCCCTCTCCTCCATTATCAGCTTCCTCAGAGTTGATTATAATAAATATGTGGGATGCATAATTTCAAATTACCCCCACACAGAACGTAAGTGCTGGTCACCAATCGTGGTAGGTGTTGATCGATCTTTTTGTCATTTGGCAATTTATAGTCACTCTTTTGTTCAGCACTGTTATGTTGGCGCTCTTATCACATGGAACTCATGGACAGTAATACACAGTCTCAAAGTGTGGCAAAAGGAAGGGATGGCCCTTGGTTAGTTGGTGTAGTTGCTTCACTGCCTTCAGTGCTTCAGATGCCATCAGCTGTGCAAGTGTTGTCACAGAAAGCTGACAGAAGAGATATAGGTGGGTCAAGTATTGTCAGATTCAACATAAGACTAGGTTCAGGGAGGAGGAGAGGCAGAAGAAAGAATCTGGTGGGCCAACTTCAAGTCACCATTTCCCACAGCTTACAGACAATCCTGTCTTATCAAGGAAGGCCTTGTTAATTAAAAGAATGTTGCACGACAGGGTGTGTGTCATGCTGGGATAACACCACACCTAGGGGGGGTTGGGCACGAGGTTGCAGGCTGAGTACATCCAATGCCCCAGGGGTGGCATTATCCCAAATGAAACACACCCTGGAGTGCATTATTCCTATTATACAATGGCTCATTGTTATACAGAATAAAAAAATGATTTTAAAGATGTTTTTGTGTGGAAAAATATTTTTTGTTTTTAAGAGAAGATGAAACAATCAGTCAAAAGCTCAAGCAAAAAATCAAGATCATCCAAAAAATCATCTACAGGTTCACAGTGCTGAGACTAGACCTGTGGCGTCATGCTGGGATAACGCCATGGGTCCAGCCCTAAACTGACCAATCACAGTCCAAGATTTTTTCCTGCCATTGCATAATGACAGGCATCTGGTACATGTACAGTACAAGACACATTAAACTGTTTCTCCAATTAGTAGTTTTATCATTTCTGACTAAGTTGCATAAGTGTTGCTGGATCCAGCGCAAAGCCCTACACAAACTGTTTCTTAAGAGTTAAAACTTAATTTTTCATTGCATTGTGACTGGACTACTGATGCAATCCAAATGAGTTTCAAAAACATTTTACAAACATTGCTCTTGAGCTGATAAATCATTAAAAAACAATGTAATATGAGTTGTAGAGATGTCGAAAAATAAAATTATGCTAGCAAAATTGTTGCAAAATCACCAATTTTGTTGTGTGAAATATTTAGAAAAATTCTACCATTCAACAAAACATTTTACATGGTGTCTACTTGCTGAATTTTGCTGCAAAATTTCACCTGAAAATGGCAAAATTTTCCTGTGAGTGGTGATTTTCGTCATTCAGCAGGAGAAGATATTGTTATTTTCGGGCGTAAAATTCCGTTTCAGACCTGAAAAATATTTTTAGAAATGTACGTATTTCACAAAAACTTTGCTTAATGAGATTTCTCAGTTTCACACAACACTAATGAGTTGCCAATGCATTGTCAACTGTAAAAACAATGCTAAACAAACTCATTGGTGGAACAGTTTAATGCGATTTGTACTGTAGACAGATCTGGAATGGGTCCTGAGATCCCCCTCTCCACAAATTATTAGAGGACTAACAAGTTTGGAGCATCAGCTCCAAAAGAATGCCATCCAAAAAGGATAAGCAGCAGAATCCATGCCATCACCCATCTCAGTAATAGCTCCATGTACTGCAGCTAGAGACACATGTTTCTTCTACCTTGGCATGTTACCTGTGAAGAAAATCACAAAAACATGTTAACTCAGTTGCATAAATGAGCATGACTTACTGTGTAGGATGAGAAAGGAAGCAGCAAATTGATGAAAAATCTCAGCACTGGTACCACCACCGTAAACACATAGCAAGTGCCAACTAGCACTCTAGTAGTAGTAGTAGTAACACTTTTATTCAAATCATATACAAATGAATTGGATAACTCAACTGAGTGGAGGCTCATTTCCAGTGAGATCCATCAGCAAGATTCCAATTACATTTACATTGAGCATATTCATAGATAATACAACACATATAGAATGTACATATGACCCCAAACTGATCATTACAAACATATGGACAGTTTCAAACTCATAACTTACTGTACAACTAATACATTTCAGAGCTCTCATTTCTTCCTACCTTATCTGCATTAATTGCAAATGTTTTTATTTTTCCTATCTGCATTTTTTTATCAATAGGTCTCAAGCAAAGTGATAGTTTATTCTAGGTTACTATTACCCATTATATGTAGAGTGACTCTTCCCTAGGCCTGTTTTAAATTAAGGCACCAGGCACTCTAAGCCTTCAGCTGATCTAAGGCTAGGCTTAGGGTTTCTAAAATGAATACATTCCATTAAGTACTCTGGGACCTTTCCTGTAATACATTTTGTCATAAACTGCAAAGTGTGCAGCTTACATCTGTCATTCATATTTAACCAATTTAAGTCCCCATACATATCCACCTTATGAGTTCTTCTGGGAACATTTAAAATAAATCTGGCAAGTTTTTTGTACATGACTTCAAGTTTATTAAGTTGCATAGTTGATGTTCCCACGTACACTATGTCTCCGTACTCTAACACAAATAATACCACCACATGTATTATCTGTTTCCTAATCTCCATTATTGTGCATTGTCTTATTCTATACAAGGAACTCAGATATTTTTCAGTCTTCTTTACTGTTACATCAATATGTGTATCCAATTTTAGATGTTCGTCCAAATAAATCCCCAAATATTTCTAACAATCAACCTGTTCCAATTTTTAACCTAAGAAGGTTTGAATATGAATGGACTTCTTAACAAGGTTCTTCTTTTTCCTCCCTATTAAGTATCATCACTTGAGATTTCTTTGCATTTAACACCAATTTAGATTTAAAGAAAAAAATCCTTTAACTGATTAAATATTACTTACAAAGATGATTGACTACTTGTTATTGACATATCATCAGCATAGAGGTGGTACTCCACTCCCTGCTTTGATAAATCCAAATCATTCATATACAGGTTATACAGAATTGGTTCCATTGTGGAGCCCTGTGGTACACCCAAGATGGCCATTCTTATGGTAGAGGACCATTCATTAATGGTAACTTGCTGTAATCTTCCCTCTAGTTAGTTTTTAAGCCATCTCATGGCCATCTCAGATATACCAGAGGACTTTAGTCTAGACAAGAGGATGTTGTGGTCCAAAGTATCAAAAGCTTTGGACAAATCAATAAACATTGCCCCCACTGACATGCCCCTGTCCAGACCCTCCACTATATCACCCGTGACATTTTGTAATGCTGTTGTGGTTCCATGTTGTGATCTAAAACCTGATTGGAATTTATTAAGTACTGTATATTGTTTTTAATTAAAAAAGTGTTAATTTGTTTTGCAACAATCTTTTCAAGAATTTTCAATATAGTTTGAAATAATGAAATCGGATGATAATTTTCCAATTGACTTTTTGGTCCCGATTTAAATACTGGAACTACCTTAGCTGTTTTTAATATTAAAGGTATCTCTGCATAAGTCAGAGATATACTAAATATTTTAGTAAGTGGGTGTACTATAATAGGGGCTGCTAAGTTCAGTAAGGTGTTTGGAATGCCATCCAGTCCTCCAGCTTTGTTTGTTTTAAACTTAAATAAGAATTCCAATACTTATTTTTCTAATATTGGAGAAAACGTAAGTTCTTCAACAATATTTTTATGATTACCCCCACTACCAATGCCAGTATTAAATTTCTGCTGCAGTTGCAATTTATTCTTATGATTATTTAAACTTTGTAGCAATGCATTTGTTCCCCTAATGACAAAAAAATCATTAACATTTTTTATTTTTATTTAAACAAGTGCCTGTTTTCAGATGCAACTTGGGAGCACTGGGAGGTTAAGAGACTTGTTCAGAGTCACACAGTATGCAAGTGGAGGTTCTGGGACTCAACCCCAGGTCTGCTGGATGTACCAAGCTTATTCAGAGCTCATTACTCTAACCTGTAGTCTATACTGCCAGCCCAATCAAAGTCATCAATGACTTTAGTGTCCAGTTCTACATTCTGACCTTCCATTACAAAACTATCTGGGTATTCCACTATCTGAATCTGCTGCAGTCGATGTAATGTATTCCAAAAAGCCCTGAGGTTTTCTGACATATCTTTAGTCAGCTGTTCTTTATAATAAGCTTATTTAACCATCTTTAATTCCTTAATATATAGATTTCACATTTGTTTATATATATTCCAGTTCTGGTTTAGTTTTGTACTCTTGGCCCTTTTCCATGACATATTCCTCTTTCTTTTTGTCTTGAAAACCTTTGGGCCATACCATGGGGCATTATTCATTTTGACATTCCTGTCTTTTACAGGAGCATGAATATTGCAGATCCTAAGAAAATCTTTCTGAAATAAGTTCCAGGCATCATCCACATTTGGTATTAAATCTAGTCTTTACCAATTATTGTCTTCCAGATCTAGCAAGAAATTTATGTAATGTTTATAAGATCTAATATTTACAGTTTTCCCAGGTGCCCTTTTCATTTTTTTATTTCTTATACAAAATATAATTTGATGCTCTGATAATGCATCTGGTAATACCTCACTTACCCCAAATTTTCCAGGATTTGAAGACCATATCAGATCTAGTATAGTTGATATTAAATCAACTCTATTGTTTAAGAAAAAAACATCTATAACAAACATTATTCAGAGCAATGAACAAGGAAGCCAACCCCTCCACCCACCCCAGTGCCCTAAACACCCCCCTTCCCTACGGAGGGAGCAAACCCTTCCAACAGTTGTAAATTCTCAGCATAAATTCTAAGGAACTTGTGTTATATCATTCTGGGATGAGGAACCAGAAAGAGTCCAAAGGCACTAGTTTATATAAAGGGCGTAAAGTCTGCCCCATTTCTTGTTAAAAAGGGGAAGATGGTGTTGGAAAGAGGCAATCAGGTGCTCTGTCTGAAGATAGAAGGCTAGCCCATGCAACCACTTGCATGTGAAAGAGATGACTGATCCAGCCAGTGCTTGAGAACCATTATTTTAACAGTCAGAGAGATGAACGCTATATGGTATCTCCTCTTCTTTACCGGAATTTGAGAATAATCCCCAGTGATGCATACTTCAGGAGAAAAAAGACCCTCTAGCCCCAGAAGGGGATCAATATGCACTTGAATGCTCACCTATAGTGGAGATACCATGTCACAGGACCAAAACTTATGTAGCAGGGACCCATCTTCCTTACCACATCTGGTGCAGGTGCAGGAGGCGAGGTGACCCATTGTAGCCAACATGATGGGGATATAATACATGCTATTTAATATGTGGTATTGAATGAGCCTTAGTCAGTACTAGAGATGCAGCAAAATAAAATTTCTCTGGTGAAATTGCTGTAAAATCAGCAATTTCAATAGCGGTGAAATTTTGCAAATTCACTCACACTTTTACCTGTCACCACTGGCCACAAGTCCATAAATTGAACCACCACACACACACACACACACACACACACACACATTGACCTGCACCCTTCCATTTATTTTATTAAAAAAAAAATTCACCTTCCTTCACTCCCTGGTGTCTACTGGTACCCCCTGGCCATCACTGGCTGTAAACAATAAGATAAGCAGTCCCCCGCCAAAGTTTCCCTACCACCTCTGTTATTATTTTAAAAACAATTCTCTTTTTACTCCCTGGTGTCTAGTGTCATGTATCTAGGATATAAGATGTCTTATAAGTGGTTCTAAGTACAAGTTAAATGTGAAGAGGAAATGAAGAAGAGAAAACACCATTGCAATAGATTTTGGCCAATGGGAAAGAATATATCACCTGAAGCCACTGTACAAAAAAAGGCAGGAAAATCCATATTCTGTAAGGTTAGCCATAGAAAAGACCTTGACTCTGTTGAATGCCTTTTCGGCATCAGGCGATATCAAGGCCATAGGTATAGGAGACAAATTGGCTGCTTGGAAAAGGTGGCCTATCTTACAAGGATGATCAGCAGAAGTTCTCCCTGGGACAAAGGCAACCTGCTCGGGACTGAGTAAGCAGGTCCAGACCTTTCTTATTCTGGTGGCTAAAATTTTGGTTAGGACTTTAATATCACATTTTAGTAAGGAAATGGGTTGATAACTTGCAGGCTGTGTGGGAGGTTTGTCCAATTTAAGCAATAGTACAATAGTGGCTTGTAAAAGCGAGGGATCTAGGGAGTCAGTAGAAAAAATAAATTTGTAAAGGTGAAGCAGAAGGGGGAAAGATCCTTTAAAAAATGTTTATAGAAGTTTGACAGGGAGCCGTCTGGGCCAGGGGCCTTGTCAAGGGTCAAACTGTTGATGGCAGCCTCCACTTCCACCAGAGAAATGGGAGCGGAGAGGAATGTGTAGTGATGGTCTAAGAGATGGGGTAGGGGGGCAGACTCTAGCTAGGAAGATATCTCTTCCGTGGTTGGTGGATTTGCATGCCTGCCATATAGATTAGAGTAAAACTGTTCAAAGACCAAAGCAATTTCTCTAGGAAGTGTTTTCAGGGACCCATCAGGGGCTGAGATGTAGGTATGAGTCTTGAGGCTTCGCGCTTCCTTAGATGGAGAATAACCAGCCATCTTGCTTTTTCTCCATGTTCTATATATTTGGACTGCATCTTCAAAATAGTGTATTCGGCCTTTTCCTGCAAAAGGATAAAATATTTGTCCAAGAAAGAAAGAAAGAAAGAAAGAAAGAAAGAGTCTGTAAAGAATCCGGAGAAGAGTTGGAAGAAAGGGATTGTTACAAGGAATATATTTGTCCAAGTAATGAGAGAGCTTCAGATTCCCTACAACATTTCCAGGTGGAAGCCAAACAAATGAATTCTCCCTACAAAAAAACATTTTAAAGCACACCATTCGTGATCGACTCTCAGAACTGTGATTTGATTAGAAGAGTAAAGGATTGAATGAGAGTGGATATCTTGGATATAACATGGTCTTCTTTGAGAAGCTGAGTGTTAAGTCTCCACGAGGTATCCCTCTGCAAATTAACTTTGGGGGTGAGTGAAATCCAGGCGACCGTGTGGTCAGAGAGCACAATAGATTTTAAACCTGCACTACATAGGTCTGGGAGAAGTGAAAAGCTAGTGAGGATATAATCATCTAGGGGAGGTGTGGTGTACCATAAAGTAAAAAGAATATGAGTGGGATTGTGGGTTGAGGATCTGCCAGGGATCAGAAGAACGCATTAGATCCATTAGTTTCTAGAGAGCACGTTGTGCTGTGAGAGAGGCTTGAGGGTGTAGTTGGATCTATCCAGATCCTGAGTGGGAGGTAGGTTCCAGTCACCTCCTATAATCAACGGTATAGAAAGATATGGAGCTAGTTTATCAGCTACTTCCATAAAGAAGGCTGGGTCACCTCCTACCAGCCTGTAAACACTGCTCATAATCAATTCCCTATGATCAAGTAGGCTCATGATAAAAATGTATCATCCCAGTGGATTGGAGATGATGTGGTCTACCTCTACGGGTATGGTAGGGTTCACTAGTACTGTAACCCTTTTCCTTGAGGATGAATCACCGGAAGCAAATACCTGGCCAATACCCTGCCAGCCTAGCTTGTTCACCTCATGAGGGAGAAGGCGCATCTCCTGAAGAACCATGATGTGGCCATGTAATAGAGAGCGATGGTTGAGAATTTGGTACCTTTTGAGTTGTTCTAAGATTCCTCTGACATTCCATGTTGAGAATTCAATTAATTTACTAACCATAGCGCTAAAATAAACATATCACAGCATTCATATCAACAAGGCTCACTCCGTCCCTTCCCCAATCCCCCTTCCCCCCACAACAACATCATCATACAATGTAGGAAGGAAATAGATATAAACTACAAACTATAAAATCTAGGCAGACTGACTTTGTTACCCCTTTCTATATCCCTATAAAGTGGTAGTTGGCCCAAAGCCCTCTTCCCCCTGACCCCATCCATTAACTAACTTGATGTAAAAAGGTGTAGATACTCTGGTAGGATCCCTAACCCTAAACATTCCTCCCCCACCTCAAAACTATATACATTGGTCCTTCTAGCTAATGAAGTGTCCCCAGAAAGGACAAAGTGGAGCTTAAGGACCACTCCCTTAAGACCCTACATACCCTTACTACCCTACCTGGGGGTCCGGGCTGCGAACTAGGTAAAGTTCCCTGAATGGATTTCTAATGGGCAAACCTCTTGCTCCTGGAATAAGTGTCTGAACTTAAGCTGATGTCTTGGGTCTTACCTCAGTAAAGACCCACATGAATGCAAAGTATATGCCCCTTTCCCAACTAATGGCATTATGCCCCAGCCCCTATGCAAATAAATAGTAAATATGAGTAGTAGAGCGATCAATGTCAACCCCCCATGAACCAGGACATGCATGAGGCTCTTCATCCATAGGGCTTTCCCTCCTTCTGACCCCCCCAATTCCCATCTACCCAACAACAACCACATTGAAATTGTTCAGTTAATGTCCCATTCAGATTGAAACAAAAACATCAAGGAAAAAATATATAGAATCTGACCTGATCATTGCACAGGGAGTACCCTTCTTAGGAGAGTTGGAGTCCACTGAAGAGATACGAGCCAGAGTGAGAGAGAGAGAGAGAGAGAGAGGACAGTATAAATATTGTGTTGAGTTATACATAGCAGCCATCTGAAGCAAAGGAATTGAGAGAGGAAATGGTTCAGAATATCCTGGGGACAAGCCGAGGGGGGGAGTTGGGAGTAGAACCCAGAAATAGATAAAGCTTCAGATATAGATATAAAGCAGATCAGTGGACCCAGTGAACCCCACTCGAGGCTATGATCAAGAAAAAAAAGAAAGTAAGAGAGCTTTTAAATTATTAGCCAGCAGTACTTAGGTTTTAAATCCCCGTGGGGAAAGATTATCCCTTTAGTAAACAAAGAGGTGATATAGCACAGCAGGTGCACAAAATACCGCTGGACCAGTTCATCAGGAAATTGGACCTCCAGAATGGGGAACTCAAACAGTTCCCTGTCCCAATTTAACAGCCAGAAAGATCCATTCCAGTCTTAAAGGAACCAGCAAAAGGTGGTCTTCATTGCAGGGATTAAACTTCTTCCCAATGGACCAGATAGGCTAGGCATCCAGGGGACCAGAAAGACTTAGAAGGCAAACTCTGCACACATCAAACAGGCCAGGCCTGTTCTGATCCTCAGGGTCTGAAACAATCACACTGAGGTAAGATCCAAGACATCAGCTAAAGTTCAGACACTTATTCCAGGAGCAAAAGGTTTACCCGTAGATATCCATTCAGGGAGCTTTAAACAAAGCTGGTAATCTGGTAGCTTAGATCGAGAGGGTCTGAGTCAGGAGTCGTAGGCATGCCAGGAGCCATCTATGTGGGTTTGCAGGTGATCAGGATAGGCCATTTTGAACTTCAGGCCTACAGCTATAAGTTTGCTCCCAATCAGATGGAATGCTGTCCTTTTCTGTCGGGTCTCTAACGGAAGGTCTTGGGTAAAACGTAAGTGCTTCCCTTTCCACAGAATAGAATGCAGCTCTCTAGTTTTGGACAAGACATGCTGTTTCTCTAAGTAATTTAAAAACTTTATGATTATGGGCCTAGAAGAAGCTGAATCCAGTGGTCAGGGCTGGAGGGATCGATGGGCTCTTTCAATAAGGAAGAATGGATTGTGAGGTGATGGGCCCACTACTTTCACTAAAGGCTTCTGTACAAAGGATATTGTTGAAGAGCCTTCCTCAGCCTTCGGTAAACAAAAGATCAGCATATTATTTCTTTGGCTTTGTCCTTCGAGATTCTCGGTCTTAAGCTGTAGTTTTGAGAGTTGCTGTCTTAGTTTGTGTATTTCAGGCTCGGTTTTGTCCCACCAGGACTCTAGGGAGGCAGTACATGCCTCACAGTCAGTGATCCTGTGACCCAGATCTCCCATATCCCCATGGATAGATTTTAGTTTGGCTGCAATGTCTGCAAGAGATTCTTTAAAGGGCAGTAGCTCTTGGAGAAATCTTTCATCTGTGAGCAGAACAGTCATAGTAGAGGATCCAAGCTGTTTAGCAGGCTGCTGGGGCAGTGTCTTTGATTTCTTGGCCTGCTTCTTGGGATACACTGTTGGAGTATGCCTCAGCAGGGCCTGCTTCATTTCTGCCTCCATCACGGCTTAAATCGCCAATCATAATGTTCCAAACTGGATAGTCAGATGCAGTAGGCAGGCGGCAACAGGTATGTATCCCAATTATAGTTATATTAATGAAATAGTAGCAGATTAAATCAAATGGGTGAAAAGGGTGATGGGGGCCAGCATGAGAAGCTGCTATGGAGCTGGGCGCATCATTTGATCTGAGATCTAGGGTAGTTGATTCATTTGGATTTTTGGTATTAAGTCAAGTTATACTATTTATAAGCTGAGTCAAACCCAAGGTAGTTGCAATATCCTTTACCTTATGATTAACATCTGTAGTACCCCAATCAACATTAAAGTCTCCCACTAGCAGTAACTCATGAGTTACTAAGTAGTCCCTCAAACTATCCTGTATTTCCTCAAAAACCTGAAAATTACAACTCGGTGGGTGATAGACTCCCAGTAATATCATTGGTTTTGAAAAGGAAATTTTTAATTCCAAGGACAGCATTTCTGCTCCTCACCACTTGTTCAAATCACTTACTTCATTTAGAACACCCAAGTTCTTGCATATATAATCACGCCACCTTTTTTAGTTCTATTTTTTTCTGCACAGGTTAAAGTCTGCTATTAGCTGTTATTTTTGAATTAAACCATGACTCTGTTATAACTATAATGTTTGGTTTACATTTTATAACCCACTCTCTTAAAGGGAAATGTTCCCTTAAAAACAGACCCCCATGGGTCATGTGATGGCAACCGTAAGAGCAGCAGCAGCCCTCCATAGCTTTGTGCCTCTGCTACACAAATCAACCTTTTCATTCAGATTTCACTACTGATAGTGATCTACAATTACACTATCCGAATTTTGGAGACCCCTGGAGCTTAGAAAGAGTGCTTTATTATGGATGTCTACATGAAAAAAGCGCCGGCATGGCATTCTCCTCCACCAACTCCAGAGAAGGGCAAGGCCACAAAATGCCCTAAGCACCAACCTGCGGACTCAAGTAAATCTCCTGCTTCTTAGAGTCACGTGATGACTAGCTAAGGGGAAGCAGTACTCTCGTCTCGCTCCCGTTACGTTGCATAGTTTTCAGCCAGAAACTAATCTAAAACAACTTAGAAGCTACTTTTTCCACTGCTGAAGTCATCCGGAGCACATATCAGACAGAATATCATTGGAAGCAGTGAGCAGAACCTGAAGAATGGAGGCAAAGATCAGGCAAGTACTCCCGCAACACACCTCTCCAGCTTCCCCTGACAAGGCCTCAAAAAAATCCAGGCAACAGCCGGTAAAACCGTCGGCCTCCCCCTCGCCTAAACTGACTATGGTACCTCTCTCAGAAGAGCATTTTGTATTAGAAATGAAGCCACTGAGGGAGACTTTGCTAACACTGACAGCAGACATATCTACCCTAAGGCAAGAATTGAAAGATGTGTCGAGACAGGCCAGGGACACAGAAGCACGGGCGGTCTCACTGGAGAAGTGGAGGGTGACTGTGGACCCAGAGATTGTAGCTCTCCTTAAACAAATGAAACAAATAAGCAAGCTGGAGCTCAAGTTGGAAGATCTCAAGGGCCGCAGTCGCTGCAGCAATTTAGTGATTATCGGCCTCCCGGAGGGAGAAGAAGGGACCTCCCCCATCATCTTCACCCAGAAGCTGCTAGACAAAGTGGCAAGCCCCTCACCTAATGGGCCTGCATATAGTGGAACGAGCCTACTGGGCTTTACGCCACAAACCAATGCCTGGTTCTCCTCCTCCTCACCCTTTCTTGCTGAAACTCCTAAACTACTTAGACAAGCAGCACATTCTATTAAAACTAAGAGGCATTCAGACCTTGATGTGGGAAGGGAAAGATCAGAATCTCACAAGATTTACCAGAATATATCAGGCAGAAGAGAGGCATGTTTCATCCTATGATCTCCCTTCTCATCCCAGCTGGAATCCAGTTTCAGATGCTGTATCCTGTGCAGCTTCAGGTTCGGGTGCAGGAGAAATTGCACTCATATTAAAATAATGAGCACGTGGTAAAGGAACTGCAAAGGCTGTTACTGGATCTGTTTAAAAAATGAAAAGGATCTCAAGCCTTCAAGATCTTTCAAATTGTCGAGCAACCTTCTTTTAAGGGCATAGAGGTAGGGGGGAGATTCGTAGATTTCCTGCAGTTTGACTCAGACTGCATATATCCTCATAGAGCTCTTGCTGTGCTTGCATGCATGTTTCACAGCTCACAATTTATTTGGAGGAACAACTGGGGATAGAAGTAAGCATTGGGACCAATAAGAATCACTGGATTTGGATTCCATTTCTACCTCCCCTACATTATTGTGTGGTCTGGGGCAGTTGCAGCACAACAGCCCCGCAAACATTCCCCTTTTTGTAAGATAGAGTAGAGGAGCAACTAGAGCTGTATCACCTTGGTACTGAACACAATCGAGCAGTTGCGGACTGCTCATTCAGCAGGCAGCATCAACATGAAGGTGCAAACAATCGTGGGGTTGCAACCAGTGCTGCAAAGACCTGCTGTAACCCTCTCAAGGAATTAACCTTTCTATAATGTTCCCACAGACTAACGCTTGGTACTATTCTAAAGTTAAAGCTAATTGTACTGTTTATAAGAGGGCAGAAGGGCCCTTATTCATTTTTTCTTTTCTTCATATAGTTTCGCTCTCTATGCCACCTCGAAATTCAGTTGCAACCACCAGCTGCACAATTATATGGCAGTAGTATTATGTAGAAAACTTGCAGAATTCAATTTAACAACATATACAGGCTTACTAAGTAGAAAGGGAGGGTTTGTTGGGTTCATCTCTCATAACTTGTGAGTAGTTTCAAACTGTTTCATGCTAAGTTTCTCTGTTCTAGGTTGTTGGAATCCAGGTTTTAAAAGTTTCTGCCATTAATCATCAGGTTCAAATGGAGGAGGGATGAGAGCTTTACATGCTCCAACTGGCAGCACTGCATACCATATGGAGGGGCAGGACAAACCTCTCGTTAGTGTTATCAGTAGTTACTGTTTTATTTTTCTCTTTAGCTCGAGAGGAACATCCTCACACAGTTCATACCAATGTGTCAACCTGTTTGTGAGAGGATCAAAAGGGGAAGGGAACCAGACATGGTTAGCTGTACATACTGGGGTTGGGAGGGGACCCATGGTATCATCACAAAAGCTCAGTATGGGGTCTTAATAGGCATAACAGACATTACATTAGTGCCAAAAAGTTATGACTAGTAATGTGAATATAATATCTTGGAATGTCAAGGGGGTATGCAGTAAGCAGAAAAGATATAAAATATTGAACCATTTGCAAATAATTAAGGGACAAATTTCTTTATTGCAGAAAACCCACCTCCTCAAGTCTGAGGCTAACCTGCTAAGAAGGATGCATGTGGGACAAGTTTTTGCTGCTGGATCCAGTTCCCAAAGTAAAGGGGTAGTGATTCTAATGTCTAGAAACCTGGGCTTCAAATGTAGTCAGTGCATTGCAGACCCCCAGGGCAGATACGTATTTGTGGTGGGGACACTAGAGAGGTCTGACATACTTCTGGGATTCATTTATGGTCCAAATACAGACACCCCCTCCTTCTTTATGGAGATCCTTAATCTTCTGTTGCCTTTCCTCTCACTACCCATCTTACTAGGTGGAGACTGGAATGTCCCTTTCTCCCTGGATGTGGATAGAACAGGCAAACAGAGGGTGGGCTTATCACCGGCTCAAAGGGCCATTAGGTACCTGCTGGATAATCTAGAACTGTGTGACCCATGGAGGGTTCTACATCCCAATCTGCAGGAATACACTTTCCGGTCTCCTCCTCTCATGTTGACTACTTTTTAATAAGCAAACAGCTCCTACCAGGCCTCATGGCAGGTCAAATTTTACCAGAAGTGATTTCAGACCACTCCTCAGTGTCTTGTACCATCTCCATCACACAGTATCAGCATGCAGAAACTGTCTCAAAAATGAATAATAGATTGTTGCAGGACAAATGGATGCTAGACAAATTAAAGGCCTGTATAGCGTAATATACGCAAAGTAATCTAAACTCTACCGGTCATCCTGACATGGAATGGGGGGGCTTAAAGTGCTATATTAGAGGGGAACTTATTAGGATTGCCTTCATACAGAAATGTAAAAGGGAAGGACGAACTAAAGAGTTGCTGGATAAAATTAGGCAACTGGAAAAGAATATCTCCCCATCCACCACGGAAATGCTCCATCAGGAGCTAATTTGAGTGAGGGCACAATAGTGAGGGACTTATTGTTGGCTGCCACTGCAGAATATGCTATCCTCAAAACAAACTCCATATATACTGATCACGGTGAAAAAGCCAGGCAGTTGCTAGCCATGAGGGTCAGGCAGCAGGAAGCCTCGAGGCTGGTTATCGCAGTCCGTTCTAAGAGGGGTGGCCTCCTTCTCACTAACCCAAGAAAAACTGTGGCTGAATTTCACACCTTCTACAGTGAATTGTATGGAACAAGGCCCGATCCCCCTTCAATAACCAGGATAGATGAATCCCTGGAATCCACCAATTTACCCATCTTGTCTATGGACCAACAATCTCTTCTGACTTCTCCAATCTCAGCAGATGAAATTAGAAAGGCTATTGGCAGTCTGTCACTTGATAAAGCACCCAGACCGGATGGCTTTTCCGCCAATTTTTATAAGGTGTTGGCAGAAGATCTGGTTCCATGGCTACTCCAATTATACCAGTCCATCCTGGCAGAAGAGAGCCCTGACCCACACCTTTTTGAAGCTCTAATAGTAGTATTGCACAAAGAGGGGAAGGGCCCAGAACGAGTATCGAACTACCGCCCTATCTCACTTCTGGATTATGATGTTAAAATACTAGCCAAAGTCCTAGCAAATAGATTGGGCAGGGTTATTTCCTTTCTCATCTGCACAGAACAAGTAGGTTTTGTGGTGGTAGGTCAGCTTCAGACCGTATAAGGAAACTAGATCATATTTTTTGTACTTCCCAAGCTGACTCTGCTCCTGCCATATTAATGTCCTTAGATGCCTAAAAGGCATTCGACAGAGTGGATTGGTGTTTCCTCTTTAGGACATTGGCTAGGTTCTGCTTCCCTCCTCTCTTTGTGCAATGGATAGAAGCCCTATATACTAACCCCACTGCATGCATATATTGCAATAGAACTCTCTCTTTTCACTTCATCCTTCACTCGGGTACTAGGCAAGGTTGCCCCTTATCCCCCCTATTGTTTAATCTCTATCTAGAACCCCTCCTGAGGCGGATTAAAACAGACTCAGCAATTAAGGGTGTGATGGCAGGAAAGCAAGAGCTTAAACTTTCAGCATATGCTGATGACATCCTCCTTCACTTATCCAAACTGAGGGCCTCAATTATCAGAGTTCTGGATCTAATCCAGGAATTTGGAGTGCTGGCCAATTACAAATTGAATCTGGACAAAACCGTAGTCTTTCCACTTAATTTCCACACTTATGGTGAGGAAATCAAGGGTCTAGGGTTACAATGGGAGCCTAAAAATCTTAAATATTTGGGTATACATCTAACCAGAGACGCTAAATCCCTGAAAAGACATAACTTGGATGCCCTAGCTCAAGTAATCCAACAAGACTTAAATAGATGGAGATCACAGCCACTTTCTCTCTGGGGAAGAGTAAACCTAATCAAAATGAATATCCTACCTCAAATCTTCTACCCACTTAACATGTTAAACATCTGGCTACCTCAGGCCTGGTTTTCCTGGCTCCACTCATTGATCACTGGGTTTCTATGGAAGGGCAAACAAGCTTGTAGGGCCTAGGGGAAGCTCACAGTCCCCAAACTAAAAGGAGGAATGAGACTCCCTCATTTCAAACTTTATTATTGGTGAGCCATGTGGAAACATATTTGAGATGGACAGATAACCTCAAAAATCCCAAACCAGACCAATATATACCTATATGGTTAGAACTGGAAAATGAGATTATCTCCTCAGCATACATTTCTTCTTCTGCCCTTTACCATGTCCCAGTCAACTTGCTTCCCCATGCCTGGACTGTTACTCTGGTTGGTACTTCAGTGAAAGTACATGCCCAATTATGTGCATCCCTTGCTTATAAACACACACAAGACCTGTCCCAACCATTGGTAGGTAACCCCAATTTCAAGATAGGTGGAAGACCAGTGAAAGCTTCCTGACTTCCCCAGCTAACACATGCCAAATTACAAGACCTATGACATGAGACCCAAGTTAGAACAACAACTGACATCCTCAACAGTTACCAATTAGGCCGCCATTCGAGTTTCAAAGTGTTTCAACTCAAACATATGCTGGCTGCCTCTCGAATAAAGCAACCCACAGAAGAAGGTAGTAGTTTCCTGCAAAAACTCAGTGCACTAGTCACTCAGCCACATGCAGTTTCTGGCATATACAAGATATTAATAGATAAAGCTTTCCTGCACCAAGATGGGTCTTCTCACTACTGGAATTCTCAGTTCCTGGAAGTAACATTTGAATGGGAGAAGGTCTGGAGAGACACTTACAGGTTCATCTAACAGGATAGACTACATCTGATGCAATTTCAGATTCTTAACAACATGTAATGCACTCCAGTGACACTGGCTAGAATGAATAATTCCCTTTCTCCAATTTGCAGACTTTGCTTGCAGGATGTAGGATCTCTGTACCACATTTTTTGGGAATGCCCCAAAGTGGCCCCTTTATGGGCTATTATTAAGCAAAGAGCAGATCCGCTATTAGGCATTATGGAATACATAGAACTGAGAATATGCCTAGTGGGAGATTATTCCCATGTAAATGTTTCTGTAAGGAAATGCCAACTAGCAATGATAGCAGTGTAGGTTAAAAAATTAGTGCTTAGACATTGGCTAGACACAGATATCATCTCTTACACTGAGTGGCTGCAGAAACTCTTGTTTAATCTCTCAGTAGAAAAGGTTATCGCTAGCATACATAACAGAATGTCCAAATTTGAGAAGTATTGGAGTAAGTTATATATGTTGTACTCCCTTTAATAGACACATTAAATGTTTAAGAGAGCACTTTTTGCAAGCTAACTTACAGTTATATTTCTGATACCATGGGTAGGTGAGTTGGAATGGGGAGGAGGGCCTCACTGGGGATGTCGAGTATTGCATTGCTTGGTCTCAATCACTGTAACCATTCTGTGTTGTAATATGGCCTTTTAAGGCTGACTGTACAAAATAAATAAAATATACTGAATTTCAAAAAAGAAAATCTCCTGCTTCTGCGGTCGCTCTCTCAGAAAAGAGATTTCTGGAAATCATGCAGTTGCTACAAGATAAAATAACTGAAATCTCAGATGATCTGCAACAAATTAAGTCCTTAGTTCAGTCATTAACTATCCATGTGGGAGACTTGGAAGCCAAACTAATCTCTTTGAAGAAAAAACAAGATGAGAACAAACTAACAGTTACACAGTTTGGTCGGAGACTTAAAAACTTGAAGAGAAACTTGAGGACTTGGAGGGTAGAAGCATGAAAAATAATCTCCTTGTTATTGGAGTGTCTGAAAAGGAAGAAGGAACTTCCCCCATACTTTTTCTCCAGAAGTTATGTAAGAAGATCGCAGGACCCTCCCCAAATGGATCTACTTATATAATCGAATGGGCCCATCAGGCTCTCCCTCCTCCTCCTCCACTGCCTAATTCTGCACCCAGACCCCTCATCTTCAAGTTATTGAATTTCTTGGACAAACAACATATAATGACAAAAGTTTGGGAATTGCAAGATGTCTTATAGAAGGGGTGCAGGATCAGACTCAACCAAAATCTTCCACAGTCAGTAAGGGCGAAAAGGCAAGAAATGCATCTGACTGTATTAAAGCTTAGTGCCGCAGGCATACCATTCAGAATGAGATACCTGGCGGTGCTTCAAGTAGAATCTGGTGATCAGTGGCTGTCATTTGAAACCCATGAACAGGCAATACAAGAGCTCAAAGGCCTCTTTCCAGGTCTTTTTAAGTGAAGAAACCCCTGGGGGTATGTGTAGATACATTTATTTTCTCCAATCGTGTCTGTGTGGAATTCATGATAGACTGACTGAGAGTTTCGAGAGGGTGGCCTATTATTTCTAAAGCTGGATGTAGTATCCAAAGAGTAACCTTATGGCACTCTTATTTGGTACAAATTGAGTGGCGCTTACTAAAATGGCTTCGACTATATAGTGAAGCCCATCCTTCACAATTTTACCTATCTTTTGTGGGGACAAACGTAGTCTATATTAGATTCTATTCAGTGATTCAGAGTGTGTTACCATTTTACTTTGCAATTTTATTTGGCTGTCAATTGGTACAGTGATTAGATGCTGAATATGGCCTATTGTTTAATTATTGTGGACCGGGCTCTGCAGTTTTTGCAAGAGGCTCTGGATCAAGATCGAAAACAAAGGATACTTTTTGTTCTTATTTCTTATGGACTGATGTCAGACATTTCTTTTGGCTCTGAATATTGCTTGTACTCCGTGGAACTCTTGAATATTCATGGGTCACTTTCCTTTGTCTTATTTGCAAACCCTCCCAACAATAGGCAGGGGTCAGTTGTTAATTAATCCACGGTGATATCATACAAGATAGTAATTGGATGTACACATTGTGTACCCTAATTATCATATAGTCTCTTAGATTATATTAGAATTATGGTTTTGCTTGCATAGTGTTAAATATCTTAATGTTTTGATCACAATTAGTGTAGCAGGGGAAGGGCAGGAGTGCAGGGGGGTTCTGGTGCAATTCATTCTTGCACAAATACATCACTCACCAAGGTAAATATAGTGGTATGGTTTATTGGAACTGGGGTTTAGGGGGGTTTCTGATTTGATTAGTTTAAGGGGAGAGTTATAGGATATTAGTGAGAATAAGTTTTCTTTTATATATGTTTAATGATATATGGAAAAAAGATATGAAGTGTGTCAATTCTACCTATCTTTGCAGTTCCTTTTTTAGCTCATGGATTGGTAAACATTATAGATTCCTTCAATCTAGATAGATTACGTCTACCTGCCACTTGTTTTCTAAGCAGTTACTATGAGTGGCCCCTATAATGTGATACATTGGAACATTAAAAGTGCTTAAGATAAGTGTTAGAGGCAAGTTATTCTTTGACACCTACATCATTTAAAAACTGGGATCGCATGTCTCTAAGAGACACATCTTTGGCTAGAAGATGTGAATCTATTGTCTAAGACCTGGATTGAACAGGTATTCAGAGCAGGGAAGTCTACGAGTAGTGTGGGTGTTGCAATCTTACTAGATAAAAAAATCCCCTTTAAATTGGAAAGAGAAATTTGGGAACCTAATGGTAGATATATTATTCTTCATGGATTACTGGAAACACAACAAATTATTATGGGGCTATATATGGTCCAAATTGTGAATCTCCTCATTTTTTCACACATCTGTTGGGTCTAGTGGCTGCTAACCTGCCCGTCTTGACCATCTTATGGGGTGACTGAAGCACTGCTCCATATACACATATAGATAGGACTCACTCCCACAAGGAAGGACTCTTCCCCCTCACAAAGGGTTTTACATGACCTCAAGAGAGGTGTTGATCTTCTGGATGTGTGGAGAGTGTTAAACCCTGAGGAACACCAATATACTTTTTTTTCACCCCCACATAAATCTTTTTTCTGAATTGATTTTCTCCTTTTGACCTCCTTTTCTCTTCCAGGTGTCATAAATGCAAACATACATGCGAGAGTCATATGTGACCACTCACCTATCTCCATTTTATTCCTTCTTGGGCCTTGAATTAGAAGGGATGCTCTTTGGTGACTGAATAATCAGTTGCTCCAAAGACCTGATTCTTTGCGGCAGATCAAAGACTTTCTCTCCAGTTTCATAGTTAACAATAGAGAATCAGTAACTACAATAGATATCATCTGGGCAGCTATGAAATGCTCCCTTAGAGGTGAGTGTCTCTGGTTGTCTGCCACCAGATTTTGACAATTTAAAGCCCAACAGGATACCCTGTTTCATGCCATCTGCCAGTTGGAGCATACCCTTAACCACCAATCTCCAGATGCTGACTGGGTCTCCCTACATGGGCTACAGGCCCAATTCTCTGCCCTCAGGTTCCAGAAGTGGAACTTTCATTAAAACGTACGAACATTAAATATCTTGACACAGGAAAGAAGGCAGGAAAGCTACTAGCAATCTGGCTCCAGCAAGCCGAAGTTTCTCTATTCATTCCAAGTATTAAATCTGACAAAAATAACCAAATTGTCACTTCCCCTAGAAATATTGTTGATGTGTTAAGATCCTACTATCAGAGACTCTGTTCCATAGATCAATCTGACCACCCTACAATTATGGCCATCACCGAGTATCTTAATTATATTGATCTCCCTAAATTGTCCCCCATCAAGTAACATTACTCAGTAGTCTGGCTACTATTCAAGAGGTTAATGCTGCGGTTCAACAGCTCTCATTAGATAAACCTCCTGGACTGGAGACCCTTTCCAACAACTTATGCAAGATTTGTCTACCAGAACTTGCCCCTCTTTTAACAGAGGTATATAACTTCTGGTTTTCTGAGGGTATGTCGGAATCAAACTTCCTCAATGCATTAATCACTCTTATTCCCAAACCAGGTAAAGATCCTCTTTATCCTGAAAGCTACCTACCTATATAATTGATTAATACTGATGTTAAGATATTAGCCAGCATTTTGGCCAATTGGTTGATACCTGAGCTAGCTAACCTTATTGGTAGAGAGCAAATTGGTTTCATGACTGGTAGGTCATCAGTGGATCACATGCGAAAACTAATGCACATTCTCTCAGTATCTAAGGACTCGGATCTGCCTGCAGTTCTACTGTTCCTGGATGCCAAGAAAGCATTTGACAGGGTCTTTTGGGACTTCCTTTTTGCAACTCTGGCCCACTTTGGTCTCCTTTTGGGATTCCTTAGATGGGTCAGGCTGTTATACTCTTCCCCATCTTCTCAAATTTGGTGCAATGGTATATTGTCTGATCCCTTTTTGCTTCAAAGAGGGACCAGACAAGGTTGCTCCCTGTCCCCACTATTGTTCAACTTTTATCTAGAGCCTCTGATCCAAAAACTGGTTTCTTGCCCACGACTTCAGGGAATTAGAATAGGCGATCAATATTACACCCTCTCTGCTTATGCAGATGATCTTCTTTTGCATCTTGAGGATCCTCTAACAGGAATCCCATCTCTTATTGAGGAGATTGACTGCTTTTCTGCAGTGTCCCACTATAAACTTAATCTTTCTAAAACCAAAGTTTTTCCTTTGAATAATAAAACCCGCCAGTCGGTATTGAACCACACTAACCTTTTGTGGGAACCCAACTCCATACATGTGATATCTCCCTCTTTACGCAGGAGACTCCTGTTTTTTTTGACTGAACTCCCTTCCTCCCTCCTGGGAAACAAAATCTCCTGCTTAAGTAAAATTCTGTCCAAAATATCCATGTTTTTGGGGCAGATAAAGACACATAAAAATTAAATCAGTGATGAACAATGTATCTGATAACTTTATATCTAGTTGTTTATTCTTTTTAGTGCTTATTCTTGACAAAATGAAATACATAAAATTTTTGTAATGACTTTTTGCTTATTTTTTTTATACCATTTAAGGACAAACTCATGATGTTACGGTATCTCCCTACTAAAAGGCCAATCTCCCTCTTAATTTGACCCAAATCTCCCTCTTAAGCAAATTGGCAGGCCATTCTCCCTCCTAATTTGACCCAAATCTCCCTCTTAATCCAGCTGGACATATCACATGTATGCAACTCCCTTACCTATCTCGGAATTCAGGTCACCAGAGATATCCCCACCATGCTTAAACTTAACCTTTCAGATCTACTTAAAACAATTAAAACTGATCTTGACAGATGGGATGGTATTCCTCTTTCATTATGGGGAAGAATAAATACTGTTAAAATAAATGTTTTACTCCAAGTGTTATATCCATTGGGGAGGCTGGGTTTTTTTCTCCCCAAAAAATTGTTCTCTCAGCTGCAAGCCATGCTAACTGCCTTCTTATGGAATGGTAAGGGCATTAGACGCTCTTACTTAAAACTTTCTGCACCAAAATTGCAGGGTGGTTTATCTCTGCTCTCTTTTTTAACTTATTGTGCTCATCATCTTAGTAGACTGGCATATTGGTCAAAGGAGGTTCAAGATAACAAACTACAGGCTTATTATCCCTTGTGACTGGATATTGAGAGATTCCTAGCTGCTCAACATCACTGCACTCTCCTTTCCTTTGTCTATGTCACTCCCAGGGCACTTCCCAAATCATTGTGGTATACTCCCTTAGGTTGGTCAGTTAGAGCCCTGCACCAATTACAAATGCATCTTTCACATAAATGGCACATTTCATTCGACCAACCCATAGTTGGCAATCCCCATTTTAAAATTGAACACAAACCCATCCCATTGACCTTTTGGCCTCCTTTGATCAATAAGAAGGTCTCTGACCTATATGTTGATGGTAAAATAATCTCCTTCCCCATTTGTTGACTATGTTTTAATATACCTGCAACAGCCTTTTTCAAATATAAACAGCTCAAAGAATCAATTATGACCCATTTGGAACATGGAGTGATACATCTGTTACCCACTGATAGCTTAAATAAACTTTTGCAATTGGCTAGGGAACCCCTTGCAGTCTCCAAGGTTTATAAGGCAGTGCAATCACTTGACTCTAATTTACCTCAGGGGGGTTGTTATTACTGATCCCAGGTATTATCTCTTAGTATTGAAACAGACTTCTGGAGGAATATATGGCAAACTATATATAAATGTGTTAAACAGGACAGATTGCACTTGATACAATTTAATCTCATGCACACTCTCTATTTCGCCTCACTGAAACTATACAGACTGGGCCGTTTGCCTTCCCCTGACTGTTCTTAATGTGGCAACTTCTCTGGAACTTTCTATCACATGCTATGGACCTGTTCGGTTGTCCAGACCTTTTGGCAATCCATTAAGCAAACACTTGATCCTTTTCTGGGTCTTGATTCTCTTTTTACTCCAGAGGTCTGTTTATTACATAATTTTCCAAAGGGTACTTCTAGCAGTAAGAAAGCACACCTGGCTTTGATTTCTGCCATGGCCAAGTTAATTATCATGAGACACTGGAAAGATAGTACAGTGTTGTCAGTTTTGGAATGGCATAAGGAACTGTTATTTACTCTCCATTTAGAGAAACATATTTTATCTATGGGTAACCGGTCTCATATATACCACCTTAGATGGGGACCACTAGATGCCTTGCTTACTATATGGAAACCATAAATGTTTAACTTTTGTATTTTTTTTGTATATTCTTGCCTGAATTAACTCATTACACAATTGATGGGGGTAGGGAGTATTTTAGAGGTAGAAGTGGGAAAAGGGGGAGGAAGAGGGTTTCACCTCTGACATGTACTTCATCTTAATTTTGTAATTACTGGTGAATATGTACATTGTTTTAGAGGTGATCCTCATGATTGCCCAACTGCTACCTGTACTTTTGCCAATATTCTAATAATGAGAAGAGTTAAATAAAGTTGACTGAATTATAAACAAAAACAGACCCCCACCTCAGTGTGAGGCAGGGCCCGATTAGACATTCCAGAAAAAGTACATTTTTTTTACCTTGTGTGATGTTTTATTGTATTGCTTAACCAATTTACAGAATTCTTCACTGGCAAAATTATGTCTCTCTGAAAAAGAATATTGGTTCAAGCCTGGATTCAAACCTAAATTTTGGTATACATCTATAATAAAAAAATATATTTCAAAAAGTATAGCCTATTTCAGGAAAAAAGATCTAAGTAAAATCTCACAGTACTCAGAATGGTTCTCGGATAATAATCTGGACTTTGGGTTCAAACAATATTTGGATATCTTAGATAATCCTGAATTACGTCAAAGCTTTACTACTTTCAAATTTGAACAATTCCCAAATAATATTCTCCTAAATTGCTATAATAAATCATCAGAAATCGCATGCTGCATCACCTTACAGCATCTCCATTCATTACCTCTGGGTTGCGTCCACCTCATAGGCTACAAATGCACATGTGACCAGATTTGAAATCTGATCCGCCTAGTTCCTGTACCTTACCACAGGTTTTCAGTTCCTTTTTGTGCATCACAGAGGTTGTAAGCATTTTGCCTAGCTCCACAGCATTAGTAATGGGTAAGAAATACAGTATTTCCCTGTTTAAAGAATTATTTTGGCATACAGATCAGGTTAATCATTAGCAGGGTAGTTACTGATCCAGTGGCTGCTCTCGTGCAATATATATATATATATATATATATATATATATATATATATATATATATATATATTTATATGTTTAATTCATGCAGCATAGGATTTCTGATTTAGCATCTGCATTTAAAGAATTACCAGAAGGCCTTGAGCCTTGCTCTGCTGGCTGTGATTCTGAATTTTTGTTTAGCAGAGCCATTAGTGGGTTAGCTAACCCACAGGCGTCAATATAGGAGTTGTTGGCATAATTTTTCTTGCTTAAGTAAGCTTATGATCTTTATCTGACTTGTCTAGTGGACTATCTAAAATGGATGATTTGTCACGTTTGATTGTGCCAGGATAAAGTACAGGTCCTGTAGTCTGCAGGTGTATTTAAAAGGTTGAGTGTTTTATTGTCTGGTTGCCTGAAAGATTTTAGTCAGTTTCAATGATCTTGTCTTTCGATAGTTATTCAAAACTAAACTAGAGTGCTTGTAGCCAGAAGGTATATTTACAAGATCTATTGTTTGGTTACATGATAGACTTCATGCAGATTCAAGGGACTAACCTCCTGAAAGATGTTCAAGAATGACACCAAGTGAATCAAATACATTCCCACCACTAGCTGGCATGTCTTGAGAGGGTAGAGTACTCTAAACTACTAAGGACTGAGAGTCCCTTGCGAGCAGCTCCGGTACCCCTAGCACGGGTCGGGTCCCTTCCTGATGCACCAGGAAGTAGTGCAAACATTCCTCCTCTCTCCCCTCCTCTTTTGCCAAACACCCTCTCTTGGCCTGTTTTCCATACCTGATTTCGCGCTAAGGGTGCTTTTTCTCTTTGCCACCTGGTTGCGCTGGCCTGGGAGACAATATGACTGACCAAAACCTAACACTGTTCTGTCAGAATGGAGAGAGCCATGGCCTCCAAACCTATGCTACTTTGGCATCTCCCTCGAGGCTCTGAGGTCAGTCCTTATGGTCTCTGGACCCCCCACGCCCTGTTGCCATGACCGCCTCAATCCCTATGGAGTAATCCCTCATGCATGCGCTTTTCGGAGATAAACTCCAATGCATGCACGTCACTCCACCACCATCTTACAAGGGGAATTGGATGAGCAAGGCCTTACTCACATGTTCAGACATCATGCACATGCAGGACATCCAGGGTCAGCACTGCTGGCACAACAGCCTGCCTCGAGATCGCAACTGAACAAACTGCAAGTTGCATTACCATTTCCCCCTTTTCACCACTTACAGTTACGCATTAGGGCTAATTCAGGATGCAAAAAAAAGGAGGATAGTCCTATCTGGTGGATTGTTTCAGCAGTAGGAAATGCTACTTCTGCATCAGTGCAACTCTGGCAGACTGCAATACACATGGGGAGATTGTTCTGTCCCCCCCCGACTCATAAACCAAGAACTCCACCCAGCTCCTGGAATTTCATTCAGCTCTCCTTTAACATGTGACTGAGTGAAGTGAAATTGCATCTGTCCCTCATAACATTTTTTATGCCTGCATACAGATGTCATGGCACTATGAATACATAATTATTGACATACGAGTACGTGTATATATATATATATATATATATATATACACACATATATATGTGTGTGTGTGTGTGTGTGTGTGTGTGTGTGTGTGTGTATACATATAGACTTATAAGCAAAGGATCCCTCAGGAGTCACACTAATGTCTGTCTTGTCTTTTGTTTCACCTTTTTCACTGTCTCCACAGATTACAAAATGGTGAAAACAAAGAAATTTAGTTCCTGCCAGATAACCTTACTGGGCACTCAAACAGGCCTCCTTTGCTCCACATGCTCTCACCAACAAAACCATCAGGGAACAACAAGTAACATAGGTATAAAGATGGAACAGGAGCTGGAATTGCATGACTGAACTTCAGGTGAACTTCCATCCACTGTGGAGGAGTTCTTTAAAGCACAACAAGCTGTCATGCTTAAAATCCTAGAAAGAATGGCAGAACTCTCACAGACAGATGAAAGAGGCAATACCAAACACTGTAAACCAAAGGATAAAGGGAAGAAAACACCTACAGATCTTGCACTTCCAGACAGAGACAAACCCAACAATGCTAATAACTCAGAATCAGACAATGAAGAGAACCAGGGGATTAGGAGGACGAGCTCACCTTAACCAAGGAGCTCACACCTGTTTATGCCCTTACAGAACTGCTACAGGCTGTCAAAGAAATGATGGAGTTTGAGGTCCAAGAGCCCCTGCAACAATCCAGATTTAACCACCTCATCTGGGCAAAGCAGAAAAAAGATGAAGTCATCCCTGTCTGCAAATCCTTTGCTGAGGTCATTAGTAAAGAGTGGGAATCCTCTGACCCATCCAGAATATCAGAGAAGTGCACCTTTGATAGATTCTATCCAGTCCAAGATGATATAAATAAGATATGGTGCACTCCCCCAACAGTGGCCCATCAGGTCACTGGCTTATGTTTTATTTATTTTTATTTATTCAGTCATGGATTACAATACCTTTGAGTGCAAGAGCTCATTTACAAAGGTTCCACATCAGTAGGGATGTGTAAACAAATGTACAAAGGCGGTAAGACAATGACAGGTTTCAAACAACAGCAATAGTACATACTTTGTATTTAAAACTCTATAGATGGGAGTAGAAACAGGGAAATAAAGAAATAAGGAGTAGCAGCCAATAGGCCTTGTCAGAATAGTGGAGTAGAAATAGTGGCTAGGGTTCTAGGAGTGGTGGGAGGACTAGGGGGTAGGGGAGATGGGAGGGAAAAGGAGAGCAAGGGTAGGGGTAGAGCAAAGGGAAGGTAGTATTTTAGGTGTAGAGAAAGAGGAGAAAGGAGGTTAAGAGGTCGAAACACACTGAGGTAAGATTATGTGAAACAGTCACAGGAACTGTTAGCTGTGAGGTGTTGACAGAGCTTGAGCTCAAACAGAGCTAGTTTTGGTATGGATGAGATTTCTTTAGGAAGTGCATTGAACCCAATTGGTGCTCTGTATGCAAATGAGCACTGCCCTTGAGATGCCCGGTACCTAGGTACATGCAAATATTGGTGGGCTGAGCTTTGGGTGTACTGGGAACTGCAGGGAGGGCAAAGAAGGTCAATGGTTCCAGGCAGTAAGAGCCCAAGAAGTGCTTTTTTTGCTAGCAAGTACATTTGGTAGTGTATCCTTCCACTTAGTTGAAGCCATCCAGTATGAGCGTACAGGTTACATGTATGGGTGAGGTGTGCAGCACCAGTGAGAAGTCTTCACACCTTATTTAAGGCAAAGGATATTCTATGTATTGAGGAAGTTGTAGCAGCAGCATAGATAAACAGGCCATAGTCAACTGTGGGTAGGACAGAGTTGATAATTGCAGTTTTGAGGGCTTTGGGCATTAAGCAGTGTTTGTGATGGTGGAGCAAACCAATCTTGGTGTTGCGAGGACAGGAGACATTATCAGTGTGCTGTGAACAAGAAAGTGCACAGTCAGTGGTAACACCCAGATACTTAAACTGTTGGACTTGTTCAAGAGGAACTCCCAGGCAATTTCTAATGGAGAGGGGTTGAGATTTGTATTTACTGTGGGATCCACTGAACATAATGACGTTTGTTTTTTTTGTAGATCAGGATCAATTTCTGACAGTTAAACCAGTCTTCTACTTCTTTAAAACTATGCTGTAGTTGACATTCCAGTTTTAGGGGCTCAGGGCTGCTAGTAAAGATGGCAGCATCATCTGCATACAGGAGGATCCATTGGTGGCAGGCCCAAGGAAGATTATTAAGGCAGATGCTGAAAAGTAAATGCCTTAGAATAGAGCCCTGGGGCACTCCTGAGTAAACCAGCTGCTTGTCCAAAGCTACATTTGAAATTCTCACCTGTTGGGAGTGACGCCCAAGTAACTCTTTAACCAGTGTAGTGTGTTGGGGGAGAGACCACTGAAAGTTAGTTGCCTGAGAAGAAGAGTGTGGTGAACAGTTTCAAAGGCCTTTGTTAGGTCAATGAAGCCCACACCCACTAGGTTACTTTTGTCAAGTGATTGATGGATGAAACCGGTGAATTCTAATAAAGCTGTGGTGGTGCTATGTCCTTTATGGAATCCGTGTTGCTGTGACCATTGGATACTGTATTTTTCAAGGTAATCCATCAGTTGGTCAGCTACTATACGCTCAAGTGCCCTAGATAAAGGTGGGAGGATCAATATGGATCTATAATTTGTGTGTAATGCCAGGTCCCCACTTTTGTGTACAGGGGTAACTAGAGCAGACTTCCACATTTGAGGAAATTGTGCCAGATTCAGAAAGATGTTGATAATCTTTGTAATGTGAGGGAGAGAATCTTTAGATCCAATGAGTCCCCACTGGTTCTAGACTTCCCTAGCACTTTGCTTAAGTATTTCCTTGCCGCTGACAGTGAAACCTGCCTAAAGTAGAAAGGTGGAGAAACTGTTGGTCTCTCTTCAGTGCTGTGTGTAAGTGTAGGAGGGGTATTACCAAAGAAGACCGGGGGGGAGGACACTACTCAGATTGTCGAAGGCATTATTAAAAACATTTGTGATGGTAGTAGGGTTCAATGTAGGGGTACCATCAACGTCTAGCATTGAAGGTGAGGTTTTAGGGACTTTGCCGGTAATATCTTTAATGTTATTCCGGAAACTCTTACTGTCCCCCCAGGAATTTGCAAATGCTTCCCTATAAAATTTTGCTTTCTCAAGACATATTGCTTATGTGCATTCATTTATAATCTTTTTATATTTCTGCACATCTGCTTTGGCACCCGTATTTCTTGCTCGGTGCCAGAGATGCTCCCTAAGTTTCATCCTGGTGATGAGCTCAGGGGTTATCCAGGGATTAATGGTGCCACAAACTTTCATCTTTCTGTAGCGAGCATGGATGTCACAGGCAGTATTGAAATGCTTAGTGAAGGGGGAGTCACGTGATGCAGAGCACTAGTTAGCTGTGTTCTCTGTGAGCTCTGCCTTAACCTTCCTACCAAACGCTCCAAAATGACGAATCCAGCACGACTTTCGTTAGATTTCTGCCTATAACTAATTATTAGATGATATTAATCTTGCAGAAAACCTGATGGAAGCAGAAATGCCTAAAGCCTTACCGAGACACACTCCACCGGCTACTCTGGAAAAGGCCCCGAAAAAGTCTAAGGCCTCAGCTATACAACATTCCCAGGCACCTACCTCGGGTACCATGGTGGAAGAACCTCTAACGCTATCAAGATTCATGGAAGAATTTCATCCTTTCAATGCTGAAATGCAAGAGCTTGCAAGTGAGATTAAAAACATCACCTCTGCCTTTGAAGATTTATCGCTAAGAACCTCCGACAATGAAGCACGCATACACTCACTGGAAACCCGAGTTGAAAAAGTAGATCCCGCAATGGGTCAAATTAATCAGTGACTGGCTAAACTCAAACTGAAAGTGGAGGATCTCGAGGGCAGAAGCCGCCGCAACAACGCAGTGATCATCGGCTTACCTGAAAAAGAGGAAGGACCGGATCCCATCAAATTCGTCCAGAGGTTTGTAGAAAAAATAGCAGGTCCCTCGCCCTTCGGATCTTGCTACAGTATTGAAAGAGCTCATCATGCTCTGCATCCTGTACCGCCTCATGGAGCACCCCCCCCCCGAACTTTAATTTTCAAATTTCTTAACTACCAAGAGAAACAGCTTTTTATTTTAAAAGCTAAGGAAACAAAGGAATTGCAGTGGGAGGGCTCAAGGATCAGAATCGCTCAAGATCTCTCACTTTCGGTTCGCCAACATAGAGCAGCCTTCCACCCGCTGGTAAGCAAGATAATTGCGGCCGGCATCAAATTCAGAATGTCCTATCCTGCTAAGTTCCAGGTACTAATAGCGGATACCTGGAAGTCATATGAGAATGTGGAGCTAGCAACTGCAGCACTTCAATCAGCACTTCCTAATCTTTTTAAACCAGCCTAAAAGCTTTATGCTGATTTTCCATGGTGGTGAGAAGTGTATATCTTCCCAATGGTTGGAACATTAGGCCTTGTTCGGCGATCCTGACTGGGGTTGCAGTGTATTTAAGATGCCTGTCTTACCTCACCTGTTTTCTGGTTGCTTAGACACCTGAAGTAGTGGGGAAATAGTTTGGATCCCCACAGTCCCTTTGCTGGTCACTTACCCCTTGGTCCCCATACACACTAGAGCTCTGCCTGCATTGAGGTCCCCGAGTGGATTGGGGTGCTCAGTGTCTGCGAACTCGAGATAACAACTTGGAAGGATGTTTCCAAAATTAAAATAAAATAATCTTGATTGGCTGGCAATTCTCCTGTTTTCACCTGGATTCATCATAGAGAGCAGCGAGCTATCCGCTAAGAATCTCTTAATAGTGGATGCAAGGATCAATTCTGGTATTCAGCCAGTAGATGGAGCCAGAGTCCTTCTTAAGGGGAAGTACGATCCCAGTACAGGACAATTAGCGTATCAGCTTGCAATTTAATGGATGTGCTTAACATCTCTCCTCCTTTTCTGTATCTCTAAAATATGAATTGTAGCTCATAATCTGTATGACCCTATACTAGTGTTACTTTCCTACAGAGAGAAACTCCCTATTCTAGAAACATGTGTTAGTGTTACTGGGACTGACTCTGTTTTTGTTTTAACTTAATTTAAATAACCAGGAAAATTTAGCAATTTCTCTTTATCTTCATCGCCTATCACATGGCTTGGTCTTTTATTTTATATAACAGGAGTTTAAATGTTATAGAGTATGGGTCAAGCTACTCAAACAGGGAGATATATACTGGTTTTGATGTGTTTGCATCTAGTTCCAAAGCAACATTTTTGATTAAGGTTGTTACGTTATGTTAGCAGGAATTTACAGGGCAAAATGGGTGATTTCAGAATCCTGCTAAATGGAGCCGGGGGGGGGTGAAAGAGGATTAGCTGTGTGAACTGCTGTCGTGACTGTGACAGAATGGGTGGGATGGGGGAGGGAGGGTTTTGGGATTGGTATGTAATCAAGTTCGGGGAAGAAGTGTTAATGGGATATTTAAACTCAGGGTGGAGGGATGGGGGGAAGGAAGCACAAGTTACAAGTGAGGAAAAAAAGGGAGGAACAGACATACTCCGCGGGGGTAGATAATTATAACTTTAGTTATTAAGATAGCACTGTCCAGAATCATTAGATTTATAAGCTGGAATGTTAAGGGAGTCCGTCAGAAATCCAAACAATACAAAATTTTAAAACATTTAAACCTGTTAAAAGTCAACATAATGTTTCTGCAGGAGACTCACCTGCTTAACAATGAAAGTAATTGCATGAGATGCTTACAAATAGGACAACTTTTCGCTTCCCAAGGTAACACACAAGGCAGGGGTGTAATGTTACTGGTTCGTAGCACCGTGCCCTTTATACCTCTTCAGGTGATACAAGATACTGCAGGAAGATATATTTTACTCAAAGGGAAATTACATACTTTGGAAGTTTTGTTAGGATCTGTGTATGGCCCGAACACAGACACGCCAGCCTTTTTTGTACAGTTAATGTAAGTGTTAACCCCATTTCTAGATATGCCTATTATAATAGGAGGGGATTTAAATCTGGTACTTGATTCATTGTTAGATAGATCCAAACCCTCCAGGTCAGGTCTTTCCCCAGCCCAAAGAGCACTCAATGAGCTCTTAGACCACTCAGGTCTTTCCGATGTCTGGAGAATTCTCCATCCAAATACCCGTGAATATACTTTTGTTTCCCAAGTTCATGCCTTAGCATCCAGAATTGATTACATTTTTGTTTCTCATAACCTCCTCACAGGGGTATTAGACGCCGAAATTCTCGCCGGGCCTCCTTCAGACCATTCTCTAGTATCCTTTTCAGTTTCCTTCTCTTCCCTTCCTAAAAAAGGTAATAGATGGAAACTTAATAATTAGTTACTAAGAGACCCAAATATAGTAAGTTATATTTCTTCACAAATATCTAAGTTCATCTTAAATAACTCTAATTCCACCAACCAGCTGGATATGGAGTGGGGAGCACTTAAAGCTTTCCTGCGTGGAATCTTCATAGGTCTGGCAACTGAGAAGAAAAAAGATAAAGAGCGATATATGTCTGAGCTTTTGGCTCAATTAACAGTAAAGGAGGCTAAATTATCTCCCCACTCTACAGAGGATGATAGGCAAGAGGTAATTAAATTGAGGGACACATATTTAAAAGTACTGGGCGAGCAAGCCGAATTTGCAATGATAAAAAACGTATACAGCTACATCGACCAAGGGGAGAAAGCTGGTTGCATGTTGGCAAGACGTATTAAACAAGTAGAATCCCCCAGATTAATACCTGCAGTCCAATCTATTGATGATGGTCTTATTAGAACCTCCCCTAAAGAAATTGCTGAGGAGTTCAGGAAGTACCTTGAACTGCTCTATAGTGCAATGAAAAACCCCCCATCTGAAGAAAAATTATACTCTTACCTAGATGGTCAAGTTATTAAGGATCTCCCTCTTGACAAAACACCAGGCCCAGATGGATTTTCATCTAACTTCTATAAAGTTTTTTTTCTAAAGAACTGTCCCCATTACTTATCTCTTTATTCCAATACATTCTTAACGGTCAGGCAACTGATAGATCTTTATTTGAGGCACTTATTGTATTACTGCCCAAACCAGATAAACCGTCAGATCATGTCTCTAGTTATAGGCCCATTTCACTACTTAACTACAATGTTAAAATTCTTGCGAAGCTATTTATTGACCGTATACACAAAATCTTGCCTGATTTGATTGGTGTGGAGCAGGTTGGTTTTATGAAAGGGAGATCATCAAGTGACCATTTAAGGACACTTGTGCACGTCCTCTCTGTGTCCGGGGAGTTGGACCTGCCCATGGTGCTGATCTCTCTGGATGCAGAGAAGGCCTTTGATAGGGTCTATTGGAACTACCTGCTAGTCACAGTGAAAACATTTGGCTTCCCTGCTGCATTCCTGAACTGGATCAGCTCATTATACTTGATGCCCCTCAGCCAGAATTTCCTGTAACGGGGTTTTGTCAGATCCCTTCAGGTTGCATGTGGGTACCAGACAAGGTTGCCCTTTATCTCCTCTGCTTTTCAATCTTTATCTTGAACCCCTTATCAAGAATATTTTACATAATCACGAAGTGCAGGGTATTAAAATCCATGGCCATATTGTTAAAATAACAGCATATGCGAACGACCTTCTGCTACATATATTGCACCCATCTAGGTCTATCCTGGCCTTATTAAGAATCATACAGAACTATAGTGAAATCTCTAATTATAAACTTAATATGGAGAAAACGGTAATATACCCCCTTAATAACTGAACTCTTAAGCACGAAATTACTGCTTTAGGATTATCCTGGGAGATCCAACTCTATAAAATATTTGGGACTCACCTTTGCAAGGAGCTCAGGTCGGATCCAACAGCTAAACTTGGACTCCCTGGTTCATACAATTGAACTAGATCTTAAAAGATGGGCAATGCTTCCACTTACCCTATGGGGGAGAATTAACTTAATTAAAATGAATGTTTTTCCCCGATTGTTCTATCCTCTGAACATGTTAAATATCTGGCTTCCACTTTCATGGTTTAAGAAAATTCATGGGATAATTGCTAACTTTATCTGGAATTATAAAAAAGCCAGAATGGCTTATCATAAACTAGCTGTCCCTAAATTAATAGGTGGGTTGAGATTATCTCATCTCGGTCTATACTTCTGGGCCAGTCACGCAAATAAATATCTTAGATGGGTACAAGTTTCAGTCCCCCTGGGCCAAAATAATTATGCACCTCTCTGGCTACAGATTGAACTGTCCTGTATCAAGAAACAAGGCCTCTCACCGAAAGCCCTGTTATACCTTAACCCTAAATCTTTACCCGCAATGCTCAGAAAGTCCCCGGTAGGTATATCTGTTAAAGTTCACTCGCAGTTATGTGTATTTTTAAAATATACCCATACCAGGGATCCTTCTCAACCCATAAGAGGTAATCCCCACTTCTTAATTGAAGGTAAGCCTCTTAATACTACTTGGCTTTCCCAACTGGGTGAATGCCAATTATCCGATGTAATCACGCCAGACAGACAATTACTCACCTCAGCAGAAATTTTGAATAAATTTCAACTTCCACACATGGATATCTTTAAAATATTTCAACTTCGACATCTTTTACTAAAGACGCTGGGCCCAGATCCAATAACCACTTCAAAAATGGACTTCCAAACAGTTCTAGGTCCCTTAGTTGGCATGCCACATGTTGTTTCTAATCTATACTGTATGTTATTCAATTGGGCCTACTCCCAAAATCTCGCACCGACCTCCTTTTGGGCCTCATTATTCCCTGATGGATCTTTCAACTGGACAGCATTGTGGCACAGTTGCCACAAATACATTCTCCAAGATTGGCTTAGGTTGATGCAATTTAAATTATTACATAATATCTATTATTCCCCCAGAAGCTGGCAAGGTTAGGAATCGTGTCCTCCTCAGTATGTATCAGATGTCACCAAGGCGAAGAGGATCCTCTCCATATTTTCTGGAAATGCCTCAAGGTAGTTCCACTTTGGACTGCCATAAAAATGAAGGTTGATCCTTTACTGGGATTGAGGACCTCTTCACACCAGAGATATGTCTGCTTGGGATGTTGCACATATTCCAGTGCTAAACAGAAAATACCATATAAGTCTAATGTCGCATCCTTAAAAAGTGGTCCTCTAGCACTGGAAAGACTCCACTGAAATTTCTTCACAGAGGGTTACAGGAACTACTTGCCAACCTTAGAGTAGGAAGAACTATATCTATTCTTCAGAATAAGTTACCAAGGTTTAATAAGATATGGGCCCTTAAAAGCATTATACTCCTGCAAGGGTAGGGTTTGTTCCTTCTGGGAAAAGGTATGTGACAGGTGGTTACCCGAGTGCTGGGGATAAGGGAGAGGGAGGTGGCATTGGGATTAGTTGTAGGGTAGACAGAGAATGGATCCTAATGTTAACTGAGATATGTATGTATATCTATAGTATACGTTTCTTTTACGTGGATGTATTCTCTGTAATATAAATGTTTAATAAAATTTGAATGGAAAAAAAAAAGAAATGCCTAATGAAATGGTCCAATGCTTGGTTGATGGCATTGATGGAGTCAAGTAATGACCAATCCAGACTACCAGAGAGGCTTGAGGTGACCATGTTTCAGCATCCTGCAATTTATAGCATGGGTAGGGGTTTTTGGAATTTGTTAGTCCAGCTGCAGGAAATGGGGGAGTGATCACTTAATGAATCGATGTGGACTATCACATTGGAAATTTGATCAGGTCAGTTTGAAAGAATCACATCAAGGAGTGTACTTGTCCCTGTTTTGTAGTTTGTCCTTGTAGGGGAGACAACTAGTTGGGAGAAGTGGAGCTCAGAGATAGCATCCTTGAAAGGGCCAGTGTCAGGGGAAAGTAAATTTATATTGAGATCACCAAGGACTATAGTTTCAGAGTTTAGATTAAGGTTCCGGATAGAGGACAAAATCTGGTGGTGCCTTATTGTGAACACCAAGTAGAACTTTAATTGCAAGTGCTTGTGAGGAGCCCCCGAGTTCTGTCATAAGTAAGGTATGACACTTTAGTGTCTCTTTAATATAAATGACACAGCCTCCTCCACATTTGGGTTGCCTGTTTTGACAGAAAATGGTGTAACCAGTAACCAGGTATGGCAACTGCAATGTCTGGAATCTTCGGGAAAAGCCATGTCTCAGCCACTAATAGTATATCTGGATTTGAACAGTGATCCAAACATTAAGGCTGTCTAATTTAATTAGTAGGCTGCAGATATTGACTGTTGTCATTTTGATAAACCCGGGTCTTTACTTTGCCCATGGGTAGTGCATCTCTTGCACATCCAGGGTTGGGGTGAACATTGCCTGATATAAGCAGTAACATAAGGATGATTCGGGTCTAGTATGGTTGCCCGTCATTCATGTTCCCGACTCTGAATTTCCCGCAACCAATTTCCCATCATCAGATTTCCCGATGCGATCTTTTCCCGAATATCATTTGATCACAAAGTGCACGAGTGATGCATGTGTCAGATCATTCTACGGACAGCAGTTGTCATTGCCATTGATTCCAGATTGATCGCACTGCCCGCAGCTACAGTACAGCTAAAAATCTGGAAGAAAGACTGCCACCATGTCACTGTGAAATGGAGAACACATGTTTTATAAAGTTTATAAAGTTTTGAGAAGTTTTGCAAAAAGCTTGGTTCAAAACTACTGCTGATTTCACTTCAGTATTTCAAGCAAGAAACTGTTCTCAGAAGCTTCTTGAAGAGACTTCATTGCTTTTAAACAATGTCTAGCTGTCTGGTTGTATTACCCACTGCATCATGTGTTGGTATTGTAGCAATGCTTCTTATTTTTTTTTTATTGGTGTTCACTGTCTTTAGTTTTAATTCAAAAAGGAAAACAGGCAGCTGTTGTTCAGTGCTGATCATGTTAAAGGCATCTTTGATAACTTTAAACTGCGGGTAAGGTTGCAATATGACTGCCAAAAAGGAAACAATTCAGTCAGAGGCATTTAAACTGAGAATTTGAGGTTCAAACTTTCCACTTTACAGAACTGAAATGCTACGGGCATGGAGGATCATAGCCTGTTATAACACCTCACAGGAACTAGAAATTAGCTTCAGTTCATTGTAAAAATGCTACCACCGAACAACAGGGCATTCTCTCTGATTCCGAGTGTCTAGTATCACCAGCATCATTGTTGATTGGGAAATGTATGTGAATTAAATGCTTGATACAATATTAAGTGGTTGAAGTGATCGTTGCTGATTGTGCACTAGTTGGGAAACTGTCAACGGTAAATTATTTATTCGGCTAAAGTAATGACGGGAAATTAGTGTCAGGAAACCAAAAGTCGGGAAACCTCATGCCGGGCAATCATACAGATCCCAATGATTCTGATAAGGTATCCTTTCAGAAGTCTGAAATTCATTTTGTAAGACTGTTTATGGCTGGAGTGCTTCTTTGGGCCAGTACACAGTACTGTGATGCAGATGGGTAGTGCCTGGAGATAATGGGAGACATGGACCCTGGGAGTTGTCCAGCCCCAGCAGGACCATTTGCTAACATCAAAAAGTTACCTGTTCGAAACCCTAAGTCATAGTGAAGGTTGTAGCCAAGATATTTTTTTTTGAGAGTTTGCTGTTTATTTCCTTGTAGATCACTGTGGTATAGGATGGCCACTAGAAGAAGTATGGAAATGCAGGTTGAAACCTGAACATGTTGGCAGTTTTTTTGTCTGTACATCCGTTGTATACAAAAGCACTAATGGAAGTGACAAGAGAGGGCTAGTAATGTAAACTGCAGCAGCTCTCTCAAGTGGTTACTCTGTATAACTAGCCAATGGTGAAATGGCCACTTAGTAAGCAACATGTGATCCAGTCACACTATCTAAGCAATGCACTAAATAGGGTGGGCAGGAGGGAGGAGGGTGGGGAGCCAGTGCATAGTGCCAGCGGTAAACAGACGTGGAGTCCTTGGAGTGGAGGCGAGGATGCATGCTGTTGGCCATGGAGGTCCCAGTACTGTTTATACTTCCTAGGGAGGGAGGGCGGTGCTTGAGTTTCAAGCCGCAACTGCCGGTGGGTGTCTGGCTGGGAGAGAAGAGAGACGGGGCAAATTATTATATCAGGAATCTGAGGGTGTGGGGGCAGTGGTAGACAGAATGGCAGGAGAGAGTAAGGGGACAAAGGCAGTCTAAATCGGTGGGCGGATAGTACACAGAGCCAGGCAATTATAGCTAAAGAGCAGTTAAGTAGAGATGAGAGAGGAATAGCAGGAAATGAACAATAGAAATATTAAAACCTCAGTTGTTATGGACTTTAAAACATTTGCATCAGTTATTTTCTAAAAAAATCCACTTTAAATTACAGCAGTAGACAAACTGAAACAGTAACAAAAACTTAAGTTGTGGGATCACGTGATGCAGCAGGCCTGAGCAGACGCTTTCCCGTTCTCTCCTGCCCACCGCTGTTAACTTCATATATTTTGTTTTTGAGTTTAATAGCACTGAGAACCTGATTAAAGCTATTATCTGGTGGGGGAAGTTTTCTAGCGTGTAGTTGGTGTGTTCGGTGAAGAATGGAAGCTGAAATGAAGAAGCCTCAGCCTAAATACACACCCCCGGTTACCCCAGAGAAGGCCCCTAAGAAGCCGCAGGCTGGAACCACAGGCACAGCACAGGCAACAGCACATCCTCGCCCAGAACAGGAGCCATTAACCCACGCTGGATTCCTGGCCGAATTTCAGCCATTCAAAGAGGAGCTAAGAAACCTCACTTTTGAATTTAAAACCCTCTCCCAGGCTATTGAGGACATAGCATTGAGAACTTCTGATGTTGAGACTCGACTCACTTCTCTAGAGAGGAAGGTGGACAAGCAGAATCCCAAAATGGCCACACTTAGGCAAAAAATTAACAGGATGGAGCAAAAGCTCAAAGACCTAGAAGGTCGTAGCCGCAGGAACAACAGTCATTATTGGATTACCCGAGATGGAAGAAGGGCAGGACATGGTCCTGTTTGTTCAGAAGTTCATTGAGAAAATTATAGGACCCTCTCCTTATGGCCCCCACTACATTATAGAGCGGTCCCATAGAGCATTGCGTTCTAAGCCTCTGATGGGGGCCTCTTGTAGACCGCTAATTTTTCGCTTTCTCAACTTTCTGGAGAAGCAGCATTTCTTTCTCAAACTGAAGGCCATCCAAGAGTTACAGTGGGAAGGAGGGAGAATCAGAGTTACCCAGGACTTGCCGCTTTCTGTTAGACAACGCAGAGCTGCCTTCCACCCGGTGGTCAAGAAGCTCCTGGCAGCTGGTCTCAAATTTAGAATGCGGTATCCCTCTAAGCTACAGGTCCAGATATCCGGACAGTGGCACTCATATGAGGACTCAGACTCTTCAATGGAAGGACTAAAAAAGGCTATGCCTGATCTCTACAAAGGCTCTTAAATATCATGGGGGTTATTAGAGGGGACCATTTTGGAAGTTTGTGATGTAACAGAGTACATGGGAATGTCTCGTGTTTTATTCTCTGGCCTACAATTATCAGTTTCTGACTGCCTCTCTATTTGGGGTTAAAAATGAAAACTTGTACCTTTAAAGTTTTTAGCTAATTAGGTACACTTTAAATTTTCTGGGGGGGATGGTATAGAGAATAGGGGGGATATCTCCGGCTAAAGTTATAGGAGGACAATCCCTGATTATGCTCAGGGGCTCTTTTTTGGGGACCGAGAAGGTCTTTAGGGCATAGGGGGGCATTTTTGTGCAGAGCCGCCCATTATAGAGGTTTGAGCTGCCGAAACGAAGTTTCAGGGTAGGGCGGTGTTTGCATCTTGCCTTCGAATCGTGTGTGTCCAACTTTGCCCCTTCCCCTTCTCTTCATGGTCGGTGTACTGGAGCTCCTTGTCAGTCTAATAGCCCTCATGATGGGAGTTCGGGTGACTGGCTCATGGTTGATTTTGCAGGATTTGTTGAATTTTAAGAGATATTAGCTGGGTAGGTGCCCTTTCAGATTTTCTTTGCTTTTCGCAGTTTTACAAAGGGGTACAGGGATCACATTTGGGGAGGATGGTTTTGATGCAGTTACAATTGGTGGGCACTAGAGGGGAGTATTGCCCTGGTATCGAGGGTATTATTTACTGGATTGCTAGAAGCCCTCATAGTTGTGAAGTAGCGGCAAGGCAGAATTGGTGGCAATTGAGATATAGACTGTGCTCGGTGGCACAGTTATTGTTTCGGGAAGGAGCCGGTGCTCGGCCCCTTAGGATATTTCCAGTCTCGTTTCATCAGGTGGAGCTCCCCGAGCTTAAGTATTGCTTGCTTTGGTAAATTGTATCTTCCCTTTTTTTTCACTTTCACTTCCCTCTCTGCTTGATTATAGGGAAGAGACCCACTCTTGTTTGACTACGGGGGTGGTGATTTTACCCCCTTCTTGCGTACTAGCCTCGAGGCGAGGTAATGGATGGAGGTATCCTGTCTCATGATATTCTGTATTAGGGTGCTTCCCATTATTGTGGGCGAGATTAAGGACAGGATTCTTGAGATCTGTTTACTTTAATCTATCGGTTTTAAAAGAGGTTCTCACAATTAGTTTAGGTGTTTATGGTCTCACAAGTGTATTGAACTTGCTTTGCTCTTTAATTCTTTTATAGAAGAGTACTATGCTGAGATTTTGGACGGGGGTGGGGGAGGATGGGAGCGTTTTTTTTTGGAGGAGTGCTGCATAGCGATGCGTAGGAAATTTGAGTGGGCTGGGAGGGCTGGTGGGGACGGAAGGGTATGGTATATGGGGTTTGTGTCTTTGTTGGATAGTTTAGGGGATGTTCTTAGCGGGGTGGAGGTGGAGGGTTTGGAGGTTGGTAAGGTAGTTTTGAGGGGACACAGTCCATTGTAGGCTGGTTGTGGTTTGTTTTTAAGGTAGTCTGTGACTTCAGCTGCTGTAGTTATCTATTGAATTCGTACAATGGCTAAGGAGCTCTGTTTTTCAACTTGGAATGTCAAAGGGGCCCGTACAAAAACTAAGCAATATAAGATACTGAAGCACTTAGATATTTTATGTGCTAATGTTGTTTTTATCCAGGAATCTCATTTACTTGACTCGGAAGCCATTCAGATGAGATGGATGCAGATTGGACAAGTCTTTTCAGCCAAAGGAACCTCAAATAGTTGTGTAGTTTTAATTCTTATTAATAGAGGCATTCCTTTCCAGGTTACCCAGGAAATTAAGGACCCTCATGGTAGATTTGTGCTGGTTAAGGGCACTTTGTATTCTGTAGACTCTGTATTAAGAAGCATTTATGGCCCTAACAAAGATGACCCACTATTCTTTACGAGACTCCTTAATAACATCCTTTCCTTGTTACCTTCCACAATAATTTTAGGGGGGGGGATTGGAACCTAGTGGTGGATCCAAGTAAAGACCGCACTAGCTCACTCTCGGCTTCTCTTTCCCCAGCACAACATGCATTACATGAGTTAATAGATAGGTTGGGACTTTGTGACATATGGAGGGTTTTACACCCTGTGAACAGGGAATGCACCTTCGTATCCCCTGCTCACAGGTCTTCTTTCCGCATTGATTACCTATTAGTGTCTCAGGCCTTGTTACCAGGGGTGACAAGTTCTACTATTCAGGCAGGCCCGCCCTCTGACCACTCTGTGGTGCTCTGTAAGTTGGCCCTTACTTCTTTGTCTAAGTGTCAGACCAGGTGGAAATTGAATGGCCAACTGCTTAAGGATCCCAAGTGTAGAAACCAAATCAAGGAGCATATTACACAATTTTTTGATTTGAATGCCACACAGGACACTAGGCCAGATGTGTTATGGTGTGCCTTCAAGGCATATCTCCAGGGCATCCTAATTGGGATGGCCGTGACAAGGAAAAGGGGATGGGAGGCAAGGCAGAGGGAGGTGTTAACCAGGATAAGAACTTTAGAGATTAACTTACAATCAAACCAATCTGATGAGTCTAAACAAGAACTGGCAAAACTGAGGGACTCCTATATAACTATGCTCAATGAGAGGGCAGAGTTTGCTCTTTTCTGTACCAAAGCCTCTTATATAGATCACGGGAAAAAAATGGGCAAGTTACTGACCCAGACAATTAAACAACTGGAGTCCACCCGGTTTATTCCCCCGATCCGCTCTAAAATTGACGGAACTCTCAGGTCTAATCTCCAGGAGATTGTTTCAGAGTTCATCAGTTATTATGAACACTAATATGGTGAAATGTCTAATCCCCCCTCTGCTTTTACTCTCTCCTTTTACCTGGCGGAGGCCCATTTACCTTGTCTCTCGGAGTCCCAGGGTAGGGCACTAGTAGCTCCCATTACGAATTTGGAAATCCTGGAGGCAATAAAGGGCCTACCCTTAGACAAATCACCTGGATTAGATGGTTTTTCACCAAATTTCTACAAGTGTTTTAAGGAGCAAATTATCCCCCATCTTCTTTTTCTCTTTCACCATATTTTATCAGGTGTGCAAATTGATTCCTCTCTATTCAAGGCCATCATTGTGCTCCTCCCAAAATCAGGTAAAGATTTAGAATGTGTTGAGAGTTATAGACCCATATCGTTGTTGAACCAAGATATAAAAATTTTAACAAAAATATTGGCGGATAGACTCAGTTTGGTTCTCCATGATTTAATTGTTTCACATCAAGTGGGTTTTATGAAAGGCAAATTTTCCGCAGACCACCTCTGCACTCTCTCTCGCATGTCTTCTCGGTGTTCAGAGATGCCTCCTTTCCAGTGGCACTGGTTTCTCTGAACACCGAGAAGGCCTTCAACAGAGTCAATTGGAGTTTTTTACTTCAAACACTAAATTCCTTTGGATTTCCACAACAATTTCAATCTTGGATAAAGGCCCTATACCAGAAACTGACGGCTAAGATCTCTGGGAATGGGGTATTCTCCAGGACCTTCACCTTGCATTCCAGAACCAGGCAGGGTTATCCCCTTTCTCCTCTACTTTTTAATCTCTACCTGGAGCCATTAATATGTAAACTAATTTCATGTTCGAAGGTCCAGGGGATTACCATTCTCGGCACTGAGCTTAAAGTTGCTGCATATGCGGACGATCTGCTTTTGCACCTTTCTCACCCAGAGACATCTATTCCTGCCATGTTGGATATTATTGGGCAATTCAGTAAACTATCCAATTACAAATTAAATGTAGGGAAGTCGATTGTTTTTCCCCTGAATCACAAAGTTTTTAAGAATGATATTACTGCTCTGGGTCTAGACTGGTCTAAAGACTCATTGCAGCATCTGGGCATTGTGTTAAGTAGGGATCTGCAGAGCACCTTTAAATACAACCTGGAGGCGTTACTGTCCACAGTGGCTCTAGATTTATCTAGATTGTTGGCTTTACCTATCTCTTTTTGGGGAAGAATCAGTCTGGTTAAGATGAATGTTCTCCCACGTCTGTTATACCCCCCTCCAGCTACTCAACATTTGTTGGCCAAGTGGCTGGCTTAAAAAATCCCAGAGTGTGATTGGTGATTTCATCTGGTCTAAAAAGAAGCCCAGACTAGCTTTTTACAAGCTCGTGGCACCCAAGTCTAAGGGTGGTTTACGGCTTCCGTACATGTGTGTGTATTATTGGGCCTGTAGTGCGGCCAAATAACTAAGGTGGATGGTTCCCAATCCCTCAGTTTATTTGTCTGCATGGCTCAAAATAGAGATGGAAATGATCCGTTTGGTTAATATATCCCCCTCCGCATTATTATTCCTCAATATCGCCTCTATACCTAAGGAACTAAAAGGTACCACAATTGGAATCTCTATGAGGATCCACTCACAGTTGCACAGATTCCTAAAATATAAAAATTAGCCGATTTGGAACTCTTCTGCCTTTAAAATAGATAACAAAGTGTTATCCCCTAGATGGTTACCTAGTTTAGGGGATGGTAGGGTCTACTCATTTCTTAAGGAGGATGGTACCTTGTTATCAGCTAAGGATATTGTGGTGAAACTCAGGCATAAGGAAAGTGACTATTTTAGGGTACTACAGCTTAGACACCTCATTAAAAGGTTTGGGTAGGGTACCCCTTTATCTTATAAATTTGCTTTCCTGTCTGAACTGGTTCCACTAGTTAACTCCCCCCAGAGTATTTCCAAATTGTACAACATTTTGTGTGATTGGCGTTTCCCTGTGCCATTTGGACCTACAGAGTTTTGGTCTGCCCTCTTCCCACACTAGGATAGGGACTGGACGACTATATGGAATAAATGCCATCATTTTGTATCACAAGATAGGTTATGGTTAATGCAGTTTCCCATTCTCCACAATCTCTATTACTGTCCTCAGAAACTGGCTAAATGGGGAATAACTTCCTCTAATGTAAGTACTAGGTGTGCTCAAGCAGAAGGCTCCCTACTTCACATTTTCTGGGAATGTCCTAAGATATTGCCCCTTTGGAAGGCTATAAAGGACAAGGTTGATGCACTCCTTGGGCTGAGGGACGTATTCATCCCCGAGGTTAGTATTTTCGGGGATTACTTGCAGATTTCTGTTAATAAGCGTAACTTTCATATTGCTTTGATTTCTATGTCCGTTAAAAAACTGGTGCTCAAGTATTGGAAGAGTTCTGAGGTCATCTCCTATTCTGAATGGCTAAACAAGCTATTATTTAATCTTTGAGTGGAGAAGACTATTTCGAGTATCAATAAGAACAAGTCCAAATATGAGCGGATCTGGGCCTTGCTACATACGCTATATACCATTTAATTTTTAATACTTAATTTTTAAACTACCAGATGTCATGGACTGTCATGCCTTTGGGACTGTGTGGATGGGGGGTTTTGGGTTGGGGGTGCCGGGGGGAGGGGGACAGGGTCAGTTAACCTGTTTTGTCATATGCTTAAACGCTCTGGATGTTTTGACCCTGTCCATTGTATATTGTTAAACTTTCAATAAACTTTAAATTAAAAAAAAACTTAAGTTGTTTTTTTAAAGAATTATTTCACTCAAAAGCAGTACAGTACTTTAGTAGGAGATAAAGTCAGAAGCTATATGGAGCAACTGAGAGGAGAAATTATTTAGTCTGCAGATGGGGATTCTGCACTAGACAATAAGCAGCAATTGCACAGAACTGCGGGCCAATCATGGGAGAGTACAATCCTGGCACCCAAAATTCAGACCGGTAACACAGGAGCTACCGTACCTGAAACAGCCATGGAGTCCTTGGAGTGGAGGCAAGGATGCATTCCATTGACCACAGAGGTCCCAGTGCTGTTTCTGCTTCCAAGGGAGGGCTGGTGATGCTTGAGTTCCAAGCCACAACCACTGGTGGGTGTCAGCCTGGTCAGGGGTTTCTGACTAGAACAACCTTGGAGTGGAGGTGAGTTTGTAAGCCGTTAGCCACGGAGGTCGCAGTGCTGTTTCTGCTTCCAAGGGAGGGTGGGCAGCACTTGAGTTCCAAACCACAACCACCAGTGGGTGCCAGTCCAGTCAGGAGCTTCTGTTAAAAAGACAGTCCTCCCCTCTGAAACAACTACACTGCTTCATGACCCTACAGACAAGAAAATGGCAGAATTTATGTAAAATTCTTCAAAATGACTGGCCTAGCCTGCAGAGCCAACACTGTGGCCATGTACACTTCCAGGGCACTAGTTACCTGGCTTGAGGAGTTGACCTCATCCTTAGACCCCTGCTCCAAACAGGCAGAACTGGTGGAATAGGTCATTCAAGCAGCAAAGTATGCTGCAGGTGCATCTATAGATGTACTCAAGATGTCAGCTAGGCTGGCAGCGCTAACTAACAGAACAAGATGACATATCTGGCTGAAAATCTGGAATGCAGATGCAGAATCCAAAACAATGCTGAGCAAACTTCCATTTAAAGGAAATCTGGTCTTTGGGGGGTGGGTGCTGGAAAAGCACATGAAGCAGAAAGGCGATGGCAACAGTCTAGACAAAGATAAATCCTCTAGGGCCACCTACCTACCTACCTGCATTATGCAGTAGATTAAGCCCCTTCAGGGCCAGGCAAGCTAGGAGACAAACAGCACATTACACACAACAGAAAACCTACAATTTTAAGCCTTCATACTTCAACAAGAACACCCAGGGCAGAGCTGGAGGCAAAAGCCAAAAAGGATTATATAACACAACCTGTAGACGTGGCAGGTCCAATTCCAATTGACTACCAGCCACAGTCATTGGCCTCTCAGGAAAACTGCCCAAGGGGGTCGCGTACGCATCACCCTATGACAGGTGCTAGATTGACTCAATTTACCCATGTCTGGCAGCAAACAACATTAGACAAATGGGTTCTGGAGGTAGTATCTATGGGATACTCCATAGAATTTTCAAAAAAAACCCACTGACAAACAGATTTGTAGTCTCCCCAGTCTCTCACCACCCAACCAAGATAAAGGCAGTAAGGACTTCCCTAAGCAACCGCTTGGACAACAAGGCAATTGCAGAGGTACCACTGGACCAGGTGGATCAGGGGATATACTCCATCTTCTTCCTCATACCAAAAAAAAACAGGGGATATGAGACCTGTATTGGACCTAAAATGTATCAACCACTTTGTACAATACAAGAAATTTGAGATGGAGACCCTCCAAACAACCTTAAGATCAATAAAGCCAGGAGATTATCTCACTTCCATCAATATGAGGAATGCTTACCTCCATATACCCATTCACCCATCCCATCACAAGTACCTCAGGTTCAAAATCCTAGGTAGCCACTTCCAGTACCAGACTCTACCATTCAGCCTAGCATCGGCTCCACATGTACAGTATTCACCAAGGTATAGATCATGCTGGCAGCCAAACTAAGGCAAAAAGGAATACACATCATTCCATACCTCGATGACTGGCTAATCCAGGCCAGAAGCTCCGTGACTTCATACTGACACACTCATATGGTGGCAGACACACTCCAGTCCCACAAATGTGTGATCAATGGAGACAAAAGCAGTTTGAACCCAAAACAAATAATAGAACACCTAGGAGTGACCATAGATATGGCAACAGGGAAAGTGAAGCCATCACAAAAATGAACGGACAAAGTTTTAACACAAGCTTGGGCACTGAATGCCGCACAGAAACCAGTGCTCCATGTAGTCTTACAGACCTTGGGTTCCATGGCATCCTGTATTTGCCTCATCCCATGGGCATTATGGAATATGCACCTCCTGCAGATCTTCACAATACAAGAAGTGCACAAGTTGTAGCATGATCTAACAAAATCCATGCAATTAGACACAAAGGCCAAGAAGTCACTAAAATGGTGGTCCAACAGACACAACATGATCAAGGGAGCAGATCTACTGGCCCAACACGATGTAGCAATAGACACATATGCCAGTCTGACAGGCTGGGGAGCAACTCTCAATCATATATCAGCCCAGGGGAAATGGACAAAAACAGATTTGTGCATGCAGATAAACCTACTGGAAATGAGAGCAGTCTACCAATCACTACATCACTTCCAAGCAGCTATCCAGTGAAAATGAGCACTCATACAATCAGACAACCGAGCAACAGTGGCATACATCTCAAACCAGGGCATAATGAGAAGTCTGTGTCTACTATCTGACATAAAGAAAATGCTGGACTGGGTTCAAACCCACCTCAAATTAATTACAGGCATCCACTTAGTGGGCAAGCTGAATGTAAGAGTGGATTGGCTCAACCACCAGGAGATAGCACCCGTAGAATGGTCTCTACATCTGCAGGTATTCAACTAACTCAACCACAAATGTGGACTGCTAGAGAGAGAGAGAGAGAGACCTCACTGCATCTGCCAAAAATGCCCATCTGCCAGTTTACTACTCTAGATACAGAGAATCAGGAGCACTAGGGGCAGACCCCCTACCCCAGAACTGGAACTTCAAGGCAGTGTACCACCGATTCCACTCATCCAAGAGGTTTTGAACAAAATTCAGCAGTCAGAATCTATGGTTATGATGGTGACTCCACAATGGCCCAGAAGATACTAGTTTGCCACCCTAGTATCAATGTTGAAAACCACACCATGGACACTGCCAATACAAGCAGATCTGCTGTCACAGGTCCCAATCAATCACCAGAACTGTGCTCCACTCCATCTTACTGCCTGGCTACTGAGAGGCAGAGACTGCTAGGCAAAGGCTACAACCATAAAGTAGTGGATACCATGCTTCAGTTGAGGCATGCATCCATTACCACCTCCTACAAGAGACACTGGTTCATCTTTGAAAAGTGGTGCACCACTGACAATATACAAACATGAGTAGTTACAATTCCACATGTGCTACTCTTCCTATAATAAGGGGCAGACAAGGGCCTATTGACTTTTTCAGTGAGAGTTCAGACAGCGACTATAGGAGTGGGCACAGGCCTGATTGAGGGGAACACCCCAGGTTCACATCCTGACATACTCATGTTCCTGAATGCAGTATCAAACATTCACCCTAAGAGAAGACCAACATTGGCACCCTTGGACCTTAACATAGTGCTGAATGTTTTAGCCTCATCACCCTTCGGACCCATGTCGACAGCTGATATCAAATGGGTTTCATTCAAAACAATCTTCCTAGTAGCTATATGTTCCGTAAGATGAGTAGGGAAAATCAGAGCTCTGTCATGCAAACCCTCCTTACTGTTTCCAACAACGACGGGATGACACTACGAACCAATCCATCCTTCATTCCAAAGGTTTCCACTACTTTCCACACAGTCAATTGAACTACCTGCATGGTCAGCTCAACCAGACCAGAGACAAAAGGAGGGAATAAAACATTGGGACATGGAAAGAGTAATTACATCCTATCTTGATAGAATGAAAGAATTTAGATGGTCGGACTGTCTATTTCAGTGGTCCAAGGAAAGGTCAAGCAGCTGCCACATCTACTCTAGCCAACTGGATTAAGCAAACCATCACAGAGGCATACAAAAGCCAGGTGCTAACACCACCTCGAGGAATCAAGGCCCACTCCATCAGGGCAATGGCAACATCCTGTGCAGAGTGGAAAAAAGCTTCCATATAGGACATTTGTGCAGCAGCTACTTGGTCCTTGATCCACACATTTACCAGACACTATAGACTAGATGTGGTGAATACCGAAAGGGCCAATTTCACAAGAAAAGTGTTACTCAATGTTACTAGTCCTTAGCTGAATAGACATCTGACTCATCCAATATCTATATTTACTGCTTCTTAGAACCCAGAGGTAATGGAGGGGGGATGCTGTAAGGTGAGGCAACATGCAATGGTAGTTTACTCCCTTGGTAAAGATGATTGCATGAGCATCACCTTACTGTATCCCTGTTCCCACCCAGGCATATTATTAGATGACAATCCAGCTAAGGCAGGATAAGCCTAATATGAGGAGCCCTAGGGTTACCCTACACCTAGGTGACCATGGCTTCTTACCAGCATGCCATATGGGCTGGTTCTTTATAGAGTATAAATAATATGAAATAAACATTAGGCTTTCTTACACCAGCTTTCTTGATATGTTCATTCAGACTAGCATGATTGACATACTCATATATATATATCAAATGTATGCCTATTTCTTGCTGCTTCTCTATCATAACAATTTTCTTGCCACAGTTGACTATGGATAACACAGCTTTGGAAGAATCAAACTGAAGACCTGTGGTAAGGTACAGGACCTAGGCAGATCATATTTCAAATCTGGTCACATGTGCATTTGCAGGCTATGAGGTGGACATAACCCAGAGGTAATTAATGGGGATGCTGTATGGTGATACTCATGCAATCACCTTTACCAGATGAGTAAACTACCATAACAAAAGCTTGTGTCTGTGCAGTGGGTGAAACAGAAAATCCTTCTCCATGTGCTCTGGATATGCCCTTGGTACTCCAAAGAAAGTAATCACTGGTTGGGGTAATTCATTAATAATGGTTATGAAACTGAGTTAAACACCCAAACAACAATTTTAATGCATACAGCAGAGACTTGGATCTTAGATAAGATGGCCAAATATTTGTTGTCAATACTTTAAATTAGACAGAAAGTAAAACCTTGATAATATATACTGGCTTTGTAAAACCTACAATGGGCAATTGCAATAATATAATATGGTGATAATTGTCTAAATGACTACTTGTGCAATAAGAAAGTGGCACTTTCTATTTTTAATGTAATTTTAGAGATGTGAATTGTGCATGTGTGTTTTGATGTACTTTAATTGAAATGGCTGATGAATAAATTTGTACTGACCTGATATACTATACTAAGTGAATTACTTCAGATTGTAGCCTCCTGAGTCAACATGGGCTCAGGAACTAGTTTTAAAAATAACTTTATAATATTTTTTTATCAAGTTATTTTTCATGAGCAAGAGCCGTACTAAAAACATAAACACCCCTCTTCTGTAGTCTATAAAAAACATATATACTAAACCTTCTACCTACTTTATCCTGGTTTAAGGAAAAAACAAGTACTGTATAAGTCAGGGTGAAATTTGTGGATTTTGCTTCTGTGGAATTACTACAATATCATGCAATTTCATCAAAATTGTGTCTAATTTTCACCGCCAGCGAATTTTGCAGTTTCCACAGAATTTCTCCCCAAACTATGGAAACATTATTAGTACTGAGGAAAATATATAATGAATTGTGGAACTCACAGTTATTGATATAATCCACCTTTCCTGCTGATGAAACAACAGAATAATATATTCTGTGAACTTTTTGATTATGTGATTCCGTTAGTTTAGGCAGGAAATGAATTATAAAAGTATTCCTTTTTACTGTAACTGTCTGTCAAAGGCTATAATTTTTGTGATGTTAAATTAGACTGCCTATTGAACAGTATACTTGTTTCCAAATGTTCCTATTTTAGAAATTTCGTCAAAAATATTCCGCAGTTTATGCAGAAAATCCACGGATCATAAAAATATTCCATACAACACCCTTAACAAATTCTGCAGTTACTTGATTGACTGATTTAGGTTCCATGAGGTGGGGATTTGGTGTCAAAGGTCCATGTTACTATAGCAACCACCCTACCCATGCATTAAGTGACTGTTGCTCCTTGCCTTCTATGCAGTTCTTTATAGTTTGATGAAGTGGAAAGTTCTGCTGCTCTGTGTCTGCATTTTTTGCATTCAACTAAAGAAAAAACAAACACTTTGCATTTCAATCTTTGATTGAAATAGTTTGAGATAATTTTGTTGTTGTAGGATGCTCTTTCAGTAATCTTATATATGAATCTGATATCTTGATTAACTGCTTCATTAGTTAATATAGGTATACAGGACAGGGCATTGTGTGTGTGCAGTTTTACTTTTAAACTGCAGTTTGGTATTTTTTGACTTTAAAGGCACTACTGTGAGGGGCTATTCTTATTTTTACATTCACTTGCGTGCATGCGCAAGGAACGTATTGGGAGAGTAGCACACTTGGAGGTGTGCCTCTCCCATCCAATGCACTGCTCCTTGAGCAGGCATACCGGGCCCTGCACTAATGAGTGCAGGAGCTCAGTATGACAGCGGTGTTCCTCTGCTTCAAAGGAAAGCACTGCTGCCATACTGAGCGCCGCCCCCTGCCTTGCATCACGCGCTACCTCCCTCCTGCGCACATCCATCACGCCACCCCACCAAAGCTTTGGTGCCACGCTGGGAGCCCACCCCAGCGTGGCAAATGTTGTTTGCCAACAGGGGTGCCCAATCCCCCGTCGGCTCCACAGCCCCCCCAAGCCATCCTGCTGCCATGCTGGGAGCCCACCCCAGCGTGGCAAACCGGCATTTACTTTGCCAACTGGGGTGCTCAATCCCCCGTCGGCTCCTCGGCCCCCCCAGCCATCTTCTGCCATGCTGGGAGCCCACCCCAGAGTGGAAAAGGTCCCACATCATTTTTTTTTTTTTGTTTAACCTAGTAAACAAAAACAGTCCCGCGGCGCATCTCCCAGCCCCCCTTCCCACAACCCGCATCCACCCACTGCGCACCCATCCTCCCCACAGCCCCCTCTCACCCCATACTTACTTCCGGACTCCGGCATGACTATCTTCAGTGGACCGGGAACATGTCTGCACTCTTCAAAGCCGACCGTGAACTGAGGAAATGCCGGTAAGCTGTATAATGGGTTACATAGGGGGTTTCAACTTATTGATATCTCAGTCATTTTGAATTTTTGCACCAAATTTTCAACATGGGGTTTTGGGACCCCTTCTCATGAATGATGTCACTGTCATGGCATTATTCAGGCCCGAAGGGTGATTTCGCAGGCACTGCGCAGTCACTGCACGAAATCACCCTTCGGCCCTGAATAATGCCATGACAGTGATCCCATTTATGAGAAGGGGTCCCAAAAACCCCATGTTGAAAATTTGGTGAAAAATTCAAAATGACTGTTTACGAGCGCATGCTGTACAGTTCCTATGCACGCCACGCTTGTAATTTTCAATATTTGCACTCCAGATTTTCAACATTGCCATTTTACCACACCTCCTCATGAGCAGTACAGCTGTCATTTTCACATCCTGCCCAAATGTGTTTTCTGCCCATGTAGCGACAATGGCGCAGTCGATGTGCGAACTCAATGTATAGCACACATTAAGAAAATCGCAGTGACACTGATCATGAGCAGAGGTCTTAAATGGCTGTGCTGGAAAATTTGGTGAAAATATTCCTAAAATGACTGTTTTATGACTCCATGCGCAGTTCCCACGCACCGTAAGCTCTGCAACCTCAATATTTTTACTCCAGATTTTCAACATTGCCATTTTACCACACCTCCTTATGAGCAGTACAGCTGTCATTTTCACATCCTGCCCAAAATGTCTTTCCACCCATGTACTGCACAATGGCGCAGATCGGTGTGCAAATCAATGTATGGGACACAGTAAGAAAATCACAATGACACTGTTTATTAGCAGAGGTTTAAAATGGCAATGTTGAAAATCTGGTGAAACAAATCCTGCAAATGACTGCTGTTTTATTTAGCTATGCTGGTATTGTGTTCCCACGCACGCTTTTTGTAGGTTTGCTAATTTTCAATATTTCCACCCAGATTTTCAACATTGCCATTTTACCACACTTCCTTATGAGCAGTACAGCTGTCATTTTTCACATCCTCCCCAAAACGTGTTTCCGCCTATGTAGCACACAATGGGGGTAACAACAAGGTCATGCTGACAATTTATTGTGCAAATACCAGCAATTGCACAGGGCATTAGGGTAAAGCACCATACATGCCAGACACCACTGCAAATAGCTGCAAGCGAACGTCCGGCATTGACAAATGCTTGTTCCTTAACAGTATTGTAATCTGCTTTCCCTGATCTACTGATTTTGTAATTATACACCTTTGGTATACATTATTTGAATATTTGTTTTTGTGTGCTACTTAAGAGCTGAGTGAAAAAATGGTGGGAAAGTAGTCAGGTACTAGAGTTAGTGTGCACGGTGGACATGGATGTAATAGTTCAGTGGTGGTTCCTTTGAGTTTTAACTCTCCTCCTGAAGTTCTGGCTGGAATGTCTCATGATATGATATTGAATTTGATTCTGCTGCTTCAGGGTTTTCTAGCAGCTGCAGTACTGTAGGTCCTGTGGTTGGCAGTACAGTGGGCGCAGGTAGTAGCATCAAGTTATGTACAAAAGTGTCTCCAATAGGTCTGTGTTCTTCCGGTGGTGCAGTAAGTAAGGGTGGAATCAGAATTGATTACTTTTTCTGCAGTGCAGGCAATAGTACCAACAGTAGCAGCAACAAAATTAGTAATTCTACTGATAATTCAACAGCTAAATTCAGTGCAGGGGGAGGGGGACTGAAAAATGCAGTTGATGTTGTTGCATTAATGCTTGAGTTACAGGATGATTCTTTGCCTGAAAGTCATGATTTGCTCTTATCTGTGATGGATTCACAGTGTTTAAGCAGCAGTTTTGAATGTGATACTCTGGACGATGCTCCCACAGACAAGGGGAAGGATTCTCAAAGCTCTCAGAAGGTGCAAAACCTTCCCTAAGACCTCAAAACTCCCTCAGCTACGGAAAAAAATGGAGTTTGCTCCAAGTGCTATTCACAAAAACCCCCGCAGCTGCAGGAAAAACCACTATGGACTGTGGAAAAAAGTGCAGCTGTGGAAGTCCCTCAGGACAAAAAGGTGTGAGATCAGTGGAGCACAGCCCCTGAAAAGCTATTCACAGCCAGGTTTTTCCCACAGCTGAGGAAAAAATGTTACACACAGTGGAAAGAGGCATTACTCTCCGTCAGTACACTGCAGTAGTGCCCCAGCAATTGGAATCAATTAAGGTGGGGGTGTACCACAGGTAATAGTATCTCAGACAGTATAGCAGTAGCTGATGTTACAGCACTGAAAGCACACATTACCATGCTATGGCAACAGGCATCAACCACTAGACCCAGTGCAGCCCATGACAGAGCCCCACAAGCAGTAGAGCCTGACCAGCCAGCAGCGAGTGCTACCCTCCGAGGCTACAGAAACACCCCAGGGAGGTACGACCAGCAGGGACAGTCAGCCACTGTGGTGCCAGGGTTTCACAGGTACCTGCAGTGCTGCTGTGATCCCAGTTGGGGACTGGTTGATGGTCTCTGTGTGTGCTGTCAGCCTCATATTATAGCAGCACTGTTACAGTCTGCTGCTTCAGCTAGTGGTTCCCTATTGCTTTGCCTTCACAGCCTCCGCAGCTGTGGATTCGCAGCACTTGCACAAGTCCTGCGGCAGTTAAATTGCTGCACCTGTGGCACTTTTTATGGAAAATCCACAGCTGCACTGGTTTTCTTTGAGAATACAGTGCAGCTGTATTTCTGCACTGCAGCAAGCCTTTTTCCCATAGTTGCAGGAATTTCAGCTTTCTTTGAGAATCCTGCCCCAGGTGTTCAGTAAAAATATTGAGTGTGGTAACAGTAAACCTGCAGGTTCAACTGATAATAACATTTTGATGGTGGTTAGTGAGGAAAAGGGGGATATTGTAGAAGACATTACTGGTGTCAGTGATAGTGATAGTGATAATGTACAGTATATGAGTTTCATGATTTTCGAGATGACCCCGTAATAGACCCTGATTACCAACCTCCCCATGTCTCTGTTAAGAATTCCTTGACCTGTCCCCAGAGTGTAAATATGTCATCACAAGCACATAATGAAAGATCAGTGACTGTTAACATGCACTCTCCAAAACCTATCTGTGTCAATACTAGTAGCATGCAGAAGTGCCTGCAGCACCTAGTCATACATGAGTCACACCAGCAAGAGCAGCAGCAGCTCACAGTCAGCAGTAATGCACAGTGATTTCCCTCTTCTAAAAAGCAGTGTAGAGTGGGCAAATCTCTAGTATGGGATTTTTTTGCATGGTAAGACAATGATGACAGTATAGCTTTTAGCCAAATATGCAGAGGTAAAGTGAGTTGTGGCAAGGCAGGGACACACTTAGGTACAAGAGGGATGCACTCACATCTACAAACCAAACACACCATTTACTGGCAGCAGCATAAATATCAGGCCTCCCATGCAGAAACAAGTCCACTCCCCGACTGTGTGCACAGCTGTTAATGAAGCACAGTGCAGAGAAAGGGTTGTGTACACATCCTCAAGTCACAAATCCAAAATTACTGTGCACTCTGTCTGTACCATGAAAAGAGCTACGATTATTACTTTCAAAACTGAATGAATTTATTTAAAAGCAGAGATGCTCTCAGTAGCATAAATGTAGCTGAGGAATAGACTTATCCACAACCAAACTTACTCTCCTAGTGCTTCGAATAAGGTGTGGCCTTCCTCTTTTCAGTGCACAGATTCAGTGCAGAGTAATTTTGGATTTGTTTCCCCTATGCAGAAAGCAGTGACTCTGTTCCTCTACAAAAGTACTTCTTTGACCCCGTTCACACTGAGAGTAGTGTTGCTCCACCACAACTAACCTCCACTCCCAAGCGTTCTGACTCTGCAGTGTTAAGTCAATCATCATCCTGTACCTCATCCTCCTCTGTATGTTCTGACTTCCCTCGCCATAGTGTAATGCCACAAACTCCTTTCAGTTCCAAAGTCACCTACATGCAATTAAGAATTTCCAAATCGGTGGTCACTCTGATGCAACCTAATATTAAGGATGCATAGGCCCAGATATTCAAAAGAATTGAGCCATGCGCAATAGGGTTGCGCCTGCACAAGTATGAAATTGCGCCATTCTGCGATATTCAGCAGGAGGCAGTTGCACCCCCTAAATCACGCTGAGCAACAGAGCAATGATAATGAAGGCATGTGCAACTGAAGGGGGAGGAACCATGCATAAATGGCGCAGTGCGATATTCAACAACTTGCACCATGCGCAATAGGGGAGCAAGCGGAAGTTGCGCCATAGCGGAAATGAGCCAAAATAAAAAGGAACAAGGGAGAGGCACAAGAATGCTACAGGGAAGGCACATGAGGCTGAACTCTAGCCACACAGACAGGGCAGGAGGGACACACAGGGCAGGCCAGGGAAAGGGCATCCTGAACATAGAGGCACAGGGAAGGGTGTGGGGAGCCACAGCCAGTGCAGAAGGGGGAAGTGCCACACAGCACAGAGGCCACCACAGGCAGGTGTTCCTGGTGCAGGGGAAGTAGCAGTGAGGACAGCCAGTGGAATTCAGTGACAGCTGCCGGAGGGGGTGAACACAAGCCAGGGACATGGCCAGTGCCACCTCCCAGATGGAGGCCGTTATGAGGGGGGTGAGAAGGCGGGCAGCAGGGGGGCGTGGTCATGGAAGGGCCCATTGGTGGTATGCCCCCAACAGGCAGTAGCGAGCCCGCACCAGCTTCGAGCTGTACAGTGATACTGAGATTGTGGGCTGGTACTGCCTGAATCAAGGCAATTCTGAGGTGGCTCTGTGAGCTGTGCAGTGATGTGATGCAGGCACCCACACGACGGAGCAATGCCCTCTCATTGGAGACAAAAGTGACAGCTTGCATGTGCTTGCTCACCACAGGTACCTTCCAGAGACCAACTGGGGACACCACAGGCATAACCCAGTTGGCCACATCACGCCACCTGACCCAATTCCTCAGCGCACTGCTGCCACATGCTGCGGAGTACGTCCATTTCCCCAGCACACCGGCGGAGCACACAGGAAACATACAGTAGTTCCACAGGGTAGCACGTATGCCTGGCATGCTAGGGGCAATAGACTGCATCCATGTGGCCATCCGCACACCACCTGGCCCTGAGGGGGCTGCATACATCAATCACAAGGGCTATGCCAGCATCAACTGCCATGTGGTGTTTGATGCCAGGGGGCGCATAATCAATGTCTGTGCCACGCACCCTGGGGGAGAACATGATGCCTTCATCTGGCACCAGTCAGCACTGTGCCACAGATTCGAGATTGGGAAGATCCCCACTGGACTCCTAGTGGGTGAGTATGCAAACCACATGGACAATCATAGGGCCTGGGGGGCATGGCCAGAGGTGACATGGGTAGTGGCCTACATAGCCCAGGGCAGGGCGATGCTGATCACCAAACTAAATTCCATCCTCTACACACAGGTGACAGTGGATATCCACTCTGTCCCTGGCTGCTCACACCCTACCGGTGGCCTGCAACCCCATCGCAGCAACGCTACAGTGAGGCACATGCCACCACACGTAATGTCATCGAGCGGGTGTTCGGGATGCTGAAGGCACGTTTCCATTGCCTGAACAACTCCGGCGGTGCCCTACAGTACAGCCCCTCAAAGGCCTGTGGGCTATTCCTGGCCTGCTGCATCCTGCACAACATGGCCAATGAATGTGGGATAGCCGTACAGGTTGAAGAGGGGGAAAGCAATGGGGATGATGAGGACACCAGTGACGATGGTGATGGGTAGCCCCCCCTTTGCCGACGGGACCCCCGACTGCTCCGGCTGGCACAGCTACACCGGGACACCCAGGTAAGTCATGGGGCCATGTGCAGCCAACAGTGGCTAAGGCACAACCCACAAACACGCATGGACACATACCAGGGGTGCATGCCATCAAGGGAAGTGGCAGGGCATGGAACCAAACACACAACCAGGGATAGGTGAGGACTCACATGCCATGCAGATGGACACACACACACACACACACACACACACACACACACACTGCACCAAACCTGGACAAAGGGCAGGAGGCACACAGACCCAGAACGCCACCCCTAGCCACACACATGTCCACAGACCACCACGCCCACTGCCTGTCCATGTGCATGTGTCAGATGCTGAGCACCATTGCACATTGGTGTACAGCACAATGCAGGCATCATCATGCACATGCAACTGAGGACAGCAGCTGGGAGGGTGTGCAGATGGACTGTGTGTCCGCTTGCAGGGCTGGGTACCCACCCGCGTACTGCCCACTGAAAGACACAATGCACATAGGGCAGCACCAGACAGTAGCCGTGTTGGGAGACAGGTCAGTCATGCGACACAGTGCCCCGGCCACCACGGATACGTGGGTGGCCCCGCCGAGATGCGCCAGCACTGACAGGCTGACCACTGGCCTCATGGGGTGGCACCGATGGTCCCCTTGGGGTTCCACTGTGTGAACACAACAGTGCTTGCGCAAGGGTCTGCATCACACCAAACATGCCTGTGCCAGACGTGCTCAGGATGCCCACAGCTGAACCCGGTGTTGACAAGGAGGGTGCCGCACAATGCCGGGAATGGGGGGTGGACAGTGCGCTGCGTGGTGTCCACGATGCATGGGCACATGACTGTGTGCCCATTGTGGCCATGACAGCAGTGAATGCCTGTGCATGCCTGTCAATGGCAGCGGTCACATCCTCCTGCAACTGGTCCATCCCTGCCAGGATCAGAGCGGTGTCCCTGCTGAGACGCTCCTCTGCCCACTCCAGAGTCACACACAGTGCACCCACCAACATAGCAAACCACATCTTCTGCTGGACTGATGCTTGCAGTAGGCGGGTGTGCTCATCCAAGAGGTCATCTGCCTCCTCGGCAACCTGTCCCTCAGGGTGTGCACGGCCCTGATGCTCAGCACCCTTGAGGGTGGGCGCTGTGCACCAGGACCAGGTCTGGGCATGTCCACAGGTGGTGCACAGACACCGCCGCTGGACCCTGTACTCCCAAGCCCATTGGCCGACTGCTGATGCTGCCCCTCTGGCTGCCGCTCCCCAGGACTCAGTGGTGCCACTGCAATGGCCGCAACAGTCCCACTGTCCTGAACAAACACCAGTGCTGCCCCACTGGTGCTGACTGGCACAGGCTGGGACTGTGCTGACACGCAGCCCTCCACGGCAGCACCACCCACAGCCATGGCCGCGATGTGTCCTGCTGTGTGGCCATCCTGTGGCACACATGTGTCACTGTCCATGCCATTAGCGACATCATCATCGGTGACAGACTCGGCACTGGCCCCAGTCACAGCATACCGGCATCTGTGGATGCCGGCACACTGGGACACAGGCAGGGCTTCCTCCGCACCTGTTACAACAACATCAGTGTGGACAGCCAGGCGGCCCCACTGTCACACTGAGCCATGTATTCCTGTGGAGGTGGATGGGCCCTCCTCCATCTCCAGCTGACTGTCCTCAGTGGACATGCCCACCACCGCTGACCCATGCAGATGCTCAGGATCTATAAGGGAAAGCAAAGTCGCGTTACTGCATGTGACCTACCCTGCCCCCCCATAGACAGACCATGACTTACCATGCAGTGATGGGCCACCACCCGTCTGGAAGCCACCACCTGGAACACCCTCAATGGCACTACACTGCATGCTTCCAGCAATCCTCTCCTCCTGTGGGATCAGGTGTACCACCTCTGACTGTCCCCCATCTGTTGCAGCTCTTGCTGCCCTGATGGCAGCCACTTTCTCCTTTATCCTCCTCACGTCCGTGCCCATCTTTTTCTTGCACTCCTGCATGGAGTGCTAGTGGCTGCCATGCAGGTTCACAGCACGTGCCACCTCCTCCCATGCAGCAGCATGGGCTTGAGGTGTTCCCTGCCATCCGCTGAGAAGCGGATCCTGATCCAGGTAGGTGTCAAACAGGGCTTCAGTCTTGGCCTTGGTAAAATTAGGCCACCAATGTGTTCCTTCTCTCCCACAACTTGCTCGGTCATTATTTAGCCTGTAAGAATGGCAGTTGTTACCTGTCACTGTGCAGTCCCATGCATGTCCCTAAATCCACAGTCCACACTCCCAAACAGCATGCAACTCACAAATAGACTGCAGTAACCGACTATGGCCAGTGTAGTCCAATGTTGCACTCTGATAATGCAACCCATGCAAATGAGGTGAGGCACAACTTTAAGTGGATGCAGATTGCAGTGCTGCACCATTGAATGGCTGTTTAGATGATTTGCATATGATGGCTGAATATCGCGCTTTTGCACTTTGCGCAATTGTGTTGAACGTGCTGAGCCAATGGCGCAGTTCTGTGATATGCGTAGTACACACCTCACTGCGCATGCCCGGGTTGCTGACACAGGCGTCTGTCATGCTGCTGATGTGCTGTGCACAGGAAGCAATGCAGGGCACGGCCACCGTTGTGCCAGTAGCGCTATAGCGATGGTCACCTACATGGTGCTGTGGCACTGGGCCATCATAGGTGCACTGGGGCAACAGCGATGTAGGCCGCTACTGGTGGTAGCACACAGGCAGCCAATTGCGCTACAGGCATTGGGTTCCAATGGCGCTGTGCGTGTCCGTGCACCAGAGACCCTTGACCCTGTGCCCGACCTTTGCCCCCTAGGCGCCATGCATCAGGCATGGGTACACCACTATCGCGCTGTTCAGTGACAGCGGGATAGGGAATGGCAGAGCAGTACTGCGCAGCATCTGCATGTGGGGAGCCGCGCTGCAAAGTGCCATATTTGCAGATCGAGCAGAGAGCATGGTGCGCAGGAGGGCTGCTCAGTGGTCTCAGATGGAGCCATACCATGGGCCACTGTTCGGGGAGGCACCCCTGGACAGGTCCAGGAGCCAGGTGTGGGAGGAGGTGGCCACTGCACTCGAGGAGGCCACTGGACAGGGGAGAAGTGCAGAGCAGTGCCGCCACAGGTATTGGGACCTGTGGTGGAGGGAGCCAGAGCTGCTAGCCCACCTGCGGGCACATGCCAGGAGGGGCACGGTGCCATGGCCAGGTAGGTGTTACATCAACACACTTTTATCTTCCATATGGGTATCACCATAGTTTGTGTCCAGCACATGGGGGAGGGACTGTCCGGGTTGGCTCTGGTGGTGTTATCAGGGTGTGGGGTGGGTGGGTCTGGTTGGGTGGGAGGCACACACCTGGGGGCAGGGGGGCTTTGCTACGGGATTGTACTAATGTTCCTCTCTCTATGTTTGCACCACAGGCCCAGAGGAACAGCACCTTGCCCATGATCTGCAGCGAAATGAGGAAGAGAGGGAAGCCAGGCTGGTTGAGGGTCCACACCGCCCAAGGGACCGGCCCTATGATGGTGAATGCCATACCTCCATGATTACTATTGCATGCTGTGTAACAGGGTGGGCAGCGTGGCATGGCCACCATCCTTCGACACCACTGCCATGCATGCAACTTGCTACAGTCAACACTGTCCAGTGGCAATGCATGTCTGGGAGTGCATCAATAGTGGTCCATGCATGCACTGGGTACATGGCTGTGCCACTGCCTTTGCACCACATAGCCATGTCACTAAATGGCCATGGTGGTGCTGTGCGTGACTTGGCCGGTGGGTGTGTGCAGCATTCCACATGGCTGTATGCGCCTGGGTGGGCAGGTCATGTGGACATGATCACTGTGGGTGGTCACACACCATCACAGAGGTATGTCCCACGGCCGTATGCCATGCACAGTGGGTGGGCTCTATGGGGCTGTGCATTCACACCTATTGACTGTGCTCCCTTGTCCTAGGTACACGCCAGCTCTGAGAGATAAGGGAGGCACTTCAAGAGATCCTGCAGGTGGTGAGGGCATCACTGGACATCCTCCGCAGGATAGATGAGACCGTGGTCCTGCGGAGGCGCTGACAGCGATGGAGCCAGAGCGGGGAGTGGCACTCCCACTAGAAGTCCCTCTGCCCCTGATATCCCCTACCCCCCGGGCCCACCCTCACAACCCTCCTTTCCTGTCCCATTTGTCCACCCCTGCCCCTTACCCACCCCCACCTTGTTTGTGGTCCTCCCCCCCACCTTGTATACATTTTGTAAATAGTTAACTTTTATATGTTGTTTCAATACAGTTATTTTGATATGAATACTGTGGTGGTCTCTGATTTGCAGCAGGCTATAGGTGCTCAGCTGCAGTGGTGTGCATGGCATCCGAGGTGGTGTGGTCATGGGTATGTGTGTGTGTGTCCGTGTGGAGGTGACTATGGTGTGGGGGTAGCTATCAGTCAGTGTCTGTGGTGTGTGTGTTGTGCCCTGTGCACTGGATGACTGTGTGCAGTAGTCCATGGTGCATGCTCTGTGTCCATGGCACCCCTATCAGCCCATCCATGGCCTGTGCAACTGACACACATGCATGTCTGGGACCTGCATGGTCCGCTGGCATGTCAGTGGTGGCAGTCCATGCAGGGCAGCCACTGTACCCATCACACTGCTGGGTTGCCTCCTGTCACTGGTGTGGTGCATGTCTGCCTCGGGTGACACTGTGGCCTCCATAGTTGTTGTCCCACCTCCATGCTGTGCCTTGTGTGTGTTGCAGGGGATGTGCACCACTGTCTGTGACTTGTGCTCCTGAAAAATGCTGGTGGCGTATAGGTCCACAGTGCCTGCACAGGATGGCTGGCACTCCAGTGCCATGGAGGACTGTGGATTGTGTGCACACAGTTTACATGGGCCCATGCTGGGGGCTTGGTTGCCCTGCCACTGCGTCCCTGTGTTGTTGTGCCCTTGGGTATGGGTGGGTGTCTGTCCATGCACTGTGTGGCATCTGGTGTGGTGCATGCTTCCACGCACCACTGTGGGTGTCTGTGCTGGCTGTTGTGGCCAGTGCTGGGTCGGGGTGTGTCATTGAGATACTGTGCAGGGTGCTGTACCACTGGTGGTGTTGTCTGGGGCAAGCCTTGTCCCGTGTGGGGTACCTCATGTGCAGATGCATGGTTGGTCTCTCAGCAGTACCTCAGGGGGACTGTGCATGGTGGCACCGTGTATGCCATTGTTGCATTGCTGTGTGCTGCCACCCGTTAATGGGTGCTCATGGTGAGGCTGCCTTGCATGGTTCTGTGGTGCGCAGGGTTGCAGTGTCACAGTGGGGGTGGTGGCATGCATGGGGTTTCCTGCAGTGGTGGTCACTGCTTCTGGGCAGGGTGTCTAGGGGTCATGGTGCAAGGTTTTGCTCTGCATTGGGGGGATGGTGTGGCACGGGGTGGTCAGCCCTCCTTGTGTGCCAGTCACAGCTTGCCAGGAGGGTGTGATGGGGCACCATGGCCCAGCTGTGGGTTGTTTGCTTGTCTCCATGGGCCGATGGTTATTCCAGCCCTCCCCCAGTTGTGCAGTGCATGGAGTGTGGGGGAATAATATCTGTTCTGCTGTGTGTTCCTGTGCCCATCTGTGGCATGGGTGGTGGGCCCCTACCTCCCTGGTTGTGCAGTTGCATTGCTCTGCTGCTGGGGGGGCATCCCTAGTTGCGCTATGGCACCTCTGGACTGCTCAGCTGAACATCCCTTGTTGCACTATGGCACATCAGATCTGCTCAGCTTCCCCTTCCTAGTTGCGCTATGGCGCAGGTGGTGTAATATTCAGTCGTCGGCTGTAGGTGCAATTTGGCCGGCTCACTTTTTGAATATCATGCCTCTTGTGCATGGGCACAATGGACTTGCGCTTGCTCCTGCTATTGCGTACTTTTTGGGCACAGTTTGAATATCTGGGCCATTGTTCATAAATATAAAATACCATAGGAATCATCCAGTTGCAGGGCACTTGAATGCAGCAGTTCCCAAAAATGCTTGCAACAGATTTTCTTCCTTACTCTTTTGTTGAAAAATCTGGTTTTCAGTAGCTGATGAACAAGGCAGTACCTAAATATGAACTGCCAAGCAGTATGTACTTTTTTGATGAAAGGTGTCCCTGAGCTGTACAACACACTATGTTGTACAGTTTCTCATTCATTGTCACACTCTGCAGTCAGCACTGTGCATCTCACCACTGATATGTGGACCAGTGGGCCGGGATCCACAGTTAGCTTCATGTATTTAAAAGCACATTGGGCACGCATCCCTGGTGTGTACAGTACTTCACCTTGTCTTGCAAGTGATTGTCATTTGAAAACCACATATGGAGGCAGTGATGGTGTGTACCAGCATGCAATACTAAACATGCAAAGTATGCATGGCTCACACACAGCTGAAAAAAATTCTTGAACGTCTAAATGAGATAATTTCTTATTGACTGAAACCACATGGACTCACAGTGACTTTCATTTCAAGTGACAATGGAGCCAATGCGGTTAAAGCCATACGTGACAGTGGTTTTCAGCACATTCCATGCTTTAAATCTGATTGTACATGAGTTCTTAAAACATGAGGCAGTGGACAGTATGGTGACCATTAGTCATTGGATTTGTTGACATTTCAGTCATTCTTAAAAAGCTTGGTCTGAGCTTAATGTGTTGCAGCATTCATACAGTGTGTCACAGCATAGTCTCAAGCAATATGTTCCCATAAGGTGGAACTCGACTCTTTATATGTTGGAATGCCTGTTTGAGGAGTGTAAACCTGTCAATGACTATGTCATGCAGCTTTGTGACCCTCTGACTCAACAGGCAATGTCCCTTAGTCCATCACAGTGGAGGGTCATGGACAGGGTCATACAGGTTTTGCACCCTTTCAAGTCGGCATGTTTGAGTTAGGTTATTATGTTGTTGCAGATTCTGAAGCAGGCATTGGTCAATTTGCATAACCAATTTGAAGGTGCAGCAGATGAGGCTGGTGTGGACCTGTGTAACCGTATGATGGACATCTTAGAAAGTGATCATCATATGTGTGACATGTCGCAGAGTGATTCATACTGGATGGCCACTTTACTGGATCCCTGGTATAAACATGGTATTGCATCACTTCTGCCAGGGGATAGTGTAGAGGCTGATCATTGTTCACTTGCTTTCCATGACAAAGTGCACAACAAAATGCTTCAATCCGATGTCAAGAAAACTAACGAGGGAAGTACTCAGCAATACATGTGTGTCAGTTCCCAACCCTCTGTGTCATCAAAGTCATCAGTTTTATCAGTGCCAAAAACCAGCCGCAAACCATTGTGGTCAGTATTACAGCAGGTGGGTGTTTCCCAGCCCCAGAAGCAGGAATACAGCAGCAAACTGCAGATATCAGCGGCAAACATGGTCACTGCCTATCTTGATGATCCTGAACAGGTTTCTGTTGAGGATGACCCTTTGTTGGTATACTGGCAACACAAATTTACGGTGTGGCCTGCATTGGTTTCAGTTGCGCTGGAATTTTGAAGTTGCCCTTGTTCCAGTGTAACATAGGAAAGGGTTTTTAGTGCCGCCGGGGCAATTGTGTCAGACCACTGGACATGTCTGTCCGATTTAAATGTTGAGCGACTGACATACACAAAAATGAATAAACATTTTATTCCACCTCAATGATCTTTGTCTGGCAGTTGTACTGTTATGCCTAGTGATGACGATGAAGGCATAGATGATGCTGAAAATGATATTAGTTAGGTAGCCGGTATGTGTCCTGATTGTGAGGATACATCAGTGGGACACATCTTTTAGTTTACATAATTTTGTAGTTGGTTTTATGACAGCAATGCTGACCAGTCTTATTTGTATTAATCTTAGTTACCCAATGTAAAGTCCAAGTAAATACTTTTTTTTTTTGTCACACATTATTTAAAAAATCTACTCCACGAGCAAGTACATATTGGTTAACTTACAAACACTTAAAACCAGCTTCATAGTAGGTGCCTTTCCCAGCCTGGTCAATGACTAACCTTTTCACGATCCTGTTCATGAAGTTTGGCTTAAAATATTCCCTGTAGTGTAAAAGTTATTTCCCTCATAATGTTCTTTTTAAGCATATGGGCCAAAAAGGGACACACTTCCTTGTTCAAAAACCATACACCCTGTCGACCCATGCAACCCTGTTTTGTGACGTGTGTCACACAATGAAGGTTGAGTGAGCATGTCCCATTGACTAGTATGTGGATGATATTTCAACATATATTTATAGCCTTTACTGTTTGGATTTCATTAAATCAAAGTGATCGATTGACTGAGGACCCTATTAGTCAATTGATTTCTTTGATATAAAGAAATCCAAATAGTAAAGGGTATAAAAATATGTAGAAAATAAATATATGCCGCATACAAGTCAACGGAGTGCACTCACAGAGCCTTCGTTTTGTGACATCACAAAACAGGGCTGCGTGTGCCGACGTGAAGCATGGTTTTTGGATAGAGAAGTCGGTTCTTTTTTGGCCCTTATGCCAAAAAAGAAAATTATGAGTGAAAGAACTTCTACACTTCAGGGAATATTTAAGCCAAACTTCATGAGCAGGATCCTGAAATGGTCAGTCATAGAACAGGCAGGGGGAGGTTAGCTGCTGTTATAGTAGGAAGATGCTCTTTGGATATTATTGCTTTAGAATGTAAGTTTGTTGACTGTACAGCCAGTGGCTGTCACTCACACAGCTTCAGACTCTCCTCTTTTTAATCTGTAATGAGATATATTTATGTCAGCAGTATATATGTGAAACTCATTAGAATGTCATTAAAAGTAAACATAAGACTCAAAGCTGCATGCAAGATGCATCCTTCTTCATAACTGTCACTCTTAAATAGCTATTACCACATGTGGCGTCGGGGAGTGACACTCAAGAAGCAAGGATGAATATCATACCTGCAACTTTGAGATTTTGCATCCTAAAAGTATGCTTCTTAGTTATATATTGCTGACATGAATATATCTTGAAATGTGGTTACATTGGATAGTCTTGCACTGCAGAATAGTGTCACCAACTGGTGGGTCCGTGGACTGTTGTGCCACAGTAAGGTTGGAGTCTGAAATCTTAGATTTCACAGAGTTACATTGTAGAGCAATAATAACTGAATTTTGATAATTTAAAGTGATTATCTTAGCACAGAGCATGCAGGGGAGTAATATACAACAATGGGGCTACCAGGTTCATTCTTTTTATATCACGCCATGTTTTTTGTGCTCCTAGACTAGAGTCCATTAATAATTTCAAGTAGAAAACAATTAAAATAATAACCAAACAAGTTAGAAAGCACAACTGATCATAAATCATACATATACATGTATATGGAGAACCAAAAAAGTATTTGGAAAACTTGATATCCAATATATTGCTGCAGAAGCTTTTTGAATTTAATTATTATTTAACCAGCACAGACAGCCTTCTATCTCTCTGTAGATGATGTCAATCTGTGACAGGTCTGATGGACATTTGTTAGAAAAGACATTTTGAACATCATATTAACATAAAGATGAACTACTAGTCCCTAAGCTGGTGTTGATGAGCCTTTGCTGATGTGCACGCTGTCCACACACTGGCATCATCCATGACCACTACTGTTAAAATGTCCACAACAAACAACATAAAGATGAACTACTAGTCCCGAAGCTGGTGCTGATGAGCTTTTGCTGATGTGCACACTGTCCACACGCTGGCATCATCTATGATCACTAATGCTGAAATGGTCACAAAAAAAAACATAAAGATGAGCTACTAAGCCACAGGTGGTGCTGCTGATTTGCATGCCATGCTCCAACTTGCATCCACTACTTCTTTGAGATCTGCTGCACTTAACCTCATGAAGAGCCACTAATAACTCAGTGGACTGGAACCCGATCAAGCGCCTCCCTACACTAGACAAGTCACTAGAATATCTCTACCACTCAATAAACAAAGCAGCTGACCTCTTTGCCCCTCTGAAAAAGCTCAGGGCTAAGGGTAGCTGCTACAAATCGATCCCTCCTCCCCTTAAAGCAGAAATGATAAACCATGACATGGCCTGGAAGAGGTTTAAGAAATCCTCTCTCCAAGCTGATCTAGTGGCTTACAAAGTCTTGCGGAACAAATGCAAAAGAGCCACGAAACAGGTGAAAAAGGAAGTATGTCACCAGGCTACAGAAAACAACCTTGGGCTGTCCCAAACTGTTCTGGTCTCACATAAACAACCGTATCAGGAGAAGCAACAAAACCGAACCAGGCCCGATGGAGGTCAATGGCAAACTTGAGAGCGACAGCTCACAAATTGCCTCAGCCCTAAACTGCCATTTCACCAATCTAGAAGCGTACAAGGCTGGACTACCCACTCTCAACACTGCACCAATCAAAACTACACTCCCAGGTCTAAATCGACCTCAATTTCACCTACGGCTAGTCAAAACAAGAGGTGCAAACTCTCCTGAGAGCCCTAAAAACCAAAGACCCAGGAGGACATGATGGGATAAACCCCAGATTGCTCAAGGATGGAGCCATATCCCTTGCCAGATGATTGACCTGACTAATAAACAGGTCCTTGCTGGAAGGAATAGTCCTAAGCAGTGGAAACAGGCTAACGTGGTCCCCATCAACAAGGGTGGTTCCAGGGAACAAACTAGCAACTACAGACCAATCTCCCTACTCTGTTTGCTTGCAAAGCTTCAAGAAAGGCTCATATATAACCAACTCCATGACTACCTGGAGATTCACCAACTACAAGCCCCCTCCCAGCATGGCTTCTGGACCAACCATGGCACAGACACAGCCCTCACTAACCTCACAACAGACGTCCTTAATGCTATGGACAGGGGGACCCCCTTGGAAGCTGTATTTATAGATCTCTCCAAGGCGTTCGACCTTGTTGACCACAACCTCCTCCTAGCCAAACTTAGCAAGATAGGCCTAGACCCTCTGGTGCTCAAATGGTTCAGAAGCTACCTGTCAGGCTGCACACAGAGGGTCATCTGGAAAGGTGTGCGATCTGACCCTCTACCCCTTAAGGTGTGTGTGCCACAGGGCTCAATCCTTTGTTCCCTTCTATTCTCACTATTCACAAATTACCTCAACCTCCACTGTGGGGGAGCCTCTGGTGTACAATACACTGATGACACAGTCATCTACCACTCCTCGGACAACCTTGCGGAGATTGGTCCCGCATTCCAATCTGATCTAAAGTCCCTCGAGGAGTGGTTAAGGAAGAACAGAATGGTACTGAATGCAAGTAAGACAAAAGCCATCCTGTTCGGACCTAAATCCCTGGGGCAAGATAGGACCAGCTCCTTACTGCTTACCGCACAGGACAGAACAAGCATCGAGGTCGTAGACTCTCTGAAGTACCTGGGACTCATACTGGATCAAGTTCTCACCTATAAGAACCATGTGGATCAAGTGACCACCTCCATCCACCACAAACTGGGTATCCTATATAGGATAAAAGACCAACTTATCCCTGAAGCTAGGCTATCCATAGCAACCAGTGTCCTGCTCCCCACGCTTATCTACGCTGCCCTGGTATTACTGGGGATGGCCAAACAAGAGGTCACCAGAATGCAGATCCTGTACAAAAAGGTAGCACAATTTACTACCCAGGATCACCCCAGAAGCTACCACTGTGACACCCTTGTCAAATTACAGTGGCCCACCTTTGATGCTCGCGTCCAGTACCCACTCCTCTGCCTGGCCTACAAGCTACTCCGCACGGCTGCTCCTCCCAGCCTGGAAGCTATAATCACCCCCAAAAACAACTCTCGGACCCTGAGAACCTCTGGGCAGATGTTGCTAGAAACACCCAGGATCCGGACCAATGCAGGAGTCAAGTCTTTTGCCTACACAGCCCCCTATCTGTGGAACAAGATCTCTCCCATGATACAGGAAGCAGCCACTCTACCGAACTTCTGAACAAGACTCAAAAACCACATGCTTGAGGCCAGTAGCTGTCACTGTCATAACACCTGACAATCACACTCCCCCATTCTTTCACTCAACCCACATACCTGAAAATCCCTTATCACGGATTATGTCCAAACACACTAGACAGCCAACGCACTTGGGCCTATGTATGATCCCAAATCAACTATCAACTGATACTCCAAATGCACCTGTATCAAATGTCAAGTATAACTGTAATTTTACAACCAACCTGCTTATACTCTGTAACACTTTGTAATTTTTTCGTCTCTGCATGTAATTGCTCGAATAAGTGTCGCTCTGTGTCGCCCCTGAAAAAGGGACCTCCGGGGCTCAGTGGGCCTACCCAGTCATCAAAATTTAATAAATAAATTAAATAAAATAATAAGCAGCTCCTTACTAGTATAGAAGGATGATGATGATGTGACACCTCTAGATTGCTGACGGGAGGGCTTTGCCCGTGGTTCAATGTGGGGAATAGCTCCTCCCAGAACTTCTATTTAAGCCTTCTACTAACCGCACCCCCTTGCTTAGGGAATGTTTTTCTCCCCAAGCTCTCTGCAAGGCTCCTGTGGCTGTGCTGTTCCCATGCTTCTGGTTGCTCTGTCTGGTTGTTATCCCTGCCTTATGTTTGTCTTTCCATTCCCTTGTGGTTTCTTTCTTCCATTTTCTATGTGTTGCTCCCCCTTTTTCTGTGTCTTGCTCATTTTCCCCTTTCTCAGCGGCCTGTCCCACCTCCCGATCCTTCCTCAGTTCCCCTTCCTTCCTCGCTGGTCCTGTTTTTTTTGGCCCCTGTTGTTTTCTTGGGGCATCCTGCCCACTTCTTGTCCCCCATACCACTGACGATTTTGATTGTCTCCTCTCTTTCCCTATTTTGGCCTTCCTCCTTCACCCCTCCCAATGCTGTCCTAGTCTCTCCTTGCATCCGATTCTACCTGTTGGTTATGCTGCTGACTCACACCAGACATGTTCCCAGTGAATACCTGCAATTCCCCTCCTCTCATATTTTCTTCCATTCTGTCTGCTCCGTGGTACTGGATGCCTTCATACTTCATGAGGACCACTTTTCACCTGAACCATCGCAGCTGTTCTCCACTGGCCCACAATTCACACCATTCCACACTGATGATCGTCCTCCACTGCTGTTGCTCACATTTTCTTCATTTCTGGTTGCAGCACTCCCCTCTCCTACTTACTCCTATTTGGATTCCTTTGTTACTGGGCAACCTGCCTGTCTCCACAACTTGCTCCACTCCTACCATACGTACTCTGGTTGTTATCCACTATGTCTTCTGCTACTGCCATTGACACACTACTATTAGGTGAGTTTTTGGTTGCAACTACCATTTCATGTCCAGCAGTGTCCCATTTTCATCGGCTGTAATGACATATTCACTCAGTTCTCCAAGTAGCAGAAGTGCTCCAGAGCAACACCCTCAACTAATCCTCATCTCTACTGCAGCCCTGTCAGCATGCATTAATGTTCTTTGCAGCTTTCATCTTTATCAGACCTGCTCCACCTTCACTACAGTGGCCTGAGAATGTCCCCTGAGTTGGTGCTCATCATTCACACTTCTCTGGGGTGGGCCTACACTGCCATTTCATCACTTCACTGTTGGAGCTTCAGTGTTCAGAGTGCCTGGTTCTGGTGGTGGTGGTGCTGGGGGGGGTATCTGAGTGGCCACCCCATGACTACCTCAATGCCCTGTAGTATGGCCTACTTTGGAGCACCATGCTCCTGCTTCCCTTCCTCTTTTAGTGGCTGCTAGTCATACCCATCCCTTTCCAGGGTCATTGGCACTACCTGCCTCAGATCATTTAGAGGGGGGTATAAGAGGGAGTCCGGAGGGCATGCCCCATTCTCTTGAACCTAGTTGTACTAGCCTGCTTGCTCCTAGTGCCTATGACCTCAGTTACTGGCACCCACCTAATTCCTTCCCTTGTCCCTGATTTAGTTACAGTGCAGCCATATTTCCCCTGCATGCTCTGCTTCCACAGCTGGACCTTCTCTACAGTGTACCTGTCTATGTGCCTACCATTCTTATCTCAATACGCATGCTTTCCCATTCCTGTGGATCATACATTATGTCTATTTCAATTCCATTCCCTAATCTACTCTCTTCTGCAGCAGCATTCTGTGCTTTCAGCCAGCCCATACCAGCAGTACTCCAGACTCCATCCCTAAGTCATGTCTCCTGATGTGCTGAGTGAAGGTAGGCTTCCCTTGTCTATCAGGGATGGGATTCCATTACATACACTACCTCCTACTACCTACCAACTTTGACATTCTCTATCCCTAACTCTGCTTGGAAGCATCGAGTGCAGGTTAGCTTGCTTTGACTACCAGGGATGGGAGCCATGTCTACAGTCTTCTGAGTTTACCATACCTTCTCACTTCATACCAGTTGCCACTTCCTTCAGGAATGGAACTACTTCACCCTGGTGTCCTCATCGACATACCTCTGGCTGGCTGCCTCACGTCACCTTCATCCTGCTTCAGCCATTGCCCAGCAGATGTCTGAGTCTACATTCTGCTGTTTCATTTCTGCCTCCTCAGCCTGCTACCTGGATGCTTCTTCCCTTCAGGAACTTGATTTTGCCTCACTCTTGTTAACTTCCAGGGCCAGGGGGCCTGAATCTGTGTTCAACCTCTACAGTCATGAATGGTTGCCCAAGTTTACTTTCCACTGTTTCATATGTATTCATTCTTGACCTGCTATTCGATGTTGCATCTCTTCTGGACCTGGATATCCTCCTGCCCACAGTATCCATTCTCCCTTGCCTCCCAGAAGCATGTCACCACTTCCCTTTAGGAACAGGACCACTGCTCACAACCTGCCTTCCTCCTTTGGCTTTGCCTATCTACTTGGATTGCACATCATCTCATCAACATCATGGAGTCATACCCTGTCCCTGGATCCACTGAGTTACTGTCTCCTCTATATCTTACCAGTTGCTGCTTCCTGTTTGAAGAGGTCCTCAGTTCTTCATCTGTCTCCATCCTCCTGCCTCTATAGAGGGATATAGTTTGCCAGTTCTCTCTCCCTGTGTCCCATGCCTGGAAGTTTATTTCTTCAATCAACAGTTCCCATTGTACCTGTTCTCCACCCAGCCATCTCTTGCTGTTCCCTCCTGGCCTGGAGCATCTCCTGAACATCCCTTCACCTTTACCCATTATCTGGAGCATTATGCCCTTTGTCTCGCCTTGCCTACTTCTGGTTAAAGTCTGCATGATGTCCATATCCCCTTGTTGCCATTCCCTTCCTATCTCAGAACCCATTTACTCTAGCTGCCTTCCAGCCTTCCTCACCCCTCACCATCCTGCTCATTCTGAGTCCATCATGCTTTGCCCACTTAGCCGACTTTCTCCATGATCTGGATCCTTCCAGCTGGTCCGCTATCCATCTCAACCAAGTTTGACTGCCTCTGGGAATTCCTTGCTGCACGTCACCTATCCAGTCAAAATCAGAGTTTAATTTCTCCTTTGGATGTGGGAACTTTATCCTTCTTTGCTTCAGCTCCTTCCATCCCTTCACAAGTTGGTTGAAGCCTTTGTCTGATGTAGGACCTAGGTACTTCACCCCGTTGCTCTTAGTACTTCCCTTTGCTCCTCATCCCTCCATGGATCATCATCAAGTGACTGCTACAGCCTTACTGTATTCTGCTGCCATCTGTGGGGGAGCCGATCCAGTCCTGTTCCTTCCAGCGCAGTTTGCCATCCGGCTTCTTTCACCTCAATGCCATCCTGGATCAGTCCTTCAGTCAACTGGGATTTACTCCAGACTTTCCTCCCATCTTTGGATAGCTGCTTTCCGTCTCTTCCTTGCTGGTTCGGGGCTTTGTTTTGCATCCTGTGGCTCTTTTGGGCTTACTACCATATCCCTGGTAGTACTCCTACTCAGGCAACTCTTACCCTCATGTATTCAGTGTATACTCCTACTCCAGCCATACTTGCAGCTCCCATTCACTACTTGATGGATCACTGTTCATTTCACTTGAGGAATCTACTTCTAGCACACATTTCTTAGCAAACATGCATCACAAACTCTTATGTTGATTAATGTTTTACATACTACCCAATCAGCTCTCCTCAATCATTCCGGACTCTCATTAGTCTGGACACTAGAAACATACATTCTCTCTCTCATTGGATACTCCCTTTGAATCTTGCCTATTCAGTCTTCATGGACTTTCTCATCTACCATGCATCACAGGCTATCTTCTCACATGTTAAGGATGTAACTTCTCCTGTTGTGCTTCGACTTACTCTCCAGCATTGCTCCTCCAGTTTCTGGAACTTGCAAGATACAGCATGGCACCTCAGACATTGCCTATTTTCAGTCTGCAGCTTTCCACCATCATCAAATTTGCTGACTATGGTATTAGACTATTACTTCCTCAATAGACTTTGCTGTTCTAAGACATTTTCAGCTGACATCAGATTATTCATAGTTGGATCTCCACCACCTAGCTGCTTACAGACGCCACACCATCCAAGCCATCTTTTTTGGCTCCTGGACATCACTGTTCCTCATACATTCATCCACACTTCCCCATCTAGTACCTTCATCAAGTCAATCGCCCTTTCAGCAGACCCTCCAGCTCTCCTTCATCAACTTTCTACATTAATCTCTCCAGTAAAGACTATCACTGAAACCAGGCTCTTCCTATTTCCACCTGGAAATCCACAACCTATAGTCTATAGACCTTTCAACATATCTGCCTCGAAGCTGCTCTCAAGGACTTAGGTATCAGATTACCTGTAAACTAACCCACAGTAAGCCACCACAGTGCATTTCATGGACAATCACGTTGCAGAAAAACCTGTATTTACTTCAGCCAGCATACCAGTGTATGCAAGTATACAGTCTCTATGCATATTCGATTACCATCAGGACCGCATCTGCACATCTCCCTCTATTTTTCTACTAATCACTTAAGGCAGTCCTCCTATCAAGCATGCACAGACTCTCATATACTCATTTCTACTGTACGGCTGCCTACTTAGCTACTCATTGCTCAACTGTTACATTCTTTGCCCCCAGACTTTACCTTGACAAACAACCTTACACAAGTCATATCATTCACCTATGACTGCACAAATCAGTCCAATTCCCTCAGTTCACTGTCTGGTAGCTTATCGATCAAATTATTCTCTCCCAGCTCATTATGCCTCTGCAGTCCCCTTGGACACGCATCCTTCACCCCCCTGGAAATCCAGACTCCATTTGCCCTTCCTTAACTGGATCTGCTCCACACTTAGGATTCTACTGTTCCTTCAGAAAAGACCCACTCTTCATTGTCAGGATCATCAGTCAAACCGCATCACCCATGGATCGAGAATGGACCATCTTCTCCAAGGCACTCAAAGACTCTCTTCTAATCATTTTCTACTTCACAGAAGTTGTCTTAGTGACTTCTCACTCACTACTGAATTCCTTGGCTCCAGACCTTACCTCGAGAGTCAATCCTTACTGAAGTTTCGATCAGTCACCCATAACTTCTCATACCACAGCATGTCCACCCTCCACTGTCTAGTAATTTTTGATTACTTCATGCTATCTTTGCTCATTACATTTATGCAACTCCCTATGGACAATCATCCTTCATCACCTTGGTAATTTGGACTTCATTCACTCTTCTTCAACTGGATCTGCTGCACACTTAGGATTCTAACACTCCTACAGAAAAGATTGACTCATCACCCTCAGGGTCATCATTCAATCAGCATCATCAATGGATCAAGAATGGATAATCATCTCTCCAAGAAGATCACCTTCCCTAAAATTAGACATGAATACCACAGCCTAGATCTTTCACCTTTTAGCATGCCCAGAGGACAGGTAGACCACTGGCCATGGGTCCTCAGAGGTTTCCTCCACATGTTTTTTTTTCTTTCCTGAGTGCCAGGGGATCATATTCTTCATGAGTTGGAGGAGGTATTTTTTTAGGCCTTCTATTCCCTACAAATTACTACCTACATACCTACTACTCAAGGGCAGGAATAGAGTTAAGCCACAAAAAGTATTACAAGTTACACAAGCACTATATACCCCATTGCTATTCCCAAACATTGAACAATTGTCCAGGTGACAACAGAATTTGTATGCCAATCTATCAGGTTAGTAATGATTTATTAATTGTTGTTCAATTTTGCTTATTGTTAGCTGAATGTATTGTATATGTTGCTACAATTTCTCATGCTGTCTGTCAGCACCATGCCAGAATATTGCCACCTGCGGAAGTTTTTTATTGTTTGTGAAGGTAAGTATTTTCTGCTGAGGGTGCTGTTTAGATTTTTTCTCCAGCATTGTACAGCATAATAGCTAAGTCAGATAGCTCACTGTGCATTGTATGCACATCCTTTATGTATTGCAGAGGTCAGCTGGAAGCAAACTATGACAGGTGTGGGGAGAGGGGTGGATGTAGTGATGTGTTCTCATATTCACACCACAGCTGTTGCTGTTATGTTCAGTCAGGGGGGAGACATTGCTGAGGTAACTTATTGCTATTACAACTGCTGTTATTACTGACCCAAACATGGTTTTATAAGAGGAATAAATGTTACTTGCTGTGTTGTTTCTCTGCAACTGTCATTCTGATTTACTTTTCAGGTATGTCATACATTCCTGCACCCATCTGTCACAGCTACCACTGCTAATGCTGTCTGTCAGCACCATGCTGGACAATTGCCACCTGCTGTGTTTTCCACTGCTTGAGAAGGTAAGTATTTTCTGCTGAGGGTGCTGCTTCGATTTTTTCTCCATCAATGTATAGCATAATAACTAAGTCAGATAGCTCACTGTACATTATACGCACATCCTTTATACATTGCATAGGTCAGCAGGTAACAAACTTTGACAGGTTTGGGGGGTGGATGTAGGGATGTGGCCTCATGCTCACACCACTGCAGTTATTGTTATGTTCAGTCAGGGGGAGACATTGCCTAGGCTACTTATTGCTGTTAAAACCGCTGTTATTGCAGAACCAAACATGGTTTTCTAAGTGCATTAAATGTTACTTGCTGTGTTGTTTCTCTACAACTGTCTTTATGATTTGTTTTTCAGGTATGCCGATTACATGCCATGCCAGTGACTCTGCTGTTGCTGATCTGACCACCATTCCTGCTGTGCCATCAAAGCTTGCACACTGCCACCACTCACAATATGGAAGCAAGGAACATCTTAATGAGGAACTACTAGGCCCAGAGACACTACTACTGCCTCTGATTATGATCTGACTGACTACCACTCCTGCTGTGCCATCAAAGCCTGCATGCTGTCACCACTCACAATATAGCAGCAAGGAACACCTTAATGAGGAACTACTAGACCCTGAGATACTGCTGCTGCTGCTGCTGCTGATGATGATGATGATGATCTGACTGACAACCACTCCTGCTGTGCCATCAAAGCCTGCATGCAGACACCACTGACAACACTGAACTAAGGAACACCTTGATGATGAACTGCTGCTATGCCTAGAACCACTGATGTTTGAAGCCTTACACCCACCAATAATTCCGTACCATCAATACCTGCACACACCACTACCACTGTGGAATCCACAACAATGAACAGCATGACAAGGAAGTACTAGGCCACAGACTGCTTGCTGCTACTGCTGATGATGAATGTGCCACTGATGTGTGAAGCTGTACGCCCACTAACAACCATGGTTTAATATGATACCTTCAATTGTATCATACTCATAGTAAAGCAACTCACAATGGAGAGTAAATTTGGTGTTTTGAACAATCTTTATCTGGCAAATGTCAGCAATGTGAAACATAACAAGAACAACCTCAAGAAAACAACAATCAGCAACTGTTTCAACCTTTGAACTATGTACAAAAAGAAAAATAACATCAATGTTTAACAGTTCTCAGTCTTTCATGTCAGAAACAATAACAGAAATAGAAAGAGATTATTATCATCCTTTCAATCACAACATGACAAAATAAAAAAGAAGACAAATGTCATTCCTTATGTCGCTGGGGGAGTAGCTTCCATAATCCCAGCCCTTTTTGCAGTACCTGATGCAGCACCCTATTACAGACACATCTTATGCACCCGTTCCTTTTTTATCAATGAAGTCAGGTTCTTGATTGACTTTTTCAGCTCCAGCATTCCAGCATCCATGCAGGACTGACCTTCCTTCATGGACTTTATTTCAGTCATTAACTCCCTAAAGTCTGCTTTTGTCATACTGACATCTTCATGACTGGTGGATGATATAACCTTTTAAATATTTTTTGAAACAAATTCGTTTTTTTCGGCAGACTTTGTGGTTGTTTCAGCAGACTGAATGCTGGCAGAGCTCTTTCCTACCTCTTGTGTCTGGTCCAGTTCAGCACTGGCAAGTTGCAGCATTGCCTTTTGTAGGCATGAATAGCAGATTCCTTGCTTGCTTGGTCTTGGATTTTGCAGATGATGTTGCTGTGTCCTTAGTCTGATGCTCAGTAGTCTCTGTACATAAATAACATGTACTGTATTTCCTTATCATTTCATTGCAACATTGCAAAGAATATGTTAATACTTACCCCAGGGGAATTACGGCAGGATAGTATTAACAGTAACTACAGGAGGTTTAGGTTTGAGAACAGGCAAACCCAAAGGTAAAATAGTTTCATAATGCAACAGAGGCAATGGGGAAGGAGAACTTGTTATAAATAAGCAAGAAAAATAACTGGCAGTGGAATAGCAATAACAGTTGCAGTGGTCAGCAATTGATTACTTATGTGCAGCTATTTGAACAGTCTCTATTTTGTTTTAATAAATTATAGTCATTTATAACTCCAAATGATCTCAAGTTAACATTACATGAATAAAACCTAAAGCTGTGTCAGCTGTGTTTTGTATTGTTTATGTTGTGTGGACAATATTCTGTGCAGTCCCTTTCATGGAAGTTGAATTTGAAGTTTTGAGTATGTCTCTTCATGGTTTCAGGAATGTGAGTATGACTCTATCAGTACTGAGCCAATGGTTCTGAAAGCATCATATGTCAAAGCAGCATTGACATAGTAGAAAACTCCAAATGCTTGGTTCCATTAAAGTAACTTCACTGGTTGTTGCCCATAAATAGAAAACAGTACAAAACCAAAGTGACAGCTTCAGCTTTTATTCAGACACAGTTAAGTAGGGATCCTATATCGACAGGAACATAATTTCTGAAAATAGAGACATTACAAGCAACTGCACATCTGTAATCTGTTCCTGTTCCCCGGCTTTGTTTAATGTAAAATAATATAACATCGGCCCATAGACAACTATTTTCAAAAAGAACATTAATTACACATTATTGAACAAGACAGCGCCCCCAATACTCCTGATTATGCCTTCATCTCACTTCTGACCCCTTTTAAGCTTTCCCCACAATGCTTCCTGGCGGTTCTGCTCTACTTTCTCCCCCTCTTAACTCAAACAAGTTCTTTTTCCTCTTTACCCTCCCTCCCTGATAAATTTTGCCCTGACTGGCCTGTGTCTGCTACCATTCTAAACATGACCTGAGCTTCTAATTACCATAGTTCCCCACTGATGGGCCTACTGGTGCCTTAAAATATAACTATTGCTTTACATGTATATACTCTTGCCATATAACACTGTGACTTACCCTTGTACATATTGTATAAACTGTGCCTGTACCTAATTATACTCTTGTATATTCTTGCAACATATGTTTTCTGTAAAAATGTTCTAACTCCTGTGTTCGCTTTTCATTGTACCCGGGTCGCACCAGGATACAAGCCTCTGCTCAGTGTGCCTTTCCCAGTCACCAGTTTTAAATAGATAATAAATAAATAAATAAATAAATACAGAAGCTATACAATGGCATGTGTTAAAATAAGCCACAATTACTTACATGACTTAGGGGTGTGGTAACATACACATTTTCCATTTAATCCATCCCATTGTTACTTTTATTTTTAGCCTTTTAGTTGTCCAATGCCCCCTGGAATTTGTTCACTGAATCTAGTACAACACATTCTGGCAGTGGAAGCCAATTCTAAGCACCCACCACTCTCTCAGTAAAGAAATGCCCACTAACATTTCATCTCAATGGGACCCCCCTCCAACTGGAATACATAGCAACTGTTTTTTTTTCCACACATGATGAACATGCTTCCTTCCCTAATCTTGCTTATTTCCTTCACGTATTCCATGACTCATTCATGGCATAACCTCTGTCTGACAAGGATTAATTTAAAAAGTACTTAAAAAAGGTGCTCACCTGACCCAGATGCACTGCAACTAGCCTCAGCATGCTGTACGTCCTCACTTAAGGCCAATTCAACTTCTGTTGTTTCAGTACCTGTAGAAAATTAATTAAAATAACAGTTTGAAAGCAATCCAAAATGCCAGTATAAACATTTCTAATAAGCTCATAACACATTTCAGCAACAGAAGAGGGCCATTTCAATTAGTGACATGAAAATGAGGCTGCAACAGGGTGCTGCTGCAGCAGGTAGTGCAAACAATACTGGCGAGATCCAGGCTACTCCCCCAGCCACACTACAGAGAGTGACAAGACTGTATTATTCTTTCTTTTGTTCTGATTACAAGAATGATAACACTCTCTGTTTCTGTTATTTGTTCTTGACAAAGGGTTCTTGTTTGTTGTTTTCTTGAGGCAATCAGATTTGGACACTGTCAGTAATTTTACCATAAAGATCCTAATGTGGGTCCCTTTCTAATGGCTTGCTGACACTGACCTGCTTAGCCATGGCCTGAAGTCATTTAAGTGACTGATACAGTTGGAGTTTGGCACCAACAAACATGTGAGTAGATTAGAATAGCAAAATAAATAAAGATGTAACAAAAACAATTCTATAAAGCACCACTGCACTTCAATGTTGGTTTCAGATGAGTAGTCAGAATTCAGCACCACTACTTACTAAGCAATTTTGAACAAAAAGGTGGTATATCACATCCTTAATGAAAACAATTACATGCAGCGTGACAAAAATTAAACAGACAGGTGGGGGAACAGAGTAAATAGGGGTAGAATACTAAGACAGCAATCAGCAGAGAGAGAGAGAGAGAGAGAGAGAGAGAGAGAGAGAGAGAGACACTCACACAATGTATGATATACTGGGAGAAGGCTAATGTAGATCTGATATTATAAAAAGGCATTCAGAAATACTGCAATCTGATTGGCTGTTAGAATTCCAACACCCTTACAGCATGATTAATCCCTGCTATACTGTCATGTACAGCTTGATCACATAGCACCTGAATTCTTCATGTCAGCATTCAATCCTCTTGCACTGCCAGTGCTGATGAATGACTAGAATGATGCATTCTGATTATGAACAAGTATCCTTAAACAGTTGGTTGAAGAACTATTTCTATTAAAAATATATTAAAAGAGCCACCTATAGATGGCACAAAAGAACAGGGAAACAGGAGGACAGAGAGGATTACCTGAAGAATTCAAGGGAGGTGACAAGGGCAGTCAGGAAAGCCAATGCATCCTGGGAATGAAGGTGAGCCCAGAGAATTAAATTTGGGGAGAAGGACTGCTACAGGTACATCAGAGAGAACACATTCTGCAAGGAACACCCAAGGATAAAAAGGGATGGAGGTAGATAAAGGGAAAGAAAAGGCAGAAGCACTAAATGAATACTTCTGCTCAGTTTTTACAAAAGAGAAAGGGGGAGCAATACTCAAGGGGGCTGTGGATTTAGGCACAGGAGGAGAAGAGGCGAGAGACAAGGACATCACAATGGGCAGGGCACAACCTAACATTGGAGGAAGGGAGGTTCAGAATCAGGAGGGAAATGAGGAGAGACTTCTTTGTGGAGAGGGTAGTGACAAGGTGGAACAGACTACAGGAAGAAGAGGTATCCTGTAAGACAGTGGTCTGCTTCAAAAGGGGATGGGACAGGAAGGATAAGAGGGAGGGTCACTGGAGGTGGGAGGGGATGGAGGGGCATCTGCAGTATGAGGGCTGCTAGCTGCACACTTGAACAGACTCGATGGAACAAAAGGCCCTCATCTGCTGGTATGTTCATCAGCTCTTATGTAAAAATCTCCCTCTAATCAGGGCCCCTGGCTTACTGCGGCAAGGAGGGTGCAATTTATGTGGCAGGTCTGTGAAGTTTCTGTGATGGAAACCTATGGATTCTGCGGCATTCTCACAACACATTTTTTTGCAGTAGAATTTCATTGTATACTATCATAAATTATATAAACAGTACACCACACATGCATAAATGTGATCAATACCGTTTTATTTGAATAAAAGTGTTATTCATATTTACAAGTGTGAGATACAGAATATTTAATTGCAATTGCAACACAGTTGTCCTATTGTATCATTCTATATTTTTGTTTAGCATTGTAACACAGAAATACCATTTGCTTGATGCTTTCTTCTGAGATGTCCCTGTGTCTCTCAGTATAAATAGTATTATGAACACTAAAACTACACTCAGCATCTGCCGAGTTGGTCACATAGTTAATGCTTGGGAGAGCCAGTTCTGCCAATTTAGGTGTACGGGCTGCAGCAGATTTCAAAAACTTGTCAACATTTTTTCCTCTATGTGCAATGCTGTCCATGTAGGAAGGCGCCAGAATCTTTTTGGATAGAGTAAGCTCCTCCTTCTCTGGCATTCAGTCCACCCTGGAATAGCTGCAAAGTCATTGTTTGTGTCACACATAAAAACAGCCTTAGCCGGGCCAAAGATTCAGACTGCCTTAAGAAACTTCATCCCTGGCTGACCATCTTCTGTTATGTATTTTTCCAGCTTTGTGGCAGCATTGGAGAAGGCTTCTTTGAAGGTTTCCAGCAACTCTTTTTTCACACGAAGTGTTATGTCTGCACCTGCGGCTTCAAAAAAGACTCTGTAACTCTCAATGGTCAGCTGCTGATGCAACTCGACATAAATTTGTAGCTCCTCCAGGATGTCCACAACATTGGTCGTGATTGGTACTTGAGCCTGGAAATGATCAAGCAAAGTGCAAAGTCTCATGGACTTGTTTTCTAGAAATTCCAGCTCAATCTTCAGTTTCCTTAGTGTTGTCTCGTTGAAGAGAATGTCCTGTGGAGGCAAAATAAAGACAATGTTATTTTAAATACAGCATTTTTGTTGCAGTATGTTACTATTTGGGGCAAAATAATAAAAAATATAAATGCTATTTTAAATACAGTATTTTTGTAGCACAATCATGTTATCATGTGGGGCAAAATAATAAAAATACAAATGCTATGTTAAATACAGTATTTTTGCAGCATCATCATGTTACCATGTGTATAAATGTCACACACAGCTAAATAAATTACACACATTGTTGCAAAATAAAGATGATATTATGTTTGTTATTAAATCAATACTTTTAATTTTCAGACTTACTTTTAATGCTAGAAGGGTGCTCCATGGGTGTTTCGATAGATCCAGTTCCTTTTCCGCAAAGGACTTGTGTTTAACAATATAACTGTGGTGATATCTCGCTGCTTGGAAATATGAAGTCCACCAGGTCTCACAGGGGTCTGCTGGCATTTTGGCTCATCCGTCAGGTGCTGCTGCTGTAAGATGTTGCAGGTAGCTATTTTTTTGTCCACTTGGCAATGAAAATAATTTTCTAAATAGTTTCATCTATTTCATTGTCAGGGCAAATGGCTCCTCAAATGCCCCTGCAACCAAATCAATGATGTGAGCAAGGCAAGTGATATAGGTGCAGTTTGGGAACAAGCCCTGCAGAATGGCAGTGAAGCTTTTTTTCATATAGGAGGCATTGTCCGTGTCATATGTCCACACATCATCAAAAGAAATTCCATATTCACTGACAGTTTGTACAAGTGCCTGTCTTGTAAAAAGAGGGCAAAAATCTAGTTTCCAGCAGATAGGGACGTACCCATCTGGTGGCATCTTTTCCAAGTGGAGCAGCTAGGATATTCAGAATACTCCTCTACTCTACATCACTCATCTCATCCTTGATGATTATCACCTTTTTTCCAATCAGTTTTTGTTTCATTTTATTTTGTTCAGTTGCATAAATGTCTGAAACATAAGAGGCTCTCCGGTGGTCAGCACTTGGTATTGCTCCACCATTCTGTACATAGCTGGCAAGGAAGGAATGAATCTCTGGGTGGTCGACTTTCTCCAGTGGAATATCTGCTTCCATTAATGTTTTGGTGAAATCTTGCACAACTTTTATGTGTTCCACCTGGGAAATTGTATTTTTATGAAGGGATGTCACAAGGGTTCTTTGTTTCTTCTGGGCATTTTCTAGGGTAATCTCTGCTGCTCTTTTCCCATGAGTCTTCGATGAAAGGTGGTCTGAGACAGTCTATTTGCAGATGTGATCAAGGACTAAATTGCATGCAGTACAGAACAACTTCCCACCACCTTCATGATCTGGCTGGTTCAAAAACTGCTGGCAGCGATCTTTTGCAGTCACATACATTGCGGTCTTGGATCTGTTCTTACTGGATGGTGTAGACTTCTGCACAAAGCTGTCCATTCTGGCTGTAAGTCAAAAAAGAAAGTGTTAGATGGATGACTGAGGCAGAGATTGATACGAATAAATAGGCAAAACCAGTCTCTTAAATGGTGAAAAAAACTTACATTAGGTTCTTCTGGGGCTGCTGCAAGGGGAACAGAGCAGAAAACACAGTGAGAACCTGGCAACATCAACACCATATAAACCATGTAAATAAATTCAATATATGTTCCAGATTTTCTCCTTACCTGGATACACTGCATTTCCAGGGGAATCTCAGCCTCTCCACTATTTAGCTGGACTGTGCCTGTGCTCACCATCATCCTGGCACATTTTATTAACCAACCAATGCACAAGACCAGAGAAGCACAAGCCAGAAAAAAAAACAGCAAAAAAAAAAACAGCAACAGTGTAGGTTGGAGGCTGGAGCATCCCTCAAAAACCAAATAAGTGTACAGGCAGATGTAGGCAGAGACATGAGGAGGAGGATGGCTTTGAATGTTCCAGTAGTGGTCAGAGTAGCAGTGGTTGTCCATGTAGTAATTCTACACATCAACCCAACCCCTGTGCTTAAAGCAGGTAAAATAACAGTACTTATTGGCTTGTCACCTGTACACACCCCATCTGGTGTGAAAGACACCCCATCCATGGCAGTTTGCAGAGCAGAGACATTTGGCATGCATACCACATGCAAAGCACAGAACAATGCAGCTCATGTTGCACAGCCTTTTTGTGAGTCATCTCAATAAATACCTGCCAAAGCATGTGATTGTGTGTGAACTCAATGCTGCCATATGGGAAATGCTTGCAAATTGCCTGTTGGTGTTTTCCTTTGTGGAGAATGCAGGAATCCAATGCTTTGTGGCACACACATGTCCTAAATGGAAGAGCCTGTCCAGGACATACTTTGCTACCCGGGCTATCCCTGAATTGTATCATGCAGACATTAGCAACAGCGTGGAACACTTGTAATAGGTGACCACCAGCACATGGAACATATGTAATTTAAAGCACAAGGCAGAAATAACTTCAGCCAAGGTTGGAGCCAACCCCAGGCACACAGAGTGCACCTGTGAACACTGACAACAGCACTGAACAGCTGGAACAGAAGACCACCAGCACAGGGAGCAGAAGCCTGACATCAATCTTTAACAACCTAGGTTGGAGCCTTCCCCAGCCACTCAGTGAATTCACCGGACAGCAGCAACAGTGAACACTTGCAACAGACTACCACCACCACCGGCAGAGAAGAACTGTAATGTCTTCTGTGCTGGTGGCAATGTGTTCCAAGTGTGTATTCAAAGTGTTAGCTGCAATTGTCATGATCTGCAGGTCCAGTCTCTGGGTGGCTGGGGGGGGGGCAATAGAAGCCTAGGGAACAGAAGCCTCCTCATAGCCAGCCAGGGGTTCTATCTGTTGACTTTGCAAATGGCAGCAAACACTTGGAACAACAGACAACCAGCCCCCTTCGTCCACCCAAAGGCATCCTCTCTCAGTCAGCAACAAATACATTTCACAAGTAAAAAAGATATACATTTCTGACACTCATTCCAAGAGTTTGCTGCTGTTGACACGATCTGCAGGTGCTGCCTGTGGCTGGCTGGGGGGGGCAACAACAAGAACAACCTAAGTCAGAGCCTCCTCTCAGCCATCTAGGGGTTCTGCTTGCCGACTTTGAAAACAGCAGCAAACACTTGGAACAACAGACAACCAGCCCCCTTTGTCCACCCAAAGACATCCTCTCTCAGTCAGCATTTCACAATCACAAGTAAAATATATACTGTATATTTCCACAAAACAACCCCGAATTCTCTTTATCACTGTTGTAGACGTCATAACAAAAAGTATAGCAGACATAAATAACCATTAACCAAATAATACAGGTGTAAAATGTAAAAAAAAACCAAAACAAAACAAAAAGCAAAATATTGCAGTACCTCTTCCTAGCAGCAAGATGTCAGTAACAACAGGAACAGCAGCAGTGGTCTTCCTTCAGCAGTCTGTCACGCAGTCTTCTTCTTGGTGCTTTTGTCTTTCATTTTTCTTGCAGTCCAGGAACTGTAGAAAAACTACTGAAATCCACATCATCTTTATGGCCATCAAATCCCATATCTCCACCCCCTTATCACTGAACATTCTGCTGCCAATTGGACAACTGAAAATAGAGTACCTTTTGATTTGCTAGCACAATCAAATAATGAAATGATTGACTGCTGCATGTAGCAAATCCGAGGCAGCAAATTCAATCCCCTGGCAATTTTAAAAAGCCAATGCTGGATCTGTTGAATGCTGAGGCACATGATTTGAGCAATACAACCAGAATGGAACAAGCAGCAGCACTACATCCTTGCCTGAACACCGACACCGCTTCATTGAAACAGCTCAGGCAGTTGGAACCCTGAAGCGGCACAGAGAGTAGGGTTGCTACCTGTCAGGTTTTTTAGCTGGTGGTCAGGTTTTCAGGGTCCTTATCAGGTAATCCAGTTTTGCTCTGTGCTGGTCAGGTTTTAGAGCCATTTTGAGTGCTCACGTACTTTTGAAACAGATTTTGTCATCTCATTCATTGTTTTAACTACATGTCCAGGTTATAAACAAGTTCTGTTATCAGTATACCTTTTGTTTGTGAAAGCAGTCAACCTGGGAGGTGTAAAGTATGGCCATTAACACCATTAGCACTTACTTAATCTAGTCTTTTCTACTGTATCTTAAAGTGGCATAGCAGCAAAGCTGCCCCCACCTTTTGTAACAGCAACACAGCCAGTTGTCTTCCACTTTCGTTTGCTGGTAAACATTTTCACCGCTAACAGAATTTAGGCATTTTAAATGTTTTAAATTATGTTTTACCTCAAGAAAAAATGTGGCCACTTCTTTGACTTTGAAATATTACTGTGGACATGAAAAGGAAATGGAGCCAGAAAAATATATAGTACACATTATAGAACACAATTTCTTTATTATGTATTATTATATACCAAGTATACTGTTGTATGCTATTTAAAGTATTTCCCTTGTCTCCCCCATATCATATCTGTAAATGAGATTTATTTTACATCTGTATGTTTATCTGGTAAACTAGTGTTAATAAATCAATCACTACATGCATAAGTAAATAACGAGGAAGAACCTAGGAAAGTAACTTTAACAGGTACAGTATCTTAAGATTTTTGTTGAAGTGCTTTAAGTGTTGTATTTTATTGATATAACCATTGGCTTTCTAGGAGGAGCAATGCACGATGAGTCATTAAAAGGGTGGGGCTAGGGGCTGAGCTTAGGATCCGGTTTTTGCCTCATCCAAAGGTGGCAACCCTAACAAAGAGGTAGGGGAGCTGGGTGAACAATGGAACCGACTGTCTTTTTTTTAACAAAAAGGCTTTTTTGAGAGAGGGGGCAGCTCATTCTTATTTTTTTTAAACATTTCTTTATTGTTTGGGGTGATGTCTTGCATCTCTTAACTGCTACCTACAAAAGGGATCATGTTTTTTGCTGCCTGCTGGACGGTTGCTATATTCGGAAGCTCCTCATCACTCTACCGACCGGCGGGCAAGAACCGAATAGAAAGTATCACAGTATCTACTCCATCCTAGCCTGGCATGCAGAAATAAAGACATACAGCCTGGGATCCCATGCCACCATTTGCTAGTCTCTGAGCGCAGTAACAGTACTGAAGTTACTGAAACTTTCACGGCCGGGGGCAGGACCTTATCTCACAAACATCAGGCTTCTCAAATCTGTCTTCACAGTGTGGATCACGGTTTGTTTTTGTTTCTCTGCTGGATGATCTTCTTCATGAAAATTAAACTATTTTATTTAAACATTTATTTTATTGTCTCCCCCCCCCCCCGAAAGCTCATCCACCCATAGAAATGGGCTGGAAGAAGCTCCAGACTAGAACTTGAGGACTGGCATCAGGCATGTATTTTCAGCTTGCTCGCTGGGCTCCAATTTAATGCAGGAAGCCAGATTCACTCCGCCTGCTGGCCGGTAACGTAGAAATTCTGAACATGGGAAATAGCGGCCGACGAGCAAAGAAGCAAAAGCACTCCACACGGTGCAGTACTTTTATGGCTGTTGGTTAAAAAAACTGCTCTCAGTCTACCATGGCATCCCAGGCTGTATTTCAATATTTCTGCATACCAGGCTAGGATGGAGTTTGTGTGTGTGTGTGTGTGTGTGCGTGTGTGTGTGTGGTGGGAGGGGGGCAGAGATGGAGGCTACTATCACAATCCTGCCTTTTCTGCATACCAGGGTAGCCTAGGATGGGGTTCGTGTGTGTGTGGCGGGGGGGCAGAGATAGAGGCTACTATCACAATCCTACCTGCCGGCCACTGGAAATAACTTCCATTTGAGAACACAAGAGTGGCCAGCAGGTTTGAGGGGCAGTAACACTCACTTGCTGCACAGAAAAAAAAAAACACGATTGTATTTGTGGCCACCATTTTGCGATTAGAGGCCATTTTGCAGTGAAAACTGCCCAAAAGCTCCATTTCCATGGCCAGACTAGATTTCTGTGGGCGGGCAAGAATTCTGTGGTGATTACTGTGGCCGCAGAATCGTGGAATGTCAAGGGCCTTGTTTATAATGCAGGACTGATTGGAAAATAGCAGAATTTTTAACCCATGCTACATGACAAATGTCAGCAAGTTCTGCAAATGATTATGGCATTAGATGCACAGAAACTGCAGAAAATTTGAACTGCAGGATCTTTTAAAGCATTTCTGTGGAAAATATATTCCACTATTTAAAATGTGGAAAGAAAAAATGACAATAAAAAGAGCAAAATTGAAATTAGCCTACTTTTTGCCGAATTTCACTTCTGTGAAATGCTGCAGTTTGTATAAATTCAGCAGGCGGAAGAAAAAAATTGCAGAGGCCTAGTGCTGTATATGCTACTCAATCTCTACATCTATCTTACTCCAGATTTATTGTGCCTTTTTTTTGCTTGTTTTCTGATTGCTCATGCTACAGCACTTGCACTGTAGGGTGGAACAGGCTTTTAATCTCAACCTGTGCCCCACCCCCTTGTGTCGGCACACAGCTACTGGTCCCCACTGGACCCCCAGGTCAGCTGTGTAAAATAAGCAAAAGACTTAATGGCAATAGCAGTCAGTTGTAACACAAATAGTTGTTAAGAGTCTGTTCAGGCAGCAGCAGTTTTCACAATATAATCACAAAGCAGCACTACAGTCTGAAAACCTGTAGAAATCTGGCGTTAAAGTTACTGGGGCTCTCTGGTACAATCAAGGCAGACACTCAGGTTGCAGTTCTTTTAATTTAGCCACTCGGAGATCACAGATGCCAGCTCAGATTTAATACTGCAGGCTGCTATTTGCCCAAAGGGTGGCACGGCTTTTAATCTCAACCCGTGCCCCACCACCTTGTGTCAGCACACAGCTGCTGGTCTGCAGCCGAACCAGTAGCTGTGTGACTCTAATCAGAAAAGCAACAATGTCTGTAACTGGCTATTTGTCAAAGCAAAGAATGCTATGGTCATCCACCAGACCTGGCTCAACTGCCACTGAGAATGCGCTCCATACACAGTCAGAAGCATCATCCCTGCATGTATGATCTCCCCAAGTGCAACCCACCATCAAAGAAGCACTGGCCCAATGCTTGTGGTTGATATACTGCAGTACTCATTTGTTGAAAATGGTGGTTTCTATAATATAAAGAGCCTTGCAGTGCTCAGATTAAATGTTCAGTTGTGGACCTATTTTTTAAACAATGCAGTTCCTGAATTGTACCAAGATCTGAAAAAATGTCTCACATGCCCAAGTCATTTAATGCTTGTTCCATGCAGCTGTCAGTCACTCTGATCAGTGCTGGAGGTCTGTTGCTCAATAAATAATTGGCTATGAAAGTCACTCCTGAATTAATGAAGTCCCTTTGCAGCACATGAGTCCAATCCGGGACTCTGTGCCAGCTTACTCACTGCTTGATTGGCTGAACTGACAATCCTTACCATGTTCCTGTTCAAGTGCAGGGTCAGTGGCGAATACTGTGGCTGCAGCAGTACCCTTTCTGTTGTGGAAATTGTCCCCCAAAAGTTATGAATTCATGGCCAACAACTCATTGTTGCCTCAAAGTTATTTACCGCTGACCTGGAGAGTGAAGGAATCCCTATTTAGTGCATAGTTACATGTACTCTGTAAGTAGTTGTGGAGATGCAAGGTCCTTATTTAGCTGTAGTCATGTGCTGGAATGCCACAGAATGCCAAAGACTGCATGCTCTAATCCTGCTGATCTGGCCCCAACAGTAGTTAAAGTCCATTGGGAACAGAGGGGTTCAAAGGAGTGATGGCTGCAGGCTGGTACTAGCTCCTAGAGTCAAACAGGTAATGCTCAATTGGTTTAGGAGTTACATATCTTCAGTTCTTATAGGTAACACCCTATAAAAGAGGAGGCAGAGGTAACAACAACACAGGCCATAAATTATGTAAATGATGCAGAATATGGCATTATTTAAGGTGGAATGGAAATTCTACTTTCAAAATTTCTCTTTTTGCTATTTGTAATTCCATGGTGTGATGTTGAATCATCATTAAAACCATGGATTGCAATCATACTCTTGTAAACCAGCAATGTTTCATTCTATGGACTATTGGAACCACAGGTTAGTATTTCACATGTGCATTTTCATGATGAAATATCAAAGCACTGTAAAGGTATTCTTCAGGTGTTCGGTGATGCAGAGTGAGTTCCTTAGAATTCAAGTTAATCAGCAGGTTCTGCTTCCACAAATTTAGCATGTTTTTCCACAGTTTACTTACACTTTGATAGTGTGAAAGTTTGAGAGAAGGGGAGGGACATGAAGAAGGAGAGAGACAGCTTCTTGTTTGTAGTAAGTTACATGAAGTCAGAATTTTTATTTAGAAAATGGGCAAATGAAATATTGTACTATGTTTGGCTGTTGACATTCCATGTGCATATTTTTATGTGCCAATATACCACCCTGTTAACAAAAAAAGGTCCAAACACATGAGGTGGAATTTGGACAAATCATATAGAATACATGAGCCACTTTCATCCTTTCCTAATTTCCATCTCAAACATGTCTGCTGCCTTAACTCATACAGAGAGCCTTCACGTAGGCCCTAGAAATAAAACTGTCTTAAATTTAACAAATAAATAATCTTATGTTCTTTCCATTCACAATCCCCTCCTTACACAGATAAACAACTTAAAATAATTTAAAAAAGCACTATTCATAGTTTTAATTTCTGGTATTTCTTTGAGTTCCATGAAAAATTCCCCTCATATACTTAACATCTTGACAGAAATATCGGTGCTGCTAACACTGCCCCAGATAGAATTGAGGGTCTGGCTCAACAGGGATTGGAGGGGGGTGGGAGGAGAAATGTGTGTGTCAGTGAAAGTGTATACCAATAGAATACTGCAGAATTTTGAATCCATTCATTCCATATTAACATTACATGTTTGTGTGTGTGTATATGGGGGGGGAGTGAGCACTCTCCCGCTGCCGGCTTGCCATGCAATAGTACAGAAAATGATTCTCCCCATTTTCAACTATAGGGATGTAGTCTACAGTGCCGCTCCCAAAACTTTCCTAATGAGACTGGATACCCTCTTCCACTCCTTCTGTTGTTTCACCTTTGACTGTCCTCTCAGTACCCATCTTTGTGCCCTCTACCAAGCCCTATCCCTCCCATCCCTTCAGGATAGGAGGCTGTCCCATTGTGCTAGTCTTACAGCAAGATTCTGGTCAATGTCTCTGTCCTCATCTCTCTTCCACACATTTCCCTCCCACCTCCCTCCAATCCCTCAGACACTATGACCCCTGCATTGTCTGTCCCATGCATGTCCATCTCTGCTGGCCAGGCTGCCTTCTCCTACCACTTGCCTAAACTGTGGAATTTTCTCCTCCCTATCATCCACCACACCCCTTCTCCCTGCTGCCTCAGCACCTTCCTTAAGGCCCACTTCCACTCCACTTGTTCCTGCTCCTAATCAACCTATTAACTGAGTTATGGCATGGCACTTGTTACGAGGGTGGGCTGGGCTGCCAAACCCTAGCTGTCACCTGTGCATCTTCTGTACATATTCTACTGTATTAATGTTCTACTTTTGTACTTGATTTGTAAACATCTCCACTTTTGAACTTATTATTGTACTTATTATTGTAGCCAAATGTATCTTCTCCCATGTACCCCCCCCGATGCATCTGAAAAAGAGCAGGAGTCTGCTCAGTATGCTTTCCTGAAGAAATTTTTAAATAAATAAACTACAGGACCACTGCATAATACGGTATTCTTAAATTCCATGGTAACAAAATAAAACCTTCTGCTGAATGTTAGAAAGCCAGATGACTATCAGGTAAAAAAAAAAAAAAGAAAAACGAAAAGAAAAAATCTGTGGAAGGGCTAGTTGACATTTTTTAAGCAATATTTTATCACATTTTCATATCTTTTTTTATCTTTTCTTTACCTTTTTACCCATTTTCAACTACTCAATTGTATAACCTACAACTCAGTGGACTCTGCAATCTGAACTGTACACCTCGCTGGTTCTTTGCAAATGTCTTGCCTATATTGGCAGCATGTTCCTTTACTATACTGTAGCTTTTGCTCTGTTTACCCCATAACCAACATACTTGTATACTTTTTATATGGTTTTTGTCTTTCTCTGAAATTCATTACTTGTATAGTGATTTTATTGTACATGTCCATGTACCTATTGTTCTCACTTTGTTATTGTTGTTTCACCCCCTGGTGTATCCCCTTCCCTGGGTCGCACCTAAAAACAAGCCTGTTGGTAAGCTGACTATACCACAGGTATACAGTCTTGCTAGTGCAGGGTCAGATGCTCATAATTTTGCACCGGGAGCAAACTGTTTGCACTGGGTTTGCACCGGGTTTGCGCGGGTCCCCTGTATTCAAAAGACCAAATAGCCCGGGCAAACTGCATTAGTGCAGGGCAAAATTATAATGTATGTACTGTGCAAAGAGAAGAGGTGTGTACATGAATACAGGTGCTATGCTATATTCAGTGCCTTAGCACAGCACAAAGTGTGTTTGCGTGACTTTGCGCAACACTTTGAGAGCTACAAATTACCACCCAGAAAAAGGTAGTCTTAACTCTGGGCAAAACAAGGATGGGGAGTGGCCACAGCAGCAATAGGCAACATTGCCATAAGTAATAACAGCATCATGGTGCACTGGATCACTGCAGCCAATAAGAGGCAGGGAGGACAGACAGCCACCCTGGGTCACTTCATATAACATGGAAGAGACATACTGCGCACACGTCTAGTCTCCCCATAGGGATACACCATCACAATCCAGCACACACATGCAGCACAGGGGGAATGGAGAGTACAGAGGGGAGGGTGTACAGGTGGCCAGGCTGCACCACATAGTAGGTGCTGACACTCAGCTGGGGCCATCCACACAGTGCACATGTGCCACTGATGGGAATGCCCCTCACATTAGTGTGTCTGTATGATGGTATGTGTCTGCTCCCCCCCTGGGCGTACATCGCACACCTGTCCAGGCTCCCTATCACACACACCCAGTCATATACATGTTAGTGTGGGAATCTCATGCCACTGGCATAGTGTATGGGGGTCACAGGACAGTATGACTGTAGTGTCCACTGTCAGAACATGCCTGCCAGCTGTGCATGTCACTGTGTGGCGTGCAGCAGTCATTGATCCCCGACATACCATAGGCATTGCTGTGTCCCTCACACTGCTGGCAACCTTGTTACTGTAGCATCTGCTATGCACTGTTGCGGGGACTACAGTTTGACTATTGCATGCAGCACCACCACCTGTGCCTGTGTTGTGTAGTTCCATGGGGTGCAATGGTCTCTGCAGCTGTGTACAAACGTAGCATGCAGCTACCACCATGCTGTTGCAGACTGACATATAGGTGCAGCTGTGAGCAGACCCAACTTGCCCCTGTACTTCCAGACAAACATACAGGTGGAGCTGTGAGCAGACTCAGCCTGCCCCTGTACTTCCAGACTGACATACAGGTGGAGCTGTGAGCAGACGCAGCCTGCTCCTGTACTTCCAGACTGACATACAGGTGGAGCTGTGGGACCCTGCAAAAACACTGTGCAAGCTACATGCAAATCAAGCCATAATGAGATGCTAATATAGATGTTTGTCTACGGATTGCCTAATTTTTTGAATATAGAAAATGTTTTCTCTGGGCAAACGTCTTCACGCCAGACAAACGTGAGCACTGTGCAAGTGCTGCACAAATGTGTTTGCACTGTGAAAACCAGTTAGAACCATAATACATTTCTGCAGTATTTGACCTGCACTGTTGTTTGCAGCTTTAGTAAATCCACGTCTTTGCTTGCACACACATTGGCCACATAGTTCACCTTTACCTTTCTGCATGCCTATGCGCACTGGGCTGCTGTTGTGGTTTGCACTTCCTGGATGCTATGTTCAGAGGTGTCTTATTTGCTGGGCTATTTTTGCACTGCACTCCCTGCCGGGTTTGCATGATTTCATTTGCACGCTATATTCAGCTGCTTTAGCCGTAGGGCTATTCCTTTGAATATAGCATGCAAATGGTTTTGGGCTAATTTAGCACACTATGCAGAGTTAATTTTGCCTGGGGCTCCATTTTGAATATCTGGCCCCAGATATCTTTATAGTCCATTTCTTCTGTAACCCCCCTGTAAATGGGGGTTCCTAAAATTCTCCTAGGAGCTGCCTAGGTGTCCCCCCTAGTGGTTGGCATTCGGCATTTAAGCCGTTTTAAATGGCAATGCTGTGAGTGCTTTTAGAGCCTCTGTGTACTGTCCCTTTAAAGGCTGCACGCTTGTTGTTATAATTAGCTCGAATGGGGGTCTGTGTGTTTCCCTGCTCGAGTCCCGCTCGAGCTGCTTCCCAAGTGCTCTGTTTGCTGTCGCTGATTGCTCAGAGGGAGCACATTATAAATATGTAGCTATTTGCTGGGAATTGTTAAGAGTGATAATGACGATACAGTTTGTTCTAACCTGCTTTCTCGCAGCCTGGACTGTTTCTGTTGTGCCCCACCATGTTAGTCCTGAAATGTTAAAGTGGACCAATCAAATCGTGAGGACGTCCTGGGGAGTGACTGACCAATGAAGATACACCTGGTAATACTGGGAAGTGGCATGATGGGCTATGGTGCTTTTTTGCACCACTGAGAGCAAACGTAAATGACTGGCATGTGTAGCCAGCCTATGAGGTCGGGTAGCACCCAAGTTGTGAGGATTGCCCCATGCAGTTAGGGGCAGATGTGTTGTGTCCATGGAAGAGAGAGGAGCACTGAGCTTCTGCGCCATTGAATGATCACACGAGAAGCTCGTGAAAGGCCTGAGGAAGCCGTTTTCTTTGCCAGTGCGTCCCAAACCAAATCCGCCGGTGTGTGGTCAGAGGAGGCTGTGTATAAACACAGCTACCTACCAGGCTTCACCTGAAGAGGACTGGAAAATCTACTGAATCGTGCTCGGTCTGTCAGGATGTTTGAAGCTGCAGTTAACGCCCGAGGTTGCTGTGAGTTCGCTCGGGTCCTGGGAGCAGCTGCCTGGTATACCCCTCTGTTGTTTTCCATATAAATGTGTGAGGAGGCCTCTGAAACTCAGGCTCAGCCCTGTAAGTGGTGAAAGAGTGGGTCTCTGTTGGAGCTGTGAGTACTGAATCAGGGTAGCTCCCTGCTAATGCTTACAAACCAAGGCCAAGTCATTTGTTGTATTGCTGACTGTACTAAGCGAGCCTTCCGGCTCCCTCTAATTTCCTCAGGAAGTAAATGGTCAGTTGTGTAAGGGCCCCAACCAGCTGCATCGATGGACTAGCCATTAGGGCTTGGTACCCAGAGATAGTAATTAATAGGTTAGGCCTGTGCACAGAGCCATAGGTAGATTTTCATATGGTGTAGTGGTAAGCTAATTATTCTGATTTTCCCCCGGTCCTTGTTATCTCCCCCTCAAATAAATCCGATTGCCTGTTCTGCAAAAGTACACTGGCTAGTCTGTGTATTAAGGGTAAAATACTGCACAGTGAATGTGCTGTAACTGTACCTTACTTTCCAGGGGGTTCCCGGAGTGAGCTGACTGGATCGAGCTGGGGGGTAAGTCTGTATGGTAAGGATGCTAAAATTGCACCATGGGGGCCACTAGTGGGAGGAAAGGGGGGTTACAGCACCCAGAGGGCTGTGACCGAGTCAACCTTGACTGTTCTAACCCCGACCTCTGGGTGGAGGCACCCGTCAATGGATCTGGGCCCCTCACCCTGCTACAGATAGGGCAGGCAGGGGTAGTAGCCCTAGAGATAGTGCCCCCTTGGGGTTACAAATTGGAGGCACCGCTAGGATCAGCGTCTCCTAGTGGCCAAGTGAGTGAAGTGCATAAAAATGGAAAAACTGACAGGGAAACTAGAAGGGGATATTATGGCAAAAATTACGTTGGATCCTATTAAGGCAATGGTACACAAACTGATGATGTGGGGCAAAGCCGAAGAGCTGGACTCCCAGAGAATTGTGTTACTATTAGACGTGCCCCTGGGAACCCCAACAGCTGACATTATTTCTACAGCAGAGCGTGTTAAATGTTTGGGCAAAGTGGAGGTGAAGGGGCGTATGGCTGACCTGCTCGATCAGACCCTGCAGGTGCTACTTTAGTGCAGTGTGGCCATCGACCCCAAGAGGGTACCTCCAGTGATTTACCCAGAGGGTGCCCCACAGGGGTGGAAGCTTGTTCATATTTGGAGTGGGTCAGTTACTCCTGTGGGGTCTCCCCAGACTAATAGTTTTAAAGATAAACTGCTTAAATTGCTGGCTGTGGAAGGGAGGACTACCCAGGAGCTGCTGCAAGCATTGGATCTGTCTAGTGACACTACCCCCCACGTCTCCCCAGGTACCTCCCCCTGTTCCCCTAAGAGTTCTATTTTGGCTCCACTGCCCTTAGTGGTCCCTCCTATACAGCTCGATTCTTACCGTAGGCTGAAACTTTTTCTGGCAGAGTGCCAGTGCCTTTGGGAAGAATGACTTGGAAGTGTGGATGGACTATGCCACCCCCCTTAGTTCAGGAGTGGCAATGCTCTGAGGGGGAAAAAAGAAAGTGATTGATGGAGAGCCTGAGGGGCCCCGCTTTAGAAGCCATTAGGTTTTTGCGGGTCACTAACCCGGAAGCCACCGCAGCAGAGTACCTTTCTGCTTTGGAAGGGGTGTTTGGGAGTACAGAGATGAGGGAAGACTTATTATGGAAATTCAGGTCTGCCAAGCAAAGGAGAAATGAGAAACTGTCCTCCTTTGTTACTAGGGTGGAGTGGGCCTTGCAGAAGGCCTATAGAAAAGGGGGGATCACAGCCACGGCCTTGAACCAGGTCAGGTTGGAACATTTTTTGAAGTCTGCTAGATTTTCTAGTGTGATATTGTTAAAACTTAAGTTGCATGATAGACGGGCTGCCCCACCTGAAGACTGTCAATTGATGCGGGAAATTAGAGAAGTGGAGACTGATGAGGAAGGGTGGGAACCCTATGTGGGAGTTGTGAACCAAAACCGAACCCCTGAGTCTAGTGCCCCCAAAGAGACCCACTCTTCAGGAATGCCTGATGCATCCCCAGACTTTCAAGGTGATGTGGGGGTGTGAGTTATTTCCTCTGATCCCCAAGTAGAGGGTGAGTTGAGGGCAGAGGTCAGAAATTTACGAGAACTGGTGAGGGACTTGAAGCGATCCACTATCTACCCTGTTAGGTCTGGGGAACATGGGTTATCTAGAAATCAATGCTCTAGCCCAAGGGAATCCCCTCACCCCCCAGAGGGCCCCCAGCAGACAAGGTACTCCCACCCAATAGAGACCCCCAGGACCCCAAGTTTTGTTACCATTGTGGGGAGGATGGACACTTTCAGCCTGGGTGCCAGTTGCCGTAGAATTTAAGGAAGGTCAACAGCAAACTGATCACTTGGCATTGCAGGGCCCATGTCCAACCCCCCAGGAAGAGCTTTGTGACCCAGGCCAATGCCCAAGCAACTGTCAATGCTGCACCTCCTGAATGGTCTGATGTGGTCGGACCCTTGATGGAGGCCCCAGTGCGAGTAAATGGGATTCCCACCCGAGCTGTATTAGACAGTGGCTCTCAGGTAACCATCATGTTTCAGGACTGGTATCAGACACACCTACCTGAGGTGCCACTACAACCCTTGTATGGTCTAATTGTACGGGGGCTGAGTGACAAGGCTTATCCGTATTTGGGGTATATCCGGATCTGGTTGTCATTCCCCACTTCTGTGGCTGGAGTGGATGAACAGGTGGAAACCTTGGCTTTAGTCTGGCCCCCCACTGGACTGTATGATGGGGTACCCCTGTTGATCCTGACAAATGCTCATATGTTTGGACGACTAGCCCAGCTGTGTTCAGAAAAGCAAGCATTTGGACCAGGCAAGCCCTAAGAATACCCACTGTGATCAAAAAGGTCACCGAAGCTCAAAAGAAGGTTAGCCAGGAGGAACCTGAAGGCCTGGTGGGTGTAGTATGGAAAAAGGATCTGGCACCCGTGACACTTGCCCTGAATGCCCAGTATGTTCTGCACGGGGAAGTCCGACTGAGATCAGATGTTAAGAATAAGTTGTTGATGTTGGATGCACCTGGGGAGGGAAGATTGCCTGAAAGACTGCTGGTCAAACCCAGTATCTTACCGGCTAGAGCCCATGCTTACGTTAAGAGGGTGATGGTTCAAGTTCATAATGTGTCCAACAAGGAGATTCAAATAAGAAGAGGGTGCACTCTGGCAAGTATACATTGTTCAGATACTGCAGTGCTGCCCAATAGCAAGGGTTCAAGGAAAGAAGACAGAGTAACTCCTGACTTGTTTGATTTTGGTGACTCCCCGTTGCCTGCTGAATGGAAAGTGAGGATCAGTGAGAAGCTTGCCGAAAGAGACCAGGTTTTTTTCCCTGAAAGAAGGGGATGTGGGATGTGTGCAAGGGGCTGAGCACCATATCCAGCTGCATGATTAAAGGCCTTTTCAAGAGAGATCTCGGTGCCTGGTCCCAGCTGACATAGACGATGTGAGGCGGCATTTGCAAGAGATGCTTGCTGCTGGTGTAATACAAGAGTCCAGGAGCCCCTATGCCTCCCCCATTGTAGTAGTGAGAAAAAAGAATGGGGCGGTTTGGATGTGTGTAGATTACCGTACCTTGAATCGGTGGACCATCCCAGACCAGTATACCATGCCACGCATACAGGATGCCTTGGATTGTTTAAATGGCAGTAAGTGGTTTTCTGTGTTGGACCTCCACAGTGGGTACTATCAGATCCCGATGGCCCCAGAGGACCGAGAGAAGACTGCATTTATTTGCCCCCTAGGTTTCTATGAGTTTATTCAGATGCCTCAAGGGATTTCAGGTGCCCCAGCCACCTTTCAGTACCTGATGGAACGTGCTGTGGGGGACTTGAATTTGCTCATGTGTTTGGTTTACTTAGACAATGTCATAGTGTTTGGTCGCTTGTTGGAAGAGCATGAACGTCGATTGTTCAAGATCCTGGATCGGCTGGAGGATTTTGGCCTCAAGCTATCTATAGACAAGTGCCAGTTCTTTCAAACTTCTGTGAAATATGTGGGCCACATAGAATCCCCCGAAGGCATAGAGACTGACCTCAGCAAAGTAGAGGCTTTGACCACTTGGCCTCAGCCCAGGAATTTGAAAAGCTGCAATGGTTCCTGGGGTTTTGCGGTTATTATAGATGGTTTGTCAAAGATTATTCTCGAGTGATCCACCATCTCCTCAACCTCACTCAGGGGTATCCTCCCACGCACAAGAAGTATAAGAAAGCTGTGCACTCTGAGACAGAGAAGAAGTATTTTTGGCCAAATTATGTGTTTGGAACCCACTGGACTACTGAGTGTGAGGAAGCTTTCTATGACATCATATATCAACTTACCCATGCCCCAGTGCTGTCCTATGCTGACTCGGCCAAGCTGTACGTTCTCCATACTGATGCCAGTCTACAAGGATGGGGGGCTGTGTTATATCAGGAGCACTCGAATGGTCTGAGACCTGTGGCTTTTGCCAGCAGAAGTCTGGCTCCTTCAGAAAAAAATTATCCATTGCACAAGCTAGAGTTCCTGGCTCTGAAGTGGGCCATTGTTGATCAATTTCATGATTATTTGTACGGTGTTAAGATATTGGTAAAGACTGATAACAATCCTCTGACCTATGAGCAGACCTCGGCCAAGTTGGATGCCACTGGCCATAAGTGGCTCTCTGCATTGGCCCCCTACGACTATGCTGTTGAGTACAGAGCAGGTCTAAACCATATAGATGCGGATGCTCTCTCTCGGAGACCTATGCCACAAACTGATTGGTTCAGGTTGTCAGAAACTGACATAAGAGCCCTGTGCCAGAAATTTGACAAGGAGGAACCGGTGTCTCCTGATGTTGTGGACTGCTTGGTGGATTGTTTGGGGCCATCCGAGAACTGCATACCTGCTGCCTACTGTCATTTTTCCTGCATTAGACACTAGTTCCCTGCCCCAATTCAACAATGATAGTCTCCAACGGGCTCAATACTGAGACTCTATGATAAAAACGGCTGTGGAGGCTTTGCAGGCCGGGAGGAACATGTCCAAGTTGCGTTCCACTGACTCGAGAACTGCCTTGTTATACAAAGAAGGGCCAAAGCTAAAGCTGATTAATCAACTACTATACAGAGAGACTGTGGATAAGGAGGGCCGGGTAGACAAACAACAACTGATGCTGCCCGTTGCTTTAGAGAACTGGTCTTGAAGTCCCTGCATGATCACATGGGGCATCTGGGCATAGACTGAACACTTGACCTGGTACGGGCCCGGTTCTATTGGCCAAAAATAAGTACAGATGAAGAGCAATATGTTAAGACCTGTGGCTGCTGTTTGCAGAGAAAAGCCCTACCTCAGAGAGCTGCCCCTATGGAGCTGGTCTGCATTGATTTCCTGAGTTTAGAACCAGATCTGAAAAATATCAGTAACATATTGGTAGTCACTGATCATTTTACCTGGTATGCACAGGCCTTTCCTACTAAAGATCAGAAAGCAATCACGGTGGCTAAAGTACTCGTGGAGAACTTCTTTGCCCACTATGGGGCCCCCCAGAGGATCCACTCCGACCAGGGGAGGGACTTTGAGACCCGCCTGATTAAAGAAATGTTATCTTTGTGGGGAGTACAAAAATCAAGAACCACCCCATACCATCCTCAGGGAGATTCCCAACCTGAAAGATTTAACTGCACCTTGCTTGATATGTTGGGCACACTGCAACCCAAAGACAAGCCTAGATGGAGCCAGCAGATCAGCACCCTGGTTCATGCTTATAACTGCACCAACAGTGATGCCACTGGGTTTTCCCCATACAGGTTTATGTTTGGGAGAGGCTAGACTGCCAGTGGATGTGTGTTTTTGGGGTTTCCCCTGATGGAGTGCAAGCAGAAAATCATCTACAGTATGTACAGATGTCGATGGCCCAATTGAACCATGCCTACCACCTGGCCCAGACCATGGCTGCTAAATGAAACCTGACCGACAAGGAGAGGTATGATAAGAAAGTGAAAATAATGGAACTGAGAGAAGGGGATAGAGTACTATTGAGGAATTTGGGACTGCCTGGCAAACATAAGATTGCTGACAGATGGCATCGCCTCCCTCACATTGTTGTGGTAAAACTGGCAGATTTACCTGTATATAAAGTGCGGCCTGAAAACAATTCAAAAGATGTGAAAACTATGCACAGAAATCATCTGCTGCCAATCGGGCAAATCTTGATTGAAGCTGAACCCCTCAATGCCCCTCCCTCCAGGCCTATGACTAGATCTGCTGCCAAGAAGAAGCCCAGACCACTAGATTCTTCAGAAAGCCAGATAAGAGAACCTTGTCTAAACCCTTCTGATGAAGATGACCACCACTCTGTGTCTGAAGACAATGAAAATAATATTGAATATTATCCTTCTTATGAACTGAGCCAGCTGTTTCGGGGCAATCCCTTTGTTAACTCTGGAGATGAAGTTGGGTTTTCTGGACTGTTTGAGCCCCCAGCTCTGTCTACGGAGTCCATACTCCCAGAGGATAAAGTGAGCAGCAGCAAAGCCCAAGGGGTGGGGTCTTTGAGCCTGGCTGAACTGTCTGGCCTGGCTGAACTCTCTGACTTTTCAGAAGAAGAAAATGATGTGGGGGAACAAGCCAGTGATATGCTGGAATCTGAAGAATATTTTGAATGCCCTGATGGTTCCTTACTAGTGCCTGAACATTCCCCAGCTGAGCCAAGTAGTGTGGGTCCTGATATAGAGGGTCATGCCCCCGAGAGTACTATGAGCACTGGGTCCCTTTCCCCTGTGGAGGTTCCCCCTGCTAATCCCCATGAGGCTGAAATGGAATCGGGACCTGTAGCAGGGTTTTCTGAGACCCCTAGATGCTCCAGCCGAGTAGTACGGCCTGTAGTAAAGTTGAGTTATGAGTCTCTGGGTCAGCCTGTGGACCTGCCCTTAAATGTGGACCATAAAGGGGTGTATGTGTCCCCAAGCTCCTTGCCTAAGTTAGCCTTGGGGGATAATTCCTGCTTGTTGGCATTGCCCTTCGAGTGTGGTACCCCTACCCCAGTTAGTCCGCCAGTAGCTGAAAGGGAAAGGCCCCCTCTTTTCAGGTGTCATGTACAGAAAGTAATGACCTGATTTGAAAAGGACAAGGTTATGTGTGTGTAATGTTGCATAAACTGTAGTAAACTGTAAATACAGTAGTAATGCATGTGATCTCAAGCGTGACACAATGTTAATTAAGATGTTTGACTTAAAGTAGTTTAAGGGTAACTAGGTGATGCGGACGCCAAGTTCTTTCTAGGCCAGGAAGGGTGTAACCCCCCTATAAATGGGGGTTCCTTAAAGTCTCCTAGGAGCTGCCTAGGTGTTCCCCCTGGTGGTTGGCGTTCCGTGTTTAAGCCGTTTTAAATGGCAATGCTGTGAGTGCTTTTAGAGCCTCTGTGTACTGTCCCTTTAAGGGCTGCCTGCTTGTTGTTATAATTAGCTCGAATGGGGGTCTGTGTGTTTCCCTGCTCGAGTCCCACTTGAGCTGCTGCCCAAGTGCTCTGTTTGCTGTCGCTGATTGTGCAGAGGGAGCACGTTATAAAGATGTAGCTACCTTGCTGGGAATTGTTAAGAGTGATAATGATGATACAGTTTGTTCTAACCTGCTTTCTTGCAGCCTGGACTGTTTCTGTTGTGCCCCACCATGTTGGTCTTGAAATGTTAAAGTGGACCAATCAAATCGTGAAGACGTCCTGGGGAGTGACTGACCAATGAAGATACAGCTGGTAATACTGGGAAGTGGCATTATGGGCTATGTTGCTTTTTTGCACCATTGAGAGCAAACGTAAATGACTGGGGTGTGTAGCCAGCCTATGAGGTTGGGTAGCGTCCGAGTTGTGAGGATTGCCCCATGCAGTTAGGGGTAGATGCACTGTGTCTGTGGAAGAGAGAGGAGCACTGAGCCTCTGCACCGTTGAGTGATCGCGCGGAAAGCTCGTGAAAGGCCTGAGGCGGCTGTTTTCTTTGCCAGCGTGTCCCAAACCAAATCCGCCAGTGTGTGGTCAGAGGAGACTATGTATAAACACAGCTACCTACCAGACTTCACCTGAAGAGGACTGGAGAATCTGCTGAATCGCGCTCGGTCTGTCAGGACGTTTGAAGCTGCAGTTAACACCCGAAGTTACTGTGAATTCGCTCGGGTCCTGGGAATAGCTGCCTGGTATGGTACCCCTCTTTTGTTTTCCATATAAATGTGTGAGGAGGCCTCTGAAACTCAGGCTCAGCCCTGTAAGTGGTGAAAGAGTGGGTCTCTGTTGGAGCTGTGAGTACTGGATCAGGGTAGCTCCCTGCTAATGTTTACAAACCAAGGCCAAGTCGTTTGTTGTATTGCTGACTGTACTAAGCGAGCCTTCTGGCTCCCTCTGATTTCCTCAGGAAGTAAATGCTCAGTTGTGTAAGGGCTCCAACCAGCTGCATTGAGGGACTAGCCATTAGGGCTTGGGTACCCAGAGACAGTAATTAATAGGTTAGGCCTGTGCACAGAGCCATAGGTAGATTTTCATATGCTGTAGTGGTAAGCTAATTACTCTGATTGTCCCCTGGTCCTTGTTATCTCCCCCTCAAATAAATCTGATTGCCTGTTCTGCAAAAGTACACTGCTAGTCTGTGTATTAAGGGTAAAATACTGCACAGTGAATGTGGTGTAACTGTACCTTACTTTCCAGGGGGTCCCCGGAGTGAGCTGACTGGATCGAGCCGGGGGGGGGTAAGTGTGTATGATAAGGATGCTAAAATTGCACCATGTGGGCCACTAGTGGGAGGAAAGGGGGGGTTGCAGCAACCCAGAGGGCTGTGACTGAGTCAACCTTGACTGTTCTAACCCCGACCTCTGGGTGGAGGCACCCGCCAAAGGATCTGGGCCCCTCACCCTGCTACAGATAGAGCAGGCAGGGGTAGTAGCCCTAGGGATAGTGCCCCCTTGGGGTTACACTTCACTGATTCTGGAACACACTGGGGATAGATTCCCATTAGATGTTTTATATTCTCCTCATACATTGTTCCTGTTTAAGGGATATTAATGTATTCCCTGTTGGAAGGTCTTTAACTGAACTCTCAGTTGACAGACAAATGCCCTCAATTTTGTTCATAAGATCCGTTAAGTGGGATGCAGTAGGTGATTGCTTAGTCATGGTTTGCAAACATTCTTGCTGAGGCAGTGGATAATTTTCTCCACATTATTTTTTAGTATCCAAGAGCAAACGTTTATCAGCATCAGAAGCTCTCAATCCTGCTTAGGACTCACTGCTGGTAAAAAAGACCCCTTCATTCTCCAGAGGAATTTGCTCTGCAAGTCAGTCTAGCTTTGACCATGCAACATGGTGAGGTTGATGCACCTATTTTGATAATGTATCTAGCTGTGATAACCCACATGCTGAAACTCTAGCTCATATCCTAAATAGCTGTGTCAAGCCTCTTGCACCCAAGCCTATTCTTTAACCAGTAATGGGCTCATAGCCTTTTGCAGCACCAAAGATACCACCCGAATAGGGGGCTCAGTAGGCACTGCCACACTCTTATTAGCCTGCCCTATGTTACTGTCCATGGACTTGATTTCAAATACCTCAAATATTCAATAGAAGAAGTTCTCATAGGCAGTCTGTTCTTTCCCAAGCTGCACCCAGCAATCTTGCTGAGCAGGCTTAGTTATGAGTATTTGGGATTGTCTAAATGGTAAACACATCAAAACACTCTGCTCCATGTTAGAATCTAGAATCCCAACAGCAATCCCAGTTGACACATTCCTTGTCTCTGAAATACCTTTAATCAGAGGTGTATTAAGAGTGGGGGCATAATCTTGCACCTTATCATGCTGGTTATTATTGTGTATGCTCTCCGAACCTAAAGATGTTCCTTTACAAACATCCACTGCCATGTTTTCCCCAGATCAGTATCAGAGTCTGCTAGAGACACATGTCAGAATGAAAGCTGATTTTCAGACTAGGGAGTTTCATTTGCAAAAACAGCAGAACTTGGCAACGCAAACAGGGGTGTATGCTGCTTCACAGACTGAACAGTTTCATCATAAAGAATGGAACAACTCAGTAGCACAAGCACATATGTATGTTGCTTCTCAGAGTGGGGAGTTTCTCCTGCAGGGACAGCACTACTTAATGGCATAGAGGTGTATGCTGCCTCTCAAACTTAGGAAATTCACCTGCAGGGACAGCAACACTCAGCAGCCCAGACACAGGTAACACAACTTTCCATGCAGCTTTTTTAGTTTCAACCTTTGACTGAGCATTTGATTGGAATTTAGCTGTTGCCCCGCCAGTGACGAAAAGAGAGATATCCCATGCAACACATTGCTTAATGCCTTTCTTAGTTGTTTTGTCATTTGAAGTAGAGAAGGTTGAGGGTACATGGTTTGTATTGATAAACTCTGAGGACACCATTTTATGTTTAAAAGTTGCAGCTCACATTCTGGTGGCCAGTGGTGCTTGTTTGAGGTTCTGTGCTGTGAGTCTGGGAACTTTGGTCTGCTTACATTTTTCTTTACTTGGAATCTTACTGTACACTTGTAATATTTTCTGAAGCTAACTGCTAAATGTTTAAATAGGTATCTTCAAATGCATGAAACATGAGGCAGGCAGCAAGATGCAAGCAGTCTCACATCAGTGAGTGGTTTTCAGAGCTAGTCACCTCAGTGTTTTCTGTCCGCCATCTTTCCCCACCCAGACTGTCACTCCCACCAATCCAGGTTCCCAGGTTGGCATCTAGCTTCTTCTTGTGTCTTTCCATATTCTCTTATTCTGAGTAAAACAGTATTATTTTACAAGACAACGTCTTTTACTCTGTCATCTAACCTGCACCCCATCCATGGGTCTAGCTGTCTACTCTGTGGATGATCCCCAAGTTCTATCTACCGTTACCCCCACCATCTGTCCTTTCTGTGAAAAACAGTGGATGTGCAATATGATCATCAGCTAGTTTCCTGTGAGCTGCTGCCTGTATGTTTTTAACCAGACATTATGCTGGTGCAAATGTCTAACAAAACTTTTCAAATTTTACATTTTGCATTTGCTTTGAGGACGTTTGTAGTGTGGCTGTGAGCTTAGAATTTTTTCTAATTTTCATTACGCTCCTCAAGTCCCATCCACGACTAACACTGCCATCTGTCCATAGTGTGTTGGTCAGCAGTGCAGGATCTGACTAAAATGTATGCGCCTGTGTTTTCTTCTCATCACGTGTCCTCCCAACCACTTTCATGTGGCATCTGTTGTAGCACTTCCTGTGTGTAGGAAAGAACTATGCCAGCTGCCAAGAAATTCAGAATTTAACAACTTTTAGCATGAAACACAATATTATGGTTATAAAAGTAGATGCAATGTTTACAAATAAGTAATATTGATTGACTGAAAAGGATGCCTTCATTTATAATGGAAACACTAATAGGAATAAGCAGAACAGAGTGTTCTAAGTGTGGTATATGCAGAAAAAATGCCAGGAAAAAAGCAATTGCACTCATCAGCTTTTACAGAATGATTTTATGGATGCTTGCATTAAGTGCTCTATGGGCAGGCAAATGCCAGGATATTTAACTACAAATAAAGTGCTACGTGTATTCGAATGTGAGAAGACAAATGCCACAAAACACCAAAAGGAGTAAGCAGAAGCACTAAATGCATTGCATACGGTGGGGGAGGGGGGCTAGAAATTTACAGATGCAAGGAAAAGAATATATGTATTATTTATTTAGCTTTCATTAACCAGGAAGATACACTAGACAAATAAGTGCCTATTTACAGGTATGGCCCAGGGAGTACTAAAGGAACAGCATTACAATGACTGAGGAATTACAGGTCAAGAAAGGCAAGTCAGGATCAAATTACAGATACAGTAGAGCATAATAAGAATACCAGAAAGAAACTAGAATACAGTAAGATAAAACATAACAATATTTAGCAGACTATAGGCAGTCATCAATAGCAATTTTTCATCCTAGATTCAGAACAAGTACAACACTAGTAATTTTTTAAGGCTGCATGGGCATAACCATGCTTACTTATTAAGGCAGCATGGGCGTTGCCATGCTGACTTATTGCTATGAAGTAGGAGATTAAGGGGACTTGGCCAGACAGCTATCCTGTGATCTTACACAGTGATGCAGTCATTTTCACAGAGTTTTTTTTCCACTGCACTCTTCTCCATGGACCTCACAACTCCTCTCCCTCCCCCCTCCTGCAGAGGAACTATTTTGTTCTGCCTATCACTTCCTGTTTCAGCAATAAATCTGTTTAGTATAATTCTTCTGTTTGTGTTCAGGAATTGTTTTCTGTTTTGTGTTTTTAGTCAAATGATAACAGAATACATGCATCTTTTGTACCATTCCTCTATAAATGTGTATAAATAAATTGATGAAATTCAGTGCAACCTTGCTCCAGGTTGCCTATCCATACTCGGACAAGTAAAAATCTTCCCATGGTGTACACACATTTACACAGACACATCTTTCTCCACCCTCCCCCCACCACAGTATACATAGTAGAAGAGCATGTCCAAAAAATAATTGCCAGTACATTTTAAAAGTAAACATGCTTTTACAGGAACAATAAAACTATGTCATAATGAGAAGCCAGCAAAAGAACTCCAGATCCTTAACACTCTGCTTTGCATTCCATTTCAAATGCAACCAGTCTGTTCTGTTAGACGTTTCCCAAATCAAATGAGACCAGTACAGAAAGAGTTACAACAACAGCAACAGCTGCTGTAAACCAAGTGTTACATTACAAATCCACAGCGAACTACAGTAGCCTCAAGAATAAACTACCTGCATTGTTACACAGTTCCAGGTAAATTTACATAGATTACTATTTTCACATATTGACATAGTTTTCTTTCATGATTCCAAACATGTTTTCCTTTTTAAAATGTTTAGTGCTGTACTTCCCTACTTTCTTGCCAAAGAATACAGCAGAATGATTTCTGTTGTAATTTGCAAAACTTTTCACAGTAGAGAATTGCATATAACAAATATCTTTCAATACAGTTTATAGTCCCAGAAGTAATCCACAGTAATATATTCTTAATGTGCAGTAGTCCATGGAAAATACAGCATGTTTTTATTTTCACATTTACTTTAGATAAAATAAAAAAGGCTGCAGTGAACTGTTACTTCTGTGCAATTCCGCTCAATATGTTTTGTATTCCCTTCCCCCACTACTTCATGTCCCATCCTGTCATGTCTCTGGCTGTTATCTCTTGTTTACTGTGGTGCACAGGGCGGGCTAGTGACTGGGAAAGTTCACTAGCCCAGCTGATGTACTAATTGGTTACATTCTCCAGTACAAACCTGCATGGCTAGTTAAAGGAAAATCTTGCTAGCCTAACACAATCTGGCTAGTGGGCCAGTGCCAGTTTTGCTCCTGCATTCTCTGCAATGGGTTGCCAGTATTTAAACTTTTTTTTTAATTTTATGAAAGGGGTGTTGTCAGTGCTGGGACTTCCAGTGGTTGGTGTTCAGTGTAGTGACTGTCAGGTACATTGCTGTAAGGGAAAGGGTAAGTCCTACAACTGTTCAGAAAGATTCGGAGGAAGTGTTGTATTAATGGTGGGTGACAGTACTGTTATTGCTGTGGTTGAAGGTGTCAGTGCTGTAACAGTCGAGGGTGGAGAGCCAGTGCAGTTATTGTCAGGAGTGGCGGGCAAGTACCGTGGCTGCCTGATGGGGGCCAGGACTGTAACATTTGGGAGTGAGGGGGCAGTATTGTGATTGATGGGGGTGGGCATCACTGCTGTAACTGTCTGTGAAGGGTATCAGCTCTGTGACTGTCGTAGATGTCAGGGGACAGTGCTCTGACAGTGGTGATGGGTATTGTTGTGCCCATTGATGGTAGAGGTCAGTGCTGTCACTGTTGGGGGATGAGGATCAGTGCTCTGACTGTTGGGTAGGTGGCCACTATGACTGACAGTGGAAGGTGTTAGTTCTGTGACTACTGAAGAGGTGGTAAAGTTCTGTGATTGTTGGGGGGGCTCAGTCTTGCAACTGTTGGGGTGAGGGGGCAGTGCTGTGGGTGTTGGGATGGGTGATCAGTGCAGTGACCATTAGGAGTAGTGGGTCTGTGCTGTGATTGTTGGTGGATGGGAATTAGAGCTGTGACTGATGGTAGACAGTGTCAGTTCTGTGATGTTTGGGGGTGAGGTGGCTGTGCTGTGACTGTTGGGGATGGATGATCTGTGCTGTAAGATGGGGTGGGGTGTAGTGCTGTGACAAGTGCTGTTACTATGGGAGGATGAGGATCAGTGCTGTGACTGTCAGGGATGTATGGTCATTGCCATGACTGCCAGGTTGGGGGGGTGGGCATTCTGTGACTATTGGGAATAGTGAGAAAGTGTTATAATGCTCAGGGGTGTGTATCAGTGCTGTGACTGCCAGAAGTGGGTGGTCATTGTCATTACTGTCAGTGGAGGGTGCCAGTCCTGTTACTGTCACTGGGTTGCTACAGTCCTGTGATGGGAGGGTGGTACAGTACTGTGAATGTCAGGGGGGGTATAATCCTGTGACTGTGAAAGAGGGGATGTTACAGTCCTGTGACTGTGAGGTGGGTTGGTTCAGTCCTGTGCCTGTGGGGGGCAGTCCTGTCACTGGGGGTGCAGCCCTGTAACTGTGGAGAGGGGGATCGTACAGTGCCATGAGTGTTTGGGGTGGTAATTGCTGGAACTGATGGTGAAGGGTGTCAGTATTGTGACTGTTGAGCGGTGGTACAGCCCTGTGATTGTTGGGAGGAAGATCAGTTATGTGTTAGGGATAGGGTGTCATTCATGTGACTGCCAGGGTGAGGGTTATTTCTGTGACTTTTGGGAGGTCTGCTTCTGCACAGTCTTATAGCTTTGAGGGACGGAAGCATTTGCAGGAAGTTGTATATGTGGCAGGAAGCTTGTAGAAGGCACCAAACTAAGTGACTATTCGGAGGGGGGAGGTAAGTCCCAACTGTGTTGTGTGGTCATCAGTTCTGTGACTGAGGTACAGGGTTGTGACTGTTAGGGGTGGGGATTACTGATGTGTCCATAGTGATCTTAGACTTCGTGAGGCCTGGGGCAGAAGTCTAACACTGAGGCCCCTGTCACCAGCAATTGGCAGTCTTGTCTTCACTTACTGTCATATTCACAGCACAACTGGTACTGCTTGTAGGTTTTAAGGTGGGCAGGAGACTTCCGTACCACTTTGAGGTAAACAAAAAGAACCCACACCGCATGTACTGGGGCCAGCAAGAGACTTCAGTGCTGCCGAGTGGGAATTAAAAGCACTTGTGCTGCCTATATTTGAGGGTGGGCAGAAGACCACAGTGCCATTGAGCAGCTGAAAGAAAAAAGCCATTCAAGGCTGTGGAGATCCCCCATAATGGGAAACTTAAAGAAAAAGCCCTTCAGGGCTGTGGAGACCTACTTCTGAGGGAAACTGAAAGAAAAAAGGCCATTGTGGCTATGGATAGCCACCAGAGAGACCAGCTGACAGAAAAAAAAAACTTTAGGGCTATAGAGATCTGCTACAGTGGGCAACTCAAAGCAAAAATGCCCTTTAGGACAGTGGAGATACATAGGTCATTGCAATCCTGATGTTTGTAGCTGAACCATAGCCATGTTAGTCATTAGATCCAAACAGCTTCCAGGATGTAGGTAAATGTTTGCAGGCTATGGCAGTTTATAATTGTACTGCAGTGGGTCTCGTCTGTGCAACCCTTACGATTCCTCTGGAGAGATTATAAACTAACTTCTGCCATACCCCGCAGCCTGGATTTGGCTTGCCTGTTTGTCCTGAGACAGCATCTGGACTGGAAGTGGCTGAGGCCACTAAGCACCTGATCTTTGTTCTGAATCTCCCTGAAAGCCCTACTCAAAGTCTCAACTCCTACTACCAACACCAACACCTGCCACCCACTCAACCACCCCACACTGACAGCGAGAGCAACACACTCAAGACTCACCATCACAAAGCCCAGCAGAGGATCCAAGGAAGAAAGGGGAGACACTGGTACTGTGCCAATCAAATTATTTTTTCTTTTTATTCTAAATGCCAGTGGCCTAGAGCAAATTTGCAGATGATGGGACATGCAGTGCTGGTACCTTTAAGATCGACTACTCCAAGTCAGTGAGACACATGCCTCAATCTGGGATGAGAGGCCGGTGACCTCAGACTTGGCCAAAAGCACCTACTGTGGGGTCTGGTCTTTTGATCTGGCATGGGAAAGGGAGTGCGTGTGAATGACTCCTGATCATGTGACCTTTCTCAGTGCTCCTACAGGAAACACATAATCAAGTGACTTACCTTAGCTATCTGCAGAGATGCTCTCAGTTCGGTGTTAATAAGTGAATCATCTGATGCACCCAGCTGGGCAGTTTTTTTTTCAAAGTCCAGGGCCTAGGGCAGCTGCCCCTACTGCATCTCCAAGAACTGAGTCAGTCATCCACATGGTCCTGTGGGACAGAGGTAGGCAGGTAGGGCTTTATAAAGCATTTGCTAACCATTTCTGCATCCCCCCCTTGGATTCCTACCTTCACTTGGGAGAAGCCAAAGGTCAAGTCAGCATGCTTCCCTACCAGGGACAGGACAGCTATCTAATGAATCAATGCTCAGTCTCATGTCTGACCCTCAGCAATCTGTGCATGTGCCTGAACTCTGCTCCCTGATGTGGTGGAATGTAAGGCACACAACCCCTCAGCCCTCCATACCACTGGACCAAGGGAATTATTTGTTATTAAAGGGGCAGGCAATTGGACAACAAGGGTGCCACAAAACACCAGGGAATGATTTTGTATTAACAGAACAGATGGTCAGAGGGTGGGATGTACCCATGGACATCAGAGAATGTGTTAACTTTAACAGACTCAGCAATCACAGATGCATATTGTTATTGGCTGGCAGTTTGAAAGAAATACTGCACTGCTCAAGGTTCCATACAAAAACACGTTCCCTTTAGATAGCTCCTAATCACTGTAAAATAGCATTATGTAGCCTTGTGGGCTCTGACCAGAGTTTGTATTCACAAGGGAATGATGCGCACATTTAAAAGAGTGCACCTGCAGTTCAGTGGGAGAGCAACCAGACACGCCTACTTACTGAGCTATTTAATCAGTTCTTTCAGCCTTCCTCCGAAATATTTTTTCTTTGCCTGCTGGCTGGAGGCCCTGTTGGTCTGGTTTCTCCCTTGAGGCCTGCTGGGGCTTTGCCCCCCCCCCCCCAATGTTGCTGTACTTTGGACACCACTTGGTTTGTGCTGCACTTCTGTTTTGTGTTCTCCTGCGTTTGGTTTGTATGGCTTGCCTCCAACTGCTAGTGCTTCATTGTGTGCTTGTTTTCTTCCTGATCTTGTACTTGTGTTTGCTTTGTTTGTTTCTTTTGGGCTTTTAGTTTTCTAGTTCCCTGTTTCTACATTGTTTATTTGTGCTGCAAGTTACTTATTGTTGTTTTCTTACTTTATGCAGCCTTGTGCCTGTTATGGCTCCATTTATTTACTGGATTTTGCAAGCCATCAGTTCACTGCATTGTTCTTTCTATGGTCAGCTCAGCATGCTGCTTTCCTGTCTAACAATCCACCCTCAGTTTTCCTGCAATTGTTGTTTGTTTCAGCTCCCATTCCAACTTCTCTGCTGCTGTTACTTATGTTAATTAGTTGCATCTGGCCTAGGTTCCTGTTCTCAACTGCTGCCACTCCATGTTGTGGCTTGCTCTCAGTTCACAGTGTTGGCTTCCCTCTGATTCTGCCAGCAGCCTTGCAATCCACTTTTATTCTTTCCTGCTTATTTACCTCAGCATTTCATTTATTTGTTTCACAATTCTTTTCATCCACTCTCAGTTTTTGTCCAGCCCTTTTGGGAATTTAAATCTTCCCAACATGTTTGTTTGCACAGTGGGAATCAAACCTAAGTCCATTGCACTTCTCTGTGCTTCCTCCATGGGATTCAAACCTGCTGTCATGCTTTTACCAAAACTACAGCATTCTGTTTCTAACTTCTGCCATACTAAACCTTCAGCAATTCCCTAGGCTCTGATATTTTTTTTGGGGGGGGTTAACCCTACCACCATTATAGTTGCTGTTTGGTCTTATGGTGCTCAGATCGTGATGTCCCTCTTATTTCCACAGTGGGGGACTGTGATTTCATGATGGGGCATTGCAGCACCAGACAGCAGGAGCATGCTTTTATCCAAGTTAAATGAATCCTGCTCCTTTGCCTACATGCCTTTTCGGTTATCTATGCATTAATATATTAACTTCATAGCCATTATGACTTGTACAATAATCATTGCATGTATTTCAGGATTTTAATTCCATAATTGTTTCTGCTGTATATGTCCTGTGCCTGATCTCATGACTGGGCCGCATTTTGCAAGCATTTCTTTCTGCTATGTTTGGTCTGGCTTGATCTCCTGATTGGGCCACGTGTGCCAACATTTCTTTCTGCTGTGTTTGGTCTGGCCAGTCTCCTGACTGGGCTATGTGTGCCAACATTTCTTTCTGCTGTGTTGAATCTGGCTGATCTCCTGATGGTGCCACATATGCCAACATGTCTTTTCTGCTGTGTTTGGTCTGGCCTGATTTCCTGATTGGGCCATGTGTGCCAACATTTTTTTCTGCTGTGTTTGGTCTGGCATGATCTCCTGATTGGGCCATGTGTGCCAACATTTATTTCTGCTGTGTTTGGTGTGGCTGATCTCCTGACTGGGCTGTGTGTGCCAACATTTCTTTCTGTAGTGTCTGGTCTAGCCTATCTCTTGCTTGGGCTGCACGTGCTAACATTTCTTTCTGCTGTGTTTGGTCTGTGTATGATCTCCTTTTTGGATTAAGTCTGCCAAGATTTCTTTCTACTGTATTTGGTCTATGCCTGATCTTCTGTTTGGGCCACGTATGCCAACATTTCTTTCTGCTGTGTTTTGTCTTGTCAATCTCCTGATTGGGCCATGTGTGCCAACATTTCTTTGTGCTGTGTCTGGTTTTGCCTGATCTCATGATTGGGCTATGTGTGCCAATATTCCTTTCTGTTGAATTTGATCTGGTCTGATTTCCTGATTGTGCTGTGGGTGTCAACATTTCTTTCTTCTGTGGTTGGTCTTGTCTATCTCCAGATTGGGCCTTGTGGGACAACATTTCTTTCTGCTGTTTGGTCTGGCCTTATCTCTACATTAGGCTGCATGTGCCAACATTTCTTTCTGCTGTGTTTGGTCTGGCCAATCTCCTGACTGAGTCACGAGTGCCAACATTTCTTTCTGCTGTGTTTTGTCTGGCTGATCTCCTGATTGGGTCTCATGTGCCAACATTTCTTTCTGTAGCATTTGGTCTGGCCTATCTCCTGCTTGTGCTGTGTGTGCAAACATTTCTTTCTGCTGTGTTTGGTCTGTGCCTGATCTCTTGATTGGGTTGCATGTGTCAACATTTCTTTCTGCTGTGTTTGGTCTGTGCCTGATCTACTGATTGGGCAGCATGTTTCCATGGTTCTCTCTGCTGCGTCTGGCCTGGGCCTGATCTCCCCATTAGGTCATGTGCTGCCTTCATTTCTTCCCTCTTTTGTTGGTCCCTCTTCATTCCAGAACTGGTTTCCTTCTCCTCATTGGATGCTCTGGAGCCTGATTCTGATTCCACCCAATTGAATTGCATTTCAACGTAGCAGCCGAGCCTTCACTCAATAAGATAGCCCACGTCCGATTTGTTTTTATCCTGGCCACCAGACTGGAATATACTATCTCCACCCATTTACAAAAACTGGGGCAAAATCCACATTTGGGTATTAAAAATTTTATATATGACCATTCCACCCGATCAAAAGCCTTTTTGGCATCAACTAACATAAGAAATAAATATTTATTTTTACAGCGATCCAGTAAATTTACCATTTGTTGTATATTGGAATTCAAAGTTCGCCCTTTAAAAAAACCCATTCTGGTCCTGATGTATTAGTAAGGGTAGGATCTTTACCAGTCTGGTGGGCAGAAGTTTTGATAACATTTTTGCATCCACATTCATCAAAGATATGGAGTGATATGATGTTAACTGCTGGGGATCTTTGTCCTTTTTAAGAAATAACAATGTAGTAGCTCCAGTAAAGGATGGAATTAATTTCTGAGACAAAAATATATAATCAAATACTTCTTTCAAGGGAATAATTATTTTGTTTCATAAGCTTATAGAGATCAATAGAGAGACCATCTGGTCCAGCTGCTTTACCAGATGGTAATGCTTGAATTGCTTTTAAGATTTCCTCACAAGTAATCTCTTGATCCAATTGCAAACACAATTCTGAGGAAACAGTAGGAATGTCTATCCCCTCAAAAAAATGCACTTTGTTCATCTAAAGCTTCTGATATTTCAGAAGTATATAACTGTTTATAGAAATTACAGAAAACTTGATTGATTTCACTAGGGGAATTTTGTATATTACCCTCAGAGTCCCTTATCTGAGTAATTGACTTTTGCTGCTATGTGGCCTTTAATTGTCAGGCCATCAATTTATCTATCTTTTCATCTCCCATAGTGCTGCAAAAAGGTACCCGTCAGGGTTGCCATCTTTCCCCAATAATTTTTGCACTCATTATTGAGCCACTGGCTATAGCTTTTAGGGCTTCACAATTAATTGAAGGTCCAGTTATGAATAATTATTCACATAAAATCAGTCTTTCTGCAGATGATATGATGTTATACATAAATAATTTTAAGCATAGTTTTCTGCATATAGTAAATTTACTAAAGCAATTTGGTTCATTCACAGGGTATAGAGTAAATGGGTCCAAAATGGAGGTAATGGAAACACTTAATCACTCAGATCCAGTCGTTCCTCCTTCTGAGTATCAGATTCTTAAAGTTTGCCAGGTTAACTATCTAGAGTAAAAATAGATAGAGGTTTGAAAAATATATTTCAGCTGAATCACATTAGTATTATGGAGGACATTAAATCCCTCTTGGCACATTGGGAGACTTTACCGCTGACATTTATGGGATGGGTTAATGTCATTAAAATGATTATACTCCCAAAAATGATATTTCTATTACAGACTTTACCTATAATAATTAATGATAAATTATTTAAAGGGATGGATAGTTTATTGTGGAAATTTTTATGGAAAGGTCAGAAGCCTGACCTGAAATTAGATAAATTATATTTGTATAATGCTGAAGGGGCCTCACTTTACCTTATTTCAAGTATTATTATTATGCTGCATCTTAGGATGCTGCCCGAGCATGGTTCAGGGGAGATGTTAAGGGTCCTTCATGGAATATGGAGACTAGTTATTTGAGCTATTAAATATATTTTATAAGTAGCTTTGAACAAATATAAAATTAGGAATTTGTTAAGCTGTACGCAAACAATGCTTCATGTGTGGAGCAAAGTTTTTCCATAATTCATGTTTTAAAAAATATATGTCGCTCCATGCCCCGCTTTACAAGAACAACAATTTCCTGCTATCTCTGTCTAACCCCATACTTAAACAACGGTATGGCAAGGGTTTGTAAGAATTTGGACAATTCTGTCAGGAAGCTGTTGTACATGAGTATGACATATTAAAGCATTGACATAATTAATTAAATGAGCAGTTCTTTTGCTATTTGCAAATTAGAAGCTATATTTATGAAATATCTAAACAAGGCTCCCACTTTATGTTAAATCAGATACAGGAGCAAACATGAAATTAATATCACAAATTTATAAAATTATTCTACCTAAGACATCAGATTTGCAATTATAACTAAAATCTAAATGGGAGCAGAAATTGCAAAAGACCATCCCAAGGGGGATGTAGAATAACACTATTAATATCAAGAGATGGGAGCTGAGATCAATCTGATTACAACGGATTATGTTTAATGTTCTGCACAGAACTTACTATACCCCAGCTGAGCTACATAAAATGAACCCATCAATACCTCCTGGGTGTCCAAGATGTGATAATGTGGGCGCTTTAGAACATATGCTCATCACTTGCTCCCAGCTTAGCATGTGGTGGGATACGATTCTTGAGTTACTGTCCAAAATAATAAAAGTGAATCTGACTAAAAATCCAGATTGGATGCTTATCAGGACTGGAAATATTTATGGACATTTTCAGTCCCCACAGCAATATTTGATTAATGTAAGTATGGTGCTAGCCTTTAAACATATTCTGCTTAGGTGGAAGGATCTCCCACCCTCATTGTTTAGCATGTGGTTAAATTCTATGATACATACTATTGAACATATTTATTATTGTACAATTAAGCAGATGAACAAATTTAATGATATCTGACATCTTTTTCATGAAATGATGTTGGCTAGTAAGTAGATGCTATAATATGTATTATCTATTTAATATGATATCGATATAAGTTTATATCATTGTCATTGACCCATGATGTTTAAACCACACTGTAACTTTTTGTATGTCATTTTTTATCTGCAAATTAAAAAATAAAAGATAGTCCAAGTCTGGAGGGGAGATGATCTTGGCCTTGGATCCCAAGAGATTTCCTTCTCAGAGTTTTTTTTTCTCTCCTCTGTGCCATAAATCATACTGTTTAGTTAATTTTATGAACATGCTTTGCTTACGGAAGTAGGTTCCACTGTTAGATGGAGATGGTGTGGTGGCACTATTAGCCATTCCCTCTCTCCTTTGGAAGCCCCTTGCTGTCCTCAGTGCAAGCCATGTCATTGGAGCTATTCTTCTAACTAGTGTGCCTCATTTATGTTTCATTAAGCAGCCTGTCACTGTCTCTTTGCAGATGACACAAAGATCTGCAACAGAGTTGATGCACAAGATGGGGTGGAAAGAATGAGAAGGGACTTGGCAAGGTTAGAGGAATGGTCAAATGTATGGCAGCTTAGATTCAATGCTAAGAAGTGCAAGGTAATGCACCTGGGAATCAAAAACCCAGGGGAAGAGTACACAATGGGGGGGTGAGATACTAACAACAACAAAAATGGAAAGGGACCTGGGGTTGTCATATCAGATGACCTAAAGATGGACAAGCAATGTGAGAGGGCAGCAAGGAGGGTTAGGGGGATACTGGGATGCATAGGGAGAGGCATCACCAGTAGAAAACAGGAAGTTATCATCCCTCTGTACAGACAGCTGGTGAGTCCCCATCTGGAGTACTGTGTGCAGTTCTGGAGACCCAATCTCCACAAAGACATAGACAGAATGGAAGCTGTCCAGAGGAGGGCAACTCAAATGGTGCAGGGTCTGCACTGGAAGACATATGAAGAGAGAGTTAAGGAGTTTAATATGTATAACCTCAAGGAAAGGAGGGAGAGGGAGGACATGATAGAAACTGTCAAGTACCTCAAGGGAATCAACAAAGTCCAAGAGGGTAGCATCTTTCAAAAAAAGAGGTGTGCAAGAACAAGGGGGCACAATTTGAAGATGGGGGGGCGGCTCAGAAGTAATTTAAGGAAGTACTTTTTCACAGAGAGGGTTGTGGATGCATGAAACGGCCTTCCGGAGGAGGTTGTGGAGTCAAAAACAGTGGTGGAATTCAAGCATGCACGGGACAGTCATAAGGCAATTCTAGGGAGTGGTGGTAGGATGAAGTAGGCTGTTGGTTAACTAGGATCTGCAACTTATCCATTAGGTAGAGAAATGGGCAGACTGGGTGGGCCAAGCGGTCCTTATCTGCCTTCAAATTCTATGTTTCTATGTTTCTATGTAATCTGCTTCTCTACTTACCATCTGTTTATCTATGAATCGCTGCTACAATACTTTTGGGGTTCCTTCCAAAGGTACCTTTGGCCAAGGGACCCTTCCCATGTCACCACTGGGGTGGAACCCTCTTACAGGGTTTCTTGCCTTCAGTTCCCCTACAAGGTGGTAGTTCCTAAAGAAATAGAGAGTGTTAATGGCCACAACAGCGTAATGCAGTTGCATAAGCATAACATTATTCTGGTTGCATGGGCCATTGAATTAAAAGGCTATGCCTGCAGTTCAGTGGGAAAGCAACCAGCCATGCCTACTTCCTAAGCTATCTAAGCAGTTCCTTCCAGCCTCCCTCTGAAGCATTTTTTTCTTTGCTCCACAATCCTCCCCTCCTTCTTCAGCAGCTTGCGACTCTATTCGCGTGGGGTTTCTTCCTAAGGTACCTTTAGCCAAATGACCCTTCCCACAGCATCTGTAGGGGTGGAACCCTCTTACAGGGTTCCATGCCTTCAATACCCCTACAGTGTGGCTGTTTCTAAAGGAATAGAGAATGTGAACAACCAAAACTGCATAAGTCAGTTGCATAAGCATAACATTATTCTGGTCAAGTGGGTCATTGAAATATGGAACACAAACAAACAGAAAAGAGAAAGAAATAAGTGCCTTAGCTGGGATTTGAACCAAGGCTACCAAGAATACCATTCCGGTTGTGCTGCCAGCTGTGCCATCAAGGCACCTGAAATCTGGGACTCCCAGAAACACCTTATTATTTCTCTAATGCACAGCCTTGTGCTGAACAGATAATTACATTTTTAATTACAAGAGCATGATGTTCATTTATATGGAACCCAAACAAACAGAAGAGTGAAAGAAGGGCCCTAGCTGGGATTTGAACCCAGGCCATGAGGAGTACCATTTTGGTTGTGCTACCAACCACAATATCAAGGCAACTGAAAACCTCAGACTCCCAGAAGTACCTTACTCTTTCTGTAATGCATAACCTTGTGTTGCACAGATAGTAACAAAGTAACATAGTAACTGACAGCAGATAAGGACCACTAGGCCCATCTAGTCTGCCCATATTCCCTGCTTGCATCAGCTGCTGCTGACCCTGCTTGGTCATTGGCTTTCATCTCTCTTTCCCACCTCTAGGGTTCCCTTATGCCTATCCCCATGCATGTTTGAATCTCCCCACTGTGCTAGCTTCCACTACTCCCTGGGGTATGTTATTCTACACATCCACCACCCTTCCTGTTTCCTTTTAATCTCATACCATGCCTCCTCATCCTTGTACAACCCCTATACTGAAAGCAGTCACCCATCTGCACTTTGTTCAAGCCCTTAAAATACTTGAAGGATTCAATCATATCTTCCCGCTCCCACCTCTCCTCCAGTGAAAATATACTGAGGTCCTTCAATCTCTCCTCCTATGTCTTCTGGTGCAAGGCCTGCACCATCTTTGTTGCCCTTCTCTGGACAGCATCCACCCTGTCTATATTCATGCAAAGATGTGGCCTCCAGAACTGTACACCATACTCCAGATGAGGCCTTACCAGCATTTTGTACAGTGGCATCACCCCCTCCCTTCCTCTGCTAGTGAAAGTGATACCCCTTCCTATGCACCTCAACATCCCACTGGCCATCCCCACAGCCTTCTTACATTGCTTTCCCACCTTTAGGTCATCTGAGATGATTATCCCTAAATCCATTTCTTCCCTGGTAAATATCAGCAACTCTTCCCCATTCTGCAACTCTCCACAGGGTTTCTGCACCCCAGGTGCATGATTTTGCATTTCTTTGCATTAAATTATAATTGCCACACTTTGGACCATTTGTCCAGCTTACCTAGGTACCTCCTCATACTTTCAATCCCCTCTAGAATGTTTACCCTTTTGCAGAACTTGGTATCATCTGAAAATAGGCAAACCTTCCCCTCCAGCCCTTCAGCAATGTGACTAATGTAACTAATGAAGTCATTAAAAATGATTGGCCCCAGAACTGATCCTTGAGACACCCCAATGGACACCCCCTTTCCTTGGATATGATCCCATTTACTGCCATTTACTACCACCCAATGTTCTGTCCCTCAACCAATTTCTAACCCGGTTCTTTGCTTTGTGGCCTGCCCCCAGGCTACCCAACTTGTTAACCAGCCTGCAATGTGAAACAGTACTGAAGGCCTTGCTGAAATCGAGGTAGGTGATATCCACCACATCTCTTTGATCCATCCCCTTCATCATCTAGTCAAAAAAGGCTATCCAATTTGTTTGACATGACCTTCCTGCTGTGAATCTATGCTGCCTTGGATCCTGTGCTCTGCTGTATTCAGGGGCGTAGTTTGTTATTTTTACAGGGGGGGCAAAGTACCAAAAAAGCCCTGATTTTCACATATCATGACAGTGAAGAGGGTGGGTGGCTTGCTTAATGCAAACAAATCAACCAGCATCAAATAATGCCCAAAAAACATTTAAGACTACAGCTGAATAACTCCTGGGAGGGACCAGCCCAGGCCAAGTCAGAGCACTTCCCCACCCCAACCGTTTTACTGCAGCCTGCTTTCGGACCAACTCCTCCTGAGACCAGAGTCGAAAAACTGACCGAGATCTGTTTTGTATTCAGTTCTTCGTTCTTCTGCCTTGGGAGTGAGGACTTACTTGTAAAGTTGAAAATATGTAAAGAACTTAATTTCCTTCTCAAGAGGACAGGACCTCTCCTCAGCTTCAATTCAAATCAGTCTTGACCTAATTTTGCCCCCACCTGGACCTCCAGGTGGATAGCTCATAAGTCTCTCACCCCCCTTTGCTGCTTACATAACCCTTCCAAGTCCAGCCCTTGTAGTGGATTCTGAACTTCTTGAAATGTCTGCTTGAGCTAGCCCTCCCACCCTTGAGGAGTGCAAAAAGCATGTTTCCAGGAAGTGCAGCAAATGGTTGTGCCACCTCAGTATACCTATAAACATGGATGGTATGGGAAACATCCCAGCATGTTCATCCTCACAGCATGAGCCCTTATTTACAAAGATTACATAAAAAATGCGATTATACAGTGGCAAGAATGAATGCTGGCCTCTGATTGGTCAGTCTTGGGCTAGACCCATGATGTTATCCCAGTACATCTGATTCAACACAGGTCTAGTCTCAGCCTCTCTGTGAACCTCTTGATGATTGTTAGCATTAGTGTGTTTTTTTTGTATCTTCTCTTAAAAATATTTTTCCACACCAAATAAAACATCTTTAAATTTTTTTTTTTTAATTCTATATAACAACACACTATTGTATAATAGCAATAATGCCATCCAGGGTGTGTGTCATGGTAGGATAATGTCATGCCTTATCTATTGGATGCACTCGTGCCCAACCACCTGATGCATGATGTTACCCCAGCATGACACACGCCCTGTCGGGCATTATTGCTTACTTGCACCAGTGTTAAAACTTTTCTTTGTTATAACCAAGTTAATTCATTAGTCTCCCATCCAATCCCATTCCATCCCATATTATTCAATGTCACATGCCTGAATCTGGTTAGGTAAGGTAAGCGAAGAGGATAATGCTCTCCTCAAGCAAGCAAGCATTGCATACACAAGCATGGGACTTGGTGATATCCCTCAGGCGGTGCTCTTAACAAGCATGCTGATGTACCTGGGACAGTGCAACAGAACAATGTAAATCCCCTAATTGTTCAAGATGATCATGGGCATGGTGTGGTCACGCCACAACCCCTACCACTCTCCTCCCCATGGGCTCCTAAGGAATATGCATATCTGTCCATGCCCAGGGTTACACAACCCCATCCAAGCAAACACGGACTGCCCTGGCACAAAAGTGGTTGCATCACATAACCTAAGAGAACAGATGCCACAGGAAGTTTGCTGGAACGATGACTCCAGATACCTGTGCACAACCTCACAGGACCCACCCTGAAAGGTAAGTACTTGGTTGGTGGTTTTTATTAGCATCACCTATGACAGTGTGTGGTGGGCCGGTTGTGGTAGCCCAGGTTGCCGTGGATGCTCCCCCCAACAGACTACTTCAAAATCGTCTCATCTGACAGTTTTGAAGGGCACAAATGAAACATGGTTGCTTCAGTTTGATGTGGTTTAGAAACATAGAAACATAGAATTTGATGGCAGATAAGGACTGCTTGGCCCACCCAGTCTACCCATTTCCCTACCTACTGGATAAGCTGCAGATCCTAGTTAACCAGCAGCCTACTTCTTCCTACTCCCGGCCCCTTGAATTGCCTTATGACTGTCGAATGCATGCTTGAATTCCACCACTGAGTTTGACTCCACAACCTCCTCCGGAAAGCGTTCCATGCATCACAACCCTCTCTGTGAAAAATACTTCCTTAAATTACCTCTGACCTCCCATCTTCAAATTGGCGCCTCTTGTTCTTGCAGCACCTCTTTTTTTGAAAGATGCTACCCTCTTGGACTTTGTTGATTCCTTGAGGTACTTGAACATTTCTATCATGTCCCCCTCTCCCTCCTTTCCTCGAGGCTATACATATTAAGCTGCTTCGTCTCTCTTCATATGTCTTCGGTGCAGACCCTGCACCATTTTAATTGCCCTCCTCTGGACAGCTTCCATCCAGTCTATGTCTTTGCAGAGTTGGGTCTCCAGAACTACACACAGTACTCCAGATGGGGTCTCACCAGCTATCTGTACAGAGGATAATAACTTCCTGTTTTCTACTGGTGATGCCTCTCCTATGCATCCCAGTATCCCCCAACCCTCATGCTGCCTCTCACATTGCTTGCCCACCTTTAGGTCATCTGATGCCATTACCCCCCAGGTCCCTTTCCATTTTGTTGTTGTTAGTATCTACCCCCATTGTGTACTCTTCCCTGGGTTTTGTTTCCCAGGTGCATTACCTGCACTTCTTAGCATTGAATCTAAGCTGCCATACATTTGACCATTCCTTTAACCTTGCCAAGTCCTTCTCATCCTTTTCCACCCCACCCTGTGCATCAACTCTGTTGCAGATCTTTGTGTCATCTGCAAAGAGACATACTTTTCCTTCAGTCCTTCTGCAATGTCATTATAAAGACATTGAAGAGGACCCGTCCTATACTGAACCCCAGTGTACCCACCTAGTAACCCTCCTTTCTTCTGAGTGGACTCCATTTACTATTACTCTCTGTGTCCTATTCTCCAGCCAATTCTTACCCAGGCTGTCATCTTGGGACCCACCCCAGGCTGGCTAACTTGATATTAATCTTTTGTGTGAGACTGTGTCAAATGCCTTGCTAAAGTCTAGGTAGGCCATGTCCACAGCCCGTCCCTGATCTACTACTTTGGTCACCCAGTCAAAGAAATCTATCAGATTCGTCGTTTAATACATTTTTTTTGTCCAAGCGTGTGTCTCTATTCTTCTACACACAAACACAGACAGACACACACACCACCAAAAAATGAGCTTTTTTTATACCTTGTTTACATTCAGGATAGAGACAGGGTAAAGCAGGTCCAGGCAGTACAACACAGTAAATGAAACATTGCATTTTACAATGCCCAACAAACCACCAAAAGACCACAAAACAACAGACCTTCCCCCTGCCCTGGGGCAGAGGAATGGCTAGGTCACAGGTCAGGGTGCTAAATGAGGAAGAGAGACCACAGAACATCTTGTTGAACCACACAGTAAGGTGAAACTCCCGGCTAGGCCTGCTATTCCATCATAGGAAACACCTGACACCTGAAGCCCTCGCTGTCGCTGTCCAGAGCTCCATCATATCCATCATCGATTATGGCATTATCATTTATGGCTCTGCTAAAACCACTGCACTCAAACGTGTATCCACTGCCCTCAACAAGGCCTGTTAACTTGTCACTGGCTCCCAATGCCTAACTCACACCTGTGACCTCTATTCTCAAACTTGATGGTTGAATCTTGCCAATTGAATAAAACACTAAACTTGTATTACTACTAAGAAAATCTTGCTGGGCCTTGCCCCCCCTGGAGTCTGTGCCCTCATACAACCCAGAATCAACACCCGACATACCAGGGAATCGAAACCTCAGCTTCTGCAAATCCTGCATTGTCGCACAACACAAGGCCAAAGATCCTTTGCTTACCGGGCCACTAGTTGGTACAACGGTCTTCCCAGCGACATCTCATCCTCACTATCACTCAGCTCTTTTAAGACTCGTCCCTGCCTAACACTCACTGCCTCCAATCTCTGTGACTGTTGTGGCTAAACATGTCTTTTGGTTCCATAGCTGAAGATGCCCTTTCTGGATCCACATCTACTCCTGCACCTTGCCAGCACCCCTCCCCCTCCTATCTTCACCTTCCCTGCTGGCCCATGACAAATGCCACCCAGCTGCACTACCTCTATTCTTATCCGCCTTCCACCTCTCCTCTCTCTGTCCCCCCCAACCTAACTCCCCTTTTCTCCCATCCACTTAGTCTCCCTGATTTCATCCTCTTCCTTTCCCTTCCCCTCCCCAAAGTTTCACCTTATTGTTCTTTTTTCACCTACAAGACTATGTGTTTTTTTTTATTTTATAAACTGTTATCTTTGCTTATGATTGTCTCAATTGTACCAATGAGGTGGAACCATTGTAAAAGAGCCTCAGCTCAAAGGTATTTGTAATCCTAGAATAAATAAATAAATAAAAACTACATAAACATGCACAATTTTTATACTGTAGGATTTCATACTTTCCAACAGTTCCTAATTTTGACACAGAAAATTATCTTTAGTGCTCAGAAGCCCCTTGTATGAGGGAGGTAAGCATGGCATGGACCCAGCAAACTGGCATACATGTTGAAAAAAATATTTCTGAGCCAGTATTCCCATCCACCCCTCCCTGCTCCATCACCAGTGGCCAGAACCATTTTTTCAGCATAAGTACCAGTCCTCCCTGGTCAGCACAGCAGCACAAAGCTGGCAGGGCAGCAGAAGGCACAGCAAGCAACAGTGAATTAAATGTCCATGCAAAAAGCAACAGCCCACTCTCCTCACCCCAGACCTGGAAGGCCACTATCTCCACCCAGACTGGCCAGCTCAGCTACTCTCTGCACCCTGATGGATTTGCACAGCCACTCTCCACACTCTGTGTCCACCCCACCAGCACAGCCACTCTCCCCACCGCAACAGAACAGCCACTCTCCCCACCCCACCCAACCAACACCATTTCCAGCTCCATTTATCTGGTATCCTCTCCAGGCATCCAGGTCTGTGCCTCTCCATCACAGGCACACAAAAATGAATAAAACCACATTTTATACTGCATTTTGTTTATGTTTCTTTCTTTGTCTGGAAAGACAGATGTTGAGCTACCGGTCAGCACAGTTTGCCTGGTATACAATTACAACCCCGCCCCACCGACACAATGCAAGTGCCTCCACCCACCCATACAACAATGCCCCCACCACACCCACACAATGCCTGAATCCCCACCCCCACCCACACAAATGACCAGTGTCCGCAACACCACACACACACACACACACACATATGACCAGCAGTGTCCCCAACCCCCAACACACACATGACCAGCAGTGTCCACAACCCTCCACACACAAAACCAGCAGTGTCATAACCCCACCCACGACCAGTGTTCACCCCCAAAAATCATGGCCAGTCAGTAGTCGCTACAACAATAGCCAGGTAGTAGAATAATCATTTCTTTAGGGTGCATGTTTTAGTGCAAGATTTATTTTGCTAGTTTTGTAACACTGTGAGGAGAACACAAAAAGCTACCCCTTTGGTTGTGTTTGCCAGGCAATAAAGACAGAGACAGCAAGGCCAAGGAATCTGTCTGTTTCACCCCTCCACAGTGGACAATTGGAGAAATCAAAAAAAAGTCAAAGATTACTTTTACAGCAAGATAAAGGATGAGGGGGAAATAATGTTTCAACATCTGCTAATGTTCATATGCTAGCTGCAGGCACAGGTCAGGGAGATACATCCCTTGACAGGTAAAGGATGAGGTGGAAATTACGTTTCAACATTTACTTATGTTTATATGCTAACACCCAGTCAGCAAGCACAGAATGTTCCCACTCCTAACCAACACGGACAGTTCACCAGAAACCCAGTCAGCAAACATGGACAGTCCCCCCTTCACCCCACCTACAAGGACAGTCCCCCCAGACACCTGAATACTCCCCCTCCCCACCAGACACCAGGCCAGTGAGCATAGAATGCCCCCTCCCAACTGACAGGACAGTCCCCAGACACCCTGGCAGCCAGCAAACATGGACTGTCCCCATATCCCACCAAGGACAGTCCCCACCCCGACACACAGCTAGCAAACACAGAATTTTCCCCTCCCCACCAACATGAACAATCTCTCCAAACACCTGGCTAGCAAAAGGAGAGTTCCCCTCCCCAAGAACATTGATAGTCCGTCCTAGACACCTGATCAGCAATTACCGACATTCACCCCCATAAGCCAACATGGAAAGATCCCCAGACACCCGACCAGCAAATAGTCCCCCACAAGACACCCGGTAGGCAAACATGGACAGTCCCCTTTTCCACCATCATGGACAGTCCCCCAGACAAATGGCCAGCCAGTCCACCAAACAATGGCTAGTGTCACCACCCCACCATTACAGCCAGTGTCCCCACATCACCATGGCCTGTGTCTCCACCCCACCAGACCCCAGAATAGAAAACAGACTGTCCCCAGCCCCACAAATATTGACCGCCTCCCAGTCCCAAACACTAACCACCCCAGCCCCAAACACTGATCATCCCCGGCCCCACCAAAGCGCTGGCCTCCCCAGCACCAAACACTGACCATCCTCTCAGTGAGTCAGTCCCAAAACACACAGACTGTCTCCCGACCCCAACCCCACAAAACAGACCATCCCCCCAACCCCACCAAACACAGACCATCCAGTGAGTTTCCCCAACAAACCCCACCACACCAGTAGCACAGTAACTGAGTGTCCCCACCCCACCAACATGACCAGTGTCCACACCATACCAAACAAATAGGCTCCCCACCCACCCCACCAACATGGGCAACCTCAACAGCCAGCAAATCCCCTCCCACCTAAAGAAACACAAGCTGACAGCAAGCCTTCCACCCACCCCCCAGACACATGGCCATGGTCAAGACAACCCCCAAAGACACATTTCTGGGATGTGAATGGTATTAATTTCCAAAAACCAGCTTGCAGCACAGTTACCAAATCAGTAAGGGCACAGACAGGGCAGCATGCAGCAGGGCACAGCAAGGCCAAGAAGGCAGGTCAGGTAGCCGAGTATCTCCCAACAGTCCCATTCCTCTCCCGATTAATCCCCTGACGAGACAGTAACTAATTTTTTCTGACACCAGATGAACATGTCGCATTATGGGTCTGCTATAGCCTGCATGACCACTGGCTTCTTCACTGTTCTGGGCCTGGCTGTTCACTGACCCGAATATTCCCTCTCAGTGGACTGTGGAACTGGTGGGCAATGGCCGTGGTGTGGGACTCACTGACAACACGGTAAATCTTTCTCTGGCCTGCTGGACACAGGAGCTGGGTGTGCAGGCAAGCCTGGCCATGCCTCAGACTCATTCTAATTGTACTACTCGCTCCTCCTCCTCCTGGTCTGTCTGGTGGTAGAGGCCTTGTGGCTGCAGGCCTCCTAGGCTCTCAGGGATGGGAGGCTCAGGTGGCAGCAGAAAAGTCCAGAGCACAGCTGGCTGCACTGAGAAACAGAGAGTAGGTAGTCAGCAGACTCGGGTGAGGTATATTTAAACTGGGCTGTTCAGGACAGGAGGAGGGTGGGAACATTAGACTGACTGAGACACTGGTGACACCTGACAAACAACCAACGATTGCTGCTCGACATCCTCAAATATAGCTATCTCTCCTCAGCCCTACGCTATATGGATGCTGCTGCTGCTCCTTCATAGAAGGCACACAGACAATTAAATGGCACCACTAACAGGGTACTGCTCATGCGATGGTGCCAGCTTGCAGTACTCTCTGATTGGCTGTAACATGCAGGCTACTATGGTTGCAGGCTTGCAGCCAATCGGAAAAGGGGATAGTTTTTGTTTAAGAGACACGTGACACGCCACCCCCCCCTCCCCCGGAGAGGTGCAGGCAGTCAGGGCATAGCCCTGAGCCCATTCAATATTAAAAAAAAAAAATGATAACCAGAGAATGGTGGCTGGGCTGCTAAAAAAGTCCTGGTCTAATTTCTCGGGGGGGGGCAGCTTGCCCCTCTGCCCACCCACGATCTACGCCTATGGATGTATTCCAAGTGTTCCACAATCCTTTCCTAAAGCAGCACCTCCATAATCCTGCCTACTACTGAAGTGAGGCTGACCAGCCTATGGTTGCCTGCTTGCTCCCTACTTCCACTCTTGTGAAGAGGGGCTACATGTGCCCACTTCCAGTCCTCTAGAACCACCTCTATATTGAATGACTCACTAAACAGGGCTGCCAGCAGTGCTGCTGGTGCCTGCACTTTTATTCACAAGGGTGTGGTGTGCACATATGTGGAACCCAAACAAACAGAAGAGAGAATACATAAGTACATGCCTTAGCTAGGATATGAACCCAGGCCACCCAGAATACCATTCTGGTTGCACTATCAGTTGCACCACCATGGCAACTGGAAACACTAGACGGTCAATAATAGCCACCAATAAACAACAGTTATCCAGTCTTGAAAGAGAACATCTTTACAACATAAGTGGCAGTTACAGTAGTCTGTCAGGTACAGTTACAAGCAGTGGAGTCCTGTAAATGTTTTCTCAGGCCACCTCTGAAGATGGGGTAGGAGGAAGTACATAATAAAGGGACATGGAGGGAGCCAGAGAAGTCTGGTACAAATGAGGAGAAAGCCTGCTCACTCATCCTGGTGCCACACTTGGGAACATGGAGTAGGGACTTCTCAGAGAATCTGAGGGGTTTGGCCTGATGGGAGCACTGAAGAAGCAAAGTGATAGAGGCAGAAATAGAGGATTTTTAGGAGCTTATGTAGGAAACACCTGAGAGCATATGAGCAGCCAACGGATGGAAATAGCCATCTGAGGATGGAATACAGATCACATTGGTGAAATAAGCAGTTGGAGGACAGTGTGAAATGACAAATATTATCATATTTTATGTCACATCTAATTTAGCCAGGATATTTATAGAGGCACGGACAAATGATAGAAGGCTGCAGTGTAGGTTAAGCAAGTGAAATTCTTTGTTGATGGCAAGTCTGGCCTTTGGGGTAACTCTGTGTCTAATTCTAAAGACTTTACTAAGCTTAGTATTAGCTGCCTTGCAAATGGTGGGGTATATAGGGAGAAATCAAATGAGGGGTCAGGATTGATGCCAAGGTATTTGAACTGGTCAGTTGGGGCAAGTAAGGAGCCATCAGCACAAGTGACCATTTGGTTATCCACACAAGACCTAAGCTTAGCATTAGAACCAAATAACATAGTCTGGGTCTTCTGGAAATTAAAGTCCAATTTATTTTTTGTGAGCCAGTTCTAAATTTTCTGAAAGTGGAAGTTAAGCTGCAAGTTAATATGGCCTACAGTCCAGGAACTAAAACAGAGAGCAAGACCATCTGCATAAACTAAGGAGGATCAGGAGACAGACACAAGAAGACAATTGCTGATAAAAAGAGAAGAGCAATGAACCAAGAATAGAGCCCTAAGGAACAACAGCTTCAACACAGGCCTCATTAGAGAGTGACTTTAAAAACGTTTGAAACTGGAACTTATTTAAAATGTAGTTCACAAACTAGGAGACAGCACAGAAGGAGAGGCCGGGAAGGAGAGGCCGAGCATAATCAGTTTTGAACAAAATAACTGGGGAGCAACCTGGTCAAAAGCCTTAGAAAGGTCAGTAAATGCAACTCCTGTCATCATTATTTTAACCATAGCTACTTTAATATCATTAGATAATTTAACAAGTGCAGTAGATGTGCTATGCCCCTTGCTGTTTGGGTGACAGCAGGATGTATTTGTGGAGTTAGTCTGTTAAGTGTACCATAGCCACCTTTTCTGAAAATTTACTTAGAACTGACAGGAGTGCAATAAAATGGTAGTTATCAATAAGTTTTGAGTCTCCTTTGTTGGAAACAGGGACAACCCTAGCAATTTTCCATATATCAGGCAAGACTCCAGACATTAGTAATAGGTTAAAAATATGGGCAATAGGTGAGGCAAGGATAGGAGTAGCAAGGTTGAGGATCCTAGATTCCAACCCATTTAATCCAGAGCTACTGTAGTGGTCTGGAGAGGGTGCTTAGCAATTTTTATGTTGACTTGCATGCACACCCAAGCAACATCTTGTGCTAGTAGCACATTTCAGAGGTGTGTCAGTGTTGGAGAACGCAAAGCACGCTTTAGTAGCTGAGTACCTCATTCCCCAATATGCCAACATGCTAGCGCTGACACAAGAATTATGCAAAGTGGACACAACTTGTAAGAAAAGTGCCGTTGCAATCACAGACAAGCTGGCAATGCTTACAAAAGACTGGCAGTATAGCCTAGAGGTTAGAGTAATGAGCTGTGAATGAGCTTGGTACATCCAGCAGACCAGACCTTGGTTTGATTCTCACAACCTCCACTTGCATACTGTGTAACTCTGAGCAAGTCACTTAACCACCAGTGCTCCCAGGTCACCCCTGAAAACAGGCAGGTATGCCTAGTGGGCCTTATCTGGTTACCAAAGACTAAAATAAAAAGCTCATCATGCAGCGGCACAGATGATGTGCCTCCCAATGTGCCTTTCCTGGTGAAACATTTTTAATAAACATAGTGGCGGAGCTGCCACCACACAATCCCCAAAGGAAGTCAACATCAGGGGTGCAATTCCCATGTTGGCATGTCCGGCCTCCCCTACATTGTGTGGCACACTGGGAGCCCACCCCAGTGTGCTGCCGCTCACAGTAAGCTGACCATATCAGCATGTTCCTGCTCCAGGGCCCTGCCCCACCCCCATTGTATGGCACACTGGGAGCCCACTCCAGTGATGCTAACATCAGGCCCTTCCAAAAGTCATGGACCACACTGTGAGCCCACCCCAATGTGCCCAACATTTCTTTTCTTTCATCTGTAAAGAAAGAAAACTATCCCATGGTGCAGTGCTAGTTTATTTTTGTACCTGAAAAAAAGAAAGCAATCCGTTGTCCTTGGCATCCCTTCCCGCAACCCACACCCACCCTCTGCACACCTCACCTCCCCAGACCCCCCTCACCCAATATTTACCTCCAGAAGACCAGCGCTGTGATCTCCGGTGGAGTGTGAATACGTCTGGATTCTTCAAAGCCGATCGTAACCTGAAGAAATGCTGGTAAGCTGTATAATGGCATAAATGGGGGGGGGGGAGAGCAGTGGAGGTTCAACTTAGGTGGATATCTCAGCCATTTTTTTTTTTATTCTGGCTCCAAATTTTCAACATGGGATTCTTGGGACACCACCTCCTGAACACATGCACTGTCATATCATTATTAGGTCCTGAAAAGCCATTTCGTGGTCACTCTGTGGAATCATCTTTTGTGTCTGATTAACAAAATGACAGTGCCACTGTTCATGAGGTGGGGTCCCAAAAAGCCTATCTTGCAAATTTGGTGAAAAAATTCCAATAAAATGACTGTGTTATGAGCGTGTGTTGTGCAGTTCCCACACACATTCTTAACTTTGACAATTTTTAATATTTTTACTCCAGATGTTCAACACTGGCATTTTTTCACACCTCCTTATGAACAGTACAGCTGCCATTTTTCGCATCCTGCCCAAAATGTGTTTTCATGCATGAGACGACAATGGCGTGGTCGCTGAGAGAAATCAACATTCAGGACAGACTGACAAAATCACAGTGACACTGTTCATGAGTGGTGGTCCTAAAATGCCTATGTAGAACATTTGGTTAAAAAATCCCAAAAATAATTGCGTTATGGGGGTGTGTTGAGCAGTTTCTATGCTTACTCATGACTTCACCAGTTTTTCATATATTCACTCCAGATTTTAAACATTGCCATTTTCTTACACCTCTTTATGACCAGTACTGCTGTCATTTTTTATATCCTGCTCGAAATGTGTTTTCACACATGTGGCACACAATGGCATAGTCGCTGTGGGACATGAATGTTCGGGACAGATTAACAAAATCACAGTGACACTGTTCATGAGCGGAGATCCCGACATGCTTACGTTGAACATTTGACTAAAACAACCCCCCAAGTAATTGCATTACAGGCATGCATTGCGCAGTTTCTACACACTCTCATGACTTCAATTTTTCATATTTTCACTCAAGATTTTCAACATTGCCATTTTTTTATGCCTTCTTACGAACAGTACAGCTGTCATTTTTCACATCCTGCCCAAAATGTGTTTTTGCACCTGTGGGGCCAAATGGAACAGTAGCTGTGCAAAATCACCTTTAGGATAATGAACTGATAGTGCCACTGCTCATGAGGTGGGGTCACAAAAAGCCTATGTTGAAAATTTGGAGTGAAAATACCAACAAATGCCCAACCATAATGCCCCACCTTGTAGATTGACAAGTGTCGGGGTGTGACTTGGGATTGTCAGTTGTAATGCTCATGCCATTCCACCCCCACCCTGCAGCCAGTGGCATGCATAGAGGTGTGCCCTGGCATCTTCAGCCCCAAAGTTCACCCCATTCTCCTAGACTGCACCCATCAGCATATTTCCTTATGGAATGGGGTGAGCATAAGGCTCGGAGATCTCAAGGTACACTGCAGCACTTCTCTGTGTCTGCAGGGTAGGGTGAGGTGAAATGGCATGAGCATTATGGCCCATGACCTAAGGGCACACCCCAATGCCTGCCAGTCTCTGCAGGGTGGAGGTGGGGTTGGCATCAGTTCACTACTTCACTGTCATTCCTATTATGCATCTCTAACTCCTGCACAACCAATGCCAATGCTAGCAAGACAACATTCGGCATTGACAAATGCTTGTTCAACTACTTTGCATTACAACATTTAGGAAAACTGAGGGTTACTAGGAAAAGGGGAGGGGTTTGGTTGGTTGGCTGTACTGATGAGTTGACAAGGAGGAGAGGTATATGTTGTTAAATAAGTAACATGCTCCTTGAAAAGATTTGCAATAGTACCAGGGTTGTTACAATTTATCCTTTTAAGGGCCATGTCATTAATATCTTGTTTAGTGGACCTACCTATAGGTCATTTTATATGGTATCAGAAACTGTGGAAGTCCCTAGAAGTGGCTAAAAGCTAGTCTCAACTGAGCTGAACTCAATCTTTATTTATAAAAAGCACCTTTCTAAAACCAAGGCGCTTGTACAGCATTAAATAATTAAAGTAAAGCAATAAATAAAACAACAGATTAAAACCAATAAACAATAGCGGCATTAAAAATCACAATATGCTAGGCTAAACAAATGAGTTGTAGTCATAGAAACATAGTCTTTGATGCCAGATAAGGGCTGCTTGGCCCACACAGTCTGCCCATTTTTCTACCTATTGGATAAGCTGCAGATCCTAGTTAACCAACAGCCTACTTCCTCCTAACACTCATTAGAATTGCCTTATGTCTGTCCGATGCATTCTTGAATTCCCTCACTGTTTTTGACCCCACAAACTCCTCAGGAAGGCTGTGCCATGTGTCCACCACTCTCTCCGTGAAAAAATACTTCCTCAAGTTGTCCCTGAGCTATCCAGTCATTACAGAAGTATTTTCAGCACTATAGGTAGCTTTTTGCAAATGTTTCTGAGCCTTCTTTTTTAATTCCGATTATAAGAAAAACAATGTTTATCCATGGCCATCAGCAAGGAAAATAAATTTCTGTGAAGCCATTTTGTATATGTACCCCTTACTCTCTTCATAGTAAAACATGTCCATCCTGCACAGTGGTGATTTGAGCAGTGAGGTGGGATAGAGCTATTGTAGCTTATGAGGATGAATAAATAGGGGACCAATTGACCACAGCTATGGCAACAAGAAAACTAGCAGTGTCTATTCTGGAGAAGTCTCTTAGGATAATGACTCTGCAGAGAACATTTAGCAAATGGAACTTTAATAAGCAGTAGGAGAATGGCCACTGAAAGAGCTAGGTAAGATTCCAGGTAGCTGGATCTTATCCCTTCTATTGGTTAGCATCCAATCAATCAGAGCATGATGCCTCCCTTCATCAGCAGGTCTTGGTGCAGAGATAAGCTGGGAAAGGTTCTGCTTGTTGACCGTTGCTTCAAAGGATTTGGCATTTTTATTCAAGCCAGTCAAGGGTAATATATTTTCATAACATTAGATATTAAGTACTCCAACAATAGGAAAACAGTAAACCTTATAGCCAGATTCACAGAGCCCTTTGTGGGTGCAGTGGACCTCTAAATGTCATAGAGGGTCCATTTTGCACATAAGTAGAGCTCAAAAGATCTTTAGAGGCTTGCATCCTTGTAAATAATAGGGAGAAAAGGGCAAAGAAGTGGATTCCTGTTTCAGCAGGATCCTAATGCAACTGATCCTGAACATGAAAAAGTATATGACCACTGGAAATAAACTTGTTACCTCCATTCCAGAGAGGATCACAGAGTAACCCTGTGTGACTGCAAGACTGGAATTACTGTAAATATGGGGTAGAACTTGTAGCCAATGGATACACACATTTTGGGTAGCTCCGGTATACTCATTAATTTTTAAGTTAAAAACTGAGTAAAATAGTGAAATCTTATTTTATTTCTTTTTTTTTTAGTTGGAGAACTCTGTGAGCTAGTATACTTGTTAAATACAGAGCATTTGAATATGGTGAAAGTAAAGCAGAGGTTTTCCCTGGAGATTAGGAAGGGCAAGCAGTCTGTCAGGAGGTCTAAACCTCACTCTCAGGTTCTTGGCAATATTGGGAATGCAAGGAATCAGACATGTTGCATAAGAGTAATAAACATGTTTATTACTACCAAAAGAATAAATTACAGTTGCCCTATGCAGTTCTTACCAATATGAACTGGAGCCAATGCTAAGTGTTCCCTATAACTCAAGTTTTTTTCTTGTCTATTGGGGTCTCCAAGGTATAAGACTCAATGTCTTACATTGTATACCTATGATAATTACTATGGTTACTGTGAGATAGAAACATTTCTAGTTACAGAGATGAGCCCTATTGGCTAAATTAGAGGAGGCTCCATGGTCTAAGATAACATTATACCATTTTGTAGTAGTCATCACTTTGTGAAACAAAAGAGTATAGTTCTTACAGTTCTTACACAAATCAGTGTAGTAGTACAAATCACCAAAACATGACAATGCCAACTTATATATCATAATCATTACAAGAGACACAGAGGTCCTAACATCTTGTAAGTCAGAATTGCATAGAAAATGTGTATGTATTAGAAAGCAAAGTGTATAACAATAGCATGCATACATATCCTGACATCTACTCTTGTACGGTAGATGCCCTATGTTAGTATAACATATGCCTAAGCACTAGCTGTCTACGGTATACCTCTGGGGGTACCAGTAAGGGTGCAGGGATCTTGTGTTACATTCCTCCCCCCTTGTTGCCTCCAAGGGCAACACAGGAAAAACCAGGAAAGGTCAGAGAGCAGGGGTTATTTACAAACCCGATGCACAAGCTTTGTAAAGGAACTCCAGCTGCTCACGGTGTTGGCGCAGTGTGCGCCGTAGGCAGTGTAGCATAACCAAGAAAAATATCAAAATGCTTGTATAATAACAAAACCTTTAAAAGTAATCTCTAACCAGGTGTTAGTTAATGCATCATTCATATCACCATCATTAATCAATGAAAGGATAGTTTCATTAGCCTTAGTAATATTATTGCTGATGTGGATGAGGTGGGTGTCTTTTCTCTCTAAAAGTGATTTTAATGTAAGTGACAGTGGATCTATGTGTACATTAAAATATGGTAAATATTCAGAAAGGGTGAGCAGGTAATCGGGGCTACCATCAGTGATGTCTGCATCCATAAGGGGGATGGGGTAATAACGTTATGCCCAATAACAGCCTCCTGGTGGGGAACAAAAAAATAGTTAGGGTTAACAATAGCACATGTCTCAGTTCCGTATGTATAGGTTTTATAGTTCATCACCACGCAATACTCCCCATCAAAATTGCAATGCATTTTAACAGTGGGGAGTCTCCATTTTTGCAACTGTACTGGGCAGGTGTAGGTCATCTTAGAAATCCATGTTGACAGGCAATGAGCCTTCTCTTAATAAGATCGGTAAAGTTTATCTGGAGCCAACGCTGAGTCCAAAAAGGCAGTGTCGTTCATGCTGATGTCATCGTCCATGGAAAAGGATCAATCAATACTGTCGGGAGAATAACCACATACAGGATTAACAACATTAAATACATCACATTGACACAAGTAGATATATTGTTTCTTCACACAGCAGTCTGTGTGCAGAGCGACCCAGGCATCCAGGAAAGGATGGAAGACCAGTAGAGGAGGCAAATCCAAGTGTTCTCTGTAGATGTCATCAAGGTGCCCAATGGAGTGTACGGAAGCCAGCTCATTGAACAAAGCTGTAGTGGGATCGAAACTTGGTAAAGAGACAGTAAAAGAAACAAACATTGTATCTTTGATAGAACATTTCTTAGAAGTAAAACATGGACCAGTATTAGGGTGTCTGGTCACAAAACCCAAATTCCTAGCTGTAGAGAGAGGAATAGTTAGAGATTGTTGCATACAGATAGCAATACAGCCAGAGGTTTTACATCGTGGACAATACCATTTGGAAATACATCTGTCATGCATGATATCAGGGATTCTTCCAGATTCTAGATCATGGAAGAGATTATTGATGGTAGTGATAATGTAAGAGCCATAGGCTGAGCATAGAATCTCACGGGCAGTATGTTGCTTATCTGCTTCTTTGTTGTTCTGTGCAATGAGTGCATTAATCTTATCTTTAGAATCTGTAAATGCCTTAGCAATGTCGTGCATATTGTAAATAGTGTATCTTTCTTCCTGACTATGGCCATCCACATCATACAATAATGGGGGTAGTATATTGTTTACCAAACCAGTCTGAAATTTGGCAGAATGAGATTTGATAGCAGCAATGTCTGCTTTATTCCAGATAGACATAGCTGTACCAAAGAGACCTGTGACAGTGCCTGTTGCACCAGTGACATCAGAACTGTCAACTTCATGTGTGTTACATTTATGACTTTGATCATCAGGATTTATTTTTTTCATGAAGTTTCCTCTAAGCTTGGTGGTATGTACCCCGGTAATAGGGTTGTGAGTATGAATTTGAAATGCTGCCAAACTATCAAACAATAACGTACTGTAAAATGCTGAAGTGTTAGTATTGTGACACATACCAAATTCTTTCATATTCCAGTAAGTTAAATTGAACAAAACAGGTATATGCATAAACTGTAAATTGTTAATCTGTGTACCAGGTAGGGCAGTGGCTGTTATACCACTATGAGGACCAGGGGGTGTGCTTTGGACATTCCAAAAGCTGTTTGTCAGTGGGTGGTAACACAGAAAGGTACATGGCAGCAGAGACCATGTTATATATAGCACAACATTTTTGAGCAGAGTCCTTAGACAAAGAATTACAATAGGAGGGATCAATTAATGCAGTAACACTGTATAAACCAGAATGTCTAAGAGCAGTTTGTAGCAAGGACAGAGAACTGTTTGGGGATAATTTAGCATTAGGCCAACCCTGGAAAGTTCCTTTGGAGAGTTTGGCCACAGGAAGAATTTGTCCTTGCGATGTGGTTTGCCACTCAATTTTTAGGATAGATTTATCAGGAGCAACAAATGAGGCAGTGAGGTAAGGATTAGAATCTTCCTGGACAGTAATCAAACTATCAGGTATTTTGATGGATACGCCCTCTGGAGCAGATGCTGGGGGGTCAGGGTGAGGTAGGAGGTTCGGTACCATGCCTTGGATGCAGGGAATAACTCCTGAGATGAGGAGAAAATGGAACAAGACAGCCATCCTGTCAGTATATCTGAAAAGGAAAATCAAACATTAGTAGGTTAGTACTATTCCACCCAATGGGGTGAGGAAAAGTAATTATGCTCCTTTATACCATTTCAGATGGTTTGCATGTAACCATTTGTTAGTCAGTTTATTGTTGTGCAGGAGTCTAACTTGATAGACTGCTGGACTGAGCTTGTTGACAATGGGGTAGGGGCTTTCCCACTTATTGGAGAAGGAGTGTGTGGGATGTGCAAATCAGAGCACCATTACCTGATCTCCAACCTGCCAATCCACTTCTTGAGTGTGCTTGTCAAACTGTTTCTTGGACTGCTGCTGGGCCTTACCCATGCAACTGGCAGCATACAAGTGTTTGAGGTCTTTTCTGAGTTTTTCCACATATTGCTCTACAGACACTTGGTCCGCAGTTGAGGTGTGCAGGTCAAACAACAGGTATTCAGGTAATCTCATCTGTCTTCCAGTCATCACTTCAAAGGGTGTCAACCTGGTGGTGGCTGAGGGTGTGCCCCTGATTGCCATAAGGAGTAACGGCAACAGGGAATCCCAAGTTTTGGGATTGTCCTCAATGAATTTGGAAAGCATTTGCTTAATCCATCTGTTGGTTCTCTCTACTTGACCTGAAGATTGAGGGTGGTAAGATATGTGGAACTTCGTTGAACTCCAAGGAGCTCAAGGGATTCTTTCATCAACTCACCTGTAAAACTGGTTCCTTTGTCAGAGACTTCCTTAAGAGGTAGGCCCCACCTGGAGAACATTTGTTGCACCAGGATTTTGGCAGTGGTTTTAGAAAGTACATGTCTTAGTGGGAAAAGCTTCAACCCACTCAGAGAGAGCATACTTGTTTCTGCTGGAATTGGTCAGGGGGCCAATAAAGTCAATCTGTATGACATGCCAAGGGCCAGAGTGTCTTTGTGGTAGAAGTTTGGCATTTCATTTAGTGGGGATGTGATTGTTTTGTGCACAAACAAGGCAGCTGTTGATGTACTGTTTAAAATCTTTGGTGACACCAGGCCACCAAGCAGTGGTCTTGAGCTTCTGGAGGTTGTTTTCCACTCCCTGGAGTCCACCAGTGAGTGTATCATGCACTTGGTGCAAGAATTCAGACCTAAGGTGTATGGGGACCACCCACAACTTGATGGTGGAATCATCTGCTTGGTACCAGATGAGCTTGTCATCTGGTGACAAGTGTAACTTACCTTCATGTCTCTGGTAGGGATTATGTGTGGGGAGTTTTTCTTCAGTACCTTTGTCAACGAATCTGAACATTTCTTTGAGCTCAGTATCAACATGTTGGGCTGCTGAAAGGTCCAAGGGGAAAAAAGGATCAGATTTTGTTCCTGAGTGCAGCAATGTGTACAGCTGCATTGGCCTCTGGATGATTCATCACCCAGGTGCCCCCCCCTCGGGCCCTTTCCTTGGCAAGGGTGTCATCTGTGTCATTGAAGTCATGGTAGGGGTCATGTAGGGAAGGAGCTTTAACTTTGTGTACATAGAGTTTGTGTGCAAACTTTTGTGCCAGTGAGTGTATGTATATTATCAGTTCTTTGTACTTCACTGGGCTGCTATCAGAAGAGAGGAAGGAGTTCTTCTGCCAGGAAAGAAGAAATTCTGTAAGAGAACAACAAACCCAGTTAGAGTCTATGAAAATGATGGTATCCTCAGTTCCATGCTGGATGAACTCGAGGGCACAGGCCACCGCTGCCATCTCTGCATACTGTGATGATGCTACACTGCAATGTTTAGAGATTTTAACAGTGTTACCATAGGGGTAAATCACCAAGATACCCATCCTTGCAATCTGTACTCCCTGATAGTAGGAAGCTGAACCATCTGTGAAAATATGTCACAAAGAGGTGATCTCAAGTATTTGTGGCGTGGCAGAGAGGAAAGAACCTGGATCTGGAAGATCAAGTGCTTGCAGTGTACAGTCATGGGGTTCTCCTTTGAAAAGGAGTCCGTGTGCCAGCATGGATGGAATTTTGGTTGGGTGTACCTGTATGTCTCTATCCTGGAGAAGAAGTTACCAGTGTGTCAGTCTGGTATTAGAGACTGACACATCCTTCACTCTGTCTGATAGCAGAAAGGTAGTTGGGGTGTGGTTGGTGTTAATAATCAGTGGAGAGTACCCAATGATATACAGAAAGTGCTTGACAGCCCAGAAGATTGCCAGAAGATTCCTTTCACAAAAGCTGTACTTTTGTTCCACTGAAGTCAAGAGCTGTGATGCATATGCAATGGGTCTTAGAGTACCATGAACCTTCTGGGCCAGCACTGCTAACATGGCAATGTCAGAGGTGGCGCATTCCAGATGGAATGATAGTGCTAGATTGGGGTTGATCAGAGCTGGAGCCGAGGCCAAAGCCTGCTTCAGTGATGTCACAGCCTGGGTGTGTATGGGACTCCAAGTCCAGGGAATGTCCTTTTTCAGTAGTTCTTACAAAGGATCAGCCTTCTGAGCAAAATCACAAATAAAATCTCTGGAATAGTTCACCATACCTAGAAACCTTCTAAGAGTTGCCATGCTGGTAGGCAATGTCAAGTCTTGCAATCTTTGTATCTTCTTCCAGGTAGGGCTATGGTCTTGGTCAGTTATTCTCAGGCCCAGAAAGAGTACCTCTTTCTGACATAGTTGTGCTTTTGCTTGATTGCATTTAAGGCCTGGTCTCTGGATGACAGTCAGTAGTTCATCCAAGAGATCCAGGTGTTGTTCCTGCGTGGCTGTTGCCAACAGCAGGTCGTCTACATGCTGCAAGAGACACTGGGGAGCAGAGAAACCCTCAAGGGTGTCCATCATGTGCAGATGGAACAGGGACAGGCTGTTATGGAATCCCTGTGGTAAACAGGTCCATGTGTACTCTCTACCTCTAAAGGTGAAGGCAAACTTATATTTACTTTTAGGGGTCAATGGCAGTGACCAGAAACCATTGGAAATATCCAGGGCACTGAACCATTTTAGGTCAGGGGTCAAGAGTCGCAGCACATCAGGTGTGGAGGCCACAGTTGGAGCACAACTGGGGGTGACCTGGTTCAGTTTTCTGTAGTCAATAGTAAGTCTCCAGGCACCTGTAGGTTTCTTCACAGGCCACACTGGGGAGTTGGAAGTAGAAACACATGTTCTGATCTCCCCTTGGTTGAGAAGTGATTTTATTGTTTCCCTAAGAGAAGGCAAGGCCTCAGATGGGAAAGGATATTGCCTTTGCCTCTCATGTGCTGGGCCAGGCACTTTGATGACAGTGTGCATTCTGCCACAGTCATGCTTGTTGATAGCAAATGCCTCCAAATGCCTTTGCAAAATGCGAAGGAGCTTTGAAACAAGCTCATGGTTCTTGAACAAATCTATGATGTCATACTTTTTATTGTAGGCAAATATCATTGCCACAACATGTGAATCAGGGATCAAGATAGTGTAATATTGGCCCTGAATCTGTATCACTAGAATGTTAGCTAGATACACCACACGGCCGTGTGGTGCAAGGAAGTCAATCCCGATGATACTAGGGTGATCATGCAATACCATCAGTTGGAAGGTGTATGAGGCCTTCAGGTGTCCCAACTCTAACAGGTAGTGGTAGAGAGTGGTATGCAGGTAACCTAGTACCATCTACTCCTCATATGTTGGTTCTCTGTCCGGTGGACCAAGGAGATGTGTCCGGGTGATCATCATGTAATACAGACACAGCCACAACTGTATCAAATAACACTGTAGGTAGGCGGCCCCAGACCTCAGCCTCAGTGCAGGGCCTTCTGTTTGTATCCAAGACCAGCTTGTTTACAATAAGGACTGGGGCCTGTAATTGTCAATCTGTGCTGGAGGAAGCATGGAGAGGTTGGGCCTGGCTCCTTTGAACCACTTCATCATGCTGCACTGATGCTATATAGGGACGTGCTTCTGGGTTCAGGCCTGTATGGGCCTGAGGGCCTGTACTTCCGGTATTGCCATGACCCATTGGGGCCAGGATTCCAAGTTGTATGGCTGCAAGGAACTGAGCAGGAACAGCATCCGCTACAGAGCACACTTGTCTCAAAAGTTCTCTAAACTTCTGATTCTCTTCGGCTATCTCCCTATATGAAGGGTCTGATCTTTGTTGTTTACCCTTATGATTCTTGCACTTCTTATTTTTGTGATCATTCCGGTTCCCATCACATTGTTGCTGTTGTAGTTGTTGTTGTTGTTGTTGGGCCTGCTGGGGGTGTTGGTTGTCCATGGGGAGGGGCTGTTTGTGTTGGGCCTGCCCTTTCATTGTGTAGTGCGTTGTGGCCTCTTGAGCACGCTGTACGGTAGCTACTTTCTTTGAACCAGAGCCCAGATCACAGATGTAGAGTTGGTAAACTCTCAGTTTTCCAATGGATGTCAGAAAACCTTTCCGTGGTGGGATAGGTGGTTGGCTCTACCTTCTCTCTCACTGCAGGAATCATGTTCCTAAGGAACAGGATCTTATATTCAATAAGATCTACATCTGCAGCCTCTTGTGCGAGTTGTTTTCCTGCTCGGAAGGCCATCCAAAGTCTCTGGTGGTAAGCCGCTGGACTTGTCTTTGCTTTCTGTTTCACATGATATGCAAGCATCACTCCTACTACACCTGGGCTGTGTGCAGAAATGAGTTTAGCTGCAACCTTGTCAAAGGTGGCATTACTGGCCTGGCAGATGGCATTGGGGAGTTTGACCAACAATCCAGGCTCGATGGTTTGGCGTGGTATTTGGACCTGATAGTCTGCAGTGAGGCTAAGCATCTCACATTTGGAATGCACCATTTCCAAGTGGCAGCTGAGGTTGTCAGACGGGCTCATCCGACCAATACTGTCATCTATTTGCTGAACAGAGTAGGCCATTTGTAGAGGATTACTGGGCCAATCAGGCTGGCGTAGGTTGCCTCGGGCACCATCCAGGGCTGTCCGGGCTGTGGCCTCAGCTGCAGTATGAACCATGTCATCCAGAGTACCAGCCTCGTGCAGAAGCTGCCTAATTGGGATTTTATGGATCTGCTTATTTCTCTCAGAGATAGGCACATTACCTATTGCATTCTCAATCATTGTTTCTATCTCCTGCCTGCCTTCCACATTAATAACGGCCACCAGTGGTGCCATCGGGACCAGGCTTGGGCCTGCTGTCCCCCATCATGGGGGCTGCCATGTTGGCATCACCCATGATGTGCATCACGACATCGATGATGTATTTGTGGATGGCTGGGTGGGGTTTCTGGGCCATAGCAGGGGTGTGACTGGACGTTGGGCTGAGAGATGTTGTCATCTGAGACCTCTCTTCAGATGACGTGTGTAAGGCAGAGTCCATGCCTCTGATCGCCTTAACATATCCAGTCAGAACCTCTCACTGATGGAGCAGTTTCGCCATCTTGGATTCACATTCTGCATGACTCACATTTGCAACATTCACATCAACTTCATCTTGCATTTGTTTCTGCAACACTCTGTATACGGCGCTCAATTTGCAATTGCCCCTAGTAGCCACTGCTAAGTCATTACATACCTGGTTAATCTCATCCTGTAGCTCTCCCATATCCTCACTCAACTGTTCATTCGCTCTACTTAACAAGTCATTCATATTCAAAGCCTGCCCCTTATCCTGTCTCAAACTTTCACATTCCTGCTTCAACATACAAATTTCTTGCTCTCCAGCCTGTGCAGAATGATGCAAAAGTGAATCCTTTTCATTGCGCATGGTTTGAAGTTCAGACTCCACATTCTACTGCAGTCTAACACATTCTGTTTCCTGTAAACCGATCTCTTGCTTAAGAGATGAAATTTGCAGGTCAAGGGTTCGAAACCTCACTTCGGAGGCTTCTAGAGCAGCATAGAGAGTGCCACAACCAACAACCCTTTGGCTTGACACTTATTGGCTGTTTGTCTCATCTCACAGTACTGGGTTGAAATCCCCAGTATAGGGCTTTCAGATTGACTTGCATCCTGCATGAAGTTAGTCCACCCTTCATGGGAGGCAAGGAAGTCTGAGACATTGAGTCTCAGTTCTGTGCAGATATTTGATACAATGGCCAATGTGTGGGATGGCATGAAAAATCAAACTGTGAAAAAGGCACCGTGCTGTGTATCGATCCACAGCAGGAACACTTTACACACAGTCGGGCCACTTTATACTCTGTAGGCTTGCAATTCAAAGCTGCTGTGGAGTAGGTCGAGTCGGCATCGACCACACTCAAGAAAAGCAGCCAGACTTTGCAAGTGTCTACAAAGTGGTCTGAAAATGAGAGAGGTGATGTGGGAATGCACACCTACAGTCCCCATTGAGAAAGGAAAGGTTTTAAACAACAAGTGAAAGCTTACAAACACCAAATATTGCCTGCACATGGTTGCCAATTGTCAGGAGGTCTAAACTTCATTCTCAGGTTCTTGCAAATATTGGGAATGCAAGGAATCACAGACACGTTGCATATAAGTAATACACTTGTTTATTACTACCAAAAGGATAAATCACAGCTGCCCTAAGCAGTTCTTACCAATATGAATTGGGAGCCAATGCTAAGCGTTCTCTATACCTCAAGGTTTCTTCGTGTCTATTGGGGTCTCCGAGGTATAAAATTCAGTGCCTCACATTATATACTTATGATAATTACTATGGTTACTGTAAGATAGAAACATTTCTAGTTACAGAGATGAACCATATTGGCTAAATTAGAGGTGGATCCACAATCCAAGATAACATTATCCAGTTTTGTAGTACTCATCACTTTGTGAAACAAAAGAGTACAGTTCTTATAGTTCTTACACAAATCAGTGTAGTAGCATATATCACCAAAAGGTGGCAATGCCGACTTATATATCATAATCATTACAAGGACACAGAGGTCCTAACATCTTGTAAGTGAGAAATACATAGAAAATGTATATGTATTAGAAAGCAAAGTGTATAACAATAGTATGCATACATAGCCTGACATCTACTCTTGTACAGTAGATGCCCTAAGCCCTATATGTTAGTATAACATATACCTAAGCACTAGCTGTCTATGGTGTACCTCTGGGGGTACCAATAAGAGTGCAGAGATCTCGTGTAACAAGTCCAAACAGCAACAGAATGCAGGAAAGGAGGGCATAGGGCAAGTGGCTAGCAGAATGTCTGAGACTATACTCAGGGAAGTGCTGAAGGCTGTCAGAGATCTGGAAAGGACTGTGTGGGACTTGGGCAGGAAAGCATATTGTTTCAGTAATAGAGTGAGAATGGGAGAGATTAAGCTCAGAGTGGTAGCAGCAGATATTTAGCTGGTTTCTGAATTAGTGAACAAAACTACTGATGCTGTGCCAAGGATAATTAAGTTATAACATCCAGTGAGTTGGAGTATATGAAGCAATAACCGGCTTCTGTGGGGATTATATGCTGAGGTGAAGTTGAGGCGTTTAATCGCAATAGAAACCTGTTATTGCAAGTATACACCAACTCGCTGGACGTTATTACTATTATTTGAGTTGGAGTGAATTTTATAGTTTTTTTAAGAACCTGGGACAGTGTCAGCTGGAGCAGCGTAAATTTAAGTATCCAGATTAATGGCAGCAGAAGCAGTGGAAACATGTACCTTCATGTTAAGAGTGCGAGCCAGCGCGTGTGGCTGTTGCAGCCTGTCTGTAAGCAACTGAGAGAGAGATAGGGATTTCAGAGAGACTGCTAGCAGTCAAGTAAACTGTTGTACCAGGCAGTACAAATCCAATGAGTGTGAGCTGGTTTGCCAGTCAGGGGGCTGTTAGGAGAACTGAGTGCAGTCTTGTTGTCTGTGGTGGCAGACTGAGTGAGTAAGTGAGTGAGTGTGTGTGTGGGGGGGGAAGGTTCATGGTCAGGAAGTGGCACAAAAAAATGAGCTTTTTCAGCTCTAAAATGAGAGAATATTTTATGTGCAAGAGTGTTGTTCGAGGGAGATTACTCACACATCGGCTGGGGGTTGGAGGGTTGAGATCAGGATCTGTGTGAATAAGTGATCGTAGACATTGGAAAGGTTTGATTAAGTGACTGTGGGAAGGGTTTACTTCAATAACCGACTCTGTGGGAGGGGTTTAGTTGAATAAATGATTCTGGGTTTTCCTTGTGGTGGTTTCTGGGAGAATAACTGGCAGGTATTCTGCGCTGTGATTGGCTTAGAGCAGATACCTGATGTATAATAATGAATAATTAACTTTAAGGCTAGAGCATTTAGAATATGTAGGGAGGAGTGCAAATATCTGTTTATTGGGGGTGCCAGCTAATCTGGAGGGTCCTGATTCCACTGAATTTGTTTACAATCTTTTGCAGGATCTTTTGGGTTTACAACAATCAGGCTTCCTTTGCAACATGCACCTGGTCACAGCACAACAACAATCTAGTCATCCAGAGTTGCCAGTTACAGTACTTTATTGATTGTGACAATGGGACCAAACGTGCATGACAAAATTCTTTATGCTGCAAAACAAAAGGGACAATTAACCATGGCCAATCTAAGTTTTTTTTTATTTTCCTGATATAAGCTTTGCAACCAGACAGAGATGAAAACGTTTTGATGCAGTGAGGACAGGCTTAAAGGAGCTTGGAAATTTCAGACTCTCCTCAGCTACCAGTGAAACTGTGGGTTACTTATTACAATGATTTGAATGAGGCTGGGAGACAGCTACAGAAAATAGACTTTTCTGCTAATGAAAATCGTGAGGACTTTGACTAAGAGGATTGAGACTTTTTCCCCATAATAATGCAATATAACTACAGTAACTTTTAGGTCAGGTCTGTATACTAGCTCACTACAACTGTTGCTATTATTGTCACTTGAATGGGGCAGAGTGCAGTAACTGCTGTGTAAGGAATCCCTTACACTTAGATATGCCATTGGCATTGATAACAGGGAGATTACCAAAATCTTGTTTTTAATTATTTAGTTTTCTTCTCGGGCTCTTACTTGTCACTGTTGTGCTCCAAGGTAGGTAAGATAGCCATCACCATAAGGTGTGGGGAAACAAGTGGGCTACATACTCATAACACTGTCCTCCTTGTACTCAACTAGTTTTCCATGGGCTTAGTACAGACAGTTGGCCAATGCACAATTTTTCATAGTCTGCTTGCTGTTGATCCAAGTAAATACTTCATATGCAACTAAATATTTCAGATGCCGATTTCTGTTTCTCTTTGCAGTTTAAATGCCTGATGTACATAAGCCACCAGTAAGAGAGCACTGGACTGGACTTATATACTGAATAATTCTTTCTCGGTAATTGTATTCCTGATTTCCTGGTTTTGACTGCACAACTCAACATGGAGACTGTTCCAGACCTCCTGCTTAATACACTCTTACTATTCATAAATTTAATTATAGTTTTCTCAAGGTTTCATGCAGTCACTTCAGTGACTTTTTCAGTGATTCATCCCTAAGGTTTATAGTTTGGAAGTTATGCAGAATGTCCATGGGCATGCTGTGATAAGCGTAAATGATTATACAGTACATGAGTAATATACAGGACATGATTTAAGTAATTTTCTCCAGTGTTCTTAATGCTAGATGAAAACTATTTTAATATTGCTGTATTCTATTTCGGTTGCTTGGAAGCAAGTATTCTTTTTACATGCATGCTAATGCATTTCAAAATGATTAAAAAGAAAGTAATAAAAAAGAATTACTATACATAAAAACAATGAGTGGCTGGAAGCCAGGATAGAAGTGGGAGTTCTTCCAGTACATACAGTACATGGAGTAGATTAGACTCCTGAAAATGAGAACAGGGGGAGGAACCTGTGAAATAGCCATTGGTGATTGCTGACATACTGATTTAATACTTTGCTTTATTGTTTACCAAAGTGACCCTGGGGGAGATCATTGTTTAATAAGGAGTATCACACTAAGCCAAGCTTGTTTATAGATGTGACCTGGGAGCACAAGGAAGTTAAGTGATTTGTTCAAGATCACACAGTATGTACCTAGGTGGCTGTGGGACTCAAACCCAAGCCTCCAGATCTGCAGCTCAGACCCTTAACCCACTGTGCAACACTGCTTCCTGTGGGGGGGTGAGGATGCTTACTGGATGGGTCCGTGGGATCAGAAGTAGCCCATGATGCAGCCTACAGACATCACATTAGCCATACCAACCACTCTGACAGCTGAAAGGTAAGTCTCAAGGGGCAGGTGCCGGATATTATGCTTGTTGGGGCCTATTCTCCAATGGCGGAGTGCCTATGTGCAGCATATCTGTGGCACATAGACACTCTTCAGCTGCCATGCCCCCTGCACCCAATTTACCAAAGGGGCATGTGGCTGTCATGCACGGGATCACCTGGCAGGCCGGGGAGCTGTTCATGTGGGCAGTCCGGGGGCAGTGCAGAAAATATTCCCATACTCCATGCTATTCACTGAAGCATGGAGCACTGGGCAAGGGGTGGGCACAGGCTACATGATCTGGAGGCAGCCATAGCCACTGCATGCCCACCTAACAATATGCCACCAACAGTGGCGAACATTGTAGGGCACCTCCACCAAACCACCCCTGCCCTTCTGGACCACTGCAGGGGCTGGGGTGGCCATCTGGGCACTTGCCCGGTGTTAGTGTGTGTGGCCGTGCCACATTTCACTGCATCCATGGTGCTGCATGGCACAGGGAATCCGCTAGTGGACCAGGTCCAGTATCCCATTGGATGCTCGCCCATGCAGCTGGTCTTCCCCCACATCCATGCATGCTGGGGTCAGCAGAGCCACAGACAGGTGCCCCGTGGGTGCTTCATGGTTGTGAATCCATGGAACCTGCACCCATCCAAGGCCACATAGGGGAGCATGAAATGTAGATGTGGATGGCGCATACATTGTGTCCTGTGGAGAATAGCCCCCATTATGCATTGTGCACTGAATATACATTTTTCCTTTTATAATTGCTAGATAGTATTACTGTGAATTATTATATGTTATCAATTGTATTATTATTTGTTACTTTTTTGTTTTATGTTTTATCTACTGGTAACTGTACCTTTTGGCCTTAAATATCTCATTGAAAATGTGCTTTGCTCAGCTGAGTTATCCTGTTCATTTGAAATATGAATGAAAAAATATACTACTTTTTACTAGGTGGGATACACACCCAAGATCATAGTGATGTTATGGGAACATGTGGTTGTGTCATCTGCCATAATTTTTCCAGAGTTTGTCCAGACAGGTATGGCATTAGAGGATTGGAAAGTGCCACATGTGGTCTCTCTCTTTTCAAGATGGGGGCAAAGTCAGACCCTAGCATGTGCAGGCCAGTTCATCTAATTTCAGTGCTGAGCAAGGTCCTAGAAGCCAAGAACAGAATAATGATTTATCTGGCTGAGGCCAAGCTCATTATCTCCCTTCAGCATGGTTTTATGAGGGGCAGTTTATTTCAAACAGACCTGACCACCTTCTTTAAGGGGGTCACCAGGGAGGCTGACATGGGAAGAGCCATATTTTTCATCTGTTTAGACTTAAGCAAGGTCTTTGTTACTTTTGCATGTGATAAGCTACAGGGTGAAGTACACCAGTGCTGCATACATGAGATATTCACAAGGTGGCTTGCTAACTAGCTTAGCATGAGAACCCAAGGGTTCTGATGGATGAGCAGTATACTAAGTGAAGAGTAATACTCAGTGGTGCCCTTCAGGGATAAGTGCAGGGGTCACTGCTGCTCAGTATTTTCATGAAGAATTTGAAAGCTGGGGGTCTCCTGCAGGCTGCTTAAAGGGACAATGTCAACCTTTTTTGCATTGTATTATTCTTAGGTAAAAATCCACATTTTATGATTGCTTACCTTCTCTAACTGCACACTTCCTGAACATTAGAAACACCCTCAAAAAGTGCAGCCACTCATGATACAATAGTCTCCTCTACTCCCACTGCATAATGAGTGGCTAGATTGTGTTGAGGGTATTACTGAGTTCAGGAAAGATTCAGCAGGAGCTGGTCAAGAAACGTAAACAAATATGTTTTGGTGTGGTAACACCAGTATGGTGGCCACTCAGTTTTTCACTTTTTAAAAGACAAAAGGGATCCGAAGCAAACTACCAGCTGCATCAGCAGTCCCTATTGAATATGAACAATCATAAAAAGTGTTTTTTTTAAACTAGGGACATTTTGAGGCCTAAGGAGGTTGACAGTGACTCTTTACGTTCCTTGATGACATTAAGATGGCCTGCATGGCATTCTCCTTAAAGATGGGGACACAATTCAGAAGGACATGAACAAGCTGGATGATTGTTTGGAAGCCTGGTTTCTCAGATTCAGTGTAGCCAAATGCAAGATACTACATTTGGGAGGTAAAACTGAGGCTGGACATACAAATAGTGTGTGTGTGTGTGTGTGTGTGTGTGTGTGTGTGTGTGTGTGTGTGTGTGTGTGTTGGGGGGTATTCTTTCATCAGTGGAAGAAGAAAATGAGCTGGGCACTTAAAAGACAAGTGGTGGAAACATGACAAAAAGTACTCGGTCACCCTCAAGAGGGCTGGCAGAATGCTGGGGTGCATTACAAGGTGGGTGACAAACAGGGCATGAGAAATAATCTTGCCACTTTATAGGGCCCTGTTAAAAGCCCACCTGGAGTAGTGAATGCAGTTTCAGGCTTCTCAGTATAAAAAGGACAATAGGCAGTTTGCAATGCTGCCAAGCAGGGCTCCAAAATTATCAGGAGTATTGAGATGAAAGCTATGAGGGAGGCTGGTAACCCTTAACATGTTCATCTCAGAAAAATGGAGGCTGATAACCAACATGATCAGTCTTCTCCTTTTACATGGATATTGACAATATTGAACAGACATAGATGTTCTCTGGTGTCCTCCAGCAAGACATGGGGACATGCTCTGAAGCTCAGAGTGAGTAATTTCCTGGATAATGTTAGGATGCACTTCTCAAAGGGTGTGACAAACCTATTGAACAGCCTACCAGCAGAGAGACAGTGAATATAACGACAGCAGAGGCATTATGGTAAGCCTGGCAACATTTCTGCTTGTATCAAGAGAGTCACAAGGTACACTGGCTAGTACAGTGGGTAGGGAGTACCTACTGTATAAATTAGTACTGCGCATTTTACCAATATGCTTCTTAATCCCTGCTTATGAAGCAGAGAGATTAGAGTCCAGCATGGCAGTATAGTCTAGAGGTTAGAGTAACGAGCTGTGAATGAGCTTGGTACATCCAGCAGACCAGACCTTGGTTTGATTCTTACAACCTCCACTTGCATACTGTGTGACTCTAAGCAAGTCATTTAACTGCCCAGTACTCCCAGATCACCCCTGAAAACAGGCACTTGTGCCTAGTGGGCCTTACTCAGTTATCAAAGACTAAAATAAAAATAAATAAAGGATAAAAGAATCCCTTTCAACCTTAAATTACTTAATTGGTATGCTGTCTGTCAGCATGTGCAACTCTCCCCATAAACCCATTGAAAAGGTCTCCCAGTGCCACTCCACCACCTGAGATATGCAGGAAATGGGTAGGGAGGTAGGTGGTGGGTGGGGCTATATTTTGTGGAATTTCATATAACCAGATACACCTGGCTCCGGGAACTGGGGGTTAAGATGCTGTGTGGGGGGAGAACACCTGATATAGCTTATCAGCCTCCTACCACTACATCCCCATATTATTAAATATCCCCTCAAGCCCCACAACCATATAGCTTATCAGTCCCCCCACCACTACATCCCCATATCACTAAATATCTCCTCAAGCAGCACAACCATATAACTTATCAGCCCCCCACCACTACACCCCATATCCCTAAATGTTCCCTCAAGCCCCACAACCATGGTGCCAGCTATCTTGCTGAGCTATGGAGTGCTGAGAGGAGTATTAGACCATGTGTTGTTTTTTTTTTTTTGTTTTACATCTTAGTACCTCAGAAGGGGATACAGCAATCTGAGACACACTGTCATATCCCATATCCCATAATCCCCTGCTCAAGGGTAGGGGATAATAGTGAGCAAATGTGATAATTTAAATGTTCAGTTCAACTTCCATTCAGAGCCACAACTTTGGTGTGACTTTGACAGTTCAGTCAAACAACACTTTGGGTCCTTGTAATAGGTGCCCAGCAGATTGAAAATACCACCCATTGCCCACATAGTCAATCTCAACTTCTTCCACTCTCTTCTATTCTTCCAGTGAGTTAAAAAAAACTCAGCACATGTCCAAGTGCCAGGAGTGGAGGGGATGAGGGTAGAAAGTGACAGGGGTGGAGAGAGGAGTGGCTGAAGGACTTGTCATGATCATCTGAAAAGAACTGCCATTGTTATTTTATTATTTTCTGGCAAAAGGTTGACGTGATCCAAAGTAGCCCAAATGTTTGAAATGCCACATTTTGGTACACTTGACAAATACAAATTCAGCATCTGCTCACCCTTGGTAGGGTGCCCACATGCCAGTGAACTTAGGCTTCTGGCTGGAAACCCCCTGCAGTGCATAAGTGTGCAGAAAAACCTGCTGTGTCTCTAAGGTTCATATGCATAAAAAGATTGATTGACTACTACAGTGGATGTCCTTTTTTGTTTCATAATGTGGAATTTGTCTTTTCATTATTATCCAATTTTTACGTTCGCTTGCGCACATGCGCAAGGAACGTCTTGGGAGAATGGGACACTTTGGAGGTGTACCCCTTCCCTGCAATCCCCTGCTCCATTGAGCAGGCGTGGCAGTCCTGCACCAATTGGACATGGTGCTGTGTATGACAGCGGTGGTCTTCTCTTCAAAGAAAACCACCGCTGTCATACACAGCACCGCATCACGCCGCGCCCCCCAAATCTTTGTTGCCATGCTGGGAGCCCACCCCAGCATGGCCAACGTCCCACATCATCTGCTGATGGGGGTGGCCAATCCCCCGTTGGCTCTAGGCCCCCCCAGCCATCCTTCTGCCACACTGGGAGACCACCCCAGCATGGCAAGCGTCCCGTCCCGCGTCGTCTGCTGGCGTGGGTGCCCAATCCCCGTTGGCTCCACGGCCCCCAGCCATCCTTCTGCCATGCTGGGAGCCCACCCCAGCATGGCAAATGTCCCATGTCGTCTGTTTTTTTTAAACCTGTAAATTGAAACGGTCCCACGGCACTTCTCCCAGGCCCCCTCCCACAACCCGCACCCACCCACTGTACCCCTCCCACACCCCCTCAGCCCATACTTACCTCTGGAGCTTGGCGCACGATCTTGGTGGACGGGAACACATCTGCACTCTTCAAAGCCGATCGGACTGAGGAAATGCCGGTAAGCTGTATCATAGGCTAGATAGGGCGTTTTCAACTGTATTGCATATCTCAGGCATTTTTTGAATAGTTTGCACCAAATTTCAACGTAGGTTTTGGGGATTCCTTTCATGAATGATGTCACTGTCATGGTAGATTGGCCCGGCGTGATTTCGCAGTCACTGCACAAAATCACCTTCGGGCCTGAATAATGCCATGACAGACATCATTCATGAGAAGGGGTCCCAAAACCCCATGTTGAAAATTTGGTGCAAAAATTCAAAAATGACTGTTTTATTTAGGCTGCATTGCGCAGTTCCTACGCAGGCTCATAAGTTTGCGAATTGTCAATATTTTCACTCCAGATTTTCAACATTGCCATTTTACCACACCTCCTTATGAGCAGTACAGCTGTCATTTTTCACATCCTGCCCAAAACGTGTTTCTGCCCATGTAGCGCGTAATGGCACAGTCGGTGTGCGAAATCAATGTATGGGACACATTAAGAAAATCACAGTGACACTGTTCATGAGCAGAGGTCTTAAAATGGCTATGTTGAAAATTTGGTGAAAAAATTCCTAAAAATGACTTTTACGAGCGTGTGTTGCGCATTTCCTATGCACTCTCGTAAGTTCAGGAATTTTCAATATTTTCACTCAGATTTTCAACATTGCCATTTACCCACCCTTATGAGCAGTACAGCTGTCATTTTCACATCCTGCCCAAACGGTTGTCTCGCCACATGTGTGCACAATGGCGCAGTCGGTGTGCGAAATCAATGTATGGGACACATTAAGAAAATCACAGTGACACTGTTCATGAACAGAGGTCTTAAAATGGCTATGTTGAAAATTTGGTGAAAAAATTCCTAAAAATGACTGTTTTACAAGCGTGTGTTGCGCAGTTCCTACACATGCTCGTAAGTTCGCGAATTTTCAATATTTGCACTCCAATGACTTCCAAATACCTAAACAGCACATAGAAGCAAGCAACATTCAGCATTGACAAATGCTTGCACTTCTTTGTCACTGATTTTTTTAAGCCATATCCAAGTGCCAAATACCACTGCAAATACCTGCAAACGAACGTTCGGCATTGACAAATGCTTGTTCTGTAAGTCAAAAGACAGACACAAAACATGAAGATACTGTAGAAACTGCAGAACAAATGAACAAAAGGTCATACTGCCCTCTTGAAGTGATCATAAGGGGAAGCAAACATGAAGTAAGAGCCCTGCCTAAAGAGCCCCCTCAAATTCCTCAACATTTTTTCGTCAGGTCTGAGACCTTGCAAGACCTAGCCCTCTTCAAGCCCTGATCCCATGTCTAGCCTGGTTCCACTCCTGAGTCACTGATGAGCTCTGTGGTAGTGGAAATGGATAGCTGAGTTATCTGAATGCATATTTTCTAATGCAGGGATCTATTTTTTACAGAATAAGTGTGTCTCAAGTGCAGGGAAAAGGAACAGCGCTGATTGGTCAGAAACGTGCTCTTAATCTATAAGGCCTTTTAGAATCTCCCATTGCTCGTGCAGACTTTCCTCATCCTATTCCTACCATCTACTTGTGCAGCCAAATGCTTTATTTTTTTATTATACAGCCTCAATTTTAGTTTACCTTTAGTGACAACAAATTTGTGAACACAAATAATGTACATTATACAATGGCAAGAAAGAATCCTGGTTTCTGATTGGTCAGTTGGCTATCACAGCAGGGATGTTATCCTGGCATAACATCCCTGCTGATTGTTTGGATGATTTCGATCCCCATCCCCATGATCATCTCCTCTTTCTCTTAAGAAACAAAAATATGTTTACACACTAACAAAAACATTCTTTAAAATTATTTTTTTATTATAAAACAACAAGCCATTGTATAATAGGAATAATGCCCTCCAGGGTGGGAGTTATGCTGGGATAACATCCCTTCTCGGGTGTTGGACGCCCTCGGCCGGTGGCCTCGGGCTAACCACCCGAGGTGGGATGTTATCCCAGCATAACTCCCACCCTGTCAGGCATTATTCCTTTATTGTTACTTCCAAACATCTACAACACAGTCCTCCTAGCTAAACTCAATATCTGTTGTTTGCTTTTGCATAGATTTTTTAGGTTGGTAAATAACAATGCATTGGTAACTCACACTGAGAACGTTTTTATGTAGTTCACACTGTGCTATGCTAACCATTCTATATTACAGAGTTTGCATGTAGGTTATTTTATTTTATTTTTTTACCAGGATAGAGACACACTAAGCTGAAAGCTTGTTTACAGGTGTGACCTGGGAGCACAAGGAAGTTAAGTGACTTGCTCAGAATCACACAGTATACAAATGGAGGCTGTGGGATGCAAACTCAGGTCTCTAGATTTGCAACTCAGAGCCATAGGCCACTGTGCTACATTGCCTTATATGTGTTATATGTGTTACAACATTATTACCAAGTATTGGAGAAAGGCTTTGAAAACTGACTCCTTTTCTCCCTTGAATTTGTTCATATGGATATAGATTTACATTTGTAAGCAGAATCACACTCAGTGTGTTTTAAAGTATATTTTATTATAGTATATAGTTAGGGCTTATATACTGTATGGAAATTGATGGCTCTTAAAAAGTTGTTATGCATGTTCTAAGAGTTGTGCACGTTCTACCATGAAATGCGCCTGTGTCCCTGCTTGCACTGACTCTTGCAAGACATGCACTTTCACTTTCAGTCACCAAGATTTGTACAGGATGCAGCCTGCCTTTGTGACTACACTAGCAGTTCACGATGCCTGACCTTAGTGTGTCTCAGGGGATTCCCCTGAGTGTGGTAGTGCTTAGAAGACAGAGTCATTCCTGCTCGGGTCACACACACTCTCTCTCTCTCTCTCTCTCTCTCTCTCTCTGTACTGGGGCAACTGCTGGACTGATACATGAGAGTGGTACTGCTAGACTATGACACAGATACAAAACAAAAGATCCTTAGATTTTATCTTCTTTTTAATACATGCAGTAAACTGCAATATGCCCTTGTAGCCCTTACACTGCAGAGCTGCTCCTTGGCTCTCTCTCTCTCTCTCTTTCTCACCCTTCATTAGTTCTCTCTACAAAACCATATACTATAATAAAAATATGGGTGACCATACACAATTCACCGTGTGTTTCCATCTTGGAGCTAAGATAACAGCATGGATCTCTTGAACTTCACTCTCGAGGTCCATATGCTATTATCTCAACCCCTCAATGGAAACACAAGGCGAGTTGTGAATGGTCATCCGTTCATTACTGCTTATGTAATATTAAGTTAGTAATTTTCTCGCATAGACAAGAAGTGGAAAGAAAAATCCCATAATACCATCACTGTGACATCATGAGCTGATAATACCATTGTTACATTAATACTGTTACAGGATCCAACATTCTCTAAATTCCTCATACTGTGCACAAGCTGACTTTTACTGTAGCCTTCACTTATAGTAGAAGTCCACATGCTGTGAAGTCTCTCCAAAAATGGCTCATTCAGATATCAGACAACTTAATCAAGTTAACAAAATTTGTTTATGCTAAGCACTTTTACTGTGCCTGCTCCTCAGGCTGCCCACCAGCATGTTCTCTCCCATCCTGACCTCAGAGGCCTACAAAATCATTGGCTAGTAGGAACATAGGTGAAAAGTGAAGCTAGCTTTTATAGTTTATCTGTAAACTACATTTGTTCTTTATGTGACATCTGTCAGCTACATGTATACTCTTGCCTGCACCATAGTGTAGTGTAATATAGTCTCACCAGCATTTAATCACTCTCATTGTACTGTTTGATATTTTTTGACTTGTAACCAGTTTAATGGCAACTTTTATGAAATACCTGGATAATGTAATTGGAATTCTTCTGCAGCTCTGCCACAATACAATGCAAGACTGAGGTGCAACTTGATGGCAGTAGTTTTTGCAAAGCTTTTACTGGATCCAGCAACCTATAAAACTTATGTGGTACTGTGAGTGCAGATGCTACTGCAGTAACTGGCGCGTTTGAGGAAAACCATAATGTATCTCTGCACCTAGTTCATCCTTAATATTATATTTAACCAAGAGTTGCTTTAAGGGTTACTTCATCTCGAGTTCCATCTTCAACATTTTGAATTAAGAAGAAATCATTAATTAAGTCAAGGAATTAAACTACAGTATTTTGAGATCTGGTTTCTGAATTATATTAATCAAGTTCATTTTTCTTTCTTGGTGATATTTATTTATTTCAAACATTTTACCAAACAAACTGTTTAATGCTGTATTGGTCATAGTAAGAACAAATGCCGAACAAATGGTTTGATACCTTTTATTGGACCAAGAATGTTACAAAAAGAACAAATAGCTTTACCTTTTGTACCGACAAGTCCTTCTTTGGAAGCCTAATGAGAGTTATTTAGAAAATCCCATATTATTATCACTTAGAACATGCAGAAAAAAATTGAAATAAATCTCATTGGTTTAAAACAGGCCATCAGGACATAATTGGATGCAGCACCCCATACGTCGAATGGGAAGAACACCCCTCCCCCCTCAGCTAGTGGTCAAACAGGGATTCAGCATGTTTGCAGTTCATTTGCATCACCAGGTAAGAAAAAAGGTTTGTCCCCCCATACAATGCACAGGGGTAATGCCAAACCTCACCCAACAACTAACACACCAAAATCTGGCCAATGGAAAATCATGTACACAAATGCTCACAGCCTGGGAAATAAGATCCCAGACCTGCAGGCAATAATGTCAGAGGCTAAACTGCACATAGTAGCAATTAATGAGATGTGGTTTACCAGTAACCACACTTGGGAGACTTCAGTACCTGGCTATGCATTGTTCAGAAGAGACCGAGGTGCAAAAAGGGGGGGAGGAGTGGCCCTGTATGTCAATGAAAATATCAAAGCTACAGAAATTCAGAATACACATAAGGAGTCAGAAGAACTGTGGGTCACCCTGGAAACAGGAAATGGGACAGCCATAAGAACTGGGGTTGTTTACAGGCCCCCAGACCAGGGGGATGACATAGACACATTACTGTTAGAAGATATACAAAACATGACAGCTAAAGAGGAGGTTCTGATAATGGGAGACTTCAACATGCCGGATACAGATTGGTCAATACCAGCAAGAACATCTGCCAGAACTAGACACATAGTGGATTCCCTGCAGGGCGAGGGCCTCAAACAAATGGTACAGCAACCCACAAGAGACAGGGCTATCCTAGATCTAGTACTGACTAACAAGGAAGGGATCACAGATCTCCAGGTAGAAGGTCACCTGGGGGCCAGTGACCATCACATGGTATGGTTCAGCTTGGCTACTACATCTAAATCATCCCATTCCAAGGCAAAAATATGGGACTTCAGAGGAGCTGACTTTGATAAGATGGCCAACAGAGTTAAGCTAGCCCAGGCAAAAAGAAACACAGGTGAGGGGGTACAGGCAAAGTGGGCAAGCATTAAGGATGCAATACTTGACGCAACATCCCATTGTGTTAGACACAAAAGGAAGTGCAAAAGAAGAAGGAAACCATTTTGGTTCTCAAATACAGTAGCAGAAAAGGTCAGAGCCAAAAGGCTGGCCTTCAGGAAATATAAGGGAACACAGCAGAATGAAGATAGGGAGGCATACCAAACTGCCCTAAGGGAAGCAGGGAAGGCAGTAAGGCAGGCAAAGTCCCAAACTGAGGAAACACTAGCACGAACAGTTAAACAAGGTGACAAGACTTTCTATAGATACATTAGTGAAAGGAGAAAGTCCAGATGGGGTATTGCTAAGCTTAATGGAGAAAAGGGAGCATGTGAGGAGGAGGACCCTGTAAAGGCATCTATCCTAAATAGATACTTTTGCTCAGTATTTACTGAAGAGAAGGTAGGGCAGGGCCCACAGCTCAGCATCATGGACACAGGGGGGAGGGAGGTGAGCACTACTCCCTTCACAAAAGAAAGGGTCCTACAAGAGCTTGCTAAGCTCAGGGTGGATAAGGCAATGGGACCTGATGGCATACATCCCAGGGTACTAAGGAGCTAAAGGTGAAACTAGCAGAGCCATTAGCAGAACTGTTTAGTGAGTCTCTGAGCACAGGAGAGGTCCCAGAAGACTGGAGAAGGGCTCATGTGATACCACTCACAAGAGTGGTAGCAGGAGGAGGCGGGGACTACAGACCAGTCAGTCTTACCTCTGTAGTGGGCAAGATTATGGAGGCACTCACTTAAGGAAAGGATAGTGCAACACCTGGAATCCATAGGGGCACAGGATCCAAGACAGCATGGGTTTACAAAGGAAGGTCCTACAAACTAATCTCATAGATTTCTTTGACTGGGTAACCAGAGTGGTGGACCAAGGGGGAGCAGTTGATGTTGCCTACTTTGACTTCAGCAAAGCTTTTGACACTGTTCCACATGGAAGATTGATAAATAAGCTGGGTAGGCTCAGAGTGGGTCAGAAGTTGGTTAACTGGATGGCAAACTGGTTGAGGGGCAGAAAACAGAGAGTGGTGGTAAATGGTATACAGTCAGAAGAGATGCAAGTCACAAGTGGGGTACCTCAGGGATCAGTCCTGGGGCCAGTCCTCTTCAACATCTTCATTAGTGACCTTGCAGATGGACTAGAGGGTAAGGCTTGTCTGTTTGCAGATGACACCAAGATCTGCAACAGAGTAGATGATCCTGATGGGGTGGGCAGAATGAGAAGAGATCTGGATAAACTAGCAAAATGGCCGGAAGAGTGGCAACTGGGATTTAATGCAAAGAAGTGCAAAATCATGCACATAGGGAAGAGAAACCCTGAAGCCACCTATAGGCTGGGAGGGGAGTTGCTAGCAGTCACAAAGGAAGAAAGAGACTTGGGCATCATCATCACTGATGACCTGAAATCATCCCAGCAGACATCTAAAGCAGTAGGTAAGGCTAGGGGGGTGTTAGGGTGTATTAGTAGGGGTATCACAAGTCGTAAGAGGGAGGTAATAATCCTTCTTTACAAGACACTGGTTAGGCCCCACCTGGAGTACTGCATGCAGTACTGGAGGCCACACCTTCACAAGGACATTAACCAAATTGAGGCAGTCCAGAGAAGGGCAACCAAAATGGTACAGGGACTGCATCAGAAGACATTTGAGGACAGATTAACAGAGCTCAATATGTATACCCTTGAGCAAAGGAGGGAGAGAGGTGATATGATCGAGGCATTCAAATACCTTAAGGGCATTAACAAGGTGAAAGAGTCTAACATGTTTAAATATAAGAAAAATAGCAGGACAAGAGGACACAGCATGAGATTAGAGGGGGGCCAATTAAGGGGAATATGAGGAAATTTTTTCACAGAAAGAGTGGTGGATGCATGGAATGGCTTACCACAAGAAGTGGTGGCTATGAATACAGTGCAGGGCTTCAAACAGGCATGGGATAGGCATAAGGGAGCAATACAAATGACTATGAATAGATAGGCCACTGACAGAGCAAAGGCCGATGGCACATTTATAAGGTAGAAAAAAGAAATGGGCAGACTGGATGGGCCTTGCTGTCCTTATCTGCCGTCAACTTCTATGTTTCTATGTTTCTATAATTAAAGTGACATGGAGAGCTTGAATAACTTAAGTGTGCTTTTGACTGAACTAAACTTAAAGGTCAAAGGTTGTCCAGAGATAACAGCAGGCAGAGAGTTCAATTCAGATATACTGTATTATTTCATGTATCAGTCTAATGAATAACAAAACACTAAGATTCTTTACTCACTAAATTATATGTCAAGTGAAGAAATCTCCCGAAGACACATACTTCAAGAGTGAGGTAACAGTACACCAGTAAAAGCCAGCTGCAACTCTACTCAGAACTCTGTTAATTTGTGAGTATGGCCTATGACAATAAGATGATCTGGAGAAAACAATTGCATGCCAAAATGTAACATATTGGCAAGTAAAAAATAAAAAATAAGCCCCCAAAATCAGAAATTATTATTACATGGCATATAGAATGATGAAAGTGATGTTTACCCAAAGTGTGTAAGTGTGTCACACTGATGAAAGTACAACTGGCTGGAGATATAGTCCCAGCATACTCTCAACCAACTATTAGGTACCAGAAACCTTAAGGTCTTCAGCGTTATAACAAGATTTTATACATAATATCAATTGTCAGTGTAAGTGCCAGATACAAAGAAATACTAGTCAAGGACCCCCCAAGAAATTGAGACTATGCAGCCTGATATGTATATATTTCAATAAACTATCAGTATATAATCAAAATAATACATATATGGAAACAGGCCAAGGAATCTAAACAAAAGTTCCTAGAAATTGAATCCCCCCCCATGGAAAGTAACTACTTAAAATGAAATATATGTACATAAATCCTAATACACCATCAGTTGCACCCATCACTACAATAGTTACCCAAAAAGGAATTACACTTGTCTTGAACCCCCAAGTAAATGAGACAATGCGTCTTAATAAGTACAGAATGTAAAAACTTAACAGTATATACTCAAACTACAGAACAAGAAGAAGGAAGTACATATCCACTATAATATGAGTCCAGAGTCCTAGGCACTGTAACATCATAATGTTGTGTACCTGAAGATAAGTTTACCTCACTATCACGACAATATTCACGTCCACTATACCCACATAACCACCCATCTCAAATACCCATATTAAAAATTCAATGTGCCACACTTCTTCACTCCCCACAACACACACATAAACATATTCAACCTATACACATACACATATACACACACCCATGCACACATGCACACATAACTAGTGTGAGAGGCCAACCTGTAGATAATCAGTTAAAAGGGACTGTATAAGTATAAGAGTCAAAGTCTAAGGCTTGCTAAAAACCTAAAATATGTATGTCCATCCTTTGAAGTAAATGTCCATGTAAGCTTACATGTAATGTGTCATATCTCCAACATCAATGTTCAAGCCATCTTCCACTGTATTAAAAAGTAACATAAGTCTGATCTCACAAACTCATCTCTGTTGTGTACTGTTGATGTGTCCTTTCAAGACCATCACAGACATATCTGAGACTGATTGGTCATCCTGGGAGAGGTGTTGTGCCACTGGTTTGTCCGTCATCTTCCAATTAATATCACACCTGTGTGAATTCATTCTAGTGCGCAGTTGTCATTTCATCTCCCCCACATACCCTGTGTAAGAACATGTCCTGCAATTAACAAGATAAACAATATTGCTTGATGTACATGTATGATTACCCAATATCCTTAATTGTCTGTTTTATGAGGTAACTACACAGGTTTTACATCTGTGTTTATTACAGGGTTGTGTGCTGTATGATGTCATGGTACTCTGTTCAGGTTCAAGTTTACTCTTAATCAGGTTGGCTAAATTGGGTGGTTGTTTAAAAGACAGTAGTGGCTGTTCTCGAAAAATACAACTAAGGGTTTCATCCTCCCTGATTATTGGGTGTAGGTTCTTAATAATCTTATATAGAAGTTCAAGGTCAGGATGATAGATGACTACTAAGGGTACTCTGTTAGTAGTGGTCCTTTCATTATATTGCAGTAGGTGTTCTCTTGGTACTTGTGTAACATGTTCCACTGCTCTGTCAATTTCTCTGGAAGTGTGTCCCTGCTAAATATAGGTGTTTTTCAACATAGCTAAATGCCTATCTCTGTCTTCCTCATTTGAACAGAGATGGTGGTACTGAAGTGCTTGACTATATATGACAGATTTTTTTGTGTGACTCAGGTGATTACTTTTCCTGTCTAAGTATCTCTGTCTGTCTGTTGGTTTCTGTAAATATATGTATGTAGGGTTCAATCCTTGATGGTGACAGTGGTATCCAGAAAATTAACACTGGTGGCATAATATTCCAGGGAAAGCTTAATGGCTGGGTGGAGATTATTAAATTCCTGAGAAGTTATCTTCTCTCCCTTTTATCATCAAATACAGGTTTTCACCTCATTCTAGAAGCAAAACTGTTTCCATGGTGCTGTCCTTTTTTGAGAATCATTTATCAATAAAATGTCATGTTCTAAACCAGAAAGATAATTTTTCTAGGAGCCGAAGCTGTGTAAATTCTGACTGGAAGTATATTTGTTGACAGATTTGCTTTCCAACAAAATGACAAAAGTAAAGCAGGTCAAAAACATGTTGACAAGTGATAATCAAATGATCCATGGTCTCATAGAAACTCTCCTGGGTAGTGGTGGAAAGAAATCATCTTTTTTAAATGGCTGAGGCATGACAATATTGTAATTACTAATTTAACAAAAAAAAAAGACTGAATTGAGAAAATGTTGCTAGGCTATAAAATATATTTCCTAGTGTTTAGAAGCTGTATGTGCGAACATGTTTTAAGTAAAGTATCAATAAGTCTAGCAACATTGCATATCTAGTTGAGAGTGAAAGTGATTATTCAGTTTGCTGCAAACCAAATTCAGTTGGCAGCTGCAGGACTTCAAGAACTAGTGGGGCCAAAACTGGCAGACAGGACAATAAATTCAAGAAGCAATCAGTTGTAACTTTTTATTTCTGAAGTATTTTTCCTTTTCCTCACTAGAAAGTCTTCTAGGCAATAATATTGTGCTGAATGCATGAAACAGCTCTTAGCCTGGCAGCTGACATTTCTATCTCTGTTCCCTGTGGAGGGGTTGTGGGATAACAGATGGACCCGACACAGCACTTCAGGTTCAACACACAGAATCTATGTGATTATTTAAAACATGCAATGGCATATCCCTTCTTCAATACATCAGTTTGCAGCAACATGCACTGCATGTCCTTCCTCTGCACCTAGTTAGCAACTACTGACCCACTGATCTACTGATCTCCTGATCTATCTCTTCAGTGGAAACTAATTAATTCCCTATGTTGGTCTTGTGTATTTGGGTCATGGTGAACCCCCCCCCCAAAAAAAAAAACAACCTAAAACAAGCAAAAAACAAAGAACTTCCATGCAAAAGCACTAAAGCAAGGGTTGCCCAAAAGGGCATTGGCAATAAAGCCAAGCTTTAAAGAAATACAAAATCACACATACCCCCATAATGCAAAGCATCATGGGATATATATGAAATCACCATGACATCTTAGGCTGGTTCAGCTTTAAAGCAGGAGTGCATGATACCAAAGGAACTCTCAAACAATCTGCAATTTACATGCATTTTAACAACTCAATGGTGGTGGTGGTGGTGGGGGGGGGGTCTGATATCTCTACCCTGGCAACTTAATTGTATAATACAGTCACCTAATAACTTTTTACCTTTATCAAAAACACCTACTGCCATGGTATTTTTATCATTTACTGATACCATAAGCATTGGACATATACCCCCATGTGCTTTTATGTCATAATTCTTTTACATATTTTATTTCACCAACAAGGAACACAGCCTGTTGTTTTAAATAAGTTCAGAGGTCACCACAATAACTTATTTGTACAAAGATCTGAGAGGGAAAAGGAAAAATAAGGCTGGATACTACAGACTAGTCAAGAAGCAGGAGGGAGGGGGTGCCCGTAGGTGGCCAACCATATGGACTAGAATTGTAAAGAATAGTTAAAGCAAGGAAATAGGAGAACTGTTACAACAGTTTTTAAGAATGAAGAGACAGTTCCTTAGAGTGATAGGTTCTCCCTGTCACATATCCCCCACCTTCAGAGGGAAGTAATTATTTGAGCCTGTTTACCACTTTCCTGTCCCAGAAAGGGATGGATCTTCCACCCATCCATCTTCACAAGCTCTGTCCCTATTAACGATAAACCTTCCATTATAAACATAGTGGATATCATCATTCTTTACCGTGCAGTGTTAACACATTTCTCAACAGAGGTAAACGGTACCAGTTTCTGTACTATCTAATTTTAAGGAAAGTCATTAACATCAATTCCTGCTCCATATCTAGACACAAAATCAGCATGTTTCTGCTCTGTTCCTGCCCTATGGGACACAGTGACTCGATAGGGCTGGAGAGCTAAGTAACACTGCATTATATTAGGATTTTTCTCTCTCTCATTTGGTTCAACCAGCAAAGGGGGTTTGTGATTAGTTAAGACTTTAAATTCAGCCCCCACAAGTAATATTTCAAAATCTCAATAGCCCATTTCAGAGAAAAGCATTCTTTCTCTATTGTAGCATATCTTCTCTCCCTTTTATGTAGCTTCCTGCTGATATACATGATTGGATGTTCTTCCCCACCTATTCTCTGAGATAAGACTGCCCTAATTACCATTCTCTGATGCATCAGTTTGAACCTCAAACACTATGTTGAAGGCAGGGCTTTTCAATACTGGAGCTGTACATAGAATGGCCTTGACATTCCTAAAGCCCTCATCACGAATAGGGGTCCACTTACCCTTTTCTGGGCACCTCTTTTTAGTGAGATCAGTCAAAGGACTGGCAGTGGTTGAGAAATTAGGAATAAATCTCCAGTAATTAACAGTCAGGCCTATGAAAACTCTTGTGCTTTTTTTGTGGTAGGTACTGGGCTGTTTGCTACTGCTGTAATCTTCTCTACCTTGGGCTTCACTTGTCTGTTTCCTAAAACTAACCTTAGGTATCTTGTCTCTGTCATTGCTAGGGCACACATAATAGGGTTAATGGTCACTAATGACTCTTTTATTGCTTACAATACCTGGGACAAGTGTTTATCATGGGATTCCCAGTCATGGCTGAATATGACCACATCATCCAAATGAGCAGCACAGTAGTTAGTGTGTGGTCTTAGTATGCAGTCCATAAAATGCTGAAGAGTGGCTGGGGCCCCATGTAGTCCAAATGAAATTGTGACAAACTGGTATAAACCAAATGAGGTGCAAAATGTGGTTTTATCTTGCGAATTAGGTGACAAGGGGTTTGCCAGTATCCCTTAGTAAGGTCATGGGCAGAGATATAGTGTGTATTGCTAGCCTGTCAATGATGTGATCTATTTGGGGCATTGGATAGCCATTGAATAGTGATGTGTTGCTATGCTTTCTAAAATCTAGGCATAGACATATCCCACCCTCTTTATTGTCCACTGTGACTATGGGTGAAGACCATGCACTCTTTGAGGGCACAATTATGCCTAACTGCTCCATTTGTTTGACTTCCTGAATCACCTCATCCCTCACCTTCATGAGCAATCTGTAGGGTTTTTGGTATATGGGCTTGTCTTGCATGGCAGTTGTGGTGTGCACAATTCTTCTGGCCCTCCCCAGGATGCTTGTGAATATGGGCTCAATTCTTGTAATAACCCCCCTGCAAATCTTTATCTTGCTGAGGCTTGAATTCAGGGTTTATCTGTATCTCCTCCAACTGTTCCGACTGCTTTAGCCTTTTATAAGGCATCCTCCAGCTCTGACTCTCTAACTTCAGGATGGATATTAAAGGGTGGGGTTAGGCTTCTCATGCCATATCATAAGGTGGCTCACATGATAAATTCTCTGGATGAGTCTCTTTCCCAGCATGCTAAGCTCACAGTTCACTGCTCCTGTTTGCCTCAAAATGGTGAAGGGGCCCTGCCATTTCATGAATAGTTTGTTCTCTGTGGAGAGAAGAAATAACAACACTTTGACCCTGGACTTGAAATGTTTTAATCTTCAAACCTTGGTCATATCATTCTTTCTGCAAATCCTGCATCTGTTCTAAGCTCTGGTGTACCAAGTTGATATACCTCACCAGGTGTTTGGGTAACTGAGTCATGTACTCTGTGAGATTAAGATGTCCCACTTCCTTCACTTCTTTGCAGTGTTCTTTAACCACATCCAGTGGCCCCCTCACGTTGCTCCCATACAGTAATGAGAAAGGAGAGAAACCCATGGATGCTTGAGAGATTTCTCTGAAAGTGAAGAGTAAACAGGGGAAGTACCTATCCCAATCCCTACCCTCTTCTTTTACATACTTCCTTAACATTCTCTTTAATGTCTGATTAAACCTCTCTATGAAGCCATTAGTCTGCAGGTGGTAGGAGGAAGTATGCACAGCTACCGTACCCAGCAGACGGTACAGTTCTTTTAGCAGGTGTGCAGTAAAATTGCTCCCCTGATCAGTAAGTATGTCATGGGGAATTCCCATGCAGCAAAACACCTTTGCTAGCTCTTCTACTATCCTTGGGGTGGTGACAGTTCTCATGGGGATAGCTTCTGGGTAATGGGTAGCATAATCACATATGACCAGTACAAATCTGTTCCCCTTGGAGCTCTTTTCCAGGGGGTCCACTGCATCCATGGCTATCCTGTCAAATGAGTTAGTCACAGTAGGGATGGATTGTAGTGGTACTCTAGCCCTTTTTTCTGCCTGAGCTACTTTTTGACACTCAGTACATTTAACAGTAGTCAGCAATGTTCTCATGGATAGAAGACCAATAAAACCTGGGCAATATACCATTCAGGGTGCTATCTCTGCCTGTATAGCCTGCTAGAGGGATGTCATGTGCCAGATAAATGATTTAGGAGTGGAATTTTTCTGGAACCATAAGTTGGTCTACCACCTCTCTAATTCTGGGGTTAGTACTGTACAGTCCCTGTACAATAGTCCCTGTTTCAAAACAAACTGAGGGGCACCTTTTTCTACTCCCTTCCTCACCTGTAAAAAAAGGGATTAGTGAAGAGTCTGCTTTTAGCTCATGCTGCATATAACATTTTAAAGTGTGTCCCAATTCTGACTGTACGCTAACGTGAGTATCAGTTAAGTCCTTCTTTAGCTTCCTCTTCTCTGCCTTAGTTTTACGGTCCTTACCAGGATCTTTAAGAACACGTCATCAAATGGGAACACAGTTGGTAAATGCCGTTGCTTCACTTGAGCTCTGGTGGTTATGGCAACTACAGCAGAGTCTTGGGTGGCATGACAATGTACAAATGAAGCAAAGTCTGGGTGGTCATGCCCAATAACAACTGGCACAGGTAGGCAATGTACCAACCCCACTTCTTCCTCATGTGTCTTTTCTTGAACACTCATTTGTATGGTGGCTGTAGGGCAGCAATGGGTATCACCATGCACACAGATGACTGCTGTACCTGACCCTTAATTACTCCCAGTTACCAGATATGCTTGCAGAAGAGTCTGGCAGCTCCCTGAGTCAGTTAGACCTATCGTCTGCTGTGATCCAAACTGCACAGCGGCCATAAAGTAACCCAAGTTTGCTAAGGCTATGTGAGCTGTCTCACTCTCTTTCTTTATATTAGAACAGTTTATTACATAATGTCCCTTCTTCTGGCACCCATGAAATCACTGCAACTGGAACTTTCCCCCTCTCTCTCTCCTCTCCAATCTTGTTTCACTGGGGCTGGATTTGACAGTTTATAAGTCACATAGTTCCTTACTCGATCACTGGTGGTTGTGGCTGATGATGTCCCTTGGAACCCTCTGGGTCTGGATGGTCAGGCTGCCAGGAAGTTATAGGTAAAATTACTATTAATTGATTTACCTCTGTGGCTGTTTTAAATGAAAGGTATCTAGTACCTTGCGCCTACTTATTTTCATGGTAAATTCTGAGATGACAGATGTCACTTAGACATGGAGTACCAATAAAAGCTGTTCATTTCAACACACACAGTTAACAGTTAACATATTTCAGCACTTAAACAATATAACGTTTGTCAGGACATCCTATCCAGACCTTCGTCTGGTTTGTGCACAGTAAATCATTTCACAGTTTCTTTACTATGTAGGTATAAGGCCTAGTGCTCCTTTTTATGGAGGCACGTCAAGGTAATATTCTTCTTAGAATTAACCTTTACTATTCAGTATGCAATTCTTTGTTACTAATAACCTTTTGTTAGCATTTAAAACAATATTTCACTGCAGTATTTTATGTATCTATTTCTAGAACCAGTATTCTCAAAAGACACAGTATTTCAGTAAGCACATTTAAACCAGTAAAAGTATATTTATATATATACTTCACTAACTTTTGAAAAGAGTCTCTTGTCTCCCTTTCATATGAGTCACATACTTCCTTCAGAAATGTCATCAGATTGCATTCTTCCCCAAAAGTATTATGAGCTTTTGGGATGGTATAACCATATTTGGACAATGACTTATCCATTCTGACATCTATAACCTACATGTAGAGATATTAATATTTATCAGACATTTGGTCAGTTGAACTGTCTGTTGTTCTTTTGACCGAGGATCCACAAGGTGGCAATTAATAGACTTTTAACCACAAGACCTTTCGCTGTATGTTCAAAATGAAGACAATAACTGCTGAGTTTTGATTTTAAAATATTTTTGGACTATCTGCAAGCACATTGCACAATGTCAGTGTTGAATGAATCTGTTCAATAGGAATTTTTAAAATGTCCTTTTAGCAAACTTAAAGCATTTTTATTCAAGTTAAAATGTCCACAATTTGTGGGTGCAGGTAGGTCCATATACCAGTCTCAAGCATTTGCAGGTCCGCTTAGTTGAAGACTTAAAAAGCAATGTTTTTATGATAAGTTCTTTCAATATACTGTACTTTAATGGCATCAGAGATTAAGGTGGATATTCTTTATATACTTTAGCAGGGTCTGGCAGTTTATGGCTGCCATTGGGCCTACAAAGTCTTCTGCCAACATGATGGTTTTATCAGCAGAATCAGGCTTATGCACCCAAACTCAAAATTGTACATCCAGGGGTAAAACTTTAATAAACTGTTCAATAATTACCATCTCCAGAAGTCGGTCCATGCTCTTGTTATCTGGCTGCAACCATTTGAAGCAGAGCTCCTTGAGATGGGCAGAGGTCTCTTGGGGGTATCCAGTGACTGCATTTTAAGAAACCTAAACCTCTGGTTATAGGTTTCAGTGTTTATGTCATAGTGCCTGAGGATCTCCTACTTTACATGGTCATAGTCCTCTGCCCATCGGAAGTCCATGTGGCTATAAAACAATTGGGCAAACCTGTCAAGTGCGGTGTCATTTGAACAACCCATTGTTCCCTTGGCAATGTGCATGTTTGAGTGACCCTCTCAAAAATTGTGAGGTACACTTCAATGTCATCACTGTGTGATAGTTTGACATTTTAATGTCTTTTATGCCACTGGTTCTTTCAGTTTGTCCTGCACTGATGGCATGCAAGACCCTCGTGGTATCTGCCCATTTGGAAAACTTGCCTTCTCCACTCAGTGTCTCTATCTCTTTCCATCAGCACCTGTTTTATGCAAAGCCATTTCAACAACTCCCCTACATCCTCAGGTGGAGCATCTTCAAGCTGAGGTAGTTCCTTAAATTCTTCCTCATTCCCTTGCATTTCTTCATCATCTTCAGGCTTGGCTTTCCTTTGAGCTCCCAGGTCCAGTCCAGGCAGTAGCTCCTCCCGCAGTTTGTGTGCCATGGTTCTGGTCAGAACTCCACAGACTTTCTTCTCCAGGTTCTTCTCTGAAGACTCTTGCTGAATCAGTCCACCTGGGCTATCTAGGCGATATCACAAGAAAACATCCCCATAGCCCAGTTCGGACATTTCCAGCAAGTTATCTCACTTCTTACATCAAATCTGTGAAGCGGTTGTGGGATTTATTTTATTTATTTAGATTTTTTTGACCAGTTAAGTGCACTAGACAAATCCTGCCTATTTTCAGGCATGACGTGGGGAAGGGGGGATACTGATGAATGCCAATTGACCTTGAACCAGGTTTAGCTGTTGGTGGTATGGTATTTTTAGTGAATGAGGGAAATGTGGCTAGGACACCGGGGAAATACCCCTACTCTTCATCAGTAGGGGGAGCTGCTGGCCAATCAGTATGGCCACTCAGTTTCAGTTGGTGGACAGTATGGACGTGTCAGAGGCAGGGGAGAGGGCCTCCTCCCCTGTGCTTGGAAACCTAGAGGTCACCACAATTCCTTACAACACAGATTTAGCAAATATGGAACAATGAGATTTTTCTCAGATGGATTCACCAGAGGACAACGTACTTTGCAATGCAGAGGCTGATGTGCAGATAAGTGATTTTGCATTATCATCAGAAATGCAAGATAACTGTTTAAATTCACCGGAATTGTGCAAACAAAATTCAGCAGAACTTACAAATGTTTTTTCGAACCCCAGTAATGAAGATGTTGGCCTGGTTGATGGCCCATCTGACAGCCCTGTCAGATTTGCTGACGCAGCTGCATCAAAGGATGGCACCGACCTTGTTTCAAATGACTCACCCTATCAAAAGCTTGAGAAGAGGGAAGTTTTGGCTTGCAGTTGGTTCGCGGATAGCAGCGATTGCCTAAAGCCGTCCCTTTCTAAAATGAACATTGCGGTCAATAGTAATATACAGAGTACTGTCGGAAACACAGAACTCTTTAGTTTTCCTCAAGTGACTAAGCTGAGAGAAGAAAGTCAAGACAGTGACAAGCAAACAAAACTGTTTACCATTGGTTCCCATGCAAAGGGAGCAGGAGCTCAGGTCAGTGCTGCTTATGGGCTCCAGAGCGTTGTAGTCTTTCAAACAGACACAGTGCAACAAAAACATGTAACCACCTCTTTTTTTTCAACAAAAGAAGCAAATATCTAAGTTATCTCCAGAATCCCTCAAAAATAAAAGAGCTATGTTAACGGCAGCAAACCGTAATCTAAACCCCATGCCTTGTGCTAGGAAACTAGATTCCGGTTCTTCAAATGTACAAAACTCTTCAACTACTGAACTCATTCAGCAAGCCTTTTCTCTTCATCCAGGAGTTCATGATAATTGTGATATATGGTCCCCAAATGATGCTTTAGTAGATACAGGTTGGAAAAGAAATTCTACAGGGACATGGGTACTGGACCCAGACTGGCCTTCCTCTTTTCCTTGTCCACAACTTCCACTGAATGGTCTTCTACTAGCAATCAGGAGAATAGGCCTACTCCAATCATTTCTATAAAAAAAGTGACATTATTAAAGGAACTTGCATTCAGAAAAAGAACCTGGGCATCAATTGTTACCGGATGAGACTGAGTCTAATAATAAACCTGATGACACCCCTCAAACCAGACTACTTCTTTCGGACTTATTTTCTCAAAAAAGAAAAGAAGCTGCACCCTGAAGAAAGGCTATAAGGATTCAATATAAAGGGGTTTACCTGAAAGGTCTGATTGAGTGTTTGTAGGCAAACACTTACTAAAGGAATCCTTGCAATTTTCACCCCGAGATGTATTTGCCTTTGTAAATAATTTCTGGGGAAGATAGCTATGGTATAAGTTTTAGATCCCCTTATTTACTAGATTTATTTTGGCAAATATATAACCAGCTTAAATTTCCCCCGCTGTGGTCTCCCTTTATAGTTACTCCATTAACCCAATCCTTGATTAAATATGTAACTGTGATGTTCTGAAACAAAGGCGTGCATGTGGAAGACATTACTTTTTGGCTTTCTCAGAAATGCGATGTCTTGAGTGCCCCTGAGGCAGTATTAGATATTGAATTCTTTTGGACTGGTAGCTGGTGGTATAATGTGAAATTGAGGCTTATGGATAGTGAGCCTGAGCATATTCCTAACTCTTTCACCATTGGTAGAGAGAGGGGTATATGTTTCTAGTCTGGGCAGCCTTGGACCTGCTATAAGTGTGGAGCCTGAACACATATTTCTAGTTCATGTGACACCTCTAGATGTGAAATTTGTGGGGAATTGGGGCATGGTAGTTTTCAATGTGACAATATAGTAAAATGTGATCTGTGTAAGGAATCAGGACATGGCTATAAAGACTGTCCCTGGGCAGCCAAAAACAAAGCTACAGTTATCAGTCCTGAAATATTAATTCAAAAGGCCCAGGATGAAGCTTTTGCTAAATGTCAACCAAATAAATCTGACCCCCAACAAAGGTAAAAACAGAGCCAGGGAAAAACAGGCATCAGAAACTGGACCTTTTCAAACCCAGGATGTAGCTGGAAAAACTCCTGCTATTTTTAATATATAGGACTTCCCTCCTGTATGTTACCAGGAGGTAGAAGGGCCAACATCTCAGTCCTCTAATTCTATTGATAAAAGGGTTATGAGGAGCTCAAAAATACCTCCTCCCCTTCTTTCTGTACCTCCTCCTGCTCCTGAGGACACCTCTCCTTTGGAAACAGATAATTCTTATGCCATTTTTGAGAAAATGGGTGATAACTGATATGGATGTTGGTACTACAGGTCTCTCTCAGTCCTCTGGGAGTAAAGCATCCCAAAATGACTACAAAGGGGGAACAAAAGAAAAAAAGGAAAAAAGGACCCTGAATAAAATCCTATGGCTAGATTTACCATTGGGTCCTTTAATTGTAGTAGTTTGTTAAATAAAGACAAAAGGACAACTTTATTTCATTACCTTTACCAAGTTAAATTAGATGTCCGTTTCTTACAAGAAACATGGCTGTACACAGCAGATCAGTGTCACTTAGTGTCAAATGAAAGGATGTGGGGACCCTCTTATTGGTCGTTTAGGTTAGATACAGCAGACGGTTTAGGAATCCTTTTTTTCTCTTATACATTTATCCTGAAAAAGCTTATAGATTTAATACCTGGGAGACTTAATATTAGATGGAACTTGGGAACTAGCTAATTTTAGGTTCATGATTGTATACAGGCCCCAAACTAAAGCTGGATGGGTTAATCTCTTTAATACCCTACTACCTTACTTGGCTACAACCGACCATATTATTTTGGAGGGATTTTAATTATGAACTCCCCTTCTCTAGAAGAGGAACATTAGAAAAAAAAAACTTGTGATACTACAGCTTTAAAGAGAATTATAACTTTGTCTGGGTTAAAAAATGGAAGGAATTATCAAAAAAGGGGACCTGCGTACACTTTTCAAAAGGGGAAATTCACTTCAATTATTGATTATCTTTTTTTCTCAGAAAACCTCCCCTTCCCCTCCATTTTTCCCATATAAACAAATTTTCAGATCATTTGTTGATTATTTTAAGATCATCTCCCTCTTGCTATAAAACCAAAAATAGATGGAAAATCAATACATCAATTTTAACTGACCCTAAAGTTATACAAGGTTTAACATCATTATTATGGGCACAGACATCAGTAGCTGATTTGTAGGAGGAACTATTGGACTGGTGGGAAGATACAAAGATTGATATAAAAAAAATGGTGTCAAAATTATGGGAAAAGAAAGGTTTCATCACAATTTGTTCATTATTTATCATTAAGGGGAATTTACAGAATTTATTTTCTCATGCCAATACATCTAGAGTTGATTTTTCATCCTAAATTGACCAACTTAAACTTGCAACAAGGGCTTTTCAGCATGATAGAGCTCGGACCTTACACATAGAACTCTCTTTGGAACCCCAAAAAAAGCCCTATGGGGATCCCTTTGAGGCCTTTAAAAGGAAAAAATATTCTATCAACTTAGAGTTACTACAGAATAATAGCAGAGAACTTAAATCTTCCCCCATAGAGAAATTTAACATTATTCAGGATCACTTTTCTGAACAAGAAGGATTTGCAGTACCTCCTATTCAGGAAATTAAGTCATTTCTTCACCCAACTGAATTACCACAACCCCAAGGATTAGATCTTTCAAAACTGGCATACCCCATAAAAGAACCTGAAATCAGTAAAGTTCTATCTTCTTTAAAGTTAGGGGTCTCCCCAGGGTTAGACGGTATACCCTATGAGTTTTATAAATGTTTTCGTCATATTTTGGCTGCATGTCTTGAAAAAGTGTTTTCCTCTTTTCAAAAAATCAATAAGCTGCCCTCTTTATTTACAGTTGGATTGTTGGTATATATCTTTAAAGGTGGAGATAAAACTAAATTATCCAGTTGGAGACCTATCACAGTTTTGAATTTGGACTTTAAAATACTGTCCCAGATACTTAACATTAGACTTAGAGCGGTCTCATGTGACTTATTATATCCGCTTCAGTTATGTGGAATTCCTGGAATGAAAATCCAGACTGCTTTAATTAATATCAGAGAAATAATAGAATTTTCAAATCGGAATCTATCCCAGAATTGTATTTTATCTTTGGACCAGCATAAAGGTTTTGACAGGGTTTATAGGCCCTTCTTATTTTTTGTTTTATCACACTATGGGGTTCCTCAGGAATTTATTAGATGGATAGTTTTAATGTAAGATAGTGTGATTGTTTTTCCAATTATCAAAGGGTTACCATCCTTCCCTATTAAGATTAAGTATGGAGTCCGACGGGCTGTCTATTAAGCCCTTTGCTATATACATTTTCTCTTAACCTCTTCTTAGGAGTTTAGCCTTTTCTGATAGTCTTCCTGGGATATCTGGGACCTCTCATGAGGATACTATGATTTTTCAAGCCTATGCTGATGATATCTGTGTTTTTCTTTCTAATATGGATCAGATTTCCATTGTTTTAGACTATTTAGGAAGATATGAACTTATTTCGAACTCCAAACTCAATTTAAAGAAATCAAAAGGGCTTCTTTTGGGGCCTGTAATACTGGATCAGTTAGAAGTATCAGGTATCATTGTTTCTTTTTCTCCATGCTAAATACTTGGTATGACTTTTGGGCCTCAGAATCTCCCTTTAGAAAATTGGGATATAGCCTTGGGAAGGGCAGAATTAAAAGTTCAAAGATGGAAAGGGTGTAAATTGTCCAAAATAAAGAGGGTTTCAGAAATTAAAAAAAGTCATTATTCCAGGACTACTATACGTTGATATGGTGTATCCCCCCCCCTTAGCACTAGAGACATGTCTGTATGCCTGCTTCTTTTCCATGTTATAGGAATGTAGACTAAACCCCAGTAAGTGGTGCTATATGTATTTACCTATAGATAAGGGAGGTTTAGATATGGTGGACCCACTAATTTTCTTTTATGCTTTATTCCTTTCTCAAAATTTTAATTTTGATTTTTTGCTCTCCTAGCTCCCTATAGCACTTTTGGATACAAAATAACTTCAACGCTATTTTTGATATATGGAGTTCCCTCCCTCCCAGGGTCACTAAACAAATTTGTATTCCCTTATTTTTTAAGCCATGTGCCCAGACATTATCCAAATGGTCCATTTCTCACCCTTTTATAAGAGCTAATCTAGGAGTTAACTTATACAGGTCTATCTTAGGAAAAATCTATCTAACAGAACCAGAATTTGCTAACTGCCCTCCAGATTTGAAATATTATGCTATTAAACAACTGAGAAATCCTAGGATTCCCTCTCACATGTGGGAGATTGTGTGGCCGCCAGTCTACAGCAGATTGAATATTAAAGGGAATGTTAAGCATTAAATGTTAAATGAAAGATACTGCCCTTATCTTAAATGTCAGGCCTTAGAGGAAACGATGGATCATTTTCTATTTCAATGTTCATATACAAAAGGATTATGGGATTATTTAAGCACTAAATTATGCTTTAGTTGGTTGGTAAAAATAGATTTCCAGGTTATGGTTTTAGTTTTTTTTTCCTCATGTTGTAACCTTATATAATGAGAGCACTAACAGTTTTTTTGTTGTTGTTTAAACTTTTATATATGGCAAGCTAGATGCCAATGGGTACTGCAGCAGAAATTTATGACTTATGACACTTTTTTTGTTTTAATAATGAAGGCCATGAAATCAATTTATTTGAAAGATAAAGAATTTCATTCATCAAAAAAAGTTTTTAAATGGTGGAAAGGGTTACATGTCTTTATCAAATATGAGTAATTATTAGCACACTTTCGTTATCCCCTTTTGGTATGATAAGTTAGATATATTCATTCATTTTTGGGTATTAATATTATAAAAACATGTTAATTTTTTTTTTATATTATGTGTCTTCAGATATGTTCTGAATATATTATTACTAGAGTTTTTTTTTTTTTTTTTTTTTGGGAATCCTTGTCATGTATATCTTTATGATTTTTGTTATTCAAATGTCCTCACATGTATTTTTGATGTACTTTCAATAAAAATTCCCCAACTCTTTGTTGGTAGGGGGTGCTATCCTGTATGTTGTCGTAATGGGGGAGGTCAGTATGCTGTCAATAGTGGAAGAGGAAGGATATCCACTACAAGCTGATATGGCAGAGGAAGCTACTGCACAGATTCCAGAAATGCAGTCCATTTTGGTAAATACATTTAAAGATGTTTCTGAAGTACTGGAACAGCAGATGGATGCAATGGATGAGAATGCATTGGTAGAATTGGCAAAACAACATGAAATCTTAAGGGAACAATTGTTAAATGCAGAAAAGGCTCTTACCTCAGCACAAGTTGAACTATAGAAAAAAAAAAAGAAAATGCTTGTTGGGCTTGTCACCTAGTAATACACAGAAAGTTTGCCAGCTGGGTACGGACACTAGTGATGACATGGCGGAAGTTGTAAAAATATTACCTGAAGGCTTTTCACTGTTGCAGGAGGAGCTTCTAATTACACAAACAGGGCTGTGGTCACCAGAGCATGCTCTCTCTCTGGAGCAGGATGGAAACAACTGTCCGATGGCTCCTGGATTGCAGATACTTCAAAACCAGAAGATGTGCTAGTGCATTCGGAATGCCTCCATACAACAGCAATACCTACAGTTACGGTGGTGAATCATAACAATACACAGGACGTTTTGGATGAGACTGTTAACCCAGATACAGGTATAATTTTACTTTCTTCACCCATAGACACTCCCATAGATGTTATGTCTACGGACATTCCGGACAATATTAAGGACTCAAACACAGAAAATCCAGAGGTGCCTGAAGGCCTACCCATTGACACTTCTGCATCAAAGCCTAAATATGCAGATTCATTTTCAAAGCCCCTGGAGCAAGCTAAATGCAGAAATGCCATCAGACTGCGATATCTGGGTGGGATGGATGAAATCCTTGATAGATTTTATGTGGGCAGAGTTTTAATCAAACAATCATTGGGTTTTACCCCAGCAGATATTTATGCACTCATACATGCATCTGGAGAACACTCCTTTGATATAAGTTTTCGGACTCCTGTTATTCTAGAAACTTTTTGGTTAAAATATGCCTCTTGAAAACGAATCCTTTTTGGTCACATTTTCAGGTGATCCCTTTATCGAAACTACCTTTTAGGGTGATCACAGTACTATTTAGAAATGAAAGTGTAAATATGGCTGGTATTCTTTATCGGTTGGATAAAGGTTGTGAAGTTCAGGGCACTCCAGATCCTATTTTAGATGGGGAAGGATTCTGGAATAGGGGTTGGCAAATCAAAATCAAACTTCATTGCTCTCAAAATGAATACACCCATTTACCAAACTGTTTTTTTATTGGAATGGACAAAGGTTTTTTGTTTTATCCAGGTCAACCATGGAAATGCCACAAATGTGAATCACCAAGGGATATCAGTACTGATTGTGAAAAAATCTTGGGTTTTCAGTGTGGGGAGTTAGGCCATTCTGGTTATCAATGTGAAAACTTGATCAAAAGTAACTTTTGTGATGAAATGGGACATTTATTTACAGATTGTCCATGGGCTGCCCATAATACAGAAGAATCTGATTATGCTATGCAAGATTTGTTCATCTGTAAAGCAGCTAGGAGTGCATTAGATGGCCATAGATTAGGCCCATCCTTAGGCCTGATATTATACTCCACAGCTTTAGCACCTAAAGTACCTAATGTTCATTCACAATCTCATCCATCCTCTTAGAGTTCTCCTCCAGTCCCTACTTCTGTTGTAAATGAAGTTCGTGGTTCTTCAATGCAGGATGTAGTAGTTGAACATTTACCTATGCCAGTATGGATTCAACCAAAATCTTCAAATTCTAAAAACTCTACAGTAAATTAAACTTTGTTTCAAGTTTTTTAAAAGGGAGCAACACCTTATCCAGTGATGGATTGGGCTCAGTCTGCAGAACCTCTTCCAGTTTCAAACAAATATAGTGTTTTAGCTCCTGTAGGCCCAGAGGAATTAGATTCGGATACTGTTTCCCAGACTCTGTCTCCTGTAGATGGACTTTCGGATCAAGAGGCAGTTACTGATCCCAGGGAGGGAGGTAAAGTTAAAACTAAAAGAACGGGTAGTAGAATGAATTTAAGGAACAGCAATAGAAAGATGTCAGCTACCACTTAAACTTACTTTGCCTGTTTCTGCTAATGGTTATGATTTTTCAATTGCTAGTCTTAATACAAACAGCATTAGATCAGAATATAAGAGAAGGGCTACTTTTGATATGTTCTCAGACTTGAATTATGATATAGTCTTTTTTCAGGACACTAGACTATATACATTACAAGAGTTTGATAATGCCACCAATTCTTGGGGATGGAGACAGAGTTATTGGTCTGGTGGAGAAGAATTATGTACTGGAGTTGGGATTTGTTTTAGTTCACGAATAGCAAAAAAAAATGACATTATTTAGATTGCCACTGGACGAGCTTTATTACTAGACATCACTACGGATTCAGTCCCATTTTGATCAATTAATATTTATGCTCTCCAATGTAAATGGGAATGGATTCAATTATTGAATCTAATACAACCATACTTGTTCACCAGCAGAAATGTTTTATTTGGGGATGATTTTAATATATCACATACTGCTAAATCAACTTTGTCTAAAGTGTATTGTGATATGCACTGTCTGAATGAATTATTGAAATTATCAGGTTTAAAAGATGTTTGGGAAGGTAGTTCTTCATTTACTTTTTTACAAGGCACCAGGAAGTCTCGTATTGATTACTGGTTTCTTTTCGCCACACTACAATATTCCTCCCCGCATGTAAAGTTAGCTGCCAATTCAGATCATGGAGTACTGAGCCTTAAACTTTCTAATTATGGGAACACTTCTAAAGGTCAGGGATATTGGAGGTTAAATCTATCTTTACTGGATATCCCAGAAGTACTGGAGGGTTTTACAAATGTTCTAGAAGCACTTAAATCCTTTTTTTTTTCTTTATGATAGCCAACAAGCCTGGTGGGAAGATTCCCAAAAAGATTTTCAGGAATATTTTAGGCATATTGGATACTTATTAGGAGCATCAATAAAATGTGACAAATATCATCTCCAGAATACTCTAAAGTTATTTTATTCACAATTGAACTTGGGAGTTTTAATAGACACAAAAGATGTTACAGTAAGTGTGTTAAGGAACAATTGGAACAATTACAGAACTTTAAATGACAACAGTTAGAAAGAGAACAGAAATATGGTACACAAGGCAAATCAGCGTGTACTAATCCTTTTGAAAATAATGTAGCCCAAAGAAAAAAGAAAGATATCCCTAGTCTGGAAGATTCAGAAGGAAATATGGTATATACTCAAAATGATATTTTTAATTTGCTAGATGATCATGTCTCCTTGTTTCAGGTAGATAATATGATAACACAATCTAAGGTACATGAATGGCTAAATTTTAGTATATTACCTAAAATTCCTGACCAATTTTTCATTTCCCTATTAGCCCCTATTTCCTTGCTTGAATTACTAACTGTTGTAACACAACTTCAAACAGGGAAAGCTCCAGGGAGAGATGGTCTCCCAAATGAGATTTATGGTACTATATGCAAAGTGTTGGATGAACAATTGGTATCTATGTTAAATAGTTGTTTAATACAGGGTCTTTTTCCTGATCGTATGAATTTGGGTCTCCTTATCTTCCTTTTTAAAACTGGAAACAGGGAAAATCTACATAACTGGCATCCTATCACACTATTAAATTCAGATAGTAAAAGTTTGACAAAGATTCTTAGTTTACGGATTTCAGGTCTGTTGGATTATATTATTCATCCCACACAATTCTGTTCAGTACCTGGTTGTCATATCACTGATGCATTATTGCTTATTAGAGAAGTCATAGAAAGAGGCTTGGTAGATGAACTAACAGGAATTTGTATTAATTTAGATCAGGCAAAAGCCTTTGATAGTGCTTCACATTTATATTTGTGGAACTGTATGAGGAAGATGGGATTTCCTCCCCCATTTATTTTATGGTTACAGCAATATTATATACAGGCTGAAGTGGCACATATATCAATGAGTGGATAGGTAACAAACAGAAATGTGCTAGTTGTGTGAGACAGGGATGCCCTCTGAGCCCTATCTTATATATTCTTTCATTAGAACCTTTGTTGTCAGCTGTTTATCAATCAGATAACATCAGGGGTCTTTCTCTTGGCTGTGATGATATGGAAATCAAATTACTGTCATATGCTGATGATTTATGTCTTTTTTTAGTGGATGTTCCATCTTGTGCTGCAACAGAAGCCATGACAGTAGCCTATACGAGGGGAACTGGATCCACATTTAACCTGACTAAAAGTAAGTGTTATTTTATCGGTACACATAACTCTACATATTCCAGTATTATGGGTATTCCGGTTACATTCCAAGTTTCTAAAATTTGGGGCATTTATTTTTTTTTGTGGCACAGACACAGCTATTTATAATTGGGATAAGCTTATTCAATTTGCAAAAGTTAAGGTTGCAACATGGAATAGATGGAAAATGTAAAAAAAAGAGGGTTTATATGGTTCAAATGTTTCTTACAGGAATCTTTCTACATTTAAGCTCTATTTATGTGTTACCTATATCTAGAGAAATAGCATTATATAGTGTTTTCTTTCTGGCAATATGGGGCAGTAAATTAAACCCCATAAAAAGGGGTATTTTATGTCACCCGGTGAAACAAGGAGGGATTCATATGATTAATCCAATTCTATTCTTTTTCTGTATTTTTCTATATACCAATATCTCTCCGGTATTAATGGGAAAACTAAGATTTGGACACCATGGGTATTGGATTACATTTCTCCTTGGATAGTTTATTGGACTACTGAAAGAATTATTCCAAAACAAAAACCTATTAAAAACTTACCTGTATATTTTCACACTTGTTTCAGTAAATTGAAACTATGGAAGATTCCCTATTTTTTTTAATTTCCCCAAATCCTAGAAAAATATATATATTATTCTTCAAGAACAATATTTTTGGGAATATCCTGTATTTGGTAATAGGACACATAGAGGTTTGACAAAAATACAAGCTATGCTCACATATCAAGGACTTCCAGATTATATGTGGGATATTATTTGGCTCACAGCTCATGGTAAATTAAATGTCAAAGGTAATTTAAAACATAAGGGTAAAGAGGATAGGTATTGTCCTAGGAATTCAATATGTGTAAACCGTACAGAGACAATGACACATTTATTTTTCGAATGTCCATATATTGTACAATTTTGGTCTATACTGTATACTAACTGGATCAAGGCCAAATTTCTAGTAATAGATTTGCAGGTTCTGTTTTTAGGAATTTTACCTGATTGTTGGGATACATTTAATGCTGATACTATACGTCTAGTTTTGGGAGGCATTAAATATCACATTTGACAGGTTTGATGTATTTGGTCATTAAGATCATTATTTATCTCCCCAGAGCAACTTTACTGGCATATTCAAGAATGGTTAGTGGCATTATGGAAACAAGATAAATGAAATATGTCATCCCATACTTTTACAAAAAATTTGGAAAGACGTGTTTTGGTTAGATACTGGTTAGGTTCTTTTTGATATATTTAGATTACTATTCAAATTTTTGATTATAATTTTTAAACTTTTATATTCTTCTGTATAAAGTATACATTATGTATTTGACATTTTATGTAAAAACAGAATTATTAATCTAATGATATAAGCTGTCATTACCATTGAAGTAAGGGTTTGCTTGTTGTGAAATTATTTACATACAGTATGGTTCTGAATACAATTACTTCTTTAAAAACTTTAAGAGTAGGGCTTGGGGTTATATTATAGATTCTTTAAGTTTCCATTATAGTATGATATAATACTTATTTTTTATGATTTATGTATGATGTAATACATTATTGTATGATTTTGTTAGACTTTTCCCCCTCACTTATTAGGGGAAAGAGAGGTTTCTTTTTTGTACAAATAGATTATTTATGTCAGATTTCAAAAGTATGATGTAATACATATCTATGTTTTTGAAGATTTGAATAATGTAATACAATCTTTGTGTATTTTGTTTTGAGTTTAAATAAAATATTCCCCTACTCTTTTCGATAAGTGCCATGGGATCTTTAAGGTCCACCTGAATTACCACCAATCCAAGCAGATGGGACCCCAGTTTAATGCCTCATCTGAAAGACGGCACCTCAGAAGTGCAGCACCCCTCTCATGCTGCACTACAGTGTCAGAACTGGGATATTAACCCAAGTGCCAGATGTGAGAACTGAACCCACAGCCCTCTGATCTCCCAGCCTCAGAGGCGAGTGTACTACCTACTGAGTCACTGACACTGGATAAAAGATGGACCAGACACAGAACCTCAGGTTGAACATGCAATCTCTGTGTGATGTTTATTTAAAACGCAGAATAATCTTAAGCAATGGCATATGACTTCTTCAGTACATCAGTTTTCAGCAATAGACTATGCATGTCCTTCCTCTGCAGCTAGTCAGCACCTGCTGACCCACTTATCTATCTCATCAGTGGAAATTAATTCATTCCCTGTGTTGGTCTTGTGTGTTTGGGTCATGGTGAGCTCCCAACCCCCCCCAAATAAAAACATAAGCTAAAGACAAAGAACTTCAGTGCAAAAACACTGAAACAAGGGTTACCCAAAAGGGCATTGGCAAAGAAATACAAAATCACACACACACACACACACACACACACACACACACACACAGCGCGCACACACACACACACACACACACACCATAATGCAAATCATCATAGGATGCATATGCAAATCACCATGACATTTTAGGCTGGTTCAGCTTTAAAGCAGGAATGCATGGTGCCAAAGGGCCTCTGATACAATCTGCAATTTACATGTATTTTTACAACACAATGGATGGTTCCTGATATTTCTACCCTGGTAACTTAATTCTATAATACAGTCACCAAGTAACTTTTTAACTTTATTAAAAACACCTAGTGCCATTATATTTTCAACACTTGCATATTTCATAAGCATTGGGCATATACCTAATGTGCTTTTATCTCCTAGTGCTTTTACATACTTTAGGTCAACAACAAGGAACATAGCCTGTTGTTTTAAAACAGTTTAGAGGTTACTACAATAACTTCTTTGTACCTGGACCTGAGAGAGTAAAGGAAAAATAAGGTTGGATTCTATACACTAGTCAAGAAGGGGGTGCCGATAGGTGGCCTACCATATGGACTAGAATTGTAAAGAATAGTTAAAACAAGGAAATAGGGGAACTGTTGCAACAGTTTTTAAGAATAAAGAGGCAGTCATTTAGGGTGATAGGTTCTCCCTGTTACATCCCCCAACTACATCATCAGCATTGTGATCTCACTGACAGTGACATCACAGTTGACTGACCTAGCACTAAGTGAGTGGCTATTTTTAAGCAGCAGTGATGTCATAATCAGTAAGGTCACAGTGCTGATGATGTAGTGGGGGGATACAGCTAGATATGTCAGGTGTGATTGGACAGTGGATGATAGCATTCAGTTCTCAACCTTTCTTGGTCAACAAAAAATAAATAAATAAATATTTCAAAAATTATAGCTAACCGTTTCATTGCTCGTCTATTTCCCAAGGTATTCCAACCCAATTGACATACAGATCATAGTGATGGGTATGATATTTGGCTTTCAAAATAAAACATGCCAGATTATTACAAACCTTATCTAGTGTATCCTAATCCTTTTGCTTGCAGTTACGCAAGCAGTATTCCCATATTCCATAACTGATAAAAGAAGAGCTTTGACAATTTTAAAATGCGTTTCCCTAGTGAGGCCCCCAGAGACACACATAAGGGCACCCAATCATATTTTATAGTCTTAATCAAACATTCAGGATATGACTCAAAAATGAAAAAAAAGATGATCATTGAACACCACACCCAAATACTTATACTGTTGAACCTGTACCAGTTCTAGATCCTCAAGATCTTTTGTACATACCTTTGTTTTTTATCTACTGTCCCAAAACTCATACATTGGGTCTTTTTTATACACACAACTAGATTTGACCTGGTTAACTACTCCTGTGCTATATAAAGTTGGCCTCCACTTTCCGTTGGAGTTCATCTATAGAATTACCAGTTATTACTATTATGGTATTCCCAGTGTACATCCTGACTGTGAAGGGGCACAACACCTGTGGGAGACAATGTCTGGTCAAAACCATCACAGCAAATATGTGCGGTCAAAAACTGTATGGTCATAACAGTGCCTTGTGGTTTCAGATTTAGTTTATCTAATTTAGCATGGTTTGGGACCACAATGTTTTTTTTTACTGACAATGCAGAATGTTTATTGTCCATACTGTTTTTGACCTCACGGTCTTGACATAGTGTCATCGGAGACTGTATCAATCAAAAATAAAAGGGTGCCTAGTACAGAACCTTGTGGCACTCCTCTCCAGAGGTACCTAGGGCCTGACAAACAGTAGGACACTTGAACCCTCTGTTTTCTCCCCATTAGATGAGATCCAAACCATTTAACAGACTCCGGAGGCACTCTGATTCTAATCAATCTATCCAGCAGAATAAAGTGGTTCATTTGGTTGAACATTTTCATTAAATTGACAAAAACTGCTCCAGCAACTGGTCTATCCTCCAATCAAGAGGTAATCAGATTCTGGGGATCACGTGATGAGCTGAGTTGAGCAGGACAACTCCCGAGCTGCTCCGAGGCCCAAAATCATCTTTTAAAATTTAAACTCCTTTGGGACCAGTCAGATCCAGTGATTGAAATCCCTTTCTGACTTATAAGATGCTGGTGGATGTAATCGGTGGTGATTCAAAGAGAAAAGGGGATTTCTGGCGGCTTGAAGTTACAGCTTTTGAGGAGCACTTGCTAATACTGCTCAGCCACGATTGGGAGTTGTAATGGAGCCCGAGTTAATGGAGCCCCTGGCAGGGAGATCACCAGCATCCAAGAGGCCAAAGCCCCAATCACCCACCCCCAGCAAACAAGAAGAGAAGGTCGGAGAACAAGGGGGGGCAAAATCAAACAATGAGGACCTACAAGAAATTAAATGTTTGCAGCAGGGGCTAGTGGTAGATTTTGCAGCTGTGAAGCCTGCGCTGCAACCACTAGCCCAAAGGATGGGCGATGCAGAGGTCCGGATTGCATCACAAGAAAGGAAAGTAGCAACAGTGGAGCAAGAGCTTGTGATGGTTAGAAAGCAAATCAAAAAAATGGAATAGAGGTTGGAAGACCAAGAGTCTCGGAGCCGACAAAATAACTTGGTTCTGGCTGGGCTTCCTGAGAGGGTAGAAGGCTTGGACTATGTTCTTTTCATGCATGATATGCTGCTTAAACTGTTCAGCCCCACGCCATATGGGGAAGCCTACAATTTAGAGAGAGCGCATAGGGCTCTGAGTGAAGTACCACCACCGGGAGCCAGACCCCGAGTAATTATAATGCGCTTTCTCAATTACAAGGAAAAAATGTTTGTGTTGGCTTCAGCAAGGCAAAAGAAAGCAATGCAATGGAATGGTGCCACCTTGTGGATGTTTCAGGACCAAACGCCGTCAGTAAGAAGCAAACAGAAGGAGTATGTGGAAATCAAAAAGAAGCTATATCTGGCTGGTATAAAATTCCAGCTTCAATATCCTGCTACCCTGGAGGTCTGGTTACAAGTGGGGGAGAAAAGATACCTCACAGCTAAAGATGCATTGGAAGGACAATGAGTGGAATTGCCGGATTTATTCAGGGCATCGAGGTGAGTTGCCTGAGACGAATGGGAGAATTATGTTTAGTCTTGTTGGACTGGGACTGTTGAAATACTAAGCTGGTTAAATTTGTTACATTTAATCTATATGGCTGAACCTAAAGTTCTAATTCGTTGGTATGAAACTTGGATACAGAGATAGGGGCAAGAAAAGGGTTTGGATAAATACGGGCTTAGCAGAAGGAAACCACAGGGAGGGGTGTGCAACTTAATTTGCCATAAGATTGGGGATGGAAGGTAATGGTTGAGAAGAGTGCGCATAGGGGGGTTAGCACTGATACTGGGGCACAGATGGAGACTGGGGAACTTGCTAAGTGAGGTGGAAGGGCTGAAGGGGATAGAGGTAGGGATTTAGGGAGGTCACTAAGCGGGTTGTGGGGGGGGAACCCAAGGTGGAACACATGGAAGGGGTCCTGTGTTCGAGGGACAATAATTATAATAGGGGTTTGAAAGAATAAGGCAGGATTATAGGCCATGAAAAGCATAAGCTATAATTAAAAAGGGGACACAGAGGATATATTTGAGAGGGACTTGAAACAGTAGGGTTGGCTTTACCGCTGAGAAGGGCCCTTTTTTTTCTGGATCCCTTTGTGGGATTATGTTGCTTTCTTATTTCTTTATTTGGGGGCCTCGGGGACCTCCCCTGCTTACCCATACCCCAATGTTCCAGTGAAAGGGAAAAGTTCAATGAGAGATAGGCTCAGGATAAGAGCCCTGACCATAATGATATCCCAGAGGGATATTGGCCCTAGGAGAGGAACCCTCAGTTAAAGGGGGAACTGCTGATGGGAGAAAAGATTAGTTTAACATGCCTCCCAATAGCTATAGTTAGGGTGAGAGACCACTATGGCTTACTAGGTTGGAGAAGGGGGAAGATCTCTCTTGAAAGACTAGTCAGGGGGCATGGGTAGAGATGGGATGGTTGGTTGACTAGCCGACTAGTCGAGGGTCAGAAAAAAGGAATCAAAGATAAGGCGAATAGAGCGACGGGTCAGTAGAAGCTTTGTAGGGTGTTTAAGAGGTCCCGGGGAGGAGAAGGCCAGGGAGGGTAGGGAGCTGCATGAGGAGGAGCTCATCGATGATCCGAGGACTAGAGAATGAGCGATCTAGGGATTGTGGGCAGGGGGTAATGGGGGAGGGTTTGGGGGGAGAAAGAGAGAGAGAGTCCCTGATGGTAGTTGTTAGGAAAGCAGGCTCGGACATGGTTTTGAGTGTCAATTGTCCCAATATAAGTCCTTGGCACTGTTAATGGTGACTATTAAATTGGTCTCTTGGAATGTTAAAGGTCTCAGGGGTAGACGTATAAAGTTGGTGATCACGAGGCACTTGGATCATCTGGGAGCCCATATCATGGCTCTACAAGAAGCACACCTTTTGACAGAGAAATTGAATAGCCTCAAACGATTATGAGTGGGACAGGTTTTCAGGGTAGACAATGAGAGGGCCTCTGGAGGAGTTGTGATTTTAATCAGGAAGTCCTGTACATATAGTGTTGAACAGGTGGTCACAAGAGAGGATGGTAGAGGGATCTATATCTTGGGCTTGCTCTATGGTAGAGCCACCTCGGTGGCTTCCATATACGGTCTGACACCTCCCTATGCAGATTTTTTTGCATCGATAGAGAGGGATATAGCTGGTTTACCGGGGTTTACTCTCATTTTGGCAGGAGATTGGAATGCTTACTCCGATAACTGTAATGATAGGATTCCACCAGCTAGAGGACCACTAACCAAGGCTCAAATAGTCTTGAACAAATTGTTAGAGGCTTCGGCTTAAGTAGACCCGACACGGACCCACACGGGTGGATGTTTGTGTATGACATTTTACTCAGCGGTGCATAAGACTCTATCTCGTATTGACTTTTTTCTGGTGAATAGGAAGGTACTTATGGGGATTAGAGAGCTGATGACGGAAATTTTATCAGACCATTCTCTGATTTCATTAGTTTGGGAACTGAAAGTAGACCCATCCAGACCCTTTCGTTGGAGGCTGAGCGATGCGCTACTGTCGGAACCTGGGACTAAAGATAAGCTTGAGGGAGCCCTGCTGGAAATTATTCAGCAACAATTACCTACGATGGCAAACAGGAATCTGGCCTGGCCATCTTGTAAAGTACTCTTTGCAGGGGTGGCTCAGGAGCTGACAGCTAAAAGAAATAGGCAGTGGAGGGCAAAGAAGGATTTTATTTTAGGGGCTATTACCTACTTGACACCTTTAGAGAGGTCCTCAGAGGAAATTGACGGGGAACTTAGGAGTTTAAGGCATGAGCTGGAGGACATGGCCTTTGGCAAGATGGAATTTTGGTTGGAAAAGATTAATGCTAAATATCTCTTGAAAGGAGATGTTCCGGGTCGGCTGTTGGTGGCTAGAGTCAGGGAGTGGGAAGCGAGTAGAACGGTGACATCTGTTTGATGTGATGGGAAGTTAATTACTGATTCCCAGGAGCTAGCAGATACTTTTGGATGGTACTTTAAGGAGCTATACCAGATTGGAAACACGGTAGGGGAGGAGGACATTAAAGCATTCCTAGAGCAGACACCTCTGCCCGTGATAAACTCTTTACAGGCTACGGAATTGGTAGCTCCCATAGGAGTGGCGGAGATTGTAGAGGTAGTCAAATCTTTGCCTAGGGGTAAGACACCAGGACCGGATGGCCTTACGGCGAAGTTTTATCAGACTTTCATTCAGATTTTACTGCCCATACTCCAGGATATAATGCAGGATGGGGTGCTCCACTCTCCCCTTTACCAGGCCTATATTACTTTAATCCCCAAAGAGGGGAAGCCCAAAGACGAGCCAGCCAGCTACAGGCCCATTGCACTGAATCAGGATATTAAGATCCTTACCAAAATATTGGCTAATAGAATCTGGTGGATAGCACCTGGCATAATTATCCAGGAACAGGTGGGGTTTATGCCATGGAGGGGGAGTTCATGATGCCTTGAGGAAGCTTCACCATATCCTGAATTATGCAGTGGACTCTCAGATTCCTATAGCCTTAATATCACTTGATGCTGAGAAGGCCTTTGATAGGGTCTCTCACTCCTTTCTGTTTGCTACAATGGAGAGGATGGGCTTCCCTGAGGGCCTCCTGAAGGGTATTAAAAACTTATATGCTGCACCGACAGCAAGAGTCTTGTGCAATGGTTATATTTCACAGGAAATACAGTTAGAAAATGGGATGCATCAGGGTTGCCCTCTGTCCCCGATACTGTTCAGTATTTACTTAGAACCCTTCCTGAGAGCTATTAGCAATGATAGACAGATAAGGGGGCTTGAGATAGGGAGAAGGGAGTTAAAATGTTCAGTTTTTGCAGACAATGTCTTACTCCATTTAAGAGACCCGGTGGACGGATTTAATAGGATTAGAGGATTAACTGAGCAATTTGCTAGAGTTTCGAACTACAAATTAAACTTGGCTAAAACTCAGATTTTACCTTTGAAGCCACATGTATATAGGGCAGACCTTGCCCAGTTACATACTCAGTGGAGGGCAGATAGGATGAGATATTTGGGCATATGGATTACAAGAGACTATGAGGCAGGGGCCGAAACAAATGTGGAGGAGATAATTTTGGCTATTAGGGGAAATTTAGTGAGATGGCTAGGCTTGGGCTCATTAAGATGAACCTGTTGCCGAGGCTGCTATACCTGGTATACTTAGCCCCATACAGTATCCCCAAGATATGGTTCAGTCTGATTAAGAAGTTAATTTCAGATTTTCTGTGGGACTGTAAACCACCTTGGAAAAAATATAATGATTTACGATTGCCTCCAGGACTGGGAGGAGTCAAGTTGCCAGACCTCCAAAGGTATTACGTAGTAGGGCAGTTGGGTTTAATGGCCCAGTGGGGTAGGAGTATGGAGGGAGAATTCTACATTCTGGACTGGTTACATTTAGAAACCCAAATATTGAGAAAGACAGGCTTATCCCTGGGGGCGCCCTTATATGCTAATGTAGCGGCTTGTGTTAAACAGAAGAGGGGAAGCCCAATTTTGAAGATGGCAGAAGCTTGGTGGTCATTTTTATCTGTGGCCCAGAGAAAAGAGCAAATGAGGGCCCAAGAGCATCCACTTATGGGCAACCTCAACTTAACCATAGGTAACGGGGTAATTAGGGGGAAATGGGCTAACTGTGTGTCGGGTTTAAGCTTAAAGGAGGTCATCCAGGACAGCAGGGTTGTCCTCCCAGTACAGTGCGATAGAATGCCATTTTTCCATAGATTGCAACTTACGTGGGTACTTGAGGGGACACTAAAGAAAATAGGGGGCCTCTCAGATCGTTCATTTAACTGGGGCGAGTTGTGAGGAATTGACCTGAAAACCAGAGCTCTGTCGCAACTTTATAGAACTCTGCTGGGTTTTTAAGGGTCGAGCTCTCCTATAGTAGTGCCATATTGGGACAATAAGTTTGTGCCTCGAAACATTAACTGGGCTAATGTATGGAAGAGCATTAAATATATAGTGATACCCAAATATAGGAGCCTACAATTTTTCATTGCTTCTAATCTATATTTTACCCCCGTGAAATTGTATGAACAAGGCCTCAGACAGACAGACCGGTGTTTTAGATGCCAAGTAGAGAGAGGAGACTTACTACACGTGTTGTGGGATTGCTGTAAAATTCAGGCCTTATGGGATGAAGTTAAGAGGCGGATGGATCCATTGTTGGACTACTCAGAGTTCATAATACTGGAGATATGTGTCTTGGGGGATTTCTCGGAAATCGAGGGAGCTACACCTAAATATCATGTATCTCTGATGGTAATGGTAATTAAAGAGTATGTGGTCCAGCACTGGAAGGATGACCAATTTTATGGGTACAACCATTGGGTGGGAGATCTTATTGGAGCCCTGTCTAGGATTAAGAGACAGCTATGTTCAGAGGGGAAGAAAGGGTTATATGATAAAAGATGGGCGGTATTGGAGGCAATTTATTCCCAGTAGGGGCCACTTGGTTGGGCTCAGGTCTGTCTGTCGAGCTGTGTCTAACTTATGTTGAATTGGAATGAGATGATAGAGATGCCAAAGGGGTTGGAGGACTATGTTATACAGGAAAACGGTTTGGAGGGGTCTTGGGGACTCTTGTGGAAATAAGAATATTGGGTCTGCTATAAAGATAGTGGGGATGGGGACTCTCTTTCTTTCTGGGGGGCTCAGGGAGGAGTCACCCCTTGAGGAGGATTTAATACCTATAAAATGGGGCCAAGGGACACCTATTAGGCTGCGATAGCTACATAGGACTAGAGGGAAGTGGTCGGATTTGCAACTGGCTTAATGATACTGTTTTTATATAGGGGTCCTGTTTGATTTAAGGATAGTCTGGGTGGGGGGGGGCATCATTCCTGAGCATGTACTGTACATAGTTGTAGTGTACATAGTTTACACAGTCAGTTTTTGGGCTGTGTGCCTGGTTCGCCAGGTTTTGTTGTATGTCTGTCTTGGTTTTTCTTATCTAAAATTGAATAAAGAGATGTTTAAAAAAAAAAGAGAGGTAATCCGATTCTTTAAACCCAATAATGCTGTATCAGCTAAATGGCCGGGATGAAGACCATGTTGAAATGGGGTAATTTGCATAGTGGAATCCAAATATTCATACAACTGTTCATGAACCAGTTTCTTAAAAGTCTTTGATGGTAGAGGCAAGAGGAAAATTGGATGATGGATGGAAAGGGCTTGATTACCACCTTTTTGGGATTGGAATATCTTCAATGGTTTTCCAGTTTTTAGGAAATATTCCCAGAGTGAGGCTCCAGTTAAACATGAATGTTATGTGGTGGTTGAGCTGCAGTGGTTTGTACTCCTGTGGTTCAGGGTGATGCCAGATGAATCTGGAAGGAGAGGCAAGTTAGGCATACTCTAGAGCCAAGACGCCATTTTTTTAATCTCTTTTTTTATCTGACTATCCCTCCCCCAGACCATCCTTTCTTTCAGATCTCCATGTCTCCACCCCAGGCGTAGAGAAGTCTACCCCTAGAGTGTGCCTCTGTGCTCCTAATTTGTTTTTTCCTCCCCAGTTAACCCCCTGGGTGGGGCAAGGAAGGCCCCCCCAGGCTTACCTTCCGTGAACCTCAGGGGAGCACATGCACACATTGGAGTCTGCCCTCACGCTTATGGGGTATAGCGGGAGATCATCGCCAGGACTGTCTGGGGGTATTTTCCACTGTTCTAATCCCCTTGATGTCAGTGTGCACTGAGGACAAATGAGCTGACGCATGCCGAGATGTGTGTCCACTCCTGTCCTCTGCCAGCATCAGCCCTCCTTTGTTGTCCCGACCACACAGGCACCTCTGAGTTCCCCAAGAAGGTGGTGGTGGAGCGGTGAGGCTAGCTTCTCAGCCCTCCCCGGAGAAGGAGAGTAAGTGTTAGGCACTCAATACTTCTTCTACAGCCATCCACCGATGGCCCCAGTCCACTCCCAAACCTGGCTCGCTGGCGTGGAGCGAGGTGTGGCATCCAGCACCTCAAACGTCAGCACCACTGGGCCAGCCCAAGACACCATGTTTATTACAACTAATTGGAGCATACAGCAAAAAGACTAGTTTTCACTACCAATATTACATAGGAGAAAGAAAGAATAGATTACCAGAACCATAAACTGGCCCCACTAATGTCATGCAGGCATCCAAGCAGTTCAAGTCCTGGATGGTTCTTTCTTTTTTTTATCTTTGTAGTGCCTTTCCATGGGCTCCACAGGGCTGTGACCCTTTCCCTCAGACAGGGTACCTCCTTCTGCACAATCCCCAGCTCATCTGCCCCCAAGGTTCCTCCATGGATTCCCCCTTCACAGCAGGGAGAGGTGGAGAGGTGCTGGCAGTCCTCCACCTTCTGGTACACCAAATCTGGTGGTTTGAGGCAGAGATTGCAGGAGTGGTCCAGCTGTTACAGGTCCATGGAGCCCCAGCCTTTTTCCATTTTCTCCCTTCCTCCCACTTCTCAAATGTAAGCACATCAGCTTCTGAGCATCCTGACCCATACTGCCCTCCAGCCACCTCTACAGGGCAGTCAGCAGGTGGGACAACTAGTCCACTTCCCCAGAGAGGAGAGCAGTCCTTTGGATGCAGAATTCTCTCTCCCTCCCTGTTGACCCCCAGTGGCCCATGGTCATTCCCAAACCCAGATCATCGGTGTGGCACAAGGTGTGGCCTCCAGCTCTTCAACCCTCAGCACCACCAGGCTGGGTCTGGATGGTTCTTTCTGAAGCACAAGTGAGAATATGGCAATCCAATGCATCAAGCTAGGGTTTTTAGTATTTTGGTCAGCTGGCCACTGGGCATGAGCCCAGGGAAGTGCTTCACATACAGGCCATACAATGAGTGCCTCCCCAATGAACCAGAAAGAGAGCAAAACATTGTAGACCTCCTGGCCCAAGGAAGAAGATGACTCCTAGTGTTACCAAGGTGACATCAAAGGAGAAACACCTGGCTGAGGACAAGTGTTGAATCCTGATTGTGGATGAAGGGAATCCTTAAGTGGAGTCATCAGCTGTGGTGACCTTGGGATGGACGGCTGGTGAAGACCCAGCTGAGGGAAGGATGCTGGATGTGAAGATACACTGGATGACCCCTGGTTAGAGCCTAGAACCCTTACTGCCTCATAACTGCAGCCTCAGAACCCTACAATCTTTGGTGAGACCCCTGACTGGGCCACTGGAACATGACTCACCTATAGATGGTATACTCATGAGTGTTGTCATCCTCAGTGTGGCCTCTTTCATGGTCCACCAGTACTTATGCCACCTCAAGGGACAGGCACACAGCCTGGCAATCCTTAGTAAGACCTCTCTGTCAAGCCAACAGTACTATTGCCACCTCTGGGGTAGAGCAAAGTTCCTGGCAATCCTCAGTGAGGCCTCAGTATGGGCCACTGGTACTGCTACCATTTCTGGAGCACAGCGAAGAGCCTGAAAATCTTCAGTGAGGCCTCATTGTGGGCCAGTGGTACTGCTGCCACCTCTGGGAAAGAGCAAAGAACCTGGCAATTCTCAGTGAGGCCTTGGTATGGGCCACTGGTACTGCTGCCACCTCTGAGAATAAACAAAGTGCCTGTCAGTCCTCGATGAGGCCTTGGTATGTGACAATGATACTACTGCCACCTTGCAACAATGTCTATGCAGGGAACTAGGCAACTCTGACTCTGAGATTACTGGATGACTGAAGTCCCTCAAGATAGAGCCAGGGTGACTCCTAACTTGACTCACTTTGGTGGGCCCTAGCTAACAGTTGACTACCACTTACTAAAGGCCAGTTTAACCTGTGGTGTCATGGTAAAGGATTGGAGATGGTGGTTTGTGGTTGGAGGGGGTGGAAGTGATGCTGGGCTTTCTGGGGGCTCTCCCTGGGTCGAAGAAGATGCATTGGAGAAACCCTCAATGGTGTGTGCAAGAACCTTGGAAGAGAACAAAAATAAGAAAACTGAAATAAAAATTTGAAGTAATACAGGACCCAAAACTGAGCAATGTGGGATTCCATTAATAACTCTACCAACCCCAGACAGATGTCGTTTAACCATCACTCTCTGTGATCTCTCTTCCCACCATTCTGTAATCCAGATGACAAAGGAATTATTATGGTTAATAGTTAACATTTTCTCTATGAGAGCCCAGTGTGGCATTAGTTCAAAAGCCTTACTAAAATCGAGATAGACCATATCACAAGGCACATTTCTGTCCAACAAATCATTATTCTTTTCATAAAAACAAATCAGATTAGTTGTAATACTTCTTCCCTTCCTGAAACCATGTTGTTTAAGGTAAACATGGTTTCAGGAAAGGAAAAAGTAGTACAACTAATCTGATTTGTTGTTACAAAAATGTATTCCCAAAATGTTTACCTCATTAACCTCAAATCCCTTTACAATATCATCCATAAACATTAACAAACTCCCAGTTCTGAGTATGGTAACAAAAAACATTCTTAACAATCCACAAATTATAAACTCTATATCACAAATTCTATATTTTCCTAACACTCTAAACATCATGCTATGGGTTTTATAGGTGTATGAGAATTAATATATGAAATAATTGCATCTTTAAGGCTCTAACTTACATCTTACAACATTTTAATAAATCATATTTACAACTGAGCAATTGACTTGGCTCTTTTCTTTAATTTTTTCCTACTGGTACAGGAACACTGTTTGTGCAGCCTCAGTCATATACCTGTGAGGCGGTACCCCAAAGTTTGATCTCTGGGCTGTACACAGAGAGGGCTCTACAGCATTGGCCACTGGATGGTGTGGCACCATCTGATACAGCCATGGGATTAGTAGCCAAGGGAGAAAAGACCCTGGGAGTGTTCCCTCAGTTGGGGGTAACTCCAACCTCTCCTCCAGATTACTGTCCCTGTGTTGACCTTTAGTTGGTGGAGCGACTCTGTGGTGCAGGGTTTTATCTGGTTGCAATGAACAATCTGTGGTTACTTTCTGCCAGACTCCTCTTGGCTCTTGTAAACAGGTAATTCTGGGAAGGGGATCTGAACAATTACATGTGGTTTTGACTCCCACTGGCATCCAGTTTATTGCAGCAGGTCTTTCTTAATAATACCCTGTTGCTGACAGACAGGTGCATTTCTTGGTTTTGGGCATCATAGTTTGCTTTCTGTCTTTCCCGCACTTTCTCTATGTGCTGTTTCATTATTAGTCCAACACCTCATAATCATGGATGGTGCACAGCCACCCACTTGGTGGTGGTGGTATGGAAGGGTTTCTCTGGGTTCAGTTTGACATCCAGAACCAAGTCCATGGGGAGTCTCCTGTGATGCCCAACATCAAATTGTATGGAGAGTATCCAGTGCTGCTCTGTGTTGTGTTATTGTAGATGTATACTGGCTCTGGGTAACATCTTGGCCACTGCCTTCACTGAGACTCTGGTAGGGTTCTGAGCATGTTAAGGATCATCTGATTGACCCCCTTACAGAGTCCACTGAGGGTGATAAGTGGTGGTGGTGTGGATCTTTTGACCTCCATACAAGGCACACAGTTCTTTAAACAACTGGGATTTGAATGGCAAACAATGGTCACTAAGGATTTTTGAAGGGTGACCATAGGGTTGTACAAACTGCCTCCAGAATGTTCTGCAGTGGTTCAGGCTGAGAAATCGCATATGGAAGTAGCAATGACAGACTTCAAGTAGAGGTCCATAATGGTGAGAATGTAGTTCATGCCATCCCAAACTTAGTCTATTTTCAGATGGTTCAGAGCCACAAGTTTGAGGGGTGCATGGACAGTGATGGGATATAATGAGGCTCTTTGATCTTGTTCGAGTGCTCACTTAAGGGGACATGCTGAGCATTTGTTGCACCACTCTTGGATGTCCTCACACATCTCAACCAAATATAATCATTTTCTCATGTGAGCCTTGCTTTTTTGTGGCCAGTGTCCAGATTTGTCATGATATGTCTCCAGGGCAACATCTGTGTCTTGGTGAGGGAGGATGACTTGTTGAACTTTGTCATGTAGCTTTGGGTTGGTGATGGTGCATATTAGCTTTCCATCCACATGTGTCATATGATATGCATGTCAGCACAGACTGACATTTCTGGGTCAGCATGCTTCTTTCTTCCAGAGATAGAGTCTTCCATTTGTTAATGAAGTCCTCTAGTTCTCAGGTCACTGGACTATGGTCTTGGAGCTACCTCCACAGGTCAGACGTCTACATTAATGACTCGGGCATGTCATCTTTCAGTGCATCTGCAGTTGTAGTGGGGAAGACAACTGTGGGAAAGCTGTAACAGCAGGCTTTCACAACTTCTGCAGGGATCTGTAGAAAGGGAGGCATAGCTAGAGTATCTCTGAGATTGTCATCGTCCTGCACCTCATCTCAGGTGAGTAACATTGACAGGGCATCAGCATTTGCATTGAATTTGCCAGCACAGTACTTGATTGTAAAATTGTAGTTGGTGAGTCTTGAGGCCCACCTCTGCCCAAATACTTCCAGTCATGCAGTGTTCAGATGTGCAAGGGAATTGTTGTCAGTATAGATTGTCAATGGTGTGGCTTCTAGGTAATCTTTGAATTTTTCAGTGATGGCTCACACTAGAGTGAGGAATTCCAGTTTGAAGGACCTGTAGAAGTCATTGTTCTGTTTGGACCCATGGAGCCCATGGCATGTGTAAGCATTGACCCTTTTGACTCTATCCTCGTCTTGCATGAGGACAGCCCCTAGCCCTCGACTGCTGGCATCACTATGTAATTCGAAGGGAAGTTGGTAATCCAGATAGGGGAGTGCTGGACCTTGGGTCAGTGTCACTTTTAGGCTGTTGAAGGCCTACTCTTGGGCTGAAGTCCACTGTAATGGACTACTTTTGTGCAGTTGCTTTGTCCCACTGAGCAGTTCATGCAGTGGGGCAGCTACCCTGGTAAAATTAGGGACAAATTACCAGTAGTACCCTGTGAATCCCGAGAACCCCCTTACACCCCAGACTGTGACTTGAGTTGGTCATTCAAGCACTGTTTGAATCTTGTCTGATTCCAGCAACACTCTGTGCTTGGATGCCCCAAATAGTGAACCTTTTCCTTGAGCAGGAGACATTTTGATGGCTTGACCTTGAGCTCATAATCAGCTGGGAAGGTGAGAACAGTTTCTAGGTGCTGCAGATGTTCAGAATAGGTTTCAGAATAAATGGTGATGTCGTCCAAGTAGAGAAGGACCATGTCAAAATTATAGCTCCCCAAGCAGTGTTACAGTAGTCATTGATAGGTCACTGGGCATTGCATAATACAAATGGCATCTGAGTAAATTCATAAAGGCCCATGGGTGTCACAAATGTGGACTTCTCCCTATCCTCTGGTGCAAAGGGGGACTTGCCAGTAGCTACCAGCCAAGATGAAGGTCCAAAACAGGGATGTTGATATCAATGCCACCAGGGAATCCTCTATCCTTGGTAATGGGTAGGCACTCTTATATGTCACTCAGTTCAGCTTTCAATAATTGACACAGAAGCAAATTTCCCATCCTTTTTCTTGACTAGTACAAATGGAGCTGCCCATGGACTGTGACTCTTAGTGATGACCTTGGCATCCTTCATTTTATGGAGCATGGTATTCACTGGTTGGTACAGTCAGATGGGATGGGGTGGAATCATTCCTTGATGGGTGGATGCTGTTCAATGACTTTGCAGTGATGCTCATTCTTGGCAAATCCAAACTGGAGAGGGTGTTTGGAACTCTCTACCATTGCCAACACCTCCTGTTTTTATTCTTCAAGGGTCTCTTTGATGCCCAAGTCAAACTCCTTCAGCCAGCAATTGTCATCTGCCCGTTCAGGGCCTACAACTTTGTTAAGTTGCAAGACATCCTTTCCATGGTCTTTTGAGGGCTCTGTTATGTCCTCATTATGGATCTATATCAATTGGGCAACAGGCTGATTATGATATAGCTTAAATGGAGCAGTGTCATGATTCAAAATGTGGATGGGGATCTGCCTTTTGGTAACCATCATGAGACTAATGGCATCAATCACCAGCTCCTCCCCTGTGGCACTGATTGGTTCAACTAGAGCCATACAGTCATTGCCTTGCAGAACTACCTTGGCTTTGCACAGCAGTATGGCCTTTGTTCTTGGGTCTAGTCTGACTGACTGGAAATCAGAAATCCAGATCTCCCCAATTTTCCCTTGACATTGTCAAACCGTTGGTGATACTGAAGTGCACTGCTGGTGTGCTGCCAGGCCTTCTTGCTGGCTTTTAAGTGATGAGCCACTTGCTTCTAGCGGACATCCAGCAGATCCTCATGACAGTTGTCCAGCACATTCATCTCTAAGATCTCCGGCAGGACAGTATTATTGTCAGTGCCACTAATGTTGACCCCTTGTTGTTGGCAAACCTTTTTTCCCAGCTGTATGTCAATTTCCTGGTAGAGCAGATAAGGGATGTTCCTTCCATTGCCTGCAATCAAGTTGAGCCAAGCCTTTAGAGGGCATCTTAGTTGATCTTGGGTCCAGTACTTGAGGAAATGGTAGCCTTGAATGGTGGTGACTTGGGAGCTGGTGTCCAGAAGTGCAGTGAAGGTGATGCCATTGAGTTTGATGAGAACAGTCAAGCACCTCCCTATGTACTTCAATCATTCCAGATTCAGGCTCAGATCTAGGAGGTTTCTTCCCGAGAGTTGCTTCGCTGCCTCGGGGATGCTCTGTTTAACAACATGGTAATTGCTCCTTCCTGAGTACATTATCATTCCAATTGGCCACTAATGCAACTGCACCTGCAGATGGTTCATCCATAATCACTGAACCAAGTGGTCATGGCTCCTGTGACACCAGCCATCTGCTGGAGGGCCTCCATCTCATCCTCAAGTCGGCCACAGTCAAACATCTCTATGACTTCCTTCTTGAAGTGAACTAATGTTGCACCTGGTTGTTGATGGTGCAAAAGCTTCTGATGTAGAAGTTCCATCTGGAGCCTCCTCAATGAACTACTCTATCAGTACTTGGTCTGGGTCATGACGCTCTCCAGGGTTTCATCTTCCCAGGACCCTGTGTGTCTCTTGCAGGCTCAATGCAAAGCCTCACAATGTCTCCTGGGGGCCATGTGTGGGACAGAAGAATTTCATTTTAATGCCTGAGACACTCCTTTTGTCAAAGATGCAGCTAAGGGTCAGGGTCCATTCAGCCATTTCCTTTTCTCCATCCAGACAGTCTTCTACTTTCTGTTTGGTAGCTCCTCCCAGCTGCCCAATCAGGATCTCCACCATCTGCTGCTCTGACATTTGGTAGAGATGAAACATCACCTGCAGCTTCACCCTGAAGTCATTGAAGCTGCAGCTGTCTGAACTCAGGTCCCCTGTATACCTTGGTAGCCATGGTGCCACAAAGTAATATGGCATCATTATTGGGGGTGGTTAAAGTGAAGATGAGGATGGTGCTGCAGCTCCCTAAGTATCTGAAGGCATCTTGGGTTTTCGTCCAGCTTTGGGCTACTTGTTGACTCTTATCCTGCCATCTATTCCAAGAGTGGTTGTGGTGAATGAACTGTGGTGGTTCATACCCCTATGCTTTAGGGTGATGCCAGATTAATCTGGAAGGAGAGGCAGGAGGCATACTTTAGAGCCAAGATGCAAGGTTTATTACAACTTATTGGAGCACACAGCAAAAAGACTTAGTTTTCACTATCACTACCACTATTACACAAGAGAAAGAAAGAACAAGATTACTGGGACCACAAATCAGCTCCATTAATGTCATGCTGGAGTCAGGGCAATTCGAGTACTGGATGGTTATTTCAGAAGCACAAGTGAAGATGTGGCAATCCAATGCATCAAGCTTGGGTTTTTCAGCATTTTAGTTGGCTGACCACTGGGTGTGAACCCAGGGAAGTCTTTCCTGTACAGGCCATAAAATGGGCATCCCCCAATGAATCATAAAGAGAGGAAAGCATTGTAGGCCTCCTGGCCCCAGGAAGAAAATGACTCCTGGTGTCCTTGAGGTGATGTTGAAGGTAAAGTACCTGGTCATGGATGGGCATCAAAGCCTGGTTGTGGATAAAGGGGATCCTTAGGTGTAGTCATCAGCTTTGGTGACTTTGAGCTCGAGGGCTGGTGAAGATACAGTAAAAGGAAATGATGCTGGGTGTGACAATCCACTGGATAACCTCTGGGTAGGTCCCTGAAACACTTACCACCTCACCGCTGCAGTCTTTGAACATGGCAGTCTTCAGCATGAACGCTGGCTGGGTCACTGGAACCTAAGCCACTTATACATGGTACAGTCACGAATGTAGCAATCCTCAGTGTGGCCTCTTGCATGGGCCACTGGTACTTATGCCACCTCAGGGAACAGGGCACACAGCCCTGAAATCTTCAGTGAGACCACTCTGTCAAGCCTCTGGTACTACTACTACTACCACCTCTGGGGAAGAGCGAAGAGTCTAGCAATCCTTGGTGATGCTTCAGTATGGGCCATCGGTACTATTGCCACATTGGGACACTGTTTACCCGGGAGACTGGTCAACATGACTCTGCATTTACTGGATGATCTAAGTCCCTCAAGCTAGAGCCGAGGCGGCTCTTAACCTGACTAACTTTGATGGGCGTAGCTAACAGCTCACTACCACTTAGGCTCAGCAGCTCTATCCTGTGGAACTGTGGTGAAGGCTTGGAGTTGGTGGAAGTCATTGGAAGTGCGTGCAGGCAATGATGGGCTTTCTGAGGACTCTCCCTGGGTCGTAGAAGAGGCACTGGAGTAACCCTCAATGGTGTGTGCAAGAACCCTGGAAGAAAAAAAATTAAAAACCTGAAAGGCCTTCCCCCTTTTATGATTGATGGCCTACACAGACTCATTAGGGAGGACCTCACTACCTCAGCTCTTGTCTTAAATGCCCCCAATTTTTTTTCTGGATTTCCAAAATCTATCCCCCCCATCCCAATGTCCTGAGTCCCTGTGCTTCTTCCTGAATTTAGGAGTCTCACCCTACCTCAGCAGCCAAAGGGTATTTTCTTCCCTGCAGATTGATTCAGAGGCAGTGCTGCCAGCATGCTCACTGGCTGTGGTAGACTGTATTATTATGTTTGAGATGTGACGGACCCCAGTTGGCATCTGGTATCTTCAGAATGCACCAGCAGACAATCAAATGCACTCGGTATTACTGTGTGTGCTCATGCGCCAATTCAAATTTATTTAATGCCTGGATGGGCTATTTTCCTGCTGTGAGTGAGTTGTTACAATATAAGGATAATGCAAAGAAAAGGAATATAGGCTAAACTGAGCATAAGGGCTTCTTTTGAAATATCACCAAGCAAGCTACACTGGTCTTTGCTAGCTCCTGGAAGGTACATCATTAGAAAATATAACTTGCTGTCATGGCAGATTGGATAGCTCCCCAGTGCCAGCTCTGATTGGAGTGGGTGTATAGTTATCAGAGTAACCAGTGCCACACCAATCTGTACTACTTCGCTGACAAGGAGGTGGTCTACTTCATACTGGGTTGGAATGGTCTACAACACCAGGGAGCATAATCATAAGTTCTTCTTAGGTCACAATGATGACATTATAAGGTAAGATCTGGTGAAATAATAAGTGTTTAAAAAAAGCACAGACCTTTGTCTTATGTGTCTATTTTTTTGTACAGTGAAAGACTGCTGAAGCTTCATTCTGTAGATACTGTCAGCAAGGTGAACCCTACTTGTTTTATAATTATGGTTACAGCTTCTACAATTGATATTTTACTGCTGCTCCCTTGAAACATTGCTGGGGGTTGTCATATTTATTGGTGACAGATTTTGTGTCCTGCAATCCCCTTCCATCCATCAGAACAATGTGCTGCTTGCTTGCAGAAATGAACAAGGTGGTGCCTTCATTATGATACTGTGCTATAGCAGCAAGCAGCATGTACATGTCATGTTTTTCTTAGAACTTGTGCTTGGAAGACTACTGCTTTTCAGTGCTGCATCTTAAGCAAATCTTATGCAGACACGTCCAGTGAGAGGGATGGGTATACCCTTATCATGTGCACTGGTCTGAGGGGGAACCCATCTTGGAAGAGAGGGTTGTCTGCCATATTTAAGTTTGCTTACTGATTTGATACCTGTGATGAACAGAATTTTTTTTGTAGTGCAGGCTACTGCTCTGAATGTGGCACTGTTGAAATATATTAGAAACTTGATTAATTATGTATTCAAAATAATTTCAATATCATTATTGAAAATTGATTGGAAGTGTTCTAACAAAAGCAAGGTCCTGAACTCTCAGAGGATGGAGGTGTATTATACAGAATATTCGATTTTTTAACTATTAAAGTCAGCCTGGTGCAGTGGCACAGTGATGCATTTTTTTCTACTCTCTCTGGTTGCGCTGGTTTGAATTTGACATCTAAAACATAAATAAAGATACTTTATCCTGTACTTAACTTAGGGCAGTTCAGTCAATAAGCCACTTGAATAAACAAGACAGTTGAGTCACAACCTCAGAGGTTGCCAAGAAAGAGGAGTGGTTGGACCATGGTGGGCTCAGGAAAGGTGAGGGTGGTGGAACAGAGGTGCATCCCTCCAGTTGTGCCTCTCCACAATTCATTCGCCACTCTAGTGAAGCATGGTTCCTCTATGGAGGCACCTGCAGTGAAGACCAAGGAGGATGCTGGGAACCTCCACAATGGAGACCCACAGGAGGGTGGCCCAGGACCCCACAGGGGAAGGAAACAACTCCTGGTGGGGGGCTTAATTGTTAGAAGGGTAGAACTGGGGGAGGGAGGGGAAAGAGAGGTAAGGTGCCTGCCCGGCACCAAGGCTTCGAGGGACAGGAAATGAATCCTCAGGATCTTTGGAGCAGTGGCAAGAGGGAGGGAGCTAGATGTCATTATCCACCTATGGACAAATTACCTGACTGAGAATGGGATCAGAGCAGTGCAACAGGAGTTTGTGGAGTTGGGGAAGGGCCTTAGACAAGTAGCACACACTGTAACTTTCTCGGAAGTGCTACCTGTCTGTGGCATGGATGAGGTTAGAGCACTCTGCATCATAGGATTCAATGACTGGTTGAAAAGCTGGTGCAGCGTGCATGGATTTGGCTTCATTGAGGACTGGTGCTCCATCTGGAGGGATGCAGGCCTATACAGGCATGATGGTCTGCATCTATCCTGGAGGGCAACCAGGATCCTAGGTGATAGGTTTAAATGCTTCAGTGGCAAGCATTTGAAATAGCCAAGGGGGGAGGCACTGAAGAGGAGAAGGGAAATCCTAGCCCCCCCAAAAAATCAGGGAAATTAGTGAGGTAAACACCAAGATAGAGCAGTTGATAGGGAGAAGGGCAGGGGTAAATGTAGAAAAATACAAAGGCAGTAGGGACAGGGATGGGGCAAAAAGAAATACAGCCATAAAAAAATGGAAGGTAATGAGTACTAATGCCCATAGTCTAGGTAAAAAGCTCCCTAAAATGGTGGCTTTGATGGAAGAGGAATGCCTGGATATTGTCCATATATACTGTGTATATATATAGTCACAGAAGATGGTAAAAACCTGAATGGATATATTAATTTTAATCCACAGGAGGACAAGGGAGAAAAGAGGAGTATCTCAAGCAACAGAGCTAAGGGTAAACAGGAGGAGAGGAGGCACTGTGGGTCACCCTGGAGACTGGAAATGGCTCCACAATCCACACAGGGGTTGTATACAGACCCCCATCACAGGGGGAGGAAATGGACAAGGAAATGATAGAAGGCACCGTTGGGATGGCAGAGAAAGGGGAGATGTTGCTGATGGGGGACCTGAATATGCCAGATGTTGACTGGTGCACCTCTGCTGCAGCCACATCCAAGAGCAAGGCCATTCTTGATGCCCTACAGGGGGCATGCCTCAGACAGCAAGTTTTGGAACCCACTCGGGAGAGAGCAATCTTAGATCTGGTACTCTCAAATGGGGAAAGAGAGAGGATCTCTGATCTTGAAGTGGGTAGCCATCTGGGAACAAGTGACCACCAAACAGTGTGGTTCATGATAAACTTAGCTGTAGAGTCAAGCCACTTAAAAGTGAAGGTACTGGACTTCAGAGGGCTGATTTTGTTAAAATGGGAGTGTGCCTCAGAAAAGTACTAGCAAACAGGCAAGAAGGTGGGGTGGAGTAACAATGGGGAAACATCAAAACTGCCATCACAGAGGCAACAAGCCTTTGTGTGAAGCAAATAAACAAATCAAAACAAAAGGAAAAAGCACTATGGTTCTCAAAAGAAGTGGCGGGGAAGGTAAGGGAGAAAAAGATAGCATTCAGGAAGTATAAGGAAACACAGAAGGAGCAGGACAGAGAACTGTACCAGTTAAAACAGAAGGAAGTGGGTAAGGCAGTCAGAATAGCAAAGGCCCAAACCAAAGAAAGGATAGCCAACTCAGTTAAAAAGGTGGATAAAACCTTTTATAGGTACTTTAGGAAGCAAAGAAAGACTAAGGCAGGGATACTGAGGCTGAACAAAGACGAAGGTGGTTGGGAAGAGAGCGACAGTGAAAAAGCAGGGATACTGAACAAATACTTCTGCTCAGTATTCACAATGGAAAAGCAGGGGGAGACACCTAATCCAGTCAATAGAAGCACTCTGGATGGGGGGGTTGATATTAGTCCTTTCACAGAAGAAAGGGTTCTGAAAGAACTTTTAAAACTGAAGGTGGATAAAGCAATTGGGCCTGATGAGATTCACCCCAGAATTCTAAAAGAACTAAGGGAAGAACTAGTAACACTACTGACTACCCTTTTTAATAAATCATGGGAGGATGATGTGGTACCTGAGGACTGGAGGAGGGCGGATGTGATTCCTCTTCACAAAAGTGGGAGCAAGACAGAGGCAGGAAACTACAGACCTGTCAGTTTGACCTCTGTGGTAGGGAAAATGATGGAATCACTTCTGAAGGAAAGAATTGTTGAGTACCTAGAGGCCAGTGGGGAACAGGACCCAAGGTAGCATGGATTCACAGTGGGAAGGTCATGTCAGACAAATCTAATTGATTTCTTTGACTGGGTGACCAAAGCAATAGACCAGGGAGGGGATATGGACATGGCCTACTTAGACTTTAGCAAGGCATCTGACACAGTCCAGCACAAAAGATTAGTAAACAAATTAGCCAGCCTGGGAGTGGGTCCCAGGATGGTAGCCTGGATAAAACACTGGTTGGACAACAGGACACAGTGGGTAATAGTAAATGGAGTCCACAGTGAAGAAAGGAGGGTTTATAGTGGGGTACTGCAGGGTTCAGTACTAGGGCCGGTCCTTTTTAATGTCTTTATAAGTGACATTGCAGAGGGACTGGAAGGGAAAGCATGTCTCTTTGCAGATGACACAAAGATCTACAGAAGTGTTGATACAAAAGGTGGGGTGGAAAGGATGAAAAGGGACTTGGCAAGGTTGGAGGAGTGGTCAAATGTATGGCAGCTAAGATTCAATGCAAAGAAGTGCAAAGTAATGCACCTGGGAAACAAAAACCCAGGGGAAGAGTACATAATGGGGGGGGGGATACTGACAACAACAAAAATGGGAAGGGACTTGGGGGTAGTCGTATCAGATGACCTAATGGTGGGCCAGCAATGTGAGAAGGGAGGGCTGGAGGGATACTGGTATGCACATGGAGAAGCATCACCAGTAGAAAATAGGAAGCTGTTGGCCCTCTGTACAGACAGTTGGTAAGACCACATCTGGAGTACTGTGTACAGTTCTGGAGACACCATCTCCACAAAGACATAGACAGGGTGGAGGCTGTCCAGAGGAGGGCAACCAAAATTATGCAGGGTCTGCTTTAGAAGACATATGAAGAAAGACTAAAGGAACTAAAGATGCATAGCCTCGAGGAAAGGGGGGGGCATGATAGAAACTTTCAAATACCTCAAGGGAATCAACAAAGTCCAAGAGGATAGCATCTTTCAGAAAAAGAGATGTGCAAAAACAAGAGGGCACAAGTTGAAGATAGAAGGGGGATGGCTCAGAGGTAATGTGAGGAAGTATTTCTTCACAGAGAGGGCTGTGGATACATGGAACATCCTTCCTGAGGAGGTTGTAGGGTCAAAAACAGTGGGGGAATTCAAGAATGCATGGGACAGACATAAAGCAATGCTAGTGGGGGGTAGGAGGAAGTAGGCTGTTGGTTAACTAGGATCTGCAGCTTATCCATTAGGTAGGGAAATGGGCAGACTAGGTGGGCCAAGCGGTCCTTATCTGCCATTAAATTCTATGTTTCTATGTTACTGTACCTCACCATGATGTGATATAAAAGTCACACAATTACATGACCCCACGCTGAATAAAATATGGTGTTTCTGATTTTGGTTATTTGTCCCAGATTTTTGTGTGACTAGCCCCTGATTTTGGACCCAGCATGTTGAGAGATATGCTCACTACCAACTGGCTCATAATAAGACCATCCCCAGATGTCTTCAGGGGAAGAAACAGAAGAATGAAGTCTTCTTGGATAAGGCAATAGTGAAGACACCTTCTGGAGCAGGCGAGCTGGAGTGGAGCAAGGGCCTTACTCTCCTGTGGTCCTCCAGGCTGAGATGGTACAGTAATTATGGTTGCTTTTGAGTTCTGGTGTTCTTCCTTTCATGACTGGGATAGATAGATACACATGGGGAATTCACAGAGCAAAGCTAAGCATCTCAGAGACTAGTCACATAAAGCAATTAAATGAATTTAGGGCAGTTCAGTTAATAAGCCACTTGAATAAACAAGACAGTTGAGTCACAATAAGCAGTTAAGTACATCAGGCAGTCCAGTCCAGAAATAAGGCAGGTCAGTCACTTAAAGCACTTTTATTGAATACAGCCATTCAGTCACAATAAGCAGTGGATTAAAGCATTAGAAGATGAGGGCAGGACACTAAAATGGATTAAAGGCTAGGCAGATGAAGAAATGCTTGGGACCCCACCATACCATTCACTCAGTGGGCATTAAAAGAATCTGATAATGAAGAACCCCAAAAGTGTGCTGGACCTTTAAGTAACTCTTTATGGTTTGATACCCTTTGTACTAGCCAGGGCATGATCCACCCTTTTATTAATATTGATCAGCTTTGGGTGCCTTCTGAATATTAAGAAGGGCCACTGGACCAAGTCTCTTTGTCCTAGCAATTGTCTGCCCCACCTGTCTAGTAAATATGGATAAGGGGCCAAGACCCCCCAGTACAGGAAGCACAGAACCACCATGGCTTGGATTACAGTGGGATTCCATGAGCAGAATGCCCTTAGGATCTGCCTTTGTACTTCAAGAATCAGCCTCTGGCAGCTAAACAGCTGGAAGTTCACCAACAATGCTCTGAGCTCACTTTAACTAGTAATCTGCTGGCTCTGGGCTGTGAGACTGAGTCCCCAAGTCTCCCTCTTGAACACAGACTACCTGGAATAAGTTAGTACCCCTGTCTCCTTGTTGTCTGGTTAGAATAACAGAGATCCTTCCCCGAATGATGTTAACAAGCACCTTTATTTTTGTTTCAAAAATTATTTTGTTTCATCCCTTTTAGCTGCTGCCTCACTGATTCTCATTCTCTCTTCTCTCTCTCTCTCTCTCTCTCTCTCTTCTCTCTCTCTCTCTCTCTCTCCCCCTCTCCCCCCTCTCTCTCTACCAATACAATTGTACAGGGTAAACAACTCTCCCCCTTGCCTGGAGGACTAGCAGAAAATAACAATTCTCCCCCTGTCTGGAGCAGGGCTGGCTAATTATAAAAGGAATGCTTGACAACAAGCCTTCTCACTCCTGTTGGAGTTCAACTAGGATCCCTGCACCCAGGGGACTGTGCAACCACAAACTAGAGATATGACCTCTTCTGCTGGAGACTGCTGCACAGAAGGCTCAGTGGGTCTGTTACCCACCCACATGGACTTACTTACCAGATTGAAGGACCTGCCTAGATTTCTGCTGCAGACTGACTGAGGCTGCTACTGGAGATCTTCTGGAGGGGAGTTACACCGAAGGGGCCCAGGGGCTTGCTTCAGCCTCCTACCAGGAAAGCCAACATCTCCTTTGCCTTGTCCTTCACCCTCACTGGTCACACCTCTCTGGCTCTCCCTGGCTTTACACAGCCTTTTCTAGTCTGGGTTGGTCCTGGCTACTTCCCAGGTGATTGTGTCCTTTGTTTATTTATTTATTTGTTTATTTAGTTTTTGTTGACCGGGTAAGTGCACTAGACAAATCCTGCCTACTTTCAGGCACAACCCAGGGGAAGGGGTTACAGATGGATGCCAACTGACGTTGGACCAGATTAAGCTGTTGGTGGTATTTTTAGTGAATGAGGGAAATTTGGCCAGGACACCAGGGAAATTCCCCTACTCTTTTCAGTAAGTGCCATGGGATCTTTAACATCCACCTGAACTAGCACCAATCCAGGCAGATGGGACCTCGGTTTAACATCAAATCTGAAAGACGGCACCTCAGAAGTGCAGCACCCCTCTCATGCTGCACTACAGTGTCAGTACTGGGATATAACCCAAGTGCCAGATGTGGGAACTGAACCCACAGCCCTCTGATCTCCCAGCCTCAGAGGCGAGTGTGCTACCTACTGAGCCACTGACACTGCCTTTGTCCAGGGGTCAGTCCCCTGAGGTTTGCTCAGTGGTCTAAAAAAAATATCCAAGCTTAAATTTAAACTAGGCCAGTGGATTGACTGAGAGAGGTCAGCCTGGCCTCCTGCTCCCCTACTGGTACAGGAATGTGACCAAACTGATTTGGCCTGGCCTGACTAGGTGTCAGCCTTGGGCAGAGGAAAACGAGCCAAAGGGAGGAAAAATAATTGTTGGCTAAGTATTAAAACTGTGGTTTTAATCTGCTAGAGCTGTATGGTGGGGAGGAGGCCCATGCTATGCTCCATAGGGTCCCCTAAGCTTATCCAGGGTTCCGCATTGAGCTGCCAGGGTCCCCATAGCTGCCTGGACCCTATTGTCCCTGGGGATCCCCTATTTTCTGTGGTGCCCCCAATTTCCCTGGTGCACTACAATTACAGTCAGGGCAATCTTCAAAGCACAAATTTTAAGAATCCTAAATTCAAGCTTAAATTTAATCCACAAGCTTTTCCAACATTTAGATTTTTATAGCTCTGTACATTTCACCTACTGGCAATACCCTCAACCTAAATTTCCTTCTCGCCTCCATATTACACTCATTATCTTCATGTCCTCCTTCTCTACTTTCCCCCACCAGATTATTCAACCTATCTTCTGCCATAAGTTCTACCTCCGGTAATTCAGAAAAGTAACTGTTTAGTTCCTCTGTTGCTATATTAGAATTTTCTAGGAGCATACTATCCTTAGCTATAATAATCTGATGTTGGAGAACAACAGGAATGGCTGCTTAGAGCAGGAGGTATATAAGTCACATGAACAACAAAAAACAAGTAACCCACACTCACGCCAGATGCAGTTGAAGAACTATTTCTGTTTAATGTTTATTTCAGCAAGCAATAAACATGACACATCGACCCCTCCATAAATGTCTCAACATTTCACAGGAAATGTTTTGTCAAATGATGTGATTGCCCTCTAGAGCCCATGATTTTATACAAAAAGTTATGTTAAAGGCATATACCAAGGGGGTGACCCACCGTGCATAAGTTACACATTTAAAAATTAAAAATAACCTATGTGCCACAAAATTACTTGATCCTAAACATGGCAGCCATAACCAGCTGTTCCATATACATCAAATGAAAACACAACCTGTAAGACAACTAAGTAATGGTTAGCTAGACAATAAACATCATATTTTCATGAATATGCAATTCTTAACAAAAGAGTTTATAATGTATGGTAGAACATTTTGTTATATGTAGAAATCTATGTTTTTATAACAGTGCTTTACCATCGATGTGATGTCACATCAGTGGGTTAACAACTGAGAATGATCTGCCCATGCACGCACCTTTTTTTTCACATGAACCATTGGCCTTTCAGAAAGGGGCGCAGTGGTGAGGGCATGACCCAGAACAGCTGCGGTGGTAACTGGAACCTTAAGAATAAAGAGCCTTCTTCATTTTTCTTTGGACCACACACTATAAAATATAATGTATCGTCCCTCTATTTGTAACTGGTTTCTGTAACATCTCGAGGTTGCCATGGTGATGTAAACCTCTCATGCTTCACTTTTGAGGGTTACATGGTCACCCTAGCAACCTCTCAATGGTTAACAAACCAGTTACCGGTAGAGGACCATACATTATCCTCTATGTTAACAATCATTGTCATTTTGATTTGTTCATTACTGTTATCAATATGGCAGAACCTTCTGGCAAAGTAGATACAATACATAGAAACATAGAAACTGTCAGCAGATAAGGACCACTTGGCCCATCTAGTCTGCCCCTATTTCCCATACCTATATTGACACTGGTGACCATACTCACTCCACAGGCTTCCCTCCTCCTTACTTCTAATGTCTTATTGTGCCTCTCCCATGCATTCTTGAATCCTGTAATCATTTTATATGTTATTATTATAATGGTTGGAATGATAAAACAATCTGACTGGTTGACAAAGTTCTAGGGAGCCTTACATTAATGTTAGATAAATATACCTACCGGACCTGATCACATGGCATAGTATTTTCTGATTTTCATGGACTTGATTTAGGTAAGCCTTGAGAGAATATCCACCCAGTCTAATGGCACTTAAAACAGAGAATTTAGGGGTCCTTAAAGAGGAAGTCCAGCTAAAATTTCTGGCATCAGTAAATTCAATATTTGGATCAGCATATCCCAAATTAGCACTGTGCCAAAATAAGATTGCTAAGTTACTTTGTTTAAAAATTACAAGCCATTCTGTAAAACTAAATTTCTGAATGTGACGGTGGTGCACAATCTTGGAATGTGGCAGTGGCACTCAGTCTCAGAATGTGATGGTGGCACACAATCTCAAAATGTGGCAGTAATGCACAGTTTTGAAATGTGGTGGTGGTGCACAGTCTCAAAATTTGGTGGTGGCACACAGTCTTGGAATGTGACAGTGGCGCACAGTCTGGGAATGTGGTACACAATCTGGGAATGTGGCAGTGGTGCACAATCTTGAAATGTGGTGGTGGCACACATTTTTCTGAATGTGGCAGCAGCATCTCAGAATGAGGTGATGGCATCTCGGAATGTGGCAGTGACTTCTTGGAATAGGATTGTGGTACACAATCTCAGAATGTAGTAGTGGTGCACAATCTTGGAATGTGGTCATGGTGCACAATCTTGGAATGTGGCAGTGGTGCACAATTTCAGAATATGGCAGTGGCGCACAATTTCAGGATGTGGTGGTGGCACTCAATTTAGGAATGTGGCGGTAATGCACAATTTTGGAATTTGGCCCTCGTGCACAATTTCTGAATGTGGCAGTGGTGCACAACTCAGAATGTAATTGTGGTGCAGAGTCTCGGAATGTGGCAGTGGTGCACAGTCTTAGAATGTGGTGGTGGCACACAGTCTTGGAGTGTGGCTGTGGTGCACAGTCTCAGAATGTGGCAGTGTTGCACAATTTTAGAATGTGGTACTGATGCACAGTCTCAGAATGTGGTGGTTGCAAATAGTCTCAGAGTGTGGTAGTGGTACACAGTTTCTGAATGTAATGGTGGCGGTGCACAGTGTCAGAATGGGGTGGTGCACAGTCTCAAAATGTGGTGGTGGAGCACAGTTTCAGAATGTGGCAGTGGCGCACAGTCTTGGAATGTGGTATTGCACAATCTCAGCATGCGGTGGTGGTGCACAGTATCAGAATGTGGTGGTGCACTGTCTCAGAATGTGGCACCAATGCAGAGTTTCAAAATGTGGCAGTGAGGGAGTGTTGGAATGTGCGGTGAGGCACAATTTTGGAATTAGAACTGTGCGAAATTGAAACATTATGCTGCATGAAATATTTCACATAATCCATGCATTAAGTGAAATATTTCACCAAGCATGAAATGTGAAATTTTGTCCTGGAGCATGACATTTCACCCACGAAATGGCGAGATTCACTGCTCATGGGCAAAATTTCACAATTTTCACTGGCAACCAAAGACTCCCTGGTGTCTAGTGGACCCCATCAGCCAATCATCATCCAACACTCAAGAATCCATCCCCACCATTTCCCCATCCCCTGGCAAAGGCTCCCTAATCCCTGACCCTGCTGTCTAGTGGTCCTCATGGCCGATCACTGGCCCAAACTGAAGAATCGCCCCTGCCAAAATTAACATTAATTTTCCTGTCCCCAATTTTCCCATCTCCAAATCTGTCTACACATAAAAGAAATTCCAATTTCCCACTCACTGGTGTCTAGTGGACCCCCACCCCCCACCTTGTCATCACATAATGCCCGACCCTACTCCCCCAGTACCCCAAGTGGGCCACCAAATTGAAGAAGCACCCCCCATATTAACATTAATTTCCCCATCCACGTTAAATGTCTGTACAAATAATTAAAAAAAAGATTCCAATTGATCACTCCCTGGTATCTAGTGAATTTTCCACCCCCCACCCTGTCATCACATAATGCCCTACCCCACTTACCATTACCCCAAGTAGGCCACCAAATTGAAGAAGCGCCCCTGGTATTAACATTAATTTCCCCATTGCCATTAAATTTCTGTACAAATAAAAATAATTAAAAAAATTCCAATTTCCCACTCCCTGGTACCTAGTGGATCCCCCAACCCCCACCCTGTCATCACATAATGCCCCACCTGGCTTCCTGCAGTACCATGAGCAGGCCACTGGCACAACCCTGCATTCACCTCCATGGCCTGCAGCCTAACTGAGTGCTCCAATGAATGAGCGCATGCTTGTAAGCACATGCATATTCATTGAAGCACTCATTCAGGCTGCCGGATGTGGAGGAGAGTGGATGGCTGTACCGGTGGCCTACTCAAGATACTGGGGGCAGTGGGTGGGAGCATATGTGATGACAGGTGAGGGGGTCCTAGAACACCAGAGAGAAATTAGAATTTATTTTATTATTATTTTTATAGAAATTTAATGAGGATAGGGAATAGGTTAATATTGGGGCACTTCTTCAGTTTGGTGACCACTCAGAGTAATGGGGGAGTGGGGGTCACTATGTGATGACAGGTTGAAGTGAGGGGTCACTAGACATCAGGAAGTGGGAAATTGGAACTTTTTTTACCTCTACACAAATTTTGGGATGGGGAAATTGGGGGTGGGGAAATTAATGTTAATTTCAGTGGGGGAGCACTTCTTCAATTTGGGCTGGCGATTGGCTGGGGGGGGCCACTAGACACCAGGGAGTGTTTTTTAATCAGTTTATGCCAGTGATCGGTCGTGGGTTGGGACCACTAGACACCAGGTATATAAATATACAAGGGGCACATTTTTGGGCAAAATTACAAATTTCCACCGCAATTTCATGAAATATTCCATGCTGTGAAATTTCCCAATTTTGCCTCAGTTTTTCAGCATCTCTATTCAGAATGGGCTGGTGACACAACTTCAGAAAGTGGCAGGGATGTACAATTTTAGAATGTGGCTGGAATGTACAATGTCAGAATGTGGTGGGGATGTGATGTACAGTTGTGAAATTGGTGGCTACATACAATTTTGGAATGTGGCAGGGACAAGCAATTTCAGAATAAATTAATCAGATAATTATGCTGTAACTTTTTACTGAACTTTTTTAATTATACCATTAGGTGCAGAAGTAATGCTATGCATGTACATATATTGAAATAATAATATGTGTTGCTCTCTTGTCAGAAACCGATTTGCTGTGAAATCAATATTCTATGCATGAGCCTTTAGACAGTTCCTCACATTTGTAAAACCTTTTATCTGTCAAAAAAAAAACACTGAGACAGTGACAATGATCACAGCAAGCAAACCAAATCCTATACAATTTAACATGGCAGAGGGACTCTGTTATGTCAATTTCACATGAAAATAAGCAAAAAATATTTTAAAAAATTTTCAAAGTACAGCAACTCATAACCCAATTATAATATAAAGATTAAAGTATGGGGTGATGTGTGTAATGAGAAGTTTACACATGCCCAATGGGTCAGATGCTACATAAACACCGAGAGCAAAGTTTGAGGGGTTTGTGAAAGCATCTAACCCTGAGGGTGTGTGTAAACTTGAAGTTTACACACATCACCCCATATTTTGTTTTATGTAATTGCTGGGTTTCACCTTTTTGCCACAGCAATTATATAAAATAACAAAGGTTCTGACTGAGGGGTGCCACTCTCCGTTTTCCTTCAGTGACCATACATGTGGTTTTAAAATCTTAAAAAATGTCTATTTGCCCCCGTAACTGTGGAATTTGAACAGAATTCTTAAAACATAATATAACTTACCACCCAGTTACTGTGGCAGACTGCAGTTGACTTTTCATCGAGAGGGCAAGAAGTGCGGTCAGGAAGTGGTGGACTGTAACGAGGGGCATGCACTGAGGGAGGGAAACCGTGTGCATGTTTGCCATTATAAACACTCTTTTATAACAGCAAATTACACCACGGTTTCCCTATGGGAAAAAGGGGAACCCATTTATTATAATAGCAATAATAAACCCTGGGGAGTTAAGTTTAGTGAGTTATTTAGTTTACATGGGCAAATGAAGACTTGATACTCATCAAGATTGTCCCCCACACTGTGTATGTCATTTATCCAGACCATTTTTAAATATGTTGGAGCTGTATAAATCAACAATATCCTGTGGTAGTGAATTCTAATCTTTAACGGCTCTAATATTAAAGAAAGTGCCTCTTTTAGTGGTGTTAGCCCATAAAACAACCATCTGTTTATTATGTGATCTAGCTACAGTACGGTTGCTCAAAAATTTTAATCCACACTGAGTCATCAGATCTGATGACTGGTGAAGTTTATATAAATATAGTGAGTCCTCTCTGCTCCTCCTAATTTGGAGTGAAAACAAGCCAGTTTCTCTCAATCTTGTAGGATATTCTTTGGTTAACAACCTTGGGACTATTTTGGTTATTCACCTCTGAATGTGTTCTAATAATGCAATGTCACTCTTTAAATAAGGATTCCAAAAGGGTGATCCATAGTCAAGGAATAGTCTTATGCAGGCTCTGTACAAAGGAATCAGGCATTGTTCCATCTTTGATACAAATTTACACCTAACACGTGTGACTAAACCATTAACCAGCCTGGTAATCTTAGTGCAGTGGTCAGAGGATGTAAGTTTGTTATTAACCATAATGCCGAGACTCTATTCACTCGTGAAAATGTGGATTTGACAGTTATTTAACTAGTTTGAGTGTTTTTTTTTCCCCAAAATGCACAACGACACATTTGTTAACACTGAATGTCATGCCATTATCCATCGCCCACCTTTCAAAGTTTGTTAGAGCATTTATTAGGGATGATGCCTTGGCAATGGTATCAACTTGACCACCTAGTTTTGTACCATCTGTGAATTTTTTTTTTTTGCAAATAACTTTATTTTATTAAAATGAGCACATACAACATAGACAAAAACATAACAGTAGAATAAATCCAAAATAAATACTCCCAAAAATCCTTACCCGCAACCCCCCCGGCAGCTATCCAAGGTATTTAATACAGCGAAACTAAAAGTACAAGGTCTCAAATAGGATTAAAACATTAGCTAGCAACTTGGGATATATGGGAGAAGAGAAATTCAATAATCTACCTGTCTCTGAGTAAAATTGAAAGAGAAGGGGGACACAAGTATAATACTCAAGGTTTACAGATGAGAAGGTAAAAGACAAGAAAGATAAAGGGATGAAAAAGATGTATAAAGATATGGGTAATAATACTGAAATTAAGAGGGAAAAAGGCAGAGAGAAGAATCTCCCTGTCTAATAACCATATCTGTCTTTCAGAGATTGGAAAAAAACTACCCCAGCAATTTTGAAATTTACCCGAAGCCTTAAGAAAATTTAACACTGACCTCTCTGCATTTAATGCATTCAAAAATTCATCCCACCATTCTTTAAAAGATGGGATCCAAATATCTCGCCAATGATGAAGAATCAATAGTTTGGTAACCGAAGCTACCAGAGCCATTTGGCATTTTTGAATTCTCGATGTGATTTGGTCGTACATCCCAAAAACACAAACATCCGCATTAAAAAAAGCTGATAAATCACAGTACGGGTCCAACCAACCTTTAACTGATTGCCAAAACTTTGCAATTTTAGGGCAGGACCAAATTTTATGGAAAGTGGTAGCTATAGGGTCTCCACATTCACTACAGGCCGGAGAAGACAATTTATTCAGCCGGGACAGTTTGGCAGGTGAGAAATACAGATTGTGCAATAGGTTAAACTGAATATCTCTCAATCTGTCCTGCTTAATACATGAATAAATGTTTACCCAGACCCTCTCCCAAATCTCTTCTGACCACCCCATAGACAGGTTAGTCTCCCAGTAGGGGGGAACAGGAGATTTCTTAAGTTCTAATCTTGATAAAATACTTGTATATTTTAGAAACTGATTTTCAGATAATGCAATCTCACACAGCTTCCTCAATAGTTTTCCGGCTTCTTCAGAGACTTTACCTTTTTGTAAAAAAGAGAGAATGCTTCTTCGTATCTGAAAAAGTCGTAAAAAGTCCTGAGGATCCACCCCAAACTTTTCAATCAAAGTGGGGAAAGAAGAGATTGTGTTATCCGAAAGAAAGTCCGAAATACGAAGTTTAAGGGGGGAGTCAAACACAAACCTTTTGATAGGCTTGTTACCCACTAAGAGATTGGGATTTCTCAAAAGGGGTTGAGATAAGTCGTTTAAATAAGGAATGTGCAATCTTAAATATAGTTGGTGTAATGCCCTTATATCCCAACCCAGAGGGATATTTCTAATTTGAGTAAGGACCTTAGACCATGGTATGTATAAGAGGGATTCCAAATCAAGATTAGCTCGTTGGGAAATCACATGATCGATGGCAAGTCCATAAGAGAAGGCATCTACTTCTCGGAGCCATAGAACTGATCTGGCTGCATGAATTTCTAGATAGTAAGTGTAGAAGTCCGGGATCTGGAGGCCCCCTATTTTTCAGTGGAAGATTAATTTAGCATAAGCCCTGCGGGGGGGGTTTGCCCTTCCACAAAAAATCTGAGCAATATTTATAAAGTGGGCTAAAGAAAGACCTGGGGAGGTAGACGTTTAAATTGAAGAGAGGATAGAAAATCTTGGGTAAAACCATCATTTTGATTGTATTAACCCTACCTGAAAAGGTCAAAGGAAGCTTCGACCACCTCTCCAAGTCTTCCTTGATAGACTTAAATAAAGGCTTTAGGTTTAGGTTAGCCATTCTCTCAAGATCTCTCGAGACCTGAATACCTAGATAAGTTAAAGATTTTGTCTGCCATTGCAAACCTAAAGAAAAACACCAACTTTTCTGAAGGTAAGGGGATAGTGAATAGACCATTGTTTTGTTCCTATTTAGTTTGTATCCAGAGAATTCACTAAAACATGAGATTAAATTAAGTAAGTGGAAGCGTAAGTGGTATTCTTAACATGCAGCAACAGGTCGTCAGCAAATGCTGATACCTTGAACTCCATATCACCTATACGGATCCCTTGTATTAAGTGATTCATTTTGATAGCTCTTATCAAGGGTTCTAAGTACAAATTGAATAAATATGGTGACAGGGGGCAACCCTGGCGTGTGCCCCGTGGAAGGGGAAAGGCCGTTGAAATTAAGTTGTTGCATTGGACTCTTGCGGATGGGCACATATACAAAATCCGAATATAATGAATAAATTCTTCCAGAATACCAAATTTAGCCAGTGTTGCAAACATAAAACACCATTCTACCCTATCAAATGCCTTTTCTGCGTCTAACAATACTAAGGAAGCCTCCATATCCAGGTTCGCAGATGCAGAAATTAAATAAAACAATTTCCTGAAGTGGTCTGCCGAAGAACGGCCTGCCACAAAACCAGCCTGTTCAGGACTCAGCAACCCGATCCACGATGATTTTAGCCTATTAGCTAGGATTTTAGCATAAATCTTTACATCCATATTTAATAAGGAAATTGGTCTGTAGTTGCCCACCAAATCTGGAGGTTTATCAGGTTTAGGTAACAAAATTATCCTTGCTTCGAAAAGGGATTTATCACTTACCCCATGGTTATGCCAGAAGGCATAAAGTTGATACAAAAGTGGTATCAACTTCTCCTAAACGTCTTAAAGAAAAGGGGTGTGAATCCATCTGGGCCGGGTGCTTTATCCACTTTTACTGAGTCAATAGCATTTGCTATTTCCTCATTCGAGATAGGGGCTATCAACAACTGCTTAAATTCCTCTGGCATCTGAGGGAAGGGGATTTTAGTTAAGAATTCTCGCATTTTAGGTTCACTCTGTAAAGAAAGCGGTTGACTCGAATATAAAGTTTTGTAATAGTTGAAAAAAATATCCAAAATACCCTCAGAATCAGTAATCAATTTGTCTGTGTCCGGGTGTTTCAGGGCCGCCACCCATTTGGCCGCCGCTCTTTGCTTTAACTGCCATGCCAAAAGGTTTCCAGCTTTGCTACCCTGTCCTATATATGCTGCTTTTAATTTAGAAGCTGAATTTTCCACCCTTTCATTTAGAGTATTCACATACCATACCCTTAAACTAGTCAGTTCTTGTTCCTGTTCCTTCGACCTAGAAGTCTCTTTAATCGCTTCTAAGGTAGAGATTTTCTTTAAGCAGTTAGTTAATAGCTGTTTATTTTTAACTGCGCACTATTTGCAATTCTAAGCAGTTCTCCTCCAGGTGACTTTTAAGGCAGCCCAAACTTGGTCTACTGCATTCAGGGACCCCAGTTGTCCATAATTGAATTAGTCATAAACTCTTGAAATTGAACTAGTATCTGGGAGTCCTTTAATAAGCTATTATTTAAAGACCATGAATAAGATCTGGGTGGGGTGGACAAGGAGGAGCATCGAAGTTTAATAGGGGAATAGTCTGAGAGTACTCAAGTTAAAATTGAAACCTCCTCAACTAAAGAGAGGCAATGCTGGCTAACCAAAAAATAATCGATTCTAGAGTAAGACTTATGGACAGGGGAAAAAAATGTAAAATCTCTAGTGGTAGGGTTATACAACCTCCAAGGATCTATTAAGCCGGATGATGATATAAACTCTGACAAGGCTCGCTGAGCCGGGGAGGGGTATAATGCTCTATGCCAAGAGCGATCCAAGCTATTTGACTGGACTAAATTCCAATCTCCCCCTAGAATGACGGGAACATTTTTAAAGGGGGCTAAAGTTATAGCCAATTGCAGAAAAAATGAGGGAGAATCCAAGTTAGGGCCATATATTGATCCCAAAACTAAACTAGCCCCTCCTAATTTACCCAAAACTATAATGTATCTACCTTTCATGTCGGAGATTATCTCAGATGAAGTAAAAGGAACCCCTCTCGCTACCAAGATGGCTACCCCTTGGCTACTTGAGGAAAACCCGGCGCCAAAAACCTGGCTCACCCATTTTTTCCTGAAGCAGTGGAGTCGGTCAGGGAGTACATGAGTTTCTTGGAGAAATACTATGGATGGGTTGAATTGAGCCAAATGGTGTAATATAATATGTTTTTTCCGATTATCTCTTCCCCCTTTGATGTTCCAAGAAATAATATTCAATTTACTAGCCAGACAGAAACCTCAACTTGTTCATCAAAAAGGTATGGATAGCTGCCATCCCTCCCAACATTAGACAACAAAAATTAATAACCCAGCATCCCAATCCCCTCCCCAAAACCCCCCTTAGGACCGCCTTAAAGGTGGCCCCCCTGACCCGAAGCCAACTCCTAGTGCTATGGTCCATGGTACGCCATAGAGGTGGGGCATCCCCGAAAGCAATATGCCACTAAACCGTAGATATTAACCTGCAAACCTTTTCATCCCCCACTAGGGGGAAACCCCTAAACATATTTGAAACTAAGACCATAACTAACAATCTTTAGCTAGAAGGAAATAACTCTAACTGTTAATGTAGTGTTGAATATCAGATAACGAATGTAGAACTAACTCCGTAGTTATACATTGCCCCACAAGGTGCCAAAAACCACTAAGTAAAGGGAACTGGAAAGCAAAATCATGGGCCAACTTTAAGTATAATCATACATAAATACAACCTCTATATCCCTAATAACATCGAGGGCCAAACCATGTGGAAAGTAACATCAAATTACGGTTAGTCCCCAAAGGAGAATTCTTGTTAGCCTCCGAGTTATCAAACAGAGGCTAACTAAGAGGGCAACTATACCTTGTAACTACCACATGGTTCTCACAGCCTATTAAGTCTCCAAGCAGACTAATTGTCTTCCTGCCTAACCTAAAACATACACTAAACCATAAATGCCATGAAGGCCGATTATCCTAGTAATCCTTCACTATGGAACCTTTGCCTGTCTAAAGCGCTTAGCTCATAAAATTAAACACAGTTAAAGGCTTTGGGAGCAGCAAACAAAGGAGATAATGAAATTAAGCAGACTAAGAGCTCCCTCTTGTGGCTCTTTTAGCGCATAACATAGCTAAGAACTTTAAAGACTGTGGAAAAGATGTAATCAATTGAAAATCATTTCCCTGCATCCCCAAGCTGCTAATTATTAATTCAAAAGGTCCAAACAAGAAGAAAAAGACCAGTTCCTGGGGGAGAATGCACATTCTGAACCCCAAACACTGAAACAGTGGCACTCTAGCATAATTGACTACACAAGTATATCCATTGAAATTCCCAAATCTCGAGTAGACAATGAAATCATGAGTCCTCATCCTTTCTTGAACAGATCTGGCAGAGAAATCGAAAGAACTTGTAGTGTCTCTTCCTCAGAATCAAAACGCTTAGTCCCTTCTTTCAGGGAGATCTCTAATTTTGCTGGGTAAAGCATACGATGGCGAATGCCTGAGGCCCACAGTTTGGAAGTAATCAGTCGAAAACTTGTTCGGGCCTGCCGCACCTTCCACGTCAAATCAGGGACAAGCCGGAGCCTCTTGCCTTCCCACTGAATGACAGAAAGCTTCTGTGCCTCTTTCAAAATGAACTCCCGGTCAAGATAATTTAGCAATTTGAAGATCACGGGCCTAGGAGGTTGCGATGGAGGAAGTTTAGCTCTGAGGGCTCGATGGCCCCTCTCTATCACATATTCAGGCCCGTTGGGCGAGGGACCCACTGATTTCTTTAAGAACATCTGTAAGAAAAGGACAGTATTGGGGCCTTCTTCGCCTTCAGGGAGCCCCAGTAAAACCAAATTATTGCGCCTGTTTCTCCCCTCGAGATCATCCAGGCGGTCTTCAAATTTTCCTATAGCCCTTTTGCTATCGACTATGGCAAGGCCTGTTTTCTCCTGTTTTCTTTCCAGGGAAGAAATCCTGGCTTAGGCATCCGTTACCCTTCAGGCGAGTTGTGTCAGCGCCGGTTTGAATTCTGCCACCTCATCTACCAATTTAAACAACGCCTCTTTGATGGTTGAGAGATCGCTATAGATTTTAGCCGGCGATAAGTCTTCCTGAGTCGTTGTCGGTGATGAGCTCCGGCGAGGCCGTTTAGCTTCCAGTTCTTGATCCGAGCCCTCCGCCGTTAGTTGGGAGCTAAGGACCGAAACAAACTGGTGGCTGCAGTCTCGGTCCTTTCGGCAAGGGCGCTGGATGGTTAAAACTTAAAGATTTTTGTTCAATTGCAGGTTTACTTGCGGAGAGGGGAGACCCGAAAATCAGCGACTACTCCTCTTGGCACATCACGTGACTGCTTCCATCATATGTGAATTTAATAAGTGTATTATTATCACTAACTTTCGTATCTCTAATATAGATGTTAACCAGTGATGGCCCCAGGATGGAACCCTGAGGTACTCCACTACTGACAATGCCAACACTAGAAAGGACATCATTTATTCTGACCATTTGGGTTCTATTTGACAACTAACTATCAGCCCATGTAATAAGATATGGTGAGTATCCCATCTTAATCAATTTATTGATAAAGTTGTGGTGCGTAACAGAGTCAAATGCTCTACTGTAATCCAGTAAGATAACATCTGTAGGAACACCATTGTCTAAAGTGTGACTAATGTGGTTGTTAAATGATATCAAATTAGTAGTACATGAGTATCCCTTTTTGAACACATGTTCTGTTTGGTCACTTAGTTCAAGAGCTTGGGTTTCTAACTCCAAATCAGATTTAACAATTCTTTCCATTAGCTTGCATTCTATGGAGGTCAGACTAATTGGTCACTAATTTTCCACATCAGATTTGCTTCCCTTTTTAAATATTGGAATGACAGTAGCTTTTAACCAGTCAGATGGATCCACACCTTCATTCAGTGATTTATTAAATATGATAAATAATGGAAGGGCTATTACTGTTGATGTTTCTATAAGAAACCTAGGATGAATGTCATCGGGGCCCATACTGATAGTTTTGTTCAATGTTCCCAATGCTTGAAGTACATCCTCTCCCTGGATATCATAAGTTGTGTTCGTGCTTGTAATATTTTGGTTATCCAAGTGATTTTAAGTACTTTTTTAGAGAATATTGAGCAAATGTGCTCATTAAAATGATTTGATTTTTCTTCATCTGTACCTACAACCCTGCTCTCATGAATCAGAGGACCAGCATTTCTTGTGGAACCTTTATTACTATTGATATAAGAGAATAAGGATGTTTTCTTATCTTGAGAATGTGCAAGTTTAAATTCAATATTGCTTTTTGTTCTTTTGATCATAGTTTTAAGTTTAGATACTGATTCTTTATATAATCTTGCATTTACATCACATGGTGTTTTTTTTTCTGTCTTCTTATACCGTCTTTGATTTTTATTTGACTTCTAATGCTATTAGTTAACCAAATGGGAATGTTGCCTTTCTTATTATACTTTTTTTGTTAGATACATAGATACATAGACGGTGTCGGCAGATAAGGCCCAGTCTGCCCATTAGGAACATATATATTTTCTAGTTGTAGAATTGTTGCCTTAAGTTTTTCCCAAGCTTTATTTACTGAAAGATTTGTTAGTTCCACACTCCAGTTGATTTTATTTAAGGCCTTTATGATCTCCTTACAGTTGGCTTTGTCATAGTTCTTAATTACTGCATTATTCAATATGTTTTTGACAGACAGAGCTATCTTAAATAAAATGATGTTATGATCACTGTTGCCAAGTGGTTCTTTAATTTCCACAGCTATAATTTCATTTTCTATATTGGTTATAAGAAGATCAAGTTTGTTTAGACCTCTGGTAGGATTTTTTATTAGTTGTTCTAGGCCATGATGAAGTAGAACTGTAACAAATAGTTTTTCCACTTTACTTGCCCCCTTCGTACTGCTCCATTCAATATTGGGGAAGTTGATGTCACCTAGGATAACAACATCTCCCTTCTCAGATTCCTCAGATATTTCTTTGACTAAATTTTCTGTATAAATGTTATCAGCAGCTGGGGTCTATATCAGTTTCCAAAGGTAAGTTTGGATTTTCTTTTCAATTGTATATTAACCCATAAGCTTTCCGTAAATGATGTAATATTGAGTTTACAAGATGGAATGTCGTCTATAACAAAAATGCATACTCCTTCACCTGTTTTACCAGTCTGATCTTTACTATATAATTTGTAGTTTGAAAGTTGTCAGATCCAATTGGAGGAGTTGTCCCACCATGTTTCAGTTGCAGATATTATCCCTAAGTCATTTGGCAGATATCTGGCTTCCAATTCTGCCATTTTAATGTTTTGTAAAATTGTAGTGTTCAGCATTAGAACATTGCATAGATTGCTATTATTCCTGAGATATTTTCTATCAAGAGAAGTGGGAGCATTCCCCTTCTCCCCCTGTATTTCTAGCCTAGATTATTCTCGATGGTGGCTTCAATAGTTTTACCCAACATGGCACTACCTGTCCTGCTTAAATGTAAATTGTTGCAACAAAATAATTCATTTCTGTATACAAATTTGTTCCTAATGTTTAATGCAGGTTATGTTTTGCTTAAAGAACCACTTTTAGAGCCATTCATTAATTATGTTGATGTTTTGTGTTTTGGCTAAAGATGCTCTAGGGACAGGAAGAATTTCAGAAAAGCAAATGTCGCACCCAATTTCGATTAGAATATTGTTGAGGGCTATGAAATCCTGTTTAATTTCCTCCAGAGTAGCGGTGTTTGTGTTGCTCTCTGCATGGATGATAACCAAGGGATTTTCACCTGCATCTTTTAGAATGTTTTTGACCATGGATGTAATATCTGAAAGTTTTGCTCCACTGAAACTAGAGCAAGTTCTTGATGATTTGTTAGGATTACAGACCGCCCTCTCCAGGCGCTTAATAACAGAGACACCTAGAACAAATACTTGTCTTGGACTAACACTCTAGGAATTTGCATCTTCTATTTCCATTTCCATATCTAATAGACAATTTGATTAACTAGATTCTCTCCCTGGAAGGTCTAATAATGAAACATCAGATGGATTAATACCTGGGCAATCACTGTTTTTTGCAACGTTATGATTAACTCTGTCCACCATAACCAAAAGATCATTGCTGCTGCCTATATCAACTAACTGATCATTTACTATACTCCTTTTTGGATTTATAGAACTATTTGTTTTCTTGGCCATGAAGAAGTTCAGATCATTTGTACTAGGACTGGTAGATTCAGTACAGTTTGATGTACTAGGTTTTCTCCCTGGGAGAACTAATGATGGATCATCAATTGGGTTAATACATGGGCCATCATTGTTCATTAAGACATTTGACTACCTCTGTCCACTATAACCAAACGGTCATTGCTGCTGCCTATATCAACTAACTGATCACTTACTAGAGGCCTTTTAGAATTTAATTAACTTTTTGTTTCCTTAGCAATGACAAGGTTTAGATCATTGGTACTGGGACTGCCTGCTTCAAGACAGAGGGGGCAAAATCTAGTAAAGGTTAAAATAGTAAACTGTTCAGCCTTTCTACCTTTCTTAATCACCCTGGAATCTGACACTACTGACCATTCGGGACCAAGGCCAGATTCCACTTCCTGTTCCCCTGACTCTTTTTTTGGTAACAACATTATGGTTTATTTCCTGATGGTGAGATAAATTGTGAAGTACCGAAAGGTTTTTATTGGGGACAGATGCAACTTCAGGAGTGAGTAAGGAAGTATGGGTTAATGAAGCATGTTGAGTGTTCTCCATCATTGAGTCCTTTGTTAAATCTGCCCCGATCCTAGCTGGTTACTGTATTTTCTGGGACTTGTGGATGTAGAGCAGGAGCCAGGTGCATTTATCTATGTGTCTGGGTCCAAAAGATTTCATGACTGTTTTGCATGTAAAAAAAGTGTGTAGAATTCAGATTTACAACTCTTATTCATCCATAGTTGTACATTTTCTTGGAAAATGCACATTCTTGAGAGTAACTAAAAGTTTTACATTTTTGTAAATAGACTCGGTTTACTTAGTTATTTATTTAATTTATCTAATTTATTTAATAGACTCAGTTTCCTTTGTTATTAATATAATTTATTGAAAGTTTCAAATATGGCTAGCAAGACTTCTCACATACTGCAGAGGCAATGCATCCTACACACTGATCCAGGAGTTAGCACAGACCATGGGAGGCCCATTACCTTTCGATGATGCTCATTGGGAGAATGTAGTTGATGTAAAGGAAGGGCATTCTAGTCAAACACTGCCAAAGTAAAACATGGTGTGTCTTGAATTGCCTGAACGTTACTCTAGCAGCCATGGGTATCATTATATCAGCATATAAGAGTTCTGGTAAACTTGCAGCTGATGAAATTAAAAAAAAAAAGACATCAACAAGAGTTATCCAGAAAAATTGCTTCTCTCCCAAATTTGTAGTATTCTATCTGAATCTGCAGCATCTACATCAGACATATTTCCAAATGAATGTATATTTTGAAAATCTTATAAGAAAAATCCAAAGGGGTAAAAGGAGACTTTTGAATATCCTACAACATGTATAACTTATGGGGCAGCAGACAGCATAAAAAATGCAGCAAAAAAAATGGACAATCGACAAATGGATATGATGGTAGGCAGTACTGATCTCATAACCAAAGAAGTGAAGTACCACAACAGCTGTAAGAACAAGTATGTAAAAAAGGCAGCATAAATAAAGGGCACAGGTACAAAATGTGAATACAGTCAGTTGAGGGTCAGTCACCGGCTTTCCTTTTCCAGACTTGTTAAGTATGCACAGTGCATCATTGTTAATGGAATGCAAGAAGAATCATTACTGTCTCTACACAAAAGGTACATGGACATTCTTATGGAGTGCAATAGGCATCAAACAAATTACGACCCACAGAGCTCGCAGTAAAAACTGGCAGATCACTTCAAAGATGGAATCATATTTGATACCAAAAGTAGAAAAGTGAGTACAATCATCAGGTCTGCTAAAAAAACAGGCTGACTGGAGGGAAGCTCAAGCAGCATAAGCAGCTCAGCACATAAGAGAACAGTTGCTGGAACTCCTAAAGGTACAGCCTCATAATAAAACCAAAGTTAAAGCTGAAGACTTAACAGAAGAAAATGTAACACTGCCATCTGTTCTTCAGACATCCCAACATACTGTACTCACAGGTTCATTAGAAGTTAGCAGTGAATGACAGGAGAAGGTAGTTCAGTCTATTACAGATAACAGAGTTTGCAGTGTCAAGGGGAATAATCAAACCATGAAAAACACCTCTTGTTGGACATGGGTATTAAATCCATGGCAGGCAGTAAGAAAGTTTTACCTATTTTGAACAGGTCTGGTCACTGTGTCAGCTACTATGTTGTGGAGGAACTCGACTTCAGTCACAACCAATATAATGGAGAAGAATATGACTATGCCAGATGGATTGCTCATACATCTGGGTTTAGCCACTGCTTTGGCTTTTGACAATTATGATGAGATGACTGAGACACTTGATGGTCATGACACTTTATGACATTGTTAGTATAGCATAGCAAAACATAACATCCAGTATTGAGAAGACAGTGTTTACCCAAAGAAAGGGCTGAAGAAGTTATAATAAGGATGACGCAGATGACCAAGCACCAGCAAGAAGTGAAACACACATAATAGAAACAAACACAGATAAGCAAAGATCAGAAGTTGATGCCCACGACCAGGCAGGGCCATCTTTAACATCAAAGAGCAAATGACGAAGGACATCAAAGAAAAAGGCTTAAGATTTTGATGAAGACCATTTGCCAAGTGTAACGAAGCAGATATTGCAGCCAATGGCATGACAGGAACAAAACACTGTACATTTGACCATATTCATCTGGAAAACCAGAAATAAGACAGTATCAATATAAGGTGACAGAAAGCTCTGAACCTCAAAATCTCATGTAACCTAAGAGAAGGGACGTTGTCTGGATGATATCTTGTGCAAGTATAGATGCTACTGTACTCCAATGTGGCATGGATGGAATGCCCTTGTTTCTGTAGATGACCTGCCACAGCAGATCATATCATACATGGACCCTATAGGAAAGCATCCTACAAGAATTGATGCAGTGCAAGACACCATGACTACTGCTATCAAGGTTATGGATGAATGCCAGGAGGACTATATGCCTATTACTTATGACTTGGCCATAACAAAACCTGCTCTACAAATTCAGTCCACATAGTCCCCAGAATATGACAGACTGTTTATATGTTTTGGACCATTCCATATAAAATTAGCATATTTCAAAGGTCTTGGATACTTCCTAAATGGTTCTGGTGAAGATCACATTCTTGTTGAGAGTTGTTGTAGTGGCATTGGGATCCCTGAATGGACTTCTTCAAGGAACATTTTTCAATTGGACAAAGAGGCTTCACCAGATACTATCAGCAGCATTCAAAATTAAACATTTGCAGTGTTTTATACAATATAAAGGTTTGTGAGACTTTCCAATCTCAAAGCATCTGTAGCAGCTACTTAATGACCCATTGCCTTCCTCAATGGTAGACCTAGAGAATACAGCTGAGTTTAAGACATTTATGGAAGCATATGAAACATTCTCAGATTCCACACACCATGGTGAGCACAGTGCAACTGCCCCATTTTGACTTCAGTACTGCAGTTTGGTAGAGTTGTACCAACTCTTCTGCCATTCCATCAGGAGAAATGACTTCCCTCTCTTTGTATATAGCTTGGAGAAGATGATACTTCTTTACTTTGAAACTGGGCACCACAACTATGACAAGTGGATGATCCTGTACCTTATGAATTTGCTAAACATGGATGAGACACACCCTAGACTAAGGAAACATTAGAGAATGGACCATTAACCATTGCAAGATCAAAGAGAGGGTTTAGCAGAAATGATGTAGACTTGACCTTGGAGCAGACAATTAATGCTGATGCTACATGAAGACTAATAGGGATTTCTTATTTGACTCAGAACATCAATGCAAGAAGGAGGTGGAACATTCTGCGGTCTGCTCAAAGTAAAATTGTTGGAAGTCTTCTGGAAAAAGTTGGTCTTGTCAGCCATGAAGAAGCCAGCAAAGAACTGACAAGTTTTAGAGTTAAACAAGATTTGAAGGATCTAAACAAGCTGTTGAATGCAATAGACTCCTCAATGAATCTATTCTGGGATGCATTTGAGGACAGCAATCTTTATTCACTAGGTAGTGGAAAAGCAGTATCACAAGAGATAGCAAATGAAGTGTTACAGGTTACTTAGATAGGTACTTGGATTTATCATGTGTTTAGAGATGAATGCATTACCAAAGGCAGTAGGTTCAAGGAGCCCATCAAAAGATACAAGTTGAAGAACTTTGCACATGATGCAATGGAGGTGAAGATTAAGAACAAGGACAAGAAAATCATCAAGTTGAAAGGAACTCAAGACCTCTTTGGCCATTTGCTATATCTATCTGTGACTTCAACATTTGAACTTATGATGGTGTTTGCTTTCCTGCTAACCCCGGTAACCTTCTCCTTAGGAAACATTGATGGATCAATGAACACAACAATGAAGTCAACACTGCTGAAGAAACTTGAGACTAGAGTCAAAAGTAGCCACCCCAATGCTATAAATGACACTGTGGTTGATGCCATGTTCTCGATCAGAAGTCTTACAACCCTGTCACCAACATTCCATGGTGTGGCAAACACCATCCTGTCTCTTGTTTGCTGTACTTCCGTAAATGAAGTCCACCTTGTTAGTGACTGTTACAAGTCACCATCGATCAAAGGTCTTGAACAAGAGAAGAGAGGAAAGCATAGCATTGCTCTACTCTCCCATCTCATAACTGGTCCTGACCAAAGCTGACCAAGAGACTTTGCTGGATTCCTATCTTCATCTTCATTCAAGACGGCACTCCTAGGTTTTCTAGCTACTGCATGGAATTCTGATGTATACTCTGAAGTTCTAGGTGATAAGCTCATGTATGCAGTAGGAGAAACTTGTTATTCATACAAAGTGGAAGCTGAACAAATGCTCAGACTAGAGTGCAAGGCCCTAAAAAGCAAACACATAGAACCAGACACAAGAATCATGCAATACATACACTACATTTGCAGTCAAAATGAGGATGAAGATGTGCATGTAGTGGTCAGGGCAGATGATACTGATATTCTGGTCATTCTGCTGTATCATACAAGTCTAAATGATAATCTCAAACTGCACATGGACATTGGCCATTGAGGGAATAACACAAGAAGAGTCATAGATGTTTCTCGCTTGTTGGCAGAGTTAGGCAGACCTGTGTGTACAGCTCTACCAGGCCCCTATGCAATGACAGGGGGCTATTATTCACCAGTGTTCAAAGAGAAGGGGAAGGTGCAACCTCTAACAATTATGGAATAGAATAAAGAGTACACAGAGGCATTTGGAAAACTGGGATGCCCACACTTGTCTAAAGAAACTGATGACACAATTGAGAGCTTTGTGTGTACCTTGTATGGACAGAAAGTTAAAGATTGTCAACACAGCCCGCTACAGTATGTTCAACGTGAAGTATTGAATGAGTGACAAGGATGCACCCTTAGAAAAGATCAAAGGAGCAGATGCAAGCTCACTGCCACCATGCAAATCATCTCTGACACAACACATCTGCCATGCAAATTACATTTCATTGTTATGGAAAAACCCATACAAACCAGAAATGACACTATTGAAGTCAGAGGACAATGGCTGGACCCATGAGGATGGCAAATACAAACCAACACGGTTCACATGTAAAAATGTGCCAACAGCCTTAAGTGAACAATTGAACAAACATGACAACAATCCAAATGAAGAAGATGATGACAGTGACTGTGATGTCGATATTGATGAGACAGATTTTTTTTTTTGAGTGATCAATTTTTTTCTCCCCTCCGTGCCCTGAATTCACCTCTTCTTTGGGCATCCAAGGTCACCAGCATCCTTTCTAACCCCCCCCCGAGCCCCTTCGCCTCACATTGCAGTCTACCTCAACGTAGCTCAACGTTACCCTTCACCGAGTGGGTCCCTCTCCTCCGAGGGGGAAACACCTGTTGGGGCAGCCCAGCACACTATATTTTTCCTCAGTCTTGGGTGCTGCTAAGATAGCTATCCCACAGGAAGTCTTCCAAGTGTGCTGGTAGACCAGATGCCATCATCCAGCCAATCCAGAGTGTTTTTTCTGTGTTCTTGTACTTCCCACAATGTGATGCTTTTGTGCAGTGCTCCCGGTCTCCAGCAGGGGCTGCTGCAGAGTGAAGCAACCCTGGAACCCACCCCAGGAGTGGAAAGCAGTCCTGTGGATGTGCAATCCTTTCCTTCCACTGTTGACCCCTGATGACCCGAGTCCGTTCCCAAACCTGGGTCGCCGATGTGGTGTGAGGTAAGGTGCCAGCACCGCAACCTTCTGCACCACCAGGCCAGACAGAGATTTGTTTAACATGTCAGATAATGAAGACAGTGAACAACAATACTGATTGTTGTACTTAGGTTCATAAAATGTCATAAAAATTTGATTATTTCAAGTTAAATATAGAATAAAATAAATAATAACGTTAATATTAACCTTTGCTATGCCACGGACTGATATATCAATCCAGAATTGCTATATGTTCTAATTCCATTGGCAGTCTAAGGATTAAGCCTTTGATACATATGTTGCTGTTTGTTACAATGCCTCTAGTATTTTAATAAAAGCTTATAGAACTGAAATTAAAGAAGGAACCATTAATTAAAATATACACAATTTTCACTGACAGTTCATTTTTTTATTGAAGACATGCATTTTCCAAGAAAACATTCAACTCTGAGCAAATAAGAGTTGTAAATCTGGATTCTACACACTTTTTTACATAAGAAACAGTCATCAAGCCTTTTGGATCAAGACACAGATAAAGGCACCTGACTCCTGGACTAATGGGGTTTATTAAGAGTTTTTAAATGGTGGGCCATATCAATTTGACTTTTTTCCAATTGAGCTAACCTAGAATAGAATGAGTTGATTTTCTGTGTCAGCTCAAATGCATTTGTCAAGGATAAACCCACATAAAAACTAGAACATGAGCTGCTGACTAAATACACCATGTACCGTCTGTTGTGTCGCAGTGTACGGGCTTCTTTATATGAGATACCTCTTTGGTCGTGGGACATTCACATTTTTAGATTACACAGTGAATTCCCAAAATTTACATCTACTGCATTTGAAGCCGCCTGTTGATAAAGATAGCCACCAAGTGTCAGTTTCAGGGACTGGTTAAAGACTGTGGGTAAGTCTGTCAGTCAAGTTCTGTGAGAGTTTACAGACCTTTCAGGGTGGATACTCTACCAACTCCTACAACTTGAATTCTGTTTAGAGTATATGCCAATTAACTCTAACTGTGTGTTTCACCTCTTTAGCCTGAGTGCTATAGGTGGTAATAAAGTTAGTCCTCTTAAGCATATTGCTAGTATCCCTGGCACGTGGGTTAAGCAACTCTTGTTGAGGCATCTCCACTGCCTAGGAATGGTTCCACCATGTCAGTTCAACATTGGTATTGTTGACTGATAATACATCAACTGCACAATGCTGATGGTGACCATGTCACCTGGCAATTGTGCCACCCGACCACTGTCGCAGTAAAGCACTGAGACTCATTGTGGTTGTTTGCAGGGGGGCTTTGTCCCACTCACCCACCAGGATAATAAGATTATCACATCCAGATCAGAGGTGTATGTGAGAAAGAGCACAACACCCTTGGGGGTGGCAAGATGGTGGGTCTGCAAAACCCCGATCAACAGAATGACTGTCAATTGGGTTGCAGCACCCACATTGCCATCAGTGTAAAGGTTTCACAGTGTGAACGGTACACCTCTGAGAATAAGCTCTTTGGTCAACTGAGTCAGAGTACCCCCTTCTCTTGAATCTACCTACCATAACACCAACATTAGTTTCAAAATCCACATTTCTGCTACAGTTCCTACTGACACATAAGAACTGATGGAGGAATATTATTGATGGTCTGGCGGGGATGTCATGAGTTGGCAAGCATCATAGTATTGTGATCCATTGGCTACCAATACACATTGGTGTCAACTTCCCCCTCCTGGTTCTTACTGATGATAATATCTAAGAATGAAATGCTGACCTCACTTGATGTTACTGTAAAGTGTAAGTTGGGATTACCCCTATATAAGAAGTCAACAAAGTCATTAATCTCTTCTGCCATTTCCCTCCATACCATGAAAATGTCATTAAATATATTTCCACCAAAGGGAGATTAATGAAAAGTATTGGTTAGCCTCACCATTGTAGATGATCTGTTCCTCCCAGAGCCGCAGGTGGAGGTTAATGAAATTAAGGGCAAAGGTTGTCCTCATCACTGTACCACTAACCTGGAGGTAGAATGTGGGAGAAGGCCAGAAACACAGGTAGCAAGCATGACTACCAGTGCTACAGAACAGCCAGGAACCACTGCACCAAGCTAATCCGACTTGCCAAAACCAACTATCATAAGGCTCAGCTTTGCAATTCTTGGGGTGATGGGAAAAGATTCTGGGATAACATCAAAAGCATCTTTGGAAAGAAGGACAAGAAGCACCCTCAGCTGCTCAGTATCAGTAACACCCCCACTAAAGATCCTCTAGCTATTGCAGAAGCCTTCAATAAGGCCTTCACCGATCTTACCCCAGTGCTACCACTTGCCTATTTTCAACCTGATTTGAACCACTCTAATGACATATCTATCGAGTGTTTTCACCCAACCTTCTACTTTAAAAGGGTGACGGTGAAGGAGGCCCTTACTCTGGTCAAGAAAATATAAGGTAAGACCAGACATGAAACTTCTATTCCTCACTCTGGACATTCTTATAGTACCCATTACCATGCTGTACAGTAAGTCCCTGGCCCTGGCCCAATTCACGGTGGTTTGGAAGCAGGTATTAGTTATGCCAGTGCATAAAGGAGGCGACAAGTCTCTGGTAGCCAACCATAGACCCATCTCGATCCTCCCCGTCCAAGGCACTGGAAAAGATTGTGGTGGGTCAACTCATTGACTACCTCAATAAGTATAATCTATTATGCCCCAACCAGCATGGCTTCAGATAAAATCACAGTACCACCACTGTCCTGCTGGACTACATACATGAATTATGCCCATAAGGCCCTGGATAAAGGCAAACTGGTGGGTCTGACTTTATTGCCCTCACCAAAGACTTTGATACAGTCAACCACCCCCTGTTACTGACTCAACTGCAAAACATGGGTGTGGCACCAAATGCCCTTTGCTGGTTCCAAGACTACCTGTTACGGAGAAATCAATGTGTCAAAATTGGGCAAACAGTATCCAGCGCAAGAGAGGTATCATTAGGGGTATCCCAGGGATCAATACTGGGGCTCCTACTCTTCAGCCTCTTCTTAAATTACCTTCCCACAGCCTGCAACACTAAACTCATACTATTTGCAGATGATGCTGTGCTCCTGAGCAGCAGCACATCTCAGGCTGCCCTACAATCTGAGCTGCAGAACTCCTTCTCCAAACTCAAGGACAGGTTTTGTAGTCATAAGTTGCTACTAAACTACAAGAAGGCCAAGGCCATGTTTATGTCCAGCCCCACAACAAAAATAAGCACCACCCCCTCATCATCTCCAACTCATGCAGTGAGCCACTGGAACAAGTTCACTTGTTCAAGAATCTGTGGGTCATAATAGATGATACCCTCAGATTTGTGCACCATATTGACTCTTTGGTCAAGACAGTCAGTACCAAGATTGGTGTCCTGTACAGGCACAGGCAACACCTCTTTCCAGAGGCCCTCCACCTCTCAGTCCACAGTTAAATTATATCTACTATTGACTGTGGACTAGTGGTCTATGGGACGGCAATGGATACAGTGCTCAAGAGGGTTCAGACTGCACTCAACAAAGCCTGCAGACTCACCCTGGATGCTGAGCTGGGCACTCACACCTGTACTCCGGTCTAATGTGCAAGTTGGCTGTCATTAAGAAACAGGGTCAAATTCAAGATTTGCATTCTAGGGAAGAAGGTTCTATTTGGTAAAACACCACCTTGTTTAGGCAATTTGATCAAGGTGGCCAACTCATTACAGGTCACCAGAGGGAGGACTAGAAGGGCCTTGGCTATCCCCTTCCATCTCACCTCACTTGGGCAATGTGTATTTGCCTACTGGGCACCCCTGTGGATGAATGATCTCCCTGGGCACCTCTTGGCCACCAATTGTCTGACACAATTCAAAACTGACCTCAAACAGCTCCTAATAACACTCTATAAGTGCACCTGCTCCTGAGTCCAGTAACACCTGCTCTCTCTGCCCCCAGCAAGCACTAGGCAGGCCTCAGGTACTCCCTCCCTCTGTCTCTTCTCATGACTTGCTTCAGCAATCAGTTTGCAGCATGCTCCTTCGGCACCCGCCACCCGCCACCCCCAACCTCCCCTCCCCAACTCACAGTCCTGTGAGTTTCCCTAACAGTCACTACTAATGCAGGCTACCTGACCATGCCCCCTCACACCCCACCATTTACTTTAGCATGTCTTCTCCACTTGGCCTCCCCTCACCTCACCACTTATCCCTGTACCTTATCGCCCTTCTTCCCCCACCCTTCACCTCCACCGCATTACATACCTCTCTCATATCTTTTCTTCACCCCACTGTCAGCTATCCTCATCCCTCTGAACTACTGACAAGGCACTCTGTGGCTGCTTATCCCGCCACCCTCGTAAAGTGTTTTTCTTGTTATTTTAACTTGTACCTATGTTTTGAGTATTTCTGTAAGTTCTGAATCCAAGCTGTATCGTTCATTGTAATGTACCTTTGCTTTCTCCTATTGTTCTTTCTTTTACAATCTATGATGTGGAGCCTTTGTAAAAGAGCTTGCACTCAAAGGTATTTTCTGAATCACTAAATAAGTAAATAAATAAAAAAAAGAATGTCCCTATAAACACAAATCAGTTGCATTCAAGGACAAACCTGGACAACTCCACCTGGAAGTTAGTAGGAGGTAAGTTTCCAGGAGTTCTGTGGTCCAGAAAGTACACAGTGCAAACAAACACTGTCCATGAAGTATATTTGTTTACTATGCCTGCACATCGAGGGTAACCAAAACCTAATCACCCTCGATGTGGAGATCATCCAATCGCAACAACAGCAACACCTCACATGTGTTCTTAATATAAGACCTCAGAACACTGACAAAACCCTTATTGTGCTGATAAACAAGTAAGCATTAAGCCAATCGAAGGTGGCATTTAATTGGGAATTAATGCATGGTTGGGGGGTTGGGGGGTGCCAGAAGGCCGGAGGCTGAGTGCCTACAACCACTGAACCATGCATTAATTCCCCATTAGATGCCACCTTTGGAGTGGCTTAATGCACTTGTAACATAGCTATTGTGGAGCTCTGTTTACTTTATATGTGTATGTTATGCTGTGAAATAAAGAATGCAGAGACATGTTGCAGAGTTCCAATAAGTAAACTGTACATTTGGGACCTCCGTAATAGTTACAGACACAATTACTAATATTGTTATGTGGTGAAAACAAGTTTACATCAATTGAAAGAAATACGTTCGATAAGCATTTTTTTTTGCTTTTGCGAAAAATATATACAGCTGTTGTCTCCATAGCCAGTATTGGAAGTCTAGAGTTTCAGAAAGTATTGCTTCCGTTACCTGTAGGTCCAAATCATTTGCATACTGTGTCTCCTTTGTTTCATCTCGGCCGCTGCTGCTTCAGTTGCATCCTGTTTCTGATATAACAATTTCTCTCTGCGATCAAAGAGATCAGGATTTGGGTAGGTGGTTGCGTAATATTGTATCTCCTTGTTGTCGTTCAGGTGCTTTTATGTGCTACAGTGCTTTTTTTAGTGTGTGGATGTTTTTGGTACTTCACTTTGGAGATGGCATTATTGCTAAATTAATGCAGACTCCAAAGTTAATCATCCAATGAGTTTCATCCAATGATTTGTGTTGATTTCAGTTGTAGTAGTTTTGTCATGTTACAAAAAACAATAATTACTTTATCAAGGAGTCAATTCCCAGTCATATAGAGTGACCTGAAGGTGCATCTGAGCTCTTGTGCACCTTTAGTAGCATGTAAACTGTTTGACACACTGTGTAGTCCCTAGGTAAAAATTATTGGGTCTGCTCAACAATCCACCCACTTTGTAGTGTGGCAAACAGGAATGCATTCAATATCAGTTTTAAAATTGATAGTAGGATCAGTGGATAAAGGATGGCAATGGTTAATATTATTAAGTTGTCTTCTGATCTCGCCCACATGTTTGTCAGTGTCCATTAATACAATACTGCCACCCTTATCCACTGCTAATAGTGATGAGTGGGTCCTCTCTGAATTCATCCAGCGCTTCCATCTTTGCGCTGCTGAAATTGACATAATTTGTTGTAAACTCTTGTGCCATTAGGGATGCAATATCCATCTCACCTGCTCTAGTGAAAAGCCCTACAGTTGTTTTTGTGGCAAGGGAAAAGGTGGAGTGTGGGTGGCTTTGTGTAGGTCCAGTGCTTTTCATTGTTGATTTCTTATTTGATACAGAGGAAGCACTGTTATTCAGTAGTACTGTAGGTGTGGTAAGCATGTAAGAGTGGGGAGGTACACCTTTCTGCACAGGTTGTTTGTGTTGGTGTATATACAGTATACTTGAAATTGAGTATGCATACAAATTTATGCAGATCTACAATCATTCTAAAATGTTCCAAACAGGCAGAGGTAATGAATATCAGACCTATATTTAATACTGCAAGTTGATTGTCCATAAGTGTTTTAGAGGATACATTTATAACATTGTTACTGGCACTGCTTGTCTGTTCTAAAACCAGCCCCTCCCCCGTGGATACATAATCTGATGTTCTCTAACCATGTTTTTCAAATCTTTAACAATCTGCCAGTATTCATTTGGATTTTTTGCTGTAGACAGATGAAATTTACAGTACTCTGCCTTGGCCAGTTTCAATTGCTTATCACACTGCTCACGCATTCTCTTAAATTTAATCCAACTATCAGAACATTGCCTACAAGGTGATGTTGGGGAAACTAGCACTATTCTGGCTTTCAAAGAATTCCAAGAGACTAAAACATTGATGTTTACATAACATGAATAAGGATCACATTCCAACTACTATGCTTGGATGTGTCTACCTACTCTAATTGGCTGTAGTCACAGCCATGCAGCAGGAGGGGCAGACTGGATATACCCTATGTGTCTATTCTGCCTCCACAGGAAGATGCTGCTATGGTATTGTTTCTATGTATCTTAAAGAGGTTCAAATAAACTGGTATGAATTCAGTACCTTGCTTTATACAGTATCTCCTTCAAGATGTAGGGCAGGCATTAACTCTGCAACAGTCAATTTTATTAAGAACCAACAATCTGAAATCTTGTCAGATCCAAAGAAATTTGGGGGTCTATTAGATCATTATTAAATCCCTCATCTGGGATTAGTGTATGGATGAATAAAGGGAATAAAACACTAACTTGTCCTGAGGCTATTGCTAGTGAATGTAACACAACTAGCTTAGAAGGCTATCAAACTGGCTTTGATGGTTATCTGGCAGGTTCACCTACAGATCTTGATCTGAAAAGACTTTACTTTTTTTTAAGGCTGTGAGAAAAATGGATGTTTCTAATCTATTAAAAAAGTTGAAACTGGGTAAATCTAATGAATGTGATGGCTTATCACCTAAATTGTTGGTTTTTGCTGCATCTGAAATAGTATACCAATTAGCGTCATCTTTAATTTATAGTTTTCTCTGGGATATGTGCTGAATTTATTGAAGCAGTCACACATCATTCCTGTCTACAGCTGATGTTCTATTTGATTTTTCTAATTGTCATCCTATATCCATTCTCTCAGCTTTGCCAAAGATTCAAGAAAAAAAAACAGTTTATAGTCAGTTAAATGAATGCATTACAAACTTTGACTTCTTGCTAGACAACCTACTTTTGCCTTTTGTGCTGTATCAATTTGGAATACCCTACCCACACTTATAACATGTTGGATCTCCTACAATTCCTTCTCTTTTACTGTTTCCCAATAGCTTATATAAAGAGATGTCTGTACTGGTATACCATGTACAGGGCAACTGTGATTGAGTGCTTACAAAAAGGGTGACTCAATCATGGTGCCTGTGTACAGGCTACCTGGCAGGGTAGTGAGCAGATACTGGGGTGGGTGAGGTAGGGGAAACAGATGTACGTGTGTATATACTCATGTGGTGGGGAAGGGGAGGAAAGATATGTGGGAGGGGATGTGGCGGTCAGCTGTCAAGCTGGACCACTAGTGTGGTGGGGTGGGTGGTCACTTGGGAGGTACAGTGTGCAGGATTCAGGTCCAGTGTTTTTTTTTGTTTTTTTTTTTGCCAGCTGGTGGCTTGTTATTTTCACAAGTTTTTCACCCCCTCCAGATATGAACCCCTTGGAGTTGAAAATCCATTATTGGGGGGTGGGGGTGAAGCCCCCTGTGGGTGTGGGTGTGGGGGTGCAGCCCCCTGCATTTAATAAAGACCCATAGTTCTCTGGGTGCCATCTTTATCCTCACCGCAAGTGTACATCACCGAAATTCATTTTTGGCGAATGTACACTGGCCATAACTGCAATCGCTATTTTGCGATCACTGTTATAACATGGAACCATCTTTACTTGTTTTAGTTAATGTAGTTTGAACTGTATGTACTGTGTCTGTAAATTTTTTGTAAACTTTTAGTGGCACTTAACACCTTGGGAATGTGGGCAGCCAGTACTGAGGGTATGGAGGAAGCAGTGGTGACCTACAATAGAGCCATCACAGCAGCTTTCAACCTGATAGGTCCAGTCTGTGTTCAGCCTTTGCTTTTATGTCTTGGCTCATTGTGGTTTGATGATGAGCTAAGGCCAAAGAAGACTGTGGGACAGAGGCTAGAAAGGCATTGAAGGAAGTCCTGGGCTCAGGAGGATAAACTGGCTTTGAATACTAACTATGGTGAATATCAAAGGGCAGTCTCTCATAATAAGACAGATTTCCTGCCCAAAGAGATTGCCAACAAAAATAACCGACCAGCTCAGCTTTTTTGGGCTGTAGATAGGGTTCTACACCTAGACAGGCTTCTACACCCAGCCAATCTGGAGCCATTGAAAGTTGCATCATCTGCAAAAGGTGAGGAGTTTGCTTGTATTTTCTCAGACAGGGTGTCCTCCATTAGGGCTGGGATGTCTTCTTCTGGACAGTCATCATCCAACAGTGGGAGGACTGGATGTCACTGTGTCTGTCAATGGTCAGGGAGTGAATTTCAGCCAGTGATCATGGAGGAGGTAATCAGGATGATCTTAGGGCTGTAACCAACTTACTGTGAACTGGACCCAGGCTCAACACGGCTCTTAGTGGGATTTGCAGAGCAGTTGGGTCCAGTATTTATTGGGATCATTTGATGCTCCTTGTAGGATGGGGTCTTTTCAGCCAAACTGAAAAGTGCACTGGTGAAGCCCCTTTTTGAAAAAAAAACACTTTGAATCCAGATGTGCTAGCAAATTGCAGGCCTGTCTCTAACTGCCATTCCTAGGTAAGTTACTGAGGAGGTTGTGTTACAGCTAGAGACTCACCTGGAGACCTTCAACATATATGAGCTTCTCTAGTCAGTGTTTTAGTTAAGATTCAGCACTGAAACTGCTCTGGTCAGGGTGCATAATGATCTGATAATGGTGAGGGATAGACAAGAAAGATCAATTTTCATTCTCTTGTATCTCTCCATTGCATTTGACACCATTGACCATGAGTTATTTGACCACCTCAGGGAATATGTGGGACTCACTGGCACAGTCATTAGCTGGCATGAGTTCTCCCTTCAGTGCAGGTCTCAAATGGTTGTGATTGGTAATTTCTCATTTTACTCAAGGGATCCTTGGGTACCCCACTGATTAGTCTTTTCACCCATGTTGTTTTTGGTGTACATGCTACCCCTGGGCAAGATCATTTGGCAATACGGAGTTGGGTTTCACTGTTATGCAGATGATATTCAGCTCTATTTATCCTCTGCACCCCAGGATCAGGGAGTGGTGGATGTGCAGAACAAATGTCTTGCCAAGATCCAGGGCTGGATGTCCTTGAGCTGGCTGAAACTCAACCCTGTTATGACTGAGGTACTGGTGTTTGAGCTGGGTAGGAAAGGGGGACATGCAGTGTCAGACAAGATGTTGAATCTCTGTTTCAGTACTTTTGATCTTGATACTGCCTAAAAAGTGAAGAATCTAGGCATCATTCTGAATGAAAGGCTGACATTTGAGGCTCAGGTGTCAAAAAGCATCTGGAGTGGTTTCTACCATCTTAGAAATATCAGTCGGATTTGTTCCCTTGTCCCTCCGATGATCTGCTTTCATTGGTGCATGCCTTCATTATATGTCATCTTGACTACTGCAATACCCTCTACCTTGAGGTCATTGGAGGTGCACTATGATGCCTACAACTTGTGCAGAAAGTAGCTGTGAAACTGTTGACAGGCCTTGCTAGAGTGAGTCATATTACTCCTGTGCCGTGGGAACTGCACTGGTTGCCAGTTAAGTGGTGTATCTCCTATAACATTGGTTTGTCAACCTATAAGGCCCTGCATGGGATGGGTGTGGGCTACCTGCATGATGTTCTACATCCATATCTTCCCTCTTGCTCACCCATTCCTCAGATGAGGGCCCCCGATGGTCCCCAAGACTAGAATTAAAACATCTGGGGACAGAGCCTTTGAGGTGGCAGGTCCAGTATTGTTGAACTCACTACTAAGGAGTCTGAGGGAGGCCCCACTGGTAGAGGTATTCAAAAAAGTCCTTAAAACCTACCTATTTGCTCAGGCATTTGATACTAATGTGGATATTAGCTGATTTTAATTGATCTAATTATATTTATGGCTCTTAAGAGCTTTTATTGTTATGTTGTGAGTTTAGTTTTGATTAGTATTGGTTGACTGTGTTGTTTTATTGTATTGTAATGGAACCCTGGGCCTCTGGGGAAGGTTGCCAAAAACAAATAAAACTACTACTGCTAAATGACAAGAGATTGTTATCTTCAAAATGTTTTGCTACTTTTTATTAAGCCTGGCTTTAGGTCATTTCTGAAAAAAGGGATGCATATTCCAGTGTGCTTGCCTAATTCTGGCGAGGGGTCATACCATTGTATAACAAAGCAGCATGGCTAAAAATGTCACAGCCAAACAGCACTGAACACAAACAGAGTCAAGGAAAATGCAGACCTGTTTGAGACAGTGCACCCATTGGAAACAATGAGTGTTTACATTTTTTTATGGGGGGAACTTTGCCTCCCACCCTCCCAACTTAGATAACTAACTATGGGGGGACTTCAGGGATGGGGAGAAACTCAGGAGGGGGGAAGTTTGATTTAAAACAAAAAAATGGCAGCAAATGTTGCAGCAGTGGAGATCTGGGGGGAACCGAACCATGGTCCCAGGTCTCCCAATTGGGCCATATTCTGGAGCCCCAGCCTCTCCACCACAGTAGCAGCATGACCAGGCACCCAGCACTGCAAGTTCTTCTCTCTCCACATCACTGTGCAGTGACAGGGGGAGAGGTATATCCCTATTGCTATTCTACCCCATCACTGTAAATCGAAGCACTGTATATACAGCGTGGTTAATACTGCACTGTCTTACATGCACGGTATTGACCTGGCACCCATAATTCCTAATTCCAAAATAAATAAAATGAAATGAAATATCAAGCAGCAAATAGAATACTGGGATGCATAAAAAGGAGAATGGAGTAGATCAATGGAGTAATACTACAATTATGTAAGACCTTGTTCAGGTTCTATCTACTATAGTGTGTGCCATTTTGGAACCCATATAACAAAAATGATGAAGTGGAATTGTAAAAGATAAAGATACAGCGAGGAGTTGCAAAGATAATCAAGCAGAATGGAAAATAAGAGATTGGAAAAGTCTTAAGGATCTGAGACTCTTCTAATGGAAAAAGAAAAGAACGGATTTTTGACGGAGGTATTTAAAATAATTAGGTTTTAAAATAAAGATTAGCTAGCTACAGTATTTATAAAAGCACAAGCAAGCTGAAGAAGGGGACATGAGTTTAAACTGAGAAGAAGCAGATTCAGAAAGGATGTAAGGGAATATTGTTGCATTGACAATATAGTTGATTTGAAGGAAAAGATTACTATGACAGGTAGTAAAATTGTGCAGCTTGGATATCATATAGATAAAATCAGTAAGCATAAAGAGGAAAACCCTATTCTTGCATGTAATTGCAAGGTAAGGTGGACCATCAGTCCTTTTCTCCAGTATTGATTTGTGTCCCCCTTGGTCATTACACTTGTTTGTAACAACTTCACAGCCGCACAAAAGGCTGGGGTCTGAATTGAAACAAAAAAATGTGCACATTATAAAACTTTGCTCACAGTTATCCTCATGTTCGTTGGTGCCATGTGGAGTCAATAGCTGACCTTGCAAGCACCCAGCTTCCCCTTATGTAAAGAGAACCTACTTGACCCACCACAGGAGGTTACTGCAGCTGCAGAATGCAACACTACTCTTTCTTGATCAGGCAAACATAGACACTGGCAGCACTTTCTAACCATAAGCCCACCCTCAGGTACAGTAGGTGTTTGGGGCGTGATCCCAAACTTGGGTAGTCCTCATGGTAGCATGACATGCAACCACTCAACCTTCATGCAGCCACAGCCACAGTTTTGTATCCTTAAAGGGGACATAAAAGTTGTTTACATTTTTAACATAATTGTTAAGTTGGGCATGTGTAAATTCTGTTTAATAACTCCAGTGTATTTGTGTATGTGTTTGTTTTAAAATAGTCTTATCTCTTTATTTATTTAGAACCCCTTTCTAATATACCTATTTTCCCATCCAATATTCATTTTTTTGCATTCACTTGTGCTTGAGCAAGGAATGTATTGGGACAATACGGCATTTGGGAGGTGTGTCATTGCCAGAACCAATACAGGTGAAACTGCAATGGGCTTAGCAGTGTACACCAATGATCAGGCAGTCTGATCATGACACAGGTTCAGCTTTGCTGACATGGTGTGTTGTCCACTTAAAAGAAATGAATTGCACAAATGGAAGCATTTCATTTCTTCCTGTAGACGTAACTCCAGCCATGTGCATTACAGTTCACACTAATATGCATGGCCGGAGTTACATATAGCTTTCTCCTGCCAGCCACAACAAGTGGATCCCTGGTCCTTGCTCCTCTGACCCCCCAACACAGGCTTCCACGATAGCTGCTGGTGCGGCTCTCCTTATCATCAGCTCAGGCTTCTGTCAGCCACCGCAACTGGATTCCCAGTCCTAATAAATAAATAAATAAAAATAAGAATAAAAAAAAGCTGCACCAAGAACTGGAGTTTTAAGGATTGTTTAAAGGGGAACCAAATGAGCAGATTTGGCAGAACAGAGATCCTATATACCATTTCTATGTTTGGCACAGACATTAGCTGAACCATTTTTACTGATCTTGTTGGCTTGGCTGACCTGGCTTGCATCACCGAGTCCTGGCTGGATGAAAATTCAAGCTCCATAGTGGAGGCCATGACACCAGCTGGGTACTCGGTGATACACCGCCCGAGATTGAACCTCAGGGGAGGGGAGGTTGCAGTCTGTTTCAAGACTGAATTGGGCCTCACTAATGTAGTAGTGGGTGAGGCTGAGTCCTTTGAGTGCACAGTTGTAGTGGGTGTAGGTGTTCAAATTGTTCTCATCTACCATCCACCCAGAGATGGGAAACGCTTCTTACAGGAAGTAGCAGTCTTCCTCATCGACATGTCGTTTGAGTTGCCCAGATTGATGGTTCTGGGTGACTTCAACACCTGGGTCGGCGATGAACTCTTGCAATTTAGTACTCACTTCCTCCAATTAATGTCTTCTTTGGGCCTTACACAGGTAATTTCCACTGCTACTCATAAATCTGGGCACTCTCTGAACTTAGTCTTCCTCTTAGGGATTGATGCATGCAATGTGGGGGATGGAACCAGTCACCTAGTCAGACCACTACACTGTGAGGTTCAATTTTTGCACCCCTCTGAGAAGGTCTTCCCCTGTGGAGATGGTCAGATACCGCCCATTACAGAATGTTACTTCCCAAGGCCTTGCGGCGGTCTTTGACCTATCATCCCCCGTGTTGGTGAGCAGTAATCCAGAGACGCTGGTGGTGGCCTATAATGAGGCCATACGGTGGCCCTGGATTTTATTGCTCCTGTACATGAGTGCCCCTATCCCTTCACCCCAGGTCCCCTTGGTTCGATGGGACACTGAGGGAGATGCAGAGACAGGGGTGAAGGTTAGAGTGTTGTTGGCGCAATTCTGCCCTTGATACCGATCACCTTAGATTGATGGAATATTATTCTATCTATCAATCTGCAATCACCCATAAGAAGGCAGAATTCCTGTCCAGGGAGATTGCAGTTGCTCAGAATCGACCGGCTCAGCTGTTTCGGACTGTAGACGGACTATGCAACCCAGCCTGTCTGAAAGTTTGGAAAGCCTTTTCACAATTAGAGTGGAGTAGCTCGCTCATTACTTTGCAACTAAAGTGGCCGACATCAGAGTGAACTTCTGTCCAGCAATCTCTAAGGGTGATGTCGTAGAAGAGTGTGAGTTCACAGTACCTCAATTCTCTTGGAGTTCCTTTGGTCAACCTGAGTTCATGGATAGTGTGCATCCCACAAGCTGTAGTTTGGACCCTGGACCGACTCCCCTAATTTTGGGTTGTATTGATATCATCAGTCCAGTCCTGGTGCAAATAGTCTGGAGCTCCTTGGAGTCAGGTGAGCTTCCTAGCTCCCTGAAAGAGGCGGTGGTGACACCTCTCTTGAAGAAAGCTACCTTGGACCCAGACTGTTTCTCAAACTACAGACCCATCTCTAACCTTCCTTTTATTGGGAAGGTTATTGAGAAGGTAGTGGCCACCCAATTGGAAGACCATTTAACCATCCATAATATTTACGAATCCTTCCAATCCGGTTTTCGTAAAAGACATCGCACCGAGACTGCACTGGTTCGGGTGCTTAATGATCTTCTGAGGGCAAGAGATCAGAAGAGACATTCCATTCTTGTTCTCCTTGATCTCTTGTCAGCTTTTGGCACTGTGGATCACCTGGTGTTGATAGCACGCCTGAGGTAAATCTGTGGAATGTCGGGAACTGTTTTACAATCGTTCACCTCATTCCTCACTGGGAGATCACAAAGAGTTGTGTCGGGAGTTTTTTCTTCTGGCCCAACTTCTTTGTTGTGTGGGGTGCCTCAGGGTTCTGTGCTGTCACCCATGTTATTTGCAGTGTATGTGCTGCCCCTCAGAGACATTATAAGATGGTATGGGCTGAGGTTTCACTGTTATGCAGATGACACCCAGCTATACCTGTCTTTTGCACCCAACCAGGATGGAACTCTCACAGTGTTTAACAACTGTCTGGAAGAAATCCAGGGTTGTATGGATTCTAGTTGGTTAAAGTTGAACTCGGAGAAGACAGAGGTTCTGGTTGTGGACCCAGGAGGTCATATAATGAGGTCATGTGATGGCACGTCTTCTGGAATATTTCTTGGTGGTGTGTCACTTCCGACCTCTGAATGGGTGCATAGCCTTGTGATTCTCCTAGATGACAGGCTGACATTACAGTCTCAGGTGTCAGCTGTTGTCAGGACTTCCTTTTACCATCTTAGGAATATCACCAGGGTTAGGCACCTTGTTCCATCTGACTCTTTGCCAACGTTGGTCCACGCCTTTGTGTCCTCGTATTTGGACTATTGCAACGCCCTTTACTTTGGGCTTTCTCTGGTTGAAATCTGCCACCTACAGCTGGTGCAGAATGCTGCAGCCCAGGTTTTGACTGGGACAAGTAGGTCCTGCCATATTACCCTGGTGCTGCACGAACTGCACTGGCTGCCTATACGGTGGTGGATCACCTTTAAAGTAATTTTATTGACTTTTAAAACCCTTCACGATCAGGGTCCAGCCTATCTGAAAGACCTTCTGGTGCCTTACTACCCTTGCCAATCGCTCTGCTTGGCCAACGAGGGGTTGCTAGAGATTCCAAGAGTGAGTTTAAAATCTTCTGGCAGCAGAGCATTTTCTCATGCTACCCCCATGCTCTGGAATTCTCTACCATGCCAGTTACGGGACTGCACCTCTGTGGAGGAATTCAAGAAGAACTTGAAAACCTATCTGTGGCAAATGGCTTTCTAGGATGCTTAAGTTAATTTATTCTGCTGAGATCTTAATTTGTATTTATTAATTGATTTTAATATTTGATGTTACTATGATATGATTTTATTTATATGTATTACTGATTTATATTTGATGTTGTGATTTTAATATGTTCAGTGCCTTGGTATGCTGAAAGGCGCTATACAAATAAACTTATTATTGTTATTATTTATTTATTATTTTTCTGAGTGCTGGTGCAGTTTACCAGTTCAGGGCTTCAAGCATTGGGTTTCTGGTAGCTGCATAGATGGTCCTTTCGGTTCAGCAAACCCCATCCCATTTGAAAAGTATTTCTGCATTGATATATTAATTATTTCTGCATATATTTATTAGAATTTCATGCACGGAGGTATCCACATTTAGGTGGCTACAAGTAGAGCTCAAAGGAGATGAAGAGCTGCAAGGCTCCTAACAAAATCATTTCAACACCCCAAATTTGTTTATTTTATGTTAGTGAGCTCTGGCTGGCAGCAGTCTGAGCGTGCTGAGCTTGCATTCCTTCTACTTATTGAAAACCCAGATAAACGGACTGAGAGCCGAGCTGCCAGTAAAAATACGTACGTACATACACACATACATACATACATAAATAATGTTACTGCCTACACAAGTGCCTTATTAATTTTAAATTGCCAGTCATTGATGTGTAAGTAGATAGATAAATAAATAAAATTATTTATTGTAGACTTTCACTTGGTCTTGCATGAAACATCCGACCAGCTCTTTTTGCACTGGTGAATACAAACCCAACAATCATTTGAAAAAGTGAAACCAGTATTTGTTTTCATTTGAAGTTGTACAGTAACTATTTTGTTAATGGAATGTTTAATGTGGCAGCATTTGCTGGTCAGTAAAACATTACATCATGCCTTCTTGTTAGCAATAATGTACTTCTGATATCCTCCCATTCATCTTCACATGAATGCATTTCCAGCTCTTCAGCCATTTTTAAGCTTATTTTACTCTGTTTGTCATTAATGGCTCAAGTAACAAATGGTCCTCATCAACAGTTTTTAGAAAGTCTCTGCCGCTGTGGTTACTTCACAAACTAGACCTGTAGCAGGGAAGCGCACATTTCTGAGAGTATACAGCAAAGCGCCACACGATGATTCATATTTCATGGTTGCCCGGAACGTTTATGAATTTAAAAACTACATAAACAGTTTCTTCCAATGGAAAAAAATGAAATGGGTTTCACCACACATTATTGCTTAAACAACAAAAAACAAACAAACAAACAAAAAAAAAACAGTATACGATAGTATTTTGTTGACTTAACTAATGACTGCTGCTTTAAAACAAAAACCTGTGAGAAAAATGATTCCCCAAGAATAAATTAGTATTTTTTAATTTTTTTTTTTTTATTTTAGCTTTTGTTGACCGGGTAAGTGCACTAGACAAATCCTGCCTATTTTCAGGCACGACCCGGGGGGAAGGGGATACAGATGAATGGCAACTGACCTTGAACCAGATTAAGCTGTTGGTGGTATTTTTAGTGAATGAGGAAATGACTAGACACCGGGAAATTCCCTACTCTTTTCGATAAGTGCCATGGGATCTTTAACATCCACCTGAACTACCACCAATCCAGGCAGATGGGACCTCGGTTTAACATCTCATCCGAAAGACGGCACCTCAGAAATGCAGCACCCCTCTCATGCTGCATTACAGTGTCAGTACTGGGATATTAACCCAAGTGCCTGATGTGGGAACTGAACCCATAGCCCTCTGATCTCCCGGCTTCAGAGGCGAGTGTGCTACCTACTGAGCCACTGACACTGTTTAAATGACTTTATGCAGAGTTGAAAGGAAAAATAAAAAGAACAACGTTTGCTGCCCCCCCCACTACCACTACCACCACTTTCATGACTGATCGCAGGAAACTGGTTCCATACCACTACAGACTGGGAGGGAATGTGGAGTTTAAGAACAGAAGGGAGTAAACACAATTGCTCTCTAAAGGCAGTTTGATCCCTTACTTTGCTAAGTTCAATTTATTCTGTGCAACAGTTAATTAAACATCTGAGATGAGAAAAAGTTACAAGAGTGACCGCAATCGTATCCCTCACTAGGATCTCCAATGATACCTCCCCATTATTCCTTGGGATATACTTCAGAATGGAATGCAAGGAGTCCTGACAGCTGTGCTAATGCTGTCCTGCCACTAGCAGTTTATCATCTGTCTCTTATTCTCTTGCTGGAAAACAAAATTGTTAATTGCTGAACAACAAAACAAAACATGCACTATATGGAGTAACATATTGGCTCCAGGAAAAAAAATACACCATTAAAAGGCCATTAAAATATGAGGAAGGCTGGTGTAGGGAATTGGAAAGCAGGTTCAGAGCACTGGCTGAATGGGGTACCAGCAGACTTCAGGTTCGAATCTCATCACTCCCATGTGGGCTGGCTCATAGTGCCAGCGTCCTTGGAGAAGTGACCAGATCTCCGTGAACATCAGATCATCCCAGCTGTCATTAATAAGTAGAAGCAGGACCCACTGAAAAACATATACTGCATCCCAGCTGGACTGTCCTGGGGTGATATATGAGAAAAGGGATCAAAATTGGTATTTTACAGAACACATGCATATAAAATATCTACTCTATAATATAGATAACTATAGTTTTAAATTCATGTTAGGTGACTACATGACATAAATTTATTGAGATAAAGCCAACAATCCAACACATTTATAACACAAATAAATGCATCCTTTTAATCTATATATGACACCCTTGGACCACCTTGTCAGTGGCTATTAGTTGTCACATTCGTACTAGTCCCAGGGCTAGTTCAGCAGGGAAACATGAGATAGAAAACTTTCGGCCACACAGAAATCAGGTTTCAGGAACCAAATAGAAGAAACCCAACCAACAATGGACATTTAATTACAAGTCAGATTTTCTGCAGAATGACCAGGGCAACTCATATGAGGTGCCTGGCATGTCACAGTGTATTTCACCCCTGTCAGGAAAGCATTAATTTTGCTTTGCACCAATCCAAACTTAGTACCGTCTCTCTCCTGTGATACAGGCATACAACATATATTCTAAGTTTTATAGTATATGATTTCTTTATAAATTAGGTGGGGTGGAAAGGATGAGAAGGGACTTGGTTAGGTTAGAGGAATGGTCAAATGTATGGCAGCTTAGATTCGATGCTAAGAAGTGCAAGGTAATGCACCTGGGAAACAAAAACCCAGGGGAAGAGTACACAGTGGTGTGGGTGAGATACTAACAACAACAAAAATGGAAAGGGCCCTGGGGGTAGTCATATCAGATGACTTAAAGGTGGGCAAGCAATGTGAGAGGGCAGTAAGGAGGGCTGGGGGGATACTGGGATGCATAGGGAGAGGCATCACCAGTAGAAAACAGGAAGTTGTTATCCTCTGTACAGACAGCTGGTGAGACCCCATCTGGAGTACTGTGTGCAGTTCTGGAGACCCAATCTCCGCAAGGACATAGACAAGATGGAAGCTGTCCAGAGGAGGGCAACTAAAATGGTGCAGGGTCTGCACGGAAGACATATGAAGAGAGACTAAAGGAGCTAATAATATAGCCTCGAGGAAAGGAGGGAGAGGGGAGACATGAAAAAACTTTCAAGTACCTCAAGGGAATCAACAAAGTCCAAGCGGGTAGTGGCTTTCAAAAAAAGAGGTGTGCAAGAACAAGGGGGCACAATTTGAAGATGGGGGGGCGGCTCAGAGGTAATGCAAGGAAGTATTTTTTTCACAGAGAGGGTTGTGGATGCATGGAACAGCCTTCCAGAGGAGGTTGTGGAGTCAAAAACAGTGGTTGAATTCAAACATGCATGGGACAGTCATAAGGCAATTCTAGGGGTTGGGGGTAGAAAGAAGTAGGCTGCTGGTTAACTAGGATCTGCAGCTTATCCATTAGGTAGGGAAATGGGCAGACTGGGTGGGCCAAGCGGTCCTTATCTGTCATCAAATTCTATGTTTCTAATAAGTAAAGGAAATTTGATAACTTTCTCACTCTTTTATTTGATGTTGTACAACTAAATGACGCAAGGCTTTTTTTTTTTTTTTGAAATTCTCTTTTTATTGGTTTCCAACTATAGTTACATCCATTTAGCCAGTAACATCTGAACATAATACAAATATTCGCAAGGCTTTACATTATAGTATAAGGCAAGTGTTGTTCTGTAAGGATTTCCATACACTGAAAATCCTTGTTGTGCATGGAAAAAGTTGTGTACAGTTCAAAGGTCATAAAAAGCTGTTGTGCACAGTTCAAAGGTCACAGAATGTTTCTATGTGTGGTTATCTCCTGTTAAGCCCCACCAACATAATAATTTATTTTTAATGTAGTTACTAACTATGAGAAATGAAAGGGACTGTAGCTGGGAAGGGAGCAGATAGGTCCTGCTTACTATTGTATATCAAAGGAAATCTTCATTTTTCACTTATAGTAAACACACATGCTATAAAAAATGAAACATGGGCAACCATGCCTCACTCAGCTTATGTTTCCATCTCAGGATTGAGATGACAGTTGGACCTCTTAAACATTGCTCTTGATGTCCATGATGTCATCACAACCCCTCAAACAGAAACAGAGCCTTGTTGGGTATGGTTGCCCATGCATCATTGTTTAAATTGTGTATAATTGAGTTTCATACTTGTTGGAGAAAGCTATTTAAGTAATAAACCACAACAGGGTGTGGGTGATGCTGGGTTTACCCATGCCTGGCCGAGTGACCAAACCATCCAGGAGTGGATAAATCCCAGCATCACCCACACCCTGGAGTGGTTTATTGCAATTATACAATGTTCCCCTTAATTTTTTGTTCAAAAAATTAAGAGAAAAATAATTATTTTTCATGTTTTTATAAGTTTGTATTTAATTTGTTATTACGCTACAAAAATTAGTCTAGTGTATTTGGGCTAAAAAAAGTGTAGGCTAGGGGAGCCATTTGACTTGTGCTGGCCTATAAGATTGTGAGAGAGAGAGAGAGAGAGACCCCGTGAAGGTTTGTTTTTTAAAAATAGTTGTGTTCTCTGATGGAGAGAGAGTAATTTGTACACGAGAGTGAAAGAGAGGGCTGTAATGGACAGCAAATGAGAGGTCAGCGGGGTGGCACTCAGAAAGCAAGAGAGGCTGTGAAGCTTTATTTCTTTTCCCCAAATGAAGGGAGAGAGCGCAGTGTGGAAATTAAATATCCATTGCTGCTCAGTTAAAGACAGAAGGCTAGGTTTCAGGCTTCAGGGTTTTTTTCAAAGTTTGTGTCTGTCAGCTTTGCTAACGTGTTGTGAACAGGTGTCAGGCTCAAACAGGGAGAGAACAGGGTTTCTTCAGCGCTGTGAGTGGGGCGTCCAAGATCGTGGTTTTCTGTTTAGCTTCTGGGATTGAGGCTAGAAAGATGTAGAAGGAAATATATTGTAAAGGTTTTTTATTTCTGGCAAAATTGGCATATTTTCGTTTTTTATTACGAATTATGGGGTAACGGAGTGGCACAGCAGGCAATGTTTACAGAAGAAAACAAGATGGCGGCTCGGAATGATTTTAATTTTTTTTTTTTTTTTGCAGTTAGTGAGATGCGGCTGGCTGGCCCCTTTTGCATTGGTGATGCTGAATTTTATCACTTTGAAAAGGTGCCAGCCAGCCAATCAGATTCCTTTATTTCTATGGCCATTGTATAATTTTTTAATAACTTTTTCTTGAATTGTTGTGGAGCATTACATCAGAATCATGCCAACTCAACAGACAGACATGTAGTGCAGAAAATGACAGCCCTTCTCTTAGCACAGATTAATCATATTCTATTAAAATTAGTTCATTACAGAAACATAGAAACATAGAATTTGATGGCAGATAAGGACTGCTTGGCCCACCTAGTCTGCCTATTTCTGTACCTAATGGATAAGCTGCAGATCCTAGTTAACCAACAGCCTACTTCCTCCTAACCCCGCTAGAAATGCCTAATGCCTGTCCCATGCACTCTTGAATTCCCCCACTGTTTTTGACTCCACAACCTCCTCAGGAAGGCTGTTCCATGCATCTACAACTCTCTCAGTGAAGAAATACTTACTCACATTATCTCTGAGCGGTCCCTCCTCTATCTTCAAATTGTGCCCCCTGTTCTTCCACATCTCTTTTTCTGAAAGATGCTACACTCTTGGACTTTGTGGATCCCCAGTCCTTGCTCCTCTGACCTCCCCCCGCCCACAGCCTTCCATGATCGCTGTGGATGTGACTCTCCTTATTGGCAGCTCAGCCTCCTGCCAGCCACCGCAACTAGATCCCCAGCACTCAAGTAGGGCCCACACTCACCCCACCAACAGTGACTGTGGCACCGGCATTGCTGGCATTTAATTGGATCCTCCTCTGGCTCCTGCACCTCTGCAGGCTATTCTCTCACTCTGGCTCCTGACTCCTCAGGTACCCCCTGCCTTCTACATTAGCCATAGTGCAGCTTCATTTTACAATGACACTGGAGGTGCCCAATCCCCCAGTGTCGCGACAGGGAATCCTATTTTTTTTCACCTAAAAATAAGAAAACCATCCACCATTGTCTGTTGTGCCATTATCTCTCCAACCCATCCTCTCAGTGCCCCCCCCCAAAGCCCTTACTTACTGACCAGGAGGTCCAGTGCCATAATCCTTTCTGATTGCTGACACATCTTCGCTCTTCAAAGCCGGATCACAAACTGAAGAAACTGGTATGTGGCACAATGTAATTCAGTGAGGTTTGAACTTACTGCCATAAGTGCCAAACACCACTGCAAATACCTGCAAGTGAACATTCAACATTGACAAATGCTGGTTTAATTACTTACCAGTTCTTGAACTGAGTAACAGCAGTTGAGCAGCATCCTTAATGGGATATTTAATTGCAGGCTTCAGCTCAGCTGATGCCATTGTGCCATTATAGTCTTCTGCTTATCTGATGTCACTGAGTTCCTGAGCTGATCAGTAATAAACAAAAATGATACTAGGCAAGAACAAAAGGCAGATTTAACAAATGGCCCTAAATAACTACAACACAAGACTATTTAAAGAAACACACAAAAGAATACATTGTTATTTTTTACACATGCTCAAATTAACAGTTATGTTACAACAAGGGAAGTGGCAGGCATTATGTTCTTTTTAAGGTTTCTGTTTTTCCTTTAGTTGTGAGCAAACTAGAAAGTGCTATAGTATTGTGTCAGCTGCCAAAGAAGACCAATAAATGACAACATTACAGGGACAGTATGCTCTCCATTTGAAATGGAACTGACAAGAAATCTATTAAAATAAACAGGGAAAAATCAATTAAAGCAACACAGTTCATGGGTGTACAGACCAAGATTTTGTTTTAATCAGATGAAGTTTGAAGTGCTCATTTTCTTCTGAGAAAGTCAGACAGGTTTGGGAGAGTATAAATTCAAAAAATAAGCCCTGTAAAAGTCTTAACAACTCAGCTGTAGAAATATCTCCCTCTTGATTTTGTTTCCCTTCACATTTTCTATAGAATGATTTTCAAACACAAAAGCACAGTCGGGCCTTGCCCGCAATGTGAAGAGTGGTCTGCTCTTAATCCTTAAGGGCAGTCAGGGGATTAAAAGGTCACTGTTTTGCCCTGGGAGTTGTTTTGTCAATGCCATACGCGTAAGTAATTCAAAGAGTCTCCATTGGTTTTGTTTCCAGAGCCCAGGAAGCTTAAGATTCAGTTCAGTGACCATACTGCATAGTAGCAAGGGGCATGAGTGGATTAAGCCCACCCTCTAAAAAAGGATTCCACAGTCATTTATCAGGACTGCTAGGCAAAAAGAAAAAAAAAACAGTGAACACCAGTTGGAGTTAATGCACCAATTTTCAGCTAACTGATGAGCACAGCTTAGTGGCTAGAAAAATATCTGTAACATTCCTGTTTTAGCCAGTCTTTGGGTCCATTCTACAGTAGCGTGTCATGCACATGCACATAACTATCTAATTCCATTATACCATTAGTCAACTGCCTGATAACCTCACACCACTCCACCAACAATCAGCAATTTTTGCTCACTGAACAGTTTTGATCCTTCTCTTTGTTTTCATCCACATAAGAGTTTTTTTTTTATTTCAATGCTAGAAGTAATTTTATATTCTGTTTATCTCTAGCCCACTATTATCCATGCTTAATAAGGAATTCAGTCAGACTGGTTGGACCTTTGGTCTTTTACTACCATCATTGTCTGTTTCTGTATTGCTATGCTCCAATGTGTTACAGCTCAGAGCACTGCACAGTTTACAAAATGACAGCCAAATATGCATACAATAAAACATATTTTAGAAAACCTATTACAAAAAATAATAAATATATTTTTTAGAAACTGCATTTTAAACCTGAGAGAATTATTTTTTTTTTTGCAAAAGAAATGAATCCAACTGATTATCCAACCTAAAAGCCAGGCTAAACAAGTATGATTTAAGCAAAGGCCTGGATGCTTCCATAAATAGAGCCTGATTGATAAAAGGGCAAAATAATTCCAGACAGAACATATTGCGGGGCTGTAATCATCAATGCTCTGCCTCCAACTATCTTTAAAATAAATATCTGGACAAGATGGGGGTTTATATGTTGTGATCTTATGGCTCTAGAACGTATATATTCTTGCACCAATTCCTGCAAATATTAAGGTTTGGTCTTGTTTGGTCACTGCCCTTTTTCACCCCTTAGGAGTTCTGTTGCCTCTCATTCAGCATGAATCCCACAGGAAAAGCCCAACTGAGGTAGGACCTTGGCTTAGAATGTACAAATGCACCGTTGGCTGAAGTGGGGTAAACAGGGGTACACATCGGGCAGGGTGATGGGGGGCCTGTGCTGACATCAAGCATTATGGCACACTGAGTTCTCTTTGTTCCATGTAACTGGTCTCCTCCCAGAGAGCTTTAGTATCAAGAGCATCTCTGCAGGTGCATTGTGGTGTATTGCACTGTTGGATAAGTTACTTTTTCCATTACTTTTTCTATTACATTTGGAAATTTGTTTCAGGAAGCTCTGTGCAGTTACTAGCAAGGATGGATAAGTACTAGAAAAAGTAATACACCTTACAATTATAGTTACTTATTTCTTTTTATACAAAAACAATACAAAAAAAATAAATAACTATAAAAGATTACATTTTTTGAAAGTAATAGGTTAGTTACTAGTTAGTTTCAAATAAATGTAATCAGTTACAGTTATGTACTTCTTTTGTATAAAAGGACATATGTAATTGTAACTGTAAGGTGCATTAAATTTTCCAGTACTTCTCCATCCTTGCTAGTGACTGCACAGAGCTTCCTGGAACAAGTTTCCTAAAGTAATAGAAAGTAATAGAAAAAAGTAACTTACCCAACACTGGTGTACGGTTACTTGCACCACCAGTCATACCACTACCACCAAGCTTGTGCCAGAAAGCCATTCCTGAGCAGTGTGAAGCACATTCCTCCCCCAGGTGGGTAGCATTCAATCAATGTTCCATCTCCCTCCCTGCCAGCATCCATCCCTGATAACCTGGTCTCATGGTGTAATCACAAGTTTCCAGTGTTCAAGCAGTCACGTACAGAACTGCTTGGTGATAGCTGATAGACAGATAGATAGATAGATAGATGGATGGATGGATGGATGGATAGATAGATGGATGGATATCTCCTAGAGGCACAGTAGCACCTCTGTTACAGTGGTTGCATTGGGTGCTTGTGTATAGACCTGTTTTCAAATGCATAAAAACTGGCAATTTTAGATCCTAGGACTGCAAAATTTTGCAAGTACCTTCTCAGTCCTTGGGTCTACTAACATAGAAAGTTTCATAGAAATCCTTCTTTTTTTGTTTTCACATATGTGTTGAATGTAGGTATTTTTGCCTGATTTGCACCTTAATCTTAAGGCTTCTGTTAAGTCATCAGTTACTTGTTTGAAATGTGAACATAGACAAGGTGCATTTCCACCTACAGTTTGTGCTGATATTGTAAGCATATACAGAAACCTAGGAAAAAGGTTATTGATTTCTTCAAAGATATTTATTTCTTTACCAATAATCTGAACTTAGAAACATACATAATTGGATACTATGAAGAGTCATTCATACAACATAAAAAACAAAAATATGCCATAGCCTTAACAGAGGCCAGTCAAAAATAGAGTTTAAAAAGTCTACTTAGATAACAGGGTGACTACTTTTAAGGAAAGGATTTGTCATTCTTACTGTCTTTTTATTGTTCCTGTGATTGGAAAATATACTCTTTTATGCTTTAACTTGTATATTGTTATTTATTTTTTATTTTTATTTATTCATTTATGAACTGGGTGGGTGCACTCATCTCAGGGACTGTTTTCAGCACAACCAGGGCCAGCACAATGGCACCAAATAGTGAACAGTACAAGCACAAAATAGTGAACAAGAAGAGCACATACATTTCAAGAGTTTAAGCATATAATGATATCATTAATAGACCCAACAGGGATTGTACAAGGCAACAGCCAGTAAATACAGAAAAACTAGTATAAATGTGCAAATTTCCTACCAGGGATATGAATCAATCAATCAATCAACTTTATTTAACCAGGCATAAAACACCATTGAGCAAGTTCATTTTCAAGGTGGTCCTGGAAGTGATCCCAACAATAAATAATGAACAGTGTATATAATTTTATGGTACAAACAACAGCAATGCAATGGCACTAACACAAAGTGAAAACCGACCATCAGGGTGGGTGAAAAAAATCCATTTATAATTCATTGATCTCCATATTAGGGGGGGTACCTGCAGTTAGAGGTAATTGCAAGGGTGATTCTAAAGTGTGATACAAAGAGAGTGTGTAAGTGAAGACAGCGGAGGGAAGTAGGCAAGCTGTTCCAGTGCTATGAGGCAGCAATAGAGAAGGCTTTTTAGCTCATAATGGTGGCAGTTTCTGGATAAAGTAGTAGAAGATGTTTGGCGAACTGGAGGTTCCGGGTACTAGATTTGGGTTTTGAGAAGTGGCAGTGATGTGGAAGATATTTGGCGGACTGGAGGTTCCGGGTACTAGATTTGAGTTTGAGAAGTGGCAGTGATGTGGACTCTTCCTCTTAGAGAGATTTGTTAATGTGGCTGCATAGGAAATACAGTGGGCTTGTAGGGAAAGCTAGACAAGGGCGTGGTAAAGGGAGCAATGATGAGTTGAATAAAGAGCCAATAAAGCAAACCTACAGTTGGTGTTGTAGACAGTATTGAGCCAGGACAAGTTACACAATGAGGTTTGGGTATAGATAGTGGAACAGTAGCCCAGAAGGGGAACAAACCCTGAACTATGGTTAACCACACTTTGGGCGTCATAAGATTTTTTAAGGACTGACTTAAGATGCCTGTGAAAAAGGGCATTTATGCATAGAGGCTTTCCAGTCTCAATGAAAAATGAACTTGAAATCTTTGTGGATGTGTCAAAATTGTTTACTTTCTGTATAAGTCCAGTAAGGTACCCATGCTTAGCAAGCAGTTTACTGTAGGGAGTTCAGGCTTGAGATTTCCACAAGGCAATGTAATCCTCCATGATTTAGGAATATAAGGGACTGTAGAGACTCGTGGCCGGTATGGATGAGTTGAAGCATCCACCCCTATTTGCTACAGCTCCCACGTTTGAGTCATTTTATAAGGAAGGTAATCAGCAGAAGTTTGCTCTTGTACCCTGGTATAGAGGAGGAAGGGAAAATAAATTTCTAACTGCTATTGTCAGACACTATTGCAAACTTCCAATCATTTTAATGCAATTTAACAGCTTGCTATGGAACAGAATGCATGTTCATTGTGTCCATATCAGAACTGACAGTTGTTAATTTATTAAGTCAGTGAATTCTAAGGGTTATCTGGCATAATGCAAGAACTGAGGCTAGTACTCAGTGATGTTCATGACTATTGTTCATGGTTAGTTACTCAAGACAGTGACTTGAGGGGGGGACGGCCTGACTACTGACAAGGATGGATATTAATTAGATGTGCTCCCACTGACATTGACTTATTTGGCCTTAAGTTAAATTTAAAAAACCTTTTATCTCGCAGGGCTTAATTTAAATCAGAGATTAATGGTGTAGCTTCAATGAAAGCCACAAAAACAAAAAGCCACGCTGCCATTTGAACTTCAAGAGAGTGTGGGGAGTGGAGGTACGGAGGGTTGCACTAGATCGCATGTAGCATCAACTGAGAGTGTTACCAGTAAAGAAAATTCAGACCTAACAATAGTAGCTCTCCAGGCTATGATCTCTAATCTTCATCAGGAGGTAAAGTCCGGCTCCGCTAATATCACCTCACAAATCACTCATCTGCTGTCTGTGGTGACTAGCCCTGCAGAAATCTTGGCTACTCACACCACCCAAAATGATGAGCAGGGATGGAGAATAAGTGAACTTGAGGGCCTGGTGGCTGACATGGTATGGGAAAGGAAAACACAGAAAGAGTAGCGGAAAACCTTATGGCTAGAGAGGAGGACCAGAGCCCGGCACTCAAATATAAGGATCATCAGGCTACCAGAAGGTCTCTAGGGTAAAGAATGAGGGAGACTGGTACAGAGATGACTGATAAACAAACTGGGAATGGAAGTCACGGCGGCAGATTTTAAAATTTAGCGAGCACACAGCAACAATCCCAAACCCCAAACTGCGTGAGAGGCCAAGACATTACCTCATATAATACCTTCATTTTCCAGAGAAAAAGAAAGTGTTGAGGGTGGTGAGAGCTCAGGGTCCAATTCTTGTGGAAGGTGGTTGTGTATCCACTTTTCAAGATTATTCCAAAGATGTTCGACTAAGATGGCAGAAGTTTGCAGGGGTCAAAACAATGCTTCATCATGGAAGTAATTTTGCCCTTCTATTTTCAGTGAAACTCAAAGTGCTAAAGCCAGGATGCCCACCAAAATTCTTTACTAAGCAGTAAGATGTGGAATATTTACATTAACAAAGATGAAGCTGCGGCAGGAGGGGAACGAGACCCGGTGAGAGGGCAGCTGTTAATACCTGAAAAGAGTAGTGCCATTCTTATCTAAACATGCCAGAAGTGATCCCAAGTTAGTAAGTTTTAGTTTATACCTATATGACAAAACGGGGTGAATTAAAGAAAAGTTCTCATGAAGGGATGGTAAGTCTTAACAAATGTTACTGTAAGCCATTAAATTCATGGTTAAATAGGACGTTTTCCTTCCATCCATTTTTTTGCCTTCAATTTTATTAAAATAAAATGGCTATGGCCACATGGTGGAGGGTCTCTTGGGCACCACATGGCAGGCGAGTTTCGTGGGCGTACACTGGCTGACATTTTCTTTTGGTGCTTGTCAAAATCTAACAGCTATTGAAACTAACATAAGAGCTCTCAGCCAATCAAATCCCACAATGAGACAATGCCCTCCCCCTGCATTTGTAAATTTCAACCTACATGATCTTGGTTGCCAAGGAAACTAAGTTTGAACTAGTGATTGAATTATCGGGATGGTAGGATGTAAATGGTCCAGTGGAACAGTGCTAAATCAGTTGAACATCCAGTGTCAGACAGTGTTCCACAGGGTTCTGTCCTAGGCCCTCTGTTATTCTCCTTATTCTTCAACAACCTACCCCATACACTGTGGGGGAGCAAAGGTCAAGCTATACGCTGATGACACAGTACTGTACAGAACCGGCAAGGACTCAGAATCATTATATTCAGAGGTGAAACAAGATTTCTCAACACTAGAAGACTGGTTCCAGGCTAACGGGCTGGTCTTAAACAGCAAAAAGACCAAAGCCATGCTCTTTGGCCCCAAAAAACTTGGTCCACACCAGGCTAATCTTTTATCGTTCTCTACCTCAAATGGAATAAGGATTGAAGTGGTGGACAATATCAAGTATCTGGGAATGTTCATTGACCAGGAAATCTCCTTCAGGAAACACATAGACCACCTAACAACAACAGTAAACCAAAAACTTGGACTCTTATACAGACTAAGCCACTATCTGACCAAAGAAACCAGGATTGTGGTCAGCAACAGGACCATCTTTCCCATTCTGTTCTATGGTGCAATAATGCTTCAAGCACTGAGGGCAATGGAACAGGTACATCTGAGCATGCTGTACCACAGAATTAGCCATTTCACCACCGGGCCACAAAGAATTGAGCACAACTGTGATGTGCTAGAAGCGTTAAATTGGCTACCCCTTGAAGCGAGACTCACTTATCCCTCCCTGTGCTTGGCTTTCAAATTGTAGCAACTTGATGCCCGCCAAAGCCTGCGAAATCTGCTAGCCCCAAAAGAAAACAGGAGGGAGCTCAGGTCAACAGAACACAAGCTACTAGAACCCCCAAGAGCCAGATCAACTACAGGTCAATGGTCACCTAGAATAACCCTCCCTAAACTCTGGAACAACCTCCTGAGAGAGCTCCAGGACTGTACCTCTCTTGAGGGGTACAAGAAAGGGTTAAAACTACACTTAAGCCCAGTGGTGCTGAGGGTTGAGGCACTGGACACCACACCTTGTGCTATGCCGGAGACCCAGGTTTGGGAACGGACTCAGGGTTGTCAGGGACCAGCAGGTGGACGGAGGATTGAGCATCCCAACAGATGCTCTCCTCCTCCAGGGGTGGGGTACTGGGGACGTCTCGCACACCCCAATGTTCCTGGGGGCTGGTGGAAGCATGGGCTTACAGGGGCAATGGCGGCTCTCCAGAGCCGGTGAGGGGAGGACGCTGTGGGCGCTTGGCAATGGAGTGCATCAGCACGTCGTCTGCCTGGATGTATGTCCTTTATGCCGGTGTCCTCGAGGGTTAAGGGGAGAAAATGGGGAGAAAATCACAGGCCTTTGACATGGTTGACCACTGCCTGCTCCTCTCCACCTTAAAAACTATAGGCATTGGCTCAACCGCACTGGGATGGTTCCAAGACTACCTTTCTGATAGACAGCAACAAATTAAGGCTGATGGAGAGCTTTCTCCACTTAAACTGATAAAAAGAGGTGTCCCTCAGGGCTCCATACTGGGCCCTTTACTGTTTGCCATTTATATCAACAGCTTGGATGAAGGCATCAAGGATGCCAGTATTCACTTGTTTGCTAATGACACGGTGCTCTACTTAAGCCGGGATTCTCCTGAAGCTGCCTGCGCTGAGTTACAAGCTGATTTTAATACTCTGCAGTACCAGCTCCTTAGCAAAAAGTTACTACTAAATGCAAAAAAAAAACAAGGCCATTCTTTTCTTACCATCTAGCCCAGGGGCTTACTCTGCTGTTGCTAGCCCTTTACCTTCAATCTCTACTTTATTAGGAGAAAATCTTGAATTTGAGACTAAATTCAAATACCTTGGTATTTGGCTAGACAACAAACTCTCTTTCGTGGAACACACAGAAGAACTGCTGAAAAAACTGTGGCAGAGACTTGGTCTTTTTTTCAGAATCAAACGCCTCTTGACCACGGACGCAAAAAGGCAGCTTGTCCAATCTACGTTCCTTTCATTAATTAACTATGCCGACTTTATTTATGGACATTGCCTGGCATCATATCTTGCAAAACTGGATGTATCATATCATAGAGCACTGAGATTTATAACCGGCCTCCCGTACTCCACACACCACTGTGCTTTGTACGCAACCATAGGGTGGTCCTCCCTTCAATACAGGCAAAATAGAAATGCATCCCTATGGACCCTCCGAGCCCTTACCAACAAACTCCCTCAATATGTTGTTGACTGTCTCCGCCTTAGTCCCATTAGGAACTATGCTTTAAGAAGTCACTCGCAGATTTCTTTGAAAGTCCCAAGGGCCAACACACGCTTTGGAAGGGCTACCATAAGCTATGCCCTGCCTACTCTCTGGAACAGGATACAAAAATCGTTGAGACTTAGCTCCCCTGTCAGGCCTACCATCTTTAAGACCCTTTATGACAAAACGTTCGATGAAATCTGTAATTGCTTCCATCACTCCTAGCAGCTTGACTTTTGTTCCTCTCTCCTAGTCATAGCTGCTCTTCCAAAGCAGTCCCTGCCACTGCTACTCCCCCCTTCTCTGCTCCACTTGCCCTTAGCACCCTCTGCACACCTCTTATTCACCACCCCCCTTCTGCCACATTAGCCTAAGCCTTACACACTGTTATGCGCACCTCCATAGCCTAGGAATTTCCAGCCAGGCCTGTAATGTGTTGCTGCTGGACAGGAATATAAATAATCTTTCTGTTTTCTATGGTTTGTGTATGACATCCATACACATCCTACTCCAGTGGGAAATGTATGTGTATATATATATATTATGTTTGGGTTGTGTTATGTATTTCTCTCTTGTACATGTGACTTGGAATGTAAATACTGTGCTTCTATCAGTATTGTAAACATGTTGTTCCTTTTGTATTATGTATATTTATATGTAACTGTACAATTTTCCTGCCAACAGCAGGCCCACCTTGTAAATGAGCTTGCTCAATGGTGGTCACCTGGATAAATAAAGATTCGATTGATTGATTGAAATTACAACTGGAGGCTCCAGTTCTGTGGGAGGACATCCAAAAGGTGATTAATCACTTAAAAGGAGGGAAGGCCCCAGGCCCAGATGGCTACCAAATAGATTTTTTTAAAATTATTAGTCAATATTTGCAAGCCACTATTCAGGATATGATAGGGGAAAGCTTGAGTAGGGGGCTCTTCCACCTTCAATGAGAGCAGCTACCATAGCTGTTTGCCTGAAGCAGGGTAAAGATCCTCTGCAGTGCTCTCCATGCCACCCTATTTCCCTATTGATCTCTGATTATAAAATATTGGCAAGGATCATAGCAAGCATGTTTGAACTAATTCAACCATCTATTATACATGAAGACAGATCGGGTTTTGTAAAAAGTAGGCAAGGGAAACTAAACATCAGATGTACTGTGAACATAGTTTGGAGATGGTCAGAGACTGGAAAGCAGGGAAGCCCTGGTATACTAGCTCTAGATGCTGAAAAGGCATTCAATAGAGTAGAATGGAGATACCTGTTTAAAACATTGTGAAGATTTGGTTTGTGTGAAAATATAATAAAATGGTATACCGTAAAGTGGGCGACTGCGATTGAGCAACCCCTGAAAGGGTGGTTCAATCTTGGCTCAAATCACAGCAGCAAGCCAGTAGCTACAGTGACCAGATGGGGTGGGTTAGTGACCCTAGTGACAGGAAGTTGCTACAGGTATGCATGGGGGTGGTGGGAGTGAGCACACTCAGCGAGGGGTGGGAGGGGATTTGAGGGGTGGTGCTGCGATATGCTGCCGAACTGGCCCCATGGTGTAATGGGTTGGCTCATGGTTTTGGTGTGTAGTGTGTTGGGTGCAGGTTGGGGTGCAGGTTCGTTTTTGTTGTGCCCTGCCCCAATTTTTTTTTTTACGTTTTGGCCCCTGACATGCACCCCCCCCCGGAGTTGAGAGTCCTTAAGTAGGGGAGTCCCTGGCACCATTTTGTTGTGCGCCGGGGAGTCAGAGTGCCAAAATTGATTTTTGGCCCTCTGTCTTTGCCAGAATGGTGATTGCCCTTTGGCAGTCACTGTTATCACATAGAACCAATAAAATGGATGGCAAAATTATATAATTTATCATCAGCTGAGGTCTTAATTAATGGACTACTAACCAAATCCTTCCAGCTGAACTGTGGCACATGACAAGGCTGCCAGTTATCTCCCTCAATATACATAATGTCCCTGGAACCATTGGTTGCAGTAATAAGACAGGATCAAAGAATTCAAGGATACATCTCTGGCAGTCATCACCACAAAACAGTCTTATTTGCAGATTATCTTCTAGTCTAGCTTCAGAACCCACAGAGTGGTGTTCCAACATTGCATGATGTACTATCAGAATATGGTGCTTTAGTTGGACATAAGGTTAACTGGACAAAAAGTGAGATAATGATTTTGGGTCAGGGCGATTCTGGTTTGCTGGGAGAAACCCCACCAAAATTAAAATTGATAAAATCACTGAAATACCTAGGCAGAATAATCCCTTAAAGCCACTCAAATCTATACAATTGAAACTATATAATCCTGCTCACTAACAACAAGAAAGATTGCGATAGATGGGAGGGTCTCCCTATTAACGTGATAGGCTGAACCAATTTGACAAAAATTAATATCTTGCCTAAATGTTTATACTTATTTCAGAATTTACAAATTAGAATTCCAGAATAATTCTTCCAGCAGCTAGACTGTGTCTTGAACAAATTCATGTGGTGTGGGTAGACTGCTCAAATAAAGAGGACAATATCACAGCTCCCACTGTGCAAAGAAGGATTAGCACTCCTTAATTTCAAGTACTACTATTGGTCCACCAAGATTTCTTTCCTAGACAAATCACTTAATGATCCAGCTCTGGCGAGGAGAGTTCTTGAAGAAATGGTTGCAGATGGACTAATTGGTGGCATACTGTCACCCTGCTTAAACCAACACCATCCCTTAAAATGTAAAAACCCCTTTACTAGAACATTAACTAAGTTGTGGATAGGGGTTCATCAATATATTAAACACCCACATCCTTGAACACTGCTCTACATAAAGGATTCACATAAAAAAGGCTATAACGTTTTCATTTGCCAAACATTACTGAGATGGTGAAGACTGGGTATATTCACAGTAGGTGATTTGTTATATGGAGGCAGACTGAAGTCTTTCCTGGAGTTACAGGAGCAGTTTTAAATCCACTTTACTGATTTTTTTCACATATCTAACAGTTAGGCAATACCTTACCAACATCAATCTCAAAATGTCCCCTATCAAGGAGATACTATACAAACCACAGCCCATTACCTCTACCCTCTCTGCACTTTATAAGCTGTTCCTGGGATCAGCTCCCATGTCAGACATCAAATCTAGAGCCTCTTGGGGAAAAGGATCTGGATATAACAATAGATGACTCTCTATGGAAAAACATTATAAAATGTGCACCAGTGCTGTGATTCAAACTAAGGCAAATGCAATTAAATTATGTTTACCAAACTTAATATTTTAATATTAACACCTTGTAAACTAGGTCAATTTATACCAAACAGGCCCAAAGTGTGTCCAAAATGTCAAATTGAAGATTTTAACTTCCTACATATGATCTTAACATGTGGGAAAGTGGCTCCCTTTTGGATGGAAGTGCATGCAATCATGCAGAAAATCTCAGGGTGTGACTTGCCAAATACACCATTAGAAATTATGCTAGGTGTCAAAGAAATAGTAATGCCCAGAAAGAAACATAGGTTATGGGGTATTGCCTTGGTGAATGCTAGAAAAACCATAGCACAACATTAGGCTAGTAGCTCTGCTCTAAACATATCTAACTGGATGAACAACCTCATAATGTGTATGCACCTAGAGAGGTGTCCGCTAAATGCTAATGATCTTGAGCCTTAATTCCAAAAAACCATGGCAGTCTCTTATTGATGCTATTAAATCTGGGGTAGAATCGGGGTAGATAACTGTGCACTGGGGCACACATGGAAACACATGCATGTTTTATTTTGCTCTTCTTTTGTCTTACATACCTCTAACATCAATGAAATCCTGAAACATGAGAAAGCTTTTACTTAATGAATTCCACAGCATTGTAAACTACTGCATAAAATTGACTATGCTTGTGGCTATGTATTTTGTTTGAAGCCTTTTCAATAAAAAAATGGTTAAAAAAAAAAGTTACAGTTGAGGACTTGGTTAAAGTGGCTGACCCAATGTTCCAAGATTTCAGCTTGGTGTATCAGCAGCTTTGTGCCATCTTCACTCAGAATCAAAACAGTGCCACTTGTTTTCAGTCCATACACAACCTTTAACTTGTCACAGAAGTGCTTCATGTCCTTTTGGTCAGCGTTTTCCTGTAGTTCCTTAGTCTTCATCTTCCACCATTTTTCCTTTATAGTGTGAAGCTTAGACTGAACTTGTTGCATTAATTGCTGGTATGCAATCTTCTTCACCAAGCAGCTTTTATCATTAATCCAGGAGAGGTAAGCAGTATGCATAGATGCCAGAAGCTGTCTGATTTCCTCATCCTTGCCATCAAAAACAATCTTGATTTTCATATTTAATGAAGCCAAGTACTTCTGGGGAGGTATCTTATACAGTGTTCTTAAAGTTTGTCCCTGTACTTTCAACATTAGTCATTTGTTACTCAGATGTGTCACTCAATAACTTACTTGATTGAAACACTGTTTTGGGCTTACTAGTCAGCTCGATATGGGTGTGATGATCATTGCATGCATGGACATTGAGTTGTATGACTGGAGGCAATTGGTGATGCCAGAGTTGCTTCAGATGAATGGTCATTCTCACAATGCACCTCACCATCCAGTGATCAGACCAGCAGCTAAAGCCATGCATTGCATTGGTGATGCACAATAACATAATCAATCAGGTGCAGTGACCAGAATGAGGATGCATCCATGTGGTCTTGTACTTGTTGGCTTGTTGAAACATGGTGTTGCTGATGATTAGCTCGTGTTCCATGCAAGTGGCCAAGAGGAAAGTGCCATTGGAGTTCTTTCTGACAACTATTTGATGTCCAGTTACCTTTTTCCATGAGGTGTGATCATGGCTGACTTGAGCATTGAAATTACCAAGGATTATTAGTTTGTCATTTCTTGGTGTTGATCTAATGATGTTGGTGAGATCTTCATAGAATTGCTCTTTGACATAATTGCTATTGTTCATGCTTGGTCCATAGGCAGTAATGATGGAGGCATAGCACTGTAGCCTGATAGGGATGTGAAGAATCATCACCCTAACACTGATGCCACTGTGTATGGCTTGTAGCTTGCACACTAATTCCATGCAGATAGCAAAGCCTATGCTTGAGAGGCAGAGTTCAGCTTCTGGCCTACCAATACAATAAAAGGTGTAAGCCAGCACTAACCTCCTAAAACTGAAAGTTATCAGGGATCCAAGTCTCACTGAGAGCAGCTATGTCAATGTTTTATCTGGCAAGCTCTCTAACGAGTATGGCAGTGCATCTGTAGAGGCCATTGACATTGTCAAATAGAGTACAAAAATTCCAGGAGGCAAAGTTTATAGTGCATTTTTGCAAGCACTGACATTGTTTTGTTCTTTGACCAAAAGTTTGGATGGTCAGCTGGTCATGGCAAACCAGAAGACTGAGTATGGAGTGAGTGAGTTTTAGGGATTCTTTTTCCTCCTTTCCCAGCTGGGGAGAGCAGCACTGCCTCTGAAAAGGGCTGCTCTGTCGTTCAGGGAGGATTCGAATAATGCTGTCACTCTAAGATCAATATCGAATGACCATCTCCCTTGAACTGCCTGCATGCAGTTTTGCGGTTAGGTACTCCAAGTGACATCCTCCACCTCTACCCCTCGCTGCTTGCCCATCACCTCAGGTCTTCACGATGCCATATGATATCCATGTTATGATGCCGTATGATGTCCAGGTTGTGAGATGACAACTGAGAAAACTGCACATAGAGTGTATTATAATGAAAGAGACTCTGTGTGGTAGCCGGTCTCACTCTCTCATCCATACAGACCATCATCCACTGGTGAGGAGTGCCTCAATGAGAGGAATAGTAGGCACAGATGCAGCACATTGTGAGGAGAATTGGATGGAAATCCATGAGCTGAACCCATTTATGGCCAAGGTGACCACAACCTAGTGCCAGGGCTGTGCTACAGTGCTGAGCAGATAACAGGTAGTAGTCGTACGTCACCACTGTAGATTGATACTCAGTCCAGTTGTCCTGTGGGACCCTTCTAGATTGATTGCCATCCAAGGCCCATGAGGTCAATCTGCCCAGGTCAAGTTTTGCTCGCAGATTGAAACATAGAAACATAGACTTTGACAGCAGATAAGGACCACTTGGTCCACCTAGTCAGCCCATTTCCCTATCTAGTGGATAAGCTTCAAATCCTTGTTAACCATCAGCCTACTTCATCCTTACCCCCGTCCTACCCCCCACTAGAATTGTCTTATGTCGGTCCTATGCATTCTTGAATTCCCACACTGTTTTTGACCCCACGACCTCCTCAGAAAGGCTATTGCATACATCCACTGGAGAGTGGTGGTAGGATCCAGTTACCCTTCACCTGATGGGGGCAGAGAATATCCCATCCTGGAGATGCAGGTTTGCCCCCTGCTGCTCCTAGTTAGGCACATAGAGGGAGCCTATCCCCTCACTCTTAGCTAGGCATGTGAAGGAGACTATCCCTTCACTCATCCCCTCTCTCTGTCCCCCTGCAGTGTCTGCTGATATGCTAAATGTTATCCTATAACTACCTGTACAAAATCAGCCCACCATTCCACCTAATATGGCTTAAATCCAAACTGCAATCAAGCAGATGTCAAGTGGAAAGGCAACCGGTTCAGATGGTATTCCTGGTGAGATCTTCAAGCATGGTGGCCAGAAGTTAGGAAGAAACTCCTTGCCCTCTAAAATAAAATCTGGGATTATGAAACTCTATCACAAGATCAAGCACAAAGGTCATCGCTCATGCTGCGATAGTCACCAAGGAATTTCACTTACATTGGTAGAATGTAAAATTTTCACTCACATCATACTCTGTCAAGTAAACAAACAACTATCAGAAAAAAGTCGCCAAGAAAGCCAGTGTGGATTTCAGACTGGGTGCAAAATATCTGACATGATTTTCTCAGCCTGTCAGATCCAGGAAAATTGTAGAGAAGAGAACCAGAACTTCTAAATGGTGTTTGTTGGCTTGACAAAGGCATTTGACTCCATCAATTATGATGCACTGTGGGAGATTCTTCTAAAGGTTGGATACCCTGTCAAATCTGTGAAAATGTTTAGTCAATTACACATTGGTATGATGGCCTGAGTAATAGGTCAAGGCTGTGTGTCATCATTATTTGCAGTTACTAATGGTGTTAAACAAGGTTGTGTGCTTGCCCCATCCTTGTTTGGCATACTTTATACTGCAGTACTGCTTGACACATTCAAGAACTGTGACAGGCGAATCTACATTTGTTACCTCACAGATGGTGGCATCTTCAACCTTCGGCAGCTGCAAGCTAAAATGAAAGTAATGCAGATAACCGTTCATGACATGCTTTTTGCTGATGACTGCACATTATTTACCCACACTCTTGAAGACATCCAGCTGTAATCCGACTGATTTGCTCAAGCAGCACAGCATTTTGGCCTTACAATCAACTTAAAAAAAGACTACAGTCATGGTCCAGCCCATACCTGGTCATCAAGTTACACCCCCCCGTGGTTACGATCAATAATGTACCACTTAAAGTCACAGACAAATTCTACTACCTCGGTAGCGTTCTGTTGCAGAATGCCATGATCAATGATGACGTCACTCACCAGGCTGGCATGGCCAGCTCTGTCTTTGGCAAACTTGAGCAGAGACTCTGGCAAGAATGAGGGATTAGTCTGCAAACATAAATTGCTATATGCCAAGCTGTTGTCATCACTATCCTCCTACATGGATCAGAATCGTGGACCTGCTACAGTCATCACATCATGCAACTTGACCATTTCCACTTGCGCTCTCTACAACATATTGCTGGCATGAAGTGGCAAAACAAGGTGCCTAATACAGATGTCCACAAGTGTTGCAATATAACTGGAATCAAGGCCATGATCAAAAAGGTTCAGTTGCATTGGTCTGGACATGTTTGCACGCCTGACTGTAGAATTCCCAAAGCTGTCTTCTATGGAGAACTATAGTCCAGGTATCATATCAGAGGTGGGCAGATGAAACACAATAAAGACACACAAAAAGCCACAATAAAATCTTGCAATATTAACTCCATAACCTGGTCAGCCCAGTGGTGCTGAGGGTTGAGTCGCTGGACGCCACACCTCGCACCATGCCGGCTAGCTGGGTTCAGAAACAAGCCAGGAGTCGCAGGGGGTCAGCGGGGGGAAAAGAGCGAGAGTCAGAAGGACTGCTCTCTCTTCCTGGGGGTGGGTGAGGGAGTTGCTCTCTCATCGAGTGACCTCTGGTGGTGGCTGGGGGTGCACCAATTGAGCAGCACGGTGAACGCCAGAGGTGGGCGGAGTCACGGCATTACATTGCCTTGCTAGCCGTGCTCTGAGGGACGGGAAGAAAAAGAGCAAAAATACCCCAACCTGGTGATAGATGAAGGTGTCACGGCCTTCACTGCCCACACTCCAAATTCCGGGCCATCTCCCTGATCCTGATGGGGCTCGTGTGCGCTGGGCACTTTGCCCTACTAGATAGAGTGCCCCGGGCAGATGGGGCGGCCCTACCTCCAGAGGGTTCAGACCCAGAAGTGGTGCTCAGTGACATGAGGAAAAAAACGGAATGGTCACGGCGGGAGGTAGAGGCGGGTAGCCCGTGGTCGCTGGAAGGAGTTCTCCAAGAGTTGGAGGGAAACAAAAAAACATAACCTGGGAAAACACAGCCACAGACAGACCACGATGGCATCATGTCTGCCAGGTCTGGTTGAATGAATTTGAGGATGTGAGGTTGCAAGATTTGGCTGACAAATGCCTGGCGTGCAAAACACTTCATCTACCCACCTCAGCTGGCTTCCAGTATGACATATATAACCGCATATGTACTGTATGTCCAGGATTGAGCTCTTGTCCCATCAATGGACCCACAGCAACTGAGACTTATCCGTCAACTCGATGGAGACTCTGTCATCATCATAAGTGAGGATGCTGTGTCTTGAAAGCCAATACCCCCAATGACAGGAAAGGTCTATTTGCTGTTGATGCAATATTTACCTCCAGTAGTCAGCTGGTGCCCCTCAGATCCCCATCCCTCCTTATCAGTAAGGGAGGGGCCAAAGTACATAGGCCAATTTCCAATAGGTTGAAATGTGGACCTGGTGCCAGACTTACAGTGAGCTAGCCCTGGCTTTTGGGTAGACCAGTCAAATCATGGAGATAGGATAGGTGCTTATTACCCACTTGTCAAGGAGTGAGTCCGTCTCTCCCCTTGACCATGCTAGGTATCCTACTCACTTCACTAAAATGTGACAAGTCAAAGGCACTGTGCATTGTCTGTCCCTCAAAATGGGATTACCTTTGGGCATAATGAAAGAATGTCCAAGCTTTTCCTGATACAAGGGATTTTCTCTGATTTTTCACATTCACTAGGGACATAGAGTCACTGACTATTTTTTTCAATAAGCTGTAAAACCTAATATCACATTCTTACCATATTATTAGCAGTTTGGAAGTTTCTTAATGGTTCTAATTCCCAAATGAGTGGGCTAATGTGTCTCAATGGTGGTGGTGGTTGGGGGGTTGGGGGGCAGCTGCACCCAGTATAAACAGATCCACTTATAAAACTGGATGGGTAGAAGCTAGTGAAACTCTGTCAGTTATGCATTATTGATGTGTCTTCCTTTTCATGTTAGTCTTACAAGGTATCTGAGCCCAACAGAGGGGGGGTAGAGTTTCTGCATGGAATTTCCCTGGAATGAGGCTTGTTTTACATGTTTTGGGAAGGGAAGGGAAGGGAAGAGAAGGGAAGGGAAGGGAAGGGAAGGGAAGGGGCTACCGAGACTCATGCAAAGTATGGATGACTTGAAGCAATGCAAACAAAGGAGGGCTGTTTCCAGACACAGTGATGCTCAAAGTAAAATAACAGTCGCATCAGCAAATTAACTTGGCACCTATAGCTCTATGACTCTAAGGGCCAGATATTCAAAACTTTGCACTAAGCACAAACTGTTTGCACAGGTTTAATGTGGGATTAGCATGGGCTTGCTATATTAAAAAGGCAAAATAGCGCACACAAACTGCATTAGCGCCAGGCAAAATCATAATGTATGCAAGGGGCAAACTGAGAGGGTGTGTACATGAATACAGGCACAATGCTATATTCAGTGACTAGCGCTGTGCAAAGTGGTTTTGTGTGACTTTGTGTGGCACTTAGTGTGGTGCACATTACCGCCCAGGAAAAGGTAGTCTTAACCCGGGCAATCAGCTTTGTGTGACATTTTGGCTTTGAGCAGTGTTTGCATGGTTTTGCATGGCTTTGAGTGACCCTAGCAAATAAATATGACACATAGACAAAGCCAGACATAGAGGAAACATGCTGCTCACTGATGGCATCACAATGATGCCATCATCTGCCATCAGTCCCAGCCATGCCAGGCAGTAAGTGGTGACCATGCCACCAGTGGACAGCATGGCAGTGTGGCCACACAGCACACACCAGCAGACCACTCTTCTGTGGACACCAACAGATGCCAGCACACATATGCAGCACTGTGGGCATGGAGGATGTTGAGAGGAGAGAGTACGGGAGGCCAAGCTGTGCCACAGACCAGGTGTGGCCACAAGGCTGGGACACATCACACAGTACACATGGGTCAGCATTGGGAATACCCCAACACCAGTGTGCCTATCTGATAATATATGCCCCCCCCAGCCACATACTGCACAGCTGTACAACTGCCACAGCACACAAAGCCGGACATGTATATGTGTCACTATGAGCATCCCATGCCAGAGGTGCAGCATCTGTGGGTCACACAACAGCGTAACAGTAATGTCCACTGTCAGTAAACACCTGCATGTTGGGCCTGTCACTGTGTATAGTGCAGTCATCAGCACTGCCCTACACACTATAGGCAGTGCTGTGTCCACACACTACTGGCCCCCTTTCTACTGTAGTGTCTGCTGTGTACTGTAGCATGACCTACAGTGTGACAGTTGTATGCAGCACCACCACCATCTGTGCCTATGCTGTGTTGTCCCCTGGGGTAAAATATTCTATGCTATGCTGTACTGTTTACATGTAGCCTAAAGCTATCATCATGCACTGCCAGACTGACCTATAGGTGGAGCAGCGGCCCGACCTGGCCAGCCCCTATACTTCCAGACTGACCTACAGATGGAGCTGAGGGACCCTGCAGTAAAGCTGGGCAAACTGCATGCAAATCAGGGCATAATGAGATGCTAATCTGAATGTTTGCCCAGAGACTACTTAAGTAGGCTCATTTGCATGTCACTTTTGAATATGGCAAAGTTTAGCGCTGGGCAAACGTGTTTGTACCAGGCTAACAGTTTAGCCCTGTGCTAAACCTGTGCCAATGTGTTAGTGCTACGCAAACAATTCGAGGACTATTATACAGTTTTGAACACTGTACTTTCACATGCGCTGCTGCCTGCAGCTGTACTGGGTCCACACATTTGCTGGCACACATTGGCCACATAGTTCACCTCTGCCTACCTTCACGTCCCTGTGCACTGTATTGCTGTTGTGGTTTGCACTTCCTGGTTGCTACATTCAGAGCTGTCTTATTTCAGGGCTAAGTTTGCCCTGCACTCCCAGCCCAGTTTGCCCGGCCTCATTCCCATGCTATATTCAGAAGCTGTTTGCCCTGGGCTATTCCTTTTGAATATAGCTTGCTTTGTGCTCTGGGCTCAGTTTGCCTGCTGAGCAGTGTTAATTTAGCCCCGGGGCAAAGTTTTGAATATCTGGCCCTGAGCCTTTAAGAAAGTGCCCATCTGACTGTGAAACAACAGACAATACTTATGTGGGGACACTGCTGCTTTATCCACTATTTTGGACACTTATTGATTAAAAGGAGCATTTTTACACTATATTGCTTAGAGTCATACTGCTATTCATTTCAGGAGGTGGGTGCTGAGTTGTTTTGTAATAAGAATTGAAACAACTTACAGTTATGGTGATTAACAGAACTGATGTTGCTAGCTGTTGCTAGCCTTGCTTGTAGAGCAGAAAGCAGCTAACTAAAAGAAGCTACATTTTCTTATTAATTTAAAACTTATATCTCAGCAGGAGTCAGTGTCAGTTAAGATTAAGTAGACAGATAACTTTATTAGAAGTAGAAGGGGGTCTTATTTAGGGTTAAAAAAAAGAAAGAAAAGAAGGAAAGTCAGTGTGTGTTCTGTGCAGGGAAGGGTACTATATCAGCTGACTTTGCTAAACCAGTAGAAGGAAAGAGAGCTTACCTGGGGGTGTGGTTCAGACACTAGAAAAGCAGGTGAGTCAAATTACAACTTCTTGTTGCTAGCCTTTTTTTCTTACTAATTGCCCTCCATCCCACCCACCCAAAGCCAGTTCCACTTTTATAGCCACTGGATTTGACTGTCAACAGGAACTTCCTGTTTGGCAGTAGGAAGGAAAGGATCATACAGAAACATTGGTTTTGTCAACCCTAAAGTAAAAAAAGTAGCTCACTCTCCCCCCTAGCTGCTGGTGGGCTGATATTGAGCAAGGAAGAAGGAGGCTACTGAAGAAGATAGGAAGTTGCTGTCCCAGAACAGGAAGGGTGAGAGTTGTAAGGAGAGGAGAGAATAAGCATCCAGTGAAACATTAGCGAGGACACAAAATAAGACATGATAGGAGTGGTGTAGTGCAATGGCTGTGGGGCGGCAGTGTTCCGGGAGACATTCTGGAGGCTGTGATGCTGCCCTATTTGCAGGCACCTCTCTGGTCTGAGAAAGGAGGTTGCCCGTCTCCAGGCTGACCTGGCTAGGATTTGTGAAACCTCCTCCCCCACCCAGGGACCACCAGGGCCAATGCCACTACCTCAGAGGTTGCCAAGAAAGAGGAGATGCTGGACCAGGGTGGGCTCAAGGAGGGAGAGGGTGGTGGAACAGAGTTGCATCCCTCCAGCTGTACCTCTCCACAATTCATTCACTCTTCTAGTGGATAGTGGTTCCTCTATGGAGGCACCTGCAGTGGAGACCAAGGAGGATGCTGGGAACCTTCACAAAGGAGACCCACAAGAGGGTGGCATGGGACCCCACAGGGGAAGGAAACAACTCCTGTTGGGGGACTCAATCATTAGGGGGTAGAAATGGGGGAGGAAGGGGAGAGGGAGGTAAGGTGCCTTCCAGGCGCCACGGCTTGGAGGGACAGGAAGCGAATCCTCAGGAGCGTGGGAGGAGCTGCACGAGGGAGGGAGCTGGATGTCATTATCCACCTAGGGACAAATGACCTGGCTAGGAATGGGATCAGAGCAGTGCTAGAGGAGTTTATAGAGTTGGGAAGGGGCCTTAGACAAGTAGCGTATACGGTAACCTTCTCAGAGGTGCTGCCTGTCTATGGCAAGGGAGATGCTAGGGCACTTTTCACCAGGGAATTCATTGAGTGGTTGAAAAACTGGTGTGGAGCTCAGGGTTTTGGCTTCATTGGGGACTGGGGAGCCACCTGGAGGGATGCAGACCTATACTGGTGCAATGGTCTGCATCTGTCCAGGGGGGGAACCAGAATCCTAGGTGAGAGGTGTCGAATGCTTCATTGGCAAGCATTTAAATCCAGCTAAGGGGGAGGCACGAAAGGAGCAGGGAAATCTGAGCCTCCCCCCACAAAATATGGTGATTAGTGAGGTAAACACCAAGGTGCAGAAGTTATTAGGGAACAGAACAGATTTAAATGTGAAAAAAGGCAAAAGCAGTAAGGACAGAAATGGGGCTAAAAGGGGTAAGGCTATCAAAAAAGTGGAGGGTGATGAGTATCAATGCCCGTAGTCTGTGTAACAAGCTCCCTGAACTAGTGGCCTTGATGGAAGAGGGTTGCCTGGATATTGTGGCAGTCACGGAAACATGGTACACAGAGAACCACGACTGGGATGTCAACATACCAGGATACACAATCTACAGGAGGGACAGGGAGGGTAAAAGAGGAGGAGGAGTAGCTCTCATGTAAAGGAAGGATCAAAGCAACAGAACTAAAGAGTAAACAGGGAGCAGATGAGGCACTTTGGGTCACCCTGGAGACAGGAAATGGCACCACAATCCGCATGGGGTTGTATACAGACCCCCATCTCAGGGGGAGGGAATGGACAAGGAAATGATAGAAGGCTTTCTTAGAATGGCAGAAAAAGGGGAGATATTGTTGATGGGGGACCTGAATATGCCAGATGTTAACTGGAGCACCTTTGCTGCAGGCACATCCAAGAGCAGGGTCATTCTTGATTCCCTACGGGGGGCATGCCTCAGACAGCTAGTATCGGAACCCACTCGGGAGGGAACAATCCTAGATCTGGTACGCTCAAATGGGGATGGAGAAAGAATTTCAGATTTAGAAGTGGGTAGCCATTTGGGAACAAGCGACCACCGAACAGTGTGGTTCACGATAAACACAGCCATACAATCAAGCCATACAAAAGCAAGATTACTGGACTTTAGGAGGGCTGACTTTGGGAAAATGATAGATTGCCTCAGAAAAGCACTAGCAAACAGGCAAGAAGGAGGGGTGGAGGAACAATGGACAGTGATCAAAACAGCCATCACAGAGGCAACAAGCCTTTGTGTAAAGCAAATCAATAAAACACAACGAAGAAAAAAAACACTATGGTTCTCAAAAGAGGTGGCAGGGAAGGTTAAGGAGAAAAGGACAGCATTCAGGAAATATAAGGAAACACAGAAGAAGCAGGACAGAGAACTCTATCAGCTAAAGCAGAAAGAGGCTGGGAAGGCAGTCAGAATAGTAAAGGCCCAAACCGAGGAAAGGATAGCCAATTCTGTTAAGAAGGGGATAAGACCTTTTATAGGTACATTAGGGAGTGAAGAAAGACCGAAGGAGGGATACTGAAGCTTAATAAAGGGAGGGAATGTGGGTAGAGGGTGACAGTGAAAAAGCAGGGATACTGAACGAATATTTCTGCTCAGTATTCACAAAGGAAGAGGAGGGGGAGTTACCTAAACCAAACAAGAGAAACACTCTGAAGACGGGGGTCGATACCAGTCCATTTACAGAAGAAAGGGTTCTGAAAGAACTAATAAAATTGAAGGTGGACAAAGCAATGGGGCCTGTTGGGATTCACACAATAATTCTAAAAGAACTAAGGGTAGAACTAGTGACACCGCTGACTACTCTGTTTAACAAATCATAGGAGGATGGGGTGGTACCCGAGGACTGGAGGAGGGCAGATGTGATTCCTCTTCACAAAAGTGGGAGCAGGACAGAGGCAGGAAACTACAGACCAGTTAGTTTGACCTCGGTGGTAGAGAAAATGATGAAATCACTTCTGAAGGAAAAAATTGTTGAGTACCTAGAGGCCAGTGGGGCACAGAACCCAAGGCAGCATGGATTCACGATGGGAAGGTCATGTCAGACAAATCTGATAGATTTCTTTGACTGGGTGACCAAAGTAGTAGACCAGGGAGGGGCTGTGGACATGGCCTACCTAGATTTTAGCAAGGCACTTGATACAGTCCCACACAAAAGATTAATTCACAAGATAGCCAGCCTTGGAGTGGGTCCCAAGGTGGTAGCCTGGATAAAAAATTGGCTAGACAACAGGATGCAAGGGTAGTAGTAAATGGAATACACAGTGAAGAAAAGAGGGTTACTAGTTAGGTACCCGAGGTTCAGTACTTGGACCGGTCCTTTTTAATGTCTTTATAAGTGACATTGCAGAGGAACTGAAAGGAAAAGTATGTCTCTTTGCAGATGACACAAAGATCTGCAACAGGGTTGATACACAAGATGGAGTGGAAAGGATGAGAAGGGACTTGGCAAGGTTGGAGGAATGGTCAAATGTATGGCAGCTCAGATTCAATGCAAAGAAGTGCAAGGTAATGCACATGGGAAACAAAAACCCAGGGGAAGTGTACACAATGGGGGGTGAGATACTGACAAAAGTAAAAATAGAAAGGGATCTGGGGGTAATTATTTCAGATGACCTAAAGGTGGGACAGCAATGTGAGAAGGCAGTAAGGAAGGCTGGAGGGATACTGGGATGCATAGGAAGAGGCATCAATAGTAGAAATCAGGAAGTTGTTATCCCTCTGTACAGACAGTTGGTGAGACCCCATCTGGAGTACTGTGTGCAGTTCTGGAGACCCCATCTCCGCAAAGACATAGACAGTGGAGGCTGTCCAGAGGAGGGCAACCAAAATGGTGCAGGGTCTGCACCAGAAGACATACGAAGAAAGACTAAAGGAGCTTAATATGTATACCCTAGAGGAAAGGAGGGAGAGAGGGGACATGATAGAAACTTTCAAGTACCTCAAGGGAATTAACAAAGTCCAAGAGGGTTGCATCTTCCAGAAAAAGAGATGTGCAAGAACATGGGGGCACAATTTGAAGATAGAGGGGGACGGTTCAGAGGTAATGTGAGGAAGTATTTTTTCACTGAGAGGGTTGTGGATGCATGGAACAGCCTCCTTGAGGAGGTCGTGGAGTCAAGAACAGTGGGGGACTTCAAGAATGCATGGGACAGGCATAAGGCAGTCCTAGTGGGGGGTAGGAGGAAGTAAGCTGTTGGTTAACTAGGATTTGCAGCTTATCTGTTAGGTAGAAAAATGGGCAGACTAGGTGGGCCAAGCGGTCCTTATCTGCCATCAAATTCTATGTTTCTGTTTCTATGATGGTCAGTGCTTCAAATTTCCATTATTTCTTGACCAGTTATCACCCATTAAGAGATAACTCAAAAATGATTTAGAATTTAGCAAAAGTGCCATTTATTTCAGGCCTAAACAATCACCACAAAGTCTTTGTGTTTGTGCCTTGCTGGCACTTTGTCAGCACCCAGTCAGTCCAGCCCTTTCAGTCTGTCCTTTTCATGATGAATGGGATCAGTGGAAGTGTACTGTCATCTCCTGGTGTAGGGAAGGGTGTGAGAGACTGTTATCTACAGTGCAACATGAACACTTGTTGTCATGATAATCACTGTCATGTAAATAAACACATGGCTGTTGCCATTTAGCTATACAATGCATGGTTTCCTTGTATCTGACTGAGGAGTAGAAGTACTTTGGGCTGAGAGCCGCTGCAAAGCTTTCTGATCAGTTACTTTAGGCTAGTAGGCTAAGTTGCTGGTGCAATTGTTGATTAACTTCAAAACTTACCAGTGAATGATAGTTGAACCAGAACCATTTTGAGGCCAAATGTACATTGCCAGACAATAAAATTTCTTCTAACAAGCATTTGTCAGTGCCGATCATTTGATGCACTAGAAGATGTCAGCCACTGTACCTTGTGTATGGCCTTGAGGTATTTGAATGTATATATCATGTTCCCCCGCTCTCTCCTGTCCTCTAATGAGTACATATTGAGGTCCTTTAATCTGTTCTAATATGTTCTGTCTTGCAAGCCATATTGCATCATGCAATGGAATCACCACCTCACACCTTTTGCTAGTGATACTTTGCCTATGCACCCAAGTGTGCCACTGGGCCTCCTTGCAACATTTGTGCTCTGGTTTGACACCTTAAGGTCATCAGAACTGATAACTCCTATGTCCTTTTTTTTCTTGGTGATCACCAGCACTGCACCCCCATTCAGTAACCCTCCCCAGGTTTCCCTCTTCCCAGGTGCATTATTTGCACTTAGTTGCACTGAACCTCAGTTGGCACTCCTCAGACCATTTTTCAAGTCTCTCCATGTGTCTGCTCATTTTCTTCACCCCTTCTGGAGAATTCACTCTGTTACAGATGTCAGTGTCATCTGCAAACAGGAAGACAGACCTTTCCTTCTAGCTTTTCTGCAATATCTGTAATGAAGACATTGAATAGGACTGATCCCTGAGGTACCCCTCCGGTCATCATCTTTTCCCCGGATTGGAACCCATTACCACCACCTTTTGCCTCCTGTCTGTAATCCAGTTTCTAACCCAGTGTATTAGCTTGTGCCCTGTGGCCAGACTACCCATCTTGTTATATCAGACTTCTGTTGGTTGGCATTGAAGGCTTTCCTGAAATCAAGGTAGGCGACATCCACTGCTCTGCCCTGATTTACTTCCTTACTGAGACATTAGTGTTTCCAACCCTAATGTCAAACATAGAAACATAGAATTTTATGGCAGATAAGGACCAGTTGGCCTACCTAGCCTGCCCATTTCCCTACCTAACGGATAAGCTGCAGAACCTATTTAACCAACAGCCTACTTCCTCCTACCCCTCACTAGAATTGCCTTATGTCTGTCCCATGCATTCTTGAATTCTCCCACTGTTTTTGACTCTACGACCTCCTCAGGAAGGCTGTTCCATGCATCTACAACCCTCTGTATGAAGACATACTTTCTTACATTACCTTTGAGCCGTCCCCCCTCTATCTTCAAATTGTGCCCCCTTGGTCTTGCACATCTCTTTTTCTGAAAGATGCTATCCTCTTGCACTTTGTTGACTCCCTTGAGGTATTTGAAAGTTTCTATCATGTCCCCCCTCTCGCTCCTTTTCTCGAGGCTATACATCATAAGCTCCTTTAGTCTTTCTTCATATGTCTTCTGGTGCAGACCCTGCACCATTTTGGTTGCCCTCCTCTGGACAGCCTCCACCCTGTCTATGTCTTTGCAGAGATGGGGTCTCCAGAACTGTACACAGTACAGCAGATGTAGTCTTACCAACTGTCTGTACAGAGGGCCAACAACTTCCTGTTTTCTACTGGTGATGCCTCTCCCTATGCATCCCAATATCCCCTCAGCCCTCCTTACTGCCTTCTCACATTGCTGTCCCACCTCCAGGTCATCTGATATGACTACCCCCAGGTCCCTTTTCATTTTTGTTGTTGTCAGTATCTCACCCCCCATTGTGTACTCTTCCCCTGGATTTTTGTTTCCCAGGTGCATTACTTTGCTCTTCTTTGCATTGAATCTAAGCTGCCATACATTTGACCATTCCTCCAACCTTGTCAAGTCTCTTTTCATTCTTTCCACCTCACATTGCGTATCAAACCTGTTGCAGATCTTTGTGTCATCTGCAAAGAGACAAACTTTCCCTTCCAGTTCCTCTGCAATGTCACTTATAAAGACATTAAAAAGGACCGGCCCCAGTACTGAACCCTGTGGTACCCCACTAGTAACCCTCCTTTCTTCACTGTGGACTCCATTTACTATTACCCGCTATGTCATGTTGTTCAGCTCAGCTAATTTTTTACCCAGGCTACCACCCTGGGACCCACTCCCAGGCTGGCTAATTTGTTTATTAATCTTTTGTGTGGGACTGTGTCAAATGCCTTGCTAAAGTCTAGGTAGGCCATGTCCACAGCCACTCCCTGGTCTACTACTTTGGTCACCCAGTCAAAGAAATCAATTTGATTTGTCTGACATGACCTTCCTGCTGTGAATCCATGCTGTCTTGGGTCCTGTGCCCCACTGGCCTCTAGGTACTCAATAATTCTTTCCTTCAGAAGTGATTCCATCATTTTCCCTACCACTGAGGTCAAACTGACAGGTCTGTAGTTTCCTGCCTCTGTGTTGCTCCCACTTTTGTGAAGGGAAATCACATCTGTCCTCCTCCAGTTCTCAGGTACCACACCATCCTCCCATGATTTATTAAAAAGGGTAGTCAGGGGTGTTACTAGTTCTTCTCTTAGTTTTTTTAGAATTCTGGGGTGAATCCCATCAGGCCCCGTTGCTTTATCTACCTTCAGTTTTAAGAGTTCTTTCAGAACACTTTCTTCTGTGAAAGGACTAATATCAGCCCCCCTATCCAGAGTGCTTCTATTGACTGGATTAGATATCTCCCCCTGCTTTTCTATTGTGAATACTGAGCAGAAGTATTCAGTCAGTATCCCTGCTTTTTCACTGTCGCTTTCTGTCCAACCACCTTCCTCTTTGTTCAGCCTCAGTATCCCTGCCTTAGTCTTTCTTTGCTCCCTACTGTACCTATAGAAGGTTTTATCCCCCTTCTTAGCCAACCCCGCCCCCACCCTGCAGAGACTGACAGGCATTGGGGGTGTGCCTTTGGGTCATAGGCAGTAATGCTCACACCATTCCACCTCACTTCTCCCTGTGAACACCAGCAGGCATCACGGTGTGCCTTTGGCCCTTACACTCACCCCATTCCATAAAGAAATAAGTGGAGTTAGGTGCACTGTAGGAGAATGGGATGAATGTTAGGGCCGAAGACCTAAAGGCATACCTTGATGCCTATCACTGGCTGAACTGCGGCAGTGGGAGTGGAATGGTGTGAGAATTATGGCCAATGACCCCAGTTGAAAACACTAACCCCATGGGTGCTTGTTGGTATTTTCACTCCAAATTTTCAACATGGGCTTTTTTGGACCCCATCTCATGAACAGTGGTACTATCATTTTGTTACTCAATCCTGAAAGGTGATTTCATGCTTTGACTGCGCCATTCGGAGTCACAGTTGTGAAAACATACTTTGGTCTGAGTGTGAAAAATGACACCTGTACTTTTCCTGAGGAGGTGTGAAAAAATGCTAATGTTGAAAATCTTGAGTAAAAATATAAAAAACTGGGGAAGTTACAAGCATGCATAGAAACTATACAATGCATGGCTGTAACAAAATAATTTTTTGAAATTTGTAATCCAGATTTTCAACATGAACTTTTTGGGACCCCCAACTCAGGAACAGTGGCACTATCATTTTAGTACTTCATCCCAAAAGCTGATTTTGCACAGTGACCATGTCATTCTGCTCCACAGGTGTGAAAACATGTTTAGGGCAGGATGTGAAAAATGACAGCTATACTGTTCATAAGGAGGTTTGGAAAAATGGCAGTGTTGAAAATCTGAAATGAAAATATTAAAAATTGGTGACGTTATGAGCGTGCGTAGAAACTGTGCAACACACGCTTCTAATTCAGTCATATTTTGTACTTTTTCACCAAATTTGCAACATGAGCTTTTTGGGACTCCACCTCATGAACAGTGACACTGTCATTTCATTAATCGGTCCTAAAAGGTGATTCTGTACAGCAACTGTGAAATCATCTTTCATGAGTGAGAAACAAAATGACAGTGCCACTGTTCATGAGATGGGGTCCTAAGAACCCCATGTTGAACATTTGGAGCCAAAATTCCTAAAACTGATTGAGATATCAACCTAAATTGAATCCCCCCCCCATACTGAGTCCCATTATAAGGCTTACCGTGATTTCTCAGTTTTTGGGTCACCTTTGAAGAGTGTAGACATGTTCCCGGTCCAGAGAAGATGGCAGCACTGGACCTCCAGAGGTAAGTATGGGGTGATGGGGTGCAGGGTAGGGTACACAGAGGTTGGGTGGGTGGGAATGGGGGAGGGGGTCCTGTGGAGATGACGATGCACCATTTTCTTTTTTACAGGGAAAAAATTAAAAGGCATTGGGAGACAGTTTTCTTTATGTTATAGGGCAAAAAAACTTAATATAGGCACACTGGGGTGGGCTCCCAGTGTGCCACAATAGCGGGGGGCATGCCGACATGGGGATTGGGTACCCTGATGTTGGCCAAATATCTATTCAGACTTGGGGGGGCAGGTGGAGACATCTGACACTGGGAGTGGGCATTCCAGTTTCGGAAACTATTATTTTGGCACACTGGAGTGGGCTCCCAGTGTGCCACATTAATATGGGGGAGTACATGCTGATATGGGGATTGGGCACCCTGACATCAGCTGTAAGAAACAGCCGCATGGTGGCTAATGTTGAGAGGGGGCAGAAGCCAGCACTGGGAGAAGCTGCACTGCAGCCACAGTTGAAGCTTTGGAGGGGCTCAGAGGAGTGAGAATGGAGACAGAGAATACAGAAACAACTGCTGCCATACACATTAGTATGCACTCTAATGCATCTGGCAGGAGTTTGGGCTACAAATGAAGTACTCCCTTTGGAGCCGTTCATTTATTTCAAGTCCATGACATGGCACATCAGTACAGCTGAACTGCTGTCATGACTAGAGTGCCTGGTTATTGGTGTACATTGCCACACCACTTGCAGATGCAGCTGTAATTGACATGGCAGTGATACACCTCTCATTTCCTGTTACTGTCTCACAACGTTTGGTGCACATATGCATTAAATGTAAAAATGGAAGACATTTCTTTCTTGTGCCTTGAATTTATGTGGAAAGGTGCTCTAAATAAACTATTTACAGTGGAGAGCACAAGGATGCAACACAATATTGCTGTGTGCTGCAGTAGAGTTACTGAAGGAAACAAAGAGTTTCAATGGTAGTTAATCCTTTTTGTCACACAAGAATCTGTGAGACTACATTGCGTCCTACCAGGGGACTGTCTGTCTGTCTATCTATCTATCTATCTATCTATCTATCTATATCTTATCTATCTATCTAGCTACCTATCATACTGCAATAAATGCTGTTCTATGAATGAAATGCAATTTGTCATACAGGAAAATATATTGTATGGTGGAATAGCCCACCCCCTAAACTAATGTCCTTTAATGACATTTTTCATTTGATGGAAACAATACTCTAAAGGGTCACTTAAACTGGTTTTGTAATTTTTGTTCTAGATTGATTCCCTTCCCTAGTGTCAAAGTGACTCAAGAAATTATGAATAACTGGGATACAGACAGAGCACAGATGTGTCAAGCTACACCACAAATGTTTGAAAACAAAACACAGTGGTACATAAAGTATCCCATAAGAGCACTGGAGCACAAAGTGGGGCACATCATATAATTACTAAGACAGAGGCCCCATCTTGTCCCAGTTTGTAAAATCTCAGATAAAACAAAGAACTCACACACTCCAGTTCAGTTAAAGGTGCTCCCTTTACTTGATTGCTACCATGTGCCAAAATAACAAACAAAAGATGCACACACCAGTCAGGGTGATCTTTTCAAAATTTATTGCTCGACCAGTGTCACTGTCTGTGTCACAATGGTAGACACCGCTATGTAATGCCTCCTTCATGAAGCATCATTAGGTGGTGATGTTTGGGTTTCAACAGTCTTTTTTATATTGCCCACTCCTTAATAATAATCAAGCAGATGCAAACATATAGTCAATGCAGTTACAACCATACGGAGAGAATGGACTTGCATCTTTATACAGTGCATGTCCCTGCATTAAACATTCAATTAAAAATTATGCATATCTTCTTTACTCATCCTCTGATAATATAAATATGGCTAAAACAAATTCTAAAATGCTATAATATGCATTTTATTGTAAGCATATTTTATGACTTTCAGTCCATCCACTATTTCCATATTTAAAATGTATTATTCAAGAACTCTCATAATTTGAGGTCAATATAATCTTACTAAATTGAATCAAAATGAAGCATATAGAAGTTTTCAAGTTTTACATTAGGGGAGGAGGTTAGGGTGGAAGAAGGATCAATTTAGAGTACCTGGGGCGAGGGGGAAGCTTTGAAACCATTGCCAATTCATAAAACTCACAATACCATTCACAATTTTAGCCCCTGATGAGTCTGCTGTGCAGGACTTCATTTATAATATTCATAGCTTCTTTGGGTTTCAAAGCATCCTAAGAGCTGCAAGCTGTTGGTCCAGAATCAAATATGACTCTGGACTCCATCTGATTTATGTTGCTGTATTTTACTAAAATGATGAATGCGTTCACCACATGCATAGGCTCCAGAAATTAAAAGTCCTAGTTGAGAACTGTGACTTTCCCACTAGGCCAGGCAAATTCAACTCAATGCAGAAACACCTGGAGAAGCACAACTCAGTTCTCAGTGTTCTTCTGCCAGTTGCTTTGGTCTGCATGGTAAAATGGTGCTAGGCTTTTGAGGGCAGTGCTATTACTAAAACTGAAACTGAATAAAAATGTTAATATACACTTAGTTCATAGTACGTTGTCAGTCTGTTTCGATGTCCCCTTCTCAGATAGTACAATCTTTTTATTTATACAGCATCTCATACATCAAAGAAAAGGCAAGAGAGGACAAAAGAGGAAAGAGAGAAAGAGAGAGAGAGAGAGAGAGAGAGAGAGAAGAAAGGACAAAACGAGAAGGAAGCTGAAGTCTATTTATATGTTAACAATATAGGGTGCTCAGCAAAAGCCTGTTTTCAGGACTGTCTTGTGCACAAACTAGTGAAGTTGCAACAAAATAAAAGGAGCTCAGAAGGAAGGGATACAAATAAAAATGGAAAGTGGTAAAAAGAGAGATGAAAGAACCCACATTGAGGAGAAACCCTGAAGACAGCAAACTGACAGTTTCTAGGCAGAAAGAAATAAAGACACAGGAGTAGATATATATGAGAGAGAGAGAGAAAGAGACAGAGAGAGAGAGAGAGAAAGAGAGGGAGAGAGAGAGAGAGAGAGAGAGAAATGTAGAGAAAAATAAAAGCCATCAGCACCTATGAATGAAAGCAATCTAAGTAAGCTGTTTGCATTATGCAGAGTAGATGTGTTGGGACACAAACAAGAGATTATTGCCAAGTAAATAGAAAAAATAACAAAAGCTGAAAAACAAAACAAGCACTGAAATTAGAATTTAGAGAGCAGCTAATGGGCAAGGAACCAGGTATCAACAAAAGGAGAAAAATGAAAAAAAAATTACAACAAATAAACATAATTGCCAAACCTGGGGCTCATTTCAAATAATTTGAAGCCCTCTAGAAAACACAAGGGTTGGAATCAAAATTAGTCTACAGCAGACCTGCCCATCCCTTCTGTTAGTGTTTTCTGAAGTGTAAATCTAGCATCTTGACAGTATGAATTCAAAATATATTTCCAACAATTTTTATACACCAAAATAGTTTTGGTCAAAATAATTTTCTCCTGGAAATACAGAAGAACAAAACAAATGTTTTCAAAAAATATAAAATTGTCAACATTCATTTCACTAACAAAACTGATATTAACTTTTTGTGCATATAATGCAGTATCACCCTATGGCCAAAATGTAACTTTTAGACTAATTGTGAATTTCACAAATGGCCCACGTAGTTACAGCAGTATGCATGAGTAACTCTGTAAATATTTAGTGTGTTTGTATGTGTGTGTGTTTGTGCAAATTTTCAAGTTGAGCAAGGTTTGGTGAGACAGCAGGTGACATAAGCCATGCTCACACCAGCGGTACTTGCACTGCCCAGACTCCAGACTCCTTTGGATGCTGTCTTCATTGCTGTTCCACAGAAACTCACTATCCCATTGATTACTTCCCTCTTACTTGCTTCATTCCCACTCTGCCAGCTCTTCTAGCTGCTACCAATTTGTTTGGTTCATCTGCCCTCTCCAGTCTCTCACCTGTGGTTTGGCCTTGTTTCCAGGTTCTGCCAGGAGCCATATTCCCCTCCACAATCATTGTTGTTACCACCTAGATCCACCTCAACTCTTTCAACATGGCAGCTGCCACATTTGGGGCTTCAACTTCTGTTCTGCTTCCTGGCTTCAGTGATGTTCCCTGCACCTCACACCTGTGCTGCTTCTAGCTGGCTAGCTTCTATTATATACACTGCTCAGCTGGGCTGATTCTTTCTTTCCTTTATGCTTGGTTCCCCCATAACTCCAGCACTCACTTTGGTCCCCCTGAACCTACCCTACCAGCTCATTTGGCTACTTTTCCTACTGCTGTTTCCAATCTGTGGGCTATCTACTGTAGCTGATATCCCTGCCTCATCTCTGTCTAATTGTTTACTTGCTTGTGGTCCCTTGTCCCTTGCCTTCAACTAGGTGGGCTCCAATAGAACTTTGCCTTGAGACCACAAAGATGTCCACCTACTCTTTTGCAGATACCTTTCTCATACACTTTCTCTCTCTTACTCTCCTATCAGCTGTTCTCTGCTGTAGTGTCTGCTGTTGTGTTCTGTCTCACCATGCTGGACTCTTTCCTGAAGTCCCTCATCCATCTTGGCCTTCAGCTGCTGTGGTTATGCTTCACTCTTTTAGAAGTTTGGGCTCTTTTTGACCTCTACCTCCTGGTTGGGGGCCTTCTATCTGTCAGCAGGCTGCCACCTCTTAGGTGCATGCATTTTAGATACCTCAATTTCCTTTTATTTTATTCATCTATTTAGTTAGTTCTGAGATTACAATTACCTTTGATCCAAGGCTCTTTTACAAAGGTTTCTCATCAGTTACAGTACAATACAGTTAATAAGAACAATAAAAGAACAGTGTCAATCAACAAGAACAACAGTCAGATAATTGAAATTGATCACACATGATTTTGGAAAACAAAAGACAGAGGCATTAATGAGGAAGTTAGGGAAAGAGGACAGGGGGCAAAGGAAATATTAGAGCTGCCAGGGGCATTGTCCACATCAAACAGTGAGAAGTGCTGGTGTATGGGGGCATGAAGGGAGGCAAGGGAAGGGAGAGGGGAGGGGTGGGGGAAGGGGGATATAGAGTATAAGTACTAGTAAGAGGAAGCAGATGTAGGACTAGAGTAATGGTATGTTGGGCTAATTAACTGAAGCAGTCACAGGACCTACAGGCAATGAGGAGAAGACGGTGCCTGGATTTAAATGTGCCCAGTTTGGGAATAGAGGAGATGTCAATGCTGAGACCATTTAGCCAGCTGGGGGCCCTATAAACAAGAGATCATTGACCCTGTGTGGTACGATAGAGGGGGACCTGTAGGAACTGGGTTACGGATCCCCTGGTGTGGTGAGGATTATTGCTTGGGTATGGTAGAGACTGGACTCCAGGGGGTGCGAGGCCCATGGTGATTTTCTTCACCATAATACAGGTTAGATACTTTATGCAGTTTGATAGTTGAAGCCATCCAGTTTGAGCATAAAGATTGCACGTATGTGTAAGATGGTGTGAACCAGTGAGGGGCCGACATGCTTTGTTAAGGAATGTAGTTATGCATTTGAGAGAAGTAGTTGAAGCAGAGCTGTAATTGATCAGTCCATAGTCAATGATAGAGATGACACAGCTCTGGACAGCGACCATAAAGGCTTCCAGGGAGAGATGTTGCCTGTGCTTGAAAAGTAGGCCAAGACGTGTATTTACTGTTTTGGCAACACTATCAATGTGAGTGCCATAGGATAGGTTGGGTTCAAGTGATATCCTGAGGTATTTAAAGGATTGCACTTGTTCAAGGGTAGCTCCATGGCAGTTTGTGATGGATAGTGGATGGATCCTGTGCCTGTTTTGGGAGCTTCTGGAAAACATTGACTTTGTTTTTTTGTAGTTAAGGACTAACTTGTGCTTTCTAAACCAGTTTTCAACAGATCCAAAACCAAGCTGTAGATTGTTTTGTATGGGTAAGGGGTCCTTATGGGAAGTGAGAATTATGGCATCATCTCCATAGAGAATGATTTGCTCAGAGCAAGATTGTGGGAGGATGTTGAGGAAGAGGCTGAACAGTAGTGGGCCCAGTATAGATCCCTTTGGGACACCCGAGTGGACAGATCTTGCATCAGAAAGGACATCAGCAATTTTTACTCTTGGGTCCGATTATCGAAGTAACTGAAACCAGGCTGTGGAATCAGGGGAAAGCTCAGCCTTCAGCAGCTGCTCAAGTAGTAGACCATGGTGGATGGTATCAAACGCCTTTGTTAAATCAATAAAGATGGACCCAGTAAGTTGACCACTATTTAGTAATTTATTTATTAACTTATTGATTTTTTTTTATTTCTTTTAAGAGTTTACCAGGAAAAACATACTGAGCTGACAGCAGGTCATTTCTGGAAGCATCCTGGGGGAGAGTTAAGAGGGAGCACAGATGAAACAGAGAATACTAATGGTAAAATTGAAATAAATAAAACATACAACAGTAACTGTATAATATAACGTAATGTAACAAAATATAAAAGTAGTACTATTACAAGATGACCAGGAACATTTCAAAAGATCAGCATTAGTATTAACACATTGTAACACACATTAGCAAAGTTTCAGTCTAGGTTGGCAATCACAGGGTCTGGACTGTAGAGCTGTATTTAACATAATGGAGGAGGGGTCAGGGGCAATTTCAGGAGTGAGTAGAGTAGTCATGAAGGAGGGTTTTGAAAGAATAGAGGGAGAAGGCATGGCAAATAGCACTGGATAGAGAAAACCAAAGCTTGGGGAATCTAAACAAGAAAGCAACTTGACCTGCAGAGGATTTTCCAAGAGGGAAGGAGAGAGAGAGAGAGGGGGAGAGAGAGAGAGAGAGAATGTGAGTCAGAGGGAGTAAACTGGGACATTAAGACAATAGAGGAGGGAGTTATGGTAAGGAGGGAGGGAGGGAACCAAACCAGAATATGGAGATAAATGAAGCACAGTGAGAGGCACAGGGCCATTCTGCCAAAAACAAAAACCATGCAGCAACCAATGCCACAAGCAAAAGGGCATGTACTGCAATATCATCAGGAAAAACACCAACCCGACATAAACAGCACACACCCTTTAAAACAATTAGCTTTTTTGTGTTTTTGCATTGGGTTTCACATCCTCACCCCCAGACATAGGGGGCTTTTCCCCTGACACCACCCGGAATAATTATAACAAACTCTGGGGGGGGGGTGTACTTCAGGGATGTGGAGTAACTCGGGAGGGGGGAAGTTTAAAAAAATAAAAATAAAAGCTGCAAAAAGTTGCAGCACAGGGAGACCTGGTAGGAACTGAACCACAGTCAAAGGTCTCCATTTCTGCCATGTGCTGGTGCCTTAGTCACTCCACCATGGGAGCTGCTAAACCAGCACCCCAGCACACGGCAACCTGATACTTCCTCATTTTCAGTGTATAGCGACAGGGATAGCAGTAATTCCCTACTGTTGTTCTACTCCTGTGTCTTTAATTCCAGGCATGTTATACACAGTGTGTTTAATACCGTGCTGTCTTTCTTGTGTGGTATTGACCCAGTGCCCAGTAAGAGAGGTGTCTGGCACTGAGGGATGGGAGAAAAAGGGAGGAGTAGAGGGAATGGCAGCAGGTGAGAAAGGGACAGTCCAGAGCAAAATGATAGGAGTAAAAATGTGGTCCAGTCTGGCCAGGGTGGATTTAGGAATAGCACTGTACACAATGTGACCATAATGAAAAATAAGGAGGTTCATCTTCCATATGATTTCTCTGTGAGCTTGAAGTGGAGCTTAGCTTTGTTCCTTTACGGAGCACCAGTTTAGGGTAGAGCTTCTGGTGGATGACATCCACTTGCAGAGAAAAATCTAGGTGATGATCCAGCCACATCCAGAGGTAATTAAAGGAGGAGACATCCTTGATTAATACACCATCAAGGATATGGAAGGAGGGAAATGGTGAGAGTCTGGACAACCTCTGCCTGGTACAAAAAGTCATATAGATGATTTTCTTGGTATCGAGGGCCAGTTTATCTGCCCAGAATCAGTGTTGGATGTTGGAGAAGTCCAGCTGGAACCAAACAGCCAAAGCAGAAACAGAGGAGCTAGAGGTGAATGGCTCTGTATAATTTGAGTAGATGTGGATGGACGCAGAGGTGCAAGTATTAAAGAGGTAATTTAGAAAGATGGAGAAAAGGATCAGGCAAAGGACAGAACTTTGGGAAACACCTGAGCAGAAATTGAGATGACGGTGTTTCTGATGTGGACAACTTAGGACCTACCTTTGAGATAAGAGCAGAACCAGCTAACTGGGTGGTCAGATGGCACCACACATTTATGTCTGTCCAAGGGAAAGGGTTGTTCAGCGGTGTCAAAAGTCTTAGCCAGGTCAACAGAGATTGCAGAGGTAATAAGTCCCCAATCCATTCCATAAGGATTGAGTCAGAGAGCCAGAGGAGGCAGCCAGAGGTAGACTGGGATTTCCAGAATCTAGACTGGGAAAGGGTAAAGAAGGAGGAGGATTGAAGGAAGGGGGAGAATTGTGAGAGGACTAGATGTTCTTGAAGCTTAGAGAAAATAAGAAGAAGAGTGACCTAGTCATACTTCCCGGGAGAGATGTGATCACCTTCTTTGGGTAGGGGATGACTGTTGCCTACTTCCAAGTGTCTGGGACAGTTACCAGGGAGAATAAGATATTAAGATTAACTATGATTGGCATATAAATGACAGCAACAGAGTGCTGCAGTAGTTTAGGGTCAAGACTATCAGTACTTAGACTCTTGAGGGGATTTAGAGCTAGCAGCACATTTAACAATGCAGCAGGAGTATCAGGTGAGAAGGAGAAGGTGTGAAGGGAGGAGGGAAGGGGAGGGCAAGGAAAGGGAGAAGTAGGAGGGAGGAAGAGAAGAGGTTACATGCACAAGAGATAAAAAAGAGACAAAGATTGTAATAACTTCAATAAGGTCAGAGATGGGGAAATTATATTTATTGATTTACTTATTTCAAAAGCGTCACCAGGAAAGACATAATGAGCTAACAAAAGCTTGTTTCCAGATGCATCCTGGGAGGAGGAGAAGAGAAGATTTAAGTACTAATAAAATCATTATAATTAAATTATACAATGCAAGAAACTAACATAACAATAAAACACAATTAGGAAAAAATTCAAAAAAGATATGTTTTGCAATGCACTGAACTGATTATGCCAAACTGAGCACTAAACTACAGGCAATAGTAGAAACATGGTGGGGGGCTTGCCCAAAGGGTTTAAAGGAAATAAAATTCAAAGTGCAGGGGCAACGCAGGGCTAGATTGATGTAGGGTGGAGAAGGAAAAGAAAGGTGAGGGTAAAGCTGGTGCAGAAAAGGGGGGAAGGGTGGAGGAAAGGAGGGGGGAACTACTTGAGAAGAGGAAGAGGGACATATACTGCATAAGGTTTAATTGCAGGACTGAGAGGAGAAATCATGAAGAATACAGGAGAGAGCATGTTAGGATGAGGAGGAGCAAATGGTTAGAAGGAGGTAATTCCAAAAATTAGGAAAGTGGTAGGAGAAATCAGCCTGACCAATGAGGAATTTGTTGGAAGTGATAACGAAGGAATGGTAGCTAGAGTTATGAAGGGAGTAAAAGAAAGAGGAGAGGGAGAGGACAGTGACAAGATAAGAAGGGAAGGAGGCAAGCCAAAATTTCAAGACAAAGGTGGCACAATGAGTGAGGCATTGTGCTTCAAGGGAGGGGAAGGACAGAGAGGTAGGGGGAAGAGTATAAGGAGCAGTGGCGGGTTAGAGGAGGACAGTCCAAAGAAAAGTGGCAGAAAGAATGAATGAGGGGTCCCAATCTGGCAATGGTGGTCTTTGGCGCAGTACTGTAGACAATATCACCATAGTGCAAGTAGGCAGAATCATAACCTGGATAATAGCTCACCTGGCAGGAAGAGGGATACAGCCTTTATTCCTGAATAATGCGCCAAGTTTAGGATGAAGTTTTTTGTGGATAGTGTCCACATGCTCTGAGAAGTCAAGGTGACAGTCAAGCCAGACTCACAGGTACTTAAATGAGGGAGCAACATTGATAGAGGCCCCATCTAAGGAGTGGAATGAGGGGAGAGATGGAAGTTTGGAGAGCTTTTGCTTCATGCCAAAGGTCATAGACACAGTTTTCTTGGCATTTAAGGATAGCTGATTAGAGTGTAATCAGTGCTGAACATTGTTGAAATCCAGTTGAAGCCTGGCCATCAGCTTGGTGGGGGAGGAACCAGAGGACAGGCATGATGGCAGGAGAAATTAATTGGGAAGGAGGGAGAATAGGGACTGGATGACCTTCCAGAATGCAGAGGGATGGCTTAGCTTGTTCTAGAGGATGGTTGCAAAGTATTTAGATTTAACAAGCTGGGTAGCTTTGGTACAGTTATTGCAAAGGGTTTGATATATAACTGGGTCAGCAGGTGAGCCAGAGGCCTTGTGAGTTCACCAAGCTACTGTAGGTGCCTTGTGTGGACTCAGGTAAGAAGCTCAGATGAAATCCTAGGGTGGTGGGAACCTCTAACTCTGGTCTTTCTTAGACGGGCATGGTAGTCCCTGACAGCAATACATTTAGAATGGAAAATTGGAGGACAGTAATAATGGTGTCAGTTGTAGGGTCAGTGGACCAATCAGTAGAGGGAAGGTCAGCATAGAGAGAAGACAAATCTAGAGACCTGCTAAAGAAAATGTAAATAAATTTAGGAGGAATTCTGGGATAATGAATTTTGTGCATGCCATCAGAACTTGGACTCTTGAGGGGATTTAGAACTAGCAGTGCCTTGAATTTGGTAAAAGCACCAGTCAGTCCGTACACACTGACCTCCACTGAGGTGCAACCATTAACCATGCCAGTCACAGACTTGCATAAATCAATAAAGAATGGTGCATGCACCACTACTGAAGTGCAAATAGTTTATTTAACATAGAAACACAGACTATGATGGTAGAAAAAGACCAGTGTCCCATCCAGCTTATCCATAAACACTAACAAACCCGGGTCCTATTGTCCATACTGGGTTCTAATCTCCCTGTCCACCCCTTGCTCCCCACCCTACCACAGTCACCCTGAGAAACCAATAAGCCCTTCACTCTATCCCAGCTGTGTCTGAAACCATTGATAGATTTGAGACCCACCACATCAGCTGGTAGATTGTTCCATGGCTCCACAACCCTTTCTGTAAAATATAAACTTCTCACTTCCCTCTTGAATCCCCCTGTCAGTTTCCAGTCATGCCTCTGTGCTCTTGATCTGCTACTTATGCTAAATAGTTTCTCACAGTTTATCTTGTCCAAACCTTTCAGGAACTTGAAAGTCTCTATCATATCTTCCTTCTGTCATCTGGCCTCCAGAATGTACACGTTCAGTGCCTTGAGCTGATCTTTGTAAGATCTTCCCTGCTGGCCTAAATCATTTTGGTCATCCTATATTGCATTGTCTGCAGCCTGTCTTTATGTCTCCTTAAGTGAAGACTCCATAACTGGGTGCAGTACTCCAGGTGGGGCCTCAAGTGATCTACAAAGGGGTAGTAATACCTCATTCCTTCTGCTGTCAATATCCCTTCCTATACAACCCAGCATCCTGTTTACTATACTGAAGGCCTTTTTACACTGGTTTGATTGTTTTAGGAAGTCACTGATGATGACCTCCTGGTCTCTTTCCTCAGAGGTCATGCCCAACTTTACCTCTCCTAACCATTCAGTACTCTGTCTTTGGGTTCTTTTTACCTATAGGCATAACCTTGCACTTTTTGGCATTGAATGTCAACTGGCAAACTGGTGTCCTGTGATATGGGTGAATACAAAAAGGATAATGCAGTTACAGTGAGGGAAAAACGGCAAATCAAAAATAGCAACTTGGAAAAATAGTGAAAAAAAAACCCAGCAACTGGTGACTTTCTGCCCTTCCCCAAGTTTTGCCGCCCCCCAGAGTTGATTATCTATATAAAGGGGGGTATGAGAGTGCAAAGACCCCTGATTTCATGCAAAACAGTGTTGTCACCATTTTGGGCATCGCTATATTTTCATGTTTGCTCTTTGCTGCCTCATCGTTTTTCCCTCACCATTTTGCCTGTGCTTTTTTGTGTTCACCCATATCACATGGAACTGCCGAACCTTTGACCACCTCTCAAGATTTTTCAAGACTCTCTGCATCTCCCTAACTTGGTCCTCACTGTCTACCCTGCCACAGAGCTCAGTCTCATTTGCAAAGAGACACAACTTTTCCTGGATTCCATTTACCATGTCACTAATGAACATATTAAAAAGGACTGGACCCAGGACCGATCCTTGTGGCACCTCAATGGTGACCTCCCCCTCTTCTGATTTTACTCTGTTAACCACAACCCTATGCTGACTCCCTCTCAACCAGTCTCACTCATCTAACTGTGTCCCTCACTGTATCCATATCATCTAGCTTCTTCAGGAGCCGTCTGTGAGGCACTGAGTTGAAAGCTTTGCTGAAATCAAATTAGAGTAAATCACAGTATAGCCATTATCCACTACCTGGGTTATCCAATCAAGGAATACCATCAGGTTGGTCTAACAAGACCTTCCTGCCACAAAGCTATGCTATTTACTGTCCTGGAGTCAATTGCTCTCCAGGTATTTCATGGGGTCTCCTTTGACTAGTGTCTCCATCAGTTGACCTACAATACAGGTTAGACTGACAGGTCTGTACTTACCTGGTTGCAGGTAGGAGGCAGTATAGCACAGTGAGTTAAGGCTCTGAACTGCAGATCTGAAGACCTGCATTTGAATCCCACAGCCACCTAGGTGCATACTGTGTGATCCAGAAAAAGTCACTTAACTTCCTTGTGCTCAGATCTATGTCATAATCGTGAAAGCCTAAAGGCGATCATTGTTATGCAGAAGTCAAGAGTGCAGAAAATTTATTTCGGCACTCTGACATGCACAGCAAAAGGGTGCCAGGGACTTCATTTTAATGTTTTCTGTGAGGGCTGCACCCCACCCCACCCGCATCCCTCTACTAAAAATTCTCAACTCCAGTGGGGTGCTTGTCAGGGGTGTGTGAAAACATTTAAAATAAAAGGTTCAGTCTGGGTGCAACAAAAATGCACCAGCGCCTGGACCTGAACCCAGCACCCAGCCGACTGATGCCGCCAGTCCACCCACCATGACATGGGGTCAGCATGGCAACCGACCATGGCACCACCCCCCCCATGTCCCTGGCTGTGTGTGCCTGCTCCCACCCCCCTGCGCGCTCATACTTATAGCAACAGGATGTCGCTATAGTTGCCTACCCCCCCATCCAGTATTCGTATCCCCTCGGAGCCATTCCTACAATGTGCTGGGGAATGGGTTACCATTATTGTTGGTGCCCTCTCCCCAGCACCTTCATCATGGGCTACCTTGTGCTCCCAGGTCACAGCTTAGTGTGCTACTCCTGGTTGAACAATGTTCCCCTTCCTTTGCTCCTTATCCCCCCACTCCTTATGGAGTGGGACTATGTCTGCTGCCCTTTGGTCAACAAATATTAATAAATGTTCAGGAAATCTTACAAAGAAATAAAGTTCCAGAATTTGATCCCATCTAATTTAACAACTGCATGTCTGAATGCCATGAAATTGGTAGAACTTTAGATCATTGTTGCATGATTGAACATACCAATTTGAAGATCTCTAGATTGAAGGATGGTTGAGTTATGGCCTGTTAAAAATGGCAAAATGTCACAACATTTAATGAACATTTGAAAACTTTACAGAATATTATGAAAATTCCACTGAAGTGGAGTCTGCTATTTTTACTCAACAATAAATAAATACCATTCCCACATGGAGTAAAGAACAATTCATTAAGTCACTAATTTGTGAAACAAAAACTGCACGTCTATAACATTTTTGCAACCACTAACTGCTGAGAAATATTTTGCAAGAATTCAAAGAAATGTAATTGTGGAAATGTTTACTAGTGGATTTTTAACTTCCTCTACCCCTACTCTTCAATCATGAAATGAAGAGTCAAGATATCATGTAAGAATTAACCTGTAAAAGGATGTGTAGTAAGAGATTTCATGGTTTCACCCATCTGGGAAGTGCACTATAATCTGTTTTACTACACACCATTGGGGTGGCTATTGCATTTATGAACAAGTTTGTTTAGGACAACAATTATGTGTGACACAATTTCTAAGTAAAACAATGGTTACTGTAACTGACAGCCAGCCATATAGTAAACAAAGTTCACTTCCTGGTCACATAATGTGGTTTAGCCAATGATAGCCATCCTTTTCTCCATCCCATTTTGGTAATTAAAAAAAAAGACTGGCGCATGACAGCATGTTAATGAGTTGTATGAAACATTTTCCAAAAACCTACCCACACTATTATGAAATACTCATTATACAATGGCAAGAAAGAATCCTGGTCTCTGATTGGTCAGTTTGGGGCTGGACCTGTGGCATTATCCCAGCATGAAGCCACAGGTCTAGTCTCAGCACTGTGAACCAATATGGATGATGATCACCACCATGATCAGCAGCATGATGATCTCTTTTTTGCATCTTCTCTTGAGAAACAAAAATATTTTTCCACACTAACAAAAACATTCTTTAAAATTATTTTTTTGTTTTATATATAACAACAAGCCATTGTATAATAGGAATAATGCACTCCAGGGTGTGTGTCATTTGGGATAACGCTACGCCTGGGGCATTGGACGCACTCGGCCTGCGGCCTTGTGCCCAATCCCCCCAAGCATGGCGTTATTGCAGCACAACACACACCCTGTCATGCATTATTCCTTTACTATCATGTTGGCACCCTTTGCAAACTGTATGAGAGGCCTTTTGGCACCATGCATTTCTGCTTAAAGTTGAACCAGCAAAATATTCTGTGGTGATTTGCACATGCAGCTCATGATGCTTTGCATTATGGGGGTATGTGTGATTTTGTAAATATTTCTTTCTTTCTTTCTTTCTTTCTTAGCTCATTTACACATGTGTCCTGGGGGGAGGGGGGAAGGAGAGACCGGAACGGATCCAAGATACAAAGTACAAAAACAATACAGTACTATGGAAATAAATAAAGCAATACATACAAGTTACAAGATGACACTACAGATTGAAAAGTGCCATACTATAAATTAATGTACAGTAAATTTCAAACCAAGCAAAAGAATGTTAAACTATGAGCAACAAAACACTAAAATGAGGTGTAGAGTGGTAACTGATTAACTGGGGGACAGGGGATAATCTAGTATCAGTGTAGGGATCAATGCTGTAGACAGAAGTCTATGCCATTATCTAAAACAACTGAAGAAATGAGCAGAGCAACCATGGAGGGGAGATTTCAGAATGAGAAGGCAATGAGCAGACAGAATGGGGGAAGGGAGACACACACACATTTTAGGGAAGCAGAATGAGGAAGGAACTTGGCCAACAGTATATTTTCATTTGAGGGACAGCAAGAGAGTGAATGCAAGCTTGGCAAACAGAATAAGTTGTAGAAGGGGGAAGACAGGAGAGAAGCAAGATTTGAGGGGATGGAGCCAAACCAAATATGGAGATAAATGAGGCACAGTGGAAAGACTGCTGCCATCAAGAGAAGGAAGAGAGAGGGAGGTATATAAAAAACAGTGGTGAGTATGCATGAGTTTTTCAAGAGCAGATAGACAGAATGGGTGAAAGAGGGGGTCCTGTTCAGCTAAAGTGGACTTTGGGACAGCACTGTAAACAGTGTCTCCATAGTCAAATATGGAGATAATCATATTCACGAGGATTTCTTTTTGAACAGGAAACATAATGCTTCTCTTATTTCTGTAAACTGCTCCAAGTCTGGGGTGGAACTTCTTGTGCATTGCATCCAAGTGAAAAGAAAAAGCATAGTGGCAATCCAGCTGGACCCTAAGATACTTGAAGGAAGAGTCATCTTCAATAGTTGCTCTATAAAGGGTATGAAAGGAAGGAAGGGGAAGCTCTAGCAAGCCTCTGCCTGGTGCAAGACATCATAGCAACCACTTTCTTTGAATTGAAGGCTAGCTGATTTTCTTACATCTAGTGCTGGATGTTTTTAAAGTCCAGTTGGAGCTGGTTCATGAGGTCAGAGGCAGAGGGGCTGAAAGAAAAAAGAACTGTGTCATCTGCATACATATAAATGGACACATAGGAGCAGGGAATGGGAGGTCATTTAGAAAAATAGAGAAAAATGTTGCACCAAGGTCAGAACCTTTAGGAATGCCTGTGCTAGTTGGGAGTGCAGGGGAGAGGCAAGCTCCAATACAGCTAGCCTGACATCTGCCCTCAAAGTTGGAGCAAAACCACTCAACTGAAGAGGCAGAGAGTCCAGGAGCCTGAAGCTTGTCCAGGAGAATGGGGTGGGCAACAGTGTTGAATGCTTTAGTTAAATCAACAAAAATGGCAGAGGTGACAAGGTCCTGATCCATGCCAAAGAAGATAGTGTCAGTGAGCCAGAGAAGAGAGTTGGAGATAGAGTGGGACTTTCTAAAGCTAGACTGGAAAGGAGTGCTGAATGTAGGGATACTGAGGAACTAGCAGAGGAATGTGCTATGGTTACCATACATATCATACCCAAAGAATAAAAAGACACATTTAGACATGCATCTCATGGACCCACTTCATTTCAGAACATGGATTTGAGAATTCTCATGAATATTCAAGTGTCAGTGACTCATTAGGTAGCACACTTGCTTCTGGGGCAGGAAGATCAGAAGGCCATAGATAACAGCCCCACACCAGATACTTGGGGCCATACCCATAACTGCCAATGTAGCACAGTATAAGTGGTTGGGATGCTGCACTGTTGAGATTCTGTCATTCAGATGAGACATTAAACTGAGGTCTCTCTTACCCATCTGTTTTAATCATACAGTAGGAAGTTAACATCCAGTGGCGCTTACTAAAAATGTGCAGGGGCATTTTATTAAAAGAAGAAATTCCCAAAATTCAGTTAATACAAAAAAAGGAACACAGCAAATACAATCAGACAAATTTAAAACATTATCAATATTTAATATACACTAAAGAAACTGATTGTGTAGTCAAAGAAAAATACACAACAAAACAAATTCATATTACATACCCATCACCATATTTCAGTGTAAAAATGAAAAGAAAATAGTCAGAGTAACAATTCTTAGGGAACCCATTGTCTCAATGTGTACTAAGGGTCCCTATGACCCAATCTGGTCAACCAATGAAAATTCTGCCAAAGGGCCATAAAACATGTCCTTTCTTAGTATGACATATTCAGCTTGATAAAGACACAGCAAAGTAATCAATATTGTATCACCTCCATCTGCATGTTCAGTTTCTATTGAAGAATAATAGCACATTTGTTTTGTCAAAGGAAGTATGTTATTGCTGTAAAACATGTCCTTCAAATCAATTCCATTCAATTTCATTAAGGAGTTGACCACTGAGACACATTCATTTACAATGATATTCCTTTCATGCACACAGTTATTAAGGATACATAACAGTTTATCAAAATATAGAAATTATAATAAAATACACATTAGTAAGCAGATTTACAGTGAACAAGTTTAAAAAGGCAGCTTCAGTTTCATAGCATGCAATATACAATTAGATTATATCTCTTGATGCTCAAAGTACTTTTATGGTATCTTCCACAACCATTTGGGAATATGCCTAATATAGTTTCTGAATATGTTGCCATAGCCCACACAGGGTTTACAAACTCCTGTACTAATGTCTGACATAATTCTGTGGCATAGAGACATACAGAAAACAAATGTGATTCGGTTGTTAACTCCCCTGGACATATAGACCTTGGACAATATCTTATAGCCAAAGAAATGCAGGGGGATTCTTTGTTTAAAAACAAAATACTCTTTACATAGACATCCAGAACATAGAACCATACTTATTTATACTATCCATATATCTGTTTCCATGTTTAACCTATACCATTTACATGTTTCCACAGATTTTTAGCTCTTTTTCCCCATACAGAATACAATGATTGTGATATGCTTTGTCTAGTTCCGTTTGTATTTTAAATAACAAGTCATTTTGTTGCACTTCATTATTCTGTAAGAACCTTTGGCTCTTAACTTGCCATATAATCCATTTTGTAATAGCCAGGATCACATATACTGTCCCCCTGTTTATATTATCCCAATCTTTTGTTAGCTTCCCATATATTCAAATTTCATGTCATTTTTGCAAAGATTTCCATATCCCAGAATTTTGCTAGATGTCCCTAAAAGGATGTTATACAGATACATTCAAAAAACAGATGTTTCATACTTTCTTCCACCATCCCACATGAAGTTTCCATACATAGTCTCTCTTTTCTCTTTTTATGTTTTTGGTTACCTTTGACATTAAGTTTTTCATGGCTGCATAACCCAACCATCTCCTTCATTTTCTTAGGAATCCTTTTTTTTCCAAAGTCATTTCTAATATTCTATTTGTACATCTTCATTTACATTAAAAACAGGTTCGTCATAATAACATCTTTCTACTATTTCTTTATAAACCAATTTCCTATTATTTATCTTAGAGACTCTGGCCTGGATATTCAAAAGGGTTGCGCCATGCGCAACAGGGTTGCGCGTGCGCAACTCCAAAAATGCGCCATTCTGCGATATTGAGAAGGGGCCAGTTGCGCCACCGAAAACACGCTGAGCCACAGCGCAATGGAAATGAAGGCATGCGCAACCGAAGGGGGCGGGTCCATGCATAAAGTGCGCAATGCGATATTTGAACACTTGCGCAATGCGCAAGAGTGGCTCAGCCGGAGGATGCGCTGTACCGGATGTGAGCCAAAATAAAACGGCTCAAGGGAGCGGCGCAAGAACTCGAGCAGGCCGCAAACCGGGGGAGAGAGACAGAGAGAGAGAGAGAGAGAGACAGAGACAGGAGCAGGAAGGACAGAGAGGGACAGTGGGTCCTGGAGGACAGAGAGGCCAGTGGGGGGTGCCTGGTGCAGTGGAAGCAGCAGTGGGGGTAACACAGGAACAGCAGCTGGGGGAGGGCAGAAGCCAGGGAGATGGACAGTGTCAGCTTCCACATGGAAGCTGTAATGAGGGGGGTGAGACAGCATGCTGCAGGGGGACGTGGCTGTGGAGGGGCCCGTCGGCGGTACGCCCCCGACAGGCCGTATCGTGCCCACATCAGCTATGAGCTGTACAGCGATGTCGAGATCGTGGCCCGGTACCGCCTGAACAGGGCAATACTGACACAGCTCAGTGAGCTGTGCAGTGATGTGATGCAGGCACCCTCACGACGGAGTCATGCTCTGTCCGTGGAGACCAAGGTGACAGCCTGCATGTGCCTGCTCGCCACAGGCACCTTCCAGAGGCCGACAGGGGACACCACAGGCATTAGGCAGTCGGCCATGTCACGCATCCTCACCCAATTCCTCAGCGCACTGCTGCATCATGCTGCGGAGTACATCCATTTCCCCAGCACCGCGGCAGAGCGTACAGCAAACATGCAGGAGTTCCACAGGGTAGCACAAATGCCTGGCATGCTAGGTGCCATAGACTGCACCCATGTGGCCATTCGCACGCCACCTGGCCCCGACGGGCAAGCATATCGGAACCGAAAGGGCTTCTCAAGTGTCAACTGCCAGGTGGTGTGTGATGCCACTGGGCGCATCATCAATGTCTGTACCCACACACCTGGCGGAGCACATGATGCCTTCATATGGCACCAATCTGCACTGTGCCATCGATTCGAGAGTGGGAACATCCCACGGGTCATCTAGTGGGTGAGTACACATGTATGGAATGCAAACTCTGTGCAAGGGTGGAATGACACAGGTGCCATGGTAGTGGCACACAAGGATATGGGCAACATGGACCTGACCTAACACTGATCTCCACTATCTCCCACACAGGTGACTGTGGATACCCACTCCATCCCTGGCTGCTCACACCATACCGGCGCCCCACGTCCCCAGCGCAGCACGGTTTCAATGAGGCACATGCCGCAACATGGAACATCATAGAGCGGGTGTTCGGGATACTCAAGGCATGCTTCCGATGCCTGGACACCTCCGGCGGAGCCCTACAGTACAGCCCCCAAAAGGCCTGTGGGATATTCCTGGCCTGTTGCATCCTGCACAACATGGCCAAAGACCATGGGATAGCCGTACAGGTCCAAGAGGGGGACAGCGATGGGGACGCCAGTGGCGCTGGTGATATGGGTGATGAGCCGCCCCCCCTAGGACGGAGGGACCCCCGACTGACCCGGCAGGCCCAGCTGCACCGGGACACCATTGCAGAAGAGCACTACGCCCAACACAGGTAAGTCAAGGGGACATGTGCAGGCAACACTGTCTATCGCAAACCACAGGCACACAGGGAACACACGTGCATGAAGGTCAGGGAGTTGAAGGGTCTAGGCATACCAACACATCATCAGAGGGGTGAGCACTCAAATGAACACACACACACACACCAGGCATACAGGGGCAGCAGCACGGCACTGCGGAAATTACCGCTATCACACAGCACCACCAACCACCCTCACCACCTGGACTGTCCATTACATGTGTCAGGACCTGGGCAACCTTGCACCTTGGTGTACAGTGCAATGCAGGCATCATCATCCACACGCACCTGTGGACAGCAGTTGGGAGAGTGTGCAGGTGGTCTGTGTCAGTTTGATGAGCAGAGCACCCAGCAGTGCACTGCCCACCATGACACACATTGCACACAGGGCAGCACCAGACAGGGCCTGCATTGGGAGACAGCTCAGTCAGGGAGCACTGTCCCACGGCCACCATGGATGTGTGGGCGGCCCCGCTGTGGCCTAGCAGCACTGGCAGGCTGCGCAGGGGCCACATCGGGTGGCGCTAGTGCACCACCAGGGGTCCCAGTGCACGACCGCGACCTTGCCCGCACAGGGGTCTGCATCCCGCCAAACAAACTTGCACCAGGGGTGCTCGGGATGCCCACAGCAGAACCCAGCATCGACAGGCCTGGTGTCTCACGACGCCGGGAACAGGGAGTGGAGTGCGCACTGTGTGGGGTGCGTGGTACAGGGTCACCAGACAGTGTGGTCAATGCGGTCACCACAGAGACCACTGCCTGGGTCAGCCTGTCGATGGCAGCGGTCACATCCGTCAGCATATGGACCATCTCGGCCCGGTCCCGAGCACACTCCCTGCTATGCCGCTCCACGGACACAGTCAGTGCCTCCACAGACCTTGCAACCCGCCCCTGCAGCTGTACCGACTCCTGCAGCAGGTGGGTGTGCGTGTCCAAAGGGTACCGTGCCCCAATGGCATCGTGACCCCCAGGGTGTGGATGGTCCTGGTGCACAGCACCCCTTGAGGGTGGCCGCTGTTCACCAGGACCAGGTATGGGCTGATCTAAGGGCGGTGGACAAGTGCCACTGCCTGACGCTGTCCCCCCAGGCCTGGTGTGCAACTGCTGCTGCCGCCCCTCCAACTGCTGAGGCCCCAGGTCCACCTGTTCCACTCCTGTGCTGTCAACAGTGCCAGACACCTGCTCAGCCACCGATGCTGCCCCACCGGTGCTGACAGGCCCAGCCTGTGACTGTGCCAGCATGCTGGTACACAGGTGTGGAGCTGGACGGCCCAGGGGCACGTGCTGGCCTGCCATGTGTCCCTCGTGGGACACACACCTCTCACTGGCCATTGCAGGCCTGCCATCATCAATAGTGCCGGTGCGTGCCACTGCCATAGGCACAGCATGCTGGCACACCTGCATGCCAGACTGCTGTGACACAGGCTGTGCACCCCTGCACCCGTATCACTGCCGGTGGGTTGTCGGCCCAGCCGGCCTGCTGCTGCAGTGCGTGCAGGCTGCTGGCGGAGGTGGAAAGTCCTCCTCCTGGTCCAGCAGGTCTGCGCACTGTCAGCACCCACCACCACCGTCTCCTGCAGGCGAACAGGATCTGAAACAGAAAGAGTACATGTGAGTGCATGTGAACAACAGCCGCCCCCACAACATCACCATGACATACCGTGCAGTGATGGGCTTCCACCTGTCTGGAATCCTCCGCCAGGAACACCCGCAATGGCACTGGCTGCATGGCGCGACCAGTGTCTCCTCGGTCGGGTCAGCTGCAACACCACTGGTGGTCCCCACCAGTGGCAGCACGTCACCACCCTGAAGGCTGCCACCTTCTCCTTCAGCCTCCCGGGTCAGTCCCCATCTTCTTGTGGCACTCCTGCATGGGCGCTGGTGGCTTCCGTGCAGGTTGACGGCCAGAGCTACCCCTCCCATGCAGCTGCGCGGCTGCTGAGGGGTGCCCGTCCGCCACTCCAAAGCGGCTCATCCTCCAGGTAGGCCTGGAAGAGGGCCTCGGTCTCTGCTGTGGTGAGAGTTCGGCCTCCTCCTCGCCCGCCGTCCACACCTCGGCCTGGTTCTCGTCAGTCATGCTGATCTGTATAGGTGGAAGTGGACACCTGTCACTGTGCAGTCCACAGCATTTCCCCATGAGCATAGCTGCAAGCGGGGGGGGCAGAAGCCCCCTTTCCTCGCCGATGGCAGATACTGATGGAAAGGGTGCCCTCTGGCCCTTTCTAAGTGCCCTCATCATGCTCAGCCCCTCAACCTGTGACATCCTCCAGCACCCCTGCCCATGAGCATTGTCCTGAGCATCACACAGCATGTAACTCACCTCTCAGCTGCAACAACCAAATCTGGCCACCACAACCCAGTGTAGCATATTTATAGCGCAACACATGCAAATGAGGTGTGGCGCAACTTTAATGACATGCTAATCGGCGCCTGCACCTTTGCATGGCTGATCAACTGATTTGCATATATCATTAAATATCGCGTGTTCTTAGCGCCAATAGGGAAGGTCGGCTGAGCCGATGGGCATGTTTGTGGCTGTGTGCTACACTGCATTGTGCATGCCCAGACAGTTACGCAGGCGTCGATCGCTGCCAGACCTGCTGAAGCGATGAGCGATTCTGGCCATAGCCACCATTGTGCCAGTGGCGCTACAGCACTGGGCACTATGGCGCTTGGCACTTCTGCGTGATAGTCCACTGTGGCACTGGTGCTTTGCTTAGCAGTCGTGCAGGATGCCTATACATCCTATGGCGCTGTGCGTAGCCTGCGTCATTGCCGTGACCTTGTGTATGCCCTCTGACCCCTGGCGCTGTGGGCATGCCATGTACGTCCCTATTAGCTGTCTGGTTACAGCACCATGTAGAGTGATGGCTGTCGCGAACAGCCGCGATTGGAGCCTGTGCTGGTCTATTGCGCAACAACTCCACGTGGGGTCACTGGCGCAGCGGAGCGCCATATTGCCTGCTGTAAAGTTGGGGCCATGGCTCGGAGGAGGCGGTGTCCTGGAGTGCAGTTGAAGTGGCCAACCTGGTGGCCCTAAGTGGACCCACTATGAGGGCCTATATGGTGAGGCCCCCTCACGGACCTAGGACCCATGTGTGGCAGCAGTGGCCACTGACCTGGTGGGGTCACTGGCGGGGCGGTCTGCAGAGCAGTGCGGCACGGTTCAGTGATCTCCGCCCGGAGAGAGAGGAACTATTGCGTGGCTGCATTCCCGTGCCAGGTGGGGCCTGGTGCCTAGGCCCGTGAGTGTACCATCTATTCACCTATATCTCTCTGTAGGGGTGTGTGTGTGCCTGGGTGGCTGTGCATCGGTGTGTCAGTGTGTGCAGCTGTGCGATGGATGGTTATGGCTGTGTGGGCAGGCAGTCTTACTGGGGCAGGGGCACTCTGCTTTTGCGTCCACACTGATGTTTGTCTCACCATATGTCTCCCAGCAGGCCGGATGGTGAGGGCGCGGATGAGGCTGATGTGGGCCATGCCAGGGCCCCAGTGCCACAGGCCATCAGGCCAGAGCAGCAGCAGCATCAGCAGCAGCAAAGCAGCAGCAGCAGCGGCAGACACAGCTGCTGGAGGAGTGTGAGTATCATTACGTCATGGATGCTATTGCATGCTGGGGGCAGGACCACCATCCATGATGGACACAACCAAATGGGAGGTCGTGGTTCCACTAGGCGAAACACTAGTGACTCCCCACACTGGGTACAGTGTACAGTTCGGAAAACATACCTGCGTATGGACAGGGACTGGGTGGAGAGCGTTCACAGGAGGGCGACATGGATGGTGCATGGATTGCATCACAAGTCCTATGCAGACAGGTTGACAGAACTGAACATGTACTCCCTGGAGGGGAGGAGGGCTGTGGGGATATGATGGGGACATACAAGTATTGTACAGGGGGAACAGAGTGCAGGAAACAATATTTGTCAGCGTAAGGATGTTCCAGGACTAGAGGGCATGGGATGCAGTTGGAGGGGCTCGTTTAAGAGGAACATGCGAAAGTGTTTCTTCACATGATGGGTGGTGGACAGGTGGAACACCCTGCAAGAGGATGTGGTGGGGGCTGACTTGGTCACGGGATATCTGTATGTGGGTTCACCATGAGGGACTTCTGGAGGTCAGGGTGAGAGGCGAACGGACTTATAGGACAAGAGAGTGATCGTACAAGGCCAAATGGCCAGACTGGGTGTCCATAGGCCCTTATCTGCCGACACTGTCTATGTATCCATGTATGTAGGCGTGACACGGTGACCTGCATCACAGTGCAGCATCACGACACGTCTGTGTATGCATCACAGGTGGTCCAGGCATGCACTGGGCACATAGCTGTGTAACTGGCAGCCGCTGCGTTGCAACATCACATGACAGCCTAGTTTGTACTGTGATTGACGTGGGCAGTGTGTGTGGGCGGTGGTGTGCATAGCTGGTGCCGCCTGTTTGTGATGGCCATGTGCATGTTCACTGTGGGTGAGTGCATGCCATCAAAGGTGTGGGACATTGGGCTATGTGGCTTGCAGGTTGGGTGGTGTTCAGGGTTGTGGTCAGTCACAGCCATTGACTGTGTTCCCATTTTCCTAGGCCTCGAGGTTCTCCGGAGCATTGGGAGGGATGTCCGGAGCATAAGACAGCTGCTGCAGGACGACCAAGCCATCCTGCAGTCCATCCACAGGCATGGCCCTCGGAGGAGGCGGCATGGGACAGACCAACAGCAGCCAGGAGATGGGGCGGCAGCAGGACCATAAAGTGTTGTTACCCTTCCACTTCTCCCATCCCTACCACCCTGCCTTCCCCTCCAAGTTTGTAATCCCTACCCCTTGAACAACCCGACCTTGTACCCATCCCCCCCTTGTAAATAGTTCTGGTTGATTGTTTTGTACTTTACTCTTTGAGAATACATTTATATTTTGATATGAATGCTGTGTTGATCTCTGATTTGCAGCTGGCTATGGTTGTTCAGTTGCAGTGGTGTACAAGCCATCTGGGGTGGTATGGTCCTGGGTACATATGTGTGTGTGTGTGCGTGTGTGTGCATGGGGAGGTATCACCAGCATGGCATTGACTTTCTGTTGGTCTTGCTGTCTGCTGCCACCCACTGCTGGAGTGCTGGGGTGGGTCTGGCTTGTATGCTTCTCTGCAGCACGGGGTTGACGTGTGCCGGGGGGATGCATGGTGTTTCCTGCAGTGCCAGTCACTGCACATGGGTGGTGTCTTGGGGTCACGGTGCAGGGTGTGCTGTGCATACGTGGGGGCTGATGTGCACTGTGGTTGTCAACCCCCTGTGTATGGCACTCTCCGCCTGCCAGTGGTTGTGCTGGGGTGTCATGGCTCTGCTATGCTTTGTTGGCTTGTCCCCATGGGCACGTGGATCATCCGTCCCACCCCAGTGATGCTGTGCTAGGGTGTGCAGGTGTGGTGTGGGTTCTGCAGTGTGTTCCTGTGCCCATGTGTGGCATGGCTGGCGGTGGGCCCCAGCCTGCCTCCCTGGATGTGCAGTTCCATTGCTCTGGGGGGGCTGTGCTTGCGCTATGGCAGCTCTGGAATGCTCAGCTGAGCTTCCTGGTTGCTCCATAGCGCAGCATTTAGCTCAGCCTCTCCTGCCTGGTTGCACCATGGCGCGGTATGTGCGATATTGAGGCGTTGGTTGCTTGCGCCAGTTGCTGTGCTCCATGTTTGAATATCGCACCTATTGCGCATTTAGCAGGGTTTGTGCTGCTCCCTGCTGTTGCGCTACTTTTGAGCGCAGTTTGAATATCTGGGCCTCTATGTTTAGCCCCCAGTGTACTATATATTTTCGACAGATTTCTATGTAGTCTGATAACACAACTTTTTGGCTTATCTTCCGTTTTCCCAATGTTTTCAAAAAAAAACTTGCTTCCATCTATTTGCAAATAAACTCCAAAGCGTTTCTTTTTTAACTAGTATCGGAACAATGTTTGCATATAAAAATATACCAATAAAGAAGACAACAGGTTGCAACATATTCAGGTCACCTTCTTTAATTAGTCTGTATGTGTGTGCTCGTTTAATTGCGTTTAACCTAGTACCCCATAAAAGTTGAAAATAAAGACCTAAAAGCTTTGCCTGCAACATCATAGGTAGTGGAATAATATAAGAAATATGCAAAAAGATAGGTACTACAAACATTTTTAAATGGTACATCCTTTTTTCTTTTGTCATGTCCCAATCTTTCCATTTTGTCACTTTCTCTTGTGCTATTTGTACTTTCTCTTCCCAGTTTTTATTATTCATGGACTTATCTCCAAACATTACTCCTAGTATTTTTATTTCTCCCTGAACTAACTCTAATTCACCTTCCTGACGTCTACCTACCTTCCCCAAAGGAAATACCTTACTTTTCCCTCTCTAGTCATTAAAGTTTTATTTATTTATTTATTTACGAGTTTTACCAGGAAGGCATACTGAACAATGATGCTCGATTCCAGATGCAACCTGGGAGCCAAGACCCAATACAGAACACAGTATTTGAAACAGAGACATTCAACAGTGGAACAAAATGGCTAACTGCCTTGCAGACAAATCGGCAGATAGCTACAGACAGGCAGATAGATACATACAGTGGAATGTTTGAATACATGATACAATTAGAAGTTGCGAATAAGCTTCAGGAACACAGTAGTACATTGTTAGTTGAAACAGGAGCAGCTGGAGGAGAAATGTGTACTGAGTAGTTGGTTGCGATGGCTGGGTTTCGGTGCGTGTCTTATGGCAGCTGGCAGGGCATTCCAAATCAGTGGGATTCGGTAGTTAAAAGCTGCCTGACCTTTGAATGTGCACATAAAGGGGACATGGAGTAGCCTGGGGTCAGTGTGTCTAAGGGAGTAAGCAGGTGGAGGTTGTTGGGAGAGGGTAGAGACCAGGTAAGGAGGTAGGAAGAGGGACCAAAATTTGGCTGCGAACCTGGCACAATGGATTAGTCTACGATCATGGAGGGACGGCAGGGCTAGGGAGCTATATAAGGTGCAGTGGTGGGTGGATTGTGGGCAGTCGAGGATGAAGTGATAGAATGAGTGGAACAAGGTGTCGAGGCTGGCCAAGGCAGATGAGGGAGCGATAGTGTACACTATGTCACCATAGTTGAGTACAGGTAGTATCATCTTTTGGACAGTAGTGTGCCTCATAGGTGAGGGGAGGCAGCTTTTGTTTCTGTATAGTGCGCCAAGTTTGGGGAGCAGCCTCTTAAGTAAGGAGTTGATATGAGTGGCAAAATCGAGGTGCTAGTTGAGCCAGATGCCTAGGTATCTGAAGCTGGTGCATTGCTCCAGAAGGGTCACATCCATGGTTTTGAAAGGGAGACAGGGGGCTTGGCAGGAGAGTCTTTGTTGGGAGCTGAAAGTTAGTGACATGTTTTTTTTTAGGGTTTAGAAATAACTGGTTTGACCGTAACCATTTCTGGATGTCATTGAAATCCTCCTGTAGGAGAGTTGCCACACTGCTTGTTTTAGGGCCAGAGGCATACAGGACTGTGTCACCCGCATACATCTGGATGGAGATGTGTGACATGCTGATGGGAGGTCATTTAGAAATATGGAGAAAAGCAGTGGGCCCAGGACTGAACCTTGGGGGACACCGGCGGTAATGGGCAGGGGGTTGGAGGTGTGCGATGCTATTTTGACTGCTTGGTGTCTACCCACTAGGTAGTCATGGAACCATGCAGTGGCTAGTTTGGAGAGACCAGCTTCAGTGAGTTTGGAGAGGAGCAGGGAGTGGGAGACGGTATCGAAAGCCTTGGCTAGGTCAATAAAGATGGCAGAGGTGATATGTCCATTGTCCATACCAGTAAGAATGTTGCCAGTGACTCGTAGAAGGGAGGTGATGGTTGAGTGAGATTTGTGGAAGCCCGATTGGAAAGGGGTGCAGAATGAGGAAGCGTCCAGATGGGGTGTGAGTTGGGTGAGGACAAGACGTCCCTGTAATTTGGCCAGGATTGGGAGTAGGGAGATGGGACGATAGTTGCCTGGGGAGGAGGGGTCACCCCCTTTAGGTAGGGGTAAGACGGTGGCCTTTTTCCAATCTGTGGGTAACTTGCCCAGAGTGAAGGAGAGGTTGAAAAGTGTGGCAAGAGGAGCAGCAATGGCTGGGGCGGACAAGAATAGCATCTTAGCATCCAGGGATGTAGGGCATTTGCCTTTGTTGGGGTTCATGGCACGTAGAGATCTGAAGACTTAGGCTTGGGATACAGGGTGGAAGGAGAACTGTAGGACTGGTGGGAGTGCACCAGTTTGTTGTGGGGGAACGGGGGTGGGTATGGGAGGGATGATAGGAGCATGTCGGCACAGCTGGAGAAATGGGAATTGAAGGCTTCAGCTACCCAGCAGGATCAGTGATAAGTGCCCTGAACTGATAGTTTAAAATTGGGAGTTGGTAGGGGGAAGGATTTGATCAATTTCCAGAAGTCTTTCGGGTGGTTAATGTTTGCTCTAAAAGGCGATAGAAAATAATTATTTTTTGCCTGGCAGATGATGTTTGTGCATGAGTTGCGAAGGGCTCTGTAGCTAAGGAGGGAAGCCTGGGTGCCCAGTTTCTTGTGGGCTTTCCAGGCATGGTCCCTGGAGTGACATTTCCTGATTATATTAGCTGTGATCCAAGGAAGGTGGGCCCCTCTGACTCTTTTTGTGCACAGGGGGGCATGTTTGTCCCAGACTTTAAGAAATCTGGTCTTGAACGCATCGAGCGCGGCATCAATGAATAGATTAATTTAGGCATATGTTCTCCTAATTGTTGATCCTTAACTGTTATTATGCAGTCATCTGCTTATGCACAGGTTTATGGCAGTTTTTTTCCCTTGGCAAATAATATTTTGAATTTGTATTTTTTTCTTCAATAGCTCTTAGAACAGGATCCAGAAATAGTATATTTAGTAAAGGACTTAGGAGGCATCCTTGTCAAGCCCCATTCCATACATAAGTTGGTATTCCTAAAAAAACATTAATCATAGGGCATACTTGTGCCTCTAAATATAGTGTTTTAATTAGTTTTATAAACTACACTGGTATACTATATTCTTCTAAAACATCCCACATGTATTCAGGTTGTATAGTATCAAAAGCTGTTTCTTGATCTATAGCATACAAATATCCTTCTAACCTACTTTCTTGCACTTCATTCATTTAATTCTCTTATATAAATGAAGTTCTGCCTAATATCTCGACCAGGAATGACACAGGTCTGTGTTTGCAATATTAGAAGGTCCTCAAAAGATGGTAATCTTTTATTAATTATTTTTGTTAGAATTTTATAATCCAATGTCAAGAGGCTTATAGGTCTCCAGTTTTTTATATCTTTTTTATCCCTTTTTTGTGAAGAAAAGCTATCACACCTTGTTTCATACTATCTGCCATTTTTCCATTTTGAAAGATTTCATTAAAGACCATAGTTAAGGCCTTAATGGTCACTTCTTCATATTTTTTATAAAAATAATTGGGTATGCCATCTATACCTGGTGCCGTGTTAATAGTTAAAGATTCAATTGTATAGTTTACTTCATTTTCTGAAATATTCTCTTCTAAAGCCACAGCTTCCTTCTCTCCTAGTTTAGGCCCCTTACTATTTCTAAGAAATTCCTTTCTTTTAGTTCCTTTTTCTTTTTGGTATTTTTGTTCTATATAACCTTGCACTATCTGTTTTAATCTGTTTTATATCTGTTTGTATGACACCTTCCTGATCCCTTAATTCAAACATTATTTTATTATTTACTCTCGTGTAGGGGAGTTTCCTCAGTCTCATGGCCACCATCTTCCCTGCAAGTAAACAGCTCCATACAACCTATCCCAGTGTTGCACCTGGAAGCCAACTGGTATTGCTCAGTGTACCTTTCCTGGTAAAAAAAAAACAACTCTACAAATAAATAAATAGAGCTGGCCCAGTGGCATAAAGAGCTGTGGCACTTGCACCTTACTTCTTACCACACTGCCAACCCTGGTTCAGGAACAGATTTCAGGTCACTAGGGGTCAGCCAGGATGGGAGAGGATTGAGCATTCAAGGGACCGCACTCCTCTCCCTGGGTGGGTAGGCATGTCAGCCTGGCCTACAACTGCCACCAGGTGGAGGTCTGGTTGCAGTGCAGCATAGGTGGCATGAATGAGAGGGGCTGAGTTTATGTCAGGCATTTGTACCTCCATACATGTGTGTGATACATATGACAAAGGGGTGGGACAAATGAAGAAATGGATGTCGGGGGCTCTGTGAACCACTGTCTGGTCATACCAAGCCTGCACCTCCATGTGGTAGCTTGCCTGCGGTCCATGGTGAATTCAACTTCCATTCTGGAAGAATAGGAAGAGGACAGCCCTCCTCCCTTCAACCATCAAACAAGGAGACTACCCATGGGGATAACAGAGATTGCAGATGAGTCCCAGGGAGGTTGTGGTTGACTCAGAGGACGCAGGAACATGGTTGATATGCTTCCCTTGCACATGAAGGAGAAAACCCTTGATGTAAAAAATAAATAAATAACTATTCAATGTTTTCAGGAATTATAACCAAAGCTAATGCATTCAAATGCAATTGTGTTGTATTATTGAAAATCAGAGAAGTAATAAGTAATATAAGGAGATACATAATCATACAACAGGAAGTAAAGATATAGGAAAGAAATATGTTTATTATGGACCCAAATGCAGACAAAGCCTTAAGTAATCTTGGGCATTGATGAGTAAAACTGTGGCAGACATCATTTCTACAAACATTAGACATTTCCTAATGTTTGGTTATATACTGTTGAATTTACAGGGGCTCACAATTTTGCAGATTATTTCTTTGTGAACTTTCAGAAACTGTCAATATTTTCAGCTGGTTATAACTCAGCCATTCCTTAAGCTAGAAACCTTCACATTTTGGTATGCTCAGCCATGGATGAATATTTTTAATAATGATAGGAAACTGTTTTTTACATATGTAGATGCCATCCTCTTTTCCTTTAAGTGCATATCCAATATTCTGATATGATTTGACTTTTTTTGTTCCTTTGTAATCACTCTGACTCTCTTTCTCATCAGCAGTTGCTATGCATTTCATACTGCCTGAACATTTTATGGCATCAGTGACACAATTCCAGGCCATTCAGATGAATAACATAGAAAGGTTTGTTTGATGTCATACAGTGGTGTAGAAATATGAAAAAAAGAGCAGTAGCTGGTGAGGAGAGTGGAACTATATGTAGAGCTGAAGGCACCCTAATTATTAATAAATATTATTTAAATATCAAAAACTGATTAAAACATATCAGAATATACAACTGGCATGGAAAGAAAAATGGGTGGGCAGTAAACTGTAAAAATAATTTCCTGTTACCTTTAATATTTGCTAAAGGTTTATACATCTAATTATGTGGTTTTGAACTTGAATTTGGCACATCACTTCTTTATGAGATTTCTTGAAAATGCCTGAAATATTCTACTGTTTGTAACTCAGTCACCATTGATGCTAAATCCATGACAATTTGTGGGCATAGGGCCCTATTTTTAAAGCTGATCATGTATGCTGCACAGACATGAGTGCTGCATGACAGTTACACTTATCACATGGCAGGTGCTGGGTGATATTCAGATAGTAAGCATGCTCCAACCACAGCACCAATTGGGTTAGTGCTGCCCTAATCTTTTGAATATAGAGGCCATAGTGTTTTTATAGGGTCTTGCCAGCTGCTAAATGTGATAACATGAGAGGACAGACTTCTGAAGTCCTTCAAGGTCAGATGACAGGTGTGGCTAAACAAATCAATGTTAGTCCAAAGGCACTTTCAGTTTACTGTATGAACCACAGTTTGAAACGTATTCTGCAGGAAGCTGGTACCAATTGTTACATGATTTGAAGTGCTTTGAGCTTACTGCAGGAACTTCACATAAATGTTCAGGCATTGCCCAAAAGACTGGAAATGTTTGAGAATATTTGGTATTCTTACTCCTCATCCTCCCTATCAGGTTTACAATGTTCCTTGAAGCCTATCTGTACCTCCCTCTGGATCACAAGAACCCGGCAACTGAGTCAGTACTATTCAATTATGAAGCCATTTACGACACTTTAGAGGAAATAATTGCTGCTAGTGGTAACACAGAATCAGAAAAGAAAATATCTGGGCTTTGAGCTCTGATGACACAGTTCAATGTTTTTTTTTTTTTTTGTCTGAAAGTGTCATTGAATGTTTTCTCGGTAGCTGAAGAAGTGGCCAGGGTACTACAGTCAAAAGATATTACTTCAGAGGCTGTAGCTTCTACCACTGAAATGCTGTGGACTCATCTGATGAAAATAAGTGACTCTGATGATTTCCACACAGTCTTTGAAGATGCACAGTGAACTGTTGACGACGGACTAATATAGCCTCCCATCATGCCCCAGAGATGAAGAGCACCATGTCACTATGATGATGGTGCAGAGCCTCATCAGTGGACAACTCCTGAGGAGTACTTTAGAAGCCAGTTTTTTGAGCTGATTGACTTGATCACGGCTGAACTGAACCGAAGGTTTGAACAGCCCACTTTGTCACTTCTCATGAGTATTCAAAAAGTACTCCTCAATGCTATCAATGGTCAGTGTTGTGATCAAATACCTCAACAGATATGTGATACATACTCTGGTGACATTGCATTTGGCAGACATTTAATACAGCTAAATATGTCGGCAGATCTCTTGAAAACTCACAATACGTCATGACCTATGGCACCGTCAAAAAGGTAACAAAAATTGGAACCATCCTAGAAATATCAGCAGAACAACCGGAGATGCACTGCCTCTTTACACAAGATGACAAACTTTTATAAATCTACCTTACCGTCCCAATGTCTAATGCTATGGCTGAGCGAAGCTTCTCTTGCCTTCGATGGTTAAAATCATACCTAAGATCGACCATGACTGAAAAGCATCTAAACCACCTTCTCTTCCTCCATATTCACAAACATCTCACAGATTCTATGGATCTTAAAAACATTTTACATAATTTTTGTTTTGCCAATGACACACGTTTTGGGGAATATTTGATAATGTTAACTTATAACCTAACTTGTACATAACAATTTATGCTTCTCTGTCAACCAGTTCTGTTTGTCTGTGCCTGAATAGCATTTATTTATTATTTTTCCTCTGAACTCTTGCTGCACCCTTGTGGGGATAGCTGGGGGGACACCAACCCCTCTACCCTCACCCAAGCCCTTAGCTCCCCTCACTTTTAGAATGGTTCCAGCTCCACTGCATACAATAGAGAAGAAGCCTACATTTTGAAAATAAAGGTACCATGACAACAATGGAAGATCAACAAAGCTATCGACTCACAGACTAAGAAAGAATAATCAAGATCAGCAGTTGTAAAAATGAAACGTCTCCACAATCGTACTTTTAAAACAGATTATCCAGATACTCTGCAGCTAATACTTTTGCAACATTTTTTTAGACCCTCCATTCAGATCATATTGAAAACAATGCATGACAAGGACATAAAAACCTTTTTTTAGATACTATGGGAGGGAATTTTAAATGGGTGGATATAGCACTTGTGTCCATATGTTAGACATGTGCTGTATCCATAAAGATGTGCCCAGATTTCTGTATCCTATTCACAGACATCAGGACCCATTTGTGACAGTTCCTACAGTTTAATGCAATTTCTGCAGTAAGAGGGGGACTTGTGTCCATTTTATTTCACATAACTGCAGATTTCCATCCCAGGAGTTAGACCAACTCTTTGTGGCCTAACTTCTTAGGCAGAATTCCACACTCATGTCTTGGAAATGGACTCAGGGCAGTTAATGTCTTGCCCTATAGGTCTGCGAATACTCCTGAAGTGATAATATATAGATTACACTGTTCACTAGTACCAAGAGAAATGAGAAACATTTGTTTTGTGCATTTTTCCTGCAATTGAACCAGTTTTGCATAATTTCACACAATTTTAGGAACTAGAACATTGTGTTTAAGATTGATAATTTTAGTTAGAATTGTGCTGTCTTTAAAAAAAATCACATTTTTAAAATGTGTATTTTTGGAAATTGATTTTTGCTGAAACTGTGTATTTTTAAGAGCCCATGTTTTTTAAAAAATGCAAAATTTGGGACAAATGGTGCTATCTGAATTAAAAAACTGGTAACATTACACCAGATTGTGGCATAATTTCCTGGAAATTACATGAATGCAAATTTAGCTGTTTTGTGCAGTTTTTACAAGCATAAAAAAGATTTTGTCCAGCACTCTTGTTCACTGGGGCTGGACAAATTTGCAAATGTGCACATATTTTGCAAAATGTGGAGAAAAATATATACTGTTTGTGTACTTGTACAAGCTGTGGACTTAATTACAAAATACTACTGTTGTGTGTAAAATTTAAATATCACCAGTTGAATCTGGTCAAAATTGTCAATTCCACATCTGTGAATATTCACAAACATTTTACAGAATGTTGCCACAACTTAATTTTTGGTGTTTTCAGTCTAATTGTGATAAACTGTGACAATGTACAATATGTAGTAGGGTTTTGGACCTTAGGTAAGGAGTAAGCTTAGTAAGTTCCAGGTTTTCCAGTATAGTTATATTATAAGCTGTCAAATGTTTCACAAAGTTAGCAAATAAGTAAACTGTGTCAGTGTGAACCTCTGTAACATTAGAACAACAATACATAACAGCATTTACAAGGTTCTTTGTTGCTACAACAAATTGTGTGAGTATGTCAGTAATCTGGTCACTAGCTCTAAGGATGGCTGAGCTGTAAGCTCCCAAAGATTCTGAAAAACAATTTATGAAATATCACAAGTAAGTAAACTGTGATATTCTATGCAACTGCAACTTTAAAACTAAGTAATGAAATGTCACCAACTTGGCAGGTGCATAGACCCAGAAAATAGGAGTACACATAACAACATTCTGAGTTCTTGCTTAGATCTTGCCATGATGCAAGCAACTAACATGTAGATGAACAGAAGTACAGTAATTAAAGGGGAACTATCATCAACAGGATTTCTTAATGTCTGAAAGCCCATAAAAAGCTAGTTTGATTGAGCTATTGTGTTGATCTGTGAATTTTTGCAGTCCGGAGTTATTCATATGCAAATCACCCTCTAATTAATGGATGGTGGCACCATATGTTTTGGACTCCTGACAGGAAATGATGTCACTGAGGGTCTAGGTTCTCCTTTGACTGTATTTAATCCAACAGGTTAAATAGGAAATAGACTGTTTTATAAAGTGTGTTTTAAGGTGTTATTACAACACTTCCTACATCTATAATAATTGTTTTGTATGTGCATTGAAACTAGTGAGTTATCGCCTTTACATCTCAAATTGTTAGTAAAAATAATCCATCTTCAGAATTGCTTTAATCTCTAGGCTATACTGCCAGTGTTAGCTGATCATCAAAAACTACACATCTCAGGGCTGGCTCTGTGGTGCCAACAGGTAGTGGGTCTCCATATCAGGATTTCTAAACCCTGGCTGTGTTTATGTCAGTACAGGTTTGTAGCTCAGTGCCCTTAACCGCTGTGCTATACTGCTTCCTAATAATGTAACAGAATTCTGGCATTGTAATGGTAAAAAATCCAATTCCATCCAAAGTATTTCAGTAAGAAACTGTTGTAATTTTAACTTCATCAAAGGAAGTAAAATACTCTTTAAGAGCAGCCAGCACAGTGGCACAGAGGGCTGAGGCACTGGTGCCTTATCTCACGCTACATTGGTGACCCAGGTTTGGGAAAGACCTTGGGTCACTAGGGATCCAGCTTGGGGGGGGAGAAGGTTGGAGTGGGATCGAGTTGTGGCTCTCCCTGTCAAAGGGGTGGATGCCCATTCCACTGTAGTCCCTCTTCCACTGGGTGGAGGTCCGGTGGGCAGCACAGGCAGTTGGAGCAGTGACCAAATGTGTGGGGAGGGGCAGATGGGGCCATGGATCCTGGCATCTGCATGCCTGTACACGCACGTGTATGCCATGACCCGGGGGGGAGGGGAGAAAAAAACTGAAAAATACCATAAATTACAAATGAAAAAAAAATATTCTTTAATTAATGGTGATTTTTTACATACAGATAAAGACACATTTATCTCCAGTTACAACCTCACAGCTGATATTTGTGGTTACAGCCAGGAGGTTATAATCAACACCTGTCAATCAAGCATCACCACAGAAAGCTAACTGGCGTGTGGTTTCATTGTGGATGGGCTGAACATCTTGCCCAACATGGTGGCTCTATTACTGAGCACAGGTACCAGAACTCAAGTTTTGCCACACACTGTTATGACAAGTATGATCTTAAATATTTTTAAATATCTACCTACTTGATCTTGCCTTGAAAATGAAAAAATCAATCTGGTTAATCCTGCCACTCACAATCTTGGAGCACGTTTTACACTATGCAGAATGCTGATGGACCACGACTTTCCAGAATGTCATTACCACTGTATTGCAAAGAAAAACCAAAACAAAAGGAAGAGACAGGCTGTGTGTATTTGTGTGTGTGAGTGTGTGTGTGTGTGTGTGTGTGTGTGTGTGTGTGTGCATGTGTCTCTATCTCTGACAGAAGTGCTGCACTAACTGAACTGTGCCGGAAGAGAAAAAAATATCACAATTGATTAAATAAATTGTGTGTGTGTGTACATATGTGTGCCCTCGAGTGTATGTGTGTGTGTAAAAACTAGAATTTTACACACACTCTCAGTATGCAATGCTTTTATAAACCCTTGGGGTTTATGTTGCATCCCACACTTCGGGTTTGCGTAAAATTCTGGTTACATGCACCCACCCATATATTATTCTATATTTTAATAATGCATTTCAGGTTATGCATGTTTTAACAATATTGTTAATCTATATGTTTTTGCCATTAATAAACAAGTAATTGTGTCCCATTGTTTTCTTTTTAAGTAAAATCTGGATAGAAAAAGTATATTTTCAGAATCTTAACACATGCTTAAAACCCATTCTGAAGGATGAATGAAGCTTGTTCACAGCTGTACTGCCAGCTGATAATCAAGTTACACATTTCAAGGCTGGCCCAATGATGCCAGGCCAGTAGGTACGTAGTCACATTTGCATCTTATAGACCTGAGTTCACACCTAAAATTGTAAGAGAAAAGGCTGCAAGAGAGGGAATAAAAAAAGACTGAAGTTGGTGCTGTGGCAGTCCCAGAAATCTGTACTGACATAAACACAACCAGGGTTTAGAAATCCTGAAATGGGGCCTCAATGTCTGTTGGCACCACACAACCAGCCTTGAGATGTGTAGTTTTTGATGATCAGCTGGTACTGGCAGTATCAATCAATATCTAAACGGCAATGTCATAAAATATCTGTTATCATAAGGAAAATGGATTCCATGTCAGTTTTTGGACAATCATACATTCCTATAAAGTCTTCACCTATGACATAGTCCTGTGACACCCATCATATTGACAAAGATAACTGCTCATGTCCACTGACATCTCTTGTTTCATCAATGATAATGGAGTACATTTCTGCCTCCTTAATCCATGAAAGAAGATGATTGAAGCACTCTCTATACATTTCCATGATCAACTCATTCAGAATATCATGTGATGTATACTTTGCATTAAAGGTTTGTAACTCAGGGTTATTCTGAGACACTAGGTCAACTAGCTTCCAGAAGTTACTGTCCTCGTCAGTATGACCTCTAATAGCAAGACCCTGCCTGACTAGAAATTGCAAACAGTGTAGCTGTTCTAAAAGGTAACGCTGGTTTATTCTTGCTCAGCCCTCTTTTGATGAACAAGCTGTGAATCCACGGGTACTTGTTTAAAGTTGCAGTTTTATTTATTTATTGAGATAATCAGAAAGACCTTTGAGTCATAGACTAATTTACAAAGGTTCCACATCATACATTTAGTTACAGAGTAACATTAGTTAGAGTTGTAGGTACAGTACAGTACAAGTTAGCATACATTACATTAAGATTACATTACAGCGGATGGCAGTCACTTGAGGCAGAGCTGGGGGAAAACAGTACAGTACAGATTAGAAAACTTTTCATTATATTTGCGTACATGGCAGTTCAATAAAGAAGCAGTAGGAGGCAAACAGACGGGAATAGTAAAGAAGAGCATTTTAGCACAGCCACATAGTTGCAGAACAGATTGGAACAGTCTGATAGTCATTTAATGATATAGGGGGGTGTTATGAGACCTAGAAATGGAAATAGATTGGGCGGTATAGGACATCATGTGATATGACAGTGCCAGGGGCAATCACATACAATTGTGTCCTGGAGGTGCTCCCTTAGTCTAGATTTAAAGGGACCTAGCCTAGTTTTTTTGTCTACTGGAATAGGGAGAGAGTTTGCCCAGTACGGGGCTAGGTAGCTGAAAGATCTTTGAAAGTGAGAGGTGCGAGGTCAGGGTACCCATAGTAACAGCATGCCCTAGTTTCGTGTGGATCTGACAGGGGCTGCAGGGCGGATAATAGTGGTGAGAGTAGGGGGGGCTAGACCAAGAAGCATCTTCTTCACCATAAGGCAGGTATGATACTTGATTCTGCTATCTAGGTTTAGCCAATTTGTGGAGCTATATAGTGAACAGGTGTGTGTGAGACAATCCCACCCGAGGATGAGGCGGCAGGATTTGTTGAGTACCAGGAGGAGACTGTTTAGAGTGGAAGTTGGGGCTGCACTGTATATGATGATACCATAATCTAGTAGGGAGAGGACAGAGGAATTTATGGTGAGCCGTATGGCCTCGGGAGTGAGGCAGTGCTTGTGTCGAGAAAGCACACAAGGTCTCAAATGTAGGACAGAGGTTAGGTGTAGAATATGTTCCTTGAAGCTAAGGGCAGGGTCTAGAGTGATTTCTAGGTATTTAAAGCTGCTAACTTGTTCAAGAGGGGTGTGCTTGACAGTGAGAAATGGGGGGCAGAGGTATCTGCGGGGGTTCTGAGGGTGTGAGAAGACCATGACTTTAGTTTTCTTGTAGTTGATTACTAGTCACTGGGTGGAGAACCAATGTTCAGCTTCTTGGAAGCTATGTTGGAGTGATTGGTGGCGTTTAAATGGGTCAGGGTTGGAGGCATACAGGATGGCGTCATCCACGTAGAGAAGCAGGTTACCAAGGACGGTCAATGGGAGGGAGTTCAGATATAGGCTGAAGAGCAGGGGGCCCAGAATTGATCCCTGTGGAACACCAGAGCAGACTGGGAGGCACGGGGACAGGACAGTGCCTACCTTTATCTGTTGTGTTCTGTCTGACAGATAGCTGGTAAACCAGTTGAGGGTGTCTTCAGAGAAGCCAATGGAGGAGAGTGTGTTTAGGAGGAGGGTGTAGTTGACAGTATTGAAAGCTTTGGAGAGGTCAACGAAGATGGCTCCAGTGAGGTGGTGTAATGTCTCAAAGTTGGGGCATCTCAGAAAATTAAATTAAATAAAAAGATAGGGGTTTACAGGTGCCCAGTGTGCCTGCTGTAGGTGTGGGCAGCAAGATACAATGAAAAAGGGGCCCCCTAAGAGTAAAGTTTCCCCTCCTGATAAAGGGAAACACTATAAATGTAGGAAAGTGCCCTGTGCACTTTACAGCATTGTCAAAAAGTAGATTTAATTGCATTGCATGTCACAATGGTTTGAATAGAATGCTGTGCTGAGCTGCTCATGCACATCATTCCAGTCCAAAACACTCTAGAATTAGAAGTGTTAGCTTTTGAAAAGTTTTTCAGTTTTTTTTGGTAGTTCCTGCAAGCTGTGGAGAGGAGAGGACACAGAAAGTTAAGGGGAACCAGGAAGGCTTACCTGGTGGGTTGAAGCCATTCCCTGAGGACTGTTCTGTGTGCCTGCTCTGGCTCCAGCTAGTGAAGCCTTCAAGAAGTTGATGTTGCCCCGAAGTTGTGTGACACAATTGGTGGTGCCATCGGGGCACCATGAAGAAGTAAATCAGCTGTTTGCCGCTGTTTGGGCTGTGTAGCCCCATTGTTTTATTATTTTAGCCCCTGTTTAATTTAAAAAAGGTTACTTCGGTCCCCTGATGGCAGCTCTGCCAGCCGCATCGCGCCCGTATCACCGTCGGCCATCCTAGGCCCCCTTGCCGTCCTCCCAGCTGTCTGCACACTCCCTCCCACTGCCAGCTCACCTCCTGCCTCCCGGTTGCCTCCCGATCCTCCAACAGATGACAGAGCGGTGAGTCAGTGGCAGCACACGCTGTGCTAACCGCCCATTTCAGCAGAGGTTTTTTTTTTTTTTTTATTTTATTTTATTTGAAAAGCACGCAGTAGGCGCTTAGTAGAGTGGCTGAGCGTTGCAAGGGAAAGTGGGTCAAAAGAACCCTCAATTAATTTCAGAAGGGGGCAGGTGTAGTGACGCCCACAGGAGGGGCGATCCGTTAAGGCCGAATAGGAAGCCTAATTAATATTAACGAAGGGGGCGGAAATAGCAACGTCCATAGGAGGGGCCAGAGAAGCAAGGAAAGATAGCGGCCTGTTAAATATTCACGAGAGGGGTGGGATTAAAGGCGGCAACCTGCCGAAGGATTGACAGCAGGCGCAGGGAACCTGAGAAAATACGAACATACAAAATTTGCCAGCAGATAAAGGCCTAGAGGTCTATCAAGTCTGCTCGAATGTGCAGCTAGCACCCCTTATTCTGCAGCTGCCCCTCCCTTCCCCCCTTCCCCTTCATTAACCCTCCCCCTTGTCCTGTCCCATCCTCATTTGAAGCAGTCCACTGTTCTGCTGCATACCACTTCAGGAGGTAATGCATTCCACCCAGCCACCACCCTCTCTGTAAAAAAGTGTCTCCTCATCTCCCTCCTGAACCTTCCTCGCTCCAGTCTCATATCATGGCCCCTGGTGTCCCTCCCCTCCCTTACTTTGAACAGCCCCTCTGTATTTGTCTTGTTTATTCCTTTCATGTATTTAAAGGTTTCAATCATGTCACCCCTGTCTCTCCTCTCCTCCAGTGAGTACATGTTCAACTCCTTCAACCTCCTCTCGTATGATAAGTCCCCCAGCCCCTTGATCATCTTTGTCACTCTGCCCTGCACCCCCTCCAGTAACTTAATGTCCCTCTTCAGATATGGACACCAGTACTGCACGCAGTACTCAGTATGTGGTCTAACTAATGACCTATACAGTGGCAGAATCACTTCCTCCCTCCTCGAGGATATACCCCTTGCAATACAACCCAGCATTTTGTTGGCCTTTGCAGCTGCCTTCCTACATTGTGCCGAGTTGTTCATTGACCCTGTAATAAAATAAAGGGGCCCGATGATTTAAAAGGCCAAGTCAAGCCAACAGCAAAGCAGGGCATCTGGCCACAGTAAAAAGGGCTATCTGGCCCAAAGTTAAAGAGGACACAAGGCCGGTGGTATTGGGAGGGCTTCCAGGCCCAGTCTTAAAAGAGCTAGTGGCCTACAGCCAAGTGTAGGGCATCAGGCCAGAGCTAAGTGTAGGGCATCAGGCCCAAGGTAAATTTAGGGCATTAGGCCCAGGGTAAAGCAGGGTTCCAGGGCAGCCTCAGCCTAGTGGATTAGGGCAAGCCAGCCTAGTGGTACTAAGGGCAGCCCTGACCTAGTGTAATAAGGCAAGCCAGCCTAATGGTAGCGAGGGCAGACCAGGCCTAGCGGATTAGGGCAATCCAGCCTGGCGACAGTAAGTGAGGCATATAGGCCCCATAGTAAATAAGGCATTTAGGCCTTTGGTGTTCCCGGCACTCAACCTAGGGCAAGTGGTACCCTCAGTATAGGGGATAGGGCATCCTTAGCAAAACGTTCAGGGGTAGCCAGATCCTATTCAGGAAGACTCTACATTTAGGAAAAGGGGTCCATCCAAGGGTGCTCAGTTCACAAATACTGTGAAGCCACTGTAACAACTGTACTGTTTATACAACTGTGATTGCTGAAGTACTTGAAAGATAGTGAACTTGCTAAGAAGCAGCAAGACTGTATTGTATATGGATTGTGGTTATTTGCCCCTTGATATCTGAACTATTGCACCTGGTTATCTGAACTATTGCCCTAAGTATCCAAACTATTGCTCTAAGTATCTGAACTATTGTTCTAAGTATCCTAACTATTGTTCAAAGCATTTGAACTATTGCTCCAAGCAATTGAACAATTGCTCCACCTGTAACAGTTACCCCTAAATTTATAATTTGCCTTTCCTCGGCAAATCATTGGATCATTCCGCAGTTCCCTTGGCACTGCAGAAAGGTGCATCTTTCAGCTATATTGTTACTAGTGTATGGGGACAGTCTCAATCTTCTACCACACTGCAGTCCCGTAGTGTGGTCTGTAATACTCCGTACCCAGAATCAGACTCTACCCAGAAAAGGACGCCTTCTAAGCATTCTTCATTCAAATGGGATCATCAATCAGCTCATCTCCTAAGACTGTGTCGTTCGCCAAAGTTAAGTCCATCGCCAGTTGTACAAGTCATACCCGCCGTTTCTTGTTTTCACAGCTCGAAGGTACGATCACCGAAGCGCATCACGACAGCTGTGCTAGTGTCGTTTGTATGTTTTCTGTTCCAGATGTCCTGAAGTTGATCACCCTCCTCAGAAGAGTGTGCTCTAGGGGGGTGGGGGGTCTTTGGGGGGCTAAGTTTTGGGGAGTAGGCGTAATACAGCTGGTTTTCATGCTACTCTTAGATTCCGATGTACTTTTCTCTTCAAACCTAATGGTCTGTTGTATTCACATGTTGTAAAACTTTAATAAAGTTTGAAAGGCAAAAAGAAGAGTGTGCTCATCCTGGAGATCCTGGTCTGAGCCCCTGGTCATTCGCCGGAAGTCGAGTCCGTCGAAGCCCAGTACGGGACGCGTCCGCCGTTTCTTTGTTTTTGTTCTAGTTTCTGATGATAAGATTGCAGAATCAACCATCACCTCTATAGATTCTTCTGGTTCCTGGTCCTGTCGGAGATCCTTCAGAGTTTAGCTGGCCCTTGGAGTGCTGCAGCATCCTTCAGGTCTTGGTAGTCCTCCATTGCATTTGTCGCCACACAGGTCCTGATTTCTCTTCATCCTTGGCTACCCTGGAAGTGGGTTTTGGCCGAGGAACCCTTTGTTTTTCAGTTGGGATTACTACAACCCATCAGTAGGTTATTTCAGGAACCAGTTGTTCTGTTTGTTTTTTTTATTCCGGCAGCCTCGGAGAGAGTGGGTTTTGCCGAAGAATCATATGGTCTGTTTAACAAACCTCTCACCACCCAGTGGCTTTGACAAGGGCCCTGCTGAGAATTACATTAGCATCTATTGTTCCATTTGCTTCCCCTTTGTAGCTACCATCGCAGACCGATGGTGTACATGAAGAAGCCAGACCTCTGGACTCATGTAACATCTGGACTTTAGTAGAAGTGTGTAGTACTAGTTTAACCAAATACTGTTCTGAGTCGTGTATGTCATCTGATCTTCACCTAAGCTTATTGATAGGAATGAGAATTGTAGAATAATTATAGAATAATAGTGGCAATAGGCCATGGTGCACCCATAAAGAAGAATAACATAGAGTTTAGACATTTTAGAGTTTAGTTTGTAACTGTTTAGATATTCATAATGCTGTCCATACTCCCTACTGTTTTTGTGGTTGGTATGTTTTTGTACGACCATGTCCTCTGCCCCTCCTGTCTAATAAATGTCTTTGCTTCATCCAATCTCTGTGTATGGCTCCTGCCTCTCCTTGTCGGGTGATTTCACCAGCCCAACCCCATTCGGACCTTAAGTGTCCCCTTGCCATCCCACCTGCTGCGGGTGTCGCTGGTGCTGCTGGTAGTGAGACAGTTCCCTTCACCACTCCGAGTGAAGAACCCCGAGGTCTACCAGTGCAGAAACCATCACAGTGGCCTTTGTCCAGAGTGGAGTGGATATGTGAGGTGAAAGTGAAGAGGGCGGTGGTGGTGTTATGCCCCTTATAGAAGCCATGTTGTTGGCTGCACAAAAGATTGTATTTTGTATGGTGATCAGTGATTTGGTCGGCGACAATACACTCTAAGGCTTTAGATGGGGAGGAGAATGGATAAAGGGTGGTAGTTGTTAGAGGAGGTGCGGTCCCCACACTTATAGATAGGGGTAATAGAAGTCAGTTTCCATCGGAAGGGGAAATGCCCTCGACAAATTGAGCAATTTATAATGTGGGTGAGAGGGAAAAGGACTTCTGGGAGAGTAAGGCGAAGGAGTCTCAGGTCTAGGTCATAACTGCAGTTATGAGGGTGGCTGAGAGCTTTGGCTAGGTAGGGTTTGGCAGCCGCGGGGGAGAGAGAATGCGTAGGTGTAGAGGAGGAGCAAGGGGAAGGGGTGGGCCTGGACTGGCAGGGGGTCAAAAAAATTAGGGGGGAGGACATGGTTGAGATTAGAGAAAGCGGTGTTTAGGGATGAGGCTATGCTGAGGGGGTCTGTGGAGATGTTGCTGCCTATGACTAATTGGTCCAGTGGCTGGTTAGGGGCCTTACCGCAGAGTTCCTTGATATTATTCCAGAATTTGCGCCCATCACACCAGGTTGATGTTATAGACACTTTGTAGTAGTCCACTTTGGCAGTGTGGAGGGCCCGAGTACATATGTTTCGAAATTCCCTGTAATGTTGTGTGTCAGTTGGCCACTGGGTTTCATTAGCAATATGCCAAAGCGAGTCACGTTGTCGCAGTAGGCCCAGGAGGTGGTCAGAGAACCGGGGGACTGGTAACCTTTGATCATTCTCTTGGTGAGAGGGGTGAAATTATGACATATTCTTTTGAAAGTGGAGATAAATAGATTAAGAGCAAGGTCTGAGTCTAGGGTGTTTACTAAGGGTGTTCTGTCCCATTTTCTAAGGTGGTCCTTGAGTTGAGAGAGTTTGCCAGGGCCGAGCTTGCGCTGTAGTGTTATTTTGGGGGGGAGTTTGGGGCTTTACCGGCCCAAGTGAAAAGGACAGGAGAATGATCACTTAGTGCATTGGGAAGTACCTGGGTGTTAGTAATTCTGAGGGGACGGTTTGTGAAGACCAGATCCAGGAGGGAGAATGTTCCTGTACAGTCATTTACCTGGGTGGGGGAGGTGACAATCTGAATGAGGTTAAGCATGGTGGCATCATCAATATATGGGGTGGCTGTCTTTGCCAACCAGTTTATATTGAAGTCACCCATGACTATTTTTTCAGCGTGAGGCAATAGAGTGAAGAGGTAATTTAGGATGGTCTGGAAGGCAAGTTTGTGCTCCTTGGGAGGGATGTAAACAATGGTGAGTAGGAGAGGGGAGGTAGACCTGCCTAGAGTTAGTTTTAGTGTTAGAGCTTGTGCCCTCAATGCTAGCTGTGGTGTAGGGAGTAGTTGACCTGACAGCAAGTCCTTAAGATAGAGGGCGCAGTTATCGCCTCGCTTAGCCACTCTGTCAGAGCGATAGAGGAGGTAACTGGGGAGGTTAACAGCAGAGTCTGGTACAGAAGTGGAGAGCCAAGTTTCACCATGACCATGACGTCAGGGCGGTGCTGGAGAACCCACCCTTTGAAGGTGTCCCATTTTTTTTTGTAGGCTAAAGATGTTAAGTGAGGCAATGCGCAGCCCACTGGTAGGGGAGGGGATGGGCTAGGGGGCAGTCTGTGGGCCAGGGTTGGGGTGGACATTGCCAGTGAGAAGTAGTAGCAGGACAAAAGACCTGAGGCGGTTGTTTTTTGCTTGTGTGCATAGTTGGTGACACTTTCACAGTGTATACCCTGTGGCTGCTTGAAAGGTGGGTACGGGGAGTTTCAGGGTTTAAGGGGAAGCTAGGAGGAGGAGTAAGTGGGGCCGGGAGGTGCAATGGAGGGAGCACTACAGGGAGAAAACAGGAGACAGCTTAGCAACATAGGGTCCATGGCCCATATGGATGCCTATTATTAGGCAGGTAGACTGTGGGGCAATTTAAGGTTGCATTTTTTGTGGTGGTGGTGGAGGTTGTGGGCAGATGGGTAACTCCAAGCCATAGTGCTAATTCACAGTTAGGTAGGAAACAGGGATGAGGAGAACAAGGGGGCGGAGGGACAGTTTGCTTGCAGATGCAAAACAGACGAGAAGTTCCTCTTCGTCTGTGAAGGAAGGGAGATCAGCAGGGTGATAGTGAGGAAAGTGGGCAGGAGCATGGTAGCAGGGTGGAGGAGATAATAGCCTAACCAAGTAGGGAGTGGGAGATTAAGTTTGAAACACTTTGGATTTGAGATCTAAGTAGTGGATAGGACCTCTGGTGGTGGGAAAAAATAACCTGCGAATGGTAAAGTAGGCTGTTAGTAAAAAGCAGAGGGGAGGGGCCACACTGCACTATATAATGCAGAGTGCACCAAGGGTGGTGGGAGCAGTGGGGAGCCAACACTCTGGATGGGGGTGGTGGGGAGCCAAAGCTCTGCATCGGCAGGGCCAAGCATAGTGTTCCTCCTGGACAGAAGCTGAGTCGTGCACTGTGTCTACCTGTTTGTCCACAGTAGGGTTCGGGGGGTGTGTGGGAGGGCAGCTCCAGCTGTCCCTCATGACCTCCAGCTTCTGTTCTGGCTAGCTGTTGTGGAAGACACAAGGAAGGTGAGTTTATATAATGTTTCGATAGTGGGAGGGTCTACAGGACAGTCGGTAGATACCGCGATAGAGAGAGGCATTAAACATTACAGATTGCTGCAAGACGTTAAAGTATTTCAGCAGAGGGGATGCAGCAGTTAATTAAGTAACTCAGGAAATTAAATACATTTCAGATAAAGGACAGTTCATTGATTAAGGTGACCTGCAGTAATTAATTAAACACAGTACTTGAATTTGGAGATCTTACAGTTGCTGTAAATGTACTACTTTCCCTAAAGGAAAACAATTAAACAGACTAAGAACTTTCTGTAAATGTACTACTTTCCCTAAAGGAATGCAATTAAAACAGACTATCTCCACTTGTGTGGTGACCGAAATTAATTAAGCAAGGTTTCAGTTTTTAAAAGTTCTGTCAGTGGTCCATGGTCTTTGTTCAAAGAAAAATGGCACCAAAAAGCACAGCGTTCCTCCTGGAGAGAAGCCGAGTAGTGCACTATGTCTACCTGTTTGTCCGTGGTAGGGTTTGGGGGGGCAGGGGAAGGCAACTCCGGCTGTCCCTCACGACCTTCGGCTTCTGTTCTGGAAGCAAACACTCCCTATGAAAATGTGAATTTTCATGCAAATCGAAATTTGCTGGACAATTTTTCCAGTCATTCATTCCAACTTTCATGAATGCATCATCTCCACATTTCATCAAGTCTGATTTTTCACTACTGCAAAATGACAAACTGTGCAAAAAAGCTCTCATTCAGCTTTTGCACAGAACAAGCCAATCTCTGGTTTTGTACCAGTCATGGTTGAAATATCTTTCCCGGGCCTTTTCACCTTTTCCATATAGTCTAGCAATATCTTTCTTATAGACTTTCACTTGAACCGCTGTACCCGAATCATTGCTGGCACAGCATGGTCCATCACATTCTTTTCCAATTCTGCCGCTACCTGCGTTAACCACTAGTTGTTCTCCCGACTCACTCCTATTCTGAGAATATGCTGTGGGTGCCAGGTCAGGAGATGTAGGCCTTGGTGTGGAAGTGGAACTTGTGGATGGATCAGTTGCACTAGTTGCATTGCTTCTTGGCAATGGCAGTGTAAATGATCTTAAATTCAACTTTGCCTGAATCAGCTTTCACTTACGTGGTGCTGGTCCACTACCTGCTTGTTCTTGTTCACTCATTGCTGCTAAAGTACTACTATTAACACTTCACCCAGACCAGAAGAAGCTGTAGCCAAATTTTTATCACCTGCTTTTCTCCCCTTCTTCACACCAGACAATTACAATGCCTACTTGCACACACGCACAGTCAGTGTGCAATAAAGTGATTTTATATTACCTTTTTTTTTAATCACTTCAGTTCAGCAACACAGTGCTGCACTGTCTCCAGATCCTATCCCAGGCTGATGCCAGTCTAAGTCTTAAATTTTTTTGGCCCGTCTGGACACTGTGACAACCACACACAACCTTGGCTGCCTGAGCAGTCTAATGGGTTCAGTATCTGAGTTTGTTTTTTTTACTCCCTCACGACCCCAAGAAGAAAGTATCAAGTTGCTGTCTATGTCGTTATTGTAACACAATAAAATATAATACAGTGAGTAACTGCAGAGTCTTCAAACAGACTCACTTATCACTCAGTCCCCCAAAAATCTCCAAATAATTTCACGTTTTATACCCCTTGCCTTAAACAACCCCAGCTGTTACCCTGTAAATATCCCTGTGTTTTTTTTTATTGGGCTATGATGTGATGTCTTGGCAAGTGATGGGAAGTGGAACTGTACGTTGTTCACTAGGTCTCTTGAACTTACATTACGTGGCTCGGCTGGGGTGCCTGGAAAAGGTTGTGATAAGGCAAAGAGCCAAGATAAAGAAAGAGGTTTTCTTTTGTTCTACAATTACAAAGCTGTTTCCTTTTTGGCCCTGAAATTCCCTGGACCAGACCCCAAATGTTCACCCTGACCTTAATGAACTGCGTATGTTCCTGCCTGGCTAAGCACTGGTCTGCATACACTACACAGTCTAATCAGTTGGTATGTCCCCTCCCTGATTTTTTTCTACACTGTCACACTGTCAGAAAAAATAAAAAGTTATTCAACTACTCACTAATGTTTTTATTTTGCCCACCAGCTATGGCCCCCTGAAAATCAATATACACCCTTGTAAAAGACTAAGACCCCCAGCCTCACCCTGCCTGACTGAGGCTGCAGTCTAACTAACTAACTGTTAACACAGAATCAAGTGTAGAAGTACAGATGTTAAAATTAAGATTTGATTTTTACTTGGGTGGTGGAAGGAAGAAGGTGAACTTGATTTGTCGTTGCCTTATTGATCAATCAACAAAGTAAATTGAATACAGCAGAAAGGAACTTAAGACCAGGGTTTGGGTTATTTATTTTTTTTGATTACTACTACTCATTCACTTAAGTCAGTAACTATCTCAAAGTCAGCTCAAGATGAATTAGGTAACAGTTTCCTTCTGGATTTTTCTCAAATTCACCACTACAGTCTGTCAGTCTCAACTAACTCAACTCTCAATTAGCATCCGCAGTAATTCCACACTCCTCCTCAGAGAACTTAACTACTAAACTAAGTAGTAATATTGTAAAAAGAAAGAAAACAAGAAAATAGAAATCAAGGTGGGGCCCTTGGCCCAATGGCCCATGGATGGCCGTGTGTGAAAAATCTAGGCTTATCTGATCCACGCTCTGACTGAGCAGCCTGGCTTCCTTCTTCCTCGTGGCTTTTTTTTTGTACCTTTTTAGAACAAAAAAAAGTATTTGTTTAAGCACAAATTGGGATTAGAAGAATGAATCTTAGAGAAGCGATCAGTGTGTTCTGACTCAAATTCAACATTCAAGATCTAGATAAGAAATGATTAGCTGCTGCACAGCGCGCTACTGCTTCTCTCTCACGCTGTCTGGCACTGAATGGCACACAACAGTGTACGACTACACTGCCACACACACTGTGAGAAGCAAGCAGCAGTGTTTACCACCTGACCATATTATCTGTCTGGACAGACAGTAATGTGATCATGATCAGATCGCCACCACTCAGCAGCCTGCAGCTCTGAGAAAGACCCCCCGTGACTCTGGGCTGGCTGCAGCAGTGCTGGTTGCCTGACTGATTCACTGTCTGTGTGAATCAACAAAAGTGAGTCAGTTGACAAACAATAACAACACAACTGTCTGTCTGTTTCTAGTGGTGTGGACTGGTGAGGTAGGTTTGGGTCTGACAATTTAGAATTTGACCTGGCCAACCCCCACCTCTGCCACGGTGCCGTACAACCTCCGACCACCATCCTCCAAATCTAGTTCCACACAGTCCACTCCATCTCCACAGTCCACACACATACTGTTTCTCCTCCCTTCCCACTCCTCGGTCAGTGTCAGAATGAAATTAGAATAGGAGGAACGGATCAGGCCGGTTGGAGACTCAGAGAGAAGTAAAGTAAGTCTCTCAGAGCAGGGACAGGAGTCATCAGATGGGAGGTTGGGAAGGACACAGCACTTCTTAATTGCACTCACTGCACTGCGCAGGTGATAGGTCACAGGATGGGACAGATGGTCGGTCTGGGCGGTCTGGTCTCTCATGCTTTAGACAGACAGCTCAGCACTCAGCAGGCAAGGCAACAGGGAAGACTACAGTGTGGTGCTGCAGCAGTGTTTTATTTACTTGGTCTCTTGTCTCTCTGCTGCCACCTGCCAGGCCATCCACTGCACTGCGCCGCATACTCAGTCCACCAGCATGCCCAGACTCAGATTTGGGCCAGAAAATTGAATTTTTTGTTTAACATATCTGCAAAAAAGTGAAAGGGCATGGCCTCCTCAATTTTAAAAGTAGGGGTGCCATTGCCCCCCTGCCCCCCAGTGCCTATGATTGTATGTTTGAGAAAATTGTTCATCTGCTCCCTGTCTCTCACCAAGACACTCATGGAGGCCACATTTTATTTATTTTATGACCTGTTGTAGTTGTCTTAGTTTGAAGCTTCCTTTCTGTGTTTACAACTTGATCTATTCTTTGTAGAATGCATATGAAAACCCTGGTCCTTAATTACAATTTTATTTGTCAACTAGAGAACTATTGGTAACATTTCCACTCTGCAATCAAATCCAAGTTATTCTTATGTCTTTGTAATATTGCAGTGCCACAGAGTGCCTTATAGGTTACATAAAATGAGTTCATAATTAAAGATAAATGACAACATTTTAAAATACATGAAGAAATATGTTCAATGCTTTAAAAAAAGTTTAAATAATTCCTCTTCCTGTTGATCTCAACAGGGGGCACTCCGTAATTTGCTGTTCACCTGATGCTTTCAGACACTGGCATTTTTGTGACTGACCTTTTTGTCTTGTATACTTAATTAATATTCATACTACAGACTTTTCAAACATAAATGTTAACTATTTTTGACTCTTTTGTGTTGTATTTTAAATGCAGTTTGATTGGGAGTGGGTGACCAGTCCCATGCTCCATATGATTCAGAACAAAAAGAAGCTATCGGTTGAATTCTGGTTTTGGCCGTGTCAGTTTTGGTGGCTGGGGCATGGGAGAGAGAAGTCAATTTTTTTTGTAAAATGTATTTATTGTAAACAAAACTGCATTTCAAACAGTAACACATGGTGTACAAGACTTACAGACAAAAGATTACATTGTAGGTATACACATTTATACAGGGCCTGGTTCAGTTGGTATAGGTAACACACAAGTGTCATGTGAAGGAAGTCACCTGCATCAGTCTCATGTTTAGGGCAAACTGGAGATTTAGAGGGAGCAAAGCAATGTAACTTTAGTGGAGTCAAATACATTCAGTACATAATATTCAATTGTACTTGACATAGTCAATTACTATGAGCAATATGCTTGAAATGTATAGTAGCTGCTGCCCAGTGGTTATGTGTTAGCTCTATGTCTAGGTCAGTGCAGTGGACAATTTTTTCATATTTCCTGTGTACCAGGAAGGCTTCCACCCAAGATAAGTTTGTAAAGAGCTTTCAAAATTCCACAGCATGGTGGGGAGCTATAGATGATCTCTTCTTCTGGCAACAGTGTGGTCTATTGCTGGGAGTAACCACCCCCATCAATCAACTAGTTCCTAAGAATTAGGTAAGTGAAAAAATCACCAGTTTGTATATTACATTGTGTTTTGAAGTCTGTGAAGGACTTAAGGCACCCTTCCTCAAACAAAGATTAAATCTTGTCCACCCCCAATCTTCACCACTATAGGAGGGCCTAATGAAGAACCACATTATATCCAACCACTGCTCGAAATGTGCATGTCAGTTTAGCTTTAGGTGATAGTGTTCTAGCATGCTGGATGTGCTTATGTACAGTCCTCCATACTTGAATTAAGTTAGTTGTGAAAGGATTTGTTACTCCTTGGACCTCTACCCTTGTCAGTGTGGGTGGCAATGTTCCAGTACACAGGACTACCCCCAAATCCTCCTCCTCCTGCTCCAACCAGGCCAGTACAGGGTGATCTGGACCAATATTTAAAAGTGCCAACTGTGAGGCTCAGTAGTACAATTTAAAGACAGGGAAGGTACATCTCCCATTCTCAGCCACCTGCTGCAGGTAGTCACATCTAATGTGTGCAGGCTTGCCATTCCATAGGAGCTTCTGCATAACAGAATCAATGGACTTGAAAAACTTGTGGGCAGCTTAACTGGCAGGGTCTGAAAGAGATATACATATTTTGGGAATGTACACAATTTAATAACATTGATTGTACCCAGCAAAGACAGGGGTAGTGTTTGCCATGTCATACATTTAGCTCTCAAAGATTATATGAGCAGTTTAAAATTGTTATTGTATAATGCAGCAGTCCAGGAGGCCAGGCAGGCACCTAGGTACTTTATGGAGTCAGCTACCATGAGGCCCAGAGGGTTCTGTGCTAGCTGGTCTCAGTATAGTTTTTCCAGTGGTAGTAATTCACTCTTCCCCCAATTGACCTTATGACCAGAGAGGGAACCATGTCCTTTCAGGAGTGAGTGCATGGCTGTCAAACCAACCAAAAGGTCTTGCAGGTAAATCAATATATTGTTGGCAAACATTGAGAGCTTGTGGTCTGACTAATTGCCTGTCAACAGACTCTTCATACTCTCACCCTCCCTTACTGTCACTGGCAGTGGTTCCAATGTCAACACATACAACAACGGGGATAGGAGACATCCCTGTCGGGTACTACAGGTAAGTGGAAAGGATTTGGTTAGGCCTCCACTGATTAAAACATGTGCTTCTGAGGCCTGTTACAGAACTTTAACCCAGCCATTATGCTGTGTTCCAATATGGTAGCAATATAGTGTCTCAAACATATACCCCCACTCCACATGGTTAAAGGCCTTTTCCATGTCCAACATAAAGATCACTGCCCCATACTTAGCTGGTGTTCTGGACCATCTATATATTATACTGAGGGCTCTCCTAATATTTGCCTTTCCCTGATGTGCCTTAACAAAGCCTTCTTGATCTGAATGTATGGCTACCTAGAGGATCAACTTCAATCTGTTAGCTAAGATTTTGTCCATAATCATATAATCAACGGTCAGGAGTGATACGAGCCTGTAGGAGGTACACAAGAGGTGAACTTTACTCAGTTTGGGCAACACCATGACTCTAACAGACTGTGTGCATACCTTTCTTCATACTGTCCTGGATCATATTAAATAGAGGGCTACATAGGTCTTCCAAGAAGACCTTTCACATCAGTAGACTGTCTGGTCCAAGAGCCTTCCCACTTTGTAGTTTTTTTAACTACATGGTCTAGTTCCTTCAGTGTCAGTGGTTGCTCAAGATCCTGTGCCAGTTGTACTGTGACCTGGGTTATGGCTGTCTTGTCAAAAATGTCTCAAACAGGCCAAGGGAGGGGTTTGCTTCCCTGGTGTAAAGCTTCTGATAGTAGCAGCAGAAGGCATTCCCTATAGGTTCGCTGTCTGATATAAAAGTCCCATCAGTTGTTGTAATTGGTGCTATAGATCTGTTACCATCTCTGATCTTTAGTTGCCATGCAAGCAGTTTTCTCCCTGTCTTCATCAAAACATGGTCCAGCCTGTGTGAGTAAAATAGCCCTTTTAATCTCTTCCTTTGATCTACAATTATACTGCCATTTAAGCCACTGCAGCCTGTAATACAGGGCTCTGGAGGGGTTGCTTCTATGGTTGTTTTCCTCTAAAGATTTTAGTTCAGCTTGCTGTGCTTTATGTTGGTGGATAGCATATGAAATAGTAAGCCCTCTCACCACTACCTTTAAAGCTTCTGACCTACAGTATTAGCTTGCAAGTTGTCTCCCTCTTTGTTATACTCCAAATATCCCGCAATGGGAAGTGGGGCCCTGCCCATTGACAAAGTCAAATGCACCAGGGTATGGTCTGAGATAAGAAGGGATTTATACTTACTTTGAGATACAGCTCCCAGCCCTACTATTGAGACTAGCAATCTATCTATTTGGGCATAAGATGAGTGCACATGAGAATAGAAGCTATAAGTCCTCCCAGATGGATTCCCGTGCCTCCAGCTATCAGTGAGGCTGCGTGTCCCCATCAAGTCTGTTAGGGCTTTGGCACCACATGATAGTGGGGTAGGAGCAGGGCTGGACCTATCAAGGACCATGTCTAGGACACAATCACCTTCTAATACCCATGGTTCCCTGAATTCTGCCATGCCGAGGACTAGCTGTTGAAAAAATGTTGGGTCATTCACATTTGCCCCATATTTTGATCCCACAAGCAGTGAACTGCCATCGTGCATGACAGTGTAGATGAGGGTGCACCACCCCAATGGTTGTGGTGGTATACAGTGCCTGCTCCAAATGGACTGCCAAAGGGTCCTGAAAGGGGCTTGTAGTGATATGAATATAAAACAAAACTGGTACAAACAACTGAGTTACAGACATAGAAACATAGAAACATAGAAGTTGACGGCAGATAAGGACCGCAAGGCCCATCCAGTCTGCCCATTTGTTTTTCTACCTTATAAATGAACCATCGGCCTTTGCTCTGTCAGTGGCCTATCTATTCATAGTCATTTGTATTGCTTCCTTATGCCTATCCCATGCCTGTTTGAAGCCCTGCACTATATTCATAGCCACCACTTCTTGTGGTAAGCCATTCCATGCATCCACCACTCTTTCTGTGAAAAAGAATTTCCTCACATTCCCCCTTAATCGGCCCCCCTCTAATCTCATGCTGTGTCCTCTTGTCCTGCCATTTTTCTTATATTTAAACATGTTAGACTCTTTCACCTTGTTAATGCCCTTAAGGTGTTTGAATGCCTCGATCATATCACCTCTCTCCCTCCTTTGCTCAAGGGTATACATAATGAGCTCTGTTAATCTGTACTCATATGTCTTCTGATTTAGTCCCTGCACCATTTTGGTTGCCCTTCTCTGGACTGCCTCAGTTTGGTTAATGTCCTTGTGAAGGTGTGGCCTCCAATACTGCATGCAGTACTCCAGATGGGGCCTAACCAGTGTCTTGTAAGAGGATTATTACTTCCCTCTTACGACTTGTGATACCCTACTAATACACCCTAATAAGCTGCTAGCCTTACCTACTGCTTTAGGGTCTGCTTGGATGATTTCAGGTCATCAGTGATGATGATGCCCAAGTCTCTTTCTTCCTTTGTGACTGCTAGCAACTCCTCCCAGCCTATAGGTGGCTTCAGGGTTTCTCTTCCCTATGTGCATGATTTTGCACTTCTTTGCATTAAATCCAGTTGCCACTCTTCTGACCATTTTGCTAGTTTATCCAGATCTCTTCTCATTCTGCCGCTCCATCCGGATCATCTACTCTGTTGCAGATCTTGGTGTCATCTGCAAACAGACAAGCCTTACCCTCTAGTCCATCTGCAAGGTCACTAATGAAGATGTTGAAGAGGACTGGCCCCAGGACTGATCCCTGAGGTACCCCACTTGTGACTTGCATCTCTTCTGACTGTATACCATTTACCATCACTCTCTGTTTTCTGCCTGTCAACCAGTTTGCCACCCAGTTGACCAACTTCTGACCCACCCTGAGCCTACCCAGCTTATTTATCAATCTTCTATGTGGAACAGTGTCAAAAGCTTTGCTGAAGTCAAGGTAGGCGACATCAACTGCTCCCCCTTGGTCCACCACTCTGGTTACTCAGTCAAAGAAATCTATGAGATTAGTTTGACAGGACCTTCCTTTTGTAAACCCATGCTGTCTTGGATCCTGTGCCCCTATGGATTCCAGGTGTTGCACTATCCTTTCCTTAAGGAGTGCCTCCATAATCTTGCCCACTACTGAGGTAAGACTGACTGGTCTGTAGGTTCCCACCTCCTCCGTGCTACCACTCTTGTGGAGCGGGATCACATGAGCCCTTCTCCAGTCTTCTGGAACCTCTCCTGTGCTCAGAGACTCACTAAATAGTTCTGCTAATGGTTCTGCTAGTTCCACGTTTAGCTCCTTAAGTACCCTGGGATGCATGTCATCAGGTCCCATTGCCTTATCCACCCTGAGCTTAGCAAGCTCTTGTAGGACCCTTTCTTTTGTGAAGGGAGTAGTGCTCACCTCCCTCCCCCCTGTGTCCACGATGCTGAGCTGTGGGCCCTGCCCTACCGTCTCTTCAGTAAATACTGAGCAAAAGTATCTATTTAGGATAGATGCCTTTACAGGTCCTTCTCCTCCTCACATGCTCCCTTTTCCCTTTAAGCATGCAATACCCCTCTGGACTTTCTCCTTTCACTAATGTATCTATAGAAAGTCTTGTCACCTTCTTTTACTGTTTGTGCTAGTGTTTCCTCAGTTTGGGACTTTGCCTGCCTTACTGCCTTCCCTGCTTCCCTTAGGGAAGTTTGGTATGCCTCCCTATCTTCATCCGCTGTGTTCCCTTATATTTCCTGAAGGCCAGCCTTTTGGCTCTGACCTTTTCTGCTACTGTATTTGAGAACCAAAGTGGTTTCCTTCTTCTTTTGCACTTCCTTTTCTGTCTAACACAATGGGATGTTGCTTCAAGTATTGCATCCTTAATGCTTGCCCACTTTGCCTGTACCCCCTCACCTGTGTTTCTTTTTGCCAGGGCTAGCTTAACTCTGTTGGCCATCTTATCAAAGTCAGCTCCTCTGAAGTCCCATATTTTTGCCTTGGAATGGGATGATTTAGATGTAGTAGCCAAATTGAACCATACCATGTGATGGTCACTGGCCCCAGGTGACCTTCTACCTGGAGATCTGTGATCCCTTCCTTGTTAGTCAGTGCTAGATCTAGGATAGCCCTGTCTCTTGTGGGTTGCTGTACCAGTTGTTTGAGGCCCTCCCCCTGCAGGGAATCCAATATGTGTCTAGTTCTGGCAGATGTTCCTGCTGGTATTGACCAATCTGTATCCGGCATGTTGAAGTCTCCCAGTATCAGAACCTCCCCTTTAGCTGTCATGTTTTGTATATCTTCTAACAGTAATGTGTCTGTGTCCTCCCCCTGGTCTGGGGCCTGTAGACAACCCCAGTTCTTATGGCTGTCTCATTTCCTGTTTCCAGGGTGACCCACAGTTCTTCTGGCTCCTTATGTGTATTCTGAATTTCTGTAGCTTTGATATTTTTATTGACATACAGGGCCACTCCTCCCCCCCTTTTTGCACCTCGGTCTCTTCTGAACAACACATAGCCAGGTACTGAAGTCTCCCAAGTGTGGTTACTGGTAAACCACGTCTCACTAATTGCTACTATGTCCAGTTTAGCCTCTGACATTATTGCCTGCAGATCTGGGATCTTATTTCCCAGGCTGTGAGCATTTGTGTACATGATTTTCCATTGGCCAGATTTTGGTGTGTTAGTTGTTGGGTTAGGTTTGGCATTACCCCTGTGTGTCGTATGGGGAGACAAACCTTTTTTCTTACCTGGTGATGCAAATGAACTTCAAACATGCTGAATCCCTGTTTGACCACTAGCTGAGGGGGAGGGGTGTTCTTCCCATTCGACGTGTGGGTGCTGCACCCTCTCCCCATTTGTTAGTTTAAATATTCTACAAAGACGTCAAACTTCTGCCCCAATGCACTGACTCTCTCCTTAGTCAGATGCAGTCCATCAAATTTAAAGAACTTTCGCTCCCAGAACTGTTGCCAGTTCCCTACAAATCTGTGTCCTTTTTCCTGGCACCAGCCCTTGAGCCACGTGTTTAGCTCCCCTATTTCCCCTTCTCTGACCTTCCATCCATCTGCTCCCCTCTCCCAGACTGGCAGGATCTCAGAGAAGGAGATGCTGGACGAAATAGATGATAGTTTGTCACCCAGCCTGGTCAGGTGTTCTTTGGTCTCCACAACTGACCAGCTGGCGAGATCATTAGTCCCTATGTGTTCTAGGACATCAATGTTTTCTCCTGCTTTGTGAACAATTTTAACAATGCGGTCAGTGTCTCTCCACGCTGATGTACCTGGGAGACATCTGACCATTACCCCTGGATGGAGATGGGTATCAACTCCCCGAATCATGGAGTCTCCTATGATCATAAGTTTTTTGTATCTCCTTTTAGCTTTCTTTGTTTTGGTTCCTGATTTGGGTGAGTTTTGTTGTGCTAGCTCCTGTGCTGCAGTGTCCTGCTCTGCAGTGTCTTCTGCCTCTTTGTTTGATTTCAGAGATAGAGGCAGATACCTGTTTGTAGTGTTTATATGGTTTTTGGAGGTAATATGTTGGAGAGCAGAGAGTGATGGGTCACCCGATTTGCCCCTCCTAACCACCTGCCAACCTCCTGGACCAACTACCCTCTGCGGTCGAGGTTTTTCTGTTGGATGCTGGGGAAATGGTGGGTGGTTCTTATAATGTATTTCCCCTTGAATATGAAATTTGAGGCGTGCAATCTCTGCCCATACTGCCTGGAGCTGACCCCTAAGATCTCCAAAGGCCCAGCATGTAGGACAGTGTCCTAAATCCTGTAAGACTGTCCTTCTGAAAATTGTTCCACAGTACCTGCAGTTAATGATATCCATTCCAGATAAGTTGCTGGGTTTATAACCTAGTCAGAGTAATTAGAAGGAAAAAAAAAAAGGAAAAAAATACAAGTACTGGTTTGATTGTGTTTTGTTTAACTTGTTATAACAAGTTAAATTACTAGTGCCCCTGTAAATGAGCTCACCTTGTGGAGTCCCCACTGATCCACCCCTTCCTGCTCTGCCACAGGAAATGTCACAACTGTGGTACCCTATAAAAGGAGTGTAGTGTGGGGTGGTTGGGGATGGGGGTTGGTGGCTGGGCCCTTCCCCTGCCGAAAAAGAAGAACCACGGAAGAAAGAACAAAGAGGTAAGAGCAGAAACAATCAGTCAACAACAAATGCAGTAACCCTGAAAGCTTATCCTAATGTTAGATAAAACTGTAAAACCTGTAAAACACCACCTGTAATAATTTCAGAGAAGATATACACTGTAAGAAACACTTTGCTACAGAAAAAAATAAAACAATGAAATGTTAGCAACAAACAGTAGCAATCCCTGTGAGTAAAAAATAAAAACAACACCACACAGTAAATCTGCTTAGCCAAAATAAGTCTTACTCCTTTTCCCTTGCTCTGGTAAGTTTCTCTACTCTGCCTTTCAAGCAGTCTTAGAAGGAAAGAGCTCAGGTGAAGCTAGGTGCCTTGGCCAGCAAACCAAGTCTTCTGCCTCCAAGATATACCTAACTAACAACTAACCTGACTTTTTAACCCTTCTTTCTGTTGGAAATTACTGACAGTTTGCCAGCTCCACCCCCCACATACACACCTAATCCTTTGGAAGAGCTGTGGGAGGAAAGCAATTAGCTCCTTCAATGTGAGAAGGAGGCTGAAACACCTCTGAGACAACAAACCTTTTCAACAAACAAACAAAAAAAAAAAAAAAAACAAGAATAAAATAAAACACAGTGTCAAACAATAATTTTGCTTAGCCCAATGATAAAAAAGTCACGTAAATGTAAGCTCCACCTGTAATACAGTAATTTCAGAGAAGATATACCCTGTAAGAAACACTTTGCTACAGAGAAAAATAAAGCAGTAACAGAAGATATACCTTGCAAAAGACAATTTGAATCAGAAGATTACAGCAGTAATCTGTTAGCACACACCTGTAGGCACACTTCTGCAAGTACTTTGTGTCCTGTTGTTCATCCAGAATCCCCCCATCCCACTCTTTCCCCTGGCTACATATTACTGACCCCAGGCCACACTAAGGAAACAAGTTTCTGTCTAGCAGCAAGGTGTCCATGCTTAAGAGGCCAAGGAAAAATCCTTGCAGCAGAGCTAGTACATTCTCTGAATTTAGAGAGTTGCATGTCCCATTAAATCAAGGTGCCTCACAGTGGACTGACACTGCTTATCAGTCATGTGCGGTGCATATGCCTGTAACGATCTGGTGCAGTGGGGGTAGGGAGGACATGGCACATAAGATGTATAGAGCAGATCCCCAGATAGCAACCCAACCAGTGTGCTTACAGTGGTGAAGCAGTAAGGAGAAGTTAATTTATTAATCAGGATGCTGGTCTAGTTTTACAAGCTGAGCTTCTCTCCTTCACAGCCACATCTTCCTGATTCACAAAGTCCTCTGCCTCCTGTGGGGAATCAAACTGCCAGGGAGGTCTTCCTCGTCTGAAAATTAACACGCAGGATGGGTAGAGGTGGCGATGCACGTCTCTGTCTTAAATCACCTGTAGAGACTTATGGAGCTGAACTCTGTCCCTTGTGAGGTCGAACATGGCATCTTCGAGGTTGTTTATTCTCTTTTCCGCTTCTCACAGTTGTGTGGTGTGTGAGTTGATAATTTAAGTCAGCCCAGAAGCTATATTCTAAATATACAGAATCTGCATTTCCAAACTGACTTATCTCATTTTGCATGTCAAGGATCATCATAGTTAGTGATCTGTAGCGTTTTCACCAGCAGAGTTCCTGTCCATCATCATTGCCCTGGTTCTCTTGCAGCTCCTAGAGGGAGCTGAATCAAACTTGTTAGCTGCTGTAGAAGGCTCATAATTCAGCAGCAACTGCTTTTTTATTGACTTCTGTGTTGCCATTAAGAAGCTAAACAGTCTTAGCCCTTCATATGATGAGTTTGATAGCTAGAATTAAAGATTTTCCAGATGTTAGATGATGCTAAGTCACTGCTTTTTATCAACAACATGCAGCATACTTATTACAATGCCAGACCAAGCACGTTAGAGGGTGGGAGAAGCAATCCAATGAGGGAAATGGATGGGGAGCAGAGCATACAAGTGAGCATTATTGGGTAGTTGATCAGGCAACCTCTCCACACCACCAGAGAACTCCTGAAACACACAGAAGTGTCATATAGAGAATGAGAAACAAGCATTTGTCAACAATGAATGTTCGCCGATTGCATTGCTGTTCTACCAGGCCTTGCTTGTACACATTTTTACTATGTATTTACCCAGGATAGACCAGAATAGATACAGCATCTCATTTTTGATGATGTCCTGCTTTTATATATTTTTAGATCGTACTTACCCAGGATAGGCCAGCTGAGAGGCAATATCTACTTTTCAGTGAGCTCCCACATTTTGACCCCAGATTTCCAAAAGTTTTTTTGTGACCTGAAGTCATAATCAAGTCAAGATGAATTGTTACAGCTGCATTGCCAGAGCCATGGAGAAGTATTGCTATTACATAATAGAAGAAGGAGCTGTGGAAGCACATGACAGGGTACCTAGACTGTGTCCTTGCACAAAGGAGCTGAAGCACACGCGGTCCTTTCATTCACCATAGTGCTGTTCATTTCTCTCTCTCCCCCTCCCCTCCCCTCCCCTATGGCACTCTTTTCTTGCTCTGCACTCACTTCCAGAACACAGGACTCCCATAAACAGTGGAAAGCTAGCAGATAATACTCACTCTGTTACAGGTTTGCTCAGCAGTGTGTTATTAACTAACAGACTGAACAGCTGACTTCCATAAACAATGGAATGCTGTCTTTCTTTCCATGGCACTCTGCTCTCTCCCTCTCCTCCAGTAACAGAGCTGCTCAGTGGCACTCTGTCCTGCATTCCACTATCCTTCTCTCATGTTCAGTGTTCATGTCTCAGTGCTTCAGCTTGATTCAGCATTATAGGTCAATGTCTTTAAAAAATGATTCTTGCCACAACCTCACACACTTTTCATTATTTCCCTCAGAAAAGAGATCAATACTGCTATTGCTACTGATTCTCCTAAAAAGTAAGAATACTCAGCAGCCTGCATGCAGTAGCTTGGTTTTCACACACACGCACGAATGCACACATGCACTCACTCACTCATGTTCGCGCACACACACACACACACACACACACACACACACATATACACATATGCACACACTTACTTCAGTACCACACAGCTCAAATCAGATAGCAAGCTCCAGTTTTGCAGTGACAGGTAGGTAAAAGGCACCTCCCTGATGTAACTCGAGAGACAATGCTTGTGATGTACCACCACCACCCCCACTTCTTAGGAGTCACAAACTTTAAACAGACACTGTTCACATTTTGTTCTTCATATTAAAATAGTAGACTGACATAGGGAAAAACATATGTATAAGCAGGATTTCTGATAAGAAGGCATCCAGGCTACCTGACCAAGCTCCTTACACCTGTCACCTCAGTCAGCTCCCTCTGCTCCTTGTCTAGAGGCCTCCTGGTTATTCCCAGAGTTCAGCTGAAGACATATGGTGACCGTGCCTTCCATGTCCACCAACCATTCAAGGTTTTTTCGCAGTCCACATAGCTATTTAGGTACAAGGTCTCAGTCTAGATGTTTATTTAGGATCCTTTTTTATAAAAAGTCTATTGGTCAGAGGTCTGTTGTGTATAGGGCTATTTCCTTTTTCAATAGTGTTCCATCGGCAGTGACTAACTGTAGAACAGTTAGGTCATTTAAGCATAAGCTTGTTCATTGGCTGAATACTTTTTCAGATTGTAACTGTTTTCATTAAGAAACTATTATTAAATGTATGTCTGAATTATTGTTAATATGTATAGTGTTTAATACAGTATGTCCTTTTAAATATTTGTTTTAATATTCTACTTGTCGATTGTAAAAACAGGCAATTTCAGCATCTTGCTAACAAGTATAAAAGATAAAAATGAAATGAAGTGTCACTGGGTTGACCCTGTGGAACTTGCTACCATCTACGATCCAGGAGGACCCTTCTGTTGGGGTGTTCAAGCAGAGGCTAAAAGCTGACCTTTTCCACCTAGCTTATCCGGAGAAGACTGTATGATCAGCCCAACTGATGATGTAGTGATCATTAACTGATATTCTAAGGAGGTTTTAGTATTTTAAATGGCCATATTTGTACTGTAATATATATATGTGTATATATATATATATATATATATATATATATATATATAGGCTGGTTCACTGATACTGTATGTTCTGCAGTCTACTGTAGTATGTTTACTGATTCTGTTTGTTCTACAGTATACTGTAATCTGCTATAGAAAGGCTTTGCTCCTTCTTATTAGAAGCCTTGCTTATACATATGTTGTACTTTACATCATGGATGTGAAAAAAAAAACATGAGGACAATGTGGCAATGCTGCAAACTCATACTATCTGATGCAGAAACTATAAATTTCTCTGATTTTAAATGGCCAACTGACTAATCTGCCAGCTAAAGTACTGTGTTAATGTAACAAAAATCATAAACAGAAGTTTGCCTTTTGAAATAATTGATTTATTTTTTGCACTGTGATTGTACAGTATTTATGGTCAATGTGTTGGTGCTAAACCAACACCATTGCTGACTGTACTCCAGAATTCTGTTTCAGGGGCTATTGTACTTCACATTGCAGGTAGATGCAGGATGCCACTGAAAATTAAATGTTTCAACTCATTTGAGCTGTCATGGGTAAATAAATTGTAAGCAACATTAGGATACTCTCCAGCTCTTTATTTCTATGCTGATATCATAAATCCCCATCTTCTACTGAAATGAAAAATTGTGTAAATAACTACCTGCAAAATTGTGTAAATAACTACCTGCATTCACTTTAAGCAATATCCCTCTGAAAACAAGATACTGCATCTCAGCTGGTCACTATTTGGAAAATACATTGTAACATTAGGTACAATCAGGGCCTCAGTGAAAATGAGATACTACATAACAACTGACCTATCCTGTGTAATTACATTATAAAAATGTATAAAAGCAGGACTCCAGTAAAAATGAGATTTTGCATTTCAGATGGGCTAACTCTAATAAATACACTGTAAAAATGAGTAAAGCAGGACCCCACTGAAAATAAAATATTGCAGCTCTGCTCCCCAGTCCTGCTAGTCATACTCACAGTCTTTGTGTGGGCACAACTGTTGTAACAGTGTGAATTTTGTGTGCATTTTCAAGGAGTTGTGTAAGTCTGGAACCAAAAACACTGTTCACGGCATTACCTTAATGTTTATGGTTTTGTCTTTGCTACTGTTGCAGGGTTTTAAATGAGCATCAAAAACTGATTAGCAGTTGTGCACATAAAAGTGGTGCAAATGTGTAACACTTGCCTCAGTTTGATTAGCAAAATAAAAAATACTAAAATGTATGTACATACAATTCAAAGAAAATATTTTAACCTGAATAAAATCCTTTATTAAAATTAATTCTGTCTGTGCTTCATCTGTTTCAAAAACCGCAAAACACACACAAACCACACACACACTCTCACTCACTCATTCACTTATTCACCCTTACTTATTTTTTAGGAGTTGCAGACTGCTTTCATGTACCCAACCAAATAAGAAATCAGCTGATGTACCTCTCAACTGTCCCTGATTGAGAGATGTCCCTCATTTTGCCCCTCAAGATTGCTTTGTCCCTCACCATTCCCTCACAGAAAATGTATTGCCCACACAAATTCAGGCTTTAGTGCAAAATTTCATAATATTCTAAGGTGCTGAATACAAAATAAATTTTATTCACTTACCTGCAATGGTTTTTCACAGTGTTCTGAGCATTTATCTTCATATTTAAGGATGTGTGCCTCACTTTGAGGGCCTGTGTCCATCATTTCAATGACAAAAGGTTATGAGTTATTCCAGCTCATAATAGCTATGATCCCATATACTGCAAAACCCTCCCCACACCCATCCTGGTACCACCATCCTCACTACTCATGTCCTCTGCCAAAGACCCAATCCCATTTATATCAAAATCCTTGTCCAACTCATCTCAGCCCCTCTAACCTTCCCACTCATGTCCCAACAGACACTCACCCACAAGCTGTTAACTGTTCTCCAGTGATCTGCAGGGTGCCACCAACAGTTTGCTAATAGTCTTACCACTGCAGCCTGAATGACGGCAGTCGCTCATGATACTGCAAAGCACTACTCTGAGCGAATGCCAGCATTCGGGGCCACAGCACTGAAACTGTTAGCACATCATTGGCAGCACCCTGCAGGTCACTGGAGAAAGTTAACTACTTGCTGGTGAGTGCCTGTGGGGGCATGGGTGGGGAGAGTGGCAGGCCTGTGATGCGAAGGGGAGGGTCATGGAATGGATCGTGTTTTTTTTGCAATCCAAAAGTAAAATTTGATTGCATGGGCAGTTGGTTTGCATTGCAAAATGCAATGTGATACCGGCTATTTAATGCCCTGCAATTGCTGTGTAAATGTGGGACTTTTACATCACAATAATATAAGTACAACTAAGTAAGACATTAATTCTAAATCTCTTCCGTAGTTCCAGTCATTTCCTTAGTTTTTATTTTGTCAAGATGACAGCTGTTTAATTGTTCTTTGGTCAGTTCCACAACTTTTTGCTTGGTAACTTGTATGTTTATCAATTTATTCTTATCATAATTGTCATATTTTCATTATACGTAATCCATTTCTATGTATTATGTTCTGTATTTCTGTATTTGTTATCTTTTCACCTTTCCCCTTCCTGCAGGGTGCATCTGAAAATGAGCTGCTACCAGCTCAGTATGTCTTCCCTGGTAAAACCTTTGAAATACATACATAAATACATCTTATATCACATTAGAATATGGCTGAGGTGAAACTCGTATCCCGATTGGCTGAAACAGCTAGGCACCTGGGCTGTTATTTTTCAACAACGCCCGCAAAATAATGAGTGCCACTTTCTACTGCCCCATTACTTGATGCATCCTAGGGCTACCCCCGACATCCAAAGCTCACTACTATGATTTTTTCCACCGTTGCAAAGCGACTGGTAAACCAACCGCTATCTACTTCAATTACACCTGCTCGCTTAAGCTGTCTCTACCTCGTCGCAACTATTTCCAAAAAAAATCCTTTATTTTTTTCTTACTCGGGGAACAGTACTACGAGCCAGTAGAACCAACTGCGACTCAGCTTGATACTGCTACACACAGCATAATGAACGCTGCTCCCCCACTACTCCAGCCACCTTACCTTTCATATATTTTCCCCCATCTCATGTCAGCTCAGACTTCTTCCCCTAAATTTCTATGGCTGCTGACCACCTCCACCTGCACAGTGTTATGCTCCAGTTGCTACCAATCCACACACTACCCAGAATGCACAGTACACCAAACGCCGAGAGCAGGCAACATTTCAAACCACTCGGCCACAAATTATTGTATGAAAGAATGCTTGTTCTGGGAAAGAACGCTTTCTGCATCATCACCACAATACAACAGTGGCACCCTCTACTGGCAATTCCTAGCAATTCTGCTACTTCAGGAACTACTTTACAATAAAGATTTTTTTTACTAAATTGTATCTATTTTATTCTATTTTTTTCTTAATCTTTCATATTTACACTTAAAATTGCATATCCAGCCCATATTCTAAGTGTAATAATACGGCTACAGCGTCGAGCCTCATTACGCCCCTAGGCAGTCCGTTATATTCCAATAACGCCCACCCTGTCGGGTATTATTACTTACTTAATGCATTAGTAGCCATTTTGGTTCTGATAAGGTCTTGCTTTAAATGCCATTTGAAAGGCGAATTTGCAGTGTTTCTGTGAAAACAAGTTTTGAAGGGGATTTGAAAAATGATACCTGTCATGTTCAGGAGGTGGGGTGACATGAGCGATTGATTGAATATTAGGGACCAAAATCTGGAAAAATATAGTTATGAGTAAATATTGGAAAAGTTCAATGTTTCTTCATAACATAACTGTTTTTTCACATTTTGCCACCCCAAATTTTAACATAGTCTATTTTTAATTGCTCTTTCTGAACATGACAAGTGTCATTTATTAAAAGTGGCTTAAATGACATTTCTCACCACAATTGTGAAAACACATTTAGGCCATGATTTGAAAAATGAGAACTGTCACATTCATGAGGTGGTGAGAAAAAAATGGCCATGTTGATAATTTGGGGTCAAAATTTTGAAAATACCCAAAGTTACAAGCATGCATTGAAAAACTTCAATATACAGTCATAACTTTGTTGTCTTTTAATATTTTTACCCCCAATTTTCAACATAACCTTCTTATGACCCTACCACATGTTATGAGCACAGGTGGAGAAAAAGTTCAAATCCTACCTGAAAGATGATTTCACATCACAAGTGCAAAAACACATTTTGGCCAGAATTTGAAAAATGACAGCTATCACATTCATCAGGTAGTGTATAAAATGGCTATGTTGAAAACATGGCATCAAAATATCGAAAATGACCAAAGTTACAAGCGTGCACTGAAAAACTTCAATGTACACTCATAACTTTGTTTTTTTATATGTTTATCTCAGATTTTCAACATAACCTTCATATGACCCCTACCTCATGAAAGAGAGCAGAGAAACTTTTAAATACTGCCCAAAAGTTGATTTTGTACCACAAGTGTAAAACACATTTTGGCCAGTATTTGCAAAATGACAGCTGTCATATCACAAGGTGGTGCTAAAAGATGGCTATGTAAAAAAATTGGGTTTAAACAATTGAAAATTGCCAAATTTATGGGGATGCATTGAACAATTTCAGTGTATGCTCATTACTTTGTTGTTTTTAAATATTTTTACCCAAAATTTTCAACATAGCCTTCTTATGACCCCCCCACCTCATGAATGAGGGCAGAAACAATTTTCAAATCCCATCAGAAAAGTGATTTCATGAAGCAACCACATAATCACATTTTGAGATGGATTTGCATAATTTGACTACCATTTGTCATGAGGATGGGATCCCAAAAAAGGAATGTTGAACATTTGGGGAAAGAATATTCAAAAATGACCAAGTTATGAGGACATGTTAAATACCCACTGAAATACTTTGAACTGCTTATCTGATTTCCTCAGTTCCCAGTCCGGCATTGAAGAGTAAAGACATGTCTCTGGTCCAGAGAAGATTAAGGTGCTGTATCCCCAGTACTTAACTTAAGTATAGGGGTGGGGGGGTACTGAGTGGGAGAGTTGGGTGGGGGAGGGTAATGGTGGCGGCAACAGATATTGATGGATGGTTTTCTTTTTTACAGAGTGTCTAAAAATAAAAACATCTACAAAGGACAGTTTTCTTTATTTTGGGTACCGCTATTGGGCACCCCAGTGTCAGTATTATGCTTGGTGGCACCAGAGGTGGGCTCCCCAATGTCAGGCAATGAAAAAGAGTGGGATTGGGGTAGTAGGCTCTCCAGTGTCTGGAAATTAACAGGAAAAGGGTAAGAGGGATGGTTTTCTTATGTTTGGCAGCATTGAAAGTAGACACCCTGCTACTAGAAAATTAAGAAGTAAGGGGTGGTAGGGTTTAGGGACACTTATCACTCTACTTGCTTGTTGGCATTATGCAGCTCAAAGGAAAGAGCTGCTCTATGATTAGACCAGCTCTTTCATCTGAACTGCATGAAGATTCCACCCAGCAAGACCAGAAGTGTCATGATCAGCCTGTCTGATGATTGGTCTGACACTGATGGGTCCCTTGGAGACTGCATTGCATTGGACCGATAGTGGCACACCTCTCAAGACCCACTGTCATATCAAAATATTCAGTTTGCTCACAAGGGCATGAGCAAAAATAGAAAATGAGACACTACGAAGTTGCAGAGTGGGAAAACATGATACTACAACTTAAGGTATGTGTTACAGTTTTGTTCTGCTGTAGCTGCGTGATGGAACAATGTCTGCATTTTCAAAATGAAAAGTCTCAGTAAATGGTACAGTGATATGAAATACACTGCACCCTGGTTGTCAGGGACTTTTTAGCCATTGGTTATAGTCTTCCAAAGCCATTGCTAGAAATATGTCTCAGTCAATTAAGATGCAGGGATTTCCTTATCCTTTTTATAAAATGAGTTATTTTATAAAAATAAGTTAATAGGCTCGTGAAAGATGTCTCTTATTGTGTAAGTGATTCATCTTCTGAGGTTTGGGCAGGAAAAACCACTCATCTTTGCTTTGCGATCCTTTCACCCAAGCACCAGTTCTAACGCTTCTCACTAGCATAAAAAAAGCATAAACGATCAGCGCCTTTAGGAGTGCCATGTTTGACCATCTCAGTACCCCTTGCAGCTGCCCAGACCCACCACTGACTACCTGTACCTGCTACCTAGCTCCCCTTTCCCCCTTTCTTAATTAGGAAATCTCTAAGTCACCTAAACTATGTAAACACATAAATATTGTATGCTCATATTGCATTTTTTTATAGTACTGTATTACAGTTTTAATCAGTCGAGGTTACATTGGCATAGCTTTGCCATTTATTTTACTGTAATCTGCATAAACCTGTCTGTTATGTAATTTGCTTGTCACCTCTGCTACTGTCTCTGTCCCACCAGGACCTTCTTGAAAACTTGGCTTTCAGCCCAAATGTGGATATCTCAGTGTGCAGAAATTCTAAATAAATAAAATAAAAGCCAGGAGATAGCTCTACTACAATAAGAGGCATCCCTCACAAGACCTGCTACAGACCGACTGCACAACACACTCCCCATTAGGCCATTGGGTAGCCTTAGAAGCTGTTTTTTTTTATTGTTTTATCTTTACTGGTCTTTTAGTAAACACTTTTTTTTTATTTTCCCATGGTAGTACCATTTTGAATGTGGTGATATAGATTATATCCCTTTCAACCACAGAATTCTGTAACATAATACGGACACAATATACCAGCAAAGCAAGAGCTTTGCAAGGACATAAACTAGTGAGACAAACATGGAATGTATGTTAAGGTCAGTAGAGGCGGAACAGTGACATAAATAACTCAGCATTTTATGTTGGTTGAATTCTTGATCTTTGGAAACACAACTTTGTTGCTCTCAGCTATAAAGTTGGGCATATCTCATACATACCTCATGCCGTGATACTTATAGACCTACAGCATATCAATTCTATTCATTTTGGCTGCAAGTCAGGAAAAACTGGTTCCTGCTAAACTTACTAAATATAGTGCATAGAGAAACATACTCTCTTAAGTAATAGCCATCATGGATTTAGAAAATGGCATGGGGCAAGCACTGCCTTGATGAGGTTCACAGATGAACTGTACCAAGCTATGGACTCAAGTTGTTTGACAACACAGTCTTCATAGACCAGACCACAGGGTTTTTTCTTGGAAAGTTTTTTTCTTTTTTTTTTTAATTTGAAATGTTCTGACCAGTGCATTAGATACCCATTTTCAAGGGTGACCATGAGTTACAAACAAAAGCCACGGTACAGGACAAATATGCAAAAGATTAAAGTCCTTGATCCTGGAGTTCATGGATTGGTTCACTGACTACTTATGCAACAGGGTACAGACTGTTAAATTTGGAATTTGTTACTGCACTGCGAGCATGGCCTAATATGGTATCCCACAGGGCTCAAGTTTGGGTTGATTGTTATTTTCTTTATTTACTGACCATAATTTATTTTCTAATATATTTTACAACACAAAATTATTGCTCTATGAAGATGATGCATTGTTATAGTTTCATGCTTCCACTGTAGATTTATTTAACTCATCTCTTACAGTTGACTTTGCTAAATTCAAAAAAAAATGGCTAGTACATACAGTTTCAAGTTAATTTTAAACAAGTCCAAAACAAAGGCCATTCTCTTTGACCCTCCCGAATGGTTGAGTGGTCAGGGAACAAATTTAGCATGCCTGTCTTCAAGGACAACAAGAAAAAGGGGAGATATTGCTGATGGGTGATCTGAATATGCCAGATGTTAACTGGAGTGCAGTTGCAGCAGCCACTTCAAAGAGTGGGGTTATTTTAGATGCCCTACAGGGGGGCATGCCTTAGACAACTAGTATTGGAGCCCACTCAAGAGGGAGCAATCTTAGACCTGGTTCTCCCAAATGGAGATGAAGAGAGGATCACAGATGTAGAAGTGGGTAGCCATCTGGGAACTAGCGACCATCGAACAGTATGGTTCACAATAAACACAGCAATAGAGTCAAGCCATACAAAGGCAAAAGTACTGGACTTTAGGAGGGCTGACTTTGCCAAAATGGGTGAGTGCCTAAGGAATGCACTAGCAAATGGGCAGGAAGGAGGGGTGGAAGAACAATGGGGAATAATAAAAACTGCCATCACAGAGGTAAGAAGCCTTTGTGTGAAACAAATAAACAAAATGAAACGATGTAAGAAACCACTATGGTTCTCAAAGAAAGTGGCAGTGAAGGTTCAAGAGAAAAAGAAAGCATTCAGGAAGTACAAGTACAAGGAATCACAGAAGGAGCAGGACAGACAACTGTGTCAGTTAAAGCAAAAGGAAGATGGGAAGGCAATCAGAACAACAAAGGCCCAAACCGAGGAAAAGATAGCCAACTCAGTTAAGAAGGGGATAAAACCTTTTATAGGTACATCAGGGAGTGAAGGAAGACCAAGGGAGGGATAGTGAGGCTTAATCAAGAGGAGGGAGGGTGGGCAGAGGGTGACTGTGAAAAGGCAGAGATACTAAACAAATATTTTTGCTCAGTATTTACAAAGGAGGTGGGGGAAGTACCTAAAACAAACAGTAGAAACACTCTGGATACAAGTTGATACAGCCATTTACAGAAGAAAGGGTTCTGAAAGAACTCTTAAAACTGAAGGTGGACAAAGCAATGGGGCCTGATGGGATTCATCCCAGAATTCTAAAAGAACTAAGGGTAGAACTAGTGACACCACTGACTACCCTCTTTAACAAATCATGGGAGGATGGGGTGGTACCTGAGGACTGGTGAAGGGCAGATGTGATTCCCCTTCACAAAAGTGGGAGCAAGGCAGAAGCAGAAAACTACAGACCTGTTAGTTTAACCTCAGTGGCAGGGAAAATGATGGAATCACTTCTGAAGGAAAGAATTGTTGAGTATCTAGAGGCCAGAGGGGCTCAGGACCCAAGGCAGCATGGATTCACAGCGGGAAAGTCATGTCAGACAAATCTGATAGATTTCTTTGACTGGGCGACCAAAGTAGTAGATCAGGGAGGGGCTGTGGACATGGCCTACCTAGACTTTAGCAAGGCATTTGACACAGTCTCACACAAAAGATTAATATACAAGTTAGCCAGCCTGGGAGTGGGTCCCAAGATGACAGCCTGGGTAAAGAATTGGCTGGAGAATAGGACACAGAGAGTAATAGTAAATGGAGTCCACTCTGAAGAAAGTGGGGTTACTAGTGGGGTACCACAAGGTTCAGTATTAGGACCGGTCCTCTTCAATGTCTTTATAAGCGACATTGCAGAGGGACTGTAAGGGAAAAGTATGTCTCTTTGCAGATGACACAAAGATCTGCAAGAGTTGATGCATAAGGTGGGGTGGAAAGGATGAGAAGGGACTTGGCAAGGTTAGAGGAATGGCCAAATGTATGGCAGCTTAGATTCAATGCTAAGAAGTGCAAGGTAATGCACCTGGGAAACAAAAACTCAGGGAAAGAGTACACAATGGGGAGTGAGATACTAACAACAACAAAAATGGAAAGTGACCTGGGAGTAGTCATATCAGATGACCTAAAGGTAGGCAAGCAATGTGAGAGGGCAGCAATGAGGGCTGAGGGGGATACTGGGATGCATAGGGAGAGGCATCACCAGTAGAAAACAGGAAGTTATTATCCCTCTGTACAGACAGTTGGTGAGACCCCATTTGGAGTACTGCGTGCAGTTCTGGTGACCTAATCTCTGCAAAGACATAGACAGGATGGAGGCTGTCCAGAGGAGGGCAACTAAAATGGTGCAGGGTCTGCACCGGAAGACATATGAGGAGAGACTTAAGGAGCTGAATATGTATAGCCTCGAGGAAAGGAGGGAGAGGGGGGACATGATAGAAACTTTCAAGTACCTCAAGGGAATCAACAAAGTCCAAGAGGGTAGCATCTTTCAAAAAGGGTGTGCAAGAACAAGGGGCACAATTTGAAGATAGAAGGGGGGCGGCTCAGAGGTAATTTAAGGAACTATTTTTTCACAGAGAGGGTTGTGGATGCATGGAATGGCCTTCCAGAGGAGGTTGTGGAGTTAAAATCAGTGGTGGAATTCAAGCATGCATGGGACAGTCATAAGGCAATTCTAGGGTGTGGGGGTAGGAAGAAGTAGGCTGCTGGTTAACTAGGATCTGCAGCTTATCCATTAGGTAGGGAAATGGGCAGACTGGGTAGGCCAAGCGGTCCTTATCTGCCGTCAAAATCTATGTTTCTATGTTTCTGTGTTTCTAACACATTAGGGGCCACGTACTGAATTTAAAACATTGCACTGGACTCAAACCATTTGCACTGGGTTTGTGCCCTTTTTTGGGCAGGTCACCTATATTCAAAAGGCCAAATAGCATGGGCAAACTGGATTAGCACTGGGCAATACTATAATGCATGCACCAGGCAAAGAGAGGGGGCATGTACATGAATACAGGAGCAATGCTATATTCAGTGTGTTAGTGCCACACAAAGTGTGTTTGTGTGACTTTGCATGACCCTTAGCATGGCATAAATTACCACCCAGAAAAAGGTAGTCTTAACTCTGGGTAAAACAATGATAGGGGGAGTGGACACAGCAGCACCAGGCAGCATGGCCATAGGTAACAACAGCATCATGGTGCACCTGATGACTGTAGCCAATGAGGAGGCAGTGAGGGCAGGTGGCCAACCTGATCTACTCCATATGCCATGAAAGAGACATGCTGCACACAGATCCACCTCCCACGTCTCCATTATCTGGCACCAGTCCCAACTCCGCTTGGCATTTGAGGGTGCCCCAGTGCCCAGTGGACACCTTATCATTGTGTGCATGTAGCACACATCACCAGTCTCCCCATAGGGTATTCCAACACAATCCAGCACACACACACACATGCAGCACTGAGGGGGTGTTGAGGGGAAGGTGTACAAGTGCCCAGGATGCACAACATAGTAGGTGCCACCACACAGCTGGGACCATCAATATAGAGCACATGTTCCAGTGACAGGAATGCTCCTGACATCAGTGTGCCTGTATGATGGTATGTGTCCTCCTCCCCCCGGGGCATGTACTACACACCCGTACAGAGCCCATCACACACAGACAGCCATGCATATGTTACTGTATGAATCTCATGCCATTGTCACAGTGTACTGTATGTGCGTCCCAGGACAGTATGATAGTGGTGTCCATTTTCAGCACACCTGCCAGCTGGGCCTGTCACTGTGTGTAGCAGCAGTCATTGTTGCCTGACAAACTGTAGGCATTGCAGTGTCCTTCACAATACTGGCCACTATGGTACTGTAGTGTCTGATACACACTATAGCATTGACAACAATATGTCTATGGTATGCAGCACCACCACATGTGCCTGCGTGCTGTCCCCTGGGGCCCAATATTCTTTGCTGCTGTGTACAAACATAGCCTGCAGCTACTGACCTGTTGATCCAATCTAACATACAATTGGAGCTGTGTGCATATCCAACATGCAGCCACCATCCTATAGTTCCAGTCTGACATACAGGTGGAGCTGTGTGCAACATGAAATAGCGTTGGGCAATCTACATGGTAATGCATACACAGCAGGCCATAATGAGATGTTAATGTGACTGTTTGCCCTCGGATTGGCTATGTAATCTCATTTGCATAGGAGCTTTGCATATAGCAAAATTTTGCCCTGGGCAATGTGTTAGCTCCAGACAAACATGTTTGCCCCAGTTAAACCTATCAGAACCATAGCATGGTTCTGCAGTATTTGGCCTGCAATGTTGTTTGCAGTTGTTGTGCACCACATCTTTGCTAGCACCCACATTGGCCATGTAGTTCAACCTTGCCTTACTTTACCTCTGTGTGCACTGGGCAGTTGTTGCAGTTTGCACTGGTCAGTTGCTATATTCAGAGCTATCTTCTTTGCTGGGCAATTTTTGCAGTGTACTCTAAGCCCTGTTTGCATGCCTCTGTTTGCACACTATATTCAACTGATTTAACCCCTGGGCTGTTCCTTTGAATATAGTGTTCAAATGGTTCCTGGCTATTTTTGCACTCTGGGCATTGCTAATTTTGCCACAGGACTATGTTCTGAATATTGGGTGCTAGAGTTGGTTTATTCAATTAAGTTTCTCAGATTTTATCTAGACCCAACATTGAACTTCAGATTACATATGAATTACATAACATCCAAAATCCATGCAGCATTGGGTTTGTTATATAGGTTAATAACCTCACACTAGAAACTAAACTAGTCATTGCAAACCAAATTTGCTCTCAAACTTAAATTACAGAAGCATAGTTACGGACCCTGTGCTATCCCATGAACTGCATAAGAAGTTTCCTACACAATAATGTTGTGAGGGTTGCTCTATTAATGTCTAAACATACTCACCATTATATGTGTGTGTGTCTTTTATATTGGTTACCCAGAGATCTACAATCCACATATAATTTACAGTGTTTCATTGTGAAAATACTTAAATCAAATCTTCCAGGTTGTTTAACCAATTACAAGTTTGCGGTAGTAAATTTAACTCATCTCCAGGAAATGATTTATTGTACTGCCCTTGAATGCACAGCAGCATTTTTTTTTTATTCTCCCTGCAACCTGGAACTCTCTTGGGCTACCTCTGCTCACCAGCTGCTCTACCACTGACATTATCCCCTTCCTCCTCAGAGGATATGCTGCCCCTCCTCCAACCTCTGACCTGGAACCACCCCAGCTCTGAGCCCCCTTGGGCAGGGCCACCACTCCAACAGGTGCTCTATCTACAATGTAGTGCCGGCCAGGGGAGAGGGGTGGAGGCAAGGTCCAGTGTTGGAGTGTGGTAGTGGCCCAGAGAGGAGCCATCGCCTATCCAGGTGCAAGGTTTTTTTTTCTCCTTCTTGTATGCTGGTCCCTCGCATGCGGCCATACAGTGACATCAGCACAGAAAGGTCCATAGACATCGGCCGAGCACATCCCCGTTTTGATCCCCGCGTCAGTAGTACCTCCAGTCTCCACTGGAGGCCACTATTGTGCTGGGATGCACAACAACATTGACCAACAATATTTTGACTTTTGTGCAGACAAAGCTTGTAGTAATTTACTATTTTACTTAAAACAACTTAAGGACTTAAAACATTGTAGCCATTTTTTTCATGATTATTGCTTGGATATATTTACTTGTAACAGCTTGTAATTGAAATTTATGTTGTTATGAAAATCTTATGAAATTTATGTTGCTGTATGTACAGTATTGCATAATATATCCTGTAATTAATGTATTGTCTTTTGTACTTATCCCATTTTGAACCCACATTGATTCTGAAAAAGAACTCATGTTCCAAAGAGCTCACCAGATTATGCAATAAAATGAATGAATTGAAATAACGTGAACCAGCATTTGAAACAGTTCCCACAGACAATGCTGATTTGCAAGCTGAATGCAGTTTCCTTTAATTTATATAATACACTCTAACTGTTCTGCTATCCACATTGTTTTTTCAGTTGGCAACTGTGGCACTTTTCTTACGTGTTATAGCTCAGATCTCTGCCACATGTGTGACTTTATGCGATATGGCTAACATTCAATACATGTTTAGAATACAAATAACTCCTTATCTTATGTGATGTAAGAATAAAAGGTCAGAGTTTAAACTGACAATTCCTGAATAATGGTGAATGTATTCTTTAGTAATTCTATACATCAGATAAAAGGTAATATAAAAAGATGTTCATGTCCTTTGACCAATAAAATATATATTACATTTCCCTATTTCAGAGGTTATTTTTACCAGTTTTAAACTCTTCTTTTTGTAACCCCCCTGCAAATGGGGGTTCCCAAAAGACTTCCAGGAGCTTGCTTGAATGCTCCAAGCCTGAATGGTGTTTGGCGTTTAAGCCATTTATCAGTGAGTGTTTTTAGAGCCTCTGATACTGTCTCTTTAAGAGCTGTCTGCTTGCAGACATAATTAGTTTGTATGGGGGGACTGTGTGCTTCTCTGTTTGAGTACCACCGAGCTGCTGCCAATTCACTCCATTTTGCAGTCACTAGGAGTGCAAAGGGAACCTATCTGAAAGATGTAACTGTTTGCCAGAAATCATTTACAGTAATAATGAAATTACAGTTTGTCTAACCTGCTTTCTTTGCAGTCAGAACTGTGTCTGCCTAGTTCCCCATTCTGGTTTTGAACTGCTGAACTGGACCAATCAGTGTGGGGTAAGCTAGCTCTAAAATGGTGCCTTGGACGAATCAGAACTTGGACTCATAATCTGAGCCAGCCACAAGAGGATTGTATGGGCAGTGACTCTGGGAGATGTAGTTTAGACTTAGGCCTTTTTGGACCAACAGCAGCAGTCTATTGTGGTGACAGCCAATCCAGTCAAGAACTGGGAGGAACTCAAAGGAAGTGCCCGGTTTTGTCTGTTGGAGTTTCAGTTTAGATCTGGCAGTGAAGGGGAAAGAAACCCTGTGCTCCTTCAGTGCACAGTTTCAGTCAAAAAACGTGTGTAAGGCCCAGAGTTCCGGTCTGCAGCTTGTGTAACTGCTTGTTAGGACTGAATCCATCCTGTGAAAAGAATCAAAGGATCTCTGAAGAGTAGAAACCAGGCTCACCCTGTAGAAGACTGGAGAAATTGTTGAATTGCACTCGGTCTGTCAGGAACTGAATCTGCTGTGTGTTCTCCCGGGTATTGTGCAGTAATTGCGATCGGGATAGAGAAGCAGCCTGCCTGGTATAGTACTTTCTTTTTTTTTTACCGTATAAATGTGAGAAGAGTCTCGTGGAGCTCAAAAGTAGCCCTGCTGATGTTGAAGGACCCTATCTTGTTTGGAGGTCGTGAGTACTAATTCAGGGTCGCTCCCTGTTGAATTGCCACATTAAATCCCAATGGAATCACTGTACTGCTGACTGTTTAAGCTAATTTTTCTTTTCACTGTGTGAAAGGGCCCCTACCAGCTGCCACGGTTTGGACTAGCCACTAGGCTTGGGTACCCAGGGACAGTAACTGGTAGGGATAGGCCTGTGCACAGAGCCATAGGTAGATAGTAAAGTGATAAGCTAATTAACCTGATTTCCCCCTGTCCTTGTTATATCCCCCTAAATAAATCAGAGCTGCTTGTTTCAGCAAAGTTATACTGCCTGAGGTATTTGTCTATGTTAAAGTACTGTACTGTGATTGTTGCACTGTATCTTATTTCACAGGAAGTCCCAGTGCCAGAACTAGTCCTGGGGGTAAGTGTATACGGTGAAGGTAATTTGATATATTGTGGGCCATAGGGAAGAAAGGAGGTTTGCAGTGTCCCAGAGGGCTGTGACCAAGTTAGTTTAACTATTGCAAACCCTGACCTCTGGGTGGAGGCACCCGCCATTGGATCCAGGCCCCTCAACCTGTTAGTGGCAAATCAGGCAGGGGTAGTAGCCCCTGGGATAACGCCATCTAGGGGTTACATCTTGGAGGCTCACCACTGGGATTGTGTGTCCTCTAGTGGCCATATTTATGAACCACTGTTAAGAAAAAAATGGGTACCCCGACAGAAGTGGCTGTGCACCGGCTGGTGGAGTGGTGTACTGGGGAGGAGATTGACCCCCAAAATGCTATGCTTATCCTGGACATCCCCTGGGTATCAATACGGACACTGTACAGGAGTACTTTCCAAGGTGGAAGGTTTACAAAACCCTGTGGTGGTGGGTCGGCATGCTAATCTGCTCACCCACACTTTCCTGGCCTAGTAGAGTTTAAGGATCCCATAGATAGCTCCAAAGTGCCACAGACCATTATCCCAGAGGAGCCCTCACTGCCTGGAGAGTGATAACTAAGTACAGTAAAGACCCAGGGGAATGAGCCCTCACCACTGTCTGAAACTTTGAGGAGAAATTTGCTAAATGGTTGCTGGGGAAGGAAAACTGTGGAGGACTTGAAGAAACTATTCTTGCCACCTGGGGTGTTCCTCCCAACACCCTCTCCCGCTCCAGTACCGTAATGGTGGCTAAACCAATGCAGACTCCTATTTCTGCACCTGCCATTAGTCCGACTCTTACCGAAGGTTGAGGATCTTCTCTGGCACCCTCCCCACCCCCCAAGGGGATGACTGGGAGACCTGGATGAACTATGTTGCCCCCCAAGTGCTAGAATGGCAATGCTCGGAAGCCGAAAAGTGAAAGAGGGTTAGTGAGAGCCTCCAAGGTCCTGCCCTGGCTACCATCCGTGCTAAACGGGCCAGTAACCCTGAAGCGACTGCACAGGCCTATCTTGAGGCCTTGGAGAATGTGCATGGGAGCTCAGATTCTGATGAAGACCTATGGTGGAGAGTAAGAAATGCACAACAGTACCAAGGGGAGTTGTTGTCTGTGTATGTATCTCGGCTGGAAAAATTGTTGCAAGAATGCCTCAGAAAGGGTAGTTTGCCAGCGATTGAACTGGACCCAACCAGGCTGGACAGGATCCTAAGTCTGCCCCTTCTCAGAACTGCTGTTGCTTCATTCGCCTGGCAAATTGACTGGAATCCCACCCTCTTATGATGAGTTAATGAGAAAATTGAGGAGTTGAGAAAAGCGACCTCGGAGGACTTGCACCAATAGCTGCGGCTATGACCCGAGTGACTGAGGGTGGCCCATCAAGTGAAGTTCAGGGCAGAGGCTGGCAGTCAATGAGTGCTCTGATAAGGAAAAGATATGCCACAATGGGGCGAACTGTTGAGAGAGATCCGGGAATTCAAAACAGTCCCTTTATGAAGGCCACGCCTGCAAATGCAGGCCCGACCTATATCCGACTGCATCTGCTATGGGGGTGGGATACCCACCCATGTATCTCCTGCTGATAACAGCTCGAACTCGATTCCTTGACCATGGAAGTGGAGAAACTGACGAGATGTCTCCAAATGCTTATCATGCGCAGACAGAGATGGCACCAGTTTCTAGTTAGTAATACCCCTGCCCTTGGCTCCCAGTGGCGCTCGCCAGCTCAAACTCCAGAAAGTATGTTTTGCTATAATTGTGGGAAAGATGGGCACATGAAAAGGGAATGCCGTCCCCAAAGACACTGACAAAGTTGCATATAGGCTACAAGGAGAGCTCGAGAACAAATCAGTGGTTAAGAGGTGCACGAATGATCCCAGTGAGGGGCACCAAAATGCTTACTCACGTCCTTTGTGGCAAGGTCAGTTGCCAAGGCCCCACTACCGCCTCTCAGACTGGTCCAGAATAGTGGGTCCCTCCATGGAGACCACTGTAAAGGTGAATGGAGTGTCTACAAGAGCTGTATTAGACAGTGGCTCCCAAGTGACAATTATGTTCCAGGATTGGTATCAGAAGCATTTGTCAGACATACCCTTACAACCATTAGAAGGACTGCATGTATGGGGGTTAAGTGAGAAGGCCTACCCTATTCGAGTATAACCGAATTTGGCTGTCTTTCCCCACCTCCGTGGCTGGAGTGGCGAACAAGTAGAGACCCTAGCCTTAGTGTGTCCCCCACTGGACTGTATGATGGTGTCCCTTTGTTGATTGGAACAAATGCTCATATGTTCGGAAGGCTGCACAGTTGTGTTATGAAAACAGGGTCAAAGACTAGTAGAGCTTTAAGAGTTCCGACTTTAATTAAGAAGGCCTATGAGGCACAGAGAGATGCTGAAAAAATAGGAACCAGAGGAACCGGTCGGATTGTATGGAAGAAGGATCCTGAGTCTCTGATCCTGGTGCCAAATGCCCAGTGTACCTTACAGGGAGAGGTCCGTATCAGAAAGGATGTTAAGAATAAAATATAATGTTGGATGCACCAGGCAATGGAAAAGTGCAGAGGAGGACTGCTGGTCAAGCTAGTATTTTGCCCGCTAGAGCCCATGCTTATGCCAGAAGGGTAATGGTCCAAGTTCATAATGTGTCTGAAAGAGACATTCGAGTAAATAGAGGTTGCATCCTGGCTAATGTGCATTGTGCAGACACTGCAGTGCTGCCCAGCAGCAAGAGTTCAAGGAAGAAATGACAGAGTAACGCCTGACTTGTTGATTTCGCGATTCTCCCAGCCAGCTGAATGGAAAGTGAGGATCAGTGAGAAGCTTGCCCAGAGAGACCAGGTGTTTTTTTAAAGGAATGGGATGTAGGATGCGTGCAAGGAGCTGAGCACAATATCCGCTGCATGACAAAGACCATTTCGTGAGAGGTCTCTACGCCTGGCACTGCTGACATAGATGATGTGAGGACGGCATCTGCAAGAAATGTTAGCTGCTGGTGTAATACAAGAATCCAGAAACCCTTATGCTTCCCCATTGTGGTAGTGAGGAAAAAGAATGGAACAGTAAGGATGTGTGTGGATTATCGCACCTTAAACGGGCGGACTATCCTGATCAGTACACAATGCCCGCATTCAGGATGCTTTGGACTGCCTAAACGGAGCAAGTGGTTCTCTGTGCTGGATCTCCCGAGGGTACTACTAGATCCCGATGGCCCCAGAGGACCGTGAGAAGACAGCCTTTATCTGTCCGCTTGGCTTCTATGAATTCATGAGGATGCCTCAAGGATTTCAGGTGCCCCAGCCACTTTTCAACGATTGATGGAGCGTGCAGTGGGGACATGAACTTACTAGAGTGCCTGGTATACCTAGATGATGTTATTGTGTTTGGCAGCTCACTGGAGGAACATGAGAGCAGATTATTTAAGGTATTGGACCGACTGGAGGACTTTGGCCTTAAACTGTCCATTGATAAGTGTCAATTCTTTCAAACATCAGTAAAGTATGTGGGACACATAGTATCCACCGAGGAATAGAGACCGACCCAAGTAAAGTTGAGCCTTGACCACCTGGCCACAGCCCAAAAATCTAAAAGAACTGCAAAGATTCCTGGGATTCTGTGGTTATTATCGGTGCTTCATCAAGGACTATTCAAGAGTGATCCGCCTTTACTTAACCTTACTCAAGGGTATCCCCAACCCACAAAAATACCAAAAGTCAGCATCCTCAAGACTGAAAGAGTGTATTTTCATCCGAGGAAGTATTTGGGGCCGCTGACTCCTGATTGTGAGACTGCTTTTCATGAGATCATATATCAACTTACCCATGCTCCAGTGCTGGCCTATGCCGATCCAAGAAAACCTTATGTCCTGCACACTGATGCTAGCTTGCAAGGGTTGGGGGCTGTGTTGTACCAAGAGCACGAGAATGGCCTGAGACCAGTGGCCTTTGCCAGTAGAAGCCTGACCCCATCCGAAAGAACTATCCTGTACATAAGTTAGAGTTCTAGCTTTGAAGTGGGTTATTGTTGACCAATTCCATGAGTACTTGTATGGGGCTAAAATACTAGTAAAACTGACAATAATCCTTTGACCTATGTGCAGACCTCAGCTAAGTTGGATGCCACTGGCCATAGGTGGCTTTCTGCATTATCTACATATGACTATGCTCTTGAATACCGAGCAGGTCTGAACCACATAGATGCTGATGCTCTCTCCCAGAGGCCTGTTCCCCAGAATGATTGGGTCCGAATTGGCAGAACCGACATTCGGCACTCTGCCGGAAGTTTGACAGGGAGGAACAGATCCACGGACGCAGTGACTGCATGGTGGATTGCTTGGGAGCTCTCTGAGAATTGCATACCTTGCTGCTTATTGCCACTTTTCTGCAATAGACATTGGTGCACTGCCTCAGCTGGATGATGACAGTATTCGGGGCTCAATCCCACGATCCCATGATCAAAGCAGCTTTAAAGCCCTCTATGCAGGAAAAGATGTGTCCAAATTACGCTCCACTGATTTGAGTACTGCACTGTTATACAAAGAAGGTCCTAAGTTGAAACTGATCAATAAACTGTTATACAGAGAAACAGTAGACAGAGGGGACAAGTAGACAAACAACAACTAGTGCTGCCCACTGCCTTCGAGACTCAGTACTGAGGTCCTTGCACAACCACATGGGGCACCTTGGTATAGACAGAACACTTGACTTGGTGAGATCCAGATTCTATTGGCCTAAGATGGGGGCTGATGTGGAGCAACACATTTGAACTTGTAGTCGCTGCTTACAGAGGAAAGCTTTGCCCCAGAGGGCTGCCTCCCTTGTTAACATCACCACCAGTGCACCCATGGAGCTGGTCTGTATTGATTTTCTGAGTTTGGAGTCAGATCAAAGAAATATCAGTAATGTGCTGGTGGTCACTGACCATTTCACGAGATATGCCCAAGCTTTCCCCACCAAAGACCAGAAAGCATCCACTGTGGCCAAAGTACTTGTAGAAAACTTTTTTGTTCACTATGGGGCTCCACAAAGAATCCATTCTGATTAAGGGAGAGACTTTGAGAGTCATCTGATCAAAGAGATGCTTTCTCTGGGGAGTCGAAAGTCCAGAACCACTTCTTACCACCCCAGGGGACCCACAGCCTGAACGTTTCAACCCACTTTGCTAGATATGCTAGGCACCCTGCACCCAAAGGACAAGCCTAGATGGAGCCAACAAATTAGCACCCTGGTACATGCTTATAACTGCACCAAAGTGATGCCACTGGGTTCTCCCTCTACCACCTGATGTTTGGAAGAAGCTGACTACCAGTAGATGTGTGTTTGGGGTCTCTCCTGATGGGGTTCAAGCTGACAACTATTTACAGTATGTGCAGAAGTTAAAGGCCCAGCTAACTCATGCGTACCAACTGGCTCAAACCATGGCTGCCAAAAGAAATCTGGCCAACAAAGAAAGGTATGATAAAAGGTGAAAGCACAGGAACTCCAGGAGGAGATCGGGTATTGTAAGAAATCTGGGACTGCATGGCAAACACAAGATTGCTGACAGATGGCACCATCTCCTCACATTGTAGTGGGCAAACTAGATGATCTGCCAGTGTACAAAGTAAGGCCTGAGAACAATTCAAAAGATGTAAAAACAATGCATAGAAATCATTTACTGCCCATTGGACAAATCCTGATTGAGTCTGAGCCCCCAGAAGATGCCCCCTCTGGACCAGTGACTACAGCTGCTGCTAAGAAAAGATCAAGAAAGTCTGCACCTACAGAAGCAAAGTTAAAGTGTTCCCCTCCACCAGTTGAGCATGACTGTCAGTCCATATCGGAAGAAAGTGAGAGTGACTTTGAATACTATCCTTCTTATGAACTGAGTCAATTGTTTTGGGGCAATCCCCTAGTCAATACTGGAGATGAAGCTGGGCCTTCTGGACTGTCCAAGCCCCCAGCTTCGTCCCTGGAGCCAATGCTCCCAGAAAGTGAAGTGCAAAGCATCAGATCAGATGAAATGGAATCATTGTGCATGGTTGAACTTTTGAGCTTTCAGGGAGAAAATGATAGATTGGGGCAGACTGGTGATACACCCGAACAAGAAGAGTATTTTGAGTGCCCTGACAGTCCACTGCCAGTGTCCGAAAGCTCTCCATGTGAGCCAAATGTTGTGGACTCAGAAATGGTAACTCCTGGAGCTGAAAGTGCCCCAAGTTCTAGCCTCTCTACCCCCATGGAGACTCCCCTGACAAGTGAGGACAATGCTGAAAATGAGGCTCAGAGTGCAGAGACTGTAACAGTTCCCCCTAGAAAGACTGGTCGAGCTGTAAAGCCTGTGGTGCACCTCAGTTATGATTCACTTGGGAGGCCTGTGGACTTGCCTCTCAATGTTGTCCATAAAGGAGTGTATGTGTCCCCGAGCTCATTGCCCAAACTGAGCATCAGTGCTAACTCAAGTTAATTGTGTTGCCCTCTAAGTATGGTGCCCTTGCCCGTCCAGCCCCAAGGTAACTGATAGGAAGGGCCCTCTCTTCAGGTTTCATGTACAAGAGGTAATAACTTGAGTTATGGTACAATGTGTTGTAATACTGTGTAAAGAGTGATGTACTGCAATGTTTCAGAAATGTGTTCTTGGTAAAATGATGTATTGACTGATGATTACATGTGTGAGCCTAATGCAAATGTATATGGTTGCAGTTGAAACTTATGGGGGTACTTGCTTGACGCGGACGTGAAGCTTTTCCAGGCCAGGAAGGGTGTAACCCCCCTGCAAATGGGGGTTCCCAAAAGACTTCCAGGAGCTTGCTTGAATGCTCCAAGCCTGAATGGTGTTTGGCGTTTAAGCCATTTATCAGTGAGTGTTTTAGAGCCTCTGGTACTGTCTCTTAAGAGCTGTCTGCTTGCAGACATAATTAGATTGTATGGGGGACTGTGTGCTTCTCTGTTTGAGTACCACTCGAGCTGCTGCCAATTCACTCCATTTTGCAGTCACTAGGAGTGCAAAGGAACCTATCTGAAAGATGTAACTGTTTGCCAGAAATCATTTACAGTAATAATGAAATTACAGTTTGTCTAACCTGCTTTCTTTGCAGTCAGAACTGTGTCTGCCTAGTTCCTCATTCTGGTTTTGAACTGCTGAACTGGACCAATCAGTGTGGAGTAAGCTAGCTCTAAAATGGTGCCTTGGACGAATCAGAACTTGGACTCATAATCTGAGCCAGCAACAAGAGGATTGTATGGGCAGTGACTCTGGGAGATGTAGTTTAGACTTCGCCTTTTGGACCAACAGCAGCAGTCTATTGTGAGTGACAGCCAATCCAGTCAAGAACTGGGAGGAACTCAAAGGAAGTGCCCGGTTTTGTCTGTTGGAGTTTCAGTTTAGATCTGGCAGTGAAGGGAAAGAAACCCTGTGCTCCTTCAGTGCACAGTTTCAGTCAAAAACGTGTGTAAGGCCCAGAGTCTGTCTGCAGCTTGTGTAACTGCTTGTTAGGACTGAATCCATCCTGTGAAAAGAATCAAAGGATCTCTGAAGAGTAGAAACCAGGCTCACCCTGTAGAAGACTGGAGAAATTGTTGAATTGCACTTGGTCTGTCAGGAACTGAATCTGCTGTGTGTTCTCCCGGGTATTGTGCAGTAATTGCGATCGGGATAGAGTAGCAGCCTGCCTGGTATAGTACTTTCTTTTTTTTTTTATCATATAAATGTGTGAAGAGTCTCGTGGAGCTCAAAAGTAGCCCTGCTGACGTTGAAGGACCCTATCTTGTTTGGAGGTCGTGAGTACTAATTCAGGGTCGCTCCCTGTTGAATTGCCACATTAAATCCCAATGGAATCACTGTACTGCTGACTGTTTAAGCTAATTTTCTTTTCACTGTTGAAGGGCCCCTACAGCTGCCACAGTTTGGACTAGCCACTAGGGCTTGGGTACCCAGGGACAGTAGCTGGTAGGGGATAGGCCTGTGCACAGAGCCATAGGTAGATAGTAAAGTGATAAGCTAATTAACCTGATTTCCTGTCCTTGTTATATCCCCTAAATAAATCAGAGCTGCTTGTTTCAGCAAAGTTATACTGCCTGAGGTATTTGTCTATGTTAAAGTACTGTACTGTGATTGTTGCACTGTATCTTATTTCACAGGAGGTCCCAGTGCGGAACTAGTCCTGGGGGTAAGTGTATCACAGTGAAGGTAATTCCTGATATATTGTGTGGGCCACTAGTGGGAAGAAAGGGGGTTGCAGTGTCCCAGAGGGCTGTGACCAAGTTAGTTTAACTATTGCAAACCCTGACCTCTGGGTGGAGGCACCCGCCATTGGATCCAGGCCCCTCAACCTGTTAGTGGCAAATCAGGCAGGGGTAGTAGCCCCTGGGATAACGCCATCTAGGGGTTACATTTTGAAATTGTTACCTGGGTAAATTAGTTTTCAAAAATCACTGAGGACTGATGAGGTGCCCAGGGACTGATAATGAAGGGCAAATGCAAACCTCTGTTTAAAAAAAAAAGAAAAAGTACTGTAGAAATGACTCAGGTAAGCACAGTGCTGTGAGCATGACCTTGATTGTGGGAAAATAATGGAAACAATCATGGATGAGATTCTGGGACATCCGAATAGATTCCAGCTGTTAAAAGAGAGTCAACATAGATTAACTATGGGGAAATCATACCTAATTAATTTGCTGGCCTTGTGACAGAGTGTTAGAGGGAATATGTGTCAGCAGAAGAATGGATAAAGTTTAGTTCCCATTTTAGAAATGCTAAAAGGTTACACAAAGTTCTGGAAGCATCTAGGTAGGGAGCTGATCAAACACAGCTGCAGGCAATGTTAATTAGGGGCAGAGTATAAAATCCACATAGGCAACACATGAGAGCAAGAGGGGGAAAAGCTAGCAGTTGTGCTGCAAATGGCAAGTTCAAGCTACAGAGACTTTTGGAAAGGACTGTGGTGTTTGTGAGTGGACTTTCTGACACAGCCTGGTGGCTAGTAACCAGAGTAGCTGGTAAGAAGAGGCAGTGAGGGTTTATTGTGTTTAGTTAGAACTCCAGACAAGAGTAGGATTCTGTTTCTGTTTGTTAAAGGGGCTGCAATCCCAGTCAGTTGGAGCCAAATTGAACTGCACTGTTTTTACCTCAGACTCTGTATATTCTCCTTGGACACAGCTACAACCGGCCTCCCCAGGCATATAATGGAGGTCACACTACCATATTTGGTGTCAGAGGTGGGATTCATCAGCCCACAGGCGTGTCAAAGAAATGGAAGAGGTCCTAAGTGCCCTATTACAATCTACAGCTGCACAGCAGGAGATGAACTGAGCGCAATTTGAGACAAACCGAGCACAGCAGAATGCATTCAGAGTCTAGCAGGAGACTAACTATTTGCTAATGTCTCAGACTGCAGAAATCTCAGCTGCACAATGGGAGATCTCAGCTGCAATATGAGAGCACCGTTCAATTCTCAATAGGTACTGTAATGCAACGCATGAGCCACCCAGCCTCTGTAGAGCCACATAATGACCCCAACCCTAGATCCTTCAAAAATAGGTCCTGCCTAAAGAATCATGGGCCCAATATTCAAAACTCAGCCCAGGACAAAATTAGCACTGCCTAGCATGCAAAATTAGCCCAGATCCATCTGTACGCTATCTTCAAAGGAATAGCCCCAGGGCTAAATTTGGGGGTTGCACTCCCAGCAGGCATTCGTGACTTTGCTAACTCATTGCACCTAAATCTCCTCCTCAAGGCACACTTCTCCACTATTTGCACCTGCACATAGGGTCACCTAGGAGTTGTAACCTAAAGTCCCCTACTCGTGTTTTGGCCCTCCTGTCTTTACTCTTAGTACACCTCCCCCATGTTTTGCTTTCATGCTATGTAGAGCATAATGTAGGGGTTACAGATGGCAATCCTCCATCTAATCCATGTCTATCCTCTCTATTTTCCCTCATTGCTTGATTTCATAGCTAATTCTGCAAATTGACAACAGTTACATGCACTGTTTCCCCAATGTTTGTAAAATGAATTTGCTTTCATGTGATTCTACTTATGTCATGTACTTGCACACTCCAGTATCTCCCCTGGAGGTCTCTAACACTCTGTATAGTGTAACTGTAATCATGTACAATCCTCCTTTACTGTATTGCATATGAAATCACATTCATGTACTCCCTATTTGTGTTTATGTTATATGCTCCAATTGTCCCTCCCCCCAGGATGCATCTGGAATCGAGCGGTAACCCGCTCAGTATGCCATTCCTGGTAAAACGCTTAAATAAATAAATAAATCAGTTGAATACAGCATGCCAAAAAAGCCATGCAAGCAGGGCTGTGAGTGCAGTGCAAAAATAGCTGGCAAATGAGACATCTCTGAATATAGCAACTGGGAAAGCCAAACTGCAACAGTAGCCCAGTGCACACAGAGGTGAGGTAAGGCAGAGTTGCAGTAGGTGGCCAATGTGGGTGATAACAATGAAGTGTTGCACAACAACTGCAAACAACATCGCTGGCCAGACACAGCAGATCTGTATTATGGTAACACATTAGCCCAGCATTAACGCATTTTCATCGGGCTAACACATTAGCCCAGGGATAAATTTTGCTATATTCAAAGCTCCTATGGAAATCAGCCTACTTAGGCAATCCATGTGCAAACAGCCAAATTAGCATCTCAATATGTCCTGCTTTGCATACATTACCATGTAGTTTGCCTGGTGCCATTGCATGGTGCACACAGCTCCACCTGTATGTCAGACTGGAACTACAGGTCAGAAGCAGCAGGCTAAGTTATGCAGACAACTCCACCTGTATATCAGACCTAGCAACAGTTTGGTAACTGCAGGCCATGGGTGTTGGCAGGCTTACTCAGTCAGAGTACCCAGCTGAGAACAGTAAACTCTGTGATGTCCAGTGGCAACGTGATCCCCAGGCCAGAAAAACAGAAGTAGAGCCTGATGTAATAGAAGAATTGTTGTCCCCTCCTTGGATGCCCTAGTGTTGGTTCATGGATGGTCCCTGGACGATGTGTGGGTACTACATTAAGGGCCTGGACACACTGTTCCGCTGTGTTTTAAAACATTTTTTGAAACGGGTTGATGTGTGACACGCTATTGCAGACACACACAAGACTACCGGTTTTAAAAATGTTTTCAAGTGGACACACCTGAGTCAGGAATCTGTGTTTAAAAACCGTGTCAAAACACGGGTTACATTCCAGCAGCTGACCGTGATGCAGTGCGATGTTGCCATTCCCCACAAATCTTTGCGATTAAGGCTTGGTAACATATGTGTTGCGTGACCCTTGGCAACTGTACACATATGAGGCTGTTACCACTGTCAGTAAATGTGTTTTTGAATGATTTTAAGGAACAGCTAACAAACTGTGAGGTCACAATTATGTATTATTTTATTGAAATACAAGTGTAATTTATGTAAGTGCATGTGTGAAGGGGAGAGCCGAAGCAAGCACTGCGTACACCTCAGGTAACTGGCAGCATGCACGTCAGACTTCAGTTTAATTCGTGAAGCTGGCATGCTCTTCTTGTGCATTGTATTAAATAAAAATGTCAATGTACTGGCCCATTACCTGCCTAGTTTTACTCCATTCCATATAGTTCAGGTAACATGCCATGTAACCCTTCTCACCCGGCCCCTATGCAATATTGTGTGTTTTTTTCCCCTAACTCCTACACATACTGAGTTACCTGCTAGCATACTACAGCCATATCAGGGTCAGGAATTTAGCTGAGTGACATAAAACCTTAACAGGGTTTTTGTTCTGATTATGTGCCACATTGTTTTATGTCTTACAGTGCCAGAAACCCACAATAGGAGGCAGCAGAAGTAGGAGCGTGAGTACAGAGCATTTGAGTCAAAAGGCACAGCCGATTGGGAGATTAGGCTGCTACTGTAAGCTATGATTACACTTTCAGCTTTTTCAGACTCTCTCTAGCTGTACTCATTTCTCTAATTCAGTATGCTTGTGCACACAATTGTAACATCCTGGTTTTGACATAGTACCACTGCGTTAAGTGGCACAAAGAGTGTTTGTGACCACAGTTTTAGCTATGGCATCAGCTTGTGCCAGCGCCCTATGAAAAAATGATTTTTTTTTGTTCTGCTGCATATGTGCAGAAGTCAGCACTTTTTATGTTATCAATTTGTTTTACATGTTGTAAAAGAGTGAACTGACTGCTTATTAGCAATGTATTTATGGAGTGTAGCCCAGTGCTAATAACACTGATGTGGTTGGTACAAAACGCCATGACCACACATTGTTGTTATGACAGTGCAATCTCTGTCCACACAGATCTGCGCTCGTAGTCTTGGACAGACACCAACGAGCCAAACCAAGCTGTACATTCTGGTTTTCAGTGGAATCCTGCCTTAATTCAGCTTTTGCTGCTGGGGGCAGAGACGCAGTGGGAGGTGAAGTGACTCAGGGTCACACAATGAGTAAGTGGCTGTGGTGGGATTTGAATCGTGGTCACGTTGTTCAAAAACCCTGTGCTCCAACTACTAGGCCACACTACTACAAGCATCCTAACCCATCTCCTCTCTTTGCTCAGCACTACATCTGCTATGTTAAAAAGAATTTTATTTGTTAACGCTATACGTGCTGTTTTTACATAGCCGGTTGGATGTAACATGAGAAAATAATTTTTTTCCTATATATGTAAGTAGCTTTTATTGAGACCTGGTTCCCCCAACCAGTAATGTGGACTTGTAGCATAAAAATGGTCTTAATAGTACTGGAATCCATATATAGGATTGGTAATAGATTAGTTGTTTTCATATTTATTCCCTAAAGTCCGTAGCAATAATGAAAACGTTTATTATTTAAAAACTCGTAAATGAGTTTCAAACAAAAAGGGTGTGCTAATGATTGTGAGTTCAGGTCTTGACAACTCAGCACTAATGATGCAGTTGTAATATTTCTCAGCTCATCAGATGGGTGACTAGTCGTCTGATCGATTCAGCTTGCATCATCTGTGAGTGAGAGGTCTGAACAGTGTGTCCCAGCAGGTATTGTGATGGTGTGGAAACCATACAAAGGGAATTGTTTTTCATATACAAGGATGTAAAAACATGCAAATAAGGATACAACCCACCACCATCATCATCGCTCCCCTGGTTCTCAGCAGCAGAAAACTGGCTCAGGGCTGCAGCTGAACACTGTTTCAGCTCTGTCGAGGAACAGGGATATGTGCCTTAAATGGATTCTAACTGTGATGAAACTCATTAAGCCAAATTTGGCAGAAAGTATTCCATTATGTGCAAGAAATATTTCAGGTGCGTGGTGAACTTGTTTCACATTTGCTGCATGTTCTATTCGGTATCCTGCTAAAATGTGAAGTCATTTATGACACTGGATACCGAACATGAGGGATGGATTGAAAGAAAAGCAAAGACAGACATGAATTATACAATACCAATAAAAATGAAAAATTGGGAATTCTACAGTGGCAAAGTTCTTCAACTGTATAACCAGCGAAGCCCAGGGGCCATACTGTAAAGCTGTGTGACTTATTGGTCAGACCACAGAACTGTGAACTACAAGGGCAAAGGTTTGAATCCAACCACAGCTACTGCCTATGACCTTGAGACAATAGTTTGACATCCCTTTTCTTCAGTCCACCTCAGCTGTTGATATGAGCAGATAGCAGAACTCCCACTGAAAACCAGATGTGGCATCTCTACTGGGCTAGCAAGAAATCATTTGCTAAATGCCAGTGTTAATTTGACAGCACTTTACAGTAACTTACAAACTATCATTATCATAATTAAAGGCATTTAAAACCTAAGTTATCGGTTCAATCTCTGCCAACCAGTTTTCATAGGAAAGTTAAATAAATACAATCTCGGTTCTTTCCCATTAAATGTAGCAAAGTAGAAAGTGGGCAATATAAATGCTGGTCTGTGACTGTCTGACAGCATTCTGTATCCATCATATCTCTGAGATTAACCAAATACCATTAAGTATCCTCTATATGATAGTAAGTTGAGAATGAGTATAATATAGGCAGTAGCTGTATTGACTTTTACTGTTTTTCTTTTCTCTTAGACCTCTTCGCTGAAGATTACAATTTGAACTTGAAATATACTATTAAAATGCCTGCCCTATGTAATAGCGACATAATATTTGCAGTGGCTGCTATTTTTCATCAATGTCAGTGTAATAAGTACCAGCAGTTATGCTATAGATGGAAAGCAATATTATCAAGAACATCGCAATTGCTGACTTACTTGTGCTCATCACTGGAAATGATGTTAACCCTGCTAAATGCAATTCTAAGTAGATACGTTTCTGCCACCATCAACCGTTCTTCATGGAGTTGTGAGAAGAGCACCTCTTGGTGGGAGGATATCGTGCTCAGTACCTGGTCAGACCAGGAATGGGTGGCAAATTTCAGAATGAAGCATTCCACTTTTCATATGCTTTGCAGTGAACTGGAACCATTCATTTGTAAATGTGACACTCAGATGAGGGATGCTGTACCTGTAGAAAAAAGAGTGGCAGTTACACTGGGGCGACTGGCCACCAATATCGAGAACAGGGCTCTTGGTCACCTGTTTGGGTGTGGATGAACCATGGCTGGTCAGATTGTGCTACAGGTATGCAAAGCTATTGTAAAAGTATTATTTCCAAAAGTAATTAAACTGCACAACCTTGATGACATAATTTTGGGATTTGAGAGAGAGCATGGTTTCCCTAATTGTGCAGGTGCCATTGATGGGACCCACTTCCTCATTATTTGTCCTCCGAATCATGCTGTAGAATATTATAATCGTAGATGCTATTATTCTGCGGTAATGCAAGCTCTGGTGGACAATAAATACTGTTTCACTGACATAAATGTTGGCTGGCCGGGAAAAGTGCAAGATGCATGCATTTTCAAAAACAGTTTGCCATTTCAGCATGGCCAGGAGGGAACTCTGTTCCCGCTGTCAGCATTCAAGATTGGAGATACTAATATTCCTGTGTTAATCCTAGGAGATCCAACCTACCCTCTTCTTCCTTGGGTGATGAAACCCTATGCTGACATTTCTGACCCGAAAAGAACCAAATTTAACTACCGTCTTAGTAAGACCAGGATGGTGGTTGAAGGTGCTTTTGGACGGTTAAAAGCATGGTGGCGTTGCTTACTGAAATGTATGGACTTTGACATCCAAAACATTTCAAATGTTATTTCAGCTTGCTGTGTGTTACACAACATATGTGAGAGTAAGGGTGAAGTTTTTGACTCTGAATTGATGTGTACAGGGGAAGTCAGAGGGTTCATGCAGCCTGAATTAGATAATGTATATCTTGAAGACTGTGGTATTGTTACACATGGTGGACATGCCAACAGGGTACAAGAAGCTATAGCTGAGTATTTTGAAAGAAATTATTAAAAAAAACAACATACTCTGTATGCTAGTAAGTGTGTAGTACAAGGTACTCGCTTTATTAACATCAACAGTTGTTAATAGTACTAATAATTAATATATAAATAATTTTGTTAAGCATCAACAGTCTTTCATATATTTTTTCTGTTGCTATAATTTTAAGCATATGCTGCTGACATATGTCAAAACATATGCATATACTAATATTCTGTTAAAATGTTGACAATATTCTGAGCACAAAATTATGATGAGATATAATAATGTACATATTATGGCAATGCATGTGCCATAACATTGAATTACAGAAATAGCCATAACTCTCTATGTAAAATATCATTATATTATTAACGGAAATAACTGATTTCTAATCTACTGACTTAATATGAATGTAACAGCATAAAATTAAACAATATGCAGTTATGAACTTTTGCTTTTCTGTTAGAATCTCATTTATGTACGTTTTAAATGCATAAATAAAATAAAGATAACCAATCAAGTTGCAAACTTTCAGTTCATATGTTACAGTTTATAACTGTTCAACTACTATGAAATAGAATTAAAGAAACAATTAGTGAGATTCTCATAAAGCCCTACAGTTCTGTCCATGTAAATGAGTCACTCATCAACTCGTCTATAAGACTTCTAGTTGGTGTTGAGTGTATGAATGAAGCTTGCTCAGTGGAACTATGTGGAAAATGTTGTGGGGTCTGGTTAAACATCATGATATCTGGGTTATTCAGTGGCTGGCTAGTTTGTGGTTGCATCACATTGAATGATTGTCCTTGTTACATCTGCTGATGCAAGTGAGGATGTCGAGGAGGCAGGCTATATGATTGACTTGATGTTGGCTTAATCAACTGGGTAAGAGTCTGTATTAGTTGGTCTGTCTGTTCAGACTCCTTCTTCTGTAGTCTTTCCTCCATCTCACAATCTGCAGCTGCCCTCTCTCATTCAAAGTCGAGAAGTTTGCTAAATTGGTCTTGGATAAGTTGTCTAGTGGGTTCAAAAACTGACTCCATCAACTCTTGCATTCTTGACATTTTCTTCTTTTTTCTTAGGTTTGCTAGTGGCTCCTTTGAATGACACTTGACCTGCATGTTTTGTGCTGTCATATGTGACTGTTCATTGACATCTGCCTCTTCTGTTACGGGAATTGAACTGTGACTTGCTTGTGTCTCACCCTCATCAGTCACTTGGTGAACAGGGTCATCATTGTCAATGATACTTTCTGCCTCTGAAAAATTATACAACTGTTTAGTATTCCCATGCTGAGATAACATACCACCATACTATGAAAGTATGTCATGACATCATAATTAATTGTTGCGACCATAGCATTGTTGACAATGGTTACACTGTGTAAAATGGGCAAAGCAATCCCTGTGTCCTGATTGGCTGATACTTTTTCAATCCATTACAGTAAGAGACTGTCACCTCTGGCTTAAATGATCCCTACCATCCATGGTAACTCACATAGTTCATAAGCCACCTGTTTCCCTGTCGTATTCACATACATGGCTGCAGACTTTACTCATATGGGAAATGGAAGAAGATGGGGGTGGTATATATAGACACCCTGGATAGAATGAATGACAGGAGATTGACGTCAGTGTTGGGCAAAGTGATGAAGAGCACCCTGCAGGAAAGGATAGATGGGGTTCTGATGGCACAAGGCCTATGGTAATTCACCAGGATGGCTGTGTTAATGGCAGATTGTGTTACACCAATGTTGTGGAGTTCTATGAAGGGGTGATAAGACTGGTGGATCAGGGCATGGCATTGGATACCTACGTATGGCAATGTATCCTGCACATTACTTAACTTATGGACTTGGCACACCTTCACCAAGTAAGCAATAAGGTGCCATATGCCCACAGGGGATGATTACCTTGAACACTAACATTACCCTTGGGAGTACCTTATTCCTATTATAAAAGCCTTTTTTTATGTGTTCTATATGAACTGTTTAAAACTGCAGTGAATAGACTAGCTTTTTGTCAGTCTTTTTTTCATTTAATACTGGCTTTTTCTTCTTGAGTCCTATGGTATTTTTTTTTAGATGCTACTTGGCAGCTAAGTAGTCACAGCATCTTTCACAGTGATTACTACTAACTCCCATGAAGCTGATGGAAGACTGTCTTCCCCTTGCTCCGAATTTGCAGTATTTTTTGCAGGGATGCTAGGGTAGTGGATTTGGCACACTATAAAGCCAGTTTGCCTGTTGATTTTCTGTCAGGACCCTTGCTCTGATCTAGCTCTGTGATATGACAATAATTTATTTTAAGAGTATGTGAGCACTCAGAATGGCTGAAAAACCTGACTATCTCTGAGAAGAACAGGATATCCAGATTGGGACCTTGAAAACCAGAATATAAGATGAAAAGACTGACAGGTAGCAAACCTAAGACCATTTGACACTGACAACCCCCCTCCCCCACTCCAACAGCAACATTTAGCACTGTTGTATATCCAGTGGATTCTAATTCATTTGATTATTGAAACAGTCTTCATTATTGTCACAAACATGCATTTACTGTACTCAAGAATGTAGTGTTCTACTTGAAGAAGAGGAAAACAACAGTTTTCATTGTAAAAAGTAACTGTTGAGCTTGTCACTTTTGTAATACATTTTGTCTGTCCGGGGGGGGGGGACCAACACTGACACAGTGACAATGTTAGTGCACAGTCATATTAAAAATGCTCTGTATTGTTGTTTCCTACCTCTCGTGCCCCGCCCCCCATGCATCTGGAAATGAGCTGCTGCTCAGTTCAGTATGTCTTTCCTGATGAAACTTTTGAAAAAATAAACAAGTTCATTAGCAGGTTACATTGACATGTAGGTCGCTGAAACTGTCTGTTTTTTCTCCGATCTCAAGTCTCAGCTGTGTGCTGTTTGACATTAGTAGTGTTTCATGGCAATGATGTCAGAAGCTCAGTGTTAAAAAAAAAAAAATCTTCATTATTCAAAAGTCTGCCAGTGGCTCACCTATGTGCTGGAGCAGACAGTTCAGTATCTCGCGAAGCTTGTTTGAAAGCTACAGGTTCCTTGCATTAGCACACAGCTGTAGCGCAATGTCACTATGACCAGAACAGAGTAAGGAAATAAATGACTTACCCATTTTGTTTAATCATTCACCCCTTGACAGACAAAATACTTTACTTGTTAAGTATCTGGGCAGTGACAGGAGATGTTAAATGTCAGGAGCTCAGATCAGATGCATGGAGTCACAGCAGATGAAACACTTAGCTACAGAGCAATTTCCAATTTGATCAATGCTACTCACTGCTTGTTGCTCACTAATTTGTATTGCGAGGCTAGTAGGTGGTTAGGTAGACACGAAATCGGTTGGATAGCAGGATAATAAATTGAAGAAAGTATACTTAGGCACCAGCCGCATGGAATGCTACAGTTAATTTCAACAACAAAAATAAAAAAAAAATGCCCTGATATTCTGCCATTCGCCTGACTCGAACCTGGTGACTGAAGTTTACAGCACCAATGACAAACATGAGCTAACGTTAAAACAGCCCAATACCACAGTGGTACCTGCATTCTGTACCCGTACTGAACCAAGACTGTCCCACTGTATAATGAAGACACTGAGATGCTGACAGCAATGGAAAGCTGATATCGGCCATTCCATTTCCAGAGCTGTTGATCACTGGCTGACTCAATATTGATTCCGGCATATAATAATTAAAAAATGAATAACTTCGACACTGGACTGTTTTTGGCAGCAGCCAGCAGCTGCGCATTTCTTGAATGGTGAGCTGGGTCTGAGTGTTGCTGAGTGGGGGGATCATTTGACAGCAGTGTCGGGGCTTGTCATATCTATCCACTGTTTGTATTTAATTTGACAATTGAGCTATCGTATGTATGTATGTACTTCACTGTTACAACAAATGATTTCAACAAATGTATTTTTGACTACTACATGTAAAAAAAAAATTAGGAGCCAGAGCTAAGAGAAAGGGATTATTTCAAGATGTTTTCACTGTTCTGTTTTTTTACATGCTACCATATACACTGGCCAGCACATCTATCAGGGGAATAATGGCGCTGTAAATTCTGAAAATGGGTTGAGTTACTATTATCAGACCTAGTCAGAGGAAATCGACGCGTTAAGACCCAAATAAAAAAAAATTAAAAAATCAGATTTGCTGCTTTTGGGATGTTTGTGGCACTGATCTGATAGATACCCTGTGGAACCACAGCAGTTAAAGGTCATATTTCAAGGGTGAGCATCGGTGGTCTGAGGAATGCCTCAACAAGTACTCAACTGCATTTTATGAAAAAAAAAATACATTTGAATTCGCCCAAGCAGCTGCAACAACACTGTCAAAAACAGCTGTTGTCTTAGCTCCCCTTTTTTTTGACATCACTACTTCAGACTGGTGGTGTGACTCAGGGCCAAGAGGCAGGGCTGGAGCTCATCACTTTAAACCCCTTCCTCTACCCAAGTCAAATGAGGATGGGTTTTACTCAGGGGGCTTCATTCTGTCAAATCATGGTGGTGGTTTACTGCAATTCCTCCAATTTTTTTATTTATTACATTTTTTATTCCTTGTTCATGAGCTTGCAAATTCTTTGATTGTGAGGCTGCAAGTTCTTTGATCGTAAGATTCTTTGACCGCGATCTTGCATCACGAGCGAGGGACAAGATGGCCCAATTTAAAATTTAATTTTCTTAGCCCACAGGTGTCCTAGGAAGTCAAATGAGGATGGGTTTTACTCAGGGGGCTTCGTTCTGTTGATCCATGCAGTGGTTCACTGCAATTGCTTCTATTTTTTTAATTATTAAATTTTTTATTGTTTGTTTCTGAGCCTGCAAATTCTTTGATTGTGAGGCTGCAAGTTCTTTGATCGTGGGATTCTTTGATCGTGATCTTTGATCGTAAAATAGGGACAAGATGGCCAGATTTCTTATAATGGAATAGATAGGGAAATTTTGCCAATCTTTGACATTGAATATCTCAGAAATGGTTTGGTCTTTTTACTTGGAATTTGGAGGGAAGAAAGGCAACATCTCACAGATGTGCTTTTTAGTGGATTGGTCATAAAATATTACAGGATGGGAAAGTTACAGCACTACAAAGTTGGCACTTTTTCCCATAGGATAACATTACAGCGTCCGCCATATTACAGGAATTCTTCGCCACTCTGCGGGAAAATAATGGTTTGGTCTTTTTTGGCTGAAATTTGGAGGGAAGAAAGCCAACACCCTACAAATGTGCCTTTTGGTGGTTTGGAGAAAAAATATTACAGAGTGGCAAAGTGACAGCACTCTGAAGTTTATGATTTGTCCCATAGCATAACAATATGGCGTCCTTCATGTATTTCAGGGCCCGTATCTCAGAAGCGGTGTGAGATACAGACTTTTTGTCAAAAAAACTGCAAAAAACTAGCCAGGAAAGTAATAATTCATACAAAATTTTTATTTTTTTTCCTACGTCATACGGTTCCTGAAATATAAGCAATTTAGTATTTAGCAATTTTAAGAACTGACCCGCTGCTTGCTCCTCACCAGCCTAATTGTTCTCTCTCTCTCTCATCCCCCTGTCTTATCAACACTAGGCCCGTCCATCCCCTTATTCTTCCTTTCCCAACCTTGGATAGGAGCTCGCTACCCTGGGTTTTGACATCCTACCATGCCCCGTACTTTATAGCATTCAATCCCGGGGCTCACACATACTCCTTTTCTCCAACCACCTTCTCTACATCCCATTTTACCAACTCCTCTCTGTGTACCGTGCCCTCCTAGCCTTTCTCCCCCTACCTCCCTCCCTTCCCCCCTACCTTCACCTCTACCTGGTGTATATTTTTATTTTATTTTTTTCTTCCGTTACTTCCTCCTGCAACCTTAGATAACCTGCTTTATCTTCCTATAGACACTTCTATGTATGTAAATACCATGTAATCTGTACAATATTTGTATAATTCTATGTACATATGAACTTCTTTTTCTTCCTCTCTGTAAAGAGTATTATCTGTATTGCCTTGTAAATACCTGTGTTGACATGTATATACAATTGTTCATGCTCCACCCAGGTCCATCTTGCAAATGAGCTTCTGCTCAACGATGAACGCCTGGTTAAATAAAGACTTGATTGATTGATTGATTGAATATTCCAAGTCATACTTTTCTGCTCTGAAGTCAATTATAATGCATACATTCTTTGTTTTCAGTTAGTTTTTTCAATGCAGTTTTTGGGGAAAAGAAGGGTGTGCCCTTTTGTTACAGTGACAGCTAGCGTTTCCAGTTTCACTTCTGTTACCATTCGAATCACTGTTCCTGTCTACGCCACCGTGTTCATAGCAGTTTGCATTTTCATATGCGCTTGCATTTCTGTTTCTGTTGTCTTTACTGTTGTTGTTACTGTTACCATATATGTTTACTATTGCTGTACCATGACCTTATGTGTAACAGTTTGCGTTTTCATATGCGCTTGCATTTCTGTTTTTATTGGCTTTATTGTTGCTGTTACCATAACCATTTGCATTTACAACTGTGGTTCTGTGAGTGTGTGCATTACGGTTTGCATTTTCATACGTGCTTGCATTTCTGTTTACTTGGGTGTTGTTGGTGTTACTGTTACCATTTGCATTTACAATTGTGGTACCGTGAATGTGTGTGTTACCCATTGCATTCTGTATGCACTTCTGTTTGATGTCTCCGTTTACGTAACTGTTTGGTTTGGTGTCACTTTACGCTTGTGTTTCTATTAACATTTGCTTTGCTATTTACATTTGCTTTGAAATGTGCATTACTGTTGCTGCTTGCATTTGCTTTGAGGTTCCTGTTACTGTGTAACTAAACATCACATGGCGGAAGCGCGGGGCCCTTTGGGCCCCACACTGCTGTCACTGCATTCCTTTCATTATTTATCATCCTCATTCTCAAAAAGAAGGGAAATTAGAGGCAAAAAACTCTGTTTAATGCATCATTTAGGGTTGTTCCACAGCAAAAAAAACTAGCAAATTTGGGGTTAGGGTTGAAAGCCTCCCCTTGGACCCCACCAGCCCACCACCCAACCGGCATTGGGTTGTGCATTGGGGTCGTTGATCCTAACTCTCACTCCATTCTTCTATACCTCAGCTTCTTTACACATGTGATGGGGTGAGAGTTAGGACTGATGACCCCAACACACACCCCAATGCCGGGTTGAAAGTAGACTGAGCGTAGTCGGGGGGCTTAACCTAAAATTTCTTTGCTGTGGATAACAACTGATGCATTAAACAGAGTTTTACCTCTATATTATATATATATATGTGTGTGTGTGTGTGTGTGTGTGTGTGTGTGTATATATATATATATATATATGTATATATATATATATATATTTATATATGTATATATTTATATATGTTTATATATTTTTTATATATATATATATATACACAGTATATAGACATACATATATTCAGATACATATACTGTATGTCTATATATGTACATATATAGATGCATGTACACACACACACACACACACAAATGTGTGTGTGTGTATATATATATATGTATGTTCATTGCAAAAAACTTTGTTAATGACTCAGTTAGGGTTAAAGTGACAAAAGTGAGTCAATGAGATGCTAGGGTTGATTCCCTAACCCCCCCAACCTGACCGCCCATCCTCCACAGACAGACAGACGCTGGGGTGTGCCATGGGATTGTCAGGCCCAATTCTCACCCCATTCTGTGTGTAAACAGGTTGATATGCTACAGTAAAGGTGAATGGGGTAAGAGTTAGGTCTGACAACCTCATGGCAAACCCCGGTGTCTGTTGGTCTGTGGAGGATGGAGGGTCGGGGTGAGTGGGGTTAGAGGCTCAACCTAACATCTCATTTCTACCTTTCACTTTAACCCTAACTAATGCATTAACAAAGTTTTTGCATTGATTTCCTTACTTTTAAAAAAGTGTAATATAACTAGTAAATGATATGTGTTGGTGGGAGCATGGGGCCCCAACCAAGCTGCCCATTTGTGCATAATAATATGCATCTGTGGGAGCACAGGCCCTCCAGTCCTGAACTTCCACTTACACATTAAATAAAGAGCCATACAGCAGCTCTATATGGCAAGGAGCACATGTAACAGTAATCTGCCAATATCTCAGCAACCGTAGCAGCTATGAAAAAAATTCAAGTGTCATTGTAATCATGACAGTAAGACCTCCACATAACATACATTGTTGAAATCTGTATCTCACATTGTTTCTGAGATACAGGCACAGAAAAACACTGTAGGCACTGCAGTGTTATCCTATGGGAAAAATCTCAACTTTGTAATGGCATATCTATGGAATCGATAAAATCTTTTACACCCAAACAGCATGTCACATCTCTGGGACACACCATTTATACCCTGCAAATTTCAAGCCAAAAGACAAAACCATTAATTTACAGTGTAATATACCTGGTAACTGGTATGTGCCGGTGGACGCTTGGGTTAAAAATCTTTGTTTTCAAGATAGAGGCACCAAAATTCGCTATGGGCACCACAGTGTTATCATATGGGAAAATTCTCAACTTCATGATGGCATATCTATGGAAGCGATTAACTTTTCAACATCTAAATAGCATAATTCACATCTTTGCAGCATCCCCTTTATATCCTGCAAATTGTAAGTAAAAAGAGCAAACTCTTAATTTACAATGCAGTGGGAAAGGTTTTAAAAGTTTAAAAATACCTAGTTCATGAGCTAACAAAATCCCCAACCATGAGGTCAATCCCTGTTTGTGAACTATCAAAATCGCCATCCATGAGAAATCCTTGACCTTTAGATTTTGGACATCTGGTCCCTAAGTGATGATCAAGGATTTTGCTACCTCACAAAAGGGGATTGCTCATGGAAAGGGATTTTGTCAGCTGATGGACTGTGATTATGCCAGTTCATGAAAGGGGATTCAAAAACCCAATCCCCTTTCTTGAGCTGACAAAATCCCAGTCCCCAAGCTGATCCCCTTTTGTGAGGCATCAATATCCTTGACCTTGAGTCAATCCTCATCCATGAGAAGGGCTGCCTGGTCCCTAAGTAACAGTCAAGGATTTTGCTGCCTCATGAAAGGGGATTACTAGCAGACAGGGATTTTGTCAACTTGTGGACTGGGATTTTGTCAGCTCACGAAAGGGGATTCAAAAACCCAATCCCCTTTCACGAGCAGACAAAATCCAGTTCGGCGAGCTGATCCCCTTTTGTGAGGCAGCAAAATACTTGACCATGAGTCAATCCTCATCCACAAGAAGGGCCATCTGGTACCTAAGTGAAGGTCAAGGATTTTGCTACCTCACAAAAGGGGATCGGCTCGCGGACTGGGATTTTGTCAGCTTGCGAAAGGGGATCAGAAGCAAGTCACGAAAGCAGAATTTCAAAATTTGAAACAACCATTTATTTGCCAAAACAAAGCAAACCCAAGGTATAGGTTTGTAGAGGGCATCACCCTGAACAAAATCCATGCCTCATTGAAACAAGAAGTCGCCCATGGAGGAAGCTACAACATTTGTTTGGGGAAAAAATGAAAAGACGGTGGCTCGCGAAAGGAACATTTTTCCTCACAAGCTGGGATTTTTTCAATCCCCTTTTGTAAGCTGACAAAATCCTTGACCATGAACCCAATCCCCTTTTGAAAAACATACATATACATCTTGGAGTGAACTGAGCATGCTCATAACCCAAACATTAAAAATTAAATAACTTTGGAATGGACTAATATTTTTTCACCAAACCAGTGCTGGATTGTTCTTTAACCCACACTCTTTCTAAGTTCCAAATTTTAGACCAAAACACCAAACGGTGTGGTCATGGGATCCATATGATATCCCACCTCCTAATTTCCCAATTACTGTCTTCCCGCAACCAACTTCCCAACTGCTGTCACATCCCGTCATTACTTATCCCATCATTTATTTTCCTGGCAATACTTAAACCCCGACTGCTGAACGCTCGACATGCTACTTCCCCAATTAGAAATGCTACAGACTGCAACATCCCAGTGGACAAACAGCCCCAGTTAAAATTAAACTGAAGCTTTCACGCTACACAACAAAACACTGCTTACTTGCATAGCCACCCATCCTGTTTTATCTCTGTCTCAAGTAATCAACGTTTAGTTGACTTTTTTCCAAGCGAAATGGGAGGGGAAGCTGAAGAAGAGCAGCAATAACAGCAATAACTGACATGCTACCTCCAGACTGCTAAATATAATGACATAACAATAAGACAACGAGCTGAAGCTTACCTGTACCTTCGATGTACCACTGATGCACAGACTCGTAGAAGTGAAATTAAAAGCAAACGCTGATTCACCGAAGTTCTAGTAGTAAAAGTCTAATTAAAAACAAACTTTATTTAATTCAAAAGATTAAAATTTGGAGATTTCGTATCTACTTAAATAACCATATTGTGTGCCACTCCTCTAATAAAATCCATAACAGAGTGGTGGTCCTTGTCTGAAACAATGTTTGTAATCTTTTCCTCTCTCAGAGCATATTTCTTTTTAATTGGGGACTTTGGCAAAACTAGGTTAATTTTTTCTATCATGCCCTCAGTTACAAGCTGTTCTTTATGGAGCTCTTCAACAAACTGGTATATCCCATCGTGGGATGCTCCAATCAAGGTCCCTGGGTGTCGGTGTCATGCCTCCACTTTGTTTTGTGTTCTGGGTACTCCCCGAAGCATTTGGTCATGAACAGACCAAAACTGAGGAGGATACAGCGGTGGTGTCCTGACAGTGGCATTATTTCTCATTCTCCTTCACACCCTTCCCAGAACATATGCCTTCTCAAACCACTCTACGATGCATGCAGCCTCTGTAGGCATTTCATTCTTTACATCTTAAAATACATCAGGAATTTTAGCAGGAGGTAGAAATGCAAGGGCAACCAAATGTCTAAGTTTAAGGCTAAATTCTGGGTCAGTTCCATATCTGTGCGCTAGCCCACATCCTTGTATTTTGTGCCAGATCATTTGTCCTAGGTGAACTAGACAACCCTTGTACATTTTCTTATTAACAGGACGGGCAACTGCTAGATCAGTTGGTGTGCAGTCTAAGACTTTGCAGTTTTGAGGTACATGAAATAATTAAATATACTGCACATCCACAGTCTCACTGTCACTGAACGCAGCCTGCAATTATGTCAAGTTACCCTAGACATGATCAAACTCAGTCTCACCCTCCCATACCTCCCAACTGCTAAATGAGCTCTAACATTACAGCTGACTGCTGACTGGAATGACAAAGAAAGCTGCCTGGAGGTATGTAGTGATCACTGAATGCAATTAGGTTTCAGAATTAGGTTAGGGAAGAGGAATAACAAGTACCTGCAATAGGGTTTGAATGTAAGTCACGGCTTGATGCCAAATGGGTAAACGGTATGTCAGGGAATAATCTTGTCGGTAAAACAAGCTAAGCAGGAAGCTGCTAGATGGGAACTTATAGTCAGGAGATTTATCGTCGGTAAGAATTGTGTCGGGAAGTCGTACTAGACCCGTGGTTGCAGTGCGATGGACAAAAAGCTTGTCAAAAGTGGCAAAAGATTTTTCAGTGCTTTGCTGCACAAAAACTGTAAGTCCAACCAAAATGCAACTTTGCAAATAAATAGATCTACCACTCAAGACTGAGCATTCCAAATATTGTGCAAATCCATTGAATGGTTGCAATGTTATTAACATGCAAAATTTGAGTTTTAACATTAAAGTGCCTACTCAGCCCTAACTATAATGATGTAATCATATTATCTATCTATCTATCTATCTATCTATCTATCTATCTATCTATCTATCTATCTATCTATCTATCTATCTATCTATCTATCTCTTTCTCTCTATCTCTCTATATATAGATATATATCTATATATGTATATATAGATATATATCTATATATGTATATATATATATATATATATATATATATATATATATAGAGAGATATCTATCTATCTATCTATCTATCTATCTATCTATCTATCTATATATATATATATATATATATATATATATTCTTTACAAAAAAATGTCATTAATGCATCAGTTGAGGTTGTTCCACACAGCAAAAGTGTGGAAATTCCACATTATAGTTACCACCCACCCATGACCCTCCTCAAAACCCTAACTCCAGCTCCCCCCAACCCTACCCCCTACACACACACACACATGCAAGCAAGGGAAGGGCCAAGGCAAGACAAACAATCAAGGGACAAGGAGGAGCAGGTAATAGACGAGACATACAACTCTGTAAATGTTGCACAAGACACATGCATAGTGACAGTCCAGCGAGTGTATGAGTTCTGCAGCCATCATGGTGGCTAGGGAGTACACACACATGCTGGGCAATCATGGCACAGATGTTCATATTTCAATAGATAACAGCTGATGAAACACACAGTGTGTTATCCACACATAGTGTATTAATGACAGTTTCTGTGAGCCTAGCAATAGTTATTGTATGTTTGCATTTTGTTTTGTGTTACAGTGAGTCAGTCCTAATAACAAACAGCGGTAGTAATAAAAGTAGTGTCTTGTAGCATAGTTTACAAGTAAGATGCAAAAGCAACAGTTGTAATATGGAAAGGTAACCATAGCATACTGTTAATGAGTATTTCCAGGTAACGCAACAGCATGACAACATGTGTTGGTGGTAGTTTCCCACCAGAGCAGTATCTCCAAAGTACTGTGGAAGTGTCAGGTGTATCTGTCCTGCTACCACATGCCTATGTGGTAGCGACAATACTTGCAGTGACACAATAGTTGGATTATGACACATATAAATCAATGTTTTGAAAATGTGTACAGACTAAGTGTGATTGTATTAGCAGAGATATGCCAGTAGTACTGTGCTGGCAGTATAAAGCTGTTTATACTGTATTTTTTTTCATTACATACTGTTATGTGAAATTAGTAGAGTGTTATGATGATTGTGCTTACAGATATTCCAGAGTGGTACAGTATTGTACAATGTTGCATGTGTCTTGCATATGTGTGTGGGGGGTTGGGGAATGCAGAGTTAGGGTTTTGAGGAGGGGCATGAGGGTGGGGTGGTGGGGTGGCAACCCTAGTGGAATTGCCACACTTTTGTCGGTGTGGAAACAACCCTAACTGATGAACTAATGAAGATTTTGCGAATAATTTCCTTTTTTTTTAAAGTGTAATGTAAGTAGTAAATGGAATGTGTTGGTGGGAGCGCGGGGCCTGACCAAGCTGAGCAGTTGTGCATTATGATATGTTTTTGTGAGAACCAGGGCCCTCTGGGCCCTGTGCTCCCACTCACAGATAAGTATGGAGCCATACAGCAGCCCTATAAGGCAAGGAGCCTTTGTAACACTAATTTGCCCATATCTCGGTAACTGTAGGAGCTAGAAAAAAAAATCAAGTGTCATTCTAATCATAATAGTGAGTAGTTTTCACAAAATAAGTTGATTAAATCTCTATCTCACAGCATGTTCATACTAAGGTTCATACTAAGGTTAGGTGCAAGAGCAAGAAGGCAGAAGCCCATGAAGCTCTTATACTAATCCAGTACATAACAGGAGAGGTCATACCCATTACATATAAGACTATCCAATCTATTTTTAAAAATACTTTTAGTTTCACTGATAACAACATTTAGTGGTAGCCTGTTCCAAGGGCCAACAACTCTGACAGTAAAAAAAATATTTACAGCTAGACTTGACAAAAGGTTTTCTTACTAATTGTAAGGGATGGCCCCTGATGTTATGACCACAGTTTTTAAATTCCAGACCCAGTTTGCACAATAAATAAGGGTCTTGAATAATATCATACAGTAACATAAGATCACCACAAAGTTGACATGTAGATAAGGGCATTAGTTTTAAAATGTCTAATCTGTTCTCATAAGGAACTGCGAATAGCCCAGAAACATTTTTTGTATATTTTCTTTGAACTCTTTCCAGTAACAGGCATTCAGATTTTTTATAAGGATTCCAAAGCTGTGAGGCATATTCTAAATGTGGTCTAACGTATGCACGAAACAAGGGCAACAATACTTCCTGTTTTCTAGATCTATTATATGTAATATAGACCATGTCACTTTATTAGATTTGTTAATAATATTGTGTACATGATTATTGTAATTAAAGTTATCTGAAATATTGACTTTTAAATCCCTTTCATCAGATGTGGTCTCAAGTGATATGCCATCCAAATAATAGGGACTTTGTAAATTACTAGAACCCAAATGCATTACTTTGCATTTGGAGATATCAAATTCATACCCATTTCTTAACCCATGTTGTGATATGGTCTAGGTCCTTTTGAATGGCAACAACATGATGATCAGAGGCACAAGGGCCACCTATTTTTGCGTCGTCGGCATATTTAATAGTAAATGAACAGCCAGAAGTAAGGTCAGCAATAAATGCCTGGAACAGACAGGGCCCAAGACTGAACCCTGTGGCACCCCACTAGTCACCCTACCCCTAGCTGAAATGCTCCCATTAATGGTCACTTGCTGAGAGTGATTATAAAGCCAGCTAATTATCCAATTGACTAGAAACTTATTTATATTGAGCTTGTGAAGTTTAGTAATTAAGGACCAATGTGGCATGATGTCAAAAGCCTTACTGAAATCAATATAAATAATATCGCATGGAACATTTCTGTCTAATAATAAGCTGATATGTTCATAGAAACATATTAAATTTGTCAGACAACTTCTACCTTTTTTGAAGCCATGTTGTTCTGCATCATGACAATCAGGACTGGGAAATTAAATCTTTAATTAAACTCTCTAATAATTTACAAATAGAAAATTTAGACTTATAGGCCTATAATTATCCAACTTATTTTTTGGCCCTTTTGTAAATAGGGATGACATGGGCTTCTTTCCAGTCATGGGAACAAAATTGGTGGCAAAAAACATTCGAACATCAATTTTAAAGGAACTGTAATGACATCAACTAATAAAAATAATAAATGACCTGCTATATTATCTGGACCAGGACTATATTTTCCTTTCAATGTCAATATTTTTATTTCTAATGGTGTCCAAAGAAAATTTAACTGGTGAAACATTGGCGGTGTCTAGTAAGGTATAATCATAAGTTTGATTAGAGGATCCGGAAAATTTTTTACAGAACTTTGCATTAAACAAATCGGCCATTTTTTTAGGCTCATATATTAAAGTGTCACAGTCCAATAATGGACCTACTTGACATGTAGCTTTCCTTAGAGAATTGATATATGAATAAAATTGTTTGCTATTAGATTTGTGGGTACTGAATGCTAAGTTTTGTTCCCAGTTAGATTTAGCCTTCCTAATCAATCTTTTGCATGTTCTTTGTATATGTTTATAGGAAATCCAGTCAGAGGACATTTTAGTCTTTTGATATACGGGTTCCTGAAAGCACTGTGACCGTGGTCTAGGCACATGAAAATGAACAATTTGAACACTAATTCACAAATATCTCAGGAACCATACAAGCTAGAAAAAAATCAAATGTTATGGGTTTCATGGCTTTCCAACCTACTTCTGTGCTTAGGGAGACTAAGAATCTTTGTGATGAACAGTCCATATCTCTAACCGTTTTCAAGATACGGGCCCGAATGGTGTGACAGGTGCTGCAGTGTTATCCTATGGGGAAATTTCTGAACTTCAGAATGCTGTAACTATGAACCTGTTCAATGTTTCTGTGCCAAACCACCAAAATGCACATCTGTGGGACTAGAGCTGTGCACCCTGAAAAGTTTGGGTCAATAGCACAGTCCAAGCTGCCACAATGAAGTGACAAAGAAAACAACCACTGCAATGTTATCCTATGGGAATATTTCTGAACTTCATAATGGTGTAACCATGAGCATGTTCAATATTTACTCATCAAACCACCAAAAGCACATCTGGGTTTGCCACTCTGAACATTTCAGGCCAATATCACAATCCAGTTTGCCACAATCAAGTGACAAATAAAATAGCATTTATCAAACTTTGGCCATGCAGCGATAGCATGATTGCTTTCATGTTTGCATGATTGCACTATCTTTACAATGGGAATGTTAATGCACACAAAAATTTTTTTAGCGTGGTTATTTTTGGGAGTTAGTGTGATTTTTGCATGCAAACAAAAATTTTGTGTGATCAAAAAATGGAAACAATTTAAAAAAATATATTTTTGGACTAGCTGGTGAAAAACTAATACCAGGGGCATGTTCCTCTGGCCTGAACAGGTAAACCCAAAGGTTGGTGTGTTCTAAAATGCAGTATTTTTTGAATTACAGTGTTTTTTTCTCTCTCGCTTACTAAAAACAAGATGGCGGCAGCACAACAAAATTTTTGGGCAAGCTCGATCAAAAAATGTGATCGCGACCATTTTTGCAGTTCACGTATACTGTAAATTTTCCCATAGGCTAAAATGGGACAAAAAAATGCAACAACTTTTGAACGGAGCAATATTTTTTCACCAAATCTTCAAAAGGCACTAGTGCAAGCCAGGACACATGTAGACAACCTAATTTAAACCCAGTCAAATACATTCTTCAGTGCATTATGGGTGGACAAAGAATTTGTGGCATTAGAGAAAATTTACTTTTGAGCATGCTACAGTTCCGCAACTATACATGCGACCAACATGAAAATTTCCTGATCCGGAGATCTATAATAAATCTTTTTACATTCCTTATTTAAGGCAAATTGGACAAATGGCTCAAAAGTTATTAAAGTGCAAAATTTGGAGTTTTAACATAGAAATGACTATGCAATCCTAACTATATGGGACATGCAATGCTTCCATAGAAAATATCGATGACATTTTCCCAGAGTGCAGTTTGACCTTTGACATCACGAGTGGTGAAGCCACGAGTGATGCCATAGGCAAAACTGCTCAAGGTGGCTGTATCTGAGATATTTTGATGGGACGATGTATGTTCCATTGTCTAATGGACCAAGTTTTTATCACTGTAATTTTCATTTTTTAAAAATAGGTATGTCTTTATTTATTTCTTTTTGTTTCCAGATGACTGAGTGTTGTGTTCCATAACATGAACTTTTGCTTCAGGATGCTGTGTCATTGTGCTGCTGGGGAGAGTAGTAAGAGTAAAAAAGAGAGAGTTGGTTGCTTTTTTGTGTGCTGGGGTTTGAAGAAAGTGAATGTTTTGTGTAAGGCTTAATTTTTTTTTTAATATGTGGTGAAAGAAAGTGGGGTGGGGGAGACAATGAAAATAATTCAGCGTGTTTTGTCTAATATATTGGACCTGTAGGAGAAATGGTAAACAACATTGTGTGATGCTGAAAGTTGATTTTTTAAAATAAGTTACAGTGAAAGAGCAGGGGAGAAAATGAAACTGTTCTGTGTGCTGCTGAAGAGAAATGAAACTGCCAGTGGGAGCTGGCATGCAAGTGAGCAGGTGCATTCCGATTGTGCTGCTCATGCTGCCAGCTCCCACCAATCAAAGCTTTTGTGAGCAGTTGTGCTGAAGTGCAGATAGTGCTTGGTTATTAGCTACAGTGAGGATAAATGACCTACAGTGAGGATAAATGTGATATTCTCACTGTAGGTCTGACCAGCCAAAATACTGCTGTTATTTGCCATTTTGTATCCTCACCCCATTGCATATATATATATATATATATATATATATATATATATATATATATATATATATATATATATATATATATATATATATATATATATATATACACACATAATCTATCTCTCTTTCCATATATAAGATATATATATATATATATATATACACACACACACACACCTACAGTTGCCCTGGTAGTCCAGTGCCCCAGTCCCGATTGTGAAATATGTTATCATCCCCGGTGGTCCTGTTCACAGCCCCAGCCCCGATCACCAGAAATATATTTGTAAATTACCTCTGCAGTGCCCTTCACAGCTGCAGCCCTGATCTCAATAAATATACTTGTAAAGTTCCCCTGTGGTCCCCTGCACAGCTCCAGCCCTGATCTCCAGTAAACAGTTGTAAACATTCCTGGTGGTACCGTGCACAGCCCCAGCCCCAATCTCCATAAATACATTTATATGTGTCCTCAGTGGTCCTCTGCACAGTGCCAGCCCTGATCTCCAAATATTAATTAGTATGTGTCCCCTGAGGTTCTGTGCATAGCCCCAGCATCAATCTCCACATATTAATTAGTATGTTTCCCCAGTGGTCCCCTTCACTGCTCCAGGTCTGATCCCCCATAGAAATCAAATCCCAAATACCTGGTGGTATAGTGGACAACCGCTCACCTCCACAGCCAGCCACTGACTGAGCTCAGAATGAGCTCATAAGCGGTATGTGCTCATTCAGAGTTCAATTGGTGGCTGGCCACAGAGGTGAGTGGTGGGCTGAGTCAGTCACTGGCTCAGTTAAGGGATGGGGGAGTGGGGTAGTAGGCACTTTGGGGTGGGGAGTTCACTAGACAACCAGGTATTTGCGATCTGATTTTTATGAGGAGACCGGGGCTGGGGCTATGCATGGGTCCGCCATGGATATTTACATCATTAGTACTGGAGATCAGGGCTGGAGCTGTCATCGGGACCTCCTAGGATGTTACAACATTTCTTCATGGAGTCTGGGCCTTGGGAGGGGGCACTAGACTACCAAGAAATATGCATTCAAACAACATGAAGTCTTGCTATATTATGACAATTGCAGTTTGTCCCACCATTAGAACTGCTCCGGAGGTGAAAGAGTTAACTCCATTCTAAGAATGGAACTTAGAGCACGAGCTAGGTTAGAGAAGCTCTGTCTGGGTTATTTCAAACCCAAACTGTCAGATTCTTTACTCCGCCTCACTGAACAGTCGCTCCAGAGATTTCTCCTACTGCTAGGTTCATTTCTCGGTTTAAACAGTGTTTTCTCGGTTCAAATCAACCGAGAATATTATTATTTTAACCGCAAAACCGATCGGTTCAAGCTCTGTCTGTGGTATCGTAAGTAATTTCAGTTTAATTTCTGTGTGGAACTTGTAAATTTTATCGGTTCGGTTTTGAACCGATCAGCTTGCTTTAAACTTGAAGTTACAAAAATTAGAGGTTTTAGAGTGCGGTTCCTGGTTCTTATCGGTTCTAAAAAAAACGGAATTCATTACGTTTTTCCAAGGACCATTGACACGGTTAGGAACCGATAAAGGGTGTCTTGCCTGGCACTGCCGTTTAAAAGGGCAAGTTTTGGTTAGGCTGGCATTATGTCTGAAAACCAAAAGAAAAACCGGGCCCACTGGGTTTCAACACTGTGATGCTTGTGGGGAAGTCTTTGCCAAGGCTGACCCACACACCACATGTGTATATTGTCTGGGGTTTGACCACCTCAATTCAGACTGCCAGATTTGTAAAAATTTCCCTGCAGCCACCCTGGATAAGAGAGTTGGCAGGCTCAGGGCGAGGAGGCCAAAGTCCGCTGACCGGATGGCCAGCCCGGTTAGGTGCCAACCGAACTGGAGGGAGTGCCCTCTGACCAGGGCGAGACTTCCTCGGGCAAACGCAAAGCTGGCTCAGATGAGCCAGTTCCAGTAAAGAAAACAAGAAAATCAACAGGTTTGGAGCCCAAAATTCCTTCTCCAACTGCTGCAGAGATAGCAAGAGCTATTCAGATTTTCCAGTCACTTTCTCCGGTTCTGTCCGAACCGCCACTGTCTGGTAAAAGGTCGGTTCGGTCGGTTCCACCGGTTCAGGAATATAATATTGAGGAGTTTTATGAACCAGAGGAGGGGGAGGATGATTATGAACAGTATGAATGTGACTTGAAGGGTCTGGGTGTGCCCATTGAACCGGACATCTCCCCAGACATACCTTTAGAATCTCCCCCTATGTTTTCTGAGTCCCCCTCTCACTTTATGTTTTACAAAAAAGTTGCTGAAACCCTCCAGCTCCCATTGGAGGAAGCTGTGGATGAGCAAGAGGAACCTGATTTTGTAGAAATGATGGATATACCAGAGTCTAGGAGATTGTCTATTCCTTTGCATAAATCATTTAGGAAACAAACAATAAGATTTTTAAAAACTCCTAATTCTGTGCCTCCTGTGGATAAAAAGATGGACAGGAGGTACACACTGTCAGGTCCTGACACAGAATTCCTTTCACAGCAATGCAGTCATGTTGGGGTGGTTCAGGCTGCAGCCTGTGATAAAGCTAATATTCCCCTGGCTTCACATCCTCCTGACAAGGATTCCAGGAAGATTGATGCCATGGCTAAAAAACAATACATGGCAGCGTCCTTGGGACTCAGGCAAGCAAATTACATGGCTTATGTAGCAAGGTATCAAAATCTAGATGGGACACTGTCATGGCTTTGGCCAAACAGGCCTCTGGCCAGCTTGCTATGAGCTGGAACAGGTGGCTGCTGATGGCATTGAGGCATCCAAGGTGCAGTTTCATGCTGCTGTGGATTTTAATGATGTATCCTCTAGAGTCATAGCTCGTCTGTAGCTTTTAGTAGGTTGGCCTGGCTCAGGTGTACTAGCTTGTCACCAGGATATCAGACTAAGGCTATGGATTTTTCCTGTGGTGGGAAATTCTCTGTTTGGGGAGCAGACAGAGAATTATATGAAAAATGGATGAATATAGGACTACCTATAAGAGTGCCCAAGCCAAGGGCGGCAAGCCACTCCTCAGAGGCAGACCCCCGGGGTAGGGGTATGCCTTTTCACAGGCCTTTTTACCAAACCCAGGCCTCCTCTGCTTATGCTCAGAGGGGGTTCTTCAGAGGCAGAGGCAGACGGGATGTGGGCAGGCTTGCTCCCACCTCTCAGCCTAAAGCACCTGCCAAACAGACACCCTGATGGGGGTGCCCAGGGCCGATTCTCCTTTACCTGTAGGGGGCAGGTTGGCTTACTTCATTCAGAACTGGGTGTCTCTAACTTCAGACAAGTGGGTCCTGGAAGTAGTAAGCCAGGGTCTGGTTCTCAGCTTCAAAAAGTTCCCAAAGATGAGAATCAGATCTTTCCCACCTGCAAACTCTTTAGAGACCTTTACTCTAGAAACTGACGTCTCAACCCTCCTGGCTCTCAGAGCTGTAGAAAGGGGTTCTCCCCTACACCAGGGCAAGGGTCTGTACTCCAGATATTTCCTTACCCCAAAAAAGACAGGAGAATGGTAGCCCATTTTAGACCTCAGATATCTGAACAAACACTTTTTGAAACCAAAGTTCAGAATGGTAACTCTGGCAATGATTTTACCCTCTCTAAGGCCAGGGGACTGGCTAGCCTCCCTGGACCTCAAGGATGCCTATTTTCACGTTCTAATCAGAAGCTCCCACCAAAAGTACCTCAGATTCGAACTGCCCTCAGGTCACTACCAGTTCAGAGCAATGCCCTTCGGCCTCACCTCTGCCCCAAGGGTATTCACAAAATGTCTGGTAGTAGCAGTTGCTCATTTAAGGAGGCAAAGGATTGTTGTCTTTCCCTATCTGGACAACTGGCTCATTGTAGGCCAGTCCCCAGAACAGGTAAAATCTCACCTGCAAGTTACCCAGCAGCTGCTCACCTCCCTGGGCTTCTTTTGCTAAATCTTCCAAAGTCAGTTCTGGAACCAGTTCAGGTGCTCACCTTCATAGGTGCAGAATTGGACATAAAGCAGGCCAGAGCCTTCCTACCCTTAGAGAGGGTAAGGAACTTGGTGGCTCTGGCCTCCTCCACTCTGCAGGTCTCTCGACCAGCAAGACACTTTTTGCAGCTCCTGGGGCACATGGCTGCGTCCACAGCAGTAGTGCAAGGAGCAAGATTTCAGATGAGGGACATTCAGTTTCACTTGAGAGCCTTTGGTCTCAGAAAAGGGACCCCCTTTCCAAGTTGGTCCCAGTGACCCGAACCCTGATCCAAGCCCTCCAGTGGTGGCAGGATCAGAGCAATTTAAGACTGGGGGTCCCCTTCATTCCTCTGTCTCACTCCTTGACCCTCACTACAGATGCTTCCCTCCTGGGGTGGGGAGCCCACATGGGCGACCTCTCCACTCAGGGAGTGTGGTCCCCAGGAATCTCTGCTCCACATCAATTTGCTGGAACTCAGAGCTGCCTTTTTAGCACTTCAAGTGTTTTCTGCATCTGTTCAGAACAAAGTGGTACAAGTCAGAACAGACAACACCACAACAATGTGGTACATCAACAAGCAGGGGGGCACTCGGTCTTCAGCCTTGTGCACCGAGGCAATGAAGTTGTGGTCTCTGGCCTATTCCCTGAACACTTCCTTCATAGCAGTTCATCTTCCAGGAAAGGACAATGTCCTAGCAGATGCTCTCAGCAGGATTTCCCAGGGCCATCACGAATGGTCTCTGGATCCTCAAGTACTGGGGATAGTTTTTGCCAGATGGGGCACCCCTCAGATAGATCTTTTTGCAGCCCCAGACAATCACCAACTTCCACTGTTCTGTTGCAGGCCCCCAGTGTTGGGCTCAGTCCCCCTGGATGCCTTTCTTCTAGATTGGGAAGGGAAGTTTCTTTATGCCTTTCCCCCCTTCCCTCTCCTATTCAAGGTGTTAGTCAAAATCAGATCCCAGCCTTGCAGGATGATTCTGATTGCCCCAGATTGGGCCAGGCAGCCCTGGTACCCACTCCTTCTGTCCCTAACAGTCCATCTTCCCCTGTGTCTCCCCAGGAATCACAACCTGTTAACCTGTGCCCAGGGGAGAGTTTGGTATCCGAACCTCAAATCCCTCAACCTCAAGGCCTGGCTCTTGAGGAGTTAGAATTTGCTGACCTACGCCTTTCTCAGGGTGTTCTTGAAATCCTAAAGGCTTCTAGGAAGCCTCCCACTAGGGCTACTTATAATTCTAAGTGGAAAAGGTTTTCCATTTGGTGTGCTGGGAAACATATTTCCCTGGAATCTGCTGATTTGCCCATTGTTTTGGACTATATGGTCCATCTCAATTCTTTGGGCCTGAGACCAGCTACCCTGAAAGTGCATTTGGCAGCTGTCTCTGCTTTTGTTTCAGCAGGAAAGCCCTCCTCTCTTTCCGCTCACCCTGTATTTTCCAAGTTTTTTAAAGGATTACTTCATACTAATCCACCTTTTGAGGATCCGCCCTGCTTGGGACCTTAATGTTTGCATTGCCCAGTTAATGCAACCTCTTGAACCTCTGTTTTCTGCAGAGCTTAAGTACTTAACTTGGAAAACTGTTTTCCTAGTGGCTATCACTTCTGCCAGGCGCATAAGTGAGCTGCAAGCCATATCAATAAAACTGACTTTATTTTCTTTCCACAGGGATAAGGTAGTCCTCCAGGACTAACAGGAAGTTTTTGCCTAAGGTGGTTTGGATTTCCATCTTAACCAATCTATCTCCCTTCCAGTGTTTTCACTGAATATTCTTCCTCTGGTGAGAGGAGATTGCACAGTTTAGATGTTAGAGGGCCCTAAGTTACTATATAGAACGTACCAAGGGTCACAGGTTCGAATCCTCAACTTTTTCTCATTTATGGTGAGGTGGAAAGGGAGACCTGCCACTAAGAGATCAATTGCCAGGTGGATTGTCTCTTGTATCCAATTTTGTTATCAGAAACTGGGAGGTTCCCCTCTGGCCTGAGGGCTCATTCTACCAGAGGTACAGCCGCGTCTCTAGCTGCTGCAGAACATCCCTATCTTAGAGATATGTCAAGCTGCTACCTGGAAAGCGGTACACACTTTCACCAAGCATTACTCCCTGGATGTCCAGGCCAGGAGAGATGCTCGTTTAGCACAGCTGTGCTTCAGAGCCTATTCCTAAGTAGGTTCTGTCCTCCTCCATGGAGGTACTGCTGTGTAGTCTGCAATTGTCATAATATAGCAAGACTTCATGTTGTTTGAAGAAAAAATTACTCACCTTAGTAATGTTGTTTCTTCTAATGGAGTCTTGCTATATTATGACCTCCCCCCCAGCCTGCCCCTCTCAGAACTTCTACTTGGGTATGGGGTGGGCAGCCTAGTGTGGGCACTAGTTATGCCCATTAGATGTTTTCCACCCCTTCTTGGGGTTTTTGGGTGTGGTGTTTTTATTTTATATTATATTATTACTTCTGGTCCCCTGACTTGAGTCTTTGTGTTGGGACCAGCAATAGGTGTTAATATTTAGGTAGCCAGTTGGCTAGTGTAGGTTACAGCTTCCACAGACCTTAGTGAGTTTTTGCTCAGTAAAGATCTGACAGTTTGGGTTTGAAATAACCCAGACAGAGCTTCTCTAAGAGCTCATGCTCTAAGTTCCATTCTTAGAATGGAGTTAACTCTTTCACCTCCGGAGCAGTTCTAATGGTGGGACAAACTGCAATTGTCATAATATAGCAAGACTCCATTAGAAGAAACAACATTACTAAGGTGAGTAATTTTTTCTTCTATTACACCTACATGTATCGAGGATCAGGGAGGTCAATTGTGCATGTTTGCCTGGCGTTACCACAATGCTTTTCAGAGATGGTATTTTTTTTTTTTTTTTTTTAGTTTTTGTTGACCGGGTAAGTGCACTAGACAAATCCTGCCTATTTTCATGCTCGACCCGGGGGAGGGGGATACAAATAAATGCCAACTGACCTCAAATCAGATTAAGCTGTTGGTGGTATTTTTAGTGATGTATTTAGCACAGCGCTATTGGTTGTGCTAACACCTGTAGCACAGAGCTACTGTTTCCAATATCCCTGAGCACCAGTATTCATGTCCCCGCCCTTCAGTCAATGCCCTGAATATATTATGTTTTAGCGCTGGTGCCATCACATTGCACCGGCGCTATTTCCACTTCTGAATATTGCAGCCGGGCACAAGTGCAGCACAATTTTGGCGCTAATGGTTTGTGCCCAGTGCAAGGCTTTGAATATCTGGCCCCCAAGTGTAAAAAATAAATAAATAAAATAATAAACAACTACAGCAAATCCGGGTGAGCCATTGCCTATAGAAAATGCCACCTTAGGATGATGTTAAGGCATACTTGTGGGCCTTTGAATGAACTACACTTTGGGAGTCCTGGCCCCACTCTCAATGGGCTGGCATTGTGGTGCCATTCCTGTTGGGCAAATCCCAAAAAGCATACTATGACCTAGAGAGGGAAGCAGCAACAGACTATGACCATCTGAAAGCAGAGATTCCAGCCAGAACTGGAGTAACTCCAATGATGAGGACTCAGAGGTTCTACAGCCAGCAGTTTCAGGAGGGGAAGGCTCCCAGATCACAAATGTTTGATTTGATCCACCTGGCAAGGAAATGGTTAAGACTGGGCATCCACAGTCCAGCCCAGATCATAGAGATGTTGGTGCTGGATAGTTTCCTTCATGGACTTTCACATGGTCAACAAGAGTGCAAGGGGCAGTGCAACACCACCATGTATGACAGCCTGGTAGCCTTAGTGGAGTGTAGTGGCCCAGTGGCAATCCCCAAGCCCAAGGAACCAGTGCAATGGTAAAACCTATAAAAATGGGACAAGCAGTGGGAAAGCTGAAGAGCAGCCAGAAGCTGGGAAAGGACTTGGGGTTCCTAGCATAAAGGAAATAAGGGGGAGAACTAAACAAATACCCCTTATTGATGTTTTGAGTGCGGGGAACTGAGGTACATTGTGGCCAACTGTCCTAATATCTAAGAACACATGCACTGTGGTGTGAGGAAAACAGACACTGATTATTGTGGTTTACTGACTTTTGTTTGGGTGGCTGATGGTATTCATATCTATCGACCACCAGTGACAGTGAATGGAAAACAAACTGTGGCTCTGGTAGACTTGGGGAGTGCAATTACCCTAGTTTCAGAGAATCTGATAGACCCTTCCCTGTTTGACAAGGTTGAGAAGGCAGGTGCCACCTGTGTACATGGATCAGTAAAATATTATCCAACAGATCCTGTGCAAATAGAAAAATGTGGTCAAACCATCTCTGTCAGTTCTGGGGTGATACCAAAACTACTATGCCCAGTGATATTGGGAAGGGACTCCCCTGACTTCCAAACCCTGCTATGGTCACAGCTAGGGGACAGCCCCAAACCTGTGCCAGAACTCATTTTACCAAACAAAAAATCCACAAAGAGATTTTCCCATTCATTCACCCTGATTTGCATCTGGAAAACTGAAAGTGTTTTTAGACGAAATGAGAACGTAGACAGGATAAGCTCCGGGGTACTAAAACTTCAGGGAATGCCCACATGGAGGTTCTGCTTAACGAACCTTCAAAACATGTTAGAAAAGGGGTGGCAACCCAATGTAGTGAATCTGAGATCTCTCTAGAGACATTGAAGCAGGCCCCTGACACAGTCCAAGAACTAGAGAAAGCTGAGTTAGGCAACTTGGGAATGCCTGGGGATAACTTTGGACGAGAGCAGGCTAATGACCCTCTACTGCAGAACGTTTGCAAGGAAGTGGTTGAAATTAATGAGGTTCCCATAGAAGGGAGGACAAGAGGTACTGGACCCTAACTTTATTCTTAAAAATGACTTACCGTACAGTGCGACCCATACTGAGGGTCAAGAAGTTGAACAGTTGCCCACACCCCAACCCTACAGATGAAAGCTATTGGACTTAGTCCATAGTGATGCAGCCAGCCAAGTAGAAGGTCTTGTTGAGTGCTCCTGCTAACCCCACTCTTTATTTTATTAAAAACTCAGATCCCCAGAAGTAAGTGGACTTATTCTGGCAAACTCTAGCAGGAAAGTTATATTATGCTTTTCTGACAGAAAAACTGTACTTTTGCAGTAAAGTAATGGAAGTAGAAATGACATTGGCACTGCCTCACCACACGCCACCACCAACATCAGAAAAAATTAGCAAGAAAAACAAATCTCAGCTGGCAGCCTACTTGAAGAACACCGCAGAGCAAGTGGAGCAAAATGTATTCACAGTTGAACGTTTTCTGGCTGAATTCCAACCTTTTCGAGATGAACTCTGCTCCCTCAGAGCTGAGTTTAAAGTCATTTCCAGTGCCCTGGAAGATATTACCAGGAGAACCAAGGATGTGGAGGCCTGTACTATCTCTGAGGAGAAGCTAGAATGGATGGAGCCTGAAACTGTGGCAACTAGACACCGCATTGCTAAACTAGAAGCTAAAGTAGAGGACTTGGGGGGGAGCAGGCAGAACAATGTCGTAATAATCGGACTCCCAGAAAAAGCAGAGGGACCAGACCTGGTTCTCTTCACCCAGAAACTCATTGCAAAGCTTGCATGCCCCTCAACTTTTGGGCCTACCTACACCATTGAGAGCTCTCACTGTGCCTTACAGCCTATACCACCAGGAGATCCTCCACACACATTGAACTTCAGGTTCCTCAACTTCTTGGAAAAACAACACATCTTGGCTAAGGTGAGAGATTTAATGGAGGTTACATGGGAAGGCTTGAAACTGCATGTGGCACAAGATTTACCCCTTTCAGTCTAGCAGAAGAGGTCTGCTTTTCATCCTGTTGTTTCTAAATTAATACCAGCAAGCATTAAATTTAGTATGGGCTACCCTGTGAGGTTCCAAATGTTCGTAGCTGGTACCTGGAATACCTACTAGGACCTGAAGTCTGCAGAGGATGCCCTGAAGGAAATCATCCCTGAACTGTTCAAAAATTGCTGCCCACTGTTACACATCACAATGGCTTCTATTGAGGGCCTACTGGTATGTAGGACTCAATTTAGTATCTGTAGGATGTTCATTTACTATTTTGTGGATGGGCCTGCATCTGGGCTCACATGGTGCACTATTCTCATTATCTGGACCTGAGTAACTCCATATTTTACGGTGCCAGGACAGTTCGATTCTGGGGACCTGGACTGTGTGATTTAAGGGTCTCCTTCTTTGATGAGTGCTTATGGTCTGTTCTTTCAGGAGTGCACTTGATTGTGCCTTGGTTGGAACTTTGTGATGACTACCCAGCCTAACTAGGTGCATGCAGTTCTAAACAGTGTTCTACTACTACTCGGAAGAGTAGGCTATACTAGGCCTGCCCCATTATCCCGTACTACTCCTAGCTCATCGACTTTGGATCTGCTTATCCCAGCTATCATAACCAAGACCCTCTGGCTTGTTACTCATTTCTCTGAGGGCCATCTAAATTTTGAGCTCAAGTGGGAATGGTTAGCAATTCTACAGACGCTGTTGAGTGAAGGTACATCATGTTAGGATAGCACAGTTTCTTCTTGTTCAAAGTTAGCTTTTATAGTTGGCACAATTTTGCTCATGCAGGTTATAGTTTTCCTGCTTGAAGGAATTTAAAGGAGATGGGGGACATTTCTGTTGTGTGCTTTTACGGGCCATGCCCCACTTGAACATTATGGACTTTTTATGTTTGCTTGCACACGTGCAAGAAACATAGTGCCATCATCTGAGTTTTCGCAGGTGTGTCACCCCCTCTTCCAATTCAGTCAGTGTGTTGGCAGGCGTGGCCCCAGCCCTCCAATGCATGCTGGAGCTGCCTATGACAGCTCCAAAATGCAGTGGCATACAGCTGAAAGGGGGAGCTACACTTCAGTGAGCAGCGATCAGATATCGCCTGCTCATGCACAGCTCCCTCTGCACACACACACACACACACAGACACACACACACACACACAAACACACACATGCATACTGTGTGCTGCCCCCCCACACACTGTATAGCCAATGGGGGTGCCTAATCCCCCATTGGCTGTGCTGCGCTCCCCCCAAAAACCTTCCACATGCCATGCTGGGTGCACACCCCAGCATGGCAACTCATGGTATAGCCAATGGGGGTGCCCAATCCGCCATCGGCTCCACTGTCCTCCCCCCCAGAGTACAGGGTGCCATGCTGGGAGCCCACCCCAGTGAGGCAATAGATGCTATGGCCAACGGGGTGCCCAATCCCCCGTCATCTCCACGCCCCTCAACCAGCCATCCTTGTGCCACGCTGGGAGCCCACCCCAGTGTGGCAAACGTCCCGTGTCGTCATTTAAAAAAAAAACAACCTGTAAAGAAAAAATGGTCCCACGCAGTCTCCCTGCCCCCCCACAACCCGCACCCACCCACTGCGCACCCTGCCTCCCCACACCCCCCACCCCATACTTACCTCTGGAGTCTGGTGCGATGATCTTCTGTGGACTGGGAACACATCTGCACTCTTCAAAGCCGACCACGAACTGAGGAAATGCCGGTAAGCTGTATAATGGGATAGATATGGTTTTTTCAACTTTGTTGCATATCTCAGGCATTTTTGGGAATTTTTGCACCAAATTTTCAACATGGGGTTTTTGGGACCCCTTCTCATGCACGAAATCACCTTTCAGGACTGATTAATGAAACAACATTGCCTGTGTTCATAAGGTGGGCCCTCAAGAAGCCTATTTTGAGAATTTGTTGGAAAAATTCCAAACAATGACTGTTTTACTAGTGTGCATTGCACAGTTCCAATGCACGCTCTTATGAGTAGTACAGCTGTCATTTTTCGCATCTCACCCAAAACGTGTTTCCGCCCATGTAGCGAACAATGGTGCAGTCAGTGTGTGAAATCAATGTATAGGACAAATTAAGAAAATCACAGTGACCCTGTTCATGAGCAGAGGTCTTAAAATGGCTATGTTGAAAATTTGGTGAAAAAATTCCAAAAAATGACTGTTTTACAAGCGTGCGTTGCGCAGTTCCTATGCATGCTCATAAGTTTGGAATTTAATATTTTCACTCCAGATTTTCAACATTGCAATTTTATTACACTTCCTTATGAACAGTACAGCTGCCATTTTGCATATTTCACCCAAAATGTGTTTTCGCACATGTAGCACACAATGGTGCTGTTGGTGTGCGAAAGCAATGTTTGGGACAGATTAATAAAATCACAGTTACACTGTTCATGAGCAGAGGTCTTAAAATGGCTATGTTGAAAATTTGGTGACAAAAGTCCATAAAATGACTGTGTTACGAGTGAGCATTGCGCAGTTTCCATGCAGCCTAGTAAGTTCATGAATTTGTAATATTTTCAGTCCAGATTTGCACCAGTGGCATTTTTCCACACTTCCTTATGAACAGTACAGCTGTTATTTTTCGCAACATGGCCGAGGTGTGTTTTCACACTTTCAGCGAAGAGATGCGTGGTCGCTGTGGAAAATCATTGTTCAGGACAGATAAAGAAAATCACAGTGACACTGTTCATGATTGGAGGCACCAAAATGCCTGAGTTGACAATCTGCTGTAAAAAATCCCCAACCTAATTATATTACGGGTGTGTGTTGCACAGTTTCTATGTACGCTCATGACTTCACCAGTTTTGTTAATATTTTTACTGCAGATTTGCAACATTGCCATTTTTTACACCTCCCCTTGAACAGTACAGCTGTCATTTTTTACATCCTGTTCAGAATGCTTTTGTACCTGTGGTGCTAAATGCCGTAGTCGCTGTGCATAAGCAGTTTTCGGCTAACAAACTGATATTGCCACTGTTCATGAGGTGAGGTCACAAAAAACCATGTTGAAAATTTGGAGTGAAAATACTAACGAATGCCTGAGGTATTAGGGTTTCCAACCATAATGCCCAATCCTGTAGAGAATGACAGGCATCAAGGGTGTGACTTGGAATTCTTGCCTGTAATACTCATACCATTCCACACCCTGCAGCCAGTGAGAGGCATCGAGGTATGCCTTGGACTCTTCGGCCCCAAAGTTCACCCCATTCTCCTATATTGCACCCATCGCACCATATTTCCTAATGGAATGGGGTGCGCATAAGGGCCGAAGACCCCAAGGCACACCGTGACACTTGTCAGTGTCAGCAGGGTGGGGTGTGGTGAAATGGCATGGCTGTTATGCCTGATGACCCAAAGGCACACCCCAATGCCTGTCACTCTCTGCAGGGTGGTGGTTGGGGTTGGTTTCAGTTCAATACTTCACTGCCATTCCTATTATGCAGCTCTGTAACTTCTACACTACCACTGCCAATGCCAGCAAGCAAACATTCGGCATTGACAAATGCTTGTTAATTTCATTTCTGCAGGAAATGTACTAATTTGATGCACTGCTTTCTTTGGGGGATTGGCAGGAGGGGTTACTGTGCAAGGGGTTTCATCATGCACCAGAGACTATTTGTGTTGGTGGGTGGGGAGGTGATATGTTCTTCAAGGTTTCTGCAGGCACTTTTCATTACAGGAATAGCTGGAACTGGGGATTTGTGGGTTTGTTTTGTTTGGGGGGTTTAGGGCCTTTTTTGGGACAGGTATGTGGGTCAGTGGCATTCAAGGATTAAGAGGGGCTTTGGCTTAGGCGCATTTGGCGATATTTGTAGGAAGGGAGCTATGGCCATTACCAAAATGGGGGACAACAAGTGTCTGGGATTGATTTTGCAGTTGAATATCAACCACAGTTTTTTGAGTTTAGCTTATGGCGAGTAGTAGGAGAATAATTTCATGGAATGTTAAGGGGGCCTGCTCTAAAACAAAGAAGTATCAGATATTGAAATATATCCAGCTTCTTTAAGAAGACATTTCATTTTCACAGGAGATGCACTTGGTGGACTCTGAATCTAACCAGTTCAGGAGACAATTCGTGGAACAGGTTTGCACTGCAGGGACTAGCACACAGATCAGAGAGGTGGCCATTCTTCTATCTAGGGGTACCTCCTTTCTATGTGAGCAGTGTATTCACAACCCCAATGGTTGATATATTTTCCTAAAAGGTCTTTTGGATAGGGTGGAGGTTCTGTTGGGGTGTGTGTATGGTACCAATATGGAGTCCCCTGCCTTCTTCACAGAGCTTATGACTGCTCTTGAACCATACATTACTCTTCCTACTATTCTGGGAAGGGACTGCAACCTGCCCTTCTCCAAAGTTTAGATATATCTGAGAGGAGATGTAGTGGTCTCTCCCTAGCCCAAAGATCAATCCCAGAATTAGTGGACTACATGGGTCTTTACGACCCCTGGAGGACATTGTATCCAGATTTGAGAGAATACACCTTTTGGTCTTTGGGTCACAATTCCTCGTCGAGGATTCATTACTTTTTGTTCAGCTATACGCTTTTATCTGGCATTATAGATCATAAAATTGAGCCGGGGTCATCTTAGACCACTCTACAATATAGAGCTGTTTGAACCTTGCACCTAATTGCCCTAGGGAAACAATATGGAAAATTAATAATCAGCTTCTAAAGGAAGACAAGGATGTGAAACAAATTGCGAGTATTTTTGACCAATATACTGAGGTCAATTTACACTCCACTGGAAAAGAATGGGGGGCTCAAAAATGTGTCATCAGGGGAGAGCTCGTATGCTTAGCCTCCATTAGGAAGTGGGACAGAGAGCAAAAAGCCCTGGACCTTTTGTCCAAAATATGCAGTCTGGAAGCCAATCTATCCCCTAATATGTCGGAAGAGGATAGGCAGAAATTAATAGGGTTTAGGGATCAGTACAGTGAATTATTATGGGAAAAAGCTGAATATTCATTTTTAAAACCAGACCGATGTACATTGATCAGGGAAGGAAGGCAGGCAGACTCCTTGCCCTCAGGCTCAAGAATCTGGAGGCCTCCTGGATCATTAAAGGGATAAGGTCCTTGTCAGATAACACTCTTGTCAATAGTCCCTAGGTCATTATTATGGTTTAAATCATATTTGAGTCAAAGAAAAGAGTAGTAATAAATGGTCAATTTGCTGAAGTAGGTACTATAATAAGAGGTGTCCCTCAAGGTTCAATTTTGGGGTCATTATTGTTTTTGTTATATATTAATGAATTACCTACTAAAATAAATAATACACAAATCAGGTTATATGCAGATGATACAGTACTTTTAGCATCAGCCAAATCTCAAAATGAAATGATGGTTAAATTACAGATGGATTTTGATGTTCTGCAGGATTGGTTTTCCAGCTCTAAATTAATGATAAGAGATAAAAAAAAACTCAGGTTATGTTTTTCAATAAAAAAACAAAGGTTAATAAAAAACAGATCAGAAATAGGGAAATACTAATGAGGAATGGGAAAAAATTGATAATCACAGATCAATATAAATATTTAGGTGTAGAGATTGATTATACTTTATCTTTCTCAGCTCATATTAATAATACAATAAAGAAAATTAATAATAAGATGGGGCACTACATAGGTCTTCAAGGATATTAAATTTACAAACCCGGAGGTTAATTGCAAATCAGTTAATAATGCTTGTATTAGAATATGGAAATATGGTGTATAATTTTGCGGGTCAAACACATATAAATAAATTAGTCATATCATATAATCGATTGGCAAGATTTGTCCTGAACTGTAACTATAATACTCTTCATTGCATTTTGTATAACGACCTAAACTGGGACAGTATCAGTACGATTTAAAAAACTATATTCAGTATTTATCTATAAAATAATAAATGGGATGATTGATGGAAACATGGAATTGCCTTCTGTTAGTAAATATTATCCATAACTTTTAAGGGATGTAAAGCATAGAGGTTACACTTTTCCAAAAACTAATACAAGATATGGTACTATGACACTTGAGGCTTAGACTGTGAATATTTGGAATAATATTCCCCGTGAATTAAGGAAAGCAACTAAACTATCCCAGTTTAAATTAGGATTGAGCACTGTATTTTATGATGAATGTACTTGTTTTTAAAATGTGGATACATATGTTAGTTGTTGGTCTGATTGAAGATTTTTGTCTTGTATAATGTCAAAAATTATTTATTAGTTGTTTCATGTAGTCTGAATCGTTGTATGTTATATTGACTGTAATTTGTTCTTGACAGTATAAAAATAAACATTTTTACTACTACTACTTACACTGAATCCCCAGGATATTACTGAATAATTTGCAAGCTATTATCAGGATCTTTATAGTCTTATGCCTAATCTCATGGCTCATACCACAGTTGATAAGTATCTTGACTGTATTTCCCTTCTGTCTCTGGTGGAGGAACAAAAGGAAGTTCTGATCACCCCCTTAAGTGAAGCAGAAATACAAGCTGTTATTAAATCCCTTCCATTAGATAAAGCTCCAGGTACGGATGGGTTCTCCCCTAATTTTTTTAAGACTTTTCCTAATCAGTTAACTCCCTGGCTGTTCAAGTTGTATAATTGGATGTTAGGGTCTTAGACTGTAGACAAAATCTTACTAGAAGCCCTGATCATAGTCATTCACAAATTGGGGAAAGAGGCAGATAGGGTCGCTAACTGTAGGCTGATTTCCCTATTAAATTAGGATATAAAAATTTTAGCCAATTTGCTTGTGAATAGATTAGCTAGGGTTCTCCCCTCAGTAATCCAACAAGAGCATGTGGGCTTTACGGTGGGAAGAGCCTCCTTGGATCATCTGCATAAGTTAACTCACATTTTCTCTGTGTCTGGGGACTCAGCCATTCCAGCAGGCCTACTGTCCCTAGATGCAGAGAAAGCTTTCTACGGACTAGATTGGTAGTTTCTATTTTGCACCATGCACAAATTTGATCCCCCCCTTTTTGTTCAGTGGGTTGCTTCTTTTTATAAAAATCCATGTGCTCGTCTATATTGTAATGGACTGTTTCCAGACACATTTTCCCTACATTTGGGTACCAGGCAGGGGTGCCTCCTGTCACTGCTTTTGTTCAGTATTTACTTGGAGCCCCTTTTAACCAAAATTAGAGAAAATCCCAGAATACAGAGTATTTTTATAGAGTCCCAGGAATTGAAGTTATTGGCCTATGCAAATGATATTTTATTACATTTGTCCCATCTGTGAGAGTCCGTTCCTGCAGTATTAGATGTGATTAAAGAATTTAGCTCACTCTCCAATTATAAAATTAACCTAGATAAAACTAAAGTATTTCCGCTTAATAATAATCTATTTAAGCATGATGTTACAGAGGTAGGATTGAGTTGGAACCCACAGATATAGCCATATTTGGGCATAATTCTATCCAGAAGTGAGTCCAAATTGGTTAAACTTAACTTAGATGCTTTCCTCCATACTATTCAGCAAGATCTTGTCAGGTGGAAAAGCCTCTCAATCTCTCTCTGGGGCCGCATCAATCTTCTTAAAATGAATATTTTGCTGAGACATTTTAACCCTCTGAACATGCTGAACTCCTGACTTCCCCTAAAGTGGTTTAAAATTGTACACTCCAAAATCACTGACTTTATCTTGCTGGGCAAACCCCCTATTCGTGCTTTTTCTAAAATGGCCACCCCTAAGAGATGTGGGGGACTCCGCCTCCCACATTTTGGGCTATATTATTGGGTCAGTCAAGCATGTAAATATTTATGTTGGCTTCCTAGACCAACCAAGTTGTCTTCTCTCCCATATGTCCCTTTATGGCTTGAAATAGAAAAGGAACTGATAGCATCAGCAGGTATATTTCCTGAAGCACTCTTACATATTATGCCAAAAGACCTCCCTCATAGCTTAAAAGGGTCCTCTGTTGCAAATTTGGTTAAAATACATGCGCAATTATGCTCCTTTTTACAATATAAGCATAAATAGGAGCATGCCAAGCCTCTTGTAGAGAATCCTAATCTTAAAATAGGAGGGCAGATCATCTCAGTCCACTGGCTCCCTCAGTTGCAAGGGACCAGAATCGCTGACCTTTTTTCAGAGGGTGCTTGTAGTCCTATAGGAGTCATCCTGAATAAGTATAAGATGCCCCAGAGGCTAACATTCAGAGTTTTTTAACTGAAACACTTGCTTACATGGAAAAAGGATCTCTAGACCGAGGGTGACACTACGGGGGAATTTTTTTATAACTCTTTTTGCTTTGACTAATAGCCCCCATGCAGTCTTCAAGGTGTACTGCTCTTTATTTGACAGAGCGTATGCAGCCCTTGACAGTGTTCCCCAGTACTGGAGCACTCAGTTTCCTACTTTTGATGGCATCTGGGGCAATATACGGAAGGACACATACAATTTTGTCACACGAGATAGACTGAGGTAAACCCAATTTCAGTTCTTTCATAACATGGACTGAACTCCAGCTAGGTTATTTAAAGTGAGTAGAACAGCCTCTTTGACCTGTACCAGCTGCCATCAGGAAGATGGCACCCTGTTACATATGTTCTGGGAATGCCCACAAGTCAAATCCTTATTGTACTCTATTAGGAGTAAGGCAGACCCCCTGCTTGGCATTGCTCAGTGCTTCACAACAAAAGTGTGCTTGACTGGTCACTTTGTTTGCATTATGGTCATGCAACAGAGATTCTACATGGCAATGATTTCCTTATCCCTTAGGAAAGTGATTCTTCGCCACTGGTTGGATGCGCACCCCATCACTTATACAGAGTGGCTGCAAGAATTGCTATCTAATCTAAGGGCTGAGCAACTCAAAACCAGCCTCTGGGGTTCCCTAAATAGCTGGCAGAGTATGCATACTTTATATTTGATTCAATCTGGGGCCAGGTCACCTTGAAGGTCAGTTTCTTGACAATAGAAAACCTGGCTCCCTGTTGTCTTTATTACTCTTCTTTTTCAGCCTAGCCTTTACCCATCAAGAGAGATAGTCTCCTTTAGCCAAGGTCGGAGGGAGGGAGGAGGTTTGTAGGAGTGGCAAAGTTGAGGGGAGAGGGGGAAGGGACATGAAGTGCTAACTGCCACATTGTACTCTGTTACTTTTATATCTGTATAGCAGTTTCATGTCTGGTATTTCTTTGAAACTAATAAAGATGTTAATTTAAAAAAAAAGACAGCCCATAGACACCTGTTCGGGGGACATTTAGGGGTGGGAAAGACCATGGAGAGAATTCTGAAAAGATTCTTCTGACCAGGGGTGTATGAGGAGATTACATAGTACTGGGTTTCCTGTCCCGATTGCCAGTTGACAGCACCTAGGCCACACCAGAAAGCCCCCTTAGTAATATTACCTATTACTAACATTCCATCTGAATAAATTGCAATGAATATGGTAGGACCCCTTAAGAAGTCAGCCAGGGGTCACCAATATATATATATTGGTTATAATCAACTGTGTAACATGATACCACAAGAAAGTTCCGTTATGCAATACAACCTCCAAGACTATAGCCAAAGAGTTGGTTCAGGTGTTCTCCCAAGTTGGCATCCTGAAGAACATCTTGACTAATCAGGGCACACAGTTTGTTTCTAGACCGATGCATCAGCTCTGTGATCTCCTAATAATATGGACTATAAAACCTCAGTATAACACCCCCAAACAGATGGGTTGGTTAAGAGATTAACCGAACCCACAAAAGTATGCTATGTAAGGTAGTAAAAAAGGATGGGAATAACTGGGACACTCTACTGCCATATCTACTCTTTGCAGGTAGAGAGGTTACCTGTGCTTTTTACAGGTTTCCCCCATTCAAAATTCTTGCATGGGTGACATCCACAAGGTATCCTAGACATAGCCAAAGAATTATAGAGGAGCAAATACACCCAGGAAAAAATATAATAGACCACACAGAGCAGATGTGAGACCCTATTACTCAGGTCACTCCCATAGAGTGACAGCACATGAAGAAAGCTCAGGGCTCCCAACAGACCTACAATAACCAGCAGGCTATAATGCAGAAATTCCAACCAGGGGACTGGGTTGTGGTCCTAGTGCCCAAAGCAGAAAGCAAGCTGCTAGCCCAATGGCAGGGGCCCTGTGAGGTTACAGAGCAAGCAGGCAAGGTGAACTTTAGAGTTGGGGATCATGTGATGGCTCTAATGGAGTAGCAGTGTTTTTGCAGCTCCCAGATCGATACCCTCAAACTCTACTAATTACTCAAACAAGCTCTGAATATTTTGATTAAGCTGAGTCTTAAAATTCTCTAGGAACAGGCAAGAATCATTTGATTGCTTTTCTTTTAAGATGGATGGTGAAATGAAGGCTTCGCCTGCTAAGCATACTCCACCACCGACTCCTGACCAAGTGTTTGGGGTGAAGCACACTAAACAGGCCCCACCAAAATCAAATTCAACAAACGCTGGATCTCCTGCACTTACCAAAGAGAAATTCCTTTCTCAAAACTAACCATTAAAGGAGGCATTAGAAACATTACTAAATGATACTAAAATTATTAGACTCAAAATGGAGGACCTTACCAGATAGATAAATGATACAGAAACAAGAATCTCCTCAGTAGAGTATTGGTGCTTAAGAACAGACCAGGAGCTTTCAGCATTGAGACATAAAATTGCCAAACTCAAGTCCAAGCTTGAGGATCTATATGCAAGAAGTCATGAAAACAATATTGTAGTGTATGGTTTACCAGAAACCTCTGAAGGGACCAATCCAATGCACTTCGCACAGGTTCTTTGTGAGAATTTATCGGGCCCTTCACTTAATGGGCAAATCTATATAATTGAATGAGCACACAGAGCTTTAAAGCTGATACCTCCACCTGGACCTAGACCTAGGTCCAGGTGGACCTAGACAGTTTATTCTGAATTTTGTTGAATTATCTGAATCACCAGCATGCCCTTGCAAAAGTTAAAGCTAACCAAAATACAAGCTGGGATGGGAGAAGAATAAGGGTGTCACAGGATCTCCCTCATTCTGTTGGAGTATGTAGGCAAAAGTTTGCCCCCCTTATTTCAAAAATAATTGTGTCTGGCATTAAATTTAAAATGCTTTACCTGGCAAAACTGCTTATCCACAAAAACAACACCTGGTATGCATTGGATTCACCCAAGGAAGCAAAGAAAGAGTTGCCTTCAATTTTACCTGATGTATTCAATATGAAGTGAACTCTACTGGGCTGTTGTACTGGTAGTAACTTTCATGATATGGGAGCTATTCTCTGCTGTATTTTGATTGTAATCGGGGATATCTTCCTTGTGGTTTCTGCTGCTGCTTTATTTGTGATCTGCTTTAAGTGAAGTGCTCCTCTATTATGATAGGAAGTCAGATGACCTACAGTGCTCCTAGAAGATTACTGGAATGGTGTTTGTGTTATGGGTCCTCTCTTTCATCTACGCTTATGTGAGTTATTTTGAACATACGAGATCTCCTGAGGAATGATTTCTCTAGAGACTTGGTGATGACTTGTGCCCCCCTTGAAAGATAGAGGTCTTTATTTGTATTACTTATATATTCTTTGATCAGGGAACTGGACTATAAAATAACACCATCAGTACTTGATACTAGAGGGACAATCACATTGTTGTTATACTTCTCTAAAATCATTACTTTGTTTATAAATTTATCTTGCCTAGTTATGAAAATACAGTATGTTACAACGATCAGTATAGATATTTACATTCTTATTGTAGTTTCTTACATGGATGTTATGAGGTTGCATTCCTGTATTCCAGTGATGATAACTGGCTAACCTAGTTTTACTTTAATCCATGATATTGTGTGACTATGGTTCAGGTATAATGCTTTCTCTTCCTGTGTATCTTGCTAACACTTTGCTGAATGTGAGGTACTTTAGGATATTAAAAGGTTTAACAGGTTATAGTTACTTATCAGCTCTGTTTGTAACCAACTGTGAGGATTCTAATATCCATTTGTGATATACCTAAAGTCTATTGCTGTTATTCTAACTCATGCATGGAGTTTGAATACCTCAGAATTACTGTGTTAAGTTAATTTTTTTTATATTGAGCAGGCTACTATGTCACATAATTATTTAAACCATTCTGCCACTAGAGGGACACCTATGTGTTGGAAACAATGAAATTTTATTTGTTTTTGTACCTGTACCAAATAGTTACTTATACAAATCTAAATTTATTTAACTGGAAAGGCATTGCTTTAGATGCTCTGTAACATTTCCAATGGCTAATGTACTATAATTATTTTGATTCCATATCTTGCTAAGATATTTGATTCTTAATGTTTATTTACATCTCAGCTTTTATAACTGCCATTTATCATTAATGGGCTTAGCAAATATGGCTGTGGCTGTGTTAGCCCTCCATATTAAGTACTGAATATTATATTTGTATGTTGTGGTGGTTTCCTATGCAAACAAAACCTGATCATCATGGTTATATTTTAATTTATTTAATCTTTTGGGTATCCAATTTATAATTGTAATTGTGGGTATCTATGGGAGCCTGAGGGCTGGGATTTAAGCATCACTGTTTAAATGATATTTGTTGGGAGCCACTGTTAGAACTGGGGGAGATGTTAGTAGGAATTGGTTATGATTTTGTTGATGTGAAATTTATATATTGGAACTGGTTAGTGTGTGGGGGGGGTTACTTCTTTGAGACCAATATATACGTTTGGGCCCGGCTTTTGTGTGTGTTTTATTAACTCTATATCTCTATTATATAACTTTGAATATGATACTATGACTTTCTCTATATTTTGCTTTGTGGAATATTAAAGGTGCTAGACCATGATCTAAAAGAATTCAAGCACTGAAGCATATTAAACATGTTAGTTGTCAGATAGTATTTTTAAAAAAGACTCACCTCCTGACTGATGAAATTCATCTTTTAGATACAATGGGCTATTCCCATACATTTGGGGTAGGAAACTCTACTAATAAAAAAGGAGTGGCTATACTGATAAATATGAATGCCCCTTTTATTCAGTCTGCTACAGTCTAGGACCCTGGTGGTAGATTTATTTTGTTACAGGGCTCTATAAATCATACCCAGATGTTGCTGGGTAGTATTTATAGCCCTAATCTCAATATCGCCTCCTTTTTGGTCAATTTAACTAAAATTCTGCTCCCTTATGTATCATATAATATTATTTTGGGTGGGAATTGGAATCTCCCTTTGGACTTACAGTTAGACAGAACATCTGGCCCAAATTTTAGGTTACTTTCAGACCATAGGGCAATGCTAGAATTTTAAGATTAATTTAATAGACCCCTGGAGAGCTCTGTGCCCAATAAATAAACATTATTCTTTTTACTCTTCTGTAAATAAAGTTTATTCAAGAATTGATTACTTTTCCATAAGTAACAGACTAACCCCAAGTGTCACTGACTCAATTATTATACCTTGCTCCCTGAGCTAGTCAGGGCCTCCTCCTCCCATCCAAGCTTTAAAGCTACCCTCTGGAACTTCCTGAAACCTTCTTGCCCCTGTCCCTGCTCCTTGTAGCCTACTCCATTTCCCCTTTCCTTCCTCTAGCCTGGTTGGGTGGGGGCCTCATCCTCAGCCTCAGCCCTACTTGAACTTCTTCTCCAGTTCCGGCCCAGTACCTGGTTCAGACCCCCTGCCAATGGGCACCCCCCGCAAGCACTTACCATTGTCTCTGCTATTGTTTATGCACTGGGTCAACCTTGTCCTAGAGCCAGCCTTGAAATGCTTGTTATGTTAGGTATTTTTCTTGTCTCCTCAACTGTCCATGTGTGAACTTTTGCCAACCGTGCTCTAGAGCTAGCCTTGTCCTGCCTGTTTATTTCCTATGTATTTTTCTCAAATTCCGCAACTGTCTATGTACGAATTTTCCCAACACCCTGCCTCAGAGTCACCCCTGAAATGTCTGGTTTTCCTATGTATTTCTTCCTATTCCTCAACTGTTAATGTATGATGTTTTTCACCTGTAACTCTCCCGGGTCGCACCTCAAAATAGGCACATGGCTGTCTAGTGTGCTAACCCGGTTAACAAAGCAAATAAATAAATATACCTAGAGTTATATTAGACCACTTCTTGGCTATGTTATCATTGACTTTAAGTATTTCTTCTCAAAAGCATTCTTCAATTTGGAGACTGAATAATCAGTTATTAAAAGATAAATATGTTGTATCCTATATTAAACAAGGAACAGATACTTTTATAAATTATAATCTCAACTCAATTGACAAGATAGACATGATTTGGTCTTCTTTTAAATGTTTTGTTTGTGGGCATTTTATACGTCTTGCTTCTAAGCACAGAAAGCAAAGATCAGCTAAACTGGTTGAATGCTTAGAGAATATTAAAAAGCTGGAAGCCCAAAGCATCACTCACCCTAATGAACAAGACTTGATCAAACTTCAAAACATAAGAGATGATTATTTGAAATTATCAGAGAGTATGTGGAATACTGTACATTAAGAACCAGAGCAATATATACAGACCAAGGAGAAAAACCTAGTAAATTACTTGCTCATTGGCTTACAAAGTTAGAAACTAATAGGAATATCAAAATCAGATATAGATAACCCAGTCAAAACCAATCTGAGGGATATTATATTTGAGTGTGAACAATACTTTAAGCAGGTATATAAACTTGTTGATGAAAGTCTACCTAATAGATACTACCAAAGTTACCTTGTAAACTTTAAATGTCCTACCCTGACACCTCAGATGGCCTCTGATTTAATATACCCTATTTCTGCACAGGAATTTATTAATGTATTTAGCATTCTTAAATTGGACAAATCTCCCGGCCCTGATGGCTTAACCCCAACTTTTTAAAAATGATTCTGTGATGACATAGTCTTTCTCCTTAAAGAATGTTTTACCTATATTTTAGAACATGGGTTGATGGACTCTTCTCTATTAGATTTGATACAGTCCCACACAAAAGATTAATACACAAGTTAGCCAGCCTTGGAGTAGGTCCCAAGGTGGTAGCCTAGATAAAAAATTGGCTAGAACACAAGACGCAAAGGGTAGTAGTAAATGAAGTCCACATTGAAGAAAGGAGGATTACTAGTGGGGTATTGCAGGGTTCAGTACTAGGACTGGTCCTTTTTAATGTCTTTATAAGTGACATTGCAGTGGAACTGGAAGGAAAAATATGTCTCTTTGCAGATGACACAAGGGTCTGCAACAGGGTTGATACACAAGATGGAGTGGAAAGGATGAGACAGGACTTGGCAAGGTTGGAGGAATGGTCAGATGTATGGCAGCTCAGATTTAATGCAAATAAGTGCAAGGTATTGCACCTGGGAAACAAAAACCCAGGGGAAGAGTACTCAATGGGGGGTGAGATACTGACAACAGTAAAAATGGAAAGGGACCTAAGGGTAATTATATCAGATGACCTGAATGTGGGCAAGCAATGTGAGAAGGCAGTAAGGAAGGCTGGGGGGATACTGGGATGCATAGGGAGAGGCATCAATAGTAGAAAACAGGAAGTTGTTATCCTTCTGTACAGACAGTTGGTGAGACCCCATCTGGAGTACTATGTGCAGTTCTGGAGACCCCGTCTCCGCAAAGACATAGACAGGGTGGAGGCTGTCCAGAGGAGGGCAACCAAAATGGTGCAGGGTCTGAACCAGAAAACATACAAAGTAAGACTAAAGGAACTTAATATGTATGCCCTTGAGGAAAGTAGGAGAGAGGGGACATGATAGAAACTTTCAAGTACCTCAAGGGAATCAACAAAGTCTAAGAGTGTAGCGTCTTTCAGAAAAAGAGATGTGCAAGAACAAGGTGGCACAATTTGAAGATAGAGGGGAATGGCTCAGAGGTAATGTGAGGATGTATTTTTTCACAGAGAAGGTTGTGGATGCATGGAACAGCCTCCCTGAGGAGGTTGTGGAGTCAAGAACAGTGGGGGAATTCAAGAATGCATGGGACAGACATAAGGCAGTCCTAGTGGAGGGAGGAGGAAGTAAGCTGTTGGTTAACTAGGATCTGCCGCTTATCTATTAAATGGGAAAATGGGCAGACTAGGTGGGTCAAGCAGTCCTTATCTGCCATTACATTCTATGTTTCTAGATGCTCTGATTATTTTGATTCCTAAACTTGACAAACCTAGAGAGCAATTAAGTGGTTATAGACCTATATCTTTTATAAATGGAGATATCAAAATTCTTGCTAAGATTATTGTGCAGAGGATTAAAGCATGTTGGGCAGGATTAATCTCTAAAGAGCAGGTAGGATTTATGTCCTGTAGATCACCCTCAGCCCATATCAGGAAACTTGCTCAGATTTTTTCTGCATCTAGGGATTCAGGGGCCCCAGTGGTCCTTGTTTCCCTAGATGCAGAAAAAGCTTTTGATAGAGTCACCAGTTCCTTCTTATTTGAAATGTTATTACAATTTGGCTTTCCGTCTTCTTTTCTTAAGTGGATATAAGTCCTATATTCTCATCCTTTAGCAAAGATCTATGCCAATGGCCCTTTTTCTTCTGTTATATATTTACTTTCTGGTGTGAAACAGGGTTGTCCTCGCTTCCTCATTCTGTTTATTTTTTTACTATAATCTCTTCTTTTTATTTAAAACATAATCCTACTATTAAGGGTATTAAGATTGACTCATATTTTCTAAAATTGTCAGCTTATGCAGATGATATTTTGCTGCATATTTCCCACTCCAAACTCTCAATTCCGGCTATTTTAGAGACTACTGAAATATTTAGTAGGGTTTCTGACTATAAAATAAACAAAACAAAACCCCCTAAACAACAATGTTCCCAAGGAGGATATTCTTCAATTTGGATTTACGTGGTCCCCTAGATATGTTAAATATCAAGGTTTATAGCTCTTTCAAGATAAAACACTGATGAGATCCTTAAACTTCACTAATCTAATTTCCAGTATTAAGCAAGATCTAAATAGATGGAAGAAACTTCCACTTTAACTTATGGGCAGGGTTAGTGTTATTAAAATTAATATCTTTCCAAGAATGGTCTGTCCCTTAAATATGTAGAATTTATTTCTACCTCTTTCTTGGTTTAATACTCAGCACTCACTTTATCTGGTTTTCTTAGGCTTAATAAACTCCCCAGAGTAGTTTACAATAAGTTAATTCTAACTAAACACCAAGGAGGTTGCACAATCATCAACTTTGCCTTATATTATACTGTAGGACTAGTAATATAAACAAATACTTTAGGTGGGAGGCTAATGGTAATGAAAATCCTATTTATCAACCAGAGTGGCTACTTATAGAAAGGGCAATGCTGAAGAAACATAATATTTTAACCCATTCCTCTCTCTATATTAAATATAAGAATTTGCCTAAGGCTCTGAAATCCTATTGTAGAAATGAAAGGAAAAGTGTTACTCTCACTGGGATTTGATCCCAGCACCTTAACATTCTTACATTGGACAAATCTCCTGGCCCTGAAAAATTCTATACTTCTATAATTGGAATTGCATATGGAATACATGAACAAATGTCTAAATATTTAAATATCTCTTTAGTTAAGGATATTAATAAACCTTTATTTAACAACTGTTTTATTTATTTTTTGTTGACTGGGTAAGTGCAGTAGACAAATCCTGCCTATTTTCAGGTATGACCCGGGGGGGGGGGATACAGATGAATGCCAACTGACCTTGAACCAGATTAAGCTGTTGGTGGTATTTTTAGTGAATGAGGGAAATTTGGCCAGGACACCAGTGAAATTCCCCTACTTCCTGCTTACTGTGAGCAGGGGGGACCCATTTTCTGGTGGGACCAAGATGGCGGAGGAGGAGGACAGTGGAGGAGCTGCACATGGGGCTGTGTTGGCCCAGAGCATGTCTGAGTTTGAGAAGCCTATTGCCATTGAAACCGCTGAATCGGCAGCTGGGATGCACCACTTGGGGCGTGGCCTTATACCGCGGTGTGAAGCGGTCCTGAATTTTTAGATGGAACTTGCTAGTCTTAGAGGAGAAACAGTGCTGTCTGGAGGAGGAACTATTGAGAGTGAGCAACCTGCTGATACAGGAACGTCGGAACCTAGTAGTTGAGGAAGACAGGAAACGGAAGAGATCGGCTGGTTCACCGAGTGCTTTGGAGGCTGCAGGACCCAGTAAACTTCATTCAGCCACTGAGAGGCCTGAAGGGAAAGTGAATGTGACTTCCCAGGACTGGGGAGACTTGGTTGAAGAATCTTGGTCACCAGAGCAAGCGCTGCGTGGGGCAGGCTGGATTCCGATTTCAGGCGATGCGTGGAAACTGGAAAGCGATGCACAGGCTCCCAAGGAGGCTATTCAGATAAGTACTGTGGATATTGCAAACTCTTCAGGTGTTGGCTTGGGGGCTGAAACTGCTACTTCCTCTATACCTCAGTCCATTACTGACTTTGATTTGTCTTTGGGGACACAAGTAGAGGTGGGAGCAGGGGATGTGGCTACTCCCCTTGTTATCCAAGAGCCTACTCTGGAGCCTGTGGACAAACCTTCCTATGCTAGTCATTTTAGGCAACCTCTTGAGTTGGTCAAATTGTGAAATGCCATACATTTGAGTTATGTGGGTCCTAGGGATAATCCCCCTGACAGGTTTTTTGTTGGGAAGACGTTGTTAAAACAAAGTATGGGCTTTTTTCCTTCTGAAGTCTATGCCTTAATACATCTTCCGGGGGAGTTTACGTTTGATATCAGTTTTCGTACCCCTGCTCTGATGGAGCTGTTTTGGAATCGTTATTTAAACTTAAAAATGAATCCCTTATGGTCTGACTTTATTGTGTTACCTTTGTCTAAGCAGGCCTATAGAGTCATTACAATGTTGTTTAGGAATGAAGGGGTTAATATTGTGGATATCATAAAATGGTTATTTAAATCATGTGACATTCAGGGAATCCAGTCCTATCCTGATGCGAAAGTTTTTGGAATGGGGGTTGGAAATTTAGGGTTAAACTCCATTCCACCGATTCTGAGTTGTTACATCTGCCCAATTGTTTCTTTCTGGGAAGAGATAAGGGGTTTTTTTTTTACCCTGTGCAGCCTAGAGTTTGCTTTAAATGTGGGTCTCGAACTCACATAAGCACCTCATGTAATGTGCTTAAATGCTCTTATTGTGGGGAGACTGGCCATCCAAGTGCCCATTGTTTTCAGACCTCAAAATGTAATCTCTGTGATGTGGTGGGTCACACGTTTGAAAATTGCCCTTCAGCTGCTAAAAACACTGCTGAAGCTGATTACGGGGTATAGGATCATTATATACGTGAGGCGGTTAGACTTGGTCATCCTACTAGGGGAAGGAGGGGACCCGGTGCCGTTGGGGATGCTCCCCCCTTGGCTAAACCGAGTTTGTCTGAGGACTCTGATTTGATTTTGGGTAGCACAGCTGCACCTGGAGTTGGGGCAGAAGGGGTATCTGGGATAGGACAGGGGAGGTCGTGGGCCTTTGCTCCCTTATTAAATGATTTGGAACCTGCAGAAGATGGGTTTGTGGTTAATAGTAAAAGGGAAATCTGCTAAAGGGAGGGAAGGGAGAAGAAATCAGCCATACCTGCCCCTGCCACTTCCATTGCTGACCCAAATATATTTTCAGTTTTGGTGGAGAGTCCAGTGGAAGTCCCAGATGGGGCTGGCCTCCTGCACCCTTGTCAGGGTTAGACTTACTGCACCTGCTGAAGACCAGGTGAGGCCCTAGGCCACTAGATGGTAAATGTGGTAGGATTACGAGGGCTGCCCAGGTAAAGTGAATTTAGCCTCTTTGCTTCATGGTTCCCTTTACTGGGTGGCAACCTTAAATGCAAATAGTATTAAAACTCCTGCAAAATGTTAGAATACTTATTCACATTTTCTATATGAAAATCTGGATTGTGTTTTTCTGCAGGATGTACGATTGCATTCTCTTGAGGAGATAGAGGATGCCACTGCTGGTTGGATATGGGGGGATTGTTTTTTGGTCCTTAGGGAATGACTTGTGTAGTGGGGTTGGGATTTGTTTTTTTCATTTTCACATTACTGTGATACACCAGATAGAAATTCTAGCTGGTAGGCCTTGGTTTTGGATATCAAATGGGGTTCACTACTCTTGCAATTGATAAATGTGTATGCCCTCAATCTAAGTTTGAAAGGTGTCCTCTTTAACTCATTATATCCCTTTTATGCACCGCTTATTACATAATTCTTGGGGACTTTAATTGTTCTTTGCCTTCCAAAGTGACTTCTAGGAAAGGGAAACGGTGTTTAGCGATGGGGCTAGTTTATTGAAACTTACAGATACTGGTTTAGTGGATGCTTTTGGGCCTCCACGAGAGGGTTAGGACACTTATTTCTGTGGACGTGAGCTCCAGAATCGATTATTTTTTTCTCACACCTGAGGTTGTTGTGCAATCTCAATCCTGCAGGAAGTAGCTTCATCAGATCACAGATTACTGAGACTGGCCTTAAGCTATGTTCCTAAAGCTTGGAGAGGCCAGTTATTTGGAAATTGAACTCTGCCTTTTAGATATCCCCTGTGTGGTAGGTGGGTTACGCCTTCTTTGGCAAGGCAGTCAGTCTCATTTTATATGATAATTTAAATCTTTGGTGGGAGGACACTAAAAGTGAAGTTTGGATCTATTTCAAGGTTGTGGCTCATTTAAATGGGCGGTTATCGCATGCTGGGTTGAGGCATCTTAGGGACAGTCTTCATTTTTTGTCCACTCATAGACAGTTTCTTGGATCAGACTGTTTAGAACAAATTAAAGGGTTAAAACTGGAATTGGGTAAGGCACAGTCTCAGGTATTGCATGATATTGAAGTGAAGCATAAATTTAAGATTTGTGGTGGGAAGAAAGACACTTTACCCTTTGAGTATTTGAAATTTATTAAACAGTCACGGGGGATGATGTATTTAAACACTCCAGGGGGAAGGCGGGTTACTACAAATGTTGATATTTTAGACACTATTCATGAACATATTTCTGCCTCATTTCAGAGCAGAGCACTCTCTGCTGATTCTATTTGTGATTGGTTTGCTAGAAGGTCAGTCCCAGCCTTGTCTTTGGCCGACCGGATTGATTTGGTATGACCCATTACAGTGGAGGAACTAAAAACTGTGGTCTGGTCTTTAAGATCAGGCATTACTCCTGGATCTGATGGGCTGCCTCATGAGATTTATAAGGTCCTATGGGAGATTTTGGGTGCTGATCTATGCCAGGTTTTGAATGATGGGTTGCAGTCTGGGGTTCTCCCTCATAGTATGTTGCAGGGTGTGTTGCTTCTCTTGTATAAAGACAAAGGAGATTGTGGGGATTTAAGTAATTGGAGGCCTTTGTCGCTTTTAAACACGGATTACAAAATTCTGATGAAAATCTTATGTATGTGGTTGAGGGGGGTTATGGGCTCCCTGTTACATCCAACACAGTTCAGTGGTGTATCTCATAGAAGGGTTCAGGATGCACTGATTCTACTTAGGGAACTGGTCTCTAAAGGAAAGTCTGGGGAAATGTTTGGGCATCTAGTTTGCCTAGACCAGTCCACGGCATTTTATCAGGTTGAATATGTTTATCTTTGGGAGAGCCTAAAGAGGTATGGATTTCCTTCACAATTCATAGGATGTCTGAAAACATGTTATAGGGGCATTACTCTGATTCCCAGCATAAATGGTTGGATGGGTAAGGAGATTGGAGTACATAAGGGAGTGCGGCAAGGGTGTCCATTAAGTCCCCTGCTCTATGTGCTTTCCTTGGATCCCCTTTTACATGCCTTAAATGGTTCAGATGACATTGTTAGTTTATCAGTTGGGTGCATGGGCCCTCAGATAGTGACTTTGGCATATGCGGATGATTTAATTTTAGTTTTGTCAGATAAGGATTCTGCTATTGCGGCAAGGCGTATTAAACGATTTTCTGTTATGTCTGGGTCTCTATAAATTGGCTCAAGAGGGATACTGGCTCTTCGGTATGATGGTTGATGTGTCATTAATTTGGGATATGCCTATAGAATCTGAATATAGGAAGATACTAGGTGTTTACTTTGGGGTCTGGATGTCCAATGGTATAACTGGGAAAAGCAATTATTGGAAGCTTGCAACAGGGTACAGCTTTGGAATAAAGGGACGATGTCTAAAGCTAATGTATTTATTTGATTAAAACCTTTCTGTTACCGTATTTTTGTTTATTGCTGTGGTTTTCCTCCCATTTCTCTGGAGACATCTCTTTATGGTGTATTTTTCTTTGTTTATGGGCAGCAGATTAAACCCATTAAAGAGGGTGTTACGTATTTACCTATTAGTGAAGGAGGTTTGGGGATGGTGAATCCGGTAGTGTTTTACATAGTATTTTATTTTATAATTCAGTACCCTTGCTGAAAGGGATGGATAAGATTTGGTCCCTGTGGGTGGCAGATGGTATTGATCCACTTCTAACGTAATGGGACCAGGAGACCTTCTGGCTCGCCAGGTTCAGATAGGTGTCTTAGCTAGTCATTTTTGTACAATGTTTCAAAAATTGAAAGCATGGCGTGTTGTTAAAAAATCTGTTCTTTTACAGACGCATCAACAATTCTATTATGCCATATTGCAAGATTTCTTTTTTGTCGATCCCTGGTTCCATGGTAGGCCTCATTCTGAACAGCATGCAAAGTTACGATTATTGATGAGTAAGAGGGTGCCTAAATATATGTGGGATTTTTTATGGCTTTGCCTTCATAGAAAATTAGGGGTGAAAGGTAATATGAGGCATAAGGAAATATCAAAAAGATTTTGTCCTAGGGAAGAGACCTGTGTTGGGGTGGTTGAAATGATAGAACACTTTTTTGTGGAGTGTCCTTTTGTTGTATCATTTTGGTCACATTTTCATGATGAATGGCCTTTAAATCCTTTTAGGGTTCTTACAACAGCAATTTGGGTGGAGGGGGTTCTACCAAGCTCCTGGATTATTTTGATGGATTACACTGCCCTATTAATAGGTCATGTTGGTTTTCAGTTATGGCAAGCTAGATGCAATATCACACTTAGGCAGAAATTGTCTCTGAATCTAAGATTGTTCACACATTCTAAACATGTGTTTAGTCGGAGATTGCAGGAGCAAGAAAAGGTGCATCCTGAACTGTTTAGATTGTGGTGGAGGAAAATGACCTGGATACATGGGTAGAGTCTTTGTGTACGCCTTGGTCCTAATCTTGGGTAAAAGGGTTTCCCTTATAGGGAGGACAAGATCTCCTTTGTATACACTGGTATACAGCATCACTATTTTTATGTGCATACGAATGTCCCACTGTTGATATATACTGTCAGTATTGGCTCTGATTATTTCCTGTATGTCTATTGCTTTTATGTTCAATACAGATTAAGGTGGTTTTGTGTTTCTTTACTGGAGTGTTATATTTTTATCTAAGAGGGAAAGGTGGCATTTGGGGGTCGTTGTATTTCTTTACTTTAGTTTCTTGTTTATTCATTTGTGTTCTGTATCTATTTGATTATGTTTTCTTCTTAGCTATGCATTGTTGGTGGGTTTTTGTATTTCTTTATGTTTGTACAATTTGATTTCCAGTCATAATAAAGAATTCCCCTACTCTTTTGGTAGGGAGGGGGAAGGGGTTTGTTTTTCCTTTCAGTTGAGGGGTTCTGGTATGTTGTACTGATCGTGTATGTTTTTTCTTTTCATTTATTATGATTTGTATGATGTAATACAATTGTGTTTGATTGTCCTTTTGAGTTTTGAATAAAAATTCCCCTACTCTTTTCGATAAGTGCCATGGGATCTATAACATCCACCTGAACTACCACCAATCCAGGCAGATGGGACCTTGGTTTAATGTCTCATCCAAAAGATGGCACCTCAGAAGTGCAGCACCCCTCTCATGCTGCACTAAACTGTCAGTACTGGGATATTAACCCAAGTGCCAGATGTGGGAACTGAACCCACAGCCCTCTGCTCTCCTGGCCTCAGAGGTGAGTGTGCTACCTACTGAGCCACTGACACTGTGGACAACTATAATTTCAGACTAAACAATAAACCCATTTCCAGAAATTGGTTCCCTCTTATGAAAGACAATAGTTGCTCCGTTTCTTTCTGAGGGAGTTCTTTCTTTAGAGGAGCTAAGAAACAAGTTAAAGCTCGACAAGGGATACTATATTAATTTATTTGTCTTAAAGCATGCTTTACTAGCTCAGTTTGGGCCTTTACCATGGTTGAATAACAATAAAAAGGTCATGGAGGATATCCTTAAAAGAATTTAAAAAACTAATTAAGTTTTGTTATTGTATCAATTCCTTTTATCCTTTAAATCATCTGGGGTAGCCTTGGTTTCCAAATAGTGGTCTAATTTATCAAGTTTTAAGGAGGTGAAGTGGTTGAACATTTGGAGAGATCTATATAAATCAATATCCAGTGACAAACTAAAGTTGTTACAAATTAAAATTTTGCATGATGCTTATTATACTCCAACTAAGATATGTACTGTAGATTTGGTCTTTTACCTTTACAGAACTGTTCTAGATGCAGGGTGGCTGAAGGTGCTCTCCTCCATGTGCTCTGGGAACGCCTGCTGGTGAGACTCTTTTGGCTGGCTATTAACAATAATTTAAATAGAGAGCTGGGAATTTATCAATATATTTACCTGAGACTTGCATTTTGGGTGATCTCAGTTGAGTTACTTCCAATGTTTTAAAACACCACGTAACCTTGATAGCTTTTTCTGCAAAAATAAGTTATTCTAAAGCATTGGAAGGATCAACAGATACTTTCATTCTTAGATCGGAGGAAAGAACTTTTATTGAAACCAAGATTAGAAAAAATTATTGCCAGTTTGAATCATTCTCTCCAGGGCTTTACTATAAAATAGGGGAAACTTTATGATGTGGTTATATACAATTGAACCTGATCTGGCACTTTGTCTGCAGTATCCTTATTTTCCTTTACTTACATCTTACTTGAAATTCTTAATTGTATTGTTTTGTTTTGATTTGATTATCTGGTTCCTCAGATTAGCTAACTTGTGGAAGGATAATATATTATACTATGTGAATCTTCACAAAGTTGTTTTTTTAAGTTACCCTTTTTTCTTATATGTATAATTAGGTCTCAAGAAGTTTGGTGGCTATTAAGAAAGTGAGTGTTGGCTGAATTATGTTGTGCATTTATTTTCTTGTCTGTTGTTGACTTTTGTTTAAGGGGGTTACTTCATCTGTAGATAATCATCTGATATTATTTAGTTACCCTGCCCCATACTGCAATTTCTTGATTTTGCAGTATGTTCTTAAAAATCAGCAAAGATAACAGAATTTGATAAAAAAAGGTGAACTATAGGGTTAGATAGCCTGACAATAGGAAGCCTGAGCAAATCTTTCACATTAGCCTGCTCAAACCTTGGAAGGGTAGAGAGGCCTGTATAGTGGTATCAGAGATATCAACCGACCAGTATGAGGAGACTAAACAGATGGTTAGGAATGAGGTCTTTGATAAGCCAGGCAGAACACAGGAAATATTCCATGATATAGTCACTGTTCTGGGTGTGAAAGTCAAGATAAAGCCCTATTACATCCAGGAAGCCACAAGGGAGGAGGTAAGGGCTAAGATAAAGAAAATGGTAGAGCTAGGGGTTATTGAGAAGTCTCATAGTGAGTGGCATAGCCCGACTGTGTTAGTTCCCAAACTGAATGCGCCCATCTGATTTTGCAATGACTTTAGGAAAGTCAATAAAGTGTCAAAATTTGATGCCTATCCAATGCCACAAGTGGATGAATTGTTTGAAAAACTAGGTGAAGTCAGGTTCCTAACCACCCTAGATTTGACAAAGGAGTACTGGTTGATTCCTCTATCAGAGTCTGCCAAGGAGAAAACAGCTTTTGTGACACCAGATAGAAACATAGAAACATCGAGTTTGACAGCAGATAACGATCACTTGGCCCACCAAGTCTGCCGATTTTCTCTACCTACTGTAACGCCGCAGATCCTACTTAATCTCTGGCTTTACTTCCCCTTTCTTTACAACTAAGGTTCCCTTATGCCTACCCCATGCCTTCTTGAATCCTGTTACAGTTTTTTTTCACCCACAACCTCCTCAGAGAGGCTGTTCCAGGCATCCACCACTATTGCTGTGAAGAAGTGCTTCCTTTCATTTCCTGAGTCTACCACCCTCCAGCTTCACAGCATGACCCCTTGTTCTTGAGCAACTTTTTCTCTGAAAAAGGCTTCCCTCTTTAACCTTATTTATACCCATGAGGTGTTTGAAAATCTTTATCAAAACCCACCTCTCACCGGCCCGGTGGTGCTGAGGGCTGAGGCGCTAGATGCCACACCTCACGCTGCGCCGGCGACCCGGGTTTGGGAATGGACTCGGGTGGCCGGGGCTCAGCGGGAGGGAGGATCGAGTGTCCCAATGGATGCTCTCCTCCCTCAGGGGTGGGAACCTAAGAACGCTTCCATGTTCTACATCACCCTCGTAGCCGGTGGAAGCACCGACAATAGAGGGATGGAGGTGGCTCCATCTAACGGAGTCGGGAGGGGATGTCGCCGATGAGAGCCCGGGCGCATCAGCACGCCATCACCGGGATGTAATGGGCCCAAGCTGCCTGTGTCCCAGAGTGGTAAGGGACGGCGAGAAAAATCGGAAAATCCCCTCTGGCAGCCCTAGAAGAATGCCGCCCTAAGTCCACCCGGACCACCTACAGGACAGACCCCACTGTGCAAGGAGAGGAGGATGGGCACTCTAGGGGCAGATCCCTAAGGTGGGTAAGGGAGACAAGAGCGGACGGAAGGAGGGGGCTCCAGAGGTAAGGAAGGAGGATAAAGAAAAAGTATATATAAAAAAAAAAACACCTCTCCCTCCTTTCCTTTAGAGTGTACATATTGAGGTCCTTCAGTCTCTCCTCATAAGGCTTTTGATGCAGATATTGCACCATTTTAGTTGTCCTCTGCTACACCACCTTGACTGTTTCTATGTCCTTCCAGAGATGAGGTCCACAGAAGTGAACACATTACTCTTGACGAGGTCTCACCACTGATTTATATAGAGGTATCACCACCTCCCTCTTTCTGCTGTTGATACCCCTCCCTATGAACCCAAGCATCCCACTGGCTCTCCCCACTGCCTTGTCAAACTGGTTGGCCTCCTATAGGTCATCATATATGATTACCCCAGGTCTATTTCCTGTTTGGTGCTCACCAATACCACTCCCCTGATTTTGTACTCTACCCCTAGGTTTCTGCGATTCCATGTAATAACAGCTAAGCCAAAATGGCACCCACATACTAGGACAAACACAAAATAACAATTCCAAAACCATCGACCAGCACGACAGCTAGTGCAGAAACAGTGCAGCACTTTACTATATTTTTGTGAGGGGCTCCACCCACTACAATCCCTGTTGCAGGGAGATTCACCCCCCCCATAGCCCCTTATCTGAATTAACCATCTTGAGGATGGGGGGACAAACTTGGGAATGGGAGAAACTCAGGAGGGGAGATGTTCCCTTGGGAGGCAACTCAAGGAGGGATATAAAATTGTGGGGGCTGAAACCCAATAATGCCACTAAGGGAGTCAAAATAAAGTGGGGGAGCAGGAGCACAAACAAACCCCAACACAGGGGCAAACTATAAACCGCAAAACAAAATCAACACTACAATAAAAAATATCTCCTGGGAATTGAAGCCAGCACTGCAGCATGACCCAGCTCCTCTGAGGTACCGACTCTAATCACTACTCTAAGCCAGGAGCACAGTTTGTAAACCACAGTGGCTGCCCTATATCTCACCTCTCCTCACTGTTTTCCTACCACCGTATTCCTTCATTTCCCACCCTCACTCCTTTCACACCATTGCTACTATTCATACCTCGCTATTCTGTCAGGCAGTCAAACCAAGTCACTGAAATTGAGTAGCTCAATTTGACTCACCAATATCATGAGATACTGGTTTCTGTACCCCAAGTGCATGATTTTGCACTTCTTGGATTTAAAACTAAGTTGCCACACTTTTGACCTTTCCTCAAGATTTTTTAGATCTCTATTCACTTTTTTCCACACCCCCACCTGGAGTGTCTACCCTTTCACAGATCTTAGTGCCATCTGCAAAAAGGCATACCTTCCTTTGTGTGGTTCACATTTGCCACAGTTCTTATGCTGAACCACACTGTTTGGTGATCACTGTTCCCCAGCTGGCCACCCACCATGATATCTAAAACACTGTCCCTGTTAGTGAGTAAAAGGTCCAATACTGCTCTCCCACAAGTGAGCCTCTCAAAGGGCCTTTTTCAATATACACTACTTCCCTTTGATCTTCAAGGGGCCCCAGCTATGTTCCAGATGCTCGTGAAAAAACCTAAGACCCCATGCCCAGTATGCACCAGCATATCTGGACAATGTAATTAATTATTTATAGCCAGGACTGGGACTCCCATTTGGAGAAAGTGGAGTCTGTGCTGGACACACTTAGAAGAGCAAGACTTATGGAGAATCCAAAGAAATGTGCAATAGCTTGGCAGAGGTCAGATATCTAGGATATACTGTGGGGAGGGGGCTGTCAAGCCCCAAGTCAACAAAGTAGAGGCAATGCAGAACTGGTCTTGGCCCCTTAGGAAAAAACAAGTTAGGGAATTCCTGGGGATTGTCAGTTACTATAGGCACTTTATTCCCTATTTTGCTCTGCGGGCTGCTCTGTTGATAGAACTGATTAAGGCTAAAGCCCCAGACACAGTAAAATGGAATAGTGAGGCAGAGCTCGAACTTTTGGACCAGCATACTGCTTTATATAGTGAGCCAATACTTGTAACATCTAATTTTGAGAAGGACATTTTTCCTACAGACTGATGCATCAGAATTTTGGCTTGGGACAGTTCTCTCACAGGTGGTAGGTGATGAGGAACACCTTGTCCTGTATCTCAGCCTTAAACTGCTACCTAGAAAACAGAAATATGCAACAGTAGAAGAAGAATGTCTAACAATCAAATGGGTGACTGAAACACTGAAGTACTATTTACTCAGTAGACAGTTTACACTGATTACATACCATGGTCCTCTAAAATGTATGCACAGGAATAAGGAGAAAAATGCTAGGGTTACAAGATGGTTTCTGTCCCTATAACCATTTAATTTTAAAATGAGAAACAGGGGCAGGTATGTTGCATGGAAATGCAACACCCTGCCCAGAGTCCACTGCCTCTTGGTGGTGGAAACTCATCCCCATGGTTCCAAGCTGGGAGAGGGTGGCAGAGTGGTGGAGAGAATTTATGTCAGCAGAAGTATGGATAAAGCTTTGTTCCCATTTTAGAAATGCTAAAACGGTTACACAAAGTTCTGGAAGAATCCAGGTAGGAAAAACTCTGGAAACATCCGGGTAGGGAGCTAATGAAACACATTTGCAGGCCATGTTAATTAGGAGCAGTGTATAAAACCCACCTAGGCAACACAGGAGAGAAAGAGAGACCTGGGGAAAAGCTGGTAGTTGTGCTGCAAATGTCAAATTCCAACTACAGAGACTTTTGGAAAGGACAATGGTGTTTGTAAGTGGACTTTATGATACAACCTGGTGGCTGGTAATGAGAGTAGCTGGTAACCAGAGGTAGTGAAGCTTTATTGAGTTTAGTTAGAACTTCAGACAGGAGTAGGAGTTTGTTTCTGCTTGTTAAAGGGGCTGTTACCCCAGTCAGTTGGAGACAAAGCTGTCTGAAAATAAACTGCACTGTTTTTACATCAGACTGTGTATATTCTTCTTGGACACATCTACATTGGCCACCCCAGGGATATACTGTAATGGAGGTCATTCTACAACAGCCTTTTTGAGGAAGCAGCAAAGGAACTAAAGGGAATTCGTATTTAATGTAACCTACTTAGACTTCAGGGAAGTATTTAGCATGGTTCCTTATAACTATTGCAGTGTGTTGTGAGCAGCAATTGTGCTTATGTACACTGTTTAAACTGCTGGCCTTTCTCAATTCCCACCCTTGGTAGGGGAGCAAGGCAGCATGTAGGGAATAGAAGGCCCAGCACCAAGGGTGAGTAGAGTGCCTGAGAAGGAGGATGAGGAGGATGGTGGGTGTCATGAAACTTGGTAAGCATGGACTGCAGGGTGTAAGTTGCTTTTATGCTGAATGTGGCAGGAACTATTCTCCACATTGATCCTCGGACTTCAGCCCTCCCATAAGAAGTTGGTTCTTTAGTTGAGTTAAATTTGGAATTGCCAGTAGTATAACAAAATGGATAGATAGCTGATTAAGAAACAGAGCTCTTCAGGTAAGGCAGCACGATGTGACATCAGATCAGAAATAACTAACAAGTGGGTTCCCTTAAGGTCAGTATTTGAACTCTGTTGTTCAATAGTTTTATTGATTACCTGCAATCATGGGTCTCAAGTAAGTTAATTAAATATGCTAATGGTACAATTTTAATGAGAATGGTAGCCTGGGTTTTAACTTCTAAGTGAGTCCCCAAATAATAGATTGCAGTCTGGAGGATGCCATCTTTCCATTACTATCATTTGGAGGAGTGGAGTCAGATTAAGGAGTGGGAATGGTAAAATCATGCTTCCCACTCCTGGCAATAAGTGCCGGGGAGTTAGCGTTTAACAAAACATTGTTAGGAAATGAGGGAGAGGGTGGGAACTTACTGGAGTGATACAGAACAGTAGCATACAACTCCTTTACCCTGCTTGACAAGCAGAAAACTGGAAGCCAAAGTGTTTTAATTCAAAAGACACAGAGTCAAAAAGATATGAACTTGTTTTACCACTCAAAAGCAAGTAAGCCAAAAGGTGCTGAATAAACCTAGTAGAAGGAAGATGAGAATGGAAGAAATGAAGGCTGCATTATGCTAGTTCCCCAGGAACACACGGTAAGGTCCTTGCTGTTTCAAAGGCTGTTTCTGTGACAATATCATAAAACATTTGCATGTAACAAGTGATGGTGCTCAAAGTTTTCTTGTTTTTTGACCACTTCACAGTCAGAATACAGTAGGTATAGGAAGCTGTCTACTGTATCTTAATGTAAAGTGGTTGGTTTACTCAACACCAGGTCGCCCTTGAAAAAGGGATCTTTGGTCTCAGAGGGCTTACCTGGTAAACAAAATCTAAATAAATAAAAATAAATAAAACTTGGGGGGTGGAACATAGAAGCAACCAATTAGTCAATTTCTGGTGTAAGACCCAGAAACAAAATAAGAAATGGAAAGACCAAGCAGTGAACAAAAGGGATGGACTCTGTTGCATATGTTTGCAAATATATACAGTACATTGCTTGTTCTCTTCTGGGAAGATGTTTATTTCATTCAGAGAGTACCATGGCAATTATTAAAATCCAAACAAGCTAATTTTGCTAAGAATGAAAAATTCACAACAGGGTATATGTTTTAATGCAAACCAACTTCTTAATGGTCAGAAATGTATTCTGATTCTATCTAAAGAAAAAAAATGATTGCCCACAGCTACAGTATGTGGTTAAATTTACTTACTGACTACATGGCATATTGATAAACTGATGGTCTTTGCCTGTAATTCAGTGGAGCAGTAGGTGACATTTGCCACTCCTGTCACTGAGTTATGCTTAAACCAGATGTGTCTAATCATCCTTCAGAAGCTGTTTGTTACTGCCAGTTCTCCTACCTGCCCTACCTACCTCTGCCAGCAGCCAACTCTCTTGACTTCTGACAAGAGTTGCTCTCACCCTCCTCTGTCTGGTGTACTGTATCTCCTTGATTTATTATTTTGCTGCTTTGCTGTGACCTGCTACTGCTCTCCTTGGTCTCCTTTTCCTCTTGCTCTTTGTTGCAGCTTTTACCAGACCTGGCTCTTCCTTTCTGTTGATGGAGCTGTTCCGGGCTTCCTCTATTTACTGCCCTCGTCTGCGGTTTCCCTCCTCCTGTCTGTTGCTAATGCTGTTTCAGTTCCTGACTGTCGGTGCTCTTCTCTGCTGCTGGCTGTTGGAGTTACTGCTTGTTCCGTCATCCCTCCACCCCTGCCTTAGCTTCTTACCTGCAGCTGTTTCCCTCCTACTATTTCTCTTTGTTCCCCTCCCCTCCCCCCCACCACCTGGCCCTGCCTTCCTGCAGTTGCTTCCTTGCTCAAGTTCAAGTTAATTTCTGGTAAAGACTCCATTCAGCAAGCTCATTCACAAGGAGGTCCTGGTAGATAACAATACAAATGTAGTAACATATAGCATAATATACAAACGCTGTTACAGGGCAAGAACGTACATCACAGTTTAATGGTGGATACAGTCAGGAACACATCATTGAAACAACACAGTAATAATTACAATTGATACAGAACCTTAAACAGAACAGAGTGTGGAAAAAGGGGGGGATCAGAGGTAAATTGAGGAACTAAGTGCAGTTGCTTGACTGGGCTGTGACATGTGCTCATCTCCCCTGCTGCCCCTCCCCATCTTCTGCCTCCTGTCTCTTTTCTGACAATATCTTCCTGCCTGTCTTTCCCCATGCCCTTCTCTCCACCCCATTGGACTTGCCCCCTGTTCCTTGCACTTTCTCCTGTGCCTCCTGTTCCCTTCAGCCTCTGCTGCTACCCCACACCCTGCATCTGCAACCCACGCAACCTCTTTTCCTTTCTGCTGTGCTGTGCCTACTGTATGTTGTCCCCTGCTATTGCCCTTGGTCCTGCTGGGCTTTCCCTTCCCTCCCCTCTGTCCTAGAATGTAGTGCTCTGCCCATCCTTCTTAGTCCTTTTGGGCTTCAACACTCATCTACACTACCCTTCTGAACATTTGCCCTCTTTACAGTCTCATACTACCTACCCTGTTACTTCTTCCTAACCCTACCCAGGTATTGGCCACCTATCATTCAGTCTACTTAGGCTCCCTACCCCAATTCCCTTTTTCAACAGCATTACATATTTTCTCCTACATGGGCCTTGCAGGGCTATTATCCCAGAAGGTCAACATGCTAGTTCTGCCTCTATGAAATCCACATCATAAGGGGGACTCCTGTTAGTCATACAGATTGACTCAGCATCTCCATTCCCCTTTCCCCATCTTGAGGAAAGGATTCTTGCCACAGAGACATCCCCCCAGCAATGTAGATTGACTCAGTAGCAACTTGTGGAATAGCATTTATGACTTTCTGCCTCTTGAGGGTGGAACCCTCTCCATATAAGTGCCCATTTAGCTATGTAGATCAACTCTGAAGCACCTCTTGGTGTTCATTTTATGTTGCCTGATGTGCCTTGATGGTAGGACCTTTCCCTTGGAGGTCCCTTCACTGTGCAGATCAACTTGGTGCAACCTCTCCATGAAATCCTTCTAGCATTTGCACTGCCTGGTCTTGTCTGTATTCCCTTTCTTTTATTACCACTAGCAACATCATCAGTTGTAGGTTAAGCCTCTAATCAGACTGAGGTCAGTCGAAAGCTGTCTGTCAGTTGCTTATCTCTTCATCCCTACAATTTAAGGGTGAGATTATCTTCCTTTGTAGAGGGGGCACATTTCACTGAACAGATTGACTTGGCAGCACTTCATAGCAGTATCCAATTAGAGATACAGCTTAATCTGGTTCAAGGTCAGTTGGCATTCATCTGTATCCTCTCCCTCAGGTCATGCCTGAAAATGGGCAGGATTTGTCTAGAGCACTTACCCGGTCAACAAAAACTAAATAAATAAATATAGAGCAAAGGCCTTCCTATCTAAACTCTTTGTCTAAATCAAGCAGAGATCAAAGCCATCATTAAAAAATTGCCAAGACAAGAGGGATGGGGACCAATACTTTGGTTCCCCAGAGGCTTCCTCACAGAAACATAGAAACATAGACTTTGTCAGCAGAAAGGGACTGTTTGAGCCACCCAGTTTGTCCAGATGTTCCCTGCCTATTCTGTTTACATCGACCAAACTTAGTCATTGGCAACCCTCCCCATTCCTGCTTATTTACCAGGATTCCTCTATGCTTATCTCATGCGTGTTTAAATCTCCCACTGTTTTTTTTGTCCCTACTACCTCTGCTGGCAGAATGTTCCAGGCATCCACCACTTTTTCAGTGAAGTAGAATGTTCTCACATTCCTCTTAAATGTCCCCCATTTGAGCTTTATTGAATTTCCTCTTGTCCTGGTGTACTACCTCACTGCATGTTGAGATCCTTAGTTTCTCTTCGTATAGCATCTTGTGCAAATCCCTGCACTATTTTAGTTACCCTCCTCTTGACTGCCTCCACCCTGTCTCTGTATTTTCTGAGACATGGCCTCCTGAACTGAACACAGTACTCCAGGTGGGATCTCAGCAATCAATCAATCAACCAATCAATCACTTTATTTAACCAGGCATAAACACCATTGAGCAAGCTCATTTTAAAGGTGGTCCTGGTCATAAATACAATACAGTACACTTCATAAGATTACAATTACGGTCGACAATGGTGCAAAAAAAAAAAAGAAAAAACATTATGAAGGTGCCAGTCAATATGGCCCTATACATACCAGTCAACATAATTAACATGCAAAGGTACATAATGATAAGTGACCTACACAGTGGTAACAACACCTCCCTCCTCCTGCTGATACCTCTCCCCATGCACCACAGTATCCCATTGGTCTTGCCTTCTGCCCTGCCACAGTACACCACTACTTTTAGGTCATCAGATAGTGTAACTCCTAGGACTTTTTCCTGTTTAATGATGAATGATACTCTCCCCACCATTTTATACTTGCCATTGAACCCCTGCTGCCATATCCTTGACCACTCCTCAAGTTTTCCAAAGTCTCTCCTCATTCTCTCCAGCCCCTCCTGAGTATCCCACCCTATCACAGATTTTGATGTCATCAGCAAAAAGGTGTACCTTCCCTTCCAGCTTTTCTGCAATGTAACATCTGAAGAGGACTGGTCATAGTACTGAGCCCTGCATCGCCCTGCTGTTCACTGTTCTTTATTAGAGTGAGTGCCCTTTACCACCACCCTCTGTTGCAGGGGAGGGGGTTCCTCTCCTCTGTGCTGAAGTTCATAGTTTAGTAATGAATTTTCCTCTGAGAGTTTGAGCCTGATTGTGGCCCTATGTCTCAGTCTGGACATTTTCAGTACTGGTAGTCCTTCTCCAGAATGCATCATTCTTCTGTTTGTGTCTCTTCTCTCCTATGAGAAGCAAGTGCTTGTTTGCTTATTCATGTGCTCTTTTGTGTCTTCTTCATAAGTAACTTTTTCCAAGCCCTTCAAAATGATGTCATTCCATGGCTACTGAATCTCCTCCATAATTCATTGCTGTTGGTGATATTGCATTACAATATACATTTTTTTCACAGTGCCTGACTTCCTTTTCCTTCGTGATTAACTAGAAAATCCTTTTTTATGATGAGGATGTGATGTCATCAATGACATCAAATCATATTTGACCAATGGCAGAACTGAATTCTGCCATAGAAATTAATAATTCATGCCACAGGAATGAAAAAATACCTTCACATACTGTAAGTCTAGGAGCCCTGCAACAGAAATCAGGATTGAAAAGCAGCTGAAAAGCAGGGCCTTTGCTTTGTCTAATGTGACCTGGTCCCTGTCACACCCCTAGGGGTGGAACCCTTTTCAAGTGGATTCTTGTGTCTTTATGGCATGTAAAATGGGTAATAGTCCCAGGAGCAGGGACAGAGCATCAGTCAAAATTACAATCATGTTTCACAAGCATTCTACATGCTACCAATTTTCCACACTGCCTTACTACCCTGCTTCAAACCATTGCATCCCACCATTATTTCAATCCTATGAAACCCTACAAATCCTCCCCTGTGTTCCCAAAGCATTCCTACATAAGGATCCTGATGGTTAATGGAATTGATGGGCTTTGCCCACGATTCAATGGTGCAGGGGGTGAGACCATCATTCCCCCAACAAGCAGTACTTAAACCACGGATGCCTAAATGTTCTTCAGACTCCTGTATTGTTGCTGCCTCTACTCTCACCTCCTCCTGCTCCTGCTCCTCCTCTTCCAGTGGCATCCTCTCTTTTCATGTGGTTGGGCCTTCTTCCATAAGGTACCTTTAGTCTCAGTGGACCTTGTCTTTGTGGTACTTCTAAAGGTGGAACCCTGCTCAAGAGGGTTACTTTGTCCATGTTGATCTGAAAGGTGGATGTCCCTGTAGCAAGGGCAAAGAAAGTTTAAGTCAAATTTACAATCATATTGCACAAGCACTCTACATACCAACATCGATACTACCTTTGTGCGTTCCTTCAACCCATTACTTTCCACCATCATTCTAAGCCTACTAAACCCTACCTTTCTTGCCCAGTGTTCCCTAAGTAGGCCTTGAAACAATGAAACATAGAAAATTGATTGTAGGAGAAGGCTCCATAGTTTAGTCAGTCTACCCTGTTGTCTACCTAGCTGAGGTAACTCTGGGATCCTAATGGTCCATTGCAATCCCCCCCAACCCATCCTCCTCAGTGTACTGAAAGAGGAACAGTCAGCACAATGGACCACCACATTCAGATATGGGGCTGGTCCCAATGTGCACTTTGTGTTGAAAAATATTTGATTTACTTATTGTTTACTGTAGTGTGGTAAACTGCAACAGAGTAATTTTGGTTAGTTCAAGGCTGATATTTTCTGTTACTACCAATCCCAGAATCCCTTGTGGCTGACATCAGGGCAATAGGCAGCAGTGGGAGATTTAATAGCTGGCAGTGCATTGTAGAGCTTTTATAATCTTCAGTCAGATGTTGTCCAGGTCTACTTTTCTCCAGGGACTAAGTACTGTCCTCTGTGATTGTATTTAGCCCATGGAGGACAGCAGAACCAGCAAAAAAAAAGATCAGAGATTTTATAAACTCTAACATGCACTGCAGGCTATTGAATCTCCCATTGCTGCCTATTGCTCTGATGTCAGCTGCAGGGGATTCTGGGATTTGTAATAACAGAATATGTCAACCTAGAACTAAGCAAAATTAGTCTATTAAAATCTATTATACTACAGTTAACAGTAAGTACACCAAAATATTTTTGCACACACAGTGCATATTGGGACCAGCCCTACCCTTGAGAGTGTGGCCCTTGGTGTTGATTGTTTTCCTTTAAACAGTGCCTTGAGCTTGTCCTATCTCCATTTAAACTCCCCCACTGTAACTGCATTCACCTTGTTAGTGGGCAATCTGTTCCACTTTTCCATCCCCCACTCTGTGAAAAAAAGCAGTTTCTGAAGTACTTCCTTAAACATCCCATTCACCACTAATTTCCAAGTGTTGCCCTGTATTACTGTTGCCACTATTAGTGAACAGTTCTCTAGTGTCCTCCATATTGTTTATTCCATGAATGTATTTAAGCATTTTGATAATGTTCCCCTCTCCCTCCTGACTTTCAGTTAGTACATGTTGAGGCTCTCCAGTCTGCTCATGCTGCCTAGCTTATTACCCATGTATTATCTTAGTCACCCTCTTCTGTACTGATTCCAGTTTGTCTATGTCCTTCTCTAGTAGGGGATTACAATATTGCACACAGTACTAAAGGCATTGTCACACCAGGGACACAGCTGGATTTTTACTAATACCAATATGATAGATTGCGGTAAAGGTGTTTCACTTGGTGTCAAAATGACATGCAGATAGCAAAAAGCACAAATGTTTCACCTACAGGTACAGTGCTTCAAACCAATAAGCAGTCTATCAGTCACAAATATACCAAAACAGAGAGAGGAGCACACAGGCAATGGAAATGCCACTAAAGAGAACAAAGAGAGGTGACAAGGAGAAGGGGAATGTAGGTCAGAGGAAGTCAAGTCCTCACCAATCTTCTGAGAGTCTCTTAGTGCCACAAACATTTTAGAATAAAATGTGACCTACAGTGAAGTCTGCTGGGATGCATCACAGTCTCACAGCTTCCTCAGTGACAAAAGTGATTAACTGCCATTGAAACTGGCTTGTTTCCAACAGTGGCTCCATGGAAGTAGTTACCAGTATTGCATTGCATCCCGGAGGGTAGCACTGTAAGAGTCTCCCAAAAGTCACTGAACCAATCTTTGTTTGTAAATCTTACTGACTAGAATATTCGATAAACCTTAATATGCATTCTACACAACTGAACAGACATTATCAACAGCCTGGACATAATGGATCTAGAATATTATTGTGTAGATATGGCAAACACCCTGGAAAGAAATCATTGCCAGCTCTAGACTATGGAGAAGACACCAAGAAGTGATTTTCTTTGTTTACAATTGATTTACAAGTGACAACCCAGCTAAGATGCAATATCTTCTTTTCAGTGGGGTTTTGTAGGGTGGACTAGATGGGCCACAAGGGGTCATTTTCTACCAACAACTTCTGTGTTTCTATGTTCTACTTTTACCAATTTCTGCACATGGCTACACTATGACACTGGAGAATAAGTAACTTGCTCAAGGTCACACAGGTAGGATTTGTTCATCATGGGATTTAAACCTGTGATCTCCCTGTTCTCAAGGGGGTGCTGTAACTATTAGGGCACACACGTGAATCCTAGATTAACAAAAATGCATATATTTGTGACAATCAAACTCATTTTTTTTACTGCTTATTTACTTTCTGTATAAGAGTGGGGAGCAGAATGCATTACTCAGCAGTGATAAGAAACTAGAATGTTGTTGAGATTTTAGTAGCCCAGCAGAAGCTTAACAGGTGTTGAACCTTCATTGTAGAGGGCCGTCTGAAGTGAAATATGTTCACTAGTAATGAATATGTTGGAGATATTTTGGCTGAGCCAAGCCCAGCCAAAGTATTTTTGTATGCTAAATAATCTTTGAGAGGAAATTGCTTCCTGAGACCCAGGGTTTCAGAAAATACCACAAGGTAGGCATCGCCCAGTTTTCAGGTTCAACTGAGCTTCTGCCAGTCAAATTAATTTGTGTACAGGGACATGTTGTCACAGCCTTGCTTGACCAAGGCACTAGGGAGGGAGGGAGGGGAGGAGAGATAGAGAGAGAGAGAGACGCCAGCCACCAGCCATGGGTGACCCAGCCCACTGTCCACTAGCCCCCTGCCCTGGGGGCATTGTGGCCCCCCTGCCCAATCGTGGGCATGTGTAAAATTATCCCTGGTGATCAGTTGGACCAATCTTTATTGCCAGATCATGGTCAGAGGTTAGACTAATCCCTGGTGGTACAATGGAGCACTTTCTACTGCCCAATCATGGGCATATGTTAGATTTATCCCCGGTGGTCTAGTGGACCCCCAGCACCTGATCACGGAGTGGAATTCACAAACGTACCCCTGGTGGTCCAGTGGTGCCCCCTCCCCACCCGCCACTGTGGTCCCACCACCACCCAGCACCCACCCCAGTCAGCGGCGGTGGCAGCACTCCACTCGCATCCCGCCCGGCTGGTTGCCAACTGACAGCATACAGTACTATCATATTGGGCCTGTGTAGTACAGTATGGTCTGTACACCCATTGGCCTATGCAGTGGACCAATAGGCATACTGACAGTACTGTACACTGTCAGTTGGTGGGTGGCATACTGGTGGTACCTGGCCCACCGCTGACTGGGAGGTGTTGGTGGGAGGGGCCCACAGTGGGTGTGGGGAGAGGTACCACTGGACCACCATGGGTACATTTGTGAATTCCGCCCATGATCGGGCACTGGGGGGTTCCCAATGGACCACCAGGGATAATTTTAACAGATACCCATGATCGGGCGTACTGGTGTGGGGTCCACCAATGAATAGCAGGGTGTCGGTCCCCGACATCTGCATCCTGGCAGGGTGCCAGGCGCAAGTCAATGGGGATCGGTGCACTGCATGCAAATGGGGCCATAATGACATGCAAATGGTCCCATTTGCACCTTGTAAGCATAATGGCCTCATTTGCATGCCCAGTGCTAAATATTGTGGTTGATGCGCCTAGCGCAGCTGCACTTGCTCTGGCACATCCTCCGGCTCCCCTCCTGCCACTTGCGCTGGTGCAGTAATACTGCACCGTGTGCAGTGCATGCGGCCTCAGTGTCATATTCAATGGTGCTGAGCATTGGCGCTGCACCGTTAAATATCGCATGGTCCATGCCCTGGCACACCCCAGTTGCGCTGCGCCCAGGCTTGCTCCCCTGCCTGGCGCAGTCTGAATATCCCACCCCTAGTGTTTAGTAATAAATCGGTTAATTTTTTATAAAGACTGGAGTGCCTGGTTGTTTGTGACTGCATCTTGGAGGGAAGGGTACATGGATAAAAGGGTGTACAATAAAAGGTCTCTAAGAGACTAGGGTATATCCTACCCAGAGCAGAGACCTACACTATGGGGTATCTAAAGGGCAGAAGTAGAAGATGGTAGAAAAGGGTTATCAGAACACCAAGGTCAGCACTATTGCTAAGCAGGGGACCTTGATGGCCTCAAAACTAGTCCAGATGGTCTTAGTAGCAAAGTACTGAAAAGGAAAAGGAGTCCCACTGGACACTGTGGGGGGCTTTAATTAGAAGACTGTGGACGTAAATTTATGTCCAGAATCAATATACATACACACATATTCAGTTCTCAGAGGGTTAACCATCACAATACAGTATCATAGACTCTCTTCTTACTAGTTTAATCTACTTCTCCTCTCCAGTCAAATGGAATTTTCATTGTCATATGTTTCTAGTTAAACAATGTTTCTGTTACTTATTGTAGCTTTTTAAACTTTGTGTGATAGCTTGGGGGTATGGAGGGATTTGCAATAGTTTCTTTAGTGAACAGATTATTTGTAACTATTTGGGCTTTAACCTGGATAAATTGATGAGCAAATTGTGCACTATCTGCCCAAGTCTAATTACTGTATGGAATGAAATTGCCTCCTGACACAGCCAGAAATGTAATGCCTTCAGGCAATTGTAGATGCAGAGGGTAGAGATGGATGGAAGAAGTAAGATTAATTAGACATACTATATTGTGAGAAGAAGAGACGGTGACATAAGGACATAATTATAGTTGGGTCAGTTCATGAAACTGGTGTACCAATGTACCAAATATTAGAACATGAATTTAAAAAAGATTAAGAATAGCCACTGCAGTTACAATCAGTGAATGTTAAAGGCAACTACATGTACAGATACATTACATAATTTGAGAAGGCCAGGTATATCCATTTTATCTTAACTGTTGATCTCCAAGATGTCATTGATTACTGTCGGTAAAATATGACATGCAAACCCAAAATACATTTCACTGCTTCTGTTCCACCTTTGCACTTAAAAAAATATGTTTAAAACTGCATCTGGTGTTGCCTTTTGTCAATAAGGGCTTTTTCTCCTTGGTTTTAAAAGCACATAACATTTCTGGATCACTCAAGGTTTTTTGTGGCATGTGTATATGTGGTGCCCCCACAACTTAAATTGTTTGTATGCCCCCCCAAAATGTCAGCAAAAACATCTAGCTTTTTTTGGGAGTGGAATTTTTTTTGGGTTAGATTTTTAAAATGCTAAGATCCTTGATGAGCGAGAAAACCAGTAGTGCTGTGTGGACTGAGGAATTCTGCTGGTGGAATAAGCACAGAATGGCCATTCCACTGGCAGAATTTCAGCCAGAATTTTGCTGGTTCTTCAGCAGAATTCTGCCTACTGTGATCCACAGAACAGAAAAGCAATTTTTCCCTGGAAAATTATTCCGCAACAATTTCTGCAGAAAATAATGATATCTGCAGAATAATATTCGGCAGAACAGCATTTTTTTTCAGCAAAAATTCATTCCACTACTGTGACAGAAAGGGGGACCTGAACCATGTATTCTTTTGATTAAGTTATTGTTTTTGAATATGCACTTTCTTCAGACAAGATGGTTGTCAGATTACATGGACTGGTCATAAACCTAAAAAAGACGAAATCCATGATTTTCTCACACCACCAAAACAAAGCAAAAAATACACCCCTCCTCATCCTCCCTAGCACCCAGTGCCCCCTTGAACAGTTATCTACCTACAGGTACGTGGGGTTTATCCTCAACTCTGCCTGCACCTTCCATGACCACATAAACACACTAGCAGCTGTGTAAACACTCGGATTGGGCTTCTTTACCTGCACCCTCCTGATGCCCTTAGGCTTGCTATTACCTCCTCCATACTGTCTCTAGTGGATTATGGGCTCCCTGTTTATGGGGCAGCAGATAACTCCACTTTTCAGAAAATTCAAATCTCCCTCAACAATGGCCTGCAGGCTCCTTATTGGTGCCCCAAGGCTCACCCACGCCTGCTCCCTCTATTCTGCTGCCAATATCCTGAATTTCGATGAAAGACTCCACTACCAGACTTGCCTCCAGACAAAGAAAATTCTGCTTGGTCTCTCCCCTCCTGGGATCACCACCTCCCTCCAAACTGCCACACCCTCTATCTCCACCTGCTACTTGGACAAAGCCATCCTGGCGGTACCTATGGTAAAAACATCACTTGCCCTACAGGGCCCCTGACTGGTATAATACACTCCCATCCACCATCACCAACACTCCCAAGATTGTCCCTTTCAAAGGGGCTCTCCTCAATACCCAGTCCTGTAACTACAACTAGCCTGTGCTCTCACACTCTCTTGGGCCCTAACCCTGACAAGGTCTACTATGGACTGCCACCACCTACAGTAATGATTAGTCCATAACTGGCTCATGAATAAGATGTATTAAAATGCAACGCAAGCTCTGTCATGGCAACAATGCTTCTTTTCTGTGCTTATGTAAATACTCAGAGTCTCAGACAAGGTAGTCCAGATATGTGAATGAATTCATTCACATACCTGGACTCCTTATATGTATGGCTGCACACCCATTGGATCTTGCTGTGAACCATCGGCGCGGCAGCCCTACTGAGCTGTCAGTCATGGCAGGGGCGGCAGGCGGGTGGGTGCTGCCACCGCTGGCTGACGGGGAGTGGGGTGGTGGGGCTCTGTGGGTGGGTGGGTGGTGGGGCCACTAGATCACCAGAATATTGGACTTTGGGGATGGGTTTGACCTTATGCCCATGATCGGGCTTCGCAGTCCACTGGACCACCACGGATATTGGTCTTTGGGGGGGTTTGAACTACTTATGCCCGTGATCAGGCTAGTTGGGGAGGTTTAAATTTTGTTATGCCCATGATCGGGCTAGTCGGGGGATGTGTTTAATTTACGTTATGCCCGCGATCGGGGTAGTCGGGGGGGTTGGACTATGTTATGCCAGTGATCGGGCTGCAGGGGGCATCGGTCCCCGACGGCTGCTGCCTGGCAGGGCGCCAGGTGCAAGTCATCGAGGATCAGTGCACCTGTATGCTAATGGCATGCAAATGGGGTCATAATTAGATGCAAATGGCCCCCAGTGTGCCTTGCATAAATTATGGCCCCATTTGCATGTTACCGTTTGAATACAGATTTGCACATGGCACAATGGAACTTGCGCCACTGCATCTGAATGCTTCACTCTGACCAGTTGTGGTGGCGCAAGTTCCACTGTGCTGGGGGGTGATATTCAAAGGAGTTGCTCAATAATGCAACTCCCTTGAATATCGCCCTGGCCACACCCCAGTGCAACTTTTTTGAGCAGTGCAAGGGCTTGTGCCACAGAATGGCACAGTTTGAATATTTGGCCCAATGTCTGCAATCTACACATGATGGCTATTCTTGTGTACCTGTTAGTCTCTCTCTCTCTGTGTATTATGTCCTCCATGTGACGAGGTACCTTTGTAAATGAGCCCTTGGCTCAAAGGTTGTTAAACCGATACTTCAAGTAAATAAAAATAAAATAAATACAATTTGCAGACCAGCACAAAAGGTAGTGGGACAACTATTTGCTCCATCTTCTCTTTGCATACAGGGACATTTCACAGGAGTCCACAGGGGTTTTCACCCTTCAAGCTCTTGTTTGGTCACAGGGTGAGGGGGGCCCTAGATTTAGTCAGGGATGAATGGGACAGTAACCATGCCACCCAATGGGAGTCTGTTGTGGAGTATGTCCTAAATTTCAGGGCCAGGCTTAAGGAGCTCATGGGACTTGCCCAGTAGCACTTAGCCATTGCACAACAGCAACAGAAAGCCTGGTATAATCATGGGGCCAGAGCCTGGGAGTACAAAGTTGGGCAGCAAGTGATGGTACTCATCCCAGTTGAACACAATAAACTGCAGGCGGCATGGGAGGGCCCATTTTCCATAATCCAGATGCTGAATGTTGTTAACTATGTAGTTGAACTGCCTGACAGAAGGTGCAGGCAGAGGGTATATCATGTGAACATGATGAAGCCCTACTATGACAGAGAGGAAGTGATCCTCACTGTATGCAACACACCAGAGGAGGGGAACAAGGCTGATCCCCTTGGGGACCTCCTTGGTGAAGCCCGGGAAGGATCATCTGTGAATAATCTCACCCTCTCAGAGCAGCTGCCACCGGGTCAGGCCGAGGAGATAAGGGGGGTACTGCATGACTTTGGGGACATGTTCACAGGGAATCCTGGTTACACCACAATGGCTGAATACCACATGGACACTGGAGCCCAAGTTCCGCTGAGGCAGTCCCCCTACAGGGTACCTGAGGGGGTTAAGAAGACCATGCTGCAGGAATGTAGGGAGATTCTGGCCTTGGGGGTGATCCAGGAGTCCAGTAGCCCCTGGGCTTAGCATGTGGTCCTGATCCCCAAGAAGGATGGTACCACATGGTTCTTTGTTGAGTACTAGAGGCTCAACAGCTGTACATATTCTGATGCCTACCCCATGCCCAGAACAGATGAGACATTGGAATGGCTGGGGGAGCCCTGTTCCTGACCACAGTAGACCTGACGTAGGGCTACTGGCAGGTGTCATTAATCCTCATAGCCAGGGAGAGGTCTGCTTTCATTACCCCATTTGGCTTATTTGAATTCAAAGTAATGCCATTTGGGATGAAGAATGCACCCACAACCTTCCAGAGGCTTGTGGATTGCATCCTGGCAGGGGCAGGTGAATATGCACTGGCTTACATGGATGACATCACCATTTACAGCCAGACATGGGAGAATCATGTCAGGCACATGAGGGAAGTGTTCTGCAGATTGAAGGCCACAGGACTAACAGTTGAGGCAGAAAAGTGTCAAGTGGGCATAGCTGAAGTATGCTACCTTGGGCACCGGGTGGACAGGGGATGCATCCGTCCACAGCCAGCGAAGGTTGATGCCATCCAGGCCTGGCCCACCCCAGCCACAAAGAAACAAGTAAAAACATTTCTGGGAACAGTGGAGTACTACAGGAGGTTTGTTCCTCAGTACAGTGATGCAGCCAAACCCCTGACAGACCTGACAAAAAAGAGAATGCCTGAAAAAGTTATCTGGACAGAGGACTGTGAGTCCACCTTCCAATGGTTGAAGGAGGCATTATGTGGGTCACCTGTGCTGGCTATCCCCAATTATGATCTAAAGTTTGTAGTAGAAGTGGATGCCTTGGACCATGGGCTGGGGTTACATTGCAGGGGAGGAACACCCCATAGTGTACCTGAGTCAGAAGCCATTGCCCAGGGAGGAGTCACATGCTACAGTGGAGAGGAAATCTCTGGAGATAGTGTGGGCCCTTCAGAAGCTGCAGCCATATCTGTACAGGAGGGAGTTCACTGAGGTCACTGATCATAACCCCCTTGGCATGGCTCTATAGTACTAGTGGGCAAAATACAAAGTTATTGCACAGGAGTTTGGTACTGCAGTCATATAATATGATCATTAAGCACCAAAGTGTGGTAAAGGATGCCAGTGCAGATGGACTGTTGAGGCAGGGCTAAATGCATGGCATAATCCATTAGGCACTCCCCAAGTCTTACATGAACAGCAGTGTCTCTTGGAGGTTGCCCAAAAGAGACACCTTTATTTCTGAAAGGGGGGGATGTGACAGAAAAGGAGACCAGAACCATGTATTCTTTTGATTAAGTTATTCTTTTTGAATATGTACCTTCCTCAGAAAAGATTTTTGCAAGATCACATGAGCAAGTATATATGGAAAAGTTAAAGTATAAGTCTGATGGTTCTCACGAGAAAGTTAACAGGAATAGCCAGGCAGGAGGCAGTAAAGTAATAAACCCATAAACTCAGTGGGGTATGCTTCTGTGAGATATTCCTATGTTGAACAGAAGGAACCAGGTGAACATCATTATGGTAGCAACGAGGTGCTGAAGGGTGGGGGGACATACATGCACACACACTCTCAAAGAGGGCTGAGCAACATGGGACTGTTACTCAGAGTGCGTAGGACCCTCCCCACTTGGAGCAAGGCAATATATTGAGCGGCTTATATCCAGATCACTCTCTTGGACTGACACCAAAAAGACCAGAGCCCCTACCATTACAAGGACTAGCTGAGGTTAGATAGCACAATGAGGCAAAAGTGTTTCTTTAGCTAGGGCAGGTGAAACTTTCCTAGGGGAGGATAACTCAGACTTTTGCTGTACAATACCTATCTGTCTAATGTGATTTTATTTTCTGCTTCTTAGTAAATGTACAACCCTTTTGTTTCCTGTAAATACATCCTGTTGTAAATACCTGTAGTATTTTAGTAAACAGTCTATTTTTATAGAATCAGTGACTACTTGTGTGTTATTTAAAAAGGTAATTATATTTCTGCTGGAGTCTGTTGCAGTCCATCTCCAAGACAGCACTCTACCCAAAGTTATTGTGTTGACCTTCCTGACCTTGTGCAAAGGGGGAAGTCAGAAACAGGCTTCCTGGGCCCTGTTGGTAAAAAAAAAACCCAGGTGGTGGCAGTGAACTAGAAGTCCCTGGCTAGGGATTTGTGTCACAACTGGTGACAGAGTGGTGGGATTCTTGTGGCAACTGGTACCAGGCCAGTTTAGAGCAGCAGAAAGTGTGCTTTCCTGTGAAGCAGAAACTCAGAAAGAGAGAAAGCACACTGGTGCTGGATTGCTAGCATAAATATACCTTTTAACAGTCACAAAACAGGATATCAAAAGGTTGCATTTTTTTACTACTGTTTTATTTATTTCTAGACAGTTAAGTGTGGTGTAACTAGAGCAGATTAGCTCAAGCTATGTAAAATTTCATGTACAACTGCTTTGTGAGCTGTGCGCAGAAAGGGGGATTGACTATGAGGGCATGACAAAGAATGCACTCATGGAAGCCCTGGTGGCACAGAACCAGCTGCAGGATGGGCAGACAGTCTCAGATAAGCAGGGCATAATACCTGATCAGCAGGCAGTCACAGAGGAAAGTGACTCAGATAGCGAGACTGAGGTCACAGTGACTGAGCAAGGGGGGCACCTTGTAGCACAAGCTGGGGAAACTGTGCAACCCACTTAGCCTTGGTGGAGATCCTGAAGGCAGAGCTTGCTCTGAGAGAGGCTGAAAGGGAGAGAGCATGGCTGGAGGCTTAGGACAGAGACAGAGAGAGACCGACAGCATGAAATCCGGATGCTGGAAGAGAGTGCAAGGCTGGAGGCAGAGGAAAAGGAGAGGATTCGCCAACACAAGATCCTGATGTGAGAGGAAAAGGAGAAGATTCATCAGCACAAGATCCTGATGCAAGAGGAAAGAGAAAAAGAACAGCAGCATGAGATCGACTTGGAGAAACTGCCGCAGCAAACAGCGCAACAAATCATAAGTAATGGCAAAGGTGGTTCAAGCCACGAAGCCCGATTAATTCTAAAATGTTTCCGAAATACCAAGAGGAAGATGATCTGGATTTGTTTCTAAAATCATTTGAAAGGGTCTGTGGGCAATTTAAATTAGATAAGGCATTGTGGATGAACCATCTGACCCCACTACTTACTGGTTGTGCCTTGCATGCATTTGCTGTAATGGATGACAATGATTGCATGGACTATGATAAAGTTAAAAAAATGCTATTAAAATGTTTTGAATTGACTCTGGAGGCTTATAGATGGAAATTTAGAAAGTTAAGAAAAGGCCCAGGAGACAGCAATGTAGAACTGTATGTCCAAATGTGTGCTTATTTAGACCACCGGATGGATGGGGCTAAGGCAAGGACTGTAGAGCAGGTTACAGATGTAATTGTAAGGGAACAGTTTCTTAAAATTGTACCTGATGACCTATATATATATATGGCTGCTGAACCGGGCATGCAACTCCACAAGGGAGGCAGCAGAAAGTGTTGATTTGTATGTGGCCAGCAGGGGAAGTCAGAAACAGGCTTCCTGGGCCCTGTTGGTAAAAAACATAGGTGGTGTCAGTGAACTGGAAGTCCCTGGTGAGGGTTTTGTATCACAGTGACTATTTTGTACTGCGGAACTTCACCATTCCGTTTGTGTTGAAATTCAACAGATATTCAGCAGAATTTTGAACATTCCATGGAATTTCATTCCACCAGAATCTGAAAATTCTGCACAGCACCAGAGGCCAGGTGATGCTTTTTTAACTTAAACAGTAATGTGATGTCTATTGCTATACTGCATGCACAACATTGGTATCCACTGTTACATGAGCAACAATAAAAATCATTTTTATGAAGGCTCTGTCAGGGAGTTAGCTAACATGGTCCTCTTTTCACTTTAGGGTCACAGTGTCTTTAAATGCTTAGTAAAGCACAATAAAATAATGTCAGCTCATGTTTATTAAAACAGAAACAGTTATGTGTCCTTTGTTACATGTGCAACATTGAAGGTGCTTGTTCTCAATGCTCTTTTGGAGAGTTATTTCATAATAAGGTCCCCTTTTCACACTTTGGTTACAGTGTCTTCAAAAGCCTATCATAACTGATCTTCTGTGGATATGAACAATTGATTCTCATGTCACACTTTGGTAACCTTTTTTCATGGACATACCCATTTCATTCATTTTTCTTTTTTTTTTTAAACTTGTGTTCTTTATTGAAAAAGCATATAAGCATACATGATGGGACAAAACCAGGTTTTTTTACTCATAAGATATACCACCAATCCATTCCATCAGACTTCAAAGGCTGGATATGAATGATTGAGGTTAGCTCTGATCTTCTCATTTGATAGATATTACAAATGAACCCATGTTTCTATAGAGGGGTCCTGTGGGGTTAACCATGACTTAGTAAATGATTTTCTAGCAGCAACTATTACAGTACTAAGCAATTAAAGCATATCAGGGGAGTGATATCCTATGGGTGCTTCCAAAAAGAAAAAGAGCAAAGGATACAATTTTAAGTTCAAGTTCCAAGGCTCTGCTAGGGCTTGTTGTATTCATTGAAAAAAGGAGCCAATACAGAACATGACCACATTATATGACCTAAGGTGGGGGGTCCCACATTGTCTCCAGCAGGCCGGACCCCTATGTGATAGGTCTTTCACTTGCTTGCCTTGGGTGATAAAATAACTTATGGGCATTGTCCAGGTAAACACACACCAAAGATAGGAGGAAATTATCTTATGAGTTGCATTCAGACCAGACTGCCATTGTTGCTCTGTAAAATCAATCTAGCTCTTTCTCCCATGCCTGTTTAACATGATCACTAGAATGCATCTGGAGAGGCTGCAGAGCTTGGTGTAGACGTGAGATTAAATCTTTGGTAATAATGTCTCCCATCAATGTACACTCAATTAAACACACCAATAAGTGGGTGCCCCCCAGAGTAATTCAGCCTGTAGCTGAGAATTCAGGTAATCCCTAGCTTGGAGATTACTAAAAAATGTGTAGATGGAAAATGATGAGCTTCCACTAATTCTGCAAAGGTTCTAATGGGTGAGCCTTGCAATAATTGAAACCAATAGCGGATACTTATTGTGATCATCTCTGAAAGCTAAGATACCTGGAAAAGGGCAAAAATCTGAGATCCCAGTGATGGTTAAAAATCGATATTTATATGGAATTAATTCCTTTTTATGAAATAGCTGAAACCAACTGCATAGCTTATTTGCTGTGTAGGGATTATCAACATGGCCATAAGGTAAGGGGCAGTTGTTAACAGTGTCTTCGCTGGGGGAAAAAGATCACCCTCTATTATTATTTATTTATTTATTGAAATATTGGAATTAGAAACCTTTGAGTCAGAGACTCCTTTATAAAGACTCCACGTCCTATGAACAGAGGTACAGTGAAGAGGTGTGGATACATAATCACAATGACAGTACAGAAGCAATTTCCAGTAAGGTATACAGGAAGACAAAGTATGAAGAACTACAGTATCTCCCAGGGAAACTGGTAACTTGGGTACAGAACTGATATACAGAGGCAAGAAGACTATTAACAGCGTGAGTTAACAGTCGGAATAGAATGTATGATAACCATAGCTAGAACAAACATAAGTGCAATAATAAGAATCAAAACTTGGTACCTTGAATAAATATCTTGTTTTGAGGAGACAGTTACATAGAGGAGATACAATTAGAGAGGCAAGGAATTAACTCCAGTGTTTTCCAGTGTACCTTGTAGCCATATGCTAGCCAGTACAGGGTAGTATGAAGTTGTACTGCTTCATGATAAAGGGTTAGGTTGGGTAAAGCCAATCACTTCATTTAGGAAGCTGCAAAACAGCACAATAGACTCACGGTTTCTTACCTTACCAAATATATCTCACAATAAGCTTGTTCCAGATTTGAAAATACGAGGAAGGGGTGTGACTGGTAATGTTTGGGTTAAGTGAAAACAACCTGGGTAAAGTTATCATATGAATACTATCTATTTTTTTAATTAAAGTGGGACATGGGACCAAGTGCAGAGGTCCTTATGTACATTCTGCCTAAATATATCGTAATTAAGCTCACACACCTCATGCATCCCTACAGATAAAATAATTCCTAAATATACAAAGGAGGAAAGGAACCGTTGAAGCTGAAATTGTTTCTGTGTTTCCTGGGAGGGAACATAATGGATGGCTAAGATATCTGTTTTTGTCATGTTAAGATTGTATCCTGCAGGTTTTCCAAATTGTAAAAAGGTGGCCCATAATGAAGGAATGGTCTGGTCTAGGTTAGGTAAATATATCAGGAGATCATCAGTATATGAAGCTAACTTGTGTTCCTTGTATCCTAAGCATACCCCAATTATGTTTGGGCTTTGACAGGGAGTGTAGGCCAAAGGATCCAGATAAATGGAGAATAGGAGAGGGAACAGAGCACAACCTTGTCGGATCCCACGTGATAATGTAAAAGTAGAGGAAAGTTGGTCATTAACTTTGATATAAGCTATAGGATGATCAGATAAGGCCTGAAGCATATCAACAAATTATTCAGGAAATCCAAAATAATGCAACACTTTAAAAAGGAATGGCCATGCCACCCGGTCAAAAACCTTCTCCACATCTAAACTAAGAAGTAAAAATGTGTAGTCTGACCAGGTGGTGTGAGAAATTTTAGTGAAACAGCAAGTGGTACCGATGTCATACTGACCCACTACAGCACGGCACTAGCAATATAAATGGGCACTGGGGAGATCACAGGCCCAATATGAAATCCTAGATGAGCAGTTTAGCTCTAAAAATTCACAAAAAGTGGAGTAACCTCAGAAACATTTCATAAATATGTAGTTATATATAGTTGCGGATAAGAGACCCCCAATCCTTCTCCACTGATTCCTGACCATGTCACCATAAAGGTGACCCCAAAGTCTGGGGATTAACACCAAGTGAAAAATGAAAAGTCAAGGTCAAGGTCACAAAGAAGGGGGGCACCTGCTCACTCACTAAACACTGCTGAAATAAACAATACGAAAATGTGATGGTTTACAAACTGCTAGAACAATGCAAGCCTAACAGGAAAGGACCAATTAAGCAATTAGGCATGACAAGGGGTTATGTTAATGGTCTGTTAATCAACCTCTAGGGGTGAAGTGTGACATGAGGCACAGCCAAGTGCTACATGCCCCTAGAGGGTGATTAACTGATCATTTACATAACCCCTGGGAGTGCCTTATTACCACTTTCATAAAAATGTATTTCTAAATAGTGTTACACCTTGTTCAGCATATAAGGGGAACAATTCAAACTGTCTTAACAGTATCCCATTACCCATGGAGTGAAACATTATAGCTACACACCTCTCGCCAGTCAGCATATGATTAGGCTGTACATGTATGTTAATCAAAGATTAACCTAGGACCAGTGGCGGAGCCAGGTTTAGGAGCATTTGGGAGCCGGGGGGGGGGGCCATTCAGTAAATCACAGGCTCCACAATGGGCACTAAACAGTGAATAAATATGGTGACGGGGTGCCACTACTCACACTGGGGCAGCCAGAAGGGGTCACTGCCCCCCAGCCCCCCCCAGCTCCGCCACTGCCTAAGACTGACAGAATGCTTGCAGCTGATCAGAAAACTCTATTTCTCAGACCCTTTTTATAATGTGAAGTAATATAGTAGCACCCACATTGAAACTACATTGGTTCTAATACCAGATATAATCAGGCTGCCAGTAACAACTATGCTAAATGATTTGGGAGGAGAAAACACACGATCTCTTCTCATGTTTATAAATGCAACAGTCTCTAAATGGGTAAGTTTAAAAAGGAGAAAAAAAAAAAAGAAATTCTGGTGAGGTAGGAGTCCAATAGTAAATAGAGCTTTTTGATGTTTATGGAAAATCAAGATTTCTCTGCAGTACGGTAAACACAAATATTGCCAAACTCAGAGTCACTGGCTGATTTATCCTACCACACTCAGGTCGCAATAATAGTAGGGTAACGTGTAGTCTCAGTTTTTGCAGCAATCAATGTTTTTGGACTGTTTAGCATGCATTTGTTAAGAAAAGAAGACATACTGCTGCCAGAAAGTTAATACATGAGCTGTAAGCTGCTAAAGACATAAGAAAAAAAAAACAGGGCACAATCTCACCCATGTCTATCTTTAGAACATCTCACAGGTGAAGCACTGAAGTTCCCATGCATTGAAATGTTTGAGGTGGCTGATTGCAGAAGGTCTTGGATTTTGGAAACCTGGGCTAGGGTGGTTCTGGCAGCTATTGCACATCATTGTTGGGATCAAAATGGTTTCCATGTAGATCAAGGGGGAGCAGCGACTGTGCTGCTAGTGGTCCGCTGGGAACTTCCCATCCTTTTTCTGCCAAGACCTAATGTTCCCCCTCTGTGGTGGAATAAAGTTTGTTCCAGATTCTCAAAAAAGCTGCAGCTTAGCGGGACAAGGAGTTTGAAAGTGAATGTTATGGGCTTTAAGAGTTTTCTGTGTGTCCAAATAGACTAGATGCTGTTTTAGGAATTCTGGCAGGTAGTCTTGATCGAAGTATAAATGGGCATCATGATAAGAAACATTTTTCCAACCCCAGGCAATGTGCAATATCTCCTCCTTATCTTTATAGCTTGGAAACTAGTATGCTAGAACACGGGTGAGCCAAGGGGTCTGTTGGCTTGGGATGAGGTCTCTATATGCCCACTCAATATGGAACTGCATAGAGGCCACCAGATCCCAAGTGGTTCATAGCAGGTCTTCCATAAAGTTTGTCATCTTCCCGGACTGGGTGTTCTCTAGGGGATGTAGACACATAGATTTTTCCAAAGGGACTGGGCCTCCAGGTTTTGTATCTTAGCTTGTAGCTCAGTGTGTTGATCCTTTAAGAAGTTCACTGCCCAGTTGAGCTGAATGGCTTATTTGATCTTCTGCCTCTTTGACCCATTTCTCCACTGACTGAAATTGGCCTTGTGTCTTATGGAATTGCATCTTGTTCTACATGCGTAAACTTTTAATTTCAGTTAAGAGTCTCAAAAGGAGAGTTGCAAAAAATGACCAGAAGAGTATTTTTATGCCAGGCTGCAGTACAGCACTACAGCTATCAAGACGATGACATCACTGGATGCCTCATTGTTCTTTAAGGAGCATATTTCATGCTCTTTTTCAAATTCAAACCCCCACCCCAAGCCATAGAGTAACCTTTATGCCACTCAGAGTTGCAGGCTGGATTAATTTTTTTTTATGTAGCTGGCTTTAGGGGTGGAAAGGATCATATGGATCCTGTGCAGCCAAGAGACCGATCACTACTGTCACATGCCCCTGGCCCACAAACCTTGGGCAGCCCAGCAGGACCTCCTGTTTGGAGAGAGGATCCCCCTTTTTAAGAACTTGTGAGGAGGAGAAAGGGTTTCCAGAAGACATCCCAGCCTTTCTTTTTTTCAGTTGGAGGGTGGATTCTGTAGTTTTGAGTTCCCTTGACTTTGCACTACTTTCAGTATTTGAATCTCACCACAGCCACTGGCTATGTCTTGCCTAGGTAGTTTTTTATAATAGCCAAGTGGTTCTGTCTTTCAAGCTCACGGTCTTTTGAAAACTTTTCTGTTTAAAATGTTAAATCACACAATCAGACCCCAGGCAGAGTTGATAAGAAAAATCATAAAAGTTTACTTAACATAAAAGCAATACAGAAAAGTCTATAGTTTGCAAGAACTTTGAAATGCAGACAATAACAAAAGTAATATTGTATGGTTTACAGAAAACACCAGATACTATATTCTAAACTATAACTTTTTTTGGATGTTAGAGTTAAGACAAGATTTTAAATATTCTGGTAGAAGGTAGAAGTTCATTAGGCAATAGAATTGTAGCAAATCCTTGATCTAAATCTCTGAATGTCCTTTTAAAAGGCTCCAGCTGCTCTTTGGTGAAAAGTTTTGGTATCCAAAATTCTGACTTAAAATCAGAATGTTTTGTTCAGTATGGGACAAGTCAAATTTTCCACACATTCAGGTCTTGTTTTAGAGATTTTTCCAGGCCTACACATATAGTTCTGGTCCTCATGTATTTGTCAGCTGGACAGGCAATCTGACTTCCAGCTAAACTGTTTTCAAATGCCCTGAGTTCCAAATGTGTGTCTTATACATACAGGCTGGTCATCTTTAAGCCCTACCCACAGTGTGATGGGGTGCAACAGTGTACCTTTCCCTGTATGTGTCACTGTGGTTCCATGTCAACCTAGTGACATCTGGTCCATACATTTGGCTTAACCCCTGACCTCTTCCTGTTATGGAAAGCTAGATACCCAGTTTTCTCTAAGAATTATGATTTCTGGGCTCCATAAGACTGTTTCCCCTATCTAGAGATGTACCAGATCCATCCTAGCATTAGAACAATTAAGGCTGTTTCTGTAATTTCATTTCTAAAGTCTTTTAAAGAGACATTTTCTTAATTCTAAAGTACATTACAGCATATACAAGATTAAACCACATAAATGGATATAGGCCCATCATACCACAACTTCCACTTCCCTATTCAGAGGTATGCCCCATTAACTTGAATATGACTTCTTTTTCAGTTACAGTTTTCAATATTCTAAATGCCTGATTTGTACAAGTAAAGGCCACTGCTTAACTAAGAAGGCTATTGTATGACAAAACGTGAGAGGGCAGGGACATGTCTCCAAATAGGGAGGTGGAAGGGATCAGGATCTTGGGTTCATGAAGCCAAAATAGATCCCTTCCACCCCTAAAGCCAGCTACTTACAAAAAAACATTTTCAAATGTAGCCTGCAACTTGGCGGGGCATAATGGAGTTCTGGGATGCCACGGTGAGTACCAGAAAATGTGCCTCTATAATATTGTACATCTGATTGCTTTCTAAACTAGATTATGTACTTCTTTTGTAATTGGGTAAAACCCATGTGAAAATCAAATGCATGTGATCTTTGTCTATTATGAAACAGTCTACGCATTACATAGAAACATAGAAATGATGGCAGAAAAAGACCACTGGTCCATCCAGTCTGCCCATAAACCCTAACAAACCTGGGACCTATTGTCAATACAGGGTTCTAACCACTACTATCAATCCTCATGTTCCTTGCTCTGCAGCTCTCACCCTAAGCAACCTCTAAGCCTTTCACTCTATCCCAGTTGAGTTTGGAATCATTGATAGTTTTGGTGCCCACCACATCAGCTGGCAGAGTTTTCCACAGCTCTTCCACCCTTTCTGTAAAATAAAACTCTCACTTCCCTCTTGACTCTCCCCTCATGTCAATTTCCACTTGTGCCCCCATGTTCTTGATCTACTACTTATGCTAAAGTGTTCCTCACAGTTTACCTTGTTCATTCCTTTCAGGAACTTGAATGTCTCTGTCATATCTCCCCTCTCTTGTCTGGCATCCAGTATGTATCAGTACAGTGCCTTGAGCCAGTCCTGGTCAATCACAGTCAAGTGGTCATACTGAATACAGTACATGTTCCAAGAGGGCTTAGCTGGCAGCCAGCTACAGTGGTGAGAGGAGGGCTGTGCTGGTCACCATCCAGAGATTGGAGTGGAGGAGTGGGGTGGTGGGTCACACTTGATGGGGGGTGGTGGTGAAGGATCCTAGACTACCAGAGAATAGCTTATGTTCATTTGAGGATGGTGACTGATGACTGGGGAGAGACCACTACACAATGGAAAATGGGCTTGTACATTTCAGGTGGGAGATAGGAGAATGTGGAGGGACTTTACTCTATGGAAATTATTTTATAACATTATAGGTGGGAGGTCGGGGAGGGGGAGGGACACTACACTATGAAAAACTGATTTTGTACTGTCAGCTGGGGGATCAGGGACTGGGTACAAATCCTACATTGTGGAAACAGTTTGTTTTTATTATTGGGTGGGAGATCAGGACTGAACAGGGACCCTACACTATGGAAATATTTCTTTTTTTTCTAAGGTTGGTGATCAGGAACTGGAAGGGGGTGTGGGATACAGTACAACTGCCATCCACAAGGGTTGAGTAGATTACCGCCAGGTTTTTGTCAGGGGTAATTTGCTCCATGAAAGGACCTTCGATATGGCCCTTGTGTGCAGCAATATCTTAGTGAATGGGATTACGGGGATATGCAGGTCAAACATATGAACATATGAAATTGCTGGCAGGAAAAGGCTCACAGGTCTATCAAGTCTGCCTGGTTGTGCAGCTCTCAGTTTAATACCACTGCAGCTTCCCTTCCACCCAATCCCCACCTCCTTCCCTCTCGGTCTTTCCTCCCATTGTGTTGTTGTCTGTGTTAACCTTGTCCCTGACTATATCCCAACCTCATGTAAAGCTATCCACTGTCCTCAGTTCAATTAACTCCTCCGGCAGTGTCTTTCATCCCAACACCACTCTCTCTCTCTCTCTCTCTCTCTCTCTCTTTCTGTAAAGTAGTACCTCATTATTTCCCTCCTGAACTTTCCTTCTTCCAACTTCAGACTGTGCCCTCTAGTATCCCTACCCCCTTTAAGCAGAACAATCCTCCCTCTCTGACTTTGTTTATGCCTTTCAAGTACTTGAAGATCTCTATCATGTCCCCCTTTTCCTTTCTCTCCTTCAGCAAGCATACGTTGAGCTCCCTCAATCTTTCCTCATAAGGCAACTCCTCTTGTCCCATGATCATTTTTGTAGCCCTACATGGCACCCTCTCCAGTAATCTCACATCTTCCTTGAGATATGGACACCAGAACTGTACAAAGTACTCCAAGTGCGGCCTCACCAGCAGTTTATACAAGGGCAGGATGACCTCCACCTTTCTAGAGGTGATCCCTCTGGCAATGCACCCCAGCATCCAGTTTGCTCTTGCTGCCACCCTCCTGCACTGTGCTGATGCCTCCATGTCTGTGATTAGTACTTGCAAGTCCTTTTCCTCCTCTGAAGCTGCTACCTGCACTCCCTCCAGCCAGTAGCTGGTCCTGGGATTTCTGGCGCTGAGGTGCATGTCCTTGCACTTCTTAGCATTAAACCCCAATTGCCACTCCTTTGACAAGCATTCATGTTTAGCTAGATCCTTCCTGAGTTTCTGCATCCCTTCCTCACTGTCCACTTTTGCACAAATCTTAGTGTCATTGGCAAACGGGCTGATCTTACTCTTGACCCCCTCTGCAATGTCTCCAATGAAGACATTGAGCAAAACAGGACCCAGTACCGAACCCTGTGCTACTTCACTAGTTACTGGCCTTGGCTTGGATGTCTCCCCCTTTACAACTACCCTCTGTTGTCTGTCCTGCAGCCAGCTCTCAACCCACCACACCAGTTTCTCCTCCACCCCCATGTCCCTCAGCTTGCTCAGTAACCTCCCATGTGGCACCAAGTCAAAAGCCTTGTTGAAGTCCAGATACAGGACATCCACAGAGAGGCCTTCATCAACTGCCCTAGTGACCCAGTCAAAGAAATTGATTTGGTTAGTCTGGCACGATCTTCCCAAGACAAATCCATGCTGACTCTCATCCTGTAGGCCATTACTATTGAGAAAGGTTATAAATCTCTCCTTCAGAAGTGTCTCTATCAACTTCCCTACTGTAGAAGTCAAGCTTACCGATCTGTAATTGCTTGGTTTATCCTTGGGTCCACTCTTGTGGAGGGGCACCATATGAGCCATTCTCCACTCTCTGGATACATTCCCTTTTGCCAAGGAGGTGTTGAACAGGTCTATCAGCAGACCTGCCAACACCTCTGCCAGTTCCTTCCGGACCCTTGGGTGTACACCATCCAGTCCTGGTGTCTTGTCCACCAGCAAGGCTTTAAAGACCTTCAGAACTCTATCCTCTAGGATGATCCCATCTGTTTTCTCTGTCCCCCTCCACCCTTGCCACCTTTTCCTTGTGGTATTGGACCATGACAGCTCAGACACAAAGGTCAATCCTAGGAAGCATACGCTAAGGGCAGTTCAGCCCTAGCCTTACTGTCTGCTGAACTTCACTGATCTTCACCAACTGGGAGAGAGAGACCACTCACGGAGGGAAGGCAGACTCCAGCAGGTGCAGAAGCAAGGATTTCTTGACAGCAGTTCTACCTGAATTCTCCTTGAAGTACACAGTCTGGGCTCCTTTCTCCACTGCAGCAGCTTCTTTCCTCGCTCGCTCTGCTCAGACTCAGCCAGCAGCTGCTCTCACAGCATAAGGCGTTGCTGGAACACTTACTTCACACTCCTTGATATAAAAATTAATTCTCTTTCCATCCTATCAGTTCTGGGTGTATTTTGATGTTATGTGCAGTTGATGCAATAAGGGCTTGGTACATCTAAAAGGCAGAACATCACTGATTGTTTTTACAGGTAGCAGAAACAAACAGAGAAATAAAGACCACTATGAACCTGTTGAACTGCAATAATTGTGGCACACTTTCTACCAAGAACTCCATTTACAGAGTGGGGCACTGTTCAACATGCAACACAATCACAGACTTCTGATCACACCTTCATGCAGCATGGGTTGAGATATATTAAATTGGCCCCTTTGGGCAACAGCATAAAACCTTTAGTTTCAAGGCACACTACACCAGTACCCCTACCCCAAAGTACAAATAGGCCAGGGGGCTGGCAACATGTCAGGTCTCGTACAGCTGGCAAAAAAATCCTCAATACAAGAAAGTACCAAACCTAGTCCAACACAGAATAGGTGCTGGCCCACTGACACAGATGCATGGCTGCTGTCTGTGACACCAATGACCCACTTTTGGGAACAGATCTGAGAGTAAGAAGGTTGTCTGGAGGGAATAGTATAGAGCATCCACTCTCTTCTACTCTGAGGTAGGTGGAGTTGAGTGCCGGATGCAATGTAGACCTCTAGAGAGGGCCGGGGTACTGCAGTGATCGGCGCCAGTACGTACGGGGGTGGGGTGGGGCAGACGTAGGCCATCATTGCACGTCAATGCCCCTGAGGGAATCTCTACACCAAAAAATGCCAGCTCCCTGCTAATGAGCCTGCTCCAGTGCATCCCCTCTGACTACCTAATTCCACTGCTGACAAACTCACTCGGGGCGGCAGCTCCGAGTATGACAGGGCCAGATGCCAGAACCTGGTGAGCCCATTCGTGATGCTAGAGTATGCCCGGTGACAAAAATAGGAATAAAAAAAAACATTGAATAGGTACACTGCACTATCTACCATGACAAATAACACGCATCAAAACTTCTGTGAACCAAAAGAGGCTTACGGAAGTACAGCACACAACTAAACCCACTAAAAAGGACACAAATCAACCGGCACTAATAATTATCGACTCAATGATTAGGGGTGTAAAGACTCACCTCCAGCAGGGCCATGCTTCAGCTACAGTATGGTGCCTCCCTGGAACATCAGCATGGAGGGACACCAATTGCGTAGAGGAAATCCTTTGAGGTGTTGATTGAGACACACATGTCATTGTGAACATAGGTATGAATGACCTAGCCAGCAAGTCAGTAGAGGAAATGAAACAAAATCTCACCAGGTTGGGTGACAAGCTTGCTTCTTTTTCATCCACTATCACCTTTTCTGAAATTCTGCCAATCTGGAAAAAAGAAGACAGCAAGCAGAAGATCAGGGAAGGTGACATCTCTGAGCTAAACACTTGGCTAAAGGACTGGTGCCAGGAAAAAGGTCACAACTTTACTGGAAAATGGCAGGACTTCTGGGAAAATGAGTCCTTTATATTCGACAGCCTACACCTCTTAAAGGAGGTGACTTGAGTGCTAGGGCAAAAATTTGACGTTCACATTAGTCAGTTAAACTAGTGGATGGAGGGGGTTGGGTGGCACAACTAGATCAGCACAATGATGCGCCAATCATAGTCAGGCCAAATATCATAGCAAATGTACTCAGACCAAACATTTTAACAAAATTACACAACCAAAACATACTAAAAATGCAAATGACCAAAAGAGAAGGGGATGGAAGGCAATGGACATCAATGCTCGTAATCTGCCAAACAAAATCCCTGATCTCACAGCCATAATGGCAGATGTACAGTTAGACTTGGTCACTGTTACAGAAACATAGTTAACTGGAAACCATTCCTGGGATGTCACCATTCTGGAAAGATCGTGAGGGAAAGAAAGGAGGGGGGGTGGCATTGTATGTCAGAGATAACATATGTGCAACAGAAATCCAGGGAAAACACAGTAAAGTAGAGGCCCTTTGGGTTACACTAGGAGCCAGGGACAAAGCCCCTATCAGGGTAGGAGACATATACAGAACCCCATCCCAGGAGGCCAACATAGACAAGGAGCTCTTGGAAACCATCTCGATGATGGCAGACAGGGGTGAGTTGTTGCTTGTGGGGGACTTGTGTGTACCAGATGTAGACTGATCCTCATACCGGAGTCAGGAGTTCCTTTTTGCACTAAGGGAAGCAGAATTGTGTTAACTGGTGAACTCACCCACCTGTGACAAAACAATGTTAGATCTAGTGCTGACAAACATCAAAAGGATCCCAGAAGTAGAGGTGGGAGCCAATCTATGGACCAGTGATCACAGTTCAGTCTGGTTTACTGTGAACAGTATGGAGGAAAATAGTCACACCAAAATCAAGGTACTAGATTTCAGAAAAGCCAACTTCCCAAAAATGAGAACTATGATCACATCTATGCTAGAAGGAGGAATCACAGGAGATGTAGAGGACTGCCTGAATACTCTGAAGGCTGCTCTGCATATAGTAACAACTGTATGCACTAAGCAGATCAGCAAGTCCAAAAGAAGGAAAAGACCTCTCTGGTTCTCTCACGAAGTAGCATCCAAAATCAAAGAGAAAAAAAAAGCCTTTTACACAATTCAAGTATGGAGGCAGGCAAAGCTGTTAGAAGGGCAAAAACACAGATGGAAGAGAAAATAGCACAGGGTGTTAAGGAGGGAGACAAACCCTTCTATAGATACATAAGAGAAAAAAGAAAAACTAAGGGAGGAATAGTCCAATTAGCAGCCACGGAAGGTAAGATGGCAGAGAGTAACGAGGACAAGGCAGAAGTAATAAATAAGTTATTTTGCTCTGTCTTCATCATAGAAGACAGTGGCAAAGGTCCCACACTGAGCAGGACAAAGGAAGATACCCAAGGAGCAGATACTAGCCCGTACCAAAGGGAGATGTTCCTAAAAAAGCTTAATAAACCGAAAGTGGAAAAAGCCATGGGACCGGATGGCATACACCCTAGAATTTTGAAGAAGCTTGAGAGGAACTGACCGCATCACTGGCTGAGCTCTTCAACAAGTGACTAGACAACAGGAAAATACCTCAAGACTGGAAACAGGCAACTGTTGTGCTCTTACACAAGAGCGGAAACAAGGAAGAGGCAGGAAATTACCACCCTGTCAGTTCAATTTCTGTTGTGAGGAAAATGATGGAGTCACTACTAAAAGAGAAAATAGTGATGTACCTAATGGATACTGGAAAAATGGACCTAAAGCAACATGGCTTGACAACAAGACACTCTTGTCAAACCAGCTTGATTGATTTCTTCAACTGGGTCACCGGAACATTAGATCAGAGAGGGGTTGTATAGTTAGATTTCAGCAAGGCCTCTGACACAATCCCTCACAGAAGGTTAACCAACAAGCTGAAACATACGGGAGTTGGCCAGAAGAAGGTCAGCTGGATCAGTAACTGGCTGAATGATAGGACCCAGAGAGTGCTAGCCAATGGATCATTGTCAAGAGAGGTTAGGATGACCAGTGGCATCCCACAGGAATTGGTACTGGGACCGATCCTATTTAACATATTTATAGCAGACATAGTGAATGGAGTAACAGGAAAAGTTTGCCTGTTCACAGATGATACAAAACTCTGCAACAGATTGAACACTAGTGAAGGAGCAGACAACATGGAAGCTGACCTTAGAAGGCTAGAGGACTGGTCCAGGGAATGGCAGTTACACTTTAATGCCAAAAAGTGTAAGGTAATGCACTTGGGAAAGAGGAACCCTGGAAAAAAGTACACACTGGGAGGACATCAACTTGAGGAGACACAACCAGAGTGAGATCTCAGCATAATCATCCCTGATGAATTAAAGGTAGGAAAACAGTGTGAGAAAGCAGCACAGAAAGTGGGTGGCATCCTTGGATGTATAAGTAGAGGTATTTCTTGTAGAAAGAGGGAGGTTATCATGCCCCTCTGCCGGTCCTTGGTGAGGCTACACTTGGAGTACTACGTTCAGTTCTGCAGACCTCACCTGAAGAAGGACATTGACTGTTTGGAAATGATGCAGAAAAAGGCTACTAAGATGGTGCATGGACTGCATCAAAGGTCATATGAAGCAAGACTTGGGGAGCTGAACCCTCTACTCCCTTGAACAGAGAAGAAACAAAGGGGACATGATTGAAACATTTAAGTATGTGAGGAGATTTAGCACAGCTCAGACTATTTCAACAGAACATGGCAGCATGCACAAGAGGACATGATATGAGACTGGTAGGAGGAAGGATCAAAAGCAACTTCAGGAAGTACTTCTTCACAGAGAGAGTGATAGACCCGTGGAACAACCTGCCCCAGGAGGTGGTAGCATCAAAGACAATCAGGGAGTTCAAACTTGCTTGGGACAGAGATAAAGGCCAAGTTAGGATGAAGGCTGCATAGGTAGGGGGGTAATTACTAGCGCAGACTAGATAGATCGCACGGTCCCCATCTGCAGATGCTTTTCTTAGGTTCTTATGTTCTTATCCCTTTCTTTCGTGAACACCGAGTAGAAAAAACTTGAGTGCCTCTGCCGGGTCTTCCCTTTCTTTTGCCAATCCACCCTTCCCTTTGAGTCTAACAATGTCATCCCTACAACTCCTCTTCTCCCTTATGTATTTAAAGAACCTCTTTTCCCACTCTTTGATCCCCTGAGTCAGTTTTAGCTCCTTTGCTGCATTGGCTGCCCTTACTGCCCAGCTCACCTCCATAGATGCCTTTGTGAACACCTCCCTGTCCTCCTCATGCCCAGATTTTTTTAACTTAATGAAGGCCAATCTTTTTTCCCTCACCTTCCCCTCCACTTCCTTGCTGAGCCTGCTAGCTTTTTTTTTACCTTAACTGTTACTCTGAGACTTGGCACACATGTTCATAGCCTCATTCAGTCCCTTCCTAATGATTGCCCACTTCTGTTCAGCATCCATCACTGGGCTAATATCAGCTAAATATCCCTCTTGGATGCTGCCCATTCTGGCAAAATCTGCCTTCTTGAAGTCTAACACTCTTGCCCTGGTCTTTGCCAACTCTCTCCCTGTGTTCGGGATAAACCACACTGAGCAGTGGTTGTTTCCTGCTAGAGGGTCCTGTACTACTACATCATGGACTTGATCACCATTTGTTAGCACAATATCCAGTATTGTTTCCCTCCCTGGTAGACTCCATCTCTCCCTGCACTAAGAAGCTCTCCTGGATAGCCTTCAGAAGTACCTATTCCCTGACATGTGATGTAGTTACCTTTCCTGATCAACCTTAGAGTGGTTGAAGTTTCCCTCTATAACTGCATACCAGGTCATAATGTTTATGCAGCTTAATAAGCGTCACGAGATTATAGCTAACCCGAGAAGAAGAATTAGGACAGCGAATGGTATAATACTGCATACCGCGGCACACAGTATTGACCATTCACAGACTCCCAGGCAGAGGATAAGACCTCTGCTAGGAGTGGGTTCCACCGAGCAGCTGCCATGGCTCACTGGACAGAGCCACAGCAGCAGGAACCCAGGCACTGCATCTGGGACTGGGTTTGATTTGGTCCCAGAAATTTTATTGTTTTCCAGTCTTTATGCACTCCCTGAGTTGGACACCCCTGGAGTTAGAATCTTTGGTAGGGGGATCTGGCCGGTGCAGCCCCCACAATGGGGATTTGGAGGGCATAGCCCCCAGACAAAGAGTTATGCCGCATGGCATAAATCATGCTGTATTGACAGAGCAATTTAGCCATGCGGCATAATTTCTTGCAACATTATGACCCCATGCCAGCATAACTGTACTACCTTTGCCACTGACCTTCCTGATTTGCTACCCCAGCTCCCTATCCAACTCCTTGCTTTGTGATGGTGACCGGTACACCACCGCCATCCTGAGCTTCTTTCCTTTGGGGCTTTGGAGCAATAACCATAAGGCATCTGGCCTCCTTTCTTCCCCCTCCTCTCTAGTACACAGTATCCCCTCCCTAACAGAAATAGCCACCCCTCCCCCTCGTCCCCTCTCTTGACCCCTGCAGTACACCTTGTATCCTGGGATTGTGAGATCCCAGTCATGGTATTGAGTGGCCCAGGTGTCTGAGATGGCGGCAATATCTACCTCCCCTTCCACTATCAATGCCTGGAACTCTGCCACCTTGTTCGCCAAGCTACTTGCATTCAATGATACAACAGTCCACCTTGTGTCCTGTCTCTCCAGTCCCTGTCCTTCCCTCCTACACTTCCACCTTGATAACTTTCCCTCATTCTCTTCCTCCCTCCCTCCCTCCTCCCTCTCTGGGGGTGAGTCCTTCCAGTCTTCCCTGGACGATGATTCCCTCTTGCTGTCTGATTCAGCCCCCCACCTCACTTTCAAACTATTTTGTTTTTAATGTAATTCTCCAGGCCCTGTTTCAACATCCATGTACCCTTGATGTTGAGATGCAGCCTATCCTTGGCACAAAACTCTTTATTAGTGCATGTCTCTCCCCACTCCACTACTACAGCATATTCCATTTCCACACACCACCCCATCAGCCACCTATTAAACACCTGTATTCTTAGCTTCCTAGTGGTGCTTATCCTAGGTACTGGGAGTGCCTCAAAGAATGTCACTGAACCTCCCACCCAATTGTAGATACTCCTCACCTCCCTGAACCTCCAATGAGCTTCTTCCACTGTACTGCCCTCTAGGTCATCTGTACCTTGATGCAGTATAACATGAGACTTCCATCCCATCTTCTTTACACATTTCTGAATGAACTGCCCTACTGTCCCTGCTGTCATATTTGGAATGTGCTCCACCCAGATTCGCCTCTTCCCTTCTTTCCTACCTCCCCATCTCACCCCCCCCAAGTGTAGAATTCCCTAGTACAAGTACTCGATCCCCCATCTCCTGCACTTCCCCTATGGTTTGCCATCCTACAAGACCATTTTCCTCAGTGTCCTCTCCTCTAATACCCTACCCTTTCCCGCTTAGTTTCCCCACCGATTGCACCTCCACCTGCTCTCTGTCCTTTCTGTGCTCCTTCCTTTGCACAACCACCCCCCCTCCACAAATTGTACTTTCTGTCACTGCCCCCATCATTGTACCTCCTTCTCCTACCTTCCCCTCTCCACATGTTTGGGCCTCCTTATCCCTTTAGATAGTACATTCATACCAACCCCAACTGCTCCCCTACCCCTAACAGCTTCTACCCCACAGTCTTCCCTCTCTTCCTGCACCCTGTATTTCCCCTTCCTTCATGGTCCCCTATCCCCTATTCTGTTTTGCCTTCCCCATCCTCCTGCTCTGTTTCATCAACCAGTACTGCATACCTGTTTGTTGTCTCCAATCCCCTGCCCATGCCCTCTCCTGAATTCCCTTCATGCCTCCACTTACCCTGAACCTATTCTCTACTTCCTTTCTCTGTAATCTCATTCCCTACCACCTGCCAACTCCCCCTTTTTGTGCTTCCTGGTTCCTGTGGACTTGTCCCCCTTGCTTCCCATGCTGAGTGACCCCATTTTGCCTGTGGTAGCCTGGTCTATCCTGTTATGGAGTCCTCCCTGCCCCCCCCCCATCTCCTCTTCTCTTCTCCCTCCCATACCTGATTCCTTCCCCCAGTTCCCATTTCAAGCTTTCTATTTCCAGCGTAAGCTATCTGAACATACTGCATCCCCCCACCTTCCACCAGGGGGGGAAACAGTGTGCTCCACACCCATTGCAGCTCACTACCCTTCTGGCCTCCCTGTGCCCCCAATCCCAGTCATCCCTGCCCCTCCACAGTTCTCCCCCATTCCTCCACCTGCTTCTTTGCCCAGTCCTCCAGATCCCCTCTGTACTTCTTAGGCACTACTAGACCAGTTACTTAATCAGGACATTTCCTCTCTATAGATTAATTGCAACTCATACCCCTCCCTGTGCCTGCCCTTATCCAGCATGGCCTGCAGCCTGTTGTCCTCCCTGCTAACACCCTGTAGATGCCACTCGAGATGCCACAGTCCTGCATCTTGGTGGCACGGGATCATAATGTCACAAGACATTAAGCCACATGGCTAAATTGTGCTGCCAATACAGCGTGATTTATGCTGTGTGGCAGAACTCTTTTCTGTGGGGGTCTCTGCCCCCACACCTCTCAGATCCCCCCAACTAAAGATTCTTAACTCCAGGGGGGTCCAAATCGGGGAGCACACAAAGTCTGTAAAAAAAATAAAATCTCTGGGAATGGGTATCAAACCCAGTCCCAGATACAGTGCCTGGGTTCCTGCTGCTGTGGCTCTGTCCAGTGAGACACTGTAGCTGCTTGGCGGAACCCACTCCCACTCCCAGGAGAGGTCTTATCCTCTGCCTGGGAGTGTGTGAATGGTGCAATACCGTGTACAGCAGTATACTGGGTTTTATACCATTCACTGTCCTGGACAGCGCTATTACGGGTTAGCTATAATGTCATACTCTATTAAGCATACGACATTATGACCTGGTACGCGTCATGGCACTCACGAATCGAGGTCGCTCACGCGAGGGATCACTAGGCCTTCTGACTATTAAATATGGATATCAGCCTCCCTATTGGCCCAGCTGGGTCACGTGGTCTCAGCCTTCAGCTCCACATGCAGTCCCTCCCTCAGCCTCCCACTTTCAGTGTCATCCCACCTCCTCACATCCCATAAGCAACAACCACAGCATTCCCCAACACCCAGCACAGTACAGAACCTCTCTCACATCAGCAGCACAGTGAGTTTTAGAACTTAACTGTTCCCAATGTTCCACTCCTCCTCTACATTCGGTGATCACTCCCCAATACAATACTATTTAAACTGTCCTACTCCTTTCCACAGGCTCTAGCTCTGCCCTCTTGAGTCATCTCTCTGTTTTCCCTTTGCACTGTTAGGCACTTTCTGTATGGTGGTAGGAAGGTGTAGTGCAACAAGGGACCCCCTCAACAAAAGGAGGATGAGCCCAGGGGTGTGCAGATCAAAGGGTGGGAGAGTGGGAGTATACTCTGCTGCTGGTACCCTCAAGAAACAATCAACTGCAAAAGCAAAACACCTCTCAAAACTTCCTGGGAGGGACAGGGTGCTCAATTTTTGAAATACAGGGGAACGTGCACTATACCCTGGAGCTGAAATAAATGCCTTCTAAACAAAACACAGAGGGGTCAGCACTATAAATCTTTAATAAGGTATAAATAGCAACTAAAAACACACAATAAATGGCAGAGATCTCACCCAAAGTACAATAGAGGTGCAGGTGTGGAGCCAAAAAACTGTTTCTATGATAGAAAAGCCATGGTCCCAGGTCTCCCTTTTTGTTTCATGCAGAGTCACATAGTTGATGTGTACAGGCATAGTAGCAGTGTTTTACAATGGTAGAATCAGAGCACCTATACAGAAGATGGATTGCTGGCATGCAAATAGATCCGATTCTAGGTGGATACCTTGCCGAAAATACCACTGAAACCTAAAAACATGCAAAATGCCAGAAACTCACATCACAGCAGGGACCCATTAAATGCTTACATAGAGGCTGTAAGGTGGTCTTACTCTGAAGAAGACCATCTTACGGTAGCTACATAAGCATAACCGAAAGTGATTATGCTGCATTAGAGGTGCAGAGTAGCATGGCTCAAGCTGACTCCCAGTGTAAGGAGTGCCAGCTGGCTGAGCATGCTTGGTTAAATACTGCATTGCAAGAAGCTCAAGCAGCCAACATTCTGTGGGGATACAGCATGGGAGAGCAAGTAGCTCAAGAGGATGGTGCATCTTAGAGATTCTGGCCACTGGTTGTCGCTCCCAGGGTTGGCGATTTGACCCCACTCATGGCTAAGGCCACTGTAAATCATTTACATTTTAAAAAAACTAATTTTCGAGATTAAATATTTAACCATGTAAATTATCAATTCATTATTTTTCACTTCATTTAATTACATATGTTTTTTAAAAACGTCTGTAGTAAGTGGGTTGATGGCAGGGGTAAGAGAGAAAACCACATACTTTATAGTGCCATACCTAACTACTGTAAAAAGCAGATAATAGTCCATTAAATTCCTTAATTATTTCCAGTATAGATGCCAGGCACACTCTTCATTCAGTCCAAACTGAGGACTGATGCTGTCAATTAAAAATAAATCCAGAATACCTCCCTTGTCAAAAGGAGGTTGTCCCATGTAATTTTTCCAATGGTGGGTTCAGTCACCTTTTCAAGCCCCCAGAAGCATAGACCGGCTACTGAATGCTCAGCACTGTTAAAGTGTTTAACCACAGATAAATTAGTGTCTTTCAAACGGATATCATTTTTGTGCTCAGCTATATGTGTTTTTAACTCCTTCTTAGACTTCCCTACATACAACTTGTCACATGGGCACTGAATCAAATAAATAACATGATCTGTCTGACATGTAATATGTTACTAAATGGGAAATCTTGCATTTGTGTAGCCATATTCAAACAAAGATTTTCTACTTGTGTTGTTGCAGTGAAAGCATCTACCACAGGGGAAACTTCCTTCCTTCAGGGGTCCGAATAAAAGTTGTTTAGTTATAACCTTGGGAACTTGGTTTGCTGTGTGCACTAGTTTGTCTTTGATTGTGGGTTTTATTTTAGAGGTTATTAATGGTAAATCAGCAAACCTGTTATTGCTAGTTCTGCCAGCCTGCAATATGTACCATTTTCTGTACAGAATTTCTCTGATGTCCTTACTGAGGTGGCTGTAAGCTGTGGAAAAAATTATTAAATTCTGATTTTCCTTAGTCCTTCCTCCTTCCTGTATTTCTTCCCTTGGGGTATCTCCTACTTCACGTGCTGCTTCCTCAACAAGTTCCCTGCTGTATCCCCTATTTTTGAATCTTTCTGTCATTTCCTCTGATACCTTTGTAAACTCTATCCCCTCATAACAATTTCTCCTTGCCCTGATGTACTGTGCTTTTGGGATACTTTCCTACTGTTTAAGATCGTGGTAACTCTCAAAATGTAATATTGTATTCCTATGCACTACAGGGGCATGTCTCAGACAGCTAGTGTTGGAACCCACTCAGAAGGGAGCAATCTTAGACCTGGTAGTCTCAAATGGGGACAGTGAGAGGATCTCAGATCTAGAAGTGGGTAGCCATCTGGGAACAAGTGATCACCAAACAGTGTGGTTCATGATAAACTCAGCTGCAGAGTGAAGCCATATAAAAGTGAGGGTACTGGACTTCAGGAGGGCTGACTTTGGCAAAATGGGAGAGTACCTTAGAAAAGCACTAGCAAACAGGCAAGAAGGAAGGGTGGAGCAACAATGGGGAAACATCAAAACTGCCATCACAGAGGCAACAAGTCTTTGTGTGAAGCAAATAAACAAATCAAAACAAAAAAAAGCCTCTATGGTTCTCAAAAGAGGTGGAGGGGAAGGTTAGGGAGAAGAAGATAGCATTTAGGAAGTATAAGGAAACACAGAAGAAGCAGGACAGATAACTGTACCAGTTAAGGCAGAAGGAAGCAGGAAAGGCAGTCAGAATAGCAAAGGCCCAAATTGAGGAAAAGATAGCCAATTTGGTTAAAAATGGGGATAAAACCTTTTATAAGTACATTAGGGAGCATAGAAAGACAAAGGGAGGGATAGTGAGGCCGAATAGAATGGATGGCGGGTGGGCAGAAAGGGACAGTGAAAAAGCAGGGATACTGAATGAACACTTCTGCTCAGTATTCACAAAAGAGGAGAGTTAAGTCCCTAATCCAATTAACAGAAGCACTCTGGATGGGTGAGGGTGTTGATCTCAGTCCTTTCCCAGATGAAAGGGTTCTGAAAGAACTCCTAAAACTGAAGGTGGACAAAGCAATGGGACCTGATGGGATTCACCCCAGAATTCTAAAAGAATTAAGGGGAGAACTAGTGACATCACTGACTACCCTTTTTAACAAATCATGGGAGGATAATGTGGTACCTGAGGACTGGAGGAGGGTGGATGTGATTCCCCTTCACAAAAGCGGGAGCAAGACAGAGGCAGGAAACTACAGACCTGTCAGTTTGACCTCTGTGGTAAGTAAAATGATGGAATCACTTCTGAATGAAAGTATTGTTGAGTACCTATAGGCCAGTGGGGCACATGACCCAAGGCAGCTTGGATTCACAGAGGGAAGGTCATGTCAGATAAATCTAATCAATTTCTTTGACTGGGTGACAAAAGCAGTAGACCAGGGAGGGGCTGTGGACATGGTCTACCTAGACTTTAGCAAGGCATTTGACACAGTCCCACACAAGAGATTTATAAACAAATTAGCCAGCCTGGGAGTGGGTCCCAGGGTGGTAGCTTGGGTAAAACATTGGATGGACAACAGGACACAGAAGGTAATAGTAAATGGAGTCCACTCTGAAGAATGAGGGGTTACTAGTGGGGTACCACAGGGTTCAGTACTGGGTCAAGTCCTTTTTAATGTCTTTATAAGTGACATTGCAGATGGCCTGACAGGAAAAGTATGCCACTTTGTAGAAGACACAAAGATCTGCAACAGTGTTGATACATAAGGGGGGGTGGAAAGGATGGGAAGGGACTTGGCAAGGTTAGAGGAACAGTCAGAAGTATGGCAGCTTGGATTCAATGCAAAGAAGTGCAAAATAATGCACCTGGGAAACAAAAACCCAGAGGAAGCGTAAACAATGTGGAGCAGGTAGTAACAACAACAAAAATGTAAAGAAATGTGCACACTGGTTGGACCTGGCAGTTCTTATCTGCCATCTACTTCTATGTTTCTATTTTTCTATGTAACCATATCAGATGATCTTAAGGTTGACAAGGAATGTGAGAAGGCAGTAGGGAGGGCTGGGGGGATACTGGGATGTATAAGGAGAGACATCACCAGCAGAAAACAGGAAGTTGTTATCTCTCTGTACAGACAGTTGGTGAGACCCCATCTGGAGTACTGTGTCCAGTTCTGGAGACCCTAACTCCACAAGGACATAGACAGGATGGAGGCAGTCCAGAGGAGGGCAACTAAAATGGTGCAGGGTCTGCAAGAGAAGCCATACAATGAGAGACTAAAGGAGCTTAATATGTATACCCTTGAGGAAAGGAGGGAGAGAGGGGACATGATAGAAACTTTTAAGTACCTCAGTGGAATCAACAAAGTCCAAGAGGGTAGCATATTTCAGAAAAAACAGATGCACAAGAACAAGGGACACAATTTGAAGATAGAGGGGGGATGGCTCAGGGGCAATGTGTGGAAGTATTTTTTCACAGAGGGTGGTGGATGCATGGAACCACCTTCCTGAGAAGGTTGTGGGTCTAAAACTGTGGGAGAATTCAAGAATGCATGGGACAGACATAAAGCAATTCTTGTGGGGGGTAGGAAGAAATAGGCTGTTGGTTAACTAGGATCTGCAGCTTATCCAGTAGGTAGGGAAAAGGGCAGACTAGGTGGGCCAAGTGGTCCTTATCTGCCGTCAAAGTCTATGTTTCTATTGGTAGGTTTTCTATATATGGTAGTCTCTAGTCTACATTGTCCCTTAAAGATAAGTAAGTCTAAGAAAGCTACTTGTCATTCACTGCTTTCCATAGCAAAATGTTGATGCAGATTCCTCCCATTTAGGTATGTGATATATCTCTCTAGTTCCATTTGTTTCCATCTCCATAACATACAAATATCAATAAAGCACTTCCATGTGACAGTAATGTGGAAAAAGGGATTAGTGTCTTGGTTCAATACACATGTCTGTTCAAATTGCCACATAAATAAGTTAGCATAGGAGGGGGCCATGGAGCTGCCCATGGCCATCCCCTTAACCTGCAAATAATATTTTTCTTCAAATTGAAAGTAATTTTTCTCCAAAACAATCTCTGCCAATTGTAATAAGAAGTCTCCTTCAGGAAAATTATTCTGCCTCCCCCTAAGGGCCTGATCCAGGGCCTCCAACCTTTCCATATTGGCTATACTGGTGTATAGATCCTTCACATCAAATGTGATTAGCACCATGTTTTCCTAAGCCATTGTCTGGTTGTTAATTTCAGTCAGTATTTCCAAAACTCTATTTGTGTCCTTAATATAGGTTTATATTCTGGAAACCTCTGTCCGTATGTGAAAGTCCATATATTTTGAGAGAGGTTCAAGGATGGAGTCTACCCCGGAGACAATGGGTCTCCCTGGTGGGTTTAAGGCATCCGTATGTATCTTTGGTAGGATGTAAAATGTTGGTACTCTTGAGTTTTGTTTCATTAACTTTCCTTTTTCTGTTTCAGAACACCAGCCTCTATCAAGACTTTGTTCCAGAATTTCCTGTATATCTTGTATGATTTCATTTGTGGGGTCCCTGTCTAGTAGAAGGCATGTCTATTCATCTTCCAACTGTCATAAACATTCCTTTCTGTTGTTTTCATACTTCCACAAAACAATACCGCCCCCCTTGTCCACAGATTTTATGATAATATCATTGTCTTCCAGTTTTTTAAGGGATTCTCTTTCTGCTTAGTTCCTTTATTTGTCTCTCTACTACTTTAATGTAGGCTTCAGTTGTATTTGTGCCTTTTGGTGGGTTAAAACTCAAAGTAATCCCTAGAGTGTTCTGTAGTTGCTGTCTCCTAGTTATTTCTTCCTGTGGTTTATTTATAAACCAGTCTGCTAGTCTCAATTTACGATGTAATTTTTGTAAGTCTATTTCTAATTGGAAAGGATCCATTGCTTTTGTGGAAGAGAAGGAGAGACATTTACTTAATACTTCCTCCTCTAAAGGGGTTATATTTCTCCCACTAAGATTGAAAATGGCTATGGATTCCTCTGATGCCCCTTGCTGCCACCTTCCCTGATTCTTCATCTCCCTCCTCTTGTACCTCCTCCATCCACCCCCCCCTCTCTGGCCTCATATGCCCCTCTATATGAAGGACCTCCTTGCCAACCTCTGTCCCTCAGATCGTATCTCCTGTTCTGTCTGTTTCCACCTGGTATTGGTGTATCCCTGGTGTCTAAGGGGTCCTGGGTGCATTAATCTCCCCCTAAGATCGTCCTTGTTCCTCCTGTTGGTTTCTGTAATGATATAATGGAGTATTAACCAGACTGTCACCACTGTCAGAATCTGTTTGATAATCTTGTGTCTAATAAAACCCTCCAATTCTGTAGATCCTTGGTTTTTGAAACCAAGTATATACTCTATTTTCTCCATAATCTACTATATCCCTCTTAAACTTTTTAAGTTTTTGCTACTTAATAAAATCTTCATATTCAGTTAATTCTTTTTTTACCTTTTCTAGTATGTTTGTAAACTCCTGATGTTGAACCCATCCCTTGTAATCTTCCTTAGCATCCTGAATTTCTGTGGTTAATCTAGTCCTCTCTTTTACAGTAGCTTCTATGAGAGCCAACATAAAGTCATTTGAACTCTTATTCTGAATACTGGTCCATTTTTCATGGAGTTCTACAGTCATAAATCCTAGATTGGCTCGACTAACACTTTAAGACCCCTAGGGATACACTTATTTTTTATATATTCACCTAATGAAAGTGCATGTCACTTAAGGCAAATATCTCTCTGTTCAAGGTGTTGTATTTTATTTAACGAGGTTTTGTTACTTGTTGTCCCACTTCATGTTTTATCTTGAGCTAATAAACCTAGAATTTTTATTGTTCTTCTAATGCAAAATGATGTGAAAGAAAGGAACTTTCTGGTCCCTGTTGAAACTCCTGAAATGGAGTTCTATTTGGGCCTGTACTTGGTCCCAGACCTGAAGCAGTACTCATGTTACAAGGTATATGCAATACATATGGAAGCCACAAGAATGAGCTGAGTTGGGGAGGAGGGAAGTAGGATCATACCTGTTGTGTCCTGAAGAAGGAGTATAGGAGCTCTTGCCCTGAAAATAGGCCACTGAACCTGTAGGTAGTCAGTCCCCGAAATCACACAGTTTCTGGATGAAAGGTTCAGGATGCCTATAGGTTCAGTAAATTTATGTTTTGGGTTGTTCCAGAGTTGACTTCCAGTACAGCAAAATAAGAAAAAATGGGCAAACACCACTGCAATTTTCCTTTGCAATATTCTTTATTTCATCCACACATATTCAAGGGCAACAGTTTCGTGGCTGGCACCACTTCCTCAGACCCATGGTGTTGGTCTGTGTAAAGATACAGAAAATATTTTTTTACGCTCATATTCTTAATATTTTGGATACTACATCTTCAGTTAACAACAACAGGCAAACCATCAATCCCTTAAGGAGGTTAAAAAATGGTAATTAGATTTCTGTCACCATGTGCCACTTATTTACATTAAAAACTGTACACCAATAGGCCAACCACCAGAGTGAATCCCCGAATCCATAAAACTTGTGTGTAAAAAAGTAAGGTAATGGAATGTCATACATTTACTCTATTTCCTTCAATTTGCTCAATTATCACAGTCGTGCCACCCTAAGAAAGTTTTTGTTTTTAATTCATATGCTTTCTTTTGCAAGCTAGAATGCATTTATACCTTTTTATTAAGCCTTTCTATGTTCTAAATTCCATGTAAGACTACAAGTCCACTGTTCTCATTCTGTAAAAATATGTAAATGTTTATATGACACAGTATCCCCTTTAACACATTTTTGAAAATCATAAATCTATTTTAACCACACAGTTCACCTGTATTTAAGTTCCCAATGTGAAATGTAACCATACTTAAAGTCAGAAATAAATATATTATTTGGTTCATTTCTGGAGTGCACAAAATAAAGCTCTCACCTCTCAATAGAGGCAATTCATTTACGTTCTTGTTCTACCACTTCTACACTTCTCACTATTTGGGGTTTAAAAACAGAAGGTTTGAGTATATGCCTTCAAGAATTCAATAGAAAAAACAGAGAATGCTCTTAGAAGTGCTTACCAGAAGTGCGGAGTAGCGTGGCTCAAGCTGACTCCCAGTGTAAGGAGTGTTAGCTGGCTGAGCATGCTCAGTTAAATACTGCATTGCAGTGGGGGGCAGAGACATCCAAGATGATGTCAGAGCTCTCTCTGTAAAAAGCTCAAGCAGCCAACTTTCTGTAGGGACACAGCATGGGACAGCAAGTAGCTCAAGAGGATGGTGCATTGTAGAGATTCTGGTCACTAATTGTAGCTCCCAGGTTTGACTGTTTGACCCCCACTCATGGCTAAGGCCATTGTAAATCATTTAAATTGAAAAAAAAACTAATTTTCAAGATTAAATATTTAACCATATAAATTATTCTTCAAATACCCTACATGCTGGTTTCAGTTTCTCTAACCTAATTACTACATCTCAACCTATGCTTGCTTTAAGCACCTCCTATTCTCTAAGGGCTGTACCTTTCATGTGGTGACCACACTTAAAAAATGCTTGCTGAGTTAAGCAGTTCCTTTATTGTTTGACTATTGAAAATTATGGTTCCTCACCATCTTAGCTATCCTTTTTGCAGGGGATGTTGAAATGAACCCAGGTCCACGTGCCCTCTTCTCCCCGGCTGACATCTCTGCAATTTCTAGCAAAGGGCTTTTTATTGCTCATGTGAACATCAGAAGTCTGTCCTGAAACTTCAGTGATCTTGAGGCTTGGGTGGGTGTCTACAAGCCTGATGTACTCTATTTGTCTGAAACATGGCTAAAGCCAACTATCCCTGACTCTGTCCGCTCCCTGACTAACTGCTGCCTTATCCGTAGGGATAGGCTCTCCTCAAAGCATGGTGGAGGGATTGCCATGTTCTATAAAGATCATCTAAACATCATGGACACCCTGTTCTCAACATCCTCTGCCTGTGAGTTCCTTCATGCTACTCTCACCCTGGGAGCCAAGAAACTCCACATTGTCTATGCCTACAATCCCCCAAATGGGGGCACTTTAGGTCTGCAGGACTTATTTGATCAGTCCTCTTTGTACTCCAAACATAATGAGGTCATTATATTGGGTGACCTTAACCAAAATTGGCTAGGGACTACCCATAGCATGCTGCCCTCTCTGGTACAAAATTATAACATCCACCAGCTGTTAACGGAGAATACCAGAGTTACTACTTCATGAAAATCCTCTTCCCTTATTGACTGGGTACTGGTAAACCATCTGGATCATGTACACCAAGCAGGCATCTTGGCAGGTTTGCTTACTGATCATTCCCCCCGTCTTTTGCATCTGGAGTACTGAGGCTGCTCCATCACCTCCACTGCACTATGTCACTTTTACAAATTTCGCCAGCCTAGATTTTGAGGCTTTTTGTCAGATGTCCTGAGGATAAACTGGTCTGGAATTTACCTTTTCCAAAATGTTGAGTCTGCACTAAGTATCTTCTTTAATGAATTCCTGGCCCTCCAGAACAAGCATGCCCCCAAGGTGACATGGACGGTAAGGGCTAAACAAACAAGATGGCTTCACAAAGACTTGCTGAAAAATCTATGCTCTAGGGACAAATGCTGGAAAAAGTACAAAGCCTCAGGGCTACAATCTGACTATGCTACCTACAGAACCCTATGTAACTTCTGTAAAAAAACAGGTCAGAACAGCTAAGAGTGCCTATTGTAAAGAATTGCTGCTAAGCTCTGCTGGGGACCCTAGAAAATTCTGGGACAATATCAAGACCTTTCTCAGTGTGTCCCAGTCAACTAGTACCAGTGACATGGTATTAAATGGAATGCATTGCAATGACTCCAACACCGGTGCTAATTCCTTCAATCAAATGTTCTCGGACCTGTCTCAGTATACCTCTGCCTTCACATCTCTCCAGGCAGCCTCTCTGCTTGCAACATCAGCACAGTCCACTAGCCCCAGCTATCCTTCCCAACAAATGTCTAAAATTCCTCCATTCTACTTCAAGGCAATCTCAAGGACTGAGGTCTTAAAATTATTATGGACTGTCTCTGACAACACTAGCTCTGGATCAGATACACTTAAGCCTTGGCTCCTGAAATGAACAGCATCATACATAGTCTCCCCATCTGACTAGAATTTTCACCTTGTCTCTCTCTAATAGCCAAGTTCCTGACCTCTGGAAGATTGCTCATAGAATGCTGGCCTTAAAAAAGGTGATACCAAGGAGATTACTAACTAAAGACCTAAAGCCATCCTACCGGTCCTAAGTAAAATTCTGGAAAAACTTGTTGCAAATCAAACTGTTGACTACCTTACAAAGTACAGTCTTCTCTCTAACACACAACATGGCTTCCATAAAGGTCAGAGTACCTCTGCAGCCCTTCTCAAATTCACTACCGATGTGCTTACCAGTATGGACGCTGGCCAGCTGACTGGGGCAGTTTTTATAGACCTTACAAAGGCCTTTGATCTTGTTGATCACCCCCTGCTCCTCTCCACTCTTTGCAGTATGAGCTTTTCACCACCAGTTGTCACCTAGTATGGAAGCTATCTATCAAATATAACTCAAATTGTGAAATTCAACTCCTCTTTATCTGATGGTGCTACCATCAATATTGGGGTTCCCCAGGGCTCTATTCTGGGAACTCTTCTTTTCTCACTTTTTATCAATAAGATAGATGAGGTTTTTCTTTTATGCTCATTTTTTCTCTATGCAGATGATCTTGTACTCTATTCAAGCTCTGATAAGGTCACCAGCATAAATGCATCCCTTTCTTCAGGTTTCATAAATGTCCAAAATTGGCTTTCTGCACATAAGTTTTTACGTAATGCTAAGAAAACCCAAGCAATGTTACTTGGATCTGCCCCTAAACTTAGGACATGTCAAACTCCCCTACTGGTGCAAGACCACAGTGGCACACAAATAGAATGTGTTACATCTTTTAAGTACCTCAGAATTCTTCTGGACCAACCCCTGGACTTCAGCCTGCATATACAATCTGCCTGCAAGGCAGTGAATGCTAAACTGGGGGTTGCTTACAAGTCCAGTTTCATGTTGACTCCCTCAGCTAAACTTGCTATTGCCAGAGGCATATTACTCCTTGGCCTCACCTATGGCATGCTGACCTTTGCTGCCACACACAAAACCATCCTTCATAAGTGGGATGTCACTTATAATAATATCTGTTGATACGCCTCCTCATCACCACAGCTTAAGCACCACTGCCAACTGTACAGAGACCTGGGCTGGTTATCCCCCTCAGCTTGCTGTCAATACTCTCTGGGCTCCCTGATTGAATCTATACTCAGAAACCAGATCCCTTCAGCGCTTGCAACATTGCTGGTACATAAAAACGTCCTCCTAGAGACTGCGATCAGTAGATAAATCCCTGCTGAATGTACCTAGATGTAAAACATCAAAAGGCTCTGTTGCCTTCAATCACTCTGCTCCAAAGCTTTAGAACTCTCTCCCCCAAGCACTTTGAATGTCTGGATTCCATGACAGATTCAAAAAGGAGCTGCACTTCCATCTATCCCTTGCTGATCCCTGCACTTGTTTTAATCTCCCCAATCCACTCATCCACCAGATGCTGCCTGGCCTAACTTTAACCTTCCTACCTCATAGCACTTCTTACCCTTACTATCTCCTTGACAGCTAATCTATCCCAACTCCCCCCCCCACACACACACACACCTGAGCCTTGTTTCAGAGGCCGTGATAATGTATCCTGCCCAGTCAGAATTTACCCTTGCCTTGTTTCGTTGCCTATTTGAATCTTCACTGTTGTGACTAATTTTAACAATATTTCTTGCTGCTATGTTGTGGTATCTCTTCCTAGACTGTGTAGGTTTTCTCTGCCTAAAATGCTATTCGAATTGTATTGATTGTTATTGTTCTGGCTACATGTATTCATTACTACTAACTGTTTTGACCTATGCTATTGTAAATTAATTGTACTCATGCTACGTACTTGTCTTTGATTGTTGTACTCTCCTGGATTGTGCCTGAAAATAGTTATTTCATGGCTAGTGCACCTACCCAGTTAACAAAAACTAAATAAATAAATAACATTATTTTTCACTTCATTTAATTACATATTTTTTAAAAAAACATCTGTAGTAAGTGGGTTGATGGCAGCAGCAAGAGATAAAACCACATACTGTATAGTGCCATACCTAACTACTGTAAAAAGCAGATAATAGTCCAATAAATTCCTTAATTATTTCCAGTATAGATGCCAGGCACACTCTTCATTCAGTCCAATTTGAGGATTGACGCTGTCCATAAAAAAAATCCAGAACACCTCCCTTGTCAAAAGAAGGTCTTCCCATGTAATGTTCCCAGTGGTGGGTTTAGTCACTTTTTCAAGCCCCCAGAAGCTTTAGGACAACAACCAGAAGAAGGTCAGGAGCTGGCTGAGTTCAGGAAGCCTGTCACCCCAATAGGCAAGGTATGGCAGTGGGTCTGCCGTGGTGGTGTCAGGGCTTCTCTGGAGGTGGCAGATTCAGGGGAAGAGTACCCAGTGTGGCATTTTGCTTCAGGATGGCTGGAGGGTGCATTTCAGGGATTCACTTGTATTGGGCCTGCCATGCCCATGTCTGGGGCAGGACCGTAGTAGACCAGTTAACAGAATGCACATAGTGTGTAACTGGGAAGGAGGGAACCATATTCACCCATTCTAAATGTAGATCTTGCACCATTTTCCTGGTAGGAAAGAGCGTGGCAAATTGATGGTTTTAGGACTGTGTGCTGGGCAGCCATGGAAGGTATAAAGGCTGAAGCCCTGATGTTAGTTAGTCTGGGGTGGAGGAGTAAGGCACTCCCCCGGGAACAGTATGGCTAGTATCTTGCACCCTGTAAGGTCCTGAGCTTTGAAGATAGCTCTGGGTATCTGCATTGAGTCTGCACCTGGTCTGATTGTCTGAGGCCTGTGAATGCATTAGAATTATGTAATACTGTTACTGCCTCTGAATGTTGCCCTGCATATGCTTTGATCTCCAAGCTCCATGGAGCTGAGCAATTTATTTATTAATTTTAAAATGAAGATCAGAATTAAATTTCTTTTTTAGTTTCTACTCCATGAGTGATGAAATTTATTGAATGAATTTCTTGATTTCTACCTGAGGTGAAGCAAGACCTTAAATCTTTCCCCAGGCTCAGCCGTGTGTGCAACAAGTGGTCATAGCAGGGTTGGTGGAGGAGCTATACTCTGCACTGTGCTGTCAGAACTAAGATGAGATAAGGCCTTGTTTTTTATATTTCTGGCTTTACCGCCCTGAAAGTTTTTTGGTTTGTGCCCCCCTCCCTCGTATCTATCATCAGAACCCCTCAACATAAAAGGGGGAGGAAAGAGGGGTTAGTTTATGAATCTTTAAATTGTGAAATGTTGTATGGTTGTGTAGGTTTGTGGGGAAGAATTTCCTGGGGGGAACGGAGTGTTGATGTTTGGGAGTTATGTATTTTTTATATATATATTTACAGTTGAAAAGCTGTTTTGTTATTGTGTTACAAGTCTGCTCCAGCAGTCTGGCTTGGAGTTAACGTACTGCATGTGAAAAGCAGTTTCAGTGTTGTTAAACGGGGAATGAGAAAGTGAAAGGAGTTGGGCAGTGGACTTATGGGAATGGGAAAGTGAAAGTCAGGACTGGCAGTTCAGTTGTTCCATGCCTTTACATGGAACCTGATTTGTAATGTATAAGAGTTGAAAGTTATTGAAATTCGTATGTGCTGCATTGTTATAACAAATACTTGAACAGCATTGTTTTTAATTACAGACCTTACATTAAAAAATGTAACTGTGATACAGAAAAGGAATTCTTTTTTTAAATGTTATACAACTCATGCACTGCTTTCAGCAAATAACATTAACAGGCTTTTAAGGGATATTTTTCATGTTGGTCACAAGATTTTTGCAACTTAAAGATCAAAAGCAATGGGTCTTCTTTTAATAATCACTCTGCTATTGCATGTGAACATTTAATAAAGAATAATGTGTTTAAACATCAGAATATAGTGTTTTGTCTTTTTTCCTCAAACAAGCTCACAGTAACACATTCAAAGTATACAGAACGAAGGCTGAAGCCGATCAGTTTTTCTTTAGATGCTGTCCTAGAAATTAAAGCCAAAGACGTCATTCAATGACTGATGCCAATAACTGATGCTTGTGGAGTCCATAGCAGCCATCAGTGAGGTTTGTCTTGAGACAGATGCAGTCCTTTCTCCGGAAAATACCCAAACTTGACAATGGTCATCTACTTTCACAAATAAAACATTAATAAATGTATTAATTAAAATACTTGTGAACCATTCTTCCCTGTCTGTTGACTGCAATTCAAATGACTTTTCAGAACCAGCTATTTGATGTCCTTGCTTGCTTTCTACATACAGTACGAGGGTGTTAACAGACAAGTCTCCCAGTCATTATTCTTTTGCTGAATTTCTGTCAAGATATTTTCCTTCTTTCGATAGTTTAAAAGCAAAATTTTGGTGATGTTTATTATGTACTAAAGTGTGTGCATCTTTCTTAAAAATAGGAGTTACATACATATATATTGAGCAATGAAGAATTTTCCATTCATATTGTATGTACTAACTGAAGCAGTCAGGATTACTTTAACAACAGCTTTGTCTATGTGAAAACAATAATCTTTTGTAGTTCTACTGAAAAGCACAGGACATATTGAATATAGATAGTGTGATTCACATGCTACAAGGTTAGAAATATTATACATGAAAGTTTTTAAAACTTGACCGCTTGTTCATTTACTGCAATGTAATTCTGTCCATGGCATAGCATACATATTTTGTAGACCTGAGGTCGAGGCGCTAGAGGTTGTGTGGATGAGGCAAGCTACCCAATGAAAACTGAATGATGTTATTTTCTTGTGTCACTGCAACCTGCAGAGAATGTTTTTGGAAAATAAACAACCTTTGGAGGGACATACCAGTCATGAGTTTTCATTAACTCTTTGAGTTTGAAAGTGCCTGCTTTTTTGTATCTTTTGTACATATTTTGTGTACCTGGGAATAGTACACTTAATGTTTTAAACTTTGCAGTTTATCTAATCCCAGAAGGCAGCATATTTGAACAAGCAGTCAGAAACAATCTTGCATCAGCGCCATTGATATGCGTGCGTACACACACACATGGGTGTAGCCAGGGATTTCAGATCTGTACACCAAGTTGACTCACTGCTACCCCTCTCCCCCCTTGTTAGGGTGAGCTACCCCACCCGGGGGTGTAGCCAGACAATATACAGATGTACACCAGGACCGTGTCTGTTGCCTCATTTGGCACAATAAATACAACTTTTGTATCTCATGACAATGGTTGTTGACACGCATGGATAAATACAAATGCCATGCATTTCTCCCTAAGACACCCACATACCAGCTCAGAGCCTGTAAAGTTGTATGGTGCTTGGGATGCAAGGGATGCAAGGGAATATTAGTGACCAGTCCTTTTAGTTTCCACTCCTATAAATAAAATTACAGAAAGGTTCAGCATTTTCTTTATTAGTTTTCATGGAAAAAGGAAGCAGTTCAGAGCCTATTTGCTACCCCCTTAAATAAAATTGCACACCATGGAGTGCTTGAAGTATGCCTGCTTACAACCATGCACACACACACACACACACACACACACACACACACACACACACACACACACACACACACACACACACACTGCACAACAGAACTAACATACCTAAAGCAGGCAAATTAATGTGAACAGCTAGTGAGCAAGTTGTTTTTAAAAATTAAAATGTTGGTGCATGCACGGATGCAAAACAGCATGGCAGCTTAATCTTATTGCCCCATCATGGTCCTGCTTGTAATATAAGTTTTCACCCTACAACTGGACAAGTCGGGGGCTCCAGGCACTCCTGCCAACAGTAGAGACAGCATCTTGCAACCCAACATCTAAATCACCCAGCGGAGTGCAGTTAAATGACCATAATCACTGGGCAAAAATTCAAGGAACCATGCTCTTGGCCCTGCCATGCATCCTGACACTCTGTGAGGCATCCCCAATCTCCATTTCCAGGATGGCCGAACAAGAGAACACTGGGCATGGTGCAGATCAAGGCACCTTTCTGGCATATATGACAAATCTCCTAGAGACCCTCGTGGCAGATATGGCAGACCAGAAGGTGACTTGTGAAGCTAACTCAGAGGTCGTGAGGGCACTTTTTGATAGAGTAAATGTGGTGAAACAACAGGCTTTAAACTCTGAAAATTTACAGCACACAATTTTACAACATTTGGTTGAGCACTAATAAAGATTGAGCAGGCTATGGGAATGTATTGAGGATCAGGAGAACAGAAGCAGAAGAAATAATATCAGAATCCTCAGGGTTAACAAAAAAAGCTGAGGGGGTAAACATGGCATGATTCCTGACCAAACTTCTGCCCCAACTCCTTGGTCTGTTTGCAAGAGCCCATAGTATTGGAAAGGGCTCTTCGCACCAGGGGTGCCCCTGCTACAACTGGATCTTAGCCGAGGCCAATCATCACTTATCTACTGAGATACAAAAGAATGACTGCTACGAGTTACCAGGTAGAAGGGGTCCTGCTGTGGATGGGATCCCATGTATCGATATATCAAGACTTCTCTCAGGAGGTTGTGAAAATCTGCAGTTCCTAGAATCCTTTAAAGACAGCACTTCATGAAGCAGGGGTTGTTTATCATTTTAAGGGCTTAACAAACTTTCCTGTTAACAGGAATGGACAAAGGTTTGAGGGGAAATTGTAGAAAGGAAGTCTCAGGCTGGATCAGACAACATTAGCTGGATATCAGACCTGAACCTCTGGCCCACAGACGACTCTGGGATGAGCACTCAAAAACACAGCACACCACAAAACACATGGATAATGGCAGGAAACAGCAGCATGAATCAATGGAAGATCTCACTCAGGGCCATGCCCCACCACCCTCCCAACTAAAGACTCATTTTCAGCTAAGCCTTCCCTCCAAGATATTCATGTACAACCAAGGAAGGAACAGGTTGACACCAACCACATGCAATCTGGCAAAATCAGACACAGATCACGCAGCCCACAACCTCAATGATTGGATATGGAAACTGCACTCCTCTCATCCCCGTGCCAAGGTGTCAAGGGAATCGCCACCTTCCCCACAGCATAATGGAAAGAATCCTGACCCACAGATCCAGCACTTGGAAAAAACATGAGCCTGCACTCTGCAATACTTTCCCAATTTGACGGACTGTATCCTGGACATGGAAGTAGTGGATCCCAAACCACCCTGTGTCACTCCAGGGATAAGATATTTTGCCAAAGGGTAGCTGTCATAGAGACTTGAACACTTGCCAATGCAAACTGCTCCTCAACTTATAGTCTAGCTGTCTTGGCTGTGATTGCATTGCTAAACATCCAGTTTCCTTTTAAATAAGTGTGCCATGTGCTCTATCACATACTGTGTCGATGCTATAAACCAAACAAACAAACAAGGGAAAGAAAAAGAAATTGAATATGATGTTTTATTCTTTAACTTACCTGTACCCATGGTGATTGGGCAAATGCCTGTGATTTACTAGCCACAGGATGCCCTGCCCCACAGAGCCTCAAGTTTTCTTTCACTATTCTATGACCTTTCGATATGACCTGGGTGCAGGGGGGAGGTCATGATAACTGCCCGAATGGTTGTTGAGGAAGGGTAAAGGGCATACATAACTTGCTCCTTGTTCTTTCTCTTTCAATGCCTATAGAATGACTGTCTCCCCCCATCCTACAGTCTGCTAGACCTGAACACCCATTGTCCCAGGACCATTTTCCCCAATGTGTGATGGCTCCACCTAGTCTCCGGGTGAGTGCCGGGATGTTAACATATATCCCTCCCCATATTCTCACTGAAAGGTCTCCCTCCCATAGTATGATACTGGGGTTCTGGCCCCCCTCTTCTGGGCAGTCAAACACTGATGACCCAGAGCTGCTAGGACCTGAAGACTAAACTTATGCCCTTTCATATCTTTGCAGATGTCTCTATATTGGGGGGGGCGTACCCACTCCTTCCCTGTCTTCACTTTGGTGCACTGCAGGGGTTAACCTGTGCAACAAGCCAATCATTCAGATGGGGTTCCTTTAGAGGAAAAGACACAGGGGAGATACCATGAGAGGTAAAGGGAGCAAGTGTATCCCTTGTGTCATGCGGCAAGGAGTAGACGGGACTGTATCAGAACTATTTTGTAAAACCTACCACCTCAAAGACCTGCTCTCAGAAATGCCCACCCCCAAACCCCACTATCCCCACTGACCTCTCTGATTCTATGGGAGGGGACCTGGCTGTCATCCTCACATACTCACAGCTGCCCTTCAAAGCATCCTAGCAATGAAACTAGTATAAATGTCAAAGCTGATTTGTTTAATTTTGGGGCATGCTCAGTTTCTTGTTTTCGTTTTGCTTTCCACAAATTTATGATGCCTGTTAATATGGCAAAGTCAGGTGCCTGCTATTTGGCTTGAGCACCAGACCTGCGGTCTAATGCCTTCCACAGTCAGAGATGGATAACCCATGTACTGGTACTAAGCTTGGAAGGCACCTCCTAGAAGGGGAACCCAGGGTAGTCTGGATGACCACTTAGGCCATCCTTAATGAGCACCACCGACTGTTGGTGACAGTGTTTGGCTGCCTTCCCCTTGAGTCACCTGGCAGGAGGCTCTTCCTTTCCCAACAAGGGCTAAGACAGGTCTCTCCTTTGGACAGACTCAAATCTATCCCTTTGGTAGTACTCTATGGTGGCAGAGCTGAACAGGCATGGTCCTTATCATCTGTGTACGCTGTGAGAGCTGTAGATAGTTGTTCTAGTGTGATTTATTTGATTCACTTTCTCTTTCAAAATCATCTAGTTGAATATACAGGTGATATTGTAAGGGTACAGGTACCTATGCAGGTGAGACCCACGATCCATCCCTCTGGTGGACATATATATATATATATATATATGTATAAATATATATATATATATATATATACACCACCAGTGAAAACACTGATGCTGCAGTATGATAATAAAATCATTTATTAAAAAGTGTTTGAACTTTTGAGTTTACCAAGAGCACCCCTACTTGTGCAAGCCCTTTTTGTGTGTTTTTCATACATATATATATATATATTTTTTCTCTTACTGTACATTCATGGTAGGTAAGGTTAAGGGATAAAACTCCAAATAAATTCTTCTCTTCCCCCACGACCAACATACAGCATCCTTTCAACTTTTGCCTTGGTGGAGATTTTATCTTTTTGAAGTACTACCTTTATTTTTTGGCTGCATAACATCCAGTATACAACACCCCTTTAGCCCCTATAAACCTTTACTGGCTTTCTCATCACTGCTCAACTGGCTGTCAGACAGGGGCCATAGCCTGTGCATACCAGACAAATGAAATGTCCATCACAACCAGCAGTCCTCAGGGCACAGAGGTGAAGTGTGTCTAGTGAAATGTTAATGGACTCAACCATCCTGTGAAATGAACCAAGGTCTTCCAACACCTCAAAACACTAAAGGCTGGCATAGCCCTTATCTAGGGTGATAGATAAGACTGATAATATACAGCTCTACACAGATCAAAAATAAAGGTGTAGCCATACTGGGTAACAAATTCTTGCAGTGAACAAAGGTCTGCATGCTCAGAGATACTCAGGGTAGGTAGACAGTCACCCTTTTCTCTACACCTGGAGGCGAACTGGTGCTGTGCAATGCTTATGCCCCTAATACAGATTATGTTGATTTTGTCCCCCAAGTCAGCCAGGCTGTATCTGACATCACAGAGAGAAGGTCAGATGTATAGCCTCGAGGAAAGGTGGGAGAGGGGGGACATGATAGAAGCTTTCAAATACCTCAAGGGAATCAACAAAGTCCAAGAGGGTAGCATCTTTCAGAAAAAGAGATGTGCAAGAACAAGGGGGCACAATTTGAAGATAGAGGGGGGAAGGCTCAGAGGTAATGTGAGGAAGTATTTCTTCACAGAGAGGGTTATAGATGCATGGAACAGCCTTCCTGAGGAGGTCATAGAGTCAAAAACAGTGGGGGGAATTCAAGAATGCATGGGACAGACATAAGGCAATTCTAGTGGGGGATAGGAGGATGTAGACTGTTGGTTAACTAGGATCTGCAGCTTATCCATTAGGTAGGGAAATGAGCAGACTAGGTGGGCTAAGCGGTCCTTATCTGCCATCAAATTCTATGTTTCTACATTTCTATGTTTCTATGTTCCTGTACTCATGAGTAGAGGACCTGAATCTGGCTTCCAATCCATTTCTGGACAAGTCCACAGTCACATCAGACTTTCACCCTATAGCAAGAGGTGCTTTGCTGAATCTAATGTCCAAATGGGGCCTTGATGATGTTTGGAGGTGTGACCATACAACAGGAAGAGACTACTCATTTTTCTCTTCAGTCCATGAATCATACAGCTGTACTGACCTTTGGCTGGCCAATAGTGTGTCAGCCGGGATGGTCCTTAATAGTACAATAGAGAGTTTCATCATCTCTGACCATGCCCCAGTTGGCATCTTCATCTCACACGGTGAACATGGTAAATCATCAAGGAGTTGGTGCAATTCCCTTACACTCTGAGATCCTGATTTTCAAAGCTGGACTAGGTCTGAGGCAGAACTTTATTTCAAGGAGAATGCCAATGAGGAGGTCTCCTCAGGAACTGTGTGGGAAGCTTTTAAAGTCTTCTTGAGGGAGAGGATATTTGCTTTATCATTAACGTGCAAAAAAGCGATGGCCCAAGAGGTGGCTACCTTGCAAGCAGAGCTCCAAGTGAAAGAAGCTCCATTTAAGCAACACCTCCTTACCTCACCTGATCTCCTTAACAATATTATTGTCCTAAAATACAAAATCAATACTCTTTTGCAACACCAAACTGAATGGCTCATCCTTAGAGCAAAACACAACTTCTGGGAATCAGGGGAGAAAGGGGGGACTCCTAACTTACAGGCTTTGTAAACAAAAAGCCAACTCTCAGATTCTTGCGCTGCAGGAAGCCCAAGGGAAAATTGTTACCAGCCCTAATGCAGTCAATGAGAACATGAAACTGTTTTATGAAAAACTTTATGGCTCCAAGATACCCACCCTCTCATACTCTCACTCCCTACAGAATTTCCTTGGCACAGCCTCCCTGTCTTCTACATAAAGTGAGGACCTGGACCTACCCCTCAAAAAGAAGGAGTTACTCACTGCCTTGGAACAGCTCACCAAAGGAAAATCCCCAGGTGGAAATTATCTCATGACTGACCTCTATCAGACAATGCCCCATATAATCCTTTCTCACTTGCCGGTGGCACGAAATGAGGCCAGGGTAAATAACAACTTCCTTCCCACCATGAAAGAGGCCTAAATTGCCCTAATACCCAAGAAATCCAATGACCTCCTTGACTGCTCCAATTACCACCTGATTTTCCTCATTACTTCCGATACGAAGATATTAGCTTAATGAAATGGCCAACAGTTTTGAGAAAGCTCTCCCATCCCTAATCCACTCCTCTCAAGCTGGATTTTGCAAGGGCAAGACAGGGGCAGACAATATATGTGCTGTCCTAAACCTTAAGTGGCATGCCATGCAATCTTGCACACCCTATGGCTACTATAGCAATAGACTTCCACAAGGCATTCAACTCCTTAGAATGGGGTTATCTCCATACAGTGATAAAGGCCTATGGAGTGGGACCATACTTCAGGAGCTGGATTACAGCTTTATTCAACACCCCCTACAGCAGTGAGGGGGCAGGAACATGGCCAGGAGCTGGGTGGGGATGGCTGCTTTGTGAATGCGGTCCCCGTGAGGAACACCCATGGGTGCGGAGCTGCGTGCACCTTTACATGCTGGTGCTGCACTGTTGTGCATAGGGGCCATTAACACTAGACCCTCTGACAAGAAAGTTGCTGGCCATGGATAATATTCTGGGGATTGAGGTCCAATCCAGAAAGTACCTGCTCAACACATGCGGATGACCTGTTGTTCACGGTATTTCACAACTCACAAGCTATATCCTGCATAATGTGAATATTAGACTCCTTTGCTCACACATATGGGTTAGCAGTGAACTGGAGTAAAACCCCAGTCTTGCCCCTGAATGAGTACTGTCAACCAAGTTGCACTAATGGTATGAACATTACTTGGGTGCCAAGAGGCTTCTCATACTTGAGGGTTTTGATCCCCACCAAATGGTCAGAAATCATGGAAGGGAACTACTGTACCTTCCTGCCCTAACTTCTATAGAGAGGGAAATGAGAAGATGGCTACAGATGCACCTATCACTATTGGGTAAGACAGAGGCCATTAGAATGTTTGCACTACCAAGAGTAGCCTACCTGTTCCGCAACATCCCCAAGCGTGTGCCAGTCAACATTCTTCTCAAACTTGATTGAATCATGTCTTCCTTCCTATAGGAGGGCAAACAACCAAGGGTCAGAAAAGTTAAATTATGAGCCCATTGGAAAAAGGGGGACGCGATCTACCCTGGTTTCAGGGGTATGCATGGGCATATAGAATGGCACAGGCCTCAAAGTTGCTGCCTCTCCCTTCAGAAAACTTTCCAGAGTGGGTTACCCTGGAGCAGTACCTTGCTAATGTAACATGGCTCAGAGTGCTCCTAGGTGGCAGGGGTCCAAGTGCCATGGTGGATAATCCAGTTATTCAGAAACCCAAACCACCTGGACCAAGTGCCTTAATGATATGCACTGCTCTAAGGATGCATAACTTCCTTTTGGTCTGTACACAAGCCTATGGCATAACCCCAACATTAAGGTTGGAGGGTCCCTTATAATATTGAAGGACTGGGAATTGGTGGTGATACTGACCATAGTGGATATCTCGCTACCTGACTCATACTCACACCTATCTTTTGAACAGTTGCAACAAAATTCAGCATTCCCAGGAAAGACTTCTGGAAATTCTTTCAACTTCGAGGAGCAATCCTGAATTGTAAACAAACTGTAGCACATATCTCAGAATGGGCCTAGTTGCAACAGACTCACAAACCTAGGGCCTCCAAAGGCCTTGCAGGGAAAGTCTATGCCATCCTAAGAGATGCTTAACCTGACCCACTACTTACAAGTAAGAGTGACTAGGAAGGGTGCATTGGTGAGGCACATTCAGCCTATATGGACACAAAAAGTCTGCTTATACAGTTTAAAAACAGTTCACTGCTCGTATTGCACACCAAACATACTGTACCATGGAGGGCTGATGCCTCACTCAAACTGCTGGAGATGTGGTGCTCCACAGGCTGGGCTGTTGCTTCTGGTATGGGAGTGTCCTACTATCATACAGTTTTGGAAGGAGGTGCTACAAGAATGCACCAGAAATCTTACACAGGATGATCCCACCTCACCCAGCCCTAGTGATCCTTGAGGACATGTCACATCTCCCACTTGAATCTTCACATACAAAAGACTGGCTGTTGCTCTCATGGAGCCAAGAGAGCCATCCTAATGAGATGGAGGCAACCACTCCTGCCTTCCATCCTTACATGGCACTCAGCACTAGAGAGAGTAGCTACATTTGAGTGGCTGTCATAAAGAAACATAGAAACACAGAAGTTGTCAGCAGATAAGGACCACCAGGCCCACCCAGTCTGCCTGTTTATCCTACCCGTAATAACAGCTGGTGGAACTAGTTGGTCATCAGCTTAAGCTTTCCCTTCCAATCTCTATGGTTCCCTTATTCCTATCCCATGGATGTTTGAACACCATCACAGTACTTTCCCCCTCCACCTCTTGGGGCAGGCCATTCGATGCATCCATCACCCTCTCAGTGAAAAATAACTTCCTCACATTTCCCCTTATGCACCCCCCCAATCTCATGTCATGACCCCTTGTTCTAGGACTCTTTTTATACTGGAAGATGTTTCCCCTTTACCCTTATTTATGCCCTTGAGGTACTTGATTGTTTCAATAATATCCCCCTGTTCCCTCCTCTGCTCCAGTGTATACATATTGAGGTCTTTTAGCCTTTCTTTGTATGCCTTGTGCTCAAGACCCTGCACCATCTTAATTGCCCTCCTCTATACCTTCTCTGTCTTGTCAATGTCCTTACCAAAGGCGCAGCCTCCAGAACTGCACGCTGTACTCCAGATGAAGCCTCATCAGTGTTTTGTACAGTGGAACTAGTACCTCCTTCCTCCAGCTTGTGATACCCCTACTTATGCAACCCAGCATCCCAATGGCCTTTCCCACTCCTTTGCAGCCTGCTTGGTGGCCTTCAGGTCATCTGTGATTATGATTCCCAGATCTCTTTCCTCTTCATCTTGTAGCTCTCTCCTGAGTTCCTACTCCCCACATGCATTATTTTGCATTTCATGGCATTAAACCTTAGTTGTCACTCCTCAGATCATCTTTCCAGATTTTCTGGGTCTTTTCTCGTCCTTTCCACTCCCTCTGGAGTATCAGCTCTGTTGCAGATCTTGGTGTCATCTGCAAACAGGCAAACCTTTCCCTCCAGCCCTTCTGCATTGTCACTAATGAAGACACCGAAGAGGACTGGCCCCAGAAATTAACCCTGAGATACCCACTGGTTACCTCCATTTCTTCTGACTGGGTTCCATTTATCACTACCCTCTGCTTCCTGTCTCTCAGCCAGTTACTAACCCAGTTCATCATCTTGTGACCCAACCCCAGCCTACCCAGCTTGTTGACCAACCATTTATGTGGAACAGTATCAGAGGCCTTACTGAAATCCAAGTAGGCAACACCTATTGCTCCCCCTTGGTCTACCACTTTGTCACACAGTCAAAGAAATCAATTAGATTCCATTTGACAGGACCTTGCTGCTGTGAATCCATGTTGTTTTAGATCCTGAGTTCATATGGATTCCAGGTATTCCACCATCCATTTCTTAAGGAGTGTCTCCATGATCTTTCCCTCTACTGATGTGAGACTGACTGGTCTGTAGTTTCCTGCCTCCTCTTTGCTGCCACTCTTGTGAAGAGGGACCATATGTGCCCTTCTCCAGTCCTCTGGGACTACATCAGTATTTAGGGACTCAGTATACAGGACCGCCAGTGGACCTGCCAGCTCCCTCCTTAGTTCCTTCAGAATACTGGGATGTATGTCAGCTGGACCCATAGCTTTGTCCACTTTTAGCTTTGTAAGCTTTTATACTCTGTAAAAGGACTGGTGTCCACCTCCCTCCCTTCTATACCCATGTTGTGTAACTGTGGACCCTGTCCCTCTCCTTATACTGTGAAGACTGAGCAGAAATACCTGCTTAGAATGGACTGTCTTGCTTACACTCTATGCTCTTTTCCTTGTACCCTCTGAGTCTAGTGATTCCCCACTGCCCTTTCTTCCATCACTAGGGTACTTGTAGAACATCTTATCCTCTGTCTTCACTGATTGAGCTAGTCTTTCCTCAGTTTGTGACTTTGCTCTCCTCACAGCTTTTCCTGACTGTCTCAGACAATTCTTGTATACCTCCCTGTCCTCATCCGGTTGTGTGTCCTTATTGTTTCTGAAGGACACCCTTTTGGCCCTTACCTTTTCTACTACAGCCTTGGAGAACCAAAGTGGCTTCCTCCTGTTCTTCCCTTTGATTCACACCCAAACACATTGGTCTGTGACTCCAATAATGGTTACTTTAATTTATGTCCATTGCTCCTCGACTCCCCCTCCTGTCATTCGCTGTTCAAGGGTTTCTTTAACACATTTTCCCATCTTGCAGAAGTCAGCTCTTCTGAAATCCCAGATCTTTGTCTTTGTATGACTGGACTGTATCCCTGTGTTGAACTTGAACTGTATAATGTGGTGGCTACTGGATCCCAGGTGTTCTTCCACATGGAGATCAATGATTCTGTCTCCATTGGACAGTACTAGATCCAGGATTACCATATCTCTGGTTGGGTCCCACACTAATTGTCTGAGGCTCGCCCCCTGTAGTGAGTCCACAATGTCTTGGGTCCTGGCTGAGGCCCCTGCTGGGACAGACCAGTCCATGTCTGGTATGTTAAAATCGCCCATCAGCAAAACCTCCCCCTTTGCCATCATATCATGTATGTTATCCAACAATGTCCTGTTGACTTCCTCCACCTGAACTGTGGGTCTCTAGACCACCCCTGTCTGAACTGCTGCTCCCTTTCCTGTCTCCTGGGTGACCCACAGTTCCTCTACCTCTTCATGTCTGGTCTGTATTGCGGTTGCGTTGATGTTCTCTCTGACATAATGGGCCACCCCCCTTGCCTATTCTGTCCCTTCGCTACGTCACTGCCCCCGGTAAATAAAAAAAAAATCAGGCAGTTTTTAAGTAGACTCCCCCTTCTCAACACAGCCCATAAAACCAAACACCACAATATCACTTCAGCAGTATACAGTATATATAAAAGTAATTAAAACTACTTCCCCTCCCCGATGTGTGCAGCCATTTGTGACTCACTGCACATCTAGCAGGGCAAATTCCACATCTTCCAAAACAAATGGGCACCTTTCCTCCAGTCATGTCTAGGTTCAGTACCCAGACCGCCCCCAGCTAACCCATCTTCATAAAGGTAACTATCCACCAGCCTCATATAATAAGGGATGTGGACACACACACTCACACACAAACTCCTTTCCTCTCCCAGAATAGCATTCCTTAGTTCCCACAGAACACTATATGGCCACTCTGATGCAGTTATTACTCTCATTTTCCAATAAGCCTTAATAATTTTTTTCCAGACCGTATAGTGCAATCCCAATGCCTCACCGAGACCAGTCTTATCGCTTACCAATCTTTTGTAATGCACTACTCATGACATTTACATTACTATGTTTAAGCTGTGTTATGAAGTGAGTATAACAATACATATCCCAGTTTTGCACCTATATGATCTTTGTTGCATTTGTATTTGTACAAGTTGTATGCTGTGGATCTACTCTACTTTGGCTATAGCAAGGCTTTTGACTTGGTACCTCACAAACGATTGCTCAAGAAGATGGAAGACCAGGGTGCAGCTAAACCCATATTGAACTGGGTGGATAATTGACTACAGGGGAAGGCAGCTGAGGGTGGTGGTGGTCAATTGGGTTAAACCAGAGGAGAGAGAGAGGTTATGAATGGCGTTCCACAGGGATCGGTCCTGAGTCCGGTCCTCTTCAACGTGTTCATTAGTGACATTGGAGAAGGAATCCAGGGCAGGTTGTGTCTCTTCACAGATGACTCAACAGACAATGTAAACTGCCAATCTGCTTGGAATAGTCTGCTACAAGAGGTGGTAGTGGCAAGTACAGTGGAGGGTTTTAAACATGTTTAAACCCCTCTGCTGTACTTGCTGCTACCACCTTGTGTGGGACAAGCACAGGGAAACCTTGGACAGGAAGGTAGTGATGAAACGCCATTGATCATTTAAGGTGAGTGGATGCAAACGTGTATAGGGCCTATGGGCAGAATGGATGCGCCTAGTGGTCCTTATCTGCTGACAATCTCTATGTTTCTATGAACACCCCAGAGCAGAGAAGGGATGGGGTAATATGATCGAGACCTTGAAATATCTCCAATGCATGAATAGGGTGGAAATGACTGACCTCTTTCAGATACACATTCAAACTAAAGGTCCACAAAGTAAGATTGAGGGGTGGCGTTACATGTCACTTCATCCACATTGTGACTTAGTATAATTTAGTGTTCTGTGTGGGACAGGTGGGAGGGGCGAGGGGAGGAAGGGTTGTGGGGGGAAGTGGGGGGAGATCCGCATAATTCACATTGTATGTTTTCTAAACTCTCTGTATAACATGGATCTCCTACTTGTAACTTGAAATGTTTAATGAAAACTGAATTGTAAAAAAAGACTGAGGGATGGCAAACTCCGAGGAAACACGAGGAAGTTTTTCTTCACTGAAAGAGTCATGGACCCATGGAACTGGCTCCCAAAATAGGTGCTAGGATCTAAAACAATAAATAAGTTCAAGAGAGCTTGGGACAGACACAAAAGAATCCTGGTGCATGGTAGTATAAAATAAATCAGTGGAGGGGTGTAGCTTAAATTACAAACAATGGGCAGACTAGATGGCCTGGAATGTCTCCTTCTGCTGACACATTCTATCTTTCTATGTTTCTTCTCTCTTTCCCCCAAGTGTTACATACTGTTTGATTTCAAACCAACCTTTAAAATATCCACACAAGAATGGGGTGCTCACAATAAGCTCATGAAGTATAGACAGTAGAAATCTGGCGCTATCTACCTCAGTCAAAAATAAAAGCAACAGTAAGCCATTGAGTCTAAAAAGACAGTTTTATTTCCATGCCACAGGGCTAGCAGCCAGGACAATACCTGACATGTTTCAGACAGCAATGTGTCCTTTATCAAATAAAAAAATATGATTTAATGGCCACTGCTGCCCATGACAGCATTTTAAGCATATCTATAGCACAGCAGCCTCTTTGCTACTTTGTGTCATTAAAATGTGGTTTTGTAGGTGGTGGTAAAGATTAGGCTTAGCCATACTGTTTGTTAATTGCAATATAGTATTGTTAACGAATTTAGAAAATTCAGTCCTGTTTTTTTCTTTTTTTCATAACTTTGATGATTATTTTTATGACTATCATTGCTCCAACCTATACTCGACTATGAACCCACCTAATTGTCCCTGATAGGAGAATTGCATTTAACTATGATAATCCACTTACAGTCAAGGAATGTAAAAATTAATACATTAGGTAGTATAGCCTAGTGGCTGCAGCCTCAAACCAAGAATCTGGAAATCAAGTAGACTCAGAAAACCTGGATGTGTGAACCACAACCTGTATGCAAATACTGTGTGACCAAAGGACAGGTATGTCATAGAACATTTATGCACTAATGAAAAGCAATTGGAACTTGGAACAGGCTCACTAATAAGTAAGCTCCGCTGGTCCTCCAATCCTTCAAGTATGAATGAGAGGGGCCCCCCCCTCAAATGCACAAGATGAGGCAAGCAGTGGACAAATGACTGCAGGGGGCACCCATTTAAGATTCACACCAAGTCACTCTCCCTATCTGAAACATCAACTGAGGGGTAGGGAACTTTCTAGCTACTTCTCCCCACTAGGAATACAGGGTGTGGAGTGGGAGACAAAGCAAAGGGAAAAGGGCATGTTTTTACCTTAAAGGTTAGTCTGGCTAGAGCCCCTGAATCTATCAGCTGTACTGAACACCTAATCAGGGAGGTAAACTTCACTTCAAGCACACAAAGCAAAGGAAAAGGGCTTTTTTACACCTTTAAGAACAGTTTGGCTGGAGCCTTTGGAATCTATCAGCTGCACTTAACTCCTAATCAGGGAGGTGAGATTCATATCACAGCTCAGCTCATGCCATCCTCATGCTATTCTGCAGCCAAGTCCATACAAAAAATGCAGCTCAGGCAGGAAGAAACATGTATTTAGAAAATATATTTTAGGGGTGGGTGGTGGCCCCCTGGCGGGCGTCAGGGGCCTAGGCTAGTGCCCTATGTTGCGCCAATCCCAGCCCTGACACCAATATCCCTATAGCCTTATCTACTGCTTTAGTGGTCTGCTTGGATGAGTTCAGGTCATCTGTGATGATGATGATGCCCAAGTCTCTTTCTTCCCTTGTGATTGCCAGCAATTCCCCTCCCAACCCATAGGTGGCTTCAGGATTTCTCTTCCCTATGTGCATGATCTTGCACTTCTTTTCATTAAACCCCAGTTGTCACTTTTCTGATCATTTTTCCAGTTTATCCAGATCTCGTCTCATTCTGTCCACCCCATCTGGATCATTTACTCTATTCCAGATCTTGGTGTCATCTGCAAACAGACAAACCTTACCCTCCAGTCCATCTGCAATATTACTGATGAAGTTATTGATGATGACTGGTCCCAGGACTGATCCCTGAGGTACCCTACTTGTGACTTGCATCTCTTCTGACTGTATACCATTTACCACCATTCTCTGTTTTCTGCCCAACAACCAGTTTGCCACCCAGTTGACGAACTTCTGACCCACCCTGAGCCTACCCAGTTTATTAATCAATCTTCTATGTGGAACAGTATCGAAAACTTTGCTGAAGTCAAGGTAGGCAACATCAACTGCACCCACTTGGTCCACCACTCTGGCTACCAAGTCAAAAAAATCTATATGATTAGTTTGACAGGACCTTCCTGTTGTAAACCCATGATGTCTTGGATCCTGTGATCCTGTGCGCTAATGTATTCCAGGTGTTGCATTACCATTTCCTTAAGGACTGCCTCCATAATCTTGCCCACTACCGAGGTAAGACTGACTGGTCTGTAGTTCCCTGCCTCCTTCCTGCTACCATGCTTGTGAAGCGGGATCAGATGAGCCCTTCTCCAGTCTTCTGGGATCTCTCCTGTGCTTGGAGACCCACTAAACAGTTCTGATAATGGCTCTGCTAGGTCTACCCTTAGCTCCTTTGGTACCCTGGGATGTATGACATCAGGTCCCATTGCCTTGTCCACCCTGAGCTTAGAGAGCTCTTGTAGGACCCTTACTTTTGTGAAGGAACTTGTGCACACCTCCCTTCCCCCTGTGTCCATGGTGCTGAGCTGTGGGCCCTGCCCTACCTTCTCCTCAGTAAATACTGAGCAGAAGTATCTGTTTAGGATATATGCTTTCCATAGGTCCTCCTCCTCACACTCCCTCTTATCCCCTTTGATCTTAGCAATACCCCCTCTCGACTTTCTTCTTTCACTAATGTATCTATAGAAAGTTTTGTCCCCTTGTCCTCTTCTTTTACTGTTCATAGGGATGAGAGAGAGGTGGCACAGGTGGAAACCTGGATGGCAGGAGGGGCCAGCAAGGAGGGACAGAGAGGAAGAGGGGCAGATGTGTTTTTAAATGCAATGAAGAAGGCAGGTGGGTGTCAGATATGCAGGAAGCTGTGACAGCTAGGAGTGGAGATCACTTGGCTGAGGTAGAAATTAGAGGACAAAGAGGGGCCAGAACAAGGAAGGAGGCTAGGGAGCAATTGGGGCAAAAATCAGATTGTAGAGTCTGGAGCCTCTTGAGGAAGGGGTGAAATGGTGGGGAACTTCAGAAAGCAAGCCATAGGAATACCCAATGGAAGGGAGGACAGGGCAGTCAGAGGCAGGAAAAAGGAATGGAAGAGGGTTAAGGAAACCAGGAGGAGAGTGCAGTCACTAAGCGGGGTGGGGAGAATGCAAAAATAGGAATGGAAGGAGTGGCCAAGGGGTCAAATAGGTTCACACAGGTCTAGGGGTTGGAACATGGGACTGTTGATGCCTAGAACAAGGCAGGGCCGGGACCTCAGCGGAAAAGATAGGAGACAGCGGCTCGGTAGGAGTAGAACAAGCTGGGGGGCCCAGGCTGGTGATAGGAGATAAAATGAAGAGGTACAGGATGGGGGTTGGTGGTGTGGTTGTGAGGAAGGAGGTCAGAAATTGTACTGGCTATGACTGGCACAGGAAGGAGGTCAAGAGGAGAGGCAGGGAGGAGACATGCAGGACACAAGGTTAACAGGGAGGTAGGCCCTGGGGGGGGGGACAAGGCCAGTGATGGAAAGCATGACACAGGATGGAGAAGACCATTAATTTATTTATTTGGTATTCAGAAAATAACCTTTGAGCCAAGACTCTTTTACAAAGGTTCCACGTCATGTGAACAGAGTTTAGACATTCAATCAAGAAGGTTACAGAGTTTTAAAACATTTGAGACACTGAACAGCACAACAATCAGGAAAAGGTTGCAGAGTTTCTTAACCATGTAAAACACTATACAGCAAATAGACATCAACTTTAGTTGATTTCAAGTGCAGGTAAGGTGCAGAGGCACTAGAGGTTAGGTTAGGTTTGGCAGAGAGTCAGTAAGGACAGGATTTTGGTGGGGGGGGCCTCTAGTAAAAGTACACAAGGAGGCAGGACTGAGGCCATGGAGGCACAGACCCATCCTAGCATGGAGGGGTGTACAGGAGTGATTCAGAGGCATTGTCAAGAAGAGTGTGGGAGGGTGGCTTCTGATTGACAACACATACTTCCTGTGGGAACAGAAAGAGCAGGTTCACCAGAACTATTCAGAGGTGGGGAAGCAGTAGTTCCAAGGGGGTATGGGTAAACAGGGCACCTGGGAGTAGTTAGCCAGAGGTTAGAGGATTTGAACACTGCATCGGGGGTTTAGAAACTGAGTTGGTGAGGCAAGGTTAGATAGCATATGCAGGTGGTAAAATGGAAAAAGAGAAAGGCAAAAAAAAATGGAAGGGGAGTTAACCTGTAGGTTCATTACTGTACCGTGGGAATTTTTTTTTTTTTTTTTATTTGAATCTAGGATTACAAATACCTTTGAGCCAAGGCTCTTTTACAAAGGTTCCACATTGGATGCGGTACAATTCAAACAAGATGTTGAATAACAGTACAACAGTGGGTTACAGGCAGTTACATACAGTTTTATACATTCAATACAGTGGCAAAAATGCCAGAAGGAGGTCTGGTAACAGGGTTAACACAGTATGGAAGAGAGACACACTAGTGGGGTGCAGCCATAGGCGCTTGTCAAATATCAATTAAAGTGCTACAAGGGGGTAGGGAAAGTGGGTGGGGAGGAGGGGAGGATGAGTTGGTGTGTGGAAGAAGGAGTTGAGGGGGGAGAGGGTTAAGTGCTAGGTGAAAAGAGCAAAGAGGAGAGGGTTGAACAATTAGGAAGGACAGTCACAGGAGCTAGATGCAGACAGGATGTGAGGGAGACTGTATTTGAATGGACTTAGCTTTGGCATTGAGGTGATGTCAATGTTGAGACCATTGAACCAGCTGGGAGCTCTGTGCGAAAAGGATCTTTTTTTTTGTGGGTTCCTCTGCCAGGTATCCACCCTGGTCGCGGCCCTGGTCTTCCACCTGCTGTCACTTGCTGGGACCTCCGGTCACCCCCGGCTTTCCTCTGGAGGGCAGGGCCACTGAGCTGGGACCCCCTATCCAGCCACCGTGGAACCAGTGACTAGTTGGGGGACCCCAGTGACAGTGGCTAATTGAAGCCCCAAGGAAGGCTTCATAGAGGCAGAGGTACCCTAGTTTTTCCCCCTCTTTAGTCATTCTGAAGAGTCAGATGTGCAATGACGTCAGTGCACTGACATGCAGACATCCGCTGACTCTTCCCCCAATGTAGATGCCCATGTTCTGCCGAACACCCAGCCTCCGCTGGGTGTCACTGCAGTGCGGAGCATGTCCCTCACCCATCCCCAAGAAAGGAGAACTGTCGCAGGATGCTCAATCCTCCCTTCCCCCTACCAGCCCCCGGCGACCTGAGTCCATTCCCGAACCCGGGTCACCGGCGTGGTGTGAGGTGTGGCGTCCAGCGCCTCAACCCTCAGTGCCACCGGGCCATCTCACAAAGGATCTTTGCCCTTGTGTGGTGCGGAAATGTGGGATATGCAGTAGTTGGGATTCAGAGCCCCTGGTGATGTGAGTAGTCTGCACTAGGCAAAGGAGAGCTTGGGAACCTGGGGGAGCAAGGCCTAGTGTTATTTTCTTTGCCATAAGGCAGGTTTGGTACTTGATCCAGTTTGAAAGTTGAAGCCAACCGGTCTGTGCGTAGAGATCACACGTGTGGGTGAGGCGATGGGCACTGGTTATGAGACGGCAAGCTTTGTTTAGTGCAATGCATATGTGCCTGAGGGTAGTGGCAGAGGCAGAGCTGTAGATGATTAGACCATAGTCGATTATTGAGATTACTGAGCTCTGTACTGCAATCCTTAAGGCATCTGAGGTAAGGCATTGCCTGTGTATGAAGAGCAGGCCAATGTAAGTGTTGGCAGCCTTGGCAATGTTGTTCATGTGCATAGCATATATGATAGGTTACAATCGATGGTGACTCCTAGACATTTAAAGGATTGAACCTGTTCGAGGGTTGCACCAAGGCAGTTTTTGACCGTGTTGGGATTGAGTCTGTGTTTGTTGTGCGGGTTGCAGAAGAGCATGGACTTGTTTTTTTTATAGTTGAGAACCAATTTATGTATACTAAATCAAGTTTCAATCGAAGTGAAGGCAAGCTGTAGATTCTTTTGAAGGTGGCCCGGATCCTTGTGAGTGGAGAAGATCACGGCAGCATCAGCATAAAGGAGGATTTGTGCTGGACATGATTATGGAAAATCATTCAGAAAGATGCTAAAGAGAAGTGGCCCAAGAATTGAGCCTTGAGGAACTCCTGAGTGAACAGGATGTGTATCTGAGAGAATATCAGCTATTTGCACTCTTTGGGAGTGGTTCTCCAAGTAGCTCTTGAACCACGTAGTGGACTCAGGAGAGAGCCCAGCAGAACATAACTGTGTGATTAATAGTTTATGGTGTACAGTGTCAAAGGCTTGGTCAGGTCTATGAAGACCGACCTGGTTAGGAAACTGTTGTCCAATGAGCTGTGGATAGCACCAGTGAATTCAAGGAGGGCCGATGTAGTACTGTGACCTGTATGGAAGCCATGTTGTTGAGGGCAGAGGATGTTGTGTTTATCCAGGTATTCCATTAGCTGGTCAGATACCATACTTTTAATGGCATTGGGGGGGGGAGTATGGAGATAGGCTGGTAGTTCACATGCAAGTCCTTGTCCCCACTTTTGTGGACCGGGGTTACTGTGGCTGATTCCATCTGTCGGGGAACTGGCTGAGGGTGAGGAAGAGATTGAACATTTTTGTTAGTGAAAGTAGCACTTCATCAAGGGTGAGGGACACCAGCTTGAGGTCAAGTGAGTCCCCACTAGTTCTGGATTTGGCGATTGCATTAGAGACATATTTACGGACCTCATGTGCCCTGACTTCCTTAAAGTAGAATGGTGGGTGGTTGGAGGGAGGGGGTTGTGGGCTGGGGGTAGAAGGAGGGTCTTCATCATTGAAGAAGTCTGAAGGGAGAACGCTACTGAGGTCAGAGAACGCAGTATTAAAAGTATTTGCAATTGAGGTAGGGTCGAGAGTTATGCCACCATCAATGACCAGCATAGTAGGTGAGGTTTTTGGCTGCTTCCCAGTTACTTTTTTAAGACTGTCTCAGAAGGATTTCCCTTTTCCCCAGGTGTTCATGAGGGTATCTCTGTAGTATGCATTTTTTTCTGGAGGATAGATTTAGTGCAGTCGTTTCACACCCATTTGTAGTTCTGAAAATCGGTTTGATTGCCAGTAGCCCATGCCTGAAGCCAGAGGAGGTCCATAGCTTTCAGATCTGTAAGTAGTTCAGTGGAGAGCCAAGGACTGCAAAGGCCTTTGATTTTACGCCTTTTGAAAGGGGTATAGGTGTCACAGGCAGCATTGAAGGAGTTGATGAAGAAATCCAAGGCAGAATTGACATCAGAAGCGTTTAATATAGGAGACCAGTCGAGCTGTCAGAGGTGGGATTTGAGGTGTTTCAACTGACCGCGTGAGAGGACTCTACTATTGATTAATTTAGGAGGGTGCTTGCAAAATTTATTCAGCCATTCGCAGATGACTGGGGAATGGTCACTTAGTGTATCTGGAAGGACAGAAACATCCTAGTTGTGGGAGGGATGGCTGGTCAGTATCCAGTCCAGGAGCGTGCCTGCACCAGTTTCATAATTATGTCTGGTGTGGGAGACTACCAGCTGTGCCAAGTTGGCTGCTGAGATGGCATCTGAGATGGCATCCTTGAGGCCCCCCATGTCAGCGACTAGCCAATTGATGTTAAATCACCCATTAGGATCGACTCCGAGTCAGGGGTTTGGGCATGGATGAGGTCCAGGACTGAGTTGAGGCCTTTACCTTGTTCTTTTGGAGGAATGTAAACAGCAGCAACAGTCAGTGCTTTATTGTGAGCCACCAACAGAATTTTAATAGGTAGGATCTGTGTAGAAGAAACCGAGAGGGGGGAAGGTAAGTGGTGACCCAGGAGGGCATCTTTGAGATATATAGCACAGCCTCCCCCTCTTTTTGTACTCCTATCAAGACTGAAGACATTGTACCCTGGCAGGGCAATAACCATGTCTGGAATTTTGGGTGATAGCCAGGTTTCAACAATTGCAAGGATATCAGGGTTGTGTTGGTTAGTGAATATTTGCAGGGCATCAAGTTTAGGCAGGAGGCTGCAGATGTTGAGAGATGCAAGGGTGAGAGCCCCAGGGTGCCTCGATTGTTGGCCGGAGCAAGGAATTTCAGGCCCAGGATTTGGGTGAATGTTCCCAGATAGAAGCAGCAGGAGTAGCAGAAGCTTTAGAATGCATCATCTTAATTGTTTTAAGGCAGATTTGTTTATCTGCTTTATGTGCAGTCTGTTGCAGTGATTCTGTCTTAGGTCCCAAAGTGAAGTAATATGAGCCGGTGTTGAGAACAGCAACAGGTGAACATACACCACCCTATCATGGTTCTTCAGGTGTTGCCAGCCATCCCCAGAGGAGAATAGGAGAGTATAGACAAGCTCATTTGGAAGGTACCAGAGTGGGTGTAGATAAGGTCAATCCTGTAGCCTACAGGAAGAGAAGGGTATCAAGCTCCAGGCAGGAAAAACAGCGGTAGCAGGGAGCAGAAGAGAATGAGATGAAGAGGCAGAAGGGGCAGAGCCATAGTGCTTAGAGGATGTGTAGAGATAACCGAGAGGGTCTATAGGACAAGTGTCACCTGTGGAGGTGAAACAAGCAGAGGGAGAGTGAGCGGCCAGGGAGGTAGGCCCCAAGTAAGAGAGCCCAATAAGGTTCAAGCAGGGTGGATACCAAAGTTGAGTAGGTGGAGCCAAAGCCTATTTAATAAAGGTAGGAGGTGGGGTGGGGAGACAGGTGCAAATTCTCTGCAAAAGTCAATGCAAAGCAGCAGGCGCCGAAGCCCAGAGACTGAAAATCCAATAGGAACAAGCATTTGTCAATACCAAATGTTGTCTCACTGGCATTGGCATTGGTAGTGCAGGAGTTAGAGATGCATAATAGGAATGGCAGTGAAATATTGAACTGATACCAACCTCACTCCCACCCTGAAGAGACACATTTTCAACATAGGCATTTTGGGACCTCCCCTCATGAACAGTGGCACTGTGATTTTGTTAATCTGTCCCAAAAGTTGATTTCCCACAGCTATCATGCCATTCTGCGCCACAGGTGTGAAAACACATTTTGGGCAGAATGTGAAAAATGACAGCTGTACTATTCATAAGGAGGTGTGAAAAAATGCCAGTGTTGAAAATCTGCATGGAAACTGCGCAACACATGCTTGTGACACAGTCATTTTATGGACTTTCATTACCAAATTTTCAACATATGCATTTTAGGACCTCTGCTCATGAACAGTGTCACTGTTATTTTCTCAAACTGTCCCGAAAACTGATTTCACACAGCGATCATGCTATTCTGTGCCAGAAGTGCGAAAACACATTTTGGCCAGGATATGTAAAATGACAGCTGTACTGTTCATAAGGAGGTGTGGAAAATGCTAATGTTGAAAATCTGGAGTGAAAGTATTACAAATTCACGAAGTTACGTGCATGGATGGAAACTGCGCAACACCTGGAAACCAGGAACATTCATTTTGATTTTTCACCAAATTTGCAACATAGGCTTTTGAGAGCCCACCTCATGAACAGTGGCACTGTCATTTTGTTAATCAGTTCTGAAAGGTGATTCCTGCAGGGACCGCAAAATCACCTTTCAGGACCGAATAACATCATGACTGTGACTGAATTCAGGAGGAGGGTCCCAATAACCCGATGAATATTTGGTGCAAAATTCCAAAAAATGCCCAAGATATGCACCAGGGCCGGCCTTAGGGAATGTGGCACCCTAGGCGAACTTGCCAGTGGTGCCCCCCCAGAAATTTTTTTCAATCTCTTCACATCACACATACACAAATGCACACACACATACAAATGATCTTCCTAATGGCAGATAACTTCCTTAAGGGGACCAGTGTTAAGGGAGAGGGGAAAGCATGACACAAGGGTGGATCCTAGCCTGATCAGTGAGGACAGGATCAGAGAGGAATTAGGTAGGTTGATGGTAGACAGGGCTATGGATCTGGACACCCTGCATCTTAGGGGTCTTTAGGAAGTAAGGGAGGAGTTAGCGGCACCTGTAACGAGGTTGTTTAACTTGTCCCTGGATACAAGGTGAGTGCCAAAAGACTGGAAGAGGGCTCAGGACAGATGTGGTGCCACAACACAAATGTGGCAGCAGGGAGGAGACAGACAATTATTGCCCAGTCAGTCTCACCTCGGAGGTGGGTAAGATGATGGAGGTGATATTAAAATAAAGGATGGTCAGCTACTTGGTGGATAGTGGGTTGCAGGACATCTGTCAACATGGCTTCACACAAGGGAGGTCATGTCAAATGAACCTGAGTTCTTCGATTGTGTGATGAGGGTGTTCAATCAGGGAGAGGCAGTGGACATGGCCTATCTGGATTTCAGGAAGGCCTTCGATGCTGTTCCCCACAGAAGGCTGGTAAATAAACTGGAGAGTTAGGGACATAAAATAACAAAGGGGTGATTAGAGGCCGGGGTCCCCCAGGGGTTGGTACTGAGGCTCATCCTCTTTACCATCTATATCAGCAACATAGCAGAGGGGCTGCAAGGGAAGGTCTGCCATTTTCCAGTTGATATGAAGATCTGCAATAAGGCGGACACCCCAGGGTGTGTGGAGGCTGTGAGGAATGATCTAAGGTTGTTGGAGGAGTGGTCAGAAACATAGCAACTGAAATTTGATGCCAAAAAATGTACAGTGATGCACATGGGGCAGAATAATCCGCAAGCAAATTACACACTGGGGGAGAAAATAAAAGCAACTGAGCAGGAGAGGGATCTGGGGATCATAATTTTAGACAACCTTAAGGTAGTGACCCAATGCAGGGAGGTGGTGAGCAAAGTGAATGGAATGCTGGCATGCATAGGGAGAGGTATAAAAATCAGAAGGAGGGATGTGCTGATTCAACTTTACAAATCCGTGGTGAGGCTTCACCTGGAGTACAGGGTTCAGTTCTGGAGAACTCACCTACGCAAGGACATAAATGGGACTGAAAGAGTTCAGAGAAGGGCCATTAAGATGGTGCATGGGTTAAATGGGAAGCCATACGAAGAGAGGCTGAGTGTTACATTTATATCCACTGGAGACCAGAAGGGAGGACTGAGGGTGGAGGGGAAAGGTTTAGGGGAATGTGAGAGGTGTTACTTCACTAAGAGGGTGGTGGAGCCTGAAATAGTTTGCCAGTAGAGGTGGTGGTGGCTGAAATGGTGGAAGGATTCAAGAGGTCATGGGACAGACACAAGGGGTTGTCCAGAGGTGGAAGAGGGTCTCTGGGTGATGGGGACAAGTAAGGAGGGGGAAGGGGCAGACTCAATGGGCCAAGAGGTTTATTTTCTGCCATCACATTTTCATGATTCTATGATTCCTGTGTAACAAATACATTATGATGCTATAGCCATCCTTGTAGTAAACAGAGATGCAGCGAATTTAAAATTCGCTGGCGAAGTGGGCCCTTCGCGTTGCAGCGGAGTGGGCAATGCAAAGTGCTCACTTCGCCTTGTTATTACCACTTCGCTGGTATAATGAGAACGCTGTAAGCGGCAAAGTCATTGTTTTTAATGGACTTTGATCTCATATTATGATTCTAAGTGATCCACTTGGTGTTTCAGACTTGGCAGCCCCCCACAGATCACATGGCTTACAGTACTGTAAGTCACATGCTCTCTAGCCAGGCAGGAAGGAAGTGAGTCACACAGACAGTTTCACTTTCTCCTGTGCAGACTGAGAGAGAGGAGTGTGTGTGTACTAGAGAGAGGAGTTTTTTGATTGCAGAGAGAGTTAACATTTAATACTTAAACCAACAGCTTTTTTAAAAGCTACATTTTTTTGTCTTTTCTGTACTGTTTTTTACTTAATTTGTTCTTTCTGTAAATTTTATTTTTCTTACCTACTTAGTTGTTTGTCTGTGTGTGTGTGTGTGACTGTGTGTGTGTTGTGCTTGTGTCGTGAGATGGAGCAGGGTGAGGGAATGTCTGGGGCTGGGGCAGCTCTGGGAGAGCGTGGTAGAACGCATCGTTGTACCATGCGCATGTGTGGGGGGCATGGGCACTCATTTGTGTTGGACCACTCTAAATTTGAGTGTCCAACCCCCAGAAGCAGGACCAGCACCGCCTCCTGACTCTGAGGCAGTTCAACCACCACCAAGTCCAGCACAAGGTCTTATGGAACAGGATGTGCCTGTTCCCCCAGGCCCAGGAGTGGATCCCACCATCAGAACTGTTGAGCAATGTGAGCAGCCTACTGCCAGTTCATCTGGCCCTTCCCTGCCTGTGCCTGGTCCTCCTCACACCTCTGTTGTTTGGCAGTTTTTTGACTGTGTCGGGGGGGGTCAGCAGTGTGGTTAAGTGTTGCCTATGTGCAGTGGAGGTGTGCCATGGCCCCTTGGGGAGTCATGTGGGGACTGGGGGCCAGCGCACCCATATGCTTAATCACCACCAGTTGGAGTGGCAGGCTGCCACGGAATGGACCACATCTGTACCTGCTGGCCATTCTGTGGCAGAGGGTGCCGCTGTGCATAGCGGGCGTGGCATCCCTAAGAAGAGGAGGGCCACAGCAGCACCTGTTGCTCCACCAGCACCCCACCACCACCACCACCACCAGCAGGTTAGCCTGTCGAAGGAGTGGACGCCAGAGAAGTGCGTGTAACACTGTCTGACTTGGCAGTTCTCTGGAGTGCTGTTGAGGAGAACAGCGAGAGGATGAGTGCTGTGGAGCAGTGGCTGGGTGACATAGAGGGACATCAGCTTCAAATTATGTCCATGCTGGAACTGCTGCTGGATCACCATAGGATCCCACATTAGTTTTATTTCCTCACACCATGTTCCCCCCCCACACCTTCCTTGCTGTGCCATAAAATGTATTCCTCCATCATCCCTGACCCTTGTATGTAATTATGCCTTTTTGTTGTCTTCAGTATGCTATACTTTGTATTCTGGGGCCCCTTCCTTCTGTTAAGTGTCTGTGTGTTTTGTGTATGTGCGTTGTTTTGGTGCCTCATTTTTCTGCATCTGCAAAAGGCATCTGTCTTGTGTCCAGAAAATTGACAAGTGGTAACACAGTGAAATGAGAGTGTTTCAGCACATACAAAGTCCCCCAGAATTTATGGCGCACTCAGTCATGCGCACAACAGTGGCACAGAGTCCCCAGATTTTTTCTGCAGGCCCAGAAAGCATCCTCCTTGTGTGCAGAGAAGTGAAAAGTGATCATCTCAACTGGATTGAAAGGTGCCCTTTGGATGTACAGTAATAGTAGCCTTGGTGAGTAGATATATATATGGTTGTGTATTTTGTAGGTGATAATGAAGGGGGTTGAACTTGACATGGACATGTATTCATGCTATTGTTCTGCATCACACACAGGTAACTCCGTCTCCAAACTGTTGCTGTGCACCCTCCAGTGCTCAATGAGAATTTTTTGCACTTAAATGGAACTGGATAATTCTCGCCACATGAAGGTGAAGCATTTCTTTTTTTTTGGGGGGGGGAATCATATTTTCAGTTTTTTCTGTAATGGTTTGTTATTTTTTTATTTATTCACAGATTTCATCAGCATTCTTCTGGAGTCCGGTTCTTAATGATGGTCATGGTCATGGAATGAAACAACTTCTGTGTGTTGCATGTGTGCCCAAGCTCGGGTTGGGGAGGGGTGTGCCTCATCATGTTGACAAACTTTTTTGGATCAGTCCTGGTGGTGGTTGTCTGGGGTGGGCAGACAGACTCATGGTGGCAGCAGACTTGGATAACATCAGTCCCGGTGGTGGTGGTGGTCCATGGGGGGCAGACAGACTCATGGTGGCAGCAGACTTGGATAACATCAGTCCCGGTGGTGGTGGTCTGGGGTTGGGGGGCACACCACCTTTTAAATACTGCAGTTAAAACCTGCCAACATTAACCACATCATCATCCTCATAAAGAAAACTGCCCTCACAGTCATCGATGTCTGAAGTCTGACCACTGGGAAATTCTTTCTCCATTGTGTCATCATCTACATTAGTGGTGGGCCGTTTCAGGCAGCCACTGCCAGTGCCACCAGGATGCTCCATTTCCACATCAGCAAGACCACAATGACTAGGCCGGGGTACGAATACAGAGGTTGCAGTCTGTGCTGGTATGTGCCTCTCATTCATTTTAATGAATGTTAGCAAACTAACATTTGTAGGAGACAGGTTTGTCCAATGATCCCTGACTATTGCACCTGCTGAGCTGAATACCATCTCAACACTTACACTGTAGGGTGGGCATGTGCGGTACTTCAGTGCCACTGCAGTCAGCTCTGGCCATTCACTGACCTTTCCACTCTAGTACAAAAGAGGATCTTCACTTATTGTCAGATGCCTATTTTCAGACAAATATGACTCAGCCATTCTCTGTGCCACACTAAGTCCGATTGTTGATGCATCAGCCTGTTCCCTGGAATCATTGATGTCACAAATACCCACTTGGGACAAAGCCTCCCAAAGTGGGTTGACGCCAACCACTTTGGATGACAGACCACCAGGAACTACAGTCCCCTTACTCTTGCATGATATGCTTGCTGGTCCTTCAGCTACACCTTCAGCTGGATTATGCTGCTGAGGTTTGCAAACCTTGGCAGGTGACTTCTGTGCCCCATGAACCAAGCGAATCAGTTGACCACTGATATTTTTTACCTCCATCCAGTACTGATGCAATTCCACTTTTGTATCGTGGTCCAGCATTGTTGCCATGGAAAGTTGTCACTAGGCTGAATGCTGACAATGTGACGATTCTGGTCAAATACTGTTAGCATGTGTTGCAGCAACATACTGCTACCACCGTCTCCGGCAACATCAAGGCTATGCTGTACATTCACCAATGTCTGCCTCAGCACCCACAGCAGTGGAATTGATTGGCTAATGGAGGCAGACTCGCCACTCACTGCCTGTGTGGCATGTTCAAAAGGACGCAAAATTGTTATTACAGAGTCCATGAGGTGCCACTGTTCAGTCATCATAGACATGGAGGCCCCAGAACTGTCACGGCTAGTGTGCATAACAAGATATTCTGTGATGGCTTTGTATTGTTCATAACCCTCTGCCATGTATAACATGGAGTTCCATCGGTGACAACTTCCAGCTCAGCGGTACTGAGGCAGGCTGTTTTGTATCCGCAACTGCGCAGTTGGTCACGGGCCTTTCCAGATCTTGAAAAGTGAGACAGATACGTCGTGGCAATGGTCAGCATTTTCTATGTCAGGGTGCTGCAGAAACTCCTGAACCACAAGATTTAAACTGGGCAATGCATGGAACATGAAAAAAACACCATTCGTGATGCATTTCAACACATTTGACCCATTGTCACTTGCTATGAACCCAGCTCTCAGGGACAGAGGGTTTAGCAATCTGTCAATTTCAGTCAGTACCATATCCAACATGTTCTCACCAGTGTGTGAACAGGTCACATCAGGTATAGTAATCTGTTGCATGCTGGCGAATTCAGGAAGATTATTGCTACCATGACAATCCGCACCTTCCTGCACTGATTTTTTGTCTACTACCAGCATCACAAACAACCCCTGGCACCTGCGCCCAGTGTGCAGTTATACAGATATGAACTCCCGCTGTTTTTGCCACTTGTCCACATATCTATACTTAAATGGATGAATGGAGAGGAGGAATGTTGAAGGGCCTATCTTACTGAGTCTGAGACAGTGCGTAACAACTCAGGAACAGCACAGGTAGAAAAGTATGTCCTGGAAGGGACTTTCCATTTTGGACAGGCACGGGCAGCAAACTGCCAGAACCCAGAATTCTCCAGAAAGAAGGGCAAAAGATCGATTGCCAGCATTTCTGCTACAGCATTAAGTTCACATGACACTGTATGACTGGGGAGGCACTTCAGCTTATGACGTAGAAAACACTGCAAGTGGGCTGACGTAATCGCTTTACAGGGTGTGTGTTGGTCGCAAATGGTTGTGTTCTGTGATGAATGGAATTGGCAGGGAGTGGAGTGTGGACATTTGATGAAGATGGTTGCACAGGTGATGATGACAAACCCAGAAATGATGTTATTTTTCCGGATTTGCCAACCGGGGTTGATGTACCACTTGCACTAGACACACTGCATTCACCACCACCACCACAAAAACTGCTACTCTCACCAGCACTGGACAACATTTCAAAGTCATTATGGTCCTTCACCTCATCATCATCATGCCTGTAGTAATCCTCTGCTCTTATTGCCGCACTACTGCACACATTTAATTTCCTACTGGGCTTAACAGTCATGGAAGGGGATGACATGCTGGCTATGGTTGCTGCTGGTGATACGGGTGAACGCCCAAGTCTGGTATTAGCTGCCAGCTTGTGCTGGGTCCACAGAGCCAAGTGCCTATTCTTAAGATGCTTATGCTGTCCTTCTGTCCCAAGATGGCTCCCCTTTTTACCTTGACTTACACGCACATAGCAAACCTGGCAGATTACAATGGAATCATCATTTGCATCTTGAACAAAAAAATCCCAAACAAGGGACTGTGATGCTATACTTTTAACATGTCCATGATGATGTGGCTTATTTAAGTCTGTTATTTTAAGCACTGAAGTGGGGGGGGCACATGATGTTTCTGGCACTGCACACCTGGACTGCAACGCACTACCATGACTACCTATCATATTGAGTACTGGGTCATCATCATCATCATCATCCACTTAAACTGGTACATCACAAGTTTTTACAGGGGGGGGATTCCTGCAGACAGATTCAGAAATTTCAGACACAGCCACTTTTAATTTCTTTTTCTCCGGTTCCCAACTGGGGTCAATTAAATCATCATCATATTCATCAACATCACTGTCACACACATCCACATCTTCTGCTTGGATGCTAACATGTGGACTGCATGTTGCAACAACAGCAACATCATCATCATCAGCATCATCACATTCATCATCAGCATCTACACCACCATCACCTGATATTTTTTCACCACACTGTGAATCACTGTTGCATGGAAAATGAGTGACGTTAAGTGCCACGGTGGATGAAATATCACATTGTATGCTATCATTGACATGATCATCAGAATCAGGTTCAGTTAATGGGATGTTACTGGGAAGTATGACATCATCTACACTGTCACTCACTTGCACTGCTTCACACTCAATGTGTTTGGATACGGTACATTGGTCGGAATTAGAACTTGATGCAACTATGCTAATACTACCTCCACCACCACTAACACCAGTAACACTAACACCACCGGCTGAGAAAACATCATCTCCTTCAACTATGAGTGAAGCTACTGATTGGGCTCTAAAAAACATTGCAGGAGAAACACCTTTCCTCACATCACCAATGCACTTCTCTGTCCACATACTACTACCACGCCCACAGACCCTCTTACTGCCAACATTGCCACAGCCAGAAACAGCTTTACTTGCACATCTCTTTGCAGGAATTTTGGGGGATCAACCACAATATTATTACCAAATTCAGATTTTGATATGTTCACTTTCTGACTGGAGGGTTGCTACTCGCTACTATCGCTAGCTGGATGTGAAGCAAAATAAACAACTGTGGCTTCAGCAATAGATAAGGGGACTACTGTGTTGTGACACTGTCACGGAATTAAAACAACTTAAGTAACCAGTGGTGCTGATGGGGTCACAAAAACAATCCAGTCTGGTAAAAAATATCTTTTCAATGTGGGGGGCACTGAATACAAACAATGCTGATTTTTACAGCACTACAAGCAGCAACACTAAGAACAGAGAACATGATCGCAGTACAAAATCAGGCAGCTGCAGTGGATAGCAGGTTCACACTGCTGCGCTTAGTTGCACTTACACTGATCTGTGTCACAAATTTTAAAAGGTGCATTATATTTGATGCAACGCAATATCTACAACACAACACAGAACACTCTGGCCCAGATATTCGTGTTATGCACTATGCGCTATTAGGGTTGCTCCAGCCAAAGAAGTCCGAATCGCCGATTCCGCGAGTATTCAGCGGGGGCAGATGCACCCCCAAAATCACACTGAGAAAGGCGCAATGATAATGAATGCATGCACAACTGAAGGGGAGGAACCGTACCAAGTGGCGCGGTGCGATATTCAACAACATCGCCATGTGCAATAGAACAGCGGAAGTTGTGCAATAGAAATGAGCCCCAAAAAGGGAACAAGGAGAGGCTCAAGAATGCTACAGGGAAGGCACATGTTGCTGAACTATAGCCAGACACACAGAGGCAGGACAGGCGCACAGGGCAGAACAGAGAAGGGCACCCTGAACCCACAGGCACATGGAAGGTGTGGGAGCCACAGCTAAAACCACAGTGCAGAAGGGGGAAGTGCCACACAGTGCTGAGGCCACCAGAGGAAGGTGTTCCTGGTGCAGGGAAGTAGCAGCCAGGACAGCAGGGGGAACACAGAAACAGCTGCCGGGGGGGGAACACAAGCCAGGGACATGGCCAGTGCCACCATCCAGATGGAAGCAGTAATGAGGGGGGTGAGAAGGAAGGCAGCAGGGGGGCGCGGCTGTGGAAGGGCCCATCGGTGGTATGCCCCCAACAGACAGTACCGAGCCCACACCAGCTTGGAGCTGTACACTGATACTGAGATCGTGGGCTGGTATCACCTGAATCGGGCAATTCTTAGGCAGCTCTGTGAGCTGTGCAGTGATGTGATACAGGTACCCACACGACGGAGCCATGCTCTGTCAGTGGAGACAAAAGTGACAGCTTGCATGTGCCTGCTCACCACGGGTACATTCCAGAGACCAACAGGGGACACCACAGGCATAACCCAGTTGGCCACATCATGTCACCTCACCCAATTCCTCAGCACACTGTTGCCACATGCTGCGGAGTACATCCATTTCCCCAGCACACCAGCGGAGCACACAGCAAACATACGGGAGTTCCACAGGGTAGCATGTATGCCTGGCATGCTAGGGGCAATAGACTGCACCCATGTGGCCATCTACGCACCACCTGGCCCCGAAGGTGCCACATGTATCAATCGGAAGGGCTATGCAAACATCAACTGCCAGGTGGTGTGCTGCGATGCCAGGGGTGCATAATCAATGTCTGTGCCATTAATTCTGGGGAGCGCATGAGCCTTCATCTGGCACCAGTCAGCACTGTGCCATAGATTTGAGAGTGGGAATATCCCCACTGGCCACTTAGTGGGTGAGTATGCAAACCACATGGAAAAAACATAGAGCTTGGGAGGGGCATGGTCAGAGGTGACATGGGTATTGGCCTAGATGGCCCAAGGCAGGGCAACGCTGATCACCAAACTAACCTCCACCTTCTACACACAGGTGACAGTGGATACCCACTCCGTCCCTGACTGCTCACACCATACCGGCGGCCCGCGACCCCATCACAGCAACACTACAATGAGGCACATGCCACCACACGCAATATCATCGAGTGGGTGTTCGGGATGCTGAAGGCATGTTTCCATTGCCTGGACATGTCTGGCGGTGCCCTACAGTACAGCCCCTCAAAGGCCTGTGGGCTATTCCTGGCCTGTTGCATCCTGCACAACATGGCCAACGACTGTGGGATAACCGTACAGGTTGAAGAGGGGGACAACAATTAGGACGATGAGGATGCTGGTGAAGATGGTGATGGCAGCTCCCCCTTGGGTGATGGGACCCCGACTGATCCGGCTGGCACAGCTGCACCGGGACACCATCACAAAGGAGCACTTCAGCCAACCCAGGTAAGTCATGGGGCCATGTGCAACCACCAGTGGCAAAGGCACAACCCACAAACACACATGGACAAACACCAGGGGTGCATGCTGTCAAGGGAAGTGGCCGAGCATGGAACCACACACACCGCCAGGGATGGGCAAGATCTAACATGGCATATGGTCATACACACACATGCACACACACCTCACAAGGCATGCACAAAGGGTAGGAGGCACGCCGACCCAGATCACCACCCCTAGCCATACACACATCCACAGACCACCACGCTCAGTGCCTGTCATTGTGCATGTGTCAGAGGCTGGGCACCATTGCACAGTGGTGGACAGTGCAACACAGGCATCATAATGCACACTCCACAGCGGACAGCAGTCAGGAGGGTGTGCAGATGGAATGTGTGTGTGCGTGCAGGGCCGGGTACCCCACCCATGCATTGCACGCTGAACAACACAATGCACACAGGGAAGCATCAGACAGTAGCCATGATGGAAGACAGGTCAGTCACATGCCATAGTGCCATGGCCACCACGGATGCACGGGCAGTCCCACTGAGACCCGCAAGCAGTGACAGGCTGACCAATGGCCTCAAGGGTGGCAATCATGGTCCCAGGGGTTCCACTGCATAAAACACGACTGTGCTCGCTGCAGGGTCTGCAGCACTGAACATGCCTCGCCAGGCATGCTCAGGATGCCACAGCTGAACTCAGTGTCGACAAGGGACGGTGTCACTGGCGCTGGGAATGGGGGTGGACATTGCACTGCGTCGTGTCTGTGATGCATGGGAAAATAACTGTGTGCCCATTGTGGCCATGACAGCTGTGAATGCCTGTGTCTACCTGTCAATGGCAGCGGTCACGTCCTCCCGCAACTGGTCCATCCCTGCCAGGAGCAGAGTGGTGACTCTGCTGCTCCACTCCTCTGCCTGGTGCAGAGCCACACTCAGTGCATCCACCGCTGTCACAAGCCGCATCTGCTGATTGACTGATGCTTGGAGTATGCGGGTGTGCTCATCTAAGAGGTCATCTGCCTGATCGGCATGCTGTCCCTCATGGTGTTCACGGCCCTGATGGTCATCACCCCTTGAGGGTGGGCGCTGCCAGGGGCCAGGCCTGGGCATGTCCACAGGTGGTGCACTGATGCCACCCCTTGACACTGTACCCCCATGGCCATTGGCTGACTGCTGATACTGCCCCTCGGCTGCCGCTCTCCAGGGCTCAATGGTGCCATCACAGTGGCTGCAACAGCCCCACTGTCCTAGATGCACACCGGTGCTGCCCCACTGGTGCAGACAGGCACAGGCTGGGACTGTGATGTCATGCAGGTCTCCACGGTGGCACCACCCACAGCCATGGCTGCGATGTCACCTGCTGTGTGGCCATCCTGTGGCCCACACATCTCACTGCCCATGATGTTAGCTCCATCATTAGTGATGGATCTGGCAGCAGCCCGAGTCTCAGCATGCTGGCATCCATGGACGCTGGCACACTGGGACATGGGCAGGACCTCCTCCGCACCTGCTCCACCAACAACAGTCCGGACATCCAGGCGGGCCCACCATCTCCCTGACCCCCCGTATGCCTGTGGAGGTGGACGGGCCCTCCTCCATCTCCATGCTACTGCCCTCAGGGGAGAAGCCCACCACCGCTGAACCATGTAGATGCTCAGGAGCTGTAAGGGAAAAACAGTAGCATTAATGTATGTGACCTACCCTGTCCCCCCATTGACAGACCAGGACCTACCATGCAGTGACGGGCTACCATCCCTCTGGAATCCACCACCCGGAACACCCTCGATGGCGCAACACTGCATGCTGCCAGCAACCTGCTCTTCTTGTGGGGTCGGGTGTTGCACCTCCGGCTGTCCCCCAACGGTCACAGACCGTGCTGCCTTGATGGCAGCCACCTTCTCTTTAATTCTCTGCCTGTCTGTGCCCATCTTCTTTTTGCACTCCTGCATGGAGTGCTGGTGGCTGCCATGCAGGTTGACAGCATGCGCCACCTCCTCCCATGCAGCAGCATGGGCCTGTGGTGTTCCCTGGCGTCCACTGAGCAGCAGCTCCTGGTTGAGGTATGCCTCAAACAGGGCATCTGTCTCTGCCTTTGTGAAGTTCGGCCTCCTCTTCCTCCCACGTCTCTGTTCCTCTTCCTCCACCTCACGATCGGTCATGATTCCTCCTGTGAGAATGACAGGTGTTACCTGTGACTGTGCAGTCCTATGCATGTCCCAAACACCACAGTCCACACTCCCAAACAGCATGCAACTCACTGCAATAGACTGCAGTAACCGACTATAGCCAGTGCAGCCCAATGTCACATTTTTATGGCGCAACGCATGCAAATGAGGCAAGACGCATTTTTAAGTGGATGCAAATGCAGTGACTGTGCCAATGAATGGCTGATTAGATGATTTGCATATGCTGGCTGAATATCGCGTGGTTGCGCTTTGCGCAGTTGTGTTGAATGTGCTGAGCAAAGGTCACAGTTCTGTGACATGTGCAGTACACACCTAACTGCGCATGCCCAGGTTGATGATGCAGGCGCCTGCCGTGCTGCTGACGTGCTGTGCACGGAAGGCAAGGCAGGGCACGGCCATCATTGTGCCAGTGGTGCTACAGTGCTGTTCACATATATGGCACTGAGGCACTGGGGCAGTGTAGGCGCACTGGGGCAACAGCGCTGTAGACTGCTATAGGAGGTGGCACACAGGCACCCAATCATGCTACATGCATTGGGTTCCAATCACGCTGTGGCAGTCCATGCGCCAGAGACCCTTGACCTTGTGCCCGACCTTTGACCCCTAGGCGCCATGCGCCAGGCATGGGTGCACCACTATTGCGCTGTTCAGTGACAGTGCAATAGGGAATGGCAGCGCTGTACCGCGCAGCATCTGCATGTGGCAGGACTGCGCTGCCGAGTGCCATTTTGAATCCACCACATTGATGAGATGGCACGGAGAAGGGCAGTCATGTGGAGTCAGGTGGAGCTTGCCAACCTGGTGGCAAATGTAGAGCCCCATGCTGGGGCTTTGTGTGGAGATGCACCCTGGACAGGGCCAGGGTGCAGTGTGGCAGGAGGTGGCGGCGCTCTCGAGGAGGCCACTGGTATGGGGTGCACGGTAAAGCAGTGTCGCCACCATTACGGGGACCTCAGGTGCAGGGACCCACACCTGCTTGCCCGCCTGTGGGCTCATGCCAGGAGGGGCATGGTGCTATGGCCAGGTAGGCACCACATCCATACACTGTTATCGTCCATACGGGTATCATGGTTGCATGTGTCTGGCACATGGGGGGGCCATCCAGTGTTGGCTGTGGTGGTGGTATCGGGGTGTGGGGTGGATGGGTATGGCTGTGTGGGATTGCACACACATGGGGGCGGGGGAACTTTGCTACCGGATTGTACTGATGTTCCTCTCTCCATGTTTGCACCTTAGGGCCCGAAGAACGCAGACAGGTGAGGGAGCGGAGGCACCACCTGGAGGAGCAGCAGGGCAGGAGGGCTGAAGGTGTACAGTGGCACATGGACCAGCCTGATGATGGTGAGTGCCTTACATCCATGATTACTATTGCATGCTGTATAACTGGGTTGGGCAGCGGGGGCATGGTTACCATCCATTGACACCACTGCCATGCATGCAACTTGTTACAGTCAGCACTGTCCAGTGGCACTGCATGTCTGGGAGTCGTCAGTGGTGGTCCATGCATACACCGGGCACATGGCTGTGGCACTGCCTTCACACCGCATAGCCAAGTCACTGTTTGGCCATGGTGGTGCTGTGCAGGACATGGGCAGTGGGTGTGTGCAGTGGTCCACATGGCTGTGGCTGCCTGGATAGACAGGTCTTGTGGACATTGTCACTGTGGGTGGTCACACACCATCACAGGGGCGTGGCACATGGCTGTATGCCATGCACAATGGGTGGGCAGCAGGGGGCTGGACAGTCACACTTATTGACTCTGCTCCCTTGTCCTAGGTGGACGGTGACTCCAGGCGCTGGAGAGAGGTGTGCGGGAGCTGCTCCAGGTGGCAAGGGTGACCCTAGAGCTCTTGCAGAGAATCAACCGCTACGGGGTGAGAAGGAGGAGGAGAAGACATAGACGCCATGTGAGGAGGACCAGGGCACCGTTGAAGACTCCATGCCCTACTAACAACTTCCCCTTGACCCACCCTCTTCCCTTCTTCCCTCTCCCATATGTTCACCCTGCCCCTTACCTGCCTCCTGGTATGTGGCCCTTCCTCCCTCTTATAAATACTTGTAAATAGTTTTTGTTACTTCTTTTGAATATATGCATTTTGTTATGACAACTGTGGTGGTCTCAGATTTGCAGCGGGCTACAGGTGCTCAGCTGCAGTGGTGTGCATGGTGTCCAGGGTGGTGCACGCATGGGCGTGTGTGTGTGTGTATGTGCAGGGTGAACCGCCTATGGTGTGGGCAGGGGGATCAGTCACTGTCTGTGGTCTGTGTGTTGTACTCTGTGCACCGGATGCCTATGTGCAGTGGTCCATGGGGCCTGCACTGTGTGCATGGCACCCCTGTCAGACCATCCATGGCCTGTGCAGCTGATACCCTTGCATGTCTGTGATATGCATGGTCTGCTGGTGTGTCAGTGGTGGCTGCCCATGCTGGATAACAACTGTACCGGCACAATGCCAGGTTGCCTTCCATCACCAGTATGGTGCACATCTGGCTCCAGTAGCACTGTGGCCTCCGCTGTTGTTGTCCCCCCTCCATGCTGTCGCTGTGTCTGTTGCAGGGGATGTGCTCCAGTGTCTGCCACCTGTGCTCCAGCAGCATGCTGGTGACATACAGCTTCATGCTGCCTGCACAGGGTGGCTGGCATACCTGTGTAATGTAGGGGTGCTGGCCGTGTGTATACATCAGCCGTGGCCACATGCCAGTGGCTTGGTTGACCTGCTACTGTGTCCCTGTGTTGGTGTGCCCTTGGGTATGGGTGGGTGTTTGTCCATGCACTGTGTTGCATCCTGTGTGGTGCATGCTTCCATGCAACACTGTGCGTGTCTGTGCTGGCTGTTGTGACCAGTGCTGGGATGGGATGTGTCCTTGGGAGGGTGTGCAGGGTGCTGTACCGCTGGTGGTGTGGTCCGGGGCATGCCTTGTCACATGTGGGGTACCTTGTGTGGCGACGCATGGTCGGTCTCTCAGCTGTACCTCGGGGGGACATGCAGGGTGGCACTGTGTATGCTGTTGTTGCATTGCTGTCTGCTGCCACCCACAGCAGGGTGCACATGGTGGGGCTGCCTTGCATGGCTCGTGGTGCACAGGGTTGCATTGTCACAGTGGGAGTGGTGGCATGCGTAGGGTGTCCTGCACTGTTGTGTGCTACTCCTGGGAAGGGTGTATGGTGATTGTGGTGCAGGGTGTGCTCTGCATTGGTGGGATGGTGTGGCATGGGGTGGTCAGCCCTCTTTGTGTGCCAGTCACAGCTTGCCAGGGGGTGTGCTGGGGCACCATGGCCCATCTGTGGGTTGGTTGCTGGTATTGCATCTGCAAAAGGCATCTGTCTTGTGTCAAGAAAATTGACAAGTGGTAACACAGTGAAATAAGACTGTTTCAGCACATACAAAGTCCCCAAATTTTATAGCGCACTCAGTCATGCACAACAGTGGCACAGAGTCCCCAGATTTTTCTGCAGGCCCAGAAAGCATCCTCCCTTGTGTGCAGAAGTAGTAATCATCTCAACTGGATTGAAAGGTGCCCTTTGGATGTACAGTAATAGTAGCTTGGTGAGTAGATATATATATATATGGTTGTGTATTTGGTAAATAATGAAGGGTTGAACTTGACATGGACATGTATTCATGCTATTGACTATGCATCACACACCGTGCTCGATTCGAACTGTTGCTGTGCACCCTCAGTCTCAATAGAATTTTTGCACTTAAATGGAACTAGATACCTCAAACACATGAAAGTAAGCATTTCTTTTGGAGAGAATCATATTTCAGTTTTTCTAATGGTTTGTTATTTTTATTTATTCACAGATTTCATCAGCATTCTTCAAGTCCGGTTCTTAATGATGGTCATGGTCATGGAACAAACAACCATGTGTTACATGTGTGCCCAAACTCGGGTTAAGGAGGGGTGACTCATCATGTGACAAACTTTTTGGATCATCCCAGTGGTGGTTGTCTGGGGTGGGCAGACAGACTCATAGTGGCAACAGACTTGGATAACATCAGTCGGTGGTGGTGGTGGTCCATGGGGGCAGACAGACTCATGGTAACCAGACCGGATAACATCAGTCGGTGGTGGTGGTCTGGGGTTGAGGCCAACACCTTTTAAATACTACAGTTAAAACCTGCCAACATTAACCACATCATCATCCTCGCAAAGAAAACTGCCCTCACAGTCACCGATGTCTGAAGTCTGACCACTGAAATTCTGCTCCATTGTGTCATCATCTACAATAGTGGTGGGCGTTTCAGGCAGCCACTGCCAGTGCCACCAGGATGCTCCATTTCCACATCAGAAAGACCACAATGACTAGGCCGGAGATACAGATACAGAGGTTTGCAGTCTGTGCTGGTATGTGCCTCTCATTCATTTAATGAATGTTGCAAACAACATTTTAAACGGAGACAGGTTTGTCCAATGATCCTGACTATGCACCTGCTGAGCTGAATACCATCTCAACACTTACACCAAGGGGTGGGCATGTGCGGTACTTCAGTGCCACTGCAGTCAGCTCTGGCCATTCACTGACCTTTCCACTCTAGTACAAAGAGGATCTTCACTTATTGTCAGATGCCTATTTTCAGACAAATATGACTCAGCCATTCTCTGTGCCACACTAAGTCCGATTGTTGATGCATCCAGCCTGTTCCCTGGAATCATTGATGTCACAAATACCCACTAGGACAAGCCTCCCAAAGTGGGTTGGCGTAACCACTTTGGATGACAGACCACCAGGAACTACAGTCCCCTTACTCTTGCATGCAGTATGCTTGCTGGTCCTTCAGCTACACCTTCAGCTGGATTATGCCAACTGAGGTTTGCAAACCTTAGCACAGGTGACTTCTGTGCCCCATGAACCAAGCGAATCAGTTGACCACTGATATTTTTACCTCCATCCAGTACTGATGCAATTCCACTTTGTATCGTGGGTCCAGCATTGTTGCCATGGCAAAGTTGTCACTAGGCTGAATGCTGACAATGTGACGATTCTGGTCAAATACTGTTAGCATGTGTTGCAGCAACATACTGCTACCACCGTCTCCGGCAACATCAAGGCTATGCTGTACATTCACCAATGTCTGCCTCAGCACCCACAGCAGTGGAATTGATTGGCTAATGGGAGGCAGACTTCGCCACTCACTGCCTGTGTGGCATGTTCAAAAGGCCGCAAAATTGTTATTACAGAGTCCGATGAGGTGCCACTGTTCAGTCATCATAGACATGGAGGCCCCAGAACTATCACGGCTAGTGTGCATAACAAGATATTCTGTGATGGCTTTGTATTGTTCGATACAGCCTCTGCCATGTATAACATGGAGTTCCATCGAAGTGACAACTTCCAGCTTCAAGCGGTACTGAGGCGCAGGCTGTTTTGTATCTGCAACTGCGCCAGTTGGTCCGAGCCTTTCCAGATCTTGAAAGTGAGGCGAAGTCCATGCGTGCAATGGTCAGCATTTCCTCTATGTCAGGGTGCTGCGAAACTCCTGAACCACAAGATTTAAACTGGGCAATGCATGGAACATGAAAAAACACCATTCGTGATGCATTTCATCACATTTGACCCATTGTCACTTGCTTTATGAACCCAGCTCTCAGGGGACAGAGGGTTTAGCAATCTGTCAATTTCAGTCATTACCATACCAACATGTTCTCTACCAGTGTGTGAACAGGTCACTATGCATAGCAATTTGTTGCATGCTGGCAGATTCAGGAAGATTGCTACCATGACAATCCACCTTCCTGCACTGATTATTCATTACTACCAGCATCACAAACAACCCCTGGCACCTGCGCCCAGTGTGCAGTTATACACGAATATGAACTCCCGCTGTTTTGCCACTTGTCCACATATCTATACTTAAATGGATGAATGGAGAGGGAGGAATGTTGAAGGGCCCTATCTTACTGAGTCTGAGACAGTGCGTAACAACTCCAGGAACAGCACAGAGTAGAAAAGTATGTCCTGGAAGGGACTTTCCATTTGGACAGAGCACAGACAGCAAACTGCCAGAACCAGAATTCTCCAGAAAGAAGGGCAAAGATCGATTGCACAACATTTCTGCTACAGCACATTAAGTTCACATGACACTGTAAGACTGGGGAGGCACTTCAGCTTATCGTAAAAACACTCTGTAAAGTGGGCTGACGTAATCGTTTTACAGGGTGTGTGTTGGTCACAAATGGTTGTGTTCTGTGATGAATGGAATTGGCAGGGAGTGGAGTGTGGACATTTGATGAAGATGGTTACACAGGTGATGATGACAAACCCAGAAATGATGTTATTTTTCCGGATTTGCCAGCAGGGGTTGATGTACCACTTGCACTAGACACACTGCATTTCACCACACCACCACAAAACTGCTACTCTCATAGCACTGGACAACATTCAAAGTCATTATGGTCCTTCACCTCATCATCATCATGCCTGTGTAATCCTCTGCTCTTATTGCCGCACTACTGCACATTTAATTTCCTACTGGGCTTAACAGTCATGGAAGGGGATGACATGCTGGCTATGGTTGCTGCTGGTGATCAAGGTGAGGCGCCCAAGTCTGGTATTAGCTGCCAGCTTGTACTGGGTCCACAAGAGCCAAGTGCCTATTCTTAAGATGCTTATACTGTCCTTCTGTCCCAAGATGGCTCCCGCACTTACCCCGCGACACAGCACCGCCAGCAAACCACAGCAGTTACAGTACAGATCATCATTTGCATCTTGAACAAAAATCCAAACAAGGGACTGTGATACTATACTTTTAACATGTCCATGATGATGTAGCTTATTTAAGTCTATTATTTTAAGCACTGCAGTGGGGGGGGGCACATGATGTTTCTGGCACTGCACACCTGGACTGCAACGCACTACTTCATGACTACCTATCATATTGAGTACTGGGTCATCATCATCATCATCATCCACAAAGCTGGTACATCACAAGTTTTTAAGAGGATTCCTGCAGACAGATTCAGAAATTTCAGACACAGCCACTTTTATATTTCTTTTCTCCGGTTCCCAACTGGGGTCAATTAAATCATCATCATATTCATCAACATCACTGTCCACACATCACATCTTCTGCTTGGATGCTAACATGTGGACTGCATATTGCAACAACAACAACATCATCATCATCAACATCATCACATTCATCATCAGCATCTACACCACCATCACCTGATATTTTTTCACCACACTGTGAATCACTGTTGCATGGAAAATGAGTGGCGTTAAGTGCCACGGTGGATAAAATATGCATTAGCCATGCTATCATTGACACGATCATCAGAATCAGGTTCAGTTAATGGGATATTGACTGGGAAGTATGACATCATCTACACTGTCACTCACTTGCACTGCTTCACACTCAATGTGGATCCCCGGTCCATTGGTGCCAGATTAGAACTTGATACAACTACTGCTAATACTACCTCCACCACCACTAACACCAGTAACACTAACACCACCACTTGAAAACATCATCTCCTTCAACTATGAGTGAAGCTACAGATTGGGCTCTAAAAACATTGCAGGAGAAACACCTTTCCTCACATCACCAATGCACTTCTCTGTCCACGCTACTACCACGCCCACAGACCCTCTTACTGCCAACATTGCCACAGCCAAAAAACAGCTTTACTTGCATCTCTTTGCAGGGAATTTTGGGGATCAACCACAATATTATTACCAAATTCAGATTTTGATATATGTTCACTTTCTGACTGGAGGTTGCTACTCGCTACTATCCTAAGCTGGATGTAAACAAAATAAACAACTGTGGCTTCAGCAATAGATAAAGGGACCACTGTGTTGTGACACTGTCACGAATTAAAACAACTTAAGTAACCAGTGGTGCTGATGGGGTCACAAAACAATCCAGTCTGGTAAAAATATCTTTTCAACGTGGGGGCACTGAATACAAACAATGCTGATTTTACAGCACTACAAGCAGCAACACTAAGAACAGAGAACATGATCGCAGTACAAAATCAGGCAGCTGCAGTGGATGGCAGGTTCCACACTGCTGCGCTTAGTTACACACACTGATCTGTGTCACAAATTTTAAAGGTGCATATATGACATTACACCGCAACATTACCACACAACACAGAACACTCTGGCCCAGATATTCAAAGGTTGCACCATGCGCAATAGGGTTGCTCCAGAGCAAGTCGAAAATCGCCGTTCTGCGATATTCAGCGGGAGGCAGATGCACCCCAAAATCACACTGAGCAAGAGCGCCAATGATAATGAATGCATGCACAACTGAAGGGGAGGAACCATACGCATAAATGGCGCGGTCGCGATATTCAACAACATCGCCATGTGCAATAGAACAGCGGAAGTTGTTGAATAGAAATGAGCCCCAAAAAGGGAACAAGGGAGGCTCAAGAATGCTACAGGGAAGGCACATGTTGCTGAACTATAGCCAGACACACAGGGCAGGACAGGCGCTAGGGCAAGAACAGAGAAGGGCACCCTGAACCCACAGGCACATGGAAGGTGTGGGAGCCACAACTAAACCACAGTGCAGAAGGGAAGTGCCACACAGTGCTGAGGCCACCAGAGGAAGGTGTTCCTGGTGCAGGGAGTAGCAGCCAGGACAGGGGAACACAGAAACAGCTGCAGGGGGAACACAAGCCAGGGACATGGCCAGTGCCACCATCCAGATGGAAGCAGTAATGAGGGGGTGAGAAGGAAGGCAGCAGGGGCGCGGCTGTGGAAGGGCCCATCGGTGGTATGCCCCCAACAGACAGTACCGAGGCCACACCAGCTTGGAGCTGTACACTGATACTGAGAATCGTGTGCTAGTATCACTGAATCAGGGCAATTCTTAGGCAGCTCTGTGAGCTGTGCAGTGATGTTGATACAGGTACCCACACGCGAGCCATGCTCTGTCGAGTGGAGACAAAAGTGACAGCACGCATGCCTGCTCGCACGTACATTCCAGAGACCAACAGGGGACACCACAGGCATAACCCAGTTGGCCACATCATATCACCTCACCCAATTCCTCAGCACACTGTTGCCACATGCTGCCGAGTACATCCATTTCCCACAGCACCAGCAGGCAACAAGCAAACACAGGGAGTTCCACAGGGTAGCATGTATGCCTGGCATGCTAGGGGCAATAGACTGCACCCATGTGGCCATCTGCACCACCTGGCCCCGAAGGTGCCACATGTATCAATCGGAAGGAGCTATGCAAACATCAACTGCCAGGTGGTGTGCAATGCGATGCCAAGGGTGCATAATCAATGTCTGTGCCACGCACCCTGGGGAGCACATGATGCCTTCATCTGGCACCAGTCAGCACTGTGCCATAGATTTGAGAGTGGGAATATCCCACTGGCCACTTAGTGGGTGAGTATGCAAACCACATGGAAAAAACATAGAGCAGGAGGGGCATGGTCAGAGGTGACATGGGTATTGGCCTAGATGGCCCCAAGGCAGGGCAACGCTGATCACCAAACTAACCTCCACCTTCTACACACAGGTGACAGTGGATACCCACTCCGTTCTGACTGCTCACACCATACCGGCGACCCATGACCCCATCACAGCAACACTACAATAGAGGCACATGCCACCACACGCCAATATCATCGGTGGGTGTTCGGGATGCTGAAGGCATGTTTCCATTGCCTGGACATGTCTGGCGGTGCCTACAGTACAGCCCCTCAAAGGCCTGTGGGCTGTTCCTGGCCTGTTGTCCTGCACAACATGGCCTAAGACTGTGGGATAACCGTACAGGTTGAAGAGGGACAACAATGGGGCGATGAGGATGCTGGTGAAGATGGTGATGGGCAGCTCCCCTTGGGTGATGGGACCCCGACTGATCCAGCTGGCACAGCTGCACGGGACACCATCACAAAGGAGCACTTCAAGCCAACCCAGGTAAGTCATGGGGCCATGTGCAACCACCAGTGGCAAAGGCACAACCCACAAACACACATGGACAAACACCAGGGGTGCATGCTGTCAAGAAGTGGCCGAGCATGGAACCCACACACACCGCCAGGGATGGGCAAGATCTAACATGGCATATGGTCATACACACACATACACACACCTCACAAGGCATGCACAAGGGTAGGAGGCACGTAGGCCAGATCACCACCTAGCCATACACACATCCACAGACCACCACGCTCAGTGCCTGTCATTAGTGCATGTGTCAGGCAGCTGAGCACCATTGCACAGTGGTGGACAGTCGCTAACAGGCATCATAATGCACACTCCACAGCGGACAGCAGTCAGGAGGGTGTGCAGATGGAATGTGTGTGCGTGCAGGGCAGGTACCCCACCCATGCATTGCACGCTGAACAACACAATGCACACGGAAGCATCAGACAGTAGCCATGATGGAGACAGGTCAGTCAGTGCCATAGTGCCATAGCCTGCGGATGTGGGCAGTCACTGAGACCCGCAAGCAGTGACAGGCTGACCAATGGCCTCATGAAGTGGCAATCGATGGTCCCCAGGGGTTCCACTGCATAAAACACGACTGTGCTCACGCGAGGGTCTGCAGCACTGAACATGCCCGCGCCAGGCATGCTCAGGATGCCACAGCTGAACTCAGTGTCGACAAGGACGGTGTCACTGGCGCTGGGAATGGGGGGTGGACATTGCACTGCGTCGTGTCTGTGATGCATGGGAAAATAACTGTGTGCCCATTGTGGCCATGACAGCTGTGAATGCCTGTGTCTACCTGTCAAGCCAGGCGGTCACGTCCTCCGCAACTGGTCCATCCCTGCCAGGAGCAGAGTGGTGACTCTGCTGCTCCCTCCTCTGCCTGGTGCAGAGCCACACTCAGTGCATCCACGCTGTCTCACGCATCTGCTGATTGACTGATGCTTGGAGTATGCTGGTGTGCTCATCTAAGAGGTCATCTGCCTGATCGGCATGCTGTCCCTCATGGTGTTCCACGGCCCTGATGGTCATCACCCCTTGAGGGTGGGCGCTGCACACCAGGGGCCAGGCCTGGGCATGTCCACAGGTGGTGCACTGATGCCACCCCTTGACACTGTGCCCCCATGGCCATTGGCTGACTGCTCGATACCGCCCCTCGGCTGCCGCTCCCAGGGGCTCAATGGTGCCATCACAGTGGCTGCAACAGCCCTGTCCTAGATGCACACGGTGCTGCCCACACTGGTGCGAGACAGGCACAGGCTGGGACTGTGATGTCATGCAGGTCTCCACGGTGGCACCACCAGCCATGGCTGCGATGTCACCTGCTGTGTGGCCATCCTGTGGCCCACATCTCACTGCCCATGATGTTAGCTCCATCATTAGTGATGGATCTGGCAGCCGAGTCTCAGCATGCTGGCATCCATGGGCGGCTGGCACACTGGGACATGGGCAGGACCTCCTCCGCACCTGCTCCACCAACAACAGTCCGGACATCCAGGCGGGCCCACCATCTCCCTGACCCCAGTATGCCTGTGGAGGTGGACGGGCCCTCCTCCATCTCCATGCTACTGCCCTCGGGAGAAGCCCACCACCGCTGAACCATGTAGATGCTCAGGAGCTGTAAAGGGAAAACAGTAGCATTAATGTATGCTGACCTACCCTGTCCCCCATTGACAGACCAGGACTACCATGCAGTAGCGAGGCTACCATCCCTCTGGAATCCACCACCGGGAACACCCTCGATGGCGCAACACTGCATGCTGCCAGCAACCTGCTCTTCTTGTGGGGTCGGGTGTTGCACCTCGGCTGTCCCCACGGTCTGAACCGTGCTGCCTTGATGGCAGCCACCTTCTCTTTAATTCTCTGCCTGTCTGTGCCCATCTTCTTTTTGCACTCCTGCATGGAGTGCTGGTAGCTACCATGCAGGTTGACAGCATCACGCCACCTCCTCCCATGCAGCAGCATGGGCCTGTAGTGTTCCCTGGCGTCCACTGGCAGCAGCTCCTGGTTGAGGTATGCCTCAAACAGGGCATCTATCTCTGCCTTTGTGAAGTCGGCCTCCTCTTCCTCCACGTCTCTGTTCCTCTTCCTCCACCTCACGATCGGTCATGATTCCTCCTGTGAGGAATGACAGGTGTTCACCTGTGACTGTGCAGTCCTATGCATGTCCCAAACACCACAGTCCACACTCCCAAACAGCATGCAACTCACTGCAATAGACTGCAGTAACCGACTATAGCCAGTGCAGCCCAATGTCACATTTTTATAGCGCAGCGCATGCAAATGAGGCAAAGGCGCATTTTAAGTGGATGCAAATGCAGTGACTGTGCCAATGAATGGCTGATTAGATGATTTGCATATGCTGGCTGAATATCGCGTAGTTGCGCTTTGCGCAGTTGTGTTGAATGTGCTGAGCAAAGGTCACAGTTCTGTGACATGCGGTACACCTAACTGCGCATGCCCAGGTTGATGATGCAGGCGCCTGCGTTGCTGCTGGCGTGCTGTGCGGAAGGCAAAACGAACCGCAGTACATCATGTGCCAGTGGTGCTACAGTGCTGTTCACATATATGGCACTGAGGCACTGGGGCAGTGTAGGCGCACTGGGGCAACAGCGCTGTAGACTGCTATAGGAGGTGGCACACAGGCACCCAATCATGCTACATGCATTGGGTTCCAATCGCGCTTGGCAGTCCATGCATGGGAGGCCCTTGACCTTGTGCCCGACCTTTACCCCTAGGTGCCATCGCCAGAGCATCGGTGCACCACTATCGCGCTGTTCAGTGACAGTGCAACAGGGAATAGAAGGCTGTACAAGAAAGCATCTGCATGTAGGCAGGACTGCGCTGCCGAGTCCATTTGAATCCACCACATTGATGAGATGGCACGGAGAAGGGCAGTCATGTGGAGCCAGGTGGAGCTTGCCAGCCTGGTGGCAAATGTAGAGCCCCATGCTGGGGCTTTGTATGGAGATGCACCCCTGGACAGGGCCAGGGTGCAGTGTGGCAGGAGGTGGCCGGCGCTCTGAGGAGGCCACTGGTATGAGGTGCCGGTAAAGCAGTGTCGCCACCATTCAGGGGACCTCAGGTGCAGGGACCCACACTGCTTGCCGCCTGTGGGCACATGCCAGGAGGGGCATGGTGCTAGGCCAGGTAGGCACCACATCCATACACTGTTATAGATCCATACAAGGTATCATGGTTGCATGTGTCTGGCACGTGGGGGGCCATCCAGTGTTGGCTGTGGTGGTGGTATCGAGGTGTGGGGGTGGATGGGTATGGCTGTGTGGGATTGCACACACATGGGGCGGGGAACTTTGCTACAGATTGTACTGATGTTCCTCTCTCCATGTTTGACCTTAGGGCCCGAAGAGCGCAGACAGGTGAGGGGCGGAGGCACCACCTGGAGGAGCAGCAGGGCAGGAGGGCTGAAGGTGTACAGTGGCACATGGACCAGCCTGATGATGGTGAGTGCCTTACATCCATGATTACTATTGCATGCTGTATAACTGGGTGGGCAGCGGGGCATGGTTACCATCCATTGACACCACTGCCATGCATGCAACTTGTTACAGTCAGCACTGTCCAGTGGCACTGCATGTCTGGGAGTCGTCAGTGGTGGTCCCATGCATACACCGGGCACATGGCTGTGGCACTGCCTTCACACGCATAGCCAAGTCACTGTTCGGCCATGGTGGTGCTGTGCAGGACATGGGCAGTGGGTGTGTGCAGTGGTCCACATGGCTGTGGCTGCCTGGATAGACAGGTCTTGTGGACATTGTCACTGTGGGTGGTCACACACCATCACAGGGGCGTGGCACATGGCTGTATGCCATGCACAATGGGTGGGCAGCAGGGGCTGGACAGTCACACTATTGACTCTGCTCCCTTGTCCCTGGGTGGACGGTGACTCCAGGCGCTGGAGAGGTGTCGGGGCTGCTCCAGGTGGCAGGGTGACCCTAGAGCTCTTGCAGAGAATCAACCGCTACGGGGTGAGAAGGAGGAGGAGAGACATAGGACGCCATGTGGAGGAGGACCAGGGCACGTTGAAGACTCCATGCCCCTACTAACAACTTCCCCTTGACCCACCCTCTTCCCTTCTTCCTCTCCCATATGTTCACCCCTGCCCCTTACTGCCCTCCTGGTATGTGGCCCTTCCTCCCTCTTATAAATACTTGTAAATAGTTTTTGTTACTTCTTTTGAATATATGCATTTTGTTATGACAACTGTGGTGGTCTCAGATTTGCAGCGGGCTACAGGTGCTCAGCTGCAGTGGTGTGCATGGTGTCGGGGTGGTGACGCATGGGCGTGTGTGTGTGTATGTGCAGGGTGAACCGCCTATGGTGTGGGCAGGGATCAGTCACTGTCTGTGGTCTGTGTGTTGTACTCTGTGCACGGATGCCTATGTGCAGTGGTCCATGGGCCTGCACTGTGTGCATAGCACCCTGTCAGACCATCCATGGCCTGTGCAGCTGATACCCTTGCATGTCTGTGATATGCATGGTCTGCTAGTGTGTCAGTGGTGGCTGCCCATGCTGGATAACAACTGTACCGGCACAATGCCAGGTTGCCTTCCATCACCAGTATGGTGCACATCTGGCTCCAGTAGCACTGTGGCCTCCGCTGTTGTGTGTCCCCTCCATGCTGTCGCCATGTCTGTTGCAGGGATGTGCTCCAGTGTCTGCCACCTGTGCTCCAGCAGCATGCTGGTGACATACAGCTTCATGCTGCCTGCACAGGGTGGCCAGCATACCTGTGTAATGTAGGGGTGCTGGCCGTGTATACATGCTGCCGTAGCCACATGCCAGTGGCTAGATTGACCTGCTACTGTGTCCCTGTGTTGGTGTGCCCTTGGGTATGGGTGGGTGTTTGTCCATGCACTGTGTTGCATCCTGTGGTGCATGCTTCCATGCAACACTGTGCGTGGTCTGTGCTGGCTGTTGTGACCAGTGCTGGGATGGGATGTGTCCTTGGGAGGGTGTGCAGGGTGCTGTACCGCTGGTGGTGTGGTCAGGGGCATGCCTTGTCACATGTGGGGTACCTTGTGTGGCGGCGCATGGTCGGTCTCTCAGCTGTACCTCGGGGACATGCAGGGTGGCACTGTGTATGCTGTTGTTGCATTGCTGTCTGCTGCCACCCAGCAGGGTGCACATGGTGGGGCTGCATTGCATGGCTCGTGGTGCACAGGGTTGCATTGTCACAGTGGGAGTGGTGGCATGCGTGGGTGTCCTGCACTGTTGTGTGCTACTCCTGGGAAGGGGTGTATGGTGATTGTGGTGCAGGGTGTGCTCTGCATTGGTGGGATGGTGTGGCATGGGGTGGTCAGCCCTCTTTGTGTGCCAGTCACAGCTTGCCAGGGGTGTGCTGGGGCACCATGGCCCATCTGTGGGTTGGTTGCTGGTATCCATGGGCTGGTGGTTATTCCAGCTCTCCCCGGTTGTGCAGTGCATGGGGTGTGGGGATGATGTTCTCTTCTGCTGTGTGCTCCTCTGCCCATCTGTGGCATGGGTGGTGGCCCCTGCATCCCTGGTTGTGCTGTTGCATTGCTGACCTGCTGCAGGGAGCATTCCTGGTTGCGCTATGGTGCATCTGGACTGCTCCGCTGAGCATCCCTTGTTGTGCTATGGCACATCAGATATGCTCAGCTTCACATCCCTAGTTGCCTATGGTGCAGGTGATAGATATTCAGTTGTCTGCCGTGAAGCATCTTGGCCCGCGAAGTTTAACATCGCGCTTGGCGCATGGGCGCAGTGGACTTATATGCTTGCTCCTGCTGTTGCACACTTTTGGAGCAGTTGAATAGCTGGACCTCTGTGCTACAATGCTGAATGAGGAATGTGATGCAAATGCAAAGTTCAGTGTAATCAGTGCCACGTAATGTAAATTTGGAATTTAAACAACCTGACCTTATGAAATGCTGCACCACATTCACACAACAAGCAGCAAGAAAATTTGTACTATCACTGACAATTTTACTATGTGTACAGTAACACAGTCAGTTATATAACAAAAACATTGCCAAAACACAAAGAAATCACTAGTTCTCCAACTTAAATCTACCTACACACAGATACGCCCCTCCTCCACAGCACACTTCACTGTCTTTCACCACACACACTCAATGTTGTAAATTTACATTCAAAATCCACACACAAACAAAAGCGCTCGATGATGTGAGCACAGGAGGGTTTCCTACAATCGATGAACTACAGTTGGATCCCCAAAAAAAGCAAAATGCTTTTGAAAAGCTTTTAAAAGATTCTACAGCACTTACCTCTCAAGTGTCCGATTCACCAGGACGTCCGTTTTGGCCATTTCTGCTCTTCTGCCCTGCCATCCTGAATTCACCCTGGATTGCCCCGAAAATGCTAACTCTTTACCCGAGATCACAATGCCCTACGCTCCACACTGACTGTTTCCCTCTGTTTCTTTATCTGTTACAGAACTAGTGCGCTAGCGTCACCACTCAGTCCACCAATCACCAGCCGCTGTTTGGTCCATTCGTGTTTGGCACCTCCCCTACTGCGGACCTGAACTTTGAGTCCCCTGAGGTCCACTAGCACTGAATAAAGGCAGCTTCTCCGGCATTCTTGGAACTCACTCAGCTGAGGAGAGTTCAAGAGTGCCAGAGAAAAACTGTGATCGAGCCGCTGCTGCCAGTATTTGCCATGGAGTCATCCCTCAAGTCCTGCTGCTTGCCGAGCCCAAGTTGTCGCTGATCACTGATTCACTGCTGACCACTGTTTGTTGCTGCCTGGGCCACAACTTTACAAAGTTAAAGTTTGGCTGCCTGTATTTGATTTAATTTTATTAAATTACTGAGTGAGTCGGTCCAACTCATTGGCAGATCACTGAGTGCCGTGGAGCAGCAGCAGCAGAAGTCTCTGTGAAGAAGAAAATGGACTACAGAGAAAACAGGAGTTCTGCTGAGCTCAGCTTTTATTTTGAGGTATGTAGTGTCCATCCATGATCCAAGAATGTATTAATAATGTAGCAGCAGCAATGGCAGTGGGCTGGAGGTGCACAGAGACTAGAGTAGTCAGTCAGACTGTCACAGACTAGCAGAGCAGTGAGAAAAAATGCACCAAGGCAGCGGCAGCATTCTGAATTAGAAAAGGAGGAACTGGAACTGCAAGTGACTAGAGATGCCTCCTCTTCTGTACTGTACTACTTTGAACACTGCTTCATGTTAACTGGGATGCTGCTGGAATGAGCCCAGGCTCAATGGCATAATTAAACTTAGAGCAGTAGTTAGTTAACAGATTGCAGGTGAAACATAGCATCAAGTGTCCAGTTTAAGTTCAATTATGCCATTAAGACTAGCTAGGCTCATTTCCGCAGCATCTCAGGTAACATAAAAGGCAGTGTTCATAAAAATAAGTAGTACAGTACAAGAACAGAAGGCATCTTTCACTTCCAATTCCTTTCTTTCTAATTCGAAATGCTGCTGCTGCCTTGGCATTTTTGCTTACTGCTCAAGGTCTGTGAGAGTCTGAGACTTGTTAAAGTAAAACCTAGAAAACATGACAAAATAAACACTTTATAAAACATGCAATACCTTTTCCAAGTTGGCGGGGCTGCTGCTGGGTCATACATGTGACCCATTTTGGGGCTGTGACTATGCAAATTGCATACTAATGAAGTACCCCGATTTCGTTAGTTGTCCCTGATTTTCTGGGGCTCTGTCCCTGATTTGGTCATCAGAGGTTGAAGGTATGTCCTACAGACAGCTATCAGAGCACACTGTCTCCTACTCCTTCCTACTCATACTACCTTGAACTGAGGCTGTGCAGATCAATATAGAGCCCATGTGACCTGAACTCCATGAATCACTGCAAAATCCTCCTTTGGAGCTCAAAAACAAGGCAAAGTGAGGAGAAGTGAACTGCTACTAATGTACTTCATAGCCTAAAATTGAAGAGAAGTGACCAGTGGAGGCGGGAGTAACGCGAAGTAGCTGTTTTCAATGTACTTTACGTTCCTCATTACAACGCCAGGCACTCCGCTTCACATTGCGGAGCACTCCACAATCCACCTTTGCTGATTGAGCCCACTTCACCCACCACTAGTAGTAAACTAAATTGACAAATGAACACTGTGTACAGCATATTAATTAAGGGCAAAAAATATTAAATGATAATGCATATGTTATTTGTTCTTATATCTAAACAGTTCCTTTCAGTGGGATATGTACCTTTTACCTGAGAAAAATACCAGCCCTTTTGGTACTTGGAAAAGTACACTGGATGGTATGATATATTTTATTAAGGCAACATAATGGTGTACAATTAAAATGAAATTTGCTTAGTACACTTTTTATGCATTAAAATGTTTTAAGAATCTCAAGACACTAAGAAAAGATTCCGTAGTCCTTCAACCACATTTACAAATTACAATGCAATCCTGATAGCTTTCAAACCCAGTGGTCAGATACATTAATTTTTGAGGTTTAAATGTCACAGTTAAGTCTGCTACCATTTGCTATGCACCTTGATATATCCCTTATGTAACAGTAGCTATTCCTGTGGATTACATAATAATGTGGGAAAATCACAGTAATATAGAGCAAGAACAAGACACAAGCATTCCTCAATGTGTTGACATTGTTTTGAACTTAATTTCTGTAATTAGGAAGTTGGAACTAGTTAAAAACCATGCAGATGAAAGAGCTAAAATGGGACTTCAATGGTGATTCCACCTAAATTTCTGTACAATTTGTAATGTTCAATACCTAATTCATTTCAGGAGGATGTTCCCCAATGAATTATGTATAAAACATTACAAAATTACCACTGTGAATTCTATTGGTTAATTTATAGTACAACACCCAGAGGAATCAAAGCACACTGTATAGTACAACACTGCTGCAGTTGGTGAGCAGTTTAAATAAGCATTGTGACAGCAAAGAGTCAAACAGTAGATGCTCTGTGGGGCCCATACAAGAACTGCAGTACATTGCCAAAAGTAACCCTTCATTCGCTCAGTCAAGTGGAATCTTGTTACTGGAAAAACATTCTTTCTCCTGTAGTAGTACTGATTGAAGTTAAGTACATACTGTAGGTGTGTGTTATCACTGCTGAATGAGGGAAAACAGTTTGTGTAGGTACGTGCAGCAGACTTTTTTGTAAGGTGGTATGAATCCATTTGAAATCCCATTTTAGCTCTTTCAGTCTGTGCCATTTGACAGTTTCAAAAGTGGCAAGATTCACAGCAAGTCCCTCAGAAACAAAATATTCTTAGCCAGGCAACCTATGACATTATCAACAATTGGGAAGAAATCAGCAGCCTTCTTATTCCCTCTCTGTATGGAATGCAATGGGATTTACCCTGTACAGTTAAATGAATTCTAGCACCTAGCAGACATCTACAAAACACATGCAGCCTTGAGACAGCAGATAAAAAAACCTTTGAAGGGTGCATTGTTGTTTGCACTCAGCTAAATACCACCAACAGCTTAATCTGGTTCAAGGTCAGTTGGCATTCATTTGTATCCCCTCCCTGGTCTTGCCTGAAAATAGGCAGGATTTGTCTAGTGCACTTACCTGGTCAACAAAAACTAACTAACTAAATAAATAAATAAAATAACCCCTAGCTAGTTTATTAACCAAAAACTACACAGTGCCTTTTTAAAATTAAACCAGCATTTGTAAGTCTGAAGACACAAAAAATAGATTATTGCTGCACATATAATGTACTAGAATATGTAATGAAAAGCATACCAGTTTTGCATGGATTCACAAATTCATAATGTAGGAATTTTAGAAGCAGACTGAAACTGTTCAATACACATCACTAATTGTAATGACATAAATGATCCTGTATTTGAACTGATTTGAGGCTCAAATTTATAAACAATTGCATGATTATCTGACTAAATCCATAACATGCCCCAAATCAATGGTTCACAGAAGGGTGCTACTCTAGTGGTTACCATTTTCACAATAGTTCTTTGTTTCATGTTATGATGTCCAAGTCCATGCATTGCATAGCATTATTGCCATACCATCTTTCCCAGCTTTCAAATATCTATTGAGTGTCATGGATGCCTCGGTGCAAGGCTTTAGCAGTTTATGTTCTAAAAATGTATTTTTTAATATTATTTTCTTGGTTATAGATCCTTCCATGTTTGTCTGTATGGTAAACAAGCTTTCTGGGTCTCTGCCATAATCCCTGGTGCTGCACCTAGCTTTGAGCAAGGCAAACTGAACAAGTCCCAGAAAGACAGTTTTATCACTGTTTCACAAACATGGCCAGTTACTTTAGCACTTTTGTTTTGTGTGCCTGATATACTTTTAGCATTTATCTAGAGTCTAACCATAACTGTGGCTGATACTAATGAGACTTACACTATGCCCAAGAAAAAGATGATCAGAGTGTGGCTAATTGTGCTTCTGTCTTTTTCTTTACTGTAGACTGATTGCACAGTAACACTGTATTTCCATCTTATTTCAACAACTAAATTTGTACATTATAATTTATTTTCATAGGACAGTGCAGCTAAGAAGCAATGTCTTGTTTTCAATGGGGTCCCAGATTTCCACAGGTTGTACAAGGTCACACTGTGTAAGTATATGTGCTATGGGTAGGTTAAACCTGTGATCCACTCTGTTCCTAAGCCAATGCTCTATTATATCACACTGCCTCACTTTATATCAATATATGACAATGTGTACCAATATATTATTTGAAAATAAATTTTTGTTTAAGTTGGCATCCTTGTGTTTAGGCACGCAACAGTTAATTAATTAAGTCCTGTTAGAGGAAAGCAACATTGACTACATTACTTCTTGGCTATTTAGTCTTTGCAGGTAATTCATGAACTGAAACTATATATCTACACCACACCTAAACAAAAACAACAAAAAAAAACAGTTGCTGGACTCATTTTCAGCAAACATAGCAAGGTGCAGAGATACTGCAATTATGCAGCCAGCAAAACACATATTTGTACAGTATATGGGAATGTGTTTATTATGCTTTGTGGGGATTTGAGCTGGATGTAGAATGTTAAGCATCACGAAGTGGGGAAAAGTGGAGGGGCTGACACAGAGTGCACTATGTGAGGTGTACCTGTTAAATAACAGCATGGTTAAAGTAAGGCATAAGATTGGGAAGCAGTAGTAGCTAGACATCCACAGTACTAAATCCATTACTGGTGTGTGAGAAGTGTGCTAGTTTGCAAATTGCAGTAGATATACATATGAGTCGGATGCCTCAAGTGTGATGGTATGTTCTCTGACCCAGCCCCCATCTTTTGTCCTGTTTGACTCGCCTCTGCCCTCTGCCATTATGTACTTTCTATATCCTCAGGTGTGTTTAGGTGCTCTATGCCTCGGTCCCACCTGCTGCATTTCTTTTGTCTCTCTGCCAATATATGTCTGCCAGATCCCCAGGAGTGATGGCATGTTTCCTGCCCCTGCCCCCATGCTCTGTCCTGCTGAACTCACCTCTGCAACTCTAAGAATACTGTGAAAACCTTTCATATCTTCATATCCCTAGGTGTGATGATGCACTCTCAGTTCTCATCCCCGACCCGCTCTCCTGCTGGACTCCTCACTACCTCTATGTGAATATATGCCTTCTTTAAACCCTCATGTGAAAGCATGTTCTCTTCCCCTTCCCTCCTGCTGGACTTGTCTCAGCCCCTGCTCCAATGCACCTTCCATATCCCCAGGTGTGTTAACATGTTGTCTATCCGGTCCTCTGCACGCCTCCCTTGGCCAGTTGGCATGTGTTCTTTTGAAAGCTTTGCTGGTTGGAACATTGTTATCAGGAGATCACAAGCCAGGGCCCACTTCTGTTCTGAGACAAACCTTTTAAAAATATATAAATGAATGTTTCAATCAGCCCACGTCTATGTTTGCACATCCCCATCCTACTAAAAACATTAGGCGTGTATTGATGTGCCATTGCAGAAATGGTATAAGCACTTAGTTTTGAGTTTGACCGTATGTGTCTGTGTATGTAGGGTGGAGTGGGGCAACAAGGCATTCAAAATGCTGAAATGTGGGTCAACTTTTCATAAAACAAGTTGCTAGACTTAATTTTGTTACCCTGTGTTCAATGAATATTCAAAGTGGGCCATATTAATTGCACAGATAGCTAGATAGATAGACAGACAGACAGACAGGCAGACAGACAGACATATGGATGCATGGGGATAGACAGATAGCCAGGACTCCACAGAAATTTTTATGCAAATTTCAGAAAATAGGAGAAAAGGTGCATTAAAATTAATTCTCACTATGCAGATTTAACTTTGACAATTAGTCCAATCCGTGGAGTAGTCTGGGCTCTTGTTTCTAATAAAATAACATTTTTATCCATTAAAATGTGATAATGATAAAACATATTAAAACATTGATCATCACCTGGAAGACGATCTTCCAAACCAGCACTAAGTGGGGCTTGAAACTGTAGAATAAATTATAAGTGAGCACGTTTTTACACTTGGCTCAGCCATCTGAAATCAATGTACACATTACAATTTCAGCTGTTATCTAAATAGTTGTACATATTAATTTAAGTACAGTTTTAAGGGACCTATATTTTAAATATTACTGCAAGAAAAAAGTTTCATATTTAACCAAGGCATTTATCAAGGTGGGTTTTCCATTGCACAAGAATTACACAGGAAACATTATGTGGTTCAACAACAATAATGCAGGTTGTGGTACCGACTCTGAAATATGAATGAAATTCCAGGTCCATGGCTTGCTGTTTCCAGATGTACATTTTGCAAGTGAAACTAACTGGGTTTATTTCTAGCTGAACCCCATAAGTTGAGACTAAAGAAGAAACAATAACACCGTATACCTACCTATCCACCTATATGTCTGTGTGTCTGTCTAGCTGGTTGGTAGAAGCTTTTTTGTTGTAATGCATTACATAAAACAATCCACTTGATGCATGCCTTCCCCTCACAATTTTGAGGTGGTGGTGGTGTGTGTGTGTGTGTGTATGTGTGTGTGTGTGTGTGTGTGTGTGTGTGTGTGTGTGTGTTGGGGAGGGCTATTGACTAAATAAAAACACTTGCAAGCCAAGTAACTCCAGTAAATGATACCAGATGGGAGGCGAGGAATCAGGACTAAACAACTGTCCAAGTCTCACACTGACCATCTCAGTCTCACATAAAGTTAAAATCGTCTTTTGCTTGTACAAAAGAACAAAAAATCGATCTCCCTCCGGCCCTCTACAGCGAACTATTCACAATTGTCAGGATGCTCCGACTTCATATATATGGGTATCCTGAAACTGTGAATGGTCGATTCTGAAATGAGTGGAAGAGATCGGGATTTTTTGTACAAGCAAAAAGATGCATTTTAACTTTCTGTGAGTGAGACAGAGATGGTCATTGTGAGACTTCTCCTACAGTTGTTTAGTCCCAAATCCCATACTGTCAGTTACCATGACTGAGAGTGACAAGGTATTTTTTTAGCAGCCACATTGTGAAAGAACAGGGCTGCTTGAGTAGCCGATTTTCTGGAATGCAGTCGACCTGTCCTCACTCTTAAGAGATAATAAAAAATACTAATATAAATATAGATACATATATAATGTAGAGATCATCGATGCCTGGTGGTACTGGTCACCAAATCACCAGGATAGGCTCCTGGTTCAGTGGACTTGGGAGCTGGGTCGGTCCGAGTCTCTTTCAGTCAGATTCTCACTTCCTCTGGGAGACAGACCGACCATCCACAGCAGCCAGCAGCAGGGGCCAGTTGCCAGTGACACTTGGCACAACCTTCAGTCTCTCTCATAAACAGGTCAGAATGGGAAAATCTCCAGTGAGTGGTGAGTGGCTCCTTCTCTGTTGTGTTGAGACAATTGTCAGGATCAACAGACAACCAGCGGTGGGTGTCCCTGATGCTAAGCAAGAAGACAAATTCTGAACCAAACTAAGCAAACAGCAAGCAAGACCACAGTCAAGACCACCTAAGAAAATTAACTAACCCAAGGTGTGCCTTTTTGAAGACCCGCACTGTGCCCAAGTGCTGACTTCACCACTACCCCCCCCCGACACACATATACAGCTGGTCAATTAGCTTAGAGTCATGACTCTTGACCCTAAAGCTATGCACCAAAGTTGAAAAACCTATTTATGCCATTATATATCTTACCAGCATTTCTTCAGTTCACGGTCGGCTTTGAAGAGTGCAGACGTGTTCCAGGTCCACGCAAGATCATCGTGCCAGATTCAGAGGTAAGTATGGGGTGAGGGGGTGGTGTGGGGAGGCAGGGTGCACAGAGGATGGGCGCAGGTTGGGGGAGGGAGCAGGACAGACTGCTAGGGACTGATTTTTTCTTTACAGGTTAAAAACAACTTTGTGGGACTTTTTTTTACAGGGCATTTGGCATGCTGGGGTGGGGTCCCAGCATGCCACCTGAGTGTTTGGGGGCTAGCCAATAGGATTGGGCACCCCATCAGCATAAACTGAAGGGAGGACTTGAGCAGGGGGATTGGGCACCCCCTCGGCACACAAAATGGGGGGCATTATGCCGATGGGAGTGGACTCCTTCATTGGCACATAAAGGTCAGGGCATGCTGACAGGGGGATGGAGCACACCCGAAGTCAGCATTGTGGCAGGTGGTGGCAGCAGTCACTGCCGCCATGTTAATAGAATGCTTCTGCCAGGAAAGGCCGTCAGGAGGTGTCATTACGTGATTGAGCTTTGATCTCATTGCAGTGGATCTTTTCTTAGATGTGCTCACCACATTATGTATTCCTGGTGTAGGCGCCTGCATGCTTGCTTATTGGGGAATGAGGATGCACTACTGATGTGTACTTCATTTTCCCAACAGTGACCACGCCTGCAAATCTGTTACTATGTAGCAATATGTTGCTGGCGACAAGCGCGCAGCCAACATAAAAAGCACCATAGAGGGATTGGCAGAAGGGAGGTAGCTTATCAACCAAACAAGATGTTGGGGAGGGGGAAACAGACAGTTATGGTCAAAAGATGTAGAGCAAAGAAGGGTAGAAAGTGTATTAGTCTTTGGGGACTCTATCATTAAGGCATACATTTGAAAATATTTTAGTATCCACAAAACAGGAGGGTAGTGGTATACATTCCTGAAATGGAGGTAGAAAGGCAAGATCAAGTCTTATGTAGGAAGTGGGTAGGGCTGAGGAGAACCAGATGTTATCCTTCATCTAGGGACCAATGACCTATCTGGAGATAAGGTTCCAGAGTTCCAGCAGTGTTTTAGGAACTGGGGAGAAAGTTGTAGGTGGTAGTCAGTTGAGTTACCTTCTCAGAGATTATTCCTGTCCCTGTGCTAGCACATGGAGACAATGCAGAATATTCGAGTTTAATAAGTGGTTAGAGGGATGGTGTAAGATAGAGGGTTTGGAATACATAGGAAGGCGGGAAACAGTTGTCAGGATGAGGGTATGTATGCCAAGACAGACAACACCTGAGTGTAGAGGGTACCATGATACTTGGGGAAAGGTTGAAGGAGTATATGGAAGAGGTGCTACATTTAAACCTCTAAGAGATAAGTATGTAGCTAGGACAGAAGGGGATAGGAATGCAGTCCTAACTGGCACTCTTCAACAGATAGGTAAGGACAACAGAGTAGAGGTCAGAAGGAGGAGAGGATGCAAAAGTGGAGGATAATGTGTGCACATATGCAGAACCTGGGGAATAAGACCCATGACTTGGAGGCGACAATAGCATTGGAGAATTTAGGCTTTGTATCAATCATAGAAAACTGGTGCACAGAGCACCAGGACTGGGACTAGAGATGCAGCGAAGTTTAACTTTGCTAGCATAGTACAGATGAAGTGGCCCATCCACCTCAACATATAGCTATGCAAAGTGACCATTAAAATGCAGTACTTTGCCACTTCATGTCATAATGACTTCGTGTTATGATGACTCTGTGTTTACTTCACTTTATCTTCTTTTAAAGGTGAGTGAGTGAGCATTGTAACAGATCACATGGCTAATAGTCTGCAGGTCGCATGCTTCAGGCAGGTAGTTAATCATGCAAGATAGTGAAAGACTTTCACTTTTGCCTTACCTTGTGTGGGAGAAAGAGCTGTGTTTGATAGGAGACAGAGAGAGAGAGAGCAAAAAATATAAAACCCGCATCTGAACCGGAGCACTTTCTGGGCTAGTGGTCCCCTCCTAAAGCAGAAGGTAGTAGTGCCATGGAATCACCACCTCAATGGCACCTACCAGCACCCCCCACTGGTGCCACAACTCGCCATGGCCCCTGCACCAGTGGCTCAGCAGGAAGTGAGGAAGGAGCCCCAGCAGCAGCAGGTTTCCCCACCCCTGGCCCCAACTGAGCACCAGCAGCCCCCCCCAACTTGCCCGGTCCTCCCTGCAGCTCATTAGTGTGGGAGTTCTTTACTACACTGCCTGTGGACACCAGTGTAGGGAAGTGCAATCTGTGTGGTGAGGTGGTGCGCCGTGGCCCTAAGGGAAGTCATCTGGGCACAGGTGGTCAGCGCACCCACCTATACAACCACCACCATGCAGATTGGCAGGCCAAGCTTGTTGAACAGGGCAGGAATGTACCTGCTGGCCCTGCTGGGCAACAGGTGGCAGCAGGCCTCCACCTGCACGTGATGTCAAGTGGGGACAGGCCATGGAGCAAGCGGCTGTTCCACAATCCACAGGTGAAGGTGGCAACCCTGCATAAATACCTGCCACACATGCTGATCTGGGCCTGATGGACCATGTGAACCACCAGATTGACAATGTAGAGCAGTGGTTGAAGCGCATGAAGGTGCACCAACTCCAAATAATGGGCAGGCTTCAACTGCTGCTCTCACACCATATCACTGATCATTAGTTTTTGCTTGTCCTTGCCCCCACCACCATCTCCATGAAAAAATATTTCTTGACATTGCCCCAATCTGTCCCCCTATATCTTCAAATTTTGCCCCTTGTTCAACACACCTCTTTTCTGAAAGATGCTAACCTCTTGTATGTTGTTGATTCCTTAATGTACTTGATAGTTTCTATCATGTCCCCCTCCTTTCCTAACGGTTATGCATATTAAGCTTAAGACTCAACAATATTTGGGAACCCGGTTAACTTGTTGTCATGGGTTGAAATGGGGCAATACTCATGCCATCAGCAGCTTCACTACCACAAGCATGGACAACAGCATCTCCAACTACAATTGAAGCTACTGATTGTGCTGTGAAAAACGTCAGAGAAATCCCACTTCGATGTCACTACTACCATGCTCATGGTCACTCTTGCCACTGGCAGCAGTGCCATGGCCAGAAGCATTTTACATGCCCTTCTCTTTGCAGGCATTTTTGGGATTACACAGAATATTCACAACAAGTTGAGATTTCTGAAATTTGGGGGATGGGAAGCCAAAAACAACAACTGTGGCTTACAGATGCAGATTGGGCACTAAATAGATGCAACGCACAGATGCAGACTGCACACTATAAAGAGATGCAGCTGCACAGGCACAAAACACCTTAGCCAGAGGTAACACAAACCAAAACTGGAAAATAAATTATACCTTTTTGCGTGTTGGGGGCACTGCAGTAGCAGTCCACTAGCTAGATAGAAGGAAGCAGTAAAAATACTGCAGATGGCTAATCGCTTTCAGAGTGCGGTGATTACTGTGTGACACAATAAAATGTATCTGACTTGATGGCACACACACACACACACACACACACACACACACACACACACACACACTCACTCACATACTACAGGTAATGTGCATAAAATGTAACAGTGCAGTGCACTATATAAATAAATCTTTTAAACAGAATGAAAATATGCACTGCACCACAACAGACAAAAACAAGCATTTGTCAATGCGAATGTTGATTGCATTGGTCCATTGAGCTCGCTCACTGGCCCTCTGTCACTCACTAGTTTTGTTTCTCCCAGTGCTGCAGGCTGCTGTTTTGTACTGGGCTCCCTGCCTGCATTGGCACCCTTTTCTGTCCAAAAAGAAATCTGCAACTAGCCCGATAGAGAGCTCCATTGAGGTGGGTCACACCCGTGTCTGACTCGCTTATCTCTGTTTCTCCTGGTGCTGCAGGCTGGCCTTTTCTACTGGGCTCCTGCCTCTGTTGGTGGCTTTTCTGCCCACAAAGAAATCAGCATTAGTCCTGACACAGGTCTGTTGAGCTTGCTCACTCCCCTCTGTCACTTGCTCGTTCCATTTCTGCCAAGCGCTGCAGGCTGGCCTTTTGTACTGGGCTCCTCCTGCCTGCATTCCGCCTTTTTCTGCCCACAAAGAAATCTGCAGCACTCACAATAGAGCTCTGTTGGGTTGCTCGCTCCCCTCTCTCTGCTCATTCTGTTTCTCTCACCGCTGCAGGCTGCCCTTTTGTACTGGGCCCTGGGTGCATTGCTGCCTTTTCTGCCCACAAAGAAGTCTGCAGCAGTCCCAACAGAGCTCCATTGAGCTCACTCACTCCCCTCCCTCACTCGCTCATTCTGTGTCTCCTGCTGGTGCAGGCTGTCCTTTGTACTGGGCTTCTGCCTGCATTGGCGGCTTATTCTGCCCACAAAGAAATCTGCAGCAGTCACGATAGACCTCCATTGAGCTTGCTCACTCCCTCCCTCCCTCACTCGCTCGTTCTGTTTCTGCGGTGCTGCAGGCACGCCTTTTATACTGGGCTCCTACCTGCATTGCTGCCTTTGCTGCCCACAGAGAAATCAAAGCAGTCATGATAGAGCTCGTTGAGGTCACTCCTCCTCCCTCCCTCTGTCTCACTCCTCATTCTGGTGGGCTCCTGCCTCTGTTGGCACCTTTTTCTTCCCACAAAGAAATCTGCAGCAATCCCGACAGAGCTCCATTGAGCTCTCTCATTCCCGTTCTCACTCGCTCATCCCGTTTCTGCCACTGCTCCAGGCTGCCCTTTCATACTGGGCTCTTGCCTGCATTGAATCCTTCTTTTGCCCACAAAGAAATCTGCAGCAGTCACAATGGAGTTCCATTGAGCTTGCTCAAGCCCCTCTCTCTTGCTCCTTCTGTTTATCCCACTGCTGCAGGCTGCCCTTTGTGCTGGGCCCTGTGTACATTGCTGCCTTTTTCTGCCCACAAAGAAATCTGCAGCAGTCCCAACAAGCTCCATTGAGCTCCCTCACTCCTCCTCTCACTCGCTTGTTCCGTTTCTGCCAGTGCTGCATTCTGGCCTTTTGTACTGGGCTCCTGCCTGTGTTGCTGCCTTTCCTGCCCACACACAAATATGCAGCAGTCACGATAGAGCTCCGTTGAGCTTGCTCCAAGCCCCTCTCTCACTTGCTCCTTCTGTTTATCCCACTGCTGCAGGCTGCCTTTGTGCTGTGCCCCTGTGTACATTGCTGCTTTTCTGCCCACAAAGAAATCTGCAGCAATCCCAACACAGCTCCATTGAGCTCCTACTCCCCTCTCTCACTCGCTCATTGTATTTCTTCTGGCACTGCAGGCTGCCTTTGTACTGGGCTCCTGCCTGCATTGGCACCTTTTGCCCATAAAGAAATCTGCAGCTGTCCGACAGAGCTCCATTGAGGTCTCTCACTCCACCTGTCTTATGTGCTCATTCTGTTTCTCCTGGTGGTGCAGGCTGCCCTTTTGTACTGGGTTCCTGCCTCTGCTCCACCTTTTTCTGCCCACAAAGAAATCTGCAGTACACTCGACAGAGCTCCGTTGACCTCACTCCTCCCCCTCTCTCACTCACTTGTTCCATTTCTGCTGGCGCTGCAGGCTGCCCTTTGTACAGGGCTTCTGCATGCGTTGCTGCCCTTTTTCTACCACAAAGAATCCACAGCAGTCATGATAGAGCTCCATTGAGCTCGCTCACGCCCGTCTCTTAGTTGCTCATTCTGTTACTTCCACTGCTGCAGGCTGCCCTTTTGTACTGGGCCCTGCGTGCATTGCTGCCTTTCTGCCCACAAAGAAATCTGCAGCAGTCCCAACACAGCTCTGTTGAGCTCACTCACTCCCCTCCCTTACCGCTTGTTCCTGTGTCTCCCAGCGCTGCAGGCTGCCCTTTGTACTGGGCTCCTGCCTGTGTTGGTGTCTTTTCCTGCCCGCAAAGAAATTTGCAACAGTCCCGACAGAGCTCAGTTGAGCTCGGTCACCCCCTCTCTCACTTGCTTGATCCTAATCTGTTCCAAGCACTGATTTCTGACAGTGACTGCAGTATTCTGTGCTGGAAGGCGTGAAAACACATTTCAGCCAGGGTGTGAAAAATGTCAGTCGTACTGTTCATAAGGAGGTGTGGAAAATGCCAATGTTGAAAATGTGGCCTGAAAATATTACTAATTTGCGAAGTTACAAAGGTACATGGAAAATTGCACAATGCGCTCATAACACAGTCATTTTATGGAGTTTCATTGCAAAATTTTCAACATAGGCATTTAGTACCTCTGCTCATGAACAGTGTCAGTGTGATTTTCTTAATGTGTCTCGAGCACTGATTTCCCACAGCAACTGCGCGATGTGCGTCGGAAGAGCAAAAACATGTTTTGGCCAGGATGAAAAATGACAACTGCACTGTTCATAAGAAGGTGTGGAAAAATGGCAATGTTGGAAATCGGAGAGAAAATATTGCAAAGTTTGCGAAGGTAAGAGCATGCATGGAAACTGCACATGCATGCTCGTAGCACTACTCATTTATGGACTTTCATCACCAACATTTTCAACATAGGCATTTTAGGACCTCTGCTAATGAACAGTGTCACTGTCATTTTGTAATGTGTCCCGAACACGGATTTCACACAGCGACCATGCTACTCTGCACTGGAAGTGTGAAAACACATTTCGCCAGGATCTGAAAATCACAGCTGTACTGTTCATAAGGAGGTGCAGAACAATGGCAATGTTGAAAATCTGGAGGAAAATATCATATATTCGTGGAACTTATGCGTGTGCATGCAAACTGTGCAATGCACGCCCACAACAGTCATTTATGGATATTGGCACCAAATTTTCCAACATATTCATTTTAGACCCTCTGCTCATGAACAGTGTCACTGTTATTTTTGTGATCTGTCCCAAAACTGATTTCCCACAGCAACTGCGATATTCTGCGCCAGAAGTGCGAAAACACATTTTGGCCAGCATGTAAAAACGACAGCTGTACTGTTCACAAGGAGGTGTAGAAAAATGCCAATGTTGAAAATCTGGTGTGAAAATATTGCAAATTCGAGTTATGAGCGGCGTAGCAACTGTGTAATGCACGCCAGTAAAACAGTCATTTTTGGATTTTTTCCACCAAATTTGCAACATAGGTTTTTGAGAGCCCACCTCATGAACACTGGCACTGTCATTTCATTAATCGTCCCAAAAAGTGATTCTGTGCAGTGACCGCAAATCACCTTTTGGGGCTGATTAACACCATGACAGTGGCAGAATTCACGAGGAGGGGTCCCAAACCCCCATGTTGAACATTGTAATGCTAAAATTTTAAAAATGACTGAGATATGCATCAAAGTTGAAAAACCCTACTCATTCCATTATACAGCTCACCTGCATTTCCTCAGTTCGCGGTCGCCTTTGAAGAGTGCAGGCGTGTTCCCGGTCCACCAAAGATTGTGCGGACTCCATGAATAAGTATGGGGTGGGGGGTGGGAAGGCAGGGTGTGCAGTGGGTGGGCAGAGGTTGAGGGAGGGGGCAGGGAGACCGACGTGGGACCGTTTCCTTTTTCACAGAAGGAAAAATAAAAATCACAGGACAGTTTTTTTCGGGATGCGGCACACTGGGGTGGGATCCCAGCGTGCCAATGGACTCTTTTTGGGGGCAGCTGTATCCAATGGGGATTGGGCATCCCTGTCAGCACACAACAAAAGGGGGGGGCCACATCATACGATGGGGATTGGGCACCTCGCCAGCACACAATAAAACTGGGGGCGGTGACATTATGCAGACAGGGATTGGGCACCCCATTGGCACATACTGGTATGGAGGGTCTCATGAGTCGAGGGGATTGGGCATCCCTTGGCACACAAGAACATGAGGGGGACATGCCGCCGGGATTGGGCAACCCTGTTTGCAAAAAAACAAAGGAGGGACATGATGCTGGGAGGAATTGAGCACTCCCTCAGCAAATAGGCAGGGAATGCAAGGGCTCTGCAATGAGGGGTCGCTCCCTCATTGCAGCGGATAACGCTGCAATGACAAGGTGACCCCTGATTGCAGCTGCTAAAACTTCTCAGGTTGTGGCATGCTGGCTAAACTAGTGTCAGCAGCAGCATGTTACACCATTAGGGAAAATGGGCCAAGCCTTTAAAGGCTGTAGGGGCATTAGCCACAACAGTGCTGTGCCTCCACAGCCTGCTCACGGCAACCTGCCACAAAATGTTTCTTGTGCATGCCCACAATCAGCATGATAATTATCAAAAATTACTCAAGTGTTACTGTGTGCATAAACACACAAATACTAACCTACGCTACTAGTACAAGACAGTTTGAAAGACTGCCTTTCTCATGTGTATCTTACTCCCCACAGATCGTCCCTCCCTGAAGCACGCGCTTCAACAGTGTCTGTCAGTACACAGGCTGAATATTCTAAGGTAACATTCAAAATGCACACAAAAAATCAAAAAGGAAAGGGGTTTTCTACAGTCGATGTATTAATTTGGAACAAAATAAGTGGATCAAAAGTGATTTTTAAAGCTTTTCGATGGTTTGATTCACAGAGCTCTGACAGCAAACTGACTCCAGCTTTCCACTACACACAATCCCAAACTGAGGCTGTTCAAGACAATATAAGACAAGACAAAGTGTGGTTCCTCTATGGAAGCACCCACAGTGGAGACCAAGAAGGATGCTGGGAACCTCCACAAAGGAGACCCATAGGAGGGTGGCATGGGATCCCACAGGGAAGGAAACAACTCCTGGTGGAGGACTCCATTGTTAGGGGAGTAGAACAGGGAGGAAGGGAGAGGGAGGTAAGGTGCCTGTCTGGTGCCATGGCTTGGAGGGACAGGGAGCGAATCCTCAAGATCGCTGGAGCTGCTGCACGAGGGAGGCAGCTGGATGTCATTGTCCACCTAGGGACAAATTACCTGGTGAGAAAGGGATCAGAGCAGTGCCAAATGTTAGAATGTTCATGTCTTGATTTAATAGGAGACAGGTCTATATAAAAACATTTATCCAGCTGTTTCCTTAGAAGAATAGTTGCTATGGCCTCTTGCCAAGTTTGTGGAATGGATCCTCTTCCAAACAGGAGTTAAAGATCTCCATTAGAAATGGTACCACCATTTTGTTAAGTGCCACATAAAAGTCAATGCTGTAGCCATCAGGATCGGGAGACTTCCATGCTTAAAGTCTTTGATCGTTTGTTCAACTCCACCTGAACTAATAGGAGAATCTAGATTGTCCCTCACTTCCTGCATTAGTTTTGGTAGATTTGATCATTGCAGGAATGTTTTGATTGGTTTTCTTCCCATTCAGGAGATGTCTCCTCTTGGTAAAGATCCTAATAAAAGGCTCTAAAGCTCTTAGCTAATGTATCCCGTGCGGTGCAGTCTAGTACTCTGGTGGCTTTTTCATTTGCAATAGTTAACACAGTTCTGTCTGCCACTTCTTTTCTCAATTAGAAAGTTAAAGTCAAGCTGCTTTCCCACCAACCTTGTAATATTTATGCCTCTAAAATGAAGTTGATCATCCACCCTCATTTTCTCCATTTACCCCTGCCCTTCTCCCTATCAACATCTCATTCACATATCTGGGACTGTCTAGTACAGTATGCCCTGCAATCTCATTGATCCACAGTGTGGACCAATGGGCTTGCAACCCATACTGTGCCTATCATTCAGGGGGCAGATGGGTGGTATGTGGGTGGGTTGCAGTCATCCGCCGATGATGGGGCGAGGGGGAGGGCAAGGGATGCTGCTGTGTGGGTTGGAGGGGTGGGGGGTGCCACTGGAGCACCAGGGAAATTATATACAGAGATGTACCACGATCATGTCAATGGGCAGGGTGTACCACTAGACTACCAGGGTATGTATATTTTGTCTTCTTCCAGAGATTGGGGATCAGGAGGGCAGGGGTCCACTAGACTACCAGGGACTGTTTAGTTCACCATTTCCTGGTGATTGGGTGCTTGGGAGGGTGAGGGGTCCACTAGCCTACCAAGGAGATGTGGGTGCTTGTGGACAGTGTTCTGGGTGGGTGGGTGGCACCACGGCTGGCAGCTGCTGTGTTGCACCATGCAATATGTCAGCCCATCTGTGGAGGCCAGGAGTTGTTCCAGCTTTCACTGGCTCTCTTTGAGCCCCCTATTCAGTACAATGCAGGATTGTGCCAGCATATGCACCACACATCCCAGGCTGATTATCAGGATGAGCAGCATATGCATGGGCAAGCCCCCTGCATCTGCTCACATTTACATTATCATTGTGCCCTGGCACATCGAGATTTATACTGCGCCAGACAGCCTTCTCAATATCCCACCAGGCGCAATGCAGGTTGCGCTTTGAATATCTGAGCCATAGAAGCAATCACTGCACAATTTAGATTACAATTAGATAAATTCAACTTGAGATGGCTACTATTTTATCATTTTATAGAAAGCAGAGAAAGTACTCCAGTATTAGATCAATTTCTGTGTTGATTACCAGAGAGTCTTCTGTCAATCTTTGATTTTCTGTGGAGGGCTGGAAGTGGGTGGGGAGTGTTACCCTTTTGGGAACGCACCATTGAAAGGACCTCACTGGATATATCTTTTCTGGACTAAAGGCATCCATGTTGTTGTTGTAAAATGTTATTCTTATTCATAACAAAATGAACAAAAATATAGGATAAACTCCACTGAGTTAAAAACTCATTTCCAAGGAGGTTCAGCCTAAAATGTTTAAATCAATACATACATTAAAGGACAAACAAACACAATTCAATACTGTAAAAAAACCAAATAATCAGAAAACATGAACAGATTACTCAGGTCACATAGACTATTCATTTACACACAAAAGTGACAGTTATAATTTATACAAATTTTAAGCTCTGTTTCATCTGATTAACAATACAAAATATCTAAGATTAAAATACTGTATTGAGTTACCATTCATTAATGTCTTTTTAAAGACCTGAAAATGAACAGATACAATGAAAGCACATTTGCGGTTGTGTTATTCATTACTTTCTGGTTCAGTAATTTGAAGCAACAATTGTATGTAACAATAGTTCTACAGGCAATGCTAACCACATTCTTTTACAGTCCAGACCTCATGCCTTAAGTTGATGCATTGGATAGGCCATGAGGAAGGTGAAGTATGTCCTATGTACTGCAGCCACTTGATTGGCATTCTTTTCATTCTATTGCTGATCCAGAAGACTGGTTCCTATAGAAGAACACAAATAAGAATACTTATGCGACTATATCATAGAATTAAATTACAGGTAATTTGTTTGATCAGACATGCAGAGGACTGCTATATGCTTTTTGATTTATGATTATTTTTACTATGTTTCATTGCCTACCAGCTGTATGAATGACTATGTATTCATTGCCTAACTGATGTTTTAAAAAGCAACACGTTAAAAAAAAAGAAAATATTGTCGTCCCTTCTCCTGTGTGAAGCATATATTGTTGAACATGCCCACGAGCACTTAGACCTTTGCCTAAACCAGGCAAATTATCTAGACCATTCATTATGAAATTTCTTAATTAGCTAGACAGGCAACATGTTTTGGATAAAATTAGATCTGCTTCAAATTTGTGCTGGGATGGAAAGAAGATTCGGATCACTCAAGACCTTCCCAAGCAGTCCTGGCTAGAAGAAGAAATTTTCACCAATGGTAGCTAAACTTATCACTGCCGACATAAAGTTTAAAATGCAATACCCATCGAAACTAACTGTGACCAAAGAGAATAAATTATACTCCTTTGACTCACTAGATCAGGCGAGGAGTCAGCTTATGGCCTTTTTCCAGACTTATTTAAACTGGAGTGAATTGATTATGCAATACAGCTATTTATTCATTTTACTCTCTGACTAATCTCATTATATACACTCTATCATTGTCTAAATAGGTGGCTGATATTGCTCTTATTAGTAAAAACATGTATTTTTCCCACACATAGCTTTGTAGTAAATATGACTTAATTTGCTACATAATGGTGCCACTTTGTTTGCAATAATAGAGATGAAGCACCACTATGTGTTAAAACAATCGGTTGAGATATGATTTTTTTTTTTACTTTGCTCTCTAAGGCTGACGGCTATGTATGGGTCCTAAGTCGGATGTGCTCATTTATTTGTTTGGGATTTTATTTTGACTTTCAGACCCATTTCAAGCATTTTAGTTTTACTACACTACATCTGCCTCAGGCTCCAACATGTGGGGTAAGGGTGACATCTCTAGTCTCGATTAACCCTCAACAGATACTAACCTTATCTAATACCTCACTTCAATTATTTAATCTTTTTGCTTCTTCCTGGTTCCTTTTCTTTCTTTTGTTTTCATTTGATGAGGAGGCTGTAATCTTCTTATACAGTATACTGTACTTAATGGACTACAAACTACTTTTTTGTGAGCTGACTGAATGTTAAGGTAGGAATTTCTCAAGCCTGGCAGATTTAGCATTTTAATTCATAAGCTGCTGATAGATACTTTGTGTAGACAATAAGTCAACTGGCTTTGATTTGCTACCTGTTTTATTTTATTGGATTAAAACTGTGGGGAGCTCTTTGAATGTGTCCTAAACTGATTAAGAAATAACTTTTTCATTGTAGTTAAACTGCATTTATGCAGAGTTTCACTAAGTATAAACCATGTTGGAATACTAGTTACTCCTTTTACTTATTTGATATTGAGAAAGCGCTTTTACTTAAAGTTTACTTGTCAGATTCTGTCTTCTCCTTTAATATCCAGTTCATGTTTTCCTGCATTGTTGATATTTCATAATTTTGGGAACCTTGAAATCTCATTCACTTTGATAGCAGTTAATCTCCAGCGATTGATTTACAGTTGAACTCCCACATTATCCTGCTAGCAGAGGTCTTCTTTTGACTTTTTCTTTTTGTGCTGGCTTACCTAAACCCACTGTTTTTTTATTATTATTTTTAGAAAAACTCGATAGATTCTTTTGGGTACTTTTTCATAATAAACATAATGTTGTAATAAGTACATCTTCATTTTTTCAATGGTTAATGAGGTGGGGTTCAGAGCTCTGGGGTAGATTTCAGGAAAGTTTAATTGCATTTTGAATATTGGTAGTAGGATGGTCTATATATAGGATAGTGCATGAGGATTGATTGACAGCAGGGCTATTCTTTCACAGAGTTGGCACTATGATGACGGATTACCTCGAGGCGCGGCTCGAGGTGAATCCATCATCATAGTGCCGACAGGTGAAAGAGTAGCCCTGTTGTCAACTGTTCCCTGTACTTTTCTTTATAGTGTATGGTGGAACGCCATTTTTTGGGGAACAAAATCACTACAGCATGTTTCTGCTTCAAAACATTTTTACTGGGTTACTAGAAGGAAAAAGAACTTTACATTGTGAACATTTTCAGGCTTGACATTTTAACTGTTTAAGAACTTTACGTTTTGAATGTTTTAATGCTAAACATTGTACTACGCCGACAGCTGCTTTAAGCTATGTGTCCTGTCTATGGAGTGAGCCCTGTCAAATGCTGCTCGAGGGACACGGTGTGTGATGTGCGCAGTGCAGTAGAACAAAAATCATTCTGCTGCACTGCTAACGTCACTAGTGTAGGAGAACAACATTTCTACAGCGATGAATTTCGGTGGAGAACCACGCTCCACCATACACTATAGGACTGGGGCTAATGTTTTGTGGTGTTGTTATATCACAGATAGCTCAACTACCATACCCAAGTCTGAGACCTGCCTCCACTTAATTGTGCCTGGCATTACAAATATGGGACAGTGGAGCAACAAATAATTACATCCGGGTGCCTCTGGAGGTCTAAGTCCCACCTCAAAGTGGCGCAGCAGCCTCAGGCTCGCCAGAGGTCACCAGAGCCCTTGTGCTCTTATACCTCAAAAAACACTCTCAAATTCATAGCTTCACAAATCAGAGTCAGGCCAGGATCAGAAAAAATGAAAGAGACACTACCTCTGGAGGATAGTCACCATCCTACTACTGATCTCAGGGCAGTACACCCCAACCCTGGACCCTATGGCAATAATAACCCCGGTCAAATAGATGCCTAAAATGGCATCAATCACTATAGAGTCTTCTGCCAAAACTTCCCCAATTCAAGCCTGGGTCACAGTCCATCAGCCAGACACCATCAGCGCTCACAGAAATGTGCTCTCACAAAAACTCCAAACTCCTGCATCTCACTTGAGGCTACACCACCTTCCAGCAGGATAGATTAAACAAGCGAGGTGGGGTGTCTGGTCTATCTCCGTAGCAAAATAAGTGGCAGATTATGCCAACTAATGTTAACACAAAAGATGCCCAAATTCTTACAATCAAGCTATCAATGCGCGTCAAGGAAAAACAATGTCTCGACTACTGTCTACATACCCCCAGGAAAGCGGAACCTTGACGCGACCTATTCTTTAACCACTATAACAAGCTAAACAAAGACTGGGAGCAGATCATTGTAGGAGTCTTTAACACTAACTGGCTAGCACAAGACACTGTAAACACTAGGGACAAAATCCATGGCCTCTATCTTACACAGATGGTCACACAGGCTACAAGGCGAAACTACTGCACAGCACAAGTACACTTATTGACTGGCTTCTTGCAACCAACCCGAGCATATCAAATGCTTCTCTGTCCTATCTAACACCTTAGTGATCACTCACCAGTAGTCTGCACCTGGACAAACAGGGGCCTATTGACTCCCGCGAGGTCACTAAAACCAGTACCTCAAGAAGGGGCAAATGAGCAACTTCTAAAAACCTGAAGAATGCTGACTGGACCCCTTAAATGGCTGCAACGATGCCAATAAAGCTCTAAACCACTTCATAACTGTATTCAAGCAATACTTGCGACCTATTTGCCAAAGTCAGAACTGTCAAAATTAAAGGGGCCATCAACCCCTGGCTCACAGGACCACTCATTGCCCAGATGAAACAACGAGACAATCTCTGGCATATTGCCAGAGAGACAAGCAGGAAAACTGACATCACGGCCTATAAAATGGCAAGGAATAACTGCACCAGGATAGTGAGGCAGGCCAAAGCTTCCTATCACAAAGATCAACTTGAAGGGCGTAGCAGGAGAAATAATTTAATTGTCATCGAGTTCAGAGAAAGAAGAAGAGCAGCTATATTATTCCTCCAGAAACTCTGCTTAAATTAGCTGGGCCACCGCCGCGCGAAAAGGTGGCGAATACATAATGTGAAAGAGCTCGCCGGTACTCACGTCCTCCACCAACTTCCAGGCCAGCTGCCCAGACCTGATATTTAAGCTCTTAAATTTCTTGGACAAGCAGCATATTTTGACCAAAATCAAAGAAATAAATGAGGTGACATGGGAAGGCAGGAAAATTAGTACTAACAGGATCTCCTTATTCGGTGCGAATACTGCACCAGGAACTTCACCCTGGTTTCTAAATTAGGTGGCTGCTGCTAAAGTATTCAGGGTTAAATACCCTGCGACATTGATGGTCAGGCATGAGGAGAAATGGCTGTGTACGATTCCCAGCACAAGCACTGGTCGGACTAAGGAAATCTACCCAGAATTGTATAAATGAGTATGGTGTAATTCTCTGGGTATGCAGCAAAGACTTAATTGTAGCTGGGATCTGATCAGTAGCTGTGGCGGGCTCTGAGCGTGTCTACCAGGCGACGTATTGGAGTGCTTCGCGGGAGGGATTTTCTTATAGAACAAGTGAGACAATGATGTGAATTAGCTGTTGAGGTATTGGATTCACTGAGTGTGCTTGTATGGGCGTGGTTATGGAAGCACAGGAGAAATCTAGTTTGCTGACTACTTTGGTTTGAAGGAGATGCGGTGATGTGCCTGCAAGCAGCGTGGACCTGCCGACTGGATGATCACGGCTTAGGACAATCGAGGGTACCTGTTACTGTTTTGGTTCCTCGCCCCTACATCACAGTTCTGGACAATTAAGCTAAGTTTGCGCTCAGGGTGGGTGTGCTTCAATTGTGAGGGCTGAATAGAGTTAGGCGGTTTTCTGAGAACGAACCTCAACACTGGATATAATCGTTATGTGGGCATAAGAAATCTAATAGATACAATAATTTTATTTTTATTTTACTGCCTTAAGCATGAATTTGGTGGACAATAGGTTTAATTTAAATGCTAATAGAGTGTTAGGTAAAATTTAGATAAGGAATGCTAAGGAATTCCTAGCTCTTTATCAAGGTGTTGTCATAAAGGGCGATTAGCTTTATGCTCAGGGTAGGAGTTAATTAATGATCTGTATATGTAGATCAAACTTTAGTTCCAATTATCATCACTGTACTTAAAATGACCACTTTAATCAGAATAATGATATATATTTAAAGTTTTAAGGTGGACTAATGTAGGGTTAAAGTTTTAGTTAACAATGGCTTAGAAAAGATGATGTTAGGTGTAGAACTGATGTGTATGCAGGTATTTTACTTCCTTAGATACATATGCAGAGGGACAGGTGTAGAGGGGCTTTGGGGAGCAAACTGTTAGGCTGGGTTATGCTTAAATGCAAATCATGTGGCATGTGAGATTTTGGAGAGCAGTAAATCAGAACTGGGGTTTTCATTCTAAGTTGGGTATTATGAGTTATGAGGTTAATAACTATAGAGTATTATTTTATAGGGTGGGGTTAAGACTACACACTATCAATAGGTGGTGATTCAGGGTATGTCTAAGCATATATGGATTTTTCTATTAGGGTTGTACAGTGACTTTTCCAAGTTGTCATTGTAGCACATGGACAGTTATTACAGTTTTGTAAGTTGGAATATCAAAGGAGCCAAGGATAGGGTCAAAGGCTAATAATTTTGAAACACTTATGACAGTTGGTGCACAAATAGTTTTCTTGCAAGAAACGCACTTGAAGAGGAAAGATATAACCCTTTTAGGAAATCATGGGTTGGGCAAGTTTTTGGATCAGGGCAACCATGAATAAATGAGGGTAGCTATATTAATAGCAAGGACCGTCCCCTTAAAATGACACAAGAAATTTGGGACCCAGAAGGCCGATATATAATAATTCATGGCTTGCTAGAATCCTGTCCGGTTCTTTTGGGCTCTATTTACGGCCCTAATGGTGATTTCCCATCCTTTTAAGTAAATTTACTTAATGTTGTGACAACCAATCCACCAAAATGTACTATACTGGGAGGAGATTGGAATTTGGTGCTAAACAGATTTAGATAGGTCTGATCGGGTTAGATGGGGATTGTCTCCAGCACAAAGGGCAATAAAGGAGCTTATGAGCAGTGCTGCACTTGTGGATGTTTGGAGTTCTTAACCCTCAGAAAGGCAATATACCTTTTTCTTCAGTGCATAGAACTTATTCTCGAATTGATTACCTGCTCATGAGCTCTTTTGCTTTGCCTGGGTCTCTCAGCTAGAAATATCAGCTAGGGTGTTGTCTGATCATGCTCCAGTCAGGATGGAATATCGACTAAGTGCAGGAAGTAAGAGATCTCCACAATGGCTGCTAAATATCCAACTATTGCGAGACAAAACCTCTTTAGAATACATTGTGGATTTCACGGCTTCTTTCCTTAGTAGAAATCAAGGATCAGTAACTAAATATGACTTCATGTGGGCAGCTTTGAAATGTTCTTTAAGGGGAGTTCATAAAAATGGCTTCCAATAGAGTTAGGAAGCAGAGGTGCAGATGGGGAGCTTCTTGTATCCATTAAAAGCCTGGAATATGGTCTATCGTATTCATCACCGTTAGAGATGTGGACAGACTTCATCAATTACAAGCTCAATACACAGGGCTGGTATCTCAAAAAGCAGAGTTGGCCCTGCAAAGAACCAAATTCAAATACCTAGAGATGGGGGAAAGGGCAAGTAAGTTACTAGCTATGCGAATCCGTCAAGTAGAAAGCTTCACAATTTATTGCAGGAATTTATGCAGGACAAAATGGCCAAGTTTGCACTGACCCTCAGGAAATTATGTAGATTGTTTGGTTCTTACTACCAAGATCTTTTGCAGTAGACCCAGCCCATGCGTCCCACTAGTGAAGGAATAAACTCCTATCTTAGTTCTATAAGTCTGCCTAAGATTACAGTGGCAGAAGCGGCCCTTTAGGTGCCCCAATATCCCTAGCAGAAATTCAGCAGGCAGTCCAGGCGCTATCTCTAGATAAATCGCCTGGGCGGATGGATTGCCGAGTAACTTTTATAAAGCCTGTCAATCTATAGTAACACCGTATTAAAAGATGTGTATAATTATTGGTATGATAATGGAATATCGGACCCAAGTTTTCAGGAGGCTGTACTATCTCTGATTTTAAGACCAGGAAGATCCACTAAATCTTAGTAGTTACGCCCTATATCTTTATTGAACACGGATATTAAAATCTTAGCAAAAGTATTAGCAAACAGGCTCTCCAAAGTTATGGGTACTTTCATAGGTCACGAGCAAGTCGGATTTATGATGGGAAGGTCATCTCAAGATCATATGAGAAATTGCTACATCTTCTTTCGGTATCAGGGATTCCAGCACACCAATGGTGTTGGTTTCCCTGGATGCCGAAAAAGGCATTCATAGAGTTTCCTGGGACTTTCTGTTTGCTACCTTAATCTCAATTGGATTACCCAAAGAATTTATAAGATGGATACAACTTTTATATTCCTCCCCACAGCCAAAGTTAAGTGCAATGGCTTATTTTCTCCCTCTTTTAATCTAGCTAGGGACAAGACAGGGATGTCCATTGCCCCCTGCTGTTTAACATATACTTGGAGCCTCTGATCCTTAGACGGTGGGCAATATTAATATTAAAGGAATCCAAATAGGCACTGTAAGATATTCCATCTTGGCGTATGCTGATGATATATTATTACATGTGGAGAGGCCAGACCTGTCAATCCCAGCTATTTTATCGAGATAGAGGAATATGCTAAAGTTTCATTTTATAAGCTAAATCGAGCTAAAACTAAGGTTTTACCTTTAAATAGTAGAGTAAATAAGGGTGAACTCACATCTCTTGGCCTTTCCTGGGAGGTGAAGCATATAGTATACTTTAGAATCAAGATTTTTAGAAATCTTGGAACTGTATCTGAGACAATCTGGATGGCTTAGTCAAAATGATAACCGGGATTTGGAAAGGTGGCGTTGCTTCCTATTTCCTTATGGGGCAGGCTAAGTACAATTAAAATGAAAATTCCGCCAAGGATGCTGTACCCATTGGGTATGCTGGGCACTTATTTGACAAAAACGTGGTTCCTCAAATTGCAAAGGATAGTAAATACTTTCCTATGGAACAAGAAAGGTATTCGCAGATCCTATCTCAAGTTGACAGCCCCGAAACACAGGGAGGACTAGCGGCACCTTCTTTCTTTCTATATTATTTAGCACAACATTTGTGCAAGTTGGCCTTTTGAATAAGGAAAATGCGATTTCAGAATATTCCCCTTTGTGGTCTCTCTATAGAAAATACTTAGCTTCCCAAGCGTAATTGTTCGTTAAGGCTCTTATATGTCTTCTCCATCTCACATCCCTAGGTCAATTAAGAATAATCCCATGGGGTTGGTCGTTGAAGGCTTCTCATCAGGCCCAAAATACTTAGCAGTGAAGTGGTATCAGTCATTAGATCAACCAGTCATTGGTAACCCACATTTTAAGATCAATAATGTAACAATATCCTCCAATTTTGTGCCTCGCTAAGCCAATGTAAAGCATCAGACATATGGTTGGATGGAAACCACTCTCTTTTGCCAATTCCAGAAATTCAATGCAGCATTAGATAATGAAGCCTTTAAATATATTCAAGTTAGTAAGGCCCTCGCATCCTTTTCTCTCGGTTCCGCCAATGGATCTAGAGGAAAAGATCTTGCTACACTTTTAAATGACGCCTCCCAATCACACCTAGTTTCCAATATATATAAACTTTACAGGCATGGGATTGTAGATTACCTTCAGGTGTCTGTCTTTATTGGGCAAGAGACTTAGGATTGTCAGAGGACCCTGGTCTATGGAGAAACTATGGGTTTCAATGTATAAATTCATAAAACAGGACAGAGTTAGATTAGTTCAGTTTAATATTATGCAGAACATTTATCTCCATCAGCTAAGCTCTTCAAATTTGGGTCATTAAATACCCCTTATGCAGTAAATGCAAGGGGCGTCGGTTCCTTTATCATATGATTTGGTTATGCCCCTCATTGCAGACCTTCTGGCAAGCCGTTAATAGGGCATTGGATCCTATTCTTGGCTTAAAGACCTTATTTACCACTGAAATCTGTTAAATAAATTACTTTCCAGATGATATTCCCAAAGTTAGGAAAGCACATATGATACTTATCTCCATGTAGCTAAGCTGATAATTATGAGGCACTGGACAGAAGATAAGTCTCCTAATGTAATGGAGTGGTACAAGGAATTTAGTTTGGCATTACAATTGGAAAGACATATTGCATCTATGTTATAATAGGTTAGGAGCTTATTTCTCTCTCTGGGGTAGCCTTGAGACTGTACTGTTAGTCTGAAACCATAGGAATGTGTAGCTATATAGAGGTGAGACATACTTAAGATTGTGGATGGTGTGTAGTCAGGGTGGGGGTTGGGAGGGGATTTAAGTTGGGTATGTACTTTAGCACCTATTACTCTGATATGTTCATATAAGTATCTAATGTACTTTGACTGGTGCTCAAACTAATAAAACTTGTTTAATAAAAAGAAAAAAAAGAGAACTTGAAAAACCTGGGAAATGGCAGAGTTTTTGAAAATGCCAGGTCCCTTTCTGGTAAAGAATCCAGAGCGCCACCGGATATAATAGTCACAGCAGATGGCACTTTACAGCAACCTCTAGACCTGGCTAATACCTTTAACAAGGCCTTCATGGACCTAAGCTCTGTAATCCCCCAGAATTTCTCCAGTCCTCGCCAGCCATGGATCCCATAGACACAAACCCACCACCATCATGTAGAATTGGACAACCACCTTTCTGCTTCAGGCAAATCATGAGGCAACAGACAGTGAAATATGTCAAAAGATTCTAAACAAGACCAGGATTGGTAGTGACTCACTAGACATGAAACTGCTAGTGCTCATCCTGGAAGAACTTGCCACCCATTAACCAAACTGTTCAACACCTCCTTGTGAACTGGAATCTTCCCAGACAGATGGAAAACTGCCCTGGTCACCCCTGTGTTTAAGAGCGGGACAGAACTGATATGGGGAGATATCGTCCTATCTCGATACTTCTATCCCTCTCTAAAGCATTGGAAAGGGTCATCTCTGATCAGCTCACTGACTATCTAAACAAGTACAATCTGCTTTGCCCTCAGCAACATGGTTTTCATCAAAAGCACAGCACCATCACCACCCTTATCGACTTTACCTCCCATGCATGCAAAGCCCATGACTCAGGAAAAACTATGGGGTCCATATTTATTGACCTCCCAAAAGCTTCTGACACTGTCAACCACCAAATCCTGCTAAGACACCTTCGGACCCTGGGTCTGTCAGTAGATACCATCCACTGGTTCAACAGCTACCTATCACACAGGACGCAGAGTGTTAGGATCAGGGTGTCACCTCTGATCCCATAAAGGTAACACAACACTAGGGGTTCCACAGGGCTCGATCCTAGGGCCACTTCTCTTCAGTCTCTTCATAAATTCCCTTCCCAAAGCCTGTCCTGCTAAAATGCTGCTGTATGCAGATGATGCAGTGTATCAGTCCCAGGCAGCAATGCCTGTGAAATCTCTAAAACCTACAGTGCAGCTTTGCTTGTTAGAGGCACGGTTCTCCCAAAACCAACTCCTACTGAACTATAAAAACTAAAACAATGCACCTAACCATGCCAAATTCCAAAAGGAATGTTGAACCCCTGACTATCTTTAGCCAGAAAGGGGACAGCATCGAGCAAGTCCACACCTTCAAATACCTCGGAGTGTATATTGATGACACACTCTCCTTTCTGCATCATATTGACCACGAGTCAAGACTGGCAATATTAAGCTAGGCATCCTATATAGGCATAGGCAAGCCATGACGCATGACGCCTTAAACTAGTTACTCAATGCTCTATCCTGTCTATCATCGACTACTCATTAGTCATTTATGGTGCTGCCACTGACTCAGCCTTAAACACAGTTAAACAACTAGTTAACAGGACCTGTCACCTGGTCCTTGGTGCTAACTCAGTGTACCCATACTTGCACCCTTTACTCCTTCTACAGGGTGGCTCCAGCTCCACCTCAGGACAAGGTATCAGGCTTGCATAATGGGGCAAAAAGCCCTACTAGGTCTCACCCTGACTCTACTGCCAATCTGTGCCAGTGACACCCCTCGACAAAGGTCACCAGAGGAATGGCAAAGGAGTGCTCCATGTCCCATTCAAAAGAACATGCTTTGCTCAGTGATCACTCTCCTACTGTGGCCCCACATGGCTTAACGAACTCCCTCTACAACACTGGAACACACAAAATAGGCCCCTTTAAAGAGACCTGTTAACCATTTTGGCAGAAGACAACCAGTGTGGCTGCAACCACTAGTCGCATGCGACCACGATATACCCCTCATCCCACCCCACCCCACACTTCTCCTGCACTCCAGCACCTCCTTGACAAAGCCTGTAGGTGGCTTCCTCTCTCTCCTGCTCCACCCTCACCCCTTTCCAACATATGACAAAGCCCCCTCAGGCCACTCCTCCCTAACTTCAGGTTTGACTACTTGAGGCCTACTTTTAAGACTTAACATTACATGTTAAACCACTTACCAAAATGCACTATTTGCACCTGTACAACTTAGAAAATGCTAAGACTACTTGCCTATATGTACAGTTTGTCAGTATTCTGTTATCAGCAATTAGCATCAGCTATGTCCACCAAACTATCACTGTATTCTTGTCTCTTCCTATTTTGAATGTAACCTTGGAAATTGTCTGTCTGTTTGTTGTACCTGACATAAAACCTTTGTAAAAGAGCCTGTTGGCATCAAAGGTGTTAATCTGCACATGAAATAAGTAAATAAATTAATATGTTTGTGTTTTATGGCTGCAGTAGGCAGATCCTGCAGATGTTTTGCATGTACAAAAGAGTGATGTTATGTTTTCTGTCCATGGAACTGACTGAAGGTGTATATAGTCTACTCTGCCTTACCCTTCTCCAAGAATTGTTTCTGCCCTCAAATAAATACACTTTCATGTTAGTCAATGGTTGCAGGGTACTATTTTCTTTCTTAAATGGGTGGTACAAGAACTGGAACCTGAGTGGTGGGAGGCAGCATTAGTTTTTGGGGAGTAAGAGCCACCCCACCTCCACCTGAGAAGCTCCTAAAGATCCACCCCATTTTTTTTCATTCACATGGGAGGGGCATGAGTTGGGTCTATCATATTGGAACAAGACACACTACTTTGGGATCTGGACCAAGCAACAGAACAAGTCTGTGGAGAGGAACAGAAGATACTTAATGCCTTCCAACTGACTTAAAACCCTTGGAACAAATGATTATCAGAGCCACCTAGGACCTCAGAAGGAAAGAGTAATTAAGGAGGCCTAAAACTACAGCTCCCAAGGAAAACAATAGACCTAATTTAAGCTGAAAGAGCCACAGATTTTTCTTAAACATTTATATACTAAAAACTTAAAGTTCAGCTTTTGGGATTAACAATATTTGTTTACCATATTCAATATATATATATATATATATATATATATCTACATATATATATATTCCTGGCAAAAATCAATTTAATGCATCAGTTAGGGTTGTTCCACAGTGACAAAAGCAAGGAAATTTAATATTAGGGTTCCCACCCCTTGCACCCCACCCACCCCACCCCACCAAAAGACATTAGGGTGTGCATTGAGTTGTTGGTCTAACTCTCACCCCATTCCATGTGTAAACTAGCAGAAGTGGTGCAGTGTAGGAGAATGGGGTGAGAGTTAAGACCGACGATCCCAATGCACACCCTGAAGCCTGTTGGTGGGGAGGTGGGAGTAGAGTGCAAGGGGTGGAACCCTAACATTGAATTTCCTTGCTTTGTCAATTGTGGAACAACCCTAACTGATGCATTAAACAGAATTTTTGCCATGAATTCTTCTTTTTGAGAATGTGCACTATAAATAGTGAAGTAACGCAACGCAAATGCAAAGAAATGCTAACTCACATGGTGACGCAAATGTAAATGATAATGCAAACAGTAATAGAAATACAAGCACAAATGTTAATGAAAACAGAAATGCAAAGCAAGACGACAGAAATGCAAACCGAATATGACAGTCACGGTAACGCAATTGGAAACAGAGGCACTCACGTAACAGCAATGACGATGCCAAAGGAAACACAAACAGAAACAGAAACAGAAATGGAAGTGTGTATGCAAACACAAATGGAAATGCACATGGTGACGCAAAGGAAACACAGACAAAAGCAGTAATGGAAATGCAAATGTTAACAGTAATGCAAGCGAAAGTACAAACAAAAGCAAAGGGTAACAGACACAGTGATGTAGATGGGCATGCTAACGCTAGGGCAAAAGTTAATGAAAACAGAAATGCAAATGCAAGCACGCACGCAAATGCAAATCATTACGCCACATTCATGTGTAACGCAATTGGAAATGTAAACGCTAAGATAACACCAACGATGATACCAAAGGAAACACAAATGGAAACAGAAACACAAATGGAAGCATGTAAGGAAACAGAAATGGCAATGCACAAGGTGACGAAAAGGAAACGCAAAACAAAACCAGTAATGGAAATGCAAATGTTAATAGTAACGCAAACGTAAGCACAAATGCAAATGCAAAGGGTAATTCACACAGTGGCGTAGATGGAACACTAACTAAATGGTGACAGAAATGCAATTGGGAATGCTATGTAATAGTAACTGAAATGCACACCCTTTTTTTCCCCAAAAGCTGTATAGATAAACACAATGAATACAAAGAATGTATGCATAATAATGGCCTCGGAGCAGAAAAGGAACACTCGGAACACTAAGTTGCTTATATCTCAGGAACCATAACGTGAAAAAAAATTTAAATTTTATATAATTTATGACTTTCCTGGCTAGTTTGCACTTAGCCCCTAGTGAGGGCTAAGCATTTTCTGACCAAAAGTCCGTATCCCAAAGCGCTTCAAGATACGGGCCCCGAAGGCATGCGGAAGATGTAATGTTGTCCTTTACAAAATTGTCAACTTTGAGTACCGTAACTTTGCAGCCCTGTAATATTTTGTCACCAAACCACCAAAAGACAACATCTGTGGGATCTCGCTGTCTTCTCTTCAAATTTCAGTCCAAAAGACCAAACCATTCTTTTGCAGCTGGGTGGCAAAGATTTCTTATTCTTTTGGGCATAGTCTGGCAAAGTAGTGTTGCAAATCACAACACTTTCACAAAAAATCACGAAAGTGTCACAAGTGCAACACTACAGTTTACCAAAATTTTAAAACATATTTCTGGGCGTTTAACCCTCCAAAGAAGACATGGCTAGCAACCTCAGGGCTCGACTAGGTGAACACAAAAATAATTGTGTCCCTAGAGGGTCCCAATTTTAAATGCCAAGCATTTCTGTGATCAGTAACTGAAAAAAATGGCTGAGTCACAACACTACAGGGGTCATTTGTGACACTAAAACTGCATTTGAGACACTGTCAAACTTTGTTCACTTTTCCCATTGACTATAATGGGAAACTTGTTTTTGAATAACATTTGAACTGTTTAATATTTTTCACAAAATCTGTGAAAGGCAAACGGGACCCTGGCTGCATGTTCCCTGAAGTTTTCAGACTGGTCGCACTAACTATGCAACCTGTAGGCGCGAGCAAAGAATGCTCAAAAAAGCATAAATATGGCTTTCTATTGCACTTAATAGCTCCACAACCTGTATATCTGACCATTATGAAACTTGGCAGATCCAGAGATCTGTGGTCCCCCATGCATGCCACGTTTCAGGCAAATCAATCATATGGTGGCAACGTTATTGCTGCAAAATTTCCACACTTTAACCTAAATGGGGTAATCAACCTCAACTATAGTGGTGACTACATACACTACTATATATATATATATATATATATATATATATGGATATAGATATAGATATAGATATAGATATATATATGCATGGCAAAATCTCTGTTTAATGCATCAGTTAGGGTTGTTCCACAATGACAAAAGCAAGGAAATTTGATGTTAGGGTTCCCACCCATTGCACCCCACCTACCCTACCCCCACCAACAGGCACTGTGCTCCACCTGGTGATGTTTCTGACATAGTAATGGTAAGTGCAAAGGAAATGTAAGCGCTAATGGTTGTGCACATGGTGAGAGAAGCAGTAAGTGGTAAAGCAAACATTAACAGAAATGCATGCAGGCGCGCTAGTCAAAACAGTGACTTCCAAAAGGAGACACAACCGAGTAAGAAAATGCCAAAGGAACTGAAACAGAAATGCAAACTCAGCGCACACAGAAACACAAACCGTAATCGCGACGGTCACAGTACTGTAATTGTAAACACAAATGGTAAAGTTAACATGAACAATAACGCCAAAGGAAATAGAAATGGAAATGGAATTGAAGCACGACAGAAACGCAAACCATAATGCTCACGGTCATGTTACTGCAGTTGTAAATGCAAATGGTAATGGTAACAGCAACAATAATGTGAAAAGAAACAGAAATGCAAAAGCAAATGGAAGTGCGAGCAGAAACACAAACCGTAATTCACACGGGCACAGTAACGCAATTGAAATGCAAATGGTAACAGTAACAGCAAAAAGATGCAAACTGAAAGAGAAACACAAACACAAATGAAAGGGTGCTGGAAACTCAAACAGAAACAGTAGTGGAAACGCAAATGGTAACAGTTACGCAACCACAAGCGCAATGAGAACATTGCGGGTAACGACACGGAGGTGTGCACGGGAACGGTAATGCAAAAGGGTATGGAAATGCAAGTGGAAATACTAACTGTTACAGTAACGGAAGTGTACACTCTGTTTTGCCCAACAGCTGCATAGAAAAACATAGTGTACAAAGAATGTATGCATAATAATGGGCCTCGGAGCAGAAAATGAGCTTTTGAATACTAAATTGCTTATATCTCAGGAACCGCGGCGATGTAGAAAAAAATTAAAATTTCACATGATTCATGAGCTCGGGCTAGGTTTTCGTGGATGAAAATTCCGTATCTCGCGACCGCTTCAGAGATATGAGCTCAAAATGCATGGCGAATGCCACCATGTTAGTCTATGGGAAAAAACGCCAACTATGGAGTACTGTAACTTGGCATCCATGCAATATTTTGTCACCAAGCCACCAAAAGGCACCCTCTGAGAGATGTTGACTGCCTTCCCTCTAAATGTCAGCTCAAAACCAAACCATTCTTTTGCAGCAGGTGGCAAAGAACTCCTGTCATTTTGGCCATAGTCTGGAAAGTAGTGTCTCAATTTACAAAGCTTCACAAAATTTTGTGAAAGTGTCGCAAGTTCGGACACTACTTTGTGGCACTACTTTTTCCATAAATTTGAAAAACATATCTCTGGGGTGTTTAACCCCAAAATAAAGACATGGCTAGCATCCTGAGGGTCCGAACTAGGTGAACACAAAAAGAATTGTGTTCCTAGAGGGTCCCAATTGTAAAGGCCAAGCATTTTCTGATCAATAACTGAAAAAAATGGTGGATTTATGACACTACTAGGGGCGTTTGTGATGCTAAAAGTGCATTTGCGAAAGTGTTGAACTTTTAACTTCTCCCATTGACTTATAATGGGAACTTGTTTTTGAATAACTTTTGAACCGTTCAATATCTTTTCACAAAATCTTAAAAAGGCACATCGGAGACCCTGGCTGCACGTTCCTGAAGTTTTCAGACTGGTTGTGCAAACCTGTGACCTGTAGGTGTGAGCAAAGAATGCACAAAAAGAGTAATTCGCATTCAGATGTTGCTTAATAGTTCCACAGCCGTATATCCAACTAGTGCAAAAGTTAGCAGATCCTAAGATCCGCCATACCCAACCATGCATACCAAATTTCAGTCAAATCCATCAAACAGTGGCAAAGTTATTAAGGTGCAAAGTTTCACCCTTAAACCTTAAAAGTGAACTATCTATTATATATAAGTGTAACCATGTTGTAAACAGGACTGGGGAATGAATAATGATTAAGTGCTTAGAATTTTTCTTAAATAATTGAGTTTATATGTGGCAAGTAGGTAGGGATAGTGTTTTGAATGTTGCAGTAGGATTTAGCATGTGCACTGCTTTAAAATCAGTTCACAACAGCAGAGCTGTGTAACCGTTCTTATCCAGTGAGCATAAATGGCAACATTCACACAGTTATTTCAGCTAAACATTTGATTCCATATTACAATGGTTCACTGCACTACACATTTAGTGTATCACACTTTCTCAAATAATAAAACAAATATTCTCCAAACTAAATAACTCACACATACATATTTTTATACTTTATTAAAAATATACTTCACATTGTAACAAAAACAAACAAAAAATTAATGAAAATCATGTCACAGAGCAAAATCAGCCCTGACCCACAATTCCTTCTACTAGAATGATGGTACATACACTTACAGTTTAGCAAATACTTCAGATCTGAGTAGGTGTTCTGTAAGAAAACAGCTACAGTCTTTACTATGTACAGCATTGATGATCTGGGACAATTTCTGTGCTTTTTATTGTTGTGTGTGGTTTGATGAAATAACATTTAAAATGAAAACACTTACTACTGGTAGCTAGACCTGACACACACACTGAAAACACAAATAATGAATTAGAGCTATTTAGCAGCTGTTTTCTTACAGAAATCCAGTCTTGATAAATGTATTTTTTTAGCAGTTCTATAAGATTTATGTCTCTCTGATGTAAGAGTGCATAGCATATAAATGAAAGGATTTCTATTATTGTTGTTTGCATGAGAAGTGGTGTGACAGTGGCATGCAAGAGTGAAGTCTAAATTGTTTCTTGGCCATTCTGAGATATAAAGTTTAACACTATTGTGTGAAGAGAATAAAGTCTTGTATTTTTGCATTTGAATAGATTTAGTGCTTTAAAGTTAAAAGATATATACATACACACACACACACACACACACACACACACACGCATAGTGTCATGGGCACCTGAAAAGAAAGAAGATACTACTAAAATAAATGTTGTTCTGATATTTTATTTATTTATTTGTGAGATTTTAAGTGTAGTTTTGCCTAGGTCACATACACATCAACAGTTACAGTTTAGCAGATACCTGAAAGCTAGCTAACTGGGGTTTCTGTAAGACAACAGCTACTAAATAGCTTTAATTCACTATTTTTTCACTATTTTTGTTTTCTATGTGTGTCAGATCTAGCCAGCAGGAGTGTTTCAGTTTTAAAACTTTTAATTTTATCAAACTATACACAACCATAAAAGCACAAAAACTTCCCAGATTATCAGTGCTATAATTAATAAAGACTCTAGCTGTTTTCTTACAGAAACCCCACTCAGATTGCAAGTATTTGCTAAACTATAAATGTAGGTATCAGCATTTGGTGCTGATCTTGCTCTCTTGAGAGAATTTTCATTTTTGCAAGGGCTGTTGGATACAAACAACAGCTACTAAATAGCTCTAATTCACTAATTTTGTTTTCTGTGTGTCAGGTCTAGCTAGCAGGAGTGTTTCAATTTTAAAACTTTTAATTTTACCAAACTATACACAACCATAAAAGCACAGAGACTGCCAAGATCATCAATGCTATAATTAATAAAGACTCTAGCTGTTTTCTTACAGAAATCCCACTCAGTTAGATTTCAAGTATTTGCTAAACTGTAAATGTAGGTATCAGCATTCTATTAGCAGTTAGTGCTGATTTTGCTCTGTGAAGAATTTTCATGTTTTTTTTTTGTGGTGGCTGTGGGATTCAAACCCAGTTCTCCAAATTTGCAGTTAAGAGCCTTAAACCACTGTGCTATACTGCCTCCCTAGTTATGGCGGTCATCTGTTTTATGGTTCATGATGTTGGTGTAGTAAGCATACCAACATACTAACATACAAAATGCCAGCAGAATAGGCCTAGCGGGCTTTCGTGTCTGCTCATTTGGTCAGTCCCCACCCTGGGAGCTAACCCTGCTACTCTTCTGCCCTCTCAGGCTTCTCCCTTCCAAGTTCAGGGAGAACTAGCTAACTGGGGTTTCTGTAAGACAACAGCTACTAAATAGATCTAATTCACTATTTTTGTTTTCTATGTGTGTCAGGTCTAGTTAGCAGGAGTGTTTCAATTGTAAAACTTTTAATTTTACCAAACTGTACAAAACCATAAAAGCACAGAAACTGCCAAGATCATCAATGCTATAATTAATAAAGACTCTAGCTCTTTTCTTACAGAAACCCACTCAGTTAGATTTCGAGTATTTGCTAAGCTGTAAATGTAGGTATCAGCATTCTTTCTTTTTAATTTTATTTATTGAAATTTCGGATAACACCTTTGAGAACAAGATCATTTTATAGGTTCCACATCAGACTAACAATACATATTGGAAAGTATGAGACAGAGAATGAACTATACAAGGCATTACAAGAGTGTATAACTAGAGAAGTTCCAATAAATGTGGCATTGTACAATGTATGCCATGGTGCATATTTGATTAAAACCTAGAATTCAAGGGTCATATTAGAGGGGTGGGGTCTTATGAAACAACCCTTTACAGGAAAATGAGAACAGACTCAACCTATTATCTAATAATCAGCAAGGTAAGGATGGCATCAATGAGGGGCCCCATCAGAGGTGAGAAGGTATGGGACAAAGCATTTTAAAGTTAGCAAGGCAGCTCAGAAGATATAATGGGGAAGGGGCATGGGGAAAGCCATAGAGGGGTGAGGGGAAAGAGTGGAAGGGATCAAGAGAAATGTGAAGGAGAATGATTAGCAACTTAGAACAGTTATTTACATGCTGAGAACAGTTATGCATAAGGTCAGGATAGCATAAGGTTACAATAAGTGCTGGTCACACGAAGGAAAGTTATTAGAAGCAGTCACAACTGGCATCAGCAACTAGCTGTTGCTAAGTTTAACATCTGAAGGAGCCAAGGTGGATGTCATGATGCAGTGAGTTCATCCATAGTGGGGCACGGTAGGCAAAGAACCTTTGTCCCAGAGAAGTGCGACAGTGGGGTATATTAAAAATCTAGCTAGTAGAGCTTCTGGTGGACTTCGCGTGATGGCTGCCTGCTAAGGTGCTCTGACTAGTGCTTCCTCATACCCCCACTCAAACCATCACACTTTGTCTCGTTTTATCACCCCATTGGATCGGGTCTACTGGGCAAAGCATAGTACTTCTCCGGTACATGCTTTCCTCTGCCAATAGTCGAGAATGGATGCAGAGATGAAAAAGTGGCATTAAACACACCCACTGACTACTTTGGTTAAAGATAAGATGGTTAAGCAGGCTAAAATGAAGGTGGATGACCTGGCCTTACAATACCATCACCAGGACATACTCACCGAAAAAAATTCCTGGAAGAATTAGCGCCAAGAGTATACCCTACTGATGCTTGCCTCAGAGTTTCACAGCATGAGGGCTTCTGTAGACAACACTACCCGGACCTCAGATAGCGAGGCCCATATAATCACTAGATGACTGGAAACATCGACTGGATCCTGAAGGGGTTCACATCAGGCATAGGCTTAAAAAGCTGAGGAAAAGCTGGAAGATCTCGAGTGCGTTCGAGGCATAATAACTTAGTTGTGCTGGACTTGCCAGAGGTGGAAGAGTGCACTGCACCTATATTGTTCATCCAAAGCTCTGTGAAAACTGGTTGGGCCTTCTCTAATGGCCCCATATAATATTGAGTGGGTGCACCACTCCTTACGCCCTATACCACCACAGTTTCTCCTCCTAGACCTTTTCTATTTAAAATGTTGAACTTAAAACATAGAAACATAGAAACATAGACTTTGATGGCAGATAAGGACCGCTTGGCCCATCTAGTCTGCCCATTTCCCTACCTACAGGATGGGCAGTAGATCCTAGTTAACCAACAGCCTATTTCTTCCTACCCCCACAAGAATTGCCTTATGTCTGTCCCATGCATTCTTGAATTCTCCACAGTTTTAGACCCACAACCTCCTCAGGAAGGCTGTTCCATGCATCCACTACCCTCTGTGAAATAATACTTCCTCACATTGCCCCTGAACCGCCCTCCTCTATCTTTAAATTGTGTCCCCTTGTTCTTGCAAGTCTCTTTTTCTGAAAGATGCTACCCTCTTGGACTTTGTTGATTCCACTGAGGTACTTAAAAGTTTCTATCATGTCCCCCTCTCCCTTCTTTCCTCAAGGGTATACATATTAGCGCCCTTAGTCTCTCCTCATACAGCTTCTCCTGCAGACCCTGCAACATTTGAGTTGCCCTCCTCTGGACTACCTCTATCCTGTCTATGTCCTTGCAGAGATGGGGTCTCCAGAACTGGACACAGTACTCCAGATGGGGTCTCACCAACTGTCTGTACAGAGGATAACAACTTCCTGTTTTCTGCTGCTGATGCCTCTCCTATACATCCCAATATACCCCAGCCCTCCCTACTATCTTCTCACATTGCTTGCTAACCTTAAGGTCATCTGATGATTGCCCCAGGTTCCTTTCCCTTTTTGTTGTTGTTACTACCTCCCCACCCATTGCGTATTCTTCCCTGGGTTCTTGTTTCCCAGGTGCATTATTTTGCACTTCTTTGCATTGAATCCTAGCTGCCATACTTCTGACCATTCCTCCAACCTTGCCAAGTCCTTTTCATCCTTTCCATGCCTCCTTGTGTATCAACCCTGTTGCAGATCTTTGTGTCATCTGCAAAAGGCATACTCTTCCTTCCAGTCCTCTGCAATGTCCTGATGAAGACATTAAAAGGACTGGACCCAATCTGAACCCTGCGGTACCTCACTAGTAACCTCTTTCTTCAGAGTGGACTCCATTTACAATTACCTTCTGTGTCCTGTTGTGCAGCCAATGTTTTACCCAGGCTATCACCCTGGGACCCACTCCCAGGCTGAGTTAATTTGACTATTAATCTTTTGTGTGGGACTGTGTCAAATGCCTTGCTAAAGTCTAGGTAGGCCATGTCCACAGCCCCTCCCTGGTCTACTACTTTGGTCACCCAGTCAAAGAAATCTATTAGATTCGTCTGACATGACCTTCCCACTGTGAATCCATGCTGCCTTGGGTCCTGTGCTCCACTGGCCTCTAGGTACTCAACTATTCTTTCCTTCGAAGTGACTCCATCGCTTTCCCTACCACAGGGTCAGACTGACAGGCCTGTAGTTTCCTGCCTCTGTCTTGGTCCCACTTTTGTGAAGGGAATCACATCTGCCTTCCTCCAGTCCTTGGGTACCATACCATCGTCCCATGATTTATTAAAAGAGTAGCCAGTGGTTTCACTAGTTCCTCCATTAATTCTTTTAGAATTCTGGGTGAATCCATCAGGACCCATTGCTTTGTCCACCTTCAGTTTTAGGAGTTCTTGCAGAACCGTTTCTTCTGTGAAAGGACTGGGATCGACCCCCTATCAAGAGTGCTTCTGTTAATTGGATTAGAACTTCCCCTCCTCTTTGTGAATACTGAGCAGAAATATCTGTCAGTATCCCTGCTTTTCACTGTCCCCTCTGCCCACCACTGTTCATTCTATTCAGCCTCACTATCCTCCTTTTGTCTTTCTATGCTCGCTGATGTACCTATAAAAGGTTTTATCCCCTTCTTAACTGAGTTGGCTATCTTTTCCTCAGTTTGGGCCTTGCTATTCTGACTTCCCTCCTGCTTCCTTCTGCCTTAACTGGTACAGCTTTCTGTTCTGCTCCTTCTGTGTTTCCTTATACTTCCGAATGCTATCTTTTCTTTCTGACTTTCCCAGCCACCTCTTTTGAGAACCATAGTGGCTTTTTCTTTCATTTTGATTTGTTTGTTGCTTCAACAAAGGCTTGTTGCCTCTGTGATGGCAGTTTGATGATTCACATTGTTGCTTCCACCTCCTTCTAGCCTGTTTGCTAGTGTTTTTCTGAGGCCTCTCCCATCTTGCCAAGTCAGCTCTCCTAAAGTCCAGTACCCTCACTTTTGTATGGCTTGACTCTGTAGCTGAGTTTAACGTGAACCACACTGTTTGATGGTCACTTGTCCCCAGATGGCAACCCACTTCTAGATCTGAGATCCTCTCACTGTTCCCGTTTGAAGTGAGGTCTAAGATTGCTCCCTCACGAGTGGGTTCTGAAACTAGCTGTCTAATGCCTGCCACCTGTAGGGCATCAAGAATGGCCCTGCTCTTGGATGTGGCTGCAGCAAATGTGCTCCAGTTAACATCTGGCATATTCAGGTCTCCCATCAATAGTATCTCCCTTTCTCTGCCATTCTAAGAATGCCTTCTATCATATCCTTGTCCATTCCCTACCCTGACATGGGGATCTGCACAACCCTGTGCGAATTGTGGTGCCCTTTCCAGTCTCCAAGGTGACCCACAGTGCCTCCTCTCCTCCCTGTTTACTCTTTTGTTCAGTTGCTTTTATCCCTTCCTTTACATCAGAGCTACTCCTCCCCTCTTCTCCCCTGTCTCTCCTGTAGGTTATGTACCCTGGTATGTTAACATCCCAGTCATGGTTCTCTGTGTACCATGTTTCTGTGACTGCTTCGATATCCAGGCATCCCTCTTCCATCAAGGCCACCAGCTCAGGGAGCTTGTTGCCCAGACTATGGGCATTGGTACTCAATACCCTCCATTTCCTGATGGCCTTACTCCCTTTGCCCCATCCCCTGTCCTTCTTGCCTTTGTCACTTTCTCCATTTACCCTGCCCTTCTCACTATCGACACCTCTATGTTGGTGTTTGCTGCACTTACTACCATGCTTATTGGGGGGGCTAGGATTTCCCTGCTCCTTTCCAGTGCTCTCCCCTTGGCTAGTTTAAAAGCTTGCCAATGAAGCATTTAAACCTATCACCTAGGATCCTGGTTCCCTCCCAGACAGATGCAGCCCATCATGCCAGTATAGGCTTGCATCACTCCAGGTGGACCCCCAGTCCCCAATGAAGCCAAATCCTGGGCTCCACCAGTTTTCCAACCACTGATTGAATCCCATGGTGTGGAACACCTAGCCTCTCCTATGCCATAGATGGGCAGCACCTCAGAAAGGTTACGTCGTGCTACTTGACTAAGGCCTCCCAATTCCACAAACTCTTCCTGCACTTCTCTAATCCCTTTCTTAGCCAGGTCATTTGTCCCTAGGTGGACAATGACATCCAGCTCCTTCCCTGTGCAGCTTCTCTGGCAATCCTGAGGATTCGCTCCCTGTCCCTCAAGCCATGGCGCCAGGCAGGCACCTTACCTCCCTCTCCCTTCCTCCCCAGTTCTACCTTCCTAACAATGGAGTCCCCACCAGAGTTATTTCCTTCCCCTGCAGGGTCCCCTGCCACCCTCCTGTGGGTCTTCTTTGTGGAGGTTCCCAACATCCTCTAGGTCTCCACTGTGGGAGCCTCCATAGAAGAACCACACTTTTCCAGAATGGCATAGGGTGTGGAGAGGTACAACTGGAGGGATGTGCCTCTGTTCCACCACCCTCCCTCCCTGGAGCCCACTGTGGTCCAACCACTCCTCTTTCTTGGCAATCTCTGAGGCAGCGGCAGTGGCACTGGTGGTCTCTGGATGGAAGAGGAGGTCCCACAAATCCTGGTCAGCTCAGCCTGGAGATGAGCAACCTCTTCCCTCAGCCCCAGAGGTGCCTGCAGATGGGACAACTACCGCATCCTCCAGAACGTCTCCCGAAGATTGCTGCTCCACAGCCACTGCACTGCACCCACCAATCATGTCTTATTTCTGGCCCTTAACTGTTTTCAATCCTTACTCTTTCCTCTTTTTTCTCTCTCTCTCTCCTTACTTTCTGCCTGTGTGCCCTTTAAGCTCGGATTGTCCTGTTCTGAGACAAGAATATCCTATATTTCTCAGTGGACCACTTACTTGCTCAAGGAGGCAGACCTCCAGCAACTAGAGGGGGCTGAAGAGCTACTCCTGCCCTTCTAGGATGGTGGGTCTTTAGTGGTTCTGTGATCACTCACTTCCTGCTCCCAAACAGGAAGTTCCTGTTGTCAGTCAAATCCTGTGCCTATAAAAATAGAACTAGCTTTGGGTGGGGGGTGGAGGGGAGGGAAGGAGGGCAATATAGTCCCAGCAAAGAAGTCCAGTCACACAGCAGTCCTTTCTCCTGGTGTCTTTTGCCAATATATTAGCAGAATCTTTCTAAGGCAGTCTTTAAATGTAGCTTCCTTCTAGCTAAGCCACTCCCCTACTTACTAGATCTTTCTAACAGTATTAAACCTCACAGCAGTTAAGTCCTTTCAATCACCTGATATTTACACCTATAACTGTTCAGATACCCATTCAGTTCAGTTAACCCAGACAGATAAACACACACTTTTTTTGTTTTGTTTTGTATGTTAGTTTTTACCCTAAATTAAAGGTCCAAGTACAAAAGTTCTTCTACTTTAGTCCCAGCAGAGAAGTCCAGTCACACAGCAGTCCTTTCTCCTGGGATAAGTAGCATGTACTTGTGAAGCTTAAAGACCTTCAAGAAATCAAATGGGTCGATAAGAAGATAAGGGTGGCACAGGACTTACACAGTGCCAAAAGAGATCAGCACTCCAACCCTGTGGTCAACAAGCTTATATCTGCGGGCATAAAGTTCAGGGTCAGGCAGCAGTGTAGCCAGAAATTTCTGTTTTGTATATCATCTCCAACAGTTACCCCCCATTAAGATATGTACACATCCTTTCCAAATGGCACCCCTTCCAAACAAGTCAGTAGTTGTCATTTGATTCCTCTACCCTCTAAAGAGGTTATACATGTATTGGACACTCCTCAGTGGCCTAAACAAACCAAATACTACAGATTAGAATGATAATATTAACAGTGGTTTATGGTTTGTGACAGACACTCAACAAAACTGTACACAAATGTGTACAGTGAGTATGCCTGTTCTACACTCTTGGGGTCAGGTACCCAGCAATCCTCAAGTATTCCATGAGGGCCATTGGAATTCTTTTGATACTGTGAAGCTGCAACTGGAAACCTGCAAGCACGTGTTTCGGATCTTTTCAAATGAAAGACTGCAGTGACATCCTGTGGTCATTTGGTGGTTTACAAGTGTCTGGCTTGATGGTTGAGCTTGATAGTCCTAAGTGCATCCTTTTGGACTAAAAGGCTTAGTGTCTTGCACTGTTTATCTTATTCTACAGTGTGCTAATGTTAATTTTTTTTCCTGGACTATTGCAGTGTGTCGATGATTCTTTTCCAATTATGGGAGTGGTCTAAGATCTCCAGGGTATGATGGGGTTCCCATCAATACCATATCAGAAAGACACTCACTTCCTGTGGGAATAAAACCTGTAATCAAGTTAATTGTTAGCATTTTGGACTGTTAGGATCAAATTTACATTTGTGGCCCTAATAACTTGAACCTTCAGTTCTGTTTTATCGGATTCTCTTGCTAGGCAGCTTTGCCTTGAATCAGATGGGTCAGTTGAGTCGCATTTCATGGATGATATTATATTATCAATACAGTGTGTCATTTGGGGAGTACTATCCCCTTTGTTAGTTCATTTAATAGTTTTGTTAACCACACTGTTTGTTGATTCTGGTTTGAGTGGGGAGGATGTGGCAGGAGTGTTTGGTGGGCAGCATGGTCATCAGCATGCCAAGCAAGGTGGTTGGAGTGCAGTCACTAGGACTGGGGAATGGGTCGCCCACTGTTTCTTGGTGTTGCCTGTATGTATGGGTTGAATAGTATTGTTGGAATGGGAATGGGTGACCACCAAGAAGTTTACGTTTATTCCTGGAAAGGAGGGTGCAGGGAGTATTGGGCAGATGGGAACCAGAGCCGTCTTTGTTACAATTGCAAATGGTGCACTTAGTATATACTATCACCCAAGTAGCTATTCACAATATTGTATTTCTTTTATGAAAATCGTATCATGAAATATTAAAGGAGCTCGGTCAAGGGTCAAAGGCTTCAAATACTTAAGCATTTGACCTTTTGAAATGCCAAATCACATTTCTGCAGGAGACGTACACATTAGAGGCAGATAATAACTTGTTTCATATAGGGTTCATAGGTGCAGCGTACATTGCTGGGTCCTCCACAACACAATGTGGATTAGCGATATTGGTGGCAGGGGTACTCAGTTTTAGAATTGCAAAAGGTTACAGACCCACATGGAAGATTCATTTTCCTAAGGGGATGTTAGACCACAGAAGGTTCTCATTAGCCTGATTTATGGTCCCAACAAGGACTCTCCTGAATTTTTACTGATCTTTCCCTATCCCTTGCTCCCTTTATTGGTTTGCCCATTATTCTAGTGAGGGATTGGAATTTAGTTACCGATACCTCCCTAGATAGATCCTCTTCAGTAGGATCTAACCTTCTCTGGCCCAATGATCTTTCCGAGACCTTATAGACACTTATGGGCTGAGTGACTCCTGGCATCTACTGAATCTTCATACCAAAACTTACACCTTCTGTTCACCTGTACATAGATCCCTCTCCCAGATTAATTTCTTCCTGGTTAACCAGAAGGTGATCACCAGGCTGCTGGGTTGTGGTATTACTCCTAGAGTGTTATTTGATCACTCCCTGTTTGGTTGAAACCAACCTAAACCCAAATATCCAAAAGACACTATTTGAAATTGAACTCCCAGCTCCTTGCCCATGAAGACACAGTAGCTCGGGTTAAAGACCTTATAAAGCAATTCATGGGACACAATGAAGGCTCAATCCAGCTTTGATCAAATATGGTGCTCCCTGAAATGTGTTCTCCAGGGAATTTATTAGAATTTCAGCCACTAGACGTGATGTCATCCTGAAGAGTAGTAGTACTCACCACAGCTCCGTTCCCTGCTGATAGTTCTGGGCAATTAAACCCCATAAATCGACCCAATAGATGCCAACCAACAGCTGGTAAAATGTCAGAAACACAGACACAGAGAAAGTTTTCTCAACTCCCAAAATGGATATTTACATGTGGAAAGCACCTCCATGACACTCTCTGCCACTGACACCAGAGAAGGACAAGGCCATAAAACACCTGAAACAACAAGTGGCAAGCCCACTTAAGCTTTCAAATCTGGCATTGGCCCTCTGGTGGAGAGGTTCTTGGAAATAATGCAGCTGCTTCAGGAGAAAATCTCAGTAATCTTGGAGGACTTGCAGCAAATTAAAACTCGTACAATCGCTCTCAATGTGTGTGGGAGACTCAGAGGCTATAATCACATCCCTGGAAAAGAAGCAAGATAAAACAGATCAGAAGTTTATTCAAATGGGCTGAAGGGTGAAAAAGCTTGAAGACAAGCTGGAAGACCTAGAGGGTCAGAGCAGGAGGAACAACCTCCTGATCATTGGAGTGCCAGAGAAAGAGGAGGACAATACTCAATACTTTTCTTACAGAAGCTGTGTGAGAGGATAGCTGGTCCTTCCCCAAATGGCATAACGTACATTATCAAGAGGGCACATCGGGCACTCCACCCAACTCCACCTCCCAGCTCTCCCCCGCCCATCATCTTTAAGCTGTTGACCTTTCTTGACAAGCAGCATATTTTGGCTAAAATCAAAGATCTCCAGGAGGTTCTCTGGGAGGGGCATAAGCTCTGCATAGCTCAAGATCTTCCACAATCTGTCCAGCTGAAAGTGGCGAGAAATGTACCTCACTGTCTCAAAACTTATCGCAGCTGGAAACCTTTCCATATGAGATACCCAGCAATTCTTCAAGTCAAATCTGAGAGCAGTGGCTTTCATTTGAGTCGTAAGAACAGAGTAAGGAACTCAAGACCCTGTTCCCAGATCTATACAAATGAAGAAGTTCCAGGGTAAATGTTGGAGTTATACTTTTAGACTGGCTACAGAATAATTGGAGTATTCGGCCTGGATTTGATGAGAATGTGAGTGTTGACTACATGGTTTCTACAGCTACCAATTTCTTTAGTTGAGCAAGGGACGTTATTCGCGGTAGCCGTGTTTTGTTAGTTCCTGAAGTCTGGTGAAAGTCCCTAGCTGCTACAAGGGTAACGATACTGGGAGTGGTGGAGATACAACGACAAGAACCCAGGGTATAGCAAAACATTGACTTTCCTTTCCTCTTCCTTACTGTCTGGACAGTACCTGGGTCATCCTCATGAGAATGGTTAAAATGGCCCTTGGATATCGTGGAGTCACCATTGGCATTGGTAGAAGATTGTTTTAAGCTCCGGGACATGGAGGGAAAGTTAACTCCATATGTTTTGTTTTTTCCACAGACCAAGAATAACGTAATGTTTCCTTGGGTATCTACTTTCAGTTCTGCAAGACAACGTAGTGCATGGAACTAATACTAATTGTATTGTATTGAATATGTCTAGATACTATATTATACAACTATACTTTTCATCACTGTATGTCAAAATAGATTCTGTCGAACAGTAGGGAGGGGCTGGGGCAAGGTGGGTATGTAATGTGATGCAGGTTTGTGAAACATCACCCACTAGGGACTGTTTAGTGGTGCAGTTTAATAGAACTGGGGTTTAGTATAGTAGTTTCTATATAGTTAATTAGATAAAACATTTAGTTGATTGTGGGTACTACGGATGACAATTAGTGCATATCGTTTCCTTTTATGGGGGTATTTGGTTGGGGAAGGAGGAGCCAAGTGTTTTAGGGGCCAACATCACTGAGGCTGGCAACAAGATTATTGTCACAGCTGCATATGGGTCATGAGTGGCCCTGATAATTTCTTAAGCTGGAAAGTGAAGGGTGCCAAAGATCGCTGAAAAGGCAAATTATACTGCGGCACCTCCCACACTTGAAGGTAGGGATTGCCTTCCTCCAAGAGACCCATCTCTGATGGGAGGATGTCAATCTGTTCCATAGAACATGGTAGGGCAGGTATATGGATCAGGGCAATCCACTAACAAGGGAGGTGTCAATCCTAATTGATAAAAGGATTCCCTTCACCTTGGAAAAGGAACTCTGGGATCCTGATGGGTGGTATATTATACTTTATGGCTTATTAGAATCACAACAAGTGATATTGGGGGCTGCATATGGTCCAAACATCGATTCCTCCACTTCCTTACACGGGTGATAGGACTAGTGGCACAAACCCCCACAGACTGGCTATCTTAGGGGTGACTGAATATTACTCCCAACCTCACATAGACAGATTGGAACTCCAGAAATGGGGTTATCTCCGGCTCAAAGGGCTTTACATAAACTCATGAGGGAATTGATCTCATAGACGTGTGGAGAATTTTGAATCCTGAGGCTCATCAATACACTTTCTTTTCTCCCCACACAAAACATTTTCTAGAATTGACTTCCTCCTCATGAGATCCTTTGCCCTCCCGGAGTTATTAATGCTAGTATATACACCAGCGTAATTCCGACCATTCTCCAGTATCCCTACTACTAATAATTGGACCTGGGATTAAGAGAGACACCCTGTGGCAGCTAAACACTCAGATGCTACAGAGGCCCCAGTCACTTCAACAGATCAAAGATTTTGTATTAAATTTCATAGAGATCAACAGGGACTCAGTGAGTAGAACAGATATGGTTTAGGCAGTGTTAAAATGTGCATTGCGAGGAGAATGCATTGAATTGCTGCCACAAAACCGACGAGTCCAAGCAATTGCTGGACTCCTTACTTCTCGGTTAGTCAACTAAGCGTACACTTATCCAACACTCACCGGATGAAGATTGGGTCAAACTACATGGTTTGCAGGCCCAATACTTTAGTTTAATGGCACAGAAAGCTGAGCTCTCGCTGAAAAGAACAAAATTCCAATATCTAGATGCTGGGGAAAAAGCTAGTAAATTATTGACCATGAGATTACGCAAGCAGAAGCCTCCAGATTTATCTCGGGTATTAAGCCAGACAAAGATAAGCAAGTGGTCACAGCCCTTAGAGCAATAGCAGAGATTTTAAGGCAATATTATCAAAATCTTTATTCTGCAACTTAGCCAAATGTCCTTCTGAAACGGAAATACTCAATTACCTTAGTTCGATAGCCCTCCTAATTTGTCACTTCCCAAATTATTTCCTTGGCGGTCCCATCACCATCAGGAGGTGAGGAGTGCTGTGAACAACTCCACTGGATAAATCCCCAGGCCCCGATGGTTTACCCAACAATCTTTATAAGTCCTGCATGACAGAATTAGCCCCATTTCTGACAGAAGTGTTCAACTTCTGGTTCAAAAGGGCTTCTCAGAACCAGCATTTCTAAGGGCCTTAATTACTTTAATTCCTAAAAAGGTAAGGACCCACACTACCCAGAGAATTATCGCCCATCTCATTGATTAATACGGATGTTAAATTCCTTGCCAAGATTTTGGCTAATAGGTTTGGACCTATCTTGTCATCTATAATTGGCAAAGAACAAATTGGGTTTATGACCGGGAGATCCTTGGGTGACCACATATAAATTAATGCATCTCATCCTGGTGTCCAGGGACTCAGAACTCCCAATGGCTCTTGTGTCCCTGGATGCCAAAAGACTTTCAGCAGAGTCTCATGGGACTTTCTTTTCACTACCATGTCAATTTTGGAATCCCGGTGATTTTCTTAGATAGGTCAAACTGCTATACTCTGCCACCACAGCCCAAATTCAGTGTAATGGTATCCTTTCTGAGTCATTTAGACTGTACTGGGTACTGAACAGGGTTGCCCCTGTCTCCCCTCTTGTTTACATTTCTTTAGAGCCCCTGATCAGGAAACTGATAACTTCCCGATACTTGAGAATTCAAGTAACAGAACAGAGGTATTCTCCCTCAGCATATGATGACAACTTGCTCTTACACCTAGAAGACCCCGGGAGGCATTCCAGCTCTTTTGGATGAAATTGAGGCTTTTACGCTATTTCCCACTATAAGCTCAACCTCTCCAAAACCAAGGTTTTGCCTTAAACAACAGTGTTTTTGGAGAGATGACTGAGTTTGCCCTCTCATGGGAACCTATCTCCCTTTTATACCTAGGAATCTATGTGACCAGAGATATTACCTCTATGATTAAAGCCAACCTTACCGATTTATTGGCTACACTCAGGACGGACCTGGACAGATGGGGTGTTCTCCCACTGTCACTTTGGGGAGGATTAACACAGTGAAAATGAATGTGTTGCCTAGTCTCCTGTACCCAATGGGTATGCTGGGATGCTCTTTACCCATAAAATGGTTCAATAAGGTACAGTCCATGCTTAATGTTTTTATGTGGCAGGGTAAAAGTGTTAGGCGGTCGTACCTTAAACTTTCTGCACCAAAGGGGCAAGGTGGTTGGATGTTCCATCTTTTTTTATACTATTGTGCCTACCACATTAGCAAACTGGCACACTGGTTACAGGAGATGCAAGCAATTAACTTGCAAAGTTATATACCAATGTGGTTGGAAAATGAGAAATATTGGGCAGCCAAATACAAATGTTCACTTCCTCTCTGCTAGATGCTACCCCAGGCAATCCCCAAACCCCTAAGGCATACTCCCTAGGATGGTCCATTAAAGCACTACATCAGCTGCAAGTATATATCTCCCTTAAATGGCATATGTCCTTAGAGCAGCCAAAACTAGGTAACCCCACTTTAAGATTGGTAACAATCCTATAATATCATCCTACTGGCCCATCCTTATAGGAAAGAAAGTTGTAGATCTGTTTGTGGATGGGATATAATATCTATTCCTCATTTCAGGAACAATTTAACGTGCCAGAGGATCCATCTTTAAATTCCAACCACTCAAAGAAGCACTTATCTCCCATATGGGAAGAGTCCAAAATCCTTTACAGCTACCGTTAGACTAGCCTCAATCCTGCAATTGGCCAAAGCAGCCTCATGCAATTTAAAGAGACTACAAAAGATAAAATCTCTAAATCTTAACTTGCCCCAGGAGTCTGTTTTACTGGGCCAGGAATTATCATTAGGTATTGAAGTAGACTTCTGAAGGAAAATTGGCTTAACTCTTATAAATTTCTTAAACAGGACAGGTTACGACTCATGCAATTCAATATTCTGCACAGCCTGTACTTTACACAAGTAAAGCTCCACAGGTTAGGTAATTGGCCTCCCCAGTGTGTTCACACTGTGGAGATAATCTGGTACTTTGTATCACATGTTGTGGACTTGCCCCAAAATACAGGTATTTTGGCAGGCAATTAAATGATCAATGGATCCAGTTCTGGGTGTTGAACCATTATTCACACCAGAAGTTGGCCTATTAAATTATTTTCCTGTGGCACCCCTAAAGTTAGGAAAACACATATGGCTTTGATTGCCGCTATAGCAAAACTAATAATAATGAGACACTGGAAAGACAGCACACCCCATCTGCCATGGAATGGCATAGGGAGATATTAATGGCACTCCAACTGGAGAAACATATATGTTCAATGCGTAATAGACACCAGACATACCAGAACAGATGGGGAGCTTTATATGCTCTGCTCTCCATCTGGAAACCCTAAGCATTCCACTAAGAATTCCCTTTAAGTACTCTAAGGGACAAGCCGGGAATAACACTTGGCTCAGGGTGGGAGTGGGAGGAGAGGGTGAGAGTGGTGGGGTGAGAGGGAGGAAAGGTGAGGAAGGGAATGCCCCCGATTATAGGATTCTTCTGGTCCCTCATTTATAGTGTTTGTGTTCAGTGTAATTATATTGTGTTAAGACTGGTGTATTGTGTAAATTGGGGTTGCCATTTGGGTTTGCAATTGATAGCCAACTTGTGGAGTTGTGTATGTTAAACTGAAAACTTAATAAAGTTTATTGAATTTAACAAAAAAAATTTAGCCACTAGAAGGCGTCAGCAGAGCTAAAAAATCAAAACTCTCTGGAGGAAATTAGGTCCTAGAGGCCTCCTTGTCCATTCCCCATTGGACGATGAGATGTTGCGTCTAACGCTGTTGAGAAATAAGTATGTGGAGATCCTAAGAGAAAGAGCAGAATATGCTCTTTTTAAAACTCAGGCTAAGTATATTGAGCAAGTGGATAAAGCTAGTCACTTCTTGGTGATGAGGCTGGAGACAAGAAGAGTCTCGCCTCATTGCTTCAGTGTCCTCCTATCTTCTGACGCTATTCTAAATACCCCTAGAGAAATTGCAAAAGAATTTGAGAAATATTACACACAGCTTTATAGTCCCCGAGTCTGCCCTCTAGCCAGTGAAGTTCGGAATTATCTGACTGCAATCCCTCTACCCTCCCTGGATGTGGCCCAACAAAACTTTCTGGCTCGCCCCATTTCAGAGCAGGAGATCAGGAGGCTACCAGGTCCCTTCCCAAAGACAAGGCCCCAGGTCCAGATGGTTTCCCATCCAATTTCTACAAAACCTTCGAAGTAGACTTGATCCCTATTCTCCATCACTTGTTTAAGTTCATCTGTGAACATGGGGTTACAGATTCGACCCTTTTGGAAGCAATCATTGAGGTTCTTTCAAAGCCGGGTAAGTCTAAAGACAAGGTCACTAATTATCGCTCCATCTAGCTGATGAACTATGACATCAAAATCTTTGCTAATATTTTAGCATTCAGGGTTGCCAAAGTCTGGGAGAAGCTTTTGAGCCATGAGCAGACTGGATTTGTGCAAGGAGAGCTTTGTTGGACCACATTCGCAAACTGGCCCATATTTTCTCCATTATCCAGGAGCGCAGACCAACCAATGACCCTTGTTTCCCTTCATGCGGAGAAGGAGCTTGATAGGTCAGTTGGCCTTTCCTTTTGATACCCTGGCTAAATTTGGTTTCACAGCCCCTTTCAGATCCTGGGTCAGCTCCTTGTACTGCTGTCTTCATGCAAAAGTCTACTGCAATGGTGTTTTCTTGTCCACTTTTCCACTAAAGTCCGGCACTCAGCAAGGTTGCCCCTTATCGCCGCTATTATTTAATTTATACCTAGAGCCATTGCTATGCCAACTGAATGCCTCCCACTACTACAAGGTATTAGGATAGGACCGTTCCACCTGAAAATATCAGTTTATCGCAGATGACATCCTCCTTCATGTCACTGATCCTTACAGATCCATCCAAGTTGCCTACAGATTATCCAAAAGTTTATGAGGTCTCTAATTATAAACTCAAGCTCAACAAAACAAAGTGAGCTCCCTTAATTCTCTTCTTTCTAAAAAGGAGTTTGTACCACTATCCATGGCTTGGACTACCTGTCTTACATATTTAGGGATAATATTATCCACCTCAGTATCTTAATGAAAAAACTAGATTTAGACAACCTTGTACTGTGGATCAAGCAAAATCTAAATAGATGGGCTCCTATGTATTTGTCTCTCCAAGCAAGAGTTAGTGTAATTAAAATGAATGTCCTGCCAGAGTGTTCTATCCACTTAACATGTTGAATGTCCAGCTCCCTTAACTTGGTTCCGTCGGCTCCACAGTATAATTTCCCAATTTTTATGGCAGCACAAAGCCCCATGAAGGTCGTATAATCATTTAAGTGCACCAAGACACTTAGGGGCCTCAAACTCCTAATTTTATTATTATTATTTAGCCAGTCACATGGCTAAATACATGCACTGGACTACCACACTTCAGGACGTAGAGAGTCTCCCATATATTCCCATCTGGCTACAAGTGGGGCTAGAAAGAAGTAGGCTGCTGGCTAACTAGGATCTGCAGCTTATCCATTAGGTAGGAAATGGGCAGACTGGGTGGGCCAAGCGGTCCTTATCTGCCATCAAGTTCAAATTCTATGTTAAGTGGAGCAGCATATGCTAGCTGGGTTTTCCCGAGTGTCTTCTGTTCTTAACACCAAGTAAATTGCCTAGTCCTGTACATGGCTTGGTTATATATACCTCAATAAGGTCCACTTACAGCTTTGTAAATCTGTGAAATGTAATAACCAACAGGACCTATCGCAGCCCATATTCAGTAACCCCAATTTTAAACTGGGAGATTGAACAATTGCTGTTCTGAAAGATTGTGCTGCTCCACAAGCCCTAGTCTGTGATCTAGTTGTGAATGGCAAGCTATGGACTACACCAGACTTGCTGAAACATTTCCAGCTTTCCAGTAAATACTCCTTTTTCAGGTTCCAGATAAGACACATGTTACTAAAATGGTTCAGTTCTGGTGTTTGGAATACATCAAGTGGCTCCTTTTCAGGAGCTTCTTGCATGTGCAAAGCAACCCATGCAGTCTCTCACCTGATCTCGGTCTTACTCAGGAGACTTAACCCTGATGTATCGGGTTACTCTCATTATTGGGCCCACACTTTCCCGAATGATAGCTTCCCTGGGATAAAATATGGCAAGGTCTGTTCATATACTGCGAATGATCGCCTAAGATTAACACAGTTTTACATATTGCATAATATTTATTACACCCTGTTAAAATGTATGGGATGGGCAGGCTGCTGAATCAAGCTTGCTTCAGGTGTGGTCAGGAACCAGGGACGCTACTTCACATACTATGGGAATGCCCCAAAGTGGCCACCTTTGGAGATTTATCCAGGAAAAGGCTGACCCATTATTGGGACTGAAGGATTATTTTACACCACAAATTTGTATTATAGGAGACTATACCACTATCCCTGTTAGAGAAAGGCAGTATCATATGGTATTATATCTTTATCTGTTAAAAGCATGTCCTCCATTACTGGAAGGATCAACATGTAATTTCTTATCTCAGTGGGTGAGGGAGCTTTTCCATAACCTTAGGATGGAAAAACAATTGCCAGTCTTCATGTAAACTCCCTTGTATTGAACCAGATCGGAGAGTCTGCATACCCTTTGGTATCTGCACCCAGTCTCTCCGGGAACCTCTCAATAATTCAGAAGTGACTGTGGTTAATTTATTAAGTTGATGATGTTACATAAGGCTATGTCCCATGGTGCCCTTTGATGCACCAAATTATAACTCTCATAGGTGGTTCCTCTGCCCTTTCACTGTCTTGCACTGGTGTAATATGATCATCTAGCAGCAGTGAATAGCACCCCACTCACTGGTATATATGGCTCGGGAGGGTGGGGGTTAGAGGGGTTGGGTTAGTGGAATTCGGGAGGTGGGGAGTTTGTAAGTAGGGAATGTTTGTTTGTTGGTTAGGGTGTATGTTTAGTTTAATCTTATTTTCTGCAATTCTTACATTGTAATATCATCTTGTATTACATGTTTCTTCATTGCTCCATGCCCTGTATTTCATGTTGGATTGTTCATTTTTTCTCTTTTATTTGTATAAAATGAGTAAGCATATTTAATTTAGTAGAGCTTCTGGTGCAACGATAGTTGATAGTGGGGTAATAAGCTTTTGCACTCCTGGGGCATTTTTGCCTAAGCTTACTTATTTGGACAATAAACATTTTTAGTATATGAGTCAACCTTTGAATTGGAGCCAGTTAGCCTGAGCATACATGTCACAGGTATGGGACAGATGGGCTGAGCTGGTAAGGAGCCGGCATGCTTTGTTGAGTGCAACTATGATGCGGTGAAGAGTTGTTTCAGTAGCTGATCCATAACTTGGTAAGCCATAATTAATAAGTGAGACAAGAGAGTTTTGAATGGCCAGGTTAAGAGCCTCTGGGATCAAACATTGCTAATGCCTATAAAGTAGCCTAATGGGGTGTTAACAGCCTTAGCAATGTTGTTAATGTGATAGGCATAGGCCATTGTACTGTCAATAGTAATCCCTAGAAATTTAAAAGCTGAACTAGCTCCAGGGAAACCCTCTTCTTTGGTGATAGAAAGAGGGTAAGTTCTGTGCCTATTTTGGGAGCTGGAGAACAGCATAGTTTTAGTCTTGTTGTAATTCATAACTAACTTGTGCTTATGGAATCATCTTTCTACAACTATGAAAATACTCTCACCTACATCAAGAACCTTAGGGTCTGCATCACTGGTAAACAGGACAGCATCATCAGCATATAAAGGATGTGACCCTGACAGGAGTAAGGAAGGTTGCTGAAGAAAATGTTAAATAAAGAGGGCCCAAGATGGACCCTTGAGGAACTCCAGATAGGTCAGGTCTCTATCTGAGAGGGTGTTTCAATCTTCACCTGCTGTGTGCAGTTATGCAGGTAACTTTCAAACCGGGCTATGCTGTCAAGAGCTAGGCCAATGGTAGTAAGCTGTTCGACCAGGAGGGCATGATTCACTGTGTCGAAAGCTTTGGCTAAATCAATGAAAGCAGCACTGACCAGGTGTCCTTGATCTAAGGAGTGGTGAATAAAGCCTGTGAACTTCAGAAGGGCAGTAGTGGTACTATAACCATTTCTGAACCAGTGTTGTTGCACCCATTATAGCTGATATTTTCTAAGTATTCAACCAGTTGCTCAGCCACTATATGCTCAAGAGCTTTCGAGAGTGGGGGCAGGATAGAGACAGGCCTGTAGTTCCCATTAATTGTGAGATCCCCAGACTTAAGAACTGGTGTCACAGTGGTAGATTTCCATTTCTGAGGAAATTGAGGTATCTAAGTGACATGTTAATAACATGTGTTAGAGGTGACAGAATTTCATCGAGCATAAGGACTACAAACTTAAGATCCAGGGTGTCACCACTAAATCTTGATTTCCCTAATACCTTGAGTATGTAATTCATGGCTTCATGGGCTGAGAGGGTTTTGAAGCAGAAAGGATGAGAAGGGTGCAGTCTCTTTCCCAGAGTAGTCACTTGTGAGGAGGTGAGAGAAGTAGCCAAGTGGCAGGACACCACTCAGGTCCATGAAGGCATTATTAAATGAGTTAGCAATAAAGCATTAGCATTTAGTGCTGAGTTTGCTCTGTGACAAGATTTTTATTTTTTGTGGGGGCTGTGGCATTCAAACCAGATCTTCTGATTTGCAGGAACAGCCTTAAACCACTTTACTATACTGCCTCCCTAGTTATGGCAGTCATCTGTTTTATGGTTCATGATGCTGGTGTAGTAAGCATGCCAGCATACTAACATGCAAAAATGCCAGCAGAATAGGCCTAGTGGGTTTACGTGTCTGCTCGTTTGGCCAGTACCCACCCTGGGAGCTGACCTTGCTGCCCTCCTACCCTCTCGGAGTCTCCTTTCCCAGTCCAGGATATTCCCACTTCATTGGACTTTGCTTCCCACAACCCTTCCCTGTACCTGTCCCACCCCTCTTGAATCCCTCCACAGTCTCTGCCTCCACCAGTCCCTGGTAGCGTGATTCCATGGTTCTACCACTCTCTCAGTGAAGTAGCGCCTCCTCCTTTCTCCCTGAGTCTCCCTCCAGCTTTCACCCATGCCCTCTAGTTGCCCCCTCCTTCCTTTGGAGCACCATGACTTTGCCTCCCTGTTTACCCCCTTCATGTACTTGAAGACCCTCTATCATGTCCCCTGTCCCTTCTCTCTTCCAATGTGTACATATTTACCTCTTGAGCCTCTCCCCATAGGTTCTTTCCCCAAGCCCCAGATCATTTTGGTTGCCTTCCTCTAGACCCTCTCCAGGAGTTCAATGTCCCTCTTTCAGTGTGGCCTCCAAACTGCATGCAGTACTTGGGTGTGGCCTCAACAAGCAGTTATACAGAGGAATATCACTTCCCTCCTTCTGGAGTGATCCCCTAGTGATGCATCCAGCATCATGTTGGCCTTGGCCGCTGCTCTTTGAGTTGTTCATTTTGACAGCCACCACCACCCCAGGTCCCTCTCAGCCATACAGCCATAGCAGCAGTACATTGCATAGCAGATATAAAATGTCAACTAAGCAGGTCATGCAACAGATGTGCTGAGCAGTTACTGAAGCAAGAAATGTACAGCTGCCATTTTTACATCCTGTTCAAAATGTGTTTTTACCTGTGGTGCCAAATAGCACAGTCGCTGTGCAAAATCTCCTTTTAGCTAATGAACTGATTGTGTCACTGTTCATGTGGTGGGGTCACAAAAGCCCATGCTGAAAACTTGGAGTGAAAATACCAAGAAATGCCCAGGCATTAGGGCTTCTGACCATAACACCCTGCACTGTAAGGACTGACAGGCATCAGGGTGTGACTTGGGATTATCAATAATAATGCTCCGCCATTCCACCCACATCCCCACCCTGCAGCCAGTGACAGGTATTGAGGTGTGCCTTTAACTCTTCAGCCCCAAAGTTCACTCCATTCTCTTGTACTGTACCCATTTCAGCATATTTTCTTATGGAATGGGGTGAGTGTAAAGTTTGAAAACCCAAGGCACCTTGACTCTTGTCTGTGTCTGTGCGGTAGGGTGAGATGAAATGGCATGCGTTATGGCCAATGACCCAAAAGCACACCCCAATGCCTGTCCATGTCTGCAGGGTGGGGGTGGAGTTGGCATCACTTCAATACTTCACTGCCATTCCTATTCTGCCTGTCTGTCTGTGTGTGTCTCTCTCTTTTCTATATATCTATGTAATTATCTATCTTTCTAGTAATTACATGTATAAGCTATTTTACCTATTTCTAAAACAAACCTGCATATCACATTTGCCTGCACTCTGAGCACATACTTATGAAACTGTGCATATTTGTACTGCACTTCTGCGTAGACCTCATACTTTCCTAATATTCCCACTATCACAAAGCATAACTACCTTGCCCTTATCAAAAGTGACCCCCTCTGAAAGTTAATATCACATTTTCTCTAACAGTCCATCAGCATTACACCTGACTTCCTGACATCAACACATTGCTTAAATATAACTTACATCACCTCATGGACAAAACCCTGTTTCTGTTAAAAAAAAAAAAAAAAAAAACTTTATAAATAATCCCAAGGCTGATCATATGCCAGCCATTACTTTTCATGTACTGCCATCTTCTGTACCATCATAGGGATTTGCATATGTTTCTCTTGATGCTTTGCATTATTGGGATATGTGCAATTGTGTTTTCTTTAAAATTTTGTCAGGGATAATACATACATCAGTGGCATTTGCTCTGGGGTTCGTTTGTAAGCTTCATATTGTTTCCATTAAAATGAACACCTCCATATATTTTCCTAATAATGTGTATGCCTTCCTTAGAACAGAAACTAAAACAAATCTTACTACTTAAAAATCATTGTGTTGTTTCTTCATACCTCCTTAACAATTCCACACAACTTCATTAATTTCATTATGCAGCCATGGTGGATCTGACCAGATTTTGTTTTGTTTTGTGAATTATTGGGGCAATATGGTTTTGTGGGATTCATGAAGGCCAGTTTTGCTTTATTCCTCTCTAAAGTTGTTGTTATGGGTCTATTTATTTTTCAGGGTGTTATGTGGACTTGCCAGTTGATAATTATTGTGCACAATGAATAATATTTTCAAATTTACTTCAAGGAATGTAAAGAGGCTCATTCCAAAATAAAAAGCTGCAAATGTTAAGACAGGCATCTTGTCGTGGCTGGCCCATTGGCATAGTGCTTGGATTTCTGCTTGTGATGCTGGCGACTCGGGTTTGGAATGGACCGGGTCACTGGAGAGCCGCCAGGGAGAAGGATGGAGTGTCTGGTCAACTGCTGTCCTTCTCTGGGGAGAGGGATGAGTTCCTGTCTGGTGCTTGATGGACCCTGGTGGAGGCCAGGGTACCACAAGCCACCAGCGTGCAACAGTTCAAGTGGTGGGTGGACGCTGGATGTCATTGCACATCCCCACTCCCATATACAGGGAAAAACACTGCAGTAGTCTGCCTCCTCCGTGAAGCCTGCCTTTGGCTTCAATTAGCCTCCCGACCAGCTCCCCAGATAGCCACATTGATCGCTGCACCTGGCCATGCTGCAACTCCACCCTCTGAAGGGCAAGTAGTGGGTTTTGGGGAGAGCACAGCAGGAAGTTGGAAGTTGGAAGGTACCATGACCAGGTTGATATCGGCAGCAGACAAGAGGGGCAAAAGTAAAAAAAAAAGACATGCATCTTGCATAAGGTGTAATATTGTTTTTGTTCGGAAACTTACCTTCCTGCTACAGAAATCAATCTTTTAAGAAAATGTGACTACCATATGGTATTTGGGGCTGGTGATTTTACACCTAAAATGGTGTAGCTATTTTAACTAGTAAAATGTTTAATTTTATCCAGAACCAAGTCTTAGCTGATCCTAATGGGAGATTTATCTTAATAACAGGTAATATTCACAGCATGAACATACTTCTGGGATCCATTTATGGGACAGACAATAACTTTGCAGCCTTTTAATAAGTTTAGTTAATGTGCTTGCACCATTTCATTTATAAAATTATCTTGGGGATGATTGGAACTTCCCTCAAGATCCATACTTAAATAAATCTAGTCACTCAGGGGTAAAAGTGATGCTGAAAAATAACCTGACAAATTTCTGAAACATTATGACTTAATAGACCCTTGGAGAACAATTAATCAACCGATAGAAAATATACTTTTTCTCACTGGTACATAGATCATTCTCCAGAATTGATTATTTTTTATCAATTTAACCCTTTTAATGGGCATTGTGATGCTCAGATAATGGCTAGAATTATATCTGACCACACTCTAGTTTGGATAGAACATAATATTGTGTTCGACTATGCTAAACAATCTATTTGGCATCTAAATAATCAACATCTTCAGGACAAATTTATCATTAATCATATTAAACACCTTATTAATAACTTCATTGAGGACAATTTGAAACCAGCAGATAAGTCTGATGTAATCTGATCAGCATGCAAATGCTTTATTTGAGGAGAATTCATTAGATTATCTTCAAAAGGAAAAACTAAACCAAGCTAGATTAGAGAAATTGTTTATTAAAATCCAACACTTAGAGAATCAAGCCACTACTTTTCCTCAAAACAGATCACACAAAAGCTGAAGAATTGTAAAATCAATATGAATCTATAATAAAAGAAAAGCTGGAATACCTTATTATAAGAACTAAAGTGAAATATATAGATCTGGGGAGAAGCCTAGCAGACTTCTGGTAACAAGCTTAAACAGCTTGACTCTTCCAAAATAGTGTCCCCATTATTTCAGAGGAAGATGGTCCTATTAATTTTGATCCTAGATGGATTATATTAGAATTTAAAATGAATTCAAACATCTTTATGGTTCGATTTCAGATCCCCTTGTCAACATATAATTAACAAATAACTGAAAATTTTGTTTGCCCACAAATGCCTCCTAGGAAACTCAGAATCTTTCTATGCCAATTAGTAGCCAAGAGTTAATCAAAGTTTTAAATAACTTAAAACTTGTTAAAACACTAGGTTCTGATGGATGTATGGCTAATTTTATAAAACCTTCCAGGAGTCACTTACTCCTATTCTGCAGGCCTTTTATTCTTACATCTTAAAGTATGCTTTAAACAATCTTAGTCAATTAGAATCCCTAATATTACTAGTACCTAAACAGGGAAACCTAAGGATAGGGTTAGTAGTTGTCATCCTGTTTCACTTATAAACTATGATATTAAAATTCTGACATACATTTTGGCTTGCAGAATCAAAACATCTGGAACCCTGTGATCTGCAGAGAACAAGTTGGTTTTATATCTTCTAGACAAGATTCTGATCACATCAGAAAATTATTGTATGTTTTCTCTGTATCCAGGGACTCCAGATCCCTGCGGTGCTAATGTCCCTGGATGCAGTGAAACCTTTGATAGGGTTAATATGGATTTTCTACTAGCAACATTGTTGAACTTTGGTTTTCCTAATCTGTTTATTGATTGGCTAAAGTTATATATTCCCAGCCCATGGCAAAATATTAAGCAATGGTTTATTCACATAATCTTTTCAGTAATTTTACAGTTCATGGCAAGGCTGCCCAATATCCCCATTTTATATAACTTTTTTCTAGAACGACTTTGATATTTTTAAATACCAACCAATGTATCTGAGGTATTCAGCTTGGTCACTTTCATATAAAACTGTCAGCATACACTGATGACATATGTTTACATGTTTTAAATCAAACGACTCTATATTGGCCATTCTGGAAACAATTCAGGAGTTTAGCATGCTATTGAACTATAAGTTAAACAAAGATAAAACAATGTGGATGCCCCTAAATGAAGGTCTATTTAAAGATGAAATTACAAATCTAGGACTTCTCTGGATGCTGAATCACATTACATATCAGAGGTTTACCTATCTCAAGAATACTCTCAAGTTATCAATCTAACCCTCAACAACCTGATTAATAGAATAAAGCAAGGCATTCTAGATAGCATTTACTTCCTCTTTCCATTTTGGATTAGGTAAGTATTGTAAAAATAAAATGTTTCCCAGACTCCTCTACCCTTTAAATATGCTAAGCCTATTTTTACTGCTAAAATGGTTTGTTACTTTACAAAGTGTTATCAATGAGTTTTTATGGGAAAAACCTGCCAAAATTGCCTTCCGTAAATTAATATTATGTAAATCTGAAGGCACTATTAAACTACCTAATTTCTTTCTTTACTACATGGTGTCACATGTTAACAAATATCTTAAGTGGCTTTCTTCTGGTCTAAATTCACACAGTTACTATTCCATTTGGCTTGATATAGAGTTTTTCCTTTTAGGAAAGCCAAAATATCCTCTATATTATTTTGAAACCTGTTAATTTGCCTGTGATGCTTAAAAACACAGTGATAAGTATATCCTCCAAGGTGCACAACCAGATGGGCAAATTCTTAGATCTACATTTCATCAAGGATATTAACCAACCTCTCTTTAATAACTATTATTTTAAACTTAATGGAAACGTGTAACTAGTTCCTGGTTTCCAGCAGCTAAAACTCTAACTGAGGCATCTTTATTAAAAGATGGCTTCTTTTTATCCTTTAGTGAAATTATGCAAACGTTCAATAGCAGTAAACAATCATTTTATAACTCTTTTGATTAAAACTGCCCTGGTATCTTTTTGGACCCTTTTCCCTAGATTAAAGACTTTAAGGAATTCTTACACAAGCTTACAAGAGCTGAAACACTCCATATCCTATTGCAAATATATACTGTATATAAAGTTTTGCTGTCATTTAATTCCTTAGATAAACCAATCCAACCATCATACTGGATACAAGAATCAAATAAAATAACCTGTACCAGTCACTTGTTTGGAATAACTGAAATCTGAGATGAGTGCAATTTAAAATTTTGCACAATGCCTACATGACTCCTTTCAGACTATACAGAAGTCACTTAGTAGCTTTAGACAAATGTTGTTGTTGTAACCTACTGTAGCTATTGGGACTGTGAGCCACATTCTATGGGATTGTCCTTTGGTTTTGGCTTTTGTTGAATGGTATAAAAACTAGAGTAACTGTCAAACTTAATTTGCTTCAGGCATTTCACATTGTAGGCTATGTAATTGGAAATTATGATGACTTATCTAGTAGGTCTGATAAGGCTATGCTAGTTTTAATTGTAATATCCACAAAACAGCTAATTTTGAAGAACTGGATGGATAGGAAAATTATTACTTTCAAAGAATGGTCTACAAACATATTACATAACCTAAGGCCTGGAAAATTGATATTAATAATAATCTTCCTAGCTTTATGACCTTTTGGGTAAACTTTGTAGTTTGCTTCTGGGATAATTCCTGTGAACAAGTCTTTATATTCATTCCAAGATATATTTCCATGCTTCTTTTGTATTGTCCATATACTCCTTTATTCATGAATTTTGAGTGTTTTCACTTGTCACTTGGGCCCAGATATTCAAACTGCGCTCAAAATAGGCGCAACAGCAGAACAAGCACAAACCAGTTGTGCAATCGCAACAGGTGCGATATTCAAACATGGAGCAGAACAAATTGCGCAAGCAACCAACGTCTGAATATCGCATAGCGCCATAAGCGCAACCAGGAAGGAAAGCTGAAATGAAATGTTGCGCTATGGCACAACCAGGGCAGCTCAGCTGAGCATTCCAGAGGTGCCATAGCGCAAGCAGAGCCCCCAGAGCAATGGAACTGCACATCCAGGGAGGCAGACTGGGGCCACCGCCAGCCATGCCACACATGGGCACAGGAACACACTGCAGAACCCACCACACCTGCACACCCCAAGTACAGCATCACTGTGGGTGGACGGATGATCTACTTGCCCATGGGGACAAGCCAGCAAAAGCATAGCAGAGCCATGACACCCCAGCACAAACACTGGCAGGCTGAGAGTGTCACACACAGGGGTTGACAACCACAGTGCACATCAGCCCCCGTATGCACAGCACACCACACTGTGGCCCCAAGACACCACCTATGTGCAGTGACTGGCACTGCAGGAAACCATGCATCCCCAGCACACGTCAACCCCATGCAGCACAGAAGCCTACAAGCCAGACACACCCTGTGCACCCAGCAGTGGGTGGCAGCAGATGGCAAGACCAACCAAAAGTCACTGCCATGCTGGAGATACCTCCCCATGCACACAACGCACACACACACACACACATACCCAGGACCATACCAGCCCAGATGGCATGTACACCCCTGCAACTGAGCACCCATAAGCAGCTGCAAATCAGAGACCAACACATTATTCGTATAAAATATAAAAATGTATTTCAACACAACAAACATTAACAAGAACAAGTACAACTATTTACAAGGGGAATGGTACAAGGTAGGGTTGGTCAAGGGGTAGGGATGACAAACTTGGAGAGGAAGGCAGGGTGGTAGGGATGGGACAAGTGGGAAGGAAGAGGTCATGGGCCAGCCCGCCCCCGTCCTCCTTCTGGTGTCTTGCAGTTCCCTGCCACCTCCTCCATGAAGCCATGGTGGTGTATTGATTGCAGGATGTCGCTGTTCTGGGCCACAAGCTGTCGGATGGCCTGACATCCCCTGCCATCCGATGGAGAACCTCAAGCCCTAGGAAAATGGGAACACAGTCAATGGCTGTGACTGACCACAACCTGAACACCACCCAACCTGCAAGCCATATAGCCCAATGTCCCACACCTGTGATGGCATGCACCCACCCACAGTGAACATGCACATGGCCATCACAAACAGGCGGCACCAGCTATGAGCACCACTACACACACACACTGCCCATGTCCATCACAGCACAAACAAGGCTGTCTAGTGATGTGGCAGCGTGGTGCGATGACAGTTACCAGCTATGTGCCCATTGCATGCATGGACCACCAGTGATGCATACACAGGCGTGCTGTGAAACTGGACAGTGATGCATGTCACCTGTGTCGTGCCTACAGACATAGATACAGCCAGTGTCAGCAGATAAGGGCCTATGGCCCACACAGTCAGTCCATTTCAACCTGTAAGTTACTTTGTTTACCTAGAAGTCTGTTGCCTTACCCTGACCTCAAGAATTCCGTTATGTCTATCCCGTGCAGTCTGAAATCCGTGAGTGTGTCAGCCCCACCACTCCCCTCTGGCAGGGTGTTCCACTTATACACCACCCGTTCTGTGAAGAAAGTCTTGCTCATGTTTCCTCTGAATCGTCCTCCTCCAACTGCATCCCATGCCCTCTAGTCCTGGAACATCTTTTGCACTTCAAAATAGTGTTCCCTGCACCCTGTTCCACCCTGTAAGATACTTGTATGTCTCTATCATATCCCTCTCCTCCTCTCCTCCAGGGAGTACAGGTTCAGTTCCTTCAACCTGTCTCCATAGGAGTTGTGTTGCAAGCCATGCACCATCTTTGTTGCTCTCCTCTGAACCTTCTCTGCCCACTCACGTCCTTACGTAGGTATGGTCTCGAAATGTACACTGTACTGCAGGTGGGGCCTCACTAGTGTCTTGTATAGTGGAATTATGACCTCCCTTTCCTGCATGTTTGTATTGTGCAGGGCTACTGGCCCCCAGCATGCAATAGCATCCATGAAGTCATGATACTCACACTGCTCAAGCAGCTCTGATTGGCGCTGTTGCTGGCGCTGCTGCTGCTGGTGGGGTCCAACCCTGCTGGCACTGGGTCCCTAGCGGCCCTCATCACTGTTGCCCGCATCCTCACATCCCGGCCTGTGGGAGACATATGTTGAGACAAACATCAGTGTGACTCAAAAGCAGACTGCTCCCTGCCCCAGTGGCAGTGCCTGCCCACACAGCCATACCCATTCATCTCACAGCTGCACACTGACACAGCCAACCATGGCTGAGCCATCACCTATGCACAGCCACCAAAACACACACACACCCCTACAGATAATACAGGTGCATAGATGGCACACCCACCTGGCCTAGGCACCACACCCCACCTGGCATGTGAGCATGGCAGCGTTAAGCTCTGGCTCCCTCCGGCAGAGGTCACTGTACGGTGCTGGCACTGCTCAGCAGACGGCACTGTCCAGTGACCCCACCAGGTCGATGGCTGCTTGCTGCCACCTCAGTCCTTGCACTGGTGAGGGCACCTCACCATAAAGGCCATCATAGTGTGGCTCAACTAGGGCCACCAGGTTGGCCACTTCCAGCTGTCTCAGGACACTGCCCTCCTCTAGCCATGGCACCAACTTTACAGCAGGCAATATGGCACCCAGCTGCACCGTAACCCCACATGGAGATGTTGTGCAATAGACCACCACAGGCTCCAATCGTGCTGTTCGAACAGCGCCGTCACTTCACATAGCGCTGTCACCAGACAGCGCCAATAGGGATGTACACATGGCAGGCGAACGGTGCCAGGGGCAAAGGTCATACACAAGGTCATGGGCAATGATGCAAGGCTACGCTGGCGCCATCTGACATATAGGCATCCTGCGTGACCGACCAGCTGCATACCAGTGCCACAGTTGAGTATTGTTCGGTAGTGCCACAGCGCCATATAGTGCCCATTGCTGTAGCGCCACTGGAACAATGGTGGCCATGGCCTGGTGCTGATCATGCTCAGCACGTCAGCAGGGTGACAGATGCCTGCGTAAGCTATCTGGGCATCGCGCGATGCGATGTACCACACAGGCACAGATCTGCCATTGGCTCAACCGACTCTTCCGTATTGCGCTAGCGCGCAGATTCGCGATATTCAGCCGACACATGAAAATCATCTGATCAGCCATTCAAGGCGCAGTGGCGTGATTTGCATGTCATTATAGTTGCTCCACTCTAATTTGCATGTATTGCGCTATAAATGTGCGACATTGGGCTGCGTTGGTCAGATTCGGTTACTGCAGGTGAGAGGTGAGTTGCATGCTGTGTGATGTTCAGGGCGATGGTCATGGGAAAATGCTGTAGACTGCACAGTGACAGGTGTCCACTTCCCCCATACAGATCGCCATGACTAAGCAGAGTCATTGTGAGGTGAGGGCGGTGGGCGTGGAGGAGGCCCAACTACAGCAGCAGAGGCGGAGGCTCTCTTCCAGGCCTACCTGGATGAGGAGCCAGTGCTGAGTGGACGGAGGGCACCCCTCAGTCCGTCGGCTGCATGGGATGGGGTTAGCTCGGGCCGTTTAACCTGCACGGAAGCCACCAGTGCTCCGTGCAGGAATCTGAAAAGATGGGGACAGACCGCAGGAGGTTGAAGGAGAAGGTGGCAGCCTTCAGGGCGGCACGTGCTGGCACTGGCGGGGCCCACCAGTGGTGTTGCAGCTGACCCCAACTGAGGAGACACTGGTCGCCATGCAGCCGAGCACCATTGAGGGCGTACCAGGCGGAGGATTCCAGACAGGTGGAAGCCCATCACTGCAGTATGACATGGTGGTGGTGGTGTTTAGTGGGGCGGGTTGTTCACATGCACTCACATGTACTCTCTTTCTGTTACAGATCCTGTTCATCTTCAGGAGACTGTGGTGGTGGGTCCAGACAGTGATGCTGACCTGCTGGACATGGAGGAGGTCCATCTACCTCCACCACCAGCCAGCAGGCACTGCAGCAGCATGCACGCGGGCCGCAAACTCTGGTGTCAGTGATACGGGTGCGGGGGTGCACAGCCTGTGTCTCAGCAGTGTGGCATGCAAGCATGCCAGCATGCTGTGACCATGGCAGTAACACGTACCTGCACTATTGATGATAGAAGGCCTGCAATGGGCAGTGATGGTTGTGTGTCCCATAGCCGGACACACGGCAGGCCAGCACATGCCCCTGGGCCTGTCTGGTTCCAACTTGTGTACCAGCATGCTGGCTGCGGTCCCAGGCTGTGCCTGTCAGCACCCGTGGGGCAGCACCGGTGGCTGTGCAGGTGTCTGGCACTGTTGCCAGCACAGCAGTGGAACGAGTGGACCAGGGGCACAGCGGTTGGAGGGCAGCAACAGCAGTCACCCACCAGGTCTGGGGTGCAGTGTCAAGCAGTGGCACATGTCCGCCACCCTTTGATCCGCCCATTCCTGGTCCTGGCGGACAGCCCCACCCTCAAGGGGTGTTGTGCATCAGGACCGTCCACACCCTGGGGTCAGGATGCCGTTGGGGCACAGTACCCATTGACGAGCACCCACCTGCTGCAGGAATCAGTACAGCTGCAGAGGCGGGTTGCAAGGTCCGTGGAGGCACTGTCTGTGTCCGTGGAGTGGCACAGCAGGGGTGTGCTCGGGACCGAGCCGAGCTGGTCCGTCTCGGATGGATGTGACACGCCATTGACAGGCTGACCCAGGCAGTGGTCTGTGTCTGTATGGACGCATTGGGCACACAGTCAGGTGCCCTGTACCACCACCCCAACAGTGCACTCTCACTCCCGTTCCGGCGTCGCGCCACCAGGCCTGTCGATGCCGGGTTCTGCTGTGGGCATCCCGAGCACCCTGGTGCAGGTTTGTTCGCATGCTGCAGACCCCGTGCGGGCAAGGTGCGTGCGTGCAGTGGGACCCCTGGTGGTGCAACAGTGCCACCCCATGTGGACCCTGCTCAGCCTGCCCATGCTGTTGGGTCACCGGGGCCGCCACGCATCCGCGGTGGCTGTGGGACAGTGCCATGACTGAGCTGTCTCCCAGTGTGGGCCCTGTCTGGTGCTGCCATGTGTGCAATGTGTGTCATGGTGGGCAGTGCACTGCTGGGTGCTCTGCTCACCACGCCGATCATCTGGACCACCTGCACACCCTCCCAACTGCTGTCCACAGGTGCGTGTGCATGATGATGCCTGCATTGCACTGTACACCAAGGTGCAAGGGTGCCCAGGTTCTGACACCCGTACTTGGACAATCTGGTGGTGGGGGTGGTCGGTGGTGCTGTGTGTTAGCAATGTCGGTTCTGCAGTGCTGTGCATCTGCCCATGTAAGCTCTGTGCCTGGTGTGTGTGTGTCCATATGAGTGCTCACCCCTCCCTGATGGTGTGTTTGTATGCCTGGACCCTTCCACTCCCCTGACCATCATGCACCCCAGGTGTGTTCCCTGTGTGCCTGTGGTTTGCGCATGGACAGTGTTGGTTGCACATGTCCCCTTGACTTTACCTGTGTTGTGCGTGAGTGCTCCTCTGTGATGGTGTCCCGGTGCAGCTGGGCCTGCCGGATCAGTCGAGGTCCCTCCGTCCTGGGGCGGCTGTTACCCATCATCACCGGGCGCCACCGGCGTCCCCATTACTGTCCCCTGTTCGACCTGTACGGCTATCCCATGGTCTTTGGCCATGTTGTGCAGGATGCAACAGGCCAGGAATATCCCACAGGCCTTTTGGGGCTGTACTGTAGGGCACCACCGGAGGTGTCTAGGCATCGAGCGTGCCTTGAGCATCCCAAACACCTGTTCTATGATGTTGCGTGTTGCGGCATGTACATCATTATAGCATAGCTGCACTGGGGTCATGCAGCGCCCGATGCAGTATGAGCAGCCAGGGATGGAGTGGGTATCCACAGTCACCTGTGTGGAGATAGTGGAGAGCAGTGTCATGTTCAGGTCCATATTGGCCATCTCCCTGTGGCCACTACCATGGCACCTGTGGCATTCCACGCTTGCCCAGAGTTTGCATTCCATACATGTGTACTCACCCACTAGATGTCCTGTGGGGATGTCCCCACTCGAATCGATGGCACAGTGCAGACTGATACCATATGAAGGCATCATGTGCTCCGCCAGGTGTGTGGCACAGACATTGATTATGCGCCCAGTGGCATCACACACCACCTGGCAGTTGACACTAGGGAATCCCTTTCTGTTCCGATATGAGTGGCCATCGGGGCCAGGTGGTGTGCGGATGGCCACATGGGTGCAGTCTATGGCCCCTAGCACACCAGGCATATGTGCTACCCTTTGGAACTCCTGCATGTTTGCTGTATGCTCTGCCGCGGTGCTGGGGAAATGGATGTACTCCGCGGCATGTGGCAGCAGTGCGCTGAGGAATTGGGTGAGGATGCGTGGCGTGGCTGACTGTGTGATGCCTGTGGTGTCCCCTGTCAGCCTCTGGAAGGTGCCCGTGGTGAGCAGGCACATGCAGGCTGTCACCTTGGTCTCCACCGACAGAGCGTGACTCCATCGTGAGGGTGCCTGCATCACATCACTGCACAGCTCACAGAGCCGTCTCAGTATTGCCCTGTTCAGGCGGTACCCAGCACGATCTCTACATCTGTGTACAGCTCAAAGCTGATGCGGAGCGCAGTACCGCCTGTCGGGGCGCACAGCCGACGGGCCCTTCCACGGCCACATCCCCTGCAGCATGCATTCTCACCCCTCATTACAGCTTCCATGTGGAAACTGGCACTGTCCATCTCCTGGCTCTGACCCCCTGGCTGGTGTTGCTGTGTTACCCCACTGTCCTGACTGCTACTTCCACTGCACTGGGCACCCCCGCTGGCCTCTACAGACTATGGGACACACTTTCCTTGCCTGCCCTTTGCTGTCTGTCTGTCTGTCTCTGTCTCTGTCTCTCCCCACTTGGCAGCCTGGTAGCGTTCTTGCGCCGCTTCCTTGAGCCTTTTATTTTGGCTCATTTCCGCTAGTCACGCAATTTCCGGCTGTGCCGCTATTGCGCGTGCACAAGTCTTTGAATATCGCATTGCGGTCTTTATGCATGGATCCGCCCCTTGATTGCGCATGCCTTCATTTTCATTGCGCTGTTGCTCAGCATGTTTTGGGGAAACGCATGCCTCCTTCTGAATATCGCAAAATAGGCGCAGTTTTGGATTTCAGCTACGCGCAACCCTGTTGCGCATGGTGCAACCCTTTGAATATCTGGCCTTAGAGTTTATTCACATCAGTTTTGCTTCTTAGTTTTTATTACTGTGAAATATGTCACTGACAGATTGGTGCATTATCATATTATTGTTATTAACCTGGCAATTTTCTCTTTTGGGGGTTATGGATGGTACCACAGCACATTTGATTTGTTTTAAGAGCATTTCACCCACCAAGTGGAATTAATCTGTATTTACTCTCTTTTTACTTATTCAGCCTTCGAGTTGGGGAGTTCTTTTTTATTGCTAGCTCTTTTATTTTCTGTTTTAATCTCTGCTGGTGTTCATGAGCCTTAATATTATATTTATTGTTGTAGTTATTATGACTGTTCTTGTAAAACTGAATAAAAATGAATAATTAAAAAGATTTTTCAGGTATTTCTTGTGTGATTTTTTTTCTTTTTATTGGTCTTTTGATATTTTTTGTTAACAATCTAGGTTTTACATAGAAACATGGAAACACAGAAGTTGATGGCAGAAGGAGATTGCTAGGTCCATCTAGTCTGCCCATTTGTTTTAGACCTATTTTGACATACTAGTTACCCTTTGTAGTCAGGGCTCCCTTGTGTCTATCCCATGCATTCTTGAATCCCCCACAGTGTTCAACCCCACAACCTCCAAACTATTAGATTATTCATTAGATGGTCTTATAATGTCAGAATGTTGTGTCCCAAAAGATATAACTTCATCAACCTCTTGGGGCAGGCTGTTCCAAGCATCCACCACACTTTCTGTGAAGAAACACTGGACTGTGATGCACTAGCTACATTTGCAGTATACAGTCACCTGCAGTGCCCACACCCCCACATGATAGGATCATGGTGATACACAAGGTATCTAAATTTTCAGAAGGTGACCAGGTACCGAGTGTGTGAGTCTCTCCTGGACCACAACAGGTAACCCAGTGGGCTAGTCTGACATTGGCCATGTACATTTCCATGGTGGCCACATGACTAACAGTGAGCATTTTCAGAGATGCACCATGCATCTCCATTTAAACTGCACATCTCCTTTGAATATGTGGGCCTATATAATTGTACAATCATGTTGTTTATAAAAGGGACACATAAAAGTTGTTGGATATGTGTTCTCTCGCTTTCTGCATCTTTAAATGGATCCTACATTCTGCTCTGTTTGTAAACTCGCTCTCCACATATTACCTTCAAGTGTATTAAACAACAGCATTTTAGTAATGTCACTTTAGTCAGCAATTTCTAATTTAGTTTTACTTTTAGCCATGTTTTGGAAGGAGGGATACTGTGCTGAGACTAAACTTGAGATTATGGTCCTTCACATGGAATTGTGTGACTCATATGCAGAAGCAGCAATAACACAATCACAATACAGTGATATACTTCACAATTCATGGTATTTTATTACATAATATTTTTGCTGCTAGTTCAGGTTAAAAGCAAAACAAAATATTTCATATTTTATGTTTCCATTGATAAATAAATACAAGGAAACTTCAACATTACAAAGTATACTGTATGTTACTTACAAAACAGAGACCCTAGAATTATCTGGACTTGCAAAATGTAGGACCTGGATTGTTTTGACTTCCAAAACACTACTGTTACTTTTACATTCAACCCTATTTTTTCTTTTTTTTTTTTATAATTTCTGTTTTGCCCTTGAGTCTCCAGCACACTCACACTGACTTCCTTACTGGATCACCCCAAGCCCTGGCTGTCCCTCATGGAGCCTTGGCTATACTCCCAGGTGGGGATAAAGTGGGCGCTCAAATCCTTTCACCTGTATATTTCATCAGGCCTTCTGTGGAGCCATGGAGCTGGTAGATGAGGGCTAGGTCTGTGCCAGTCACCTGTCAGCAGCATGCTGGGGCCATGCTTGATGTCCTTTGACCCCCAGGAAGAGCACAAGCTTGCTGTACCTCTAGCTACCACCAGAGGTCAGTCAAGCACCAATCTGAATCCCTCTCCCCAGAGGAGATGAGCAGTCCCAAGGATGCTCAAGCCATCTTCCCCAGCCTGCCCTCTGATGCCAGAGACTTGTTCCTAAACCCAGGTCAACAACAGTGACCAAAACCCTTCAGAAGCCTTAAAATATTTAATAGTCATAATCCAAATATTTGTACACCATTGATTTTATTTAGCACACATAACAATTTCTGTGAATATGATGTCAGGAAACAAATACATTTCCACTATAATACAGAACAGTTAAACTTGTTACAGTGCATTAAATCAACAACTAGAGGAAACAAGATTTTAGATTTATTGTAGTAATGTCCACTGATAACATCTAATTTGTGTCTCACATTGAGAATTTTGCAACACTCAGGTTACATCACCACTAGACGGCAGTGAACATAATACTGTATCAACATAAATGAAAACTGAACATATGATTAATTATGGGATAACAGAAGGTTTTCAAAACAAACAAAGCAAAAATTGATGAATAACTACAGAACATAAACTGGGATGAAATATTAGCAAACAAACCACTGGAGCAGATGCAACAACACTTCAAAATCCTTGTACTGGAAATTCATACAAAACATATACCAAAAGTTAAGAAGTACAACAATAAAGGTCTGAAACAGCTCAGACAAAGGTAACCCTAGGAGGCATCGCCAAGTGCAGTCCAACCTCTAGACTTACTGTCTGCTGAGCTTCACTGATCTTCATTGGCTGGGAGAGACCAATCATGGAGGGAAGGCAGACTCTGACAGGTTCAGAAGCAGAGATTCCTTGACAGCAGTTCTACCTGGGTGAATCCTCTTAGAGGCGTAGAAACAAGCAGCGGGGACTCACGAGCTGCTCTGAGCCAAAGGACAGAACAACTGAGCTAAATCAGATTCCTTCTTACCTTGCAGGGGTACAAGCTAGACCTCATCTGTTGAACACCTACCTGATTTTTTCTGCAGCATACAGGAACAGTCAGATCGCCACCCACCTTCCCCTAATCCCACCCTCCCCCAAGTACTCTTGCTTTATAGGCATGTAGCACTGCCCCAACACCTGATACAAGGTAGTAAGGTACAAAATAAAAAAAACTTACTGTTCTGTTTTCTTTTTCATCCACACTTCCTGCCAAGAAATAGGAATCAGTAGTACCTCTCTACTAAAAAATTGGACCTTGTCAGTTGTGAAAACTGTGGTGCACTGTGCAACAGGATATACAAATGGCAACCAGGACCCTGCCATGCATGTTGCAACATAGCAGAGCTTGCAACCCAATTATAGGTTGCTTGGACTATAATATGCAACCTCAATACAGAAAACTCTATAGTACACCTCCTGAACCCCACCACCACCACCATCAGCACCTGCATGTCAGCTAGGGGCCAGGATTCAAGGCAGGACCCAGAGACTAGCAGATGGTAAGGAAGAGGAGGCATCATTGAGGCCCAGAAGGAAGTCATGAACCAGAAGCATTTTCCAGCCATCCAAACCAAAAAAGGTTCACACCACTGCTACCAACCACAAAGTAGTACAAGGTAAAGAAATCAAGCCACCAAAAAGGCTAACATGCCAATTAAAACCAATACAAACTATGATAAAACTAAAAATAATAATTTTTCAAATACAACCAACAACAACATCAAAACAAATGCAATAACAACAAAAATACTAAAATTCAAAATAAAAATGACAGGTATAACAAAAGCAAAATTCTCATAATTGGGGATTTCACAATCCAAAGAGTGGAACACCACCTAACACAAAATGTTAAAAGTGACATCATGGTAAAGTGTCTACCAGAGCCTCTGCAAGTAGGGACACTAACCACATAAAGGCAAATGTGCAGGAATCAGGGTATGTTACACAAATAACAACACCTTGGCACCAATAACATGGCAAATCACACAGTTCAGGTGGCCAAGAAACATTTCAAGGACCTGGCCAATAAAATTTCTTCCCTTCTATCCAAATTAGCCTTCTCAGAAATGCTGCCAGTGTGGGATAAAGGAAAAAGCAACAAGTGAGCCAGAGAGATTGAAGTACATAAATTCAACTCATGACTGCATGACCAGTGCCAAGACAAGGGATACCACTACACAGAGAACTGGCACAACTTTTGTGAAAGAGCTTTTAAATACAATGGATTGCACCTAAACAGAGATGATGTGTGAGCACTAAGACAAAAACTCAATGTCTATACAGGTAGTTTAAGCTAAATAAAGGGAGTATGATACAGCTCATACCCCTGCTATCGGGGCAGGTCATCACTCCCCAAAATGCCCAATGAACTCATAAATCCCCAGAAAACAAGTCAGAGCCAACCTCTGTCCATACCTCCAACCTTCATTATCTCTTGGCCAGAAAAAGCAAACTGGAGCAGTCCAGGAAGAGGGTACAACATTGTGCCAAAGAGGATGTACATTCCTGGAAAACAATGGGTGCTAATACTAGGAGCCTAATCAAAAACTTCCAAAACTCAGAGCCATCTTAGACACATAAAGGTTGAACTGGATGACTGTAACAGATACATGGTTCACGGAAAACCACAGATGGGATATGGCCATTCCTGGTTACAATCTCTTCTGGAAAGATAAGCAGGGCAAAATAAGGGGGTGCATAGCCATTTACATTTGGGAGGAAATAAAATCTACAGAAGTAAAGGCCGACCTGGAGACTTCCAGTCACTGTGGCTAACAGTAGACACGGGCAAGGAAACCCTTCAGAACTGGCATTGTGTGCAGACCCCCAAATCAAGGAGATAAAGGAGACAAAGACCTAATAGAGAAATCCACAAAATGTCTGATAAAGGCAAACTAATACTGGTGGTGGACTTCAACCTATCAAATATTAACTGGAGCACACTAACAGCAGCAACAAGAAGAAGTAGGATTTCTTCTTGTCACTAGAAGGTACAGGGCTGTGCTGACTTGTTAAAAACCCCAACAAGGGAGATACCATTCTCAATCTAGTCCTAACAAACTCAGAAAGGATCAAGGACATCTAAGTGGGATGCCATATGGGCAACAGTGGCCATCGAATGGTAAGCTTTTAAGGTAAATATACACAGGACACCAGCCACTCAAAGATAAACATGTTAGATTTCAGAAAGGCTGATTTCAAAAATGAGGAACAACATAAGTAGCCAGTTAATGGATATAGAGGCTGAGGAGGTGGAGGTCATGTGTTGAGACTCAAGAAAGCAATAAAGCCTGCTACAGATCAATGTGTCAGATGGGTCAGCAAAGCAAAGCAAAAAGAAAAATAAATCCTTTATGGTTTTCCAAGGAAGTGGCTACCACAGTCAAAGAAAAAAAGAAGGTGTACAGCATATACTGGGAAACCAAAACTGAGAAAGACTGGGAGTCATACAAGGAAAAAATGACAGTCTAAGAAACTAATAACAAAAAGCAAAAGCACAGACAGAAGAAGCATTAGCAGAAGGGCAAAGAGAGGAGACAAATATTTTTTAGATACATTAGGGAACATAGGAAGGCAAAAGTGGGGATAGTAAAGATTGCTACTGATGAAAGGAAATGCACTAAACATGACCCAGAGAAAGCCAAAATCCTCAACAAATACTTCTGCTCAGTGTTCACTCAAAGCAGACCCAGGGATGACACAGCCCTGAAAAACATAACACCCTAGGACCAGCAGTAGACCCTAGTCCCTTTACAAAAGCCAAAGTATGGCAGGTGCTAAATAAACTAAAAGCAGACTAAGCCATGGGATTAGATGAGATGCACCCAAGAATGCTTAAGGAACTGGGGCAGAATTACTATGCCCTCTGGCACTTCTATTCATGAAATCCTTGATGAGCAGAGTGCTACACAAAGACTGGAAAAATGACATAGTGGTTCCACTTCACAAATCAGGTAGTTGCAAAGAGGTTAGTAATTACAGACTGGTGAGCCCCACATCTATAGTAGGAAACTAATGAGACACTACTGAAACAGAGGATCACAGCATTTCTCAAAACTGGTGGCTAACAAGACCTAAACAGCACAGTTCGCAGCAGGTAGGTCATGTCAGACAAATCTGGTCTGAGTTTTTGACTATGCTAAAAATAGTGGACGATGGTGGGGCAGTAGATTTGGTCTACCTAGACTTTAGTAAGACTTTGACTCAGTTCCACACAGAAGGTTGATAAAGAAGCTTGACCACACAGGGGTTGGTTCAGAAGTAGTCCAATGTATACAAAACTGATTACAAGGCAGAACCCAGAGGGTACAGGTAAATGGAATGCAATCAATGGAAGGCAGGGTGACCAGCGAGGGTGCCCCAGGGCTCCTTACTGGGGCCTCTGCTCTTCAATGTTTTATAGCAGACATTGCTGATGGACTGGAAGGAAGGTGTGTCTGTTTGCAGATGACACCAAGATAACAAGTGGACACCTCAGAAGGAGTGATCAAGATGGAAGCTGACCTCAAGAAACTAGAAGAATGGTCCTGAGTGGGCAGCTGAGATTTAACGTCAAAAGTGTAAGGTCATGTACATAGGAAAGAAAAATCTAAGAAAGGAGTATTACCTAAGAGGCAAAAGGCTGTCAGTCTCAAACCAGGAACAAGATTTAGGAATCATGATCTCAGACAACTTGAAGGTTAGTAAGCAGTGTGAGAAGGCAACATTGAAAGCCAACAGAATGCTGGACTACATTGGGAGGGAATCATGAACAGAAGAAGGAGGTGATACTACCACTGTATAGATCCCTGGTCAGGCCTCACCTGGAATACAGAGTCCAGTTCTGGAGGCCTCACCTTAGGAAGGACATTGACCAAGTGGAAACAGTACAGAGGAAAAGCAACAAAAATGATTCAGGGTCTGTAGTACATGTCCTACAAAGAGAGACTTAGAAATTGAATATGTACTCCCTGAAGCAGAGAGAGAGAGGGGACATGATTGAAACATTCAAGTACATAAAGGCAATAACAAGGTACAGGCACAGGAACTTTTCTAGTGCTGTGTGGAATGCAGAATTCCACCTGTGGAATTAGTACAGAATGACCATTCTGCTGGCAGAATTTCCTCCAGAATTTCACTTGTTCACCTGCGATTCCACCTGCTGTGATCAAGCGAATAATTAAGCAATAAGGTATTTCTTAGGGTTATGTTAATGTCCTGTTAATCACCCTAGAGGGTGTAAATGTACAGAGGCTGACTGAGTCACATACCCAAGTGTGATTACAAACCATAACTATAACCCTAAGCTCATATATTATTTATATGTATTAGAAGTATTATTGTTGTGTAATTTTAAGTTTAATTAAGTGTTTTGTGTACTGTTATTGTTATTTTTAGTAAAATAGTCCTTCCAGTGTTGAGGTCCGGCAGCGAGTGTGTTACCTGGGGATGGCATCGTATGAGATAGTGTCAGTAATTGCTAATTTATGTCACTGTCGTGCAGTATTGTAGGTTATGCAAAGCGTCTAATTGTTAACACCACGGGACAGTTTGACTGTGAGAGTATTTTTTTTTTTTGCAGGTTCTGTTAATATGTTACAGTTTCAAACTGTCATTGAGTAGAGGTAACATTTTGAATGTTACGTGATTTTAATTAAATATATCGCTACCTGACAGCTTCATTTGCGCACTGGTCCACTGAAGCACAGTTCTTTGAAGACAGCGCGATCAACTCAAAACTACTGTGACACAAATGTTTTTACTTTTTTTTAGTTATGTTTTCAGTAACACGACTTTGTATGTCGTCCTGTTGCCTAGCGACAGTGATACTGTGGCCAATGGTATTGCTGTCTGTTTCATGGCAACCTGTATACCTCATGAATATTTATGAGGAGATCTTATTGAACAATTTTCACTGTGCTTTCATCTGTGGGCATCACTGGGTTTGGTGCCGTTATAGTCGAGGTTGCAGTGATTAATTCAACAGATGCACATTCTGGCAGGTTTTTTCTATTTGGACTTCTGTGATTACCGCTGCCTGTGACTGCGAAACTGCTTCAACTTCATTGATGACAGCTGCTGTTTCATCTACTGTCCAGCTGTCAAATTCAGATGAGTCACGGCTGTGATTTTCATTAAGCCTGTTCACAAACAAGTCCATCTCTATGTCCATTAGCTCGAATGACAGATCCATTTTTTTAGGTGTCAGACAGATGGAATTTTTTACATCGATATTGTGATACTGCGAGTCGTGAAATGGTTACTTTTTATGTCAGTTTTCTTACGATTACTGGGTGATCGTATTTTTTTTTATTATTTTTTATTTTTTTACAGAGACTGTCACTGCTACTATGGAGCGGTTGCTAAACAATGGTGGTCAGCTAGGCAGTTTTAGCATTTTTTATAGAATGCTTTCAAATTTAGAATTTCATTATGTGTATCACTGCTTTTGTGATGAGGCTGTACAAATATGTTAATCAAAGATTAACGTGAGGGCTCATTTTATTGTGTCAGCCAATCAAATGAGGCCAATCTGGATCACATTACTATAATATTCCATAGACAGTATTTTTTGTGGAAAATTATTCTGCAACAATTTCCATGGAAAATATTGAAATCTGGAACAATATTCCGTAGAACAGCAATTTTTTCCATGGAAAATCATTCAACAACTATTTTATGCTGAAGAATTCTGCCATTCTGTTTCCAGCAGAATTTGGCAGAATTTTAATATTCTGTGAATTTCATTCCACCGTAATTTGAAAATTCCACACAGCACTTCAAGAAGGCCTCCAGGACCGTGGACATGACCTCAGGCTGTGAGGAGGAAGGTTCTCTACCAACACCAGGAAGTTTGTGCATCAAGAAAAATGAAAATCACATAGGCATTATTTTTTGCTACAAATCATGGCTTTCTGTCTCAAACAGATGTATCTTTTGGAAATAACAGCAGGGTTCCTCAGATGCAACTGAGAAAATGCAGACACAGTATGAATTTATGTCTGCATAGCTGATTCTTTGCAAATCAAGGCCCGTATATCTTATGGCTGTATTCATTGCTCAAAATGAGAGAAATGGCACACAATTTGAAAACAGTGTTGTAAACCACTTTACCTCCATCTTGTTGTGTAACTGTTTAAAAGTATAATCATAATCATTGTTATTTGTGAACAAATTTTATTACATTGTCCACAGTCCTAAAACTGATCTCAGTTTAATGTTCTCATATAGTATGTCTAAATCTCCTAGGTTGCTTTGCTGTCATATATCCATCAAACTGATGGATATGCTCAACTCTGATTTCTGGGTTGTGGCAGAAAAGGGGACTCAAATCTCAGTCCACTTTGCCTGGTTAACAATACATAAAAATGAATAAAAAACTTTTCTGTAGTCCTTAAATATTTTTAGCCTGTATGTTCATTAATAGGGTGTCATGGGGAAGTTAGAGGAAGTGAGACTATGCTTCGCAGCTTTCAGTGTTTTTTAAAAGTTGAATGGATGGTTTTATCTTACATGAAGATAGCTTTCTCATAAAGTTTATTGCAACAATAAATGTGAAGAAGTACCAATTTAATTTATCAGTTTTAGGCTGGACTAGATCTAAAATGTATATACTGGTATTTAAGGATAATTAGCTGATATGTAGATTATAGGTTGGCTTGCATTAACTCATTCTGCTAGATGGAGTGCAAACACAAAAACTTCACTGCATAGTTAAGGGCAGAAACTACAGTATCATACACTGCAAAACATATACCTGAAGCAACAGTCTCAAACTATTATAAGATCATTACATGTTTCAAGCATTGAGAACGCTTTTTAGTGAACAGAACCCAGAGAGCAATAAAACAACTACATTTTCATATTTTTTCTTTTTCAGGAGCTGATGAGATCATTTCAGGGTAGATTTGTTAAAGAGCTAATTTATTGTATTTAAAATTAGGCTGATGATTGCTGTTTCACATTAATGATGATCCTAATTTATGTAACTGGAGGATTTTTAATTACAAAACTCTCTGTTTCTTGAAGAATTATCCTACCTCAAGCCCTGCTTCTGGTATAGGCCCTGAAGTGTGTAAAATCATGGAGGTGGAGAAATGTTTTTCTCCCCTTTCAGACATAGTAGGAAGAACTTGGCCTGCAGCCATTTATTTTCACACATCTCTTTAACAATTTTAGGCTGCATATTAAACAGTCAAATTACAGATCCAAGACCAGTTCATTGGTTTCTGTATAGACAGGGTTTCCCCATGTACACCACAAAGAAGTCAAGTAGACAGTATAGCACAGTGGTTTAAGGCTCTGAGCTGCAAACCTGGAGACCTGGGTTTGAATTCCACAACCCCACTTGCATACTGTGGACCCTAAGCAAGTCATTTAACTTCCTTGTGCTCCCAGGTTGCACCTATAAATAGGCTTTCAGCTTAGTGTGTCTCTCCTGGTAAAAAAAAAAAAAGTAACTTGTGACACCATGTTACGTGCTCAAAGGCAGTTATAAAATTAGACTTTGAAGTGATATTTCAAATTCAGTTGATCAAATATACTTTCATTTATTACTTTAATATACTAGCTCTTTAAATCCTTTCCAAAATAACTTGTATTTGTTTGTCTGAACACCTCCAACAGTGTTGACTTCTGCTGCTTCTGCATCATAACATTTCTCTCTAATGTATTTATTTATTTATTTAGAATTGGGGATCAGCATAAGCACACTGAAACCAAATCATTTCAGGTGTGACCTGAGGAAGGGTTAAAGAGGAAGCAATACAACAATAACATATATAGCGACATCAGGTAGATATACAGGAACAATAAAATGCAAAATACAAGTAATAAATTCTAGAAAACAAATGCAAACATGTGCAAAGTATCATTCATTTGTTGCAGGAGTGCTAAGGATAGTAGTTTTACTTGTAAGAAAACCATGGTGGTATACAAATACAAAATTGCAGAGCACATTGAATTTTAATCTATACAATAGTCTAAGTGGTAAAAATGGTAAGAAGATGGGAGGAGTTGTAATGCTTTAGAGAAGATATCAAGCTGATGGCAATCCTACTGAGAAATGTACTGATAGGAATGGTTTATGACAGTGCAGTGAGGATAAGGTATGGATAGGGAGAGGAGGTTGTCCAACAGTGTGGGAAGTCAGATAGAAAAGCAGAATGGGATGCTAAAGATTTTGTGGAGGGATATTAAAGAAATCAACATCAGATGATTAAAGGAGTAGCAGGACAGGATAGCAGGGGTAAGGAGAAATCATAAGAGTGGTGGCACACAAAATAAAGCTAGAACCTTTATGATAGTTCTAAAAATGGATTTATTTTGGTAAGGCTCAGGAGACCAAACAGAAAACCACAATGCTTTGAAACCTGCTGAATTCTCTATCGGTATGCCCTGAGGCATCAAGATGATATTTGGATAGCTGGATTGCTTCCCAGGCAGGCCCTCTGTGGACCACTGCCAATGGGTTTATATGTGCCACATTGCAGACCTGGAGCTCTGCCACCACTCCAGGCCCAAAGGTTCATCCTGGCGCAGCCTGACAAAAGTGTTGGCCCCTCAGTGTGGGATATGGAGCCATTGCTCCATCACATTCTGTTTTGCTTGAACTCCAAACAAAACTGAACTGCACAGCTTGTCATTCTTATAGCCATTTACGGTGATCTAATTATATTTGTTTACAGCTTATTGACTACTCTATCTATATTGTAGCCTTTAGCTTTTGACTCCTGCTCTACAGAATTTTGTAGCCCTCCCTTGGGTGAGGGGTAGGGATGTGTGAAATGCATGCTGAAAAGCAGATGGAACAGAATTCTTGGAATTTCAGAAAATTCCAGAGAATTCCACTGATAGAAGATTTCCAACATTTCACATGCAAATGTTTTTTTTTTTTTTTGTGAATTAAGAATCTACAGTTTACTTCACCTGTACTTCTTCCACAATCATGGAATAATATTCCATGGTTTACGTGATCTGTGGAAAATTATTCCATGGTTTTATACAGAAAAGCTTTTGGAAATCCAAAAGAATATTGAAAGCAAATTGCCTTTCCACACCAGCTGCGATGGCAGAATTCCATGCTCCTCACAGCCTTAGTAAGGGTTACATTTATATTGCAGAACTCTGCTCCCTTCTTAGAGTCCTGTCTGTGAACTGCATAAATGGAGAGTCTAACATCCATGTAACAGACTAAGGCAGAGATCCAGGTTCTGGTGATGATCAGTTTGTCGAGATTGTATTATACAGCCCACATCTTTTAGCTTGGGGAATAGCCTCTGGTACTTTCAACAAATGATCAGTCTTTAGGAAAGTTGAGGAATGGAGGGCAGAGTTTCACTGCACATCACCCAATGTAGCGCAGAAGGATTATAAGAACATTTGAGGGTGTAAGATTTGCACTAATGAACAGGCATGAGAGAAGAGGGGGCATTAAGGCATCATAGGGTTAGTCAGACTTTATAATTACTACATTGTGAATTGCATTCTCCATTTCATGCACTCAGATGACATGCAGTTATCCTGATGACCGTGTGTTCAGCATCTAGAGCTGTGTGGCAAGCAGCTCACTGGCCAGTCCTGGGTTGCAGATGGACACAAGCTTTGCTTGCAGCCAGGATAAACTGAGTGAGAACAGAATAGTGATTGAATGTTGTTACCTCAACCCCAGTTTCAAATGTTAACTCCAGCCCTGTTCCATTGATACTCCCACCCCAGTTCCACCGATGTAGTTTGTAGACTATCATAGGACATTAATAGATTGTGATTTTGCAAAGCTCAATGAACTAAGGAAGCAATGACTGTGTTAACCACTACTAGGAGAACAGAGTATATTGCTGCTTTGATGTTGTGTTGTCTGGTGCCACTGCAGCAGTGTTTATCCTGGGGGTAGCAGATCATGGGGGGTGCCTGATCCCAAACAGCATTCAAAGTAAAGTTTTGATGGTTGTTCATTGCTATTTTGACATTTTTGCACCCCAAATGTGGTTGATCAGGGACTGGATCAATGAACAGTTACAAAACCCCAAAAGATTATACATCTGTCAAATTCATAAAAACAGTGTTATACATTTCCACAAGGCTAATAAAATGATATTTTATTCTTCCCAATCTGTGTGTCATCCTTTTTGATGTTTTGAGTATGTGTGTGTGTGTGTGTGTGTGCGGCGTAGGTTAGGATGAGATTGGTGTTAATCAATGCTCATAGCCAAACAACAGTGGTTGAATTAGGCTACAACACACTGGTAAACAGTTCCCCAACTTTTGAAATGCTCTATGTGATTTGTTGATGAATAAGGAGGTCCAGAGAATGTTGCTGAAATCATGGGGGTGGGGATGTTTCAAAGGATAAGAGGAGTGCTCCATTTAAAAAATATCTGATCAACACATTACCTGTAGGCAGACAACAGTGGCTGAACTGGGCTGCAACACACAGAAATCAGTTTTTCCACCTTTTGAAACACTCTATGCAATTTTCTGGTGAAAAAGGAGGTACTGAGAAATACTATGTTTTTCACTAAAATATATATTTTTATTAATACAGTCAGTACACTTGTACAGCACTTTGAATTTTATTTTACCTTTCTTTTAATTCACAGTACAGTATTTAAAAAGTGCTGAAGCAGCAGGGCCCTACTGGACCACCGTGATGTCTGCCACTTCATTGTTCTGGTTCTGGTCTCTGTTCCCACTATCCACCTCTGATAACTAATGCTCCATGCCTGGTGATGTGGAGAGGCATGTATGTGCTGGTCTGCAGCTCCCTTCCATCAGGTGGAGCCTGATCAACTAATTCCCTCAACAAATACAAAGAGAAAGAATTCAGAAGTGTAGTGCAGTGCCACAAATAACTCCATTTACTGTAGCCATAACAAACCCTCATCCCTAGCACTCCTTTGCCATCAAATGCTCAAACACATATAAATAAACAAATACAGAAATAAATAAATGAGATAAATATACAGTGATGTAGTTACTCTGTGGCAGTGATCAAAGCATCACAGCCACTCCAATCTGCTATCACCCTAAAGGTTTAAACCCATGTGGTGTAGGACAGTAGAAACAGGTGCCTCACCTGCCAGGTAGCTGATGCCATACAGCAGTGCCAGCACACCCTACTGCCTCCATAGAATCTTGATGACTGGTTCATGATGGTTCTGAAATGATAGAAAATAATTTATGTACTGTACTGTGCTTCATACAATCATTTCAGTTCACTGCTTTTCCCATTATCAGAGATTCTATGATGCTATAGTCAGTATTTAATTTCTTCAAATTATAGTATATCAAGATCACCTTATCTGGGATGGAATATATCAAAGTCCTGTACTATATACTGTATAGTTGCACCCTGGGTAGGCAATGCATGATACTCTAGAGATGACAGTGTAAGTGCAGTTTGTGACACACCAAAATGGTCTGATATTTTGGGTGAGATTCCATAATTCAAGTGTGAAAAGCTGTATTTTATTCTATGGTTCTAGTATAACAGTCACTCACTGGTTCTGTAAGATCTACTGTAAGTCCCAAACTCTTCTTTGAGGGTCCCTTAGTCTCTCTCTTGACAGAATGCAGGGGCACCTGCCAAAAGTTTAACAAATCAAGGCGAGTGAATCCACATGGCTTGACACATTTTCTCAAAAATAACATGGTCCCACGGAATATGAATAGAAATATACCCAGGATGTTGAGAACCATCTGTCTAGCATTTAAAGCAGCAATTTATAATCCTGCACACCTATCTATGAACAAGTAAACCAAGTAACAATTTGCACTTTCCTGGTACACAGCAAACATTATAGTTCAGTCTCCATATATGCTGCCTCAATGTACTGTATAGAATCGCTGGCGTGATTCTTCTTTAATGTACCTGTAATTGTATCATACAGCACTGTACCTGTAAGTCTTCAAAAAGCCTTCTGTAATTTCACTAGACATTGACATTAAACATTTGGCATGCCTATGCACCTAAAAGCCAACATGCATTAGATGGAGGCATTTTATTACATTTCAGATGGGTATACAAGATGGGAAGCATCTCAATACCACAATCACAAAATGTTTCAGTATTACATTATATGCATTCGCTCTACTGTCACACATACTGAGGGACATCCCTCGATTTGCCATTCAGAAGTGCTGTGTCCCACATCCATCCAGCATTTGAAAGGTGCTGTAGACATAGGAAAGTGCGGTACACTCAGACTTTAATGCAGAAATTCTTAAATTTCAATGATACTAAAGCAACATTAAACTCTGAACAAACAGAATTACTGGTATCCTCAGTGTTCTGAGCTTGGATTTACATAGTTGAGAATGTGTCCCTTATTTGGAGGGACAGTACCCCCATGTCACTTTGGGTGTCCATATCTTTCATTTCAATGACAAAGGTTGACAGATGTGATTACTGTATATCATTTCATGTCATAATAATTTCTGGCCATTATTGTAGGAACAGGATTGTAATTTATAATGTTCACTCAACTTTTGTGTCATTACTGGGGTGATTCAGGGTCTGAAGATGGTGCTGAGATAGGGCATTGAATCAGAATATTGCTGTGTATGTTATGCACACACCATTAGCTATAGGAGAATGGCACACTTCTGCCTGTGATACTAAAATCAGCCCAGATGGAGAGTCCTGTATGGACAATATTGGCAGGATCTGGCCAACTGATGACTATTTCAAAGTATTGATTCGTAGCATAATCATGAACTACTGTACAGTAAGTACATCGACAGCAAAGTATAGAAATCTGATGAGTGATTATGAAATATTTTTGCTAAAACACATTTTGATTCTTATGTAATTTTGATTGCTACATTACATGTTTATTGAGATACTGTAGGACCACTTGAGACATACAGTAGATTTCATTTACAAGGTGTCATGTCATTAAGGTACAGTAGACATCACATACAGTTTTATAAATATTCCTTGAACACAAACTGAAACAATGTGTGCTGTACTGTCGATCATAATGAGAAGTTTAACAAGTATTATACAGTAATGTAAGCATACTATATTATAGTTCAAGTACTTAAAGTACTGTTCTTTTTTCAGAGAAGCAACAATGGACATTATGTTTGAACTCTCTGCCTAGAGGGTAGCAACACTGAAGGAACATGAGACTGGACCTTCCATGGACATTTGTTTGTGTTTTATTTCTGTTTTTGTTTGTTTGTTTTGGGTGTGGGGTTTGTATCATTTGTTCTGTTATTTTCTTTTATAAGTTTTAAAAGTTATTTACTGTATTGGGCTTTAATAAGTACTTTTCTTGTTTGCATGTTCCTCAAGTAAATAAAATCTTTGGAATGTATATGTGTTTCATGACTGTTTCTCAAACATTACAAAGCACCACACCTCAGGTTTGGCGGTGGGGGGAGTCTATGCTGAGTCAAAAATACTGTACCGTATACAATACATGTCATGGGAGGATCAAACAAAAAGGTACCAAACACTGTGAGCCACTCAAGCAACAAAGCTGAATCAGCCGGAAGATAGTTCAGTGCCATTATTCCAATATCATAACAACAGCATTAGGATTTGGTTGCAGATGTAGAGCATGCACATTTTAGACAACTAAACAGCAATGAATAATAAGGGACATCTACTGATAGAGACTGGGATATCAGTTATCTCTGAAAAACGGCAAGTGACATGAATATTGTCACCTGCTGACACCAGTGTAAAGAATGTGCTGTGACGTGACATGACATGCTGCCAAATCCAGCACAACACTGGTCATGACTGTAGGTCCCTGTGTGGACTGTTAAGTCTCAGTTTACTCTTGTCATAAATAGTTTCTTCCAGCTCTACATATCTTCTTAATTATCTTCTGTGTTACAACATTTTTTTAAGAAACAAAATTAATTAGGATTGGTGAACAGGTCTGGATTCAGATCCCCACCACCACCACCACCAGGTTGGGTGCTAGAATCAGCTAAGAAAATTGAATCAAATTTCAGAGCTCCAGTTCAAATTAAGTCTGAACTGGTATCAAGTCACTAAAGGTTGCCTGTACCCAACCATCTGATCTGACTTGAGTTCAGTCCAGACCCTCTCAATTGCTGGATTACCTGGGATTGGACCAGATCTTCTAGTTAAAATCCCAGAGATCTAAGCTGGATCTGGCCACACCACAGAAACCTTGGACATACAATAACATCAAAACAGAAGTGCAGTGAAGCTAAAAATCTGATCTTACATTTTAAACTGAAAAGACTGTAGATATCATCCAGTTTTCATTGTATTGTAACAATTTCAGTAGTCCCAGGATTTAGGTATTTTTTAATATTTTATTTTGTTTTCTCAGTAAAGAGATGGCCACTCCCTGATACTTAGAAATAACATAACACACTTAACAAGAGTTATATTTAGGGCAAGAATATGATGAGCAGATGTTGAATTTGCAGTGCATTTAGTGAATGTGCTGAAATCCAATGTTTTGGGCACTGTTGAAGTAAGTCCAAAGGAATTGTGTTTCCTTCTGCACTTCTGCATTTCAACATCATGACACAACACTTTTTTTTTTTTTTACAAGTAACACACTCTGAGCATATTCATTTTTGGGTGAGAAATATGAGCTGCAGCAGCCAATCAACAATCAGCTGGAAATCAAGCATTTTATGAACTACTCACATCTTAGTGCTATTCCATCTCTTTCTCTCTCTCTCTCTCTCTCTCTCTCTCTCTCACAAGAGAAAGTCCTGTGTCAGGAAGAACTAACTGCATGAGAAAAAGAATGACTTTTGATCTGAAAAATTTAGAAATCATCAGAGAGTCATGCATTAACATTCCAGCCAGCTAATTCTTCAATATATTTAACTGTACAGTAGTTCCATGGAGGCAGGCTAGTGAAACCATGCTGTAGAGAAAAGAAAGCAAGCAGAATGTAAGCATGTCCTGGCAACTGCAGGCTCTGCTGCATCAGAAGCAGGACAAAGTGAATGTTAAAGACTGGGGAAGGTGCACAGGAAGAATTTTAAAGATTTACTTGATCAATGTGTTTGTTGCCAAGTGCTGATGATGAAGAGAGTACAGAAATCCATATTGATTTAATCTTTATTTTATTTTTCCCCTGGAATAGGGCAGATTGCATTTAGTAGACTGGGAAAAGTGTTGCAAATTTTGAAGGATTTATATGACACATTTCTTGATGACAACTGGTGGTGCATTTAGTTACAGAAAAGTAAAGTAGACTGCTGTGTGAAAATTAAGGTCACATGGTCATTCATTGGGGTGGGACATGGTCTGTCAGTGGCACAGTATGGTCTGGTGATGTCACTTTTCCCTATCACTCTCAGAGTTGTAAGGCATTGTGGCTTGTCTGTGTACTATGCATGTGTGTCACATGGGCATCAGAGAATCATCAATGACTATTGTGAAGTGTCATTATTAGTAACCAGTGGTGAGTGTGTTGAATAATCTTCTGTCATGTGTCTATTTTCAGTGTGTGTGGAAAACATAAAGAAAAGAATGTGAGGAATAAAGGATGTTGGGGAGGGTAGAAAGGAGTAGATAAATGTTCCACCATGACAGTTCCATCAAGTACATTACAAGTTCTACAAGTGGTGATGTGGAGAAGGAGTCTGGTCATGGCAGAACATGACTGAAAGTCATGGTTCTGGGGCTGTGAGGACAAGGACTGGGGTACACGATAGTATAGCCAAAGTAATCATGGTTCATTAGCTCTTAATACACCAGTTCCACTGCTACTACAGTATGAACAGCCTTCACTGCCTGTCATCAAGTTCATCTGATGATGAAATAATCCTTAGTAGAATTGTGCAGAATTTTCAAATTCTGCTTCCTCCAGGGTTCTAGGAATTTCAGAAATTTGGACTAATTCTGCAGAATTCCATTTGAAGTGGAATAGCAAAATTCTGAAAGCTGAATAGTAACTATGGATTTGTATTTCACTTTTTACAAATTAAAAAAAGCTTTGCTGAAGACAACAGAAATACAGGAGAATTAATGAAACATTAAGTAACTACAAACCATACATCAGAATTGAACAACCATTGAGATGCAAAGAGTAACTGAGCAAACACAGTATAACTGATCCCTATTACACTTGATATTGGTCAAAAGACAAAATCCCCACCCCACCCCATTCCTCCCTACTACCAGAGAAAATTATACAGTGATATGCATGTAGGAAAAACACAACAATTATAAAAGAATTATTAGAAACCAACATAAATATACTCAACAAACTGATAGGCTTACACCAGGAAAAATAGAGTAAAGCCATTTTAACAGAGTACAAAGAAAACAAATATTTAGGTAGCTAACAGGGTATGCAGTGGTTCCCAGATGGTATTAGTAGAGGTATCACAAGTCATAAGAGAGTAATAATCCCTCTTTACAAGACACTAGTTAGGCCCCATCTGAGTACTGCGTGCAGTATTGAGACCACACCTTCACAAGGACATTAAACAAATTGAGGCAGTCCAGAGAAGGGCAACCAAAATGGTTCAGGGACTGCATCAGAAGACATATGAGGACAGATTAACAGAGCTCAATATGTATACCCTTGAGCAAAGGAGGGAGAGAGGTGATAGGATCGAGGCATTCAAACACCTTAAGGGCATTAACAAGGTGAAAGAGTCTAACATGTTTAAATATAGGAAAATAGCAGGACAAGAGGACACAGCATTAGATTAGAGGGGCGATTAAGGGGAATGTGAGAAATTCTTTTTCACAGAAAGGGTGGTGGATGTTTGGAATGGCTTACCACAAGAAGTGGTGGCTATTAATACAGTGCAGGGCTTCAAACAGGCATGGGATAGGCATAGGTGAGCAATATAAATGACTATGAATAGATAGGCCACTGACAGAGCAAAGGCCGATGGCACATTTATAAGGTAGAAAAGAAATGGTCAGACTGGATGGGCCTTGCGGTCCTTATCTCCGCCAACTTCTATGTTTCTATGTTTCTATGTCTTATATCTATTAAGATTATCTGACATACTTGCTATGAGCCATTCCGTTTGTAGAGTAAGAGTATTTCCCTGTACCATTCAATAATTGAGGGTGGTCTGATCAAGCCAGTGTCAGAGGATTATCGTTTGGCTGTGTTTCACTTTTTATGTAAACTGCAGTTTTATTTATTTATTTATGTAGTTGTATGTATTTATTTATTTAATTACATATTTATTTCAAGGTTTTACCAGGAAACACATATGGAGCTGATAACACCTTGTTTCCAGATGTGTCCTGGGGAAAGGGATAAGTAAAATCATATACAATACAATAAAACAGAAGCATGATGAACAGCATAAAAGATAAGAACATAAGGTACCAATTGAGTCCTGGTGGTAAGGATAAGACAGTTCAAGTAAAGAACAGTGTAATGGAATAAGGCAGACTATAAGGGTGAGTCCAATGTGCAATTTAGGGTAAGAAGGTAAAGTACAGTTGCAGGAGGAGAAAAAGTCATGAAGAAGAGACTTTAAGGTGAAAGTAGAAACAGTCCATAGATCAGTCACAGATGTTCCAACAATATCCCATGGTCCATGGTGTCAAACACAGCAGAGAGATCAAGGAGAACCAAGATTGAATGGCTCCTCCGATCTCTCGCAGTTAGGAGGTCATTAAGTAACCGAACCAATGCCGTCTCGGTGCTATGCCTCTTCCTGAAACCAGACTGGAGAGAATCATAGATTCCATGGGTGGTAAGAAAGTCATCAAGCTGCAGTGCAACTACTTTCTCAATAACCTTACCCAAAAGGGCAGGTTACAGATCGGTCTATAGTTTGTGAGACAGTGCGGGTCAAGGAAGGGTTCTTCAAAAGGGTGTCACAACAGCCTCTTTCAAGGACTCCAGAAACACCCTTTGGACCAATGAGCACCAGACAATCTCAGCAAGGACTGGTCCAATCACATCCGCACAATCCATAAGGAGGCGTGTGGGACCAGGGTCAAACTACAGCAAGTCAGCCATAAGCTCTGGACAATATTCATGACATCCATGATTGCTGGCTGGTTGAAGTCCATCCAGACATACCAAGGGCCTGTAACACACATTGATCTCCGCCATGCTCATTTGAATGTGTTCTAGGATATCAGACCTGATCGTTGACACCTTATCTTCAAAGAACCGAGCAAACTCATCACACTTTAATTCTGACAAGGCTGTCCAGCCCTGCAGACAGGCTGGATTGCACAACCTATCGACAGTCTGGAAGAGCAGAGCTGGTCGATTCCTTGATGCAGCAATCTCTCTGGACAGGAACTCTGCCTTCTTATAGGAGATTTCTGATTGATAGCCCAAATAATGGGTGATCAATCTAAGCCTGTCACTCTCAAGGCTGGACCTCTGCCAACAGTGTTCAATCTTCACCCTGCTCTCTTCAGCTCCCTCAATATCCCATCAAACCAAGGGGACTGAGGGTGAAGTAGAGGTGGTGAACTCGGACAGGAGCTATGGAATCCAGAGCCCTCAGCACCACACTATTATAGTGCACTACTAAGGTATCTGGATCCAAGCACACCATAGGCCAACTCGATTGATCCAGCACCACTGTCAGACCTTCAGAGGTAACACCCTTAAAGGTCGGTACTGGATCAACTCCAAAGTGATTGATCTCATGGTGGGGCCATAAAATTGAACCTTATGGAGGTGATGGTCAGACCACCCAACTGGTTCCACCACTAATCCAGTGATCTCCATCCCCAGGGTGAACACCAGATCCAATGAGTGACCCTGGATATGGGCAAGCAGTAACAACCTGTGTGAAGCCCAATGAATTCATTAGTTGAAGGAAGTTTTGGGGAAAATGTGAGAGTTCATCGTCAATCCAAGCATTGAAGTCCCCAGGACCAACCACCTGGAGGGCTCCAACACCAGGTCGAAAATGAAGTCTGCTACTTCCAGCAGAAAATCTTTCTCATCACCGGGTAGATGATAGATGGTAGAATTCTGCAGCCCACACCTGCTCCCATGATACATTCAAAGGATCTAGGGGACACCACTGGAACCTCAACAAGGTCCAATTCTGATCTAAAACAGATAGTGACTCCCCGTGATCCAATCTTGGGCAGTGTATCATCGAATACCCAGCTGGAACAGCTGACACCAAAATAGGGGGCCAGCATTCTTGTCCAGCCAGGTCTCGTGATGCAAGCTAGGTCAGATGACTCAGCAAGATCAGCAATAGTTGCTGTCTTGTTTTTATAGACCTGGCATTGCATAACTCCACCGAGTTGGATGAGAGGCCTTGAAGGAGTGAGCCACTTGCCCACCATCAGTGGAGTCCTTGGGCATGGGAACCAGGCATCAGAAACCCTATCCTGGACCCATTTTGCCCTAGGGCATCTCCCTAGCCTCACCACCCCAATCTCGTCCACTTCGCCTCGGCCTGCTGGGGCACCTGCCCTCCCTCTGCCTCCTCCAAGCAATCCCCAGGGCCCAGCAATGCCAATAGACCTCAGGCCACAATGGGGAACTATTGAAGGGGTGCAGGTCCCTCAGCCTGGAGGGGAATAGTGCCTGCCACAGAAACTTGGCCCCAACACATGCTGTCAGGATATTCCTATAACCAGTCAGCACAAATTAAACACACCATAAACACTATTACTTATAAATAAAGAACTCCTCTAGAAACACTAGAGGAAAAAAAAACTCCCACCAATCCAAAACACTTAAATACTAAATCAAATCATGATAAAAGTCCAATAAACAGTTTTAGGGAAATGGGAAACCAGGCCTCAAGTAGACAGTTAGATTGGTGAGGAGACACAAACTACAGTCAAGCTAAACATGAGATAAACACATCTTCAGCCCCCAGGTCCTCTCACAACGGGGACTATTAAGTTCAGCAAGGGACTCTCACACCCAATGAAAAATAAAAAGGTATCTGACCCAAGGCATTTGATGACCCCTCAAACCTCTCACAATGAAAGAGGTTACACAAAGCAAGCAGAAAATAAAATGAATTGTCTGACCATAATCAGGAGAATAGATTAGTGAAAGTACTCTTCACTGGTATCAGCCACATCACTCCACTCCATTTCTTGGTAAGTCTGATCCCAAAATCCCCAACCAGGAGCCAAGAGAGGAACCACAGCCCCACCACGAAACTCCACAAGGCCGACCCACTGGATGGCCCTGCAGAAAACTAGAGGACACACAGCCTAGCTCACCAGCTACCCAGCAGGATCAGGCCGAGGTCTTCCATGTAGCTGTGTACCCCACCACCTAGCACTCCTGATGGGTTGGGTCAACTGCTCGCTATAGCTAACAGAGTCCATCCTCCAGATTTATCCAATACAACTTCCACAGTAAAGCACTCTTAATCCATGGAGTCAGAGTCAAGAAAAGTCCTTCAGCTACAAGTAGTAGTCAAACAATTTGCAGCACTTTCATGATCCACTTCCCACAATTTCAACTCCCCTTTTAGCCAGACCAACCAACCGAACTGACTCAAGCTGGACAGGGAGAAAGAGCTCCTCCAGAGAACCGGCGCCAGTCATCCACTGGATACACATCCGAATGAACAAATGTCCAAACACCAGCTTCTGGGGTGCCAAACAGAGGTGATACAAACCCAGTCCACCATTTTCTTCTTTGCTCTGGACAATCTAGAGCCTACCTCATAACTAAGCTCGTAGGGAGGTTTTTCTGACATTAGAAAATACAACAATTCAACGACAGTGCTAACACTAAACCTCTTTCAAAATCTGCATTTTAACCCTGGTCTACATCATTTCTTCACCCTTAACTGTTCTAAAACAAAACAATAAAAATGTAAACAATATAACTAAATAAAGTTTTAACCAAAACAAAAATAGAACAAACAAAACAAAAAACTAAAATGCTGATACTGGTTGACTCACAGTAGCTGCCATCTTAGTTCAGTGTGCTTTTTTGACCAATGCACCAGTGCAGTAAATATGCTACTAATAGGTCCATGCTTAGGAATAACTTGAAAACTATTGAACAATGGACAATTTCTAATAGGATGATGCTCAGTCTAGACAAATGTACTGTATTACACTTTGGCAAAAATAACCCTAGACAGAGCTATCTCTTAAATTATACCCTCTTAAAGTTTCAATAAATGAGAGGACCTAGGTTATTGTTAATAATAAATTGTCCTCATCTGACCAATGCATTAAGATAGCTAAAATAGCTAATGCATTGATCGCTTTATTAAATGTACATTTGTCTCCAAGACTGAGGAATGTATTATTCCCTTTATAGGATCCATGTAAGGCCACATTCCAACTGTGGGTCCCCTTTCTGGAACCCCTATCTTAGAACAGGATATACATAGGATCAAGAGAATTAAGAGGAGGGCAACAAAACTGGTTCCTCATTTGGCCAAAAGTGACTATCATGCTAGACTGCAGGAAACTGGGCTATACTCCCTTCAAACCAGATGAAGTTGAGGTGACTTGCTGTTTCTGTATAAAATCCATAATTCTCAGGATCTAATGCAGCAATGTGGTCTAACATTTTCCCAGAGAAAGATTGTTCCACAGCTTCTTAACAAACAGATTGATCTGGCCAAATCTAGAACCAATAAAAGGCAAAATTACTTTATGGTAGAGCTCCCAGACTGTGGAATAGTCTGCCACAAGATCTGGCGACAGTAACTCCTTCTATTCATTTAAAAGAGGTCTGGATCAATGGATGGAGTCTAATAACTCCTGGGTATAACTTTTCCCACTGAAGTGGTGGGGACAATCTCGATGGGCCATGGCCTTCTTTTGTCCTTCAGCACCAGTAAACCAAGTGGGATAGAAAAGAGGATATAAGGTAGGAGGAAGAGCACCAAACCAGAATTTAGAAATGATGGGAACACAATGGGAAAGGTGCCTCTCATCAAGACAGGAGAAAGAAAGGGCAGAGTAGAGTGAACAATGGAGTGTACAAAGGGAACAGTCGAAAGCAAATGACAGAGTGAAAGAGGGGTCCAGTCTGGCAACGGAGGAGTTGGGTGCACCACTACAGACCATGTTACCATAATCAAAGATAGAGAATCATCTTTAAGACAAACTCACAATGGACAGGAAGTAGGATACTCTATCTCTGTTCCTGCACTGGCACCAAGCTTGGGTGAAGCTTTTGGTGAATAGCATCAATATAAAATGAGAAATCAAGATGATGGTCAAGTCAAACTCCAAGGTACTTAAAGAGGATACATCCTCAATCACAGCTCCATTCAGGGTGTGAAATATAGCAAGAAGGGTGAGCCTGGAAAGCCTCTGATGGGTGCCCAAAGTCATAAAAACTTTTTGGGGGCATTTAGGGTTAACCAGTTAGACAGGGACCAGCACTGAATATTGTCAAAATTCAGCTGCTATTGTGAAATAAGATCACAAGAAAGGGAGACATGTTAAAGTACTGTATCATCAGCATACATATGAATGAATGCAGAAGAACAGACAGAGGGTAGGTCATTTAAGAATATGGAAAGAGGACAGGACCCTGGACATACTCTTGAGTGACAACCAAGCAGATAGGGAGAGGAGATAAAGTTGAGCTACTTAGCCACACAGCTTGAGACCTACCCTCAAAGTAGGAATGAAGCCAGCTGATTGCAGAGTCAGAAAAGACCTGCTGCATTAAGCTTGTCCAGAGGAGGGGATATGCCACTTTGCCAAAAGCTTGAGCAAGCTCAGCAAAAATGGCAGATGTCATCAGACTCTGATCAATACCTGAGAGTGTGAGTCAGTGAGCCAAGGAGAGAAACAGAAGTGAAGTGAGATTTCCTAAAATCATACTGAAGGGATGAAGAAAGATTAGAAGTCAAGGAATAAAGTGAGTACGAGGTGTTCCTGTAATATAGCTAGAGCAGGAAGGAGATAGCTAGGATGGTATTACCAGGAGAAGAGAACTCATGACCTAGAGGAGAGTAATGACAGTAGCCTGCTTCCAGGCATCACTGACAGAAGAAGAAAAGAAAGGTTGAGGAGAAGGGTAATAGGCAGAGTGATAGCAGGGGCTTAGAGAAGAAGAAGTCTGGGATCCAGTGCCATCAGGGCTACCACCTTTGTAGAGGATTAAAAGACAGCAAGGGCTTAAGTGGAGCAGATGTGTTGATAGAAGAGAAGGAAAAGATTAAATGGAGATGAGGCACAGAGAGGGAGCAAAGGGGCAGTGGAGGAAGAGATGGGAAAGAGGGCACAGGTAGTAAAGTAGGAGTTAAAGAGGTAGCAACAGTAGAAGGATCAGAGATGAGGAATCACCAACCTTAACAACAGGGAAGGGAGAAGTGTTGGAGTGAAGAAAAGACAGTGGATAGCCATCAAGAATTTTGAGGGATGATTAAAGTTGTCCTGGAGTGTGGATGCAAAATACTCAGACTTAACAAGTCTCATGGCTTAAGTGCAGGTGTTCGAGAGGAAATGGTATTGTGCTAAAGCAGTTGTGGAGCCAGTGATCTTAAAAACACCAGGCAAGGGCTCTAGAATGGAGGCAAGTCTTTACTTCACCTGTAATCCAAGGAAGATGAGAGCCCCATACTCTGGATTTTCTCAGGGGAGAATGATGATCCTGTACAGCCATAAATCTGGAATGAAAGTATTATAAGAAAGAATTAATATTATTGGCTTTTGAGATCAGAGACCAATCAGCAGCCATAAGAGTATCTAGAAGAGAGCCAAGTCTAGAGACCTAAAGGACCTGAGATAGATAAATTCAGTGGGGGGCTTAGGATGATGTATTTTATGTACACAGTAAATCATATGATGGTCACTGAGGGCATGGGAAAGATTCTGCACCTACAACACATTGGGGATAAGATAAGAGAACTCAGTTTATTAGAGGTGATTTAAAAATTTAAATTTAGATGAATGGAGTCAGAAATCAGATGAGTCAATTGTAGTGACTTTACATTTTGTACAATTTTATTTGTGCTAGGAGAGACAATTTATATTAACGTCACCAAGAATATAAAGCTCACTTCTGGAAGATTTAGAACATATCATCAAAGAAGCTCAGTAAGTAAGGCAGGAGAAAATACCTGGGCAACAGTAAACCCCAGCAATAAAGATGGATACAGAAAAAGGAAGAGAGAGAGTTTAAAAGCAGCAGCTCATAGGCAGAGGGAAGAAATAGCAAGAACAGTCATAAACTGTATTCCACTGGAAATGTAAACTGTAACACCAACACCCCTGTTTGTGAGATCTTGCCTGGCTATAGTGTAGCCAGGTATAGTTACAGCAGATTTATGTACTTTGGAGAGAGCCAGGACTGAGATATAACTAGAATATCCAGTCATGTATTAAGCATGATAGGCTGAAGGTGATCAGTTTTGGGAGATGGCAACTTTCAAACATTTGGGAAGCTGTAAGGATGAAGTATTAATGGGGCCAGGAATAAGTTCAATGTCACTTGCAAGCAGTAGTAACAGGGTGAAAGAGCTTAAAAAACAGCATGATGCTGGGGGTGAGCAGCAGGGAAGCAGAGAAAAGAGAATAGGAGGAGAATAGTTAAAAAGCACCAGACAGATTCAAGGAGCAGGAAGAATTAGACACCAAGGATGCTAAGGAAATGGAGGAGAACAGGAAAAGAGGAAGAGGGAAAGTAGGGGATGATGAGAGGTAACAGCTAAAGGATAAGGAAAGGGAGGGAGGAGAAGGCAGTAGCATGTGGAAAAGAGATATAGGGAGAGAGGAGAAAAAACACCACAGAAGTTAACAGACCAGCACAGGAAACAAAAGTGCAGTAAATGAAAAGACAAAACAGCTAAAAAGGTAAAGTGAAACAGAAAAAAAACATTGAAGAACAATAGTAAACTATAAATAACAGGAAAAACAGGAAGGGTATGGTTAGATAAAATTAAAACTTATGTACTAATTCAAGCTACAACTAACTAGCACTAAATTAAGAATAGATATAACTGCAAGTTATGACTAATCAGCAGTATATAACTTAGGAACTAATACCAAATGGAACTAGCTAAAAATAAATTAGAAGGAAGATAATTATATTAAGCTACACCTACTAGCACAAGAATGAGTTACTTTAACTCTGAGTAAGTTAGCTCACATTAAGACCTTGGTACTATAACAAGTTATGTCTAAGTAGCAAATAGAGCAGACAATTGATATTAATTACCAAGTAAGAATACATAGCAAACTAAATGAGAACATAGTTGAAATTACTAGTTATATCTAAAAGCAACAGGCAGACAACCACTTTCAATGTAAACAATAATTCAGAAGCATAAACTACAGAGCCACCTACACATACTAATTGGCAATTAAAATATGGACAGAGTCAGAGCCTTTACAGTTCAGAAGGCATAGCAGTTACAAAGGGAATGCCTTACTGAACCACTCCAGAAGCAACATGGCTGGCCAAATGTTTTTTTCATGGCTAACTTCAAGCAGACTCCATGATGCCATACGCTATGATCCTTAGCGTCGGATCACAGCAGGGAACAACCAGCAAGAAGGGATAGAAGTATTCAATTCAATTTAAGTTTATTGTTGGCATTTTATGCCATTACAAATCAAGACATAAATGTCAAGTAAATAAAAATCATTTTAAAATGACATGTTGTAAAAACAATTCTCAATGTTAAGAATACATCAACTGTATATAAAACTGCATAGTATCTATTTATCACAGACCTATTTCAATTGTGTTGTCACATTTTAAATCCATTTTTCATATGGCTTTTTATATTTATCCTAATTTAATTACACATCCAACATACATATAATTCTTTTATCACCATCAATTGCACAGTGGCATTCTTTTACATAGGTAACATTTTAAATGGAGACATTTGAGTTCCATATATCTTAAGAGGGAGGCCACGGGGACAAGTACTTCTTTTTCTGTGTTTTAATAGAAAATTCAGAATATGAACTGGTTGATATGTAAGTTTTTGGATTAGATCACCCAAAGAGAAGTCCTCATTTTATTGTACAGAGGACAGAACAAAACTACATGTAGTAAATTGTCTTCACTTAGTCCACATTTACAATTAATATCCATATTTTGTTGTTCCCAACTTTTCCTCTCCTAATGTTGCTAGTAAAGCATTCAAAATGAAATCTTGTAACTGCTTTCCTATGTTTAGGATTTTGTAATATTTCAAATATGATTCAAATTTATGTGATCTGTTATTTTCAGCTAACCATGGGCATGCTTTTGACAATCTGCAAAACTCTAAATCCTTTTGCATATATACATTAAATATCCTGGTATTAATTTCTTCTTTTATTTGGACTGGTGAAAATCTTAAACTATCTGTTATAATTGACATTAAACCTAATGGTTTAATAATTTCTTCTACCACTTGCATACAAGGAAAACATTTATAAGAATGAAAATGTGTTAGGCCTTCCTCTAAACAAATCCTGGGAGTCTATTCTGGCTCATTCTAAAAACTTTTAACCAATAGTTTACCAGCCTTTGATGGATATAACATTCAATTGAGACCTTACCCAACTCTGCTCTGACTAACGAAGATGGGGCAGAGATTGGAAATCCCAACATCTTCTTGTAAAGTTTGTTCAGAGCTGGGTCAAGTCCCCTTTTGTTACTATAATTAATTCCCCAGATCTCTGCTCCATAAAGGAGTTGGGATCTAATTTTGGCATCAATAACCATCAGATTCCTTTAATAAATTCCCACCGAACCTTGAAAAGAAAGACAAAATAGCAGGGACAAATTTCTCTGCCTTTATCTTAATTTCCCTCTGATGTTCATTCCAGTTCCCTTGTTTGCTAAAAGTTATACCTAGATAACAAAACTCTTTACCTCTTCTATTTTTTGTGATTTATGTAATATTTTTATTTGCTCTTATTATTGACAAATACCAGTACCTTAGTTTTTTATAATTTATCTGGAGATCTGCACTAACACAGTTTGCATAAAGTTATCAGACTTCTTGAAAGACCTAAATGACTAGTTGAAAATAAAACTACATCATCGGCATAGGCCAAATAGGGTAATGCCCTTTGACCAATTTTAGGGAGATGAAATTCTTCATTATGCATTTTATTCAGCACAGTGCAAAAATAAACTGAACAACTGTGGTGCTAATGAACAACCCTGTTTAACTCCTATGTTTGAACTAAACCATTTACTGATTTCACCTTTATTGTCATATCTAATACTAACATAATTGTCCTGATGTATTAGCCTTATTATTTCCAATAATAAAGGATCTACAAGGTCTGAAAGTCTTTCCCAGAGCAGAATTCTGTTTACTTTGTCAAATGTTGATTTAAGATCAATAAATACACAATATTATTTTGTTTTTTACAACTTTATACTTATGAATTAAATGTGCCAAGACAAAAATCTGATCAATTGTTGAATAATTATTTCTAATTCCAGCTTGTCGTCATCGATTATATTAATAAACTCTGCCCATTAATATAACCTCCTATTAATAATTTTAGTGAATAATTTTCCTAGAGTGTCAAGTAAACTTATTGACCTGTAAACAGCTAGGATCATTTCTATCACCCTTCTTAAAAATGGGACTATTATACTTAAGTTCCAACTACTCAGAAATTACTCAGTTGTCCACACACAATTGTACAATTTATAAAGAAATGGAATCAATGTTGTTTAGTCCTAATTACAACATCAGAGGAACCCATCTGGTCCTGGTGCCTTTCTTTTTAAATGAATCCATCACATTTTCTATCTCCATTATAGTTATCTCGTTGGTTGGCCTATATTTTCGTTCACTAATCTTCAATTGTGTTATTTTTAAGAGATAATCAGGGTCGTCCCTACAGAAAATTTGTTTAAAGTAAATTTCCCAACTACTGGGCTCAATATGTGCCTCAATTTTATCAAAACTTTGGTCCTAAGTCTTACAATTTGCCAAAACAATTTGTTATCCTTTAGCTGAACTGCCCTTTTTAATTCCATCCACAATTGTTTGGTATAATTCCTTTTATTTTTAAATAACACCAATTTATAGGTTCTCCTTATTTGATTCATTTTTTATTATTCCCTTTATTCGGATGTTGTTTAACAATCTAAATTCTTTATTAAGATGTTTCCTAGCCTGTTTACATTCTATATTATACCAGGGTTGTCCTTCTTTCTTTTTATTTTTGTTTCCTTCGTTATTATATGGGCTACAGCATTTATAATAGTATTGTAGTCAGATATTATTTGATTAACATACACATTACCCACTGATTCTGATAATCTTTTTAATATACCTGCATTTTGTAGGATCTCTTCAAAGTTCAATGCTTCTATCATATCCACTCAATTCTCTTCTTTCTTAACTGAATCATTAATGGTTCATATTTGGTATATTTAATAATACCAGATTTCCTAATTAGACTAAATTCAACTCCAAAATGTTGGCTCTCGGGTCTTGGATTCAAATTCAATGAATAACACTGCTTAATTAGATTTAAATCTGCCCATACAAAATCAATAGTTGATGAGCCATTACCCCTAAATGAATATTCACCCTCTAAATCTTGCTGCCCTTCCATTCAATAGACACAAATTCCTGTCCATCATTAGTCTGGCAGCTCAATTCCACATTTATTTATTATGATATCCTTTGCATTTCTTATAATTCGTTCTTTAGGATTATCTCTTAAAGACAGGACCTCCTCTATATCTTTGTTACAGGCCCTTAAATTTCCTAGTCTAGCATTGAAGTCACCCACAATTAACAGTCCACATTCAGAAAAATAATTTTGGATGTTTACCACTACATCACTAAGAGACATAAGCAAGTCAGGATCACTATATTTACTTCTAACAGGATTATGATAAGCGCTAATTATGAACCACGAGTTCTTATCTCTATCCATTATTTTAACTACCTGTAAGCCATTACTATTATTACTTGTTTCTTTAGTTTTATATAAATGTCCAATTTAATAAAAATAGATAGCCCTTCAGAGCCCTTCCAAATTTCCTTATTCGACTAGCCAATTTGTTATAAGATTGAAACCCATCCAAATATGTGTTAGAAAGTGCCCATGTTTCTTGCACACAAACAAAATTAAACAAATTCAAATACTGACTAGTTTCAAGGCCCCCAACTTTTCCCCAAGACCTGCCATGTTCCAAGACAAAATCCTGAACATAGACAAATCTGATTTATTAAAATCAGGCATAAGTGAGAAATTAGTAGTTAATCCCATTGGCCTCCCTCTAACAAGATCTGTTTGTCATTGATTCAATGGAGATAACATTTCATATCCGTTGGCTGTCTCTACCATAAACTCCCAACATTTTCCCTTCTGCTGAATGGATGAAAGAGAATCATCAATCTTGCTTCTGATGTTTTCAATACAAAAATGAATACCTAATTGATCCAGAATAAGCTGTTTTCTGTTTAATTCACTGACAAATTATACTGTTTGACCTTAAAAACAATCTGTCCAACATACTCTAATCTTTTAACACTATCAATTTCAGAATTACCAACAGAAGTTCCCAAGCAAAGGCTTAGAAAGTCTATTAGTTTACTTTCTAGATTCATTTATCCTCTTTGTACCATTGTTTTAATCCAAAGATAGAGACCAATGTGTCCTGCTGAATTACTACATATTCTTTGGCAGTATAAAATTCAGGAAACAGATCATTCATGGTCAGTAAATCCCAACATTAATCCCCTTTATGTCAAACTCTTAGATTTTTTATCAATTGCCTTTAAAATATGATATTGATTAGAAACCAACAAAACCAACTCCAGAGTTAAAATAGGTCTAACTATACTAATGCAGTGTTTGACTATAGTGCATCCATCCGATAAAGTTATTATTAAATTACTCAATAAATCCATTAACTTATCCTGAGTTTTTGTGGAATACATGACACATTAAATAGTGGTAACACAAAATCACTTCTAAGGATTTTGACAAAAATGTTTTAAAACATTTGTTATCATCTTGAAACACACTATCTTGCCTATTCACTAAACTAAATTCTTGTGTCATAACATCATTTCCCTTATTTACTGATGTAGGTATTTTGTTTGACATTTTCCTACTTATCTTACTTATTCTGATTTTCCTGCTTCTTCAAACTAATCCCCTTTTAAAATTGCCTTTACTTACTTTCTCTCTCTATCCCTGATGTTCAATTATATCTAAGCTAAGGCTTGCAGCATTTAATGATAATGGAACAGTGTCAGATTTTGTTTGACTTATATTGGCTTTAGGAGGTCCTTTAGATTTTATTAAGGCTTCATTACTTTTCTTTCATCTTTCCCTTTCTCACTTTGGGTACTTCAGTTCCTACCCCATCCCCTTTAGTGCTCTTACATTTATACTTGCTCTTACGTTTGCATCTGCACTTACCTTTATTAGCCTTAAAAATATCTCCAAATCCCTCTTGCTTCTCCCCTTCTCCCATAAAACTGGAAACTTCTCTGCCATTTCTCTACAAATATTAGTATCTCTTACATCTTTATTAGGTAGCATTATACACTCCAAACCATTACTAACAATTGACTGCATCAAACTAGTATCGTTCAGCCTTAAAGAGTCATTAAGTCCAAATTATAAGACTCTGATAAGTTTTCTGATAAAATTGATCACTACTACCAGGAGTTTGTCCCAAAGAGATGTTAATTGCACTTTGATCTAAGATTACATTTTCTCTGGTATATCGGATAGACTAAATCTTCCCTCCTCTTCCTCCACATATCTTTTACCCATCATAGCTAGCTTATCCTTGTTTTCCAGACACACCTTTTAATGAAGGAGATATCTTGTTTGATATCAAGTAACTGTTTAAACAAAAATATTAGAGTTTAGTGGATTTCTCAATACATTTGCTATATCCCATGTTAATCCCTCAAAGTCAGGAACACTTGTATTCTCTGGACTCATTGTCCATGAGGTATTCTTATAACCAGCCCCATTCGGAGTGATCCAAAATCTCCATCGACTGATCCCCCCTCCTCCTGGGAACTTCACTTGTGTATTTCCCTTTATATCACTTTACTTGTATGAAATTCTTTCCCAGACAGAGTAATCTCCATCTGCACAAGGTCACTCAGATCTGACCTTAAAGTTTTTCTCATACTTTCACCTCTGTATCTAGTATAGTCAGATTATGGAAAATATTTGAATAATCAATTTTAGCATAGTGTATCTTTGGGGACTCCTCAATATCCCTACATTTAGGCAGATTAGACATATCTGCCACATTACTAATTGAATCACATGACACCCCTTCATTATTTGCAAAAATCTGTTTTCATTAACTTTAAAATATATTTTTGTCGTAGGTTGGGACAACACTAAAACATTTGATATACCTTCATTTGGTGTAGATGCTAATTGAATATCAACCATTTTCCCTTTAGATTTCCTACTATTTTCTTTGCACTATAAACTTATCATTGAATAAATTATGTTTTTGCTAAGTGACCTCACTGGCAACTTTTTAAGGAAAGTGGGTTTTGTGAATACCCTTTGACGATCTTCCTTGTTTAGCCAGGCTTAAATTCTGACTAATGGGCATTTTACTTCTAATAATTGAGGCATATCCCCCAAAAAAAGAGTTCTAGATCCTTGATGTCATGATGATGTTATAATCCTCAAATGAACAACAGAAGTCCAGCAGATCTAAACAGCAGAATTTCAATACAGTTCCTCCACTGAAAGCAGTACTTGAAGAACTTCTCCAATACAGTTCCTTTCACTGAGGCAGATACTTCAAATGCCAGTCCAAAATTTTAAACTCTGGACCTTACAGTTTAGAATCTTGCAAAAATAGGCCGAGTCGAAGTTGAATCCTTGAGCTGCAGTCCAAAGTCTATCAGGCTCTATGACTCTATGGCAGTTCTAAAATCCCCAGCAAAGTCTTTTGGAGAGTTCTAATAACATGTAGTGCACCACAATCTCCATAGTCTATTATTCCAGATAATACATTCTTAGAAGGAGAACAGCTAGATATATCTGTCGGGTAAATCCACGGAATAGCGACTTATGTCCTTGAACACGCTTGAATCAACTTTAGTAAAGCATGTAATTTAATAGATGAGCATTTCCCACATTAAAGGCGAAAACTCATCCTGAGGTTAACTAAAAGTTAGAAAGTGCAAAATATAACTCTCGATATCTCCCATAAAATGTAGTGCACCGTCGATCTTCATTCATGAGAGAGACTCTCGGATAGAAATAATACCTCTAAACCCCACCCACAGCCAATCCTGTCTTCCAATTGGAGACTTAGGGGCAAAGTAGGAAGCATCAACACAGAAATGAGCCCTCAAAACACAGTCCAGATGAAGCTAGCTCTAATAAAAACCCTGCAGCACACAACCTGAACAGTTCCCTCCTGTCAGCAGTGGCTACACAGCAACAAATAGAATGGCTGAGGAAGCAGTTAGAGCAAGCAGAGCCTGAAAACTGCTCAGTTTCTAACACTAAGCACCACCCACAGTCAATACTATCTCCCAATTGGAGACCCAGGGGCAAAGGAAGCACCAACACAGAAACAAGGCCCGAAACACAGTGCAGAGTAGGCTTGGTCTAATAAGAATCCTGCAACACAGCGCTCAAAGCAACTCCCTCCTGTCAGCAATAGCTACACAGCACCAAATGAAATGGTTGAGGAAGCAGTTAGAATGAGCCAAGTATGAGAGGTGCTCCACTGCTACAGTTAAGCCCTGCCCATAGCCATTCCCTTCTCCCTATTGGAGACCCAGGGCGAAGTACAAAGCACCAACACAGAAAGGAGCCCCAAACATAGTACAGGGCAGGCTTGCTCTAATAAGAATCCTGCAACACAGAGCCCAAAGCAGTTCCCTCCTGTCAGCAGTGGCTACAAAGCAAGCAATGTCTAAGGAAGCAGTTAGAATGAGCAGAGGTTGAAAGCCACTCACTGCTTCCACAAAGTCACACACAGCCAGTCCTGTGTTCTGACTGGAGACCCAGGGGTAAAGTGGAAGCACCAACATAGAAACAGTCCCCCTAAACACAGTCCAGAGCAGACTTGCTCAATAAGAATCCTGCAGCACAGAGCCCAAAGCAGCTCCCTCCTGTCAGCTGGCTACACAGCAACAAATGTAATGGCTGAGGAAGCAATTAGAATGGGCAGAGTTTGAAAGCCACTCCACTACTACCACTAAGCCCCACCCACAGCTAGTACTGTCTCCTGATTGGAGACCCAAAAGCAAAAGTAGGAAACACAACACAGAAACTATCATGCTGTCTTGTATATATGGATATATATTATTTATAAAAACTACAGTAATGCATCAATTAGGGTTGATATCAAACCATAAAAATTAGTAAAATATGATGTCAGGGTTTCCAACTCTAACACCCACCCACCTTGCACACACCAACAGGTGTCAGGGTGTTCCTTGGAGTCTTAATTCATAATGCTCACCCTACTCCATAAGTAAATTAGCTAAGATGGGTGCAGTATCTGAGAATGGGCTGACCATTATGGCTGATGACCCTTAGGCACACTACTGATGCCTGCTGGTGTGTGCAGGGTGAGGGTGGGTGCTAAGGTTAGGAAACTCTAATGTCATATTTTCCTCCCTCCTTTACAGTTTGATATCAACCCTAACTGATGCATTAATGTAGGTTTTTGCAAAGATTTTCCTTACTTTTTGAGATAGTGTAATCATAGCCTTATTTGCCTTTGGGAGGTGCAGGACCCTCGAGGCCTGTACAGAAATGTTTTCAATCCCTGCCAGACCACAATTCTGCACAACTACAATGCTGTTCTGCACCACAGATGCAAAAACACATTTTGGCCAGAATCTGAAAAATGACAGCTCTGACATACATGGCGTGGGGGTAAAAAGAAGTCTATGTTAAAAATGTGAGGTCAAAGTCTTCAAAATTTCCAATGTTGCAAGCGTGCAGAGTGAAATGGCAATCAATGGTCAAAATGCTGCCATTTTATATATTTTGACCCCATATTTTCAACATAGCCTTCTTATGACTCCACCTTATGAACATTCTGACTGCCATTACACAAATCCTGCCCTAAAGGTGAATTTCCAAGCAACCATGAAATCACTTTCAGGCAGGAGTTGTCTAATGACAGTCATATTATTCATGTAGTGGGGTTCCCAAATGGTTATGTTGAAAATTTGGTGTCAAAATGTCCAGAAATTGCTGAGTTATGAGTATAAGTTGAAACCCCCATTGAAATACATTGAACAGCATTTACCTTAATTTCTCATATTGCAGCTACCAGTTCCAACAACAAGATGTGTCTTTGATTGGAGAGTTGATTTCTAACCTGGGACCTGTCCAGGTGAGTGAGAGTGCATGGGAATATACTGGGGGTGTGGGGTGGTGGGTTCAGAGTGGGTGGTGGGAGGGCTGACCAGTGAGGGATCATTTTATGTTAAAAACCTATTGAGGACAGTTTTCTTTATTTCAGGTAATAATGGAACCCAATCCTACTAGGGGATAGCAATTGGTGGGTAGGGGTGCCACTACACACAGGAAATAAATATTTGTGAGAGGCATGATTATCAGCAGGTGCAGGGTGCCATTAGACCCCAGGGAAATACATTTTCAGAGGAAGGTGATCGGTGGGTGGTAGTGCCACTAGACACAAGGAAACACATGTTTGAGGAGTTTGATCACAGTGTGGGGGTGCCACTAGACACCAGGAAATACCTAACACTACAGGGGACAGCAAGGAGAATCATAGGCAAAGATTCTCCTTCGAAAAAGGGATCCTTTTCATGACTCATGATAAAACAGATTCTTTTTCATAATACACAGTCACAAAAAGATTCTTAATATTAAAAAGCAACATTTCAAGGACATATCTCTAACACTGAAGTGCAGATTACACCAAACAGGGTCTTGATCAGCCAGCTAGGTGTGTTGGTCTCTCTCTCAGGATGTCATTTTTGGGGGTTGAAAGTTATTTTGTATAAGAAAAATGGAAACAAGATGGTGGCAAACAAAAGGAATATTCAATACAAAACAAGTTCTTTTTTCTTTCATATCTATCTTGAAGTGCTTAGTGAGCATGCTCAAAAATGATTTTTCTAATTTTATAAATGCAATAACTTTGGAAAGGATTGCTATTTTTCACCAGACTAGCAAAAGGCATATCTATGTGCTAGTCCATTTCTGCCCTGAAAATTTTAGACCAATATTCCAAATGAACTGGGCTGTAGGCACGTTAAAAGAAAAAAAACAGCAAAGTCACTGAGTGAAAAAAATTTTTCACTTCTCTGGAACTCAGAAACCAGGCGTCAATTGGAAAGTAACTGCCACATCCAGAGATCTACCCTGGGTGAGAGTGCATGCAAATCTGTTGAATGGTTGTAAAGTTATTAAAGTACAAATTTGGAAAGTGTCAAAGATGGTGGAGGAATAGCAGCAGGGCATGAGTTGTTGCACAGGCTACCCCGATAAACTCCCTCATATCTAAGTGTTATAAACAGTAAAACAGATGGCACTCTAAAACTTTATAAATTGTTATTATAGAATTGTCTGTAGTGCAGAAGAAATTCTAGAATACAGCCTTTGGAACAAAAGAACACCACTCCAGAGCAAAGCTGGAGGAAGCACATAAATACAGAAGTCAAAAACTTACAGGTACTTCCACAGCAGGAGCTGGAAACTTTGAGACCGTTAGGAAAAGGCTGATGAGCTAAGATAAAGGCCAAAGAAATAAAATGAAACTGCCAATATCAAGAGGAAAACTTCACAAGAAAGCAGATATATACTAGAAGTAAACCAGTAATTAGATTAATACCTTGCTTTGGCACTGAACCTAACGTGGAAGCAAAGTGCCTTGGCCTCTGACTCCATGAGGAAGAAATGTTCACTCTAAGCAGTCCATGTTCAGAGTACTCCACCAGTAGTGTTAGTATGAAAGAGGGTCCAACTTGGAACATTTGTTTTCTCTAGACTGGGAAGCAAAATCACCAGATAAAGAGGCCATCCCACAGCACTGAATGAGATGCAGACCCGAAGACCATGGTCTACCCACCTCCAAGAAAGGCAGCACCACTCTATCAGTCTGTACTTCAAGAGAATCACTAGTGGCAAACATGGGAGAAGCAGTGCCTACCCACGTCTACTACTATTTTTCAGTTGGAATCAGGAAAATAACTACATACTCAAGGAAGCCCAGCTATCTACAAGCACAAAGAGCGGTAACCAAATGATCATACAGAAGCAGCCTAACGCTCAAAGTAACAGCTAAAATTCAGGAGATAGGATAGAATAAAACCAAATGATGCAAAGTAGAAAGGCCTCTGAGGTGAAGATAAGTAAACATTTTCTTTTCTCTCTTGTTTAAAGTTATAAGAACTGGAGTGCTGATTGTTATACCTTTGCTAATAAGCATTTAAATAAAAATACTTGGCTCACTGCTTTAAGATGCATATACATACAGTACGCCAGACAGAAGAGGGAAACCAAGAGTGATCAAAAGAAATTCTCTATTAAATATCACTCCCAAAAACCAAAATGATAAAAAGAGACAAGAGAAGTCAAATAGATAAAATTTTTCCTCCTCATTGCCAACTGCTAGTCTGCCGACTCTCTTGAATCAATACAAACATCATATGCAGACTCTGTAAATGTTCCAATTACAAAACAATTAGAACAAATTCAGGAAGGAACAGTTAAAACATGGAAACTACAAAGGACAACAAACAGAAGGAGATTTGCAGGACCAAGAAGTAAATGAAACATCAGAACCAAAAAACAAAAACAAAAATGAAACAAATAAAGCTACCAACCTTGATCTAAAACAGAATGCACCTTTCTTCAACATTTTTAATACAACCAAAGTTGTTTCTCCTAAGAAACTGACATTAGAAGAAAAACAAATAAAAGTGCAAAAAGCAGAAATCCAAATCTAACAAAAACTCTGCACAAAAAAACAGGGACCAATCACAGAACACTGCCTAGACAAGGAAATAGATACGAAAAATTAAACAAACAAGGAATCTATTGCAGAAAATAGCAACATGCAGAAACAGCAAAAACCAAATGGAAACTGTGTAAGTTCAAATCCAGACCCAGAAACAGATAGTAATAAACTACAACTCCCTTAGAGATAAGGAATGAAAATGAAAAGGAAGAACATGCAAACAAAACAAGTGACAATACCAAAATAAATAATGAGCACACCCAAAGAAGAACAGATACCAACTTGGATGGCATTTATGTTAAAAGAAATGTTGGCCAGAAAACAGGATTTGGCACCAATTAAGACATACAGACACAACTGACACATTAACACAAGAAACAAAGAGAGAACACCAAAGCTTTCAGGAACTGATAACTAGATAAAAAAATGGAACAGAGAATTTCTGGCATAGAAGATGATCGCATATAACTAATAGGAATGTGACACAATGTAAAAAGACTTCCAAGACATAAAAACAAACTTCTAGATTTAGAATCCAGAGCACGTAAAAAATATATGTATTGTCGGAATGCCAGAACAATGGGATAATTAAACTCCTTTAGTAACAACACTACAGCTCATATTTGCTACTATCTAGAAGTCCCAAAGAACAAAGTAAATTCAAAATTGACAGAACCTACATAGCTATAAGACCTGCTGAAGAAGAAGCACCACCTCGAGCTGTTATAGCAAAATTAGTCAAATCAGGGGATAAGATCTGCTGAAGACTGTGGCATATAAAAAGCAAAAGATAACAGTCAAAGGGTCTTTCATTACTATTTTCATGATCTGCAATATGAGACTACAAAAGACAGAAAAACATTCAGTGAGCTCGATCCTTACTTTGGAAAAATCACTTTGCCATCCTTTCTTCATCGTGCTAAATTAAGAATAATGCTAAATGGAAAAACTTATATATGAAACAGAAGACAATGCATACAATGACCTACACCAAAGGCTTTCACAGATTTTCTTTTCAAAGGCCTAATAAAGAATAAAAGACATTTCCATGCTAATAAGATGTTTTCTTTAACAGTGTATAATTAAGATGTCAAGCTGGGGGTGAGGACCTAGGAAATGCAACAACCTAATTTACAATCCTACTCCAAACAAACCAATCCCCTTATGGGGGACTTAGTTATAATGATGATGTTTCTAGAGGGATAGGAGGATGGACTAATTCAGAGCAATTGTGAATGGTTAAATGAAAAGCACCTCATAGCTGAAAGAATATTTTATTTTGAAAACAGATTATTTGATATAAAAAGGGAAAATAATATGGGCCCAGATATTCAAACTGCGCTCAAAATGAGGCAACAGCGGAAACAGCACAAACCGGTTAGCAAATGCATAGCTGGAGTGCGATATTCAAACATGGAGCAGAACAAATTGCTAAGCAACCAAGTCTGAATATCACATACTGCACCATAAGCGCAGCAGGAAGGAGAAGCTGAGCGAAGTATTTAGCTATGGAGCAAGAACAGCCAGCTGAGCATTCCAAGAGTGCCATAGCAAGTAGAGCCCCCAGAGCAATGGAACTGCACATCCAGGGAGGCAGGCTGGGGCCCCCGCCAGCCATGCCACACATGGGCACAGGAACACACTGCAGAACCCACCACACCTGCACACCCAAGCACAGCATCACTGGGGTGGGACGGATGATCTACTGGCCCATGGGGACAAGCCAACACAGCATAGTGGAGCTATGACACCCCAGCACAACCACTGGCATGCTGAGGTGCCACACACGGGGTTGACAACCACAGTGCACAGAAGCCCCGTCCGCAACACCCTGCACTGTGACCCCAAGACACCACCTATGTGCAGTGACTGGCACTGCAGGAAACCATGCAGCCCCCAGCACAAGGCAACCCCGTGCAGCACAGAAGCCTACAAGCCAGACACACCCTGTGCACCCAGCAGTGGGTGGCGCAGATGGCAAGACCAACAGAAAGTCACTGCCATGCTGGAGATACCTCCCATGCACACACACGCACACACACGCACACACACACCCAGGACCATACCACCCCAGATGGCATGTACACCCTGCAACTGAGCACCCATAGCCAGCTGCAAATCAGAGACCAACAGTATTCATATCAAAATAGAAATGTATACTTAAAATATTAAATAACAAAACCAAGAGACTATTTACAAGGGGGATGGGTAAAGGTAGGGGTGTTCAAGGGGAGGATTAAAAACTTGGAGAGGAAGGCAGGGTGGTAGGGATGGGAGAAGTGGGAAGGGTAATGTGGGCTATGGCCCAGCCAGCTGCTAGTCCTCCCCTGCTGGCGCTCCGTCCTGTGCCGCCTAGCAAACTCCATGGTGCCGGATGGCTTGCAGGATCTCCTGGTTTTCAAGTCCAACTTGGGTGAGGCACCGAAGATCACGTGCCATCCTCCTGAGAACCTCAGGCCTAGGAAAATGGGAACACAGTCAATGGCTGTGACTGACCACAACCCTGAACACCACCAACCTGCAAGCCATATAGCCCAATGTCCCACATCTGTGATGGCATGCACCCACCACAGTGAACATGCACATGGCCATCACAAACAAGCGGCACCAGCTATGTGCACCACTGCACACACACACTGCCCATGTCCATCACAGCACAAACAAGGCTGTCTAGTGGCGGTAGCAGCGTGGTGATGCTCAGTTACACAGCTATGTGCCCAGTGCATGCCTGGACCACCAGTGCGCATACACAGACATGCTGTGATACTAGACAGTGATGCATGTCACCTGTGTCGTGCATACATACATAGATACATAGACAGTGTTGTCAGATAAGAGGCCTATGGCCAACCTAGTCTGTCCATTTGAGCTTGTAAGTTCACTTTGTTTTCCTAGAAGTCTGTTGCCTCTTATCCCTGACCTCCAGAATTCCTTCATGTCTGTCCCGTGCATTCTGAAATCCGTGATTGTTTCAGCCCCACCACTTCCTCTGGCAGGGTGTTCCACTTGTCCACCACCCGCTCTGTGAAGAAATCCTTTTCCATGTGTCCTCTGAATCATCGCCCCTCAACTTCATCCCATGCCCTCTAGTCCTGGAACATCTTTTCACTTCAAAATAGTGTGTCCTGCACCTGATCCCCGTAAGATACCTGTATGTCTCTATCATATCCCCTCTCTCCCCTCTCCTCCAGGAGTACATGTTCAGTTCCTTCAACCTGTCATCATAGGACCGTGATGCAAGCCATGCACCATCTTTGTTGCCCTCCTCTGAACCTTCCCTGCCCACTCTACGTCCCTATGTAGGTATGGTCTAGAAATGTACACTGTACTCCAGGTGGGGCCTCACTAGTGTCTTGTATAGTGGAATTATGACCTCCCTGTCCTGCATGGTTGTATTGTGCAGGGCTAGTGGACTTCCCCAGCATGCAATAGCATCCATGAAGTCATGATACTCACATTGCTCAAGCAGCTGTGTCTGCTGTTGCTCTTGCTGCCGTTGCTGCTGCTGCTGCTGCTGCGGCTGCTGCTGCTGCATCTGAGGCGACTCCTGCTGCAGGGGCCCTTGCCGCCCGCCTCACCCGGCCCTGCATCCTCACCCCGGCCTGTGGGAGACATATGTTGAGACAAACATCAGTGTGACTCAAAGCAAGTGCCCCCTGCCCCAGTGAGTTCCTGCCCACACAGCCATACCCATCCATCTCACAGCTGCACACTGACACAGCCAACCGTGTCTGAGCCGTCACCCTGCACAGCCACCAAGCACACACACACCCCTACAGAGAATACAGGTGCATAGATGGTACACTCACCTGGCCTCGGCACCACGCCCCGCCTGGCACATGCCCACAGTCTTGCCAACATGTCTGGCTCCCTCTGGCGGAGGTCACTGTACCAGTGCCGGCACTGCTCAGCAGACCCGGCGCCGTCCAGTGACCCCACCAGGTCAGTGGCCACTTGCTGCCACACCTCTGTTCTTGCTATGGTGAGGGGCCTCACCATGGTGCTCATACTGGGGCTCTACTAGGGCCACCAGGTTGGCCACCTCCAGTGGGCTCCAACTCACAGCCCTCCTCCTAGCCATGTTAGCCAGTTTACAGCAGGCAATATGGCCCTGCCACCATAACCCCGTGGAGATGTTTCGCCAATGAACCACCACAGACTCCAATGGCTGTTCGAATGGCCGTCACTTCACATAGCGCTGCCACCAGACAGCACAATAGGGATGCACATGGCAGGCGAACGGCGGGGGCAAAGGGCATACACAAGGTCATGAGCAATGATGCAAGGCTACGCTGGCGCCATCTGATGTATGGGTATCCTGCGACCGACCAGCTGCGTACCAGTGCCACAGTGGACTATTGCGCGGTAATGCCACAGTGCCATATAGTGGCCAGTGCTGTAGCGCCACTGGCACAATGGTGGCCATGGCCTGAATTGCCAATCGCGCTCAGCACATCAGCAGCACCACAGATGCATGCGTAAGCTATCTGGGCATGCGCGATGCAGTGTACCACACAGGCACAGATCTGCGCCATTGGCTCAGCGACTGTTCGTGTGCATAAGCGCGAATTCGCGATATTCAGCCGACATATGCAAATCATCTGATCAGCCATTCTAAGGCGCAGTAGCGCGATTGCATGTCATTAAAGTTGCTCCACTCCTAATTTGCATGTGTTGCTATAAATGTGCGACAGTGGGCTGTACTGGCCAGATTCGGTTACTGCAGGTGAGATGAGTTACATGCTGTGTGATATTCAGGACAATGCTCATGGGGAAATGCTGTAGACTGCACAGTGACAGGTGTCCACTTCACCCATACAGATCACCATGACCGAGCAGAGCCAAGGTGAGGTGAGGATGAGTGGCGTGGAGGAAGCCCAACTTCACAGCGGCAGAGGCGAGGCTCTCTTCCAGGCCTACCTGGAAGATGAGCCACTATTGAGTGGACAGAGGCACCCCTCAGTCCCGTCTTGGCTGCATGGGATGGAGTAGCTCGGCCGTTAACCTGCATGGAAGCCTGGCGCTCCATGCAGGAATGAAAAAGATGAGGACTGACGCAGGAGGTTGAAGGAGAGGTGGCAGCCTTCCAGGGCGGCGCGTGCTGGCACTGGTGGGGCCCGCCAGTGGTGTTGCAGCTGACCCACATGAGGGACACAGTGGCAGCCATGCAGCAAGCGCCATGCGGGCATACCAGGCGAGGATTCCAGACAGGTGGAAGCCCATCACTGCACAGTATGACATGGTGGTGGTGTTTGGGGGGTGGTAGCGGTTGTTCACATGCACTCACATGTACTCTCTTTCTGTTACAGATCCTGTTCATCTTCAGGAGACGGTGGTGGTGGGTCCAGACAGTGATGCGGACCTGCTGGACATGGAGGAGGGACCATCCACCTCCACCACCAGCCAGCAGGCACTGCAGCAGCATACGCGCTGGGCCAACAACTCTGGTGTCAGTGATACGGTGCGGGGGTGCACAGCCTGTGTCTCAGCAGTCTGGCATGCAAGCATGCCAGCATGCTGTGACACCATAGCGTGTAGCGTACTGCACCATTGATGATAGAAGGCCTGCAATGGGCAGTGATAGGTGTGTGTCCCACGCAGCAGACACCGGCAGGCCAGCACATGCCCCTGGGCCTTTCTGGTTCAAACCTGTGTACCAGCATGCTGGCACAGTCCCAGGCTGTGCCTGTCAGCACCGGTGGGGCAGCACGGTGGCTGTGCAGGTGTCTGGCACTGTTGCCAGCGGCGGTGGAACAGGTGGACCTGGGGCACAGCGGTTGGAGGGCAGCAGCAGCAGTCGCACACCAGGTCTGGGGGTACAGTGTCAAGCAGTGGCACATGTCCACTGCCCTTGATCCACCCATACCTGGTCCTGGTGAACAGCGCCCACCTCAAGGGGTGATGTGCATCAGGACCGTCCCACCCTGGGTGTCACGATGCCATTGGGGCACAGTACCCATTGGGCGCACACACCCACCTGCAGGAATCAGTACAGCTGCAGGGGTGGGTTACGCAAGGTCCGTGGAGAGCACTGTCTGTGTCCGTGGGCGGCACAGCAGGGTGTGCTGGGACGAGCCGAGCTGGTCCGTATGCGGACGGATGTGACCGCCACCATTGACAGGCTGACCCAGGCAGTGGTCTCTGTCGTGGATGCATTGGGCACACAGTCAGGTGCCCTTGCCGCACACCCACAGTGCACTCTCCACTCCCGTTTCTGGCGTCATGCGACACCAGGCCTGTCGATGCGGGTTCTGCTGTGGGCATCCCGAGCACCCCTGGTGCAGGTTTGTTTGGCGTGCTGCAGACCCCTGTCGGGCAGGTCACGTTTGTGCAGTGGGACCCTGGTGGTGCAACAGTGCCACCCCATGTGGCCTACCAGCCTGCCCATGCTGTTGGGTCCGCGGCGACACACACACATCCGTGGTTGCTGTGGGACAGTGCTACATGACTGAACTGTCTCCCAGTGCGGGCCCTGTCTGGTGCTGCCCTGTGTGCAATGTGTGTCAGGTGGGCAGTGCACTGCTGGGTGTTCTGCTCACTCACGACACCACGGACCACCTGCACACCCTCCCAACTGCTGTCCACAGGTGTGTGTGCATGATAATGCCTGCATTGCACTGTACACCAAGGTGCAAGGGTGCCAGGTTCTGACACACGTGCTTGGACAGTACAGGTGATGGGGGTGGTCGGTGGTGCTGTGTGTTAGCAATGTCAGTTCTGCAGTGCTGTGCATCTGCCCGTATGCAGCTCTGTGCCTGGTGTTTGTGTGTGTCCATATGAGTGCTCACCCTCCCTGATGGTGTGTTGGTATGCCTGGACCCTTCCACTCCTGACCTTCATGCACCTGGTGTGTTCCCCTGTGTGCCTGTAGTTTGCGCATAGACAGTGTTGGTTGCACATGTCCCTTGACTTACCTGTGTTGTGTGTAGTGTTCCTCTGTGATGGTGTCCCGGTGCAGCTGGGCCTGCCAGATCAGTCGAGGTCCCTCCATCCTAGGGGGCTGCTCATCACCATCATCACCGCGCCACCAGCGTCCCCATCGCTGTCCCCTATTCGACCTGTATGGCTATCCATGGTCTTTGGCCATGTTGTGCAGGATGCAACAGGCCAGGAATATCCCACAGGCCTTTTGGGGCTGTACTGAGACACCACCAGAGGTGTCTAGGCATTGAGCGTGCCTTGAGCATCCCAAACACCCGCTCTATGATGTTACGTGTTGCGGCATGTGCCTCATTATAGCATAGCTGCGCTGGGGTCGTGGGGTGCGTGCACGTGTGAGAGCAGCCAGGGGCGGAATGGGTATCCGCGAGTCACCTTTGTGGAGATAGTGGAGAGCAGTGTCATGTTCAAGTCCATATTGGCCATCTCCCTGTGTGCCACTACCATGGCACCTGTGTCATTCCACCCTTGCCCAGAGTTTGCATTCCATACATGTGTACTCACCCACTAGATATCCTGTGGGATGTCCCCACTCTTGAATCGATGGCACAGTGCAGACTGATACCATATAAGGCATCATGTGCTCCTCCAGGGTGTGTGGCACAGACTTGATTATGTGCCCAGTGGCATCACACACCACCTGGCAGTTGACACTGGAGAATCCCTTTGGTTCGATATGCATGGCCATCGGGGCCAGGTGGCGTGCGGATGGCCACATGGGTGCAGTCTATGGCCACTAACCCGCCAGGCATCGTGCTACCCTGTGGAACTCCTGCATGTTTGCTGTACACTCTCCCGGTGCTGGGGAAATGGATGTACTCCGCGGCATGTGGCAGCAGTGCGCTGAGGTGGGTGAGGATCGTGGCGTGGCCGACTGTGTGATGCCTGTGGTGTCCCTGTCAGCCTCTGGAAGGTGCCCGTGGCAAGCAGGCACATGCAGGCTGTCACCTTGGTCTCCACCGACAGAAGCGTGACTCCGTCGTGGGGTGCCTGCATCACATCACTGCACAGCTCACAGAGCTGTCTCCAGTGTGCCCTGTTCAGGCGGTACCGGCCCACGATCTCTACATCTGTGTACAGCTCAAAGTTGGTCTGCAGACGCAGTGCCGCCTGTTGAGGCATCACCGCACGGCCCCTCCATGGCCACGTCCCCTGCAGCATGGATTCTCACCCCTCTCATTACAGCTTCCATGTGGAAGCTGGCACTATCCATCTCCCTGGCTTCTGCCCCGGCTGCTGTTGCTGTGTTACCCCGCTGTCCTCACTGCTACTTCCACTGCATCGGGCACCCCCATGGCCTCTACAAACTATGGGAAACACTTTCCTTGCCTGCCTTTTCAGTCTGTCTGTCTGTCTCTGTCTGTCTCTCTCTCTCTCCCCATTGACAGCCTGGTAGCGTTCTTGCGTCGCTTCCTTGAGCCTTTTTATTTTGGCTCATTTCCGCTAGTCACGCAGTTTCCGGCTGTGCCGCTATTGCACATTCTAGAGTCTTTGAATGTCGCATGCGGTCCTTATACGTGGATCCGCCCCTTGGTTACGCATGCCTTCGGTATCCATTCGCTATTATCGCATGTTTTCCGGGCGCAACACTCCTTCTGAATATCGCGAAATGGCGCAGTTTTGGACTTCAGCATGAGCAGCCTGTTAACATGGGCGCAACGCACTGAATATCTGGGCCCTGAAGCACAAGAAAGTATGGTGGAATCCCTAAGTTATGTTAAAGATAGCTCATAGTCATGACACAATCATTACAACTGACACAGATTGCCCTAGCAACATGGAATGTTTATGGTATTAATTCTCCCATAAAAGGAAGATAATTATGACATATAATATGACATATAATATTACTATACTAATCGCACAAGAAACACATCTAAATGATAAGGACATTCTAAATTAAAAACATATTGAATTAAACATGTTTGTTTCTCTACAAGTACAAACAAAATTAGAGGTGTGGCAATATTTAATCAGCAAAAATGTAGATTTTAGATATGAAAATCAGTACACAGATGAAGTGGGTAGAATGATAGAAATAAAATGCTATTTCATGGGTAAACAATACATTCTAGGATCAGTTTATGGACCATTTATATACTATCAGAATTCTTAGCAAAATAATATTAGGTTTAGTTACATTAGGGCAGGCAGCTACAATAATTGGGAGACTATTTTGATACCCAATTAGGCAAATCCATACCAGCTTCAAATATAGACAGTAAAACTTCAAAACAACTAGAATAATTCTTACAAGACTTGAACCTAATAGACATTTGGAGAACAAAAACCCTACAATAAAATAATACACTTTTATTCCGATCCTACATGAACATCATCCAGATTGGATTATATTATGGTTTCCACAAATATTGTTCAGAATATAAATGAGTAGAAATATTCAATTAATTTATCCGATCATAAGATGATACATACCACCTTGATTCCAACTAAAGATAGGTCAGGAATACCTCAATGAAAATTTAATAATATTCCACTGAGAGATGCTGACTTCATATCCCATATTGCAGCTACTATACAAAATTTTGGCACTTTAATTATAATCAGACCACGAAGTTACTGATATATGGGATACTTTTAAGGTGATTTTGAGAGCATATATTATATCTTATGAAATAAAAAAAACAGAAAAATTAATTAGTACAGATACTGTAGATAGAAATCTGAAAGAACTAGAAACTAGGATACCAAATGGCAAGACAACACTAAGGAAAAGTAGAAGGAAAAATACAACTTATGCAATATTTACATATCACCATTGAAAAGCAAATGAGAATGTTAAGGACAAATATTTATTACAATGGAGATAAAAGTGGAAAGCAATTGGCACATATCATAAAAAGAACATGAGAAAAAAAAAACAATAGTAAATATTTAAGATGCTACAGGCGAAAATCACTCAGAAGATAAAATTGGTGGAGTAGGATCCTCATGTTCCCAGAGCTATTTGTTATTACTGGACACAAGCATTAGATATTCTGGATAACATAGATACTTGGAGAGCTATATGGTTCAATTTATATAAATATCTAAAGCAGGATAGGCTCCGATTGACCCAGTATAATGTTTTGCATAATCTTTATTATACCCAGTAATGCTACACAAGATGGGCATATTAACTTCCCAACGTGTTCCTGGTGCAATAAGACTGATGGGCATCTTCATCATATGCTGTGGGACTGTGTTAAAAAGCACACTTTTAGGTCTGTTAAAATGCTTCAGATTCTGAGGAGATTGAAGTATGGGTTTTGTTCAGGGTGATGACCTCTACAAACCCATGGATTTGAGTTCTGTCTACTTTTCTCAAAAACAGCCATTTTTTATTTAAAATCCTTGTCTGTGACTCACTTCTAATCCTTTTTGTGAGGTGTCAAAATCCCTGTTCACGAGTTGATCCTATTTCATGAGCTGACAAAATCCTTCTTCATGAGATGGCGACCAGATGGCTATCTCTCATGAACAGGGATTTCTCATGAATAGGGATTTTGATACCTCACAAACAAGATTAGAATAAAAATCCTTGTCTGTGGTGTCAAACTCCTTGTTCATGAAAATCCTTGTTTGTGAGCTATCAAAATCCCTGTTTGTGAGATGATGACCAGATGGCCCTAAAATCCCTCTTCGTGAACTGACAAAATACTTGTCACCTCATTCTCTATACTGTACCATGTCAGCTTTTTACACATAGAAAGGGATGAAAGTTAAGCCCAATAAGCCCCAAGGCACACCATGTCGCCTGCTGGTTTGTGGAGGATAGGGTGGGGTGGGGTGGGGTATAGGGTCTCAACCCTAATGCCTTATCTCCCTACTTTGTCACTTCAACCCTAACTGATGCATTAACAAAGCATGTTGCAATGAAGATATCTACATATATATAGATATAGATATAGATATATCTATATCTATATCTATATCTATATAAAATACCTGCCAGTAGAGGCAGGTATAGTTAGAGTTGCCAGCCACTTCTATATTAAACCCACATTTTGCATATTAATAACTTTGCAACTGTTTGTCAATTTGACTGAAAGTTTTCATGCTCAGCATCCAACCATAGATCTCTGGATCTGGAAAGTTTCATGCCAGTCAGATGTACGATTACGGAACAGTAGAGCATCCAAAAAGTGAAAATTAGCCAACTTTTGCACATTTTTGGTTTGGCATAATGGACTGAAGAATGCATCTGAGTGAATTCAAGTGCATGTCTCTATGTGGCCTAGGTTAAACTGGTGCCTTTTGAAGATTTGGTGAAAAAATATGAATTCGTTCAAAGGTTATACAAGTTTTCATGTCCCATTGTAGCCTATGGGAAAATTTATATGTGCATTGCAAAAACAGTTTTTGTGCATGACAACATTTTATGTGTGCAGAAACATTCCATTAAAAGTTATAGGGATGTCACGGTAACATTTTTTGTTGTTGAGAAAGCATTTTGTTGTTGCGAAAACAACATTCCACAACATTATCCATGTGTTTTTTCTTTGTCACTTCATTGTGCCAAGGTGGATTGTGCTTTTGTGCTGAAATTTGCAGAGTGGCAAACCCTGATCCCACAGATGTGCATTTTGGTGGTTTGGTCCCAAATAATTCAACAGGCCCATAGTTACAGTGTTTCAAAGTTGAAATTTCCTATAGGATAACATTGCAGCACCTGCTGTACCTTGCAGCACCTGTATCTCACAAACTGTTCGAGACACTTGTTTTCCGCTACCCACAGCTTAGTTGACCTTTAGGTAGACTAAACCTGCAAGGAAGTTTGAAGTCATAGATTACACCTGCAGTGGAATTTTTTCATAGCTGCTACGGTTACTGAGATATTGCCCAATAAGTGTTACAAGGGTTACTTTACAGTATTAAGGGGCTGCTGTGGCTCCATATTTAAGTGTAAGTGGGAATGCAGGGCCTGGAGGCCTACATTCCCACATAAGCCTCTCATTACAAAAAAATGGACAATGTGAAGGAGCACAGGGCCCAGAGGGCCAGTGGTCCCACAAACACATACCACTAACCTCTTACATTACACATTCCCAAAAGAGGAAATTCATTGTAAAAAACCTCCATTAATGCATCAGTTAGAGTTGATGTCACAGTGACAACATTTTGTAACTTCGATGTTATGGTTACCACCACTACCTCACCCCACCCTCCCACCCTACAAGCACCAACAGGCATTGGGGAGTGCCATGGGGTCATCAGACCTAACTCTCCTCCATTCTCCTATACTGTAGAGTGTCAGTTTGTTTACACATAGAATGGGGTGAGAGTTGAGCCTGATAACTCCATGGCATGCCCCAATGCTTGGTAGTGCCTGTAGGTTTGGGATGGTGGAATATTAGCAAATTAATGTTACAAGGGCTCCTTTTCAGGTTTATAGGGCTACTGTTGGCTTCATTGTTATGCATAAGTAGGAGCACATAGCCGGAGGCCCGTGCTCCCATAGATACATATCACTATGCACAAATGGACAGTTTGGTGGGGGCAGGGGCCCTCCCACCAACACATACTGTTTACTGGTTGCATTACACTTTTTCAAAAAGTAAGGAAATTCATTGCAAAAAACATCATTAATGCATCAGTTAGGGTTGATGTCACAGTAACAAAAGTTTAGAAATTTTATGTTAGGATTAACCCACCACCAACCCACCACCACCCTCCATCCTCCACACAGTAACAGATGTTGGGGTGTGCAAGGTGTCATCAGTCCTAACTATCACCCCATTCTCCTATACTGTAGCATGTCAGCCTGCCTGCACATAAAATGGGGTGAGAGTTGGGCCTGATGACCTCATGGCACACCCTGACATCTGTTGATGCATGTAGGATGGGGTGGGGGTGGTTGGGAGGGCTAACCCTAACATTGAATTTCCAAACTTTTATCGGCTCTGACATCAACCCTACCGCATTAACAAAGTTTTTGCAATGAATCTATATAAACATATACATATATACAGTATACATATATATATATATATATATATATATATATATCTTGCAAAACTTTGTTAATGCATCAGTTAGGGTTAAAGTGACAAAAGTGGAGAAATGCAATGTTAGGGTTGAACACCTAATCCTCCCCTACCCACCACTCTCCCATCCTCCACACACCAACAGATGCTGGGATTTGCTATGGAGTCATCAGGCCCAACTCATACCCCATTCCATGTATAAACAGGATGTCACACTACAGTAAAGCAGAATGGGGTAGAGTTGGGCCTCATAGACCCATGGCACACCGCAGCATCTGCTGGTGTGTGGAGGATGGGGTGGGAGGTTAGGGACTCAACCCTAACATTTCATTTCCCACTTTTGTTGCTTTAACCCTAAAATGATGCATTAATGATATTTTTGCAATTACTTTCCTTACTTTTTAAAAAAGTGTAATGTAGGTAGTAAATAGTATGTATTTGGTGGAGCATGGGACCTCACTTATACATAACAACGGAGCCATACAGTAGCCCTATGGGCCTGAAAAGGAACCTTGTAACACTAATTTGTCAATATTTCAGTAACAGTACAACCTATGAAAAATTCCACTGTAGGTGTGATCTATGACTTAAACCTCCATGCATCTTTAGTCCACCTAAAGGTGGCAAAGCTGTGGGGTAGCAAAAATCTATATCTTGCATTGTTTCTGAGATATGGGCACCAGAAGTTACTGTGTGCACTGCAATGTTACCCTATGGAAATAAATATCAGCTTTGTGATGGCATATCTTTGTAGCTGATTAACTTTTAACATCTAAATAGCATAATTCACATCTCTGGGACATCCCTGTTATACCCTGCAAATTTCAAACCAAAAGACCAAACCTTTTATTTACAGTGCAGTGGAAAAGTTCTGTAAATCCTAGATCAAAGTGTCAAAATCCCCATTTGCGAGGTCAATTCCGTTCATGAGCTATCAAAATCCCCATTTGGGAGTAATTCTTGATCATCATATTGTGGCCATCTGGTCTCCAAGTTGTGAATAGAATTCTGTCAGCTCATGAAAGGGATTGGCTCATGAACAGGGATTTTGACAGTTCGGGAACAGGGATTTTGACTCCTCAAAAATGAGAAATTGAAAAGACAATCTCCTTTCATGAGCTGACAAAATCCTCGTTTGTGAGCTAATCTCCTTTTGCAAGGTGTCAAAATCCCCATTCAAGAGTCAATCATTGCGAGAATGGCCATCTGGTCTTGAGATGAAGATCAAAGTTTTGTCAGCTTGCGAAAGGGGATTGGCTCATGAACAAGGATTTTGATACCTGCAAAAGGGATTTTGTCAGCTCACAAAGGGATTCAAAACCCAATCCCAATTATGAAGCTGACAAAATCCGATTTGTGAGCCAATCCCCTTTGTGAACTGACAAAATCCCCATTCATGAGCCAATCCTTGTTTTTCGAGATAAGAGCCATCTGGTCCCTAAGTCCTATCAAGGATTTTGCAATCTTGCAAAGGGGATCGGCTCATGAACAGGGATTTTGTCACCTTGTGAACGAGGATTGAAGCAAGTTGCAAATGAAGAATTTAAAAATTTTAAATGTCTGTTTTTTTTTTTTTTACAAAACAAAGGATACCAAAGGTATGGGTTTGTAGAGTGCATCATCCTGAACAAAACCCATGCCTTATTTCATCAACAAGTCACCCATAGAGCAAGCTACAACATTTTGCTTGGGGAAAAGTTAAAACAAAATAGCTGCTCACAATGAAGAATTTTTCTCACAAATGGGGATTTATAAATCCCCATTGCTGACTAACAAAATCCTTGATTGTGAGCCCAATTCCCTTTCACAAAAGACATATAAATCTTGGAGTGAACTGAGCATGCTCAGAACCCAAAATTTCACAATTAAATAACTTTGAAATGGATTAATCTTTTTCACAAAACCAATGCTGGATTGTTCTTTAACCAAACCTCTCTCTACTCTGAACATTTCCAACCAAAATACCAAATGGACGTGGCCGTAGCACAATGGGAAAAATCAGCAGAAAGTGCAAAGAAAGGGCAAAAAGTGTTTTCAACACTTTGCTGCATGTAAACTGCAAGTCCAACTAAAACCCAACTTGGCAAATCAAGAGATATACCATCACAGACCACACATTACAAATTTTGTGCAAATCCATTGAGCAGTTGCAAAGTTATTAAGGTGTAAAATTTGGGGTTTCACATTTAATTGTGTACTCAACCCTAACTATACTGGCACAACTGCACCAATAATATATATATACATATATATGTATATATGTATATACATACAATAAGCGTGGACCTAAATGCTATTTGATAAATCTGTGTATCTGAGCTACTATATGTATAAATGTGAATTCTCACATTTATACATACAATAATTATGTCATCACAGATTTATGCACATAATAGACATGTTATACCCTAACCACACCTCCCACCTGTCCACAGCTCACTGGCAGTACTTTGAAACTTACAGTTTCTACCCAAACCAATCAACAAACAAGTAGTCCCAGCATTTCCCCAACTAAAACAGTACCATCATTTTGAAAGTCCATAACCTTGGCACTCCCCTGCTACAATATCACAAAAGCACCTTATAGTTTATTTTCCTTCCTATCCTCTGCAAAATGTTCTCACAGTAACACCCTCTCTTGGTTCCTGATTGCTGGGCTCTCACTCACTCCCAGTTCTTATTTATTTATTTAGGAAATAGGATTTACAACCCTTTGAGTCATAGAATCGTTTCCAAAGGCTCCACGTCAGAATAAAACATTGACATTCATACAGTACATACTGTACATAGAATAAATGTGGGTGAGCAATCATACAGAGTATAAGTACAAAGAGCACAGGTTAATGCCTATACATATGGTAGCTAAAACAGGGCAGAGCTATCAACATATTTATCTAATGAGCAGTTAAGACCTATACAATTGGTAGCTAAAGCAATGCATGATATGAGCTGGTAGTAAGCCATCTCAGGGAGGCCTCGTCTTATACATAGTACAATGCATTTCATAGTCCAGTGCGACTATATGGTAACTGAGGAGGTGAGGAGCCTGTAGGCTAGAAATAGTGAGAGGCCCTCCACTGCCTGGCCAAGGGCGAGTTTCCACTCAGTCCTGGTCCGACTTGGTCACAAAAGCATTTATAGTAACAAAAAATTAAATAAATTAACTGCAACTTGATGACAGCAGCTGACTAAAACATGCCAGCAATCTGAGTGTAATGTGGTTCTGTCTGCTCGCTAAAGCCCCCACCATCTTAAAGCAATTTTTTTCAAAGCCCATACCTCAGCCAATAAGCTGCCATGTAAGAAAGTCACCTGTGCCATCACAATGGTGCATCCATGGCAATGGAGATACACTGCCACTACTTTGAATAATAATCCCACAAACAATTTCAAATAAAAAATGTTAAATAAGATACAAAAAAGAAATAATCATACAACTTCCTAGTCTAGCCCATTGCATAAATAGAACACATGGAGGTTGGCTGTGTGATATGTAAGCAATAAGACATGACGAGGTGTGCATGGAACAGATTTTGCTACAGATTTTATCCCTGGATGTGCAGCAAAATCTGTTCCATCACCAAGATGTCTTATTGCACTCATAAAATTGATTTCTTTTTAAAATATTTTCTCACCCTAGAAAATATATTTAAATGTGTAAAACAGAAATCTTTCTGCTAATTTTAGGTAAAATAATGCTTCTTCCTGATGATGTCATAGTATTTTGCTAATGGGCATTTTGCCCCATTGTGGCATCCATAGGTATGATAGGAAATTCAACCCCGTAACAGGCCTTTGTGTGTATGAGGGACACTTTATTTGCTAACCTTTTTTAGTTAAAGTTAGTCAGTGAATTACTTGTTTTATTTATTTTTGTGGTACTGGTAGTGAGAATGTCCGATCAGAGATCGAAGAAGTCAGTGGAGTGGTGTGGCACTACATTAAAAAAAAATTAGCCTCTACAATTTCAGTTTTAGTGTGCAACAGCTAGAGCAGCTGGAGTGAAGCAGCGTTAAACCACTGTGCAGTTGGCTTGGAGTTCTCTTGGATCCATGACAGGTGTTCAACCAAATTTTTGTTGAACACCCCAACAGCAAAACCGGCAGGTCGACCGCATTTTGCAGTCGGCTGCAGGTTTCAGTGCCACTAATTATTTTCTTTGGGGGTGAACCCCACATGAGGTGAAGCACCCCCTGCACCTCCCATTTAGGATTATCACCTCTGAGTCGGAGATGATTTGGATGGGGTGCAGGGCCCCTGACAGACAGTGCCAGGTTCAGCAGGTTCCCTACAGCAGCATGGTGCTGTAGTGCTGTAGGGGACCTTGCTGTTGAAGCGTACGCTGTCGGTTGGGTATCCTCAGCATACCTCCATGTTTATTAGTTTAATAAAAAAAACTTTAAAGAAAAGATGGCTGAAATAAACAAATGCACTACAGAAGGTTTTCTAAAATTAATAACATACCAGTTACTTTCTGCTGAAGCTGAACAGCCCCACATACAGAGATCAGCAGAGGTTCCATTTGTTCTTCTTCTGTTCCCCAACAGCCTAACTGGGAAAAGAGTATGTAGGAAAAATAAAAACATACTGAAACAATGGATTTGTTTTCTACACTGCTAGATGGCAGTATAAGGTACATAAGATTTTGTACAGGTGGGAACCAAGGTCCATCAGGACTAGAAGAGAGAGTGGCTGACAGAGCATGACCAGAGAGAGCAGTCCTTTAAGAGGAAGAACAAGTAAAGTGACAAAGGCAGGGCAGGGTTGACTTTTCTTTTACACAGACATGTAAAGCATGTCACATTACAGTTTCCTGGTATACCATGTACAGGGTGACCATGACTGAGTGCTTACAAAAGGGCAACTCAATCATGGTGCCTGTGTTGGGGCTACCGGCAGGAGTAGCAGTGGATACGGGGTGGGCGAGGTATGGAAAAAGGATGTACATGCATATACATGTGAGTGTGGGTTGGAGAAGGAGGAAGATATGTGAGTGAGGATGTGGTGGGCAGCTGCCGGGCCGGACACCTAGCATGGTGGGGTAGGTGGTCACTTGGGAGGTGCAGGGAAAAGTTCGGGTCCAGCATGGTGTGTTTTTTGTCGGTGGGCAGCTTGTTATTTTACCAAGTTTTCACACACCCCTGAAATGCACCCCACTGGAGTTGAGAATAAAAACCCATAGGACTCTGGTGCCCTCTTCATGCTCGCCATGAGTGTGTAGACTCTCCATAGCGGTGATCGCTATTCTGTGATCACCATTATGACAAGGAACCCAGTTTCCTTTATCATTCGGTAAGTCCGGGATGAGCTGTTACCAATAAAAAAAATGGCGTCATTTTAAACACCACAGTTCTAATGGCTCACAGATTTTCTCAATCACGGTCCTGCTTTTCTGAAGTTGTTCTTGCCTGTGCATGGAACAGATACCATGCACAGGTAATAACCAATCAGAAAGCAGAATTTTCTCTCCCATTTTATAAGGATTTAGCAACTTAGAAACATAGAAATTGCTGGCAGATAAGAACCATTGGCCCATCCAGTCTGCCCGTAGGCCCTATACAGTCTATGTGACCACTGACCCTTTGTGATCAATGGCTTTTCTTCACTCCCTCCCCCTCTCAAAGTTCCCCTGCTGTCACAGGCATGCTTAAACCCTCCACTGTGCTTGCCCCACTACCTCTTGTGGCAGACTATTACAAGCATTGACTACCCTCTCTGTGTAGAAAAACTTCCTCACGTTACCCTTAATCTACCCAACTCCAATTTCATATCATGCCCCTTGTTCTAGTACTTTTCTCCCTTGGAAAAGGTCCCTACCTGCACCTTGTTTGAGCCCTTGAGATAGTTGAAAGTTTCTATCATGTCCTCCACTCTCTCCTCTGTTCCAGTGAGTACATATTGAGGTCCCCTAGTCACTCCTCATGTTGCAAGCCCTTCACCATCTTTGTCACCCTTCTCTGGATAACCTCTACCTTGTTTAGGTCCTTGTGCAGGTGTGGCCACCAGAAGTGCATGCAGTACTCAAGGTGAGGCCTTACCAATGTTTTATACAATGGCATTACCACCTCCCTCCTCCTGCAAGTGATACCCTGCCTTTTCACCCCAGTATGCCACTGACCCTCCCACAGCCTTTGCATATTGCTTTGATACTGTGAGGTCATCAGAAATGATAACCCTATGTCCCTTTCCTCATTAGAAACAGTCATCTCCTCCTCCCAGCCTGTAGCTCTCCCGAGGGTTCCATCTACCCAGGTGCATTATTTTGCACTTCTTAGCATTGAACCTCAGTTGTCACATCTCTGACCATCTTTCAAGCTTCTCCAGGTCCTTATTCATTTTGAACCTCTTCTGGAGTATCAAAACTGTTGCAAATCTTGGTGTTATCCACAGATAGGCAGACTATTCCTTCCAGTCCCTCTGCAATGTCACTAATTAAGACATTGAACAGGACTGATCCAAGTACCGATCACTGTGATACTCTGCTGGTCACCGCTATCTGCCTGGATTGGATCCCATTTACCACAACCCTCTGCCTAATGTCTGTCAGCCAGTTTTCACCCAGTGTATCACCTTTTGTCCCATACTCAGACTTCCCATCTTAACAAGCCTTCTATGTGGGACAGTGTCAAAGGCTTTACTGAAACCTAGGTACTTGGCGTCTACCGCCCTCTCTGATTAACGTCCCTAATCACTCAATCAAAAAAGTCTATGAGATTTGTTTGACATGACCTCCTTTCTGTAAATCCATGCTGCCTCAGATCTTGGGCTCCCCAGATTTCTGAGGTGTACCACTATCCTTTCTCTCAGAAGTGTCTCCATGATCTTCCCCACCACTGAGATGAGGCTGACTGGACTGCAGTTCAACGCTTCCTCCCTACTGCCACTTTTGTGCAGTGGTACTACACGCCCTCCATCAGTTCTCTGGAACCATCCCTGTGTTGAGTGACTCTGTGTACAGGGCCACCAGAGGTGATGCAAGTTCTATTCACAGCTCCCTTAAAATCCTTGGGTGTACTTCATCTGGCCCCATGGCTTTATCCACCTTCAGCTTTCTGAGTTCTTCCCAAACTCTCTCCACTGTGAGTGGATTGGTGTCCACTTCTCCCCTCCATTGCCTCTGCCACCCAATTGTGGTCCTTGAACCTCCCCTCCTTAGTGAATACTGAACAAAAGTATTTGTTCGGTATTCCTGCCTTATCTAGATCCTCCTCCTTATATTCTACCTCCTCCCTCCTCCCGTTTGAGCCTCACTATATCTCTCAATTTTTCTTCTGTTGCTGATGTACCTGTAGAATGTCTTGTCCCCTTTTTCATCATCCATGCTAAACCCTTCTCTATTTGTACCTTAGCTCTCCTTACAACTTTCCCTGCTTCCCTTAGACATTCAAGGTACACTTCCCTGTCCTCCTCCTCCTTTGGGTCCCCTTATATTTTTCTGAAACTCAGTCTTTTAGCCCTAACTTTGTCTCCAACCTCTTCAGAAAACCAAGTGGTTTCCTTTTCTTTTCCTTTGTCCACTATACTAATGCATCGGTTTGTTACCTCCACTATGGCTTCATTCAGTTTCCCCTATTGTTCCTCCACCCCCATTACTTCTCCCTTCACCAAGACTGTTCTTATACATCTAGCCATTTCTGTGAAATCTGTCCTCCTAAAATCTAATACTTTTGCCCTTGTGGCTCACTTGAGTCCCTATCTCCATGCTAAACCATGCCACGTGGTGGTCGCTGGACCCAGCTGCCCTTCCACCTGTACTACTTGGACTCTGTTGCCATTGGTCCATACCAGGTCTAGAATTGACTTGTCCCTGGTTGACTCATATACCAGCTGCCAGGACTAACCTCCTGCAGGGATTCTAGATGGCTGTGCTTCTGGCTGTAGCAGTTGCCTGGGTGGTCCAATCCACATCCGACATATTGAAATCCCTAGTAGCAGGATATCACCTTTAGCTTCCATGTTGTGTATGTCCTCCACAAGTTCCTAGGATTTATATTTACTCATTGCCAGTGACCGCTGGGACCATCACTCATGGATCTGCTATGCTCCGCCATAAGTGTGGTTACCTGTGGTCACTGACAACTCATACAAATAAATCCCATATCACACAGCCGCCCCCATATTGCTTATATATTAATCACATACAAGATAATAGAAAATGATATTTATATTACTATCATCATCATACTGCCTGTTATCTAATATATAATACAGATAACATAAAGATAATAGACAAGAAAATAATAAAATATAAAAATATTATTGTAAAACTAATGTTGCTGCAAGGAGAATAAAGTAATTAGCATGAGGTAAAGCAAAAGTCGGGATTACAGCTGGGTATATGCTGTGTGGACTGCAAAGCATAGTAACTCTTACTGTACTTCACTGGATCAAGACAGTCTTAGAGGACTTTTCAGACTCTTTCACAACATCAGAAACAACAGTCCACAGCAGATTCATGCCAACAACACCTGCAGCAAGTATGCTATGACAATTCATGTTCATTGCTGACCTGAGGTCTGTTTCCCCTTTTGTTTGTAGTCTGCTTTACTCTATAACAATTACTTCATTGTCAGCGAAAGTGGTTCAACCAAACTGGCAATGCTGAGCCAATTTCAGGCCCTAACTCAAAACTGAGCCAAAGCTGGCTCTTGCCCATATCCCACCTTTACCAGGGTGTAGGGAGGTGGTAAGAGTAGAAATGGGACAGAATGGAGTTAGGAGAAGTAGAATGGAGTGGGGAGTAGAGCTTTCAAAGGGGTACAGTGATGGGAAGAAGTAGGATATGGGACAGGAGAATGTAAGGTGGGTTGCCCAGAAAAGGGTGAAATGGGACCTAAGGTGTGTTAGAGAGAGAGAGAGTGAGGGTGAGCAATAGAGAAAGAAAGAGAAAAGAGGTAACTAGATGCAGGAAAGTGTTCTAGAGGTTAGAGATGAAATCAAAGAAGCCGATTTCCTGCAGGTATTTTGCAACAGGGAATATGAGAAGAATTATCAGCCAGAATAGTGACGAGAGTAAAGGAGAGTGTAGAAGGGATGAGGACTGAGGAAGGTAATAGGCAAAGGAGAGAACCAGACTTTTGAAAGGAAAGAGGATCAGTGATAAAGGAGACTAGACTCAAGGGAATGGAGATTATGGTTAAAACAGAGAAAGTAGTGATGAATAAAGGGAGGGCCTTTGAGAAAGGCCAGGGAGAAGAGATGTCTTCAAAGCCCCTTTAAGAAATTCAGAGAGAGGAGCTGTTATAGCTAGTCTGGCAAGAGTTGCACATAAGTGGGGCCACTAGAAAGCCCTATCTCCTGAGGACTTGTGGTGAGCCTATGGAACCACCAGCAGATTCTCCACGCTGATTGGAGTATAAGGAAGCAGAACATTTTTATGCAGTAGTTGGGACCAAACCCATGCAAGAACTTGAAAACAGTAGAGAGGACAGCAGTAGGAGGCGCACCTGTGAATGAAAATTAGATGTGTGCTAGGAATGGGAAGGAAAGAGGTGAGAGGGGAGGATGAGTTAATTTGCATAGAGAGAAGAGGGTGGGAGGAGAAGGGACACAGCCCAAGAGTTGGAAAAGTCATTAAAGCAATAGTTACTTTACTTCAAAGGGCTTACAGCTGGAAAGGTCTCCTAAATGGAGAAATGGAACAGTCAACAGTATAAAGGTATGAAAAGGGTATGAAATTAGTAAATTACCTGTCAGAATTTCACTAAGGAATTAAAATCGGCAGGAAAGTAATTTAATTTGGCCTACCTGGTGGCCTTAAAGCTGACAATCTGGAGCTGCTTATATCTTAACAAGGCACCAAGCCTGAATCCTTGTGGAGATTTCAGGTAGGTAACATGCTTTAATTTTGGTCAAGAGCTCTGCAGTAACCCAGGGAGGCTAGGACACTCAGACTCAACTGCTCTAAAAGGGTGTGTTTGTTCTTTTGGTGGTCAATTAATTTAGTCTGGAACCAGGATAGGGCCACATCTATATCAGTAGATATATTAAGTGAAGACCAATCAGTATTTTAAAGATCATTGAAGAGGAGAGCTGATCAAGGGATCAGAACAACCTGGCCTAGATAAACTTGGGGAATGGGATTCAGGTGGAGGACCTTGCAGACACAGTACAACATCTGGTGCTTCCTGACGAGTAATAAGAAAACCAGCAGCAAGAATGCAGTGGTAGTGAGAAGAGAGGACCCAGCTGATTAAAGAATGCTTAGTGGTATAGGTATTGAGGTAAATGGGCTATATATTGAGATTTGTGAGATTGAGGAACTCAATTAATGGTATTAGATTTAGCTGAGGGAAAGCCAATTGATATGGAGGGTCAAAAATCAGGGATTACCAGATGAGGTAAAGGAGGAAAGGAAGGGAAGGGAAGGGAAGGAAAGGAAAGGAAAGGAAGAGCATCAGACAGAGTCAGGCATAGGCAAGGCCCTAATTTTCCATGGCACTTTGAGACCAAGTTCTGCACCAGGATTACCATTTTCCACAGAACTTCAGCAGCAGTGGTTTGTAATTTCTGCTAAAGTTCTGTGGCATGAATGAACTGCCATGTTGCAATGCCAGCTTGTCACCCTATTACCATGTCCATGGCAATGACTATGGCAAATGGGATGGGAACACACAATACCATTTGTTCAAAAAATAAACCACAGACTTTTAGAAATAAAATAAAATAAATCCAAATAATAATCTATCACTTAAGGTCCTATCCTATTGCATAAATGAAATACAGATGGGACCTTGTGTAATATATAATTTATCTATACTCATGTTCACCTCACTCATGAGGTTCCCACTGTATATCACTTACATAGTTAAATGCAGTCTGTAACCTAGTGTTTTAAAATAACAAAACAGAAAACAGTAGCTACAAAGACTGTATTGCAAGTCACAAACTGGAGGGTGCACTTACCGGGTGTGGTACTGAAAGGCACAAAGGCTATCAAAGCAATGGGGTCAGTACTCCAAAAACTTAACCCACTGAAATATTTGTTATTCACATGCATCACAGACTAAAAATGAACTGAGACAGACTAAGTCACTTACTGAGAATAAACTTTAATTGAATAATCCAACAACAGCAAACAGGTTACCTTGTCTCTGGTACCAGTCAAAACAGAAAGCACGGACAAGGCTATAGTACTTCAACACACGGAAAAATATTTTCAGAAATCGCCATTGCTAGAGCTTCTGGTCCGTTGCTACCTGGTCACACCTAGCGCACCTAGCTCACATTCCTTATATTTCAATGTCAAAAGACAACTTCATCAGTGTGAGAGGCAAGGACTAGGGCTGCAAAAATCTAAAACAATTAAAAGTGCAGTGTGTTAATTCCTAACCTTAGTATCAAACAGATGTCTAAAAATGTGAATAAATGTTAGATTATTCAATTAAAGTTTATTGTCAATAAGTGACTTAGTCTGTCTCAGTTCATCTGCAGTCTGTGACACATGTGGATTACAAATATTTCATTGGGATAAGTTTTGGAGTGCTGACCTCATTGCTGTTTTGAAAATAAATGTCCGTTTTGTGATTGTGAAATTGTATCCTCATTCATACAGGTCCATTTGGAAATGTGGGATATTTCAAGACTCATTTTGATGCCAACCCACTTCTCCTGATGCACTACATTGTTCCATCAGGCCATGACATGCACATGAACCCCCTATGAGGAAGGCTCCTGGCCCATCACAAGGCATCACATTTGTGACAGAACACTGAGTCATACCTTTCCATGCTCATAGCGGTGGTGTGCAACAGAGCTGCCCTCCCCATCATCATGCTGCCCAACCAGTGCCCCAAGCTCATCCTCAAACTTGAGTCATCAGCACAGGAACACAACATGCTACCCACTGGCAGATGGCCAGCCCTGCACACAACATTTCTTCATACTTTTAGTTAATTCAATCAACCTATAATAACGTGTAATCAATAACCCTGCTAGAAATCTATAAACACAATTATTCATTTAACAGGTCTTTTCTTACAACAGGTATATGCATCATCATCATCATCATCATCATCATCATCATTTATTTGTTCATCCATTACATAACAGTTTGGACATTACAAAGTTAAAAATGATACAACAGTTAAAACAGCATGTACCATAATAAAAAGAAGATAAAGTAAAAATAGAAATAATGTAAATAAGTCAAAGTTTTACCAGTATAATATATTTGTGCAATAAAATAAAATATTATGGGCTAATAATTTCCTTAATTTTTTTTTTGAGTGAAAAACAGATGCAATAAATTTAGCAATCATTATGGCATCCTCTAGGGTCATGGGGTGCAACAGAATAAAAACTGGATCATAATATAAATTTAGGTATTTTGTCAAAAACTGTTTCAAATTGGAGTCTCTTAGATGAGAATACAAGGGACATTGAATTATTATATGCTCCAATGTTTCATGAAGCCCCTATTACATTTGCAGAATAGCTCTGTGTTTTGTTCATTGTTTTACCCTGTTTGAAATATACATACTTAGATATAAGAATTGCAACCTAGCCCAAGTAATAGCTTTTCGGAGGCTTTTGGGGTAGGGGTAACAACAGATAGTTTTCGATCCCTGAGTCAGTTTTATTTTACTGAACCAAATTGCCTGTTTTTGGCTTTTGACTGACTCCATTTGTTTTTTTTGAGGCTAATCTAAAAATATATTTTTTAATTTTGTTTTATATTGAATAGAGATCAAAATATCCTGATTAAAATCTTTCCACAGATGATAATTATTGATATTTTAAGAATAGTGGTCAACTTTTAGCCAAAGAGAATAAAAGCTTTCAGTATTCCAGTGAATTTTTCTAAAAGACAAAGATAGGTGATAACTACTCGTACAGTTCTTTTTATTATCATTTTATTTATTAGCCTTAGCCAATATGAGACTATTCTGAGATGTATTATGTCTTTTATTGGGATCCTGCCTAACTCAGCGCATACTATTGAATTAGAGGTGGAGAGGAACCTGTAATATGGTCTTATAGAAGTAGGATAAGGGAGTTCTAGGTGGAATATTCTTTTGTTCCCAAATCTCCACCCATAGGCAAGTGAAGAAATGATTTTTGCTTCTCCAGCTCTAACAGCAGGCAGTACAGTTGATCCTCCAAACTTAAAATTAAAATGGAGTAAGCCTTTCACTATTAGTTTTGCCCTGTCAATCTGTTTTTAATATGTTCATTTCAGAGACCATTTGATGCAAGTGTAACTCCCAGGTAAACATGGCTTCACCACCTCTACTAGTTGTTTCTCAATATAAATTCTAGGAACCACTGATTGATTACCAAAAACATTATTTTAATTTTAGTTATGTTACTTCCAAGATGATAATAGTTACATTTTACTTTAAGTTGATCAATTTTTCTTTGAAGTCCTATGTTTGAAAGACAGAGTATCACCAGATTGTCCATAAGCCAAAATAGGAACAGGAACATTGTTAACTTTAGGAAGTCTAATGGTAAAGATTCATCAAATGAAAGAAGAGATTCTATATAAATATTGAATAACAATGGTGCTAGTAAGCACCCTGTTTAACCCTTTGTTGGTTTGAAAGTAATCTGTAATAGTGCCACTGTTATCAAACTTCACTGCTGTGTACATGTTTGAATGAAGCAGTACAATAGGACATAATAATTCTAAGGGTAAACCTTTGTATAGAATTTCCCATAACAATTCTCTTATCACAGAATCAAATGCAGCAGAAAAGTCTACAAACAATGCATAGAGCTTCATTTTCTTATAAACCTTATATTTCTCAATAAGATGAGATACGATATATATATATATATTATCCAGGGTTGAGCATCCCTGAATAAACCCTGATTGAAATTTAGATAATGGATTGTATTTTCCAACCCAGATCAGAAGTTTGTTTAATAATATTCCAGAGAAAAGTTTACCACTTGTATCTAAAAGACTTGTAGGGCAATAGTTTGAAGGGGACAGATAAGATTCTTTTTTGTGTAAAGGAACTATAATGTTTCTGTTCCTTGATGGTGGAATGCGCCTTTCTCTAAAACAGAGATTAAAAATTTACAAAGAATGGTACCCAGTAATTCATATGATTTTTATATATCTCACCTGGAATGAGATCCGGACCAGGGACTTTGTTTATAGCTAATTTAAATATAGCATCTTCAACTTCCTTAAAGAAAACTGATAATGGTTGGTATTCAGCTAGTAGGATCTTATCGTGGTTTGATGCAAACTAAGTACGTGAGGGTCTGTAGTAAGTAGTTTTTTAAAAGGTCTATGCATCATTATACTCCACGTTTCTGGACATAATCTTTTTTTTAAAGACAGGTTCATTCATTATGTTTGCTTGCACACAAGTGTAAGAAACACAGTGCCATCATCCAAGTTTTTGGAGGTGTGGCAGCCCTCTTCAATTTAGTCAGTGTGTTTGCAGTTGTGGCGCAGTTCTCCAATGACTGCTGGAGCTGTCTATGACAGCAGTCGAAAATGCAATGGAGTACAGTTGAAAGGGAGCTATGCTTCAGTGAGCAGCAATAAGATATCGCCTGCTCATGCGCGTCCCTCCTACACACCTGCATGCACGCACACTGCATCTTCGCCCCCACGCACACACTGTATAGCCAACGGGTGCCCAATCCCCATCGGCTGTGCTGCACTCCCCAAAACAGAGTCCACATGCCACACTGGGTGCCCACCCAGTGTGGCTACACATCATATAGCTGATGGGGTGCCCAATCCCTGTCAGCTCCACTATTCCCTCCCGAGTACAGGTTGCCACGGGAGTCCACCCCAGTGTGGCAACAGATGCTATTGCTGATGGGGTGACCAATCCCCCATCAGCTCCACGCCCAAACAGCAGGTCAGCCTTGCGCTGGGAGCCCACCTCGAAGCGTGGAAAACGTCCCAGGGTCATTGCCCTTCAAAAACCCTGAAACACAAAAACAGTCCTCGTTGTCTCTGCCTACCCACGCCCACCAACTGTGCACCCTGCCTCCCACACACCCTTCACTTCATACTACCTCTGGACTCTGGGCGCAATGATCTTTGGTGGACTGGGAACACGTCTGCACTCTTCAAAGCCAACATCGCGAACTGAGGAAATGCTGGTAAGCTGTATAATGGGATAGATAGGGTTTTTCAACTTTGCTGCATATCTCAGGCAGTTTTGGAATTCTTGCACCAAATTTTCAACATGGAGTTTTGGGACCGCTTCTCATGAATGCTCTCACTGTCATGGCGTTAATTGGGCCTGAATGGTGATTTCGCAGTCACTGCGTGAAATCATCTTTCAGGACCAAGTCGAAAATGACACTGCCACTGTTCATAAGGTGGACTCTCAAAAAGCCTATGTTGAAAATTCCAGGAAAAATTCCTTTAAAATGACTGTTTTTGAGCGTGCATTTCGCAGTTCCTACGCATGCTCGTAAGTTTGCGTAATTTTCAATATTTTCACCCAGATTTCAACATTGCCATTTTATTACACTTCCTTATGAGCAGTACAGCTGTCATTTTTCACATCTTGCCCAAAACGTGTTTCAGCCCATGTAGCGCACAATAGTGCAGTTGGTATGTGAAATCAATGTATGGGACACATTAAGAAAATCACAGTGACACTGTTCATGAGCAGAGGTCTTAAAATGGCTATGTTGAAAATGTGGTGAAAATTCCTAAAATAACTGTTTTACGAGGGTGCATTGCAGTTCCTATGCATGCTCATAAGTTTCAAATTTTCAATATTTTCCTCCAGATTTTCAACATTGCCATTTATTACACTTCCTTTATGAACAGTACAGCTGCCATTTTCATGTCACCCAAATGTGTTTACACATGTAGTGCACAATGGTGCAGTCGGTGTGTGAAAGCAGTGTTTGGGACAGATTAAGAAAATCACAGTTACATGTTCATGAGCAGAGGTCTTAAAATGGCTATGTTGAAAATTTGCTGACAAAAGTCCATAAAATGACTATGTTATGAGTGAGCATTGCGCAGTATCCATGCACCATCATAAGTTCATGACTTTGTAATATTTTCAGTCCAGATTTTCACCAGTGGCATTTTCCACACTTTCTTATGAACAGTACAGCTGTCATATTTCACAACATGGCGAAATGTGTTTTCACACTTTCAGCACAGAAATGCATGGTCGCTGTGGGACATCATTGTTCGGGACAGATAAAGAAAATCACAGTGACACTGTTCATGATCGGAGGTCTCAAAATGCCTGTGTTGACAATCTGCTGTAAAAATCCCCAAACTAATTACATTATGGTGTGCATTGCACAGTTTCTATACACTTGTGACTTCACAATTTTTTAATATTTTTAATGCAGATTTGTACCATTGCCGTTTTTACACCTCCCCATGAACAGTACAGCTGTCATTTTTCATATCCTGTTCGAATGTGTTTTGCACCTGTGGTGCTAAATGCCATAGTCACTGTGTATAAGCAGCTTCGCTAACAAACTGATATTGCCACTGTTCATGAGGTGGGGTCACAAAAACCATGTTGAAATTTGAGGAAAATACCAATGAATGCCTGAGGTGTTAGGGGTTTCCAACCATAACGCCAAACCCTGTAGAGAATGACAGGCATCAGGAGTGTGGCTTGGGATTCTTGCCTGTAATGCTCATTCCATTCCACACCCTGCAGCCAGTGAGAGGCATCGAGGTATGCCTGGACTCTTCGCCCAAAGTTCACTCCCCATTCTTATACCACACCCATCTCACCATTTCCTGATGGGATGGAATGGGGTGCACATAAGGGCCAAAGACCCTACAGCACACCGTGACACTTGTCAGTGTCTGCAGGGTAGGGTGTGTGAAATGGCACGCCATTATGCTTGATGACCAAAGGCATACCCCAATGCCTGTCACTCTCTGCAGGGTGGTGGTGGGGTTCAATACTTCACTGCCATTCCTATTATGCAGCTCTGTAACTTCTACACTACCAATGCCAATGCCAGCAAGCAAACATTCGGCATTGACAAATGCTTGTTTTACCTGTTATTCATTTAAGAGGACTTTACTATACCTGAAAGGCACAAATACATCCATACAAAGTCACATATTCAGTTAACAAGTCTGTGTGATTGTTAAGTACTTGTTTATGCTGGCCCCAGTGTCATAACTTAAGACTGAATATTTTGTTAGGCTGTAGTACAGGTTGAGCAAATATCTCAATACCAGATGTGCTTTGCCACTTCCTCAAGTAGTGGGAGCAGTGCTAGATACAGTAAGAGTGTTCATTTCTGTGCCAGAATGCAGCCCCATCATTGGCTCATGTATGAGTGATGTCATGAATAACATCACGTTGAGCATAGAGGGTTTGGGATATAAAAGCAGGGAAGGGAACCAGGTGCTATGGAAAAACTGTAAGTATTGATAAAGAATCACCAAGAACAGTAGCTTCTGTGGCACTGCAGATATTCTGTGGTAGGTTGCAAGTTATGTGCTAAATTCTGTGGCCTCAGAGTTCTAGGGGCCTTGGGCACTGCCCTTAAAAACATAGATACTGCCAATGAAAATGTATTTATTTATTGAATTTTTTGGGCAGGTAGGCCCGCTGAGACCACAGGAGTACCTTTTTCAGGAGCAGCCTGGTATTAGTGCAGAGAACACAGCAAAATAAGGCACATGCAATATTAATTTTAAGTTACAGAAGGTACAGTGACACATATGAATCAGTTCACACAATGAATAAATACATCTTCAAGTATCAGATTCACATAGTAATGAAAGGTACGGGCATTTAACATAGCAAGCAGACTTATGAACAGAAAACATGGCTAGAGTTAACATTCAATCCTAGTCAAAGGAAGAAACCAAGGGTGATAGGACGACAGACAGGCAGACCAGCAAGGAGGTAGTGCCCATCAACGACAGCAGTCGCATAGGCTACACTCCAGTAGGAGGGTCTTCAGGCCTTTCTTGAAGTCACCGAGTGAGGAGCATTCTTGTAGGCTACTAGAGGTCATTCAATAGGAGCAGGATTGAGGTAGCAAATGACCTTTTACCGAGGTAGTCCTGACTTTGGGGACCAGGAGGAGTGATTATTTTTTTTATTTTAGTCTTTAGTAACCAGATAAGGCCAACTAGGCACAAGTGCCTATTTTCAGGGTGATCTGGAAGCACGGGCTGTTGAGTGACTTGCTCAGTCACACAGTATGCAAGTGAAGGTTGTGGGACTCAAACCCATGCCTGCTGGATGACCAAGCTCATTCACAGTTCATTACTCTAACCTCTAGGCTATAGTGCCAGCCAAGTAATCACTTGAAAACCTAAGGGACCACCTCTGGGTTTTGAAATTAATATATCTTGTAGACTAGAGAAGCATTGCTATTCCTAAATTTTAAAAGCAAGGCACAAATAAGAGTAATCCAGCCTGCCTTCAAGTGAGGGCCAATTTAGCATTTGAAGCACTTTGCAATGGTGTTTCATGAGGAAGCCCCAATTATACAATGGCAAAATAGAATGATGGGCTCTGATTGGTCAGAGCCACACTTCAATAATGATGTTATCTGAGTATAACATCAATGTATGAAGGACCAGCAGTTAAGTCAACCTCACTAAGCATAAAAAATTGCTGTCCTGTCATCTCGAAAACCATCATGGGCTTTGCACCCATTCCCCCAATATCCAGTTTTCAGTCACGAACAACCTTGCTCATTTGAAGCCACAAGCCACAACCACACCCACACCCACTGCCAACAACCTTCTACCCCCACAGTAGTCCCCAAACAAAAGCGTGTATGTTTTCCCTCAACTTTAAACAAACCACCTCAGTGAGTGGTTGTCTTCATCATAACTTGAGCACCCACGCCACTCAACATCCTCCACTCCTGAACCTGCCTTGAGTCACACCTGCCACCCACCACTTTCACAGATGTCCTCAGTTTTCTCAGGTAAAATCACAAATCCTAGAAACTGTACCTGGAGAACATGAAAACACATTGAACCCGATTCCCTGCTCAGATGTGCAGGAATCAACACTGCTATACTCTAAGCCTGACAGCAAAGTTGAACTCAAAACTGCTGTATATTTGTAACTGCCTCCTATTAGTGATGTGTTGCTCTTTTCATAAAGAAACCAATGTACTCATAAGCAGGAAAGGAAGAAAGGCCAAAAACACAGAAACCAAGATGGACTATCAATGGGAGACAACATGGAGGGTGGTGGTGACAGAGAAACACAGAGCTACAGACAGCACACAGTAAGCATGCCACCTGCTTGAGAAGCACAAAAGGAATTTCTTTTTCTTTAAATACTTCTCCACTACACTGAATACATAAAAAAAAAAAATAAAAAGTGTATTGTTTGTATTTTTTATTTTTTATGTGTTGCACTGCGTGGTAGTCAACATATTGGGAGAGTGCAGCTTTGGGCGCAGCTGCTGTTGGGCGAATGCAGGGGCACACATCACTAGGTGCGTCCCTCATTCCCCAATAAGCCAGCATGCTAGCGCTGACACCAACATTATGTAAAGTGGACAAAACTTCAAAACAGAGACAAGCTCGTCATGCAGTGGCACTTTGTTTTACAAGTTATGTCCACTTTACTACGATGCCTCCCAGTACAGGGTGCCCGCTGGGAGCCCACCCAGCATGGCAACTGATCCCATGGCCGGCATGGGTACCCAATCTCGTCGGCTCCACTGTCCTTCCCTCCATGACAGGGTGCCACGCTGGGGAGCCCACCCCAGCATGGCAACTGATCCCATGGCCGATGGGGTTCCCAATCCCCGTCAGCTCACGCCCCCAGCTGTCCTTCTGCCATGCTGAGGCCCACCCCAACATGGCAAATGTCCCGCGTCGTCTTTTTTTTACCTGTAAATTAAAACGGTCCCGGCCTTCTCCTACCCACAACCCGCACCCACCCTGCGCACCCTCCTGCCTCCCCACACCTCACCCCATACTTACCTCCAGACTCTGGCGCGACGATCATCGGTGGACCGGAACACGCCTGCACTCTTCAAAGCTGACCGCGAACTGAGGAAATGCCGTAAGCTGTATAATGGGCTAGATAGGGTTTTTCAACTTTGTTAGATCTCAGGCATTTGTTGAATTTTGCACCAAATTTTCAACATAGGTTTTTTGGGCCCTCCTCATGAATTCTGTCACTGTCATGGCATTTATCGGCCTTGAAAGGTGATTTCGCAGTCTTTCATAAAATCACCTTTCGGGGCCCATTAACGAAATGACAGTGGCGGTGTTCATGAGGTGCCCTCCAAAAAGCCTAAGTTCCAATTTGGTGGAAAAATCCAACAAATGCCTGTTTTACGAGCGCAGCGTTATGCAGTTGCTACGCAGGCTCATAACTTCGTGCATTCACAATATTTTACTGCTGGATTTTCAGCATTGTCATTTTGTACACCTCCTTGTGAACAGTACAGCTGTCATTTTCCACATCCTGCCGAAATGTGTTTCCGCACTTCGGTACAATAAGAGCAGTCGCTGTGGAAATCAGTGTTTGGGCCAGATTATGAAAATGACAGTGACACAGTTCATGAGTAGAGGACCTAAAATGCCTATGTTGAAAATTTGGTGATGATACTCCATAAAATAACTGTGTTATGAGCATGCGTTGGCAGATTGCCTTTTTCGTACCGTCGTGCATTTGTGATATTTTAGTCTGGATTTTCACCATTGCCATTTTCCACACCTCTTGATGAACAGTACAGCCGTCATTTGACATATTGTACTAAAATGTGTTTTTAGCACTTCCGGTGCAGAATAGCATAATTAAACATAATCCTTCTTGGGACACTTTGAAAATAACAGTGACACTGTACATGAGCAGAGGTGCTAAAATACCTTTCTTGAAAATTTGGTGCTGAACGCCCATAAATATGGCAGTGTTGCAAGCGTGCATTGCATATTTCCCACACACCCTAGTAGCTTCAAAATTTGGTATATTTACATGCCACATTTTCAACACTGGCATTTTTACACCTCCTTTGAACTGTGCAACTGTCATTTCTCACATCATGCCCAACATGTTTTCCGCACTGCACTACCAACACCCAAAGGGACACCCTAATGCTTGTCACTCTGCAGGGTGGGGTGGGTTGGCATCAGTTCAATACTTCACTGCCATTCCTATGATGCATCTGTCTAACTCCTGCACTACCAATGCCAATGCCAGCAAGCCAAAATTCGGCATTGACAAATGCTTGTTTATTCTAAAAAGAATGAGTCATTGTCTAATTGCAATAATGCACTCCAGGGTGTGTGTCGTGCTGGGATAGTGTCACTTCAGGTAATGGATGCACCTCCGACTGTGGCCTCATGCTCAACCACCCGAGGCATGACGTTATCCCAGCATAACACACCTTGTTGTGCATTATTGCTTAATTACAGAACAACCTACTGTATACTGTGGTACCGGTGTCTTGAGATTCTGCATTTCAGAGCTCTTAACTGATTGGAGAAGCAGAGACCCATGGAGTAGGGTAGGAGTAAGCTGCCATTTGCAATACACAGGTGTGACTCCTTTGTGAGGAGGGGGCTTAGGTGATAAAGGAGTTCATTTATTTGGTGCAAGGATTTAATTAGGTGCTCCACATGTACCTGAAGGTGATATCTTGATCCATGTGTACCCTGAGATAATTGATGGAATCAACCACCTCAATTACAGACCCATTTGAAAAGGATGGAGTCAGAATATGCTGCCTTTGAGTGCCTAAACTCCTCAGGCCAAAGAGGATGGCCTTGGTCATCTTGACATTAAGGACCAGTTTATTTGTTAAGAATCAGTTTTCCAGTATCTGAAGGTCATTTGAGAGTAGGCTCCTCAAATTGGAAGTGTCTTTAGAGCTACAATACAGTACTGCATCATCTGCATACAGCAGCAAGTTTATAGCACCACAGTTTAAGAGCATATCATTTACATAGACGGAGAAGAGAAGGGGACCTAGGATTGATCCTTGTGGGACACCATTGGGACTAGGTGTTTATCGGACAGAACTCCTTCCATTTAACCATTTTATGTATCTATTTGTGACATAGTCAGAGAGCAATCAGAGAGACAGCCTGTCAAGGCCAAAGGATTTTAGTTTTGATGGTAGTAGCTGGTGGTTTACTATATAAAAGCTTTGGTGAGGTCTATAAGGGCTTCACCAGTCAGCAACCCAGTGTTGAGGGCCACCAGGATATCAGTAGTCATTTAGAACCATCAGTAAAACCATTCCATTGTTCTTACTAAATCCAGTTTGATTATTGGTGAGTAGGTCACGCTGTTCGATATATTCTTGGAGCTGATTGTAGACTAAGACTCCAACAATTTGCTCAGGGTGCAGAGGGTGAGATGGGGCAGTAGTTTTCAACTTGCTCCTCAGACTCACCCTTCTGAACAGAAGTCACAAGGGCCACTTTCCTAATGGAGGGACATTCCTACTAGGAGGGATCTATTGAACAACGTGGCAGTTGGGGAGGCAGTGGCTGGTGGTGCAAGTTTAAGGAGCTTGGGTTCAAGCTTGTAACTGGTGCAGCCTTGCACTTTGTCACTTAAGGAGTTTATGCACCTCCTTCCCAGTCACTAGTATGAAGTGAAACTGGGGGGATGATCTCTGGGAGGTCAAGAGGGGAGGAGGAAACAGAGTGATAGTTCCTGTACCTTTTCAAGTCAGTGAATAAAACTTTAGAGCCACAGCAAAGTCTTGGGGTAACTAAAATGCTTTCCATCTCTGACAATGCTGTAACCACTAGAGCTGGCATGGGATAAATGAAAATGAATGAAGGAATATGAGTCTGCACAGGAGGCATTCATAGGAGGAAGGAACAGATGACTGATGGAAAACATCACTTTTGTTTTTGAGTAATCTGTTTTTCTCCCCTGGCTCGCTGATCCTCCTCTCCTTCGGACTCTATCAAGTTCCCTCTGACCCTTCTGTCCTTCCCCGGCCCTCCTCAGATCCCCAAGATATCCCGTAACCCTTCACTGGGTGGGTCCCTCTCCGAGGGGAAGGCACTGGGGATAGCCCCAGCGTGCACTTTCTGGGGCTAGGGGATGCTGCTGGGGAGCAGGAGGCACCGGAAGGCACTGGAGGCCCTCAGGAATGGAGAGCTGTCATCGGAGGCCAGCAAGCAATTTTCCTGGCTTTCTGAAGGTGCATGGCGTCCGGATGTTAAGGCAAGGCGAGCGTCTGTCGCACCACCCTAATGGCCCTGATGTGCTGCCTCACCAGCCTCCACCAGTGGTCAATATGGCACCGGGTCATGATCCCTTCCCTCCCTGGAGACAGCGAGCAGTCATGGGAAGCTCAAGCTGCCTCCCCTGGCCAGCCCTCCAGCGACCTGAGCCTCGCTCCTCAACCCGGTCACTGGCGCTAAGTGGAAATTCAACCGCAAGCACTGGCGGCCGGCTCAACATCACATTTTAGTCTAATGCACACATAAAAGCCACAGCATTTTCAAGCTTACCACAATCCTTCTATAGACTATGCATTCACTGATCCTGCAATTTACAACACTAATCTGGGCGAAAAATCAGTATTCAGTGATGATCAGGATGTCAGGAAGAAACTGTTGGTCCTAGAGCCATACAACCTCAAGCTTAGGGAGAAGATTCCTGACTTTCACATGGAAAGCTGTTTGGGGAGGGTGGGTTGGAAAGTGGGGCTGAGTACAATATATCCTTAAGTAGGGGCAGAAAGGAACATAAGGAAAGTAATTTTCTTTGCTGGCTTCTCTCAGAGTGGTAGGAACAAGAGGTAGAAGAATTAAATGAGATAGTCTAGAAAAGGGCCTCATGGTTTATGGAGGAGGAAGAGGTGAGAAGAGTAACATGGAATAGGAATAGGTGAGGTGGGTGAAGATGAGGGAAGTTCATAAAGAGGTGTGAGGATGAGGAGAAAAGTCTTTGGGAAGTGGATATGGACAAGGGAGCAGTAGAAAAAGGGAATGGAAATCTTGATTGTGGAGAAACAAAGAGGTCTGTGTCTGGGATTATCAAAGGCTGAAGACAGCCCTGGGGCTAAGTCTTATGTCACAGCCCTCACTGTGGAAAAAAACTGCTGCACTGGCACACGTTCAGTTCTTCAGCATGTGATGTGCAGTGGTAGGCACAACTACAGGGATGTTACACCTGGTCATACCAAGTGTCGCATTTTGACCTAACGGCACATGGAAAACATCTACAAGCTGCATTTGGTTACTCCCATCCACAAAAGTGGTGACAGGACTCTCCCAAGCAACTATAGACCAATCTCCATTTTAGCCCTCTGTCCAAGGCACTGGAAAGGATAGTTGCTGATCAACTCACTGACTACCTGGAAAATATGACCTCCAGAGTCCTCAGCAACACGGTTTTCGTAAGAAGTACAGCACCACCACAGCTCATAGATTTCACCTCCTACATCAACCATGCACCAAATCAAAACCAATTGGTCAGCATTGCCTTTATTGACCTGACAAAGGAATTTGACACCATCAACCACTCCCTACTGACTAGGCAACTATCGTCCCTTGGTCTTTCACCTGAAGCCACCAACTGATTCCACAGCTACCTTAGTGACCATTCCAGCAGGTCAGAATTGAGATACAACCTCGACATCCTGCCCGTCCACTCAGGTGTCCTCCAAGGATCTATTCTCGGCCTCATTTTTATCATCTTGTTAACCAACCCCACCTCATGTCATGACAAGAATACTCCTATATGAAGATGACATTGTGATTTACATGTCACTCTGACACCAATCTCCTATAGCAACAGCTGCAAAGTAGTTTTTCAGAAGTTGAATCCTGGTTCAGTTCAACAGGTTCATCCTAAACTACTCAAAACCAAATAATTGCTGTTTTATAGCACCCATAGCAATCAAAACTCCAACAACTGCAAACCAAAATTGTACCAGGACAGTGTTGGAGCAGGTATCACCATTTCAATAACTGGATGTATCCTTTAACTGCTCACTGTCATACACCACTCATATTCATAACATTGCTAAAACTGTTAACACCTGCATTGGAATATTATATAGGCACAAGCACTGTCTGACAACCGAAGCACTGAAGATTGACATACAGAGCTGGATTACCTTGCTGATTGACTATAGTCTTGTGGTCTATGGATCTGCTTCTGACACTACCCTCTGGCACATATCCTTAGCCCTGAACAAGGCCTGTCGGCTCCTCACCTCAGCACTGTGACTCACACACACCTGCGAATTATATGAGAAGGCAAACCGGCTGCAGCTGCCTGGTAGAATAAAATACCTGCATTCTAGCAAGGATGGCATACATGGACTCCTGCCCCTCACTGCCCCACATGCCAAACTAGGAGGTCTGTAAACTAAGCCTTCACTGTCCCCCACTGCTGGACCTCACAAGGGCAGTACTCTTCAGAGCCAGGGCCCCTAACTGGTACAACTCACTTCCTAGTGTTATTGCCAGCACTCCAAACCTCAGACCATTTAAGGGCAAACTTCATCAGCACGTGCTGGCCAGCTCTAATTGTGACTGCTTCCTATAGATTTTCCCTATTTGACCCAAGGCCTCCCTGAATTTGTTCACCCCACTCCCTTTATAGACATTTTCTCTTTCCTCATCCACCCACCCTTCTTCAATGTCCCTCCCCATACCCTGCACTCCCTCACAGATCTGAGTACCCCTTAACCTACCCTGGTCCTCTCCTCACTCTGTTTACCTCCTATCCACTTCCTTATCCTCTCCAATGTTTCCCTTGTGCACAATGTATGGATTTCTGTTGCATTCAATACTGAATATCCCTGTTGTTTCCTGACAAAGCCTCTGGCTGCTCATAAACTGCTACCATCTTGTAACACTACTATGCTACCAATTTCCTGTATGTATCTCGTGCTGTATTTTGCTGTTATTAATGTTTTTCTGTCATTTTCCTGCTATAACTTGCTGTGTTTCCATGACGGGGGCCTTTGTATAAGAGGCTCATTGGCTCAAAGGTGTAATCTAAAACCTAAATAAATAAAAATAAAGCTGCCAAGCTGCTGTAAATCATGAAGCCAGTTGCAAACTGGCACTTTGTATGAAAATATGGAACATGGCAAAGCCTGTAGGTGCCCAAAGGAAGTTACCCTTACACACAGGTTTTGGTGCCGTGCATGATTTTCATTCAGTCAGAAATCAGGCCTGTGGTACAGTGGGAGAGTAGTGAAGCAGACAAGATCACAACAATTTATGGTGGCAGGTACAAATGAGCATCAGAATAAAATTACAAACCCTAACACAAATTAGCAGCAGTAGTTAAAAAGAAATTTACTTTGAGATTTACCTCAGTCTACACAGAGGTAACCATATGCAAATGTAACAATATGCATACATCCACAGCTACAATAGTGTAGAGGGTTGAGCAGTGACATGCAGAATAAACTCAATAATAACTCAAGGAGCTATGGAGCAAACAGGATTAATTGTGTAATCAGTGCTTTAATGTGGTCACGGGAGGCATGTAACATTGTACACACAGAATGGGAATTTCCTTTACAAAGGCACTGAGGTAAATGCTAGGACAGACTGCTTGGCTGTGATAATAGAACTTACTACAGTAGCTGTTTTAATAACAGGAAGTTGTAAATACTGGGTTTGACTCCAAGCTATGTTCAAGGAATCCCAGGCAAAAGCATTTGGGAGTTGATGAAGCCAGGCTATAGGTCCAGAGAGTCAGAGACAAACAGCAGCAAGAGATGGTGTAGCCAAACTATTCTTAGAAAGTCAAAGAGGCATTAGCAGTTGGGAAGAGTAGGGTCCAGGCCAAGCCCAGAGTGTACAGGTGCCAGATGGCTGGCAGAGGAAAACAGGTTTGATGGATTAGCTGCAAGGCTTGGTGCCAACTTCTAGCAATTTTAAATAAAATTGTTTCAGTAAGCCTCAGCGTGAATGTCTTTCAGAAAATGATCAAACATATATGTGTTAACCAGTGCTTGTCAAATGGATAGAAAGAATGATACAAAGCCAACAGGCAAGTACTATTCTGGAGATGAGATGATTTTAGATTGCAGAGTTTAGTAATATACTGTAGTTCCTAAAGCTTGGCAATTGTATTTCACTGAATGCATTTTATGTTTGCTTGCAGCATGCATGCAGCACATGTTCAAGAAACATCTTGCAACAATACCACATTTCAAAGGTGTGTCAGTGTTGTGGCCAGTGCAGCCGATGCTTTACTGGGTATGTCCCTCACCTACCAATCAAGGAGGAAGCTGCCAATGACAGCAGCTTCAAAGAGAATCAAGGAGTAAATGAATCTGCCGCTGCAATCACTAACAGTTTTGTCACTGCAGCGGCACCTCCCTCCCTCGCAACCTTGTCGGCACCTGCCACCCAGCACTCTGTCCCTGGACCTTGCTCTACTGACAACTTGTTTGTTCTGTGTGCCTTTCCTGGTGAAACAAGTAATGAGCAGCGGCTCTTGCCACCTGCCACACACTCCATGGAAAGCCTGCATCAAGGTGCCCAATCCCCATGTCGAGCAGTGTCTCCCTTCCTACCATTAATGTAGCACACTGGGAGCCCACCCCAGTGAGCCAAAATGTTTTGACACCGGGATGCCCACTCCCAGTGTGGGATGTGCCCCCAAAGCCCATCTGTAATCTGCTGACATCGGGCTGTCCAATCCGCTTGTTGGCATGCCCTCCACCACTATTGTGGCACATTGGGAGCCTACCCTGTGTACCATTTTTTTTTAGACCTGTAAAGAAAGAAACCATCCCGCCTCCTCCCAGAGTGTTTTTTTTTAACTTGTAAAAAGAAAACGGTCCACCGTCATCTCCCCAGTACCCCCTCCTCCTCTCACTAAGTACCCACCTCCCCACCCCTCTCCCATATTACCCTCCAGAGGTTGGGAGCAGCGATCTTCTCTTGACTGTGACACATCTGCACTCTTCAAGGCTGAACTGTGAACTGAGGAATCAGGTAAGTGCTGTATAATGGGAGTCAATGGGGGGTTCTACTAGGTTGATATCTCAGTCACTTTTAGGAATTGTGGCTCAAATTTTCAACATGGGGATCTTGGACCCCACCTCATGAACATGTTACTGTCATTTCATTACTTGGTACCAAAAGGTAATTTCATGGTCACTGTGCGGAATCACCTTTTGAGACCAATTAACAAAATGACAGTGCCACTGTTCATGAGGTGGGGTCCCAGAAACACATGTTGAAAATTTGGTGAAAATTCCAAGCAACGCCTGCAGTACGAGCATGCGTTGAGCAGTGTTTAACAGTTTCACTCCAGATTTTCCAACATTGCAATTTTTTCACACCTCCTTATGAACAGTATAGCTGACATTTTCCATCCTGCCGAATGTGTTGTTGCACCTGTGGTGCAGGATGATGTTGCGCCAGAGAAATCAACTTTGGGAAAGAGTAACAAAATTTCAGTGCCACTGTTCATGAGGGAGGTTCCAAATGTCCATGTTGGAAATCTGGTGAAAAATTCCAATAAATGATTTGTAAGATGGTGTAGGCTATGTAGTTTCTACACACGCCATAATGTCACCAATTTTTCAGATTTTCAACATTGCCATTTCTTCACACCTCCTCAAGAAATGTGCAGTTGTCATTTTCACATCCAACCTGAAATGTGTTTTCCCACCTGTGGCAGAATGGCGTAGTCACTTTGCTAAAGCACCTTCGGGATCGAGTAATGAAATAATAGTGCTACTGTTCATGAGATGGGGTCCCAAAAAGCCCATGTTGAAATTTGGATCAAAAATACCAACAAACACCTGGGGCATTAGGGTTTCCAACCATAATGCCTCACCCTGTAAGACTGACAGGCATCGGGGTGTGACTTGGAGTCGTCGGCTGTAATGTTCATACCTTTCACCCCAACCTCCACCCTGCAGCCAGTGACAGGCATCAAGGTGTGCCTTGGAGTCTTCAGCCTAATGTTTACCCATTCTTCTATACTGCACCCATCTCAGCTTATTTCCTTATGGAATGGGGTGATCAAGTGGCTGAAGACCCACAGACACCGCGAACACCTGTCGGTGTCTGCAGGGTGGAGTAAGGTGGAATGGTGTGAGCGTTATGGCCGGTAGACACAAAGGCACAGCCCTAATGCATGTCAGTCTCTGCAGTGTGGGGGTGGGGTGGTGTTTGTTGAATACTTTACTGCCATTCCTCTTATGTGTCTCTCGAACTCCTGCACTACTGATGCCAATGCCAGCAAGCAAACATTCGCATTGACAAATGCTTGTTTTATTTAAACATTTCTGCAGAAAGATGAATTGCAGTTCATAGAAACATACAGAATTTGTCAACAGAAGAGGACTGCTTAGCCTACACAGTCTGCCCAGATATTCCTTGCCTACTCTGTCTCATCAGATCCTAACTTGTCTCCGGAGACCCTCGCCCTCATTGCCTGTGTTCTAATATTTCCTATGACTATTCCTATGCATGGTTGAGGCCTTTCACTGTTTTGACCTCCACTACATCTGCTGGCAGTCTGTTCTGGGCAGGTACCACCATTTTGGTGAAATAATACTTTTCACATCCTTCTTAAACTCACAGTCTCTCCAGCATCATAGCATGCCCCAAGAACTGAAGCTCTTTCATAACTGAAAAGAGTCCCATCCTGCCCTGTTCACCCCTGCAAGGTACTAGTTGGTCTCTGTCATGTCCCTCTCACTCTCCTCTGTTACAGGTTGTACATGTTAAGATCCTCAGTTTCTCCCTAAAGAGATACTCTTAAACCTCTACACCATTTTAGTTATCCTCCTCTGTACTGCCTCCAGCCTGTCTATGTCCTTTCTGAGGTGTGGCCTCTAAAACAGAACACAGTACTCCAGCTGGACTCCAGCCAGCAAGCAATACAGTGGCAACACCTCCTTCCTCCTGATGGAGATATCCTCTTTATGCGCCCCAGTATCCAACTAACACTTACCATTGCTTTGTGATGCTGCCCTGCCAATATTGAGGTAATCAGATATGAAAACCCAAAGTCCCATTCCTGGTTAGTAACAGTCAGTACCCTCCATCCTATACTCTGCTCCTGGATTTCTATGCCCTAGTTGCAAGATTTTACACTTTTTTTGTTAATGTAATCTTTATTAAGTTTTAACAAGGTCTGCACAGTACAAAATGATGGCAATAAAACCTTGACTGTACATACTAAGGCAGGTCTTTGTTCAGTGAAGCAGCACAGTGCTTGCCTACAGTTAATCTGACATATATACTAACCCCATCTTAGGATACAGTCTGAGGGGGACTTCAATATGTAACCCAGCCATGGGTTGGGTTTATGGGTTTTCTTTTCTCTCATTCTAGTGGCATTCAATCTCTGTTTGTGGCCTCTGGCCAGAGTGGAGTCTTCGTGGGTCATAGATTAGCCCGGGGTCTGCTGATTATAAATGGGACTGTTTAGCACCTTTTGAGAGAAGAGCTTTCCCATGCTGAGTGTTCAGCGGCTGGTTAAGCAGGAGCAGGGCTAATTACCTGCTTCTTCCTGGCCAGTGACCTCCATTTAGAATTGTAGCAGTGGTGGTATAGTGGTGGCGATCTGCTTAGGTCAAATCAAGATCTGGAGGGCTCCATTTGAACTTGCAGCCCGAGTTGGCTGGTTTGTGGAAGAAGGGCCTGTTATGTACCGTGAATGTTGGGAGTGCCATAGGGAGTGGCAAGCATGTGGAACTGAGGGATTCAGGGAGTGTGCTATTCTGCCCCCGACTCTGTGCCATCCTAGATGCAGACTGGAGTCTCAGTGTGTAAAGGGAGCCAGGGTGAGAAGCCAGCCTAAGGGAGGAGTCTGGCTGTGGGGACATCTGCCCCGATGGTTGTTAGGTAGGAGTCGCCAGCTGACCGATTATCATGGAGGGGACATTATGTATGCTCCCTAGGTTAAAGGGTCCTACATACCACCTCTGCGAAGTGCCAGAGGTGCAGTTCAGAAGTTCAGAGCTTAGAGAAGATGCTGCTGCCATATAAAGAGTTCCTGGCCTCATTTAAGCTGCTGCTGCTTGCACCCAGTGTGTGCTCACCTGGTACAGGCATTGACTAAATATCGATGGGCATATCCATGACCACAAGAACTGCAGAAATGAATTGCCTTACTCCATGTTGGATTGTGTGTGTGGAGATAAATTCTGTACATATGTTTGTGCCTGTCCAGAAAGTTTCATTAAATCATGATCCCCTGTTCCTGCAAGCTTGTGTGGACATTCCATTTGTTGAACAGTTGTTAGATCTAACACCTTTGAGTCACGCAGCCCAGCACCACCAAACTGGTAGCTAGCTTGGCAAGAAGACCCAGCCATCAAAAAAGCCATCAGCCGGTGAGAACAGAATGGTTTCTATCTTTGTTACTGTGCTAGTTTTCCACTGTTGTGACCCCCATTTCAATACGGGGAGGGCTTTCAAAGTACCTTGCAAATGTGGGAACGCATCCTGGATCCTAAATATGTTGACTCCAGGGTGCTGGCCATGAAGTTCTGGACTATTGAAAGTCCGGCCTGATTTTTGGACTTTGAGGTGGACAAAATGGTAAGGTGGCTGATTTCGCACCTCTGAACTGAAGTAGGCACTGTGGTGTCTGCACGGTCTGCTTTCAGCATATCCAGAACACATGAGTAGTATGCAGATTGTTCTGGAGGTACCACCTAACTGGACAGTGCCAGACTGTTTTGGAAATGCATGCTGTGGACTGGGAGCATGAGGAGGCACTGCATAACTGGCACAGAGAGCTAGTGTCATTCTGGAAGAGACCCACAGCTGAGAGTGAGAAAAGTTGAATTCCTGTTGGTAAAATCAGTAATGATGGCAACTGCACCTGAAGGCCAGTGGCCATGCTGAGATGGCTTTGGAATGTAGTTGAGTGCTCCATCGGGTAGAAATGTATTTACTGTGAGATGGAGGGGCAAGTGTGAACCTTAAGCCTGTGTGTGACCGTGTCGGCAGAAGGACCTGATGTTTACATCCCTGGCTACTTTCCCAGATTGATGGGGCTGGGGGCATCCATTACCTCCACAGACATGGCTCTGCATGATTGGGATGAGTAAATTGCAGATTCTACAGCGGTTTCTGCTCCTGAAGCCACTCAGCCATCAGAGATCTGGCCACGGTTCTGTTCCTAAGGTAAAGCCTGAGACACCAAAGATCCCTAGTGAAGTAGATTGACCTGCCTGAGCTACCTATTTGGCAGTCACCAGCCACAAATAAGTTATAAGGGACCAGACAAGCCAGCAGTACTACAATCGGTATACATTTAAGATGCTGAAACTTGGAATCTCGAAACTCACAGGACCGAGTACAGTCTCCTGACACCCACATGCCTGAAAGGACGGTGTCATTCTGACACGGATAAGATAGCAGATGTAATGAGCCACTACCTCTACCCCTCGTGACTAACCACAACACACCTGAGAATGCAGATGCTGGCCACGCTTGGTCCTGTGGCATGGAGGACTAAGCCATTAGCAGCTCAGCCAGCAGCCTCATAGACCCGGATTCTGTTCCTGGTGGCAGCTTATTTTGCTCCCCACTATTTTGTCCCCATTTTTTACTCTGGGGTATGCTTCCCTCAGAATTGGTTATTTTATTTATAGGGGTGTGGGAGGCAGAGACCCCTCCATGGAGGGGTGTGGGGTCAAAACACTCCACATTACATCTAAGTACCTTTAGGGATTTTGAGAATCAGTATCCTGAACCTGGCCTTGTAGGGTTTGGGATACAGAGTTTCTAGATTTAATAGGTATTCCCTAAAATCAGTGACATTGTCTGAAAAGCCATCACCCCAAGCTCAGATCACGGTCCAGGTCTGGATGCTAGACCAAACTTACTGAACCCCCAGAACTTTGAAAGGCCTGCTTGGCCTAGATTCTCTGAACCTGTTGCCCAGTGCCTGATCCATCTCAGAAATGGGAGGAGCCTCAGGATGTACCATTTTCTCCCAGAGTACTTTGGAGGGCCTGATAAAATGGACACTGGTATGGTGCTGTATGAGGGGTGCAGCCATGTTAGCGATGGAGAACTGGAGCATGACATCCCCATGGAGCATGAATCCAGGTCAGAATCAAAGATACCAACTCGACATCTTGCCCAGTCCGCTCAGGTGTCCTCCAAGGGTCTATTCTCGGCCCCTTATTATTTATCATCTTTGTTAACCAACTCCCCACCTCATGTCACAACAGAATACTCCTATATGCAGATGACGCTGTGATTTACACAAGTCACACTTGACGCCAATCTCCTACAGCAACAGCTACAAAGTAGTTTTTCAGAAGTTGAATCCTGGTTCAGGTCACACAGGTTCATCCTAAACTACTCAAAACCAAATCATTGCTGTTTTATGGCACCCATAGCAACCAAAAACTCCAACAACTACAAATCAAAAATTGTACCAGGACAGTGTTGGAGCAGGTATACCATTTCAAATTACTGGATGTGACCTCGACTGCTCACTGTCATACACCACTCATATTCATAACATTGCTAAAACTGTTAACACCTGCATTGGAATATTATATAGGCACAAGCACTGTCTGACAACCGAAGCACTGAAGATTGACATACAGAGCTGGATTACCTTTGCTGATTGACTATAGTCTTTGGTCTATGGATCTGCTTCTGACACTACCCTCTGGCACATATCCTTAGCCCTGAACAAGGCCTGTCAGCTCCTCACCTCAGCACTGTGACTCACACACACCTGCGAATTATATGAGAAGGCAAACTGGCTGCAGCTGCCTGGTAGAATAAAATACCTGCATTCTAGCAAGGATGGCATACATGGGACTCCTGCCCCTCACTGCCCCACATGCCAAACTAGGAGGTCTGTAAACTAAGCCTTTCACTGTCCCCCACTGCTGGACCTCACAAGGGCAGTACTCCTTCAGAGCCAGGGCCCTAACTGGTACAACTCACTTCCTAGTGTTATTGCCAGCACTCCAAACCTCAGACCATTTAAGGGCAAACTTCATCAGCACGTGCTGGCCAGCTCTAATTGTGACTGCTTCCTATAGATTTTCCCTATTTGACCCAAGGCCTCCCTGAATTTGTTCACCCCACTCCCTTTATAGACATTTTCTCTTTCCTCATCCACCCACCCTTCTTCAATGTCCCCTCCCCATACCCTGCACTCCCTCACAGATCTGAGTACCCCTTAACCTACCCTGGTCCTCTCCTCACTTCCGTTTACCTCCTATCCACTTCTTATCCTCTCCAATGTTTCCTTGTGCACAATGTATGGATTTCTGTTGCATTCAATACTGAATATCCCGTTGTTTCCTGACAAAGCCTCTGGCTGCTCATAAACTGCTACCATCTTGTAACACTACTATGCTACCAATTTCCTGTATGTATCTCGTGCTGTATTTTTGTGTTATTAATGTTTTTCTGTCATTTTCCTGCTATAACTTGCTGTGTTTCCATGACGGGGCCTTTGTATAAGAGGCTCATTGGCTCAAAGGTGTAATCTAAAACCTAAATAAATAAAAATAAAGCTGCCAAGCTGCTGTAAATCATGAAGCCAGTTGCAAACTGGCACTTTGTATGAAAATATGGAACATGGCAAAGCCTGTAGGTGCCCAAAGGAAGTTACCCTTACACACAGGTTTTGGTGCCGTGCATGATTTTCATTCAGTCAGAAATCAGGCCTGTGGTACAGTGGAGAGTAGTGAAGCAGACAAGATCACAACAATTTATGGTGGCAGGTACAAATGAGCATCAGAATAAAATTACAAACCCTAACACAAATTAGCAGCAGTAGTTAAAAGAAATTTACTTTGAGATTTACCTCCTAGACAGACGTAACTATACAGTATGTAAATGTAACAATATGCATACATTCACAGCTACAATAGTGTAGAGGTGAGCAGTGACATGCAGAATAAACTCAATAATAACTCAAGGAGCTATGGAGCAAACAGGATTAATTGTGTAATCAGTGCTTTAATGTGGTCACGGGAGGCATGTAACATTGTACACACAGAATGGGAATTTCCTTTACAAAGGCACTGAGGTAAATGCTAGGACAGATTGCTTGGTTGTGATAATAGAACTTACTAGAGTAGCTGTTTTAATAACAGGAAGTTGTAAATACTGGGTTTGACTCAAGCTATGTTCAAGGAATCCAGGCAAAAGCATTTGGGAGTTGATGAAGCCAGGCTATAGGTCCAGAGAGTCAGAGACAAACAGCAGCCAAGAGATGGTGTAGCCAAACTATTCTTAGAAAGTCAAAGAGGCATTAGCAGTTGGGAAGAGTAGGGTCCAGGCCAAGCCCAGAGTGTACAGGTGCCAGATGGCTGGCAGAGGAAAACAGGTTTGATGGATTAGCTGCAAGGCTTGGTGCTAACTTCTAGCAATTTTAAATAAAATTGTTTCAGTAAGCCTCAGCGTGAATGTCTTTCAGAAAATGATCAAACATATATGTGTTAACCAGTGCTTGTCAAATGGATAGAAAGAATGATACAAAGCCAACAGGCAAGTACTATTCTGGAGATGAGATGATTTTAGATTGCAGAGTTTTAGTAATAGACTGTAGTTACTAAAGCTTGGCAATTGTATTTCACTGAATGCATTTTCATGTTTGCTTGTATGCATGCATGCAGCACACTTGCAAGAAACATCTTGCAACAATACCACATTTCACAGGTGTGTCAGTGTTGTGGCCAGTGCAGCCGATGCTTTACTGGGTATGTCCTCACCTACCAATCAAGGAGGAAGCTGCCAATGACAGCAGCTTCAAGAGAGTCAAGAGTAAATGAATCTGCCGCTGCAATCACTAACAGTTTTGTCACTGCAGCACACCTCCCTCCCAACCTTGTTGGCACCTGCCACCCAGCACTCTGTCCCTGGCCCTTGCTTCACTGACAATTTGTTTGTTCTGTGTGCCTTTCCTGGTGAAACAGGTAATCAGCTGTGGCTCTTGCCACCTGCCACACACTCTAAGGAAAGCCTACATCAGGGTGCCCAATCCCCATGTCGACGTGTCTCCCTCCTACCATTAATGTAGCACACTGGGAGTCCACCCCAGTGAGCCAAAATGTTTCTGACACTGAGATGCCCACTCCCAGTGTGGGATGTGCCCTCCAAAACCCATCTGTAATCTGATGACATCGGGTGCCCAATCCCTTGTTGGCATGCCCCTCCACCACTATTGTGGCACATTGGAGACCTACCCAGTGTGCCAATTTTTTTAGACCTGTAAAAAGAACCCCCCAGAGTGTTTTATCTTTAACTTGTAAAACAGAAAATGGTCCACCGTCATCTCCCCAGTCCCCTCCCTCTTCTCACTAAGCACACACCTTCCCACATCACCCCTCTCCCATACTTACCTTCTGGAGGTTGGGAGCAGCGATCTCTCTTGACTGTGACAAATCTACACTCTTCAAGGCCGAACTGTGAACTGAGGAATCGGATAAGTGCTGTATAATGGGAGTCAATGGGGGGTTCAACAAGTTGATATCTCAGCCACTTTTAGGAATTGTGGTCACAAATTTTCAACATGGGGATCTTGGGACCCCACCTCATGAACATGTTACTTAATTTCATTACTTGGTACCCGAAAGGTAATTTCATGGTCACTGTGCGGAATCACCTTTTGAGACCAATTGACGAAATGACAGTGCCACTGTTCATGGATGGGGTCCAGTGTGCCATGTTGAAAATTTGGTGAAAAATTCACGCAACATCTGCAGTAACGAGCATGCGTTGAGCAGTGTTTAACAGTTTCACTCAGATTTTCAACATTGCCATTTTTTCACACCTCCTTATGAACAGCATAGCGGACATTTTCACATCCTGCCGAAATGTGTTGTTGCACCTTTGGCGAGGATGGTGTGGTCGCTGTGAGAAATCAACTACTGGGAAAAGGCTAAGGCTTCCACAAATGTGCATAGATTATACAAATGAAATTAAAGTGACAGTCCACCAAACATTGAAGGAACATGTAATATAAAAATCGTGAAAATGTTTCAAGTTACTTCTCGGGCTGCAATATTATGTTATTGCAAGGTCTCCATACAAAAGTTCATATTTAGCTTATGGCTAAACTTGAATATATAACTGTTTCATATTTCTAATTAGCATTACAGCCAAATTCCATCATCAGGCAATACTCTTTATACATTATAACCATGTTAACATGTTACCATGTTAAGTAGATTTTGTATGCCTCAAATAAACCTTGCAATTGAAATTTCTTTTTGCACAAATGGAGTCAGCTAGAATACTAAACTTCACTCATTCCATAAATCCAAGAATTCAGAATCAACATGAACAAAATATCTATTTATGTATATAAACTGAAGTTCACATACTTTTTAGACTCATCTTGTGCAAACATGTTTTTTAAAACAGAGGTCAAACCAGTTGCTAAAGGTCACATTTTCAGAATTCGGTTTGGGCTTACTAAACTGAATGATCTTAAACTTAGAATATCTCTTCTCTTGAATCTTTTAGTTTTAAGTACAAATTTATTCAAAAGATCATTTCTTTGATGTACTAGTAATGTTTTCAATTATTAAATCTGGGCCAAGGTGGAAAACATCTGCTCAAATAATAATACTCTTGGTTAAAAAAGGAGGGTGAATGAAATGGTTGGCACTATGTATGAGCTAGAAATTGAGGAAGGAATCCAATGTGATGAAACAACGTTATACACACAACGGTCATTCCATAATCAGTCATAAGATTGTACACTAAAATAAACCGGCAGCTTTGTGTTATCATGTGTCAGGGTACTGAATCTTAGTCTCTATTTTATTACAGTAAGGGTGGGTATACAGGAGAAAAATGAATACATTTAAAAGTATTTGAAAGCAGTGGTATCAGAAACACCAATCCCTGGACCAATTCAGTTATGAACCAGTCTGTGCTGCATGGGCGTACAGTCATATAGCTCTCACATAGCATTCCCAGATCAGTGCTGTTCAGGTAAGTTTCCTAAAAAGTTAGAAAATAAAAGAAGAACTGGTTAAGAGTCTTGTGAGAAATGAATTTATGAAGAATAGAATACAATGTAGATTAAACCCATCTGCAAATATGGCGAGAAATCTCTCTCTTCAGTAAGACTCAGGGTATTGCTGTCTCTAGAGTACAGATCCATTTTGTTTCCTTTTGTGACAGAGTATTTACTATATTCCCTCCTCTGGTGTCTTTTACATGTTCTATGATGGTAAACTTAAAGCACTTTAGTTTACCATCATGATAGTCCAAAATGAGTTCCCACTGCATTATTTATATTCTCATTGATGATCGCTTTCACATGTTCCTGAATTATCTCCTTTGCTGGTCTGGTAGTTCTTCCTATGTAATATGTGGGACCACAGAGGGTAGTTGGTCTGGGAGGTTGGCAGGTGGTTAGGAGGGTCAAATCGAGTGCCCCATCACTCAGTGCTTTCCAACATATCACCCTCACAAACCATATGAAAACTACAAACAGGTATCTGCCTCATCTCCGAATCAAACAAAGGGGCAGAGGACACTGCAGAACAGGACACTGCAGCACAGGAGCTAGCACAACAAAACTCACCCAAAACAGGAACCAAAACAAAAAAAAGCAAAAAGGAAATCCAAAAACTTTTGATCATAGGACACTCCATGATTTGTGGAGTTGATACCTATCTCCAGCCAGGGTAATGGTCAGAAGTATCCCAGGTACATCAACATGGAGAGACACTGTCCACATTGCTAAAACTGTTCAGGAAGCAGGAGAAAACATTGATGTCCTGGTACACACAGGGACTAATGATCTCACCAGCCGATCAGTTGTGGAGACCAAGGAACACCTGACCAGGCTGGGTGACAAACTATCATCTATTTCATCTGGCATTTCCTTTTGGAGATCTGCCAGTCTGGCAGAGGGGCCAGATGGACAGAAGCTCAGGGAAGTGGAGATAGGGAGCTAAACATGTGGCTCAAGGGCTGGTGCCAGGAAAAAGGACACACATTTGTAAGGAACTGGCAACAGTGTTGGGAGCAAAGTTCTTTAAATTTGATGGACTGCATCTGACTAAGAAGGAATCAGTGCATTGGGGCAGACGTTTGATGTCTTTACAGAATATTTAAACTAACAAATGGGAGAGTGGCACAGCACCCCATATGCTGAATGGGAAGAACACCCTCCCTCCTCAGCTAGTGGTCAAACAGGAGTTCAACATGTTTGTAGTTCATTTGTGTCACCAGGTAAGAAAAAGGTCTGGCACCCCTACACGATGCACAGGGAAATGCCAGACCTCGCCAACAACTAACACACTGAAATCTGGCCAATGAAAAATCATTTACATAAATGCTTGCAGTCTGGGAAACAAGATCCCAGACCTGCAGGCATTAATGACTGATGCTAAACTGAACATAGTAGCCATTAAAGAGACATAGTTTATCAGTAACCACACTTGGGAGACTTCAGTACCTGGCTATGTACTGTTCAGAAGAGACCGTGGTGCAAAAAGGGGAGGGGTGGAGTGGCCCTTTATGAAATGAAAATATCAAAGCTACAGAAATTCAGAATACACATAAGGAGCCAGAAGAACTGTGGGTCACCCTGGAAACAGGAAATGGGACAGCCATATGAACTGGGGTTGTGTACAAGCCTCCAGACCAGGGGAAGACATAGACACATTACTGTCAGAAGACATACAAAACATGACAGCTAATGGGGAGGTTCTGATAATGGGAGACTTCAACATGCCAGATACAGATTGGTCAATCCAGCAGGAACATCTGCCAGAACTAGACACATGCGGATTCCCTACAGGGATGGCCTCAAACAACTGGTAAAACAACCCACAAGAGACAGGGTTATCCTAGACCTAGTACTGACTAACAGGGAAAGGATCTCAGATCTCCAGCTAGAAGGTCACCGGGGGCCAGTGACCATCACATGGTATGGTTCAATTTGGTTAGTAGAACTAAATCATCCCATTCCAAGGTAAAATGGGACTTCAGAGGAGCTGACTTGATAAGATGGCCAACAGAGTTAAGATAGCCCAGGCAAAAAGAAATACAGGTGAGGGGTACAGACTAAGTGGGCAAGCATTAAGGATGCAATACTTGAAGCAGCATCCATTGTGTTACAGAGAAAAGGAAGTGCAAAAAAGAAACCACTTTGGTTCTCAAAACAGTAGCAGAAAATGCCAGAGACAAAAGGCTGACCTTCAGGAAATATAAGGGAACACAGCAGGATGAAGATAGGGAGGTATACCAAACTTCCCTAAGGAAGCAGGGAAGGCACTAAGGCAGGCAAAGGCCCAAACCAAGGAAACACTAGCACGAACAGTAAAAGAAGGTGACAAGACTTTCTATAGATACATTAGTGAAGGAGAAAATCAAGAGTGGGTATTGCTAAGATTAAAGGGATAAGGGGCATGTGAGAGGAGGACCATGTAAAAGCATCTATCCTAAATAGATACTTCTGCTCAGTATTTATTGAAGAGAAGGCAGGGCAGAGCCCATAGCTCAGCACCATGGACACAGACGGATGAAGGTTTGCCTAGTCCCTTCACAAAAGAAAGGGTCCTACAAGGGCTTGATAAGCTCAGGGTGGACAAGACAGTTGGGCCTCATGGCGTACATCCCAGGGTCATAAAGGAGCTAAGGGTGGAACTAGCAGAGCCATTGTCAGAACTGTTTAGTGAGTCTCTGAGCACAGAAGAGGTCCCAGAAGACTGGAGAAGGGCTTTGTGATCCCACTCCACAAGAGTGGTAGCAGGGAGGAGGCAGGAACTATAGACCAGTCAGTCTTACCTTAGTAGTGGGCATGATTATGGAGGCACTCCATAAGGAAAGGATAGTGTAACACCTGGAATCCATAGGAGCACAGGATCCAAGACAGCATGGGTTTATAAAAGGAAGGTCCTGTCAAACTATTCTCATAGATTTCTTTGACTGGGTTACCAGAGTGGTGGACCATGGGGAGCAGTTGATGTCACCTACTTTGACTTCAGCAAAGCTTTCAATACTGTTCCACATTGAAGAATGATTAATAAGCTGGGTAGGCTCAGGGTGGGTCAGAAGTTGGTCAACTGGGTGGCATAATGGTTGATGGGCAGAAAACAGAGAGTGGTGGTAAACGGTATACTGTCAGAAGAGATGCAAGTCACAAGTGGGATACCTCAGGGATCAGTCCTGGGGCAGTCCTCTTCAATATCTTCATCAGTGACATTGCAGATGGACTGGAGGGAAGGTTTGTCTGTTTGCAGATGACACCAAGATATGCAACAGAGTAAATGATCCAGATGGGGTTGGCAGAATGAGAAGAGATCTGGATAAACTAGCAAAATGGTCAGAAGACTGACAACTGGGGTTTAACACGAAGTGCAAGATCGTGCACATAGGGAAGAGAAGCCCTGAAGACACCTATAGGCTGGAGGGGAGTTGTTGGCAATCACAAGGGAAGAAAGAGACTTGGGCATCATCATCATCGATGACCTGAAATCATCCAAGTAGACTCTAAAGCAGTAGGTAAGGCTAGGGGATGTTGGGGTGAATTAGTAGAAGCATCACAAGTTGTAAGAGGGAGGTAATAATCCATCTTTACAAGACACTGGTTAGGCCCCCATCTGTAGTACTGCATGCAGTACTGGAGGCCACACCTTCACAAGGACATTAACCAAATTGAGGCAGTCCAGAGAATGGCAACTAAAATGGTGCAGGGACTGCAACAGAAAACACATGAGGACAGATTAACGGAGCTCAATATGTATACCCTAGAGCAAAGGAGGAGAGAGGTGATATGATCGAAACATTCAAACATCTAAGGGCATTAACAAGGTAAAAGAATCTAACATGTTTTGATATAAGAAAAATAGCAGGACAAGAGGACACAGCATGAGATTAGAGGAGGCCAAGTAAGAGGTAATGTGAGAAGTTCTTTTCACAGAAATTGTGGTGGATGCATGGAATGGCCTACCTCAGGAAGTGGTGGATATGAATACAGTGCAGGGCTTCAAACAGGCATGGGATAGGCATAAGGGAGCAATAAAGATGAGTATGATTAGATAGGCCATTGACAGAGCAAGGCCGATGGCACATTCATAAGGTAGAAAAAGAAATGGGCAGACTGCATGGGCCTTGCAGTCCTTATTTGTCAATCAACTTCTATGTTTCTAAGTATACCAACACATATAAACAACAAAGGGGTTGTACAAAGTGAGAATTTATTTCATACACTTTTCCATCTTTGTGAATGATGTGCCAGTCTCAGCATACTGGTAAATGTTACTCTCCCACATTTATACAACCCCTTTGGTTTGTTCCCCAGTCAATTTGTATTTGTGCTGGACTCTATGGTTTTCACAAAGTGGCTCTGCATCACTCTATCCCTGTATTCTCCCTTTGAAAAAGTTATTCATGGCTTGTTTGCAATTTGTTTTGCCAGTATAGGGTCTGTTAGGAGAAGTGGCCAAAATTCGTGAACTAGATTACCCACCTTACTAGCTAAAGGGTTGATCTCTGTCCCAAATGTAACAGCCTCCTTTCTTCTTGTAGTTTGTTGGTAAGACGGTAGCTGTTTTTAGTTCTTTTTTCTTTTTCGCATTTTTTGAATCAGTAAGTCACATCTCTGTAAACTAGTATCTCTTTCTTCTGCCTCCTGCAAGACATTTTCTGTGTACCCTCTTCTCGTAATCTTTTCTTTAGCTGCCCAGCCTTTTCAGATACTCACTTTCATTACTGCAGTTTCTTTTAAGCCTAAATTAATTCACCATATGGTATGGATTTTAGCAATTTCCTTAGTGTGAACTATGGGTATTCATGATAATATGTTTCTTTTGTACACCAACACACTGCAGATCTAAGAATTTGATGCTTTTTCATCTTGTGTGTAGGTGAATTTTAGTCCCAGGTCATTTTTATTCAGATATTCAATAAATTCTGGTATCTTTTCTTTTTTTTTTTTTTCTTTATTTAACCAGGTGAGACACAATAATCTGTAAGTTTTTTACAGGTGCAACCTGGGAGCACAGGGAGTTAAGGGACTTGCTCAGGGTCACACAGTATGCAAGTGGAAGCTGTCGGATTCAAACCAGGTCTGTTCTGCTGGATGTCACTGGATTTGCAGCTCAGAGCCTTAGACCACTGCAGTATACTGCCTCCCTTTTCTTTTCTTTTGCCTTTCCACACAATAATAATAATATCATCAATAAAATGATAATAAATCTCCAGGTTATTTAGGAACATATTGTGTCAATCTTTAATTACCTTCTCTAGAAGTATCCATAAAATGTTGGCATAAGATGGGGCGAATGCGCCCCATCATGATTCCATATTTCTGCCATTATCATTTCTGATTGAACATAAAATAATTATGGGTTAAAGCAAAATCTATTGCCCAGCTCAAGAAGTGATTAGAAATTGATTTCTGGTCACTGAAGAAATAATCTTTGCATCTAACTCCACATCATGTTGAATGGAGGTGTATAAACTGCTAATGTCTATTGTTAGCCAACAGAAATTGATATCCAAGATTTTTCCTTTTAGTTTATTCAAGAGATCCATACTATCCTTAGGTAAGAATCTAAAGTAAGAACCACAGGCTGTAAAAGCTGTCAATGAAATTGCTCAAATTATGGGTTAAGGAACCAATTTCTGAGATAATAGGTCTACCAGGGGTCCTTCAGACTTTGTGAATTTTACATGGAAAATAAAATGTGGGTATTTTACAGGGGTAATCTTTTTGATGTAATCTGCTTCTTGTTTTGTTAACCACCCACTTTAAATCCCAATCTAAGAATTCACATAATTCTGCCTGAAATTTACAGTTGGATCATTTTTAAGCTTCTTATAGTTGCTTTTATCATTTAACAGTTTCATGCGCTTGCTGATATACATTTGTTCATCCATTAGCACAATGTTCCCTCCCTTGTCTGATTTTTTCAGAACTACATCCTTAAGATTTTCAAATTCATTTAAGGATTTGAATTCCGGTGATGTCATGGTACTGAAAATGTGTGCTGGCTACTAGAAAATAAATTATTATTTCTCAAGTTAAATGTCTCTCAAAACAGTTATTGCTTGACTATGCACTTGTGGGCAAAATGTAGACTTAGGTCTAAACTTAGGACATTCAGAACTTATTTCAGTGAGAGTACTCCCAGTCTCATCCAGTAATGCAGAGATGTCTGTTTCATCAATAATGTTAGTCTCAGTCAGTCTCTTCCCATTCTTTCAGGATGCTCTGAAAAGTTCAGAAGATCTAAATCCTAGGGACTAATTGGTGTCTCAGTTGTTCCTCCATGGCTCCCATTTCCTCAGAGAATCCCATTCTGCTGTCGATGTTTTTCTTTCACAGGTTTTGCCAAAAATACTTAAGTTTTATCTTCTGATTAATTTAATAACATCCACTTGCACCTTAAATGTGTCAGGCTTTGGTGAAGCGATGGGGCTGTTTTATCCACAGGCATGTTGCCAGAATAAATTCACACTTTTTGCACCTTGAATGTACTGAATCTGAGTGCGGTGCTTTTCCTGTCTCATGGATTCTTTTGGACAGGCCACCACCAAGCCACCACGTCTTATTATTTTGCTCGACATTGAAGCAGTATTGCCCAGCATCAATTCATTGGCCCCCTGCTGATGTGACCTGTCAGACTTTTGGACTGTGACTATGACTGGGCGAGATCAACCCTTTTTAGCTATGTATTTTATAAGCAATAACCCATGACAGGGTGTGCTGTTACTGGGGATTAATGCACTCCTGGGTGCATTGTGAAGCATAAGGCAACAGACCAAGTGCCCTGACAACACCTGGGTGTGAGTTATCCCAATAACAGCACACCCTGGAGTGGGTTATTGTGCTTATAACATGGGTTAACAAAAGATTAGGATGAAATTAAGAAAATGTGTTTTTAATGATGAAATAAACAATATTTATGATGAAAACAAAAGCAAGGTGCTGTGTCAGCATGTGGTCTGAAAAGCAAAATAACATGGTAATACTAAATGCACACTGAAAATAGAAAATAGAGTTAAAACCTACGTTTCAACCTTAGGTCTTCTTCAGGAAATATCTAAAGAGAAAAAGCAAACTTAGTGTTATGATGTGCCCTCCATCAAAAAAGTAGTTCCACCACTTTTAGTCACTGATTCTGTCTCTCTCTCTTTCTTTCCCCTGCCCAGTGTCACACATTCTGGTTGGGGACTGGTGGAGAAGAACTGTTTGGTGACTCGAGCATGTAGGGAGCAGCACATTTACTCATTAACCTGGCACACAACACAGAGAAGCACTCTGTTTCACTATCTGCACAGAATGTGTGGACAGAGACAGACAGAAAGAGAGAAAGAGAGCGAGAGAGAGACAAGAGCAGCAGTTCAGAATAACATGTATGTCTCTCTCCTCCTGCACTGTCCTCTCTCTTTGACTTACCACACTGCCACAGGTGAAAGTTTCATTGAGTACCTGGCACACAGCACAGAGAAACACTCCATTTTACTGGCTGCAGAGAACATGAAGAGACCAGAGACACAATAGTGCAGTAATTCAAAAGTATACATATGTCTCTCTCTCACTCCCCTACTGCTACTCTCTCTCTCTCTCTCTCTCTCTCTCTCTCTCCTCCACTACTGCTACTTTTCAGGGATTTCACTTACATCAATAAGCACAGCTGAGCTTTCTCCCCACTGCTACAGAGTTAAAAGCTTCATTGGGTACCTGGCACACAGCACAGACAAGCACTCCACTTCACTAAGTGCAGACAACATGGGAGAGAGAGAGAGAGAGAGATGACACGTGGCAGAACAAGATAGTGAGCACCACTGACCTCTGCTTCTGACTGCTGACAGCCCATCTGTGCAGGACCACACTCTCTGAGCCCATCTCAGCACTCTTGCTGTCACTCTTTCTTTCTGTTTCAGGTTTCTGTGGTCGCTCGTCACACTTCACTAATGTGCTGAAACTCTTACAGAGGAGCTCGGTGTGGGCAGACACAGGAAGAGAGAGAGAGAGAGAGAAAAAGCACACATGGGTTAGTGTGCTCACAGTCTTGTGTTTATCTCACTCTCTCAATGTACACAGCATAGACAGTTTCTCTCTGTGGTGCACTCTCTACACAGGGATAGTCAGAAAAGCAGGTGGGGCAACTGCGTCCCTCCTCCTGACCCCATGCTTTGCCTTCTCTCTCTTTCTCGGGCACACACTTTCACTGACAGCTGTGCAGGGGCTCCACAGTCAGGGATCATGTACAGGAGAGGGCCAGCAAGGGCGTCACCTGGCTCTATCTTTCTCCCTAGCTTGTTTCCGCTGCACTTCACCAACTTGTGGACATCTACTGTACACAATGGTTGCAACTCTGACTGCAATGTTTTGCTGTGTGCTACAGCTCTATGTTGTAATGTGGGGTGGGTGGGGTGGTAGGCGGGAGGACATGAACTCATGGATGTAGTCGCCAGTGAGTGGGGTGGGAAAGACAGTAAACACTCTCAAAACTTGGCAGTTCCTCTCCCCAGTCAGTGTGCTGTACCAGAGATTCAGTGGGGTGGGAGGGTCGGGAGCCTATTAGCTCACACATGGTGGAACACAAGTGAAGGGGTTGGGAAAGAGAGCAAAACCCTCTGAAAACTCAGCACTCTTCTCCCTATTCAGTATGCCATACCTGGAGATCCACAGGGTGGGTGGTAGATCAGCCCATTAGCTTCCGCTAAGCAGCCCATTACAAATGGCTGCTTTTCATGTTTATGCCATCAGGCACAAAACAAGACCCATTCTGCCCACTGATTCACCATCTGGGGACCCCTTCACCCTAACTGTGCCAATAATGTGCATTAATTCATCCACCAATCAATCAATCAATCAATCAATTTTATTTAGCCAGGTGAAACTCCATTGAGCAAGCTCATTTTCAAGGAGGGCCTGGTAGGTACAGAGTAAATATACAGCAGCACACAATAGCATATATAGCACAAACGGGCATAGTAATACAATACATATCAATAAAAACAAGGTACAAGGATAATCAATGGAGACCTGGTCATAAGGTGAAGCCTCATCCCAGTAAACAGTACAGCGGAGAGGTGGAAGCAAGTCAGCACCAATGTGTTGAACCAGTGATTTTAGACACTGATAGCTCTAGTAGAGCAGAGTTAATGCTAGCCACAGTGCAAGCTGGGGCTCAGCAGCAAGTAGAAAGCAAGGATGAATCCAGGAACATGGCTGAGGGTAATTTAATGACAGGATAGAAAGAGTAGAGGGTTGACTGTAAGAATAGCAATGTATGGCTACAGTTTAGTGACAGGGAGTGCATTGATGAGGGAGGCACCATCACAGCACTTTACCAATCACCTAGCTCCCTCTCCTTACCCCATGTTATAAGGTTTTAATATTAATGACTTGGTAAAGCTCTTTGTTTTGTTGCACAGGCGGACTTAGCATTACAGTGCTCTTTCTGTAGAATTGATTGTTTTCCAGTAATCTGAGAATTTCCTGCAGACTAAGGACTTTTCATCTATACAGTCCAGGACTATGTACTGCAAGCTTTTCTTAACACCCAAAGTTTAAATGCAGTGTCAGTGGCTCAGCAGGTAGTACACTTGCCTCTGAGGCCAGGAGATCAGTAGGCTGTGGGTTCTATCCCCAAGCCAGGCACTTGGGTTAATATCCCAATACTGACACTGCAGTGCAGCTTGAGGGGGCTGCACTCCTGAGGTGCCATCTTTGGGTGAGATGTTAAATCGAGGTCCCATCTGCCTGTTCTGGTGGTAGTTCAGGTGGGCGTTAAAGATCCCATGGCACTTCTCGAAGAGCAGGGGAATTTCCCGGTGCCCTAGTCAAATTTCCCTCATTCATGAAAAATACCACAACAGCTTATTCTGGTTCAAGGTCGGTTGGCATTCATCTGTATCCCCCTCCCTGGGTCGTTCCTGAAAATAGGCAGGATTTGTCTAGTGCACTTACCGGTCAGCAAAAACTAAAATAAAATAAAAATGCAAAAATATTGTAGTCTTAAAATGTTCTGCTTATGCAGTGTTTGTAACATGACCTGTTTGGTTAAAATGTTGCATGTTGGGAACTGAATCTGAATACTGTGTGGGGATTGTAGACCTGGTCACTTTACTCAGGTTTGACAGCATTGTAGCAGCAGTGGCAGCTTGGGTTACTAGTAGTGTGAGTTAGGTAGCCGTTAGGACTGGTAATACTGCCACCTTGGAGCCAGGCAATCTGTCCTGTGTTCCTTGGTCCGTGGGTCACCAGTGTAATGGGTTGGGATGCCCTGGATGTTAGCTCCTGTAGTTTGGAAAGGAGATGCCCTAGTTTCAGATTTAGTGTATGACCTGTTTGAGTTCATGTGCATTGTTTTGGTGGTGTCTCAGTTGGCCCAGGGCCTGGGGTTCTGTGGGGAAGTCGCGCATACTCCATGGAGCTGCTGGAGCTTGGTAGCTGTGGTAGGTACTTACCAGGACAGTGAACATTTAAAGGGAAGTGCAGCCCACCCATCAGTTAGGTTTACTTGTTTTCACTCCTCTCCAATCTGAGTGATATTCAGTTGCTGATTGTAGTACACTTGTGGCCTGGGTGAGTTTCTGTGGGTCAGAGACCATCCCAGGGTCAGTTGTTATAAATGGGTCTGTTTGGCTCCTTTTGGGGGCAGAGATTTCCCATACTGAGTGTTCAGCAGGTGATTCCACAGGAGCAGGGCTGACTGCCTGCTCCTGCTCCAGACTGTGACTTCCATCGAGAATTATAGTGGTGATGGTATAGTGGTGGCACTCTGCTTGGCTCAAAGCAAGACTGGGAGGGCTGGATTTAAACTTACAGCCCAAGCTGGCTAATTTGCAGAAGAAGGGCCTGTTATGGACCATGAGCATTGGGAGTGCCATAGGAAGTGGCAAGAATGTGGAAATGGGGGATTCAGGGAGTGTGTGCCTCTTCCCCCAACCCTGTGCCTCCCTGGATCCAGCTTGGAGCCTCAATGGTGCAAAGGGAGTCAGGGTGAGAAGCCAGCCTAAAGGAGGAGCCTGGCAGGTGGGGATGTCTGCCTCGATGGTTGTTAGGGGTGTCACCTGCTGACCCATGGTCATGGAGTGGAGGTTATGTGGAGCTCCCTAGGTTAAAGGACCCCACAACCCACCTTTGCAAAGTGCCAAAGGTATACTGCAGAGTTCAGGCTTAAAGAAGATCCTGCTTCCATATAAAAGGGTCCCAGACTCATTTAAGCTGCTGCTGCTGCTTTACCAGTGTGTGGCCACCCAGCCCAGGGACTGGCAAAATATAGGTGGGGTCTAAATGACCATAAACCACAGAAATATATTTCCTTAATCCATGCTGTGTTCCTGTAGCATGGAGATAAATTCTGTATATATGTTTGTGCCTGGCCAGAAAGTTTCAATATATTGGGATGGCTCTGTTCCTACAAGTTTGTGTGGACATTTCGTTTGTTGAACAGTTGATGTGTTTAACACCTTTTAGTCCTGCAGTCCAGCACTCCCAACCTGCTAACCAGCTTGGCAAGAAGACCCGCCATCAACAAAGCCATCAGCCAGTAAGAACTGATCTGTTTCTATCTTTGGAACTGTGCTAGTTTTCCGCTGTTGTGAGACCCCTCCTCATTTTAATGCTGGATATCCCTACATGGAATGCAGTGCATGCAAATAATATTTCTGTTTTCTACTGAGGTGGCCATTGCATATGGGTGCAGAGTAATATTTCATACTGAGTTCCTAAGTGGTGGTGTGAAGGGCCCTGGGGTGAGAGAGGAAGAAACCCACCATGGTGATGGTCATCCAGCGTAGAAAACTATGGGAAGGTGATGGGACCCATATGTAGGAAAATGTAGAGATGGGCTAAGTTGGCAAAATTTGCTCTGTGAAAGAATCCACAAATTTCTCATAATTCACAGAGTGCGGAGCAATATGCAAAGATGCAACTTTTGCTGCAAAGTGCAGAATTTCACCTAAACATGCAGAATTATACAGGCAAAATTACACAATTCATAGTGAATACTTCGTGACTTGGGTGACGCTGAAGTTGCTTTATGGCTACTTCACTGATGAATTAAAACTTTACCACATCTCTAGGAAAATGCAAGTAGGGTGTTACCTGCTGTTAATGGTGCTGTTCTTGTTATAATCTATGCTACAAAAGCTGTTTTGTACTCATAGCATGCATGAACCAACTATTCAAGCAGGAGGCGCAAATCTCTGCGTGGTCATTTTTGAAAATGGAGATTTTTTCCCATTTGATAGAGATGGCTAACTGAGCGCCTTCAAGAGGTCAATTCTGGATGTTGAGGAGAAGGCCAGAGTTCTGTAATATATTTTCTAATTACAGTAAGCAGAATTCCCAGTAAATAGTGGGAACTTGGGTCTCAGAAAACTCTCAGATATTGCAGGAATAAGCAACTCTCAAGAAGTAAGTGGAAATTGTCTACTAAATAGTTCATCCAGTTCCATTTTTAGCTGCTAAAAGAAGGGCATAGGAGTGGGAAGCTCTGTATGAGCGTGTATGCATGGCCCAGTCTTTACTGCAATCTCTCAGCACATGATGAACAGGAAGGTACTGAGCCCTGATAACTGAGGTTCAAAAGAACCAGTTAAAGTGTTTCAAACTCCCTCCACTGATGGGAGCCAGTTACCTTGGAGGAGACTTTCTGAGCTCCATACCTTGTGTGTTTGTGTAAGAGGATCCCTGTCTCATCGTCCCACTTGAGTGCCACATCCATTGTGTCAGTACCCAACAAGGCTAACAGGGCTTGGTATATCTATGAAATCATGTGGGTGGAATCCCAGTTTTGAAAAACCCTACAGAGTAGGAGATAATAGCTGGATGCTGCTCGGGTTATGTGCCATGAGGGAGGTAGAGAATACAATAAAATGTGTAACCTGAAAATATTGATAAAACTCTGACTGACATAAAGCATGTTGTGCCTGGAGTTTGGTGAAGGTCCGGATCACAGATCCAGAAATAAACTAGTGAATGTATTGAGGTAGTATCACTCCCAATTCTGAAACCCTAGGTATAGTCGGGTTGGAGCAAAGTTCTGCACTAGTACTATGGGTACTAGAGAGGAGGAATAGAGCTAAGTGAAGAAATCACTTGGCCTTGTGCCATACCTTCAGCTGTACCTGAAGCCACAAGTTAAGGTTTGGAATGAGATATGGGGAGCAGTAAATGGTATAGAGCTCAAACACTGTCACTGTTTAGAAGGAGTTTGTCTCCCTGACACAGCCACATAGCATGTGAGCCTACTAAGTGTCTGTGTAGTATAAAATGGACATGCACTGCCCAGTAGTTCAGCTGCAGGTGAGGGAGAGCAAGGCTGCCTTCACACCTAGTAAGAAATATATGTTATAGTTTAATGCATGGCCTTTGTCCCATCCATAAAAACAGGAGACTGCCTTGTTCCAAGCCATCCAAGTGGAGGTCGATAGTGCCAAAGGGACAATTTGAATCAGACACAGAGCACTGGGGTTACTATGTGGATGAACTCTATTCTCAGTGCTACTTTAAGTAGGACAGTTCCTCAGTAAGCAAGATCTTGTGTCCTCAGTTACATGAAGTAAGTATAATTATCTTGATAAGCTGACTCAAGGAGTAGGCCACTTGGATTCTTAGGTATTTAACTTCAAAGGTCTCAGCGAAAGGGATGTGCTTCCTGATGCATTGGGATGGGTGTGACTGAAACCCTAAGGTCTTGTTTTGGAGGTATTGAGGCAGTGCTGAAACTTCTCCACAGTGTCTTAGTAGTTCAAACACCACAGTAAATGTTGCCACTAGGTCTGTCAGGTATAGCAGAACATCCTCCACATATAAGGCAATACAACATTCAGTGCCATCTACAGTAGTACCACGCAAGATGGTGGCCTCCCTAATGTCCTGGATCAGAGGATCAATAGACACAGCAAATAACAGAGATGAAAGTGGACACCACTGCCTCATCCCATGGAGTAGGTGAAAGTCAGGGAGTGATAGCCACTTACTTTAATGCAGACCCTCAGGAGCTGTATATTTACTGACAAATCTGCATAAAAGAGACTGGGAATCCTAGCTGCCCCAGCGCTGAGTACAGGTATAGCTAGGACATCCATTTGAATGCCTTTTCAGTATCTAAACTGACCAGAAGTTATGGGAGGCTGATCACTGCATATAGTGAAATATGTGGAGGGTGAGGCAGATACTAGCTGCAGTAGCTCAGGAGTGGACAAAACCAGTTTGTTCGCTGTTAATTAGGAGAACAGTGATCTATCTAGTCATTTCACCAGAACTGACATAACATATTTGTAATACCTGGCTTTCCTTTTTACCATAGGGAAATTGTAGGTAATTTTGCCATTATAAAGGAGTGTTTATAATGGCAAACACGCCATGGTTTCTTTACTCTGCATATGCGCCTGTGCTGCTCTTTTTCAGTCAAACTGCTGATGGAGACCAAACCGCCACTCAGACTGGCAGTGTAATTAAAAAAGACAAAATATGTTACAATGAATTAAAAAGTTAACTTTCAGCTGCCACAAAATAACAAAAAGCAAAAAAGTTTGAATAAATAAAGAAAGGTGATCACGGACCACAGTCGCATAGCAACTTCTTTTATTTTGTATAATTGCTGAGGCAAGAAGAAACTCAGCAATTATATAAAGTAAAATATAGGGTTGGTGTGTAAACTTAAATTTTACACACACCTTCAGTGTTGGATGCTTAGGTAAAGTTTATGTGGCATCCAATACCTTGTGTGTGTGTAAAATTCTTGTTATACGCACACCATACATTATTCTATATGGAATCAGCACTGAACACCATGATGGGATGGTAAGATAGACAGAGCAGAGGATTTCTGTCAGGCTTGAGAATTACAGATATAGCAGTAAGACCACAACAGAGGGGAATTGCCCTGTAAGATTTCATTAAATGAGGACGGGAGGGTACAGAAAACCAGCTTATAGACCAGATGCATCTTATTTATTTATTTCAAATTCAGATTAACACCTTTGAGCCATAGGCTAGTTTACAAAGGTTACAAATCAGTGGCTACAGAACAAAAGGACAAAAGTACACACAAGTGAACAAGAAATTAAAATAAAGTGATCAGTTCTATTACAGTGACTACAGTATTACAAGTTTTGTAGTTCAAATCAGTACAGTTGGGAACACATTTTACAAAGGTGAGCAATTTACATAAGCAACACTGCAGTAAGTACACATTTTGGGAAGATTGGAGGGCAGTAGAGGATGGAGGGTCCTGGTCTAACAGGTGGTGAAAGGAAGAAGCAGCCACACAGGCCTTGTCAGTAGAGTGGAGTGGGAGAATGGGGGGTGTGGAGGAGGAGGAGGAGCAAGGGAGTGGGATAGAAGGGGAGTGGAGGGAGAAGATTAGAGGAGCTCCTCCAGCTAACTTAATAATTCAGTTTAATTTATATCTCATTCTGAGCTAACTCTTTGGTGGTGACCATTGGTTTCCTGAGCCTAAGAGCAAGTGGTGTATTGACATTTTTCAGGATGGATGCCAACAAAATCAATTTATTGGCTCTTCCAAACCTGTTGAGTCACAACCTGGCCAGAATGGAGGTAGCAGTACTCAGTCAGGAGCCTTCAGATCGACTCGACATCGACGACTTCATAGAATACTATTTTGGAGTCCATCAAGGCTATGGACACAAGATCAAGAAAACACTGACAAAATTATAGTAGCATGATGTGGCTATCAAAGAGTTGCACATACTGGTCTCTGAGGCCAAGAAATGGAGTCTTTCAACTCAGTACAGTAGCTGCCCTGACAAAAGAGAATTCGCCATCAGGAATCACCTAGAAAATATAGAAAACAAACAGAGCTGGCAATTTGCAATTAGTAGGCATTTTGGAGGGTGCTGAGGACACTAACCTGCTGCTTTTTTTTTTAATTTTCTTTTCTCCCGGAGAGACCTCCATCCTATTTATCTACCCTGGTCATGGCCCATGGAGCTCCCACCACCTGCACATTGCCGCAACTCCTGGTTACTCCTGGCTTACCCCTCTGAGGGCGGGCCACGGCACTGGTTCCCCTAATTCCAGCACCACAGGATTAGTGACTGGTTGGGAGTGTGGTGACAGTGGCTGATTGAAGCCCAGGAGGGCTTCATGTGACGGAGGCTCTCCCTCCTCCATTTTCTTGCTTTTTTCCTCCGGGAGGCGGGACATGCAATGACGCCCAGCGCCTGCCCCGCCTCCATTAGCTGCGTGTGCTGGTAGCTGTGATACCCGGCTCTGCTAGAGGTCCATCACATGCCGGACACTTCCCCAACTCCCCGGAGAAGGAGAGATGTCCATGGGATGCTCTATCCTTCTCCCCGGCTCAGCCCTGTGGCGACCTGGGTCTGTTCCCAAACCCGGGTTACCAGCGTTGCAAGCAGAATTCCAACCACTGCACCAGCGGGCGGCCCCAACCTGCTGCTTTTCTTAAAGGACTGGATGGTTGAACGTATGGATGTTCTGGAGGATTTCAGCTGGGCCCAGCTGAGGAAAGCTGATCAAGTAACTCCAATGGTGAGGCAGGCTGATAGTAACCAGCCCTGGACTGTGATTCTCAAGGCAGTGGACCAGGAGATCAGGAATTGCTCCTGTCAGCTGCGAGAGCTGCTTACCCACTATACATCCAGGAGCAAGATGTGAAGTTTTTCCCGATCTATCATTCCAGACATGGGCCAGATGAAAGTAGTTTGATGCTGTTTGGCAGTGTCTCAGAGTCCTGGGAATAGTCCATTCTTTCCTCTTGCCTGCCAGGCTCAGAATTATTTATGGTGGAAAATCTTGGCAATTCTCTGATCCTAAAGATGCAGGCTGCTAGTTGGAATGGATGGAGGCAGAATTTGCAGCTCAATCCACGACCGATCTTTAGGGAGGGACTCAGATCTAGAGGAGGACTGAGAGACTGACTAATCTAAATCGCATATTAGCTACTTTGTGTTATGAATAACCTGCCTCGGAATGTGCTAAATGAAAGATGGTTATTTTCCTATGGGGCATTGACTCTGAGCCACATATAAATGGCCAATACTAAGTTTTCAGGGATCTATCTTTATGACACCATTGTAAAGGCCTCCGATTTTGAGTTGTGTTTTTTTCTGAGCTCCCTATCTGTTAGATCCCAATGATTTCAAGTGCCCTGCTATTCTGAATTATTCCTAGCATTGTTTATTTTATCCTAGTGTGTAAGACATTATGGTCACTCTTATATTCTGTTATGTGTGAGCTTGAGATTATTTGAAATAGTTTGGGGTTTGCTGTGCTGGCTGGGGATCCTTCTAGATGCTTGATTTCCTTTATTGTAAGATTTTCTTATGTAGTTGGGTTATAGCACTCAGGTTAGTGCATATATTTGATATACTTTTGCTTTCCACTAATGGACATTACCCTAGTCATGAAGTGGCTGGCATTTCTTGGGACTTCAGTTTAAGAATGGTATATATTATAATTACAGGATCCTCCGAGGTCCTATTGTACCAGATTGTAGGAATGTATGCTATATTTTCTCCATTAATCCTTTTAGCGGTAGCAGCTACTTCTTCTGTCTATCTCCCACATGAGATGATGTGTTCTGTGTTGTCACTTTTAAAATGACAACAAACAGAAAATACAAATACAAAAAAAAAGAAGCCAGCAGAGATTGTATGCAATGCTCTCTGGTGAGTTTATAAAACTCTGCCCCATATCCATCCAGGCTTGGAGCATTCGTGAGTTCTAGTAGCCCTGAGCACACCTTCCAACTCCTGCGCTTTGATTGGGCACATCAGCTGTTTACCTCTTTCTTGTGGAAGAATGGAGAACAAGTGGGCAGAGGAAAGACGACTCTATTTGCTCATGTGTCAGGACCACTCTGGGAATATAGGGTCTTATAATAAGATTTGAATCCCAGAGCAATCTTTTGAAATTCAGTAATGTGAGTTCCTGTTATAGGGTGCAGCAGGGCTGAAATTGCTGCCATCTTCCTCTTGCAGTGTGCCTGCTATGCCAGGAGCTGGGAGGACCATGACCCTACTTCATAAAAGCATTTTGGAGGCATGTGAGGCAATCTTCATCATTTGTAGGCATATTTGCATCAAGTTGAGCCTTTACCTTAGTGATTTGTTTGGGCAACTGATGTGTCTCTCTATAGGTGCACCATTTGCAGGAAGTTGAGTGTGTCTGTTAATGCTTGCCTGGCTGGTGGATCTTTTCTGTTGGGCTGTCTACTGAATGAGGAGTCCCTCAAGACTGCCTTAAGCATGTCCCATCTGACTAAGTGGGATATCTCTGTAGCTGGGTTTACCTGAAAAATTTCTGTGAGGTGCTCCTCCACAAAGGTTCAAAATACAGGAAATGTCAAATAATGCATGTTCAAATGCCAATGCATCATCCTTTTTCCAGACCAAAATCCCAGTATGTACGACTGGGGCATGATCTGACTGGAAAAATCTCCTAGGGTGCACTGTATGACTTTAACCTGATTCTCCACCTGTGTATAATAGTGGTCCAGATGAGAATAGGAGTAGTGAACTTGTGAGTAGTAAGTACAGTTATGGATACAGGGAGTAGGACCTACCAGATATCCAACCATCCACTTCCTGAACACATCTGTAGAAGAATTGGTGAGGTGCTGATTGTTTATTGAGAGGTGGTTTGAATATTAAAGTCCACAAGGAACAACCTGGCTGACCCTAAGTGGTTCAGGGCACAGACTAACTCGTTGCTGAAAGGTTAAATTTGTTCCTAGGAAGGGGATATAGTGGTTAATGGTCAGTGCATTTGTGACCCCAAGACCATTGTCAATGCCTTCAATTGCTTTTCATAGATTTAGATTCAAATCTGCCCTAGCTGGACCATCCTCTTTATCCTCAGGATCAGGGTGATACAAAAAGGTTGTCTTTAAATATATTGCAGGCCGTCTGTGATAGGGTGTGGGTGTAGACAACTCATACGGACACAGTACAGACATGACACAGTGATTCAGATTATGATACACAATAACTTCTTGTGTGTCGTTTAGTAAGAATAACTAAATTAAAACTCAGACAATAAAGTTAACTAGTAATAAAATACAAAAGAAAACCTAGCTCACCAAGTGCTGTGAATCTGATTAAACACATAGTGGAAATAATAAGCAACATAATCCACTATCTTCTATGTTCGTTTCCACCAGCAGAAGAGATAAAACTGCTCTCTCCACCTCTCTATCTCAACTGAGTTCAGAGACTTCTATATATGTTTTAATGCAGGCATTAGTGGTCATGTGGTCTGATTTGATCCGCCCTAATTCTATAATACAAATTCCTAAGCTAATACATACCAATGGGGATCAAACAGCCTTTGTACCATAAACCAGTATTTCTTTAATACAAAACTAACATTTCATGAGATATAACCCTATTAAAGAATAAAATAAATAGCTTGCATATCTAATGGCTTTATTATACCATGAGGCTCCACCCACAGACTGATGTCATACTTTACCATCTCCTATAAATAAGCTTCTTTCTGGCCGCTCATCTCCTAATAGGAGACCTTCCAGCCTAGCAATGGCCACACGGTAAGAACAGCTAAAACTAAAACATAAAGACATCTTTATTTCTTACTTCTTCCTGGTGGTTAGGTTGTTAACTAGCAAATTGTTATATTAATAGAGTGTTGCACACTACACTCTGTTGACTCCATGGCTGACAGGTAACATTTATTAGAAGCAACCTGTTCACTCTGTAAAGCCCTGTGCATTCACTTATATTCTGATGCAAGTGGCAACAGACTGCACCGTTGTTAATTTCCCAAATATAGAAATACGTACTCAAAGCCGAGTGGCTTTTGTGTCTGGTCTGTAGTACTGTTCAGCAGTTAAATATATCAAAAAAGGTCAAGCTGCAGTACTAGAGCCCTATGACCGATAAGAAGGAAACTTCCCTCCTTAATTCACCTTCGATCTTACAAGGCTCTCTGCCAATGCCGGTAGCTTAGCAAATAGAGAATGCAAAAGTGACCCACGGCATGCAGAGAGCTAATATTTTCTTTTCTTTTTATTTAAAATGGACCCTTTTTTCTTGTGCAACTCTCAGTGTACACATTTTAATAGCTATGGGGCTCTTCATTCATCATGGCACTCAAAGTGCTGTGCAGCCAGAGAAGAAGCTGTCTTGAGGCGCTTACACTGAGACATGTCATACAGTTCCCCCTCCCCAGATTCCTGCACCATGTGAGTTGAGTTAGTTTCTAGCAACAGGTGTCTCAATTATCCTGAATGGCTTTACCAGACTGAACCATCAGCCAGGAACTGCATAGCTATAGCACTTATGGAACCTACTCCATTTTCCTAAGCACAGCAGGGAGTTTTATTTCAAACTCTTGCAACCTTTCTGGCAACTTAATCTTAAGTCACAAAAACTAGATGCTCAATCAAAGCATCTCTTACAGAAGGGACTGTTACATATATTCCTGTTTATACTGTTACCACCCTTCTTTTCTGTCAGAACTAGTGGTGCCCTAATATCCCAGGGCCTCAAGGTAAATAGAGACAATAAAAGGGTCAGAAAAGGGAGAAGAAGACACCATGGTAGGAGGCCACTCTACTACAGTGGAAAAGTGAAAAAGAATTAGGAAACAGAATGACTGCTGCAGCAGATTTGTGAAATAGGGAAACGCAGAGAGGGTGATGCCTTGAGGTAACCATACCAACAGGAAAAAGGGAGGGCAACACTGCCACACACTCCCATGGTTAAGCAGAAACCTGTTCAGGTTCCCAAGACAACCTACCCCTTACCATCTGGGGTAGGATGGAGCCCTGGCCCTCCTCACTATAGAGCTCCACCCAGGGTCCCTAAGTTAATCAGTACTACACAAGCACTGTAAATAACTATCTTGATAATACATTCATCATCAATTACCTGGGGTGTCTAAAATGTATTAGCCTATACATTAGGCTACCATTATACTATTATTCAGTTTTATTTTGATGGTTCTGTAGCCCTTGACTGGACAGGAAATCTGCATTTGCATGTAGAGTGCCAGCTCTGTGCTTCATTGTGAAGGTATAAGGCTGCATTGCCAAATACCATCTGATAATCCTATTGTTCTTATCCTTCATTTAGGATAATAAATAACGAGGATTATGATCAGTGATCAACATAGAGGGGCACCCAATAAGTAAAAATGCAATGATTCAATCACCCACTTGGCAGCTAAACATTCAAGTTCTACAGTACTGTATTTTTGTTCCCTGTCATGAAGCTTCCGGTATATGTAAACAACTGGGTGCTCTTCCCCATTGATTGTTTGACTCAGGATGGCCACTATGCCAGTCCTTGAGGTGTCTGTATGCACCTCAAAGGATGGTCAAAATTAAGACTTTTGAGTACAGGGAAGAACAAAGTGCTGCCTTTATAGTTATAAATGCCTTCTCACATTCGTCAGACCAAATCACCTTGTTTCCACACCGTTTCTTAGTTAACTCTGTTAAAGGTGTGGTAATAGTGAAGAAATTAGGGATGAACTCTATAGTAGCCAGCTAGCCCTAAAAATTACCTAACTTTCTTTTTGTATTAGGTATCGGGCTATTAGCAACAGCCTCTACTTTATCAACCTGGGATCTGATATGCCCATTTCCCAATATGAAACTCAAATAATGTGTTTTGTTCATGACCAGTGCACACTTTGTGGGGTTTATGGTCATTCCTGTTACTTGATAGCATTTATTACTGCCAGAGATGCATCATATGAGAGTCCCAATCCCTGCTAAAAACACCATATCATCCAGATATGCTGCACAAAAATTAGTGTGAGGTGCCAGCATCTGGTCCATGTAGCGTTGGACTGTGGCGGGTGCCATGAAGTCCAAGCGGTGTAGTCACGAATTGGAATAATCCCATAGGTGCACTGAATGCTGTCTTTTCTTTGGCAGTGTCTGCCAACTGGATTTACAAAACCCTTGGTGAGGTCTAGAGTGGAGATATATTTTGCATTATCAGTTTTGTCAAGAATATCATCACTGGGGCATAGGATAAGCATCAAATTGTGCAACCTTGTTAAGTTCTTGAAAATCAAGACACAACCTGTTACCACCTTCTTTCTTTGGCACCACAACGATGGGTGACCCCATGCACTTTTTGAGGGTTCAATAATCTTAAGGGCTAGTAGGTTAGTGATTTCCCTTGAACCTCATTTCAGACTCTTTCTGGGAGCCTAAATTTTTTTTTCCTAATGGGGCCTGTGTGTCCTAGTCTGATGTTCTACATTTCAAGCCTTGACAGGTATACTGGTGAAGGTTGTAGAAAAGACTGCATAAGGTTACGTAACTCCTCCTGTTGTTTATTTTCTAGTTTGGGGTTACAATATACATCCTGGGGCCCTTTTGTTTCTTCGAGTCATTCTTAGGCAACTTCAAAGTCTGTATCTTCTGTGTCTGGCACCATCATAAGGCTACTTCCTGTATTAGGCCACTCTTACCAATTTTTTTAGCAAATTTACATAGTACACCTTTTCACCTGGTCTAATATTAGGTGTTTCAACCTCATAGGTTACTAGTCCCATTTGCCTTAAAATTTGGTAGGGTTCTTGCATTTCATTAGCAATTTATTACAGGAGGAGGATAATAACAACAATACTTGATCCCCAACCTGTAATCGTTTGCTACCTGATATTCCTCAGTCATATTCCAATTTCTGGGATTGTTGGGCCCTTACACTGACATCATGGGCTTTTGGGTATACATTACCAATTTCTTTCTTAATAGCTTCATGTATTCGGCTGTTCCTGTATGTTTCAATTCTTTCCTTCTTCCCACATTTCCTTTAGTACATCAAGTGGGCCGTGGGAGTTCAACCAAATAGCAAGGTGAAAGGGAATAGCCTGCTGAGGCCAGGATACCTCACAATAGGCAAATAATAAGAATGGTAAGAATTTATCCCAGTCCTTCCCTCCTCATGTACAAACTTCATCAGCATTCACTTCAGGGTCTGATTGAAGCATTCTCTATACATCGGTCTGGGGATGGTAGGGAGAAGCTTGTAATGCAACAATACCCAACAATTTATATAATTTCTTCAACAGAGTGGCATTAAAATTACTCCCTCAATCTGAGAGGATCTCTTTGGGTATGCCCACTGGACTAAACAGTTTTACCAGTTCTTCTGCTATTTTAGGTGTGGTTACTGTTCGTAAGGATTGCCTCTGGATATTTCATTGCATAGTCACAAATGACTAAACTGAAATAATTTCCTTTTGAACTCTTAATCAGGGGCCCATTATATTAATCCCTATATGCTCAAAAGGGGTGGTAACCAAGGGAGTGGTATTAGAGGTACAATTTCTTTCCATCCAGTTTGGCTTACCTGCTGGCATTCTTTACAACTCTTACAATATTTTGCCACCTCTTTGTGAATACCAGGCCAATAAAACCTCTGTAATGTCCTCCCAAGGTCCTGTCTTATCCGGCATGACCTGCCCAAAGTAGGTCATGCCCAGATGTAACAAATCTTGACTAAACTGAGTAGGAACTACCACCTGTTCTGTCTACTCCCTGTATCTACCTTGGTACATATTCTATATAATATACCATTCCTGTTTACAAACCTAGGGGCACCTGGGACTTGAGTCTATCCAACCTGTTGGAATATAGGGGTCAATGAATTATCAGCCATTTGTTCCTTAGCTAAATCAATTTTGACAAAAACAAAAGACACATTTTCAGGAAGTCTATTTTGTACTTCTTTCCATCTCTTCTGCAACCGTCTCTTGGCATTCCGAGATATCTTAGATTTACCAGGCTGGTCAAAAGGTCCTCTTCAAAAGGAAACAGCTCCCCAATTGTTGTAATTGTCTGGTTTGTGCTCTTATTGTCATTGCTGCCACAGACCCTTTGTCCTTTAAAAGGTTATTAAATTGGGGATAGTTATGACCAATTAAAATGGGCACAGGTAATTTGGGGACTATCCAGCTGTTACTTCTGAGTTATGCCCTTTACTGTAACATCTATTTTAGCAGTGGGTACTGATGAGAATCTCCATGCACACAAACTACTTGCATGTTGGGTCCCCTTTGTCCTGTTTGCATCAGTTCAGGTCTTACCAAGGCGTTCTTGCTGCCTGAATCATCAGACCCATTACAATGTGATTATCTATATCTACTTCCATCATGTAGTATCCAGTATTCAACAATGCAAGATGGGCAGTGTCTATTCTTTTGTTGGAGCAATACCTGGCTATGTGGCTAGCCCTTGGCAGTTCCTGCACATTATATCAGCAGAAAAGGGTCATCTTTTGAAGCCATTCTTATTATCATGTTTATAATCAGTAGTAATGGGAGGACTAGGTCTTACCACAGATGCTGTCCTTCCATCGATGGCTCCTGGGGATGAGGGCTCCCTTTCAGTAGGGCTGATGCGCAGCCAGGAAGTCCTCAGCTAAGGAAATGGCCTCTCTACTGTCTCTGGCTTATATTCCTTCACCTACATTTGGACATCAAGGGAAGGATCTGCAGGAATTGTTCTACCACAGATGTTTCCATGATTACTGTTACTGATTTCCTTTTGGCTGAATGCATTTTCAGCATAGTTCCCTAAGGTGGGTAAATGTCTCCTAGGGTTGTCCTGGGGATGATATTTTAGTATTCAAATCTCTGTCTATAAGTTTCTGTACTTATATTATACCTCTTCAGGATTTCAGTTTTACCAATTCAAAATTGTCCGCATTTCAGGTGTCCATATGACTATATGCCAATTGTGCCCATCCGGTCAAATAAGGGGCCAAATGCAAAATAAAGAGGGGCAGAAAAGGAAGAAGGAGACACCATAGTAGAAGGCCACTCTACTACATCGTAAAAGTGAAAAAACAATTAGGAAACAGAATAACTGCTGCAGCAGATTTGTGACAGGGAAAGCATAGAGGGGTTGTCTTGAGGTAACCATACCAACAAGAAAAAGGGGGCAACACTGCCACACAGTCCCCTCCTCCACCCTCCACCAACTCTGCTGCTGGCTGATGTCCTGTGTTGTTTGTTGCTGTCTGCCTTTATGTTTTGTAGTTAAGATGGATTTAATGATTTAAATAAAACATATTTCTTTGCTATGCTGCAGGGCTTAATGCTGTCCTATTCATTCTGCTTGCCTGCCCTAAAAGCTGCCTGAAATTTATTCTATATAGTTGTCTCTTCAACTTGAAGAAAATGGGGGCACTGCTGTTCACACAGCTCACACAAGTGCCTGCAAAGTGCTGTGCTCACTTTGACCCTGCTGAGCAGATGTGAGGGTTTATAAACCCATACACCATCACGCTATCTGCTCCAATCACAGCAGACTTAACAGTAGCAGGGTCAGAGTAGGCAAAGAGACAGGATGTCTGATTGGACTGCCACTAGTGCAGTCACATGACTCCTGTCAGGCCTCGATTACTGCGTGAGAGAAGGAGTACTGGAGATGAGAGAGACACACACACACATCTGGATGAGAGAGTTACAGTGGTCGCAGGAACCCAATGAGCACACTCACATAGGAGGCAGTATAGCACTGTGGTTTGGTGTTTGAGCTGCAAACCAGGAGACCTGGGTTTGAGGGTTTACTACAACTCACTCCTGACTTTTCACTCCTGCCAGATTCACTCCTTCATTACACTCCTGTGTCAACTCCCTCCCTGTCAAATTAACTCCCATAACACTCGCTCCTGTCATGCTGTGTAACTCAATCCTGTCATTTGACCTTCAGGTGCAACATTCACTAACAGTTCATAACCTTCCAATCATGATTCACCTTGTAACATATAACCTCCCTTTCATGGCTTTTACTAGATTTGCTGTCCTATTTTGCTGCATCTTTCCAAAATGGCTGGGTGTTTCATATTGTCTGAACAGAAACAGGAACAAGCTTGTTGACAAGAATAACTACATCTACACGATGCATAAAAGAGGCCATGAAGTGAAGGCTATATGACAGTGTGAAAGAGCAGTTAGGAAGACCAAGGACTGCAATGCTATGGTGCACACTGTAAATGAGCAGGACCTACAATTATCTTTTCGATATTCTCCAACACACTCATGCTCCAGACGCTAGTGCAGTTGAGAAGTCAGAGGCTGTCAGCATTGCTAAAGTGCATACTTCTGCTACCCAAGACACCGCAAATCAGGTCCTTATACATGCATGGGGAAAATTTCCATGGCAACGCAAGGCAAACTGGTAGATCAAAGTATGAAGCACACTATCCAAAGAGTGCAAGTACAAGGTGCACCAGCCAACCCCATGGATTTGACAGAGCTCACTATACCAGAAAGCTACAAAACATACACACGATAGCAGTGAAAGTAGTGATACCACAGTAAATGTTCTCCTGTTTGACAGTGGAGCAGGCCCTGACAGGATTCTTATTTTTGATACTGAGAACAATCTATGCTTTTTAGAGCATTGTAAAACATGATACACAGATGGCACATTTAATTTTGCACCTCTTTTTCTAGCAAATTTATTTTATTCATGGGGAGAGGTTTGAAAATCTGCAGCCTGCAATATATGCACTTCTACCAGGGAAAAGAAGGATGTCTATGGAGTATGTCAACAGCTCTGAAAACCCTTAACCCCACCTTGCTCCAGAGATCAATGACAGACTTTGAAATGACTAGTATTAATGCCTTTAACTCTGTTTTCCTGCTAGCACGTCAGATGGGAAGTTTCTTCCATTTCACGCAATGCATGTGCAGAAAAATACAGACTGTGGGACTGTCAGTTCAGTACAGTCAGGACCTTGAATTTGCACTTAAATGCAAATATCTGCCTGCACTGGCATTTTATCCTCCTAGTGAAGTGGTGACAAGATTTAAAGAGGTGACAGATGAAACACTGGACATATTCCCTCCTGAATTAGAGCCATTAGTGGACTACTTTGAGGATGTGTGGATCAGTAGAAGAAACAGGAGAGGGACTGGTCGCAGACAGCCACAACACCCTATTGAGCTATGGAACCACTACGACACTGTGCAAGACAGGAGAGTTAAAACTAACAATGTAGTGGAAGCTTTCATTGTGGCATGCAAGAGTGTGTTATGTATGGCACACCCAACAGTGTGGAAATTTATTGATGGAATTAGAGGAATCCAAAAGAAGAGAGACTCCTGCATTGAACAGCTTATTGCTGGCCATGCCCCTGCTGGATCCAAGACAGCTTACCTGGTGAATGTGGAACATCTTGCCTACATAATGGAGAAATGCAGTGAACATACCACAGAAGAGTTCTTGTGTGGTTTTGCATACACCTTTGACTACTGAGTCTGATTCTGAAATGCTGATTTTAAATGCTAAATAAAGATTGAACATTTTAAAGTGTACACAACATACCTTTCTCCTGTCCAGGCAAAAGTAGTAGATTCTCTACTAATCATAACTGCCCAATCAAAACAGTCCACTACTCAGACAAAAGTAGTAGATTCTCTACTGATGATTCTCTGATAATGTCCTATCATGACTCATAATCAGAACTGCTCAATCCAAACAGTCTGCCACCCAGACAATGCAAGTTCACAAATCTGGTCTGCAAATCTGGTAAGAACAAAATATTAAGTAAACTATCGGTGAGTGAATGTGAGGTAGATCGGGAATGAAAAGGGCAGGAGTGAGTTGTTGCAGGTATGCATTGTTGCTGTAGCGTATCGTCTGGCATTAATCGATGGGAGTGAGTCGCCGGGAGCAAATTGCCGCCTCCCTGGGTTTGAATCCTACAGCCCCACTTGCACACTGTGTAGCCCTGAGCAAATCACTTAACTTTCTTGTGCTCTCTGTCATACTTGGAAACAAGCTTTGACTTAGTGTCCTTTCCTGGTTAGACAATTTTCCATTTCCCTAAAGCACACATCTCTTGCTCTTCTCTGTCACTAGTAGTCTGTGACTGTGTGTGCTTGTACTGCTTCACTGTTTGCACTGGGCTAATTTCAGGTCAGGGGATTTTAGGATTTTGGCAGTGAAACACGGTTTAGAGGTTTAATTCTGATCACTGCCAAACCAGAATGATCTGAATGTTTCTTTGGCCTAACTCGATTCCCAGCCCTACTACCATCCCTCAGGAGCTAAGTCTAACAAGCCGATGGTCCTATATAACAAATTATTTGCTTTGCCTCTGGGGCCTCTAACAGAAAATACCACTGTGAGATTCTCCTCTCCTTAAACTGGCCCACACTGGAGGAGAGAATGTTGTACCTCCTCCTTTGTGTGACATTTAAACTTTCAGAAGTCTACACCTCTCCATGCCTGATTAGTGTGTTATCTACTAAATCAGAGAGGTGGTCACTCTGGTCCTCAAACTGTTACCTGCAGAGGTACCCAGGGTATGAACCAGTTTGGGCATGAGGTCCTTTGTCTACTCTGTACCTACCCACTGAACTCCCTTACATCAATGCTACAAAACTCCTCTTCTCTTGGAGTACTTTAAAAGGGGCTTAAGACCCCACTTCTGGAGTGCTGCCACTGTAATGAGTTACTGCTGATAGACTACCTTGCCTGCTGAATGCCCTGCTCATTGTCCTAATGAGAATATCCCCATGTTTAGTGTAGGGACACATCACAAGTGATCTCACTATGTCATTGTGGTAATTTCTTTGTGGTGCTCAATATTCTATATGTTTTATTACTCCAATTCCCTATAAATGTTTGTATGCTTGGGACTCATACTGCCTGTATAGATGACTGTAATTAATCAATTCCATGTAAATGATTGTATATTTTGTACCTGAACTGTCAGTATTTTTGCTTGTGATTTGCCTGTAATTATTTGTGGGTCACTCCTGAAACAGGGACCTTTGGTCTCAGTGGACCTGCACAGTTACCAAAATTCAATAAATAAAATAAATAAGATCCCCAGCTGGGGTATGCAGCAATATTGAAATCCCCAGCTAAAAGAAAAATTCCCTTTGTAAAGGACAGTATGCAGTCTACAGTAGGAGCACATGGATTATATGGGAGTTGATGCCTGGGGAAGGTATATGTGTACCAGCTTGATCTCAACTCTGTGCAAGGTCCAGGACTATCGACTAGCATCCTTCAGGATCAAACTATGTTGAGTGCTCCTGAAAAAGGATGTAATGTGGAATAAGTATGGCTAGTCCATGTCTGCAACCTCCAGCACAGGAGGTGGACGAGGAATATTTGGCAGCAAAGCCCAGCTTTGGAAGCTTTGCATACCCTTCTGGTGTTTGGTGGGATTTCTGAAGGTATATTAAATCTAGTTTGACTCTTAATTCAAGCCAGCACTTTTGAATGCTTAATTGGATTAGGGAGTCCATTTACATTCCACTAGTAAAGATGGAGTTTAGGGTACTGCAGAAGCCATCAAGTAAACATAAGGAATATGTCACCTGGCTGCTCTCCTCCACCCCCAGGTACCCCACCACTAAACACTTGCACATTCTGGGCACCATGCTGACCATTTTAACTGTGGCTGACAATGTAGCCTTAGGAAGCTGGGAGTGTGGAGAAACTAACTACTCCACCCTGTAATAACACAACAACCAGGGAGAGAGATAGAGCATAAAACAGAAACATACCAAACCATAGTGCCCTTAGGGTAACAGCTCAATGGCTAGAAACTAGCGGTCCCAATGGGGTTGCCTGGGAAGTGAGCTTCAAGGTAGGGGCCTTAATGGGTCCTTCAAAGGTTAGTATTCCTGTCAGGAGGCAATACCTGACATGTTGGGGACTCCAGCCATTGTTGGCATAGGGTCAGGGATTGGACTGAAGTCATACACTCTGATCAGCCCACTACTGTCTGATCCTGTGTGTACCCACTTCACAAATATAAGCTAAAATAAACCGCTAAACAAAGAGCAGTTATCACCAAACATGAAACAGCTAACTGGAAAGAGGCAAACATCAGGTTCTGGACACACAGTCAATTATGTAGTTCAAGTAATTCAGCCTACGCAAAGTGTTAATGCTAGGTGCTCAGCAGAGGCAGTATCCTGAGACATAACAGTTTAGGCTGAACAGGTTTTGAAATGAATAGTCTGAGATAGCCAGCTTCAGGTCCCTGATTCAGGACCATTCTATGAACTGTATGGTCCAAAAATGTTATGATACTGTCTGGGGTCTGGGAGCAGCTTCCCAGGGTATCCTTATTCCCATGTAAGGCTTCACACTTGATGTCCCTCAGCCATGTCCCTAGAACTGCACCCACCCCTGTGAACAGAACTTTGATACTGTCTCTAATAGTAGCAGAAGAACAAATCTCTTATTAGGTGGATGACCATCCTGGGACCTTCCCAGGGGAAAGCAGCTCAGATCCTCCTTATGTTCAACATATGTGGCCACATCCATGCACCCAGGATCTATCTCTCATTGATTGCACTCCATGGTGTCATGGTAAAACCACTCTAATAGAGGGAAGTTGTTGCACTTGGGTGCAACATAGGGTGATAATCATGGCTGTTGTGGCTATCTGGCATCATTCCAGGTCACTATATACTCCCAGGACAGGGCTCATGTAAAGCTGCAAACTAATCAGCGAGGAAAATTGACTGACTCACCAATTAAACAATCATGGAGAGTGAGCCACCCCCGCCACATGAAGGCACCATGTCCACCTCAACTAAGCTATTCCTAATTAAATAGGTAGTAGGAAACATACATTTGTCTGAGGCCTTATTACAATAGTGTAGCTCTGACTAACACTGGAGGAGTCCAGTGCACCTTATTCAGTAACCTCTTCTGTCTGGGGAAGAATAGTAAGATGGTCGCAGTGCTACTCCGCTCCTGGTGGTGTGCTGATTGTTAGTGTGTGCTCATAGACCCCTGCTTTTTACCATATTTTCTTTTTATAATGTGCCAACTTTAATTTTAAGTCTAAATGTTGAATTTCTCCTTGCTATGTTAATAAGGAGTCATTACTGTATGGGAAACCACAGTAAGTGCTTCGGTGTCTAAAATTTCTTAAAACTGCAGCTTGCACAAGGTACCCATAATACCAGGTTGAAACTCTTTGACTTTTAAATCTTATAATAAGGCTAGCTTAGCTGAAGAAATGCCGTGTTCTCAAAGTCTTTCGATGATGGAGGAAAACAGAACCTGTAGTTTGGATGGTGAAACAGGTGTCTCCACAAATAACTCTCCAGGTGTTCCTTTATCAAAGTGGATTTAAAACAACACAGAGAGGAGGATGTACAGACTGTAATAGGACTTTGGTGCTGACAGGCTTGTTTTGCCTTATAAAAGGTGCTGCTGCTTATGAGCTGGAGAAGGAGTTACGAGAGATAATGCCCCTGGTCTGTGTGGAGATGCTGAAAAGGTGTAAGGACTCCTGGAGGGGAGCGACTTTTGTGCAGACAGACCTATGAGGATTATACTGTAGTCCAATCCTGTCCTCACAATTCATGCAGACAGAGCAGATATCTGTTCAAGGGTAAGCTACTAAATTCTCTGCTGTTCCTGGAAAAGGAAAATGGCATCCTGCCTGACCTAAGAAATTTATCAGGTAAGCAAACTACCTTCAACATATTTCAACAATGGGAAGAAATGGTGAACAGATCTCATTGTTTATGATATTTATAGCCATTTGTTTAGATAACAAACCAGGAATCAATATTAAGAAATTTATTGTTGCTGGTTGGACTCCTAGTTGTGGAGCCGGTAGCACAATGTTTAGATGGCCTGGATTGAAATAACTCTAAATGGCTAAAAATTGCTTTATAGACTTATGGCTTCATGGCTAGAGCTGTATGGAATATAAAATTCTGCTTGCAGAATGCCCACTGAATGACCATTTTGATTCCATGGAATTCCACAGAACTTTCATGAAAATTTTGTGTAATTTCACAAAATCTTAAATTTCAGTTATTTTGCTATCATTTTAAACATTTTTATCCAAATAACACCAAATCTGGAATTCTAGCAGCACACTGTGGCTTACAAGTGTATACCAAATCCCAGCATTATAACCTAAAAGTGGGCAGAGTTATAAGTTGCCAAACATTTAATCAAAATTTAATTTTCAGTTATTTTGAGATACTTTTAAAATTTCTTCTCCAAATTTCTCCAGAATATCAGGATGTAGAGAAGAACATAGAATGCATATATGTACTATGTTTTAAGACTCAAGCATTAATGGGAGCTGAGTTATAGGTAGTCAAATATTTTGCTGAAATGTGGATTTCTGTAATTTTAGTATAACATTGATAGTATTCATTAAAATATTACAATTGCCAGGTATACAGGTTAGCACTACATTTGTACACGATATAGTTTCAGATTTCTAGCTTTAAATGGGACTGCATTATAGATGCCAAACATGTTGCTAAAATGTAATTTTCAGTTAGTTCCTCTAATTTTAAAACTAATATCCAAATTTAACCAGCGTATAAACATTTAAACTACTATACCACATGGTCATTTCTGAAAACATTTGTAGTTTCATCTTTAAGTAAGATTAAATGAAAAGCAGTCAAACTTTCACATCATTTAAACATTTTATTTTGCAAGAATGTAAACTACAAATTTATAAACCCCTGAAACTTTAAAACCAGAGAATGCAATACCATTAAATGTGGCAGACTCTAGACCTTACAAGGGAACTGAGTGTGCCAATTTCATTAATTGATTGCTGTGAGAAACTGCAAAATAACATCTCTACTTAAAGTCAAATCCACGAGTCTTTGTGAAAATTGCAATATTTCATGAAAAATTCCATAAAACTGGAATTGTTTAATTACACTAAGCCTTATCTGGGGGTTCTAATTAAAGGATAGGGGTAAGAAGCTGATGGCACAGGGGTCACCAGGTTCAGGAGTTAGATGAACAGTTTCACCAAGAAATGTACAGCTGAGTTGGGTAGCACAACAGTGGTAGACCCACAGGTTGGAACAAGAAAGTACAGAGTGTCAACAATTCCAACCTGAATGCAGGATATTTAAGGATCACATCCAGTAAATGTATGATCCATGGAACCTGGTGTACATGCAAGTCTAGGACTTTGAGGTACCAGAAGAATGTAGTGAGGGAAGAGAATATCTTGAGCAGCATGAAGAAATTATACTGACTATTCCAACAGGGTAGGTTGATAGGAAAGGAGTAGGTGACACATTTTAAGGAGGTTTGTCACTGTGAAAACACAGAGGATATCAAAGGGATCAGTAGTTCTAGTGAGTCAGTGTGGCTATGCCAAAAGAGAAGGGGGGATAGTCACCCAGTGAGGAACAGCAGGACTGCAAAAGCATAGCCCAGCTTATCAAATGAAGTATTGATATGTGCATTGTTAATGTTAAATTCCACACAAAAATTCTGGATGCTTCATCTACAGAATATGCTATCATAAATACGTGAGAAAATGTTACTTGTAATTTTTTTTCTTCTGCAAAATTAAAACTGCTTATCCAATTTATCCAGTTATGTAGACACCAGGACACATGGACTATGGATATGCATGTCAAATGTTAACTCTATGTATGCAAGAGCAGAGAAGTTACATTCACATGTTTACAGTTTTCAGAAAGTTCTGCAAATATTTACATAGTAAAGATTTGACAGGCAGTATTTAAAAAACATAGTAAAGATTTGAACCCCTGTAACTTAAAAATCTCATATCTAATTCACTCCATATTTGGACAATTCTATAAGCATTACACAAAGTTTATCCATACTAATTTACACCTATCTAGCTCCAAAGGTGTCTGAGTTATATAGATGAAATTAATCATGAAATTTCCTGAAAAAATAAAACAATTGATTTGAGCACATATCATTTTGAGATGATGCATTATATGGTCAAGAAATCTGGCACATTGTTAGAACACCTATCATCAAGAAAGCTTGCCAAAGTTAAGATCCCTGACTCAATAGATGGTTAAGGTATATGCAGATAAAATGTTCATGAAATTTCACACAAACAATAAAATGACAACAATCGAGCACCTATAATTCTGAAACTGTTGAACCAAATTACATGATATTTGGCAGCCGTGTGGCTATTGTCCCAAAAGAATACATATTCCAAATGTCAGATCTCCAGCTTGAATGGTTATTATTTTATAATCAAAATACTAAATTTTTAATATTCCACAAACTCTCAATGAACTTCTGAGAAATTTCATGGAATTTTGTGAAATTTTACCAACATTTCACCGATTCTGAATTTTCCCATTCCTCACAGCTCTACTTATGGCTAAATGTCTCAATTGCCAGCCTCCTTTTACTGGAAATTGTACACTGAGATTTGCTCTTGAACCCTCCGAAAAGTATTATTTACTGTTGCAATGGATTTTGAGTGCCAACCATTAGTAAGAGTATCTTTTAAAACCCGAGTTTCTAGACTGCCTTGTAAAGTTTTCTACCAACTTCATTAAAATATTGTCTTAAACAATTCATGGGGCTTTGTGGAGGTAGAACGTTGGATAATATTCCAGCTTTGGAGCCAGATTCTCTTTTGGGCCCGATGCAAGAGACAGAACTTTGAAAGAAAGGCCACTGGAATGAATAATGCACACTACCCTTTCTAATGCTGGATATTTTGTCAATGATAATTTGATTGTTATTCTTGTTTTGTGTGTGAAATTTTATTTGATTTAATGTCCATTTTTATATTCCTAATGGTGTTAGTTACTGAATGTAGGTACAATTTAATCAATTAGGAAATTAACAAATAATTCATACAGACACTGAATTGCAATGAGATAGTGGGAGGTTAGAAAGATATGATGGGAGATTAATATGTATGTTTAACCAATGAGACGATAGGAAGCTGTTAATGGGCTTATACTGGGACGTGAATTATTAACCATTATTGGGTTCTGTAAGGTGCTAATGGGTCTGAAAGTGGAATGAAATGAGTGGACATTCAGAAGCAGGCATGGTCCATGGAAACTCTTATACATTTTCTAAACTGAAGCTGGCATATAATTCCTGCCGACCTGGTGAAATTAGACAGAGCACCTTAGTACTTCTTCAAAAAGGGCAGTTATTACTGGCATCGTAGGATGTCTTAATATGGGCTTAGTGATGGAGCCTGCCTATCTTGTTTATAACATACTGTAGTACTCCTGTGAGTTGATCCAGTACCTTGGTAGGGCTCCAATACAATGGCTTGATTTCATTCTTAGATGTAGCTTGAGGATGGCTTGTTATATGGGAACATTAATGGATGGCACACTCTGAACACATCTCAGGAGAATAAAATAAGCCCCATCTGGCTTGTGGCATTTTCTGCCAAGCTAAGTTTGTAGCAATGAACATCACTGTGTCTGCTTTAAATGTTATGTCTTGATTTTAGAGGACCATTTATTAATAAAAGTCTTCTTACAATGTATTTATTAATAATAGATTTTATAATTTCTAATTAATTTTGAAGTGGCAGTCTTGGGCAAATAAGTGCTTATGTAACAAGTACTCTGTTATGTGATGATTGCTGGAAATTACTTTGTAATTTTTTTTTTGTGAAGTTTTGTAATGTAATGGTTTGATAACTGATCAACAATAAAACCAGTTCAGTTCAGACTGACACTGTGCACAGCACTGGGGAAAGAAGGAGCGGGAATCCAGGGAACTCAGCGGGGGTGGACAGGAATAAGGAAACCCCAAATCTTACCTGAGACAAGATTTGTTAAGTTTGATTCATTTTCGTGAGTCCAGGTTAGCAGTTGGTGTGTCTCGATTTTTTGATCGGCCTGCAGACAGGCTATAATCTATTGAAGAGCTTCCACTGACTGCTTTCTCTACTGGTCCCATTGTGAATCATGGACCATGTGTTCCAGGCCTGTCTTGCTAACTTCACTGCCAGAAAAGTGGTTGGGGATCTTTTGGCTGTTGTAGGATTGGAATGCCCTGTTTGGCTAACTCTGTGGTTTCCTCATCTGCTGGCTTGAAACTCCTGTTGATCTCAGGAAGGAAGACCATGAGCCTGGCTGGGTAATGGATGCAAAACCTGATGTCCTTTAACCTGAGGGCTTTCATTAATGGCTTGTACACTATCTTCCGTCAATTACTGTTATCAAGTAGTCGTTATTGATATACTGTAAGTTTGGATATTATTATATTTAATAACTTTATGCTGCCACAATTGCTAAGAATCTTCCTTTGTCTATAAGTCTAAGGAAGCACAGGACTACTGACTGAGGGTGAGCAGTAGGGCCAGAGGGTTTCAAGCCCTGGGAGATGCACCTTTATAGTTCTAAGGAGAGCTCAAGGGTGATTGGCAGCATAAAGCAGAGCATGTTCAGAAAAAGGTCATTATGTCATTTCTTTCTGATCCCTCTGGCAGGTTACAAATGCTTAAATTATTTTGTCTGGCCCAACATTCCATGTCATCAAACTGATCTTGGAGACCCTGCAGAGAGGTGTGGAGTTGTAAGACAGCTCGCTCCATAATACTGAGGTGGTTGTCCTGGGAGGTAAGCTGGTTATCAGTGCTAGAAAACCACCGTTCATATTTATTGGCATAAGTCCTCAGTGCACTGGTAGTCCACTTCATTTCCATTCAGAACCTTAACAGCTCAGCTAACATGACATCCATCTGATGGTGGAGCAATTGATCAGGATTCAGTGCCTTATCTTTTTTTTTATGCATAGTCCTGAGGTTTGTGAGCACTTGCTGTCAGGGCCACCAACATTGTAGCAGTCTCCATCAGCAGACTGGGATGGGGAAAGCACCCTAGAAAGGTGCTGCATTCTGTTTATAGCCTCCTCACTTCTAATCCAGGTAATATTTATGTAAAATCTGTTAAAATACAGCTTTTATCAGTGAATTAGATTTAGATCACACTGCTAGCAGTGTTAACAGCTGCATGATGTCACTGGAAGTCATGATTTTGCACTTTCTGGTGGTGAACCCCAACTGCTATGCTCTTGACCACTCCTCAGGTTTCCTAATATCCCAGTGCATTATCTGCCCCTCCTGAGTGTCCTTCCTATTACAGATTTGTGTATCATCTGCAAAAGGCATACCTTCCCTTCCATTTCTTCTATTAATGTCACTTATAAAGACATTGAAGAGGAATGTTGCACATTCAAAGAAATCCATCATATTCAACTGGCATAACCTCCTCCCACCCCATGAATCCATGCTGTCTGTGGTCTTGCAGCCCACTGGATCCAAGCTACTTTGCCAGCTTTTTCTTAAGCAGGGTTTCCATTAATCCCCCAAAAGTGAGACTTACAGCCTTTAGTTGTTATCCTCCTCCCTGTTCTCCTATCCCCTTCTGCCTGTGTCATTTTGTATTGCCTGAATGCAAGCCCTCTTCCTTAGTAAAGACTGAGCAGAAATACCTGCTCAATATGGTTGGTACAGACTAGTCAGCCTGACCTCGGTAGTGGGGAAGATCATGGAAGCACTACTGAAGGAGAGATTGGTGGAACATCTGGTTGTCAGTAGACTACAGGACCCAAGGCAGCATGGTTTCACCAGGGGATATCATGTCAGACCAACCTCATTGAATTATTTGACTGGGTGACTAGGCAGGTGGATCAGGAGAGGGCAGTGGACATGGCCTATCTGCACTTCAGCAAGGCCTTTGACACTGTGCCACATAGAAGACTATTACACAAACTGGGGAATATGAGGTGGGCAGGATAGTAGTGTGGTGGGTAGGTAACTGGCTGGGGGCAGGACACAGAGGGTGGTGGTAAATGGCTGTCACCCACTGAGGGAAGAGTGACCAGTGGGGTACCACAGGGATCAGTGCTGGGACTAGTCCTATTCAACATCTTCATCAGTGACATTGGCAGGACCTAGAAGGCAGAATTTCACTGTTCGCTGATGACACAAAGCTCTGTAACACAGTAGCCACACCAGAGGGTGTAGACAGAATGAGAAGGGACCTGCAGAAACTTGAAGAATGGTCAGGAGTTTGGCATTTGAAATTCAGTGCAAAGAAGTGCAAGATAATGCATATGTGGCACAAAAACCCTGACACAATATATCAGTTGGGGTGAGGATATAGCATGCACCAAGCAGGAAAGGGATCTTGGGTTATCATCTCTGATGACCTCAAGGTAGGGAAACAGTGTGACGAGGTAGCAGGTAAAGCAATTGGATTCTGGATGCATAGGCAGGGGCATCACCAGCAGGAAAAGGAGGTCATAATTCCACTATACAAGACACTAGTGAGGCCCCACCTGGATTACAGTGTACAGCTCTGGAGACCTTACCTATGTAAGGACATAGACAGGTTAGAGAAGGTTCAGAGGAGGGCAACAAAGATGGTACACGGATTGCATCACAAGTCCTATGAGGACAGGTTGAAGGAATTGATTATGTACTCCCTGGAGGAGAGGAGGGAGAGGGACATGATAGAGACAAACAAGTATCTTACAGGGAGGAACTGGTGCAGGAATACACTACTTTTAAGCAAAAGATGTTCCAGGACTAGAGGGCATTGGAATGAAGTTGGAGGGAGGACGATTCAGAGGAAACATGAGGAAGAATTTCTTCATAGAATGGGTGGTGGAACACCCTGCCAGAGGAAGTGTTGGGGCTGAAACAATCACGGATTTAAGAATGCATGGGATAGACATAAAGGAATTCTGGAGGTCAGGGGTAAGGGCAACAGACTTCTAGAAAAACATAAACTGAACTTACAAGCTCAAATGGACGGACTTGGTGGGCCATAGGTCTTTATCTGATGACACTGTCTATGTATCTATGTATATATGCTGCTGCTGTTATGTAAAGGGACCACATTCACATCTGCTGTTCTCCAATCCTCCAGACCACACTTGTTTCAGTGAAATGTTAAATAAGGCCATCAGTGGGGCAGCTAACAAATCTGAGAGTTCCATTAGTACCCTTAATTATATTCCATCAGTTTCCATAGCCTTGTCCACCTTTAGAGCTACAAGTATCTTCTGGACTCTTTCATCTCAAAATGGACTTCTGTCCACCTCACCTCCCCTCACATTTGTTTCTGCTGCTCCTTGTGGTCAACCCCCGCCCAATGTGAAGACTGAGAAGAAGTACCTGTTCAGGATGGCCAGCTTTTTCTTGGACCTCTTCTCCACAATCTCCCCCTCTTCCTACTAATCCTCACTTTCCTTCCTCTTCCTTTGCTGTTCTCACTTATGTATCTGAATATAGTCTTATCTCCATTAGCCACCTGTTTGACTGTCCTTTCCTCTGCAATGCACTTTTGCTACCTTCACCACCTTTCTCGCTCCCTTTTGCACATTCTGCATTCAAACATGGTCAAGGGTATACAGGATGGCTTTGTTATGGTAAACTAGTTTCCTACAGCATTCATTAATCATCAAACAGCAGAATCTCAATGTAAAACAAAACAAAGTGCTGCGTCAGCATGTGGTCTGAAAGCAAAACAAAATGGTAGTATTAAACGATGCTGACAATAGAAAATAGAGTTATAAAATTGACATTTCAACCTTAGGTCTTCTTCAAGAAATATCTAAAAGAGAAAAAGGCAAAGTTGGAATAAAAGGGAGGTAAAATAAGGGATACATGTGGGGAAAATAGAAAGGGAGGCTCTATGAGAAGACGTGGATAAATGGCAAGATAAAGAGAGAATCTGGAAAACAAAAAGGGAAATGACAAGGCATAATAGCAGTGAATGAGCTAGAGAAGTCCCCAGGTGGAGACTAATTATCAAGGCCCAGTAAGAAGGCTGAAAGGGAGAGATGTGGGGAAGGAGACAGAGATGGAGACATCTGTTTAAAATGAAGATAGATGTTTTACAAATACAAACAGACTTTAGGGTAAACAAGGGTGGCTGAAAGATGCTAGTAGAAAATAAGTCTATCATTTAAACCAGAAGGCTGCTGAGAGCCAAGGTGGATGATCAGATTGGTTTCCATGTCTTTTCTATAGTCAGAATCCGGAAGCCCTGCTGAAGGACACAAACAGAAAGATTATTGACACTGTGGTCCCCGGAGATAAAGTGGATACAATGGGTTTATCAGTGTCTCCATTCCTGACTGCCCTGTAATGTTCCCTGAAACAGTCAGCAAGGCATCTACCAGTCTCTCCTATGTAAATAGCTGCACACTTATATACCACATTAATGGAAGTGCATGAGAACTCCTTGGTGATATGAAAACACCAGTGAGACCCAGAATTTTAGTCACAATAGAAATACATTTGCAGGTGTAGCAGCAAGTTCTGTTGCAAAGTTTGATACCTGGTAGGGAGGAACCATTTGGAGAAGGTAGGCTGCTTCTTACCAGGAGATTTCGCAGGTTGGGTGGCTGGTGGTATGAAACAATAGGTGTTTCTGTAAAGAAAGCACCAATGTTGAGTTAGTTTGCAAAATAGGAAAGTTACTGGTGATGATCCTGTGAAGAGAAGGTGTACTCTAATGAAAGGGAAGCACTAGTGGAATTTGTTGTTGTTCTTGTGTGACAGTATCCTTCCTATGGAGATCAAGGTTATGGGGCATGTTACTGACTCAGGAGAGTGCTCTGTCCACTGTGCTTTTGGGTATCCCTGTTAATAAAAAACTGCATTTTTGGGGCCTGCTCAGCAAAATCATCATCTTCACTGCATAATCTGCGAAGTCTAAAACTGTGAATATGGCAGGCCATTCTTGACATGTTTAGGATGGAAGGCATGGAGGAGGAAACTATGTGAGTCAGTGGGTTTGTAATAAACTGGTGTTCTCAGACCAGTGTTCTGCACAGACAGTTTGATATCCAGAAAAGGCAGTATAGAGAAGGACACTTTAACAGTGTACTAAAGGTAAGGATGGGCCATGGTATACTTGTCCAAGAAGACTTGGAGGTCTCCCTGGAGCAGGAGGTAGTACCCACACAGTCATCTATGTAACAGTTGCAGATTTCAAGCACAGTCCCTGTAAATGAGAGAAAAGTTGTTCTCCACCCAACCCACAAACAGATTGGCAATGCTGGGACCCATCTTGTTACCCATGGCAACTCCACTGACCTGCTGAAAAAACTGTTATTAAAAGAATACGTCTGCCAGATGGGTTAGGTGTGTGTGTGTGTGTGTGTGTGTGTGTGTGTGTGTGTGTGTGGGTATGGTGACTGCTGGACTTCCTGCTTATTCAGAAAAATTCTGCAAAGTTGTCAGGCCATCATTGTGGGGATCACCTGTAAAGAGATTTGATGTCCATGGTGAAGATAAGCTGATGGAAGCCATTGAATCTAAACCTGTCAAATGACTGGAGAGAATGGTTAGTGTCTTTAACATAGGAGGGCAGGGAATCAGAGTAGTCTCATGAAACTGTCTAAAATGCAGAGATGTGGAATATGGGGCAGGAGCAGGCAAACACAATAGGACGACCAGGGTTACCTATTTTGTAGATTTTGGGAAGGAGATAAAACTTGGATGCACAAGGATGCCCTGGATGCCCGAGAATCTCTTAATTATAAGAACTGTGCAATAAATGCACATCTGAGATGTCTGTCTTCACTGAAGACCTATATTGACCATATTTATTTAGTCAAGTGAATCCCAAAATGTTATTCAATGTTTAGTGCTGAGAATGTTTGTCAATCATATTTTTCCTCCTTTTCCTGTCCTCCATCCAAATAACTGGGATCACTGCTCATTGGTTAGATTTCAGGGTGCACAAATGCCATGCAGCCTGCCCCTTCCCCCTTTCTGGCCACCAAATGCCTCACATTCCCAAATGTCCTTGGCCTCCAGTCAGCCTGAGTGTGAGATTCTAAGGCTGGCACATAATGGGACTTGAACGTAAACCTAGTCTCCGGATGGTGCACAAATGCCAGATAGTCTAAAGTACCACCCCTAGCTGGCCCCAGTATGGGGTTCTCACACTAGGACTTACAAGTGAACCCTGGTCTTCCTGATGACATTGTGATGTGCTGTGTGAATGTTTTAAAGCAGCAGTCCAGGTTAGCAGTGACAACTTTGATCTATGCTTTCTTATTCTAGTTTAGATTATCCCTTATCTTATGACCTGTTGGATTCCTTTTCCCCATTGTGAGTCTGCTTAATTATGTTTGTTTACATTTGAAATACTAAAAGGAGTGCTCCTCTTCAGTATGGCTTGATTAAGGTTTTCATCAGTATTCTTTGTTGTTTTTGGACAACCATCGTTTTACATCATTTTCCTTGTGAAACTGAACTAGCATGCAGCAGACACCACTCAATAACTTTAGACACAATAGGTTTATAAAGCAATTGTGAATATTAGTGAAAACCTGGTTTGGGTCAATGAACTAGCATGCATCAGACATACTGTAACTCTATGACTTTATTTAACAATAAATGTACAAAACAACTGAAAAACTGCTCCAAGTGATATTAAAAGGGTGCTCTTTATTATTTTAAATATAAAACTTTTAAAGCAGACTCAAAATGGGAAAGAGAGTAACATACAAGGCAGGATGTAATGGGCAATCTAAAATGGAATAAGACACATATGCCAAAATGTTCACCATAACATGTACAGAGGATAGAAGTTGCCATGAAGCAGCTGAAATTCACCTCTATAGAGCTCTGCAAAGTTTTCCCCATCCTCAGAAACTTGAACTTCATCTGAAATTGAGAAGTTCTGCCTGTGAAGAGCAGACTTTTGCTCACAAATTGCAGAATTTTGCCCCAAATAGCAATTTCATCCACAAATTGTGAATTTCTGCCTTTCATTGAGGGAATTCCACAATTCGCAGCAAAATTCCACTTCACAGGCAGAATTCCACACTTCAAGATGGAACTTCTCCATTGCTCCGTGAATTTTGTGAAATTCAGCAAAATTGTGCAAAATTTGTGGAATAAATTGCAGAGTAAAATTTGGGAACTTCACCCAGTTCTAAACATGTACTGCTTCTTTAAAGGATAATGTCAAACATTTCAGTCTCAAAAGCGACATTTGTTTCAAAGACAGGGATTGAATTCTTCTTTGAACCAAGAAGGACCAGTTCATGGTCAAACAGAATTGTTGCAACAATAAGTGGAAAAATGACCCCCTCTTTTGCAATTCATGATGGGGGTCAGGAATCTCCACTGTGTTTGCAAACACATTATGATAGAGAATGGAAGGTGTGAGGGTATCATGCAGAGTCCCTTTGAAAAGCATGGTGACTCTTGCAAACTCAGCTGCAGAGTTTTGCAACACCCCAGCCTTTACAACTACTGTACTAAAGGGTGGTGATGGTTGTGGTGTTGATCAGACTTTAGACAGTTCAGTGGAGGGACAAGTAATGGAGATGATCAGAAGACTGTTGCAGAAATTGATCAGCACTGAGCATTAGGGCAAGAGGGGGTTCCACTGGATGCTAGGTGACTGCTGGGGTCAAGAGTGCGTGGAGCATTTGACCACTATGAGAAACAGGTACAGGTCTAATGGTATGGGTTAGTGTTGTGGATTCAGATGGATCTTTGAACTGGATAATAAACTTTGACTTTTTCATTTATTTAGGAAAAGTACCAGTTGTTTGAGTGATGCCTACTTTGTTTGCTAGTGTCTGGATTTTAGGCAAGCACCTGCTCCATGTTCCTTGAGTGCATCTCTGTCTGTTCATTTGTCTAATGGTACGGGCAGTCATGAGGAAGCATTCAGCATGACATATAACTATGTGACTCATGCTATACAATTTTGTAACACCCTTGGTGGTCACAAACCAGCTTATTAGCAGGTGCAAACACATTTGGCAACTCCATTTGTATTGCCAGTATGAAATCTGCTGTTCCTTTCCCTGCCCCCACCCACAGCACTACATTCATTGTACAAGTTTTGCCACCATCTGCACTTCAACTGCTGAACCTAGTAGTGTCTTGTTCACCATATAATTTTGCCACTATTTGCCATTTTTGGCATTGTTGCTCTTCAGGTGCTCTGTCTAGCACAATTTGTTCTTTTGGTGGTACTTAACTTGTGTTTTTAACCAATTTGTTGTAACTTACTGCTGTACTCTCCTCAAACCCCTGCCCCCAGAATTCATCTGGAAACAAGCTACTTGTCCTCATTATGTCTTTCTTGGTAAAACTTTGGAAATTAATAAATTATGATTCCAAAGGGTGGCATCGCAATCAGGCAGCTGATTCACAACACATTTTGCGATGCCACCATTAGTGCTTTTGGATGCATCCCCAGAATATTTTTCTATTGTTGTCTAAAAGATTATTTTCTGACAAAAATTTACAGTGAATGATATACGCCACTATTATTGGTATTGCTTTGTAAAATTTAGCACTGGAAAGTAAATTATGCTTAGGTGGTTAAATAACATCTATTTTTGACAACAAGTGTTCCAAGCAAAGCAGACATAAGACTACTAGGGCCAGATATTCAAAGGTTAGCCCCTGGCAGCGATTAGCACTGCCCGGTGTGCAAACTTAGCCCAGAGCAAATGCCAGCTGTATTCAAAATGAATAGCCCGGGCAAAACCAGCTGAATATAGCAAGCAAAGGAAGCTGGCAAACAGGCATGGGCAGCTCTCACATCAGGGGTCCACCAGGGCACGTGCCCTGGTAAAAATGGTGTGCCCCAGTTGGTGCCCCATATGGTACAAAGCTTCCCATAGTAACAATGTATCAGTGCCCTGGCTGCCATCTGTTGTGCCCCAGCTGTGCCCTGGTAACCTTTTGTGGCTAGAGCCACTACTGCAAACAGGGCCAGGAGTGCAGGGCAAAAGCCCATGAATAAGACAGCACTGAATATAGTACACAAGACAGCACCGAATATAGCCCCAGGCAGGCAGTGCAAACACAGAATGGAGCACAGTGCAGAGACAGCCTGACCCTGGGACACATGCAAGGAACATATGCCGGAATGAGGTATCAGGAGCACACCACAGTGCTCACCCAGGAGGATGCCACACATGCACGGAATGTCCAGCAACAACCCAAACCCATGTAGAAAACACCAGCAACAGTACAAAGCATGTGGAACCCAGCACCCAAGAATGACACAGGACACAGTAAAATGTCATAAACCAGTGTAATTAACAATAATGAAGAGTACAGCAAACAGAAACACAACAGCTTAATAAAATACAGAACAAAACAATGAACAAACCCCAGATTACAAAATGCCCCACCCATCATTGTACAACCCTCCCCACAACACGGAAACAGAACCAGAACATACCCACCAAGCCCCCCAGCACACAACCCCAAATGCCCACTACATGAAAAAAGTCAGGCACCATCAGCATAAAAGGCACAAAGGAAAACATAAGGACGACAACAGATGGAGGGACAGGAAGACACAGGACAAGGTGCAAAGTGGAGGAGAATGCACACAGGGACAGATGACAATAGGCAAGGAAGGGATAAATAAGTCCAGTGAGGGGTGTGGTGAGGAAGATGTCAAAATAACGGCATAACTAGTTGCCCGCTGGATCAGAGAGACGAACGTCCAGGATAGTCGCCACCCTCCGGTCTCTGTTATAATAATGGCCTGCTATTCAATCAATGTCCGCTGCTGCCTCACAATTCTATGCAGCAGGTCCTCTGTGCCCTCTGATTCTTCAGGCCTCATTGCCCACAGCGATGCTCGGAGTGGACCTACAAGAGGAAGAGTGAGACCATGAGGACGGTACACTGGACAGGAGGCAACCAGCAGCCAACTTTTGCCATACAGCGATGGACAGCATGTCCCAATGGGCTATTCCTGGTGGCATTGAGTTCTGCAGTGGTAGGACAACATGAAGCTTCCACAAAGCAGCACAGGGCAACACAGGCACCAACATAAAACCCAACACAGATGATGACATCAATCCTGACAGAACAGCCCCTCCAGGCAAGACTGACAGCACTCAGCTGTGGTGTGAAAACAGGTGTACCGTGACAGCACACTGCTGCACCACACCGTCCGACATGGCAATCGAAAAGCTGGTACAACCTCATCCTGTCTCTGGTAAAACTTGTCTCTCCCAGGACTTCACCTCACCAACCTCTGTAGCACTGCGCTATCACATGATGTAGCATGGCGCTACCCGGAAGTAGCCACACTGCTCATGTGCGATCCCTACCATGACCCTGAGGTCGTGTCATATTACGCGATAGCGCTGCCCTATGCCGACTAGCTTAGCGCCACAACGCTATGACAGGTTGATAGCTGACATGGGGGATCTCAAACATGCGTAGGCCACGCTAAAGCACATAGCGCTGTGCTATTTGGATAGTGCAGTGCTGCCCTCCATTAGCCCTGCGCTGGCTTTTGCACAGCGCTGCCATGCTTAGCACGGTGCTAATCGGGCCATATTCAACAGGTGTATGCAAATGGGGTACTTGTGTATTCATGGGCAAACTGTGTGATTAGTATATGATTATGCACTCATTTACATGACTAACAGGCTTGATTGCCTGGTGGGCTATGAAAGGGCAGGCAGTGCACCACCAGTGTTGTGTTGTGGTAGTGCAGCATAATAACAAAGTGAGCGCCAACAACAGACTGGTGGAGAGATGCAACAGGGGATGAGCAGCAAGAGGCAGGTATGTATGACTGCCATAGAACACTCTTGAATGCACTGTGCTGTGTGATGGTGCACAGCCCCAGATGGCTGCCTGGAATCCTACTGTCCAGTGACTGTGCATGTTCCCTGCAGGAACTGTTCCTGTGGCACTGCACACACTGTGTCCACCAGGCAGGGGCACTAGTGCAGTACCGTGGTGTGTCCTGCGACATTGGCCCACTGACATGACTCCCTGGATGTGTGGCATGGTAGGCTGTGGCCCTGCAGGACATACACAGTGTCCTGGTGATGTGCTGTCCCATGCAACATGGTGTCCTGACATTTCTAGTGTACTTTTCCATGCAACCACTGTAGTGCTCAGAGGGCACAGTACAGTGCAAGGTGGATAGCATAGGGGTGGGTGCAGATGTGTGTACAGGACTAGCTGTCCAGACAGGATGGACAGTGACTATGTGGCTACGTGCATCGTACATGCACATGCAGCAATCTGATATGTCCATGTGGCCTGTGTGGCACTGTGGGGTGGCATCGTGATGTCTATGTGTAATGCAGTGCAGCACTGAACACGGCCGATGACACATGTCCACTTTCGACTATCTCATAGGTTTGGCAGCACGCCAGGAGCACATCCGCGCCCACAAGTTCTCACAAGAGGAGTTGAACACCCCCGTACATGCTGTTAAGGAGAGGGAGCAGTTGCTACGCACACACAGGGCCACTGATGCAGTGGTGTGCCAAGCTTGGGAGGAGGTGACTGTGGCTGTACATGCTGTGGGAGGATGTGGCAGAACAACAGAGGCTATCAAAGCGATGGAACAACCTTCTGACGTGCGAAGGAGGAGGGCACAGAGACTGAGGGACAGAATGAGGACTGGTGGTGGACCACCTGAACATCAGCAGGGGTGGAGGAGCCACACATGGCTGTGGTGGCATCGACTCTGAGGATGGTGGCAGTCACAGGTGTGCCAGGTGGTGGATGTGAGACGCCTCGCACTGCCAAGGACAGGTCTGTATTTGTATGTGTATATCCTGTATGTTGTGATGGCATGGGTGCATGGTCATACTGTTGGTGTCCTGCACAGGGTGCACTGTGTGCCGAACAGCTGCCTGGCATGGCCATGGTCACTGTGGGTTGGGTGGCTGCATGTGGTCACGGCTTGTGTGAAGGGGCAGTGTCCTGAGGTCTGCATGGTGTGTGGTGGTAGTGGTGGTGGTATTTGGGCACAGTGTCCATGTACGGGTGACTGGCCCTGTCCCTATTGTCTCCACAGTGGTGTCTGCCAGGCCTGCAGTAGAACAGGAGGTACCAAGGATGTACAGCCAGGTTCCAGAAGTCGTGGAGGAGGAGGATGGAGAATGCCCATCAACATCCAGGCTCTAGAAGCTCATGGCCACACAGACACTACGCATGTGTGACAATCACATGGACAGGGGTGCAACTGCCTGGGGAGGGGTAACACCTCAGTAGGGGCTTGGGATACACTGGCTACCTGGATGCTGCACAGACAGAGGATGTTGGTGTAGGGAAGTCCTACTGGTCACTGTTACCAGTGGCGATGACACTGATGTGTCAAGTTTTCACAACACCTGGCCATTCCTGTGCAAGGGATGCAGGGTGGGGCTGCTTGCAGGCTGTGGGATGGGTGCCAGTGGTGTATTCAGCGTCATCAGTGTGGCTGTACCTGGGCGCATGGTGGTGAGCAGTGTGAGGAACATCGCAGAACTGCAGGGACGTGCAGTGTCCAACACGTATTAGGGTCCATGTCCATACCGTGCCACAGACCACCACCAGTAGTCACCAGCAGCAGGACGTGCCTGGTGTACAACAGCATCCAGTTGCTCCTGTGCCACAGACACCTCTGCCAGCTGCAGCTGAGAGTTCTGTGTCCCTGGGGCAGGATGGTCATGGTACCCGCCCACTCCTGCAGGCTGCTGTCACCTCCCAGCAGGAGGCCTGCATGGACCTGCATGGCATACGGAGGGAGCTGCGACATGAGCTGGAACAGATCAGAGAGACCATCTCAGTGGGCTTTGCCCATGCTGAACAGCAGGCGGAGGACAGGTTGGGCTGCCTGGTGGGTGCCATCGACCGTGGCTTTTCTGGTCTGACAGCTGCTGTAGTTGACATAGGAATGTCCTGCGTGGTGTGCATGGTGGTCGCCAGCATGGGATGCTTGGTCATGGTGCAGATGGCACAGGGCACGCAGGTGGGCAAACTGTGGCCACAGGGCTGCCAGTGGTTCCAGCTCCAAAGCATCACACACTCCATCTGAAACCCAGTGCCGCCGTGGCCTCCACCCACCCTGTCAGGCTCCACCGCACTGGGGCACAGGAGGCTGACCTGCCTGCCTCACCTTTCTCTTCAGTGTTGTCCTCTGCCCAGAGCAACCCAGAGTCTGTGTTCCATGGTACAGGTGCACCACGCATGCGTGGAGGTAGGCGTCGGTGATGCCCACAATCAGTCTGCAGCACTGCACATCATCACCCCTTTGCAACATTGGCACACCCACATGCACGTGCAGACACTACACACACTTCCACTGCCACAGTTGCACCCCTTACCCTCACAGCACACATCACACTTCCTCACCGACACCACCCATTTCTGCCTGTCCCTCCCGTGTGTCCTGCACACTTCCGACCTCATACCACATGCACACATGTTGTCTGATCCACTGTGTTGGTTTACTGGTGTGATTGTTGGTATCACTGTTCTGTTTCTTTGTGCACATTAAATAGATTATTAGTTGTACTCTTTCAAGTTGTTGTGCAGTCTGTACTTACCCTCTTGTCTGTAGCAGTGTCCTGATGATGTTGTCCCTGTGCTGTATGGCCCTGAATGCCATGTGAGGTTCCCTCCTCCGAGTTGCTCCACTATCCCCTGACCACTGGCTCTGGCTCACTGTCAGACTGTCTCTCAGGTTCAGGTGCCTGTATCCCACAGTTCATTGCCATGTTGTGCAGCATACAACGGGCTAGGAAGATACGGCATACCTTCTGAGGTGTATATTGTAGGGCACCGCCTGATGTGTCTAGGTATCTGAATCGCATCTTCAGGATGTCAAACACCCTCTCTATGATGTTCCTTGTGCTGGCATGTGCCTCGTTGTACATCTCCTCAGCCACTGTGGCCAGTCAGAGTACTGGTTTCAGCAGCCAGGGTAACAGGTGATAGGCACTGTCACCTGTCAAGAGATGTATACCTGTTAGTGCCATACTGTAGTCTGTCAGATGCTGTCCTGCACCTCTGTGTAGCCCTCCACCCCTTCCCTGGCCTGCAATGCCTGCCCCCATCCATGCTGTTGTGTGTATGCCTTGTATGCTACTACTCACCGACTAGTTGCCCACTAGGTATCCGGCCCTCAAAAGCCTGGCACAGCTGGGACTGGTGCCAGATAGATGTCCGTGGGCACTGCCAGGGTACTGTGCATAGACATTGCTGATGCTCCCAGCCGCATCGCAACACCACCTGGCAGTTTTGATGGAGTGGTATCCCTTCTTGTTAACATACATGTCACTGCCATTGCCAGGTGGTGCATGGATGGGGACATGGTGCAGTCAATGGCACCCAGTACAGATGGTAGGTGGCACTCGATGGAACTGCTGCATTGTTTCTCTGCGCTCTGCTGCCATGCTGGGAATACTATCAACTCCACAGCATGTGGCAGGAAAGCCTCTAGGAACTGGGTTAGAGGTGTGAGGTGGCAGACTGCATTACCCAATGGTGTCCCCCTGCTGGTTGTTGGAACGTCCCGTGGCAAGGAATTACATTGCTGCTGTCACCTTCTCCTCCACTGTCAAGGCATGGCTGCGCCTGGTATTTGAGTGCAGCTGCTCATGCAGGAGTTCACAGAGCTGCCTCAACATTCCCCTGTTCATCCTCTCCCGGCCAATGATGTGGTCATCAGGCAGGGTCTCGAAGAGACCCTGGGCCAGTACCACCTGTTGCAGCATACTGTCTCCTTGGCCTGTATTGTGGCCCATGTTGTGCCTGCTCCTCTCCTCCTCCTCCTCCAGTACAACTGCCATCAATGGCAGCATCACTGCTACTGGAACTGCACACAGTCCCACTTCCTGTGGTGGTCCCTCCTCCTTTTTTTGCCCTGGGTTAAAACCAGCCTTTATAGGCGGTAACTAGCACCACACTATGTGTCATGCTATGTACTCTAGCTGTGCTGGGCCTTTGAATATCCCCATGCTGCCTCTCTTGGCCCCTTCCTTGTGCCCTTGCATACATTAGTGGTTTGCCCCATCGCTAATGCTGTTAGCGCGCTAACTGGTCCTTTTGAATATGGCAGCTCCATGCTATTCCCACGCTATTGCTGCAGTATTGGTTTGCACGCCACGCTATGCTTTGAATATCTGGCTCCTGATGTTTAATTGTTGTTCAAATCTGTGTTGTGGGGAAGAAAAGCCCAAATGGGTTGACAATGCATTTCAATTTTGCAGCTGATGTAATAACATTTTACAGTATTAAGAAACCTGTTTCAAAGTACAAGATTCAGAAACAATTCTGCTTATATTTAGTGAAAGTATTATGTACAAGTATTGGACAACAACTGTTCCCAGAATCCTAAAGAATTTTGGAGAACAATGAATATCCTTTGAAAGGCCATGGTCATAAAACCTCGAATGTGTTTAATATAGATGACCAACTGCTACTGTTGTCCCGAGTTGCGTTGATAAATCCAATGATTATTTTAGTAAAATGGGAAATATGGGTTTAAATCGCAGTAGTCCTCAGACTTCAAGCAAACAAGTGGTAGACACAATAATACAGACCAGTTATCCTTCTCTAGTCTAGTGTAACCGGGATACAGTTGTGAAGAAGTTATTAAAATTAGATACTACTAAGGCCATTGGCCTGGATGGCATTCCATACAGGCTCTTAATATATGCCACCCCATAATTGCCCATCCCCTGATGTACATATTTAACTTGTTGCTTAAGACTGGGAATATACAGAAGCCTGGAAACTATCTAAAATATTGTAGTGCCCATTTTCAAAGGTGGCCAAAAACTGAAATAGGGAACTTCCGCTGATTTCTGGTATCCAGTGATGTAGACCCTTCAGATTGAGTGACTCAATTTGAGTGACTGTATGTATGACAACTGTGGAAGGAGAGCGACTATAGAAATGATAAGGGTAAATGAGCTAGAACGGTGACTGCAAGATACAGCACTGGTGGAGGAGGGGCGTCACGGAGAAGCAGGATATGGGAGGTAGTTCAGGGATGCAGTGCTGAGCTGGCCATGTGGACTTGTGGAGCAGTGTATGCCTGCAGTGTGGAAGGACTTGGGTTTGATCCTGGGTTGCTACACTACTGTTTTTGGGTGGGAAATGGTTTAGGTGTTATTTATTTTGGTTGGTGTTGGCTCCTTACAGCACTGTCAGGCCCCTCAAGTTGTTTATTTTTAGATGGGGTGGGGCATAGCCCTCTCCCCACATAGAACATAGGATCCTTTGATAAAGGAAAGTTTATTTCCAAAACGCTGTTAGGGCACTGTGCATTTTTAGCACTGGCACTTTAATAAATGATCTTCACTTGGCAACATTTTGAGCAGCATGTTATCTTTGGATGGCGAGTGCAGGACTCCTGTGCTGTTATTCTATTATCTGGCCCTATGGCTGGATAGTTCTCTTAGATGGGATATACACATAGACAATTTGATGAGGAACATGGAAGGACATTAGGGCCTTTACAGGGCAAAATTATGTTTATCACTAGAAACAAAAAGCAAGTTGTTAACTGTATGATAATCCCAGCTTTCTATTACGATGACATTCTGTATGATAGTGGGATGGGGAGGCGGGTGACCTGGATAGGTTGGACGTTTGTTACAGCAGGCTCACCAGGTTCATCATTGGCACACCATATTTGACACATAGATGTAATTAAACAATAGTCTGATTGGCAAAATTTGAGTGAATGGAGGCCAGAATATTTATTCACATTTATACACAAGGGACTAGATAGAAAACTTCCAAATTATATATCCACCCACTTAGTGCATAGAGAAAAAGGGCTGCTTAAGATCATCACAGCGTATCAATCTAGAAATACCAAGATGTAACCTAGAAATAGGGCAGGCCTCTGTCTACTATACAGGCACACAAGAATGCAATGGTATCCCACACAAATTGAGGACTTCAACTGGAGTAACTATTTGCAGGGGATAAAAACTAGTTGGACATTACAGCTCCCAATACTTGGCTGTGTTGTATTAACTCTCCTAATGATAGTAGGGGAATGAGATAAGTATGTTGAGTGTCTTATTGTGCAATACCTTTCCCATTTGTCTGAAAAACTTGGTTTATGTCCGTGTTTTATGTTATAACAGTCAATGTGTGGATAATGAACTTGAAGTGTATTGTAAACGGTTACTTTTATAGGTACTATGGACCGTGTTGTAAATGAGCTGATAACTCCATTAGTGAATCCTGATTCATAAGATTTTATGAATGAAAATGCTATTTACTTACTTTACTATATTTAAGTAATTACTTATATTTGTCTCTCCTAATTTGTTACTGCTGAGAACATCTTTATAAAACAAGATCATTGTATCTCTGTCTTTATCCCATCTTCCTAATTTTTACTACATTAAAGTCATAATCCTCTGTTTGTGAGAGCAGTCTTTTCTACAGGCATAGCAATAGATTCGTATGTCAGATGAAAAGAGTTATGACTACAGTGGAAGAAAAGCAGGAGGATGAAATGACATTTAAGGCACAAGAGGTTTGGCTAATGGGAGGACTGGCAGCTTGTTGTGCATTCATTCAGGTGTCACTCCTCAAAATGGTGAGGCTTACCCTTGTCCTTCTGTCACCTCAAACTGCTGCCATCCATTCCTGCTCTCACTTGCCTTCTGGGACTGCAGCCTATGGGGACCAGACAGCTGTTTTATGTCGTTGCAGCCTGCCCGGCTCTTTTAATCCTGGTGCCTAGTGCACCGATTCTGACTGCCGCAACCCATAGTTCCAATCCACACTTCACTGCTACATATGTGACCCACATGAATGGATCTCCTATAGTGCACTCTGGACCGAGGGATACCAGCAACACCACCAGGGGCTCAGACATACACTAGAGGGGAGCAGCAGTAACATGAGTTTTATTGTTACTTATCATGCCTTAGTAAAAGTATTCTGATGAAGGAAATCCTGTGCAACATGGATCTGAGCTGGAGTGGATAGCAGGAAGGAATACACCAATGATTCAGTTGCCCAGCTGCTGCCTTTCAAATTCCTGAAGCAATCCGAGTGTTCAGTGGCATTCGGTGGGGGTGGGGGTTGGTGTCAATGTTTTCTGTCCTGCCTCCCAACTTTGAGTCCTCTGTCTTGAGCCCAGACAGCCCTGTGGCACCTAGCACAGATAAGGGCACAGCTAAATAGGGCCCATTGCCAATCTGACTCACCAGATACAGTGGAAGAGTTTAGACACAGGCCTGAATATCATTTTCCCTCTGGATCTCATGGATTCCAGTAAAGAAACAGGATGCCCCGTAAGCAAGCAGTGGACATCTCAACAACTCAGGCAGTGGATGGCCACATAGGTTCCCTCCCAGGATCACATCACCCAGTGGATACAGCAGCACTGGGGCAATGGGAGAAAGCAGCCAAAAGTATAGATCCATCTAACTAAAATGCAGGCAGGACACCACTCATGGCTTCTGTTGAGTGTCTCTGTCTTCACATGGTACCTACCCTCCCTGCCCCCCTGGCTCTACTCCACTAATTACTTCTCTCTGGCTGCAGTCTTTTTTTTGTAAACATATTTTATTGAAGTAACTTCTGGTAGTGTAGTTCATCTAATTCACATTGCATAGTACACAAATGTAGTACATACCTTTGTATAATGGTGCAGGAAGTAAAACATTTTGTCACATATTAGATAAGTCTTGTAACATAAACAGATACTATCATGGTTGCATTCTCTGAGAGAGACACCAATTGTCGAGATGATCTCTAGTTTAAATATTGTGGCTAAACGGCATTGTGACAATACAATAGATTAATAGAAAATATTAGAGCCCAGTAATTACTTGGATGTGGAGCAACAGAGTTACTACCATTTTTAATAGCCATTAACATAGGTTGCCATGTTTGCTGGAATAGGGTTTCTTGATCATCTGCTGTCAACTGATATCTCTCTAGCTTCATACATAGTACCAAGTTTTCCAAGCAATGGGTTATGCTAGGTGCTGTATCATATACCCAGTTCTGCGCAACTGCTTTCCTGGTGTTAACTAGCACCAACTGCCATAGTCTATGGTGGTATGGAGTTCTCCAGTTTCATAGTTCTGCCCCTAACATAAATTTCAGAAGTGTGTTTAGGAGATCAGTCCCCAGTATCTTATGCATCTCAAATCATATCAAACTACAATGTTGCCACCTTACTACACATTATGGCTAAATATAAAGCCATGATCCTCGGTCTGAAATTTTGGACACTACAATGTGCGATTCAATTTTGCACCCTCCTCATAGGCCAACCCCTTGGAGATGGTCAAGTATCGCCTTTATGGGATATGACTCCTGGTGGTCTAGCAGTGGTACTTGATCTATCAGAATTTCCTATGGCAAGCATGGATCTGAGGTTTTGGTTTTGGCCTATAATCAGGCCATTGCCTCATCCCTGGATTCCATTATCCAGTCCGCACGTCCTCTCTCCCTCTGCCCTAAGTCTCCATGGTTTGATGGAACTTTGAGGGACTTGCAGTGTCTAGGACGTGAGGTTAGAGCGATGCTGGCAGACATCCAACTTAGATGCCGACCATCTTAGACTGCTAGAGCATTATTGATTCTCTATCAGTCAGCAATCTCCCATAAGAAGGCAGAGTTCCAGCGGGAGATTGCTGCCACTCAGAACTGACTAGGTCAGCTTTTTCGAACTGTGGACAGGCTGTGCAACCCAGCCTGTCTGCAAGTTCAAGAGTATTTTCACAATTGCAATGTGAAGAACTTGCTCGGTTCTTTGCTGATAAGGTGGTCGACATCAGGTTGGAGACCCATTCAGCACACCTATGGGAGTTGCGGATGATCGATGCCTGGCCACTGTCCCTCCTTTTCCTGGAGTTCCTTCGACTGGCTGGAAATGGTGGATGTTATGTAGATTGTCCAGGGTATGCGCCCTACATGCTGTAGTTTAGATCCGGACCCGACAGCCCTGATTATGGGCTGTTGGGATGTTATCAGCCAGGTTCTGGCACAGATAGTCTGGTGCTCCTTGACTCTGGTGAGCATCCCTGCTCCTTGAAAGAGGCAGTGGTGACACCCTTGTTGAAGAAAGCTTCAGTGGACCCAGACTTTCTTGCAACTACAGACCAATCTCTAACATCCCTTTGTGGGGAAGGTTAGTGAGAAAGTAGTGGCTGTACAGCTGGAGAACCATTTGACCATCCATAGCATCTACGAACCTCTCCAGTCTGGTTTCCAAAAGAGGCACAGTACCGAGAATCCACTGGTTCGGGTGCTCAATGATCTCCTGATGGTGAAAGATCAGAAAAATGGTCCATTTTGGTACTTCTTGATCTGTCATCAGCTTTTGACACCATGGACCATGGAGTACTGCTCGAGCACCTGAGATTCATCTGTGGGCTCTCGGTTTGGTCCACAGATAGTTTACATCATTCCTCACTGGTAGAACTCAGAGGGTGGTGTCAGGGGTTTCCTCCTCTGAACCAATCTCTGTTATGTGGGGTATCCCAGGGCTCAGTGCTGTCACCCATGTTGTTTGTGGTGTACATGCTGCCCTCGAGACATTGTAAGACAGTATGGGCTGAGGTTTCACTGCTGTGCTGATGATACCAGCTCTACCTGTCTTTTGCACACTCAGGATGGAGCACTCATGGTATTTAATGAATGACTCATTGAAATCCAAGATTGGATGAAGTCCAGCTGGCTGAAGTTGAACCCTGGGAAGACTGAGGTGATGGTTGTGGATCCGGTCGCTGGATAGGGGTTGGGGCAGGTCAACCCTCGAGAATATTCTTGGGGATTCTGAGCTCCATACCTCTGAACGGGTGCGAGACCTTGGGATGATACTGGATGAAGGGCTAACACTTTGATCTCAGGTGTCGGCTGTCATTAAGTTATCCTTTTACCATCTGAGAAACATTGCTAGGATCAAGCACCTGGTTCCATCCAGTGACCTTTTACATTGATCCATGCCTTTGTGACCTTGTGTCTGGATTATTGCAACTCCCTTTACTTTGGGCTACTGGGGGTTCATATCCGCCGCCTGTAGCTGGTGCAGAATTCAGTAGTTCAGTTATTGATGGGACTCCTGGTCCTCTCATATCACACCAGTGCTATGGAACTGCACTGGCTGCCAGTTCAGTGGTGGATCACCTTCAAAGTTGGTTTACTGATGTATAAATCCCTACACAGACTGGGCCCTAACTACCTGAAAGAGCTTTTGGTTTCTTACTGCCCTGTGCGTCTACTCCACTTGGCCGACGAGGGGTTGCTGGAGATTCTGAGGATTTCTTTAAAATCTTCTGGGACATGAGCATTTATGTATGTGGCTCCAACCCTCTGGAACTCTCTACCCCATCGGATAAGGGAATACATGACCGTGGGGATTTAAACAGTCATTTAAGACGCATTTATGGAGCATGGCATACGGTGATGTGGAAAATAGTTTTTAATTGTATAGTATTGTATATTTATTACTATGGTGTAGCACTGTTTTAAACTGTTTTAACTTGTACTGCACCTTGAAATTTGAAAGGCACACTAAAAATAAAGATTATTATTATTATTATTATTATTATATTTTAGATCTGGTTTTGTTAAATCAATGTAATTTGCAAGGGGTGTGGTAAGTTCTATATAGAAAATTAAACTGGACTCTACACAGTTTATTTGATCTGGAGCAGCTATGGATGTGCATAACTTGTGTTTGCCAAGTGAGAGGTTAATGTCAGTGTTTAGGTATATGCCCGGTCTATTTTTGCCTTAGTGTCTATAGTGGGAGTGGAGCCCAGAAATACTTTATTGAGAGATGCAAGTGGTGTAGTACAGGGACAGCGGCCTATATATTATTTCCATTATTGGGGACACAGCTGGTACACTGGTAGGAAGGGACTATCTAAGTTTCAGGTAGGCAAAGAAATCACCAGTTGTATACCATATGTATGTCTAAGTTCAGTAAAGGATTTATTATCCACCATAATATAAATCACCCACAAACATAGTCTTATACCACCGCAGCAAGGTCTAATGCAGGAAAATATTATAGCCTCACAGACTTTTAAACCTGATATGTAATGCTGTATCTGGGGCCATCCAATTGGGTATCCAATAAACCTGGGGACTCCGTCCAAATTCATGTTAGTTGATGTGTTAAGAGTTTTTACTCTTGAGGGTAAGAGTTTGATTTAGGCAAGAACTAGAAAGCCCTATAATAGGCCCCCAAGGACATGTTCTACCTCAATGAGCTTTCAGAGGGTATTTTAGTGGGATTGGCCTCTTTTAGAAATGCCAGTTGTGATGTCCAATAGTAATATTTAAAGCGAGGCAGTCCTGGTCCTCATTTTTTAGGAGTAGTTGTAAGATGGTTCTTTTATACTAGCTGTCTTCCCACACCATAAAAATATGTGTAGCATACTGTTGCATTTTGAAAAACAAACAGTTTGGGAACCTTGAAGGGAAGATATTGAAATAGGTGCAGGCATTTGGGTAATATATTCACTCTAACTGTATTAAAACTGCCTATGAAGCTGATAGGTAATCCTTCCCAACATTCATGAGTCTTTCCAAATGTTGGTAAGTACAGGAAGGTTATTTTTATATACCCATATGGTTGTATTTGGAATGTGTATGCCCAAATATTTTAGAAAGATACCAATTTCATATTTAAAGGGTTATTGGCTAGGAAGCTGGTGCCCCTTCCCCAATGTCATCACCTCATTTTTTGCCCATTTTATCTTATGGTTTGCAATAGCATCATTAGACGAGTTGATGCAGAGTTGAGGCTAATATACTAATAGAAAGTATTAGAACCCAGTAATTTCTTGGATGTGTAGAGGATGAGTTGATGCAGAACAGGTATGCTCTGTTTTGACAATCTATAGTACACCAGCTGGTCATCTGCATATAGGTCAACATTTTGGTGCCCCACACCTGTAATCCCATGATATGGTTATCCTTCTATATGGCAGCAGCCAGTGGCTTCAGTGGCATTATGTATAGGAGTAGAAATAAAGGACACCCTTGTCTGGTGTCCCTTGACAATTGAAATGGTTTTGTTAGACTGCCATTAACAAGAATCTGGATGGCTGGTTGGTTGTATAGTGTTTGGATCCATTTGTTCATATTTTCTCCCATTCCAAATCCATGTAATGTGGCAAACATGTACCCCACTCATGTGGGTCAAATGTCTATTCAGCATCTAGGGAAAGTGCAGTGGCATATTCACTGGTTGATCCTCCTACTTACCTCCAGAAAATATTTAGAGTTCACCTGACATTTAATTTATCCTGCCCACCTTTGACAAAGCCTGCCTAAGCCTCATGAATTATTTTAGGCAACATCTTTTCTTGTATACCTGCCAGAACTCTTACTACAGTTTTGTACTCTGCTTTTGGGAGGAGACTGGCCAGTAAGAAGCACATAATAATGTACCCTTGCCCAGTTTGGGTAATGTGGTGATAGTGGCCAACTACATGGAGGGGACATAATACCTCGCTAGACACTCTGTAATCATATTCTGCAAGTGGTCCTACAACTCATTTTTAAACACTTTAAAAATCTATGGGAAAGCAGTTTGCTCCTGGGCCTTCCCCTTTAGGTGGGTAATGCCATGTTTTATTGTGCTCACTGTATGGCTTGGCTTTAGCTGCACATTACTCTTTGTGTCTATTTTCTGGATTGGGGCCTTGTCAAAGAAATAATCCATTTGTGCTGATGGGGTGCCCTCAGATACATAGCAGAGACCATAGTATGACCTAAACAGTCCCTAATTTCATCATCTGCATATTTTAAGATACCATCACTTGACCTACTGTAATATGTGCAACATTTTTCACTCCTTCCTGGTTTGCAGCTGCCAGTACAGCTATTCCCTCAAGTAATCTCCATCAAAATAATTGCCTGTCCACACAAGTGAAAAGCCCATTCTACTTTGGTGCTGTACTCCCATTTTAGGCATTGCAAGGTTTTGTATCCTCAGTATCAGGATTTTCCATGGTTGTCTTTTTTTTTCTTTCTTTTCCAGCTCAACCATATATTGATCATCCATTTTCTTTCTGTGGCTGGTAAAGGAAATAATAGCCCCTCGAGACAGCCTTTGAGAGCTTCCCATCTCACTGCTGCTGAGGATATGCATGCATGGTTATTAGTTAAATAGTGTATGGTGAGGGCTTAGCACGAGCCACAGAAACAGGAGGCTCAACCAGATAGCAGTCACGGCTACAGTGGCAGCATGATCACGCAAACTGGCGCAGATCAACAACACTTTAGAAATGTAGGATCAACCAGATATGTCCCATTAACATAAAATGCAGGATCAACCAGATATCTAAATATTACTACAAACTGAGTCTCATCACAGTCACCACTTCTCGCTATGAGTATGCGCCGCCATTTTCTTTTTTTAGAAAATCCTTCCACACCCAATTAGCAACCAATAGAAGATTATGTTACAAATGATGGACATCTGCTCTCAACAACTCACATCCCCACCTAGCAACCACCCTAACTACCGGCATACGAGGTGGAAATGACCGAATTTAATTTTCATTTTAGGAGCAAAAGTGATTTATTAAAGGGAGGCACCATACAGTATAAAAAATAGTGGATGGGCAACTCTATACCTCTCTGCTTCACTCTCGAGGTCACAGTGAATCAGAACTCCTCAGTGGCACAATGCACTGGTTGTGCATAGTTGTCCATCCACTATTCTCTATGTAGTCCTAATCTGCTTCTTGATGTAAAGCTGAAAGTCTGCCTTATTTAGTAAAGTGGAATCCAGCCTCAAGCATTACTTACACCCTGGATCCTGATAAATTTAGCAGTAAGGGATGCGGCCCATAAAGGCCATGGTTCCATGTTAATATGACTGTAAAGTGGAAACAAGTGTCTGGGAAATTAAGCCCAGGTCTAGTCAGGTATAGGCTTTGCAGAGTTTAAATAATGTGAGTGTTCCCTGCCAGTGGGGCTAAGATGCCTGCACAAATCAATTTGTGATCTTTCATTAGGGCTATGGTGCCTTAGTGCCTCTAGAGAATGGGAGCCTCCTGCAAGTGAGTTTTCACTAACTCTGTATTATCACTCCCTCTCTACAAAGAGGTATGTGCCAAGGCTGTCCCCTATCCCTCATGTTATTCATGCTAGCCATAAAACGTTTAGCAGTGGCCTCCAGATACCACTCAGCACTTGGGCATACAGCAGAGTACATTGGAATTCCAGACCAAATTTTACACAGATGACTGCCTTGTGTTGTTAAGAGACACCCCATCCAACATACCCCTTCCTAAGGTGCTGGAAGCCTTTCAGGAAGTCTCTGGTTTGAAACTAACCTAAGTAAAGCAGAAGTCCCGCCACTTAGTGAGCATTGCACCTCAGACACAAAGGTAAGGTTAGGACCGAAATGATTAATCAAGCTAATCAAATATTTGGGGATCTGAATGCACCTGAGCATTCAGAGGTTAGCTTGAGAAACTTATAACCCTTAATTAAAGAAACTGAGGGATGCATACGAGAGATGGGAGCCCTTTATCTCTCCTTAACTGGCAAGATTTTGGCAATCAAAATAATCACAACACTTAAACTCCTTCACTGTCTCCCCATCTAGTTGTGGATATCTTCATGCAGTGCTTCTGTAAAAGGGATGCGATGTTAGGAGAGGACCTGTAGGGGGAAGACGCCCCTCACTATATTAGATTGATGCTGTGGGTCCACTGGTGGAAAGGAGGGTGGAGCATGCCATGGTTCCATGTTTACTATGTTGTGTTTAGAGGTGCCCAGATACTCCACTGGCTCTACCCTTCAGCTACTGGTCCCCACCTATGTCTTGCTTTACAGAAGGCAGTCTTACCTGACATAGCAGCATCAGTATACTTACATAAATCTCCTCCCAGATCTGTAAAGAGATGGCCTGCCATTTTCTCCTTCCTGTTGGTATGGAAAAATTAGGGTTATGTATAAATTCCTCCCTGATCCCTAGAACCATGGCTTCTCTCTGGCTCAACACTTTTCCATACTGGGGAAAATATATCACTGTGATACATGGGAAACACATGGCAGAATAAGAGCTATCGACCTGTTGCAGCCTCGTCCCTCCACTTGAATACTTTTGAGAACCTTCAAAGTGCCACAGTTTGGATGACATGGATTTTGGTGGTATCTTCAGATTTGTTATGTGATAATCAATTTTTATAGGAAGGGTGCCCCCCAATCCTCCCCTCCTCCCTTTCCTGCCTTGGTCATGGCAGCAATTCTCTCTGTCTGCTTGAATGGCTTCCCTTGGCCTTGCCAAGGTTCACCATCAGTATGGTGTCTCTGGACAGCATGGCTGGGTGTCCCTTCTACCCTTATTCTCACCCCCATACCCCCCACATCCCTTTCCCAGGCTGACGATGTAAGGACTAGTATAAGATTCTTATAGGTTTTGAATGACACTATTGTAAGTCCATTTAGACAAACGGTGACACCCACCACATCTTCGGGTTGTAAGGGCCAGGGATCTGAAGCAGTCCTCCTCCACTAGTCATGGCTGCTGTATAGGTACTGCCCACTTGCATGACTGCATGGGCTGCACGCAGCAGTGCGGCCTAGGCACTTTCTTCCCACCCACCACACCTCCCACTCCAGCCAGGGTGTTGTCTCTTTCTAATGCACCACATTCACCAGAGCTAATCACCCCACTTTTTTACCCTCTGTGTAATCTGGCTGGTCCACCCCACCAGCTCTAATCCCTCTCTCTTTCTATCCTTTTGGTTCCTCCCAGGCACACATTGAATTCCCTGTTCTATATCTTCTCAGCTACACTAATTGTTTGACAATTTTGATTTTTTTCCTCCCTTGAGTTACTAGCTTAACTGTCCTGCCCTCCTACACCTCCTTTCCTTCCTCCACTCCTTATTTAAGCTTTTAATCATCTTTCCCCTACAAGGCCCCTGTATAACTCTCACTCCCTCCCACATATGACACCTCCCCTTGCAAAACCCCTTAGCATCGACTGTTTCTTTTTCCCTTCCCTCACCCTGCCAATTGCCAAATCATGGCTTTCAATGGGCTCTGTATATGTCTCATATCCCGCGGACTATTCCTAATACTTAATGTTGTTCTCCATAGAGTAGCTGTCATCAAGGAACATGGCCAGAGACCTGCACTATCTATTTTACCTGCCACCATTACACAACTTTCCTGTGACTGGACTGCTCCACAGAAACACATCCACTTCCTCAGATTCTATTCTACCATCCTACTCACCCCTAGCATGCATTATCTACTGCTATACTCTCTCTTATATCATATCACCTCTTACTGCTCACTGGGGATGTAGAAACAAACCTTGACCCACTGGCAACTGCCCCCTGTCCCCACAATTTTTGATAGGACACAGAGGCATTCGCATCATCCACTTAAACACCGATAGTGTGGTCCTTAAATTGCATGAATTAGAGGCCTTCTCCTCAATATACAGACCCCATATACTTGCCCTCCCTGAGAGCTAGCTCATTCCCTTGGTTAGGATTCTGAAATCTCCTTCCCAATTTAATATCTTTCACAGGGACAGGCCCTCCAAAAAAGAGGCAGAATTCTGTTCTACATCCACACCAACAGTAATCTTGAGGCAGAAATATGTGAATCTCCCTATACCCCTGAGCTCCAGTATGAATGGCTACTCATTAAAATCACTTTGGGTGCAAAAGCCTAAAACTCTGCTGTGTTTACAACCCATTCAAAGTAGGGCTAAATGTCCTCCATGACCTTTCCCTCATGCTCAATCAGCTTCCCTCATCTGAACTACTACTACTCAGCGACTTAAGCTTGAACTGGCTGGACAACAAAACCCAGTATAAGCACAGTCTCGATTCATGTCAGCTGTACCAACTCCTGCAAACCCTCAACAGACTAAACCACAAACCTGGTAACCACACACTGATTGACTGGATCTTAGTCAAAAAGCCTGAAAGAATCCTTACCTCAGGTGTACTAAGTGACTCAGCCAGTGCCCACCTGGTGACCTGTTGCCAATGGCATAACAGTGCCCTTAAAAACTCTCCTCCCAGGTTTATCTCTCCAACCTTGATCCTGCATCCTTTCTGTATGACCTGTCTCTTATCAACTGGTCTTTCTTAGATACAGCTCTCTATGTCAACATTGCACTGGATCTCTTTATTAAGACCTTAACATCTATCCTCGATAAGCATGCCCCAAGACACATGCAGGGTTAAACTGAAGAAATAAAATTGGCTCACTAGCAACATATTTAACCTTATGCATAGAAGAGATGCATACTGGGCCAAGTTCAAACAATCCCACTCGCCTCCAATTTGAATGAATTCAGGTCCCTGAGAAATGAAAGCAAGAAGGAAATCATAAGGCCAAAATTCTGTACCTTAAAAACCAACAATTATCAAGCTTAGACAGCCCCAAGAAGTTTTGGCAGCTGGTGAACTCCTGAACTAATGGCCACTCCCAACCCCATCCACTCACTATCGACCTCAGTGGTACTAATCACACTGAACCTTCCAAAATCATAAATCTTTTAAATGGCTACTTTTACTACTTTTGCAGCCTGTCTAAATATAGATCTAATGTGTATCCCACTCACAGACCCTGCAGTGTCGCAAGTGAACCATACTGGCCCTTTTCTACATAAAAGGTCACTTGCCGAGAAGTTCATACATTTCTTGCCACCCTAAAACTGGACAAATCTGCTCCTCTGATGGTCTTATGCCCAAATTCCTCAGACCTGCTGCTCCTTAAATAGCTTTTCCCATTACTAAACTCCTCAACCTATCCTTCTCGACTGGTATAGTGCCTGTTCTTTGGAAAACTTCAACGGTCATCCACTCCACAAGAAAGGCAAAAGACATCACTCAAAATTACCACCCAGTCTCACTTCTCTCAGCTCTAGCCAAGCTGTAACAGAACATTTTATACAGCCAATTAGTGGACTACATGCAACAGTATGATCTCATCTGCTCTGGGCAACTTGGCTTCGAAAAGGACATATAACTGACACTGCCCTGATCAAATTCACCGACGTCATCTACCATGCTATGGACAAGGCTTCTTATCTGGATCTGTGTTCATGGACTTGATCAAGGTCTTCACCTGGTCGACCACAATGTACTAATAAGTAGGTTACTCAAACTCAGCCTCAAGCCTCCTGCATTCGCTTGGTTTAAAGACTACCTGAGCCATAGGAAATTGGCGTCAAAATTAGTAACACCCTATCTGGAGTAAACAACATCACCAGTGGTGTCCCACAAGGCTCTGTTCTAGGCCCTCTCCTTTTACCATCTTATAAACAACCAGCCCACATTCTGCAAACCCACACGCACCCTCCTATATACAGATAGTGTTGTTCTTTACATTCACAGTAATGATATAGATGTAATCAACCAAATGCTTGGTTTCTGCCTTGCTAGGCTTCAGGACTGGTTTGTTCATGAGGAAATGGCCTTAAATTCCCTAAAACTCAGTCTATGCTATTTTGGACTAGGCACAACCTGAACAAATTATCCCTATGTTCTGTGTCCAACTATGGCTCACCCCTAGTAAAGATCATGTCCTTTGAGCATCTAGGCATGCACCTCAATCCCACAATGTCCTTAAAATCCCATCTTCAGCGTACCACTTGTCTCCTTCACCAGAAGTTGGGCTCACTCTACAGAGTTTGCCAGTTTTAATACCTGCTGCTAGAATCCGTATTGCAAAGGAAAATGATCTTTCTTCTCTTGATTCAGCTCAATTGTAATTGATGCTACCAGCAAATCAACATTAGAACAAAAGTATACCTTACATTATAGCATCGGTAAATTTGCCTCTGGTAGAAGATCTAACGCCCACCACTGTCTGGTCCTAAATTCCTAAACTGGCTTCCTCTGACTCAAAGCTAATCTGACACTCACCACACTTGTCAAAAACCTTGCAATCAGGTGCCCCTGTTTACCTAACAAACCATATCTCATTTGTCGATCTCCTCTCGTCCCACTCTACCTCTATCAATAACCTCGTAGTCCCAATTTTTGCACCAGCCTGGGACAATACTCTTTTAGTTACCAAGCTGCTTCTATTTGGAACTCCTTACCTCCTCCTTTCAAAAATCCCCCACCCTCTCAGCCTTTACTAAGCATTTAAAAGCACATTATTGCTCATCCCAAGACTGTAACTGCTTCCACTAATCCCCCACCCTGTGCACTTACCTACCCAAACAAGCTGTGCACTTACTCCCCACCTGTTAATTTTCCCATATTTTTCTCTCTAGTGACTGCTACCTTTCCCCTCCTCTCTCCATTTTCCCATTTCATCTTTCACTCTCAATAGAGACTGCAACCTCCCATGCAGCTGCAATGTTACCCGTCTTTGTTTTATCAACTCCATGACAATTTCCTGAATGTCTACTTCTTTTCAAATATTTGTAAATCTACCAAATATGTATACTACTTAATTTCTGTTTCTTTTTAGTGTTCCTCTATGACATGTTGTACTTCCTCTTTACCTTTGCTGCTGCACTCAGGTCATGCCTGAAAAGACACTCCTGCCAGTGCACTCACCTGGTCAACAAAGTTAAATAAATAAATAAAGGATGTTAACATTTCAGGCTGAATCAATTTGTTAATGCAAGTTTACAGGGTTATAACAACATTTGTAAATAGGAACCAGCTAAATGTAAGAGAATATAGGTTACTGTTGAACGGAAACAGGATGTATAGGCATATTAGACCAGAAAATTATTCCATAGGAGTTACAAGGGCTAGAGTTCCATGTGCATCTTGGGTGGGAGTCTTATGAGGAATATCTGAGGGCAAAATGGATCCCAAAGGGCTTGCTAGTGGGTAGATATTTCCTAGCAAATAGGATATCCTGTCCAGTGTGGGCAGGGATTTAAATGCAGTTAGCAACTGAGAAATTGTGGGTGCCTCATCAGTCCTCCAGCATCTTAGTATCAATCTCTTTGCATCAATGCTTGCCATCATGAGCCAGTGTAAGTGAATTTTCCTAGGGCCAGAGTGGGTGGGGTATCCCCAGGCTATATAGTTGTAGGTACCTGGGAGGTTATCAATACATCACAACAACAACTGTGATATAAAATATGCCTGGGCACCTTGAGATTCAGGATACTGAGTACTGCAAGTTTAGATGTTGGATGCCCATGAAATTAAATGGATGAGTGGAGATTTATTAGAAACATAGAACGGTAAGCAGAAAAGGATCAGTAGGCCCATCTAGCAAACCCATCTTATTCTCAGGCTGAATGCTGCTATATTTATGTTGCTATCTTGCCAGTGGCTAGCCACCCCCCATGCTGCAGGTATTTAAAGTTTTCTTGACATGTGATTCTACTTTTATCCCTACCTGTACTGTATTCTCTATGCACTGCAGCAAGTGTATGTTTGCTATACCTGTCTATATGTACATGATAGAGTTTACTATGTATTCTGTCTTGCCTACAAATGTTTAATAAAATAATTAAATGAAAAAATGTACTAACATATACTTAAGGTCATAATGCTGTATGCTACCATGGCATCAGTCATTACCATGCATACTACGATGTATCTACAGAAGGATACAAATTTAAGGGATAGAAACAAGGGTAGATAAACTATAAGGGATTAAGACCCTGTATTCATACAAATGTCCTCAGTAATCACAGGAAAGAGAAATGTAAGAATGCTATATGTAATATTAGCTGAACAAGTACCTAGACAGTACATTTTAGAAGTTTTTACTGAGGTACACGTAGTTTTACCACTTAGATTGTACCTAAAGATTTGTACCAGCACTGTGAAAACATGGATTCTTACCTGAATGTATGCCCAGTAGAGCAATCCTCCTTGCACAATTCATACAAGGTGTCATTCGTCCTTAAACACTACATTTTATGATTGTAAGCACAGGACAGTGATCTTGTATGATTCTTTTAAATGTATTCATGTTTCTTGAAGGATAGTACAACAAACAAAATCAGTTTACCCACTTTGGTGTGACAGCCAGGTCGACCATCATTAGGGTGATAGCACAATGCCGATGAGCAATCATGCCACCCAGCAATTGTGTTGCCTGACACCCATGGCACCCAATACAGAATGGCAAATGACAGATGTTTATGTGGGGGCTTATTCCATGCACCCCCACTGCAGGGAGCTTCACCATACACCCAAAATTATAATAATCACCTCCATGGTGGAGGTGTATCGGGAGGGGTACAACATTCATGCAGCGCTGTCACTGCAGGGTGCACTGACAGCCAATTCACTACTGTGACAGGTGAACTGGTTGTGTTGCCCTCATTCCATCACTCACATGCTGTTCCTCCATCGAGGGATACCAAGAATATCAGGCACCAGATTTTCAACATGTGGTGCAGGACTTGAAAAAGCCCTGTGCCACGGCTCTTAGGTTCTGATGGTGAGCCTAACCCTTTGCCACAACTCGCCTGATTTTACAATCTTGGGAGCAGTTGCGACAGTTTGCATTACTGACGCAGCTTCCACGAAATATCTGGCACAAGCTCTTTAAAAATCCCCAGGATTGCTGCAAGCTATACCACAAAACATTGATCTAACTTGTGCCAACTGGTACATGGGATAGAAAATCCTGATAGATTCCCAAGAGAATGCTGCAAGTCTGGTGGACCATTATTGTCTGCACACCTGGGACTTGCAATATTATTGCTCTTTAGAAAATCCAGCCCTAGGTGCTTACACTAGTCACGAAACATGCAAGTATAATTATTTAGTACCACACTACATTTTACACTTGCAAATTTTTTGAGTGGTGTTAAAACTTTCGGTATAATGTGGTCCAGCAAAAATGTGTGTGTACTTGTAATAAACTTGTATTTATTCATGCAAAACAAAATTACAGCTTGTGTATCTGATAACATTCTTGCTCAGTCATGCAAATAACTTGCAGTACTTTGACAGTAAGTACATCTTCTCATGCTTTTCTCAGAAATTATGCAAGGTTAGTCACAAACCATGCATTTTTTCAGTAAAGATCCTTTCAGAAATATAGGTGTGCTGTGTACATGCAGAATGCATTCCACATGCTAATTGTGCAATGTTTTCATGCAGTTCGCATACACTAAGTGAACATATATGAACCAGGTCTAAAAAGGCAAATCAGATTCGCATGCTGCAAGCTTGACGAAGTGCACAGCAGGTAAGCTGGTGTCATCATCTCTAAAAAATTACATCAGGTTAGCGTGTTGCACACTTGACATGAGTGTAGCAGTTAAGCTAGTGTGAATATCATTTAAACATCACATCAGGTTCACATGTCGCATGCTTGCCATGTGTCAGCAGCTAAGCTGGTGCAAACCTCATCTAAAAACACATCAGTTTCTATTTCTTATACTACTAGCAATTAGTCATTAAAATACATTTTACTTAAATTACCATAAAAATTAGATAAACTCATTAATTCTGATCCTTTTGCAAGTTGTTTAATGGCTTTTGATTTTGTCAGTAAATTGTCAGTAATCTGTAAAGCATTGTTTGCTTATGGCATTAAATGCTTAGGATATAACCAGTCAACATCCCCTATTCCAGATGTACGAAGAGGGCCAGTAGCGTAGCAAATTCCCAGAGGGTTGGGTGCAAGGCAATGTTACAGGGCCCCTCCCAGTTTTGAATAAACAACAAAATTATGATTTGGGCCCCTCAAACCTTGTGGGCTCAAGTGCCACTGTACCCCTGCCCCTTGTAGCTATGCTCCTGAGAGGGGCCTCTGTGTTGTAAAGCCCATCCTTCTCGTTTTGTACCATGCAGATCCCTTATGCATATTTGGTGCTACAAATGTGTTTCTCCATGACTGTTTTATCTCACTTAGTTTCCCTTTGTCATTCTGTACTGAGCATATACACTATGGCCATGCTTAGCACTCTTTGTGCTGAGTAGGGTCTTGGAAGGATGCACCATTCCTCACATTTTGTCACTGAAATTAGGGATGTGGACACTCAAAATGAGGGACAATGAGGGACACTAACCCACATGATGATCAGGACACATCATGAAATGTGGAGATGCGGTACCTCAGAACAGAATGGAAACCATTGTATTAGCACCTGAGAATGAATTTCTACCATTAAGCAGGGGTGCCATTTAGGTAGGGCAGTAGGGAGTTGTTGCCCCCATATCGGTGCTTAAGTTGTTCTTATGTTGTGGCAGTAATGGTGTTAAATTTGGATTTAATCTTTTGCACAATAAGTACCCACCTGGCCTGTGTGTGCTCATGCTGCAGATACTCTCCAGGCTTGACTGTGTCTGTACTTTGATATCCACTCTCTCCACCTATTAGTGGTGGCACAATCACATGTGGTGTGGATGAGCTCCAGCCAAGAAAGAGTACCTGAGCTTTGCAAGTGCTACACTATCTTTCCAACCACAGAGTAGAGAGGCTGAAAACTACAGATTGGAGGAGTCAGTGAGCACTGAACTCTCAATAGCAGTGTTGTGGCAGCATATTTTTGTTGTTCTACTCTTAGAGTCTCCATCTCCCGGTGGCTGAAGGGCAGAGGGTGAGCTAGAAGCTAACTCAAGACTAGGCTTGCCTTACAAAAAACAGCACAGACCCCCATGGCAGCAGGCTAGGCTTAGTAGCAGAGGTGAGAGTGGTGTGGGTGGCCTTCATAGGCCTTGATCAGTACAGTGTGGCAGCAGCCATAGCAGCAACCAAGCAAGAAGGAAGAAACCCAGGTTGGGTGGATTCATATGGCATGGTGACTTGCTCGCCAGACCACATTGGGGACATGTGATGGTCGGTTCTAGCATCTAGCCTCTGGTGAAGGAGCGGGAGAAGCAGACTAAAACTGGTTGGTGGCACACTAGGTCAGCTTGCAGGTTTGGACCATATGGCCAGGTATGTAAATGTAAATAATTATTTTTACAGGAGGATTGGGGAAGGAGGAAGGACTGAAATATTGATTTTTTTCATGTTTCTTCACCTTTGTGTGGCTTCATGATCTATAGGAGATGAGTATTGGATAGAATGGAGTAAGGGAGAAAAATTGGGACCAAGTTCTTTTTTGAGGGGTTAACTTCAACCAGGAAAAAATTGGTTAGTAACTAGGTGGGTTTAAGGCCAAATATGATGCACTGCTTGTGGCATATACAGGTGAATCTTATACATTTTAATTTTTCCTGATTTGCATATCACGTGTCAGCTAAACCAAATAAGTTGTATCTTTTAGAGATGTTACAGACATTCTAGAGTTGTCCCTTGCATTCATGGACAGTTAAGTGGTATGGTATGCACAGACTATTGGAGCCCCACTATAGTTAGGCTTATGCCTCCCACCTTGAAGCTGACCTCCACATCTGCATGCTGAGGCACATTATGACAAAGGGCAAAGTAGACTGCAGAGGTGTGCAAAAGTGAAATGAATGGGGTGTTTTTAATTATTATTTTATACATCATTGATGGAGAGTTGGTGTTAATGAAGGACATTGTCGACTAACAAGGGCCTTGTTTGTAGAACAGTGGCCTCATTATTCTCCAACTCAGCATCATAATGTATAAAATAGTAATAGAAAATAACTCTATTCATTTCAAAGGGTACGCCTCAGCACTCTGACCCATGGACATCATCTCTTAAAGACTCATGCCTCTGGCTCCTAGTACTCAAGTAAGAGATGTTTTACTTATATCTGTACTTGGTGGGTTGTCTGTAGAAGCATGGCTGCACCCTCTACTGTGTGTGTACAAGGGCTGGGGAAACTGGCCATGAGGGGTGTGTGTGTGTGTGTGTGTGTGTGTGTGTGTGTGTGTGTTTCAAGTTATTGCTATGTTTGTGTTTGCACCTTAAAGTCTGTTTACGTAGGCATTCAAAACTATGGAGGAAAAAATAGTAGGAGTACAGGCCAGACAGAAGTTATTAAGTGGTTTTGTGGGTAGGTTTGTGTATTGGGGTGGGAAAACATGCGTTTCCATTGGTATGTCTGCTACAGTTCAACTGTAAAATAAGATGAGGAGAGAGAAAACTGAAAAGTATACACTGGCTACAAGCATGCCACATGCATACAGATGTGTTTAGATGCAGTATGTACAGAAGTACAAGTGAGCTATATGTGTGTAGACAGTGTGGCTTAGTGGTTAAAGGCACTGAACTGCAAGCCAGAAGACTTGGAAGTACGAAGACCTGGGTTTCAATCTCTTCAACTCCCATTTGTGTATCACCTAACCTTTATGTACAGTATGAAGTTATCAGTGACCACTTGCTTTTTTGCACATGCCACATGCATGCAGTCTTTCCCAACTTAACATAAAATTATGGTTTTCACACTTACTTCCTGCAAGCATGTCATATGCATGCAATCAGTTCAATTTAACATTTAAATCATACTTGCAGCATGCATATCACTTGGGTAGTTTTATGTGTGCAGCATGAAAACATGTCAAACAATTATTTCTGTAAGCGGAAAGCAATTGCTTGACACCAAATATTTGCAGGATTCCAGTTTCTCCCTTTAACTTACTCTGAACTGCAATGTTAACTTCCTGAGTCACAGAACTATTGATGCTATTTCTCTGAGGCACACAACAATTTCTGTTTCTATGAACATCTTCCCTGACCCAGAAACTTGTAAAAGATCCTTTCCTGGCTTGAGCTGTATAGCTTGCTGAGAGATACCATTAGAATTAATGGAACCCACGGCAGTATAAGAATATTGAATTGGCAATCTGTGGATCTGCTTCTCATTAAAGAAGTGTAATTGGAGTCTGCCCTGCTGTGGGAAACAGATCACCTCAATTATTGCTAACTGTATTGCCTGCTCTGCTGGAGCAGTGACTATCTCTTGAACTTCCATCTAAGTGGAAAAGTTTACTGTGATCTGACTGCAGACAGAAATAATTATTTCTCATTTTTAGAAAAAGAATACCAGAAGCAATGAAAGAGTCAGGAAAAGCATTAAGAAAAATGTGCTTATGTGATACTCTTCATTACCAAATAAACTATGTCACCCTTCTCCTATGTTACCCATTCCCTTGGCAAAGCTTAAACTCCTCCAGTCCCTGATGGAAGTCTCAGGATTATTGTGCATGGCAGTGAATAATGTTGACCTATACCTGTGTTTGACCTACCCTTACAAAACAAATTGTATGAAATGTTTTCATGCTGCACACATAAAACTACCCAGTGATATGCATGCTGCAAGTATGATTTAAGTGTTAAATTGGAACTGATTGCATGCATATTGCATCATGTGCAGCAAGCAAGAGTGGAAACCATGATTTTATGTTAAGTTGGGAAAGACTGCATGCACGTGGCATGTGTGCAGAAAAGCAAGTGGTAACTGATAACTGCACATGTAAAAGTTAAGTGACTTGCTCAGGATCACATCATACACAAGTGGGAGTTGATGAGAGTCATCCCAAATCTTCATGCCTTCAAGTCTCCTGGCTTGTAGTTCAGTGCCTTTAACCACTAAGCCATACTGTTTGCACACATATGGCTAGCTTGTACTTCAATACATACTGTATCTGAATACATCTGCATGCATGCAGCATGCTTGTAGCCAGTGCATGCTTTTCAGTTTTCTTCTCTCTTTCATCTCATTTTCACAGTTGAACTGTAGCACACATTCAATGGAAACACATATTTTCCCAACCCCAATACACAAACTTACCCACAAAACCATTTAATTACTTCTGTCTGGCCTGTACTCCTACTATTTCTTCTCCATAGTTGTGAATGCTTACATACAAACAGGCTTCAAGATGGAAACACAAATGTAGCAATAACTTGATACACACACACACACACACAGACACACACACACACTGTAGCGGTATGGCCATGCTGCTACAGACAACCCACCAAGTATAGACATAAGTAAAAAGTCTCTTACTTGAGTTCTGGGAGCCAGAGGCAAGAGTCTTTAAGAGATGATGTCCATGGGTCAGAGTGCAGGCGTACTCTTGAAATAAATGGAGTTATTTTCTATTACTGTTTTATACATTATGACAGTGAGTTGAAAATAATGAAGGCCATTGTTCTACTAACAAGGCCCTTGTTAGTCGAGCAGTGGCCTTCATTAATCCCAATTCTCCATCAATTATGCATAAAATACTAATTAAAATTACCCTCATTCATTTCAATGGTGCACACAGCTGCAGTCTCCTTTGCCCTTTGCCATAATGTGCCTGAGCATGGGGATATGGAGGTCAGCTTCACAGTGGGAGGGGCATAAGCCTGACTATAGTGGGGCTCCAATAGTCTGTGCATACCATACCACTTAACTGTCCATGAATGCAAAGGAACAGCTCTAGAATGTCTGTAACATCTCTAAAAGGTACAACGATTTGGTTTGACTGAAGAATTAAAATATATAAGATTCATCTGTATATACCCTAGTACAGTACATCAGATTGGGGCTTAAACCCACCTAGTTACTAAACTATTTTTTCTGGACGAAGTTCGCCCCTACCCAAAAAAAGAACTTTGTCCCGATTTTTCTCCCTTACCCATTCCATTCAATATCCATCCCATATGGGTCATGAAGCCGCACAAAGGTGAATAAACGTGAAAAACACATCAATATTTCAGTCCTTTCTCCTTCCCCAATCTTGAAAGAAAATTTTTACTTTTACTTACCCGGCCATATTGCCAGAACCTGCAGCCTGGCATAGTGTGCCCCAGCCCAGGTTTTATTCTGCTTCCCCATCTCTCCTTCACCAGACTCTGGATACTAGAACCGACCATAACTGGTCCCCAACATGGCCTGCAACCAAGTCACCTCGCCATACAATTCACCATACCTAAGTTTCTTCCTTTTGCTTGGTTGCTGGCACACTGCACTGATCAAGACCTATGAAGGCAACCCACTGCCACCACTGCTGCTAAACCTAGCTTGCTGCTGGGGGGTCTGTGTTATTTTTATTGTAAGGTGAGATTAGTAGAGTAAGTAGGTAGCCTAGTCTTGAGTTAGCTTCTTGCTCACCCTCTGCTCCTTCAGCCAACAGGGGAGATGGAGACTCACTAGGAGTACAAAACAAAACTATGCTGCCACAACACTGCTATTGAGAGTTCAATGCTCCTGACTCCTTCAAGCTGTAGTGTTCGGCCTGTCTAGTCTGTAGTTGGAAAGACAGTGTCACACCTGCAAGGTTCATGTGCTCTTTCTTGGCTGGAGCTCATCCACATCACATGTGATTTTGCCACTGCTAATAGATGGAGACAGTGGACAATACAATACAGACACAGTCAAGTCTGAAGAGTTCCTGCAGCGTCAGCATGCACAGGCCAGGTGAGCACTTAGAGTGCAAAAGATTAAATCCAAATTTAAATCCATTACTGCCACACCATAAGAACAACCTAGGCACAAATATGGGGGAGCAACTGCACCTCTCTGCCCTACCTAAATGGCACCTGCTTAATGGTAGAAATTCATTCTAAGGTGCTAATACAATGGTTTCCTTTGTGTTCTGAGGTACTGTATCTCCATGTTTCAAAGTGTGTCCTGATCATCATCTGGGTTAGTGTCCCTCATTGTCCCTCATTTTGAGTGTCCATGTCCCTCATTTCAGTGGCAAATGTGAGGTTTGGTGTAGGTGCATGCTTCCAAGACCTACTCAGCACAAAGAGTGCTAAGCATGACCATAGTGTATATGCTCAGTTCAGAATGACAAAGGGAAAGTAAGTGAGATGAAACATTCATGAAGAAACACATTTGTAGCACTAAATATGCAAAATTCTCCGAAGATGATACTCCTTCTTTGACTACTGTGACGTAGTCTATGGTGCTGCTCCCAAATCTTCCCTGACAAAGTTGGACACTATCTTTAACTCCTTCTGCTGCTTTGCTCTTGACTCCCTTCCCTCCCACCACTGTGAACTCTATTGCTCTCTAACCTTCTTTCCACTATCTCACAGACGATCTCACACTGCAAACTAACCTCCAAATTCTGGGTTTGGAGTGCTCCTCCTATCTCTCATCCTCCCTCCACTCCATCTGCCCTGGCCTACTCTCTCAGATCTAATGACACCCGTACCTTGATGGTTCCTAGCCACTCCACCCTCATCGGTCAGACTGGTTTCACCCATCGCTTCCCTAAAATCTGGAATCCCTCCCCATGAAATACTACATTCCTCTTCCAACTACGCCATTACCTCTGCCTATACAATTACCTCTCTCTCAGCTCTTCCTGCTTTAACCTCCTTAATACCTATCCCCAGTTTCTGCCTTCCTACCTAACCCCACCTTGGTTGGGCTCTCAGCTTTCTGAAGGGAGACTCAGAAAATGGCTACCCCTACTCCTCTCTCCCTCATCTCCACCTGCCCTTCTGGGTCACCTGTGTGCACAACCTGCCTCATCCTTTTACTCCAACAGCAGTTGCATACTACCTCGAGCCTGCTCCTGGTACACTCTTGCACTAAAATGGTTCTGTTGTAATATGACTGTTTTATACTTTTACATGTTCTTTTCTATGATTTTGGACATGTATTGTAATTTACCCAATGTTCCACTACTGTTTTTGTACAATACCTTGTGTTCCAACTCTTGCATAATCTTATAATGTTGTATTGCTTGTACTACCCACATACTATTGTAACTGATAATCCTTCTTCAGCTTCCTCTTTGATATGTTTGGATGAGGTTTTAATCCATTTTTATCATATTCTGCCAGATCCATCTCCCTTGTCCTTGCAGTAGATGCAAGTATCTTCACTGTTTATGAAAATATTTTTCTGTGCTTTAAACATAGATGGTAACCTGTTCATCCTTGACTTCTGGAGTGCCACATTATTATCACCAGACTGGGTAAAACTATCCCATTTTTGGTGTCTCTCTGCATACACTTTTCCTTTGGCTTTCTTGTTTGGTCAACAAATCTAAAGTTCACATCTTGTTTATCTGCCTACACTTTTCCTTAGGCTTTCTTGTTTGGTCAGCAATTATAAATTTCACATATTCTTGATCATCAGTACATTACCAGAATCACACAGAGTTTAGAAACTATGCTACTTGGTTCTAATCTGATTATTAAATTTGATGTCAATAATGGACAAAATACTGGAAACCATAGACAATGATTGATTAATGGAGTTCCTTGGGGAAAATGGGCTACTAGATGACTGGCAGCATGGCTGTATGGCAGAAGGGTCTTGCCAAACCAGAATTTTTAACTGGGTAACAAAGGCAGTAGATTAAGGACAATCAGTTAGCATACTGTACCATGATTATAGCATGACATCTTACCTGGTTCTGCATAGAAGACTAGTGGTCCTACATAGAAGTATAGTGGTCCTGCATAGAAGACTAGTCATAAATCTAGGTGACCTGTGAGTGAGGGACAAACTAACAAAGTAGGTGAAAAGTTGGCTTGGGGAGGACTCAGAAGGTGGCGATAAGTGAGAGTTTTCAAAAATGTATCTATTTTTAAAATTTGGTGACTGAGATAGGCACACTGAGCCAGGGCTCATTTTCAGGTGCAATCCGGGGAGGGGATATGACAGGAAGTGAAACAGAAATAACAAAGTGAGAAAATAGGTTCATGAACATGTACATTAAAATCACAGCCCAAGTAATGAATTTCAGAGAAAGACAAAAACAATGTAAAAAGTACACATGCATGTTGGTTATGGAGTACCCAGATTGAGAGCTAAGGGAACACACTGACAATGCAGGGAAAACATTTGTACAGAACCAATGAGGCATAAAATCAGATTACATCAGACAGGAGTGATCTAAAGACCTCCAGGACAGGGAGGAGATAAACAAGGAGCCAGTGCAAACCATATACAAAATTACAGAGAGGAAATGTACTAGTTATGGTTGATTTCATACGCCAGACATTGACTGGAACATACTGCAGCCACAGCAAGGAGCAGAGTTATCATGGAAGCTCTGCAGGGCAGAACTCAAACAGCTTGTGATGGAGCCAACCAGAGAGGCAGCTATTCTGGACCTGGTGCTCACCAATGGGGAAAGAGTTACAGTTGTATAAGCAGGCAACCATCTAGGGTCCAGTGATCAATATACTGTGTTGTTTTTGGTAGAAACAGTGGAGGAGTCCAGCCACACAAGGGTAAAAGTCATGGATTTTAAGAGGTTAATTTTTATGGAGATGGGGAAATGTCTAGTGAAAGCATTAAGAGGAAGGGGAGGGACAAGCAATGGGCAAATCTAAAGGGTGCCATAGATGAAGCTACTAATATGTGCATTTTGCAAGTAAGTAAGAAAAGAAGGAAGGAAAAACCTGCTATGGTTCACTAAGGAAGTGGCCAGGAGGGTGAGAGATAAAAGGATGGCATTCGGAAAAATATAAAGAAACACAGAGGGAAGAAGATAGAGAAGTATACATGGAAAAACTGAGGGAGGCTGGAAAATCAGTTAGAGGATCCAAAGCATGAACTTAGGAAAAGATAGCCCAGACAGTAAAGAAAGGAGATGGGGGTGTAGTTAAGCCACTGAAAAAGGCTCCTTTGTTTCTCACGCAAGCGCTTGGGACCAAAATGAAGCTTGCTATGAAGTGTCGGAGTTCCTTTTCTACCTAATTGCTGTGGGGGAATGAAGAGCGCACTCTGGTAAATGAAAAACTATTTTCTAAGTAGATGTGGCTTTGCTATGTTAAGTTACCATTGCAAGAAGATTAGCACTGATCCAGGGCCTACTACAAGGAGCTGTGAGGGACATGGGGACATACACTGGAGAGTGCACATACTTCATTCTACAGGGACTTTAGCCATGAGGTTGCTTCTAGGAGAAAGGCCTTTGGCCCTATTAAAGGCCAGCTCTGGAACTGGGCTTCAAATACCACCTTAAAGGACTGGCAAACCTCTTGGTGTCAAAGGATGGCAAGGAAGTCCTGGCCACCACCCTCAGGACATAGGTTGGGTGAAAATGTGCTGGCCAAATCTGCAGCTTCAGCCTACATCTCCAGGAGCCTTTGGTCAGTGGGCAGGCCCCCAGAAGTAGGTGGAATGAAAATCACAGCCAGCTGCACCGAGAGGAAAAGAATGGGATGGCCCTGGTCCCACACAGACAACTGCTCACCCTGGTGCTTCAGCCCCCTTGGCTCCTGAAGCTCAAACTACTACCCTCACCCAACGCTGCCTGCCCTCAAACTGATGCAGAAGGTAGACTCAAGTGCCGTAACAGCCTTAGATGGAAAAGATCGAGGCACCATTCCAGAAGCCACACTGGGAGAAACCGTGGCACTCATTTTTCCTGCATCTCCACCCACTAAAATACTGAGGATGACTCTTCTAGTGAGAAAGAAGATGATGCTCTTGAGATTGTCAGCACCAAGAGACACGGAGCACTTTTACGACCAGCTGGACTGATGCCTCAGAGGACTTGGTAGAAAATATGGAAGCAGTAAACTGTTTGGAGCCCCAGACTGGTACTATCTACCCTGGACTGCGCTTCTTTGCAGAGGTGATCACTGTGCCCACCTGTGAGAAGATATCCCTTGGGAAGATGGTTATGGCTGAGTGGGATCCTCATGACTCGTGGACTTACATTTAAATGCTTGCTGCTGAGGATATGTATTCTGTTTTTCTTTCTTCTTAAATGATGATGTTCCTCACTGGGTTTCAGGTTTCAGTATCAACTAAAGGGACTGCTGCCTGTCAGCGATTACTCCTCCTAACCTTCTTTCACCCATCCTGCTCCTACCCCCAACCCTAGCTATTAGAATGCGCTGTTGCTGCTGGTTCCTACTTCAGCCTCCTCCCCTCTTTCAACTTTCTCCTGATCCTCAAAGGGATAGCTTCACTGGGGTAATCCGCACTTCCCTGCCAGACCATTTGATTCTGGGAGCCCCACACCCCACGCTGGCAGCTTCTTCACTTGGTGCCTATCCATTAAAGTTGTTTTGAAGGTAACTGGGGCTATCCTGAGCGAGAGCTAATGGGATCCCCTCCTGATAGGATATGGATGTATAGGGGAGATAAAGGTTACATGTTATGCCTGTTCATTGCCACATTAACTTTGTGTTGAATGCTTGCTACTAGGGATGTTGCCCTGGGCTCTTGGAATTTCAGGACTATTTTTGTACTTTTACACACTGCCCCCTTCCTACTTTTCCCCACTTATTCCTTTCGATGCAGTTATGTACACAGGGCAGGCACTAATGGTCTTGCAGGCCTCAGGCCCCATCCTCCCCCGCTCCTGTACATGTTGTCCCTGCTATGGACAACAGGGCGAGGTTGGTAGGTCTCATCTTTAGGTTTGAACAGCTCCACCTACCCTTCTTTTGCTCTCCCAGATCTCTAGCTATGTAGTGCACCTCCCTGGTATTACTAGTGGTGGGCAAAGTGGACTCAATTCGCTCATAAAGCATTTCACGGAGCAAAGGCAGATTTGTGGAATGCTCTGCAATGTGAAGCCGAGTACTTTTGCGTCATAATGAGGGAATGCAAAGTGCATTAGAAACAGTGACTTCACATTACTCCGCCTCCACTGGTCACTACTCTTTCAATTTTAAGTGAAGTACTTTGGTGGCAGTTCACTTCACCTCACTTCCTTGTTTTTGAGATGCAAGGTGGATTTTGCAGTTATTCATGGGAGTTCAGATCACATGGGCTCTATATTGATCTGCACAGCCTCAGTTCGGGGTAGTATGAGTATGAAGGAGTAGGAGACAGTGTGCTCTGATAGCTGTCTGTAGAAGTCTTGTAAAGCTGTTGAAAAGCATTTTTGCTTTTGGGGGATCCAACTGTAGTTCATTAATTGTAGGAAACCTCCTGTGCTCACATCGAGTGTTTTGTTTGAGTGTGGATTTTGAATGTTAATTTACAACACCGAGTGTGTGTGGTGAAAGACAGTGAAGTGTGCTAATGGGGAGGGGCATGTCTGTGTGTAGGTAGATTTAAGTTAGAGAACTAGTGATTTCTTTGTGTTTTGGTTATATTTTGTTATATAACTGTGTTAATGTACACATAGTACAATTGTCAGTAATAGTAGAATTTCTTGCTGTTTTTGTGTGTGTATGTGGTGCAGCATTTCATAAGGTTGGGTTGTTTAAATTAGAAATTTACATTATGTGGCAGCACGCTGAACTTTTGCATTTGCGCCGCATTCCTCGTTGAGCATTGTACACAAACTGTTCTGTCTTGTGTGTGCATGTTGCATGCATCAAATAAAATACACCTTTAAAATTTGTGACACAGACTAGTGTAAGTGAAATGAAGCACAGCAGTGTGAACCTGCTATCCACTTCAGCTGCCTGATTTTGTACTGCGATCGTGTTCTCTGTTGTTAGTTTTGCTGTTTGTATTGTAGTGCTTATAAAAATCAGCACTGCCTGTATTCAGTGCTCCCTCCCACCCCACATTCAAAGGTTTTTTACCAGACTGGATTGTTTTTGTGAGTTTGTGATTTGTGACCCCATCAGCATCACTGGTTATTGAAGTTGTTTTAATTGCGAGACAGTGTTACAGTAGTCTCTTATCTGTTGCTGAAGCCACAGTTCTTATTTTGCTTCACATCCAGCCAGTGTCCCTCCAGTCAGAAAGTGAACATATCAAAATCTGAATTTGGTAATAATATTTGTGGTTGATCCCCAAAATGCCTGCAAAGAGACGTGCAAGCAAAGCTGTTTCTGGCCATGGCAGTGCTGGCAGTAAGAGGGTCTGTGGGCGTGGTAGTAGTTCGCGGACGGAGAAGTGCATTGCTGATGTGAGAAAAGGTATCTCTCCTGCAATGTTTTTACAGCTCAATCAGTAGCTTCACTAATAGTTGTATGAGATGATGTTTCCCAGCTGGTGGTGTTAGTGTTACTGGTGTTAGTGGTGGAGGAGGTAGTATTAGCATTGTTGCATCAAGTTCTAATTCCGACCAGTGTACTGTATCCAAACATATTGAGTGTGAAGCAGTGCAAGTGAGTGATGACAGCGTAGCTGATGTCATACTTCCCAGTAACATCCCATTAACTGAACCTGAGAATTTGATGATCATGTCAACGATAGCAAATGTGATATTCCATCCACTGTGGCACTTAACGCCATGCATTTTCTAGGTAGTGATTCACAGTGTGGTGAAACAATATCAGGTGATGGTGGTGTAGATGCTGATGATGAATGTGATGATGATGATGTTGCTGTTGTTGCAACATGCCGTCCACATGCCAGCATCCAAGCAGAAGATATGGATGTGTGAGTGATGTTGATGAATATGATGATGATGTAATTGACCCCAGTTGGGAACTGGAGAAAAATAAATTAAAAGTGGCTGTGTCTGAGTCTGTTTGCAGGAATCCTCCCCATTAAAACTTGTGATATACTGGTTTTAGTTGACGATGATGATGATGACGACCAGTAATCAGTATGATAGGTAGTCGTGGTGTTCATTTGCAGTCCAGGTGTGCAGTGCCCAAATCATCACGTGCCCCCGACTTCAGTGCTTAAAATAACAGACTTTAAAAAGCCACATCATCATGGACATGTTGAAAGCAGAGCATCACACGCCCTTGTTTGGGATTTTTTGTTCAAGATGCAAATGATGATTCAGTTGCAATCCTGCCAGGTTTGCCATGTGCATGTGAGTCGAGGTAAAAGAGGAGCCATCTTGGGACAGCAGGACAGCATGCACATCTTAAGAATAGGCACTTGGCACTGTGGACCCAGCACAAGCTAGCAGCTAATACCACAGTGGGCATTCACCTGTGTCACCGCAACCATAGCCAGCATGTTATCCCCTTCCATGACTGTTAAGACCAGTAGAAAATTAAACGTGTGCAGTAGTGTGGTAATAACAGCAGAGGATTACTACAGGCATGATGAGGTGGAGGACCATAATGACTTTGAAATGTTGTCCAGTGCTGATGAGAGTAGCAGTTTTTGTAGTGGTGGTGGTGAATGCAGTATGTCTAGTGCAAGTGGTACATCAACCCCGTTTGGCAAATCTGGCAAAGTAACATCATTTCTGGGTTTGTCATCATTGCCAGTGCAACCGTCTTTATCAAATGTCTACACTCCACCTGCCAATGCCATTCTTCACAGAGCACAACCATTTGTGAGCAAAACACATGCCATGCAAAATGTTTAAGTCAGCCCACGTTACAAGAGTGTTTTTAGCATAAGCTGAAATACCCCAATCATACAGTGTCACGTGAACTTAATGCTGCTGTAGCGGAAATGCTGGCAATTGATCTTTGCCCTTCTCCTTTGTGGATAATTCTGGTTCGGCGTTAGCTGCATGTGCCTGTCCAATATGGAAAGTCCCATCCAGGACATACTTTTCTACCTGTGCTGTTCCTGAGCTGTTCTGCACAGTCTCTGACTCAGTAAGACATGCCCTTCAACATTCCTCCCTCCATTCATCCATTTAAGTATGGATATGTGGACAAGTGGCAAAACAGTGGGAGTTCACATCTGTGTATAACTCACACTGGGCGAGGTGCTGGGGTTGTTTGTGATGTTGGTAGTGTGAATAATCAGTGCACTAAGGTGGATTGTCGAGGTAGCAATCTTCCTGGAATTCACCAGCATGCAACAATTGTTATGCGAGTGTGACCTGTTCACACACTGGTGAGAACATGTTGGACATGGTACTGACTGAAATTGACAGATGGCTAAACCCTCTGTCCCTGAGAGCTGGGTTCATAGCAAGTGGCAATGCGTCAAATGTGGTGAAATGCATCATGAATGGTGTTTTTTTCATGTTCCACGCATGGCCCACTGTTTAAATCTTGTAGTTCAGGAGTTTCTGCAGCACCTGACATATAGCAAATGCTGACCATTGCACAATATATCTGCTCTCACTTTTCAAGATCTGAAAGGCCCATGACCAACTGCGGCAGTTGCAGATACAAAACAGCCCGCCTCAGCACCACGGAAGCTGGAAGTTGTCACCCGATGGAACTCACGTAACTTATAACTACATGTTATACATGACAAGGTGGTTGTATGAACAATACAAAGCCATCTCAGAATGTCTTGTTATGCACACCAGCCATGACAGTTCCAGGCCTCCATGTCTATGACGGATCTGAACAGTGGCACCTCATGGACTCTGTAATAACAATTTTGCTGCCTTTTGAACATGCCACACAGGCAGTGAGTGGCAAGTCTGCCCATTAGCCAATCAATTCCACTACTGCAGGTGCTGAGGCAGACATTGGTGAATGTATAGCATATCCTTGATGTTGCCGGAGACAGTGGTAGCAGTATGTTGCAGCAACACATGCTGACAGTATTCGACCAGAATCGTCACATTGTGAGCATTCAGCGTAGTGACAACTTTGCCATGGCAACAATACTGGACCCACAATACAAACGTGGAATTGCATCAGTACTGGAAGGAGGGCATGAACAGGTGAAAATATCAGTGGTCATCTGGTGCGCTTGGTTCATGGGGCACAGAAGTCACATGCCACGGTAAGCAAACCTCAGCCACATAATCCATCTGAAGGTGTAGCTGGAGGAGCATCAAGCATATCATGCAAGGGTAAGAGGACTGTAGTTCCAGGTGGTCTGTCATCCAAAGTGGTGGCATCAACCCACTTTGGGAGGCTTTGTCCAAATGGGTATTTATGAAATAAATGATTCTGGAGAACAGGCTGATGCATCAACAATTGGACTTAGTGTGGCACAGAGAATGGTTGAGTCATATTTGTCTGAAAACAGGCATCTGACAATAAGTGAAGATCCTCTTTGTACTGGAGTGGAAAGGTCAGTGAATGGCCACAGCTGACTGCAGTGGCACTGAAGTACCTCACATGTCCACTCTCCAGTGTAAGTGTTGAGAGGGTATTCAGCTCAGCAGGTGCAATAGTCAGGGATCATCAGACAAATCTGTCTCCTGCAAATGTTAATTTGCTAACATTCATTAAATTGAATGAGAGGCACATACCAGCACAGACTGCAACCTCAGTATTCGTACTCGGACTAGTCGTGGTGGTCTTGCTGATGTGGAAATGGAGCATCCTTGTGACACTGGCAGTGGCTGCCTGAAACAGCCCACCACTGACGTAGATGATGACACAATGGAGAAAGAATTTCCCAGTGGTCAGACTTCAGACATCGATGACTGTGAGGCAGATTTCTTTATGAGGATGATGATGTGGTTAATGTTGGCAGGTTTTAAGTGCAGTATTTAAAAGGAGGTGTGTAACCCCCACCCCGACCACCACCACCACCACCTCCAGGACTGATGTTAGCCACCGCCACCACTGAGCCTGAGTCTGTATGCCCTGGACCACCACCACCAGGACTGATGTTATCCAAGTCTGCCACCATGAGTCTGTATGCCCCCACAGACCACCACCACCAGGACTGATGTTAGCCACTGCCACCACTGAGCCCGAGTCTGTATGCCCCTGGACCCACCACCACCGGGACTGATGTTATCCAAGTCTGCCACCATGAATCTGTATGCCCCCCATGGACCGCCACCACCAAGAATGATGTTAGCCACTGCCAACACTGAGCCTGAGTCTGTCCAGGCCACCACATCCATCAGCTACAGACACAAAACTTCTTAATATTTAAACCATAAAGTGAGTATGGGTACTCAGTCATGTTTGTTATGCTGCTTCACTTCCTTTAGTTTCGTTTTCATTTCTGTGACTTTTCAGAGCCACAATGGTAAAACACATATGGTGCTCTTATTTTGTTTCTTTTACAGGGTAACCAAAAAGGCTCCATCGATAAAAGATATTGGGATGGCAATGGTACTGTAGCTGTACCGTACAAAGGGAAGCAATGTAATATCCATGAGAAATCCATTCTGGTAAGTATGAAAATTGTATTTCATTCGTTTCATTGTGTTGTGAAGACAGCAGGAAATATTGCACACAGGTTGTAAGAACCAGGAGGGACACATAACAATTAAGTTGTAAGAAGTCGCTCATTTCTTTTTTAGGAAACTTCACATTCTACACCTCTTCTCAGCAACATTAGGACGTGATGCCAGGGGAGTGCAGGTGTATGCTCCACTACATGAATGTCCGCAGCTATCCCAATATTTCTTTATGTTATAAGTTTCACTCTGTGGTGAAATGTGGGAACATTTCCACTACCAAGGCTTTTCTTACAGGAAACGTGCCCACACATTTCAAAACAAACTGACCATTATAACATAAAGAACAAGCATTTGTCAATGCCGAATGTTTGCTTGCTGGCATTGGCAGTGGTAGTGTAGAAGTTACAGAGCTGCGTAATAGGAATGGCAGTGAAGTATTGAACTGAAGCCAACCCCACCACCACCCTGCAGAGAGTGATGAGGCATTGGGGTGTGCGTTTGGGTCATCAGGCATAACGGCCACACCATTTCACCACACCCCACTCTGCAGAGACTGACAAGTGTCACGTGTTCCTTGGGGTCTTTGGCCCTTGCTCATCCCATTTCATTAGGAAATATGGTGAGATGGGTGCAATATAGGAGAATGGGGTGAAGTTTGAGGCAAGAGTCCAAGGCATACCTCGATGTCTCTCAGTGACTGCAGGGTGTGGAATGGTATGAGCATCACAGGCAAGAATCCCAAGTCACACCCTGATTCCTGTCATTCTCTATAGGGTTAGCGATTTAGTTGAAAAGCCCAATACCTCAGGCATTCGTTGGTATGTTAACTCCAAATTTTCAACATGTTTGTTTTGTGACCCCACCTCATGAACAGGGGAATATCAGTTTGGTAGCCAAAAGCTGCTTATGCACAGTGACTACAGCATTTAGCACACAGGTGCAAAAATATTCCGAACAGGATGTAAAAATGACAGCTGTACTCTTTCATGGGGAGGTGTAAAATGGCTATGTTGCAAATGTGTAGTAAAAATATTTAAAAATGGTGAAGTCACGAAAGACATAGAAACTGTGCAACGCTACACCGCTATATAATTAGGTTGGGATTTTTATAGCAGATTGTCAACTCAGGCATTTTGGTGCCTCCAATCATGAACAGTGCCACTGTGATTTTCTTTATTTGTGCCGAACAATGATTTCCCACAGCCACCACCGCATCTCTGCACTGAAAGTGTGAAAACACACTTCGGCCATGTTCTGAAAAATGGCAGCTGTACTGTTCATAAGGAAGTGTTGAAAATGCCACTAGTGAAAATCTGACTGAAAATATTACAAAGTCATGAACTAACGAGGATGCGTGGAAACTGCACAATGCTCACTGCACTACAAAGTCATTTTATGGACTTTTGTCACCAAATTTTCAACATAGCCATTTTAAGACCTCTACTCATGAACAGTGTAACTGTGATTTTCTTAATCTGTCCTAAACATTGCTTTCGACACCAACAGCACCATCATCGCTACATGGGAAACACGCTTTGGGCAGGATGAAAAATGACAGCTGTACTGCTCATAAGGAAGTGTGTAAAATGGCAATGTTGGAAATCTGGAGGAAATATTGAAAACTGCAAATCTACGAAGGCATGGAACTGCTGTGCAACGACACTGTGAAACAGTCATTTTTAGGAATTCTGTCACCAAATTTTCAACATTGCCATTTTAAGATCTCTGCTCATGAACAGTGACACTGTGAGTTTCTTAATGTGTCCCATACATTGAGTTCTCAAATAACGACACTGCGCCATTGTGCGCTACATTGGCAGAAACACGCTTTGGGGTGAGATGTGAAAAATGACAGCTATACTACTCATAAGAAGGTGTGGAAAATGGCAATGTTGAAAATTTGGAGGAAATATTGAAAATTAAGAAAACCTATGAGCTTATGAGAACCGCGCACGCACGCTCGTAAAACAGTAATTTTTAGGATTTTTTCACCAAATTTTCTAACATTGCCATTTCAAGACCTCTGCTCATGAACAGTGTCACTGTGATTTTCTTAATTTGTCCGGTACATTGATTTCAAGACACTGACTGCGCCATTCTGCGCTACATGGGACGGAAACACATTTGGGTGAGATGTAAAAATGACAGCTGCACTGCTCATAAGAAGGTGTGGTGAAATGGCAATGTTGAAAATCTGGAGTGAAAATATTGAAATTTCATGTCCATTTGAGCTCATGTGAGGAACTTAGCCATGCACGCCAAGTAAACAGTCATGTGTAAAGACAGTGTAAGAATAGACAAACAGGGGTGTTGGTTGGTAGCTCATTTTGCCTTCCTGGTGGTAAAGTGGTGGTAGGAAACATTTATGGTCCCAACCAGGACACCCAATATTTCTTCCCCAAGTAATCCAGGCCCTTGTGGACATTCAAGGCTGGAGAGGAAGATTTACTGGTACTGGTAGGGGAAAATTTAAACCTGGTAGCAGACATTTTTTAGACAAATCTCACCCCACTTCTGATACGCATCCTAAGTCTAAGGTGGCACTGCTAGGCATGCAGGAAGAATGGGGATTGACTGACTCCCTGGCACAGGGACAATTCCTTGGGAAGAGACTATACATTCTTTCTCCTGGTACATGGTATACATAGTCATATGGATTTTTAGCTTGCTGACAACACAGCAGCTCAGTGTGTATACAACCCCTCAATTGAGAATCTACTTATCTCAGACCATGCCACTACAGTGGTATACTACCTTCCTCCTGGCTCTCCTCCTCCCTAGATGGAGGCACAACTCACTTACTTAAGGACAAGAAATCCCGCACCGGATGAAGGATGAGGCCAGAACTTTCTTTCAGATCAGATCTACTGGGAGGTCGAGGAAGACACAGTTTTGGAGGCATTTAAGTGTACCTAAGGGCTAAATTACCTCATATTCCACATCCCAGAATAAAAGTGATGGGCTAAATTGATACCCTGCAATAGGAACTATCCAAATTGAAAGAGCAATTTAAAAGCACCTCTAGATCCCCACACACAATCTTATCGCTTCTGTAACTGGGCTGAAGTATAAAATTAACACTTTACTGCAGTGTAAAGTGGAATTGCAGCTCCTATGGGCCAAGCACAAATCATGGGAGTTGGATGATAAGGGAGGCAAACATCTGTCTTACCATCTGAGAAAACAGAATGCCACTTTGGCAGATCCATGTCCTGAGAAACAAAGCAGGACATACAGTTACTGATCCGTGTCTTATTAACAAATCCATGATACAGTTCTCCCAGGAACTATATAGCTCCAGAGTTTCAGCAGGGACCTCTAAAAGTGAGAGTGGGATGAAGGACTTTCTGGGCTCCACTTCTCCCAGTCCTCTCACCAGAAGAAACTAATTTTCTGGAGGATACTATTTCCCTACAGAGCTCAAAGTAGCTCTCTCCCAGTTGACTATAGGGAGAGCCCTGGGGCAGATGGTATGACTGTGGAGGTCTACTGAACTCCTGTTGGAGGCTCGCACCTCTTCTCCTGTCTCTTTACAGTCAACCCACCAAAGGGAGGCTCTCTCCACTCTAGATTACATCATTGTCACCCTTATCCCTAAACAATCCTCAGACCCACTAGATTGTGCTAATCTCTGCCCGATTTCCTTGATCTCAATAGACACCAAGATACTGTCCAAAGTCTTGCCCAACAGACTACAGAGAGTTCTGCCTTCCTGATACACCCATCCCAAGCTGGTTTTCATAAAGGGAACTGCACGGATGGATATCCCAAGACAGTGCTGAATTTGAAGTGCATGCTATACACCTCCCACTCCCATGGCAGCACTTGCAATAGACTTCTCCAAAGCATTTGACTCAGTGGAATGGGAGTATCATCATAATATCCTAAATGTGTATGGCTTTGGAGAGTATTTTAGGACTTTGATTGCCCATTTTATGCTCGCCCACAGCCAGAGTGCTGACTAATAGGGATCTCTCCTCCCTTCACCTCACAGAGAGGCACCTGTCAGGGTTGCCCTCTCATCCCTGTTCTTTCTGCTGGCACTGGACCCTTGACAAGGGTACTCACCTTTTCCTCAGACATACAAAGAACAGGGGTACAGGGTAGACAATACCTAGTCAATGCATATGCTGATTATGCTTCTGATCCTTGCCAACTGTGGGCAGTCTTTACCCCTGTTTTGAGGGTCCTGCAGAGATTTGCATCCTTCTCAGGGTTACTAATTATTCAGAAGAAAATTACCCTCTCTTCTATCAACCTTTCCTGCACTAAGATCTGTTTCCAGGGTATAGCCATAGTGTGGGCTCCACAGGGATTATCCTACCTGGGAATTAATATAACAAATTTATGGCGAGATTTGGTGGACTCAAACTATACCCCACTACTGGCCCCTATAACTGTACAGCTGCAGAGATGGTTATGACTAAAGTTATTCTTAAAGTGGAAGGTAGAAGTGGTGAGAATGTTCACCTTCCCAAAGTTTTCATAAATTTTCCATAATCTCCCACTACAGGTGCCTGTTAAAATATTCCAGAGGATGGACAAGACAATATTGCACTTTCTCTGGGAAGGCAAAGCTCCCCACTTTAATAGAACCAAATTGAGAGTCTATTGGTCAAGGGGTGGCCTGGGTTCCCTGGTTCCACAGCTGTTACCTAGCTCATAGGATTGCCCAGGCCACTCAGTGGTTTCTTCTGGCATCAGTGAACACCCTGATCTGGGTAACCTTAGAGACTGTCGGGGCACGTGGCTAGGTGCCCTCTTACATGCAGAGAAACTTCCTAATACACAGGCTTCTCCAATGGTCAGAGATACCTGTATTGCCTGGCACTCTGGCTTGTCCATATCTCACACCCCTAGGAATGCCTGGATCCTCCCATATAAGTTCACACCTCTTTGGGATAATACCCTAATTCAGATAGGGGAAACCCTTACGCTGGCCTCACTTGGCAAACCGTAGGTATTCACCTAATACATGACCTGCTTGTCCCTACCACAGGGTACTGATGTCCGTCTTGCAGGTACAGCAGAAGTTTTGGCTCCCCAAGATGGAATTTTGGAGATATCGCCAGATGTGGGAGGCTATCCGGTCCTTCCACACCCTCTTAAAGGGGTCCAATCATGGGAGTGGCTTAGCAGCCTTCATCTCCTAGGCAAGTTAAAGGGTAGCAGGCAGGGTGTACTGCATGCTGCGTGATGCCCACCCTGATGAAATGGCTATATGTAGAGCTAAGTGGGAACAAGATGTGTAGATGCCTATCTCCTTAAAGGAATGGAGCCAACTCCTTCAACATGCACATACAGCATACAGGGACTCCAGGAGTCAGATAATTCAGCTTAAAATACTGCTCTACTGGTATCACGCACCTGCTAGGTTATAGGACTATGGGTCTCGAGAAAATGCTCAGTGCTGAGATGCCAACAGATCCCTGCTAACCTACTTCATGTGCTTTGACAATGCCCAGCACTCACTAGTTTCTGGGCAGCTATATTTGAGGACTGCTCAAAAGTGGTAGGTCACAGCATTTCACCAGGATCCCTATGTTTCTTCTGGTGGCATTTCCACTCTTATTCCACTTTCTGGCCCATTGCAGAGCTGGGTGATTACAGCACTGATGGAAGCCAAAAGGGCAATCATTATGAAGTGGAGACAAGCACATCTGCCTTCAGTCCTGACCTGGCATATGGCACTTGCTAGACTCACAGTTTTAGAGCCGTCTTCCTAATTTAAAAAATCAGATGCCCAAATATGGGAAGAAATGGAATGCCTGTCTCCACTCACCCCTCTGTTCCGTCCCCCTACTCTGCCTGGCAACCTCCCCGACTGTTTAACACCTGCCCTGATCCACTACGTAGAGCCCTTTCTCAAGGATGATTATGTTGTTCTTGTTTTCTAGCTTTTAATATGACATAATTAAAGAAGGAATGCATTGGTGGAATCATCATCACCCATAAACTTGACTAATAGTCATAATATACAGTTAATAAGACTAGCCAAATAATTGTTTTCTTGGTTAGAAGATGTTAGATCTTACTGTACTACTAGTAAGACAGATAATGATATGTAGCTGACCTTTTGGTCAATTTTCACTTGTATAGCACTTTACACCTGTTGGTGGTGCAACACAAGTATTTCACTTTTGTGTTATACCTGTACAATATGTCTGAAGTTTTCAGATCTCTGTGACTGTAAATGAAACCTAATAAAAAACTTTTTCATTATAAAAAGAAAGGAGACAAGATCTTTTAAGATACATCAGTAAAAAGAGAAAGACTAGGGAGGGATAATGAGATTAATAAGTGAAGAAGGATGGCCTGCTGAGGAAGACTGTGAAAAGGCTGAAATCCTGCATAAATACTTCTGCTTGGTATTTACAGAAAAGGGAGAGGGGTGGGGTCACTATTGAGGGAAAAATGAAGCCAGAGACAGGGGTGGGTACCAGTCCATTTACAAGAGAGAGAATCCTAGAGGAGCTTGAAAACTGAGAATAGACAAAGCAATGGGACTGGATGGAATTCACCCCAGAATACTAAAAGAATTAGAAATGAACTGGCAGCACCCCTGGCAGAACTATTCAATAAATCATTAGTGACAGGGTGGTCCCAGTGGATTGGAGAAAGGACACATTTTGTCACTCCACAACAGTGGGAGTAGGGAAGAGTGGCTACATCAGAAGACACACAAGGACAGGCTAATAGACCTTTACATGTACTGTCTGGAGATGAGAAGGAGAGAGATGAGATATGACAGAGACTTTTAAATACCTCAGGGGTTTTAATAGGGTCCAGGTGGGGAGCTCCTTCCAGAAAGAGAATGCTCAAAAACGAGGGGTCATGATATGAGGCTGGAGGGAGGTAGACTCAGGGGAATGCGAGGAAGTACTTTTCCATGGAAAGGGTGGTAGGTGCATGGAACAGCCTCCTCATGGAAGTTGTAGGGTGCAAACAGTGAAGGCATTAAAAAATGCATGGGATAGACATAATGGAACCCTAGCGATGATGAGGAAAGGGTAAACAAGGGATACATGGTGGGTTAGGGTATATGGGCAGACTAGATGGGCCAGGCAGTCTTCATCTGCCATCAAATTCTATGTATTTACGTATCTATGTATTACATAGTACATTAGTTGTAGGCTATACAACTGAATAGGCAAAAATGGGTAAAACAGGTAAAATAGCACTTGAGGATGGAAAAGTGGTGGGTGGTCATAGTGTGAAGACAAGAGGAAGAAGTCTAGCTGCAGGTGTATTCTTTTATGAACTGTGTCAGTAAGAGTGGTTTGAAGAGTGCAGGAAGGAAGAGACATATAGGTAGAGGGAGGCTCTTCCTAAGTGTGGGAAGTCGATTAGAGAAAGCAAACTAGCCTGGTACAGATTTACTGTAAGGGATGTGAAAGGAACAAGCAGCAGATGACTGGAGGGAGTAAGAGGAGTGGATGGCAAGATTAAGAGAGGAGAGGTAAGGAGTAACAGGCAAGCAAGTGTTTAACCATGAAGTAGCAACAGTGTTAGAGATGATGGGTCTCAACAGAGGAAAAGATAGATTAGTATATAGAGAGCAGTGATAATTGAGAAAAGAAGCATGAAGGGCAGCATGGCAAAAGGAATAAAAAGGGATTCTGTCTAGCAAGTTTAGGCTTTGGGGCAGCACTGTAGGCTAGATCTACTTAGTCAGACACTGGCAATATCCTTATAAGATGATGTTGCAGCAGACAGAGAAAGGAGGCCATGATTTCTTTCGGTATTGCACACCAAGCTTAGGGCAAAGATTCTTGTGCATGGCATCATTATGGGTGGAAAAACTGTGACTTTCATCCAGCTGCACCCCTAAATACTTGAAATGAGGTACTTGTTCAAGCAGGTTGTTACCTAGAGTTGAGAAGACTGATCTGTGTTGGAGCCTTGCTAATCTCTGCCTAGTTTCAAATGTAAGGAGAACAGTTTTTGTGGCATTTAATGAGAGCTGTTTGGAATAGAACAAGTGTCGGACATTGTCAAAGTCATGCAGGTGAAAGGACTCCAGCTCACCGATCAAGACACCAGAAGCAAATAGAACTGGGTGATCTACATAAAAGTGTATGTGGGAAGAGGCGCAGGTGGAGGGAAGGTCACCAGTGGAGTACTGCAGGATCTGGTGTTCTATAATATCTTCATTAGCAACACAGAGGAAGGCATCAGAGGAAAAATCTGCCTGTTTTGTAGATGACACCAAGCTCTATGGCAGAGTCAACATTGAACAAGGTATTCATGAGTGAAGGGGGACCTGGAGAGGCTCAAGGGATGGTGAAAATCTGGCAGCTGAGCTTAAATGCTAAAATGAACAAGGTTATACACATGAAACACAAGAATCTTGGGGCAGAATATGGGTTGGGGTGACAGTTACTGTGACAGAGGAGGAAAGGAAAATGGGGTTAGTGATATCTAATAGCCTCAGATCATTGGCACAATGCAATAAGATAATAACAAAGCTGAACAGGATGCTGGGATACATTGGCAGAAGGTTCAGCAGAAGACAAAAGGGTCATATTCCCCTGTACAGGACACTGCAACTGGTGTACTGTGTACATTTCTGGAACTTTAGCCTACAAAAGGCATTGCCAAACGAGACTGTGAGGAGGTGGAGATTAAAGTAACTCAAGAGCAACAGGAGGATATGTGAGCATAGATTAGAGTACCTCAACATGTTATCTTTGAGGCCAAAAGGAGGAGGACATAACTGAAACATTCAAATACATGCATGATATTATTAAAGTGGGGCTGGTAGAATAGCCTAGAGGTCAGAATAATGAGCTGTGAATGAGCTTGATGCATCCAGTAGACCTAGGTTGGAATCCCAGAACCCTTCTTTGCATACTGTGTGACTCTGAGAAAGTCACAACCTCCTCAGTGCTCCCAGATTGCCCCTGAAAACAGACACGTGTGCCTAGTGGTCCTTACCAAAAGAAAACAAATGGATTCTGTAGGGCTGTTCACAATAATTGGGAATATAAATACCAGGGTGAACAGTAAGAAATTGGTTTGGGTGGGGTTCAGAATGGATGTGAGGAAATATTACTTCACAGAGAGGGGTAGAGGGTGGAACAAGCTACCTGAAGAACTAGTCTGTACAAACATGGCTGAGAGCTTTAAAACAGAAAGTGTATGATATACACAAAGAGCTGGTCAAGGAAAGGTGGTACTGTAGGTCAGTCATGTTCCCTAGGAGGCATATACAATCTCATGGGGCAGACTGGATAGACAGCAAGGCCTTCTTCTGCTGACAGACTTGTATGTACCTATGTTTTTGAACTATACTGGGGTAATGAAAGAAAATGTGATTGGTTTGCTTCCTCATGCAAGCTAATTTCATATTTCTCATGCAATCTTATTTTGTATTCCCTTGTAACATAGACGCAGACAAAGGATTCTGAAGGCCATAAGGCCTTCTGCTACTAGTAGTTGTCAATGTTTTATGTAAAGAAGAATTCAAGTGGGGAGGGTGGATGCTAGTGACTAAATTAGGCATGCTCCTGTATGTTATAAGGAATGCAGACCATTCTCTGTGCCAGTCATTCCCTCAGCATGTGCCATTCATATGGCCTTGGAGAGTGCTCTTTCTGGCTTTCTACTTCACCATTTACTTGTGACCAATAAGGGTAGCAGGTCCATTACAGCTTTCATTAAGTAGTCTTAAAATGGACTGGACAGGAAGTGAGTACACTAATCTGTACAAATGTTCTAAGAAAGGTGACTCATGAGTAGCAAATATGGTCTAACATATACACATAGAACGTCACAATTTATCAGCAGAAAAGGATGGATTGGACCACCCAGTACATTCAGATGTTCCTCCTAATCTGTCTCTGCAGTCCCTAACTGGTCTCCATCGACCCTCCCTCCTCCCTGCCTGTTTTCTAATATACTGCATGCCTGTTCCACACATGCTTCAAGATCCCCACTGTTTTCCACCTCCACCACTTCTGCTGACAGTCTGTTCCAGGCATCTATCACCCTTTCAGCTGAAGTACTTCACATCTGTCTTAAACTCCCTCCCCTCCAACTTTATTGAATGCCCTATGGTCCTGGAACAATGTTATTGAAACTGTTTTTGAAAATGGTGTAAAATTCACCATGGTCCCCATCTGCACTGTCGTTTACTGTGCTGTAACATGTAAGCCTGCATCCACAGTCCCTTGCTGGTAATGTTTTTCCAGCACGCTTTTAAGGTCATAGTAAAGCATGGTTCCTTCTTTCTGTAACTCAAGCATGGATCTATTACCCTTCTGCACCACAAGGTAAGATGTTTTAAGTTTGAAAGTGTGTTTAAAATGTTTTAAGCCTAGGTCCCTTACAGGGTTTAAGCACGTTTTAAAATGGTTTCAAACCATGTTAAGTCTGAGCGTAAACCATGTTTTGGCTTCTTAAAATATTTTAAAGCTCTTAAAATGTTTAAGAAGCCTAGTGTCTAAGGAGCCTAAAAGAGACTCCCTTCAGCCCCTGTTCACCTTATGAGGTTCTCGTATGTCGCTATCATGTCTCTCTTACTCTTCTCTTTCCTGGTGTACATGAAGAGGTCCCTCTGTCTCTCCTTGAACAACTTTCATACAACTCTTGCACCATTTTAGCTGCCCTCCTCTGGACTGGCTCTACCCTGTCTATGTCCTTTCTGAGGTGCTTCCCTTAAGACTGGGCACAATACTCCAGGTGGGGACTCACCAGTGTGTGTGATACATTGACAACGCCACCTCCTTCTGCTTCTGAAGATACCCTGCCCTATGCACTCTAGCATCCCGCTATGTCTACCCACTGCTTTGTCACACTGCCCTGCCTCTTTGAAGTCATCACATATGATATCCCCATGGTCCCTTTCTAATTAATAGTCCAGTGGTCTAGTGGTTAGATTGTTGGCTTGGGAACCAGGAGATCACAGGCTGAAATCATGCTAGAGTTACAGTAAATACTCACTGTGTCACCTTGAGAAGGTCACTTGACCTCACAGTGCTTCAGTGCACCCAGCTTCTGAATGGGTAATGCTAGGAACACACTAAAATGTGATGTTTTTCAGCTGGGTACCTATGGTAAATAAATTGTAAAATGTATAAATATATACATACATGAATAAATAAATAAATATTAATAAATAAATGAACTAGCTATATATGGATATAGCAGATCCAGCCAGGATGTAATACAGTACCTTTTCAGAAATGTTACAAAATACTGCATGACAGAAGGGCTTAATTGCCTTTGAATTACGTTGTTTCTTGTAGTATACTGCAGCATTTTGTAGAAATACTGCAAGGTACTGAGTTGCATCCTGGCTGATGCCACTCCAGTTTCTCACTTTTAGGGAAAACCTTTCTACTTTATTTTGCTGTCAGTTCTGTCTTATCCAATAGTTTGTTGTGAATCTTGAAGTGATTTGTAAACTGCATATCCATTTGTTCATAGTTTTCTCTCTTATTTCTAAAATGCCATCTATTATAAGAAGCAGGCAGTTACTGGAGCTCAAAGCCACTTTCAGTCAGGGTGTTCTTGTTGTTCAGCAGAGTTTCTCACTACCAGCATGTAACATACTGGTCTTTTACTGCCATAACAAGCTGGGTCACTTCTACATCTAGCATGTCATACAAACATATTATACTCAGGTACTACTTTTGAGCTTGTCACAATTCATCTTTTATATATTAGGTGAATGTAGTGCTCCAGTGCTCAAAAGGTTAAACATTTCTTTGTGTGACATACACATTCAGTCAATATGTTACAGTAACACAGAACATTTCTAAAAGGTTCTCACAGCTCCCTTGTAGTATACAGGTCAGCAAGCATTACTCTGCAGTGATGGTATTAGATGGCTCTGTTTGATCCTTCTCTGTGACTAACCAGGAAACAGTGTTTCCACAGATATCATTTCTATACAACATAAGAACAGGAAGTTCATTAACAGATAGAGAATGACTTGAATAGCATTGAGGTTGTTTGCTAAAACAAATCAGGAAATTCTATTTTCTGCACAGAAACTTAGAAACATACCGTTGGCAGATTAAGGCCTTATGGCCCATCCGGTCTGCCCAAAATTCTGCCCAGTACTGGGAATTGTCCCTAGCAGATATTCCTTCCTCCATCCCTCCCGGTGCCCCAGTCGCACCTTTTCCATGTGCCTGACCCATCCCATTTAACCCCCTCATTGTTTCAGCACATACAGTACAACCTCCTCAGGCAGCTTATTCCATTTTCTACCACTCTTTCAATAAATAGGTACTTACTGGTGTTCTGTCTGTCCCCGATCAGCTTCACAGAGTTTCCCATGATGCCAATGTTTATTTTTAGTCAGTGTAAATAACTCTCTGCTGTCTACCATGTTTATCCCATGGAAGTACTTGAACATCTATATCATGTCTCCCTCTCTCCTCTCTCCTATCCTCCAAAATGTACATATTAATATCCTCCATGTCTTCCACTGAGAGACCTGAGAAAATTTGAGGAGTGGTCAAGAGTACATATGACAGCTGGGTTTCAATGTGAAAAGTGCAAAATAATGTTCCTGGGGCACAGAAACTCTGTGGCAGAGTACAAAATGAGGAGAGTGCGATTGACAACCACAAAGCAGGAGAGAGACCTGGGGTGATAATCTTTGATGACCTAAAGGTGGACAGGCAGTGCAACAAGGCAGTTGAGAGGGCTAGTGGGATGCAGGGGTGCATAGGGAGAGGTACCACCAGCAGAAGAAGGAGGTGATTCTGCCTCTGTATAGAAACATAGAAACATAGACTTTGATGGCAGATAAGACCGCTTGGCCCACCTAGTCTGCCCATTTCCCTGCCTACAGGATAAGCTGCAGATCCTAGTTAACCAACAGCCTATTTCTTCTTACCCTCACAAGAATTGCCTTTATGTCTGTCCCATGTATTCTTGAATTCTCCAACAGTTTTAGACCCCACAACCTCCTCCGGAAGGCTGTTTCACACGTCCACCACACTCTCTGTGAAAAAATACTCCCTCACCATTGCCCCTGAACCGCCCCCCTCTATCTTTAAATTGTGTCCCTTTGTTCTTGCACATCTTTTTCTGAAAGATGCTACCCTCTTGGACTTTGTTGATTCCAGTGAGGTACTTAAAAGTTTCTATCATGTCCCCTCTTCCTCCCTTTCCTCGGGGTATACATATTAAGCTCCTTTAGTCTCTCCTCATGGTTTCTCATGCAGACCCTGCACCATTTTAGTTGTCCTCCTCTGGACTGCCTCTATCCTGTCTATGTCCTTGCGGAGATGGGGTCTCAGAACTGGGCCTAGTACCCAGATGGGGTCTCACCAACTGTCTGTACAGAGGGATAGCAACTTCCTATTTTCTGCTGGTGATGACTCTCCTATACATCCCAGTATACCCCAGCCCTCCCTCCCTACTGCCTTCTCACATTGCTTGCTAACCTTAAGGTCATCTGATATGATTATCCCAGGTCCCTTTCCATTTTGTTGTTGTTACTACCTCCTTAGCATTGTAATCTTCCCATGGGTTTTGTTTCCTGGTGCATTATTTGCACTTCTTTGCATTGAATCCAAACTGCCATAATGACCATTCCTCCAAACTTGCCAAGTCCCTCCTCATCCTTTCCATGCCTCCTTGTGTATCAACCCTGTTGCAGATCTTTGTGTCATCTGCAAGAGGCATACTTTTCCTTCTAGTCCCTCTGCAATGTCACTTATAAAGACACTAAAAAGGACTGGACCAGTACTGAACCCTATGGTATCCCATTAGTAACCTTTTTTCTTCAGAGTGGACTCCATTTACAATTACTGTACCTTCTCTGTCCTGTTGTCCAGCCAATGTTTTGCCCAGGCTACCACCCTGGGACCCACTCCCAGGCTGGTTAATTTGACAATTAATCTTTTGTGTGGGACTGTGTCAAATACCTTGCTAAAGTCTAGGTAGGCCATGTCTACAGCCCCTCCCTGGTCTACTACTTTGGTCACCCAGTCAAAGAAATCAATTAGATTTGTCTGACATGACTTTCCCACTGTGAAACCATACTGCCTTGGTTCTGTGCCCCACTGGCCTCTAGGTACCCAACAATTCTTTCCTTCAGAAATGATTCCATCACTTCCCTACCACAGAGGTCAAACTGACAGGTCTGTAGTTTCCTGCCTCTTTCTTGGTCCCACTTTTGTGAAGGGGAATCACATCCACCTTCCTCCAGTCCTCAGGTACCAAACCATCCTCCCATGATTTGTTAAAAGGGTAGTTAGTGGTTTCCTTAGTTCTTCCCTTAATTCTTTTAGAATTCTGGGTGAATTCCATCAGGCCCCATTGCTTTGTCCACCTTCAGTTTTGGGGTTCTTGCAGAACCTTTCTTCTGTGAAAGGACTGGGATCGACCCCCCTATCAAAGTGCTTCTGTTAATTGGATTAGGCACCTCCCCTCCTCCTCTATTGTGAATACTGAGCAGAAATGTTCATTCACTATCCCTACTATTTCGCTGTTCCTCTCTGCCCACCCACCGTCCATTCTATTCAGCCTCTCTATCCCTCCCTTTGTCTTTCTCGCTCCCTGATGTACCTATAAAATGTTTTATCCTCCTTCTTAACCGAGTTGGCAATCTTTTCCTCAGTTTGGGCCTTTGCTATTCTGACTTTCTCCCTGCTTCCTTCTGCCTTAACTGGTACAGCCCTCTGTCCTGCTCCTGCTGTGGCTCCTTACACTTCCTGAATGCTGTCTTTTCTCCCTGACTTTACCGTCATCTCTTTGAGAACCATAGTGATTTTTCTTTCATTTGATTTGTTTATTTGTTACACACAAGGTTTGTTGCCTCTGTGATGGCAGTTTTGATATTTCCCCATTGTTGCTCCACCCTCCTTCTAGCCTGTTTGCTAGTGCTTTTCTAAGGCACTCTCCCATCTTGCCAAAGTCACCCCTCCTGAAGTCCAGTACCCTCACTTTTGTGGCTTGACTCTGTACCTGAGTTTATAGTGAACCACACTGTTTGATGGTCACTTGTCCCTAGATGGCATCACACTTCTAGATCTGAGATCCTCTCACTGTCTCCATTTGTGAGTACAAGGTCTAAGACTGCTCCCTCATGAGTGGGTTCCAAAACTAGCTGTCTGAGGCATGCCACCTGTAGGGCATCGAGAATGGAGCTGCTCTTGGATGTGGCTGCAGCAAATATGTTCCAGTTAACATCTGGCATGTTCAGGTCTCCCATCCACAGTATATCTCCTTTCCCTGCCATCCTAAGAATGTCTTCTATTATATCCTTATCCATTCCCTCCCCTGACATGGAGGTCAGTATACAACCCTGTGCGGATTGTGGTGCCACTTCCAGTTTCTAAGGTGACCCACAGTGCCTCCTCTCCTCCCTCCCTGTTTATTCTTTTGTTCAGTGGCTTTTATCCCTCCCTTTACATAGAGAGCTACTCCTCCACCTCTTCTCCCTCCGTGTCTCTCCTGTGGGTTATGTACCCTGATATGTTAACATCCCAGTCATGGTTCTCTGTATACCATGTTTCTGTGACTGCTTGATATCCAGGAATCCCTCTTCCATCAAGGCCACCAGTTCAGGAGAATTATTGCGAGACTATGGGCATTGGTACTCATTACCCTCCATTTCCTGATGGCCTTACTCCTTTCTAGCCATCCCTGTCCTTATTGCCTTTGTCATTTTCTCCATTTGCCCCTGCCCTTCTCCTATCAACATCTCTTTCTTGGCGTTTACCTCACTTACTACCCTGACTTTTGGGGGGCTAGGATTTCCCTGCTCCTTTCAGTGCCTCCCCTTGGCTAGTTTAAATGCTTGCCAATGAAGCATTTAAACCTATCCCTAGGATCCTGGTTCCCCTCCTGGACAGATGCAACCCATCATGCCAGTATAGGCCTACATCACTCCAGGTGGACCCTCAGTCCCAAGAAAGCCAAATCCCTGAGCTCTGCACCAGTTTTTCAACCACTAATTGAATCCCATGGTGTGGAGCACCTAGCCTCACCTATGTCATAGACAGGCAGCACATCCTAGAAGGTTTCCATGCATGCTACTTATCTAAGGCCCTCCCCAACTCCACAAACTCTTCCTGCACTGCTCTGATCCCTTTCTTAGCCAGGTCATTTGTCCCTAGGTGGACAATGACATCCAACTCCTCCCGTGCAGCTGCTCGGGTGATCCTAAGGATTCAGCTCCCTGTCCTCAAGCCATGGTGCCAGGCAGGCACCTTACCTCCTTTCCCTTCCTCCCCCAGTTCTACCTTCCTAAAATGGAGTTCCTCACCCAAAGTTGTTTCCTTCCCTGTGGGTTCCTTGCCACCCTCCTGTGGGTCTCCTTTGTGGAGGTTCCCAGCATCCTTCTTGGTCTCCTGCTGCGGGTGCCTCCATGGAGGAACCACACTTTGCCATAATGGCATAGGAGTTGTGGAGGGTACAGCTGGAGGATGCACCTCTGTTCTACCACCCTCACCTCCCTGATCCCACTGTGGTCCAACCACTCCTTTCTGGTAAGACTTCATTTAGAATACTATGCAAAGTTCTGGAGGCCACTTCTGTGGAATGACATAGATAGTAGGCATGGGTGGAGTAGTAAAATACCCTACTCTAAACACTACCTGTGGACACCTCCAAACTACTCTAAATTACCCTAAAATACCTAATGTAAAATGGGTAGTTGGTTAGAGATGCGAAATAACTACCCTGATCTTTCAGCTACCCTATTACCCTATCCAGACTATAACAAAATGTGAAAAACTTTGTTTTGACTGCTCTCAACATTGAAAACTATTCAAAAGGACCTGTCTTGAGGCAGGTAAGATAGGCACTGCTGCTCTGAATAAGTCTGCTACTTTATCCAAAATATAGTCTTTAGTATTACAGCTGTATAAGGCATTCTTCTGTGGGCGACTCTGATATCCCAACTTTTCTTTATTAATGTAACATTCCCAACCAGACTATCTGCAGTTGTTAGTGACACAGAGAAACCTTTAATAGTTAAGTAAGTAATTTGTCTATTGGGCCATTGGGTGAGAAGCTTCCAGCTGCTCTGTGTGAGCCTGCTGCTGTTTCCAAAAATTAAACCCTGAGAAGTGTTGAGCTGGCTATGCCAAATTTTTTTGTTCTATCTTTTTCTGCCTCTTCCTGCCCTTCTGGCCAGCCACTCCTTCAGGCCATGGAGTGTTAACCTTCCCCCCACTTCCCACCAGGCTATCCTGTTACCATCCATACCATCCTCACTTCGGTCCACTTGCATAGTATAACCGGGTAACACTTCTGGGGTGAACACTCTCCCAAGGCAGTGCAGAGGAGGGATATCATTCCTGCTACCTTGACTAAGGAAAGGGGCTAGGAGGATCAGAGGAGGCTATGAATGGCTACATGGCTCAGGGAATGAGGAAGCCATCATCCAGCTGCTGGGCGGGTGAATTCCACTTCTCTGGTCTGACCCACCTCCCACATGTGTGCAGCTGCAGCGGCATCCAGGGGACGGGGACATTCAGCAACATGTTGTGGTGGTCCATGCCACCTAGAATGCCTCTATTAGCCAACTCCAGGAGCCACTAGTAAAGAGGTCCAGCACTGCACACTCCCCAGGAAGTATGCATATGATGCTCTGACCCCCTCCCTGTTGGTCTGAGCTCCTGATGTCTGGGCTCAGAGTGCGAACCAGTTCACTAGCATGCCGAGCGATCCCCATCGCTCAGTACCACAGAGCAGACTCAAAATTTCTGAATGTTGGTACAAACAGTGGCCCTAAGACAAATGCCTTTACAGTGATAAAAGGCTATCTAGAGACTGGTTTCACAGCTGAGCTTCTTCTGACTTCACCAGTGGCCTCTGGAATGTGTAGGGACTGGAAAATGTAGGGCTCAGTGTGATTCTATTAATGAATCACAACTGACCACTGATGATGTTGCTGCAGGCTGGCAGTACTACACAGACACAGTCATTTCAGCTCTCAGTGCCAGCTGAACAAATCAAACTTCATTATGTTGGTTCATGCGCAGCCAACATACTGCTGTAATAGCAGATTTGGGGGTGCGGTCACTGTTGAAGCGGTCACGGGGCACGCATCAGTAGGTGAGGCCCCCAATCAGCCAGCAGCAGGGCCCAACACCTGCATATCTAATACGGCTACCAGATCTGAGAAAAGGTCCGCTGCAATGAGGCGAAGTTCTCATGCAGCATGACCTAACACACCTCCTGACGTGCAGACAACATTGTGACAGTGACTGCTGATGCCACCACCTGTCACAATGCCTATCGGGAGCCCACTCCCCATCAGCATAATTCCTCCCCATTTCTGCTGTGGTACCGAGGGGTGCCCAATCCCCTTGGCATCATGCCCCCAAAATATACCTTTCTTTGCCAAAGGGACCAAATCCTGTCAACTTCAATCCCCCTTTCCCAGTTCAGTCTGATGACAGGGGCCCAATCCCTGTCGGCATGATGTCCCAACATTTCTGTGCAGAGGGAGTGTCCAATCCCTTGGCTTGTGCTCCTCACTCCCTTTTCCATATGTGCGACAGGTGCCCAATCCCCATTGGCTACTGCATCCCCAAAATGATTAGGTACTGGGAGCCCACCCCAGCGCGTTAAAATGCCCCTGTAAAAAGTCCCCTGATGTTTTTTTTTCATTTCACCTGGTAAAAAGAAAACGGTCCCTCGCAGTCTCCTGCCTCCTCCCGCAACCCATGCACACCTCTGAGCACCCTGCCTCCCCACCCCTACCCCATACTTACCTGCAGAGTCCAGCTGATGATCTTCAGTGGAAAAGGAACATGTCTGCACTCTTAAAAACTGACTGTGAACTGAAGAAATGCTGGTAAGCTATATAATGGCATAAATAGGGTTTTTCAACTTTGGTGCACATCTCAGGCATTTTGGGAAATTTGACGTCAAATTTTCAGCATGGGAGTTTGGGACCCTCCTCATGAATTCAGGCACTGTCAATGCATTATTCAGTCCTGAAAGGTGATTTCACTGTCAGTACACGGAATCACCTTTTGAGACTGATTTAATGAAGTGACAGTGCCACTGTTCCTGAGGGGCTGTCAAAAGCCTATGTTGCAAATTTTGTGGAAAAAATCCAAACAATGGCTGTTTTATGGGTGTGCGTTGTGCAGTTTCCACACACGCTTGTAACTCCGTGAATTTTAATATTTTCACTACACATTTTAAAATTGGCATTTTCCCACACTCCTTATGAACAGTACAGCTGTCATTTTACATATCCTGGCTGGAATGTGTTTTCACATGTCCGGCTCAGAATAGCGAGGTCACTGTACAAAATCAGTTTTCAGAACAGTTTAAGGAATGGCGGTGATGCTGTTCATGAGCAGAGGTTCTAAAATGCCTATGTTAAAAATCTGGTGCCAAAGTCCATAAAATGACTGTGTTACAAGCGTGCATTGTACAGTTTACACGAACCGTGTAACCGCAAATTTGCAATATTTACGCCAGATTTTTCAACACTGGCATTTTTTCACACCTCCTTATGAACAATACAGCTGTCATTTTTCAAATCCTGCCCAAAATGTGTTTCCACAGCTGTGACACACAATGTGGGTTGCTGTGGGAAATCAACTTTTGGGACAGATTAACAAAATCACAGCACCACTGTTCATGAGGGAGATCCCAAAATACCTGTGTTAAAAATGTGGCTAACAAACTCCCCAAAATAATTGGGTTACTGGACATGTGTTGCGCATTTTCTATGCATGCTCATGACTTCACCAATTTTTCATATTTGCACTCCAGATTTTCAAAGTTACCATTTTTTACACCTTATGAATAACACAGTTGTCCCTGTGTCACCAAATGGCATATTTACTGTGCTAACCACCTTTCAGCTAACAAACTGATTGTGCCTCTTTTCATGAGGCGGGCTCACAAAACCCATGTTGAAAATCTGGAGTGAAATACCAACAAATGCCTATGGTGTTAGGGTTTCCAACTGTAGCACCCACCCTGTAGAGACTGACAGGTGTCAGGGTGTGACTTGAGATCTTTGGCTCTAATGCTCATGCCATTCCACCCCACCCCCACCCTGCAGCCAGTGTCAGGCATCGTGGTGTGCCTTGTACTATTCGGCCACAAAGTTCACCCGTTCTCCTATACTGCACCCACCTCAGTATATTTCCTTATGGAATGGGGTAAGTATAACCCCAAAAGACCCGAAAGCACACCACAACATTTGTCAGTGTCTATAGGGTATGGTGAGGTACAATGGCATGAGCTTTATAGCTGACAACTCAAAGACACACCCCAATGCCTGTCAGTCTCTACAGGATGGGGTCAATGTCACTTCAGTACTTCACTGTCATTCCTATTATGCATCTCTCTAACTCTGGCACTACCAATGCCAATGCCAGTGAGACAACATTCGGCATTGACAAATGCTTGTTTTTTTGTAGGTACTGTAGCTGGTAGCTGCTGCCTGCTGGTGTTCTTTTTATTTATATTTTCAGTTTGTTCCACCCCACTGATTTATTCAGCCAGAAAATTAAATTACTAAACTGAGTCAGTGGCGTGGAGGGCTGAGGCACCAGCAGTGTGCCTTACCTCCTGCAACCCTGGCAACCTGCATTCATTCAGGAGCATGGGAGGGAGAGGATCAAGCACCCAATGGCTGCTCTCCTCTCTCAGGGAGGAGACCTGCAAGTTCCCTGAATGACTACCATCTGGTGGAGGCCATGTTGTAGTGCAGGTTGAGGAGGAAGTGGAAGGAGTGCTGCTTAACTTTGTGGTGTGTGCATGCCTCTACATGCACACACTCCTAAGCATGTCCAAGTGTAGTGGAACACAGTGACAGAAAAAGGAAAACAGGTTGGTGTGGGCTAAATGAGGCCTTGCCTGCCTGCCTCCACCCCACATTGTTGGCTGATTGCCCTGCCCTGTATGGATGTGTGTCATTGGATGGGGAGAATGGTCTGCCCACCCTGGCCCTGCCACAGGGGAAAATCTGTGTGGGAATCTAGGGCACAGTGGTCTGGTGAGACAGATGCCGGGTGAGGATGGCAGGAGAGAGCAGAAAAGTCTGCCACTCCAGCCCAAGGAGGAGAAAAACGTGGATTAAAAAAAAAAATTTAAATTACCCCATCAGAGGTTTTTTTCAAAATTGAAAAGTAAACCTGACAGCTCAGTTGCTGCCCAAGAGCATACTCATTCCTTACTCTCTCACTCAGGATTCCTACTTCCGCTCTCCTACTTTCACTTTCTTTCTTGTAAGCAAAATATTTTTAATGTAATTGTAAAAGTTCTTTTTAGTTTGGTTAACTTAACCTTTCTCAGAGGCAAGCTGACTCCAGTCTTCCAGCCTGCGTCATCCTGTATGGTGGGGATGAGCCACAGAGCACTAAAAGGTAGAACAAACTCACTCTGGTCTCCACCCAAGCAGCTCTTATAAGCGGCAGTTGTGCATGCCCATTGGAGTGTGAGACCACATGCTGCCCTGCAAAGATAGTCACATAATGAATGATGTTGCCACTAGGTTTGGGCTACCTGATAAGTAGTTGGATAGGGTAGCTCAGTTATCTGTCTATTTTAATCAGGAGTGTACCTCAGGTTATATTTCACCCTACCTTATTTAGTAATGTTGCAATCGGGTAGGGATTTTAAACTACCCAGCCCAACTACCAGACACAATTACCCAACCCGATTACAGCATTACTAATACCCTTCCATGCTGAATGCAAAAAGAAGCTCTAAATACACATGGGCCCAGATATTCAAACTGTGCCACAAAGTAGCGCCAATAGCAGGAGCAGGCACAAGTGCAGTGTGCCCATGCTGCAACCGCACGATATTCAAACAAGCGCAGGCCAAGGTGTGCTTAGCAACACAACTGAATATCGTGCCACCCACGCCATGGTACAACCAGGGGTGTGCAGTGGTGCAGGGCTGATGTGCAGTAGCACAACCAGGGATCTGCAGGGACAGTATGCAGGGTGCACCACCCATGGAAGACATGGGCAGAGGAGCATGCAGCAGACCATGCAGCACCCCTGCACCCCATGAACTGCACAACCTGTGGTGAGCTGGATGAACCACCAGTCCATGAACACCAGCACCGAATCCACAGCCGGGGCATTGTACCCCAGCACACCCCTGGCAAGCAGTGATCATAACACAAGGAGGTCCGCCACCCTGTGCCACCCCATCCCACCAATGCAGAGCACACCCAGCACAGCAATCCCCAGACATCCTGCCCAGGAGCAGCACCCTACAGTGCATGGCTCTGTATGCATGCCACCACCCCACTGTGACAATGCAACCCTGTGCACCATGGAGCCATGCATGGCAGCCCACCATAGAGCACCCCACAGTGGGTGGCACCAGCCACCAACACAACTGCAGACACAGTGCACGGTCCCCTGTAGCACAGCCAAGAAGTTGACCCTGTGTCAGCACCCGAGGTACCCGCATCGACAGGGCCTGTTCTGGACCCCACCACCAGCAGAAAAGCACCCTGCACACCCACCCAAGCACACACCTATTCCCAGCACTGGCCCCAGCAGCCTGCACAGATGCCCACAGTGGCACTGGAGGCATGCACCACACAGGATGCAACACAGGGCACGAACAAACACCCACCCAGACCCAAGGGCACCCCAACACAGGGACACAATAGTGGGGCAACAAACCTGCTGGCATGCAACCACAGCAGCCGTGTTACCCGGCCAGCACTCCAGCATGGCACAGGTGTACCAGTCACCCTGCGCATGCACCATGAAGCAGTCCACCACCAGCATGCAGCCAGAGCACAAGTGACAGACATTGGAGCACAGACCCTGCAACAGACACCAGCAATAGCATGGAGGGGAAACGACAGCAGAGGCCACAGTGCCACCGAGGCAGACATGCACCATACCAGTGACAGGAAGCAATCCACCATTCGCCAGGTCCAGAGGGTGGCCAGCATGGACAGCCACCACTGACATGCCAGCAGACCATGCATAGCACAGACATGCAAGGGTGTCAGCTGCATGGGCCATGGACATACTGACAGGGGCCATGGACACAGTGCATGCCAAGGGACCACTGCACACAGGTGTCCAGTGCACAGGGAACAGCACACATACCACAGACAGGTACTGAGTCCCCACCCACACCATAGGCGGGTCCCTGCCGGACACACACACACACCCAGGCCTGCACCACCCCCGATGCTGCACACCACTGCAGCCAAACACCATTAGCCTGCTGCAAATCAGAGACCACCACAGTTGTCATAACAAAATGGATATATTAAATGAGTGTGAAAAAACATATTTACAACTATATACAATGGGGAGGGCCACAAACCAGGTGGGAGCGGGCATGGGGCAGGTGTGAACAACTGGGAGAGGGATGAAGGAGTGAGGTTAGTCTGGGGGAATACAATAAAGGGGCATAGAGGGCCTTTCAACGCCCCCCTCTCCCACTTCTGTCACTTCACCGCCTTCTGTGGCAATACTACATCCTGCTCCATCCTTAGCAGGAGCTTGAGGGTGGCCCTGGTGAGCTGTAGCAGCTCCTGTACACTTCTCTCAAGTGCTGTCCAGCGTTGTCCACCTAGGACAAGAGAGCAGAGTCATTACACGTGACTGACCAGACCCCTTCAGCCCACCCATTGTGCATGGCATACAGCTGGGCCACACCCTGTGATGGCATGCGACCACCCACAGTGACTGCGCCCACAAGAAGCACTTACCCAGGCACCCACAGCCATGCAGACTGCTTGCATACACCCACCACCATGTCCCGTATTGTCAACAACTGTGGGCCTATCAGTGACATGGCTATGCGGGTAGTGAAAGCAGTGGCACAACCATGTACACAGTGCATGCACGGACCACCAGCAATGCCCACCCAGACATGCAGTGCCACAGAAAGTGCTGAGTACACCATGTGGTGTGCACGGCAGTGGGGCCAAGTGCTGGTGGCCATGCCCCTCCGCCAACCCTGCAACACAGCATGCACAGATGTAAGGGGAAAACGGCACTCACCTGCATCCAGGCTGGCTGGACGCTGCTGGACCATGGCCCTCCACCACGACCCTGCTGCAGCTGCGGTGCACCAACCCTGTCCTGCTTGAATCGGGCCTGCCTCACCCTACAGCACTCCTCCAGGCCTAGGGTGCAAACATGAAGAGGGAACATCAGTACAAAACAGTAGCAAAGCCCTCCCGTGTGTGCATTCCTGCACAGCCCAGCCATGCACACCCACACCACCACCACCGCCACCCCCACTAGAAGGACCCCACCTCCCTGCGGGTGGACACATACACACCACGATACCCGGTCGGACTCTACCAGTGTATGGATGGAGCACCTACCTGGCCGTGGCATGGCACCTTCTGAGCGTGCCTGCAGATGCCCCTGTCTGTCCGGGTCCCTCCGGACGGAGGTTGCCATACCGGTGGTGACACTGCTCACCAGACCTGGTGATACTGGTGGCCTCCTCCATGCCTGCAGCCACCTCCTCCCACACAGCACTGCATGGCCTGTCAAATGGGTCCTGGCCAAACAGGGCCCCAGCATGGGGCTCAACAATGACCACCAGGTTGATCAGTTCTATGGCACTCCACTGCTGTTCTCACCTGCATGCCATCCTGCAGTGAGGACCACTATCAAAATGGTGCTCTGTAGCACATTCCCCATGTCGGCAGCTGCGTGGTACTCTACTGCCATTCCCCATCTTACTGTCACCAAACTGCATGACAGGGTGCACCCATGAGGATGCATGGCACCTAGGGAGCAAAAGTCGACAACAGGGTCAATGGTGTGTATGTTCACGGTGCGCCACAGTGCTATTGGGACTCCTTGTGTGCAGCACGGTAGGGTGCCTGTGTGTGACGCCTGCAGTGGCCTACCATGCTGTGATTCCATGGTGCCTGTGGTGCACCAAGGCACTAGCGCCACATGGGCAAACAGCGCACTAGCACTACTGGCACAGTGGTGGCTGTGCCCTGCACTGCCTCCCATGCAGCACATCATCAGCGCGCCGCGTGTCAGTATCAACAACCCGGCATCGCCTGCAGTGCCTACAGTGCACATCACAGAGCTGCTCCATAGCCTGAGCAGGCTCAACAACATTGTGCAAGGCACAACAGCGTGCTATTCAGCCAGCATATGCAAATCAGCTCATCAGCAATTCCATGGCGCAACCACTGCATTAGCATCCACTTAAAGTTGTGCCTCTCCTCATTTGCATGCATTACGTTATATAAATGCAACATGGGGCTGCAGAGGACATAGTTTGGTATTGCAGTCTATTGTGGTGGGTTGCATGCTGTTGGGATGTGTGGACTGTGGTTTGTGAGGGCTGAATGGGACTGCACATTCAAAGGTAACACCTGTCATTCCCACTGGCTTGATCATGACCGAACAAGAGGATGAGGAGGAACAGGGACGAGGGAGAAGGATGAGGCCCAACTTCACCTGGGCTGAATCAGATGCTCTGTTTGAGGCATATCTTGACAGGAACCACTGCTCAGCGGACAGCGTGGAATGCCACAGGCCCTTGCTGCGGCATGGGGTGAGGTGACACGTGCCATGAACCAGCATGGCAGCCACCAGCGGTCTGTGCAGGAGTGTAGAAAGAAGGTCGGCATGGACAGGAGGAGGATCAAGGATAAGGTGGCTGCCATCAGGGCAACAAATGCTGCCACCGTGCAGAACAGCTGGATGTGCCGCCTGACACCACAGGAGGAGTGGGTGGCTGGCAGCATGCGGTGTTGTGCCATAGAGGGCGTTCCTGGTGGTAGTTGCCAGATGGGTGGCAGCCCATCACTGCATGGTAGGTCCTGTGCTGTCACTATGTGGGTGGTGGGAGAATGCAATAGGGCAGGGCGGAGACACTAATGCTACTGTGTTCTCTTACAGCTCCTGAGCATCTATATGGGTCAGCAGTGGTGGGTGTGTCCACCGAGGGTGATGCCCTGGACACGGAGGAACACCCATCCACCTTCACAGGTGTCCGAGGGACTGGACCAGTGCATATCTGCCTGTCTGTCCGGACTGAAGAGGGTGGTTCAGGTGCGGATGAGGCCCTGCCTGTGTCCCAGCATGACAGCGCCACGGTCTCCAGCATGCTGGGATATGGATTGGTGCCAGATCCAGCACCGATGTTGATGGAGCACACATCCTAGAGTGTGATACATGTGGGACACAGGATGGTCCCACAGTAGTCAACGGCATGGGCGTTGCCTTGGGTGGTGCCACCATGGAGGTCTGCCTAACAACACAGTCCCAGCCTGTGCCTGTATGCCCCAGTGGGGCAGCACTGGTGTGCGCCAGGCCGGTGGGGCTGTTGGCCACTGCGGTGGCACCAGTGAGCCCTGGTGATCAGCAGCCTGATGGGCGGTGCCAGCAGTCGGCCAATGGTGACGGGACAGTGTCAGGGGCAGTGGCAGTGCACGTGTGTGGACATGCCCGGCATGGCTCTGGTGTGCAGCGCCCATCATCAAGGGGTACTGCCCAGCAGAGCCAGGAACACCACGAGGGACAGCATGCTGGACTGGCGGATGACCTCTTTGACGAGCACAGCCATATACTCCAGGTTTCAGTAGATCAAGTGGCGGCAGCTGACTGCAGTGGATGTACTCAGTGTGGTTCTGCACCAGGCAGAGGAGTGGCACAGCAGAGACCACGGTATGCTCCTGGCAGAGATGGCCCGAAATGGGAGGATGTGACCGCTGCCATTGACAGGCAGACAAATGCATTCATGGCCATATTAGGCACCCAGTTTGGTGCCCAAGCGCCACAGACACTGTGCAGTGTCATGTCCACCCCATTTCTGGCACCGTGCGACACCTGCTATGTGGACACGGGTTCAGCTGTGGGCATACCGAGCACACTTAGCATGGGCATGTTCAGTGAGCTGCAGACCCCTGAACAAACACGGTCGCATTCATGCAGCATCACCCCTGGGGACCATCGGTGACACTCCATGAGGCCAATGATCAGCCTGGCATGGCTGGCAGGTCTCGGTGGGGCGCCCATGCATCCATGGTGGCCATGGCACTGTGCCACGTGACTGACCTGTCTCTCCCTATGGCCACTGTCTGCCTCTGCCCTATGTGCAGTGTGGTGTGCATTGTGCAATGCATGGGTGGGGTACTGGCCCTGCACACACACGGTCCCTGTGCACACCCTCCTGGCTGCTGGCCACTGTGGCATGTACATGATGATGCCTGGTGCACTGTCCACCAGTGGCAATGGTGCCCAGTGTCTGAGGCATGCACAGTGACGGCCACTGGGCGTGGTCATGTCGACCTGTGTGGGGGTAGGGGTGGCAATTGAGGTTGTTGAGCCATCTACCCTTGTGCATGTCTTGTGTGTGTGTGTGTGTGTGTGTGTGTGTGTGTGTGTGTGTTTGTGTTCGGCCCTGCCCATCCCTGACGCCATGTATGGTGCCACACTCAGACCCATTCCCTTACCGCCGTCTGCCCGGGTTCTTCCCTGCCTGCCTGTGGGCTGTGCCTTTGCCATTGGTAGCTGCGCATGGCCCCATGACCTACCTGTGTTGACCAAAGTGCTCTTTGTAATGATGTCCCAGTGCAGCTGTGACATCGGATCAGGCGGGGTCCCTTCGCCCAGGGGGTCCTGCCATCACTGGCTGGACCAGCATCCTCATCGTCCCCACCGCTGTCCCCTCTTGACCTCTACAGCTATCTCACAGTCATTGGCCATGTTGTACAGGATGCAGCAGGCCAGGAATAGCCTGCAGGCCTTCGAGGGGCTGTACTGTAGGGCACCACCAGATATGTCCAGGCACCAGAAATGTGCCTTCAGCATCCCAAACACCCACTCAATGACATTCCATGTTGTGGCGTGTGCCTCATTGTACCGTAGCTGCAATGGGGTCGTGGGGCACTGGTATGGTGTGAGCAGCCAGAGATGGATTGGGTAGCCACTGTCACCTGTGTGTAGAGGGTGGACATTAGTATGGTGGTCTGCATTGCTTTGCCATGGACCGACAAAGCCAGTACCCATGGAACCTCTGACTATGCACCCCACACGTCTGCTCATGTCATCCTCGTGATATGCATACTCACCCACTAGGTGGCCAGAGGGATGTCCCAACTCTCAAACCTGTGGCACAGTGTGGACTGGTGCCAGATGAAGGCATCATGTCCTCCCCAATGTGCATGGCTCAGACACTAGTTATGCACCCCTGGCATACACCACCTGGCAGTTAATGCTTGCCTACCTTCGGTTGATGTATGACACACCGTCCAGGCCAGGTGTGTGCAGATGGCCACTTAGGTGCAGTCAATGGCCCCGAGCATGCCTGGCAACCATGCTACCCTGTGGAACTCTTGCACGTGTGCTGTGTGTTCTGCCTGTGCTGGGGAAATAGATGTACTCCGCGGCGTGTAGCAGCAGTGTGCTGAGAATTGTGTTAGTAGGCATGGCGTGGCTGACTGGGTGATGCCTGTTGTGTCCCCTGTTGGTCTCTGGAAGGTGCCTGTGGTGAGCAGGCACATGACAGCTGTCACCTCGTCTCCATTGACAGAGCATAGCTCCATCGTGTGGGTGCCTGCATCTCATCACTGCACAGCTCACAGAGCCACCTCGGGATCACCCGGTTCAGGCGGTACCAGCCCACAACCTCTGTGTCAGAGTATTGTTCGAAGGTGGTGTGGGCTCAGTACTGCCTGTTCTGGGTGTACCGCAGATGGCCCTTCCACTGCTGCACCCCTGCTGCCTGCCTTCTTACACCCCTCATTACTGCATCCATCTGGAAGGTGGTACTGGCCATGTCCCTGGCTGGTGTTCCCCCCAGGCAGCTGTTGTCCCGTTCCCCTGCTGTTCATTTCTGATGATCACCCTGCAATGGGTGCACCTCCAGCCTTTGCCTGTGGCTGTCCTGCCTCCTGCCACTGCCTTTCCTTAGTCCACTGTGGCACTCCACTATCAGTCCTGCACAGTGGCACAGGCTCACTCCTATTCTGTTCCTAGATCAGTTCAGGTGTGCTTTGTCCTGCTCCTGCCCAGTCCTGCTCACTACTACCCACTGTACTGCCCTTGTGTCTGTCACCATGCTCCCACCTTTGGCATCCCTGTAGCATTCTTGACCCCTCTCTTGCTCCTTTTTATTTTGGATCATTTCGCTGTCGGCGTAACTTCCACTGAGCTCCCCTATTGCGCATGGCACATGCTGTTGATTATTGCACTGTGCATGTTATTCATGGTTCCACCACCTACGGTTGCACATGCATTCAGTACTATTGCACTCTTGCACATTGCCACTTGCTCTACGCAGCTGCCTCCCTGAATATCGCTGTGCGTGAAATTTCCGACACTTAGCGCTGGGGCATCCCTTTTGAATATCTGGGCCTAGAAGTGTATGTTTTGTTGCTGATGTATTGTTATATGTATAAAATGTAATAACATCTAAGTTTAAAATAGGGATTAATAGTGTTCATCATCCCTGCTTCAGCTGGTAAAGTGTTAATAGTTTTCAACTAGAAAAGACAGACAAAATAAATGTTGCAATGGTTGGCGTTTACTGTTTGCAAGAGCTCAATGTTTCAATATTCATAACTTTCAGAACACCCAGTTCCTTGCAACTTACAATGAACTCCCTGTGAACGTTAAACACCAAGCATGGCAGTATTTAGGTTTGTCTCTTTTCTGACTAAAACTGTTAACTCTTTACCAGCTGAGGGACAGCTGAGGAATACTAGTAATTGCCTGTTACCCATTTCAAACTACCTGACCCAATAATTATACTGTTATGCTGATCAAGGTAGTACATTACCCAAACTACCCTACCAGGCCAAAAATAGCGATACCGCACTACCCGACCCAGCTACCCATCGAGTAGCCCATGCCTAATAGAGAGAATGAAGACTGTCCAAAGGGGGCAACTAAAATGGTGTAGAAACTGTATGGAAAGCCATACAAGGAGAGACTAAATGAACTCAATATGTACACCCTAAAGAGGTAGTAGAGGGGGATATGATAGAGACCTTTAAATACCTCATGGGCTAAATAAGGTACTGTACCAGAGGAAAGTATTTTTCAGAAAAGAAGGTGCATGAGAACAAGAGGGCATGCTATGAAGTTGGAGGGTGTAGATTCAGGAGAGATGTGAGAAATACTTCTTCACAGAAGGAGTGGTGGATTCCTGGAACAGCCTGTCAGCCAAGGTGGTGGGGCAAAATCAGTGGTAGGGTTAAAAATGCATGGTATAGGCATAAGAGAATCTTAGTGGAAGAGAATGGAGGGAGGGAGAAAGAGCCAGAGATCAAGTGTGATCTATGGTGATACTGTAGGTTGGGCAAAATAGGCAGACTGGGTGGGTCAACAGTCCTTATTTGCTGAGAAATTCTATGTTTCTATATTTTTATAAGACTTTGGAGATGGTCACGCATCTCTTCTGTCTCATACAATCCTACCTAGGGGCAGAAGATCTTTTACTTCTCTGCACTTCTTCATGCCAGATTATTTGTGCCTACATGCACTAGCAGATAAAGCTCCCCTTCCTTTCTAGTGAGATCCAACAGTTTCTTCCAGAGGATATCCGCTGTTCCAGGAAAACTGTGGAACTCACTGTTGATATCTGGCAACTCACTTGTACCCCTAATGATGGAGTCTTCCTGTACCATGACCCTTCTTGTTCCACTTCTGGGGTTCCCACCTTCCTTGCTTATGCCCAGTAAACAGTGCCCCTCTCCCTGGTACACTAGATCCTACCCCATTCTGGCTGGATTCCAGGTGGCCTCCTCCAGCAAGGGTAGGTACTTGTTGCAGGTGAATACATCTTGCACCTCTGATCTCCCTCCCCTTTGTCCTTCCCTCCTCCCCAGCTGCAGTCTGTTTACTCCCACTGGGGCACTGGCCTCAGTCCAAAGGTGCCTGTAGTCTCCTGGTTGTTTGCTGGCCCTGACTTTTAGGTAGAGGATTTCCACTCTTGCAGCCTCAAGCTCCACTTCCAACACTTAAAGCTTATTACAACTGGAGGCACTGGCCATGTATGCAGAGCACCATCTTGGTTACAACTGTCCCACAGCCTCTATATTCCACCCACTCCTCTAGCAGTGTCCTACCTGCATGGTTTATATGTAATATTGTTATGTTCACCATGTGCATGTCCACGCAGTGAACATTTTGCTATGATAGTGCCTTTTGAGGGTGTGACACTGTTTGTCCATTGTAGAGCAGTGTTTAATGGGTGAGTCAGTGCCACAGCAATCATCATTTAGGCTGATAATGATGGAGTTTTGGCTTGCTGGGCAGCGATGGCATGAACTTGAAAAGAAACAGCTGACCCAATTCTGGGTCCTGGTGAGTTGTGAGGCATGAGGTGCTGCTGAGTGCCTTCAACCACCTGGGAAGTGTGGTATATGATTCCAATAGGATCACATTGTAAATTTTAAGTAAGCAATAACATACAGCAGGGTGTGTGGCAATGCCAAATTGTTGCATGTCTCAGGTGGGTTGTAAGGCATGAGGCACAGCTGGGTGTCTTCAACTACTTGAGAAGTGCAGTATATAAGCTGCATAATATTATATTACAACATTTTAAGTGATCAATCAACACAGCAGGGTGTGTGGCAAGGATAAATTGCCGTATGCCTCAGGTGGGTCATGGGGCATGAGGTGCAGCAGAGTTCTTTCAACCACCTGGGAAGTGCAATATAAAATTCCCATAGGATCACATTGTAAATTGTAGTAAGCAATAACACACAACACAGTGTGCAGTAATACTAAATTCCTGCATGCCCCAGGGGTTGGAGGCATGAGGCACAGCTGAGTGCCATCTATCACCTGGGAAGTACAGATATCTTCATCCAGGTACCAAAGGCACCTATGCTGCCATGGAAGTGCATGCTAAGGACATGAAAGAGTCATCAGGTGACTGTCCTGAGCCACAGCTTTCTCTGCTGCTGTTTCCCTATATTTGGTTTTATTTATGTCATTCAGCTGTGTGCCATTTAAGTTGGAATGTTACATCTGTTTTCAGGTGAAGAAGCCTACGACCTGGTGCTGCTCAGTTCAGCCACCTCCTGACTCTCACGCGTCCTTAGCATGGCTTCCATGGCAGCATAGGTGCCTTCAGCACTTGAAGACATTCACACTTCCCAGGTGGTTGATGTCACTCAGCTGTGTCTTGTGCCTCACAGCCCACCACACACCCACCTGGGGTATGCAGTAATTTAGCATTACCACATACCCTGTTGAGTGTGTGCTTACTTAAAATTTACAATGTGATCCTTTTGGAATTTTATATTGCATTTCACAGGTGGTTGAAGGCACTCGGCTGTGCCTCATGCCTACAACCCTCCTAGGGTATGCAGCAATTTAGCAATGCTGTACACCCTGCTGTGTGTTATTGCTTACTTACTATTTACAGTGTGATCTTATGGGAATCATGTACAGCTCATCTCAGGTGGTTGAAGGCGCTCAGCTGTGCCTCATCCCTCACAGCACACCTGGGGCATGCAATTATTTAGCATTACCACACACCCTGTCATGTGTTATTCCTTACTTACAATTTACAATGTGATCCTATGGGAATTTTTACTGCATTTCCCAGGTTATGTGCAAGTGTGCCTGTGTATCAGGGCCACAGAAGCACTAGTCTGCAGTTGACGGCTTCTTTTACAGATATCTAACTAATCTTAACTTAAAATAAAGCAGTTTATATACTTTTTTAACAGAAAATGACTGAATTTAAACCTCTGGCAGCACATCGTTTACAACCATTAACACCACTCGATTTAGCTACACTACAACAATGTAACTCACTCCTCTCCTCTCTCTACTGTATACGGCTTCCTTTACAGATATCTAAATAATCTCAAGTTAAGTAAGCAATAAGACATGACATAGTGTGTGTTAGACTCTTTAACACATGGCTATCAGGCAGGATGCACGAGGCCACTGGCCAAGTGTATCCAGCCCTCCTAGCCATGTGTTAAAGTATCTAACACACAGACCTTGAGTGGCATATTGCACTTATGAAATGGCTATCAAAAATACAGATGTATGTGATAGCTAAAATGTATAGTATTTAATAGTGAAAAATATTTGTTTTAATTTTTAATAAAATAGTTCCTCCACCTGTTTTTTTGTATACTTGAAGACTTTTGAGCTGCTAAAGCTTCCTTACTTGTATTTCTGTAGTTGTCATGGCACCCCCACCCCAGTTAGCAGTAGTTTTACTGTATTTAATTTGAATAAGAAATTATGCAATCTTTTTTTATTATTATGCGTTAGGGGAACAAGCTGCTTTTGTTTGCAGGATACAGGAGAGGAGAAAGCCGTTACGCTGTGCAGAACTGAAGAAAGTGAAAGACTTCTATAATTGCTGGCTTCAGCTGTCGTCTGAGATACAGGTTCTATTGTTTTTTTTTTAAATTACATAGGAAATACTGTCATGATACCAGTACAGTACTTTCTTGAACAGTTTGGCACTAAAGGGAGTGAAGCATGGAGTGCCCGCTTGCTCGGTTTTAAGTTAGAGAGAGAGAGAGCAGCAGGCAGGCGGGTTGCAGTAAGCAGGTCGGCTGTTCAGCCAGTACAGTGAGTGGACAGGCTGGGATTATTATCCTGGTAGTTTCTTTTTAATTATGCAAGTCATGCATTTAATTTACATATATTAAGCCTGGGAGAAGTGAGCTGTGTGATGCCACTAAAGAAAAAGAAAATGGTTGCTTTTGTGTTTGACAATGTTCTGATGTAGGCACCCTCACCAGTATTAATGCCCAGCTTACTGTCTGCACTTTTTTGTGTGTGTTAGACAAATTCACACATGTGTGTTAGACATATTCACACATGTCTATTAGCCAATCAGCTTTCTTAAACTATCCTAACCATTTCATAAACAAGCATTTGTCAATGCCAAACATTCACTTTCAAGTTTGTGCCAGAATGGATAATGGAGGGTGCTGAGTGGACAGCAAGCAGAGGGATGGAGGGAGTGGGAGGGTTTAATTTGATGCTGGGTCTGGTGAGGGAAGGGTGGGTGTGGGTGGACAGCACACAGAGGAGGGTGCAGGAGGGTTCAATTGGATGTCAACTTAAGAGCTGCACACCTTCAGGCGAACTTTAACAAAACCTAATATTTAGACAGTCAAACTTATATTTCCCATCAGTGCTGTATTCCTGCTCCACATTATTTATTACTGCGGTCATTTGTATGAAAACAGGATCTTTGTTCCTGAAGAGTTTGTCTATTCCTGCTGCTTTCTCCTACCTGAAGTCATGAAGCACTGCTTGTGACATCACAGTTTCTTCCATAGCAACAGATTGTGATGCCACAACCCAGTATTATGACTTGAAGTGGGGAGTAAGCTATAGAGCAGATGGACTCTAAAGGAACTCTAAGGGATAAAGGTCATATATTCATGCACATTTCCTTAATAATAAATAATGGGAGTAGAAATATATAAAACATAAATGTAATGCAGACAGAATTGTACGTAATTATTATGCTTTTTTAAGGTTTTCTTTGAGGCATCAGTAGCTCTTTAAAGTTTTATTATTGATCCTTCCACCTCAACAAAAAGTAGTCCCAAGATTAACATCTTCTCAACAGTAGGACTAGCACAGCATGTTTACTGCCTTTATGAACTCTACAGTGACGCCACAGGTACAACTGTGTACTGGGGACACATAGGGAGCTGGTAAAACTTGCTCTTGACATAGAACATACAGTTGCTGATTGTATCGCCACTATATGTAATGTTGCATGAACAGCATGGTACATATTGCAGACTGGCACAGGACACAATGTAAGCAGTGCTATGCGTCATACTGACAGTCTGACACTCAACACATAGGGCCTGTGGTATGTACACTGCTATTACTCACTGCTAGCAAACTGCACAATGCTGCAACTGTTTTCTCACTGATACTGCAAGTGTCTCACTCACAGTGAGCTGTTGCAGAAACCACAGTTTTACCTCCCAGCACCATGTGGAGCTCTATCCCACTTAACACACAAGTGTAATGTTGCACAAACATTATCTTTACCCACCGTACACCGTCAACTCCATGTCACTGAACACAGAAGTGCTTCCACGGTCATAGGATCGGGTGGTGGTGAACAATACATACAGGCACACAATGAGTAAGTAAGTAGTAGTGAGGAGGAATATGAACAGCATTCAGCACATCACTGAGACACTGGGGTAGGTGCACAGTCCTCTGACATTTGTCCCCTGTAACTTGGAAATGTGGGATGGGTGTACACTTTACGGACATTTGTCCCTCTCTCACTTGCAAATCTGCACAAGTTACAATCCAGCACAAGTTGGGTTCCTCACATGAGCCATTGGGGGTGAGTGTCCCATAGACTTAGGACACCTACTAGCAGTATAGCTGTTGACTCAGTATCTGGAAGTGAAGTAACGGCAGGAAGGAGAAGAACATGGACACTTGGGAAGGACTGTGCAGTAGGTCCGCTGAAGTCCGCAAGGGAAGTTGGGTGGGAAAGTCCACTGACATACACTGTTCAGCATAGTTTGGGCTGTTAAGTGGAACAATAGACATGGCTCAGCAGTCACTGTGCACAGGGTTCGCCGTGATCTGCAAGGCGGGTGGGTGTGGAACTACCTTGCCAGATGGCCTAACGGACACACAGAGGACACAGGTGTTGGGGCTGCCACAGGGATTACAGTGCATGCTTCAGGTACAAATGCTGCAGCAAGGCAAGGCACAAACAGCCAAACAGTGAGGAATGATAACAGCGATAAGCGAGGACACATCCGCTGACAGCTGCTCTCTCTCTCTCTGTTACTCTTCTGGACCAACACTTTCTTTTTATCCCTATATACTTTATTGCTTTTCACTTTTCTACCCTTCCCCCTGAGGCCATGATGTACACATGCGTGTGTGTGCGTGGAGGAGCATGCATACACCAGGATCCGGTGGCCCTTCTGCACCTCCCTGACTTTGTGCCATTTTGTGCCATCTACATACCACCAGACCACCACCCGTGGGAGCAGGACTATGGACGAGCGGGCAGCCACTCCAACCCATGCCTCCAGTCAGCGCCCACTGATCCGAGATCATTCCTGAACCTGAGTCGCCGGCTTAAGCGTGAAGTAAGGTGCCAGTGCCTCAGCCCTCTGCATCACCGGGCTGACATAGGACCCACACGCTCATTGTGTCTCTTGCTGTGCCACTCATGACTAAGAGAGAGAAAGAGAGACACACACACACACACACACATATACAGCAGTTTGCAGAACTTATACTGTGTGTCTCTCTCCTCTCTGTCAGTGGCTCGTATTCACAATGTCTGTGTCACTAGCTCCTCATCCAGCTTTTAGCTGGAGTAACTTATGGAGGCCCCCGGTGGTCCTGTAGGACTGCCAGCAGTCCAGTAGTCAATCCACAGTTGCCCTCCACATGCCCATCATACCCCAGTGGGTGCCCCACAGGGCTGCCTACACCCTGCCCCTGAAGTGTATATTTACTGCCCTCAGAGCTGCCCACCCCTGCCCAAACCCCTCACCTGTGCTCTGACCCTGAGTCACAGCTGCAAATGCAGCATTTACTGAATCCAGCCTTCATAGTCTAGTGGACCCCCACCCAGCCATTCCAGTCCACCAGCACCCCACCTGTCCCCAGCCAGTGACTGGCACAGCCACCTCTCACCTCCACGGCCAGCTGCTGACTGGAGTTCAGTAGGAGGCGCTCTGATGAATGCACTCCAAAAATTAATTTCTGAGTGCGTCTTTGCAGTAACATTCAACTGAAGTCATTGGCTGCTGGCTGTAGAGGTGAGAGGTGGGCTATGCCAGTCACTGACTGGGGACAGGTGGGGATGCTGTGGACTGGCATGACTTGGCGGAGTACGGGCCACAGGATCACCAGGTGTATGTATGGGACAGATGTATGCCTGTACTGTACATGTCTACAGTATGCATAGCGGTGCAATTTGGGAACCATGACAGTGGGTGGGGCATCTAGCCTTGCAGAGTGCTGGTGGTGAGTAGGAAAATGGGAGGAGCACTTGCAGCCTGTGGTGGCGGCACATGCTGCCAGTATGCCCTCTGTAGGCATGCCTGGCCACATGTCAAGCCTCGAGGACTTAGATGCAGAGACCCTGCCCTTCTAGAATAGGGCACAGGGTCAGTGTGGCAGTTATGATTGGTGCAAGTCACATTTGGTGGCGCCTTGCACCAACCTTCTAGAATTGGGCCCAAGTGCATATATAGTGAATGCCAATAAAAGTGATCTCTGCACATTGCTATGACACTGCCTTACTCATTTTTTTATGGGGGCTTTGTTCCCTTCAACCCTTTTTGCAGGGGGCTTTGCCTGCCACACCTATGTAAAATAACATAACCATCACCTGGTGGGGCATAACTGAGGACAGGAGAAACTCAGGAGGGAGGCAGGTAATATATTCAGACTCCAGGGGGTGGGCAACTTTGGAAAGGGTAGAAATTCGAAAGGGGAAGACTTTATATTCTCACTTGGGCTGGGGGCTGTTAGAATAGCAGGCAGAAGTCTTTAAAAAGAGAGTAACAACAAGTTTCAAACCCAGGTATGGGCACAACAACCACATACAAAGTCAGTGACTCTAACCTCTAGGCTACATAGCCAATACAGCTTTATACCTGACACTGCCAAGTACAGTACATTACTTGCTACTGTTCACTCCCTATAATGCTGAAGGACACTACTCTTCACTCAAATAACTAGGCGCTATTCACACGACATAACCAAAATGACAGTAGGTATTTTGACTCTCTCTTATTCCTTCACTGTTTTGCATTTGCTCTCTTGACATGATACCATTTTACCTTACTGGCTTCTCAGCCTTTTCCCTGCCCATGGACCTGAACCCTTGCAGGAAGTTGCACCCTGAAATACCCAGCAGAATCCCATGAGTAACTACAGACTTTCTTGCGGATACCACCACAAATGCCATCTTCCTTTTATGCTACTTACGTCTGGGGTCACTTAAATGAGGAGTCATTTCAGTCTAGCTCCTTATGAATATATAACAGTTCCTTACTTACTATCCACTCCTGGGTTCAGTTCCTGATAGTTTCTTTCATAGTTCCCACAGCTTGGAGGCAGCATAAAGGTTCGTTGATGGCTAATAAAATATCTTGTGTGTTAAAAGATTCTCTAGAGAGTAAATTTAAAAAAAGATGTACCCATGTAGTCTTTTGTTTTTCCTTTTCTGTTTTACCTGACATTCCGTCTTGCTATTCTTTGCAATACTCTTTCTGTCTAGCTTGAACTTTATATCCCTTGCCTCTTTTCAAGTTAGTTTTTCCTTTGCTTATCTTGTTTGATATTCTTTCCATTGTCTCTCTGTTCACCTCCTCTTTTCTTCCTCTCACTAATCCATTCACTGTTCCCATCTGTTGAATGACTGCTTCCTTCTGTTTCCTCATTATTTTTATTTCACATTTTGTTAAAGTCCCATCTTTCTCCTTCCCCTTTTTTCTTTGTTCTATTTTTTTGTTTCAGACCAGAATATGTTTTTCCAGCTCACTGAATTTGAACTTATGTGTGCTATAATATGACACCTGCAAAAAGGTGCATTTCCTTAGATAGTCTGACTGCTGGATGTACAACCTGAGCTTGTAATTGTGCTGGAGATATGCAGGTCATGTCCATCTGTCATTTAACCATACTCAGATACCACTTGTGCCCTTCTATCTGTAAGAGGTCATCACCCCAGTGACACACTCAGCTTTCTCCATGGATACAGGTTAAACACAGATCCCTCCCTGAACTCAACTGACATCCCATTAATGAGAATTGTAATTCCACCAAGCATGAACAGAGCCGTCTGCCTTCTGCACACAGGAATATTAAAATGATATCAGTAAAAAGCAGCTTAGCTTGTATTAGGAGCAGATGTCTTTAGGGCCAAAACCTATACAATTGCCCATCCTTCTTTATATTAAGCCATTGCCACATTATACAACATTTTCTTTTTTATGATTTCATGGGATTTACTTACCTTTACGCATAAAGCTTTTCACTGAAACTGTTTCTATTCCTATGTGAGATTTGCAGTTTGTGGGGTGTTATAGAGGCTGCCTTTCAGATCACTCTTGTGATAAATTATATTCATTCCTGCATTTGTGAGCTATGTGGTAGCTGAAATTGCCCAGGGTCATGTTGTAGCCTGTAGAAGGAGACATGAACGAAATCATTTTATTGTGAATAACATCTTCTTTTTGCATGAACTACATCACAAAACTGTTTCACAATAATAAAATTATATTTTATAGTGCAAGGTTGCAGAAATAAAATAATGGAATACAGCCATATTTTGTAAATAAATTTTCAAAATATAAGATTCTGTGTTGAAATAATTTACAGTTGTTGTATTTGTCTGGGGTCCTTGGGGTCCTAATCCCCCAGATCTCCATGGGGCTGCCCTGTGTTTCAGGTATTGTGTACTATATAGGGTGAGACAACTATTTTGCTCATGCAGAGTTTCCACCTGGGGGTAGCAATGTAGGATTCCTGGATTTTAACTATCAGGGCTATTATTCTCCTCCCCCAGAACCATGTTTTTTCCTGCCCACATAATCCCTCCTGCAACAATGATACTGTAACACAATATATGTGCATAAGGAAATATTATGCAAGACAAGTAACACTTTTATTGAAAGGGTAAGGAGGAAAAGACAAAGGGACAAAAGGAAAATTGGGAGAAAGGGGTAGTAGTAAATACATTTTACTATTTAAATACACCCACACAGTGCCCACCCTTGGCAGTCCCTCAGCTCCAGAACAGGTGCTACCAACATTTCTCTCCATAGGTCTTGAGAAAGTTTTCACCACTGCAGTGGGACAAGTGGCCAGTCAGATGTTATTGAAGACATCATTGTTCATTCATGATGTAGCAGGACACTGAGCAGCACAGGGCAGATGAGGGTTACTATTGGTAACTGTATATCTTGGGGACACAAACAAGGTTGGGGTAGTTGGAAGGTGGTGTGTAACTTGTGCAGCTGTGGGAAGGCTATTCTAGATACTTTACTGAAATTAAATTTACACATGTAACTAGGACTGTAGGGGAGGATGGAGGAGGGTGCTAGGGGTGAGTTGTATGATCTCCTAAATGGTCTGAGTATTGGGAGGGTGGGCACAGTATGCCACAGTGGAGGGTCTTCTATTCAAAGGCTTTTTAGGGAAAAAAATAGTTTGTGTAGTTTTCAATGGTGAAGTGCCTCTTTGCCCCTCAGAAACAATATATTGTATATGCTTACTCCTTGCTGTGTATGGAGATCCATACATAGCATATTCTTGTTGCTGGACAGTTCAAAGGTCATGAAAAGTTGTAGTATTGTTCTGTCACAATGATAATACAACAACTTTCTAGCTCTGAAATGTCAGCGCCTAACTTATGATTTGCTAAGCATGCAACATTATTAAAAATGTTAAGGGGACAGGAATTGATAAGTCATGTGCAGCTGTTTGAAATGTCTCCATTTTCATATGTTATATTCATACCTCTAAGGATCCCTATTTAACTGTGCCTGAATAAAAGCTGAAGCTGTCAGTTGTGTTTCATATTGTTTTCTTTGTATGGACAACATTTTGTGCAGTTCCTTTCATGGAACCAGGAATTTGGAGTTTACTATGTCACTTCATGGTTTCAGAATATGAGCATGAACTTATCAGTACAGTGGCCACGGTTCTGAAACCATGAGTGACATAGTCAAAATGCTAAATTCTTGGTTCTATGAAAGAACTGTACAGAATGTTGTCCATACAAAAAACAATACAAAATACAATTGATGGCTTCAGCTTTTATTCAAGGGATTCTTTAGAAGTATGAATATAATTGATGAAAATAGAGACATTTCAAACAGCTGCACATAAGTAATCAATTTCTGTCCCTTTAGCAATAATGACAGCGCTTGTTCAGCAAGGAAGTGACAGAGGCACTTTTGATATGGAGTGCTTGGATCGCTGTATGGTTCTTAGATTTATTCATTGCAGTTTATTTATTTCATTTTCAAAATGATATGTCTCTACATTGTGGAAATCAGCGAGGGTTTCCAGTTTTCAGACTGTGAAGTGGCAGAGCAAGAAGGAGCACTGCTGTAACAATCAATAAAAGTCATTGGGAGAATGAGGCAAATACACTGGTAAAGTATTACATTGCATCTTTCAAAGGGAAATGATGTGCTATATAAAATAATGTATTAGTGACCATACACAACTAAGGCATCACGGATGTCATACCTCTCGAGCTTTACTCTCAAGGTCTGTATGACATCATCACATCCCATTGATAAAAACACAGCCATGTTGTGTATGGTCACCCATACACTATTCTATATGTAGTGGCACTTTGCAGACACTTTTGTAAGCAGTGTCACTATGCATAGTCTTTACTGGGTGAAGGTGGGCACTTTGCTGAGTGAAAACTATACAAAGTGTTGCCTGTCACAAAGTGAAGTCAGGAAACTTTGTGTCTCTTATTTTATTTGTTTATTTATTTTGAATTAATTAATTTATTTAAAAATTGGTAAGCAGGAGAGACACACTGAGCCAAAGCTCATTTCTAGGTGCAACCTGGGGAAAGGGGACAGGGTCACTTTGTTGAAGTGAATTTCCATGACTTCACCTGCATCTAGTTCTAAGTCCCAGTACATGCACAGTTGGGTCTTTTTGACTTTGTTGTTATTCTTGGCTGTTTACTCAAACCCACATAACTTTGTTACTTTTAACACATTTCATTAAATTTGAGGCCAGTCTACATATATATATATATATATGACCTGGAGTGTTGAATTTAAACTTTGCTTGGAAAGTTGCAGCAGGAGATCAAAGGGCTGTGGGTTCAGTTCCACATCTGGCACTTAGGTTAATATCCCAATACTGACACTGTAGTGCAGCGTGAGAGTAGTGCTGCACTTTTGAGGTGCTGTCTTTCAGATGAGACATTATATCGAGGTCCCATCCACCTGGATTGTTGGTAGTTCAGGTGGATGTTAAAGCTCCCATGGCACTTATCGAAAAGAGTAGGGGAATGTTTTATTGCAACTTCAACAAACAAATGATTACAAACAGTGTTAATTCACACAGAATAATACACAAATCATAAAACATAAAAAAGTAAAGAAAAATCAAATAGGTTTTGCAGTCATACATTGCCTAGGTTGCTAACAAATAATTATACAGAGCCCAAAGGGAAAATCCCAAACAAATATGAACTCCCCCATAAATAACAGCAGAGAAAGTTGGTTAATCAAACCTTCAAACAAAGCATACACCATTGTATTACAACATACAAATATCATAAAATCAGAAACAGAAAAAAAGTATTACATCATACCTAAAACACAAACCAAAATAAAACATGGTGTTACAAAACTCCCTTCCACTCCCACCACAAAAATAGGGAATGTATACAAGCAAAACAAGATATACAACAATCATACAGTATCCAACCAATTTAAATGCTTACATTTTTGTCTGGCTACCATCACAGGTAGAGTACCATAGTCATGTCTTGAAGGGAAAGAACAGCATCAGCAATGGCCCAAAACAATTGCTCTGGAGCAATGTACAATTGTGGCAAAGACCATCTAACTCTACTGGTCAAAATATGGAATTTAAAGCAGCCTAAAATACTCTGTATAACACCCTATCATACATTTGCCAGGCAGTCTGTAAAATACCCAAGAATAAGACATCAGGAGACATATTAATAAAAGGAGAAGCAGCCAATGGCATGCCACCACAGACCAAAAGTGGACAACATACAGGCAGGAGAAAAACAAATGAAACAAAGATTCCACTGGTTCTGAACACAACTTACGTCTAGGGCAGGATCTATCTTCAGTATTCTTATGTTTTAAATTAGCTTTGACTGGTAATCTACCATGAACACACAGCCATGTCACATCCACACAGGTGGAAGTATAGATGTAGAGCATAACATTGCCTTAATTAAAACAGTATCTCTCTGTGACCTGTTATAATAATCAGGCATATGAGAAAAAATCTAGCTTGAACAACAGCATATAGTTCCTTTCAGGATAATTAACTTACCATCAATTTTGTAAGTTGACCTGCTTAATTTTCCTAAAACAGGAAGAATAAGTAAGCAATATAGTGTGCACTTGTTTTGCTTAGGTACAGCCTTGTTCCATGCCCAATCAGTAAACCAGCTCTCAAGGCGTCCATAACCCATGGGGACCAAATGTTGTGCATAGTAGTAATCAGGGTCAAACATTCACAAATAAAAGATAGAAAAAAAAAGACAATTGGGTTAACCATTTTGAGACTACCCTGGGTTTTGTTCAAATACAAAACGTTTAGTTTAATGTGGTTTTAAGCGGTTTACCCCAGATAGCCTGAAAAAAAAACTAAGCGCCATACATTCCAAAACTACTGGGTAACGGATGCACAGCCACCAAAATGCAAAACATGAATAAATAAGTTTTAACCATGTAGACCCATTTTAATTTAGCCATGCACCACTTATTCCAAGCATGAATTCTAAATTGTGCAGCCTGGATGATGACATTCAATTATAAACCTCCGGTTGAGCACTCCCCAAAAATGCCTAAAATTTTAATTTCTGAACTACAAACCAGAATTCCATAATCCCCAGAAAATGGATTCCTACATCCCCTAAGGAAACACATTTACACTGATTAAGATTAATCCTCACCCTGTTCCCATCATAAAGCTATGCAAAACTAGTTCTGTAGCAACACCGGATGGGAGATCTGATAACAATATACATAAGTCATCTGCATAAGAAATGGTAATGAATTCAGTCATATCACTATGCAGGGAAATACCACTAATATGAACTGCTGCATTCAATTGCCATAATAATGGATCTAATGTAAGAATATACAAAAGGGGGCTAAGAGGGCAACCTTGCGTATCCCTCACTGACACACCAAAACTGACCAATCCTACCATGCACATAAGGGGCCATAACAGCAGATCCATAATAATCCTTTCACCAGGAAATAAATGGAACAGGAAAACCATAATAAGCTAAACAGGACCATAAATAAGCATGTGAAACCCGATCAAAAGCCTTTAATTGATCTAAACTCAACAAAAACCCTGAAATGGCATGCATGAAGTTCTATTAAACACCTCATGCAATAAAATCAAAACATCCGAAATAGTACGACCCATAATGGAACAAAACTGTGATGAATGAATAATATGGGGCAAGACAACTGCCAGCCTATTACTCAATAATTTAGTCAGAATCTTACAATCTGAATTAAGAAGATAATAGGTCTCCAATTACCTACATTCTCCTAGCACCAGACTTGAATAAAAAATTAAAAGCCCTGATTGAAATTTGAAGGTAAATACCTGTATCTAACAAACCTGAAATAAAGTCACAAGTTCGAACCTAAAGTAGAAAAAAAATCAAGGGTAAAGTTCATTTACGAAATCCCCACCAGGGTTTACCCTTAGGCAAAGAATTAATCACTGCTTCCAATTCCAACCACGATATAGACTGTAGTAAAACCAGAAACAAATCTTCAGGAACCAATACCCTACCCCAGACAATCAAGAAGTGATTGTCTCAGCTATCAAGATGTATCCACTTGAAAAGAAGTCAATAAATAGTCATTTAATGCTGCCAGAATATCCTCATGAAAAGAAACCAAAGCTCCTAAAGAGAGTTAAGACAAGTTTCATTTCTTTGTGTTTCCTATGTCTGTCACATTGTTCAAAAGGTCTGGTATGATTTCCCAACTTGCGTTCTCCTGTCTAATAATATCCCAATGTTCTTTTACTGACTACAGTAATCCGCCTGCACACTTGCCGTACTACTATCGGCCGTCACATAGTGTCTACCTATTGAAATAAGTAAGGCTTTTCATAGTTTGCAGCACTGAACAAAGAAATACAACAAATTGTTTCCCTGAGCAAGCAGCTTCATGCTTAAAAGCAGTAGTTTTACCCTTGTTTTAACGCTATGCAGAAATACTTTGAGCAGCAGAGAAACATCTATAACAACTAATAAAAGCATTGAAACTGATTTGCAGCACTAGTTCCAAACTGCATGAATTACATACATAATTGTTTCCATGAACAAGCATACTTCAAGCTGCATTAATTACATATGGACAAGTAATAGTTTGCAGCACTGAATAAAAAATACAACTAATTGTTTCCTGAGCAAGCATACTTTGATCTGCATTCAGCACTGAATAAAAAATAGGACATGACAAGTTGTGTGCTTTACAATGTTTCCCTGCTGCTTTGTACTGCAAATCAGTTTTTCTAAAATCAGTTTATGCTGCTATGTGCAGAAAATCAGTTTCTATGTGCTATGCTATAGTATGTGTGCTGCAAATCAATTTCTGCTGCTATGTGCTGAAATTCAATTTCTGCTACTATGTGCTGCCATGTGCTGAAAATCTGTTTCTACTGTTATGTCAGGAAAATGACGTTCGAATTTAAATGTCGGTAAACACGGTTTATCGGGCAACCAACGTTGGTCAATTATTTGTCGGAAAACACATTATGGGCAACCGTACATCCCGTTCAAAAGGATTCAACTCACCCTGAGCACTGGAAACCCCAAGTCTCTGGGCAGTCTCCAAAACCTGTCATTTGTCATGCTGTAATTTAACTAAATCCCACTTTAAAGCTTTTACTGATCAAATCCACTTGTAAACCATTCTGTAAATCACAATATGCCTTTTCAAATGAGATTTCACCCTCTTATAAGAACCACATTTTGCTTTACCCAAAAGATGCCAATTTTGTTAAAATATTATTGAATATCAGACTTTGTATCTTCCACCAATCTTGTATTGCATCATACAGAAAACAAACAGATTGTCTTGCCAATAATAAAGTGAGAAAACCTTCCTTAACTTCTTGAAAATCCAACAATGATAAATTAATTTTGCAGTAACCCAGACCTTTAGAGATGCTGGGATTGTCCAAAAAGTAACTTGTAAAAGCACATGATCAGAGGTTGCCACAGGAAGTACAACCCTGGAGCTAAACTTCAAATTGGGAGAAAAACTAATAGTCTATACTGGACTTCCTAGAACCTGAATAATAAGTATAGACCACATCCTGGGAGTCAGGCTGAAAAACATCTATCAACACTGTAAGACTCAAAGGTCATTCAAAAATTAGAATCACAATACAATTTGGGAGATTTGGCCCCCATCCCACACTGCCCTATTAATATTGAAGTCCCCACCAAAAGGACATTACGTCTAGTCAATAAAATGGTCTAATTTTTCCAATAAAGCAATGCATTCAGTTTTAACTTGGGCTGCATACACATTTATAAGCCTGAAATCTGAATTCTGTATGGTAACATCAAGCAAAAGACATCTGCCTACCTCAATTTCAACAATATCAGTTACTACAACATCAGAAGTCAAAAACAAATCCCAATCCCAGAACACGAATCCAACCCTCAACCAAAAACAAGGACCCCATGTCCATGTTCGTGAAGCATTATCAAAGTCAGAACTTGTATACAATCTTGTGTCTTGAAGAAATGCAATATCACCTTAAACCGTGAAAAATTTCATAAGTGGCCATGCATTTATACTCAGTATGAATACTATTCACGTTTAGAGAGGCAACAGTCAAATCACATAAAACAAAACCTCAGAATCAAGAGGGCAGCCATTTTTCCTGGCACTTTTTCGTAAACCTATCTGAAGCCCACTTTTTCTTTAGTTTATTTCCCCTTCAGATTTACCCATGTCCATATCAGACATTGGGTCACGTTCTGAGGAAGATTTAGAAGCAGCATCGAATCCAAATCCACGAATCATCCTCTACAGTCAGAATCCCATAAGAATTAGACAAAGCAATGTCAGTGGCAACTCCCATGGATTGAGGAAGGTCCAAATCAGCAGGTGATGCTACTTTCAAGAGACATGCTGGGGTGGCGGAGGTGCCATGTCCCTTTCTCCACAGGTAAAGGGTGGACCAGGAGATCTCCACCACAGGGTCCATCCCTCAGAAGCATAGGGATTCACCCCAGGGACCACACCAGAATCATTAGCCTTAGAACCCACTGAAGGATGTTGAGTAACCAAACTCCTGGGTGGTCTAGGGTGTCTAGGGTCTGGAGGCATTTGTCCGCCTGGACCATATTAATATAATAGTCCTGAACTGTAAAATCAGCTTCAGAAGTATTATGGGCAGCAAGAGGACATTCTGTGAAGGTGTGTCCAGGCTCATCACAAAATTACATGTAGGAGAATTATTACATTCCTTGTTAACATGCCCCATATCCCCACAATGAAAGCAACAAATCTTGTCACAGGACGTGCTAATATGTCTCACAGAACCACATTTATGACATTTACAAGGCTGTCCAGGATAAAAAAAACCCTTATCTCAGCCAATGAAAAAAACAATTTAGCAAATGTTGAAAGTCATTCTCCACAGTAAATAATTTGACTTTAATCCGCCAACCCCATTCCAGAAACCCTCAGCATCAATAATAGGCTCAGGAGTGCTTTGAACATCACATCGTTTGTCTAACCAGAATAAGATATCTGAAATGTTGACACCTTCATTGCTGAAATAAAACTGTAATAATATGGAATGATTGCTTGGTCAGGGAATAACTTGAAAGTGTTGGTTTTGAGAAGGTATACTTAGTCCAAAACGTTCCAAAATATCTGGAGTCTGAAAACTCACATCAAATGTATGCTCCCCAGGTGCATGAGTAAGTGCATAGACCTCATTAGGTGAAAAAAACCTAAGGACTGCTTCAGTAAGATCTTACCCACATAATATCGATCAGGTAATTCAGCCATATTACCCAGATAACAAATACAAATAGCATTTCTCCTCTTCACCAACTCCACAGGGTTGTGAAACAGGCCTGCTTAAGAAGTCTTCTGAGGAATAGTTTCAGACACCAGTAAGGATCCTGCTCATTAACTGAGTCCTGAATGTCCAGTTTCCTGAGCAGTAGCAAGAAGGAATCCACCCCCGAGACTCTAAAGGAGCCATAGTAGCCAAACCAGCAGAAACATCCTCCTTCCCCACTGAAACCAGTGGAGAAAATGAGGAGAAGTGACAGGCAATGAAGGTCTCTGGTCTGCTTCTGGACCCAAATCCATACTCTAGAAATCCATCCCAAGGCTGACGACGCCTACCCACCCAGGACCCTCCTCAAACTGGTCCACGATGCAAGTACCATCCAACTTTGAGCCCAACCAGACTGTTTTAAAGCCACCTCTGCTGACCAGCCCACATCCCCTGGCAATGATAGCTCAACTGAAAAGGCATGCTATCTCCTGGGAAAGTGGCAGCTGGTCCTGCAGTACTCACCTGAATGCCTACAAAACTTTTGAAGTGGAGGAGTTTGCGAAGGTGAAACACTAGCCATCCTTTTCTCTTCTTTTCTTCCTGTAATCTTGTGGATTCCTCTGAAAAATACAGGTAGCCTCTACAAATTGTATCACGCAGATTCAGTCTGTAGTACTGCTTCCTCTACCGGTATGTGACCCCTCAGGTCTAACATCCATCATGCTCCGCCTCCATCGGTCCCCACTATCAGCACCAACCATGCCCACGGAGAATCACCAACTGATCCGCATCCCTCAATGGCAAGTTCCAGAATGAACCGCTACCACACACCTACAGGACAGCGCCCCTACCTCAGAGTAGGGAAGTTTTATTAGAAGAAAACAAAGTGCAAATCCAAACAAAAGCCAACAAAGTCACAAAAGTGCAGTACATAATGGAAAAAGGGGGACAAATAAAGAAAACACCTCATAAAGCAAAGAACCAAGAAGAGAAAATGGTAAAGAATACTAAAAACAAAATCCATTCAAAGTAAACAAACATTGTTAGTGCAGATAAAAAAGAAATGTACAATAACAGTTTAGGTAATAGGAGCATCAGTATCTGTGATCCAAGGGAATTCAATCCATAATTCAAGCAATCAACTGTTAGACATAGAAGATTTCTCACTAACATAAATACATTTCATTTGATGCACTACTTTCAGAAGCAGTTCAAGCAAATTTCCTCTCATTCTTGTAGTGTGAAAGCACATCTAACAGACCAAATCTGCCATTTAAAATGGTCATTAATACTTGCAATGTGCAAGAGTGCCACTTGCTCCAAGAAACATCAAAAGTCCCACTCATTAAATTTTCAAAAGAGATTGTTGAAAATATAACATCACCCCATTCATGTGCCACTAGGGCCCATAATGTCAAAATAAAGGTTCAGGAGAACAGGAGATGCTCAATTGTTTCCCTTGCTGTATGCAGTCTAGTAGAGCACAAAACCTGTCCTGTTGGGCCTTGTGTTTTGGTTAGATTTAACATTAATTCTGCCATGACAGGCCAACCAGTGAAAATCCCAAATAGTATCAGGAATACACTTATTAGTAAGAAACCCCAATAATATAGACCTATAGCCCAATGGACATGTATCAAAACAACTTCTACCTGACAGATAGAATCTAATAGAAAAAATACAATTGTTTCCTAGATAGACTAAGGACATGAAGTGTCAATAGATGCCATTGTTTGATCCGCAAAAAGGTACATCTTATATATTCAGGAATCACTGCAGATCTCTTTTTTTTTTAAACTCTCATTCTTTATTTTATAGTAAAGAACATATACATTGCTTAAAGCAAAAATGCATACCAACAATACAATAAAATGATAAAAACCTAAAAATATAGAAAACATAAATAATTTAAAAATATATAAGGATAAACATAAAGGGCTGGATATCCAAACTGCGCCATTCATGGCGCAAGCCCTACACTCGCCAAAATAGTTGCGCAGGGGTGTGTCGAGGCGATATTCAAAGGGTTGTGCTATTGAGCAACTCGCTGAATATCACCCAACCACAACCACTGTGCATGGCGCAGTGGAACGTGTGCCACCGCAAGTTGACAAAGTGAGGCATTCAACTTGCAGTGGCGCTAAGTACCATTCGCCATCGCAAAATCCCGATATTCAAAAGGTGACATGCAAATGGGGCTATAATTCATGCAAGGTGCAGGGGCCATTTGCATCTGATTCTGGCCCCATTTGCATGCCATTAGCATGCAGGTGCGCTGATCCCGAGGACTTGTGCCTGGCACCCCGCCAGGCAGCAGCCTCGAGGAAGGATGCCTACGCTGTCGCGGGCAAAAGAGCATAAAACCCCACCACCACCCCACTGGCCCGATCACGGGCATAGCCTAAATACCACCGCCTCACCAGCCCGATCGCGGCAGCAATGTGTCTCCCCAACACAGCCCTGGTGGTCCAGTGGACTGATAAGCCCGATCACGGGCTGGAGTATTCAAACACCCCCACCTCCCGATCATATCCCTGGTGGTCCAGTGGACCAAAAATCGATCGCGGGATGTAGTTTCCCCAGACACATCCCTGGTGACCTAGTGTCCCCTCCACCTCACCCACCCATGAAGCCCCACCACCCGCTCCCCTGCAGCAGCGGGCGGCAGCATCCCACCTGCCTGCCACCCGCGCCCGCCCGACTGACTGCCGGTAGGACTGCACACCCATTGGTGCAGAGCAAGAGCCAATGGCGTGCAGCCCATACCGTACCAGACAGTCCAGTTTTGTGAATGAATTTGTGAATTTCATTCACAAAACTGGAACTGTCTTGCACGTATGGGCTGACTCCACTGACCACCAGGATATGATCGGGAGGTGGGGTGTGTTTGAAAACCCAGCCCGCGATCGGGCTCATCGGTCCACTGGACCACCAGGGATATGATCAGGAGGTGGGGGTGTGTGTGTGTTTGAAAACTCCAGCCTGCGATCGGGCTCATCAGTCCACTGGACCACCAGGGATATATTCGGAGGTGGAGGGTGTTTCATTACGTCAGCCAGCGATCGGGCTTATCAGTCCACTGGACCACCAGGGATGTGTTGGGGGGACACATTGCTGCCGCGATCAGGCTGGTGAGGGGGCACAGAGAGTGGGTTGAGGGCCAGCCACAGGTGGCAGCTGCTGTGTTGCGCCCTGCAATACAGCAGCTCACCTGTGGGTGGCCCTCGTCTTAAGACTTTTGGGGGCTCCAAAGTCCTGCAGGCGCAGGTTGGGGTTGCGCCTGCACAACTCTGCCCAGCCTGGCTGAATATCAGGCTGTGCAGTTTATGCATGGTTCCTCCCTTCCAGTTCAGCATGCATTCATTTGCATTGCGCTGTTGCTCAGCATGTTTTCTGTGGCGCAACTGCCTCCTGCTGAATATGAGGAATGGAGCAAGTTCGACTTACAAGACAAGAACCCTATTGCGCATGGCGCAACTTCTTTTGAATATCTGGCCCAAAGTGTGCACACACATCCTGTATTTCATTATATTTTACATGTTGCCATAGCTGGTAAATCAAAATGAGTAGACGGAACAACTGATACCCCAGGGTAGCAGACTACTTCAGTTCATGGAATAAACTCTATTCATATTGGTGTGATATATATTATCCACTTTCTCCACACATTCTCAAAACCAACCTGGGATTTATTTAATGTAGCTGTAATTTTCTCCATTTTATAATTGTCAATCATTATTTGGTGCCACTGATCCAAAGTGGGAGGCAACGAGGACATCCATTTTTAGTAATAGCTTTTTGGCGGCAGAGAGGCCAGATTAATAAATTTCTTTGTTGGTGTGTCCAATTGGGCCAAGGGCACTCGCTAAAAAGAAAAAGAGAGGGTCAGGAGTGATATTTGGTGAGATTATTTGTTGGAGGGCTTCACGAATACGTGCAAGAAATGGTTGCAAAATCTGGCAAGACCAGAAAATATGGCCTAGAGTAGCTGAGGTGAATCCGCATGCCTCCAACAGTTTGCTCCTCCATGCATGCAGTACTTCTGGTCACTACAGGAGCTGAAGTACCTCACTGATATTCTCCAGGCAAATTCCTTCCAGCGTCCAGAGCTGGTACCTTTTGCATTGTTTTTATAAGTCTTTCCCATATAGGCAGGGAGATTCCTATTCCCAAATCTTTCCCAAGCTAGCCTAGTTTTATCTAAGGGCTCTCTTTCAGAGATTGTAGACCCTTATATAGTTTTGAAATAATATGGGATGAGACAGGTCTCCCATCTATTACTTTTATCAGTCTCCAAGAGCCCAGGAAGGGCAATCTCTCATCTCACCTCCTCAAAAGAGTGGAGATAGTCCCTAGTTTGAAAGTATCTGAATCTGTCTGAGTAATGGATGCCGTACCTTTGAACTAAGTCTGTAAGTGATAAGATTATCCCTGTGGCATAAAATGGTATATCAGATGCAGACCTTTTCTTTGCCATTTGAGATATCCCTTATCCAGTTTGACCGAGGTAAAAAGACTTATATGGGGCAAGGAGAACAGGGCAGGCTTCCACTTTGTGAATTCGGGAGGGACAATATCTTCTGCCAGGGCGTCAAAGTGGATTGTGTGAGTGGGTTTTAATTTCCTCCATTTTAAGGTAAGGGGAAGGAAAGCAGTGTATGAAAGACATCCTTGAGTTCCCTCCCTTGGCTCTCAACTGACTTCCACCTGGCTCTGTAGTTCTTGTCTAATCAATATAATGGAATTCTAACTTGAGAGGCTAAATAATATAACCTAAAGTTAGGAAGGGACATACCTTCCTGCTGCCTGGAAAGCTGCAAAACTGAGAGGTTGATCCTCGGTTTCTGTTTCCCCAAATGTAGGCTGACACTTTCCTTTGTAGCAACCTGAAGAACGAATCTGTTACCTGTATTGGGAGAGTTTGGGCCAAATAGAGGCGGGAAGGACCACCATCCTAATGGATTCTATTTTTGGTATAAAGATAAAGGGAGAGTACTCCATTTTCCAGCTCAGCGTTGGTTTTAAGCAAAAGGGGAGCAATTTAAAGGAACAGGTCTCCATAAGTCATACCAATCTGCACCTCTAAATATTTTACACTTTTAAATCCCACCTGAAGGAGTACCTATTCCTGAGGTCTGCTGATGGGATAAAATTTAGGGCCAAAACCTCTGTCTTAGACAGGTTGACCTTATATCCTGCCAGTTCTCCAAATTTGGTCGATTTATCCCAAAGAGGTGGGAGGAGGCCTCAGGCTCAGTTATGTATATCACTAAATCATCCACATAAGTGCAAGTTTATGAATGCCAGAGTTCAGCTTCACCTCGGACACCTTCACCTCCTGTTTTAAGCTTGGGCTAAGGGTTCTAAATACAGAAGCGAACAGCAGGGTGGACAGGGAGCAACCTGCCTTGTACCATGGGACAATGGAATAGGATGGGAGAATGGACCATTGATTCAGATGAAAGCCCTGGGATCTGCATACATTAACTTTATTAGGTTAATAACAGAATATGGGATACCAAATTTCCCAGCATTGCCCACAGAAAAGGCCATTTGATGCGATCGAACACCTTCTCTGCGTCCAGAGAAAGCAAAAGAAACGGGACCCCTCCCTCTGGCATGCTGTAACAATAGTAATGTTCTTTTTATGTTATCTTGTGTTTACCCCTGGGACAAAACCAGTCTGGTCCAGATCTATTACCTCCGGCAAGAATACTTTGAATCTTTTAGCTAGGATAGAATAAAAATTTGCAATCTATATTAAGAACCGAGATGGGTCTGTACGAGAGCAAGATGTGATGTCTTTATCTGGTTTGGTATACTAGAAATGTAAGCATATCGCCAGGAGTCACGGGTTAATTCACCTAATTGAACACTTCTACAGGTCTCCAAAAGCTGGAGATAGCTCTTTCCTGAATGCCTTATAAAAATCACCCGTGTAACCATCTGGGCCCGGACTCTTGAAGGTTTTAGAGCTGAGAATAGCTTGAGCAAGTTCTACCGGGAGATAGGTTTCTCCAAAATTGTTTTTGTTCTTGGTAGTCTCGGGTCTAAGACCCTCTAGGAAGGCCTCCATCTCCAGTGTCCTTATCTCCCTCTGATTTGTATATGGCACTGTAGAAAGTCTAAAAAGCATGTTCTATCTCCCTGGGGAGAGTAACTATTTTTGGAAGTCGAGTCTCTGATCTGAGTAATATTGGATCAGGTCTTGTGCTGCCTAAGTCTGTGAGCTAGTAACCGGAGGCCCTGGGTCCCTCTTCATAGTATTTTTGCCTGATAAACTGTAAGATTTGCTCTGTGAAATGTCTAAGATCCCTTGGATCTGATCTCTAGTGGTCTGCAGTAGTGGAAAAGCCCCTCATCTCCAGCTGCATGCTGAGCCTGCAAATCCCTAAGCTGCTTATGAAGTTTATCAAGGTGAGACTGCTGTTTATTTTTATAGCAAGCCACATATTTTATTATCTCACCCTGAGAACTACCTTCTTTGTCCCTTGTTTCTCATTGTCTGCTAAAATTTGCTCAATTTTATGCTGAACCATTTCATAAAATCTTTTAAGTTCAACAAAAATTATTAAATTTCCACAGAGTGTTAGTTTTCTCCTTTTCCATGACATAGTAAGTGTCAGGAGAGAATGGTCAGATAACACCGTGGTGTCTGCATACATTTTGGATCCCATATGAGTGTTCTTTAGAGACATAGATATAGTCTATCCATGTATATATTTTGTGGGAGCTGAAAAATGAATGTATTCTCTTTTATTTGGATGAAGATATCTCCAGGCATCCACCCATTGTGCACCAGAAAGGCAAGCCTGCATCACCCATAGTCGGAGGATTTTTGGGGGATTCATACTGGAGGTATCCAGGTGAAATGGTTAAATTATGGTTGCCTCCAATTACTAAGACCCCTTGTACCTTTCCATGATCCTCTGAAATAACATCTTTCTTACTGCAGGCCCCTCCCAGGAGGAATATAGATTGAGGCCAGCATGACATCCTGCCCCTCAAATGACCCACAACTAGTGCCAACCTGCCCTCCAGATCTGTATAGGAGTTGGTCAACTGAAAAGGTATGTTTTGGGACCAGAACCACCGCCTCTTCTCTTCCCCTTCCTGAAAACTGACCTCACTATTGTGGAAAACCCAAATTTAGAAAGTTTTTGGTGCTCCTGTTTACTTAAAAGTGTTTCCTGTAGCAGAAGGAATTAAGGTTTCAACTTTTCAGAGAACTAATCACTCTGTAATGCTTTAATGGGTTATTCAACCCATTAACATTATAGAAGCAAACCCTAATTGTAGGCTGTTTAGCCATGAGGGTTATTTTAGTATTCAGATCTAGTCCAATGAGAGTAAATAATAATGCTGTAAGGGGAACCCACCGAAGTACCTAGATGTCAGAATATTAAAAGATTCCTTCTCTCCACACCAAGAAGTGATATGTTCTGTACTTCCTTATACATTTGACCCATCCATTGCTACATAATATTCTCTAATTGGCAACTATAAATGAAATTGTGCACATTTACCAACATGGCAGAATACCTAAACATAACAGATTTTAACATCTTAAACTTATTTACAGTAGTACTTCCAAAGGAAGAGGGTATGAAAACTATCCTCTGAGCCAAGGCTTCACAGACCTTAAAAGGACCGAAACCTAAGGGAGGAATTGTGACCATATGTTTGGCCAGGCCTCCCCAACCCCTATTGAGGTCGAAAAGAAGTAACATCAACCACACAAGGAAGCAGTCCAGCTAAGCCGCATGGCTGCCCTCCTTGAAAATGCCCTGAATGGGCAACAGTAGAAATAGTTGCGGGGGTACAATTAAGCACCTCAAACATCATCCCAGCACATCCCACTTCTGTTCTCTCTTGTATTTGTACTTAGGAGATTCAACAAACTTGAACCTGAAAACTGAAACAACATAGGTCCTTTATATCCCACAGCCCATAGCACATCCCCATAAAGCTCAGAAAGTAATATAAGGATAAAGGCTGCACATAATATTTCAATCTGACAAATAAATTAGACCTTATTAAGTCAGTATATCAATGTCCTGCCATACATTACAGGTACTCTGAAGCAGGAGATGTAAGCAGATGGCCTTTTAAACCCTCAAGTCACCAGCTCAAGTGTTTGAATTCTGGTCTTGAGATCTGCCTCTTTAGGATCTGTTTGGGGTCTTCTAATAAACTCCCTGATTTCCTGAAGAGAGCGGAATCCTCCCTTTGACTGTACCTGCACGTTTATTTGAGAGGCTCTGCCATTGCGATCTAGGGGATGCTTTTCTTGTGGCACAGGACCAGACAATTGGAAACACCATCCCATCTTCTTTAGTTCGGCAGAATTTCATCTGGGTTGTATATACCTCAATGCCAGAGTCCCAGCAGACCCGCAGTTTGGCAGGGTATGGAGTTTGAGGCGAATTCCCTTCTCCTTCAAGATTCTCAGGATTGGAGTGTAAGTTACTCTTTTCTTCATTATTTCTGGAGGGTAATCATTATCAAGCAGCAGCCTAGCTGAATTATAAGTCACATTTCTTTTAGCCCACACGGTTGAAGAAGCAGTTCTTTGTTCCTATAGCTGGACAATTTTAAGACAATCAGTATGGTCTGGCTGTTGGATCTGTTGGTTTGCTTGCCAAAGCTCTGTGTGTCATCTCAGTTTTAAATTGGAGTGATGGGGGAGATCTAATACATCCTTGAGCAGGTCAGTCAGATAGTCCTCCATCTTGCCCATTTCAGACCCCTCTGAAAGGCCGTAAATATGGAGCTATCCCTTCTGGGCGAGCCTCTAGATCTTCCAGCTTGTCTTGTAGAATCTCATGCTGATCAATTAGGTAGTTGACAGCCTGGTGCAAATGAGTGGTCTCCTCAGCGATTTCCCTTGAAGCCTCCTCAGAGCACTCTAGCCTTTCCTCCACCTCAGTCAGTCTGGTTTGTAGGGCTGAAAACTCTTTTTATTTTTCACTCGAAATGCCTGTATTTCAGCTAGGAGCATCTCATATCTGGACCTGAAAGTCTCTCACTTTCTCTGCCTGTGTCAGGATCCACATCTCCAGCCATGCTGCTTACTGGGGATATGCTACAGCTGGAGGTAGTCATCTTACATCCACCACCATCTGCCCTTTCTCTATGTCTCCCTGGATGCAGTTTCACTTTGTCTTTACTCCCAGACATTGTCTATTAAGTTTCTATGTTTTTAAGAACAATGAAGTTGAGTCTGGGAGTTTTCTCTAGTGGGATGTGCGGAGCCCTCTCCTATGTGGTCATTCAAGGTGGTGACATCACTGGAAGTCACTGCAGATCTCTTAAAGCATTTCAAGGATTGAGGTTCCCACAATGTGAACCATTGCACACATTTTGGCATTAGGAACAGTTTCCAACCTTGATTATCACCATTCAACAAGGGTCGACTACCGTTATGTAAAAAAGATGTTGGAAAAAAGAATAGGATTGGGCATATTGAGTTCACCCTGTTTAATGGGGAGATAAAGAATATTCCTTTTAGTGGATTCAGCGACTACCCCAACAGTCCTGAAAAAAATTCCTAAGAGCTCAACTTCCAGGATTTGGGAGAGGAAAAACATAGCTAAGGTATAAAATATAGGAATTAAACAAGTGTTAATGAGAAACACTCACTTCTTTTTGCCAAATTTCCATCTGTTCCACAGTAAAACTTTACGTTTACCTAGGATGAGTTTCTTTTCCCAATTAAAACATCCAAATCAATATTTCCCCAATACAACCCTAAAATTTTGAGAGGGTCTGTTGTGATAGTGATATCTGCAATGATTCCAGAAGTATGTAAAGAGTATTGCAACCTTTGCCCAACAATTTATTAATATTAGGAGCAGCTCCTGTGAGTCCTCCAAATGTTGTACAAGAGCGAAACTGGAATGAATGGAAGGCTCATCACGTACTAGAAGTGTCATATCATCCACATAAGCCATCATTTATATGGAATAGCTTGACCATTAAATAAGACATGTTGCACTACCATAGAATTATAAATTTTTGCAAAGGGATCAATAAAAAGCATATAAAATTGGGCTTGGGGCAACCCTGTCACATGCCCTTTCGAAAGGAATGAGGGGACCCTTCCAACCCTGGATAACTGGGCTAACAGTAGCTGTGTGGTAAGACTTTTAAACCAGTGAATCATACACGGGGATATTATAATGGGCCAAAATGATCCACAAGAATCATGATTCATTCTATTAAAAGCCTTATATGGTCGAGGGAAAGCAGGTAGCCATCTAGGCCCCTAATTTCCCTTGTTCAACCAACTCTCACAAGAGAAAAAGTTGGGTCTGAATTCTCCTGCCAGGGATAGCATAAGCTTGTGCTGGGAAATTCATTTCACAGCTGTCAACGAAAGTCATTTTGCCAAAATTTTCATAAACAGTTTAAAATCATAATTCAGCAGCATGATTGGATGCCAATTGCCTAAATCCAGTTTATCACCACTTTTATAAATGTAAGTCAACCTCCGTATTCATATACAACAGAACAGCTCCAATATTTAAAATATCATTAAAGATCAGAGACAGTTTCTCTAAGCAAAGATTATCCACAATCTTCATTGACCCCATAGGAATACCATCTGGACCAGGAGATTTTTTCCCAGCCATGGAGAACAGTGCTGTTTTAATTTCTAAAATCGAAATAGGAGCAACTAAAAGCTGCACATCCATGTCATCCAGTAAGGTATATCCAAATCATGTAAAGTTGCAATCCCTCAGTAGAAACTGCCAGAGTACTATACATATGTTTGGTATAATCAGTAACTACTCTAATAATGTCCCTCAAGTCATGATACTCAGTCTCTAGTGGGTCCCGAAATGCAGAGATGGTTTTCATGTGCAGTTGAATCTGCCAATGTTCACACAGACAAGCAGTTGCCAAATCACCCTGAATGTAAAATTGTTGCTGAAATAATAGAGTTTTAGCCTTATTTGCATGGAAATGAACCATTTTCACAGAAACTTGGGAGACAGGAGAAGTCAAATCTTGTCCTGTCTCAAAGGACAGAATAAAGTTGTAAGAGTCTTCTGTTATGCAAGTATTCAAGATAAGCAGTTCTAGCAACCCTGTACTAAGCAGCTTGCATAATTTTTCAATTCAAGTTTAGTGTCTTCCCACCATAAAGTAGGAATATCAAAAAAAATAAGTACAGATTTCTGTGCAGAAATAAAGTTATAATGAACAAAGAAATATGTGGATTAGATAGCAAAAGTGTTACACTTCCAAAATCCAAAACCTCTCTGTTGTCTAGTAGTGACCCCAGTGGTCACAGAAACAATATGATGATCAGTAAACTCCAAAGTTGATACTGTGGCTTTCTGCAAAGGAAGAGTAGGGAAACAAAAATGTAATCAATTCTGGAGGTTAAAGGACCTTTATGGAAAGTACTGAAGCTGAATTAGTAAGGTGATAGGCTGCATCCAACAGCTTTGCTTTAATAATTATGTAAGACAATAAGTAGAATCACAGTACTGTTTACCATGTTTAGCTGTAATGAGACAATTAATATCTCCAGCAAAGACCACCTTATATGGAGTACGTAAGTAAGGCCCAAGCAACCTAAGTAAGTGCATCTTTGAGCTTTTTATTGAGGGCATATATATTAATTAAATGATAAGGCACATTTGGATAAGAACATCCAAGACCAAGGCTCTACCAGAGTAAATCAAAAATTTAAAAATGTTAGTATCAGGGTATTTAAAAGAACCCCAAACTGGCACAAGGCTCCATACTTAAGGACCAGAAGGATGGACCCAAGTACCATGCTTTAGAAGTTAATTGAATTTCATGCAGAGTATGTAACCATGTATCCTGCAAAAAAAAAAAAAAGAAACCCAGATGGAAATGAGCCAATATGGAAAAAATCATTTGCTGTTTAGCCACCCTTTTAATACTATTCACATTAATGGTGTGAAAGGAAAAGGGTTCAGTCATCAAGTTTGCTTATAAGGGCTTGCCGGCTAAACTTGTCTGTATTTTTAATTTAACCCTTGCTTTCTGCTTGCTGTCCTAGGTTGAGCCAATTCCTCAGTATCAGTAGTGCCTTCAGGTACAGAGGAGTCCAAGAGGATAAATCAGAATCCCATATAAGGGTGCTCTGATTGCAGCACATCAAATTTATTAGACACAGGGATAGCTGATGACTGTGGAAGTATAACTTTGTCTACAGAATTCTGGACAGATTGTCTAGTGACTCTACCACCAACCTTCTTTCCTGGAGTGGTGGGGGGCATGACAGATTCAATCCACAATCGGGATGGGAAGAACAGACCAACACAGGAGGCAGCTGTAGTCCCTCAGTTGTAGAAGATGGGCCAGCAACCACAGTCGGAGCTGTCAAGATGGGGAACAAACCAGGGCATAACAGGATGGGGAATTGAAGGAGGAACAACAGAACCATCCACATTTTCAGAAAAACCTGGACAACTCGCTTTCTTCTGTGCTAAAGCACTTAGCATACACTGTTCAGCTCCATCAGCCTGGTCAGTAGAATTATGGGCTGCAACAGTACAATTTTGAAATGTGACCCAATTCCCACAAAGATCGCATCTGCTTTCATTAAGGCAGTTCAAACTTAAGTGACCCAGATCACCACAAATAACACATCTGGTTAGATCACAGACACTACTTAAGTGCTCCAAAGACCCACATTTATAACACATTTTTGGCTGTTCAGCATAAAAAGAATCCCTCTAGCTTGTCCTAGAAAAAAGAGTTAGGTAAGTGAACTGGACCAGTATCAGAGGTTCTAAGCATGACTTTCACCTTCCAACCCCAGTTCAGATATTCTCTGAGTCAAGGATGGCCTCAGGATCCTCCAATAAAGTACACCAGTGTTTCATCCATATAATCAGGTCCTGCACTCACCCCTCATTTCTAAAAGCACAGTAATCATTTTGTGTGAAGGTTTGAGAGAGGGCAACAAGAAGGGGACCATAAGAGGATTGTTTCAATTGATTACATTTAACCAAAAATGTTCCAGACCCTGAGCAGTTTTGAAACTGACATCAAAAGTAGTCTCTCCTGATACATGAATCAAGGCATAAAGTTCAGTCACTAGGAATTTCATTGAGTTCTTCAAGAGTTTAGCAACAAAAGTCTGTCCAGAGGAGAGTCCATGCCCCAGTATACATTAAGTGAACAGAATTGTGTCTCTTTGCTGGAAATATGGGGTTTTAAACAGGGAGGCAAATGTTTTGGATGCAGTTCTATTAATCAAATTTAAGGTCCTCTGGGGCTTGGAAACTTCAATGGAGGGTTTGGTCACAGTGGAATTAGGAAGCTGCTTGTTTCAGAAGAAGTAATTTAGGATTTTGTGTCAATTCTAAATCTGGAGGAACTTCAAGGTTGAAATGTCAGTGTTAGCTACTAGTGTTGTAGAGAGAGGTTTAGTCACAGTAGGCATGGTGATAGGTGTAGTTCCAGAAGACCACAACCTGTGAGTTCATCGTACTGCCAGCCTTCTTCATGAAGTGCTGTCTGAACTGACCATGCAGATGCCCCAGCAAAAGGAGCCACCGTCTCCACAGAGCATTCTAGGCCAAGCCTATTGGGGCTTGCAGGCACCATTCCGATGCAATATCTGTGGAGTGCAACTGCTTGGAGAAGTATCCAAAGTTCCAGCCAGTTCAGTGGCTTCCACAAGTGCCGCCTAGCTCTTCAGTTTCTTTAAAGGAGCACACATGTCAGTAGCACTCAGCTGCCCAGTTTTGACATCTAAACAGCCGCTGTCAGAGCGCTAACTTCCAAAGAAAAGTTTCTAGATGTCCTTTCTTTTGAAAAATAAACGCTCCTCAACAGCAAAGTTTGCCTTTAAATCTTCTCCTGTCCTGACATGGGGCCCACAGAAAGCTCAGTTTGTTCAGTTGGACGGCGGTTCATCACATCACAGTCAGTTTCACTAGGCAAATCAGGTATAACCTCTGGGAGGTCTGAAACTGCAGAATCACTCACAGGAATAGAGTCCTCAGGCTGGACAGTGGCAGAATCCAAATGAGCAGGCATATCAGGAGCAGAAAGCATCTCAATGTAGCGTCCAACACCACAGCAGGTTCCAAAACAATAGCCTGTTCTCTTGCTGTCTGGCTAGCGTCTGCCATCTTGGCTAACAGCCAAATGGCAGAGGTCCCCTACAGCAGAGTGAGAATTTCCTGGTGTCCTGGCCAAATCTTCACATTCAATAAAAATATCACCAACAGCTTAATCTGGTTTAATTTCAGTTGCTTACCATCTGTATCCTCCCCCGCCCACTGTCACCCCTGAAAAGGGACTTCTAGGCCCAGTGGGCTTACCAGGTCAACAAAATTCAACAAACAAACAAACAAAAATCAGGAACTTTGTATTATGCAGAGCATAGTGAAGTTCCTGATTTTATCCACATCTTCACCAGTATTTTTTTATAAGCTCTTTTAAAACAACATAATCCTCCCAACCCTCTGTGAAACCATGTCCCTGCCACCACCCAGATTTTAAAAATAATTTCTCTCAATCCTGTACCCTCTAGTACCCTCACCTTCCACACACTCAAGCAAAGATTTTTATAATAAAGGTAGTCAGTATAATAAATTACAGTATAATAAATCCTTCCCCCACCCATGCCAAATCCTGAAACTATGCACCTCCTCCATCCCATCATATACCTCAACCACCAAAATCAAATGTCATCCCCACCCTACCAACTCTCTAGCACCCAACCTCCCTCCCCCACAAACCTCCAAAGTTTAAGGATACATGGCAGCACCTAGGAAAACAGAAAATAGTCCACTATGGAGAGGGCTCTTTCTCTGTCCTACAATAAATGAAGAATAATGACATCTCCTCTATACAGTTGTCACACTAAACCAAATGTGGAGATACAATCTTAGAGTACAATGAAAACTATGAAATGTGTTGCTTTTATGTGTAGTAAATTTAATTTTGACTACACAACTTAGAATATTAGCAATTCCTGCTTCAAAGTGTGATTTCTTTTCCATGTTGTAAAGGAGGAAGGACAGAGCAATTCTGAATGTTAAAATAAGTGACATTTGAGAGATATGATTACAGTATTATACAGAAGTACAGTATGTGCAACTTGTGCAATTTGCTGCACTATACAGTGCCATGTAGTACAGCAAAGTTTGATTACAATACAGTATAGTACAATACTTGCCATAGCATGTTGTGTGGAAGAAAGCAGGGAGTAGAGATGTTGCAAAGTTTTAATTCACTGATGAATTTCCAGCGGCTGCAGCCTTCACAGAACAATTCACAAATTTTTGCCATTAGCATCAAAATTCACCTATGTGACTTTGTCAGTGACTTTGCTATAACTCAGCCGTTGAGAAGGGCAGATGAAGTATGTTAACTTCGCTGTTAAAAACAGTCCAGGTGAAGTCTGTAGCTACTTACCTTTTTTTTTTTAATGGCACAGGGATTACAATGACAGGGGCACCATTCCAACAGTGACAGGACCCTTTTGTTTTTTTACAGCTACAGGGATTACAACAACAGGGTACTAACAGTGACAGAACCCTTTCTTTCCAATAAACAGCACAGAGATTGCAACAACAGGGTACCACATCAAAAGTGACCTTTACACAGCACAATGATTACAAAAGAAGGGTACCAACAGTGAAGTAATTCTTTTTCTAATAAACAGCACAGGAATTACAACGACAGAGGCACCAACAGTGACATAACCCTATTTTCTAATAAACAGCACAGGGATTGCAACATCAGGGTACCAACAGTGACAAAACCCTTTTGTTTTAACAGCACAGGGATTACAATGGCAGGGCTACCAACAGTCACAGTACTCTTTTGTCTAATACACAGCAGAGGGATTGCAATGACAGGGGTGCCAACAGTGAAGGAACACTTTTAAACAGTTCAGGGATTACAGCGACAGGGGTAAAAACAGTGACAACAAAACAATTTTTTAAACAGCACAAGGCTTACAACAACAGGGTCACAGGGAGTATTAGTAATTAGTAATTTGATATGACACACAGAAAGAGAATACTGTCACTTTAAGGAAAATGTAACTAGAAAATCAATAAAACTACTACAGAAATAGTGACAAAAGCTCTTAAACACAACAAACTCAAATAAAAAAATAAATATGAGAAATTACTATACAGAGAAAGAAAATTAACAAGAATGACTGAAGAAACAGAAATCTAACAGAAGCTCCTCCTCACAAAATAAAAAGCTCAGGATCTTTCTGGGCTGCCTTGCTACCTTGCTGATAGCCTCCCTCGTGGATCTAGATAAAGATGGCACAGGAAAGTTGGGAACCAGAAAGTTCACAACAGAAAATTCGGTACAGGAAAGTTTGGCACAGATGCAAATTAAAAGCTGGGAATTTTGTCCATGCTGCTGTGGGTCACCACTCTAGTGAAATTTCAGGTTTAAGTGTAGATTTACTATTACAACACCACTCCACCATGGATCACTACTCCAGTGAAGTCTGAGATATAAGCGTAGATTTACTATTATACCACCATGCTGCCCAAATGTCCATCTTTTAATTTCCTGCACTGACCTTTCCAGTAGCAAACTTTCCTGTGGTGAACTGTCCTGTTCTGAACTCTCCTGTGCTGTATTTGCCTCCCGACACCACTGCTTCACAGACTGCCAAAACTGAAACCACTATTTTAAAGCAAGTAATCATTGATAAACTGAACAAAAAAGCACAAGGCCCTCCACAAGTTAGGAGCAATTTGGAATCCAAGGAGCTCAGTTTTTCAGCTTTAAAAGCTTTTTCTTGCTCTGTCGCAAGACACAAACTTCTCTACTCTCTCTTCACAACACTGAACTGAGAGACAGCCTCCTCCACTTCCAATAGGCTGTTCAGCAATATGTGACCTTCAATACACTGTTGTGCAACATGTGACCTCCAATCCCATAGTATAGTGAAAACCTTGCCTTTGTGACAAACTGTGCTGGTGAAGTAGCAACTTAATGGATCTGTAAGACTTTGCCTCTGTTCCTAACTCCACCAGCGAAGTTGTGACTTTGCATTTCACAGACTTTTCATTTTACCATGAAGTTCCACTTCACATAGCAGATTAAATAACTAAATGAGGCAAATTTTGAATTAATCCATGAATTGAAGTTTTCCAACATCACTCTTCTCTAGTTGGGAGGTGTCTGTCCTCATCCAGATGACCTGGAGGGACTCTGTAATATAGTAAATACAGAACAGATAATGAACATTACTAGGCTTTACATTTGACATTTTGTTGATTAATATATTATCTGTCAGCTATGAAACAACACTCACAGAAGACACTGAAACTTTGATCTATTTGTGCTCCTGCTCATCAATTTTCCCAGAACCTCTTCTTGTAAGGTGTGTAGGTGATGATGCCATACCAGCAGGGAGGGTGAAGCCAGGTGGAAGCATGGTGCTGTCCTGCTGCCAAGCACAATATTGGTGGCCTCACTCTGAAACCCTGCCATGATATTAATCATGTGGATTGATCAATGTCACTGATCATCTCTACACAGCATAATTAAGTGCATGCTTAAACAGTACTCAGCAAACTGTACAGCACTGTACTTGTGGGTACTGGTGTAATTATTGTATATTCAAGAGATACAGTACCACCCAGGTCCTTGTAATCACTGTGTAACCAAAAATACAAAGAAATGCACTAATCAACACTTATGTGTGCTCAGTATAAGTTATCCACAGTATTTGTGCCATATAGTGTCACAGTAGTAGCACTTCAAATAGCCAGACAGATGAAGGTTGTAAAATATCTAGTGATGTTTACTAGCACACAGATAACAATGAATTGAGAGGCCACATGCTTTGCTCTCTCGAGGTCATCATGTAACCAGAACCTCTCATGGTATTATACCCTTGCCATACATAGTTCCAATCTATTATTCTTATTGTAATGTAGAAAATACCATATCATATATTTCCATTTCTTCTCTATGTTTCACACTGTAGGAACCAAGGATGATCTCTTCCTCAGAGAGGAGATTATAAGGAAGGGTGTATTTTATTCAGGAGAAATGTTACCACTGTTATCGGGACAATGACCATAAACATACTGCATCAGCACTGTGTATTGATGAGCATGTGGTTAACTAAATCCAAGCAAACCCAGAGTTAAGTAACATGTTAAACACTGCATATTATAAAATGGGTATAACATTTGTTGCAACCTGATTTATTAAAAGGCACATTTGTAGAAATACTATATGTTGATGCAGTTCTTTGTAACAAAACTTTTTATTGACTGTTTTATCTCTTTCTGCTATAGGTCTGACATGAATTTGATAGAGATGGTTTGGCATGGGAATGCAATGAAAATATAAATCCATTAAAAGGTCTAGAACAAAACATGAACAGAAGAAAGGAATACTAGAGTTTTGGAGGACAATAATATCAGCACAGTGCAGAAGATATATTGGACATTTAGAAAAGGTGTTACTCGTTGTAGTTGACAGTCAAGTATGAAACCAGAATGTGGTTGTTATTGTTAAGTGAAATCATCTGTATATGAATGTACTGTATACTGTATATTGCATGTATAAATAATATTCTACAGTATTGTACAAAGTTGAACCTTAAAGTGATTTATGCAAGTTCAAATGCCTATTTCACATAGTATGCCATTGCCAGCCATGCTTCAAATGTTGAAGCTGCAACTTGTTTTGTAAAAAATCTGTCATAATTATTTTTATGTTTTATCAGTGCTTTGCTTATGGCTGCTCTCTAGTTTTCTCTGTATGCCACACCCAGAATGATGTCATGCAAGGGAGTTGTCAATGTTTACATACAGCAACAAGGAATTCTGGGTAAATTATAAAATTGACTTAAATGGACTGTGTAGTACAGTACAGGCTGCACTCCATTGGCTCATGCTGTGGACAAATGGGCGTACAGCCCTACGTGCTGAGTCAGTCGGCAGGCGGCTGGGCAGCAAGTGGGTGGGGAGCTGCCACCAGCTGTTGACCAGGGAGCAGGCGGTGGGGCTCAGTGGGCAGTTGGCAAGGGGGTTACTGTTGGACCACCAGGGTTGGATTGCTTCATCATGTGATATTACTGATGCCCGCGATCGGGCTGCAAGCGGTCCACTGGACCACCAGGGATATGTGACTATTATTTCAGTATGTATGCCCACAATCAGGCATGGTGGGGTGCCACCACGAAGGTGCAGCCGGGGCTCGGGTGGCCACCCACAGGTGGCAGCTACTGTGTTGCACCATGCAATATGGCAGCTCACCTGTGGGTGGCCAGCTGTTGCTCCTTTTTTGGCTTACCTGTGTGCAGGCGCAGGTAGGGGTTGCACAGCCATGGGCTCCAGCACATCCCGGGCTGAATGTCGGGATGTCTGGAGTATGAAGGCAGGCCTCCCACCCAGCCAAGATAAGTTATCATTGACAAGCTCCGGTGCATCAGGGATTTGTGCCAGGCTCAATACCTTTGAATATCGTGTTAGGGTGCATCAGTGGGTTGTGCATGGTGCAACTGTGTTGCACATGGGCAACCCTTCTGAATATCCTGCCCAGCGTGTTTTCTCTCAGGGTTACTGTTCGTGTTTTGCACTTTCATAACAAGTATGGCACAAATTACCTGCTTCTGATTGACACCGTAATACTGAATATTTCCAGTTAGTATTGTTTGTTGTAGTTCTGCAGAGCTTCTAGTCCTACAGAGATTTGGAGCCATCTACAGGGTATTTGTTTCTATAAAGTTTCAGTGGTTTTACAGGAAAATGAAGCAATTCAGCTTCCATGGAAATATTGTAAACTACAGGAAAACACAGGTACATTGCCCTGGAGTTACAGGAAAATGCCAAATCGATCACTGGAGTGGTGAGGGGCAAACAGTGTACAGTGGGCTGCTGCAGGAGGTTTGTTTTCACAAATGAGTAAACCTTGTGTGGAGTGGGGGTGGTGTTGAAGGCGGGTTAAACATACCTTCGGGAGGACCTCTCAAGAGATCAAGTACCAAGAAACAAAGAGCTCTTCAACTGCTATACCTCATACAGTCAACGGTAATTGGGCTCTTTGTGGAAGAAACTATTTTGACACTCCATCATGTTGTACAGACAGGAAACATGACGTAGGTCCTTTAAGATGCAAAACATCTGCAGGCTACTCCCACTGCAGATGTAAAAAGGGAAGGGTTATTTAAATGAAACAGAGCATAGAAATAAAGGATTTTTGTCATGGAAAATAGCACTTTTGGCAGTTTGGATGGTAGGAAACTGATTCACAACTCATATAAATTACTACTCGCATTTGCTATGGCAGTCTTCCATAAATCACTTTAAAATGCTGCCAGCTATAGTTGCCAATACAGGCATTCAACCAGAGTCTGATTATTATCTTTCAATACTTTTGTAGCCCAAATGAGGAAGCTTTTGTAATGCTTGGGGAAGGGACTGAAATGTTTGCAACTTAAGGTCAAAACATGAATGAAAATTAAGTTAAAACTGCACAAGTAAAAATTAAATAATGTGTAGTGATACAAAATCCAGAAAAGTTAAACATTTTTATTTTTTTGTATGTTATTGTAATTTTATGTATCAGTACAAAATAGTATTAATAGTCTATTGTTACAACTATATACTGTAGAATCAACACTATGGCCCAGATATTCAAACTGCGACCAAAAGTGCGCAACAGCAGGAGCAAGTGCAAGTCTATTGTGCCCATGTGCAAGAGCGCGATATTCAAAAGCAGACAGGCCAAATTGCATCTACAGCTGACGACTGAATATCACACCACCTGTGCCACAGCACAATTAGGGAGGAAGCTGAGCAGATCTGATGTTCCATAGCGCAACAAGGGATGTTCAGCTGAGCAGTCCGAGCACCATAGTGCAACCAGGGAGCCACCCAGCTGCAGAGCAATGTAACTGCACAATCAGGGAGGTAGGGCCCACCACCCATGTCACAGATGGGCACAGGAACACACAGCAGAACAGACATTGTCCCCCATACCCCAAGCACAGCACAACTGGGGAGGGATGGAATAACCACTGGCTCATGGAGACAAGCAAACAACCCACAGCCTGGCCATGGTGTCCCATCACACCTACCAGCAAGCTGTGACTGGCACACAAGGAGGTCAGACCACCCGTGCCACCATCCCCAGTGCAGAGCACAACCTGCCGTGACTCCCAGACACCTCTCCATGAGCAGTGACCACCACTGCAGGAAACCCCATGCATGCCACCACCCCACTGTGTCAATGCAACCCTGTGCACACAGAACCATGCAAGCCAGCCCACCAGAGCACCTATCAGTTGGTTGCAGCACACGGAAATGCAACAATGGCAGACACAGTGCTACCATGCACAGTCCCCTGAGGTACTGCTGAGAGACCGACCATGGCCGGCACAAGAGGTACCCTACATGGGACAGGGCATGCCCTTGACACCACCACCAGTGGTACAGCGCCCTGCACAGTATTCCAGTGACACACCCCGACTCACCACTGGCCACAACAGCCAGCACAGACACCCACAGTGGTGTGTGGAAGCATGCACCACACTGGATGCCACACAGGGTATGGACAGACACCCACCCATACCCAAGGGCACACCAACATAGGGATGCAGTGGTGGGGCAGCAAAGCCCCATTTGGGCCCATGTAAGCCGTGTACACACAACCCATAGTCCACCATGGCACTGGAGTGCCAGCTACCCTGTGCAGGCACTGTGGACCCGTACACCACCAGTAGTCACCCGAAGCACAAGCCACAGACAGTGGGGCACATCCCTGCAACAAACACAAGGCACAGCATGAAGTGAGACAACGACTGTGGTGCCCACAGTGCCACCAAGCCAGGTATGCACACACCAGTGACAGGGACAACCCACAAAGTGACGGTACAGTGTCTGCCCTGCAGGGACTGCCACCACTGACATGCCAGTGGACCATGCAGGTCACAGACAGGCATGTGTGTTGGCTGCACAGGCCATGGACGGGCCAATGGGTGTGCCATGAACACAGAGCACGCACCATGGACCACTGCACACAGTCATCCAGTGCACAGGAACAACACACACAACACAGACACTGACTGATATCTACCCCACACCATAGTCACCACCACACAGACACACACACACATACCCATGATTGCATCACCCTGATGCCATGCACACCACTGCAGCTGAGCACCTATAGCCCGCTGCAAATCAGAGATCACCACAGTATTCATATCAAAATCAAATGTATTGAAAATATAAAAGTGAACTATGTACAAGAATAAAAACTATATACAAGCTTGGGGGGATGCAAACAAGGTGGGGTGGGTAGGGAAGGGTGGACAAATAGGATGGGATAGGAGGGTGTGAGGGTGGGTCCAGGGGTAGGGAAGTAATGGACTAAGGACTCCTATCGGGACCACAGTTCCTGACTTCAGGACCTCCGGCCTCTGTGCCTCCGCAGCACCTTGTCTTGTCCAGCCTCCTTAGGATGTCGAGGGACTCATGGGCCAGCTGAGGAGCTCCCGTAAGGTGTCCCGAATGTCCCTGAGATGGCGTGTACCTAGGACAAGGAGCACAATCAATAGGTGTGAATGCACAACCCTATACAGCCCGCCCACTGTGCATGGTATATGGCCATGGGACATACCACTGTGATGGTGTGTGACCATCACGTCCATAGAACCTGCCCACCCAGGCACATACAGCCATGCAGAACACTGCACACACCCTCTGGCCAAGTCACGCACAACACCACCATGGCTGTTTAGTGACATGGCTATGTGGTGCAAATGCAGTGACACAGCCATGCATCTGGTGCATGCATGGACCACAAGTGACGCACACCAGACATGCATTGCCACTGGACAGTGTTGACTGTAACAAGTTGCGTGCATGGCAGTGGTGTCGATGAATGGTGGCCATGCCCTGCTGCCCACCCTGTCACACAGCATGCAATACTAATCATGGATGTGTGGCACTTACCCTCATCGGGCTGGTCAGGTGGGCGGTGATGGCCCTCACCCCACCTGGCTGCATTGTCCTCCCTCCGCCGCTCTGCCTGCAATCTGTGGAGTTCGTCCAGGCCTTGGGGAAAAAAGGAGAGAAGAACATCAGTACATTCCCGAGCAAAGTTCCCCTGCCCCAAGGTGTGTGCTCTCCCACCCAGCCAGACTCACCCACCCCACGCCTGTGAACACTGCCACGGCCAACCCCATACAGTCCCTCCCCATGTGCTGGACACATACAACACTGTGACCCATATGGATGATAAAAGTGTGTTGATGGAACCCCTACCTGGATGTGGCACCGTGCCTCCTGGCACATGCCGCGAGTCGGACCAGTAGTTCCATCCCTCCTCCGCATGTCACCATAGCAGTGCCTGCACTGCTTTGCACTATGCCCCAGTCCGGTGGCCTCTTCCAGGGCAGTGGCCACCTCCTGCCACACCTAGGTCCTGGCCCTGTCCAGGGAGCCTCCCCGAAGAGAAGTTCATGGCGTGGCTCCACAATGGCCACCAGATTGGACAGCTCAATTGCTGTCCACTGTGCTGCCCATCTGCATGCCATCCCTAGCAGCTATAGTAGGCAATATGGCGCTCTGCAGAGCGGCTCCCACAAGCAGATGCTGCAAGGTACAGCGCTGCCATTCCCTATCGGCGCTGTTACTGAACTAGCGCGATAGAGGTGCACCTATGCCTGACACATGGTGCCAAGGGGCAAATATCGGGCACAGGGTCAAGGGTCTCTGGCGCAAGGCCATGCACAGTGCCATCGAGGACAATGTGTGTGAATGCGATTGGCTGCCTGTGTGCCAGTGCCATAGCGGACTACCGAGCAGTTGGGCCATTGCACCTATGATGGCCCAGTGCCACAGCGCCATGTAGTGACCATCGCTATAGTGCCACTGGCACAATGGTGGCCGTGCTCTGCATTGCCTACCATGCACAGCATGTCATCAGTGCAGCAGGCGCCTCGTCAGCAACCGGGCATGCACAGTGAGGTGTACTACACATGTCACAGGACTGCGCCATTGGCTCAGCACATTCAACAGAATTGCGTAAAGTGCAACAGCGCGATATTCAGCCATCATATGCAAATCATCTAATCAGCCATTCAATGGTGCAGCACTGCAATTTTCATCTACTTAAAGTTGCTCCTCGCCTCATTTGCATGGATTGCTATAAAAGTGTGACAATGTACTGCAGTGGCCATAGTCGGTTACTGCAGTTTATTGGTGAGTTGCATGCTGTTTGGGAGTGTGGACTGTGGATTCATGGACATGCATGGGACTGCACAGTCACAGGTAACAAGTGCCATTCTTACAGGATACATAATGACCGAGCACATTGTTGGAGAGGAGGAAAACAGTGGTGAGGAGGAGGAGGCTGAACATTACAAAGGCTGAAACCAAGGCCCTGTTCAAGGCCTACCTGGATCAGGAGCCACTGCTCAGTGGATGGCGGGGAACCCCTCAGGCCCGTGCTGCTGCATGGGAGGAGATGGCACGTGCCGTGATCCTGCATGGCAGCCACCAGCTCCGTGCAGGAGTGTAAGAAGAAAATGGGCATGGACAGGAGGAGGAGGGTAAGGGAGAAGGTGGCTGCCATCAGGGCAGCATGTGCTGCAACAGGTGGGGACAGCGGAGGTGGTACAGCTGACCCCAGTGGAGGACAGGCTTGCTACAAGCATTGAGGGTGTTCGGTGGTGGTTTCCAGATGGGTGGTGGCCCAACACTGCATGGTAAGTCATGGTCTGTCTATGGGGGTCAGGGTAGGTCACATGCAGTAGACGCGTTTCTTTCCCTTACAGATCCTGAGCATCTGCATGGGTCAGCAGTGGTGGGCCTGTCCACGGCATACAGTCAGATGGAGTCGGAGGTGGGACCATCCACCTCCACAGGTATATGTGGATTGTTGCGACAGTGGGGCCGCCTGGCTGTCCACACTGATGTTGTTGTGACAGGTGTGGAGGAAGCACTGCCTGTGTCCCAGCATGCTGGCATCCACAGATGTCAGCCGCTGTGGCTGTGGCTGTGGCCAGGGCAGAGTCCGGCACCAGTGATGATGACATGACCGTCATAGGCGGTGACACGTGTGTGCCACAGGAAGGACACACAGCAGGGCAATTCGTGCCCATGGCTGTTGGTGGTGCCACCATGGAGGCCTGTGTGTCAGCACAGTCTCAGGCTGTGCCTGTCAGCACCAGTGGGGCTGCACTGGTGTCTGTTCAGGACAGTGGGACTGTTGTGGCCACTGCGGTGGCACCACTGAGTCCTGGTGCGGCAGCCAGAGGGCAGCATCAGCAGTCGCCCACTGGGCTTGGGGTAAAGGGTTCAGTGGTGGCATCTGTGCACTGCCTGTGGACATGCCCAGACCTGGTCCTGGTGCTCAGCACCCACCTCAAGGGTGCTGAACATCAGGGCCTTGCACCCTGAGGGACAGGATGCCAAGGAGACTGATGACCTCTTGGACGAAGCACACCCGCCTACTGCCAGCATCGGTCCAGCAGCAGATGTGGCTTGTGATGTCCGTGGATGCACTGCGTGTGGCTCTGGAGCGGGCAGAGGTGTCGCAGCAAGTACACAGCACTGATCCTGGCAGGATGGACCATTTGTGGGAGGATGTGACCACTGCCATTGACAGGTATGCACAGGCATTCATTGCTGTCATGGGAACAATGGGCACACAGTCAGGTCTCATGCATCACGGACACCACGCAGTGCACTATCCACCCGGTCCAGGCGTCGTGCGACTCCCAACCTGTCGATGCCAGGTTCAGTTGTGGGCATCCGAGCACTCCTGGTGCAGGCATGTTCGGTGTGTTGCAGACCCCTGTGCAAGCACAGTCGTATTCACACAGTGGAAGCCCTGGAGGACCATTGGTGCCACCCAATGAGGCCACTGGTCAGCCTGCCAGTGCTGGCAGGTCTCGGCAGGCCACCCATGCATCTGTGGTGGCTGTGGCACTGTGTCGCATGACTGACCTGTCTCCCAGTGCGGCTTCTGTCTGGTGCTGCCCTGTGTGCATTGTGTGTGTCAGTGGGCAGTGCGGTGGGTACCCGGCCCTGCACACAGACACACAGTCCACCTGCACACCCTCCCAGCTGCTGTCTGCAGTTGAGTGTGCATGATGATGCCTGCATTGCGCTGTACACCAATGTGCAATGGTGCTCAGCATCTGACACACGCACATGGACAGGCAGTGGGCGTGGTGGCCTGTGGACATGTGTGTTGCTAGGGTGTGCATTCTGGGTCGGTGTGCCTTCTGCCCTCTGTGCACATTTGTTGTGTTGTGTGTGTGTGTGTGTCCTTCAGCGTGGCATGTTAATCCTCACCTATCCCTGGCTGTGTGTGTGCCTCTGTGCCCTGCCACTTCCCTTGTGGCATGCACCCAGGTGTGCCCATGTGTGTTTTGTGGGTTGTGCCTTGGCCACTGGTGGTTCGCATGGCCCATGACTTACCTAGGTTGGCTGAAGTGCTCCTCCATGATGGTGTCCCGGTGCAGCTGTGCCAGCGGAGCAGTCGGGGTCCTGTCGGCCAAGGGGCTGCCCATCACCATCATCATCAGCGTCCCCATGGTCCCCATCGCTGTCCCCTCTTTGACTGTGCAGCTATCCCACATTCGTTGGTACATGTTGTGCAGGATGCAACAGGCCAGGAATAGCCCGCAGGCCTTTGAGGAGCTGTACTGTAGGGCACCGTCAGAGGTGTCCAGGCAATGGAAGCGTGCCTTCAGCATCCCGAACACCCGCTCAATGACATTACATGTGGCGTGTGCCTCATTGTAGCATTGCTGTGATGGGGTGCGGGCCACCTGTACAGTGTGAGCAGCCAGAATGGAGTGGGTATCCTCTGTCACCTGTGTGTAGAGGGCAGAGGTTAGTTTGGTGATCAGCACTCCCCTGCCCCAGGCCATGTGAGGCCACTACCCAAACCACCTCTGGCCATGCCCCCAGGCTCTCTGACTGTCCATGTGGTTTGCATACTCACCCACTAGGGTGTCCAGTGGGGATGTCCCCACTGTCGAATCTGTGGCACAGTGCCGACTGGTGCCAGATGAAAGAATCATGTGCTCCCCAGGTGCATGGCACGAACATTGATGATGCATCCCTGGCGCCGCACACCACCTGGTAGTTGATGCTGGCATAGCCCTTGTGATTTATGTATGTGGCCCCTCAGGGCCAGGTGTGTGCATATGGCCATGTGGGTGCAGTCTATTGCCCTAGCATGCCAGGCATAGGTGCTACCCTGTGGAACTCCTGTACGTTTGCTGTGCGCTCTGCCGCTGTGCTGGGGAAATGGATGTACTCCTCAGCATGTGGCAGCAGTGTGCTGAGGAATTGGGTGAGGTGGCGTACGTGGCCAACTGGGTTATGCCTGTGGTGTCCCCAGTTGGTCTCTGGAAGGTACCTGTGGTGAGCAAGCACATGCAGGCTGTTACCTTGATCTCCACTGACAGGGCATGGCTCTGTCGTGTGGGTGCCTGCATACATCACTGCACTTCTCACAGAGCTGCCTCAGAATTGTCCTGTTCAGGCGGTACTGGCCACAAACTCAGTATCAGTGTACAGCTCAAAGCTGGTGTGGGCTTGGTACTGCCTGTTGGGGGCATGCACGCCGACGGGCCCTTCCACGGCCACACCCCTGCCACCCGCCTTCTCAACCCCTCATTACAGCCTCCATGTGGAAGGTGGCACTGGCCATGTCCCTGGCTTGTGTTCACCCCGGCAGCTGTTGCCCACTGTCCTGGCTGCTACCTCCCTGCACCGTGTACACCTGCCTGTGCTGGCCTCTCTGTGTGGCTCCCCCACACCTTCCCTGTGCCTGGCTGTTCAGTGTGACCTTTCCCTGGCCTGCCCTATTTGTGCCTCCTGCCCTGTCTGTCTGCCTCTGCCTCTGACACATATGGCTTCCCTGTAGCATTCTTGCTCTTCCTGCTCCTTTTATTTTGGCTTATTTCCGCTATGGCGCAACTTCCACTTGCTCCACCATTGCGCATGGCAATAAGTCTTTCAACATCGCATCGCGCCATTTATGCATGGTTCCTTCCCCTCGCTGCGCATGCCTTCATTATCATTGCGCTGTTGCTCAGCATGATTTCAGGTGCAACTGCCTCCTGCTGAATATCGCAGAATGGCACAATTCGGACTTGCACAGGTGCAACCCTATTATGCATGGCTCAACTCTTTGAATATCTGGTCCTATGTATTTGCCTTTTAGCTGTGTCACAACTGAAAAACATGTGCCAATAATATACTGAAAAAGCATGTTCAAACAGTATTGAGACAAGCAGAAAATATAGGCACATGATACCAGTATTGTCAAGGCTAATTCTTAATGGCTGAACTCAGGCTTTCATAAAACAAGCATTTGTCAATGCCAAATGTTTGCTTGCTGGTATTAGCATTGGAAATGCAGGAGTTAGATGATGCAGAATAGGAATGGCAGTAAAGTATTGAACTTCACATACCACCTCCATCCTGCAGAGATTGACAGGCATTGGGGTATGTGTTTGGGTCATCACCCATGACGTTCATGCCATGTCACCTCACACTATCCTGCAGACAGCAACATGTGTTGAGTGTGCCTTGGGTAATTACGACCGTAGGTCACCCATTTCATAAGGACATACGCTGAAATGGGTGCAGTATAGGAGAATGGGATGAACTCTGGGGTCGAAGAGTCCAAGGTACACCTCGATGCCTGTCACTGGCTGGGGATGGGGTGGGATGGCATGAGCATTACAGTTGGCAATCCAAAGGCACACCCGATGCCTGTCAGTCTGTACAGGGTGGGACGTTATAGTTAGAAACCATGCCCCAAGAGTTTTGTTAGTATTTGCACTACACATTTTCAACATGGCCTTTTGTGACTCCACCTCATGAAAGCATTTGGGACCTCTTCTTATAAAGAGGAAGTGAGTTTGTTAATGTGTCCTGAACTTTGAGTTCCAACAGCGACTGTGCCATTCTCGCCAGATGTATGAAAACACAGATTGGGCAGGATGTGAAGAATGACAGCTGTACCATCCATATGGAGGTGTGAAGAGGTGGTAATGTTGAAAATCTGTAGTGGAATATTAAAATGCTCACATTTCTGAGCATGCATCGTGTAACACAATCATTTTATGGACTTTCATCACCAGATTTTCAACATAGGCATTTTAGGACCTCTGCTCATGAATAATTATAATAATAATAATAAGTTTATTTAGAAGCACCTTTCAACACACTAAGAGCGCTGAACACATTAAAACCACAACATCAAATATAAATCAGTAATACATATAAATATAATCATATAATAACATCAAATATTAAAATCAATTAATAAAATATAAAATAAGATCTCAGCACAATAAAATTAACTTAACCATCCAAGAAGGCCATTGTACAGATGAGTCTTCAAATTCTTCTTGAATTCCTCTACAGAGGTGCACTCCGTAACCAGCATGGTAGAAAATTCCAAAGAGTGGGTGCAGCATAAGAAAATTCTCTGCTGCCAGAAGATTTTAAACTCACTCTTGAATCTCTAACAATCCCTCATCAGCCGAGCAGAGTGATCGGCCGGGTAGTAAGGCACCAGGAGTTCTTTCAGATAGGCTGGACCCTGATCGTGAAGGGCTTTAAAAGTCAATAAAATGACTTTACAGGTGATCCACCATGGTATAGGAAGCCAGTGCAGTTCGCCGCAGCACTGGAGTAATATGACAGTACCTGCTTGTCCCAGTCAGAACCCGGGCTGCAGCGTTCTGCACCAGCTGTAGGCGATGGATTTTAACCCAGAAAGCATTGCAGTAGTCCAAAGGCGAGGACACAAAGTCATGGACCAACGAATAGTGTCACTGTGATTTTGTAATGTGTCCCAAACATTGATTTCCACATCGACCACGTTATTCTGTGCCAGAGGTGTAAAAACACATTTCAGCCAGGATGTGAAAATGACAGCTGTACTGTTCATAGGAGGTATGGAAAATGACAATCTTGGAAATCTAGATTGCAAATGTACAGATATGCGATTCACGAGCATGTGTGGAAACTCGTAACACACGCTCATAACACAGTCATTTTACTTTTGTCACAAATTTTCAACACAGGCATTTTAGGACCTCTGCTAATGAACAATGTCACTGTGATTTTCGTAATGTGTCCTGAACATTGATTTCCCACAGCGACCACGTTATTCTGTGCGGAAGTGCAAAAATACATTTTGTCCAGCATGTGAGAAATGACAGCTGTACTGTTCATAAGGAGGTGTGGAAAAATGGCAATGTTGAAAATCTGGAGTGAAAATATTATAAATTTGTGAAGTTGGGCGCATAGTTGAAACTGTGCAATGCATGTTAAGTAACACAGTCATTGTATGGGCTTTCATCACCAAACTCAACATAGGCATTTTAGGACCTCTGCTCATGAACAGTGTCACTGTGATTTTCCTAATGTGTCCTGAAAACTGATTTCCCAGCAACCCAGTATTCTGCGCCAGAAGTGCAAAACACATTTCGTCCAGCATGTGAAAATGTCAGCTGTACTGTTCATATGGAGGTGTGGAAAATGGCAATGTTGAAATGTGAGTGAAAATATTACAATGCTATGTTACGAAAGGCATGGAAAGTGCTAATGCACCATAACATACAGTCATTTTATGGACTTTTGTCACCAAATTTTCAACATAGGCATTTTAGGACCTCTGCTAATGAACAATGTCACTGTGATTTTTGTAATGTGTCCCAAACAGTGATTTCCCACAGCAACCATGCTATTCTGTGCCAGAAGTATGAAAACACATTTCGGCCAGGATGTGAAAAATGGCAGCTGTACTGTTCCTACAGAGGTGTGGAAAATGGCAATGTTGAAAATGTGGAGTGAAAATATTACAAATGTAGCGATGTTACGCGAGGCATGGAAAGTGCGAATGCACGCCATAACACAGTCATTTTATGGACTTTCATCACCAAATTTTCAACATAGGCATTTTATGACTTCTTCTAATGAACAGTTTCACTGTGATTTTTGTAATGTGTCCTGAACAGTGATTTCCCACGCAACAGCGCTTATTCTGCACCAGAGTGCTAAAACACATTTTGGACAGGATGTGAAAATGACAGCTGTACTGTTCATAAGGAGGTGCAGAAAAATGGCAGTGTTCAAAATCTGGAGTGAAAATATTGCAAATGTGCAAAGTTATGAGCATGCGTGGAAATTGTGCAATGCACGCTCATAACACCAGTCATTTTATGGACTTTTTGTCAGAAATTTTCAACATAGGCATTTTAGGACATCTGCTAATGAACAGTGCCACTGTCATTTTCATAATGTGTCTCAAACATGGATTTCCCACAGTGACCGTGTATTTCTGAGCGGAAATGCGAAAACACATTTCGGCCAGGATGTAGAAATGACAGCAGTAGTGTTCATAAGGAAGTGTGAAAAAATGGCAATGTTGAAAACCTGGAGTGAAAATTTTGCAAATTCATGAAGTTATGAGTGTCACGTAGCATCTGCACAACAGGCGGCTAGTAAAACAGTCATTTTGGATTTTTCACCAAATTTGCAACATACACTTTTGACACCACCCCTCATGAACACTTGTACTGTTGTTTCATTAATCAGTTCTGAAAGGTGATTCCACGCAGTGACCACAAAATCACCTTTTGGGACCAAATAACACAAGGACAGTGCCAGAATTCATGAGGAGGGTCCCAAAACCCCATGTAGAAAATTTGGTGTCAAAATTCCAAAATGCCTGAGATATCCATCAAAGTTGAAAAAATTCTATTTATGCCATTATGCAGCTTACCAGCATTTCTCTCAATTTGCGGTTGGCTTTGAAGAGTGCAGACGTTTTCCCGGTCTACGGTTAAGTCACGCCAGACTTCAAATGTAAGTATGGGCTGAGGGGTGGGAGGCAGGGTGCACAGTGGTGGGTGCAGGTTTTGGGAGGGGCAGGGAGACCACAAGGGACCTTTTCTTTTTTTCACAGGTTAAAAAGTCATGGGATTTTTTACAAGGGCATGTGGCATGCTGGGGTGGGCTCCCAGAGTGTTTTGGGGTGCAGCTGTAGTCAATGAGGATTGGGCACCCCTTTGGCACAAAGGGGGCCAGGAGCTGAGGGGATTGGACACCCTAGGCACAAAATCTACTGGGTTTTCATAGGGGTCATTATGTTGACGGAAGGGCCCCTTTGGCAAAACAAACTGGGAGGGGGACATAATGCCAATGGGGAGTGGACTCCCCATCTGCAACTTTAACTAGGTGGGTGACTGAAGCCGATGGGGATTGGGGCTCCTGTCAGCAAAAACACTGTTGAGGAGAGGCACATGCTGCTGGGGGATTGGGTACCCCATCAACAGTGGGGGCTAATTAATATTGTTTGCGAACAGGCTGCAAGCCACCCACCATGTTCACAAACAATATTACAGTCGGCAAGTTCTCACCCAGCAATGATGGGTTGCTCCATCATTGCAGCAGAATGGCTGATTGTTGCAGTGAAAACGTTAGAACTTGGTGGCACTTTTGGAAGCCAGTGTCACAAGCACACTGTGCCTCCATTGGCCCACCACTGCCAAGCCCCCAAATGCAAAAAGCTTCCCTTGACTGTCACAGTGCTACAGCTTCCACAACCTACTTCTCTCCTAAGTTGTCACATGTTTCGGCGATGCGCGCAAGCAAACGTAAAATAAGTTCTGCCCCAACAGTTCCAAAGTTAGACTTTTCAAAAGATAATTTCTTTAAAATGTGAAAATGTTGAAACAGGGCTAGAGAGGTACTTTTTTTTAATGAAAGCTTGAGTCAGCTAAGTAGATATACTGATATTATATTAGTACCATGATTATACATTAATACAAAAATGTATATTTTATATCGATATTTATTTAAATTTTGATGACTGGGTGAGCCCACTGAGACCATCACAGTCCCTTTTCAGGGGTGACATGTTATACAACATTAAATGGTTCACATACATTTTAAAGTCCTGTCAATTATAACATATTATGCTGACATGTATAGACATGTAGTGACACAGAAGAACTATATTGTTAGGCTCTGTACATGCTGATTGGATTCAAGCTTTCATTTCAAAGAACATATGTTTCTATGATAAAGTTTCAGTGTACAGCTTTCAAAATATGATTTCAAGCATTATAAAATGTAATAAAAGATTATATTGGGACATGGTGGAAAGATATCAGGGTTGTTCTGTCTAAGAATAAATACATTATTTTCTAGTTAAGTAAAGATGCTCAGTATATCAGCATAGTGTATATTGCATGTATGATCTTCTACTGTATTGTATGAAGTTTGAGACTAACTTAATAAAGTTAAACCCTCTCCACCAATGTCCAATTCCTACCCATAGTACTAAGGCCTTACAAATGTAGGCTGACTACCAGACAGAAAACATCATTCTTGCAAAATGTCAGGCCATTGGGCACACAACACAGTAAGTCACAAATACAGCATACAACACAGTAGAAGGAACAGTACACCTAACAGGGAAAGGTGCATCGGAAGCCTTGGTGTCCATAAGATTTCTACCTAAGACATTTTTCCCGTCCTTTGTGCCTAGATGAAAACATTGAGTACTGTTTTCAAGGCCACCAAATTTCAAAACTTACCTCTTCCTCCTTGCCCCTCAAGTTAGGGCACATAAAACCTTCAGCATAGTACCCGCAACCCAATCAGCAACACTCAGAATACTGTTCTCTAAATCTGCTCTAAAACCCAGCAACAGGGGTTGCATTACACAAGCTTTGATGATAGGAGAAATGAATAATGGTAATTAAAGAGACAAACAAAACCAGCCCCAGGACAAGTTACTTTTAGCATTCCCTCATAGCACCAATTGGACACTATAATAGAATTCAAGTGAAGCATTACCTTGTACTGTTGTTTCTAAAGTCCTCTCTATGCTCTCTTGTTTGTTTGGAAAATAATAATAATAATAAAAGTTAAGTGCATTACATTTGTAGTAAATATTTAAAAGAAATAGCATACTGGTAACATTAGGTTGGCAGTATAACCCCAAAAAAAAGTCAAGTCACTTTTCTGTATACTGTAGGCAGTCTGGATAGTCAGCGGTATGCTATACCTCTGAAGGTACATTTTACACTGCAACAGCACAGAAACATTTTATGAAAGACACACACAGCACATTTTTTTCACACAGTGTGGGTTACATTGCATAGTAATTTGAACTTTCAATACACTCCTAAGTATTTTAATGCAAACAACCCAAAATAGGTCAATATGCACAGGTAATAAGGGTTAGACACTTGGGAGTCTAGAGATATAATTACATATGTAGTAATTATTTAAAAGAAATAACACACTGGTAACAATGAGGGTGGTAGCATATCCCCTAACATAAAGGCTGGGTAATCTTCCGTAGTCTTCACAACTTTCAAATGCCATAATGCAGTGTCTTATAAACTCCGACAAGGCTTGTGAGTGTGACTTTGGTTACGGAACTTTGTATTTTGCAATATACTGTAGTCAGTCTTGTCAGTCATATGTATACCTTTAGGAATACATTTCACACAGAAGAAATAGCACAGAAGGAACATTTTATCACTGAGGAGCGTAACTGCCTGCAATCCTATAATTTTGCAATTGTAGCGGAGTCAGATTTCAATTTAACTCCTGCATCTGTAACTGAGCATTCCCGCCAGCACAGGAAATTGTAATTTTAAAAGCTTTCAAACACTCCACATGGCATTTGTCCAGTATGTACGAGGTCAACAATAATGGGTTGCTATTAACAGACAGACAATAAGCAAGCAACATGCAACATGCAGGCCCCACCAGAAGACAATAAACATGTGCAAGCAACTGCATACCTGCAACTGATGGCTGACACGTGCAGAAGAGATTGCTCAAAATGCCATCTACCAGAAAAGGATGAAAAACATAGGATAGAAGGTAAATAATTAAGCCAGCAATAAGACACAATGAGGTGTAGGTTATGGCCTGATAAAACCACGCCCCAGGTGCGTTATGAGGCCACAGGCGCTTGGCGCCGAGTGCCTTAGCACCTGGAAGTGTTTTATCAGGCCATAACCTACACCTCGGAGTGTCTTATTGTGCTTATAAAATGGGCACCGCTCAGAAAAACCCTAGTAATATATAAATAAATTATTATTTAAAAAAATGCTGAAAAATGTTTAGTATAGAAAGAGAAAATAGTCCAATATGTACTGCAGAACTGCACACTGTATATACTGCATCATGGACTGAATTGAGGGCATTGGTGTCAGTGTCTCTTTTCCACAACTCTTTCTCTCCTCAATAAAGACTTCTTTTATTTTTCTATTTACTCTCTTTTTTTTGGGGAGGGTTGTTAAGTTGCAGGCTGCAGTCAGCACATCATATGGAATAGAGTACAGGGTGATGGTGTCTGTGTCTCTTCCTAAAACTCCTCTCTCCCCAACACAGATAGATTTTGTTTTCTAATTATTTAGATTTTGTTTACTACCAGTGGCTTACTTGTGAGAAACAAGCGTGTCGGGTTACTGGTGCATTCCTCGACAACAGCGTAACCGCCCTCCCCGAAACGTAATGCAGGGTGGCTTGTTTCCACCATGTGTGTAGTCATTGTGCCCAATCTCTACATCCATGAGGAGAAAAACACAATAAAATTTAAAATCATCTATGTGTCAGGGCACCACACAGCAGAACTTACTGTTTGAAACCGGGGTTTGAAAATATTTTGAATCAGAAGGCAGATTGTATTGAAGGCTGACTACCAGTGGCTTACTTGTGAGAGCGGCGTGTCCCTTCCGTCTTCAATACAATCTGCCTTCTGATTGCGTATTTTCAAACCCCGGTTTCAAACAGTAAGTTCTGCTGTGTGGTGCCCTGACACATAGATGATTTTAAATTTTATTGTGTTTTCCTCTCATGGCGTAGAGATTGGGCACAATGACTACACATGGTGAAACAAGCAACCCTGCATTACGTTTCAGTGGGGTTCGCTGTTATGAGAATGCACCAGTAACCGGGGAGCAGTCAAAGGAATGGGCCGTTATTTGTGTCAAGCTGCTGAGTTGATAGTAGCAGCTAGGATCAGCTGGATAACAAGAAGTTTCATGTAGAAAAGAAAATGAAGGTCAGACTGGCATTTAAAATTCAGTGTGTTTCAGTGCTTGTTACTTGGGAACTGCCCAAAACATTTCTGTGCCACCAGTCTCCGCTTCCCTTGGATTCTCGTTGACAAGCTGCAGCCGGAGAAGGATGGTACGCAGGATTTTACAAGTGCTGCATTTAGCTTCACACAATTAGTGCCGGTTGCAACAATATGTCCTGATAAGGACACGCAGAAACCCTATTTTAGCCAATCAGGTTTCAGCAATTTGTATGCCCATTTATAAAATAATTAATCCACACAGCTCCTGGAACTGTGTTGGTGACATAGCTACAGGGGTCAGGTGCTGGCACAGATTCAAGAATCTACCATTTTGGTTCAATGGATAATCTAACATGCTTGTAACCTTAACCGTTACCTCAGACTTTATCTACTCCCTTTTGATCACTGGAACCCTCCTCTTGAGCCATGCTCCCATAGAATCATGGGCTAATGATCTATGTCTGTACCCTAACCCCTTCTGACTGTGACAAATTAGAATCCTATCACACCATTACAGCTTCCCATGTTTCTGTTTTCACTTGTCAAGGAGTGGGAAGAACTGAGAAACATAGAAATATAGACTTTGACGCAAATAAGGATCGCTTGGCCCACCTAACCTGCCATTTCCCTACCTACAGGATATGCGCAGATCCCAGTTAAACAACAGCCTATTTTTCCTACACCCCACAAGAATTGCCTTATGTCTGTCCTATGCATTCTTGAATTCTCCCACAGTTTTAGACCCTACAACCTCCTCAGGAAGGCTTTCCATGTCCACCACCATCTCTGTGAAAAATATTTCCTCACATTGCCCTGAGCCATTCCCTCTATTTTCAAATTGTGTCCCTTGTTCTTGCACATCTCTTTTCTGGAAGATGTTACCCTCTTGGATTTTGTTGATTCCACTGAGGTACTTAAAAGTTTCTATCATGTCCCCCTCTCCCTCCTTTCCTCAAGGGTATTCATATTAAACTCCTTTATTCTGTCCTTGTATGGCTTCTGTTGCAGACCCTGCACCATTTTAGTTGCCCTCCACTGGACTGCCTCCATCCTGTTTATGTCCTTGCAGAGATGGGGTCTCCAGAGCTGGACGCAGTACTCAGATGGGTCTCACCAACTGTCTGTACAGAGGATAACAACTTCTTGTTTTCTGCTGATGATGCCTCTCCCTTTACAATCCAGTATTCCCCAGCCCTCCCTACTGCCTTTTCACATTGCTTACTAACCTTAAGGTCATCTGATATGACTACCCCAGGTCCCTTTCCATTTTTGTTGTTGTTAGTACCTCCCCATTGTGTAATCTTCCCCAGGGTTTTGTTTACCAGGTGCATTATTTTGCACTTCTTTGCATTGAATCAAGCTGCCATACTTCTGACCATTCCTCCAACCTTGCCAAGTCCCTTCTCATCCTTTCCACACCTCCTTGTGTATCAAACCTGTTGCAGATCTTTGTGTCATCTGCAAGGAGGCATACTTTTCCTTCCAGTCCCTCTGTAATGTCACTTATAAAGACATTAAAAGGACTGGACCCAGTACTGAACCCTGCGGTACCCACTAGTAATCCCTCTTTCTTCAGAGTGGACTCCATTTTGAATTGCCTTCTGTGTCCTGTTATCCAGCCAATGTTTTACCCAGGCTACCACCTGGGGCCCCTCCCAGGCTGGTCAATTTGACCATTAATCTTTTGTGTCCGGACTGTGTCAAATGCCTTGCTAAAGTCTCGTGAGGCAATGTCCACAGCCTCTCCCTGGTCTACAACTTTGGTCACCCAGTCAAGACATCAATTAGATTAATCTGACATGACCTTCCACTGTGAACCCATGCCTTGGGTCCTGTGCCCCACTGGCTTCTAGGTACTCAACAATTCTTTCCTATGTTCTGGAAAGTCACATATCAGGAGTCCATCTTAACAATATTCACTAAGGAATGGAGAACACATCATAGTAGTAGTATCCTGCAGGTATGTTTACAGCTTGTTAATATTGTCTGTGGCAGTACAGATGTACATTCACCTTGCAGAAGAAACATAATGTGCAATAGGAAGTTGTTAGTTTAATTGCACAAACCCTCAAATGGATCTGTGTCAACAACATGAAAAGTGTTGGTTCAATGGATAATCTAACATGAGGGTGTTTTGGGAGCTACAGAATGAGTGAATTGTAGATGTCATATTGGTTTTGGGAGACAGTGACATGGTCTCTAGATAATAATAGTATGGTTTGTCTGAAGATAGTATCATTATTTTTATGTAGAGGCTAGAAAGGAATCCATTTATTTCAGTGCAGTTACTGCCCATTGCTGCTTTTATTTCTTTTACTGTTTATTGTTGATTTATATTGGTAGCAGGTTGATTTTTGACTTCTTATAAGGGGCTAACAGGGAATTATTTTGGGGCTGTTGAAAATCTGAAACATATTTTGGTGTAATTAAAGAGAGGCTGTTATTTCTTTGAATTAGAAACCTATTTCTTCTAAGTTCAAACTTATTTTGGTGTGATTTAAGTGGAGCTGTTATTTTCTTGCTGTTTTTACTTGCTGTTGAAAATCTGAACCCTATTTTGGTGTGCTCTCAGTGAGGCTGCTAGTTCTTGGCTGTTTTACTTGCTGTTGAAAATGTTAAACCTATTTTGCTGTGAATTAACTGGGGCTGTTATTTCCTTGACACTTTTACTTGCTGTTGAACATTTGAAACCTTTCTGGTGTGATTTAAGTGGGATTGTTATTTTCTTGCTGTTTTCCTTGCTGTTGAAAATTTTAAACCTATTTTGGCATGATTTTAGTGGGGCTGTTATTTCCTTGTATTTTTTTCTTTTCCTCCTTCCCTCCAAGGATGGAGGATCTAGAACTCCCCACTTGCTCACTGCCCCCAACCCCAGGCTTAATCCTCTTGGTGGGTCTGCCAGGTGGGCACCCTCCCAAGGACCTTGGTCACTAGCCCTGGTTTGACCCCAGGTGGGGCCATGGGAGTGGGACCCCCAATGGACCTTGGTCTGCAGCAGGAGCAGTGGTGGAGATGGGAAACCATCACTAGTGCGCCAGCATTTTGGAGCTTTTTCTCCCAGGGTGGGGATGTGCAGTGATGCCAGCATCCACCCTGCCCCCTGACATATGGTGCTGGCCTAGGCGGTACCCCCAGACTCTTCAGAGGTCCGCATTGTGACAGACACTCTTCCTCTTCCCCCAGAGAGGAGAGCAGTCCCTGGGATGCTCAGTCCTTCTTCCTTTGATGGCTGTCTGACTCCTAAGTCTGTCACCAAACCCAGGATGTCAGCGCTGCAAGCAGATGCCTTGCTGCTGCACCAGTGGACTGGAATATTCCTTTTCATTTTACTTGCTGTTGAAAACTTGAAACCCTATTTTGGTGTTATTTAAGTGGGGCTGTTATTTCTTGGCTGTTTTACTTGGTGTTGAAAATTGTAAACCTATTTTGGTGTGATTTAAGTTGTGCAGTTATTTCCTTGCTGTTTTTATTTGCTTGTTGATTTCTGTTGGGCTACTGTTCTGCTTATCTTGTTTTTAACTCCCTTAACATTATAGTGCAGGAAATGATTTGTGTCTAGCCCTAGAACTTGGGGAAGGGTGCTAATTGTTCAGCCTTGTGCCTCAGCTATGTGATAATTGGAGGTGGGGCTGAGCCAGATTTGAGGTAACAAGGTTGCTTTTGAGTTTTGGCTTCTCATGAGAGGCTAGAAAGAAAATGCATTCCTTTTATTTCAGTGCAGTAACTGCTCATTGTTGCTTTTATTTCTTTTACTGTTTATTGTTGATTTCTTTTGGTAGCAGGCTTGATGTTTTGACTTCTTATAAAGGGGCTAACATGGAATTGTTTTGGGGATGTTGAAAATCTGAAACCTATTTTGGTGTGATTTAAGTGAGACTGTTATTTCTTTGCTGTTTTACTTGCTGTTGAAAACTTTAAACCTATTTTGGTGTGATTTAAGTGAGACTGTTATTTCTTTGCTGTTTTACTTGCTGTTGAAAACTTTAAACCTATTTTAGTTGTGATTTAAGTGGGGCTGTTATTTCCTTGCTTTTTTACTTGCTGTTGAAAATGTGAAACCTATTTTGGTGTGCTTTTAGTGAGGGCTGTTATTTCTTGGCTATTTTTTTCTTGCTGTTGAAAATTTGAAACCTATTTAGGCATGATTTAAGTGGAGCTATTATTTCTTGCTGTTTTTAATTGTTGTTGACAAGTTGAAGCCTATTTTGGTGTGATTTAAGGGGCTGTTATTTCCTTACTGTTGAAAATGTGAAACCTATTTTGGTGTGCTTTTAGTGAGGCTGTAATTTTTTTGCTATTTTTTCTTGCTGTTGAAAATTTGAAACCTATTTTGTTGTGGTTTAAGTGGGGCTGTTATTTCCTTGCTGTTATAACTTGTAAATTTTTCCCTCCTGCTCACCCACCCCTGCTGTTAATTAAATGCTCTGTTAAATCTGATTGACATGAGCCAAGCACAGAGGAATAACAGGGGGTGTGGAGTAGCAAGGGCATAAGGGGAGTAAGCCAGCCTGTGGTACAAGTTGCAGTAACATAGAAGTGCAATCATCTCGGGGCTAGCATAGCATAAATTACCAAAACAAAAATGACATCAAGTAAAAATGCTTCCAAAAAATTAAACACAGCAACCTAGAAGGAAAGCTACATGTCTAGGGGAACTAGAAGGAGGCTTCAGACAAAGACAACTAGTGTAATAGTTATCAGACAAATAGTGTAATAATGTAATTACACAAATAGTGTAATGGCAGTACAAGTGCAGAATAATGTGGGAGTGGAGCAATGCAGCAATGCAGTGGATACTGGTCAGCTGTATTCAGACAGAACATATGTATGCTGAGATGCTGTGGGATGAGGGTAGCCAGACTCAGAGTGGAGGTAAAATGCATCAGGAGTACATTCACACCCATCCAGAGACCATACAGTCCAATGCCACTGCATCAAATGATGCCAAGAATGAGAGCACTTTGACAATGTGGGCTTAGGGAGGGTTAGGATGGTCAGACAGAGGCACATTCCAAATCCTTTTCCTTTCTTGCTCTTAATCTTTTATTTAGTAGATTGATATTTAAACAGATACAGATCTTTTCAGTCATTATGGTAATGTTATTACACAATGAATTCAGATTACCTTTACAATGATAAACTGAACATCAGCAGTCAATAGTGACATGGAATAAACAGAAACATTTTTCACTGATTTACCCCTCTTGCAAGGCTCTTCTAGGACATTATAAATACTTTTTAGGGGAACTCAACATTACACTTGAGTGGGGTCACCTCCTTCTCTTATTTTACAGATCTGAGTACTCATGCTGCTGTCCCGTCTGAGGATACTTGGTACCTGGAAAACAACATACAATAGAACCACATTATCCAGCTGTATACTGGAAAGTTTCAAGGGGTCTTAGCCTGTCCTTACAGTATTGGTTGATCGGGCCCATATTGTATTGAGCAATATATTCTAGGTAAGGAGTCCAAATCTCTTCATACCTGTGCACAATTCTCTGATGAATATATACTATTATGGTTAGATTTGCTAAAGCTAACATTGCTGTCAACCACTTATCAAACATTGGGACCTCATTTAACCTCCACCTCCTTAATAGTAACCTCTTAACCTCCACAGATGCCTGTATAAGCCACATCACTTGAGCTTTGGTCAGGTCGCTCTGCAGAGGAAAAGGTCTAGCAACTAGTAAAAGGGTCCACTGGAACATGTGTACCCAATATATTGGAGCTGTGTTGTGTCACTGCCACCTTCTGATGCAGAGGATTACATGATCATAGGATGTGAAGTAGGTCTGCTGAGGGGCTTTACACCTCCAGGAACTGTCCACTAGGATCAGCACCATAGCCTTCAACTGAGAGGTGTGCAATACCAGAGGTGTCTCATCTTATTTTATATAAGTTTTTAGATCATTACAAGCTTGGTGAGCCATAAGTCACCCAAGTTGCCACTGCTGTTCACTAATCTGTATCCCCAATTTAGCTGTCCATTTCTTTCTCATAGCCAGAGATGGATCTGGGGCACTGTCTCTCATAAGGCATTGTATCCTACCTGTGAGGTCTTGCATTTGGTTGGACCATTGTCTAATAGGGAGTGGTTTCAGTACCTGATGTGTATTTCTACTGCCATTGTGCAGAAACATTTTGTGCACCCAGGCTATATACAGGCTTCTCATCTGAAGGTATCTCCAAAAATCACATTGTGGTATTGCATATCTCTGTTGGAGTCCTTGAAAGGGTCAGTGTTGTGCAGCCTGGGGTCTCTAGGTCCACCATGATATCAATTGTTCTACTGTCACATCCCTTTCATTGAAATGGTTTCCAATCAATGAATACAAGTGGATTATTCCAAATTAGGGTTTACAGACCAGGGTTCAAGCATAGTTTGGTTTTCCAGCCAACTCTCAGCCAGGCCAGGTGGGAATGCAGGATTGTGGGCCAGTGTTTAAAATATTTGGGTAAGGGTGGCTCAGGTAAGCTGACAGTGAAGTACCTTTCATTATATCCTTGTCTATTACCAGCCAAGCTGGGGTGCTGTTTCTGTTTTCTGAAACCATCTCACTGTTTTGCTGTACTACTTGCCAGGCAATACTGGGCAAAGTCCAGGAGATTCTAGCCCCCTCTTATCCACGGTGCCCATAATTTTGCCTTACTGAATCTTAAGGAGAAGCCCCATATAAATCTACTCATTATGCTATTTAACTTTTGGACCCAGGCCTCCAGGCTTAGAGGAATGGGAGGTGGGAGAAGGTAGTAGACCCTTGGGGCTATCATCAGTTTAGCAGCAGCTATTTTGCCTGCCAGTGACAGCCAAAGATGCTCCCATCTATATATGTCTTTCGGATGTTCTTCACTAGTGGTTTAAAGTTGATGTCCATCAGGGATTTTAATTTTGGAGCTTTCCTAACCCCAGGTACTTTATTTCTGTGTGTGCCCAGGCTAGACCCAAATTTCCTAGCACCCCCAGAATGGTTAGCTTGTTCAGTGGAAGGATTTCAAATTTCGTTATGTTAATTCTTAACCTGGAAAACTCCTCAAATGTGTTCAGGGTGCCCAGTATACATGGAAAGCTCTGGGATATGTCATTAGTCAGGATTAAACAGTCAACTGCATACAGTTTTGTGACATATTGTTTCTTTTCTGCTTTGATTCCAGTTATCTGGCGGTGGAACCTTATAGCTGCCACTAGGTGTCCCATGGCTAATACAAACAAGATGAGAGACAGAGAGCAACCCTGTCTTGTACCCTGTGCAGGAAAGGGGCAGAGAGTGTACTGTTAGTGAGGATGCTAGCCACATGGTGCTTGTACAATGTTCTGATCCATTCCATAAAACATTCACCACATTATAGCTTTCCAGTACCACATTCAAGTACTTGCACTCCACTGAGTTGAAGCTTTCTCAAAATCAATTGTTACTGTGACTGCGGGTGTTGGGAGCACTGCTGCAGTCTGCAGTAGATGGGACTAGTGCTTGAATATGGTCCAAACTAATTCTGCCATTATGAAGCCTACCTGAGATGGGTGTACTATCAGTAGGATCTTCTCAAGTCCAAGCCAGAACCTTTGCCAAAATCTTGGCATCTGCATTAATTAGTGATATAGGCCTATAACTAGCAGGAGGGTGTGGTCTTTTCCTTTTTGGAAGGACCGTAATAATGGCCCCATTCAGAGTACCAGCACTCTCCCTTGGCATGGGCTTCCTGTAACATGTGCATCAGGGATGTCACCAAGGATTGAACCATTTTGTAGAAGTCTACTGGATAGCCATCTCTCCCTGGGGCCTTATGTGGAGCCATGCTGCCTATAGCCTGGGCAATCTCTTTCTAATTTATAGGGCTAACTAACGTCTCCCTGGGTGTTGGAGAGTTTGGGAAGGGAAGGTGTGCTGTGAATTTCTTATATCTCTCCTCTCACACTCAGATTGAGAGGAGTATAGTGACTTGAAAACTCAGCCATAAGCTCATTTATCTTTTCTGGTTCAGGGACTTTTACCGGATTTGTCTCTTAACTGATGAATCATCCTTTTGGCTTGCTTCTGTTTCAGCCTGTATGCCAAAAGCTTGCTATTTCTCACCTTGTCAGTCTAATACTGGCATTGGACCCTTTGTAGATGTAGCTCAGCTTTTCTGGAAGTCATACTGTTGAATTTGAGCATAATGTCAATGAGCCGGGTGATTACCTGAGGATTTATAAGGCTGATGATTTGTTTTATACCAGACTTCAAGGGCTTTAAGCTTGTTCTCCAGCTGTGTGTGTTCTTTTCTTTGTTTCTCTCTGTAGGAAGCAAAGCTAATTATTTACCCCTTAATGTTACCTTATAAGCCTCCCATGTATTGGCCGCTGAAACAGAACCTACAGGGTTGTCCCTGAAATACAATTCAGTTTCTTTGTGAAGCCAGGACTCAAAGTCCTTATCCTGAAGGTGCAATATGTCCAGCCACCACAATAGGGATCTGTTTAAGTTTGCAGAAACAGGAGGCTCAGGTCTCTGGGGCATGATTGGACACATGTAGAAGTGCTATATTCACACTGATTGTGGCAGATGACATGTTTGGTGAAATGAACCGAGGTCCGGCCTACTGGCCATGGTCTTAGGGCAAAGAAAGTGTATTCTTGATCCATAAGATCTGAACACCTCAAATGTCTCTAATTGATGTAGATTGAGTAGTTCCTTCAAAGCTTGTAGGGACCTTGCGTGGGGTTCAGTTCTGGCATTTGTTCTAAGAGGTGGTCCATAGTGAGTTAAAGTCCCCCAATAGTACATTTGGGTTATCAAAGGCTACATCCATTTTCTCTGGGACAGTGTGTTAAAGAAGCTTGAGGTATCCTCATTCAGAGCATAGATATTAACCAACAACACTGGTCCTGTGGGTGTAGATACCTTCATAATAATCCACCTACTGTCTTTATCTTTGGTGGTCTCTACGTTTCCATTCAAGGTTACGGTGCAGCAATATTGAGACATCCCATTTGGCAGACCCTGAAATACTTTGAGCCTCCACACAGTCCCTTGCCAGTTTTTTGCCTCTTGGGAGCTGAATTTAGTCTCTTGCAGAAGCAATATTTGTTCCCAGTTTTTTGACTTTGCCATGATCTGCTGCCTTTTTACAGGAGAGTTTAGACCCTTCACATTCCAAAATGTGGCTATTATATCGGATGGTCAATGATATTTTGATTGCCTCCATGTTGCATATAGCCAAGCAGATAATACAGCTACTGGTACCAAGAGTTCCACATGCACATCACTACAGTTCACATTAAAATCCCTCCAGCATAAGTGTCAGTGTCCCTGTTCCCCTATACTTGAGCTTAAACCTTGTCGTCTCTACTCTTTTTTCTTTATTAACAGCCCCACCACAAAACTTTGCGGGGTGTTCTGGACTGAACCATCATATTGACTGATAAATTAGAAAGTGTCTGGCCAACATTAACAGTAATAAGAACCACACATGTATAACCAGGCCATAGACCCAAATTATAGATACTTGCATTAACAGTAACAGTAAAAGCAAAGGGCAAACATTAACATCTCCTTGAACTTGGGAGTATAGGTTATCTGCCTTGGCCTAGAGGTTGCCAGATCTGGCCTTCCTCCAATGGCTGGGTAACACACCTTCATGGGGAGAAGTTCAAGCACTACTAGAGTGCCTATCTGAGCTCCTTTAAAAACAGAGCCATACTTTAAATAACAGCAGGCATGTCCCGTGGCCTTCTAAAGAGATGCATCAACACCCCTGTCCCTTGTGATGTTTATGGGTGCAAAGGGTCTCTTGCTTAGACCATAACTACCACCCCTGAAGAAATGATGGCACCACAGCCCAAAACAAAAGAATGGGGAAGCTTGGGGGTGAGAGCAGAGCAAGGTATCGCCCACCTTTGTCATCTATAAATCCTAGCCTGTCCTCTCTTAGTGAACCTGAGGGAACCACATGAGTCCATGGCACCCCGAATGAGGTATGTACCTTTATCTGGATCAGGCATTCGCTGTTCACATTTGCCCTGCTTATACAACAGTGTAACCCATAGAGGTATTTCCCTCATGCTGTTACCTGCCAGCATAAATCACAAGCTTCTGTGCTCTTTCTATTACCCCTGACTCCCCCAGAACATTGCAGCAGGGGTATCAAAATATGATCATAAATATCAGTCCCTTAAGCTGTAGGCTTGGCTACCATTACAAGAAGAAGCTGCCTTAAGTCCCCACTGAGGGGCCCCACTGGGATCCACTTACCCCCTCCTATGCTGCTTGTGCACTATCCTCAGATTGGAATGCTGTGAGGCCATCCTTGGTCCCTGAGTGTCCCTATCCCCTGGGGAAAATAGTTATCACATGTGTCTATGCACAGCTGGCATATGAGTGCCCATTTACTCCCTATGTATCTCTTCAGAGTCAGAGTCTGGCCTAAACAGAACCACATGCTTATCTTATGTTAGAAACTCTGGTGTGTGTGGGGGTGCCACTCATTATGTACCCACTAGCCCTATACTGTATGTTTAAATTTCCCTTTGAGGTGGATTACTAGCTGGGCAAACCTCTAATTGATGGATATTGACACTGGACCATGGAGACAGATAGCCCTTTTCCTGCTAAAATACCCTAGCACATCTTAATGACAACCGCTTAAGGAATCAGCTCATTTATCATATGGCAGCTTATCAGGTTTAGGAGACAGCAATATACCACCTTTTGGGACGAGCCCTGTTGCAACTTTACTATGGGAATGTCACTGACTCACAGTCCAGTGCTGAAGGAAACAGTAAACAACATCTTGTTCCAGATCCCTCCCTCAAAGAGACATCACACTCAATATTGTAGATTTGGCTGCTCAGTCAGCAAACCTTTTATTGTCCACTTAAACATAAATATATACATTTTACAATATTAAGTTCCTCTTATTTTCTTTATCATATTTTATTCACTCCTCTTTCTTATTTTGTTTCTCTTTGTTTTCTCCTAAGCATGAAACCTGAGGGGTCCACTCCCTCCTTACCGGCATAAACCCGAGCTGGTCTTATACTTTCTTTCTTTCTGGGCAGGTCAATTCCTGCTCCCTTTTTCTTGTCCATTTTCAGGTTGTCCATACCCTTTTACCTTCTTCCAGATCTTAATCCCCGATTTGTTTTTCTTAACTCCCCATATCCTTCCCCCCTTTTCCTTATCAAATCTTTCTTCCTACCCTCCCCACCTCCCGTTTTTTAAGGGTGGTGGGTGGGTCTTAATTCCTACCTAGAACCTTGGCAGAAAGTGGCAGCCCCTCTGTGCTGCCCTCTTAAACCCCTGTTGCTCCACCCCACTCACCATTCTCTGCTTCTCATTGGTCCTTATCCCCCACCCCCTTCTGATGCTGTGATGGCGTCAGGGAGACCTCCCTCTTTGTGACCTCACTTCCTCCCTTCCTTCCCCTCCCCTCATCCCAACTTTCTCCCTTCCCCTACTTGTCCCTGCTGACATCCCCAGTCTCTTCCCAGGGTCCAGTGGCCTGAACAATGGGGCTGCCCATAATGCAACCCATTTGTTCCAGATCCTCCTCTCAAAGAGACATCACACTCAATATTGTAGATTTGACTGCTCAGTCGGCAAACCTTTTATTGTCCACACAAACATAAATATATACATTTTACAATATTGAGTTCCTCTTATTTTCTTTATCATATTTATTCCACTCCTCTTTCTTATTTTGTTTCTCTTTGTTTTCTCCCCAGGCGTCAAAACCAGGGGTCCATTTCCAATCCTTACCCAGGCGTAAACCCCAGCTGGTCTTATACTTTCTTTCTTTCTGGGCAGGTCAATTCCTGCTCCCTTTTCTTGTCCATTTTTCAGGTTGTCCATACCCTTTACCTTCTTCAGATCTTAATCCCCCATTTTGTTTTCCTTAACCCCCATACCCTTTCCCCCCTTTTCCTTATCGAATCTTTCTTTCTTACCCTCCATTAGCTTGCCTCTAGCTTGTGTTGGATGGTAAGCTTCCCTCATTTAGGAAAACCCTCTCAACCACTGGTCTATGCCTCTACCTAGCTCAGTGATGATTATGTGATTTCCCATCTGGGACAGGTGCACCCTGTCCATCCTGTATAACCCATGTATCCTCTCTTCTAGCTCATCATTGTCTAGTAGCGCTCCCCTCTTTCTATCAAATACCTCCCCACTCTAGTATTCATCCTCCTTCTCACTTTTCTATACTTTGTGCTGCCTGGCTTGTCTCCACACTCTACGAGGAATCATTTTGGACCACATAATTGTTATCTCTGGCCGCCATGTCCTTATGACAGTGACACCCCTTTGTATGCTGCAAAAGATGTCTACCCAGAGGCCATGTTCCAAATCATTCCCACCAAGATGTATAATCAGGAGGTCCAGGTCCTTGTTGTTCTTTTTCATCTCTAGCAGTAGAGGAAGGAGCTGCCCCAATGCATCCCTGTATTCCTTTCCACAGGATCCTTATTCCTTTGTGGTCAATTGCCTTCCACCTCTCTTCTGTGCTGCCTCCCTTTCAGCCCAATAAATGTATGAGTGTCCCACTATCCATATGTCCTTCCTTTTCCATATATCTATAACACATAATAAGAAACAGTGAGGCAGGAAACAACCTTTGCTTGACTCCTTTTTTTTGTACCTTATACCTTCATTTTTCCTGTGAGGACAAAACCAATAGAGTTAGTGTACTGCATTTCTAATATATTTCTTGTAGCAGTCTGATGCCCATAGTCCCTTGGCTTTTATGTCTTCCTCCCTTTTTCCCGGGCAGCTGCCTCAGAGGCTGCCCAATTCATAAGGAATGAGATGAGAACCTGTCTGTTTTTTTCCCAGATCTTTTATACTCTGTTTCAACACCCGATACTTGACTCCTTTTACCTCCTTCCGTCTTTGTGCACAAAACATAAACCCCTTTGTTTTGGCTAATTATGTGGAAGTCGAGCATAAGCCGGCATGGGCACACCTCCGGGGTCTCTTCCGGCTCGATATTCACCCTGTCCCTTTGCCTGACTGGTCTGTTTTGACCTGGAAATTATTGGGTGATCCCTACCCTTTTCGTTCTATATCATTCCACTGCAAACCTTCTCCGGGCGGATGTAGTGGGTCTGACTAATTCAGACACTCTGAAGGCTCCTTTGTATAAAACCATAAACAATGCTTTGAATAATATTACCTCGTAGGGGTGTAGCAAATCTCGCTAGTTTTCTTAGTATCTCTTCTAGTAAGTGTTCCGTGATTGGTTCTCTCTATCCTCTCCTTCCCTCTTATCCTTTGCCACCCCATCATCATTCTTCTTACCAAAATACTGTTGCACAGCTCTCCCCATCCTTTCATCCAGCAGACCCATCCTGTGGCCACTAGATGTACTCTCACTGTGGTGCAGGCCACTCCTTCCTCCCACTTAACCACTACAAATCTCCCACTTGCTCTTCTGTGACTGCCCACTTACCTCCATGTTCTGGTGAGATCTGAAAGCTTGGAAGACCCTCCATGAGCTTTCATAGGCTTTTTGGGTGTTGTCTGCCCATGCACTGTGAAAGAGATATGCTGCTCCTCCAGCCAATCTCCCATAGCTCCTTTTGGATCCTCTCTCCCATTGGATCTGTGTTGGAAGCCAGCGCTCAAAATCTTCCCATCTGTAATCGTGAGAGGCTGTCAGCAATGGAGTTGTTTATTCCTACAATGTGCCTACCTTGAAACTCATGTTGAGCCTCAACCCTTGTAGTACTAACTGTCGTGGGATGCGAGTACCAAGACAGACCTTGACCCTCTGTTATTTAGCATGTCCATAACTGCCCTGTTGTCACACCAGAATGTGGCCCTTTGGTTCTGTAGCCATGGTCCCCATATTTTCATCATCACCCATATTGGGAAGATCTCCAAGAAAGTAATGGCATTTGTCAAACCCTCTTTGACCCACCTCTATGGCCATGGTTGCTATCTACTTCCCTTGGAAATAGGCGCCCTCCATGCCCCCAGAAGAGTCCGTGTAAAGTTCAGGTCTGTATTATAGAGTCATTCCTCCTGCCAAAAGGCTATCCCATTGTAATTTTCTATGAATTGCTCCCATATTTTTAAGTCTTCCCTGGTCTCTCTCCCTATACTGACCCAGTGGTATGGCTTTGAACCTCCGCCATGGCTCTTGCCAGGCGTCATGTAAACACCGTCCTGGCCCGATCGCTCTACAAGCAAAATTCAAATGACCCATTAATTGCTGACTGTTAATTGGGGTACTCTTTCCTTTCCTATCTCTGTCAACATTCTCTTTAGTTTATTGATCTTTGAAGTTGGCAAGCGGAATAAGCCCTGTTCGCATCCACCTCTATACCCAGAATTCTAAACACCTGCTGGGGCCTTCTGTTTTCCCCACTAATAGGACTCCTAATTCCTTACACATTTCTTGAAAGTCCTCCATGATCTTCTGCACCTTTTGACCTTCCCTATAAACAGAAAATCATCCAGGCAATGCACCACTGTGTCGTGCCTTTACCTGACCTTGAATACCCATTGCAGCCATGTGCTGAATTTTTCAAAAGTGGAGCATGCCACTGAACAGCCCATCAGTATGGCTTTATCAAAATATTACTCGCCGATCTGGAAACCCAGCAATTCCCAATCTTCCTCTTGAATTGGCAGTAGCGAAATCACGGACTTGATGTCAGTCTTTGCCAGCCATGGGTATGCCTTGCCCTGATGATCTGACTGCATCTTCTAATGTACCATAAGACTCCCTACTATCCTCCTCCAAAATGTAATCATTGACTGACTCCTTCTCCAGATAGGATAGCTGGTGAATTACCCGATATTCCCTGCTTGTTTTTTGGGACTAGGCCCAGTGGTGATACTCGCAGGTGCTGGAAAAGTGTCCTTGAAGGGACCCTCTATCCTCCCTGCCTCCTTTTCAGTCTCAATCTTCAATTTTAATAGTGCCTCCTTGCCTCTTATTGATTGAAAATTTTTGCCCATGTCTCAAACCTCCTTCCTTGGTAATGTAAACTAAAACTTTTCTGGAAACCCTCTATTAATTCCCTCCCCACCCCTTTATTCGGGTACTCTTCCATCCATTGCTCTACTTTTCTGGCCCTGATCGGGTTTTTGCTAATCGAACTGACCTTTTCATCTTCCCCTTGCTGAAACCCTCTCCACCCATATCTCCCTCCTCCCTGTATTATCCTCAGCATCCTCTGTAGCCTCCCCAAAGGAAACGCTTCCTTGCCCTCCCCGGGCTGGCTTCACCATAAGATCTGCATCTTGTGGCTGGGTGTGATCCCCATCTTGAACAAGCATGCCTAAACCTGCAGCCTGGGAAGGAGCAGAATGCTCTGTAATCGCCCAACAGCACTTCTGATATCATGGCCCTCCCTCTGCCACTCACCTTGCCCCCCTGCTACTGTCATGGTCTCCCACCATAGGTCATTATGTCTAGAATCCTATTTACAATCTTCCTCGTAATTGGCCATTCAGGTCCTGAACTTTTGTCATACTGTAACCAGTTAGTCCCTCCCATCATTTTATATGCATTTCTTATGATCGGTGAGTAAGCTAATAGGGAATGCCCAATTCTGGCTTTTTCTTTTGAACTATTGCACTATAATACGTGAAACCCAAGGTCCACGCCTCCCATGATCTTCCTTTATATCGGGCCTTTTCTGTTTCCTCCCTTTTTGACCAGAACTACGGTGGCCGCTAATTCTTTTGCTAAAACCCTCCTTCTCTTCATATAGCTCCACAGTTTTCTTGTCTATTAATGCAAAGATATCAACAAATTCTCCCTTCCATATTTTTCTTTCATTGCTAATGAACATGGTCTCCTATTCTTACCTCACCACCCCCCTTTTTCTGCTCTATCATTTCTATTTTTCTTCATCCCCTGTTTTCCCCCTTTTCCTTTTCCTCTAATTTGCACAGTATTCTCTGCAACCTCTTAACACCATCTCCCCCATACCTAACAATATCTGTTCCACATATTCCTTCATGGTACTCTCTAATGTCAGCACTGTACCTGATTCATCGTGGGGTTCTTTTGATGGTTCAATCATTCCTACATGCCTGACTCTGCTCCCTCTCATGATCCGCTACCTGGGGACCGCGGTCCCTGCCCATCTCCGGCTGGTGAGCATCGGGTGCAGAAATGTTGGGTCCTGGGTGAGGCCTAACCACCTCCCTGGGGGTGGGTTCTGGATCAACATCGGCCCCTCTGGACTGGGTGCTGGTGATGGGTCAGGTGTTGCAAGGGTTGTTGGTTGCCGCACGGAGAACTGGCCTGGGGCACTTTGGCACGGTGTCCCGGCTCCTTCCTTTTCCTCCTGCTCCACTCTGTCCCTTATTTCTGACCTTCCCATTCCGTGCTGGTATCTCCCCCATTCTGTGTCCTCCACTGTATCCAGGACCTTGTGGGCCCTGTCCATGAGATCCATGATCATCTTCATCGCATCTGATTTCATTGAACTAGATCCTCGAGTATTCATTCTGCCTGATTTCCTGCTTGTAACAAAACATAAATAAGTTAGTTAGCTCTCTGGGTTTTTATTATTTTTTAATGCTTGACCTAATGCTACCTCTGTCCCCCCTTTTTTTGTGGGCACAATGGGATTTGCACCACAGACCTCTGTATGCCCCTCCAGTGCTTATTAAGCTGCAGGTCCACCTTTTGCCCTATTCCCTTTTTTTGTCCCATATGCAGTACTCGCCTTGGCTTTCAATATTCCCTGTGCAGTTGCTCCCTATTTGCTTTTAGCCACCCCAGTTTGCCATGAGGGCTATCCCCCACCTCTATATTCAAGTGTAATCTCCTGTGTCCTTATCCCTTACTCTGCCCCAAGGCTCCGATTAGCTCTCCCCAATGATGCCCCAAAGGCCATTTTATTATTTTTTTGTTGTTGTTCCTTTTCACTTGCACGCCCTGTTGTAGCAGCAGCCTTGCCGTTCTGCTCCTTAGCAATGCCCCACTGCATGGCCCTTTGTTCAGGCCTGCTATCATGCTACTAAACCACGCTCTCGTGTCCCTTGCTTGCCCCTGACTCGGTGTCCTGTGCCTGTACATTGGGGCCCTTGCTGGGCTCTCCAAAACCACCTGCTGCCCAAAAGGAAGGCTCCCTGCCTAAGTAGTGACATTCCCAACTGTACAATATCTCTCATTGTATGGAGGACCAATGATACCATTCCTAGCCCATCACTGCAACATAAAGCACCTCATACAATGAGGATTAGTAGTGTCATGGTGCCAGGGTCCACAGTTTGGAAATCCCAGAATGCTGGGAAGCCATTTACCCCACTTTCCAAAACAATGACCCTCCCTTGGCAGCTCCCAATTTCTAAGGGTCCTGCACTGCTCACCCTCTGTGCGCTTCAAAGCTCCCTTCCTGGTTTTCTAGGCCCACGCTTTCCTCCTGGGCCCTGCTGGTCGCCGTTTTGACTCCCTGCCCCAGCACTCCCCTCTCATTGTGTTTTCTTTTTTTATTATTTACCTGCCTCCATGGCATAATCAATCTATGATCCCTTTCCCCTCCCTGAACACTAGGACCTTCTTTGTTCTCCTTCGCAGCTCTCCAGAGTCTCTCCTCTCAGCTTTCTCCAGCCCTTTGTCACACTGGGCCCAAAGGCCCACCACGTGGTTCTCCACAAATGCTAATAGCCTCTCTCCTCTATCGCACCTCCCTTCCTGCTTAAGCATCTGTGGGAGGGTGAGGTCTAAGAGGAGGTCTCCCCTGACATCATCACAGCATCAGAAGGGGCGGGGATAAGGACCAATGAGGAAGCAGAGAATGGTGAGTGGGGGCGGAGCAACAGGGGTTTAAGAAGGAGCAGCACAGAGGGGCTCTGCCACTTTCTGCTAAGGTTCTTAGGTAAGTAATTCAAGAGAAAGAACCTAGCACATCGGTTGGTGAGTTCCTCAGGAAAGGTAAGGAAAGGGATATCTGGGACATTAATCCATTAGGTGGACTGCTGAGGCAGATAGCAAGGCTGGAGCAAACAGAAAATTAGAATATGATGCTTGGTTAAAAAATATATAGTAACAATTTGTTGTTTGTTTGGTTAAAAAAAAAGAAAAGTAAGACTTCAGATTTGGGCCTTGTGTTTTGGTGACTCCTCAATCTGGCCTTTGGGGTCTAGAGCACGGGGAGAGCTGCCTGCTGGCTGTTGTTTAGATGGTTTCCTCAATCTACTCCTTTTGTACCTGCTGCCACTCATTGGTGCCTTCAGCAATGGGCCTTCTTCCCTTTATTCCAGAGTCTTGGGCACTAGTTTCTTGAGATATCTCCATTTCTTGGTGGGTCTCTTGAACAGGATCATGGCTGCTGCATGTGGTTCCTTTCCCGCAATCTTGGTGACAAATTGCTCAACTTCTGCCGGTTATTGAAGGTGATGAATTCTCTCAGTAATTAACTCTCAGCATTGTAGGATACCATAAGGAGGTACTTATGTTAATTTTATATAAGGCTTTCTTTACTGGGCCATATGCTCTCCTTTTCTGGGGCAATTCATAGGAGTAGTCTTATTAGATCTGGACATGAGCCCCTTCCACTGCAAATTTTTCTGTTCCTTGCTGCCCATAAATACTGCTCCTTTACTGGAAACTGCACAAATTTGCAGAGGATTAGCCTTAGCTGTTCCCCTGCCGAGGTCACACAGCAAATAATCGATGAGCCCTTTCCTGCTCTGGGGCACAGTTATTCAGCTTCAGGATCCTCGGGAGAGCATGCTTGAGGAAGGCCCCATGTCATTGCCCTCTGCTCCTTCTGGTACACCAATCAATCTAATATTTTGTGCCTTCTCCGATTTTCTAAGTCATCCACTTTCACCAAAAGAAATGGAGTTGGTTGTAATGATCTCTTAATTGACAATGGTGGTCATGCAAGATATCTCCTTACCATTTGCCACAGTTTCTGTGCTTGCCACCCATGCTGTGAGTCGTGATACCTCTTTTTCATGTTTGCCATTGTTTTCTTTAGTTCAGTGGTATTGGATAAAACTTTGTTCAACAAGGCAGTTAGTTTTTCAAGCTGGGTTCCATATCACCTTTTTGAAGCTGGGCCATGTCTGCACTTCCAATTTATGAGCCGGCCAACAGGTGGTTTTCACTGGCAGTGCCAAACTAGACCCTGGTGGTGTGCCTTTGTCTATAAGGTGAAAGAGATGCAATTCAGTTCGAGGTGCTGCTCAACTAGACAGAGGCACCCAGAGAAGTGAAGAGAAGGATATGGAGGTCATCCCTAGGAGGTGACCTCAGTGGGGCATGGGGTCATGATGTCATGACAAAATCACGCACATCAAGACCACACACCACTATACAGTGTGTAGCAACACCCAACTGTTTTTCTTGTGTTTTGAGGGCTTTGCTTTCCTACATGGAGGCTTCACCCCACCCACAGAACTATTATAATCAACTCTGGGGGTGTGGACAAGGGGGCAAGAAATAACATTAAAAAAATACTCCCTAGAAGGGAATCAAGCCACTTCCCAAACCACATCCACTGCTGGATTAGGTGCTCTAGCCACTCCACCATCCAAGCTGTTAACTGAGCACCCAACCAGCAGTGACTACATCCACTTCCTTGTTGCTGATGACTGTCAGGGAGTAGTGATACTTTCTGTTGCTGTAATTTCCTGTCGCTGTAAAGCCACGTGCACTACTAGCAGCTTGGTCTTGCTGTGTGTGGTTTCATCCATGATATTATGACCTGGTAGTTCAGTGGGGGAGCAGTGCACCCCAGTGGAGGAGGAAGCTGATCCAGGTGAGGGGGTACAGGCAAAGTGGGCAAGCATTAAAGATGCAGTACTTGAAGCAACATCCCATTTTGTTAGAGAGAAAGGAAGTGCAAAGAAGAAATAAACCACTTTGGTTCTCAAAAACAGTTGCAGAAAAGGTCAGATCCAAAGGCTGACCTTCAGGAAATATAAGGAATGCAGCGGGATGAAGATAGGGAGGCATACCAAACTTCCCTAAGGAAGCAGGGAAGGCAGTAAGGCAGGCAAAGGCTGAAACTGAGGAAACACTACCATGAACAGTAAAAGACAAGACTTTCTAAAGATGCATTAGAAAAGGAGAAAGTCTAGGGGGTATTGCTAAGATCAAAGGGGATAAGGGTGTGAGGAGGAGGACCATGTGAAAGCATCTATCCTAAATAGATACTTCAGCTCAGTATTTACTGAAGAGAAGGTAGGCAGGGCCACAGCTCAGCACCATGGATACAGCAGGGAGGAGGTGTGCACTAGTCCCTTCAAAAAAGAGGCTCCTACAAGAGCTCAATAAGCTCAGGGTGGACAAAACAATGGGACCTGATGGCATACATCCCAGGATACTAAAGGAGCTAAGGATGTAACTAGCAGAGTCATTATCAGAACTGTTTAGTGAGTCTCTGAGCACAGGAGAGATCCCAGAAGACTGTAGAAGGGCTCATGTGATCCTGCTCCACAAGAGTGGTAGCAGCAGGGAAGAGGCAGGGAACTACAGACCAGTCAGTCTTACCTCAGTAGTGGGCAAAATTATGGAGGCACTCCTTAAGGAAAGGCTAGTGCAACACCTGGAATCCATAGGAGCACAGGATCCAAGACAACATGGGTTTACAAAGGAAGGTCCTGTCAAACTAATCTCATAGATTTCTTTGACTGGGTAACCAGAGTGGTGTACCAGGGGAGCAGTTGATGTCACCTACCTTGACATCAGCAAAGCTTTCAATACTGTTCCACATAGAAGATAATTAATAAGCTGAGTAGGCTTGAGTTGGGTCAGAAGTTGGTCAACTGGGTGGCAAACAGGTTGGTGGGCAAAAACAAAGAGTGGTGGTAAATGGTATACTGTCAGAAGAGATACAAGTCACAAGTGGGGTACCAGGGATCATCCTGGGTCCAGTCCTTTTCAATATCTTCATAAGTGACATTGCAGATGGACTGGAGGGTAAGGTTTGTCTGTTTGCAGATGACACCAAGATCTGCAGCAAAGTAGATGATCCAGATGGGGTGGACAGAATGAGAAGAGATCTAGATATACTTGCAAAATGGTCAGAAGAGTGGCAACTGAGGATTAATGCAAAAGTGAAGATCATGCACATAGGGAAGAGAAACCTGAAGCCATCTATAGGCTGAGAGGGAAGTTGCTAGCAGTCACAAGGGAAGAAAGAGACTTGGGCATCATCATCACGATGACCTGAAATCATCCAAGCAGACCACTAAAGCAGTAGGTAAGGCTAGGGGGATGTTGGGTGTATTAGTAGGGATATCACAAGTCGAAGCGGAGAGTAATAATCCCTCTTTACAAGACACTGGTTAGGCCCCATCTGGAGTACTGCATGCACTACTGGAGACCGCACCTTCACAAGGACATTAACCAAATTGAGGCAGTCCAGAGAAGGGCAACCAAAATGGTGCAGGGACTGCATCAGAAAACATATGAGGACAGATTAATGGAGCTCAACACGTATACCCTAGAGCAAAGGAGGGAGATAGGTGATATGATCGAAACATTCAAACACCTTAAGGGCATTAACAAGGTGAAAAAATCTAACTTGTTTCAGTATAAGAAAAATAGCAGGACAAGAGGACACAGCATGAGATTAGAGGAGGCCGATTAAGGGGTATTGTGAGAAGTTTTTTCACAGAAAGGTGGTGGGATGCATGGAATGGCCTACTTCAGTAAGTGGTGAATATGAATATAGCGCAGGGCTTTAAACAGGCATGAGATAGGCATAAAGGAGCAATACAGATGAATAGGAATAGATAGGCCATTGACAAAGCAAAGGCCGATTGCACATTCATAAGGTAGAAAAGAAATGGGCAGACTGGCTGGGCCTTGCGGTCCTTATCTGCTGTCAACTTCTGTGTTTCTATATGTTTCTGATGGGGACTCTATCATACAGGGATCAAGCTAGGAACATGTGAGGGGAGGACAGGGAGCTGAGGTGCCTACCAGGTGTCACGGTGTGGAGGAATGGGAGGAAGATCCTGGGGATCGCTGGGAAGGCAAGGCGGAAGGGAGAGCTGGATGTCATTATCCACCTAGGGACTAATGATCTGGCAAATGGGAAGCCTAAGGAAGTTCAGGAAGAGTTTAGAAAATTGGGGAGGTGTCTCAAGCAAGTAGCTACATCGTCATCTTCTCAAGTACTACCTGTGAGAGGCATGGGATAGCTTTAGGGTGGATGCACCAGGAACTTTAGCACATGATTGAAAACCTGATGCTGGAGAGAGGGTTCAGATCCATTGGTGACTGGGGACCCACCTGGATGGCCAGGGCTTGCTCAAACCTGATGGCCTGCATCCATCCTGGAGGGAATACAAGCACTCAATGAAAAGTTTAAATGCCACATGGACAAACATTTAAACTAGCCAAGGGGAGGTCTGAAAGGAGGGTACCTAATTGCCCTCCCCCATAGCTAGCAGTGGAACCAGAGAAAGGAGGAGGAGGATATCACTACAAAGCAGTGTGAAAAAGATGGAGCTAGAAACCCAAGGGGTAGCTAGGCAGAATAAGAACAAAATACAACAGAAGGGCAGACAGCACGGAGAACCAGGGATAAATGATAACCAGGGAGGGACTGAGTAGAACAGCAAAACAGACCAGAGAGGTCACACCATGAAGCCATGTGTCAATGCCAGGAGCCTTAGCAATGAGATTGAGGATCTGGAGGCACAGTCTGACCTGGACATTGTGGCCATCACAGAGACCTGGTGTAATGATAACCACAACTGGGAGATGGCCATTCCCAGCTGCAGTATATTCAGAAGAGACAGGGCAGGCAGGAATGGAGGAGGACTGGCACTTTATATGAAAGATAGCATAAAGGCCACAGAGATCCAGGAGGAACAAAATGGGGAGTGATACTGTGGGTTAAGCTGGAAAGAAAAGGGGTCATCCATCCACATGGCGTGGTTTATAGACCACCAGCCCAGGAGGAAGAGAGACAGATAAGGAGTTAATGCTAGCCATCCAAAGGGAGGTGGTGCTCATTTGAGACTTCAATATTCCAAACATGGACTGGAGCCTCCCAGTAGCAGCATCAAGTAGGAGAAGATTTATCCTAGACTCCGTTCAGGGTGCCTTCTTAAGCAATGATCATGGAACCAACTCGGCAGAAGGCAACACTGGACCTCGTGCTCACAGACAGGGACAGTGTGATAGGGTAACAGTGGGGGAGCACCTGGGAACAGTGATCACCAGTCATTGTGTTTTGAAATCACAGAAGAAGCAGAACCAAACTGCCCAAAAACACATATCCTTGACTTTAAGAGGGCAGGTTTGGGGAAAATGGGGACATGATTGAAAGAGGCACTAATAGGAATGGGGAGGAATCAGGGGTTGAGGAACAGTGGGCAATATTTAAAACAGGGATTACAAGAGCAACACAATTATGCATTAAACAGGTTAGCAAGGGAAAATGAAGAGGATGCCATTACAGTTTTCCAATGAGGTAGTGGAGAAAGTGAAAGCCAAAAAGATCATATTCAGGCAATACAAAAGATACAGGCCGAAGGGACAGAGAGAAGTACCAGGAGAAGCAAAAGGAGGCAGGAGGTCAGTAAGGAAAGCCACAGCTCAGACAGAGGAGTGCATTGCAAAATCAGTGGTTACAGGAGACAAACCTTACAGGTACATAAATGAAAAAAGAAGGGTGAAGGAGGGATAGTGAGACTGAAGGGTGAGGACAGGGCAGCATGGAGGATGACAACAATAAAGCTGACATACTGAACAGACATTTCTGCTCAGTCTTTACTGAGGAAGAGGAGGATAATGGGACTGAAGAGTACAAGATCTGGGAAAGGCATGGAAATGGACACAAGTCCCTTTACATGGGAAAGGATCCTAAAGGAACTGGAAGGAATAAGAGTTGATAAAGCAATGGTGCTGGATGTGGTGCACCCCATGGTCCTAAAGGAACTAAGAGGTGATGGCTGAACCTCTGGCAATCCTGTTTAGCCAATCACTGGAAACAGAGGAGGTACCCAAAGACTGGAAGACGGAGATGTAGTCCTGTTATGCAAAAGTGGGAACAAAAGGAAGTGAGAACTGCAGACCAGTCAGCCTGAGCTCAGTAGTGGGAAGATCATGGAAGCACTACTGAAGGAGAGATTGGTAGAACATCTTGCTGCCAGTGGACTGCAGGATCCAAGACAGCATGGTTTCACTGGGAGAACGTCATGCCAGACCAACCTCAATTAATTTTTCAATTGGGTGATGAGGGAGGTGGATCAGGGAAGGACAGTGGACATGGCCTACATGGACTTCAGCAAGGCCGTTGATACTGTGCTGCTTAGAAGGCTGTTAAACAAACTGGGAATATAAGGTGGTCAGGACAGTAGTGCAGTGATTGGGTAATTAACTGGGTGGCAGGACACAGAGGGAGTTGTAAAGGCTGTCCTCCCACAGAGGGAAAAGTGACCAGTGGGGTGCCACAGGGATCAGTGCTTGGAAGGTCCTATTAAACATCTTTATTGTTGACACAGGATCTAGAAGGCAGAATTTCCTGGTCACTGATGACACAAAGTTCTGTAACAGAGTGGACACACCAGAGGGTGTAGACAGAATGAGAAGGACCTGCAGAAGCTTGAAGAATGGTCAAGGGTTTGGCAGTTGAAATTTAATGCAAAAGTGCAAAAAATGCATATGGGGCACAAAAACCCTGGAACAACATATCAGTTGGGGTGAGGATATAGCATGCACCAAGCAGGAAAGGGACCTTGGGGTTATCATCTCTGATGACCTCAAGGTAGGAAAACAGTGTAACAAGATGGCAAGTAAAGCAAATAGGATGCTGGGATGCATAGGTAGGGGTCATTACCAGTAGGAAAAGGGAGGTCATAATTCCACTATACAAGACAATAGTGAGGCCTCACCTGGATTACAGTGTCCAGTTCTGGAGATCTTACCTAAGTAAGGACATAGAGAGGTGGAGAAGGTTCAGAGGAGGACAATGAAGATGGTACAGGGATTGCATCACAAGTCCAATGATGACAGGCTTTAGGACTTGATTATGTACTCCCAGGAGAAAGAGAAGGGAGAGTGGCGCTATGACAGAGACATACAAGTACTTTACGAGGAGGAACAGTGTACAGGAAAACACTATTTTGCAGTGAAAAAATGTTCCAGGACTAGAGGGCATGGGATGAAGTTGGTGGGAGGGTGATTCAGAGGAAACATGATGAAGACTTTCTTCACAAAAATAGTGGTGGACAAGTGGATCACCCTGCCTGAGGATGTGGTGGGGGCTGAAACAATCACAGGATTTAAGAATGCATAGGATAGCCATAAGGGAATCCTGGAGGTCAGGAGTGAGGGCAACAGACATCTAGAAACACCTAAAGTGATCTTATGTGCTCAAATGGGCAGAGTGGGCAGGACATAGGCCCTTATCTGCCAACAGTATCTATGTATCTATGTTTCAATATACTGTATATAAACAAAGGAAAAGGATATCTGTGGTACTGAAGTGTTATGCAGGGGTTTATACACTACAATTAATATATATATATATATATAACTTTCTCTGCTTTCCTTTTGTTTTGGGAGAACTAAGTTTATGTAGTATGTGATATGGTCTGTTTGGGCCCCATATTCAAAAGTCCCAGGCCTGCGCCACACAACTGAGATGTGCCAGCACAAAATAATGGTATATTGAGAAGATGCATCATGAGATGCGATCACGCGTGTCCAGCTGAATATCCAGAAAATCGCTATCACACAGTGGGAGATGTGTGGTGTGGCAGGTGACCTGAGCCCTATGCAGAGCATAGAGAAGGCACGATAAGCGGCCTCATGCACAGTGTGCAAAATTGCAATATTCAGCTGGGATATACAAATGACCTCATAACACATTCTAAGCCCATTCCCAGATATGCAGCTCATTACTGGAATGTATTCAGTCCATTTGCATACCCCAGGCATGCATAGTTCCAGCTGTGCAGGACTGCCCCACTACTCCACAAGGTGAACAGGAGGTACTGCAGCCTAGCAGGTAGGGGTGATGGAGTGTTTATGTGTGGGTTGGTGGACTACACTGGCCTGGATACAGTGCTATTATCCATAGCCATGTACAGGGTCAGACTGGGATATAGGAGGCCTACCTGGACAAGCAACAGGGGAGGGCACAGGGTGACATTGTCTGATCAGTATACCACATGCGTGTGATACACCAACTCTGTATGCAGCGTACAGTGACCTGCAGTGCCCCACACACACCCCATATGGGGAAACATGGTGATAACTGCAAGGAATGGCAGTGATCAGAGGGTGACCAGGTACCAGGGTTGGTGGGTCCCACCTATGTGCACCTATGGTGTGCCACCTTGGGTGTGTGCCACAGGTCAGTCCCTTGCCTGTGCCAGGCTTTGACTTGTACCACCAGGCTACCTGGGCACCATTGACCCAGACATCACCCTGAGTGCACCCCTCCGCTGGGTGGTGCCCTGTAAAACCCACATGGGTGCAGGCCATGGCCCCTGGTACATGTGCTGCAATGTGGCTATCTGAACTGCTGGTGTTGTGGGGGCACCCAACAGCACTGGATATGGCAGCTGGGTGTCTATATCCTGTGTGGTGTGGGGTGGTTCTCTGGGGGCACCCATGATGTGTCAGCACCTATGGCTTTGGGTGCTTCTGTCTTGGCATAACTGCAGTGTATGGGTGGCTGGAGCACATCCTGGTGCCCTCCAAGGGCTGTCCCAGGATGGCCTCTCTGCAGTTCCATGGCATTCCTGTGGGTGGCTGGTCATTTTAGGCCATCCATTTGTCTACCTAACTTTGTGCAGCACATTTCTGGGATACAGGGCAGATGCCCCACATGTATTAGCTGAATGTGCAGGTGCATGGCACATTCATGTACCCAGCCCCTTTTTGTGCTGCATACTGTACATTATTTCTGCATGATCGAGCATTAAGAAATGTGTGACTCATCTCTCCCTTTTGAATATTGCACTTCAGCACATTTTTCTGAGATGCACCACACATCTTCATTTTGAGCAGCGCATCTCCTTTGAATATGGGGCCTTAATGTTTGTACTGGCTATGCATGATTGTTTTCCTTTAATAAAAATCACTTACTCTTCTCCAACAAGTGCTCTGGGATCTTTAACTTTCACCTTGCCAGTGACCAGACATGGGCAGAAGGGACCTAAGTTTAATGTCTCATCAAAGGAAGGCACCCACAGCAATGCAGCACCGCTTGTATTGTATGACAGTGTCAGTTATGTTAACACAAGTACCAATGCCTGTTGTATGCTGGACTGCTTTTCACCTTTTATTTGCAATTTATTGAATTGGATAGTATTGTTTTCTTACATTTTACCCTTACCCTTTCCAATAGGATGCCTCGAAATAAACTATTCTCAGCTCAGTAGACCTTTCAGTAGTAAAACTTCAAAATAAATCAATCAATAAGCAAACAAACAAACAAACAACCAATAATACTAATTATATAACATATTAAATATTTAAAAGCCTGGCAAGTGGGGTGAAGCAAAAATATTAAAGGTAAACGCAAGTGTGTCACTGCAATGGTGTTTAACTATTTTGTTTTAATAGATGCCTAGTAAACTGTTTTCCTTGTTAACATCCTCACTTAACAACTTTCAGAATTGAAAACAATTCAGTTAATTATTTGCAATTTCAAAGTTGTAAAGTGTGTAAATAAGTATCTTTTAGAAATATGTGCATCACCAAATATTTACATAAATATAAGAATAATTTCAAATGGTTTTGAAAAGTGTTTGTTAAACATATTAGCTCAGCTAATGACCATATATTTAAAAACTACCTACCAAGAAAAATAAAATATTAGATGAAAAATGTTTTATACAAACACTGTCTTACATTAATATTACATCATTTAAACATCCTGCTAGGGACAGATATGATTCTGAAGTGCCCTAGTGTGTTTCAAGTGAGGAGAGTGAAACTACAGCTAAGATTGCTAACTCACCTAAAAATAATAAATAGGCGATACTCCATGGCCTGATTCACACTATCATATTCTCCTACGTAAGTGTGGGGCAGGATCATAACTTGCTAGTGGTTAAAGCATGAGCAAGATATAAGGGTTCTGACCCCTTTTAAATATCATACTCTGAATCAGGCTATTGTGGGTCTAATTCATAACTCACATTTCCATATGTAAACATTCAAAACTGAAACAGAAACAGGAGCTTGGCTACCTGTACCAAGCAAGTATTTTAAGTAATGACCAGTCTGGACCATGAAAATCTTTGGAAAAACATGTCTTTACTCTCAGCCACATCAAACAACTATAAGGGCCGAACTCCAATGTTTCACACATGCCTGTGCTTTTAATGATCCTTGGAAAACTGCATGCATATGTGAAAATTGGAAGCCGGGCAGATCATGGTTATTAGGTATGGTTGTAACTAAAAAGATTTTTGAGGAAAGATTATCGGGTCCAAATTAGTCATTACTTGAAATCTCTGCCCAAGGTATGGGTAGCCATTTCTGTTTGTACTACAATACACTGTGGTTCTGTACTATCTTTGCTCTGAAGTACCTTGTCTGCATGTATAAACCTAGAAAACTGTCTCTTCTTTGAGGATCTAGTGATAGAATAATAAATGTTATTAAAGTTTTAAGATACTATAAAATACAACTATGATAATGTACAAAAATACAATATCATTCCAGAACAAAAGATTAAAGAGTTTAAATAAAGACAAAACATTCAAGTTAGTCAGGATTAGGCTTGGGCTACCCACTGGGTAGCTGGGTCAGGTAATCTTGGTATTACTTATTTTTGGTGGGGTAGGGTAATTTGGGTAATGTAGTACCCTACCTGACTTGACAGTGTCATTCTCGTGTCAGGTAATTTGACACAGGTAATGGGTAAAGGACTTGAAACAGACATTAAAGGCAGCCTGTGGGGTCCTTCATGAACTTGGCAAATGGAAGGACATGACACTGAGGTGACACCTGATTGGTAGTGCTGTGTGGAATTTTAAATTCTGGAGGAATGAAATTCATAGAATTTGCAAAATTCTGCTGAATTTTGCCAGAAACAGAATGGTGGAATTCCATTGCAGAAAATAGTTGTGGAATGATTTTTGCAGAAAGAAGCTGTTCCACAGAATATTATTCTGTAGATCTCAATATTTTCTGTGGAAATTGTAGCGAAATAATTTTCTGCTGAAAATGCTGCTCCATGGAATATTACTCTGCAGATCACAGTAGGTAGAATTCGCAGAAGAACCAGTGGAATTCCATGGAAATTCTGCTATGGGATGGTCATTCTGCACTAATTTTACCATCAGAATTCTGCATTTCTCACAGCACTACAGTGATTGGCCATTGGTGTCTGTGCACTATTTGCTGTGTGGAATCCAGCCAGCAACAATCTGTTTGTATGTGTTGTAGTGCGTGAAAGCAGCTCTGTGTGGTCACTCGGTCTGCAGCACAAATCGCTGACTTGTTGATCAAAAAGATGACATTTGTTTTTATTTTACTTAACCTGCACTTTGTTGAGGAGCAAAGGGCAGAGGACAGAGAGAAATAGTAGGGGTATGAGAAAATATCTCAGCCAGGAGGAGCTAGAGGTTATGCCAGCCTCAGTCATGGAAGTGGTATGGATGACTTGGGAGAGATCAGAGAAGAAAGGTGGGAAGACATGACAAAACAGAAGGCACTGTGTTGGGTAGCTGGTTTGAAACATTGTTAGGTGCCCCTCTCCTGTTACTGTGTCATAGCTACACTGTCTGTCTCTACAGCACAGTGAAAGGCTTTTATGGATGTGATCGCACTGTTTGTTGGGTACCCCTGGGCCCATTTATTATTGTGACATAGCTACACTGTCTATGCACCATTATGAAAGCCTTGTATGGCTGTATCAAACTGTTTGTTAGGTGGTCCTGGCTCCGAGCCCATTTATTATTATGCGATACCTGTAGGTACATTGTCTGTCTGTACAGCATATAGCAAAGCTTCCTTATGGCTGTATCACACTGTTTGTTGGGTGTCCCAGCCCATTTACTATTGTGACATAGCTACACTGTCTGTCTGTCTGTGCAGCATAGTGAAAGCCTTTTACAACTGTATCACACTTTATTTATTTATTTATTTATTTTTAGTTTTTGTTGACTGGGTAAGTGAATTAGACAAGTTTTGCCTATTTTTGGATATGACCCAGGGATGGGGTACAGATTAATGCCAACTGACCTTGAACCAAATTAAGCTGTTGGTGGTATTTTTAGTGAATGGGGAGAAATTTGGCCAAGACACTGAGGAAACTCCCACCTCTGCTGTGGGGGAGCCTCTGTCATCCTGGCTCTTTGGGAGAAGAGGAGAGAGGTTGGAGGAGACGGAGGTGGTGGAATGGGTCTCATCCCCACCTCAGCACAACAAGAGACCGCAGAAAACATTCAGATGGCAAAGTGATTTATGGACCTGAACTACCACCTGAAACCTCAGCAGAGAATACTGTGAATCAAACCTGAAAGATGCAGACTTGGAAATTACAAAGGTACAACCTCCTGTTTTACTAGATTGTCCAGAAAGACAGCAATTGCAAGCACAATTGGAAGCAGAGGAAAGGAGGTTTTACCTGGCTAAAATTAAACTGAATCGACAGTTACAGGAATTGCAGTATGCACACTTGCAGTCTGACAAGCAGAAACAACCTGTCAGCTCACCGCAGCTGGAATCAGCTCATTGGCAGCATCAAAGGAATCACCAGTCAGCTGGGCAGCAGCTGTAGAATATCTTGGCATGTACCCCTGCAGGTATGGAGAATCTGTTGGTGAATGACAAAACACTGGGGACAAACTGTGAAATCAGGAGTAATGTCAGGAATGGCTCAAGCAGATCATTTGTGGTCCCGCCTAAGATGACCCGACAGAGGAAATGGGGTGAGCAGTTCTGAGTGAGTGTGAATAATGCCTTACTGGCTGCAGGGTGGGAGAAGGATGGTCAGACTGGGTCCTGGACATCAGGAAGAACTCCTATATGAATGCATGTAACACCTGACTCTCTTGCAGGAGGCACACAACACAATATACATTAGTTTCATAGAAGTCTGTATAATGACACTAAAAACAATAAGGCTCCTGGACCTGATTGTATTCCTCCTGCAGTATATAAAGAATACAGAATTCTGGATCCCTCTACTTACAGTGATCTTTAATTTATGTGTGAGACATAATTTTATCCCCATTTCATGGACACAGACAGTAACATTATAGTTCCAATTCATAAAGGGCTCATTATATGAGCCCAAACATTCACCCCATTAGCTACTAGATATAAGCTCAAAGTATTTTCAAGACTGCTACTGAATAGAGTAAATGAATGGGTCGAATTGACCTCCCGATCTCAATCTATCAGGCTGTTTTTGGAGGGTTTTCCACGACCGATAATTTGTTCTGTCTCGTTCATCTGATGGAAAATATGTACTTCTTAGGAAATCTAAGTTGTATGCAGTTTTGTAGATTTCAAATCAGCTTTTGATTCTGTAAATAGCTAAAGCTATGGAACTACTATACAAGAGGACTGGATCAAGTCTCCTCAGATTAATCCAACGACTTTACTCAGGTACATCTACATATATCAGGTATGATGCGAAGGTAGGCTGTCTCAAGCCATTTGAATCAAATTGTGGAGTTGAACAGGGATCTCTATTGGCCCTGTTCTCTTTAATCTGTAGATTAATGAACTATTAATATTTCAAGACTCAGAAGTATTTGACTCTCTTAAAATAAATAATATACTAATTCACTCACTGGCATATGCAGATGACCTGGTAATATTTTCACTTTCTAGAGCTGGATACAGAAGAAACCTGATATCTTGCAGATGAAATGTAAATCATTAGAACTTCGGATAAATATAGAAAAAACAATGGTTTTTAGGAATGGTAATCAGAATGTGAAAGGACTTAGGTTAAGAATTGTAGCCGATAACATTGAGATAGTAAAGAATGCTGTTATCTGGGGTTACAGCTAACTTCTACATGCTCTTGATCTGCTCATATTATTAATTTAATCAAATAAACAAAGAAAAATTAGCTGCAAGAGCATTACTGAAGTTTAATTATGCCTCACGGAGGAAATCCAATTATACCTCGTTAATTGCTGGTGAGGCAAAAATTCAACCATTACTGTTATTTGGTTCCAAAGTGTGGGATATGTAGAAGATGGATTTGGAGAAGCCCTTGTTATATTATTATAAAGCACTTTTAATGGTACCCACCTCGACTTCAAATACTATGGTAAGAGCAGAGCTAGGTAGAGTTCCGATTTACTGCTTCAAAGATATTATAATGATCCCATATTGGATTAAAATAATAAATCAACAGAAAAATATACTTCCAAAATATGTTTAAAAGAAAAATGCAATGGGCAGATAGAGATTTAGCATTGTTATGGCTAAATGGACTTGAGTAAATTAGACCAAGTAGATATGGGCCTCAGTGGATGGATTACACTAGAGGGATTTTGATTCTTCCTCAATATAGAGAACTGGTAAAACAACTGTATTCTCCAGGGAAAAGTATAGACATGGCATAAATAAGAAAACAAAAGTGTGCAAGATGGTATAAGGAGAACAAAACTGACCATGACTTGGAATTATATCTCTCTTTTAGGTTGATTTCATCATATAAAAAGCTATTACCTGGATGAGGATGGGGCTAGTAAATTCAAAGTACACATATTTTAATATTCCCAGTGTTATTGATGATGTAATAGGGACAGAAAGGTTTTGCCAGTGTAATAAAGGACAATAAGAAACCATGAAGCATATGTTATTATTGTGCCCTCTGTAAAAAGGCCAGAGATCAATTTTAAAGAATCACTTATCGATTTAGGAAGACTCTGGTTATGACGTGATGTTATTCTGCATCCTCAAACAATAGAAGATGCAATGTTGTCTCGAAATTTTCAAATTCTGTTATTAAGAGTAAAGAGAAATTATATGCAGCTAAATTTAAAGAAATAACATGATACTATAGAGTGTAGATTGATGTTTTAGGAACTTTAAAATGTTTTTAATATTGTTAGGATAAATGTTATTTATGTCTCTATGCTTTTTATACTTGGTACGTATATTTTCTACAGATTTCTTTATGTGAGAGTTATCTTTATTGTTTTTCTTTCTTGTTATATGTCTTGATAAAATAATTAAGTTACTTGTTATCTTGATTGATCAAATAAAGCTGAATTGAATTGAACTGAATTGAATATACAGCCTGAAGAAAATAGATCTCTAGGACACTCACCTGATCTTGCCTTAACCCCAAATCCACAACTACATTTTCAGATGGAAGGAGCACAACGCACACACCACTGGGCAGCAGGTCCTGGGAACATCAGGGCACCTAATTTGCAAACAGAACATGCTCCTAAACAGTACAAGCATCCTTTTGCTTCATTGTTCAAACTTCTTATAGCACCTGCAGAAAGGCATAAAGTAGTCAATCTCTCCTATAGGAGCTTACGTGAACCACTAGACAGGACTTATGTGCGCATACCCTATTGAAAGACTCAATGAAATTTTTGCAAATGAGATGTATGTCTTAATACATGTCTCTGGAGAGACCATATTTGATGTAAGCTTTAAAACCTTAAATGGCCTAGAGAGATTTTGCATAAAATATAATACTTTGAAAAATACAGAACTGTGGACTTCATTCATGGCCATACCTTTAACTAAGCTGGCACAAAAAGTATCACAGTCTTATTTAGGAATGAAGGCAAGAGCATGCATGACCTTGTACACTGGTTAAAGCAAAGATACACTGTCCTGGGGAGCCCTGAAGCCATTATAGACTCCGAAAACATTTGGACTGGTGGATGGAAAGTTCAAGTTTTATTAAAAACAATGAAGACTGGGGTACTTCATTTACCTAATTCCTTCTTTTAGGGTGTGATAGGGGTGATATTTTACCGGGCCAGGCAAAAGCATGATATAAGTGTGGGTCAGTAACACATTTGAGTAGTATCTGTGATAAGGTCAAATGCAATTTATGTGGGAACTTGGTCATGCTGAAGGTCATTGTGTAAATGAAATTAAGTGCAGCTTATGTGATGAATTGGTGCTTACTTTTCAAAATTGACAGTGGGCAGCACATAATATGCCAGAAAAAGTGGATGGGGAAGAGCAAAGGTCACATGTTACCTTAGCTCAAAAAAATTAAAAACAGAGGCAACTAGACCTGAAATACAATGACAAAATGTACCAGACATAAATCTCTGAAAATATCAGCCTGCAGTCTCTCCCAACCAATCTGTACCTGTGCTGAAACCACAGGAGACACATGACATAATCCCCATACTAGTCAGGATATGAATACATCTATTTCATCTGTGGTGATCACTGATGTTGCACAACCTGGAACAACATCCCCCCAACCTCATCCCGCAATAGAAAAGAGTTACTAAATGAGAAATAAATCCACACCACTTGGACAAGAATCTGTGGCAACTTCAAATAAAATTGACATTTTGCAGGATAACGCGGCAGGGTCAGGAGATGACTCTGGTTCTTCTTTTATGACTGAAGTAACTACTGCCAATGAAAGTACTCCAGGAAAGGGGGTAAAGAAAAGGAAAGCAAAAATGAAAACTAAACAGAAAATTCAAGGTCAAAGGAGGAGGAATACAAATGAATGTAATGAATGAGGTTTCATGTATATACTGTGAATGTTAACAGTATAATGAGAGTTGAGAAATGTTAAACCGTTTTTTCTTTTGTCACTTACTTATGTTTAGGTATTATCTTTCTACAGGATGTCAGGTTTCACACCTTATCTGAGGTACATAATGCAAAAAAGCCTGGTTCTTAGGTGCTTCTTTTTGGTCAATTGGTCCTGAACCCTGTTCTGGGATGGAATTTTATTTAGGATGCCTGAAATACAGGTGTAAAAATTGTATGATTTGGTACCAGGCAAGGTGTTAATTATGAATGTTTTAATACAAAACAATGCTTACAGACTAATCGATGTTTATGCTCCACAAACAAAAACAGCAAGAATTTACATTTTAAACAAATCCAACCCTTTTGCATATAGGCCAAAATATCCTGTTTGCTGGAGATTTAATTGCTCCTTGTTCTTACAGGATAAGAACAAACATGCTACAACAACAAAATCATACTGTGATTCTAACTTTTATTAAAAATGATGAAAGGTGCAAGATTACATGACTCATATCTAACTACTACTACTACACATAGTCATACACCAACATTTCACAAGCAGTGGTTAGCAACAAGAATGGATTATATCTTTATTTCTCCTCACACAAAAAGTAGAACTGGCTGAAATCACTGACCAACCTTTTTATCAATAACCATAGGGCAGTCAAATTCATTTAAGATGGATCGTGACTATTGGAAATTGAATATTTCATTATCTGATAATCCATTATTCCAGATGCACTTACTTAATCTTTAAAGGCTAGACAATTTGTATTTGTATTTTTGACAACCCTGTACAATGGTGGGAAGACACAAAAATAGAGTACAAAAATTATTAAAACTGCTAAGTAAGTCGATTAGCAAAGACAAATGTTTTCCATATCTCCACAATAGACATACTTTTAAAAAATATTATCCATAACTTGTGATACACAAGATTTATCAGAACAGATTAGTAAAATAAAAAAAAAAGACTTACTGGAATACCACATACAAAAAGCAAATACTTTATTTTCAACAAAGATCTGGGACACAGGGTTCTACAGACATAGTGTGCCCATTTGAAATTGTTATAACAAAATTAATAAAAAGGAAATGGCTTGTATTATAGAGTGTAATGATCATAAATATACAAATAAAGAAGATATCATAAAAGCAGTATCACTGTTTACCTTGGATATGTATTCCTCATTCCTATAGCAGACCAGGAAGTAGTACAATATCTACAAGGGATTCACCTCCCAGTAATTTCACAGGATATTTTAACAAAAATCAGCCAGAATATAAGTATGCAGGAAGTACAAGAGTCAATTTCATTTCTGAACAGTGGAAAACACCTGTATTAGATGGTCTCCCAAATGAAGTATATAAAATTATAAGCCAAGAGTTACTTCCAGAATTAACAACTGTCTATAATTATATTCCACATACTGGAAGTTCCTTCAAATATGAATATAGGAGCCTTAACATATTTATATAAAAAGGAGATAAAATTAAATTGGATAATTGGAGACCAATCAGTTTATTAAATTCAGATTTCAAAATGTTAACAAAATCTTAGTGAAAGGATTGTTACTTTTAGCAAAACACATAATCTCAAGAGCTCAATCCTGTTCTGTGCCAGATAGGTGCATATTTGATCATTTAATTCTTATAAGGGAAATAGTTGAACATGGTAAAAATGGAACTTTGGATGGATTCTTAGTTTCTTTAGACCAAAGGAAGGCTTTTGATTCAATTAGTCATGATTTTCTATGGCATTGTCTGTACTATTATCAAATACCACACAGGTTTTATTTTGGCTTAAAAATCTATATAAAATGACAACAATAACACCACTAGTTCATGGGTGGAAAAGGTCCATTATACCAATTAAAAGGCTTGTCCAACAAGGCTGCCCACTAAGCTGATTTTATATGTTTTCTTCATTGACCCTCTAATTAGAAGACTAAATGCATTCAAAACATTAGGCCATTATGAAATGAAGTAGAAATCTACCATATAAAATCATATTGTATGCAGATGATATGACTTTTAGTTGAAAATAAATCTTTGGTTAACAAAGCCATACAAATATGTTCTGCATTTGGACATCTATTTGGAGCTTCTTTGAATCTTTCAAAATGTTGTGGACAATGGCTGAATTATACTTTAAGTTGCTGCTATTCTAGAATCTATTAAAATATAAACAGAACCAATAACCATCTTAGGGGCACAATCTGGTGCAGCAGACCTTGATGAACTAAGTTGGTCTCAGCAACAAAATAGGCAACAAAAAGTTCTTAACTGGAATAAATGGAAACTGGTGAAAAGAAAATGATTTATTGGTTAAAACTTATGTTATGCCAATATTTTTATATATAAGTTATATTTTTCCACCACCAAAAATTGGAAACTTCATTACTTAATTTATTCTTTCAAGCTGTATGGGAAGTTGCTTGAATCCAATTAAAAAACATAATCTATTTACCCATAAAACAAGGGGACTAAATATGACCAATCCAATTATTTTCTTCAACGGCACATTTTTATGACAAATATCAAGCCACTTCTTGTTAATCAATCTATAGGATGGAAATTGTTGTTTTTAATACCTATAAACATGGTTTATTCTTTGGAAAACAAGCAAATTAAAACTTTTGAAAAAATGCTATTAATCCCAGAAAATGTCAGGAAGCATTCCTAAGACTTAAACAGTGGAAAGTCTCAGTCAGATAATGAAAACAATGTATAGAAAACAGCTATATACACATCTACTTTACTCATTATGTTACATGGAAGCAACATTTGAAAAATGTCTTCCAAATCTAGTGCCTTCTTTGAAGAACTGGTTGAATAATACTAGAATCCCACAGACATTTGGGATGTACACTGGCTAAGCTGCCATGAGAAATTAAATGTTAAATCAAACCATAAACATAAACACATAAACAATTGTCTGACAGAATCTGTGGTAGACCAAACTGTATACAGTAATTAGAAATAATTGAACACCTTTTTTTTCACTGCACATTTATAAAATGTTTTGGATATGTCTGACACAGACATGGAATTAACCATTATTTAAAACTATAACATACACAAATTTGATTTACGTTTTCTTTCCTGCAACATGGAAAAATTGAATCTGAGCACTATACTAGTCATTTTGACTATCATAAAGTGGCATATTTGGATGGCACAATGTTTTTTTTCCATTACAACAAAAGAAAGTTCCCACATTGAAATTATACAGAAAGCAACACATGATGTTAAAAAGTGTATAAAAAGGAAAAGAATTTCTGGTCTCAATCTGATTTGAATTAGAAAGGATTACCATGGGTGACTGATTATGACTTTCCTGTGACTTAGCTATTATTAGTGCAATGGAAGTATTGATTATACTGTATCTTGGATTTTATTTGTGGTGAAAACTTGTGTATTTGTATATTATTTTGTTTTGAATAACATTTTCCCTTCTCTTTTTGAAAAGTGCCATGGGATCTTTTACATCCACCTGAATTACCAGTAGAACAGGCAGATGGAACCTCGGTTTAATGTCTCATCTGAATGACGGCACCTCAGAAGTGGAGCACCCATCATGCTGCACTACAGTGTCAGTACTGGGATTTAACCAAAGTGCCTGGTGTGGGGAAAGAACCCACAGCCTTCTGATCTCCTGGCCTCAGAGGTGAGTGTGCTACCTGCTGAGCCACTGACACTGTTTGTTAGGTACTCCTGACTCTGAGCCCACGTGTTACTGTGCCATAGCTACACTGTCTCTGTGCAGTATAGTGAAAGCCTTTTATGGCTATATCACACTAGTCATTGAGTGCCCCTGAGCCCATTTATTACTGTGACATAGCTACAGTGTCTGTCTGTGCAGCATAGACAAAGCATTTTACGACTGAATCACACTGTTTGTTAGGCACCACTGAGCCCCATTTATTACTGTACCATAGCTACACTGTCTCTTCAGCACAGTGAAAGCCTTTAATGGTTGTATCCACACTGTTTGTTGGGTTCCTGTGAGCCATTAATTCCTGTGACACAGCTGCACTGTCTATCTGTACAGCATAGCGAAAACCTTTTACGACTGTATCACACTGTTTGTTAGGTGCCCCTGAGCCCCATTTATTACTGTGCTATAGCAACACTGTCTCTGCAGGACACTGAAATCCTTTTATGGCTGTATCACACTGTTTGTTGGGTGCCCCAAGCCCATTTATTAATGTGCCATACAGTAGCTACACTGTCTGTCTGTGCAGCATAACAAAAGCCTTTTACAGTTGTATTACACTGTTTGGTGGGTGCCGCTGAGCCCATTTATTACTGTGACATAGCTACACTGTTTGTCTCTGCAGTATAGTGAAAGCCTTTTATGGCTGTATCACACTGTTTGTTGACAACCATGAGCCTATTTCTCACTGTGCCATAGCTATGCTGTCTGTCTGTGCAGTACAGTGAAAGCTTTTTATGACTGTATTACACCATCTGTTGGATGCCTCTGAGCCCATTTATTACTGTGCCATTGCTAAACTGCATGTCTGTACAGCATAGTGAATGCCTTTTATGGCTGTATCACATTGTTTGTTGGCTTTTCCTGAGCCATTTATTACTGTGCCATAGCCACTCTGTCTGTCTCTGTAGCATAGTGTAAGCCTTTTATGACTGTATCACACTGTTAGGTGCTTCTGAACACTGAACCCTGAACCCTGCCATGAACCTGAATGAGATTACCCCATGCTAGAAGCATTGGGAAAAAAGGGAGTACTAGAGGGGTGCTAGGAAGGGAGAGCAGGAGGGTATGGGGAAAGAAAAAGGGTGGAGGATGGTCACCTTGAGTGCTAGGGAGCCTAGGGAACAAAACAGCAGAATTACAGGCTCTCATAGCAGAAGGGAGGTGGACATGGCAGCCATCACTGAAACATGGGCCACCATTACCAGGACTGGGACCTAGTGGTACCAGGATGTAAGATATTCCACAGAGATAGGGTAAATGGGAAGGATGGAGGGCGGCACTGTATGTGAGAGAAGGACTGAAGTGTATTCATGAGGAGGGGGGTACAGAGTCATTATAGATTCAAATCCAGGATTCCAAGAATAGGACTCTCAGGATGGGAGCAGTGTACAGGCCACCATCTCAGACAGAGGAGTTAGACAGGAAACTAGCCAGACAGATCAGAAGGGCCAATGGAAAGGGTAGCACAGTGATTGTGCGGGACTTCAACCTGCCGGAGTGGATTGGAGTACCCCAGGCACCACGAATAGAAGGGGCAGATACTTCTGGATGTGTTCCAGGATAGCTTCCTAATGAAAGTGGTCAGTGAGTCAACCAGGTTGGGAACACCCTCGTGCTGGCAAATGGGAGTTTATGAGGGAGCTGGGGGTGGAAGAACCACTGGCAGAGTGACCACCACTCAGTGTGGTTCACGTTGAAAATGGGTAGAAGAGATCACGTGATGGCAGCCTGGTGGCCGGCAGTGGTCTCGGAGCTCCGCTCTCTTTCTCTTGAATTTTTTATTTTAATTAGTGATCCTCAGCTAAATTCACCTTAAAATCAGTATCAATAAACGTCTACTTACCACCAATGCTCTAGTCAAGCAACCCGATGGAGGTGTACATGAAAAAGCACCTCCGAGGCACTCCTCCGCGAACCGGAGAAGGACAAGACCACGAAAAGGCCAAGCAGCAGGCTTCTGGCACGCTTTAAGATGCCCACCGTGAGAAGCAGCCCTCTCTGAAGAGAAATTAATGGAAATAATGCAGCCCCTCCAGACTGCTATAGCCTCCATCTTGGAAGACTTGCAAGAAATTAAGGGGTCTGTAGAGTCACTGACTATGAGGGTCAGTGACTCAGAAGTTAAAATAATCTCACTTGAGAAGAAGCATGAGAAGTTTGAGCTAGAGTTTATTAATGCGAAGTGGAGAATGAAGAAGTTGGAGGAGAAGTTGGAGGATTTAGAGGGCGAGCAGGCGGAACAACTTGATAATAATAGGGATATCTGAGAAAGAGGAGGGAGTGCTATGATACCTTTCCTGAAAAAGCTCTGCAATAAAATTGCTGGTTCTCCTCTGGGTGGAGGAGAATATATAATCGAGAGCTCATCCAGCGTTGTGCCCTCCATCAGCCCAGGGCCAGCCACCCAGGCCAATTATCTTCAAATTATTGAACTACCTAGATAAACAACACATTTTATCCAAAATTAGAGGCATCAGTGAAATGACCTGGGAGGCAAGAAGATTCACATTACCCAGGACCCTCCTCATTCGGTGAGGTGCGGTGGCAGAATTCAATCCTCTGGTATCCAAATTGGTGGCGGCTTCTAAGCAGTTCAGGGTCAAATATCCTGCTATCCTGCTGGTGAAACACGAGGATAAATGGCTTTCATATGATTCACCTACACAAAGCCCTACAGGAGCTCAAAAGTGTCCTCCCAGACCTGTTCAAGTGATCAGTGGAAGGGCCTCCCTGGGCAACAAGCATACTGTGTTGTTTATTTGGAGCAGGTTTTAAAGACTGAGTTTGGGGTACATTACGGACAATTTCTCTGGAGAAGAGGAATGCCTGGGTACAAATCCTGCTTTATTAGTTGGCTTGTGGCTAATAGCTTCATTTTTCCTTTTGGAGGAGCTCCATGACAGAGTGGATTTGAAAGGTGTACACTAGTGCCTCATGGGAGCTGATTGTGACCTGGTGGGACTTGAGCAATGTTACCCTGCATCTAAATGTCATATCGATGCCGTTAAGTACAATCCCAGTTCAGGGGCTGGTCGAATGTTTACTTTGTTTTATCCAGCGATTACATGGTCGTAGCACAGTCTGAGATGGGTACACACTAACTGGCTGCCTAGATGTCGTTGCCTGCTATGGTTTTAGACATTCCTGGCCTGGAGACAAAGAGCACCTTTATTGCTTCAAATGCCTGCAACAGCAGAGCGATCAGGACTGAGGCAAAGTAATGTGGCAAACAGGGATTGGCCCTTTAATACGGGCAAGCAACGCGAGGCTTAGATGGCAGAGGTCATGCTGGCAAAGATAGGGATTGCTTCCTAGAATTGATAGCCAAGACAACGAACAGGGAATTGTGATCTCAGCTCGGCTACCTAACGAAGCTGGCTTGAAGCTCTGGCGTCGCCCTGTACAGTGCAGTCGATTGTAACAATTAAACAGCGACACAAATAGGTCCTATGGAGGACTAAATTAACAGAATCCTTTTTTTGTTGTTTTGTGATAGAGTACTAAGATTGCTGGGAGTAACGGGACCACGGATCTCAACATATGGGCTTTAACATAGTTCGCTGATCAAATTACGTTATGCCAAAAATAAGAAACTGATTACAGATCATATTTTGTGTATTTGGTCCCACGGACACGAAGCCCTTAAAGCTGGATAATGAGCCTAGTAGAGACCTGGGGTTAGGCAAATAGCAGAGATAATTACTGTTCAATATAGCAGTTTTGTGTTAATTGTTTAGGCCTATGTGCAGTCTGACACAAGCAAGGGGGTCCGGGGTATGGCTGTCGAGCGTGGTTTGCTTTGATGTTAATCATGTGACATAATATAAATGGGAGTGCGGTTAATCTGAACTGGGGTAAGTTTGTTGTACTGGGGCAGGAGGGCTATAGTTTTGTTAGTTGTGAGTGCAGGGTAGGGATTTCTTGGTTTGGGTGGGGCCATGACTACACACTGTCAGGGTTCTTTAATGTTACCAAAAGCCAGAACATGTGTTGACTTCTCAAAGAACCTCTGTATAACTCACTGTGGCCACCTTTTCTTTTCCTCTGTTCATGTCTCATTAGCACAGGATATGAGTAGTCAATATAACTTCATCAGCTGGAATGTTAAAGAAGCCAAGAATAGGGTCAAGAGGCACACCATACTGAGGCACCTCGCAATTACGGGCGCAAGTTGCCTTCTTGCAAGAAACATTTGAGGAGAGAGGATATTATCTTTTCAGAAGATCATGGGTAGGGCAGGTTTTGGGGCAGGGATATCCATGAACAGGGAGGGGTAGTCATTCTCATAGCAAAGAATGTCCCTTTTAAATCGGTCCAGGAAACCTGGGATCCGGAGGGCGAATTATCATTGTACATGGCCTTTTAGAATCTCACCGATTCTACTCGGCTCAGTATACGCCCAAACTGTGACTCCCAGCCTTTTGTGAAACTATTAAATATCGTGGTGTCTAATTCAACAAAGCTCACAATATTAGGTGGGGACTGGAATCTGTGCTTCAAACAGACCTGGATAGATCCGGTCATGAGAGGCGAGGGCTATCTCCGCGCAAAAGACTGAAGGATCTCATTAGAGATGCTGCTTTAGTGGATGGCTGGCGTGTCATCAATCCAACTCTTGTGACAATATACTTTTTCTCTGCTGTACATGGGACATACTCCCGAATTGACTATATTCTGATAAGCTCCTTCGCAATGTCTGGGGTAATACAAACAGACATATCAGCCAGAATCTTGTCCGACCATGCCCCAGTCAGTTTGGAGTTTGGCTAGCGGGAAGTAAACGGTCACTTCAATGGAGACTAAATAGTCAGATATTGAAAGATGAAGCCTTCCTGAGGCATATAATGGATTTTATTTCCTATTTCTCAATAGCAATCAGGGCTTGGTGGCTAAATATGACTTAGTCTGGGCAGTTCTGAAATGCTCCCTAAGGAGAATTAATAAAGATGGCCTCCAAGAGGGCTCGAAACAAAAAGCCCAACTGGACTCCTTGCTAGCTTCCATTAAGACCTTAGAGCATAGCCTATCTCACACCTCCTCGGCAGAGAGTTGGGCCAGACTTCATCAGTTACAGGTCCAATATGCTAGCCTGGTTTCTCAAAGGCGAATTGGCCTCTTGAGGACCAGACTGAAGTATTTAGAAACAGGGAGAGGGGTAAGTTACTCACCATGCGCATTAGTCAATTAGACTCATCACAATTCATTACCGGAATTTATATGGGGCGGAGGGACAAGTCTGTGCTGACCCTCTGAAATGGCGAAAGCCTTCGTCTTTATTTCCAAGAATTGTATGCTGTGGACTCAGCTGCACGGCCTACTGACAACGACATTAGTTCCTATCTTAACTCGGTGAACTTGCCTAAGCTTACAGACATAGAGGTGGCCTCTCTGAGAGCCCCAATTACTGTTATTGAAATACAGCAGGCCGTCCAGCAGATGCCCTTAGATAAATCCCGGGCCAGACGGGTTCCCCAGTAATTTTATATAAACCTGCCATTCGGTAGTGACCCCTATTTTAAAAGAGGTATTCCAGTACTGGTATGACAATGGATTTTCAGACCCCAATTTCCAGGAGGCCACGATTTCTTTAATCTTAAAACAAGGGAAGGACCTCTTAGTATTGATAGTTACAGCCCATTTCCTATTAAATACAGATGTTAAAATCTTGGCTAAAGTTCTTGCAGAATAGGTTCTCCACAGTCATTGGTAATCTTATCAGTCGTGAGCAAGTGGGATTTATGATGGGAGATCATCCCAGGACCATATAGAAAATTACTACATCTTATTACAACTGCTAAGGGACTCTGACACGCCAATGGTGCAGGTATCATTGGACGCCGAAGGCATTCGATAGGGTATCCTGGGACTTCCTCCTGGCTACCCTATCCTCTTTGGGCTGTCAAAGAATTTCAGAGATGGGTACAAATTTTATACTCGCTCTCTTCAGCCAGGGTCAAGTGTAATGGGGTGCTGTCCCGCCATTCAAGTTGGCGCTGGTACAAGGCAAGGATGCCCTTGTTCCCCTACTCTTCAATTTATATTTGGAGCCACTACTGCAGAATAGCAGTGAATGCCGTTATTAAGGGTATACAAATAGGGAACGCCAGATATGCTTATTCGGTATATGCAGATGACATCTTACTGCACATCGAGGACCCAGGTGTCTCAATCCCAGCTGCATTGGTGGAGATTGAGGCCTTTTCTAAACTCTTACTATAAATTAAACCGGCCAAACAAGGATCCTTCCTTTAAATAGTAGGGTTAATAAGGCTGAGCTGCTACCTCTGGTCTTTCCTGGGAAACAAAGTCACTTGCATATCTTGGCATCAATGTTTGCAAAGAAGTGAACTCCATAATAAAGGACAACCTGGGCAATTTAGTTAAAATGATAATGGAGGACATGGAGAGGTGGAGGCTGCTCCCTTCTCTTTTGGGGTAGGTTAAGTGTAATTAAAATGAATGTACTACCAAGGATTTTATATCCTCTTGGTATGCTGGGTGTGTATCTACCAAAAGTGTGGTTCTCCAAATTGCAAAGTGCAGTTAGTCGCTTTGTGTGGAACCAGAAAAGGGCCCGTAGATCTTACCTCAAATTGACGGCCCCGAAACTAAGAGGTGGTCTGGCTGCCCTTCTTTTTTCCTATACTATGCTGCACAGCACATAAACAAATTGACTTACTGGAGTAGGGAGGGCCACACAGAATATTTACTGTTGTGGTTAGATATAGAACAGTACCTGTCATGCTGGTCAAATGCTCACTGCGGCCCTCCTATATGTTTCCCCATCGGCTACTCCCAAGTCCCTTAGAAGTAACCCTATGGGATGGTCATTAAAAGCCTTCCATCACATACAAAAACACCTTGCAATAAGATGGTACCACTCGACTGACCAGCCCATTGTTGGTAATCCGCATTTCAAGATTGGGGCACTCCTCTGTCTCCCACCTTCTGGCCCCAGTTAAATCACTCCAGGTATCAGACGTTTGGTCGAATGGAAAGTTGCTCCCCTTTAGCCATCTGCAAGTGTCCCTAAGTGTCACGTGCAAGGAAATGTTCAAGTGCCTGCAAGTTAGTGACGCCAACTTCCTTTTCTCCCAGATTACATCGGTAGACCCTGGTGATAGAGATTTAGCCACACTCTACATATAGCTTCCCAGCCATGTTCAGTCTCAAATTTGTATAAAACCTCCAGGAGTGGGATTTTAGATTACCGTTAGGGTCTGCTGTTACTGGACAAGGGAATTGGGAATCCTGGAGGAGCCCAATCTTTGGAAGAAACTCTGGCTCTCAATGTATAAATTCATAAAACAAGATAGGCTGAGATTGGTACATTTTAATATAATGCACAATATGTATCTACCCCCACCCAGCTATGTAAATATGGGACTGCAACCACATCCCTTTGTGGCAAGTGCAAAAGGAGCACTGTACTCTGTATCATATGATTTGGTTGTGTCCCCATGTGCAGGCCTTTTGGCAGTCTATTAAGAACACCTTAGACCCTATCCTTGGCTTGGAAACCTTGTTTACCCCAAAGTGTGTCTGATTAGCCTCTTCCAACTGGTACATCTAAAGCCAAAGGGACCATATGTCACTCATTGCTGCAACAGCTAAATTGATAATCTTGAGGCATTGGGCGAGCGATCAGATTCCCTTTGATGGAGTGATATAAGAGTGCACTTTGGCTCTACAGTTGGAATGGCATATAGCCTACACAAGGCAGGGCCAGAGCATACGCATCACTCTGGGGTACTCTTGAGGCACTCATGGCAGTCTGGATGCCTTGAGGCCCAGTTCACCTCAAGACTGGTGAATTAAGATCTGGTTATGTGTGTAGTTATGGGAGGGAGGGAAGGGTGAGGGGTTGGGAGTTTGTTCCTGCAGTTAATGTTCTGATCATTGCTATTTACAGTATTTCTGGATCTGTGTCACTCATTGTTAAACTAATAAAACTGGTTTAATAAAAAAGAAAATGGGTAAGGAGGAGTAGAGACAAGTATAAGAGTGTTGGACTTCAGGAAGGCCAACTTCAGGAGGATGGGGGTAGCTAAAGGGTATCTAGCCATAATCCAAACTAATATGGACACTAACCAGAGGTGGGAGGTCATAAAACTGGGGACTGAGGCGCAACCACAACCTGCCTCCAGGGTCCAGAGTAAGAGATCTAGGGCCAAGAAACCCAGCTAGTTGAGCAAGGAGGGGCATGGAGAAAGTAAGACATAAAAGAGCTGCCTTTAGGAGGTTCAAAAAAACAGGAAGATGGGAGGACAGAGAGGATTACCTGAAGGAATTGAAGGAGGTAATGAAGGCAGTAAGGACAGTCAATGCATCTAAGGAGCTCAGGCTGGTGCAAGGCATCAAGAAGGAGGAGAAGGAATTCTTCAGGTACATCAGGAGAAAAGGATTTGTAGGGACAAAATACTAAGGATTAAGAGGGATAGAGTGGGTGGAAACAGGGGCAGAGCAGGCAGAAGTGCTTAATGAATGCTTCTGCTCAGTGTTTACTAAGGAGAAAGGAAGGGCACTACCTGGGAGGGTGGGAGGTCAGGCTCAGGGAGGAGGCAACAGATGGGAGAATCAGATGGGGAGGGTATTGGAGGGCTTGAGGGCACTGAGGGTGAACAAGGCACCAGGGCCAGATGGCATTTGCTACAAGGTACTGAGAGAGGCTGGCAAATCCTGGTGGGGCCCTTGGCAGACCTGTTCAATGCCTCCCTGGACTCAGGAAGTGTACTTCAGGACTGGAGGGTGGCTCACATGGTACCCTCCAAAAGAGTGGTCCCAAAGATGAACTGGGAAACTACAGGCTGGTAAGCCTCCACATCCATCATGGGAAAACTGATGGAGACAATCCTAAAGGAGAGGCTGGTGTCCCTTCTGGAGACCAATGGGCTGCAGGGCATTAGACAACATGAGTATGTGATGGGCAGAACCTGTCAGAAGAACCTGGTGGATTACTATGACTGGGTAACTAGACAGTTGGACAAGGGTCATGCAGTGGATGTCTTGTTTCTGGACTTCAGTTAGGTATTTGACTCAGTGCCGCATGGGAGGCTGTGAAGTAAGCTGGCAGGTACAGGTGCAGGGGTGAAAATGGTGGAATGTGTAGTAAACTGGTTACAAGGAAAGGAGCAGAGGGTGGTGATAGGAGGAGCTCTCATTTCTGAGGCAGTGACAAGCAGAGTACCACAGGGCTCAGTGCTGGGACCAGTGTTGTTTGAGTTATTCATATCAGACATCTCAATGGACATCAAGAGCAAGATCAGTTTGTTTGCAGATGACACCAAGATGGGAAGCAGTAGTGGATGACCTAGGAGGGTGGCATGGGTTGCAGGGTGATTTGTCAAAACTGGAGACCTGGTTGGACACCTGGCAGTTGGGGTTCAATGCCAAAAAGTGCAAGGTGCTACATTTAGGGGCAACAAAACAAGAAGGAGCTACCAGCTTGGGGGTGTAGCTAGCTGTGACAGAGGAGGAGAAGAAGGATCTGGGGTGATTAAAAGGGCTCAATGAACAACTCAGCACAATGCAGAAAGGCAGCTGCAAAGGCCAACAAAATGCTGGGTTGTATTGCCAGAGGTTCATCTTCAAGGAGAGAGGAGGTGACTGCCATTGTGTAGGTCAGTGGTTAGGCCACACTTGGAGTACTGTGTGCAGTACTGGTGCCCATACCTGAAGAGGGACATTAGGTTACTGGAGCGGGTGCACAAGGCAACAAAGATGATCCAGGGAATAGGGACATACCCCAAGTGAGCAGGCTGAGGGAGCTGAACATGTACTCACTGGAGGAGACGAGATACAGAGGATATGATTGAAACCTTCAAGTACATGAAGGGAATAAACAAAACAGGCATGGAGGGACTATTCAAGGAGGGTAGGGACACTTGAGATTACGATCTCAGATTGGAGGGGAAGGTTCAGGAGGAAATGAGAAGAGACTTTTACGGAGAGAGTGGTGTCTGGGTGGAAAGCATTCCCTGTGGAAGTGTATCCTGTAGAACAGTGGACTGCTTCAAAAGGAGCTGGGATAGGGTAAGAGGGTGGGCCAGGCAAGGGAGGGAGGGAGGGCTACTGCAGTATAATGGTTGTTAGCTGCACACTCGAGCAGACTCGATAGACCTTAAGGCCTTTATCTGTTGGCAAATTTGCATGTTCATATTACTGTGACATAGTCAGCTGCACCTTCTGTCCAGCAGTTAGTGAAACAATATCTTTCACTGTTGTGTCTACTATGTCTCATACTCGCAGTCTAAGTAGACTAAAGGAAGCACAGGTTGCTGCACGCAACTGTTAATGATATGGACAATATGAGTCATAGCACTAATGAAGAACATAGCAGCAATAATAATAACATCACCAGCACCGGCACTAAATCTCCTAAACCAAAAAGCATGTTAAATATGAAATGATAGCTGAGTTTTGGAAAGAACTTTCTGGGGTTACTCGCAGAGGTACTGAGCATTTTGCCACATGTGCCAGGAGACTTCCAAATGCTGAAGCAGCATGCAAGGAGGCATCCTTCTCAAATGTAAGCTCAGATGCTGAGGCAGTGAATGCTGATAGAGATGATTGTGATAGTGGGGACTGGGAATGGGATAGCCCAGGCTATGTCCCACATAATCATGATGGCACTTTCAGTTCTTCTGAATCTTGTGGTGATGAGACCAGTAGTTTCAATGAGGGGTGGGATAGGATGCTGCTAAGGCATGAGAGGCAAGTGCAGAAAAAAATCTTGTGCTAAACATAACAATAAGATTAGTAAGAATGAGAACAATTCATCTCATCAAGGAAATTGCAGTGTAGGGTTTCCTCCAGGTGCCTTGACAGTAGAAGGAATTGTTCCAGGCACTAGACACAAACCAAAAGGGTAAATCTTTAGTGTGGAATTTAGTTTACATCGACCCTGCAGAAAACTCTCAAGCTGTATGGAGTCTGTGCAAAACAACCAATTGGGGTAGGAAGGCAGTGTGGGTGGTAATGGAGGTGGTGGTGTTGGTAGTGAAGACCATAGTGACAATGAACTGGAAGCAGTAAGTGACATTGAATCACTTGATGTGTCCTTGCTGTCTTTCAGATAAACATAGATTGTTTTCTGATACCAATTAATGCAAAATCCCAAAGTAATACTCCACATGAAAACACGTGAATAATACATTCCCCAAAATTAAAATGATCTTGTCAGCTAACATTAAAGAAAGTGTTATAAGGAGATCAAAATTTACCCAACAACATCCAAGATGCCCGCTGTTAAAAGAGCCATTGCATAGTTGTTGGCGAACGTCAACTCCCATTTGTTCTTGTTGCCCAAAAGGCTTCCTCAAGTTCATGAAGTGGATTGAACCATTGTACACCATTCCCTGTTGAACATATTTCTAAAAAGGCTGTTCCACAGTTGTATGACTTGATGTATACTGAAGTCATTAAACAGTTGAAACTCTTTGAGGTGGTATCCCATGACATTGGCTATCACAATGGGTGCCTACCGAAAGGGCAACTCAATCACGGCACCTGTCATTGGGGTGACTGGGAAGGTGGGCAACGAATGGAGGGGTGCATGAAATAGCGATATCCTGTCACTACATGCCTACACACACGGGAGGTTAGTGAGCACATCAAGCATGGGGTGGGAGGGATGGAGGGATTATAGGAGGTGGCACCACGGTGAGCTGTTGAGCTGCTTCTATGGCATGGTGGGTGGGTTCAGGGCTGAGGTGGGAATGGTGCTGTGTTTGGGTCTGGGTACAGGTATGTTTTATTGTGCCTGTCCCAATATTTATTTTGTTCTGCATTTGAGCTCTCCTGACATGCACCCCCTGGAGTTGAGAATCCTTAAGTGGGTAGGTGCTGGGGATGCGGAGACACAGACCCCACTTAACACGTAAAATCCCAAGTCCCCAGCTCCATTTTGCTGTGTGGCGGGGGTACATTGCAGACATATTTTTGGGTGATGTGCTGTTACCCTAATGGCGATCACTGTTATCATAGATCCCTCTGAGGTGAAGCAGGTTCACATGACTACCGATATATGGACCTGCAGCTCATTGGGCAAGTTTTCAGTCAGAAAGTAATAATCCCCACTCTACCATAAGCAGTATAGAAGCAGGCTGTATACGTGTCACCACTTTTGAGGAAAACCACACTGCTGTGAATATTTTGCAGGAGCTGGAAAAACAATTCCAGAAATTGCTTATTCCATGTTCCTTATCATCAGGGTTCATAGTGTCAGATAATGGTGCTAACATAGTCAAAGCTGTTAGAGGCAACTACCAAACATACCTTGTTTTGCATATTGTTTAAATCTTCTCATCCATAATTTGTTAAATGGAAACAGAAATGTTGAAAACCTGTTTGGTCTGCTTGGAAAATATGTGGGCATTTCAGTCACTCTCTTGACACAAAAACTCATGAAGGGGCCACAGAGGTCAAGCAACTTACCACTGCATACATTAAAACAGGAAGTTCCAACCCACTGGAATTCAACATTTTACATGACGGACACGCTGCTTGAACAGAAAAAAAAACTGCATAACTACACAATGCAGAATTAAATAAGTGAAGTAGACATCATGCTCAGTTCCAGCATTAGAGTCTACTTGAATCTTTGGTCACCTCACTGGAACCATTTGAGGCTGCCTCATGTGATGTCAGTGTGGAATGTGCAACTCTGAGTCAAATTCTTCCTCAAATAAGATTTCTTCACATTTTGCTTGATGACATAAAGAAAGACTTTCAGTCAAAGAAGACACCACCACTGTTATGCTGGCAAGCGACTTGGGTTTCTGACTATCAAATGATCAGAGAATAAATGTCATGTTTAAGAATGACACCTATCTGTTGGCTACATTGCTAGATCCCTGATTTAAGGGAACATTGAGCCATCTTTCCTGCAGGGAAGACATTGACTTTTGGAGATATCTTCTGCTAACTAAATGTGACATTGTCCCACCAACACCATTGACTGATGTACAGCAGTCAAAGCACATCTATAAATTCTTCACAATCACCAGTGTCATCAGTAAGTGAAAGGACATCTTCAGCTACTTCTCGGGCATCCAATGTTCAGGGTCAGAAAGGCAAATCAATTCTGAGTCACCAGCTGCAGCATGGACTACTATCCTCTAATGAAAGTGCAGCTGGTTCATCTGACAGACTGGTAACCATTTCACACAGCACAATGATCCAGGAGTATTTTGCAGACCAAACTGTGATTGGTATGGATGAAGGGTCGAGTTTTAAGTACCCACCCATGCCTAGTCAGGATACATACATATGAATCACTATCATTAACAAGAACTTAAGGATATTTGATGCTAGGTGGTGAAAGTTTTAACTTCTCTTAATGATACTGAATAAGATTTATTTAAGATTAAGTGCATTTCCAAAAATTATACCCATGGCGGGAATTGCTGAGGCAGGTATGAGAGGCAGAGCTGCTCTTAGCAAGCCTGCTGCTATTTTCAAAATTATACCTATGCAAGCATTGCTAAGGCAGATATGACAGGGGCAGCTGGTGTGAGTGAGTCTGCTGCAGTTTCTAAAATTATACCCATGGCGGCATTGCTGACATAGGTGCGAGAGGTGCAGTTGCTCTTATTGAGCCTGCTGCGGTTTCCAAAATTATACCCACATCAGGTATTGCTGAGGCACATATGAGGTGTTGAGCCTATTATGGACACTAGCAATCATTTTCTCCATGTGCAGGATGGAAAGAAACTCATTTAGTAAGATATAATATCTTGATCCCTCCAGTGCTGCTGGACAACCAGCTTAATGGAATTGGAGGTCATGGCTATATGATACTTCTGAGTTTTATCCACCAATTCTGACTACGCATACTTCTGTAGCGAATAACTGGTGGATATCTAAAGGGATCTGCTTTACATTGGATACTGACCCATAAAAGGCAAACTCCTCAATACTCCCAGAAGGTATGGAGAGAGAGCCCTCAGTGTTGCTGCATCTGGTGCAATCTTGTGAATTGATAACGCCCATTATAAACAGCCACTGAGGGGTGTAATATGTATCATGAAGGATATTAAACTGTAAGATGGAGTCTGTCACTAGTGATATGTGTGCATATCTGACCAGATGTTAGCCCAATAAAAGTGACTAGAAGGAAAGACCAAGTCCTAATGGTGGCATACCCACCCACCGCAGGAAACAAACTCATGAAAAACAAGGTATATAGCCAGAATATTGCATTGGATTATGAGACCCTGTTAGCTGCAGAGGTTAAAATTCAGTGCACCTAGGGCTGGGTCTGAAATGAGCCAGGCTCACATGTTTAAGTTGAAATAGTTTGTAAAGGGACCGGGTGTCCATTGGAAATGCATTGTGCATATCACTGAGGACTTAAAATAGTCACCATGGAGCAGGCAGTCTACCTTGTCACATGATAATTGAGGAGCTAGTCTCTAGAAAAGCATTTATGATCTGTTAAAGTAGAATTTCCAAATGAGGACCCCATGCATGAAAGTGTGTAAGTTATGCACAAATGCATTGCATCATCTATTCACAGCTATGTACGCGCAAAGTGTCACCCTCGCAACATTCACAAACACTGGAGCATGGTGCACAATCCAAGGGTGGGACATCAGGGGTGTGCAGCGTGGTGTGCAAGGATGTTGAGGCGGGCCCTGCATATGCATCCCACCCTTGACCCTGCCATATAAGGGCATTCCCAATGCACCCATGTGTGCCACAGTGAATGCCATGCAGGAACCTGCAACACACACCATGGTGGAGACAGGAGCAATGCAGAGGGCAGCCCCACACGCAGTGAGGATGAATGGCCCAAGGACACGGAGGTGGATGGCCGCATCAGGGGCCTGACACGGGGGGGCCAGCGCATGCACATGGGTGCCAAACTTCACCAGTGGCCAGGTAGTGTCTATAGTGCATGACATCAGGCACACTTATGGCTGCCTCTATGGTGCCCATTCTCTGTCCACCCCATTGGCAGTAAAGGCCTGTATCTGGCTGGAACATACAGGCTGCTGTGAACATGGCCAGACCAGAGGCCATCACGCTAAGTGTCATAAAGCAGAAGTGGCATGACATGTGGGCCTCAGTCAAGAAGAATGTAGTGGCGGCCATGCAGGCCAGCCAGTCCAGGAGTCTCATGGGGCTGGAGGGCAAATGACACTTACAACACTGGAGAGGATAGTGGTGGAGACACTAACAGCGCAGGTGTCTGGGACATGGAGGAGGCATGGAAACAATGGGAGGTAGGCCTGCCATGTGAGGTGCTGTTGCAGCAGGGGACACAAGTGGGTACACATCTAACAGCCATGCCTATCGCCAACAAATGCAGTGCCCTTGGAGCATGTGGGGTCTCAGACACCACCCGTGGAGAGGGATACACCACAGCTGTGGGAACAGGGTGATCAGACAGTGATGGAGGATGACGAGACAGGTAAATGTCATGGGCAACAGGGAACCAGGGCATGGTCAACCATGATGTGAACCCACAGAGGTGTAACCACCATGTATCTCCTACAGGCAAGAACCACGGTGCTGAGAACCAGGCGGACATGATGATGGAGGCAGAGTCCATGGTGGCACCACTGGAGGACAGGATCCAGTGTACAGGTGGGCAAATGTTGGAACAATGCAGCAGAGGGCATCCCAGCATGAATGCTGGGACACCCAGTGCATAACCCCTGACACCACAGACCCACCACATGGCCACGCACATGACTGCTGCTGCCCATGGGGTGCTCACCAGGCACCATCACATGCACACACAGCCCAGAGGATAGTGGTGATGAGGGGTTCCTCACACAATGGCCCTCAATCACAAGGAAGCACTGTGGCCAGGTCTACATGGATGCCCACTATAGGGAACTCTGGCAGCTGGAGCTGGATAGGCTGACTGCACAGAGGCCACCACAGATGCAGTGAAGGCACTGACCACAGAGATCAGAGGCATCCATCGACGACTGGACATGCTGATGGATGCACATGCTGACCTAGTTGAGCACCTGCAGGCACATGCCATGCAGCCTTGTGCCTGATCCAGAACTCCACCACCACCAGCCAGGAAGCAACGGGCACAGGGTGACACTGGCCTCATCGCCACATCCCTGGATGGTGGTGACTGATGTTGCAGTCCATGTGCAGTCATCAGGGTGCCGGGCCAACACACAGCACACAGCCACACTCATGCACATGGACATGCAGCAGCAGGGCGGGTGCCACAAAGCCAATGGCATAGGGTCCAGAGGTGTCTCACCATGCCCCAGCAGCAAAGCGTGCCCTGCAGTGACATGGCACCGACCCGTGAGACTGCTACAGCAGACTGTGCCCTGCAGGCTGCTGGGTACATGCACTCACATGCCTCTAGGCATCACAGGAGGATGGCCAGGGTGAATAGTGGTGACACCATGGCAGACAAAGTGCAGGACCGACCACATACCCTGACCTGGGTGCCTACACACCCATGGAGACACACACCACCCCAAGGCTTGACATGTCCAGAAAAGGATGGTGACATGTCCAGAGGGACATGTGGTGTACAGCCACTGGTGGGGAAACATGGCATCTGCTGCACACCACATAGTGCTTGCCAAGACACATCATGCCACCGAACCATGCACACATGGCACCCACCTACCTGTGGGTGTCTGTTCACCGTGCATATGGCTACTGGCTGGGATGGCCACACAGGCAGCAGCCCCCATGGTGGGTGCACTAGGGCTGGTAATCATCATCAGGCACCCACCAGCAGCGAGGCATGGTGGGCCTACAGATGCAGGGCTACATGATGGTGGTTGCACTGCACATGGGTTTCAATGGGACAGGAGTGGAATGACCCTGCCACCATGGCAGTGTGTGTGGCATGGCCACCCAAGGCCATCTTGCTGTGGTGGTGGGCCATAGTTGTGGTCTGGTGGTGGTGCCAGAGGTGGGTGGGAGGCACTGGTACATTATCATGCACAGCCATGTTGTGCAGCATGGCACAGATGGTGAAAACATGGCACACACAGCCAGGGGACAACACGATGGTGCCACAGGTGTGATCCAAACTGCAGAACATCATCTTCATCATACCAATAGCATGGTCCAAGACATTCCACATCTTATGGTGTACTCGGTTGTAGGCCTCCTCAGAGGCACTCTGTGAGTGTGGGTGTTGAGCTCATAAGGTAGTGCCTCAGAGTGTATCCACTGTCACCTGTGGTAGAAGGAGAGGAGAGGAGAGGACAGTGTGATGTTTGCCCTGCAGTGCCATGCACATGCCACATGCAGGATACTAAGGGCTGCATACTCACCCAGAAACCACCCGTCAAGACTCCTGACACACAGGTGTGCCCCAAGGTCAGATGCACCCAGGATGTAGGCATCATGCATGGGCCCTGGAAACTTGGCACAGACATTGGTAAATATCCCTGCCACGTCACAAACCACCTGGAAGTTCATGCTGTGGTACCCTTTCTGTTCCAGTACACCTCCTCTTCCACAATGGGCGACAGCACGGGATGTGCATTCCATCGATGGCACCACAAATGCTAAGCATGTCATGCATGGCATGGAATGCCTGTTTCATAGCCTGTATGGCAGCCATGTCTGTGGGGGAATGTTATATGGTCCCACCTGTGGATGACCAGTGCATCAGTCACCTGCCACACAGCCCATGACACAGAGGACTGGTACATACCCACCATGTCACCCATGACTCTCTGGAATGACCCTGTGGCATATATGACCTCCTTGTCCATGGGGCCAAGTCATCAGAAACCATATAGCACAGGTCTCCCACCATACCCCATGACACTCTAAACCGTTCGAAGCAGTTATGTCATGCAGTGTGGCAGCATTGATCCTGTTGCATAAAACCCACAGTTGTGGCTGCGGCACCACTGCTGCATCTCCTCTGCATCCATGTAGTGCATATGCATAACAGTTTGGGACACATCCTGCATTCCTCCCCATTGTTCCAGGCAATGGATGCCACACAGGGGATAGCTCAGGTAATTTTAGTAGGTTTCATCGTGTGGTGAAAGAAGTGAAAGGCAGGAAACATAATTTGCAGTTTGATATGCAGGCCAGTTGCTGCTTTATTAGTAGAAAAGGAAGGCCTACCCAGTGTTTTGGTGGCCCTGTGAGGCCGTTTCTGGGGAAGAAGGAAGGTTTCTGCAGGTGTGGAGTGGCTGTGGAATGCGTGCAGCATGGGTGCATGAAGAAAGAAATGGACCAGGAAAGCTGTGTCTATGGCATGACGAGGGGATTGGGCGCGCCGAGACTGCGTGGTCAGCTGGAGGGGACGGTGTGAGTAAAGCAGCTCAGAAGGAGGAGCTAGTGGTGGTAGCAAGCTTCAAGGAAGGAAGGAACACTTTATCTGGTGGGGAAGCCCGTGGTGCTGGCAGATGTGAGTGTTCAGGCAGGCATTGTTTGGGGCTTATTTGGGGTGGACAGGCCCTCACTCTGGGGGCCTGCAGCATGGCAGGCCAAGGCTGAGGTGGGCCTCATGAGAAGGGCAGTGGGGAATCAGAGGGAAAGAGCTGGGCCATTACGGCCATTTTAAGAGGCAGAGGCTTGGCAGGCAGCACTGGTCACCAGCACCTAGGGAGGAGGCATGGGCTTGGTAGCCTAGGTCACGTCATGAGCCTGTGAGGGGCCCAGCGTGGCAAGGGGCAGAGGCACAGCAGAGGCGCAAGGGATTAAGGGTGTGCAGAGCTGTTTTGGGGCCTAAAGCAAGAGCAGACTTTGGTCTGCAGCAATAAGGAGTGCACAGCGTGGTGAGGCAGCCTCACGCAGTGGCAAGGGTGGAGCTGCAGAGATGGTAGACCCAAATTTTGATCCCAACTACCCTCACTTGGATGGCGCTGGCTGCCAGAATGGGCCTATGCAGCTTGCGGCACCTGGATGGGAGGAGTAAAAAAGGATATTTAGATGAATAAAATGAAAAGGAAGGAGTGGATAGGGTCACTGTGACACAAGAATAGCGGAAACTGGGATGGTGGGCCCAGAGTTGGGCTCGGGATTGATCCACTGGAGCAGGGGCATGGCAACAAGCTAGTCCGCCAACCTTAGCTAAAGAGGGGTAGAGTTTGATGTGCAGGACTGAACATATAACCTTTCGCCCCACAGACTGCAAGGAAAGAGAAGCAGGCATGGCACCAAAGTGAGCCCAGTTGACCAGTGAAAAGATGCTACAGGAGGCATCAGTCTTGATGGGACAAATGCCAGAGCTATTGGCGGCAGCAAAGAAGAGAGAGAGGAAGAGGAGGAGGTGCAGAGAAAGAGCAAGGAACAGAAGAGCACCGGGGTGGTAGAGGATGTGAAGACCCTGACAGGAAGCATCACACGACGGCACCAATACCAGTGCTCCTGCCTGCACTGGAACCAGATGATGGGAACCTGGATGGGAGTATGGATAATGTGGACCTCACGGATGAGATCAGGTTAAAGGATTACCTCAAGGGCTGCTGGGCTGCATGGGGACACAGGCATTGAGAAGATGGATTGGAAATACAGGCCTTAAAAAGGAAAGGGGCTAGGCTGGAAAAAGGGTAGGGAGAGTCACGGCAAACAAGAAATTGTATGAAGGGCCCTGGGCTGTTCAATTGGGGACCACATGCCAGCATCAATCAAAGAGAAATTTGGAAGCGGAGTATATCGACATCTTTGGGCTCATGGACGAGGACACAACCATGAAGTGCGAACAGAAGGAGTAGGTGGAAAAATTGGAAATGGCAGTGGCATTGGCAGTGGTAGTCCACAAGATGGAGGAAGAAAAATATAAGGAAAAACTATAGAGAACTGGAAAGCGGTTTCATAATATATAGCGCATTGATGCTGGAGAAGCAGCTGGAACTCACAATCCCTTGCTAACATACACATCCATTATCAGGGAGGTGTATAAGGCAAAAGACAGTACGGGTGGCTCAGGTATGATGAGGCCTTCCAGAAGCAGATGGCAGCAAAGGGGACCTGAGATGGGACTGCACCCACTCAGAACTGTGGGTGAGGACCTCTCTGGGGAAGGTGGGGTGGTAGGAGACCAAGCAAGGAGGACCACTCCGGTCACAGGGGCAAGGTGTGTTGGGGTTACAACAAGGCCACCTGCACATGGAGCAACTATGAAGTTCAACATGTCTGCTCAAAATGTGGGGGTCACACCCAGCCTCCAGTTGCTGGCAGAATGGCAACAAGGGGGCAGAATGGGCACAGTTTTACAAGCAGTCCTTTCTGCGTACCTGAGGGATGCAAAGCAGGGACTGGGGCAGCCACAGAGGACAACATAGCACCCTGGGGTGGCTGTAGTGGGGTGCCTATGGGCAGGCAGTGGGGGTATCTCGCTGGTGCATGCTCCCATTTCCTAACAGCAGTGGAGGTGGCCCATGGAATACCCAAATAAAGGGCAGGTGAGCTGCTTTGGGAGGGTTTCAGATGGGTTTCCACTGGGGTTTCAAGGGGCAGAAAGAATATGGGCCAAGAACCTGGGGTCAGTGAAGGGGTAGGAAGGGATTGAAGGGGTCAAGATAGAAGGAAATTGCATCAGGCGGGTGGAGGGCCCATTGGAGGCCCCCATGCACGCATTTCTGGATTTCCCATTAGGTGTGGTGCCTAAGAAGGAGGAGGAATTCTGTTGATTCATCATTTATCATACCTGGAAGGCTCCTCAGTGAACAATGGCATTCCAGACCACCTTAGAGTGGTATTGTGCCTCGTTGGAGCAGGCCATAGCACTGATTAAGGCAATCCAGTGTGCATGGCTGGTGTAGACGGATATTGAGTCGGCATTTCAGCTCTTGCCTGTCAGGCCCGCAGATTGGGACCTGCTGGGTTTTCAATTCCAAGGACACATATACTTCAACAAAGCCATGCCCATAGGGTGTTTGGTGGCCTGCTCCACCTTTGAGGTGTTCAGCACCTGGATACACTGGGTTTTCAAGGCCAGGTATGGGCACAGGAGGGTGGTACATTACTTGGATGATTTCCTCCTCATCGGGAAATGAGAGCGGAGGCACAGAAAATGCTAGGGATTTTGAGAACATGTGCCAACAGATAGGGATTCCACTAGAATGGGGCAAGATGGAGAGTCCAGCTCAGAGGTTGGAATTCTTGGGAATAGAGGAGACATCGAGGAGGGTTGTTTTTGACTGCCAGGGAACAAAGTAGCATGCCTAAAAGGTTTATTAGCCCAGGTCACGGGAGGAGGAGGAGGAGGTGCCCTTGGTACAAATACAATAGCTGCTGGGGCACCTTAATTTTGCCTGCAAGGCCATCAGCCCATCCAGAGCTTTTACAAGAAGACTAGGGAGGGCCAGAGGAAAGCCAGGTGGCCGCACCATTGGGTGGATGTATCAAAGGGGTTCGGGAGGACTTGGGGTGTGGGAGGAGTTTCTCGACAGCTATAATGGGTGAACATTCTGACAGGATGAGTGTGAGCGGAGCACAGACCTGGAGCTGTTCACGGATGCTTCAGGCACCCTGGGAATGGTTGCTTACTTTCAAGGGAAATGGATGTTGGAACCATGGCCAGCACCTTGGGTGGAAGGGGAACTCTGAAGGACATCACTTTCCTGGGGATCTTCCCAATATGGGTGGCCCTGGAGATATGGGGTGTCAGTGGCTCAGTAGGTAGCACACTCACCTCTGAGGCCAGGAGATCAGAGGGCTGTGGGTTCAGTTCCCACATCTGGCACTTGGGTTAATATTCCAGTACTGACACTGTAGTGCAGCAAGAGAGGGTGCTGCACTTCTGAGGTGCCATCTTTCAGATGAGACGTTAAACCGAGGTCCCACCTGCCTGGATTGGTGGTAGTTCAGGTGGATGTTAAGGATCCCATGGCACTTCTCAAAAAGAGTAGGGTAGTTTATTTGAAGAGAACATTACAAAATACATCCATTTGACAACTTGAAATACAAAGAAAACAAGACAATTCATAAACTGCATTCCATGAAGAGAAAAAGAGAAAATACCATAAAAATTAATATTTAAACCTTCAGAACACAAAATTCCTTTTCCCCTCCCCTCCTTCATATAACTCCATAACCTATTCCCATTAAACAAAATAGATAAATGATGAAAACAAAAATTGTTAATATAAATGTTTTGAACTCCTTATTTATATTAAATGAAAAAGAAAAACCTTTCCACCATCTTTGAACTTGTCTCCCTGTTGAATATGTTACATATTTTTCATATACGTGCCACATAGCTTCACTTATTAAGGTCCTAACCTTCTCAAAAGGCATTTTACTCTGCGTAATACCCAACTGCATCTTGCCTGCCATAGATAAAATTTTAAACAACACAAAATATGGCAAGAGTATCTGAATGAAACCTAGAGCCCAAAGGGCATAATGGCCTAATCACATACTTCATAAGACATAGTGTTAAGCCAGGGCATACTCCACACATTAGCTAAATAACCCCATAAAGGTTTAGAATAGGAACAGAAGAATAAGTAATGCTCCATGGTTTCCTCTACATTAATGCAGTCCAGATAAGGACAATTCCTTTCTCTAAAGCTTTATGTTAGCAATCCCCTCACCTGTGTTCTACCATAAATGGAAAGCCATAAATGTTACCACATCTGAAGTGGGATTCTGGGATTCACTAATTGAGCTAAAACACAACTGTTGCACTCGACACAACATTTAAAACTAGGTTCCTTTGGATAGATTTTATCAAATACTATTTGATACAACTTTAGACCAGAGTGGGACAGAATATCCATTTTAGTGAGATTCCATATGTATAATTTTGAAGCTGCTGATTTAAAAATCTGGAACATGCAAAAAGTCCCTAATCTTGGGGCCACCGCCCCCATGCCCCTAAAATACTTTTCCAAAATTAACCTGTACCATGACCTTTGTGTCGATGGTGATGACCCTAGTCCACATATAACTTTCTGTGATATGAACAGAGTATGAAAAAACTATAGGGTCTAGTATTCCTAAGCCCCTTTTTAATTGGGAGTCACGAAAAACACCTTGGACTGGATTTAATCGGTTTCCATAGCTGCCTGAAAAAGCACTATTTAGCATAGTTTCTAACATTTTTGGTGGGGATACAATATTGCTACATAAAGTAAAATTGGAACCATAAATGTTTTTATCAGCTGAATACGTTTTAATTTTGACATACTCCATGACTTCCATTGACATACTTTAAATTCCACTTTTTTAAAGATTGTTCCCAATTGTACAAAGCTATATTTTGGGGTCCAAAAGTTATACCCAAGATTTTCAACGGTTGGGGACACAGTAAGACCCTCTAAATTCGGGCCTCCGGTATCCTACTCCTATATACAGACCATGACTTTAGCAATATTTATTTTTGAAATCGATACTAAAGTAAAATCAGACATAATTTTGCAAACTGCTGAAATTGTGAGACTTCTAAAAAAGACATAAATCATCTGCAAATGCTTGAGCATTAATGGCAGATTGTATGCTCATTCCTGAATACACCTCCATTTAGGTCTATCAGTTATAAATCCTAGGAAAGGATCCAAAGAAGACACATACAGAAGTGGGCTCAGGGACAACCCTGATGCACCCCAAGCTGGGTCCAAAAGTTGAAATTCATTTGTCTTTGAATAATTGGATAAACAGCTGCTGATTTATAAATTAATTTGATTAACCTAATTAAATAATCTGAAATCCCATAATATTGTAAAACCGAAAACAAATACACATGTGAAACCCTATCAAATGCTTTTTCTTGATCTATTGTGATTAGTGTACCGTATTTACCTGAAGAAAGATGTTCAATTATATCCCTCACAACTATTAGAGCTGATTGTATTTTCTGAGAAGGTAATCTATAGTATTGAACTGGGGAAATTACATATTCTGCAAAAAGTTTTAACCTATTGTTTAAAATATGTGTTAAAATTTTGTAATCTGAATTCAGGATAGTGATAGGTCTCCGATTTGAAATATTCTGTCTATCTCCTGATTTATATAGATACATTAATAACCCATCTAAAACAGAAGGGGAATTTTGTTCATTCTTGAAAAATAACCAAAACAACTGCTAAATATTCAGATAATTCATCCTTAAGCTCTTTATAAAATTCAATGGGCAACCTATCCAACCCTGGAGATTTTCCTGGAATCATTTTCTGAATGGTCAGTTTAATTTCTTGAGGGTAATACTAATTTCATTTTGTAGTAATTCAGAAGGTATAGGAGGAACTTGAATGTGCCTTAAATAAGCCTCGATTTCCTGTACTGTAGGATGTCTATTGGTAACAGTGTTGCCCAATGCTCTATAATAATAAAAATAAATCTTTTCAGAACTCTGCAATACCCCTGAGAGTCATAAAGAGCTGCCATTTTGGTATTATCCCTCATGGTTTTGCAGGCTTGAAAAGGATCTCACGCTTGGGATTTTTATCCCGCTTTGGAACAACACTTTTAAAGAATTAGCTCTATCGTATTGATAGGATAACATTTCCAGTTTTATCTTTTTATTTGGTCTGAGTAATTAAATCTAGAGGTGTTAGACCAGGTATACAACTTGTATAACTGTTGGCACAAAGAGAGATATTTTAAAAATTTACTATTTTCTTTATGTTTCCGTATTTTTTAACCAATTTTGAAAATCTTGTTTGAAATCCAGCCACCATTGTCCAATATCTGCATATAAAAAACAGACAGAACATCTTGCGCTAATAAGGGCTCTTATACTTTTGGACCCTAAGTTAATTCAGAGCTTTCACATTCAGTTTCCATCTGGTAATAAAGGCTTGAATTACAGGAATATCATAAAAATTTACAATTAATAAAACATGATCAGTAAACTCCACAGGACGAGTTTCCATTCCCCTATAGGTAGATTTTGGAAACAAAAACATAATCAATGGTAGACTTCATATTACCCTTCCTAAAAGTGAAATTAGGTCCTTGTTTCCTAAAATCATTACAATCTATCATATTGGCTGATAATATCAAATCAATAAGGGCATTGGAGTCGCAATAAATTGTATAGTTAGGTTTCTTAATTTTAGTATATGAGGTATCTCACAGTTGAAATCACCACAAAAATTATATTGTGAGTGGTCATTAAGTAAGGCTTTATCGCATTAAACAGTGCCACTCTCCGTTTTCAGCTGTGGGCCATAAATCTTAATCAGCCTATATGTTTTATTCTTCCAGATCCCATCTAGTAATAAGGCTCTTCTGGGAAAAATATCTACCAATTTTATTAAACAGAAAGAAAATGAGTTAAATAAAACCCACCCCATCTGCAGTATCTTGTCCAAAGGACCAATATGAAGGTCCCACATCCATTCTCCACAAAGCTTCTGATATTAAGCATAGAAAATGCCCAAGATTCCTGTAAAAACAGATTTCTAAATGTAACCTATGTAAATACTCAAAAACATCATTCCTTTACCTGATTTTAAGAGACTATGTACATTTATTGATCCGATTTTTAGATTTGCCATACATTGACATTTTAAGCCTGCTCAGTGATCAACTTTTTCCTTCTTTTTCTTTTTCCCTTTGTACTCTGCAAAACCCATTTTTATGTTTCCATGTCCTGATCTCTGGGATTACTATCTCCTTCCACCTGGTCCATGTCTGAATCCCCTATTCTGGTGCCAAAACAGCAAAGGGGTTATTTGAATTTATATTGTCAGAAAGAGAAGTGAGGGAGGGGCATTGGCTAACACAAATTCCTAGAGGATCTACACCTCTGAGGTGGAGATAAAGCTATAGGAACACTATCTTGTACAGGGTCACTATAGCAAATGGGGTAAGAATCTCCTGCTGTGAAGTGTTCAGATCCAACATTTGAGGGGAGGGAGGAGGGGAGAAGGGAGAAGGGGAATGGATCTAAACTGTAACCTCGCAATTTTCCTCTCTGTAACTTCCTTATGATCACATAGATTTATAATTTCAGTAGAGAGAAATAATTTTGTCTGATTCATCCTGGTGGGTTTTTCAGGTACTTTTGCTATGTCTTGTGCCTGTTGAATGAGAAGATCTGGGCTAACATTACTAGCAGCATTTTTAGCTGCTCAGGGCAGTCCTAAAGGCATACCCCACATCTTCACAAAGATCACACTTAGTGTGAGATGCACATTGGAAAGAAATATGTCCTACCTCCTCACAATTCCCACATCTGGGTTTGTCACATGTGCTAGAAATGTGGGTATGTGAACCACATTTATAACAAGCTCGGGGTTGTCCAGCGTAAAACACCCTCCAGCCGTGCCTAACATAAAATAGTTAAGAATATGTACAATGCCTTAATCTGTACTTTGTAGTTTTACCTTGTATCTCCACCCCCAGTCCAAAAGAACTCCGTATCCAGAATAGCCTCAGGGTCTCCCAAAGTTCATATTTTGTGACAACCAGTATGTAATATCAGCTACATGCACGCCCTCATTTTGGAACATTAACATAATAAATTTAACCAGAGGTTTAGAAAGAGAATGACAACAAAAGGAGACCAAATGGGGAATATTTCACCTGGGTATAACGCTCCCAAAAAGATCCAAAAATGGGCAGAACGAAAACTTATGTCAAAATTGTCTTTCCGAAATGTTTATAAAAGCAAACACCTCTCGGGAGAAAACCTCAAGGAGTCCTTCAATAAGATTTTTCCAACAAAATGTCTGTCAAGCTTGTCCTCCATACCACCTTTATAACAGACACGAACTGCATTCCTCCTGGCAGCAGATTCTTTCTTTATATTTGCAAATAGTTCAGACAATGGGTTGTTTCTTTGTGGATGCATCATGATTTAAGTCATTTCTGAATTTTTTCATCACTGCAGTCTCTTCCTCTTTCACGGCCTGTTCTATGGGTTCAACTCCCTCTACATGAGGAGGTTTTTCAGTTGTGTTATTTTGAGGAGTGGTGCATCTGCAGATGTTATACCAGGAACTTCTTGGACTTGAGAAATAGTTGCTATTGGATCCAAAACCTGCCCTGGAACCCAAGTAGAGGAAGAGGGTGAATGGAGTTTATCATCCCACTCCAGGTCTAGGACCCAAATCCCACGGGTTTTGCTTCCAACCTGACCAGGACAATGCTTCCCTGGAGTCCATGTTGAGTCAAGCAACTCAGCTGTTTTGTGAGATGGTACTGAATCACTTTTAAGGAATCCGTGTTTAAATGTCTTTTGTTAAGGTTTGTGCAAGACTTTTGTCTTTTGTAAATCCTTCTGACCCTGTTTAGACAAATTTGTAAAGGAAAACTGCATTGCTGTGGTTTGAGAGTCTAAGTTATTTGTTGGAAACTTGGCAGCAGCCTGGACATCAGGAAAAGCCACAAAGCCTGAAGTTTTAGACACTGTTATATGCTTTGGGCTTAAGTGAGTATCAATATTTAATTTAGTAGACATTGAGATATTTGTTCCTTGAACATTGGTCCCACACATTTCATCTATTTTAGCTGGGGAACTCGGCTGTAGGCACACGCTAAATCCTCAACGTTTGAACTACCAGCCAGATGACTCTCCCTTTCACTTTCACAGAGCAGAAGAAACATTGTAAACAGTAACTGACTCACCATGCCCCAGCTGGGCCTTAGGTCTTGCTGCATCATAGTTTTCTCTGACAGGCTTCTCCGCAGAATTGACACTTAAAGCTAGCGCTGCAACTCCTCAAGTTTAGCTTGTAATTTGCTTTTTCTCGAGCATGCCTTTGTTCTTCTCTTTGCAAAATTAAACGTAATGCTTGCAGAGCGTCTTCTGCTGAATCCTAAGTATTTATTACTTTTTCCTCAGTTTTCAAATTTGTAGTAAGATCCTCCGTGGAAAAAAATTCAATTGGGGTATTACCTTCTTCATCCAATTTATAAGGTTCTCCACCAAATGCTCAAGTTCCATACCATGAACTATCTGGAAGATTTCAGACTCCTGTAAAGCTTGCACCTCCATCCTCTCTGACTGCAAGTCTGGACTGGCCATTGCAGTGGCCATAGGTTTCCCTACTGACAGCAATGCAGTAGGGAATATTGTAGGAAAAGGAAAGTAAGATTCAAAACAGTAAAGACAGTATATACAAGAAAGTACAGTAAAACATCACAACATAAGCACAACCAATATAACTAGAGCAAGCAAATATCTAGACAGTAAAGTAAACTCCGAATCTAACTAAAAATCAAAAGGCAGAAAGGAGCTAATGAAAACAACTTCACAGGGCTGCCAAAGACAGTGTAACTGACTAGGTAGAAACCTTTCAGAATCTGCATCATAAACCTGCTGAAGCGCTCCAGTAATCAATAATAACAAAGCATTATATGGAACATAATGCTGTTGTGGCACCCACTTACTGAGACTGCCAGAGATAATATTTCAAAATAGCAAAAATAACTTGCAAGTGGAAATGGAAAACGAACACCGGTGTGAAGTTCCCGGAACATAAATCAGTTCCTGATAAGTAAGAGCCCCAAACTGTGGTAAGTTCCAACGGTCAGCAAAAAATACCAAAACTGTTGTGCATAACTACAATCAAAAATAAATGTTCCTGAGTCTCCAAAAGTTGGAAACAAGAGGGTCATAAACAGTATGGTCTAAACCGCTTTATTTGATTATTATTTTAACATTTAATTTACCATACAAGGTCCAACCACCAAATCCCAAACAAAAACTGGCAGTATCGGATTCAACAATTGCAAAAATTTAGTCTGACTTTCTTGTTCTGTACAATAAGGTAATCAAAGAGGTTCCAAACATTGAACCTGAACGATAGCATCATAAACCACCCTCCTAGTGGGTAACATCAGTAAACTAGTATCAACCTTCTAAAGAATAAGTTGTTCAAACATTTCCTTAACAACTTGAGGAACAATTTCCAACCGAGAAAACATTCTAGTATTCTTATGATTCCATGCCTGTAAACAGGGCGTAATCCATTCTGTCAATAAAGTAATCCAATGCTTACCCTGGGACGATTTAGCTCTAAAAATTGAAATAAAGAAAAATACTAAAGCAAAAAGCAATGGGATGAAGCATATCAAAACCTCCCTGTTTAATAGTCCGATAAGTAATGTGCCTCTTAACAGGGTTTAACCTGCTGCCCCACAAGGCCGAAAAAACAAACTATACAATTTAGTATATAAAACCTTGGTGGGGATAAACATAACTAACATAAAGAAAAATAGGGGACAATCAAAGTTTTCAATAACAAAATCCATTTACGTTTAGATAAAGGCCCGTGAACCAACGGGCAGTGACCTTCAGCTATCAGTAATTGTTTTTCCCAGTTTACCACTGTCGGAGTATCAGAACCAAACTGCAGTCCCAAGATAGTAATCAGAGTCATAGAAACTGAAATACCAGCATATTGAACAAGTCTAGAGGAATCTGAAGGAAATTGATAACCAGAACATTTAGCCACATTAATACTGGAGCCAGAGGCATTAGAAAATCAGCAAGTTGTTGTGAAATAACTGATTCAGGTGTACATTCTTTAACCAAAAGAACTATATCATTGGCATAGGCAAGACGTTTCAGAGGGGAAGGTATTAACCAAAGATATACAATTATCCGAGAATCATGGATAATGCAATGTAAAAGGGATCAATACAAAACATACAATAATAGACTTAAGGGGCAACCTTGTTTGACACCCCAGCGGAGACTTATTCTGTCCCTTTCCAGCCATTAACTCTGGGCACCACAGTAGCATTATAATATAATTTCTGAAGCCAAGAAATAAAGTTAGCAGGTATCCGTAACAGTTCAAAACCAAAACTAAATATTCCTGTGAAATAGAGTCAAAAGCCTTATGCTGATCCAGACTAAGCAACAAATCAGAAACACATTGCTTCTGCCTCTATAAAACACTTCACAAAGGAAAAGCAAATTGTCATGTATACTACGATGAGGAACACTACAACCCTGTACACAACTAATCAAGGCAGGAGCACAATGTGACAACCTAAGAGATAAAATCTTACTCAAAAACTTGATATCAGAGTTCAACAAACAAATAGGCCTCCAATTAAGTAGTAATCTTTTATCGTCTTTTTATACAAAAGAACAAAATCTGCTTCTACCAACCAATCAGGTATATCAGGAGAGTTCAAAAGAATATTAAATAAATCACACAATATGGGAGCCAAAAGATCACAGGAAGTCTCAAAAAATCTGCAGAAATCCATCAAGTCCAGGAGAACAGTTAGTTTTAGCAGATTTAATAATGGCTCAAACCTCATCGATAGTAATAAGAGCTACCAGCCGCTGTACCTGATCTGGCAAGAGAGACTGGGGTGGTATCCATGCAACATAGGAATGCAAAAACTCGTCAGAGGGGAGAACCAAAAGAATCATTAACATATGCAGAAACAAGATGCAAAATAGAGGCCTAATCACTACACACCTTCCCATCAACATCCCTTAATTCTTCCATACGTTTTCTTGACAGAGAACCTCATGATCTTTAAAGGGCTAAACATTTGTTTTGTACCCATCGTACCAAATCGAAACTCTTGCTTAAGAGTTTTCATTCTATCATATTGAAGGCGATACATGGTAGATTTAGCCTGTTGAATCTGAAAACTAAAATCCTGACCAGTGTAATCAGCAAGGAAATCAATCTTTGATAATGCTTTCTACACTGCAAATAATGGATATAATCTGTTCTATGATGCAAACCTGTACGTTGAAAAAAGCTTTCAGTTCCATCTTTGTCTCTCTCCACCACTCAAGCAAAGAATCACACATACAAGACATGGAAAGCCGGGCAGCCCAGAAAGATTTGCAAACAGTAAGGAGATGGGCTTGTTATAATAAAGAAACATTCAATTTCAGGATGATTTCCCAAAAGAGACTCTCACCCACTGACATTCTAAATACACAGCGAATGGTCAGTAAAGGTCAAATCAATAATACCAGAATGAGTAACATGTAGCGAGTTGGAGACCCAGAGATAATCAATCCAAGTACATAACTGGCCTTTATGAAAAGTAAAGCCTCCAGTGTCATGAAATAAATGATAAGAATCCACTAGATGAGCAGTGGAAACAATATCCTTTAAAGCATTAGAATAACAGAACATCTTATCCGTCCTCAAACCCCTATCAACCTGATGAACCCCACAATTGAAATCCGCCCCAAATGACCATTCAAGCTGTGCATGAAATGGTTGGATCTTCTAAAGATCCACTCTAGAAGCCTTGCTCTGAGGTGCATAGATGTTAATAACTCATAATCTCCAAGTCTTGTAAGAGATGCCCAAAATCATAGCTCTGCCAGGACCAAATCAATCAAATGAGAAACCTTCAGATCAGGATTGGTAAACAAAATACCCAAACCATCACACCTATCAGGGCCGATGACCAAAATGTAGGTCCCATAGTCCAAGCTGAGGAACATTGTGCAATTTCCTTAAATGTCCTAATTCTAGTATCTTGCAAAAGAATTAAATCAGAGTGAAAAACTGCAATTCTGAGAAAATTAAATCTCTCCGTAGTCCATTTTTCATACTATTAACGTTTAGTGAAAAAACATGAAAATCACCCATAAAGAAAAGAAAACCAAAAAACAAAACTGCACAAGTCGAATCAGCGTTGTGAGCGTGTCTTCCATTGAGCTTCCTGTGCCACCATCTTCTAAACCTGAGGAAGCACCTACAGAAGAGGCCACAGAAGAGGAATCTGAGGCGAATCTCTTCTTCATCCTCAGTACCCCCAGGCCGCGCTGCCGTGCAAAACATAAATTTATTAGACTGCAAAAGTTTTTCTTCAGTCCAACTTTCCGTTCCTTCCCTTTAGGGCCCAGAATCCACACTTCTCCGTTGTCTCTTCTTATAAGAAACAGTTTGGAATGACTGATCTACTTCCAGGGCCTTGAGGGAGGCATAGCAGTAGTATCCAAAACAAGAACAACAGAAGGAAGGGAGGAATCAGAGGTCGGACTCAGGCTCCACAAGCATATCCCCTGTGTAGAACTAGAGTCTTGGGAAGGTATAAAGGGAGGCACCTGGGATTCCACCAAGTCAAACCAACCACTACCATGGGGTCTCAGAAGGTACTAGCACATGATAGCGAGGCAGAGGCTAGGGACAGAAACAGGATGACAGTTTGGTCTTGAACCTGACTCTGCCGAAAAACTAGACCCAGGAGCCAGGGGCTCAGGGTGAGACAAAAGATCCTGCATCCTCTTTTCAGAGGTCTTAGCACAGCTCTTTTTCTGGGCCTGTATAATAAGGACATCATGAGACTGGATATCCACAGAACTGTGAGAGGCCCAGGGACACTTAACATAAGGTGGCCTTGTTCATTACAGAATTACAATGAAATAAATTTAAACAAGTGGCAGCCAAATGACCAGTTTCTAGACAATGAGTACATTTCAAGAGTCACAAGCATTACTGAGATGCAATCTAGAACCACAGTGATGACAAGATTTAGGTTGCCCTGGGTAGAACAGAGAACCCCTATCCCTCCCTCAAAACAAAACAACTAGGCAGATGAGAAACCCCAGAGTTAGTCATAAATAGTTTACACTTAATTTTCCAACCCCATCCAAAATTGTTCAGAGTCCATAATAGGAACAGGGTGCTCCAAAACTTCTCAATGCTTCTTCAGCCAAAACAAAATATTAGCAAGTTCCACTCCTTCATTACGAAACAAAATAGTAACAGACGCTAGCAGGCTTAGTAAGTGGAATGGCCAAAAGGAGTCCAAAGGGAATATCTTAAAGGAAATTATACTTCACCCAAAACAGTCTAAAGCTTCCAAAGTCTTGAAACTGATATCATGGTTATTTCCATCAGTATGGATAAGAGCAAACACTTCAGAACATATAATTTCAACGAGTCTTTCAAAGACGTCTCCCAATATATACCCTGTCAGGGGTCCTAAAACCACCCCTTATAAAGCAGCTGGACAGCTTTGCATCTAGGAGCAGGCTCCTTAAAAGCTGGTTTAAATAAATCAGCCATTTGAAAAGCAGGAACAGATACCCTGGCACCAACAGTAGTGTGCAAAGGGTTGAGATCACGTGTATGCTTCTATAGGAAAAGCAGCACCTTGACGAAACTCACTCCAGCTCCGCTAAACCGGCGCTTAGATTACCTGTCCACCACTGGTCCCTACCCGTCGTTGCTGGAAGAGAACCGGAAAGTACCTGGGTGACGGAAATTCCGTTTAACAGCGATCTCCGGTAAAGGCATATTTTACTTGTCCCCATATTGGGCCTGCTGAAAAATGGAGCGATATCGCCAGGCATTGCCTAAGCACACACCCCGCAAACCCTGGAGAGGGATCAAAAGCGCCGAAAGGCACATCGGCTGTTTCACCTAAACTCATGCGCTCCAGTACTACCGCCTTGCACAGACACCCTATCCGAGCAGAAATTCATGGACGAAATGCAGTCTTTAAGGATGCTCTAAAAGAAATCACTAGTGAATTAAAGACAACCAGGGTGAACCAGCTGAAAAGCAATCGAGCCATCTCAGGCGGCCAGCCGCCCGCACTACATCCCTTGAAAGTTGGAAGGATAGGATGGGCCAGAAATGATGACTATAGACAGCGCCCACATAAAGTTGAAGCAAAACTGGAGGATCTAGAAGGCGTAGCCAGAGGAACAATTTAGTCATCTTTGGCCTCCCGGAAGAGGCAGAGGCTCCTACCCATTTTATTCCTCCAAAGTTCTTCAAAAAATTGTTGGCCCTTCACCTAACAACACAACTATATTATAGAAAGGGCACACTGTTCATTATGCCCCAAGCCTGCGCTGATAAACCCCAAGGCCAATGATTATTAAGTTCTTAAACTTCCTGGACAAATCAGATATCCTAGGGCAAGTCAGAAGCCTAGAAAAGTTCTGTGGGAAGGTCACCCACTTAGATTTGCCCAAGATCTGCCGGCTACGGTGAGAGAGAAGAGGTCAGAATATCATCCCCTGGTCTCAAGATTAATAGCTGCAGGGATCAAATTTAAAATGCAATACCGGCATGGTTATGTGTACTACACGGGTAAATGGGCTTCTTATGAGACTCACGCAACAGGCCAACACAGCAGTAAAATCTTTATTCCCCTATCTCTTTACCCTTCAGCTGAGGATGTTGGATGAGTGCCTTGTTGCTGTTGTACTTTCATTGGCTTTATCTCGTCTTCTTAGTGAGTTGGGGTTCCTGTTGTTTAAAGAAGCTCACTTATCCTAACTGACTACAAGAGGGTATCAAAGACTTGTGCTTTCCGTTATGAGGATACGATGTTTATTTCTAAAAGCATATTTCAGCTGCCTCTTCTCTGCCTAAGGACAGATGCCTTGTTTCATCTTGATTATTTCATAAATCGGACTTAAGATTGAGGTTACATGTGGGGTCCCTTTTTTTTCCTTCCTTCTCTTGTCCATCCCTCGCTCTCTCGAGGACCTTGGATTTATGATGCAATCCGACCATCTCTCACCATCTCCTCACGGAGAATCTGTGAGATGTCATCATCCATTGTACTTAATATATAGAAAGGAGCCAGCTCCACCTGACATTAGACTGGGCTCAAAATTGTGGAGCTTGTGCTTTTGTTTCCATGTCTCTAAATACTGCAGTGTTTGTTTAAAGACTATTCCCTCCTTCCTTCCCCCCTTTTTTTTTCTAACCTTCTTTCCTTATTCTAATTTCTTCCCAATGGTTGGTGATCCTGACAATCCAGTGACCCAATGGTTAAACTGAGTAATCAAGATAATGTAAATGTTTAACTGATATGTAATTTACAGAGTGGGCGGGCGGGGGCAAGGTCAGAGACCACTGCAATCCATTCAGTGCATCATGTTCTGGTGCAAGTGAGGGGTGATACCATAGTGTGGTGCACACTCTGGAGTCTTGGGATTGCAAGTATCACGTTTTGGGAGAATACACTATTAAGGTCCAGGTGGTTATATGGAACTATAAATATATTGGTTACCTTACTTTGGGATTAGGGGTAGGGTTAAGGGTAGTAGGAAAAGGTTTAATGTCTCCTACTGTTTATTTACAATATAGTTGTGCCCTTCAATGCTCGTATATGTTAGGGCAATTTTATATTATTAGGAAGGACAACCAGAGGAGACAGTTGGGTGAGGCGGCAGTTGCCATCGGGAATGGGAGCTTGTACTAGGGAAGGAATGAGAAAGGGATAAATTCTACTCATCACAGGGTCAGGATATTGGGATCTGTGGAATCGGTGATACTGGTAGATATGAGAAGGTTAACTTTGAAGGACACCTAGTGAATTCCTTTATTTACTTATGGCTATGCCTCTAAAGTTTTGCTCATGGAATGTCTAGGGTGCTCAGTCTCCCACTAAAAGAGCTAAAATTCTCCTGCACCTCTCTAAGATTAATATTGATGTAGCCTTCCTTCAGAAACACACCTACCCACAGTGCAGATTGGTAATTTTAAACATTCATGGGTAGGTACTGTTTGTGAGGGACTTGATACTAGTAAATGAGGCATAGTTGTATTGATTGCATGGCAGATACCCTTAAATTATTAGACTCGATTATTGATCCTTATGGTAGATATATATTAATTAAGGCGATTATTCCAAACAGAGTTGATTATGGGGTCAATTTATGGTCCAGTGGGAGATGAACCTCAATTCTTTACAAATTTAATGACTAAATTAGCCCTGGTCTAACTCTCCTATGCTTATTGGAGGAGATTGGAACCTAGTCTTTAATAATCTGGTTGATAGATCCAACTCTAGAGGCTCCGCCCTACCCGCGCAATTGGCGTTGAGGGAATTGATGGAATCGCTTTGTCTTGTCGATCCATGGAGAACTCTCCACCCTCAAAAGGACTTTTCATTCCACTCTTTGCTGCATAATACGTTCTCAAGAATGTATTACTTTTGTTGGGGACTGAGCATGTAGCAGGGGTCCATGCTTGTGAATATTTAGAAAAGTGATCTCAGATCACCATCCAATTTATTACAATGGAGGCTACCTAGCTCTCGACCCATGACAAAATCTGGAGGTTTAACTCCCAACTTCTAAAATCTGACCATTTAAGGGGCAGCTTAGTAATTTTATAGATAATTTTTATGAGTTTAATTCCCCTTCCATGAAAAGATTGGATATATTATGGGGAGCTTTGAAATGCTCTTTAAGTGGAGAGGTTATTCGTATTGCTCAATAAGAAAAAGAAAATCTTTTCTAAATCTTCTTTATTATTACAACAAATCAGAGCACTAGAGAAGTCTTACGCCCCATCCTAAACCTGAGGACTTAGAAAAGTTAGAAAGTCTTCGCTTCAATATAATATCCTCCTCAGGGATAAAGCTGAACACCTCCTTTGCGCTCTAAAATTACATACTTTGACCAAGGTGATAAGGCTGGGAAATTACTCGCCCATGAGACTTAGAGCCCAGATGGCTGATAGGTTTATTAGTAGCTGTAACGAGGCGCCTCCGCACTTCACACACATCCCCAGGGATATTGCCTCCTCCTTAAGGACTATTACCAGAAGCTCTACTCATGCTCCCTATGGCCCTTAATCACACCTCATTGTATTACTTTCTTCAAGACATAGTACTCCCACAACTCTCTCAGAGTCAATTTTCAATTTTACAAGCCCTCTAACTCTAAAGAGGTCCATCAAGCCATCACGCCCTACTACGGCAGATAAGCGCCAGGCCCTGATGGCTGCACATCCAATTTTTATAAAGCATTTAAAGCCCAAATAAGTCCTACACTCCTAGATTTTTATAATTACATCTACGAAAATGGCCTTTCAGATCACAATTTCACCTCTGCTATCATAGTGGTTATATTAAAGCCAGACAAGGACCCCATGATGATGTCAAGCTACCGCCCAATATCTCTTATAAATGTAGATTTGAAGATTCTAGCAAAAATCCTAGCTAGTCGTTTAGTCCAAGTATGGCAAACTTTGCTTAGTCCCGAGCAAGTGGGGTTCATGGCCGGACGCCTCTCGGCAGACCACACAAGGAAAATGTCCCATCTTATCTCTGCGCCCAGGGACTCCGATATACCATCAGTCTTGATGTCCTGGACACAGAGAAGGCCTTTGATCGGGTGTCATGGGACTACCTATTTCATTTACTCCAGTATCACATTCCGGTACAGTTTATAAGATGGATTAAAGCCCTTTATTCTCCCCATCAGTCCGTATCTTTTGTAAAGGTGTGTTTCTTCTCCTTTATGTTACACCAGGGCACCTGCCAAGGTTACCCACTCTCCTTATTTGTTTAACTTGTTTTTAGAACCTCTTATCAGAAAATTGAACACTTCTGCCTCGTAACGGTATTACTATCAATCATCTTCAATATAAAATATCAGTATATGCTGATGACATTTTGCTCCACATAACACATCCATCAAAATCTATACCGCCACATTGGATATCATCCAGGACTTTGGTCGGTTATCCAATTATAAGTTAAATCTGTCCAAGACTGAGGTTATGCCTTTAAACAACTGGACCTTAAAACCGATGTTCAACACCTTGGGCTTACTTGGGTTAAAGATAAATTGAAATATCTGGGTATTTATCTATCATTGTCTAATTCTAAAATGAAGCAGTATAATTTAGATCAGTTAGTAGCTCAGCATTAAAATTGACCTGAACCACTGGGCAATGCTTCCTATTTCCCTTTGGGGCGAATCAACATTATTAAAATGAATATTTTGCCCGGCTGTTATACCCCTTCAGTTATGTCATCAATATTTACCTAAGACTTGGTTTGCTCCATACACGGTATTATATCCAACTTCATCTGAAGCATAAATCTCCACGTGAGGGCGTTATCCAAATTACAGAGGCCAAAAGAACTAGGGGCTTACAAATCCCTAACATATATCATTATTACCTCGCCACTAACTGCTTAGTTGTCTCACAATGGCTGACCTCAGTTCCGACTCCTAGTTTGGAAACTTATGTCCCACTGTGGCTGCAGATAGAGAAATCATTCTGTGCCTCTGCTGGAACTGATATAAGGACTTTGTCATACCTTCCGCTTACTAAGATCCCAGGACAGCTAAAAAACACCCCCATTATGAGAACCCTTCACATCCACAAACAGTTGAATTATACTGTAAAGGATACCATGGAGAAAGACACCTCACAGTATATTCTGGCAACCTGAACTTTAAAATTGGGGAAGTCCATTACTCAAAGGTTTTGGGTGGAGGAGTAGGGAAAAGGTCATAGACCTAACAGAAAACTATAGGTTATTAACCTTTTCAGAGATAAAGGCTAAATACAAGGTGCCTGTATCTTTTGTTTATGTATCTCCAAATTTCCCAGGTCCTCTTAAGGCATTTTGGTAATGGGTTATGGACGCCATTTCCCCAGCATCCAACAGAAAAACCTTGACCGCAGAGGATAGTTGGTCCAGGAGGTTGGCAGGTGGTTAGGAGGGCAAATCGGGTGCCCCATCACTCTCTGCTCTCCAACATATTACCTCCAAAACCATATAAACACTACAAACAGGTATCTGCCTCTATCTTTGAAATCAACCAAAGAGGCAGAAGACACTGCAGAAGCAGGACACTGCGGCACAGGAGCTAGCACAACAAAACTCACCCAAATCAGGAACCAAAACAAAAAGCAAATAGGAATCCAAAATCCTGATCATAGGAGACTCCATGATTCTGGGAGTTGATACCCATCTCCAGCCAGGGTATGGTCAGATGTCTCCCAGGTACATCAGCATGGAGAGACACTGACCACATTGCTAAAATTGTTCACAAAGCAGGAGAAAACATTGATGTCCTAGTACACATAGGGACTAATGATCTTGCCAGCCAGTCAGTTGTGGAGACCAAGGAACACCTGACCAGGCTGGGTGACAAACTATCATCCATTTCGTCCGGCATCTCCTTCTCTGAGATCCTGCCAGTCTGGGAGAGGGGGCAGATGGACGGAAGGTCAGAGAAGGGGAGATAGCGGAGCTAAACCATGGCTCAAGGGCTGGTGCCAGGAAAAGGACACAGATTTGTAGGGAACTGGCAACAGTTCTGGGAACGAAAGTTCTTTAAATTTAATGGACTGCATCTGACTAAGGATGGAGTCAGTGCATTAGGGCAGAAGTTTGACATCTTTGCAGAATATTTAAATTAGCAAATGGGGAGAGGGTGCAGCACCCATACGTCCGAATGGGAAGAACACCCTCCCCTCAGCTAGTGGTCAAACAGGGATTCAGCATATTTGCAGTTCATTTGCAACACCAGGTAAGAAAAAGGTTTGTCTCCCCATACGCGAGAGGGTAATGCCAAACCTCACCAACAACTAACACACCAAAATCTGGCCAATGGAAAATCATGTACACAAATGCTCACAGCCTGGGAAATAAGATCCCAGACCTGCAGGCAATAATGTCAGAGGCTAAACTGGACATAGAAGCAATTAGTGAGACGTGGTTTACCAGTAACCACACTTGGGAGACTTCAGTACCTGGCTATGTATTGTTCAGAAGAGACCGAGGTGCAAAAGGGGGAGGAATGGCTCTGTATGTCAATGAAAATATCAAAGCTACAGAAATTCAGAATACACATAAGGAGCCGAAGAACTGTGGGTCACCCTGGAAACAGGAAATGGGACAGCCATAAGAACTGGGGTTGTCTACAGGCCCCCAGACCAGGGGAGGACATAGACACATTACTGTTAGAAGATATACAAACATGACAGCTAAAGGGAGGTTCTGATAATGGGAGACTTCAACATGCTAGATACAGATTGGTCAATACCAGCAGGAACATCTGCCAGAACTAGACACATAGTGGATTCCTGCAGGGGAGGCCTCAAGCAACTGGTACAACAACCCACAAGAGACAGGGCTATCCTAGATCTAATACTGACTAACAGGAAGGGATCACAGATCTCCAGGTAGAAGGTCACCTGGGGGTCTGTGACCATCACATGGTATGGTTCAATTTGGCTACTACATCTAAATCATCCCATTCCAAGGCAAAATAATGGACTTCAGAGAGCTGACTTTGATAAGATGGCCAACAGAGTTAAGCTAGCCCTGGCAAAAAGAAACACAGGTGAGGGGTACATGCAAAGTGGGCAAGCATTAAGGATGCAATACTTTAAGCAACATCTCATTGTGTTAGACAGAAAGGAAGTGCAACAGAAGAAGGAAACCACTTTGGTTCTCAAATACAGTAGCAGAAAAGGTCAGAGCCAAAGGCTGGCCTTCCAGGAAATATAAGGGAACACAGTGGGATGAAGATGGGGGCATACTAAACTGCCCTAAGGGAAGCAGGGAAGGCAGTAAGGCAGGCAAAGTCCCAAACTGAGGAAACACTAGCACGAACAGTAAAAGAAGGTGACAAGACTTTCTATAGATACATTAGTGAAAGGAGAAAGTCCAGAGGGGTATTGCTAAGCTTAATGGAGAAAGGGAGCATGTGAGGAGGAGGACCCTGTAAAGCATCTATCCTAAATAGATACTTTTGCTCAGTATTTACTGAAGAGAAGGTAGGGCAGGGCCACAACTCAGCACCATGGACACAGGGGGAGGGAGGTGAGCACTACTCCATTCTACAAAAGAAAGGGTCCTACAAGAGCTTGCTAAGCTCAGGGTGGATAAGGCAATGGGACCTGATGGCATACATCCCAGGGTACTTAAGAAGCTAAAGGTAGAAGTAGCAGAGCCATTAGCAGAACTGTTTAGTGAGTCTCTGAGCACAGGAGAGGTCCCAGAAGACTGGAGAAGGGCTCATGTGATCCCACTCCACAAGAGTGGTAGCAGGGAGGAGGCAGGGAACTACAGACCAGTCAGTCTTGCCTCAGTAGTGGGCAAGATTATGGAGGCACTCCTTAAGGAAAGGATAGTGCAACACCTGGAATCCATAGGGGCACAGGATCCAAGATAGCACGGCTTTACAAAGGAAGGTCCTGTCAAACTAATCTCATAGATTTCTTTGACTGGGTAACCAGAGTGGTGGACCAAGGGGGAGCAGTTAATGTCGCCTACCTTGACTTCAGCAAAGCTTTTGACACTGTTCCACATAGAAGATTGATAAATAAGCTAGGTAAGCTCGGGTGGGTCAGAAGTTGGTCAACTGGTGGCAAACTGGTTGACGGGCAGAAAACAGAGTGGTGGTAAATGGTATACAGTCAGAAGAGATGCAAGTCACAAGTGGGGTACCTCAGGGATCAGTCCTGGGGCCAGTCCTCTTCAACATCTTCATTAGTGACCTTGCAGATGGACTAGAGGGTAAGGCTTGTCTGTTTGCAGATGACACCAAGATCTGCAACAGAGTAGATGATCCAGATGGGGTGGGCAGAATGAGAAGAGATCTGGATAAACTAGCAAAATGGTCGGAAGAGTGGCAACTGGGATTTAATGCAAAGAAGTGCAAGATCATGCACATAGGGAAGAGAAAACCTGAAGCCACCTATAGGCTGGGAGGGAGTTACTAGCAGTCACAAAGGAAGAAAGAGACTTGGGCACCATCATCACTGATGACCTGAAATCATCCAAGCAGACCTCTAAAGCAGTAGGTAAGGCTAGGGGGTGTTGGGGTGTATTAGTAGGGGTATCACAAGTCGTAAGAGGGAGGTAATAATCCCTCTTTACAAGACACTGGTTAGGCCCCATCTGGAGTACTGCATGCAGTACTGGAGGCCACCTCACAAGGACATTAACCAAATTGAGGCAGTCCAGAGAAGGGCAACCAAAATGGTGCAGGGACTGCATCAGAAGACATATGAGGACAGGTTTACAGAGCTCAATATGTATACCCCGAGCAAAGGAGGGAGAGAGGCGATATGATCGAGGCATTCAAACACCTTAAGGGCATTAACAAGGTGAAAGAGTCTAACATGTTTAAATATAAGAAAAATAGCAGGACAAGAGGACACAGCATGAGATTAGAGGGGGCCAATTAAGGAGGAATGTGAGGAAATTCTTTTCACAGAAGGGTGGTGGATGCATGGAATGGCCTACCTCCAAGAAGTGGTGGCTATGAATACAGTGCAGGGCTTCAAACAGGCATGGGATAGGCATAAGGGAGCAATACAAATGAGTATGAATAGATAGGCCACTGACAGAGCAAAGCCGATGGCACATTTATAAGGTAGAAAAAGAAATGGGCAGACTGGATGGGCCTTGGTCCTTATCTGCATCAACTTCTATGTTTCTATGTTTCTATGTTTCATTATTTGTTTGGACCCATACTTAGTATATGTTGCATATAAGACTAACTCTCATTTAATTTCATTCTACTATAAGAGCTGCAGAAAATAGTTACAGGGCTAGGCGGCCTCCCCATTATGTATGGGATAACTCCCTCCTCCCAACCACGAAGGTCCCATGATGGTCACAAATCTGGAAAGGTTGTATAAGGATGTTAGGTGGGATCGTTATAGATTGCTACAATTTCAGATAATACAGGACTTATACTACACTCCTGTAAAACTTTGTAAAATGGGTAGCTCCAGGCAGACCTGTGCACTAGATGTGGGAAACAGCAGGGAACATTATTCCACATTTTATGGGAATGTGACAAAGCTTTCCCTCTCTGGGAGAGTATTAGTTCTAGACTTAGCCCATTGCTAGGTTTGCAAATGCTTTCCAACAAAAATTTGCATTTGGGAGATTCAAGTAATATCCTTACTGGTATCCAAGGAAACATATGATGTTAATTTCCTTATGTGCTAAGAAGGTGATATTGCATCACTGGCTAGATCAACAGACTCACATATCATGGAATGGTATCAAGAAATTCTCTTTGCTCTGCAAGCAGAATATATAGCAAGCTATGCTAGAAATGGTAAAAAATATCAGAGGATCTGGGCCCCACTGCATACCTTGCTATGTAAATAATACTCCTCTTATTGGTGTGGGAATTTACCTTAAAATATCTGGAAAAAATCAGTAGTAGGTGATTGTTCTCACTGGTTTCCTGCTACCCTCCCTTGGCTTTTGTCTCCTTTTTCTTTTTCCTCCTCTTTTCTTTTATCCCTCTCCTGATGGCAAGGGTATGGAGGGTGGGGAGGGAGGTGTAGGGGTAGGAGGAGGGGATGGTTTATTTGTATACTGTATATTGGTTCCTTGTTTACCTTTCTCTTTTCTTTTTTTTTTTGACAGGTTGTCTTGAAACACCATAAGCTTTGACCAGCACTATAGGATAAGTTACTGCCGTGGTGTATCACGTTATGTTATATAATGCCTTTATCACGTTGTTTTTGTTTGGTAAACTCAATAAAAGCTTACTAAATGTTAAAAAAGTAGTGTGCAAGGGCAGACCCACCCCAATAGCTGGCACATCCCCTATCCGGAAAACAGCCTGCTTCCTGGCCCAGAGCAACAGCTTGCTCAAGTCCCAAATCAGACCCAGAAGGAGGCCCAGAAATAGTCCCAGAAGTAGAAACCTGGTTTAAAACAGGCAAAGACAAAGGAGAGGTACTTAACTCCCCACATGCTGCAGGTAATAAAGGTTGTCGTACTGTTTCAGGACTAACAGTGACAGAATCAGGGTGCTCTATAATCCTGCGGTATCCAAAATATTGAATGCAGCATAGTCCTTAACAGTCACATCAGCAGGATCAGGGGACCAACCACCCTGGGTGGGGATCCAACCGCTGCCCGTAAAACAGGCACAACATCCATAGGGGCCTGAGCAACAGAACAAGTCTCAGTAGAAAAGCCCCTTTTTGAAGCATGCCCAAATGTCTTCCCAGTTTCCCAGGCAGAGACATACCTGTTCCCTGAGCACCAGGACCAAGTGCAGCAGAGTTGCGATGAGCCGCTCCAGTAGGCTCCGATGTTGGTAAGACTGGCGCTGTAGTCGCAATTCCAGGTTCATCGTCTACCACTGCACCAGCTCGATCCTGTAGGAAAGGCAGAGAATTCAAAAACAAGCAGAATCCGAAGAAGCAGACGGCTTCCTTCAGACAAGCCAACCGAACACATCAAAGCAGGAGATTCAATAGAAGCAGCAGACAGACTAGACAGGCCTGCCATAGCAGACAAAGCAGGGGAATAGGAAAGCGAGGCATCAACAGCGGTCTCTAATAAAGCGTGGGCGGGAGGAGACCCACTCCCAATCTCCCAAACATCTTCCTCTGATGACATCCCAGGGCAAAATGGTCAGCAAGCTCACTGACAGCGACTCCCCTACCAGTGAGCAGGAGAATTTCCCAGTGTCCTGGCCAAATTTTCCTCATTCACTAAAATACCACCAACAGCTTAATCTGGTTCAAGGTCAGTTGACATTCATCTGTATCCCCATCCCCAGGTCATGCCTGAAATTAGGCAGGATTTGTCTAGTGCACTTACCCAGTCAACAAAAACTAAATAAATAAATCAATAGGATGAAGGGAAGCGCATCTTGTTTTGGTGCAATAGCAAAGGAGTAGTAGAGGTGATTAATAGGCAGGGTGAGGAGACGGAGATGGTGGGCAGACTGCTCAGACATATGGTTTTGCTGGGACTGGGGCTGAACCTGTCGTTTAAAGTGCAGCATATTGAAGGTTTGAGGAATGAGGTGGCAGACAGTCTTTCCCATTTGCAGCTCGACAGGTTTTGGGAGCTGAAGCCTCAGCGGTGCCACACAGGACCAGGGTCCTGGACCAGTTATGGGAGGTTGGAGGGACACAGCTAGGGTGCTGTACCGGCATTCCTGGTCAGGAAACACGCTGAGGGCCTACAAAGCAGGGTGGGCAAAGTTTCAGGTTTTCAGAGGGAAGCAAGGGTGGGACAAGGATGAACTAGCCTGGGACGAGCAGGTAAGGAGGTTTGTGGTGGAGATGTGGAAAGAAGGGCTGGCCCATGCCATGATGGTCACTCACATAGCTGGCATCAGTTGGGTATGCCAGGACAGGGCTGCCCAATGTAGGGGCCAGTAGGATCATGAAATGCATGTTAGCAGGATGGCACAGGGGCAAGGGGTCAGGGTGGATGGAAGGCAACCCATAAGAGGGAATTACTGGTAAGGGTCTTGGAGCCACCCAGAAGGTTGCACATCGGCCCATGAAGGGTACTATTCTGGACCGTGTTTGCAGCGATGGCTGCAGGGGCATTCGCGGTGGGGAAGTGATGGCCCCATGAAAAGTGGCTGCTGGGCAGGCATTGTAGCTGAGGATGTCCTGTGGGGACATGACAGGGTGATCATTATCCTGGCCAGGTCCAAGATGGACTAAGGAGGAGGGGACCCGAGTGTCACTGGTGAGAAACTGCAGTTGGCCAGCTGTGCTGTGAGAGTGCTGGAGGACTACAAGAGTGCTCAGGGGAAGGCAGGGGATGCTGTTGTGGCATGGGAACAGCTCTCCAGTCATAGGTTTCCAAGTAGGGCAGTTCTCAAGAGGCGTGACATTTTTGGGAGAATCCAGCATATTCACCCCACATTCATTCAGAATGCCATGGAGGCAGCAGAGAGAGGCTGCAGTGGTGGAGTTACAAAGGGTGGGGCATTGGAGGTCTAGCAGCTACAAGAGTACGTGAGAAAATAGTAACAGCAACTCACACTGTGTAGTTTGTTTCCATGGCAGGTTCCAAGAGGAAAATCTGGATAGTGGGGCATTCCTTCATGTACTGGGCTGAAAGGTATGTGGTGGCCAGCTCCAGAGGAGTGGAGCTGAGATATAACACTGAGCACACAATGGTGTTATGGAAAGACATTAGGAAATGAAGTGGTGCAGCTTCTGCCTTTGATGGAGGAATTGAAACTGCAATGGGGCACCCTGGATTGCATTGTTATACACCTGGGGAAATTATTTAGGAAGCCTGCCATAGGGGTATTGGGTCAGAACATCATGGGAGACTTAGAGAACTGAGAGGAGGTGATTGAGGGTGACAATTGGCTGGTCTGATATCACCTCCGGAGGGTATGGAGAGGTGCAGGATATCTGGTTAATCAAAAGATCAGGAAGCATTTGAACAGGAGGGTAGCCAGGACATTTTCTTCAACCAGCCTGCAGTGTTCAGGTCGGACTGTGTCCATCTGTCGGAGTTTGGGATATGCCTATTCCTATGACCTATTGGGGAGCTAGTGAACCAGATAGCCAGAAAAGGGCTTAGATACTAGCCCCAAGGGAAGCCTTTGTCCATCAAAAGCTGGAGGAGGGAAGTGGAAGAAAGGAAAGGGGAGCAGAGGAGAGGGGTAGGATGCATGGCTGGGGACAAAGAACCCAGACATGGTGGTAAAGCGGGAGGGGCTAGGTCTAGGCACCAGATTTAAGAAGTATCCAGGTCTGGAGGGCAAAAGCCCAGGGAAGTGGATAGGCCTGGTTCTGGTGTAGAGGAAGGGCTGGATTCACATTGTCTATGCCCTGAAAGCAAGACAGAAGAAATGACCAGAAGAAGGACTGAGGCCAGAACCAGGAAAATTTGGAAAGAAATTTGATGTAAATTGAATTGTGAATTTCAAAGTTACATGGTTTTGTAAATATAGTCCTTTGTGCCATGAATACATTTTCCAATGAGCAACCAACAAGTTAAATGTTGTGGCATCCATCATTCCTGGGAGGGATTCAAGGACAATGTTCCATTCCCATTAATTGTGTGTGTGGTGGGCTGTGGAGGTTGAAGGGGAGTCAGACAACACACTCCTTATTTGTACAGGGATGTAAGCCCAGAACTAGAAGACTAACAACAATAATTCAGTGAGTCAAGCCTGACTGGCTTAGAACTGAAGAAGTTTATTTCAAAACTGTGTGCACACAGCTGTGAGCACGCGGGCCCAGCCTGAAAAAAATATATTAAGCATGCACATGCAGGGCAAAGTCTCACAAAATCAAATATTATACATATAGGCAAATACTGAGCAGTGACCTACAGGAAGGGAGTTATCAGACACCTCATCAGTTGTGCAGGGAACCAAGCCTGGAACCAGACAACAGCAAAAACACAAAACACAAAATAAAATGTACTTCACTCCAAAAAATCACACTACAGCTATGTCAGAGAGCAGCAGAGAAGGGGTGTCAGCAGACAACCTCCTAGTCCCTGCAACTGAGTACAGCAATAAGAACAAAAAAACCTGTCAGAAAGCAAAACATAGCTTTTTTGACACTGATCAAACAAATTATACTGACCCCAAAAGCCTGTGGAGCAATAAACAATTTTTTTGGCAAATTTATGGTCTCAGAAGTACTGCAAAGCTACAGTAGCTCTCAGAAACCACTGTCTCCTGTCTTCTACAAGCTCAGAGTGAGAAGTCATATGGTGTGCTGGCCTTTGAGCTCCAGAAACAGCTTTGATTGGCCAACAAAGCTCTGCCAGACTTGGAAATCTCACAATAGTAGTTCCGATAGTGAACTATTTTGAAACACATCTGAATATGCAGGAAGCCTACTAATTGTGGTATCTGGAAAATGCTTTTGGCCCATGCACAGCCCTATTAACCATATGAAATTAGAAATCAAAATACAGTATGCACGCTCCAGAACCTAGACATACGGAGATCAAGACTGAGTATTCTTAATGGATAGAACAGATGAGGAAGTATTTTCATTTTGATTACATTTATTCTACCCCAGAGCATCAGGAGCAACTTCCATCTTTCCAAATCTTGTTTAATTTTCAACAAAGATCATCTGAATAAAATTTTTAAATGTGTCAGGTTCTTAGAAATATGTAAACCAAGGTACCTAATCTGATTGTGGGCCCAAGACAGACCCCACTTAAGATTTTCCTTGAAAACTCCCTCAATTAGAGGCATTACAATGGTTTTATTAATTCAATTTGTAATTGGCGAGTTTACTAAATCGTCAGATAGTTTCCAAGACAACTGGAATGGACCTTGCTGGATAAGTAATGTATAAGAGCATGTCATCCGCATGAGGCCAACAATATTAAGAACCTATTACCAATAGGTGTCCCAGTTATAAGAGGGTTATTCTGCAACTTCTAAAGAAAGGTTTCTACAATATAGATGAAATAATAAGGAAGAAAGGGAACAGTCCTGTCTGGTGCCACAGCGTAGCTGGATAGAAGAAGAAAAGACTCCATTACAATAAATTTTAGCACTGGGTACTGAATACAGGACCTGTAACCAATTAAGAAATGCATCTGGGAATCAAATTTAGTCAACATGGCAAATAGAAAGGGCCAGCTGACTCTGTCAAAGCCTTTTCTGTGTCTAGAAACACCAGCACTGAAGGCACTGCAGGGTCCACAGACATGGAGAAGATGTGCCAGCTTATGTAATTGGTCAGAAGAAAGCCTGATGGGGCATAAAGCTTACTTGTTCTCTGGAAATTAAAGAGCCCAGACTTGATTAATCCTACTGGCAAGAATTTTGGCAAGTGTCTTAATATCATAATTCATTAATGAGATTGGTCTTATAGTTGCCAATTCGATCTAGTGATTTCTCAGACTTAGGAAGTAAAATCATCAAAGCTTCCAAAGGGTGGGATTACGAGTGCTGTGAGTAGAGATGCAGCTAATTTAAATTCCGCTGGCGAGTGAACGGAAAGTGGGCACTTCCGTTGCCAATCCGCTATGCGAAGTGGGCAATGCAAAGTGCTCACTCCACTTATCATTACTACTTCACTTTAAGGCAGAATGGCAATGTGAAGTAAGGCAAAGTCATTGTTTTAATGGACTTTGCGTTCCTCATTATGATTCTAAGTGATCCACTTGGTGTTTCAGATTTGGCAGTATCCCCACACATCACATTGCTTGTAGTACTGTAAATCGCATGCTCTTTAACTAGGCAGGAAGAAAGTGAGTCATACAGGCAGACACTTTTACTTTCTCCTGTGCAGACGGAGAGAGTAGTGTGTTTTGTGACTACTGATACTTTGAGATCAGAGTGAGGAGGAGATTTAAACTTGATTTAGACCCAACAGTTTTTTAAAAGCTACATTTTTTGTCTTTTCTGTACTCTTTTTACTTAATTTGTTCTTTCTGTAAATTTTATTTTCTTACCTTTATATAGCAGTTTGTTGTTTGTCTGTGTGACTGTGTGTGTGTATTGTGTGACAGTGTGAGTAGTAATTGCTCGGACTGAGGGAGCTCAATGGGAGAGATGGACCAGGGTGAGGGAATGTCTGGGGCAGGGTCAGCTCTGGGAGAGCATGGTAGTGGTAGCGTTGTACCATGCACATGTGTGAAGGCATGGGCACCCATTCCTGTTGGACCGCCGATACTTGTGAGTGTCCTCCCCAGAAGCAAGACTAGCACCGACTTCTGTCCTGACTCTGAGGCAGTTGAACCACCACCACCACCAAGTCCAGGTTCTCTGGAGCAGGATGTGGCTATTCTCCCAGGCCCAGGTGTGGATCCCATCCCTGTTCAGCACTGTGACCAGCCAGCTGCCAGTTCATCTGGCCATCCCCTGCCTGTGCCTGGTCCTCCCGCACCTCCATTGTTTGGCAGTTTTTTTACTGTGTGGGGGACAGCAGTGTGGTCAAGTGCCACCTATGTGAGGTGGAGGTGTGCTGTGGCCCCTGGGGGACTCACCTGGGGACTGAGGGCCAGTGCACCATATGTTCAATCACCAGCAGTTGGGTGGCAGGCTGCCACAGAACGGATCATGCCTGCACCTGCTGGCCAATTCTGTGGCAGAGGGTGCAGCTGTGCATTGTGGCATCCCTAGAAGAAGAGGCACAGCAGCACCTGCTGCTCCACCAAACACCACCCTCCACCACCACCAGCAGGTCAGCCTGTAGGTGTGGACCCCAGAGAACTGCTTGTAACACAGGCTGACTTGCGAGATCTCTGGAGTGCTGCTGAGGATAACAACAAGAGGGTGAGTGCTGGAGCAGTGGCTGGATCACATAGAGGAACATCAGTTGCAAATTATGTCCATGCTGGAACTGCTGCTGAATCACCATGGGATCCACATTATTTCTTTTTTCACACACCATGTACCCTCCACACCTTCCTTGCTATGTTATAAAATGTATTCCTCCACCATCCCCGACTCTTGTATGTAATTATGCCCTTTTTGTTGTCTTCTGTATGCATGACACTTTGTATTCTGAGCAGTGCAAGTATACTGTATTAAACTGCATGTGTGCATTCAGTCTTCTTTCCAGTCTGTGTATGTACTGCAGACACTGTCCAACTCATTGACTTAAAACAAACATTAATAAGTGCAATAGTGGGGTGGTGAAGCATGGAGAGATACTACAAAACAGGCTTACAATACATTCAAGTAACTATTAAAAAAATTTATGTTGTAATTCTTGCGTGACCATGAATCATGATTTGTGATTGCATTTGTGACCGTGATGATGAAGAAACATGAATGCCTACCGCCTATGGCTGTACTTCACCGATGAGCTGTAGCTTAAAACTCCCAGACTTAAAAGCACGTATCAATGAGTACAATGGTAGGGAGGTAAAGCCTGGAGAGATACTACAAAACAGGCTTACAATGCATCAAGTAACTAGAAAAAAATTAAGGTTGTGATTCGTAATGTGAATGATCTTGAATCATGATTTGTGACTGCATTTGTGACTGTGATGATGAAGAACGTGATTTGTATCATGAGTGACTCGTGATGATGGTTCTGACTTAAAACTCATTAATGAGTACAATGTTCATGCGGAATAAAGCACCACACCTGTCCAGTACTCTGAAGGAAGTCAAAGAAACAACTGTGACTTAAGTTACAGAAGGATTGGGACCTAAAGAGATGCAAATGCACAGACAGATTAAGATTGCACTGTGCACTGAAGAGATGCAGACACAAAGGCACAACACCTAACCAGTGCTCACCATCAGAAATTCAAATCAGGAAAAGAATACCTTTGCTGGTTGGGGGTGGGCTGTGGGGCAGTGTAATGCACCGCAGTAACAGTCACTAGCACTAGTACCAGTAAAGATACCACAAAGAAGTATTAAAATCACACAGCTGCAGTGGATAGCAGCTTCACATTGCTGAAATTATTATGTGGCACAATAAAAGGTGTCTGATTTGATGACACGATCACGCACATACTCACACACACACTAAGTAATGCATGCAAATTGAAAACTTTAGTAATATAACCACATATTTTAAACAAACTAAAATTATGCACTGCTGCACCACAACAATCAGCTAAAAAATGGCAAGAAATGTTGAAAATATTACTGTGTGTACTGCGTACATTAACACAGTTATACAAGAAAAATATCAGCAAAGCAGAAAGCACTGTCTTTTTCTCCAAGTTAATCTACCTACACCACAGATACACCCTCCCCAAAGCACACTTCCACTGTCTCTCAGTACACAGACTGAATGTTGTATATTAACATTCAAAATCCATACACAAACAATAAACGCTCAATGATATGAGCACAGGAGAGTTTCTATAATCGATGAACTAAAGTTTCAGAAAAAATGACTCAAAAACGCTTTTTAACAGCTTTTGAAGGTTTGAATTACAGAGAGCTCTCAGAGCAGATTGTCTCCTACAGCTTCTTACACGCACTACTCCAAACTGAGGCTGTGCAGAACAATCTAGAGCCTATGTGACCTGAAATCCCATCAAACACTGCAAAATTCGCCTTTGGAGCTTAAAAACAAGGTGAAGTAAGGCAAAGTACATTGTTTTCAATGTACTTCATCTTAAATTGGTGGAATAGTGGTTTGGGAAGGTGGAGTAATGTGAAGTCATTGTTTTCAATGGATTTTATGCTTACTCATATCAATGCGGTTATTATCGTCATACAGCAGAGCACTCAGCGACTCGCCTCACTCTGTGAATCACTCGCAGAGTGAATTGGGGCCACTTCACCCATCACTAGCTGTGAGCATAAATATATGTATAGAACCCACGAGAGGAGTAATTTTTCAGCAAAAGCATTATAAAAATTGGCAGACAACCCATCGAGCCAGGCACTTTATCTGAAACAAGTCCCTTAATACTGCCAAGAATCTCTGATAGGGAAATGGGTCTGGCTAAGTCATTCTGTTGTTGAGCTGACAACACTGGGAGATGCAACCCTTAAAAAAATTGAATGTCTGAGACTAAGGAAGATCAGGGATAGACAATAAAGCTTACAATAGAAATGTTAAAATTCTTGTATAATATCTGTTGTCTGACTTAGAAATAATAGAGGAATAATCCAGAAGATTCTAACTTGTTAAGACACAGGGCCATTAGGTGGCCCACATTTCCTATGCTCTATATAAGTGGAGTGGGTTTTAAGAATAGCATACTCTGCTTGTTCACAGAGTATCTCTTTGTATTTGTCTCAAAAGAATTTAATTCCAACTTGACTGCTTCTGGGGTAGAACGAGTCATCTTACCTTCCAGGGTCCTGATATCAGTCAACAGATGGGAAGCTCAGACCATCTTTTGCTGCTTCCATTTGCAGAGAGATGAATAAACTCACTCCTAAAAAAACACTAGGATGCCCACTACTGATCTATATGATCCATGGAACCGGCATTAAATGCAACATAGAGATTTATTTGATCTTTGACACTCTTGACTATAGGGGCATCCATTAGTAATTGATTATTCATTTTCCAGACACTGGCCTTTTCCTTCCTCATGCAAAGGAAGGCTGAAGCCAGACTCAGAGTGGTCTGACAGGGCCTAGGGACAATATCTACACAATGATTCCCCTGAGAATGTCACCACTCACGGAAGTAGACAATACTAGAAAGACTGGTGAACAGGACAGTAAAAGTATAATCTTTAACAGAAGAATTGAGAATGCACCAGAGGTCACAGAGCCCCATGGTATCATCCAAATCTCAGAGGATGCATTGACCAGAAGAAAGGTCAGTGGAAGTTCTATGTGTTCTGTCCATGTTGGGAGTGAATGGAAGGTTCCAGTCATCTCTTATTAGAATGGAAGGGTCATGAAAGGAGCGAATAAATGGGTTAATTTTATGACAAAGTAAGATGAATCTATATTGGAGCCATATAAACTTCCCAAAGGACTTCTGTAAAGTTGAGCATTCCAGAAATAAAAATACAATGACCTTCTGGATATTTTAAACTTTTGGAAAGTTTGAAATTGACTCCCTAACCTAGGAAAATCACTACCCTTGTATAGTAGAGATTCCAGCAGCAGCATACACTTGGCCTACACCTGCCCTATGAAAAGGGTAGACTCAGGCCAATAGGTGAGTTTTCTGCAAAATATTATTTTACAGTGTAAATGTTTCATATGTTTAAGAATCTGGTATCATTTGGATTTGGATTAGGCTCCCCTGACATTCCATGCAGCATATTTAATCTTACTGTCCATTGTTTATCAAATACAATGTTATTAGAAAGCCATATTTCAGGCCCAAAAGATGAAAATGAATGTTAGAGCTCTATGCCCTGCTAGTCCCTCAAAGTTATAGCATAACACATGCCCTAAATACTACCCTTCCATTATCACCCCAAAAAGGCAACACAGTCAAACATGTGAACAATACACAGCTTCTAACCCTTAAAAGCCAAACCCCAAAAACAAAAAATATCCCAAACACACCCCAATAAGAATAACAATCCTCAATAAAAAGCCCAGCCAGAGCCATGTCTCCAGTATTTTTGGTCCATGATGATAAGACCCTAACTACATAACCAGCCCCCACTCCAACCCCTCTTCATAACAACAGTGATTGAAATTTACAGACTGAAATAAAATATCTCGATGAAATTTCACACAATTAGGAAATGTCCTTCCTGAAGAAAACAGAACCTATAACCACTTATTGATCCTACAGAAAGGTAAAAGGGCCTCCTTCATAAGTAACCATAATACTATAAAAATAAACAATCCAGCAAGTGATAAAAGAAAGGTAAAGGATAGGGAAAATGAAACTAAAATGTCTAAATAAATTCAGGTAGTACTATGCCAAAACTATACAAAAGGAAGGATCATATAGTTAAGTGGTTTGATATGACAGGTAAAGAAAAGTGCTGCCTTATTTTTACCTCTACCAGACTGACTCAGTGCCTGTTTCAATGTAATTTTGATAGATTGGATCAATGAATTGATCCCATATTACTACACATAGATTCTTAAGGATAGGTCCAACCATTCATTATATGTAGATGTATCATTAGTTTTCCAATGTTTTCAGATTAGTTGTGTAACAATTACTGCAATCATGAACAAACAGTACAGTTTCCCTCATTGTGTATATGAGTAGAAATAGCTCTAACAAACATGTCTCTGGTGTGAAGAAACACCCCAGATCCCACATCCCTCAAATATATTCCAAAGAGCACCCCTTAGTGTTTTAACTCTATCACATTTCCAAGATATGAAAAAAGCTCCTCTAGATATACCATCTGTAGTACTTTGTAATTAGCATTATGATGTTGTTGTCTCTCTGGTGTCCAATATGTATAACTAAGTATTCTGAACAGTGAGAGTCTGTGAACAGCTCAAGAGATTGATTTTCGTCTTCCCAATTATCTTTCCAGCAAATGTTTACAGGTTAAGATCTTTCAGCACTAGTCCTGCAAATTAGGAGAAGCGTTCATGATTTTGTTTAATCATGACTTACTGCTTTAGTTAGAATGCTGGATAGTTCACTGTGAAATTATCATGAAAAGTTTCATTTGCTCTTCCATTAGTTAAAGTATTGAATAATTATACATTATATGTGTTATCTTTGTCACCACACAAAAACAAGTCTGTCCTCAAACCTGTGAAGCACTGTTGCACTGTACATACTGTAGTGTTTAATAAGCCTGTGAGATATAAGTGCTGTGTACAATGACATCCTAATGCTTTTAACTGTGTGAGTGGCTCATTACTCAGCAATGTGGCTTATTTTCCTTGTTTGTGACATATATAGATCAAAAGAGCATGTCATTTGATGCAGGCATGTCAGTAACAAAAGAAAACCATGCACAAAACACCAGTGGTAAGGATAAGCCAATGCCAAATCTGTAATCAGTGAATGTGCTGAAATCTGATATTTTGGGCAGCAGTAAAACACACCCAAAGGAATTTGGTTTCCCATTGATATTTTGACATTATCATGTTGCCCTTTTACAGGAAGCACCCACAGTGAATATGTCCAAGTTGTTGCCAAGTCACATGACCTGCAACAGCCAATCAGTGATGATGGAGATTGAAAACTCCTTGTGTTGCTCAAATCTCAGTGACTTTCCAGCTGTTTCTCTGATAGGGGCAATAGTTGTGGCAGTCACTCAGTAATCCATCTGATCCCGGGCAGAACTACAATAGAAGATAATGAATTAATAGCTTCCATTATGTCTACTATGGTGATGTCTGAATTCAAAAGGTTTAATTGGTCAGGTGAGAGAAGGGAATCTGAATATTATGGAGCTATTGACCTTCCTTGTGCAGACCAGGGCTGAGTTCCAAAACATTCTCGGCATGTTGTTCCCAAAATGAATTGTTCATGTGTTTCTGTCATCAAATTACCATCATTGTCCAAAGAGCAGAAAAGTATGGTCTGCTGTCCAACTTTTGCAATCTTCAAAATAATTTTTCTGGTATTTGGTCCCTTTAGTATTATATTTTGAGCCCAAATCAGAAGAAGACATGCACTGATATTGGGGCGCAGTCATATCAGACTTAATTGTTGAGAAGTGTACTAATAAATCACAACCCCTAGCAGCCAGAATATGTATCAAGTGGTGGAACTGATCTCTGAGGGTGAAATACCTTAAATTTCTTTCATGTGAAAGTTTTCTGGCCTGGGACTTAAAAGGACCTTAATTCCAATTTCACCTCATCCCACCATTACACAGGAGAATCAAATAACACCAAAATTTACTTCTTGGCCTCAATTAAATGTCACTTTTGAAGAATAGTGTTATTTTTAATAAAGAGATGTTAAGGCTCCAAAACTTGTCCCAAACTTCCCTTTGGGACATTCACAAACACATTAAGGCATATCATTACGAATGTGGTTAATTTCATGCATAGCAATTACATGAATTTTGCAAGGACTTTCTCAATGCAGTTTGGAACTCCTTTATAGCATTTTTGGTCTTATTTCTACCGTTGCCTCATTCTAAGATTTAGCTAAGGTAGCTTGCAACATTACTTTTCTGAACCTGTTATAGAATCAAGGGCAAGTCCAAGGCACCTGATCTCAAATGTTGCTTCTTATCACTAGCTGTTTCAAATGTCACTAACTGTCATAATGGATGAATGATTTTAGTTTTAATAATCTAAAACTCCAGGATAACCAGTTGTATTGTCTCTTCTCCTGGCTTTAACCAATCAAATTGTGTATATGTTACAATGATGAATACCCACTCTATCATTGCTTGCAAAACAAGTGATTCTATAATAGGCCCTATCCAATGTCTTCAAGAATTATTTGTTCGTGTTCTATACCAACCCTCCATATTATAATACGGAATTAACAACTGCTGTGTTAATTTCTTTCTGACACTTTTGTAAGACAGGTGAAAATTCATAAAGCCCCAACTACTGATTGATTTTCTTCACTACTGTTTCTATATGTTCTTTATAAGATAGCTTTCTATCAACTAAGATCTCCAGATATTTGTAACAGGTTGTATCAGTTATCTGCTGCCAATTATTAAAGCTAATATTCAAAATTCTGTCCAATACTTTTCTCAGTCGAGAAATAAATACTCTTAGTTTTATTATTATTTAATAATAGTCCTGATTCCACAAACCATGTTTCCATTTTGAAAATCCACTTGTAATTTATTTTCCAGTGAGTGCGACTCTCAGTGGATGCCACTAAAACAGTGTTGTCTGTGTACAGGTAGACCTCGCTGTTGCTCAATATTCTAGTCAACGTATTAACATATATGTTAAAAAGTAAAGCCCAAAATAGAGCCTGTGGGACTTCTCTTTTACTGTTTTAAAGTTGATATGGTTAGTCCTTGTGATACACACTTTTCTTTTCCACCAAATAGGACTCAAACCAATTTGATGGTTCAACATGTATTCCCAGTTCATATAGCCTTTGCAAAATGATTCGATGATTCACAAACTCAAAAGCTTTACTGAGGTCTACTGAATACAACTCCAGTATCCAAACCTGAATTCATAAATACTGACATCAGGTTATTGAAATCCACTAGGGTTGTGTTCATGGACCTCGTCCATGGACCTCCCACCCAAAAACCATGTTGATTGTCAGTCAGTAAGTTATGCTGTTCCAGATATTGATTGAGTTGCCTACACTATAGGTCTATAGTTGGTAGCTGTCAAGGGTCCCTTCTCTTAAAAATAGGGACTATCTTTCCCAACATCCATGACTCAGGAAATATATAGGAACACAGGCTCCAATTCAATAAATAATCCACTGTAGGTGTCACAATATCTGCTCCCATCTTCAGAAATCTGGCCTCCACCACATCCACAGCACCAGCCTGGTTTACTTTTAAATGTCTCATTTCCTCTTCAACTTCTCTGACTGTGATAGCCCTAAATCTAAAAGAAGGTATATTACCCACTACATCTACCTTTCCTATTATCTCTAAAAGGGGGACAGCAGAAAGTCCACAGTCTATGTCTTTTAATCCTAGATCTGGCAGGTCTATAAAATAATTATTTAAAATATCTACCACTTTTAGTTAGTCACTTATCACTACATTATCTTGGACCAGATTTATAGGAAACTTGGGTTACTTGGATTTTGTAATCATTTTACTTGTGTCAAGAATAGTTCAGAGTCCTTAGCTTGGCTGATATTGGTTTTATAATATTGTCTCTGCTATTTTGATTGTTTTACATTTATTTCTTCTCTTTTAAAGATATTCCAATCCTCTACTTTCTAAGTCCTCCTCACTTTTTCCATAATCAATTTTTATTCTTACATGTGTCTTGATTTTATCAGTAATCCAATGTAATTGCTTTTTCCTACATATTTTTGAACCTCAGGAGCATGTAGATTGGATATTGTTATAATGGGCCCCTTTGCATGATGCCAGCATGCCCATGGAAACCTGGAATGTGGGCATCATACATGTGAATACCACAGATGGGGACCGCATGACATTCACCAAGGAAGTGTGCATCCAAATGTGCCCAAATCCCTTGCTGCATGGACTGAAACATACTGTGGGTGTTCCAGGGCATGCCAGCACTATGCAGTATGCACTAAACTGCATAGTGCTGGCCACATGGGTGTGGAGATGGGCGCAGGTTAAGACAGCCACTGCCCTGCAGTAACCTTCCATGCCCCCACAGACTCCACACGCTGGATGTGATGGGAAAAAGAACCAACTCTCATTGCCAGTCCAGACCACTAGGCAGTTGAGGAGGGCTGGGGCAGCTGACCAGGTGAGTGCCCATACTACCAGGCCCATGTGGACCCATGGCGCAAACCCACAACTTGGTGGAGTATCCTTCCCAGTCCCCAACCATTCCACTCATCCACCTCCAACACATGGGCACCCCCACAGGACACAGCAGCATGGCATCCCTGAGTGGAGCCCCATCCCAGGTCAGCAGGTATGTCACCCCGGTGTGCACCAACACCCCATCTCACCCATACCTGTCCATTGCTCACCCATATGGGGCCTGGGCTGTCATGTTCCAGGGTCTATATTGCCCTTATAGTGTCAGGGCACATGTGTGTTGAGGTACCAGCCTCCAGGCCTCTGGGTGGGGTTCTGCTGGTAAGGTGTGGGTATGTGGCTGGGACCCATGTTGCCACAAGGGCTCAGGCAGTGGGTCCCTACTGCCAAAGGGACTATGCCACATGGTCCATGTGCATGCATGAGTTATTCATGCACCTGGACCCACAGCATCAGGTACAAGGGACCCTTCGAGAACCATAATGGGCATCCCATTGGATGCCCAACTGAGTATCGCGACTCTGCCTCTGGATGCCTACAGAGTCCTGCATGCTGGGAGGGAACCACAGACAGGTTTGTGCCAGTTGTGAATGTGGCTTGTGCACACCTATCCGTGGGCATGCTACACAGGTGAGTGCCGCGACGTTTCTGTGTACTCCGCCTGCATTGTGCATAGCACCCAGTGTTAGTAAAGTCTTTCACTGCCAGTTCAAGTTTGGGTATTAGGGTTTTCTATCCCATCTGACTTTAAGAAGACTACTCCTAAAGGCTTCCAGAGTAAAATGTTTTATATTAGTTTCCCAATAAGACATCGATTCAGTACTATAGCTTGGATTCCTTTCTAAGTAAAATTTATGGGGAAATGGTCACCTAAGTTCAGTGGCATTCTATACAACTGTCTTACCTTTAAATCCAAAGAAATAAAACTAAATCCAAAATTGAGCCTTGATTTATATTTTTGTGCATCACTTTGGTTTGTATACTATTTGCTTAAGTCCCAGAATATCCATGCTTTCTCCTAGTTTCTTTCCCCTTCGCTTTGCCCAATCAGCATTGAAATCTCCTATTAAAACTAAGTCTGAATTCTTCACTTTATCTAAACTCTTGCCTGTTAGTAAATCAAAGTGAACTATTTTCATCTGAGGTGAATCGTATATTACATCAATTGTTAAATTAGTTAGCAGTTCTACTAATAAACATTACATATTTTGATATTGTCTGAGAATATTGTAACAAATGGCCTAAGCTATCCTTTATATATAACATAACCCCTCTCCTTTACCTCTGTATCTTCTTGCTCTTACAGCCATCTTCTTGCACCTCACTGTCTTTGATTCCCTCATGTAGCTAGGTTTCAGTAATTCTTATTATATCTGATTGACCTCCACCCATTTTAAAAACATCCATTTTCTTAACAAACTACTTACATTTCATGTGTCATATGTATTCAGTTAATTTTCAGGCCCTGCTTCCCCGCTGACTCCAACACACTCCACCGTCTTTAAGAGTACTCAGCTGAAGGATTCAGCTGACACTCACAGCTGCCATGTAGAAGACACCACTGCTGCTTGTAGCTGATCTTTAAATTATAACAGGTGAGCACACTTCCAGTCACCCGACCACCACAGCCAGTTGGTGATTCACCTGCACTTGTGCAAGCTTTGAATCCCCAGGTGAAATGCATAAAGCATTTGCAAGTCTGAACAGTACTTGATGATTAAGAGAAACAAATAGCAGCAATGTTTCTGCATATTGCACAGTTTCATAGCACTGAAGGAAACAAATTGCAGCACAGTCTTTGTATATTGCACAATTCCGGGCACAACAGTAATTAAAACAGTCAGTTGTATAATTTCTAATAATGTATCCGTGGACCATCCCCATTGTTTCACTTGCCCCAATATCTTACAGGTTCAGTCTTCCTTTAGCACTGTCTACAAAGAGATGGATGGGGAGGGCAGGCTCTTTCTGCTTGATAATCTGACCATACTGGAGTGTACACCAGCTCCTCTGTTGACCTGTAATGGGATGACACACTACTCACCTGGCAGGGTCTGCCATTCACCTGCCTTAGTACTCAGCTGGTAGATTCAACCAGGCACTACAGCCGCCATGTAGAAGAAGACATGTGGCAACAGCCTGTGATCGGATGGTTCTAATGGATTACCTTTGAACGGGAGAAAGATAACAAAGGAGAACATAAGATAAAATGTATGCAGGATGGTAATTTACACTTAAAAAGTGTGCTTATTTGGACAGGCAATGCCAGTGTCATACTACATAAACAAGAAAGTGGGCACTCACTCTTATCCTTTGTGAGAAAGTCAATGAAGGTGTGGTACTGTACATGTGTCACAACCTTCAGTTATTAGTCGTGTTTCTCCTAGATGCCCCAAAACATCTTGGCGCACAGAATAGGCTGGTCTCAATCCTTGGTTCATAAATGGGAGCTGCTGACCTCTGTGGTAAATGATCTCTTTGCAAGATGGCATCATCCAAAGTGCAACCTTTTTGCATCCTACACAGTGCATAACTGCCATGTTTTGCTTGCTCACTCCAGGGCCTGGAGTTCTCTGGTGAAACATGTTGTGCCTGTCTTGGAAAGGAAGTTCCTTTATGCCTTTCCTTCAATCCCTCACATTCAAAGGGTTCTGCTCAAGCTATGTGAGGAACGTGCTACCCTAATACTGGTGGTCCCTGTCTGGACTTGCCAGATCTGGTTTCCACTTATACAACACTTAACAGTGTAGCCTATGGTTTAGCTTCCTCTGTGTGGGGTCTGCTGTCTCAGGATTACAGATTTCTTGTCCCTGCATCTACATTTCTGACTTCTGGCGCTATAGCCATTGCCCATTTTGGCGATTCATCACATGGCTGATGTCTTGCTTGTGGCTAGAAAGCCTTCTACCAGACATAGCTATTCTTTGAAGTGGAAGTGCTTCTCAATATGATGTGGTTTCTATTCTGTGGATCCATTTACTTGTCCTGTGAATACTGCACTGGATTACTTTCTGTCCCTATCTGACTCAGTTCTGCAGAATTCCTCTGTTAAGGTGCATTTGGCTGCCATTTTAACTTTTCATGCTTTTACTGATGGTGCATGATAGCACAACTTGATGTGTCCCTGCTTTTTCTTTTTTAATGTTACATTCTTTCTGCTCCTCATTTGGTCCAGTCAGCCCATGTTCCTGCCAACCCCCAACCACAGCAAGATCTCTTCATTCTTCCCCCATGGTTATGTTCTCCATGGCAGGATGGTGGGGACCCATATCCCAGCCAAGTAAGTATCCAGTGTCCGGAAGACTGCTTCTGCTGAAGGCAGGACCTGTGAGGCCGGTCATCATCTGATACACCTGGCCATTTTTCCAAGATTTTCTGGCTTCACCATAGGTGAACAATGCCATGTTGGCAATGGCTGTGCTGTGCATATGTCCACACACATCACGCTGGCTGACTGCTCCACCTCCCTACATGTTTGAGGGGACTTGTGTGCTGGCACCCAGCCACCGCTAGGTGTCAGACTGATGCCGATCTCATGCCCTTCCCTCCCCGGGAGAGAAGAACTGTCCTCTAGACTCTCAGTTCTTTCCCACCCTGGCTGACTCCTGGCGATCCACTCACACTAGAACATGGGTCACTGGCATGGCAGAAGGTAGGCATTATACCTCAGCCCTCCATGCCAGTGAGCCAGCAACCTCTTTGTTTCTTAAGGATATTCTCCACATGGTTCCCTGAATTTATAAATAGGTTCCATCTTGGAACCTTAATTTCATCCTTGACAAAGTAAGTACTGCTCCATTTGAGCCTGTTTTGATCTGTGAGATGCATTCACTTATATGAAAAGTAGTGCTGTGTGAAATGTAGAATTCCGCTGGTGAAATTTGAACAGAATGATCAATCCACCAGTAGAATTTCCACTGGAATTTCTCTGGTTCTTCAGTGAAATTTTTCCTCTGTGGTCCACAGAATAATATTTTGTGGAACAGTAGTTTATCCATGGAAAATTGTTCCACAACCATTTCCACAGAAATATTGAGATCCATAGAATATTATTCTATGGAACAACTTTCACAGAAAATCATTCCACAACCATTTATGTGGAAAATATTGAGATCCATGGAATATATGGTAATTCTGCAGAAATGCTGGAAAAACTCCTTCCATATTTTCTGCCATGGAATTCTGCCATTCTGTTTCTGGCAAAATTCAGTGAAATTTTAGTGGAATTTCAAAATTCCATGAAATTTCATAATGCTGAAGTAGAAAATTTTATACAGCACTAATGGAAAGCTTTGTTTCTTGTTGCTATGACTTCTGCTCATAAAATTTCTAAGCTTCAGGCTTTAATGGTTGATCCTCCTTATTTGATTTTCCACAACAGATTGTTCTTTTGAGCTAACTCACAATAAATCATATGATATACCTTCCTGTGTATTATTCTGAGCATGCTAACAAAGGAGGGCATTGCTCCATCTACTTGATATACATAGAACATTATGGCCCTGATTCTTGAAGGATGGCACAAGTCACAACCAAAGGTGACTGGCCAAATGCCATGCACCAGGGACCCTGTTCCCAACTCTCTGTTGGGCAGGGTCCCCACAGCTCAAGATCCCACTACTTGCACCAACCATAATGGTACACCAAATGGAGGGTGCACAGAATGTTGTCCATAAGCCTGCAGCATCCCTAAGTGTAGGCACAAGTGCCCCACACACAAACCCTACAGCCCTGCAGGGCTAGTAATTCCCCAATGCCCCTGATCCCAAAGATACTAAATGCCCTACAGGGCAAGCAGCCCCATGCCCCAATCCCCAAATACAGATGAAATGCCCCACAGGGCTACAGATCCCCATACCCTGCAATGCCTGCAAAGCCATTGCAAAAACCCCACAGGGCTAGCACCCTCTCTCCAAGCCCTGATCCCAGGCAACTGCAGATTGAAACAAACAAAATGACTAATCAACCCCGATATTCCTGGTAGTCTAGTGGCCCCACCCCCACCCAGCTGTGTCATACCACAATGCAGCCCCTGACCCATATTCAGTCAGCGATCTAGACAAGCCCACTTCTCACCACCATGCCAGCCACTGACTGAGCTCCTTATGAGCACGTACTGTTGTATGTATTACATGCTCAATGAATGAACTGTCATTCATTCATTGAGCATGTACTATTTAAGGTAATACTCTCTCATATGGAGCTCAGTCTGTGGCTGGCCATGATGGTGAGAAGGGGCTGTGCTAGTGTCCAACTGAGTATGGCTTGTGGGTGGGTGCTGGGTGGTATGGCACATCTGGATTAAGGGACTAGACTACCAGGGATATCAGGGGTTGATTTGCCATTTTTAAATGTATTTATTTAATGATTCAGAAAAGACCTTTGAGCGCAAGCTCTTTTACAAAGGTTCCTTGTCATATATTGCAAAACAAAGTACAACAGGAGAAAGCAAAGGTACATTACAATGAATGATACAGCTTGGATTCAGAACTTACAGAATAATTCAAAAGATAGGTACAAGTTAAATAACAAGAAAACACTATATGATGGTGGGGAGGGATAAGCAGCCACAAAGTGCCTTGTCAGTAGTTCAGAGGGATGGGGATAGCTGGCAGTGGGGTGAAGATAGGAGGTACAAGAGAGGCATGTACTGCAGTGGAGGTGAAAGGTGAGTGAAGAAGGGCAATAAGGTATGGGAGAAATGGTGGGGAGAGGGAGGCTGAGTGGAGAGGATATGCTAGAGTAAAATGGTGGGGTGTGAGGGGCATGGACAGGTAGCCTGTATTAGTAGTGACTGTTAGGGAAACTCATGTGACTGTGAGTTGGGTGAGGGGAGGGATGGTGGGTGCTGAAAGAGCATGACCCAAACTGATTGCTTGGGCAAGTCATGAGAAGGAGAGAGGAGAGGGTACCTGAGGCCTGCCTAGTGCTTGCTGGGGGCAGAGAGAGCAGGCGTGGCTGGACTCAGGGGCAGGTGCACTTAAAGAGTGTTATTAGGTGCTGTTTGAGGTCAGTTTTGAATTGTGCCAGACAATTGGTGGCCAAGAAGTGCCAAGGGAGTTCAACCAGGGGCACCCAGTAGGCAAATGCACATTGCTCAAGTGAGGTGCGATGGAAGGGATAGCCAAGGCCCTCTAGCCCTCCCTCTGGTGACCTGTAATGAGTTGGCCACCTTGATCAAATTGCCTACACGAGGTGGTGTTTTAACCAATAGAGCCTTCTTCCCTAGGATGCAAGTCTGGAATTTGACCCTGTTTCTTAATGACAGCCAATTTGCATGTTCATACAGAGTACAGGTGTGAGTTCCACAGTCAGCATCATTTCACTCTGCAATTGCAGGGGATCAGTGCATGGGGGTAGAGGGGGCACTAAGCCCTGTCGGGCTTCTGCAGTGGCTTTGGGGGTAAAGCCAGGCATGGAAGGATCTCTGGCCCTGAGGGCAAGTTCATCTGTTTTGGGGATTGTGGCATGGGGTGCTTAACCCTGAGGAGCTTGTACTGTTAGAATTTGAGGATTGGGGCATTGGGGAGGGGCATGATTAGCCCTGTGGGATTTGTAAACATAATGGGGGATTGGGGTAAGGAGGTGAGGGTGACACATTTTTGGGAATGGGCCAGGGACACATTTGCACAATCCCCAGAGGCCTAGACACTTACACCAGCTAAGAGCTGGTGTAACTGTACTGATGAATGTCCTCTGGGGTTGTTTGAGAATAGCAAGCTTAGGGACTTTGTTGCTGCCCTTCCAGAATAGGGCACAGCTGCTGCTGTAAACCCCTAGTGCCATGTCACAGGGAGTTAATGGCGTAACTGGTGGTGTATGCCCACTTTGGTGCAAGCAGCCTGCAACATGTCTCAGGTTGCTTTGCAGAATACTGAATGTCTCAACTTCTGGTGTAAATTGCTAATTGCACCATTTTGTTTGGAACACTCAATTTACAACAGGTGTAACTCTTTGAGAATTGATCCTGTGTTTCTACTTTGATGGCACTAAAGACTGCAGAAAATCCTCTCATCTTTGTGTGTCATTAATCCCCAGGAAGGAGGTGCTCCTGTGACTTAACAGTGCTTGTCCAAATGGCTGGTCAACTGCATTTGGTTTTGTTACAGAAATTACTGTAAGACACTTCCTGGTGCTGTCCGTGGCCACTCTACCAATGGTATGACCACTTCTGCTGCTTGCTTTCAGATTGTTTCTGCAGCTGATATGTGCTGCTGCCACATGGAGTACTGTGCATACTTTTACTAAGAATGACAGTCTGGGCATCATCTCTCACAGATGTGCTGGTTTTGGTCTTCCAGTACTGCAAGGCTTTCTATTATGATCTCATATCAGATAGTGGCCCAACGGAGGAGATATCCTTGATGAAGATAGAACAGCTACTTACTGTAACATTAAATCTTCAAAAGAATCTCCTCCAATGGGCCACAGTGCACCCACTCTGCATGGTCATTACTGAGGTATAAGCTGGCTGGTTTCTCCACTACCTTGTTGGAGGTGTCCATAAGTGCCTTAGTTTTGTTTTCAGATTTAATAAGCTTTATTGGAAGGAAAGTTGTTTCAACAATCCAGTAAACCAGTAAGACCTAAAACATTACATAATGGTATTTTGAACAGTGACAAAGTAGAAAATTGACTTAACCTTTTACCTATATGGTTAACAATGTAATCAGTCAAACACAGAATCACAACTCAGAGAAATTTACATTAAAGCTAATATCCTTACTTATACTAATCTACCCTCTTTCCCAACCTTCCTTCCCTCTCCTTCTTTCCTATCCCTTTCCCTCCCCTACTGTACACAAGGTCCTAAGTCTGTAGATTCTAACTGTCTGCTGTTATGATTGAGAGTCACATTTCCAGTCATAGAAATTGTACTTCATTCTCTTCAGAAATGATCTATTCCTATAACCATTCACTTGATAGTCAGCAATGTGTATAAGGGTGCCCATATTTTGATAATGTTGTGGTTTTTATCCATTTGAGCAGTGATATTCTCTGCTTGAAGAGCAAACAGTATCTGTTTGAACCATTCTGTAAAAAGGGAACAGTCTGATCTAACCAATGCCTTAAAATTACCTTTTCGGTACATAGTGAAATCAATGCCATGCGTTTCATTGATTTCCAATTAAACAGTCACTGTGATCTCCCAATACACATAGTTCTGGTCTCCCAATACACATAGTTCTGGTCTGAAAGCCTCAGTAAGTCCTAATAGAGGATCATAGAAACATAGACTTTGATGACAGATAAGGACCGCTTGGCCAATCTAGTCTGCCCATTTCCCTACCTACAGGATAGGCCACAGATCCTAGTTAACCAACAGCCTATTTCTTCCTACCCCCACAAGAATTGCCTTATGTCTGTCCCATGCATTCTTGAATTCTCCACAGTATCAATTTTAGTTTTGACTGCCTCCCATAACAGTAAGGTTTTTCCACAATCCCACATGATATGTAATAGGGTCCCAGGGTGTTTATGACATCTTGTACACAGGTTGTAAGAAAGTTTGCCCATTTTGTATAATTTAGTTGGTGTATAATACAAATTGTGTATGACATAAAATTGTAGAATCTGGTATCTGGGCCATTTTATATCTTGATAAAGCTGGGTCCAGATCTTAGGCCATGAGCATGGCTTGGATGATGTCGATGGTAGCATCTGATCCCAAATGTAATGTGGGGTCCTCCTTATTCTCTATACCATCCCTTAGAAGCCAATAAAAATAAGAAATTAGATGGGAAGAGGGCAAATTAGAGATGGTTGATAGTATAGGTCCAGCCATATTTTGATCCATAGAACCAATCAAAATGTTGAGTAAGCTATGTGTGAGCTGTAAATATTTAAAAGAAAAGAGATAGGTAAGTTAAAATTAAGATGTGCTAACTGGAAGGACATGGGTCTCTGTTCCACGAGTAAGTCAGCAACTCTAAAATGGTTTCCAAAGGGCCAGAAATGTGGAGTAATAGGACGTTTACTGATCTTAAAATTTGGGTTGTAAAGAAGAGGTTGTGAGACATCTGTTTTAATGATATTTGGAAACATTACAGATCTGGGTATATATTTGAAGTGTTGTCTTAATGGGAGTATTCTGAAGGTTCTTAGGAATATACTTAGTAGACATTTAAACAAGAGCTTTAAGATCACACTCGGAAGACCAACATAGAAAATCTTCTATTTGTAGCCATAAAGGAGAGTATTGTGTTGATTCTTCCCCATTCTATCTGTCAACCAGTGTGTGAGAACTGTACTGGTGATAGAAAAGTAATAAAGAAGAAAGTCGGGAATTTGTAGACCACCTGCCTTTTGGTATGCTGCATTTTGAATAGAGCCCTTCTGGATGATTTACCACCCATATAAAATTAGAAATCATTCTATGGACTTGTATAAACCATTGCTTCAGAAGAAAGATATTTATCATTTGTAAGGGATATAATAACCGAGGCAGAACATTCATTTTATCACATTGATTCATCCCCAAAGAGAGGGAGCAGAGCCCAATGGGCCAAATCTAATTTTATGTGGGTTAAAATTTTATCTAGATTGTGCTGTTTCATTGTGGATGTTGAACAGGAAAGATATATCCCTAGATACTTCATTTTGTCCTTCACCCAATGAAGATCTAAATGGGAAATTCGGCTGAGAACGTATAGATATTCAGGGGCATTACTTCCATTTTGGATATATTAAGTTTGTAGTTGTAAAACCTCTGAATTCCTTTATAACCTCAAATGTAGCTGTGATCAATGAGGAAGGATGTGAGACATGAAGCAAAATATCATCAGCGTACACTGAAAGTGTGTATTGATACAGCCCTATTAATATACCAGAAATCAAGGGAGAAAGATTAATATGTCTAATAAGTGGTTCAAGATAAAGGTTAAATAGAAATGGGATAATGGGCATCCCGGCCTGGTGCCTTGTTGGAGAGTAATTGACTGTGAGAGAAGACCATTGCAGAGTATCCGTGCAGTTGGATTGGTATAGAGTACTTTTATCCAGTTGATATATTGTGTGGGAATACTGAATTTGGGGAGAAGATAGAAAAGATAGTCCCAGGAAACTCTGTCAAATGCTTTTCTATGTCCAGGAGACCAGTACAGATGGAATCTGGGAATCCCTAAATGCAGAAATCAAGTACACCAGTTTATGCATATGATCGGAAGAGACCCTTTCTGCCATGAAGCCACTTGTTCTCTGCTTATAAGCCCATGCCATACCTTAGCCATTCTGTTGGCTAGAACTTTTGCCAATATTTTCATATCAACATTGATCAGGGATATCGGGTGATAGTTAGTGATCTGTAGAGGATCTTGTCCTGGTTTGGGTAGAACTTGATTGTCGTCTCAGTAAGGGCAGGGTCATCAGTGCCATGTTTGTACATATAATTAAAGGTATTTAAGAGAATTGGTGTCAACTGTTTTTAAAGATTTTGTAAAATTCAGGTGCATCCATCTGGACTGGAGGCTTTATCATCTGGAAGAGATTCGATGACAGAATTTATCTCTGCAACAGATATTGGAACTTTAAGTAGCTCTCCTTGATTTAAATCTAACTGCAGAAGTGGAACTGATTGCAAGAAATGATCCATTTGGCTGGATTAAAATCAGTTATTGGCTTAGAATACAAATCCTTGTAATAATCTTGAAAACATTGAACTATTTCTCTAAGAGGTGATGGTTTGCCCTGTGTGTTGCAGACACAGGAATTATTCTGTCTGAGGCTTGTGCTTTTAAGACGAAGAGCCAACAGTTTACTTGCCTTGTCTCCCTGGTCAAAATAATGTACTTTAGAGTGTAAAGTAGATGTTAGGCAAGTGCCTTAGTTTTATTGCATTCTACAGTCCAATGCCTCTCTTTGTGTGCCTTGTTCTCATTTGGTCTCATGGTTCCTTCCTTCCTTTAGATACCCTCCAAGCCGTCCCCATAGTGCCAGACAATGGGAGATCACCTGGCATGCAGGCAGACTGGGTTTGCACCGGGCCCAGGATGACAGGAGTGGAGACCAGCAGGAGGGCTCAAAGCATCCCTTGGACACTGTCCTCTGGGGAGTGTCAAGGAGGCATTGCCCCTTGCCAGCTCCTGGTGGCAGAGTTCAGCATTGGGCTTTGCAGTGTGGGTGACCACATGGCGCATGTGGGATCTGCCAGAATGCTGCAGTATGCCTCTGAGTGGGCAGTGGAACGAAACTGAAAATCTAAGAAGGATTCAGAAAAAAAATAAAGCAAAAATGCCACCATCTAATGGCACTTGTGGGCTCAATGGAAGAAGTAGGCTAACTGAACTAAGATTCAAGGAGAAATCATCTTTCAGTGATCAGGTCGATTTAAATTTAGAGCAGGATATAATTAAACTGATTTCTAAGAAAAGACATTCTTACAGGACTTTGAAAATTTAATTTTGCCCTCTATAGAACAAAAAGCTTAAATCTAGGATCACTGCAACCACCTGATATCCCTCACTTATGGGATGAGGAAGTAGTGTCTAGAAAAGAAATTACAAAGAAAAAAAAATACCCAGCATCAAGACACAGAAATTGAATTAATACACATGAAACTTTCTGAGTTAAAAGAAATAGTTACTAATAATAGTAAGCTGCTTCACCATCTGATGTTTACTTTGAAGACAGTATTGATAAAAATAGATTGTAATAGCATTGAGCAGTCCATAGGGGGCAGTAGAACAGAGTCCATATTTGAAAGGAACAAAGGACTAGTAGTCAAGATGCAATGAACAATCTTAATCATATTCAAAATATGATCTCTGTCATAGGAGCATAATAAAACTGTTTGAAAAAGCATTTGCCAGTTCAAAAGAAAAGAAAACTAGGAAGAATAGATGGTATGATAAAGAATGTGCAGATATGAAAAGAGTAGTGAACATGATTGGTAGATTACCACAGCACTCTTGGATTTAGCCCCCAAATAGCTTATAAATCAATCAAAATGGAGTGCAATATTTTATTAGGTACCAAAAAAGAGAACCCAAATTTAAGCTATGGCAACAATTGCAAGAGGTTATTCACAAGAAAGATTGTAAAGGCTTTTGGGATTTAGTGGCCTACATTACATCAATATGCAATATAACACATTATCAGCAATATCCACACATACATGGTTTACTTTTTTTTCAAATAAATATAAAGTTTCAATGAGTGAGAATTATCAGCTGGGTAGGTAACATAACATGTCAGAGATTACTATGACCTCTAATCCCTTGCCCCTTACTGAGACCTTATTTCCAGTTAAAGAACCTTTTACAAATGTGAAAGAGGTAATATGGACTATTAAAGCTCAATGTAAGAATAAGGTGCAAGGGTTTGATAGGATCTAAACAGACATGTTTCATTGCAATCCTGAGAAATGGGCTGTGATTCTATGTGCTCTCTGTATAACTATATTTTGAACACAGAGTTATACAGTGAATGGAATAGTAGTATAATTGTTCCTTTACACAAAAATGAATCTTATGATAAACCCAATAACTATAGGCCCATAAGTTTACTATTTATAGGGCTAAAATATTCACAAACATACTTTTATAGAAATTGGAATCTTGGTCCATAAACAAGAACATAATATCTAAAGCACAGGCAGGATTCCAAAGAGGGTATGGTAGTACTGACCACATGCTCATTATAAAATTTTTCTTTGATAAATATGTGAGGAAAGGCAAAGGGCCTTTTATATGGCTTTTTAGACCCTAAATCTGCCTTAGGTAATGTTAATAGGGCTCTGCTATGGGTAATACATTATCACTTTGGACTAGACCTTGATCTTTTGGAGATTTTAAAACCCTCCTAAAGATAATAATGCTTTTGTTAGGGTATCTAGGGAAGATAATACCACTGAGGGAATCCCAGTCAACAAAGGTGTTAAATAGTGGTGTCTTCTGGCCCCCGCTCTTTAACATTTATATTGAAAAGTGAATTCATAAGGCAGAGGAATAGATACCTTTGCCCCTAAAATTATTAATCACAGAATAGACATTGTTTGTTACACTGACAATATTATTTTGTGTTCACATACACCATCAGGGCTAAGAAGGCAATTAAAATGACAATCGAACACTTAGCATCAATGACTTGCATAAAATCCTCAAAAATTGACTATAATGGTTTGTGGCAATGTTAAGAGAAATGAAAAGGCAACATGGAAAATTGATGACTTAGAACTTAAATTTACAAAATACACAAATATTTGGGTCTGACCCTTGAGGAAAAATGGAACTGGAATGCCCATATATTGAACTCCAAAACACAGGCCTATCAAGAATCCAAAGCAATTATTAGATTTGCAAAAATGTTTGCTAGTAATTCATTCTATGCTCTAAAGCAGGCTTTTGATACTAAAGTAGTTAACATCTTGTTATATAGGGCAGAATTATGGGTTTTGGACAAAGAGGCCTCATATTTGGAAACTTTCCAAAATGCTTTCTACAGACAAATAATGGGTCTAAATAATAATGTTGCCACAGCCTTTATTAGAAGTGAATTTAATACCAGGTCAGTTGTATTGTTAGTCCACATTAGGGCTATTAGTTTATGGAAAAAATGTTGCTTTTTCCTAAATATAGGATCCTGCACTATGCTGGAGAGAAGCCGTGGAGGGAAGTAGGTTGGATGCTGGTTTTCAAGACTGAATACATTGTTAAAAAGCATGGGCCTAATGGAAATCTGGGAAGAATATGCCATCAGAAACATTAGCAGCTATGTACAATTGGCAATTGAAAGGCTCGAGGGACATCTTCTTCCTGGTGGAATTCAGTAAACTGAAAGAATTGCCCTATTATGGGGTGTATTATACATTGAAACTGCCATGAAAGGAAGAAAAATATCTAGAATTTTTAGAGTTGGAATTAGACAGAAAAACCTTCTGTAAATTTAGGGTGGGCACAGTGTCAAGTATTTACCCTAGGCATGCAAAAGTCACACATGGAAGATGTGACATAACCTGTAGATATGATTCTGTGACCCAGCTGTGAGTCATACATATGATTTTTGAATGCACTTTACTGTGTGACATTAAGAACACAATGGTTATGCCCATTATGGAAGAGAACCTTTCACAAGGCAATAAACATGATAACCTATACTGTATACTCTTTTTGTGATAATTGTATTCACATGTTTGCTGTTGCCAACTTTGCAAAGATAGCCCTGGGTAGACTGGGCATTTAGAATCTTGATGCAGAGTGCTGGCTTGGCTGTTCTTTGACATTTGATGTTTTAAATTGAATATACTTTATGTTTGTTTTCTTCAAGCATACAGATACAGCAAGGAATTGCAGGGTACAAAATGATAAAGGTAATATAGACTGGAGCTTTAAAGTTACATCGGCTCAAATAATACCATCTAACTAGCCCCCAACCCATCCTCTCTCTCCCTTAAACCATCCCTACCTACCTTCATCACTTATCATTTAACCGTATAGTCAAGATTAAACATATGGCAGCAATTAAATCAAACAGTTTGGCTTTTCTATGGGACTGGTATCGGTATAACTCAGATGGAGAGACATTGTTTATTATGTAGGGAGTACAACATGTAAACTTTACCCCATTTCTTTCGAAAGCTGCTGGGATATGACTAAGAGATGCAATCATTTTTTTCAGTTCTCAAGTTAAATAGGAACTCATTTAACCATTCAGAGTAGGAAATGATGGTAGAATCCTTCCAATGTTTTAAGGCCAATTTTTGACTGCATGGGAGATAATAGTCATAATGTATCTTCTTTCTTTACTAGGATCTGTGAAAAATCCCTAGTATACAAATTTCAGGCTTAAATAGATCTGTAATTCCCAATAGAAGTCTGCTCTAGCTCGAATCTCATTCCATAATGGCCGGATTATGGGACAATCCTAGAACATAAGTAGGAACCTTCATGAAGCCACACCTGTTACAGTTCGTGTTTTGAACTTTCCCCATTTTAAATAGTTTCACTGGGGTGTAATTCATATTATGTAGGATATAGAATTGCATGAGGTGAAGCCTATCATTAGAAGTGTATGGATAAACCGCTTGCCAGATCTTATCCCAACTAATTTCTTTATTGGGAAACTGGTCTGCCCAGTATGGAGAAGGAGTGGGGCTAACTGACCAGTTGGAAGGATATAACATCGCAGTGATCTGGGAGACTGCATTAGGTTGCGACTTTTGATTTATATTAGGTAATTTATAATATGTTATGTGATTGTTGTAGTATTTATCTTTTCTTCTTATATTTATTTATAGTGAACTATACGTATCTGATTAAATAGTAGGGATTGTTTAAATTGTTAAAAACAAACTTGATATCTGCACCTTTTTAATCTTGTGTGTTTTAATAGAGTGTATGTGCATGGATTGTATACACACATTCAATAAAGCTGATTCTAATTCTCACTGCAAAGGTTACAGAGTGCCTGATCCACCTGTACAACATTTTCCCCAAAGTACTTTGCCTCCACCTGCTCTTCCACCAGACCTTCCCTTCCTCATACACTCTTCAAAAACATTGAGGTTCTTCCTGTGTCTCTGGATGATGGCACTATTGATCAGAATGTTGTGGCTCCTGCCTCTACTAGGGGTCAGATTTCCTGCGGCTGTTATGGAGACTGTCCCAGATATGCCCCATCTGTCTACCACTGCTGAGGAACAAAGATCAACTCACAGACTGAGCAATAGGAGTCATCCTAAAGCTAAACTTTGAAAGACTGAAGATATACCATTAGAGAACAGATTTGCTTTATAATTAAAAAAAAAAGCATGGGGTGACATGGAAGATGACTCAAACATCTCTTTGATGGCCTCCTCCCACCAGATCCTGCTACAGATCTAGAAGCTGCTTCTTCTGACTCCATCTGGTCCAGAAAATGAAAAGTCTGGCAGATAAGACTGTCTAAACTAGATAAATAAATAACTTTTCTTTTTATTATGGACATGACTTTTAACACCTCTATTGCCTCCTTAAATGTTAATAGTATTAAAATGACAAATGGAGGCAAACCGCTTCTCCATATTGAGAGATCTCAATTTTGATGTTTACTTTTTCAGGACACAAAACTGTACACAATCAGGAAGATTAATAGGTCTTGAAAGAATGGTTTGGAAGACCATCTTTTAGTCACTGGGTGAAGACCAATGTTTTGGGTTGGGACTCCTATTTAATGTACTGGATGTTTCTGTAACTAGATTGTGATGTAGTCCCGGTAGAGATGGGAGAAGTTAAAATTCATGGGCAAATTTGCCACAAAGTAGCCAAAATTCACCCCACAGAGCTTCTTGAAGTTTTCCACATTCAGAAACTTTGAAATGGTGATGTTCCACCGTGAAGTATTAAAAATCACATGCAAAGTATAGAATTTCACCCCAAAGGTGGGAGTTTAGCAAAATTCAGCAATTGCAGGTGAAAATCCCACTTCACTGTGAAACTTTGCCTTGTGGAATTCTACGAAATTCTGTGAAGTCACGGATTAATCCACAAAGCAACGCTTTTCCAACTTTGCCCATCTCTAGTTCGGGTATAGTCCTAATGTTAGACATTACTTATAATAATCATGAATTTTGACTCTTGAATATTTATGCCCCCAAATAAAATTCTCCTGAGGAGAGATGTTCAAACTTATTCAGCCTATCTTTTTACTACTATAGCTGTAGTATTCAGGGTGAACTAATAGTATTCTTTTCTTTCTGATAAAACAGGGAAGACTGATAAATTATATTCTGACTCTAACTTCCTAAATTCCTTCTATAAAACAGCCAGACTTAAGGACAGTGGCACCTTTTTTCATTTTTTATTGTGGATTAAATCAAATTGCCAGGTACATTCATATTACATATATTCTGTTATATTCATACAAAATAAGAGTATACATGGTTAATCGATTATTGTCTGATAGAGCTCCCCCATCTCTCCCTCTAATCACAGTAATACATTATTGCCTGTGATCTTGTAAAATCCTTTATTTCTGGAATCATTCATATTTTTGAAAATTAGTTTCATATTCATATTTTGTAATATTTACACTGTTATAAGAGTACTTTATACTATTGGGATGGAAATCCACTTCCTAAATTTTCATAATAGGAGGAATGCTATCCTGGATCTCTTTCAGGAAGTTCCACCTGCATCATACATTTTTGTATCTGTTGTATAAATTAATTCTTCATGTTTAAGTGATTCTTTGAAGCTATACCACCATTTATAATAGTCAAATTCTGATAGTTTTGTTGCCTTCCAGTTTTCCAAAATTAAACATTTAAGTGCTATTTTGGCTGAAACAAAGATTCTCATCTTACACATTTCCCTTATGTCATTATTAATATTATTATATAAGACTGTACCCTTTTCAATGGGGATATCAATTCCCACCACAGACAGTAATGTCTGTTTAAATCCATCCACCATGCATTAATTTCTGGACATGTCCATTAACAATGTTCCTCTTTTTCCACAGCCATGCCAGTATTTACTGGAATATGTTTGATTAATTCTGGAAATCTGGACTGGAGTCATATAAGATCTATTTAATATTTGTATCTGTATTGATTAATTTATTTGCTGATATATAGGTTTATTGTTTTGTTTCCTTAAAATCCCAGTGTTGAAGATTTAGGTTAGATCAGCCTCCGCATTCCATTTTGAATTTAGTTTGTTAAAATTTTCTTTTTCCCTGTATTAGAATATTGTAGAATCTTGCTAACAGTTTGTTCCTTTTGTAGAAGTTTATTTTGTTGGTTTATTAGTACTGGGAATTTAGTTGTAGTTTTACTAAATATATTTTTAATTTTTGGAATTTAGCTATCAGTGTACAATGTCAAAGCTGATTCCAACCGCCCATTCATCACTCTGAAAAGTTGTGTAAATGGTGGAATTTTATCATCTACAGTATTAGGATTTCTTTCCAAGTATTAATATTATTGTTTTGTAGTATTTTAAAATTAAAGTCTGACCACACTTCCCAAATCCTTCTATTACATTTAATTGGAAGATACACCCATGGAATTCATAATATTACTATATTTTAATACATTTTGTACAATTTGGAACCATGAAGTTAAAAGCAGTTATTTTGTTTATGTAACTCAGTATCTAGTAAAACATGTTGTATATCATTTTGCTTGTCCACAGAAAACAACATAGTGTGATATAATAGGTTATCTTCAAGGCCACTGTTTTTGGTTTTACCGGAAAACCTGATAAAATTCGAATTAGGGCTGGCTGAACACGGTAAAACAAAGATTTCATGGAATCTGCCATTTTATACTAGATCAGTAATTCTACAAAACTTGTATTTTTTATAATTGCTTCCTGAACTATTTTCAATTTGCTTTATTTAATGCTCTGTATATTAAGCCTTTTTATTCTGATTATTTATACACATACTAAAGAATGACAGCAGAATCGGTAAAATCCGGAAATTAGAATAACAATCACGGTGCAATTCTGGAATCTGAAGTATTGAAAATGGAATTTCAATGTTTAAATCACCGTAAATCAGTGGCCTTGGTTATCTTCTTCTGGGAAAAAGACCACTGATAATAAGAAGCTATAATGTTAGCCTCCATATATTTAAGTGGATGTGGACATCCCAAACTTCCTAGGGGTAGTCATAATATTCCAGGGTGTACAGAGTTCCCCACCACAAGAATTTACCAAATATATGCTTAATATCTTGATACCATTTGCATTCAGTGCACCCAGGATGTTCTTAGGGCCATCATCTTTATAGTATCAATTTTCTCCCAAAGAGACAATGTCAAATTCTTTCAATTCTCCAATAAGCGAGGCTATTTTTTCCTTTGCTTTATCAAAATTAATCTTAATACTTAGCGTTTGGTCTGCAGTTAAAGGGATGCCTAAGTATTTTATACAGTCTTATATTTTGAAATCTTTTCAGCTCCATTTAATTCTAGAGCTTTCCCCTTGGATAATTTCATAATGATAGATTTGTTTTTATTTACCTGATAACTGGATATCAGGGAATAGAAATTTATTAAACTTAAAAGGATTCTAATGATTAATTTATCTTTTAATTATTGATAAAATATCATCAGAAAACACACGCAATTAAGTATGATCTTGCTTAAAGTTGAAACCCTCTATCGCTTGTTCATTTTTGATAACTGCCAAAAGAGTTCTAATGCAAGTATGAATAAAGTTAGAGACAGGGGCATTCCATTCAGTATCTTGAATTCTTCAGTTAAGTATCTGTTAATTTGGAACATTACTAAAGTTTTTATTTTTATAAAGCTTTTTATTAGTAAAATAATTTTGTGGTGGGATATCCATTTCTGTAATATGTGATACAAATATTCTCTATTTATCAAATCAAAGGCTTTACTCACATTGACTGCAACCACATAATATGTTTCATTCTTATATTGTTTATCTGTATTTATTAAATTAATAATCATTTGTAATTTTTTATTTTCTTGATACAGTGTTCTCCTTTTAAAAATATTGATTTTATTTATATATAAATCTATGAGTAATTGTAATTTATTATTAAAATGCTTGTTATAAGTTTCAAATCAATATTCAATATGGCTATTGGTCTATAACTTTCTGTTGAATCAATAGGATTTTCTTTTTATGTATTAATATAACCTTAGCTATTTGCATTGATGGGAAATATATTCATCTAATTTTTATCTAGTAATTCTTCTACCATTAATGCTAACCATGGGACCAATTATTTTGAATACTTGATAAAACTTCTAGTTAGTCTATCTAGTCCTGGTGATTTTCTCTGTGGTAATGTTGCAATAGTGTCTATGATTTTTGATGATTAATTGGAATGTACTTATATGGTCTAGTTGTTATTTTAGCTTTCTTACAAACATTTTCCATATCATCTTTGTTTGGGATAAAGGCAGTATGATACATTTTTTATAGTTGTTACAGAAACTCTGTGTGATTCCTTGTCTTCAGTTTGCATTGTCCCATTACCATCTTTAATATTTAAAATTATGTTTTTGTTTTCTGTTTTTAAGAATGCTGTGAGTAATTTCCCAGATTTTCAGTATGGTGGTACCTATTTTTTTATATAAATTATGTTTATTTAATTGTCTCTTGCTGGATTAATTCTTGTTTTAATTTTTTTATATTTATTACACTTTTTGCCCCATTCCTAGCCATCATTAATCAGCCCTGCTCATGGTGCCCCAGTGGCTTCCACCTTATGATAAGCACCTCACTGTCCTGGTCACCCCTGGCATACTCCCAGGGGTGGGACCACAGCACCGCTGAGGGAACCGTGTCATGGGACTGTATCTGGTTGGGAGATCCTTGGCCAGGAGGCTAATCAAAGTTCAGGCAGGGTATCATGAAGATGGCCTGGCATGGAGGATTTTATCCCTGTAGGATGGGGTAGAGACATGCAATGATGCCAATGTCTGTCCTGCCCCAGAGAACCCTTGACCTTGCGTCAGTGCAGGGTGATGAACCTAGCCTCTGCTAGGTGTCACTCCTGCACTGCGTGCAAACCCCTCCCTGGAGAAGGAGAGCAGTCCTGAGGATGCTTGACCCTTCTCCCCTTGCTGGCCCTCAGATGACCTGGGCTTCTTCCTGAACCCAGGCTGCGTGTCACAAGTGGAAATCTAACTGCTGCATTGGAAAGCAGGCTTTGTTTTTAATTCTTAATGCATACCACTCTGCTTTGTATTTACTGTAATTAGTCAATACTAAATTATCCAGTTGTTGCAGCCTTTTATTAATGTGTTCCATCTCCTTAGTCTTAATTTTATTCATTTTAATTTGATAGGATATAATTATCCCTCTTAGGGTTGCTTTAAAGCATCCCAAAGTGATAATATTGTACATTGGCTGGAAAAATTATAGTACCAATATTACTGGATGGTATTTCGTATAAGTTGTACTAAACTGGGATCTTTCAGTAGCTCATTATTCAGTGTCCAGGTTTTTGTATATTTCCTATCTTTATTGGAATATTCATTTCTGTTATAATGATAGCATGATCTGATGAAAGATGGATTCTATCTCTGATAGTTATTAATTGTATCACATTTTTGTTACAAAGATATAGTTGATTCTAGCATTTTTTTCTTTTTTATCAACTGGGTGTAAGATTTACTTATCGAGTTTCTATGTCACCATATGTCAGTTAATTGTTCTAATTCTAAAAAGCATTCAGTTTTTTGCTATACAGTATTCAGATTTCCTTTTGTGGGTGCAGCTATCTTATTTTGAACTGGATTCCTAAGGGCATTGAAATCTTCTGCCAGGATAATATCATTGGTTTGTTGTTTCTGTAAATCTTCTGTTATTTTAGCTAGGAACTCTGTATATTTTTCAAAGGGTGCATATATATATATATATATATATATATATATATATTTTAACCCTTTGAAAATATACAGAGATATATAAAATAATACAATATATATATATATATATATATATATATATATATAAACCAATGACCATAATCATGCCTTATATTATAATTTTAATATTAAAATTCTTCCCTCAATGTCAGAGAATCAATGTAATGTTTTTATGTTATTACCTTTTTAAAAATAATTGCAACCCTCTGCTTTTTCTAGTGCCTGTATTGTATTCCACACTTTCAATCCATTGTATCCTCAATTTGACTATTTCTTTATCATCCAAATGTGTTTCCTGGATGCACATCACCTAGGCATTAGATTTCTTAAAATAAGTAAGCAATCTTGATCTTTTAAAAGGGAGTTTATCCCAGTGACATTCATTGAAATTAATTTTAACTTCATTGCTTCACCTATTTTTGCTAACATGTACCAATGTCTAAATTAGTTTCATACCTTATAGCTGTTTTCTTATATACCCTTCTATTCCCCATTGTAGGTACCCTCTTCCTCTACATTATATATATACTGTATAGTAGCTTTATTTCCTGAGGTTTTTATTTTGCTATAATTGCTACTCTGAAGTAACCAGTAAAATTAAGGAGTCAGTGGAATATAAGAGATTGCTAAGTTTCCACTGTGTTGTAGCACCACATTTTAAATCCACCTCTGTCCTGATCTACCCACCCACCCAGCTCATTCACATCCATTCTAGCTCCTGTAGATACCTCCAGTACATATGACATGACTCAAAATTACAGTAAGCACTGTATTTTAAATCCACTTCTGTCCTGATCTGCACCACTCACCCAGCCATTCACTCATTCACTCATCAACACATTCTCTCATTGACACACATCCATTATAGCTCCAGTAGATATGACATGACTCAAAAATTAATTCATGAATCTTTATTTTAATATGTTTAAAAAAGCAAGCAAACAGTGATGACAAGGTTGTTTCTGCCCTTCTGCCCTAAGCCACATGGTTTGGCGTCCTGACTCCGCATCATTCGCATCCTCATCATCATCAGCTTCTCCTCCGGTTGGCATGGCACCTGAAATCAACAAACAAACAAGGAGTGTAAAACAAAATGTACAGTAACTGTTGAAGGAACTGGGGTCGAGGTACTATACTTACAAGGTCCAGGATTTAAACAGTTATCATGCAAGTCACTGATTCCAGCCTGCAAGAAGCCATGAATGAAGTCGTCACTTCTGCCCCTTAGCTGAAAGAAGCTCATCTCAAGCCATTGTGTGTGCTTCTCCTTTAGTTGTTGAAGCTTTAGATCCACTTTTATTTCAGCATCCCCTCTTGACAGTTGGTCTACCACAAGCCCAGTATACCCATTTGTAAAGAGCTGTTTTAGATATTCCTTGAAAATTGTTTTGATTGCTGTGTCTAAAAGCTGCAACAGATTGGTACATGATGCTTGGATGAATATAGGGATAATGTTACTGTCCTGCAGCTTGGCCAGCACTGGGGGCTTTGTATGTGTCCTGAACCAATCCATTAGCAGCAATGCTTTCTGTTCATTTGTTTTGCTCAGTCGATGTCTGGTGTTCTGAAAATAAGGGACAAGAACACGATCCACATACTCAAGCATCATGGACTCATTGGTCCAATGATTAACGAGTGCTGTATGTGCCAATCTGAAGGGAGCTTGTGCAGGGAGTGGCAGGCAATGGTTTTGCCTTTGTACAATACTTGATTGGGTAGGTAATACCCAGACTGTGTGCAGGCTAAAACAACTGACACGTGTCTCTTATCCCCAATCCAATGACAGACACCTGTTTCGATCCAGTTGCCACCATTGTCCACTCTGAAACTGGGACCATGTTGACCCTAGTTTCATCCAAATTTATTATTAATTCCTTTGGAATTAGTTCTGAAACACTTGCACTGGCAATTCATTTCAGGAAGTTGGCTTTCAATTGTGCAAAGTCTGAAGGGTTTTCTGCAAGCTTTTGTCCCTTTCTATGGCTGTATTCCATTTGGTTAAGGAATTTCTAGGCCCATTTGAGGGTCAGATTGAGATGGCCACCATTCTCTGATAACAAGTGTGGTCAAGTCACTTTTATCAAACCAAGACCCACTGCCTGGACAACTTTAGCATTGACCACCACCCTTCGACTTGCAAACTGTGGATGTTTTAAGTTTTTCTCTGAATCTGTCAGCAGCACTGTTGGTCTACCTCTTGGCTTTCTGTGCAGCACAGGAGGGAGCTGTGTCTGATCTGGCATGGTCTGCAATTTTGTAAGGTAGTCACACTTGAATTTTTGAATAGTGCTTTCATTTACCATACCGCTGTGTTTAAGGGAGTAGTACCAGACTGCCAACATGACATCTTTTCTGCTGCACAATGGCTGAGCTCTTACCTCACCTCAGGGCTGTAAAATTGATATGAGGTGGCTCTTTTCTTTTGGAGGTGATTGTGTGGCAGTGAGCTCATGGCTAATGGCAGCAGCAATATTTGGTTCGATACCAGAGCTTGCCGATAGTCTGTCTGAATTTACATTGCTAAGGTCAACTGGGTACTCTCGTTTCAACCCTCTCTTGCTGTTTAGCCAAGTAAGAATAGACATCTTGTTGTCACACATACAGTATTTCTGAAGTGTTATGCTGTGAAAGCAAACAGTAAGTGTTTTTGGGCTGCTTATATACCAAACAGCTGTTCCTGAAAACTCAAGAGCTAAATCAAAGTGGTGCTATAACACTCAATGAGCTGATACAGCAAAATAAACAGGACACAAATACAAGTTACTATACAGTTAAATACATGGGTAAGTGTGTTTTGGGTTTTATGCACATCCAGGTTGTGTGATGCCCATAAACTCCAAGGCGAAGTCCCCAAGGGGTTTATATGGGCATCACACACATAAGGGTCTGTACAAAACTCTATGAAGACACTCCTAACGGCTGTTTTATTTTTATATTTACTGGCTCTAATTTAAATTTTAATTAAGCTTAAAAAATTGCTTTGTGATGAGGTTACGGATGGCAGCCTGAGAGCAGACAGTACTCCCGAGCTCCGTGCAGTTAACCTCTTCATTTTGGCTCTTAGAAGCGGTATTCCTATAGCCAAATCATCTCAAAACGAGTGGATGCGCTTGTGGTCTGTGATCCGGAGCCTGAATTCAGTTAGTGAATGGAAATTTATATGAAGAAGGCGCCATGAGCATTCACCTCCCGGACACCAGAAAAGAAGGCCGCAAAGTGGGCCAAACAGCAGGCCACTAGTCTTTCAAGCTACCCATATCCGACACTCCCTTGTCGGAGACCAGATTCTTGAAATCATGCAGCCTCTCCAAATGACCATTACGTCTATTTCAGAAGACTTGCAAGATATTAAAAGGCGGTGGATGTTTTGTCTAGAAGGGTCGGGGACACAGAAGTCAAGATTACTTCATTGGAAAATAAGCAAGACAGGAATGAAACAGAATTAGTCAGTGTAAAACAGAGAATGAAGAAGCTAGAAGATAAATTAGAGGATTTAGAAGGCATAGTAGAAGGAATAACCTAATAGTGATCGGGATACCAGAAAAGGAAGAAGGAACATAGTAATTACTTTTCTTCAGAAATTTTGCCACAAAATAGCTGGCGCTCCCAGGGAAGAGTATGTTATCGAGAGAGCCCACCGAGCCTAGCCGCCACCTGCCCAGGGCCAGCCATCCAGGCCACTAATTTTGAGGTTCTTGAATTATTTAGATAAACAGCATGTTCTCGCAAAAGCAAGGATGTGAAGAGCTATTATGGAGGGCAAGAAGATTCTATCGTCCAGGATTTACCTCACTGGTGAGAGTACGAAGACAGGAATTGCACCGATTGTTTCTAAGCTGGTGGCAGCATCTAAGCCATATAAGGTTAAATACCCTGCAATCCTGCTGGTAAAACATGAGGAGAAGTGGCTATCATTCGAATCTTATGCACAAGCAATGAAAGAGTTGAAGGTCATTTTCCGGATCTCTTTAAGTGAATATACTTAGTGATCTCTCTCTCTAGTTTTGAACTCTGCATCTGGTGATCTTACTGTTTCAGTTGAGAATCCTGATGGCCTCAGTGAATAAATAAGTAGCCCTCTGGGGATATACCAAGAAGTCCTAAATACGATACTTGGGGCAGTCGGAGGAGTTATGTCTTGCGCCCTGGTGGTGGTCTGCAGTTATGCATGACAGAATCTTTATGTTGTTTATCGGTGTTCCTGATGTGGGCAAGTTGACCTATGTTATTTTTACTAAATCACTAAGTCACTGTGCGATTCTGGGTACTTCTGAGTTCACTAACTCCTTCATCTCGGGCAGCTGGCATTTTAGGCTGAAGATACGACTCAGATTAGCCCCACAGTTTTTTTTTTTTTTAGGGGCTGGCCACCTATCGGGAGGGACCTACATGAAAGCACAGCATGCAGTATTAACCCCATTCTACGGGAGAGTTGGAATGAGTGGAGACTTGGGACCAGCATTGATTGACTTTTGAGTGCCTGCCACTGGAGTTGCTAAAGGAGAACTGTAGAGCTTCATATTGAACTCTCTGAATTAATTCTTTATAGTGTGCGACTTCATGTGGCCTGGACTTATCTGCAGGATTTGAATATGATGGACTTTCCTCTCCTCCTTTCCTCCTTCCCCCTTTTTTTATATATAGAGAAGTCACTGGACATTCCAAGGGAGCTGGCATGAGAGGAAGCCTGGGATCGACATTGGCCAGCGATGAACCATTGAACTTGAGCACCAGGCACTGTGATGGCTAAAATAGGAGAACTGCAGTGTCTCATAATAGTTCTTCTGAATTAATTTTTATATTATGTGACTTCATGTGTTTTGGACTTGTCTCCAGGATCAGAATCTGAAGGATTTTCTTTGATTTTTCCTCTTCCCCTTTTTTTACATACATATGTACAAGGAGTCAGTGGTCACTTGGGTGCTAATTAATTTTGGTAGTGGTCTATTAAGACCACCCAAGAAGGATCAGCTAATGCTTTAAGTTAATTTTGGACAGTAGCTGGCACTAGTTTGTTGGGGTTAATCTTTATATAGTTAGGAACAAGATCCCTGTAATGAGGTTAGTTCGATATCAAGGAGTAGTTGTATTGTAGTGGGTTTCATTGGAGGGGAGCTCGGGGAGGGTCGAGCAGATCGGGCTGTTGGGGGTGAATCATGTGGTGTGTTATGTTTAGGAGGCAGTTCCTTGGAACTGGGGTACGTCATTGTTTTGGGGTGGGAGGGCTTCGTTGAGGTGATTTTTATAAGGGGTGGGTTGGGCTTCAAAGGGATGTGGTCGATTTTGAGCATTGAGGCGGATACCAAGGTTACATTTGACTGAACCTAACTTTGATGTATTGAGTCAGGAGCTTGCAATACTCTTAAGGAGTGTTGTGGCACAGCCTACCGAGACATTCTGTATGCATCTCTCCTTTAATTATACAATTGAGCTTAATGAGCAATTTATACAAGTTTATAAGCTGGAGCGTTAAAGGAGCCAAGGATAGGGTCAAGAGACAAATTATATTAAGACACCTACGTCAATTGGGAGCATAATTGTGTTTCTTCAAGAGACACATTTAAAAGAAGTGACATCTATTACTTCAGAAGAGCGTGGGTAGTGCAAGTTTTTGGGCAGGGACATCCACAATGAGGGGGTTGCCATCCTTATTGCTAGGAACATTCCTTTTAAATTGGTGAATGAGAGTTGGGACCCTGAAGGTAGATATGTTATTGTACATGGTCTGCTTGAATCACAGCCGATTTTATTGGGCTCTATATGGCCCCAATTGTGACTCCCAGCTTTTTCATGAAATTGCTGCATCTGGTGGTATCCAATCCCAAAAAGCTTACAGTATTGGGGGAGATTGGAACTTAGTTCTTCAGAATGACCTAGATAGATCATGTAAAGAAATGAGGCTTATCCCTGCACAAAGGACCTTGAAGGATCTCATCAACAAGGCCGCCTAGGTTGATGCTTGGCACATAATTAATCCTGTGTTGCGCAATACACTCTTTCTCTCGGTACATAAGACTTATTCACGAATAGATTACATTCTGGTCAGCTCATCTGCAATGCCGGTATAACTCAGGTGGATATATTTGCTAGAGTAATATCTGACCATCGCCGGTTAGCTTGGTACACAGGTTAGCCCTGGGGTGTAGACGCTCTCCAGAATGGAGACTAAACTGTCAGATGCTGAAGGAAGAATCCTCCCTGAGGCACATTGAAGAGTTTATCAAGCGCTTCTTGGAGATAACCAAGGCTCAGTAGTCAGAGGGACCTAATTTGGTCTGCCTTAAAATGCTCCTTAAGGGAGAGCTGATTAAGATAGCCTCTAGAAAGAAAACGTGCTCAGAGGGAGAAATTGGGTTCCCTACTAACTTCGATCAGGGATGTAGAGAATAGTCTATCCCATTTCTCGACCGAGGCAAATTGGGCAAGGCTCCATCAGTTGCAAGCTCAATACTCTGGATTAATATTGCAGCAGGCGGAACTGGCCCTTTTGGACGAGACTCAATATCTGGATATAGGGAGAAAGCCGGAAGTTACTTCACATGCGAATCCGCTCATTTAGACTCAGTCCATTTCATAGCAGGCATTCATATGGGTAGGTGACCAGGTCTGCACAGACCCGGGGAAATGTCAAGGCCTTTGGGGTGTATTTCCAGAGGTTATATATAGTAGATCCGAATCCAAACCTTCAACAGATGATATTATCTCATATCTCAGTTCAGTTGCACTGCCAAAGTTAGCTGAGGGGGATATGGCCTTTTAGGTGCCCCAATCTCGGTTCTAGAGATCCATCAAGCTATCCAACAGATGCCCTTAGACAAGTCCCTGCCCTGACGGGTTCCCCAGCAATTTTACAAGGTATGTCTCCCATTAGTATCCCCAATCTTGTTGGAAGTCTTCCAATATTGGTTTGACAATGGACTATCTGACCCAAGTTTCCATTAGGCGATGATTTCATTGATTTTGAAGCAGGAAGGATCCCTTTAGTATGGACAGTTATCGCCTATATCTCTTCTAAATACGGACATTAAAATTTGGCAAAATTCTCTAACAGGTTGTCCAAAGTTATGGACAAACTAGTCACGGGGAACAAGTGGGTTTTATGGTGGGGAGATCACCCAAGATCACCTGAGGAAACTATTACACCTTATCGCAGAGGCCAAAGAGTCCAAAACCTCAGCAGTACTCGTCTCTTTGGATGCGAAAAAGGCATTCGACAGAAAGTCCTGGGATTACCTATTTGCTACTCTTTCGGCCTTTGGTTTCAAGAGGTTTTCTTGAGATGGGTGCAAATTTTATATTCCTTTCCCTCTGCTAGAGTTAAGTGCAATGGGATATTATGCCAGTAATAAAGTTAGAGCGAGGCACGAGGCAAGGATGTCCCTTGTCCCTGCTATTATTTAACTTATACCTAGAGCCATTCTTGCACAGATTGGCAGGAAATCCGCTCATTAAAGGTATACAGGTGGGGAAACCAACTATATACACTCGGTTTATGCTGATGATTGTTACTACACATTGAAACTCGGAGACTTCACTCCGGCTATCTTGGACGAAATCGATTCTTTCTCCAAGGTATCCTATTATAAGTTAAATCGAGTAAAGACGTAAGATCCTTCCGTTAAATCATAATGTTATAAAGGCAGACTTGTTGACTTTTGGCTTTTGCTGGGAGGCAAAATCATTAACATACTTGGTATCAACATTAGCACAAACCTGAGCATGATGATTAGGAACAATTTAGGCAGCCTAGTTCAAACCATATCGGGAGATTTGGACAGGTGGTGATTGCTCTTTGTCTCTTTGGGGTAGGTTGAATATCTTAAAATGAATATTTTGCCTAGATTATTATACCCCTGGTATGCTGGGTGTACCTTTCAGAAAGTGGTTTTCTAATTTACAGAGGATGTTTAATTCCTTTCTATGGCAGGGAAGAGTATCTGCAGATCTTATCTTAAACTAACAACCCCAAAGCTAAAGGGTGGCTTAGCTGCTCCTTCTCTTTTCCTATATTATGCACTGCACGTTTGTAAATTGAGCTATTGGAGTGATTGGAGTAGGCACTCGGCCTATCTACCTTTATGGCTGGACATCAAGTGGTCTAGCTTAAGAGAGCGAAGAGCACTTTACGGGCCTTGCTATTTGTTTCCGTCAGCTACCCCTAAACCTCTGAAAATAACCCTATGGGATGGTCGTTAAAGGCATTTCAACAATTGCAACACTATCTTGGGTCCAAATGGTATCTAGCAGACAGCCAACCTATTTTTGAAAACCCACATATTAAGGTGGGTACTACCCTGTGCAACCTTTTGGCCCCAGATAAGTCCTTTACAGTCTCAGACTTCTGGGCGCATGGTAGCCGCTACCTTCGATCACTTGATGAAGTCTCAGGGTGTTGTGGACCGAGATCTGTTTAAGTGGCTGCAACTTAGTAAGGCCCTAGATCGGTTTTCCCTCAGACGTCCCCAGCTGACTATGGGGTCAAGGATATCGATGCCCTTCTAGCTATAGCTGTACAACCGCGTGCAGTTTCCAAAGTTTACAAGTTACTTCAGGATTGGGATCATAGGCTCCCCTCGGGGTCTGTTACTACTGGGTAAGGAGTTAGGCATCCCGGACACTCCTGACCTTTGGAAAAAGCTCTGGAGTACAATGTATAAATGCATAAAATAAGATAGACTCAGGATGGTGCATTTCAACATAATGCATCATTTGTATCTAACTCCATCTCGTCTATGTAGGCGTGGGGTAAAGGACATGTCTCTTTGCTGGAAATGCAAGAAGGAGGACGGCACTCTATATCATATGCTATGGTCATGTCCTGTAATGCAGGACTTTTGAGTGCCATTAATAGTCTCTTAGACCCTATCCTTGGCTTAACTAATAAGTGTCACCCCTGAGACATGTTTGCTGTGTCTTTTTTCCAGCAGGCACCCTCAAGATTAGAAAGTGCCCAAATGTCGCTTGTTTCAGCTGTAGCGAAATTGTTAATTTTAAGACACTGGTTGACTGATAAGCCCCATCTCTGATGGAGTGGTACCATGAATGCACCTTAGCACTGCAGTTGGAGAAACATATCAGCATATATGCAAGGCAGGCAGAACTCATATATGTCACTCTGGAGCTCTTTAGAAGCACTCCTTATGGCTTAAAACCCGCTCCTAGAATGCCTTTGGGTAGATAATTAAGGTGCTCCTTTCTTTCATAACCTTCGTGGGGGGATGGGGGAGGATGTTTCATATTCCAACTGAAAGTGTGAAGTTAGCAATTGGGTGTCTCTGTGACTCTATTCTGCACTTTCAGCTCAGTACTTCATCTTCTGTTTATGTGGTTGGGATGTTTGTGAAAACAATAAAGATGATTAATTATAAAAAAAAAATTGCTTTGTGATGTACTGTGAAGCCATTGAGAAGCTTGTGCCTTGTGCTGACTGTGTGAAAAACTAGCACTACTGGATGTGCAACACAAGGACAGCTTATCTGGCAGTCTTCAAAGGTGTTGCTTCTGTTTTTGTGTGCCCGTGATTTACAGAGCTATTGAGCAGTCACTGGCAGTGGTTTATGACTACTAACCAGTAAATATACTAATTTTCTTTCTAAAATGGTTATTTAATCTACAGGTTACACAGGAAATTTTATATAATTTTAATCATGATAATATGTTAAAATTCTGCTAGAAAGGTATCTTGTGAACAATCCCATTTCTTAAATATTGACACAGAATATCCCTGACCCCTGCTTCCCTCCTCCAACCTATTTAACCAATCTTGACTTTTCTTTACATTTTAACCAACACCAGATCTGATACTGATAATCCCTCTTCCTTTTATTATTGTTTCTTGAACTTATGTGTTAAGTCTATTTTTTATATAAATATTTTTCACCATCAAAAGATATTAGGATTTTGATTTTCAACTTGTTCATAGCTTCTTGTAAATTATCATATACATAATGTCTGTTCTCAATGATAACTTTCAGTTTTACTGGAAATATCATTGTAGCCCTGTATCCCTGAGCCCACAGTGTATTTCTCAACTGATCACTTCTTTCTTTCTTGTATAATTTCATGTGGTAAATCATTGCAGATGGTAATACTAGTTCCTAGTAAATTCACTTTTTTTAATACACAAAAGCCAAACATTTCTCTTTGTCTGCTGATTGCAGGAATCACTTGGAGTGGCCATGTGTGTAAGTTTGTTCTTTCCTAGGTGTATTCTATTGATTTCTAGAGCCACGTTTGTTGGTTCAGTATCTAGGAATGCAGCTGCAATTATTTTAAATGATTCTTGCAAAGTTTTAGTTGCAACCAGACCTCTGGGATGCCAAAGGGATGAACATTATTTCTACTAGCCCTTGATCCTTGATCAATTAGTTTTCTTTAGTTCAGTGTTAGCATTCTCCAAGTCTGTAATTTGCTGTGAAAAAGGGACAGTCTCATCAGCTAAATTGGTTAAATCTTGCTTAATTTGAACCACATCTTGCTTCAATACTTAATTGTCTTTTAATAGCTCCTGTGTCAAGGTGAAATATTGTTCTATTTTATTTTGATGTAGTAGCATAGCTTCCATTTTGTCAATCATTGTGTTGATTTTAGTAAATACATGCTTTACTCATGCTTGAGGGCTTCCTCATCTTCCTCTACTGATAAATCTGGTATTTGTTCTTCTTCAGAAAAAAATTCTTGTGAGCTATCTGATTGTATGCCATTAATTTTAGACTCAGTAGACATTGAAAGTAGTTTTCCCAATGCAATTTCTGACTTTTTGGTTTTCCTTTTCTGCTATTTTATGTATATCAGTAATAGGGGCTTATTTTACTATTACAGCCTCTGATACATTTTGGGAACCACTCACAACAATATTGTATACATTCTGCTGATTCTGTTTTCAGTATTGACAAATTTGTTCTTACCCCATTCTCTTGGAATTGTATTAGATTGGGCTGTGTTTTAGGTGATTCTTAAGAAGCAGTTTTTTTGCAGCTCATTCATCTCAGAATGCTGAATTCTACTTTCACCACCTTTGATACCATCAACCTTGGCGAAGGCATTGGTGTTGGTGTTGGCCTTACAGCAGTTAGTTCATTGGTCACTGAAGTCTCAGTCAATTCCATTTGAAATTCAGCCACAAGTTCTTCCTTGTCTAGTAAGAGTTTTTCATTTTCTTGTATATTGAATTTGTTGTCTCCTCAGCTGTTTTTTCTGATGGGGTGTTCCAGCACAGTCACTCTTTGTTACATGCTGGGCCCCATTGCTAGTAGCCTGATCTTCAGATGCTGCTGCAGCCATAATTGCTGCTGCTCAGGGCATTCCAGCACAGCCAGAGGCTGCTATAAGCTAGGCCTCTGGTTGTCCTCACTGTACTAGTCTGGTATTTCAGCCAACTTATTTTGTTTATTATCTTTCAGTCTCTCATTGGTTGAAATAATGAAAAGTGCCCAACGTACTGCTATTACCTGTGTCATTACTTGCAGCTGGAATATTCATTTCTTGAGCTGAAGCAGCAAACTTTAATTTGCTTGATAATGCTTGTGCTTTTCTGGTAGTCATACTAGAAACTTTGAATGTTTTTGGCTTGGCTCCAGTAAAATTTTTATTCACCTCCCTTCTGAAAGACATAATACCAAAAGCTGAATAGAGTTTTAAATTGTTCTTCTTCAGCAGTTGAATTGGAATCTGATCGCAAGTCATCCCTTTTACTACTTTACTTGGCTGGATAGGGGCTGAGTGGCAGGGTTCCCAACAAAGACCTGCAACATCTGCCTACATGGTTCACTGCAGTAATGCCATTTTGCACCTCCCTCTTTGTGGGCATGTTCCCCTAAGGATAGTGCCACCTATGGGTCATCCATCCTCACCATAATTTTAGGGAAGGACTGTTGTCCTCTAGAACATATTTTTCTTTATATCTAATTGGCTGTAATGTCCTGCCTATACCAGCTTGCCTATAGAAACCACTGGCCATTGTCTTATTTTAGTTCAAATTGGCAGTTTAAATTGGGACTGCTACTAATAAACCTACAGTGCAGCACATGATGTATGGAATCTGAATGTTTCTTTGTTGGATGATCCTTGTTTATGGGTATTGCTTACAGATTTAGTAGAGGAAGGAAGTCTGTATTTGATCTGTATGACAATTCACTTCTACAGTGGACAGATACAAAACAAGACTTCAGAACCTTTTTAAAACTAATGCAAAGAAACCAAATAATCAAAAATATCTACTCTATTTGGATTTGAGATGACAACTTCAAATGTTAAATTCTTCATCTTCTGATACTAACTATAATTACATGGCACAAACTGCTAATATTAAAAGGAAATGTATGCCTGTCAATATGATAGCGCAATACCTTATTCACTGATAGAGGTGCAGCTAAATTAAATTTTGCTGGAGAAATTGCGGAAAATCGGCAATTGTGCAGCGTGGAAATTTTCATGAAAATGCAGCAGATTTTTGCAATTTCATCTGCAATTTGTCAGTTCACCATTCCACTGCTGCCTGCTGAATTTCACCTGTGGAGGCAAAATTATGCCAGCAGTGGTGGAATTTCACTTCAGTGGTGAATTTATTCGCAGGTGAAATTCTGCCAGCTTGAGGCAAAATTTCACCACAACTGCGGGAAAATTTCACATTTTGTCCAGCAAAATATTTTGCATAATGTGTTAATTACCTGAAATATTTCTCACGTGAAATATTCTAATTCGCACAACACTATTCACTAAACAACATTCAGAACTGAGGGAAAAGCACAGAATGTTAATCCATATGATGGCCAAAAATATACAGTTCAGTTATAGGATGACACTGGGTCCCTTAAGTCTGATAATTTTGATATTTTGCATATTGTTCATAGGTACACTGACTCTTTGTTTGGTTCCTCCTTTCAGTGCAGACTTCCCTGATGTGTTCTTTTGGGATTTGATTATCTCAGACCTACCTAATGACACTGTGGCTCTATTAACGACTCCCATATCAAAAATTATGTTTGTTTTGAAGTGGCATCTCTAAAAGTTGGTGTTATCTTTGGTCCAGATAGCCTCCCAGGAGTTGCATAAAAGAATCTTGGATTCTTTAATAGGCTGCTTGGTAGTTGTTTATAATGATTGCAATCTTAAAGGGTGACATGGCTTTACCACCAGATTTGTCTGAAAGCCTCCTGATTTATGTTCATAAAAGGGCAATTAAGCCTCTTCACAAATTGGAGGTGGATTAGTTTAATAAACATTGATTGGAAAATATTAGGTAAAACAGTGGGCCACAGATTGGCTACAGCTGCTCAGGTATTAATATCTCCTACTCAGACATGTGTGATTCCTCAGAAAAAGTCAGAATAGTGTATTACTGTTAAAAGAATTATTTGATTGTTCTAAATCAAATGGTTTTGTTCTGAGTTTGGATCAGGTAAAGGCTTTTGATTTGATTTCTCAACAGTTTTTTTTTTGAGTTTACAACAGTATGGGATTCCACTTGAATTTATACAATGGTTGAAACAGTTATATAAGATGGCTATTTTGAAACCAGTTGTGAATAGTATGCTGGGGACTCTATAAAGATTTGTAATGGGGTGCAACAAGGCTGTCCTCGCAGCCCTATTTTATTTGCTTTTTGCATGGACTCTCTCCTCTGAAGATTAGAACAAGATCCTCTAATAATGCATATTACTGGCCCAGGTGACCTAGTGTTCCCTTGTGTTTCAGCTTATGCCAATGATATCTGTATAATCGTATCCAATGAGCAGTCAAGGAAAGAGCTATGTCTCTGTAATAGTCTTTTGACCATTTCAGGTTTGTTCCACCTTAACCCTTCATAAATGCATGGGGAAGGCTCTTATGGGAACAAGGGGTGCAGCACGTTTCCATTGCTGTGATACAAGTACTGCAAGACCCTATAACCATATTGAGTATTAAATTTGGGATGCAGGATTCTGCATTTCAAAACTGGTCTGCTAAACTTTCCATAGCAGAAACCAAAGTTGGTCAAAGAAGGGCTTGGCCCATGGTACTAAAAAGTTTATATGTTAAAAACCTTTATTGTTCCTATATTTCTTTAGGTTTCGTTTTTTCTTTCCCTTACCACAAAATTGGAAGCCAGACTCCACAACATTTTTTTAAAAATTGCTGTGGGGCAGTAGACTGAATCCTCAGCATTCAGTTACTTATAGACCTATAAAGATGGCAGACTTAACATGTTAAATCCAGTGGGTTTTCTTTATTCACTGTATTTCTTTTGTACTTATGTGTTACCCATCCTTTTAGGGTATGAAAGACCTTGGATTCCATTTTTCCAGGAAAGAGGGGTATACTTCTTTTCAGAAATGGTTGTCAGGGACATTAAAGATGTTTCTTAATATCCCTGCAGATATGGCAGTATATGTCATAAATTATTTTAAAAGCTGAAACTGGACAATTTGTCCTACTGATGTCTTACATAAAATAGAAGGAACTGTACATGTATATATTACATACTCAGTTTTTATTAGCCCATGCATTATCTGCCCTTGTGGGATACAGGAGAAGGATACTTGCTCAACTCACAGAACCCAGGATACCTCAAAGACATGGGACACTTTGTAGTTATGTTGCCACAACAAGCAACTTTCTAAACAACCACCATCATAAGGCCATTCATGACAAATGTTGTCTTAGTCTTGCTTTCAACAGCTTGAAACAATGGCACACTTATTTTTGACTGTCCCTATAGTTTAGACTTCTGGACTGATTTTGCTAGACAATGGGTGGTCCCACCATTTCCTGGAATGTCTTATGACATATTGATTTATGGTAATTTTGCAGGAGTCTGGCATAGTTTCCATTCTGGCACATTATGACCTATATTAGCTGTCTTGAAATGGGAGATCTGGAAGATTAGATGCCAATTTCCACTGCAACAGAACTACTTTAATGTTAATAGTCTTTTTGCACATCAATAAGGAATTGTTACTTATTTATGAGAAAGAGAAACAGTGTGTTTTGGCCTCTGATTCAGTGAACTGGTGGGAGAAATACACCCTGATAACCCCTTGGAAGTTTTTTTTTTTGTTATTTTCCATTTTTTATTTTTACTTTTATAATATTCTTTTGATTCTTATATGTATTAACTGAATATTGTTGATTTGTCTGGAATCTATATGTTGATATTATTTGTTCAATAAAATTTCCCTACTCTTTACAAAACATGCCTTGGGGTTCTTTTATGTCTGCCTAGACACCAACCATGACAGCACCAGAATGGGTAGTGGGGACCTCAGTTTAACATCTCATCGAAAGGACTGCACTCCCCAACAGTACAGCACCCCCTGATATTGCACTCAGGAGCCAGCATTTAGGTATGGCCTAATCCCAGTGTGGGACTAGAATCCACAACCTTCTGGCCCAGAGGTGGACTTGCTACCAACTGAGCCACACTGACATCTGGGGAGCATGTCCCTGAGTTCATCACTAATTCATTCATACACTGAATGAATTAGTAATGACATGCCATAGTAATAACATTTGATTGGTCACTGTGGTCAGCCAATTGTTCAATTGGCAATGATGTTTTTAAATAAACTGTTGCATACTGATGATTTTAGTATTCAAAAGATACTTGGGCAGTATTTAAAGTGTATTTTGTAAAACATTTTGTCTTGGGAAGTTGCTCTTCCAAAAAAAAAGTACCACAGTAGTTACAGTATAAACAGAAGTAAAACTGTAAGTAAAAGCCATATTCTACAAGCCCTCAATAAATACATTTTATCCCTCTTTTCTCAATGGTACTATACTCCAGTAAGTCCAGTCTATGGAGTGTCAGAGTGCATCTTGACAGTGCACTATACTTCTAAAGTGTAATGTTACAAAATCTATGAAAATAAAATTTTACAAAAGAAATAGGAATTCTCATTTTCTTGGTCTTGTAGTTTCTGAGCTATCAGTGTGCCAAAATGTTGTCCTTCCTTAAAATGCCACTGCATTTTTTATATTGGAAAAATGTTAGGAACTAAGTGCATTTTTGTTAGTGTCTATGTAAAATAGTGGATATTTTCCCATACTATTTTATCACCCTACCCAGCTGCTCCCATTCTGGTCTCTGTTAGAGACCTACTAGCTCTGACAGACACTCACCTGATCATCATCCCCACATCCCGCCCCAATGACAGGGCCTGAAGAGGTGTCAGCACACCCTCCAAGAGACGTGGCACAGATTTGTGCTGATCATAACGTAATTCTTTTATTCAGCAGTGTAGATGCAGTTAAAAATCACATTCTTCAATTAGTGCAGTAAAATGCAGACAACAGTAATAGCAGGTACAGTTCAATTCAATTGAAGCACATGGTCCTCAACAATGTTAGCTAAATAGCAAAAAAACCTGCAAATCTGAATTGAACTGTACCTGCTATTTCTGTTGCCTGCATTTTTCTGCACTGATTGGAAGAAGGTGATTTTTTTAACCGTGTCTACATTTTGAATAAAATAATTAAGTTGTGATCAGCATAAGTCTGTGTCATGTCCCTTGGAGGTGTAGCGCATGAATGTTTAATCATAGGCAATTCACTCAAATTGAGTGCTATATTGTGTTTTCTTTGATGGAAGAAGTTGGTGAGTTTGCAGTACCTTAAGTGGTGTACCACTGTGGTGCAGCATCCAATGTGACTAGAGTAATGAGGAACCCAAGAGTCCCAGACCCATCCATTATCCCATGGCAGGCATGTTTTCTATTAAGTTTCACCCTTCCCTTTGTGGATGCCAACAGTGAGTGCCCAAACTCACACACATAATACCATGTTCATGGGGAGCCTGTTGGCTTTGCCCTCTCTTTAGTGCCATGACCCACTTGTTCTGCTCCTAAGGATGCTAGTGAGCAAACAAAGAGTGAGCAGGCTGATCCATCACAAAACTGGGAACCATTCAAAAGATGCTTTCAAAGTCCCTGCTGACCTGCAGCAGTTGAGGCACAGTGCAGAAACCCAGGTACTGTAATCAGCATGGCTAGGGGCCTCCAGCCTCCCTAGGCCCCCAGTGGGCCAACCAAAACAAGCGCTTTCTTAATTTATGGGCAGCTCCATTTTGAAGTTAACATTAACTTTGTTCTCTTTTATAAAAATAACTGGTGGCAAAAGTTGACATTTTCTTATTTGCATAATTTATGCCATACCTTCCTTATTCTAAGAATAAAAGGGCATCCTAATGATAAAACTAAAACATAGAACTCAAATTTTAACTATTTTAAAAATCCATAAACAGGAATATGAGAGCAGGCTAAAGCCTATAGATACAGTCAAGACCTCTTGTACTGTATGCACTCATTTAAACAAAACAATATTGTTGCATACTGTATATATGATATTGCATACCTGTGTTCCCCATTCAATAAAATGCATAGTGGGCTGTCACTCTATTTTAAATAGCCACCTTTCAGTTTTCTTCACTGCCACCACATTAAAAGCAGTCACTCTTTTAATAGCACACAGAGTCTTTAAATCATGCAAGCATTTTATACGCACATCTGAAAAAAGCCTCTGAGCCAGTCGACAAACAACAAGAAGCATCAGGTGAATAGGGAGTGATCTGTTCAGCTGACTGTGATGTTGACTGGGATGTTTGCATATCCACAGTTCTTCAGTCTCAGGAGGGTGCATCACATGATGGAAGTCAGAGGTGGGCAGTAGACTAGCAGGCACAATCAAGGATACAAAGATAATGGAGGGGCTGCAGTGCAAGAAAAAATACTGAGTCAGCCTTTGGACAGATTTTGCTACTAAGCGGGAGGAAGACCATCAGAGTGTTTCTGGACTCATGGCCATCTGGAGCAACCAGTCACTTAAGGCTAACTCCATTTATATTAACAAGTTCTGGTCAGAGTAGATACGGCTGTGGAGAGCTTTTAGGAGTGGCAAGAATGTTGAAAAGAATATGCAGTGCTCTTGCCACACGGAGTCAGCCATAACTAATACTGCAGCAATTACAGTACTGCACAAGCATGATACTTGCACATGCGCGGTTGCTCCAAGAGTCATCAACCATGCGCAACATGACAGTGCTGCCATGAGGTACATCGTGATACTCTTGCATGCACAGTTTAAGTCAGCACCGCCATATTGCACACAGCAGCCGTCATTTCCACAGTTGCAGAAAGGAAAAGTAGTGCCGGGAAGGGGTGTGTTTATGCATCCTGTGGAGGGAATGGCTGCATAAACAGAATCACTGGAAACTATGCCAGAATACTGTGGCAGCACACACAGATAGCAGTTCAGTCATGTGCTTTCACAGTGCTCTTTTACAAATGTGATGATGTCATAATGTGTGCGCTTGGGCCATGCAGCTTTAAAATCAAGTTTCAAGTTCAAATTTATTGCAGGAAAGACCTGTTGAGCAAGCTCATTCACAAGGAGGTCCTGAGGCACATACACATACAATTCACAATTACATAGACAGGAGATATAAAATGTAGAACAACAAAGAAAAAAAATATAATACAAGAGGTATACACAATAGAAGTCCTTATGCTATATATGCAGTACATTCCAGCTTTAACCTTGCCCTAAATTATGCAACACATTTCAGCTTAATAAGTAGAGGGCCAGTTGGTACCTAGGAAGCTGACTTGGCGTTGGAGGCCTAGTAGCACCTACATATGTCTTTTAATTTAGAGATAGCTAGTGTTTTGTAGGAGTTAATTGATATGATGCTGGTTAGCTTCAGCATGGCTTGTAGTTGGTTCCAAATGTTTGGGAGGGTGTATGAGACATCTGTCTGGCCAGCTGTGGTACGTGTTCTGGGAACATCTAGTGATAAGGTTGGATTTCTTAGGGAGTAGGTGCTATGCAGATGTGTATGAGAGACATTAAATAGACAGGCAGTTTGTGGAGTAGTAATTTGAGGTTCCAAATGCCAGCATGCAGGAGGTGACTGGTGGCAAGAGAGGTCCACCAACTGCTGCATAAAGATCACAGTGGTGGGTCCTGTATGCAGAGTTAGTAATGAAGCAAAGAGCATGGTGTTAGAGTACATCCAGTTTAGATAGGCTCAAGGTTGGTGAGGAGATAAAGCTAATGTCTCCGTAGTCAAGCAAGGAAGGAATGTTGCTTGGACCAGTCTTTTGCTGGTCGTGAGAAAAGAGGGTCCTATTTCTAAATCAGAAACTCAAGTGTGCTTTAAGTCTCTTTGATATATCCTTGGTGTGGTCACTGAAGGAAAGCTTGTTGTCTATCCACATACCTAGATATTTAATTTTAGGTACGACTTCCAAGGGTTCACCTAGGAGGTAACTGTGAAGTTTTTAGGTGGGTAGTTAGGGCACCAGACAAGGCAAGTCTCGAGAAAATTATTGTCTTGGTTTTTGGCATTTAAGAGAAGCTTGGCATTGATAAGATTGCTTTCTAACTGGATAAAGTCAGCTTGGAGTGCTTCCTGACTTAATTAAGGACCGAGTCATATGCATACAAAACAGTATCGTCTGCATAGAAATGTATGCTAAGAGTTCTTTATGCAGGAGTCAAGGTTGTTGATGTACAGGAAAAAGGATTGGTCCTAGGATGGAGCCTTGAGGGACTCCTCTGGCAATTGGAAGGGGGCAGATATTAGGCCATTAGCTTTGACTTTTGTATCCTTCCTTTGAGATAACTGTTAATCCACTGTAAGGTAAGTGAGTGGCACCTATGTAGGCAAGACAGGTGATTAGGAGGTGATGGTCTACAGTGTTGAAGGCCTTACTGAGGTCTAGAAAGACTGCACTAGTAACCTTCTTCATGTCCATAGCATGGATCCAGTCATTAGAGACTTTAGCCAAGGCTGAGATGGTACTGTGCTTCGACCTGAAGCCAGATTGGACTGGGTTTAGGAGTGAGTGCACTTTGAGGTGATTTTCAGTTGGTTGTATGTAAGTTTTCCAGCACATTGGAGAGAACGGGCAAGATAGAGATAGGACGGTAGTTGTTTAAGTCATGAGGATCTCCTGATTTGAAGAGAGGAAGAATATGGGCAGATTTCCAGCAGGATGGAACAGTGGCTGTGGTAATAGAGAGGTTGAAGATGTGAAGGATGGGGGCTGTGAGCTGGGCATAGCCTAACCAGAAGAAAATGATTCAAGGCCATTGTCCCATGCACTTTTCTTGGTGTCAAGGCTAAGAATTATGTCTTCTTCTTTGTAGCTAAACAGGCACAACTGGAGGGATGAGGTGGAGTAGCATGTGTAGTATCTGGGCTAGTGTTGCTATTCACCGCCTAGCTTATGGGGAGGAGTCGAATGCCAACCTGGCAGTGGCAAAGTGAAGGTTAAGTTCTTTGAGGATTGAGTTTATTTTCAACCATCCGTCCTTGGCCAGAATCTTGGTGGGAAGGAGGAAGCAGCAGGATGGCCTTCAATGGATCTCAGTATCGTCCAGATTTTTGGGAGTTCCTTTGGCCTGCTCCAGAGTGGAGATGTAGAAGTTTGCTTTAGTAGCACATACACTTTTAACACAGGCATTTCTGGCAGATTCAGACTCAGGAGGAGACTATTAACAAACTAAAGATATGGTCTGGGACTTGCTCATCATCACAGTCATTTTCTCATTCTTTTCCAAGCAGTAATTTTTGTAAATGTGCCTTAACCATATTGATCTCAGTGCTGGTAGACTACTTTGGTTTTTCCTGATGTAGTAGGTGGGGGTAGTGGCAGTCTCAAGTGGCAGCTGGATGACTGGCTCTCTCTGACTGGTTGAATCTGTTCTGGCCTGGTACTGTTTTTGTGCTCCTGGCATCTGCTTCATTACTTAACTAAGAGACATTCACAGTGGTTTTGAAAGCAGCACAAGGGAAGTCACAGAGTTTGGAACTGTTTGATTCTGAAAGCAGCACAAGGGAAGTCACAGAGTTTGGAACTGTTTGATTCTGAAAGCAGCACAGGGAAGTCACAGAGTTTGGAATTTGATTTTGAAAGCAGCACAAGGAAAATCACAGAGTTTGGAACTGTTTCATTTTGAAAGCAGCACAAGGGAAATCACATAGTTTGGAACTCAGTGCTTTGGCTTCTCAGAAGAAACTAGAAGGTGGACAGGATCAGATCTACAGTACAGTAGTCTTGTTGTTTTACATTGTTTCCTGTGGATTCTACTTGGTAGAAGGTTCTTTTTCTTTCTTACTACTAAGGGGCTAGCAGGGTATTGTTTGGGGGCTGTTGGAATTTTGAAACCTGTTTTGGTAGCTATAAGTGGGCTCATTTGTTTGATTCACAGTGTGGCAGGCTGTATTTGTAGAGGCCTATTTCTTCTGTTTTAAAACATAATTGGTGTGATTTAACTGGGTCTGTTTCTTTGAACTGAAGACATATATCTTCTAATTCCAAGCCTATTTTGATGTGTTGTTGGTGAAGCTGTTTGAATTGGAGTCCTGTTTCTTTGGGTAGCAAACCTATTTTAGGGCTTTGAGTAGAATTGTGATTCATTGTTGCTGGCTTCACTAGCTGCAAAGTTTGAGTGCAGAGTGGGGAAGGGTGCTAATGATCTGACCAGAGGCCTCAGCTACCTGATTGTTTCTGGAAGACTTGGGCTGGTCCCACCCCTGGTCCATTATTTCCTTTATACCAGGGGTTCTGACATCACTTCCTCAAACAGGCAAAGGATATGCACCTGTCATAGCAAAAGCAGACATCCAGGAAAGGAACAGTAGCAAGTGAAGAGGTGACTGCTCTCTCAGTGGAAGGGAAGTAAATGCAAATCTAGGAGATTTCATAATTACTTCTTTGCATTGATATTGCATTGGGCAAAGGAGGATTAGGAGTTTGAAGAAGGTTGTGCAATGGCTACTTAAAGTCTGTTTTTGAGTGTGGATAAGAAGGATAGGAATATAAAAAGCAGTTGCTCAATATATCTAAACGGGTGCAAAAGGAGATAAGGGAAATAAAGAAAATGTTTTGCACTGATAGAGGAGGAGAGGGAGACTTGGGGGTGTTTGGTATCCTGCATCTGGAAGGGTAGGGGTCACTGGTGGGCAATGACAGTAATGGGGTAGGGTGGTAGGCTGCAACAACTGTGGTGCACCAATCTTTCTAAAATTGCCTGGAGTGTGGAGGATGTTTAGTGCAACCACATAGAAAACTTAGAAAGGAGATTGAGCATCTGCAGGAGGAACTAAGACAGGCAAGGTAGAGTGGGGGTGGGTTTAGCCCAATACTGGAGGAGAGGAAGAAGGGGAGATGAGGGAGGGTGATTTAAGCTAACAGTGGTGAGGAGAGGTCAGAAGAAGGGAAGCAGAGACAAAGGGCCCAGGCCAGGAAGAACAATTGCCAGGAAACCAGGTCAGGAGACAAAGACAAATAGAAGGAGGAGATAGGGACTTGTGAGGGAGGTGAAGAAGTGGCAAAAGTCATGGAGTGGAAAGGAAAGAAGAGGTTACTATGAGGAGAGAGGGAGGGTATTTGTGAAGGGCCTTCAGAAAATGGTTGTGCACTGCTAAAGAGGAAGAAGGTGGAGGAGGGAAATGATGAAATTAGAGGAGTAATTGATAAATGCCTGGACCAAACTGGAGTGGGAAGTTCTGCTAGGAGAATTGCAAACAGGGTAAAAGGGGAAATAATGTGCAGGAGGAAGAAGAGAAGCTGGAAATGAGAGGAGGAGATGATGGAAGCAAGCAGGGAGTAAGAGGGTGGAATCTTAGTGCTGGGGGACTCAATACTAAGTAGTTAGGTGGGGTAGCAAGGGGAGAGGCATAGTCGCATTTGGGTGGAGGCCATGCCAGGAATGACAGCGGAAAGGGTGGGACAGTCTGTTCTGAAATATGTTAGAAGGGGTAGGGACAAGCCTCATTTAATTATACATCTTGGGACAAATGACCTGGCTGACAAGACAGTAGATACAGTCCAGAAGAGGTTTGAGGAACTAGCACAATTATGTGAGGGGGCAGGAAGATCAGTAACTTTGTCAGAGATACCTCCTGTGCCAAAGGCAAGCACAACAAGAAAGCTGAGACTAGAGGAATTTAACAGATGGCTAAGAACCTGGTGTTGTGCTAAAGGGTATGGGCTGTTGGGGTGGGGAGGGACCTGGGAGGACAGTAGTCTCTATGCCAAGAACAGACTACACTTGAGTGAGGAGGGAAAGAAAGTGTTGAAACAGAGGTGGAGGAGCATAGAAGAAGTTGGGAATTTAAACTAGGGTGGGGGCTGGCAGTTGGGGAAAAGATATGCACTGACCACAGGTTGGGAAACCATATGAGCTACCCCCTACAACAGTGACAAAGGACAAATGGCAAGTACTGTTGGTGATGCTAGGAAAGGAGGGCAGGATGGGAGGGGGAAAGGGTGGAAGGTGGTTACCCTTAATGCTAGGAGCCTTGGGAGGAAAAACTGCAGAGTTACAGGTTCTCATGGCAGAGGGAGAGGTGGACATTGCAGCCATCATAGAAACATGGGCCACCCAATACAATGACTGGGACCTGTCTGTACCAGGGTACAGGTTATTTCAGAGGGACAGGGTGATTGGGAAAGGAGGGGTGGCACTATATGTGAAGGAAGGACTGAAGTGTTAAGGAAGGAAGGGAAGAGGGTAGTAACGGAGTCACTTTGGATGCAATCCAAGATTCCAGAATAGGATTCTTAGAATGGGAGTGGTGTACAGGCCACCATCTCAGATGGAGGAGTTAGACAGAGAACTAGCGGGACAGATCAGGAGGACCTGCTAGAAGGGTAGTGTGGTGTGGTGATTGTGGGGACTTCAACATGCCAGAGTGGAGTGGAGCACCCCAACAACCAGGAACAGAAGGGAGCAGGTACTGCTGGATGCCTTCCAGGACAGCTTCCTGCTGCAAATGGTCAGTGAACCAACCAGGTTAGGGAATACCCTTGACTTTGTGCTGGCAAATGGGGACTTTGTGAGAGAACTTACAGTGGAGGAACCTCTGTCAGGGGTGACCACAGCTCAGTATGGCTCACATTGGATATGGGCAAGGAAGGAGTGGAATCTGGCACAATAGTGCTGGACTTCAGGAGGGCCAACTTTGGGAGGATGGGGAAGTGGTAAAGGATACCTGGCCAGAATTCAATCTAGTATGGACACTAACCAGGGTGGGAGCTCATAAAGCTAGGGATAGTGGAGGCAACCCAAAACCTGCTGCAAAGCCAAAGCAAGAAGGCTAGGGCTAAGAAAACTGATCTGGTTGAGCAAGGAGGTCATGGAAAGGTAAGGAGGAAAAGGCTGCCTTTGGAAGTACAAGAAAACAGGGACGGGGAGGACAGGGAGGAGTACTTGACAGAATTGAAGGAGGTGATAAGGGCAGTAAGGGGAGCCAAAGCATCTACAGAACTCAGGCTGGCACAAGGCATTAAGAAGGGGAGAAGGACTCTTTAAGTACATCAGGAGAAAAGGAGCTATAGACCACATAGTAAGGATTAGGAAGGAGGGGTTGGTTGGAAGCAGGGTGCGATAAGGTGGAAGCACTAAATGAGTACTTCTGCTCAGTATTTACTAAAGAGAAGAGGGGGACACCCAAAGTGGGAGAAATGGCAGAAGCAGGGGAAGTGGTGACAGATGGGAAAATCATGAAGAGTTCGTGAGGGTTTGAAGGCACTGAGGGTGGACAAGGCACCAGGCCCAGATGGCATCCACCCAGGGTACTGAAGGAGCTGGAAGAGGTCCTTGCAGGACCTTGGGCAGACCTATTTAATGCCTCACCACATTCGGGATGTACCTCAGATTGGAGGATGACTCTATGTGGTGCCCTCCATAAGAGTGGCCCCAAGGATGAACCGGGAAACTACAGACCAGTGAGCCTCACATCCATCATGGGTAAGCTAATGGAGACTATCCTGAAGGAGGCTGGTGGCCCTCCTAGAGGCCAAGGACTACAGGACAGCAGACAGCATGGCTTCATACATGGCAGATCCTGCCAAACCAACCTGGTCAGTTCTATGACTGGGTAACTAGGCAACTGGACAGGGGCCATGCAGTGGATGTCCTGTATCTGGACTTCAGTAAGGCATTGAGCTCAGTGCCACATGGAAGGCTGGGAAGGAAGTTAGTAGGCACAGGGGCGGGAGCAAAGCTGGTGAGATGGGTAGGAAACTGGCTGCAGGAAGGCAACAGAGTGGGGTGGTGGTGGGTGGGAGCTCTCAGACCCAAGGGCAGTGACGGCGGTGTTCCACAGGGCTCGGTGTTGGGACCAGTGTTGTTTGGGATATTCATTGCAGACATATCATGGGACATCAAGAGCAAGATCAGTCTGTTTGCTGATGATACCAAGGTACTGTAGGTGCGGTGGTGGATGACCTAGGGGATAGCAGGGTTGCAGGATGATCTGGAAAGCTTGAAACCTGGTCAGACACCTGGCAACTGGGCTTTAATGCCAAAAAGTGCAAGGTGCTGCATTTTGGGATGAAGAACCCAAGGAGGAGTTACCAGCTAGGGAGTGCAGCTAACCCAGACAGAGGAGGAGAAGGATCTGGGTGTGCTCATTACAGGGCCAATGAACAACTCGGCACAATGTAGGAAGGCAGCTGCAAGGCCAACAAAATTCTGGGTTGTATTGCAAAGGGTATATCCTCGAGGAGGGAGGAGGTGATTCTGCCACTGTATAGGTCATTAGTTAGACCACACCTGGAGTACTGCGTGCAGTACTGGCATCCGTATCTGAAGAGGGACATTAGTTACTGGAGAAGGTGCAGCGCAGAGCCACAAAGATGATCAAGGGACTGAGGGACTTATCATATGAGAGGAGGTTGAAGGAGTTGAACATGTACTCACTGGAGGAGAGGAGAGATGGGGTGACATGATTGAAACCTTTAAATACATGAAAGGAATAAACAAGACAGGTACAGAGGGGCTGTTCAAAGTGAGGGAAGGGAGGGCCACCAGGGGCCATGATATGAGACTGGAGCAAGGAAGGTTCAGGAGGAGATGAGGAGACACTTTTACAGAGAGGTGGTGACTGGGTGGAATGCGTTACCTGCTGAAGTGGTATGCAGTAGAACAGTGGACTGCTTCAAACTAGGATAGGACAGGACAAGGGGAGGGTTAATGAAGGGGAAGGGTGGAAGGAGGGCAGCTGCAGAATAAGGGGTTCTAGCTACACATTAGAGCAGACTTGATAGACCTCTAGGCCTTTATCTGCTGGCAAATTCCGTATGTTCTGTGATGTTCGTAGTGGTGCCTGTGCCTGTTGAGAAATAGAAATCACTATTCTTAATAACTTATACACAGTATTAGCAATACTTTCTTAAATGTCAGAAACAGAAGAGTGATTAGAGAGCATTCTGGAGCTTGCTTTTGACAAAATAATCCCACAGACAGTATGTGGTGGGTAACTGTCAGAGTTTCATGGTTCACTCTGGTGCTTAAACTACTAAGCAATAAGGGTGGACAGAGTTCTGTGACTTGCCCGCCTGTCTTTGGACAAAATCATCATCATCATCATCATCATCTGAGAGGCTGGTAGGAGATGTACGTATTATATCACTGGCACTTCCAGTATGCTCATCCACAGTCACATGATTCACTCCTCTCATCTTATTTCACAAACAAGCATTTGTCATTTCCGAATTTTTGCTTGTTGGCATTGACATTGGTAGTGTAGGAGTTACAGAGCTGCATAATAGGAATGGCAGTGAGGTATTGAACTGAAGCCAACTCCTCCACAATCCTGCAGAGACTGACAGGCATTGGGGTCTGCCTTTGGGTCGCTGCATAACGGCCGTGCCATTTCACCACACCTCACTCTGCAGACACTGACAAGTGTCATGGTGTGCCTTGGGGTCTTTGGCCTTTATGCTCACCCCATTCCATCAGGAAATATGGTGAGATGGGTCCTGTATAAGAGAACGGGTGAAGAGTTCAAGGCACACCCGATGCCTCCCCTTGCTGAATGGTGTGGAATGGTATGAGCATTACAGGCGAGAACCTCAAGTCACACCCCTGATGCCTGTCAATCTCTACAGGCTGGGGCGTTATGGTCCAGAAACCCTAATGCCTCAGGCGTTCACTGACATTTCCTCCCACATTTTCAAAATGGATTTTTGTAACCCCACCTTATGAAAAGTGGCAATATCAGTTTGTTAGCCAAAAGCTGATTTTGTTACAGTGACCTATGCCATTTGGCACCACAGGTGCGAAAAACACGTCCGAACAGGATGTGAAAAAGACAGCTGTACTGTTCATGGGGAGGTACAAAAATATGGCAATGTTGAAATTTTGCAGTGAAAATATTAAAAAAACTGGTGAAGTCACTAGCGTGCATTACCCTAATGCAATTAGTTTGGGAAATTTTACAGCAGATTGCCAACACAGGGTTTTGGAACCTCCTCTCATGAACAGTATCACTGTGATTTTCTTAATCTATCCCAAAGAGTGATTTCCCACAGCGACCACGCATTTCTGCGATGGAAGTGCAAAAACATGTCGGCCATAGTGTGAAAATGACAGCTGTACTGTTCATAAGGAGTGTGGAAAAATGCCAGTGGTGAAAATCTGAACTGAAAATATTATAAATCCATGAAGTTACAAGGCTGCATGGAAACTGTGCATTGGTCACTCATAACACAGTCATTTTATGGACTTTTTCATCAGATTTTAACATAGCCATTTTAACACCTCTGCTCATGAACAGTGTCACTGTGATTTTCTTAATCTGTCCCGAACACTGATTTTGCACTCGACTGTGCTCAGCTACATGGACAGAGACATGTTTTGGGTGAGATGAAAACGACAACTGTACTGTTTATAAAGAGGTGTGGTAAAATGGCAATGTTGAATATCTGGAATGAACATATTGAAAATTTGCGAACTTATGAGAGTGTGTAGGAATAGCACAATGCATGCTCGTAAAACAATCATTTTGCAAATTTTTCACTAAATTTTAACATAGCCATTTTAACACCTCTGCTTATGAACAGTGTCACTGTGATTTTCTTAATCTGTCCCAAACATTGATTTCACACACCGACTGCACCATTGTCGCTACATGCACGGAAACACATTTGGGGCTAGATGAGAGAAATGACAGCTGTACTGCTCATAAGGGGTGTGGTAAAATGGCAGTTTTGAAAATCTGGAGGAACATATTGAAAATTTGTGAACTTACTAGCATGCATAGGAACAGTGCAAAGCATGATTGTAAAACAGTCATTTCTGGGATTCTTTCATCAATTTTCCAACATAGGGTTTAGGGGCCTACCTCATGAACTGTGAAACTGTTGTTTCATTAATCGGTCCCGAAATGTGATTTCATGCAGTGACTGCAAAATCACCCTTCAAGCCTGATTAACACCATGGCAGTGAGAGAATTCATGAGAAGGGGTCCCAAAAACCCCATGTTGAAAATTTCATGCTAAAATTCCAAAACATGCCTGAGATATGCATTAAAGTTGAAAAAAACTATTTATTGCATTATACAGCTTACGGCATTTCCCTCAGTTGGCGGTCAGTTTGAAAAATTACAGGCGTGTTCGGTCCACGGTGTCGCGTCAGGCTCCGGGAGGTAAGTATAGGGGTGAGGTGGGGTATGGGGAGGTAAGATACGTAGAGGGTGGGGAGATTGGGTCAGGTCACTCAGTGAGGGAAAGGTTTTTCTTTCAGGTTTCCTTTTTTAAAAACTTAGATGGCGGACATTTGCCACTCTAGGGTGGGCTCCCAGCGTAGCACAAGGAAGAGCTGCTTTGGAGGTCCATGGAGCCAATGGGATTGGGCACCCCAGTCGGCCATACTGCCATGATCTGTTGCCATGCTGGGGCGGGCTCCCAGCATTGGCACTATGTAGTCTCTGGGTGGGGCTAATCCCCGTCGGCTATCGATGTGTTGCCCGCGCTGGGGCTCCCAGCATGGCATCTGGAACTCTGTTGGGAAGCGCAGCACAGCTGATGGGGATTGGGCACTCCCATCAGCTATACAGTGTGTGCATGGGGGAAGCATGGGCACGCAGTGTGCATGCATGTGTGTGTGTGTGGGGGGACCACGCATGAGCAGGTGATATCTTATTGCTGCTCACTGATGCGTAAGCTCTCCCTTTCAACTGTATTGCACTGCATTTTCGGTCATGGCACTGTTTTTGCACATGCATGCAAGCAAACATAATCATGCTGTTTATTACTACTAAACAGTGGTTTAATTGTTTTTCTACAGATATGTTGATTAAAAGCAGTTTAAAATGATTTTTAATATACAGTAACCATAAAACAATAAAGGTATAAGGTTTGGATAAGGATCTGAGCTTTTGTTTGCTTACCAGAACCTTTTGGAATCTCAGAACCTGGTATACTTATGTTAGTCAGAAAGTCATTTGCCCAACATTCACTGTCCTGGTCAGGACTGCCCAAGTGATCCAGTAACCCGATGCTCGCATACCCGATGCTATTACTCCCAATGGGGTAAGGTAGCGGATGTGATGGAATCTACCTTACCCCATGTGATTGGTGAGAAGGGACATCTGGAAGGGCTTTCTGGCTGAGCTGCCCCTGTGGTGTGGAGGGAAATACCAATGGTAGCTCAACCAAAATATTGCGCCGCCACCCGGTTCTAGTCCAGGTCATGGCATTTTACACAAAGCACCCTGTAACACTTATTCTTTTACTCCAGGGTCTGCTCTCACTCAGAGTTGGATAATTTAGTTAAGGGGGTGCAGGAGGCAATGCTCCCCCTTTATAAACACTTAGTTTGTGACATGCCCGAAATTTGTATATCTGGCATGTCAGTCATTTGGGCTTTGGCATTTTGTGTTAGTTTTACTGTATGTGTCGAAGTCGGCATACCGAGGTCTGTGACATCAAGGTAAATCCCAGAAACTTTTGAGGTTATCCAATCCTTATTCCTCAGTCACCTTTGGGAAATAGGTGCCAATAATGAGTGCATGTCCTAAGACAAGGCAACAAATGGCTAACAATAGCAAGACTACAAGTTGGGGCTACTATACAACTGCCAAAGGCGTGTCCATCACCATCCCAAAAGGCTTCACCTGTGATGCAAGCCTTAACCTGCTCTGCCTTTACAATTCATTTTTTACTGGACTACACAAAACAAAATGGCCTTGTAGCTGCATAGGAAAAGGCTGGTGACACTGTAGACAGGAGGCTACTACACAACTGCAAAGGGCTACCCTCCCTCCAAAATGGGTTAAATATGGACATCTGAACAGAGAGTGAATGACATCTTCTTACCAGCTGGAATGTGGGGCTGAACGTCACTCGCTCTGCAGCACAGTTATGTGTACTGTATGTTAGTATACACCCTATGTGTTTTGATAACATAGCATCAAGGCTGATATATTAGTCAGCAGAGACTGAATGAATGGAATGGAACAGTGCTGTAGAGGATGAGATAGAGAAACAGCTGTTTCTACTAAAGATCACTCACACAGTCCTATTTCATTTAGCAGCTCATACTGTTAGGTTGGTGTGAAAGCAGGTTTAACACTTCCTGTGCTGGTATGCACTGTCACAGTAACAAAGAAAATGAGGCTATTTAGAATCTGATTGGAAAACACAGCTTTCTTTAAAAAAACACTAAATCAATAAAAATATAACATGCTTTCCTTTTTGAGTGTCACACCACCCACACACGCAGTCCTGCATAGCTGAATTACTTGCATGTAAAAATAAAACTCATTGCACAGAATCCTTTTGAATTCAAGTGCTGTTAATATTGATGTCATGTAATTAAAAGGAAATGTGACCCAAGGCATTATATGGAATTCCATATGTGACTGCATGTGCTATACACATGCAAAAATAGGATGTATCAGCAGGCACAGTCTAGTACAGGAGCCCCCAAGGGTAGCATACTGGCATGGAATGATGACTGAGCCATTGTCAAAGACAGAGATAAAGCTTTGCATGCCAATCATATTTTGATGGTTGGCCACTAATTATTCAGATTTCATTTTTTATATTAAACAGAGTTGCTTTCCGTGATTTGCTAGTCTACTATCTCCATGTAAAGTCTTTACTTATTTTTGTGTGTTTCTGTCATATGCCCAGGTTAGGTGCACCTTAGTGCACAGATGGTCAATATCATAATAAAGATGGTGATGTTAACTTTGACAAAAAAAAAAAGAATGTGACCATGCATCAGGGCTTATCCAATATAAGCAAGGCATATAGAAAAAATTAAAGATATGATTACGTTGTGTAAAGAGTATTACACATACAACAGAAACATAGCCTGTGTCATTAAGTGAAGTCAAGTCATCTGCATGGAAAGTAAGAGTGCAATATTTTTAACACCCACTTAAAAGCCACATGGGATGGGGCCTCAGGGGCTAGTGTTGGAGAGAATGTGGGAGCCTAAAGCCACACATACTCACATCTTTTATACTTGCCCCAAACTGAGGGAAGTCATATGACTAGTGTGTACAGAAAACTGGAAGCTATTTTATGTTTGCTTGCACGCATGTGCAAGAAACAATGTGCCATCATCCAGTTTTCGGAGGTGTGGCAGGCCTTTTCAATTCAGTCAGTGTGTTTGCAGGCACGGCTGCAGTTCTCAATGCCTGCTGGAGCTGTCTATGACAGCAGTCAAAATGCAGTGGAGTACAGTTGAAAGGGGGAGCTACGCTTCAGTGTGCAGCGATAAGATATCGTTTGCTCATCGCTCTCCCCTACACACACCACAGGACGTATACTGCATGCTCTCTCCATGCACACACTGTATGAGTCGCACAGGGGTGCCCAATCCCCATTGGTTGTGCTGCACTCTCCCAAACAGAGTTCCACATGCCACGCTGGTGCCCACCCCAGCGTGGCTCACATATAGCCGACGGGGTGCCCAATCCCGCTGGCTCCACTGTCTCCCCCAGAGTACAGGGTGCCATGCTGGGAGCCCACCCCAGCATGGCAACAGATGCTGTCACTGACAGGGTGCCCAATCCCTGTTGGCTCCACGACCCCCCAAAAGCCATCCTTGTGCCACGCTGGGAGCCCACCCAGCATGGCAATAGATGCTGTCGCTGACTGGGGTGCTCCAACCCCGTCCGGCTCCATGCTCCCCAAAAGCCATCCTTGTGCCACACTGGGAGCCCACCCCAGCACTGCAAACATCCCACGTCGACTATCCTTTGTGTAAAAAAACAAACAAAAACCCTGAAATAGAAAAATGGTCCCTCGCAGTCTCTGCCCCCACCGCGCCACCCACTGTGCACCCTGCCTCCCACACCCCTTACCCCATACTTACCTCCAGACTCTGGCGCGACGATCTTGGTGGACCGGAACACGCCTGCACTCTTCAAAGCCAACCGAACTGAGGAAATGCCAGTATAATGTATAATAGGATAGATAGGGTTTTTCAACTTTGCTGCATATCTCAGGCATTTTGGGAATTTTGCACAAATTTTCAACATGGGGTTTTGGACCCCTTCTCATGAATGTTCTCACTGTCATGGCGTTAATCAGGCCCAAAGGGTGATTTCTGCAGTCACTGCACAAATCACCTTTTGGGACCAAGTAATGAAACCACACTGCCACTGTTCATAAGGTGGGCTCACAAAAAGCCTATTTTGAAAATTTGGTGGAAATATTCCTAAAATGACTGTTTTATTTAGCCGCAGAGCGTAGTTCCCACGCACGCTCATAAGTTTGCAAATTTTCAATATTTTCAATCCAGATTTTCAACATTGCCATTTTATTACACTTCCTTATGAGCAGTACAGCTGTCATTTGTTTACATCTTGCCAAAAATGTGTTTCCGCCCATGTAGCACACAATGGCAGTCAGTGTGTAAAATCAATGCATGGGACACATTAAGAAAATCAGTGACACTATTCATGAGCAGAGGTCTTAAAATGGCTATGTTGAAAATTTGGTGAAAAATTCCTAAAATGACTGTTTACGAGCTGCAGTTGAGCAGTTCCTATGCACGCTCATAAGTTTGTGAATTTCCAGTATTTTCACTCCAGATTTTCAACATTGCCATTTTAGTGCACTTCCTTATGAACAGTACAGCTGCCATTTTTCACATTTTGCCCAAAATGTTTCCCGCATGTAGCGCATAATGGTGCAGTCGGTGGTAAGCAATGTTTGGGGCAGATTAAGAAAATCACAGTTACATTGTTCATGAGCCGAGGTCTTAAAATGGCTATGTTGAAAATTTGGTGACAAAAGTCCATAAAATCACTGTGTTACGAGTGAGCATTGCTCAGTTTCACACACCCTCATAAGTTCATGACTTTGCAATATTTTCAGTCCAGACTTTCACCAGTTGCATTTTTCCACACTTTCTTATGAACAGTACAGCTGTCATTTTTCACAAGATGGCTGAAATGTGTTTTCACACTTCAGCGCCGAGATGCGTGGTCACAGTGGAAGTCATTGTTCGGGACAGATAAAGAAAATCACAGTGACACTGTTCATGATCGGAGGTCCCAAAATGCCTGTGTTGACAATCTGCTGTAAAAATCCCCAAACTAATTACATTACAGGTGTGCATTGCACAGTTTCTATGCATGCTCATGACTTCACCAGTTTTTAAATATTTTTACTGCAGATTTGCAACATTGCCATTTTTCACCTCCCCATGAACAGTACAGCTGTCATTTTTCACATCCTGTTCAGAATGTGTTTTGCACCTGTGGTGCTAAATGCTGTAGTCGCTGTGCATAAGCAGCTTTCTCGCTAACAAACCGATGTGGCCACCGCTTCATGAGGTGGGGGGTCACAAAAAAAAACATATGAATATTTGGAGTAAAATACCAATGAATGCCTCGATGTCTTAGGGTTTCCAAACTACAACGCCTCACCCTGTAGAAAATGACAGGCATCAGGGTGTGACTTGGGATTCTTGCTCTGTAATGCTCATATCCCACACCCTGCAGCCAATGAGAGGCATTGAGGTATGCCTTGGACTATTCGGCCCCAAAGTTCACCCCATTCTCCTATACCACCCATCTCACCATATTTCCTGATGGAATGGGGTTGCATAAGGGCCAAAGACCCCAAGGCACACCGTGACACTTGTCAGTGTCTGCAGGGTAGGTGTGGTGAAATGGCATGGCCATTATGCCTGACAACCCAAAGGCACACCCGATGCCTGTCACTCTCTGCAGGGTGGTGGTGGTGGGGTTGCTTCAGTTCAATACTCACTGCCATTCCTATTATGCAGCTCTGTAATTCTACACTACCAATGCCAATGCTAGCAAGCAAACATTCTGCATTGATAAATGCTTTTTCAATAGAGGAACCACTTTCGATGTGCCATGTCATTCTGGAACTCCTCTCACTTATTAAAGGTATGGGCACTAGATATTTATGATACATTTGTGTGGCTGCGTTGGGCAAGGTGGTTACATGTAAGTGGTTGAAGGCTGCCCCCACATTATTTTTAGATTGGGTACAAATAGTGGGGGACAACTGAGAAATGGAAAAACTAACATATTTAATGCAAGATAGAATGTCAAAATGTATGGAAAGATGGACCAGGTGGTCTATAAATGAAGGCCAACAGTAATGAAAAAATAAGTATAGGGTTAATTGTGTTCCAGTGGAGTCAGCATCTAGATTGGTCAGACAGATGAAGAGGTTTAATTTACTCCCCACCATGGGGGTGAAGAAGATATCTGAGATAATAACTCTGCCCCTCAGTTCTGTGCCTGGTCCTGGTGCCCACCTGATGTGCCAAGGAATACATTTCTAACACATGCAAAAGATTGATAGGAGATAGACCTGCTGCCTGAGTAGTTTTTCTAAGTTTACTTTAAAGTTGAAGTAGTTTTGATTGTCACTTTTAATTCCTTATTGTTTGTCAAATTCAAATTTTGAAGTTCGTTGACATTCACATTACCTGCTTTGCTAGTGGCTTCCTTTAATGGAACTTTGTAAGAATAGAGCCTTAATTTTTGTTAAAATAGGCCTTAGGATGAAGCATATCTTTTGCCAATCACATATGTTTTGTATCTGTTTTGGTGCTCTTTATGGTAACTTTGAAATGTGGCACAAGCAGTAATGTCAAAGTCTGTAAAGCTTATTCACTTTCTGTAATCAAATAAAGAAAGTATAAAAGTGAAGTCAAGTCAGTACTCACTGCTTGTATGCTCACACATACATATAGCCCCATTCACAAAACATACAGTAAGTGTCACTCATAATGCATAGAATGCAGTAGGGCCACAGTTCTCATTTCACAACATTTTGACTTACAGTAATTCCTTCCAGTGCATTAATTAAAAATCAGTAACCAATTTGATCAGGTATTTGGACAAGGTGACTTGGTCTCCTTAAAAGGCAAGCCTATATGTCCCTGGCAGCCCTCCACAAGGTGCTTGCTGTCAGAGGTAAAACGTGAGGGGTAGGGGGGGGCAGATCATAGGCAGTTGGGGGTGGGACTCACCAGGCAGGTGGGAGACAGGCATTGGACCAAGAAAGTGGAGAGCAGGGAGGGGTAATAAAAGGGGCCCCAGCCTCAATAAGCCCTCTTTCTTGCTGGTTTCCACAACTGCTGGGTGCTTTTGAGCCTACAATCTGAGCTCCAGAACCAGCACTTTCAGTCGGAATTTTTCAAACAAAATTTATGCTTTTCTGAGATTGTCTTGTCTATCTGGAAAGGTATCGGGCGTGAGCTCGACAGCCCAATTTCATTATTAAAAAGTGGAGATTTGCTCGTGGGCAGCAAATGGTAATGAGACTCCTTAACAACAGTTTTTACCTCTAAGTGACTTCTCTGGGAGAATTTGCTACAAAACCAATTTTCAGCACCTAGTCACGGTACGCAGTGTCTGAGCAAGCAGCGCTGCAAAGAAGGCAGGGGACAGAAAATGAGGAGCAGCTCTGGGCCATGTAGAAGGTAAGGGGTAGGCTGCTGATGCATTCAGGACCAAAGAAGGCATGGCAGGGCCTCTGAGATGAGAGCTCTGGTTTTGTTCTTAGTGAGAATCAATATCTGCTTGCTGAAAAAGAAAATGCTGTCTCCCATTCAACCACAAGGGTGGGCGAGGAGCTTGGGAGGAGTAACTTTGGCCAGTGAGGGTTTTTTGTTCATGAGGGTCCATTTCTGGCAGGGTAGGTGATTCACTGGGGCTGAGTCCATCAGTTAGTGATGCTCCTGGAACAAACAGTAGTCAAAATTAACCAGAGGTGGGGTGATCAGGTGAAAGTGGTCCTGGTGAATCAAGCAAGCAGCATGTAATCTGAAATTAACTGAATCTATGCAATGTTTTTAACTAGCAGTATTTTGAGGTTTTCTGAGGCAATTACAAGTTTTACCGAGCATGTGGCACCTATAAAGGGATGGGGGTTAGCAGCTTCCAAAGGAATTTCTTGTGCCAAAACATAAAACAGTGCTGTGCCACTCTCTTGGCAGGAGGAGTACTAGGCAGTGGCATCAGGAAGGCAATGGGACGTCATTTTAGGAAGCCACGTGGTGGCAGCCATTTTGAGCCAGGCCACCACCTCCTCAGTGAACTTGGGAACTCAAATTGGGAGACAGTAGTGTTTGAATGGGCAGTGAGAATGTGATTCAAAACTGAAATTGTGATATGTGGGATTGCGAAATCAGGTCTAAAGGAAAGGCTTTTGGAGGGCGTGGGAGTAGTTGCATATGGTGATTTACATGACGCTCAGGACCATTTGAGTTTTATGCAGATGTTGGATTAATTGGAAACATCCTTTAGGTAATGGTGAAAAACAAACAAAAAAGTTTGAATGAGGAAATAACAGATTAGTAGCAACAGTCACACCCTAACAGAAGCTCAATTGTTTACACTATTTCTTTTCTCTAAACTAAAGAAAATTAATAAGAAGAAGCAGTTGGGGTGGGGACTCATCTTCTACAGTCAAACATCAAACAGAGTCTAGGCATAGCATGTGGTCGATTGAGGCAAGGGTAGTAGCCATATCAGCTCCATCTATTCCACTTCACCTATGGTTCTGTTTTTGTGTTTTCACAGCATTGTTTTACTGAAGAACAGGATGGCTCCAAAGAAGAAGATGTCCAACGAGGAAGCCATGAGGCAGTGGGCTCAAATAATAGAGCAAGCTAAGAACCTCCTGGGTGCCATGGAGGAGGAGCAGGAGAGCCAGAGCCAAGTAAGTGGGGAGAAAGAGGAAAGAAGCGGGGAAGGCTGGATGGGAGAGGGCTGGGGTGGGAAGTGGCCAGCATGTGGTGAGCAGACTACAAAACCCCAAATGAACACAGCCTGCCCCCAGCCCTAGCCCCTCCATCCTATGGCCCCTTGTCACCAGCTCTACTGGACCCAATTCCAGACTTACCTGTGGCACCAGGGGAATTTGAGTGTTCCTCACAGCCCATGCCTCCATCTGAGCTACCTTTGACAGTGACCACAACTGCACCTGATGCACCAAGCTTCACCCAAACAGGTATGTCAGAACAAAGGGTAGAAGATAGTATAAAGGAGTATGTAAAAGCAGAGGCTGGGAGCCATGGGGACAGTGGGGTGGCGTAGCTGGAGAAAGTGTTGGGAAATTAAGAAAGGAAAAGGGGGGAAACCAGCAGAACTGACTGCGTGGATGCCCATGAGCCAGAACAGCCTGGACTTAGGCCCACCAGTGTATGACTGGGCAACCATGTCCCTCTGGCCACAAAAGAGAAGATTTGAGGGGGAATACATGAACATGTTTTCTGAGGCAACTAAAGAGAGTCTAAAAAGCACTAAGAAAAGGAGAATGTAGGGGAGAAGGGCATGGCCGTGGCTGTCTATGCTGTCGGGTAAGAAAGAAGGGACAAGACCGAAAAAGGGAAAACATGGGATGCATGGTCAGTGAGTTTCACCCACTACAGTGGGATAGTGCAGGAAAAGAGGCCAGAGTTGGCAAGGCTGCTGTTGTCCTATTTCCTGATTGTGCACAGATCATACAAGATGAGGGAAGGCATGAACTGGATCCAGTACAATGAAATGTTCTGAACATGCATGGCAATGGAGGGATGTCCATTGGAATATGCGTCATTTGGATATTTGGTTTGAGACCATGGCGGTACGGGGTCAGAGGAAGACTGGGCAGAACTTGGCCCAGCTCAAAAATGCTGTTGGGGTTTCAACAGGGCATACTGCTGTTGGCCCAACTGTCGTTTCGACATGTGTGTTCAAAATGCAGTGGTAGTCACCCAGCAGCGAAGTGCAGGACCTACCTGGCAAACACTGGAGGCTTAACATACAACCAGCAGCCCTTTCGTGAGGGGCACTCGGAGATAAGGGGGACATGGGGAGGGCTAGTCTTGTAAGAGGATTCCAAAAGGGATCAGGTGGTCAGGCTTTTAGCTAGGAAGGAAATAGTAAAAGGAAAAGGGACAGGGGTTGGGGTGGGGAGTTGGGAAAACTTCTATTTGGTGGTTACCCCAGTAAGCCAGAAGTTCTGATAGCCTAGCTAACAGGCTATTCAGATGAACGGAGCAGCACGGACTCTGGAAGATGGTTTGTGTAGGGGTTTAGCCTCTGTTATAAGGGGCAATGGTAGCAACATGGGCAAAGAACTTGAAGTTGGCGAGAGCAGGAGGAACCCCTTGCCAAATATTAACAAGACAGTGAGGGCGGGCCGAGGTTGAGGGCCCTTTCCCAGAACCACCCTTCCCCAACCTCAGGATCTCCCACTGGGCCTGGTTCCTAAGAAACAACCAGGCAAATTCAGAGTAATTGATCACCTATCCTACCTGGACGAGAGAAGCGGTGAATGACTACATCAGTGAGGAGGATAGTAAGGTGTCATATGTGACACTGGACAAGGCATTAAGGTTGATCAAGGTACAAAGTACACCATGGTTGGCAAAGACAGACATTGAGGCAGCCTTGGCGTTTGCTCCATATGAGACTCAAGGACTGGGATTTGCTAGGTTTCCAAAATAGGGGCGACTACTACTTTGATAAATCCATGCTGATGGGTTGTTTGATTGTGCACGCAGCTTTGAGACTTTCAGCATTTGGCTGCAGTGGGTATTCCAGTCAAAATTGGTTCTGGGGCAGTCCTACATTATCTGGACAATTTCCTACTGATTGGGGAGGAAGTCAAGGCTGAAGAAATGCTAGGGCAATCTGGAGTCATGTGCTATACCTGGGTGCCCCTGGCAATCAAAAAACTTAGGGGCCAGCCAACAAATGGAGTTTTAGGAATCAAAATTGATACAACCTTGAGGGTTTTCAGCTGCCATTGACAAAGTCCTATGACCGAGGGAGCTGTTGAAGGTCATCAAGGGACTCAAGAGGGTCCTCCTTACATGGTGCAACAGCTGATGGGACACTTGAATTTTGCATGCCGGCCATAGCACTGGGGTGGGCATTTACATACCACTAGCATAGGCCAGTAGGGGGTTTCAAGACCGCACCATTGGGTGGATATCAAAAGGAACAAGAGATGACTGTAGTAGGCTGTGGGTATGGGTGGAGCAGACACCAGAATCCATGGAACATAAACAGCTTTTATTCAGCATAAAATAAAATAAAGGCATGAATATTTAACTTAAAGCAGTGAACTGAATGACCAAACAATAAAGATGGCATAAAGTAAAGGAATAACAAATCAAATCAGGCAATTTCTTTTACTGAAAGCAATAATTGATCACTAGAAAAAATAGGGTCTGGACTGCTGAGAGTCCACCATTCTACTCACTCTAGGTCTCTCAGTGCTTTATATAACAGGTACTGGTCATGTGATGAAGGAAGGCTCCACCCCTAATACCTGTTTAAAACCAAACTTAGCTAAAACACATATTTTTTTCTTGTTCATATAGCACTGATATCAGAAATCACAATAAGTAGCTATACATAGTGCAAGCACCTTATTTGAAAGTCTACATCAAGAACTAAATCTTAAATAAGGAGGACATGCTACTCAGGCCACTCCTACCTGTCTTCTGCCTATTTAAGACAGAAGAAAAGGATGGCCAGCACTATAGGAGGTAGAGACAGTGTAAAGTGCTGAGCAGCAAAGACACCCCAAGTGACTCCTGCAGTAAAACAATGGTTTTGAAAACTAATATTATTAAATACTAACAGCAAATGCCTAACAGAAAAATAAAACCTACGCTTTCAAGCATGCTCTTATTATATGTGCACAGTGCAACACTGTGCACTACAAATGCTTACACATAACTCTCTGTGAGGAAATGTGAAATGTAGGAGACTGTAAAAGACTTTGGGCAAGTGAATCTTCTGCACCAGAATAAGTGTTCCTATAACATAACTAAAAAGAATTTCAGGGCACAAACTAATATAACTCTTTGGGACATAAAACTATGAAAATACATATTATGCAGACTCCCTTTTGGCTCAGAATCGCTGTGCAACTTTGCAGACGCTTTCAGTCTTGCAGCTATTGCTGTAGTGAGCATTTCATAATTAATCCTAAGAACTACTCAAAAACTGTACAGAAACTCATAAAACTCCCAGAATAGCTTGCACATTAGCTAGTCTTTTAGGAAAGGAGTTTTAACATTATTTCTTGATGTGCTCATACAGCCTCACATAATTACTGAGGGCAAGATTTGCATCATTGTGCTGCAGGGTCTTGCAATGTCATACGCTGGCGCCTGTGCAGCACGTTCAGACAGGGACCCTGACTTTCAAATGGAAGACTCTAAAGGGGAGGAAGGCACCTGGAGACCAGGGAAAGAAAAGGGATAGCACAAGAATGTACTACAGGTGGCCTGCCTGCAGACAGAAAGATGAGAGAAAGCAAGAAAGACAAGTAGAAGGTGATGTTGCAACAGCCTTAAGGAAACAGAAAATACAGAGGTCTCCAGAGCTTTACCTTGCCCTGTCACAATGACCTAGGGTATAGAACAATTTTAGAACAACACAATGGTGTTATATTCTGGCAAAGATGACTGGGTTTTCAACACAGACCTGGAACTCTACACTAGACGCAGCAGGAGTTTGTGGATGGGGTCTATGTCAAAGGAAAATCTATGTCAGAACCTGACCAGAGTGGTGGCTTCACCAGGGTCTGGGGAAGGATATCACATTCCTGGAAATATTCCCAATTTGGTAGCTACTCTGTTGTGTGGGGAGGCCTTGTGAACAAAGAAATCACATTTTGGTGTGATAACTGGACAGTAGTGGAAGGGATAAACAGGAAAATGGCAAGGTCAGAGAGGGTGATGAGGGTGACACAGTAGCTGGTACTGCAAGGCTTGAAATTAAACCTATCATTTAGGGCAAGGCACATTGAGGGGACACGGAACACTATAGCTGATAGCCTTCCCACCTACTGGTGGACTGCTTCCTGGATGTCACCCCAGGGCAGAACAGAAAAACCCTGATCCCACAACTGGCTTGGGAAATTGGGTGGAAGGAGCCAAACTCCTATTTCAAGTTCCTGGGCACCAAGGACCTTGAAAGCATATGAGTCATCCTGGCAGACTTTTCAGGCCTTCCAAGAAAAGCTGGGAGTAGAGGTAAGTCGGCCGTAACTGAAGAACAGCTAGCTAGGTTGATTGTGGACAGCTGGAGGGAAGAGATGGCCTCCTGAACCATGGGAGTTCATTTGACTGCAATAGGCACCATGTGCACTCTAAAAGGCTGGAGGGACCGAGGAAAAAGCAATCTAGTCAGGAGAACGGTACAGGGTTAGCACCGGTACAAGGAAAGGAGCCAGACAAGAGGCAGATGATATCAGAGCCCTTTCTGTGAGACTGATTAAGGCATTGCCAAAGGTATGCCATTCTCACTTGAGGCAATGACATTTGCAGCAATTTTCACCACTATGTATCATTGGGCTTTCAGGGTAAGTGAGGTTACAGGGATGGGGCAGGGCATGGGCAGGGTTTTCAGTGGGATGACCTCCAGTGGTTGAAAAATACAGTCAGCCTGATGATCAGATGGTCCAAGACAGACCAGATGGGTGGAGGAGAGACAGTAAAACTGGAAGGGCAGGAGCAGTCCTGGGTATGCCCATTTAGGACATTGTGGACATACAAGGAGGTCTGCCCGACCTGCAAGGGCCCTTGTTTATGCATGGGGATGGGTCACTGATCACCAGTGCCCAAACAGTGTCAATATTATGGAAACGTCTGTTTTTCTTGGGTGAGGACCCTACCAGGTGCACTCATCACACTCATTTAGAATAGGAGTGGCCTCATTGGCCTCCGCCAGGGGTGTCAGTAGACGACATCCGGAAACTATGCAGATGGAGGTCTGGATGCTATAATTATATTATATTAGGCAACTGTTTGGCTGATACTAATGCTGTTTTCCTTGTTTCCTGCAGGTGAAGTGGTCATTTCTTCTTTGTTTTTCAAACAGGGTAAAAAAAGAGGAAGGGGTAGGATGATATTGGAGAGGGATACATCACAATAAATATCTCACATGCTGTGTTTGTTTTGTCACTTAGGCAACACCGCAAGTTAGAAGTGTGGATCTGTGGCCACCATTCATTTAAAGGGCTGAGCGGAGATGGCAGTGGAGAGCAGGGGCTACATCCATATCATGATTGGAACAAGGTGCGGCTACAATGGAATGGCATAAGAGGAATGCGATGGGGACAGTTATTACCTTTGCTACGAGATGTGGAGAATGTGACCTGCACCAGATTTACTGGTTATACACCTAGGGAGCAATGACCTGGGCTGGACATTTATTTACAGATCAAATGGGACATTGACATCATAAGGGAATGATGGCCAGGTTCCACCTTGGTGTGGTCAGAGGTGCTGCCTAGGAGGGTCTGGTGACATGTCCAAGAACATAAGGCCCTGTAAAAGCCAGGAGGAGAATGAATCATAGGGTAGCAGGACTGTTTACCTAATGGGGGAGGGAGCATAAGGCATGAGAGCATAAAGGAAACTACGCTGAATACTATAGGTTGGATGGGGTATAACTCTGTGACATGGGATTAGATTTATCTAACATGGAAATTGGACTAGCGCTAGGTGGGTGGAGGTAGACAAGAGTGGTAGGGAGTGCCAGGGACAGTCTGTGGGGTAAAAGAGGGAGAGGAGAAAAATGGAGCAGGAAGACCACCATCCAATGTGAACTAGAGGTGGTCTACTCTACTGGGCATAGGGAGGGAGAACCCAGCCTAGGGTTTACATCAGGACAAGGAGAGAGAGAGAGAGAGGGAGAGAGAGAGAGAGAGAGAGAGAGACAGTAAGGGGCCTCGGGCACACTCAGAGACTCCTGAAGAGGGCACGATGTATACACAAGTGCTCAGATTCGGGAAAGACCAAAGGAAGGGACTTGGACTTACATCCGCCTCATATAGTGGATTGGTGAGGATCTAGGTTTACACCTGGTCCAAGGAGATTTGAAATTTGATGATTATGAATGTATATCAACAGTTGTATTAATGATGATGATGTGATATGGTATGAATTGTATATTATAAAAAGCTATAATGAAATGATATGATTCAATAAATTGTAAGCTAACTGAGCACCAAACACTAAGTGTGGATCTCTTTTGTGGGAAGGATTAATCAGAGGACAAGTAACATGCTGATGGATATGTTGGGACTAGAATCTATAGTGATGTTGCTGCATTAGATGTGCATGAACAAAATGAAATACCTAACCTGCTGACTCCAGCAATTAAAACTATAAACATTTCTGGGCTGGCAGTATATTTTAGATAGTAGAGTAACAAACTCCAAATGAGCTTAGTACATCCAGCAGACCTGGGTTTGATTCCCATGAACTCAACTTGCATACTGTGTGACCATGAGCAAATCATTTAACCTTTCTGTGCTTCTCGGGCACCACTGAAAACAGGTTTTCTGAATAGTGGGCCTTATCCTGTTATGAAAGATTATATATATATATATATATATATATATATATATATTACCACAGATGTCAATAAAGTTATAGACAAGGATCCTGTAATTCTGCAACTCTTCTCTGGATTTGTTTCTTACTGCAGTATGTACAGTAGTGCCATAGAACTGAGTTTTTGTTTTGGGTGAACTTTCCTTCAAATACACAGTTTTCTCTAGTGCCCATCTTCTTTTCCCATCTTGTTTATCCTGAAGACACTCCTCAAACAACATGTGATGCGATCTGTGACATCCTATTATATGTAAACCAATGTCAGGAATGCATTATGCCACAGAATTGAATAATTAATGTCTCAGAAATAGAAAATGCTGCCAGAAGCCTAGGATTACTGTCTCAGGAATCAGCACAAAATGCCACAGTACACTAGGGAGTTGTTTATAGATCAGCAGAAATATTTTTTTAATTAATGCATTGAATTCATTCTCACAAGGCTAGCTGCATGTACATGATGTAGCTGTGTCAGTGGCTCAGCAAGTTGCACACTTACCTCTGAGGCTAGAAGATCAGAAGACTGAGGGATCCTGCCCACACCAGGAACTTGGTTAAAAGAAAGTACTGACACTGTGGTAAAGCATGAGAGTGCTGTCTTTAGATAAGACATTAAACGAGGTCCTGTCTACTTGTTCTGGTGGTTGTTCAGGCTGATGTTAAAGATCTTATGGCACTTCTAACAAGCATTTGTCAATGCCGAATGTTTGCTTGCTGGCATTGCCAGTGGTAGTGTAGAAATTACAGAGCTGCGTAATAGGAATGGCAGTGAAGTATTGAACTGAATCAACCCCACCACCACCCTGCAGAGAGTGACAGGCATTGGGGTGTGCATTTGGGTCATCAGGCATAACGGCCACGCCATTTCACCACACCCACCCTGCAGACACTGACAAGTGTCACGGTGTGCCTTGGGTCTTTGGCCTAATCGCACCCCATTTCATTAGAAATATGGTGAGATGGGTGCGATATAGAGAATGGGGTGAACTTTGGGGTAAGAGTCCAAGGCATACCTCAAGCCTCTCACTGGCTGCAGGGTGTGGAATGGTATGAGCATTACAGGCAAGAATCCCAAGTCACACCCCTGATGCCTGTCATTCTCTACAGGGTTGGGCATTAAGGTTGGAAACCCTAATACCTCAGGCATTCGTTGGTATTTTCACTCCAAATTTTCAACATGTTTTTGTGACCCCACCTCATGAACAGGGGAATATCAGTTTGTTAGCTGAAAGCTGCTTATGCACAGTGACTACGGCATTTAGCACCACAGGTGCAAAACATTCGAACAGGATGTAAAATGACAGCTGTACTGTTCATGGGGAGGTGTAAAATGGCAATGTTGCAAATCTGCAGTAAAATATTTAAAAATGGTGAAGTCACAATATATAGAAACTGTGCAACGACACCCGTATATAATTAGGTTGGGGATTTTTTACAGCAGATTGTCAACTCAGGCATTTTGGTGCCTCCGATCATGAACAGTGTCACTGTGATTTTCTTTATCTCTGCCGAACAATGATTTCCCACGTGACCACACATCTCTGCGCTGAAAGTGTGAAAACACACTTCAGCCATGTTGTGAAAAATGACAGCTGTACTATTCATAAGGAAGTGTGGAAAAATGCCACTGGTGAAAATCTGGACTGAAAATATTACAAAGTCATGAACTTACGAAGGGTGCATGGAAACCGCGAATGCTCACTCATAACACAGTCATTTTATGGACTTTTGTCACCAAATTTTCAACATAGCCATTTTAAGACCTCTGCTCATGAACAGTGTAACTGTGATTTTCTTAATCTGTCCTAAACACTGCTTTTGCACACCAACAGCACCATTATGCGCTACATGTGAAAACACATTTTGGGCGACATAAGAAAATAGCAGCTGTACTGTTCATAAGGAAGTGTAATAAATGGCAATGTTGAAAATCTGAGGAAAATATTAAATTCACAAACTTACAAGCATGCATAGGAACTGTGCAATGCACACTCGTGAAACAGTCATTTTAGGAATTTTTCACCAAATTTTCAACCTTGCCATTTTAAGACCTCTGCTCATGAACAGTGTCACTGTGATTTTCTTAATGTGTCCCATACATTGATTTTGCACATCGACTGCGCCATTGTGTGCTACATGGATGGAAACACATTTTGGGCAAGATGTGAAAAATGACAGCTGTACTGCTCATAAGGAGGTGTGGTAAAATGGCAATGTTGAAAATCTGGGTGACAATATTGAAAATTCAGCGAACTTATGAGCCTGCATAGGAACTGCGCAATGCATCCTTGTAAAACAGTCATTTTAGGAATTTTTCACCAGATTTTCAACAAAGGCATTTTAAGACCTCTGCTCATGAACAGTGTCAATGTGATTTTCTTAATTTGTCCCATACATTGATCTCGCATACCGACTGTGTCATTGTGCGCTACATGGGCAGAAACACATTTTGGGTGAGATGTGAAAAATGACAGCTGTACTACTCATAAGAAGGTGTGGTAAAATTGCAATGTTGAAAATCTGGAGTAAAATATTGAAAATTCGTGAACTTACGAGCCTGTAGGAACTCGCAACAACGCTAGAAAACAGTCATTTTGGAATTTTGCACCAAATTTCTCAACATGGGTTTTTAGGACCCTTTCTCATGAATAATGTCACTGTCATGGCATTATTCAGGCCCAAAGGGTGATTTTGCACAGTGATTGCGAGTGACTGCGAAATCACCTTCGGGCCTGAATAACGCCATGACAGTGACATCATTCATAAGAAGGGGTCCCAAAACCTATGTTGAAATTTCTGGTGCAAAATTCCAAAACACCTGAGATATGCAATGAAGTTGAAAACACCTATCTAGCCCATTATACAGCTTACCGGCATTTCCTCAGTTTGCGGTCGGCTTTGAAGAGTGCAGAAGTGTTCCCGGTCCACTGAAGATCATCATGCTGAGCTCTGGAGGTAAGTATGGGGTGAGGGGGTGTGGGGAGGCAGAGTTCGCAGTGGGTGGGTGAGGGTTGTGGGAGGGGCTGGGAGAAGCGCCGTGGGACCGTTTTTATTTTGCAGGTTAAAAAAAAAAAAGACGTGGGACATTTGCCATACTGGGGTGGGCTCCCAGCATGGCACAAGGATGGCTGGGGCCGTGGAGCCAACAGGGGATTGGGCACCCTTCCCAGACACATGATCAGTTGCCATGCTAGGTGGGCTCCCAGCGTGGCACCCAGTACTGGGGAGGACAGTGGAGCCATGGGGATTGGGCACCCCATCAGCTATTCTATCAGTTGCCATGCTGGGTGGGCACCCAGCGTGGCATGTGGGGAAAGAGCTTGAGGGGGGGGTGCAGCACAAGCCGAAGGGATTGGGCACCTCCGTTGGCTATATGTGTTTTGGGGCAGCACGCAGTATGCGTGCATTTCTGTGTGTGTGTGTGTGTGTGTGTGTGTAGGGGAGCTGCGCATGAGCAGGCGTATATCTTATTGTTGCTCACTGAAGCATAGCTCCCCTAACTGTATGCCGCTGCATTTTGAGCTTGTCATAGACAGCTCCAGCATGCATTGGCTTACAGGGGCCGCACCTGCCAACACACTGACTGAATTGAGGAGGAGGTGGCACACCTCCGAAATCTCGGATGATGGCACTATGTTTCTTGCACATGCGTGCAAGCAAACATAAAAATAATGGGAATCCCCATTTTGTCCTGTCCAAATTTCCCATATTTACAAAAAATGCAACCATAAGCTTAATCTGGTTCTACTACAGTTGTTTACCACCAGTACCCCCTCCCCAGGATGAGGCTAAAAATTGGCATAATTGCTTAGTCATTCTTTTTCAGTCATAAATAACATAACATAACTTAACATAACATAACATAACATAAACATAACATAACATAACATAACATAACATAACATAACATAACATAACATAAAAATATAGATTCTATGATAGCCTTTAACCTAAAGGAACTCCTTAGTCCTCTTACTCTCTACCTTTATCTTTTTCTCACTGTCTCACATTCCTTTCTTTCTCTCACTCACACTCTCTCTCTCTCTCTCTCTCTCTCTCTGAATCATTCACTTTCTATTATCACTCTCACCTCTCTCTCTGTTACAATAAAGGTCATGCCAAGAAATTTCTTGGTTTGGAATAGTGGGAGTACATTATTAAAAATTAATCAAATGGGAACAATTATTTACACTTTTAAATTGCCCAGATGAAAACAGGGCATTATACCTTTGTGGGTGCTCTTAATCTTGATAATGTCTAAACATTTAATTAATCATTGTTATATGCTGCCTAACGATTTTGCACTTCTCTTATGCAGTTTTTCATTGTTTTGCACAGCATTAAATTGTGCCTGAGAATGTATTTGCCATACAACTATTCTAATTGGAATACTGAAACAACATTTACATTGAAATCTCCTATTCATTGTGAAACCTTGTAAACATGTGGCTGTCTTTCCTGCTGTTACACTCATGCTTTTAAGAACTCAAAAAGTAAATGGCAACTGGCAAGAATAAACATATTATTTGACTGCCAATACTGTCAGCTTAGGGGTTGGGGCTAGTAAGGGATATCCGGAACAAATACCGCCAGTATTAGAGTGATGTCGCCAGAGGATTTGGCAGAATGCAGTCCTACTATAATGTTTAGATGACCAACAAATAAAAAAGATGAGGTGCTCACAACACTATATAGTCTCCAGAACCCTTGTCCTATACTGCAGTTAAAACTATTAAGTGCAGAATATAGGAGATATGCAACATGTAGTTTTCTTGTAGTTACTTCAGAGAGGTGTAGATATAGATCATACAAAGGGTGGTAAAATTAAAGCCAGGGAAGTAATTTTTTGTAACACAAATAGTTCATATCATTAACTGCTCACACAAGTGTTTGTGTGTGGGTAGAATTATCCATAAGTTCAAAATCTGCATAAGTGAACAAAGAAGACCACAAGAGGCAGGAACCTTAAATAAGCAACTAGTGGGCATGTGGAAAATTACCCTTGGGAAACTTACTATTGAATCTTTGCTATAGAGAAAATGTTCTTGGGTCACATTGGAGGGAGGATTTGGAAAGATAAAATAGCCCTTGGCAGCTAGCCTGACAAATAATCCTAGCAGCTAGCCTGCCTGCCCCACTTCTCTTTCTACTAATAACCCCAACTTACCCACCCTTCTCCCTTCCTCTTCCCCTACTCACTTATTTTATCCTACCCTCCTGTCCCTCTCAGCCATCCCCTGCCCTCGTCACAACCCTCCATGATACCCTCCTCTTGTTGTGGCTTTGCCTTTAACAAGGCCACACCCTTCTTACCCATCCTCCTTCCCCAAACTCTTTATCTCCCTGTTATATTGCTCTGACAAGGCCAGTTGGGCTGTTTCTCTGTCTTGTTAGTTCTATAACAATATTGTGATTTAACGAGAATCTGTGATTGTTAGACCTTGCTCACTTTAGGTGAATAGTTATGTAAGCAAGTTCCATTCCTTAATTGATAGTCATTGTACTGATTTTGTCATTTTATTTGGTGTTTTCATTATTTTATTATATGTTGGTAATGTTCCAGTATGATGCAGAACCTTTGTAAAATAGCTCTTAGCTCAAAGGTATTTTGTAATCCAAGACTAAATAAATAAATAAAAGGAGACAAAATGGACACCGAGAACAAGAGCAGCATGTTAACAAGTTTTGCAAAAATCCTACACAATTGTGCAAAATATTAGACAAGTGCTAGGAGGTACTAAAGGACCCTCTTCAAGTGTATTATACATAGGGGGTTCATGTGTGCATAATAAATATCCTGGACTTGGACCTTGGTTTGCTTTCAATGAAATTTGGTCAGTTTGTTGGACTGCTGCAGAGAGTATGTATTAGCTGGACAAGAACATTATTTTTCTTCAGGAAATACATGTAGTTAAGGATTGTCAGATGTTATGTGCACAGTTCCAGCCACTTTGGAAACATTGGAAGAAGTGTTTTTTTTAGGTTTCTGCTTTGAAATATCTTGGTTTTGTACAGCTTGACTACTAGGCAGTGAATGTAAAATTCTTTTACCATGGTTTCAGACTTTTGATTGCATGCTGGGACATCAAAAACAAAGCTATGACATTTGACACATGATGCCTACCATGATCAAAAGAGATCCAGAACTTTAGGAGACATGGTCAAAAAGTTTATAGTTTATGTTTTTAAAAGTTTTAGACATTCCTTACATTCTTGTTCCACATCAGAATTGTTTGCTGGCCCCAACATTTAGAGTGGTCTAATGGTTAGAGCAGAAGCTTGAAACGGAGACAGTGGGAGATCAGAGGTTCACAACTCACCAGAGTCAATTTGGTTCTGGTGGGATTTGAACATGTAATGTCAAACACTTTCTGATCTTTATCTAGCCAGTTCTCTTGCAAGTTCTTCAGGCAACCCAGCTGTCTAGCTGTTTGTAAAAGATTAAACCAGGAGATAGTAGGGAGAGGGTGATATATCAGCAGTGCTTGTGCTCAGTAATTTGTTATCTGTTGCAACTCTCTTCTCCAGTTAGAGTTGTCTCCAACCCCTCCACTCTTGCCATCATGAAGCATACAGTACACTGGCTGTTGTGTTAATGACAGCTAAGAAGCAGAAGAAGCATAGCTTACAGCCTAGTTTAGTGTCATTATTCATCTTATCTGCAATGATAACTTATTTATTCTCTTTAGGTGTCCATACTTTTAGAGTCCTGCATAGTCTCAGAGGAAATAGAGATAGTGTGATGTGTGTGTGGGGTGGGCATTGATTAGATTTCAGTGTGTGTGTCTCTCTCTGTTATCTACTATTACCAGTTGCTTATTTTAGCTTTTTTTTTTTTAAATGAGACACTGCTGTTTTTAGTAGACAGACTAAGATACTAAGTGACAGTTATCTGTAATATGATAAGACTTACTAGCCACAACTGGTGCTCATACAAACTGTCATTTGTTTGAATGGTTCAGATAAGGATGTAAGCATGATTTATGAGTGCCTTTGCTTTGAAATGACCATCCTTTTCTGATAAACAAGCAAACTTACAGCTATACATTAAAATGACAATGTCTGCTGCTAAGAAAAAATACCTCTATAAGCTCAACAGTGTTTTAATAGACAGTTTTAAATTTTCTAATGTAATGAAAAATTAGTAGCATTTCAGTGTTATCTGCCCAACAGAGAGAAGGGAGTATTTCATTCAACTGGTATAGTGATTTGCAGTTGTGGAAGGATACACTGAAAACTCAGAAAATGTGTGCTTTGGTATCCCATTTTCCAGTTACAGTAGACAGTTGCAGGCTCTGCCTGCAGCCATAATAATTTAGAAGATAGATGGTTCTCTGTAAAATTGTTACCTGCATCCTAATTTGGGAAAAAGTGTAAAAGGTGTACAGCTAATTGCTGTTGTGGTGGAAAGGAGATTATCTCACAGGGAGCAAGCCTGAGGTGAAAAAAATCTAGTATCTATTTCAGCTTGAATTTAAGGGAACAAATTGGATTTATTGAGGTACTAGCAGCCACTGGTCCTCAGTCATCTAATTCTGTCGTGCTGGGCCACTCCTTCTCCTAATCATTCCTATAATTTAAAAAAGAAAATAATTTGTGTGTGCAAAAAGAAAGCCTAGTGCTTGACATAGTGGCAACCTTGACCTTCCTGTAAAGGCACAGTCTGTGTTCCTTCCCAGTAGTGTGTAAAATGTAAATTTCCTCCCAGCAGTTTTCTTGTCTCTTCCTGTTTTAATAACTTAAATTAAAATAAATTGTGTGTGGGAAAATAAAGCCAGGTGCTTGACACAGTGCCACTCCTGGACAGCATCATGGTGCACCTGCTGACTGAAGCTAATGAGGAGGCAGAGAGAGAGAGACAGCAGATGGCCACCCTGGGCCAATCCGTATGCCAAGGAAGAGACATGCTGCACACACGTCTAGTCCCAGCATGGGGTACATCACCACAATCTAGCACACACATGCAGCACTGGGGAATGGAGGGTACTCAGAGGAGGGTGTACAGGTGGCCAGGCTGCATCACACAGTTGGTGCTGCCACACAGCTGGAGCCATCCATACAGTGCACATGTTCCAGTGACAGGAATGCCCCTCACATCAATGTTCCTGTATGATGATATGTGTTTGCCCCCACAGGCACATACTGCACACCTGTCCAGGCTCCCATCACACATGGTCATCCATGTGTATGTTAGGTGGGAATCCCGTGCCAGTGGTGCAGTGCATGTGAGTCACAGGACAGTAAGACTGTGGTGTCCACTGTCAGAACACACCTGCCAGCTGTGCATGCCACTGTGTGGATAGCAGCAGTCATTGTTGCCTGACACACCATAGGCATTGCTGTGTCTCTCTCAACAGCTACTATGGTACTGTACTGTCTGATACACAGTGTAACAGGAATCACAATATGTCTATGGCATGCAGCACAACAATCCATTCCTGTGTTGCTAGCCCCAGGGCCACAATAGTCTGTGCTTCTGTGTCCAGACCCAGCCTACAGCTACCAAACTGTTTATCATGTCTGACATACAGGTGGAGCTGATGTGCACCCAGCCTGTAGCTACTGACCTGTACTTCCAGTGTGACATACAGGTGGAGCTATGTGCACCTTGCAATAGCACTGGAAAATCTACATGGTAATGCGTGCAAAGCAGGCCATAATGAGATGCTAATGTGGCTGTTTGTCCACCGATTGCCTAAGTAGGCTTATTTGTATAGGAGCTTTGAATATAGCAAAATTTAGCACTGGGATAATGTGTTAGTGATGAGCAAACATGTTAGTGCAGGGCAAATGAGTTAGCCCTGGGCAACCTGTCAAAACTGTAGCACAGTTCTGCCATGCTTGGCCTGCAATGTTGTTTGCACTTGTTGTGCACCACTTCATTACTATCATCCACAGTAGCCACCTACTTCAACTCTGTCTTACTCCACCTCTGCATGCACTTGGCTGCTGTAGCAGTTTGGCCTTCCCAGTTGCTATATTAAGAGCTGTCTTACTTGCTTGGCTATTTTGCACTGCACACTCAGCCCTGTTTGCATCGGTTTGTTTACACACTATATTCAGCTGGTTCAGCCCCTGGGCTGTTCCTCTGAATATAGTGTCCAAATGGTTTTGGCTAATTTTGCATGCCATGCAGTGCTAATTTTGCCCTAGGGCTAAGTTTTGAATATCTGGCCCCATGTGTTGTGTAACCAAAACAAAATACAAAAAAAAAAAGAACAGCAAACTTAGAAAAAATTATTTATTGCAGTTCACTGACTAACAGTGCAGACACCAACAAGCTTTGGTTTCAAAGTAACTCAGAAAAGAACAAAATCCTAATGATCAGGAACATGTATCTACAGAGATTACAATGCCATCCACCCCAGATATCATCTTCCTGGAGAATCCCAGCACCTCATGGAATAAAGGTAAAACACCTCTAATCACAAAGTGATTGTTTTTATACTGGCTGACTTAAATAAAATTGGCTACAGTATAAAGAGAACTATGGCATGTTTTGTGCATTTCGCATCAAACATAAACAGTTTCCCAAATCAGGAGCAATATGACGATGACAGGTGCAAAACATTCAGAGAATATGCAATTAAGAGGCCTCAGAGAATTACTGTTCATGTAATTGCTGTAGAACTGGAAGCTAACAACAGAAATTCAGCTGAAAAGGGTGGCATTGAACAGGCAATGCAGTAGGTCCTCACCCTGGAACAAAAAGCTTTTCTGGCATCCCTTCATTGCATTACTGGCTAATAAAACAAATTCTGGCAAGAGATGGTATGGCTGCTGCTGAAGTCATGGAGGAACAAGACGCTGTCCACCGTGTCCAAGATGGCTGCCGGAGTTCTATGCACATGTCCGATGACTCACACATATAAGCAGTGTCACTGGCTCAGTAGGTAGCACACTTGCCTCTGATGCTGGGAGATCAGAAGGGCTGTGGGTTCAATTCTGCCATCTGGCACTTAAGTTAATATCCCAGTACTGACACTGTAATGCAACATGAGAGGGTGCTGCACTTTGAGGTGCCATCTTTCGATGAGACTTTAAACCGAGGTCCCATCTGCCTGGATTGGTGGTAGTTCAGGTGGATGTTAAAAATCCCATGGCACTTATCGAAAAGAGTAGGAATTTTTATTAAGAAACATAAACATTACATCACAGTATTCATACATCATAACAGAAATTGTACTGAGGAAGAAAACACAAAAATAAGAAATATTGCATAGAAGGTGTACATCATGAACATAAAAGGTATTAAACATTTCATATCAGAGGAAAAAAAACTAACAAAGGAGATCCCCCACATTACTCTGTGTTTAAACTAGCATACTAAAACTAAGGCTAAATATTCCGTTAAGTGAACATTTTGAAGTGTCTCCATAAATGAGCCACTTTATCTGGTGTAAATCTGTGTGTATCAAGTTCTTTACTCTAATCATTCAGCTTCTTTCTGTGTAATTAACACACTGTTTAAAAGCTTGTTTGCTATTGCAGAACATACTGACAGCGTGTTGCCACAGAAAGTATTGAATGACAGTGAAAAGTACATGTCAAGTACATTTGTGAAAGATTCTCCAAACACCAGAGTAATCTCCAAGTATTAAAGTAGCATATGAGACTCTTTGTAAAAGGGCAGTTTCCACTTATTGGCCAGTTCTGCCTACACCTGATTGCTAGGACAATCACAGAAAAAATGAAAATACTTTCTATGTTCACACACATTAATTTAGGACAATACCATTCAGCTATGGGTTTGTGTTTTAGATAACCTTCACACCTAACTTTCCTTGTGAGCATAACCAGACAATATCCCATACCTTAATAGGATTCTGCTGTCATTAAGTTTATTTAAGGCCCAATTCATTTTGGCAGGGGTACATTCAGGGAAAATTAAAGCCACTTGCTGTACACTATGAACTATGTGTGAATAGAAACCTTCCTATTTAAGGCCATCAATGTCTGTTTCACTAGTTTCCACTGCTGTAATTTTTAACTGAAGGACCAGCATAGGTTGGAACTGCAAATTGTGACAACAGTTTAGGGGTATCAACCCATTTTTAAATTATTTCTGTAGGGCCCACTGTATCCAAGGCTGCCAAAGTGACCCGTTTGTCACCCAAGCACATTTAATGGTACTGTATAAAAAAATGGAATGAAAACATACCACTGGGTTTATCATATTAAGCTCCTTTCCTCTTTGGGAGGTAGTAACGTCCTCTTAACTGGATTGAGTCTGCTACCCCAGAGCATCTGAAAGAAAATACTAAAAGTCTAGTCTTCAAGTATTCCTGGAGGGTATAAATATAACTGACATATAGAAAAATCAGAATAATACATTTTTGATAATTTGTACACGCTTTTCTTTCCAAACTTCCATGTTTTCCAAATGCAAACTTCGCTTTCACCTATGTTGATTTGTTTTTCCCAATTATAGGTGGCCATATCACCGAACCTACCCATATACCTAAAATTTTTGTGGCACAGTGGAAATGCTGATTCCACTTACATCTCTGATCATAGTGGTAGGCTTATTCAGGGCTATAATAGTGCTTTTGTCTTTATTCAATTTAGCACCAGAGTATTGTGCACAGGCATCAAAGGTGCTGATCACCTTTCTATGGAGCTGATGTTTTGAACAATGAGAGTAACATCATCTGCATATGCATTTACTTTCCTGGAGTTAAAGTCTCATGAGGAGCCAGACCTATGATTTGTAATCCCACTTTATCTGTCGGATGCCTGGGTCTAGAGCAAAGGTATAAAGTAAAGGTTTAGCAGACAGCCCTGCCATACTCCTTTTAAAGAGGAACATCCCCACCAAATAAACCATTAACTGTTGGAATAATATTAGCATTAGAATATAATATTTGTATCCAATCCACAAATGTTTCTGGGATCCCATATGTCTCTAGTATATTAAAGAGAAAATGGTGCTCAACTCAATTAAATGCTTTAGACTGATCTACTGCAACTATAAAGTCTTTAAGATTTTGAGATGTACAGGCTTCACAGAGCTCTCATAAAACAAAGAGATTATGATGGATCTTACATTCAGGTATAGCGCATGTCTGGGTTGTATCAATTAAAGTTTCAGCTACTGTTATTAATCTATCATTCAGAATTTTGCCAAAATCTTATCAAATCAAATCTTTATTTATCCAGGCGATCACCATTGAGCAAGCTCATTTACAAGGTGGACCTGCTGTGGTCAAGGACAAATATATTGCATACAATAAGGTGCAGTATACAAAATAATAAACAGGATACAAAAAAACAATCTTACAGCAAGATGTTAGGCAATATATACATTCCAATTGTTCACAGAGAACCTACATGTGTATAATATTATTGCAGTATTTACAACCTTCATATGCATATAAGTTGAGGCATCATGTTTATTATTGCCTACATGGAAGGGTAACATTATTTTCATTTCAGCCCTCAGTAACTGTTTATGTACTTGGGTGAGGGTCCTAGGTTACAGAGGGACCCACAGTGAGGACTGCAACTCCTGCTTCAGAGAAGGGAAAGGAGTAGAAAAAGAGGTGCCACGGTTCCGAGGGCCAGTATGGCAGCTGATTAGTGACTAGTTAAATGGGGAAAGATAGAACTAGGTTCATGTCTGGGCATGGTGGAACCAGAGAGGTAACCATCTGCAGGACTGCTAGTGACTATGGAAACTTACAGTTTTCAGCAATGCTTTGTCATAAATAGTCCTAAAAGGATAATACTGACAGGAGAACTAAGTCTCAATGATCTTTGTATCTTATTCCAGAGTGTGGACAGCGTGTGACTTATGGCAGCCCTACCAAAATGGTTACTGATCCTGGGGATTTTCAAAGAAATTAGTGAGTGGCTTCAGAGGGTCATAGTTACCATTGGATTTAAGGAGACAGGCAACAGTATAATCTGGGAGCTTGTTGGTGAGGGCTTGAAGTGTCCAGAGGGCTGCATTTTACACCATCTGTGTTGCAGGAAGGCCACCCTACTGCTGAATATAGAGAGCAATGATGTGTGGAGGATGGGAGATCGGTTATGAATCTTAAGGCTCTATGGTACAGGACATCCAGTTTTGCAAGGTGTGAGATGGAGCATTGGCTATAGATAATGTCAGCGTAGTCAATTAATGAGAGGAATGTAGATTGAACAAGCTGTCTTTTAGCTGCTGTGGTCGTGGAGGTGTATAATTCTGAAAAAAAGGCCAAGCCTCTGCCTAAGTTTTTCATCAGAACTTCTGTGTGCTCCAAAAAGGAGAGTTTATTGTCAAGCCATATGCCCAGATATTTGAATTTAGGTACAAATCAAGCTTTTCACCTAGTAAGGTGGTTATGGGAGGAAATGTTCCAGCGGCAGCAGTGTAGGCCCCAGTGTAGGCCCCCAGTGCTATGCGGTGAAAAGATCATGGCTTTGTTTTTTTTTTTGCATTTAGTAGTAGTTTTTTATGGAGAAGCTGGTTTGCAGTTTATCAAATTCCTTTTGTAATTCTGAGCATGCGGCTCCAGGAGAATCATGGCTTAGATAGAGCACCGTATCATCGGCAAACAGGTGTATACTGGCTTCCTTGATTCCCACATCCAAGTTGTTAATGTAGATGGTGAACAGTAGAGGCCCAGTATGGATCCCTGTGGGACTCCTCTTTTATTGGTTTGAGTGAGAGAGCTCACCTTTGGCCTTGACTTGCTGCTGTCTGTCGAAGAGGTAGTCCTGGAACCAATCCAATGAGATTGAGTCCATGCCTATAGATTTTAGGGTTGAGAGAAGTAGGCAGTGGTCAATGGTGTCAAGGCCTTGCTGATCTAGAAACACCACACAAACACATTTTTTATTGTCAGAGTCCGCTGCCAGTCATTAGTGACTTTGGCCAATGCCGTAATAATGCTATGCTTTGCTCTAAATCCAGACTGCATAGGATTAAGTAATGAGGAGCCATCTAGGAATGATCTCAACTGTATTTCCACAATTTTTTCCATCATTATTGATAGTATAGGTAAAAGAGATAGGCCTATAATTGTTTAGGTCACTTGGTTCTCCAGCTTTAAATAGTGGGATGACATGAGCAGTTTTCCATTCTGCGGGAGAGAGAGCCTTGGGCTAGGGACAAGTTGAATAGGTGTGATATAGGTGGGTCAAGTATATGGTATGCAATTTTCAGAAAGTATGGGTCAAAGGATTCGGATCCTGCACTTTTTCTAATGTCTAGCTGTAGCAGAAGGTCTTCAACCTCCTTAATGGTAGTTGGGAAAAGGAGAAGATCATATCTTTATTGCTTGGTTCAGGAAGCTGGGCTTTGAGCTGTGGAAGTAAACTGCTTACTGGTGCATTATCGAATGACATGTCTGCAGTGGCAAAGTGGTTATTGAAGGCTTGAAGAATCTCAGTTTTGTTAGTGATAGTTGCATTGTCAATGGTACTTTTGAAGGTAATACAGTACCTGGTGAATGTCCAGACAGTTACTTTATGGTAGATCAAAATTTGGCAGGGCTACTGGATGCAGATAGCAATTCCTTTTGATAAAAGTTGGCCTTGGTCTCTCTGACAAGTTTTGTGCAGGCATTCCTAGCTGTCCTAAAGAGACACCAGTCTGCTATGGCATTCGATTTCGGGCCTTATTCCATAGCTGGTCTCTTTTGAGTAAAGCTTTTTTAGGTCCGTGAGAACCAATGGCAGGTTCTGGTTTTATTCTAGTTTTGGTTAATGGAGCATGTTTATTCAGGAACTGGCTATGATTTTGTGAAAAGATCATAGGCATTGCCATTTGGCCAGGTAGAAACTCTGCCAGAGTAGAGAGAGTTTTTTAGATCGTGAAGTAGGCAGAGGGTCAAAGTTTCATCTAGATCTTCTGATAGAGAACTTTGATGTAGCTAATGGTTTAGTGATCGTTCCTATGCCAGCTATAAGGCAGTGGTCACTAACATCTGCTGGGAGGATACCAGCATGAGAAAAATAGTGCAGTTTATTGACGAGGAGGACATCCAGGAGGGTGATTCTCACTGGGTTTTTATTGTTAATTTGAGTTGGTTCAGATATAAGTTGGAGAACCCATGGGAGTCACAAAATTGTTTTAGGGTAGCGATCCGTTAGATAACCAGTCGTAGTTAAGGTCGCCTAGTACAATTGTTTCCAGAGGTGTCTCATCCATTTGTGATGATAGATGTGTCAGGAGCTATGGTCCTGCTGCTGGTGGTCTATAGCAGCCTGTTATTCATAGTGCCAACAGTTTTGGATAGTTCAACCCTAAGAGTCAGGCATTCAAACCCCAGCAATGGAAGTAGCATCTAATACAGATACTGTGTATTTATTTTAACATAAATGGCTACTCCTCCCCTAGTCTTCTGTCTGCTCTGAAGAGGAGGTAGACGGGATGTTGACCTCACTGTCTGGTGTGGTTGCTCAAGTCAAGATTCCGAGATCACAAGAATGTCTGGGGCAGTATGAATAATCCATGCCTGGACGGAATCCAGCTTCTTCAGAAGGCTGCAGACATTAGCATGCATGAAACTGATACCTTTTAGAGTAGCAATGTCAGATGGTGATGAAATCAACTTTGTGGGGCCAGGATTAAGTTCAGTGTCTCCTGAGCATAATAGTAGGAGGAGCAGAATTCTTTTCAGGTTGGCAAAGAGATTTTAAAAGCACCGTCTTTTTGCTTATTGCCAGCTCTGTTATTTGGATCCAGAGACTGACTTGTCCTCTTGTGTTGCCCTAATATTGCATAGCTTAAGATCCATGCAGAGTAACACCAGACTATGCAGAATTTAAGTGGCTGAAGTTTGGGACCATGCATATCTGAGCAAATTGCTGTCCCATTTCTAGGCAATTCAGCATAATTAGAGTGACTCAGAGGCAAGTAGAGTGTAGTATGATATGTGCATATTCTTATTATGTTGATAAATTCCTGGCCTGGGGCATGCTTCATATCTGGATCAGATCTATTTGAGGCTCATTCATATTAGATAGCAGGGAAAGGTGGGCTAGTAAGCAAAGCCAGCCAAGACCTCCCATGTTTGTTTTGCACAGTATTGAATTATACTGCCAGGGAACTGCTAACCAGTGTCTTTGTCTCCCAAGTTTATTCTGGATGATGATACTACTGTGAAAATTTTTTGAGAGTTAGTACACGGTACAGGAGGTGTAAGGTGGCCCTAGCAGTGACACATGACAAAACAATGGTAACTTTATGCAGAATGCTTCCTGGGAGGAAGAGACTAAGGAAGGTGGTGAAGAATTAGTAGGTTTCAAGTGATTTGATATCTCTTCACTAGAGACTGTGGAGATTCCTGTTCAGAGTGGAAAGGATCAATAGGAATTTGAAGGCGTGGCTAATGGGCTATAAAATAACACTCAGGGAGGGATGGGTGGGTGGGTGAAAATTTTCAGCTTTGCCGTACCTTGCTGGCCAAGAGAGCCTGGGGCAGTGGTCTCGGGCGTCAGCAGGAAAGGCAGAACCGCCCACTGGCCGCTCGTCCTGCAGCTGACAAACTGGAGTCCTAAGGGAGAGAGAAGAGGGACTATTAGTAGTAGTCCCAGTCAGCTTGAGGCCGGCAGACCTAGGGGAAGCAAAGCAGAATTTGCAAGACAAAGGAGTACTTTCCTGGGCACCCGCAAGTCTGGCTGGTGTTTGCTAATGCTTCAAAGGAGGGCTGTAATTGCTTTAATTTGTACCATTCCCTACAATTCTGGCAACAGATACTTTACACAAAAGACATCCTTCATACATTTCTGCTAATATTATTCCAACAGTTAATGGTTTATTTGGTGGGGATGTTCCTTATAGTCCTATTAAGGATGCTGATGGGTCTCCAGTTAGATAATTTCTTCTTATCCTCCTTTTAAATATGTAGCATATGAGACCTGTACTAAAATCTGCACACTTAAATTCTGACTGTAACATAAAATTAAAAATATTTGCCAATATGGAACTCAATAAAGGTTCATATTTTTATAGAAGTCATTAGAGAGACCATCTATTCCTGGTGAGGTTCTGTCTTTAAATTTTGAATTACCCCACAAACTTCTTCAGAGGTAATTGATCTACCAATGCCTCACCAGCATAATGGCTCAAATGGTGTATTATTACAGTTAAAAAATTCTGTACACTACCATTTTTAAGGGGTTTTAGGAAACATTTCATTTAAGTTTTGCTTACTAATGAAAGCATTCTAGATTAGTGTCTATCAGCCGATTGTCCGATGTAAGTAAACCTTCCATAATAGTTTTATCCAGCTGTTGTTTGCATGCCTTGTGTGAATCCTGGTTGGTTGATTATTTGTGCAAAATCTCATTTGCATGTCCAATGATTTTGTTCTATCATATTGATAGATTTTCATTTTTTTTTTATTTCCAAAATTTGCATTTTATATTTCATGTGATCCTTTGGTGAGAAAGACATAAATCTGTATAACTGATTTCTATACTCTAAATATTTAATATAGCTTGAGTTTGCAGAATGTTTACCAAATGCTAAAAAAATTTTTGTATCTGTCCACCAGTCCCAAAGATTACCATAAAGACACAGGGTCGAGATTCTGGCACCATAAAGAACTACCACCTGCTTCTGGCATCCAGTTGATTCCAATAAGGAGATGTTCAGCCTCCATCTGTGTATATAGGAATAATTATTTGGGGTACTGTTGCTAGACTTAGAGGTCCTAATAATATACAATGATCAGAGAATCTGCTGGGCTTAACTCTATTTTATAGGATTTTACATATTTAGACACTAGAATGTAATCAATGCGTGTAGCATAGATGTGTCTGAAATAGGTTGCCCTACATAATTTTTCCTCAGAGTTCTGCATGCATCTGATAATCCTGTATCCAACATGATTTGTTTTAAGGTATGCATGTCACAATAAACCTTTTGATTATGTCACCTGCATATTTCAGATCCAAACTGCAATTAAAGTCCCACCCACATAATGGTCTTCTGTGTGTATAAATAAGATTTTATTTCCTTAAAAAGATCAATTCTAGCAGATTTGGTCTGGGGCATAAAGATTAATAAGGTGAAAAGCAACTTGTATCAGCAGTCTATGGCCCAGAGCCTCCCAGGATGTATATCAATAAGTCTAGATACTCTGAAATTAGGGTTTTAAATACAATTCCTATTCCATCAGCAGTATCTGTGCCAAAAGTCCAAAAGGAAGGACCCCATGTCCAATTCCTCTTAACCTGATTTATATCAGTAATGAGGATAGCCTAGTTTCATGGATGAAGATGATGTCTACAGCAATTTGTCCCAAATAGGCTAATACAGATAATTGCTTTTTGTAGTGTTTCAACTACAGATATTAAGTGAAGCAAATGAATAGAGGCCATGCATAAAAGCATGTTTGGTACAATCTCCTCATATTCAGGGCCTTATTCATGACTAGCTTTAGTTTTCCTTTTTACCTTTTTACCTTTCCTTTCCTTTCCTTAACCAGTTCCATAGTCTTACTTTCCTCCTCTTCAGTGATTATATCAGACCTGTGTGATGCATCAGACTGTAGCTCGGATTCTGCCATGTTTACTTGTAAAGAGGAGAAAGGATTTTCCATCCTGAGTGGGGTGGGGGATGCTGTCTAGCAGACACCCTAATAAATCTCCTGGCTTCAGCAACTTCAAAGGGGGTGGCATACTAATACTTGCTTCCCAATCCCTAGAGGACTGGGACATCTCTCTTGTTCTTGATCATCATTGGTCTCCCATTTTTTTCATTCCTAGGGTGGGGTCAGCAGTTGTCAGGGTGTCAGTAACAGCCTCCCAGAGGTATTTTCTTGAGGTGCAGCATTCTGAGATTTATCCCTGGCAGCAGTTTCATGAAAGGAGTGGCTTTTTCTCCTGGGCTCTATCGATCAGGTCATCTTGGTCCCACCCTTTAGTTTTGTTTCTTTTAGCCCAAGAACACTGGTGAAAGGTGTGATCTTTATCATCACAAAGGTTGCACTGAATATATTGTCACATAGATCAGTGGAGTGGCCATACCCCCACATAAGGAGCATTTGAGCATATCACCAGCACTGCTCAGATGAGTCTTAGCCCCACATTTATAACAGACCTAGGCTGTCCCCATAAAACAAACCCCCATCCTTGCCTAAGAAGAAGCTGTTGGGAGGCGGATAATTTCTGAATTGACTTGGAATAATTTTATTTTAAATCTCCACCCTCCCATCCAAAATCTCATTGTATCCATAATTGCCTCTGGGGTTCCAGAATATCACATAGTTTCTGAAACCAGTGATATATATCACTAACATTCACTGCTTCATTTCAGAACATGATGGAAATATATCGTATCTGGGGTTTAGTAAGGGGATAGTATAAACGGTTGTCCAAAGAGGTGTCTGCTTAAGACTTTTCCCAGAATCTCTCAAGGCTGATGTTAGTTTTAAAGCTATCATCAAAGGTATCTTCCTCTGATATATGAATTAGAACATAAACCTCTGCTGACATGAATTTCATGGATCCCATCAATAGATGTTTTGCAACATAGTACCTGTCCGGTGCTCTGTAGCCCTCCCTATACCTTAACCTGACAGCAATTCTTCTAGAGGGCCTGCTCGAGTTTATTCTTAAAAGTTCTGACATGGGAGTTTTTTGCATATCATTATTATTATCTTGAGATTTAGATTGTTCTTGCTCAGCAGTAAAACATGCAATATTAGTGTAACTTGACTTTACATTCCCCTACTCGATGGGCCAGGCACTGTAGAGACCCCGGTGTCATCAACTAAAATCTGCGAGTAACTTTTATAGGATCCTTTTATCAGAAACAGTTCTACCTGAGCTCAGGGTTTGTGCTGCAGCCCTTTCATGTCCTGTTGTAGGCCCAAACAAAATATCCTCATTCCAATCAGGGTCAGAAACCCAATTTCTTTTCGTCCCGCTTCCAACCAGATGAATTCAAGGCATCATTGGCCAACCAGTCACTCCTGAAATACTCCACAGTGTTTATTTTAACCCAAATTGTTTTCGGACTTGTTGTGTCACTGAAATGTCTTTCGCCTGTTCAGACATGGTGTTAGCATCTCTCGGTTGCTGCACTAGACTTTCAGCACTCTCAGTAGAACAACTTTTCCTGGATCATCCAAACTACTACTCAGGGTTTTGCAGAGGCCCAAATCACTTTTGACTGTGGATTACCAGTAACAGCAGGCTGTAGGCTTTCTGGTAACATCCTCCACCATACGATGATTATCCAGATGAGTTGAAGAAATATCCTGCACAAATCTAGTGGTTTCACAAGATTGCTCTGTTGCTGCCACAATTTCTTCCACATCCAAAATATCAGACAGCTCTTCAGACACATCCACCTCCATCACTAGCTCAGTCTGCACTGCCATATGGGAATTTTTTATTTGAACGAAAACAATACATCACCAATGCAAAATCATACAGAAATCCAAAAAAGGCACATAAGAAATAAAAATAGGGAAGGAAAGCATAATAAAAAATAATTAAATGAAAATCAAAATAATCCCCAAACATGAAGTCATGCAGTTTGTAGTTCAGAACTTAAACATTACTAATGCATGCCATACACAAATTAGGATAAGATTAAATCAGGTTATCCATGAAATGTATTTCCAGTAACTATTTAATAATTGACTATCCATAGTGTCATACTCCAAAGTTTTCTGTTTGACAATAGCCTGTTCAATCCGCTTATAAGACAATAATATTAGGAAGTACAGTGTGTTGTAGAGAATACTGACACCTGGCTTGCCATAAATAACATTTGATAGATGCAAAAATTAAAGTTAAAGTACTTGTATGGTACCTCCTTAAAACCCCATGTAATGACCTAAAATCAAACTCTGATAAGAAATATGGCTAGCTATACCCCATTGCCACCGGGATGCTAGGTCTGTCCAAAATTTCACTGAACAGGGACAGTGAAGAAAAAATGCTCTTGTGTTTCTTCCTGTCTAACTCATTCAGGCCTAATGCATTGTCTGTCTGCAACAGGTTTGTGGTTCAGGTTACCCCAAACTCCCAACCTGCCATGGCAACTTAACCATTGAACATCCCACATTTGAGATGGTATTCTTTTATCTATCAATGTTCGTAATGCCTGATGGATCTTAGTGGGAACACAAAGGGAAATCTACCTGAACAAAAAAAACATTACCCATAATTTCCTCATAAAATTCTTCCTGAAATATCATGCAATTGGGCCTTACCTAATTTCCATTCCCTAAGCTTTCTGACTGCTAAGTCTGCATAAGATGGTGCAGCATATTTGGAATTTTGTTTTGATAAGCCACCATCCTCCCATTGGGACATGAATGGGTGAAACAATAACTGGGTCCAAACAGACCATGGATAACTATCAGGAAGGGCTTTCACTTGAAAGGAAGCTATCATGAAAAATAGTGGAAAAAACAATGGATTAATCATCCCAAGTGAAAACTTTAAGTAGGTAAATGCTCATTTTTGAGGGTTTACCCTCCTCCCCATACCATCTGAAAAAACAACTATACAGCCTAGTTTCCAGGGAGGTCAGAATCGAAAAACAGAACATAGATGTAAAAAACTGGCAATAAAACTTCTTAATTGCCATCACCTTTTCTTTTTGAAAACCCCTAAGCTTTCCACTGTTGAACTTTGTGTTCACCTATAACTAAGTGCCTTTCCCAGTTCACTAGTGGCAGATCCCTACCCCAAAATAGAGACCTAAGATTTTAGGCAATCGAAACAGGAATACCCCCATACTCTGTACTGGTGGGGTCCTGCCTCACTGCAAGACAACTACATTTCTCATAATTTAAAATGGTACCGCTTAATGTTGAAAATTGCTCGATTATCTGAAGTGCATTTTGACGAGATTGGACATCTGTCACCAATAAACATACGTCATCAGCATAAACTGACAATTTTTGGGCTAGAATGTTTAAAGATGGAGTCAAACCATGAATTGCTTGATTATGCTCGATTTCTCTTATTATAGGATCCAACACAAATGCATATAATAGAGGGTTATAGGAACCCTGTCTAAGCCCTTGTTTTAAAACAAATTTCATTTCCTAGTAGGTTATTTATTAAGGGATAGAAACCTGCAGTAACATAATGTTCTAACATATTTAATAAAAGTTGTAAGGATACCATACTTCTCAAGAACTTGGAACAAACAATTATGGGAAACCTTATCAAAAGCTTTAGATTGATCTAAAGACAAAAATAACACCTGATAATTTATTCTGAGGCCCCATATTCACATATATCTCTAATAAATCATGAATTTTGCTGAATTGATCTTTGGGGAATAGAACAAGTTTGTGCTGGATGAAGCACACATTGTGCTACAATTTGTAACCTCTTACAGATAATGGAGGAAAGGAGTTTATAGTCAGTATTGAGCAGGCTAATTGGCCTCCATTGCTCATTCAGTGATGTCCCTTTTTCTATAAAAGGTGACAATTGCTAAATTAAATTTCGCAACCTCCAAACCAAATTGCAGTATATCATTATAAACATTAGCCAAAATCTCACTACGTGCTCCTCTTTAAAGGTTTTGTAGAACTGTTTGTAGTACCATCCTCCCATGGCGAAACCCCTGTTCTAAGTTTGTTTATGGCTGTGAGGACTTCTGAGGAAGAAATAGATGCATTTAACTTGTCTACTTCAGTGTGTGGGACTTTGGGAACAGGGAAGTGATGAACTACATCCCAAATGGCTGTTGGACAAAACATAGTGCTAAAGACTGAAGACAAATGTTGTTCTACAATCATCAACATTTCTGCATCAGATGTTTTAACCTGACCACTTTCATTTTTTAAACCAGTCATCATTTTTTATCCAATTTTTGTTTACATGTAGCATACAGATCTTTAAAAGGCTGTTGTTGCAGGCCAAATTTCATTTCTACATACATGGAAACTGCTCTGTCATACTGGTATTGTTTCATTTTATATTTTACAACCCCTAATTGTGTTTGCACATCTGGGGACGTTATCCGAGGGCTAGACAGCAATTTATAATATTGACTTTATAGTCCAAATATTGTAAATAATCTGAGGTACCTCTTCCTACCGTGAAAAATAAAAAAATCCTTAATGGCAGTTTTGGTGTCCATCCACCAAGAAACCCAGTCATCATAAAATCTGCAACTGATTTCTGAGAACTCAGTAAATATTGAAGTTGGTTAAGAAAGGAGCATCATCTAATAGCCATGAATTTAATTTCCATCTCCTACTGATGGAAGGAAACCTTGTGCGTAATCTGATTTAACCCCAAAACACAATAAAGTAGTTTATGATCTGAAAAATCACAATGTTGTATAGAAAATGTTGGCTATTAAATAGTTAGAAATAAAAAAATCTGTCTTTGTTACAAAGGAAGCTCTCTGATAGCCCTCTGACACTATCAGTGTCAGTGGCTCAATAGGTAGCACACTCGCCCTGAGGCCGGGAGATCAGAGGGCTATGGGGTCAGTTCCCTCATCTGGCACTTGGGTTAATATCCCAGTACTGATACTGCAGTGCAGCATGAGAGGGTGCTGCACTTTGAGGTGCCGCTTTTGATGAGACGTTAAACCGAGGTTCCATCTGCCTGGATTGGTGGTAGTTCAGATGCATGTTAAAGATCCCATGGCACTTATCGAAAAGAGTAGGGAATTCCCCAGTGTCATGGCCAAATTTCCTCATTCACTAAAAATACCACCAACAGCTTAATCTGGTTCAAGGTCCATTGGCATTCATCTGTATCCCTCCCCGGTCATGCCTGAAAATAGGCAGGATTTGTCTAGTGCACTTACCCAGTCAACAAAAGCTAAATAAATAAAATAAATAAGTAAACCATCAGCCTTGTGAAGCCTTCTATAGGCATCCCAAGGTATGCAACTGCCAATGTTTTGTGAGCACATGGGAATCACAATAGGTTTTTGTTGCACATTATCCCTTATATGAATATCTAAACTGCAATTCATATCTCCCCTAGATAATTGTTTGAAGTAAAAGATAAGGCTTGATCTACTGAAATAAATCAATCTTGCAGCTTTTACTTGGGGGCATAGGTGTTGATTAATCTGAGAGAATACCCTTTATAATAACAATCAATGAGCAAAGCTCTGCAAGGCAATATGTCTATAAGCTGTGTTATTTGTATTGTGGAGTGGTTAAAAAGAATTCCCACCCAATGCCGATCGGGACCAAAAGACCAAAAGGAAGGGCCTCCCACCAGGTATTTTTAACTTGAATAACTTCAGCCAAAGAAGATAAATGTGTTTCCTGCAAAAGAAGATATCAGCCTGTAAATCCTTGCAATGCCTCAAGCAAATTATATGCCTCTTGTAGTTCTTTATACTACAACTATTAAGCTATATCATCTTTAGGCAGGCCATATTTATTTAAGACAAGGTAAAGGTTTTCCTGTTTCCTTTTTTCTTTCTTTTTTTTTAACTCTGAAAGGTCTTTTCACCTTCTTCATCCATCTCCTTCTCAGAACAAACTTGATTTGGATGTTTCAGGGTCAGAATCCCAATCCATTTCTGCCAAGACTTGAATGCATTTTGTGTGACAAGTCCCTGAAACTCACTTCTGTCTACTAACAGCCCGGGTGATTCTTCTAGGGGTTTGAAAATCAGATGCTGGGTGGGGCATTACAGAAGGTCCCGGGGTGCAAAGTATCAGGATCAAGTCCCATACTAATAGTAGGAGCCTTTGGTAGAACAATTGGCGGTCCTGGTTAGATGGCCTCAGCTGCTCAGGTTCCTAGTCTGGAAGCTGTGACTGACTAGACTGTGAAACCTTAGGTGCATCCCTATCCTTCTGGCTAGTAGGATCCATGTCTGTATTCAGATGAGAAGGTGTCTGAGGCCTATATCTACCCTGGCCTGATTTATTAAGTCTTCTTTATTGGGGCCTTCCTGCTGATTCTGACCCGCCCAAGGACATTGGTGATAAGCATGACCTGATTCCTCACATAAATTGCATTTAAACACATTCCTACAAACCTCTCTATCATGATCCATTTCCCACAAAGCTCATACTTAACCTTGTCACATGCACTGCTTAATGATGTTTGCTGCCACCTCGATAACATACTTTGGGTTGGCCTGGATAAAACAGACCCCTGTCCTTTCCTAAAAAGAAACTATTGGTACGTGCACAACATCACTATCCACAATATGAAGTTTTGCTTTAAAATGCCATGCCCCAGTCCAAATACCATCGCAATCAATAATGGACCAGGGGCTCCAAACAGTGCATTTTTTTCCAACCAGTATTGGATATCCCCACATTTACCCTCATTCATAAACATAATGTTTATCATTTTAAACAGGGTTTAGTAATGGGACTTGCCCAAAAGGTATCCATAAAGGCAAAGTCTTACAAGTCTCATATTTTTGCCAAAACATATCTAAACCAGAAAATGCTTAAAACTAATATCAAACGTGTCTTCCATGGATGTTTATTAATGCATATACATTTGTGGCCAAAAGTTCATTGAATCCTTTAACAGTTTTCTGGCAATATATGCCCTGTCTGGGTGTTTAGGCAAACCGCCTCTGTACCTGAGTCGATTGCATTTATACGCAGGGCTTGTTCTAATTTATCATTTTTAAATAAATCTGAAAAGTGGGGGCCTCTTGCATCATTTCCCCATGGTGAATGAGAAGGGACTGTCGGTGGGCCCTCGAAGGGAGGTAAATCATTAGCCAAGTCAGATGCAGTCTCTAAGCTAGCATTACCTTATGGGGAGGGAGTCTGACCTGTAGTGAAATCTCCACTATGAGTATTTGAAAGCGGTTGTGAATCCAAGTCTTCAGAAAAGAAAATGAATCCAGTTAGGGTCCAGGACCCACGGACCATCTGGCTGTTGCATCCAACCTGCCTGAGTAAGAGCAGATTCTTTGGTCCACGCTGCAGCCTTCTCTACATCTGACAGTCACCTGCTGGGACTGGCAGCACAGTCAGACAACGCCGACACTTCCGTGTTCCTTTCCCCAGCTGTAGAAATTACACATTCAGTGTCAGCAATCCAGCATTCCGCTGTCTCAGCTACCGCTGAGCCACCTACAGCAATGGGAGCAGCCCAATCCAGAACTCTCTCTTGGCAGAAGTAATCACACCTTTCACAGTCAGGGACTCGTTTGCTATATTGTATTTCATTGAAACCCCTGCTGCATGCTCACTAGCATGCAGAGCTCTGTGAGCCATTTCTACAGCAACAATTCGAGCTGATGCATCCTGACTCTCCTGTTTATCCATGACTGAAATCCTGCAGAACTATAATCTACACGTGCTGCTCCTTCACACTCAGAGAGCAATCTACCATGTCAGCAGCATGACAACCCCTCTACTGACCACAGCAGAGTAGGGGAATTTTTATTAAGAAAGGAAAACACAACATCATGTATGCAAACAACAAAAAAATGTAACAGGGTATCAAGAAAAGTAATGTATCAACAGGATACAAAAAATGAATCCACAACATAGCATACAGAAAATAACACATTCAAATAAACAGTTCCTCCCAGGAATTTATGGTAGAAAAGTAATATGCTTCCATAACAACTGAAAATGTTCCAATGAAAGATTTCGTGCTCCAGTTCCATAATCTTTGAAAGCGCTGTTTCAATTGTCAATATAACAGTTTGAGGAGCGGTTTGAATTTGTTGTAAAACATATTGACATATTGCTTGCCACAGGTAATATTTACACATAGAAAAATAACTCTCAAAGTACTTTTATGAAATTTACCCAACTTCCAGTAAAATCACCCAATATCAAGGTCTGATATGTAATCCTACTTAAAAGGGCCATTGCCATTTAAATGCCAAAGTTTTCCAAAATAAATGAGTATCCTCACATTCAAAAAGAAGTGTGACATTGTTTCTTCGATCTGAGCACATGATGGTTTAGGACAAAACCTATCCAGGAAAGATTTGTGTTTCAAATTACTACATACATTCAGTCTGCCTGTGGCAAACAACCAGGTAACATCCCACATGTTGTGGAATCCTTTTATCAAGAAGAAGCTGTTAGGCAAACTGCATATGTGAAGGGGTACATTCTGGAAAAGAAGTAATGGTTTTGTAATATCTAGAAACGTTTGGTAAAGCTGTTTTCTAGTGAGATATAGGACAGATGACTTTGCAATTTCCGTGTCTCAGCCATCGAAACCATCAATCACATAAGAAGGAATATAAAGATGTGAATGTTTGGGAAGTAAAGTGTCCCATTTATCCATAACTGTCTGTATTGCACTGCTTACCCACCTGTCCCAATTGTGTGTCATATACCGTACACAGCTAAATATATTATAAAGAAAAAGGAAAGAAAAAGCAAAGGATTAATCTTTCCAAGGCCCCTCTCTTAATAGGTAGATATGTGACATCTCTTTTAATAGGGTTAAGATGACTACCCATATCATTTGAAAGAAAACACTAAAAATTTGTGTCTCCAACTGTTGAGGGGGGCATAAACATAACTTAAATACAAAAAATAGGGAGCAAAAACTTTAACTATCAGGACCCTTTTCATTTCCCAATTTCCAAGTTTTCCAGAGTCATACCTTATCTTCACTAATAACCAGACATTTTTCCCAATTAAACGTTGTCGCATCTGAAACATTAAACCACACCCCTAAAAATGTTTGCAGGTCAGTGCTCATCTTAATACCTCCCACCTCAGAGATAGCTATGGAATCTGTATCCAAAGGAATAGAAATACTTTTCTGTAAGTTTAGAGTCCCCTGAAACTGCAGAAAAGTCCTGAAAATCTGAGTCGCTTCATCTCCTGAATCTTTATTCTGTGCAAACAATACTACATCATCTGCATACACAGATATTTTTCAGGACACAAAGTAGAACATAGAGCTAAGCCAATAATCTGAGCATCCCATTTAATTTGTCTAATGATGGGGTCCAAAATAAATGTATATAATAATGGGCTTAACGGACAACCCTGTCTGATCCCAACATTCTGAGGGAGAGGATCCCCAAATAACCATCAATCAGAGGTGTAAATCTAGCAATGAAAAATAAATGTGTAAGCCAGGTTAAAAACACGTTGGGATACCATACAATTTCATAACTTGGAATAGGAAAGCATGATGTACCTTGTCAAATGCTTTCGCTTGATCTAAGGATACAACAAAACCAGTAAGCTGGTGTGTCTGTTTAGCTCAAAGATCTCTTTTAACAGAAAGAGATTAGATTGAATAGTTCAGACAGGAATGGCACAAGACTGTGAGATGTCTATTACGCCTTGTACCATCTTCTGTAATCTACCACTGAGAATCTTAGACAAAATCTTATAATCTGTATTAAGGAGATGTAGCAGTCTCCAATTATCCAGGGAACACTTATCTCCCTTTTATAGATAAATTTCAGGATTGATAAACCAAAATCTAGGACCCTGTCTGTTTCTTGTAGCACACCATTATATACCCTCGCCAGAACTTCTGACAAATCTGTAGTAAATGTTCTATAAAAATCATGGGTAAGGCCATCTGAACCTGGGGCAATACCCCAATTTAATTTGGGAAATGGCAAGAGTAACTTCCTCCTGAGTAATCAGGGACACAGAGTCTAAAGTGCTATGTGTAGATACCTGAGGGACAGGTGCTGTAAAACATCTAATAATGATTTCTCAAGACTAGGGTAGTAACTAACTGAACCTGTAAATGTGATCTGTAATAGAATGTATACCTGTGATGGATGAGTCTATAACACCAGCAGAATTATACAGTCCAGTCATCACTGTAGCATGCAACCATTCTTTACAGGCTAAAAGGGTTCACAGATGGGGAATTCGAAGTACCAAATGTCATTGTTAACTCTAAAGTGTGTGCCTTGTCATACTGATGAGAAAACATGCAGTTCTGTAGTTTTTAATCTGAGGTGTATAATCTATGGGAGAGGAAGCTGAGTACGACAAAAGCTATATAACTGATCTCAATATCCTAAATATGTAATGTACTTATCCCTAGCTCTATGTGTTCCTGCTTCATGAAAAAGGATCTCAGTTCAAGTTTCATGATCCCTCCACCAATGCCAAATGGAATCATATAAACAAAGAACAGATATCCTTGCTCAAAAAGTGTCCAAACTGTGATATTATAGGTAGGTGAAAGCAGAGACTTACTGAGTCTCCACAAAGAGTTCTGTGATAAAAAACAGTGGAGCAGAACCAAAAGAAAAGGTCCCATTAGCAAATGATGATCGAGAATTACTAGGCTGTATAAGAACTTGAAGGGAATGAAATACTTAGAGGAAAAAAGATAATCTATTCTAGTATTGTAAATAGATATATGATATGTAATCCCAGCATCAGATCTCAGGGCTCTATAAGCATCAGTTACTCCAGCGTCCTTGATTAAAGTTTTCAAGGCAAGAGAGTCACAATATACTTTTTACCAACTGCTGTCCTACAAGAAATGTCCACAGTACAATTAAAATCTCCTCCCACACAATATGTTTCCGTGTACAAGAAAGGGTTTAATTAAATCAAATAAACTCATTCTAGCAGCTTTTGATTGCGAGCGTAGATGTTTATCATATGAAGAAAAGGTCCTGGAATGTACAATCTAGTGTTAAGGCTCCACCTGGAAGAATATCTACAATGTGTGCAATTGAAAAGGCTGTAGATTTAAACAAGATAGCTACACCATCCTCCACTTCATCACCAAACGTCCAGTAGGAAGGTCTCCAGACCCAACTCTATTGAGCCTGCCTAATTTCAAAATGGACTTCAGTCTCGTCTCTTGCAATAAAATAATGTCAGTACATAATGAATGCTGAAATGAAAGAAGCAGTCTTTTTTTGTAGTTCCAAGACTACAGATATTGAAGTATGAAATCTGTAGGTGAGCTAGGGTCTAAAAAGAAATCAGCCACTCCCATCAATTGAAGTCATATTCTTATGTTTTACCCTTTTTTTTTTTTTTATTCAAAGTTTATTGATGTTTTCAACCTACAACAAACAACACAACATGATATACATAAAGTGCATCCAGAAATAACTGAAAAACAAATGTCTCCTCCCCACCCCCTTGCCCTCCCTCACCTCCCAAACAAAACAACATCCAATTAAGAAAAAAAAAAATATATCTATATAGTCCCACTTCCTTCCCCACTCGACTACCCCTCCATCCGGGTTTGCATGATTAAAACTTACTCAGTCCATAAATAAACCACCATAAGCCTATTCCTCTACACAGTTTGAAGTGAATAAAGAGTCAATAATGGAGCCAAATTTGATTAAATCTCTTCATACTGTTCCTAACACTAGCCACCTTTTCTCTACCCTGAGATTAGTCAGAAATTCCGCAGCTGCTCACATATGATATCGCCACACTATCTTCCAGTGTCTAAGCGTTATTTTTTAACTGATATGGATATTAGAGCCATGTGATATTTACAAACAATTATTGGGATATCAGAGTAATCGCCTAAAAGACATATTTTTACCATGAACAGATCATTAAGACCCAGTAAGGGATCTGCCTTCTGTCTAATCTGCAACCATAGGGGAGCTATCTTGAGGCAGAACCAGAAGAATGCAATCTTGTGTAATAACCTGGTGGCACCCTTGCCAGAGCTTTACCCAGTTAATGGGTATCTCCAGAAGAAGCTGGGCCAAGTAACTAGAAGGTCTGAAAGGTTTGGGATAAATCCAATCATAGAGAACATTGAAGATTCTCGTACACGCATGTGGAAGCCCTGCCATTTGGGCCAGTTCCGCCCGAAGGCCGGACACCTGGATAGTCAAGCGCCACCCTATGGTCTTCACAAGCAAATGGGGTAATGGAAAACTTTAAATATATTAGAAGCTGGGATTTCCAACTTAACTAAAATCTCAGTGGATAACAGCCAAGTCCCTTTTGTGTCATTCCAAAGGTATGAGAGGTTGACCTCCTGCTCCGGGAGCCACAAGGGGAAAGAACCCTCCCATCTATTTTGAGATTAGGGTTGCTCTAGTAACTGTTGCTCCAAATCTCGGCAGTGGTTATATTTAAGAAAATTACAAAACTGGGAGTGTACTTTACAGATATTGCAATTGGGGATGAGCGCAGCTGCATAGGGAGATATTTAAGCTTTGTATATAACAAATAAACTGGGGAAAGATTATAATATTGGATTTGCGCCAATTCTGTCTTAAGCCAGAGAGGTTCATAGCCAGCAGGATTTGGTGATCACTGCGTTTGACCCACCTTAAATATTTATTCACGTGACTGGCCCAGAAATAGAGGCCAACATGAGGCAGGCGGAGACCACCCTTGGTTTTAGGAACCACTAATTTATGGAAAGCCAAGCGGGGTTGCTTTCCAGCCCAGATAAAATTAACAAAAATATTATGTACTTTCTTGAACCATGACAGAGGCAGCCATAGATTCATGAGACTGAGTGGATAATAGAGATGGAGAAAGATGTTCATCCTGATTAAATTAATTTTACCCCATAGTGACAATGGGAGGTGGGACCACCTGCTAAGATCTTGTGTAATAATATGTAATAAAGAATCCAAGTTTTTCTTTTGAAAAGTGTTGCACTTCTTGTGAGAACAATACCTAAATATTTCAGCAAGTCTTTTACCCAGGCCAAACCTAGAACAGTAATCTCCTGCTTTAACACTCTGGTTGAGGGAAATACAATTCTTTCCACATTTAACTGATAATAGGAAAAGGGACTATACTCATTTATAATTTCCAACATATGTCGATAGACCTCTCTCGGTGGGAAATTTGGAGTAATAAGTCATCCGCATGAGCTGAGACTTTAACTTCTAAGTCATATATAACTATACCTTGGATCCTAGGGCAAGCAACCAGCCTCCATATAAGGGCTCCAGGTATAAGTTAAAAGTAAAGGAGATAGGCAGCCCTGTCTAGTACCCGAACCCAAGGAAAATAAATCAGATATGTTACCTTTACATGAGACCCGGCTGTAGAAGACTTGTAAATTGCCCTTATCCAGGATTGAAATTCCAAGGAAACCAAAGCATGTAATGTCCAGAAAGGAAGTTCCAGTCCACCTTGTCGAATGCCTTCTCGGCATCCAGGGACACCAAGACAGTTGGAAACTCAGCATCCCTAGACGCCGAGAAGACATGGGACAAAGTGCACAAATGATCACTGGATGACCTCCCTTCATGAAGCCAACCTGCTCTTGCTCCTATTAAATCAGGCAGAAAAGTATTAATACGATCTCTAGCAGTTTACACAGAATTTTTATATCTTGGTTTAACAAGGATATGGGCCTTATAAAAGCCATGAATTCTGGCACTTTACCGGTTTAGGCAATAAAATTATTAATGCTTCAAATAGTGTTTTGTCTGTGTAATTACCGTGATGATTTGTTGAAACAGAGCAAGGAGCAAAGGAGCTAATTGTTTTGCAAACACTTTATAAAAATTAGATGAAAACCATCTGGGCCCGGAGATCTATCTAGGGGAGATCTTTGATGACTTTAATAATCTCTGCCTCAGTTATGGGAGCACATAATGAAATTTGCTGTCTTTCTGAGAGAGAAAGCAAATGAGATTTAGCCAGATAGTGATCTATATCCATTAAGGATGGAGAATTTGCCATTGGACTGTATAACGTAGTGAAAGAATTTGTAAACTCTGTTGTAATGTCCACCTGCTTATTCAATAGTACCCCATCAGCTGACCAAATTGAAGCAATGAACCTGGCAGACTCTTGTTGTTTAACTCTTGAAGCCAGCAGACGTCCAGCTTTCTCACCTTGATCAACATATGTAGCATTTGATTTCAAAATCAGAATTAGATGCTATACCAATAAACAAACCCTCAACACGCCTTTTAGGGCACCCCATTCCATATTGGATTTCCCAGTAGAGTTGGAATTATAACACAAATTGTGTAATATGATTACTGACATATTTCATTATGTTTGGGTCCTTGAGGAGTTGGTTATTGATTTTCCAGCCCCTCCAACTTCGGAAGGGTGAGAAGGAAAAATAACAAGTAACGAGAGTGGTCCGAGGGCTGCCCTGGATGAATGGCTGAATCTATCATCCCTGACACTAATCTTTGAGAAATCATAATATAATCAATCCTTGAGGATGTTTCATGAACTGGAGAAGTAAAAGTGTAACCTCTGTCCAAAGGGTGCATGATACGCCACACATCAAATAGGCTCACTTTGTCCCACAATGTCTTAACGCTCGCTGGGCTGGGGAGAGACCTCTAAATTTATTGCCCGAGCGATCCATATTAGGATCAAAAACTAAATTTAGATCTCCACCCAAATCCATTAGGACTGCTAGGAAGGGGTTAAACATTAGGTAGGTCCATAAAGAACCCTCGAGAATCGCATTTCACATGAATATGCTACCTAATAAAATCTCAGTAGTACTTATTCTTCCCAGAACTAATAGGAATCTACCCAGGTATCTCTAATTATTTTAGAAGGTGAAAATGGGACGTTTCGCTTTAATAAAATCATCACTCCACAGCTTTGCATGGTGCCCTCCGATGTGAACACCTGACCTATTTGTTGCCTTCTCAACTTAAGTTCTTCCGAAATCAATAAATGGGATTCTTGGATAAAAGTAATATCGGACTTTAGCAACTGTAAATGTTTTAAAATTTGGTATTGTTTTAACTTCTGCCTGGCTCCCTTAACATTCCACGTGGTAAAACTAAGTTGCTACCCATAGGATTGAGGTAAATATATATGAGACCCTGAGCACTACATCAAAAGGCTGCCTTTGGTCGGCACTCACCGTGAATCCATGCAAACCCAACCCCTAACCCTACCTTTCTCCCTCCCTGTCTCCCAAAAACTATAACCAGCACCTAAAATGAACAAAAATCTTTATAAGAACCCTTTCCCCACCCCTCCTTTATTACTGCAATCTACAGTCAGCAGAGCACTTTACAACGCCACTGCCCCAGCCTTTCTGACTCAACTATTACCCCATCCATACATAATAACTTTTAAACTAATATTAGTAGTTAAAGCCTCAGGGATTGTGAACTAAAACATCCCTAACAACTCACAGTCTTCTAACTGGTTTGCATTTCTGCCAAAATTACAGAATTAATATATTAGGTACACATTTGCCACAAGCTAACATCTAAATCTCCAGTTGCATTGAAAGAATAAACAGCTCCCTTCCCATTCCCTAGGCTACAAACAATTTGCTAAGCAGCACCTTTTTATGAAAGTTCAACTTATCCTATAAAACTTGAAACATGATTTCCTAACTAAAACAAAAAAAAAAGAAAATAATTAGCACCTTTGCAACCAAACCTGTACCTGAACCTATTCCACGGGTGCCTTGATCACTACCTCCTGCAAAACTTAAACAAAGTGCTACCCTACAACGTGTGCTGATGCCCATACTCTAACATAGGATAGGTTCTTTCCTTAAAACAAACTTGAAAACCCTTTAACAGTAGCGCTGGAGATAGGATAAAGCTTAACTCAGTGCAGTCACCCTGATTAAAAGGAACTGTCAAATCCAACCAAGCTGAAGTCATTGGCAAAAAACATCCAGCTAACTCTCTCAACTCTAATCTACCTAATTAATGAGGCATATAGCAATGATAAACTCCAGTATCAAAATTCTAGTTGTCCCTTTAGTATAATGTTTTTATACCCTTGAACACTGCAAAAAGGAAAGGGAAGTAACAGAGAAAGAGAAAACAGTTTTCTTATAACTATATACAAACTCCCATATAATGGAGCATCCTACCTATAAACAGGTCTAACCTGCTCTATAAACTTAAATTGTTATCAGCTTTAAGAAATTAGCATAGCAGCTGCTCCTGACAGAGGGAGACAAGAGATAAAACTGGACACAGCATAGGAAAATGTCCAAAAGAAAACACAGTTCACCAGAAAGTCACTCCACAGCCAGCATCATCGCAATTTTGTCACAGCACAGCCTTGACTGCTTCCAATTTAAAGCTCTGAGCTCTCTAGTGGCAACAACTGATTACAGCAGAGCTTGTTGCAAATCCATGACAAATAGAGTAGTCTCGGCCTCAGTCTGTAAACCTCTAAGACCTTGATTGCCCTAAGCCCGAGCATGACCTTAACAAAATTTGAAGAGAGAGGTGGAATGAATAAACTTAACTTGCCCAGCACCAAACTCAGAAGGCAGAGCCCCATTAACCAAAATGAAGTCTCATTGAGGGCCTCAGTAAGGAGTCAGTCATAGGAGTTCTCCTGAAGAGCAGCGCGATCCTCCAGATCCTTGGCTTAAACTGTCATTAACATCCTTAAATAGCGAGCGTGAAATTAAACGGTGACTTTTTCAACATCGATTTTCTTTTTACCCCACATAGTGGTTGGAATCATATCAATATATAGATTCTTCATGGCTCTTTGAATAAATCTAGAAAGGCTTTTTTGAGATCCTTAGCTGCTGCTTCAGGGTCATCAAAGGAAGTCCATGAGCCGGAGATCATTACCCCCAGCTTAGGGGGTACCTCATTCAGAACTTTACGCCAGCGGCAATTAATTTAGAAACCAAGGATGAAACATAGCCCTTTTTGTCTGACCGACACTGGCAAGTCCTGTGCCACCTAATTTTGGAGCCTTCCCATCTCACTTCATGTAGCTCTTTAATCTTCATGAAAAATTTTGCTGCTCCAAAAATTCAGAAATCTAAGATTAGGAGAGAAGCGCCGCGATCGGTGGCATCGAGCTTAAGGGATCGGTGCGCCTGTTTAATAATGTACCGCAACCCAAATGGTGATGGGCCAGCCAGCTTTTCTATCACTTTTTGTATAAACAGCACTGCATCCACCCTTCCTCTTTCTCCTGGGAGACCAATGAGGACCGCATTATTCCTGCAGCTGCGCCTCTAGGTCCTCTATTTTAGCTTCCATTCTTGCCATTTTGATGGGTAGCCACGATTTCAGGCTCAGCTTTCTCAATTCGTTTCTCCAATGAGCAGATATGGACCTCGTTATCTGCAGCCACTGGTGCACATCTTCAAAACTTAGGCGAGGCTTTTAATTTCGAGGTAATCACACTTAACTCTTCTTTAAAAGGAGTGAAGTCTTGCAAGAATCATTGTAAAGTAAGGGCTGTTGGCCAGCTATGGTAGCTTCTAATGAAGACCCTTCTACACCACTCGAGGTCCTGGACTTTTAGTTTCTCTGGCGTGAAACAGAGGAGTATGTTTCTACATGTTTCCTCCTCATTATCACCTCCATATGCCACACAACTTTCAGCAGCGTGCAGGTTCAAATCTTTCTTAAAGCTTCCAAAGAAAGTTTAAATTGTTGTACCAGATGTTTTTGGTAAAATTAATGATTTAATAAGTCGGGATGCTGGAGCAGTGTTGAGAGCTACTCACTGGTGAGTTGCATCATGTGATCCACCCCTTTTTCTTTTTATCCTTTTTTACATGCTACATCCTGAGGTCTGATGCCTGGAACATCCATGTCAGAAGGCAAGATAGAAGCCTCTGAACTCATCTGTGTCCTCCCCCACACAATAAATCAAAAGAATTAGAAGTTGGTATGTCACAGACCTTTTGTGATGTTCTAGCTATAGTCCTAGTCACCTTCAAGAGTGTGAAAAACTCTCCATATCTCCCATGGGCTCATCTGGATTCTGTGAGGTTTCAGTAATAGGAACCACCGATGCAGGGTCTACCTCATCCTGCACCTGTATGTCCATATCTGCAGTGGGGTCTAACTTCTTCATGGTGTGCAACCACCGAAACTGCAATTGCCATGAAGTAGTCAGGGGGTCAGCAGAAGGAACAGGAACTTCTTGTTTCTGGATCAACTTGTCCTGTGCTTTCTGCACTGAAGTGTCTAAATTCCAGCCCTCAGTTCTGTTTCTACTAGCCCAGAGACACTGGTGATAAGCATGTCCTTTTCATCACAGAGGTTGCATTGAAAAACATTGCAATTCATACTAGGGTGACCATAACCTCCACAAAGACTGCATTTCAATTGATCACAAATGCTACTCAAATGGGTATGAGCACCACATTTGTAGCAGGCCCTAGGCTGTCCACCTTAAAAGCAAACACCCTATCCTTGCAAGAGAAAAGCTATTTGGAAGATGCACCACTTCAGAGTTAACCTGAAAAGTTTAACTCTGAACTTCCAACCCCAGTCCACAGACCTTCAGAGTCAATAATAGCTTCAAGTGGGGATAAGACAGTACATCTATTCTGTAACCAATGATAGATGCCACTGATGCTAACCCCTTCATTATGAAACATGATAGTAAAATTTCGACTGCCGGTTTTGTCAGTGGTATAACATAAAAGGCCCATAATGGGGTCTGTTTCAGAGTACTATACTTATGCCAAAATTTGTCCAAACCTATATTAGTTTTAAAACTAATATTGAAAGTTTCATCCCAGAAATATGTATTAAAGCATATATGTCTGATGCTTGAAAATGCATAGAACCCTTCAGTAAAGTTCTAGCAACATAATATCTAAAAATTCACTGAGACCTCCCTATAATGTATGCAGACAGCATTACGTCTGGGAGCCTGTTCCAACTTATTTTTAAATAAATCAGAAAGAATAGGTCCTCTACCAGGGGCCTTAGGAACACATGAAGGTCCCTCTCCTGGATCATCTAAAAGAGGGGGTTTCGAACAATGCCAGGTGAGACACACTCAGTCAGCTGTGACAATGAGGCAGAGCCTAAAGTACCCTCCTGTGAGGTTACACTGAGGGAAGCTGCTCCAATACAGATGAAACTGAAGTAGGTAGGGGAGTATTTCCTCACTGCTACTGGCTCTACCTAGAGTAGCTGTATCATGTGGAAGATTAAGCTTTGAGGGCAAAGCAGTAGTAGAGCACCCTTCCAGAACACATCCCTATTCTCCACCCTAAACCTTCCACTTCCCCAGTACAATGAATAGCGCCTCTGGTTTAAGACACTGTAAATCATCTTCAGATAGTTTAGTTTCAACAGTTTCCCCAGTCCTTTTGTGGGAAACAGAAGTACTTGGGCGATGACAAAGTCTCCACGGGAAGGTACCTCATTGAGCTTGTGAAGGACGTTGCAGGCCTGTTTGAGGAACACAAACCCTGTGTTCTCTTTCATCCCTGGATAAGTCTGGTGACCAAGTTCCAGAAGCTGTTCAAGTCCATCCAGCATGTTCAACCACTTCCGATGCAGTCCAGGTAGTCTCTGATGTATTATCTAAAGGAGCAAGTCCAAACCGACTACAGATGCCTTACGACATGCAAACCGCACTGTCTTTTGGTAAAGCTGGCTTTAAATCTCCCAGAAGTGGCTCCAATGCAGCAAAAGCAGTCTCAGCCCCCATACAGCAAGTATCAGGAGGAAGAACACTGGAAACACCACCAGGAGTCTTAACTTTGGTTCCACGTCAAACAACACAGGTAGTGGTTGCTTTTCCATCGATAAATGAAACTCTGGGTTAGGCAAGCATCCAAACTGTTCTCCTATTGCAGAATTCACACAAGTCGCTCCAAAGTACTGATGTAGAAATGAGAACTGCCACTGATGGCAGAGCCAAGTTGTGCTCCATGACTTCCATCGACTCAAACACAGCACTCACTGAGTCCTCCATCCAGCAGACCAGAGGTCCCCCTACCGAAGAGTAGGGAATTTCCCGGTGTCCTTTCCAAATTTCCTTCATTCACTAAAATACCACCAACAGCTTAATCTGGTTCCAGGTCAGTTGGCATTCGTCTGTATCCCTCCCCAGCTCATGCCTGAAAATAGGCAGGATTTGTCTAGTGCACTTACCTGGTCAACAAAAACTAAATAAACTAAATAAATAAAACTGAACTCCGGTGGCATGGCAGCACAATCCGCCATGTCCAAGATGGCTAACAGAGTTCTCTGTGCATGCACGATGATTCATGCATGCACACTGGGCTCCAGCAGCCTTCGACATGGTAGACTGTGCTGTGATCCACCAATGGACAAAATAGGCAGTAGACACACAGTGATTGCCACCACCTCCACTATTTAAAAGTCTGTTTGGTATCCGTAAGCTCCCTTTCCTCTACTGTGCCTGCAAGACGTCTTCAGGACTATGACCACTGCAGCTGTAAAATGAGCTGCCTCATACAATAAAGTATGTCTCACTGCTGGATCTTGCCAAATCTTTGGACCGAAAATATTTCGACACTACACATAGGTGAGGTGGCCAGGAGATCAGTTTGAACAGATTTAAAGTCTGCAAACTTCTTCTGTCATTTAATGAATGAAACAACAGACACTGACACTCTGAAACAGCTCATTTTATATGGCATATACTTAGAGATGAATAAAGTGGATAAAATTTGTGAAGTGCAAAGTAAGAAGTGCCGACTTGCAAAGTTTTTGCAAGGTGAAGTTGCTTTTTTCCCAGGCAAACTGACTTAAATTCACCACAGCTTTGCCAACATTGCCTAACTTTGCCACCTTACAGGCAAATTTAGGTAAATTGCAAAGTTGGAACTTCATGAGGTAGTTTATGAAGGTGAATTTTGTAACTTCACTGGAACTTTGTTGATGGAAGTAAAACTCTTTGCAACATCTCTACATATACTGCAAAGAAGGAAAGCCAGTTTTTTTTCTGGGAGTTTAAGAACTACTTGATGGAAAGGCAGCTACGATTGTTACAAAAATTCTAGAGTTTGCTGAAGACTATGGAATCTTGGTTGATTACCTTGGAGGAATGGGCAGTCATGGAGCAGCCCTTATGCTGGGCAGGCAAAATGGAGTGGCCAAAAATTTAAAGAAATCAGTTCCATACTGGTCAAAATCACTGTATAGTTCATCGGAGGCCTTGGCTGTAAAGGCAGCAGCAAATGATTTGAACACCATTAAAAGTTTAATCAAACTACTGGTCATTTATATTGATACTGTGAAAACTCTTCTGTTCACATGGTCCTTAAAGAAATTCAGCATGTAATGGAAAACCCAGTTTCTAAAGCCAAACAGGAAAAGCTGTTAGGTGGCAGTCCAGCAATGAAGCCTGTGACACATTAAGGAAGATTCTTCCCTCAGTAATTACATTCTTGCATAGAGAAGCCTCTGAAAGGAATGATCATCAAGCTGTTGGCTACTAAAATGATAGAAAACTGATATTTTTATATCCTCTACATGATGTGTGCCATACAGCACCTCAGCATTTGATTTAAATCTGTTGAAACCTCAGCTTTGTATTTTACAGATATAAAGAAGTATATGAATTCAACTGTTGAGATTCTTCGGCACAACTGCTTGTCCCTGGACAGTACTTCTCAGTATCTCCTAAACTACTACTCCTGAACAACAGTGGGATCAACATGCCATTTAGAGAAACTCAGCTAAATAGGTTCATAACTTCGGCATGGTATGTTTACAAGGGCCTTAATGGTTCAAATGGAGTAAAGGTTTCCCAGCATAGAACCTTCAGATGCTTTCAATATCTTTGACCCCAGCATGATACCAGATGGTAATACTGAGGAGCTGGAATGCTATGTCAGTGATAGTCTTGACATAATTCTGGGTCATTATGCTACTGTTGTGGATGAAGATGTTTTAGACTGGAATGTACTTCTCTGCTCAAACTCATGTGCACTGAAAAGGGGTCCTTTCAGATATCTTGTATTGTCTAACTGTGAAATATTTACACCAGTATCAAAACATGTCTGCTTTGGCAGAACTGACAATGATAATACCAATGTCCACTGCAGATTGTGAGGGGCTTCTCAGCACTAAATTGAATTAAGGCCCAAGAAAGAAATAGCTTAGGTCCAGTGTGCTGAATGCACTCATGATTTTCACCACTGAGGATCCTGAGGTTGACAACCACCCTTACTTGGAAACTGCTGCTCACTGGGCAGGACTATAAAACCATAGATTAGATCTTGTTGTGCAGGCACTAGTGAAGACTAAGAAGAAGTTGTCCACTAGATAATGTTATCCAGAATAATGCCAAGACTTTCACAGCTGCTGCCTGACCTTTAAAGAGAATCGTGAAGTTGTCAAGTATGTCACACACAGTATACCACTTCATTTGGTACTGTCTTTACAGTCAAGGACTCCCAATGCCACATTACTGTCCTATTAGAATTTGTGCCCAAATTGTTCTTCCATTATTTGCATTCCATGAGTCCCGTGGGTGACTCTGTCCCATGTTGACTCCCCACCATGTCTCCATCCTAATGGTTGCTCCACCTCACTTTACCACTGCTCTATATTCCTGGGCCATGGGGAACACTGCATATATCCAGAAAATAAACTATGCATTTTCAAAATCCTGCAGGAATGTAAGTTAAGCAGTCCAGCAATTAACTGTCCTGTTTTATTCCAGAAAGAGAGGGTTATCAAGCAGTTGTACCTCATGCTCAATGGAGAGCGTAGTTATTTCAGTTTTCTCAAATGTGGCAGGCTACATAGTGAGTGTACAGGTCTCCCAAGACCTTTTAAGCAGCACTGACAACATCACTTAGTACCTATTTCACAATGAACCTGAGAAATTGCAACCTCAGCCAAGTCAGACTACCTAGAAAAGTGTTAAAAAGTTGCATACAACTGAAATTTGGTATGCATGCAAGCAAAAAATAAACAGCATGGAATAGGAAATTACTTGGGACAGAAGAAAATGTACATATATCCAACATTACATACATACAAATTGCTATACAAGTGGAATTGACTGTATTTTCAGAAGCATTCTAAAGTTTTATTTACAGCAACGATAATCCAGTCATTTAATATCAGCATGTAAACTGTCCTACATCAATATACAATACCTGCTGATTGTGGTGTCTGTTGTAGATAGCATTCAGTGACATAGATCTAACAAAATACAAATGTATTTGTCTTTTTGCATGTTGCAAAAGATTAACTGATGAACCCTAAGTTGCAAAGGCTTTATGCTAGCAAGGGATGTCCTTGACTGTTCCTAGATGTCAGTTTGACTTGCTTCTTGTTTTAAACTGTGTAAGAGAGGCTGGCTTGGTAGCATGGGAGGGCTGTGGCACTTGTGCCTTACCTGCAGCCACAACAGTGACCTGGGTTTGGGAATGAGCCCAGACTGCTCAGGGGTCAGCTGGGGGAGGAGGATTGAGCATCCCAATGGACTCTCTCATCCAGGAATGGAGAGTTATCTGCTCCCTGTGTGACCACAACCTAGGTGGAGGTGCAGGCTTGAGCAGTGGTTCCGGAGGGAAGGCACCCTGTGGAAGATGTCAGCATGTGGTGCATGTCAAGCCACAACACCTCTTGAAGTGTCTGAAGGCTGGAGGACAGAGAAAAGGAGAAACCACCCTGACCTGCAGAATAAAGCTTCTCTGTTTGCAGGCCCTGCACCTGCCTACTAAGCTGTCATTCCATAACTGAGCTAAAGACCTCCTGGGAATGGGGGCCACCTGGGAGTCTCCACCACAAGTGGTAACAGAGGGCACTGCAAGAGGTGAATCATTATACAATGGCAAGAAAGAATGCTGGGCTCTGATTGGTCAATGTGTGCCTCACTGTATTAAGTCCAGGCACACATGACTGCATTACAGACTCAAGAATCATGCGCCCCCTTAAATGGTCATTGTTCTGGGTTGCACTGCAAAGGATGTCAGCCCCCCACAATGTCACCACTCACCAAACCCATATATAACTGAAGGGCACAAAATACAACAGGACATAAAAAAAATAAATTAATTTTTATGCCCATCTTTTCCTAAACTGAGTGGCTTCACTAAACCACTCTGACCGTAACTCTTGTTCATGCTTTTCAGAGACAGCGCTTGAGTTAGAGAAAAATGAGGCATGAAAACTACATTCAGTCATGTTACTCTTCATAGCATTTCAAGTCTTATGTGTAAAAAGACAACCACGGCTTCAAGCCATCTGTATTTAGTGAAGCCACTCATTTCACTAAGTGCACGCCACTCCACAACCATGGCTATACACTGCCTTGTCTGTATTAACTGAAGCCATTCATTTCACCATGTGCAAGTTCACTTTCTACAGCACCACACATAGCAATACCTATTTTGCCAATCCTGTGGCACATTTATTTCTTTTAAAAATACCATCAAAAGCCTCTCTCTCAGTTATTCTTTCCCTTCAAAGCATAAGGGAAATGGGTGACTCACCTAATCGCTTGGAAACCAGAACTATGAGCCCACCTTTGCTCTTTCTCAGTCTTTAAACTGTCTCCTCACTGGCAAAAAATGAAAGGGGTTTGGGGAGGTTCAGGTACCAGGCAAACACTCGTATAATAAAGGGAAAAATGCTTTTCTTCTGGAGAGGGTAGAGAGAGGCACATTGGGGTGACAAGAGAGGCACAAAACCTCAGTGAGAACAGCTCCACCTTCTGGACAAACAGTAAAAAGAACATTTTTCCACAAAATATGCTTCCACACACCAAAACATGTAAAAATATATATTTTAAACAGTATCTATTCTAATTTTATTTTGTCTTTAAATGAGCCATTGTATAACAGCATAATGCACTCCTGGGTGTGGGTCTTACTGGATGATCTCACTTCTTGGATGTTGAATGCACTTAGCCTGTGGCCTCATGCCCAACCACCTGAGGCGTGAGGCTATCCCAGCATGACCCACACCCTGTTGTTCATTATTGCAAAAGTAAGTTCCAGGGATGGTAGGCTGATGGAGCAAGGAGGCAAATAGGGGCAGGTCAGGATTAACAAGGGATAAAAAAGAAATGATAAAGAAAATTAATACAAAAATAAAACAAACTGTTGTAAGATTTGTCTCAGTTAAAACTATTGGTTATTTCAGGCAGTCAGACAAGTGCTGACAGCATTTCTGTAGGTGAAGACCTCAGCAATGACTGTGCAGCTCCTGATAAATGCTGCATACTATCAATCTTTCAGTTTTTATTAAAATGGTCCCACAGCCTCATGAGGAATCTAATTTCTTCCAACACATATTGTAACATGGCATAAATCTGCACACTGAAATATTGAATTTCTATTGGCCTAAATATAACACATGATATTTTCATCAACCATGGTCTAATTCCCAAGTAGACCATGGTTTGTGATGTAGTACCTGATGATCCACCATAGGCAACATCAGTATACAAACAAAATAGTATGCAAATATTTTGCTGTTTCTGCTTGCACCAGCAATTCTTTGCTCAAGTGCAGTTCCCATGGCAGCCCAACAGATGGTTGTAAAACAGTGCTGTGCTGCTATATTGTTTCACAGCCATTATAAAACAGCAGAATTCCTGATTTTGCATCCACCCACCCAGTGGATCACCATTCACAAGTGAAGCAACATAAGGAGAGAAATGCATAATTGTAATGTCAACTTTTGTGTGTGCATGGAGTAGTGGGCATCACTACTTTGGTAAATACACACTATGGAAAAGATTAACCTTCACCATCTATAGCAGAAAGCAAAACTAACAAAGATAGTGAGATAAACAAAGCAAGATCAAAGAAAGAGGCTACTTCTATGGGTGAAAAGAAAATAAATAAAGTGAGAAAACAAAAGGGAATCAAAGAAAGAGACTAACAATACTAGTCAAAATAAGTATTTGAAAGGTGAAAGCAGAAAATATCATGTTGTTCTATCTCCTGCTGAGCTAGATAATTTAGAGAGGAAAAAATGAAGTTAATACTCAGAAAAATTGTACATGGTCTATGAAAGTTTTTCCAGATTGATCAATTCACTGCATTTGGAAGAAGAGTGCTGTGCTGCTAGCATTGTTTCACAGCCATCTATTAGCCTGCCAAGGAAATTGCAGGAATACAACATGAAGCTCTACCCCTAGCACACTCCCATAATGCAGTGCAACCCATATCTTGTAATACACACAGATGAAAATCGAAGAACCTATCATAGAAAGTTAACTGCAAGTTTTTGAAAAGTTTTAAAATATGTTTTGATGTTAGTAAGTTTAAAGCTTGTATTGAAGGCTATTTTGCAAAAGTTAAATAGCAGTCACAATATTTCCAATAAGTGTGTTCCACTTGTTTTGTACTGTATGTACACCATGTTTAACAGCTCAACATAAAGCATTCCTAAACTTAATCAGTCTGTCTGTTCTTATTTATTCAGAGAATATTAGTCATTTAATCATTGCCATGTTATAAGAGGATTATGCCACTTGAAAGGATGGGTCTGCTGTGAATTAATCCATGGTGGAGTCATTGGAGACACTTGGCATTTGGCTCATGCCCCAGCCCCCACAACCATGGATTAATTCCACAGTAGACCCATCCTTTCTCATGGCTTAATCTTTACATATACTGTAAGGTGACATTCATATGTCAGAAACCAAGGGCTCTCCATACTGTGGAGGGGCTGATAAGAGTTCTTAACTGTTTTTGGCAGGACCACAGGACAAATAATATGCTCACAAACATCAGTAAATGTTTAACTTCATTCAACAAGCTCATTGCTCACACAAAGTTTTTCAGTCCAGTAGTAGGTGCTTATTTGCTGTTGAGACACTCTACCTGGTGCTACTGCTGTACCACAAGCAGCAGTCTCAATGGAAGTCATTATAGTACAGTACACTTGATATTCCAAATCTCATCCCAAGTCAAGCTGCCTTCTCATTAGAGATGCTATGAAGTTTACTCCACCTGTGAATTCCCCTGAACTTGCCAAATTCGCCTTGTGAAAAGTTTGGGAAATTAGCTTGGTGCTAAAACTTCATCATTTAACTTTGAAGTTAACTGACTTTTGTAGGTAATTCAAAGTTAATGAAAACATGGTTTGTCACATGATTCACTTACTGCAAGTCACATGAGAGATGCCAGGCAGGTAGGAAGTGAATGTTTCACTTCCATTTCTGCAATTGTAGTTGGAGGAGACAGTCTACTGGAGAGTCACTGAGCACTTAAGCAGAAACATCTTTATCTTCTTAACATTTTAATATTTTACATCATTTATGAGTTCTATTGATTATATCTTTCTTTACTGTTGTTTCCAAATTTATAAATTTTTTTCGTCTATACTGTTTTTATTCTCACTTCTTTCTCTCTTTTTTTCATCTTCTTCAATTTTTTTTGTAATGGAGGAAGCATCAGGACTTGGAGGAGTTGAGACAGGGTGGGGCTGGAGCACCTTTATTCTCCTTAATAGGCGTGTGTTTACCAGAGGCACTGCTGCCCACTCCAGCTCAGGAAGGGAGTTCTGCTGCTGCAGAGCAGCAGCAACAACAGCAAGATGAACAGCTGCAGCTGGAACAACAGCAGCAGCAGCAGTCACAAGTTACCCCTCCAAAAGGAGGAATCTGCCCCTCGCTTGCTGTCCCCCACTCCCACAGTGCTCTGTTGTATGGGAATTTTGCAGATGGGACAGTAGCCATCTGCAACATGTGTGGGTGCTGCGGTGTTGGGGAACAAGGGAGCTGCCTTGGGACCAGCAGCCAGAGGACACACCCTGCATCAACCACACCAAAGAGTGGAGAGCCAAGGAGCATGATGTGGCTGCATCATGGTGGTGGTGGTGGTGATGGCCCTGGAGGCAATGTTGTGGAGCAGTGGGAGGTCAGCTGTGGTGCTGCTGTGAGTCAGTATGGCAGCCGTAGGATAGACCTCAGCAGTACTCAGCCTGTACCTCTCAGAGAGCAACCTGCACCATTACGCCATTATGGCAGTGATGACCCCATGGCACCTGTCACACATGGCAATGTGGTAGCTGTGTAGGACATGCTGCAGGAGCTGTGGCATGATTTCAACACTTTCCATCGGGAAGTGATGGATCGCTGGATGATGTCATGTCCCTCACTCTCCTGGCCTAGCTGCTTGGTGATGGTGGGCATTGCTCAGCATCTGGCAGTGCTGGAGGGGTCATCTGAGTGGTTACCAGATACTTTATTTTACATTTAGTTATTCTATAATCTGTGTTCTTAATTTCTTCCACCCTCTAGTCCCTCCATTAAAATAAAAAGACACCAAAAATATAAAAAGTTAAAAAGTGAAAAAACAACTTTTCTCTAGTTTTCACATCTTCTTCCTCTATCCTCTTTTTAAGTATTGTCTTGTTCATTTGGCTGTACCTTGCCTGTCCCATTCTGTTATTTCTTTAATCTTCTTTACACATGATGAACCACTTTACTTCCTTTTGTTTTTTTACTGATCATTCATTTGTACTCCCACTGTCCACAAACGTCAAGTATTTGCCACATTAAATAAATTGTTTCCCAATGGTATGTGATGGTGCATGATGGTAGTTGTGTGCAATCACCAACCATCCAAAGAAGTGCAAACCATAACACAAACATGAGCTATTCTCTTGAGAAGTTCAACATCAATCTGTTTTAAGCACTTAACATGTTTACTGCATTTGCCAGAAATGTCTAGTTGTGGCCCCAGAGAGAAAATGCTTCCTTCTGTCAAATATTGTTGCCGCACACACCTGAGAAGGTGATGCAAAGCAGATGAAAACATGCAAGAGAACTTAAATGTATTTATGGTACTAAGCATTTTTGGGCTGCCACTCATCCACCACCACCTGCACTGTGCCAGAAATGTCAGGTTGTGTCTCCAGAGAGAAACAACTTTTCTTCAGTTAAATACTGTTCCTACACACGCCAGACATGGCATTGAAAACCACAGTAGGAAATTGCAAGACAAGATAAACCTAATTATGGTACTAAGCATATTTGGGCCTGCCACCCCACCACCACCACCACTTACACTGTGCCAGAAATGTAAAGTTGTGTCCCCAGAGAGAAAACACTTCCTTCAGTCAAATACTGTTGCCACACACACACCTGAGAAGGTGATGCAAAGCAGATGTGAAACATGCAAGAGAACTTAAATGTATTTATGGTACTAAGCATTTGGGCTGCCACCCATTCACCACCACCTGCACTGTGCCAGAAATGTAAAGTTGTGTCCCCAGAGAGAAAATGCTTCCTTCAGTCAAATATTTTGTCCACACACACCTAAAAAGCAGTGCAAAGCAGATGTGAAACTTGCAAGAGAACTGAAACATATTTATGGCACTAAGCATTTTTGGTGTACCAACCCACCACCACTAGCACTGTGCCAGAAGTGTAAAGTTGTGTCCCCAGAGAACATTTCCAGCAACACACCTGAGAAGGCAGTGAAAGCAGATGTGAAACGTGCAAGAGAACTTAAACATATTTATCGCACTAAGTATTTTGGACCTGCCACCCTAGGCTACCATCACCCAACACTGTGCAAGAAATGGAAATCTGTGTCCCCAGAGAGAAAAATGCTTCCCTTCTGTTAAATACTGCTGTTGCACCAGCCATAGAAGTTGAGCAAAACAAGATTAGAAAAATTCAAGAGGAGTTGTACATAATTGCATAGTGGTGCAAGGCTAAGCTTTGATCATCCCATCCCAGTAACGCAACACAAATATCAAGTGGCTGTGTTTACATTAAGAATGGAGAAATAGCTTAAGGAGAGGGGTTTTGTTGCTGCGCTGCTGCTGCATGCTGCTGTTGTTCCAGAGTCGGAGATATGGACTCTTGCTTGGTGTGGATTCATGGTGGCACATAGACATAGTGCACAGGTAAGTACCTTTTTTTCCTTTTATTGTGGGGGTTATTGCTACCATTTGACGTCTAATATATTCATTCTGCTCTTTCATTCATTTTCAGTTATGTGTGCTGATGACATCATACTGCTGGACAGTTACAGCATAGATGATGTTGTCATGCACACCATTAGACAACCACGAAGGTAAGAACTTTTTAGGGGAGTGGAACTTGTTTCTGCACCATAATTGATACATTAATTGTTTTGTAAATCACTGTCTCTGTCTGTTCTTCTTCCTTACAAGTATTCCTTATGCCTGTATTTTTCCAATGACAGGCTTGATCACCAAGCAAATGATGCTGACTGAGTGACCCGGGTCCATGCTGAGTTCCAACTTCCATCAAGCTTGATCTGTGGTACTGCATGTACCTCTCAAGGTAATAATTTTTCATTTTCCTTTTATGGAAGTGTGGGCATTTTCACTGGCAATTGTGCTGGATGCAATATTCAATATTTCCTGTTTCTGTTGCTATAATTTCAGGTACAGTGCTTTTCAGACTGCATCTGTGCTGTGATATACTTGAGTTGATCGAACTGAGAAGATGGAGATGGCTTGCTTGCCTGCAAGATTTCTTCATGCACCATTTCATTCCAGTTACAGGCGGATAGCACCAGCGAAGACCAGAAAAGATTTTTGTGAAGGAAAGGAAAGGAAAGGAAAGGAAAGGAAAGGAAAGGAAAGGAAAGGAAAGGAAAGGAAAAACATTAAATCACAATGATACTTACCATCAGACTACCACTGCTGGCAGTACAATGGTGTATGTTTGGTGTCCATGTAATTGGAACCAACAAAACCTACATAGAAGAAATGCCTTGAAAACATTTTAATGCTGCAATAAGTCACATGAACTGATTTTCTTCCTCTAGTAGGCTAATAGAAGGGCTGCAGTTTCTGAAGAACAATGCAGGTGTCTTACCATCACAGCCAATGAAGAAAGTCCTTACTGCAATGTGATTCCACATGACAAGGTCTTGCCGGCTTCAGTCAGTGGCTTGATATAAACTGTTGGACCATCACTTCCTTGGGCTAACAGTTCCAGTGTTGTGGCATGCTGTATAGTAATTATTCTGATCAGGAGTACCAAGATGAATCAGGCAAGAGGAGATTTGAGGAGATACAGGAGGTGGTTGCGGTAGTGTGTGCAGCCTGTTGCATCATCATTATGGTGGTGGAAGTAGTAGCCAATGCTGTTTCATACTTGCTGTGAGGAGAAGAACACAGCTGAAGCAGCCCAGGAGTACAGAGGAGGTAGAGGAAGTGGTTCTGTTTATCACATTTGGGGAGCAGGCAGCCTACTCCTTGCATTTATTTTAAATTCATGATCCTGATGAATCGCTACACTAGTAGCTACCACTGTGGTGGTAGAAGTGCTGTGCCATGCTGTTTCTGCTTGTGTTGGAGGATCCAATGACTACATCCATGAGATGATAGGAGGAGGAGGAAAGGTTGAGATGTTGAAGTCATTGCTGCACAGCTGGAGTGTGTCTTGCTGGCTATAATGGGTGTTCATTGTAAGTGGCATAGTGCATTGTTTACAGGTGCTCCATTTGACACAATTAAAAGCAGCACTAATTAATAGTTGTGGATTTATATCTGCGCACTGAATGTGAACATTATAATTGTTATTAATTTAACATTCAGGAGTACACTGGGGACGGGTGGGAGGGAGAAAATAAATTGGAGAGTAGTGCTGTCACGGAATGCAGAATTCGTCAGTGGAATTAGCATGGAATGGCCATTCTGCTGGTGAAATTTCTGCTAGAATTTCACTGGTACTTCAGTGGAATTTCACTTACTGTGATCCATGGAAAAGCAATTTTCTATGGAAAATTATTCTGCAACAATTTCCACAGAAAATATTGACATCTGTGGAAACATTTTCAACAGAACCACATTTTTTCCATGGAAAATCATTCAGTAAATATTTTCTGCTGTGGAATTCCACCATTCTGTTTGTGGCAAAATTTGGCAGAAATTTGGCAGAATTTTGAAAATTCTGCACAGCACTGTTGGAGAGTTTGTTATTTTCCACGTTGTCAATGAAGAATCCTCACAGTCTTCAAGAATGAAATTATCACCATAGGGAACTCCTCTCCATCAGTGCTTCAGCCACTTCAATGTCGAAGACAATGATGAGAACATCCCAATCTGCCAACAGCACTTTCCTCATCTTCATCACTGTCAAGTGGTGGTGCGAAAAGGGACATAGCTCTTCTCATTGGAATGTAAGCCTGATTCATTTTAATGAATGTCAGCATGCCAACATTTTTGGAAGAGAGATTGGTGAGCCTGTCATGCACAATGGCACCCATTAAACTGAACACCCACTCAATGCTGACACTCTAGGATTGGCAGCTAAGATATTTCAGGGCAACCCCTGTCAGTGCTGGCCAGTCATTGACCTTAGTGCCCCAGTATAGCAGAGGGTCATCTGCAATTGTGAGGGTCTTTATATCTGCCAAATACTCCTCTACCATGTGTTTTGCTACTCAAAGTTATGCAGCAAGATCATTCTCCTTCTCCTCAGTTTCCTCCATGTCTGCAACTCTATCTGACTCAGGGTAGCCCACTTGGGATTCAGCATAGGTTCCTTTAAGTTACATGGTTTTGGTGAAGTTTACAACCCTGTGATGATGAGGATGAGTAGGTTTCAGGAACACCAACTCGATGTGCAGTACCCTCATGTGGATTGACCCTTGTGCTCATAGTTGCAACTGTACACCACTTACCCTCTGAGTGAGAATTTCTGTCAGTCTCTCCACCTCCTGATGCCCACCTTGTATTATGGCTGTGAGAACATGTTTATAATGTGTGTCAAGTATTGTGGCAATCCCAAACTCCTCAGACTGCAGAATATAGCTTATGTGGGTGTTGGATTCCAATGTGGACAGCACTTGTTCCATCAATGAGCAACTTGATCTGTCACCACATGCCTGCAACTATTGCTGCACATTTAGCAGTGTCTGCCTCAGCACACATAGCAGGGAGATAGACTCACTAATGCAGTCAGTGTCCCCACTCACTGCCTGTGTTGCATGCTTGAAGGGCCTTAGCATCTATATGAACCCATCCATTTGACACCACTGCTCAATTGTGAGACACATGGATGCCCCACTGCCATTACGGCTTGCATGGAGTAGTATATATATTCTGAGATTACCATGTACTGCTCTTATAGACGCTCCACCAGGTACAAGGTGGAGTTCCATCTGGTGATAACGTCAAGTTTGAGATGATGCTGAGGCAGATTGTTCTATACTTGCAGAACATGAAGATGGTCACGTGCTTTTACTGAACATGCAAAGTGGGCACAGATGCATTGGGCCACAGTTAATATTTCTTATGTATCAGGATGGTTGATTAAAGCCTGCACAACAAGGTTAAGACAGTGTGCCAAGCATAGCACCCTAAAATTCACCATCACTGATGCATTTCTGCACATTGGTTTGTCACTGGTGATGAATCCAGCTTTCAGTGCATGGGGTAGAGCTGCTCATTGACCTCTATGAGTAACACATCAAGCATGTTTTCTCTGTGTGTAACCCTGGGATACTCTTCTTGGTCAGAGTCGCATGCTGCTGAACACCCAGCATGTTGCTATCCCCATAGTTTGTCTTAGAGCAATTCTTGCTTCACCCCAACCAGGCGCTACCCCAGGTACCTGTGCCCAGTGTGCTGTAATGCACAGGTAAGAGCTACCAGCTGTTTTCCCACTGATTCACATGTCCATGCTCAGATGTACATACTGTGTTGAGGAATGCTGCATGGCATGACATGCCATGTCAGAGACATTACTGTACAGTTCAGGGATGACATGCTTGAAAAAGAATGTGCATGATGGTACATGCCATTTTGGCAAGGCATGGGCCATGAACTACCTAAATCCAACATGATCTACAAAGAACAATTGCAACAAATCCAGAGCAAGCATTTCTGCAGCTGCTACATTCAACTCCCATGCTGTAGCATGATTAGGTGGGAATTTAGTTTGACACTCCAAAATTGAATGCAGAGTAGGCTGAATGTTCTTGATGCTGGAAATGGACCTGGTGTGACAAATAGCTTGGTTCGGCATGGTGGTATTATTGAGGTGCTCATAGACTGGGGATTGGTAGTGTTACTCTGAAGTGCTGCACGACTGACCTCATTGCCTATTTTATTTTTCGGTACTGGGGTACCCATTATACCTGGACTCGGGTGGTAGTCCTGCTGCTAGTACCTACTTGGCCCACTTCCAGAATCATATTCGTCCTGTAACACCACATACAGTAGATGTCCTCTTCTCCTCACCTGCACCACCACCTCCCTTATGTACTGCCATGTTTATTTGGCTTACATTGCCTGATGAACCGAAACACTGGCACTGGCAGCCTTCTGGTGTTGACACCACCGTAATGGGTGCCTGTTTTTAAGGTGTGTATGTTGCCCAACCACGCCGAGGTGACTACCCTTCTTACCCCTACTTACTCTTGTTTGACACAGTTGGCAAATTGCCACTGTCTCATCAGAAGGGTCCAGTACATACAAATCCCACACTAGGGATTTATGTGGCCTTGTTTTCACTTAGTGCCAAGATGACTGGGAAAGCAAAGGAGAAGAGCTGGTCTTTGTAAAGTTTTGGAATGACAAGAGAATTGGATGGATGGGAGAAATAGTGCTGGGGGCCTTGGTGGTTGAAGCACTCAAGGCAACAGGAACATACCTTTGCATCTATAACACCTGCTTTGGCATTTTCTTTTCAGGCTAACATAAGGGATCCAAGTCTTACACATCATCTTCTTCATCTGCAGCAAAAAACTGTCATTCTCGCCATCCTCCTCAGGTCTGTCCTCCTCAGTAGCAACAGGCCCTGTGACACACCCTCCTCTTCATGACCAGTGCCATGATGTTGCTCGATATGAACAACCTCACCCTCACACATTGGACACACATTATCAGGCTCCGAGCCATCATCAGAAACAGCACCACTTTCCAAGTGCACTTCAACACCAGCCACCTCCATACTCACAGTTGGTTGCTTGGTGGTGCTACTGCTTCCTGTCACTGTGTCACTTGACACATCAATCAACATGTCTGCAACAGATTTGGCAGAGAAAAATTTATATGCAGAAAAACACCACTGTTGCAAATACATTGGTGCCACTGCTGCTACTGCCTGCCACAGTGTCATCTGAATATTGTCCTCTGCTCCCACTGACCTCTTCTTGGTGCAGGGACAACAAACTGAGAAATGTTTTTTGTAGGTGCTCCACAGCCTCCCTTTTCTTCCCAGTCATTCTTCTGTGCTTTACTATGTACGATTACTCAATAGTCAGGAGGACAGTGATTTTATTCCTAAGGTATGTGTGCTGACAGAGACCCAACAATCACTCTGGCTAAATCACAATCAGCAGGACAGTGTTTTTTCCTAAAACAAGTGTACCACCAGGGGCACAAATAACAACCACTCTAGTTAAAGAACAGTGAGAAAAGTATTTTTCTTAAGAACATACAGGGCACTGGGCCACTTAAATTGCAGTCAGAAGGACAATGATACATTTCAAGGCAGGTGTGCCAACAGGGACACAACAATCACTCAGGTTAAATCGCTGTCAGGAGGACAGTGATTTTATTCCTAAAGCAGGTGTGCCGATAGGGACACAACAATCACTCAGGTTAAATCACAGTCAGGAGGACAGTGATTTTTTTCCTAATACATGTGTGCTAACATGGACACAAACAACAATCACTCTTGTTAAACCACAGTCAGAAAAGATTTTTTTTTTCTTAAGAAACTACAGGGTACTGGGCCAGTGATTTTTATTGAATACAAGTGTACCTTCTAAATTGTTGTTACCCTCTCACACAAGGCCACCAAACCACTACTTTTCTGTTAAAACAAAACTAAATACTGTACTTCTAGTAAAGAATACAGAAGAAAATCAACACAAAAGTACTGTGTGTGCACAGGACAATCATAAACACAGTTTTGAAGAAATTTGAACACCAAAATTACATGTTATATAATGTTATATTTAGATTTTGACTCTAGACTGCTACAAAAGCACACGCTCTGCTTTCTAAGTCTCTCTCCAACACACTACACTCAGAGAATGACCAAACTAGCTTCTCACTAGCTGTTCAGCAAAATATGACCTCCTATCCTACGGTACATTGCAAACTTCAATATTATGCAAAACTTGATGGCAAAGTTCCAGTTTCATGGATATGGGATACTTCTATTATTGAATTAAATGCATTGAAGTTTTCAATTTGAAATTTCTTGAAACTGCAAATAGAATGCAAAGTGCAACTTTCAACTGTGGAAAACTTTGAGATCCGTTAACATATGCAAAATTTTACATAGTGAATTTTGCAAATTTGCATATCTCTACTTCTTATATCACTTTGCTAAATTATGATCCAACCTTCCCCAGTCAATTTCTTCTGTCTCTTCTGCCTTCTCCCTTAAATTTTTTTTGTGACTTCTGATCCCACCAGGAACAGTTCATGACCCTCTGCCTCTTGTCTTCCTTTCGTCCACCCATACTGCCCTTGCCATTTTGCTCCACTCTTCCCATCACTTCTGTATATCTGTATGAGTAATTTTCTCCTGCCTATCAAAGCTCAGTTTTTATCTACAACATGTGCCTGTTGTACTAATTTACCCAACAATTGTTATAATTATGTTCCTTTAATATACTGTATTGCTATATATGACCACTACTTTTGTAATGTTAATACTATTTATTTTTCCCTTCCTGAACTATTTCCCTTACCTCTCACCCAGAAGATACATCTTGAAATGAGTTGTTATCAGCTCAGTATGTCTTTCTTGGTGAAACATCTAAAATAAATAAATAAATCTGACCTTGTTAACATTTACAGAGGCATGATATTAGGTTAGGCAAGGCAAAGCAATTTTATTTATATGGCACCCAATCCCAGGGGCTCTGGGTGCCTTACAAAAGCAAGAGCATATTAGTAAAATAGTACAACTAAAACAATAAATAATAAAATTGGATAATGAATAAACAATCCAAAGGTTATAGCCCTGGCAAGATCCAGTCCTGATTAGAGATGCAGTGAAATTTGATTTCACCAGCGAAATTCAAATGAAATATTTTGCAAAATTCATGCATTTTGATGGAATTTCCCCAGTGCGAAATGCGGAATTTCATGCTTATTCATTGAAAAGGGCTTACTCACTCAGGCTCATTTGAAAAGAGCTCAGCTGGGCTGCCAGCCATGGAGGTGAGTGGAGGGCTGTGCTGGTTGCCTGTGCGGGTATTAGATGGGAGTTTGCAGGGTTGGGGGTTACTAGTACTACTACCTACTACCAGACAGGGTGGGAGGTAGGGTATCCACTAGACACCAGGAAAGGTATTTTTTATTTAATGAACTGTACATTACTGGCATTGGCACTTATGGACAATGACAGGAGGAGGATGGATGTGAATCTCGAGATGGGGCGATTCATTCTTCATTTGGCTGGCGATTGGCTAGGGAGGTTGGGCCACTAGACACCAGGAGTTTATTTTATTTCAAATTATGTGGATGGGGGATGGGCTGAAACTCAGTGAGGAAATGCTTCCTATTGTGGGCTGGGGGTGGGACCACTGGACACTAGGTACGTGGTTTCTTTGGAGGAGGGAAAACTTTTTAACAAATTTTTATCATGCTGATTCCCCTCTCCTCGGCTCTCAAATGTGAAATTTCACCCACAGATGGTGAAATCAGCATTTTGTGGGTGAAATTCTGCATTTCACTTGGGGATTACACCCACGAAATATTTTGTGGAATGCGGATTAGACAAAATATTTTGCTTTGTGACATTTTTTAATTTCACACACCACTAGTCCTGATGAACTTGACCCTAAACTCCTCTACATCTCATACCCTTCAATTGCTGTTCCACTGACTCAGCTGCTTAACCTCTCATTCTCTATTAGCTCTGTTCCTTAGTCCAGTGGGACTGCCAAAGTTCTTCCTCCTAACAAATGGGGACCCTCCTCCTCAGGAAACTATCACCTTATTTCTCTTTGACCCTCCTTTGTTAAACTGCAAGAGAAGTTAGTCTACTCTAGACTTATTAACTACCTCACTTCTTACAGTTTTCTCTCACCTTTTAGTCTGGCTTCCATAAGCATCACTCCACCATATCTTCCCTGCTGCATGTCACTGGCTCCTTCCTTTGTGAAATGGATTGGGGCTTATCACAGCTGCCATTTTCATCAAGCTGGCCAAAGCTTATGAGCTTTGACTTGATGTCCCATTCGGTCCTCCTAGATAAGCTGATTTTGGCCAGCCTCCCAGGTGCTGCTACTGACTGTCTCCATTCCTACCTAACAGGCCACAAGCAGTTGGTTCAGGTTGGAGGCATGTTATCACTGCCCCTCCACATCCAGGTATGGGTCCTGCAGGGTTTTATCTTAGCCTCATTGTTTTCTCCATTTTTCTGAATGATCTCCTTCTGGTTGAATCAAATCACATATATACATGTATGCAGATGACACAGTCATCTTCATCTCCAGTTCTTCCACAATTCTGTTGCAAAACCTACTCCAATAGAACTTCAGCAATGTCCTGCACTGTTTCCATTCCAACCATCTCAAGGTCAACTCTAAAAAGCAGTGTATATGACCTTTGGTACCAGCCACAAAACTGACCAGGCTCTCAAGACCATTGGTCTTCACCATGCTGGATGGCTCCCTCTTGAATCAGTCCCATCCATTAAATATCTCAGCATGTGGCTTGACAGTAAGCTTGACTTTTCTGCCTACATCAATGTTATCCATGTAAAACTCTGCCTAAGCTTAGTGCATTGTGTGGTAACATAGACTACTATCCCTGCCAGTTCATGGTGAGCTGGTCACCAAAATGGTGCTCCTGGTCTTTGACTATGCTGATGTGGTATATGGTACAGCCCTCCACTTCCATAGCCAGACTGAACACCCTTTGCAGTGCCTTTTGTCACTTTGCAATAACTCCCTCCACATATGCATAACTGCTCCCTCTACTCCCTGTCCATCCTTCCCTACCTTCATGTCACCAGTTCAACATATTCTTCATCTCCAAGTACTGTTTTGCCTCTCTATCTTAGCTCACTCCTCTCTCCAGTCCCTCCAGCTCCATTTTCTCTCCACTCAAGGGACCAGCAAACCTTCTCCATGCCTCACCCTCATTCCTTTGCTGAACAATCTGCATTCTCCTATCATTTGCCATTACTGTGCCACCAGCTCCCTTATTCCATTTATCATTTCACCTCCCTAGGGTCCCTAAGGCATCAGCTGATACTCCTTAATCCACCCGTCTGCACCAGTTCCATGAGCTCTGAGCAGAATCAAAAACAGTGTGTGCAAAAACAGTAAGGGAACAACTGCAAACACAAAATAGTGGCATCATTTGCGGGTGCCTACACAAAACAGCAGAAGAGGTGACGGACAGCAATGGGCATTCAGACTATTCCTTATGCCATTTTTATTCTTGGGTGGGCTTTGCCCTCCAGACATAAATTATATAATCAACATGGGTGGGGGCTGAACTCAGCTATGGGGAGAAACACAGGTTGGGCAGAAGGCAACCGACAAGGTGCAGGGGACAGAATTTGGCTGCTACAATGTTGAGAAAAACTCACATTTACACCAAAAACAAAAGAGTCACTGCGGAATTCAACCTGGTCCTACTTCCTAAAGTAGCACACACAGACACTAACCTAAATCTCTGTGCTACACTTCCAGCACACTTTGGAACCTCACAAAATGCACCTTGTAATACTAACTACTTGCTCCACCACTGGTAACTCAGAGTAATAACCCTATTCGCTGACATTACCACACTCCTAAAAACAAGTTGCCCATACTGTATGTCCTTCACTCTTTACTTCATCCAAATGTACATGCTCAAATCATAGGATACCCCTGTACCTGTTTCCTTTAGGAGTTCACCTCACTGATTTTGGTATTTTTAGGTGTTTGATTCCCCTTTACACAGCTGTTCCCTTATGCAAAGTTTTGACTGACTTCATATTGCTTTGATGCCTGTCTCAGTTTTCATCTTGCAGTTGTGGTTGTACCACATACAGTATTCTGCATTTTATCATGTGCCACATTGGTAGCAGTTAAATATTGTTGGTGCTTAGTGTCTGCACTTTATCTGCATCATGTAATGTACTGTACTATTTCACTGTTTACTCCTGTAACTTTTCCTGGCCACAGCCGAAAAAGCCTTGGCTGAATGTGCCTTTCCCAGTTATCAGTTTAAAATACATACAAAGATCCATCCTGTGATGCTTTATTTTCAGTCGCCAGCTCCCGGGCAGACATGCTTAATGGAATCTCCCTAGGCAACAGTGGCAGTCTTATGCACTCTCAGCATCTCTGTGTGACCTCCCCAAAGCATATGGCATTAAAAGATTCAGAAGGATTTTCTGGACTCCCTGCTACACAGATGAACTGCTCCTATAAAATAGCCCTCCATCCACCTGGAATAATGTCTGGCTACTTTGGGGTTCTTACAGTTTACTCAGACTTTTATTAGGATCCATTAGGGGTCACCAGTGACAATTCTGTTTCTATCAGGTTATCATTATGTGACTTAACTCTAATATAAATATCTCTATTTTAGGTACATCTCTTTCAGGTCCCTAGGCAAGAAAACCATTTTTATATCCTCTATGTACATCATTCTTCTGTGAGTCTCTGTTTGTCTGACTCTCCTTTCTCTGTCTCTCACCATCTATGATTTTTGGCTGCTCTTATCTTCTGCTCTCTCTCCCCTTCTCTCCCCTGGGCTGCTCTGCTGTTCATGCTGACAGAGGCATGTGGGGACTGGAACACTGCAAGCAAACTGAACCACATGCCATGCCTGGAGCCCTGCCACCACTCAGACCTCACAGGTCTACCCCAGCCCAGTACTCCCAGTTGCCTAGGCCCCAGCTTAAAGGCTGTGACAATTGTTCTTTTGTTTTAGTTGCTAGCTCTTTCAGCCCCAACTCTAGATCCTCCATTAAATGGAATCATCACTCTCCACCTCTGGCTCCTCATGGCTTGTCCAGGCTCCTCTCTTCTTCCTTTAGCTATTTGTACCCAGCTACAATCTAAGAGAATCCTTTGCTAACTCATGTTTAACCATTTGTTCCCTGCATCTTTTTAGTAACCCCAAATTTCTTTTATTGCTAAGGACATTTGCATGGAAATAGGATCACTGTCCTATTTCCTCTTTGTGTCTGTCCCCTCTGCAGTCACAGTTCTGTTTGTGACATCCCAGTCCATTGGGCAGTGCTGTGGTAGTATCTGGAATTGTTAAAGTTTATAGAGAACTGGGCAATGCACAGTTCTATAACAAACTCAGTATAGACCTCAAAACAGTTCAAATAACATATTGATGCAGTTTTGAGAACAACACTTCATGAAGAACTCACCTATATGGTAGAATGGGAATTTCTTACTGCCAGGTCTTCAGTACAGGCCATTATGTATGTGCTGCCGAAGATCCATAAAAGTCTAGCAGATTCTCCAGGATACCTAACAGTGGCAGGAATAAGGTCCCTTACTGAGCCCTTATCCAAGTTTTTAGATGCCTAACTAAAATATATTGTATCTGGTTTGTCATCCTGTGCCAGGTATGCCATGAATATATTTAGCATCCTGGGGGCATCCTGTCAGATTAGACCATAGCTTAGTACTGGCATCAATAAGGCTGAGGCTAAGAGCTACCAAAAAGTTACAAAAGAAAGATCTGTGATGGAGACAAGTTGAAAGAACCAGACACCAGAAATAAATACAAATAAGTCATACAGAAAAACTTAACATCTCTGGTAAAAGAAGAAATGAACATTGAAGAAACATGGAACAGCATAAACTAGCATTTGTCAATGCTGAATGTTTGCTTGCTGGCATTGACATTGGTAGTATAGGAGTTAAAGAGATGCATAATAGGAAGGCAGTGAAGTATTGAACTGAAGCCAACCCACCACCACCCTGCAGAGACTGACAGGCATTGGGGTGTGCCTTTAGGTCATCAGGCATAATGGCCATGCCATTTCACCATACCCTACCCTGCAGACAATGATAAGTGTCACAGTGTGCCTTGGAGTCTTTGGGCCTTATGCTCACCCCATTCCATAAAAATACGGTGAGATGGGTGCAGTATAAGAGAATGGGGTGAACTCTGGGGCCGAAGAAGCAAGGCACGCCTCGATGCCTGTTACTGGCTGCAGAGTGTGTGGATGGGGGTGGAATTGCAGGAGTATTACAGGTGACAATCCCAAGTCACACCCCTGATGCCTGTCAGTCTCTCAGGGTGGGGCATTGTGGTTGGAACCCTAACGTCCCCAGACGTTCTTTGGTATTTTCACCCTAAATTTTAAACATGTTTTTTTTTGTGACCCTTACCTCATGAACAGTGGCAATATCAGTTTATTAGCAGAAAATTGATTTTGAACAGCGACTGTACTATTTGGCACCACTGGTGCAAAACAAATTTCAAACTGGATGTGAAAAATGACAGCTGTACTGTTCATGGGGAGGTGTTAAAAATGGCAATGTTGAAAATCTGCAGTGAAAATATAACAATACTGGTGAAGTCAGGAGCGTGCGTAGAAACTGTGCATTGCACACCCATGATGTAATTAGTTTGGGGATTTTTACAGGAGATTGTCAACACAGGCATTTTGGGACCTCCCCATTAACAGTGTCACTGTAATTTTCTTACTCTGTCCCAAACAGTGATTTCCCACAGCTACCATGCATTTCTGCACTGGAAGTGAGAAAACACATTTTGGCCAGGGTGTGAAAAATGACAGCTGTACTCTTCATAAGGAGGTATGGAAAATGCTAGTGTTGAAAATCTGGACTGAAAATATTACAAATTCATGAACTTACGAGGGAGCAAGGAAACTGCACAATGCTCACTCATAACACAGTCATTTTATGGACTTTTGTCAGCAAATTTTAACATAGCCATTTTAAAACCTCTGCTCATGAACAGTATCACTGTGATTTTCTTAATCTGTCCCAAACATTGATTTTGCACACCGACTGTGCCATTGTGCGCTACATGCATGAAAACACATTTTGGGCAAGATGTGAAAATGACAGCTGTACTGCTCATAAGGAGGTGTGGTAAAATGGCAATGTTGAAAATCCAGAGTGAAAATATTAAAAATTTGCTAACTTAAGAGCATGCATAGGAACTGCACAATGCATGCTTGTAACAGAATCATTATTGGGACTTTTTTCACCAAACTTTCAACATAGGGTTTTGGGGGCCTACCTCATGAATTGTGCAACTGTTGTTTTGTTACTCAGTCCCAAAAGGTGGTTCAATGCAGTGACCACAAAATTACCTTTCCTGGACAGAATAACAAAATGACAGTGACTGAGTTCATGACGTGGGGCTAAAAACCCATGTTAATTTGAGTTAAAACATTCTCACAATGGCGAGACATGCACCAAAGTTGAAACAAACCCATTTATGCCATCATACAGCTTACCAGCATTTCTTCAGTTTGCGGTCGGCTTTGAAGAGTTCAGACGTGTTCCCGGTCCACTGAAGATCATCGTGCTGGGCTTCCGAGGCAAGTATGGGGGTGTGGGAGGTGGGTCTGCAGAGGTGGGTGCTGTTTGGGTGAGGGGGGCAAGACAGTCAATGAGGGACCATTTTATTTTTCTTTACAGTTTATTTTTTTCCTTCTGCAGGAAGATGATGCAGGACCTTGCCACATTGGGGTGGGCTCCCAGTGTGGCAGCTGAAATCTTATTTTTGGGATGTGGTAGTGGAGCTGACAGGGATTGGGCACCCCGTTGGCCATACCAACTTTTGCCATGCTGGACTGGGCTCCCAGCGTGGCAACTGGGAGAATCGATACTTTTTTTGTGGGGGTGGGGACAGAGTAGAGCTGATGGGGGATTGGGCACTCCTATCACCATATGGATGTTTGCCATGCTGGGGTGGACTCCCAGCATGGCACCTGGAAGCATCTTTGGGGCAGTGGAGCTGGACGGGGACTGGGAACCCTCATTGGACATACGGTGTAGGGGAGCACATGAGTATGCTGAGGTGGGCTCCCAGCATGCACGTATGTGTTTGTGGTGGGGACGAACAGTCTATAACAATTCAGATGCAGTGCCGATTAGACAATTTGCATACTGCTGACAGCAGTATGCAAATTGCCTGCAGCAGTGTTTTCCTAGAACTGTATGTCACTGCATCTGAACACTGTCATAGACAACTCAGACACTCATTGGTGTGGTGCAGCCACACCTGCAAAGGAGCAGGGCATTGGAAGTGGGGAGGCACACCTACAAAACTTGTATGGTGGCACTATGTTTCTTGCACATGCATGCAAGCAAACATAAAATGGAATTACAAAAGCAGCTGAAAGAGTATTAGGCTACAAGGCTAAAATGAAAAAAAACAAGGTGGATAACAGACGAAGTGCTGGAGTTGAGTAACAAATGTAGAAAGCTGAAGGAAAATATAAAATTGATGGTACTCTAAGAGCTAAGTACAACAGGTTAACTAGATTGATAAAACAGATAGCAAAGAGAGACAGAAACAACTAGATTAGTGAACAATGTAGGGAGCAGAAGAACACGCCAAGAGAAATGAGGAGCATGGGTTGTACTGCAAGATAAGGGAACTGAGTGGGACATGTGAGCTTAAGATGTCAACAGTGAAAGACAAAATGGGTGAATAATTAAGAATGAGCACATGAAGACCAAGTGTTGGGAAGAATATTTTGCAGAGCTGTACAATGTAATGAACACAACAGATGAAATTATTCTAGAAAGGCTTCCTAGCACAAAAAGTGGAGACCAGATGCCAAAATTCCTAGAGAACAAAGTAAAGGATTCAATAGAATGTTTGAAAAGAAAAAGGCACCAAAAATTAACAACGTAACACACAGAACTGTTGCAGGCAGGTGAGGAACACGCTGTAAAAGTGATGTACAAACTGTTCAGCAAGATTTATAAAGAACTAGTACCAAATGAGTGGGGAAAGGTGATAATAGTATGGATTCCTAAGAAAGGAGACAAGAGCAAAATAAAACTCCAGAGGAATCAGCCTAAGTATACCAGGAAAAGTATTTACCAAGACATTGCAGAAGGAATGAAGAGATTTGTAGAAAAGTCACTTTCAGAAGAACAGTCCAGGTTCAGAAGAGGGTGAACTACAATAGACCAGTTGTTTGTTATAAGACAGATATCAGGGAAGTACATAGAACACAGCATCGCCTACTATAATAACTTCATAGACTTAAACAGGCTTTGATAGCATTTGACAAAAGGGTTATGGCAAGTTTTAAGGATATATGGAATCCCTGAGAAATTGGTTATGATAGAAAACATCTAACAGTAAGTCAGTGAGTGCAGTTAGAATAGGTGGAAAGATGACAGAATGGTTTAGGACTACAGTAGGAGTGAGACAGGGATGCACATTGTCACCAGATTTGTTCCAGTTTAGAACTAGAAGCAGTTATGGCTTTAGTACTAAAAGACAACATGGGAGAAGTTATGCAATATAGTAAGCCAGTAAATAACTTTAGATTTACAGATGATATTGACCTCACAGCAATGTCCAAAAGGATCTACAGAGAATAACTGACAAGGTAGAAAGTTTGGACTAAAGAGTAACACAGAGAAGACAAAATGATGACAGTTGAAAGACAAGAGGAAGATGCTCTGATCAAAGTAGGAGTTGAAAACTAGAACTAGTGGAAAAATGTATGTACCTTGGAGGCCTCATATCGAAGAATGGAACATGTTAGGATGACATAAAAGAAGAACTAGACTAGCTGCTACTGCTTTGGGAAAACTTCAAAAAATATGGAAGGCTAAAGACATCATGATAAAATAAAAATTAAAGTGTATGAGACAACTATCATTTCCGATACTGCTGTATGGGTCAGAATGCTGAAGCATGAGGAAAAACGACAAACATAAAATATTGAGTACAGAAATGGGTTTCTCAAGAATTCAGAAAATAAAGAATGAGATAATAAAAAGTGGCTTGGACATGCAGTAAACAACTCTGCTGCAGAAGATTCAATAAAGATGATTGCAAAGGTTCAGGCATGTATTGAGACTGGATACGGATAGAATACCACTCATGACAATGCATACAGAAGTTTATGGAATAAAGCCTAGGGAAGACCATGATTACTCTGGATAGATACCATCAAGAATGACTTACAGCAGAAACGATTAAAGATGAATGAAGCCATGGAGCTGGTGAAAGACAGAAAGTGATGGAGAGACTTCATTTGGCCCCATCATCGCTGACTGAGCTGACGGATAGAAATCTAAGCTGAGCTAAGCCTGGGGATCTCCAGCTGAAAATAGATAGGGTACTCCTTCCCTTGCTATCAAATCATTATATACTTAACGCATTCTCACAAAAGTGGACTTCAAGCAGTACAGTACTGGCTAGACACTAAGACTACCCTTAACCTGATATTAAAGAGTTTCTGATTGAGTGGTCTGAAATGGCTTCATATGCAATGCATTCTTATTCCAGAGAGATGATTACCTTCCAGAAAAGGGTATAGCTATAGAGACAACATTTGTTCCCAACTATGTAAATTTGTATCTTGGCAAATGGAAAACAGAAAGTGTCTATGACACCAATGTCAATCTGTTTTGGGGTCAAATTGATCTTTGGCGTCATTGTATAGGTTATATTTTCATGATATGGAGTGGCAATAGGCAACAACTCAAGGAATTTGTGTACTACCTGGACAGTAGTAACCTGAACCTTGGGTATGCAAGCCAGTCAGATTGCGAAGAGGTCTCCTTTCTGGATCTTGCAATCAAGAAGGATGAGGCTGGTACTTTGTGTGCTAATCTCTAGAGAAGGAAGACTGGTGGACCATGTTCCTCCATTCTACCAGTTGCAATCTACATCATATGATTAGGAATATTCCCAAATCTCCATTTCTGAGAATTAAGCAGAACTGAAGTGACCCATTGGGCTACAGTTTCAACAGTGGAGAACTCCAACAGAGTTTTTAGAACTGGGAGTATTGCAGGAATATAGTTTTGGAAGCTAAGGCAGAGGTAAACAGTAAAGATAGGCATAGTTTGTTAACTGTCTGAAATAGAAAGCAGATAACAATAGGTTAAACTTTGTTACCACATTCTCTAGGCAAGCAGGAGCCATCTAGTGTGTGATTAGAGAGCTGTTATATCCTACAGTTAAATCACAGTGTGTTTGCAAGCACTTCTGCAGTACCCCTAGAGTTATATTTAAGCAGGAAGTAACTTTAGCTGATAGATTGATCCATGGCTACCAAACCCGGACAGAGACCAGAGGACAGCACTTAGATTCCTATACATCTAAATGGGTGCTATACTTGCAGAAATTGCATATTCTGTGCAAAATTCTAAATACCAAAATTCACTACTGTAAACACCACAAATTCCCTATTAAGCGTTTCACCAGCTGTGTGATTATTAATGTTGTTTACTTTGCCACATATGCCTGTTGTACATTTTATATGAAGCAAAGCCACACATACCTTCAAAATCAGGGCAGGAGAACACCTTAGGAGTATTACTAAGGTAGATGAGAACAACACACTTGTTATGCATGTCGTGGCACACAGAAGTAAGGGGAACATGTCTTGAAATTCTGTGCCATAGACAGAGTCATACTAGGAGAGAGGGTGTGGATTTGGACCTTGCCCTTCTAAGGAGAGTGTCCTAGTATTGGATATACTGTATATACTCTAGGGACCTTAATTAGCCCAGGGCTCAATGACAGACTTGATAGCATGCCACCCTTTGAGACGTACTTTCTGTTTCTGAATATACTTAACATTACTGTATTTGCATTCTCTCAGGGAACATAGGCTGTCTTATGTTTGATGTGCTTCTTTCAGTTGCAGAGCTGCTACCTGAAAGTGTCACTGATTGTTTCCTCATTCAACATAAGGATTATTTAAGCTATGGAATAAAAAGATGATGCTAGAAGCTATGGACTATAAACAGGAGATCTATTACTTTGATGCCTTGAGTCTTTTTCCCAATGCATTACAAGCAGTACATTTTCTATTATGTTACTGGAACATTTTGAAGTGATATTTAATATTATAACAATGTACATACAATGAGCACCCACAGATTAGGACAACCACCCAAAAATGGTTAAAAAAGTTCACCATTTATTTATAGCAAATGTGCAGTATACATCTATCACCTACAGTATGTTGCAGATGGATAAAACTGTCAGAAGCCATATAGAGGATAAGTGGCATCTAGCCAAGCAGACTATATATTTAATACAATGTTTATTTTGCACGATCAGGCTAGTACATGCCTACTTTGGCTACTAACCCAAGCTGACTGTGGCAAGTTGGTCCCAGTTTTAAATCACTTGTTTTGTAACTGGGTTCATCTGTCTGCATCTTTTTTTCTTGCATTATATTGTTATTGTAATGTTCCAAGCACTTTTATGAAATTGTGGTGTGTGTCTTTACATTTTTTCTCTCTCTCTCTTGAATGGGATTCACTCACTGCACCCCAACCCCTCTTAGGACACACAGCATGCACTGGTCAGGAAACCTTACTATCCTACCTGATGGTATGCCAGTTTATTGAATGTTCTAATAAATGTTGATACTTTTGCTACAGTGTTGAGTCTGGATGTGTTTTTGTTTTACAGACTTTTGGTAACCACCATTTGGCACAGTAGTGTTACAATGAAACATACTTACTGTAGCTCAGATTTCTTGCCCAAACAAGCCATTTTCCTTTATGCTTTGTTACCATATCTCTGGGGAGGGTGGAAAGAGTTTCTTTGCAGTCGCATCCTCATTACATAAACAAACCAGCAATTATCAATGTTGACTGTTTATTTGCAGTGTAATAGAGCTTTAAAGAGCCCATGATGTTGCTGAGCCAGCTTTCAACAAGCATTTGTCAATGCCAAATGTTTTCTTGCTGGCATTGGCATTGGTAGTGCAAGAGTTAGAGAGAAGCATAATAGGAATGGCAGTGAAGTATTGAAGTGACACCATTCCACCCCCACCCTGCAGAGACTGACAGGCATTGGGGTGTGCCTTGATCATCAGCCATAACACTCATGCCATTTCACTCACCCTACCCTGCAGACACTGACAAGTGTCACAGTGTGCCTTGGGTCTTCAGACCTTATGTTCACCCCATTCCATAAGGAAATACATTGAGATGGGTGCGGTATAGGAGAATATGGTGAACTTTGGAGCCAAAGAGTCCAAGGCACACCTCGATGCCTGTCACTGGCAGCAGGGTGGGCATAGGGGTGAACAGCATAAGCATTACAGCCGACAATCCCAAATCACACCCTGATACCTGTCGTCTCTACAGGGTGGGGCATTTCAGTTGGAATCCCTAATGCCCTAGGTATTTGTTGGTATTTTCACTCAAAATTTTCAACATGGGCTTTTTATGACCCCACCTCATGAACAGTGGCATTATCAGTTCATTAGCTGAAAGGTGATTTTGCACAGTGACTGCATCAGTTGGTGCCACAGGTGCAAAACACATTTCAGGCAGGATGTGAAAAATGACAGCTGTACTATTTATGAGGAGGTATAAAAATGGCAATGTTGAAACTCTGGAGTGAAAATATGAAAAACTGGTGAAGTCACAAGCGTGCACAGTAACTGCACAATGCACACCTGTAATGCAATTATTTTGGGGATTTTTAAACAGATTTTCAACATAGGTATTTTGGGACCTCTACTCATGAACAGTGGCACTGTGATTTTGTTACTCTGTCCAGGAAGTTGATTTCCATAGCGACCATGACATTGTGCGTCAGATGTGCAAAACACATTTTGGGCAGGATATGAAAATGACAGCTGTACTGTTCATATGCAGGTATGAAAATGGAAATGTTGAAAATATGGAGTGAAGATATTAAAATTGTCAAAGTTACGTGCGTGCATGGAAACTGCTCAATGCTCACTCATAACACAGTCATTTTTGATTTTGTTTCACCAATTTGCAGCATGGGCTTTTGACCCCACCTCATGAACAGGGCACTGTCATTTCATTAACTGGTCCTGCAAGGTGATTCTGCAGTGATTACGAAATCATTTTTGGGACCAAATAACAAGATAACAGTGCATGTGTTCATGAGGTGGGGTCTCTAGAACCCCATGTTGAAAATCTGGAGTCAAAATGCAAAGAAATGGCTGAGATATCCATCTAAGTTGACCTCCTCCCCATTGATGCCATTATACAGATTACTGGCATTTCTTCATTTTGCAGTTCTGCTTTGAAGAGTCCAGAGGTGTTCACACTCCACCAAAGATTGCAGTAATGGACCACAGGAGGTAAGTATGAGGTGAGGGGTGTGGGGAGGTGGGGTATGCAGAGGGTGGGTGCAGGTTGGGGAGGGCTGCCACAGACAATGAGGGACTATTTTCTTTTTCAGTTAAAAAATGGAACTGGACATCACAGGATGATTTGTTGGGTGTGCCACAATGGGGTGGAAGGGAAGAACATGCCCACATGGTTGACTTTGTGTGAGCAGTGGCACACTGGGGTGGGCTCCCAGTGAGCCACAAAATGGGGAGTTAGACATGCTTATAGGGATTGCACCCCAATGTCAGCTTTATTTTGGGATTGTGTAGTGGCAGATTATGTTTATTGAAATGTTTCACTAGGAAGGCACATATGGGAGGTGTGTCATCTCTGTTGCTGCATGACAAGTTTGTCTCTGAATGCAGTGGACCATTTCTTTCAAGTTGGTGGCACTTTACATAATCGTTGTGTCAGCCCTAGCATGCTGGTTAATTGGGAATGCGGGATGCACCTACAAAGCATGCCCTGCATTCGCCAACACTGACATACCTCTCACTGTGCTACTACATTAACGTAAGATGTTGCTTGCACATGCACAAGACAACATAAAAATGAATACATAGACACAATGTAACTTGTATTTGTAATTGTCATCCTTATTTCTTAACTACTAAGGACATTTGCATCGAAACAGGATCACTGCTCTATTTCTCTGTCTGCTTGTCAACTTCTACAGTCACAGTTCTGTTTGTTACATCCCAATCTGTTGCTGTGGTGATGATGATGTCATAAACAGAGCATTGTGATGTCTTTGTAGCCAAGCAGCCAAAACATATAAAGTCCAAGCAGCAGTAATCGTATCTGTATATTACTGACCTCAGTACTGAAGAAAAGGGTAAAGAATTGAAAAATTGATGAACTATAAATGGAAATGTGGATAAATTCACATTTTTCAATTATGCAACTTGTGTCAGGAGCTCTTTAAAGGGAACATAAACAATATGTGATTTAAATCAAATGTTTCTATTGTTTTCTGTCATAAGTGACATAATGTTAACATATTTAATGATATTTTGCATTCTGCATGCTGACTGTTTTTTCCCACATTGTTTAGGAGTTTTAAAGAGGCACTTTCCAGATTCCTGACTGTAACTAGAGGAAACCATTATAAATGCAGAAAGAACACAACAGGTTGATACTGTGAGGTTTGATGTTCATCTTCAAAGTCTGATGATGACATCTCTTAGCTATCAATGGTCAGAAAAACAGTGTGACTGATATGCCTGCATCTTTGATCTACACAAAATTTACACCCATTAACTTGCTCAACACTATCATCATCAGAATTCTTAGCACTGGCTGTTGAGTAGCAAGCTGCCTGCATTTCTACATCCATTGGATTAAACAGCACACACCTCCACATTCCGCCACACTGCCCAAACATCACCAGTATGTCTGCTTTACACATTCACACAAGCAAATATAAAAATGAGATACTGACCAAAGAGGCATTATAGACTACTGGTTAAAGCACAGGATTGGGAAGCATGGATCCAGGTTCAAATCCCACCATATTCACTGACTTACTGTTTAATCATGAGAAAGCCATCTAATCTCTATGACATGCTCCAATACTCCCAGTTATAAGACTGGGAGGACACAAGGCCTCGCAAAGCAAATTGGACTATCCTGGGTAAATACATTACAAATAAAACCCTAAACGAACTATTGTGTATTTAGTAAAACTAATAGTAAGGGACAGATCTCATAAATAAGAGGAGCATATTTTTCCAACAGTCAAAATAACTCCTATATGTGATAAATGCACTTTAAATTATTCCAGTTTCTCATAGCGCACAACTCTGTTTCAAACTCAACCTTAAGAGCAGCTCCTCAAAAGAAAAATATATCCTAGAATGCTTTTTATTGGAGAAAGTTACTGCAATTTCATATCACAATTAAAGACTAAAGTGCTCAAAATATATGTAAAAGTAATAGGGAAGACAAAGATTGCAAAAGTGACTAACGACAAGTGGGGATATAAGTGCTACACATTGAAATGCAGGGTGACTGAGAGAATTAATAAAATCATAAGCAGTTGGCACTGCTGTTGTCAATAAACAATGTGATACTGTGAAACAACTGGAGAGCAACATCAAGGGAACTAAATTCAAAGGTGGATACTGTGCTTTAAGCACACTTGGAATTAATGTACCAAAGAGGCAGTCTGCAGCAAGACTAGTGAATACTATCTGTAAAAAGGATGCTAGGGGAGAAGTACTAGCTAGCTTTTTTTTTTTTTTTTTTGTACATTACTCCAAATCACACACGTGCAGTACTCCAAATCTCAATCCCAATGCAAGGCATCATCTATGCAACCGCGTGCATGGCAGCTGACAAAGCTTTGCTGGAACAGACATCACCATTTAAAAGGCTTCTACATCAGATCCAGTATAAACTGACAATGACAAATTATAGACACGTGATTCACCATGTTGGATTCCTCAGTGATTTCATCAAACAAGGACTAAGTCAGAAACAAAGGCACTGAGCATTTATTTCACTCAGAGTCCCTATACCAGAAAAACAGTTTACAGGAAGACTAGTGCATACACTGTAGATAGATACAGTAGACACAATCAAAAGAAGTCTAGAGTTGCAGGAAAAGAGTGTACAGGGTAAAAGAGTAGGCAATGAAAGATCAGATAACTCAGGAGGTGCAATGACATAAGGATATTTTCAAATATGAAAGGCAGTTTTATAGCGTAGAGCAAATGATGTATTGGATAGGAATTTAATAGATTGACACAACATGGAAAGGGATATTTCTTTATTCTCAGAAGTAGGTAAACAGGCAAGTAGTTACATTTTAAACAGTTTGAAGTTTAGAGATAAAGGACATGTGATCCTTAGAGGAAGGACTTACTGTAGTCAAGATGGAATGAGATGAAGTTTCAATTGAAGGTATCAACAGAGAGGAGATCTCAAAAATTACAGATATCGACATCTTGTAGATATGAGAACAGACTGGTTTTAAGACCATAAAGACATAAAGAACATAGATGAGTTCTTGTGAAAGACCTCAGATTTCTGAAGAGTGATCAAAGGAGAAGGAGTCAAGGAGAGTAATAGGAAAAGCTGAATTATGAATGAGTATACTTTTTTGCTTAGCAGGAAGATGACAGTCTTCGAGACAATAAGCTGAAAGACATTAAGATGAAGCCAGGAGTTAAAGTTTTTTCAAGCCAGGGGAGAAGGAAAATAAGGCAGAACTGGAGAAGTGTTTGAAAGAAACATTTGACTGAGTGTCATCAACCAAATGATACAACCCAAGGGAATGTTTTAGACAGAAAGAAGAAGAGAGGATATAGATCAGCACTTTAGGAGCACATTAGAAAGGCTGGAGAAAGTAGGAAAACCGAAAGCAGAGACAAAGAAAGCAAAGTTAGAGAAATAGGAGAGGAAAAAAAACAGAAATGAGGAGAACTAGGGACCCCAGCACACTGCTCAAGAGGGTCAGTGAGGAAAAGATAGTCTACTATGTTGATCACTTTACCCAGGTCAATGGGGGGCAAAAGTTACCATCAGAAATAAGTTGGTGGTCAGCAGCTGCTGTAAGAATGGAGTGAAAGCCAATTGGAGCGTTCAAGAAGCTTGCTGTGGCTGGGGTGAAATACTTTGCTGAAAATAACTTATTTAAGAAGCAGCTGACAACTTCAGGAGAACATTAATAAAATATGATATTTAGATAAAGTTCAGGTTGTATTTCACATTAGTTCTTTTTTCTTCTCCCCATTATTTATTGCTGAGGTCATTTGCATGAAAACAGGCTTATTGCTCCTGAAAAGTTCATTTATTTCTGTTGCTGTCTCCTATCTGAGGTCATAATGCACTGCTTGTGACATCACACTTACTCTTATGGCAACAGATTGTGATGTCACAACAGAGCATTATGACTTGAGGTAGGGAGTAAGCTACAGAGGCAGATTAACTTTAAAGTAACTGTAAGGGATAAAAATCATGTATTCATGCACATTTTCTCAGTAATAAATAATGGGGAGGAGAAATCTAGAATATATATGGAACACAAGCAGAATTTTACCTACTTAGTATGTTTTCAAAGTTTTCTTTCAGGCATCAGTAGCTCTTAAGGACTTTACTGATGAGGTGGAGGCAGAGATTGGACAACAGATGACAAGGGTATGAGGGTGAAATTAAGGGATTTTGGTGTGGGTATCAGGAACAGTGATGGTGGAGAGGGCCACTCATTCTTTAACCAGTTTCTACCTTTGTGTTCATGACACCTAGAAAAAAGAAAATAAATAGGTAATAACCTGTATTACCTGTCTGACTGGTGCAATGTTTGCAATTGTTAGCTTTTGGGACACAGGAACACTGAAACGTTAGCACAAGCTTGTCCAATATCAGTACCAATTGGGCATTCAGCTTATTTTGGAGACTATGAACAAAAGGTGGCTTGGCTATGCGCCACAGATCTGCAAACACAGGGCACCCTAAGGTAGAATGCCATGAACTGGGGTCCAGCAGACCCCAGTGGCATTCATGGAAGTGTGAACCCCTGCGCACTCAAGACCCCATGACAATCATACAGTTATGCATGCAGCCAGTTCCAGGGTATGTCTGGAGCATGCCTGCACTCTACACCATTCACAAGGGCATAGAGTGCCAGGCTGGGGGTACAAGATAAACATGCAGGAAACCTGTCATATCTTTTGCATGCTCGGCCCTGCCTAAAGAAACCCCACAAGCTGTGGGAAAACATGCCTCCCTACAGTGCTTCGCCTTGTCCTCTGAGTAGAAAGGGAGCTGGGAGCAGACATTCTCTTTTGAAATTGCAACCTCTTCCCCACCTTCCCAGAATCCCTTGCTCACACGCAGCAGTGGATCCACTTCAGGATCCAGGACAGGCATCTGACTGGGTGCCCACCTATGTGTCTCCATCTAGCTCTCATGCAGCAGTGTACCAGAAGGCAGGTCCATGGACCACGTGCCATGCAGGGGCAGAGCAGGAGTCCATACTGTGCACTGTGCCAGTCTGCAGGTGCAAAGTTCAGAGGCCAGGTACACATGCATCATACCTGGCCTCTCAATAGTGCATATAGCCCGAATTACCTCCAAATGGAACCCTGCCTGGTCAAATGCTTGTCTGACACCCTTCAGTGTTGCAATCCAACTCTCACATTAATGCATATTTATCAACAATATTAATTTTTTTCTAAAGTAATAAACAAGACAGCAGAAGCATTAATGGTAAATTGACTGGATTCCTTTTGTTCTATAACAAAACAATGATAGACTACTGTTTGTAAACTATACAAATCCATTCTCACACCTTAACCAGCCAATTGGAACACAGATAAATTATGACATTTTAATCCATAATATCATGCTTTACTTATGGGAACATTTCAATTGAACTAAGCAATGCCACAAGCAGTGGGGACCTGCGGGCTCCCTATAAATCTAACTTCTTACAAATGGATGTAGAGCAGTGATGTAAGGGTTACTTTTCTTCATTTAAATTCTGAAACTGTAATTTTGGCTACACCCCTGATATTTTCAATATCCGTGTTTGGGAATTTTCACTGACAGGCAGATTGATATCATTATGCTTGGCTAACAGAACTGTGCAGCACTGGGGCTTGAGGTGTTAAATTAATTTTATACTGGCTGTTGAAGCAGCATGTCCAGTGGAATAGAGTGTTAGAAGCAAATGAATTAAGACAGATTACCTGATGTATTCTATGTATTGCCTATACATTTATGTTTATTTGTTGGACATCCTCCTCACATTGAACAGGGAAGGGATTATTATGGTCCATACTTGATGCATGATTTACAGAGGCCTTTCAGAAAGTGTTAAATCAAATATTTTCTGTCACTCCCTCCCAAACCTTCATCGCTTTTTAGTGACACTTTCATGCTATCACATGGCTAGAGCTGGCCTTGTTGGTGTTGTCAAACTCTAAGCCATCTGGCTTTGAATTTATTTATGTTGATGTTTGACTTCATGTTTAAAACCAGCCAGAGTGTACAAGTTTTTAGGTATGCAGTACTGGTTGCGCCAGGCCCAAAGAATATCATATCAAGCTTCTGTATAGGCACTTTTTCATTTGGGGATACATATTGCTTTATACCTTGGGTACCTATTCCAGCTCTACAATGAATTGCTGTGTAGATCAATTGAGGAAGTAAAGAAATACCTCACCATCATTAGGTGGGTTCAACTTTGAGCAGCACACATGAAAGGTGAACAGACTTGAAGAGGCCAATAATTGCAGGGAGTAGCCCAGTATTATGTGGGGAAGATCTCTCCACCACAGCCTATTTAAAGGAAGCAGCTGACTCTCACACTGCTTAGAGCAAGTCGCACTCGCTGTTGTGTCATTGCTGGTCTGTGGCTGCCTTGTCTTTCCACACCAGTCCTGCTGCTTGTTTCTTTCCTCCCCTCCTCCCCTGTTCATTCTCTTCCCTATTCTGTTTGTTTTGGATCTAGCTTCTTATTCCTCTGCCTGTTTGTTTCTACCTGCTCCCATTTTTACTACGCTTCTCATTCCACCCCTCCGTTTGTTTTGTTCCATTGTTTGTTTTTCGGTTTGGCTCCATTCTGACTCTGCTGTTTGTTTCTCCCTGCTTCCCCTTCTCCTGTTCCATCCTCATATCGTTGTCTCCTTCGGCAGCCCCAGCTCCAACCCTAGTCCATTGCTGCTTAGGTTCTTTGCCTCCGGTTGGTTTGGGGGTTTCTTTACCTGCTGCTGCACCAACTAACTGCTCAGTGCTTTAGCCCGCCTACACTGCATCATCATCTGGATCTCTGCTGTGGCCAAAGCGCTGCCACCGCAGTGCTGGGTTTATCTTCATTCAGCTGCTGCTGTTTCTAGATGCTGCTTTTCCTTTGGATGCTGCCTTCCCAACTAGCCACCTGTTTTGATTTCCAAGAAGCTCCTCTTATCCTAATTTGCACCTGCCTGCTAAGTTTATGCTGCTCAGCTCTCCTCAGATGCCGCTCCACCTGTGCAGCCTGCATGCTCCTGCGGGTGCTCTTCCTTGGCTCATTCTGCTTCTACCTCTCAGCCTTTGCCTCTACACTATGGACATGCCAGTTGGTCACTTATACTGGGAAGCACTGTGGACTCGGACTGAGTGAGGGATCTGCAACATGAAGCTGCCAGCCCTGCCTACTGCATGATAAATACTGCTTGAGCTTTATTATTTTACCAATTCATACACATACTGAGTGCTGATATTGTAACAGCTCCTGCTTTCTGCTCCAATTGCCAGCTTGTGACTAATTTGGGGACTCTATTGGTACTAGCCTCCTATGACGCTTCTCCTTCTCATTTACATTGCTGTATAGCATTCCTGACCCCACTGTTTATCTCAGCTTCTTACTGTTGTCTGCTGCATACATTCTGGTCCCCTTCCTCGCACTTGCTCTGTGACTCATCTGCATCAGGCAGCCCTCCTTAGTATACCGCCACAGTTCTCAGCACTCTAACCTTACAGATGCCTTCCTGTTCACTACTTTAGCTAGTCCTCCAATGTTCACTGCCTGTCATTCATGCCTCTTGACCTCCTGCCTCATAACTCAGGGACAAGGTTTACTGAAATGCAACTCATTTTGTGTTGTTCATGTCCTTGACTCCTACAACACTACTTACCTGCCTTAGCCTTCATCAGTTATTACTTATATAATGTTGTGAACCGGTGCTTGCCTCCATTACTCTACACGTTGCTCTTCTGACCTCAGTTCCAGTTACATGCCTTTTTAGTCTCTTCCTGCTCTCCACTGGATGCCTTGCCTACTCCATTCCACTCTCCACTTACCTACCAGCCGACCTAAGTAGGGCCAGCTGCTCATGCTAGCCTACAAAGGCTTACTATTGCTCTACTTATCTTACAGCTGACCTCACGAGTGCCTGGCTGCGCATGCTAGCTACGGGGTCTAGCTGCCACCATGCTTACCTTTACTGGCTGGCTGTGGGGTCCAGCTGCACCATATTTGCCTACTTCTATGACCTGCTTCGCTCTTCAGGCCATGGGTACACTACTTCTACTCCACCTGCCTTGCCATAGAGGTCATCAAGACTAACCTGCCATTACAAGCTACTGCGCTCCTCATGAGCTGGCTTCCATCTAACCTATGTTTACATTTTCTGCAATCTCTACCTACCAGGATGTGACCCTCTGCATTGCCTGCAGTTCGACATTTCCATTCCATTATCTACCACCGCTCTGCCACTTGCCTCGCCTGTGGGGCAGAGGTTAGCCATAGCATTTAGTAGATCTGTGCCCCTTGGGCCCAGAGGTCCTTTGTTTCTATGTATTACTGCATCGTCATCGCCTGCTTTTATGACCTCCTTTGCCCATCAGGCTGGTGGGTTTCGCTACTTTTACTCTATGCCTGCCTCGTCCTGCTCAAGGCCTGGGGATTCACAGCTTCTACTACATGCCTTCACCCTTCTGGCTGGGAGCTTTACCTACTTCTACTCTATGCCTGCTTCGTCCGCTCTGGGCCTGAGACTCACAACTCACGACCTGCCTTGCCCATCAAGCTGGTAGTTTTCCTACTTTGGCCCTTCTTCTCGCCTCACTCTGCTTGGGGCCTGGAGTTTCACATGCTACTATGCGCCTACCTGCTGCTGGTTCAGCCAGCCGGAAGTCCTTCCCTTGGATTCGGATCTGGCCATTTCTTAGATCATCTGTTCTTGGATGCTTTTGCCCTGCTTCTTCCATATGACATTAATAATGCTTTACTTTTCTGTGACGCTTAGTTGAGCATCTCTTGAAGAATTTCCTTATCCTGGTTGTGTTTACCACTTTTGACCCTCGCGACGCTACTCCATTGACTACGCCTTTTCCGTTCTTCCATCTGGGATTTTCTGCTCAACTATTCAAGTTTTGTCACGTTATTGCTGCCTAAAACATTGACTACCTGCAGTTCAGATGTTGTTCCTCTCATCCAGTTGTCGATCTCTGCCTCAGTCTCTTCCATGCGATCCCTGCCTTCCTTGATCTGGATATATCGTCCTCAGCATCATTACATTCTCTAAGTCTGCCTTCCAGCTGCAATACTTCTGTGCTCATAAATGATTCAAGATGCGTCTCATGTAGGCTCTATGCCACACTTATTCTCTTAGCTGACCTTCATAGGTATAGCTGCATTCATGTTACCTAGAGCTACTTGCCCTCTTGTACCTCTCCAGCTGATGGAGTGCTGCACATCTCGTCGAGGGTCTCTCTGCCACACTCAGATTCTGCCAGCAGACATTCCTGGGTCTGGATGAGACTTCGTATTGGAATCAGCCGCCTCTCCTACCTCACCAGCTATCAGTTCAGCTGCTTTCTTCAGGGGCTGATTGCCACTTTCTTTCCTTCTCATCTACCTTCATGGGTTCATTCCCTGCTCCTACTACTCTCACTGGATTAGCAGACTGACTGCTTTGCTTACTTTTTGGGCTCACCATATTCTACTACTTGGATGCTTCATACCTCACACCAATGTCTCTGATTATCCTCTACAGCTTGCCATTATTCCAGCTCAACTCTACAGCCGCTGCCTTCATATCAATTCCTAAGACTATACTTCACTTATCAGAACTGGATTCATCAGTTAGTAGCCTGGTTATGAGCCTTCTCTCATTACACATACTATACAAGCCCTCTATTAGAAATCAGGAGTTGTACTACTTCTATTCATCCTGCCTCATTGACGCCAAGTTTGGATGCAATTATCAGTGTCTGGTCTCCTGTATAGATTCATCAGTCATCAACTTCATCTCCACCATCATACATTTCCTGGATTATGCCCTCTATAAACTGAAGTCCAGAAAAGGTTCTTCATATCCACTCTCCATCATTCTGGATTGTACATGGATTCTCGAACTCGGAGTTTATTAGGAGGAAATTACTTCACTGAACATTTCAATTCAGTTCTTCTTAAGCTCCATTTATCTGGATTAAATTCTACAAATTAGAATTCAGATTTAGCTGATTCATTTAGTTTAATTAGGATCTCTCTCCTTAGTATGCCCAGAAGGACAGGCAGGTCAGTAGCCATGGGTCCTCAGAGGTTTCCAAGGGGTTTTTCTCTCCTGAGTGCTACTGGTCACACATTCCAGAGTTGGAGGAGGTGATCGTTCATTCCTATCATTATTAAGTGTTGTCATGCATGACTCTTTAGCATTCAGGTAATGAATAATAGTTGATATATATATATTCTTTTTGGGGGCTTTCATAATTATAAACAGCTTCCTTCCTACAGGTGGGATACAGAAAAGGCCAAAAGCATCAAATATTATCAAACAACTCAGTTCAAGCATCCAAGTACCTAAGCACAAACATTCTATACTACTACCTAATAAACATTGTCCTCTTAATGCTGGCCTCTGTATCCAACAACCATCTGCATCATTCCAATATATATGTTACATAAGCACTGAGCTATGAACCACACATAACATATAATTGGAAGAATGGTGTTAAATACAATGTGTCCGTTGCTGTTAATTTAACAAAGAAGTAGAACAGAATGAAATCTGACATAAATAAACCAACTTCTTTGGCATATGTTACTGACAAGAAATAAAAACATTTTACTCTTAAGAGGGACACACTTGGCGGGCAACTAGATACAAGATGGCAGGCTAATTCTATGACTGCTTCTCTAGCAAGGGAGAATTGTTTCTCATTCACCTAACACCAAAGGCATAACCTGCTTCTACTACTTTTGGGAAACTTCCCTGATGAACTGTCAAATGGTACATTTTAGCAGTCTTACATCAGTACAACAGTTGGTACTGAGTTTAAATTTTCACTGTCTCAGCTGAGCTGTGTCTACTGAAAATTTAAATTCTTAACCATGAGGCTTCACAGTGGATCCTACAAGACAACTTGGATATAAGGCAAGCATCTACCCAAACCAACCAAGATCTCGAGCACAGGGACAATGAACGAATGGCACTGAGCGCACACCTTCACCAGCAGTTGGTAAAAGATGAGAACCTGCAGGCAAAACTCCATGAACAGGACTGCTCTATCATTTACCTTCTTTGAAAAATAGATGACACGGAGAACCAAGCCAAACATAACAATCTCTGGCAGAAGGGGCTACTAGAGAGGGCCAAAGGTACTGATCTTGTCACTTTCTTGCAAAACTTATGCCTTCTGTCCTCGGTGCCTCTAGTTGCCCTCCCTCAAAGCGGCTTGTGTTCACTGGTCACTGGCTCTTTGAACCAAACCAGGGACAGACTGAGATCCATTCATTTTGAAACTGCTCCATTACCCAATTAAAGAAAATATATGCTGCTGGCAAGGGAGAGAGGCTGCTCTGCTGGAAAGGGCATCATATTTTGTTTTATCAGGACTTCAATTAGCTTTTCCAGTGTTGCAGGGTCAATGCCCAAGTTAAATGGAAGCTGCATCATTTGGGTGCTATAACTTCCCTCGGGTATCCTGCTCTTTCGAATCCAGCTCAGTGGGAAAGATACCAATTAGAATCCCCTGCTGTGGTTGAGGAATTCATTAATAGGCATGGCCCAATTAACATTCACTGTCTGCCCTCATGACAGCACCCCTGGACATGTAATGCCTGAGACATGGACATCTCACAGCCAATTGTAGGGAATCCAGCTGGTTGCCTGATGATGATGGACAGTGGATAAAGAAGAAAAGAGGATGGGGCAGAAAAGACAAAAAATCTGAGGATTGACATGGGCTGTGAGACCTGACAATAGATCCCAAAGCCACCACAGAGTTGCCCTCCTCAGAATCATCTACAATCCCAGCAGTCTTTTTTATATTTCAATATACTTTATTAATATATCATGAACTTCAACATCTATATAGGAAACAATTAAACAGACAGTAATAATCCCCCAAAGAAAACTGTGAGAAAAGAACAATAGTCCAGTTACATTTACCCATATATCCACCCCGAAAACCCACCCACCCTCCACCCCTACCCTCCCCACCAGGCGTGATCGTGCTAAGTTATCAGTCTATAACAAAAACAAAAATTTACCCCACCAAGAGCTATCATGGTTTCCATAAAGTAAGTATAGCATCTAAGGGACCCCATCTGCTCTGGTAGATCTTCAATCTATTATTCATGGCTAAAATGTGCTTCTCTAACTGAAGGGCAAACAGCATTTCTTTGTGCCATTCAATAACTGAAAGGGCTGATTCCTCAGTCCAGTGCCTCAGGATAATTAATTTAGCTATTGCTGAGATCAAAGCCAAATGCACTTTCTAACATTGGGAATGCCCAGCGGAAATAAATTTAGTAAACAAATCTCAGGGTTAATATCGGAATCCAAACCCAGCAAAGGGATCGAGCTTACTCCTAATAGCCGACCAAAATCTCTGGACCATAGAACAAGCCCATATCATGTGATACAATGTCCCAGTATGAGCAACACATCTGGGGCAATCGAGTAGACCTATTCCCCAATTTGTATAGCTTGTATGGTGTAAAATATAAATTATGCATAAGATTGAATTGCATCAGCCGCAATCTGTCTTGCTTGAGAAATCTGTATAAGTTCTGCCAGATTGCAGTCCAGAAATGTGGTTCATCCCTAAGGGAAAATGTCTGCAGCCAATAATAACACACTCCCTGTGGCAACCTCAAATCCAATCTAAAGCGGCAGCAGCTATGGGACGGTAAAGTGAAGAGAGGAGTCTGACCGGAGGTGGTAACTTGTGACTGGCTATTTCCTCTTACCTTTGTTGATAACACCTATCTGTCAGTGTTGCCATCTGTGAGTTACCAATGACTGCTGTGAATTACAATTTCACAGCCTGCAAGCCTGTGAGTGAAACCTGAATTGCTGTGTTTGACCTGTTTTACCCCCCCCTTAACTCGTAGACTGATTTTAACTTTAATCACATTGAAGCTGCTACAGGACCTGAAGTGTGCTGCATAGACTGCTGTTTGAGTCTGCACATGAGTCATCTGTTGTTGAGAATTGTATATGCTAAAGTTCTGTGAGCTGTGACTGACTTGGGTTGCTAGGTAATAGCACAGTACCTGACCTGCTTGCAGCATTATTGCCATCACCTGCTTTCATTGAATTCTGTTCTGGTCTCCACATTTTCCAGATGGTGGCAGCTCTGGGAAGTGGAGGGCGATTTCAATATAAAGGCTGCCTTCTACACAGCAGCAACTAAGTGGGGCAGCAAGAGAAGAGAGGAGTCTGACGGAGTGTGGCAGGTTCTGTGACTGGCTATTTCCTCTTATCTTTGCTGATAACACTCTATCTGTCAGTGTTGCCATCTGTGAGTTACCAATGACTGCTGTGAATTACAATTTCACAGCCTGCAAGCCTGTGAGTGAAACCTGAATTGCTGTGTTTGACCTGTTTTACCCCTCCCCTTAACTCGTAGACTGATTTTAACTTTAATCACATTGAAGCTGCTACAGGACCTGAAGTGTGCTGCATAGACTGCTGTTTGAGTCTGCACATGAGTCATCTGTTGTTGAGAATTGTATATGCTAAAGTTCTGTGGAGCTGTGACTGACTTGGGTTGCTAGGGTAATAGCACAGTACCTGACCTGCTTGCAGCATTATTGCCATCACCTGCTTTCATTGACTTCTGTTCTGGTCTCCACATTTTTCCAGATGGTGGCAGCTCTGGGAAGTGGAGGGGGCGATTCAATATAAAGGCTGCCTTCTACACAGCGGCAGCGCCAAAGCGGCAGCAGCTAAGTGGGACGGCAAAGTGAAGAGAGGAGTCTGACCGAGTCAGACCAGGGACGGACTGGGCTACTAGAGTTTGTAATATCTTGCTTAGAGTTAATCATTTCTTTTGGGTTTGTACCTATAGATTAGTTATGATTAACAGAGGGATATTGTTGTGTGTAGCCTATACACTTTGTGTTTTGTGTACTGATGGGTTATTTTGTTCTATGTGTGTTAATAATGACTTTAGAACGTATGAAAATAATCAGATTCTGGAGTTCCAGACTCAACTGTTTATTCCTAATTATAGTCATTTATTTGGTGTAAAGGTTAAATACATGTGTTATAACTTGGGTTACAGTGTTAGGAAATATAAGACACGGAAATGTAGTTCTGCCTGTTTGCATAAGAACCTGGTTACATTGCTTTCTCTTGCTAATTCGATCTGGCAATGTTGAAAGCAACCCTGGTCCTTTAGCAAGACGATATAGCGAATAGTGATTTTTCAGCATTCATATGGCCTCAAAATTATGCATTTTAATGTATTAAGCTTAACATCTAAATTTCATGAGGTGGAGTCATGGATTAGTTTATATAATCCGGATGTTCTGGCACTGACTGAAACCTGTTAACTTACCTGTTCTTGATACTGAACTTTGTATACCTGCTTATAAACTTTTAGAAAGGATCATGCCACTGGTAGACGGGTGGGGTTTTGTTTTATGTTAAGGAATATTTAATGGTAAATGAGACCACTATATTTAACAGTAATTTGGAATATTGTGAACATATTACTATTCAGTTATTGTTGGGATTTGTCAAAAATTAACTATTTGTTGTGTATATCTTCCACCTAATGGTAGCAAATCAGGCTTACAAGAACTGGTAAATGCTTTGAATACTAGGGTTTCTACAGAGTTAATACTACTGGGGATTTTAATTTAAATTGGATGGGTTCAGATATAACAAGTTAAATACGGTCTTGTCTCAGTCTGGTTTACAACAGATTATTACTTTGCCCTCAACACAATAATAGATCAGCAAATCACACATTGCTGGACTGGATATTAACAAATAGACCTATTAATATGATAAAATGTGGTTTGACCTCTGATTCGTTAAGTGATCATCATCCAGTCTTCTGTATTTGGAAGCATTGGGGACTGAAGAAGTCTAAGCCAATTATAAGGATTTCGAGATCTTTTTCTAAATTTGATGTACATTCTTTTTGTACAGAGTTGGGTAAAATAGATTGGTCTTTTTATATTCTATCCCTGATGTGGATTCTGCATTGCATTTTTCATTACTGAGTTTACACATGTTTTGGACCAGTTAGCTCCCTTGTTAAAAGAAGGGTCCGAGGAAAACTTATGGGTGGTTAACACCTCCTTTGATTAAACTTATGAGACAACGAGACAAGGCCTGGAAAACGTATAAAATGAACCATTCTGCTTCTGGTTATCATGCGTATAGGACTTTAAGGAACCAATGTAAGGCTAAGATAAGGAAGGCTAAAACAGACTATATTTGTCATAAACAATGTGAAGGGTTATCTAACGCTACTACTTTTGGAAAACAATTAATAATTTCATAAGGCCTAATGTTTGTCAACCAGGTTCAATGAGGTTGAATGGTGACTTGTTGTCTTGTCCACTGAAGATAGCTAACGAGTTTAATTTGAAATTTACTACATTGTCTGATTCCTTTAGTGACCAGTCCAAGGTGAACTACTTGGGATTGACTGAAGATTTTACAGTTAATCCTAAACTGTACTAGGACTACTACTCCGAAGGAGGTAGAAAGTTGTTGCGTTGTATTAAGAGGGACAGCTCAGCTGGTTCTGATGGCTTATGTCCTAGTTTATTGGCGGATGCTGCCTCGGTTATAGCACTTCCAGTTAGTATTATTTTCAACTTGTCTTTGTTACAGGTACTATACCTAATATATGGAAACATACTTTGGTCACTCCTATATTTAAATCTGGTTCACAACATGAGTTTTGTAACTACAGACCTATTTCTATCTTGTCTGCTTTAACTAAAGTTCAGGAAAGAATAGTTTATAATCAGTTGATTGGGTATGTGGATCGCTTTGGATTATTGTCTCAGAACCAACATGGTTTTAGAAAGGAAGGAGTACTGAGACTGCCTTGGTCGAGTTCACGAACGCGGTACTTAATGGCATGGATAAAGGGTGTCTGACAGGTGCTGTGTTCGTGGACTTGACCAAAACGATATCGACTCAGTTGATCACCAATTGTTGATTTCTAGACTTGGGTCATTGGGAGTTGGTGAGTCTTTCTTGGACTGGACGAGGGATTATTTAACAAATAGGTTTCAAAGGGTTAAATATAGGGTGCTGTATCAGACTCTGTAATGGTTATGTGGGGTTCCACAAGGTTCTATTTGGGGCCACTTTTGTTTTCTTTGTTTTTGATCAACTAGTAAGTGTGATTAATAATGCTTCTCTAACACTTTACGCTGACGATGCAGTAATTTATACGTAGGGTTTGTCATTTGGAGATCTAGGTGTTTCTTTAACAGAGGAAATGTGCAATTTTCAGTCTTCACTTATGGCTTGTAAATTACTCTTAAACAAATCTAAGACAAAGGCGATGGTTTTGGTACCCCACCTAGACTGAGATCTGAGGTTGGTACTTTGGAAGTTAAATCTCTTGATGGATTACTGTTTGACTATGTTGATACATTTCAATATCTTGGGGTATTACTAGATTCTCATCTAAGTTATGAATCTCATTTTTGAGGGTTACCTCAAGAATACATTGTAGATTAGGTTCTTTGTACAGAATCCATTCATTTCTTATTCCTGAGTCTAGGCTGGTTATTTCAAATTGCTGCTTACTTCCTATTGTGAACTATGCAGCTATGATTACTGACACTGCTTCTACGACAGGATTTCAAAGAAATCCACTTTACTTCACTTGATAGCTAAGTTTGCTTTAAATTGTTCTAAGTCATCTCATCATTGGTGATTTTGAAAGAAATGGGCTGGTTACGGTTTCATTAAATTTCCAATACTGTGTGGCCAAGTTCATATATAAAGTTATGGACTCTGGAATTCCACATAGTATTTCAAAGTTTTGAGACCATATATTGATGGTCATTATTCTAGACATAGGTCAGACAGTAGGTTTCTCGAGATTCCTTTTATGAAATCTAAAAGTGGACAAAGATCCTTTGTTTATATTGCTCCATTCATTTGGAATGAAATTCCTCAAGATATTAGGTGGTTGTGTTCTGTCAAAAGTTTGCCGATGCATTAAGGATGTATTTTGAATCTCAATTTAATTGTAACTGTTTTTATGAATTTTTTATGAATTTTATACGTAACAAAGACATTTTTGTCTGCAATTTGCTGCATTGTATATGTATGTTTGATTATGTATTGTCTGTATGCAATATATGTGGTTCGCACCTGTAAAGGAACTTGTTTCCAGTGTGCTTACCCATTAAGTGAATAAACAAACAAACAAACAATCTCTGGATTGCTTTGTAAACTACTGACACAGCATGGGGTTCCTTGATGCTCTCAGAAGAATATTAAAAGCTTCTGTTGACCCTTGACTTGCTGTCCCTGATCCCAAATAAGTAAGGACAGCCCTCCTAAGTTGTTCATACTTGAAAAAAGCTGTGACAGGCACCTTAAACCTAGTTTTAAAGAGATCAAACGAAATTACTCAGCCTTCCTCATATATATCTTTAAGCTTAGTAGTATAGGGCAAAGGTAAAAACCCGGGAATGGGCTTCCACCAATTAGAAAATGGGGATTCCTCATAATCGGCTGTTCCAACAAGCATGCCCGATATGAGATAAGTGAGTCTGCAGTTGATGCAGGCCTTAATGGACCACCCAAGTGGTATATTCCAAGAGGCTTTGGGATTGCTTTCGGATAGTGTATACCAGGCAGGGAGTGAGAGCCACACTGGGCTGCTAGGTATTGTTCGATGTCTAACCATAAAGGTACATACTCTTGCCTCTCATCTCCCAATACCTCTCTAGTCCAATATGACATTCTCCAAATGTTGAGCACCATAATACGAGAAAAAGAAGGGGCTGCTAAACCCCCGCCTCCTTGAGTGCCGAAAGTTTAAGATAGGATCGTCTAACACTCTTACCCTCTCCAAAGGAAAGCAGTAAGTATTTGATTTAATTTTACCAAACCACTTTTTAGGGATAAACAGACCCAACATTCCTAAGGGATATAATATTTGGGGCAAAACATTCATCCTATAATATTTATTCTTCCCCATAGAGAAAGAGAAAGATCTCCCATCTGTCTAGATCCAATTTAATTACATGCAGCAAATCTGTGAGATTAAGCCTAAACATAATAGGGATCTCCTGGCAATCTTAATCCCAAGGTACATAAGGAATTTAGGTTCCCATACCAAATTAGTATTACCAAGCATGGAACGTGGCGTATTGTTATTTAGGGGAAAAACTTTGGTCTTGGATTCATTAAGTTTATAGTGGAGACTGAGGAAAATTGCTCAATCTCGGCCAGAGCACTGGTATGCTCACTTTCGGTATTGAAGATGTAAAAGAAGGTCGTCTGCATATGCCGAAGGGAATATCTTTGTGTCCCTATTGCCACACCCTCAAGTTTGGGCGAGGTTAGCAACCTCCTAATCAAGGGCTCTAGATAAAGATTAAATAATAATGGGGAGAGGGCAACCTTGCCTGGTCCCTCTCTGAAGTTGAAAAGGAGCGACATTATCCCATTAGCCCAAATTTGTGCTGATGGGGTTGTATATAACAATTTAATCCACCCAAGAAAATTAGAGGAAACCCATATAGGCGAGGGTTTCAAAAAGAAAATCCCAAGAGACTCTGTCGAATGCCTTCCTCGCATCAAGGATATCAAAACAGAGGAATCTTTGAATCCTTGGATGCCGAGAGTATACATTAATTTACGCGTATGATCTACAGAGGACCTACCTTCATAAAACCTATCTGCTCTCTACTAACGAGCGTGGGAAGCAGCACACCCAGTCTCATGGCCAAAATCTTGGCTAAAATTTTGATGTCCGATAATTAAAGAAATATGCTTATAACTTTCGATATGTGGGATCCTTCCCAGGTTTATGTATAAGGGTGATTATCGCATTAAGGAAATTGGATTCAGACATCCCTTGTCAAACCAATAATTATAGACTTCAACTAAAAGGGAGCAAGCTCTTGTGAGCAGCTTTTATATAGATTATTAGAAAGGCCATCAGTCAGGGTTTATCTGGTACAAGCTGATCAATTGCTCCTGTCACTTCCTGCAGCATGATTGGATTCCAAGGAGTTCCTTTCAGGGGCCCTTAACTTAGGAAGGTCCGTGGCTTCCAAGTACTCAAATATATCCCGGGTGCAGGTCTAGCCACCTGGATTTCAGAATACAGCCCTTGATAATAAGAGCGCAGCACCTCGGACACCTCCTGGGGCGTAAGTCACTAAATTGTTAGTGGGGTCAGACCTAAGGCAGGGAAAGGCTCGATGCTGCAGCTTGCCTACTAGATGGCCAGTAGTTTACTGGCCCTTCACCAGCCTCTAGGTACTTCATTCTGGTACATCTCAAGGTGAGCTCTGTTTTTGGTATATCAGATCAGAGTACTGACTCTGCAACTGGTGCAAGGCAACCCAGTCCTTATCTGGAGAATGCCTATCCCAGCAGTCTTAATCTTTCTGCCTACACATAACTGATATAACTGATATGACTCCCTCAGCCAAACCAAGAAGTCTATTCCTTTGCCAATGCACCTGCCTCTTCCACAAAGCTTCCAGAGCATCAACCTGCATATATATAGCAACTGAGCAAAGGATTGAACCAGACACATTGCTTCCGCAAGCGGCCTGAGCTGCTACAATGCTAGTATCTTATCAACTTTACCCACTACCGCCCCTTCTGAGGCATCCCCAAACCTCTGTGCCCTATGTCTAAGCAACTAGGATGATCCTTGCCTGTAGCCTTGCCTCAATGCCTGCTTGCTTAGCACTGCTAAGGATCCACTTCTTATCTGCCTCCTTCATGATCATGTCTGTAACATAGTATCCTTTCCCATTCAAGGTACTAGATAGGGCTATAATGGGATGGATGAGTGAACTAACTGTACAGTACCTGCTTCCCCAGAGAGACCTTAGACGTTCATCAGTTTTAATTGCACTGTGACACTTCAGAGCTGGCCACCCTGTAGAATCCCTTTACCATCCTTGAACTGTTCATGCACAGAGACTACAACACTGGACTCCCATCAGATATGCTGGCCTGCATGTTCTATAAATATCCTTTAGTGTACAGTACCTCTCTCACATGCAGATTCCTTACTCACCTTCTAACTGGTAAACATGCACAAAACACAGAACTCAGGTGTTTTACTAACTTTGCTTTTGATTTATAATTATATGTGCTCAGTTGATGATTATACAGTGGCTTGAAAAATCCTGTGTTCTAATTGGCTGGCTGCTTTAAGATCTACCCATTGTAAATCTTGGCATGACCAATGGTAAAAGTGCCAGCCTGCCGATCTGGAATGCACCCTACTTTAAATCACTCTGACCTTGCTAAATTACATAAAAGCTGACATGTTGAGTCACTCATAAATGGCAGTCTCCAACTCCCAGTACAACACTCCACAATAACAATACACAAATAACATCTATCTATATAAATGATTTCTATTTTTAACTAAATATGTACCTCCTCATGAGAAGCACCAAGATCCTTTCAGCCTCCGATCGCAAGATTGCCAGATTGCCAAAGACAGGAGACCGCTAGGGCAGTCACACAGTACAGGAACCCTGCATCTAATCCACCCAGTGCAGCAGTTCACTATTTTTGCCCTGAACAATAGACGGTAACACCCCATGCATGCCTCCACTATTTCTGTTTTGGTAAAGATCTATTTTAAGACCTGGAGGAATTCCTAAGTAGGAAAATGGTTCTTAAGAAAAATGAGGGCCAAAAGTTGTATCATTCAAGGCCAAAAGTGGAGCCGTAATACTGCTATGCATACTGTATACATATCCCTGAGTTATGCATATGCAATAGCGCATGTCCAGTATCATGAATCAGCTTTTTGGCCATGCTTTACAACTTCTAACCCTCATTTTTCATTAAGAACATGTTTCCCTTGTTCAGAATACTTCCAAATTTTAAAATATATCTTTAGCTAAACGGACATAGTAGGAAGCATACCGAGCCTCCTGTAGCTTCTACACCACACTGAACCTCCACTATTACAGAGTTTTCCTGCTATGTATGTGCTGTGGAACAGATGGGGGCATGAGGGAGGTGGATGCCATTCCATTCCCTGGCATGCAGAAATGATGAACCACATGTTTGGGGCACAGATGAGGGGTCCCTGTCCATAGCAGGCCCAAAAATCAGGAAACTAGTGCACAGTCTCCTCAGCAACAAGGAATTATTTTCTGATGGAACAGTAAAATCAATGAAAATAATTTAAAACAAAAAAAACTTTTTTTCTTTATTTTTTATCCGAAAAAGGGACATTGTATAATTGCAATATACCACTCCAGTGTTTGGGTGATACTGGGATTTATCCACTTCTGGTGGGTTCTATGTCATAATAGTAATTGATGAACAGTGATTGCTATTGTGCTGAGTGTATATTGCTGAAAAGCAAAGCAGTGATATACACTTATGGTAAACTGAAACCCAGCAAACCTAAAGTGTTTTTTGCAGGGGAGGGCTCCGCCCCACAGGGGCTTTGTCCCCTGCCCCAAATTAGGATTCCTAACTCCAGGGCAAGTGCATGTTGGGAGGGGCACAATTTTGGTTGCAAAAATTTAAGTCTTGGAGCTGCTGCCTGTGATAAAATTTAGTCCTTCCTGTCCCCAGCCCTGAACCCAGTACCTGCTGTGCCAGAGCCAGCCTCCTCACCACCACTTCACACGGCTGGCTCAGTGGCAGAGACACCTCCTGTACATAACCCTCTTCCCATCCCTCCCTTCCCTCGACATTCCCTTTTTTCTGTTGTTTTCCCCTACCCTTGAGGTAGAACCAGTCGCTACCTTTGTGGGTAGCCCATTCCAATAGCGCTGCATATGGAGTCGCTGCTTTGATGGTTACCCATATTTTGTGCAATTATCACTGGATACCCTTCTACTGTGATTTACTCACTCAGTCTGCAGCCTTGTAACTGAATCACACCAGGCGTGAGTAAATCCCAGCATCACCCACAGCCTTTCGTGGTATATTGCTTAAGTATCTGGCAGTTGGATGTTAGTGTTCAGCTTTTAAAAGTGTTATTGTTCCTTTAATGTTTAAAAGCAAATCTGTAATTAGTGCCCTGCTGCTGGGATTAACAGAGGGGAGGTGGGTGGTCCAACCTACTGTCGACATTTGATGACTCAAGCCCTCTTTTCTGGATATACTGTACCTGCTATGGAGAGGTAAACCACTCCCTCAGTATTGGGGCTGATATATGGCCACTACCATGCCAGATGACTTTGCATTCGAATGCAGTACCATCCTTAAGGGAAGTGGAGCAGTTCCTCATAAACAGGTGGGGACACATACTAGAAAGCTGAATACTACATCCTACTGCAACCCCCCGCCCCAGTATTGAAGGTTTATTGCTTTGGACCTTCCTGACTCCCTACCATAGTATTTTCACTTTCTTCAGTGGCTTTGCAGCTCTGGTAAAGAGCAGCTGTGGAACTGCCCCATGTATCATAACGAGCCAGGTAACTCTAATCTCACTGCATTGTATTATCTCTTCCCTAACTGTTCTTAACTGGACAGGCTATATGCATGACCAGAAGTCACCAAAACTGCAGAATTAAACTGTCCGATGGGGTGGTGGTGTGGACCTCTGACCACAAGGTAGAATACTAAATCCTTCTTAGGTGTTGCCAAGATCTCCCAAATAACCTGATATCCTCCTGCTTTGTTGTGACCTGGCAGAGATGGCCCCTCCCTTATTCCTCCCAACCTCCTCCATTCCACTTCTTCCCCACTCACCTATGGCATATGGCTGAATCTGCCTCTAGCTTGCCCTGCCATTAGGCTCCCTACAATTTCAGTGAAATAGACAGCCTCTTTATATGTGGTGGCCCTGTCACTTTTGTGGTGTTGTAACTTGTGAGCATTTTAACATAGTGGCACACTGGTAGCAGAGCCTCCCAGGCTGGCAGGTGGGATCAGGTTGCAGCAGCCCAGTCTAATCTGGAAGGATCTTAGTATGGTTTACCTAGCTGGAAGCACCCCAACCTCCCTTATCTTGGAGTCCCTCCTTGCAGGGCTCAACCAAAGAGGATACCAGGATACCAGTGGTGCCTGCAAATCAAAGGAATTGCAAATACAGCAGTAGTCCCTGCTCTTCCTCCCTGATACCGACCCTGACATCCCATTGACCCTCATGAGCACATACACAGCAGCAGTACCTTCTAAACACCAGGTGGCAGAATAGAACTGCATAGTTTTGAATCATTTTCGTTAATGCCAGCCTATCACCTCCTCCCAAGTGTGTTCCATCCCCTCATGGTGGTTCCACCAGTCCTAAGGTGGCCTGCTAACACTATAACATGGATCCTTTCTGGTTTTGATTTTGGGTGTTTTGATCTTTCTTGTACCACTTCCATGCTAGTTATAGTGCCCCCACATACCCCCATTCAAGGCTGCATTTTACCACTCGGCTGCTGTCACTGGGAACTGAGTCTTACTGATGTTTACTTTTCTCCTCCTGTAAGATTCAGGTAGTTACCCATTTAATGTTGCTGATGTTAAATGCCTGCATACTTTTTCACCTTACAATTCTCCTGGGCCTTAACAGCCCATGTTCATATTAGTTATGACGTTTTGTGTTATATAATGTTCTTGGTAGCTACCCAGTTCTTACCCCATACTGTTCTGGACCCAGGCATTGGAGTTTTGACTTTCTTCCTTTGGGCCCAGGCAGGCTCACTTATACTTACTAATGGTACCCTTGTGCTTATATGCATGTGCCTGTGGTTTCACAACAAAGGTTTTTCATAGTTTACTACCTTTTTAAATAGTTTATAGTTAATGTGCACTCTTTCAACAGATTTATGCAGAGAATGTCTAGCTGTGTTCTTTTCCTGCTCCTTGAACCAAGGGACTTGGCGCACCTTCACAATCCTTTTCCCATACCTTCCACTCTTCCCATTATTGTAGTACACCTCTTTCTCTAACCCTTAGTAATATTTGCCTGAATTGGATTTCAAGGAATGTGCATGGTCTCAATTCCCTAGTCAAAATGAACTATATTCTTACCAGAGTGAAAGGAATGAATGCCAAGGTGGCACTGCTACAAGAGATTATGCTGGGTCCCACCAAGGCAGCTAAACTTCAATGGATGGGTAGGGCACAACTGCATAGTTGTGCCCCACTCTAAGCTGGTGCATCAATCGTGATCCACAAGTTTCTTTGCTGGTCCATTTTGGACACAGCCCAAGACATAGATGGCAGATGGATTCTGGCCAAAGTAGTCACCCTGGGGTCCTTAATAACTACACATGTCTAAGTGAGCACAACCAGGATGTCCTCAACTTGTTCCATGCTCTCAGGTGACTAATGCTTACGCATTCTTCTCCCTCCACCCTGGTATTTGTTGGGAGACTTTAATCTCACTTTGGATGCCAGCTCAGACAGAAATTCTGGCAAGCCAGAACCCCCATACAAAGCCCTGGCTGCAGTGCAAGTGTTTATGTCCATGAATGCACTTCAAGACATTTGGCACCTGCAACAGCCCACTACTCTAGATTACTCATTTTCTCTCTGGTGGTTCATTCCACATCCGCAGAATTAACTTCTAACTAACCATTCATCCCACTTCTCATATCACATAGTTCAGAACATCTGCATAGCTCCTCCAAATCTCTCTGACCATGACCTGGTGGAGCTCCTGGTGTTCTGGGGCCCTTCCTTCCACATCCAAGTCTGCCAAGTGGCACCTAGATTCTCTATTACTTCAAGGTAAGGATTTTACCCCATGGATCCACAAAGTGCAACTCTATTTCAAGCTCAATGATAATGGATCAACAAGCAAATCCATCTGTGGGAAACCTTTAAGGTGACATCTGTGTTCAGATAATGGTCTATTCAGCAAGTTGCCATCATAAATGCAAGGCTGAGCAGAAAGAACTAGCAGCCAACCTTGCAACTAAAGAGAAGCAATACAAGGAAGCTCTCCTTTGCAAGATAACCCATTCTGTTCTTGCAGAACTATGCTTCATGCATATGTAGCTTAACCTCCTGACAACCAGAAAGGCAGAACTCACGGTACTGCATATGAGATACAACTATTGGGATGGAGAGGAGAAGGCAGGAAGCTCCTTTCCTATAGGCTGCAAAAACAGCAGGCCAATAGATTTATCCATGCTTTGCATGAGCTGGTGGGTGCACTGCACCCAGCCAGCCAAAATTAGCCAAATCAAAATGGGGTTCAGCCCCAATTTGGGGATGTGTTAAGATGCTATGAGGGGTTATACTCACAGGGCCTCCTGGACCCTAAACAGTTAAGTTACTTCCTCGATGGCTAGCCATCCCCACCCTCAAGGAGGGTGACAAAGAGGCCCTAGAGGCCCCCTCACAACTCAAAAATAAGAGCTGCAATCTCTGCACTGTCCCCCATAAGGCTCCCAGTAGTGATGGCATCCCGATTGACCTTTATAAACTTATATTGGATACTATATCATCTGTGCATCATTCTGTATTTCAGGAATTACACCACCATTCCATTCTGCTCCAATGTTATGTGAAGCAGTGACCACTGTGCTACCGAAGAAGGGTACAGACCTAACAGTGTCAGGGAGCAAAAGACTAATTTCACTTATTAATGCAGATGCAAAAATCCTCACCAAAGAACTGGCTACCAGATTAGAATGCATCCTTCCCCAATAGATTCACCCTCTGACGTGGGCTTCTAAGAACAGTTGCTTGTGTTCTAACCACCATAGTGCTCTTGTTCTCCCTGTTGGCATTAGTTTTTCCACCCCTACCCTGCAACTGCAGTGGCCATTAACTTTGAAAAAGCATTTTATTCAGTAGAGTGGGGGTACCTGCATGCTGTTCTGGGGAAAATGAGGTTCAGCCCTGATTTGGGGGATGTGTTAAGATGCTCTAAGAGCAGCCCACTGCCAAAGTTCTCACTAACTCAGTGCTCACTGATCTGCTCTCCCTTCATAGGGCACTCACTGGTTGTTCTCTCTCTCTCTCCTATGCTTTTTGTCCTTGCTGTAGAGCAACTGGCCATTGCTGTATGGCACCATTCTGACCTTCTTGATTTACAGATAAGGGTACACAGAGATTTGCATGATGTTGTACACAGATGACTGCCTGGTCCTCCTGAGAGACATGACAACTTCCATTCCAACTCTTCTTTGGGTCAGCAATTACAGTCATGCACTGAGACCTTTATAACACCTGTTCAGTACCTCCTCAGACACTGCAATGCTAGTACACAGTTCTCCATATGCAACAACCTGATGCCTCACAGAAAAAATAAATAAATAAAAAAATAAAAGATCACAAAAATACTACCATGTCATCAAGAACTGTCAGCTTTGATGTAGAAATTCAAGACTTAATGAAAGCATTTCAAGATGACCCAGAATTAACACATGATGCACACTACCATACATCCATACGTACCTGTGTGCCAGACTCTTAAGGTAACTGCACAGTCTAACATCACCCCAATAGACACTACACTAGAGATGTGCAGAGTAGTGAAAATTCACCCTGTGAAAAATGTTGCATATTTTCCCACTTCGTTGAATGGATCGGGTATGTGATGCATACCTAGCCCCTCCCAAAAAAAAATTCTGTAAAATACGGACTTTGGCAGCACTGCTGGCAGAGTTCAAACTCTGCATTTAGAGGTTTTTTTTACACTCAGTTCCCCTTGCCAATCCCTGCCAGCCCAACTGTCATTTTGGTCCCATCCTTCCCCAGCCCGATCGCTTGCCCAATATGAAAAATAAATCCCCATCCCAATCACCAAGCACAACCCTGACTATAATGCTCCATCCCTGATGTCTAGTTGTCCCACCCCTGTCCAATCGCGCTGTCCCAATATGAAAAATTAAATCCCCCAGTGTCTATCCCTGGTGTCCAGTGTCCCCCCACCCATCACTGGCCCATTACAAAATGAAACAAATCCAAGGTCCACTCCCCTCATCACTCAGTACCGGACCAGCTTTAGAAATAATAACACCATTCCCCATCCAGCCCCTCCCGCTGGTGACCAGAGCACCCCCTTCTCTACATCACTGAAAACCTCCTACAATGATCGAGAGCTGGCAATGAATGAGCATGTACTTGTACAAGCACACACTCATTCACTGACAGCCCAGTCAGGTTGCTGGCTGTGGAGGAGCATGGAGGCTATGCTAGTGGTCCACTTGGGGTTGGGATGGGGGTGGTGGCAGTAGATGTGGGGTCCACTAGAAATTATATCTAAAGTTAGTCCAGTGATGGGGAAGTGGACCTTGGATTTGTTTCATTTTACAAGGAGCCAATGATCAGCGAGGGGAGAGACACCAAGCACTAGGGATGGACACTACAGGGGATTTAATTTTCATATTGGGCTGGTGATCGGCTAGTTAGGATCACTAGATACCAGGGATGGACACTACAGTTGGGGCTGGCACCACGTGATTGGAGGGGTGGAATTGATTTTTCTTATTGGGCCAGCTATTGGCTGGGGTTTTGGACCACTAGACACCAGGGAGGTAAGCTATGACAGTCAGGCTAGTGGCAATCAGTGGGGTGACAACTAGGCACCAGGGATGCGATCTTGTCAATCTTCCCTTGCTTTGGGGTTTTAAGTGCAATTTGCACTAAAAAAACAAAGTAATTCAAAGTTACCCTGTTCCAATTTTGGCAGATTTTCCAATGCAGGTGGCGACTTTGTGAAATAGCACACAGAGGCAGAATTGGAGGATTTGTGGGCAATTTGTCGGCAAAGTAAAATTTTGCTGCATCTCTACACTACACTAGAAGCTGACACAGAATGGTTGATTAATTCTAGTAAAATCATCAACGCAACAAAAAGTACCATATCAGACATGACAATGATAAAGAAATTTATATCAGAAAACTTTAATGAACACAGGGACTTTACTGAAATGGTACCATCTGAATTAGACACTACAGCAAGATACTTCATGAATGCAAATAAAAAAAAAACAAGAGCTACAAACTGCTGATACTATGTTCATTTTTCAGTCAGTAGAAGGATACTTAAAATCAGAATCATATCCCTTTCATGTCCACAGACAGGACATTTGAACAGACCAGGTAAGTCCTTTGTGCTAAAAAAAAAAATTAAAAGAAGGCAAAAGATGCAGAGAAAATGCATCTGATGAGCTTTGGATGACATCATACAGCAGCTCTATGAAAACAAATTTTAGGCCCATACAGCCTCAAATCACTATTAAACACTACGTGGTTGGTTTGTAGCATGTATTTTGGCATAGAGGAAACACAGAAATGAGGGACATAAATGGTCTGACATCACTTTAAAAACCGATGACAAAGGAATCAAATATCTGGAACATACCAGAGAAAGATGCACAAAACCAGAATGGATCAAAACCCAAAGGACATATGGAAGATAAAGCTCAGAGCATACAGTCTACTCACAGAATCTGAGAAGTTCCCAGTAGCCAGCTAGAAACAATATTTAGCATAGAGACCAATGTCCACTCTCCTGCACGTAGCCTGTTTTTCTCTAGCTATTAACAGCAACCAACAATTGCATAAACCAACATCACCCTGGCTTAAAAACCAACCCTGGGGTAAATAAAATTGCAACAATGGTAAAAAATATGATAAAGGACTCTGGAATAGCAACCAGCAAGAAGTTAACTAACCACTCTGCCAGAAAACATCTGGTACAAAGATTAAACAATGCTGGAGTTGTACATACAGAAATTATGCAAGTCACTGGACATAAAAATATCACAAGCAACAACGATTATTGAAAACTAAGTGAAGAACAACCAACAACCAGCCAGAATCTCTACCATACTAAGTAACCAGCCAATTACGGACCCGGAAACCCACAAGAACATAACAAACAGAACCATCAATACCAATAACCCCACAACTTCCTGGAACAGCGTCTTTAGAAATCCAACCTTTAATGCTGGTTAGCTGTCAATTAGTGAGCGCGATACAGTATTATAAATACGTCCCACTGACAGGCCAGTCAGTAGCTGGCAAAGGTGGTGAGAGGAGGGCTGTGCCAGTTCATGGCTCTAGGTGTCGGATGGAGTGGTGATGGTGGTGGTGGGCACTACCTGAATCTGAGAAGTTCCCAGTAGTCAGTGGGGTCCACTAGACCAACAGGCATGAGGTTATATGGACAGTGATGGTGAAGACAGGGATCAGGGTGGGGGCCACTAGACCACTAGGGATTGGGGAATTACATATATTTCATACAGGGCAACATCCATAATCAGGGTGGGGGTCCATTAGACCACTAGGGATTGGGGAGTAATGGATATACAGTATTTCATAATGTATGGCATCTGGGATAGGGAATGGGAGACCACTATACCAGCAACAGTGTTCTGACATATTAATTTCAGGGACATCAAGGATCAGGGAAGGGCCACTACACCAGCAATGGTGGTTTGACTTATATTAATGTCAGGGATATCGGAGATCTGGGATGGGGTGACCACTACTCCACCAGTGATGGGGGCATTTATACTAACTCTTCTATGGACAACAGTGGGGATCAGGGAGGAGGGATCACAGGTCCGACAGGGATGGGAACATTTTTAATTAATCTTCTATGGGCAACAGCGGGGATTGGGGGGGCAAGGCACATCACCACAAACAGGCATCTCTCCCAGAGGAGACATTTCTAAGCACCCTTAGATGAGCCCTGGCTGGTCTAAGGGTGACATAGAATTCTCCTTCTGGGAGGATTTGTGAATCCAAAATATGGGGATGTGGCAGTTTGCATCTGGCTTATGCCCTCATGTGCATACAGCAGCCCCTTTGTGGGGCACAGGTGGTGGAACGGTTTGGGGCAGACAGCCTGTAGTTGATGCAGGCTGTCTTTGTGAATCATTCCTGAGGAATCTTATGATGCAGGGGCACTTCGCAAGTCTGTGTGTGGTGCAAGCCCCATGCACCATGCTGGAGCTCTGAGAATTGAGTCACTTGTATTTATTTCAACCTTTTCACACTAACTTAACTACAGTGGAGCAGTGCTAGAAATCTGGCAAAAAATGTAGACTGCATAATATTTGGAATATAAAACGATGTTGACTAAACAATCCTATTTTCTCTCCCCACAAACAACAACTTCCTCCATCAATGGGTACCTGTAAAAGAAAAGAAAAACAGAAGATGCTCTGGCACCTACAAAAGAAATCAAGAAACAGCTTTACACTTTCCACTCAATTCTTCAATACTTCTAAGCAAACAATAATACCCAACAGGGTGGGTGGGTGGTATTGGGTAATACCAGACTGCCAGGGGGGTAATAAGGCCAGACACCCACAGGCAGAGGGCCTCATAGACCCTGGAAGGTCTAGTATTGCCCATACTGTCCACCCTCAAGGTATTATTGTACTTAGAAAATAGGCACTGTAAAAAAATGATTAATAATAAAAATAGTAAAAATTAGTTTAAAATAAGTTTTATAATAAAATATTTCCTCCACCTATATTGCAATGATGTGTGTCCCCCATCCCCAATAGGGATTTTTGTCCTAAAAGGCCTCTGTACTTATTACTGGAGCTGGTTGTCATGGTTACCCTCAAGTACAGACACAGTCTCAAAAAGGAGTCAGAATGACAGTCCTTCTTACCATAAATAATTTTGAACAACAAGTAGGTTTACTTTCTAAAAGAAGTCTTTTCATTTAAACTATTTGAATGAAAACACAAATAAGATTGTGTCACTATTTTCTGTGAATTTCCCTTATATATAAGGTCCTGCTTTGCTACAGGCAAATAACATCACATTTAAAAAACACTGAGATCAACATAATTAAATGATTGTTGTTCAAAATTATTTATGGTAAGGGACTGTCATTCTGACTCCTTTTGGAGACAATGGATAGTTCAATTTTGACCAGGCCACAGTCACATTTGACACTGCCACAGTCAGTCACCCTGACTGTGGCGGTGTAACTTTGCTAACGCCTCATACGTACTCTAGATGACCCAGCCTTCCATACCTTCAGGAAAGAAGGAGCTTCTCAATGAGGGCGCTAAGCGTCTTGAATAATGGTACAGGATACAAAATGATTTGGACTTTAAATGGAGTTTACTGCTTAAGGATTTTAAAGTAAGTTATTGTGCTACATAAAATGTTTAGAAGCAGTATGATAAGTGTGAATTTACCATTGTTAGTATGTTAAAGTTTTTGAAACACAACATAAAAGCGACTAAAATGAAGTTTACCTTGAAATGGAGTGAAAATAAAACACAAAAAGTATAAGTTAAAACAAGAAAGGAATTCTTTAAGCTATGTGGACTTTACTATAAGAGAAGGCACTTTGGATTAATCTGAAAAACAGAATGTGTTATTCTGATTTCAGGAGTCCAACCTGATAAAATGTTTAAGCACACATTATGTAAGAAAAAGTTTAGAATTGAATATAAGGTTTGTTCCCACCTAATTTATTATTTTGGACATAAGACAATATCATTTATTTACAGAAAAAACAATGAGACAGCAATGCTAATGGTTTATTTTGATTTAAACTTTCAGCCTGTATATTGTGCTGCTCTATAGTCTGATGAAGGGACATGAAGGTCCTGAAATGTAAAGCAGCATTGATAAAATGAAAGAGAGCCAAAAAAGAAATGAATAACAGGCTAGTCCTGAATATAACAAGGATGCAGATATGCTTTGAGATGCAGCATTGTTGAATGAAATAAGAGTCATAAAAAGAAAAATATTGTACATTTTGACTGAGAAATAATATTGAAGCAATGAAATAAAACACAGAATGTTTTAAATAATAGAAGTCTGTCTCTTGTTCAGGGGTTGAGGACCACTTCTCTTCTTAAATACTTGGTACCCCACTAATAACCACCATTTCTTTAGAGTGTACTCTGTTTACTATAACCCTCTGCATCCTGCTGTCCAGCCAATTTGTAACCAAGGGTACCACCCTGGGACCCGTTCCCAGGCTCAGCTAACTTGTTTATAAATATTTTGTGTGGGACTGTGCCAAATGCACTAGCGGCTCCAGCCACAAATGGTTACCAGGGCACAGCTGGGGCACAACAGATGGCAGCCAGAGGCACTGATTGTGTCACTATGGGGAAGCTCTGCACCATATGGGGCACCAACTGGGGCACAGCATTTTTTTACCAGGCACGTGCCTGGCGGGCCTAGTGTAGAGCCGCCACTGGCCAAATGCCTTGCTAAAGTCTGGTAGGCCATATCCATAGTTCCTCCCTGGTCCACTACTTGGTCACCCAGTCAAAGAAATCTATTAGATTCATCTGACATGATATTCCCACTGTGAATCCATGCTGCCTTGGGTCCTGTGCCCTGTTGGCCTCTAGGAACTCAATAGTTCTTTCTTTTGGAAGTAAATCCATCATTTTCCCTACCACTGAGGTCAAACTAACAGGTCTATAGTTTCCTGCCTTTGCCTTACTCCCACTTTTGTGAAGGGAATCACATCCACTCCTCCAGTTCTCAGGTACCACACCATCGTCCCATGATTTGTTAAAAGGGCAGTCAGTGGTGTCACTAGATCTCCCTTAGTTCTTTTAGAATTCTGGGATGGATCCCATCAGCCCCATTGCTTTGTCCACCTTGAGATTTAGGAGTTCATTCAGGACCCTTTCTTCTGTGAATGGACTGGTGTCGACCCCCTGCCCAGAGTGCTTCTATTGTTTGGTTTAGGTACCTAGCCCTCTTCTTTTTGTGAATACTGAGAAAAGTATTCATTCAGTATCTCTGCCTTTTCAGTGTCACTCTGCCCACCTCCTCTCCCTTTATTCAGCCTCATTATCCACCCTTTGTCTTCCTTCGCTCCCTGATGTACCTTTAAAGATTTCATCCCTTCTTAACTAGGTTGGCTGTCTTTTCCTTGGTTTGGGCCTTTGCTATTCTGACTGCCTTCCGCTTCCTTCAACTTTAACTGATACAGTTCTCTGCCTGCCCCTTCTGTGATTCCTTATACTTCCTGAATGCTATCTTTTCTCCTTACCTTCCATACCATGTCTTGTTTTATTTGTCCAGGGGCCAGATTCACACAATCTTGCCCAGGCATAAACCTAGTTTACCCATTGCAAACTTGGTTTGTGCCCAGAGTTAGTATTCACAAAGCCAGTTTGTACTGCAAACTACGTTTGCACCAAGGCAAAGTTGAGAGGAGGCACCAAGCTATCTCACTGTGAATAGTCCAATTGCCCACCAGTGCAATTCAAGGTGTGCCATGCAAACCTTGCACAGCACTTTGCATTGTTTTTGTGAATCCTGGCCCAAGTCTCAAACAATGAGGAGACAGAATTGTCCAGACACAATTTGATGAAGTAATTTATCAAATGAGGTGCAACAAATTCTGCCTACTCACTGGTCATAGAAACATAGAAGTTGATGGCAGAAATAAACATAGAAACATAGACTTTGATGGCAGATAAGGATCGCTTGCCCACCTATTCTGCCCATTTCCCTACCTACTGGATAAGCTGCAGATCCTAGTTAACCAACAGACTATTTCTTCCTATTCCCACAAGAATTGCTTTATGTCTGTCCTAAGCATTCTTGAATTCTGCCACAGTTTTAGACCCCACAACCTTCTCAGAAAGGCGGTTCCATGCATTCACCACCCTCTCTGTGAAAAAATACTTCCTCACATTGCCCCTGATCTGTCCTCCCTCTATCTTCAAATTGTGTTCTCTTGTTCTGGCACTCTTTTCTGAAAGATGCTACCCTCTTGGACTTTGTTGATTCCACTGAGGTATTTATAAGTTTCTATCATGTCCCCCTCACCCTCCTTTCCTCAAGGATATACATATTCAGATCCTTTAGTCTCTCCTCATATGGCTTCTCTTGCAGACCATGTACCATTATAGTTGCCTGCCTCTAGACTACCTCCATCCTGTCTATGTCCTTTTGGAGATGGGTTCTCCAGAACAGGATGCAGTACTCAAATGGGGTCTCACCAACTGTCTGTACAGATGGATAACAACTTCCTGTTTTCTGCTGGTGATGCCTCTCCCTATACATCCCAGTATCCCCCAGCCCTCCCTACTGCCCTCTCACATTGCTTGCCAACCTTAGGGTCATCTGATATGATTACCCCAGGTTCCTTTCAATTTTGTTGTTGTAACTACTCCCCATTGTGTACTCTTCTCCTGTATTTTTGTTTCCCAGGTGCATTATTTTGCACTTCTTTGCATTGAATCCAAGCTGCCATGCTTCTGACCATTCCCCAACCTTGCCAAGTCCCTTTTCATCATTTCCATGCCTCCTTGTGTATCAACCCTGTTGCAGATCTTTGTGTCATCTGCAAAGGGCATACTTTTCCTTCTAGTCCATCTGCAATGTCACTTATAAAGACATTAAAAGGACTGGACCAATCAGGAACCCTGCGGTACCCCACTAGTAACCACCTTTCTTCAGAGTGGACTCCGTTTACTATTGCTTTCAATGTCTTGTTGTCCAGCCAATGTTTTACCAGGCTACACCCTGGGACCCACTCAGGCTGGCTAATTTGTTTATTAATCTTTTGTGTGTGATGGTGTCAAATGCCTTGCTAAAGTCTAAGTAGGCCACTTCCACAGCTCCTCCCTGGTCTACTATTTTGGTCACCCAGTCAAAGAAATCAATTAGATTTGTCTGACATAACCTTCCCACTGTGAATCCTTGCTGCCTTGGGTCCTGTGCCCCACTGGCTTCTAGGTACTCAGCAATTCTTTCCTTCAGAAGTGATTCAATCATTTTCCCTACCACAGAGGTCAAACTGACACGTCTGTAGTTTCCTGCCTCTGTCTTGCTCCCACTTTTGTGAAGAGGAATCACATCCACCTCCTCCAGTCTTCGTGCACACCATTCTCCCATGATTTGTTAAAGGGTAGTCAGTGGTGTCACTAGTTCTCCCTTAATTCTTTTAGAATTCTGGGTAAATCCGTCAGACCCCATTGCTTTGTCCACCTTCAGTTTTAGGGTTCTTTCAGAACCCTTTCTTCTGTGAAAGGACTGGGATCGGCCCCCCTATCTAGAGTGCTTCTGTTAATTTGATTGGGTACCTCCCCTCCTCCTCTTTTGTGAATACTGAGCAGAAGTATTCATTCAGTATCCCTACTTTTCACTGTCCTCTCTGCCCACCATCGTCCATTCTATTCAGCCTCACTATCCCTCCCTTTGTCTTTCTACATTCCCTAATGTACCTATAAAAGGTTTTATCCCCTTCTTAACTGAATTGGCTATCTTTTCCTCAGTTTGGGCCTTTGCTATTCTGACTGCCTTTCCTGCTTCCTTCTGCCTTAACTGGCACAGTTCTCTATCCTGCTCCTTCTGTGTTTCCTTATATTTCCTAAATGTTATCTTCTTCTCCATAACCTTCCTGCCACCTCTTTGAGAACCATAGTGGATTTTGTTTTCATTTTGATTTATTTATTTGCTTCACACAAAGGCTTGTTGCCTCTGTGATGGTAGTTTTGATGCTTCCCCATTGTTGCTTCACCCTCCTCCTTTCCTGTTTGCTAGTGCTTTTCTAAGACACTCTCCCATTTTGCCAAAGTCAGCCCTCCTGAAGTCCAGTACCCTCCCTTTTGTATGGCTTGACTCTGCAGCTGAGTTCATCATGAACCACACTGTTTGGTGGACACTTGTTCCCAGGTAGCTACCCACTTCTAGATCTGAGATCCTCTCACTGTCCACATTTGAGAGTACAAGGTCTAAGATTGCTCCTCCCAGTGGGTTCCAACACTAGCTGTCTGAGTCATGCTCCTGTAGGGCATCAAGAATGGCCCCTGCTCTTTGATGTGGCTGCAGCAAGGTGCTCAGTTAACATCTGGCATATTCATTCAGATAAGGAATGCAAGGCCCATCCAGTCTGCCCATGCCTATGTGCTATAAGCAACCACTGACCCTACTTGGTCATCAGCTTTAGCAGATAAAGAGGCATTCAAAACCAAGGGCAGTTAGAAGACTAGGCTAAAGACAATGGGCAGACTAGATGGACCGACCTGGTGGTCTTCTTCTGCCATCAACTTCAATGTTTCTTCTCCTTCCACCTCTAGGGTTTCCTTATGCCTATCCCATGCATGTTTGAATTCCACCACTGTGCTCGCTCCCACCACCTCCTGATGTAGGCTATTCCATTCATCTACCCACCACTCATTCCATCAAAAACAACTTCCTCATATTACCCCTTGTTCTGCCCCCTCCATTCTTATATTGTACCTTGTTCTTGTACCTCTCATGTACTGAAAGATGTCTTCCATTAGCACCTTGTTTATGCCCTTAGGATACTTGAAGGTTTCTATCATATATCCCCATTCCTCCTCTGTTTCAGTGTATACATATTGAGGTATTTTAATCTTTCCTCATACTGTAAGTCTTCTGTCTCAAGACATGTGCCATCTTAGTTGCCCTTCTCTGAACCACCTCCACCCTGTTTATGTCCTTACAAAGATGTGGCCTTCAGAACTGCACACAGTACTCCACATGAGGCCTCACCAGTATTTTGTATAGTGGTATCACCACCTTCATCCTTCTGCTGGTGATACCCCTTCCTATGCATTCCAACATGCCACTGGCCCTCCCTACAGCCTTTGTACTCTGATTGGTCACCTTTAGGTCATCTGAATTGATAGTCCCCAAATCCCTTTCCTCCCTTGTGACTGTCAACAACTCCCCCATCCTTCAGCTCTCCACAGGTCAAGACCTTGTCATATGGAGGTATGCTACCCCGTATGAAAATTGCTCTGAAAGACATGCTTCCTGAGGAGTAATGCCGAGGGCAAACAACGTTATGCAAATGACTCAATCATATGACTAAACACTAAAATAACAAGCCTACAGCCCACCTCCATGTAACCAGCCCCTCTGTATAATACAAGAATAAATAAATCAATGTGAAAAAAATCCATCAAAAATACAGATGTTGCCTCATGATCCATGTGAGATGACACCTTCAGAAACAAAATCAGAAGATCCTGAAATGAGAGGATCCCTCCAAGAAGAGACAAATCACTCATAAAACTTAATATTACAAAACCACATACTAAAAATTGCAATTTAAAGAACAAGACCATAAGCAACTAAAACTAAACATGGGACTCATACAGTACATTGCAACCACTTAAACAAACTAAACTGAATAGAAACAAACTAATTAACCCTTTGAGAACTGAATATGTATGAGACGTATATAGATTCTGGACGATATATATCGTTCACAGTCTTCTTAATACTGCTTATTACAAACACATAAAAACTCAGACATACAAATACAAATTCAAGCACATCATCAGTGTACGTCACACAGCTATCATCACCTTAAGAAACAAAATAAACGTTCCAAAGCCAAAAAAATACACAAAACAAAATCTTACTAAAGCAGCAAAACATACCTAACAAACACTCTTGCTCTTTTGCATGATAGAGTGTTTTGATCATTATTTAGAAACTGATAACTGATCAACGCACACTAAGTCAAGATTTGTTTTGTTTGTTCATACATGGGGACAGAAAGCAGAGGCATGCTAACAGAAAAACAAAATAAGTAAACATTAACATCAGATAATAAACAATATAGGATAGCACATGGTTAAATGTAAAAATACTGGCTGTACATACGAGTTTTAACTAAACTATGAAATAAAAATCAAAGCAAATATAGAATATACAACATATACAAAATACATGAATCATTCACATATCTGCAACGGTGGATAGGTGCAAACAGATAATTAGCGAGAGAATGGGGTTGTGAATGTACCAAAGAAAAAGCAGTCCTTTAGATGGGAATTAGGAAGTTTTAGATGAAAAGAATAAAAGGGTAAGAGGATTATTGCCAATGGAAGAGTAGATAATAGAAGGAAGATAAGAAACATGTTTAAGTGGAAAGGGAAATAGGAGGGTAAAATAAACATGTAAGTCTCAAGTGGTTTGATGGGGAGTTGAAGAGGGAGAGAGAGGTAAATGGTGAAGAGGAAGCTATTCCAGAGGAGACAAGGGCAGACAAATAAAGCAGATTTACCAGTGGAAATTTTACAGTGAGGTAGGAGAAAAGAGTGGTTGTCTGAAGACTGTGAGGAGTAGGGGATGGGATAGCATGATAGAATACGGAGAATAGATATGAGGAAAACAAAAACAGAATTTAGCTAGGAAGGATATACAATGGGAGAGGTGGAAGAGTCAAAAACTGGACAAAGACAAATTGGCATAGAAATCAATAGTGAGTAAGTTAGGGGCATTCAAATCAAAATGGCAGAAGGAATGAAAAAAACAGGTTCAGTCTGGTAAGGTTTGATTTACAGAGCAACTCTACAAACCACATCTAAGTAGTCAAACATCAGCAAGAGTGTCTTTAAAATAATCTTGAAGTGTACAGGGTGGGAGGCAATATGTACCATGCCACAGTGTGCCAAGCTTTAATTGAAGTTTCCAATGCAAGGCATTCACATTGCTAAATGAAATGAATTGTGATTACTGTGGATTATACAATGGGGTCCAACAATTCTTAAATCTGATTGGTTGACTGGCACATTTTACCCATAGTAAATACTCCAATATACCAATGGGTTAAGGTGCCAGTCAGCCCTCTCTAAAATCCATCAAATCTCCAGAGTTGGCAGTGTAAAACTGCCATCTCGAACACCACTAAATGGCTGTCACCCACAAGTAGATCACGCTGTGTGCAGCTGCTGAAGAATGAAAAGAGCACAGCAGAGGCAGTGACAGCTACAACAACAGACCACCCTCTGTCAACAGCTGCCTTTGTTCAAGAACCATCCAAAGATTCCTGCAAAAGCCACACATAATGTGCCAGTCATCCAATTTACAAAGGTAAAAATCACATTTGTTCCATTTCAAACTGTTTTACTACAATCTTTTTAAAACCACCCACAGCCTCTAAAACCTTTCACAATATCTAAAAGTCTTTATCTACTTGACAGAGATTAAAGCCATACAAAAATACCCCCAACAGGACTACCGACATTCCAAAAGTCATTTCTCTACCAAAGGAACAAATGTGTTCACCACCCCTGACCTCAGACCCTGTCAAAGCCCACAACACCAAATGCTCACTACCCTCTGACCTTGTACCCTCTCGCCAACAACACTGATCGCACCACCCTTTGTCCTCAGACCCTCTCAAGTGTTCCAGAGAAGAGACAGAGGCAGAGAAAATGTCTTTCACATTAAACTTTTGAATCAAACAAACAAATAAATACCACTAATCACCCCTCAAGTTCCATTTATATATTCACAGTTCCTCACTCTGACATCGCTAATTGCTCAGCATCCTCTGGCCTCGGACCCTCTGCAGTGGTCCGGGGACTGAGCAGAGTGCAAACAAAAGGAAAAATGCCAGCTGGTGAGTTTTCAGGAACTTAACAGGACCATGAAATGAGTCTTAGGACACGTGGCAGCAACCACTCATGCCAACATTGGTTGGCTTCACATGCAACTCCATTCACAGTAGCTCCCTAGCAACAAAGAGCTATTTTTTCTGGCAGAGCAATAAATTCCACAAAAATAATTTAAAATACAAAAATTATTTTCTTTACTTTTGTCACCAAAAATCAGGGGCCATTATATAATCACAATAAATTACTCCAGGGTGTGGTTATGCTATGATTTGCCTACAGCTTATCTGGTTTGGCCACTTGGTCTGTGGCCTCATGACTAAACCATGCCAGCCATGGGTAAATCCCAGCATAACCCACACCCTGTCATGATTTATTGCTTAATTGACTCCTTTAACTCTTTGATCCTCACTGAGGCTTGTTTACTAAGTTATCATTTAAAGAAAAAAGAAAATATTTTTCAAAAGTATATACATGCAATAAGTGTATTACAAGCCATAACAGGAGGATTTTTAAATGTTTGTGTCTGTTAAACAATACAGGACTTGCATTTTATATGTTGGAATGTGCAGACATGGCACTTTTGGTTTAAATACATCAGTGGTAGATCAATAAATAAATGCCCATACCTGTGTTTAATAGTATGAAATTATGGGTGCTGTATACTGGGGAGCACTATTCATTTGACAAAGCCTAACTGGTGAAACGTTACAATTGTGGAGCCACTGTGTTGGTGATTTCTTCTGAAGACTGCAATAAAATATTACATTTCGTCTGCCGGCTTTGTTTTTCCACTTTTAGTTTAATATTGGGACTGAGTACCTTGACTTTGCTTGAAACAGTCTAATTATTGTCACTGGCACCTACTTTTCTGAGTGGCTCAGTTTTGCTTTGCATTCACAAAGCTGTGGAAGTCAAGGCTCTGATCCAGTCACACATCAAGGCACATGAAGTGGTGGGCATCTTCAATAGGACACCATTACTACTGATGAAGATTGGTGAGAAGGGGCATGGCAAATCTCTGTTTATTGCCTAAAGTTATAGCGACAGTCTTTACATTAAGAGAGAGTCGATAAGTGGAACCGATTTTGGGAATTATCAAAGTCATCCTGGAGGATGACTCCAAATCAGAAGCTGAAGTACAAGAGACAAAATAAATGTGTCTTCCATGTACATGTGAATATATGGAGACATGCAGACAGAGAGGTCAGTTAGGAAAATGGAAAAGAGGATGAGGTCCAGAATGAAGCACTGTGAGACTCCAGAATGAATCAGGAGTGAGGTTCATAGGTGAATAAGAGATCAAGGACTAGCCCATTATGACCTTGCCACCCTTAACTTAGGTGGAAATAGTATTTAGATTCCCCATATATATATATATATATCAAATTTGTTTTAAATTGTTCTAGGTTTGTGCTATCCACTACCTCCTGTGGTAAGGAATTCCATGTTGTAACTATCCTTTGTGTAAAAAGTTGTTTCTTTTACGGTCCTATTTGTATTTGTCCCTAACTTCATTTTATGTGATTGAGTATTACTTATGGAAGGGTACCAATTCAAACATAATGTTTCAAATAAGGCCTCATCTCTTGTGGCTTTGTAAATTAGGCGTACGTCTCCTCTTTTCAAATGATATTCCAGAGAAAAAAGGTTCAATTTTTTTAATCTATCTTCATATGACAAGGAATTTAAATTTTAATATGCCTTGTGAACCTTCTCTGAGGAGGGAAAAATGCATTGCTGACCTAGACAAATTGCAGTCAGTCCAAGAGGTAGCAGCAGAACCAGTCAACCTTGGAGCAGATAACCCTGCACCTGCCAGCTCATTCAAGAGTAGTGGGTGGGATACCATATCATAAGCCTTGACAAGATCAATCAATGTGGCAGGGCTGATCTATGCCCTTCAGAATAGATCAAAGACAGTGGGTGATATCATCAAAGAAAAGACATCTCTCTCAAAGGACTTTTTATACATTTTTCTTATTGTTCCTGTTATGCCCTCCACCTGGTTACCTCCAGCCCCCCCTTGCCTTCTCTGTCAGTTATTCTGCCTTACAGGAGATCCATGGTCAAATTTCCTCTTCATGGTAGTCCCTTGAAGGATTTAAGCAGACTGTCTCTTGACAGTCTGTCCTATCTGGAAGGTAGTGGGTAATGATTTTAGTGGGCCTGTGAGTGCTAACTAGATGTTGCACTCAGCAGGGCCCCTCCCACTAGGGTTCAGCCATCACTCAGTACACAGTTAGCAAAGGCTCTAAGGTGCCAGTGCCAGATGCTGTCCACCTCTCTGAGCTGCTCTGGCTACACTAACACCCGTGTTCAATCAGGTGGCTGTACTGTATAGCAGTGAAACTCACTGCTCTCCCACTTTGGAGGAGCATCTCTGCATACTGTTAGGTGAGATGACTGCATCATGATGCTGCCCCGCTGTGGGTCTATTATTGCCTCGCATGACTATATACTGTATGTGTTCTGAACTTCCCCAAGCTACAGTCTTCCTATTGGCCAACCCACACTGGAGTGACTCCAGCTGAGTTAACAAAGTGGCACACTCAACCACCTTCCTTCAGTGTGGGACCCTCTTTGTTCCTCTCAGTCAGGTACTACTCTTCGCTGCAATAGGGCAACAACATTTTAGAGCAGGAAACCCACAGTTCAGGCAATGAACCCCTGAAGACGTGCAAAAGCAAGAAATTATAAACTATTCCCTTGCTGCACTAAGAAAGCTTCTGCTTCTATTATTAATTTATTATGGTAATGTAGAGCTTAACCCTGGGCCACGAGAGGCTTTCATATCACCATCTGACCTAACCAGAGTAAAAGGTTTGAGCTTCCTCCATGTCACTGTGTGCAGCTTATTAAAATGATCACTACAATGCAAGTATGAGTAAACCACACCCTTCCAGATATCTTGGTGATCTCTGAAACCTGGCTCAGACCTACCACAACTGACATGGAAATCAACATACCCAATTACTCTCTTTTAGAACAGATAGGCACTCTAGAGGTGGAGGAGTGGCCATCTATGTTAAGGACAACCTTTCAGTGCCCTGCCTTGACTCAACAACTGTAGTGAAGGAATTTGAATGCCTATCCCTGAAGGTGGTAATCTCGCACACCACATCTTTATGTGTGCTATTGACCTCCATCTGCTGATCTCAAACTTTTGACACATCTAGGTGATAGGGACAGGGTCTCTAGAAACTATTATATTAGGGGATCTCAACTTAGACTGGCTTTCCAAAGACTCTGAACCTCTTTCATCCTTTTGTGACACTCATGGGCTGCCACAACTCATCAACAAACCAACGTGGCTCAACAAAAGAACCCAAGTCATAGTACACTTTGGATGTTATACTTGAGAACAAACCACATTTGTTTTCTCATGCTGGTGTTTTCTTCAGTGATGTAAGCGACCACTGCTTCATTGCAGGGTAAGATCAGCCACTAAAACCTCATATCCATCAAGGTTCACTGTAAAAAGATCCAAGCATAACTTTAACCCTTCTGCCTATATAGATGAACTAAAATACTACACATAATGGCAAGACTTCCATTTGGCGAATATGGTACAATCAGCTTACGAAACCCTCAATGAAATAATCTTAGGGGCCTTAAATAAATATACCCCATTACTTAAAGTGTGGGTTAGGAATAAAGTTTGTAGATGGTTCACTGCAGGTCTCAAAGCTACACTATCAAAGAGGGACATGCTGTGGAAAAAAGCACAGATCAAAAACCCAGTCAGACTGGCATTAGTTTAAAAGGGCTAGAAACACATCCACCAGGATGACTAGAGAAGCAAAAGCTGTGTATTATCACACTGAATTGGACTCTGCTACCAAGATCCCATCTAAATTTGGAATACCATCAAGGATCTATCTGGTCACTCACTAGGAAACTCGCTCCCAGCTAAGATTATTTTAGGAAATAATGTTACTAGTGATAGACTGGAGATCCTTGACCTATTCAACAATCACTTCATGACTGCAGGTCTAGCATATGACAGCTCTCCTGCAAACTTGCTACACTCCAAACTCAGAATGCAACATGCAGAAACTCTTGCGACAAATTTGATATTCTCCCTGCAACCTGCCTCCTTGAAGTAGGTTGAAGACATGCTACGCCTACTGGACACAAAGAAAAGTGTTGGTGCAGACTCCCTTGATCCCTACTTCCTAAAGATCACTTACCATGTACTAGCTGTACCCAAAACACACTTATTTAACCTTTCACTATCCCAAGGAACCATCCCTTCAATTTGGAAAATAGCACGTGTCAATCCTCTGTTCAACTTAGGTGACCCTGTGATTTTAACAACTATAGGCTGATCTCCCTCATTCCTGTCCTGTCAAAGCTCCTGGAAACAATTGTAAGTATTCAACTGCAATCCTGCCTAGAGTCTAACAACCTGTTATACCCCACAGAATGCAGCTTCAGAGCCAAGCATTACACCATCACAGCCTTGGCAAAAGTTCCAAAGACTGGCAGAGAGATTTGGATAATAGAAATTTTACTTTTGCTGTATTTCTGGTCCTAAGCAAAGCATTTGATATGGTTGATCATAGCCTGCATATCTTATCCCTGAAAGCCATAGGAATGAACCCACTTTCATTACAATGGTTCACCAACTACCTCTCTGGCTGCCTACAACAGGTTAAGGCCAAAGGAGAACTTTCACTTATTAAACCATTGCTACAAGGTGTACCTCAGGGATCTATTCTTGGTCTGGCACTCTTTGCTAGCTATATAAACAACCTTGACAATAATGCTTCAGGCCTACTGTCCACCTATTCTACAGACGACACTGTGCTCTACTTGAGCTGACCATCGCCAGAAGCCACATGCAAGGACCTCCTAACCGAATTCAATCTTCTCGAAAAGCAGCTCCTGAGCAAAAGCCTCTGCTTAATGCAAAAAACTAAAGTAATGCTTTTCCCCTCTTAGGCATACAGCAAACCCAACCATCTCAGGATCGCTACCACAGATATCTACAATTCTTGGAAAAATACTGAAATTTGTTACAAAATTCAAGTTTCTGGGAGTCTGACTTGACAACAGGCTTTCCTTTACAAAACATATCATGGATCTGCTAAAAAAACTACTCCAGAGGCTTGCCTTTACTTTAGGATCAACCACTTTCTTACAAAGGATGCTAAATTAAGATTAGTCCAAGAAACATTTCTGTCCATAGCGACTACACAATTTTCCTATACAGTCATTTCTCTATCTCCTACCTCACAAAACTGGACACTCTCTACCATGGAGCTCTGAGATTTATTACAGGACTTCCCCTCACCATGCATCATTGTTCCTTATATGCAGCTGGGATGGAATTCACTTCAGTTTAGGAGAGATAGAAATGCTGCACTGTGGACGTACAGAGCTATAGCCAAAAACTACCTCAATATGTCTCAGACTGCCTCCGCTACCTACAATAAGCAACTATGCTCTGAGAAGCTACTCCTATATACTGTTGAAAGTACCCAAAGGTAATTCTTGCTTTGGAAGAACAGCCATTAGCTTTGAGCTGCCTTCCTTGTGGAACAATCTACAGAAAACAATTAAACTAAGCTTAACTATCACTGTCTCTCGCTCATGCCTTATTAAGGAATGGTGCAAGTGCTTCCCACACCACTAGCCTGATTATATAACCACTGTCTCACCTCCTGGTCTGAATAGTACCTATGCCCTGAACTCAGCTGTATTGCTTCCTCTGTCTGATGATATTATTCTTGACAAGAACTACCCTGTATGCACCTAATTCTTCTCCGGTCAGCAGGCTGGATGTTTTCTGGTCTGTCAAATGTTACTATGACCATCTCCCCCATGTTCATTGCTCCAAAAGTTGCACTTACTAGATCCCCCAGTCCCTTCTACTCCCTATTTCGTCTCAACACTGGTAGTTTAGTCCCTTTCTATTCCCCCTTCTCCTCAACCCTGATAGGCTCTCCTTCTTCTGCTTCTCTCTTCTCCCTCCTAGAACACCCCCTTCCTTCTTCCTTTGTTTATCACCCACATTGTATCCCTTCCCTCCCTGCTGCTGTATGCCGGGCTCATATGAAACAGTTCATCCACAGTCCACCACTTTATCAATGTTTCTCCCACAATCCCAGAGTGCCACAATCGTGCATGCATTATAACAATTAGTAAATGATACATGCCTTATCCTGTTGTATGTTATGTATGAAACCAAGTATGCTTATGTTGTGTTTGTACTACCTTGTCTATTTCTGCATATACTGCATATGGATTATTTTATGTGTAACTGACCTTGTCCTACCCAGGTCCATCTTGCAGATAAGCTCTGCTCAGTGATGTTGAACTGGATAAATAAAGATTTTGATTGATTGATAGATGTTTAGCCCTCCTACACCATCTTGCCACTGGCATCCCAGACTCGTTCCCAAAACTAGCCCATCAGCATCACAACAAAGGTCTTTTTAAAAGCTGCAGTATCATGAAAAGTTATGCCTCACTGAAATCGCCCTTAAAACACTGTTATCATTTAAAAAATGATAAATGGAATAAGATACTCCAAAGTGTTAGTACTATAACTCATAATATCCTTGATGGTGGTTGAATACCCTAGTATTTGGGCTTGGATGATGAACTCAACACTCAGCATGTTACTTTTGTACAGTATAATACCAATACTGTCATGGTTTATTCTTTATGATAAATATTGCCAAGTTTTCACTTTTTAGAATACAGTTTAAGAATAAAAAAATATTTTATATTTTTCTACTTGTAACTTTTCTGAATTGTTGTTTCCTATCTTCAGCTTATTAAATCACACTTTCCAAAATGTTACTGTTTTTCTTTTACTAAGGCTGGATAGGACTGATTTTATAAAATAACATCTCTCGGACTGGATGAGTTGTAAAATTTAGAACCAACCTCAATGTAAAAAAATAATACATTTAAAATGCTAATGAGAAATTGCCAAATTATCTGCATACAACAAAGTAAACATATGCAAATCACTGTATCTGAAGACATGGACCTTTTAGGTCATTTTGTGTTCTGTTGAGAAGGATTATATTTGGAATAGAATAGTTTTACCATACCTATTTCTGAGAACTTTTACCTTTAATTGCATCCCATGCTTCTCGCTTCACCCTTTTCACTCTTAATCTTCCTGCATTATGCCTTTTTGCATGCAAAAGCATTGGAAGACAATGAATGATTATAAACCTCATGGAGCATTGAATTGCAACTATAGTTATCTTATTGGCTTCTTTAGCAGTTGCTAACCTCTTAGAAACATCTATTAAAGTGAAGAAACCCACTGCTTGTCTTGCCAGCCTGTCTAGCAACCATATCCACTTGCCAGTTTTCTTGTAGTATAACAGGCAGGTCATTTAAGATGAAATGACACCTGGCAAAAGAACATAGGATTTTCAGACAAGAGTAGATGTGAGTCTGTCATGCTTGCTTGCGGTGTTTGATGGCTTAGACAATTGAGACCACCCCCAACAGATTGATCTTAAAGCTGTTTAATGAGATACTATCAACAACTTTTTTGGTAAACTGTTCCATGTCCCCACCACTCTTTCTGCAAACCATCACCTCCATTCTGAAGTGTTTACTGCTTAACTGCTTATTTGGCCCTCTTGTCATTCTTTTCTGGTTTTTATGTTCTAGGTTCAAACATTACATCGTGTCTGTGCTAGAGATAGCCTTGTATACTGTTATCAAGTCACATCTTTGTCTTTTATTTCCAGGCTGAACAATCCAAGTTCTTTTAATCTTTCATCATATGACATTGACATACCTTCCAATAATTTTATCATCTTGGTAGTTCTTTTCTGAATCCTTTCAACTCCTTGTATGCCATTACTAGTTTGCAGTGACCAAAACTGCAAGTCTTGTATTGATATACAGCTTTTAGATTGATTCAGGATGTGTGTGGAGAAAGATGACAGCCACACAGGGAGGTGAGTAGAGGGCAAGTTCTAGGTGGCATAAGGTGACATTGAGAAGGAGCAGGAGTAGGCTGCAAGGAGGGCCTACTGGACAGCAGAGAGTTTTCTAACTTGCAAATGAGTGTAATGTATTTTGGGTAGGCACGTACCACTAGCACCAGACATCTTGCATGAATGGGCATTGGGTGAGGGTATCACTAGCAAAAGTTATCCTGTATGAATAGACATCAAGTGAGGAAGGCAGGCACCACTAGTACCAGGAATCATGCATGAATGGGCATTGCTTGAAAAGTGGGTATCACAAGCAGCAGGGATTTTGTATGAATGGGCATCATGTGTGGGGGTATCACTAGCACCAGGGATCTTGTATAAATAGGCATCCAGTGAGAGAGGCAGGCACCACTAGCACCAGGGATCATGTTTGAATGGGCATTGCTTGAGGGTGTGGATAACACTAGCAGCAGGGACTTTGTGTGAATATGCATCGGGTGAGGGAGGGGTTACTACTTGCAACAAGGATTTTGTATGAACAATCATCAGGTGAGGAGGAAATACCCTAGATAAACAGAGATTAATAACGATGGTCAGTTGGGGAGGGAGAATGTTTTGGTTTTGGTTTTATTGTCTCATCCAGCACACAAGGGGGGGTCGACACCACTTGGCATGTTGTTTACATTACAGTTTTAGAAGTATTACACAGTGATGCCACAGCAGCTTTTACTGCTTCCAAAATCCTTTTAGTATATCACTGGAAAGGAAAACAAAAATGCTGCACAGACCAATTGAAGTACTAGTTACTGTTCTTTATTTCCATCTCAGCACAGAGATGCAGTGCTAATGAACACCATTACGTAGCACCCTGCATAAAGGGATTCATCAAATGCCCTTGATGAAACCCCATATGGTAGGACCTACATAGGGATGTTTTTAGCACTGTGTTTCTATGGTGAGGTGAACATAAAGTAATTAGTACTTTATTTGAGGTTTATGCCATTGTTTTGTTTTCTTTACAAGTGTAACATATCAGTGTTGTTTTGTAGCAGAACATTTGAAGGGAAGGTGTGCTCAGTTTTTCATCTGGTGCTATGTATCACTGTGCCCTGTATGCAGGAGGGTTCCTTCGTTTGCATGGGTACAGTGGTGTATGTAGTAGCTATCATTCTATCCATTAAATGTTGGGCTGTGGGTTCCTTAAATATGGCTACAGCCATGGTCAGACATGCTATACCCAGATAGACAAGCTATACCAGTAAAAGCACTTTTCTGATGCACTTGGCTCAGATCCCAGGTACTTAGACGTCATGGGCTGAGAAATGATGCACTGCTCTAAAGAAGAGGGACAGGAAGAATCTCACTTTGCAAAGAGAAAGTGAATAGATATTCAAATGAAGCAGTATTAAACATACATGTCTGAATGAAGTCTGAGACCTAAAACCATTCTTAAGAAAAACAAAGTGGTTTTCATTTGTCCACCCCCCCTCCTGGAGTGATGCAGGAAATACATTTGTAGGCAGTGAAAAATGTTGTGATTTGCCTAGTATTGTTGCTCTCAGTTTTCTAAATAACCTTTTGTACCTCTTTTTCTTTTCCAGAACCTCTCCTGGAAAGCCTGCATTCTGAGCTACAGAGTATCTGTGTAGATCTCCACTGAAATAGAATCATTCAAGTACAAAATGGGTGATCAAATTTCATGGTCCAGGAGTTCTTTATTTTCTTTCTATTTTTATAGCAGTCACATAAGACTTGTACAGTAACATCTGTGTAGATTTAAAATAGTAATATTAAAGGTGAAAACAGATATCTTTGTTACAGACTGCTATTAGGATTTTAACCCACTGGGGTGTTTTGGAAAAAGGTGTTACAGAACTGGGTGACCAGAATGGTGGACCAAAGAAAAGCAGTAGACGTAGTATGTTTGGACTTCAGTAAGGCATTCAACTCCATTCATAGCAGGCTGATAAATAAGTTGGAAGACACAGGTGGGACATAAAATAGTAGACTAGATTAGAATCTGGCTCAAGGAGAACACAAGATTGCTAGTAAATGCACTCGGAGGAAGGAGTGGTAACTAGCAGAGTCCCCAGGGATCGGTGATGGGGCCAATTCTATTTAACATAGTCATCAGTGACATTGTGGAGAGTTTGCAAGGAAAGGTATGCCTGTACACAGATGACACCAAGCTCTGCAACTGAGTGGACACACAAGAGGAGTCACAGAAATGTTCACTGATCTACAGTCACAGCCAAAGACATGGTCAGATGTTTCCTGAAATTTCTGTGATTTTCTGGAGAAATCTCCTGCTTTCTGAATTTCCACAGTAGGAGCAGCAAGAGAAACTCTTTAGAAATGTCATTAAATATCTGGAAATATCAGCCCATGTCTATGGCTACTACTAAAAACTGGAGGAACGGTCAAAACAGTGGCAGTTGAAATTCAACGCCAAGAAGTGCAAAGTTATGCATCTGGGGAGGAAGAAACTAGGCTGTGGAAATATACGCTAGGGGCAAGAGCTGACTGAAACTAAGGTAGAGAGGATCTGGGGTACTCATATCTGATGATTTAAGGACCTCCAAGCAGTGTGAAGCACAAAACCTTGAAGCATTCTCAGATGCATGGTTAGGGGTATCACAAATAAAAAAAATTAAGTTAGAGTCCCAATGTACAGGTCCTTGGTGAGACCTAACCTGGACTATTGTGTCCAATTCTGGAGAAGGACAAGGATCGCATGGAAACTGTGCAGGGAGAGAAATGAAGATCCCTGCCAATTATCTTAGGGGGTGATATAAACACTGTCATGGATCCATTAATGGACCGCTCTTCTGGTGTGAGTAAGGCTCGATCACCAGTTCAAAGAGCCCTACAAGAGTTGTAGAATGCTATGCTTTTTGTGATGTGTGAGGGTTTTACATCTCTCAGAGAAAGAGTACACTTTTATTGCCAGTTCATAAAACAGCCTCAAACATCGATTATATTTTCTTTCTCAATCCCTTCCTCCTGGGGTTATCGATGCTTCTATACAATCGGTCTCCTCTGATCATTCCTCAGTAACCTGCCAAATTACCCTTTCATTTTACCCAAGAGAACAACCCGGTAGAAAATTAATAATCAAATGTTGAAAGACCCCACATAGTAGAAACTCTTAACAGGAATATTTCCTGACCAGATTTAATATGAGGAGCTTTTAAGGCATTTATTAGGGATCTTAATAAGTTTAGCTACATAAAGGAAAAATAGAAAGAAAGAGAGTTAAACATGTTACTTGAGCAATTAGGGTGATTGAGATAAGGCTCTCTCAAGGTTTTCGGAAACCATTCAGCAGGATCTGACTAAACTAAAGGATGACTACCTTGAGATAGTGAGGGACAAGGCAGAGTTCGCAATTTTGAGAACAAAGGCAAATTATTTGGATCAGGGAGAAAAGGCGGAGACTATTAGCACTGGGTTAAGCAGCAAGAAGCTAATAGATATATCTCTTCAATTTGCTCCCACTCTGATGGTTCCCTAAAAACATCTCCTACAGAGATAGTTGCTGAGTTTATTTTATGTATGTATTTATTTATTTAGCTTTTGTTGACCAGGTAAGTGCACTAGACAAATCCTGCCTATTTTCAGGCACGACCGGGGGAAGGGGGATACGGATGCATGCCAACTGACCTTGAGCCAGATCAGTTTAAAGAGCACTATACACAGTTGTATAGTTCAAAGATGAATTCAGCATCAGACCAGGACTTAGATGCATACTTAGAGGATTCTGGTTTATCTTCATTCTCTGATTCTCAACAGAACTTGCTTATATCCCTGATTTCCTCTAAAGAAATCTTTGGTGTTATTAGTAGTCTACCTTCTGACAAATCGCTACGGTCCTGATGCTTTTTGGCCAATTTTTATAAAGTATTTCAAAACAGTTAATTCCTTTATTACTCCCACTCTTCCAATACGTTTTGTCAGGAGCACCTACTGACTATACATTGTGGAGGCCTTAAGAATTCTTATTTTGAAACCGGATAAGAACCAGAATTAACTACTAGTTATCGCCTAATTTCCTGATGAATCAGGACATCAAGATATTGTCTAAAATACTAGCTAAACGTCCCACATTAGTTTTGCCTGATCTTATTGGCCCTGAACAGGTTGGGTTCATGAGGGCAGTTCCTCAATTGACCACCTTGAACCCTGTCGCATGTCCTTTCAGTGTCCAGAGATGCTACTTTTCCAGCTGTTTTGGTCTCTCTGGACACCGAAAGGCATTCGACAGGGTTGATTAAATTTTTATTTTCTGCCCTTAAAGCTTACAAGTTTCCTTCACATTTTATTAATAGGATTAGGGCCTTTATAGTACTCTTTGGCTCAAGTGACGGTTAATGGTGTGGTATCTAAACTTTTACGTTACATTCGGGAACTAGACAAGGCTGCCCGCTATCCCTTTGCTTTTTAATTTTTACCTCAAGCTCCTTATTTGCCATTTAAATCTTTCTCCGAAGATTCAGGGTATTAATATTCAGGGCATAATATCAAAGTTTCGGCTTATGCTGATGATCTTTTGTTACAGCTATCATATCCAAATACATCCATCCCTCCTATGTTATCTATAATTGAGGAATATTCCCATTTAGCTAATTACAAGTTAAATACTGAAAAACTTTGGTCTTTCTACTTAATCACAAGGTCCTTAAATCCTCCATTATGGAGTTAGGTTTGGCCTGCACACTGAATTCCTTAAGATACCTAGGATTCAAATCATCAGAAATTCAGCCTTGCTTCAAAAATTTTATTTAGATGTGTTAGTAAATACCATAGGGTAGATTTAGATAGATGGTCCAAATTATCTATTTCATTATGGGGCCGGATCAACTTAATCAAAATGAATGTTTTTCCTAGGATATTTTACCCTTGTATTTACTCAACATCTGGTTACCAATGGCGTGGTTTTGTAAAATTAATAGCCTGATTACTAAATTCATCTGACCAATAGGCAACCTAGGATCACGTTTCACAAATTAGTGGCTCCTAAGGATAAAGGAGGTCTTCGTCTCCATTACTTAACATTTTATTATTAGGCTAGTCACATTGTTAAATATATAAAATGGTTGGGAAATGCAGAGGAAGTAGAATCCTTAGGTATTTGTTCCTGTCTGGCTTAAAATTTAATTTTCCTGATCCGGGTAAATGGTTTAACTCTGGCTGCCTTGTTTCATATCAATCCAGTGCCATTCCTTCAAGTTTAAAATCAACCCCTATTGCAATTTCTGTCAAGGTACATACTCAGATATGTGCCTATATGAAATACAACCATACTCTGGATTTACTACAACCTATTAAAGGAGATCCCAAATTTAAAAATAGATAACAAACCGATCACATTCAATTGGCCTCCCCAACTGCAGAATACACGATTCTCCAATTTAGACACATCAGAGAACCTATGGTCCTCAACCATCAGTATTTTAAAAACTTTCAATATTCCTACTAAGGGTACATTTAAGGTGTTTCAGTTAAGGCACTTATTAGAGGAGGTATTTGGGGTGACGCCTTCCCAAAAGGAATCAAAGCCTTTTGGGAGAATTGGCCTTATGTCCAGCTCTGCTTATTCAGTATCTAATATCTATATGGTAATATATAATTGTGTATACCCGATTTGTTTTGTACCTGAAAAGTACTGGGATTCATTTTTTCCTCAGAAAGAAATAGAATGGACAATGTTGTAGCTTAACTGCCATAAATATATTACTAGCATAGACTGCAGGTCACTCAATTCCATATACTACATAATATATATTACACTCATAAAAATTACATAAATATGGACTTATTGTGTTGCCCACTTGTTCTCATTGCCACCAGGTGGAGGCTCCCTGTATCATATATTTTGGACCTGTCTCAAGGTCTCTACGGTTTGGGAGAGTATCCAGCAAAAGACGGATCCCTTGTTAGGGCTATAGAATATTTTTACTCGGAGGTGTGCCTTCTAGGAGATTATGCCACGATTCCAGTGACCATCAGGCGATATCATATAGCTATGATATCCCTATCTGTTAAGAAGGTTATTCTCCACCATTGGAAAGACAGTGTGGATATCCCATATTTTGAATGGTTGAAAAGTTACTTGCCAACCTCAGAATGGAAAAGATAGTGGCTAGTCTTAATAATAGAATGGATAAATATAAAAGGATATGGAACCCCTTCACACACTGTTCACTATCTAATATATATTGTTATGATGTTAGGGATAGAGTCTGTGGATTATAAGGATGGAGTAGACTGTGCTGAAATGGGAGGGAGGGGTTATTAGGGGTGGGGTGGTGAGTTTAGGGTTGGGTTAAAGAGGGACAGTTCCAATGTATATAGGCTTGTACTGTTTTGATTCATTGTATGATACAGATCGTGTATACTGGTTCTGTTCTCTGTAGTCTAAAAGCAATAAACTTTGATTTGAAAAAAAGAGCTATGAAGATGATACATGGACTACACGAAGAACCATATGAATCAAGATTAAACCTTCTTAGGATGTACTCACTGGAGAGGAGAAGGGACAGTGGAGATATGATAGACATTAAAATACCTCAAAGGTATCAACTCAGTACAAACACAGGATCTCTTCAGGAAAACATGAATACAGGACAAGGGAGCACAACATGTCCCTGAAGGAAGGTAGTTTCAAAGTAAACAGCAGGAGGTTTTTCTTCACAGAAAGGATGGTGGAGCCCTGGAGCAGTCTGCCCCTAGAGGTTGTGGCAGCAAAGACAGTGGGGAGTTCAAGCTACAGTAGCATGGGATAGGCCCTGTGGAAATCAAGGCAGTAAAGAAACTGGGAGGGTGGCTTTCATGGGCAGACTAGATGTATTGCAAGGTCCCTTTTGCCAGCACTTTCATATGTTCTTATCAGGTGGGAATACCTGAGTAATATCACAGCCTTGAGTGTATTTAAATTAGTGTCTGAAACCTGCAAGACACAACAACTGATGAAGGCTCGGTTGTGAGCTGAAGTGCTGAGGCAGTTGGAATTTGGGCACAGGACTCACTTTGAATTATGATTTTCCCTTGCATTTAAACAAAAGAAGAAGCTTGTATGTACAGTATAATCATTGGAAATTGGATACAGTAAAATCATAAGCCTCTGCAAATGAAGTCTTGTCATTTCTGTAGGAGTGTGCTGCAATTTGCACTAGTTGACATAGCCAGGCTGGCCACCCTTGTAGCTACACCTGTACCCTGCTGACTTGCAGCACCTGTTACTGAATGGCTCTGAATGCACTGACTTGATGACTGCTTCTATACTCTTGCAGTCTCTGCTTGAGAAGAGTGTTCTGTCAACTACAGAGACTAAAAAGAGGCTTGCCATATTGTTGAGTGACTTTGTCAAATCCGTCATGGTGTCTTCAGATTCACCTGGCCCAATTTTTCCAAAGGGCTTAGTGGTAGGTAAAGAGATCATCACTTTGCCAGTAACACTAGGAACAATGCCTTGACACCTACAGCATTGATTTTGACTTTAAAAACCTAAGAGAGGTATCATCCCCATTCTTGACTTCTTCACATTCCTTGATAATTTTGAAAAACAAAACCTGGATATTCTAATTCACAAAACAGACTACACAATAACAAAATAAAAACTCTGAAAATAGAAATAAAGGAGTACAAGATAACATAAAGACTCAGAAAATCAGAGTTGCTACAAATCAACAAAAGATTTTAACAAATAAAGCTCTGGCCACTACTAATGTTGCTACTGTGATCTCTCTAAAGCAAGTTAGAATCTATGAAATCACAGTTCTATATACAAATCTTCAGCTGGTAGAAGTTCCAAATTCATAAGACACAGTTTTCACTACAGCTAGAGACTTGGTTACAGATCTATTGGTGACTTCCTAAAGCTTCCAAATGAAAATATGCCTTTTATTACATGTGTTTTCTGGTGTCATTTTGAAGACCTCTATCTGCTTCAAATATCTATCTATCTATCTATCTATCTATCTATCTATCTATTCTATCTATATGTATATATATATATATATATATATATATATATATATATATATATATATATATACACACACAAGTGCCAAAAATGTCAAGTTCAGGGTTCTGCACAAAATATCAGCTTTGAACTTCTGTCTCAGGACTTTGCAACAGTTTTCACTTAGGTACAAACCTCAGCTGCAGCCTTCAGAATATATCTGGCACAAGAAATACAATATTTTTTCCTCTGGCATTCAACACTGTTTAAGACTTTATAATCTCTACTGCTAGGAAAACTGGAGCATTGAAATGTAAAGAAATGACATGCAGAATGTTTTTGACATTGCTCCTGCAACTTAAAAATGAAGGAAACATGGTTTATAATACAAAGAAGAGCTTGACAAGATTGGAACAAGTTTTAGGGTACTCTTTCTTGCAAAATGCTGGCTTACCCATGGAGCTGAAAAAGACTATTTTGTTTTGAGCCTGAACATCTCAAAGCTTACATAAAGGGCAAAAGAACTAAAACAGAAGAAAAAACAAATAAAAGGAGGAAGAGAAGAGGGGCTGCCTGAACTATGAGGGGATGGCAGATGATGGATATGGACATTTTTTTGAAAGTTGAAAGTACTGCTAATTTGGCAGACTGGCATTTAAAAGCTTAATGTTTTAATTTGCTTTTCATAGAACTCAGATTAAGGAGATTTGCAATTGATTTATCATATAATAGTAAGCAGCTTCACTCTTTAGACTTCTTAGCTTCCAGAAAGTTTGAATATGTAATTATGACTTCAAATATTTACAAATGGACCAAATATTAGGATTTATAAATACATTTATATGCTTTAGGTTTGGTGGCCCTTGATTTGTTTCTGTTATATTTTAATCTCCTTTTTAATTCCTGAGTATGTATATCTGTTTGAGAGGAAATACCATATGGGATTAATATAATATTTAAATGTTATGTATCAATATTGTTCTGTTGTAAACTATATAAATTTGAAAATTCTGATAAATAATATAATAAAAAGAAAATGGGGCCAATGAGAAAACTTAGATTAAAGCACAGGTATATATACAGTTATATAAATAAATTTAAAGTGAGCCATGTACTTCACATAGAGTGTAAGAGTAGAGATGTGCTAGGTTGGCAAACTTCACTTTGTGTACTTCTTCACAAAGTTCCTCAATTTAGCAAACTTCTTGACACAGTGAAGTGTGTACTTTGCTCAGCCAAAAAAAAATAAATAAATAAATAAAAACCTGTAGTGGCGCTATGTCAGTGAAGTTGCTGGTGAAGTGCCACAATGGGTAGTTTCAAAGAGCCAAGTATCACTTTGCACACAAAGAAATAAAGTGGGGCTGGTCAGAATGCAATGCAGTATTTAGAGTTATTGCATCACAATAGGGATTAAGATCCCTGCAATTGCCTTGTTTACTGTAGTATGCTACAGTGCTGCATTGCATCCTGGCTGACACCACTGAATGTGAAGTAGTTGTTTAATTAGACTTCAAAAATCAAAAATACTCCAAACCCTCTGGATCATAGTCACACACACACCCTCTGCTTTACAGTAATATCCTCTGCCCATCCCCCCAAACCCCAACACTCCCACCTATGTACTTTATGAAGTTTTGCAAAAGTACCATGGACAGACATTTGAATCCTTCTTCCACCCACAAAGCAAGTCCTCCATCCCTCCCCATCTCTGTAAATCATGACAAATCCCTCCACCCTTCAACACTTTTTTCCAATAAACCCCATTCCTCCACCCTAAAGCCTATATAAGGACTGTCCTCCAGTGGAGGTAGGACCTTCACTGTTCTGTGTTCACAATCAAAATGATTGGTGAGTGACATGTATCCTAGTAGTAATATCTGATTGGCTGACAACTAGCCAAAAGAGTCAAAAGAGCAATTTTTGCCAGATGCAGGAAGAGATCTGGGAAAGCTTAGTTGGTACAGACCAGGTCAAGGTAGGGCAAGACAAGTGGAAATGATTAAAGCAAGTCCTGAGGTGACTGACTCTTCCACAAGAAAGAGCACCAAAAGAAACAAATACAAAAGGCTGATCTGGTTTTCAAAGAATGTAAAGGAGGTTGTGAGGATAAAAAAGTTTCATAAGATTCAAAGTGCTTAAAGAGGAGGTAGAATGAGAAGAACCAAGACCAGACTAAAAAGAGGTGAAGGTGGCTGCCAGGAGGGCAAAGGCAGACATGGAACTAAGGATTACTGAGGGTTTGAATGGTGTGGAAAATAATTATTTAGCTACATTAGGGTGAAAGGAGAGTTGGGGTGGGAGTGTCAGACTAGCTGAAGGAAGACAGGGTAGTAGAAGACAAAAAACAAAAGGACATGGAAACAGTCTTGTTGGCATTAAGAGAGAAATGATGTGAGTGGAAACAATCATAGACATTATCAAAGCTAGACTGAAGCAAACATTTCAACTCAGGGACAAAAGCTCCAGAAAAAGGAGTACATTGTCATATACATACATGCGGATGTACAAGGGACAGTCTCATGGAAGGTCATTGGAAAATACTGAAGAGTATGGGACCTGGGACCTGATGGGAAGAGGAGATGATCAGGCATCACCAACATGAATTGCTGCTGTTCAGCAAGTTAGGAGTAACATCACTGAACTTCAAACTCAGACAGACCTCCCACCCCCAAGCTTGCCAGTGGATGGAGTAGACCACAGTATCAAAGGCCTTGGTGAGCTCAATAAACATGTCAGCTATAGCCTTGCCTGGGTCCATCACTGTAAGAATGGACTCAGTGACCCTGAGGAGGGAAGAGATAATAGAATGGGATTATAGTGTCTGAACTGGAGGGGGAGAGAAAGGAGGCTGAAACAAGAAAGAGGAGCACTGAGAAAGAACTAGTTTCTCCTGCACCTTGGCTAAGGCAGGAAGGTGGGAGATGGGCTGCTAGTGGCCAGTAAGAAACCCATTGCAATCCCTAAACATTGATGGAGCACTTGTGCCCTGCTCTTATATGAAAAAGCATGCTAAAATCTACCTATGGGCCAATTGTCATGCTGTCTTCACATTTGGAATAGTTTTGCAATATTCTGCTAGACTACAGGGAAAGAGGTGTGACTCTCTCTTCATGGAGGGATGACTTTAGTCTGCCTCAACTCCTAGGAACAACTCTGAATTAAAATAAGAGGTTGAAGAAAGCATGTGGAGTGGCAATAGCTGGGAAGAGGGTACCCAGTGAACAATGGCGACCATGATTGAGCAACTGCAGAAAGGGTGACTCATTCATGGCAACTGTGTTCTGGGCTACCTGACAGAATAGCAACAGGATATGGGGTAGGCAACTACAGTGACAGGATGTTGCTATATACATGCACAGGGGACCATGCTGCAACGGGCAGAAGGGGAGGGAGGGTATGTGAGGTGTAGTGCAGCGGTTGGCTGATGAGCTGGCCATGTGGTGTGGTGGGTATGTGGCAGGCTGAGTTTGGGAGGGTGCCGGGTTCAGTTCTGGGGTGTGCATCTTTTTGTGTCAGCTGGTGATATTTTTTTAAGTTTTACACCCCAACATGCACTCCCTGGATTTGAGAATCCTTAAGTGGGGGTGCATGGGGCATGGCCCACTGCATATCCAGAAATCCCATTGCTGGTTTTGTGGTAACCTGCAAGTGTATATTGCTGAATTGCTTTTCATGCGATATGCACTCATCATAATAGCAATCATCGTAAAGCGCTCACTTATTATGACATAGAACCAGTAAAGAAAGATGCAGGATCTTAGGACTGAACCCATTACTTCTATAACCTTTGGTAAGACTGAGGGAAAAAAGAGTGGTGAAGACAGCAGTAGGAGAGGTTTCTGAGAATGAAAATGATGTGCAAGTTGAGGAAGGTTAGTAGGAAGGGAGGAGGAGAGACAAGCGGTTGGGGTGAGTTACAGAGGAAAGAGGGATTGTGGAGGATTTACTTTTTATTTTATTTATTTATTTCTATATTAGAATTTTGATAACTGGGTGGGCCCAGCTGAGACAACTTAGTCCCTTTTCAGGGTGACCCAGGAATAGTACATTCCATACATATCTTGAACAGAGAAACAGTTTATAGGAAGTACAGTTTAAAGAGAATTCAGGTGAAGTCATTATTGTGAAAAACAAAAATAGTAACATGTAACATATTTCTACAATAGATTACATTGTATGTTTCAGGTGCAAGTGCATGGTAGAGTCATGACATTCGTACTTATTCCTATAGGAATGAAGGCAGAGTCATGAGAGAATTAGAAAGTAAAGAGAGGCATAGTGAAATTAAAGAGTTGACAGACAGAGGTCTGAAAGGGAAGAAAAGTGGGAGGAAGTCAGAACAGACTGCCCAGTGGGACTAGGGGAAATAGGTAGTCAGAGGAGGGTTTTAGTGGCAGTTTCCACTGCAGTTAGGCAGCAAGAAGAAAGTTTCCTTATACCATTGTTTGAATAAAGGGAGACTTAAATGTGAGTAGCGATTGTGAGAGGTTGTTCCATTTTGGGTGCCACAAAGGAGAAGAATCTTCTTCCTATGGCTAGTCGTGTTCTAGGTAAGATTAAGATAGGAAGGTGGAAGGATCTGAAGGCCTTTGGGAGGTTTTCATGGTGATGAGATTAGATAGACTGGGAGGGAGGGTGGGTGGATGAGTTTGAAGGTGGTGCAGGCCACTGGAAAGTCCATCCTGGCTTCAAAAGGTGGCCAACCCAGGGTGTTTAAAACATTATAGTGGTGGTCCTGAGATAGGGCCTTGGAAGTGAAGTGAGCAATTCTATGATAGGCCACATTTAGTTTGTCCAGAAGTGTTGTCTTGGCTGAGTGATTATTGGGGCCCATAAAAGGGGCCTGGGATGAGGGCAGCTGAGGCAATGGTCCTCTTTGCATGGTTGGAGAGGTATGGAGCAGTGTTATATAGGAGGCCAATCTTTTGGTTAGTGGTCTTAACTATGTTAATTACGTGCATATTGAAGGATAGTTGTTCATCAAGAATCAGTCCCAGGTATCTGAACATGCAACCCCTTCCAGCGATGTTCCTGAGAAGGATTTGATTACCAGAGGAGTCAGGGAAGTATCAAAGGAGGTATGATGGAACAGTGTGGATTTAGTCTTTATGGGGTTCAGGACCAACAAGTTTTCCTTGAACCATTTTTCAAGAGTTTGCAAGTCATTTTCCAGGTCCAGGTATTATACAATTGACATCGCTGGAGGATCTGTAAAGTATGACATTGTTGACATACAGCTGAATGGATGCCCTCAAAGTTTTGCAACAAATCATTAGCGAAGATCAAGAATAAAAGTGGTCCAAGGACTGACCTTAGAGGACTCCATCGGTGATAGAGGATAGGGATGATACTGCTCTCGCCTATTTGATGCACTGGGACCTATTTGATAAATAGCATGAGATCCAGGAAAGTGATTTATCATCGAGGCCAAGATGGTGGGCTTGGAGATGAAAATAGGGTGCTTGACAAGGTTGAAAGCATTCATGAGGTCCACGAAGACTGTGCTAGTGGCCTTACCACGATCCATGGCCTGTAATATGTCAGTGGTGACTCTTACGAGAGCTGATTCTGTACTGTGTAGTTTTCAAAAACCATGCTGGTGAATGCTGAGGACATTGGTCATTTCAAGATAAGAATATATCTGGTTATGTAGTATTCTTTTTGAATTTTAGCAATTGGGCATAAAATGGATATGGGTCGATAGTTTTCAATGAGATTGGTCAGTCCACTCTTGTGTACGGAACGCGATACTGCTGTCTTCCATTTGCTAGGGATGGATTGAGTGAGGAAGGATCTGTTGATTAATAGGGTAATAGGATAAGCTACAGCAGGTGCTCCTATCTTGAGAAATGTAGGTGTCAGGGAGTCGAAACCAGGAGAACTGTCGGGGTTGAGACCATGTAAGGTTTGAATACCTCTCTTTGAGAGGTTATTTTAGATGGAAGTAGTAGTGGGTAACTTCTGGATGAGTGCCTAACTGTGGTGGGTGGACAGTGGGAAGGACAGTCTTGTAACCACTGAGGTCAGTAAAGAAGGGGTTGATACTAGTGGCTATCTCCAGAGGTGTGGTCAGAGTGGAGCCTTTTGTGGTCATGCTTTGGGGTATAATTTTCCTTTGCCCTTAATGAGTGCATTAATGTGCTTCCAGAAACTTTTAAGGTTAGCAAGGTTCTTTTTTTGTAGGGATTGGAAATGTTCCTTTTTGACTTGATGTTTGCTTTGCAAGTGTTCTGTAGTTGACGATAGATCAGCCAATCTGACTGTAGTCCGATCTTTTGTAGGTCTTCCAGAATTTATCATGGGAGCACATGAGGTGCCTTAATTCCTGGGTAAGCTAGGGGAATGGAGACCTTTGGATCTTCTGAGTTTGTATGAGGCATGTGAGTCTAGTATAGAGGTAAAAGTATTGGTAAGATAGTCTAATGCTTGGTCTATGTCAGGAGGGTGGTTACTGGGGACCAGTCGACCAAGGCAAGACTTTGCAGGAAAGCTTCTTTGATAAGTTATTTAGATCCCTGGTTCTGAGAGTGATGGGTGTGTGTGTGTGTGTGTGTGAGCACTGTTTTTCAAGATGCAAAAGGTTGGAGAATGGTCACTTAATGAGTGTGGGCTGATACCCACAGCCTTAATAAAGGTAGGTTTATTGGTTATAATCCAGTCTAATAGGCTATGTCTACCTGACTTCATATTAAGTCTAGTGGGTTGATCTAATAGTTGCTCAAGATTAGCATCTAGTAGTGCAGAATGGTATTGAGTATTTTGGGTCTGACTCAATCTAGGTTAAAGTCATCACATAGTATAAGGTCATTATGTGGCAGGTTATTAAGACTAGAGAAAAATTCTATGAAGTTGGCCAATGCTTGATTAGGGGTAGATATGTACATCCAATTGTAATTTGTTTAACATGGCCTAGGATAACTGTAATGAATAGGTGTTCAGCAGCTGAGTTGATTTTAGGGTCAGTCATTTTGCTGACCAACAACACAACCCTGGTATATATCATAACCCCTCCTCCCTTTTGCGTGACTGATCTAGCCTGTAGGAGGAGGAGTAGACAGATGAGGAAGAGGTACATCAGGTGAACAAGTCATTAAATGCAGTAGCTATTTTGGTGGTGGCAAAAGACCGGAGAGTCATTTAAGTTAAGGTCTGCAATATGCAACTTGGTAGGTGGTTAAGAATTGAGGAATACACTTCCAGAACTTCACCATGGCATTAATAGGGGACATTCATGTACACGGCCATCATAGTTTAAAACTCATGACAGTTTCATTAAAACAGTTTATTGGGCATACCTGTACTTTGATGTAGTCCAGAGATATTAGTGACTATGTCTCTTCAATGCTAATACTATATTGCTATCATTTATGGAACCTTGTGATTTCATGGAGGAATAAGCTGCTCCTAACTACATGTAGTCGACCACTGCTTGTTCTTGTGTGACATTAGAAGGTTCCATGAAGTGATAACAGGTAGTAACAGTATTAAACAACATACTGATCTAAATTTCAGGATTGCTTCCAGTTACAGGTAATCCTAATACTTCATATGAAAGAAATTTCATGGGCTTTCAATCTTGGTAGCCACTGTGCATGAATATTCCTCTTAAAGGTTGCTGTGAAGGTTGGAAGAAGTAATTTGCTGCAGCCTACCTGTTGAGTTTTAAGATGGCACTCTGGAACTGTCTGTATCTCAACAAGTCATCACAGGACCCAGAAGCTTTGTAGATGCTAAACAAAGTCTGGGCTTTAAACTGGTTGATGAGCTCTACATTAATCCAGGAAAGTGGGACCCTTAGACACAAAACCATCCAAGAGGACATGTTCATCTCAGGTTGCAATGAATATAGTTTACTGCAGAGTTGGGATAGGATCACATCTGTATACTGTAAGTGGATGACATAATGAAGAACCAATCTGTATGTTGAAGATCATCCATGATGGAGGGTTAGTCAAGGTACCTGAATGGCCTGGCCCAGTTGAAGTGGGGAGGTAGCTGATTTACGGACACAGTAGACAATCCAGTGGTTAGTGAGAGTGATGCCAGCAGCAAGAATGTGGTGGGGAGAGAAAAGAGGACACAATTGATAAGGGAATGATTAGTGGTGCAGGGATTGAGGCTGGTGTGCTCTATAACTGGCTGTATGAGATTAAGGAATTAAGTTGTATGTATAGTAATTTTAGCTGTGTGGGAAAGTCAATTAATATTTAAGTCCCAAACAATTAGAGCTTACCAGAACTAGCAAGGCAGGAGAAAAAGCTAGAGCATGAGGAAAGAGAGAGAAAAACAGAGAGAGACAGACAGTGTCAGGCTTAACACTGGAAGAGTGATACTTGCTGCTGATGAAAACTGGAAGGAAGGCGGAACATGAGTCTGCACTGGAGAATAACATGAAAAGATGGAACAGTGGACTGATGAAAGACATTCCAGTTGAGGCAATGATGCACATAAACAGCTACACCACCCACACACTTCCCACAAACCTGTCTACTCTGTGGATTGCATATTGAGGGGTCACAGCATTCACATCACTGATCTGGGCCAAAAGCCAGGATTCAGTGATGATTACAATGTCAGGAAAGAAATGTGAACCCAGCCTAAGCTTGTAAAGCTCATTGAGAAAATCCCTGGCATTCAGTAGGAAAACACTTGGCCTTTTAGGGAGAGGGAGTGGAAAGTGGTGTGGGGGCAGAGCTGAGCTCACCATCTCCTGACTGCAGCAGAAGCGTGCCTCATAATAAGGGATTGTGATTACAACTCTGTTCCATTGTAAAGTCAATGTTATGGCCAAAATATGATAAAGATTGTCAAGACTCACAAACAGCAGAGTAAGCCAGCATGCAGTGCAGTAAAGACATCTCCCAAATTCCTGCATGACAAAATGGCAATTGCCATTGAATTGCACTGTTCCTGCAGCATGCTGCAGCACTCTTAAAGAATACTAAAATGTGCTGTGTCATTGAAATCAAAAGCATGTTTCTTAAGTAAAACCAGTTTCTTTCCTGGGCAAACTGTTTTCTGTTCATTTTCATTTTCAAAATTATGTTTTAAGTAGTAAATTATGAGCCTGCTATCCTAGAGACCCTAAGAGGCTGCACCTCATCACTTGCTTTACATTTGCATGACGAAATTACTGCATAATTCAGTACTTTGCTGCACAGTGCAAGTACAGTAGAGATCCTTTTGAAAATGAAAACCATTGCACATTTGAAGCCACAACATAACATTCAGTTCTGTGGGGTAAGGAGTGCAAACTGCAACCAGCGAATCCTAGTTTGTGACAATCTAGCCTGTCAGTTTTAATCTGATATCATCTGCTCTCAGTCTACAGCAGAAGATATGTGTTTGACTGTAGGTGTTATAAAACTGCTAGATAGAAGATTTACATGGATGACTGGAGTCATTTGTAAAATGATTTCTTCATTTGTCACATTTCATGCTGCTGTATGAACTCATCCTAAGCACTATGAAAACACTTCCAGAATTTCTTGCTGAAGGGCTGGTTTGAGAATACTTCCAGACAAAGCATTTGTAATTTAAATGGAATGGGTAATGTACTGTACACTGGGCTAGAAATTCTAATATTACAAAAGCTAAATCAGCATGTATGTAAAGACAGCGGACAGAGATTTAAGAAACATTTAGGACATTTGTATGCATACTACAGGTAAAATGGTGGGAGTGGGGGGTGCCCATTTCTGATATTTCAGATGGATCTGAAAGGCAAGGTAGTTTGGGGAATGCATTATATTTTATTTGTAGAGTGCCCTACCACACAGGCTCAGGGCACTTCACAATAAATAGCATTAAATAAATAATTCAATAAAATATACTCATCATGAAATACTAACAGAGGTATACGATAGACAGCATGGATTCGTCCCAGGAAATCGTGTCAGACAAACCTTTTGGAGTTCTATGATTGGGTGACGAGTGCCTTGGACCTGGGTAGACCAGTGGACGTCCTCTTTCTTGACTTCAGCAAGGCATTTGACTCTGTTCCTCATGGGGGCCTGTTGGATAATCTGGGAGAAATGGGGGTGGGAAGCAGATGATCTGGTGGATAGGAAATTGGCTCAGAACTGGACCAAGAGGGTCAAGGTTGGAGGGATAGTCTCATCCCCAAGGAGGGTCATTAGTGGAGTCCTCAGGGATTAGTTCTTGGGCCCCTTCTGTTCAGCTCCTACGTCTCTGACATAAGGAAGGTATCAGGAGTGAGATGAGTCTCTTTGCGGATGACTCAAAACTGGAGGCGGTGGTGGATGGGGAGAAGGGAGGTGGCCTACAGGGGACCTGGAGGCTCTGGAAAGGTGGTCTAAGCGGAAGCTGAGGTGCAGGAAAATTCAAGGTACTGCACCTGGGAGCCAAGCAGCGGTCAAGTGTACACCCTGGTGGGGGATGCTACAAGTCTCGATGGCTGAGAAGAACCCTGGGGTGGTGGTGGATGTCAAGATGAAGAACTCGGAGACTTGTAGGAGGGCAGCGGCAAGGCCAACAGGATACTTGGATGCATCGCTAGGGGCTCACCTCAGAAGGAGGAAGTGATACTCCCACTATATAACTGCTTGGTGAGGCCAAACCTCGAGTACTGCATGCAGTTTTGGAGGCCACATTTAAAGAGGACATTGAACTCCTGGAGGAGTCCAAAGGAGGGCAACCAAAATGATTTGGGGCTTGGGGATAGGACCTATGGGAGATGCTCGAAGAACTAAATATGTACACATTGGAAGAGAGAAGGGACTGGGGGACATGATAGAGGTCTTCAGGTACATGAATGGGGTAAATAGGGAGGAGAAGTCAGGGTGCTCTGAAGGAAGCGGGGCAACTAGAGGCATGGGTGGAAGCTGGAGGGTGAGATTCAGGAAGAAAGGAGGAGGTGCTACTTCATTGAGAGGGTGGTTGAGCCATGGAATGCGCTGCACAGGGACGGTGGAGGCAGAAACAGTGGAGGGGTTCAAGAGGGTGGGACAGGCACAGGGAAGGGTTCTGGATACAAAACCAGTGCAGCGAGAATATCTGGGACTGGGAAGGCAGAAGCCGGGGGCAGCAATGTCAGCTCCCAGGGTGGGGGCTAACCAAGCGAGCAGATATGAAATACCGTTAGGCCTATTCTGCTGGCATTTTAGTATGTTAGTATAGACTTAACTGCTAACACAAAAAGATGACACTTCACACCCTTTTGAAAGCCACCACAGAGGGTCTCCTTAGATGGTGTGGCAGAAGTTTCAGATGATTGGGGTTACGGCCAAAATTTTGTATCACCCTTCTATTTTAAGTAAGCTCTTAGGACAGCCAACAATATTTCATTGGTTGAGCATTAGAGCAATTTGGAGAATACCAGGCCGAGAGATCATTAAGATAGACAGGACCCATGCTCTGTAGGACTTTGTAAGTTAAAAAGCAATCTTGAAGGTGACCCACCCTATTGGAAGCCAGTGAAGCTGCCACAACACTGGTGTGATATGATCCACATACAGTATGATGAGTCCATGATCAGCCTTGCTGCAACATTCTGTCCCAGCTGCAGGTAAAGCACCAAACATTCAGATAGCTCTACTGTATGCAAAAGTATTACAATAGTCAAGCCTTGAGATAACAAAGGAGTGTGTTAGGTTGCCAGGTCCTCTCTCCTCAGATAGAAAAATGTTTTGAAGTTGGAAAATCCACTGGGACTGTGGCCAACACATGGTGTTAAAATGTCAGCCTTGAGTCCCCAGGAAGCCCAGATATTTTACCCTATCCACAGTTGCCAACAGGTGATGCCATTTAATGATGGCCATTAGTGTTATGCAGAATGCAAAATATTGCTGATGGAATAACTGCAGAATGACCATTCTGACAGTATACTTCCGTAGTAATGTTGTGGTGTATTCTGTTGCTTTACATTCGAACCATATTTTGCAAAAACCGTATTATTTCATGGCTAATTGTTCTGTGTGCAGAATGTACAATTTGCATGGAATCAAGTGAGTGAATGTAAATAAAAATACACCCACTTGTTTCCTAACAGCCAGAAAACATCTACCTGGATGTCCATAAGGATGTCCTGATTGCCTGAAATGTATTTGTAACATAAAGTATTTGTCTATAGTGTTCTGCAGAATATTGTTCTTCCATTCATCATTACCACAGAATAATATTCTGCTGCACATTTTGAATGATGCTTTCAAAAGTGCTGGAATGCTATTCTATGGATGTTCAACTTTATAAATGTGACTGCAGAATGGTGTTTCTGCAGAAATCCATTCCACAGTTCCTGTAGTGTACGTTACTGCACAGAGACTTTACTGTTGTCCATCCTGGAGTGTTCATTTGGCTTAGAAAATTAATTCATTTCTTTACTGGATACTGTACTTTCTTTTGCAAGTTGCATACTTCTTCTGTGTTATTAATTCTTGATCATCCTAAAACATATACATTTAGCCTCAATGGTGTCTCTACCCATATGCAGTACTACTTAATCGGAAGTGATCCGCTGTCCCTCTACCCACCATTTTCCACAATCCACACCTCCCCCCAAAAATGAATGAAAGAAAGAGTATAGCAGGACAGGACACTGACAAAATAAATATTATTCAGTAAAATAATTATAGAACTAACTAAAAGTGTATGACAACCACCTTTCTGGATTAATATTTATAAATAATATTAGATGAAATTCATTCCAATTTTCCAGGAGAAGTGGGGAAAAATTGTGTGATAGGAGGCTCTCCATAGAACACCCAGATGCAGTTTCTATATTTAAAGGAGTATTCCTAATTCTGACATCAGGGTGCACTCCTTCCTATCACAAATATTCTGTCCTCCTTAATTCATGGAAACTAATAATTTTCAAAGCAACAACCATAAAACATGTTTCTCTCACAGTTTAATAATGTTTACTTTTCAAAAAATAAATTAAGGTTTAATACCTCCAGTCACCATTGTTTACCAGTTACCCATTTAATTCAATTTTATTTTACCAGGAAAACACCATTGAGAGAACTCATTTACAAGGTGGTCCTGGAAGGACAAATACAAAAAACAAGAAGATGCAAAACAAATAAGACAGCAGATCGAACCACAACAGTTACTCAAAATACAGGAGCAGTAACTCAAAAAAAAATAATATAAGGTTCTATGATATTTAGTTGCAATGGGAGACACGGTAACATACACAATAGGATTACATATCAGCTAGGGAATACATGTAGCTACTACTGTTGATAAGGAGGATGAAGAAAATAGGCAGTTAGAGGGAAGGAAAAGCTGGGTAAGTGTGTGGGAGAGTAGGGAAGGGCAAGGAGGAGGAAGAGGAGTTAGAGGAGAGGACAAGGAGAAGGGAGGAGGGTAGGGCAGGGGTAGTAAGGGGATAAAGGGGTAGTAAGGAGAAGGGTTGGGTGCAAAGGCAGCGGTTGTGAAGCTCAAAGTGCTAAGTAGGGGTCAAGGGAGGGAACACAGGGCCACCACAGATTCAAGCAAAACAGTTACAATTTACCATCAGTGTTCATCTGAGCAGAGACTTGAACACACTGGGCGGATATTCAAAGGGTTGCGCTATGCACAATAGGGTTGCGCCAGCGCAAGTCCAAAATGAGTCATTCTGCAATATTCAGTGGGAGGCAGTTGCGCTACGAAAACATGCTGAGCAACAGCGCAATGCAAATGAAGGCATACGCAACTGAAGGGTGGATCCATGCATAAAGGGCGCAATGCGATATTTAAAGGCTTGCACAATGCTCAACAGCGGATCAGCGGAAGGTGTGCCACGGCGGAAATGAGCCAAAATAAAAAGGCTCAAGGAAGAGGCTCAAGAACGCTACAGGAAGCCACATGAGGCAGGGAGAGATACAAGGCAAGAGGGACAAAGAGGGCAGGCCAGGGAGATCTGAGGACAAAATAGGGGCAAGGGAAGGTGTGTGAGGCCACAGACTGCAGAGGCCAGTAGGTGTACCGGTGCAGTGGAGGTAGCAGTCAGGACAGCGGGGTAACAGAGCAACAACAGCCAGGGGAACACAAGCCAGGGACATGAACAGTGCCAGCTTCCATAGGAAGCTGTAATGAGGGTGAGAAGACATGCTGCAGGGGCGTGGCCGTGGAAGGGGCCCGTCGGTGCGCCCCAACAGGCAGTACTGTGCCGCATCAGCTTTGAGCTGTACACGGATGTTGAGATTGTCGGCGGTACCGCCTGAACAGGGCAATACTGAGGCGGCTCTGTGAGCTGTGCAGTGATGTGATGCAGGCACCCTCATGGCGGAGTCCGCTCTGTCAGTGGAGACAAAGGTAACAGCCTGCATGTGCCTGCTCACCACGGGTACCTTCCAGAGGCCAACAGGGGACACCACAGGCATAACACAGTTGGCCACATCACGCATCCTTACCCAATTCCTCAGCAGACTGCTGCCACATGCTGCGGAGTACATCCATTTCCCCAGCAACATGGCAGAGCGTACAGCAAACATGCAGGAGTTCCACAGGGTACACGTATGCCTGGCATGCTAGGGGTGATAGACTGCACCCATGTGGCTATTCGCCCGCCACCTGGCCCCGATGGGGCCGCATACTGAAAACGAAGGGGTTCACCAGTGTCAACTGCCGGGTGGTGTGTGATGCCAGTGGGCGCATCATCAATGTCTGTGCCACACACCCTGGCGGAGCACATGATGCCTTCATATGGTACCAATCTGCACTGTGCCATCGATTCGAGGTGGGGACATCCCACAGGACATCTAGTGGGTGAGTATGCATGTAGGAGTGGCAGGAGTTGGGGCAGGGTGGGGAAGCCACAGGTGCCATGGTAGTGGCACACAGGGCTATGGGCAATATGGACCTGCATATGATGCTTATAGCACTATCTCCACACAAGTGACAGCGAATACCACTCCATCCCTGGCTGCTCACACCCTACTGGCACCCCGACCCCATCGCAGCAGCGCTATAATGAGGCACATGCGCCACATGCAACATCATCGGCGGGTGTTTGGGATGCTTAAGGCATGCTTCTGATGCCTAGACACCCAGGCGTTGCCTACAGTACAGCCCCTCAAAGGCCTGTGGGATATTCCTGGCCTGTTGTATCCTGCAACATGGCCCAAAGACTGTGGGATAGCCATACAGGTCGAGGAGGGGACAGCGATGGGGCGCCCGGTGGCGCTCGAGATGATGGGGATGAGCAGCCCCCTGGACCGGCGGACCCCGACTGATCCGGCAGGCCCAGCTGCACCGGGACACCATCACGGAGGAGCATTCACACAACACAGGTAAGTCATGGGGCCATGTGCAGCCAACACTGTCTAGGCGCAACCACAGGCACACAGGGTAACACACCAGGGGTGCATGGACGGCAAAGGAGTGGAGGGGTCCAGGCGCACAAACACACCATCAGGGAGGGGTAAATAGTTACATGCTATATGGACACACACACCAGGCACAAAGCGTACATGGGCAGGTGCACAGCAGAGCAGGAACAGACATGTGAAACACACAGATCCACGGACCACTCCCACCACCTGTACTGTCAAATCGTGTGTCAGATGCTGGGCACCCTTGCACCTTGGTGTACAGTACAATGCAGGCATCATCATGCACATGCACCTGTGGACAGCAGTCAGGTGGGTGTGCAGGTGGTCCGTGTTCGGCATGTTGGGCAGGGCACCCACCAGTGCACTGCCCACCCGACACACATTGCACACAGGGCAGCACCAGACAGGGCCCGCACTGGGAGACAGGTCAGTCAGGTGGCACTGTGCCACAGCCACCTCGGATGTGTGGGTGGCCCCACTGTGACCAGCAGCACTGGTAGGCTGAGCATGGGCCACATGGGTGGCACCGATGTACCACCAGGGGTCCCACTGCGCGGGCGTGACCTTGTCCGCACAGGAGTCTGCAGCATGCCGAACATACCACCACCAGGTGTGCTCGGGATGCCCATAGCAGAACCGGTTTTCGACAGGCTGGGTGTTGCACGATGCGGGGAACAGGGTGGAAGCATACTGTGGGGTGTACAGTGGGCACCTGACTGTGCCCAATGTGGCCACGACAGCGACCAATGCCTGGGTCAGCCTGTCAATGGCGGCGTCACATCCATCCGCATTTGGACCATCTCTGCAAGGATCATTGCATTGTCCCTGCTGTGCCACTCCAGAGCCACACAGTGCCTCCACGGACGTTGCAACCGCATCTGCTGCTGTACTGATGCCCACAGCAGGCGGTGTGCTCATCAAATGGGTCGTCTGCCACATCGGCAATCTGGCCCCAGGGTGTGGAAGGTCCTGATGCTCAACAACCCTTGAGGGTGGGCGCTGTTCACCAGGACCAGGTATGGGCAAGTCAACAGGCGGTGTGCATGTGCCACCGCTGAACCCTGTACCCCCAGACCTGGTGGGTGACTGCTGCTGCCCCTCCAACTGCTGTGCCCAGGGACCAGTCGTTCCACTGCTGTGTCCGCAACAGTGCCAGAGACCTGCACAGCCACCAGTGCTGCCCACCGGTTTGACAGGCACAGCCTGGGACTGTGCTGATGTGCTGGCACACCGTTGGAACCAGCTAGGTCCAGGGGCACGTGCTGTCCTGCTGTGTGTCTGTTATGAGACACACACGTGTCAGTGCCCATTTGCGGTCCTTGCATCATCAATGGTGCAGGTTGGTGCAGCAGCCACAGTCACAGTGTGCTGGCATGCTTACGCGCCAGACTGCTGTGACACAGGATAACCCCACACCTGACTCATCGACATCGGAGATGGCAGCCAAGGCGTGCACACTGGTGCAATGCATGCCGGCTGGCAGCAGAGGTGGATGGACCCTCCTCCAACTCTGGCTGGATGTCCACACTGCATGGTCCCACCACCATTGCCCCTGCAGATGCACAGGATCTGTAACAGAAAGTGAGAACATGTTGGTCGTAGGTTAACCTCCCCCACCACCACCATGTCCATACCGTGCAGTGATGGGCTTCCACCTATCTGGAAGCCACCTCCTGAAACGCCCTCGATTGCACTCGCTGCATGGATGCAGCCAGGCGGTCCTCCTGAGGTCAGCTGCACCACCTCTGGCTGGCCCCACATGTGGCAGCGCGTGCCGCCCTGAGTGCTGCCACCTTCTCTTTCACCCATCTCCTGTCGGTCCCAATCTTTTCTTACATTCCTGCATGGAGCACTGGTGGCTTCCGTGCAGGTTTGTCTGAGCTACCCCTCCCATGCAGCAGCACGTGCCTGAGGGTGCCCCATCATCCACTAAGTAGTGGCTCCTCATCCAGGTAGGCCTGGAAGAGTGCCTCTGTCTCAGACTTAGTGAAGTTGGGCCTCCTCCTTCACCCACCATCATCCTCCTCACCCAGTCCTTGCTCGGCCATGTCGGTCTGTATGGGTGGAAGTGGACACCTGTCACTGTGCAGTTTACAGCATTATCCCATGACCATTGCCCAGAACATCACACAGCATGCAACTCACCTCTCACCTGCAGTAACCGAATCTGGCCACCGCAGATCACTGTCACACATTTATAGCGCAATGCATGCAAATTAGGAGTGGAGCAACTTTAATGAGATGCAAATCGCACCACTGCACCTTTGAATGGCTGATCAGATGATTTGCATATGTCAGCTGAATATCGTGCTGTTGCGCTTTGCTTGTCTGGTTGAGCGGCTGAGCCAATGGGCGCATTTCTGTGACTTCCGTAGTACACGTGCACATACCCAGGTAGCTGGCGCGGCGTCTGCCATGCTGATGACGTGCTGTGCACGATCAGCAATTCAGGCAGGCCACCATTGTGCCAGTGGTGCTACAGCGCTGGTCACCACATGGCACTGTGGCACAACTGCGCAATAGTCCGCTGTGGCACTGGCGCGGTGACTGATCACGCTGGGCGTGTAGGCGTCCGATGGCACTGTCGTGGCCTTGTGCCACTGACCCATGACCTTATGCCCGACCTTTGCCCCCTGGTGCTGTACGTCTGGCATGTCTATGGCTCTATCGCGCTGTTCGGTAACAGCACGATGTGGACCGACGGCGCTATCGAACAGCACGATAGGGACTGATGGAGTTGTATTGAGCAACATTTCCACGTGGGGTTGCCGTGCTGTGGGCGCCATATTGCCTACTATACAACTGCAGGGATGGCACGCGAGAGCTCCATAGTGGAGTGCGTTGGAGGTGGCCAACCTGGTGGCTGTGGTGGAGCCTCACCATGGGTCACTGTTTGGGAAGAACCCCTGCACATGGCCCGCACCCTATGTGTGGCAGCAGGTGGCCACCGATCTGGAGCAGGCCACTGGGTGGCGGAGGACACCGGAGTAGTGCAGGCACCAGTATAGTGACCTGCGCGGGAGGAGCAGGAACTGCTGGAGTACCTCAGGTCATGTGCCAGGAGGGCATTGTGCCTAGGCCAGGTGGGTGTGCTGTCTATGCACCTGTATTGTCCACATGGGTGACACTGTGTAATGTGACCAGTGCATGGGGGTGGGTTGGGCTGGTTTGCTGTGACCGGTGTTTGCAGGTGTGTGATGTATGGGTCTGGCTGTTGGGCAGGCACACTCAATGGGGCAGGGGCTGTCTGCTTGGGATCTCACTGATGTGTTTCTCAACATTTGTCTCTCACAGGTATGGAGGAGCTGAGGTAGGCCGGGATAAGGCAAGGAGTGGCGGTGCAGAAGTGGCTGGCAGAGGTGGCATAAGTATTGGGCCACAGCAGCAGCCGCAGCCACACCGCAGCAGCAACAGCGGCAGTGAGGTGAGTGTCATTACATCATGGATGCTATTGCATGCTGTGGGGGCATGCACCATCCATGGACAACACTACCATGCGCGCAACAAGTGACAGTCATCACTGTCCAGTGGCTCTGCATGTCTGTGACTACATCACTGGTGGTCCATGCATGCACTGGGCACATGGCTGTGGCACTAGCATCCCACCGTAGCACGTCACTGGACAGCCTTGGTTGTGCTGTGATGGACATGGGTGGTGTGTGTGCAGTAGTACACATGGCTGTTGCTGCCTGGTTGGGCATGTCTTGTGCACGGTCACTGTGGGTGGGTGCAGTCCATCACAGGAGGCGGGCACTGGCTGTATGCCATGCATGATGGGTGGGATTCAGAGATATGGACAGTCACAGCCATTGACTCTGATCCCTTGTCCTAGGTATCCAGATCCTGTGACGCATGGAGCAGTCAATGCAGCCGGCTGACACGGTGGCCATTGATTCACTCACCATCCTGTTGGACCTTCAGCATCATGGGTGAGGCGCAGGAGGAGGCCCGGGCCCAGCACCAGGTGGCAGGAGGGCAGGCTGGCAGGCAGTAGCTGCCCATCATCTCACCCCACCTTCCCTCTCCCAGTTTTTCCCTGCCCTTACCCACCCCTACCTTGTACCCATACCCCCCACCCCTGATTTGTATATATATGTACATAGTTCTATTTGTTGTTCTTCTTATTCTTGTTTATTAGACTTATATATTTTGATATGAATACTGTGGTGGTCTCTGATTTGCAGCTGGCTATAGGTGCTCAGTTGCAATGGTGTGCATGGCATCTGGGGTGGTATGGTCATGGGTATATGTGTGTGCGTGTGTGTGGGGTGGTGTGTCTCTGGTGTGGGTGTGGCTTTCAGTCAGTATTGCCGTGTGCCACCACTGCTGGGTGCTCATGGTGGGTCTGGCTTGTATGGTTCTGTGGTACCGAGGTTGCAGTGTGTGAGGGGATGCGTGGGGATTCCTGCAGTGATGGTCACTGCTCATGGGTGGTGTCTTGGGGTCACAGTGCAGGGTGTGCTGTGCACAAGGGGGCTGATGTACACTGGGGTGGTCTGCCCCTTTGTGTGCAGTCTCAGCTTGTCAGTGGGTGTGCTGGGGTAACACGGCCGGATGTGCTTTGTTTGATTGTCCCCATGGGCCGGTGGATATTCCGTCCCTCCCAAGTTGTGCTGTGCTTGGGGTGTGGGGGTACATTGTTAGTTTTGCAGTGTGTCCCTGTGCCCATCTGTGGCATAGGTGGTGGGGCCCCTGCCTACCTCCCTGGTTGTGCAGTTCCATTGCTCTACTGCTGGGGTCTCTCTGCTTGCACTATGGTGCCTCAGGACTGCTCAGCTGGGCTGCCTTTGTTTTGCCTATGGCACATCATCTCTGCTCAGCTTCCCCTTCCTGGTTGCGCTATCGCGCAGGTTGTTCAGGCGTTGGCTGGTTGCGCCCGGTTGTCTTGCTCCATGTTTGAATATAGTCTATTGCGCATGTGTGCAATTGACTTGTGCTTGCTCCTGCTGTTGTGCACTTTTTGGGGCGCAGTTTGAATATCCAGCCCTTAGTCCAACGAGTAACTTAAGTTTAAGGCTATCTTGTAACGTGTTCCATGCAGAGGAGCAAAGCATGGCTTACTGGCACAGAAACAAACCTTGTTCTAATCAAGGAATATCAAAGGTTATATAAAGAGGTTTCCTGGGGTAGTAAGCACAAGTGTCATGTTTCAACAATGAACAAATGTAAGGGAAGTTTCAAAGTTAATGCTCCATACACCTAAAGAGCTGCATTACACCCCTCTAGAATTAAGGAGAACCAACCAATTATTGTGTAGAGGCACAATGATGTGTCCTGAAGGAGCATTAGTTACAAATCTTATGGCACTATGATAAGAGTGTCCAAAGTGGCTAGAGCTGATTTAGGGTTGTGTCTAGATAAAGTCTGCATAATCAATCATTGGCATAAGGTTGTTTGTACCAGCCTTAATTTTGCATCATATGTGAGCAAATGCTTTATACAGTAGAAGATCCCAAGCCATAGTTCCTTTAACTTTATATCTTATTTCATTTTCTATATTACTAAATTGCATCGTATTCCATCCCTAATTCAAAATAAATGGTTTGCAATCCATAGCATCATTAAACTCTGATGGCTTTAGAGTCTTGAGACAAAAATCAATTTTGACTCTTTTGATCTAACATCCTTCCCCTATCCCTTCCCTTCCCATGGAGCACATAATCAATACCCATATAGAAAATCTTATGATCGCTTGGTTCTTCTATTTGATTCAAGTGTTTTGCTATAAGGTGCTGTAAATTATTTTGTTGGAGTGCTCTAAAATATTCTTGCACCCTTTCTTTATGCTTACGTGTGGTCTGTCCTTTGTAGATACGGCCAGATGAACACCTGATGGCATACACCACGTATGTGGTGTTGCAAATGTTAATATATTAACCTGTGCCATTCCTCCACTGCTGGGATTAATAAAAACACTGCCCTGTTTTGCATTTGTACATGTAACACAGTTATAACATGGGAAAAAAACATTAGGTTTGGGTGGTAACCAATTTCCTGAAGACCGGGATTCCCTGTATTAAGCTCGGACTAATCGTCCTTCAGATTTTCCAAATCTAAATGAAACAAGGTCTCACTCATTACCTTTAAGCCTCTATCCATGCCCAATAGGTGCTAGTGTTGTTTAATCAAGGACTGAATGTCCATAGACACAGCCAAGTTAGTTGCTACAAAACACACTTTTCCTCACTTTCTTTTTCTTTATACTCCGATAAATCTTTTCTGTCAACCTGTTTAACTTTATCTAAGGCCATATCAGAATCTGTTCTGAATACCCCCTCAGACATGATATTTGGAATAATTCTTGATTAACAGTCTCAAAATCACTTTTCCCTAGTATTATTCCGTTTAAGCCTACAATCGCTGGGAATACGGTAATCTTTCTGTGAGGTGCTTAGGATGTGAACTACATACATAGTTTGTGCTGTTCCCCGCTGTGCTTTTCTAAATTCCACTACTGTGACAATGTTTCCACTTACACCCATCAGGCATAGATCCAAAATTTTATCTTGTGTCTGTCACTTCTAGATGTAAATTGAATTCCCATTTCATTTTAGTTAACATATATAAGAATTTTTCATGTCTGCATCTGTACCATCTCAAACCAATAACAGGTCATCTATAAAACAGGAATAAAAGCTATGTTTTTGCAAAGGGGTTGTGATTGGGATCATATATGCCCCTCCTCCACCAACCCATAAAAGATTGGCACAGGAGGGAGCCATATGCCCTGTTTACACTTCCCTCTTTGCGGGGCATCAACTCGTGTTCCATCTAATCAGCTGCAAAGTGACCGTTGTGGATACTCTCTGCATCATGCTATGTGCGCTCCACTCCTGTTTCTGCTGCTGTGAATTGTGGGGATGCATACTGCATTGAGCGCATCACCCCATGGTGTAAATTGCTGCAACACTCCATCACATGCAGTCCTGTTTCTCCCAGTATCCCGGCCACTAGGGGACACTCCTCTCTGTGCAATCTGTGGCGCTTGAGCCACTGGAGGTGTAACCTGAATTGCAGCATTAAAATGAGAGTACAGTGAGTTTATTTATTTATTTATTGAATTGTGTTGACCGGTAATCCAGTGGGCCTAGAAGTTCCTTTTTCAGGGGCGACCGGAGATACAGATGGTAAGCAACTAAAATTGAACCAAATTAAGCTGTTGGTGGTATTTTTTTTAGTGAATGGAACAAAGTTGGCCAGGACACCAAGGAAATTCCCCTGCTCTTTTGATAAGTGCCATGGGATCTTTAACATCCACCTAAACTACCACCAATCAAGGCAGATGGGACCTCGGTTTAACATCTCATCCAAAAGACCTCACCTCAGAAGTGCAGCACCCCCTCAGGCTGCACTACAGTGTCAGTATTGGGATATTAACCCAAGTGCCAGATGTGGGAACCAAACCCACAGCCCTCTGATCTCCTGGCATCCTAGGCAAGTGTGCTACCTACTGGGCCACTGACACTGACAACTGGTGGTCAGTGGAAAGTACAGCACTCTCAAAGGTAAACAGGGTTATAGAGGGCCATTGCAGTGCCCTAACCTGGAGATAATATTGTCCATTAAAAATGAAATAATGGGGCGTCCAGGGGATTATCTCTATTTTGAGGTTTTGATATATGATAAAATACTGGTGTCCTGGGGTGCTCAAGGCACAATGTTTTCTGTTCTCCTTGCAGGATCCAACTTTTGCCACTGATTCTGAGAAAAAAGATGCTAGTTTTTCTTTATAAATCCTTTCTACATTTTGTTAGAGCCTTATACAGTATATTCCTACATCTGAAAGTTGTCTCAGTGCCTCAGACTGGTAGTCCTTTTCTCATAATTACAATATTTCCATCTGTATCAGATGGTTTAATTTCCACATCTTGCATATTCAATTTCTTTCACAGCTAACTGTTCTGAGGCACTGAGATTATCCAGTGGGGACATCATTTATTTTGTTCAGGACTTTTTAATATCCCTAATTAATACATCCTGGAATACTTTTATATCTTCACTTCCAGAATTCAACAGTGAAAGGGTCGATTTTACTTTTACCAATGGTTTAGACACAACACATTTAGTCATACTTGTGGATCCAGTTGCACCACGAGGACTTTTTCCCTCCCCACCACCACTCCTCCAAAACCTCAATTGCTCCTGTAATGCCTCTCATAATTCCTCCATAGTCAAAACATCAATTAGTGCCTCTTCCTCTTGTCCATTAATAGCTGACTGCAGTGCTAGGTTTTGCGTTGGGTCAGTAGAAATATTTTTCAAGTTTAGTTTCTAAACAATTTAAATACATCACAAAAATCTGAAATTCATTTATAGATACATAGATACATAGACAGTGTCGGCAGATAAGGGCCTATAGCCCACCAGTCTGCCATTTGAGCTTCATAAGTTCAGTTTATGTTTTCCTAGTAGTCAGTTGCCTTACCCCTGACCTCCAGAATTCCTTTATGTCTATCCTTGCATTCTTAAATCCGTGATTGTTTCAGCCCCCACCACTTCCTCTGGCAGGGTGTTCCACTTGTCCACCACCCGTTCTGTGAAGAAATTCTTCCTCACGTTTCCTCTGAATCGTCCTCCCTCCAACTTCATCCCATGCCCTCTAGTCCTGGAACATCTTTTTGCTTAATAATAGTGTATTCCTGCACCCTGTTCCTCCCTGTAAGATACTTGTATGTCTCTATCATATCCCTCTCTCCCTCCCTCCTCTCCTCCAGGAGTACATGTTCAGTTCCTTCAACCTGTCCTCATAGGACTTGTGATGCAATCCATGTACCATCTTTGTTGCCCTCCTCTGAACCTTCTCTACCCTGTCTATGTTCTTACACAGGAAAGGTCTCCAGAACTGTACACTGTACTCCAGGTGGGGCCTCACTAGTGTCTTGTATAGTGGAATTATGACTTCCCTTTTCCTGCTGGTGATGCCCCTGCCTATGCATCCCAGCATCCTATTTGCTTTACCTGCTGCCTTGTCACACTGTTTCCCTACCTGAGGTCATCAGAGATGATAACCCCAAGATCCCTTTCCTGCTTGGTTTACTGGTTGTACCGGTAAAAGGAGAGATCATATTTTAATACCCTAAGCTGTTCTTCAGAAAAGACTGTGAGGAAAGGTTAACAACAGTTAAATCCTGCAAAAAGAACCATTCAAATCAATTTTGCATTGTCAGTGTTCACTACTACCGTCTAGTGTCCCTTAATACAGACATACTCCTCATTAGAGCATGCTGCATCTCCCTCCTCATTGGAAGGCTTTATAACCCCTGGAAGGTCTGGTTTTGCCAAGTACCACCCACCCTGGAGGGTATTATTACACTAGAAAATGGCTACATGTCAATGTTTTCTATAGGATTACAAACAATTAAAGTAATGCTATAAAATTATTACAAATGAATATTTAGTCCTTTTTGGTAAAGTAGCCCTTATGCTGCTGTGTTAGCCAGTAGAGGGCACTGCAGTGTTTGGTGGTGTTTATTCCTCAGATGTGCTTTCCTTTCCTGTTTATGTATCTTTGCTATGGTCAGTGCCCTGCATTTGCTTGGTTTTTGGTAGTCCTTACTCGATGTTTCTGGTCTCTTTCTGTACTAGTGGCTCAATGGTGAGACCAGAGGTACTTTCTCCATTTCTGCTCCAGGAGATGGGCGCTCAGTGCTGGCTTGCTGTGGAGTGCAGAGTGGGCAAATGCTCAGAGGATGGGGCTAGGACAAGACTGAAAGGGCAGGTGGCCCTAAGACACTACTATAAGGTATTTTACTTTTTCCACTAAAAGAAAAAGAAAAAGAGGATTCTGTGCCTTCCTGTGGCCCAGTTTGGCTCCGCTGTACAGTAACGCTGAGCATACTGTTTGCTAGTACTACAGTTTGGTTGAAAAAAATAAAACTTTTTTAAAGGGGAAAAGAACTGTAGTGCTTTTCTGTGTGGCTTATTTTGGCTGACTGTAGCTGCTGGTCATGGTGTGAGAGCAGCACTAGGTAAGCAGTGGGGTGACTCACGTAACCACAAGAAAAATCTGTTGGTAAGTTAAAATCCAAAGTAGTACAGTGATACCACTTTGGTACTGAGGCAGAGCTGGATGGCAATTTTTGTTCCTAGTTTCTGCTGAACATTAATGTACACCCTGATATGGGTACCAATCAATCAGAGACTAGGAAACAAAAAGCCCTTTTCTAAATTAAAAATTAAAATACAAAATATTCATAAATGCTGGTCATCACTCATCCATACTTACCTTCACTCATGCAATGGCTATAAAATGAATGCAGCATGGCATTATCATCCACAGGAGAACAACCACATCAGCAGGCCAGCCATATGGCAGGCATGAGACAGATAAGATGCAGCTTGAAAACCACAGGTATTAATAATGTCCATTCATTCCTTTAATTGGTATTGCATTGCAAATCATCAGCAGCAGAGCAGCTATTAGTTCTCTCTGGTGTGCTTCTTTGGTGCAGCAGTGTCAAATGGAAGAGGAGGAGGAGTAGGAGGAGGAGGCACAAGAGGACAGGTCAGATGCAGCAGCAGCAGAGCAGCTATCACTTCCATGGGTTTGGCTCTTTGGGATAGCAGCACCACATGGATGAGGAGGAACAGGAGGATAGGCCAGATGCAGCAGCAGCAACAGGGCAGCTATGAGTTCACTTGGGTTTGGTTCGTAGGAAGCGACACAACATAGAGGAGTAGGAGGCATGGGAGGATGGGCCAGATGCAGCAGCAGCAGGAGGGCAGCTATCAGTTCACTTGGTTTGGTTCTTTGGAGAGGCAGAACCCCATGGAGAAGAAGGAGGCACAGGAACATGGGCCAGATGCAGCAGCAGCATCAGCAGTAGTGGCAGGGCTGCTATCAGTTCACTTGGGTTTGGTTCTTTAGAAAGCAGCACCACTTGGAGGACTAGGAGGCACAGGAGTACAGGAAAGATGCATCAGCAGCGCAGCTATCGATTCACTCTGGTTTGGTTCATTGGGAAGCAGCATCCCATGGAGAGAGGAGGAGGAAGAGGCACTGGAGAATGGATCAGATGCAGCAGCAGATGGCAGCAGCAGCAGGGCAATGCTAAGTTGACGAAGAATAAGACTGCCATACTGGCAGATTTGATATCCTCAGTGGACCTGGCTTGCATCACGGAGACCTAGCTGGATGAGAATACTGCTCCCATTTTGGAGGCAGCAGTGCCGACTGGGTACTCCATGATACACACCCCAAGGAGAATCACAGGGGTTGGGAGTGGCCATTTGTTTTAAATCTAACTTGAAGCTGATGGTGCTACCTGTTGGTCCTGTATGGTCCTTTGAGTGTGTGGCCACCAAGGGTCATTGGTGTGGGCTTCAGGGTTCTCCTGCTCTTCGCTCCCAGGAATAGATGGGGACTTTTTATGGGAGATCAAAGAGTTTGTCCCCAGCCTGGTGTTGGAGTCCCCGGTGGTTGATTCTGGGGATTTCAATACTTGGGTCGAGGGTGGCTCTTGAGATTTGGAAATGATCTCCTTAGGAGTATGGAGGACCTGGGCCTGACACAAAATGTAACAACAACAACGCACTTGGGTGCACATACTGGACCTGTTTTTTCCTTGGGTTTAGATGTTATTGACCTCAGAGTAGATCCAGTTATTTGGTTGGATCATAGCACCATGGGGTTCACATTTAGGGCCCCGAGATGGTCCTGCTCCTGTGGAGATGGTCCAGTACCACCGATAGAGGTTTCCTCTACTGGACTGTCGGTGGTGCTGGACCTGTCAACGCTGAGGCGGTCTGTCTGCGGTTGGGTTGGAGGAGGCAGTGGCAGCCTATAATGGGGCTGTTGCTGTGGCATTTGACTCAGTCACACGCATTCATGCCTGACCCTGTCTACTCACTGGAGACCTCCCTGGTATGGCAAGGACCTCTGGAGTTTAAACATTAGGGGACAGAGGTTAGAGAGACTCTGCAGGAGATCTGGCCTGATGGAGGACAAATTGGCCCTGAGGTCACATTATGTCAACTATCAGGGGCAATCTCGAAAAAAGACTGAATATTTGTCTAGAGAGGTTGCTGCTGTCAGGAACAGACCAGCTCAGCTCTTCCATGGTAGACAGGCATTTACATCCTGCCTGTCTCTGTTGAGGAGCAGGTTCTAGCACTAGATGTGAGGAGCTGGATCTGTTCTGTGCTGACAAGGTGTCCTTTATCAGGGCTGAGGTCTCTTTGAGTATCTCTCAAAGGGATGCAGGGTCTGGCCTGAGTCATGCTGGAACACTTCTCCTGTCTGGGATGAGTTTGAGCTGGTTGGGGTGGAGGAGGTAGTAGAGATAATCTTGAAGCTGCGGCCAACACAATGCAATCTGGACCCAGGTCCGACCCTCCTTTTGGTTGGATGTCTGGACTTCCTTGGACTGGTGGTTGCTGAAGTTGTTCAGAATTCCTTCAGGAATGGGGTCTTCCATCGATCTTGAAAGAGGCCTTGATTAGACCCCTTTTGAAGAAGCCCTCTTTGGACCCGGACTGCCTCAGCAACTACATGCCGGTCTCAAACCTCACATTTTTAGCAAAGGTTATAGAAAAGGTGGTTGCTATTCAGCTTGAGAGACATCTTGCCTCTTTCTTCACCTATGAGCCCTTCCAGTCTAGGTTCCACGCGGGGCATAGTATGAAGACTGCCTGGTGAGGGTGCTAAATGACCTCCTGATGGCGAGGGACAGGAGAGACTGTACCATCTTGGTCCTCCTGGACCTCTCTGTGTTTGACACTGTGGACCATGAGGTGTTTCTTGACCACCCATGGTTCTGGTGTGCCTGTCGTAATGTCATCAACTGATTCAGGTCATATCTGACAGAGAGAGTGAAAGGGTGACAATGAGATTAGTCTCATCTAACTCTTGAATAAATCTATGAAATTTATGAAATCTATGAAACTTGAAGCCTCTGTGCTGTAGGGTTCTGCAGGGTTTGGTCTTGTTGCCCTTGTTGTTCATGGTGTATATGCTGTCATTGGGGACATTATCAGGCAGTATAGGCTATATTTTCACTGCTATGCAGATGATACCCAGCTGTACTCATCCTGTGTGCCCGATACCCAGGTGGCAGCCTCTGTATTTAACAGCTGCCTTAAGAAATCCAGTTGTGGATGACTCAAAACTGGCTTAAGCTAGCCAGGCAAGACTGTGGTACTGATGGTGGATCCAGGTCGTCAGGGTGGAGGGGTGGTGTGGGTTTACTCCATGGCTTAGTGTTGGGGTGTTCCTCTTGCCCCATCTAGACAGGTGAAGGATTTAGGTGTGATCCTAGATGATGGCTTGACACTTGATGCTCAGGTGTTGGCTGTGGTCAAAATGGATTTTACCATCTTAGGAATATTGCCCAAATCTGAGCACTGATCCTGCCTAAAGACCTGACCATGCTGGTATATGCTTTCATTACTTCCAGGCTGGACTACACTAATGCCCTGTACCAAGGGTTATCTGGTTGCAACCTCCACAGACTGCAGCTGGTGCGGAATGTGGCAGCAAGACTGTTGACAGGGGCAAAAGATGTGAGCATAGCACCCCAATCCTCTGCGGACTGAAGTGGCTGCTGGTCAGGTGGAGAACTGTCTTCAAGATGGGGCTCCTGACCTATAAGACCCTGCACAAAGGGACCAGTCTATCTGCAAGATCTCCTTGTCCTCTACCGACTGCCCCAGGCACTCCGTTCTGCCAGGGAGGTCTTCTTTGGAGTGCCCAGGGTTGGGGTGTAGCATTCAAGGACAGGGAGTTCTTGGTAGCCCGCCTACCCTGTGGAACTCCTTGTCTGGTTATTTAAGGGAGGTTCTCTTGGCAGAGACATTGAAAAAGGGCAGAAGACGTATTTGTTCCAGCAATCTTTTATTGATTAAATCTATGGTTTTAAGATGGATAAATAGATTAACTGTGTACTCCCAGCTGAAGACTATATATGTATTTTTTGTATGATTTTAAATATTTGTATTGTTTCATATTGTATAGCGCAGAGTCTCTGGAATTGGGAACTTAAGAAATAAAGTATCTATCTATCTATCTATCTATCTATCTATCTATCTATCTATCTATCTATCAGTTCATTGAGTCAGGAACTTTGGAGAAGTAGCACCCCATGGAGAAGGACGAGGCACAGGAGGATAGGCCAGATGCAGCAGCAACAGCAGCAGCAGGACAGTTATCAGTTCATTCAGGTTTGGTTCTTTTGGGAAAACAGCACAACATGGTTGAGGAGGAGGTACGGGAAGATGGGGAAGATGCAGTGGCAGATGTAGCAGCAGGGTAGCTGTCAGTTTACTTGGGTTGTGTTCTGTTAGGTAGGAGCACCACATGGATGTGCTTTATTTATTTACTTTTTATTTTTTAAGACATGCAACAATGAACAACAAATTGCTGCTGCTATATTAGTGACACAAATCAGAAATACAGACATATATCTTACATAACAAAGGGACCTTCTTATACATTTTACCAAGACATAAGGTGCATCAGTTCCTACTAAAGTCATCATAGTTCCACATTTGTACATAATCCAACCTCTCCAGAAAAGTTCAGATTTCGGGAGGGTCTGTGATACTCTTGCAGTTAACTGTTGCATAGTATATGTTTCTCTCATTAGATTGTTCCATAAAGTTACAGTATGGAGCGTATCAGATAGCCAGTTTTTAGTTATGGCTTTCTTAGCCATAAGGATGCAGATTGCTAAAATTTTTCTAACATGAGGGGACCAAAAACCCTCCAGTATATCTAAAACAGTACTGTCTGCTGTGTGAGTTCTAATGTGGGTTCGGATAGCTCTCTCAATTCTTGCTGTAAGTCGGCCCCAACTCATGAATCTTGGGGCAGAGCCAAAAGATATTTGCATGGCTTGCTTTGGCCTCCCCGCACCTTCTCCAGCACTGTGGAGAAATAGTCACATCATATTTAGCCTGTTGGGAATGGATATGGAAGCACTGTATATGATTTTCCATGAACATTCCTTAAATAAAAAGGAGGACGTCAGTTTATGGGCATACCTTAATATTTATCCCATTGCGTAATGATTATATCTACTCCCATTTCTAATTGCCATCTCACTATAACATAATCAGTTGAATGATTACCCAACTCTGTTAAGGCCGAATGTATTCTAGATATTAAAACTTCTAACGGGTCATCTGCTAAGACTGATTGGATCAAGGTTATAATGGCTGGGGGTATTGTTGCGAGGACAGGCTTTTTCAGCTCACTGAATATAGTTTTTCACCTGCCAGTATCTACATATCTGATGGGTGAAGTCTGTATTTCCTGTTAAGGACTGAAACTCCAAAATTCTGATCCTTGTTTGCAGTGGTAAGGAAGAAAAAGGCCAAGTGGTTCCCGATTTTTGTCGTGTGATTTAATCTAGCTGGGGAGGTATGAATTATAGGAAAACAGGATAATAAGATATCAGAAAGGTTGCTAAGTAGGATGCATAAGCAATTTAGCCCAATGTTGGAAAGTATTATTAGTAAAGGATTCCTCTCTCTATCTAAATAAGAACAATCATTTGTCAATGCCGAATGTTGATTGCGTTGGTCTGTTGAGCTTGTTCAGTGGCCCTCTGTCACTGGCTCAGTCTGTCCCAGTGCTGCAGGCTGCTCTTTTGTACTGGGCTGCTGCCTGCATTGCCACCTTGTTCTGCTGAGGAAGAAATCCGCAGCTGTGCCGACAGAGCTCCATTGAGGTGGCTCACTCCCCTCTCACTCACTCATTCTGTTTCTCCTAGTGCTGCAGGCTGCCCTTTTGTACTGGGCTCCTGCCTCTGTTGGAGCCTTTTTCTGCCCACAAAGAAATCTGCAGCAGTCCTGACAAAGCTGCGTTGAGCTCTCTCACTGCCCTTCTCTCACTCACTCATTCTGTTCTGTCGGCGCTGCAGGCTGCCCTTTTCTACTGGGCTTCTGCCTGCAGTTGCTGCCTTCTTATGCCCACAAAGAAATTTGCAGCAGCTACAGTGCAGCTCTGTTGAGCTCACTCAGTCACTCATTCTGGTTTTCCTGCCACTGTAGAATGCCCTTTGTACTGGGCCCCTGCATGCATTGCTGCCTTTCTCTGCCCACAAAAACAAATCTGCAGCAGTCCCAACAGAGCCCGTTGAGCTCACTGACTCTCCCTCCTCACTCGTTCTGTGTCTCCTGGCACTGCAGGCTGCCCTTTGTACTAGGCTCCTGCCTGCATTGGCTGCTTTTCTGACCAGAAAGAAATCTGAAGCAGTCCGACACAGCTCCACAGAGCTCGCTCACTCCCCTCTGTCACTCTCGCATTCCGTTTCTGCCAGCTGTGCAAGCTGGCCTTTTGTACTGAGCTTCTGCCTGCATTGCCGCATTTTCTGCCCACAAAGAAATCTGCAGCAGTCACACTAGAGTTCCGTTGAGGTCGCTCACTACCGCTCTGTCACTCGCTCATTCTGTTTGTCCTGGCGCTGCAAGATGCCCTTTGTATGGGGCTCCTGCCTGCATTGGCACCTTTTTCTGCCCACAAAGAAATCCCAGCAGTCCTGATAGAGCTCAGTTGATCTCACTAATCCCCTTGTCTCACTCGCTCATACTGTTTCTCCCACCGCTGCAGGCTGGCCTTTTTGTACTGGGCCCCTGCCTGTATTGGCCTTTTTCTGCCACAAAGAAATCCACCCAGTCCTGACAGCGCTTCGGTGAGTTGCTCACTCGTCTGTTTCTCCCAGTGTTGCAGGCTGACCTTTTGTATTAGGCGTATGTTGGGGCCTTTGTCTGTCCACATACAAATCTGCAGCAGTCCTGACAGAGCTCAGTTGAGCTCGGTCATTCCCAAATCCTCAGTCGATCTTAATATGTCCCAAACACTGATTTCCTAGAGTGTCCGTGCTATTGTCGGCGGGATTGCAAAACCATATTTTAGCCAGGATCTGAAAATGACAGCTGTAGTGTTCATAGGGAGTTGTGAAAAATGCCACTGTTGAAAATGTGGTGTGACAGTATCACAAATTTGCTAGGTTACAAGGGTGTGTGGAAATAGTTCAATGCACGCTTGTAACACAGTCATGTTATGGAATTTCATCACCAAACCTCTGCTCATGAACAGTGTCACTGTCATTTTCTTAATCTGTCCCAAACACTGACTTCCCACAGTGACCACGTTATGCTGCGACATAACTGTGAAAACACATTCGGCCAGGATGTGAAAATGACAGCTGCACTGCTTATAAAGAGGTCGTGGGAAAAATGGCACTGTTGAAAATCTGGTGTGACAATATTACAAATCTGCGAAGTTACAAGGGTGTGTGGAAAGTGCATAGCGCACACTTGTAACACAGTCAATTGATGGGCTATCATCACCAAATTTTCAACATAGGCATTTTAGGACCTCTGCTCATGAACAGTATCATTGTCATTTTCTTAATCTGTCCTGAATAGTGATTTCCCACAGCGACCACTCTATTCTCGCCAGAAGTGCAAAACACATTTCAGCCAGGATGGGAAGCATGACAGCTGCACTGTTCATAAATAGGTCTGGGAAAATGGCAATGTTGAAAATCTGGAGTGAAAATATTATAAATGAAGCTACGAGCGCGCGTGCTAACCGCGCAACACACGTCGTAACACAGTAATTTTATGGAGTATCATTACCAAATTTTCAACAAAGGCATTTTAGGACCTCTACTCATAAACAGTGTCACTGTCATTTTCTTAATCTGTCCTGAACACTGATTTCCCACAGCGACTACGCTATTCTGCATCGGAAGTGCAAAAACACATTTTGGCCAGGATATCAACAATGACAGCTGTACTGCTCACAAGGAGGTGTGACAAAATGCCAATGTTGAAAATCTGGTGTGAAAATATTGTAAATTCGTGAACTTACAAGCTTACGCGCAACTGCACAATGCAGCTCATAAAACAGTCATTTTTGGATTTTTCCACCAAATTTGCAACACAAACTTTTGAGAGCCCACCTCATGAACACTGGCACTGTCATTTCGTTAATCAGCCAAGGTGATTCCGCACAGTGACCGCGAAACCACCTTTGGGGCTGATTAATGCCATGACAGTTCAAGAATTCATGAGGAAGGGTCCCAAAACCCCATTTTGAAAATTTGTGAAAAATTCCACAAATGCCCAAGATATGCACTAAAGTTGAAAAACCTGTTCATTACATTATACAGCTTACCGGCATTTCCTCAGCTCGCGGTCGGCTTTGAAGAGTGCAGCGTGTTCCGATCCACAGAATATCATCATGCTGAGCTTCTGAGGTAAGTATGAGGTGAGGGTGTGGGGAGGCAGGGTGCACAGTGGGTGGGTACAGGTTGTGGGAGGGGCCCGGAGACTATGAGGGACCGTTTCCTTTTTCAGGTAAAAAAAAAAACGTTGTGGGACCATTTTAACTTTCCAGGGGCATGTCGTGCCACCAGAGTCTTCTTGGGGAGACTGCTGTAGCTGACGGGGATTGGGCACCCCATCGGCAAACAACAAAACAGGGCTAATTCATTTCTGATGACGGGATTGGGCACCCGTCGGCAAACAACAAAAGGGGAATTTGTTTCTGCCAACAGGGATTGGGCACCCAGTCAGCAAACAACAAAAGGGGGGATTCATTTCTGATGATGGGGATTGGGCACTCCTGTCGGCAAACAACAGAAGAGAGGATTCCTTTCTGCCGACAGGGATTGGGCACCCGTCGGCAGACAATAAAAGGAGGTTACAGTATGCTGATGGGAGTGGGCTCCCCATCGGCAAATAAACATAGGGGTAATATTGTTTGTGAATATGGTGGCAAGCCGCCGCCATGTTCCAAACAATATCAGACATCTATATCCCGCCCTGCAATGACAGGTCGCTCTCTCATTGCAGCGGATGGCTGACGCTGCAATGATGAGGTGGGCCCTGATTGCAGCAGCTGATTTTTAGAAAGTTGTGGCATGCTGGCTGAACTAGTGTCAGCAGCAGTGTGCCATGGCATTGGGGATGGGGACAAGCCTTTGCAGGCTGTGGGGACTGGGCACAACACTGCCACGCCTCCACAACCTGCTTGTGGAAAAGCTGATGCAACATGTTTCTTGTGCATGTGCGCAATCAACATAAAATGTAACATTTTCCAGAATATAGGGAAAGAAAAGGAAATTGTTTAACCAGGAAAGGTACACTAAGCCAAAGCTTGTTTCCAGGTGTGACCTGGAAGCACAAGGGAAGTTAAGTGACTTGCTCAAGGTCACACAATATGCAAGTGGGGCCATTGGATTCAAACCCAGGTCTCCAGGTTTGCAGCTCAGAGCCTTAAACCTCTGCACTATACTGCCTCCTGTATGTAGTGGTAGAAAGTAGGTCCCCTTCTTCTAATTATATAGTTTTCTAAAGAGCAGTATAGTTAGAAGCAGGCCAGTATAAGGCGTTCCAGTATTCGGAAGCTTGACGATAACATTCCAGGTGTGGCTATGCCAACCCTCTTTCACTTCAGGCCACTGGATTGTGATGTACCTGATACATGTGCGTGTCCTCCCCATAGAAACTGAGATATGCATCTATCTCACTGCTGGAATTGGGCCTTTGGGGTAAGATTGGGAGAGTTTGTGATAGATATAAAATTATTGGGAGAATGTTCATCCTTATACATTCTACTCTCTGGATAAGCAGTAGGTTGATGGCCTGCCAACAGTGTAGGTTTTCTTGTAATGCTTGAGTGAGAGATATAGTTTACCTCACTCAAGGAATCTAGATTGGTCAGTAGATGTACCCTCAGATATCATAAGGATGATAGACCACATTTAAACTGGAAAAGCTGCTTCGTTTGACAAATATAATGATAGTTACATTGGAGGACCTGTGTCGTGGAGGTGTTTTAATATTTGGCAGTTAAAATAGACTATTCTAAAGATAATAGTATGCAAAGCCCATAGTAAGCCTAATATTAGGTGGTGGTATATTAGAAGGAGTACTGACAGTAGGAAAAAGAGGTGTCACTACCCTCCAGGGGTCAACCTTAACTTTTTGCACTAGCCAGCAGGACAAGTTGATTAAAAATTGCACTAGTCCACAGATGGTTGCACTAGCCCACAATAATAATGGTCAGTTATACAGGAAAAATGCAAGCCAAGAAATACTCCAATTATTGCATATTTATCCTGTTCCTACATTCTTCTTGCCCCAGCAAAAAAAAAACTGCAATACAATCACATGCAGTGTGTACTCCCTGTTTTTTTTCACCATGCGCCTCTGCTTCCTCTTTCTTCACCCTCTCCTGCCAGACTAAAGAATACCATAATAGCATATGTTTACTCAAGCAGTTCTAGCTCTGCACACACATAGCCAACATCATCATGCACCTCACCACAGTCCCAACTTGACCTGCAGGGCAATGTACAGAATCAAGCAGAAAGACACTCTCATCCCCACCCTGTGATTAACCAGACCTGCACTTCTGGAAGTTTTCTTACACTGCGAAGTGTGCCAGGGAAGTTTTAAGATTTCTTTTGAGAGAGTTAAACAAACACAGGGGTTGGGATGTAAAAACTTGACATATCTGTATATAGTTATTTATTTAGTTGTTTAACCAGGGTGGCACACCAAGCTGAAAGCTTTTTACAGGAGTGACCTGGGAGCACAGGGAAGTTAAGTGACTTGCTCAGGGTCACACAGTACGCAAGTGAAAGCTGTGGGAATTTAAACCCAGGTCTGGCCTACTGGATGTCACCAGATTTGCAGCTCAGAGCCTTAAACCACTGCGCTATTCTGCCTCCCAAGGCACAAAAGTATTGATATAACATGCTCTGCCCAACGAAAACAGATTTTCATAACGGTGTCCTTTCATCAGTCAAAGGGAGCAGTATACAGGCATGATGCTGTACTAGCTTTCTTGCTATGTAGGATGATCTGTGCACACCAGGAATACCTTTTTTTTTTTTTTGTAAATGCTTTTTTACCTTGTGTGACCTCTGGTCTGCATTTCACGTCCTGGCATCCATCCACCTCCGACGCCGTCCGGCCCTGCTCTGGATCTCAGTGAAGCCCCACCACCATCTACCCCCCAGCTTGCCCCAGCTGTGGGGTCCCTCCATACTCCCCACCGACACAGGATCCAGTATCGTGTGGTGGTGCCCCAACTCAGGCAGTCCCTTGAAATGGCCATCAAGCCGCCATGACCGAGCACCACAGTTTTCCTCTGTTCAGCCTGACGTGGGCTGAGGCATGCAGTGACACCAATGAGAGAGAGTGACGCATCCACATGCGCCTCCCACATGGCACCGTGGCCTCAAGCTCACCCCTACTGCACAGTGCATGCGACCACCCCCAACATCCGCCAGAGGTTTCTAGTGTGGCAAAAACTGAATCCTCCCCACCCCAGAGAGGTACAACAGTCCAAAGATGCTCAATCCCTCTCCACCCTGGAGACCTGAGTCCATTCCGAACCCTGGTCCAGCGTGGAACAAGGTGTGGCGTCCAGCGGGTCAACCCTCAGCGCCACCGGGCCGCCCTGGAATACCTATTTTAACCTTTCAAATTATATATATTACTAAGGTTTTGTTTTGTACCATACATGCACCAAAGCATTGTTTTTAGGATGAAACAACATGCTGGGTGCACTGCATGGATGGCATTGACTGGTGTGATCCATTCAGAGGAGCTGTGAACCCTACACCAGTCAGTAATGGCAGCTATGGGTCTATGGATGGCCACTTCAGAGTCTAGTCGTTGCAGAGGGACTGGAAGGAAAAGTATGTCTCTTTGCAGATGACACAAAGATCTGCAACAGAGTTGATACAAAGGTGGGGTGGAAAGGATGAGCAGGGACTTGGCAAGGCTGGAGGAATGGTTAAATGTATGGCAGCCTACATTCAATGCTAAGCAGTGAAAAGTAATGCACCTGGGAAACAAAACCCAGGGATGAGAACACAATGGGGTGAGATACTAACAACAAAAATGGAAAGGGACCTGGGGTAGTCATATCTGATGACCTAAAGGTGGGCAAGCAATGTGAGAGGGCAGTAAGGAGGCTGGGGAATACTGGGATGCATAGGGGAGGCATCACCAGTAGAAAACAGGAAGTTGTTATACCTCTGAACAGACAGCTGGTGAGACCCCATCTGGAGTACTGCGTGCAGTTCTGGAGACCAATCTCCGAAAGACATAGACAGGATGGAGGCGGTCAGAGGAGGGCAACTAAGATGGTGCAGTGTCTGCACCAGAAGACATATGAAGAGAGACCTAAGGAGCTTAACATGTAGCTTCGAGGAAAGGAGGGAGAGGGAGATGTGATAGATACTTTCAAGTACCTCAAGGGAATTAACAAAGTCCAAGAGGGTAACATCTTTCAGAAAAAGAGGTGTGCAAGAACAAGGGGGCACAATTTGAAGATTGAGGGGATGGCTCAGAAGTAATGTGAGGAAGTATTTTTCACGGAGAGGGTTGTGGATGCATGGAACAGCCTTCCTGAGAAGGTTGTGGAGTCAAAAACAGTGGTGGATTTCAAGAATGCATAGGACAGTCATAAGGCAATTCTAATGGGTGGGGGTAGGAAAAAGCAGGCTGTTGGTTATCTAGGATCTGCTGCTTATCCATTAGGTAGGAAATGGGCAGAGTGGGTGGGCCAAGAGGTCCTTATCTGCCATCAAATTACATGTTTCTATGTAGTCTGCAGTGGTGTCCAGAGAAAGTACAGAGTGGACAGACCACCTGGCTGGGCAGACCGTGTATACACCATAGCATTCTGCTACTGCTGTGTTGGATACAGACACTCAAAAGGTTGGGAAATGAGCCACACTGGTCTTAATATTGTGGAACATATCAAAGACAAGTTCAGCAAACTGGAAGCTAGTGACTTAACCACTCTACCCTTGATCACAGCATGTACACTAGCTGAATGTCCTAACAATTGAGTGATAATGACTCACATCAAGTCTTTTGTTGGATCCTCCTCTTGAACTGCCAGATAATTGCAACTCTTAATGAGCTGTTAATCACACCAGGCCACCTGGAACACTGAGGGAGATTAGCAAAGGACTACATCCTGCTAATGCAGGGACATTGTCAACTTCATTAACAGCCATGAAAAATCTGCACTAGTCAAGAAGACAAGTAGAGGCTTAGCTGCACTAGCCCTGGCCAATTTGCACTAGGTTCAGGGCTAGTAAAACAATATTCACGGTTGAACCCTGTACCCCTCGGTCACTGGTGAGTCTGCACCTGGTATACTGTGCTCAGTTCTGAAGCCCTTACCTAAGGAAGGACAGGGACATGTGAACATACATGCGAACATGCCAGCAGATAAAGGTCTTATGGTCTATCTAGTCTCCTCAAGTGTACAGTTCCTACTATATTTACAGAGGAAACTCTCCTCTCCCCATTTCTCATCTAACCTCCATCAACTTCCTCTCACCTATCCCTTGCCCTCCTCCTACCCATAATGTTCTCTTCACCCTGTCTCTCTCCCCCTCATGAAGCTGCACACTGTTTTAGGGATACCACCTCCTCCGGCAGCTCATTCCACTTGGTCACCACCTTCTCCGTGAAACAATGCCTTCTCATCTCCCTCCTGAACCTTTCTCCTTCAGCTTTAGGCTGTGCCTCCTAGTGGTCTCATTTCCTCTAAGGCTAAAGAGCCCTCAGTGCTCACTCTGCTAATACTCTTAAAGTACTTGAATGTCTCAATCATTTCTCTCTCTCCTTCTTTCTTCAAGAGACTACATGTTGAGCCCTTGAGTCTCTCTTATAGGTGTTGCTCTGCTGGCCCTGGATCATCTTGGTTGCCCTTCTCCAGACTGCCTCCAGCAAGTTGACATTCTTCTTAAGATAGGCACCAAAACTGCACACTGTACTCATGTGTGGTCTTAACAGTGACCTGAACAGCGGCAGAATGACCTCCGCCTTCCTGGTGGTAATTCCCTGGCTATGCAGCCCAGCATCTGGTTTGCTTTAGCTGCTTTTCTCCTGCAGTGTGCAGTGTTACATGCCACCTGTGATTATTACTTTCAGTTCCTTTTTTCCCTGTCCTGGTCAGCTACATATGATTCAACCAGTATCTAGTTCCTGGGTTCTTCACCTCCAAGTGCATAACTTGAAATTTTTAACATTAAACCTCAGCTGCCAAATGCCAGACCACCTTTCTAGCCTAGCCAGGTACTTGTTGAGTTCCTGCCTTCACTTTTCCATATCCACCCTCCCACAGAGCTTGGTGTTATCTGCAAACAGGCAGATTGTATCTTTGATCCCATCTGTGATGTCACTTATGAAGATGTTGAACAACATCGGATTGAGCACTGGGATCTGTGGGACACCACTAGTCATAGGCCTCACTTCTGAGAACTGTCCCCGACTACCACTTTTTGGCTTGTCCTTCAACCAGCTTCTGATTCAGCCTGTGAGGTTAGCCATGACCCCCAGGTCCTCCAGGTTCCGATGAATCTCCTGTGAGGCACTGAGTCAAAGGCCTTGCTGAAGTCCAGATATAGAATAGACATCACCTGCCTAGCCCTTGTCATCATCCTAGTGACTTAATCTAAGAATTCAATTAGGTTAGTTTGGCAGGATATCCCCGACACAAACCCATGCTGCCTCATGTCTTGAAATGCATTTTCCTCCAGAAAATGAATCATTCTTTCTTTCAAGATGGTCTCCATCCACTATTGAGGTCAGGCTGACTGGACTGTGGATCCCTGGTTTTCCCTCAGCCCACTTTAATGGAGATGTGCCACATGCTTCATTCTTCTGTCTTGAGGTATGTTACTAGACACCAGAGAAGTGTTAAACGGGTCTGCCAGAGGACCCAACAGAAACTCTGCCAGTTTTCTTAGGACCCTCGGTGTACACCATCTGGCCCTTGTGATTTGTCCACCTTTAGGCTCTTAGGCCTATGGAGTGCCCCACACTTGAATTGCACTGTCTGTGACTTACCCCCCTACTATTCCCACACCCCAGACCCAGACGGCCTAATGGTGGTACTGGACCTATTGGGTATACCGAGTGAATGCTTGGATTCAGGGGATCTGGTACAAGCCTCTAAAAAGGTGGTGACAGAGGCCCTGGATTCTATAGCTCTTGTCCGTGTTCACCCCTCACTCTTCACCCAAGGTCCCCATGATTTGATGGGACCCTGCAAGAGTTGAAAATGTGCGCGTCGAAGGTTAGAGAGGCGCTGGCAGAAAACAGGTCTGAAGGTTGACAGTCTTAGATTGGTGGACCATTATACGGTCTTCCAATCGGCAATCACCCGTAAGAAGGCAGAATTCCTGTCCAGGAGATAGCCGCTGTGCAAAATCAACCAGCTCAGCTCTTCTGGACTGTCAACAGATTGTGCAATCCAATCTGTCTGCAGCCAGGAGGATCCATTTACAAGAGAAGTGTGATGAGTTTGTTCATTTTTTGCAGATAAGGTTGCCACCATCAGACCTGTGATCTGTTCAGCCCCCTCTATTGGGTGTTCTAGAGATCAGCAGGAGGTTGTGAGCACCTGGTTTGCCAGGTCTGACTTTGGACGGACGGAAATCATTGACATCGTGAGGATTATCCAGACTGTGTGGACAATCTGCTGTAGTTTGGACCAGGTCCCAATGCTACTCCTTATGGGGTGCATTGATGAAATTGGCCGGTCCTGTCCAAGATAGTCTGGAGGTCACTGGGGGTCTTTCCGAACCCCTAAAGGAGTGATTGTACAACAGCTCCTTAAAAAGCCCTCCTTGACATGGACTGTCTGCTCAACTACAGACCTGTCTCTAACCTGCCCTTTGTTGGTAAAGTTATCAAGAAGGTGCTGCGCTGCAGCTGGATGATCATTTGTCCATCCACGATGTCTATAATCCTCTACAGTCTGGATTTAGGAAGATGCATAGTACAGAGTTGGACCTTGTTCAGATGCTTAATGATCTCTTAATAGCGAGGTATTGGAGGACTCGTTCTATCTTGGTCTTCCTTGATCTCTCTGCAGTGTTTGACACTGTGGACCGTGGTGTGTTATTGGGTGTCTGCGGTTCATCTGTGGACTGTGTGGTACAGCCCTCAGCTGGTTTAGATCATTCTTCAAGGGTAGGACTCAGGGAGTGGTGTCTGTGATTCATTCCTCAGCCCCCCCCTGTCCTGTGGGGTTCCACAGGGCTCCATTTTGTCACCCATGTTGTTCACAGTGTTCATGCTGCCATTGGGAGACATTATTAGGTGGTACAGTCTGAGTTTTCACTGCTATGATATTCAGCTGTACATGTCCCTTATGTCCGAACAGGATGGAAACCTCTCAGTCTTTAACAACTGCCTCTCCGAGATCCAGGACTGGATGAGCACCAGCTAGCTGCAGTTGAACCGGCTAAAACTGAGAAGTTGGTTGTGGACCCAGATCATTGGGAGGCAGGTTTGTTGGCTGGACAACCCTTTGGCTCCAGGGGTGTTCAGCTGACTACCTCCAATCAGGTGCGGAACCTAGGCATTATTTTTGCGATGGTCTGACTCTTAAAACTCAGGTGTCAGCCATTGCCAAGACCTCGCTTTACCATCTGAGGAATATCGCCCAGGTAAAAGCACCCGGTTCTGCCCGATGATCTTTCAACTTTGGTCCATGCCTCGTGACCTCCCACCTTGACTACTGCAATGCCCTCTACCTCGGGCTACGGGGTTGATATCTTCCACTTGCAGCTGGTGCAGAATGCAGCAGTCAGACTATTGACTGGCACTTATAGGGCCAGTCATATTACGTGAGCTCCTCAGACTGCACTAGCTGCCAGTACAGTGGTGGATCACCTTCAGGGTCAGTTTACTGACCTGTAAAACCTGACACTGAGGGACCCGTTATTGCAAGATCTCCTTCGCCCCTTACTGCCCCTCTGCTCCACCCCTAGGGATCTAGGAGAATTCCAGAGTCTGACTAAAACATCGGGGCCCATTCTTTTGCTTTTGTGGCCCCTACCCTGTGGAATTCTCTACCTCGTCGGGTGAGAGAGTATCTGACTATCCAGAGTTTTAAGACAGCATTAAAGCCTGTTTATTCAGCCTGGCTTTTCCAAACTGCTCTAAGTTTTAGAATATTGTTATAATTTTTAATATGATAAAGATTTTAAGAAATTTCCTGATTTGTCATTTGATGTAGATTTTAATTATTGTTATGTTTGTTTGTTTTGATTATGTACAGTATAAGTGCCTTGGACATGTATGAAATGGCACTTTATATACTGTAAATAAATGTGATTTGATCTGATTTGTGGAATTGCTCCATCCTTCTCCCTAGTGAAGACAGAAAATAAGTACTTTTTAAGCATCTCTGCTTTTTCACCACTACCCTCTGTCCAACCACCCTCCTTTTTAAACTGACAGTCTCGTCTTTTATGTTTCTTTTCTTCCTTCTATACTTGAAAAGGGCCTTCTCACACACTTTCACCCTCACGCAAGCAGTACTTCTCTCCTAGCTTTTGCCTCTCTTGCCAACCAGCTTGCTTCCATTGATTTAGCATCATAGCTCACACTATCCTCCTCCTTCTGAGTGTGTTTGCATTTTTGAAGGATGCCTTCTTGTCCCCTACCACTTTCATTGCCTCCTTGCCAAACTAGCTGGGCTTCTTGGCCTTAGGTTTCTTACTTTTGATTTTGGCACACTCACTAGTGGCCTCCATCAATCCCTTCTTTATTATGATCCATTTCTGTTCCACATCCATCCCCACACTCATCCAGCAAGGTGTCATTTTATATCTTTTCTGTCTTACTAAAGTCAGCCTTCCAAAGTCCAAGATCCTCATCTTGGTTCTGACCTTCCCTCTGCCCATGTCCAGGTGGAATCTCACTGTGGTGGTCACTGCCTGGAAGCCATGCATACACCTTCACCTAATGAACATGTGCACAGTTGGAGAGGACCAGACACAGGATGGCCCTTTCCTCATAGGCTCCAAGACACCTTAAATAATTTTTTTTGGTCTCGAGTCCCCAATCCTCCATTCAGAGGTCTGACCTGCCCTGCCTGTCATTCCCCCATGTCCGGTCCCACCAACGGTGGGGCCACTGGGAGGTTTCTCCCCCAGTGAGCACTGTAGGCAAGCTCCAGCTTACCCCCAGGTCAGAGACACAGGAGCGGGACACCCCTGGCGGACGTTGAAGGCAGTGGAGATGATGGCAGAGCAGGTTACCATGCTGGGGGCCAGCTTTTTGATGCTTGTTGCATCCCTGGGAGCGGGAACATGCAATGATGTCCAGCGTCCGGTCTGTCCCTCAAGGTGATGGTGCCAGGTGCAGTGGACCCCAGCCTCCAGCAAGGGTTTGCAAAGCACAGGACATTCTGTCCCCACTCCCCTTGGGAGATGGAGAGCAGTCCCCAGGACACTCAATCTTTCTCTCCTGGCGGCCCTCTGGCTCCCAGGTCCATTCCCAAACCCAGGTCGTTGGTGTCACAAGCACAAATCCAACTGCTGCACCATTGGGCCTCATGATGCTTTGAGTTAGCAAAGCACTCTGGAAAGCATGCAGCAGTATTTGTTCAGGAGGTGGGTAGTAGGAGATGGGTGGGTCAGCGGCTGGGCAATGTGGAGTACGGTGGAGGAGAGCAATATTGGGGTGGTTAGGAGCAGGACGTGTCCTGGGGCTAAAAGGTGTCATGAGAGAGGCCTGATGTGTTTGGTGTCTATTCCCAGTGTTCCCACCAGACTGAGTGGGCAGGTAACTGGAGGGCCTACAGCATCCACTGATCCCCTTTGTGCTGTGCTGTACAATGCCAGATTGATGAGGAACAAGACTGCAATTATGGTGGACTTTATTTCCTTGGTCAATCTGGCTTGATTACTGAGACATGGCTAGGGATAAGCAGGTCCAATTTAGAGGTATCAGTCCCCACTGGGTACTCGGTAGTAGATTGCCCGAGGAGGGAACTCAGGGGTGGGGTGTGGCCATCTGTTTTAGATCCAGATTGAACTTCTCTGTGCACCCAGTGGGTTCTACTTTGTCATTTGAATGTGTGGCAGTGCATGGGGTTTCAGATGTAGGCTGCAGGATTGCCCTTGTTTACGGTCTGGGGGTAGAATTCCTGCAGGGGGCCATGGACTTCCTCGCCGGCAGGTTGTTGGAGTCACCTAGATGGTTGATTCTGGGGACTTCAGTGTCTGGGTCAATGACAAATCCTCACATTTTGGACATGACCTCCTCCAGTTGATGACATCACTGGCCTAGCACAAGCAGTTGCTTAGCGACTCACCACCATGGCCACACATTGAACCTGGTATTCTCATGGGGCTTGAGGTCACTGACCTCAAAACTGATCGGTCACTTGGTCTGATTATTGCATGGTGGAGTTCTCCTTTGGGGACCCCTTATTGTTCCTCCCCTGTTGAGATGGTCTGCTATAGCCCTTTAAGGAGATTGTCCCCAGAGGGACTTTTGGTAGTAGTTGACTTTTCTGGTGTGAGTGCTGCATGTGACAGCAGCACAGGCGGTGATGGTGGCCTTTAACAGCCATCTCTGAGGCACTTGATGCCATCACACATATCTGTATACAACCCAGGTCTTCTTGCTTGAGACCCCCATGGTCTGACGGAGCTCTCAAGGAGATGAAGACCACAGGTCAGAAGTTGGAGCATTGCAGGCAGAGGACCTGGTCCATGGAGGACAAACTGGCTTTGATAAATCACTATGGTGACTATCAAAGGGCAATCAACCATAAGAAGGCAGAGTTCCTGTACAGGAGATTGCTGCAGAGAAGAACAGATCAGCTCAGCTCTTTTGGAGTGTAGACAGACTACTTCATCCAGCCTGTCTACAGCCAAAAGGGCATTTTCAACCATGTTGTGTGATGAGTTTGCTCTCTTCTTCTCTGACAGGGTGTCCTCTGTTCAGTCTGAGATCTTCCCAGTGGGGCAAAATCAGCCCCATGGTAGGGGTCCTGGTAGGAATGGGGCAATCCTATTGTCTGGGAGGAGTTTTAGCCAGTGGAGGTGGCTGAAGTCGTTGAGGTGATTTAAAGCTGTGGTCCACCTTTAGTGAACTGGATCCTGGCCCAAATAATCTCCTAATGGGATCGCTGGGGTATTGGTTCAGTGTTCACTGGGATAGTCCAGTGCCTTGCTCTCAGAGGGTTCTTCCCAGTGCCTTGAAGGAGGCATTGGTGAAGCCTTTCTTGAAGAAACCATTGCTTAACCCTGACATCCTGGCGAATTATTGACCTATCTTCAACCTCCCATTTTTAGGTAAGGTTGTTGAGAAAGTGGTGGCACTGTAGCTTGAAGTACACCTCACAACCTTTGACATCTATGAGCCATTTCGGTCTGGATTTACGACTAGGCATAGCACTGAGATAGCATTGGTTTGGGTGTAAAATTACCTCAGATGGCGAGGGATAGAGTAGATCGGTCAACTGTCATTCTTCATCGCTCATCAGCATTTGACACCATGGACACACCATGCTTTTGAATCACCTTAGAGAGTACTGTGGACTCACCAGATGTGTCATCCACTGGTTTGAGTCTTATCTCTTGGGCAGTAGGCTACGGGTGGAGATGGGGAATTTCTCCTCCTCTCTGAAGCCCTGTCATGAGGAGTTCCTCAGGGCTCGATCCTACCACCGATGTTGTTCGCAGTGTACACACTGCCCTGGGAGAGCTCATTAGACATTAAAGTCTGATTTTCACTGTTACACAGATGATACCCAGCTGTATACTGTATGTCATTTGCCCCTGGAATGGATAGCATCATTGAAGTGTTGAATAAGTGCCTGGCGAGATCCAGGATTGGATGTCCTCTAACTGGCTGAGACTGAACCCAGACAAGATGGAGGTACTGGTGATTGAGCCTGGTTGCAGGTGTGAGGTGTGCCTCCAGGATGGTAACATGGTTGATCTTGGGTTTTACCCTGTTGATGGCATCCTCTAGGGTGGGAATTCTGGACATCATCCATGATGACAGGCTGACACTTGATGCTCAGGTGTCATCTGTTGTCAAAGTGTTTTTACAACAAGGAATGTCACCCAGATTAAACCTCTAATTCTGCCGAGGACCTGCTCTCACTGGTGCATGCCTTTGTGGCGTCACGCTAGACTACTGTAATGCTCTGTACTTTGGGGTCAGTGGAGGGAACCTCAGCTGAGTGCTGCTAGTGCAGAACGCCAGGTTGATGACAGGCCTGCCCAGGTCTCGTCATGTGATCTCGGTCCTGCAAAATCTGCATTGGCTGCTTGTCAGGTGGAGGATGATCTTCAAGGTTGGCTTGCTCACCTATAAGACCCTATATGGCTTGGGCCTTGGCTACCTGTCTAACCTCCTTATTCCTGCCATCCCGGTACTCTCCCTCCGTTTCTCCACGAGGTCATCCTAGTGGTTCAGGGCCAGGCTGAAAACCTTGGGTGATTGTTCATTCGAGGTGGGCAGCCCAGTCCCTGGAACTCGTTCCCCAAATTTCTGAGGGAGGCCCTGTTGGTGGAGGCATTTAAGAGGGTCCAAAAACTTATCTTTTAAGAAAACATATTTTGAAAATTGATTCAGATTTTTTTTGTATTATTTTCTTTTATGTTCATCCCTTAGATACTCCCGTCTGGCTACTCCTTCAGACTGCCTAGGTCCTCAGCCACCATCCTGACCCTTCTGCCATCCACAGACCACATTCACAGCCCCAGGTAACCCAACATATCCCTTCATTGGGAGGGTTCCTCTCTTCTAGGTAAGTGCCTGTTGGCGAGCCTGTGTATCCAGGTGCTGCTGGGATCAGACCAGGCCCGCTCTGGGGCTTTGTGATGGCAGGGACTGGCAGTCATCATCCAGCCTATTGGGGGCACTTTTTCTGGGATTCTGGCTTGCCCAGAACTGCCCCAATTGGCCTGTGGGAGTATAGCGACCTCGGGAAGGACATGGTGGGTATCAAGGCTTCATGTTCCCACATCACCCAATCCGCCTACAGGTGCCAAGGCTCCCACTCCCTGGCAGGAAAGCATCCAATGGACATTCTAAATCCCTTCCCCACCAGACTACCTTCTGGTACTCAGGCTAGTGGCGCCAAACCCGAGTTGCTAGCATGCTGAGTGAACCCTTCGCTCAGCGTCATGGAGACAGCTGCGCTGATTTTAATGTGACTTATTTATTATTATTTTAGTTACTAATTTATTGTATAATTTATATACCTTGTATGTTCTGTCTGTTTAACCCTGCTTGTCGATTTTGTGTAAGCTGCCTGGAGCCCTGGGATTGGTAGCCATATAAATAAACATTTACTTAATTACTTACTTACTTACTCACCTACCTAGTGCAGGAGGTAGTAGGATTTCAGTCCAGTCCAGCCCAGGTAGATTCAAATCCTCATTATTATTACTTCCTCCTGCTGGACACATCCATGATCTGGAATCCCAATAGACTGTCCAATTCCTCACCCTAGTAAGGCAGTCTGCAGACCACCCCATCATTAGTTCCCTCCTTTTGTTGGATTGTACCTGTACCCACGAAGCTTCAATCTTACCCTCCACCTCTTCCTCTCTGGTAGAGATTTTCCCTTCCTTCACATACTACACCACCCACACTCTTCCTCTTTCCTATCCTATCTGTACATGCGATACACTGGAACAGCTAGGTACCAGTCATAGTTTGTGTGGCCCAAGTCTCTAAGATAGCTGCAATGTCTACCTCGGCCAGCAATGACTGCAGTTCCACCATTTGTTCCCCAGACTTCTGATGTTTGAGAGACACCACTCTCTACCGTGACTCTAGCCCCCTTATTTCTGACCTGCCCCTTCAACTCACCTCTTCCATTGGTTCCTCAAATCTTCCTCCACCATTCTATTTCTCTCCTCCTTATGGTGTACTGATGGGTGGGAGTCCTGCTGGCCTCCTCCACCAGATGACTACAGGTGCTGTGCTTCCTGCTGCCCACACTAATCAGTTTAAATTTATACTTTTAATTATGAAACCCTCAAGATTGCCCTTCAGGACCCTTGTTCCCCTCCTACTTAGATGTAACCTGTCCAGTCCATATAGGTCCTTTTATCAGGTGCCCCCAACCACAAATGTACCCATACCTTCAGCCTCACACCACCTTCTAAGCCATTTGTTAAATTTGGCAATGCTTAGCTTCCTTCCTGTACTAGCCCTCGGGACCTGAAGCACCTCCAAGAAGGCTACCAACTTCCCTTCCACTCTATAGATTCTCTCTCACCTCATTGAAAATCTCTTGCACCACCTCACCTCACATCTTGCAAGGCCCTTCATGCCCAGTTGCACTATAATGTGAGGGTTTCCCACCTCATTGTCTCATGCACTGTACTACTAGAAGTCCCATCTTCCCTGCCATCCTCCGGCATACATTCTACTCTCTACAGATTTGCCCCATACCCTTTTCTTCCATCTCATCCTTGTCACTATGTCTGAACTGCTGCTCACTCCACCTGCCTCCTCCTTACCCCCTTTCCCTTTGTACTTCCTTCTGACTCTTTGCACCCATTGTCCCCATCCCTTCCTGCTGACCCTTTCTCCCTTTGGCATACCCTCATCTTTTCTTCTTTCCTGTCAGCCTGCCCCTATCCTCCCTTCTGCCCCAACCTATTTCCTCATTCTTTCTTCCCACCACCCCTCCCTGTTCCACCAGCCCTCTCCTGTCACCTGAACTCATTCCCTCCCACCCCTTCTCCTATTTTCCCTGACATTGCTCCCATTCCGCCTCCAGCCCTCCGCCTCCAGCCCCTTTCCTTATCACCTCTTTTCCACTCCTCCCTCTGGTCCAGTGAAAGGAGCTTGCTCTGCCCTGGCAGTCCTGGAGCTGCTCCCACAGGACCCCTCCCTTTCCTGCTTTACCTCTCCTCCTTACTGTTATCCACTTCCTCCGGACCACCTCTCCTGCTGGGTGAGGCCAAATTTCAGTTCCCCTACCCCCCACTTGTCCTCCTGACCCCCACCCTGGCTTCCATCCCCTCACACTCCTTGCCTGCCTCCAAGCTCAGTGGCCATATACCCCTCCATTTTAACCTACAAATCTTCCCCCCACTGGTGCACCTATCTCCTGCCTCAGCTGCAATACTTCAGCTCACAGTTGCTAATATTGTGGCAAACCAAGCAATCCCACACCTCCCAGAGATTGCGAAACACTGCTGCCCCAAACCCCTGCACCCCCCACTCTACCCACTTCTCCCTGCCCACACTGCATGCCTCCTCTCCACATATTAATGTTTTAGCCCTTCTCTACTGTTGTATTTAGTGATTCCTTACCTCTATAAAGCTCTGACTAGCGATTATTTACTGGTTTACCTGTCTAACTGCCTAAATGCCTTGTCAGCCCTGGGTATACATTAAAGCTCACTAATTAATTTCCTCCTGCACATTGCCCTGCTGGCTGACCCTAGATAGGAGTAATTTAGACACACTAACAACACTTCTATTCACTTCTAGTTGAAGGATAGTTGTCTCCTGAGTATGCATCACTAGGCTAGATGCAGACCTACTCCAGAAGTGGACCAGCTGCTGCTCCTAGCCACTAGAGCTAACTGCCCTCCTATGGAGTACTTTGACTCTTAGTTGTAGGCCTGTCCTAGATAGGGACTAGCTGTAACCCCTACCAGCTGCCTTGTCCTGAAACTTACACTAGATAGGTAATATTCCTATTGAACCCCTATTTGCTTCTCCCTTTCCTACACTAGCCTTACAAATAAACATAGAATTTGACAGCAGATAAGGAGTGCATGGCCATCCTGTTCTGCCCATTTCTCTCTACCTACACTATTACCACAGATCGTGCCCAATCAAAGACTTGGTACCTTAATTGTATGCTTTTGTTAGGTCACACCAGGTGCACTCTTATAAATTTTGTAAAGATGTATCATAAATGTGATGGGTTGAGCTTGCAAAACCCTTTATATTGAATTGCATGCAGGAGAACTGTGGCCTTCTCTAACTGGTGAGCTCCCATGTGGACCTTGTTGGAGAGAACATGATATAAGCTATGAAGTCTGAGGTAATTTCCTAAAAGACAGAGAAAGCAGGGGATCCTCAGCTCATAATGACAAGGTAAAATATGATGATTTTTCCTCACCAATGAGGTGGTCACCCAGTAGTGGTGGTCAGGTTTGATCATAATGCAGCTGAAAGATGAGACCAAGAACCCCTCTAGCACTCTAAAACAAGTAAATATACTGGAGATAGTTGAATAAATTGCAGGCTTTTAAGCAGCAGAGTGGGGGGACACTGATACCTTAATTGTATGCTTTTGTTTGGTCACACACTAGGTGTACTCCTATAAATTTTGTAAAGATGTATTGTAAATGTGATCGGTGGAGCTTGCCAAACCCTTTATATTATTTTCCAGGAATCCACTACTCTTTTGAGGAAAGTACTTCCTCACGTCTCTCCTGAATCTGCCTCCTCCAGCATCATAGCACATACCCTTGTTCTTCAGCACTTTTCTTCAGAAAAAGACTTCCTCCTGTATCTTATTTACCCCTCTGAGATATCTAAAGATCTCTATCATATTCCTCTCTCTCTCTCTCTCTCTCTCTCCTCTCTTCAGGGTGTACACATTGAGGTCCTTTAGTCTCTCTTCATAGGGCTTTTGATGCAGACCCTGCACCATTTCCGCTGCCCTCTTCTGGATCACCTTCACTCTGTCTATATTCTTCCAGAGATGTGGGCCCAGAAATGAGCACAGTAATCTCGGGAGGTGTTTCCTAGTGATTTATACACAGACAACACTACCACCCTCTTTCTGCTGGTGATGCACCTTCCTGCACCCCAGCATCCAGCTAACCCTCCCTACAGCCTTGTCACACTGTCTGGCCACTTTAGGCCATCCAGTGTTATTACCCCAGGTTTCTTTCCTGCTTGGTTGTCATCAATGCCACTTCATCTATTGTGTACTCCACCCCAGGTTTTATGCCTTAAGTGCATTATTTTGCACTTTCTTCATTGAAACACAGCTGCCATACTCTTGGCCATTCATCTAGGCCTTATATGACCTTAGTTTGGCAGTGTATAATGGTCCCTCTTGCAGAAACCTGGCTACTGTCCCCAGATGCACTGAGTTAGACATCACACTCCTGTGTTGTGGTACTCATGCTTCAGGGTCATTCATGCTTCTGGATTGCTTGGCCCACTGGGTATTATATAGGCATTACAGTCATCCAATTGGCAGGCTGTAACCTGGCTACCATGGTGGATCACAAATCAGGCTGGATTGCCTGTCAGACTCTCCACCATCATCACTCCTTCTGCAGCCTTCCTCCTCCTCTTGAACCCCACACTCACAGACCCTTATTGCAGCACAAAATACAGTAATTTTACAAGAATATAGTTCAGTAAGCCCCAACACTTTCCTGCCCTCAGCATTCTCATTTCCTGACCCATTGCAGGTTGACTGTTCTAGATGTCAGTCTGGAGAATCGCAGTAAGCAAGGTGACGAAAATGATTCAGTAGCGCAGATACTTTGAAGATCATCTAAAGGCACTGTAAATGCACTCACTGTAGATCAGATGGAAAATGGTGATATAGAGATATTGAAATTACTGATGACCATAAACAATGTAAACTAGAAGGAAGTATTTTTAGCATGAGTAAAATAATCAGTCAAGAACCAGAGGTCATGAGTGGAAACTGATGTGTAAGGTAAACTAGTTTCACAATTATGTGTTGTGTACTTACACAATCTGCATGAATAAATAGTTACATGTGCAACTACTGCTGTCTCCCTTCAGTACAAATCAATTCATTTCTGATAAGTGTAGCTACACATTTAATAGCTTTTGCAAAGTGTAACAGAAAATCTATTGTGCAACTACCACTGTATTTCTTCTGGCATTATGTCATTTGTTGTTACAAGGCAGCAACACTTGTAATATCTATTGCAAATGGTAACAGCAAATCTATTGTGTAACTGCTATGTTACTACTTTTGGCATTATTTAATTTGTTCTTACAAGTGTAACTACCCTGTACATATGAATGCAGGTCTCATGCACTGTTTCAACAGTCTATGTCTATCTGAGATTTATGGTGCCAACACCATAGTTAGTACTTAGCTGTTCATGTGTCAGAATGTAAATATATTTTGGTAGACATCTGTATGCTTTCTCAAAAGGAAGGTTAATACCTTTTTAATGTTTTTCTTCTGCCACAGGGATACACGCTCCCACTTTATTGATGCTGCCCTATGGAGCTGAAGATGTGCTGATGTCAAGTCAGGAAATCAGTGTGACAGTGAGGGCTGGCAGCCTTTAGAGCACTAATGGAGTTTTATGGGATGGCCTAATGAACCCAATGAACTGATGAGTTTATGATGTCCTCAAAAATATTTTCTTACACTTTACACACTCTCACCCTGCAACAAATACACTCATTTCCTGCATCATAAAGTTATGCCCCACAACACAACTGCTCCACAACATACCCAATCCATGCATCACATATACGTACAAACCTACCTACTCCCAGTAACACTGTTAGAACCAGGCATAGTCACATAGCTTCAAATTCTTGTATAACCCTTCATTACTTGCTTATGAGTTTCAGAACCAGTCAGCTGAGCAAAACCTACAGATCAGACGGCGTGTGGTTTTATTTTGTGTGGGTGTGGACTACCCTCAGTATGGAGCTTATATGTATCAAGTGTGGTCGTATTGCAGTGAAGTGTTTCCTAATTGAACAAGAAGAAAGTTACAGAACCATTCATTATGAGTGTATGGAATATGGCCTTTCCTTTTGCAACTATGGTCAACACTAATCCTGTTGAATCAGAAGCCACCAGTATTTCACTTACAGTAAAAAAATACTGATGCCTCTTTTCTTATCTGATTAATTGTTGCTTATATTTAAACTGTGATCTGGCTAACACAATGTGATACATTAGGATTCTTAATACACCTGTATGTTGGGATGCTACCTACACTATTAATTTACAATTAATCTAAACTAAAAGAATAGTTAAGTAGCAACAACTGAGTTAAAATTCACTGGTAAAAAGATTTCACATAAGGATACAGGAGTATTCCAGCTTTTAGGTCTTGCACACTTTTCAGTACTCAATGGTGGGCTTCGAGCTTAAACATGTGGATCTGCTTGAATCTTTATCGCCCACATAGATTGAGAAAGATGGTGCTTCTCATAGACTAAGGACACACTACACACAAACAGAATCCTGATATTTAGAATGCAGAGGCATGAACTCAAAATAACATTTTTTATTGTCAATATCTACATTAATTGTTACATGTCACAGTTGTGCATCCAATCACAGATATGAACAGGCATAAATATCAAACAATATAATAATGCAAACAGCAGGCAATAAAGGAATGCATTAAAGATGAAACATGTAAAACAGGGCTAAATGAAAAAAAAATTATAGTGACAGCAGCTGAACCGGAAAATAATAAAACCAATAAGGTCCAAACTCTAAAGACTTTTAAAAACACAGAGAAGAAAAGTCTTTCAGCATATATTATATAAATTCCTAAAGCCTATATAGATCTAAAGTGTATCCAAAAGAAAAAAGAGGACAAGTACAGCTACAAAAAGGGGAGAGGGTAGGACGGGGTGCAGCTGACAGGGATGCAAACAGTAGAAACCAATACAAAATGAAACAGAGAACCATGGGTATTTAAAAAAACTGTAATGTGGGAAACCTCAGAGTGTTGGGGGTAGAGAATAAAGAGAAATAATTTACATGCTGGGATCTCCAAAAGATAGCATAACCAAAAATCAGAGATCTCACATATTTCATTAAGTCCCTGAGCAACAAAATCTCCCAAATAATACACCCAAAATACCTCTGCATGGATGAAGTGAATCTTTTCAATGCCAAAAAGACCAATTATGCATACATTGCCCTCTAGAAAATTTGATATGTGTTGCTATTATATTTTGTACATTTTCTTGGTCTATAGCCATCACATGTTCACCCACTCATTGTTTGAGTGGGCATATTATCTTCCCAATATAATGACCCCACAAGTACCTTCTTCCACATACACAACACCTGTCATATCACAGGTGATAAGTTACCTAACTGTGTAGACTCTTCCTGATGTTTTGCTTGTAAAAGTATTTGGCTTTTCATAAATCTGCAGTACTTATGGTGACTGCAAAGAAAACTACTAACTGCTGGAGGTCTCAACCATGTCGTGATCTCTTGTTTTGGTGTGGGTTGTAGAGTGTACCAAAATGTCACTGTGATTTGTGGCTTTTTATAAATGATCATAGATGGATCTTGTCTATGTCTGGTTAGATCAGCCTGAACTATTTTCCAGTTATGTCATATAATGTCTCCTATCTCCTTTGATTTAGTAGTATACGTGGTGATAAATTTCACTTTCTGTTCAAGTGTTGTATCTATTTGATGTTCCATAGGGATAAGAATGTGTCCTGTATTCTAATTCCTCACCCAATCTGTTGCCAGTTCAGTCTTATTTTCCTTATAACCCTATCTTTAAATTTAGTGACCATTTCTACATCTCTCTTTTCAAAAGTAGCACTGACACTGCAAATATGGCATATTCTGAGAAACTGACCCCGAGGTATATTTTTAATCAGGTGAGCTGGATGACAGCTTGATACTTGTAAAAGTGAGTTTGTATCTGTACTTTTCCTATATAGGTCTCCAACTGGGTCTGGGTTGAGGGGTAGCTGGTGTATGTGTACAGTCCATATTCATTTGTTTTCCTAGCTCCATGACCCTTGTGAATCACTAACTCTACAAAGCAAAATAACAAGTAAGAGTTTTCATTTCAGGCACCCATTTCTGGTATTTTTATTAATCTTGCAGGTGGCAGTAGGTTAGATGTTAAGAAAATCTCCAGCTTGAATCAGCAACTGGCTCACACAGATATGCCAGAATACAGCACCAGTCAGTTTCCAACTTGGCGTCAATCATGAGCATCTCCATCGGCAACAACACACTGGATGACTGTGGGCTGAGCATTCATGTGCAGTCAGTAAAATGAAAATAAAACCCATATTTTTTTCTTTTTGTTTTGGAAAGTTGACCGTTTGGCTATGGCAAGGGTCCTGCAGCTGGGAAAACAATTGATTCGGTACAGAAATTAAATCAGTTGCTCTTTAAAAGATAATCACACAGAAAAACTTAAAAAGTGTAATCAGAATGGTAACTAAAATGTGATTATAGTATAGCATCAGTCTGCTACACTTAAATGTACTGACTGGCAACTCTTTAATTGATGTTCCATGTCTGTATTCCAGTTTCTCATAAACTTACAGATTAATAAACATGCAGGCTAATATTATGAATTGATGTATAACTGTACACACAGATATTTAATTTGCATAATTACTAATTGGAGTTGTAAATAATATTGTGGTTAAGAAATAATGCTATTGTTTTCACAGTTAATGCCTAGGTAACATGTATTTGCAAGTGTGCATCCTTACATTTACCAAATGTCATTACTGTAACAGTCATGTAAGTTCTCATTCAGAAATCAGTCCCTCATGAACTTACTGCTTAAGGAACATGCAATCTAATATTGGACTCTATTCACATAGGTGGCAGGGAATATGTCAAATGTGCGTACCCAGGACTGGTGAATGGCAATCAACAGCAGCTATCCAATCAGATGGACTGCCCATCAGCAGATTGGATTCTGCACTCTGTGTGAGTGGGGATTGTGAGATATGGCTCGTCCTCCCAGTACTGCTGTTTTCCATTAAGAGGATCTACTGGTCTGCCTGTGTTCACCACCGCTCGCCCAGTCCTCATGGTATAGACAGAGGGCCAGGGTACCTTGGTGTGAAGGATGGTGCCATGGCCACTACCCCATTCAGTCAGTGGGAAGGGCATGTAATGGCTAAGGAAGGTCCCTGCTATGTATCCAGCACCACCCACTACCACTGCACACAGCAGGTCGGGGATAAAGCACAGCATGTAACCATGCCCCACCTCCAGCCACCCACCTGGGCAGCAGTAGGACAGGAGTGTGGGTGCAGAAGAGTGTGGGTCAATGCCACAGCAGCAGCACATTTCTTAGTAACTATAGCCCTGTTACAAGCCAATAAGTAATTATGCAAATGCTTGATTTTTACTGTAAAATAAACAATGTAGTTGTATAGCAATTAACAATATTAAATTGCATGTTTATTAAGCAGCAAGTTCATGTGGGACTGATTTCTGAAGGAGAACATACATCAGAACTATATCACTGACATTTGATCAATGAAAGTGTATAGTATTTACCTGCAATTACACTGTAGTCATAATTTAGTTACCCTTCTTACACTTTATTTAAAGTGTCAGTTTCTAAGTACTTACTTTGCAAATACATGTTAGGCATTAACTGTGGAAACAATGCCACAGAGGCAGCACATTCCTTAGTAACTACAACACTGTTACAGGCCAATAAGTAATTAAGTACATGAATGTTTTTATTGTATAAGTAAACAATGTCATTTTATTTTATTTATTTATTTAAAAGTTGATTACTGGGAAGGGCACACTGAGTTCATGCTCATTTCAATGTCGACCCGGTGATAGGGAGAAACACAAAATACAACAAAGGGTGCAGTGACTACTTGACTACATGTCAAAGACAAAACAGACAATCAAAAGATAGCTTAAACTAAGTCTGTAAACAAACTGTAACAGGAAGTAGTACCAAGTGAACAGATCATGGTTACAAACATAGATAAATATCAAATGAGTTTCTTGGGACAATGGGATTACCCTAGACCCATACAGTGAGAGTCTAGCCACATTGAGGTGAGGGATTTGAGAGTTAGAAGGGCATGAACAACAATGCAATTGTATAGCGATTAACAATATTAGATTGCATGTTTATTTATTAATTTTTTTTATTTTGGTCACACAGTATATAAGTGGTAGGTCTGGGATTCAGACCCAGTTCTCCAGGTTTGCAGCTCAGTACTTTTAAAGGGAATGTCCTCTCAACCTATTTTCTGTATACTTACGTAGTATGTAGGCATGGATAATGATTTCTTCTCTTCTATTCCCCTAATTTCATCCTAATTTAAATATACATGAGGTTGCTTCACTGTATTTTGTCCTGGTGTGTAAACCTGTTTGTCTCCATTCAAAGGTCATGGCTCACACATGCAAGGCATCATGGGAGTCCATGATGCATCATGCACAAGCCAGCCAAGTTATGTAGAAAAAAATGGCTATGCAACTGTGTGTCATGGATTTTTTTACATGCCTGGGGTGTCTGACGAACCCATAAACCTTGGAGACTGAAGCTCAAAAGGTTCGCTCTCGAGAGAGGTTTATGAGGTCATCATACAGTGAAGGTGTGAAAAAATCCACATCACACAAAGTTGCATAGCTATTATTTTTCATAATTATTAGCGCAGGGAGCTTTTTCCTTCAACACTTGAGTGATGCCATAGAGGAGCACTGTTGTCAAAGGCAGACAAACACACACACACACACACACACACACAACACACACACACACACACACACTGCCTGGTGTTTCCTTTCTAGTACAGGCATTCTTTTCTTTTTCATTACTTTTTATTTTTTAATTACACTGTGAGCTCACAATAGGTTAACTGACAGTAGTCAGCCACAGTCTGTTCTTCATGCAGCCACTGTCTCCAGACGCTTGACCAAAGCGAACCAACTGCAGGATCAACCAGATAGATTTTATGTGTCATTAAGGCAGGATCATCCAGATAAGTACTAACAAAATTAGTTACTTGCCTGTAAGAAGAGTGAAAGGAAACAATCAGTGTGGATCCTTGGTAACAGAAAAATAGAGCCGTCATGTTTGTTGAGTGTGTTCAGCCCACCACACACAGTGTAACAGCCAATGAAGTGGTGCACTACAAATAAGTGACACAGAACACTGTAATAACTGGTTTGCCTGGTTATTATGGTGTTTTGAAACATGGATCAACTCTATGCATTAAAGGGATCACCCGTAATTATACTTTCATTCAGTTCTGTTACATACCCTATTAATTGGGTCTGCACTGACCCGCCTGCCTCTTGGCCTACAACCAGGTACACACATTTTGAAGAGCAGCCCACAGATACCAACAGAATTAAACTTGCCACTTCTTGCCTTTTAGGCCCTTTGGCCACACTACTACTGCTGCTGAGCTCTGATAAGGCATAATGCCATTCCCCTTCTCTTACTGGCTCCTGACTCTATCGTTCCTGAGACCTCCTTTTTAATACAAGAACTGCTAATGCTGAGTTTACCAGTACCAACTATTAGTGGAGCAGGATTGCTAATTTTTCTAGCTTTTTATTTTTAAGTGTCTACTTTTCCATTTGCAAAGTATACTGCAAAACAACTAGAGGGTAACAACTCTTGGAAGTTGCATTCCTCTTCCCACTGCTATCCCTAAGCACTTCTTGTCCTGGTCCTTCTTCCCTAAAGCAGAGTTTTACGCTCAACAAACCATAGTCTGTCACCCTACCATTGTGCCATAGAAACCACCACACCAACCCTGGCGGCTATTAAATGCGATAGTTTCCCACCCATTTCTCAAGTCCTCCTATACCATCAACTGCATACTGATCAACATGGACTATTTTATTTTTATTTTTCTGTACCCTGGCCTGTGTCATCTTAAAGGTACACAGCTACCGGTCCCTGCTCACTCTCTAAGTAACCATGACCTCAGATTTTAAACTCTTACTGAGTGCCTTTCCCATTCTCATATGTCTGTCTTTGCCCACTCCCACAAGCAAGACAAGCCATAGTTTACTCACCCAGTATTGAAATCTTGAAAACCTTCAAGTCAACATAGATTGCTCAACTGGGAACTTTTCACTATTAATAAAGGACCTTGGTCTACCTCAGTGATCCTGCCCCTATAAATATTTGGCCCTAGGAGGATCACATCCCTGTCAATGTGTCCTTAAGGACCACACCATCCTTGTTTTATACAGGAAAAGACAAAACCGCAATGTGTTGCATGAAGGCTAAATGTTTCTCAAGGCTCGAAGAGAACTTCTTCTCAGGATAGCCCTTATGCTACTTCTGCTATCTGGAAACATTCATCTTAATCCAGGTCCTGAAGCACCTCCCACCTACAATGCGTGCCCTAAACAAAGTACCATTAAACTGGCCACAATTAATATCTGTAGCCTTTTAAGCAAAATTGACATCCTGTAAGTCTGGGTAACTCAGCACAACCCTGACATACTATCTGTCATTGAGATATGGATGACCCCCAAAATACTGGATTCTGCAGTAGCTATACTGGGATACATTATATTCAGGCTGGACAGGCTCACCAAACATGGGAGTGGATACACTATATTTCTAAAAATTCCCTAAAGGTGTATGCTATGCCACTGATCTCAGTGGCAATACCAAGGCACTGGCGATAAAAGTGCTGTTGGGGCTCACCATAAAACAATATCAGTACTCTCAGTCTACATACCTCCCAAAAACATGGCCACTGGTCTCCTCAGTCTTCTTGACCATCTCCGCTCACAAAATCACCTCACGGAGACAATTATCATGGGAGATTGAAACATAAACTGGCTGTCACCTGTGACCAACTCACTAAAGGACGTAATAACAGCCCTTCACCTAACTCAACTTGTTAATACACCCACTAGGATAAACTATAAAATGGGACTAGCGCCACCCTTGACTGAATAATTTCTAACCAACCTAACCACCTTTCCAATGCAACTGTGCACCTGACTACATCAGTGACCATTCCCCAATCACATGCAGTTAGACTAATAAATTTCTTATCCCCTCCCAAACTATCTACAGCAGGTTTCTCAGAAGGGCCACCTGGACCTCCTAAAACAGCAGCTTCATGCCCAAAATTGGAACATCCTGGACTCAACCAATGATGTTAATGTAGCCCTCTGTCACTTTATAAGGGTTTTCAACGCTGCTTGTGATACGCATGCCCTCTCAAAAGATTAAGGTCTCTGGCATGGTTAACCCTGGTCACTCCTGAGCTCCTTTCCCACATGAAGTTTTGGGACCATCTCTGGCACTGTTCAAAAGCCACTGGTAAGCAGCAGGACCTACAAGCCTATAAAGCTGCTAGAAACAACTGCATAAGGGAGACTCACCAGGCAAAGACAAGTACCATAGGAGATGCTTACCAACTCCTAGAGTGATAGCAGAAGGTTCTGGTCAAATATAAATTATGTCACTGGCAAAAAACTAAAGTATCACCTACAATGCTAAACAAAAATGGGACCCCTACACGTGACCCTCTGGAAATTGCTAATGCCTTTAACAATGCTTTTACCAATTTGAGCTGTGTTCTCCCACTTGACTTTTTCAATGATGATGCTGCCTGCTCCACAAGCCACGGTGTTGAAAATAGTCCTGAGCAGCCCCCTTTTTATTTTAAAAGGGTATCATGCAACCTGGTTAGAAAACTACTAGCTAAGATCATAAGAAACGCAAGACACAGTAGTGATGGACTAGACCTTAAGCTTATCACCCTAACCCTAGATGAAGTTCTCCTACCTATAACTAAGCTTCTAAACCTTTCTCTTACACTGGGACAATTTCCTGATGCCTGGAAAATGGCCATCATAACTCTGGTCCATAAAACTGGTGATTGTTCCTTACAGGGTAACTATAGGCCCTATATCCATTCTCCCTCCACTCTCCAAGGTGCTCGAACGAATTGTTACCAACCAGCTTAGTGCTTATCTGGACACAACCCATCCAGTGCACACAACAATATGACTTTAGAAAGGGCACAGTACTACCACAGCATTATTTGAATTCACAAACTTCATACAACAGCCAGTCGATCAAGGCAAGATTGTAGGTGCAGCCTTTGTTGACCTAACAAAGCCTTTGACACAGTGAATCACACACTGTTGCTTGGCCAGCTCTCTAAAACTGGTGTTACCCCAAACACCCTGAAATGGTTCGGAAGCTACCTCAGTGATAGACTGCAGAGGTGAGGATATCAAATGTAGTTTTAGAGCAGGGGCTGTCCCATCAGGGGTACTTCAAGACTCAATCCTGGGTCCTTATTGTTCAGTATTTCCTGAATGACCTTCCAGCTGTCTGCAACCAGCATACTCTCCTCTAAGCAAATGATGCGGTCATCTTTGCTAGCCACCTGGATCCCAATAATCTTGAAAACAGTCTTCAACAAGGCTTCACAGAAGCAGAGAGATGGTTTAATAATCACAAACTAGTGCTAAACTACAAAAAGCTAAAAGTCCAGCTGTTTTCATTCCTCAGAATAGGTTTAAGGCCCATCAACTCACTATCACCAACAACCACTGAGACGTTCTTGAACAAACTCAACTTTTCAAATACCTCGGTCTAACCCTGGATAGTCACCATTCCTTTGTGCCTCACATTGAAAATGTTGCCAGAGATTTTAATACCAGAACTGGGCTCCTCTTCAGACACAGATGAAGTCTTACCCAAGAAGCCCTGAAGGTTGCAGTTTACAGCTCGGCTCTCTCGATCATTGATTATGGTCTAATCATATACTGTGCTGCAACCTCCACATCTCTTAAGCGACTCATGGTGGCCCCGAACAAAGCCTGTAGATTAGTTATGGGTGCTGCACACACCTCAATCATATCTCTGGAGTTATATGCTCAATCTGGCTGGCTGCAACTAAATAACAGGATCAAATATCAAACCTGCCTCCTGTCAAAAAGCTCTACTTTGATTACTACCCCATAGCATTGGTTTCCTGCTAAACAAATCCCTAAGACCCAACACACACGTACCTCAATTTCTGACCTCCTTCTAGTACCCCACTGTCGGACTGCTCAATACCAGTGATCCTTTCAATACAGAGACCCCCTGTGGTTTAATAATCTAAGCAACCAACTGAGCAATCTTTCTAGTCTGTCACAATTTAAACTTATGCTTCATCAGCATCTCCTAACCGAAAGCACTTGTGACTGTTACACCTAGTTCCACTTCTGCAGACACCCTTATACCACTTTTTCCTCTCTGATGCTTTTACTTGGCTTTCTGTTTTGTTTCACCTCTCCTGACAGAACAATTTCCCTTCCTTCCCTGCCACCTCCTCCTTACCTCACCCCTCCTTGGTCCTATCCCACTGACCCCCTCTTTCTGGACCTGTCCAGGCCCTCAGGTACCCTCTCCTTATCTTCTTCTTCCCTTCATCTGCCCTCCTTTTCCCTCTTTTACTCCTTCTCCCACCTTAGCCTGCCCTCCTCTCACCTTATGACAAGGCCTCTGGCTGCATATTTTCTTTTCCTTCTCTATCGGGACTCTGTCCTCTCATCTCCCTTACCTCTTCCTTACTCTTCCCTCCCCACCTCTGATTAACAATGTTGCTTCAAATGTACCTTATGGTTTTCTATGCTTGCTTGTAATCTTGAGTGTATAGCACTGTTCCCACTTAGTTACCAATTGACTTGCTGTGCTCCAATGATACCATGAATGTTGTCTGTACCTCCCAACCTTATTGTAAACCTTTCCTTGATGTGGAACCTTTTAAATGAGCTACCCTAGCTCAAAGGTATTTGTAATCTGACATTTAAATAAATAAAAATAAATGAATAATTCCTGTATTTTCTAGAAGCATTTTTTTAACTCGGAGGCATGGGGTCATAATGTCATGGACACTACTGTGCACACACACAACCACACAGCAGCAAACAGTGTGAAAACACACTCGACCATTTTCCATTTGTTTTTGCGAGGCCTTTGCCCCTGACCCCTGTACCAGCCAGACTTATTATAATAAACTATGAGGGGTGTGGACTTGGGGCAAGAAAAAAACAATGAAAGATTCCCAAGTTGGGAATGAAACCCCATTCCCAACCCCATTCACTGCAGTGTCAGGTGGTCTAGCCACTCAGCACCCAGCTGGCAGTGTGTTCCTAAGCACTTCCTCCTTCATGGTGAGTGTCAGTGGGTAGCAATACTTTTGTATCTCTGTAATTCCTCTGATGCTCAAAGGCATACACACTAATCACAGAATGATTGTGCAGTGTGCAGTTTTCTCCAAGTGGATATCACCGGTACCATTCAGATGCACTTTAAACTATGGAAAACAGGGCACTCACTTACTATGCTTAAAAGTTTCATGGGCAGCATAAGGCAAGAACATTGGGACTGCAGAGGGCAGCAACAGCACTGGCGAATACAGTTTACTGCAGGTTTTAGCTTCAAATCATCATAAAATTCCAGGTTGCCTACATGAGTCAGGTAATGACGTTTTGCAATGCAGGCAGGCAGTTTTCACATCAGACTTAAATGTCTTCATTTAATTTAAATCCTGATGAAATGTGAAGGTACCACAGAGGCAATCATTATGCATTCCTACAGACTGCACAGGTAAACAGAATAAAAGGCTGATGGGACCTTCAGTTCATGAGGGAATGACTTCTTGAAGGATAACATACATCAGAACTACAGCACTGACATTTAATCAGAGTAAGTGCAGTTACCAGCAATTACAGTTTAGTCACAACATAGTTACCTTTTTTCACTTTAATGCCAGCTTCTGAATACTTACTTTGTAAATATATGTTAGTTAGGCAGTAACTGTAGAAACAATGCCACAGAAGCAGCACATTCCTTAGTAACTACAGCACTGTTACAAGCCAATAAGTAATTATGTAAATTAATGATTTTTTATTGTATAAGTAAGCAGTGTAGTTGTATAGCAATTGCATGTTTATTTATTTATTTTGTTTATTTTGTTCTCACAGTATACAAGTGGTGGTTCTGGAATTCAAACCCAGTCTCCAGGTTTGCAACTCAGTGCTCTTCAAAACTATGCTGCACTACAGTAAGATCGTGAGGGAATGATTTCTGAAGGATAACATATATCAGAACTACAATATTGACATTTGATCAGCGTAAATGTAGTTACCAGCAATTGCAGTGTAGTCATAACATAGTTACCCTTCTTCTTATACGTCTGACCATATCTTGAGGGCTGGAGGCACAGTGGGGAACACAGGCAGATCAGCAAGTCCCTTAATGAAACAGCAGTGCTGAGGTACCAGCCATATACCACAATTCTCCACCACACAAAGTGCAGGACCTAGTCTGCTGGTGAAGGGGCCATCTGAGTGGATGGCTGCTGTTGATCAAAGGGCCTGGATGTGCACATTTGGCACATTCCCAACCGCTTATGTGAATAGGGTCCTGTATTAGATTGCATGTTTATTAAGCAGTAAGTCTATGAGGGACTGATTTCTGAATGAGAACTCACATCACAACTACAGTTTTGACATTTAATAAATGTAAATGTCAAAATGTGTTACTTGCAAATACATGTTACATAGGCATTAACTGTGAAAATAATACCATTATTTCTTAGCCACAATGTTGTTACAATGCCAATCAGTAATTATGCAAATTAAACATTTTGTGTACACTTATATATCAATTGCAATATTAGACTGCATGTTTATTAACCTGTTAGTTCATGAGCAACTAGATTACAGACATAGATCATCATTTAAAGAGTTGCTAGTCAGTACATTTAATTGTAGCAGGTGGAAGTTACATTGTAATCATATTTCAGTTACCATTCTGATTACACTTGAAGTTTTTTATGTGATTACCTTTCAAATAAATGTCAGTTAGAAATAGATTGCTGAAACAATACACAAGACCTGCATTCATATGTAGTTATATTAGTCAAAACAAATTTAATAACGTAAGCGTAAAACACACAATTGCATACAGCTCAGTTTTCACACTACCGCCCAGTTTACTGTAGCAAGCACTGAAGTAGTTACACAATAGCTTCGATGTCACATTTGCAGTAGCTATTACAGGTGGAGTTGGCCTTGTAAGAACAAAATGCATAATGCCAAAAGAGATACAGTAGTAGTTACTCAATAGATTTTCTGTTACACTTTGAACTGCTAATACATGTGCCGTCACACTTGTCAGAATGAACTGATTTATGCCAAAGGGAGACAGTAGTAGTTGCACATGTAACTGTTTATTTATGCAAATTGTGCAAGTACACAATACTCAATTGTGAAACTAGTTAACAACTACATAGTAATTACATATAAATTCATAGTAGTTACAGTGCAGTTACAGTGTAGTTTTACAGTAGTTATAGTGTGGTTAGTGACACTTAAATAAAGTGTTACCACTCTGATTTCAAGGAAAGAAGCGACAGTGCTATGCCTCGGTCTACAAGTGGAGATTTTGGTGATTTAGTTTTCCAAACAGTGTTTGAAATGACACCCAGCATTATCCTCATCTTACATGTCCTCCACTGGACACTGTCATCCTCATTCTCATCCTCCATCCTCAACTCTACCATCTGCTTGGATTCTCCTCTCCCCTTGATCTGGCACTCATTTTGTAACCAGGTGTGATGTGTTATTGATTTCTTTTAATGCATGTGAGCATTTCAACATTTTTAATTTTAAGAAATGTTCTCTTGACAGTAATGATGGCACCTACTGTACTGGACACTCATTCAGAGCTTACACTGGCCATTGAGTAGGATAGGTACTCAACAGCAACTTTTACAAGTGCAGGGCATGCTTCCAATAAAGCAATGAGTCTTCATCTGGCCCAAACCATTCTGGGTTATCCATGTATGCTTGCACAAGTGAGACAGTAAACATATGGATCTCTCAATGAGACAGAGACACCATTTTGCTGGACACACCACCCTGAGAAAATTGCCAATAGATGACTTAGTACACTGCAATTTCTTGGTTGATGCTGCTGTTGAGTACTTATGGAGCTGGTGGAGGATGAGGACAAGTATAACTTAATGCTGGTAATTGTGGCAGATGAGGATGATGCTCCAGACAAAGAATTTCTGGAAGCTGCTTGCTGTCTTTACCTTGAAGGATTATAATGTGTTTCTGCATAAGCCTGTCAATACTTCAGTTTTAGTATATGAATCTCCTCCCTTGAGTATAAACCTGATGCCATGGGTATAATGGTTACTGGTATAATGCTAACTCTCACATACACATATACTGTACATGGCTGATGCTGTCATCTACACATCCCACCTGGTATCCTGTGAACAAGGTGACTGCAACTGAGTGCCTACAAAATGGAGACTCAGTTACAGTGCCTGTGTTCAGGACTGCCTGGCAGGGTAGTGACTGGATACCTGGGTTGGTGAGGTGGGTGACAGGAAGCTACGCTCATACATGCATGTGGAGGAGAGGAAGGGAGAAAGGTATGTTGGAGGGGTATGATGGGCAGCTGCTGGGCTGGTTCAGCAGCTCAGTGGGAGGGTGGTTGGTTAGGAGGTGCAGGATTTGGGTCCAGTGCAGTGTGTTTTTCTTGCCTGCAGGTGGCTTTTTTTTGTTAGCATGTCACCTCCCTGACAGCTGCACCCCTTGGAGCTGAGAACAGATTAGTAGGGCTGTGCAGGGTTAAGTCCCCCCTGCATTAAAAATCTCTAGATCTTGGGCACCCTCATCCTGTTCACTGCAAGTGTGTTTTGATGAAATTCATTTTCGACAATGTACACTTGCCCTTATAGTGATCACTTTTCATCGATCGCCATTATGACATAGAACCCTCCAGCCTTCCCACTCCTGATGTTGTGGCCCTGACCTCAATAACATGTTTAACTGTTTCCATGCTTACCAACTCCAAGTTAATGCCAGAAAAAACAGTCTCTATGACTTTTGGCAGCAGACAAAAGTTATCCGGTAACACCGTCCTTGAGGTGGTCATCTCATTCAAATACCTCAGTTTGGCTTGATGCAGATCTCTACTTCCAAACGTACATAAATGCCATTCACTCCAAACTTCACTCCGAGCTTGGTGTGTTATTTTGTAATAAAGACTGCCTCCTTCTCCTTTTGTCATGATTTGTTAACAAAAATTATTCTTCCTGTATTTGATTATGCTTATTTTTGTATATGGTACTGCTCCCATTATGCCCCTCTCTCAACTTTACACTTTCTTCAATGCTTTTTGTCGATTTGCCTCCAACTCTACTTTTCACACTCATCATTGCCATCTCTACTGCTCACTCACTATTTCTCTCCTACCCAAAATACACCTAGCCCATAGTCTTGCCTTTATTTCTAATTTTGGTTTGGTACCCTCCTGTCCTATCTCTCCTCTCTTCTTTTCCCACCACTTCTACCTCCTACTCACTGTGCTCCAGCTATTCTCATTCCTTCACCTTCTTCCATCCCCACTCCTCTGAGGCAAGTCAGCTTTCTCCTGTTGCCCCTTCCCTCTGTAATCAACTCCTCCCACCTGTTCATCTCACCCCTCTTTCCCAGACCCACTCCCACTGCTACGGATGCTGCCGTTCAAGCTTTCTTGCCATCCTTTTCCCCATGGCCCAGCACCAGTGTGTAAACTAACTTATTTACCCATTTGTCACAATGCCATGTCTAGTGATTTCTGCCTGTGTACTTGGCTAATTTTGTTGTGAAATTGCACTTTCCTTTGGCTGCTACTGTACTTGTACTCTAAACATAAATATTCTCACATACTGTAGTCTTCATACCTACGCCTTTATTGTATAAATCTGTGTCTCCTTTGTATTGTAATTGTTTCACCCTGTTCCTGGTCGCAGCTGGAAATGAGCTGGAAATGAGCCTCAGCTTAGTATACTTTTCCTGATTACCAGCTTTTAAATAAATACAAATAAATAATGGGTGTCTAATAAGGTTTCCACACTGTAAACACTGGACTCCACTATGCTGCACAAATGATGGTAACTGCACACACGTTCAATCATCTTGTCTACAGGATCACTGCCTGTGCTATCCTCATTCCAGTCAAGTTTAGTAGTGCCTGCTGTAATACACAAATCAGTGGTATTGCCTGGCTGATAGAGACATTTTGCAGCATGAACAGCTTGGGTGACATGCTCAAAGGGCTGTAGGATTTGGATACACATGTCCATTAGGCTCCACTGATCCATAATGAGGAAGAAGGAGGATGTGTCACAATCTCTATACAGCAGTGTGAAGTCTCTTAAGGCATTGTATTGTTCAGACAGCCATTCCAGCATATACTGTAAAAGTGGAATTCCACTGTGTGACCATCTCCTGCTTCAGCTGGTGCTGTGGAATTTAATGTTTTATCAGCAGCTTTTAAGCTTATTTCTGGCCTTTGTGGAATGGCTAAAATGTCCACACAAATTGTGTGTGGAGGTCAGCATGACATCATCTCATTATTATTCTCGATGTAGTCCTGTACTATTAAATTAAGACAGTGTGAAAGCATGGCACATGAGTACATAACCTGTCCTCAGTGGCCTAAAACATTTTTAAAGTAGGCAAAGGATTTCCAGCAATTTGATTAGTTCTTAACTGTGTGTTAGAAGTGTCCAATGCATGGCTAAAATTAGTCCTGCCAAATAGGACATATTATATGTTTGAAATCCTTGTGCCACCAGAACTTTGAAACTGACCAACTGCCATTTTCCTCCTGGTACATAAACAGTATTTAGCTATACATCGATAACTTACTTTGTGACTCACACAGTGGAAAACTATGTAAGTAACACTAATTTTCTGTTAAATAACAAACTGCTCATCTGTATGAACCACAAACATTCTCATAGGCACAATACTTACCATTACCTGACCCCCTGTCACTCCATTGGTCATCCAGAGTGAGTTACATCAAGATATAAATACTTCAAAACAATGGAACACTGACAGTATGCTATAACAAATTGTGGAAAACACTTGCTTTAGCTTTTTAAGAGTGTATTAAACTTCTTCAATGAAGCTGCCAACTCAAAGCTCTACTACTGGTCTCCCATTTGTACCCCATCTCACTCGTATACAGGGACAAAAAAGTGGTGTTGGCCATCTGGGAGAAAGCAGGGAAAGTACATTTAACTTTGTTTATCACTGTATCTTATCTGATTCTTGTATCCCCATTAAGTGCTCAGAATATTGAACTCAGCACCTCCATCTGCCCACTTGCTCGCTACTTCACTTCCTGGCTGAACTTCTCATTAGTGTAAATCTAAGTAAACAATGCACTATTTAAGATTTAGCTGCTTCAGAATGTGTGGTGTGTGTGTGTGTAAAATGAAACAGCACACTATTTAACATTTAGTTGCATCAGAATGAGTGTTTGGGGAGCCATGATGACCAGCTGTAAGGACAGCGATGGTGGCCACTACAGGTCAAAACTGTTACATTCAAAAACAAATCAGATTAAGGTGAAGGAACTATTTCATATTTAAAAATCAAAGATTTAGTTTTGTACTATTAAAACATACAAATATAGGGAGAGGAGTTTCCAATATGGCCACAGGCTATTGCTAAAATTGGGATACATGTGAGTAAAAGAGAATGTATTGATACATCTTCTTGAATGGCTGATAAACAGAAAGTATGTTCATTGTCTTCATCTGAGGAGTTTATATCACCATGGATAAAGCCACTCAAAAGTATTTCAAGCTTGAATCTAGCAACACAGCTGTCGACAGGACGGGGAATGAATCTCTCATTCTGGAGAGACCCGGTTGCTGTCCAGTGCAGAACTCCAGAACAACATTTGGAAATAAGCCCCCAAAAGCTAAATATTGTTACTGAGAATACTCTTCAATTCCCCACTGTTGTCAGATCCTTAATAACTGAGACTACTGAGAAAATTGAGGCAATAAAACATAGCAAATTTACCTCTTCATTGGATAGTAACATCTCAGAATTAGAAAAACTATGGTAACAGATGACCCCAATTTTTTGGGAAGAGCCTGGACTTTAATTACCTATCTGCAACTGTTTCCTTGTTTTCCCTATTTCTCTGGTGCACACAGATGCTACTGTGGCAGTTACATGTGCTACAGCTTTCCAGCATACTATTGACTCTGTGGGAGACACATTAGAAAAGTTCTTCAATTGGTCACAATTATTTGACCACAGATTCCAAGCTGTATCGAAGAAAAGTTGATTTCCTTCAAACGATGCAAGCAAAGCAGGGAAAAAATTTAAATAATAACAAGAAGTGTTAAAGAAAACAAGGTATAAATGATTAAAAGCACCAACAAAACAACTGGCTTAGAAACAACAACTGCAAACCTACAACTACAACATGACCAGAAAAATGTAAATATTGGAAAACCAACAATACTATAGAAATCTCCGTATTGTTGGATTACTCAAAAGTGTTGATGGATCCTTTGAAACTGTTCCTGATATGTTAATAGATGTTTTTGTTTCCCTTTTTGAACTACCTGAGGAGAATTTACCTTTTATTACTAAAGCATACTGTATTATGCCTAAACAAAGTACCTCAGGTGTAGATCTCAGCCCAAGTTAGAGTCATCTGGGAGAAAAATCTATGATATTTGTATCTTTTGCATTCAAATCAGACAGAGACCTTATTATGAGGCTCTCTAGAATAAAAGCACCATTGATTTACAAATCATTTAAATTCTCAATTTTCCTACTATGCATTCTCTACACACCAATGAAGGAGGTGCTTTCTAGGATACCTTCAAGAAATTTTGGAGATAGGGGTAGAGTTTCAGTTTTTGTCTCCAGCAAATGTTAGTGTCAAATATAAAGAAGTACAGTATTTGCTTTTGAAACAGAACAATTGACTGCATTTATTCAAAACCAATACTCTCAAAATAGTGAGACTGAATCACCAGCACTTTCTGAAGAAGAAATGTTAAAAATGTGAAAACTGGCTGAGGGGTTAAACTATTACTTCTCAGTTCTCGCTCACCTTCTTTTTTTGTTTATTTATTATGGCATACAGTGATAGGATCTTGAGGAGGGAGGAGTAAATTAAGTAAATGGGAATATTATTTCTATATAGGAATAAAAAGCATAAAGAATAAATAGAGGAGAAGTGTTGTTGATAATGATAATGTTAATGATGTATATATTGCTTGTTAATTAGAAACTGCAGGTAAGTCCTGTTGTTTAAGTATTTAAGAATAAATCATAATATTCATCTCCTCTACATGTTTTGGTCTTAACACACCTTCATCATAATATAATAACAAATGTTTGTTATATTAATTGTTGTTTTCTTTTGTTGTAAAATATTGAAAATCTAATAAAATATAAGTAAAAAAACATAAAATATAAATTGTTAAATCCATATAACATATACAGCCCATTTTATAATCTCAGTCCGACACTCTGTGGTGTGTGTTAGACAGTTCTAATGTACAGCTAGGGATGGACACACTTGGCATGTGGTCTTGTGCCTCACCATGACCCTAACCATGTATTAGAACTGTCTAATACACACCCGTTGTATCTTATTGCTTACTTGTGCCTTTGTTGATGAAAATAAACCCTTCTTTCATGCTCTGCAATATTAATCACATGTCAAATTAGTATACAGCTCACTTAATATATTTATGACAGTGTGCTGTACAGTGCCTATATAAGACATGCTGACTGTGACCTCTGCCACACAGAAACTGAAAGGTAGTTTAGGCAGGAAGGAGAATGACAGGACTTTGCAAAAATTAGGGAAAAAAGCCCAGTGGACCGTGATACACTTATGAGGAGAGCCCCAGGCCCACTGTTTCACATATCCATTGTAAGGTGACCAGTCTTTACAGCATAATGACTAATGGAATGAGATGAAAATAATTTCAAATCATTATATAATTCAGGAACAGCCTTTATAGAAAAACATGTTTGGGATAGAATATTTCACTTTGAATTGCCCTACTCATTAGATTCAGAAAACCAGCATTTTCAAGAAAAGCATAAGACAACGTATCTACTGCCAGCATTTGGGCCAAACAGGGACTGAGTTCATGGTGGACTGGGTGGTTATGATGATATTTTGTGTTTTTGAACAGTGCCTCAGATATTTGAGGTTGCACTAGTAGTGGTGGTGTAGATAGGAAACATGGTGTGACAAATGACTGGGATAGATTATAATACAATGCCAACAAAGAATGCTAGCATCTGATTGGTCAGACTGTGACTGGACCCATGATGTTATCCCAGAACAACATCACAGGTCTAGTCCCAGCCTCTGATGACCACATCAACTGTTAAAGAAATCACTGCAGGTATGCAGTGGTCCACTTCAGCTATCTCCTATCGAGCCCACTTCTCTTTTCCGCACTTGCAGCTCAGTAGCCACCAGCAGTTACAACCAGACTGGCACAATGCTGCACCCCACCCTGTATTCACCCACAGAAACATGTTTTAAATGAAAAAAAGCTATAATCTGAAATGGCATTTTCATCGCATTGGGTGGTTGTGTGAGCACTGTCAGACAGGCGCTCATCTCTCAGTGGGCAGACCGCTCGGTTCCTCGAAGAAACAGTCACACTCTTTTCACTAACTGTAACCAAATGGGGAAAATTAAACAATACAAACAAAGTCATGAACAAATGTCTCACTACAGTACCTCTGGTACGATTTGAAATAGCGCTAATACAGGAAGTAGGATTGTGGTTCCTAAACTCATCTATTCTGTGGTTCCTGATCCACTTTCAAAACTTTGCAGCTTTCACTTACATAATATAAAAATATTTTAACGATCACCTTCAGCCAATCCATGAAGTACAGCAGGACCAGCTCAAAGAAACACAACAAAGAACTCCTTTTTTTTTGGGGCCTCAATAAACAAATGCAGAGAAACACAGCACAAGGACACACCGAAAAGGAATACACAGAACTATATAAGTGCAGCACCACCTGTTGGACAGCACAGAAACTAAGGATTTTTTCCAATAGGTATAACTCCACTAGCAAAAATAGTAAGAAAAAGTATTTTAAACATATTTTCACATTTTCATTTCTTAAAAACACAATAAACCATTGTATAATAGCAATAATGCACTCAGGGTGTGTGTTGTGCTGGGATAAAGTCACTTCTGAGGTAATTAGTCGCACTCAGCCTGCGACCTCATGCCTAATCACCCTGGGCATTACGTTATCCCAGCACAACACACACCCTGTCATGCATTATTTTAATTTATACCTGGGATGGTCTCATACTGTTTCCTTTGTGAAATAGACTGAAATCAATCAATCAATCAATCAATCAATCAATCAATCACTTTATTTAACCAGGCATAAGCACCATTGAGCAAGCTCATTTTCAAGGTGGTTCTAGGCATAAATACAATACAGTACACTTCATAAGATTACAATTATGGTGGACAATGGTGCAAAAAAAAAAAAAAAGAAAAACATTGTGAAGGTGCCAGTCAATATGGGCTATACATACTGGTCAACTATAATTAATATGCAAAGGTACATAATGATAGCTTTACTGAATGAGAAGAGACAGCAATCCCATATAGTCTCCGCTGAGTAAGAGTTCATACCTAAATGATAAAAATAAGGAGGTATTAAGGAATAGGGTAGAAATTGGGGTGAAAGAGCAGGCAGCCAAAGGGAGGCCAGAATAGGTAAAAGGTAGAGAATAGGCAGGGTCATCTTGGATTAAGGGAACTAGGCTTGTAGGTCCTAGGTTTCTGTTGTTAGGAATGTGGTGATGAGATACTTAGACGTAGGATTTAAGAATGGCAGCCAAGGCTTAGGGGTCATCGGCATTTGAAACAGTTGCATGATTCCTTCAGATAATCCATTAATAGAGCTTTGAATGCGAAAATGCTTGGAAGTGAGGATAATTTTAATGAGTCTTGCATAGTGCATAGAAATGAAAGTAACCTGTTGGGAAACTTTACTGGCAGGGCTGCTGCTCTGAGGAACCAATATGGTGTTTCTAATGTTATTGCTGCTGTTGCCTGTGTCCCTGACCATGGCCTTGTCATCACCACCCATTCCCCATAACAAAAACATATCACTTCACTACCATTTGAGCTTCCTATTCATGCTGTTGACACTTATTTGTTTTAGTTTCATTGCACTATAAGTGGTGGGTGAAGTGGCCTCAATTCGCTCCGTGCTTTGCTGAGCCAAGGCAATTGTGGAGTACTCTGCAATGCCAAGTAGAGTAATTTGCATTATGATTGGTAATGTGAAGTCCATTGAAAACAATGACTTTGCAGTTATCTGCCTTCCCAGACCACTACTCCACCAATTTAAAGGGAGTGCATTGTAAATAATGCACTCACATCACTTTCGCCTTGTTTTTAAGCTCTGGAGGCAAATTTTGCAGTGATTCATGGGATTTGGGTGACATGGGCTCTATATTTATTTATTTAAGAGTTTTAACAGGCAGGCATGCTGAGCGGAGTACCGCCGATTCCAGATGCAACCTGGGAGTGGGGAGGAAGAAAATATACAGTAGAAAGTACAGTGGAATATACAAGTAGCACTCCATACAATAGACTATACAAAGAGTGTACAGTGGTATTTACAACAGCTTAGCCATATTAATCTGCACAGCTTCAGTTTGGGGTAGCACATGTGGAAGCTGTAGGAGACAGTGGGCTGGATATTCAAAAGGGCTGCACAATGCGCATAGGGTTGCGCCAGCGCAAGTCAGAAAATCTGCCATTCTGCAATATTCAGCAGGAGGCAGTTGTGCCACTGAAAACATGCTGAGTAACAGCGCAATGATAATGAAGGCATGTGCAGCGAAGGTGGAACCATGCATAAAGGGCGAATGCGATGTTCAAAGACTTGCGCAATGCGCAACAGTGAAGCAGGGCGGGAAGGCGCCATAGCGAAATGAGCCAAAATAAAAGGAGCAAGGAAGAGGTGCAAGAACGCCATAGGAGCCACATGAGACAGATGGAGACAGGCACGGGAGCTGGGAGAAAGAGGGCAGGCCAGGAAAACCACACCACACAAGAGGGGCAGGAAGGTGTGGGGCCACAGAGAGCAGAGGCCAGTAGGTGTACCCGGTGCAGGGAGGTAGCAGTCAGGACAGCTGGGGAACAAAGCAATATCAGCTGGGGAACGCAGCCAGGGACATGGACAGTGCCACCTTCCACATGGATGCCATAATGAGGGGTGAGAAGGCATGCTGCAGGGGACATGGCCTTGGAAGGGCCCACGTCAGCTGGTATGCCCCAACAGGCAGTACCGAGCCTGCACCAGCTTTGAGCTGTACACAGATGTTGAGATTGTGGGCCGGTACTGCCTGAACAGCACAATACTGAGTTGGCTCTGTGAGCTGTACAGTGATGTGATGCAGGCACCCATACGACGGAGTCATGCTCTGTCAGTGGAGACAAAGGTAACAGCCTGCATGTGCTTGCTTGCCATGGGTACCTTCCAGAGACCAACAGGGGATACCACAGGCATAACCCAGTCGGCCACATCATGCATCCTCACCCAATTCCTCAGCACACTGCTGCCACATGCTGCGGAGTACATCCATTTCCCCAGCACTGCAGCGGAGCACACAGCAAACATACAGGAGTTCCACAGGGTAGCACGCATGCCTGGCATTCTAGGGGCAATAGACTGCACCCATGTGGCCATACACACACACCACTGGCCCCAATGGATCTTAATGGATATGCCAGTGTCAACTGCCAGGTGATGTGTGATGCCAGTGGCGATCATCACTGTCTGTGCCATGCACCCTAGGGGAACACATGATTCCTTCATCTGGCACCAGTCTGCACTGTGCCACCAATTCGAGAGTGGGGACATCCCACAGGTCATCTAGTGGGTGAGTATGTACGTAGAACTGACATATCGTGGGCAGGGTAAGCCAGAGGTGCCATGGATATGACCCACAGGGCTTGGGGCAGTCTGAGCCTGAACAAGACACTAACCTCCACTATCTCCACACAGGTGACAGTGGATACCCACTCCATCCCTGGCTGCTCACACCCTACTGGCGGCCCATGACCCCATCGCAGCAATACTTCAATGAGGCACAAGCCACCACATGCAACATCATTGAGTGGGTGTTTGGGATGCTGAAGGAGCGTTTTCGTTGTCTGGACACCTCTGGCGGTGCCCTACAGTATAGCCCTCAAAGGCCGTGGGATATTCCTGGCCTGTTGCATCCTGCACAACATGGCCAAAGACTGTGGGATAGCACTACAGGTTGAAGAGGGAGACAGCATGGGGATGACGGTGATGCTGGTGACGATGGGGATGGGCAGCCCCCTTGGCCGACGGGACCCCGGACTGATCCGGTTGGCACAGCTGCACCGGGACACCATCACAGAGGAGCACTTCAGCCAACACAGGCAAGTCATGGTGCCATGTGCAACCACCAGTGGCTAGGCACAACCCACATACACGCATAGAAACACACCAGGGTGTATGCTGGCAAGGGATGTCAGGGCAGAGAAGCACACACATACAACCAGGGAGGTGAACAGTAACACGCCACATGGACAGACACACACACACACACACACACACACACACAATAGGCACAAAGTGCACAGGGGTCAGGTGCAAAACAGAGCCGAACACAAACACTAGCAACACATGTCCACAGGTCACTACGTCCACTGACTGTCTATGTGCATGTGTCAGATGCTGGGCACCATCGCACTTTGGTGTACAGCGAATGCAGGCATCATCATGCACATGTACCTGTGGACAGCAGTCAGGAGGGTGTGCGGGTGGACCGTGTGTCTGCGTGCAGGGCGGGCACCCACCCGTGCACTGCCCACCGAAACCACACAATGCACACAGGGCAGCAACAGATAGTTCCCATGCTGGGAGACAGGTCAGTCTTGTGGCACAGTGTCACGTCTGTCTCAGATGCGTGGGCAGCCCCGCCGAGACCCAGCAGCACTGGCAGGCTGACCACGGGCCTCATGGGTGGTACCGATGGTTCACCAGGGGTTCCATGGAGTGAACGTGACCATGCCTGCACAGGGTCTGCAGCACACTGAACATACCTGCACCAGGAGTGCTTGGGATGCCCACAGCTGAACCTGGCATCTACAGGGTGGGTGTAGCACGACACCGGAATGGGGAGTGGATAGCGAACGCACAGCGTGAGGACGCATGGGCACCTGACTGTGTGCCCATTGTGGCCATGACAGCGATGAACATCTGTGTTTGCCTGTCAATGGCAGTGGTCACATCCTCCTGCAAATGGTCAATCTGTGACAGGATCCTATCAGTGTCCCAGCTGTGTCACTCCTTGACCCGCTTCAGAGCCACACACACTGCCTCCACGGATGTTGCAAGCCGCATCTGCTGCTGTACTGATGCCTGCAGTAGGCGGGTGTGCCGTCAAAGAGGTCGTCTGCTACCTTGGCATCCGTCCATCAGGGTATGGAAGGGCCTGATGTTCAGCACCCCTGAGGGTGGGCACTGCTCACCAGGACCAGGTATGGGCAAGTCCACAGGTGGTGCACAGATGCCACCGCTGAACCCTGAACCCCAGTCCTGGTGGGCGACTGCTGCTGCTGCTGCCCTCCGCCTGCTGTGCCCAAGGGATCAGTTGTTCCACGCTGTGGCTGCAACAGTCCCACTGTCCTGACCAGCCACCGTGCTTCCCCACTGGTGCTGATAGGCACAGTTTGGGACTGTGCTGACACGCTGGCACACACGCCAGAACCAGCCAGGTCCATGGGCGTGAGCTGGCCTGCTGTGTGTCCATTCCATGGCACACACATGTCACTGCCCATGACAGTCGTGTCTTCATCATTGGTGCAGGTCTCTGCCACAGCCACAGCCACAGCGAGCTGGCATCCTTGGATTCCAGAATGCTGAGACACAGGAAGGGCCTCCCCACATCTGTCTCAACGACATCAGGGTGGACAGCCAGGCAGACCCACTGTTGCAATGCTCGCCGGACACCTGTGGAGGTGGATGGTCCTTCTTCCAACTCCAGATGACTGTCCGCAGTGGACAGGCCTCTTACCGCTGACCCCCGCAGACGCCAAGAGATCTGTAACAGAGAGTGGTCATGTTAGTGCATGTGATCTACCCTCCACCCCGACAGACCATGACTTACCATGCAGTGATGGGCTACCACCTGTCTGGAAGCCACCTCCTGAATGCTCTCTATGGCACTGCGCTGCATGCTTTCAGCGAGCCTGTCCTCTGCCGGTGTCAGCTGCACCACCTCCGGCTGGCCCTGCCTGTTGCAGCACGTGTCACCTGATGGCAGCCAACTTCTCCTTCATCCTCCTCCTGTCGGTACCCATCTTCTTCTTACACTCCTGCACGGAGCACTGATGGCACATGCCACCCCTCCCATGCAGCAGCACGGGCCTGAGGGGTGCCCCGCTGTCCACTAGGCAGTGGATCCTGATCGACGATGCCTCAAGAGTGCCTCCATCTCGTCCTTGGTGAAATTGGGCCTCCTTTTCCGCCACCATCATAGTCCTCCTCACCCAGACCTCGCTCGGTCATTATTCAGCCTATGGATGACAGTGGTTACCTGTGACTGTGCAGTACAAAGCAAGTCCCTGATACCAGCAGTCCAGAACCCCACACAGCATACAACTCACCAATAAACTGCAGTAACTGAATATGGCCACTGCAGAACAGTGTCGCAGTTTTATAGGCAATCCATGCAAATAGGTGAGGAGCAACTTTATGAGATGCAAATCATGCTGCTGCGCCATTGCATGGCTGATCGGATGATTAGCATATGATGGCTGAATATTGTGCTTTTGCGCTTTGCGCAATTGTGTTGAAGCGTGCTGAGCCAATGGCGCAGTTCTGTGGCATGCATAGTACACCTCAATGCACATGCCCAGGTAGCTTACGCAGGTCTCTTCAACGCTGATGACATTCTGTGTGCGTAGGCAATGCAGGGCATGGTCACCATTGTGCCAGTGGCGCCATGGCGAGGGTCACTACATGGCGCTGTGGCACAACCGCGTGATAGTTTGCTGTGGTGCTGGCACACAGGCAACCAATCATGCTAGATGCATAGATGTCCAATGGCGCTGTGCATGGCTCTGCGCCAGAGACCCATGACCCTGTGCTCAACCTTTGCCCCTTGGCAATTATATGTCCAGCATGGCTGCACTTTATCATGCTGTTCGGTAACAGCGCATAGGAATGGCGGTGCTGTACGAGCAGCAGTCCACGTGGGGTGTCACGCTGCAGAGCATCATATTGCCTACTATAGCAGTTGATATGGCATGCAGGAGAGCCCTCAATGGAGTGCCCATGAGCTGGCCAACCTTGGGCTATTGTGGAGCCCACACTATGGCCCACTCTTTGGTGAAGAGGCACTGGACAGGGCCAGGACCCAGGTTTGGCAGGTGGTCACTGACCTGAAGTGGCCACTGGACACAGGAGGACAGTGGAGCAATGGAGGCACCGTTACGGGACCTTAGGAGGAGGGCAGGAGCTACTTGCCTGTCTGCGATCGTGTGCCAGGAGGGGCATGATCCTCATCCAGGTGGGTGATACATCTACACACTTGTATCGTCCATATGGGTAACACTGTCTTATGTGTCCAGCACATAGGGAGGGATAGTCTAGGGTTGGCTGTGGTGGTGTTTACAGGATATGGGGTGGGTCTGGCTGGGTGGGTGGGCACACATTGGGGCAGGGGACATTGTTTTGGGTTTGTACTGATGTTTTCTCTCCTTTTTTCTCCCACAGGTGTGGCCGAGCGGAGGCGGATGGTGAGCAGCAGCAGAGGGAGGAGGACGTGCACACAGGCATGTCGGGGACCAACACCAGCGACAACAATGTCCCGATGAGGGTGAGTGCCATGACACCATGATTACTATTGCATGCTGTGTAACAGGGTGGAAGCAGGGCATGGCCACCATCCATGGACACCACTGCCATGCATGCAACATGTGACAGTCAGCACTGTCCAGTGGCACTGCATGTCTGGGAGTGCATCAATGGTGGTCCATGCGTGCACTGGGCACATGGCTGTGGCACTGCCTGCACATCGCATAGCCATGTTACTGTAACGGCCTTGGTTGTGCTGTGCTGGACATGGGCAGTGGGTGTGTGCAGTGGTACACATGGCTGTTGTTGCCTGGTTGGGCATGTCTTGTGGACATGGTCACTGTGGGTGGGCGCACACCATCACAGGAGCATGGCACATGGCTGTATTCCATGCATAATGGGTGGGCTGCAGGTGGATGGACAGTCACACCTATTGACTCTGATCCCTCGTCCTAGGTGAACGGATACTCCTGCGGATACAGCAGGCTGTGCTGGAGATGCTGCAGGTGGCACGGAGTCCCTGACCATACTGCTGAGGACATACAGCAGCATGGGGTCAGGAGGAGGAGACGGCCCAGGCAACAGCCCCAGGCAGAGGAGGACCAGGCTGGCGATATGTCTGCAAGACCTGCCTGCAACTTCCCCTTGACCCACCCTCACACCCCACCTTCCTCTCCCATATGTTCACCCCTGCCCTTACCAACCCCCACCTTGTTTCTGTCCTCACCCCCATTTGTACATAGTTTACTGTATATAGCTGTGTTTTATATTTTACAATAGACATATTTTGATATGAATACTGTGGTGGTCTATGATTTGCAGCTGGCTATAGGTGCTCAGCTGCCGTGGTGTGCATGGCATCTGGGGTGGTTCAGTCATGTGTATGTGTGTGCATGGGGAAGTGTCTCTGGTGTGGGAGTGGCTACGTCAGTGTCTGTGGTGTGTGTGTTGTTCCTGTGCATTGCATTACTGTGTGCAGTGGTCCATGGTGCATGCTCTGTGTCCATTGTGCCCCTGTCAACCCGTCCCTGGCCTATGCAGCTGACACCTTGCATGTCTGTGGCCTGCAAAGTCTGTTGCCTTGCCAGTGGTGGCTGTCCCTGCAGGTCATCCACTGTGACCGTCACAATGCTGGGTTGCCTCCTATCACTGGTGTGGTGCATGTTTGCCTCGGGTGACACTGTGGCCTCCGTGAGTTGCTGTCCCACCTCCATGCTGTGGCTTGTGTGTTGCAGGGGCTGTGCACCACTGTCTGCGACTTGTGCTCCAGGCATATGATGGTGGCGACAGGACCACAGTGCATGCACAGTGTGGGTGTCACCCCTGTGCCATGGGGAGGACTGCAGGCTGTGTGTGCTCAGTTTTCATGGGCCCAGACTGGGGCTTGGTTGCACACATCACGTCCCTGTGTTATTGTCCCCTGTGGGTATGGGTGTGTGCTTGCCCCTGCACTGTGTTGCATCCAGTGTGATGCATGCTTCCATGCACCACTGTGGGTGTCTGTGCTAGCTGCTGTGGCTAGTGGTGGGTTGGGATGTGACACTTGTCTACTGTGCAGGGTGCTGTCTCAATGGTGGTGGTGTCAGGGGCATGCCCTTTCCGTGGTGGGGTGCCTCTTGTGCCAACACATGGTCAGTCTCTCAGCTGTGCCTCAGGGGATTGTGCGTGTTTGCACTGTGTCTGCCATTGTTGCATTGCCGTGTGCTGCCACCCACTGCTGGGTGCTCATGGTGGGGCTGGCTTGTATGGTTCTGTGGTACAAGCAGTGTGACAGTGGGGTGGTGGTATGGGGTTTCCTGCAGTGGTGGTCACTGCTCATGGGGGTGTCTGGGGTCAGCTGGCATGGTGTGTGTGCACTGGGGGCTGGTGGCATGGGGTGGTCCGCCTCCTTGTGTGGCAGTCTCAGCTGCCGGTGGTGTGCTGAGGCACCATGGCCCAGCTGTGCTTTGTTTGCTTGTCTCCATGGGCCGGTGGATATTCCAGCCTTCCCCAGTTGTGCTGTGCATAGGGTGTGGGGCGCATTGTCAGTTCTGCTGTGTGTTCCTGTGCCCATCTGTGGCATGGGTGGTGGGCCCCTACCTACCTACATCCCTGGTTGTGCAGTTACATTGCTGTGCTGCTGGGGCTCCTGCTTGCGCTATGGTGCCTCTGGGCTGCTCAGCTGAGCAGCCCTTGTTGCATCATACGCGCGCATTATCTCTCAGCTTCCCTTCCAGTTGCGCGGTGGTGCAGGTTGTGCGATATTCAGACGTTAGCTGTTGGCGCAATTGGCTTGCCCTTTTTGAATATCGCGGCCTATTGCGCATGGTGCAATGGACTTGTGCTTGGTCCTGCTATTACACGACTTTTGGGCACAGTTTGAATATCCAGCCCAGTGTGCCTTGAGAGCTGTCTGTGATTCAAACCTTTAAAAGCTGTTAAAAACTTTTGAGTAATTTTTTGCTCAAACTTTAGTTCATCGATTGTAGGAAACCCTCCGTGCTCATATCATTGAACGTTTTGTTTGTGTGAGGATTTTGAATGTTAATGTAAACATTGAGTCTTTGTAGAAAGAGACAGGAAAGTGTGCATTGTGGAGGGGCGTATCTGTGGTGTAGGTAGATTTATGTTGGAGAACTAGAGTTCTTTTGTTTTTGGTTATATTTTTGTTACATAACTGACTGTGTTAATGTACACACAGTAATATTGTCAGTAATTGTTGACTTTTTGGTGATTGTGTGTTGTGCGGATCTGTGCAGCAGTTCATAATTTCAGGTTGTTTACAATGCATGGTATATTACTGAACTTTCAATTTGCTACTCATTACTTGTAGACAAAGTGTGTGTGTGTGTGTGTGTGTGTGTGTGTGTGTGTGTGTGTGACATCAAATAATACACCTTTTATTGTCCACAGTGTAATTGCAGGCACAGCAGTGTGAACCTGCTATCCACTGCAGCTATGTGATTTTGTACTGCTATTGTGGTATCTTTTCTTTGTTTTGCTGCTTGCACTGCTGTATAAATCTGCAGTCAGTGCCCCCCCACCACCGGCAAAGGAATTGTTTTCTAGATTGAATTGTTTGTGACTTTAGCATCACTGGTTAGTTAAGTTGTTGTTTTCACTTGTGAATTTGTATCTGTATCTGTTGCTGAAGCCACAGTTGTTTTTTTCTACACACCAAGCATCCCCCACCCAGAGTGAACGTTCCAAAATCTAAATTTGTTTAGAATATTGTTGTTGATCCCCAAAATGCCAGCAAAGAGATGTGCAAGCAAAGCTAGTTCTCACCATGGCACTGCTGCCAGTGGAAAGATTGTCTGTGGGCATGGTAGTATGCAGATGTTGAAGTGTATTGCTAATGTGAGGAAAGGTATTTCTCTGCAATGTTTTTTACAGCACAATCAGTAGCTTCACTCATAGTTGGAGGAGATGATGTTGTCCCAGCTGGTGGTGTTAGTGCAGTTGCTGGTGGTGGTATGAATATTATAGCCTCAAGTTCCATTTCTGACCAGTGTACTGTGTCCAAAAAATAGTGGAGTGTAAAGCTGTGCAAGTGAGTGGCAGTAGATGATGTCATACTTCCAGTAACATCCCAGTAACTGAATATGAAGATTCTGATAATCTGTCAATGAAAGATACTTTAGACATTTCTTCCACCGCAGTTCAGGTCATGCATTTTCCATGCAGTGATTCACAGTGTGGTGAAAAATATCAGGAGATGGTGGTGTTGATGATGATGAATCTGGTGATGATGATGTTGCTGTGGCTGCAACATGCAGTCCACATGCCAGTATCCAAGCAGAAGATGTGGATGTGGGTGATGTTGATGAATATGATAATGATGTCATTGACCTCAGTTGGGAACTGGAAAAATATAATTCAAGATGGCTATGTCTGGGTCTATTTGCATTAACCTCCTCCCCTTAAAAACTTGTGATTAACCAGTTTCAGTTGATGGTGATGATGATGATGATGATGACGATGACCCAATAATAATGATAGGTAGTCATGGTGGTCAGTTGCAGTCCAAGTGTGTTCTGCCTGAAAACCACATAGCACACTCCCACTTCATAACTTAAAAGAACGGAGTCCAATAAGCAGCATCAGGGACATGTTAAAAATAGAGCATCACAATCCCTTGTTTTGATTTTTGTGCAAGATGCAAATGATGAGTCAATTGCAACCTGCCAGGTTTGCCATGTGTGTGTGAGTCAAGGTAAAGGGGAGCCATCTGGGCACAGGAGGACAGCATATGCATCTTAGGAATAGGCACATGGCACTGTGGATCCAGAATAAGATGGCAGCTAATACCACAGTGGGGCATTCACCCCGTCATCAACCATAACAAGCATGTTATCCCTTTCCATGACTGTTAAATCCAGTAGGAAATCAAATGTGTGCAGTAGTGATGAAATAAGAACAGCTGATTACTGCAGGCATGATAAGGTGGAGTAGCATAATGATTTTGAAATGTTGTCTAGTGCTGGTGAGAGTAGCAGTTTTGATGGTGGTGGTGACTGCAGTATGTCTAGTGCAAGTAGTACATCAACTCCAGTTGGTAAATGTAGCAAAATAACTGCATTTGTGGGATTGTCATCATCACCTGTGCAACTGTCTTCATCAAATGTCCACACTCCACCCCTGCCATTTGCAGAGTAGAACCATTTGTCATCACACTCCATGTAAAATGTTTAAGTCCACTCCATTACAGAGTGTTTTTGCGATAAGCTGAAGTACCCACCGTATCATACGGTGTCCGTGAACTTAATGCTGCTGTAGCTGAAATGCTGCCAATTGATCTTTGCCCTTATCCTTTGTGAAGAATTCTGGTTTCAACCATTTGCTGCACATGCCTGTCCAAAATGGAAAATCCCATCTAGCACATACTTTTTGACCCATGCTGCCCCAGAGTTGCACTGCACTGTGTCCGACTCAGTAAGACATGCCCTTCAGCATTCCTTCTTCCATTCATCCATTTAAGTATGGATATGGACAAGTGGCAGAACAGCAGGAGTTCATATTTGTGTATAACTGCTCATTGTAGGCGAGGTGCCGGGGTTGTTTGTGATGCTGATAGTGTGAATAATCAGTGCAGTAAGGTGGAGTGTCATTGTAGCAATACAGGCAATGTGACCTGTTCACACACTGGTGAAAAACATGTTGGATATGGTACTGACTGAAATTGACAAATGGCTGAACCCCTGTCCCTGAGAGCTGGGTTCATAGCAAGTGACAATGGGTCAAATGTGATGAAATGCATCATGAATGGTGGCTTTTTTTGTGCTCCATGAATGGCTCATTGTTTAAATCTTGTGGTGCAGGAGTTTCTGCAGCACCCTGACGTAAAGGAAATGCTGACAGTTGCACACCGTATCTGTTCTCGTGATTTTACGACCTGCAAATGCCTGTGACCAACTCTCAGCGGTTGCAGATGTGAAACAGCCTCTCAGCACCACTTGAAGCTGGAAGTTGTCACCTGGTGGAACTCTAGTTTATACATGGTAGAGAGGTTGTATGAACAATACAAAGCCATCTCAGAATATCTTGTGATGCACACTAGCAGTGACAGTTTCTGGGCCTCCATCTCTATGATGACTGAACAGTGGTGCCTCATGGACTCTGTAATAACAATTTTGTAGACTTTTGAACATGCCACACAGGCAGTGAGTGGTGAGTCTGCCTCCATTAGCCAATAAATTCCACTGCTGCAGGTGCTGAGGCAGACATTGGTGAATGTACAGCATGGCCTTGATGCTGCCGGACTGTGCTAGCAGTATGTTGCTGAAACACATGCTGGCAGTACTCGACCAGAATCATCATCATTTTGAGCATTCAGCATAGTGACAACTTTGCCATGGCAACAATGCTGGATGCATGATACAAACGTGGAATTGCCTCAGTACTGGATGGTGGGCCTGAACAGGTGAAAAATGTCAGTGGCAACTGGTGCACTTGGTTCATGGGGCACGAAAGTCACTTGCCATGGTCAGCAAATCTCAGCAGCATAATCAGGCTGAAGGTGCACCTGTAGGAGTATCACGTATATCTTGTAAGGGAAGGGGACTGTAGTTCCAGGTAGTCTGTCATCCAAAGCAGTTGGCATCAGCCTACTTTGGGAGGCTTTGTCTCAAGTGGGATATGTGAAATAAATAATTCTGGAGAACAGGATGATGCATCAACCACTGGACTTAGTGTGGCATACAGAATGGTTAAGTCATATTTGTCTGAAAACAGGCATCTGTTAATAACTGATGATCCTTTTGTACTGGAGCAGAAAGGTCAGTGAATGGCCAGAGCTGACTGCAGTGGCACTGAAGTACCTCACATGCCCACCCTCCAGTGTAAGTGTCGAGAGGGTATTCAGCTCAGCAGGTGCAATAGTTAGGGATCGTCAGACAAACTTCTCTCCTGCAAATGTTAGTTTGCTAACATTCATAAACGTGAATGAGAGGCACATACTAGCACAGACTGCAACCTTGGTATTCGTACCCGCCTAGTCATGGTGGTTTTGGTGATGTAGAAATGGACCGCCCTGGTGGCTCTGGCAGTGGCAGCATGAAACAACCTACCACTGATGTAGATGATAAAAACATAGAAACATAGAAGTTGACGGCAGATAAGGACCGCAAGGCCCATCCAGTCTGCCCATTCTTTTTCTACCTTATAAATGTGCCATCGGCCTTTGCTCTGTCAGTGGCCTATCTATTCATAGTCATTTGTATTGCTCCCTTATGCCTATCCCATGCCTGTTTGAAGCCCTGCACTGTATTCATAGCCACCACTTCTTGTGGTAAGCCATTCCATGCATCCACCACCCTTTCTGTGAAAAATAATTTCCTCACATTCCCCTTAATCGGCCCTCTAATCGCATGCTGTGTCCTCTTGTCCTGCTATTTTTCTTATATTTAAACATGTTAGACTCTTTCACCTTGTTAATGCCCTTAAGGTGTTTGAATGCCTCGATCATAACACCTCTCTCCCTCCTTTGCTCAAGGGTATACATATTGAGCTCTGTTAATCTGTCCTCATATGTCGTCTGATGCAGTCCCTGCACCATTTGGTTGCCCTTCTCTGACTGCCTCAATTTGGTTAATGTCCTTGTGAAGGTGTGGCCTCAATACTGCATGCAGTACCTCAGATGGGGCCTAACTAGTGTCTTGTAAAGAGGGATTATTACCTCCCTCTTACGACTTATGATACCCCACTAATACACCCTAACACCCCCTAGCCTTACCTACTGCTTTAGAGGTCTGTTTGATGATTTCAGGTCATCAGTGATGATGATGCCCAAGTCTCTTCTTCCTTGTGACTGCTAGCAACTCCTCCCAGCCTATAGGTGGCTTCAGGTTTCTCTTCCCTATGTGCATGATCTTGCACCTCTTTGCATTAAATCCCAGTTGCCACTCTTCTGACCATTTGCTAGTTTATCCAGATCTCTTCTCATTCTGCCCACTCCATCTGGATCATCTACTCTGTTGCAGATCTTGGTGTCATCTGCAAACAGACAAGCCTTACCCTCTAGTCCATCTGCAAGGTCACTAATGAAGATGTTGAAGAGACTGGCCCCAGGACTGATCCTGAGGTACCCCACTTGTGACTTGCATCTCTTCTGACTGTATACCATTTACCACTACTCTCTGTTTTCTGCCCGTCAACCAGTTTGCCACCCAGTTGACCAACTTCTGACCCACCCTAGCCTACCCAGCTTATTTATCAATCTTCTATGTGAACAGTGTCAAAAGCTTTGCTGAAGTCAAGGTAGGCAACATCAACTGCTCCACCTTGGTCTACCACTCTGGTTACCCAGTCAAAGAAATCTATGAGATTAGTTTGACAGGACCTTCCTTTTGTAAACCCATGCTGTCTTGGATCCTGTGCCCTATGGATTCCAGGTGTTGCACTATCCTTTCCTAAGGAGTGCCTCCATAATCTTGCCCACTACTGAGGTAAGACTGACTGGTCTGTAGTTCCCTGCCTCCTCCCTGCTTTTGTGAGCGGGATCACATGAGCCCTTCTCCAGTCTTCTGGGACTCTCCTGTGCTCAGAGACTCACTAAACAGTTCTGCTAATGGCTCTGATAGTTCCACCTTTAGCTCCTTAAGTACCCTGGGATGTATGCCATCAGGTCCTATTGCCTTTTCCACCCTGATCTTAGCAAGCTCTTGTAGGACCCTTTTTTTGTGAAGGGAGTAGTGCTCACCTCCCTCCCCTGTGTCCATGATGCTGAGCTGTGGGCCCTGCCCTACCTTCTCTTCAGTAAATACTGAGCAAAAGTATCTATTTGGGATAGATGCCTTTACAGGGTCCTCCTCTCACATGCCCCTTTCTCCATTAAGCTTAGCAATACCACCTCTGGACTTTCTCCTTTCACTAATGTATCTATAGAAAGTCTTGTCACCTTCTTTACTGTTCATGCTAGTTTTTCTCAGTTTGGGACTTTGCCTGCCTTACTGCCTTCCCTGCTTCCCTTAGGCAGTTTGGTAAGCTCCCTATCTTCATCCGTTGTGTTCCCTTATATTTCCTGAAGGCCAGCCTTTTGGCTCTGACCTTTCTGCTACTGTATTTGAGAACCAAAGTGGTTTCCTTCTTCTTTGCACTTCCTTTTCTGTCTAACACAATGGGATGTTGCTTCAAGTATTGCATCCTTAATGCTTGCCCACTTTGCCTGTACCCCTCACCTGTGTTTCTTTTGCCAGGGCTAGCTTAACTCTGTTGGCCATCTTATCAAAGTCAGCTCCTCTGAAGTCCCATATTTTGCATTGGAATGGGATGATTTAGATGTAGTAGCCAAATTGAACCATACCATGTGATGGTCACTGGCCCCCAGGTGACCTTCTACCTGGAGATCTGTGATCCCTTCCTTGTTAGTCAGTACTAGATCTAGGATAGCCCTGTCTCTTGTGGGTTGCTGTACCAGTTGTTTGAGGCCTCCCCTGCAGGAATCAACTATGTGTCTAGTTCTGGCAGATGTTCTGCTGGTATTGACCAATTTGTATCCAGCATGTTGAAGTCTCCCATTATCAGAACCTCCCTTTAGCTGTCATGTTTTGTATATCTTCTAACAGTAATGTGTCTATGTCCTCCCTGGTCTGGGAGCCTGTAGACAACCCCAGTTCTTATGGCTGTCCCATTTCCTGTTTCCAGGGTGACCCACAGTTCTTCTGGCTCTTATGTGTATTCTGAATTTCTGTAGCTTTGATATTTTCATTGCCATACAGGCCACTCCTCCCCTTTTTGCACCTCGTCTCTTCTGAACAATACATAGCCAGGTACTGAAGTCTCCCAAGTGTGGTTACTGGTAAACCACATCTCACTAATTGCTACTATGTCCAGTTTAGCCTCTGACATTATTGCCTGCAGGTCTGGGATCTTATTTTCCAGGCTGTGAGCATTTGTGTACATGATTTTCCATTGGCCAGATTTTGGTGTGTTAGTTGTTGGTGAGGTTTGGCATTACCCTGTGCATCGTATGGGGAGACAAACCTTTTCTTACCTGGTGATGCAAATGACCTACAAACATGCTGAATCCCTGTTTGACCACTAGCTGAGGGGAGGGGTGTTCTTCCCATTCGACGATGGGGTGCTGACACAATAGTGAAAGAAATTCCCAGTGGTCAGACTTCAGACATAGATGACTGTGAGGGCAGCTTTTTATGAAGATGATGATGTGGTTAATGTTGGCAGGTTTTAACTGAAGTTGTTAAAAGGCAGTGACATTTACTGTATGATACATTTTTCTTTTTCATGACTTTGTGTGCCCCCACTGGACCACCACCAGCAGGACTGATGTTAGCCACTGCCACCTTAGAGAATGACTCTTGTGTGCCCCCTGACCTCCACCACCAGGACCAATGTTAGCCACTGCCACCACAGACAATGACTTTGTATGCCTCCTTGACCATCACAACCAGGACTGATGTTAGCCACTGCCACCACAGAGATTGACTTTGTGTGCCCCTGGACCACCACCACCAGGACTGATGTTAGCCACTGCCACCACAGACGATGACTTTGTGTGCCCCAGACCATCCCCACAAGGACTGATGTTAGCCACTGCAACCACAGACAATGATTTTGTGTGCCCCATGGACCACCTCCACCATGACCGATGTTTGCCACTGCCACCACAGAGGATGACTTGTGTGCTCCTGGACCACCACCACTAGAACCGATGATAGCCACTGCCACCACAGACAATGATTTTGTGTGTCCCCATGGACCACCTCCACCATGACTGATGTTAGCCACTGCCACCACAGACAATGACTTTGTGTGCCCCCTGGACCACCACCACCAGGACCAATGTTCACCACTGCCACCACAGAGAATAACTTTGTGTGCCCCCAGACCACCACCAGGACCAAAGTTAGCCACTGCCACAGAGAATGACTTTGTGTGCCCCTGACCACCACCACTGTTGTTAGCCACTGCCACCACTACCAGATGCAGGAAGATGTCACAGGAATGTCATCATGTGCCTCAGCTATCATGACAAGGCAGAGGAGTTAAACAGGAGATCACGCCCATCAGTCACAGACACAAGGCTTCTTAATCTTAAAACTATAAAGTGAGTATGTTACTAATGTTTTTATGCTATTCAACTTCATTTAGCTGTATATTTTGTTTTCTGTTGCTTTTCTGAGATGCAATGGTCAAAAACAAATGATAAACTTATTTTGTTTTTTTGGTTAACAAAATGACTTTCCTTCACTGAAAGTCGGTAACACTGCTACTGCAGCAGTACTGTACACAGGAACTTATGGAATATCCATTTCAAATCCATACTGATAAGTATATATATTTTATTTCATCTGTTCACTTTTTTTTTAAAGAGTGCAACAAATCCAACTGAGGAGGATTCATAAAATAGGTGACATGTACGTTGCAAAACTATTTCTGCAAGATATCATGCACTGTATTCCAAACTTGCAGCTGTGCAGCCATGACTGTGTTGAAAAGTTGCACACAGGTTGTGTTATTTGACAAGATGTGGTTTTGAAATGTAACTTGAGTTGAGATTGAGAACCAGGGACACTGGCACAGTGTATTTGTTACACAGCCTGGTACTAAATTAAGTTGTGATTGATCTGCTGATTGCAGTGTGACAGCTTACAGCTGTGTTAATAATCCAGATACTCATGGAACAGCCACAGCTTAAACATAATGTGTTACTGTTACAATCAAGTTGCAATACGTCCTTCATTTCTTTTTAGAAACTTCCAGATGCTTTGTTGTGGCATAGTTGCCTTATCCAAAGAAGTTAATCAACATCAGGCACCCCACTCCTGGGCTGGGGCAGACATGCAACACGCAGAAATCATTTCAGTCTATTACCATGACCATCATTAACAACCAGACTCTGAGAAGGATGCAGATGAAATCTGTGAAGAAGTAACCAAATAAGAAACCATTGAGACCTACCTGCAAATATGCTCCCCCAAAAAAAATACTTACCTTGTTGGCTTGAGAGTTATCCATTTCCAATTTCAACACAAAAGTGTTCATCAAGCACTGGAATGTGCACACCAACAGTATCTGTGACCTGTGATACAAAACAATACAATGAGTACATGTCTATATATGTCAACCTCCCACCTACAAAATACCAAAATATATATATACACACACACACACATATACATATCAACTCACCAAGGCTACTATTAGTGGTACAGAAAAACAGCACCTTCCATCTGGTTGAGCTGGTCGCATCGATTTATGGAATCGCAGCACAGACACATTGGACCAACAACAGTTCACTCATGGTCATCATTTCTGATGGGACATTGTACAGTAGAAGCCACAGACACTGCAAGCTATTACCCAAAATTCTGTGATATCTCCAGAAATATTTGAAGCTTTTGCATTTAAACAGAGGCAGCAGAGAGAACTCTTCAAAAATTTTGTGAAATATCTGGAAATAGCTTGTAATGTCTGAGGTTACCACTGTATGTGGTGTAACACTCCCATTTCACTTTGTTACCATTTGTCAATTCTCTGACACAAGAAAGATGCATTTTGGGGATGCAAAAATTATGGGGACTCTGTGTGGACATTGCACCCATGAGAGACTGTGCAATAAATTCAGGGGATTTTGCATGTGGTGTAACACTCCATTTAACTTCATACCACTTGTCAATTGTCTGGACACAAGACAGATGCAATTTGGGATACAGAAAAATCTGGGACTCTGTGTGGACACTGCACCATGAGAGACTGAGCAATAAATTCTGGGGACTTTGCATGTGGTGTAACATTTCCCATTTCACTTCGTTGGCACTTGTCAATTTTCTGCACACAAGACAGATGCATTTTGTGTGTTGTGATCATGAGCATGTCATACTTAAATTATAAATTAAAGCAGCATTGCAATATGTGGTGACAATTTTGACCTATATTTTTATGCTATTTTTTATTGCCAGCCACTAGTTACCTCCTGACTTATATGTTACCTTCTTTCACAATTTGTGTCTGCTTTACTACTTTTTTCTCATGTCTGAAAAAAGAGCACACCTCTTAATATTGTTCTTACCAGGTTTTATTACTATTTTCAGCTGTTTTTGAACAAATATTGTTCTATGAGGTCATGAAACACTGTCTGCTGCATAACTGTTAATTTTACAACAGAAATGATATATAACAACTGATGGCTAAAAGCAGCGTAAAATACTGGTCCTGGTCCACACCATATTAAAAGGAGTGCCTTTTATAATTTCAGACTTGAAAAAAGTAATAAAGTAGACTCAAATACTGAAATGATAGTATCCTACAAGTCAGGATATAAGTAAAGTGGCAATGTAAGACAGAATTAAAAAGTATAGGTCAAAATTTTCAACAGATTGATTTAAAGAGATTAATCAAGTTACATAGTTATTATGGTATTACACCCTATATGGGTGCCTTACCTCAGGGAAATCTTTCTTGTTCTGCATGTCCTTAGTGCAATGCTTTTCTGGCAAAATGCTCCTAATTTCATTAAAGCAGGTCACAGAGGAATTCCCAATCTGAAAACCTCCCAAGTTCTGCCGTCATGCTCAGAAACATTATGACATGATGCCAGGGGAAAGTGCTGGGGTCTCCATTATGCTGAATAGATCGGCAGCTTTCAGACTGTTTCTTATGTTATAATGATCAGTTTGTAGGTGAAACCTCAGCACGCTTCCACTAACAAGGCTCGTGTTTGTGGAAACATGCCCATGTTTCACCACAAACTGACCATTACAACATAAAGAAACATTCAGAAAGCTGCTGGACAATCAGTATTAGAGCAGCCTCACGCTTCCTGGCATCATGTCATAACATTGCTGAGTGCGGCAGGCAGAACTTGGGTGGCTCTTCACAATGGGAAGTCATCCATGTCCTGTTTTAATGAAATTATGGGTGTTTTTGCCCGAAAAGTATTGCACTCATGTAAGAACATGTGGAGCAAGAAAGATTCTCTGGAAGTAAGGCATCCATATATCGGGTGCAATGCTGCAACTTGGTGAATCTCTTTAGTGTCTATTTCACAAACAAAATATTTATGGAGCCTCAGTAATGTTTATTTTGTGTTGAGACTCATGATTTGAAGTGTTTCACAAAAGCATGACTGAGCAGGGCAAGTATGTTGTGCAAAACTGCATATGTGCCATCAGTGTTATTTTCTGTGTGTGCATACATTGTCCAGCTTCATGCAAAATATATATGGTGTGACTTGTTGCAGTATCTCAAGAATAAAGATAACAAAGAATATATGATGTATATTTTATTTGTAACTTATCAGCAAGTAGGAGTGATATGATATTTTTCAGAGGTATCGGGTTACTGGCGCCTCAGTCACTTAAAGTGCACACATGACTTAGCGGAGATCATAGCACAAAAGCACATGCTCTCCTAAAAGTCATGTGTGCAGTATGTGACTAAGGTGTACTTTGGCCAGACACCTCTGAAAACGTATCATATCACTTAGTCCGCTGATGATAATGGTGACAATAAAATATACGTTATTCTACTCGCTATTCTTTATACCATAAACATTACAACAAGTCAGCAATATATGTTTGAAAGAAGCTGCACAATGTCTGATGTCATACACACAGACACACACACACACACACACAGACACATGAAACAATACTGACTGCACTCATGCAATTTAGCACATCATACTTGCACTGCTCACACCAGCTTTTCCACAACCACTCCACAACAGAAAATAAACATTACTGAGGCACTGGATTATAACAACAGGGCAATAGGAGCATGTATGACTGTCTATTATTGAACATTAAAAAATCAAAAACACTACAGTAGTGGGAGGAGGGGTGTCCAGAAAAATAAGTTAATGAGGATTCCATGGTGTTCCAGCAGCAGGTGGAACATTGACACTATCTGCAGCTGCTGTTGCTGGATCTGCTCCACCAGCTGCTCCACAGCAACCACCTTCTCATTGCTTTCCTCAAGGGCCACCCACATCAGTGCAATGTCTGCCTGTTGCAGGAACTGTGGCAGGTCCACTGCAGGGGAAATCCAGGTAGTAGTGGTGGTGGTGAGGGTGGTGCTGGTGGCTGTGGTGGTGGTGGTGGTGGAACAGCTTCTGCTGCTGCCCTCCTCCTGCTGAGGTGGCAAGGCACAACACCCTCAGCACCCACTGCCACAGAAGGGCCAACAGGTGGAAGCCTGGCCTGTTCGTTGGCAGCCTGCCCTCCACCTAGTGGTGGTTTGTCAAATGTGTGCGCTGGCCACGGTCCCCAAATGTGTCCCAGGGGCCACGGCATACCTGCATGCCACATAAACAACAAACCACAATGGTGCTGTCCCCACACAGTTAGAAAACTGCCAGACTGGGGAGCTGTTGGGGGGATCAGGCACAGGAGGGGAGATGCACTGCCAGCAGCACTGTCATGCACCTGGGGCTCCATCTGCAACTGTGGAGGTGGTGGAAGGGTGCTGCAAAGCCCCTGAAGCTGCTACTGGTGGTGGTGGCAGACTTGGTGGATGTGCCACCACCACCAGTAGCACTGGTGGTGCTGCTGCTTCTAGAGGGGAGAGGCAACACCAAACAGTCGGGAGAGGTCCAATTACACCCAACCAACCCCACATATGTGCACTCCCTCTGACCATGCCCACGTGCCACAGACTCTCCTACCTGGTCCATTGCACATAACCCCACTAATTCCTCTCTGACCTATGCCTCACACAAAGAAAGACTGCTTCACACACACTCACAGTCACACACACACACACACACACAAGTCTCACACACACACACACACAAAACAAAACTTATAAAACAAACAAATCAGTAGTAAAAAGAACTGAAAAACACACTACAAAAAAACTAAAGATTTAGCTTTTAAAAAGCTGTTTGTTTTTAGGCATTTTGCAAGATCGGAACAAATATACCACTCCAAACTTTCCTCTACACACAAAAAAGTCCTCCTTCTACCACTGCAAAGGAGAAAGTGAAACTTACTGCTTATGACTCACTTCCTTCCTGCCTGGCTAAAGCATGTGACTTACAGTACTGTAAGCCATGTGATGTGTGGGGCTGTGTATATTGTTGTCACTTTGCCTTACTTTGCAATAAGGCAGAATGACAATGCAAAGTCACAATGACAAGGCAAAGTGAACACTTTCAATGGCCACTTCACATAGCGTTTTGCTAACACGAAATTGCCACTTCATGGCCACTTGGCTGTTAGATTTTAAATTCGCTGCATCTTTATGCACTATGCTGACCCATAGTCCCAAGATTTTCAACAGCTGACTAGAGCTTTGCAGATCAAAGCAAACTGCAAACCTCTGATCTGTTGAATCTGAGAAAAACACACAAAGGTCTTGTTTATGCCACTGGCTGTTGCTTCCTAACACTTGGCATTTGAACATGGTGAGTGGAAATGACTGGGCCTGCATCTCCAACATTATCACCACCCATGCCTTCAGTTTTACCTCCCACAGCATTGTCCCCTTGTTGCTTATCATGGTCCTGATGCTTATTAACTGATTTCTTTCAGCTTGGATGTGCTCTTAGAATACTTCTCACCCTTTGCATTCTCCTCCTCCTCCTCCTCCTGCTCATCACATTCATGGTTCCTTTTTGTTTATAGAACAACATTTTGGGAGCCTCTCTGTCTGGCTTCCAGTCTAAATCCAGGACCAGATCATCTAGATCGATATAAAAATCAGCCCTACCAGAACTGATATCCTGGATTATAACTTCACTCTCCTTATTTATGCGTTCACTCTATCATCTACCTTTTCCAGTGCCTCGCATGTCTCATCTTTCTTCTCTTCTAACAACTCTCATTGAGAATCATCCAAATGGATTTTTCACTGAGTCTCAGACTCGACAGCAGCCTGACTCTGAGAACCCTCCTTTCCTGTGAGTGGGACATCAGAAGCATTGCTGCTATGTCTTCTGCTGATTGTTTTATGCAGTGTGTCATGCAGTTGCACTAATCCCAATACCACTGACTTCACTTCTACTGTCAGCAGATGGCAAAGCAGTAACAATTCATCCTACTGGAACTGTGGCCAGCATGTGCACAACAGAGGGCTGTGAAACACGTATATTGATGCTGCTGCTCTGCTACTCTCCGTATGTGAAGCTCTTCCTTGCCTCTCCTACTGATGGAACTCAGCTGCATAATATCACACCATGAGCTGCACTTCTTCATAGTAATGCTCACACTTATTTTCCAAGGTCAGAAACAGAAAATATCCTTTGTTAAATGGAAAAGTCTGCTTGTGAAAAAGCAGAAAATCTCATTCAAATGTCATATATATATATATATATATATATATATATATATATATATATATATATATATATATATATATATATATATATATATATATATATATATATATATTATATATATATATATATATTTAAAAAGGCACAGTTTACTTTATGTCAGACTCTGTATAACTTAAAGGAAATGTCTCCTTCCTCTCTCTGCAGCTATTGATCAAAGCCCTTCCCATGATGACTTGAGAGAAAACACAGCTTCAACAGACAAATAAAAAGGCAAGGCAAGGCACGATTTATTTAAAAGATGCCCATCCGGAGGCTCTGGGCACTGAACATTTAAAAGAAAATACATATTTTACTTTCTAAATAAAACATAATATCACAAATATAGTACAATATATAAATACAATGGCTTAGGTAAAAAGTCAGAACCTAAAAATCCAGTACTAGTCTGGCATAGATTCTGAGACAGCAAGGACTATAATAAACAATCCGGGAAGGCTTGATTACATAAAGTCTTGAGGTGGGCCTTAAAACCTCCACAGAAGGGCCTCCCTCACAGCTGGAGTAAGTGATTTCTACAGGACGGAGAGACGACACTAAATTCTCTGTCACCAGCTGTTTTTTTTATTTAGTATGCTTTATTGATTTTCTGCAAACAACAATTGTAACATAGCTCTGAATAAAACAGAGATATAAAGTGGCAGTTGAACTCAAAAATAAATGTCACTAACAGTCGATAACATATTTTTATATTAGAAACGTTAAGGAAATAAGGTTGCTTGCTTATCTTATGCACCTACCCCTCTTCCTTCCCACCCAGTCTGCCACTAGTTAATGTGGGTAATAGTTACCTTAAGAAAAAGGAAAAGAGAAAAAAAAACAACAATGTAGATCTTTACTAAAAAACAAAAACAAAAGTGAAAAAAAGGAGAGGTTATCGAGATCTCCCAAGTGAAAAAATGCAATAATTGTAGAACATAGTGGGTCTAAATATAGCTAATTGAAATAAGGGTATAGAGTGGCTTCCATCTTTGTTTGTATTTACCCATACCTTTTGAAAGTCTTGCGTATGGTAAGCTCAGCTTGTAGGGCAAACATGATTTCTTTGAACCATTCTACGTAGTTGGGAGTGGTCGAATCTAACCAATACCTCAAGATTACTTTCTTATCACATGCTGAAATTAAAGCCATTTGGGTCCTCTGATTACTCCTAGTAATGTTTTGTAGACACCTAGAATGCAGATTTCTAGTTAACGCTATCTGAGAGTGTAAGCAATGGATCCAACCTAATTTAAATACTATGTCAGAAGGGGGCAATTTTTTGCATGACCATACCATACAGTATGAATTAAATCTGCAGAGGCTTGATGACATTTAGAAAACTGATTAGAAGATAGAATACCAATATGATGTAGTTTAGCAGGGTATAGAATAGATTGTGAATAATGCAAAACTGCATATATCTATATCTATCCCATTTAATATAGTAATATAGGTGAGTCCAAATAGAAGGCCAGTATCTAATAGTAGCAGACAGTGGTAGGATACTATCCCACTGATAAGACCTCTGACCCTCTAAAGTGGCCACCTTTGATAGAAGAAACTTATATGAATAGGATGTCAAATGGGATGTAGGAATGGATTTAAAATATGTAAGCAGAGTGGTTGTGGAAAAGCTGGTCCATAACCCGGATCCAAAGTGTTGTGTCAACATGTGTGATAATTGGAAATATTTGAAGATAAAGGTAGTCTGCCAGTTAAAAAGAGAGCAGCCTTCTTTAAAGGGAAGCAATTTTGGTTCCTGAACTATCTGGTCCACACGTTCTATACCTATCTGTGGCCAAAAGAGATGAGCTTTGACTGTTTTACCCAAAATTAGTAAATTAGAGTTTTGAAACAGGGGCTGCTATATCTCTGTAAACATCTGCTTTGAGGAGAGTATTTAGCTGATGTTGTACTTGAATTAAGGCATTTAAAGGAGAGTCATGCAAAGGCTTAGGAAGGCTTAGGAAGATTTCTTTTAAGATAAAGGGAAGAGCCTTGGGATCTATTTGATATGCTGCACAGAGATCTTGTTCAATATTGACCCAACGAGGGAATAATCAACATCCAGTATTATATAATGATTGTAACCACAAATGAATCGCTAAGTAATATATATATAGAAATTTGGGGCTTGAAGACCGCCATCTGCTTTCAGTCTAGTAAGTTTAAAATAGATCCGCTTAACTTTTTCACATTGCCACATAAACTTACTGAGGATACCATGTAGTTGTGAGAACCAAGAAAGCAGAAGGACCCAGTTGAACATTGGTAAGAGGTATAGTGAGTGCAGTAGAGCATTCATTTTGATTATACTCATACGGCCCAACAGAGTTAGTGGTAACTTCGACCATCGCTTAAGGTCTTCTGATAAAGTATTAATGAGAGTATCTAAATTAAGTTGTTTCATGATTTGTGATGAAGGATAAAGATAACCCCCAGATATTTCAATTTGTTAGAGTTCCATTGTATCTCCAAATGAGCCACATCGGCCACACAGTATATTTATTAAGGGAAGAAATTCTGTTTATGACTGCTTTAGTTTGTAATTTGAAAATTATTCGAATTGGGAGATGAATTGAAATATGGCAGAGGGATTGAGTTGGGTTAAAATATGTAGGAGTAAGTCATCTGCATACGCAGAAATTTAATATTCTGTGTTACCTATTGCTATACCCAGCACAAGTGAGGAAGATTAAATTTTCCTAATAAGAGGTTCTAAATAAAGATTAAAAGATAAGGGAAAGGGGCAACCTTGACGGTTCTCTGAGCTAAGGAAAAGGGGTAGAGAGAATGCCATTACATTGAATTTGAGCTGTTGGAGATGCATAAAGAATTTTAACCCATTGAATAAATTCCAGAGGAATATGATATTTGGGCAGTAGCATAAAAGATAATCCCATGAGACCCTGTCAAGCTTTTCTGCATCCAGGAAACAAAAGCTGCTGGTATATCGGAATCCCTGGATGCAGAGAAAAGATAGGCTATTTTCTAAGATGATCTGAGGAAAGTCTATTTAATAAACCCAACTTGTTCCATACTAATAAGGTGGTCCCAAACATTTATAAGAGAGATAGGTCTGTAGTTACTGATCTGTAGGGGATCTCAGTTGGTTTAGGAGTACCACAATAGTGGCAAGGGACAGTGAAGTATCTGATATTCCCTTATTGAATATGTAGTGAAAACTATCCAGGAGAATGGGTGCTAAAGTATCTTTTAATGTTTTGTAGAAATTGGTAGTGAATCCGTCAGGTCTGGAGTTGTCTACTGCCAAGCGAATCTATGGCTTCGCAGACTTCTGTTAAAGTGATAGGTGCTTTTAACCTGTCTATTTGAAGATCAGATAACACTGGGAGATTAATATCTTGAATAAAAATCCAGTTGCTGAGAGAGATGTGGGGATGCTGAGGCCGAATATAATTGTTAGAAATTGTCACAAAAAGTTTTCTAATGTCTGGGGAGAAGTGAAAAGCTCACCCAAAGGTGAATAAATAGAGAGACTATTCTGTCAACCATTTGAGTCTGAGTCATACAGTCATAAATTTCCAGCCTTTTCTCCTTGATCAAAGTAAGACATTTTGGAATGAAGCATAAAGTTCTGCTTTTCAACTATTAAAGCAGTTGTATTGGGCACGGAGAGATTCATCTCTTTCCCAATCTTCTGTAGAAGAAGAAGGAGAGATGTTCTCTAAATCTGCTATCTGAGTCAATATAGAGGAGAGAGCTACTGCCTTTGTTTCTTACACCTAGTCACTAAACAAATTAATTCCCCCTTAATGCACATTTCAGTGAGCCCCACAGAAAATCTTTTTCTGGCATGGATGGGACATTGAAATCCATATAATTATTAATAAAGTTTCAAAGAAGTTGGACATGCTCTTCTGAATACAAAATTTGGTTATTAAGTTTCCAAATTCTGTCTCTGTGTATATTTGGTATGAGATCCAACTGGAGATGAGCAATATGATGATCTGAGATAACCTTAGATGAATAATACACTAGAGAAACCCCAGGAAGATGATCAATAGTCAGTAGAAAAAAATCTATATGAGAGAAAGTATGGTGAGGGATGGAATTAAATGAATATTCTCTATTGCCAGGGTAACAAGCCTCAGGGATCAGTGACACCAAGAGATTGCATTAACTCATGAAGAGCTTTTATCCAGGTGAAAGAGTTTATCTAGTTTATTAGAAAGAACCTGGTTCCAATCTCCTACCAGGAGTACTGGAAGCTTAGTCCAGGGAGCAAATGTAACCATAAGGAAACAACAAATTCTGGGTCATCTTTGTTAGGTCCATAAATGGAGCCCAATAACTTCAGAGTGACCTAAGAGACTCCTCACAATGATAAATCTACCCTCAGGATCTGCAACTTGTATAAGCCAAAATGGAATTCTACGGATATTAGAATGGCAACCCTCTTTTCCTTGTATTTATACCAGATCCAAATACCTGACCTACCCAGATTCTATAGAGATAATGGAAATGAGTAGCCAAGAAATGTGCCTCTTGTAGAAAAGCTACATCAGTTTGTAAATTTTTTAAATGGAGCAGGACTTTAGTCTGCTTGGCTGGGGTTTGAGCCCTTTATATTCCATGAGCAGTATCTAATCCCTGTCATATGAAAAACTGAAGTAAGAAAATGCATCATAAAATTTATAAATAGGTAACCAATACCAATTGCTGAAACTAACTTTAACCCATCCTTCTTAGTGGCAGACTTCCCAGTATTACAACCATACACCCTCCCCTCCCTCCCCCAATACCCCTAATTCCACACAACCAAATCTCACAAATCCTAATCTTGAACCCCATAACCAGAACATAGAAACCTCAAAGTAAGAATATATATACAATGATGACCCACCCATGCCTTCCCTAGTCCCACATTATATCCTCTTCCACTTGAATCACAGTAAAACATAGCGTCCACTTTGAACCAACATGAAACATGATTAACTAAAATTATCCACCACTTGAGTTTTAACATGCAGAGTGATACTATTAAAATATATATAAAACAAACAATTGTGGAAATCCCCCACCTCCTTGTAAAACACATAACGCCCTGTTACCCTGCCCACTACCACTAACCCACCCCTTCCCTGAACAACCAGCTTTAGTATACTTAATTGAATTTAAAAAAAGAGCATGAAGGAGAATTAAGTCTTCTGTCTGCTATATCAATTGAAATGACATTTAACTACAATGCAGGACCTGATATTTTGATATTATTATTGACAAAAATTAAAAAATTTTTTTATTTAAAATGCTTTAGGAGTCTATCAAATGGTCAGAGGAGTAAATAAATAAAAAGAAGCATCCCATAGCCTAATATAATTAGAAACAGCTCCAGAAAACACATTTGGAATTAAGAAAGTATTTGCAAAACAACTTCCATTAGTTGGAAGTGAATAGAAATTCATGGAGCTTTGCTGTCCTCCTGTGGACATTGCTCATAACAGCCGACATCTGTGGAGTTAACCTGCACACATTCATGCAGACATTTTATCAAGGGGCACCTGGTATAATAAAGATCCTCAATGAGCAGGAAACAGCTCATGAAGCAGAGATTGTAATGCCGGGAGATCTTGCTGCGCGATTCATAGTTATGCCAGAAGCCCGAGATTAAAACCGCAAAATGAAAGGGATACTGGACTTTGTACCTTAATCCTGCTACTATCAATTTCATCACCAGGGATGATATTCAGCACGCCATTGCCTGATGGTGGAGGAGATCCTGGATGAACTGAAGCTGCTGTTCTAACCATAGAACTTGTTGTGTCTCCTGACCTGTCCCAAAATGTGAGTGTCGTCTAAGTAATTCAAAAACTTTATTATGAGAGGGCTCGGTGGTTTGCCAGTCTCCGGTTTTGGTCTTAATGAATGTGGCCCTCAATAACATATGTAGTATTGTTGTGAGAGGGCCCTGCTATCTTAGTGAGCATCTTTTGAGAAAACTGATTGCCATTGCTCTCTCAGCTTCTTCTGGAAGGCCGAATATTAGGATATTATTCCTTCTACTACGGCCTTCTAGATCTTCAAGTTTAGATTCCATTTTATGCAGCCTTTTTGTAGACTGGTTATTTCGGTGTTTGTAGTATGTTTCCAGCCCTCTAAAGACATGACATGGACTGTAGTATCAGAGATATCTCTGTTAGTATCCGCAAGGTTTCCACAGAGAGATTTGAGTTCTGCTGTTAATTCTTGTAATGCAAGCTTAAACGGGTGAAGCTCTTCCAGAAATGTTTTCTCCGAGAGAGGTACATTGGCTTGTGTATTTGCTGAAGTTGTCGTGGTCTTAGAGGAGGTCCCCGACTGTCCTTTGATCTCTTAGGCCCCTTTTCTGGTGTTTGTGGGGAGTGTGAGCTGGGAGCACTGGCACATTTCTGCCTCCATGATTTCTAGGCCCTGGATTATATTCCAGCAAGATTTCTGCTTGTTCCCTGAAGCTTCACCTCTGATGTGTCCGGAATGCTATTAGAAGCCTGTATACTCTTTATTGGAGAGAAGATAGCAGAACATAAAGCATTTTTAGATGAAAGCTGGTGTTCATGTCGGGAGCTGGTCTGTGATGCTGCTAGTGCTATAGAGCCATCATGTGATCTTCTGGCACCAGCTGTTTTAGCACCCTACAGGAAGAATGGAGGGGTGGATCAGGACAGCAGAAATAAGAAGGTCCTTCAGATAACCAGGGTCCAGGCCATGTAGGGTCTTAAAGGTGAGTAAACCCACCTTTAAGAGGACCCTCCACCTAACTGGTAGCCAGTGCAGTTGACGCAGGACTGGAGTGATATGACAGCATTTAGACTGTCCAGTCAACAACCTAGATGCCGTATTCTGCACCAGCTGCAGTTGGCACAGGTTACCCCAGAAACCCCGAGGTACAGCGCATTACAGTAGTCCAGCCTGGATGCCACAAAGGCATGTACCAAGGTGGGGAGATCCTACGACAGAACTAGGGCTTTATCCTGACAACATTCCTCAGATGATTAAAACTGGTACAGACTGTGGAAGACACCTGAAACTCAAGTGTCAATCCACTGTCCAGAACAACACCAAGATCCCACACCCCAGAGGAGGCCTTCAATGGTACAGAGCCAAATAAAAGCCCTGTATACGCACCAGAGGCCAACCTATCATGCCCTGTTCTACTCCACCACCAGTACCTCCATCTTATTGGGGTTCAGTCACAACCAGCTGGAGGCCATCCAGTCATTGATTTTCATGAGGCAGCTATTAGCACTTCCAAAGTGCGAGATGTTCAGGGCAAAGGAAAAATACAGCTGGGTATCATCGCATAGAAATGAAAATCCAAGTTGTATTTCCTAATGAGTTCTCCTAGGGCAGCATGTACACAGCAAACAACATCGGTGACAAGAATGAACCCTGGAGAACCATGCATAACAGGTGGCCGGGAGTAGAGGAGAAATTCCCATCACCACCTTCTGCCTCCTGTTAGATAGAAAGGACTCAAACCAGCAGATGACCATGCCAGTAAGTTCACAGAATTCCTTAGGTGGTCAAGCAACACCCAATGGTCAGCCATTTCAAATGCTGAAGAGAGATCAAGGAGAACAAGAATTGTCTCCTCTCCTCAATCTCTAGCCCTAAGGAGGTCATTATGCACCTGAACCAGCGCAGTTTCTGTGCTATGCCTCACACAAAACCCAGACTGGAGAGGTTCGTGTAGATCATGGGCCACGAGATGCTTCTCGAGCTGAAGCGCCACTACCTTCTCCACAATCTTACCCAAAACGGAAGATTGGAGATAGAACGATAATTCACCTTGATCTCAGTATCCAAAGATGGCTTTTCCAGAAGAGGTATCACCAATGCCTCCTTCAAGACATCAGGAAAGACCCTCTGACAAGGATCACCAGACAATCAAGGCAAATACTGGGCCAATGGAGTCAACACATCTCATTAAGAAATGAGTTGGCACTGGGTCCAGTTCACAGAAGGTGCGAAGGCCCGAAGCAACTCAATCACCTCAGCCACCTCCACCAGTCTAAACTCACCCCAACCAGATGAAGAGCTCTCGAACCCATATGCGACCACTGTCAGCCAAGCTTTGACCCACTGGAGAACCCCTGCCTGATGGCAGACACCTTGTTCGGAAGAACCAAGCAAACTCTTCACATAATGCATAAGAAAAAGCTACCTTCAGCTATAGATAGGAAGGATGAAGAAGCCTGTCCACAGTCCAAGAGCATAGCTGGTCAGTTCCTCCCAGCAGCCTTCTTACGGTTGATTGATCCCTGGTATGCACTACAGTGCAAACTCAGGGCCAGTTTGTCCACCTCCAGGCCAGACTTCCACCAGCAGCACTGTAATCTTTGACTCAGAGTTTTCAACCCTTGAACTTACCATCATACCAAGGGACAATACCAACAGACAGGAATTCTGTCTTCTTACAGTTGATTGTTCCCTGGTATGCACTATAGTGCATACGCAAGGCCACTTTGTCCACCTCCAGGACAGACTTCTGCCAGCAGTGCTCTAGTCTCTGACTCAGAGTCTTCAACCCCTTGAGCTCACCATCATATCAAGTGGACCTCAAAGGAGAAGACCTGGGTCATACACGGACTGGTGCAAGGAGTTGAATGCACCAGCAAGCGCCTTATTATTGGCATCCACTGCCATGCACACATCCCCATTGCATACACTATCCACACTAGATAGGTCAGCTACTGCTGAAAACCCTCAGGGGCAACACCCACAAAAGGCGATAGCTGACCATCTCAGAGGTGGGGAGGGTTACCGGGAGGCCCCGAACGAGAACTTCACTGTATAAATGATCAGACCAAACAACCCGATCAGTCCTGAGACAATTAATCTCAAGCCCCATTGAGAACATCAGATCCGACATGTGGCCACCCAGATGAGTTACGGAGGAAACACCCTGCACAAAGCCCAAGGAGGACATCATCCAGAGGAAGTTGGAACCTAACCAAGATGACTCGTCATCATCCCAGACATTAAAGCCCCCAGCACTAAACATCTGGGGGCCTCCAACATATCACTAACCACAAAATCAGCCACCTCCTGAAGGAAGACCCCACTGTCCCAGAGGGGCAATAAATCAAAAGAATCAGGCAACCTGCGCCTGGGCCCCCATGGATGGCCACACATTCAAATGAATGTGGTGTTCTCACTGGGTGTACAGTGAAGCTTAGTTCAGATTTAAAGAGATGGCAGCCCCCCTACGTTCCACTCTGGGGCAGTGCACCCCAATATATCCAGATGGACCAGCGGCCTCTAAAACCAGGCCAGCATCATCACCAATCCAGGTCTCTCTGAATGCAAGCCAGATCAGCCAAAGAAATCAAGTCTGCAAATTGCAGCCTTGTTTCTGACCGATCTGACTTTGCAAAGCACCACCCTCAGGGGATTGGTGGATAGTTCAGCCCTCTGGCTACCTGCCATCCCAGTCTGGTAGAAATCCTAGTGACGGAACTAAACATGTCTGGCCTCTCTCCAGAACCCATCAAACCCCAGGGCACCTTCTACATCCCACTACCTAGATCCTACCACCAGCCAGTGCATGGGGCACCCCACCTGAATGAGTCAAATGGTTCCTCCTTATTCCAGCCTCCTTATAGTGCCTAGTTGTATTAGCAGATACTGGGAGGCTGACAAAAGGCCATAGATCGTGATAGCTGGGGGCCCCATAAACAATCCAGCCCACCCTAGGCCCTCATACCTTCCCAGACACATCCCTGCCAATTACTTAAACCTTAGCCCCCAAAAATACAGCCCACAAATACACTTCTACACCACTCACTCCTTTCATATACCCAAATATATACTAATAACTTTAAAACCCACCCTACCCCCAAGACTCTCACCCAATAGCTATATCTTAAAATATCTCGGTACTATCAACCCCACTTGCAAAGAGAACTCTCAATGCAATATAAATACACAAACAACTCAACAAAACTCTTAAAAAAAAGAAACACATAAATAAATTCACAAACAAATAATCCAGACAGTATTCATCCATGGTTTCTGATCAAAACCTCTATAAATATTTCTATACCTTTGTCAATTATTTTCAATAAATTCTTACAAGAAAGCATTGTACCAAATGATTGGCATTCAGCAATAGTTACTCCCATATTTAAAAAGGCAGTAGAGGTTCTGTACAAAATTATCATCCAATTAGCCTGACCTCAGTGGCTGGTAAATTAATGGAATGAGTAATGAAGTCTCTAATAGATCAAGATTGTAAAATTTTAGAAATTTATGATTCAAATCAGCATGGGTTTACTCCCAAGTATTGCTGCACCACCAATCTGATATCTTTCTACAATAATATAAGTACTCTACTAGATGTGGGTATCCCTACTGATGTAATTCTTTTGGACTTTAGTAGAGCTTTGATAAAGTCTCACATGAAAAACTCATTACTAAAATGCACAATCTAGGTTTGTCACCTGATATTGTCAACTGGACTTTAAAATGGTTGACAAATCATTCTCAGAGAGTCAGAATTAATGATATCTTGTCTGATTCAGGTAGTGTGACAAGTGGTGTACCACAGGGTCGGTCTTCGGACCAACATTGTTTAACCTCTTTATCAGTGATTTACAAACAGGGCCAAATAACTTCATAGTTAAATTTGCAGATGATACTAAATTGGGGAGCAAGGTTAATAATCAATAAAATATTTCTGCATTAAAGAAGGATTTGGAAAAATTTACACTTTGGGCAAATGAAAATCATATGCAGTTTAATCAAGACAAATGTTTATTAGTGCATTTCAGTGTACATAATCCAAAAATGATATATCATATAAATGGACTACCACTTCACTCATCAAATTGTGAAAAAATTTAGGGATATATGTTAATAATAAACTTACATCAAATGATCACTGCATTAGAACTGCTTGCATGACCAACAGACTTTTGAGGCAAATAAAACACACTTTTGTTAATCACACTGAACAATGCCTTATTCCATTGTATAGGGCATACATTAGACCGTATCTAGACTATGGCTCCCTTTCTGGAATCCAAACCAAAAAATACATAGCAATTCTTGAACAGGTTCAAAGAAGAGTAACTAAAATGATTCCAAGATTAACAAACTTGGATTATCAGAACAGATTAAAAGCTACTGGTCTCTTCTCTTCAAACTAGAATATTAAGAGGTGATATGCTTATGGTTTTTAATTTAATAAATTCACCAGATCTAATGGAAAATGAGGTCTAACACTTTCCAAAAGGAGACATGGTCTGAGACTGCATAATAAACAGCTTGAAGTAAAACGTATAAAACCAGCAAAAGGGAAACTTTTTCCAATAAGAGCATCCATTGTATGGAACACCTTGCCACAAGAATTGGTAGAGGCAACTAGTGCCACTGTCTTTAAAAAGAAATTAGGTGTTTGGTTGAGGGATAATAGATAAATAATGTCCCACATATTGTGGGGAACAGTCTGATGGGCTGTGGCCTTCTTCTGTTCTTTTCATACCAAGTAAGTAATAGTAATACCAAGTAATACCAAGTAATCCAGGTCCAGATCTGAATAGATGCAAACCTAAATCTCAGAAATGAGAAAAGGGCCCAAAATTGCCTGTTCCCAATAAGGAATGAGAAAAGGAAAGAAACAAACTGAGAGTCACAGGTTTGATTGGAACACCTGGTCAGCCAAAGGGGAATTCACCCTCTCATGGGCAAAAAGCCAAATCAAACACATAGTAAATAGCAGACAGTAAATGGCAGACCCTTTGCCAGTCACAGAAAATACCCAGGAGCTCTCAACTCCAGGAGGATGCCTCTGTTCAAACTCTCTCATTAGCTCTCACTACCACTTGAGAGTCAACCAAGCCCCAAACAGAAGTCTTAAATCCTGAGCAAAGCACATACAGTCGGCAGCTGAAAACAAAACTCACTGTGCAATCCAGATCAAAGAGCAGGGAAAACCAGTCAGGGCACCCAGGAACCAAGATTCCAATTCACCACTCCACGAAATCCTCACATCAGCTGGTAGCAGGGCTGAAACAGCGCTTTTAGATGCGAAGATATCTGAATCCAAACCGATTCTTCAGAAAGTCCCAGAGGACCTGGCTCAAACCCCAAAATCTCTTCCCAGACCTGCTCCCCACTATGGCTGCCCTCCAGCTACCAAGTGGCAGATGTGAGCGCTATGGATATGACAGCTCTACAGCAGCAGCACCATAGCACACTACAGGTCGAGGCTGGGGCCAGGAAGGAAATCTCTCACAGTCCACTGACGTTTACCTCCCAATCAAGCACTGCTTAATTCAAGCCACTGCTCACTCATTCTACCATCAAGACTCCACGCCTGCTCTCTGCATTCCCACCCTGCTCTTCACGCTCCTTTCCACAATGATAACAGGGTTCCACAGGTAATGACTCCTTTCTCATTCCAAATCAAAGACAAGTCACAGATAGGGCACTAAAAGTGATAGAGCATCCACTACTCCAGTTAGCGATAGAACATCCACTACTCCAGTCTCCCATTTTGAGAAAAATGGCATAGTTCACAAACACATGCCACAGCAATGAAGAAATGATAAACTAAAAGCAAAACGAACTTATGACTAAAACAAAATAAAAACTCTGATCCTACTTCTGATAACTAGCCCAGCGTGGCGACATCTTCAAAAAAAAAAACACTATTGTAAATAAATAACATAATACAGACACCACGAAGACCACTATAACTTTTACTAGCAGGCTGTACTAAAGGTACTCAACAAAGCAGTCTTTTGAGATTTTACTTTACAGTTTCTGTTGTATCAACAACAGAGTGGATCCTCTCTTAAATTCCCATAAGGTCTGCACTGAGCTCAGAGAGTGATATGGGTGCATTTGATGTGAAATTAATGCAGCCACATGTCTCCATTCACTAACCATTACAAGATTACCCACAGAATTGTATTCTGCACAATCACATTTCCGCTGTATAAAATTTCATGGATGACAATGTACTTTTGTGATATACATGATATAGCAGAACATACATTTAAAACATACAGGACACAATTCATGATCAGGTTATTCATCCTGAAGTCAAAACCATTGCAATTAGTGTAATTTTTTATTAAATTTGGTAACTGTATTACATGTAACCTAGGTAAAATGCTTGTGGAAATGTTTCCATGGAATATAACAGCATCCTAGAATAGCATTCTGTGGTAGTGAATTGAAGAACCCATTCTGCAGTATTTCTGTCTTGGAATTCTGGCATTCTGCTTTTGATAAAATTCAGCAGAATTTAAGTTAAAATACCCCAAGTTCCATGAAATTCCACTCTGTTGGAATTTTAAAATTACACACAGCATTAATGGCCATAACATTTCCTTTGTATTGCAGCTGACCCCAATGACCTGGTTCTAGGTGTCTTGTTCAGGTTGAGACCTGGCCAACTAGATACCATCTAGTCCATGATTACTTTAAGCCATTATTTCAGTTCAGAGGCTGCTTCTCTCCTATTCCATATAAAACACTGGTACAGCTGACCATCATATGCATGACAGTAAAATTCACCATATCACCTAATTAGGTGTCAGCTTAGCTCAGTTGGTAGCACATCTGCCTCTGGACCAGAAGGTCATGGGTTCTCGTCCCACACCAGGATAGGACTTGCACTAAAAATCGCTGGCATCCGAGTGCAGTATTGGGGTGCTGTACTGTGGGGTGTGTCGTCCTTCGGACTAGACGTTAAACTGAGGTCCCTTCTGCCCATTCTGGTGTTGTCCTGGTGGGTGTCCAGGTGGAAGTAAAAGAAGCCAAGGCACTCTTCGCAAAGAGCAGGGAACATTCCCGGTGTCCTGGCCAACATTCCCCTTCTGATAAACTGGTTCATGCAATTATCCAGGCTATGTGTGGTGATGATGTGCGATATGGCCACCACCACACATTCAGTCACTTCACTACCAGTCTAGCATTGCTTGTAAAGCACTTTGGAATACTGTGTATGAAAAGTGCTATATAAATGCTGATTCTTCTTCTTCTTCTAATGATCCATCTCACTGGTAGGAGGTACAGTGCAAAAGCAGAGAGGATAAACTGATCCCTGGGAACCCCATAGCTGACTGTCACCACCCACATTGAGCATGCTCGCATCATGATCCACTGTGATCTGTTGCACAGGAAACCACTTCTCTATTCCCCAAGGCATTCCATCAACACCCTGTAATTTAGTCTGTCAAATGCTGATGAGAGAGCAAGAAGAAAATCAAGAGAATGTTCCTCAAATTCCTCACAAGGAGTCAATTAGTAAACACTTTGACAACAATGGTCTCTATATTGTGATGAGGCTATTACCTGACCGGAATGGTTTGTAGGTATCATACCTCTCAAGGTGAACATCTAGCAGGGATGCCACCCCTTCAATAACCTTTCTCAGAAAAGGAAGGTTTGAGACCAGTTTGTAATTAGCTGGCACATCAAGGTCCAAGCATGTCTTTGTCAAGAGTGGCTTCTCCATGGCTTTTTAAGAGCCTTGAAGAAGCAACACTCTGACTCTGAAAGGAATACCAGATAATGTCTGCAAACACTGGACCCAGGGCAACACAACAGTTCACCAACAGCCACATAACCCCATGGTCTGAGTCACAGCATGTGAGACACAGCTCTGAGACCACCTCAAGCACCTGTTCCATAACAATGGGCTGGAACTCATTTCAACCCCTCTCTCCTGAGGGCCCTAGTATCTTTCTGGCTGACCACTGCTGGCCTCTAACAGGTCATCAGTAGACAACCTGGCCCTAATGGAGGATATTCTGTTCAAGAAGAAAGACCCAAATTCATCACACCTATCTTGGGACAAAGTTATGTACTGTAGACAGGAGATGAATTCAACCGTGTACAGTGTGTAAGAGTTGAACTGTTCTTAATCTGCCTGAGGCAATATCCCATGATAGTAATTTTGCCTTTTTCAGAGTTTTTGCCCTCTGATAGTCTTTTAACGAGACCCCAGAGCCATCCTGTTGTCCAGTGAGCCCAACCTCTTTCAGGAACACTCCAACCTGTTGCCTTCAACAGCCTCAATTCACCATTTTACCACGTGGTGGTGGAGGTCAGTGGGAGGACACAGACTGGTGTAGTGGAGTCCAGTAAAGTCATAATTAATATATTAATTTATATATTAAAGCCATCAATGGCTGCTGCCAGACCTCCATTACATTCTGCATTTATACCCTAGATATTCACCACTGCCAATATCTTCTCTGGCTCCATCTCAAGATTTGGGCAGTTTTGGACAATCTCCACAGGTGGGGGATGGTTTTGGATAGCCTTTGCTATAAATGCAACAGAATGGTGATCCACAGTGACATCCCAGATGTACAGCCCGCAGAAGATGAGGTCCAAGCTGTGGCTACACTCATACATAGCAGTGGAAACTACCTGTCTAAGGATTAGTGAATCCATCAACTGGAGGAACTGCTGAAAAAGTTGCTAGATATTTTGTTAAGCTACATTGAAATCCTATAACAAAATTAAGTTGGATGCATCCAGCAAAAGACTGGCAATGATATTTGCAAATAGGAACCCCTTCTTCTGACCCAGATGGCAGTAAACAGGTAAAATCCTATACCTCACACCTGCCTCACCCTTCACTGCCACACATTCACTTGACCCCATCTCTTTCAGGGTATGCTTTTAATGTCAAGCAGGATCTAAAACAGATGGCTGAACTACCACCACTATGCTCTTACCTCAGGAAGTGTACTGCTGACAACCTGGAAGGGATTGCTGCCCAGTACTGGCCTAAAGAGATCTCCCAAAGCCATGTCGCTTTGAAGCATCAATAAAGAAAAGAGAAGTTGCACACACCATGTTCAAGCTATAAATGTAAATTTATTTTAGACACACATACAAGCAGATTGGAGCAGGTGATCCCTGTGGACAATACACTTATGCATCTCCTCCACCAGAGGTTTCATCAGGAGTGGTACTACCATGAGACTTGCACTTTTAAATAGTGGAAAGCATACATATTAAATACCTCAACTGAATCTTCAAATTATACAATGTTACAGTCAGTGCTGGAGAGCTTAATGTCCAACTAGTCCAAGTGCAAAAATCATGCATAATAGCAGTGTTTTTGTGTAACATGCATTTATGTATTTTATTATTTGTCATTTTACTGCCAATATGCAAAGCCTATATCAGACCATTGATTGATTACTTTTCTCAGTTTTGAGTGGACTAAACAAAGGCACCAGAAACAAACTAGAAAGAATTCAAAAGAAGGAAACAAGAATAATGGGTGGTTTGAAGCATATTTATTATTTATCTATTTATTTTATCCATTTGTTGACCAGGTAGGTGCACTGATCCAAACACCATTTTAGGCATGACCCCAGCCATGCTGACGGCATAGCAGACACAATACAATGCAATGGGAGCAATACAGAGCACTAGGTAATAAATAACAGGACACTATACAATGGTTTCAATGGAGGAGAAAAGAAAAAATAGTAATAGTGGGGAGGGGGTATCACCCAATGAGGTACAAAGAGTGAATACAGAAATTGCAACTAGCCCAATTACATGTGGACCAGTGAATTTAAATACATACAAGATAGACAGTGACATAATACATGTGGATTACAATGAAATATTAAAGATTTTTTATTACACAGTTTACAAAGAAGAAGAATAAGGGAGACATACTATTTTATAATTTACATAAAGACAGAAAATTGTTGGATGATGTAGATCTCAGTTTCCATACTGACCATCATTTCACAACAGTCACACTAAGCAGGTTAAAATTACTGTAACTGTTTCAAAACTAACAAAAGAAAATGTACTATACTGAAGGAATAATAGGTACATGGAATTATTTACCAGCCAATATTGTAGATAGTAGGACATTAACAACCTTTAGTAACAAATTAGACAAATATATGGATGGGAAGAACCAAAAAGTATTCTCATGAATCTGAGATAACATAAACATAGATGTTAATGTCTTCTACTATCTCCAGATTCCAAGTATAAACCAAATATGCAGCCATTAAAACAGTGAGGAAAATGCTTAAACAGCACATCCTAATGGACTTCCTATGAAACATGTATGGACAGTAAAATAAACAAATTACAATATATCCTTCAAAAGAGACTAGAAATGTCACAATGCATGGAAACTATAGACCTTAAACTGACAAAGAGAAGACATAAATGTAAAGCATTGACTTAATTAAAAAAGAACAAATCAAGGATAGTATTCAAAGAAGTACAGATATTATAAACATTTCAAATTCAGAGCTTTGATTTTGTTCTATTCTTGAGGAGGGTGGCAACAACCTACAAGTGTTGCTACAAAGGGAGACAATGTGGATTCATAAATCGAATGCCTGCACACCAAGTTGACTCAAAGAAAACCTTTGATTTTAAGCCCTTCTTGTAAACCCTGTGCATCTTTGGCTATTTTCTGGCAAAAATTGTTTTAGTAAGTTTAGTGAATTTAGTGGTCTTTCATGTCTAGTCTTATCTTTTCAGTGTTGAATATGTTTGAATGTATATGAGTCTGAGGGTCAGATATTCAAACTGCGCTATTTTGTGGCGCAAGCCTGCGCTGCACAAAATAGTTGTGTAGGGTGTGGCGAGGATATCAAAGGAGTTGCGCTATTGAGCAACTCCTTTGGATATCACCCCGGCCACAGCCACTGTGCATGGCGAGTGGAAGTTATGCCACTACAAGTAGTCAGAGTGGAACATTCAACTTCATGTGGTGTAAATACCATTGTGCCATGCACAAATTTCTGATATTCAAAAGGTGACACTGCAAATGGGGCCATAATTCATGCAAGGCATGGGGGGCATTGCATCTGTTTATGGCCCCATTTGCATGCCATTAGCATGCAGATGCGCCGATCCCGAGGACTTGCGCCTGGCGCCTGCCAGGCAGCAGCCATCGGGACTGACGCTCTGCAGCCCAATCATGGGCAAATGTGTAAGAAAGACCCCTCCCTGACTGGCCCAATCACAGGCATAAGCTATCACCCCAACCAGCTCCGATGGCAGCAGCAGCTTTCTCGAACGGAGTCTCTTGTGGTTCAGTGGAACGATCAGCCGATCGTGGGTGCAGAGTTAAAACCACCCTCAACATTTCGTGGTGGTCCAGTGGGATCGAGCCATCGCTGGCTGCAAATGAACCTCGAATGGTTCTTGGTGGTCCAGTGGATCGATAAGCCGATCGCAGGCTGCATAATATGGCAGCCTGCCCCTCACATCATATCTGGTGATCCAGGTCTTACCTCACCCACCACGTAGACCCACCACCTCAGCTTTCTTCACAGCCAGCGGGCAGCAGAGTCTCACTCACTACCACCCCACCGCCGCCGACTGATTGCCCGGTAGGGCCACACGCCGATTGGCAGAGCAAGAGCCAATGGGTGTGCAGCCCTATGCCATAGCAGGCAAGTCCAGATATGTGAATGGAAGACTCATTCACATATCTGGACTGCCTTGCGGCGGGGCAGGCTGCACGCCCATTGGCTCTTGCTCTGCACCAATGGGCGCAGCCCTACCGACAGTCAGTCGGGCGGGCGGTGGCGCAGGTGGTGGGATGCTGTCACCACGCTGTGGGGAAGCGGGTGATGGGGCTTCATGGGTCGGTGGGTGGGGAACACTAGATCACCAGGGACATGGTCTTGGGGCGGGGATTTTGCCACATTATGCAGCCCGCGACATATCGGTCCACTGGACCACCAGGGATACGCTCGGGGTTTATAACTCTGCAGCCCGCGATCGGGTTTTTCGTCACCTGACCACCAGGGATACATTTGGGGTTTACAACCTGCAGCCCACGATTGGGCTTATCGTCCACTGGACCACCAGGGATACGCTCAGGAGGGAACACTTTGCTGCCTGTGATCGGGCTGGTTGGGCTGGCGATTAGGCTTGCCCATGATCGGGCTGGTTGGGGGGATGTTTTACACTTTGCCCAGGATCGGGCTGCAGGGGGCACAGGAGTAGGTTGAGGGCCAGCCACAGGTGGCAGCTGCTGTGTTGTGCCCTGCAATGTGGCAGCTCACCTGTGGGTGGCCTCGACTTGATCCTTTTTTGGCTCAAAGTTGTGCAGGCGCAGGTTGGGGTTGCGCCAGACAACTCTGCACAGCCCGGCTGAGTATCGGGCTGTGCAGTTTATGCATGGTTCCTCCTCCAGTTCAGAATGCATTCATTTGCATTGCACTGTTGCTCAGCATGTTTTCAGTGGTGTAATTGCTCCTGCTAAATATCACAGAATGGTTCAATTTCAGACTTGCGCGGGTGCAACCCTATGCGCGTAAACAACCTTTGAATATCTGGGCCTGAGTGTATACATACTCTCACTGTTTTGTGGTTATGCTAATCCAAATGTTCATAATATCTATACTTTTTCTAAGATTATCTTTAATCTGTTCTGTTTTCAAATTATGCCCAGTGCTTTACATTTACTTCCTCTCCATATCAGTTTGAGGTTTACTACTGTACCTTAGGATAGTTATATATGATCTATTATCCTGTATTTATTGATAATAAAATTCACATTGCTTAGACATTTAAATGTACCCTTTTGAAAATAGGAATAGTTAGTTGCCAGAAAATGTAATATATAGAGGTCTTTATTGACTTGTATGATCCATTTGGTTATTCTCCATGCATTTTTGGCATTTCTATTTTTTCGAGGATATATATGATTCTGTTGGTTATTTTACTATCCATATCTTATTTGGAAATCCATGTGGAAGAACTGTTCAAGTATGTTCCTCAGTTATTTAATGGTTACACAAATTAACTTTACATGTAAAACACGATGGTATGCATGATTTTTGCACTTTGACTAATTGCAATTTAAGCTCTCTGGCAGGTACTTTCACATTACATAATTTGTATTATCAATTGAGGTGTTCACTATGTATGTTTTCCACTATTTAAATGCACATGTCTCATGCTAACACTGCCTCCTGATGAAGACACTGGTGGAGGCAACATGTAGGACTATTGTCCACAGGGAGCAGTTGCTGTTCTCTGCATGTGTGTTTGCTCCTTCTGCATGTATGTTTGTTTAAAAGAAATTTACTTCTATAGCCTGAATGCAGTGTGCACACCACTTTTTGCTTTTCTATCTGGTTAGAGCTGGATGAAAGTAGCAAATTCATGAAACTTTTGTGAAATGTCATAAATTTTTCAGAATTTCCTGCACTTCCACCTTTGGCGAGATCAGAATCTTCCAAATCTGCTTGGGGATTTTGCTGTGTTCCATGGAATTTTGGCTGAACTGCAGAATAACAGTTCTAAGGAATTTTATTCCTTTAATAGATTATTCCATAATAGACATAATTATTCCACAGTTCAGTGATAAGTTATGCAGAATTTCTTTCTGTGGTATAAATCTCATTTTGAAATGTATGAAATGTGTTTCTCATTCTTGTTGTCCTGTCTTTACATCTGATATGCATGAAAATTGTGTGGATTACAATATGTTCCTCATATTTTGAAATATGTGAATCTCTGTGGTATTTAGTGGTTCAACTGCATTAGTAAATTATCACATTCTCAATACTACATAAGGGCTGGACTTACTGTCAGTTATGTTGTCCATATACATTTCAATGAAATGTCACGTAGGCATATTTGTTTTGATGTTGACTGTATGACAGCATGTCACAAAGTAATGTGATAATTATTCCTGCTGTTTACACTGAATGCCAGCATAGATCAATTGTATGGGAGCCTTGAAGGAAGTAAATGTTTAATTTTTAACATTTATGACAAAAGATTCTGTCTCTGTTGCATGTCAAAATCAGGGATAACAGTGCTAGTTTGAACAGTTCTCCAATTTCTGTCACCTGCACTGAAAATGTTGCCAGCCAGCACACCAAACACAAAAGCAAATAAGAGACTAGCAGACTGAAAATGAGACATACTGTCCTCATCCATATATTAATTGTCAGCCATCTTGTGTGTCTGCTTTCAAGTACCACAGCAGCAAACCATGTGCAACACTAGCCATCAACGAGCACTAAACCTGTCCCCCAAACTGAGCAGCACTACTGAGGCTCAATATCCTGAGATGTGAAAGGGGGCGCATGCATATACAGTACAATTATACTATGAACTATCATCTACATGTCCCTCTTCTTTTAAAAACAATGGAATAAAGAAAATGAAATCTCTTTAATCTATTTGCACCTTTCCAGTTTAGCTGATTTTAATTAACTCACTGCAATCTACCTATTTGATGAGTACTAGACTCATCACAGTAACTGATAAATATTCTCAATGCTGGACATACACCCTCAGTAAAAGGGAGGCAGCCAGATATCATTGCTTCACTTGTTAGTACAGCTGTAATGGGCATAGTTATCCTATCTCACTCCCCATCCCCAATGTCAAGCCTCTGCAATGCTCAATCTGTGAGCCAAGCTCAGCTCTCACCACCAACTCTGTCAGGCAGTCCAGCACCACAGGTGGCCTACTAGTGTGACATTCAAACATGGCCACCCAAGACAGGTGACTACAAATGTAGAGAATTAATAAGGCACATCTCATGTTTACTCTTACTAAGCTCCTGTTTTGAGTGAGTGAGCATGAAACGTGGCAACAAAGAATTGAGAACTGTTCGAGTAACTTTTTCAGTTATTTAAACCCAAAACATAGGTATACTTGTTTGTCAAGAATTGTGGGAAATGATACACTGCTTTTTATTTTATGAGTGAGTGAATTATTGCACAACATTACAAAAGATATACGTTCACTTTCAAGGAAAAGCAGACAGCACTTCAGTTTCATAGTGTGGTATGCCATCATAACTTACTGTTCTAAGATACTGTATATGCTTATTGTATGTGACTTGTTAGTGTACACAAACCAGTTCAAAATATATATAATTCATATCAGCTTACTACAAAGAATCATTTACAAGTGGTGCAGAAAGTTGAAAAGACAAAATGTTTTGTGACAGTTCTTAACTGTTGACTTACTACCTATCTCATCCATTTCTGCTACAACTATTCCTTTAGGGAAACAACTCAGAATCAAGTTTGTATGACAGATCTGTTCTATGTAAGAGTCTGGTTTTTTCTTTAAAAAATACAAATTTTATACAAGCAGGCACACTTAAAAATTTAGCCTATCATTGAGCAGAAATCAGCAGTCCAATATATAGCATCAAGCTACACTTTGGTGTCAGATTTTTAACATTCAGTCTTTATTCTACCTGCATTTTACATTATATTGTTTTCAGACTTTGAAATAAAGGTGTAAAAACATAAGCAGTTTAACAGACATCAAGAGGCAGTGTTCTTAAACTGTTAGCAATGAACTCAGGGAAATAAATCATTACAGATAAGTACCATTTCAGGCAAATTCATGTCAGAGCAGTGCTGCCTTGGCACCTCTAGGCTTCCCTCGCTGCATCACATCTGCTAAATGCTTAAAGGTGCATGAGCTTCCAGGACATGTGACAACAGGATCAGTAAATGGATCAGGATAGTAATGACCAAGAATCATAACTGGCATGAACAATACTTATTTATTCATGATAATGTATATTCCATTAAAATTAAATACAGTACTCTGAATCAAGATACAAAATAATACCGAATTCACTAGCTCTTTAATCCACAGTCCATACAGTCACTACTGAACTGTGGAATGAATGAGATGTGGATTATTGTAATAAACTGCAGAAAAACTTGCAGCAGAACTGATCACTGACAGTGATCAGTTGTGCAGATTTCTTTCACGCAGTTTAACACAATAATCCACAATTCATACATTTATTCCAATGTTCTAAGTCAGTCTTTTCGTAAACGCATTCCGAATTTTCATGAAAGCAAAATTTGACTTTTGCCAAAATTTTGCCGGTGGAAGTTTATTTTCACAGCCCTGTATCTGGCCATTGGTGTGTGTGGCTGCATCTTTGAGAGTCAAGGTGTGCTCAATTTTTAAATATTTGAAACATTACAGATTCCAGAGGAAACAGTAATGAAATCTCAAACCATGGCAGGATCTAGCACTGCACAGCAACCATGAAAGGGAGGAGTTGGAGCAATCAGCCAGTCTGCTATCTTTTCCTACTCCTAGAGGACTCCCAGGAGATCAGGACACAGTGGAGAGGTCCCTTCTCCATGACCCTTCCAAACCAAAGGAACCTACTCAGCATGACTCATACTCAAGGCCTTCCTATTTAGCCATGCCTTCCTAGACCTAGTCCACAAAACTTTTAGGGGCTTCCTTTTATGTCTCATTTTAGCTGTGTCTTGTGTCACCACAGGACACATTTATTTTATGCTGATGATATTGTTATATTTATTCTTAGTTTTTATTTATTATGTAGCTAGTGTATTTTAATGTACAGCACCCAGAGGCTCTGGGATTGGGTGCCTGGAAAATAAAATTCGGCTTGCCTTGTCTTGCCATCACACTCCCAGTTTGTCTCTCTCAAACCTTTATGCAGGTCCAATATCCCACCATCTGAGGATGCCCTGCCTCTTCAGCAGTCCAAAACCACCTCAGTGAGTGCTAGGACTTATAGTGACAGAGCTGGCAGAGCAGTCCTGGGAAGCAGGAGTGTGAAAGAGTCAATGATCCATAACACAATGTACCTCCATTACAATATCCTAAAATTACAGCCCAACTAAACCAAACTTATACAATAAGTACCGCTTAAAAACACCTTCCTAACCCCTAATTATATGATGGCATGCACACATTATAAATATGCCATCTAACCACATTCATACCTCCCACCCTACAAATCCAACAAAACAATAAAAGGAATTTAGTAGCCAGCAAGGATGCTTAATTGTCCAACAAATACAACTATAAAGCACATAGATATGAACTAAAAAGATAGAAATTGGGAGGCTAATCATTTATCTGTGAACCTTTTATAAATACTGTAGTTTTCAATCAGTGGATGATGAAATGAGTAACCATTAACTTTTTCAAACACATTAGGATGATATCAGGGGACAAGTGCAAGAACAACCATTAATACTACTGACTTTAAAGAGCCACATACCCTCTCTGCAAGAACCAAGTGTCTCAGCTCAGTGACTTGTTTGGCTGGCCCCAACTGGAGGAACTGTGGAATGTCAGAGATCATACACAAGACCCTGTCTGCCAATGTAGCAGCATGAGGCACTGTGGCACCTCTAGGATGACCAAGAGCTGCATTGTTTGTTATAACATATTTGCCTAAATTATGTTACTAAAGTATAGTACAAGGAGAGGAAGGAGGGAGGCAGGAACTGGAGTTCTAGAGAAGGATAGGATAGGTAGAAGGAGAGAGGGAGTCTAGGGAGGTAGAAGAGGAGGTTAGGAATGAAGAGAAGGGCAGGGGAGGGAAGGATGGCATTGTAGAGGGAATATCTAGCAATACCAGGAGCCTGAACAATAGATGCATGTCCTCCAGGCTGTGAAACTGATGGAAGAGTGGATCTGGTAATGGTCAATGAGACCTGAGAAACCCTGAATCACATCTGGGATCTCTCTATGGGAGGAAGGAGGGAGTAAGGGAGGGAGGGAGGGAGGGGTGGGGTAACACTTTTCATCAAGGCAGGTATAAAGGCCACTATAGAAGATATGGGGCAGTGAGCATGGGATCAATTTGGATACAGCTGCGAGAGAGATATGAAGAAAATAAGGGTGGTGTGTGATGTTGGATTTTAAATAAGGATGGAATGTTGGCTTGGGAGCTGGTGATGAGATCAGAAAGCAACTGATCAGTTTCAACCTGCCTAATGTGGAATGGAGATACTACACATAGAAGCAGGAGTCAAGTGATCCTGGTTGAAGGCAAGGATAGACAAGGATCCCTTGTTTAAGTCCATGATAGCTACAGTATCTATCTATATATCTATATATACCAGTCCATGATATCTATCTATCTATCCATCTATCTATATATATAGCAGCACTAACTCTCTCAGTTGTCTCCCCCCAAGATTTTTTTCTAAGAGGGTAATTGTGACTCAGTTTAATCTCTCCCATATTGTACACCTCAGTACTCAGTATAACCTGCTATGTAATATATCACTGCTATTTGCATTTGCAGTGTCAGTGGCTCAGTAGGTAGCACACTCGCCTCTGAGGCCGGGAGATCAGAGGCCGAGGCTCAGTTCCCACATCTGGCACCTGGGTTAATATCCCAGTACTGACACTGTAGTGCAGCATGAGATGGGTGCTGCACTTCTGAGGTGCAGTCTTCGGATGTGACATTAAACCGAGGTCCCATCTGTCTGGACTGGTGGTAGTTCAGGTGGATGTTAAAGATCCCATGGCACTTGTCTAGAAAGAGTAGGGAAGTTTTATTGAACAAAGGAAACATAACATCACGAAGAAAATTTCACAAAGGAGGAACCATACATAATATATAGTACACTAATGTAAAAAATATTTTTGTGCATATGGATCAAAAAAGAATGACATCACCAAAGATAGGAAAATTTCCATAAATCCATAACTTTCACATTTGAATAATGCTGGATATCTTTCATTCAAGTGCAAGTAATTCAGTATGAACAGAATCAATTATTACTGAATATGATGTCTGCTGTTGTTGTAGTACAAATTTACAACGAGCCTGCCACAGAAAATACTGTAGTAAAGCAAAGAAAACATTCAATGTACTTCTATGATATTTTTCCATATCCCTGTATAATCACCTAAAACAAGAATGTTGTATGTTAAAGAAACTAAATGTGGCATATACCAATATACTGCTGCCTCATTCCAAAAAGCCTTACTATCCATACATTCTAAGAAAAGTGATGTTGGCTTTCTTCAACATTAATACACTTTGGTCTCAAACAATATCTGTCAACTAAAGGTTTATACTTCATATTCCCCTAACGCCTAATCTCCCATGTGCAGATATCCAAATTATGTCCCAAATTTTAGCTGGAATCCTGAAGTCAATCAGTTATGCAAAGCAAAAGTCATTTTAATGGGGTACAATGTGGAAATAAAAGTGTAACCTTCTGAATATCATAGACAATATAATTGTAAAAGATTTTTTAGTCAAAGTAAGTAATTCATGTAAGGGTATCTTCCATTGGTGCAATTTCCTAAAGGTTGAAAGCTCATAGTTAGGTAAATCATCTGAAGAAAGTATTTTGGAGGAAACATAGACCATTTGAAAAATATTTGTGCCAAATAGACTGGACCCAATAATGCCATGTCAGAAAAGGTTTTATCCATATAAATGGAAAGGAGGAAAATAAAACATAGAATGAAAGAAACAACGGATTAATCATCTGTAAACCCCCATCTTTCTTTGAGAGATATGTAAAATCTCTTTGACAGGGTTGAGTCTGTTGCCCCAGAGCATTTGAAAGAAAATACTATATAATCTGGTTTCAACAGATATGGGTGGAGGAAAATATGACTTAGATAGATAAAAAGAGGTAATAAAATTTTTTAATAATAGTGATCCTTTTCTGTTTACCAAAAGTCCAACTTTTCCATAAATTTATTTTAGATTCCCCAATTACCAATTGTTTCTCCCAATTGTAAAGAGCCATATCTTCAACCCCAAACCATATCCCCAAAATTTTTGGGGTGTATATGATATGGATATATTAAAATATTCGGAAACATGTGAAGAGGTGTGATGTAATGGTAAAATAAAACTTTTCTCGATATTCAGAGAAGCTTCTGAAAAGTTCCCAAAAAAGGAAAATATCTAACGCCTCTGTAACTATGCAGTATTTGCTAATAATAAAGTGACAGCATCTGCAAAGGCCATGACTTTAATTTTTCTAAGGAAGGAGAAGGTGAGATTCCTATAATCTGTTGATCTGAAATAATACATCTAATAACAGGGTCCAAAACAAAAGTGTATAATAGAGGACTTAGGGGCATCCCTGCCTAACACCTCTATTAATTTCGATTTCAGTTCCCATCAAACTATTTACAATGGGGATAGTAACTGCCTGGCTATAGAGTTTAATTATCCAGTGAACGAAAGTTTGTGGAATACCATAATTTAATAAAATAAAATACAGATAAGAGTGACAAACTGTATCGAAAGCTTTAGCCTGATCTAGTGCTACTATTAGTCCTGATTTAAGGGAATTATGCAGATTATTTGAAAAAGATCTCGATTAAAAAGATTATGTTGTATTTTCCTATTCGAATAGAGCAAGTTTGAGCAGGATGTATAAGAATTTCCACTATTTAATAAGCGATTATGTAAGATCTTAGTTAATATCTTATAATCGCTGTTCAGGAGACTAATTGGTCTCCAATTAGATAAAGAACTTTGTCACCTTTTTAAAAAATAAAAGTCATAAGTGAGATAGAAAAATCTTTGCATGTTATAGCTGAATTCAAAATAGAATTAAAAACTAGGGGCAAAAAACTACATATATTTTATACAGATTTTATAAAACTCATTAGGAATGCCATCTAGACCTAGAGCAGATCCATTTTTAACTGTTTAATAACTTCTACTACTTCTAAAGCAGAGATAGGTTTGGTTAAAAGTATTAAATTACCTCCAAAGCGAAGGTAAAGAGCTAAAGTGTTGTAATGGAAAATTGTTAGTAGATAACAATGTTTGAGAGGAAAACACTCTTGAATATGTTGCTGATAACAGATAGCATTCCCATATCAGTAGTAATTAAACTCCCTTGTGAGTTAATAAGTCCTGACATTAAAGTATGCTAGACGAGTTTTGCAAGCTTGAAATGGATCAGACATGGGACTTTGTTTGATACCAAATTTAAATTCTAGATCTAAGGACTTTGCTCTATCATACTGAAATAATTTCATTTGTTGCTTTATATTTGAAATTTAGAAGCATATAGGAAATGATCTGTAGGAGGAAAGGACATTAATTTATAAAGCTGATTTCTATACAAAAGATATTTCATATAATCTGAATTAGCTTTAGTCCTTCCCAATTAAGAAATAAACATTTAATTTCCGCTTAGTTTGTAACCACCAATCATAATGGGATTCAAACAAATCCATGGTAGTAGATTTAGCTAGAAAAAGGCTTCTAGTTTGGAAAAAGGAAGCCGCATCTTGTAAGAAAGAAATGTTTAACCTCCAACTTGAGTTTTAGAGGATAATTTAGGGGCATATTGGTTAAGAAAGATTACAAATTATGATAGAATGGTCTGAAAATTCAGTGGGTTGAACCTTACAAGATAGCGGAAAAGGTAACGAGAAATAAAAAACATATCTATAAGTAGAAAAAGTATGCCTGAAATAAGTTGCTCCACCTTGTGGGTGCAGTTTTCTATAAACATCTTGAAGGTCAGCATCTGTAATAAGTTTAATAAGAGTGTTTGTGTCACAATATATCTTTTTCCAGAATTTTTACGGACAGTTATGTCTAGGGAACAGTTGAAATCTCCTCCCCATATGATGTGCTTTCTAGTGTATAAAAAGGCTTAATATCCTCAAACAACTCAATCCGCTTTAACTTTGTCTGAGGCGTATGTATATTGACCAGACGAAAAAGTAATCTCCTAAAGAAAAATCCAAAATTAAAACTCTACCGGTCTAACATCAATCACTTTAGATATTTTAAATGCCGATTCCCAAATAATATTCCAATACCATCAGCACTATCGGATCCAAAGGTCCAAAAAAGGCCCCCAATCCATTTTCTTTGTAATTGATTTAATTTCAAAAGAGACGTTACCCTAGTTTCTTGTAATAAAATGATATCCAATTTTAAAGAACCTAAATACTGTAGTAAAGGTAACTGCCTTTGTAGTGCTTTTATGCTACAAACATTATAAGATGCTATCTTAATTGTAGCCATGAAACCAAAAAGTGTCTAGAGTCAAGTACCATTTTTTGGCTAACTTTCCTTTTTACCTTTTTTCTTTCTTTTCCTTAGCCAGTTCTGTTGCCTTACTATTTTCATCCTCAGGAACTAGTTCTGATACATGTGAAGTATCTGATTCAAGGTCTGAATCCCTAATATCATCTCGTAATGATGAAAAAAAATTTTCAGTGGGAAGCGGATTCAAGAGAGCGTTGCTTTAGAGACCCCTAGTAAGACGTCTGCTTTTGGCTGTCTCAAAGGAGGAGGCATAGAAAACCAAGAGTTTGTTTCCAGAGACAGAAGGTTTGGAAATATTTTATCAGCTAGCAGCTGAGGTTCCTTTAACCCAGTGTCTACTATTTTGGAATTGACTGGTTTACTTGTAACCTGAGGACTGGGGTCAGAGAAAGAATGTTTTCAGGAAGGCCTTGTTTTTGTGTGAGCTTTTTAACACGTCCTGATCCCAGCCTTCTGTGCAGTTCCGTCGTGCCAAGGACACTGATGGAAGGCATGACCTTTTTGTCACATAGGTTGCATTGGAGATATTATTACACATATCCATTGAGTGACCAAAACCTCCACATAAGGGGCATTTTAACACATCACACACGCTACTAATATGGGTTCGAGCCCCACACTTGTAACAAGCTCTAGGCTGTCCCCATAAAATCAGACTCTATCTTTTCCCAAAAGAAGCTATTAGGAAGATGTACTATTTCTGAATTAACTTGGAACAGTTTAACTTTAAATTTCCACCCTCCAGTCCAGATCCTCAGAATCCAACAAAGCTTCAGGAGGACTTAAAATATCACATTTTGATTGCAGCCAATGGTAGATATCACTCACATTAACTCCTTCGTTCGACACATTATGGTGACGTAGCAATTTAATAATGCTATAAGAATTACAAAAGAAAGGGGTCCAAAAGGTGTATTTTTGTATTGCATATTTGTCCCAAAAACTTTCTAAATGAAAATTGGTTTGAAAGCTAATGTCAAATGAATCTTCTCCTGCAATATGTATTAAAGCATAAATATCTGAAGGAGAGAAACCCATAGAATGTTTTAAAAGTTGTTTGAAGACATAATATCTGTCAGGATGCTCCTGAAGGCCTCCTTTATACCTTATCCTGACAGCATTACGTCGTGGGGCCTGCTCTAATTTATTCTTAAACAAATCTGACATAGAGGTTTTGCTGGAGGTAATCTTTCCCATCTTTTGATAACACTTCATCTTTTTTCCTCAGAAAATATAGGAGGTTCAATATGAGGCGCTTGGCTTAGATAAAGCCAAGTTATTCTCCACCCTCATAAACTGCAGTTTTTCCATCAATAACATTAGTGTGCACAGTAGAAGTACCTGGGCCCAGTATTACAGGATCGGTGGCATGCGTGGAAGGTGAGGAGGTGATGAAAAGGAAGACCATGTGGGATCTGGAATCCATTGTCCCGAAACCGTCTTTGCCATCCTGCATCTAATAGAGCAGATTCCTCCGACCAGTCTTTGGATGGTTCTGCTGCGCTTCCTCCCGAAGTCCAAACTGTCGGCGCAGGGCCTGTGATGTCCTAGGTCCCTCCGAAAAAGTGTTCCCTACTACCGCATCTACCTGGGAAGTCCGTTCCGTGGTGTTGTGCAGCATCGTAACTCCTGGTGCAACAGAGGTAGTCGTCGAATCAGAGTAGAGACCCTGGGACACTCACAGGGGCCTGGGACATCTCCTGAATGCTGGAATATTACCAGCCAACTCTGGAAATCTGGATTTGTCCTCCAGTGCTGTTTCCAGCGGCGATGTCGGTTTAGGTAAGCAGAAATATCATGAGATGCTTCACAAGTAGAAAAATCAGAGACCATGCTCTCTCCAACCTCTATCCCGGTGCAATGCTGAAGATGCGTCTGCCATAATGCAGCATGGCGTGTGAGAACTGTACTGGCGGCAACAAGGCAGCCAGTGAAATTTCCCCAGTGTCCTGGCCAAATTTCCCTCATTCACTAAAAAATACCACCAACAGCTTAATCTGGTTCAAGGTCAGTTGGCATTCATCTGTATCCCTCCCGGTTGTGCCTGAAAATAGCAGGATTTGCCTAGTGCACTTACCCGGTCAACAAAACTGAAAAAATATATACATGTTAGAATGTTGCATGCCAAAGCTGTATCTGTACTAACTGTTTTAGCATGTTTTTGTCCTGTAACTCCTGAGTCGCCCTGAAAAAGGGACCTCTGGGGCCCAGTGGGCCTACCGGTCATCAAAATTCAATAAATAAATAAATATATATATATATATATATATATATATATATATATATATATAACTGGTCAGCAATTTTCCTATGGGCTGAACCAGTTGATATTTCCATAACTAGCTGATTGTTACGAGGTTCTCGAGCTCCATCTATCAAAGGAGCGCCTTACTGGTTATCCAATTTGTTTGTGGGTGTGCTAAAGCGTTCCTAAAACATGGCTCCGTATCTTAGTTAGTGAGAAGCCACCACAGTAAGATCCTCAGCTTTCCACAATCTTTTTAATGTATCTGGTTGATCCTACCATATCACGCTTCCCAATCCTTTATTCTCTATATATACTGTATAAATATCTATATAGACATTTTTTATCAGTATTTTGTCCTTTGCCAGAGTTTGACTGACAACACTCTTCAGCCCTGTCACCAACCCTCTCATGGTCTTACTGGATATCCATGACTTGCCTCATTGGGTAGATGGCCAGCTGTGTTGGTCATGCAAGAACCTGCAGAGAGTGCGGCTAATGACAGCCTGGCAAATTTTTCCTTAAGTTCTCTCCCTGGACTGAAGTGGCAGGATGTGTGCAGCAACACAGCACGTTTCAGTCCTATCCCTTGCTTGTATGAACTCCCGCGTGCTGCTGCCTGACCTCCATAGTGGGAACTGGTGTCCTCCCTCATGGAAGAAGGGAGCTGCCATTGTGAGCTCAATCCTCCCTCACCCTGTCATCCCACTGAGTGACCCTGTCCATTCCTGAACCTGCATTGCCAGCATGGGGAAGCTCAACTCTCCTCCACTGGGTTGGCCCAGGATGGGTTCTAAACCCAGGAGGTGACAGTGTCAACTAGGAACCGTGCAATTTTGACTTGGTGCTAGGAAACAGTGACCATGCAAGGGGGCATCAGCACAGCTGAGCCCTGGGACACAGCTACCACCAGTCAGTGTGGTTTCACCTTGATTTTTAAAAGAAGTGCTGGACAGAAAGACATGTATCCTGGACTATTAAAAGGCTGATTTCAACAAAATTTGGATAATTTTAGAGGAGTATGTGGTGAAGCATAGGTCAACCATGAGGGTGGAATAAGAATAGTCCTAAATCAAGGATGGGGTCCAGAAAGATACAAATACCTTCTCCAATGCAGAGGATAAAAGAAAAGTAATGAAACCACTCTGGACTTCAGGGGAGTGGAAAAAGCTGTAAAAGGAAAATATCTTCCTTTGAGATATTTAGGAGGACCTAGAGAAAAGGAAATGGTAGACACCCTGGAAAAGTAGCAAACAGCTAGCAGAGTGGTACAGAAATACAAGGCAGAGACTCAGTTCAGGTTAGCGAGGGTCAAGGAAGGTGACAAAACTTTTTCATTACATCAAGGAAACACAGATGATAATGGAAGGTATTCTCAAGCTAAAAAAGGTCTGAGTGGATGGAAGATAACAGAGGAAAAGTGAAAGTATAGAACAAATACTTCTGCTCAGTATTTGCAAAGGAAAAAATGAAACAATTCAACATGGAACAATTGTGATGAGGAAGAGGGTGACAATGTGCAATGAGGGGTTTATGGTGGACAGGGTCCTCAAAGGTGCTCAGGCTCATTAAGGTTGACACATCATCTGGTTCAAATGATATGCATGCTTGGGCTGAGGAACTGTTGGAAGATGTAACAGCCTCCTGGCTAACCTGTTCAACAGTTCTCTGGGCACTAGACTGGTGTTACTGAAATGAAGAACAACAGATTTAGTGCACCTGCATAAGAGAGGACAAGGGACAAGCTGGGGAACTACAGATGGGTCATACTGACATTGATAGTTGGCAGACTGATGGAGATCATTACCATACATACAAATTCACCAGCAGATTAGGCCCAAAGGTCTAGCTTGTCTACCCAAAATGCTGCTCCTGATTAAGGTGCAGCTACAGCCACCCTCCCTTGTTTCAATCCCTGTTTCCACCTAACTGAACCTTGACCATGTACCTGTTCCATTCCACCTTAAATCCTTCCATGGTCTCCCTTGCCAACAGTTTCCTGATAGAGCATTCCAAGGTGCCACCACCCTCTTGGTGAAATAGTATCTCCTCACTTACCCCGTACCTACCTCAACTAGCTTAAAGTTATATCCCTTCTATTTCTCTCTGCCTTCAACTTAAAGAGATCTTCCATGTCCACCCTATCATGCCCCTTCATATATTTGAAGACCTCTATCATATCCCCCATCTCTCCTGTCCTCCAGGGAGTACATGCTCAGTTCCGCCAGTCTTTCCTCATAGGACATTCCCCCAGACTATGGATCAACCTAGTGGCATGCCTCTGAACTCTCTCTAAAAGGATAACATCTCTTCAAGTAAGGCCTCCAGAACTGCACTCAGTACTCCAAGTGAGGCCTCAGCAGGGAGTTGTACAGAGTCAGAATGACCGCTCTTCTCCTTGATGTTATCCTCTAAAGATACACCCTAGCAATTTATTTGCCTTGGCAACCACCCTTTGACACTGTTCTGAATTGTTCATTTTGGCAACTATGGCCACTCCAGGTCTTTTCCCCCCTTAGTTGTCAACAGCTGTCCCTCCAAGATGATAGTTATGCACAGAGTTCCTGTGTCCCAGATGAGCGCGCCTGCACTTTTTAGCATTAAACCCCGCTGCCAGGTGTGTGCCCATCCTTCCAGCTTTTCCATGTCCTCTTGAAGTGTCATCCTACCCTCATCTCTGTCAACCATTGCCCCCAACTTGGAATCATCTGCAAACATGCCCATCCTGCTCCTAACTCTCTCTCCTAACTCCCTCCCCAATGCCTGCAATGAAGTCATTGAATAGGACTGGGCACAATATTAACTCCTAGGGAACTCTGCTGATGACTGCCCTTGCAGTCGATGCCTCCCCCTACCACCACCCTCTACTGCAGGTTTCTGAGCCAGTTTTCTATCCGTCCCACCATTTTTCCCCACCCCTAGGTCCTTTAGCTGCCATATAAGCCTTCCATGCATAACCAAGTTGAAGGCCTTGCTGAAGTACAGGTACAGGTCATCAACTGACTTTCCACTGTCCAGCATGCCACCCAATCAAAGAATTCGATCAGATTGATCTGACAAGATCTTCCCTGAACAATCTTGCTCTGGCTTTCATCTTGAAAGCCATTTGCCTCAGGAACTCCACCATCCTTTCCTTCAAGTTGGCCTCCATCAGCTTACCCACTATGGATGTCAGACTGAAAGTCTATAGCTCCCCAGTTGAGCCTTTGAAGGAGAACTGTTGGAGGTTTGAAACATGTCAGGTGTTTGCCAGCCCACACTGTTTGTTTTTAACTGTAATAAACTTTTTTGCATGCAAATACTGTGGTGTCCTTTTGGATTTGTGTGTGCAAGGAACCTTGAGCAGTTTTATCTGGTGAGTTTCTAGCACCATGCCCTGGTGCATGTTCTACGGAGAAATCATCCTTTCCTTCAAGTTGGTCTCCATCAGCTTACCCACTATGGACATCAGACTGAAAAGCCTGTAGTTCCCAGTTTATCCTCAGGCCACTCCTGTGGAGAGGCACAACATATGCTTTCTTCCAGTCCAGTAGTACCATCCTGATTGGAGGGAGGAATTGAACATTTCTGTCAGTGGAGCAGCCAGGACATCGCTAGTTCCTAAGAATTCTGGAGTGGATTCCATTTTGTCCTGTGGCCTTATTAGTCCTCAAGGACTTTAGACCATCCCGCACCCTCCCCACCTGGATCTCACCGTCTGTAAGTGCCCCCTCCACTGTCCCCCACCTCCCCTGTAGTAAGGGACTCTCCTCCCTTGTGAAACCGAGCAGAAATACTCATTAAGTACTTTGACCTGCTCTGCCTTCCCTTCTGCTGAGCTCTCTTTCTTTCTCAAGCTGCTTATCTGCCCCACCCATTCCTTCTCTCACTGATACATCTATAAAATTCCTTCTCCCTCTCCCTGATCCCTGTGCTCATCTAAGTTCCGTGGTCTCCTTTGCCACTCTTACCTCTCTGCTAACCTCCCTTGAGATCCTGTGATACTCATCCTTATCTACTTCCCTATGTGAGCACTTGTATCTTTTGAACACCAGCCTCTTCTCTCTCGCCCCCTGCTTGTTCTTCCTGGGACCACCAACAAGGTCTTCTGGTCCTAGATTTCTTGTGCTGGGTTTTAGTGCAGGCTTTTGTAACTTCCAACAGGCCTGATTTAATATCCCTACTGACTGTCTGTGCTCATCCCTGGCCTAATATTACACAAGTGTTCCTGTAATGTATCAGCCATCTCCCCAAAGTCAGTTCTCCTGAAGTTCACCACAGTAGTTTTAGACTGGTTCCATTCCTTCCTATGTTCAAGGTAAACCACACTACTGATGGGTCACTCCCTGACAATGGCTCCTCCACTGCCATATTTTTACCTGACCTCGTCCTTCAGTACCAGATCCAGGATGCTATCCCCAGTCAGTTCTCCCACCAGTTGTGTTAAAATTTTATCCTGAAAGGCATCCAGTAACCTTTGTTCTTTTGCAGATCCTGATGCCATGGTACCCCAATCAACCCCTGGCAGGTTAAAATCCCCAGTACCACTGTCCTTCCTCTACCCCAGCACAATGTTTGCTAATACTGGCCACCAATTAATTGCCAATGTCCTCTGCCTGTGTTGGTGGCTGCATACAACCCCCAGATTGAATCTCCTTTCCTACTGTCTTGCACGGTGGCCCAGAGTACTTCTACATTAACCTCTGTGTCCTCATCCTTGCTACTCTCAAACCCCTCCCTAATGAACAAGCAACCCCCTTTCTGACCAAGCATTATCTGTCCTATAGGTTGTGTATCCGGGATCTTCAGTTCCCAGTCATGGGCAATGTGTGGCCCAAGTTTCCATTACTGCAGCTATGCCCCGCCCGCCAACAGAGCTTGCAGCTCAGGCCTCCCTATTCCTCAAGCTTCTTGCATTTATCAAGACCGCCCTCCACCCTGACCCCTATCTTATCAGAGCTGTCCTTTACCATATGCACACTTAATCAGGGAGAGACCCCTGACCTCTCGTGTTGATCTGCTGTGGTGTTCTGCTGCTTGCCATCTTCTGTCAAGCCCCTTCCCGCTACCAGTTTAAATTCCACATGTTTACAATAGCAAAAGAAAACCAGCACCAAGACACACACTTACTTTTCTGGTATGTATTTATTACCACATCAGAAAACAGTCAAACTCCGACCAGTTTCACCTTATTAGGCTTTTTTAGAGGGATACCAGTGAGTAGTAGGAATTGTACTTTAACGTTACATTCAACCAATCACAAACCTGTGATGTCACACCTAAATTACAGTTTAAAGTGACGTGTAAAAGTGCAAAATATTATACAGAAGTGCTGCAGTGACTTAGTGCATTATTAATGTGACTAAACCTTTTAAATAATTCTATAATCATAGATAGTTTCCTCTGCAAGATATTTATACCCCTAAATACACATGTTCTATAGCGACATACTATCTATTTGGTCAACAGCACTTACCAAATGTATTCACCTTTACATATCTACATATCCTTTTCAAGCATCTTAAACAGTATTAAAGGTTAATGTATGTTTTCTGGGGACAAAGCTGCTAGTAGCCATATTTTCACATCACAAGTCTTTACTAATATCTATCTAAATAGAATACTTACAGGGTCCTTTAGATTAGGTAGCTTATGTAACACCAGGTATTATCATCTATATTTCTTTTTATTCAAAAATAGCATGATTTAATGTCTGGCATTTAATCCTGGATAGTAATGTGCTCCTAATTGAAAAATCCATAATGCCTCTCTATATAACAATACATCATCAAGGCTTGCCCTCTTTTACCTATGTATGCTTTTCTATGCCTTTGAATCTAAATTTGTGTTCTTTTTTTGTTCTCACTTTCAGAAACATGCACTGCAAGCTCATTTCTGAGGTCTATATTTTCTATGTCCCTCATGTGCTCCCCTACTCAAATTTTAACTGTCTAGTTGTTTTACCGATGTAGAATTTTTCACATGTGCATGTTGCCAAATAAACTATGTGTACTATCACAGTTTATAAAGCTTCTAATAGTAAAGACTTGTGTGGCATTCTGACTAGTAAAAGAGGAAGTCTTTTCAATTACTGGACAGTATTTACAGCTTACTGCATTTGAAATTGCCAAGTGGCAATTCTAATAGCCATGAATGTTTTCTACTGCTCTCTACTGGTTGAAGACTGTGTGTTAATATATCAGCTAAGTATTTCCTCTTCTGTAACTAAATCTTGATGCTTCCTTACAACTATTTCCCAGTACAGAGTCTGAATGTAAAATATTCCAATTTTGCATAATTATCTTACTCACAGCCATAGAACTTCTACCATAAGGTGTTATGCAGGTGAGGCTCTCAGGTTTGTCTAGTTTTGTTTTGTTTTCTCAATAACTCATGTCTGTTTTAGAGACAAGGTCTGCTTCTGCTTGCTCCAGACTGACTGTAGCCCCTCTTGGAATCTTTGTCTCATGTTTCTACAGTCTAGGCTGAAATTTTCCTCAGCACTATAGTTCTGCTTTATCATCAGAAATTGGGATTTCAGGATACTGTTTTTCACATGCTGGGGATGGCATCTTGTCACATACAGGATAGTGTTCCTATCTGTCTCTTTTAAATACATGCTAGTTTTAATTGTACCATCAGTTTGCTATGATATTGACAGGTCTGGAAATACTCTTCTTTTTGCTTGCATGCATTGTGAACTTCAAATTAGGGTTGGTATGTTCCATCCACTCCCTAAATTTGTTCAACTATTCCTGCCACCTTTCCAGACCATAAGTATGTCATCTATAAAGTGCCTCCAGAGATCTATCTTATGGTGATAAGATTAATCTCAGGGCAATAGACTTTGTGCTCTCCCAATATCGAGGTAAAGGATGCCATACTTAGGGGCAAATGTTGCCCACATAACTGCATATTTTATTTGTAAGTAGTGGAGGCCTGAAATAGAAACATGTTTAACTTCAACGCCAAATGGGCACCTTCACATATGAATCCACTAGACCAAGATCAAAGTCAGTGCCATTTTCTAGCCAAAACCTGAGAGCCTATAAACCTTCTGTATGTGGAATATTCGTGTATAATGATTCAATGTCTAATGACACCAGATACCAATCTTGTTTTATTTCCACACCATCTAGTATATTCAGGACCTGAGTTGTATCTTTTAATGTGAGTGCAGTTGGGTCACTAGAACTTTTATGTTCCCATTTACATATTGAGATATTGGTTCCAATAGGCTACCAATACAGGAAACTATCAGTCTTCTCCAGTAGGTCAACTAGGCCTTTATGAACCTTAGGGAGCATATAAATTCCACGTGTTACCTATACACTCCCCAGTTTATTCCTCAGGACATCTTTTCCTGTACTGCTCAGATGTAAGCTATCCCTAATGAAAAGGTCTTTGTTGTCCCAAGTACTGCCCCAGTTTCTCACTCGTCTGAAACCCCATGGCGGTTACCAGACCCTCAACCAGTTATTGAATTTGCCAATTTTTGCTTCCTTTCCAACATCTCCATGGGTACCAGTGGGACTTCCAAGAAGGAAAGGGTGATTCCTTCCACCTCACAGACTCTTGCCATCTCTGTGTACCTGTCCTTTACCTCTTTCACACTATTTACTGCCAGATCATGCATGCCCATGTGCACCACGATATTTGGCACCTCCTCATATTTCCTAACTAACAGTGCACATGATGAGAGACTTTGTGCATAGCTAAACCCATCATGTATTCGACCCTTATACAACTCTCCCTCCCATTACCACTCCCCCAATTTTATTCCCTAACTATGGAGTCCCCTAATATCAATACCTTGGTATCCACTTTGGCTGAACCTCATTTGTTGTTGTTGACCACTACCCTCCACTTGTTTAGCCACACTGCCTCTCCTCCTCCTCTGTTCCCTTTGTTCCCCTTTCCTGGATTCCCCTTTGACCTATCACCCTCCCTTTCCCGTGTTTCACAGATGCTCCCCAATTCTACTAGTTTTCCCCTCACAAATCGCCTCTTAAGCCTTTCTCTTCCTCTTTCTCCCTGTCCCTTCCTAATCCCTTTGGGACTGTGCTCTTCACTTCCCTATCCCCAACTAGCCCTTCAAGCTCTTCCCTTTCCCTTTCTCCCTATCCTTCCTAATCCCATGGGACTGTGCTTGCCACTCTTCCTGGCCCCTATTCCCTCATAATCCCTACCTCACCATCCACAGGTGCTTCTCCGAGATCGCTTCCTATCCATGTCCTATCCTCCCTCTATCTTCTGCCCATCCATACCATCCTCAGACTCCATATCCAGCTGTGCCCTCATGTCCCCTCTAATTTGTAGAGGGGTATACCTGTTATTACAACTACACCTTCTATATCACCAATATCATTTCCATTCTGGTCCTGCTGAGGCTGCCAACTCCTCCCCTAACTCCACCTCTCTGCCCCCCACTTTCTAACCACCCTCTGCATTCTCCATTCCACTCTCCCATCTTGCAGCCCTTTTCCAGTACAGTCCTCTGAGTCCCATGACCTGGTTCATTCCTTCACTGTTTACTCCCCTTCCTGTCTTGCACCTGACCTTTAAGTTGCACCCTTTTGAGCTGCAAAAACCATTTTCTCCCTTCCTGTCTAGCATCTGACCCTTCAACTGTACCCATTTGTGCTGCAAAACAGCCGCATCTTCTCCATTGTCCCATCCTCTGATAAAGCTCTCCGCCTCCCTGCTTAACTCCCACATTTCCTTTTTCATTTGCAACATTATCACACAAATAGGGCATGCTTCTACACTCAGAGCATATACATGTGCACAGCTGCACTGTATCCATTACATCTCACTATCCTGCCATTCCCCACCCACTGCCCTGTTTACTCCAAACCCCCTCCTCCACTCTCTTTTCGCTCCCTCCTCCTATACCCCCACCCCCCACCTCTCTAGCTGCACTCCACATATTCACCTATGACCTCCCACAGTGTCTAAGGTTTATTTATTTATTTTGTTTATTAGGTCTAGGATTACAATACCTTTGAGCCAGGGCTCTTTTACAAAGGTTCCACATCAGGTTACAATTCAAAACATAAGACATGTAAGTCAGATTACAAATTCAATACATAGGACAAGCTTAACAAAGTGTAAGCTAAACAGAGTTACAAAGTATCTGAGAAACAAAACAAGTTTTGGAGGTTAGGTTACAAGGAGATAGCGGATGAGGTGCAGACAGGATAGAGGACAAGAGTGGGGGAGGGGAGAGCTATAGAGGAGGAGTGCAGCCAGAGGCATTGTTGTAGACATAACATGGGGAAGTGCATGCTAAGGGGTAACCAAGTACTAATAGGAGAGAGAACTGCATAATGTTAGGGAAGTATTCATGGGGTCAGCTAGTGGAGGCAGTCACAGGAGCTAGAGGCAGTGAGAGAGAGGTGGAGACTTGATTTAAAAGCACCAAGGGTAGGAGTGGAGGAGATGTAAATGTTTATACCATTTAGCCACTGGGCACCCTGTGGTAAAAGATATTTGACCTTATGAGGTACGACAATGTGGAACCTGTAGGAGCAGTGAATCAGAGCCCCTGATTGAGTGGGAGTTATTGCTTGGTGCCTGAGTGCACACATTCCAGGGCGCAAGGCCCATAGTAATTTTTTTGCCATGGTGCAGGTTAGGTACTTTATCTGACTGATGAGTTGCAGCCATCCAGTTTGTGCATAGAGGTCGCATGTATGTGGAGGTAGTGGGATCTAGTGAGAGTCGGCAGGCTTTATTGAGCAAGGTGGATATGCATCTAAGAGCGGTAGTGGGGGCAGAGCCGTAGATGATAAGCCCATAGTCAATAATGGAGACAACAGAGCTCTGAACAGTGACAGTCAGGCCTTCTGGGGTAAGATGTTACCTATGCCGGAAAACAAGGCCAAGGCAAGTATTTGCTGCTTTGGCTACAGAGTCAATGTGGGCACTGTAAGTTAGATGATGGTCTAAGTGATCCCAAGGTACTTAAAAGGCTTGAACCTGTTCAGGGTGACTTCATGAATGGTTTTGATGGATAGGGGTGCAGCTTATGCTTGTTACGAGAGCTGCTGAATATCATAGACTTTGTTTTCTTATTATTGAAGACCAGATTGTGATTTGAGAACCAATTTTGAACATATGTGAAGCTGCTTGAAGGTTGCCTTGTAGAGGCTTAGGATCCTTGTGGGAGGCAAGAATTACAGCATCATCTGCATAGAGGATGATTGTTTTGGAGCAAGAATTTGGAAGGGAGTTCAGGAACAAGCTGAATAGTAGGGGCCCAGAATGGATCCCTGGGGACACCTGAGCAAATGGGCCTGGTATCAGAGAGGATATCTGCAACTTTTACTCTTTGAGACAGGTTCTCCAAGTAGCTTTTGAACCAGGCAGTGGAGTCGGGAGAGAGTCCAGCTTTCAGAAGTTCCACAAGCAGAAGGCAGTGATAGACAGTGTTGAATGCCTTTGTCAGATCGATAAAGATAGACTCAATTAACTGACCATTGTCCAGTGAGCTGTGAAGAATGCCAGAGAATTCCAGTAGGGCAGATGAGGCACTATGTCCTTTCCTGAAGCCATGTTGCTGCAGGCACAGGATATTGTATTTGTCCAAAAATTTGTGAGCTAATCTGCTGCAATATGTTCAAGGGCCTCGGAGAGGTGGCAATATAGAGATCAGATGGTAGTTTCCATGAGTGACCCTGTCACCACTTTTATGGACAGGGGTAACAGTGGCGATTTCCATTTGTCTATAATTACTCCCCAGCTGTTTGAGGAATCCCACTGTTCCACAATGTACCCACCCTGGTATCAGGTGATCCCCTAACTCTTTAGTTAACATGATTTCTACTCCCTGATTACTGTTGCTCTACACAGATTGCTTATTTAATTAACACTATTACTACCCCTAATTACAATACCTCTACATACAATGCCATATATACATCTTGGGAGGCAGTATAGTGCAGTGGTTTATGGCTCTGAGCTGCAAACCTGGAGACCTGGGTTTGAATTCCACAGCCCCCAATAGCATATTGTGCGATGCTGAGCAAGTCACTTAACTTCTCTGTGTTTTCCCAGGTCACACCTGTAAACAAGCTTTCAACAGTGTGCTACTCCTGGTTAAACAAGTGAAAAAAAAAAACACAAAAAAACCACAGATAACTATTTCCTAACTGCATTCCCATATTTCAATGCAGTTCTGCAGTTATCTGTATAGCATACCCTGTATCCTCTTTCCCAAATGTCAGCGTGTCCTACTGTATTTACCCCTAATTATAATGCCGCTTATGCAGATTGCTATTTCCTATGTTCTCCTATTATAATGCACTCCTGTAGTTATTCATACATCATACTGTATCCTTCTTTCCCAAATGTCACATACTCTACTGTTTCTTCATGCACTGTATGTCATCTCATTTCACCCTTCCCTTGATTGACACAATTTCTGTTAACCGTTGTAAAATGGCCTTAATCAAATCAAATTACAGCTACCTATCTGTATTCCCCTATCACCCTGTACTTCGTAGCAATCCTTATCAAAAGTTCAGCTCCCCACTTTCTCCATGTACCACAGTTTCAGCATGCACTTTTACTTCTATTACAATTTACAGTCCCACTTCTATGTCACCCCATTTAAAGCCTGCAACAAGTTTTTTGTCCTTTTAGTACACTGTACCCAATAGTTTCAGTTATTTTTCTGCTGCAGTCATTTGATGCTTTGTGATAAAGTCAGTTCCATATAGTCTATTTCAGCACTCCTCCCTCTCTGTATTTGTTCAATCCCTGTTCTGGTTCTATGCTTTCAAAAGTCAAGGGGAGGGTTGGATGGACAGGAATTTTACCCCTCCATGAGCAGCTGTCTGAAAGTTGCTCCGCTCTTCTGCTGCTTTTCTTCATGAGCAGCTGGCTGGAAGCTGCCTCCGCTCCTGTGGCTGCAGCTTGCTTGTGAGAAGAAGAGGGATCCCTAGATGGGACAAAGTCACCTCTGCCCTCCAATCCTCCTAGTTCTAGTGCCTGGGAAAAGCACTGCTCGCACTTTTAAGGTGCTGTCCACTCTTTGAACTTATGTGGGCTGGCTCTATTGGTTCATGCACGGTTTTCAGGAACGTGTCGATTGGTGTGGCCATCTGCTTTCCCCAGTGGCTGATTGGCTGCTGCAATTACCTTCTGTGCAGTTCCCTATGTTCCTCTGGCTGCCATGCTGCTTTCCCTTCATGATCAGCTGGTTGGAAAGCTGCTCCGGCCTTGGCTGCCACTTGCTTGTGAAGGAAGAGAGAGTCCCTAGATGAGACAAAGTTGCCTTGCCCCTCCGATCCTCCTAGTTCTGGTTCCTGGGAAAAGCACCACTCACACTGGCCCATTGGCACAGCGGTGGGTTTTCCGCTTGCGATCCGCAACCGGGTCATCAGAGGGGCCGGCCAGGGGAGAAGGATGGAGCGTCCCACGGACTGCCTCCTTCTCCGGGGAGGGTGAGGGAAGCAGTTGGAGCACTGAGGACTCCTGGCAGAGGCCGGAGATCTCACGCTGCTGATGCTCAACATCTGGAGGCGGGGCAGACGCTGGAGTCATTGCACGCCCCCACCTCCATGAAGGGGAAAAGTAAGGAAAATAGGAGGGCAAGGGCCACAGTCTTAATGAAGCCCTCCCAGAAAGTCCTTGAGTGGCCACCATCACTGCACGGGTCCCCCAACTAGATACTGGTCCCGTGGCCATGGGAAGAATGTGGCCATGGCCCACTTCCTCCAGGGGTAAGCTGGAAGAACTGTGGGACCCCGCAGCCATAGATGGTGGCTGAGGCTTCCAGGGCTGTGACTAGGGCCAAGAAGTGACAGGAGGTCCTGCCAAAGAAGAAAATTAAAAAAGAAGAAAAGCACCACTACACTTTTAAGGGGCCACACTGCTTGAATTTGCTAAGGCCAGCCCTGATTGGTTTCTGCACAACCTTCAGGAATGTGGCTGATTGTGTGGTTGTCCACTTTTCCCAGTGGATGATTGGCTGCTGCAATTACCTCCTGTGCAACTCCTTTGTCTCCTCAGGCTTCTGTGTGGCTCCTTTATCTCCTCTGGCTACAGCGTCACTTTCCTCCATGAGTGCCTGTCTGGAAAGTCACTCTGATCCTTTGCCACCTTCCTCCATGAGCAGCTGGCTGGAGAGCCACTCCACTTCTCTGGCTGCAGCCTGCTTGAGAGGAAGAGACCCTAGACAGGACAAAGTTGCTTCTCCCTCTGATCCTCCTGGTTCTAGGTGCCTCCTGGTTACATTCATCAAGATAAATGAACTTCAAGATGCCAGACAGCACAGGTGTATGGCAATGAAGTCATGCCAAACAAACATGATGGATTTCTTTGACTGGGTTACAAGGTTGATGGACAGGGTCCAGGCAGTTGATATATTGTACCTGTATTTCAGCAATGCATTTGAAGCAGTCACCCACAATAAACTGATCAGGAAAGTGGAGGACCTGGGGGAAGGGACAAGCTCAGGAGGTGGGTTGCAAACAGACTTAGGGAGGAAACTCAATGGTGGTGGGGGAGTACTTAGGAATGAGGAGGTCACCAGTTGGATACCCACAGGGGTTGATACTTGGTCCAGTGCTGTTCAATGTTTTCAAAAATGACACAGTTGAGCATAAAGGCAATGTCTGCCTCTTTACAGATGACACCAAGCTCTGTAGGAGGGTGTACACAAAGGAGGGTTTCAAATATCAGAGAGAGAACCCGGCAAAGTTAGAAAATGATCTATAATCTGGCAACTGAGGTTTAGTGTGAAGAAGTGAAAGGTCATATACACTGGGAGCAAGAACCCCAAGGTGGAATACTGACTGTGAGCCATGATGTTCATGGTATAAAAGGAAGAGAAACCTTGAATTGCAATCTTGAGCAAATGTCTTCATAAGTGACAGTGCTGAGGAACTGGATGGGAAGGTGTGTCTGTTTGTGGACAACACAAAACTCTTCAACAAGGAGGAACCTCAGGATGGGTGGAGAAAATGCAAGGGATCTGTGAAAACTAGAGGAGAGGTCTAGGTGTGGCTGCTTGGCTTTGGTGCCAAATAATACAAATGTATGCCTGGAGTGGGAAGACCCAGGAGCTGAGTACAGAGGGTACTAAAGCCACCAAGCAAAAAAGAGGCCTCAGAGTGATCATATCTTATGATCTCAAGGTGGCAGGAGCAGTGCAACAAGGCTAGCCTGGTGTTGAGGTGCATAGGGAGGGGATTTCTAGCAGGAGAAATGTTGTGTTACCTCTGTATCTCTCGCTAATCAGACCTCGCCTAAAGTACTGTGTCCAGTTCTGAAGACCACACCCTGCAAGTCAGTCCATACAAAGTGAGGGTTCTGGACTTCAGGAGGGCTGCCTTTGGCAAGATGAGAGAGTGCCTTAGAAAACCACTAGCAAACAGGCAAGGAGGAGGGTGGAGCAACAATGGGAAACATCAAACTGCCATCACAGAGGCAACAAGCTTTTGCATGAAGCAAAAAACAAATCAAAATGAAAGAAAATGCCACTATGGTTCTCAAAAGAGGTGACAGTGAAGGTTAGGGAGAAAAGATAGTATTTAGGAAATATAAAGAAACACAGAAGGAGCAGGACAGAGAACTGTACCAGTTAAGGCAGAAGGAAGCAGGAGGATAGTCAGAATAGCAAAGGCCCAAACTGAGGAGAAGATAGCCAACTCTTTTTAAGAAGGGGATAAAACCTTTATCGGTATATCAGGGAGTGTAGAAAGACAAAGGAGGGATAGTGACACTGAATAGAATGGATGTCGGGTGGGAAGAGAGGACAGTGAAAAGCAGGGATACTGAAAGAATCCTTCTGCTCAGTATTCACAAAATGAGGAGGAGGAGGTGCCTAATCCAATTAACAGAAGCACTCTGGATAGGGTGGTCATCCAAGTCCTTTCACAGAAGAAAGGGTTCTGAAGAACTCCTAAAACTGAAGGTGAACAAAGCAATGGGTTTGATGGGATTCATCCCAGAATTCTAAAAGAATTAAGGAGATAACTAGTGACACCATTGACTACCCTTTAGCAAATCGTGAGAGGATGGGGTGGTACCTGAGGACTGGAGGAAGGCGGATGCGATTTCCCTTCACAAAGAGTGGGGAGCAAGACAGATGCAGGAAACTACAGAACCTGTCAGCTTGACCTCTGTGGTAGGGAAAGTAGGAAATCATTTCTGAAGGAAAGAATTGTTGAGTACCTAGAGGCCAGTGGGGCTGGGACCAAAGGCAGCATGGATTCCAGTGGGAAGGTGCATGTCAGATGAATCTAATTGATTTCTTTGACTGGGTGGCCAAAGTAGTATACCAGGGAGGGGCTGTGGACATGGTCTACCTATACTTTAGCAAGGCATTTGACACAGTCACACACAAAAGATTAATAGTCAAATTAACCAGCCTGGGAGTGGGCCCCAGGGTGGTAGGTTGGAAACATTGTCTGGACAACAGGACACAAAAGGTAATTGTAAATGGAGTCCACTCTGAAGAAAGAGGGGTTACTAGTGGGTACCGCAGAGTTCAGACTGGGTCCAGTCCCTTTTAATGTCTTTATAAGTGACATTGCAGAGGGACTGGAAGGAAATCTATGCCTCTTTGGAGATGACACAAAGATCTGCAACAGGGTTGATACACAGGAGGTGTGGAAAGGATGAGAAGGGACTTGCAGGTTGGAGGAATGGTCAGAAGTATGCCAGCTTGGATTCAATGTAAAGAAGTGCAAAATAATGTACCTGGGAAACAAAACCTAGGGAAGATTACAAATGGGAGGGAGGTAGAAACAACAACAAAAATGGAAAGGGACCGGGGGTAATTATATCAGATGACCTTAAGGTAAGCAAGCAATGTGAAAAGGCAGTAGGGAGGGCTGGGAGGAGACTGGGATGCATAGGAGAGGCATCACCAGCAGAAAACAGGAAGTTGTTATCCATCTGTACAGACAGTTGGTGAGAACCCATCTGGAGTACTGTGTTCAGTTCTGGAGACCCCATCTCCCCAAGGACATAGACAGGATGGAGGTGAGTCCAGAGGGGCAACTAAAATGGTGCAAGGTCTGAATGAAAAGCCATATGAGGAGAGACTAAAGGAGCTTAACATGTACACCCTTGAAGTGAAAGAAAAGAGGAGGACATGATAGAAACTTTTAAGTACCTCTCAATGGAATCAACAAAGTCCAAGAGGTACATCTTTCAGAAAAATAGATGTGTAACAAGGGGACACAATATGAAGATAGAGGGGGCGGCTCAGGGCAATGTGAGGAATTATTTTTCACAGAGAGGGTGGAGGACGCATGGAACAGCCTTCCTGAGGAGGTTGTGGGGTCTAAAACTCAGTAGAATTCAAGAATGCATGGACAGACATAAGGCAATTTTTTGTGGGTGGAAGAAGTAAGAAATAAGCTGTTGGTTAAATAGGATCTGCAGCTTATCCTGTTGGTAGGGAAATGGGCAGACTAGGGTGGGCCAAGCAGTCCTTATCTGCCATCAAAGTCTATGTTTCTATGCAAGGACATTGATAGTGTGAAAGTGGTCCAGAGAAGGACTGCCAAATGGTGCATGGGTTGCATGAGAAGTCATACAAGGACAGGCTGTGGATTTAACATGTACTCCCTGAGGAGAGAGAGGAGGAGAGAGAGGAGAGGAGAGAGGAGAGGAGAGGAGAGGAGGAGAGGAGAGGAGAAATAATTGAGATCTATATGTACCATACGGGTGAACAAGGTGCAGGTGGGGGTCTTTTCAGAGAAGAAAAACACCAGAACATTGGGGCATGCAATGAAGCTGGGGGAGTTGAAGAGGGATGAGGAAATACTTCTTCAAAGAGTGGGTGGTGGATGCCTGGAACATTCTTCCAGAAGAAGCAGTGGGGGCAAAACAATGGGGAGCTTCAAGCATGTGTGGGATAGGACACAGGCATAATAAGTAGAGGAAAAGGAGGCGGGAGGGATGCTGGTAACCAGATAGAGTTCAAGAAGTCAGAATAGTTAGGGGAAAATAAGGCAAAGTGGATGGACCTACCCATCCTTTTCTGGCAACGCCTGTAGGCTTGATTTTCTAGGGCCAAGAATGATGCACAATGCTTGCACTAGAAGAGAATGACACTAGGAGCAAGCTGCATCAAAACCTGAGGGAATTCTGATTTTCTAATGCTGCTTGTGTCAGAAGCAGAACTGCCTGTACCAAAGTTGCTTGTATCAAAAATAGGTGCACCCATGTTGCAATAGGGCTTGAGTCAAAAAAAGATGCACCTTCCTTTTTTGAGATTTTCTAATGTAGAAGCTGTTGACACTGCGTCAAAGATGCATGCCACTGTTAGAGCAGCCAGAGCTGGTCTAACTGACACTAGAGCATATACAGGTGCCACAGCAGATGGGCAGACCTGACAATGGTACTATGTAAGGCATTTTGCTGCAGAGTCCTGCAATGTAGATATTGTAATGCTGTTTGTAACATGCAAAATATTGCATCCAGAGGCCATTTCGAGAGAGAATTTTTACCCATCTTGTATAATTTTTCTCCATCTCACATATGCATCATATTTTTGACTCAATGTGCATCATTTTACTCAACTTGCATCATTTTGCTCCATCTCACATATGCATAATATTTTGACTCAACTTGCAATTTTAATTCAACTTGTGTAATTTTTGCTCCATCTCACATATGCATCTTATCTGTGACTCAACTTGCACCATTTTTGCTCCATCTCACTCTATGCATTGTATTTTGACACAACTTGCATTATTCTCAGCTTGTGTCATTCTCGCCTCATGCATCATATTGCTGATGCAGTGGTTCTCTTCGTCATTTTGGGGTACTTTGCCACAGCACATGCTTTTCTTGCAAAATATGGTGCACAGTATTTGGTGCACCTGGATGTGATTCAAGGTATCTGTTTGATGCACCTTGCTTCAGTTTAAGGACTCTTTGAAATCTCTCCTAAGTTTCTAACAAAAAGATGTACTCACTTTAGGAAGAAGGGAATGAGGGAACATTGCCTGAGACCTTCACGTACCTTAGTGGTATTAACAAGGTTAACCTTGGAGATCTTTTCAAGTTCAGCTGGAACATAAACACAATGGAAAACAGCTGTAAGCTGCCTGGGAGGAAAGTTCATGAAGGAGGCAAGTAGGCACTTCTTCACAGAGACTGATCACAGCGTAGAACTGACTGCCAGAGGATGTGGTAAGCCAGCAAACAGTGGTGGGGGTTAAAGAGGGGGTACAATAAGGTAAAGGAGGGTAAGATTGTTAGAGAAGGGGTGGAACATCAAATAATACTTATTACATGAGCTCCACATTGAACAGACTTGAGAGAATGTAAGGCCTTCTTCTCCTAGCTTTTCATGTTTGTAAAATATCAGGGCTAGATTTACAAGAAGTCTCAAAGCACAGTGCAAAGTTTGTATTACATTTTGCGATTGCCCAGGTGTCAAGGTTGTTATTCACAGTCTGATAATGCACCCGCATTATCCGACCGTGAAAAGGGCCAGGATGAGTTAGTGCTAACCCCATTACCACCAGCACTAACCTCCCACTAGCGCCTTAACATGGCAGCCAAGAGTGCTTTGCAAATGAATAGTGCAGATGCGCCTATGGAATTCACAAAATCAGCTATGTAAATGAGCCCACTGTGCATGCAAGCAGTTATGTAATATTTGCATATTCAATACGGGCCCATTTACATAGGCTGTACTGAGACGAGCTTTGTCCCTCCTGTCAACTGCCAGCTCGATTGTAACCATAGAGCAGTCCCTGGTGCTAGTGTTCTCCATTTGACCCCAGCATAATAGTCCCTGGCTTCCAGTGGTCCCTCCACTGACCTGATGCTCGCCTGAGTTAATACATTTTCCTGGCATTCAGTGGTCCCTCCCCACCCCATGCCCGACCGATTAAGTATATGTATGTTTTCCCACATGTCTAGTGGTCCATCCCCCCACCCAATTCTGTTGCCCTACCTTTGTTTAACATTCCCTGGTGTCTAGTGTCCCTCCCTCACCCAGTCCCTTGCCCAGTCTTTTTACAATATTCCCTGGTGTCCAGTGGTCTCTCCCCTACCTACAACAATGCACAGCTCTTTTTCATATTCCCCAATGTCTAGAGGCTCCTTCCCCACACACAGCCATGCCTGAGCTTTAAAATATTCCCTTGTGTCCAGTGGTCTCCCCCTTTCAATCCCCTAATTGGACACCATTTCCTTGTGTCCAATGCTCCCCAAGCCAGTGACAGGCATAGCCCTCCCTGTTGTCCATTTACGGCTGACCACTGACTGAGCTGCCAATGAGTGCATACTGTATGTAGTATATGCTTATTGACAACCCAGTTGGTGGCCGCCCATGGTGGAGTGGAGGAACTGTACTGGTCATTGATTTGGGGTCAGGATGGGGGAGCAGGGTGGTGGGGCACTTCCTGCCTGGTTGGGGTCCACTAGAGACTGGGGAATGGTATCAATTCATTTCATAGGGGATCGGAATGGGGGTCAAAAGACATCAGGAATGGTGTTCTTGATATTATGGTGAATCAGGATGGGAGGTAGAACTGGAAATAAGGGAATATTGCATACAGATTGGGTATGGTTGCAGCTGGTGGAATGGATCACTAGGCACCTGGGAAAATGAAATAAAAGATTGGGCATGGGTGCAGGTGGGGGAGGGACCACTAGACACCAAGGAATATTATAGAAGATCTGGCATGGGATTGGGTGGGGAGGATAACTAGACTCGATGAATGTTAATTAAAGATTGGGCATGAGATTTGGTAGGGGAGGGAGCACTATACACCAGGGAATGTTACATAGAGATCAGGCATGGGATCAGGTGAGGGAGGACCACTGGACACCTGGGAAAACATATATATATATATATATATATATATATATATATATATATATAAAATCTGTGGAACATGGAGTGGGAGAGGGACCACTGTCGCCAGGGACTATTGTACTGGTGTTGAGTGGGGATGGCTTTGCAGTACCTCCCTGAGGCCCCAACCACTAGGTTGCACTGGATTAAGGCAAAGGTCTTTGTCGTCGGTATGTGCTTCATGCAAGGGACCACGAAAGGTCCTTGTGCAGAGCAAATGCTTTGTGAATTGGACTGTGACAATATTCAGGTCCCTCCCCTCATTTGCATTACACCCTCCTCTACATTTTGTAGCAGAGCAAACCCAGTTTCAGCATGCAAACCAGGCATCTATGAATAGTAACTCATCAAAAACCTGGTTGGCTCTTGCAAAACCGGTTTGCACAGGGCAAAGTTTTGTGAATCCAGGCCCAGGTGCTTAAATAATTAAAAATAATTACAAAACAGCTGTTTTATTTCTCTGATGTTCTTCATTGGTATTTCATCAAATACAATTTATTTTGCTCCATTGCTTATGCAATACTTGAATGTAAAGTTACAATGCTTTTCTTTACAAAAACTTTTAATAAAATCAAATCAAATTCCCTACATAACAATTTTAGGAATTTAATGTTAGGAAAAGAATCCACTGATCCTTCCTCCATACTTCTTCCTCTCCTGCTTTGTTATTGTGGAGTGACTTAAGCTGGATCTAGGCTGGCTCTGCTAGTAGCACACCCATGATGAAAAGCTGTGCACTGTGTTTTCCTGGCTTTGTCTTTGTCACTGTCCACAGCAGCCATGAATGTTCTACATGAAAGCTAGCCAGCAGGTGGAGCGAGGACATGGAAAGCTCTGACCATTGGTTAGAAAGCTAAACCTGGGAGAACTGAACAGGTCAAAAGGCCATTTTACTTTGGGCACAGCGGTGTCATATATTTGCTAATACAGAAATTTTGTAAAGCCCATAAAAAGCCAATGGAAGTAAAGAGGCATTTAAAAACAGCAGAAAGAGGTGGAAAGAGGTAAGAAAAATAACAGCAATATGCAACATAGTAAGATTCATGCGAAACAAGCCAAAATACTTACTGCCTGAGGATAGAAGATATCTTTACTCACTCCCAAAAATTGTCAAAACATGCTCAGGGGTAAGTGACTCAAGCTCTGCATTGAACTCTGACTCAATATTAAAGAACTGTCTTTAAAACTAGATAAACAACTTGTGTCACAAATGAGCATTACCCATAATATCATTACACTGGAAACATATTAGGAAAGTAAAGTACCAAGGAGACTGCATCTTACAAATTACCAGCAGGGGGACTAGAGGACTTTTGCAATAGACAGGAATGGGAGGAAATTGTTACTGATGGTTTGCCAGATTTCTAAAATGTCTGATTAAGGAAGATACTCAGAAATATTTGGAGGTAACAGAAAAAAAAACGTAAAATTGAGAGAAGAACTAGGCACGTTTAAAAATAATTCTCAGTTCCAGGACCTACAGTAAACAAAGCATTACAGAGTTGTGAATTCCATTTTAGTGGAATTTTGTAACTTTCACAGAATTTGCCAAACTTTCCAAACTTTCACCTTTGGCAAAATCAGAAATCTTCCAAAAGTATTTGGTGAATTTTCTCCTGTTTCATAGAATTTTCTTGCTGAACTGTGAATAAAACACATGAACAGTGCAGCAAATACATCAATCTGCATTTCATGCAATTATTCCTTAGTTCAGTCATCATTTCTGTGCCATCCACATGGAAGACAAAAGTACCTGGTGTCCAGAGGCACCCCACCCTCAATCAGCTCACCCCTATTGATGTTTCCCCTGTGTGTAGTTGCACCCCTACCCTTAGCTTGCTCACCCTGCTACCCATATTTATATTTTCCTGGTGTGTGGTGGCCTCTTGACCCTCAATTGCTTGCTCCACTGCTCATATTTACCTTTCCTGGCATCTGGTGGCACCCCACCCTCTAATTGTGTGCCCTACTGCCCATATTTATGTTTCCTGTTGTCTAGTGGTGCTCCCCCACCTCTAATTGCTTGCCCCACCCATATCTATGTTTCCCTGGTGTCTAGTGACACCGCCTACCCTCTAGCTCACACCTCGCAGCCCTTATTTATATTTCCTTGGTGTCTAATGGCACTCCGAGCCTCGGATCGCTTGCCCACCACTGTATTTATGTTTTCCTGTTATCTAGTGGTAGCTGCCCCTCAATCACTCACTCCACACCCTATATTTATATTCACTGGTGTCTAGTGACCCCCCACCTTCAATCATTTGCCCTGCCATATTAATGTCTCCTTGGTGTTGGTGGCATCCTCCACCTCAATCTCTGGCCTCACTGCCCTTATTTATGTTTTCCTGGTGTTTAGTGGCATTCTCACCCTCAATTGCTCACCCAAACCACCAATATTTATGTTTCCCTGGCATTTAGTGGCACCTCCACAAGACCCGCACTGGATCGGGTACCAACCTACCCCCCTTCAGTAGTGGTGGGTGGCCACTGGGTTGGGCCATGTAGAGCCCATACAGCGACTGGCAAAGCCTTTTCTCATCACCTCAGTTGACTGCTGCATGTAATGACAGGGAGTACATAACCCACGCTTCTTCTCGCTACATTCAGAGGTGGCTGAATTGGTGAAAGGAGGGCTGTGCTGGTCACTATGTGGCTCCCTATGGCACTGACCCGGTGGCCACCACTTACTATGGAAGGGAGGGTTGAGTGGTGTACCCATCCCAGTGAAGGCAGTTTAGTGGGCAACTAGACACCAGGGACTTAAACAGGTTATGCACTAGTGGGACGTAAATGGCAAAGCAAGCAATCATTAGAGTGGGGTGCCAATATACACCAAGGAAATATAAACATGGGCAGCAGGGTGAGCAATCAGAGGGTAGAAGGTGCCACTAGATACCAGAAAACATAAATATGGGTGGTGGGTGAGTGATCAGAAGGTGAGGGTGTCATCAGGACACCATGGAAACATAAATATGGGTGGGGGAGCAATTGTTGGGTGTGAAGTACTACTAGACACCAGGAAAACATAAATATGGGGGCAGGGTGAGCATTCAGCAGGTGGGGTACCACTAGACACTGGGGAAACATAAATATGGGTGAGCCAAGTGATCAGAAGATATGGGGCACCACTAGACACAAGGGAAGCATAAATATGGGCTGCAGGATGAGCAATCGGAGGGTGGGAGGTACCACTAGACACTAGGGAAACATAAATATGGGCTGGGTGAATGATGTAAGGGTGGGGGGTTCACAAGACACCAGGGGAATATAAATACAGATGGCAGGGTAAGCTATTGAAGAGTGCTACTAGACACCAGGGAAACATAAATAAGGGCAGTGGGGTGAATGATACAAGGATAGAGGTGCCACTAGACACCAGGGAAACATAAATATGGGCCGGATGAAGGATCGGTGGGTAGAGGGTGCAGCTAGACATCAGGAAAACAATATGGGGAGCAATCAGAGGGTGGGGAGGTGCCACTACACACCAGGAAAACATAAATACAGATGAGCAATTGAGGGTGAATGGGTGCCACTAGACACCAAGGAAACAAATTAATAGAGGGCCAGCAGCCAGTGATACTCAGTTCATAGTTCATACTTTCATTCCACAGTTCAGTGACTCACTGAACTGTGGAATGAATGTATGAATTGCATAATTTATTATTTAAACTGCTAAAAGGCATTCCACAGAACTAACTTCTAGTGATCAGTTCTGCATAATTTTGTTCTGCAGTTTAATATATTTATTCACAATTCGTACATTTATTCAGTCGTTCTAGTTGGAATTTCCATGAATGGTAGCAAAATGATTTCAAACTTTTGTGAAGCGAAATCTGATTTTGGCATAAATTCCACCAGGGAAGTTTTTTTTTCATGCAGCTGTAATTACAGAGTAAGATAAAATAAATCTGAGGATGAAGTTATTAAAAGGAAGCAAAATAGTTGGAAAGGGACAGAACTGACTATGAAGATGGTAAGATTTATTCCTGGGCAAAAAATCAACAAGAATAAGAAGATCTGTAAGAAGAGGGAGATCACAAAATAGAACTGATAATACTGCAGAACAGAGAGAGAGACCAGGTGGAATAAAGCAAAGAGGACTGTAGTGTAAAGTATTTTTTTTTTTACCAACAGGCCAACAATACAAAAGCAAAATAAAAAAGACAAAATGGACCAGAAAAGGAAGAAGAGGGCAGACAGAAAAACTAGAGCGTGCAAGAGGAGTGTACTAAAACAAATAATAAATTTAACAAAGAGGGAGTTTACAGAAGCACAACTCAAGCAACTAGCCAAAGGTTTGTCCTCTGTACCAACCTCTGACTGAAATAAATTAAAACAGAAGTTGACCTCTTCTTTCTCTTTCAAAACATTTGCCTAAAGGAGCATTTTGCTAAAACTAGAGAGAAAAATATGGGAAGAGAAGCCACAAACCTGCAATCCTGGAAGAATGTCCTTAAGAATTAGAGAACCTGATGGCTCTGGGGTTAGAACAGAAGTCAACACTGACTCTCATATATCAGATGTTGATGACTTATTAGGAGGTGAGGAATTTGAAAATGAAACGTCCTTTGATAATTTGAATTTGCAAAATTTGGAAGCATCGGAAGGTTTCATGACCTTTATTAGTGAGCTCAGCTGGTGACTTAGATCCCCAGAAACCGAAGGCACTTTGCTAGAGAAATAGGGCTGTCTGAGTTTGGACTTGGTACATGAAAGGAATGCAGTTTTCCACCTCTGAAATCTATCTTTACTCTTCTCTCTCGTTCTTATCAAGCCCCAGGTTTAGTGCCCATTTTTTTAAAACTGTATTTTAAATATTTATTCATTTGAAGATGGAATTTAGATGCAAAAGAATAATTTTACTGAGGAATTAAGTGATTAAAAAATTAAACAATGTATTATGCTTATGCAACATGAAGTACTGTACTTTTAATATATTTTGCACATTTATCTTACAGACCTTATTGAATGCCACCAGTTAAATGATGTCAGACTAATGACATCATCATGCCTTCTAGTATAAAACATGGGCTGTAATATAGGCTAGGTACGCCCCTAAAGAAGCTCGCAGGAGCAATGTGCAGGGTAGGAGCCTCAGTAGGGCTGACCTGATTCATGTTTTATGGCACTGCATTTCAAAAATAAAATGATTTTCATTTTCCAAAACTCAAGCTTTACTGTCCAGTTCCACATATTTAGTACTTTTTATTGTGATAAGCCTCACCCTGCTGCCTTGGTTTATTGGTCCACTTCTCTGTCTGACTAGTTCTGCATTGTACGACAGTCTCCTTTCCTCTCTCATTTGTTGCCAGCTGCACTTTGCTGAGCTGTTGTAAATTGGCATGCTATTGATATGCTGGACTCAGTTTTCAAAGGGGCTTAGATCGATGCAAGTTGTGTCAACAGGCAACTTTCATCGAGTCCATTGGTGGCAAACAGCATGTGTCTGATTTCAAAAGATTCCGACTTGAGTTGATCTTTCCAGAAATGACACAAGTTGCAAAGATGCACCATAAAGGTGGCACACAAGGCTGGAACCATGCAGGTTGTTCCACAATAACCAGCAGGTGAGTTACATTAAATGCCTCTGCCTTTGGCCTCAGCATTTAATGACCCACACCTGCTGGTTATTGCTTTTTTGTACTCAACTAACTTATTGTTATCACTTAAAGATTTCCAGCATGATTAAGTCTGTTCATCAGTTCATGTGAAGTTTTCTGTAAAGCAACTGAGTTCATGTACGCAATTTAAAGAAAATATTATAAATGGTACTGCCAAGCTGCATTTCCCACAGTTCAGGATATGAAAACCAGACATACTCTTTGAGTGCTATAGCTCTTATAAAGTTTATTCCATGAGAAATAAAGACTACAGCTTCCATGAAACTCCAGCTAACTGGCTGGTACAAATTTGTTTCAACTACGTCATTCAATGAATTAATATTTTCTACATACCCATGAATACTATATACAACAATCATTGCTTAATTACTACATTAGCACATTTAACAAATGAGCACATTATATGAGGGAATATTGCTATATTTACAATTAATACATTTTCACATCCTCAGTGAAACTATTAGAAACTGCCAATAATAAATTTAAATCTACTGTCAAACCTTTTAATCTCATTCAGGAAAATGAGTTATATCCCCATGATATTTACTAAAGAATTTTATTATGAAGCAATCTGTCTTAGAAATTGTTCCACATTAATCTGTCTCATTTATAATTTGCATTATTGATCTCTTTGCATTTTAAATAATTCAGAGAAAAGCATGCTGCTCTCTATTCCCATTTAAGCCTTCTGGTTTCAGTGCTCTTAGTTTATAAATCAAAAAAAGGTTCCTGCTGTGACAGTCCTCATTGATTATTTCCTTCTCATGGTGGTAAAACTAAAACTGTTCAAAGCCAATAAATCTTAACTTTTTCTTAGCCAAACTAAACATGGATCAGCAGCCAGATTATGATTTAATGGTTCAGAAAATGCAATCTTGCCACCACACAGAGGAAATATACTGTAGGTTGCTTAATAATAAAATATTTATTAAATATCATGGGAATATGAGCCAACCAGAATTTTACACTAGATTAAAGGGTTGATGGTGATTTGTTGCACACTTTGGGTCCTTTCTGACGGCAACACAGAAGCATAGTAACTTGAGAACTTGCTTGATAAGAGGAATGGATAAGTATGCTATGAAAACATACTAATTTAAAGGGTGCCTGTGATACTAAAGAAGGAATGTTTAAATAGGTGCATAACATTTATTAAAGACTGTAATTCATTTATTTATTCCAAAAGTTTCACTGAGGAAAGACGTACTGATCTGCTAACAACTCATGTCCAGATGTGTCATGGGGGTAGGGATATGAAAATCATATACAGCAAATAAATATATCAAAGAGCATGATCAAAACTGGAGACATATCAAAATATCATATGTACAGGTAATGAGGGAAAGAATTGCCAAGGCAGAACTACTGGGTGGGGAGGGATGAAGGAAGCAAGTAATGGACAGTTGCAGGAGGGAGACGACATGAAGGAGTGCCTTTAAGGAGAAAGTCAAAGGGCAGAGTCAATTGCCATGGGAAGGGATGACCAAAGTTTAGGAGAGTGGTATAAGAAACCAGATTGACCAACAGTAGATTTTCTAGGGGGTTTATAGTCTAAATAAAGGCTGGACAGGAAGCAATAATTAGGGCTGGGGAGATAAGCAAATAGAGAGCTGGGAGTAGTATGGGGGTGACAGTGAGTGGGAAAACAGAGAATGGGCTAGAATCAGACATGGCACTGTGGGTAGGCGGCAGAGAAAGATCCAAAAGGAGACTCTGTGCTTTGGGAGAGCATTAAAAGTCAAATTAAATTAAGATTGAACACTCTGATTTCTTAAAAAGCATTGCACTTGAATAACCCTTTTGGTTTGTTTCATTAGGTATTAGCTTATTTGTTTTATTAGGTGCCCTCAGCAAGCACTCAGGGTGCATTGCAAATGTTGGGCTTGATGTTTAGTCACTTGACGGAGTTAAAAACAGGGTGCAAACATGCACTCTGTTTCTTCCATATACTTAATTGTTATCCTGAAATGGTTGGTTTAGTCATAGGGCAAGAACTTCCCTTGTGTCTAAAGTGTAATCCAAATGAATGATTTCAGATGTCAGTGTCCACAAACAAAGTCTGAAGTTACTAACACCTGAATAATAATACTCATTACCTTCTGTGACTGGCACAGTACCAGACATGATGGCCATGGGATAGATTGCACTGATAATATAATCTCCTCACCTCCCAACTTGTACCTTAGGCATGTGTGTGGGCTGCAGTTACATTATATCTGTTTCACCTCTTCTGACCCTCCTGGTGGTCCAGTGGCTCCCCATATGCTCTTCAGCCTGTCAGTAATTCTGGAACCCATATCCCTGTTCCTTCTACACATCTTCATGGGTTTGTTCTTTTGTGATCTCTGTCTCCTGCAGGAAGTTTGGTTCTGTGACACTTTTAATAAAGCAGTATAGTGTAGTGGTTAAGGGCATTGAGCTGCAAGTCTGGAGACTTGGGATGAATCCCATCACCCTCACTTGCATACTGTGTGACCCGAGCAAGTCATCTAACTTCCTTGTTCTCCCAGGTCAACAAGCTATGGCTTAGTGTGCCATTCCTGGATAAACAATTTCCCTTTCCCTTTCTCTTATGCCACACCTTAGAACTGCCTGTAATAGTTCTATAGGCAGGGTTTGTCTCTAAAGGTAGGATCCGACTAGTGAGGTTTGCCATGTTTTGTCAATGTCACTGTGGGCCATTTACATGGTGAACCCCACCATTTTCCATGTACCGACACTGTGGAATTTCTGTTTGGGATATTCAAATTAAGAAGGTCTGACAAGAAAATATATGATATGATTGTGATATTTATATATTTAGTTATTTTAATGGTATAAACACCTTGAAATATAATTGACATGATAAACAACACTGAAACTGAAACTGTGTGGAGATAGGCTCCAATCCTCTTTCAGGATAGCTCAAGGGTTCATAGGCAAGGAACTGTTGTAAAAATGTTGGTGAAACAATTTTGCCACAGTCCCTTGCAACTCAAATCTTTGTTTAGCTTGATTTCAATGGATGGAAAAAGCTGCTCAGTGGCATTCCTTACACAGAGAATATAGTACTTTTCAATGATCTACCTCTAGAGATACAGCTAAGTTTAACTCGCTAGCATAGTAGAAGCAAAGTGGCCCACCCTCGCCTGACATAGCTATGTGAAGTGTCCATTGAAATGCAGTACTTGGCCACTTCATGTCATAATGACTTTGTGCATTATGATGGCTCCATGTTACTTCACTTTATTTTCTTTTAAAGGTGGAGTGAGTGAGCACTGTAACAATCCACAGATCACATGGCTTACAGTCTGCAGGTCACATGCTTCAGGCAGGAAGTTAATCATACAAGAGAGTGAAAGACTTTCACTTGTGCCTTACCTAGTCTGGGAGAAAGAACTGTGTTTGAGTGAAGACAGAGAGATAGCAAAAATATAAAACTCGCTTTGAGGCGACAGAGAGATAGCAAAAATATAAATCCTGTGTCTGACCGACAGCACCTTCCAGGCTAGTGGTCCCTCCCTGAAGCAGGAGGTAGTGGTGCCATGGAACACCACCTCTGGTGGCACCCACCGTGCCCCCCACCAGTGCCACCACCTGCCATGGCCACTGCACCAGTGACTCAGCAGAAAGTGAAGGAGGAGCCAAGCAGTCACAGCTGCAGCCTCATCCACAGCCACAGCAGCAGTTTCCCACCCCTGGCTCTAACTGAGCACTGGCAGCAGCCAGCAGCAACATCTGGGGCATTCCAACTGTGCCCGGTCTTCCCACAGCTCATTAGTGTGGGAGTTCTTCACACACGCCTGCGGACACCAGTGTAGTGAAGTACAATCTGTGTTGTGGAGGTGGTGCGCCAGACCCTAAGGGAAGTCATCTGGGCACAGGTGAACAGTACCCACCTACATAACCACCACTGTGCAGACTGGCAGGCCAAGCTACTCAGATGGGGCAGGAATGTGCCTGCTGGCCCTGCTGGGCAACAGGTGGCAGCACGGCTCTACCTGCATGGTGTCAAGCTGGGCAGGCCATGGAGCAAGCAGCTGCTCCACAACCTGTGGGTGATGGTGGCAACCCTGCACAAATGCCTGCTACACATGTTGATTGGGGCCTGATGTGGAGTGAGTTGGACCATGTGAACCACCAAACTGACAACGTGGAACAGCGGTTGGAGAGCATGGAGGTACACCTACTCCAAATAATGTGCATGCTTCAACTGTTGCTCTACACCATAACATTCATAGGTTCATAGGTGTTTTTTTAAGTTCAAGAGACCTTAGGCCTTTTATAGAACTCGCCACTCATACTCATCATAGTGGAATTCGTATTTTTGGATCCCATATGCACATCTAGTCTATTTTTAAATGCTATCATGTCTTTACTATTAACCCTGTGGAAGTAAGTTCCACAGTGTAACTCCTCTTGAGTGAAGAACTTACTCCTTCTGGCTGTCTTGTTTTTTTCACCCTTAATTTTATAGTTATTATTGCATGTAGTTCTAGAGGTTTGATATCTTGTGATCCCTAATGTCTCACATATATTCATCTTTTATCATCTTATATATTAAGCATAAGCCTCTAATTTGTCTATATTTGGTGGAAAACATATTTAGTTTATTCAATCTGTCCTTATAATTAAAATGTTTTAGAGAATGGAGTTTTCTAGTGATCTTCCTCTGAAGTCTTTTCTTACTTTTATAGTAGTTGGGGCAGCAAATTGGGAGCAGTACTCCAGGTGTGGTCATGGCAAGCTGGTATATAATGGCACAATTACTTCCACTTTCCTTCTTTTATATTTCCCAAAAGTGGTCCTATGGTCTTATGACATTTTTAACTATAACAGAACAATTTCTATCAAACGATAGTGAGTTAGTAATCATTATCCCTATATCTTTTCTTCCACTGAACTCTGCAGTGAAATGTTATTTAATTTATAGACAAATTGACAGTTTTTCCTACCAAAATGCAAAACTCTACATTTGCCTTTGTTAAATGTCATTTTATTTTCCTTTATGATCGGTTAATTTATCAAGTTGTTGTTGTAACAGAACACTATCAGCTTCTAACGGTAACAAGGCCTCCAGTCTTGCAGTCATTTGCATACTTGTAACCTAGCTTTGTCAAAGACTGTCATTGTGGCCACTATAATGCTGAACAGAATTGGTCCCAACACTGACCCTTGGGGCACACCACTCACCTTCCCCAGTCGGATAAGTTTCCTTTAACTGTTACTTTCTGGCACAGGTCTTCAAGCCATGAGTGTACCCAGCTGATAATATCTGGATGCAATCTTATTCTTTGTAGGTGCTGTAAGAATACTCTATGGAATACTTTGTTGAAGACTTTGGCAATGTTCAGAAAATAACATCAACAGATATGCCTTTATCCAGTGCGGCACTAACTGGTTCAAGAACTGGATCAGATTAGAAAGACATGATCTTCCCATTAAGAATCCATTTTATGTGGTGTCAACTGATCCTGAGTTGTTAATATGCTCAGTTATATGCTTTTGTGATAGTCTCTCCATGATTTTACCTATGATGGAAATAAGACTAACTGGATGGTAATTACTAATGTCGGATTTATTACCTCCTTACAAATAGGAGTGACCAAAGCCTCACCCATTGTGGTATACTTTATTTTGCCTTAAGGAAGTATTAAAAGGAGGGTAAGAGGACCCACAATTTACTTGGTTCTTTCAAGAATTTGGTAGTGATACCATCCAGTCCTGTTGAACAGTTGGTCGTAAGTGTTTTATGATTTGATCTAAGTCATTTATATTAAAAATTGGGATCATATCCATGTTTTTATCACTTACGTTGTTACATGTATGTGTGACTGGTTCTTTTATTTGATGTACGCCAGAAAGTAGTTGTTCAATTCACATAGAAACATAGAATTTGATGACTGATAAGGACTGCTTGGCCCACCTAGTCTGCCCATTTCCTACCTAATGGATGGCTGCAGATCCTAGTTAACCAAAAGCCTACTTTCTCCTACCCCCTTCTAGAATTGCCTTGTGTCTATCCCATGCATTCTTGAATTCTCCACAGTTTTGACTCCATGACCTCCTCAGGAAGGCTGTTCCATGCATCCACAACCCTCTCCATGAAAAATACTTCCTTACATTACCTCTGAGCCATCCCCTCTATCTTCAAATTGTGCTCCCTTGATCTTTTTTCTGAAAGAGTATACCCTCTTGGACTTTGTTGATTCCTTAAGGTACTTGAAAGTCTCTATCATGTCCCCCTCCCTCCTTTCCTTAGGGGTATACATATTAAGCTCTTTAGTCTCTCTCTCTTTGTATGTCTTCTGGTGCAGACAATGCACCATTTTGATTGCCCTCCTCTGGACAGCCTCCTCCCTGTCTATGTCTTTGCAGAGATGGGGTCTTCAGAACTTCATGCAATACACCAAATGGGGTCTCAACAACTGTCTGTACAGAGGGATACCAACTTCCTGTTTTCTACTGGTGATGCATCTCCCATGCATCCCAGTATCCTGCAGCCCTCCTTACTGCCTTCTCACATTGCTTGCCCACCTTTAGGTCATCTGATATAACTACCACCAGGTCCCTTTCCATTGTTGTTGTCAGTATATCACCCCCATTGTGTATTCTTCCCTGGGTTTTGTTTCCCAGGTGCATTATTTTGTACTTCTTTTCATTGAATCTAACCTGCCATACATTTGACCATTCCTCCAACCTTGTCAAGTCCCTTCTTATCCTTTCCACCCCTCACTGTGTATCAACCCTGTTGCAGATCTTTGTGTCATCTACGAAGAGACATATTTCTTTCCAGTCCCTCTGTAATGTCATTGACATTAAAAGGACCGGACCCAGCACTGAACTCTGTGGTACCCCACTACTACCCCCTTTCTTAAATGTGGACTCAGTTAAATATTACCCTCTGCATCCTGTTGTTCAGCCAATGTTTTACCCAGGCTACCACCCTAGGACCCACTCCCAGGCTGGCTAATTTGTTTATTAATCTTTGTGTGGGACTGTGTCAAATGCCTTGCTAAAGTCTAGGTAGGCCATGTCCACAGCCCCTCCCGTTCTACTACTTTGGTCACCCAGTCAAAGAAATCGATTAGATTAATCTGACATGACCTTCCTGCTGTAAATACATGCTGCCTTGGGTCCTGTGCCCCACTGGCCTCTAGGTACTCAACAATTCTTTCCTTCAGAAGTGATTCCATCATTTTTCCTACCACTGAGGTCAAACTGACAGTTCTGTAGTTTTCTGCCTCTGTCTTGCTCCACTTTTGTGAAGGGAATCACATCCACCCTCCTCCAGTCCTCAGATACCCCACCATCTTCCCATGATTTGTTAAAAGGTGTAATCAGTGGTGTTACTAGTTCTTTTCTTAGTTCTTTTAGAACTCTGGGGTGAATCACATCAGGCCCCATTGCTTTGTCCACCTTCAGTTTTAGGAGTTCTTTCAGAACACTTTCTTCTGTGAAAGGACTGATATCAACCCACCTATCCAGAGTGCTTCTATTGACTGGATTAGGTACCTACCCTCCTCATCTTTTGTGAATACTGAGCAGAAGTATTCATTCAGTATCCCTGCTTTTCACTGTCCTCTCTTTCCACCCACCCTCCTCTTTTTTAGCCTCAGTATCCTCCCTTTGTCTTTCTTCACCCCTAATGTACCTATAAAGGTTTATCCCCTTCTTAATCAAGTTGGCTATTTTTCCTTGGTTTGGGCCTTGCTATTCTGATCTGCTTTCCTCTTCCTTCTGCTTTAACTGGTACAGTTCTCTGTCCTGCTCCTTCTGTGTTTCCTTGTACTTCCTGAATGCTATCTTTTCTCCATAACCTTCCCCACCATATCTTTTGAGAACCATAGTGTTTTTCTTCTTTCATTTTGATTTGTTTTTGCTTCACACAAGGCTTGTTGCCTCTGTGATGGCAGTCTTGATGTTTACCCATTGTTGCTCCACCCCTCCTTCTCACCTGTTGGTAGCACTTTTCTGAGGCACTCTCCCATTTTACAAAATCAGCCTTCTGAAGTCTAGTACCTTCACATTTGTATGGCTTGACTCTACAGCTGAGTTTATCATGAACCACACAGTTTGGTGGTCACTTGTTCTCAGATGACTACCCACTTCTAGATCTGAGATCCTCTCTCCATCCCCATTTGAGGTTACCAGGTCCAAGATTGCTCCCTCCCGAGTGGGTTGCAACACTACCTGTCTGAGGCATACCCCTCTAGGGCATCAAGAATGGCCCTGCTCTTGGATGGCTGCAGCCATGCTATTTCTTTTCCATTTGTTATGATTCCTAATTAGTTGTTAAAGGTCCAATGGTCTGCTGTCTGCCCTTTAGACCCCTATGTAATTATAAAACTGTTTTTATTATCCTTAGCTTTACTCACTAAGTTTGTTTCCATTTTAGACTTTGACTTTCTTATCATACATTTTATTATTGTAGTGCACTGTTTAAGTTTAGACCAGGTTTGGGGTGAAGGATTCTTTTATACTTTTGATATAGTAGTTTTTGGTTTTTTGCAGGATTTTCTAATAGAGTTGTTCCACCATGGAGGAACTTGTTTGTTATTGCTGTATTTTGTCCTATTGGGCACCCAGTTGTCTATATGGTATCTGAATCGCTGGTTTATATGTTCCCACATAGTTTCAACATGTAAGTCCTTAAATTCTTCCTGCCAGTTCCATTTTGATAGATGCAACTTTATTTTGTCATAATTCACTCTGCTAAAATCTTTCAAGCATGTTTTTCCTCTAGTTTGATTTCTTGTAGTTATATAATCAAATGTTACCATACATAGATACATAGATACATAGACAGTGTCAGCAGATAAGGCCTATGGCCCACCCAGTCTGCCCATTTAGGTTTGTAAGTTCAGTTTATGTTTTCCAGGAAGTCTGTTGCCCTCACCCTGACTTCCAGAATTCCTTTATGTCTATCCCATGCATTCTTAAACCTCGTGATTGTTTCAGCCCCACCACTTCCTCTGGCAGGGTGTTCCACTTGTCCACCACCCGTTCTGTGAAGAAATTCTTCCTCACGCTTTCTCTGAATCGTCCCCTCCTCCAACCTCATCCCATGCCCTCTAGTCCTGGAACATCTTTTCGCTTAAAATAGTGCATTCCTGCACCCTGTTCCTCCCTGTAAGATACTTATATGTCTCTCATCATATCCCCTTCTCCCTCCTTCCTCCAGGGAGTACATGCTCAGTGCCTTCAACCTGTCCTCATAGGACTTGTGATGCAATCCATGCACCATCTTTGTTGCCCTCCTCTGAACCTTCTCTACCTGTCTATGTCCTTACGTAGGTAAGGTCTCCAGAACTGCACAGTGTACTCCAGGTGCGGCCTCACTAGTGTCTTATAGTGGAATTATGACCTCCTTTTCCTGCTGGTGATGCCCTGCCTATGCATCCCAGCATCCTATTTGCTTTACCTGCTGCCTTGTCACACTGTTTCCCTGCCTTGAGGTCATCAGAGATGATAACTCCAAGATCCCTTTCCTGCTTGGTGCATGCTATATCCTCACCCCCCAACTGATATATTGTGCCAGGTTTTGTGCCCCATATGCATTATCTTGCACTTCCTTGCATTGAGTTTCAACTGCCAAACCCCTGACCATTCTTCAAGTTTCTGCAGGTCCCTTCTCATTCTGTCTACACCCTCTGGTGTGTCTACTCTGTTACAGAGCTTTGTGTCATCAGCGAACAGTGAAATTCTGCCTTCTAGGTCCTGCATAAAAGTCACTGATGAAGATATTGAATAGTACCGTCCCAGCACTGATCCCTGTGGTACCCCACTGGTCACTCTTCCCTCTGTGGAGTGACAGCCATTTACCACCACCCTCTGTGTCCTGCTGCCCAGCCAGTTACCTACCCACCACACTACTGTCCTGCCCACACCCATATTCACCAGTTTGTGCATAGTCTTCTATGTGGCACAGTGTCAAAGGCCTTGCTGAAGTCCAGATAGGCCATGTCCACTGCCCTCCCTGATCCACCTCCCTAGTCACCCAGTCAAAAATTCAATGAGGTTGGTCTGACATGACCTTCCGTGAAACCATGCTGCCTTGGGTCCTGTAGTCCATTGACAACCAGCTGTTCCACCAATCTCTCCTTCAGTAGTGCTTCCATGATCTTCCCACTACCAAGGTGAGGCTGACTGGTCTGTAGTTCCCGCTTCCTCTTTGTTCCCACTTTTGTATAAGGGACTACATCTGCTATCCTCCAGTCTTTGGGTACCTCCTGTTTCTAGTGATCGGCTAAACAGGATAGCAAGAGGTTCAGCCACCACCTCTCTTAGTTCTTTAAGGACCCTGGGTGCACCCCATCTGGCCTCATTGCTTTATCAACTCTTATTACTTCCAGTTCCTTCAGGACCCTTTCTCGTGTAAAGGGACTTGTGTCCATTTCTGCACCATTCTCACCCCTTGTACTCCATTCAGACCCATTACTCTCCTCTTCTCTCAGTAAGACTGAGCAGAAATACCTGTTCAATATGTCAGCTTTACTGTTGTCATCCTCCACACAGCCCCCATCCTCCCCCTTCAGTCTCACTATCCCCTTTGCCTTTCTTTTTCACTTATGTACCTGTAAAAGGTTTTGTCCTCTACCCACTGATTTTGCAATGTGTTCTTCTGTCTGAGCTTTGGCTTCCTTACTGACCTCCTGCCTCCTTTGCTTCTCCTGGTACTTCTCCCTATCCCTTCTGCCTGTGTCTTTTTGTATTGCCTGAATGCAATCTTTTGGCTTTCACTTTCTTTGCTACCTCTTTGGAAAACCATAATGGTCTCCTCTTCCTTTTCCTCTTGCTAACCTGCTTAATACATAATTCTGTTGCTCTTGTAATCCCCATTTTAAATACTTCCCACTGTTCCTCAACCCCTGATTCCTGCCCCATTCCCTTAATGCCTCTTTCAAGTATCTCCCATTTTCTCAAAGTTTTCCCCTAAAATCCAGGATATGTGTTTTGTGTGGTTTGGTTCTGCTCTTTCTGATTTCAAACCACAGTGACTGGTAGTCACTGTTCCCCAGGTGCTCCCCACTCTTACCCCCATCACACTGTTCCTGTTTGTGAGCACAAGGTCCAATATTGCCTTCTGCCGAGTTGGTTCCATGACCAGTTGCTGAGGAAGGCACCCTGAAGGAGTCCAGGATAAATCTGCTCTAGTTGATGCTGCTGCTGCTGGGATGCTCCAGTCCACATCTGGAATATTGAAGTCTCCAACCAGTACTACCTCACTTTGTCTGCCATCCTCTGGATGGCTAGCATCAGCTCCCTATCTGTTTCTTCCTCCTGGGCTGGTGGTCTATAGACCACACCTGTGCAGATGGCTGGCCCCATTTTCCTTTCCAGCTTAACCCACAGTATCTCTCCCCATTTTGTTCCTCCTGGGTCTCTGTGGTCCTTATGTCATTTTTCACATACAGTGCCACCTCCTCCTCCCTTCCTGCCTGCCCTGTTCTTCTGGAATATGCCGTAGCCAGGTATGGCCAACTCCCAGTCATGGTTATCATTACACCAGGTTTCAGTGATGGCCACAATGTCCATGTCTGACTGCACCATGACAGCCTCCAGATCTTCCATCTTGTTGCTAAGGCTCCTGGCATTTGCACACATGACTTTCCATGATTTGACCCTCCTAGACTGTTTGGTTGTCCTTTATCTCTGGTTCACCTTGCTGTCTCGCCTCTGCTGAATTTTGCCCTATTCTGCCTATCCACCTCCTGGGCGCTAATCTCCATCTTTGCACCTTGGCTAACTCCACATCCTTTCCCTCCATTTCTCTGGGTACCTCTTTTTGGTTGTCCCTGTTTGGCAGTATGGCATATGAGTTCTTGAGTGGAATAGGATCTGGGATGTGCTCTGCCTGACTGGTTCAACCCTGCCTGAGCCCACTGTCATCCACGACTCCTCGCTCCTCTGCATCCTTTGAGGCAGCTGCATTGGACTGAGTGGTCTCTGGATAGGGGTGATGGTACTCTGACCCAGTTTACTTCCGCTCTGAGTCTGGCTACCTCATCCCGCAGTCCAGAAAGATGCATGCAGATAGGGCAGATTACAATGATATAATTACAATGATACATACAATGACATGATAGATACAATGGTCACTATCACACAGAGGGGTAGTACAGTAATATTCAGAATTTTATTTTCTACATTTGTCAGTATCAAATCAAGTATGTTTGTACCTCTTGTGGGATTTGTAATTAATTGATCAAGATTGTGTGAAAATGTTATATCCAAGAATGTGTCTCTATATTGGTTTTAACATTAAGTGTATTCCAGTGAATTGTTGGAAAGTTGAAGTCTCCCATAATGATATAGTCACCTTTTATTTTAGTTTCCTTTATTTCCAGTAATAATTTGTCATTTTGAGATACTGATAGATTAGTTGAACAGTAAACTATGCTAAGGTTAAGTCTGTTTGTGGAGCTTTGTCTGAGCCCAAATTATCTCATTTTCACCATTTACATTATTCTTTATTTCATGTGTTCTCAGGCTATTTTATATAAAGAGCCATTCTTCCACCAGTTTGTTCTTTTCTGTTTCTGTAGAACCTATAATACCCAGGAATTTAATATTCCAGTCATCATTTTTATGCCAGGTTTCTGTAATCCCACATATTGATATATTATTTTGTGTAAGTATATAACAAGTTCTTCCTTTTTATTATGTAGGCTATGAGCATTTAGGAGTAGCGTAGTTAGTTTAGATTCCTTAGGTGTATAATGAGTTAAGTTCACCTTTTGAAATGATGTTTTCTCTAGGGGTGATCTCACTGTCTTGAGAGATTCTGTTTTGGGAGGTATTTGGTGAAATCCTCTCATAGAAACATAGAAGTTGATGGCAGATAAGGACCGCAAGGCCCATCCAGTCTGCCCATTTCTTTTTCTACCTTATAAATGTGCAATCGGCCTTGCTCTGTCAATGGCCTATCTATTCATACTCATCTGTATTGCTCCCTTATGCCCTTCCATGCCTGTTTGAAGACCTGCACTGTATTCATATCCACCACTTCCTGAGGTAGGCCATTCCATGAATCCACCACCTTTTCTGTGAAAAAGAACTTCTCACATTACCCCTTAATTGGCCTCCCTTTAATCTCATGCTGTGTCCTCTTGTCCTGCTATTTTCTTATATTGAAACATGTTAGACTCTTTCACCTTGTTAATGCCCTTAAGGTGTTTGAATGTTTTGATCATATCACCCTCTCCTCCTTTGCTCTAGGGTACATATTGAGCTCCGTTAATCTGTCCTCATATGTTTTCTGATGCAGTCCCTGCACCATTTTGGTTGCCCTTGTCTGGACTCCCTCAATTTGGTTAATGTTCTTGTGAAGGTGACTCCAGTACTGCACGCAGTACTCCAGATAGGGCCTAACCAGTGTCTTGTAAAGAGGATTAGTACCTCCTTCTTCTGACTTGTGATACCCTACTAATACTCCCCAACATCCCCTAGTAGAGATGGGTGAAGTGGCTCCAATTTGCTCCAATGGTGATTCATAGAGTGAAGGTGGATTCGAGGAGTGCTCCGCAATGTGAAGAGGAGTACTTTATGCAGTAATGGGTAATGTAAACCATTAAAACAATGACTTTGTGTTACCCACCTTCCCAAACCACTACTCACTTATTTAAGGCAAAGTACATTGAAAACAATGTACTTCGCCTCACTTCACCTCATTTTTAAGCTCCAATGGCAAATTTTCCAGTGATTCATGGGATTTCAGGTCACATGGGCTCTAGATTGTTCTGCACAGCCTCAGTTTGTGGTAGTGTATGTAGGAAGCCATAGGAGACAATCTGCTCTAAGAGCTCTCTGTGATTCAAACCTTCCAAAGCTGTTAAAAAGTTTTTAGTCTTTTTTTTTTTGCTGAAACTTTAGTTCATCGATTATAGGAAACCCTCCTGTGCTCATATTATCAAGTGTTTATTGTTTGTGTGAGGATTTTGAATGTTAATGTACAACATTCAGTCTGTTTACTAAGAGACAGTGAAGTGTGCTTTGGGGAGGCGTATCTGTGGTGTAGGTAGATTAACTTGGAGAAAAGACAGTGCTTTCTGTTTTGGTGATATTTTTCTTGTATAACTGTGTTAATGTACACACAGTAATATTTTCAATAATTCTTGCCACTTTTTGCTGATTGTTGTGATGCAGCAGTGCATAATTTTAGTTTGTTTAAAATATGTGGTTATATTACTGAAGTTTTTAATTTGCTACACATTACTTAGTGTGTGAGTATGTGTGTGTGTGTGTCATCAAATCAGACACCTTTTATTGTGCCACATAATATTCCAGCAATGTGAACCTGCTATCCACTGCAGCTGTGTGATTTTGTACTTCTTTGTGGTATCTTTACTGGTACTAGTACTAGTGACTGTTACTGCAGTAGTGCAGTACACTGCCCCATGTCCTGCACCAACCGGTGAAGGTATTCTTTCCAGATTTGAATTTCTGATGGTGAGTACTGGTTAGGTATTGTGCTTTTCGTCTGCATCTCTTCACTGCACAGTGCAATCTTAATCTGTCTGTGCATTTGCATCTCTTTAGGGCCAATCTCCATCTGCAACTTAAGTCACAGTTGTTTCTTTGGCTTCCCTTCAGAGTACTGTACAGGTGTGGTGCATAATTCTGCATGAACATTGTTCTCACTAATATGTGTTTTAAAGTCAGGACCATCAACACGAGTCACTTGTGATACAAATCACATTCTTCATCATCACGATCACAAATGCAGTTTACAAATCATGATTCACGATCACATCATGAATCACAACATTAATTTTGTACTAGTTACTTGGATGAATTTTAAGCATGTTTTTTAGTACCTCTCCAGGCTTCACTACTCTACCATTGTATTCATTACTAAGATTTTTAAATCAGGAAGTTTTGTGCTACAGCTCATCAGGAAACTACAGCCATAGGCATTCACGTTCCTTCCTGTACAGTATGTGAGTTACATCACTATAAGTAATGGTTGGCTAAGTGGCCCAGTTTGTTCCTTGAAGTGATTCACTGAGTAACATGTAATCCGAGGAGAACTCCACAATGTGAAGTGGATTACTTTCATATGAGTAATGCAAAGTCCATTGAAACCAATGACTTTGCATAATTCCGCCTTCCCCAAACCACTTCTCCACCAATTTTAAGGTAAAGTACATTGAAATCAATGCAGTTCGCCTCACTTCACCCTGTAATTGAGCTCCAAATGAAATTCTGTAGTTATTCATGGGATTGCAGGTCACATGGGCTCTAGATTTTTCAACACAGCCTCAGTTCTGGCCTGGGCAGAGTGTATGCAATGGTAGCTGGAGACAGTTTGCTCTTAGAGATCTGCAATTCAAAACCTCTTAAAGTTGTTTAAAATGCCTTTTGAGTAATATTTTTGCTCAAAATTTAGTACATCGATTGTAGGAAACCCTTCTGTGCTCATATCATAGAGTGTTTCTGTTGTGTGTGGATTTTGAATGTTAATTTAGAACAGTCAGTCTGTGTACTGTGAAGTGTGCTTTGGGGTGGGGCGTATTTGTGGTGTAGGTAGGTAGATTAACTGGGAGAAAAGGCAGTCTTTCTGTTTTGGTTATATTTTTCTTTTATGACTGTGTTAATGTACACAGTAATATTTTCAGTAATTCTTGGCATTTTTTGCTGATTGTTGTGGTGCCGCAGTGTACAATTTGTCTGTTTAAACATTTGGTTATATTACTAAAGGTTTTCAATTTGCTACACATTACTTGAGTGTGTGGTGAGTGTGTGTGTGTGTGTGATGTGTCCCTAATCAGGCACCTTTATTTTGTTACAGAGTAATTGCAGCAGTGTGAACCTGCTATCCACCGCACCTGCATGAATTTTCTATACTGCTTTGTGGTATCTTTACTGGTAGTGGATTGTTACTGCCATGCACTAATCCCCAACTGGCAAAATGTATTCCTTTCCAGATTAGGATTTGTGACTTGTGAGCACTTGTTATGTGTTATGCCTTTTGTATGCATCCCTTGAGTGTACAACGTGATTTTAATCTGTCTGTGCGTTTGCATGGCACCACTAATTCTGGGAGACTGCATTTCTTGTTCCACTCTCATTTCACTTTGTCACACTGGGTAATTTTCTGGACACAAGACAGTAGCATTTTGGGATGCACATTAATTCTTGTGACTCTTTGTGTGACCTGACCATCTGCGCGATGACTGAGTGCACCATTAATTCAGGAGACTTTGCATTTCTTGTTACACTCTCATTTCACTTCATCAGCACTGGGAGTTTTCTGGACACAAGACAGTAGCACTTTGGGGATACACATTAATTCTGGTGATTGTGTGGGTGGAATGCTGCATTGTATTGTTGTCACTCCGCCTTACTTCACATTTAGGTGGAATGACAATCTGAGTAACAAAAACAAGGGAAGTGAGCCTTTCCTTATGAGCACTCGGCGAGAGAGTGCCAATGCAAAGTGACCACTTTGTATTCACTTCGCCAGGATTTTAAATTGCTGCTTCTCTACCCCTAGCCTTACCTACTGCTTTAGTGGTCTGCTCGGATGATTTCAGGTCATCAGTGATGATGATGCCCAAGTCTCTTTCTTTCCTTGTGACTGCCAGCAAAGCCCTCCCAGCCTATAGGTGCCTTCAGGGTTTCTCTTCCCTATGAGCATGATCTTGCACTTTTGCATTATACCCCAGTTGCCACTCTTCCGACCATTTGCTAGTTTATCCAGCTCTCTTCTCATTCTGCCCACCCCATCTGGATCATCTACTCTGTTGCAGATCTTGGTGTCATCTGCAAACAGACAAATCTTACCTTCCAGTCCATCTGCAATGTCACTGATGAAGATATTGAAGAGGACTGGCCAAAGGACTGATCCCTGAGGTACCCCACTTGTAATTTGCATCTCTTCTGACTGTATACCATTTACCACCACTCTCTGTTTTCTGCCCATGAACCAGTTTGCCACCCAGTTGACCAACTTCTGACCAACCCCGAGCCTATCCAGTTTATTAATTAATCTTCTGAGGAACAGTATCGAAAGTTTTGCTGAAGTCAAGGTAGGTGACATCAACTGCTCCCCTTTGTCCACCACTCTGGTTTCCCAGTCAAAGAAATTTATGAGATTAGTTTGACAGGACCTACTTTTGTAAACCCATGCTGTCTTGGATCCTGTGTTCCATGAATTCCAGGTGTTGCATTATCCTTTCCTTAAGGAGTGCCTCCATAATCTTGCCCACTACTGAGGTAAGACTGACTGGTCTGTAGTTCCCTGCTTCCTCCCTGCTACCACTCTTGTGCAGCGGGATCACATAATCCCTTCTCCAGTCTTCTGGGACCTCTCCTGTGCTCAAAGACTCACTAAACAGTTCTGATAATGGTTCTGCTAGTTCCACCCTTAGCTCCTTTAGTACCCTGGGATGTATGCCATCAGGTCCCATTGCCTTGTCCACCCTGGAGCTTATCGAGCTTTTGTAGGACCCTTTCTTTGTGAAGGGACTAGTGCACACCTCCTCCCCTGTGTCCATGGTGCTGAGCTGTGGTCCTGCCCTACCTTCTCTTCAGTAAATACTGAGCAGAAGTATCTATTTAGGATAGATGCTTTTATGTGGTATTCCTCATCACACACACACCTTATCTCCTTTGATCTTAGCAATACCCCTCTGGACATTCTCCTTTCACTAATATATCTCTAGAAAGTCTTGTCACCTTCTTTTTCTGTTCTGTATAGTGTTTCCTCAGTGTGGGCCTGTGCCTGTCTTACTGCCTTCCCTGCTTCCCTTAAGGAAGTTTGGTATGCCTCCCTATCTTCATCCCACCGTGTTCCTTATATTTCCTGAAGGCCAGCCTTTTGGCTCTGACCTTTTGCTACAGTTTGTGAGAACCAAAGTGATTTCTTCTTCTTTGCACTTCCTTTTCTCTCCAACAAAATAGGATGTTGCTTCAAGTATTGCATCCTTAATGCTTACCCACTTTGCCTGTACCCTCACCTGTATTTCTTTTGCCAGGGCTAGCTTAACTCTGTTGGCCATCTTATCAAAGTCAGCTCCTCTGAAGTCCCATATTTTGCCTTGGAATGGGATGATTTAGTTCTAGTGGCCAAATTGAACCATAACATGTGATAGTCACTGGCCCCAGGTGACCTTCTACCTAGAGATCTGTGATCCTTTCCGTTAGTCAGTACTAGATCTAGGATAGCCATGTCTCTTGTGGGTAGTTGTGCCAGTTGTTTGAGGCCCTTCCCTGCAGGAATCCACCATGTGTCTAGTTCTGGCAGTTGTTCCTGCTGGTATTGACCAATCTGTATCTGGCATGTTGAAGTCTCCTATTATCAGAACCTCCCTTTAGCTGTCATGTTTTGTATATCTTCTAACAGTAATGTGTCTGTGTCCTTCCCTGGTCTGGGGGCCTGTAGACAACCCCAGTTTGTATGGCTGTCCCATTTGTTGTTTCAGGGTGACCCACAGATTTTCTGGCTCCTTATGTATATTCTGAATTTCTGTAGCATTAATATTTTCATTGACATACAGGGCCACTCACACCCCCTCTTTGCACCTTGGTCTCTTCTGAGCAATACATAGCCAGGTACTGAAGTCTCCCAAATGTGGTTACTGGTTAACCAGATCTAGTTAATTGCTACTATGTCCAGTTTAGCCTCTGTCATTATTGCCTGTAGGTATGGGATCTTGTTTTCCAGACTGTAAGCATTTGTGTACGTGATTTTCCATTGGCCAGATTTCAGTGTGTTAGTTGTTGGGTGAGGTCTGAGTTTCCGTGAGTAGTATGGGGAGCCGGACCTTTTTCGTTACTTGGTGATGCAAATGAACTACAAACATACTGAATTCCATTTTGACCACTAGCTGAGGGGGAGGGATGTTCTTCCCATTCAACGTAAGGGGCTACACCCCTCTACTCATTTGCTAGTTTAAATATTCTGCAAAGACATCAAACTTCTGCTCCAATGCACTGACTCCTCCTTAGTCAGATACAGTCCATCAAATTTAAAGAACTTTTGCTCCCAAAATTGTTGCCAGTTCCCTACATATTTGTCTCCTTTTTCCTGGCACCAGCCCTTGAGCCACATGTTTAGCCCCCTATCTCCCTTCTCTGACCTTCCATCCATCTGCTCCCTCCCATACACACAAGATCTCAGAGAAGGAGATGCAGGATGAAATGGATGATAGTTTGTCACCTAGCCTGGTCAGGTGTTCCTTGGTCTCCACAACTGACCAGCTGGTGAGACTATTTGTCCCTATGTGTACCAGGACATCAATGTTTTCTCCTGCTTCCTGAACAATTTTAGCAATGTGGTCAGTGTCTCTCCATGCTGATGTACCTGGGAGAAATCTGACCATTACTCCTGGCTGGAGATGGTTATCAACTCCTGAATCATGGAATCTCCTATGATCAGAAGTTTTTTGATTTCCTTTTGCTTTTTTGTTTTGGTTCCTGTTTTGGGTGAGTTTTGTTGTGCTAGCTCCTGTGCTGCACTGTCCTGTTTGCAGTATCCTCTGCCCCTTTGCTTGATTTCAGAGATAGAGGCAGATACCTGTTTGTAGTTTTATATGGTTTGTGGAGGTAATATGTTGGTGAGCACTGAGTGATGGGGCACCCGACGGTTCTCCTCACCACCTGCCAAACCTCCCGGACCAACTACCCTCTGCGGTCGAGGTGCTTCTGTCGGATGTTGGGGAAATGGTGGGTGGTTCCTATAATATATTTCCTCTTGAATATGCAATTTGAGTCACGCACCTCTGCCCATGCTACCTGGAGCTGAGCCCTTAGACCTACAATGGCCTAGTATGTAGAACAGTGTCAGAACTCTTGTAATACTGCCCTTCTGAAAAGTGTTCCACAGTACCTGCAGTTTTGAAATTTAAAGTTTTATTAGAATTTTATCACAAAGTCAACATCTGAGGTACATAGTCAGAAAATAACAACTGGATAACAAAACACTATGCATTCCACTACCCTCCCATCCCCCAAACCCCTTAGGAGTGTGCCCCAAATCACGCTATGCTATTTTAAGATTACAAAGTCATATAGAGTTAACACTAAATGAGACAGAGGAATTATGAACCATTTATAATAGGTACAAGGCATACAATTTGCCCCACTTTTTATCAAAGAGCTTGAGCTTATTACTGATACTGGCAATTAGGCGTTCAGTCTGAGGCAAAGTGAGTTATTTCAACCATTCATTGTAAAGATGACCAGCTGGTCCATCCAATGTCTAAGAACCAGTTTCTTGACTACCACTGATATGATAGCCATATGGAATCTTCTTTCCTTGACACTGATATTAGAATAAGAACCCAAAATACAAATTTCCACAGTAAACAGACCATCAAGACCAACAGTGGGGTCCAATCTGGTTTGTATCATTTGCCAAAGAGGAGAGATTTTCGCAGGACCATAGGATATGTAAAATATTCCTTCTTTCTTGCCACTCCTGGAACAAATAGGGAGGGAAGGCAATCCATTCTGGCTAGCTTGACAGGCATATAGTACATATTGTTGAGAATATGGTGCTGGGTAGCCTGAGCTTATCCTGGGTGTTATACATATAGAGGTCCTTCCATATTTGTGCCCAGTTGAGGGAGTTGTTGATTAATAGGAGTCGTAGACTTTGGAGCCCATTAGGGATCCAGATGAGAGACAGACAGAACATATGAATACAAGCAGGAGATTCTGTGAGGGCATTAGCTATTTCTGAGAACTGAAACATGATAGGGTAAACCACTAAGGGTTTGGTCCTTGTTCCAAAAAGTTGAGATATTAAGTGCCTCAGCTAAAAACTTTGAAGATGTGGAGATGTCTTATATTAAATTAAAATAAAATGTTAGGAGAGGGAAGGAGGGAGTCCTGGCTGTAAAAGTCTGCAACCCTGGTGTCCCATAATTGGGGTAGCCACCCTGAGAAAGAGCTTTACCCCAATCTTGATAATAGGGTTAGAGATTATTGGCTAGGATAGGTCCTTGAAAGAAGGGATCTTCAAGGAGCAGCAGAACTGAGAGAAGATTCTAACAGAGGTTCCAATTGCTGAGTCCTTGATGGGGGTCAAAAGTTTTCCATGGTAAATATAATATGTTAGAGGGAGAAGACTGTGTTGTTGCATTATATGATTCTCTATTTGTAGCCAAGGAGGATATAGTCACCTTTAGGTACAGAGAGCCAATGACTGCACTTAGAGAAGTGGCTGGCCCAGTAATAAAGAAGAAAATTTGATAGGCGGAGACCGCAAATTCTTTGGGAAGGCTCAACTTAAGGAAGGAGAGTCTGGGGATTTGTGTAGCCAGTTGACGTTAAATATGAGAAAATGGATGTATTAAAAAGGAGAGGGGAGCCATATGTTTAGCATATTCGGGGATAAAAAGCTGGGAAGAACATTCATTTTAATGATGCTGATTCGCCCCATAGAGAGAGTGGAAGACTCATCTCAGGAAGTCCTGTTGGATACTACCTACCAAGTCATCCAGGTTTAGTTTCTTGACTATAGCAGGGTAAGTGGATAGACATATGCCTAAGTATCTGATAAAATTAGCAGACCATTTCATGCTAAACTAAATAAAGTCCACCTTGTAAGTGAAGTGGGTAAGAGGAAAGATTTCAGTTTTACTAGGGTTTAACCTGTAATTTGATAGAAGGCTAAACTTGGAAATAACCATCAAGACACAGGTGAGTGAAGTGGAGGGTGGAAATGCAGTCACATGTCATCCACATATACGGATAGCATGTGTTCAGTACCTCCTATCAGAGTCCGCTGATCTGGGAAGTTGTTTTAAGATATCTGAGAAGAGGTTCCAGGTATAGGTTAAAAAGAAAGGGTGACAGAGGGCAGCCTTGTCTTGTGCCTGTGAAGAGGGAAAGTGAGAGGAAAACCCATTGCAATATATCCTGGCTGAGGGAGATGAATAGATTACTTTTAGTCAGCTCAGGAACTAGGGAGAAACCCTATTTTCTGCAGGGTGGACCATAGAAAACTCCACTCCACCCTGTTGAAGGCTTTCTCTGCATTGAGGGATACTAAGGCCATGGTGGAGTGAGAGAATTGAGCTACTTGAAGAATATGAACTAATTTACATAGGTGGTCTGCTGAAGACCTGCCTGGGATGAACCATGTTGTTCTGGGCTAAGTAAGTTGTCCCAGACTTTCCTTATTCTAGCAGCAACATTGTAGTGAGCATCTTGATGTCACTATTCAAAGAGAGAGGTCAGTAGCTCGCAGGGTGGGAGGGTTTTTGTTTGGTTTGAGCAGAAGAATAATGATAGCTTCCAAGAGTGAAAAGAGTCCAATTCTAGTATGTAAATATATAAGCAAAGAAGGAGAGGGCTAATTCTTTAGAAAAGGTCTTAAAAGTTAGAGGGAAAACCATCCAGACCTGGTGCTTTGTCTAATGCCAGATCATTGATGGCTTCTTCTATTTCAACCAGAGAGATCAGAGAAGATAAAGATAGCTGGTGATGGTCTAGAAGAGTTGGCAGGGAAGGGCATCAAGGTATGCATCTATTTCCTCAGAGGTTGGAGGTGAAGGGTTTTACTGTATAACTGACAGTAATAGACTTCAAAACTCATCTCATTGGGAAGGGTTTTATTGGAGCCATCTAAGGCTGTAATAGAGGGATTAATCTGGATCATTCCAGTTTCCATAGGCGAAGGGCCAGAAGCCTCCCAGCTTTTTGCCCTGATTCACGTAAGTGGATTTAGTCTTTAGGATGGCTATTCAGTGTTCTCCTGCATGAGATCAGGGTATTTGTTTCTTAGAGAAAGTAAGGATTTCTAGAGAGTCAGATGAGGTGGAGGAAGAAAGGGACAGCTCTAAGGACTTATTTGTGACAGGAGGGACAAGGTCTGGAATTCTCGTAATCGCTTCCTTTTGAGGGAGTTTAATGAGTTCTCACCTTAGGAAGCACTTAAGCGCACACCATTCATGATCCATTCTGGGAACAGAACTCCTGTTGAAGATGGTGAAAGACTGAATAGAGGATTTTATTTTGGTGATGATGGACTCATAATTCAGGAGCTGGGTATTTAGCTTCCAGGTGGTGCCCTTATGTATATCAAGGTCAGGGGATAAAATTATCCAAGCCACTGAGTGGTCAGAAATGACAATCAGTTCAATACCTGCAATGCAAAGACCTGAAAGAAGGGGAGACTGATCAATATGTAGTCAAGGTGGGACAAGGATTGATGAATGCCAGAGTAAAAGGTGAAAAGATCGATGTGAGGGGTTAAGGATTTGCCATGGGTCACATAGGCCCAACATATCTGTGAGATTACTCAGAGCCCTCTGGTAGAGGTGGGAGTTTTATGGTAGGTAGGTCCTGTCTAAGTCCTGTGTAGGTGGTACATTCTAGTCCCCCAAGAATTAGATGGGTGGGTAGAAGGTTGCCAATTTGTTCACAAGGTCCATAAAAAGTGGACCTCACCCCCACCGGTCCATATGTACTACCCAGCACCACCTCCTTATGGTCCAAGAGGCCTTTAACCAGGATGTGTCTCCCATTTGAATCTGCAATAGAAAGATCTGCCTGGAAGGAGACATTCCCATAATTAGAATAGCTATCCCCAGCTCATGGAAGAGTCACCTACAGCAAAAATCTGCTTCACGCCTGGCTCTCCTGAGTCAGTAAATGAGTCGCTTGTAAAGTATGATGTGTGCATTTAGAAGAGCACAGTGTTTCAAGGTTTGGTATCTTTTGGTTTGATTTCTCACCCTCTGACATTCCATGTAACAATTTTCAACATTTTATTCATCATGTTTAATAAGTGTCAAACAGACAAGAGCAATAAAGCTGACAACATATAAGTCCCTGTGAGGCACACTCCATCCCACCCCCACCCCCATAACTAATTACCCAAAAAGGCAGAGTCCTACTACTGACTAAAGGAACCCTCATAATGTGACAATAACAAATAAACATTATTGGTAAGCTAATCAGAACAAATCAAGATATTAGTGGAGGGACTCTGAAGGAACTCCTCCCCACCCTCATACCTTGGAGTTACAAGGTAAATGATTGAACAATAATACAGGGTAATCAAACCAATTCCAGAAAACAGTGGTGGAGTCCATAAAGGACAAACCCACTCCCCCTAACCATCCAGCTTTTATATTCATCCCTTGGAACCCCCACATCCCCTCCCTATAACACAGACCATGACCATATTTATGCAGTGTATCCCTCCGCTTAATACTAAACATTCCCCAATCAAACAAACTATTTACAAGAAGAGCTCCTAGAGAGAATCCAATAATTTGCAGTACCAACAAACCTTATAGAGGAGCTAAACCCATCGAGCCCGGTTCTTCTCTTGCTAGATGAGTGAACTGTAGCCTGATAATAGTAATGGATAAAACATAGCTCGAGGAGAAGCAGGCTCAACCCACCCTGAATCCAGTACGTGATGTTGGCTGGCATAGTGAGTGAGCCAACTTCTAGAGCTCCCTCCTCCATCCCTCTTGCCCAGCCCGATTTATTTAACAGAAGGAGTAGATGGAGGGTGGCTTACTCAATAGATCATTGTTAAAATGAATTACCAAGTTCCTTAGACCTCCGTGACCGGAGCACCACAGTCCATTCTGCTTAAGGGTCTAAATGACTCTCTGAGGCCTTCACTAGACAATGAAATGGAAAAATCCATTTGCTAGCTGTCAGCAGGGGTGAGGCTCGGAAGCTGGGGGAAAGGATGACGCGCCATTGACAGTAGACTTCCGGGATGCATGAAAATTTAATGGACATTGTGAACTGGGGAATAAATAGCGGAGTCTCTGCTGGGATAGTATGGATCTCTATGACCAGGTATTCAGGTTCAACAAGATAAGCAGGATTAGAAGGTGGATCTCAAATTCTGTGTGCAGATCTGAGCTGGTGTAATCCAAGGAAGGGGACAAATAATAAATCTGGACCTGCGCACCATGAAATCCAGTCCTGGGAAACTGAATCCCTGATATGGTTCCAATTAGGGTGGAGCAGAAGGCTAATGGATTGAAGGCAGAGCCATTGTGTATGGTGCCTGACCCCGACCTTAACTGAGCAATTCAGTGGAGATTCAGCTGGCTGATTCCTGGTCTACTTTTCAGCCATACCCCTTCCACCAGCTTACCAACAATGAAGCAAATAGCAAGGGAACAGCACTGCATAAAACAGGTAATTAGCTTTTAACAGTAAATGAACTGAAAAATGGAAACTAATACTATTAGGTGTCCACAAATAGGTTGGGTAAGTGCTGACTAAGATTTTTTTTGCCGAGTTGGGACTGTCAAAAGATATCCAGGCATCATTTACATAAACCTGAAGACGGGCGGGTAAGCCATTCTAAACCTAATTCCAGCCGCAATCAGCTCAGAAACTGTTGGATGGAAAGCAGAACGTTTTGCCTGGTCTCGAGGAGTAAGTCTTGAGTGATGCGATTGTGTCCCATCCCAGTGAATTGATTGTAGTTCACGCAACTTGGAGAGAACATGTTGTTTTCAAGGAAACTCAAAAATGTTAGAATGATCGGCCTTGGGGAGCATTGTCAGGAGGTCTTGGACGAAGCAACCTGTGCGCCTCTCTATTTGATAGCTTGTGTGAAGGGAGAGGGACCCACTGTTTTAACTAGAAACTTCTGGGTGAAGGCTAGGACATTCGATCCTTCCTCCGATTCAGGCAGGCCAAATATGAGGATGTTATTTCTCCGGCTTCGGCCTTTGAGGTCTTCAGTTTTGGCCTGTAGTCTTGTCAGCTGTTACTGTAACTTAATGATCTCCAGGTGAGTCTTGTCCTCCAGGATTCCAAAGAGACAGTTCGGGCCTCCACATCTCCAATCCTATGGCCCTGGTCCACCATGTCAGCATGCAAGATTTTAATTCTGAGGATATGTCTGCTAATGTTTCCCTAAAGGGAAGTAATTCTTGGAGAAATTGATCCTTATTAAGAAGTCCTGAAGAGGACAGCTGTACAGGAGGACATGCTGATTGGGCCCTTGAGCTTTAGACTTTTGGGGCTTTTCGTGGGCAAGGTGGGTGGGTGTGTGCGGCGGTGCCTGCCCGCATTTCGGTGATCCATCATAAATATGTTGCCAATAGTGAGGTAATAGTTGGAAAGTAGCATATAGCAGACAGGCAGACCATAGTAGATGAACTTGGAGGCTGAAATCCAATGAAATTAGCAGGAGATTCTGTTAGATAGAGGAGAGGAGGAGAAAGCTCCACCAGAAGGCTGCCTGGGCTGCAGACATCCATCCCAAAGAAAACATGCCGACATACCTGACAATACAATGCCAACACTTTCGTTATTGTGTCTGTCACTATCAGGGATGTCAGCATACAAGATGTTGCAGCACTATTGGTAAACCAGTATAGTTAGGGTTGAGTAGCCACTGTAATGTTAAATCTCAAATTTTGCATTTTAATAACTTTGCAACCATTCAACCAATTTGCCTGAAATTTTGCATGTATGGTCTGGTACCATAGATCTCTGGATCTGGAAAGTTTTGTTCCAGTCAGATTTGCATTTGTGGAGCTGCAGAGTGTGAAAAATCCTCAATTTTGTAGAATTCTTTGGTCACCTCCACAGTCTGAATGGTTTGTCCAGCTGGCCTGATATTTTCAGGGTATATGGGGACTGAGTCACTGAAGTGCCTGTGAAGATTTGGTGAAAAATATTAATACGTTCAAAAGTTATTAAAGTTTAAAGAGCAAGTGCTTAGTAAGGATGTACATCTTAAACAATGAAGGTTTGGGCATTTAGATAACTCTGCTATCATTTTGTTTGCTTTTGTTTGTTTCTTTACTTGCCTTTTCACTCTTTTCTGTGAACTGCCAGTAAAAATAATGTAGTGGAATTCTTGTATTATGAATCTTTACTGGCAAGGCTGACAGTGTATTTCAATGGGAAAATGCAAATCTGTTTTCAGATTTTTATGGAGAAATAACACTTTCTACCTCAAAATATAATATATTTAACATAAATGTGCGATTTTGGATAGCCTGTGATCTTTTGTATAATTTAGTAGGTGACATTTTGTCATAACCAGATTTTACTTAGGAAGAAGAAAAGAGAAGCCAATTACTGTTTAAAAATTATAAAATCATACAGATGGACCACAATAGTGCAAACATATAAAAGGTGAAGTTTGTTACTGGAAAAGTTTCTTTTCTCTTGAAAAGAGAGAACAATATTTTTTTTCTAATTGAAATACACTGGGCTCCTAAGTAGTTGGCAGTTTCTGACATTACAATATCAGAATTCTGTTGAATCCTTTTTACCAGCAGTGTGAAAATCAAAGGTAAAACCCACTTGTTTCTCTGCACTATCAAATATTTTATTATAAAAGTAGAAAATAATTACCAAGACATTAAAATACAGTAAATAAAACATTAAATGGTCTATTTGTTAGAAATAAGCACCTGCTCTTTAAAGTTTCCATAATAGCCTATGGGAAAAATATATGTTCCCTCAGAAGCACTTTTCACTTTCAAGAAAGTATTTTATACTGCCACAGATGACTTTGGTACTTTCGTTCTGCCACCATCTTGTTTTGGTTGCGAGGTGGAAAAATGATGAAGTTACAAAAATGCTTTCTCTTGTTAACACCAACAGTTGGGTTTACTAATTAAAACCCTAGGAACTGTGCCCTGGCATCTGCTTTTCGAAATGATGCCTGAAAATATGTTTTTAAATTTTTCTGCCATCTTAGGCATAAGAACGTTTGTGAAAGTTCAGCAGATTTTCATGAAAGTTCCACGGGTACTTTCATGAGAAGTCCCTCTTCTAAAATGACAGGATTTTCATGTGAAAGTTCTACGTTACTTTTGTAAACTCCACAGCTAAACCAATGGTACTTTTGCAAAGTCCACAGAACTTCCATGAAAGTTCCACAGGTAAACAGTCCCAAAACAGTTTCTTTGCCACTTCATATCAAAAAAGAATTAGGACCTTTGGGCTGCAATTTGCAGGGTGGCAAGCCCTTTCCCACAGATGTGCCTTCTGCTGGTTTGGTGAAGAAATTGACACCTGTTCCACAGTTACGGCACTCCAAAGTTTCAAATGTTCCATAGAATAACATTGTGTCATGGTGCCTTTCGGCAGCTATATCTCGAAAACAGTTTAATATATGGATTTTGCTATACAGCTTAGTACAACTGCAAAGGAATTTTTCCAGAGTTGCTATGGTTACTGAGATATTGCCACATTTGTAGTAGGTTCATTACTTGGAATGTCTCTAATCCTGCATTATGTGTCTGTACTTATTGGTAGGTGGGGCGCTGGGCCCAGAGGGCCATGCACCTTCATTTGCATACCATTTATGTTAAAGTAGGAGCACAGAGTCCTCCTGCCTATGCCTCTACACTTATGGGTGGGTGGGAGTGCCAGGGCCAAAGGATCCGTGCTCCCACCTATGGATACCATCTTCCAATACTGGGAGCACAGAGCCCTCCTCACTATGTCTCTATACTTATGGGTGGAGCACAGGGCCCTGAGGGCACACACTCCCACATATGGATACCATTATGCAAAACTGGGAGCACAGAGCCCTTACTGTACTATTTCTCTAGGCTTATGGGTAGATAGGAGCACAGGCCTGCATGTCCACCTATGGATACCATTTTGCAATACTGGCAGCAGAGGGACCCTGTGCTATGTCTCTATGCTTGTGGGTGGGTGGGCACACAAGGCACAGAGGCCCATGCTCCCACATATGGATACCATTATAAAAACTGAGCAACAGGGCCCTACTGCACTATGTCTCTGTTAATGGGTGAGTGAGTGCAGGGCCCAGAGGCCCACTCTTCCACCTATGGAAAACCATTTAGCAACTGTCAGCATGGGGCCCCCCATGATATATCTCTGTGCTTATGGGTAGGTGGGAGTGCAGGGCCCAGAGAACCTTCACTCCCACGTGCAGTATAGATATGAGTAACATTACACTTTCTCAAAAGAAGAGAAATTCATTACAAAACTCTGTCATTGCATCAGTTAGGGTTGCTTTCACACCAACAAAAGTCAGGAAATTTGATGTTAGGTTGTGCCTTGGGGTCATCAGGTCCAACTCTTACCCCATTCTCCTATACTGTACCACCTCAGCTTGTTTTATTTTATTTGAGAGAATTGGAATTACAATCCTTTGAGTCATAGACTCCTTTGCAAAGGCTCCACATCTGTACAGGAAATACAAATATTACATACAGTAACAGTTATACATTGTTCACAAGGCACAGAGTTTTGACAATACAAATTAGCTACCACCTTAGGGCCTATGTAGACCCTGTGTCATAGTTGCTAGACAAGTCTGGATACAGAAATCGTAGGGTCCTTAACAGAGACCTGAGTTAGAGTATATTTACAGTGGGAACCCTAGTTTTAACTACACCTTCTTTGATATACGGACGAGGGGAATGTTGGCTACAGCCACAGTCACCAGAATCAAGGAGAAGGTTCATGATACCAGTTTTGAAAAGTTTGAGAGAAGGGGCCTGGGAGATGGAGGGGTAGATTGTTTAGTCAGAGGGGGCATGATAGTGAAAGGACCTTTGTCCTAATGAGGTCCTACAGTGGGGAACTAGGAGGGAGGAGCTAGCAGTGTGTCTAGGGGTCCTCCTGTGTGGGACTGGCTAGATGAGGGGTGTAGGCCTCTGAGAGCTAATTTCATTAGTATTTTTTGGTTTGGAGGCACATGTGATATTTGAGCCTCCTTGAAGGTCAGCCAGTCCGCCAGCTTGTAGAGCTCACATGTGTGTGTTAATCCTTCACAGCCTGTGGTAAGACGCATGCCCTGTTAAGGGCTAGGTGATACAGTGAATGGAGGTTTAGTCAGCGGCATAGATTACAATCCCATAATCCACCAAGGAGAGGACTGAGCAGGATACAGTGAGACGTAGGGCCTGAGGGAATAGGCAGTGCTTATGTCTATATAGAATACCCAGCCTGGTGTTTACAGCAGAGGTAAGGTGTTTGATATGGGTGTGGTAGGTGAGAGACGTGTCACGGTGTGATACCCAGATATTTGAAGATGGATACCTGTTCGATGAATTGGCCATGTGAGTTGGAGATGTATGGGGGTGGTACTGTGGGTGCTTTGGCAATGAACAAAAGTTCATGGATTTTGTTTTGTTGT